>CM068478.1:1780000-6897500 GCA_034769265.1 Remorina albescens | reverse complement strand
CAGTGTCAGAAATCACTGCAGCACTTCAGCAGCGGAAACAGGAATTTTACTGTTGTTATAAAAACTAATGATGAACTGCAGATTTATTTGTGATTTAGGAGTGTAGGTATCTCAGTCAAGTGCTTAAATGACCAGCATCAGCCTCACACCAGTACGAACAAGTTTGTGAGTGTTTGTGTGTTTTTAACTGTGGATATATATAAAAAAAACAAACAGGCACAGCAATAACTGGATGACTAAACCATTGATCACTTTCAGAAAAAAAAGGAAAAAAAAAAAAGGTTTAAACCCAAAATAACCCCCTCCCCCTCCTCCTCCTCCTCCTCCTCCTCCTCCCTACCAAGTTTTATTACTGGCACTGATGATATGAAATGATTTCCTTCCGTCCTGGTTTACTGCTCCTCTGAAACTGTTCTTCAGTTTTTACTAAACTAAAACGTTCTTCAAATAAAAGAGAAGAAGTGCTTTTTTCCCCCCCCACCTTTCATTAAAATCTCCTCCTTCATCCTTCTAGTCATAAACGATGCTGAGAAAGCAAAGGCAGTAAAAACTGATCAGCTTCCCCTCCACACAACAGCCAGTCTCCTGACTGGGAGGACTGGGACCAACTGTCTCAGCTCTCTGGCCGACATCCAACAACTCGTGGCCATTTGTGACACAAATCAACCACCTGATCAGCTGAAATGAAACCAAATTATATCGACAGTCCACTGTGAGATAAAGTATTTAAAGAGCAGACTGACCCCCCCCACCCCTTTTTTTTTTTTTAAACTGATTTATATTTCAACACTGTCTCATTAAAAAAAATAAATGAATAGAAAAAAATCTAATTAAGTGAAGCTGTTTGTGTCCTTTGAAAATAATCAGGATTTGATAAAATGCCATTTCTGGTTTTAACCTGAACACATTATAGTAAAAGACTTAGTTTAATACAGGCCTCATCCTCAGAGGTAACGCCTTTCTTCCTTTCTTAATACACAATTCAATTTCCCGATAAGGAGATAAATTAATTAATAAGATTACGCCCGGGGCGTTTTTTTTTTAAATCTTGATTTATTTTTCTAACATTTTTTTTTTATCACCGTCAGCTGTCGATCATTTCCACAGAAAGCTGAGAAGCAGCCTCTTCATTTTATTGCGACAAACACATCACAAAACATAAACACATTACTTCACGAATATTTCGATCCATAACGGGTTTCCAGGTGTGTGTGTATGTGTGTGTGTGTGTGTGTGTGTGTGTGTGTGTGTGTGTGTGTGTGTAGGTGCGTGTCAGATCAGTAACTGTAGAAATTAATAAAAAAAAAAAAGAAAAAAAGAAAGAAAAGTAAACATCATCCAATAACCATTCGTCATTCGGGTAAAGTTACAAAATCAACAGGATTTATGGGCGGACAGTCACCATCATTGTGCAGAAATACATGAAGTGCATCACAGCTGCTCCTCAGCAGAAACAAGTTAGTGTAAAAAGTTCATGTCAAACTATCCAAAACTTTCTCCTCGTTGCATATTGATGGTCCTCGTCTCTGTCTCTCTTTTTTAAGGCATGTTCATCGTTTTGGAAACATTTTCTTCACCTCACATAAAAACGATTTTTCTTTCTGTTTTTTTGTTTGTTTGTTTTTTTTACTTTCTTTTTTTTTTTTCTTCTTCTTCCTCCCAGTGCTCGATTTTCAGCTGTGGTGAATTAGTCCAATACAACAATGAAACATAACCAAACTTTAAATGTATGGGTATTCACATAAAAAGGTAACACTGTTGAATTTTTACAATAACTTTTTTTTATAATATATTATCCACATTCAAACCGACGGACTTATAATAAATAAGCTTAAATAAATACAATAATCATTTTACATTCACTTCGTTACCACACAATTTACTCCAAATACAAATGCATTTAATTTTTAACCCCCCCCCATTCCCGTCCCCCCATAACTTTCTGTATGATCAGAATCCAGATGACATCATCATCCTCAAGTCTCCTAAACACATGCACATCTCCACACTGGCTGTTTCCTTAGAAATAATCTTGTGTAATTTGTCATCGTTTTAATAAGATTGGATAATGAGACACGCCTTGTGAGAGGAGAGAGACATATAATTTTTTTTTTATATAAGCAAAGATTGCATTTTGTTGCCTTGCATAGCTCAATTGACCTTTATTGCTAACAGACTGAATCTCTGAAGTCCGATCGTGTCTCAACACAACTTCAGCGGTGAAGTGAAGCCTCTTCAGATTCTTCTTCACTCTGTTGTTTTATTTAGATTTTTCATTTCGCCGCCGAAATCACTGTGAGCTTCACTGTATCAGTTGAATCATGTCATTAATGTCATCTCCAGTAACTAATACAATTAAGGTGGCTGAGACAACCTGCCTCTTTAAAAAATTATTCTACTATGAGTTGTGTTTTTTTTTCAGTGAATTCAAATGTGGCAAAGTCATTAGTCATTAATTGTGAATTTTCTTGAAACGAATCGGGAGCTCTGCCTTCAGACTGAGGTCATTCTGTCTTTTTCTGCCTCACAACGACACTAATTTAGTGGAACGAGCATTAAGGTGAAGTAAAAGCACCCAAACTAATTTCGGACTTTTATCGCATTTCAAAGAAAACGAGACTGAATGTTTGACACAAAATGACTCGTTGAAATGGTAATTTTGCAGCGTGTCTTCAGTCACTTTCATTTCCATTCGACATCTGCGGGGGGAAATTGCATCGCTTCTGAAACTTGAACTTTGTCCAGCTGATTGATTAATTGTGGAAAGAGCCATTAACTTCCCCTTGTGTTTGGAAGGACTGGCTGCGGACGTGCAGGTCGTAGGGGAAACGGGCCTCTGGGGAGACTCGGTACATGGAGTTGTGCGCAAGAGCCGTGCGCCCTGGCGCACTGCAGTAACGCACGCCATAGTGGCTGCCTTTGCCGTAGTCTGGCGGCTCGTCGTGTTTTAGGGAGAAAATCCCGTTAAAGTTCATGGGAGGGCTCAGCTGGCCGTCGAAATGCGGGCTCCCGCCCTCTGGGGACGGATTCTCGTAGTAGGGCTCGTAGGCGCCGCTGTAGCTGTAGTGCCGGAACGGTTTGGCGCTGCTGTCCAAGCCGCTGGAGCTGTGGCCGGGGGGCGTGTTCATGTCTGAGCCCGGGTACGAGTACATGGCGTCGTAGGGCGATCTGCCAGAGAACATGACCTCCCCGTTGTGATCTGTGAGGAAATTTCTCGCATTCAACTGCAAACAACCAGCAACCAAGTTGGTGGTGGGCTGAGATAATCCTTTGCACAAAGTCTGCACGAAGGCGAGGAGGTCCGGTCTCTTCCCCGCGCTCAGGGTCTCTGACAGGGCCCAGATGTAATTTTTTGCCAGTCTGAGGGTCTCAATCTTGGAGAGTTTTTGAGTTTTGGAGTAGCATGGCACAACTTTGCGAAGGCTCTCCAGCGCGGCGTTTAAGCCGTGCATCCGGCTGCGCTCTCGGGCGTTGGCTTCCTGGCGCCTTAGTTTGGCCCTGTCCATCTGCTCTTTACAGATCTTCTTTTTCCGGGGGCCTCGCTTTTTAGGAAGCCCGTTCTCGTCCTGATCCTCCTCCCTCTCGTCCTCCTCCCGCTCGGATATGTCGTCCTCGGCCTCCCTCATGTCTGAGTTGGACCTGTCCGGGTTGTGCTGGCGCTCCAGCTTCAGACTCTCAGGTAAGCTTTCTCGAGGATAATTGGCACCAAGCCGCGGCTCACACATCATATGAGGTTCATCGAAAGGCAGTGTCAACATATTTCCTGAGAGATCAAATCAGAAACATTTGTGCAGTGAGAGCAGAGCACAGAGCAGCGTCTCCTGAAGGCTGTCACTTTTTTTTTTTTTTTTTACCTTGTGAGTGAATCCTCCGAAGAGGAAGAAGAACAAACTGGCAAAGCAAGGCCAATGTCACAGCCTGCTGCCTTCTCAAAGACACTGGTCTTTGGACTTTGGGAAAAACAACCTCGGTTTAATCCTTAAATCAAGTTCATCCTGGATGTGACATTGTAGCCTAATGGTCTACTGGTTTTTTTGTTTGTTTATTTGATTTATTTATTTTATCTATATCACATACAGTAACTCAGAATAAAAGCAATCTAATATTGAATAAATACAATCAAAATGAAAAATAAGTGAGACTAACCTTTGGTCAGCGTCCACCTCGCATGATCCCAAATAACTCCAGTCAGTCTGCGCTGCAGCTTCTTCTCCGGCGAAACGCAAATTAGAGGAAAAAGCTTAAACCTGCGCACCCTCTTTTCCTCCCCCTCTCTCTCTGGCTCTCTCTCTCTCTCTCTCTCTCTCTCCCTCTGTCTCTTCCCCTTCCCTCTCTCTTTGAGGAATGACACTCATGCCAACAGCGGGTACCCATGCCATCTGCCACTGACGTCTTGTGGCAGCCGAGACCACGTGTTCAGTGTCCCATGGGACCTCCATTCCGTACCGATCATCTGGCAGCTCCGGTAATGGGCACCGGGAGGCCTGCGTTTACCGTCAAAAACACAGACCGGAGAGGGATAACAACTAATATCTGCATCTCCCCGTGTAAAGAAAGATGAATTCATGTCTTTTTATCCGGAAGGGGGTAAAAAAAAAAATACAAAGAAAATAAATAAAATAAAAAACCAGAGAGAGATGCTGAGAGGAGTTCACAGTCATTCTCAACAGGTGAAGTTCACTCCAAATGAAAAGGAAACAAGTCAAATAAATTAGAGAGGAGAATAAAAAAAGGACAAGATATGAATAAACATAACTATTAAAATATTTTAATTGGATGAAAGACAGTGGGGAAAGTTCCTGATTACAAAAACAAACTGAATGCAGCTTTTCCTATTTGGTTTTGACTCTGTACATACTTTGGCCCCTAAAGGGATCCTAGTTTGATTTTCACAGGGAACAGTAAAACACATTTAACTAGGATTAAGCAGCACATGTTAAATACATGTGGAGGTGGGAAGCTTAAGACCTGCCCTGAGTCAATTACACTAAATTAAACCAATTATGAATGTGAAGCTGCAAATAAGAAAACAAAAGGGCTGGTGTGGATGAAGAGGGTTTAAACTCTATAGACATAGCCACGTCTGTAAATCCTAATGTTCTGTTTAAGACCCCTGAACTTGCCTGGGGCAGTTTTTAACAGCTCACCATGTTTAACACTATTTCATTAAGGTGGCACTTGATGAGTTTGGGGCTTTTTTTCTTTCCTTTTTTTTTTTTTTTTTGCTGGGAAACATGATTTTAAAATGATTTGATCTCCAAATTCTCATAAAAAAGTGACATATTGGAAAGAGAGATGAGAGAGCCCAACTGTAAAACATGGTGGAGTACAGCTGACTGGTGCTGTTCACAGGGTTTTTGTGTGCAACCTACACACCTATACAGAAGTGTGTATTTCTGACTGTTTTATAACTGTTTGTTTTCTTTTTTATCACAGTACTTGAGACATCTGTGGAGTCTGACTGGTTAGTAATGTCACAGTGGGACGCAGAATATTTCTTTGTCTTCTCTAAAATTTGTTCTGGAACATTTACACATTGACTCATCAAAAAAAAAAAAGAAATAAATAAAATAAATATATATATATAT
Organism: Remorina albescens; assembly: GCA_034769265.1. NCBI lineage: Eukaryota > Metazoa > Chordata > Actinopteri > Carangiformes > Echeneidae > Remorina > Remorina albescens. Next base: position 6,891,912 of record CM068478.1, on the reverse strand, counting down.
AGTCTCAGTCACAGCAAATAATCCGAAACAACATTTGTGTCTTACTTGAACCAAAACCATGATCATTACTTAAAACTACAACCACATTATACGAGAATGATTCAGAATCAGATCACGAAAACCCTCGTGTGTTTGGAGGTGGTCATTTACAAACTGTGTATATTGCCATTTAGTTTAGAGCAACTCATTGGCTTTTAATACGAACTTTCAGATAAAAATTGTTCTTAAATGTTATTTCAACTGGTTGGTTTCTTATCGATATCTTCACACACAGAAGAAGGCGGTCTGTCTGAACTCTAACACTGAGGAATCTCAGAAAAGCCTAAGTGCTGATTGGCACAGCATAATATTATAAAGAAAACTAGTGATCATTGATTAATCTGCAGAACCTCTCAAGAACCAGACCCAAACTCAGTATGCAGGAACCAACTATTAAAAAAAACAGAGGAAGGCAGCATGTCATATTGGAGGAGCTGTAACCTGAGAACTTCCAGCAAATTTTCTTCATTATCAAATAATGGCTGATTTGTTTTCTGTTGATCAGTTGATTTATCCTTTCTGCTCTTTATAAAATGGGTTAAGACATTCCACCAGGCACCTTGCATGCAGAGGATGGGCAGACCGATGGGGCATGCACAGTGTTGGTACCTCATGACCGTACACATTAAGTACACCCCGTGGAAAAGGCCCAGTGGCATGCTGCCAAATCCACATTGGGGCACAGCTGGCACTCGATATGGGTATATGCACTCCTCAGTTATGTGGAACGCACACACAAGCGTGCACACACAAACGTATGCCTGTGAATGACCTTGTTGCAAGGAGAATCAATTAAAGTGACTTATCATTCTCTCTACATTGGACATTACAAGACATCGATCAGCAGCACAAGCCCGACTGTGGAGAGCAGCAGTGTGTTGATTACACCTCGGCGTGAGCTCGGAGTGTCAAAGACCACGCAAAGGTGAAGTAGCAGCTTCTACAGAGGCAATGACAGCATGTCCACACAGTGGTCAGTGTGTATACACTTAACCTAATGTGTGTGAGACAGAGCGCTGAGCACGTGTTCACACAAATACACAGAGCAGTGTATGTGTAGGCGTGCATGTGGACGAACACATACTGTACATGGGCACCTAAAAATACACACATGGACAAAAACAAAACAACAGCCATTAAAAAAAAAAATTGTCCCTTCATCACAGCCACCCCCTGAAAATGCCTCAGCTGGTCTACTGATCGTTCTGGTCCAGCAAACACACACACACACACACACACACACACACACACACACAAGCATCTGATGAGTCAAACTCCCCATCTCAGACTAATCAGTTGACTGCACTAATTGCAAATGCAAATATGCAAATTTATATTAATTAATTACTCCACTAATTAGTTCTCTTGTCTTTTCAGGTAATAAATCATGGTGTGGTTGAGAGAGAGAGAGAGAAAGAGAGAGACACAGACAGAGGGAGAGAGAGACGTGGCAGTGATCTTTTGTCTGCTGGAAGTCCTTGTTTCAGGTCGGAATCTGATCCTGTCATGTTTCCGGGACAGATTTTATCACAGTTGTCCACTGCGACTCAGTAACTTTAGGTTAGGTTGTTTTTTTTTTTGTGTTTTTTTTTCTAAAATAATTCCAACCTAGTTAATTATTTCAACTGATATTTAATGTGTCATACTTCAAGGGTGGAAGCATTGTAATTTGAGAGGAATAGCAAATAGCAGAGGTTGGTAAATCAGAGTGTCTTGCTGACAGTTCTTGCCTGTCAGCTCTTTTAATTATCACATTATCAGCTTTTATAGACACGAAGCGTGGTGCAGAGCTGCAAATGAAGGCTCTGCTGATCGCATGCTGAGTTGCAAGCGGTTCTCAATTGATGTCAGCAGTTAAAGGGAGTCTGTGTCTGGGTGATGAGAGCGAGGTGAAGTGACTGGTGAAGATGGTAATGATGTGGCAATCCAAACACGATTCTGTCCCAAGTCTGAATCATCGCATGTCTTTGGAGCAACTTCTTAAAGGTCATTTCTACAGTAAAACCCTGCCGAGCTTGAGATGACTGAGAAATAAACTCCAGAGGCAAAGCGTGCTTTTTTTTTAAAAATCCTGACACCGACTTTGTAATGAGGCACATACTGTTTCTCAACCATCTAACAACTCTTAGTATTTATTTTTTTTTATAGCTTTACACAGAGGTGCATGTTCAAATAACTAAATACTTAAATAAGGAAGTGTTTAACTGCTCCCAAATACAAGTGTAGGTAATTTGATAAGAGGAACTTGTTGATACTTTCATGCCCTGATGAGAGTCCTGTTAAACAAATTCAAATTGTGAGCGGATTTATCCTTGATTTGTTTTTAAGTTACAAAATCTTTGGTATTGTCCTCCTTCCACCAGTGTACGTTCTCAACCCACTCTGTCGCCATCTCTGAATTTATAACCACACTTTCAAGAGAGGTATAGAAAAAGCACGAAGCAAGAGTTTCAACAAAAACATAAAAATCCCATCTCCTACAAATTATACTGTTATATTACATTTATATAGTCATACAATACAAAATGTAACACTGATCATATCACTTAAGTAAAGGTACATAATGAATGAAAACAGAGTAAATGATTGTGTGGAACTTGAATATATATTACAATACAGTTTTCTAATTTTATATTATTCAAATTTATACTTTTGTTGCTTTCTGCTTCTTACTGAAAAATGGGTTAGGGGCGTAATCTGATCCATGATGTCATTGGCCAAACTCCGTTTAATGTTCCTCTTTGGGAAGAATTTTCAATTTGGTTTCATACATGAGAACACATCTTACAACCATCAACCACCAAACTCTCACACATTGCACAGTGGCGTTGGAGAAGAGAGCTGAGGATTGTGGGACCGATTACCAGAGGCCAGGTCCTGGACTAGTGTCCTCCAGCTGTGCTGTTCTATCCAATTAGAAACTCCATATGCTGCCCCACTCAGCTACTGAGTGGCCACACCTCCCACCCACACAGGTGGGGCATTGCGTGTTTGTGTGTGTGTGTGTGTGTGTGTTTGCCTTTGTTGATACTTGTCTATCGACTCCAGTGGAGAAGCAAAAGAAAAGTTTCTCCTGTGCCCGTTTTAAAGTAAAATAAATCACTTTGCAAATTTAATTTCATTCTGTGTGATGGTCCATCACTCCTGCTGCTTTCTTAACCCCAACTCATTTCTTCACACACAAACAAAGTAACTCTGACTGCCACTGCTCCTTTGATACGAAACACACAGGTATTTAGGTGGGTGGCATAGAAATGCTAATAGTATTAAAATATGGCGGTATGAATAATGGATATGTTTTTGAAAATGTATAATGTAAAGATGTTAGTCCCGTTTTCAGACAGAGATGGGATAGCAGACGTGTAATGTTGCTGGAGGCACCCGTTTCTTTTTCAAAGCACAATCTGTTCACACACGTTCAAAGTGCCTGTGACAATCTGTTGTGGTAGGATGCGACCAAAAAGTGATACGATAAATAAAAACGTGTCAGATATCATATTTAAGTAAGAGTCATGTCTTTAGTTTTGTGTAAGTATTGTGCAAAACATATGATCAATTCTATTCACTGCAAAATGGAGGAGATGCTGTCTGACAATAATAACCTACAGAGGAGATCCACAGGGGCAAGAAAAGGGAAGGGAATCAGATTTTCATGGAACACAAATAACACACAATTCATCAAACTGTTCTCATCCATCATCTAACCCAACCCAGCTGATGGCACAACATTTGAGTTATCGAGTCCAACCAATGAAATCAGATTTGGGGTGAGAGGTAAAAAAAAGCCAACTTTGACCTGTCAAAAGTAGTGAAATATTTGGACTTTGCGATTCCCAAGAAAGATCTGCTGATGCAGAACATGGCTCGAAAAAGAGACCTCTGAAGGTTTAATATCAAGACTTATCTCAAAGACATAGTTATAGATATAGACAAAGATATAGTTTTGATCCGTAGACATGAGAATCCAAACGGTCCATCCTGGTGCTCCAATAGATTACAGAAATGAGTAAAAGTGGAAACCTTAAAAAAAACAAAAAAAACAATCAGAGCTGGATAATATCTCTGTTTATGAGTCCACCTTATACAAATCATAGCGGGGCAGCAGTCTTCAGGAAGGCAGCACTGACAAAGCAATGATCTGAAGTTCTTCCTGAACAGTGAGGTCTCATCTGCAGCTACTGGAAGAATTTGTCTGAGGTCACTGTCGCCCATCGAGGTTTGACCAGATGTTATATGATTTCTAAGGTTTGCTGTTGCTACCTAGCAGATGTTTAATCCCTAATCCAGAAGAAACCTGGCAAACACAGCTTCAGATGTCAAACCCTCAATCGCCAAGATCTAAACACCATCATGTCTCTTCTTCGCAGAGGTTGGCCTGCTAACCAATGTTTTCCTAGACTGTCTCATCACTTTTGGAGAACAGCTCACTGTCACCTCGGATCTGTCCAAAAAGTGCTGCTCATATCATAACCCTAAGTATATATATATATATATATATATATAGCCAAAACTCAACCCCAACACCTACTGCTGGCAATAAACCATGTTCATTTAGGGTTAGGGTAACTAATACAAGGTTTCATTAGGTCTCCACCAACACAATAAAAGTTAAACTGTTTTCATCACAGAAATGTTTGCCCATAATTAACTCCACTAAATGTTGTGTTCGTCTATACTTGTGTAGATCAGATCATATCCAATGACCAATCAGTGGATAAAACCATTTCATTCCACAGTTTGCATCTTTTTATGCCATTGAGTGTTAATATCTGACACATCAGAGTAAACATCCATAGTCTCTATAACAGGTTACAGATTTCACTTCACACAGAAGTACGAAGTACCACAAACAGTATAAAAGTTTAAAAAATATATATCTTATCTATTTGATTCCACTGAACCACCAACTTTTACAGCAGGTTTTTTTTTTTTTTTTTAGCAGCTCTGGATTTTTTTCCAGCATGAAGCTGGGATGATTGACAGTGCTGTAATGTTGCTTTCCCACTTAATCGACACTCTTGGTGTTGATATGATTTCCTTCTCCTTGTTCCCTCATCAGCTGTCCTCAACTCCCTGTTGCCCGGCCGTGTTTGAGCTCATTCGTTCAACCACAGAGTGACGCAAAAAGAGTTTACACTTTGGATTACAAATTCTGGTGAACATTGTTGATTTTTATTCATGTCAGTGGGAAAGATGTGTGGCTTTGCTGGCTGATCTATCTCTGTACAGTATGATCAAAATGAAGTCTTATGAAGTGTAATGTGAAGGGAAGGTGTGGAGTTGCTTCAGATTCTCCATCAAAGTTAAGTATTACAATTCCACATATTCCTATTTCATTTCCTGCAGCAATTTAGATCAGTCTGATGAATCATGTCACCACGCTGTCCTGCCTTTCTGCATCTGAACAGATTAAATGAAGTTACAACCTGCTACTTTGTGAGCTTTATATTGTTTTCAGGCACATTTGTAGCTTTCAAAAGGACTGTACTGACTCTTACCTCAGTCTTTATAGCATCATAAATTGCAGCAGGAAGCAAGTAAACAAATGTCCTTCATAATTCATAAAAATAAAAAAAAAATGTGTATACCTGTCAAATTTACCTTGTGTCTTTTTCTAAAGGAGTCCGTCTGTTTAGAATTTCAGCTTTGAAAAACTGAATAGACTTTGTGCATCAGTGCACAACAGCTGAATGTTTTTCAATAAACTGAAAATGAAACATGAAAAACTGAATTCATAACAAGTAAATTCACCCCTGGCTGTTCGGCATAACTCCACCTCCATCTTCGGGCTATTAAGCTCCACTGTAACATTGCTGGAAATATCTCACCATGACACCACGCCATCTGTGTTTTACCAGTTTTAGCAAGAACAAGCAACATGGTGTTGCAGTGTTAAATTGGTTTGAGGTTGTTTTAAAAAGGAAAATGAATGAAAGGCAGCTCACAACAGAGCAACAAACAAAGGGAATGAGTATTCACCGATAAATGGAGCTTTAAAATCTTCGGGGCTCTTTAAAAGTGGTGTATTTAAATAGTGGTCATTTCTGATCGTGTAGAATTTCCCAGCCTAATAATAGTCATCGTGTCAATATGATAAATATCCACATTCATTACATTAGATACGTTTGGTGTCGTCGTAACATATTTTACTACTTCATGTGCTTTTATTTGCAAAAAGTTCAAACTTCTAAAAATTACTTTCATCTTAAATCTTACTTTAAATCGCTGTAAAAATAGGGACTGGCTTAAAGATGTCCTAAAAATGATCTTGTATCTGAACAGATGAAATGGATTCTTGAAACAGTTTGATTTACATTCAGAACATTTAGTTGGCATATTAGTACCACACATGCAGACCTTTGAAATGACAGGAAGACTATTTTTTTTATTTCAACATAACATTAAAATAAGATTAAAGACCCAATAAGCACAGCAGGCATATTGTTGTAGTTTGTTGAGAGGAGCACAGGTCAAATCAATGACACCGTCACTGCAGCAGCTGCCAGGACGGCGGACGGACCAGCACCTTCTTTGAATAAGGTAGTTTCACATGCACTTTCCCAAAATGTCCCCAACGATCCCTCCTCTGAACGATGCCCCATGATTTAGAAGCTAATCATATTATTTGTCTGAAAAATGACGGTGATGAGAGACTATTCCCATCTACTTCATTTTTAGAAGCAGATTTAACATGCTCTTTGTCATATTTTAGATTTTTTTTTTAACAGATTGCACTTATATAACATTTTTCTAGTCTTACTGACCACTCAAAGCTCTTTTTGAAGGAGGCTGCATTCACCCACTCACACAGCACTTTCTGCTTCCACTGCTATACAGCAATTCTACCTACATTTACATGCCATCAAAGGCAATTTGGGGTTCAGCATCTTGCTGAAGGACACTTTGACATGCAGCCCGGAGGATGAGCCCGGAGTCAGGGATCAAACCACCAAGCCTCTCGTTAACAGACGACTCATTCTATTCATCTCATAGCCCCTTGGAACGACTTCACCAAACAATCCAATACACAACAGTGCAGAAAAACATTAAGAGTAGTTTCTTAATGTGGTAGTTTACATTATAAACTGTTACCATCAGCGGAGGTTAATAGCACGAGATGCCACAGTGTCAACGTTAATCCAAATGAACTCTAACACAATTTGTGTGGATATTTTTGCATTTTACATCATCTATGTGCTGTGGAGACTGCCACTTTCACAGCAACTCTTTGTCAGGACACATCAGAGAGCTCAATGCCCTCTGCGACTTGCATCATCTGCTGAGTGTCACAATCCTGTAGCCATGATGGGGGTCTGCCCTGCCCCCTGTGCCCACCTGAGGGGGTTACAGTTGGCAGCCTCAGCTCCACACCTGACAGGCTTCCAGAAAGGAACCACTTGGCTGCCAGCAGAAATAGCGTCTTCCAGTTTGGGGGTCGGCCCTGAGTCAAGATGAGGGAAGCTTGGCTCTTTAAGAGTTGGGCCAATTCCCAGACACACTAGCAGCTTGTGCCACAGGGCCCTTTGATTCTGGGCTCTCGATCAGTCACTCTAAATAGAGCTCTGTGGTCTTTCCAGTGGATAGACGGGCTTTAATTTTTATTAAACAACTTGATATGTAACGTCTACTTTACACACTGCAGGATCTAGCCATGTGCAGCTGAGTGGTGAGAACATGCTGTCAATTCTGGTTAAGTTAGAGGACAGATTCCCAAAAGGCTAGTCACTCCGGAGTCTCACTGTCACAGCATCGGGGTTAATCATTTCTGCTCAAGCAGTGTGCTCATCAAGTATTTGGATCATAAAATAAATGTTACATTTATGTTTCAGGCAAAAACCAAATCAAACACTTTGCTGCTCCCCCCCCCTCTCTCTTTCTCTCTTTCTCTCTCTCTCTCTCTCTCTGATGTGACAGTAAACTGATCATCTTTCGATTTTATAGAGCTGGTTGGACAAAACAAGTTGCAGATGTCAACTCAGACCCTTATTTTCCCAACAGTTCATATCCATCACGGGGTCTGCACTCCATCTTTGTTAAGGGGATGATAACCAAGACTTTGAGTGCCTCCACATTTGCATGTGTGCATATATTATAGATACGTAATGTGTAGTTGGGCACATCCTTCCCACAGGTGTGCCTGTTTTCCTTTTGATGAGGGCAAAGTAAACTGATTAGCAGGTTCAGGTAACATCAGAGCAGTAGTTTCCCACCAGTGGCCATGTGATTAAATCACACAGAGCAACTCTAAGGGAGCCAGGTAATGAAGGAATGGACTAGAGGATGCCATCACCCCCTCCTCCTCTCTTACTCTTCTTCATCAAGTAGTACTGGAACTCAGCCCAAGCCTGGGACAGGAGGTGGGGTGGAGCAAAGACACCAACACAGATGCACACACTTGCATGGGCAAAATGGTTTTGCAAGTGTATTTCAATGAAGGACAACATATATGTTGTTGTGCTCTGGTGATATACAAACTTGTAACCATAAACGCAGAGGACTCACATAAAGACAGACAAAGTATACGAGTCTATAAATCAACCGAACACCCCACACACATTCGTGTCTATGCAAAACCTGCGACTGCAGCTAATACAGCAAAAGAAACTCATTTAGACTTTTTACTTCCGAGCAGATTGACAATTTAATAGAGTAATGACTAAAAACAAAAGTTGTGTAAATCAACTGTGCGCCAAAACAGAAAATAAATAAATAAATAAAAATACAAATGTTACTTTGCTGCCCACAAAATTCCTCAATCGACCCAAAAATAAGCATTAAAAGCTCTTTAAAATACTGTTGATGGCTTTTGGTTACAGGCATTCCCCATTCTCCTGCCTGGCAATGGTCTTTTATGGCGAGGGACCTAATACAAGATTTCTGTTCTAGTGCAAACACAGTGGCCATGGGCACCAAGGAACAGCTGCCGTATAATTGAATTAACATTTGCCTTCTGCTCCAGCACTCAGTGCTGTGCAGAGAACTCATACACATCCCTCCACAAGCTCCATCAACCTGCGCATGAATATGCATGCTACTTGTGATAAAAATGCACTCGGTGTCTAATGTTTGTGGAGTTGCCTATACGACGTATAAAGAGCTATACAATAACTATCTTGTGAGAGTGACACCATATACATCAAGTGTGTTGATCGTTTTTAGTGCCATGGGCTGTCAGGGGCTGAGTGCAGAGGTGCTGCTGCAGCTCTGATGGGTTCAAAGTCTAACAGAGACATCTAGTGGACTTTTGACTGTGTTTCATGTTCAAGTTACTGCTGATGCACTTAGAAGTCTGAAGGCTTTCAACGATTTATAATTATTTATTGCTAATTCTATTGATACAAAAAACAAAAAACAAAAACTGTCTTACACCTCAGTTCATTCATCATTTAATCTTTTGTTTAATTTCAAACCAAGGATCCAAGATTTACCATCAGGGCCTGAATCCCACCTGCGGACACGTCATCATTTTGTTTCTGGTGGTTGGAATAAGTGGAGAAATTGTACAATTGAGAAATTTTTTAAGAAGCTTCAAATTACACAACCATTTTGTGTTTTTTTTATTACATTCTGGAGGTTGTTAAATCATGGATTTATTATTGAACAGGCCCTCGATCAATGAAGAGGCAGAGGACTGTACAAAATGACCACAAAGACATGCAAAATTGCCACAAATTGGCACAGAATTCTTCTAAATAGACCTGACACAAAAACAGACCGACCATAAAGAGACCCACAACTACCACAAAGACATGCAAATCGACTACAAACATACACAAAACAACAACAAAGAGGCATGAAATATAAGAGTGACCACAAATGGATGCAAAACTAAGAAGCAAAAAGCACACATGAAATGACCACAGAGAGACCCGAATCTCACAGGAAAACACTAAACAACTACAGACAGATGTAAAATTACCACAACGATCACAAGATGGTGACACAGACTGACTACAAAAAAAAAAACCAACAACAACAACAACACAAAATGATGACCAAGCAGAATGATGGCATGAGAGGGGCAGAGTTAAAGTGACCAGACATTTGAACCTGGGATGTTTCCTGTTCACGATGAAGTTAATTTGTTTTAATCAGATCCCCGTATCATGTATTCAGGTCTTATTATAGAAGCCGTTTCACTGTCAAATACAGAATCAGCTCTGAAAACTAATGTACATGTTCCATATTCAGCACTTTGTTCTGCATCTTTCAGACGCAATTCAGTGCAAATCCATAAATACTACAAGTCAGACATACATTAGTCACATTGTACCCGTCAGCCTGACTGATGATATGTTCCTGACCAACAACCAATGAAGTTTGGAAAAGGATTTTGTTGGGAGTTTTTTTTCTCTTCTACTTGAAGCTCAAACAGATGGAACAAAAAATACAACTGAGCGCTGTGCCTCCTAAAACCACCTGGCTGCTCATGACCAGATTAAAAGCCAGTGCAAAGCAGCTTAGCTATAAATATATAATTATTTCAACCTCTAGCATAATTTTGTCAATACAACTCTGCCAATTCTCCACACCTGACTTCATGTAGAAAAAAAATATATTTAAAAAAAAAGCCTACCTTCGAAGTGGTTGGGATGTCCATCAGTCTCAGTTAACTTCATAAATGTCCACAGATCAAAAGAATCAAATGGCTTTTTCACAAGAAAGTATTCCAGTTTGTGAATGAAGTGAAGTGACAGGAAGTCCATTGCAGAGAGTCAAGGAAACTTTTCCCTCTACTTCTCCAACATCAACTTGTTAGTTTGCTGTTCTGGCTTCAGGGTGTTTGTTTTGATTAGTTTATTAACTCCTCTCCAAAGTTTGAGCCTGTCTTCTTTTCCACCTTTTCTTCTCGTGGAGACACCAAAAAAAAGACTTCTGACTGGGTGACTCCATTTTTATGCTCTCTCCTTTTTAGGAGCTCAGTTTTTCACAGCAGCGCCACCTTGTGAGTTGGAGCTCAGAGTATTTTTAAAAGATATTTCATTCAAATAATAAACTGGTCAAAACTGCATTAAGTGGGCTGTACAAAGCATAAAGGTAGTGTTTGTCACTGCTTTGTGTATCTTTTAGTGTCATGCTACTTTGTAGGAGGGGTAGATGGCCTGGTAGTGGACTGTTGTCTGTGCCCAGGTGATTGTGAAGGGTTGGTGTCTGTGAAATTTCAAACAATAATCAAATAAACCTTTGATTCAGAAAGATGAATCAAGGAGCATTTTAGGGAACAATTGGTGAGGCATTAAACACTCTGGTACCTGAATTTTATCCAGACGTACGGCTCAAACTCCAAAGAAATGCTCCGTAATAATATTAAAGTGGTGAAGATTTGCTGTTTTTTCTGTTTGCTATTTTCAGGCCAAGTAAAGTTTGTTTTTGCATTCATCTACTGGACGAGGAAAGTTTGTCAGTGTTCCCCTTCAGTCTGAGCTGAACAAGAGGAATTTGTTGGAGCCAGTCATTGTCCAACATGCAGCGTGATTAGACTGTGAACTCTCTTTTTTTTTTAACACATTTATTAATAATGGAAAAAAGTATACATGGCATCTTAGATGTTTTTCAACTGCCAGCTACTCAGTTGCTATAATGTGTCTCAATGCCCAAGATCTGAAACTCTGGTTTTTTTTCTGGTGCTTTCCTACAAACATGACATTATCAAACTGTCAGACTCTGTGTAGTTGTAATCATGATGTGTAAAATAGGCGGCGTGTCTCTCTAACGTGATCCAACGAGCTGTGATGTTGTAGAAATGAGGACAGGCAGACATGATCTGAGCCCTTTGAGTCCAGATTTATTGATACGGCTGTGCAGTCACAGAGCATGGTGGCACACATGGCCGCCTGGCCGGCATGGGACAGTGACACACACATGCATGCGCATACATCCATTCACTCTTAGTCATTCTGTCTAACCAAGGATGTAGTAGAGGGCAAACCTAAGTTGATTTACAACTCATTTGTCCCCCTCATTGTTTTTTAATTGTTGTATCCGCCCTGCAAAACAATTCATAATCTGATGAAACATTTGAGAACTAGATCTTCAAAGTAAAAAAAACAAAACAACAAAGTTTATTGGAATGAAAAATTTGTCAGTGGTGAGAACTGTTGAACCAGCTTTATACGGTCCAATGCATCACTTCGTTTATACCTCTCTCACTCTCTCTCACACATGCACACACACACACACCTCATCACACTCTCATTGACAGAGCAGGTCACAGTGAGGAGATCAGAAATGCACACTGAGTAAGTTTTGTCACTTTCTCTCTCTCTCGCTTTCTCTCTCTTTCACACACACACACACACACACACACACACACACACACACACACATTCTCTCTCTCTCGCTCTCTCTCTTTCTTGCTTTACATCCATCTAACCTCAGTGACTGGAGCAGTTTCAGGTTAGTCATTACAGAGTGATTCAGACTAAATAGGGAAACAAAGCATTAAACAAACAACAAATAATCTGCTCCATAGTAACGGTTACAAAACACCACATTTAGAAGTCTTTACATGTCATAAATACAGCTATTTTTCTGGTTATGGTTGGTATAAATTCCTGTTAAATATTCATACAGTAGGCTATCACAATAGCAAGTGGAAGAGAGAGCAAACTACAAGACTGTACATGTGTTAGTCCCTTGGTCGAGAAAATAGTTTCTGCTTTACCAAGTATCAGGCAAGCTATTCGGAGGATGCAATAAATGCTGCTTTACATCTATTTATAAATGTAATTTGGTGTGATTGTTACACTGTAAAATTCTAGTTTTGAGCCATTTGAAATGTTCTGACTTCACAGCTGGTGGAGTAAAACATATCAGACAGACACACAGAAGACAGACAAAATTAAAAAACAATAATGATAAAAAAAGGTCACATGGACAATCCATCCTCTGAGTCAAAAAAAAAAAGGGACAGTAAAACAAAAAAACATACACTATACAGCACGAAACAGCTAAAAAATAGATTTGTTTTTCAAAATGAAAAAGAGCAAAATATAGCGTTATAAATACTAAGTCAAACTGCTGACTTTACAAATAGTGTCTAAAATACAAGTCTTTACACGAGACTCTTTTAGTGTGTCATATTGAAGGAAGATATGAACTGGTTTGTTTGACTGTACCTTGATCAGCACAGATTCAAATGACATCAACACATTTTCTTTTCCCTACAGGTGAAAGAGGTGAAATGGAAAGTACATACAGTATATAGGCACACATTGAGCCAGCGGGCTTGCTAACCGCCAACTGTGATTTTTAGGTAGAAAGTAGCATTGCATGACAGACTCCTAATGTCCTGGCATGATACTAGTGTTTCTGTTACAATATAAAAATGGGGAGTGTGCATTAAAACAAAGGGGCTAAAAAAGAATATCATTGTTCCTGCAGTTTTATATAAAGTTACATATGCACTGTATACTGTGAAATAAAATTTGAGTCGGCCAAGAACATGGCACAATTAATTTAGGGAATTCAAATAAAAGTGCACAAAACATCATGATGCAAACACTGCCAAAATGCTTGTTTTCCTTTCTTCCACTTACACATATTAGGTACATAGTAAAAGCTGAACCATCATCGCAGGGGTTTGATATGTTACATATGGACAGTAAGCAATATTTGCATTTCCTATACACAACATTGAAAACCTGGCAAACAACCAGGAAGCGGATACAGTTTGGACTCACAGCCTGGGATGCATCACAAAAGCATGATGGATTCAGCTGGCTAATAGGCGCACAAGCACACTGTAAACACGTCGATCAAACATCACACTGACAACTGAGAAGGTGAAGCTGCTGAAACATAACTGTCCTTCAAAATAAAATGACACACATTAAGATTTCTCTCTAATTCTGCGACCACGGCTTTTTGTGGTTTGTCTGTTTTGTTTTACCATTTTGCTACAGCTTCAATACACATATGAAGGCATCATGAAGAAGTCCTTTGATGAGGAAATGACATACAGTGGAAGGATAAGACACATCTAGTGCATGAAAGATATTGGACAAACACGAAACAAATGTTACCAAAAAAAAAAAAAGTAAACACACAATTTATAGATTACAAAAATTGAATGCATTTAGGTGTGCGATATGTCTGAAATGCAAAGGTTGCATTCTAATTTTTGGACATTTTCCAAAATAATATTTTACATTATATCCAGAAAAATATCTATTTTTGGATCGTGGAATCAGAGGATTTCTATTCCTCCTTAGATTCATACATTTACAAATATACAGTGGAGTAAACAAACATACAAAAACAATATAAACCTGGCTTGAAGGAACAAAAAGGTAATGATAGCAAATATGGTGAAAATAAAAACTGAAAAACATCCTTAAGCATCAGTATCCTATACAGGGGGGTGTTTTAAGGACTGCTTGCTGGTAAAATAGTAGCGTAGTAGACCTGTAGACTCAACCTACTGTACTCTGCATGCGCTAATATGCTGTACCTACTGTGTAGCGGCTGTAAAAGTCACTCTTCATGTGCATCTTTGCTGCATTTTACACAAAAAAGCGCTTCTGTATTCATTTTTAAGGATTACTGCAACAAACCTGATGTTTCTAAATAAGCTTTACTTTGTGATGCCAGAATTTAGCTCATGAGCAAATAAAGCTGGTGTTAAAAAAAAAAAAAAAGTGGGACTTGTACCATGGCTACATGTTTGTGGTTGTGTTAAGTAAAAGATTGGCAAACAAACAAACAAACAAAAAAAGAAAAAAGAAAGAAACAATATCATGTCCATCTTTCATGGCTCCTCTACTCCTCATCTGAAATCTGGAGCAGTGAGAGAGGAGTAATGCACATGAGTAGAGACACAAACTCTGCACACAAGAGCGTGGGAGTAGAAACGAGGTGAAAGTAAAAACTGTTGATCATGGTGAAGGACAAAAATAAAAGTGAAGAGATGAACGTCTTGGTGCCCTGTAGAGGGCGACACAGTCCTAATAATAGCTTTCCCTCTGACCAGGCTGTGAGTTTCCTAAGTCCGGTGTTAAAAGCAGGCTCAGGTCGATATAGTGCAGCAGAGATGCAATGGAGAAGCCATGATAATTCACAGCTCGCTTATTCCATCGCTACGTCAGCTTTGAGGAAACAAGAAGGGAATAGTTAGGCAACATGACACATAAACAAGCTGCTCACATGGGGAGATAATAGTTTCAGATTTTTTTCAGATTTTTTTTTTTTTTTTTTTAATCTAATGTGATTACAACAAAAACTATTCAACCCACAAAAACACAATCTTAGACTGAAACATTCATTTCACAGCTCAAATGTCACTGGCTTTAGAAAGAAACTCACCATTGACACTTTTGTTCTTGTTGTCTTCACCTGAAGATTCAGCCCCTTCAGACAACTCTCCTGAAAAAGACATAACTGGTGTGTTATTAGTGAAACTTGCACAGGTAGCAAACATACTACTCTACGCAGAACCCTGGAATCATCCTTGGTCCTTTAAGTTTGAAATAACCTCTTAAAGCCCAAAGAGCCACCAATTAATACTCATTCCAAACTGGGAAATGTGGATAAAGTTCCCAGAACATCGAGGATATTGAAATAATACATGAAATGGTATGTGAATGTCTTGTGTATGCAAATGCACATTGACAATGACAAATAAAGAAATCTTGAAAAGAGATAAGCTTGTCAGTGTGTGTACAGCACATGCACAGAAATGGATTTATGTCATGTCTGTTGAGAAGAAGCCGTGCTGTGACACAGTTAAAGGGATGTACCGTTAGGCAGTGGAGGACTCCTCTTTGTGGTGCTCCCAGGCTGTGCTGCCTGTTCTGCTGCCTCTGTGTTACCATCTGGTGGTCTGCTGACCTCTGCTGACTCAGGCGCCTCCCCCTGCAATTTGTCCTCCTTTGCTTCAGAGTGATCTGATTCTGTGTGGGCCTCCTGGGGCTCCATAGCTTCTTCCTTCTGGGCTTGCTCCTCTGCTTCCCTTTTAGCTCTCTCCTCCGCCTCTGAGGTCACACGAAGCAAAGGGCAAAGGTTACTGTGTGCATTCATGTGCAGAAGTTCTTAAACCTGTGTCACTGAGGTTGTTGGCGGCTGTGGAGCAGGAACACAACACTGACATATGATCAGTGTTCCTGCCTTGTCACACATCGGGCAGATACATAGCAACAGCGGCATTCATTGGAATTCTGTTTTTGTCCTTCCAGTGTATGTAAGTTCAACATTTACTGTCTTTTGGCTTTTTCACACCTGATGGAACTGTCTGTCACAGCGCACGGCCGGTTTTCAAAGCTTTTTTCACCAAAACCACGATTTGAAAGCCCCATGTTGTATTTTCATGTTTCATTAAAATTGTTGATATAAATATATTGACAATAGCTCCAAAATAGTAATAAAAGTGGCTTCACTGGCCTCATGCTTTATGAAGGCATGCTGATAATCAGCTATTGCAAGGCTGTGATAAAGTTCCTATTGGCTGTTTTTTACATTTTATTTGATAAATAGATAATAATAACAATAATAATTTGTATCATAAATAATGGTGATAAAAGCACTAAATGCATTCTCATGTGCAGACCACTGAGTCTGCAGTTTGACATATCAGTAAAAATTTCCTGATGAATGAAGAGCTGAGTAAAAAGATAAAAACTGAAACATGAATAAAAGTGTCTTTCTGAATAAACTGAATGATTGATTCACAATTATTTAAATCAGATGTTACCTTGCAATAGGAGCTTTATTGGTCCTTGCTGTAAGTACAGTAAACTTGACTGAATAAATATTAAATAAATAAAAACTCTGCATGTCAATATAGTTATTATCGCTGGTGGATTTTAACTAAGTAAATAAAGCACAGAAAAATTCACTGTGTGCCCTGCAAAATCCTTCAGTGGGCGAGCTAAGAGCATTGCAGATGTTAAGAGCATTTCAGCTTTATGAGCCAATTTTCTACACCCGGCTGAATCTGCTGCAAAAAAGATCTATTCTAATGCCACCATTTCCAGAGTCCTCTAATCCTGAACCGATTCAGCAGGTTTACAGGGTGTGTGAGTGGATAGTACCTTTAGTAGCCTGGGTTTTCCACCGCTCTCTGTTCTGATAAACCTCTTCATTCCACAGGGCCTTGAAGTTCTTTGTGTCCACGGTCAGCAGAGAGCTTTGGCCCGATGAGCTGCTGTCGGAGCCCATGCTTTTAACACTGTGCCGTTTAGCTTCATCTGAGCTAATACTGTTTAGACTGGACAGACCAAAATGACAGGAGAGAATGGATTTAACAAGAGATAAAGAAGACTGACAGACTACAACCATCCTGAAGGCTCTGGGAGGCCCGCAGCACTTAAGCACATTGGAGCTTTCAGCTGAATACTGAGGGCAACAAGCTAAATCATTCACAAAGACTTAGATAGTAATGTGCTGCTGTTTAAGGAAGTAATGTTTTCCATCTTCACTAGTTTAGCTTAAGTTAGTTAGTATGATAATGTTGATCATGTAAAATACAGCTGAGACTGAGTGAAACATAATGAAATTTCAGGTATTTGGTAACAAACCAAAATAATGGACAAATCATATATTTGACCTAATGATGGCGCTAAATGAGCTGATGACATTCAGTGTACTTGTCATGGTGACTGCGACTCAGCCGGCAAAGATACACACATAATGGCTTTTGTTGTTCAGGGGTTTTCAACACAGACACAAATAGATACAGGGTGACTTTAACTCTCAGAGGATATCTGGGGCAATTAAGGTGCTTTCAGACCATTAGCGTCTGATTGCCACAATTTGCGTGAAAAATTACACTCCTTCTTGGATTCACAACACAGCTTTGACATCTGTACATAATAAGCATCTTTTTGAGATTTGGTATGACTTAAATTTTAAAGGATGTGATTATTTGCCCAGAAGTAAATACATGTCCATGAATCCACTTACTGCTCTGGATGGAGATTAGAGAAGTCTGAAAAGATTGTCATGAATGAAATTTTTTTATTTCATATATTTATAAAAATTACTTCAAATCAAGATGTGTCTCCACCTTCAGAGTTTGAAGCAAATAAAGGTCGGAGTGTTTTGGCCTCTAAGGTTTTTCATCTAAAGTCACAAATATCAGTTTCTTATGTTGTAATAAGACGGAAATTCATGAGATCACCAAAGGGAATGGTTTCTGCATGCCACAAATGTCTGTGCAAAATTTGATGGCAATCCATTCAATACCTTTGAGGTCTGAAAGATGGTGCAGCAGAGTCACCCGCCCCCAGCTTGGATAAAATAAAATCAGATTTCAGAGTCAGAGGCATTTTGAAAAGAAGAAAAATGAAAAGCCAGGTGCATAAACACAGGCAGACAGAGTGAGCACACAAGCTTCCAGATGACCGAAAGCAGCTACAAATGCTGTGAAGAAACAGTCCAATGAAACCTATAAACACCCAGATGTGCACGTAGACAAGGAGACTGCATAAGTGGCAAGCCTATCTGAGATTTCCACACGGTTAACTCTGACTTGGAGGCCTACTGAGTGATGCTAATGACTGTTGTTTTGGAGAACAGGGAGCCTGTTATTGATGTGCAGGTGCAACGGATGATGCAGAGCCAGATTCCTCGAATGCTGCTTCAGTTTGCACTCATCTCATGTCAAGAGCAAAGTTCAACCAGTTGACAGACTTGACAGAGTTTTTCAATGATCTCTCTCTGGATAGTTCAAATATCAGTAATGCAGTAGTAATTAGGATGTACGCTGTGTGGGTGCTTTCAGATCCATGCACAGACCTTATTTAGTACATGGCTGCAGGAAAAGGATTGAGTCAATTAATTAAGCCAGTGGAGACAAAATCGCTTCCTTTTGTTTCTTCGAGGCCATTGTGTATGCCAATCCAACACTGAGGTCTGTTCTTGATCAGGGATGACGAAATGAACTTCCCTAGCATATCTAAAATGGCAATTTCAAGGTGTGTGGCTGTGCCTGATGAAAGCTGGAGACATTTCACGCACAGAAATGGATTACTCATGGGAGACTCATCTGCTGCTCTCAATTCATTCATTTGAAATGCTGTTATTGCGGAGTAGATGTTGAGGTTTAATCACGTCACCGAGTGTGTAGTTTCTCAGAGCGGAGAAGGCTAGAAAGGCACTACATTTTCCATCCCTGATTAACCAGGCTGGGTTGATTAAAACTTACTAAGATTGACATAAAGTCACTCACTTCCCATCTGCTGTGTCCTGGTCCTGAGCAGCAAACAAGAATGCAAACTTTTCACTGCATATTGATCTCTCAGCACGAAAAGGAAGCACTGTGGCTCACCTTGACCGTCGAAAGCCAGCTAAACCTGAATGCGTAGCCTCTTCGATGAGCGGTGTGACGATACGCTCCATCATGTCTGTCAGCACAGTGAAAGTGGGCACCACGATGAAGTCTATGAATCCTGAAGATGAAGATGATGGAAAATTCAGAACGCTTATTCAGAGACAAGAGTTTACCTGGTGTCCTTTTCAGTTGACTGTAGTGTCAGCTGGGCCTTTTCTATTTTGTTCTATATACTTTTTAAAATCTAGTTTTGTCCTCTGCAATAATATTAAAGAATGAAACAAAAATTGTGCTTATAAGTATTTTGTAACAGTTGTTAGTAATAATTGTTCTACTTGTCCTTGCAACTTTTATTTATAATTAAATATCTGCTCTATCAGGTACATTTTATCTATTATATATTATAGTAATATACCACAGAAAGAATAATAGCCAGTTTATTCTTCTTAAATACAATGCTCGCTTCTACTTCATGCAAGTGTATGCGGTTTATATTTGACCAGAAATGTTTTTCCCCATATATAATTTAACAGAGAAAATGAAATGCTGAAGCTGGATTTGTGCTCAAACAGCCACCGTGTTCAGATTGTGTGTGTGTGTGTGTGTGTGTGTGAATGTAACTCACCAATCTGGGACTGTGCCACCATTGTAGACTTTCGGTCGCAGAGTGGAGAGAACGGCAGGCCGAGCTCTGCTTCTTTGTCCCCCTGGAAAAACAAAGACTTCCTCAAGACTGATACAATGAACATGACTGCATATCTTACAGATGCAAACTGCCTTCGAGTTGATGTTTTTTCAAAGAGTCTTAGCGAAAGAATCATTCACCAAAGTCATCATCATTTTATTCTTGCTCTTAGTCTGTAACTGTCCGGAAGAAACCTGCTGTAAATGGGTCTGAATTGGGCCAACACAATTATTTACATTTCTCCAGCAAAGAACTCAATATGAAACACATACACCAGAGGAGCAGCTTAATAGTAATGTTGACAGAAGATAAGTCAATGCTTTTTTCAGATTTCATCTTTTGGCAGTCCCACAAAATCCAATAAAAATTGTTCCTGAGACTCCTCAGCTGGTTTGATGCAGAGAGCTGAAGAATAGACTTTTGATTAAAACTCTTGAGCCTCCATGGTTGAAAAGTCCCATGAAGGTCTGGGAAAAAAAATTAAATTGAATGACTCACAACTCCTTAATGGACCTTTCCTGTCAACAACATTTGTGTGTATCACTCAACTGGTGTGTTTGAAGGAACAGACAATTAATGGTACGGTTTACCGGGACACTTGTTTGCTGCTGTCTTTCATTTTTCAGTTTCGCTACTCTGATACAACAAGTCCTGTGTATTTCAGAGTTGATGTTTTAACTTCATGGTCAATTTGAAGGTTGAACTGAAATATATTTCATTACATCAGCTTTTTAAACTCATGGTGTTTAAAATTCATGCACTGGTGCAGGGGGGCTGCAATAATCACACTTCAAATCTGACCCCACAGCCATGAGAGACATACTATAAGATTAATTGTGGTTATAATACGAATCTATGAGTAGGACTAAATATAGCTTTGTAATCACAGAAAAAGACACCAAAAAGACTTTGCCTGAGAATCATCATATTTAAAGTTTTTCACAGAATCAAAGGTACGATGGCTGCTCATCCAAACAGAAACTAGTAATAGTAAATGTGTGACTGTTTTAATAGTGCAAGTTTGCCAAAATGGCACTCAGACAGTTATAGCCCACAACTAACTCAATGATAACAATATTAGATCTATAGCAGGGCCACTGTGTTGATTATAACTATGTGTACCTAATAAACTATCACTAAAGTGTAGATTACAGTTCTTTGTGTGGCCAGCTGTATCAGAGCATCATATCCTCACACCACTCAAGCACTTGTTTGTTACCTGCCCAGGTGAACCCACTCACCTGTCTAAAGAACTCCTCCAACAGGGACGTGGTCCAGCGATGGTGCAGGTCCCAGCTTTTGGCTGGGTGGCTGATGTCTGCTGTGTGTAGCAGCAGGGACAGAGCTTTGGGCTTGTCAATGCTGAAGAGGAGAGCACAGTTACAATTTTTCTTTTGTTTGTTTTTTCAAGAAGTTTTTTGACAAAAGTAAAACTTAATAAGTAATTAATTTGTTCTGTTGTTCCTGTAGATTCTGACTCCACAGGGATAAAAGCATTTTGTTTTTGCCAGATTTGCTCAAAGTCCCTTGAGTTGGATTGAGCTAGAAACACGAAACTTGGCATAAATGAAAACAAAAAAGTTCACCATCAGGGATTTTTTTTCTTTAATTGAGCTGATTAGCATAATGTGAAAAACAATAAAAACTTTGAACAGTTGAACTTTTACATCAGTAAAACCAAATGTTATAAGCAGCCTGGACTGAAACACTACTTTCTATCATAAATAAAAACATGGTTGCAATCAACTAAAATATCTTTGTAAAGGTAACTACATGATTAGTCGGTAGTAGCTTTAGATGGTGTGGGAAGCGTGGGCTATATTTTCCCCTCTCAGTCCGCCTCCATGAGGCTAATCAGTTGGCTGCAGAGGAACACAGTGTGAAGACGCCTCACCTCATCAAACATCAGTGTCGTATGAGCTGTCACCTGATAACCATATCAAAATATCCTGTTTAATGGACTGATGCATGAATGAACAGGCACAGGCCAAAATGGAAAATGGGCGGACAAATGAAAACACACCAACACACGCACATAGCACAAGGTTAAACAGAGGTGAGGAGCTCGCATTTCCTCCTTTCCTCTTCCATTTGTGGAAGATTGGATCTTAAAGTGCACTCTAAGCAGTTCTGGAGCAGAAAGGTTTGAATTACTTCACATTATAGTCAATTCAGCATTGGCCCTTCCAGCGGACTGCAATCCCTCATTCATGAGTACATGTAAGTGAGTGCATCTGTGCGTGCAGTGTCCCAACAGTGGACCTCTAAGTCATTATAACCTTGCCATAAGCGGATTGGTGAGACAGCTAATAATAATAATAATAATAATAATAATAATAGCTGGCAGAATTATTATCATCTAATGTGTTTTTTTCAGTTAATCAATGAAACTGTCAGTCTATAAAATGTCACAGAATGATGAAAAATGTCTTTCCAAGGCAATTATATCCAGCCAAGGCGACATTTCATTTTGGCAAATCAAAGGTCCAAAACCTGATGACCTCGGGCTTAAAGAGATGTCAGAGAGAAAAAACATCGGCATTGGCATTTTTGTCTGAAAAAATGACATGATATTAAAATTGTAGCCAGTTAAATATCTCATTGTAGATGTGCCAAGGCTCAGGGGAGAGCTGAGGACATATATGCAGATGCTGTTTCAGGGTACTCCATTTTGTATGCATGTTCAATAATAACAGGGGCAGCAGAGGTGCTGCAAAACACTGTTTGGAGAAGGGTAATGTTTTCTGCCTTGGCACAATGAGTATGCTAAAATGAAGAAAACAAACAAACAAACAACAACAACAATCCAAAACTGTCAGCAAAATATTTGGTGCTATTTTTCAGAACAGTGTGCAAATGAGTTTCACCCTGCCAAGTCTGCTGTGCCTGGACCATAACTGTGATTTTTTTTTCTTCTTGAGAGGGCCTTTAATCCTGCCATATTTGATGCTATTTGACAGCAAAATACACATTCCTCTTCATGTTTTATGCTACACAAGCAACAGCCAACAACAGAAATCATCCCTTGTTTGTCTGTTGGTTGCCCTTCTTTATGACTCCACCCTTCAGGGTTAATTGGATAGTAAACAGTGGGTGGTTTGTTGAGAGCAACTGATTTTAGGCTTAATGGAGATTTAATTGCGGGGGTGAAGGAAGGGAGAGTATAAACAACGATGAGGGAAACAACAACTGACCCCTCAGGTTGTTGGAGGAAGTTCTTCATGGCTTTGACCTGCTGGAAATGGCAGGACATATCTGTGGCTAGCACCATCTCCACCACCAGAGCCCTCAGCTCTCTGCAGGGAAAAAACAAGAGCGAGAGAGAAGAAGAAGAGGGAACCATGAGCCATGTGCTGTATCGTACTGTCAAACCCGCAGGTAATAAAAGCCATGTCATTTCGGAAGTTGCTAAAGTAAATGTAGGCAGCCTGCACAGTTTTTTGAGAGCTATTTATAATATCTGCTTTGACAAGTCCCAGCTTATGCCATGATAAATCAGACTGTAACCGTCTCCTTTAATGTATTATCACACACAGCAGTTCCATTTTCTACAAAGTTGTTGGACCTTGAAGGTAATCTAACTTTTCTTATTTGGACTCCATGGGCACAGTTTTTAATCCTGAAACGAATGAACAGTCACATCTGGCTGTGAATGGTTGATGCGGACATTGTGACTATATGCTACCTGGTTTCTATCTGTCTCTCCCTGCTCTCAATTAAATCTCAGAATTTTATATCCCTGTCATTGCTCTCCCTTTTTGGTCTGAGGACATATCTGTCTCTCTGACCTCCAGTCATCCTTGGAGAGGTTATAGAGGATGTTCATCTCATCATCATCTTGCAGTAGGCGGTAGGCTGCGCTGACGTGGTGGCTCTCCAGCACTGAGCGATCATTATACAGGATGGCTGTGTCTGACCTGCCGGTCACAAAGAAAAGCAGCAGGTTTATCATTGGAATGGCATCATCAAGCGCAACAACAACAACCCTGGATGCGATGTATTTTTCTTCAATTTATTTGTAAAAGGGGTCACCTAATCATGGAGTTTCATTCATCAGGTCATTCTCTTTACTGTACATGGGTATCTGTGTGTACTGCAGCTGTCAGTCTGGCAACTATCCTGGTAAACTTCAAGTAAAATACTGAATGTGGGAATATTTCATGTTTGTAGCTTTTTTATGTTTCTTTTCGATGATCTACTGTGAAATGGAAAGCTCTTGAGAGAAAGGCAAAAAGTAAAAACAATGAAAAAGGAGGAAAAGACCCAAGTGCATTTGCTCGATCAAAAAAAAACCCAAAAAATAACTATACTAGTAGTATTGATATAGAGTATAAACAGTAAAACATAATTAAATAGAGGTTTTAGTCTTTTTTGTAGCTTGACTAAACCAAATACAATAAACCAATCTTCAGTATTTACTTAAAAAGTTAATGAAGAAAAAGACCTGAACTGTTTTCCTTTTTCTAATATTTGGAAAATATCAATCAATTTTTAAAGAAATTTCTCTTAATTTGTGTGCTTTTTTATAAAGGGAAAAAGAATTTACTCTTCTAAGAATAGTACAGAATGAAGAGGGTCAACAAAATTATAACCTCTCCAAACAAATATTTATTTGCTTTTTTATATAATGACATGATATGTTATCTCGCTTTTGACATCTCCATCTCAAGTTATCAGTGTGATGACAATATCAAGCACTTTTGAGTCTCAGAGAATGAACCAATTGAAGTTAGGAGTCCATTTGGTTCCTGTCCTGCTGTTTAGTTATTACTGCACTGCAAGCGTTCTCAGTGTGAATATAAAGCCCCCTTGCTGTAAATGAAAACATTGATTGAGTGAGTCAGTGCCATGCATTTTTGATTTTATGATCCATTACCTTGTCTGAATGTGGAAGTTGTTTGTGGTCCCCGTGTGCTCGTAGTCGTGCACTGCCGCCGCAAAGATCAAGGCAAAGATCTCCAACTCAGTCAGCCAGTGCTGGAGGCAGAGATAGACGGGAGGAGAGGGGAAATGTGAGGAAACAGAAGGTGAAGATAAGGAGGAGCAGAGGGACAAAAAGAGCAGGGTAGAAGAAGAGCCAGGGAAGGGAGGCAATGAGATGGAAACGACAGACATCAACAGGAAAGAAGAAAAGTAATGAACAGGAGAGGAAAGAATGGACAGAAAGCAGAGAGGAGAGATGAAAAGCCAGTGAATGCAAAAAAGGGGCGTAATTCAGGGAATGATGCATCATGTTGAAGAGATTCAGCGGAGATAAGTGATATCAAAGATGCAGAGTGATGTATTTGGCATGAGGAATACATTATAGTCGGCCATGAAAGCTAACAAATGGGGAGGAGGTAGAGGACGGGTCAGAAATGCGGAAACTAAAGATAAGACCAGCTTCCACTAATGCTCCTCATCCTCCTTCATCTCGGACAGCCTGAGTTTGTCAGTTACTCAACACAAGCTCTCTTTACACAATGCAGTTGAAAGGTGAGACTCCACATCACATCCAGTATTTCAAGTCAGGTTTAAACGTTTCAGAGTGCCATTTCTGACAACAACAAAAAGAGGTTAACTGCCCAAATAATTCCGATACTCAGTTTGCCGCCAGGTCAAACTCAGAGAAGATGAACTCATCACCTCTGGGAAGATGGAACAGGGAATATTTGGTATTTTTGATAAAAAAAATAAATAAATAACCAAAATGAATAAAATACTTAATAATAAATGTCATGTCAGGTAATCAGTTAATTGAAAGATTTAGGTCTGACTGAGTTATTTAACTTTCAGTTTCTGTTTTTACACACAGCACAGGCTAATGTTTAGTCTGTGACTTGTGAAGTATTCTCACACTCGTGAGTGGGCATTTTCCTCGGAGACATACATGAATCTAAGTGCACTCACGTACACAGAGCTCAGAAAGCCCAGTCGATACTGGTGACTAATCAGGAGTGGGGGATGGCAGACTCATTAAGAACAGGGTGATGGGTGCAAGATGCCCGATCCATCCCTCAGTATATTTCCTCATGGGCCTTCTTTATGAATGAGCCGTTGATTGCTGATTTAATGGAGTCTGCAGGGCCTGCAACATGATAGATGCTATTCAGTGGCTCTCCTAGGAGCCTGTGGTTCTGGCAGTAATGTGGTTTAGGCCACAAGGCACTGCCCAAAGAAACACGCCATGTCAACAGCTGTCACAGCCACCTTATTAAAGTGATTAAATAAAAACACTGGAACCAGGGGCGGCTGGCTGGTTGGTCGGGTATTTTCAACTCTTTGAAAAGCTATATATATATAGATATATATTATGAAAGCAGCATCAGAATTGCCCTAAAGTCACCCCAGAGGAATGGAGAGAAATATAGGTCACCCAGCGTAAAAAGAACAAAAGTAATGAAAAAAATATGAATTAAGAATTAAGCAATGCAAAAAACAAAAACAAAAACAAAACAAAACATTGAGACAGTGACCATTTACACGTGTCACATTTTGACAAGGTTGATGATGTCAAACCTGCCTCGAGCAAGACTGCAATTAAAAGGCAATTTTCTTTAGGCCTCTTGTTTTAGTTTACCATGAATGCTTCACAGATTCTCCAAGAAAGAAAAAAGCTGTATTTAGAAGCTGCATGTCAAGCAAAGCTGCAATTAAGCTGGCATACGTCAGCTGACAGACATGTCCTGAATACAACAAGACCAAAGAATAAGCTTCAATCCAGCGAGCTGTCTTTCTTGGAACTAAACCAATAGATTTCAGGGGTTTCTGCACAGTAGATGGTCGCAACATCACGACATTTGTGTGTCCACACAGTACTCACCACCATGCCAGTCTTGAGGAGCAGGTAGTGTACCGTCTGTGTGACGTCAGCAGCATGCATCAGGTTGTGGTAGGGGTTTTTGTGTTTGCTGTATCCCACTTCCAGGGCCTCCACAAATGACACCACTGCAGAAATTGGGATCTGATGGTCGACAGCAGAGAAAGTCTATGAGCTCAGAACTAGTTAGATGGTAAAAAATTCTGAAAGCTACCTGATGATCTAAGTGATGAGCATATGTTGTTTCAATCTGTGCTCGGTTGTGAAATTAACATAAAATCATGCTCATGGCCGTTCACTGCCCGTATCATTGTCTCTCAGATGGTGGCTCTTCAAGTGGAGCGTCCTGAGTTACAAGATCCTTCACCAATATGAGATGGTGCAGCTAATAATATGAGATGGTCGTTTAAGCAATGGCCATCTCATATTATGGTCATTGTTAAAATGTAACATAGTTCACAGGAGGGCGAGAGACGTGAGCGAACTCTTCCATTAAATCAGACATTGTGAATGATTGTTTTCAATTTCTCTTCCTTTTATTTACATGTATAAAAGTTTTACAGCGACTGTGCTATGATGTGCTTCTGTCTTTACCTTGAAACGGCTGATTAGGTCATATCTTGTGAGCAACTCGTAGAATATGAATTTAAGTGCATGGTCCCCGCTGGCCTCATTCAGTGCAAACACGTCAAACGACCACTTGTCGACGTTCTGTGAGCGGGAGGGCAAAAAGGTTGACACGTTTTTCCTTAAACAATGTGTTCATCTGCTTCAGTAAAAGAAAAAATATTGAGTTGAGTGGTGCTGAAAATCTAAGGAGGTGGGTTTGATTCAGTCAACTAACCCAACTTGAAATTATTTTGACAGATATTGCAATTTTCTGACTTATAACAGACAGCATATTTTGTGCTTTTCTGCTTTGCCTGCCTTGAGTAATGTTCAATTCAAGAGTCTCCTTATGAGCAGGGGTGGACAGTAACAAAGTAAATTTACTTGAGTACTGTACTGAAGTACAATTTTTGAGTATCTGCACTTTACTTGAATATTATTTTTGGGGGATACTTTTACTTTAACTCCACTACATTACACTACATTTGAAGGACAAATATTCCTCCATAGAATAGAGACTAGACCGGGCCCCTCCACAGAGACCCCTCCAGAGACTAGAGACTACACCGGACCCCTCTAGAGACCGGTTGTTGTAGGGCCTCTTTAACTGAAGATATTTTTGAGCTATAAACATGTCTGTAGCAGAATCCCATCAGTGTATTGTGGAATATGACTATAAAGCTACTTTCCTTTCCTGTATTTCATGAGTTTTTTTTTTTTAAATACTTTTACTTAAGTAATATTTTGACTAAGGTACTTTTACTTGTATTGGAGCAATATATGACAAGGAGTATCTGTACCTTTACTCAAGGAGTGAGGTTGTGTACTCTGTCCACCTCAGCTTATGAGAGGATGATAAAAATATTACCCAAAAACACACTCTTGTCAGAGTGGTGTGTGCACTTTTGTAAGTAGCTCCCGTATTTAGCCTGAGAGGCAAAACCCAGGGCTCATATTAATAAATGACCTGATGCTGGGTCATAGTTTTTAGGATGAACCTAAAACAATACAAGTGAAGGAAAAACCAACAATGAGGGTCGTTGTGTAAAGCATTGTCTTGTAAACAGCTGTTTTGTGTACACAGACACACATGTGAATCTGTGTGCGCACCAAATAGTTGTTTCAAGTTCTACTTAGATGTGTGAGCACATGTTAATACCTTCAGCACAGATATGACAGACGGGGGGTAGCTGAGTCCAACCATATTGGAGGTACGTCGGTACATCCTGTTCAGATGAGATAAAAACATCAAATGAAGCGGACTACTGTGTGTAAACACCAGAGGTTACCACTTCAGTCCCAACCCACAGCCTGCATGCTTCCCCAGCAAGATTCACACTGAATGTTCACATCAACACGGCGCTGGATGAAACTCTGCTAAAATGCTCGAACATAGGCGGTGGCATCTGTTTTTTGTTTTTTTTTCCTTTCACACAGTAAATGTTGAAAGGTTTATCACAAGTGAGAGATTAATTTCATCATAAAATGCAAAACAAGCTCCATAATTGCCCGTGAGATTTAGAAGGATACTCTGAATCATTTTTAGGATTAAAAGTTTGTTTATATTACTAAATGTCTCCATGTTTTTGCTGCATTAAAAAAAATCTGCTTTATTTATTTTTTTTTTCAGATTTGTTCAAATGTTCATCCTTTCCATTTCTTTCTCTTTTCCACATTGAAAGTGTTGAGTAAATTGTCGGCACTCTATAAAGACAGATTAAGAAAGATTATATCTGACATGCTTGAGGCTTACCCATTTCAACAAATGCATGTTGCATGTTAGTGAGTGATAAAGCTCTGCCTTTGGAGAGGGAGCTGCTTTTTCTTAACTGTGAAGGTGTGTTGGTGCTTAGCCAGGCTTGCCAAGGTCGTGATGATGTATGGCCAACTCGAGCGGGTGTGTCATTGTGCAGAGGATGCACGTGTATTTACCACAGGTTGAAATTTCAAAAGGACTGGAGCATTTCTCAGACCAAGCTGCAGGGCTTTACATTTTGAATCATTTCCTCCATTTCTGAGGATGCCAGTGGTTTTCTTTCACAGACATTCAGATAGATTTAAAACGTATGTGCTGCATTTCCAATCAGCTATAACCTTGAAATTTTACATTGCAAACCTTATTAAAATGGATTCATGTATTTGTTGGATTAATGGGTAAGACAGTTGCTTTGCTTCTCACATATTTACCTCATTTATCCCCTTTAGCTGTATGCATTACCGCTCACAAATAATCAGATACACATTATGTTCAGCTGCATGAAAATTTACTGTCAAAAATTTAGAAAGATACATCTTTTTTTTTTTTGGTCAGACAAAAAAAGATTTTAAATTAAAGCTAGACAAAGATGAAGACAGAAATCATGTCCGGTCTAATGGATGACTCGAGTCACACAGGTTTAAACTCACTACACTGAAACTGAAACTGTTTTTCATAGCAAACTGAAATGAACTGAAAGGAGAAAAAAAAAGCTGTCTACTTGCAGACAGCAGAGTAGATGTTTATCCCAACGCTGAAGATGCTGGTGCAATTAGTTTCATTCGCTCCAGGCTTCTGTTGTTTGGGTTGGGTGCCTCTCTGCTCACACACACGCAGATGTTTACCTCTCAACAAATATGCCGGCCTGAACGGCATGGACGATGCTGCGAAAGCGAGGTTTTTCTTCATTGCGTCTCAACATCAGACCCATCTGGCGGGTGAAGGTGGAGGCCAGCCAGTCTCGCACCTCTGAGGGCACGGACTCTGACTGAATGTCGCTGAGCTCGTCCTCTGTGTCCACCAAACGTCTGGAGCAAAGAAGAGGGGGAAGGATTGAGGAAGGCAGGAACACAGAGAAAACCAAAAACCAAACAAAGACAGGAAAAAGAGACAGCTGTAGAGACTAAAATCTTGCTAAATATTATCTATTCAAAATGTTATATATTATGTATTCATGGCAGGTCTACTTTCACCAGGGGTCAAACGGAAATTCCAGCCCTGTCCATCAAAAAGATAACCTCTTATGTAACATCAAAACACACCGGGCCTCTTAAACCACCATAATGCAGGATTCAAATGCAATTGCGCGACATAATTCTCCGCAGCTACCCTGTTGTGTTGACATTGTGTAGAGGGGATCAGGAGCAAAGCCTGCTGGTCCCCACCCTCTGAACTGAATACGTGATCTTATGGCAAAGAGGAAGCATTCGTATCACACTGATAATCATGGCGCTGCATGGATTCTGCACTGGATAGTGCATCATCCTGGAGCGGTCAAACCGTTGGTGGCCCTAATCTGGATGCAACTAGATGACGAGAGGTTTACATAATTCCATAAGCCTATTCATATCTCAGATTCTAGATACGTAGTTTGGTTTTCTGAACCTGGTGTGGCAAAAACAAAAACAGCGTTCTCATTTTGGAGCAAATGTTTGGCAACATTTTTTTAAATAAAGAAAGCGCTCAGTGTGCCAAATCTCCCCCTGTCACCATATATATATATATAGCCTGACATGAATCATATAGAAAATATGAAACAATGGTTCCACCAGATTACAGCAGGTCGCTAATTTGAACGAATTATTTATTTGATCAAATGTTCACGTATTTTGTTAGTAAAATTGTAATCTGAAAAGTAATAAATGCTTTAAAATATAGTACACATAATGGAGAAAGAAGTGAAAATGCATAGTCCTAACCCAAACCCAAAGTCTGAGATTAAATGGTTATAATTAAAACTCAAATTAAAATACAGATCAGAGTGAGTACCATCCAAATGATGATTTGCCATTTTCTAAATTCTGGCCTGCACCATCAGGTTCACTGAAGGAAGCCTAATACTGTACATTTTGTTTACGTACCTTGTCTCCTCAATGTAAACGGATTCCAGCACCGACGCCGCATACTCAAGGTTTTTCTTGAGGTCAGTGAGGGAGGCCTCTCCTCTCTCCAACTGCTTCACCAGACATCTTAATCTAAAACAGAGATTCAACAGTCATTTACCAAATGGGATTACTCTGCTGCTGTTTTGACATGATGAAATAATTGCGACTGATATTCAATTAATCTGCTCTGGGTTTCAGCTGCACCAGGCATGGCAACAAACGGACAAATAATCACAAATACATGACATGAAGCGAAAAACTTTTCAACTTAAACACGCGTGTAGCTGATTACTGATCGGAGATAGCGTTTCCTCAGTTCATCAGTTCTCTATTTCGTTAAATTAATTGGTATATTTTTTTAATCTTATGTATGTTTTGGGAATGGGGGGGTGCTCTTATGTCTACATGAAGCACTTTGTGGTACTTTATTACATTAAAAGCTTCAATATTGCATTTTTATGTGCTTCTACAATTGGCCTTTGACATCACTGAAAGCCCCATTTTATTAAAATTCTTGCATTTCTGGGGGAGGGTCACTTGTTTCGCCCTTGACTGGCGCTCTTTCTGTTGTTGTAAATCTTCTTCGCGAAGGCTGTTAAGTGCTTTATAAAGTATTATAGCTTCAAATTAATAGCTTAAACATTCACATTCATCAGTCCTTTTATAGTGTTATACTACAGGTTTACTGATACAGTTACAGTATAAAACATTACATGCAAAAGTCTAAATATATTTGAGGTTTTTTTTGGCATATGTTCTTGAATTCTGTTATATTTTAATAAGCTGAGTGGCATATAAGTGATACAACATTGCCAAGCAGCTAGTATCAAATGTGAAATGATCCAAAATTGTGTGTGTAACTGTGTTACATGTTTTCATTGCTTTTGACTATAGAGTGTTTGATTTAGTGTTAGCACTAAAAAGAAGACTAACTTCAGTGTCTGCATACTGCAGCCACTTACCACTGTACCACCTGCTGCAGTGCTGGAGGTCATGAGCTCTCTTTCACAGTGAATGCCCACAGAGGCTATGCTTGTTGTTGAATTATTAAGCAGAAAGGTGGGCGAGTTGAACCATTCACATGCTTTCATTGATTACACTCCCTACTTGGTGGTTATAATTTTACCAAGTGAAGGGTCCAAAATGTGTCTGTGGAGATTTGAAATATTAATGAATTTATTTGGGCCCATTTGTTCCTTTTTAGAGCCAAAGTTTGCGATTGGGGCCTGAGTGTGTTGAATATGCAGCAGTGAAACATCCACTCCCAATTACCATACGTCATTTTGTTTCACACTCCACCAGACTCCACTTACAAAGCTGTTGAATATTTGCTGGCTGCAAGGCTGCAATGCTAACATCTGACATAATGCCAGATGACAAACGCTGCGAATATATTTATCTGGGCATTTCCTCAAGTCCACCTCTGAAACGCAGCCACAGATGTTTCACAGAACAAGAGCATCTGTAGTCATCCAGCTTTCTGACGCTGTACATGAGCACAAGAGGCTCATTTGCAGGTATCAGGTTAAAAACCACGGGCAAGCAAATATTGAGAAGAAAATGTTTTACATTTCATGCTCTGCCTTAATTTCAGTATCAGTCAAGATACTGAATAAAAAAATAAAAATGTCAAGCTAATCACTGCAAAATCAGGGAAGCATGGATTCATCCTCTGGGAACCATGAAAGTCTGTATGAAATATGGAACCAATTTTGGCATGCTGGTAGGGTTAAAGTCACGGGCTCAACCAAAGGGACAGTTAGATATTGTTGGAGATATCAGCCTAATGGAAACACCTGCAGAACATGATTGTCATTGGTGTCGATAATTCTTTAAGTCTGATCCAAACTGACTTTTTCATATCTTTTCAAAGACAAAAGGAAAATGTTTCTTTAACAATGTCAACAGCTGCTGCACATACAGATATCTGTTCAGCTGCTAATACTGACAGTTATTTTAAGGATCATAAGGAAGTGAATGGATGTGGGGTGAGCTGTAAATCTAAAATCACCGCACATGTGATTTGGTTGGCACTAATAACAGTTATTAACAACAGCTGTGTGCCATTGAGCCTCGTTGCTAATACGTGAGAGCAGGAAAAAGAAAAAAAAAAAAAAAAGTACCCTCAAGATGGGCTCCAATGAAAGCTCGCCACAAAATAATTCACCACAACATTTTTTTCTCTTCCTCATTACCTTTGACGTTACATCTTTTACCAAAGTAGTGCTGGCCTGTTGAGCTAATTTGCTCACAGTGAATGGCATTAGCACACGCACAGAAAGAAATGTTTTTTTCTGCTGATTGACTCTGCTGAAAAGCTTCGTCACAAGCTCATTGCTTCTGTCTGTTGACAATACACTGAACTGAATACCCAATCATTTTCTGCTGCTGAGTCAAAAGATAATTTACCAGATCAGCAGCATATTCACGAGGACTTCATTGTGGGATTTAATGCTTTTCCACAGTATTGAGATTTTTTTTTTATTTATTTATTTGCCTTCAGAACAGCTTTGCCAAGGCAATACATTTTGAATCACTTTTGAATGTGCGTCCTTTAAAAACTGAAGAAGACTTGGATGGATGAGACCAGTGCCAGCACGTATGATAAATCAACATTTCTGCCAACCAAAACAAAATTGGCTCGTTTCACCTGCTGTCATCAACACAGGAGGCAACAAGCTGTTGATAGCATGGGTCAGACCCAAAGTAACTCCTGGGATCTGAGCCAGCTGAAACATTCAGCTTCAGCCAGAGAGAAAAAATGATGCGGTGGAGGAGCAAAAGCCATGTAATTTGCTACGGCTGAACATTTGTGGTGTCAAGGCAGAGAAGTCAGTTTCTCACTTCGTTTCACTATCAACTTCTCGCTCTGGATACAGGACAAGTTTAATCTTTTATGGAAAAAATAATGATTAAATGCACCATAGGCAGAGAGAACCATAAATGACACTGTTGTGCCTCAGAAAATATTGTGTTGAAGCATAAAAAATAAACTTTTTCATCATTAAGATCGGTAAATCTTTCTTTTAATTGTTCATTTAGTAAATTACTGTGACACTTGTAATTTGATCTTCAAGTTGCTTTTATTCAAACGGTGAAAAATGAAGGTAGAAGTGATATATAACAGAGATGAGCAACATTTTATGATATTTAACAAGATGAAACAGACAAACTATTTGCTTGATAACAATTTTTGGTGGTTTACTGTCTAAGCGATGAATCAACTATATTCTCATACATTCGCTTTGGAGTTTAGATTTTAAGAACCAGCAAGTTCTTGTGAAGGAGATAAAGTTATATAGCAACAGTCCAGCAGAGTAGCAAAGATATTAGAGTTAACAGCGGCAATGGTGAGAGTAAAAAATCAAAACAAAAAAATACCGAGTAGATTAACATAAGTGTATGTAGAGAGTATTGCCTTGAAAGAAATTTTGCTCAGCTGGCAGTCGGAGAATATTGCTAATACATATACATGAGGCACAGCTGAAATCGGTGATGAATATAGTGAAGGTATTGGCTTTATAAGTCATTGTATGCGACTTATGGTATATACCAGCCACAAGTGCAACTATTGTGATAAGTCACACTGCAAAATATTACCAAAAAGCAATAGTTTGAAACATATGGAGGATACAAGGGAGCAGAAAAGGGGTATAAATATGTTTACATTCAAAATCTCCCACTTGATTTTCTCCCTGAAAGATTAAAATACAAAAGCAGCAGTTTTCTGCTAAATATTAAATACACACCTTTGGGTGTGTTACTCCAGAGATGGTTGTTGGGCATTGCATCAATTCAAAGTTAAACAGGAATCTTTAATCAGATGTGCAAACTGTACAAGTTGACGCTTTCTCATCTGAATCCAATATATTGGGAGTTTTGGGAATTTCATTTGTTGGACACTAATTTATGACTTTTTGTTGTATAAATAATCTTGTATTGACCTGGCTGCACCAGAATACAAGCTGCCAGTCAGAATGTCACCTTCAAACACGAGCAGTTTGACTAGGAGTTTATTGGAGAGAAGACAGCTCCGTATCAGCAGGTCAGAATCTGCGTGATATTTCCTGTTTGACAGCTGTAATATTTCACTGACAGCTGGGCTCGGATCTTCAAGCTTGACCTCAAGCATGATAATAGTGCTCTTAAATGGTGTGAAACCTGGCCAGCTCAACACTGTAGCGGTCAGCACCATCTCATAGCAAGAAGGTTCAGTGTTCGAACCCCGGCCTGAGGATAAGTTATAATGGATGTATGGTATAAAAAAAACAAAACAAGTCACAAGTACTTCAATTGTCATAATGTGAGAGGCAAATGTGCGGTTGTCATTAAAGACCTTTTGACTTTGTGAACAGTCCAGCACTGAGTCTGTGCCCATTAAAAAGTGGATTAACACAATTCTTTCAAAGTTGTAACTCTGAAATAATTCATTGGTCGTAACTGCCAATAATATTTGGAGAAAAAATACCTTGCCTTCAGCAGATCATGGACATTTTTTGCTTCTTATTCCACGTGAAATATATTGAATTTTTTTCCCCAACTTTTTTTCCGAGGATTTGGAAGCTTTAATCATCAGCTGCTATCATATAGCAACCCCCTAACCATCCTCAAGTAAACACATAAACTCTGAAATATATGGTCTCATGGCTGATTTTTCCCCACTGCATTGCAGGCCAGTGACAGAGCAAAGCAAAGACATGAGCCTCCAGCTGCCTGCTTTATATCTGAAGATGAAAGATTTATTTGTTTCCCCCTCAGAGGGGTGAGCAGAGAGCACGGAGAGAAGATTAGAGTTGGAATTCAGGTTGAAAGCATTTCCCTCCTCTATTCTTATTGCATCCAGTTTTCTGGCCTCAGCTGACCTGCTCAGAGAGAAGAGTAAAAATTAAAGCACTGAAATGATCTGGTGTCAAATTACAGATGCCTTGCGGTGTAAAAGCAGGTTTCAACCTCTCCACAGCTGTTTGGACAGCCAGAAGTGGGTATGAAAAAATGAAAAGAGGGATTAAACTGGGAAAAAGTGACATAGCACCGGCTTTATGTGTCCTGTAACAATGGCTTTGTCACTCAAATAGCAAAAGAACAACCTCTGTCCACATATACAGCAGGGGGATATTTAAAATTAAATGCACCACACCGAACTAAATCCAAACGAACTCAACATAAAAACGGGCATGCTTTGAGAGCCCGCAATAACAATCAGAGTCAATCTTCCACACAACAGAGAGCAGGGGAGAGGATAAATGGGGCTGGGTGAGCAGAGGGGAATGAAAGCACTGCCAGGATGCATAAACTGGTCATTGCATGTATACAAAAGACATTCTGGCCTAGACGGTGTGTAATCAATGACCTGGGGTCAATGTAATCACCCGGGAAGATTAGCATGCTTCCAGGGAAAACACACACAGGTTTTGGGCTGATAAGCAGAACAAGGCCTGAAAAAACATAATGACTCAGTTAAGCCGCACTGCATCATATTCTGCCACCTCAGCCGTGATTTGTGACTGCAGCAGATTCGTCAATGAAATCATGAAGTCCCCAGACATCTCCATTTTGACAAAACAGACAAGGCCTCTGATCAACATCAACATCAACAACAGCCCAGAGCTGCGTTCTTTTGATTGCAGTGAACATGACAGTTTTTCAATTATACTCTTTATCTAACTCATTGGTTTCCTTTGCATGATACAAATTCCTTGATCTGAAAAATGGCTTGCTTTCGAAAGCCGAGTTTCACCAGGATAATATTTACGTTTTAGGTTAGCTCTTAAGACATTTTTAATATGATTTAGGCAACAATTTAATACCTGTTTCACAGTGATACAGCCCAAAGTATAAAAGATGCCCATAAGATCCCACAGAAATTATCTTCTAAAATGTAGATTTACTGTTCACTTAACAGTTTTGCCATGACATTTTTTTTTTTAGTATAATCAAGTACGAAAGAATATTTTTGAAAAACTGTGAGGAAAATTTCTTTCAAAACTTTGCAAAGCCAAAATATTCATGCATGAAATCCTCACAGTTGAAAAGCTGCAGGCTGGCTTTAAAAACTACTCAAATAATTCACCGATTATCAAAATAGTCACTGTGTCAGAGGTCTTGAGCAGTAGCACCAGAGCTCAGTCGTAGATAATTGAATTCAAATCTACAGAAAAGGCATCACATTATGTATAATAAACCATCTGCATTTTTACTGTGGTTGTTGAAAAGATGCTGAATTTAACTGTGAATATGTAAATGCATCTCAGTAGCAAATCCAGCATGCAAGTCACAAGTTTCCAGAAGTTTGATGTTGCTAAATAAATGAAAACCAATTTGCAGCAGTGAAATGACAAGTTTTTGATCTCTTTGGAGAAGAAAATAACATGAATGTAAAACAAGAAATTGGTTTGACTGACACTCAAGCTAGGAGTGAACTATTGAACAGCCGTCTGTGTCTTTAATGACACATTTATAATGAACAATGGACAGGAGAATTTCCTCAAGCAATAAAAAGACAACTAATCCTTCGCTTTATTGGAAAGATTCGAACAAAACACAATTTGCAGATGCTAGACAGTGACAGACCACTGGAAATTAAATGTATTGTGATGCATTACCAAATATTGTCTCCGGGTGCAAAGATATCTCCGTTACAGTGAAAACAAGACATTGTGTCCTGTTAAAACGTCCTTGACAAGCTCCCTCCCCTCTTGTTAAGTGTTGCTGTAGAACGTGAGCTTAATGCTAAACTGTATGTAAATACAAATGTTAATAAGTCACCCACACTGAGCATTGGTGGCCTTTCAGTTTTGGGTGGGAATAGCTACAGCAGGCTAAGGCTGCTGTTGATGGCTCTAATTAAAATTACAAATGCTGCAAGCAAGCGCTCTCTCTCCAAACATTATTTGTAACTCTTTGAAAAAGTTCCAATATCGGTTCTAAACAAAGCCTCTCTCGTGGGAGGTTGCATTGGACAGATGTGACATGAATGGCAGACAGAAGAAACCTTAAAAAAGATCAGTGGTTGGCTAAATGCAGCCCACTCATGTCACTGTCTGCCAGTCACATCCACAAGATGAATTAAAACAGTCTTCAATAACGCTACAAGCACAACACAAAAAAGCGAGAGCGACAGTTCTCTGGATCAAAACGTTGTTGATATTAGAGAAGGTGAAGTTAATTCTGTGGTTTCCATTTAGATGCAACAAAGACACTGAGAACAAAAAAAAAAAAAAAAAAAGATTCCTGGAGATACAAACCAAGATTAAAATGATTAGACTAATTATATATACAGTGATAATATGATCATGTCAACAAATGATGTATTTACCTACTGTCATATTTTTAACACAAAAAGCTGAAATTTTGCCTTAAATCTGTTGCTCATTATTTTTGTTGCACAAAAAGAAGTGCTTCTAACACTTAAAACTGCAAACGATACTCAAATACAAATATTTAAGTTTAAAGTTGATTGGAATGAGTAAATCACCTAAACAGTGATATTAACAAATAATACCAGTACTGAGGCAAAGCAGTCTAAATTTTTTGGCCGGATACAAACAACCATTGAGTATATTGATCACACATTTGGTATTCCTATAACACCTGCTTGGGAGACATGTGCACAGAATAGAGACAGCATGTCAAGTTAACACTGTCAGCTCCAGAGAAGGCACTAAAGCTTTTTAATAGCCTTTGATGCATTTGCATAACACTGAACTTTGGTTCAAAGCTGTTCCAGGCAGGAGGTTTTTCAGAAGAAACAACAACAAAAAAGGCACTCTTATCTAAAGTGGTTAAGAAGGGCAAGGACGAGCAGTCCGCCTCCACTTCAGATGCTGCAAAGTCTGTCTCTTTTCTGAAATACAAACCAGGTGTCTGGTTTTACCTTATCCTCATAGAAGGCTCACATTATTCTCTATTCACAGGCTGGCTGGAAAACAGAAGCAGCCCGTGAGCAGTTCGCTCACATCACACTGCTGTATATCTGGTTAGGAACCTAAAACACATTTCCAACATTGATGTTTTGACGTTAATTACTAGGCAGCTTTCTGAGAGGAGATTATCCTGACACATGACGAGGTGAGGTGGACTTATACATAATTGAATAAATCATAAGCAGAGCATTTAGTACAGTTTCTCATTTTAATTCTAATAAAAATGTGAAGAAAGACGTTGTAGCATGGAGACAAGATGTCAACAAGATTGGTGTCAATAAGGAACGAAATACAGACTAGCAGAAGAGAAAAAACATCTTAATTCATAAGTAGAAAAGAAAAGCCAGAACAGGGGCAGATCATGACCATCAGCCACTGTCCTCAACAAAATATAACACCAGGTTAACAACATTCA
Source organism: Remorina albescens (assembly GCA_034769265.1). Lineage (NCBI taxonomy): Eukaryota > Metazoa > Chordata > Actinopteri > Carangiformes > Echeneidae > Remorina > Remorina albescens. The sequence continues at coordinate 6,852,315 of CM068478.1, read as the reverse complement.
ATTCTACTGCATTTTGGGTCTTATTTTTTAAATTTCAGACAAAGGTTTGAGCAGTTGGATGACAAGACTTGTTGTGATTGAGCCACAGTCTAAATGTGAAACCAGACTTTGCAAATGTAGAAGCAGAAGTTTCCACATTCCACATTTTGGTGATAACCCCCGACTACAAAAAAATCTAAGTTGAATGCGTTGATCAAAGTTGAAACAAGTCTCTGTTTGCCTTTTCTAGTTCTGCCGAATGAGTTAGGCCAGTTTGAGTGTCAACAGCATTTGACCTGACCAGTGGATGTGACGGGAATGAAGACATTTTGAAAGCAGGATCCAACTTAGAATAAAGAGGAATTTCTTTGTAGAGTTTGAACTTAAAAACATCCAGCCACATGTTTCACTATGATATCTAGCATTGCATCAGACAGTAATGCTGCATTCACATCAAGCGGGAGGGAAGGTATATTCCTATCTGATGAGCCGAGATGGCATCACTCACTCTTGTGCTGCAGACTGTCATTCATTAGCGTATCCTCCAGCTTAATCAGTAAACACAAATAATGTGGTCTTCCTCATCATTTTCGGAAAAAAATCTATGCCGAGGGTTTCCCACTGCTCCGGAGAGAGGAAGTGATTGTATCGGCCATTTTTATGAGACAATGTCCTTATCTGGCTTTAAAAAATTGAGGTATGTTTTATTTGGATTAGACAAACAGACGAAAATGGTTATGTTCTCCGGGAGGGGGGAGAGAAAATTGCAGCTTGACTTGATTTACCAATGTTATTTTCTTTGGTGGACAGTGTTTTTCTTTACTCTTTGCTAACGTCTGCACAGGGAATAGCATGTGCTCTGTTTTCATAATTGTCATATTAACAATGGTCCATAGTGACTTTAACTTCTTGTATCAGAATAGTTTAAACTTGAGACAGCTCCATCGTTGTGCTGTGTCAAAACACCCCACCGTCCTGCTCTTTGTATATCACATTGAGCAGTTAATGGTATCATTCACTGGAACCTTCAATTGCACAGGTGGCAGCTCGGGAAATATTTCATTTTTGGAAAAGACTCATGGTTTGATTTGGACAGCACCGACACATGTCTGACTTTTGTCTTCGGCTACAGCTGGTAGTGTAGTGAGTGTCCCTCATCGTTGTCTGACTGACCACACAGAGAAAGAACGTGGTTTTGTCAATATATTATAGGGGCTTATAAATATAATGTGAATGTGGATGTTATAATGAGCAAGTGTTTATTTTTTGTGTTGTGTCTACAAGAATCCTTTCAAAATGCAAACTGCATTTACTTTAATCCTGGAAAGTGAATGGTGGGTTCTCAGAAGTCATTTGTTCTGCAGGGAAATAAAACAGAGCCAACAGCTTAACAGAACGCACACAAGCAGCATTGCAGAATGACGTTCATCACAGAAATACCAGACTTTGTGTACCTGTCTACCTTTGTGTATGTGTGTGGGTGTTTTGCTCTGTATATTAACAGAGTGATCTTGTCCTCATGTGACAGTGTTAAGTAGCTTCAGGAGGGAACACACCCCAGAGCAGTTAAGGGCATGGGCAGGAGCCAGAAGGAAACTGAGAGCTGACTGATCATACTGAAGAACAAACTGCTGCCACAGCTGAAGTAAAAATCATACACCTGCTCAGAAAACATCCTTTTCAGCGTTGATCAAAAAAGGTCCAACATTGTACTCAAAATTAGTAGAAATAAGTTGCTATTATTGGAAGAATCATGTTATAGTTAAGTTACGCTTTTTAGAATTATTCGTTTTCAGGCGATATGATTGAAACACATGGTTCAGGTGATTCACACAGTAGATACGGTATTTCATTTCTCTACTCAGGAAACCTTAGGATTCAAATGTATGAAGAAATGAAGGTTGCAGTTAGATTAAATACTAAATTCTGATCGCAATTTATACATATATTTGTAAAATAATGGCGGTAGTCAACCCTCGAGGCTGTGATCCCTAAAGTAGGAGAGTGACTCCAACTCACTCCAGAAATAACATTTGAGATTTCCCTCCTGAAAAGTGCAGTCTTCAGGACGGATAGTACAAAGAAACCAAAGACTGAAAACCGCCAGTACCATTTCAAGGAGGCTAAGTCGGTGTTTACATTGCAATGGAAATCTTATCAAATATAACCACTGAAAATAAATCAAGACACCAAATTTGCATGAAATGTAATACATTTTTTTGTTGCTGTTGTTGTTTAGTTTTTTTTCTTTCTGACTTGCATCATTAATTACCAGAAGACCAAAGATGGCTTGTGAGGTCAAAAGGAAGCAAACAATCTTGTGGAGAAAATGGGAGCTTACTGGAACATAGAGATCAGTGTAGGGTGGCATAATTAAAGATTTAATGGACTCGCTAATGACTGTGCTATTGCTCACCTTCTACTTCTAACAACAACAACAACAACAACAACAACAAAAGTGTTTTTGAAACCAGCTGTGGCAAACATGATTTCACATTGCAGGAATCAGTCAGAGGTCCTGGTCCCAGCAGAGACATGAAGGTTTGACATGCTTTCAGTTTTGTAGTGCAAATCAATGACTGGGCCTTTTATTCAATAGGGGGAGTACAGTCCGCCTAATAAACATTCAGACTCATAATAAAACAAGTTCATGGTATACATCCTCAAACTAATGTCTTAGACTGTATTTATCCAACTCATAAACGTGCTGTAAGATAAGATAAGCGGCGTTCAATAAGCAGTAAAAACAACAGCACTTACTTTTGAGTGCTACTGTGACTCAGTATCAGAAAGAAACAAGACGTGCTGACCAGGCCAGGACTGGTTAGCTTGCGAGCATGCTTCATTAGAAGAAAGTGACAGAAATAGAAGCAAAAAAAAAAAAGGTCAAGATTGTCATTACTTTCCATCTCTGGAGACAGCTCGGTAACACTTCATCTGTATCTTTTAACGTTACTTTTTATAACGCAAAGCAACATGTAGTTTAGATCTGGATTAGCAGCTGGAAACCGCAGCACCCAAAGAATACGTTCACAGTGTTATTGTTTGTTACATGTGATTAATAAGACCAGCAGAGAGAAGCCGCTCCATCAAACATCCAACACACTACTGCACAGCTACTCAAGCCCAGTCAAATGCAATACGGTTACAGATCTGAAATTGCAGAAACCTTAGCGTGTAATCAAAGCTCAGTGGCCTGACACAAAACAAACTAAGTGCACCGATTGCCCTCACCGAAGATCCGCACAGCTCCTGTCATCCAACAGTCCAGATGGGAAAACAGGAAAATCATGGTTTGGAACATTTATATTTCTCTCTCAGTTGTAGCCTTGAGCTTCCCCAGCATCTCCAGTGTTACACCCTCCTATGCTCCTGCCATATGTTGTGTCATACAAGTTGACCTCGGAATGAACTGAGTGTGAAAACATACATGTCCTATATCCTTGATTTCTCTCCAGTGAACATCGTTAAGGCAGCTGTCGCATCAAACATACTCTTTATTACACAAGTCACTGCTGTTAACTGATCTCTAACATGCTTCGGTGTGTGAGTTACATAATCGTAACGATTAAAGTTTGCATTTCAGTGGCAGCACAGGCCTACAGGAGGCAAAAGCAGAAAGAAACTGTATTACCATTAGGACTGCAACTAACCGTTACTTTGATAATCCAGTAAACTGTCGGTTATTTTTTCAATGAATCAATTACTAATAGTATAAAAAGAAAAAACGTATTTCCAGCACTTAATTTAATAAACGCAGCCCAGAGTTATGAAACCTTTTTCACATAAAAACACCTAAAAACATTACATTTTTGTGTGCATTTACATCATTACAAATGTTTACAGTAATCTTCAGGCCCAGAGAAATACATGATTTTAATCACAATAATGGCCTGCTACATTTGATCACCTGCTGGCAGAGTCATTTCTGCTGAGCACGTGTGTTGGCCCTGTGGTTGCTTGAGGCAGCCAAAATAGATTTTTTTATCTAATAATTTGAAGCCACGTTTTAGAAATACACTTTTTAGGTGCTCTGTATTTCGATATAAGTCGAAGAAGTTAGGTGAATTAAACGTTACTGCAAATAATGCTTTTCTGTCCAGTGCTTGATCTGCTCATCCGTTCTTATCAACCATGTCTCCAGTTCATAACAGGGTCATTAAAGGCCAGATAATCACTTGCAAATACCTAATGAGATAAGACCCGATTTTCCAGGATCATTGAATTCTCATGTCAGATGAGTCACGCAGGGCAGAGATTTCTGCCTGTCTCGAAAAGAAACATACACCCAGTGTGCACATACATTCACATAAAGTTTTGATGCTTCAGGCAGTGGTAGAGTTTTAAAAAGCAATTTTTGAAAGCATATGTTTATCTGCTTCAAGTCCCTGCAACTGACTTTATGATTCATAGTGTGGAAAAGTGGTTCCTTATCCCCAAACTGCCACCAGATACCCTTGAGCAACTCGCTTAACCCCAAACTGTTTTATTAATGCTGCTCAGTGGCCAAATGAAAAAAAAAAAAAAAAAAAGTCAGTCAGTCAACTCAAAGCTTATATAATGTGTAATAATATGCATAGTCGCTCAAAACAGAAAATAACCACACAAGATAAAACCCAGAAGTAAGAAAAATCCAAGTTACTCTCATTCGTCAATTAGATCTTATTGACATGCAACATTTAAAACTCCTTAATTACCAAAGAATCACAATTAACCCAGATAACATGCTGGTTTCATCATCAAACGTTATTAATAGAAATCTTCGCAGTACTCATTAGTTAGCACCCCACTGGATGGGAGCAGCAGGTGTCGTCATGTCAAATGCTACTGCTAGGCGAATGATTTTTAAAAAATGTTTTCTTTTTTACCTAGGAGGCATTTAGAGAGAGAAAACTCAAACCGCTAAACAATGGCAGCCAATCTAAGACAACTGAGAGGTGTGAAAACCTTTCTCATGCAGTGGAAAAGTGTCCCGCCTTAGAGACTGACTCAAAAAACACATTTACAGTGAAACACTTGGGAGTAAATAAGATGAACAATTTGAACAAAGCCATTGCACAGGCAGATGCAGGAAGGCGAGCGGCAGTGTTGTCAGACAGCCTGACTGAGGGGACACACACTGATATAATATGTGTTTGTGGATTAGATCTCATCAGATTTTAACATTAAAAGAGGCTGTTTGTTCCAGCCGGGTGCTAAAATATTTAGTTACAAATTAGGATTATGATTCATAAATAACTAAATACGTAATATTTTTCGGGCTATTCGATATATGTTGGAGGCTAAAACAGCACATTCATTGTTGTTGGATATGATTTCCACAATGAGGGTCAATCTCTCTGTTTTGGAGACGCAGAAAGACTTCATTCAGGGGGTTACAGGTTACTGCTAGTTACAGACCGACCGACATACGTATTTCCAAAGTCTAAAGAACTCGTCTGCACTGCTGTCCTCCAGCAGTGTCCTTGAATTTTGCATGGAGAACTTTGTTCATTTCACTCTGCGATGCATTTCGTTCTCGCTGAACTCTTTCTAAAGAGGCTTGGCGAAGCCTATGGGCAATTTGACTCCCACCAGCTCTTCTCAAAGTTTCTCTATAATCTCAGAGGCCTCAATTTACAACTTTTACATTTCCTGTTGTATGTTTCCCCCGTGCTGCATCATTCTTCTCATTTTACTTCCATTATTTTATGGTTTCATAACTCAGGAGCCTTTCTTCATTGCATGTCTTTTCAGAGTTCTTTATTTGAGACTGGAGGGTTATGTTGATGGTTGTTTCTCCTAAAACATTTTGTAAAAGCCTTCAAGTGTTTTCAACTCGTATGGCTGATGTCAGTGTTCCTCCTTCTCAGAGGTTGTTCAATTCAGAGGCGTGACAGAGAACAATTTGTTTGGGTCCTTTTCTGCAAGCATTTGTTTAGAGCTCAAATCATTCCTGGTAAGCAGAAGCACAGAAGCTCAACTTAGTCTCAAATTTCAAGCTCTTGCTGGTTGTCATGCGATTTCTCCTTTACCTCCCAGGACCTGAGCTGGTCTATGAGCATGGACAGGGCCTCTTTCATTTCCCTCCAGGTCTTAGGTCTTTCAAAGAAATCCAAGGATATATTTTTCTTTTCAAGATGAGTTTGCTGAAGTCAAGGTTCAAGGTTCAAACCTGTTTGCTCTCATTTATACATATGTCATTTCTCAGTATGGGTCATATTGTATAGACCATTTGGAGGGAGGCTTGGGGTTTCTTCTCTATTCAAAAGGTCTTTACTCAAAGTCATTTGATTTCGTTTTAAAGGTCAGTTTTATCGAGGTTGTTAGTCCGGGTCATCAGTAAACATGGGAGCATTTTCTTGTGTCAGAGAACGATGTATTGCGGTTAAGGTCACTGATCAGTTTCTGAAGAGCCTATTCGTCTCCATGGAGGGCTTTACTATCCATGAAGGCGTCAGCGTTTTCGGAGGGGGACCTCGTTTGGTCTGATGAGGTTCTCTTTGAGTTTTCAAAGCACTTCTTAAAATACTGGATAAGATAGTAGTTGGCTTGCTATAGGGAGTTACAAGCCTTGAGGGTGAGAAATGCTCTGTATCTTTCTTCTCAGGTCTTAGCACAGACAAAGAATGACTGTACGCCATCGTCAAAGACACCTGACAGTCACTTTCAGGAGTCCCCTCACCATTTCTCTCTTCTTCCTCAGTCTGCTCATTTTTCACACCACTTTGACGCCACCTCTCACTTCCTCTCTCTACACCTTCATCATCCTTAATGGTTAGATGTCATCATATCTATCCGCTCACCTTCTGTTGCCTTTATTCTCTTTTCTTTGACTACAGAAGTGAGATAAAACCTTTACTGACATATGTCATAAAGATCCTACAATGATGCTATATTTGTGCAGATAAATTCGTTTTTTTATCTGATCTAAATGCTTCTCGCAGAAACTTTACCCAGGTCATTTATACGCGGCTGGTATGAAGGTTGAATTTTTGCCATGTTGATATGAGTAGAAGTATAACCATCTCTAGTGGTCAAAAATCTACAATCTGTTCTGTGGTTTTCTCAATCTACATGCAAATTAGGTCGAGAATACCTGAACGTTAGAAAAAAAAAAGAAGCCATCTGTACTTGAACATTTTCATTAATATGAAAATATGACCCAAATCGATAGAATAGACTGAATGGGCTGTTACTCAAGACTGCTCAGATGTATGTGAGTGGGGGTATGGTAGTTTTAAATTCTTAAAGGCTCAGTCACACCCAGTCTGGCTGAAAATGCCACCATGGCCTAACTGCAGTACAGTGCTGCAGTAAATGGTCTGTTACAACACATTTATGAATCCTGTTACCTGGAAATAAAGAGACTCTGAGATGTCCTAACACAGGTCGATAATGTGAATTTCTCTGTTAAGCCACACTTTTTGACATTGTCTGGTAAAAAATTGTTATATAATTTGAATAATTATACTTAGTATACATCTTTTAAAGTTTGGCATTATGGTGAATGTGATTGAAAATGTATATGTTGTATGTGTTCCAGGAGTGCACAATAGACAAAACAGATGACAATATAAAACAAGATGGACAACCTGATAAAGTGAGTTAGGTTGCCCTGACAGGTGCTTATGTGAAGGTCACTGAGTGAGAAAGAGGGAACTGATCTGACATGGCCTTACTGGAAAGGCACTCTCGCCCAGTGTGACCCGGAAACAGATAAGCAGTAGAAGAATGAATGAATGAATGTAAAGGTAGTCACATACCTAAAGCAAATCAACAACAAAGGTGACATGCACACACACACATACAGAGTCCAGGCCAGTCTGCTAACTCAATGAAATAGGAGAGGTAGAGAAAATAGTGCCTCAACTAGATTATCTCTTTGACTCTAAGACCGAACATAACAACAGGTAGTGAATAATGCTCTGAAAATCTATCAGAGATTATTACAGCAGCAATCCAAACAAACTGCTGCAGCGTGACTATGACAATAGGAGGAGGTGCAACAACACGACAGCAAAAGGTGCATCACAACACTTTGTCATATCGTTTTACGCTTGTTAACCTTGTTCAAAAAAACGGATGTGTTCATTGAAACCATATGGAGAGATAATTCAAGTTCATTGTGAAACACCAAGGGGAAGAGGGAACGAACAAAAGAGGGGGGTGGCGGGGTGAGTGGTCGTGATAACACAGTTTTGTCTGACCTTGTCCTTGTCCCCAAACCCGACACACACAGAGGCACAACCACACAAATAGATCAATAAAAGCTGAAAAGTGGTGCACTGTGCTGCGTGAGGTCATCGCTGGTCTGTCCTTCAACCTCTGGAGAAACAAGGACACAAGAGTGCACTTTATTCGGCAACAGGCCACTTCACACAAAGCGCGGCATGCTCACACTGGCAAACACTTGCGGCCACCTCCTTTATTCAAAATGAGCCATGTTTCAGTCCATTAGGGAGCCTCATATTTCAGCATTTCAAGACTGGATATTGTCACGGGGAAATCGTAGCAAATGTGTTTGAGCATGCTAAGCATTCCCACAGACTTCACAGAAAAACTGAAAAATGTTTCGCTTGACTTAAGTGTATTCATACGGCGTGTCCTCGGATATGATGTGCTCCACATAAAGCTGTGCCCTATAGCCGCGGAACAATATGGGTTTTATCAATCTCAGTTATTCCCGATAGGTTTTCAATCTTTTCTGTCCATGCTGGTAATGTGAAAGGAGACTACAAATTAATTCATAAATAATTATTGAGCAGTTAAATAATTTAGATGGATGATATATATATATATATATATATAGATTAATTTTTTCCCTCTCATTTATCTTTTGACCGCTTTTATTTTTCAACTCTACACTTTTCCTATTTTCTCAATTGGCGGATACACTAAATGAATGTTCTATTTCTCATTTTGTCTAAAATAACATGTCACTCTTAATGAGACACTTACGTCTAAGCAGTGATAGTTTATGAGTCTACTTTATAGAGCAGTATTCCCACTCTTGCATCAACCCTTACAGATACTCAGTTTTCTGATATGCTCCTGTTTTCTGTGCTTCACTGGAACGTATTGACTCTGAAACTGAAGATGGACACTGTATTTCTCTGATTGAAGCATCATATCCTTATATAAACTCTTGAGTGTGGACACAGTGTGGGAGTCAGACTACTTCCCTTTTGGAAGATTTCATTTTCATCCAACCCTGTCAGTCAGATGCATGTCAGAGCGTACACTAAAAATTCTCCTTAGATTCCAACGCAGGCACACAGATATACAGGAGAGACATCCATTACACAACTCTCCTGAACAAAACTCTTTCTGTGCTTCGACTATAGTACTTTTGCTACTCTTGAAAAACTCTTATAAATTCAGGGCTATAAAATTAGGCCTGCTCTCCGGAGGGTGTTTCCAGTGACTCTGGGCGATGTTCAGAATCACTAACTGAGGTGCAGACAGGTTTACAACATAGGCAAAACAAGTAATTCCTGACATTAACTGACCATGGGACTATTAATGACTCCTCTCTGAGTCCTCCCAACTCGGTTCACTCTCTGTGCTCCAATCCCTCATTGTGTTGTCACAATATAATGCAGCACTCCTACTTTTGGTTTTATGCTTGTAAATCGGGGAATAAGGGGAAAGAAGCTTTCCCCTTAAATGTAATGAAAGTATTCATTTCCAGTAACCACTTATGTTGTGTTTCCCTCTGGTTTGTGCTTGTTATGCTGTTGATCGTGTGTGTGTGTGTGTGTGTGTGATTTCATTTCAGGACAAGGTCATTGTGTTCATTAGTGACAGATGTCTTAGCTAGAATTTTGTTTTTAACACGGAGACGGCTGTTTGCCAAAAGATGTGTTGCTTTAAAATCTCATTTTTTACTGTGTGCATCATAGGCAGCACACCCGACTGGAACAGATGCACACGTTCCCTCAGAATGGCTTCAAACGAGCGATTATAGCAGTTCTACAGCCACTTCTTGAGTTTCTTTTCATAAATCATATGTAGCCTGGGGGTATTGTCGAGAGACAACAAGACTGGTTCTCTTTCAGTGGAATTTCTTGGTGGATTGATTATTTTTACTTCAGTGTAAACAGTGTTTTGCACTGTTGGTTTAGAGAATTTTTTTTTTAATGGAAAAGACAACAAATTAATTAGAAATTTTATACCTGTGATACCTATTTTACCTATTTTTCTCTAGTTATTTAAATAGAAGGATGGCCAATTGGTAATGCTATAAAAAAAAGAAGACATAACACAGATACAACTTTTCTTGATGCCAGTCTTTCTATTTGATCCTTGTCTCAGTAACCAATCAGCCAGAGAGGCGCAGTAGGATCATTTCCTCATATTCATTTTCAGAATGTTTTCATTTTCACCAAAGTAATTACCATTTCTAGAAAACCAGCGTTCAATTAAACTCCTCTCCATCTTCATGTCTACAATGTTACCCTAAAGGCTACTTATTTACAGTACTTCAGATTGTAGGACTGGGAAAGGAGATCTCTGCTTTGTTTGTTGTGAGGATGATAAAGAGCCTTACTTTAAATGATGGAATACATCCATCTTTACTTTTCTCATTACAGCAATATCATTAATTAAGCATGATATGTGATGTGTGTATATGACCTCTACCAATTACTCCTGTATGTTTCAGTGGAAATACAAAGTGGATCGCATAGAGTAGGCAGATCATAGCGTACATTCTGCAGTCCACATGAATGTTAACAGTAACGTAACAGTGAAGTAATGTACTGGCAGTTTATTATCTGGAGAGGATGTTTAGTCCGGTGTGTCCACAAGAGCATTAAAAAAAACGGCGACAGAAAACAGAGTCCCAACTGCGTCACTGCTGCGTTTCCTAACACTCCTCTCAGATTAAGACAGAAGCAAATACTTGGAGGTTTACTTTAATACTCTACACTACCTACACTCTCTGTCCTCCAGCAGTTGGAGGGTTCATCTGGCAACATTTCATTTAATTAATTTTTGTGCCAACTAGCCAAAAGAAGCAATATTGCCCATAATAACGTCATGTTCTGGTTCATTCTTTGGATACTCAGGTTCTCTCCTGCCTTGGTTGAATCTCATGCATTCCTCCTCCTCTATTTTAGCAAAAAAAAAAAAAACAAACAAAAAACAAAAAAGCCCATTTTGCAGACACGGTCTTTTATATTGGGTATGACAGACTGTGGGCCACAGAAAGTATCTGAAAACACTACATTTGAAATCTGTGATACACTAGGGCCAAAATGACTGGGATAGTTGGAGATGAACGAGGTGAGGTGATAGATAACACACCCATTCAGACAGTTTCAGGGCATCACAGATGAGCACATATTCTGCATACAAAACACGCGAGGATAAATGTAGCCTCGTATTTTCCTACACAGTCTGACCAAATGGTTTCTGTTCATCCACTTGGGGTTTTACCTTTTGGACTAATAGCCATCAGGGTGAAGGGGAAAGGTGAGATGCAGAAGCAAGGGAGCAGAGGGTGGGGTTGTTGGTGGAGGACTGGATATATATATAAAAAAAATGTGATTAAGGAGACAATCTGCACCATAAATTTGTAATATTATCTGCTGGAGGCAGCAGGAAGGGGAAACCTCATGAGCTGGCCAGGCACCAAGAAAGCCCTTGGTCTTATCTCTGCCACAATCTCAACTTAGGATAATAGCCCATCACTTAGGCTTTGTAATCAATTTTCAGAATAGCAATACACTTAGTTTGATAATGGAGGTGGGCAAAGAGGGAGACAATAATCAGCATAGAAGCTTTTTGCTTAAGAATAATATGGAGCACTTGTCTATGGAGTAGCCCTCTTGATGTCACTTGACGTAAGAAAAAAAAAAAATCAATTTAAGAGTGATTTGTCACGTTTTGTGCAGTCTTTGATGGGTGTTGTTTGGCCTGAAAGCCACATCCATCACAAGCATCTGTTTGTCTTTGCTGTATGTGTACATGTACCACATGTGCAGGTACATCAAGTAATACGTTTTTAGTTTGTGCATGTGTACTGATGAACAAACAACAAAAGTGTCTCCGGCACCTGCGCGCTTTAGAAAACTCCATGGTCATGAGTGAATCATGCGACCTGATGTGCTCACCTCAGAAAAGAAAAGAGCACCTAAAGTGAAGGATATGGGAAAGAGAAGGGGGGGTTGAAAAGAATATAATTACCCCAAGCTTGAGAGATTCATTCAGCCGGGCAATTAACCCCCTAATCATCAGGTAGCAGGAGACATGATGGGATGGGGTAAAGGGGAAGAAGGAGTTGAAGAGGGATGGCCTGAGATACACGTTCATCAGTGTGTCGGAGCTAAACCACAGGGTGAAGACGACGGGAAAATCACGTTCACCCTGGAAGGGCCAAGTGTAGTTGGCCCATAATTATTAGGTATCCAAAACTGTTTACTGCCGCTTTTGAAAGCACTGCACATATAAAAGATAAAAACTGATTCACACAGACAACCAACCCAAAAACAGCGACAACTCATCACCTCAACCTGAAAAGCAATTACAGAAGAAAGTGTGTCATTAATGGCTGAAATTGGGGTCTGGAATTCTCTCAGCCGCAACAGTCAGAGATAAAGAGCAGATGGCTGTTTTTTAATCAAAAGAGCCACTAACCCAAATAAAGCAGACACTCAGTCTGAGTAGTATATTGCGCATTTCACTATGGAGCCACTTTCATCATATCTGCAGTTTGGTTGGAAAGCGACACTTTTCTCATGTCATGATTTATATCAAGTGAAATCATCTTTGGTAGATTGAGACTATTAAAAGGATTTCATCCATTTAATCAGTGTAGATGTAAAAAAAAAATGAATAAAAAAACACATCTCAAAACATTGTGAAAATGTTTTTATCCTTGACTGAGGCACAAAACTTGGTGCATCAATAAAACTAAATTGCAATCCAGTGTGATGGAAATAGACACTCAGTGTGTATAAGGCAAAGAAGCTTCAAATACACCGAAGAGAAGAAAAAGTTTTGCAAACAAAGAAAATCCAATTTGCGTAAACTCACTTCAATGCACCTCTGACCACGTCACCTTTTTGAGCTGTCTTATGCAGCGCTGCTGCAAAAGCACCTACAAGAAGAGATAGTGTTGATTTCGATGAACACACTCCTGTTATGCAGTATGGAAATGCTTTTTTTTTTGACTGATATTTGTGCTATATGTGAATTGACACCGGTTACCATCTTTTAATCTTTGGTGGGATAAGTCAAATGTTTGCTGTGACGTGAAAACAAAAACAAACTACTGCACCGACCACCTCAGATACTCAGAGTTATAATAATGGTAAGAAGTTTGTTGAAAACTTTGCCCCAATGTATGCTTTTTGTCATGATGGCAAACATTTAAAGTTAAGTGGCATTTGTCCTCCTAATTTTTATGTTTTAATTCATTAACAAGATAATCTCTATCCGAGCTCATCATCATCTTTATTGCCACTGTGATTTACTGTCCTTATTTCTCGAGGGACAATTGTTTTTTTTTTACGAGATGTGCTTGCACTATTGCATTGTTGGCCCAAATGAATCATTCCCAGTAAGTGGCCGAGTATTTGTGGTGACTGACAAATGGCCCTGGATGGAAAGGAGTCAGAGAGGCATAGCTAATGGCATCTGATGGGATGTTCTTGAAAGGCTGCCTGGAAGATTTGCTCCCTGATTGCCAACCAAAGAGCTCAATTTTCCCCACATGACACTCAATCTGATGATATCTGTCCTCCCCTCCTTTGCTCTTGCTTTTTTCCCCCCTCTGTAAATGTGCTGTTTTTCTCTCATGTGTTGGTATTTTTCTGGAAATGTTATTTTCCAGTGTGAAATTTCTGTCCTGCTGTAATACACGAACCAGCGCTGGAGTAGAGGAGGAATGTGTGAATCCTTTGGTCTAGCTGGTTTTCTGCATTAATTAACCATAAAATCTGATATGACCTTAACAAAAGTCACACAACGTAGACAAACACAATGTGTTTACACCAATAAACACACAACTACGATATTCTGTGGCTGTGTTTCAGGTAAACACAGCCATTAAACATCCACAGAGCTGCTGGTAAAAGGCAGAAGTGAATGTTCACATCTAACTGGTCAAACTTCCTTTGGCATCAATAACCTCAAAGAGACTCCAATTTTTGGCAGCTCTGCCATGTTTTTTATCTTCTCTAATATGAACAGTTCTTCTGGATTAAGAGCTGGGAAAGGGTGATTTACTTCAGGGACATTATCCTGCCCAACAGTTTTGTCAGCAGATGATTCTTGTCATCTTTTTAAGGTAGATTTGTACATGAGAGGTCTTCTTACAAATACAGATACTTCAGTGAGAGGACTCTGGGTTCGAACCCCTACAAGTGCCTGGATGGGTTCGCTCTGTGTAGTTTGGCATTTAAATATGTCACATTAATTAGTGAGTCTGAACCTGACCTGTGAGCATGAATGTTTTTGTTGTTTTGTTTTGTTTTTTTTGTCTCTATATGACTTCCTGACTTGATGGACAAATACAGAATCTTATTTGTTGTTTTTGATAACAACAGTAATATACAAAGTCTGACAATACAGATTTACAGAATATACAGAATAAATCTGTCCCGCATATTTCTCTTCTTATTTGTTTATACAGCTTAAATTTCTCTCTGTGGAATTCAACATGATAGGCTTTGGAAAAGAAAAGACGAAATCCTGCAGTTGCTTTATACGACTGAAAAAATAAATCTGCCTACCTTTTTCTATTTTTATCATCAATATTACTCCCATTATTATTACAGTGACTGATGGAGAGTGGAGGAATAGATTTTTCTAGCTGATAACAAAAATAACATGAAAATGAAAATGTTTTAATTAGAAAACAAATTCAAATCTGTTCTGCACATGTTCTGTTGTAGAATTTGAGATTTGACTTGGAATCAACTTTGAGAGCAGAAAATTTCATGCAGGTGTATGAGATTTGAATAGAGATTTGCTTTGACGAGACTTTGCATTCATTTCAACTAACTTCAGCCTCCAAAATAGCTCTGCAACAACGTGAAGGAAAACATCAGAGAAACTGATGAAAATCACAGACAAAATATCAAAACAGGCCCATCCAACTACTTACGGTGTACACACATATTCACACACAGTGAGTTTTTGATTCCTGAAGTAAACTGGAGGAGATCAGGCTTCAGATGAGCAGCCTGAGTCCGAACTGACACTGGAAACCATTAAATATCCCTGCAATTCTTCCTCAGCTGTAATCTGAACAAACACAGCAGCCCTGGGACAAAAAGGACACACTAAAACTCTCACACAGATAAACCACATTAATGAGCATGGAGACATGTTAAAAACAGATCAACTTCAAAATGTGGCTTAAACACTGTGTACAGACATTAGATCCTTTTTTTTTTTTTTTACCTCTGTCACACACATGCAACATAAGTCAGGAGCTCATATAACTAATAGAACTCAAATCTAACATTATCTAAGGTCACTTAGCTAGTTTGCTACACTTACTTTTTTAATGCATAACAAAAAAAATGCATTCAAATAGAAACAAACACATTTTCTTCTGTCTGTGTGAAATCAGGGATCTATGTCTTTTAAGATAACAGGAAGTTTGAGTGGTAAACCCGTCTCTGTTAACTGTACTGACTGCTGGGATGGATGGAAAGCTGACAAGCAGAGCAACGGTAACTAAGGGGAGAGAGGAGGAGCTTAAAACAGTGGAAAGAGCAGATGTGACCATGTGATCAAAAACCAAAAACCAAAATAGTAACAGGGAAGCTGTTTCCCTACAACCAGCACCAAACCCACACAGAACACACAAACACAGGCCTACGTAGAATACCTCGTATTCCTTCAGTCTTATTTTAATCCCTTTCCATACAAACACAACCCAGTCCCATCCCTCCCCCTGTGAGGAGGGCTGCCTCTCCCCCCATCTGCATTCTGAGGGGTTGTCTTGGTGTGTCAGTAATGACAATGTCCCGGCGTTCCTCTCTGCCAATTAGCCCTGCCGTAATTACACAGACACATATGGAGCTGTCAATCACCTGGCTCCTCCACACAGGAACTCACCCACCCAACAGTGAGAGCGAGGGAAACGGAAAACAGCAGCAAGAGAGAGGGAGAAAGTCTCCACCTGCTATGCCTTCACCACGACACACGACCACACACTGCGCCGGTAAGTAGCATGAGGAGAGTTTCATTCAATTAGCCTGACTGTGCAGCAATCCCACAGTTCACAGGAAAAGGCCACGAAACAGCTCTAATGTGGTTTTTTCACAAACCCATTTGGGTTTTGCTGCTCATTTGTCTAATAGGTATAATGTCCTGTTTACTAAATAAATACAAATTGGACTGGGGAAGAACCAGTTTCTGTTGAACTGGTGCAAAAAGAAGTAGCAGAAATAAACTGTCTGCAGTGTAAATTCTATTATTTTAAATGTATTAAGAAACATTAGGTGGACCAAAACGGAGAAACTACTGTGCTTACAGTCCGTTTCACTTTTAAAGAATAAAGATGGTAATATTCTATATATTCTTGTTGTCACATGCCACACTGAGCTCAAACAAAAACTGTTGAAAAGACATGAACCAGCCTCACTGCTGTGAGATGGAACATGTTGCTGTATTACCATAAATATGCAATAATGCCACAGACACATATGTGTCTTGCTGCTGGCGACGCAGCAGGAAACCAAATCTGTGGCTGAATCGATTCTTCAGCAAAGGAGAAAATGGCTTTGGTTTGAGTAGCATCTGCGAAACACTGCAATGCCCATCCATTTACTTTTTACTTTTTACTTTTAAAATCTGAAAATATATGTTTTTGACACATTTTTTAAGATTTACATTTGCAGCCAAAAATAATGGGCTTGCGGCAGAGTGCCGCATTCAGACTAGGTAAGAAATAAGCAATAACAGACATTCTTGGTTTTGGTATTTTGCCTTCAACTTTGAAACTGGATGTGTCCATCAGTTCACAGCAGAGTAGAAAAGGGGAATCCTTTGCTGCTCTACTATTTTCCCATCAATGTGGTGTTCTTGGACACAAGTGGATGTACGGCCACCGTGTAGATTTTTGCTTCCTTTTTTCTTTCCGTCTTAACCATTTTATTTACAGCACTGTAAGTAAAGCAGCGTAGTCTTGCACCTGAAATTGACACTGAAGAATAATACAGAAATTTGGGGCTATCAGAGTATATTTTACCAATAATATCCCTGACATTAGTATGTATTTAGCTCTAATCTTTGAAAAAAACGATTCAACTGGGTAATAATAGAAAACTATGAGGGAAATGAATTCGTCACTTTATTCTATAAGTCCGTTCCGTGAAAATCAAAGTCAGAAGAATAATTTTCACTTACTTACAAAAACTGAAATGTATGTTGTATTTCGGCTAACACTTTCCCCATTTATATTATAACTAGAAGCAAATTCTCAAGTACACTGGAGCAAATGTTTATGAAATGGAGAAGGAGTTAAAGGAATTCAACCAGAAGTTTGACTGTAAACCAAAGAGCATGACTCCTTTCATCTCCAAATCAGACAAAGTGTTTGTCATTAGCTGATGTATCCCACGTTTTACTTCGACTGAGTCTTTTGGGCTCTCTACACGAGAATTTGCATCTCCTTTGCATTTGAGGAAAATGATCCCAAGGGAAGCTGAAATGAATAATGGAGGACACTGAAAGAGTGCTTCAGATCAATATGAAAACATCTTTCACAAATGATACTTTAAACTGCATTATCCATTCATCCAGTGGCAATAATTAATCCCTGCTTTCACCCATGTAAATAAATGCATTCAAGACCCAGTTAATGGAGGGGCTGATTTCCCTTGAGCATCTCCAAAAGAATTAAATAAATGTTAAAGTTTCATAATGACATGCTTGGCTTTCAAGTTCTTTGTTGAGCTTGAAAGTTTTAATATGTCTGACTTCAACATCATTTTTATCCATTAGAGTGTCAGTTATCTCGTAAAGGTGATGACAAGTGAATCTACACGAGAGATAAAAAAGATATTTGTGACTTGGTGTGTTCTGTTTGGTTGACTAAGACCCAAGGCCTCTCAGGAATGGAGTTGGAGAATAATGATCATAACCAAAGCCATACAAACAACTTTTATTAAAATTGCACTTTCATGAAAAAATTACAGAGGGCTGTCTCCACGACAAAAAGCAATGTTATAATAATGAATAATGAAGAACACAAACAAAGGTTTGTGAGTGCAAGTGATACAGATGAGAGGTAGGAGTAGAAGAAAAATATTGAGAAATGACAGGGAGGAGGAGGAGGAAGAGATGAGGATGGATAAGGAGGAGGAAGAGCATCCAGCGTCCCAGCATTGAGTCTTACCTCTGGGACGTCTTCTTGTACTTGCGCCTGCCAAAGAAAACAAACACAAAGAGAGTGAATATGGCATCGATTACTTTTGTATTCTATGTTTATCTGTACAACTAATTCTTCAAATGTGCGACTTTTGTTGCATTCACCAAATTTTTCTTTTTCGCATGAATGAAGCACACCTGTCCGACAGGTCGCACACATGTGGCCTGTCTCCTTTCACATTATCTGAATTCATTTTGAGATTAAATTAGATGCTAAAATATCATATTGAGACTAAAATAAACCTAATGCAAAAATATTATTCTTTTCTTAACACCATTCTCATTATGACATCCCAATTTACTAAGTGGTTTTCAGAGGATTTGTAAATTTCATGACTTTATTGCAATATTGTGGCAAAGCAACTTCTCCAGTTGAGTAGTTGCTCAAAAAGGCATTTCAGCCCAACAGCTGTGTCGGGTTTTAGCCTAGAATCACTGCACACAACGGTGTAACATACCCTGCTGAATGTTTCCTTCTGGACCAAATTTGCTTTTTAAAGACCTTTTGTTTGGCATTTAACTTTGTGTCAGACGGTTCCACCTTCATTTCTCTCATTGGCTGGCTTGGTATTTTCTAATTGTTTCGGGACTCTCAGCACGACAATTGACGCTGCTATACATTTTATGTTTTTCTCTACTGATGTCTGAGCAGTTATATTTTAAGTTAAAAGGTGTGAAAGTCTTCTTTTTACTCTTGGGCAAACAATTTCATGAATAAAACATGCTCACAGACAGGAAGTAATTTAGAGATGCCAATAAAGGCAATGATCAGACCGAACAAACACACCTGCCCTTTAATGCACTGGAGGCATTTACTGATTCAAATGAGCGATTAAAGACAAGTTGGGTGAATCCAGCCTGCAAAAGTTGTGCAAGCAAACCTCATAGACAAAGTTTTAGGATAAAAATACAGGACCAATGTGCCTCAAACAACGGACAGGCTTTATAGTAATTATATGAGAATAACAAAAAGGTCATTTTGATTGAACTGCTGGGGTGTTTTTCGCAGTCATATTATCAAGTTGAGTTCACGCATATCAAATTTTAAAAGGAATGCAAATGCTTACAGTCACTTATACAGATGAGGGATTTAAGAGAATTGATATGCAAAAATACATGCGCACACACACACACACACACACACACACACACACACAGGGAACCTACAAAGTCACATTTAAACACGTCTACTATAACTTACCCTACCATTTGGCCTAACGCACACCCACATCTTCATGAAGGGTTTACAGAATGGCTCTAAAAGCTAAATTCATGCGCACACACTTCAAGCACTCATAGCAGCTAAGTGGAGGAAAGGATGGACACACTACCATCAGGGTACAGACACGGTTTAAATTCCAGTCAGGCACAATACATAGCACTTAACTTGATTTGTTTCCCAATCTTATTCTGTATCAATCTTTCCTGGAGCTCAGGGTAAAAACTGCAAGCTAAGGAACTTAGTCACTGGAAAAAAATGTGAAGAGCTCCTCCAAGATTAGTTGGGGTGGGGGGGGGGGGATATCAATCATTTGGAGTACATCCAGCAATTAAAATTAAAAAGACATTAAGAAGCACAGTTTTCATAGAGAGTGTTGGGAATTTTAAACACAGAGGATATAGGACAAAAAACAGAGGGAAGAAGCAAATAAGGACAGGATATGGACAACGAAAGCAGGAGACATATAAACAAAAACAACAAAATGAAAATGAAATTATCCGCATAAAGTTGTTAGTCAGAGAGAAATGGCACGATTGATATTTCCCAGTTTCCTTACTTCCTTTTCTATCCTTCATTCTACTTTCTGCCCCCCCCCCATGAGTTTCCTTCATGTCCATGTGTGTGTCACCAACACAGAGCTTCTTCTAATTGGAAAGCTTGAATGCAACGTCTGACATAATGTCCGCCATAATGAGGATGTGGGCTGAAAGAAGATGTCATGGAATTATTCTGAGCATAAAGAACACAGTGAAGATATTAAGCTAAATCTTACAGAAACCACATTTCAGGGTCGGGGTCAGGGACTTTGATTGGCTAGCTGGACATGTGACAGCAACTTAGATGTCTTGGGCTGGATGGAGGAAGTTTAAAGTCCTTACACCGTAGTATAAAGATAGTCCAGTACAATGTCAGTTAATTAAAGGTAATGTAGCAAAGTCACCCATGTAACTCTAATACTATAACAGATCACATCATTTGATCACATCATTGCTCAAGCTGCGTTCAACCGCTTGCTTGTTATGTGAATCTGATGTGTAACTATTTTATGTACTTCATATACTGTGACTTCATCATGGATGAATTGGCTGACTGACAAGCTTAATCAATTAACTTGTTTAGTTTTCAACACTGCAGAGAAAAAAAAAAAACGATAACGTCACTTAGATTTTAAGGTTAATAATGAGGACAAGCAGCAAATCATGAAACTGTAGACCATGAAATGTTTGGCTTTTATATACAACACTAATTATCTGAATAATTGCCAATTAATGTTGACATGATTATGGCATGAAAAGAAAATACGAAGTACAGTATTTGAGTAGATGTACTTAGTTACTCTCTGCGGCTGTTTGTGAACCATTTCCTTCTATTTCAAACGGCACTTCACAAATCATTTAGTGTCATGAGGCGGTCAGCTGGTAACCTTGATCCTCCTTGGACCAAATCTAAGTTGCCCTTAAGGGAGCTCTCTGTGATGAACTGTTGATCAAGTGATTAAATAATTCATTGATTTCCATTAATCAGTAGGTGACACAGAGGTCGGGTCTGTCGCAGGGGCTTAATTTATGAATGGAAATCCATCGGAATCTATTCGCTGATGCAAAAACATAAAGAGGCCATTTGTCAGAAGGAAGTAATAAAACACAACACGGTGTTTATTTCTTGATCTGTGGCTGTCATCGGCCCTTAGACTGCATCACTAAAGGCTGAGCGGAGGGAAACCAGTCCAGAGTAAATGCTCTCTCTGCCTATCCATGAATGATTGGTGTACTCTATGAAGTACGCTGTGCCAGAGAGAGTGCTGCGATCGCCACACACAAATCATACAGCTGCCAAACAAATCTCTGAGGGTAGGCTGGTAGCACATACAGGAAATGTCACCAAGCTACAGCATACACTCTGAAACACACATCCAATCTATATTATCCACACGGGCACGTGAAAAGTCAACCTTTCCCTATCACACTGATATGCACACGCACACACACACACACACACACACACACACACACTCACACACACTCACTGCATTCTGCTGATCCCTCCCTGTTAAACACACAACATACACTGTGTGACGCGTCAACATCTGTGGGGGCTGCCTGTCAGTTGGAGCTCCCTCTCTTCAGACAGAGGCTCTTTGTGAGATTAAAGCCTAATGTGATCTCTGACACGCAACAGGAGCCCTCAGAGCACCCAGCACACTGCAGCAAAGCCATGATAAAAAAAAAAAAGAAAGAAAGAAAAGAAAAGAAAAGAAAAACATCCTGGGCCCACTGTTACATTAATCTGACTCGCTATCCATCAAATATCTAAAAAGAGAGATGGCTCTGATGGGAAATTTGTGACAGTGACTAAAATGGAGGAGACGATGAAGCCAACTGAGGAAACTTAGAGCGGCAGAAGATGATGGTGGAGGGAACCACATATCAGGCCTCTCACACCGAAACAATGACTAATCATGGGGCAACAGAAATGCCACGACATTAAAGCAACTAAAAATAAATTAGAGTGACGTGAACACAGAGGAGAAGAATAATGATGGATGGAACTCCAAAAAAATAAAAAATAAAAATCTGCTGTGGTTGTACAGTGCTTGGTTCATTCACTCAGTCATCATCTGTGTTGCAGGGAAAATCTTACAGACCTTCAACAGTTACATTCAGGATTTTCTTTCCTAAATACAAACCTCATAACAACCACCATTTCCACCCCCTGCTGAGCAGGAATGATGAGATCTAAAGATTCCCGCCTCACCCTGCATATCAACTGCATGGGGCTTTCCCCTTTGGGTGAAAGGTCACCAAGGTGTTGATTGGTGGATGTGACAAAGTAATATTCTATATATATCACGTCATAAACTTGGGGCTTCAAAAAACCAAAGGGATCTCCTTAGAGACACCGCAAGAAATGAAGAATGTGATGCTCGAGGGGGGTTTTCTATTATTTAAAGAGAAATAGCATGAGCACGTCACTGGCAGAAAAATACAGCAAGTAAGCAACGAAAGAAATGAGGAACAAACAGAGAAGCACAAAAATTCAAGACTTCCTGCATGAAATCTTAGAATTGGACAACAGGTGTTTGGTGCATGTTAGATGAAAAATACAGAAAAAGGGCACCAGCATCTGGACAGTCCTGAGAAAGGCAGCAAAGCTCCACAACTCCATGTGTCTTTAAAGGAGATTGGTGCAATGGCGTAGAAAAAAAAAAAGAAAAAAGTACTTAAATGACTTAAATAAACAGTTTTTTCTGCACCAGGGCTGCAAATGTGAGTAGTCCACCTTTGTTGCCTCTTCAGTTCTAACGTTTACTGATGTGTCCAATAAAATCATGTGTTTGTTTCCAATCTCCATCTGTGTTTCACTCACTTATTTCCTGTTTTTTTTTTTTTTAGGTTTACAGCTCATTCTCTCTTAGTCTCTCCCCCTTGATTGTCATACACACACACACACACACACACACACACACACACAGTGTAAACAGCACCGGTGTGAAATGAAGAAAAGCAGGTTTATTATTATGATTAAACTCTCTCCTTTATCCTTCCTGTAGGTTTTTATCTTTAGTCTATCTGTGATTGACTTGTCCCAGTGAATTTATTATTAATACATCCACATGTATATATTAAAACATAAACTGTATGTCACACAGGCACACACACTGCCCTCCTTACACAGACACTTGTTGAAAAGAGTAAAAGTGGGTATACTCACAGTCCTCGGAGCCTGAGCCAAATCTTTTCAATCTGCTCTGGCTGGAGATACTTCAGGGCCGTGCTTTCAAACTCCTCTATCTCTTTAGTGGGAGACTCCATGTCAGAGACTCTCAGAGTTCCAGACACGTCAAGAGGAGATAAAAAGAAAAAAAAAAAAAAAGTTTAATCCCTCTTTAATGTGATTGGTGAGGAAGCGTAGCGGCGAAGAGATGTTTCCAATGTGATGGAAACTGGGATGTGATCAAGGTTTCCTCTCTCTTCATTCACATCTGCACCCAGAGTTGTGACAGACTGGCCGTCATCCTTCCTTCCTTATGTCTCTCTTCTCTCCTGGTTTTGTGTGACTGTAACTCAATAACAGTGCGGTGCAGTGCTCAAGTCACTGTGACAGTCGTGAAACAGCTCAACTGTACCTCTTACGGTTCTCCCTCTCTTCTGTCTCTCTCTCTCTCTCCCTCCCTCTCCCCCTCTCTCTCTCTCTCTCTCTCTCTCTCTCTCTGTGTTCACTTCTCTCCTGTGTGAGCACAGGGGTCCTGGAGCCGTGCCATGCTCTCCCAGCAACAACGGGATGCAGACGGCAGGGCAGCACAATCTGGGATTAATGCTCACTACCAAGCTTTCCACAGAGGAGGGAGGGAGGAGAAACAGCACCAGTCAAAGAGAGGGAGGAGTCTGGCTGATAATGAGAAACCATGTTCTGTTTCATCCACTGGAAACCCTGAAGAAGGGAGAGAGGGAAAAAACGAGTAGCGATGTGGAGGAACAGGGGGACGAGACCTTTAGGAGAAGTCATAATGCAGGCAAATCAACTGGAATATGAAAGAAAAGGTTTGGAAAAGGACAGTGCAACAAGGCTGCTGCATTTTCTTCTCTAGTCCCAGACACATGTAGACATACATTATTATTTCATCAGGAATGTCAAGGTAAATGTCATGAAGAAAACACTGACTTCATCAAAAGTGAAGGAAGAAATTCAAGTTTAGTGTAAATCTATGTAATGTATATGTATATAATGTATTTATAATCCTAAAACGAATGAAATGATGTGTTAATAAAGAATATATTCTTAAACGTAGATAGTACATTTGCTGAACAGCATATTAAACATCATGACAGTGAGGATTAAATAGTAAGCAGACGGCGCATTGACACTGACTCAGTGATTTCACTGAGATTACTCTAAACCACTAAGCAGCGTAATCTACCCACCAACACAAACACAAACCAACTGTGACACAAATACTACAATTCCCTTTGTCTCTTCTCTTACTCACTCATGCAACATGCAAACAATACACTGCATTCAAATCTGTGTTGTCCTCTGCCTTATATTATTTCCATAATGAAATTGCTATCATTAATTACATACAAATGCTTAGCACTGAACATCCTGCTCATTTAACAACATCAAATGATCATTTAACTGCTCGCTCCACTACAGCTCCTTGTTGTGTTTCTTTTTGGCATGTTCCAAACTCTCTGAACGTCTAGCGGGAACCCACGAAGACATACAGCTCTCTTCTCATTGTCTGTCCAAACCTTGCAAGTATGACTCAGCCCAGAGCCCCCCTCTCCTCCGAGCCCCTTACATACTCTGAGGTCTTTCAATTACTTGATGCAGGATGCAGGGATAATGCCAGGGCCCCACCTCAAAGAAGCTCCTGCTTTCATCTGCTGAGATGGCTCCTCAGTGAGGAGGGAGGAGAAAGGTTTTCCTGAGTGCCATGAAGCCTGCTGATGTTCTCTTCAAAGGCGCACTTATCTCTCTCCCTTTCTGTCCTTGGATTATAGTTTCTTTCTCTTTCCATCTGCCTTTCTTCAATGCACTCTTCATCGCTGTGTCACTTTGTGGAGGTATGCTGGTTCCCAAGAGATCTCGAGCCACAGACAGAGTTGACAGGTCAACTTGAGGGGACTTGTACGAATCATAACAGTGACTTTACATTTCACTGCTTGCTGTTCACAGGTTAACACCCCAGAGACCTGATGCATCCTGTTTTCTGGATGTGCAAGTGTGACACCGTACAAGGACGAGCCTGGTGAAAAAAAGGACTGTCAAAAACCCTGCAAGGACTAGGAAGGTGAATTTAAGCTGCACTGCAGTCAGGACCAAGTATTTACGCAAAAAGAAAAAACACGCAGTTAGTTACAAGTTTACAGAAGTCTTCATTGGATGCTTCAGACGATGATGCAGTCTCTGTGTGTGGGTAGAAAAGAAACATGAAAATACTCCAGTTGCCTCTACCTCAGCACAACAAAACAGCAAAACTGATGATTTTGTTGAGGTGGAGGAAACATAATGGTCATGACAAACAAACTGTGTCCCCTTCCCAAAGGCTCTGCAACATCAGTGGTACAGTAGGAGGGTATCAGAGTTTTTGCGATATTCAGAACAACATTTTGTCCCTTTTGTGCCATGGTGGCTGGCTTTTCACCCAATGTGTGGAACGGCTACACAGTAGATGTGGTCAGGTGACAATTCACACATTCTAGTTTGTTTTTAAAACACCAAAAGGCTAAGAAACTTAAACACTTGATTAAGGTTGGATAGAAATGTTTCAGTAAGAAAACTACTTGTTCTTCGGCAGTACTACTTATACTAAACCACAAAAAAAAACTACTTAGTGTTGACAGGATGTTGCTTTTGGTTTCCTGAATAAATATCACGTTATGTGCCATTCCCCATCCCAACCTCCTCACCCTTATTCCTCTGCCTTACAACATAAAGGTATAATATAGTGGGGTGTGGATTTGTCCAGTATGGCTACTGTACAAGTGCACTTACTGCTTTTGACGTCATATAGGATCCAAGATATTTGAGCTAATCCAATTCTTACATACTATAAAGGCTTAAAGAGAAATTATGTTCAGTGTCCTTTTACTAGAAAAGCATCTTGCTGTATGAAATAGCAGGTTCAAGAATGCAGCCTTGTGGAGCAAGATGTGGCCTCCAGCATTTGCACCCAATGAATCTCAGAGAATAGTACATTGCCAGCTGATGAATGAAATACCTTCCAGGAGAGAAAAAAAAAAACAACCAAAAAACAAAACACAACTGTGTGTGTTATTTGGACCCCAAGATTGTTAGTTAGAGGGCATAATACAACAATATTGACTATGTGATGAAATCCTGGAAAACCCTGCAGTCTTCTACTTGTTTCTGAGTTCCAAATTACTTGTTGTAACCAAGTAGTCTGTCTAAAAGAGATTAATTAGCGGTCCAAGGTATTTTTATTGATAAAAATACAAACAAAGCAAGTGAATTCATACTATAGCCACATGTTGTAGCCAAGGTCAAAGGAGGAGAAGGAAATATAGCAGAGCATGAATAAAAGCTTTGCCTTCGGGGGTTACACAACAAAATATGTGTCTGAATGAGTGATTAAGGAACTGAACGGGGTTAACACGTGTAGCCAACATTTTGTTTCATTTCAAGACTGATGAACCAAAACAACAGCCAAAACTGATGGTGTCCCTTCACACGATGATAATCAAAATACGTCCCTGATTAATTATAATCACAACAACTGCTCAAAAAAAAAAAAGAGCTAATGAATCGAGTCAAAAATGAATTATTCGTATGACTATGACAGAAGGAGCTGCTGGAAATTACTGTACGCACTGCTGAGGTATTCTTGTCACTGTGCTCGGGCTCCCTCAAAGCTCGCACATTGAAATCAGGACATTAACAGTACCAGCCATTTGGAGGTGCATGAAAAATTCAAATCTCATTAAATTCTAGGCAGTTTGATAAGGATATCTATGCATCAAAATAGCAATCGCCTTTGCAGTAATGACCACATTTTGGTGATGATCATCCGTCACAAAATATGATTCCCCATCTATACTTAATTCCTCTTTTTGTATTGGACGTAGTGGAGATGGAAGGATTGGTGGGAGAAATTGAGGGCATGTGGCCATCGAGCTGTATCTATTTGCAGAGTGATGGAAAGGAAAAAATACCCCAGAGGAGAAACTTATTATTTCATCACTAAGATAGATTCCTATAGGTCAAAGGTGAAGCATACAATATTGGAACTGAGGTCAGAGCTGAAGGGGAAGCAATCAGGCCTAAGGCTCTTCAGAAAAGGCCTTCTCTCATACAGATGTGGTTATAAAGGTCCAAACCATCACTGCAGCCAATATCATGATTCATTTGCAACACTAATGTTGGTATGACATATGGCCTATGGTGTGAAAAGGCCAGCCTACACAGTATTTGTGTTACTTATCAATGGCATCAGGGGCTGAAGAGTTTATCTTCTGCTCATGCTACCATTGCAGCTGTTAGGAAGACAATGTCTGACAGGAAATGGGAGTAATCTTTGTCAGCATAGAAGTTATTCAGGATTTGGGTTTTGGGAAAAACATATCATTAGCATACCACCTCTGTCTAATCTCCTCAGTGCTGTAGAACAGTAACCTGGCCTCCCAAGTAGCTGGATGTGCTACTTGAGGTTACTGGACAGATTAACTGAGAGTGTTAATGAGACTTGTATGGAGGCATCTGTAGAGCCCAAGTACAGATTGGATAACCCAAACAATCGCTAAAAGCAGTTTACAGGTATAAATAGCATTGAGCTTGGAGGTTGTTCTTATTTGGGAACTGCCAAAAATGTTCCTCAACTGAACATTAAATGTAACTTGACTACCAAATATGTATGCAGCGTTTTTTTAAAAAGGGTTTTCATAGCCCCAGGAGATAAAAAGATCTTGCAATTTTGCATTTAATTCAAAAGCTGATGTTTGTGTCTTGGAGAATTCATGTCTAATTCCTCATTGTAACTTGCTTTTGATGTTGCACCATATAATGCTCCATTGTAGATGGTAATTTCCTGCCCCGGAGGTCACTTCAGGGTCAAGGCTTTGGAAACTCTACACTCACAGAGCTAAAGGTGACATTAAATCAAAACAAATTTACACTGTGCAGACAAAATACTGTGCAACTCAGCAGAACCTAATACCCTGTAACTGCTCCGATCCTACAACTATATTAACACAAAATAAAATATGTGCACAGCCGACAAAAAGAGGGCTGTTCACAACATAGCTGAGCAGGTGTCAATACACATAGTGTCATCAAAGGCTGTTATGTAGGCAAAATACACTGTTATTGAGTCAGGAGGTTTGAGGTTAAGGTGAGGACAAATCCATTCATTCATTCATTCATTCATTCATCTTCAACTGCTTTTCCGTTTCCGGGTCGCGGGGGGTGCTGGAACCAATCCCAGTTCACACTGGATTTGGGGCAGGGTACACCCTGGACAGGTCACCAGGCCATCACAGGGCCAACATACAAAGATGAACAACCACTCACACTCACACTCACACTCAGACCTACGGACAATTTACAGTCACCAGTTAACCAAAACATGATGTCTTTGGATGGTGGGAGGAAACCGGACTACCGGGAGGAAACCCACACAGGCACAGGGAGAACATGCAAACTCCACACAGAAAGGCCTCCAGGCCAGGAACCAAACCCATGTCCTTCTTATTGTGGGGCAACAGCACTAACCATGATGAAAAATCCAAACAGCATTTATGCACAGGAAGTATTCCTGATCTACAGCAACATGAGTTCAGAGGCTTCTGGGTTGTTTTTTTTTTATGAAGCTCTGCACACCGTTGAATGTGTTTGGGCTCTGATACAATTTGAAAGTTAATTCTCTATCCTATCATTGAAGACAAAGCCCGTTCTGATTGAGCATAGATTATATTGTATCCAGATACAATATGGTATCCTTCGGCAGACAGCAGCTATACAGCTCTTCAAATCTAACCTTACACTTCAATCATTTTGATAAATAATGCTCCCATTTGTCCATGTGCTTCCATTCACACTGGCCAACACAGGTGCATTACTCGGCAAGTGAGGTTAGTGATTGAGGTCTTTGATACACAAGAGATGCCACTGGGGGTCTGCGAATCTGCAGCTACAGCCAAAGAATGGGTCACTGCCCAAAACCCGGGAGTGCTGCAGAGGAGACAGCCGTCTTAATCAACCACAAATGTTCACGGGTGCACGCAGCATCCAATTAACCAGCAGATAAATCACACTGCTGACCACAGGAGAGTGCCTGAGCTGCATGTGTGCATGGATTTTACAGGTGTCTTTGTGTTTCAATGGCTTTATAGATAACTTTGTATGAGGGAATCATTTGTTGATTTTTTTTTGTGTGGACATTAGGTGACGCACAAAAGTGAGGCAAATTTGCAATCCACTCACCTGGTACTGGAGATTAGGAACGCATCAAATTTTTGTCAAAATTCACAATTTTCAAAGCCACATTTCAACTCATACTAGTCCCACATTAAATAAAATTTATGGTCGATTGAATTATATTTTAATTTTCCAGGCTGCAGATTGTGATGCTATTGGATTTTATTGCATTATACTGACAAGTGCGTCTGTCAGTTTTTCTACCCTATTCATGAGTCCAGTGTTTTAACAATAACATAACAGTCTTCTATACACAATGTCATTCAAAAGCTGGCTGGCAGCTTTCATCTTCTGTGTGAAGGAACCTTATTGCTTATTCAATAGCTGGCCGGTGCTTTAAAATGCACGAGTCCCCAACAATGAATGGAAACAACAGCAGTTGCGCAGATGAGTCAGTGTGTGTCAACACACTAATGGTTTCATATTGTTTTCAGGCCCCCACTGAGTGACTAAACATGAACTCAACTGTGTTTGAGCTTTAGCTGCAATCCTTAAACTATTTCTGCAGCTGCCATGTATCTGCAGTATTAGGCAGGTTTGAAAGGAAGTGGACTGTGGGTTTTAATCAAAAAACTGCAATGCTTGAAAAAGTGACTTGTACCTCGATCCAAAGCCAGCTAATGACAGAAGATACCACCTGTCCCCAACTCACTCGGACTCATCCCGCCTATTGCATCATGTGATCCTCTCCATTTTCCAGTAAAATCTAATTATTACCCCCTGAAGGCAAACAGCCCGCTGTGGCCTCAGAGGTGACACTTTCTACATCGTTTTATGGATTACTGCTAGTTCTGCTCTCCGTTAATCACCCTTTACTATAATCTAGCCATTTGTCATTCAGGTGTGGATCCTCATAAGTCCCCGTGGATTTCCCTCCATTAACCACTAGCTGGAGACTCCACCTGACCTTGGATTGGGCTTTCCCAGACAAAGACAGAAGGTAGAGGATGGATGAGTGTGAATTATATTCTATGGATGAGAAAAAAAACAAACAGGAAAAGTTACTGTCTGGAGGCTACATATGCAGGTAAATGCCCTCATTTCATCAGTAAAATTACTTTATTAAACAAAAGTTGTAGGTTCTGTACTTTATGGGATATTTTTCCTTATTTAAACTGAAATTAATCATTCTGTAGCAACCAAGAGGACAGTCAGCCTCAACCAATTGCAAATTTCGAGTTTAAAGCCTTGGCAGAGTCATTTAAGCACCCTGAATGACTCTGAAGTAAGCCGTTGTCTCTGTGGATAAATGAACTGTTTCCTCCAGGGAAGGCGGGGGTGCTTTTAGCTACCTTTCTTTAAAATCTGGACTATAACTTTTAACTGAAAGAACAAGCTGTGTCCAGCCAGGTGGAAAATCAGTTTCTCCTAGTCATCATCCTGCTCTAGAAAAAAAAAAAGGGATCTATATATGTGGGATTACGGCTGAGAACAATCTGTAATTGAGATGGCATATACATGCTACACAAATATGTGAAGAAAAAAACCCCACTGTATCCTGTTGCCATGACTCCTTGTCTACTTTGCATACAATCGAGAAGTTGTTATCACGCAGTGGGTGCATCTTTAATATCCTCTGACAAATGCTCTTTTCTTGCCACCTGCGGCATTTGTAATGGTCTCCACAGCCATCGAGATTAATTGGAATC
Organism: Remorina albescens; assembly: GCA_034769265.1. NCBI lineage: Eukaryota > Metazoa > Chordata > Actinopteri > Carangiformes > Echeneidae > Remorina > Remorina albescens. The sequence goes on along the minus strand of CM068478.1, from coordinate 6,821,157 downwards.
AGGCGTTGAAAGACGTTCAATATTCTAAAAGTGACAACAAATTATGTTAATGATGGTTTGAAGTCCTTGTTATCAAGGTGGAGTCAATCATACCCACATCCCTGGAGGTCGGTATCCATACATTGCAATTAGCACTGTGTGTGTGCGTGTGCGTGTGCGTGTGCGTGTGCGTATGTGTGTGTGTGTGTGTGTGAGTGTGTATGTGTGTGTCAAGAATGCTGCATGTTATACATAAGATGATCCTCTCCATATTCAGAAACCACAGGACCTACTTCAACTCTGACCAACTTCATAATCGAGATCACATTAATCAAAGACTCAAAACAAATGCAGTGCAGTGCGCTTCACGTCACTTTGTCTCCTGTTTGTTCATTATTAAAGCAGTTTTTAATCGACAGTATGCAAATTACCCCTGGGCCAGATAATGAGCTGGACATGGCTGTCAATGTCACAGCTGCGTTACACTGGATTCACCTCAGCAGTGACACGTTATCTGGCAATGCCAAACCTGATGGCCGTCTTCTCTGTGGCGTCTGGTTCGTCTGCAGCCGGAAGATCGTCGGCCAGGATCTCTTCAGGGCTCCGTGGGTCATTCAGGGGGGCCTTCTGCTCTTTGCCTTTGATCCCCATCCCTGCTGTGATGGCATTCCACAAAGCACTCTGGGACTTTGAGCCTGCAAAAAAAAAAAAAGCAAACAAGACAAACCTCATTGGTGTCTAATTCATTTTGGTTTTGCCTTTGGTTTGATTTTATTTGTTCAAATCTGTTATGTAACACACACACACACATAAAAGGTTAAATTACTGAGAGCACATTTTTTCAGGGTCCCACTGGAGTGGAGGAAGAGAAAGGAGCACCTGTATAATGCTGCCTCCCTGTGGATGCAGATAGTAAATGCTACTTTGACCTTATGAGAACTAAACAGTATCAGTGCGTACTCTGTGGTGTACGAGCATTTATCAGCCTTTATCGAATTATAAACTATTTTAACTTTTTGAATATAGACATCGAGGTTTTACACCAAATAAGTGTCTCATACTTTTGAGGCTTTTTTCTACAAAAGAGAGAAAAATTACATTGTAGTGAAATGGCTTACTTAACAACACACCTCAAATCCAACAAAATATCACAGCTGGCTGGATCCATTCATTAACCTTTTACCTCAGGAGCTAATATTTATTAACTCAGAATAAAAGGATGCTATGATCTGAAATGCCAAATTATTTGAATTTAATTAAAGTTATTAACTGGCAGATAACAGATAGACTTACGTGCAAAGCTGGCCTGTGGTCGGTTGGAGCTCTCACCATCTTCATTTGCCACTGGCGGAAGAAACAGATGAATTAAGTGATGCCAGAAAATGTCATGTGCATACATGTAAGTATGAAACTCTAACCCCCTCCATGTTTACATCTGTAACATCTGTTGGACTGCTACTTATATTTCTTTAGTACCTGTTTTTTTTTTGTTTTTTTTTGTTTTTTTATGCGTAACATGTTACAAATAAAGTCACATTGCTATTTAATGTGTTCACAACAGTGAACACATTAAAAGTCCTGTAATTGCTGCTGTCACTTCAGAGACTGCTTTCCTGCTAAAATCTCTGCCCACTGAACTCAGCACACAGTGTGTCAACTCAGGATGAAGAAAAACCCAAGTTGAGTGAAAGGAGTCATTAAATCTAGCAGTGCAACAACACAAGTCTGAAAATTAAAGCTTTGGTGACGTGCTGAAGAGCGTCTCTGGATTAACTTGTTGAACCTGGCTGAGCTGCAACTGAGAAGACGACAAAACCAACAAAGACCTGAAGAATAAAACTGCACATTAACAGAACAGCTATACAAGGTTTCTGCTGACACACAAAATTTAATTTTGAGAGCATGGCATCAAAATTCATTTAGTTCATTAATATCACACTACACGACATACACAGCCGACATAACTTCACTGTTACTGTTAAGTTTCTTCATGTTTTTTCCCACCACAGCTGAATAATGAAGCCAATGTTTAGACCCCTTAAGATGCAGTTTCCACGTTGGCCACTAGATGCCACTAGACTCTGATTGGGCCCTTCACGGTCTTGTTGTGTTTTTGTTTTTTTGGCATTATTGGAGCACTTTTTGGGATAGTTTTTACACAACAGTGTGATAATTTTATCTTTTTCTAGGAGATTTCTTTATTTGTGGATGTGCTTTATGGATTTGTCAACTAAGACAATTGTGAGCCTGGAACCTTTGTGATCAAGACAAATGTAAGCTACTTGACCCAAAGAGTGGCCATTTAGAACGGGGATAGTCATGTTTGCTGCATGGTTATTGTACACTATCAAAGTCTAATTTGATTGTTATATAGCTGGTTTATATCAAATTTGAATGTGTGAATATGATTTAAAAAAAATCAAAATATGAATTTTTAAAAATCCGCTCTCTAGGCTTCATTAATTGGCCAATTGTGTGGCCATTTTTGGACATAAACTGAGACTCATTACAGAAGAACAGCCCAGAATTGTAGACCTATTGGTTTTAAAGTTAAATGATGGGCTTTTTTTATTAATGAGTATGGAATTATATTTCAGGATTCGGGTAATTGGCTGAAGGAACCCACATCCCCATCGCAGTAAATGAAGGTGACTTTATGAATAGGAAGTCATATCACAACATTAATATGCTGGTTAAGCCAAAGCTGGCCATTTTCTTGCAGTCAAAGGGTCCATTTAGCAGCTCTCAGGAACAGCCAAAATTCTCACATCATGAAAGAGGAAGGTCACATATTAGTTAGTAAGGATTTTTTTTTCTATCATTCATCTGTCTGTGATGAACGTAAGCTAGAACATTTCATCTAGATTTATGATAATAATGAGATTGCTTCTGTGAATGAACAATAATAACATTTTCACTTTTTGGATCAGAACTACTTTGGGTGTTTTTAGAACAAAATCCCTCTCTTTTAGCCTCCTGTACATATGTAGTAAAACTAATTTGGATAACTCAGCTTGAACCTGGGGGCGGTGACAGAAATGTGATCGGGACATGCGGCTAAAACTGTCCATCATTTAACTCTAATGAGGGAGTCTAACTATAGTAACATCTTATTAGGAGGCGTTTAGATTTCTGCTGGAATGGACTTCCTTCACACTTCCAAAAAAAGTGATTGTGTTTGACTCATTTAACCCACTTCTCCTGATCTGTTAGTACAGACGTGTACACTCGTGGAAGCTAGCAGCCCTCAGCGGCTCAGTTTCTTGCCCAATCGCATCTGAAGGATTCGATTTAATCACCCTGTGATAACTAAACCCAGGCAGCACTATTACTAACAGATGCAACAAATTCCATTGAATTTCAGTATAAAGGAAACTAAAAAAAACTGGCTACTGAGACAAATGGCTTTTTATTTCTTTTCTTTTTTTACCAGGTTTAATTTTCATTTTCTGCCAAGCCGACTCACAAAGCATACCATAACATGACATCCTGACAATTTACTATTTGGGAATGAAAGCCTGGAAAATGTCAACAGGTTGCACTGCACTTTTCAAAGAGCTGGTGTTGTTATTCCACAATATCATCACTCTATTTGTGTTTATGGTCAGAAGTGTTTAGTCAGAATGTACTTTGATTTGATTGAGCTAAAAAAGAATAAATAAAAATGTTAAGTTGACAAGTTAAGTCAACAGATTTTAGAATTAATAAATTGTTATGTATTGTCATTCACCAAGTAGAGATTGTGTATCAACAACGGTTATTTGCAGATGTGGTATGTAGAAAACATGAAAACAGGAATAGAGCATTATACCCTCACCATGGAAACAGACATACATGGCTCTGTGTGTGCATGTGCGTGTGTGTGTGTTTGTGTAAATGAACGAGAGACTGAGGGGAAGCATGTAGCTCCATATTTGAGTGTTACAGTTTACGTGCCTATTTTAGATGCACTTATGCAACTTAAAGGATAATAATGTTAACTTTATTGCATTTATTTACGAATCCCATTCATTCTTGATTTTAGGATGAAAATGAAATTATGTGTTTTCATATTATTCATTTTCATACTGTGTTCATTTTAGAAAGCCACGTTAGGAGAATAATTCTCTTGCAAAAGACCAAGAATCACATCTCAAGCGCACGCAGTTTTCACAATGGGATATTTGGAAATGGGATGACAAACGCTTGTCAGTACCTTTTGTTTTCAATTGGACGTGGCTTTGTTCAAAATTGGTACCAAGCAAAAACTGTCATCACAAAGATACAAATTCAAATCAAAAGCATTCAAAATTCTGGCTTAAATGAAATAATAGTCTATCTCTTTTGTTCAATGATTAAATAAACTGACAATGGGGATGTAAGAGTGAAAAACGTGATGAAAACAAAAACACAACAACAAAACTATAAAAAGAAAAAAAATAAAAAGCCAGTGTTTCTCCACCTAACCTCAGCAAACACACCACAAATCCAACGAGCCTTACAAGGGGCCGCAGCTTAATGACAAGCGGCTGCTACAGTTGTGGTTAATAGTTTAATGGAGGAGTGAACACAAGGTGTCAAGCCAGGCAATGAGATACCAGCACCTAAGAGTCACGCTTCAGAAGAGGTCATTGGCAAAATGCTGTGCACACTGAAACTGTGAGCAATTGATAGTGACACTTTTAAGTTGCCATGACAACTGTCATACTTGTGGCTACTAGTATGGCAGTGATATAGGCCACATGTGATCATGGCAGGTTTTTAGAAATAACAGGATTTATCCATGAAAGACAAAAATCCAAAGTCCAGTTTCTGTGAAATTGTAAAATCTTGGAGGAGAATTTTTAATGCTTTTAAAAGGCACCTGGGAATTATACCAGAGCATCTCTCTTCCTGTTTCTGGGTCCTCCAACTCATAAACCTGACGCCCTCCCCTCATCATGTTCACATCATACACATGAGTTCAAGTGTGTTTCAGTGAGTGGGAAATGTGAGCCACCCAATGCAACAACAACAACAGTGAGTTCTCAGGCTCACAGGTCAACCATGGTGATACAGTACAAGTGCATCCAGCAGTAAGCTGCCACTGATTATACCAAAACAAAGGATGGTAAATTGTTATTGTAATTCATACTGATTTGTAGTTAAAATGAACTTTTTCATAGTTAATAATTCTATGAAATCTCTTTTTAAATGTTTTTGGTTCAACTTTCAGAAAACTGTCAGTATTGTCTGATGATAAACATGAGAAGAATCTTTTTTGTACTTATTTATTTTGCTAATTTGTAACAGGGTGTCTGATAATGACATAGTCTTCAAGAAACATCTCCAGGATGCACTGGGACGCATCATCGGTTTTATGATCTGGGGTCATCAGGTGTTTCAGGTCTCACCACATACACCCTCACCCAGGCGGCCCAGCCAGAGCTGAACAAGCCCCAACTTGCATCCCAGCAGCTGCCAAAGCCACCTAGTGGCTTTTTGTGTGGCCTCGCTGGCAGATTGAATGGCGCTCTTCTTGGCTGCTCCTGTGACACCTGACCAAGTGAGGACCTTGCAGAAAGAATGTCCTGCAAATCCTCTACAGCCCATTTCTATGGGCTCTCAGAATGTTTTTCAGCCTCTGCCCCTGCACTCCTCCTCTATTTCCTGATACTTGGAGCACTTCCTCTCATCTAATTTGTGACAGGGTGTCTTATAATGACATAAAGTTGTTCATAATGTATCACATTTTCATTTCTCTTTTTACTCTTTTCTCTTTTTGACTCGGGGTGAGATTAATATTCTTATGGAGCTGTATGTCTGGCGACATGACACCTGCCTGACGGCACCCATCATTAATTTGTCTTTTAGTTCTTTTGTGGACTTCACTAACTCCTGAGAGAAATGTCTCTTAAAAAGATCTACACAAATGTATTTGTTGCAGAATTAGTTTTAACTTTTGTCAGCAGTTTTAAACTGTGTGAACAAAGTGAGTCTAAGGTTTTTGTTGGATTCACATTGTGAAAGTATCACAAGTTGTTTATTTGTGCTGAATACACAACAAAGTTGCCAAACAAGTTCTTATGAACTACCGGCAGCTTTTGAGAACAGAGTTACTCTAATGTCTCCAGCACAGCATCCCCACATGGCTCTATTTTCAACAGTGTTTCTAACACTGACGTTGATGAGAGTTTTCACAGGAGCTACACAAAAAAAAAAAAAAAAGAAAAAAGAAAAAGAAAAAAGAAAACCCAGCAAGTGCCACATGAGTTCATCAACACTGGCTGTCAAAACAATAGAATGAAATCCTGGTGACGTCAGAAGCACTCGGCTTTAGTTTGAAGCGCTCTTGTTTCCATGGTGGAGCTGCACTACAGAAGCAACTTCAGTGGAATGGACTAATGTGTGGAGTTGTGCACAGGCTGAAACCTGATGTGTTTAACGATGCTGCTCTGTTGGTGCCAAACGCCACATTGCTTTGCCTCGTGCTCTTTCTGACACACAGCACTTTAATGCAACTAGCTCACATGCAAACACACTTCAGCTTTTCCCGAGCTCTGCCTTTCGTACACATGCTTACCTATGGTGATGTTAAAGCCATCGATGCTGAAGGTGGCACTCCGACCTTTTCTAAATCGATGCTTCTTGGAATTAGCTTCCATCTCTTTGCCACTCTCCAGTCACCCTCGCGCCTCTTGATCTGTTTTTAATGCTTCCTATCAGTTGCAGTGTCTTGTTTCAGCTTTCTATGGATAACTCTCCTCACAAAGAGAAAGAAAAAAAAATGTCCTCCGACTGGTTAGTGCTGACCGCTGGAAAAGAACTGTCAAAGACTCACTTCTCATTACAGACCCAGGCTGATGAATTTCTTTCAAGTCCTTCTCCACCCCCTTGTCTTCATTGGACATTTCTCTCTCTCTCTCTCTCTCTCTCTCTCTCTCTCTCCCCCCCCGTGTCTCTCTTTCCCCTTCTCTCACACCTCAACAAGCTAATTTCAAGGAGCTTATGGCTCTTGATTTGTTTTTTCTTCTCTTGATCTCCTTCCATCCCTCCCGCCCTTCTCTATCTCTCTACGTCTCGTTCTCCCAAGAGGTACAGTAGGCGTGTGGTGCGAGGTGGTTGTGGTTGTGGTGGTGGTGGTTGAGAGGAGAGGACATGTCCTGAGGTAAATGTATGTGACTCCTCCTACTGTCAACAATTCACAGCAAAAGCACAGGAAGCTCATAGTAGGTATGTAACAGGCCTTCGTAGTCTATTTTAGTTTTGCTCACACACTCAAAGGTGCAAAATCAGACTCTAAAATTATGCAATGGTACATGAGCATTGAGTGAAAGGAAGAGGGCGGAAAGAGAGACAGAGAGCGAGTGCACTGAGTCAAAGCTGATCATTAAATCAATGCCTCTGCTGTTCGTTTTTCAGCGCTCATTTACTCAGGCACCAAAAGATAAAGTGGATTCACAGCTTAAACATACTATTGGTTTTATAGACCAATGAATGAATACAATAAAAGCAAGCTCACATTATCCAGTCAAATTCTAATGCGAGTACAAATTGCCTCAAATTCATTATTTTTCCTTTTAAACACAGGGTTATTAAATGATGCTGACTTCTTCATTTTGCAAGAAAAAAAATCCTTCCTTTGTGCTTGTCCCCCCCCCTTTTTTTTACCAACACACACCTCCCCACACACGAGCACAATCCCCTGCACACACCAGCTAAATAAAGGATAAAAAGCACCTCTTATTAACACCGTCTGACATTTAGCTGACGAATCTTCTACACATTTCATTTGCCCCCCACCCGATTAGTGTCTGACTGCTTTTCAGGAAGGTTTCTGTCTTGTTCTTGTACCAATAACAGTGAACACACAGATCCAAAGAAATAAAGTTTATCAATGGTCCTCTATTGATTTCTGTACAAATCATATGTCTTTTCTCTTTTCTTCCCTTGAGCCATCTTTTTAGATGACAGCTACAATCTATTATGCAATTTCTTCCAGAGGACTATCAATTCATCTAATCAATGTGACAACAGGGACAGGAGATTTACGTATGAGCCTCCCTCATTTATGACCATTCCCTCATAAACAAGCACTTAATAAATATTGTGTGTGGCTGCAAACCTCCAAAATATGCACCATGATGGTACACTGATGAGTGATCAGTGAGAGATCAAACATTAAGTTGAGTGTGTAATCTCAAAGGCTGAGTGCTCACTGCTTATTAAATAATCACTATCCATCAAACAAAGCCACAGTCAAATTAAGATATGCGGAACAGAACTATAGTCAGTATTTAATGCACAACTTCTAAGTGATGCAGCAGTTAAGACATCTGAGGGAAAGAAAATTGATCACAATAAGGAGATCCATCCAATTGTTCCACAGTCAGATTGAGTTCATCGGCGCAGTGCCAGTGGACACATTATACACTTGTTAGATAATTACACTCCATCTCATTTTGTTTGCGTGTTACACTAAGGGCTCTTTATGCTCCTCTTCTCCTGTCACCCGGCTCTCCCCAGCCTTCACTTCATTGTGCATGTGGCAATTTGTGAGGATACTAATTTTGCAACACTCTCACCGGGCCACATCAAGTGCCTGCTTGTTCCTCAGTAGTTTTTAATTTAATGTGTGAGAATATTTCAACTTTGTTCTTCACGTTTGGCAGCAGACTCCAAGGTGTTTGAAAGGACAAAAATGGTTACCGTGTGTCTTTTAAGATCTTGTTTGGAACATTTACACATGATTACACAGTTTAGGCTACAGATGTGCCAATACGATTGCTGATATTAAAGTGATACTGTCATCGGCAACAACATTAAATTCAATCTTTAAAACTAAGTCTAAAAAATGTGTGTAATTGCCGCCAACATTATTCAAAGATGTAGAGAGGAGCTAAGGAAGAATACATTTTGTAAGGACAGAGGCCCATTTAAGTCTCTGTTTCACAGTCAAACTTTGCTGCAACCCTTCTCATTTAATGTACATTTGAAAAGTTACATAAGTTACATAAGACACTTAACTGAAGGAGTGTGCCTCTGCTTTTATTTTTATGCTTTACAAGGCTGCATGCTGTTCTACAACTCTATGTTTTTAATCTATAAACCGAGGTGTCACAAGCTTTTCATATTCAGGCCTCAATTAGTACTCATGTAAAAGCAGGTGTTCATTAGTTTAATGGTTTGCTAGTTTTTTTATACTGTTGACATTTTGACAACTATCAGATACATTATCATGTTTTGTTTGGCTTTTAAAACCATCTCAACTAACTTTCTGAGCACTGAGTGCTTGGACTGCCCATATCAAACTTTTATTGATGTAAGCTGAATTATTTTTGGTAAATTATTCAGGTAAAAATTAGCAATTTCCTTTTGGTCAATTTTTCATTCAAATACCTGACGAAAAAAAAATGGGCCCGAATGTGAGCAAGCAGGTGCCCTGTTGAAATTCTAGTGTAATTTTGTTTAATGTGTTAATATTCATTCATTTGCTGAAAGCATCCCAAACAGGTTTCTTGAACAGTGTACTCAAAGGGCCTACACAGTCAACAGATCTCAGGAGATTAGAGCACCTCTGGGACGTGGTGAAGGGGGTCATTTGTATCATGGATACATGAATCTATGCCACAAAGAATGAGAGTCCAACCTGATAGTAACTAGCAAGGTGTACCTAATAAAATGGCTGGTGAGTATACGACCCAATGTATACTTCTATTAATGCCAGAGCACATTTCAAAGGATGTATGTAATAAAACAGCTGCAATGAGAGGTGTGCCCTATTACCATACAGCTGTTGAATCCTTGTCAAGATCCATTTCATTCTAGGGTCATTAATGGGGAAACATCACTGTCTCTAGGCAACAGGGAGACCTTTCAGACTTATAGTGCTTATATTACAATGGGGATGGCAAGGGGCAATAGCACTCATTAAGCTAGTGTGTTTGTATAGTGTGTATACTGTACTGCAGCTGTTTTTCATACCCACAGTTGTGCACACAGTGCTTCTTGGAACAGTACAGTAGATATAACTCATTTACTGTCTATAAGATATTTGCTTAGTGACATCTATGTCTCTTTCACATTTTAGATTTCTTTTTATTTTAAACTGAAGATATAACAATGTTAAAGTGGGTTGTTGACACAAAAACACACCTGCTTGCTTCTGCTTAATTTGAGTGTGAACCACCATTCAACCTTTGATCTGGCCTTCAAACACCAGGACAGGCCGCAGACATAAATCAGTTACGGAAGATAAAGAGGCAAACTTGGGGGGGTCAGAATTAGCCCCTTGTACTAAACCAATCACAATTATTAAATAATCTTATTTCGATTTGTGGTGAGTTCAGACTCTATCCAATGATTTATTTTTATTTTTTTTTATCAGATATTACCTGTTGGATAAAAAAAAGTCCATTAAGAGCAACTAACTAAACTGTATTTTGCACTAAATCTGACATTTCATTGTCATTTAATTGAGTTGTTTATCCAAATATGACATAAATACCGGTTTGGGGCTTTTTGATTGTGTAATCTGTTCCAGTAGCACATCATGATTCAAGACAACAACTACTGCATCAGACTGAAAAACAAGCTCATTAGAGTTCTCCTCTAGACTGTGGAATGACACACACTTTGTCAGTCCCTATACCCCTGTCACCACAGTGACACACATGTCACATAATTAAGACACAGAGGGGGCTAGGGAGCTTACCTTTTCCCCAGCGAAATACTCATTAGAAGCACCTTTAAGGGTAATGTTACCCTGTGTTGCAAACCTATGGGAAATGAGTTGGCAAAACACAGAGCTACATTAACTGTCCTGATTCCTGCAGAATCAAGACCCCGAAGAAAACACAAGGAAAAGTATCAAGCAATAAAGAGCGCAAGTTTAGCTAATGATTTTTGCAACAGCATAGTTCCAGATCAAAGTGGGCAAAGCCAGCTGTCTGAGTGATGGGTCAGCAGGGCAAACAAATGAAAATCTTTAGATTAGAAGCAGGCATCCTGCACTCCCCAGACATCCACCTACTGTACCAGCAGACCAGAGCAGCTAATCAGTGTTATCCAGGCATCTAAGAAAACTGCACTTTCCCCACATGTTCTTCTGGAGACTCTGTAGACTCTGCAGACTGAGACATGACACTTAAAATAGGTGATGATTTCAGAAGACCAAAGCAGAACCTAATTCACCAATATGCACATTTATTTTTGCCCTCTGGAAAAAGACGGTGCTAAAATACACAGTGGGAAAGATTTAGTTCAAATTCAACCATTGTACAAAGCAACACACAAAAATGTCACTCACATTAATATAAAACAAGAAAATGTCACAGATATAAACTAGAGCCCAAAAAAATCAGACAATTTAAACTAACATGCCTGATTTTCAAAGCTAAAAACTGCAAAACCACAAGCAGAAAAGCCAAAGACACCAAATTTGCTCATGTTCAGTACCAGTGTTTCACAACTGATCAATCACTGCTGGTGGACATTACATTAGTAGGTATGGATGCTGGTACAACAAAATTAGCAGCCAAAACAAATAGTTTCTTGGTACTTTAGTCTGTGCACTATCAACATCATGCTCCAGAAAACGTTTCTAATGAATGCAATTAGCAAATACACATTTAAGTGCAAATCACATATAGGATCGCCCAAATCTCCACCGAAGAGCTTCTTTCTGGCTCCTTATTTATTTAGTTGGCTCCTGTCTTCCTTCACCTACTTCTTCTATGTAATGGCTTATTCCTGTTCTTATCTCATTCTTTTACACTATTTAATATTAAACCTTTAGGAGCAAAGATCATTCAAACTTTAATTGAATTTGCAGCTCATTTTTCCACATTTGTTTAATTTTCGAATCAGATTATAACCACTGATCAGCCGACTTTCTAACAGAATCATTGTACTATTGAAATTCAAACACATTGATCTGTTAGTGACTTATTTTTCCTCTTCACTGTTTTGTCACTTTACAGTCATATCAAATCAACTGTAGTATCCAATTAACAAAATAAATTCCAACTGATGTCTGCTGACCTATAAGCCTCCAAAAATGTGTTGCACTACGCTCTCAAACTCCAACCATACTCTACTCTCTCTTGCCCAAATGTGCTATTTATTAAAATAGCATTCAGTAAGTAATGTAATGTAATGTGCATGTACTAGTAGAAGATGCATGTGCAGCACAAAGGCCACTCTGAATATGATCTTGATTTGTGCCAGTACTGCATTCAACAGCAGAACAAATTATAGAAGCTGATTCTCTCAGCTGGATTATATTAACGACATAGCTGACTGTAAGACATTTTCCAAAGAGGTCCTACAACTGAAAGTGCCTCGACACTGTTTGAACTGATTATGGGGTAGTAAGATCTCATTTGACACAGCAGCTCGGATAAGAGCTGATGTCAAACTGTCCTCAGCACACATGAACATCACTTGGGACAAGGGAGGAAACCCAACAGGAGCTTACACTGTCATACAGTCATGGAAACGCCCCAGCACGGTTAGTATTTTGGGAGTCAGCTGGGGAGAAGTATTTCCCACTGGGGCATAGATTCAGGGAATTGGAACTAGATGTGACAGCAGCAGAGAGTTGGAGATAAACAGGATGTAGTGAGGGAAACACTGAGTAACAAAAAGGTCAAGTACACATTTTGACTGAACTTTGAACCACTGTAAGGCCCGTACAAAACATGAATTTGTATCGGTGATGATGTGATGAAATCATTAAAGCTGAGTGCTATAAACCTTTTTTCAGCCTAAATTCTACATCTCCATTTAGAAAAAAAAAAAGAAGGGGAAAAAAAAACTCAACTAAATTACATTTTCACATAAATAAACAGGGTTGTTATTTTTGATTGTTTCAGTGATGGCGACGCCTCGTAGATCAAAGAGATGCTTTGGTAGTGGAGATATGTTGCATTGAGGCTGGCCTTCAAAGAGCTCAGATTTCATTCATCGGACACATTTTTTTCATCAGCATATTCACAGTAATCCTCTGAAGTTGCTCTCATCTACAGATAAATCCATGAACTGAACCGGTGCTGTATAAAGTAACACAACAGCTGTATCTGAGGCCACGATGCTCCAAAATAATTGAGCTGTGGCCGTCCCTTCAGAGAAAAACCCATTCAGCAACTCCTCTGCTGCCACTGTGAAACATTATGTGTTGTCTTACCTGGACCCTTAATGGAGCTGAGCCATTGTTAATGTTATTAGTAACACCTGTTCTATTCCCACAATGACAATTCAAAATGTCTGCCGAGAGAAGGGTCTTTATGTCTTGCCGAAGAATATATTTAAATGGTAAAAAGCCCAAGTGAAGTTATGTATTATTTTATCATTATTACTTAAAGTGATTTGTTATTTTTTGATGATTTTACAAATTTTTTTTAAACTAGTGCATCAAATAAATGCAGTAAAAAGGACAATATTTGAGATGTACTGAAGTTGAAATACAAAGTAACATAAAGAAAAACCACAGCAAAGCAATTGAGAATATAACTACAGTGGTGAAATGGAATGACGTACATTTGAGATTTGCATTTTAGTTGATTATTTCAATTGTATGATACTCGAAAACCTTGCTTCTCTTCATAAACAAATACTATCAAAGCCTATAAGACTATTATCCTGACAAGGCTCCTACTGTATAGTGAGTACTTTAACTTTGGATACTTAATATTTCTAAAGGTTATACTTCTGCACTTTTAAGTACATTTTGAATGCAGGTTGTAACTGAGAATGTTGCTAATTTTATGAAAGAACAGAATACTTCCTCCACAACAGCTTGAGCTGGCCAGCAGTATCTGAGCCCTCGGCTACTTTAACATATACGGGAACACATGATGGTGATTTTAGGCGCAGGAAGCAACAAGGGACCAACTTTGCTGACACAGATGGAAATATGAATGGACCTCAGTGGACTCAGTGGACTCACCGGTCTGAGGAGTCTCGCTGATCTTCTTCCTGGAACTTTGTTTGTCGGAGTCCTGCCGGCTCAGGACCTCGGACAGCGACTGCCTGGAGCTCTGCCTCCCGGCCTGGGTGGACACGTTGAACCGGGCGCTCCTCTTCCTGGACCGGTCGGACTCCGGGGCGGGGTTGCTCCTCTCCGGGTCATGGCTCTCCGGCTGGGAGCCGACCTTCACCAAGGCGTTTCTGGTCCTTGTCAGAGCAGAAGTCACCGAGCCCATAACCCAACGAAAAAAAAAAATGTAAAAAAGGTTTTTAAAAAAAAAAAAAAAAAAAAAAAAAAGACCCTCACTCGAAAGTGGTGACTCTAAATTTACCTTTCATTTTACTCAAAACCTGCTGAAACTGACTCCATTTTGTTCGATAAACACGAGTATGAAGAAAAAAAAAAAAACACCTGCCTCATTCATTCACAGAGTTCAGTTTCAGCGAACAGGACCGAGCACATTATGTTAAATTGATGAACACAAAGTTTAATCGGATCATATCGGCGTCTCCCCCGGTTCGTGTTTCCACCGACAAACACGTCACATGGAGAAAGTTGCTCTGTCGACAAACAAACCGACCTCTCGGGGGGAAACAGGCGACGACGAGCGGTATTTATCATTGGAAAAAATGAGAAAGTGCACAGTCACCTGCTTCCCTACATCTAAAATTTGTTTGTGATGATCCAAACCACCGGCTGGTTTCCTGCTCTCAGTGACCCATCAGAGGGGGCAGGTCAGTAAACAGCAATCACCGACAGGTGGCAGGTTTGGGGGGGCAAGTGTGATCAATGCAGCCTCCAGGGAGCATTTACTTTTAGGTCGTTTAATTGTTTTTATGTTTTGACTTTTCTTTTATTTCATGAACATAAAAACAGAAATCTACACATTACTGTTTCTGTAAGATAATTAAATAAAAGTGGCATTAAGATTTAAATGCTATATTTAGTGGCTGCTGCTTTGGGGTTGCTGTTTTTTGTTTGTTTGTTTGTTATGATAAACGGATAATAAAAAAAAATGTGACTTTTGTACATGACTTTTTCTAACCAGGGATGTTTCTGCAACCTATAGAACAAGTGACCTGTAATGTTTTTCTGTTGATGGACCACATAGGAAAATAAACTCTCCCTGTTTGTGTTGAATTCAATGTGGAAAATGTATCCATGACAACACATTATGTTTGAAAATCTGTGACTTAACTGAGTACAGTTGTACTAAATTGATATATTCAAGTAAAGTCTATCCTTAAGTGGAGCTCTAAATGTAAATCTAAGATCCTTAAAGCCTAGATTAAGTTACACTCAACAAATGACTTGATGTTTATTTCATGTTTTGAACTGATCTGAACTTCAGCATTTATTTTTTCATGTCATATGGTCTTCAGCAGACAGAGTGCCCTGTTGTCACACAACTGTAGATTTTTAGCAATGCCATGGGGCTTCTCTTTTATGTCTTCATAAACATTTTTTATTCAAAGTTGCTTCTTAGATACTGAAAACATGAAGTGACTGAACAATCTCACCTCGAGGCCCATTTAAAAAAAACTTCATACTGAATATCGTGGTCATTTATCCATTTTGTAACCATGCAACTGCTACATCAGTCTGCACTGTGTTTGACATCTGTTGCGTGTCGGTCCAGGCTGTTGCTCTTGCTGACATTATGTTCCTTTTACTGGTACAGTTTCCCAAGCTGTAATTCCAAGTTACAACAATAAAACTGATGTCAGTGGGCTCAAGTTTTCCTGATATTTTACTCCTACCTGAATCAACACAACTACTCAAATGAAAGACATCATCAAAACTTAAAATTTCAATTGACTGGACAATGATATGGCTTTGCTGAGATGAGTACTATTTTACCTAATTCCATTTCATTAACATAATGTGGTGCAAAATATTACATCTGGTCCACAGGATCAAGTTTCAGTCTTAATGGTTTATTGCTGCATACAGGCATTTGTGACATCTTCAGGATACAGTTTCCTGGAGTGTGCATGCTATTATCATTCAAAAATACTACTTTGGCTACAAAGAGATGTTTTTGTAAACCTCAGTGAGGATCTCTATCTTGTGCTGATTTCATTACTGTGTCTAAACAAATGTGACAAAAGATAACACTTTCAGCAGAAGTGCAAGCAAAATACAGTCTGTGTCAAATAACAGGCTTACTGGATCATCACATATAAAGGCACTTTTTGAAGCTTCTTTTTGTGGCTTGTTGGGTTTTTTTTCATTTGTTTGTTTGTTTTTAGCTCCAGGAAATTGTGTCTCATCATATTGCTTTTGTTGTTTGGCAAGGACAAAGACATTATTACTCCATGTCATCGTGGTTCTGGGTTGACTCATTGATCACCTGGAAAAAGGAAGCAGAGGGCAGAGAAAAGGTGACAATTAGTAACATTTGAGCTCAAATCGCTGTCAGAAGATTGCTTCAGTGATTGGAAATCACTTCAAGTGGATTCTACCTGACCATCCCTGGTCTCAATGGTCTTGATAAGAACCTTCTTGGTTGATGAGGTTTCAACATGAGGTCTGGAGTCAATCATTGTTTCTAAGAAAGAAAAACTGTGTTTATTATCAACTTGCAATATCTAACACTAACTTTTTAGCAGTGAAGTGATCATACCTCTCAGGTTAAGAGATGAGAAATTTGGCAGAGGAGTGGAGATTCTGAAAAGGGGATAAAACACAGTCCACAAATCAATGTGTGCATTTGAACACATTTTGAATGCAGTCAATCTGTCAGGCAGACACTGAAACCTTTTGAAAATAGAAGGTTTTCATCCATTACCTGCTCTCCTCTCCTTCCAGCAGCTTCCTGTATGTGGCAATCTCAATATCCAGGGCCATCTTGACATTTAGGAGGTCCTGATACTCCCGGAGGTGACGGGCCATCTCGTCCTTCATATTGTGAATGTCCTCCTCCAGATGGCTAATGGTGTCCTGGTAGTTGGATGTCTCCAGGGAGAAGTTTTCCTCAATCTCTCTCATCTGGCGCTCCAATGACTCATTCTAGGACGGAGGCCAAGTGGGACCAATATGACATTCAGAGAGTGAAAATAACTTGTTTCAAATTAAAACATAATGCAAGCATGGCGCTCTGTTACCTGTGGAAGTAATCTTTCCTCGTTGCTGTGTCATTAGTCAAACTCACAGCTCAATTTGTGAATGTTTCCTGGCCAGTTTGACTTCAGCTATATATTGCACCATTATCTTGTCCTACAATGTCAATGTAAAATTGCATACTCACAGTTCCCTTCAGGGCATCCACCTCACAAGTCAGCGCCTGAACTTGGCGTCTATATTCGTTGGCCTCCTGCTTGGCCATTCTCAGGGCATCATTATTCCTGGCTGCCGCTTCGGTTAGGTCAGCAAACTATCAATCACAGTGACGAACAAAATGCATACAGCAGTTACAGTGAGACATTAGCACTCATTTGTAACTGTGTCTCTCGTCCAACATACATGCTCTTCTGGTTCTTATTTTAGACTCCACCAGCTTCAGGGAAAATACATTTTTCCATTGAAAATAGTTTCCTACTGCAGCAATAAATGAAAGTGATGAGAGCGGTGAGACTGAGCCTAAGCGGAAAAGTCCAGAAATTAAAACAACGTCCTGAAAAGAAGTTTTAATTGAAGAGTTTCTTTATCTTTTGATCTACACAGATTGTTGTGACATTCATGGTGCGGTTCATTCAAAACTCTTACTTGGAAGTTCCTTTTACACTCTTTAATTGCACAGTTCAATTCTAACCTTGGATTTGTACCATTCTTCGGATTCATGGATGTTTTTGGAGGCCAGGCTCTCGTACTGCAGACGGACGTCCCTCAGAGCAGCTGTCAGGTCAGGCTTAGCTATCTCCATGTCCACTTGAACATGCTGCTGCTGCTGGATCTGGCTTTGCAGCTCCAGCATTTCCTGCATCCAAATCAATAGAATGCAATATGCACGCACACACAAAAAAAAGTCAGTTTTTTTGTATTTTTCTATAACTTTCCTGGCTGCATTAGAAAAATGGTAGTGCATTCAATCCCACCAATTTGATACTTGAGTAGATTAACAAATACATCAAGTCCGTTATCTTATAAGGCCTTACATGCTCAGTGTTTCTGCACTAACCTTTCAGCTGTAGCCACAATAAAAGGAAGCTTACCTCATCATGCAGCTTTTTGAGGAAGTTGATTTCCTCCTGCAGTGACTCGACCTTCCGCTCCAGGTCCAATCTAGCAAGGGCAGCATTGTCCACATCCTGCACAATGACACACACTCTTAATAAGGTGAGCCATGAAGGTGATCTGAATTATACATTACACTACATTTTTGCTGGTACAGAGAAAAAAATGCTCCTTCACACACTGTAGAGAGCATTGACCCGGTTGTATACCGTGGCAAGGTCACAAACACATGCATCCAATAAATATCAACTGCAGGCACATGACCAGCAACGTTGCAGATGCTGTCGATTAAGTGTTTTTATGTTAAAAAATTGAGCAGTGGCTGTGCAACAGCACGCCTCAGCTACATAATAGGCAAATGGGTAGTAATGGAAATAGTCCATTTACTTATGTACTGGGCTTTCTTGAACTTTACCTTCAACTGCCTACGCATCACTAATCACAATTAAGTAATGAGATCAATTATTACGATTATATTATTAATAATATAACTGTGTTAAGAATTACTGCATATGGAGTGCTTTTATTTTTGATAGTTTAGAATTTGATGATAACTCAATGACTTCTACATATAACAAGATTATAAAAGCAGGACTTTAACTTAGTAGTAGAGTCCGCTGTTACAGATAGAAATGATAGGGTATGTTAAATGGAGTTAGTTAGGATACCTTTAAACAGGAAAATCAACCCGGTTTTTCCATGTCCTAAGTTTGATTCATTAACAGGGGCACCGCAGAACATTCAGAAGGACAAAGCATTATCCAAGAAATCCTTAATCCTATTTATTACCTAACTGCATTCTTAACCTTTCTCAAATCTCCGTTGGTTGTTCTGATAGAAACTCAGTTGTTCTACCGGAAACTATATTTTTGTATGTTCTCATTTTATAACTATCTTTGATTAATCATGGTGCACCTCCACTTATAAAAAACAACACAAAACAAAACATTAAAGTCTAAAAAAGGAAGAGTTTAAGGATGACCTCTTTTTTTAAATTGAATTCCACTTGGGGTCTGATGCATACACACTCACTGCAGTGCACACCCACACTGCTGTGCTTTGTCAGGGTGTTGGCAGGCTGGTAAATGAGTTATCAGCAAATGAAGCCGCTTTGCCCATTGCTCTAATGCCACAAACAAAGTGTGCTATTCAGCAGGGTTTCCCAAACCGGCTCGAGGCTGGAAGAGTGACTGTCTGCCTGACTGAGTAAGGGCTGACTGCTGGCCCTGCATTGTTGTCTGTGTGCCATCACGGTAGGCTGCATGGACTTCCTTCCTGCTATTCATATTGACAAGGTCATTATTGTGGAATGTATCAATAAATGACAGCACA
Organism: Remorina albescens; assembly: GCA_034769265.1. Lineage (NCBI taxonomy): Eukaryota > Metazoa > Chordata > Actinopteri > Carangiformes > Echeneidae > Remorina > Remorina albescens. Next base: position 6,801,743 of record CM068478.1, on the reverse strand, counting down.
CGTTGTAAACCACATAACTTCTGGAAAATGTAAGTTTACTCTTCTCTAAAAGCTACTCAAAGCATTTTATTTTGTGTCGCATAGTTGGTTTTTTGAACTCTAAGATCCATAACTTCATTATTAAAAGAAGACCATAACAAGTAAGATTTTCATGTCCTAATGCTCCACCGGAACGAGACAGCAAAGTCACATGGTGGCTTGTCTTCTCGCTCTGATAACCACAGTGGGTCCACACTCTTGTTATGCTTGTGTCAAGCTCATTCAGCGTGACCAGTCAGACTTAAAAAGATTGCAGGCCTGATTTAACCCAACAGCCACAACTTGGCCTTTTGTACCAGACCAGGGTCAGTTCTGCTCCACATCTATTTCAGATCACGGCCTGAATCTGCTGTTGTGCCATCAAAAGAGTGCATTCCAGTTCAACTAAATAGACCACTTAAGAGAGGACAGAGACGGTTACACCACCTAATTCATTGACCTGAGACTCATCTTGATAATTAAGGTTAATCTAATCTCTTTGATGTCATGGGTGACCAATACAGGGGTTTAAATGCTCGTTTTACATGGATGGGCTGAGGGGGGAGACTTGGAAAGGAGCTTCTGATAAACATTCACTATTACTGATGGGAAAACGGTTTATCAAGGTGAAGGATACCATACCTGTCTGAAGCTCTGCATGTTTGCCTCAGTCTCCTCCCGCTGGGATATCTCATCCTGCAACCTGCAAACACAGACACTTTATTTCAGCTGTCACTGGACGGTGCAGTGCTTCCATTTCATGTCAGTGACAGATAAACTTCACCAAGACACAAACAGCAGCACTGCATGTTCAGGTTCTGTGAACATTTTTATCCAAAAAAAAAACCAAAAAACCAACAACTCTATTGATCTTTTCCTAATTATCCTGATCAATATTAAAGGTGCATGCATATGTTGGCAGTGATTACACAACAGAACAAAAAGCTGGATGAAGTTTGCAGAGGATGGAGCTGGAGAGGTGCCACGCCTCCTACTTCTCTCTCAGCCGGTCGATGTCGTCCGCCAGGTTGTCCCGGTGGACCTCCACCCGGGCCTTCTCGTTGGTGAGCTGGTCCACCTGGCGCCTTAGCTCCCGCATCTCGTCCTCGTACAGATCCCCGACCCGGGTCGTCCCCTTTCCCCGCAGCTGCTCCAGCTCGGCCAGTAGGATCTTGTTCTGCTGCTCCAGGAAGCGCACTTTCTCGATGTAGCTGGCGAAGCGGTCGTTGAGGGACTGCATCTGCGCCTTCTCGCTGGTGCGGTTCGTGATGAACTCGCTGTTGATGGCGTCGGACAGAGAGAAGTCCAGGTTCTCGGAGGCCAGCCGGGGCATGGCCGCGCTGCTGCTGCGGAACCGCTGAGTCTTCATCACGTAGGCGCTCGGAGCCGAGGAGAGACCGTAGGAGACACGGGAGGAGCGCACCGGGCTGGAGAACTGGCGGCTGGAGTAGCTGGTCCGGACCGCGGTCCTTTCCCCGCCGAACATCTTCTTGTAGGATGAGTGCGGAGCTGGTCTATAAGACATCCTGCTGAGACCTTCTCAGACTATCAGTCGCCGGTTTGGTCTTGATTCTGGTCTTTTGGTCCCAACAGCATCAGCGGAGTGCGCCTGAGAAGGCGTTTCCTCAGGCAGTACTTATTTATAGTCTCCTCCTTATGCAAATAAGCCAGCGTGACTTGAGTGACGCCTTGAGAAACCAATCAGAAATGGGACCACACACACCCCTCTCAGGTTAATAGAAACAGACCCTGGATTCATATTTGGGCCAGATTGTGACTGTGCACAGTTTGGTGAGGATGTGCTGTCTGCCCTCAAAGATCCTCAGCTTCCTCCAGAGCTGGCCTGGAGTTAAAATTACATTTGGGTTATTATATTGGTTTCAACACAGGAAGAGCTGTGTGTGTGTAATTGCAGTGATCTCAATCTCCAACAGCGGATCAAGTTCAACCTTCATTGAAACACAGAATACTGTAACTATACAATTTCAGTGGCGGCAGATTGAGATCGGCCAGTCAAATTTGTCATACATGCCAGTCATACATATGTTCTGAAAGTGATATTCAATAGATCATGCATACACAGCAACACACATGCGACAAAAAAATGTCTTTGGCTCTTTTACCAAGGTCTTAATCAATTTTATGGAGCATTGTGTCACAAGATTAAGATGATCAAGACTTATATTAGTTGAGTTCTATGTCAGTGTGTGTGTGTGTGTGTGTGTGTGTGAGAGAGAGAGAGAGAGAAAGAGAGTGTGGAGGCATGTGGTGTGTACACTTTACAATATCATGGTGTGTGAAATCCACAAGTAAGTGTACAGTACACTATGTGCAAGAAGCAGAACATGCAAACACATCCAGGCTGACCATTATTCTGTTACACACATAACTCTTGATGAGTATACACACCCACACGGCAAAGAGAGACAGAAGAGTTAAGGACAAAGGGGTTGGGCCGAGGTACATGTAAAATCACTCAATACTGGTACTTTAGAGTGTTTGTGCGTGTGTGTGCGTGTGTGTGCGTGCAGTGTCATGAATCATGACTCATCTTCATGTCCGATATTTCTTTACTGCATGCTGCTGCTGCAGTGCTGCTGACTTGCTGTATTTCAGTGATTCTGAAAGGAGACACAGGCCAGCAGAGCTGAGCTGGTGACACCCTACACCTCCAAAGCACAGCGCAATGGTGCTGCTGGGTATCCCGTACTCCTTCACAAACATACAGGAGCAGTCACAAAGGGAGCGCTGATCAAGTTTAATGATGTTTGTCGATTAGATAACAGCCTGCATGCACAAATAATTCTTTCACAGAGATTTTCACATTTTTCACCCAGGGGTGAGGATGGCCGCTGTGATTTTCATGTTTTCATGTTGCCTGTGAGATGTGACTGCACAGGGAAACACCCAGCCCGGTGGGAGGGTCTGATTTTCAGAAGCTTTAAATTGGAGTAAGTGGTGCAGTTTTAAAATAAAGACCAGCTTTGTCTGAGCAAACACAAGGACATGTTAATTGATTGTTAGTTAGTTAATTGATTTTTCATCCTGCGTGTAGTTGTGGAGGAAGTATTCGGATCATTTACTTCAAAAAAGTAGTAACCCACTATTGTTTCACAGCCACAAGACCTACTCCTATTCAAAAATTAAATACAAAGAATAAAAAAAAAAAAAAAAAAAGACTTAAAACATTAAAATGTATAGCCTTATCAACTTGTCTTGTTATAAACATAGGTAATATGGCTTGCCTACTTAAAGAAGCCAAAGTAAACTGACTTTTTAAGCATAATGGCTCCTGTGACTATTGATGCATTTCTGTAGTTCAAGCTGTAGTGATGCATCATATTGAACATTATGTTAACATAAAATCGAAACATTCAAGGACCACATCCACGTCTATACCTCACGTCCACCTTATTTGACCAGCAAATAACAAGAAGCGACTTAGGTGTTTGGGTTTTCTTTATTTGCTTGTTTGTTTGGTTTTTTTCAAGGCCACTTTGGAGCAGTACAACAAGAAGCTGTCAGGTCAGATGAGTGTAAGATTGTATGTATTGTACTTGAATAAAGTGAAGAAAATACTTCAAAGTAAAGTACCCTTGCTTTGTGAGCAGTGTTTAAGTTGTACTGCTTTATCAGTACGGGACTTAAACGTTAGGAAAAACTAAAATGACCAGTAAATACAAGAAGAATTACATAAGTACAGAAGCACCATTGACTTGTGGTACTCGGGCCCACACAGGGGCCACAGTACAAGTAAACAGTGGAGTCCCATCACTGCAAACAGCAACAGAAATTCACATGATCAACACTCACTTCTACATGCAGGGGTGGGGGACGTACAAATTCCTTCTCTCGGGCCCATTATGAGGCCACTCTGGCTGTGTTGGCTGCAGAGACGGACAGAGGAGGCTGGGATTGTCACACACAGAGCAGGGATTGTGTATTGCTGATCTGTCACCTAACTGCAGCAACAGAATGCAGACAGTAGGCCACAATTATTGTTTGTCGCCCGTTGTTTAGCCGGTGCTACAGTTTGGGCCAAATAGCTTCCATTCTTGGCAATGTTTGGAATTAATCGTTTGGTCTTTCCCTTTTTGCCGTGGTTCCTGTTTTCTCCAGGGCAACGGCACCATGGGGGGGCTAATTAAAAAGATCACACAGAAAGAGTCAAATAAGACTCAACATAAATCAGAATAGGTCCGCCTGTAATGGGACAGCGCAACAGATATGTGAAATCTTGTTTCTGGGTGTCATCATTTGAAAACCACAGGAACTGGGCAGCAGAAAGGCATCCTTTGTTTCATCTCCCATGATGGTGAATCACCGCCCCGTGCACCCAGTAACCATAGCAATTGCTCTCATTATTATTTACCACGATTAAAACTTAGACAGAGACAGATTCAGAGGTCACCCTATTTAAAGGGATTAGGTTTTGCAATTATTTAAACAGTGTCTGTATTGTTTATAATGAGGTATCACTATCTTAATTCAGCTTTATTTTATTCAATTCTTTTATATGTTTTATGTGTTTATGACTGAAAAATGTATTAATTTCTCAACAGTAAAGCTGTAAATCGAAGCCAGTCTGCATATAATTTATCATTGCAGTTGACGGATCTACACTTCTGTACAAGTACATAACATCCATATGTCCATTATATCCCTTTACGCTTGTGTTCATGTACATTTCCAGGGCAAATATTATTCCTCTAACAGATTGTTAAACCTTAAACCAGTGGTTCCCAGTCTTTTTGGCTTTGCTCTAGTTATGTCTTGTTTCAGTTGTCTGTGAGTTAGCAGTTTTACTCAAGAGACATTTGGCCTCTCATAGTTTCTGATAACTTTTCAAAGCCGAATAAGGTAAAAATCTGATCCATTGAATGGGTCCATTCATGGTCGGAAACCACAGAATTTAATGAAACTGTATAAACAATAGTTGGAATTATCTATGCTCCACGCTAATGTCCAATATCTCTACTCCAAGTACTACATCTACAGTGATGCACCAGTGCAAATGATTAATCCAATACTATACATGTATTTTTCTGATAATACCTTGACTTTTATGTTGTTGCATAAATACTTTATTTCCTTTTATTTGAGAAAAATATCTTGACACTTCTTCTACCACAGGTTGCTCTAGAGATTTCACTCTTCTCCAACTTGACTAAGAACTTTTCTGTTTTCCAACAGTGGTCAGCAAAATGAGCAGAGTAAGGAGGGGCACTCATTTCAGGGAATGGAGCTTTCACTGGATACCTTTCAGCCATAGTAACAACAGAGGAATTAAACTGCAGGGGCTATTTTCCAAATCTCCATAGTGACTGACAAAACCCTTGGAAAGTATCCAGAATGGCCATTTTGTAAAGACCTATCTCCCTCTCTCTTTGTCTCACTCTTTTCTTTGTCTGTCTCTGTGCATGTGTGCGTGTGTGTCTGCAGGGAGTGATTGGGTCAGGGAGAGGCATTGGAAACACCCCACACACTCTAGTTTGTGCTTCCACTTCAGAGAATAACAAATACATGGCATAAATGTGTCCAAAGGAATTAGCCCTTGCCTGATAAACACCTGTTGTCACTTGACCATTCTTATTTCAAAGATAATATCCTCTGGTCACACATATTTCAAGACAGTCTGTCAGTGACTATCACATCACAAGTGTCACTTGCATATGTCTGACTGCATCAGGGAGCACCATCCAGGCCGACTGACAGCTGCAGATGACACTGCTGCCTGCAGATGAGTGGACCAGAGTGAGACAGACTCCTCTGGTGTGAAAACTAAAAAAAAACCCCAAACATATCCGTATATTTTGTTAAGCTTTTGTTTCATGCGCAGTTTTGTTCAATATATTTGAGGTGATTTTAAATGAGAAAAATTGCAAAAGGATTGTGGCATTCATTGGTGTTCTCTTGTCCCAAGAATAAACAGCATATTAGGCCGAAGGCTCATTGAGAATTCACATGCCTCACTTAGTTAATAACCTTATGAAAGTCAAATGTCATGACAGAACAGAAATGCCAGAAGGCAGTCATTATAAATGGGAGTATTTTCACCAGTTAAAATATATATCTATAAAATCTGTGTCCTGACCTTAATGATGATGAGTCACTGGTGTGATGATTGATTGGCTGAAACAGTAAATTAAAAATTTAAATCAGCAGTTTGCAAAGCTTATCATCTACACTGCAATCATCCATCCTTCCATCCATCTTTTACCACTTTTCCGTTTCTGGAACCTGAACATGTCTAGGTTAATTGGTTAATTGGTGACGAGGCTGGGCTACAGCAAGGAAAAGCAACCCCCCCCCCCAGGACCAGACCAGACGAGACTAGACCAGAGATCGGACCTCCCCAGGAACTAGAAACTAGACCAGAGATCGGACCCTTCCAGGGACCAGAACCAGCCAAGAAACTAGAGACGAGACCAGACCAGACTAGACCAGAACCCTCTGGAGACTAGACCACACCAGACTAGAGAATAGGAACCAGACTAGACCAGAGACTGGACCCCTCTAGAGACTAAACCAGAGATTGGACCCCTCCAGGGACCGGAACCCCCCGCCCCCAGAGACTAGAGACTTCCTGGTCTGAGACTAGACTAGACCAGACCAGATGGGACCCCTCCAGAGACTAGTGACTAGACCACGGCACAGAGAAGTCTTTTTTTTGCAAGTCCAAGTCAAGTCTCAAGTCTTTGGTCACGAGTCCAAGTCAAGTCTCAAGTCAAAAATAAAAGTCTCATGTCTCTTCTGGTTATAATGAGCGTTCTATTATCTATCATCCAGTGTAATGGTAACCTGATAAACGTGTAACATTAACGTTACGTGGTCAACAATAAACCTGTAACCTGCCTGTAAGCGGACAGTGTAACTATGTATTTCTTTTCTGTTTAACGTTACCCAGTAGAAGGTGGCAGCGGAACGTAACGTTACCCGTCCATTTTTTTACGTCATGTCAACGCCACTCAATGCAAACAAATGTGACAAGCAAACTAACACTCACTCATCTTTTCAAATATTCAGTTACAAAGCTAGTGGCAAACTAAGTTAACGTTACATAGCTGATGCTAAAGATGTTTGCTAACCGTCCATATGCGCTAATGTGACTTAACGTAAGTTACGGATCCGGGTGAGTTTTCAGGTGCTTGATAAAATTTGAAGTAGTTGATCCACCGTCCTTAATTTTGGTACCACAGATTTTGCAGTCTGTTTTTCTTTTGTTGATGCCATCTTTTTTGAAGTTTTTACAAAGGGTACAAAGGGTAACGTTACAGAAGCAGCTGCAGGTGTGCCGGTCGCCATAGTTACCGTCATCTGAGGTACGAGTATCGCACCCGATGCCTAATATGGTTACTACCGTGACAAAAAGGAATTATTGACATTAAGCCCGTCAGACGTTTCAAAGTTTCCTCAATGTTAATACGCCAGAAAAAAAAAACATAGTGATTGTTCACGAGTCCGAGTCAAGTCTGAAGTGTGCCACTTAAGTGCGACTCGAGTCGAGCACTAACCACTACGCCGCCGTACTGCCCCGCCAATAAACTCCAATCACTGCTGTTGATATTTTTCCCCCAATGTGTTTCTGATCGTGACATTATTCTAAATCATTCTCAGCTTCTCCAGATATATATGAAGTCTGATACACAAAGCACAAATATGGATTCAGTTAAAAGTATGTATATGTATTATAAGTGTATATAATCATTCTGACAGCGCACAGTAATACTACAGTCTTAGATACTAACACTAGATTTCACACTTTCACACTTTCCGCCAAAAATACAAAGAAGAAGAAGAAGCAGAAGAAGTAGCAGACGATTTGAAAAAAAAAAAACAAAGCTTCGTTAGCTGAACTTCCGTTCTCCTTCCGGCAGCGACACCTTCTTAATGTGAGTAAAAACAGACACACTCACAAAACACAACTGAATAAAGTTACACTGTGTACGTGAAAGTCAACAAAGACAACCCAAACACAGCTGTAGCTCATAGTAATTACGAGTGGAGCGATGTGCCTCATCCGATGCTAACTGCAGAGCTAGCAGTTAGCCCAGCTAGCTAAAACGGGAAACAGTTTAAACAAATTTTGGCAGCAGCTTAAATAAAAAAAATTAATAAATAGGGAACTAAAAAAGTCAGTAATTCTGCTTAATTTTTTTGATAGAATAAGGAAGGAAACTCAGAAACACTTCTGAAGTCTGGAAGTTGGCACTTGTAAATATTATGACTTAAATTATTTCTTTTTCAATATTGATTGTGAATTTCTTAAATACTTGCTCTGTAGTTGTCAGGAAAGATCAGAGAAACTGATTATTTTTTCAGGGATATCTTCCTTCTTGGTTTCTGGCAAATGTACAAAATGTAAATGAAATGTAAAATTTTTGAAAGATGGATATTTACAGAGCAGAGTAAAGCCATCACATTGCTCTGTCGCCTTCTGCTGCAATAACTTTAGCTTTTCTTTTTTTAATCTGCTTCACATCTGCACAATACAAAATCATTGGAGTGCCTTGTTGACTAAGTTTTGAAAAGGAAACTATACACAAGTGTTTTGTTTTGTATTTACAAAACAAAGTTTATTGAATGTTGGAATATATTTTTCCAGCCAAAAATATTTTATCATGAGCTGCCTTCTCAATGTTTAAATCAAATGACATATCCTGCAGAGAAAGTTGAATATTATAATATTGACAGCTATCTTGATAACTGAATGTGCATTGCACATTCAGGAGGACCCAAAAATAAATAAGACAAGAAATAAAATCTCTCTGATGAAATCTCTCTGATGTGGTGCATTCAATACAAAATAATCACGTAATGACTTGTAGTTTTTGTAATTACAGATAGCGAGCAGTGAGTCAGTATTAAAAAAAAAAGTTCTTACTTGTTAATATTCTTAGATTCGATTATTGATTTTTGATTTCATCATTCGTCCCCATAAGGAAAATCAAAGTCTGTAAACTTACAATTTTCACTAGAATTCAACTTAAAGAGGCATAAGAGGCACAACACTCTTCAGTCACCACATGGTTGAGGTCTGGTCGGCCTGCAAAAAATTTTAAGATCATAAAATGACTTAAGGAACCTACAGCAAAATCATCATAGCCAAGAACAGACACTTTGGTCCTGCCTATCTGAACATTCATATGAAATATAATGTCCTGGTTTCATAGTATGGGGCAGTATTGTCCACATCTCATACGCAGTGTGTCCAAGGAGTCTTGCGCTTGCAGTGCACTCCCTCCTCCACTAGGTGTCCTTCTTGCCTGTGTCACAGCTGAGGACTCCCCCACAGGATGCACTCTACTGTCTGGCATTTTAAATTCAACTGATGCAAATGATGACAGACTACCATTTTTATTTGACCATGTTTTGGAGGTATCAATAGTAGGTGACACCCTGAAGCCTCTCCCTTTGACAAAACTTGTTTCCTTTTTTCCACTTTGGATACTGGACTCGTCCAAAAATGGGTCTGAATCACTCCCATGTGGCATATTGTAATAGGTGCACTTCAGAGTTTGAGGCTTCACCATCTCCTCGAGCTCTGATGAAGATATGGCAACAAGAGGGTTCTGCTTTGTTTTATAATGAGGTGGTGATTCCTCACTCCCGTTCTCCTGACCTGTATCAATGGAGGAGCTATCCAAATTACCATACATTCCCAGCGAGACTGGAGGGGATTTTCTTATGAGGTGGTTCTCTTTGAGTAGCCATCTTCCTTGATCAATCAAAACCCCATCAATTTCCTCTTTTCCTGGTGTTAAAGACATACACTCTGTGGCTTCTGCATCTGCTTTTGATGAGCATGTTGCGCTGAAATAAGACAGATCCTCTCTTGAGACTTTAGAGCCTGAATCATAGGAAGATAAACTCTCACCACTTTTTAATCCAGAATTTTGTAAAATTTCTGAATTACTAGCAACAGACACTTTGGATATAGCTCGCTCAACATCCATTTTCCCATCAGGGATATTAATCTCACGTCTACAGACTGGAAAAGGTTTCTCTGAAGCCTCTTCTCCACTCTCTGTGACAATGTCTAGAGAATCCTGACTTTTATATCCACCACTCTCCGAAGTTTCTGGTCTGTAATCAGTTAAATCAGAGGTGCTTGGGCTGGGGAGACGTTTTAATCCATATGAACTATCATTTCTATGGTTTGGAATAATAGTTTGCTTAGTTTGTACAACTTGAGCGTTATCTGGCTCAATTCTAATGTTTCCACGAGCATCATACGTGAAGGTGAGTGAAGAAGATTGTAGGGCTGAGTTAACAAAGTCAAGTAACTCCTGTGATATTTCCACAGGATGTGGGAGGCTGTTGCTTCTATCCTCGCGAGTCTGTCCTCCCCCGTCTATTTCAAGTTCATCAGCAGTGTCAACTTCATTACCCTTTTCATACTCACACTGCCCCTCAGAGGAATATTTGGTTGGTGAGTTGGTAATGTACCCTGTGTTTGTTTCTTCATGACTACTACAGTGCTGCTGCAAACAGAAGGCCTCCTGTAGAAGGTTTTTAGAATCCACATCATTATCAGAACTGTCCATATCTTCAATCACATCATCCTCTTCTATGATGTCATAATTTGATTCCTGTTGTTCCACTTGTTCTAATTCCTCATCCTGCTCATTTTCTTCTTCATCTAATGTCTGTCCGTCTCTTATATTTTCTCCAGTCTCCGATTCCTCGACTTCTTCCACCTCCAAACTGCTCTGTTTTTCAAACTCTTTTCTACTCTCTTCATTGCTTTTTTCTTCCTTGTCTGTATCCTCATCAGTTTCTCCTTCTGCTTCCTCCTCATCCTCATTTGTGATCACAGAAGCTCTGCCTTCTTCTGTATTTCTGACCTCAGCAACACCATCCTCACTTTCCTCCTCACTGCAGTCCTCACCAACCATTTCTTCCTCCCCCTCTCCATTTATATTTTCAGCCTCCTCTTCCTCACCTGTCTCATTAATAATTTCTTCTGCTTCTTCACCCTCTTCAGAAACTACATCTATATCGTCGTCTGTGTCCTCCACTTCATGATTGATAGTTTCCTCTTCTTCCCCCTCAGTTTCTTCCTCTGCATCATTCTTAAAAGCCACATCCACTTCCTCTTCTTCTTTCTCCTCCATCTCACCGTTGATTTCTCCTCCATCTTTTTCTTCCCCCTGTGTCTCATCAGTAACCTCCTCCATTTCTTCCTCCTCATCTTTCTTAGTAACCGCATCTACTTCCCCTTCTCTCTCCTCCACCTCATCAATCAGGTTTTCTACCCCTTCTTCCTCATCTGTATCCCCAATAACCTCTTCATCCTCTTCCTCTATATCCTTCTCAGTATCCACTTCCTCTTCCTGTTTCTCCTCCAATTCATCAAGGTTGTTTTCCTTCTCCTTTTCATCATCTGCATCCCCAATAATCTCCTCTTTCTCCTCCTCTACATCATTCTCAATAAGCACATTTACTTCCTCTTCTTTCTCCACTACCTCAACATTGAAGTCATCTGCCACCTCTGATTCCTCAAAATCACCATCTCCTTCATCCTCTACACTGTTCTTCACCTCTTTCTCTTCCACTTTATCAGTGATGTTTTCTAAATCCTTTTCTTCCTCTGTCTCCTCAATAACATCCTCGGGTTCCTCTTCGTCATCATTGTCCGTAATCATGTCCACTTCCTTCTCATCCTCTCCTGCAGTCTTTTCTACTTTCTCTCCCTCCTCAATCCCCTCCTCGATATCTTCCTCTGCACTGTTCTCAGGAACAATTTCTTCCTTCTCTTCTTCCATCTGCTCTTCAATGTTTTCATCTGCTTCCTCTTGAGTCTCATCTTTCTTTCTCTTCTTGCTACTTTCTTCCCCATTTTCTTCCTCATCTGCTGCATCTTCATTGATCTCATCCCTCTCTTCTTCCTCCGCCATCTTTCTCTCATCTGTCTCTCCACCTTTTTCTGCATCATCTATTTCCATCTCCCCCTCTGTCCCTTCTTCTACTTTCACAACAGATTCACAACCACTTTCTTTCCCTGCTTCCCATTTTTCCTGCCCCTCATCATCTTCATTCTCTGCCATGTCCTCTTTTTCTTCTTCAATTTCATTTCCTATATTTTCTTCACTGTAATCATTTATCTGGTTTCTTTCTTCTTCTCTCTCCTCCTCCCTATCCTGTTCTACCTCCTCCACCTGGTCTTCCTTTTCTTCTGACTCATCTTTGATTTCCAACGCCTCTCCTCTTTCTGTCTGTGATACCTCTGAACTTGGCACATCAAGACCTGTTTCCTGAACTTCATCAGCTTCTTGTGCTAACTCTGTAATTTTTTCCTGTTCAGAATACATGGATTGCATTTTATTTAAGTCATCTCCACTATCATCATCCTGTTTTTTTTCTTTAACATCTTGAACTATGCTGGTAGAAACAGGCCTTTGTGGTTGTTTAGTATCATCATTGTGTTCGTCAACAAATTTTTCCACATCTTCCTCTGAATCTGACTGGTTTCTGTCAGTTTCAATAAATGTACTTTCATCCACAGGGTAAAAATTTCTAGCTTGATGAATTGTTGAAGAAATCTCAGCTCTAAGATCTTGTGGCATATTCAACTCCTCCAGTAGCTCATCAATCTGACCCTCAAATACATCCCCTCCTTCAGAGACAACATCCAGTGCAAACTCTGTTTCTGAAACTTTGGGAGAAAGTGGTTCACTTTCAAATCTTTCCCTCATAATCTGGAAATCCTTCCAACGCTCTCTGAACACAGAAGAAGCTCTGCTTTGTAAATCTGTGAGACTTGACCTCTGCTCCTCCTCGTCCTCAATGACAGATATTTTCTGCAGGGATTCCATCATCAACATGGCCTCAGAGGTGCTTTGTGCTTGGTTACCGTCTTCCACTGCAGATCCTGTTATGCTGTCTTTTAGAGTCATCACTGACAAAAATGACAGAAAAGCTTTGCATGATGAGCCAAACACTGAAGCTACTTGTGTTGAGAAATCAGGGAGGCTGTTGGACTTCTCTAGATTGGATGTTGTGTTGGAGTCAGACACACTTCTGATGCACTGAATTGATGAACAAAGTTGCCGAAGAACAGGTTTTATCTTTGCTTTTGGGCTTAAAATGTTGGATATAGATGACGTTGATTCACTTTCTTGTGGACTGATGGCCTCTGCAGATTTATGTGGCCTTAATGTGTTCTCCTGATGTACAGAATCCACTCTGACACTTGGCATTGAAACACATAAACCTCTTGGCTTCTGTTCATTGTAAAGTACAGTTGTTTCTGGCCCTTCATGAGAAAGAGGAATGGATAGACAAGAAACTGATTTCTTGACAACACCAGACAGTGTGTTACATTCATCCAACTTACTCTGGCATTCGTTTGTTTCTTCTGATTCAGAATCACCACCTATTTGAAACACAACCTTTGCCCGAGGTTCCAATTCATCTGGGATGGACTCTGTGTATGACGCTTGGTCTGGGCTGACTTTCTCCAACCAGTTCTCAACATATTGGTGGATTTGAGAGGGTGTAAGATTCAAGGAAGGCATTGAAACACTCTCACTTAACTCCAGAGATTTTTTAGGTGAGGCTATTCTGTTTTCAATCATGGATTTAGGTGTGCTAATAGTCTTCTTGCCAGGCAAAAGTGATTTTTTAGGTTGTATAATGTCTGACATGTTCTTTTTTACCTGAGGCCTTCGAGTTGGAGTATTTACATTATGGCTGTTATCTCTAGCGGCCACTTTATTTACACTCTGTGTCTGAGGTGGGGTCTTTTTCATATTTTCTGTGCTATTACTAACTAGTAAGGCAGAGTCCTTCCTGGACGCCTTAATAGATTTTTTTGATTGAGGATTTCCTGCCTTCCTCTCTGCTTCTTTACTATTTTGACCACTTTTAGGAATTTCTGATGAACTCAAACTCTTTTTTCCCATACTGACATTGCTAAGCTTGTCAGTAGATGAATGTTTGCTATTTCTTGAAGGGCTTAACTTTTTATCTGAGCTGCATGTTGAGGGGGAACCCTTGGCGTTCCCATTAGGTTTAGATATCTCATTATTCCTTTTCTCAGTTGTGGGAACTTTGTCCTCCTTAACTGTCTCACGTGTTGGAGATCTTGGCTCTGATGACAATGATAAAATTTCCTCTCTCAGTCTTTGCAGTGGGTCAGCAGTAGATGGCTGACAGCTAAAATCTATATCACAGTCATTGCTGGAAGAACGTGGCCCGGACTCAGTGGACGGTTTGCTGTCTGGTGCTGCCACATCCGTGTTATATTCCTCATTTGCAAAATAATTGTCATAGCAGCCTTGACCCTCATAGATATGCATCACAGTTTCTGTCACCTCCATCCCATGATTCTTTATCTTGAGGACCTCAGCCACTCCTGAAGACTTGATGGAGGTGTTGAAGCCTTTCTTGTTTGCATCTGCAGAGGCCGTTTTCCGAGGCTTTGGAATTGGCCGGTTGCTGCTGCTCCTGTTGCTATGTCTGACAATGCAGTATCCCTCTGTTGTTGTCTCACCATCAGCCGTCCTTTCCATGTAGGAAGAATGCCCCAGGGTGCTCTCTTGAACCCCTGACTCTGTTACCATCTTCACACTCTCAACAGACGTCTTCTTCTTAACATGTCTAGGACCTGGCGTAGGAGTGCGTTTGAAACTAGATTTTGCTTTCCCCAAGGCTGTTGAAGTGTACCCCTCATATACTTGCTCATTGTTAAAGCCGACACCTTTTCCCATTCCAGTGGGATGGTTTTCCTCTTTAGTTTCATCCTCGATGCTAGAGGAGTCTTTGGCAACGGCATTGTTTGAGTCAGGTGAGCTGTTGCCCGACTCAGAAATTGAGGCACAAGCTGTCCTCTTGCTAAGGCTAGAGCGGCTGAGCGTGGTAGTCCAGTGGAGCATCTCCTCCTCTTTAATGGTCAGGTGCACTTTCATTTCTACAGTCATGCTGCCATCCTGGTTCACACGGAAAGACTTTTCAATGTCGTCGTCTTGAGGTACGATGCAGGTATGCTGCTCATGATCTCCCCTCCCAGTTCCACATGTGTCCATGGATGTGTAATGCTGATTGACTTCTGATCCATGGTGGTGATGCAGGTGGCTGTTCCTGCTTCCATTTCGAGACTTGTTTATCTGGTTGACAATATATCGCTCTGATGATGAGGAAAAGTTTCTTGAGCCTCTTCCACTTGAAAAGGACTTATTGTTCTCTTGGGACAGCGATGTTTAAGGAAAATGGGAAAGGTTTGTAAAAACAAAGGGAAAATAATTTTAAAAAATTAAAAGCATAGTACACTTGATAAATTAGAACTACAATATTGGCATATGACATACTTTACAGTTTTATTCATACAACTTATTAAAAACCTATTAATACTTACGAGCTCTGGGCAGCAACATGGATGGCTCTATAGTTTCCATGTATATGGCCTGTGCTATCTGGCCTGTTCTGTGAAAGCTGTAGTTTCCTAATCTGAATGGCTCGTTGCCAGCTGCCACAACAACCCCAGAGCACAAGATAAGTGCAGCAAGACCATCAACCTGAAAGATGAGAAATATATCATGTCAAGAATATTTTACTGAAAGACAACTTTTAGCTTGCCGCATACAGTATATGCAACAACTGTTAGACATGCTGTAACTTTTAAGTATTGGACTTCTGAACTCTTTCACTGCAAGTTAAAGCAATTTCTTTATGTGTTTTTATGTGTGTCTTTAGTAGCTCATAACACCCAGACATTGTATATATGAACAGTGACAGGAAATGGGGGAGAGCGATCGGTTAATGAAATGCGGCAAATGACAGCTGCTGGAACCAAACCAGGATCGCTGACGAGGACTTTGTAGTCTCCTGTTTATGGGGCACTTACTTTAGCTATTACACCACCAGCACCCCCACCCAGATATTATAGATCACAGACAGCTTCTAAAGGTTCTCCATACTCATGATCTTTGAGAGCCAGCTTGTTGTTGTTAAAGGACATATTGGATTACAGAGTGATAACTCACCAGGGAGTAGAGATCTTGATAACACCTCTTAGCTCTTCTTGGAATACTTATGGCTAGGTGAAAGTCCTGATTCTTAATCCCTGAGATATTTGAGTTTAAATCAAAATAAAGCCCTTGTTCAGATGGTAGTCTTTTCACCTAATGGTCCACAAGACAGTAAATGAATTTTCGTAAAATGCCCAGTTCCTCCTATGAGGAGATATTTGCTAACTATTTCATTTGGTCAGATAAAGCTGCTGGTTTTCCCATTCCACTAAAGTGACTGCTCCTTATAATCTCTCACTTTAACATTAATCCGTCGTCATTCCTATTTTCTGTTCACCAAATACTTACTCTTCTGCCATCTGTAGAGTACAACTTCAGCACCGGGAACTGAAGGATCTGTGAAAGGTAATCCAGCAAAGAGTCAAATGTTGGTGCTGTTCTTCTCTGCAACACAATTGTGCGTTTAACAGTGGGATCCCTGTTCTTGATGACCACAAGCTTCTTTGGTGTCCGGACTGCCACTCGCTCTGTGATATTTGCTGCCCTT
Organism: Remorina albescens; assembly: GCA_034769265.1. NCBI lineage: Eukaryota > Metazoa > Chordata > Actinopteri > Carangiformes > Echeneidae > Remorina > Remorina albescens. The sequence goes on along the minus strand of CM068478.1, from coordinate 6,785,207 downwards.
ATCTCATTCCTTCTGCCAAACTGACCAAACTGGGACCCTTGACGCTTTCGTCGGCTGGCACTGGGTGGTCTGGTTGTATTCCAAGGCACCTGCCGCCTGTTCACTTCATCCATGTTTAGAGGCTTCACCCGTTTTTGATCAGAACATACATATGATCCCCCATCCTGTAAGTCATCTAGACCCCTGACAAGGTGGGTTCCACGAGGGGTGGTGATGGTCCTCACTCCAAATGGCAGAGGCACTTTCTTGGACAAAGCGTCCAGTAGAGCATCAAATGTCTTGAAGGTGCGGGTATTGATGACCAAGCGATGCCCGCTGAACTTATAGTCACCACTTTTGTAGAAACATACTCGTTTAGAAACCGAGGGGTCAGAGGTGGGCTGTAGGGGTCGGAAAGGTAATGTCTGCCCACTGCCAGAGGACAGTCCCTGGGTGGCTGGGTCCTGCACGGGTGTGCTGCTCATTTTGTTTAGAGGCTACTGGAAAGAAAGTACAGGAAGGGAAAGAGATGCTACAGTTGTGCTTCCAAAGTATTTCGAGTGTCCACAACAATTATTGTCACCAAAATGTGGCAACACTGCCTCCATATGATTTCCTGCTTGAAACTCTGAGGCTCTTTGAAAGTAGTCCGTCAGAAAAATGTCACAAATCCACTGTAAATGATTTCTTTCAAGGTTACTAGAGTCCCTGTCCTCCACACTTCAAGCCTGTAGGTCGTGAGCTTTTGACACTCAAAACCGACCAATTGATTATTAGTTTAGTATTTTCATATTTCGTTTTGTCTTATCATGTCATGGGGATCATGGTGACAAAAATATCACATTTTTTGATGTTTTGCACAGTTCTTCCATCATCGAAAAAGACGACACGAATGCTTCACATATTTAGCAGTGATAAGCTTATATTTACTGTGTCATGTAAACGAAGTTGACTAGACATAAACATTACACCAGTGTACATCATTCAGTTTTTCCACTCATGGTGGAGATATAGGGATTACATGTATATATTGGACACTTTATCACAGTATTATTCTAAAGCTGTTATGCCTGCAAGGAATTTGCATGGAATAGTTTCTATATATGTTAATATATTTTGTAGATGCAAATAAATGTAAATATATGAAAACAATATGGATTTTAGACTATAGCTACACAATATCAGGTGGCCTAAATACACAAAGAGAGAAAGGATCATAATCTAGACATTGAGAAATTACACCTTGTGCTTTAGTGCAGAATCTGTAGTCTAGTTTGTTTTTTAGTTTTAGTTTTTAAAGATTACATCGACAGAACAGTCAGGACCCAACAGACTCTGCTTTATTATGTGGAAAGAGTTACCCACTTCAGTTACTGTGAACAACAGGTCTAATTAGATACAGACACAGTGTTGGACTAGGGCTACACACACCTGAAATATATCATCTAACTACACCCTTTGGATAAATAGGAAAATAACTGAATGTCAACAGAAAGGTAATGAAAAATGCTTACCTTAATCGTCACATTTCACCTTAATTATAACTTCTAAAAACGACAGAATGTGTACATCTGTTATTCCTCCAAGCACTGGTCAAAGCCTCTCAGCAGCGGCCGAGGGCTATTTTGGGATATGCAACATCATGGCCAATTTGCTTAATCTTTGCTCACACTTAATCAGCATATCAACAGAAGGTAACGAACAGAGGAACTGCAGTACATTGGACAGAAAAAGCATGCTTTTTACCAATATGAGATTTTTTTATTTTATTTATTTTTAATGGCTGGTTCCTAAAGGAGTGGGACTATTTTAAATGTATTTAAATTTATATGTAACTTGTAGGAAACTTACTCGGCAGATTTTCGAAATGTGTTCTATGCTCAACTGGCCGGAAATTTCTCTTGTGCTTTTTGCACTAACAGACGATATAAGAATATAAATGAATGAATGCATGAATGAGTTCATGAGTAAATGGCTTAGTGAAGACCAAAATGACTAAGTACGTGAAGAAAGAGATGGTGAAAAGTGATAGGAGCATACGAACTCTCTGGTTCAGATGATATTAGTGAATCTTTATTGCTCCAAACACATGCCACAGGTGGTTCAGACTGTTTCTAATTTGCAAGCAGCCTACATAATCAGATTTAAGAACTCTTGGCCTAATAGGGATTAGGTTAAAGATTTTGCACACTTGCTGACAGCATGAAGCAGAATAAGGTCTTTAGAGAGCACTTTTACCTCACAGCAGGCATTTGAACTCCATCATCAGATCTCAGAACACATAATGTATCAGTTTCTTGATGCATGTAAGAAATATAATCATAAACTTGGATTCTATGCACAGTTGTATCCAAATTTGGACAGTTAGCACAAAATAGCCAGTGGTTTGTACAGTGCAGTGGACCCAGACTTGAATTTTGGTCTGTTAACAGTGGCTAATGATCTCGATGCTTCAGTGGATGAGAGCTATGTCACCACCAGGCAGTTACCAGACAGTGTGCCAATTACCAACTACGCCTGACCGTATAAAGGCTGCTAATACCTCCCACTAGTACACATGGTTCCTGCAAGATGGACACTTGCTGCTGGGAGGGTTGGAGGAAGGGCTTGTCTAGGTCACACAGTGTCCAAATTAGGATTTTTTTTTAAGTGTAGGTAAGCACAAAATTAATGCTTCATTAATATGTATTTTTTGATCACCTGGTGGAAAAAATATGATGGATTGTATCATAGTTTGCTATGTATGAGTATTTTACCTATATTATTACCTGTAATATGATGTGTATGTAGTTTAATGATCAACATAATACATGCTTTGCTGTGTTAAATAATTCATGTTATTTGCAGGGATTGCCAGTCCTTCAGTCATTAGGTAGTAAAGTCACATGCTGATCTGTTTGGATTAGGAAGATCCAAATTAGTGAGTCAATCAGTGCCAAAGAAATACAGTATGAGATCAACAGTGTGCCACCATAATGCTTCAGATCCTGTTACTCAAAGGTCACAGGTTTGATCTGCGCCACAGCCGAGTCTTCATCAAAAGACAGAGTCAAACAACGTGCTCTCTGAACATGGCAGAAGCTCTTTCATTCCAATGAATAATATATGATTAGATAAACTAATCTCTTTACTCGTCATTCCTGCAATATACTCACTGTGTTATACCGTAGCATTGACGCCTAAATGTTCCAGCAAAAATCTGAAGTCCTCTCACCACTGAAATAAGAGGACAAGACAATAACCTAGAATTTGGAATAATTCTTTTACATTTCATATTTGTGCACGTTTTCCTTAATAACGAAATAAACGATTATTAGTTATTATCAGTCAGTTGATTTATAGATAAAGCAACAAACCGTTTAATTTCGGGACAGTCACCATTTAAAAATGTAATTTAATTTAAGAATTGAATGGTTTACACCGGTAATTGTTGACCTCAAGCAGAGATGTAAGTGGCACTTTGGCGCTATCCAACGACGCGCAGCGATATTACCAAATGGCAGCCATTGTTTTCATAGGAGGACAGATGTTTTTGCAGAACTGGGAAGAAAACAAATTTTCATCCCTCTGTTTTTAAAAACTTAACCCCGTGTATAAACACAGCTTATAGCGATGAGGCTTCACTGATTCGACAGCCTCTGGAGGTATCGCGGCTTCCTACTCGATTACTTCCCCCTGAATTCATCGTGCATCAACCAGTCGGGTCTGCTGCACAGCGGCGGCTCTCTGTGCGGTCCCGGTCCGCCTCACAGACGCCTCCGCCGCTTTCTCCTCGGTGGCGTGGTCTTTGTCGCTACTTTCCCGTACTCGCTCCCGGTTCTTTTTTAATTCTGCCTGAGCCGTCAACATGGGCAAAAAGGAGGAAGAGGACATCATCAGAATTGCAAAGAAGATGGATAAAATGGCGCAGAAGAAGAACGGGGTGAGACTCCTGAGAAGAATGAATGTTTACCTGCCGTTGTGGGGCTAGCGGGCTGTGTTGCGGTTAGCTGCCGATTGTGGAGCTAATTGACCCTCTGGGCATTTCTGCACCAGTGCGTCATTCTACCGGAGTATTTTCTGACTTAACTACGCTGTTACCTGCAAAAATATAGACACCAAAGGGAGCACACTGGTACTTACGGCTAAGGTTAGCCGCCAACAGCTAGCGCTCAGTCTGTTTCTGTTGACGGCAGCTGTATGTTGCTAGCAGTTAGCCACTTAGCAACTGACTATTTGCTAGCGTGGATACGGCTTATTTAAGATAACTGAAAGTAATTTACTACATATCACATTTTAAAGCAAACTGATCAAGTTGATTGCCATTTAAATTTTAAGTTTTTGTATTTAACAGGCAGCCAAGTAGCTAATGACACAACAGGGTTGACTAGTACTACAGGTAGTCTAATGTAATAACAAATGGCGCTGCAGCTAAAGATTATCTTCGTTATTAGTTCATCAGCCCATTACTCTCTCGATTCACTGTTTGGTCTTTTAATTTCAGATATCAGCTAAATTTGGCTTTTTATCATTTGTAGTACTAAGAGTGTCAAATGTTAATGTACAATTATGTCAGATCGAAACATAAAGTTTAGCACTGTAATGTTTAGGAAAAAGAAACCAATGAGCAAAAACATGAGGTAGCGATATCATGAAAACTTATCACATCGCATGAAATATTCCTGATGATAACTCCTGTAAAATAACACCAAGATAAAAGATATAGGAAGCTAATATGTATGATTTGCTCATGTTCACACATCAGTTGAAGGTCCATGGTGGGATTGTAAATAAACAGCTCTCCCTGCTCTCCAACCTGCAGGCTGGTGCCCTGGATTTACTGAAAGAGCTGCGCAGTGTCCCCATGACTCTGGAGCTACTTCAGGTATCTGTGCTCAGTTGTTCTCAGGGCTTCTGGTCAACACATCCAGCGCTCAGACCCTGGATCTCTGATATAATGTCTTTCTACAGTCCACCAGAATTGGGATGTCCGTTAACGCCATCCGCAAGCAGAGCACAGATGAGGAGGTGACATCTCTAGCCAAGTCCTTGATTAAATCATGGAAGAAGCTTTTGGGTAATATTTGCTTTTCCAGTCTATATGTAATAGAAGTGTGTAGGTTTGTTTTAATGTATGTGTATTCTCAGAGAGAAATATATTTCATGTTTCAAACTTTTTGTCATGATTTTAACAGAGCCAACCAAGATGTCTTCTTTTTATCAGTTTTCTTGAGTTATATGACACCCAAACCACATTTTAACATTTGGTAATTGGAATACTTTTTATTGGGTACACCAGCTGGCAAAAGCATCTTGTCCAAGTCCTTTAAATGGCTGACACCTATTGTCAACCCACAGAATTTTCACTTGATAAGCTTTTCATCAACACAAACAAATTAGCCACAGCCAGCAGCTTCAGAGAGAAACATCAGCCAGAGAGGATCTGAGTGTTAAGGAAAGGTTGCCACTCATTCTTTATTTGGCATATCATATTGTGATGTATTTTCACAATAAGTAAGTCCACAATATTGTATCCAATACTGTTTAGTGCTTGCAGCAGATATTACACTTAAGTTGTGAGATTAGTTTTTCTCTCTCTTTTTTCTCTATTATGTTTGGGATTTTATTAAAATTTTACAGTTCTCAAATCACTTATCACAGGGATTGGTGTGATTATTACTTCAATGTGTAATTTTATTTTTCAGACTGAAAAGATACATTTCCTTAGAAAGATATTTTAATAGTGCAACAGTATCACACAATTACTGCTGCATCTGACACTACATTACCTAATCAAAGTCATGTTGTTTCAATATATTGATGCCAAATTGCTGCTTTTTTCAAAGATGCTTTCTGGGTTGTTCATGCTGGTGTTGAGCCAAGGTTGTCAGATCAGCCCCCTCTTATTCCCCAACCTCCTTTTATTCCCCAAATTTGCTTCCACCCTCCTTCTACTCTGAAGCTAGATCTATTCTCAGCAAAGTGGTCAAGATGTATACTGTGTTAACACAATGTATTGGGCACAATTCCTACCAGGGACATGTTGTTCCAGTTTCCCTACCCTAACAAATTGTTTCCAACTGTTTCTGCCATCTACTATCATTATGGCTAAAAGCACTACAACTAACATAACAATATCTTGCAGAAAACTATTACAGGAAAACTGCGAGGCAGGCTCTTTTTTCCTTTAATGCGCAACAGAATAGTTGCCAAGCAAACAAAATATCGATTTTTACTGACTTTAATATTGGCCTTTGGTCATATCACTCACATTTGTATGAATCTTGCTTGATTTTTATCACATGCTCTGTAGATGAGCCTGGAGGTGGAGAGAAACCTTCAGATGAGAAGAGAAAAGAGCAAACAACACCTGTTGTCTCTCCCTCACAGGGAAGCCCAGAAGCAAAAGAAGAAAGGTAACAAGGAAAACTCTGGCAAGACATGTCATATTTTTTCCCACATATAGTTATGAAATGCATTTCTGCATGTAACTGAAAAGATTTTTTTCTTTCCAATTTGATTTGCTTCAGTAATTTATTTAACTTTTCTAATTGCTCCCAAAGCAGCTCCAGCAGTAACTCCAGCAGCAAGAGTGAGCCCACTGAAGTCACACCCAACACATTAATCAACACCTTTCCTCGTGCCCCCATTACCTCTGATTCAATCAGGCTCAAGTGCAGAGAGATGCTGGCCAATGCTCTGCAGACTGGGGGTAATACTGTCTATATCATATGTACAATATTATTATTATTTTTATTTTTTTATTTTTACATATATCTTCGTTTTGTGTGGTGGCTATCAGCTTTACTTACAGGATATCTAAAATTTTATTTCCCCTCACAGATGATTATATTGCTATTGGTGCGGATTGTGAAGAACTTGGAGCACAGATTGAGGAATATATCCTTTACATGTAAAGGAAAATGTAAAAACGTTAGGAATTACTGCTTAATAAATGACTTAAATACTTGTGGATTGATGTTAAGGTAATCAATCAGTGAATCCACTAAATCCTTGAATGCCTAAATAGAATGTTAATCAGTTTAGTTTTAGGTCCTATTTTTCTACAATGAAACAAGTAAAACGTTGTTGTAACTGTGTTCCTTGACCTACCACCACGCATCTTCCAAGAGTTTAAGAACACAGACATGAAATACAAGAACCGCGTGCGGAGCCGAATCTCAAATCTGAAGGATATGAAAAATCCTAATTTAAGGAGGACTGTGTTATGTGGGAGTGTAACCCCTGAGCGGATGGCAAAGATGACTGCAGAGGTGCGTTACTGTTCAAGATCAAGGAAATGGCACTAAGTGATATGCATCCAAATACTGGATAATCATTGTATCACTATTTGTTTTCAATTTGTCTTGGAAAATTTTGTCTTTTACTTCCTTGCTGGTGTAACTTGCTCTTTATTCTGTTTATCTGGGCCTCACTGTCGTCATTCTTATGTTTTCTTTAGGAAATGGCTAGTGATGAACTGAAGGAAATGAGAAAGAATTTGACCAAAGAGGCTGTCAGGGACCACCAGATGGCCACCACTGGAGGCACTCAGACTGATCTATTCACCTGTGGCAAGTGCAAGGGGAAGAGCTGCACCTACACACAGGTACAGACTGTCATCTTTGCCTCTGAGATATAGTAAATCCATGTGCAGTACATCATAAAAGGATATGTGATCATTCTTAAAATTGGAATGCCAGGCTGCTCAATGAGCAATCTGCAAAGTGGTGTCCTGTATCATTTGATTAGTGTGATTTATTAATGACTGCAAAGAGAATCGGCAGCTATTGAGCAGCTCTGCAATGATAATGTATCAAAACTTTTTTTTTTCTTCACATTTCTAGGTTCAAACTCGCAGTGCTGATGAGCCAATGACCACATTCGTCTTCTGCAATGAATGCGGAAATAGATGGAAGGTACGTTGGTTATTGTGGGCTGTTTACTTTGAGTCGAGGAACAAACTGCACTGATCCACACTCTTCTGTGTGTGGGAATCAGGTAGCAGCCTCCACTATGACAACTCCTCTGTTTTGTGTTTTATCTTTTGAGATGTTTGCACTTCCACACAGTATTCCAACAAAAATACTAAGTTCATTTTATTGTTTATTCTCCATTGAGACTGTTTGCATGCACACTAATATAAGTCCTACCTGTGCTTGTCTGATCAGTCCTATTTAGCCTTTGAATATAAATTTAATAATGGCACTGTTGTAAAAGTGCAGCTTGCTGTTCAAAGATGATATAATTAGTTGATCAAGAGAAAATGAATCAGCAACAAACTCTATTATCAATTTACCGTTTTGACTCATCTCTCAAGCAAAAATCCAAACCTTCTTTGGTTCTAGTGTCTCACTAACAGTTGCAGCTTTTCATCATGTTTCGTCAGCTTCTGTGTTAATTTGATAGTACGAAAGTATCATAAAATTATAGGTATAGGTTTATAGTAAAAAAAAAAAAAAAAAAAAATGCCATTCCTTGTTGATTTGAACATTTTCTTTTCCAGATGTATGATCTGGTTATTAATTAGCCTTTTCTCTGTGTGTGTCCTAGTTCTGCTGAGTCTGCGGGCTTCACTCACAACACTCTGACAAGTAGCAAAATACCTGGACCAGTTTCTGTCTATCAGCAACAGATTGGAGCTTTGTATTAGTGGTACATGGTACACAAAATGCTGTACAAAGATGCCACTGCAGTTTCCATTTAAATACTCTGTTCATAGATTGATCTCATTGTCAGTTTCCAATGTCGTCGCCCCCCCCCCCCCCCCCCCCCCCCCCCCAAAAAAAATAATCTTTTACTATTGTTATTAGTTGTTTCTCACTGTCAGATATATAAAATAAATTTTGTCTCATTCTCTTTTATCTGCATTTTTTATATGTAGTTTTAACACTTTGAAAAAAAATGTTGTTTTGCTTTCCCCTCACAACATTGCATTGTTTTATTTAATTTCCCAATAAAATGTAACCCATTTGATTAAATAGAAGTGCCTTTCATTAGTTGTCTTTTACAGTGTGATGTGCTTTCAGCCTCTTCTGGCTGTGTGAATCTTTAATGCACTAAAACAATCAAGGATCTGAGAGAACTTGTGCATGTGTGAGTGTGTGTGTGTGAAGGTTTATACATTTGTTATTGGTGGAATATTCATCATATCAGATTGAATGCAGATGTATGCATATTAATCTGTCGAGGGAGAGGATAATGTTGGTGACTGAACCAGGGAAAGCACACAATTGGTCCCCTTTCCCCGAGGTTTTTTTTTTTGTTTGTTTGTTTTTATTACCAGGTGCATCCACTCTGCTCATGAGTTGTTGTGCTGCCACCATGCTAACTCAACCTAGACCAAGTGACACAACAGTAACTGCATTTCTTTGAATTTTAGGAAGGCTACAAGGCCGAAATGTCAACTAGTTTCTACTACTTCAATACGTTATACGGACTGATCGTGCAGCGTTCCAACTCCCATTGACTTTAAGGGACCAAACAGCATTGTTATTCCACTAAATATTGAAGGATTTTTCGGGCAAAAGGTTTCTGTGGGACTCTAAACAGAAAAAAAGTCACAAAAGTTACAAGGAACATCTGCTGTCAGCAACACTGACTCGAGCACAATGTATATACTAGTGTTTCTGGCACTGCTACATTTCAATAAATATATATGTGCAATATGTAATGATTAATAGTAGGAGGAAAGCCAATAGCAAAAATGCCTTTGAATAATTTATATCCAAGAAGCTCAAATGCAGAGCATATGTTGTCTTTTAAGTGCCTCACTGCGGGTCTTTTGAATTATTTATTAATGGCACTTAGCTACTTAATAAATCTTTGGTACTGTATAATATACTATGTTATATTCCCTTTAGCCGTCACATGGACTACTCAAACTGCACGTACATTTTCTTCATCTGGCTTCATCTGATTAATCTCTGCTTGAAAAACCAACTCTGTCCTGTACTGACATTATCTCCATACGGTTTTGACATTTCTTTTGATTGAAAGAAAAAGTTGTGAGGGTTTATGCCAATGTTGTGGTTCAGTGATTAAATCATTCCAGAGTCAATAAAATTATTGTGCTTTATTTTATCTTAATCAAAATGCTCACAAGTCATTATTTTCTTGGAGAGTAGCAGAAAAAAAAACCTAAACCATATACTGTAAACATTCACATTATTTGTTTTTAAAAATGTATTCTTCAGTAAACTCAGCGCAAAATAACACATTTCATATAGTAAACAGAAGAAGAAACAACGTTTATAGGCATCACTCCAAACCATTGGCTTAGATTGTGTTTTGAGGTTGATCTGCGTGGTGTATCCATCAGCTCAAATTGCACATAGTAAGTTAAAGTTAACTCTAAGACAAGTAGAAGTCCCACCGTGAAGCACACAGGTTGGCAAGAAGTTCAGATCAACCAGCCCTATCTACTGATCTTTGTCCTCCGCAAATACAAACATGTGTTTCCATCATCCTCCACGCTACCAAGATGGAACACATGCGGTAATTTGGCCAATGAGAGGGATAATTTCCACTAAACTGGCTTTGTGCTCCAATAACCACCCTAATGGCAAGAGTCTGAAGACAACCATTGCCCATGAGAAAGATGTCATAAGATTGAATGTCAAGGCACTTCCCCATGTGAGGATCTTGTCTTTGAGTGACATGTTTATGAGGCAACAAAGTAATTCAACTAAAACTATCAGAATACATAAAAGTTTATAACTCTTGGCAACTCCAATTTCAGTCAATGAAAATGCTTGCGATGTACGAGCCCAGTTCACAGAGTACCTTTGGTGTTGCTGCTGCTAACCTGACCTGACCGCTGTGTCCGTTCCAGTTGGTCTAGTCAATCTGATTTAGCAGACGGGATCTTCATACTGTGATTCGCAAGTTAAATTCTGCCCGGATAATTCAACCTGCTGTTGAAACACGCCAAATTCACACAAATTTCAGTAATACCTGATTTTGCAGGTCTGTAACTTTTTTGGAAATTTCCAACAAGTTTTCCCAGAAATGTAATTTAGTCGCATTTATTGTCGACTTAAGTTGACTTGCCAGCATCCTGAAAACTTTTTTTTTTTAACACTTTTGTTTGTGTTTGGATTAAACAAACAAACAAGATATAATAAACCTGTTATGAAGTTTTGAAGTTGCGAAGTGGCTTTTGTCACCCACTCTAACTCTCTCCCCCCGTTTCCAGACTTTTTTGCTAAGCTGAGCTAAACAGATGGTGGCTATGGCTTCATATTTACTGTACACAGACCAGAGTGGCATCCATCTTCTCAGTATAGGAAAAGGAATTAATCACGTATCCTGAAATTTAGTATTTGGTACCAAATCACACAGTTCTTACAAAGAAACCACCTTGAAATTCATTAAGAATTTACAGACCCATAAAATTTTGTGTCACCCAAATTTCTACATTTTCGAACAGTGACTAAACAGTATAGTTATCTTCCCTGTAATACCTAAATACAACTTATACTTGCTGGTTCCCCTGTATTGGCAAACAATATCAATAAATAAAAATACTTTATGTGGTAACTGAAATTATTACTATGGTTTTTGTGTTACAGTGCTGTGCACTATGTGCGGTGAGTCACACTTGAATAAAAAAAACTTTTAAATAGTGTTTTAAATAGGCAATCTTCTGTGGTTAAATTGAGTAAATTATGTTTTGTTTTTGTTTTTTTTTACTCATGGATTTGAGTTTCTTAAGGAAACACATTTCACACTGTAACAAGAACTATTGTCACTTTGTTATTTTAAAGACTTTCAGCAGTTTCAGTTACACACAGGTTCTACATGAACTGGAGTTGCCAAGTCATCGTCACAGGTACCAAAGTGTGAGGTTAGGTAACAAAAGAGGGTAGAAGTAAAGTCAAATCATACAGTACCCCACAAAGCTGCCTGCTAGTAGAGCTAACTTGTAGCCTGTGACTTGAGCTTTGATTTTCTTACGCAGTAAATAGAACCAGGCGTTTCCACATAAAATACCCACAATTCCATTTTTACTATTTACAAACTCATAAATATATAGTCTACAGTAGGAATCATTTTCCCCCCAAACAATCATACAAAAAACAACATACCATAAAAAACTCTGAACACAAATAAAATAGACCCCCCCCCCCCAAAAAAGAAAGCAAAAAAAACAAAACGCATTTATATTCCTTTGGAGTGTTTTGCTATGTTGATCTGTAGCAGTACTTGTGATGTCAAGCCCTCGGGAGATTTTGAGACCTGAGTGTCTTCGGTCAGGTGCAGATCACAATAGAGCTGAGATCCCTGGGAGGAGTCAGGCCCGAGGCCCGGTTCATGTAATCCTACACTGAACATATAAAATAAATTTTAAAAAAAGGGGGCTAAGGATCGGGAGGAGAGGAGGGAGGAATAAAGAGAGTTAAAAGATCACAGGTCATCACCACCCTAAGATTCAGGGGACTGCTCTGACAGAGTGTTGAGCAGGTTTTTGTAGGCTGGGGAGTTCATGTAGCGGGGATACGAGTCTCTTTGCATTAGTGTGTAGATCTGCAGCTGGGCATCGTCGAACGTGTGCGAGGTGGGCTCCTGCATGTTCCTGTTGATCGCCTCACGCACACGGGAGTCGAGGCTCACCTAGGAGTCAGCAGAGTAACATTAGGAAGAACGTAGAAACGTTGTGTCTCTACAGTATCCTGAGTATCCAATTAGCTCGACTTAACAAAAAGACAAGGGAACGGCAGAAGCAGCCAGCCAGAATTTGTCTAAAGATACACCCACCATAGCTCAAATTAATATCTTAAACCGTGTTTGTTTCATAAATAAAAAAAGTGTGTTAAAACAACAATCCGTCGTTTGATGGGGGGATTTTCAGAAACTTCAGTTTCTTATCTATTGTCCCCCATTGTCCGATTTCAATTTTTGCACAGATTAATAAAATCAGATTTTACATATGAATAAATGAGCTGATAGGTAGATTTTATTGGGTATATTAATCTGTTACTCTCTGATTTCTGTCTTTATCCTAAGCGAAGCTAACACATTATACCTTTATATTTACCATTCAGACAGGAAAGTGACTTATCGAACACCAACTATGAAAAGGATTATGCATACTTCCTAAAATGTTAAACTATTCCTTTAAGTCAGGTATGAGTATGAAATGGATATTTGGATGACATTATGGAGTTTCCACCTTGAAGTCAACTGAATAATGAAATTGGCCTGTCACACCTCTTTCGGTGAGAGAATTGAGATGTAGTCTTCATAGATGACCCGAGCCTTCTCCTCTACCACACTCTTATTGGTTTCTTTGCTGAACTCCTCGCAGGCTAACCAGAAGAGCATGTTCTCCTCACTGAACTCAGTGCGAAGAAACTGTCTGAAGGAGTTCCTCCCTGCCGGGCAACACATCAGCTTGTCAAACGACTGCCCCCATGAGCGCACCTCTTCCAAAGTTGGCGTAGGACTGCAGAGACCATAGACAACATGGAAGTGAGTAATGCCAACATCTAAAAAAAATCTGTGCTTGATAGATCTTCGTGCAGTGAATTTTACTGACCAGTCTTCACAGTCTGAGGTCCCTTCCTTGACGTCATAAGATGCCTTTCGGTTCTTGTCATCGCGGTCTTCGTTCCTAAGGATGACACAGATACGAAAACAGACAAATCTCTATAAATCATAACTACAGTGACCTGCAATTCCAATTATGAACTGCAGATAATAAGATTCTTGAGAAATGATGTATTAACAAATATCGATCATCTTACTGTATGTCTATATCATTTATTTTACTAACATAAACTTTGTGCAATAATGTAGCACCAGCAGTCTCATTGTTTCCCATGTGGAGGCAACACATTTAGGTAATCAATAAATTAGTTGACTACCAGGACATAAATCAGTAAGTGCTTTGATAATCAACTCATTGTTTCAGTAATAGTTCAGGCACAATCAGCAGAGTTTTACTGCTTGTCAAATGTGAATCTTCACTAGCTTTCTTAGGCTACTACGACAAAAAGTAACAGTGTAACAGTTAGTTGCTGATATTACATTTTATGATTGGCCATAAAATATTACTTTATACTTAATAATACATTTTCAAGCCCACTTATAAAGAGATTCCCTGCTTTTCTCTGTTTTATAGTTATATATATATAGTATAGTTAAAGTTAAACTGCACAGCATGACAGCTTGGACTGTTGGTCAGACATAACAAGACATTTGAAAACATTACTTTCAACTCTGGGGAACTGAAATCTTTACGTGATTAAGGGATAAAATTAAGTAGCAGAGAATTGATATTTAAAATAATAATTAACTACTGCAATAGACAGGATACATTCTTGGTTTTAGACTGTTGTTTGGACCAAAAAGCAATTTGACAACATCATCTTAGGGTCTTCTTTCTTACATTTTATCGCTAAATGACAAGCACAGAGAAAATAAAATGCAATTCTCGCATTATCCTGTTGTTGCAGTATATAAGAACCATATGTTGAAAATGACATTTGTTAAGCTTGTTAATCTTTGTTTAGCTGTATGCCTGCAGGCGTATCTCTGTACCGACAGTGACAGAGAACTGAAATTCTTCTCCCATAAATTCTGATTACTGAGCCATAAGATTACTGAAATGCAGATATATTAGAGCTCACGTTCGCAACAGGTTCCAAGCTGTTGTTTAAATATGTTTTACATCCCGATACAGCTAATAAATATCCACAGACCTCATGCAAAAATACTCAGAGCAAAAGACACAAGTTGGAGCCTGCTGCTAAGACACAGTAATTCAGGCTATGCTGTCCTACATGCAATAATGTCAGCCATGCTGGGCCACAACCACTGAGTTCTCGGGCAGGGAAGACCTACCAAGAACAGCTACAGCAGCAGCACCAGCAGAAACAACATGCATTTGAGCCCCGTGGGTTGGCCTGGCCCGGCTGGCCCTGCTGGGCCGGTGCAGTTCCCCCCGCTGCCGACTCCTGCTGCACCGACATCTGCCTCTTTCGCATCTCCATCCGCTCTGATCCCATGGGCTGTAGACAAAAGAGAGAGGAGATGAAAGCACTGTGTAGTGTTGTGATGTCAGGAATAGTTACCTAATATAGTAGATAAATAGTAGATAGCTTTTTCTCGGTGTAAAAAAAAAAAAAAAAAAGAAAAGAAAATTCTCACTAGCTTCTAACAGATTGGTTGAACACAAATCAGTGCCAGTGCAGTAGATGGTTAGGACAGCACTGGGTGTACCGCAATAAGACTGAGGAGAGGTGATGGCAGCTTGAAACCCTGACAGTGCATCTGTTTGTAACACCACTGTGATCAAATTCATCATGACAAAGATTGTGAAAATTCATTTAGTTAACACAAATCTGTTTGTTATATATGCAGGCAGTAAAATGCTGCTATAGTGCTCTGTGGCCAGAACATGTGCTGGCATGCCCAGAGGCCACACTGTAGAGGAATGCTGTTGTTGTGTTCGGAGAAAAATATGGAAGAATTGCTGGCTGATTTTATTTTTCATGCTTCCAAACATGAACACTTCAGTCCCTCTAATCCCAACCTGTCTGGTTAATATCGGATGCATTCTACTAACATATCATCATTGGTTCATGCACATTTTACAAAATTTGAAATATCCCATCTGCGAAAACAGCAGTGTATTAAATGATTTTCAACACTCATTGGGCCCAAGTGGAGCGGTAAATAAATACACTTACAAATAATATATATTTGTCATATATATTAATATAATATATAGTTGTACTTGTTAAGTGTGAAACCGTCTTGCATTTTGAAGCCAGATTCGTGATGCTGTGTTATAATTGTGACTTGAGCTCTCCAGTATTCAACAGAATCCCCTTGCAGGTCTGTAGGCCTATAGACTACACACTGGCTGTGCTCACTAAACCACTTCTTGTCTGATTTTAACGTATGTGTCATCACCAGGTCAGACACTGCCAAATCCTGTCAGATCATTTATGTAACAAAGCTGTCGCTTCCAACTCACAGCATCATCCGGCTAATACCTGACCCGAGAAAACGATGCTTAAAAAAAAAATAAAAATATATATATATATATATATATATAAAACGTCTGAAGATTTGGTCCATGGGAGGGAAAGAGGGGGAGTTGAAGGAGCAGCTCGCAAATCTATAACCGCAGCATCGCTCCATCAGCCGTTCAGTGAACACAACACCGTTTGGTCATTTCTAAAATGGATCCGTGCGGGTTCCCTCAGATTCCGAGCTGGATTTGAGCCGCAGATTTCGTGCGCCGTGCCAAATGGCATATTTTACGCGTTAGGTGTCGGGTACTTGAAAGCTGACACAATTGCAGGGAGCTATAGGCAGCTATAGACAGTGAAAGGGGGGGGTGGGTGTATCCATTCAAAGGATAAATTATGATAACAACAAATAAACCGCAATTCTCACAGCGGTACAAACGTGAACGACACGGGGGGGGGGGGTGGGGGGGGGGTGATGATGGTGATGGTAGTGGGGGGGGGGGGGCGTGATGGTTCCTGAACGATATAACAGCAGACACTATTGTATTAGCAACCTGCACATCAAATCAATCGAAGGTGCTACCGTGAAGAAGCACAGAGCTTGATCGCCCTGGACAGCCACCGAAGAGACCCAGCCTAGATCTGCTCCAAGCCCCGCTGCACGGCCGGAGAGTGACACCCCCTTTAAAACGCCGGGAAAACGGCCTCAAACGCTTCCCCCCACCCCCCCACCCCCAACCAAACATACGCTCAACCACACACCGCTTTGCTGCCAGTACTTACAATTTCACCATGTATGCACAGCAGAGAAGAGGTAATTCTTTGCCTTGATTACATCCGATGGCACATAAGGTTTTTTTTCCCCCCCGACCGGCTGCTTCAAGTCAGTACGCATGCGTCTTCTGTCCAACTCGTAGTAGCTCAGTGAGGAGAGTAAAGCCCGACGGGAGGACTCGGCTCTACCGAGCAGGTCCGCTCCTGCCCCGTGTGGGAGACTCTGAGGAACGGGACTATTGAAGCGGGGGGTATCTGCAGGGTGGTGTGTTTAAAAAAAAAAGGGAGGAAAACATACCAAAATGAAGGCATAGAAAGCTACCGCCCCAAGCAGGAAAACAACCCATCAAACATCAAATGATTGAGCTTTGAATTGTGGGATTTTTTTCAGCTGCATTTGAAAGAATATGTAGAAACGTCACCCCTAAAAACCGCCGCTCCTTCGAAGTCTCTGTCTGTGGTGCTGAAACAGCAGCGGTTCAGGCTGCTGTCTCACTGAACGATGTCCTGTGGTTTATAATGTAGGAGGTTTGATCTATTATTTATATTTTGAATGATCTGCGCCCCCCCCCCAACTTTGATGAACAGTTCATCGTTTGTGAGCAATGAATGAGTATTAATCCACTTTTCGCATAAATGTTGACCCACAAAAATACAAACTCTCAAACCAATATGTCAACACATTCATATTGGCACATTATGTTTTTGCTCATTATGGTTCACTTATTGTTGTGTGGTTAGTGTTAATTAAGTATGGAAGCAGCAAACATCCAACTGGAGTCGTCCCATACATTACATCTTCTGCATCATGTTTCCCGATTAGACAAGATCTAAGTTTTCAATTCAATCTGTATCCTTTACATCCTGTTTCATTGTATTACATTGATGATTTCTAGGCTCTTGAGTTACTAAATCTACAATTCAGGCTTGTAACAATTTGTGATGTAGAGGACAACACTGCCATCTGAAGGTTAGATGGAACTAAAGCACTAACGTGACATTCTGTATATGACAAAAAAGCATTTTCTGACTTCATCAGTTCTCACATTCTTTTTTTTTATGTGTGTACATGTTGACCGTTATGATTTTCTTTATGTTATTCAATTTCACTGAGTATTTAACCATGCTAGTGTAATTCATGTTTGAAGGAAAATCAAGATCGAGGTAGATAACAGATGAATTTTTCACTCAAATCTATCAGAGTAAGATACTCTGGCCCATTTTAACACCTCACTTTTGGGTACACTTCATGTCTTGCTCTATATAAGCACCAGATGGCACTCTGCACTCAATAGCTGTCTTTCTCAAGTAATTATCTACTTAATTTACACCATGACATTTGTGCTGTTGCCTTCCTAGGTCACAATGTCATTCAAGATGTACTCTGGTGGTAATCAAATTCCCCAGCCCCACATTGTCATAAGAAGTGTGGCACCCACTTACAGATTAGACACGCAGCTCTGATATCTCCTAAAAAGGGGAAAGGAACAGATCTATTTCCTGTCCATATGAACAACGTTGTGCTTAACTGGGTTGGCCCTGATCATCTACACATTTCTATTTCCTTGAGAGATGTAAACATGTGACTTTCTCCACAACACTTAATTTAACACCTTTCCTTGAGTTCAGGTTACGCAACACAGATCCACAAATAGTCATTTTAGATTGATACATACACAAGCAAGGAATGAATGATACTTTATGCTGTTGTGATTTGATCAGCACACAGAATTTTCCCTCTCAGAGCACAAAGCCAAGTGGAGGAGGGATTCTGGACACACAAAGTCACACGGAAGCTGACAGAGACCAGATGAAAAACGTCTTTTCAATGTATGATTAAGGGGACAGATCACTGTGAAGCTTTGAGGGATAGATAGAATCAGCTCCGCAGAATCAATCAGTGGAGCTGTACACACAGGGAAGCACTTGGGAGGAAGTGCAGACACCAACTTAACACCTCAAGAGATCATACATGGCATTTCTTAGCATTTTGAAGGTGATGCCAAGTTGTCCTATAAGAGCAACAAAAGTGAAAGAAAAATGTTTCATTAATGTTAACATTAATGTTCTTTAACCTCCGCTCATCTTTACTGTAAAGGTCAGGCTCAATTTATCAAAGCATAATCAATATTGTTATTCTTGTAACCAAGTTATGTAGTCATCTGTTTCATAGCTCAATGTAGCATATACCACCTGAGACCAATGTCCTTTTTAAGATGAACACAACTCTGAAGTTTTCAAACCTGAAACGGGTCATTTTTGTGTTATAAAAGTCTATATCCAAATAGTTTCAGGTCAAACGAGACATAAGAGGGTAAATTAGATCATTTCTGACCTGGCCGTATGACATGATGATGAAATAATGTGAAATATGAAATGGCACATGAAAGTAGGGTGTTTTGAGTTGCAGTTGTTCTAAAATAAATGGTTCAGAGTATCCTGGTGGCCTGGGGTTCAAACACACTCACCATTTACTCAGTGTGTCTTTAAATTGCTTCCTTCTAGGGACATTTGTTAAATTTCATTCCCCTTTATTTGCTCATTCTAATTTTCTGTCAGTTCTCCACTGTGTGCTGTCTAATCATGGCTAAACTAAACACTAAACACTAAAACTCCTCAATATCTGGCATTTCTTAATCTCTTGAGCTAAGGCATAAAAATGCTTCAAAATAATGGGCTTATATGGATGGTAATCTCCACAGGTGGCCAGTGCTGACACTACCATACAGATTTTGGTCCTTGATATCCTGAAATCTTACCACTACTTCCCAACATAACTCACAAAGGTCTGCTTAACCTCGTTGTTATTCCAACTAGTGATCATGCATGACTCCAGGGTGATTAGCTCTACATGCTAACCTTGAAGCCATGAAGCTGTAAACAGTTTGTCAACAAGACTGCTCAAATAGTCAAATTCTATTCATATATAAGACTTACAGGTTTCGATCTGACATGAATGGTTTTTGCAACTAGACTGATTGTAGTTAGGTTCAGATGATGTAACTTGTCAAGTGACCAGTGGAAACACTTGGACCTGTGCTTTTACCTGCCTCTTTAAAACAAAAACTCTGTTAGAAATGTATCTCCATGGACTTGAACTTAAATATTATGTGGTCTCTAATGCGTTTTGATACACCTGTTCATTCCCCCCAGTTTTGTATAATAACTGCTAATATAAGCATTGCCTTCATTCTTATTAACTTAACGTAAGCTGCAAGGTGAAAGAGTTCACTGGAAGTGAACAAAGCACAGATCTTCTCTCAAACATCCTGCCAAACAACTGCTTTGTGTAATGTATATATGAATGGGCTGACCCATCTCCTCCCACTCAATTCTGATGACAGCTACTGTGTCTTCGTGGCTGTTGTACAATCCCTTCCCCCCTGTGAATAGTAACCTAGCTCTCTTTACTACAGAAAGCCCTCGGAAATATTTTTTCATCCCTTTACTGGGAAACATTCTGCTGCCAAACAATCACATCTGCAGATTAGTTATAGAAAACATTTATGGAACCTCCTTGTCTCTCAATAAATACTACACTGGTTGTTGCTACCTGTTATATATTTTAACTGCCTGAATCACTGTCTATACAACTTTGTTTAGAGATCTAATGACTGGTTTCACACTATTTCGAGACACAGCATCTTCTTCTTTTAATCTTCTTAAGCCTCATTCTGACAGGAAGTACCTCCCTAAATAGAAGTTTGGCAAGAACTGTTGCTGATACTTGGACAAGAGCAATCTGGCTGCAATAAAAATAGTAACACAGACAGAGCGAGGGTTGTTCATTTACTTCATACAGTTCTTAATGAAGAATTATTTGAAAGATGAGTGTAGTTGTATTGCCATTCTGAGAATAGTCAAAACTATTTGTTTTAACAAAAACAGTTTCAGCAACAAATTGGTGGTTTTGGTTCTTTCATACTGCTACAACAGACTAGCAAAATAATAATTAGCATGCTCTGACTCAAAACATTTCTGAAATGTGTACTCAGGAAGAAATCAGCTCATATATATCTGTGGTTTTAGTTTACGGACTGCTGACTTGTTTCACTGTATTTGCTTCAAGAAAATCAGGTCAAAAGTAGTAGACCTGTCAGAGACAGGTTCATGAAAATGAGGCGATCATCAGCAATCGTAATCCTTCATGTGTAACAAGCTGCCACACTCCCATACCTCAAGGCACACCATCTCCTGTTCTTCTCGGCCCGGGTCATTGTAGTTGACCGGGTACCCTGCACCACGCCGACAGGCCCGGGCCAGTCCCCGTATCCGCTGCCACATCAGGGACCTGGTGCGTCTGATTCCCTGCAGAGCAGACGTGGGCCTGATCTCCCACTGCCTCACCGCACTAGCACATGGCATACTCCGACCATGAGGCTTCAACTTGCCACGTGAGGCTCTAGTCCGGTTGAGATCATAAGAAATCCACACACTCCCTGCTTCCGTCCTCTATGTTTTCCTGGCATCTCCTCTGAAGCAATTTGTGGCAGAAAGAGAGAGGGAAGGACAAAAAATGCATCAGTGACCCCGACAAAGAGAAGAGTATTCACAAAGGAGAGGGCAGAAGGGGATTAGAACAATGTTCCCTCTGGATGCAATCCTGATTCCTCTATGCGCTACCGTCTCACCAGCTTAGGCCAGATTAAGCCAGGAGGTTTTAGTGTCTGAGTGAGAAGGATGGAGTGACAGGCATGGATTCATTTGTGATTATATATGCCTCCTGATGAATTCCCATGTAATACAAAGGATTAAAACACATTGGTAAATGGTCTCCACAGAAGAAACATATGGCCCCAGTGGACACTTTTAACCATTAACACACGCACAATTTTACTTTTTGAGATGAATACTCTGTTACTAGTATGTTGATGTGTTGACTGAGGAACCTCTAACATGTACTCTGTCATGCCACTCATTACAAAATCACAAGGATAAACGCTGCTCAAAGCTCCTCAGTGTGAGCAATCAACTGACTTTAGCCCTTGGTTATCCTCCAAAGCCACAAAGTTAAAGAACAAGTGGTAATGCAGTTAATTGTAATTAATTGGCTTTAGCCACATGTGGCGTATTCTCATTTTCCAGCCCATTATCATGTCAGAAATATTAGTAACAAATGGAAAAACAGAAAATTAACTTTTTCTGCTTCTGTTTCCAAGATTTTATTCTTGTGCTTTGGCAGCAGAGACACAGACTGTCCATTTAGTTGTATCAGTTTCATATTTCACTAGATCAAGTCTTTTTTTTCTCTCTCCTTTTGCATTTTGGGCAAAGTTAGTAAATTATTAAAAAAGACAACAGAAGTTAGTTGTCATTGCTGAGAAAGTTTTATTTTCAAAACAACTGCATTTTTTATTTTACTATATTAAATTGAATGATTGTAGTAACCTCAAGCAATAAAAGTGCATGTCCGCCATGTTTACAAATATTGCTTTTAAGGGAATAAAGTAAGTAAAAAATAAGCAATAACAGCAAATTATTCAATTTCATTGTGTTCCTGCCTTTGCCTTGTCAGTGGAGAAGACATAGTAATTCTATATTGTGGAAAAAATGCATATATATTTGGGACGTAAATATCCTTCAATGAAAATATTACAATAGAAACATGCAGGTAAATATTTCCACTGCTCAAAAGTGAATGAACTAACGATGGAGAGAACAAGCTCCTAGTATTACATTTGTTGTATATATATATTTATCCTATTTATTTTTAAACTGTAATCCCATTTATTGTTTAGCTATTGGATTATTATTTGCCTTCCAATGCAATAATGTGCAGGTAGTATTTTACTGCTGGACCAGGTGGAGCTAATTCTTACATAATGTCATCAATAAAATGGCACCACATTTTCTAAGTTTATATATTGCGGATGCAAAATCTTAATTTAGGATCAAATGTATAACTACACCAAAGCATTTCACAAGGGACACACCACCATTACCGCATACTTATTGAATAAATATTTTTCATGAATGAATGTATCAATGAAGTTAAAAATGGTCCATTTCGTTTGAATTGATGCAGAGCCGAGGAGCGGAGCTGAGCACGTGACTGATGGTCACATGATAAACCGTGACGCCGGGCTGTAGTCTGTCAGCTGTTCGCTTAGGGGAGTACCAGGGTGAGTAATTCCTTTAAATTAAAATTGGCTTGTTGTATTAAATTATTTTCACATTAAATACCGTGAAGTTTGGTAAACATGTGTTTGGTTGGATCCTGTTATTCTAAAAACATCCCTGCTTCTTTCGCTCAGAGTGGAGCTGAATCGACGTTAGCACAGCTAGCTCAGGTTAGCAGCCGCAGTTTATCTTTTCCGACTGTTGGGCTAACGGTGACACCTGTGTCACCGACAGCACGAAAATGTGACAGTCTCGTGTGTTTGCTTTGTGTTTGGCTACCGTCTTGATGGAGTCTAATGTTAAAAGGTCTGAGCCGTGTGAGCTTTATCTCAGTTCATCCCTTCATCACCAGTCGTGACATTGGTCAGCTAACTAAGCTAACATGACCTGCGGCTAACAGTCTGAGCTGCAGAAGATGGACTAAATAATGTCACAGCTAAAGTTTTAAGACTAAATCGAGGCTCACCTTGTCTGCCACAGGTCTGAATACTTCGTATTAGTGTTAAATATTCTTGCTTCATATCAGCTGTCTGCTTTATAGCTCTGTCAGCCATTGCAGGTCAGTCTTAAACCGTGTTTCGTCCATCATTAGGAATATTTACCGTCTCCATATGATATATTGTTGGTTGTTGACATTTTGTTATGTGTTATCAGTCAATTCTGGCCTGTACACACCTGCTGATAACCACCCAGCATTTGTAAGGACGCCTCTCATGTTGAGATGCTGTGTTGATGTTAATCTGGGTGTTTCCATTTCAGGTGGTGTTGGATTTTAATCCTGACATATACTGTAGTGGACACATCACAACATGGACATCCGCGGGGCTGTGGACGCTGCAGTCCCCACCAACATCATTGCAGCAAAGGCAGCTGAGGTGCGGGCCAATCTGGTCAACTGGCAGTCCTATCTGCAGTAAGTACAAGTTACAATAAGTACATCAAATTAAAATGCAATAATCTTCATCTTCAACTGCTTATCCATTTCTGGGTCGCGGGGGATGCTGGAGCCAATCCCAGCTCACACTGGGCGAGGGCGGGGTACACCCTGGACAGGTCGCCAGTCCATCACAGCGCCAACATACAGAGAATAAACATGCACATACTAATTTAACCAAATGGCTCTTCCCTGAATTTTGCGTTTCAAGGCTCATAAATGACCAGATTTTGTTGCCACTGTTAGATAGGGAACTATGCTCCTGAATCTTTATTATTACAGTAACAGTAGGAAGAAGGGTCAAAGTGGACTGCATTGTATTAACCGGCAGCTGCAGTATTTTGTCAACCACATTTACATATATTCTTTTTTGCTTTGAGGAACCAACATTTTACGATATCAAGAAGTTTCAATCCTCTACTTGCTTATATATGCTTTGCATAATTTGTTGGGATCCTTTGTCCTGATAGCCATTAGGCTTTTTAACACCTGTTGATACCCCTCCCATGTCCCTTAACATAACTGGCCATGTGCAATAATGGAACTGCTTCTAGTTTTATTTGTTACTCTCATTCCCTTTTCATACATAATGATTGTTTGTGTATCTGTTGTGTGATATGTGTGTGAGTTGCAGGATACATAAGTTTCCCCCAGGCAGATGAAGAAAGTCTCTTCTATCCATCTACTGCTTTAAGTCAATATCTCAAATTTTATTAGGCAAGATAAGCTCTGATTACGCTAATCCTTTTGAGTATATCACTGCAGAGACGTGGCACTATGCTAACCAAAAAGCAGCTCTACTATAGTTAGTGTGTTGTGATTCACTGTCTTGAGTGATACTTCCTCTTTGAGCTTGTGTTTTAATGCAACAGATCTGACTTGCATTACTCAATACTTCTAACAAATCATCTGATTACTTGATTCCTTCTTTCACTCACTATGGAAGTTCCATACATGGTGTTTTGCTTTAACAAGAACGTGTGATATTTCCAGATTATTGTACAAGCTTCCCTTGCAATTAGAAACACCATGCTAGTTGCAAAGCAAATTCTAGTCCTTCAGCGTTATGGCTGAAGCACACATATATATGTTATATGTATTGCTTCCATAGTGACTGAAATGAGTGACAGTGCACATATCATGGTGGCTCAGCCTAATGTCTCATTGAATGTTCTTCTAGGAGTCAGATGATCTCAGTGGAGGACTGTGAGTTCATCAAGAAGTTTGAGGTGGCTAACTCAGAGGACAAACAGGTCATTCTGACCAATGAAGGCCATCAGGTATTTTAAATTATTATAATTTATTATTACATATTATTAAACACATTATTTTATATTATTTATCCATGTCTGTATTTTTAGATATGTGGTCTCATTCACTACGTGACAAGGAAGTACCCTGTTTGCTGTCTTCATAGCTTTAGTTCTCAAACAGGAAAAAAGTATGTTCATCTTTATTCCTTATCTTCTGAGCCCACAGTTCTGATGCATCAGAGTTGGACACAGAAGTACTGGGATAATGGGTTCCCCATGTGATAATTATTACAATTAGCACTACTTGTGTTCTGCTTGATAAGAAACCACCCAAGCCCTGTTTGTGTTTAAAGCTGTACACAGAGATGTCTCAGTGTGCTGTTCCTTGTTGATTTCTTTTCCACCTCTTTCCTCAACCTAGAAAACCAATATGTGATTTACAGTTATTATGTAAAATCACTGAAACGTTTCCTGCTTCGTTCTTAGACAGCAGCTTTACTATGTACTCCTTATTGATAGAATACAACGTCTAGAACACACCAGTGTCATAGACCACCAACTTTCCACATGGCAAAAAAAAACAAAAAAAAACGGCTTGGGCAAGTCTGCGCACATTAAATGCTGTGGGCAATACATACAAACTCACAAAGTATGCATCATCGTACAGACAATGATTGTTGAAAACCACGCTTCAGACATGCACATTCACTTTCAGTCTGTGGCGTTTGAGAGAAGACAGGCAGAATAAAAGCCAAGGTTTTGTTTTGGTTTTTTTTGGTTGAGAATTAAATGGGTTTGTCTCTTTCTGAGTCTCTGTTTATCTGGGTTTTTGTTTTGTTTTTTTTTTGTTCAGTGTGCAAAGACCTTCCTCAATCTGATGGCCCACATCTCCAAGGAGCAGACGGTTCAGTACATCCTGACTCTGATTGATGACACCCTGCAGGTAAAGATGCGCACCCCACTGACTTTGGACTACTGGGTCATGCATGTACATGGATAGAGACAATTTGAGAAATCAGTTCAGCAATCCAAAAAATTTTAGGCTCAACAATTAAGAGTTTGTTTGTTTTTTTTTTTTTATTTAGGTTTTGTATGTATTCAAACATCCTGTCTAATGACATGATAGTTTTTGATTATTTGAAGAAACCCAGATTGACGAGGGAAGGATGTTGAAATTGGATGTTTTTGCTGAAATGACAACTTTATAAAAAGTGTAGATTTTGTAGTTCTGAAAATGTATAAAATAAACTAGTAAAAAATGTCAAAGGTTGACACCCATGGGTAATTGTTTGCTGTAGCTCAACAAAAACTCAAAGTAAAATCTTTGTCAAGAAATAAGCACATTGTTTAATTATGAAATATATATTGAAATTATAATTAATCTGATACCTTGAACCGGATGTCACTTCTACAGGAGAACCATCAGAGAGTGAACATCTTCTTCGACTATGCCAAAAAGACGAAAAACACTGCCTGGTCCTACTTCCTTCCCATGCTGAATCGTCAGGACCTTTTTACTGTGCACATGGTGAGTTACCAAATAATAATTAGAATATAAAACAAATTGAATACAGGACTATTCAGTCTTTCTCTAAAATTTGAACCTTACGCAAGTAGGTATTTTTCGTTGCCATGAATTTTTTCGCAATTGCTTCCAATCATAGCAAAGTATCAATTATTCCTCACAGAGTAACCTTTGTTTTTTTTCGTAGATGAAATGCAATAAATGTAATGATTTTTCCTGTCCAACCTTTTTTTTTTTTTTTTTCAAAAAAATAAAAAATAAAAAAAAGTGATCAACCAACAACAAACAGAGTGCTTATGATAAGGCGCACGCCTCAGTAAATACCGCCAGCCTGATGACAGCCAGTAAGTGCCCCAATCAATCCAGCTGTCATGCTGACTCTTGCTTGCTTTAAATTGCAACATCAATACTTTGACACACACTGTCCCCCTGGCAATGAGAGAATTGCAGCACTTTATTTGTTCCTGTCTTGTCATGGGACACACTTGGATTTAAGAAGCTGAAATTGTTATACTGCAAAATAATGGCTCTGCTCTTGACATCTACTGTTCGTTGGTTGTCCATGCATGCCAGTATGAATAAAATGTTCCTCCTATATTAGGCTGCGAGAATCATTGCTAAGCTGGCTGCCTGGGGCCGTGATCTGATGGAGGGAAGTGATCTGAACTACTACTTCAACTGGATCAAAAGCCAACTCAGTTCACAGGTACATCAGTAGAAATTGTGATGCAAAAAATATCTGGTGACATGTAAAAGACTAAGAGTAATCCCTAGTGAAAAAATGGTCACTGCGTATGGACTGGCATTGTTCACATGTGAAGTCTTGAACTGTTTCGTCATTTTACAGTGATTTTTCTGACAGCAATTTAAAATGTTTATTTGATTTCATTTTTTTGTGTTTTTATGTGACTAACAACAGATGACTTCGATAAGATAAGAATCACCAATAACGAATTTTCAGGGTACATGTTGAATGGGTGTGATTAACAAGTCTGAAGTTTATACTACTTTGATATACTAATGTAATGTAACTAATACTAATTATTTTGGATTTTTTTATTTTTTTTTAATATTCTCTTTTATTGTTTGTTCTTTTGTGATTATTATCTCATGGATTATATTTTCTTTGATATTAGGACATCGTTTTCTAAAGACCTTGGCCTTTCTTTCACATAGTTTATTTAATAAGTTGTTGGGTTTTTGGTTTGTTTTTTTTTTTCTATAGAATAGAGTGTAATAATCAAAAAAGCTAACAAATCCTAAATACTATCTCTATTATCTTTAATTGAATCACAGTGAAAACCTTGTCAGAATCAATATCATGTATTTATTCACCTATAGTTTGAGCAAGTTTGTCAGGCCTTGGGATGGTCCAATAAAAGCTTCACTGTCGGTGCTGGCTTTGCCTTAGCAGATGTACACACCAAAGAGTGGGATGATAAAACAAATGAATATTGACTCCGTTTCTTTTCAGTTTCAGTACCATTTCTGAAATACCCGAGGGTGGTCTCTAAATCAGTTAGAGCCTGCTCTTCCAAAAGCATGATTTCACCAGTTTCTTATAAACTTTTAGCTTTTTAAAAATATCTGAATTGTGTTTGTTTTTGTTTTTTATATATATATGGTTGTTTGTTTGTTTTTTTTTGGGTTTTTTTTTCTCTTCAACAGCCAACCATCAAATCAATGAGCATCCATTGTCACTGATTTGCCTTTGTGGTCAAACATGCAGCACATGACACATGTTAAGTTCAGTACACAAAGAGATGGCTTGTGAAAAATTTTGCACCTATTTCTTTTGTTTATGTCTCATTAGAACCTACATGGTACAGGTCCAGAAACAGGCTCTGGAGCAGGAACTATTTCCCCCAGTGAAGTGAGTATGAGTGAAGTGTGTCTTCGGCCACCCTGGCGCTTCCAAGAACAAAGGCAGGGTTTGTGCAAGCTGCCAAATGTCAGCTGTCACTGGACTTTCATGTCTCTTCCTTCCCTTCTTTTTCTCTCCCATCCTGCTCTTGGGGTCAGGTTTTTTTGTATAATACTTCCAGAATGTTGGAGACCTGAGCCTTTTAAAGCTGTTTAAGGGGAAATTCTCCATGCAGACAGCATGTGGTTTGCAGCGCCTGGTTGGTTTTAAGAGTACAAAATTGCATGCTGTAAACCACTTCGCCTTAATGCTGAAAGTGCATGACAAACACGGCTTTTGTTGTACATTATGATAATGAAGGTGACTGGAACAGCATTTGCACAGCAGCAGCATCCTGCCATTATGCCAGACCTTGTCAAGCATAGTGTGATAATTCTGAGAAATGCGTTCAGAAAGATATTTACAGAGCTGCTATCTAATAACTGAACATCATCTTTTTCTCTGCATTTTAAACCAGGTAATCTCTGCTACTCTACTCCTCCACTCTTCCTGTCACCTGTTCTTCTTGCTGGACGCCTTTGCTTTTGTTCACTCTTTCTTAATTAACAGATTAATGCAATCTATTTTCTCCTCTCAGCTTCCTCCACTCTAATCTCAATTTACATTATTCTGCTCAGGTGTGATGGGACAATTTTCCCTGCTACTGCTATGTATTGTACTATTGAGTCTGTGATCTAGCATGTGTTTATTTAGACATTTGATAGACTGCATGTGTAATGCCTCAGGTTTCATAGGTGATGGTAATGCAAGTTTTGGATTGGTGTTCTTCGATGTGCTGTCTCTGCTTGTCAACTACTCTGTATTCTTGACCTTCACACATTCAGTGTGTTTTCCTGATTACACAGCAAAGGCTCACTCTCCTGATTGGGTACATTTTTGCTTCTGTCCTTTGCAGAGCTCTCAGTATGTCCAGTGTGTGGCAGGGTGTCTTCAGCTGATGCTGAGGGTCAATGAGTATAGGTTTGCCTGGGTGGAGGCTGATGGAGTCAACTGGTGAGTAATGACTCCTAATAAACAAGGTTACTTTTACCTTGTGAAAGGGAGAGGAAAAAAAATCTATAAAAATGTTTTTTTTTTTTTTTTTTATTGCCTCATAATTTTTGGATGTCAAAGTTGGAATTGGAAATCTGATATTTTGGAATTAGCAACTTCAGTTAGCTTGTGATGCAGTAAGATGGTCTTTACTGTCATTGTATTTATATTAGACACCTCATGTTTGATATTTATTACCTGACACCATAAATAATTTATAAACTGTAGTAAATCTTAAGTGAATATATTGGAACTTTGAACTTTATTACATTCTTTAGCATGTTCTTGGAAAAGCTTGATTGTTCAAAAATACTGTTTTGGTTGTGAATTGTACAATTATTTTATTTTACTATTCATATATTGGAAAATCTTGAGAGTGCTACAGTAGGAGGTTCGTACATTTACTCACCTGTGACGACAATGTTGTATATTCACGAGCCAAATTTCTAAAGGCAGAGCACAGCTGGAACAGTTTGACATATTGAGGGGGGAAAAAAAATAAAGCTACAACAGAGTAATGGAAGACACACTTAACACTGCAAAACTACCCCTGCTACTTAGTTTGGATCAGATAATTAATACACATCCATGAGATCCACATCTCTGCACTTACCAGTTATTTCTGCAAATGCATGACTCACTGTAGCTGTGATCATTAGTACTGTACTCTGAGCAGCTCTTCTGTCCGGAGGAACTGTACGTTTTATTGCAGTCATCATCAGCAGTAATGGCCTGACAGCATGTAACCAAACACCTGTGAAAATCCTTCTGTTAGTAAACACATGGTAGATGTTGTTTCTCTTTTTTCCGTATTTAGATTTTTTTTTTTTTCTTAGTTTTGAAGAAATTAATTCATATTTTTCTTTTAGCATCACGGCAGTGCTGAGCAACAAGTGTGGCTTCCAGCTCCAGTACCAGATGATCTTCTGTGTCTGGCTCCTGGCCTTCAGTCCTCAGCTCTGTGAGCAGTTGAGACGCTACAATGTAGTGCCAGCCCTGTCTGACATCCTGCAGGAGTCTGTCAAGGAGAAGGTCACTCGAATCATCCTGGCTGCCTTCAGGGTATGTGGAGAATTTCTCACTTGTTCTGTATGTCACCAAAATGCCATTTTCTTCCTGAATATGTTTAATCCCCACTGGCTGAATTTCTGTTGCTCTAATGAAAGCACACAAGAAAGATTTCCAAATAAGCTACATTTTATATTCTTCCCTCCAAAGAAACAATTAGTCGAAATTAGTCTCTGTACTTCGTCACAATAAGAGCAAACTGAAATGACAAACAGCACAGAATATTTAATGTTGTCATAAACACCCTGGACACTGGACTTCCTCTGCTGCTTTGTGTCTGCCAGATAATGAATTCATCAATGGCTCCACAAAACCATTTCTCCCCCCATGTCTGACGGGGCACTGGCACAGGTCTAGAATATCAGATCGCATCCTCAGGTCTTTGTTAGGGAAGAGTATTAAAAACAATTGACTTTTGATATTTTCTGTCATTTTAAGGGAAGCAAATTGACTCCTGTGCTTTTAATAGACCTGCTCCCACCTTTTGGGTGTCTTTGCTGAAACAAATTAATTTGAGATCAATTCTGTGAGATTATGTTGTGCTGTATCTTGTTCACTTTGGTGGATTGCATGTGTTCCTGCTTATGTTTAATTTCCCCCTCATTCATCGCAACTTTTGATTCATAGCAACTGTCACACAATGCACGTCTGTTTTTAATTGGTCAAGTTTGTTGTTCTTTTTGACTGCTATATTTCAGCTAATTAAAAGCATTGATGGGCAGCAAAGGGAACCTCGGCAACATCTTGACATTGGGTTCTCCCTAGAGTTGTTCCACATACCCGACAGTGTTAGTTTGACGGAGAGTAAGCACAACTACCAAAACATTGTCATCCTCCAACAAACAGGGATTTGTTTTGTTGACACAAAGGGGCTCTCGATGTTGGGGTGTCATTGAGGAAGTTGGGATGTTGCAGGGAATTCATTGTGCCTTTACAAGTATTTTCAGCATTTTTCTGCATCTAGATACTTTTCCCAAATGTCCTAATTATGCAGATGATTCTGCTCACCACAGGGGACCAACAATGTGACCATCTGGAACACGTCCTCAAATGCAACTGTTGTTTGAGATCTTTTGTTCATTACTTAACCTAACTTTAAGTTGTTGCTCTGTTGTGTTTTTGTTGTTGCTGTTTCTTTTTTTGAAAAACATATTTAACTTAACTCTTGTAAACATGAAATTTCTTTTTACCACATTGGAGGCTCTCAACATTTACTTCAACTTGGCGTTTATCGTCAATTTGACAGGGATGTTGTGAGCATATCACATGTTCTTTTCATGGGTTTTGTAGGTAGCCATCTGTTACTATGGCCTCAATGAAGGCTTAAAGGTCAGAGTATGGAGTTCCATTTATTCTACATAATAGTCTGAGGCTGTGCTTCTGGAACTTCAATAACTGATCTTGCTTCAAAAACAGCTTTGACAATCCTGGAGCATTGTGTTCTTGATGTAGCATAGCTCAGAATTTATTCCCTTCAGTTTACTCACATCCCCTGAAATTCAGATGTTTATTGAAACAAATAACCGACTTTTGAAGGAAAAGAACCTTAGTGACATGATTTCTCAAAATAAATTATTTCTATACATAAACTCTGTATGTATAGAAATGATTCCACAAATACAGGAATCATATCACATCCATACATTGTCAGTAATATACAGTGGTTGAAATTTTTTTAACATAGTGCTATTGGATTAGTATAGCTAAGAAATACATGGAATATGAACATCTCTAATCTAAATAATCTCCCTTTATATATTAGTTTATCTTTGCTTTGCTTTTTTTTTTGTTAAGTGATATGAAACATTCTAAAATTCACACAAACTACAGAAACATCAGTATAGCAACATAAAAGGGACTCTGCTATTTCTGACAGCTGACAGATTTTTGTAGCCTGGTAATATTTATATCATTATTTATGTAATGTAATTAAATATGAGTCTGGGAAAAGTAAATGACCAAGTCTTTCATAAACTGACTGACTGACTAACACTCAATTCTTATTGCTGATTAATGGGTTGTTTTGTTCATTGAGTAATGAATGAATTGATTCATTGTTTCAGCAGGACATTGAATTTATATACTCATTCATTGACTGATTCAGACAGTAAATATCAGATTTATTTATTTTTTTTATTTTTTAAATAATCTGCTCTCATATGATTGAAGTCGTAAATATACAACATTTGATGTTCGCACTGTTCTGACAGAATCTTCTGGAGAAATCTTCAGAACGAGAGACTCGTCAGGAGTACGCTTTGGCCATGATTCAGTGCAAGGTCCTGAAGCAGCTCGAGAACCTGGAGCAGCAGAAATACGACGACGAGGACATCACTGACGACATTAAGTTTCTACTTGAGAGGCTTGGAGAGAGTGTGCAGGATCTCAGGTACTCGGTCAACACCATTTCATGAATTCCATGTAATTTTTGAAAGTGTATCACACCCTTCACTTTTTAAAACTAGTTCTGCTACAGCAAATGGATTATTAGAAACTCCACTCAATCAATAAAAGTAAAACCTTGAATTTGTATTTTCAGCAATTTTTTCATTTGACATTATTATCGTTATACCCCATTAAAATCATCTCTCTTCATTTAGACAGATGAGAAAAAGTACCACATCAACAAAAAAAAAGGTTTTCCCCCCATGAGGAACAAATAACATAAGTGATCCTCGAACAGTCCCCTTTTCTTTTTGAACAAGGTTTTTCATGTTCCATCTGTTTTGTTTGTGTACTATTTATCTGCAGCTCATTTGATGAGTACAGCTCTGAATTGAAATCCGGCCGCCTGGAATGGAGCCCTGTGCACAAGTCTGAGAAGTTCTGGCGTGAGAACGCTGTACGTCTGAACGAGAAGAACTACGAGCTCCTCAAGTAAGATGAAGCCTTTACTCTATCTTGATTTGCTGGGTCAGAACTCACTCTAACCCTGTTCATACTTGTTTTTTTATTTGTTTTATTTGATTGTCATTTCCATAAACCTCAAATATAAATTGCCTTTTTTTTTTTTTTTTTTTTTTTGCCATTGTTATTGTTTGTGTGTGTCCAATTCAAGGACTCAGATCAGAAATAAAACATCAGTTTGTGTCTCTGTTCTTTGGTATATCAGTACATCCTGATGGATCAATAGACCGTGGTGGATCTATTGATATTCAGTTAAAAACCACCTCATCACTGCCCACCCTATTTATTACCCCCCCACCCCAGATCTCCTTTTTGAAACAGACAAACCTTTCTATTTCAATGCCTCTCCTCGTGTCTGGCTTCAACAGGATCTTGACAAGGCTGTTGGAAGTGTCTGATGATCCTCAAGTCATAGCAGTGGCAGCTCACGACATTGGGGAGTATGTGCGACATTACCCGCGTGGCAAAAGGTGAGGAATCAGTCTGTGAAAATCAAATCGCATCAAAATGTAAAGCCACTGTAACTACTGCTTTAGATTTGGAAAGACATTGTGATGCACATTAATATGAGAAAACAGTAAAGTTGTTTTCATTGATTGATTCTTTAGTCTTTTTTGCCTGCTGGCTGTAGTATAAACATCAACTGAAAAATAGCCCCTCCAGGAAAGTCTGAACACTCCTCTGATCTTGTGACTTCCTTATACTCTATTTTTAGGTGTGAGAATGGATGATAAAAAAGATCAATGCTGGTTTTCTTGCTCTCATAAGTCTTACTTTCCGGTCATCAGAATCCCACAGTTTGTTTTTCACATTTCCAGACTCACCTTTGTAATTAAATCCCAGTAGGAACAATTTACCCAAAGTGTGTAACAGCACCAGAGTGTGTACTTTTGTTTTCTCAATTTAGAACATTTTACTTTATTACCACACCTCACACTTTTTTTCATTTCTCACAGTGGTCTGTTGTCCTGTTTCAAAGCATTATATTCAGGCTGGCTCAGTTTACCTGATGCCAAACCACTTAATAACATGAAAATAGGGCCAATTTTCTTTGTGGATCAAGGCTTCCACCCATTTTTCTCCTTGTATTCCTCCCATTTCAGGGTGATTGAGCAGCTGGGTGGAAAGCAGCTGGTGATGAATCATATGCACCATGAAGACCAGCTAGTCCGTTACAATGCTCTGCTGGCTGTGCAGAAGCTGATGGTCCACAACTGGTATGAGCACATTCACAGCCTCACTGATTTGATTGATTATTTCTGTTAAAGGTAGAACTACTGATCATGCATTTAGTGTCATTCGGAATTATCCCCAGGTTTTTGACTGTGAAACATCTATGTCAGCATCTACCTTAGTAACAGATCAATATTTAAAGATCCTTGTCAGAAATTCCTGTTCAAGTCATGTCTGTTCTAGTCTGCTTGTATATAGAAGCGTGTATGCTTTTTATATCAGCAGCAGAATTGTTTTCTTTTTTTTTATTTTGCAAACATTGATCTTATTATACTTTTTTTTTTTTTTTTTTATCCTCTATTAAAACCCCTCACCTGCATCATCAGTTTAAAGAACTATTTACTTACTAAAGCACAGGTCAATTCTTCTTTACCATCCATCCGTATTCCTCTTGATCCAAACACTTAACTCACCATCTTCTGTGTTTTTTTCTGTCCATTGGATTGCTTGGAAACACACAAAACCAACAAGCCATGAGTGAAAATGTGTTAGTTTTGCTGATGCTATCTAAAACACACTTAGCTCCCTGGGCAACTGTGAACGGTGGAGGTGTGTTTAATATCGGAGTGTAGTGCTGTCCCATCTCAGTGACCTCAATGTTCCTTGTATGTTCACTGAGGTGTGAGCATCATATCATTCACTCTACCATAAAGGTTTTCAGTCTGGCTTCATTAACTGAGGAAAGAAAAACACATTTTCACTATCAGACCCACAACAGAAAGCAATGATGACAAAACTAGAACGATAATGTGAGGGATCTTTTTTTTTTTTCACCTATAATAAAGATAACCATTGCCAAAAGAGGGGGAATTTGGAGAAGTTTACCCAAACTTCAGAGATGTTTTGTTACTTAGATACCTGCCTTTTAGAAAATAGAAACAGTATGTGGACATCCAGTGGATCACGTTTGATCGTGGGCCTAATTGAGGATTGCAATGAAAGAACAGAAGTTATGTCAAAAGGTCAAATGGGAAACACCTACTCAGGCATTAAATACTCTTGAGTTGAAAATTGAATAAAACATTTTATACTCAAGTGAAAGTAGATTTCATTGGAAAATACATATTTTATCACTCAGACCTTGAATGCAGCAGCGTGTTATTTAAAACGAACTGTACTGGGTGGCAGTTCTTTCTATTATTCCCAGCCTGCCTCGCCTCTATTTTCATGACCTCGACAGGATCTATCCATTGGGGGTCTCAGTATTTGTTTTTGCTATATCGAAGTGTGTGCGGTCTACACTCGCTTGTATTCATGAAAACAGGAATGTGTGTCTCTTATAACAGAATTGGGGGGGGGGGGGGATACTGGATGGTGCGACTGTCAGAAAGGTCTCCAGTGACTCCACTACTCAACTGATATTTTTAAAGCAGCACACCACACCTGCTGTTGCCTCGAGTGGGCTGTCTTGTCATTGTTTCCATGGTCTTCTCATCCTACATACCAAAGGCCCCTGCTGTCATGACAACAGCACAATGGATGTGTGAACTAGGGGAGGGGGGAAAAAATTATTTTATCCTTTTTACCTTTTTATAAAGATGTTTGTATTTTGCTTCCAGATCGTGAATAAGTTTTGAATGGATGGAATTTTTCCATTCAGCTCAATGCTGAAGGTTTGTCCCTGTGCCGAACTGGACTCGGTGTCAACACTGAATCACAATTGTTTAAATAGAAGATGCAATGGTATATTATTAGATTCCATTTCATACTGCACCTGGCTTTTAGGGCCTGCAAAATATCTGAATGTGTCTTCAAGATCACAGTGTGTTCCTTTTTTTTTTTTTTTTTTTTTTTTTTCACAAAGCCTCAGGGAAGGACAGAAAAAAAAAAAGCGCAATAATGAAAACTAAACCTTGGTGAGAATTTCAAGGGACCAAATGCTCTTTAATTTTTATTCATCTCTCTAATCCATGTTTTGCTGACCTTATGTGTCTTCTTGCATTACAGTTGACACAGCTTCTCCAAAAACACCAAGAATGGTGGGGAACTGCTGTAATTGTGCAGGCAGTAACCTATCACCACACAGCCCAATGTAGTCGCTGCACATTCCTGAAAATGTGTTTCTTCTCTTTATTTACATTCCGAATGATAGTCTTTGTGAAGGCCTCTTCATATAGTGTATGGAACTGATATAGTGGGAGGTAGTTGCTGGTGCAGTTGTTACTGTGTCTAATACCTTATTGGTAGAGAGGTGTGGAGGGAAATTGGACGAAGTGAAAAGAAAAGGCTGATTATTGGGACAGTCAGCACTTGCAGTAGCTTATATAATTGAGTCATCGATAAGAAACAGCTTTTTCATGGATACAAATGAAAATGTTGTTATTGTCCTACAGTTCTTAGATATAACACAATAATAATGACCAAAATCCGAAAAGGGCAGGAGGGTCTTAATTTCATATGCAAACTGGAAACATTTTCATAAGCTTGATTATTAAAATTAACAGATCAGTGTGAAGATTTACCTTTTACCAAGACGTATTTAAAACCACATGAACAATTTCACTACTTGCTGTCACAGACTGGAGACTACCTGTGCAATTTGAGTCCTGAGTGCAGATTTTAGAAAGCACCAGCAGCCAATAGACATGATCAATAACATGATCCAGCATCCTTATTACATTGCTATTCAGCAGCTGCAGTGTACCACTTCACTTGTTATGATTGGCTGAAGTCTGGTTTGAATTTGCATTTTGGACCGTACAAAATAGTCTGCCACATGAATGTAACACAATGTGATCTGATTGCAGTCGGAAGGACAAGGCGCTGAGTTCTGCATTTCAGCAGAATGGCATGCGCTTCATTGCAATTAGCGATGTGAACAATCCCACCTTTTTGAGGTGTTTTACTGTGCAACAGCAGGCAAAATGAGATGACCTATGAATGAGGTCGTATATTTTATGATGGCTCTTTCTGGTGCCGTCATCACATTCCCAGTCATATTCTGGCAGACGTGGTGCACGTGGTCAAGTGATTTGCATACATGCAACATAAATAAACCTCTCAAATTGGCTTCTCTGCCAACTACTGTCTGAAATAAAGGCATAACCCCCTCCAACCCCCCAAAAAGGACAAATTTTGAAGAGTAAATAACACTTCACATGATTTTGATCCTTCTCTCCAATTCCATTGCTATTTGCCTTTTACTAGCTGGATGCACTCTAAATCAACATACAGCTGCAAATGAAGATTTCTGATGTTAGAAGTTTTCTTTGCCTCTTAAGTCAGTAATTTAAATGCTGAAGCTTAAAAGCTGTTTGACTGATATGAATTTATTAAAAAATAAAACTTAATTCATAGTCGTTGATTAACTCTGAGCTTAGCAGTGAAATAGACAGATGTATACTAAAAAGCACAATGTCCACTGTGTGAACCTGCTCCGTTAATTTATCTGATAAACTGAAAAATCTGGGGTCAGCAGCATAAAGAAAGTAAAACCCAGTAAGTAAAAGAAATCAGTGTTGTGTGGCCTTTTTATAAATAAAAATGAAAGTGCAGAATATGAGAGAAAATTATAACCTGTAAAAACACCAGTAGGAGAGGAGCTCCAGTTGTTAGGTCCTAACATCTGTTGGAAAATATAGATGTGATCACCCCCCCTCCCCCCCCAACACTCCATGGTTGTACCATCAGGTGTGTTTGCCAGCCTTTTCCACTTTTCATTCTCAGAGAAGCATTTGAGAGCTCTGATAGCACTGAGGTGAGTGTCATGACAGCATCTGAAGATGTTACTGCCAAAGATAGAAACCTGAGTATCTATCTATTCTTACCGTTTGCAAATTACTGCACTGTATTGTAACATATAAAATGGCATCATCACCAGAATAACATTAGAAATTAGAAAATGACATAAAAATCCAAACTGGTATCGAGGATGGGTGTTTTAGCCAAACATCTTTTTAGTAAGTTTTCATCTGACTGCAGAAAACTTAAAGAGGTCACAAAATGAAAGGTTAGATTAAATACATCACATAAATGCATTACTCTCTGGGTCCTGGGGGGCTGTTATATGGACAAAACGAGACATTTGAAGGTGTTGCCAATGGGAAGATGTGACTGAACAATGAGTCGTTTTATCCAACAGCTGGTTGGAAATTAAAATCCATCTAATCAGCTTTAAGAGTCTGATCTGTTTTTTTTTTTTCTGTCACAGGGAATACCTGGGAAGACAACTGCAGTCCAGCGATCAGCAGCAAGCTCCGGCCGTAGCAGCTCGAAGCTGAACTGTCTGTGTGTGTTTGTGTGTTACTGTGTGGATGAGTGTGTACATTGGCCATTTTAATAATCAACTGTTCATTTTGTGTAATGAGATAAAAAATATCAAACGGTGTGGCTTCCTCCTTCCATCCACGCCACAATGGATCCTCAATGTTATTTGATTTCAGTGTTGTGGTTGGTGTCGTGCTCTCTCAGCTAAGTGACGTGTGGTGATTGAAGTTGCACTTTATGTCTGTGATTCTGTACAAATCTGCAAGATATTTAAGTCTTAACCCCAGAACGCTGTATGTGTCCCAATAAAGATACTTATCTATGGTGCTCCTGTGACATGTCTGCCTTTCCTGTGCAGGATTCAGGTTACAACAGGCAAATAACAGAGATGGGTTTGATAAGATTGAGTTTTCTTATCAGACCATATTTAATCAGCTTCCAGGGGCAGCAGCATTGCGTTATTTTATTTTATTTTATTCTATTGTCCTGTTTATTCACATCTTCCCTCAGGCCAAGGAGAATGCAACCTTCACTTGTTTAAGAAAAAAAAAACTACACAAAAAACCATCTTATCTTTCTTCAGTCTCTCCTGTGGAAGGTCAAAAATTCATCAAATTTATCCTAAAATGACTCGTAAAAGATAAGCTTTTTTTACCAAAACGCATAATAGAATGGATTCAAATGGCAAAAGTCCTACATGGAAATCAATGAACTTGCATGCTGTCCTGTCCCAGCTAATAAGATTCAGTGCAGCTGCCCTGCATCGTGTTACGTTGGCTTGCAGTATAGCGATTGTTAAATTTCGGGGTTTTGAATTTTCAGTTCATATTTAAAAACACTTGGGAACGTAAACTTTTGAATCCTCTCACTTTCAACTGATGAAAAGGTTAAAAAAAACCATAAATTTTCATTAATATTCGTAAGCGAATCATAAAGTTATATCGGGCCAGAAGTTTGGATTCACTTTATGAAATACTTCCTGTTTGTGATCCTTCTGAGCAGCTTTGGATCCTCTCAGATGTGATTTCAGCCCAAACTTCAGAGTATATTTGTTCCATATCCATCCAGCCTTCACCAAATCTTTCCAAACTGTTATATTCTCCTCTGGAATTTTAGAAAGGACCTGGAAAACTTTGATTTTCTTTGCATTGTGTTTTGGATCCTTGTCTCGTTGAAAGTTCTGCTGGCTTTTTATTTAACAATGTGAAATCTGTTTTTATTGGCCTGTATTTGTTCTCTCCATTTTAGTCACACCACACATACCTGTGCAAATTCTAGCCAAATGATTTCACATCAACTTAATCAGGTGACATAATATTGTTGTGGCACTCATTTGATTTGCACACATGCGCATGTTTGAGTTTCGAAGTGAGCAGCTGCTTCCTGGTTCCTTTTCTGTCCGCGCTTGTCTGACAAACTGCAGATGAGCTTTGTTTTCTTTTGCGTCATGCCTCTATAAGTGACCACAACACATTTCCTGTGGATGACTTCACTTTCACACTGTCTTATATGGTGAGAATGTGAAGTAAATCAATTGCGGAGTGTTCCCGTCAGGATTGAAATAGACTCTGAGCCTTTGACGACTTTTCCTCTGACCTTGACTGCTTTTCAGGATTACAGCTCGGTCCTCCTCCAGCCACAGCTGTTTGGATGTAGTAGGTTTTGATAGGGACTGACTCTGGGTCTGTGAGAAAAGAGAAGCAATCACCCTAGAGCTATTTTTTTTCTGGTTTTTTTTTTTTGTTTTTTTTTTTACTGTACCCATTTTATGTTCTGCATCAATTTTTTTCTTTTATGCCACCATAAATGTCAAAAGATTTGGAAGGAAAGTCATGGCTGTCATTAGTCAGTGGTTTAGTTTGCTCAAGCAGTCAAAATTATTCCTTTGGTATTTTTGCCAAAACTCATCTGGCAGCCTTGTGATTACTGAAAGAAAATCTGTTAGAAATTTTTCATTTTCTCTGTAAACAGACACATTAATAATAATACAACATCCATTCTTTATTTATGCTGCTTCTCCAGGCAGGGTGGTCTGAGGTTCAAATCCAGAGCCTTTTACAACATATTATGACATAGATATTTACAGATATTTTAAAATAAATATATCCAAAATGTACAAATATATAAGGTGAAGTTGGTTGATTTTTACACATCAGGTGTTGTTTACAGATCTTGGTGAGTGCAATTGTGTGCCTGCCTCGGGCGCAGGGCTCGAATCCACTATACTGCAAGTCAAGATGGATTGTGGGTAATCACAATGACAAGAAAAAAGACCATAACCCTTTTTCTGCTGTTTCAATTTCGATCTTGACACTGTCTCTCACAATATCACAAGAGCGCAGAGCCAAGTTAACAGATGAACAGCATGAAGAATAATATTGTGTAACATCTTGGCCACAGAAACACACCGTACTATAACAGAGATATTGGGGTTCTTCTTGTTCAGTTGCAGCTGCAGTTGACTTTGATAACCGGTGTGAACCGCCAACATAAAATGACATTAAAAAAAAAGGTGACGTAGAGTAATCATTGATTCCACTCCTTAATTTAATTAAATATGATTGAATTTGAAATGTTTCTGTTTATTATGTTGTTATGTTTTGGTAATTCATGAAGTCATCAAATGTTCTCTTTATCTCTCTTGGACAGTTTTCTAAAGATTTATTTTAAAGAACCGAGTCAACATGACACTAACTGTCTCTTGCATGTGCACTTTCTCCTTGAACTTTGTGGGCAAGCATTCAAATCAGGTTTCTGTCTTTGAAAACCGCAATGATGCTGGTCATTCCTCGTGCTCAGCTAAAGAGGTCTGGAGAGCTGGGATGTTCACAGTGTCAATATTTATGTGGAAGCTCACTGCCTCTAGCTGCAGCTGCCTGGCCCCTGCTTTGTTCTGAGCACTTATTTACAGTGGCAGACACTCTGGGTCCCTGTGCACGCTCACCTGTAACAACTGACTGAACTCTGGACTCTGAAACAGATGGTTTTTCTTCCCTCACTGCATATTTTATTGTGCTACCTGCATTTGTTGTTCAGGGTCAAAGTGTTGGGTGAAACTGGTTGTTTATGTCGTAGTCAGCCTCTCTGTTTTGTTGTGTAGAGGAAACTCCCCTGAGGCAATTAGTGCCTTATTTAAAGTCCCAACTTTTTAATTCAGTTTCGTTCCGAAGCTCAGACTGATGTTTCAGGTCCTGACATTTAATAAATATTAAGGTAATTTATCGGGTGAAAAGTTTCACGCCTCATCGTTTTCTTCGTGTCATCTTCATCTGCTCAGCCTGGCACTCAGCTCACTACCAATGTCATTAACTAGCTTCATCGATCAAATCCCCTTCTTCCTCTGACCACGGGTCAGCCTGTTCCCATGGTAATGATCAAAACAAGACTGTCCACAGTCATGCAGCATGGAGCTCAATTTAAGGCTGCATCTAAGGAAATACCAGCTGCACCTCCGCCCGTAGCCGCATAATAACCCTCCTGTGTGTCACATTACACTGTGGAAACCCCTGTTATCATTTACTGTGACAATAACTGCATCACACCGATTGTGGAATTACCCAATTCTAGTATCCAGTAGTCAGACTCACAGGTATACAAATCTGTCATCATTTGTTGTTATTTGCTGAGTGACCTGCCTGTTTAAGTACAATCAGCTAAATCCAACATCCAATCCAATCCTAGAGTGCACATTCACATTTCATGGATCACAGCTGTACACTCTGACCCCACCCAGGAAATTAGCCAGTCACTTATTTAATTATTGCACTGCTGAGTGATGACTCTGATAATAATCTGTGAGGTTCACTAAATCTAAATGAACAAGAAGTCAGTGGGATTTTCATCCCTAATTCTGTATTTAATATGTAAGAATGAGTTGTGTAGATTCTTGAGAAATGGTTAGAGGAAGAACATGCAAAAGGGGTTGGGTGTCATCAATAACGCCTGCAGGAGTATCCATTTAGTTTTCAAATGTCAGTGCCCGCACCAAGAACTGAGGTCCAGGAACATTTTGTTCCAAACTGTCATCCACTGCATTCTTTGAAGGGACAACGCATGCTGATCGGATTTTTATCAAACCAGGTCATTTCCTCCCAGAGCAGAAATGGGCAGACCCGCAGTGACCACCCCATCTGGGTACTAGGCTGACCAGATCCCAACTCACTAGATGTGCCTTACTCATAACATTACTCTGCTTTGCCATCTGGTTTATTCAGTAGCACATAACGGACTATGCAAATAAAAACTAAACAAATCAAGTTTATTTAAATAAAAGCTTTCTCAAGTTCTCTCACATAAGGAAACGTAGTAAGCATGCAGCTTTCATGCTATTTCACAGTTCCTCTCAGGTCAAGGCTACATTTGTTCTTTCAAGTATAGTACTTTAAAGTGCTTTAGAAGGGTACAGTATGGCATGTCTGTATTTTTCCATCCACGGACAGCAATAACACAACCCCAGCACCACTCCTGACACCACAACATTTAAGCGTTTGTTCTAGCAGAATAATATACTGAGCCACATCTTCAGGTAGAACACGCACTGAAGTTAGCTAAA
Organism: Remorina albescens; assembly: GCA_034769265.1. NCBI lineage: Eukaryota > Metazoa > Chordata > Actinopteri > Carangiformes > Echeneidae > Remorina > Remorina albescens. The sequence continues at coordinate 6,741,738 of CM068478.1, read as the reverse complement.
TAGTACCTGGGCTGATTATCTTCACACAACAGTAATACAATAAGAGCTCAGCACACTCAGTTCAGAATCACCGAATAAACTGCACAACAGAAATGCATTCAGAAATGATCTGTGTTTAGTGGACCCAGAGGTACTGAAGGTAGTTGGTGGGGGGGTCCTTAACCTGCATTAAAGTTCCGTGTCCCAGTTTGATGGACATGATCACACAGCCCACCCGATGTCACCCCACACTGCCATTTGATAAATGCCAGATTTTAAAACACACTTTTCAAAGCTGGAGCCTGTCAGTAACAACGCAGGGCAGTGTCACAAGACACAGGATCTCTATCCAAAGCTGCTTGTACACACTTCATGCATCAGTCTCCATTAGACTGTAGATGGACAAACAATTTTAGTCTGAATCAAACAATTACACAAGCTGATATAAAAACTGTTATGTTCATTTTTTACTGAGATTATTGATGTTGTCTCTTGGCCTTTTTGGAGCCACTGCAGGAGATTTACTCATTCCTGAGCTGGTAAATTATTGTAGAGTATTTTTAACTGTGAACACTGATCTGATAGGGAAGCTAGATGAACAACACAAGAGACATTAAAACTAAAACGACTAAGCCCACATTGGATTATTTCACATATCCACAGCCAGAAGGCTCGGCAGAAAAATTAAATGAAAACTTTTCGTTTCTTTTTCCAGGAAATGTAAATGTTATGAAGAAACATGGTATTTAATGGACAGTGATGAACAATGGACATTTAAGCCCTCCCGTCTCTGCAGGTTTCAAACAAGGCATCATGATGAATACTGTAGAAATCTCCGCCTAATGAGACGTTAAGAGCTCATTTTAAAGTGATCAGGATGAGAGTAATATGTACTGTAGCTATAGAGCTATGGAAACAAATTGCCAATTGTAAATACCAGGGTGAGGGGAGAATGGCGTATACCATAACACTGTATATCATGGGGTGTGTTTGACGATATCAATTTATACATTTTTCAACAAGTAATGAATCAGAGTCAGATTGGTCATGTTGCACATGGTTTTTATTTTAAACCTGATTCCAATATAAATTGGGTTAACTAAATCACATCTTTATTATCAAATACAGTGATTCCAAAATGATCATGGAGTTGAGCAACACTTTATAATCTTCAGGTTGCTGCAGTAGACTGTGAAAAATGTATGTATTATTTGGTAGAAAGAGGCTGAGGTTCAGCCAGAGCATAATGACGAACCCACAGATCATCATTACCAAAGAATTCTCAGCTTCTTATTTTGGTTTTACAAACTGCAGTTTTAGTGTTTAGTGTTACTGCATTGGTTTCCGTGCACGCAGATGCTCAGACGAACAAACATTTTATGCAGCACCACATGTTGTTATAGACGAGGAAAGAAAAGAGAAAAATGACCAAACAGTTCATTAACTCAAAATCTGTCCCTTTCTATTCCTCACTCCTGTAAAACCAAGTTTACTTCCTCTTTGTTTTGTATCTTTCTATTAGTTCTAAGAAACTTTTTTATCACTTATTATCTTCTATTTCTGTCAGTTTCTCCTACAGTGAGCTGACCTTGTCTTATAGGTGCAGGTTGTGCACGTCTACACAGTAATAAGTATTTCCTTCTTGTGTATATACAGTGTTATGTGCATATATTTTGAAGTCAAATCAATAATAAAGCAGTAGGATCAAATGAACTTTGCACTGTGGATGAGGGGGGGTGAAGTTCTCTGTTTCCACTGTGTGGGATGGTTTTTATCTTCAAATGCAGCTGAAAAATTGAGAGTTCTCTTGTCCACGGGGGGCTAAACATGGGAGGACTGTGGCTGATTTCAAGTGGAAAGGCATAAAATGAGATGTGAACATCAGATGTTTTTTTTGTTTTTTTTTTTACATCATTCCTCCAAACATGAAATCCACTGGCTCTAATATCACACTGTTTGATATCTGTCCTTGTGAATGAAAGTTAGTGTCATTATTTGCAAAGGGCAGTAAATTATAAATGGAGATTTTTTTCCTGACATCATCTGCTGGAGGTCACTGCAAACATTTGCGCTCCTCCTCTGGAACACAAATAAAATAGCCTGCTTCAATTACCAGAAAAACATCATACCTGCACGCACACAGACCTTTTGCACAATATTATTAGGATTAACGTGAAATCCAGTCCATTTTACTCCCCTCTTATGAGGACTGTCAGTTGAAACTGCCTAAAATGTTTCCACCGACAAACACAGACAATCCAACAAAGTCAAGCCTGCAAAGTCCTTAACAACAGAAACACACCTACAAAAAAGCTTTGTCACTCAAGCAACATCTGGCCATAATGGGTCTCTAAGCAACCAGTGTTAGTGTATGAAATGAGGGAAAGGAAGCAGCACCACTTAATTACATGCTGCTTGAGATCCGAGTCCTCTTTGTTGAGCGAGAGAGAAACAATAAAGTTGTTTTTTGTTTGTTTTGTCATCTCAGATTCGTGTTTGAAGGCGGTGGGGTAATTGGGAATCGAGTTCAAATTTATCAAGTTATGAAGCAACATGGCTTAAAGGAAGTGATGAAAACGACACTCTCTTCCCAGAGCAAAACTAATTCTGACCAAAATGGAGTTTAACCAGGCACCAGAAGTAATGAGCAGTCTCCAAACACCTCTCTGGGTAACAGTTACCCATTTCTGCCAATGCCTGTGATAAGTTGGTGCTGCCGGCACACACAATGGCACTCATTGTGAAGGTGGCTGTTAAGTGTCCTTCTCACTTCATGGCTTTTCAACTTCTCATGGGACTGCATGCTTGCATTACAGTCATACTTCTCACAGGAGTTGCTAGGGAACGTCTTATTTCAGCATTGATAGGAATTTAAACATCCTCAGGAAGACATGTTCACCAAACTGCATGTCAATTTTTACTTTTCCAGCAGGCAACTAGGAAACAGCTTTAGATATTTATAAATAAATAGCGATTTATTCAAGGTTATTATGAGCAAGCAATCATCATCTTTGCCCCAGTGAGAGGACTCATCTGAGATCCCTTCCTTAGCAAAAAAGAAAAGAAGACCCAAATTGCTCTTTAAAATGCCCGTTTCCTGCTGGCTGTGGTGATTGTGGCTCCAGCCTCTCTGCTGGCTGGATAATGTGGATACTGTCACTTCTCTTGACTCAGCCTCTGATGTCACTGAATGAGCAGTCGGCTTTCAGTGCGCACGTTCGGGGACTCGTTGTTGGCACAGGCAGTTCATCCGCACATCTGCACAGACACCTTTAGATTCTCTCATTTCCCGTGGATGCCTGCCCGTGAAGCTCTCTCCATCAGCCTGCTTTTATTTGACTCAACTTTTTGGAGGCAGAAAAACAGGTAAGATGATGGCACAACTGTGTGATTCATGTCCCTGAGCGCAGGGCTGTTGCGCACCTGTTCCATTGTGTGTTCTCGCTGTCGGTCTTTTTGAGTGTGGGTTTTCGGGTTTGTTTGTTTGTTTTTTTCCGTGCAATCTTCAAAAATCCAGCTCTCCTGCTCTATATGTGTGAACAGCTACCGCCCAGCAGCAGCAGCCCGGCCGGTGCAGGCAGCCTGGAGCGCCATGGAGAGCAGCGTGGTCCACATCTACAAGGAGGACAAGTGTCCCTCCGGCTGCATCCCCAACCTGACCTGGCAACCCGGCTTGTCAGACATCTTCAACTACACACTGAACGGGACGTGGGACAGTGAGCCGGAACCCATGTCGCCCATCATCCCCATCATTGTGGCCGTGTACTCCGTGGTGTTTGTGGTGGGTCTGGTGGGCAACTGCCTGGTCATGTATGTCATCGTCAGGTGAGCTGAAGCTTTTTACGTGTGTGTTAAGTCATCCGGTGTGACTGCGTGTGCATAAGCCTCACAAAACAGTACAGTGAAATGTGTATTATTTTTTGCTTAGCTGCTCTTGATAGTGCATTCAGTTTAAAAACGTGTGTGCAGGTTTTTGCAGGGCCATAAATGTGGAAAAGGAAGAAAAATGAACGTTAATATAACATATTCCCTTTATCCTGCATGTGCATTTAACAAAACATCATTTTTTTTCTTAAGATAATTTCTTATATCAGGGTTTGCAGTAATGTTAATAACAAAGCCTCTTTTTCATTTCATGTGATGATCTGTGTAAAGCCTCATGAATGTCTTTTCATTGTAAATGTTGGATGTGAAGTCATCTTTACCACATTTTAAAGCCTTGAATTGGTCACTAGAGGATGGAAGTGGAAAAAACAGGAGATATACTGCCCCCTTGGTCCTGTTACTGCTGCTGAAGTTGATCTGTTTATTCAGGAGAGACAGCTGAGCACCCTGATAACCAATCCTGAGCTGAGAACACGGTTTCATTAAACATGCTCTTCTTGTTAAACAACTGCAACAACAAACCAAATAAACTTGTTAATCAAAACGTCTTCTTGATCTTCTGCTTCGACAGATACACCAAAATGAAAACGGCCACCAACATCTATATCTTCAACCTGGCCGTGGCCGACGCTCTGGTCACAACCACCATGCCCTTCCAGAGCACTGACTACCTGCTGAGCTCCTGGCCCTTTGGGGAGGTGGCGTGTAAAGTTTTCATCTCCATCGATTACTACAACATGTTCACCAGCATCTTCACCTTGACCATGATGAGCGTGGACCGCTACGTGGCCGTGTGCCACCCCATCAAGGCCCTGGATCTCCGCACGCCCATCAAAGCCAAGATCATCAATGTGATCATCTGGGTGCTGTCGTCTGCTGCTGGGATCCCTGCCATGATACTTGGCAGCACCAAAACCAATAACGGTAGCTGTAATGCACCGGTGTGACTACGCCTAATGGGAATGAACAGTTCTCAGTCTTTCCACTCCATTAATTAAACTGTTTAATTCCATGTCTGTGTCTGCTTATAGAGATAAAATACTTTGTATCAGCTGCTTTACCCGTTTCAGACTTGAAGCCGTGCTGCACTGCCACATTCTTGCCATGAATTATGTCAATTAGCTCTTCAGATGCAGAGAGGGGGGTTTTTGTAGATTCAGCGAGAGCCTTCATTACAGCTACTTGACTGGATGAGGCATTGGCAGGCGTTGGTCTTCCCTAAGTGAGAAAAGAGCTGGAAAGATCCATTTTCTTCTTTAGTGACAGTCTAATAAATTGTTCATGCTCACAGCGCACCTCGATTAAATAAAGCAAAGTCCATTTTAGCGGGACTATTAGACCAGATGATGAATCTGAAACTGCCGTTTACCTTCCTGCAGTGACGATGATGATGATGATGATGTGCACAATTAAGAATGTCTCTATATTGACCGTTCAAATCTCTTCTAACTGTTTTCTTGTAACTCACAGGGGCTACAGAATGTGCTCTGCAGTTCCCCGAGCCCTACAGCTACTGGGACACGCTGATGAAGATCTGTGTCTTCTTCTTCGCCTTCGTGGCGCCTGTAATCATCATCACCGTCTGCTACACACTCATGGTCATGCGGCTGAAGAGCGTTCGCCTCCTGTCAGGCTCACGTGAGAAGGACCGCAACCTGCGCCGGATCACGCGCCTCGTGCTCGTTGTGGTTGCCGTCTTCGTGGTGTGCTGGACACCCATCCACATCTTCATCCTGGTCAAGGCACTGTCAGGAAATGTCCCCGATACCACCGCCATCATGGCTGCCTATTTCTTCTGTGTGGCGCTGGGCTACACCAACAGCAGCCTCAATCCCATCCTCTACGCTTTCCTGGACGAGAACTTCAAGAGGTGCTTCAGGGACTTTTGCTGCCCTGAAGCCCAAGGACACAGTGACTGCCAGGGGACGACCCGGGTGAGGAGCACGCTGCGGGAGCACTTGCATCCCACAGAAGGTCGGGGAGATGTTAGGCAGGCCAGGCCTGTATGACTAGCCATGGACATGTCCTCTTTGCCCTGTCAGGGTTGGGAAGACTCAAATGACCTGGGCTTGACCCAAATCACCACTGCCATTTAAGGGAGAAAGCTAGTTTTTATTTATCGAGCATGTTTACTTAGAGGATATTCTACATTTTTCTTATTACCAACGACTCCAGTGTAAAGACTAAAACCACAAATTAACTAAAACAACAATAACAAATATTGTTTGTGTACCAAAAGCCTGGGGCATTTTATTTTGCCACGCTTCAAAAGCAGTGAGTAAAAACACATCACAATGATTTGACACCAAATGTGTATGAATCCAGCACTGAAAGTACAGTTGTTAAAGCTGTATGTGGTTATTGACAGATGTATGTATGTGGTCTACTGGGAGAAAACAATGATCAGATAGAGATGGTCAAAGTGCAAAGATGCCTCTTTAATCACAGCTTGCTCAGATCCTGAATCATTGTATATTGTCACAGATACACGTACAGCTCAGTGTCTTAAAGAGCTGGATTCTAAATCAATCATTTTCATGTTATTTATCTCAAAGTTTATATCAACAGTGGAAATATGATAGAAGATGTTCAAACAAGGCTAACTAAGTGGATATTTTGTTTACCCAGCCTGGAATTTGGCCCTCAGGCTTTAACATTAAAGTGAATAATGCATAAAAAGATCAAATGACATTTTGTGCATAGAATGAAAAGAATTGACCCTGATTTGTTTTCAGGACCAGCCTGATTCATGAGAGTTGTTTCACACTAACTGTGTTTTAAATTTAATTTTGTTTGGTGCTTAACTGTACTATAAAATCTCACTTTGGTAGTAAACTAATGTAGAATATTTAACAACCTCTCAGGGAACACCCTCTTTAACTCACCATGAGACACAGAAACTTTTCTCACTGACCATATGTTTAAACATCTGTATCCACTATCGTTTGAGTTTCAGGAAACTTTTATTATATATATGTGAGGTCACTCCACTTCACTCCACCATCCCACACCTCTCCCATTTTCTTTCATGATGCTACATCCCATCCAGGAGATGTGTAATAATGTGCGTAGTATTGTCGACCTGGCATGTTCTCACCTTGTCAGTACATGTAAACACTGGACACAGGGCTCCAAGGCAAAACCCAACATGGTAATAACATCCTGTAAACACACTTACAGTGTGTTGACTGGGCTTTCTGTCTTTTCTTGGTTTCAATCTCATGTTCATGCTGGAAAGCTTAACACTTAACATGCCATCTTTTCCAGTTTGATAATCGTGCATTTGTGCTTATCCTTGTGAAAGTTCACAAAAGTTTTTGTTTTATGAACTATACATGTTGATTGATGAAGGCAGCTGTTAATTTAAAGAGCAATGTGTGGGCTTTTCAGCTTTATGTGTTTGATATCGGCTGCACTAATCCTTTCCCGCCAGCCAAGTTCTTGTGCGGTCAGTTCATTATGATGACAAATAATCAGTGAATGTATACAGATAAATAATAGTTTTGCTATACACAATTTGCTTCACTCATTTCCTATAAGTTGAACCACTCTTTATTGTGCAGTGAATCACATCCTTGTTATCTTGTGACAAGTAATTCTTGTGACTGATTTACTTAGTTATTTCGAACATTTCGAACATGTAAAATAAAAAAGAAATCATTATCAAACAAAATGAAAAGACATGAATCATTGTATTGTAGCTTTAACTGGAGCCATCAAGTCTTTTGAGGGTGTTTCTTGATGTAGAGCTAGTCAGCCTAAATCTGATGAAAACAGTACCAGTATTTTTAGCAGAAAATGTGTTTTTGTGCCTTGTTTGTGTGCCTTATCATTGGTCTCTTAACTAATTTATTTGCTATGAAATGTCAGCAATTAGTCTGATCTGGTTTTGTGATTATTTTCCTCTCTAAAAGTAGGAAACTATAAGCTTACTGCTAAAAGTCACTGTAGCATTATCTTGTCCGATCGGTCTTACAGAGGACATCTATGTGCTAGCTTGGTTACAGTGTGCTTCCTCATTACTCCCTTTATAGTGTAACTGATTTAACTGATTTGATGGGCAATATTTAATTGCTTTCATTTCGTTTTCTTGCATATATGTATATTGTGCTGCTGCTTTGTAAAATCCTTGTATACAGTTTTGCTGTATCTTTAGCTTTGGATGTCAGAACATAAATGCATAACTAAGACACAATAAAGCTGGAAAAACTGTTCTTTCCTCCTCCTTCTACTCCTCCTCTGTTTCCTGTTTATATTGAGGAAATTAAAACATGACATGATCACTAATTGGATAATCAGATCCAACCCACCTTCAAAGTTTAGATTTATTTTTTTTTTTTTTCCAATCTTGTATTCAGTCGAAGTCAGTGTTTCCATAGTGAGCACAGTGGCAGCAAAGCAACAGTCCAACAATTGTTGTTCCTTGTAAGACACTTTGTGAAGATGGCCTTGCAGAGGAGTTTGTAATGAAGGTAAATTCAGTCGCTGCATGTGTGCAAGATGCCCACTGAGTTACTATGCGAGGTGTCTTCACCTCGCTTAATCCTTCAGGAACAAGATCAGGTGCAGATCCTGATGTGAACACACAGAGAAAAACACATAAAATAAAGAGCCAGTGGAGGGAGAGTCAAACACACCTGTCTTCACTCAGCACCTGAACCAGAACCATTGGCTTAATGCAGATGACTCAATCTATTCATGGCAAAGGACATCAGTAACTGATTAAGCCATCCACCATGAGTGTTATTTCTCTGGTTGCAGCTTTTTAAGTGTGATGACTTGATGTCATAAAACATGTGTGTATATATATATATATATATATATATATATATATATATATATTTACACACATATACATATATACATATATATATATATATATATATATATATAGAGAGAGAGAGAGAGAGAGAGAGAGAGAGTTACATAGATAGATATGAAAGAGTGTAAGGGGGACCTGAAATAACTGATTTATATACATACCTTTTCTGGTTATGAATGAGCATACATGTGTGTTAAATGCATGGAATATACTGTATATCCTGCTGCAAATTATATTTGACGGGTACAATAGATAGCTGTGGAAAGATCCCAGTGTTGTTGAACAGGGATTGTGTGTATATAGAGTCAGATATGAGCAGTGGAGCTCTAACAAAGCCCGCTGATCGGCTGATCTGATGCTGTCTGCAGGGACAATGGTTTTCCATCTCAGCTGCACTTCCTGATTTGGCCACACGGTGGCAGCAGCTCTTCTTCACCCTGATTGGATGGCTCTCTTTACGCCAACCAATGGGAACCGTTTGCGTCCGAACTGTTACTTCCGGGTGTCTTCAATGTTAGAAAAGCCCGTTTAGCGTTTGGTGCCTTTTGTATTTTGTTGGAAAAAGCTCAGAAGCTGAGTGTCAGTCAGAGGTTTAGGAGATGAACAGGATATTCGGCCGTGGGAAACCTAAAGCGCCTCCTCCCAACCTGTCGGACTGCATCGGGAATGTGAGTATTGTGAAAGAAGCTGTTTTGTTGTTTATCTTTTTATGGGACCTGAACAGAGCTAGCATGATCACCGTCCACAGCAAAGCAGCAAAAACAGGACTCCCCTGTCCTCTGTTTGGGGTTCAGACTGTGAAGGAGGTTTATTTACAGCCATTTCTCCCCCCTGGTTTATGACAACAAACACAAATACTGGTCTGGTCTGATGGGATGCCTTTCTCTCCTCCCTCAGGTGGACGCCAGGGCAGAGTCCATAGAGAAGAAAATAGGCAGACTGGATGCAGAGCTCCTGAAGTACAAGGATCAGATGAAAAAGATGAGAGATGGGCCCTCCAAGGTGGAACACACACTCGGCACATCATTAGAAGCTTCAGGCTGTTTTTTGGTTCTTTTGTTGTTGGTGTTGGTGGGTTTTTTTCAGAGATAACAAATAAGCTATTTGCATGTTCCCTGAAATGCAGAACATGGTGAAGCAGAAGGCGATGAGAGTGCTGAAGCAGAAGAGAATGTAAGTCCTGCACTAATATCTGTTCACACAGAAAATCAACCTGAATAATAATCACTTGTGAGTCATGTTTACAGGATGATGGAAAATAAATGCCATAAACTATGTTAATCATTACGTAGTTCATTAATCAGACATTACAGGTTTTTTTAACTCTAAAATATTCCATGCAGTACATTTGTCATGTTTAAATAATAAAATTCATGTGTGGCAACATATTCTCAAATGTTATAGGCACTCAAATATACACCAGCATCAGCAGACTGATCAAATGCCAATACTGGTATCAACTCCATAAATCCAGTATTAGTCAGTCTGTAATTGCATTTGAGCTTTGAAGAAAAGTGTCTATAGTTGTGACATTTTCTGCTGCCGAATTGTTTCAACACAGGTATGAAGGTCAGAGGGAACAGCTGGCCCAGCAGTCCTTTAACATGGAGCAGGCCAACTACACAATCCAGACACTCAAGGACACCAAAACAACAGTAAGAGCCTGCAGTATGATAAGGATGATGATATTTAGAGTTTAGGGTTAGGCTGGTGAAGTTTACGCTGTCGTAGAACTCTTCTACATTCAATACGTAGGATTTCTAGTCATTAATGACCCACATGACCACCTCATGGTCTTCATTAAGTACTGGAAATGACCTCAGTCACCAGCCTGACTAGTCTTTATTCAGTGTTAGTTTATTTATAGTGTCCTTTATTTCTGTTTGCAGGTGGAGGCCATGAAGATTGGCGCAAAAGAAATGAAAAGGGCTTACAAGGATGTCAAACTGGATCAGATTGATGTATGTATAAAGTTTGTCAATACATGAACAGCAGTGAGTAGGTATTCTGTTCAAATAATGTTAAGAGTCTCAACCTTTAGATACTTAAGATAGAAGAAGAAGAAGTTACTTTCTTGTACACACTAAATTGCCAGCTACCATTGTCCTCCTTCAGTCATTAACCAAGAAAAATAATAAGACTGAAAACTGAGAAAAGACACATACTGTGTAACATTTACTTTTTTTAAGATGTTGCCTTATGAGCAAATTGACTAGATCTTGCTCATTTACTGCCCACATGCTATGTTCCTGGTATTGTTCCAGAAAGTAAACCCTTATATTTTGGATCTAAGTAAATTCAGAATACCCATTGTGAGATATCTGGTACTTAAAAAGGATCTAATGTATTTGGACCTCCAGGATTTACAGGACCAACTGGAGGATATGATGGAAGAGGCCAATGAGGTACAAGAGGCCCTGAGCCGCAGCTATGGCACTCCAGAGATAGATGATGATGATCTCGAAGCAGGTATCTCTGACTATCTATAGAGGAATGTAAAATGAACGATCAGAACATTTAAAAACACTTTAAGAAAGTGCAAAAGAGTCTACGGTACCACAGTGACAGTGTTACCTTGGTTACTCCACAGAGCTGGATGCACTGGGTGATGAGCTGCTGCTGGATGATGACAGCTCCTACCTGGATGAGGCCTCAGCGGCCCCATCGATCCCTGAGGGAATCCCCAGTGACAGCAAAACAAATAAGGTAAACAGTGTATGAGGAATTTAGATATAAGAATGTTTTTTCATTATGTTTCTATCATACTGTGTATTTTTAGGTTTCATCACCTTCCAGACAGCCACTTTTTTTAGTTCACCACGTCATTGTGTATTGTGTTTTTTTATTTATTTATTTATTTTACCCCTAAGCATGTCTTAAAATGTGTAAAACAATGCAAATGGTTTGTTTATGATCAGCTCTGATATGTTCTGACTGAATAACCCAACTTTTAAAGATGAACCAACTAAAACAACAGTAACACTTGAAATATAAGTGTCTATATAGAGGCTAGTCTGCTTGTGTTTGTAGTCAAATGAATGTTGTTATTTTTCAGGACGGTGTTTTGGTGGATGAATTTGGCCTCCCACAGATTCCTGCTACATAAACAAGGAAATGATGAACAACTGCATTTCACCTGAAACACTTTTATACGTAGAGTAACATTTGTACATTCAAAAACCATTTGACCTGAGAACACTACAACAATGGAGCTGTCCTGTTGTTGGCTTCTGTATTGTTACTACTACTGTGCTAGCATGTGGCCTTGTAACATACTGATCCCTTTTTTGAAAACATTATTCTTCTTTTGTCCCCTTTAGCTTCATGTATAACACTTTGTCAGTCTTTTTCATCATCAGTGTTACCAAGTGTTAATTTATTTCTATTTGTTTCTAGTATTGTGTGTTGTTTAAACATTACCATTTTGTTTGAATTCTCATAAGCTGATGTTTCCCTCTCCCTGCTCACAATGTCTGCAGGTTATTGGAAACTTGCAAAATAAATGATGTGTTTTTAATTTAACCAGAATTACTGATTTATTGATTACTATCTTATTATTCTAGCGTCTCTGTAGCTTCTTATCTCTGTCAATTGAGCTCCACTCTCAGACCTTGACTTGTATGCTGTTGGCCAAGAAAACACTTCATCAGGGGAGTGGACGTCTATCCCGCTCTGTGGTCATGTATTATTTGTAAAGAGTCAGCCAGGACTGGCTTCTTGGTCCTGAGGCAAAACTGAGTAAGGGGCTGTTATTGAGCCACCCACACATATATTTTCCCAGTGAAGACTGCCAGAAAACAAGCTTTGTTCCTGTGCTTTGATAATAGCCTGCTCAAGGTTAACTGTATGTAACTTACTATTTTCTGTACATTAAGCATATTATTGTCTGCCATATTAAAATCATTAGACTAGTTAGAAAACTTTGCGCGATAATTTATCAGCTTCCTTGTTAAGTGTTAAATGAAAAGATTGTTTTCTTGCTCCAAAGAACGTTAATCAGTGTAAAACAAAAAATGCCTTCCACCTCAATAAAGCTCAATTGTTATCATGTTATAATATCACGTTTACTACAGAAGTTCTTCCATGAGCGGAAAAAGTGATATTTTCTTCTCCGGGATATTTTACCTATCGTTATAAGCTGAGGCAGATGTGGAGCATTTAGCTGAATAGTTTCCACGCAACATCTAAAGGAAACGTTTCCTCCTCAAAAGTCCGACTCTGGTGGGACTCGAACCCACAACCTTTGAATCACCACTCAAGTGCCTGACTAGAAGTCCAATGCGCTATCCATTGCGCCACAGAGCCAGTTGCCCTTAACAACTTTGTGCACTGACAAAATCCGTATTATTCTCGAAAATGTGTGTCGATATATGATGTTTGTGTTTGTTCGTTTCAGGAAATCAGCGGATGTTTATCTGATTGTGACACATTATGAAAGCGTAAAAAAACAAAACCAGGTTGTGTGTTCAGGTATTTTTAAAGTGTAACACGCATCGCTGATGTTATCCGTTTAGTGAAAACCGTTTAGTGTTTGTTTGAGCTATACTATTCATTCATTTCTCTTTTTCGAAAATTAATAAAATAATAAATAAAGCAGAAGAAGAAGAACTACTGACTACTTCCGGTGTCCCGGCGGAAGTAGTTAACCATTAGTAACAGTTGTTGTTGGCTCCATGTTGGTGTGATTTAAGGGCTCCTGAAAGGGAAAATGTCAGAGCAAACGATAACCGTCACGGTTACATACGGTAACGACATTTTTAAAAGTTACACCGGCTGATTTTAGGTGATAGTTAGAAAATAAAAACGTAAGTTTACCAACAACCTTCGCTGGAGTAGCATGGACATGTTCAGCTAATGTAGCTGCTAGCCAACATTGGGCTCCGTTGACCCAACACACTGAGATCTTTAATGAATTATTAGTCTTTAATGAACATATTTTACACTCCTATTTAATTTATTACTGTCATTTATTTTAATGTATCATCTGCACGCCTGTTTAGCAGTTGAGATTATATATTTATCTAGAAAACGTGTGAGGATTTGGTTTAGAGACTTTGAACTCGCTGAGTTTAATTTATTGTGTTATTCAGTGATTAATCTCCATATGCATTTTACTACAAAAAAAAAAAACGATTAATGTACAGAGTGTGCTGAAATACTTGTGCAGGTAATATTTGCTAAACTCACTTGGATTGTGTTAATTAATAAAGCATAATTTAGGGGATGGAGTTAAGGTTCATATCCCAGGGACCCATATCGTTGTTGTTGTTGTTGTTTTTTTTTTTTTAAATAATACAGTACATACTTAAGGACTTGTGCAAGCTCAAGTGTTATTGTTTCCTTTAAACAGGACCTACAAAGCACAGCATCACCATAACAGGTCATGATGATGGTAAGGGTCCGACTGTCAAAGACTTGTCAGATGCTCTCACTCAAGTCACTGGAGTCCCAGCAGCCTCACAGAAACTCATCTTCAAAGGTTCCTCTTCTTTCACAGTCAAATGAGCTTGGATTTAAAATTGTTTTTCCAGACTTATCGTTGCCTTTTTTTTTTCTTTGTTCTGGCAGGAAAATCACTGAAGGACATGGAGGAGAGCCTGTCCAGCTATGGAGTAAAAGAAGGCTCAAAACTCATGATGATTGGAAAGCGGGTAAGGTGTTTCATATGTTTGATGTGCCTGATGTGTGACTATAAATGAGATCAAATACTGACAAAAATGTCCAAACAGAATAGTCCTGAGGAAGAAGCTGAACTAAAAAAGCTGAAAGACATTGAGAAATCTGTGGAGCAGACAGCTAAAAAGCTGGAAAAAGTAGATGGAGAGTTGACTGGACTCAAGAATGTAAGTGTTTATCGAGTGTTTCTGATTTGCATATTTTTCCTCTGAAAACCTGTCTGTGTTTTGATTGTCACCCATCTGCTCCTATTTTTTTAGGGCTTCCTTGCCAAAGACCTTCAGGCAGAGGCTCTGGGTAAACTAGATCACAGAGTGAAAATAGCAGCTGAACAGTTCATGAAGATACTGGAGCAGATAGATGCTTTGGTAAACTATTGTGGTTTACTGATTATTTGTACTCATTTATTGTTACTCATGTGTCGCATATAACTAACCCCAGATTCTGCTTTTTCCAACAGAGTGTCCCAGAAAACTTCAGCGACTGTAGAATGAAGAAAAAGGGCCTTGTAAAGACAGTGCAGGTGAACCTTTTTCAGCATTATTTCAATCTATGATTACACTAAGATTACACTGGATATTTTTATTTAGGGTGATTTTTTTTTTTCTGGCAACAGAATTTCCTGGCTCAATGTGACAAGATTGAGGCATGTATATCAGACCACCTTTCGAAGATCCAGTCGAAAAACCTTGCCCTGGCGGAGTAGAGCCACAAAGCCTTATATCACGTGCTAAAAATTGCTCTGTGAGCAACTACAAAGTGTACAGAAAGCTCCCACTGTGGAGCAGATCCTTGTCTATTTATTGTTGCTGTGATGTGTATGAGAAATCCCTCATCACAGAGAATCCTGTGAACAGGAGGCTGGGTAACTCACCATAAGGCTCTGCACAACACAGAAATTGAGTCAAAGACAGATGTGAGGTCTTTTCTGAGGTATTCGTAAATCGATCAGAGGTACTCAGAGACAATTTATAGAATTTCCTTTGAAGTATCCAAAACCAGTGATCAACAGAACTACCACTGCTAGCCATCTATCAAATTATCATGATTTTGGCAAAAATGAAAAATTAACCAGCTCATTATCACAACATCATAGATGTCTTTCTGGTGTACCAACTGCTGAGTGTTACATATGGGACAAATATGTATACACAGTTCATAAAAGTGTGTGTGCACTTAAACATTATAAAATAATAATCTTTAATTTCCTAACAGCCTTCACAATTTTTATTATTATTATTAGGAGCTCTTGTTAGAGGATTTTGGAAAGTGGTAACAGAAATTTGCTCCAATTCAGCCATATAAGCTTTAGTCAGATACCATTGCTGTGGTGGGCAATAAAGTCAAAATCACAGTAAGGGTTCTAGTTTATACCAAAGTTGTCAGATCTCTGTTCAGGCTGACCAAGTTCTAGCACAGCAAAACTTGGCGAAGACTTTCTAAAGATTTCAATATGTGCTCAGAAGTACTGTCATTTCAAAAGAGGAAAAGGTCTCCTACATTAAGTTGGCAGCCCACTGTTGTCTAACATATTGAAAAGTCACTGGAAAACAACATTTCTTAAATTTAAACCTCAAATGAGAGGATCATTTAGTTGACAAAATGAATGTCTTGGGTTTTAGGACTGTTGATCACACAGACTATTCAAATCATTTCAGTTAAATTTTGCAGTACAAAGGATTGACCAAGAAAATAAATTTAGTTGAGCTACAGCCCAGGGTTCAACAACACTGTCTATTTTTTTTTTTTCGACCATATAGTGTTTGTATGTCATTCATCTACATGAAGAATCAGCACCAAACCAACATATTTCTAGTAAGTGATCCCATATGTGTCTTTGAAATTTGTGTGAACCATTGAATTGTAATTGCTTTAAATCACACAGGACACATCTTGAATGTGGTCCTTTCTTTTAAAAATAAAGACTTTTGGAAATATGAACGAAGCATTGGTGATTCACCTCAGAACATCCTCTCAAAACTTTAATTTACTAAAAAAATCCAAAGGATTCATGAAACCATAGCAGTCACAATAACATCTCTCTTTTCATTTTATTTCCAGCTAAACCATGGGGTCTACACACATCTTCACTAGTTTATACAGTCCTTTACTGGCTTTACAGATGTGCAAATGAGCTTAAAGAGTAGGGCTGAGGGTTAGGAGGGGGGAGCCAGAGGCCTGGTCCAAAAAGCAGCTTACATGACCTTCAGTAGGCTACACCACAGTGACGCTTTATCAAATGACAGGATATAATTTTTCAAACTAGTGGAAACCCATGAACAATACACAGGGTGTAGAGTATAAACCTTATCCAGTATATTCAGTTACTAGTCATCTTTATCCTTTGCACCATGCTTTAAAATACGTGTGAATGCTACATAGTTGAAGTTGCCTTTCTTGTCAATCGGGGCCTCACGGAACAGCTCGTCCACTTCTTCATCTGTAAACCTGTCACCCATTGTGGTGAGCAGCTCCCGTAAGTACTCCTCTTGAATCATACCTGTAGTGGAAGATGAATAAATTCAATATAGGGTAAGTATTGAATGTGGGACATCATTATGACACTGATTTTACAATTTAAAAAAAAAGCATAACGATCATAATTACCAACTATATAATTAAAAGTCATTCATCGACAAAAACATGTCAACTGTTGGCTGACATGTCTTACTTGGCACTTAATCTCACCTGTCCCTTCCTCATCAAAGCAGGCGAAAGCATTACGGATCACATCTTCAGGATCTGTGCCGTTAAGCTTCTCTCCAAACATGGTCAGAAACATGGTAAAGTTGATTGGACCTGGTGCTTCATTCATCATGGCCTCCAGGTATTCATCTGTGGGGTTCTTACCTGGGCAAAGAAAAGATCACAGGAATAAGGAAAAAAACGGGCTGTCACCCACGACTTTGTACTTAACATACTGACTATATGAAAACAGATGTAGATGCGTGTAATATATTTAAGTGTACCTAATGAGGCCAACATGTCATGAAGGTCTTCTTTATCAATAAAACCATCCCTGTTTTGGTCAATCATATTAAAAGCTTCCTTGAACTCCTGGATTTGGGATTGATCAAACATGGCAAACACATTTGAGGTGGCGCGCTGAGGACGCTTCTTGGTGTTCTTCCCCTTGGCCCTTTTGCTTGACATGTTGATAGCTGGTAGTTCCCCCCTCCTGTAGCATAAATGATATGAAAGGCTGTTAAAAAGAACTGGACAACATGATAAAATATGTCTGATATTAATAACATTTTCTTCCCAAACTTAGCGCTTCACTTGGTTCAACTTGGCTTAATATAGATCTAAACTGTTAGCAGAACAGATACAAATAATAAGTTTGGGTTGACTTGAAAAGACAATAAAATCTACACTAGATTAACCTAAAGACTCTTCAACACACAGTTTCATATGTGAAACCTCAAATCTGAAGTAAACTTCCACGTCGTGGGAAATATTATGTTGCAGCAACATCACGCCACATTATGTTAGCCTTGTCCTGAAACCACCAGTAAAAACAAACACATACAATAACCGGATATTTACCTTTGTGGTGAAATAGTTTGCTTTAAATGAGCTGTAAGTCACTGCGCCACATCATAAATAAGGCGAGCAGACCTTTCATTCATTAGCTAGCTCCGGCACGCTGCTGACCTAAATAACTCGATGAGCAGGCTAACTTCAGACAGCTAATGGACATCGAGACACGGACCTTTCGTTCTCAGATAATGAATCCTGAACGAGCTTTAGATTGAACAAAACATTAAACAAACGACCAACCTCAGGAAAACACAGGCGTTGTTAGCCAAAGAGCGGCACGAAGAGCATCCACCGGCTGAGCAGAGAAACCATCAACGGTTTATTTCCTCCTCCACAAACTGACCAATCAGAGCCGAGCCGGAAGATACCATCATCCCGGAAGAGTCCATCTGAGCTACAGGGGTACCTTCTGACTTATTTATCTTTCTTTTTCTTTCTTTTTTAACGAGATTGGTTGGTTACTTGGTGTGTAGGTGAAACATCACACACACACACACACACACACACACACAGATACAGTTTTTATTTTAAACATTGTCCAAAATACCGACTTTGCACTGATGAGACCACAGGTTTCATCACCAGGTGGCAGCAATTACCTGACAAATGTGTAAATTGCTCTGAGCGGAACCTGAAGGGTTTATATTGTTGCGTTTTTTATTTGACAATCAGCTTATTTCTACTTTATTTTGTGCTTCTGCACATGATTACTGCAGATTGGTCACTACCAGGTGGGAAACTGAACCTTGTCGGGAGATAGAAGACATAAAAAACTGCAATATTGTAGTATATATTAGTGTCGTCCTTCCATTAAGGTTAGTTGGTTCATACATTATAGTTTAATATCATAGTTTTCTTTTTATACTGAGTTTTAGTTGTTCACCAAACTTGTCACCTATGGCTGTTTGGTCGCAGAACTTAATTTGTTTGTTCATTGTTAATTTAATCCCATATGAGCACACAATCATTGGGTTCCTGCAGATTTTCCTCCTTACACTAATACTGTTTTACTGTAACCCTGTAATACCCATATTCTCCATGCACCCCTGTACAGTGGAGGGCCCGGCCCAGACCAGGCCCAGGACTGGCTCCTTGGCCCTTCTCTTGGTCTCATGGTCTAAATTTAACACCATCCCAGCCTTAAAAGGTCCTGACGGTGTCTTGTGCATTCTGCCGAGTGGCAGCATTATTTTTGTTCTGTGGACTGCTGTCCTGTCCACTGCCCCTCACCCTGCTGCTTTGCCTGGACCTGGACTTGCTTTAGCTACTTTTGGACTAGCACAACCTTTCTCTTATTTTCAACTGCTGTGGATTGGTGGATTCTTACTTGTGGTGAGTGATGTTTATTGTAGCCTATTAATAATTCTGTCCATAATACTGAATAATTGTTTGTTGGTGTCTGTATGAGTGAGGCCTGAGGCCTACTTTCAGCCATTTAACTGTTATTTTAATACTAATTTGTTTTTGTTTTTTCTTTTGTGCATTTGTATAATTCTTTATACTAACATGGTTTTGTTAGTTTTAGCTATTGTGTTCTTGTTGTGAAGACTGCATGCGTTATTGAAGTGATTTTTTTTTTATCGTCAATTAATATAGAATAGAAATAATAATAATAATAATAATAATTATTATTATTATTATTATTATTATTTCAATTTATATTTTCCTTCACCTCAAAGTCAAAAGTTACTTATCTTTTCTATGTGCACTCTGCCTTCATGGCTTGAAGTCAAGGTACGAGTTTATAGCTCCTTACAAGTAAAGTGGCATACACCCCCTGCAATATGTGTGGTTCAAGGACATAACCATCACAAAATGTAGTTAAAATTCTATTGTCATAAACTGCAGTGTAAGTTTTTGGTTTTTTTTTTGATCATAGGTCACAGGTTTTCAAGCTTTCAAACTTGAGCAATACTAACAAACAAGTAGATGATTATTTCAGATTAAAACAGTTTGTCTTTTTGATCAAAAAATGCTATATGTAGTGTCATGTATCTAAAATCGCCTACTATTTTCCTGTGGATCCTCTGAATCATATCAAACCTCATTTTGTTTCACAAAACCAAGTATAATTCCCTCTGTGATTATAAACGTAATCCTCATTTGAAGACACAAAATGAAGACGATCGTTGTAACTGATGTTATCAGAGTTTATTCTCTGCTGCTTCTACTTAATTTAACACAGTAGAATTATATTTTAACCACAGCTAATGCTGCAACTGCTGACACACAATAGAAATCATAACTCTTAGTGCTACCAAACCTATTAAAAACTCTCTTTACTCTTGCTGGTCTCGCTGGAAACCTAACCATCACCTCCTTCCCTAAGCTAACCCGCAAATTAAAAATCAAAATAAAATAATAACAATGAGATTGATTTACAGAGCTGGTAAAATAGTGGACAGGCTGACATATAAGTTGGCGCAGTGGCCCTCAAGATGTCAGGATCATTACAAGTGACGGTGCAGCAGCAGCAGCAGCAGCAGCAGCAACAACTGCAGCAGCAGCAGCAACTGCAGCATCATCATCATTATCATCATCGTCAACATCACCTACAGCTTCATCAGCAGGAGAAGCGACAACATCATTCTGAGAGCAGCTATTGCCTGAGCTCAAAGTCATCTGTTAGCAAGCAGTCAACTTTCAAGACTTCCAGCCATCGGTAAGAGGATGGGAGCAATGCAGGCGCTGATGTGATATTTGAAAACTGAAAAAGAAAACCGAGGCTCTCTTGATGTAACTTGCCATTTCCATCACCTGGGAGGCAACAAAGACATCCATACAGACCTCTTTCAAATATCGTAAACTGTACTTTGCTTGTGATTTGAAGTGTGTTTAGCAGTAGGAGTAAAAAAAAAAAGCATGTAGCTCCAAGAGTTTCCATAGAGAGCAGGTGTTGGTCATCATTGATCCGTAGATGATGTTCTTTTAATCTCCAAGTTGCTGATTACAAAACTCATGCCAACAACAGAAAATGGTTAAACTTGGTTAAAGCTTGGTTAAAGCTTTTTAATATTACCAGATCATACTTTGACTATTTGTGCTGTTAAATTTGTAAGAAAGTTGAGTCTCAAATGACTGAAATCTCACAGTAGCCAAGTCCAGGTTGAAGTTTAAGTCAAAATGTAGTCCAACTGCAAGCCTACAGCCCTGTGGCTGTTATGTTGGTAACTATTGCATTCACAGCACTTCAGTATTGTGCTTTCTCCAGGTAAACACCCTTCCAGGAAACTTTTAAAAACAACAATAGTAATGGTATAAAGACAATTATCGTGTAAGTTCAAGCTGAAATCAAAATCATAACCACACAAATTTATTTTTTTTATTTTTTTTTAAGTAAGTTTCCATTGACCATTGATTGTACAAAATAAGTCATTTTAAAACATCAGCTCTGACTCTGGGTAATTATAATTTACATTCTACACCCTTGTCTACCATTTCTCTGCCCCCATGTTTAAGTGAGCTATAGTTTACTGTCCTTACCAGACACACATTTATGCATCAGGTTTTCTGCAAGGATAAACATTTGAAAAGCACAGTACATGTCACTGGAGATTTCAGAGGGTCTTTGTTTGTATGCAAATTTTATATTCAATTTAATTCACATCTGAACTTCTGTGTTGAAATCAAACAATGCTCTATCAAAGTAAAAACTAAAGTCTCGCACACATGCTGTCTGAAAGGTATGGTGTCTATCAAAACAGGGCCATAATCAAGGGCAGCCAAACGCAGCACCTCATGTGTTGTTCCTCAAGCTGCGGGCCCAGTGTACATGTCGGAGCCATGACAGTTTTCTAAACGGGGTCAAGGGAGGAACTTCAGCTGTGGTGAATTGCTGCCAGATATATTCATGGATGACATGCTATTTCTGACAGCAGGGCATGAGCCACTTGCCAACTGTTAAGGCACTGTATGGAAGTCATGAAATTGTAAACGATTCTGGCTTCCACAGATGTTGAATATTTTACCTTGTTTCAGCATTGAGCCTGTTTCTGAAGTAGATTAGCCAGTACATTTTTCCTTTTGGATTTCTATTTACACTCGCATGTTGTTTCTGCATTTATTAATTTTGTAAAATGCTGGTTTTCAGATCCTAAAATAGACACACACTCTAGCTTCTCAGATTGTAAAGAGTTTACTTCTTTTATCACCACTAAAACTTTTCATACCTTTGACTTTGTGAACCAAAGACTTCCTTCCAGCTCACTTGGTGAGTCAGCAGTAGAAATAACTTCTTTGCACTGCGTTAATCTTTTTGTGAGACTCTCTCTGCTGTGGATTCATCCTCTTCCACTGATTTGATCCCTTTGAACCAATATGGCATGGAGTTTATCAAA
The DNA here is from genome assembly GCA_034769265.1 of Remorina albescens. Classification (NCBI taxonomy): domain Eukaryota; kingdom Metazoa; phylum Chordata; class Actinopteri; order Carangiformes; family Echeneidae; genus Remorina; species Remorina albescens. The sequence continues at coordinate 6,719,499 of CM068478.1, read as the reverse complement.
GCTGTGCTCTGCTGCTGCTCCTCTAGGCCAATTGGATAGACAGGGGCAGATTTGACAGTGATCATGAGTGAAAGCAGGGCTTTAAAATGACCCTTTCCACCCTGCTGCATATCCAACAGTTCCAGCTCCATCTAAACCCAGCTGACAGGCGTATTGGTAGATGAGCAAGTATGATGTGGTTTTGAATCCTAGAAGGTGGACAGAAGTACTTCATATTCTAAATAACTGGACTATGACACACTCTGAATGTTTCTTTGTGTATCCAGCACATTTGCTGAGTTTTACACCACAAAGTTCAAGTTGAGTACAATGTCAGTATTATTGTAGTTAGATTATGTCTTTCATCGTGTTTTTTTTTTTTTTTTGTGAGAACAAATTGTTGTGGTTCTTACATTGACTTGTCAGTTTTTTAGGCTAAACTGAACATTTACCCAACATTAAATTACATCGCAGGGCTTTCATTGAACTAAGTTCTATCAGAACCAACCAACAGTGTGTTAGACCATTCCTCCCACCGCACTTTCTTGCACATCCAAGTCCAAGTCCTTTCTGGAGATGTGTCTTTTTTCAAAGGGCATAAATGTATCATTTGATTTAAAAGAAAAGGCTCAATGATTGTTACAAACAGCTTGGCAGCATACACTATTCAAATTGTAAATTTTGTCTGAGACTTTTCTGCAATACAAATTTTGCACTGTTGTTAGTGTTTACAGCAGGTCAGCTTAGGATTGATGTGTTTTGTAACGAAGGAACATGCCAATTGGTTGTAAGATTGTAGGACTGAATACAAAGCATAAACAGTAACTGCAAATTATGTTTGATTTGTATTATATGTGATGTGATTTTGTCTGTTACCTATAAGCCTGAAGAAGACCTCTGTGACAACAGAGAAGGGGCAGGAGGTGGTTAAACTGAGCCCACTACCCAAGAGAGCCAAACGCACCTACCTGGCAATGGACACGGATAAGGAAGTTATCGGCTATGTTATTCCTGTATTTAGAGCCAAGTGAGTGGGAAAAGGTAGCATATACAAGATGGTTTTTTTTAAAGTTGTTCTCACACTGCATTGGCTTGTTTTGTTGCAGTCATGATGTTGTTCGGGGTCTGATGGAGTCCCAGGAAGAGGCTACAGAGGAGGGTATTAACTACGTAGCCATGAGGAACCTGTTTGTCAGGGAAGCCAGAGAGGCTCTGGACGTGAAAGTGGTGAAGAAAACCAGATCAACACATATCAGGGAATCAGCTGAATGGATGCAGTTTAGCAAGACAGTAAGTCCCTTTCATTCAACTTTTCTTTGTTTGATTTGCAATAGCATAGAAAACCCACATCTGACTTCACTCTTCCCCCCATATAGATGGACGAATGGACTGAGTTCCGCAAGAAAATGAACCCAGACAACCTGACACACCCTCCGGAGTTTGTCATCAAGCCCCGTGGACAGACTGTCTGGGAGGGCAAAACTGTGAAGCTGCACTGCACCATGGCTGGATGGCCCAAACCCAGGATTGCTTGGTAAGATATGCTCCCTGTTCACCGGTCCTCCTTCTGAGTCACAAGATGCAATTACAGACTCCAAGGACAACGGTAAAAATAAACCAGACACCCCTCTGCTGTCTTCAAGGTACAAAAACAATGTGCTCATTGATGCCAAGGCCCATCCTGAGAAGTACACAGTCGAGAGCAATTATAACATGCACTCCCTGGAGATCAAGAAGTAGGTAATCATTCAGCTCACACTGCCATACGCTCAAAACACACAATATCCCAAACTGAATGTTTTATGTTGTTGATACTCAGAGTATTACATGCAAATAAGATGATGGCAGTGATTCATCTGTGTATATTTTGTTTCAGCTGTGATTTCCTTGACACTGCTCAGTATCATGTGTCTGCCCTCAATGTGAAAGGAGAAGCTTCCTGTGTGGCTACAATTGTTATCAAAAGTATGTAACTATTTTGGTCACCTCTTTGAGTAGCAGCTCCTGTTCCTCCAGTTAGAGGTCACAGTTTAGAGAAGCGATTTAAAGTGTCTGAGTGTTGACTGCGTATGTAATAGAATAATTTCAAATGTCCTATAGAAAATACTTTTGTTACTATTATAACAAAGTTCCCGCATTATATTCTTCAACAGGGTTCCAGGACGGCGAAGAAGCAGGCCCACTTGATCCTAAGCCACGTGAGTCAGTCGTTTTGTTTTTCTGAAACTAGAACAGTACTCAGAGCACACAGACCCAGACCAAAGCTTGGTGTCAAACAACATATACCAGACATCAGTCTACTATCATCCCACCTGTGACGTTTGGTTCAAATCATTTAAGTGCTTCAGTAACACACCATCAAACATACTTGTAAAATCATAACAAAACTTTTGTGTTCTACATTGGACATAAAATGGGCGGTGATCAAAATTTTTATATCAAGAATAAGAAAAATTTCTGCAAAGTGAAAAAGAACTGAGAATGATCATTCAACTTTGCATTTGCATCACCAGCATTACTTTCAGATCGCTTTCCATAATAAGATGCATACTGCCTATCATTCAGGAGATGCTTTAGTCCAAAATGAATTTCAATTCAAGGACTCTCAAAACTTGTAGCTACGTGAGCCAGACATCATCTGGAACTGGACTTGTTTGTAAGGCCAGGGTTGTGATGAAATCTAAAAAGATATGTTTTCAGCCTGAAACAGGATGGTGTGACTTCCTAAAGTCATAGCTTTAAACATAGTAATGTTTGTAAACTTGCATTTTTCTTTGCTCTCTGCAGATGGTTTCTGCCCTGAGTATGGTGTCACCTTTAGGACTTCCATCATTGACAAATTTGAAGTGGCCTTTGGCCGTGAGGGCGAGACATTGAGTCTGGGCTGTACGGTCATCATTTATCCAACTGTGAAGAAATATCAGCCTGAAGTCATTTGGTACAGAGACTGTAAGTAGAAGATCAAATTCGAAATGCTGTCTTTATGTTTATTTATAAATACTGTATTTCACCATAGTAAGTATTTATCCACTATGTGCAGCCAATCACGCCTGTATTGTTCTGACTTCCCATCAGCTGTACCCATCAAGCCCTCTAAATGGGTACACACTCATTGGTCAGGGGAACGTGCCACACTCACTCTTGTCCACCTTAACAAGGAAGATGAGGGAATGTACACCCTCCGTGTCAACACCAAATCTGGCTTTGACACATACTCTGCTTATGTGTTTGTCAGAGGTAAAGTATCTGATGGATATATCAGCTGTACATTAGAGATAAGATCCTTCTCATTGGCAGCATATTACAATAAATACGCTAGAACAGAAAAAAAGCTGTAGCTGCTGATTTAATTTTAATAAGAGAGTTGTTGTTGAGTTAAGATCAACAGTCTTAGATGCAAGGCAAGTAATAAGGGATTACAAAATTACAGACCCAGTAGGGCATCGTTGGCTTTACTGTGTCTTTAAGTGACTTCATGCTCTCTCGGAGGTGTTTGGTTTCCTCTGAGGAATGTTGCTTCTATATCTGCCTGCAAGTCAGGAGAGTCACCACAGGGTTTGTTCCACTTGTACTGAAAACCAGTGGGCTTTAGCTTAATCTTGACAGTCCCCTTTCATGTTTCCAAAATATTAGCTAAGCTATTATACCAAGCAAGTGCTGCCACTTGTTCAGTACTGTAAAGCCATAAATGGGTCAGAAAATGAAAACTGAGTGTGTAATGGAGAGCAGACTGATTTTAAAAATATATTAAAATATACATAATATTAAAAATTACTCAGTTGTTTGTGTGTGTGTGTGCACGCGTGCTCTTGGATATGTGTGTGCGTGCCTTGCTATGCCAGATGCCGATGTGGAGGTGGAAGGGGTTCCTGTGGCCCCCCTTGATGTGTGGTGTCATGATGCCAACAAGGACTATGTAGTGGTGACCTGGAAGCAGCCAGCGGTGGAGGGCAGCAGCCCCATCCTGGGATACTACATCGACAGGTTGGTCGACTCACTTTCCTGGTTGAAGTTTTATCCATGTTTTACACAAAGACATGGAATTAAAATTCTGTTTCAAGAACTTACATCTATTTTAAGTACTTCTGTGTAGCAAAATTTACAGTGTAGCCACACAGCTCTCACCCAAATTCTTCCTAGATTTGTGACAAACTGAGATTTTGAACAAAACAATATTACATTAAAAATACTTAAATGCTTTATTACCTGTTTACTGTATCTGTCAATCGGTCATTTGGCCAACATGTGGGCAGATTAGCAGTTAATTTCTGCAGCAACTGCTGTCCATTTGTCAAGCCCTATTGAACAAAGAGGTCCTTACATTAGCCTACAGGAAACATTTGTGTGATGGAAAAATTTCTTTCCGATAATCGAATCAAAGTTCACCTGTACTTTTTTTGTGTTGGTAGGTGTGAGGTGGGCACCCATCACTGGGCTCAGTGCAATGACACCCCGGTGAAGTACACCCGCTTCCCCGTCACTGGACTGGTTGAGGGCCGTTCGTACATCTTCAGGGTGACGGCCTTGAATAAATTCGGTGTCAGCCGTCCCTCCCGCGTCTCTGAGGCTGTGGTTGCAATGGATCCCTCCGACAGAGCTCGCCTCCGAGGTGAGAGTCACACCAGAGTGCTGCTGACATGATGCAACAAAGTCAAAAACTGCAATTTAACTTATTTCTTCTATTTTTTTTCTTCAACAGCTGGCCCTTCAGCTCCGTGGACTGGGATGATCAAGTTTACAGAGGAGGACAGCACCGGTATGATAACATTAAATGCTGTATTTCAATGTCAAGATAAATGTAAATACATTAGGGAATCTAATTTCCAGAAATCTGGCAGCAAACAATCTGCACAAATCTCTGATCTAGTTTTTCAATTCTTCTTCTTCTAACTTCTAAAAAAGTTCTATAATGCTAGTCTGTATTTTACTCAGGCAACGTTTTTGAACAGCTACTAGTGTGGATTAAAACAATTCATAACATATGATTATGTAAACAAAGAAAAAAATCTTTATTGTATCATTTGTATTAATTTTGACTTTTTTAAAATCATATCCAGCCCAACTGGCTTCTACTGACCGAAGGTCGCCTGGTTAATGTGAATTCCTGTAAATAACATGAGTCCCGTTGCCTCTTCAGACAGTGTTGTCCCTGGAGAACCATCTGATGTTGTGGTTACCGAGGCAACCAAGAGCTATGTGGTGCTCGCCTGGAAGCCGCCGGTCCAGAGAGGTCATGAAGGAGTCATGTATTATATTGAGAAGGTGATGAGAAATGCATGATTGACCTTTGCAACGTGTTTTGAAATGAATCATTGAACCTCAAACCTACCTTATGGAAGAATTTTATTAAAATATTACATGAAACAAGATGCTATATTAATTTATTATATGGGTTCATAAGTTAAATTGGTTTGGATCCACTCTGAGGGCATTCTCTCTCTTGTGTCTTATTGTTTTATTATATGATTACTGATACATGAAAACATAAATCATTCCTTACCCTTATGTACAGTCAGTTTGGAATTTAAATAGTTAATTGTCACTCTGCTGTTGTGTATCTCTGACTTCCCACTGACTTTCTGTGAATCTCAGTGTATTTCAGGCACAGACACATGGCAGAGGGTGAACACTGGCATGCCAGTCAAATCTCCCCGCTTTGCGCTGTTTGACCTGGCAGAAGATAAATCCTACAGCTTCCGTGTGCGCTGCTGCAACTCTGCTGGTGTGGGCGAGCCCTCTGTATCAACAGGGGATATCACTGTGGGGGATAAACTAGGTGAGGCAGGAGCACTTTCATTTGTGTTGGTATCAGTGTTTATCGAGAGATAAAATACAATCTAGTCTATTTTAAGGCTGTAAAATTTATACCATAAGTTTGGTCCAGCCTTATTTCTTCCTTCATGACTTTGACTGTCAGTCCTTTCTATAGTATTTTATGTCAAAACCCTTACATCCCCTCCTTGCTTACTGTTATTAATGTATTGTTCTGTCTCCCTTTCTTATTTTCTTACCACTGTTTTCACAGACCTGCCTTCTGCTCCCGGGAGCCCAGTGGCCACCAGAAATACTGACACATCAGTTGTGGTGTCATGGGCAGCTTCAAAGGAGGTCAGACACCTGGTTGGCTACTATATTGAATGCAGCATTGTGGGCACTGATGTCTGGATGCCTTGCAACAATAAACCTGTCAAGCAGACAAGGTTGGTAGTTTTCTACAGTAGATAGTTACTTAGTTTTAATATTCAAGATTCCCTATTGTCATTGTGCAAACATACAACAGAATAACATGCAGCGTAGATCCCCAGGTTGGAGTCGAACCCGGGATACTGCAGTAGTGTGGCATGGGTGCTAACCTTATAGAATAATCTTTAGTAAATACATTTTTTATTTTTAAGTGAAAGAATGTGTAATTTCGTATTTCAGAAAGATTGATCGGCCCCCACAATGTGGAAAGTTTGCAAGGTTGACTTGTGAAGCTGCTGTGGTTAACGGTTTAAAGGACACAGCACGAATAGTTACATTGCTACTTCATAAATTAAATTTATTGTTCTCTCTGGGTTTTAGTATGACCTTCATGACTCCATCCACCAAGGTTTATATGATCATTTCTGCTTCCAGACCAGACATTTATATCACTAAACATCCAAAGTTTTGGTGGGGTTGCTGTTAATAAAATCAAAGTGAGTAAAATAAAATATTTTCTCTATTCAGGTTTGTGTGCCATGGCCTTACCACCGAGGCGAACTACGTGTTCAGAGTGAAAGCAGTGAATGCGGCTGGATACAGCCAGAGCTCCCCTGACTCTGATGCAGTAGTTGTTAAGGCTGCCATCTGTAAGTGTCCTCATCAGAACTCATCTCCATTATTCACATTGCCTGTAGCACTCAAGGCATCTTCTCTCACTCTCTCTGTTCCACCGTCCTGTTCTTTTTAAACATTTATTTGTCCCTGGAATGATTGCTGTGAGTGCACAATTGTATTTTTCCAGAAAAACCTACTTTAAACTTGCATAGTTCAGACATATGGCCTGCAGGCTTGTGCTCTTTGCAGTGGAGCCACAAGATCCTCTTAAATAATGTTTTCATTGAACCTTGTTAACTCACACCTCCTTTTAGTTTTCTTCTTCCAGGCTATTTAATACATTTTTGCAGATTCTTTATACATTTTATAATAGATTTTGTTACTTTTGGCTACCAAATATCTCCTTTTGGTTTTTCTTCTATATCTTGATTGCCATAAATGAAAGTGACTTGTGTTTATGTAAGACTGCTTCCTGGTATATTTGCATGTGTCTGTTTGACCATCACTAACACTGGTCTTTGTCATTTTGCCCATTTTTTAAAATTATTTGTGACGTGGCTGAATAACAAATTATATCTTATTATATCTTATGTGTAGGTATGGATTTCTGTATAAATCTGATTTAGCTTGAGTTCTGCTTTGCTGTTTGATAACTCTTCAGGGGTGCTTCTTGGTGTATGGCCAAGGTGAAGGCTAAAACACTGTTCCTTATGAACAAATGCACATGAACCTAATGAGTCTCTTGTCTGGCTTCGGAGATTTTCTTAGCTGCTTCTGACCTTCAGCGTAAGTACATTATCCATTACAATGACAACTTAAAATGTGTGTTGCTTGAGTGCACAAAGCATGTAGCATGTTTAACTGTAGAACCTGTAATAACTGTTCAGTCATAACACTCATAATCATGAAGATCTGTCCGATATTTGGCTAATGCTCACCCATATGTGTGAGATTATCTTAAGGTCTGAATTTTTCATTAAAGAAAACGTTACAATCTAAAAATGATCATATTTGACATGTCTTCTTCACATTTTCTTCTTTTACAATAAATGCTGACCAGCTTATGTACCCTATTTGTAGCCGTCCCTGGGAAGCCAACTGGGGTGACCTTAGTGGAAGCCGTCAAGGACTACATGATTCTGGCCTGGACTGAGGCTGCTAACAATGGAGGGGCTGATGTCAGGGGTTACTTTGTAGACTACAGGACTGTGAAAGGAGACGTTGTTGGGAAATGGCATGAAATGAACCACAAAGCACTGACGACAACTTCCTATAAAGTAAGTTTGTAACTTCTTCCTTTTTTGTGAATGGTTTTATTATAGTCATAAATTCATCTGATGCAGACTAATGAATTTGTGCCATCATTGATCATTTGTTACTTTTTGCATTTCCCTCTCCTTAGGCTGAGAACCTGAAGGAGAATGTCTTCTACCAGTTCCAGGTGCGTGCAATGAACATGGCAGGTGTGAGCAAAGCATCTCTGCCCAGTGCACCCCTGCTGTGCAAAGAATGGACCCTTACTGTGCCAGGTATGAGAAAACTTTAAACAGCCAATAAAGTCACATAAGTCAAAGCAATACTGATGTGTCTCAACTTGCCTTACACAAGATAATGAATGTAGTTACAAGTAGTAGCGCACAACTGATAATACTGATAAGGGAAAGAAAATTTTTGGTGGCATTGATGATTATCACAAGTAAACACACAGCTGGACTAATATGGAGAACAATAGCTGAGGAAATGTCTCTTTTTCACAGGGGCTCCTGTTGGTCTTCATGTTCTGGAGGTTCGTGACAACTCTGTCGTGGTCCTGTGGGAGCCACCTGCATTTGATGGCCGCACTCCTGTGAATGGCTACTATCTGGATATCAAGGTGGCCTCTGCTGGAGAAGCTGGCTGGAAAGCTGTCCATGAGAAGGCCAACAAGACGAAATACATGAAGGTGAGAAAGATGAATATACGTAATGTAATTTGCAGTTTGAGCAGTTTTGTCCGTCCTGCACTACAAATATTGAATGTGTCAGTTCTTACAGTTTCTCCCTCCAACTGCTCATGTTCTTATTCAGGTGGCAGGCCTGAAGGGTGGTACATCCTACGTCTTCCGTGTGCGAGCTCAAAATCTTGTTGGAGTTGGAAAGACCTCCGCAGTCTTAGGTCCAATCCAGGCCCAGACTCGCCCTGGTAAGTGTTATTGTTACATAACTCCTGCATTCATTCGCCTACTGTTCCTACGCAAATGTGTTACGTCTGAAAATTTTGAAAAGTGTATTCTTTCATTACTGATACATGATTAAAATTTTATACAACTGTAAACTGTGTTATCGCAAATTTTATTATCTACCAGTGTAATGAGTGAATTCCTCAGTTTAAGAATTGAAATGTGTGACCTGCCAGTGAGGCACGCCCATAGTGACCACTGACTCTTCCTTCAGGCACCAAAGAAATTTATGTGGACGTTGATGATGATGGCATCATCTCTATGATCTTTGAATGCTCTGAGATGACTGAAGGCTCTGAGTTTGTTTGGTCCAAGAATTACAAGGCCATAACAGACACCTCCCGCTTGACTATTGTCAATGAAAAGGGCAAGTAAGTATCATATATGTTCCCAATTTGCCATGCACTCTCATACAAATGATTTTTCTTCTGATTCATCCTTCCTCACATCCTCTCGCCCCCATGTGTCTTTGTCTCCAGGTCCAGAGCTATTTTCAACAACCCTTCCCTGGAGGATCTGGGCACTTTCTCCTGTGTGGTCACCAACACCGATGGCATCTCCTCCAGCTACACGCTCACCGAGGAGGGTGAGTCCATCATCAGTCTTGGCATCTTTGCCCCTTTTTGCCTGAAACTTGATTCACTTGTTATTTGTCTGGGTGACGTATGTGCTGAATGTGTTAGAGGGTCTCCTGTCTGTTATCCAGTTTCAACAGTTGCATCAAATTGATCTGTTGTTGTTTTTTGGCAGGTCTTAAGCGTCTTCTGGACATCAGCCATGAGCACAAGTTCCCTGGTGATTATCCCATCACAGCTGTTACTGTTAATGGCACTTTTTGTCACTTACAAATAATCTCTATTTTAGTTAGCGTGAAGTGTCAATGTTTTTCAGATTCTTGTTTGCGAATTATCATTTTACTGAATGATTATAATCTACAAGAGTAAGTTTGTTAAAGAGATTGTTCCAAAGCAGTTAGTTCATGCACCATGGACACTGTATGAGCTCTGAAAAATGTGGTGCTCTGCAGTTATTCCCTTCAAGAATGAAATGGCCATTGAGTTGCTTGAGAAGGGTCGCGTGAGATTGTGGACTCAGGTGGAGAAATGGACTGCTGACTGCCAAGTTGACTATGTCTTCAACGACGTCATTGTCGCTGCGGGACAGGTATGAACCATACTTACGGCTACTTTTTTAACTTTTTATGTTTTCTGTATTTATTAATTTGTATCATCTTTTAAACTCTGATTTTAGCCTTACAGTTGATGGATAAATTGGTGCTTTTCTTTCTTCCAGAAATACTCAATGAACTTCAACAAGTCCACTGGAATCATTGAAATGTTCATGGACACTTTGGAGGTCACCGATGAGGGAACGTTCACCTTCAACCTGGTTGATGGCAAGGCAAAGGGTACAACCAGCCTGGTGCTCATTGGCGATGGTAAGAGACCTCAAATACAACTATTTTAAAAATATTAATGCTGTCAATATTAATGTGAACACAGCACTGCAGTTAAAGTATGTATCCATTGAGGGGCAGTAAAAGACAACATTTTATTGAGCATCATGTCTTTATCATTGCAGGGGGTTCTCTGATGTACCGTCCACTTATGGAAAAAATTTGTTGCACAGAATTAATATTGACATTTTCTTTGCTGTTGTTAAGAATTCAGGGAGCTTCAAAAGAAATCAGAATTTGAGAGGGCAGAATGGATCAGGAAACAGGGTAAGAAATATTACTTATGCATACATATATCTAACTCTAACTAGACAAACTGAGTATGTTCCCCTAATTATTTCCTTTGGCTATACACAGGTCCTCACTTTGTCGAATACCTTGGCTTTGCCGTTACTCAAGAATGCGATGTGCTGTTGAAATGCAAGGTAAGACAAGTGATATATTATAAAATTTAAAAGTGGGAGCATCACAAATGATGACATTTTACTTGAGACAATTTATCATCATATCTCTGTTCATTCACTCCACAGATAGGAAATATCAAACCACAGACTGAGATCACCTGGAGTAAGGACAAAATTGAGATTGCAGAGGAGGATGAGGATGCCAAGAAAATTGAGAAAAAGGACGGCGATATGACCTTTAATATTGGAAAGGTCGGCTCATTAGACAGAGGGTGTACTTTATTAGGGGTTATGTTTAAAGAGCTAGAGGTGATGCTTCTGATACAGCTATGCTTCCATTCATACATTCATGGACTAGATTCTACCTTCCCAACCATCCCTCTCTAACACGCAGATACATAAATGATGAAACAAGTCTATAAAAATATTCACATCCCTCAGTCCTACTGGAGTGCTGCTAGAGTCAGCACACCAACATGTTGTCCTTGGGAATCAGAGGGGACATTCTTGGAAAAAAACTGACTCTGTTTTCAAAATGCTTACATTTAATTCTTATTTGGCTTCATATATTTTGTTACTACAGGTTTAGAGATCTCTCAACATTTATGACCATACAATGTTACATGCATGTATGGGTTATCTGTGTGTTTATTTCATTCACTTCATTTCTAACTAGATTCAATTTAACTCCTCTGGCTAAGTCATTTAGTAACTTTTGTGGGTTCCAATCTGGCCTGTTAGTTGGCGCCAGTGAAGTTAAATTGATGTTTCAGGTACCATCACATTGAAACTGTATAACTTAATTAGAGAGGGTTGGTGTCATTGCATGAGCTCAGGAGAGGTGTTTTTATCCCTTCTCCTGTCATTTGCATTTGCAGTAACTGGCTTATCTGTCTAATTCACAGTGGGTAATTAAGCAAGAGAAACAAAGAAAGAAAGAAGGAAAAAAGCCACCTGCAGATGACGTTTCCTCACCACCAAGACCCAAAGTCTGGACATAATCTTTTCTGCCATAAGTTGACGCCTATAATTTCTCAATGTGTCCGTCTTACCTTTTTCATGTTTTCCTCTTTAACGCCTGCAGCATCTAGGGCGGCAGAAAAGCTTGCCTTTTCAGTTTAGTTGGTCTTTGTCTGGCTGTTTGGTGTCGGTCTATCTGTCCTAAGAATTGAATTATATTCCACACTATGTTTGAGGCAGAAGGGAATAAATTGCTGTCGCAAAGGTACTAAAGTTGCTTTCACTTCAAACTGTAGATCTCCAAGAGTGATGCTGGCATTTACGAGGTCTACCTGAAGGACGATAGAGGCAAAGATTCAAGCACCTTCAATATGACAGATGCAGGTAAAGTCTGATTTTCAATCTATGAAAAGTGGGAATCAGTGTTATAAGTCTTCCAAAAGAAACGTACGTTAATTGCAAATTCTACTTTTTCCCCAGGATACCAAGCTGTAATGAATGAACTGTTCAGAGTTATTGGTGAGTCATTAAATATCACATTTAGCAAGCAGTAATGAAAGAAAACCAAAGAAAGAGGCAGCATATGCCAATGTAAAATATTTTCCCCAGCACAAACTGTTAACAGCAAAAGAATGGAAATATTTGATTGTGTACCATTATTTCATATGTTTTCCATGGGATATAAATAAATGATTGAAATGTTCTTTCCCTCGAAGCCAACTCCTCCAGTGAGATTAAAGTCCTCAGCACTGAACATGGCATCGTTCTCTACTCCATGGTTACACATTACAATGAAGACCTGCGTGTTGGTTGGCTCCACAAGTACGTTAACAACCTTATTCCTGAACAGTAATTCTTTTTTTTTGTTTCCTGTCCGCTGAGCACAGGCACAAACTTAAAACTAAAGATCCATTTAAACTGCAGTTCAATGCAGATGTTAAAGAATTTAGATCCTGATGCTGTCAGATGTCTGTGAGTTGTATCATAAAAGTTACCTGTAACAACACTCTATATATATATATATATATTTATTTATTTATTTATTTATTTATTTTTGTTGTTATTATTACTATACTTTATTCATTTATATGCCAAGGACAGAACACAACTACTATTAACTCATTCTTTGCAAGGTATTTGATCATATTGGTGGATAAATTGTTCAGTAAAAGAAAAACAAACAAAAAAAAAAAAAAACAGAAAAAACTCTGTTATCTATTTCAACATTAGAGATGCCAAGATTGCTGCTTCAGAGAGAGTCAAGTCTGGAGTCACGGGAGAGCAGCTTTGGCTTAAGATCAATGAGCCCACTGAGAAGGACAAAGGGAAATATACCATCGACATCTTTGATGGCAAGGACGGTGTGAAGAGATTCTTTGATCTGACGGGCAAGGGTGAGTAAAGGTTTTAAAGTGGAAAGCTGAAATGTGTTAAAGATGAAAGAATAGTTTGGTAATAACTTTTACTTTTGCACTGACGCAACTCCCCAATAATACGTTTATTCATACTTTTTTTTTTTTTTTTCTGACGCAGCATGGGAAGAGGCATTTGAAGAATTCCAACGTCTCAAGTAAGTAAACAAACTCATTTGACTCAAGCCTTCTGTTGTGTAACTCACTATTTCTGTCTGAAGGAGGATGTTTGCACAAATAAATAGTAACAATCATCGCCGACCTAAAATAGACTCTGTACTTTGCAATCTCTTTCAGAAGTTCTCAAAATAAATTTCCTGGCATTGTATATCTCATGCTGTGTAGCTGATAGCATTTTTGAATTATGCTGACAATATCTGTTGCCTTCCTTCCGCAGGGCGGCAGCAATTGCAGAGAGAAGTAAGTCATTATTTATTCCCTGGTATCCCCTAAAAGACATCAGTCCTTGAAATGATGTGATGATATAGGAGCCACTTCAGTTTTCATGGAATTTTTAATTTTGGTTTGGAGGAATTTAAATGACATTCATGAAAATGAGCTTTAGAGGAGATTAACCGTCCACAGAGGCTCCACAGGTTGACTAACTGAATAATGTCTGATTTTTGCTTCTTGACTCCCTCTTGTATTTCTTCTTTAGACCGCGCTCGTGTTGTTGGAGGTTTACCAGATGTGGTTGCGATCCAAGAGGGCAAGGTAAATAAATGAGATATTCATTATATTGACATGTGTTTTAAACTCATTGTCTCAACTCCTACTTTCTCTCTTAGTGTTTCATTTCTTTGACAATCTGCATCCCCCGAACTCTTTGAATTCAGTTTTGACTAAAACCCTTACAATCTTCATTATTCTCTGTAGTCGCTGAACCTCACTGGAAATGTCTGGGGTGAGCCTGTACCTGAGGTGTCCTGGTCAAAGAACGAAAAGGAGCTGTTACCTGATGACCACATCAAGCTCAAGTTCGAGCATGGGAAGTTTGCCAGCATTACAATCGCTGCCGTCACCACAGCTGACTCTGGCAAATATGCTCTCTTGGTCAAAAACAAGTTTGGCACGGAAGCTGGTGAGTTCACCGTCAGTGTCTACAACCCAGAGGAAGAGGAAAAGGAGGAGGAGAAGAAAGACTAAGGGATGATCTAATGTGATGAAACAGGGGAAAGTTTCTCCCAACTATTTTACCCCGGTACATGCCGGTGCGTCAAAGCAGTTCAAATAAATCATCAAAACAACTTAAACACCTCTCTCCTGCGTCTTTCGTGTTCCGGGGTTAAAGAGCTCTGGGACGTTAGAGGAAGTAAACAATGAATGTGATACACGAGGATAATTGTTTGCTTGGCAAATTCTTCTGCCACCAACAGCAGTTAATGTAATGTATAAAAGATGGTCAACCTGTCATTCATCTTTGTTTAAACAGCAGCATCAAGGCCAACAGAAGCAGAACACTGTTTTCTTATGAGTATTACAATAGAACATTTGAGTAACCTTTGACCCCTGGCACTATTTCACCCCAACGGTTATGTATTGAAAAAAAATAAATTAATAAAGAGAACAATTATGCAATGAGCTTCTTACTAGCTATTTGCTTTGTATTGTGATTTACTGTCACTGGATATGTCATATTTTCCAATGATTATAGCTCTGTGTCTATAAACATATTTGTGTTCAAAAACTGTATGCAAGTTTACTGTGTGTGTCTGATGTACTGTTTGCAAGATAAGTTGTGCAGTTTGTAGGTGAAGTGGAGCAAGAAAGTCCGGGTGACACATGGAGTGTCGTGAGTATGACAACACACAACGGTTGAGACCGGTTCATTCAAGTTTTTGTGAAGAGGCATTGCTGACATACTTTCAATGGTGCATACATAGAACCAGTCATGAGTTTTAAATTGTTAGAGAAATGTGTTTAAAACATGTGGTTGGGAAGTATTAATTATATTTGAGCTCTAACAGAATGAAACCAAAAACAAACTGAACAAGTCAAACATAAGTGCGTTTTCGCTTCAAGGGAGAGGTCTGAATTATAATAAAACTGCACCTGCTTTAGATAGGTTTCCCTTTCTTGACATAATCTACCTTAAACAAATCACTAACTGAGGGAGAAGTCTACAATCATTTTATCTACATCTGGAGTACTAATTATAAAAACAGCCATTCTGCTTAATTTTATTACTGGTATTGTATAATTATAGGATCCTAAAATTTGGTCCCAAAGAGGGTCATTACAGTGCACTCAAAAATCAGACTTTTCACCCCTCACTATGTGTGACCCCCGCCAGGCCATTGTTTTCTGCAAGTCAGAAGAAATCATTATTAAAAATAAATAAATGAAAAGGCCTATGGTGCCATATTGAAATCTAATGTACTGATTCAGAACCTCTGCAATCTCATACCATCATTTATATTGAAGAGCCATCAGGGTCACTGTAGTGCTGCAGCCAATCGGAGCTCACTGTGGGGGAGGGCGGGGTCCAACCTGGACAGGTGAACAGTGTGTGTGTGTGTGTGTGTGTGTGTGTGCGCGTGCGTGCGTGCGTGTGTGTGTGTCTCTGTGTGTGAGAGAGAGAGAGAGAGAGAGAGAGTGAGTGCGAGCGAGTGCGTGTGCGTGCGTGCGTGTGTGCGTGTGTGTGCGTGCATGAGTGTCTGTGTGTCTGTGTGTCTGTGTGTCGCCGCTTCCTGTCCCATCACCTCCAGCCGGTCTCGGTGGTCCAGACGCGGACACGTCAGGAGGCTTCAGCGGAGTTCACGTCTAAAAACATGGGGACTCAGTGAGGACACCGCAGCATCTGGCCGAAGTAACCTACAGTACAGGTAGACTGATGTCAGCCCTTTTTACTGTGTCTGTGTTTTAATGCCTTTAGTTTTGTTTTTAGATCCTGCCGTCAGCTAACGTTAGCTAGCCTGCTCAGCTCACCGGCTAGCATCTTTTAGCTACGATGGATTAATTAATTCAACACACAGATGTCGACTGGACTCGGAAATAATTCATCACACAACATATGATGGTTTTCACATTTGACTGACACCAGACACTTGTCGTCGGTCCGGGGCTGTCTCCGGTCACCGTCAGCCGTCCGCCGTTAACGGTGCAGATAACACCGAAGCTAGCTGACGGTTGCGGAGCAGCTAGCTGAGCTCCAGCTCCATTCATTATGTTTTTTCATGTCTGTCTTTTGGAGATCTAACTCATGTCTGTAGAAAAGGCCACCGTCGATGTAGCTGAATGTTTAAGTACTCGTTTGGTGGTTTCTGTTTGTTTATTTCCGCAATTTTCCCCTTCGTCAAACGGTGTCTGTGACTTTTCCATCAGGAGACATGTCAGTTTAATCTAAGAAATTAGCATATTTAGCCGGAATAGCTCAGGCTAACGGGACATCTGAAGCGACACATTTTGTTTCTTGTATTTTGTGTCTAATCGTGTTTGTCAGTGAGCTCTTTCTTGTGACAGAGTTGCCACCTCACCACTTTCTGCTGTGTGGTTGGTTTAAAACCACCTCAGCAAAGAACAAGAAGAGCAGATGAAACTTTTTTATTTTACACGTATTTAGTAAATGTAACATCGCTTCTGTCATTTAATCATTCATCATTGTACAAACTCAAATAGTTTTGAACCAGCGATGGTTTGGAGTTTTATTTACTTTGAAACTCAAACAAGTTGCGACACAAAAAGCTAAGCCCACCAGCAGCTATGAAATGAATGTCGTTTTAAAAGCTCAGATCTTGTTAAAAGTATTTTATGGAGGTATCAAATTGAAATAACAGTAAATGTAGAGGCTGCACTTCAGAGCTTACAAAGCTTAAGGGCTGCAACTAACAATTTTCATTCTCGATTAAACTGCCAGTTGCTTTCTTGATAACAGATTCTGTCAAAAAATGTCATAAAAAAGGGAAAATACCTTTTTACATTTCCCAGAGCTCAAGGCGCTCAGTTTCAATAGCTTCATATGAGGAACAAACAGTCCAAAAGCAATCATGAAACTAGATCCAGAAAACATTCAACATTTATGTTTTGAAAAATTAATAGATAAGTAAAAGTTCATTGCTTAAGAGATTGTGGCAGCTCTAAAGCAGACTAAACAATACAAATTTCAAGTGTGACACATTACAGAGAAACTGTTATATCAATGCATTTCAACGTTTTGGTTGCTGTTACGGTGTATTTTACACACACCACGTGTCGGCTCATTTCAGTGCTGCTTGATGTAACCTAATACTTGAAAGAGTGTAACAGGAAACCTGTGAAGTTTGGTTGGCTAGCTCACCCAGTCAAAGCGAATCTGAGTGGGATAGTTCCAGATGTAGGCCATAATTATGTATTTAGGATAAGTAAGGCCGTACATATGCCTGCTCTTGTAATTTTTAACAAAAATCTAAGTAATCATTAAGAGTGAGAACACTGTTTTCATGCTGGTTCAGTGTATTTAGTTACTGCTGATGACTCAGTGCGAAGCATGTGATTCATTTAGTCATAACATTTCACTCCTAAATGGAAACTATTTGTCTGTTGATGTATGACTCTTGTCATTTTTTTTTTTTTTTTTTTTTACAAAAAATAAACCCTAACAGAAGGGGACAATGAACCAAGAGCCTGCATCTCAGTGGGCCTGTGTGGGGTTTTTTTTTTCTTTATTTGTTTGGTTTTTTTTTTTTTGGGTGGTGTATACAAAAGGCTTAGCAGATGGGAAAGCAGTGATGAGGTCTTTCTCAGCGGAGCCTCAAGCAGCCACTTACCCGGTTTGACCAGGCAGGAGAATGCTGAAAATTTGGACTACGGGGAACTAACCAAAGGGAGAAATATGTTTGAATTCATTATTGCTTGAAGTACAAATACATTCACCATCTGTAATGAGCAGATATTGTTTTTTTTAAATCAACCCCTGAGCTTATTTTAGCAAGCTGCAGTGACATTTAACAGAGACGAAAGAGATTATCGCCTTGGCATTGACTGGCCTTTCACCTGTTTATCTTCTTGGTCACATGTCCTGGATGTTAAAATTTCAAGGGTATTGACTGAGCAACACACAGCCAACATGTTGAGGTCAAATGCACTGAAAAGCCCATGGTTTAACTTCTGTAGCCAAGTAATGTCCTTCCTGATTTCTTATGCACAAAAACAAGCACACACAGCAACAATTGTACCTAACATGGAACTGACTGTACAAGAATGTCATGTTGCCGAGTACTGCCTGATCTTTTCTCTGAGCGTGTGCTCTTATCAGGGAGAAAACACTGTGTAGCCGTTCACAAGCTGTCACTTATCAGCCATATACGGCCACCTTAAAGAGGCCATGCCATTTGCTGAACACTTTGTGTCCCATCCGCCGAGTGGATGAGTAGAGGATCATATCAAAAATATTGCTCAAAAGAAGGATGTCTAAGTTTATTAGAGTGTTGCATGGTCGCCATTGGAGTGAAATAACTGCGTATAGGTATTTACCCCTGGTGGGGTTATTCGAATGTGATTAGGTGGGCCGTATTTGAGATTGGATTAAGGATGGCAGCAAGCCCTTTTTATAATGGTGTGAGGAGGGGAAGCATTGGTCCCAGTGGATGTGGGTAAAGAGAGAGCTGGTGCTCCCCTAACAGTGATGAAGAGGCAGAGATCTTGGGAACTCCTGGGAAGCAATACAGAGGACACAACAGACAACAGTGAACAGGATGAGCCTTCATCTTTGAAGTCATCTTGGTCCCTGGTGAGTCACAAGGACAGGTCTCTTAGTCAGTCTCAAGTTGTGCTGGAGGCCCGACCACACTGTTGTTATTATGCTGCAGGTTCTTATGTCTATTGGATCATGACTGTAGCTAAACTTAGTGGCTTCATATCTGAGCACAGTGACTCAGAAGGATGGTGCCAGTTTTAGGGCTACATTCAAGGTTCTTTGAGGGATGACTTGTACACTATTACTAGTACTACTATTAGCATCTGTATTTGAGATAGTCAAATTTAAACAGGCTAGGCCAAGAAGCCTGCATCACCTACATATCTGCAAATCTGCAAAAGCCTGTCATGTTCGAATTTAGTTTTGAGTCTGCTATTATGTCTGTTTGTGTATGTTTCTACTGCTGAGCTGATAATTGGACGATGGGGGGGGGGGGGGGGCACTGGTTGACAGGTACAGCATGTTCGACTCACCTGACAGCATTACTGAATTCTGGCACTGTTTAAAACAACTCCTGCACTTTCGTTTTTAGTCACCATTAAATAATGCCTTGCGGTTATTATGATATATCTCTTTGTGTGTCTTACCCGACCCTGTGTCAGAGCAGGAAACAGTAATGTGACACTTACTGTACCTCATACACATAACTCTGTGGCCTCAAAAGAAAAGTGAAACTCAAATTAATGCACTGCGTCATTTACATAGACATTTTCAATTACCATGAATTCAAAAAATAAATAACAATAAAGCTAAAAAAATACCGGAATGACCAACATCAACCCAGATGAGCACAGTTTTGTTGGTTGCTCTCATTGTTTCTATTCACTCGACCCTCTGAGATAAAAAGTTTCATCTATTTATTACAGTTTTCATCTGCTTTATTGATACATTTTGAGTCACCTAACATAAACTCACCACATTTCACCCTAACCCATAATCTGTTTTTGAATTAAGTATGTGGCAGATTGTGCAGATACAAGTAGTATTAATAAAATATGAATCTACTTGAACCCATCCAACCCTTTTAATTATATGAGAAACATGTTGGTGATTTAAATGATCTTTTGTGTATACTGTGTGTTTGTATGGATGTATGTTTGCATGTTATATATGTATGCTTTATCTTGAGTTTCATTAGAATTAATCCTAAATGAAAGAGCCACTTAATGAGTCATTCATGGAGACACTCTGGAAAAAAGGTCAGTGTGAGATGGGAGCATTTCAGGTTACATAAACCCCATGAAGTCAGCAGAAGGGTGTGTTTACAAGCCACACCAAATTAGACCCTGACCCAAGTAAGCCAAATTCATGTTTGCTAAGTTAACGGTTAGACACTCTGTGTCACAGTGCACGAGTGATTGTAAATAATTCAGATCAATAAATTCAACAGAGGCCTGATAGTTTGCGTGATTATGTATAATTACAATCAGCCTGTGCTGAACTGTGTAATTTTTGCTCTGATTTGGTAGCTTCAACAGATTACTTATAAAAAGAATTTAGTCTCACTAATTCCTTGTTTTGAGTGACAAAATGCAGAGTTAATCCAAGTCCATATAGCTCCTTACAGCTACAGTACTCTGGCCTGTACCCTTATATTTCCTGTAGTTAACAGAGGTTTATAAATGTAAACAGGAGGTCAGCTGCTTTGTAGCAGCAGGGTGGTAGGAACTATTTGTGAGACTCTCAACTCATTGTTTCATCCCAGCTGTCAGCCCCCCTCTCTGATGTTGCTCATGTGGGACAGCAGCCAGTGTTTGACTAACACTGGTGCTCTTGCAGTCTTAATCCCAGTCAGGACGTAACAGACAACGCAGGGCAAGCAGTTAGGCAGATGAGCGATGAAAGCAAAAGAAAATTTAGACTGTCTGGAAGAAGGTACCTTCAAGAAGAGACAACAATAGACAGAGAGAGAATCTGAGAAAATACAGTCCAAAAGAACTGAAGTGAACTCAAGAGGAAAAACTCAAATTGCTAGACTTGTGAGAAACGGTCTCCTCCACTGGACTCTAACTGAACAGTATGTCAGCCTGTTGACATTTTGTTCTTTCTCCATTCAGACGGACACCATGAACTACGTGGGTCAGCTGGCAGGTCAGGTGCTGGTGACTGTCAAAGAACTGTATAAGGGCATTAATCAGGCCACATTATCGGGCTGCATCGATGTTGTGGTTGTCCGCCAGAGAGACGGCACTTACCAGTGCTCACCATTTCACGTACGCTTCGGGAAGCTGGGTGTGCTTCGCTCCAAAGAGAAAATAGTAAGTCTATAATTGTCTCTCTTTTATTCCCCTCTCTTCCCTGACATGTTTAAGTCATATAACGCCTCCAAGCTTTTGAGTCTAAATGAAAGAAAATCTTCACAGCTAAGAGAGAACATTAGTGCAAACCATACAAACATTTTTCTTTTTTCCTGTTATATTGGACATTTATTCATTTTTTTGCAATTGCATGCTGCCTTTTTGAGGAAAACATAAACATTCATACAAAAATTTGGCTATTGGATGAAACTGTGTCCAAACCAAGTCACATTACTTTAGACAACTATGTTTAACACCACATGTAAATAATAAATACATTTAGTGCAAAGCAATCACAAACTGTAATGGTTGACTATTGTACTAAATGCTGATGGTACTCCCATAAACGTTCCTTGTACATTGAGACTGGTATGTATCTGTCTGTAAGGCCAAAAGGTCTAACTCCAAGTTCAATCTCTTACTAATTAATAACAATAAAAATTCCTGTAAGACCTCTTCCTACGCTGTATAAGGTCAGCCCATTTTCATATACATTAGTCTCATATGCGTATCATCAGCCAGAATGGTGCAGAATAATATCCCAAAAAACTACTATTGCAAATTATAAATTTTAGTGTGAGCAGCAATTTTTCCATGTTGTTTTAACAGTGTAAAAAAGAATGTTCTTTTTGCTGGAGCCTGCACTAAAACAAGCATGTTTCCTTACACCTGGAGAACATCACTTGCAGGCTGCATCATCTCTGTAGCACCATGTTAGTTCATTGCTTCGTTTACAAGAGTGTGGTGTGACATATTTCTCCTTTATGGATATTGCACTTGACCCCAACCCAATTTGATTATTATTACCAGTATTATTACTATTACCCAATATTCCAGTTAATTCTTAAGCACTAAAGGGGCATCTTTGAATCATTCAGCAAATTCTCAACTTTGTTTGCAGAATATAGACGGGATTTGTTCGTGCTGCTCTACACCCTGTGTTATTAGTTGCTAGTGTAGATGTTATGTATTCTTGCCTGAAGAGAAGATCCAGTTAAATAATCATTTAGGGATTATTGTGGTATTGGGAGTTTCAGTGTATTCTTACTTAGTAGTGCAAATCTAAACATTATGGTTTTTGAAAAGCAGCATGTACTTGTCGGGTTGTCATGGGAAATGTAATTAGACCAGTTAATAAAACTTTTTTGTGAATGAAATTGACATTGTGATTGTTAATTAGCAACATATAAAATTAGAAAGATCATAACAAATTTCTCACTAAATCCCAAACTCATCAAATGAATTTTGAACCTGTCCATGACTTCTAATCTTAGAACAGGGAGTGCGTGCTCTCACATGAACAAAACTTATTTACTTGCTTGTGCACCAGAGTGGATGATGATTTGCAGGGGATTGACGCTGTCTCACCACCTACCCAGAATGCTGATGGGTTTTAAGGGGGAGAAATGAATGAGTGGTTTCCATGGCAACAGCTCTACAACTTGAATGTGTGGGAGGGGGAGGAAACATGAAGAAAGAAGCCTCAAAAAGGGCTGTTGTGTAACTAACAGTTATGCATGCGTCCCTGCCATCAGTTTTCAGATCCCCGTGGACTGCTACTAAAAATATGTTTGGTTTTTTTGACCAAACATGAGTTTGTCTTTGTTCTTGACATGCAAATACATGGAATAAAAATTCAGAAAGGAATTAGACTGTTGTCACCAGCCAAATACCAATTAAGGTTTTGCTGTGTGTGGTGTATGCAGCCTCTTTGGTTCGCACCCAGAAATGTTAAGTAGTACTGTTGGATGCTAAAAACATTTGTGATAATAACTAAGCTCAGCTTGGCAAGTACTTCTTTTCTTCACTTTTTTGTTAACTAATTTAGAGGTTCAGAACACATCTCGAGCAGTGCTGCAGCAGAGAAATAATCCAATAATATGCCTTCATTTTGACCCTCAGCAGGCATTCATTGCCCTCTGTAGTCATCCAGCATCATTGTGAAATTTCACAATTCAGTGACTGCAGTAAATGTAACCTGTCACTGACTGTGATTGGTTGGAAAAAAAACTCTCTTTTATCCATCTCATTAATTGGGCCTTCATCAGGAGCCAATAAATCCCCCTTAGCAACCCTAAGCGGGTGAAATTAAATCTGGAGGCTGGTGAGGTTGGAGTGGTGGCCATTGGTTGAGAATTAATATTGATGATTTGGTTTCAGGTTTGTCAGACTAGGAAAAGTACTTGTGAGTCAAAGTCTGTCTCCTTTGGAGTCACTGCCAGACGAGACCTGGTTTTGCTTTTGTGGTGTCAACTTTCTGAATGGCCTTGGATTCACTGGGGTTTTCCTGGAAAACATAATTGGCTCTATTCTATTGGCAGGCTATACAATATGCCAACCCAGTGGATCCATAGACTAGAGAGAAAGATGGGACCGTAACTAGCCACAGGTCTTCTGTGTGATCTGTCAAATGTTGGAAGTGTTAGTAAACAGGATGTAATTCATTTAACTAAGCGCGATAGATACATGCATGCTGATAAAATGTCAAGTAAACATAATTTTAACCATTCTATTTCTTGCTTTTGATTTTCTGCTAAATTGTGCCTCACAATTACCATTGCCTTGTCACTTTTCACACTGGCCCAGAGCCCTCACCTTGTACTGTGCCATATTCTTACAGATTGACATTGAAGTGAATGGAGAGCCTGTTGAACTGCACATGAAGCTGGGAGACAATGGAGAGGCCTTCTTCGTTCAGGAAACCGAACAGCAGAATGTGAGCATCCCACTAACAAAGATGAAAAATGCCCACCATTTAAAAAAAAAAAAACAAAAAACTGAAATAATACTGTCTTGAGTTAGTAAGAAAAGCTCAAATAATTTTTTTAAATTGTCAAGAGTAGTTGATAAAAATTGAGTTGAGCTATATTCAGAAGAATTTTATTTCACAAACATCAACAGCAACATATTTGCAGGTTTGTTTGTTTGCTTTTATTCCATTGCTTACATTCATTGATTCATTGATTGCATCAACGTTATCTTATATGTCCGTTATCCAGTGAAATTTAAAGATAATGCTATGAACAAATGCAACATACATATATTTTTTATACACTCTTGAGGAACAAGTGTGGGGCAAAGTTTGTATCCAGCCATAATTACACCTCTGTTCTACATGTTAGCAGTGGCCTATTACTCAAGTTTTCCAAACTCTTTAGTGACAATTCACAACTGACAGTCACCTTGAGTCACTATGTAGATTTTAGGGACGAGTAACGCTTTGGTTTGCTCTCACTTACACATTTTATAATTCTCATGTTTCTGCACTTGATTCTTTAGCAGATCATCCCTGCCCACCTGGCCACCTCTCCAATCCCCACTGAAAGTCACCTTTTCTGGATCTCAGAAGTGGAGCACATGGTACCAAAAGATCTAGAGGATGACCCAGCTGACCAAGAGGACCCTCCTGAGCCTCCCGCTCCCAGCACCGTAACTACTAAAAAGAAGAAGAGACGAAGGAAGAAGCACAAGGGAGATCCCCGAAGAGAGGAGCTGACTCCGCCCATGTTGGTCACTACTGGTAATGCTATTGCTGCTAATGCACCGGCTGCTATGACTGCTGCTATGTCCAGCACTGGGCAAAATGAAGAGATCTTTGAGATGGACCTGAGCTCTGACGAGGAAGCTGCAGCTCACGTCTCTCGGTAAGTTTAGGGCCAGTTGCTGTTATTGTAGCCAACATGTTTTGACAGATGGGCAATTTATTATGTATCTTTTGCAACATGACTGTAGGTCACCATCAGTGACTACAATGCGTGATGTTGACCCAAAATTGCCTGCAGCCCGACATAACCTTGATGGTTATTCAATGTCTGATGGGGACTGGCCAGCAGATGACAGGTATCTATTAACATAAGCTCACAGCTATCAGTAAAGTTATGATGTGTAAATAGAGTATGTAGTTGATTGTTTGCTTTTGTTTATCTATCCTTTCAGTCATGGCTTGTCTCAGGCCTTTTCCCCAAAGAGTGACTCTGAACTGGTGGTCAGGCCTTCAGAGAGTTTGCTCAGAGCTGAGTCCCACATGCAGTGGACCTGGGGGGAGTTTCCAGAAACAACCAGGGTACACACTTTTCTTCACTACAACCCATCAGACAGTGGTTCTTAGTGTCTTTATTGTAATAGTCATTTTATCGCATATCGATGATCCAGGTCACCAAGAAAGAGAAACCAGAACCCCTAAAAACAGTGACGATCACCCCATCAGAGAGCACCCACTTCCGTGTCATCCTCAGTTCTGAGGCCATGGAGGACGACACAGAGATTGAAAAGGGCAGCGGTCCCTCTTCAGTGTGTGCTATTGTCAAGCCTGAGCCACGCACCCTTATGACCACTGTAACACCAGTGAATCCTCTTTCATCTGCCAGCACTGTAACCCCCGGAAGTCCTGTATCACCCACAGAGCTCCTGGATGTCCTGCCATCCGATGTGGCAACTTCCACCCCTACCAGCTCTCAGAGTGATTCACCCTCCAAGAAGAAAGGCAAGTTGTCTTACTCTCTTCATCTAACTTTTTGATATCACTGATTATGAATGCTCATTAACTGAAAATTATTCTTTTATCGGATCTAGGTGTCCCAAAGAGGAGTCAACATCAGGGTCCTGAAGATATCTACCTAGATGACTTGAATGTACTTGAACCTGATGTTGCTGCACGCTATTTTCCTAAGAGGTTAGCCCATGAAAGAAGTGCTGATATACCACTGGAAGCCTTAAGGACAAGTGTCATAACATGTTGGGTTTTTTTGGGTTGTTTTCTTTTTTTGTAATAGTGAGTCTGAGGTAGCTACCAAGCACTGGATGGACTCAGAGATCCGCTCTGGCTCACAGTCTCCTCAGTCGGTGGGTAGTGCTGCAGCTGACAGTGGGACAGAGTGTCTTTCCGACTCAGCCAGTGACGTCCCTGATGTCACACTTTCTCTGTGTGGAGGCCTCACGGAGAATGCTGAAATATCTAAAGGTATACCATGATGACACTCATGAAAAATGCATCCCAAAGTGCCTTTAGTAGTTTTATGTAAGGCGAAAAGTTAACCTCAGCCAGTAGAGATGTTCCGTTGAATTTGTTATGTGACCGTATAACTTAGCAATTAAGTTTCTGTTCCATATTAGCCACACAAGAAAGCTTTTAGGCATGTTAGAAGGGAAGCTCTTTCATGGCCAATATATCAGCTTTGTATGTTTAACAAGAATTGTGTCCGCATTTCTTTTTAAGCACATGTGATTCTAATTTTCTAGGATTGTAACCCAACTCCCTTTTACATGTAAACCTCTCTGTCTGTCTGTCTGTCTGTCTGATCTTCATTTGTGTAAAAAAATACAAAAATATATATACTATTTAAAAGCTAAGTATCCCTCAGAGGCGTGTGATCTTTCATAGTAGCTTTAAGTAAGATGTTACGCTTAAGCACTCCTGATCTTTTCATGAGCTGTCTCTAATTAACATGTCTTTCTTTTTATGTTTGCAGAAAGATTCATGGAGCATATCATCACCTATCATGAATTTGCTGAAAATCCAGCAATTATAGATAACCCCAACCTGGTAGTAAAGATAGGAAACAGGTAAGAAGGCATTTTAATTTCACAAGCTACAAAAGAGATGTGTTGTCAGTACATGGTGAATATTTGGGTCTCATTTCTTTATTCCTAGATATTATAACTGGACATTAGCTGCTCCCTTAATTCTAAGTCTACAAGCATTTCAGAAGAATTTACCAAAGGTAATGGAAATGCTGCTTTTGCACCTTGTTCTGTGTACTGTATAGAGTCAGTCAGTATTTGTGGATCATTGCTAAGCAACTAGGCCATCATGAAACGTTTTGTCTTTTTTATTCAAGGCTACAGAGGAGGCCTGGGTGAAGGAGAAGATGCCAAAGAAGTCAGGCCGCTGGTGGTTCTGGCGAAAGAGAGCAGATAGCACAATCAAGCAGGTTTGCACAAGTGATTTTTAATAAAAATTATTTCAATATGTACAGTCTGATCTTTTTAAATTTACCAAAAAGGTTGTGTTAATTGAATTGGGATTTCTTTACATAATATTTACAGTTGGAGACTAAGCTTGAAACCAAGGAGGATTCTCAGTTAGGGGAGGAAGGACCCTCCATTTCTCAGGAGATGGCCTTACCGTAAGTGATATTAAGGGTTTATCAATATCTGTCAAGTCATGTGAGATCAGTCACATGCTGAACTGCGACTGTTTTACCACAACAAAGAGTAATCGCTTCATATATATTGAAGTCTCAACACACTTAAAACCATACGTTTCATCAACAGTATTGATTCAAATAGCAGAGTGGTTTTATCAGAATAATTAGAAAACCACAGCTGTTTCTTTTCTGTAGGCCTAAAGCAGGAGAGTCATCCAGTGACGAGGAGGCCAAGGAGGTGAGCGCTGCGTCCTGTCAAGAGAGACTGCAGCCAGGAGGAGATGGTCCACCCCACCCAAGCCCACACACTTACAGGAAATCACTACGTCTTTCTTCTGATCAGATAGTAAGTACATTTTTACAGCCTGCTGAATCAAAGCCTTCTCATTTCACATTTCATTTTGGCCAGTGTTAACACCCAGCTTGTTTTAGGGGAGAAATTAAGCAAAATAAACCAAATATGAGTGGTAATGGAAACGTATTTGTTAGTGAAGAGATCAAACTAAAGACACAACTGATAAACAAGGGGAGTCAAATGTGTGCTGCGCCTTTAACAGGTTCTTTCCAGAATGGAATATTAATACATTTACACAAGGGGTTTGAAGTACACAAGTTTGCTACTTATTTATGTGATAGTTCAGGGCTCCCTCTATTGGCCTGCTTTGAATTACAGCTGTTTGCTCTACTTAGAATCTGTAGGGGGCTCCAAAGATCTGTGCATGTTCATCATACCGAGCAAGAACAATTCATACCGGAGTGAAGTGCACTATTGAAACACAAATGAATGAAATGGATTTTGAATCCAGATGTCTGCACTTTTTCCTTTGTGTTTCCAGGCCAGTCTGAAACTGAAAGAAGGGCCTAACGATGTGACGTTCAGCATCACCACCCAGTACCAGGGCACGTGTCGCTGTGAAGGCACTATCTACCTATGGAATTGGGACGACAAAGTCATTATTTCCGACATTGATGGCACGATCACCAAGTATGTGCCCCCCAAGGCACTCACAGTATTTGCACATGCCCTCCCTCTCTGATCCTGAACTACTGCAGTGTTGGGTTTTTTTTTTTTACACTTTCCGAGCTGAATCCTAAGTGTCAACATGTTGCACCTAACTGGTTTCTTTAGATCATGTGCAGCACTGTACATGGATGTGTATCACATTAGCTGCTTGTGTGTGCCCATGCTATCTATGACTATGTCATTATTATTGTTTAAGGAAGTAACTCGTGTATTACCATCTGTGGAGGTGCAGTGCTATTTTAAGTCCCAATGTGTATGAATTACCCATAAAGTAAAACTGTTCATTAGATGACTAGTGTGATCACTGTAGATTGAAGCCAGCAGGTGAATTAAATAAAATTAAATAATGCAGAACATTGGGTCATGTAGCTTTAAATAAGAACAAGTGCAAAATATGTTAAATTATTGTTATAGATAATTTGATTCCTCACTAGTGGAGAGCAGTCCATAATATTAGTTTTTTTTTATGTGTTATGGTGCTTATGTGATTTGAACAGTCTGCCACTAATCATCTTAATTTTCTTTCATGTACATGCTTTCTCTCACTCTTTCACCTGCTGCGGTTGGGGATGGGGATATCATTGTCTCATTGTCATCGTGTTTTTATGTGTCCAATGTTTTAGGTCAGATGTATTTGGACAGATCCTGCCACAGTTGGGGAAGGACTGGACCCATCAAGGCATTGCCAAGCTCTACCACTCAGTCGCTGAGTAAGTGCACAAAAACCCTGATTATACACAGAGGAGGGCTGAATGGCTGGTCAGTGTTAAGTACCGTCTGGGTTTGAGTACCAGTCATCTCAGTGGTATTGATAGTTTGCTCTGCTCTGCGTGGGTTACCTCAAGGGGGATGACTCTGCAAGTTTACATATTATCAAGACAACTAAAACACTTTTCTCATTATACTTCATTTTGTGAGTTAACACTTGAAACTCAAGTCGTGAGTTTACTGTCTTTACTGATGTAGACACGCAGCCAATAGAGAAATTGACACGTGGGAGGAAAATTGTTGAAGTGACCATGGGCAGTAAAAAATATTTAATCAGAAACTTTCCATAGTAAATTATCATTGAATTAATATTAGTTCTGCAAATTATGAAAGCAATTGATATCACTGAGCTAATTCAGCATGCTATTCTTAGTAGTTGCTAATGAAGGTAATGATATTAAAGCATATTCAAACGACCATTAATGAGCTCCCCCCTCCGGCAGGAATGGCTACAAGTTCTTGTATTGTTCAGCTCGGGCTATCGGCATGGCAGACATGACCAGAGGTTACCTGCAGTGGGTCAATGATGGAGGCACCATTCTGCCCCGGGGGCCGCTCATGCTGTCTCCCAGCAGCCTCTTCTCTGCCTTCCACAGGTATTTACATTGTAAAACAAAGCTAATTTTCTGTGTTGTTAAGCTAAGTCAATCAAATCCCCCCCTATCCCAAATTAAGTTTTTCATATTCAAACCACTCACTGTTTATCTCTTAAGATTTAAATCCTTTTTATTGGCTAAGTTCACATTAAATAGTTTCTCAGACTCAAAATCCCACACAAACACACCATATACTCATTCATTATAAGGAGGCTACGCAGAGACTGTTAGAGTTAAAGAAAACTCCAGCTGACGAATCTCTAACTAAATAGGAGTCAAATGTGCTGGTAGCTTTGTCATCAGCTTCCAGAGGTTAAATCTTGTTCTGAGTTTTGTTGCTGTTTGCTAACTTTTATTTTTCACTTTGGTTCTAAAACTCCTTTCTTCAAAGGCAGGGAATGAGGAAAGCACCCAAGGGTCATCTTTTTTTTGTGACTGACATGTTTAATAATTAGCCAGTTTGACAAAAGATAAGGGCACCTTTCTGTTGTTGGTGTAGCATTTAGTTGTGGAAATGAAGAGATGACACATTTGTCTACGTTTCTTACCATCAAAAATTTAAGTGACTTATTCCAAGTAACACTCCAATATTATTGTTTTGTATTCACTGCGCAATTTATCGAGAAATAATTTTTACAAGACATATTGTTCTTGATGAACAGGCAAGTGTGTTTGCATTTTAAGGAGGTCTGACACCACATGTACCGAGGAAACTGTAGCTATTGTCCTGCCTCTACGCAACGCCAATTTACTGTACTGTCGTTATGTCATATAAGCTTATTATCAATTTAAGGATTTCTATCTATTGAAATGATCTCAACAATACCAAAAAAGTGTTGGAGAGAATGTAAACATGTGTTTGGCAAACTTAACTCCTCATACCTGGGAAAGACATGCATATGTATATGTGTCCCTCTAATCTATCTGTCTGTTTTCATCAGAGAGGTTATAGAGAAGAAACCAGAAATCTTCAAGATTGAATGCCTCACAGACATCAAGAATCTGTTCCAGCATAACAAGCAGCCATTCTACGCGGCCTTTGGGAATAGGACTAATGTGAGTTAATGGATATTTAAAGATGTCAGACTCCAGCCCCTGCTTTCAAAAGTCAGTGAGCTGTGTTTTCCAGAAGTCAACGCAGTCACGATGTATTATAAGATCATCGTAACGCTTTGGCTATCAATTAGCCAGCACAAACGTATGAAATCAGTATTGGGCTGAACCTGAGCTGAGGTCACTGCTGAAGTATGATCTCTTGCGACTTTGCCGGTTGATGCGAGCTCCAGCCAGGCACAGCATCCTGTCCTCAGCTGCACAAACACCAACACCCAGATGAATCAGTGGGTTACCCATCAAATCTCTGTCTGCCTCTGGCACTCGCCAAGACATACAAAACAGAAAGAAAATGAAACACAGTCTTGTTCTTGCCCTCCAAAACTTTCAGTCTAGAAATATTACCATTACAAACATTGGGTGGAATACAGAAAGGAAGTCTGTGGTCAGTGTTATGAACACACTTATGTTAGATTGTACCACTGGGTGTTATGCAAATTACATAATTGACGAAGTGTGTTCTCATCTCAGATTGCGTTATGGCCCTATGAGTATTATTTATTTATTTATTTTTTCTGTATATAGAAGTGGAGGGAAAACCCTGCTTTGAAACATAAATGTCAAACCATTTGTTTCAATTTGGGAGTGTTCCCGGTGCTGTGTTATTGATGTTAGAGGCTGCCATTTTGTTGACAGATGTATTACTGATTAAACCATTAAACCTCATGTCTGGATGCAGGATGTGTTTGCCTATAAAGAGGTGGGAGTTCCAGTGTGTCGGATCTTCACAGTTAACCCCAAAGGAGAGCTGATCCAGGAGCAGACCAAGGGCAACAAGTCATCGTAAGAGCAGAAATTTACTGTTTTAGTTACACTTAGTTTCACTCCTCCATGCTGACTTCTACATTTGCTCCACAGCTATGGGCGGCTGAGTGAGCTGGTAGAACATGTGTTCCCTCTGCTAAGCAAAGAGCAGAACGAGGCCTTCGTCATGCCAGAGTACAGCTCTTTCTGCTACTGGAGGCAGCCTATCCCCGACATCAACCCAGATGAACTACTCTGATCCAGCACAGATGGACACCCAGGTATACATATACATGATAATAGACTGCACTTGCATCTCCTGGACAGGAACACAAACATTTTCCCCCTGGCACTCAGACAAAGAGGACTCTACACTGAATGACACAGCAACCGGATTATGACCATAAATGCAAAAAAAATGTTGGTTAAATGTAATCCCCCATCAGAGATGAGTGGAAGTTATCACTGAACTGTAACTCCTGATGAATATTTTCTGAAAAAACTCATCCCTCAGAAACAAGAGACTAATCATCAGCTAATTTATCATCTTTCCTCCTGCCTGCGAAGCCATCGTGGCTCTCCTATCAGTGTACAGCGATAGAGATTGGAGATCATCTTCTTTCTCTGTGACCTCCAGAAGATCTGCTTCCACCATCAGGGAAGTGACGGAAGTTTTCTTAGATCACGTTTTCATTTTTTCTGGAGTGAAATGGACTATTCGAAGGAGAAAAAGAAATTAATTGAAAAAAAGGCATATAAATAACAGAGGGTACTCGTCACATGGAAGTAATGTTTCACTGCGATTGCCAAGCACAGGTGACCAACCTTTATTTGGAGGCTTTAATGCTTTGTTAAAAAAAAATAGGTAAAAGAGAGATTGTAGCTTGCAAATAACAGACTGCTCCAACAATGAACGATTCGGGCTTCAGTTTCCAGGAAGTAGGAGAGCTGCCGTAGGTGTTAGGCTTTGTTCCTCACACTCTGGACAGACAGTGTTTATAAGTTGGTGGAGTTGAAATTGTTTTCCGTTGGCCACTTTTTCCCTGGAGAGGTTACAACAACAGGGGGGCATGTTATGTGTCGCTAATATTCTGGGTTGTTCCTGGGATTTATTTTTGCCAATAAGTATGCAAAGATGCACAAATAGGTGTGACTTTAAAAACAAGCAAACAAAAGAAAAACTAAACGAAGCAGCTTCATTAATTATTGTCTCGCTGTTTATTCTGTTTTCCAAGCTCTGGCAAATCGAGTGTGTTTTGTTAACAATGCAGTCCTTATTTATGAAAATTGATGTGTTTAAGTTATTAGTTTCAATGGTGATGCCTTTGCTTGTCTGAAAAAAGTAATTTATCACAAATGCAACATCGAAATATTTCAAACTGTATTTTGTAAGTCACAGGTGAAAAAGCACTTAGCAGTCACTGTTGGGCCTTTTATCAACTTTTTTTTTTGTCTTGTGTCCCATTTCCACAATGAACTTTATTCGTTGTTTTACAGTGAAACTTTCATGTAATGCACATACACATTCCTGAGCAAGCCTCAGAATCTGCAGCGTTTGTGTCACAATATGTCTAAATGTTAAAGATAACGCTCGACTTGGAACAGTGAGCAAAAGGCTGATTTAAAAAGAATTTAAAATGAAGGCTTTCTGTTTGCAGTGTTGCTCGTAGGATGACTGGGATGATGTAAGTGTGTGTGTGTGTGTGTGTGTGTGTGTGTGTGTGTAATCACTGAGTGCTGCTGGGGTGACAGGAGCAGACAACCTTTGCTTTTGTGGCTTTATCGAAATTTTTCCAACGCACTTTGAGCTGCACACGGAGACGCAGACTTACAACTCAGCACACCTCTTGTTCACATGCACTTCTCTAAAGGTCTCTGTAGATAGTATAGCCAAGTATACAATTACTGCAGGATGAAGAGTTCCAGTTTTACCTCTTTGTTGTATGAGTAACCCTCCGACGCCACAGACAAATCAGCTATTCTGAAAGGTGATCATTTGTTGGTTGCAAGGCATAATGTTAGAAAATAAAAACAAAATGTTTATTTGTGGTGCTGAACAGAGTTGAGGGTGGTAGCACAGTGTGTCTCTGTGTGTGTGTGTGTGTGTGTGTGTGTGTGTCTGTGTGTCTGTGTCGCTGCAGAGGTTGGTAAAGAAAAATGACTGTTCTTGTGCCTCTGGTGCAAAGGGGGGGGGGCGTTGGTTATTGTTTTGAGATAAACAGGAAATACTTGACAGTGCACAGGAAGCTTTTTGAAGTGCTTCCCTGGTGCTGTCTGTATGTTTTAGGAAAACCAGTGTGGGAAGATGATTGACTGAGTGTAACAGTGAAATAATGGGATGTGTTAGCAGGAACTAATCATCATAAAGGGCCAGGAGCACGACCTGACAGACAAAACCATTTAATGGGGGGAAAGCACAATGATGAAGTTACATCCAGATAACAGTGTCATTATTTGGCTAAAATTTTTGTGCGTGTTTCATTATGTATCAAAGATGTTTCTGTGATGATTAAGATGTGTGTTTTGCTTTGATGCGATCGCTCGTTCTTTAATTAGTCTGAAGTCCAATAGATATATCTTACAATTAACAAAATGAATTCCATTCTTTCTATGAAAGTAAATCGTGTTGTGTGGAAGAATCACACGTCATAATCTTATAACCTCGGAATATGCGCTATATATTGTTTGTTCTCCTTTCTCAACTGCTGTGAAAAGTCATTCAGTATAAATACAGATTCACTTCAAATTCAGTCACATTCTTTGATGCCTTTTTGTGTTATTTCTTCTTAAGTGTAATCTCTTTTTGTGGGACTCTCCGTTCCATTAGATTTTGGAGGTAATGCTTGTTGCTTATTAGTATCTGGCCTACAGAAATACCTTAAGTGTATGTTGTGTTTGATTTGTATAGAAATGTGGTTCAAATTATGTTCAAAGAGAAATATTCATTGTAAGAAGGAGAAAAAAAGAAATACAGGCCTACTAAAGCTAACAACGTGTGGCTTTTGGTCATATTTGTATTAAATAAAGTTTCTAACTGAATACGTTTGTGTGCTACACATTTCCTGTCTCTGATCTGAGCCATCAAGTTCAAACGTATCCACAGGCTGATGAGGCAGCTTCTGACCTACTGCTTATTATATAAGTAACAATACATGTAGATCCCTCAGGTTGTTTGTTTTATTTAATAATACAAGCATGATGAATTTATAAAAACAGTAATCCATTGGACTTTTGGTTAACTGTGAGTACAAATAAGTATTATTGTCTTTTTTTTTTTTTTTTTTTTTTTTAAATAGGAGAGGCTGAGCTGAAGGTTAAATACACTTCTGGTCGTTACAGTCTTGCCGTTTGACTGCTCTGTACGTCTGAGGAGAGAGGAGATTTATTTTTCACCCCCCCCCACTTTATGTAATGACCCAAATGGGGTTTTTGCCTTCTAACAGTACTCCTCAGCTCAGCCAGTGAAGTCGGCCAAGTTTGTAAGATTAATAAAAGCTTGTGTTGTTAATTTTATGCTTTTCCACATCAAACTCCTCCTCTATGTTTATCAATCATTAATCATCCTCCTCTGCTGTACAACGAACTGAGCTCCTGCTCCGAGGTGATTTATCAACGTTTATGGCCTGACCAGCAACACTGTATTCTACTATGTTGACACACGTTAACCACACTGTGTCCCGAGTCTCTGAGGTGGCTTTTGTATAATAAAAATTACATTTTAGGAATTTTAATGTTAATTTAACACTTTTACACAAGACATTGACAATAGTTACAAAAAGGTAACTTCATAACAAAATATATCTGGAACAAATCCTACTTCGCTTGTTCGGGTGTCATTAGGCGAGTGGCTAACAAGTTGCAATGTAATGAGGATCTTCACACGGTGGCACTGCGTGCTAAAATAGCTGTGTCACAGCAAATCAGTGAAAACTTAAGATTTCTTCATTATTTTTAGCTGTTCTGGGAATAAAATAGTCCTCGTTCTCACGGCCCATGTGAGTTCCAGCTATCGTTTGGCCTGTGGGGAGTACAGGTATATGGCACTGTATGTAGACAGGATCTCCTTGGCCTCTGTGGTGGCCAGCTGGCCCCCGGTCCTCACCAGACCCACCCGGTCTCCTTTCCTCAGTGGCAAGATCAGACTGAAGGACACCGACCCGCCGCAGGCACAGTCCGTGGCGGCTGGGCTGCGGTGCTGTCCCACCTGAGGCCTCGCTGAGCTCTGCAGCTTCTGGACGCTGCGGTTGGACACCGACAGGACGGCTTCTACGCTGTCACCCTGCTTCGCTGTCAGCAGGCCTGAAATCAGGTATCGGCCATCCAGTGGAACAGTAAATATCCCTAGAGGAGTAAGACAGAGAAAAAGGATTAGGCTGATGTTGAATGTAGAGAAAGGTGAGTTTGTCAAGTTCATCCACATTTTCTGAATTTGGCATTTGATACATTTAGAGCCACCATTTCTGATATTTTTGTTGAGTTTGTGTGCTGTCACAATCCAAAGTACAGAGAATAGTACACTTGGCTGTAATCGTTGGCCTTATGTTCTCCATCAACCCAGTCCCTTGTGTGTGGACATGATCCCGATCACCCTGATATAGTGTCATGTAAAGTCTCTTCTAGTTGTATACACTAACCTGTGTGTTTTTATTTTCTTCCTCTATATAAAGTCCAACCTCCAGGCAAGAGCTGAACAAACCTGTGAACTTACGATTAATGTGGGGATCACCAAAGTACGCAAGTAAGATCCGAGAGTTTTGCACATTCCCTGCAACCTACAGTAACCCGTGACATCCTCTGCGTCGGTTCACAAAAGGGTTCAGATATATTTTCAGAGTAAAAGTCTGGTTCAGTTCACAAAGTAAAGTTCTGAGCTATGAAGCCAAAACAGAAAGCTCTTAGGTCTTTAAGGGTTGCACTGATCGGCTGTACAGAGTTTGGTGCTAATCATCTGTGATTGATCAATGAGAGCAACCAACATTACACAAATTCAGGTTGTTTATATAAAATGTTGGCTAGATTAGCTTTAAAGTCAATTCACTGTAAAATAAAATCCAAACCTAATTTAATATGGACTATTAAGAACATCAGATTGGAAAATGAACAGGATCATGTTTGCTTCATGACATTATTAGATTAGTTTAATTATATTTGAGAAAGAGCATCCTAATGATAAACTAAAGAGGAAATAAAGGACGAATAAAATTTTATCCTTTTGCAACTGGAATATTTGATCTTCAGTCGATGGGATATGCATTTGATTTAAATTCCTCCTTTCAACTTTGTAGAGATACAATTTCTTTGTCATAAATAATTTAACAGGGTTTAGAAGTGAAGTAAAATAAATAAATAAATGAATGAATTAAAAATTAAAACTGCGAAACATCTACTCTTACAGCTTTAAAAAGCCGGAGCAGGCTTTATGCCCACCACCACCGCCTGCACCAG
The DNA here is from genome assembly GCA_034769265.1 of Remorina albescens. Lineage (NCBI taxonomy): Eukaryota > Metazoa > Chordata > Actinopteri > Carangiformes > Echeneidae > Remorina > Remorina albescens. The sequence continues at coordinate 6,682,462 of CM068478.1, read as the reverse complement.
AAGGGAAGCAACAGAATTAACATTGCAAAGAGAAGTTGTGCTCATGTAAACACTAGCTGCCTGAACTAATGTTTCAAGTTTATTTTACCCTCCCATTATCCTTGAAGGTTGAATGGATTGGTTCCTTAGTTGCTTGGGCGTTTACTTTTTTGTTTTTTTATAAGCTGGCTGAATTACTTTTATGAGGCTGTAATTGATTCATTGCAGTTCCGAGGTGAAAATGAGCAGCCGAGCTGTTGACTGCTTGTTTCACTCCTCGTATTATACAAAAACATCATAAGAACAGGTTAACAAGATGAAAAACTTGATTCTGTTGTGTGTCTGTAGTACCTGTGTGGGGGTTGTAGTGGCCACCGTCATTGACCAGAATCCTGTTAAAGCGAATGATGCCGAAGTCTCCGGAGAAAGGCTGCTGTGTGAGGCCAGCAGAGAAGGAGAAGGGGTCTGCAAAGGCACTGTTGTCAACTGAAACTGGATCCAAACACACACCCGTGAGTGTCTGTCTCACCTCAAAGCTGAAATCCTTCACATTTTTCACTGAATATAACCCATCATCGTACAGGAGCTTACAGCTTTATCTGTACTGTGACAGCTGATGGATGTTACCTGGTGATTCAACTGGAGTTTGATGCATCGGGTTCCAGGGCACCTTAGCTGCTATGGGAACTACAAGATATAAATGAAGTGTTCAGTCATTACATATTCCTACTTTCTTTATGTGCAAAATGAACGCAGGCATTTATTATACTGTTTGTGTGTGTGTGTGTGTGTGTGTGTATTTTCTGAGTCAGTTGTGGCCAAAAGGGAGAAAAATAATATCTCTGTTTGACTCAATATATCCAGTACCTATTTCAAAAATACAATTTCTTTAATCATCTTCAGCAAATGTAACGTTTGATTCGCAGCCAAGGGAAAACTTTCTAAGTGCCTTCAGATAAGCTAAAATCCTTCCACAGTCCGCCCACACCTCCTTCAACTAAACACATCCAGTTCCCACTCCCTCACACGCTGGGGCTACAAATTATTTGCAGCTTTTCCAGCTTTTCACATTGATGTGGTCAAAAGGCAAGGTCTTTAGTTGCATGCAATTTAACGCGATAATGAACAATACCTTGGCGGTTGTTTGATTGAGGCTTGAAAGATACAGGCTGCAGAGGGGGATAGCCTGCAAAAGAACCAGATGAGAAAAACATCTTTTTTTTTTTTTTTTTTACTATCATCTGAGGAGACAGTTAGTGAATTCTCCTGCCAGAGGCGGCAGCTTGGTTTTCCATCTGAGCATTATGGCAACTGTGGGGTAGTTTCCTAGAGAAGATGTAAATTGAGACAGAAGGTTAGGTTAAGCTCTAGACGCCATAATTTTGGTTTTGCAAGTGCATCTTGAGTCAGGTTGATTTAGATTTTTCTGCTTCAGGGCAATGAGGACAGAATCAGATTTTTTTAGGTTTGCCACCGAGCGTTGACGTGACTTATAACCTGCAGGTATGTCAACTGTCTGAGTTCCAGATACAATGAGAGCTTGAACTGAAAAAACAAAAGACTGTGTGAACACATACACTTGTGTAGTGAATAAAAAATAAAAACTTAAATGACACCGAAGCCTGAAGATTTTTTGAATTTTGAAAGTACAAATAATAGATTGAGGTTTAAAGGAAAATCCATGTCTTCTTCTCTCACACTATACTCTGAATGCTGTCTCTGTTGCTCTGCTGACAAAACATGCCCATTCGAGAGTTAAAACAAAGCCAATTTTGTTTCTAGTTGTTTTCCCTAATCATCCCAAAACCAATTCCATTAGTTCAATCCAGAGCTGGCTAAATATGTGACTATCTGATGTGTCCTCCATCCAATTTTAGCTGGTCCTTGTTAAAAATCCCTTTTGACATAGAAGTGTTGTGTGAATGTGAGACAGAGACTCAAAGTACTTAATAATAATTAAATGCCTGTTAAGGGTCTTCATGTGAAAGGTGACAAAACAGATCCAGACTCTGCTGCAAACTGTGTGATTCTTGAAAGATGTGACTTTGAATTGACAGCAGTGTTAGGAAAAAAAAGGAAGAACAAACAGACGTGTATTTGGTCACACATGTGGTAATGTTGACTCAGCCTAGCCAGCAAAGAGCCAGACATGTTGTCATAAAAACTCCTCTTTTCATTGCCGCGATGATAGACCAAAAGAAGACAGAATCCGAATCTGGCTTTGAGATCACAGCCCGCAAATTACAGAGCAGTTGTTTAGTCCGTACGTTTCAATGCTCGCTGAGTTCGTATACTGAGACAAACGTAGAGATGTAGGAGAAAATGCGAGGAGGATTTTTACACCGTAAATTGATCTGTAACTTTAAGGTATCGATTTAATTTAGAGTAAACTTGGGCCATCTCTCTGATCAATAAAATAGCTGTCACGTGTCGTATAGTTTTCAGACCAAATGTAGGATTCATCTGACAATCACAGCAGCATTTCGCTCCTTCTCTCTGTAATTTGCAGGCTATAATTGAATGTATTGCCAAATCCAGTTTTGTGCTATAAATCCACATGATGAAACTTAATGCGCTGTTGTGTTGTTAGAATGGTTAAAAACTAAGAGATTTACTGCATTTCACTCATGAAAACATCCGAAGTAGAGCAAGTGAACTGACCAAAGGTGACCATCAACATTAGTGCCACTCACCTGGAGCTCCAGCAAACCCTTTCAAAGGCGTGCTAGACGAGTCCTCAGAGCCTCTGCGCACAGTCACCCTGCGGACGTACCCCGGAGGTCCCGCCTCACCAGTCTCCACAACCGGCCTGGAGGGAACCAGGGGCAGAGTTGGGTGGCTCGGCTGCTGGGGGCTGGATGGCTGGCCTGGCTGACTGACTCTGATGTGTGTGTTGTGCTGCACTGGTTGGCTTGGATTGTGCGGCTGCCCGGGGTTGGACGGCTGCGGTGGGATGATTAGAGGGATATGGATGTGTTTTATTCTAGTTCTGGTCTGCGTGGTATCTGGCGAAGATGCAGGCCTCTCCGGTCTTAAGGTCATTCCTTGAAAAGCAAAAGAAATAGCGGTGTCACTGTTGATGTATTTATTCACTTTCCAACTATATGATTGGCCATGAAAAGCTCCAGGCTACTTCTTATTCAAAGGAAACTTTAAAAAATACCCGGCAACTGTAAGAGTCTTTAAGATAATTTCTGTTTACCAATCCCACTTCTTCTCTGACATTCATACCACATCCTCCTTCATGAAATCTCCTTAATGACCTGTATTCTGTTATTCTTCAATAACAACGCAAATTAGACCTGGCTTCCTCTACAACTCCAAGCTTCATTTTTTTTCAGCTGGTACCATAATATTACCCTTCATAAAAGCAAACCCAGCAGTCAATTTGAGTTTTAGGTAACAAGAACCATCTGAAAGAAACCCAGTTGGCTGCTTGCCAGACCCCCTGGGGGCACAGACACTACATGGACCACCGAGGTGACAGCAGAGACGCTGTGAGAGCATCCTGGGTACAAATAAGAAATCATAATTACAGTACCTGCTTTGTGTCAACCCCCTCTCACAACCAGGTGTCAGACAGATTTGTGTCCTGCTGTATCTCAGATTCAGTAAAGGGTTTGTACATTAAATGACTTGTTTTGGTGCTTTGGGCACAAACTACTGTGTCTGCAGTCCAACTTTAATCTTGTGGGTGAGGTTTGGATAAATGTAACAGGATTATAGTAATTTCATCCATCCTGAGACTTTTAGATCAAGGAAATTGTCACTTATGGCAAATGATTGTGGTAGAAAAGGCTCTGCTCTTTGGGCAAGTTCCTAAACAATACAAAGAATATCAGAGACTCTGTAGCGGGAGGAAATCCATCAACTTTTAGAAAGAAATTAGAGATTGCTGAGAACACTCACGGATGTTTAATCTTAGCAAAGCCATCAATACCAAAAAGCTTCAATACATAATGGGGGGGGAGCAAACAGTTTCTTCAACATCTGTATCACCGTCAGCTGATTAGCAGGCTGACAGGCAATCAGCTGCTATCTTGGAACTCTACTGATGCTCCTCACTGTGAGTCGGTTTAGATAAAAGCATCTCCAGTATGAATAAATGTAATGCAAATGGTGTCCGATGTAGCTCGGCGCTAGATCTACAGCAACCAGCTCTGTGATGCTGTACTTAAGAGCTAAATGCTAATGTCAGCATTCTCACAATGAAATAATCAACATAACCATGTTAGCATTCACACGCTGTCAGTCAGCATTAAAAACAATCTGGATGTGAGGAGTAATTCTGACGGCAGGGTGTCTCGTTGCTTTGTCTCTCGTGCATGAACAGCACACACAAGAGGAAACATCTGTCGGCTGCCCACATACACAGAGGGAGGAGACACAAGAGGAAACATATGCATCTATAGGAGGCAGAGGGGCAGACACATCTGCTGCTGAAGGTGTTTTTCTATAAGTTAGAGTCTATAATGGACGAAGCAAAAGGCAGGACTTAACTTTAGAAGCACCCCAAAAAAACACCTGCAGCTTTGTGTTGCTAATTTCAGTGACTACTTTCTCTGAGGTTCAGAGTAAATGTGCACATTAATTCCACCGTTCACATTAGAGAGTTTGTCTGCAATTGGCAACAACATCATTATGAATCAAACTGCATTCAATCTGACACTGATGCAAAGTGATCGATCCAATAGTACCAGGAAGTAATCACTTTAGATTAGTGCCTGTGTTGTCTTCCTCTGGATTATGGAAGTTATCAGGCACTCCGGTTTTATCTAATAAAACACCATCAACAATTTCTACCTTTTTACTGCAAGCGATACCACAAGCTACTCAGAAACCACAAGTATAATCAAAAACAAATTAAACCCAGCAATCATCTTGTACTGAGATAATCAGAAATCTCTTCTTCATTTCCTCCCTATGCCCCCTTCAGGATGCCGGTTGCTTGAGTGCATATTTCCCATGAGCTCTCAGCCTGCGGCTCACTAAGGAGGGAAACCGCAAACTCAAAAAAAAAAACAAAGCAAAAAAAAACAACAAAACAGAACCAAAAAAAACACTGAAAAGCACACACATACACAAGACCGCGGGTGCAACCAAGAGAATCACCAAAACCAGATGTTATTGTTTACATGCAGATGGAGACACTGCAGATGGAGGGATGCCTTACTCACTGGCACTTCCACAGATTCAGGTGACAGCGCACTAGTCTTCAAACGTGTCTGAAAGCATGAAGCAATATTGAAGCAGACAAGTTGATGGCGCGGTGGAAAATGGTGTCAAGGGGCACAGAGCAGGGCGGGTTGGTGACACGCACATACAATAATGCATCATTCACAGTCTGACCGACAGTTTTCTTTCTCCCTTTCGTGCTATGCACATGGACACAATTTTATCCTGCAGCTCATTTTCCTCCAGTCATATTAATGATGGGGGGTTCAAATTGTACAGACCTCAGGGACTCCCATTGTGTATCTGGCTCCACTCTCCCCTGAAAACTTTCAGATGGGCTCCCAACACCTCACCTCATGACTTTAGAAATGTCTGTGGGGAGGCTGCTTCAGTCAAAACACCCCCTCAAAATTCTGGTGCAGACCAAATATATATTGTCTGTGTGTGTGTGTATGGGGGGGGTTTCGCATGCAATGTTCCTTTCTTTCCTAACATACACTTCACATTCAAAAAAGCCTTTGATGTCTTGTTTTTCTTGTGTTCCCTTCTCACACCAGACAGTCAATCTTGCTGCCTTCCTCACCAATATAAAGACTGAATGATCACTTGCAAAGCATTGATCCATGAAATCAAAGCATTCATCTTATCCCTGCTTTGATCAAACTGGTTTGTTTTGTTGGGGGCGTTTGATAGTCTCCTCTGTCACTACTTACAGGACGTGCTGGAGGAAGAGGAGAACGAGAAGCCCTCTGGCATCATTGGAAGGACACAGTGTGAGAAAATCAGAAGAACAAGCGAGAGAAGCAATAAGGTAGAGGCGAGGAAATGACAGGGAAGTGATTTGAGCAGGACTGGGATTGCCTCCAAAAAAGGGAGTCTTAAAAAAAAAAAAAAAAAGGTTGAGAATCAAATGAGAAAATCCAGCACAAGAAGGCTGATTAGTCACATCTGAATAAGAAACAGCATGCTCAAGCTTTTTCTATAATAGAAGCACTTTTTATAATTCTGCATTTCCTTTCCACTATTAAGCAATTTAGATATTAAAGTAATTTCAAAATAATAAAATTCAGATTTTCATATGATCCCAGATTTAAAAGCCTTCTGCGCCTTCAGCAGCTGCAGAGCTCCGACTCCCTATCGGAAAGACGACAGCAGATGAACACATGCATTTTGGTCTAGTTGTAGTAAACTGCTCCAGCAGCAGCTGTTGAGAGCGAATAAATGCCAACATTTTGCAACTGAAGTCACACATTTTCCATTCAGCAGTGACATTGAGTAAGGGCAAAGCTATTCCAGTTAATCTTACAGTTATGCTATTACAACACCTCGTTTGTTCCGGGCCTCCTCAGGGTCTTCATATGACTGTGTGGAGAATATGAGAATATGAGCAGAGAGGAAACATTTCAGTAGACTCTAAACCAAAGCCACACCCAGAGAACTGGAATTTATCGATTTCTTTATCTCTATTTACACAATTTGTCTTTATCTCAAGCTCAAGTAAAACATCGAATCCTCTGCCTCAGAGCTCAACTCCCGTTCTCATGAAATTACAGATTGCAGACACATCATGGGAGACTATGATATTTCCCAATGCTCCCATCGCAAATGTTTTATATCCGCTTTTTCAACAAGAAAGTCAAAAATAAGATGCCAAGATTGATGCTGCTCTCAATTCTTAATGGTAAATAGGAAGATACAGCCAGCAAATCTCTAACTTAGCTTTGCACAAAATCTGGAAACAGTTGGCCTGGCTATGTAAACAAAGTCCACCTACCAGTGCCTCACTAATAAGACTCAGGATTTAACATTTAGTATTTTTTTGTGTTGAATCCATATAAATCTGTACAAAAACAGGTTTCACATTTCTGCATGTTATGTAGCAAAGCATTTCTTGACCAGCACCAGTTGCTTGACAACCAGCAGAGACTCCAAAAAGTGAAAATGTGAGATTTAAAGATGGATTTTGTTACATTTGGACAGAGCTGGTCTGACTTTTCTCCTTATTTCCATTCAGCCAACAGTGGCAGCTTTTTTTTTTTTATCACTTGCACATCAGTTTGGTATCAATCTTATCGCCCAACTCTCAACAACAAAGTGAATTCCTGCTCCCACTTTCATTCACAGTAAATATGTCCTTTTGCCTCCAGTAACCCACCAACATAGCTTTGTACTAAAGACAGGAAAAAAGTAGAAATAGCTCATCTGTGTCCAAAACTAACAAATTCTGACTACCATTTGTTATACTTTATTTCTTTAATCAGTACAAAAATTTTAAAAAAGAGTCTGCCTCATAATTTCCACATCAAATTCCCTTCGACAACACTGATTATCATTTGACCCTTTGACCCACAACGAGGAAGCATACTTCCCAAAATGTTCTCCTTTGTAGAATTATATAACTATACTCCTGAAGTCTGATCGTAGAAAAACATCTTTCTCAGTCCTGCTACAGTTCTGTCTGATTTAACGCTGGGCAGCACAATGATCAATGTACGTTAATGAAATCAAATATCACAGTTTGGAAATAACAGGCAATATTTGGCAAAGAGAGAAATGGAATCCAAAATGCCTTCACGCACTCTGTCTCTCAAACACAACCATTAATCTATCCACCTTCCATCTCTTCTCAGGGCCCTATTGCAACTGTTTTGTACCATGGTTTGGAAAAGGGAGGCGGCACTGGTGGGGCCAGAGTTATGACATCACAGCCGAGGGCAGTTGAAGCATCTGGTCCTGGGTGTGGAGCCCTGCTTTCCCCCCTCTCTGTCAAGACTGGCTTCAACAGTGAGTCAGGGCCCTTAATGAGGACCAGACTCCACACATAAGGCTGAGGTCACTCGACATGAATCACTGGAGGATGGTATGTGGACATGTATAAGGAGAAAGAGAGGAGGTCTATTGTGTTTGAGATGTGTGTGCTGAGAGTCTGGTGACTGAAGCTGAGGTTCTCTGGTATGGAATGAAAAGCTATGTCATTGTGGAAAGAGCTCACAACTCAACACGGTCATAAAGGGAGTGGGCAAGATGGAATAATCCACAAGGGCTAGGCTTCTGACATTTACATATGGGAGCAATGAGGCTGGAAACTGTGCGAGTAAATTGTAGCTAGGAGGGGCGGAGACTATAAACTTAGCTGGCATGTAAAAATTTCGGATAAAATTTACCTTAAATGTGGGGAATGTGTAGAACAACATGAATCTAAGACACAGGAAGTTTCCAATGTGGGCCTCTGCCTCTTGGTGCTGGGACATATTGAATGACATACTCAAGCACATGAGGCCCAGTGAACTTGTGTCCTCCCACTCCGGGAAATACCCTGTGGCCATTCATGGGATCTGATCCTTCCTTCCAAGCCCCGATGTAAACCAGACTGCATTATACAGAGGATTGTTTGTGTTTACACAGATGTTAATCTCACTTGATAAACTGAAAGTTGGGGAGGAAGCTGATAAAAGATATATCTTTATCCAACTTCTTATAAAGCTTTTCAGTGCTTGACTGTGTTAAAGTGACAGCCCATTGAGGACGGTTTCACCAACACTTACAGTGATACAGTATAACTCCATCACCCCCTAAATGGGTTACACTCATTGTATACAGCAGCTATCCAGTTGTGTAGAGGTGAGAAGGTAGGCAGAGAAGTACAAATTAGCCCAACTCAACAGATGTTTAGATCAATGCACAACAGCCCAGTGCTGGATTCAAGGTATCCCCAAAGCTAAATTTGTCATTCCTGGCCGCGTTGAGTGAGCTTGTGCTTTCTTACAGGGAGTTGACATTGTAGAGTCTAGACATAAATAATAATCAATCCACCCAAGTTTACTGACTTAATTTCCTCAGAGATGATGCTCAGTGTGGTGTCCCAGTTCAGGCATCAAATAGAAATATTGATAACCTCATACTGACTTGTTTTACCTTGTAGAAAGCAGTAGGAGGTCCACTGATAATTACCTTTTCCACTCACTACTTCAGACAATGAAGTCATCAAAGTATCATGGAGCCACTAACTTACCTGGCTCTCTGGCAGCGGTTTCTTTCAGGACATGTTTGGCCATCTCAGACAGCTGCGCCTGCAACTTCTGCAAGGAACTCTGCAGCTCTATGATGTCTGCGCCATGATTTCCACAGGTCATATTCATCCTGTGGACGCAGTCCCGCAGACTGCCAACGTGTCTCTCCAGCCCATCTTTTAGCTCTTTGATGTTGGCAGAAACCCCATCTAACCTTCCGCACACTTTTTCAAGTCTGCCCAATCGTCCATCAACAGCGGAAATGTCATCAGAAACGCCTTGTGTGCTCTGTTTACACTGTCTCAGTTCAGAGGACACCTGGTTACTGAGCGCATCAAGCCTGCTCTTAAGATCATCCATCTCTCGTCTGGTGTTGTCTGCCTGATTACTCTGCACTGCACTGACGGAGGCCCAGTGGTCCCACACTGCACCCCGAGTGCCACTCTGCTCTGCATGGCAACAAGTTGAGTTCAGAGTCTGCATATCTTGGTTGTATTTGCTCAAAGAGTCACTTAACCCTGTTACAGCACCAGCCAGACCAAGGAAATTGTCTTGGAGATTAATTAATCCTCTCTGGAAGTCATCCATTGTCTTGATGCGTCTGTCATTTCCAGCTGCCTGTCCTTCAATGAGGTCCTCCAATCGTTTGAGTTTGTCCGTGTTGGTCGTGACACTTGTGTGAAGAACGTCCAAATCATTCCTGTACCGACCCAGGTCCTTCAAAAAGTTTTCCAGCCCATTAAGTTTGGGTAATGAACTTGCTGCACCTGCAGTGATTCCAGAGCCTGAACATCCCGCAGAGCACAACTCTCCGACAGCATTGACCTTCTCATCCAGACCTTGGAGGAGGAACTTGTTGTTGTTGACTTCTGCCTGGAGGGCATCCACAGAGTCACCAAACATTCCTGGGAATGAATTGTTGCTCATTTCTACCAGCATGTTGGTAAACTGGTCCTCCATGTTGTTCAGACGGTCTTCAAGAAGCTGCCGAAGTGTTGCCACCTCTTCTGTGATTGTGCGGGTCAACTTTTCTTCGATGTAGAAACAATGAGTCTCAGCGTTTTGTTCTGTGACATTTACACGGGCCTCCAGCTCCTCAATCAGTAGACTGAAATCATTGTCTTCCTGAGGTGCAGCAGACAGGTGGGCCAGCTCGTTGTCAATGCGGACATTCAGGATGCGGTGAGCTTCTGCAATACGGTCGATTTCACGCCACAGGTCTTTATGGTCACTATGATCCTCTTTCTCTTTGATAGGATCTGTCTGCCTCTGAGTACGGATGGGTCCATCTGCAGCAGCCATGTCCAGACGTAAGGCCCGGATCTCCTTTCTCAGGTCAGCCTCTTTGGTGTCCACCAGCCTGGTTAGGCTGACAAGACCATGGTCACGGCTGTCTTCACAGGTCTTCTGCAAGTTCTGGATCTTGTCGTTGCATGAGTTTTGTAGCTTGGTCACGTATTCTTCCATATTCTGCTCTAGCTCCTTTTTAAGCTTCTCAAATTTTCCATCAACGTAGGTCTGTACAACATCAAAATCTGCTATGGCTGGAGTCTGAGATTGAGAAGCATCCATCAGGACACGTATCTGCCCCTCATGACTTGTCATGGTTCCTCTTATATCCTCCAAAGCTTCGTCCTTACTTTTCAGTGCTATGTTGATATCATCCAACCGTGCCACTATTTTTTCTATGGCCTTGTCTCCAGCAATCCCACCTCTGGTGGTCTGATGTCCATCTAGCACTGCTCGGCTCTCCTCTGTGTCTGCACTGGTAGCGCTGTCTGGTGCGTGCATGTTGTTAAGAAGTGTCACCAGCATCTGTTTTGTATCTTCCTGCAGATCTGTACGTAGGTTGGCAGTTAACCCAGACAAAGCAGATTGGAGATCCAGGACAGTTTGAGAGAGGCGCTGAACTTCCCCTTCCAGAAGACGCACTTTGTCCATCTCACCGTGCCTCGTCTCATGGTGCCCTGTCTCTCTCCGCTCCGGCCCTGTAATCACCAAAAACATGTTTTTTATTATTATTCAGAAATACAATAAATGTCTTCTGTGGGCACAATGGCTAAAATTTGGCAGTAAATTGTCGTATCTAGTATAAATCGATTAAAACACAGATAGTAGAACAGAAATGATTTCTTACTCTGTGTGTGTCTGGTTGTATGTCCAGGATTCGGTGGAAGGTAGGGCTGTGTTCCCTGCACTGTTTGTCGGTCTGGGGGTGGTTTTAAATCTTTGCAGTCTGGACCTTGGTAACCAGGACAGCATCTCCACTCTAATTCTGTCACTGTTTTGTAGGCAATTTTGTATGTGGGCCGAAACCGATTTCGATATCTGTAAAGCAAGACAGAGTAATTAATAACTGTTTTTTCACAATTTCAAGTAAAAGTGACATTGAGCTTCATGTCCAGAGCAAAACTCAGACCATTTAAAAAGTGTTTTCAGTGTTGTCCCTGTCTTTTTATGAAAAAGATATTTGTCTGTGCAAAATCAACTTTGCTATTTGAAACAGAAGAAAGTGTTCCAATAATACATATTGTTATTGGGAGTCGTGGACTCCTGCAATCATCAGAAGAGTCTGATTTTTGGACAAGAACGTTTTTTCATTTTCTCTGCTTTTTTCCAGTCCATGAAGAATAAACCCTCCGGCCAAACCAAACAGTTCCCAAAGAAACAATAGATGACATCACTTCCCTGAAGGCTGGGGTCATGTCATGCTGAACATCTGGAAATTTGCTGTATGATACAGTTATCTTTGCACATTTCCCAACTGTCATCCTGACCGATGGCACTATTCTCAATTGACAAAAAGAAACAAAGGAAACTGAAAACTTGTCAGATAATGATACCTCAAAGTCTGCCTGAAATTAACAATGTGTCCTTAAATCTAATCCTGATATGAGAGAAGATGAAGCCAATGCTTAATGCCATAACTTAGAAATGGAAAAAGCTGGGGTGTCCGTTCTCTTTGCCAGCTCTTCTTACTTTACAGAAACTTGGAAATTTGCTCCTGTGACCAAACAATTAGCAGTTTCCACATCAGAAGGGCTCTCGTGCTTGAATTTGTGTGAGTTGATCACAAAGCTAAACCACAAAAATAATGATATGTTTTATAACTGATAGTCCTAACAAAGTAAAAGCACATTAAATTGTAACAGATTTCACTGCAAAAAAAAAGTGAAAGCTGTTACTACCAATTAGTGTGGATACTTATATTTACAGCAATTAGTTGCTGATGAACAAAATGATTTGTTTATCTTGAGCGTTTGGAGTTCAGATGTGGCTTAAATTAAACAGTGTGACTTGAGCATGATTTATTAGCATATCAAAGTTAAGGAGAAGGAAGTAAGAAAATAATAGTAACAAAAGCCTGCACAGACATTTTGTTATGCATCAGTAAATATTTGGATGGCATGTATTTGGCATTTTGATTATAGATCTTGTGCAACACTCCAAAATATTTATGTGCAAAGGTGTGAAGCGGTGCTCCTCATTACAACTCTTGTGAGATGTGCTTTCCAGTTGACAGTACAGAATGATGATGAGAACCACAACAGGATGATTTCTATTACACTGAAAGCCAATATCCTAATGACAAATCAGCAGCTGTGAACCATCTGTTAGTTTGTGATAACACAACTTCGAATACGAGATTGAAACTAGATGCAGAAATATGCAGATTTAAAGAGGGAGAGGTTAATCTGTTCACGAGATGTGATGATTTGCAAGAAAACTTGATGCATGGAGTCAGAGGGGGTTTTCTGGAGTTGAAGTTTAAAAAGTGACAGATTAAGTTGGCAAAAAGAAGCTCAGGCCAGATATGAATTAACAGCTTTTTAAATCATTTATGACCCTGTCACTTGTGATCTTGGAGACTCTCCAGTCCTGTATCAGTAGAGTTGCAATTGCATCTTTATTCATTTGGCAGATATTCTTGTCAGAAGCAACATTCAAATAAGATAGAGCTCTCGAAGAGTTCAACTTCTGCTTCACTTGAGGGCTAATTTTAAATGTTGTACTGTTGACCTGACCACGAGTCCCACACAAGCTATAGATGGTTGGCTCCAGCTGGTCCAAACAGAGACCCTGAACTGTACTGGAGTCAGCATGGATGGATTGGGGAGTGTTATCATAAACATGTTGAAAACTCCTTCAAATTATTTCAGGGAAGACTCTTACTGTACTTATTGTATGGTAACACTCAGAACAGGAGTCCAAGGCTTCGGAGCAGCCTCTTTGTGTTTTCACATCAATACATAATCACTTTCCTTAAACTGAACCTAACCCCATCCCTCCCTATCCCTGAGCAGTGGAATCCAATGTTTATCTTTGTTCTAGTTATCTTTGGGCCACGTTTCCTTTTTCAGAAAACTGCATTTTTTTGGTTCTGCCAGTTTTGTCAGTCACTGTGAACATATCTGCCTCCTGGTTTTCTTCAAAGAAACATTTTGTATCTGAGCTCCAGGCTGTCTCATACATCCAAATATGCCCCCTCGACCCTTTCCCTTTGCCCCCGTTCCCTTCCGGATGCTCACGTCACTTGCGCCTGGCAGTCTGGCTGGTAGGCTGGGCAGGGGGCCACCACGGGCTCCTGGAAGCTCTCCACACTCCCCTGCACGGCGCAGCTCACGTTCCTGTGCACCACAAAGGCGCACCAGTTCCTGAGGAGAGAGGCACAAATAAACAAGAGATACTTTGCCCGGATCTGCGAGGAATCATTTAGAGCAACTTTGTGCAAATGGTATAGAAAATGGTTGGAATAGTTGGAAAATAGCTTTTTCTATCTGGTAATTTGGCAATAAATGCATCATAATTAGTTCCATGTGTGTTACTAAACTTTCCCTGAAGGGTGTGTTCTTTCAGTGACGTTTTTCCTCTCTCTGCTCTAAATGTATCAGGGAAGAGATATAAATGGTTTGTGGCAGGTGAGATGGGACTAATCAGGGACATTCCTCTGTTTATCTGGATCTTATCACTAATGGCCACCCTGGCAAAGCTCGAGCCACATTTAGTCACAGGCTGATAAAGACACAGTGAGTGTTAACCGGCTGCATTTGACCATAAGAGGATACATTTTTCCTCATCTGAGATCATTCCGATCGATGAGGACCTTCGAAGTTATTTTGTTTTTACTGGCAACTGCGCAACAAAAGCGCACAACTTTCAGACCAGAGAGCTGGACTGAAGGAACGCCCGCAAAGCAACTGGTTGACTGACGAGCTTCTTAGAAAAATAGAAATGTTTAAACATGAAAACAGAAATGGCCCTTACCTGTTTCTGTGTCTGTGCACCACTCCAGTGTATGCAGACCCTTGGAACAAGTCATAAGAGGGGGGGTACCCGTAGGTGAAGTGGAAGTTTAAAAACAGTGTGAAAAGTGCCCACACCCAGTCCATCTTTAAATGCCTGTAATTCATACTGAACAAACGCTTTAAAATAAATAATCCGACCACACTGCTACTCTGTTATTATCATCCGTGATGTTCCCGTAAACCAAAGTCACATTGTCTCAGTGACCGAACCAACTCCAACAACTGAAGTTTGGGGAAGTCCACAATCACTGCAGCTTCCTTGGAATGACGTCCAGGATCCACACCCTCCTCCCAAAAACTGGGGTGAGGAAAGAAACTCCCCCTTGACTTTAAACATTTGGAGCCAAACGGTCGTTTTAACTTGCTGTAACGTTTATCTTTAATTGAATTATTCTTTTAAGTGTTTTGAGAAAACATGGACTCCTTAATTAATTAAAATGACAAGGAAGATGCTGCCAATCACCAAAAGGGATTTAAGAGGCATCTTGATTAAATCTTTGTCCCCCCAACAGCCATTAATTTACACCTCAGTGATGAACACAAGAGGATAATGTCTTTTGAATGCACCCTCCAGTGTTAGAAGTGTGTACAGATGTAGCCTGATGTTGATTATATTCATGGCCAGGGATGACAACAGTGATTTACATTCTGTCTGCTCAGTCTGGAAGAGAGATGTGGGGGGAAAATATCATGTCTGTTCTTTTCTTCAGCCACTAGACTCCCTCACTGAAAAATTCTATTTTTTAGGGCAAAATTAGCAATTTTGCTGAGCAGTATCCCAATGTGTATGGACAGAAAATAGCACATTAGTTACACAAGAGCTTCAATTCAAAGCACCCAAGGCTGGAAATTAATTGTCAGAGCATTAGCACTGTGTGAAAGTGTAAGCACGAGGAACTTTTCCATGGATGTGGTGTTGCTGCAGTGAAAATTGTTTTTGTCTGATGGCCTTAAGCAATTTTCCCCCATGAATCGAGAAAGAGGGTGACTTAAATAAAGGCAGATCGAGGCCTGACACTAGATATGGCATTATGATTCAGGAGGGAAGCTCTGAAACCTTTTCAACGGTACAAGGCCTATAAATGTGAATGAGGATACACACTCAAGTATACACAAGCAGCAGCTCCTCTCTCACCCAAATGAACCCTTCTCCAGTGAACTAGCTTTTTTCCTGAACTGCTGTCACACCAGAGATAGCCCTTCCTAAAATAAGACTGCACTATTTCATCAGGCAGGTTGCAACGGATCTGCCAAGGGAGGGATGCTAGAATGTGTTACGTAAGTGAACAGTGTCGGCAGGAGATTGATTTTTAGTGTTTTATTTGCATAAGCAAGTGTGACACAAACTTGGCTTATCATTATTATATATCATAATATTACATCATGTACACAATCCTTTAAAAAAGATGATTGACAACTTAATTGATTTCTTTGTTCCTTTCCCCCAACTGTCACATATGTGCACACAGTGTTTTAAACATCCCACAAACCTCAACATTGCAGGCTATTAAAACTAGAAAAACAAAATGTTAACAGGCTCCATGTGGCTCAGATTTTTGCCTGCATGGTTGTTTGTTTAGTTTCCAGAAGAGGGCAGCAAAGCAGCAGTAAAGGAAGCTAAAAGTCTTTCTTGCAGTCATGGCAATCCTTTTTTCATGAGTGCTGGCAGTGAGAAAAGGACATTTAATTAATGAGACACTATAAGCAGCTGAATCCTGAAACCTTACCATGGTGAGCGTATGTTAATTATCTGTACTGGCGATAGATTACCTTGCTTTTTATTGCGGTGCACTTTTATTGGCATCATATTATTTCTCCAATTAAGTCGCTATCAATCATTCTTTGTCTCCATCTCTTTTAGGTTATTTGTCACCATTATGATACTCACTAACATTTACAGTTTACTGTCACCAGGTAATAATTCTGTTTGACCACCTCAGAAAATTGCTTCTTGCTGTTCTCACTGCTCTCTTAATACAAGTGGATTAGAGGCCTGACTCTTTACTTTTTTTCCCTTTTTTTTTGGTCATGGTGACATAGCAAACAGCTCACACTTATGCTTGAGTTAAAATATTATCTAACTTCATATATGCCAAGATGTTAATATGCAATAGTAAGAGGGTAAGAGGAATCATAACTGTAAGAAAATATGCAATATCTTTGAGAAAACACACACACACACACAAACTCACAGACAATAATTTTGGACATAAATCCAGGGGACATTTTCTCATTTCACCTCTATTTTCTGACTTTGCAGAAGTTAAGGGACTGATGGGAATTGCAATAGCCTGCATTGAACCTGTGGATTACTTGCAGCATATAATGCATTTGTCCTTGAGACATGCATTTTTATTACAGGCCAATCCTCACAAGGGCTGCTTTTATTCTTTAAATTCAGTTTGCTCCAAAACAATGACCTTGATCTTCATGCTAGCTTATAAAAAAAGTGCAGGTGCACTGGTGGGATACCCAAGGCTATGACTGAGACACAAGGAACACAAAGCACTTTTTTATTCGAAAGGACCTGTATTCTGATGGGCAGCAGAGCCAATACAACACTTACAGAACATGTATGACCTGAAACTCTCTGCTTTATCATCATGATTTGGCTTTTTGTGTCACCTGTGGAGAGTAAACATTGCTGCAAAGATTGCTTTCATTTGGCAAGTGTGCTATTCACCATGTGCATTATTCCATGATACTGCTGCACTTTCACAGGGTGACTCAGTGGGAGAGCCAAGGACTGCACACACTGCCTACATAGGTGCTTTTCAAAGTGGAGTCAAGGGGCTGCCAAGAGAAGGGGGATAGGTGGGGTGCTGTGGAGGGATTTTTACTTCGATATCACTTTTCTTTCCTATAGCTTAGTATGAGACATGCTTTGATTACAATCACTTCATTCCCTCACTGAAAAAAGCATGTTGGAGCTGAAGCAAATTAAAAATGCTTTTGATCTGAAATCGGGGCATAAATTATAGTCTCCTGTGCATCATACCTTTTTTAAATACATAACATACTGAATGAACGCTCATTTAATAGTATGATGAGGCAGTCAAGACTCACGATCTCATTACATGCCGTTACACCCACTCTCAGAGGGTTTTTTTGAATATGTGTTGTGTGTAAGGGAAGTAGAAATGATGATACCTCGGAGAATTGATTCTACAAGATTGTCTTCCACCATTATTTCAGAATCCCCTTCTCTCCACAAGTTTTTACTCCCTTTTCCTTCATTTTGTCTCCCGGAGAAGAAGATTTGAGAGAGACACTAACTTTTATCTTGTTGCTTTGTTACAGTAAACTAACAAAAGAAGAGCACCATAATTAGTCATCCTTTCAATTATGTGTGATACATAATGAGTAAAAAAAAAAAAAAAGCACAGAGGTTCTGATTCAGTAAAACGCCATGATCAGAACATAAGATTAAGCAAAAAACAAATGTCAGGGTCAGAGACAGACAGGGTGACAGAATGGAGAGCGTTATAGTTATCTGTTTTGGGTGTACACAAATTACATACTCACCCAAACACACTCATACAAAGTGTCCCCCTGCAGTCGTTCACATGTAAAGGCGGACACACACTGCAAATTAGGAAAGTTGATTTATTGGTTGTAAAATGTTAATATAGCTGTAAGCTGTGCTCATGAATTGTTAATTAAGGCCATGACAGACTCGTCACCTAAAATGTTAATGAGGGTGAGATTGTGTCAGGGCCGAGAGGTCTCAGTGAGCTACTGAGCAAATACAACAGATGAGCTGAAGCCGCAAGACCCCCACATGCTATAATAAGAAACGCTGAGGGCACCTGAGACAGGCTATGCCCATTTGGTCACAGAGTAATTAAATTAAAAAATGGCAGTGTGTGAATTAACCATTGTGATAATGAAAGGGAATGATAAATATAATCCATTTTTACCCTCAGCCAGCCTATATCTGTACTATCTTGTTCAAACTGATTCATCAACGATGGGAGAAGTTTTCAGCTATTCTTATCTCTATATTTAAGATGGAGATAAAATAGAACTTCATTTATCCCAAAGGATTTTTGAGGGCTCAAGATGTTCATTATTCAGTGGAATAAACAATTTACATAAAAATAGGAGCGGACTTGAGTTAAAGGTTTTTACGATATTATATTTCTTAGTGTTTAGTATGCAGCAGTGACAGAGAAGTTGGCTTGTGGGTGGAAGACCTCCTGTGGCATTCAGTGGTGCACCTCAATGGTAGTAGTCCACTGCAGGTGACGCTTTCATATATAAAAATAAAACAAGGTAAGAAATGTTGCTAGTCATGGTCTGTAGCTATGACAAACATTTATCTAATACATTCACCAGAGAATCAGATTCCACCTCCATCTATCCAACTTTATGATGATGATAATCCTAATGATGACGGATGCTTATGTATAACATCAAACCTTCCAGTATATTTGAAAGCATTAATGATCATGTCAGTGTGTCAGACAGCCAAACAAATGCAGGAGCCAATTTTTTATTTCCTATAAAAGTGCATAATATTTGTATGATTATCTTGTGCAAAATACAGAAAAAGATCAGTAACTATCAAATAAAAAAGGATTTTGGATTGGAAGTATAAAGTTGCAGTGAAGTACTTAAGAAATATTTGAGTATTTTCCAGCACCAGTACAAGTAAAAAAAACAAATAAACGTAATGAACCTTTTTTCAGCAAACAGGAAATAACCGGTGGTGTCCCCTCCATGAACAGTAATTGTATAATGACTTACAGCTGTCCCTGTTACGTTATGATGTATTTTTTCATTTGCCATTATGAAGATGATTTGTTAAAAAGAAATCAAAAACATATTCACACTGAAATTTTCCCTTGAGGGGACTAAATCGTTCTTATAAAAGCTGAGGTGAATAGTTGCTGTTAAAAGGATCCACTTCCGGGTTGGACGTGGCGCCCAGCTAACCGTTAGTGGGTTACTTTTCTACCTGAAATACTAAATTATCAGGAGTCCCGGATTTATGGACCTTTGTTCACGATGGACAAGATAGAGACGGTGACTCTGCTGGATATTTTGAGTAAGTTTGGAGCTAAAATTAAATGTCAGCGCAAACAAACTGTGCTCCTGCTGTTAGCTGGCTGATGTAGCTGCTAACGTAGCCGCTGAAGCTAACCTGACTAATGGTCGATGGCGCAGCTTGATTTTGGAGTGATATGGTGTGTATTTATTTTTATTTATGTTTATTTTCTATCCCCCCCAGTCCTTGTGTCTATACTTCACCCGAGGGGCCACTGTTTTTATAAAGGGATTACAGCCCCCCCGTCAAGGTAAGTGCCATCATTTGTCTTGTCCTGCAGGTTGCTCAGGTTGTGTCATGAAGCAGTTATTGTCTGTTTACTTTTGTTTGTTAGCTGGCTTTTCCTGCTGTTATTGTTGTTATTTATGGCATGCGTCTGTGCTGTTGGCAAGTTGTGTTTCCATGCTTTGGTCTGGCTGAGGTTTTTCTGTTGGAGCTCATTTGGTCTGCTGACTTTATTGTGCATTATGCAGTGTATTTGCATGGCAGTCAGTTATGAATTTATTGGATGCACCTTTTTAAAGCCTGACAGCATATCAGATAATCCTCATATAAATCCTGTTCATAATAGTTTTTTTGTGTGATTTTGATTAGACTGTGCAGCTATTTTGGAAGCTGTTGCTCATGGGGCCCTTGAAACGCACTCCATCATACAGAGGGTGCGTTTTTCTTTGGGGAAATGGAAACATCTGCAAATATAATGCATTTGTTTAACTGTAATGCATCATGCCATGATTGTATAGTTGAATCAGTGCATAAAACTGCTGATTAAAACCTTAATCAAAGGTGGATAGAGTATAAAAGAGATTTTTTTGTATTTACAACTAATTATTGCTGTGTTATGGGCTTTGGCTGACTGCAAGGTAAACACAGTGGTAATATTGTATTAGCTTTAGTAAATATAAACATAGTTGTTTTTTTGTACGCTTCACAATTACATAATGATTTAAACATAACAGGGGTCTTATTGCAATTGTAACACAGCTTTTGTCACTCAAGTTATCAGTCACATTTTCTCACTTCATACTTAGCTTGGCAGTCTAAATGTATATACAAATGGAGCGTTAAGGTTATAAGACAGATTTTTGACTTGACCCTTTGACTGTAAAGGGACACATAACTTCAGGGTTGACTTAAGGGTCAACAATTTATATTTGTGCACTCCTATTTGAAATGTTAATGGGTTCAGATTCATTTTTTTGTCCATCTGTCCATGTCTTCTTTCCATACTGGCCTTGAAGTGATTCCCTGTGGCTTTTGCTACAATGGAAAAAGATGGAAGAATGTTTCACTTCTCTTTTTCTTTCTTCTCCAAGTTTCAAGTGGCAGAAATGTCTAAACAGTATTTCTATTTCAAAGTTTGTCCACTAGAGAGCACTGACAAGTAGATTTTTCATCTGATAAGTGTCCCTTGAAGACCAAAGTCACCGCTTTTGATTATAAAATGTAAGGAATCCTGTTCAAAATATAGTATGTGTTCATGTTGAAATATAAATGTAGTGTGTTTCTTCTAAACTCAAATCTCAATATGCTTCAAAATTCCAGTAGGGAACTCCTGTAGGAAGGAACCTTAATGTAGTTGGAAATAAAAGGAATAAACTAAACATTTATTTCTCTACTATCATGACTAAGAGTTGTCATGTTGTTTGTTTTTTAAGTTGAGTTTATTGAGTTCATCTTTTCACTCACTTTCTCAGATGGAGGAGAGGTGATTCTCCCCTCTTCTCACATAAAAGCTCTCCTGACATTTAGACTTTTTTTTTTTTTAATTTTCAAGGCATTTTAATCAAAGAGGTGCTTCATTGGTCAATGTCAACTTTTCATGCATTATCTTTTTCCTATTCCCCTTTAATTAGATTTTCTTTTTTTCCACATATCTTTATCTTTCTATTAATGTCTTTGTAAGTTGCCTCCAATTAAGTCAAGGACTACACTGAATCAGATGCAAGTGATGTAACCCTCTTTAAAAACTTGTCCTTTTGTTGTTCGAAGGGAACAAACACTCCTCCATCTGTGCTTTTGTGCAAAAGTGTGAAGGAAGAGCTAACCCTGAGCTTTGGCTTGACTACCAGAGTGCCTGTTGAAAAAGGGTACAGGTTTCCAAAAAATCGATGGACTTTCTCAAGTTTGTGTGTGAATTATTTTAGTGCCATTTAGATACGAAGCTTGTTTGCAGATATTAAAATATTGATTACAAATTGATTGATGATGCTCAGTGTGATTTATAAATACAAGTTTAAGACTTTTATGACATCAGTAGATGAGGTGAAACTTTATGGTGCAGCATGACTCATAGTGATGTAAATGTCTTTGTGTTGAGTGCAGGGATTTTGGGGGGGGGGCATAATGATGTCGGAGTGACATCAGAAAGGACCTGTAATCCTGTGTGTTAACTGGCCCAATTTGTAATTCCCCACTGCCTTCACTATCCATATTCTCTCAGTGTCCGTCCCCTTCCCACATGCAGCAGTGTTTCACTCTGCACCAAAGCACCCAGCAGAGATTCATACAAAAGAAGTCTTCTTTTCAAAATATGAAGAACCCTCTGCCCTCTGTTCTTCAGCAAGACATGGAGTGAGAGAATGTAGTTTACCAGTTGTTTAAGATCCATATTGGCCTGAATTTAATAGACTTTCTGCTGTGTGGAATTTCTCTCAGAATCGCAGAACAAACACTGACTGGATAGTTGAAAGAGCAGAGAAAATCTGGGCTTCATTTCACAGCTCTGTCTATACCCATTTTATCCCTGGCAAATGTACAGCGCACATGGCTCCTGTGAGGTCATGAGGTATGGCGATCATGGTATCAGCGGTCTCTCTTGTGTAACATCATGTAAATAATTGACGTGGGTATGCCACATAACACAGCTTTTATGACCGATGCTTGTTGGAAGTGCTCATCAGGAAAATGTATGGAGCAATATGCAAACCTTTTTAACTTGCGTTTAAGTGGTGCCTTGTTATTATTGTTTTTGAGCTGTGATGGTGAGAGTTCAACATATAGATCCATCAAACAGAGAACAATGGCTATCCATAAGCTTTCTGAAAGGGTGCCAGAAACTGGCAGATATTTTACCATGTAGCAGGAACCTGCTTTTTTTTAATGCATGGAAAAGTCTACATGCTGATGCTCTGAGTATAGCCTGAGTGATCGATTGATATGTGAGTTAAAATTTAGATCTACTTACTAACCTGGACCCACTGGAGTTTGCTTACAGGTCAGGCAGAGGTGTCGAAGAGGCAATGGGCACCCTCCTAAATCTTGTTTTGACTCATCTAGAGGGAGCCAAGACGTTTGCCTGTCTTTTATTTATTGACTTTTCATCTGCTTTTAACTGTATTCAGCCACACATTTTTGCAGAAAGATTAAGGGACTTCCACAGCATTGATCCTGGTCTAATTGCCTGGTTGGTTAACTTTTTAACAGAAAGGCCACAACAGACACTCTTGTCTCCTCTACTGGATCACGCCAGGGCTGCGTCCTTTCACCTTTATTATTTGTCCTGTACACAAATGAATCCTGTAGTCAACATAGGGGGCGCCACATCTTGAAATTTGCAGATGACTCGGTAATCGTGTCCTTGTTGAGCAGTGACGACCCACGATCATGGCCCTGTAGTGAAGGAATTCACTGACTGGTGTTCCTCATTTTTCATGAATATCAATGTGTCAAAGACTAAAGAAATGATGAATGGCTTCTGAAAAAATCAGTCACCCCTCCACTTGTCATTGAGGATCAAGCAGTTGAGCTGGTCCACAACTACAATTATCTTGGCAATAACATTGACGATAAGCTGTCATTTGACTTACATGTTGATGCTGTTTGCAAGAAGGTACATCAGCGTTTGTATTTTAATAGGAAGCTCCAGCGTTTTAATGTTGACAGCACTCTCATGAAGATGTTTTATTCTTGTTTTATTGAATCTGTTCTGACCTTTTTCTTTTATTTGCTGGTATGGCTTACTTTCCCTCAAAAACAAAAACAGACTGCAGGGTATCATAAGAGTGTGCGGTAAAATTGCAGGTATCAACCAGAATGACCTTGCTGACTTGTACAAACTTAGAACTTTAAGCAGGCTTAAGCTTCCGTCAGACTGCAGGTACATTCTGCCAAGATGCAGGACTAACAGACTGAAGCATTCTTTTGTCCCTGTTGCCATTGGTTTTTTTGAACAAGTGATTGACTCCCATCTGTTTTTTTTTTAAAATTTATTTATTTATTTATTGATTGATTGCTGTTCTATGCGTTATATGTTATTGTTTCCTGTGTGGTTGCCGAGTTGACCGTTTATGTCACTGCTGGCTGTAAAGCAAATTGCCCCACGGGGACAATAAAGATTCCTTGAACCTTGAACCCTAATGCTAACGAATTGTTATACATTCCTATAACACACTTGAAAAAAGTACACGAGAGGAAAATTTGCAGCTACTCTTTAGTGAATACCATACAGATGCTACTAATTTTTCTGTTCTCAGTTTCTTGTTGTTTGTAGTGGGCTTTTTTTCCCCACTTTTTTTTGGTCATACTCCTGTGAACAGTATATCTTCAGTAATACAGGTCTGCAATGATGTGATTCTTTTTCAGGTTCATTATAAGATTTATGGCTTGTTTTTGCTCACACAACAATCTCTAGAGCACTGGTATTGGATTACTTTTGGCTCACTCTCAGTTAAGGTATCAGAATCATTACTGAGCAGGAAACACTTCGATCAGGGCATCACACTGGGAAACTGAGTCTAGAAGGGAGCTAGGTGAATGTCCCTTTTAAACCTTGCCACTTTTCCACATTTGCCAAATTTCAGATGGAAAATCTAACGTGATACTGAGCTATGTTTTTTCCTAAACTTGACCCCTTATTTTTTAAAAGTAACCTCACACGCAGTAGGATTGAGGCATTGGTTTTAAAGGAAACTCGGGGAACTTGTTAACCTTATCAGTTCATTTGGCTGTCTTTTTACTAAGCACAAATTGTTCTGTAAAATTACTCATTGCATATTTGACAAAAAAGGCAAAACACAGTCAAAAATAAATTGACTGAAAGCATTATTATTGTTGTTGCTGTTTTGGTTATCATCATTATTATTATTATTATTATTATTATTATTATTATTATTATTATTATCAGATAGTCTTTACTTTACTGCAGTGACAATCTGATTATAGTGTCAGCTCAAATTTGGAGTCGGCATTTGAAATGATAAATGTAAGCTTTTTGGAAAGGTCCTTGCTATGTCTTATGCCGGACTCCCAATTTCCCAAGTCCCGACAAGTGCAAAGGTAACATTTCATAAACCATAAGTCAAAATACACACCATTATGAGTAAAGCACCTAAATTGACAGGTCAAAACTGAGGATACTTCACCTGTTGTTGTTGTTGTTGTTGTTGTTGTTTTTTGCTACTTGAAAACCACAGTATCTCTCTGTGTTGTGCTTTAGCCAGGACTTTGGCTGCTATAAACTCCTTGGAGTGCAGGAACTGCTGGCAGTAAAGGCTCATCTGGAGCACTGGAGACAGTGATTAGAGAGGGGGAATCAATAATACATGGTAAGGGACGACTAATGTACCACAGGGACTGACAGACAGACAGCAAAGTCTCCAATACCCGGCGCGCTGTCTCATATCCGCTGGTTTCAACACACAAAGCCAGACAAAGCAAACACATGAGGTATGAAAAACAACCAGGGAAATAAAAGCTGTAAAAAAAAAAAAAATTATACAAATGGGAATAAGAGCAGAGAACTTACAGGTACTACAAGAGTAGAGCAAAAAGAAACAAAGATTAAAGAGGCTTGTATTTGAAATCAGCAGGATTTAATGAATAATTTACTTAAATACCTAAATCACAAAAGGATTTTTTTTTTAAGTGACTCCCAAAGAGTAAACAAAAAGCAGTGGAAAAACACAACAAGCTTGTTTTCAGTGCGTTGTGTTTGAAAGGATGCCCTTCATCCTCACACAGTCAAAATAAAATAAGTGTGCTAGCTATTCAGGAAATAAGATCGGCAGGCAGACAGAGGCATGCCACCAGTCTCAGGGGACAGACGCTTGCCAAGCGGTCTCTCATCCAGAGAGTGGGCTTAATGTCTCATATACATCAGCAAACTAGCACCATGTTGGCTTGCTGACCTCAGATCTTGAAATACTAGATGAAAACATACAAATGAGAAAATGGACAATAGAAGTATGAGACAATGATGATCTAATTAATCAATGATTGGAACAACTGCAGACTTCCTCTTTTGAATGCCTCACACACACTCACACACATGCACAGAGCATACTCCTGCATTCACCTCTCTCCCTCTTCATTACAGCCTAATGATGACTGCTCATTATTAAGCTACAAACACAAATACAGGGACATGGTTTACAGATTCAGATAGAAAGATGTTTTTCCACACACACAAGGGGCTGCTGTCCTGATACAACTTCTGTCTGTAAAAATCCTCATTACCGCAGCGATACTCCATAAACAGACTAATGCACCACAATGCCACAGGTTGCTTGTTACCATTTGACTTTTTCTTCACAGCTTGAACCTATTCAGCAGCAGACCAGGTTCTGTTAGTGTCGCTGGTTGACATCACTGCCCTTGACCTCCTGCTCAACATGAAGCACACTGCAAAGCAATGATTCAATGCACAAATATACAAACTTTATATCTTTGCTATGATGGTGCGCCTCTGATCACAGCATTTGCTTGAGGGAAGTATGTTCTGTATTGTAAAGGATCCAGGCATGACATTCAGCTGGCTGGGAGGGGGTTGAAGTAATGGCAAAAGTGTTACCATGGAGACACAGGTAAAATTTCTGAACCGTTTTAACCTCAACTCAAAAGCAGCATATAGGTTGCTGAAGGGACAAAAAGAAGACTTTTGTATTCAGAGCTCTGTTGAGATGGTGAGTCAGTCAGTGTTTTAGTCCTTATTCAATTAATTTAGCCTGTTGAAAAAGGTCAGTACCAAAGAGAGGGAAGCTGTTTTAGAAATGCATCATTTCATAAAGTTTAGACTGTGAAAAGAATCAAACTTTGACAAAGATATTAGGAAGGTTTTATTTTAATTACATTTTTTTTTTGTCAATGCTGAAACTAAAGAAGATTTTTACTCATGGATTTTTGTCTACACACAATGAAACAAATTCCCACATCAGTTTTAAAAAACCTATGGTGATGCACTCAGATCAGATCCGATCAGATTCTTTTGTCTCACCAACAGTCCAAAAACTACCGCCAGATGTTGGCCACCAGAAAATGCTTGGTGACTAAATAACTTTGCCTCATTTTGGTAAATCCTTTAACCCCTTAATTTTCCTCTTCTTTTCCACATTAATCTTAAAGGTAGTAAAAATGTTTATATATATATATATATATATATATATATATATATATATGTTTATATATATATATATATATATATATATATATATATATATATATAAACATATATATATATATATATATATAAATGTACGGATCTTATATTATTTTAAAAATGTGCTATTTCACTTTTTTTATGGGAGGGAATTTGTACAGAAGCAAATGTGGAAAGCCTCAGTTAACTCTCAGACTAAAAGTGATTATAGCTTGTGAGTAACATTGTAGGAAGCTTGTAAGGTTGTCACACACTGGCTGACTGGCACCCTGTCAAGCACTCATGCACCTTCCCGTCATCGTCCGCCCTCTTTGCTGGATGATTCATCAATTCCCAAGTGAAGGAGGTTAAACTGAAGAGGAATGTTTGTCTGTGATGGAGAGGAATCCCCCTAAACAGCTTCTGTTGGGCCTGTGATGACATTTTCATTTGACCCATGGCCAACACTCCTGTAATGAGAAACCATCAAAAACCAATCTCCTAAAATAGAAAGGGAATTCAAAGCCTATATTGATATGCAAAATATATCAAAAGGTTTCAAGTGAGATCTGTGGGATACATTTGGAGCCAGTGGGAACCATGTGCCTTAGATTGGTTTGATTTGCATATACCAGAGTACAATTGTGCTAATTGGTATAGATACAAAGGAAATTTTCAAAAGGAGGAAAATTTATTAATTTCATTAAATTTTATTGAGGATGTGCATGAAATGGGTTTCTTTCTTTTAGGGTGTTTCAAGCCTAAATCAATTATATACATTTCCCATAACTGGTCCACAACAAACCAAAGTGCAGCTTCAAGTCCATAAATCTGTTTAGCAGTAAATTGTGAGATATCCCTTGAGAAGCGCTACTCAACCATTGTGTGCTGAGTGATCTGTAACTGCCTGTTATGAATACAGCTAAAATGAGAAAAGGAAATTGTAAAGAGGTTACATTTAAACTTATAACAGTTTAATTTGTTATCAATTGATATGGCAGTTATTTGATGAATTATTTATCTGTAAAATGTTAATGCCAATTGTCTGTTCCTCCATCCCAAAGTTATATCTTCAGATGTCTTGTATTATTTATCCAACAGTCCAAAAGACAAAGATAATCAGTAAACCACCTTCAATGACTAAGAAAAATATTATATTGTCAGCACTTTTCTTGAACTAATGGACTCATTCTTCAGCTCCAGCTTTAAGTAAGTCTGAAGTGCTTTTATATAATATTCAAACATTGATGCTTTAACTCTTCTGGGAGAATATTTCAGGAAATATCATTAATCCTTATATCTTGTGGCAGTATTATAATGGCCGTCCCTCTTCCAGTCAGGATTAAAGACTAATACACCGTCTCATTGTATCTCTCACTTTGATCTCTGAAACTGTTGCCGTCACAAATTCCCAACTTTGAAATCTATCGAGAAAATGTCATAAATTATCACGAATAATTAAAGATGATTATTCAACCTCTATAATAAGATACTGTTTTTAAGTAAACTGATTTCTTTTTTTCATCCCTGTTTAAAAGGAATAAACAATTGATAACAAAGAAAAGCACCATAGCCCGAAGTTCAAGATGCTGAAAAGTGACAATTATTCAATATTCTTGCTTGAAGGGTCATTGATTCAGTTGATTGTAAATCCAGAACCTTTAGTCCCATTTTTTTGTCTAAATATTACCTTTGTAACTTTCCCTTTGAAATCAATATCTTACTGGCCTTTAATTTTAACTACAGGGCAAAGCAATCCTCAGAGATCTCTTTTCCATTAGTCCTCACTGAGAGGGCTGTTTTCTAAAGCTTTTACCTAATGACACACACACCACAGTGATGATAGGAACAGATTATAAAACTGTTTTACATGCCAGACTATTCTACAAAGGCAGTTAAGGTAGTTTACAGTGTCACAATACAAGATCAATACACATTGCCACTTTTTTCAAATACTGTTCGGAAGCAAACACTTATAGGGACAAAAAGAAAAGAAATAAAATACGCACTACAGTAATTTTCATATAATTTCCCTCCTTGGTTGGGACCAGATGAAAACATTACATGCTCTGCTGTCATCGGAAGGTTTCATTTTCTCCTGAGCCTCGGATGAAATCTACCTTATTGTTGCTTTCCTCCTCACCAACACCCATGGTAATGAGACAATATTTCCCCAGAGTGTGAAAGCAGATCCGAGCTATACTTTTAGAAACTTTATTAAACCAACGTAACCAATTATTTTTGTGTTTGTCTTCCCTCTGACGAGTGACAATCCATTCAATAAGGCTGGCAAATGTTAATGTAAAATGAATTTTCTGTTGAGATAGTGATCAGAGGTTTTTTTTTTTTTTTTTCTTTTTAATTTGCCAGTCATGCTACCAACAATAGCGTCACATCTTTCAGCAGGGTTGGTTTAGCTCTGTATGCTCTACACATGTGAATGGAGGAAAACTGATGTTGGACCAACAATAATAGCAATATTTCTGACTCATATGGATTGCATTTTAATACAAAAGTCTGGCAACACTCCAGCTGAGGCAAGTTCTTTTATTGAATTATCCAATTAGCCTTTGATCGAACACTTGGGTGGGAGATTGCGTTCTTCAGTTGACATTTATCTATTTATCCTACAGAAAAGAAAAAAATCACAGAGAAAAAATATCAATCTATTTTTAGAAATGAAACAACATTGGCTGCAGAATGATAGATATCTTATCCCTTGCTGTTACCAAGAACTTCAACATTTAGCCTGAAAAGATGCCCAAGATTCCTCGACAAGTCTTTGGCTGCTGTGCAACAGATGAACAGTGGAGATGCGGGCTGTGGAGAGACTGTGGAAATTTAATCACATCATCCAAAAGCTTCCACAGATTATTGTGAGACACTGCTTTTATGAACTGATGAACTCTCAGACCAGTATCATTGAAACTCATGTTTCATGATCTTTTAAATGAGCCTAAATGTCATGACTGGCTGACTCCTCAGCTGGATTTAATGGCAATGCTTGCTTGGCTGTGCTAGAAAAGGCTGAATAAGAGCTTCCATAATTTAAATATATATAATTTTTTGGAGTTTGCACTATGAGGTTCATGTCCAGCATGTAGTGCTCCTGTATGTTTGTCTTTTTATTAAATTGATTAGTTTACCTGCCAGAATTTTCAAGGCATTGCCATTGTTATTCAGGCTTTAGTGAAGTTGTCCATTGTAGACATTGTTTGCTGGCAAAAAGCTTCATATAGTTTTATTCCCAAATAATGTTTCAAGGACACTTAAATGATTGTAAAGTTCTGCTCGCGGATGAAGTAATGTGCTCTTACTCTTACATCTTGGCACTGACAGTTCTGCTGAAAGGAAATATAGCTGAGAATGAAGGCAGCGGCAACTTGGATTGATGCAGCAAGCCTGTAGTTGTCATATCTATCTAGACTTGTGTAAGTTTTATCATAGAGATTCAAATTTTAAGTGCACAAATCTTTCAACATTTATCATCATTCATAAATTGTATCTCTACAAAAAGCTGAAATGGTTTGGCTTTATACATTCATCACTTTTGTGTTGATTATATTTATAGCATGTTTTGAAAACAGCTTGTCTCAAATTTTAACACCTGAGCTACAGTGGTATTTTTTGCTGGCTGACATTCAGCCCAGCATGTTTTAACCAAGCAGCTGTTTCTTTGAAGATGGCAATTTGGCATTAGCATGAGCCTCAGTATCTAGTTAGAGCTTACAGCTGTAGAATTTTTAAAAGTGTTGTCCTGCAGCATTGATCAACCCTACTGACACAGAATGCACAGAAAGCTGCGCTGCCTTTTTTTTCCCTTTTCTTTGAAAGACATGAAGGTGCATTGTCCTCTGTTTGATTTGTAGTTTCTGCTGTTCCAGACAAAAGATGACCAAAGTGAAAGAAACCTGACAATATGTTTGGTTGAGGATACAGAATGGTGGTTATAATTTCCACTATGAGAGGTTATTGGCTGTTGTCATCTGCTACTAATCCGCCAAAAGGAATGAAATGGCATAAAGTTACATACATCTATGTATGCTCTCTCTTGGCATATTTTTTGCATACACCTCTTCATTATTTCATTATTGCTTCATTATTCATCGTTTGCTGTTGTTTTATTGTTTATTCTATGTATTCTTGCATATTGACTTGTGTCATAGCCTGTGATTCAGGATGAGTTCTCATCATACAGTTTACACGTGTCACACTTGTAGGCAAATGTACTGGATCCAGATTAGGGTGGCACAATTTTTTTGAAATATTAGTTTTACAACCAACTTTTCAAAATAATTTGTTTCACTCGTCCATTTAAAGATCCCCAAGAGTGAAATTCATCAATATAAGTACTCATTGAGTCTATGCTGTCATGCGTAACTTTGTTCTGCATTTCTGTATGTGTAGTGATATATAATATGGTTATTCAGAAACCAGTTGGCCATAACACTTTGATATACATGTTTGTATACCAGCTTGGGGTAGTGTGTTGTGTGTTTGAACCACAACTTTATGTTTTGTATCACACTAGGTAACACACAGACTTAAAAGCAAATCCCATCTACTTGTTCAACAACATCCATCAAGCTGTCACTGAGAGGATGGTGGAGAAGCTCCACTGGATCCTCAAAACAATGTTAACCACCACAAAGAACACAGCAATAATGAAAACACAGAACTGAGGTTTCCTGGTACTACAAACTATACCTTTGTTTTGTTTTGATTAGATAAGCTGAAATCAAGACCCAGTTAGTGTTAATTGTTTTTCATTTGCTTTGAATGTAATGTTTGTTGTGAAAATGTCGAATTTCCCCCAAAACATTTGATGCATGTAAACTTTTTGAAATCTACTCTGGTCTAAAAAACAATTAACCACAGAGGTCGTAAAAGGATTTTTAATATACATGAATGTGAAAAAACAAATTTAAAATAGTTAGTCTGACTATAAACTACCTCAGAAATCAATTTGACATAATCCACATTGATAATGCAGATTGTGTTGATACACATGGGAATGTACAGAGGGAAAAATGGCTCTTTGCATGAGTTGGTGTCCAAGGATTTTATGGTGTGCATGATGAACTGCATTGTAAGTTTGAAGGGAACTAAATTGCCTTGGTAGTGTAAGACAAATTGAGGAGCGACAGCTCGTCCTTTTGAAATTGAAATTAGGTGGAATTGTTTGTTTCATTGATATTTAATTCTAAGACAACTGAATGCAGGATTTTGTCAGTAAATCTTAAATCTATTAAAGCAAATCTTCATAATGGCGGATTCTATTTAATGAATTTGAATGAATGACTGAGTGTAAGTAATGTAATGTACTAGATGCTATGATGACATGACAAGCCTCCTGAGATATTAAGAGGAAACCCATCCAGTTATATTTATTTCCTAATAGCAACTGTTGCATCCCTCCCTGGAGTAGCACCTGCTGTTGCCATGGTAACTGTTGAGTCGGGAGTATAAAGCTCCATCAAAGGAATTTGAACTGTGTGCTGAAAGTCCTTCATGTTGACGTCACGCCCAACTTTTTATGCTTGTGGTGACACTAACCGCACATGTTAAAAGTCGTGGAGGAGTGGAATCGTCTCTAAAAGAGGGAGGATTTCACTTGAACAAGATTACCTGCTGGAGAAGGGCTACACAGCTGATGTGAGCTTGGGAAAGGCTGGGAACATCAGTTATGTATTCCCCGAGGGAAATGAGAGGTTGAAATGTATGGAGATAATTATTTCCTCCTATCTTCCAGCCTGACCCCTGCCCTGGTCCTTCGTGTCCCATCTGTGCCTGACCTCCACTCTCCAGAGACGTGTGCATGTGCATCACATGTGGACCCATATAAATATTCTTAAGTAATTTCTGATTAACAAAAGATGTTTAATTTTGAACAGAAGCTTTTCATTTAAACTCAGATGCAAATTTTGAGATGGTAGGATGGTAGCATATGCTGACCGGTGTCAATCTAACACTGACATGCTGTGACATGCTGTGACATGCTGGTATTGTCAGTGTTACTTAAACACTTTGCCCTACCCGTTCTATACTTAGTAGTATTACATGTACAAGTATTACATATTAACAATGTCAATATTCTGATTGAGTTGGAATATTTAAATATCCTGCAATTCCAATAAATGTAAAAAAAAAAATTATCCTTGAAAAAAAAAAACAACAACAAAAAAACATCAACAGTGGATCCAATGCAACACAGTGCAAAGTAAAATGTGGTGAAGGAAGTGCTTTATGCACTCCTAGGTTCATCACTATAGAGCAAATTAGCAACTTTCAGCTAATCAAAAGTTTTCATGGCTCTTAATTTATTTATGTTTTGCTTTGTCAGCCTTAGTACGCAGCTACTAAATAGAGTGAATATTGGTAAGGCAGGCAGAGTCATCACATTAAGTAAATGTCAGTGCTGCTCTCTATGGGTGTATTAATAGGTAACTATTTGTTAACACATAGTTATATACATTTTGTAAGGTCACAGTGTGTCAGTGTTGTGTTTACAGTGTGTAAGGCTGCTCCCAAGAGGCCAATTCATGCAGATTTAAAGAAAGAAATTTGACAAACTGTTTGAGCACTATTTGCATGCAATCCCTCAGTGAATACGAGAGATCCACAGGCCTGAAACTAAACAGTTTCCTCTTGTAGTGTAAAGAAGTGTTAAAAAGAAGCAGGTGGTTTTGATGGTCTTTGATGGTCAGATGGTTTTGCAAACTAAATAAGAGATTATGAAAATCATCAGGAAGATGCATTGGAGAATATATAGTGTCAGAATTGCTACACATCACTATTTTAATGTATTTAAAATGGATAGACACATCAACTGATGATTTAATGGCATAAAATGTTTTTATCGGCCAGGTACGATCAGAAGTCATAGCTATATTTAGGTTTCTTCAGTGTATCACTCATTATGAATCACTTGACTGAATGCCAGCAGCCACCATCTACTGTAGTCATAAAAGGCAGCCAACGTCAAATCAGCTTAATAATTCAGTTTAAATAAGCTCAGAAGAATGCGGCATCAAGGGGAGGGAAGATGATGGCTTTCTTTTGACATGGCAGCACCAATATTTCCACCAGCCTGAGGTTGAAGGGTCATCCATCTTTGTGTGGAAACAGAAAGACAAATAGGTTGACACTCTCCTGTGAGAGGCTGTCATACATCAGTCTCATCATTATTGAGCTGCTAGGAGCGGCACCCGTCAGCCTGTGTCACATTGGCAGCATTTTTACTCAGCTGTGGCACACAAAATCAGCAACAACAACAATGGATGAGAGGCTCTTTGCTGTGTGTTTGGAATCCTAAGAAGAAGGTCAAAGTTTGTCCTCTAAGTTTCGACATAAGTCCACTGAGGCATTAAGTTTTTATGGGTGTATTTTTCATTGGTTCATTGGCTCTGGGGTAGTTAAAGATGTGAACATGTTGATTGTTTGAGGTATCTACCAAATTAAAAAAAACTTCTCATCAAATTTCTAATCACTTTATAAAAAGAAAAAATTATAAAAATGCTTAAAAAAATGTGCTGCTATTGTCTTTCTAAAAGATGAAATGATTCTGTAATTACTTGCTTGAATAAATCTACATATGAATTAAGTTAATCAGTTATTTCAAAGAAAGATAACAAATATGTGCAGATTGTATTTTCTCAATTATGTGGATTTGTTGCTTTTTGTTTCATATCTCGATAGAGAAATTTCATTATTTTAATAGAATTATTATTTTAGGACTAAACACACGATAGAAATCGAATGGGGAAAAAATTGTGGTTGCTTCTCTAAATTCTGGACCCACCCAATTTCTGTCCTACAGTTAAATGTATTAGATAAGTAAATAGGGACTGTTTTGTAAAGTCACTGTTTTATGCAGACAAATTTACATCTTTAAATGTATTGATTTAAGACATACTGTTCATTTATTAGTGCTGAATATGATGGTAAGAATAGTTGACAGTTAAAATGACCATGTAACTGGTGCAGTTTATTGACTGAATGAAAGTCAGGATTAGTTGAAGCCCTGCCTTTTCAGCCTTCTGGGCTAGTTTTCTTCAGTGCTTACAACAAAACCCTATAAACAAGACTTGTGTGATGCTCCCCAAAATCCTGAGCTCAGAGGAAATGGCAGGCAGGACATGGCTAAGAATAGACAAGGGCTTTGAGAGTCGATCTAAGCTATAGGCCCATCATTGGGTATATCCTGCCATCCTGATCTGTATTGTTTCTGGTCGGCTGCTTGGTGTAATCACCAGGTGCACAGAAATCTCATTATCTGAGGTCCTGATCTCTACGTATTGGGCTGAATAGCAACTATGTTTGGCTAGTGTATTAAAACTTTGACCTGGCACTAATTGGGCATGACTTGTTGGGTGCCTGAAACAGGTGAGGGTGTGGGATTTTCACTGAGGGGAGTTTTTTTTTCTATTTAGTAGCTGGTGGGTATCAGTGGGATGCAGGGGTGAGGGTTCATGGTTACAGTGTCTGAGTCAGAGGAGAGCACATCCTTTCTCACATTTTGGTTTCTCAATTTGAGCAACCTGATTATGAGTCTCCTGTACTGGAACACTCATAAAGATAGGTAGATTACTATAAATGAAACGGCTCTTTATTTTTCAGTACAATTGGCTGATCTGTGAAAGGCCAATAAAATTCATTAAGACAAAGACGGCAAGCAGGAGCCTTTGGAGAGAAGAGTCAATTATTGAAATTTGGCTCTTCTCTCTCCATGTGGCTGTGTATGTGTGTGTGTGTGTGTGTGTATATATGCGCGCACATGTGTACGTCTACAGCGAAGCCTAAACAGCAGACATGGTCGCCCATTGAGATTAAAGTGCAATAAAGGAGGATGAACGTGTCTGGAAAGCTCCAGAACGCACTCTAGACACCGCCTTACTGGAAATCAATCCGCTTGGTCAGGCCCTCAGCGTACTGAGTTTAAGTGGAAGTGATTGCAGGAGAGAAGGAGCCAAGTAAAGAAACGGAGAGGGAGTGAGAGCCACAAGGGGGAGGGAAGGGGGTGTTGGCTGAGTAGAAAGGCTGAGAGAGAGGGCTGATTGAAAGCATTATGGGCAGTGGGATTACCAGGTGTACCTGTTAACACTCAGGTTTGAGTAGAGGTCACTGTTAGCCAAGGAATGTTTTATTTACTTACTTATGTAGATTTTGAATGGCTCCCTTCTCTCAGCCATTTTTCCAGTATCACAAGAAACTGAAACCTCTAGAAGAAGAGTACTGTAATCTGGATCAGGAAGGTTATTAGTGACTATAAAAACTTCTAATCTGTTCTTCATCAACATAGCACTACTGAAACTGCCCTCACAAAGATACTAAATGACATTCACCTCAATACAGACTGAGGTTAAATAGCTGTCCTGGACCTATTAAATGTCAGTGCAGCATCTCAAAATACTGCAAGAC
Organism: Remorina albescens; assembly: GCA_034769265.1. Taxonomy (NCBI): domain Eukaryota; kingdom Metazoa; phylum Chordata; class Actinopteri; order Carangiformes; family Echeneidae; genus Remorina; species Remorina albescens. Next base: position 6,646,168 of record CM068478.1, on the reverse strand, counting down.
AAAATTGAGAATGTGTTGAATTCTCAGTAATAGTCCTCATGGTTCAAGACTACTTCGACGGTCAGGATTGATTTATGTCTTTTATTTATTTTTTTTATTTGTTTAATTCGCACCATTGTACAGTAGAAAAACAAAACAAAACAGAAAAACAAACATTGGCCATCATAATATGTACATGGAGGTGCTGAGTTGAGGCAAGAGACCCAATGAAAACTACTATTCCCTATGGAGTCCAATGATTAAGACATTTTTGGAGTCTACAGCATTAGACTTCAATCCATGTAAAAGAAAGACAAAAAAAAGGTGAAATCATGAATGGGGACTTCAGTTACAGTGTAACTGTCAGTACAAAACATTACATCTTATTCAGAACGCTGCTGCTAGGTTCTCGACTAAAACTAAGAACTCAGCTATTTAGGTCTTAGCCAGTGTAAAGTTGTACTTATTATATACAAGTCATTAAATTCTCTGGGTTTCTGACCAATAGGACTCTGATCTGTATGATCTGTAGGAGCTAATAGTGCAGAGAGTTTAATCCAAACAGGGTGAAATGTCTTTTAGCCACTGTGCTGGAAACAACTCCCAAAGGATATGGAATCAGTCCAAACAGTTTCTGGCTTTAAAAAGAAGTTGAAAACTCCTCTGTTGTCCACTGTGTTCATTAAATCTTTAATCTTGCTTTTAATTATATTTTATTTGATAATTTTTTTTATGATTCTCTTATTAGTTCTGTTAAGCCCCTTGAATGGCCTCTGTATGTTTTCTAAACACACATCGACTGATACTGACACTTATTGAATAGCCTTGCTCAAAATGTGCATATTTGCTCCCTGTTTGAAAGGTGCTTTACGTTTGTGTGCCTGCACTATCAAACTGGACAACAAAAAGTGAGAAAGAAGAAAAAAGGATTTTAGTCTCCATTTTTCCTTAATCTTGCTGTGAGACTTTCTTCCACTCTTGTTGACATGCTTGTTGTGATAGCTGGCACCAAAGCCCTTTCAACTTTTGGGTGACCTTTTTTATGTCGCAAACTAACTAGCTGGTGGCACATCAACAAAGATTGTGTCCGAGGAGATTGATAGTGGCACAGCTTTGTGATAACCGAAGAAAGACGCTGGCAATAACTACTCATATTACGTTGTTTCCTTTTACTTCCAGGTGAATCTGTAAAATCTGACTTCAATCCAGTGGGGAGTATACATGCTCTGACTATGAATCACCTTATCTAGATGTGTTAGTATGATTTTAGTCAAAATTAAGAGGTCAACATGTATTTTGAAAGCACATAGGTGTGACTGTTTTGAGCTTTTGATGTTTGTCAAGTGTGTACAGCTGTATTGCAATGAACTTAAACTAAACCGCTTAGACAGAACTGCTATGTATGTGTTTCTTGTTATAAATTAATGAACTGGTGTAATAGTTGAAACTTAAAATTTTATTGTATTGATAAATAAAGTTGACTTAATTGACCTGATAGGAAGAGTTGGTTGGGGGTTTTGGCCTCATGAGGAATATTAACAGTGAAAACACAGGATAATTACTAAAAAACTGTAAAATCTCACTGTTGAGATGCTGGCTTTAGTACGTGACAAACAATTTACAGCTTTCTCCTCTTCTGTTTATTAACCAACCAATCGTTTCAGTTACATGCATAAATTTAATTTCTGTTCATATATTTAAGCATCTACTTTATTCACAGAAAAAAACTGTTACTATGGTAGAGTTTGACTAATTTTCTTTTTGTAGTATTTGATTCTCAACAACACAACTTCCTTTGTTTTGAATCCGTGTCTTACAATAAGAAACATAAACACAAATATAAATGATTACCGTATTTCTTTTTTAATTAAATTCCAGAGGCTGGTTTTCTAAAATTTTATGGTCAATAATGGATGATGAAATGTGAGATTGGGCACAATGAAAAATCACAGTAATGAAATCATAGAAGAGCATTTCCACCATTGATCACAACTTATCTTTCATGCCATTTTGAAGCTTATTGCCATTTCGGAACCCTCCAGAATATACACCAAACTAACTAAATGACAAGAGCAGCAGGCTAATATTTTGAGTGTCATTGTTTTGTGGTGGTCTGTAAATATGGATAGCTGATGGAAATATTGATAATCGCAAGTCTTGTAGGTTAGTGGAAGGAATTCAACAGGCGTGGGGTGAAGAAAAATAAATGGAGAAAATGAATTAGTGTGAGTGTGTGTTTTGCAGGAGAAATAAAGTGATCGAAGATTCTCACCACCTCCATACTGGCATTAATTCAGAAGTCAGTCTGTTGCTTATTTGTTGGACAGGGCTACTTAGAGCGCAGAGGAAAGAAATGATCCATGTCTCCATCTGAATAGAGGACCACATGTTGGCAAGTCAATACTTTGCTATTGAAATTGCAGACAAAGACTTGCATGAAAGCCCAGAAAGCTTGACCTTCAACAAATTGCAATTCTTTCAGCATGCTATAAAGAGCGATGGCTGTCTACTCTTGCGTCAGTCCACCTGAAAGCACACGAAAATGTATTCTAGACAAAAACCAAGGCCTTTAAGCTGTATATTCAAGTCAAATATCCCAAACTCTTTCCCTGATGCCATGTGCTGCATTTTTACCTTTCAGTGATACAGATGCACACTTTGAACAATCATATCATATAGCAATATATATTTTGCTAAGGTTAAACCATAATAAAAAATATTTGGCCAGTGGCTTGTATTGTCTCACGTGGTTCTTGTTTCAAGCTTCCCTTGGCCTGAGTTTAGCCTGCTTGGCTGATGAGATGCTTTGCTGGAGGTACATAGCTTGGGGAAGAACCTTGGGCATGGCTGAGGCATCAGACACACCAAAGAACCCCTGAAAGAAAGATGGACAGAGAGAGAATGAGAAGCTTTCATTAATCATAACACCACCAGGATGTACTGCTGGAATCCAGGCAGAAATTCTTGTCATGGCTCCTGATTTGTATTGCATTAAGAAGACATCTGTACACTCTGCTAATGTTAATCAAAATTGCTAAGGTTAATCAAAAGCCACATTCTTCTTCTTATAATTATTACTTTTCCAAATGAAAGCTATTTGAAATACTCACTAAAACTGCTTTCCTTCATGCCACATGTTTTCACAGTCCGATGATTTGAAAGATGAAACTGAAAAAGGGTAAAAAAGAAAAAGAAGGGGAGAGCTCTATTGAGTTTTTGTATCTCAGCAAGGCTCAAGCTGACCAAGGAAATCCAGTGCAATTTGACACCCTGCCATGGCCTGTTGACAGTCTGCCCCATGTAGATCGGTAGCTACAAATGAGCTCATTTAGAACGAGGCTGTTGCTGTACCAAGGCTAAAAGTTAGACAGCCAATTCTGACGGGTGTCACAGTATCGAGTCACATCCTTAGTAAGGGCATTGTACTGCACTCTTTTCACCTTCGACTCCAACAAAGTACATTTTCACAGGGCTGTGGTTTTAGTGCAGGAAAGAGAAATATACAGGCGCTGTTATTAATGAAGCATTGGCACTTCCTTTAAAAGGTGCCATAGAATACTCAGTCATCTTAAAACGTATTTGAAAAGAGTGTTTCTTGTCAAAATAAACATAAATCATTATGTTTTTATGTTTAAAAAACATGATTGGTGGGTGGATAGGTAGATCGCATGAGAGTAGCCTGATAGTTTTTACCAATAGAAAGGCTTTTACCAATACAAATTCAAGGAGCTACAACTAGTGCTGCAATTTAAGATGTGGTGTTTTATTTTCCTTGCAAGTGAGGCAGTGGATTCAAGAAGTATTTCTCTTGAGTCGAACACACAACAGGCCACTTAATAAAGCCAAATGCAGCATTTTCTGTCACGGAGTGAACTTGTGAAGGGAAACTTTTACCTTTTTAATGTTTCCATGCTTGTCTGCTTCCCAGTAAACAACAACCGCAAACTCAGGAGCCTAATTAGCGCCACAAAGTGCTAACAATGGCTGCTCTGTGAGATCCCAAGGGACTTTTTGGCAGTCATGACATGTGTATATTAATTAATTTATTAACCTATTTATTTATCTATTTCTCTTTTCTGAGGACACTATCACAAAGTTTGAGCACAGGGAATAAACTCCAAAAACAGAGAGATCCCTTGCAGTAAATTACCAGCCACTGCAAGCAAAAGGTGACAAGGTGTAGCCAATTAAAAGAAGGGAAATGATCATCCTGTGACTGAACAGAAAGTAAACACTTGCTGCTGACTGTAATAAGTACATGGCCACTTCGCCAATACAAAAATTATGCTACTGTCAGTACTCTTTTGCCTTTAGGTCCAAATGTCAGATCTGGATTTATACTGAGCTAATTGCAACTTTATTTCTAATCCAGTACACTCCAATAGGTAGAGTATTGTATTTATTTGTTACTGATTACTATGACTTCAGGGCTTTACAGTTGGTGGCTAGTTTAAATATATCACAAAAATATCAGGTCTAAGACTGTGAGGAGGAAGATGAAAACTTTTTTTCCCTCATAACTGTTTTTATTTGTGTTTGTGTTGTCGCTAAACTTGCCAAGCTGGAGCACACATTGATGGTGTGTATGTGCATGCATGTGCGTGTGCTTTGTAGCTTCCCCGCTGACAGTATGGGGGTGATGGATGGCAGTTGTGTGCATGCGCGTGCATGCATGTACGTTATGACACACACACACACACACACACACACATAGAATGTGGACATAACCACAGAATGACAATGCTCTCTAAAGGAGCATGCTCACGCTGTGTCACATTCTCCTTCTCCATGGTTCCACTAATCTGGACATGTCTTCCTCCAAGCATGTTGATTGCTTGCTAATTAGACAAGCACTATCCTCTTTTGCTTTAAGCATCACTGTCAATTTCAATACAGACTTACCTCTGTCTGTCTAAATGCCCTCTAGATTTGTGGTATATCGTAGTTTTTAAAATGCTGTCAATTCAAATGTTGAGAACAAAACAAAATAATACAGCTTTGTCCACTGAGAGGTCCTCTCTGCAGATCTGCTGCCATTTATTCACTGCTTCTGTTTAGCTTTTGAGAGTTGCTATTCTGCCGTCCTCCATCTACACTTTGACTGTGACGGCTGGAGCCCCAACACCAGGGAAATGTGGACTGAAGCAAAAAAAAAATTTTAAAAAGGCATCTTATTTTGTTTGCATATCATGTGTATCTCTCTGGTGTAAGATTATGACAACGTTGAAGAGGCCTCCTTTTCTACCTACAACTAAATATCACGAAGAAACCTGGAACTGGTTTGCTGTATACATATAGCAGTGCACAGTCCAGTAAACTGGATCTTAAGATCAGCAGTGTCCGTGTCTATGAACTTAGTCTACTGATATGTCTGTAGACTGGCTAATGTCACTGGTGTAGGGTCAGAAGAAAACATGACAATGTTTTAATGCACAGTATTATAAGATTCGGGAATATGAAATGTGGTGCCTGAGCTGCTGAGTCCTGAAATATATAAAGCTCTTTTAAAATCACATTCACATTTGTAAGAATGCAAATGAGAAGAAATTTGGTAATATGTGGATCAAACTAGATTTTTATAAAATATTTTCTTTTACCACCCTTAACAAAAGGTGCATTCATTCAGCAATAGAAAATGCTTATGGATTTCTGGCCTCTCTGCCCATGTTTTATGCACATGTCAAATCAAATCAAATCTGATTTATTTGTATAGCGCCAAATCATAACAAAGTTACATCAAGGCACTTTACATATAGAGCAGGTCTAGACCAAACTCTTTATAAAACATGTTTGTCCAGGAAAGCAATAAAGATGACAACGTAAGAGAGCACTGCGTAGATATCATGTATATTGATTATAGCAGCAGTTGCAGTATGATAGCAAAGTTTTGTATGAGGACAGAGCCATCATTGTTTTGCTTTGTTCAAATCTCAAAAGGGTTTGAATTTTAACTGAGGGGCAATTCATCCCAGGAGTATCAGTAGTGAACACCAATGTCAAGGTTCATTTCTGTCATGACAGATAAAACCCCCCCTGATTGAAGCATCAATGCATTAAGTTACTACTTCTTGACTTTATGTTCCAGACTTCATCCTTTCACAGTGAGAAGATAATGACCTTCTACAGAATAATGAGACCTGTAAAGTAGCGAGTAGCATACTTCAAATTTGTAATTATATGGGGTTAATTTTCTTGAGGAACTTGGACTAAATGTAACTCTCTCATGTGTCTGTAGGTCCCACTCATTCATGTATAATGGCAAAAAAATAAATAATCCAACTATATATGCCAGCCAGAATGACTGATCACTTGCAATGTTTTGTGGGAAATCCCAGCCAGTTAGACACCAGAACCTGAGTCACTGACGTCATATTGTATATTGTTGAAGTTATCAGGAAATGCTAAGAGTCACTAGTCACATGAACAGAGGTGTGAATTGGTGTGAAACCACCTGAAAGAGGTTGTCAGGTACTTCCACCCTACAATCATACTCCACTGGAAATGTTGATACTATCTTGATGCAGCTGAATATTTTTTTTTTAAATTAAAAACTCCTATTAGACTATTTCTTCTTGGTTATGTTATTATATCTGGTCTGGAGATGATGTACAGGGAGATGATTGAAAACATTTCCTCGTTTTCTTTCTTTTCTTCTGATGTTGCATGACCTGATGTTGTGTGCCTGAGCATTTGTTTATCTGTATGTATGTTATCATCTGACCATGCTTGTATGCCGTGTTAGTTTGTTGGCATAGGTGGGTTGTGTGTATGTATAATGGGCCTGGGTATCTCTTGATAGAGTTGCTTGAAATAGAAGCTGACCTTAAAAATGTGATGGACGAATGGCTTGAATGCAGAATACTAAAGCTGCCAGCATCAGCCACTGGCCCCCGTTGGCTTATAACTTAAGGTCACCACGTAGTGACAGAAATGGGAACGAGGAAGGGGGGGATGCAGTTCATCTCATTGTAGCCTGGACCTCCAATCCTTCATCACAACTCTCTCAGTCTTCATGTATTTTTGTGCAGCCAGACATGTCACGACAAATTAGATGAACCCACTTGCCAGTAATTGGTTTCTGGGGAAAGGGTTTTTGGCTGACATTAGAAAGGCTGGCTTCCTTCTCTTGTTAATTGGGTCAGTGGTTAGAGTCAGAGAACACCGCACCGATTTTCATCCACAGTGAACAGTGGCATTTAGAGGATCTACGCTGAAAAAGTTTCTTCTTCACTTTGTCAGGTCATTGAATACCTGTCCAGCCTGCCACCATTTCTGTGAGGATTTGTATGTATCATTACAAAGACAGATTAAAGGATAATGGGTTGAATACAAGCTGCTGTACCTCCTGATGTGCTTGTAGCCAATTTGCAAAGAACAGTCCTGAGCAACTTCACAGTAGCAGGTGCTGCAGGCTATACAACAGCTCACAGCTGTTTTAAGTTTCATTTTGCCAATCCATTTTTAATGCAATGAACCTCCAATTTGGAACCAAGTAGTTGGCAAGGGAAAGGAGAGGATGCTCAACCTAATATGTTGGCACATGTATGCCCATTAAGTATTCATTATTGAGGGCTAGTCTACAGTTATTGACTCACCAAACAGAAGCCTAATTGTAAAATGATTTACTGAAGGCAGGTGTCACACGGCTCCTGTGAGCATTTGTTCCTGTGCTTGTAAATGTGTAGATGTAGGTGTGCTTTAGCAGTTGATACAATGTGTAATACAGACCCATAATGCACCCACAGGTGTACGTACAGTAAATGCATCCATTCTGCAGAGAAAATATGTGCTTTTGAGTAGTTCAGTGAGAAACTCCTTAAAATGAGAAATCTTCTTTAAAGACAGTGTTGTGGTCGAATGAAGGGGTGCTGCATATCAAGATCGCACAATCAGCACTATATTATCTAAACCATAGTGTCAAGTGGCAGCATTTATTTATTGATTTATTTTTAAGCAGGTAAAATGTCTGTTTAATACAAGCAAATTCCATTTTCATAGTGACTCATAATGAAATCTATTCTACACCTGTAGGTGAGGCATGGGTGACAGGCATGTAAATCTTCGCAAACACCTTACTTAAAATAAGAAATTTTATTTGGCACATTTTGATGAGTACATGCATTTATTCAGCCTTAACAAAAGTTTTGAGTAAATTGAAACAACTGAGAGGTTTTGAGCTTCTTCAAGGAACAAGATAGGTAGATAGTAGTCAGGGCCCTCCAAATATGATTTGTATGGCCTTGAGAGGTGGTAAGGTTAAGTTGTTCTTTTCTTGAGAGGAGAAATTCAGTTTTGTAAAGCCAGCAAAGAGATTGTCTTTGTTCTGTTACTCCTTCTGTTGGGGTACATAAATGTAACACTGAATGAAATGGTTGATCAATTTTTATAGTACCTTTTTTTTGTTTGTTTGTTTTTGAGGTACATTGAAGTTTTGGACCAGATATTTGAAGATATTATATTTTGATGTTTGAAAGTCATCCAAAATATTTTGTGAACTGATTTATATAAAAAAAATCATTAATCACAGCCTTGCTTTAATTGACTTTTGAAGGTGTAAATGAGTACAAAAATCTGTTTCTTTTTTTTTTTTCAGTTTTTTTTATCAGGTAGTTAATTGATTGAGTGTTGAGTTTTTTCTGTAATTAGACACTTGAGCAAGGAAGTTCCCCATGGACAAGCTGCAAATGCAATAACAAGAGTAACAAGGTGCAGAGTAACACCTAAAAACACAACCGCAAATGCAATAACTCTTGTTATTGCATTTGCGGTTGTGTTTTTAGGTGTTACTCTGCTGATGATACAGAGACAGTATTTGGGTTAATTCTTCTTCACATATGTTCCCAGCATGAACGGGTAGAGGGCCGTAACAGAATAATAAAAGTAGAACCTTGGCAGTCATGCATATTGGCTCTATAGTGCTATCAAATGCCCATTCTACTCAGACATCATCAAACTCAGCATCTGGGAAACAATGAGGCCATCCTTGAGCTCATCAGTGTAAAATAGGCATTGACCACATTCATCATGACACCATCTCATTTCCTGTCAATGAAATTTGATAATCAGAATGATGACTAACGAAACCAGTGACAGAGGATGTGATGATAAGTCCTCAGAAGTGCAGGCTGGATCTCAGACATTGTATTTGTTGGGAACTACAGGCTTTCATTTCGTTCTGGTTGAGCTGAGTGAAATGTGAACTCTGAGGACATCATGAAATAAATATGTGCGATGGGATCATTGAACAAATCTGATGCCGCCTCCACGTTCTAGGAAAAATGGTGTGAGGTATGGGTGTGCTCCGGCTTTATGTGTTTAACAACAATAGGATGTGCTCGCATTGTTAAAGTATGTTTCGAGCCACCATGACTTGTGTTAGCAGTTATGTTTTGGCTTGACATCATCTACGTGTAAGATCTTTTCACTGAATAGATATACCTTAGTGGCTTCCAATAGGAAATCACTGTCTGGTTGGATACTTTACTTCCTATTGAGAGGTAATTTTGTTATTAAACCATGGCTCAGGCCATTTACTCAGGTTATTTTGAGCTCCCAGGTTGGTCAAGTGTGGGTTGCAGCTATAGCTGTAGCCAAATCTCTCACAGCCCTATTTGGCCTCGAAGTGTAATGTTATAACTCTCATATCATCTTTGATGATGATGATGATGTGGGAGACAGTAAGCTAGAATACATTTTGCTCTGATGAGTCCTGGGAGAGGTAGCCCCACAGTGAGCCAGGATCTGGAACATTCCCCTGGATCTGTTAAGTTCAGTGAATATTAAACAAAAGCTTGCCATCGAATCTGATTTCAATGTTCCAGTCTCATATTGTGTAAGCATTTCTTTGCTTTTGAATAAATTTTTAATTAAACAGGAAAATCCAAATAAAATGAGAGTTATGAAAAAACATTTTATTAGGAAGCGGTTTGCTTCTTAAAGGAATGCTGGCCTTTTCTTGCTCCGAGTTAGATAATAACCTCCTTCTATCTGTCTACTAGTGACCTTAGTATAGTATGAAAAGTAGAAACGGCAGGGAAAAGGTTCAGCGTTTGTTCCAACTTAACGAAATCCTTCGAAAACGACTCAGAAACTCCATAGCTTATTGTAACACTGCAAATTGTTTTTCACTTTAGGTTTTGTGAGGATTAAACAAACAATGTATAATACATTAGTTGGTGTGCAAATATGAAAATAAATATCAATCTCTTGTGCTGCAATAAAGCACAATATGTTGACACTGATTTATTTCCGCTCAACATGTCGTCTTCTTACATGTCACTTGACATTTCTTCCATTTGTCATGTCCAGAGTGATCCAGCACTGACAACCGAGACGAATGTGAAAAATTTATTTGCCTTCCGTTTGTAATCTCAGAAATCAGAGATTAAAAAGGGAAAAAAATCTGAATTCTGCATTTAAAATCAGAGGGCAAATAAATTTTTCACACATGACCCTATTCCTTTTACATAGTGATTAGTTTCTCTGTCTGTTTGGAGTCATCATAGTTTCTAATTTTAACTACTTGTCATATCCTGTGAGTTGTAGTGGGCCTATTTGAAATATGTCCTGTGTTCTGCATGTGCTTTTTGGTGTTGGGGGATATTTTTCTTTTGGCCATGACATTGACCATCAAGCAGCTACATCACATTGACAATATCAAAACTTGTAATGTCTTTAATCTCTGAAGTCTGTTGAATATTAAGAAAATATAAGTGTTGGCTTTTAAAAAGATACACTGGTGTTATCTCCAGCTAGATCTACAGGGCAGGGATCAACATGCACACCTGCCTGAGTGGTTTTATAATCTCTTCGTGTTTAATATGAGCATCCAGAAAAGAGGATTAGACCCTCAATCGGTTTTTAGTAAGCAAGGAGGTTGTGAGGTAATTACCCACCATCTCAGTCGATTTTTGATTACTGCAATATTACTCTCATTTCTCTTCCTTCCACTGTGCAGATTGAAAGCTGTGTTTGAGAGGCCTGAGCCATTGGTGTTGAGAGAACACATGAACTCCAATGGTGATTTGACAGACATTTCTCAGAACTGATGTGTGCGCGCATGCATGTTTTTATGTGAGCGTTTTGTGTGTGGGCAGTAGCAGTGGCACTCTGAATATGTGTGTGCATGTGGTGTTCTACAAGCACACGTCGGTGTGGTTGGCCGTATTAAACTAGGTGGCATCTGTTTCAGTGTTGACGGAAAAGCTGGGTTTCATGTAGCGACTCAAAATCGTTGCCACTCCATCCATGAAGCTGGTAGCAGTAGACATGGTGTGATGATAAACATGAATAATAAACAGGTTTTTTTGCATAGGCAGTGTGGGGAGAGCCACAGGCGGAGCGAGAGAGCAGAGCATCCACAGTGATTTGTATGTACGGAAGGACCATCCTCTGAAGGTGAACAAGCTGCGGTGTGATAGCTTTGCTTTTTAATCAAGGTGTGTACAACATCGTATCAGCAGGACTTTTATTGTTGAATTGCTGTCACACTGGCTTACCTGAAGGAAAGCTGCATATTCTCAGAGCCACGGGGCAAAAGAGACACAAAGTGAAAGCGATTTGCAGTGATCAAGCAAGCTCTCAAGTCTGATTTATTAGTAATTACAAAACAGTGGATCATTAGTCGGATTCAGCATCTAAGCAAATAAGTTTTTTTCATTTTTGTTGATCATCAGGTATTGCTTCTGGGCCTGTCTCTAAACAAAGAAGCAACAGTTCAAAATCGCAGCATAACTTATGCCACACATGGTTATTGAATCCACCATCTTTGCCAAGTGAAAGCAGTTAAAGCACTTTCAGCTGTGACTGTAATATAAGTCAGTAGTTTATCTCCCTATCTCTCCTCATTAGTGAAATCTCCAGGCTACCACACTGCAAATTATTGTTTTGTTTTGGAAGATTGTGATCTCTTAAGCACTTTGTGAGAGCCATTAAATTACCATTTCCTTTACCAGAAATGCTCTTTAAGTCATTTTGAATGAGCCTTTTTCTGGTAGCTGGATGTTTTTTATTTTTTAAAAGGCTGGGAATGAAGTGTTTGTTTTGCTGCAGAGGAACGCAGTGAATTTTCCTTTGTGTGTAACAGCAGTTTTTCCTCAACATAAGCAACTTTGGCTCTTGAAACAACTTTAAGTACTTATTAAAGTCATATATCTAGATGTCAAAAAGTCAGTACAAGAATTTGATTTCTGGAAGACTTTACATTTTATAATAATATAAAACACACAAGTCACCATTCCTCTTTGTTATGGCAGTGCCAGTGCTGTTACTTAAAGGCAACATGACCTATGTGCCAATATCGTTATGATGCGGTGCCTTCTTTACAAAGATAATGATAAAGTACACTACTATACCGGCACTAAGTGATGACAGATAGCAGAAACCAACAGGTTTAAACTAATTTTAAGAATATCAAGCATTTTGTATGTGGTTGGAATTATGGCCCATAACTGGGGATATACAGCATAGCATTTCATTGTTATTGTGTTGTTCAACATGTTACCACTAGAGCTCACTCTTAAGCAGCACAATGCACTTGGTGAGTGTAAATCACTTTCCTTTGCATATCTGCTTACACATAGAGAAGCATTTACAATTTTGTTAACATGATTCCTCCGCACTATATTTAGATCCATTTTTATAGCACTCCTGCAACTTAATCTGCCAATTAACTCTGTGCTTTCTAACCTTTTACTGGCCATGCCGGGCTGCCCAACTGGGACTCATTGTATTTTCTGTATAACCTTACTTGAACCCCCTCTCCCCAAAAAGCAGTTTTTGTCATCTTTGCAAAGCTAGTCCAGTCTGTTTGAGTCATGTCTCACCAAATGACTTACTAAGCCTCTTGGGTTTTAATTCTTTGCATTGCAATGGAAGCATAAAATCTTTGCTTCCTCAATCTAGTCATGCTGAAGATGTCAAAACAATGAATATATTATAACTATTATAACACTTTGCCGATGCTCTTCAGGAATACACCTCTGCTGTTTGTGCATACAGGTATATGGTTGTGAATTCAGATGGAGCCTTTGGATTTGGACAGGTGTGCCGTGGGAAATAAAACAAAGATAAGCAAGCGGCAACACTTCTGAGCCAGAAAGTCTTGGTCACAAAAGTAGGATGACAAGTCTTGGCTTTCGCTGTCACAAGAGCAAGGGAAACGATCCCTTGTTCCAAGGTGGTGATAAGTTCAGGCAACAAAAGACAGGTAAATTCACAGGACACGGATGGAGAATGAGTTGAAAGTGGTTTACAGAGAGTTAGAGAATGCCCAGGCGGGAGAGTGTGGGTAGTGGTAGCAGGAAAGGAAGAGGGTGAGACAAAGACTTAGAGAAGAGTAATAATGAAGAATGAAAGTGAGTGGGAGGGAGCTGTCAAACCGGAAAGAAAGTGATCAAGTAGGTGTGCAGCTCCTAGGGAGGTAGGGGAATGAAGGGAAAAGGTTGGTGTGAAAAAGGTGAGGAGCGACTGTATTAATAACTTCAACTTATCACAGGTCAATTGAGACGAGATGTCCCCAAACACACAGGTGTCTCAATAAAAGCCTTGCACATCACATTCAATAAGTCACCATGAAAACAAATGAAAGCTGCCAAGGCTGTGACAGACATATGAACCAACATATGGATCGCCCCCATTTCTCTTGGGGCTGGCGTTACAGTTGTCAAGAGGAGCAAATACGAAATCGATACCAAACAATGAGAAAGCAACTTTATTAGTTCTTATTAGACTGGGTTAATGAATCCCGCTGCAGTTAGAAATTGTGAGGACCTGAGGGCTGTGCATGGATTTTTTTCCCCCTTTACTCCACCTGCATGTTTTTCATCCCACCATTCATGTTGACTACCGTAGCCGCTGCAGTTCCCTGTTGTTCCCCAGTGGATTAAAACCCTGTGTTGGATGAAGGTTTGACCCACTGCACATTTTTTTTTTCACCACTATGAGCTGCTTGAGCACGTGATGACATGATGTATCATGGTAACAGCAGCCACTAATAGTGATGAAAACAATAAAAACCTCCTTCCCAACACTTAGACAGATGCCTTCAGGTTTGAACTGAAGGTTTCTTATTTTAATGTGATGATTAAAATCATTACAGGGAAAGCAATGTTTCAACAAATTACCTCTTGTTATGAGAAACTAAACATTGTGTTCTGAACTTGCTGGCAACACCTCTCAAAGGGGAAAACTAAAACTAAAAGAAAACTATGTAGTTGTTTAGGGAGGCACCGTCAAAATGGATATAAAACATAATGTACCTAAAACTGGGATTGAACAAAGAAGAAAATGAGACCACTCATGTCAAGGCAGATTATAAATATTGTAGTGTACGTCTGGGTCTTTGATATTTTATTATCACAAGTATAACCAAGTGTCAGATCAACCAGTTGGTATATGTTTGTGGGAGTCAGTTATATCCTGACACGTTTATGTTGTTGTCAGTGGAATGAAAAGGATAAGAGAGAAGCGGAGGAGAATACCTTGTTGTGTTATTGGCCTTTGTTATTGCATGACCACCCACTGTATCAACTAATCTGTAATCCATGAGTTATTTAGGAAATAATAAATGTTCAAACAATAATTTGAGTTGTTCTTGCCATACTGCTGTTCTTAAAGTGAATGTGCTTGCCTCTGCAAAAATACCATTTAGTTCTGGCAGATGTTTTAAAGATAGAAGTAAATGTAAAAGGTATTATCCAAACATGCCAGTGTGATTGTTTGCTGGTTTACAATACTGTCACTCTTCCTCTGCATTCCAGAGAGTATAGTGTTTTTTCTCCAATATCAGTGTGTTTTAGTATTCACACACGCGTATTAGCATAAAAATTTAAGCATAGATGTTTGTGTTACTTTGACGAAAGACCAGTTTCCTAACAAGCTTGCAAGTAAAACCAAGTGTTTACGATTCCATCTGAACTCACAACTTGGCTTCAGACAGCACAAAAGGAAGAAATAATAAAGAAACGCAGAGAGAAACAATAGAGGGGGAAAAAAACACAGAGTATGTACATTTGATATGTTCATATGAATCTCATATGTCAGATAAATGCCACATTAAAAGGCAAATTCATGGCTTACCAGGGGGATGTCCTGAAATGTGATATAATGATGGACTGGCAGTCGCCCTAGTATCTTCCTTCCACCCAATGCATGCTGGGAATGGCTCCAGCTCCCCTCTAGCCTGGATAAGTGGGCACGGAGAATAAATGAAAGGATGGAGCTCTGTGGCCTTTTCAAAAATTGTAGTAGTTTGCAACTTTGCCATGTAAAAGAGAGTGCTCATTTTTATGTGAATGCAGAAGAGTTTAGGAATACTTATTTATTTTGCTTTGCAACCAAAGGTGGAATATAAGTCATACAAAAAATAATAAAATTAGTTTCAGCTCAGGATGATAATGCAATACACTGAAAAACTGAGGGTTTCTTTAAAACACCACAACTTTAACTTAAGCAAAATAACACTTTTGTTTGGTCACAACAGCAGTTCATCTTTCTGTGTCCTGACCCATAAAAT
The DNA here is from genome assembly GCA_034769265.1 of Remorina albescens. Taxonomy (NCBI): domain Eukaryota; kingdom Metazoa; phylum Chordata; class Actinopteri; order Carangiformes; family Echeneidae; genus Remorina; species Remorina albescens. The sequence goes on along the minus strand of CM068478.1, from coordinate 6,630,675 downwards.
CAGAGGGGTTTTGTACTTTTTAAAAAGAAAAATTTACATGTGCTGCAGGCTGTGTGGGAATTCTTAGATTTTAGAATATTTTCTCTATTCAGAGCTCATTTAGTTGTTTAGTTATTTAGTTATTTAGTTCTTGGCATTTCATTGCCATCAAGGTGACTCTATTAAAGCAAAATTTACGCATCAATTGACTAAACCAAACAAATCAGAATGTGCGTGAGGACTCAAGCTCATCCGAGCTCCTGAAAAGGTTTGTTATAATAATTGGCTGTAGTTTTCACTTTAATGTCATCACAGTTTATGAAATAGTCCAGTGCCACGGTACAAAAGAATGTGTCCTTGGTGTTGCTTGACAACCGGAGCTGCATTGTACTAATTGAATTGCAATTCATTTCAGTGTTAAGGCTTGCAGCTTCTATGGCTCCCTCAGCCAAAGATGTTTTGAAAAAATGTGTTGAACTGAAGTATTTGGCGCATATATATATATATGTGTGTGTGTGTGTGTGTGTGTGTGTGTGTGCGTGTGTGCGTGTGTGCGTGTGCACTTGAATAGTGTAGCCATCTCTTTATTCAGTACTGACCACTGGACTTGTTCATCTTTATATCTTTATATTTGTGTCATCTGTCCTGATTGGTCCCCACTTGGGGAAGAGGGGTGTCGCCCTCCTCTGGAAGGGCTCATCAGTGTCTGTCTCTCAGGCAGCACATTAAACTGGCCCTAATGGCTGCTGACATTTTGATGTATTAATGATTTCTTTTTGGAATTGAGGTTGCTTGAGTGACTTAAAGCTCACCTAAATTGGCTGACAAAGTCATAAAGTAAGATTGTAACAGATTGTACCACTACTACACCACCCAATGGAAATAAAAAGTACCAATGCAACATCTAAATAAGTAAATTAAATTAAATTAACAGATTTATATAAACAAAGAATAAATGGGCCCGTGACTGATGTAACTTTTGTCAAAATATTAACAAAATAATTTATTAATAGATTTTTCATTACAATTATTTTGAGTCCAGTGCCATTGACAAAAGGAGTCTACAGCGAAACAAGCAGCTTTGTGATGCTTGGGAATACACAGTGTTTTGCATGTGCATGCCTGCATCTTTCTACATTTAGATTGCCTTGGATTTTGCAATGAAAGCTTACATTTTGGATGTCTTTTTATCATGAATGTGATTAACCTTATTTACTCTCACTCAAAGACAGAGAGAATATGTATGCATCTGTATATTCCCCATGACTGTTGTGTCATATTCAGACCTTGACATTGAAAGTATAGTGAAGCTTTATGCGTAACGTCAGTCGCAAGGTGTTAGATACAAGCAGTGTAACCCGGCTTTTACCTATAAACATGAGAATCCAAATGAAATCGGAGGCCTTCTGAAGCCCCCCATACACACACCAGACAGGCCCATCCATTACCTGTAGAGGCATTTCACTTTAAAGCACAGGTGTCAGCCTCATGATGAAATCTGATGAATGAAATCTCCACTTTCCTTATGATTCAGCCTCTGGGGAAAATTACGTTGTGGTAATCTATATAATAGTTGTTGAGATACTTGAGGCCAAGGTTGATTCCAAAAGCACAGACTGGTCAGTTAAGAAAAACAGCAAATCCTCTGTCTGAGGAGCTGTGGCCAGGGAATGTTTTCCTAGTTAGTCCATCACTTTATTTGTTTTAGTTTTGAAAGGCAGTAACAAATCCATCATCAGTGACGCATTACAAATTCATGCCAGATTGGCTGTGGGCTAAATATATCTAAGAGGCTTTTTTTAAAACACTTTCCTCTGTGAGGAAAAACCGAGTCACTGTCACAAAAACAAGTCATCTCTTAATTTACACAACTACCTACAGTAAAGGCCTAAGAATTTACCTTAATACACATTAGTGTTGGGGCTCAGAGATACCCGATATAAAACTTAAACAAGGAATGTCATGATGAAAGGCTTCCTACACTGTGGAGTGCTGCTATTATCAGCAATCTGACCTGCCCCTATAAATGCCTTTCTATTTACAGACTGAGCCCACTCACAGCCTTGGCAACTTACTGAAGCTATGAGATATCACATATCGCATCACTCCAGTCTGCTGTGACACCAACACACTGCTGCATCATTCAGAGAAGAATAAGGGCTAGACAGTTTACAATCTTCTCAGATTGAGGGTTGGAGTCTGCTCACCCAAAAGTTGGCCATTAGAACTGGGTTAACATTCATCATTAACATGTCCTAACCAGAAGCCAGTTTTTGAGGGGAAATTAAATCCACCACCCTAAGATTGAAGTGTGTCTGTGATATGTATGTTTTACAATGTTTAGCACTTCGTCGCTTAAATGTTGCCCAGGGGCAGCATTTAAAATGTTTCTCAAACAAAAAAAAAAACAAAAAAAAACACACAAGTTCAAAAACATACCTCCTCCTGGGCTTCCGTCCCTCTGACCTCTTACAGCCTGCAGGGGTTATGGATGTTTTACAAACACAAAACAATCAGCATTGATAGGGCATTTAAAAAGACTTGCAAATATCAAACTGCAGCATTCACATTGAAATGATTTTAACAGAATTTATTCCCTGCCGCTGGGCTTTGCTGAGGGTGGTGTCAATGCACTCGGCACTGTTTTTGAATGAACCAGAGAGAAGGATGTGTGAAGCTGTGGTTAAAGCGTATTATTTTTTCTCCAGCTTACCCCTCAGCCAATGGCTCCCAGGAGGAATCTCACCTTGCCTGCTTGCAAACCTCTAAACCCGGCTGGAAACTGCATGGTGCCACATGGATTTGTTTCCATGGTGTTCGATTGGCCCAAGTAGATATATTTGTCTGGCTTTTAATTTCCCAGTATGACCCCGTGGATCTCCACAAGTGTTTTTTTTTTTTTTTAACTTGTCTGCACTGTGTTCAGTGGTATCATGTGGAGTCATAACCATTCCAGCATAAATTGTGGTAACAGTCATGCATTATTGGCAAGTCTGCTAAAATAGACCTGGACTTCAAGGTTTTTATACTTGCAGTGAAATAAAGAAAATCCTGCATGCTGCTCAAACTCAGCATCACTATTTATTGCTCCTTCATCAGGAGTTGGAACTGTTTCTGATGAAGGTTTCTCCAGACCTATCTAGATCTGATGAAGGTCTCTATAGACTCTATAGAGTTCTTGTTCTTGTTGTCTTCAGTGTGCAGGATTCTGGCGACACGGCTGCATATAGGATGGCAAGAGACAACTTGAAAAGAGGCTTCAGGGAGGCAAAAAGATAGCATGGGAGAAATCTGGCAGGCCAGTTTGCCTGTTGCAGAGGTTTCAAACAGTTACAGGCTCTAAACCTGTGGTGAAAACAGACTATAATAATCCCTCCCTCCCAAACAAACTAAATGTGTTCTACTGTACGCTTTAGGAAACCAACTACAGGATGCAAGAGATGATGCCACCATCCCCCTCAACCAGCCAGGCACTTCAGCTGTCCACGGAGAGTGTGAGAAGGGTTTTCTCATAACTTCAACATCTACCTGTACCCAAAAAATCTACCCCCAACTGTCTGATTGATTACCACCCGGTCGCTCTCACTGCAATCAACATGAAGTGCTTTGAGCGGCTAGTTACGGAGCACATACAGGCCAAATTGGTCCACAGTAGATGCAATATAACCCTGCTTCACCTCACCATGACCCATCTGGAAGACAGGAACACCTATACCCGGATCCTGTTGATCGATTTCAGTTCAGTGTTCAACACAATTCTGCCACAACTGGTGGGTAAACTGCAGCTGCTGAACATCAGTGATGGCATTTGTAGGTGGATCTTGGACTTCCTCATGCAGACAGCAGATGGTCAGAATCGGCAGCAAAGAATCCACCACTATCACAGTGCACACAGGATCCCCACAAGGGTGCGTACTGAGTCCACTACTGTTTACACTGCTGGAACATGACTGCCTGGCATGTCACAATACCAACCACATCCTCTAAATGGGGCCATCATTGGGGTGTCACTGCCTCCCCTGACGGGCACCTACAAACACAGGCACATCTGCAGGGGCTGCAACATAGCCAACAACCATACCCACCCTTCTCACAGCCTCCTCTCACTTTTACCTTCAGGTAAAAGGTACTGGAGCATCATGAGCAGAACCACACACCTGATGAACTGCTTTATTCCATGTCCAATCAGACTCTTAAATGAGGTACATATGCTGCCCGTCCGTCCCTAACACCGCTGCTCAACAATGCACTTTGAGAGCACTTCCTCGCATATTTATGGACTGTATTGTCTGGATTTATTATCATACTTATTTATTAGATTTTTTAAGTAATTTATTGTTTTCTTTATTGCCAGTGTGTCTGCAAAATGCTATTTCGTTTCTATGTTCATTTCTCTGACATTGAATTGTCAAATAAATAAGTCAATCAGGATGTGCATCATCCTCCATTCTCATTTATTCATTCATTCTATTATTCATTCATTTTCTATCCTGCTTACCTGTCAGGTTTGCAGGCGGTGCTGCAGCCGATGGACAGGTTGCCAATGTATTGCATGATTTTTCATTTAGTTGTCATAAAATGTCTGGATATTAAAGAAGTAAATGTAACTTTCAAAGACAAGATCTCACTCTACAGTTTCTGTTAGATATAGCGCATCCATATTCAAGGTGGTACAGTGGGATGGTGGTTAGTGCCATTGCCTTGCAGCAAGAATATTTTAGGTTTGATTCCTGGGCCTGGGGCTTTTTGGTTGAGTTTGCATGTTCACCCAGTTCCAGCATATGTTCCCTCCAGGTAGTCTGGCTTCCTCCCACAGCCCAAAAACATGGACTTTTAGTTTAATAGGTGACTCTAAATTGCATGTAGGTGTGAGTGTTGATGTTTTGGGTTTTGTTTTTTTTTCTCTGTATGTCAGCCCTGTGATAAACTGGCGACTTGTCGAAGTTGTACTGTCAGCTGGGATTGGCTCTAGCACCCCTGCGACCCTGATGGATAAGCAGTATAGATAAAATGACATTCTTACATCTGCTACATCTGCCACAACAGGTGCTTCAAAATTAACGATGAAATGAAAAGGTCAGGATTGGGCTAAATAGCATTTAATTTAGTCCAGTGATTGATTTTAAAGTTCACATATGTGCCTTTGGCTGTTATAGTCAATGTCATAAAAAATAAATCAAGGAATAAATAATTCCTTTAACTTCAACTGCAGCCAATAAATGGTTAAATGGTATAATGTTAGTATAAAACAGTAGATCAGCAATTTAAAAATCTTAATCTAGAAATACATCAATAATAAAATAATGTTTATATATGTAGTCTTTATGTTATCTTTATATGTGATTACTGAAAGGATTTTTCTTCTCCTTATTATTGGTCAGCTCATTGTCCTCTTGGGTCTGACATGTTAAAATGCTTTATAAAATTGTTGTTGCTGAAATTGGCAACAGTTTGGCATACTGTACACAACCTGGACTTGATGATGGATGTAAGTGTTCAAAGGTTATCCTTTCTTCTCTAAACATCGTCAAGCATCATTGCTGTTATAAAATGCGCAAACAGTGAACAAGCGCTCTTCTTTATTAAATATTTTAAGATTCTTGGATGATGCAAAAGGCTTTCAGGCATATTTGTAATTCAAATTGGACCTTAAAGGTGTGTTTTATCCTCAGCATCTTCCAGGGGGGTCTGCAAGGCAAACAACTCAAATTTTAATATCAACTATGTGACATCAAATAGTGAAAGTTGTACTCCATATCACCATGTGTCCACATGTCAGTGTGCAATTTTGCAATTCAACCATAACAGCTGTCTCTGTGCTCCGGCTGTTTTTGTTAATTACATAACTAAGGCATCGCTTCCCACTTTTGTCCCCACTCGGAATAACTTCACTCATGCCCAATTACACAGAAACTCTCTTTGCTGCTGAATACACTTCAAACCTCCACCTTTGGTCCCAGGTTAATTCACTCTTACCCTCATGTTTTATTAATGTGTTTTTGTTATTTTTATTTTTTCCGTGCTGCCTCCCTCTGCTATCTAGCAAGTATGACGCACTCCATCCACAAACCTCAAACAAAACAACTGATCCAGAACATAAAGGGCTGATGAGGACACACTGGAACACAAATTTAAAATGATTCACAGAATCTGTATGGACGAGTTTGGTTTTGTCTACACAAATAATGTTACAAGTTTTAAATGACTAATAATCCAATGGTAAAATATAACTACAGATTGTATTAATTTTAAAGTTACAAAGAATTATAGCAAATTCATCTGTAAAGAGGAACGTCTGTCTAAGAAGCAGATCAATGTAGACAGGAGGTGGGACGCATTGAACCATCCCCAAAAGCTTCATTAGTAACACACCAATGGGATGAGTTTTCAGAATTTAGAGAAACAGTTTTCTTCACAACTCATAAATAAAAGTACAGTTTGGTGTGTGCCATTTGAACATCCCTCACAGCTAAATTAAAACTTGGATTAAAAGTGTAACCAGAAAATGTATTAAACAAATATTATTATTGTGTTGAATATGACTGTTAACTATTATCAACCGTTGTCTTAGCATTATATGTGGTTACTGGAGAAGTGCTAGCAATCAACTTTAATGAAATGTATCAAAATCTGAAACATTCAGCAGCTTCAGTTTCATTAATGTGATGTGTTGCCTTTTCATGACAAAAAAAGTGCATTTTTTGAAAACACAAGTAGCATCTCAAAGTTGCATTAAAACGTTGTACAGATAAGAATTTGCATGCATGCACTTGTGCTAGTTTTGGCACTTCTAGATGAACAATCAAATAATTTGATTAGAAAAATGATTAAATAATGAAAAGAATCATCAGCAGCCACAAATCTAATAGTGTTTATTCAAAACATGGCATAAAGACATTTTTGGCCAGAAATGGACATCTCACCCCCCACCCCCTCTGTCAAATGACTTTTATCCACAATCATGTTACCACAATATCTACATAATACATCATCTAATTTGGCTGAACCCCAAATGGCTAAATGTTTGTACTCAGTCGTTGGTAGTAAACACATCATCATATACTGCCTATTTCAGTGCCTGGCAGGAACATCCAGCCTCTGTGTCTCAGTAAACTGAGCCAAGGTGTGACAGCAGAGTGACAGAAAAAGCTAATTGGTCAAACTGATGTGTCAATGTGGTGCTCGGCTGAGTCGAGAAGCTGTGGCAGCAATGAGTACCAGTTTCTTAGACCTACACAGCTGGACCAATAATGGGAACTTTCCCACAAGTCAGTGAGAGAGTTGCAGAGTTGCAGATCGTCTGATGATCCCAAGATAGTTGCATTTGGACGGTTAGCCTGGCTGTATAGTGTTAGGAAATTATGTCCAGTATTTAGCAGCTGATGGTGTACAGAGATATGACCGCACTTCCTGGGTCTTGAATTCAGGAAAGTCCTGCTTCACGTTTCACATGCATGTGTGTCTGCACATTGGGGATGGGTTAGAGAAATTTGTGTCATTACACAAAATTATTTCTTGACAGCACGTTTGTTGAAGTAAGTAAAACACAAGAGGGCTGGTTGAACTATCTACAGTGCTGCAGCTGCCTCAGTACCACAGACTGCCAAAGACCCCAAAAGCTGCAGGTTCAGTGTGTTTCAACTGTGTCACGGTCATCAATTGCAACTTGCACCATGAGATATAATGGTGCAATTTTATAATATTAACTGAAGAAGGTCCTTCATTTTTATTTAACATCGTGGCTCTGTCCTGTGTTGGAGCACTGTGTTAAAGCCTAATTTTAACACCTTTTATAATTCTCTGTTAGATTGTGCTCCTACCTGGACAAATTACTACAAATCAACTGTGGCCAATTATTTCAGAATACTGTGGGAGGCACCTGGTACCTGGGTCTTGTGGCAGATAATTAAATCACTACCTTGTTGTAGTCTCCTCCGGTTTTCTCTGTATTCTGTATGTAATGGGAAAGTAAATCAGTGGGGTATAAGATCCCACCATCAGCTCCGTGACTGCAGGCTTTGTCTGACACTAAGGGATTGGGATTTTAAAACTTTAACTGAACAGAAATAGATACAACATGATTTATATAATAATACCGTGTGTGTGTGTTTCAAATTGATTGTAATCGTTTTTTTGTATGAGTTTGCATTCTAACACACAAGCGTGTCTTCTGCTGTTTGCCATTGAGCAGCAGCCGGAGGTTCAGTCTGCTTCAAGGAAGCTCTGACTCCTCCTTCAGGTCTGAGGATTTTATTTGACAGAGACCTGATCACCAGCCTGCTCATCCAACTCATATATGTGTAACCTCTGAAATGATGAATCACACTGTAAATTGGACTTTAAAGTTCTGCTAAGTTTGTCATATTTTATGCTTCCACTAAATATCAAATTTATAACAAGATCATAACAAAATTTCTGATATTTGAGGTCATTTCAGCCTAAAGTCTATTTTTAGATGCGGTTGATCTTAATTTAAGTAGTTTTTCTGACATCATGTATTCCACTTTGAATTAGTTTGGGCCTTGATTTCCTGAGTCTAGTAACAACCTCTTTTTAGAGTATTTGTTGTGGAATCCTGAGAGACATGAATTTCATAGATGTTTTTCTCCTCAGCTGAATGAATTGATTCATTTAGAAAACAGTACATATTAATACCTTTACAGAACCCAAAATGAAATGCAGATCTCATATCCATTCCATAAAAAGGACCAGATACTTCCTCCTTTCTTGGGTAAAACATACAAAATAGATGACCCTCAATTTTCTTCCTGTTCTCTTTCCCACTGAATCCTTTTGATTTTCCCTTCCAGCTACTTCCATCAGACATGTTTATTTATAACAACATCTCTTGTGCAAACAAGGTATTGGGGAGTTGTACACTGAGGAGTTTAGATGCAGGTTCAGAGACTGCAGCACAGCAAAGCCATAAAAAATACAGTTTGTTGTAGCTCTTTAGATCCCACCCAACCACTGGAAGGCTTGAGTAATAAAGCACTGCCCAGCGGAGGCCTCTGGGGAGGAGGTGCTGCCTGTGTGACTCATCATCCAAAGCTGATCTCTTCCTGGTTCTTTCCATTAATAACCATCCAAGCCCATCTGAACTCCTGCTCCTAATGGGTTCACACCCTATACTTGGCCCAGAATGACAAGAATAAGGATGGCACCACCCTTACAGCCTTCCACTTTCGGGTCCATTTAGTATAAAATACCATATTTTACTATGAACAGTCATGTCACACTTTTAGCTCAAGTTATGAAACAGAACTGATGAGCTGCATCCATAGGAACATGATTTTCATTTATAAAAGACAGCAAAGGATTTCTTGGGTCACTTTAAATAATTCTGGGAATGGCTTGGTTCTAGACCTGCTCAAAATGTAAAGTGCCTGATGCAACTCTGTTAGGATTTGGTGCAATATAAATAAATTTGATTCGAGAAAATGTTTAGGAAAATTACTTTTGTTTAGGCCAGTGTGAGACCGAATGTGAAATTGGTTTAAAACTTTTAGACCCCAGGGTATTATCTGTAGTAGCTGATGCACATACTGGACAGTGGAGGACAAGATCTACAGCGGCCCATACATATCACACACACACATTCTGCCAAAGGTAACAAAGTAACTTCATACCTGCCCAAAACACAATTCATAGAATACAAAATGATAAAAATATGATTCATAAAGTACATTCTGTCCTGGAAAAATAAGCAGAGTGAAGCCCACTTGTTTATATGGTAAAGTGTAAACAAATCCCTCTTTCAACCTGCCATGAAAGCTGTTTTTTTTGTTTTGTTTTTTTTTTTTCTCGCTCTCTCGGTACAGTAGATTGCATTGCTGCCAACCTGAAACTGCATGGAGAGCAGGGAAGGAGGATTCCCACATTCGGTGATGATGTACATGGTGTCTATTTATGTCTCTGTGTGGGCAAATTTGTTGATGCTTTGATGAAATATAACCAGTGTTAGAGTTTTCAATCCCATTGGACCCACTAAATTAATCTCTAGATGTTTAATTATACTGAATGTGGGAAGTGCACAGAGTGTTTGAGAGGTTTGGTAATAAAAAACAAGACCTTCTCTAATATAGCAGCACATTATGAGGAGTCATGACTTTTCTCTTAAATGGGAAATCCCAATTTTGAAATCAGTATTATTTACATTGTTAGCTAAGTCACATTTAAAACAAACAATGATTTTCATTTTTATTGACCATACTTTCAGCGTCTTTCAGCCTTCTGTGGACCAATATTTTAAAGTATTAATTTTTTGTCTCCTCAAAAATTGTGCAAAGTGATGCAGCTTCACTGTTTTTATCAAGCAGCTGTGGATGTGGACATCCTATTTGAATAAATGTTTTTGGATCTGCCTTATCTGATCAGGATCCAGCACAAGCATGTGCTTCAGAAAGTTTATTCATGTATGTTGCAGGTTCTGAAAAGATTTGTATAAATTAATACAATGTATAAGATGTATGAAAACGTTTAAGAAATGTTTGTGATAAGAGAGGCTTCTTTGCTATATGTCAATTTAGTTTCTCCTCCACTGCCTCTTAATGTATTTTGCCCCATAGAGAGCGTCTTTTATTGATCTTTCCAAACATTAATCAGAGTCGATCTGTTAATTTTCTAGTCTTAATGTGTGCCCACTACTGAACAGCTCACCGTTTGGGCTGAAATAAAGCACTGATTATTGTGTTAACATTCAACAAATATACCCTCCACAATTCTTGGCCACAACAAAGACTTCAATGTCTAGCTGAGCCAAGTGGAGCAAAAATAAAAGGTTATGCTAAGGGCATGGTCATTAAAATTTACATAAAATGTATGCAGTTCCTGCTATCAATCATTTCTAAAATAAAAAGATAAATAAAGTAAGTGTCCTATATGCAGACTTTTGCTTTCTTTCAGTGAGTCTGCACAATAACGCCGGGCACATAAACTGCATTCACAACTCAAACAATGTGCAAAAACTTAAACTGGAACCAGCTGTACATCACCAGTATCATTATAAGACAACAGAACAGTTAAGCCTTAAAGACAAATAAACTGTCACAACAGAGGCCCAAGGACAGCTAAACTAGCCTCAGCAGCCAAACCATCATATGGTAGATTGATAGATAGAACTATACCTACAGATATTCACACAGCAACATGAAAGATACTCTCAAAGTGTAAGCAAGGCCCTTTGGTACAGAAATCCACTGAATATTAATAGAGAAACATTCCTCTCTAGCTAGGATTTTCAAAGGAAAGGCTCATGCTGAGAGACCAAAGACCAAAGACACATTTTATTTCCCTTAGTCTAAACATTGCATGATTAATATTTTTGGTTTAATTTAGGAAATAAAATTAGGTGTCGGTGAAAGTTTAACACAAATTACTGTTGCAGCTTCCTGTTATTCATTGTAGCACGCATCGTGAGAAGTTGAATTTCTGCTCTGGGTTAAGTTTGGTTCCAAAACTTTCCAGAGAATCTTTTTTTTTATATATATATAAATATATAATTTAACATGAGCATCTTAAACTTTTTTCAGGGAAAAAAAATTACAATAAAGAGAACTAGTGTTTTCTTCATGAGATTATTTTAAAACTGAAATGCAGAATAAAATCTCAGGGTGGGCCTCTGTGTCAAAGTTCTAGGAAACTCATTGAGACTACTTGCTATTAATGTGAGTCAGGAGTATCGTCACAGGTTGTAAAGCACTTCTGGGTTGAAGGAGCTGCCTGTTCACTCTTTTGGATTAGCTTTGGGCTGATGCAATGAGTTATGCCTAAGCCTCTTTTTGGATCACAGTCTTCCTTTCTGTAGGTGTACCTACATGTCAGACGCTACCAGTCGATTTTGAGATAGCTTGTGAAGTGTGTATTTGTACAGACTGACTACTTTAAGGCAATTCTCCACAAGAGACCGATTTTGAAATAAATGTTCTTTAGTATAAAGTAAAAATAGTAAGATTGTTTTTAATAATTCCAGCTCCTGCATTGGCTCTGCAGTGTAGAAACAGATATACACTAAACATCACTCACACATTAATTCTTTTTATCTTAGCAGATTGGAGATGGTAATCTTTGTGTGTCCTGTCATATTTCCTTTGCACTCTTCTACAGCTCTGCTACCAGACCTGAATGAGCCGCTTTGTTTTATTATTTACGGATATATTTCCCTATATTCAGAAATGTGTCACTTTCTAGTTGTGCCAGTGTTTTGCAGGCATGTTGTGCGTTGCAGTGAGATACATAAAGCTTTGCGGAAAAAGGACAAAGTGTGGCGTAGCATGGCAATGTGATGCAATTGTGACTATTAATGCAAGAGATGAAAAATAAAAAGACTTCTGATCTTGGCTTCAGTTTGCGTCTCAAATTTGAGAGCATCATGGCTATAAGCTTAAGGCCCATAGATTAGATTAATGTGCAGTAAATACAATTAGTCGTTTAAACATACTGTTAGATTGCCTTTTTAATATAAAGGCTTGTCCTGTTGCTCTTTGTGGGTTGCTGACGTTGTTGCTGGCAAATTGTGAACTCTGGTGGCTATCCCCAAGCCAGGAAAAGTCTAGAGCATCCTCATCTGGTGAGGATGATCATCAGTCTCCCTTTACACCCATAACGGAGTGTATTTACACTGTCACTATGCTCCTGCTGTGCTCAGTGTTACTTAAGGGCAGGTATAGAACGTTTCTCCAATTCTGTCAGGGAAGTCCAGCAGGACTGCGAAGGAGATGAAATCCGCTTCTGGAAAAAAAAACCTGACAACAACAAAATAATAGTACTTCCAGTAGCTCAGTGACAATACCATACAAACCTCTTGAGGCTATGTGGAGAAATGTAGAGAAAGTCGATGGAAACTTTTTCAGTTTTCTCCCCCCACTCGCCTGCTTGGTTGATTTGGGATGACTAATAAAGCAAAAACCTTCAGGTTTTCTCTATGTCCCAATGGCACAACTCCTCCTGCTCCAGATAAACTGGGAGGGACACGCTCTTTGGAAACACATACTGACCAGGTGAGAGAGGAAACAATGCCTCTAATTGTTATTGATTGTTCAGTGAACGCAGCCTTGTACAGATAATTTCTATAGACGGGTATAAATTGTTCCCCACTGAACGTACTGTTGCTGGTTAAAGTGGCCTCTTGTGTTTCCTCAGCTCTGGCACCAATTTCCCAGGGAGTTCATATGCAGCTCATCTCAACTTTTAATCAAATTTATTAACATTAATTCAAAAGTCAATAAGTTACAAAGGTAGTTGCACATTGCTCTCCATTATCTCACCTGGCTGATAGACAGAGAGAATTATAATGTTTGTCACTCTAATATCATTCTCGCTACCGTGAGGGATCACAATTACAGGGTGAAGTGTCAGAAAGAATAACAGAGGAGATGGATCAAAAAGACATGGAAATCAGCATTAGTGAGGAGCGGACCGTTGGTCTCACTAATGAATCCTGCTTTCTGTGCAAAAATTAGTTTAATAGTTGTGTGTGTGTATATGTGTGAAAGCGTGGGTGGGAGTTTGTTATGGATGGACTTGCAGCTGTCATGGTGCTTTCTCTTTGATGCCCAGATAGTAAATGAGCTGCAGCAGATGATGCTGCCACAAGTCATCACAGCGGGTCACCGGCACAGGTAGAGGCCACAGCGTTGACTTGTACAAGAGACTGAACGGCGGTCATAAAACACTTGGATTTAAACAGATGGGAAATGCAGTACCAGCAAGAAAGATTGTAGCAATGTGGTCACGAAGGTAACCATATGTTTGTTACTGAATAAATTTAAGGCAAGTCATTCATTCAGGAATTAATTACTTCTCTGGCAGGCTCCTATTTACATCAAGACAACTCCAATAGAGTTTTACATCTCTTTGACAGGAAGTCTTTGTTTTTGTTTTTTTTAGATTAATGGCTAGTATGAACACATAATGTTTTTATCATGATGTCTGTCTAAAATAATGAATTATTGCAGCCAAAAATAGATCTAGTCGAACGGTGTAGTAGAACTGGTTTTCTCTTCCACTCCCCCTGAATCCTGGATCCTCATTATCTGAATACACACACACACACACACACACATCTGTAGCTGGGGGAATCCAGACCTTTTCAGTTGCTCCAGAAATCATTTGTAGCTGGCAAAGCGTCGATGCAAAAAAAAAAAAAAAAGACTTGCATTTAACATGAAGACATTTGCATTGCTTGACACAAATCCAAGTGAAATTCTTTGATTTCCTTGAGAGATGACTTGCAGATAAAGACGGGGATTCTGGGCAAATCTCCTACCTCCCACCCCACATGGGGAAAAATTGTACTGCCTCATTTGAGCTGTATAGATTTGCATGGATATCGGTCTTTCTGCTACAACAGTAAAGCTCGATCCTCCTTTTCAGGTGTTTCATCCCTTCATGCATAAAGTCTTGCTTTGATTTTGTTCACTTCTTCGGCTTAAGTGATGGTTGACTCATAATAATGCCCCCTCCCTAATAGACAGTTGCCATCATGTTGCCATTTATCCTCTCATGGCTGCAACTGTAGATGACATTCAGTTGATCTGCTGTATATATGCTGTTGTTTAGAAGACTAATGAGAGATGTGCATATTCTATAGGAAACCCTTAGAAGGGCAGGTAGCTGTTGCAGTAACATTGTCAGTCAAATTTGAAAAACTGCAATGTGAATTTCCCAACAGAATCATACTAAAGCACACAGTTTAGTAAAAATTAACAAATAAAAGAGAACAACTTGGTTCAACTGGAACCAAATGAACAGATTTAGTTAAGTTTTTGTCTCGGGCATGTGAGAGGGAGAAACACTGCAGCTCAATGATAATTTTCATCCTTGATGTTGGACTTACAGTCTTCAATGTTCAGGCCAAATATATTCAAATAATTAATAAACAGTATCAGTAACTGCCCATGAAGGCAGTTGTTTAGTCACACAAACATTAATCGTATGACTGTTTGACTATATAAACACACTACCCATTGCTTGGCCCCATCAAGGCATGGATCCAAATTAATAGCATGTCGGCTCAATCTGATATACTGAACCCAAAAATCAATAAGTGACTCATTTTACTTTTATATGGCACATAAATAATATATCACATATTATATATATATAATATATATATATATATATACATATTAAAAGAGAGCTGCAGTGTGCATGTCTGTCAGTCTACCCCCACGTTCTGCAGTAAAGAACACCTGACACTATAAATATATTTTCTGCTGCATGTCCTCATCCTCCTATACACCTTTTACACCACAGGATTAGTGTCACGAAAAGCCAATTAAATGATAGTTTCACTAGCAAGAAAATGACGTGTGAGCTGGTGTGCATGGTAATACAAAGGGAAAGTTAACTCAGAAAACATTTCACACAAGGAGGAAAAACATGGGAGTGGGAAAGCCTAGAGTAATGAGCAGCTATTAGCTTGTGGAGAACCTCAGTGCTCGCTTGTCTGAAGATATTGGCTATGTCCACTGTTATATAATATTACATAATCTCAACTGTAAGAAGAAATGGCATTAGATGATAGGGTTGATTCAGTTACCGCCATTCTCTTTTACTAAAGATGAGAAAGGCATTAACTCAGTTTCGGCTGTCATGGAATTGTTTTTATATTATTACCCTAGACAAATGCCCAGTATCAAGCTGGGGGAAAATGTCAGCCAAAACTGAAGGGAAATATAATTATGGCGGAATGATTGACCATTCAAAATAATGCTACTCTAAGTGTGGCAAACCTGACAGGAGATCCATATTACATCTTGCATCTGCGTAATGAAAATGCGATATTGGAGACATAAAGCTTATGTAATTGGCACTTTTGTTTAACAGAATCACAGGAACCACTGCTACCGAAACAAAGACATTACACAGATAGGGGGAAAAAATGTGCCATTTTTGCAAAGCAATTTTCATCCCAGCTTATCTGAGAGATTTCATGTCACACCTTCTTACCAGTAGAACGTCAGACACATTAAAATTCGTGCATTACACTATAGGAACTCATTAGCTGCTGGCTGATATACAGAGACATAGCTATCTCTTGATTTCTGCCTCATGCTGATTTGAATCCAAGCTGACATTTTGCACTAGTTTTTGATCACCAGAGAAAATACTTTTTCCCAAGTATAACTAAAGTGAATCTGTATCGCTGTTACACTGATCAGCCTCATAAGTTCCTGAGTGTGTGTAGATGAAGGCTGAATGCTTTTTTATGCCAAATTAATTTAACACATGATCACAAAATTGTATTATTTAGTTATTATTTATTAAAAACTTGTAGGAATACTATACAAGTTTCTAGAAAACACTTGTGCTGCAACTAACAATTATTTTGATAATTGATTAGTCTGTCAATCATTTTTTATTAATCAATTTTGATCAAATAAAAAGGGAAATAATTATATTTCCAGGATTATATGTAATAAACAAAATCATTTTTGACTGATAAATAAAATGTAAATAAATGTGCATTAAGAATTCAAAAAATAAATAACATTTTCCTCAGTCTCCATCTAACAGAAGCTCAATGGTTTAAATAATGTAAAAGGGAAATCTTTGAGACACACAGCTGCTTGTTAGTGTTGCTTATCAGGATTAAGTAAAGTATAGAGGAGAAAATGTCAGAATATGAAGCTTCACTAATGAGCTTCATTACCAGTCAATGATTTTAAGAGGCTTTGAAAAGCTATGCACTGCAGAAATGAATTAGCAACATTTGGATTAGAACACACCAGTGACTAATATAAAATATCCTTTATAAAATAGCTCAAATCAAGCCATCCGATTGGTTCATAGATGTTGTATAACACTTTGCTTCACGTCGGGCTGAACAACGCTCCCTGTCTGTGATAAAATAAGTACGTTCCAAGGCCTGTCGAGAGCTATTGCTCAATTGATACATCATATTATCGACTTTCAGAAGTAATTTAAAGGAGAGAAAACGTGATTACTGCAGATATCACAAGAAGTGATTGTGTGGTTCATTTAATTTTTTTTCCTTGAAGCATTAATGAACCCTTCATCCCCATCCCAACACAAATATTAACATTAATGGCAGAGTGGTTCTGTTGAACAGAATGTGTTACATGAAGGAAAGAGACTGAAGGGAAATGCTCATTTTTCTTAAGGCAGGATTCGCAATAACAACAACAAAAAAAACCCATAACAACCTCATATCTCAAAAGTGGCTGTGTTGATCCATGAGTCATAGTCTTGTTCCTGCGCCCCACACTCCTCTACCCGCCTCTCACATCTCCCGCCCCTCCCTCCCAGACACCCTCCTCTCCTCCATTTCTCCCCACAGCAGTAGGTAGGGAAGGTTAGATCCCAGCTGCATTACAGGTGCCTCCTGATCTAATTGTTTTGTAATGCAGGGATTTTGCTCAGGATGACTCATAACTTGAAGAAGCAGGAAAAAGTCCAGATGTCACACAAAATTTGAGTGAGTGCAAAATAGCTAGCAACAAACTCAAAGCAAATTAAGATATCCCTCACATAGCTGTCTCTTTAAACTAACAGTCCTTCCCTCTGTTTCCCCTCTCTCCTCCAGTATTTCCTTTTTTCCTTCGGTACAATTTCTCCAGATTTTGATTTCATTCTGTTTTTTTTAACTCAGCTGAGAAAAATGGACTTAAAAACGTACTAAAAAGCTGCTCAGCTGAACTATCATGTTTACCTTTAAGTGTGTTGAAAACAGCACAATTTCAGCTGTTATGGTCCATTTGGTCAGAGTTAATTCAACATCTTAAATAATCACTATATATCTCAGCAAACAAACACATGTCAACTGATGTTACTGTCACTGAGGAAAAAAACAACTTGGAAGAAAGTGCAATGTAAATTGGCCCATTACTACCACAAAAACCACACAGCAGTGATATTGGATTTTCTAAAGCATTTAAGGGGTCTTTCAGACTCAATCTCAGATAACTTATCTTTGCTGTTGCTGGATAATAGCATTAGGCTTGACAATGTCCAGAGACTGGGCTCATTCAAAGCTTGACAAAGTCAACACATTGCCTAAATTGGCTTAAATAGATGCAAAGCTGCAATCACACCAACCAGTTTATCCCATATAAAAACTGCAAACAAGTTGATTGTTGTTAAGCTCATTTGATTGCATCAATGTCTTACTGCATTTTCAAACATTACATAACAGAAGTGCTTATATTAAAAATTGCATTTCTATACTCTGTTCTACACGGTGAATGACAATATCTGGTAACATGGTCTCGTTACTGGTCTGCCATCGCAGCAGAGCAGCAGAGCGTCGGCGTGTTCATCGCTGCATGCAGTCAGTCTGATAGTTGTGTTTCTCACATGTTTGGTCCACAACTTGTTCTGCATGTTCATACCAGACCACGCCCACCAGCACAGGTGGGTGTGGTTTGGGTTTGAAGAGATGCATCAATAGAGGTCAGTGTTGGAGTGTTTTTCTTCCCCTCTTGGATAAAGTCGTCAGGGTGCTGTGAAGTCGTGTTCAAACAATCATTTGATGGCTCAACACATTGTTACTATCAAGGACTGTAACAGTTCTTATGGCAGGTTTGTTGTTCCACAAGAAGACAAACTAAAGAACTGAAACAACTAGTTGATTAATCAAAAAATTGGCACAAGCTCTTTCAACCCCCCATCGCAGTAAAATGAATTCTATTGCTTTTGATCTACAAGACATTTACAGATGTAACCTCAGACTATTTCATGCCAAACATTCAATTTTCATTTGAGACAATGGAACATTTACTTTGTTATTATTAGGCCAAGAGTTGCTCCTCAGGCTCTAAGACTGCAAAGCACTTAGGAGAGGGCTCATAATTGTACAAAACTTTGCTTCACTATAGCAATGTTTTTTTGTGAATTACATTAGGAATTAGAAATAGCACTTGCTCATATTTGATATTTTTCTGCTAATGCTCAGCTCCTATTCCCTCCTCTATAATATGAAGACACACATACAAGCTGATGAGATCTAAAACGATAAACCCTTTGTCCAGGCACTTTTCTCCCTGAGATATCTATTTATGCTAAGTTGCTCTCTTAAGTGTGTGAGCGATCCTTTAGCTGGCACCTCTGCTATTTAGGATATGTGCTGCTGGCTACTTGTTAGCTGACGTGCTCATTATTCTTTGCCGGTAAGTTGTCTCATGTTGAGATGCGCCAAACAAACAAAAATTGGTTGAATTAATATATATACAATTTTCAATATATACCTGCAGTGTTGTCCAAGCTACTGCACATTTCACGTGCAAGGCTTTTTATTTAAAAGGAGGTTTCTTCATCAAACATAGGAGATTTCCATGATTTTGCCAGCAAAGGTCAATTGATCAGGGATCAAATCCTGTCAGCACAGTTTTTTAATTCAATAAAACACAGTTAATCCTACCAGTTGATTAGTTAAGCTCTTTGAGCAGAAAGGAGGTGATTGAACTTTTTTTTTTTCTCCGCTACATTCCACCACCCAAGACGTTTTGTGTGTGGTTATTTGGTGCAGCTCCTGCTCGTTCTATTACATGACAAATGCCCAAGTATTCACCTGCATCCTAAACCAGAGATTAATCTTGCTTAGAACATTTCACAGTGTGACAGGCCAGATTGAGAAAAATGTCTGTTAGCCAGAAGGCACACGTGATCATATCTCGGCTAAACGTCCTGCCTCCCCCTCTCCATCTTCCTATCTCACCCCCATCCTCACTTGCCCTGTAGGCTTGTTCTGCTCATCCTTAATACCAGATGTGAGGGAAGACCATGATTTATAGGCCCATGCTGGGCTGTGAGGTATGTAGGTATTTGTGGGCATAATTGAGCAGGGAGAGAGGTTATTGGAGACTATGTGTGACAGTGTGTGGTGGTGTGTGCGCAGAATGGAGGGAAGCTGTGTGTGTGTGTGTATGTGAGGAGGCTCACATACAAGCAGATTGATATACGCTGGCTGTCTTTGCAACTGTGCTATTGCTGCCGACTCCAATGGAAGAACTGATCTGAGTCTCATTTTGCTGTGCACATTGAGGACTAGACCCTGAGCCTAGGTTAGGAGCTACGTGGAGAGAATGACTTGGATGTTTGTAATCAAACTCCTGGACCAAGAGACTGCTTCTAAAAAAAAAACCAAACAAACAAACCAAAAACGTTCTCACGCTTATTTTTTATTCATTCACTCAGCATATAAACAAAACAAAAAAGTAAGTTCTGATATTGTGCAAACAGCCACAAATTTGAAAGATTTATTATTATTATTATTATTATTATTATAATTGTTGACATAGACACACCACAGCGCGACCAGCAGGAAACCAAACCTATTGGTGAGGATGCGAGCAGCTTGGGTCTGGGATTGCTTAGTGTGTATTGTACCTTTCCAAGTTGCTCTCATCAGTTAAATCCCACAGATATCTCATGTTCCTACTGAGTCCTCAAGTCTGTGAGGACGCAGACGTGGTGTCTGTCAGCAGCACCACTCCTGGTAACACACACAAGCTTAAAAAAGTTGGAGAAGAGAAACACATGCACACAGTATTTCTGATAACTGTGCATTTCTACTGACTCACACTCAAGCTTTAAACTTCAATAAAACTGGAGATCGAGTGAAGTAGTACATGGTTGCCGTCTCACTCCCACGTCTCATAGTTTCCCTTGAAGTGTCTGATAGTGAAGACACAGGTGCCTTAATAGTTTCTGATTGCCATCAAAGGGACCTATGTGATCTCAGCCTGTTCTTTTATTCTGACATTAGGAGTGATGTTATAAATATTTTAGGTATGTTCATTCCAACACCCTTGATGTATGAAGAAAGACTCACTGCGTATGTTGTGAAGTGGTAACCACTGCAGGTGCTGCTTCAAAATGTTCAATTTAATGATACTAAAGGAGGATCAGTTTACTGGTCCAAGAAAAACTACACTTATTTCCATGTATTTCAGTAATTAATCTTCCTTAATCCTTAGAGAACAACTACTAATGATCATCACGTCAGCACAAGATGAACCAGCCGGCTCTAAAGTTAATGACTATATTCCCATTAGCGTCACATGATCAATGCTGACACAAGTTACTTAAATGCTAAATGTAACATGTAAAACCTGACGCTTTGTTTTTCTTTTCTTTTTTTTTTAGAAATTGGGGAAACATATTTGAAAATACTCGATCAGCTGATAATGATATGTAGGATATTGTGACAAAGAGAGGAGAAATTAATTGAAATGATAATGATCCAAAGAATAAGCTAAGTGTTTCTTTTTGCATATATTTGCTGCTGTGTGGGGGGGAAAAAAAAGACCCAAGCACACAGCAGAGTTTACACAATGCTTTGTAGTTATTTTTACACATTCTGTTCCATCTGATATATCAATCCTTTAGATAAAAGTTAAATATGACTAGCTTGACTCACAACAATTCTGTATTTTTCTTGCAAACCTCAAACCGCTGTACAAAATGATGCCATGCAAACAGTCTTTACACACTACAATCTGTTTCTAGACTTATTACAGTGTTGGTAACTAGCACCGCTGCATTTGCTGTAGTCCATCATGTACTAAGACTTTGTTGTGATTGTGATCATGAACAACAGAATTTTTGTTGACTTGAAACATCTTTTTAATGGCCCTCTCTGCAGTAACGAAAGGAGACGATTATCTGTCCTCTGATCGTCCTTACGTTACACCACATCATCTCCTTACTACAGAGATGCACGGACTGTAAACATGTCATGCTAAATTACTTTATTTGCTGCACTCAGTTACCTTGTTCCCTCCATCTTTCCCAACTGCGTTGTCATGAAAAAGCTACACTATACAAACACTTTTAAATAAATAGACAGAATTCTTGTCCTAATTGGACAAATCTTGCCTTGCTCCTTTTGGCTCCTGCATAGTTTGGGTGTAGTGGTATGCAGCCACTGCTGCTTTCTGGACCACAGTTGGTCATCTGTGTGCCAAGTGGGACTTGCTGGAATGGAGTGCATGTGACCGGGAGAAGGTCAGCCAGAACTCTAACCACTGCCAAAATCATGCCAAAACTCTGCCCACAAGGGTTATTAACTATGATTATAGAGTTATATTTGCTGCAACTGTATGAGCTTGGGGTTATACGGTGCAAAACTAATCATAAGCGCTGAGCCGATAGTCTTGTGATTAATTGGAAAGCATAATTAGATTTGGAGATTTGTAGCAGAATACTCAGTAGAACATATCTAATAAGAATTTGAAAGTGACAAATGCCTAGTTGATATGAATAACTGGATGAATACATGAGCAGTCTAGTGAAGCAACACCTTTTTCAGATCTTTGTTTTCTTTGCAACACTTGGGGAACTCAGGAAACATAAAAGCCGCAACCATCCCTGCATTATAGATCCCCAATCATACCTCCCGTCTCCCCCAAATCCCCAGCAGTTCTTTCATCTGGCTTAAACAGACAGCCTCACCCAGATTCTGTCACACGTGTACATGTCAATCAGGGCCAACATGAGTAATCTGTCCTGAGACCCTGTAACAGACAAAATCAAAAAACGTCTTTCAAAAAAAGATGAAAATCTGCACCTTAAGACCACAAGTGGGTCTTGAGGAAACAGAGGGTCAGTCTGGTCAGCTTCTTTTCAACTCCTGGATCCACTATAGAATACAGATGAGTTACAAAGCTGGAAAAATATCAGTTAAACTTTCACTCCAGTCCCTGAGGACCAGACTGAACTGTGAGGAAGGTTAAGCTGAAATTCAAACATAGGGTAGAAACCCCACCCTCCCCACAGAAATCCAGTGTGTGAATGATTCCACATCTGTGTGTGGGATGCAAAAGATTTAACAGTTTTATGATGAAAATCATGTCCAGATTGCTCCATCTACCTCTGTAATAAAACATGCCACGGTAAGATGTGCATTTGCTGTTTGGTTTCCGTAGGATAAATTTGCTGCAGTACACGTTTAAAAAAAAAAATCCCTATAATATGCAGTCTCTGCAATCCATCACTGACTAAATCAGTATGGAGCACCTTCCTTTGACCTTTTCATGTCTGATCCCAGGAGCAGAGCATATCGATAAGTCTAGCTCCTTTCTCTGAGACACATTTTGTTGCTGCTGTGTAACACACCACAACTGACGTTGAAACTAAACCTGTGTGCCATGTTACTGACTCTGCCTTAAACTCCCAAAGGTTTCTCCTCTGAAGTTGTCACGTTAGCATTTCTTTTCAGCTGGTAACAGCTCACAGTGCACCAAAGCATTTGTTGTGGAGGTTTCTTACAAATGTGCTGTGCTTGGAGCTGATGACCTTCAGACTCCATCATGTACCTTGCTGATTAAATACAGTTTATTAAATATTGGTGTATCTGACAGCCAATATACCTCATCTTTGTCTTACCCCTTAAATTTTTGAGCACCTGAGCTTAGCATCTTTGTCACTTCTGCAGTCTGAAGTAAGTGTGAATGTTGGTTGTCACGTTTTGAATGTTAGACTAGTCACTGCTCTCCCATTATGAAGCTTATTGACAGTGCATCAAATACTTCTACAATGCACCTTCAGTATCTTTTAGTCAACAACTCAAAACAAGTCTGCAACAATATAGCTAATTATAAACGTGATGAGTTCCTAATCACACTTGCAAGAGCATCTGGATATGAAACTTAATGCTCTATGTTAAAAATAATGCAAAGGACTTTTTTCCCTCTATTTTTACTTAAGGCAGAAGAAGTCCCAGCTCGGTGTTAATATGAAACCAAATGTGTATTACCTCTTCTTTTTCATTTAGCAAATACGTTAAGTAATGAGGAAGCCCATTAATTAGCTGATGGAAACATGCCCTTTGTCATGTTTACGCTGGCATTAGTGCTGAATTATCATCTTCATTTGATTAGTGTAGCTGATGAGCTCGGTGCACTAGATCGGAGACAGCATCTGCACATGTGAATTCTCAAGCAGAGGAATAGATTCCAAGGTGGACAGATGTACATGCTCTACTATCCCGAGGACACAGCCTGGCCGGTGTGCCAACATGGCCGCCTGTTGGCTGCGGGTGCAGCAGAGTGAGTCACACTGCCAGTGCTGCTGTGCACAGTCTGACACCTTTCAGCACCGACGACACACCGTGTAATCAACTCGTAGCAGAGCACTTTCACTTTAGACATTAGGCATAAGAACATTAATAGGTAGAAGGAAGATAGGATGATAATTTCATTTGGTGACAGGCTTTTGAAGTAAGAATGATATAATAATCTCACTTAAAATGTACTGAAAGAAGAAATGAGTGTATGTGATTCTTCTACAACACAAGACCTTACATGCGCTATAGGTCTGATGATATATTTCTCACATATTCCACCACTAACATTTGAGCCAGGACTTAATTTCATTTTACTCTCCAGAGTGCTCAGACATATACAACCCACTGGCACTAACTCAGACACAGACTAAACACATATATAACAGTTTCCCAAGGCAACTGCTGCTGAGCAATGATTAAATCAGTGTAATAACCTCAACATACAGCTCGAAATTGACATTCTGGAAATTTACTCCTGCTTCTACAAAACAAAAGAACTCTCCTCGGCCAAAATGAGCTGGATTCATCAACAGATTTCATTTTTAGTACTCATCTCAGCTCACAGTTCATGTAAAGAAAGAGATGGGCTACATTCCCGTCGGCTGTAATTATTGCTGCTCATTGTTCATCAGTCATGTAAATTTTATTATGTTCAAATGCTCTACATCAACACGTGACAACGTTCATTACTAATTAATCTGCAGATTATTTCTCGATCAACCACTGAAAATATGGCTTTAAAATATCAGAAAGTGCTGAAATATGCCCCAAATGGTATCACCATCTTTTTTGGTTATGAAACCAAAATGGCTTCAATTTACTCATATTTCCAACGGAAAACTCATAAATTTAGAGGCTAGGATCAGAATGTATAGAAAGATAATGACTAATCAAGTATCAGTGAAGTTGCCAGTGAATTAATAAAGTATCAGAAAGACTATTGCTTAATATTTAACTGAATGTCATGTTTTAGCCTATCTAGAGCAGTAACAAAGAGATAAGTAGGATTATTAATTAGAGGATTATATTGAAGGCCTATAAAGCTCCCTTAAGGCTAATTTAAACACATAAAAGGACCAGAAATGAGTCATAATACGACAGTGTTTCTGCCTTTAGTTTATTTATTTATTTAGGATATTGATTTATTTATTTATATTTATTTATTTAGTTTATTTAGTATTATTCGGCACATATAACAAACAGGCTGCTCTAACAATGCATAAATCAGATATACAGTACAACTTAAAGGTTTGACTGGTATTGTATAGGTGCAGAAATTAATAGATGCGTACTGCAGTGTTATGTACACTTCTTAGCCATCTATACAATGTAATACAATTCTGTGTTTAGGAATAATTTAATGTTCAGGAGTTGTTCATTCAGTTATTTTTATTATGGATCATATTTTCAGTTTAAAAACAAATAGCTTCATGAACTACAGTACAGTGAAATTAATAACTCTGACACTGTCAAAATTAGTATAGAAAGTATTTTTATGCTTACTAAAGAAGCTGAGTTGTACATGCATTTCTGATCAGCATATATAAAGATTAGTTGATCAATGAAATCTAAATGCATTGAAGTATCGGTTTTTAATATAAACAACGATCATAGTTCTCAGGGACAGATAGGAAATAGAAAAAGCCCCCATTATGTGAGGGATCCCACAGTCCACAGTCATGATTCTACTGACCCGGAGACCTCCAACAAGACTACCCTTTTGTTAGCTCCTCCCAGGATGCAAGCAACCACCATAACCTTTATGCAGCATGAGTTCAGGTCTGCCCTCCCAGACATAATCAGTGTTTGAGACAACCTTTGAATGAAGACATGTCTGTCTCGCTGTCTCTTGGTATACTCATAAAAATTGTCTACAGTGTTTGTCTGTTGGTCTACCCTTTCCTCCCCACTTATGTTTCAATATTGCCATCCTCTCAAAACAGGTTAGCTCAGTGTCAAAGAGCATACGCTTAGCTTGCCTGTGGGCAACTTGTTGAAATTTACTGAGAGGTTTGGAGGTGCAGAGGGAGTGTTGTGTGTTGTTGTTCTTTTCAGGGTGCCCTTCATCAATTTTGCAGAGAAGATGGATATCACCTCATCCTTTTCCTGTCAATTGGACCCCCTACCTCACATCTGAATAAGAATAGCTGGAATTAACTATTTCATATCCTAATGTCAACCAAGGTAATCTGTACCAACTATGCGTCTTTACATTAATAACAAGTTAAGGCTTTTAAAAGTGTTGGGCAGAACTGGAATTTGACTGAGAACAGTGCTGTTGCATTAGCAGATTAATGATGAGTGACAGTACTAATACAGGCATAAAAATGTCAATTTTAATGGTGTTACTTGCCAGGTTTTTACTGCTGTATACCAGTAAATAGCTTTTTTGTGATCAGTGCCAGTCTTTTCCTTATTCAGTATTTTGTTTCCTTGCTCTTATTTCCAGGATGTATGCCTGGCAAGTAAACCATTAGGACATAATCATTATTTCTTTTTCATAAGTCTACTCTTATGTTCACTTTAGCTGTTTTGGAACCCAACTGAAATCACTGGTGTCTGATGAATCTGTCTCATTAAACACAGGAATGGTTCAGAGCTGGCAAAAAACAGTTTGCTTTAATATATTGGATGGTGCTTTGGACCACAACGGTGCTATGTATCAGTGTTTTTATAAGCAAGTCCCATTTTATTTGTTATAATTACAAGTGGATTATGTACATTAAACATTCTGCCAGTGGTTCAATCCCAGCTGGCAGCTGTAACAAAACAGGCAAAGAAAGCAAGTAATCTAATATATATATCTGATGAATAAGCAATTAACCAACAGATTAATCGTTTAACTAAATAGCTACTGGAAAAATCAATGGTCCAAAACCAGCTCACACATCTTTTCTCTTTCTCTTTGGCACAACTTTTCACATAACCGTGTTATGTTGGTAACTTCAAGTGTAGATGCAGAGCAGCTCCAAAAGTCTTCTAACATCCCTTCTTTATAACTCTACACCCCAGCAGTAATTCCCCAAGACCTGCAGACAGACAGATATGTGGAATCTCTGCAGTTCTCTCTTTAATGGTCACCATTTTGATTTAAGGCTTTTTATTTCTTTAATCTTAGCAGCCCACATCATTGTTTCAGTCTCCCGCAGTTTTGTCACCGTTCCTCTGGAACAAATTTTCTGGTTTGGAGTGATGATAACCCTTTTCTTAATCTCACCTACAAAACTTGGATTTATTCCTTTGGACACAGAAAACCAAAGGACTGATTTGAAATCTGAAATTCAACTTTTCACTGATGAGAGTTCACCCAGCAATGAAACTTAATAAATTATTATAGATTTAGTATCAACAACAAAATAGCTGTTTTGGCTTCTCATACAATTTTTTTATGATTGCCTGTGAAAACCATTTTCTTTCATGTTGATGCATAACTCTGTGGTTCGTCCTGTACAGGTTTTTAGCTCGTTTGCACAAAAGAGAGGTGGGATTTGTGTGTTAATATTTGTATATGTGACGGATACTGGCAAGAAATGGCTGACATCCATTGATTAGTCTCTGTGTAGAGGAGTCAGCTGCTCGGCTGCTCGGCTGAGGTGCTTTCTATGTCCAAATAAGCACAGCTCAGGGAAAGGAAGTAGTATCTTTCAACCTACCTTTCAACATGCCATTACTGTTACTCCTTGAGATTAAATCTCACCTGTGCTATTTTTTTTTTTTTTTTACACATGGGTACTTTGCCAATATGCCACCCTGCACTCGTAAAATTTCCCTCATAAGATTGCTTTGGCTCTTTTTTCTTATGCCACCCGAAACCTTTTTTACAAAGCTGTTTGTGACATCTAATGAAAAATTTGAGCCCCATGGGTTACTTGTCAATCTGCCCTGAGGGAGTCTGCTCAAACATCAAAATGTTGTCATTAGCATACAAGCATGCAGAATGGAAAAGCATTAACAATTCCGATATAACGTCATCCTCACATCCTGGTCCATATGCTGCTCTCTTAAGCCGTCTGGAAGAACCAGATGGTGAAAGAGCTGAATAACACTTGAGTCCTCATCTGTCTTCTTGACTTACTCGGTGTGTTATAGCTGGTATATTGCTTCATTTTGCTTTCCATCCCAAAAATGGATTTGCACCTTTAATAATCAAGTACATTCATTTTCTCTCCTTGCTATAGCATGTAACTAGTAACCACAGAATATCCAGATGAAGTACGCACACTTCAGTATCCTTTGCACCCGTCTTTATCCTCGTTAACAATGACGCAAATTAAGTGTCCAGTGTCAGGCCCCAGGCCTATCAAAGCAAGTCACATACAGTATCCCCCAAGGTACAGAAATCCTCAAGTTCCAGGGCTTACTTGTGCACTTTCTAAGAGAGGTCATCCATAACAAGGCCCTTATGTATATTTCATCACTGCTATTGCTTGATTCATCTCACCACTACACTGGCATCAAATGACTGTCATTGTCATACTCCTCAGGGTGCCGAGGAAATTCACATTGACTTCATCGCGGCAGCAGAAAAAAAAAACAAAACACCTGGAGACCCAAGTTCACAAACTCAAATACAATGATAAGACAGCGAAAAGTTTAGCACTGTGGGAATGATAATGATGTCCATGATGATGGCAGTTGTGATAATGGAGGTTATGTCTGGAGTCATGGGAAAATAGGGACAGAAATGCCCAAATGTGTTTTGGGTGCGTTTACTAATAATCACTAGTTGGTGTTTGAGAAAATGTGTGGGACTTAATAGTTATATACAAGTAGAGGTGTGAGCACATGTGTATGTTTGCTGGAAGCCCCATCTGTGCTCTTAGCTCTTAAAATGTGGCGTCTCCACAGACTTTGCCAGCCACTGTGGCCGTTTGTTAAGAAAATTTAGCATCCATGGAAGGTGTATGTGAAATATTAGATATGAATGCAAACAGAACTGTAAAAAATGGCATATCATGAGTGGAAGTTGTGTTGCAAAAAACGATTTTGTAGGGAATTCAAAATTTATAGTCAATTATTGTTTTGAATAAAAAATCTTCTGCTATTGGAAACGAGTTGTAATCATTTCTGGAAGGCATTCTTGCGGTGTGAGAAATGGCACCTGATGCATTTGAAAGTTTTTGAGCTCACAAGCTCCACATTTATGATTAATTTTGATAAAACTGCTGTGAGTCATCTTCACCTGGCACAGATCTGCATAGTCACACTTAAGACAGAGGCAAATTTTTCATGTAATAAATAGAACATTGGAATACATTTAAAAAAACAAAAGTCTGCCTTCTCCTCTGCTGATTAAAATACCAGAGTATTTCCAGCTAGAGCCATCTGATAGACATAACCTTTAAGTGGGCCATTAGGAATATATTAAAAAAGACTCATTTCCTGGGGACATGTCACTGATGAATTATTTAAACATCTAACAGGCTGAACAGGCCGCCAATCCCCAAAATATATAAAACCTCACCGTTAATGACTTAACCCATTGAACGACATCACGTGATAAAATTTAAACCTACACTTGTAGTATGTGGACACAGCCAAAAACCTGCCCACAAATCACCAGCCAGGGGCTCTGATATAATTTCATATTGATTTAGG
The DNA here is from genome assembly GCA_034769265.1 of Remorina albescens. Classification (NCBI taxonomy): domain Eukaryota; kingdom Metazoa; phylum Chordata; class Actinopteri; order Carangiformes; family Echeneidae; genus Remorina; species Remorina albescens. The sequence continues at coordinate 6,601,070 of CM068478.1, read as the reverse complement.
TTTCGGCTCTACTTGCTTTGCCAGACTGATCCTCTGCTGCGGTCCGAATGCATTCAAAATCAATGAGCTGTGCAAACACACAAGGGTAAAGCCTGACCACCGCTGTGCAACTGCAAAGATACTTGTGCGTGGAAGGAATCAAATACTGCTGCTTAATTCACAGTAAGCAAACAATCAATTTCTGCATCGCTGAAAACCAATTCAGGGATGGCAGCTTGAGACCGAATTAGAAAGTGAAATAAAATGTAAATATGCAATGAATAAGTCCTACAACAGGCGGCAGGTCCCGAGTGAAAGAATTATGCAGATGAAATACAAAGTCACTGTCAGGTTTGATGAGTCATCTTAGCTCCATAATTTGCCTTATTTGGCTCTAGCCCTGGTATGGCATACTGAATAGTTTGTCCCTGTATTAACAGTAGCATCTAATAAGCTGAAAGTTTGTTTATACATTTACTGCATGGCCAGAAGCTCATTAATAAACATTAAATAGAGTTTATATTCTTCTGCTTGAGCAGGCCCTTTAATTGATCATAATGACAATAATATTTAAACAGCTTTGCTGTACATTAAAAGCTGAACTATTATTTAATATCTATATTTACTGTTAAACGAATCTGATAATGAAATATGGGGGCCAATACTTATTGACATAGGCACTTAAAATGATAGTCTTGGTTATTTGATGTTGAATTGTGTGATGTACTTTCGGTGTGTTTGGTACAGAAGATTTAGTTCACTGCACACGTTCGGAGAAGTAGACACAAGTACTGGCAAGAAAAATGATCGATCTGCTTCTTTGGACACGTTACTTCAACATTGCCACATAAAAAAAACTAATATCAATTGAAGAGTGTGCTTTGTTTTGAATGCAGTCATTGCTCTGCCCTGTCATTAAAAGTTATTTATTTTTGGATCTTCTCATCCATTGCACTACAATGTTCCAACGCAGGAGTGACCAATGCATGGATCTTTCCTACTTAAAGCACTGATCTGCTGTGTCATGTAGTGCTTGCTCTATTGTACAGCTGCAAACGAGCCAGAAATTTCCAAAGGTTTTATTAGGGAGACCAAAATAGATACAAGAAGTTTGTCCATTAGTCACAAAAATGACTACAGTTGAATGTGCTGTGAAATTTTTTGCGTTCATCAGTTCTTTTTATTACACTTGACTCAAACAGTTCTAAAATTCAAACAGATCTTTGTATTTTTTATATGTCAAAGTTTCACTTGAAAAATATATTGCTTCTGTGTTGTCTTTTATTTGTTTTCCTCCTAATTTTGAAAAGTAATGTTTGATGCAAGCATGCCAAGGAGAAGTGTTTTTCGTGTCTGTAATAGCTGGCCAAATACAGTTGCAACATGTTTTTTAAAGCTGCTGGTCCAGGCTTATTTTTAGCCCTTAATGAGCACACAACCTTATGCAATGTGACAGTATGTTCACATTATAGCGTGATAGGTGAAAAGCTTAAAAAAATCTTCCTCCTTTTCCCAATTACCAGCTTGTAGAAGCCCATATTTTCAGCACATACCACAATTCTTCCTTCGCTTCCCATTTCACACTGTCATTAACATGCTCTGAGGTGCACAGAGTGAGACAGGTGCGTGTTGTCCTCCAAATGTTTGCGCTGCAGGGGCTGTGTTCGTGTGGGCTTTCTCTGGAGTTAACTGATGTCTGTCCATTGCTGCGTTTCCAGGCTTGTGGTGCAGGCATGCAGGAAGTCAGGCAAGCAGGGGGAGAAGTAGAAGCTGCCTGAGCAGCTTGGGCTGAAGGAGCGTGAGAGAGGCCAGCAGTTGGCCCATGGGGCCCACAGATGGAGCCTCTGGATGGAGAGTGGAGAAACATGGTAATGCATTTGTGATGGATTTGATGATGACTCATGAGCTCACACCCGTACATCTATTCTGATGCAGGAAAACAGAATAAAATTCACTGGAAGGATATTTTTACTTTGAGGAAATGTAAAAAAAAAAACCCCAAAACCCTCTGTAGATCACTTATTGAGTTTTCATGTATATAAAAGTGACTAATAATCTTCCTCTGTCATTCACATATGATGTCCCATATGTGTTGAGATCACTTGAAATATTAATACACAGTGTAGGTGGGTGTGAGATTGACTGCACACAGACCATAGTCATTACTGAGGAGGTGAGAAAAGCTTCTCAGCAAAGTGCAGATTCAGGAGATGTTAAATTGATTTCAGTATCACAAGTTGTCATAACTGGCTATTGCTGTGGTGTTCTGACACCACACTTGCAGTAGATCACTTAACAAATCATTGATAATGGTAAAGTGAGGTTGGAGTTGTCTGATTTACCACCACTACCCACATTCCCTTCTGTCTGCTTAGCTACTTTTGATATTGTGGTGTATCGCATGTTCTGCTAACAAACCCATTCTCACACTCATACCAATCATTTGCTTCTGCCAACTGCATAACTTCTTCTGAGGCAGATATTTCACTATATCTTATAAACCATTGTCATGGGAGAAATGTCCTTTGTAAAAGGCATATAGGAATGCTCAAACAGCACAACTTCTCTCCAAAGGTTTGAAAATAAACAATCAGATATGAGCTGTTCATCACAAGAAAAGACTTCATTGGCTGCTTTTATGTCCTACATTTGTTCTTTGCTACATAATGAGAATTTAAACCATTGGCTCGTCCTTTGATGAAGCCGCACTCCTAAAGCTCCCAAGCCTAAGATGAAAGATGCTGTTTCTAACATGTCACCCAGCAAAAATATATTTTGACAAAAATACACTTTATTACTAAACTAGGGACTAGCACCTGCTAAATGAATAATTCTTTCATAAAGTAGATAGTGATTTGTTGTTGAATTTTTGTTGTGTTTTGCCAGTTCATGATAGAAAAGGATAAAAACGATGAGACTCTTCTTATATAATGACTTCCTCGTACACTCCAATGAGGATGGAAAAAAAAAATCCTAATTAAATTTCAGAGGTCCATTTGTAGACAGGAGGGTGTGTGTGTGTGTGTGTGTGAGACAATGCTCTGACCAGAAAGTAATATTCTGATGAAAATAATCTTAATCTTCTCTTCTTTGGAGAAAATGAAAAGAACAACAATTAGACATGCATTGTGCTCTGCCCCCTTAATAGAATTTAGTAGACCGCAACATTCAAATACCCGCAATCCTGATTATACTGTAGTCTCCGAAGATAATCCTCCCACTCTCTGCTGCACCTCTGTCACCCAGCAGTTTCAGTTTAGCAGCATTAGCCCCATCCCAGTTTGTGCACAGGTCACGCAAACCAAGACACCTCCTCCAGATAAAAGCCCTGACACACAGACCTCTCCCTTGTCTTGTGCTATTTGTGTTTCCTTGCCCATTGTGGCCTGCTGTCACATGATTCTGCCACTCAAAAAGAGGCGAGGAGCCATCAAATCCTTTATAGACACATCGTGCATATTTGAAGGCAGAGCATTTGGGCCATAAATAGCACTGGGCCTAAATAATTGATGAGGCATTTGCTCAAAATATAAGAACTCTGCATTCAGTATAGCAGCCATATGTCTTCTGTTTGGCATCTACTACATGTACTGTGTTTGCAGTTGGTGTGTAAGCATTAATGGAGATGTTTGTGTCTGGAGGACAGGAGAATTACAACATGCATTGTATCAATATGAATGTCATTTGAGATTTGAGATGACTTTAGACTTTAAGTCTTCCTCCATTCAATCAGAAAGGTGTGTGAGGAAACATCAAATAATAGAGCATCATTACTTGTAATTGACTTGAACAGATATGAAATTAAACCAGGAGTAATTTCTACTATCAAACAAAGCAAAAAATATTGACAGTAAAAGCCAAACAGCGAACAATGAAATGTAATCTCAAACATGATAAACTCAAGTGCAAAAGGGAGGTACAAAGACAAAAAACACCCCACTTTAATATATAATAGCAAACTTCCCAAATCCCAAAAAAAGTGGCCATCTTCCAGTCAAATCCTCTCTTCTCTACCCTAAAAGTAGCTGATAGCTTCATGTGCCATGTTTTATATTCACTTCAGTCAGTTATTAGACATTTTCAGGAAGATGTTGCGTATTTTTTCTATTCTATAGTAGAAGCATCATTTTTACAGCAGTGTGTTTCAGCACAGAGGGGACAAGTTAAATCCAAGTTATATAGGGAAAATTATTCCAAAGGAGGAATTTATTTTGACTTTGAATGCCAAGAATGTAAATGTGTTACCCCCACCTTTCAGTTTCCCGCTCTCTATTTCATTTATTATTTGACACACACATTGCATCATAAACAATAAACACACATGGTAGCACAGAAGCACACACACGCACATACGGATTCAGCTGACGCTACTGAATAATTGAGTGGTTGCGATAAAAACAAATGGTGCGCATTAGAGAAAGGATGCTTGTGGAAATACAGAGGTTGCTCAGGGATTGCTCGCAGGTGAGCGTTAACATGTGAATCATCATGCATGGATGTTAGGAGGTGAACTCCACACATTAGCAGTCTCATGTGGCAGCTGGATTCATGATTGGCTTTTTTTTTTTTTTTTTCCCCCCCCTCTTCTTCTCCACTCTTTGTGTCTCTAGCACACACACGCAGTCCGCAGAGTTCATATCAAATGAACTGGAACAAATGTAACTTGAGGGCTTTTCTCGACATCCAAGAATACAAAGGTATAAAATATAAATGCACAAATATTGAATTAATATGTAACACCAAAAAAATCACTAAGGGAACACAGATATCTGTTTGGCTTTGCTTTTATGGTGAAAAGCACCGAAGATTATGGAAAGAAATGGGACAAACTGTTGACAGGAGAATGTGCTATGTAAAAACAAATGACACAAGTTAATATATTTCACATGTACTTTTTCTACTATGGGATGGCTCTACAAACAGGCTATAGCCTGTTCAGCAATAATTCATGACAGACTGTGACATTTCACAGCGTATCACAATACATATCGTCAGATCCTTTTCTTTGCTAGAAATTGCTAGTTTCTGCAATGCACCATGTCACCAAATGTGGTATCATAGAAAACAACCAGGACTTTTGTTGCTGCAGTCTGCCAAATGTTGTCTTTTTTCTGACAGTTCCCCCTGGCCTTTTTCTGCACAGTCCTCATCCCCTATTTCTGTCACAGTGAGGTCAAAGTTATCCTAAGGCAATGTTCGCTATAATAATAATAGTACAAGAGGGCATCCTCCTGGTTCCTCTGTGTGAGACTGTTATCATGGCACACCTGGTGTCCCAAAGGTGAACAAAAAAAAGCACACACAAAAATGAACAGGTGCTGTTCTTTTTGGGGGGGATGGGGTATCTTTGTGGGGACTTTAAACATGACTAACTAAAGGTCTAACACCTTAAACTCAACTATAAAGTCTAATGTAAAGCTAAGTCTAATAACTCAACAACTTCAGGACTCCTTTAATATAATAAAACACACAAGTTTGTCCACCCAACAAAGAAAAGATCAAAGTATGAAAGGTGCCCAGGTTCAGCTGGGTATTAATATATAGACTAGATTAATTTTTTTTAATTATTATTATTATTAGTAGTATTATTGCCTGTTTGCTGTGTGGGCACACAAAGGGTAGCAAGTCCAGCACTGGATCCAATAAGTATCCGTCACAGCAGCTCAATGGGTATTTGAGAAAGATGTCTCTTTCTTTACAACAGCAGCATCAAGCAAGAAAAAATGTAAAATTTGTTCTTGTGTGGAGAACTACTCTGATGTTTGAAGTTCGCTGACTGATCTTAAAACACCTGAATATTCTCTCGTACTAGTATTGTTTTTGTTTTTTGTTTTTTAAATTTCCAATCAGTACCTGCAACAGCCCACCCACACCAATGCATCCCTTTTTATGTACCTTCTGTGTCCACACTTGGTCTTTACTGTATGTTAACACGCTGCCATTGGCTGACATTATTTCCTCTACACATCAGAAACTCTCAATTGTACACAAGCCATTTAGTATACCACATAGGTGTTATATGGTTATTATTCCTTTGGTAAACGGGAGTGACCTGCTTCATAAGAGAAGCTTATGAAGATTGTACACAGAGACGAATGGATATATTCTGTATGTATTGGAATTAAATTCTAACGGGAGAGTCATGTGAGACCAGAATTGGCCCTGAAGTAATCTGATGGTTAATATTTACAACTAATTATTTCTCCATGGAGGTGTTTCAGCTGGGAAGGAAATGCAAAACACACACCTCAGCTCTCGCCCCATGACATTTTATTTATTCTTCATAAAGAGAATATAAACTTGTGCTCCAACAAATTCGTTTACTATATAAAAACTGTGGAATGCCATTAAAAAATAAACTAGTTTATAACTTACTTTCAGTTGAAGTTACAAATGCAATTAAATAGTTATGAAGCTATAATCACCATGGCAATTAGACTTTAATTTTAATTTCACAACTTTACTTTTGCTTCCTTTGACTGTAGCTGTTGTGACATTTGGGTGCCACATTGTGATGTGCTGCTATTTATAAGCTGCTGTATCTCTGAATAACTAATAGCACCAGAAAAGGACTGCAGTGTAGGTCACCTTGGTGCTCGTTTCATCAAGTTCTTCAGGATTTCAATTAGACTCTGCTGGAGATATTTCAGTCAAAGTTGCTCAGTGAAATGTGGCTTTGTGACACCTGGTTTGACCTTTGAATGAATGCCTTTACCAGCACATTCATCTAATGCATTACAAATGTCCTCTGTTATTCAAAAGAGTGACAGATTTTTTTCATATGCTCTCAACTCCAATCTCTGACTGTTAGCATGATGTCAAATACTTTGTGGGTTGATGTGAAGGAGGGAAGTTACTGGTGGTTGGTCACAAAGAGGCCCTAACTTTTAAATGGATGCATCACAGCTACACAATCCCACTTTGTGTAGCATCAAACTGACTCACTGTGCAGACAACTTTTCATTGTTAAAAGGAATCAAAGTGGATCTTGAAGGTAATTTCTACTTTGATCATAAACATCCTGACAGTCAGTGAATAAGCACACTATATTACTGGTTGGCCACATGGTTTGGTTTTTAAATTATGCTGTTTAAAATGCTTGGTCATGACCAGAAAGCAGAATATTTCATGATCCATTCAAGGTACATGCATTTTATTTAAAGGGTGCTCTTCAATAATAAAAATGAGAAAGTTGCATATAAAGTTGGATAAATGAACCAAAATCACTTCACAGTGATTTACTCCCTGCTCAGCATCAAAGAGGCCATCTGAAGAGCACCGTGGAGCATGCAGCAACTAAAGAGCCAAGTATTTCCCTCAGGAGTTGGTTACGATCAATACGGAGCCAAAAGCAGACAGAATGCTTAACTTACATTCATCTAAATGAATGATAACTTTAACAATACTTAATAACAGCTGTTGGGTAACCTAAGTCTGAGGACATGTCAGTGCGGTTTACACATTATTTCATCTTTACATTTTACATTTAACAGAACTTCTTCACCAAATTGATTTCCTATGTTGTTTGCTGGCTAACGCTTGGCTTTGTGGGAGCAGTCAACCTTATGGTAAATGTGTGGCTGGGAAACTGCGGGCTAGACGTGGCTTACAGATGACCCATTGGAGGGAACACTGATTTAGAAAAAAGAGCTAAACATGATTAAAATGAGTCTGCTGTAAAATGTTTTAGTAGTGATTGTTTAAAATCATGTCTCATGAATCATATCATTATAAATCCGATTACCTAATTGAAACTGACTATTACGTGCAGCAAACATACATTACTCTAAGGTAGGTTTTCACACACTGCACAAACCTTGTTGCCTACTGATTTCTGCGAGAGCTGAAACAGCTAAAACCTGCACAATCGCTCTCCAGCCAATTTTTCACCATTGTGAGACAGACAAAGCCACAGGTTGTCGTTATCAGCTGCACTGATAACACCAACCTGTAAAACTCCACACAGTCTCTATTGCTGATAGCAGAGTGAATAATCGACTGAAAAACTAAAGCCATTGAAAAGGAGTCACATTTAAGTGAGTGCATTTTGCTCCTGGCGTTTAAGGAGTTATCTCTTCTCTGTTCTCTGGCATCCCCCTGAAAAACTGTGATTAGCAAGTTGTGCCATTTCACCCTTGAAGCAAGGAGCCTGACAAGGGTGTCCGTGAGGAGCAATCTCATTCATGTTGGCCAAGAATGACATCATTATACCCGAAGAGAGTGATGAAAAGCCCTAATTAGAGCTCACATAGATTTTTAACACAGCTTTAGGTCTTTAGTGAGTCAAATACTTGTGATTCACTGTCACATGATTAAATAATTCATTTTATATCAAGAAAATATAAAAAACTAAAATCCACTTATGTACGGTTAAATATTCCTGCATCAGAAGAAATGTTTGTAAATACAAGTTGGAGTAAAATTATACTCTCAAACTAAACTCAGTATAATTACTTACATTCTTTGAAATATTCAGCTTTACTGCAGCAATAGGACATGTCAAATGTGTAACACATGATAAAAGAGACAAATGAGGAACAACAGCAGTATCAGCAGATTTATCAAAACGTGCAAAAACGTGACATCAGTTAATTAATTTCTGGTAACTTTCTGTTTCATTAAACCATTAATTTCCATTTAGGTAAATGTGTTGTTGTATTTGTTATGGTTTATTTGTGTGCTTTCGGCTGCTAATGCATGGATGTCCTCTTTGTCCCCATTATGAGCAGGAAACTCAGTCTTTGTTCCTGAGAATGATGCCACTGCTGCACTGCACCTGCTTTGGCATGACTATACAAACCCTGCAGATCACTCCAGGCTTGTGCGTTGGCACAGAGTCAGAGAACACTGCCAGCACAAACATGTAGGCATACACCTTCAAATGATGTTGCCTAGATTCTTGATCAACACAGACTCTGGGCACTTTCTCTTGCTTTCTGATTGAAAGTTACTGGGACTTTTGCAGCACTTAAATTTAGTTGCTGCAGTCCTTTTACGGTATCGTGATGTCTTCCCCAGCTGTTTTTATCAAGTCATTCTGTCAAGCAGGAAACCCCGCACTGCTGTATTATTCATACTCTGATATGGAGATGATGGAATCGGAAGTCCCGACCACCACTTTGATGACATGCAAGGAAGGGGGGTGGAGACTCTGCACAGCTTACATCTGCTGACGCTTGGGCTTTACCAGCTGCTGTGATCATCAAGTTGAACACAGCAACCATAAATGAGAATGTACAAGTCTGTGGAGGGGCCGTCATGCAGGGGTGGTGAAATATGTGTGGGTAAATGGGTGTTTTAGGTGTGGGTACTTATGGATGTATGTGTGCCCTAAATCTTCTGTTCCTGCATGTGTGCATTTGCCGAAGATCAAATTTCCCTTCATATTATTTTTGCCCAGTTTTCTGTTGATATTACATTTATGTAATATGGTCATTAAAGGCATTCAGCATCTTCGTGGCTTAGGGTTTCCCTTGTACAGGCAAGAGCACAAATCTGCTTCTCCTGTACTACAGATACATTTCATGGTGAAAAACCTTCCTAAGGCATATGCAGAGACAAATTTCACAACTAACTTGCATAAAACATGTCTACAGACATCACTGGTTAATTATATAATCCGAACATTTTGACAAGGTATGCATGTAATGGAAAAATGAAAATGTGTGACCCTCATACATCATATTCCTCAAAGTCTGGATGTCTCCTAGATGTGACAGTGATTGTTGCAATGAAAAATATGGCTGACCCTCCTTCATACAAGTTTTTTTTGTCAGTATATCATTATAATAGAAGTAGGGGAAGCTGAAAGAATAATAGTACCATGAATGCACAGCAGGTGAGGTACGATAAATTAAGGCACATAGGATGCCTGATGTAGAAGTAAGTAACAGTGCGACCGGGTTTGCTGATGTTTGGCAGATTGCGTGCGTTTACATAAATGGACGAGCCTGATTGACAGGGCAAGTGCCTCTGTTGACTCAGTGTGATTGAGTTGGAGATGTGAGTGCACTCTGCTGGCAGTGTAACCCATTTGTCACAATCTTGAGCTGTGAGATGGGCTAGTGGGCGCCTGTTGGACGGGAGAGCTCCTGTCTGCCTCCCTGTAATCCCACCCTTAGCATGTGCAGGCACGTCTGCAGCCACCAGCAACAACAGTCTCATAGAAACTAACCCATTGATTCCTCTCCGTGTGCCAGTCACAAAGGCAACTAGAGCTGTGAGCTCCAGAGCCATGCCATGTCAAGTGTGGCCCTCAAAGATCAGGGATCAATCGTGTGAAAGTAAATTGCCATGCAATTGGTCATTTGTATGACTGTCTATTTCAACCACACCTCCTCTTTCTCCGTTTCAGTTATTATTTTCATCACATTGTGAAAAACGGTATCATCAGCTTATTTTTTATTAATGATATGTTTGTATGGTACAAAAGCCAACAGCCCCCTGTATGTTTGTGTCTAGGAATAAAATCCAAATATAAAAGGATATAAAATGATTAATGAAAGAAACTCCTTTGGAGAGAACGGCACAGAAAATGCCAACCGCTTGAAATTCTAATAAGCATCCTCTCTGAATAAATGAATGAGGCGGTGGCATGTACAGGAAGCATTTCACAGGGCAATCATGTATTAAACAGACTTCCCCATCTCAAATATTCATGGGCAGAGATTTACCCATTAATCTTTCATTATCTTCTATCTCTCTGTTTTGCATACGTCAGGAGCTTGGAGCTGTTACCGCTACAGTCACCTTCATTTTGCATTTTCCTGCATGAGGTTGCTTGAACTTTGGTGCTGATTATATTGCCTACCTGTAACAATGCGATGACTCAGTGTTTGAATATTGTCTGCTTTGGAATTCAGGTTTTATATATTTTTGTTATCAAAGTGTCAGAGACAGTTATCTGGATTTGTAGCTGAAGAGCTTAAGAGGGGAGAGGAGTTTCGTGTGAAGACACAGCACCAGGCTTACTGGAGCTTAATAAGATCTCATCATCAGCACAGATGTTCAACAGACAAAAAGGACACACTTCCATTTGTCAATATGGCTGCAGGTACACAAACAAATGTGAGCAAATAGGCAAGGGGAAGCTCAGATCCTTTACTAAAGCAAAGGTACCAGCACCAGATACTTGAAAAACATGACTTTTATATTTTTAAGTATTACATGAGCACATTTATCAAATAAATATTATCAGATAAATATAAATATTTACCTTGTGACTGCCGCATTATTATATAATGACATTAAGATGTTGTTTATGCTGATACATCAATCATGCATTGATTACACTATTTTTTTTTCTTTGAAAGACAAAAAAATATAGTGGTGCATAAAATCAAACATTGTCCTATGAAATCCAGGGGAGTAGATGCAGTAATCTTGTGGTGTAACTATAGTAGAGTACAAATATCAGTTCAGTATCTGTATAATTTACTTCACTAGTTTCATTCTAAAACTCTGAGAAACAATTTGTGTAATCTTCAACAAATTCCAAATGATTTCATTTTAAAGTATACATTTAAAAAGTAATTAATCCCTCAGGTTGCAACTAGATATTGGAGTAATAAGGACAGTATTTCTCTTTGAAATAGTGAGATATAACATAGCAGATATAAGAAATACTCAGTTACATGTATGTTTATACTGTGCTTCAGTACAGTTTTAATACTAAGTGTAGCTGTGTTTTTATTTTCCACCATTGTGACCAGGCAGGCTGGAGATCTAAAACTTTATCTTCTGTACTGTCATAAAAAAAAAAAAAAAAAAAGATATAAATGAACAGGATTTGTGTTAAGCTTTAAAGTTGCCCTTGACGGAGCCACAATCATATCAGCACCAAGTTGTTTGAAATTCACTCATTTCCGTGATGCTGTGACACGAACGATGTGCTCAAAATTAGACTTTTGGGGAGAAGAAGTACAAACTCTGAGATGAAAGAAGTTGTTAGTCCACAGAGGTCAGCGGTTCACTGACTGCGTACTCAGCTTCCCCGAACCACCCCCAGCATGATTAAGGATTTGCTGTGATGTGAACCCAGTCGTTACCATAGATGACTACAGGAGGGAAAAACTGGGAGATGGTGTGTATGGTGTCAGGGGGGACACTGGTGGGCAGCGGCTTTATCGACCTGCTCCCTTGGATTCCTGTTAATAATATACAGGGACTTAACACGCCTACACATGTGGACAATGTGCAGAGAGAAATGCACGCACAGGAGCACAAATCGAGATGGTAGGAGAGATGAGAACAAACAGGGTGTTGTATTATAAATGTATCACACATGCACAATCAAAACCAGATATTCACATGAACTCAATAACACCACGTCTTAGTGCAGTAATACTTTCCTGGATGTGAGGAGAAACTGTTTCAAACGAGGTAAATTCTAAATGTTGCTGCTGGTAATTACTTTTCTCACTGCTATTCATCTCCAACCATCATCATCACCATGGCTCTCAGTAGTGCAGACCTTGTTATCCCGTCCACTCTTGTTCCTCATGTACTGTCTTACTGATAATAATTGAGCAAATCAGGAACTCTGTGTAGTTACTAATCTTCCACCAAGAAGTTGATAATACTTTACCTTAATCCCAACATTAACTTCAATGAAAATTGACCCATTGCTGATGCTTTTAGATCACAGCAGATTCAGGGAAGCTGATTACAAGATATGGAAAAATATTCTGGTCCTATAATTATCCTGACTAATTGTTTAGAAGCGCAGGCAGCTCTTTAGTGTCCTGACAAATTGTGAGCTCTGTCTTTGGAATCACAGCACCGTAAACTGTTCTGATCATTTGTTCTCATTGCATATGTGAAAAGCAAAACAACAACAACAACAAAAAAGTCCTCCTTGCTGTCCTTCCAGTCCACTGACATGACTAATGTAATTATGAATCAGCGTTGTGCATAACCCGGTCAGATTCATGCTGTTCCCGCTGGTCATCCAGCTCTGAAGAGGTATGCATATCTACCATCTGTTGTTATTTGGACACCTGCTGTCACAACACAATGGTACAGTGATTCATATTTATTGACAGGTTGTCAGACTTTTATTTAACCCACCCACCCCAAGCCAAAAACAAAAAAAGAAAAAGAAAAAAGGCAGAACTCGATGAGAGAGGTTGTTGAACCTCCAGGCTGAAAATGGGAAGATTTGTTGGTTACCTCATATGAGTTTTGCTTGTCACAGACATATGGGCATCATCATGATGAACAACATTAACAAACAAACGCTGGAGGTAACTTGGTTTCGTGTTTTTTGCGGGGTTTATCCAACAGAGAGCACGGACAGGATTGTTTTTAACTCTAACACGTTCAGCGTAGTGCAAAAGGATCATGGCCACTGGACACAGTGAAAAATCACACTTCTAATAACTTGTCTTGGGGATCTTTGTCAACAGTATTTCTTTATATTAGTGAAGGCTGCAACAACTACTTGATTAATGGTCTAGACAGAAAATTACATCTGGATTCCATTAAATAAACATTCATTTTATTCAAACCTTTCCAGTAAATTTCAGCATTCTGCACTATTCTGGATTTTTCCATCAGGAGTATTGAGTTTCCGTTTGCCAGAGCTGAAGAGGGTTATCTGTTATCTATATGTACAATTTAAACACATCAGAAGGCTCAGTGAAGGATCAGACAGCTGTATTATTCCTCAGCCTTTCATTATATGTCCCCTTTGCAGCATAGTACAACATGCTGATGGTTCCCATGTAAAAAATATGGACAGGAAGCTTCAATATGTATATATTTAGTTTGAAAAACAAAACAAAAAAAAAAGCAATTGATGGCAAGGACCAACCATCTGAAACAAAAGAGACTGAAGATTTTTGTGCATTTGACAGTATGTTTGCAGTAATTCTCTCTGCCAGAGGGGGGAAATAAAAGGTCCACTCTGTAGGTATATTTTGGAAAAATTTGATGATTGATCATTTGTTTAAGTAATTTTTTCTAACAAATACATTCATATAAAGAAGTATTCCCCTGTATCAACTTCTTAAATGTTAGTATTTGCTCATAGACTAAACAGTCAAATGATTAATCAGGAAAATAATCAGAGTCAATAATGGTATAATTTATTTATAAGCCTCTAAACTCCAGCATCAATTGGAATCTCAAAGACAGAGCAAGAAAGGAATATATAAAAGTACCCGGGTAGAAGACAAGACATGTCAGTGGCATCTGAAATGCACAGCTGGATGATGGGGGTGTGGGGTGGGGGGGTGTCATGTAAAACACCAAATAAAGTAATAAACATGCCTTTGACCTGACCTGAGCTCAGCTCCCAGTGGCCCTCTAAACCAAAATTGCACCCTGTCGCCTTGATCACAACTGACACACCCCCTATTGTGGCTTCCCCCCCCACTGTAGAGCAGTTCACGGTGAGTTGGCAAGAGCCCCCCCCCCACCAAAAGAAAATCCCTTTTGTGTGCGCAGTGAAAATGTCAATTCACTGCCACAAATCTCTCTATGCGGCACGTACCATATGCTGTCCTGCACCTGGAGCCTAACTTCTCAGTGTGGATCCTCAAAGACCTCCCCCGTGTGATATTGAAGTACTTGGGAGAAAAAACGACAGAGGACACATTTAAAAAATACATAAAAAAATAAATAAATAAAAAAGGTTTTTTTTTTGCCACTGCTGGATGCATTCAGTCAGACACAACTTGGCTGACAACAACCAACAGCAGGTCCCATGATTAGAGGAAGACAACAATGAATGTGATTCAAATGGCACAACACTGTCAGCACACCAACGCCAGCTGAACCAGCTGTGTGTCTAAATTAACAGGGTCTGCAGGCTCGAGCTAACAGCACGTCTCAGTGGACGTTCTTTTACTTACTGATCAGTAATCAAATTACAAATATATTTTGAAAAGGGGAATTGATGTGGGTTTTATCAAACACATTTGGATTGAGTTGTCATTCGAATGTAACATTTATCTGATACTTCTTTTTTTTTTTCTTAAACATTTTCAAATTAGGCATAATTTGTCTTCCTCTGTTTCACAGTGTGATAGTGAGAGGATGAGCAAACATTTAGGTTGTAATCAAACTGGGAAGGTTTACACAGTTTGCACCCATCAAATGCATTCAAAGATTTATATAAAATGTTGAATAGTGTATGTTTAAAATGTATCCATCAGTAAGATAGCCAGTCTAAAACAGGCTGTTAACTAACGGGACTCATCCAGTCTAATGACTGTTGATCTTCAACAGTCAGGAAACATAGACCGGTACATTGAAGTTGTTTAGGCACATCAGGGCCCTACTGGGACTTTTAAGTTGAATTTTCCTTTAACTTGAAATGGTGAAAACTCATACATTGTGCTCATCCAGAGGGATAAGCACAATTCCTGAGAAAGATCTTATGGCGGTAAGGATTTTGTACTCTTACACTTAAGTCCAAATGTCCAACACATGTTTAATACTTTAACAAGCTCCCTGGCTGGAAACATCTGCATAGTGAGCTTTCGACTATTTCTTATGTAGGGATTTCCATAAAATTTTCATTCACATGTCCATATGTACGATGTTAGTTTTCTTCTTCGTTGCTGATTCTTAGAAACAGGTGTACCTGTCCTGTCAGTTCTGCCTCCATACGTGAAGTGATTTTAATGGACAGATTGTGCCAGTTCATCTCTGCCCTTGCTGGTGATCGTCTTTCTTACAATTTAGTATATAGTGTATAGGAAAAAAACACAACGAAAATGAAGCCAATAATGTTTCACTTCCTTACTTACAAAATCTCAAAATGGAGAAATCAGTTTGACAAAACTTGTGTTCTCAAAAATGAGCAGGACAATAAGAAATGTCTTCTTCAGTAAACATGACAGCCTTTTGGCAAAGAATGTAATTTTTTCTTTTTCCTCTCTGCAGGTAATTAGTGAAACAAAGACATTGTTACACCTCAGACAGAGACAAACAGCAAGGTTACATAGCACAGACTGCAGCACTTATGCAAAGAAAGTACAAATGCCTCACATGATTATGCTGCACACAGCAGAGGATAATTGGGCAAAACTGGACTCTCCCAGATATTTAGTCATAAATATTAAACATTGATATGTATGAGGATGTGAAACCTTGTAGTGTGTGAGATAGAGCTGACAGGGAAACATCACCACACCTTTGTCTACACAACAGTTCACTGCAACATTTGCAAAAGCCTAGAGCTCTGTAATATTTATACGGAGATGCATCTTCAATGTTTTTAATTCACAGCAGTTTTTTTTTGTTGTTGTTGTTTTTTTTTTTTTTACTTTATCGTAACCTGAATTTTTCGGTGCAAGATATAGCAATATAGTTTTCAGTGTTTCCATTTGAAAAAATCAGATATGCATTCTTCTGCTGAAGCCATTAAACAGAAACAGGATATTAATATTACTTTTTGTATTATAGTAACTTCGCTCAAATCAGCAACTGCTCTAAAGAAACGGAACAAACCTTAACAAAAATAGCGGAAAACAGTTTGAGCATCTAGCTCTTGAAATTTTACACTTTGGAAGGTAATGATATAAACCTCTTTTTGGTAGCTTCACTAGAAAAGACTGGGACCCACACGTGTTTGTACGATGCACGCCTCATGTTGACATCCTATTCTGTCAGCGTGTACCGTCCCAGACTGCAGCGTCAGTGTGACTTTCTCGCTTTTTTTTTTTTTTTTTTTATTAGCTGTCTCTTTCTCAAAAGGCTGAAGCCATAGTGAGAAACACGCTGTGAGCTTCACAAAATGTCCAACATATTTGAACAGCCGTCTGTTTGATGCTGACTCCATGGCTTATAAATGCCTGACTTAATGTGCAGAATACTGGGCTTGAAAAGAAACTCAGAAAAAAGAGATTTTGTCCTCTATTTACAAAGAGGCTTTCTGCTGTTTTATCCGGAGGACATGTTTTATTAAGTTTCGGTCTAGTTTGAAACTCAGCCTTGTGGATTTACTGGTCCATGAATTGGGAGAACAGGTGCTGGATGTGTCACCAGGTTGATGCTGTGATGCGCTGGGAAGCGTCTCTGAAGGCACAAACATCTGAGATGTGGTTTTGATACCGTCTAATAGTTTTGGATGAGAATGGAACCATCCTGATACAAAACTTTTCCCATCTATTCTTAGGAGAGTATAAGTTAAAGAAAAATCTCTCGTGGCTGACACTGTACTCTTATTCAGCTCAAGTAGTCTTTCTTCCTTTTTAAATTATACACATCTCTTAAGTTGTGGAGCTGGATGTCCTTTGACAGGTAGATGTGGAATACCTAAAATGATCCTTCAAAGGCTTGAAAAGGCAAAAACGCAGAATTACCTGCATCATCTCTAAGATGTTTTTGTAGGGTGGACTCTGTTGGTTTGATGAAACAAGACAAAGGTCAGCCCCACGAACCAGGCTCTAGTTAGCAATGACAGATGCAATACACTGGTATCCCATTACAGTCTGCAAATTTTGTGATGTTTCTCTGTTTGCCAAGTTTGACCTTTCCTTTAATACAAACAAAGCTATTGCTGTATATCTGACATGGGCTGACAAAGCTTCTACGGGCTCTCTCATTCACTTACACATTTTTGTGTAAGTGTATGCTTCAGTTGTTCTGGCAGCTAATATTGAACTGTTTACTGTTTACAGTTTTTCTGCTCATTTCACAAACACCAACACTGGACCAGGAACAATATGTGGTTTGTTTGTGTGTTTTTTTTGTTTTTTTTTTTGTTTTTTTTGAATGCTGATTGTGAGGCAGTTTTGTTGGAATGAGCATAAATGCCTGCACTACTGACAGGAAATAAAAGAGAACTGAGGAATACAATCATATGCTTATTTTTAGATGAAAGAGAAAATAAAACATCAAAAGGGCCTTTTTTGAACAATTGGCCTCAACACCAACAATTGGCAGCTATATTTTTCTTCTAGGTTTGTCTGTCTTCTGTTTGGATCTATTTCTGAACTCGCCAGGGAAATTTTGTATCAGCTCTGATCTGTCCCACTAACCCAAGGAGCCAGTTGCAGCCATGCAGCATCACAGCAGGCAGAACTGCTCCTTCACCAGTGTTTGACAAATCAACAAATTTGTTCTCTGATAGAAACCCTGGTGCCAAACAGTCAACATGGAGGCTAGACTGGACCAGACCAGGGCTCAAGTGGCGAGAGAGAGCCATTGTACATATACAGCTCATGTTTGCTGTAGAAAACCAGCATTTATACCTATAAACTCTGAAAAAAACAAGTAGGAAAGCTAGTTTGTTTACTTACCTTAATCAGTAAGTGTGTCATGGACTATTGAGTCACACAAATACATTACACGGCTGGACAGTGTCTCTATAGTAGGTAATTGTCTTGACAGAGCATCTTGGTTTGTATTCACCATGTAAAGTGTTTCAAAGTGAGATTTTGTAACTTTCAATAGTGTCCACTGTTGACATAATGACACTTTATTCCTCTTGATTTTAGATGGTTGTCTAGATCGATATGTTTCCCAGACATCATCCATAAACAACTTGTGCGTAATGAGACAACGCAAATTTATCAGGAGAACTGGACAGGTGATGCCAGTCGTCTCTGTCTCTGTGTGAAGTAAAATTAGCTCTTTGTCATTCACAGCAGACCAAGTAAGAGTCTTGCAATTCCCCATCAATGTCTTTAACACCACTGTGTTTCATTACTTATGAATTCAGGAGTATAATTAACATATGCTCTGATGTGTTTGATTTCCAAATAAAATTACAACCATGTATTGCATAATGTTACCGTCCACAAATACATACATGACCGGCTGTCTCTTACCACTGCAGGGATCAATTACATGGGTAGTTGCAAAATTGATATTAAAAAGTTTGGTGCTTTGGTATGTGTATTATGTTTTACATTATGTGTCGATTGAGCTAAATGCTACAAATGTGCAGTGATGCCCCACATACATGCACACAGGGTACAGCAGGCAGATAATAAAAGTAGTGGCGCCAGTAGCTGATAAACCAACATCACCTAAGATTGAAACTAGCTTTAAAATCTACTTTTATTGCCACTCCTGTCTTATGAGTATGGCTCATAGTCAGACATTGTCAATCATTTGCATTCACAGCCTTTTGCACACATGACCGCAGCTTGTCCACAGTCCAATGCCAAGTTTATATCCAGCTATATGCAGGACAAACAAATATTTACCAAGCAAGATAAAGAGGAGAAGTGAGACATCTTGCCATCTGAATAACAAAACACTTCACCCTGCTTTTAATAAACCTCAGATTTCCAAATCAATCTGAATTAAAGTATTTGATTACCAGTTTCCTAGCAACCCAAGACCACGGCCATCTGTTGCTTCTGCAGACAGATGAGTTGGACCGTGTTATAGCCAGCAGGGAGGAATTCCACCACGCTTTCCATCTCACGCGCTGAGGTCTTTTGTACACTGAAAGGAGAAATAAAGGACCCAACAGGATAGACTTAGCAGTGTCAAAAAGGCTGTTTTTCAGAGTGCATTCTGTTTAATAATTTAGCATTGAGCTGATGGGAAGAATCTAATATTGATACAGACAAATGTCCTACTCTATTCCTTTTTGGCCCTTGGAGGATTGAAAGGAAGCTACATACTTGGTTTGTCACAGTGGATAAGCAGACTCAAACATGGATACGCAAAGACAGGGTATCAGATAGACTTCAGCTAGTGAAAGCTCCTGCCAGTAGGACACTGTAAACCAGGACAGAAATTATGTGGCATGTTGGGGGGCGTTTGCAGGGTCCCCAACTGCAGCGTACATTGGCTTCATTTGCACACTAGTGTGAACCAGGCTGGTAAATTAAAACAAGGCTGTCTGAGAAGGTTTTACTGAAAAAGACCTCATTCCAAAAAAAAAATAATAATAATATTGGGGACTAGGAACTTTTTTCAACAGAAAGAATTGTGAACTATGAGTAAATGTGACTGAGTTGAACTTTGGGCTCTAGTGAAATTTTAAATATACAATATTGTTAACAAACAAATCCATTACAAGATGAATGTTTTCAAGTTAGACTTGACAACAAGTGGTTTTAAGATAATACTTGGCTCCATTACAGCCCCACCATAAGCTTAAGGTTGTCAAAAGCAGATTTAGCTGCTTCAAAACTGATTTTGAAAACTGGAAGAAGGTGTTGGAGAAATTAAGTCAGTAAAACACATTCACTGTGCTGAATTGCATTCCGGAGCCAAATTGTGTAAGCTTGAAAGATGCCAGCAACAAGCAAGAAAATACATGGAACTTGTTGGAGTGCGTGGCGTAGCGAGGTCTGGTTTTTCAAAGTCTTATAAAGGAAAAAGGGAATTTCATCCAGCGTCAACAGTATGAGGCAGAGAGCGATACTTCGCCAACCACCTGGTTCAATGGTACCTTTTTATTTCAGGTGAAAAAATAAAGCTGATGGGTCATAACATTGTCAAAGAAGTGTCTGACATAACATCGATGCCAATCAATCTGGAAAATTCTATGTTTTCAGGAAATCATCAAATCAGAGCATGAATTCACCTCATTGAAACCGCTCTCTCCCACCAGGTGGACTGTTCGTACCCCATCTGCTCAGTTTTAAGCCAGAATGAGTCAGTGCTGACAGCTGAAAGAAGAAAAGGCATCATGCAGCTCACTTTAACTCAGGCCAATGGTCTTCACTGAACATTTTTAAAAGTGAATGTTGTCTTCAGCCATGGCTGAATTCCTGATTTGGGATTAGAAGTATGTAAGCACATCCTCATGGCTTAGGAAATATTCAAAGATGTGGGACAGGAGTGTCCTGAATTGAGGAGAGAAGTGGTTTGTTCTCCAGTCTAATGCCAGCATTTACTGTTCAAACCTTACAGATTGTACTTTTAAGACATTGACCTTTAAGTTAATTCAGTGCTACTTATATAGTTTTTATATTTATCTAATATATTGAACAGTGATTAATTGTAAAGGTGAAAGAGTGAGAGAAACAGCGTACATATACAAGCAATTTTTGTTGTAGCATATCAGAGCTGTATTATAGAAACAAAATACAGAAATAAATAAATCTAGCAGTTTAGCAGACGAAAAAGTGTTTTAAAAGTCCCGATTAGTATGAATTGAGCCTTAAAATTGATTGTAGAATATTGCACCTAGATAAAAGAAATCTAAACTCTGGTGGTGATGATTATATTAGATTTGCACATTTTGACATCACTGATCGCTGTGGATTTTTTTTCCTCATAACCTATCATCATCATTTTAATTGGAATAAAAGTAGTCCTTCCTTTTGTTAATGAAGCTCCACACAAGTCACAACTTCATCAAATAGTTTAATACAATACAAAAAACATTCAACCATATCCATGTTAATCTTTTACTATTCAGCTTTACAATTATCCGACTGAGATTTTTTTTTTTTTTACTGCTATGTTCTTTATGATTGTTTCCATGATCACCACATGAAGAGTATCGGCTTGTTTCTTTTTGACTAAGTACATGCATTATAACTCTGCAGCACATTGGCTGCATCCTTCTAAAGCATTGCAGTAAACCATTGTTTATGTCATTTGTCCTTAAGGTGACCATAATAATCATAGGTCAAAGGTCAGAGTAATATAAAAATCCAGAAACACAAAACAAAAACAAGATCTTTTGATACATAATGATACTCATATGCAAACAAGTTGTTTGGAAATGATTGCTCCTTATAAACAGCTTGTTGAAGGCAGGAATGAGGTGTCTTGGTTCCACCTCACTGTTTGGGATAAAAGGTAGGAGTCTGGATTGGAGGGTTAATTTTTCAATGTTCGTGCCGGCAGTAGAATTAGTCAGAGAGCTAGATTTGTGTAGAAGGGACAGCCAACATGGTAAGCCAGGACATCAGCGTTGTTGTGCTTCATGTCACGCCTCTGATTCTGGAAAGAAGCTCACATCAGAAACTGGGGCGAGCCAAGGTGGTATAACATGCAGTTTTCTTAACAAGGGCATTGTGGCATCTAAATATAAAGGAGGCTGAATACTGACATTCATATTGTGACAGGCAGGTTTGAGGACAAAACCAACTTGGTTAGGTTTAGGGGAACATTGTGGAAACTTCTTTAAGGTTCAGGAACAATCCTCATCATACTGCAAACAAAAGCAATGCTGATTATCAGATTGAAGAGAAAACAAACAGCGGTATCCCGTGTTATAGTCACATCCCCACATGGACACATGTGGGGATGTGACTATAACACGGGATATCATGTCTGCTGACATGATTTATCTATCATGTCAGCAGACTTCCTCTTTGGCTCCATTTGTTATTATACACTGGCTACTAGATAATGACAGAGTCGGACAGTCTTGTGTGTTGCCAATAGAGAGACACCTGATCCTGAACTGTAAACCGTTTACAACACTACAAGTCACTACACTTTCATACACAGTAACACACAGGAGGAGATGAAGTCCAGTCTTACATTTCTTTCATGAATCAAACCTAGGTTCATATTTATAAATAATTATCAGCAATTACTCACTTTTTAGTATTTGCATTAGAACAAGATGAAGTTTAGTCCTCTAGGTTTTTATTAAGTTAAATTAATTCATATTTGTGGTGGGGGTAGTGTTTGCTTCACAACACCGATGCCTACGACGCAATTAGAGCTAATTTGAAATTAAAAAAACTAATAAATCAAGCAGCTTTTGGCTATGTCTTTTTATTGAACTTCATTCCAGCTGAAACAGCCAGCATGTAGAGTTACTCAGTGCAGATTTCTTTTGTTTCTTTCATGCTCTTCTGACAATACTTCTTTGGACAATTTATGCGTCTTTAATGACAGCGGCATGTGTTGTGAGTTTTTATAGAAAAATATCTTTGTCCAACTGAGAGTTCGTAGCAGTCGATTTCACAGTGGGACACCTAAGCTGTTTAAAAGCTCCCCCCTCAGCTCCTCTACCTCTCTGCCTTTGCCTCCTTCTCCTTCTCTGCTTCACAGATAAAGTGACTTGACTCCAGGGTGTTTTTGCTGCACGCTGCAGCATCACTGAGACGTTCAATAATGTTTTTCTATAATTAGAAACCGTAGTAGCACACTCATTTCCCCTATTTATTCCTTTCTGGTGGCAGTTGGCTGCGTCTCTGTTTGCTGATATGAGCTATATTTCTCCTACCATATGGCGAGCTGACATATAAGTAAACTCTTTAATATCTTTTGTTTTATTACAGCACATTAATTTCCCCCCTGATTGTGTGAGGGCTGTTCTGCAATATAACCTAGAGGTGAGTTGAAGCTCCTGCTCACAACTTCATCAGGAGCTATCACATGAAGTCTGTCCATGTTTTGGTGACTTCCACAGTTAGCACATAAGCACTTCATGAATTTAAAAGAAAGCACTTAAGCATCCACACAGAAAATCTCTGTTTGCCTTAGCTGTTGTTGGTTTAGTCATAGGACCCTCCCCATTCCCTCCCGCTGCCACCACTTGCATCATTACACCATTCTGTGCCTGTGCTGGTGTTAAGGGGGTAAACCAGCCCCTTTGGAATCCTTCAATGGCCATTATTAGTATTCAGTGGGGAAATAAAAAGGACCCATCTGTGGAGGTGGTGATGAGGGGGTGACAGGAGGCCTGGGGGAGGAGGGAAGGCGAAAGATCGGGCACATCCCCTGAGAGACCAAGGGATTAACCACTGACACATGAAGCCTGCTAATAAGGCGGCTTGAAGACCCTCATCTATGGGATCAGTTCATACACATGTAACACGCCACACACACACTCGCACAGATAATCATGTAGTTTCATATGTATGCATTCTGCATCAGCAGTGTTTTCTATCCACCACAAGTGCAGTCTCAAAGTCTCAATCACAAACGCACACACAGCTGCATTGCTGTATCTTTATTAAATTTGTAGTAGGGCCACATCTGGTCACATACACCCAGAGAACAAAAGGGAGAGACAGGGAGGGGGGAGTCGCAGTGTCAGATATGGATATTTCATTCCATGCCGTAGAGTATTAATGTGCATGTGCACGCGCCAGGCATCTGTTACATATAATTGGACGGTATCAGGTGCAGACACGGGGCCAGATTCAGTCCACCCACAACATGACTTGTCTGCTCCTGTGAGTGGTAGAATCTGTGTGTCAACATCTATATTTATTATGGGACTGACCCAGAGGTTTGGGAACGATGACTGCCTGATGGGGGATGAGTGACTCTGAAGACTGTCATGAATCAAGCCATATCATCCCCGTAGAGCAATTGTGGCGACTTCTGCGTTGCTGTTGTCGATTTAATCAGAATTCATTGATTGTTCGGAGCTTTTGTCCAAAGAGGAGTTTTTGTCAGCTGAGTAAGAAGGGTTCCCTCACTGGTGTAAGTAGGTATGTCTACACTTGAGTTAATAGTACATCTTTATCAAAGTATTAAAGCTGGACGTGTTTGTTTCGCCCTCCAAATCATCTCATCACCAGGTTCAGCACAAACGTACAAACACACACGGGATCCGAGTGCATGAACATGAGACCCTTCCCCTCATGAGACTAACCTATCACTGCCACCGCTCTCACACCCCCCAGAGCTTCCGATCCTGCTTCATAGGAGAAACACTTTTTTGCAGTAGTTTTGGTTGTGAAAGCGGTCCAAATCGTGTCCGTGATCTGATTTATCAGACTGATTATGAGTGTTTGCTGAGATGAATAAAAGTGTTGCTCATTACTTCCAGGTTTCATTCACTAGGTAGGTAATGTGTCGTACGGGTTGATGAGACTACTTGGAGAAGGAATTTACCTGAGAGGCGAGCCAATTAACCGACATGCAGAAGAGACACCACCACAATATGATAATGGGGGGTTTTGCCTGCATCAGTCTCTCTATCTAATGTAACTGTATCTTAAATGACAATATGGTTTGGGGTGCTTGGATAGAAATAGATCACATGTACTAAAAGAGAGACAAGGTATTGTAATGTCACTCACTATAAATCAGGTCTCGTTGGCTGCCTGAGATACGGCAGATCCAGAAATAGAACTTTGCTGACAAAGGAAGTTGTTACGACCAAAGATCGATACACTCTCGGTTGGCTCCCCTGCTTTGAACCGAAGGCATTTTTCTGAGCGCTGCATTTTGTTTTCCCTGTTCCTGTCTGGCCATGTCTTGAATTAAGAGACGATAGCTTTGATGCCAAAGTTCACTCCTCTAAGACTGAACTGGCCGCAGAGTCGCATTACTTTGCAGTTCAGCAAGCGGGGGTGTAGTTCTGTACATTTTTTATGTAAAACGTCAATAATTAGTTACTAATTGGAAATCACAGTTATTTTGTTTATTTGGTCCACCAGTTACATGTTTAGTCTATGAAATATTAAAAACAACAGTTGCCTTTCACAATGTCTCAGAGATAAAAGTGAGCCTCAAATTGTTTTGCAGTCTCAAAAGCCAAAGATATTCAATTAACCAAGAAGAAGCTCGAACACTTCTGAGAATCTTGAACCAGCAGAAGTTTGGCTCTGAAAAAAACATTTTTTGTACAGTTTAATTTTCTGCATGTTCTTCCTGTGTCTGTGTGAGCTCTGTCCAGGTGCTGTGGTTTCCTCCCCCAGTCCAAAGACATTCACATGAGGTCAATAAATGACTCTCTGCCTGTAGATGTGAGTGTCAGCGTGAATGCTCGTTTGTCTCTGTATGTTTTTATATGTTGGACCTGCGTTAGACTGGTGGCCTGTCCAGGGTGTAGTCAGAGGTGCAGCAGCCGTGTGAAGCTATACTGTAACAGCCTCAAATGAACAGATAGATCAACATCTGTCTGGCTGAGTGCAGCGTTTTACACACTCTCAGTTAAACACTGATGTTTTTGCCTTGCGCCAACATGCGGTACTCAGGCTTTCCCCATATGGCTCTGAACATGGTCACAAGCTGCTGTCAGTGAGTGACTAGATACCTCCTACACCAGACATTGGAAGTGATATGGGCCTACGCTACACTTCAAGCAAAACAGCAGCAGATGGTGAATATTTTGCATCCCAGCGCCTTTGTGATGGACACCTCTGAGAGTGGACTGAATGACAGCTGTTTCTCAGCAAGTGTCCAGTTACTGTGCAATCAGGGAAATGATCTAGAGGGTGGATTTGGAGGTTTTGGCAGGAAAAGCGTAATCACAGATGTGATGACTGGATAATGTGTCATTCATTAAAAAAAACCAACAATACAGTTGTAAATGATACCAAATAATTTTCCAAGTTCAGATACTGAAAAGAAGCTCATTAATCTCAGCAGTTTATCTGCAGCCCACATTGAGGTTTGAAATACGCACACATGCACTTTCTGGCAACTTTATTGAGGATGCAAATATTTCATCAGCCAATCAATGCATTTAGGTTGTAGACATGGTGACAGTCATCTGCTGTTCAAACTGAATGTCAGAATGGGGAAAAACATTTTTACAGAAGTGGTTTTAAAGGTGGTGTGATTGTTGGTGCCAAATTTATCAGATATTTCAGAAACTGTTGATCTATTAGAGGATTAGAAAAATGTTACCAGCTCTGATGAGTTTCGATTTTTTGCTGCAACATTTGGAAGGTAGTGTCAGCTGTTACAGGTTTAATGGTGCAGTGCACAGGGTGTTTCTTTGAGCTCCTCCGTAACAATTGAACATCTTTTAAACCACTGCCTTCCTGAGTGTTATTGCTCACCATGTCTGTCCCTTTATGACCACAGTGTACCCGTCTTTTGATGGCTACATCCTGCAAGATAACGCACCGTGTCACAAAGCTCCAATTACCTCAAACTGGTTTCTTGAACATGACAATGAGTTCACTGTACTCAAATGGCTTCCACAGTCACAAGACCTCAATCCAATAGAACAGCTTTGGGATGTGGTGGAACCGGAGAGTCACACTATGGATGTGCTGCCGACAAATCTTCAGTAACTGTGTGATTGTCTGATGCAATCATGTCAACATGGGCCAAAATGTTTCCAGGACCTTTTTGAATCTATGCCAATTAATAAATTAAGACAGTTCTGAAGGCAGCCACGCACACACACACACACACACACACACACACACACACACACATATATATATATAAAAAATGCAGTGCACAGGGTGTTTCAAAAATCATGGATTGTCATCATAGCTATAACACCAAAGCATCTACTGAAATTTTATGTTACATTGATTCAATGATTATTTGCAATTATTAACTTTTAATAAGGCTGGTTCCACAATTAGTTTTCCGACCAAAGAGGCTCTCTACAGAGATGTTTCATTAGATCATTACAGTGATAAATGGCTGCATCCCTATCACCCACATGAATTACAACCAATGTAGCATCTGAAGCATTTCAACAACACCAAGGTGGTTTTTGCTCACAGCTACATTCAGCGGAAAACCCTAAATCCAGAGAACTAAATTGGATCATTAGGAGACTTTTTAAAATGTTGGCGTATATCTGCATCATCAGCTTATTTCCTGCAGAGGTTTTATCGCTCCTGAAAGTAGTGACACAAAACTTCACCCTAAACTCGTTTTTCAGTTTTTATCATCACAAAATGTGTTAATAATTGGAATCTGTTTTTTTGTTGTTTTTTTTTTTTTTTGGACGTTCTCCATTTTTGCTTAATTTAGTAAGTACATCACTCTTCTCTTCTTTGATTACAGTTTCTTTTTCACTTTGTCTTTCCCGTTTTTGTACCCGCTTTTGAAGTGCCGATGTGAACTGAGTCATTTACTTGACAGGGATTCTCAAAGATGACCATCCATCATTTCACATGCATAAAACTTTTACATCAAGGAAGCACTTTTTTGAAATAATATTCTGCAGGTTCCATTTGGACTTATAACACAAGACCGACTGGAGACGATATATGGCTTAATTGCTTGTATGTATTAAATAGATTTTTAGTTACTTCATCGTTGATATTTATGTCTTGGTGGAGCAGAGCATTAGTCAATGAAACCAGCTGAATTAGTTACTATCTCCAGTATTCTTGTTTATTTGGAGACATCAAATGAGCATTACCTTGTTGTTTTCACTGCATTTCTGACTGATCACTGTGGCAGTGCAGTGACGCAGCTGCTAAACCCCAAAACAAACAGGCAAGAGCTCCTCTACCAAGAATACAAACAACAGAGTGGCAAAAAT
The DNA here is from genome assembly GCA_034769265.1 of Remorina albescens. Classification (NCBI taxonomy): domain Eukaryota; kingdom Metazoa; phylum Chordata; class Actinopteri; order Carangiformes; family Echeneidae; genus Remorina; species Remorina albescens. Next base: position 6,573,007 of record CM068478.1, on the reverse strand, counting down.
TAACACAGTGCCTCAGGGGCTGCGTTTTAAGCAACAACAACCATTTTCAAGGAGGTTTTGTGATATGATGTTACATTAAGTACATTTTTTTCATTTGTCTTTTAGAATCAATATCAGGCACATACAGCCTGTTTTTTTTACAGTGTCTGTTTGATATAAAACATATGTTTTGAAATAGATGTAATTTATTGTGGTTGTGCATCCAACAAATCTCACAATTAGTTGACATTTACACTTTTACACTGAGTGTTCATAAATATACTGTCGACAACTTTATTGGAATAAAGTAACAACCCAATAAACATGGCCTCCTTAAATTACCATAAATAAGATTGCCAGTGTTTATAACCTAAATATAAATCATTGTCATCTTCATCCTCGTAGTGAAACACTCAACAATCACATTTAACTCATTTTGGTTTCTTTTTAGAAATTTAGAAATCAGATTTGTTTTTAAACGATGTTAAATCTCTTCTCCACGGCTTCAGGAGATGCTCCTATGTGGGTTATGTCAGTAGGGAAGGACAGGCTATAATGAGCTTGTCCAAAGTAGAATCATTAAGCTCATTCTTTCAAATGTAGCATAATCAATTTCAGACCTGTATTTTAATAACATTTACATAATCTACCATCATCTATCAGATGGGTGATGAGTCCATCCATCCATGCTTTTTCTGACAGAGCTAGAATTAGATTATGTATTTTCCTTCACAACAACAGGAGAAATCAGACAACTGTGCACTTTAGTGCATGACATAGGTAATGTAACATTTCCCTGAAGATGCAATAATCTGTCACACTGTACTTCAGAGGATGTGTGGCCATGCTGACTCTGGTTCAGCAGAGGTCAGTATTTTCTTTAAATGTCGATCGCGTTATGTGGATCAGTTACAGAGTTGCAAAACTGAAAATTTAAATGTCATGGATTATTGCTTCAGGAGTGCCGTTGTTTCAGCAGTGTGTTCGTCAGTGTAATGAAGGATCTCTAATGGGAAAAGCCATCCACATGGGGAGCCCTCCAACTGAAGCAAATTGCACTGAAACACAGGCCGTGTCTGTTTCTCTACTCTGCTTTCCGGCTGCTGTGCCCGAGGGAGCGCACAATCTCGCTCACAGGTGTGAATGAAGAGCCTGATTGGTTGCCTCGTCTCCCTACATTTCCCCACTCACACCTCTCTCCTGACCTGACAGCTTCACTTTTTATATAGTTGCCACAGATAATTCCCAGAGAGTAATGTGTTGCGCAGTGACAGGTCATGCCTTATGTTTTCAATATGTATGAAAAGGCAGAGAAAGCTCATTCGTGGTTTGTGCTGCCGCCTCTCAAAGTGAACACTTACCCTTTTGGCATGCATGTGAAATTGGGTTTGAAACAATATCTGGCATCTCTGGATGGGAAAGCTTGAAAGTGGGATGAGTTCATAAGAGAGGAGATGCAGTTACAAAGACATGACAATCTTAATACAAGAAACTGCACCCATTATGAACAATAACATCACATCAATAACATCAAAATAACGTCAGTGTGTAGGTGCAGAGTCTTTTAAAAGTTGTAAACCAGGGGAAAAGGTTTTTGCAGTTTCTCCTACAAATTTTATTTCAGTCACTTGTTGAGTTTCATTGATATAACTCATGTGTGGAGTTGTGTACTTACAAGCCGAACTATTGTGATTTCTGGTATTAAACTCTGCCAGCTATTTTGTCAATTTATAAAGGCTCTCTCAACCACACACACACACACACATATATACACAACCCACCAACACAGACACACATTTCCACGTTCATTAAAAGCAAAGGAGAAAGCTAACATAACCATGAGCTGTGTGTGAGGATTTAAATTTGACTCTCAGGAGCACATAACACATGGAGCCTGCATCTGACGAGCGTCTCTCTACTCTTGACTCTTTTCCATTCATTAACACTCAACTCATTCAGGAAATCTGTCACCACTTTTGAGAAGTGCAAGTGGTGAACAATGTGGAAAGAGATGCAACAGTGAATATCAGCAGGGTGAAGTTGTAATTGGCTTCCTTTCTCCTTCATTTGGAGGCAGGTGAGAAGATATAAGAATAAGAAGAGCATTAGCATTTTTCTTCTCACAAATCTCTCACTGAGTTTTCACAATTAACAGCTCCAGCAGTAATACATTATTCAGTGTTTGCACAGCCTCGCCCAATAAGCTCTCTGAGTGCTTGAACTACAGACCAAAAGAGAAAAAAAAAAGAGTAAGGTAAAGCTGTAAGGTTTGTTAATCTCAAACTCAATTCTGGAGGTCAGCTTGTGTGAAGTTTGGCTGCTCTAATTTAAGACATGCTCTAAAAAATGTCAAAACTGGCTTTTAAGTTACAACTACTTATTCCGTGAAGTCAAGTTGCCACACTCCAGGAAGTTCAACAGGCAGCAGGCCCACTTGCTGTCGCACACATTGACGGAAATTTTGAGAGGCGCTCAGGGCGTAGCAGTTCTCTCTTCATGTCTTATAGAGTCGCACTGGCAGAAAGCAGCTTTAAAGAAAATGTGTTTGATGTTAAACAGCACTGAGGCATGAGCTCCGATCTCCAGTCAAGTACCAAAGACTAGAGGGAATGGCAGTTTTGAGGAGAAGTCTGTTAAAAAGGTGCTAAAGAAATAAAGCTTAGATCTGAAGCCATTGTGCAATGAGATGTGAAGGAAATAATGCACAAATTATATACCTGGCTTGTCCTGCATTTGCAAACTGTTCAACATCATGCTCATGTTAAAGTTTGAAGTTTGATTCGATCGACTTTGCCTTACTCAGATGGTTTCAGAGCTGTCAGCAATGTTCCATGCTGATAATTTCCTTTCTGCAAGCTTGAATGCCTTAAAGTAAACATATGCTCATGTGCCATATTAGACTGAAAAAAAAATATATATATATACTCATAAAATATAGGAATTCTTTGCATCTAGTATGTATATAGTTTTTAATTTACAGACTGTTAATTTTACTTTGTCTAATTTGTTGAGATTTTGGCACAAACATTTTCACCAGGAAGGACAGTCACCATAGCTCTTGTCTTACTGCAGTGTGTTTAAAAATAGTAATTTCATTTGGCAATATAATCGAGCATATGATATCTTGAGCATGTTTTGTTGGGCAAACTCTCAGGCTGTTGTGTTTGTTTGAGCTTATTTGATATTTAAGGTTGGAGACACAGACATAAGCTGAGAAACCGACAGTTGAGACGCTCATTTCCGCTCGTGGCCGTGCGCCCTCTTAATAAATTTTGGACAATCGGACATGGACAGTGTGGTCACCCTTGATTAGTCAACCAGCACAGGTAAAGTGTTTCTCTCTAAGGCAGAGGCAACCCCTGATCAGTGGTCCATGTCTGCAAACCCTCGCCCACATCTCCAATTTCCTTCCTCCCTGTCTCCCCCCCCCCCCACACAGGGGAGGTTGTTCATCGGAGTGCCTCCTATTTAACGGGAGATGTGACAGAGCCCACCACAGGCTGGACTCTAAGAAGGAGGGGTGGAGGGGGGACTTCAAGGCTGCTGCAGTCGAGGGTTTCATCGCAGGCGTGACCCCCCCCCCCAAAAAAAAGATGCCTGAATGATTTATGAGGTGAAATGCAAAGAGGTATGTGTGATTGCATCAATGCTGTGTCTGGGCCTCTCCTCTGAGTGCTATATTCTTAACCCTGACACGCAAGAGAGAGCCATCAGCGGAGAAAGGAAGGGCCGGGCTTGTGTTGTAGATAAATAAAACGCACAGCAGGCGCACACACATACAGCTGAAGGAAAGGCAGAAATGTTAATCATACAAGTAATAAATCTCTATTATGAATGCAGGCTCATCAGATCTGTGGTGACAAAGAAAACTGGGTGTGGCTGTAGTGCTGGGGGAGGAAGTATGGGTATCCCCTCAGGAAAAGCCCTGAGCACAACCTCCCCTTCCCCCTCTAACACATTACACATAATTAAGACGTCTGGAGGAAGAGAAAGGCAGCAGGTAGATGATAAAAAAATCTGTGTTCATTCTGAACTCTTGCACTGTGAGAGCCGGGCTGTTTCTGTTGCTCTAAATTTAGAAGATCTTCCAGTTTTCCTCCAAAAAACGTAAGAGCAAAACAAGACGCATGCCATGTCTCTTGAAAAATTCAGGATCAATTGAAATACAGCTTGAAGACTCTAATGGGGAGATGAGAAGTGGAGGGATGTGCCACACAAAGGAGTGATGATGCTCAGCTATGAGGAAAGAGGAGTGTTCTTTTATTGATTGAGGCATTAATGTACATTATATACATGTTGGCTTAGCATAGCACCTCATGCAAAGCCTAAAGCTGTGCAAACAAATAATACAACATAAGCATTTCCCTCAATATCCCCTTGTGGGTGTGAATATCAAATCAAATTTATTTCTGAATTATTATTTTCTTTTTATATACTGTCACCTCACTCTGTGCATCTTTGTGGTAAAAGCAGAAAATGTCACAGGAAAAATTTCAGACACTTTGCTTGTCAGGTGGATTAAAGCCGGCTTTCCGTCTTGACAGCTGAAGAGAAGGAAAAGTGGGGGGAAGGGAAGGTGAAACAAAGACTGGGGATGTCCCATCTCACACAGGTCACACACATACTGACAACTGACAGTCTGTTGGCCTTTTCATAGCAACAGGCCGACTCCCATGAATCTCTGTCCTCAGGGAAGACACAAAAGTGTGCGTCTTGGAATATGAGTCTGTAGCAGTTTCTTGAGACAAATTTGTGTTGTTGAGTTCTATTAATCATATTTACCACCTGTGCCAGCGTCTGAGAGAGAGACTGTACTTCTACACACCACAGTGAGGGCGTAATATAGCGCCCCATCCCAACATACAGCCCGCTCAAGGTCTGCCTGTCTGCAGCAAACAAATGTTCAAAGACGCTCATAGACACACACAATCTCTCTATCTCACTGCCTTTCCACACATACAAATACTCTTGACACACGTGTATACATAACCGTGTCCCTTTGTGGACCGTTGCCATGCAACATTTCTCTGATTGGGTTAACTGAGCTCTGCTGCATGTGCACTCAGTCACACACTCCTGCTGGCTGATGAAGATCAGATCACACACACACACACACACACACTCACACACTCACAGACTCACACTTTTGCCACACCCATCCTCCTCTCCCATGGGGCAGAGCTGTATTTCCAAGGCCAAGGATGGAGTGAGGCTCCTCCAGGAGGGAGTTTCTCTGAGCTCTGCTGCTCAGTCCAGGGTCGTAGCTTCTCCTGATGAGCTCCTCGGAGATTGGAGATGTTTCTTCAGTTTGAACTACAGGTGCTTTTACAAAATCACGTGTTCGCCATTATTTTTAATGTATTGCAAGTTGAAAAAAATTGAAAAACCCCCTGGAAATGTTACTATGTTACAAGGCTTGATCCATAAAATACAGCAAAAGCATCTCAGTTTGCTTTTTGTTCATGATGCTATCAAAGTGTCCCTTGCCGATGTTAGACCAAATCTTTAAAGTGCCCATTGCTGCCAGTTTCTTTGCTGTTGCGTGTTTGTTGATTTGGCTTTGGAAAGATAAATTCAACTTGATAAGACCTAACCCACTGGAGAAGCCCAGAACCTGCTGTTGTGATTGCTGAAGGATGTTGCACTTTGTTTTGTGAAATATGAGTTTTTGTTTTTGTTTGTTTCAGTGGAAGACCTCTGCTCAGACAAACACGTGGCCCTTGGTGATCGTGTAAACTCAACATTTGGAGGGAGATTCAAGCTTCATTCTGATCTAAGTCGCAAACAAAGGCCTGAAGCACTACTGATGTCCCTCACCTGTAAGTCTGTTTGGATGAATGTTACACCTCTATCTTTGGCCGCACCGTGTTCAAATCACATCTGTACCATTTTAAAAATTATGTATTGCAAAGATTAGACATTGATTAGAAAATGTTGTTTACAAAAATTTATTCATACAAATCTTACAACACTTCCATAACATTGAGAAACGTAAAACCCCATATAATGGCTCCTGTGTGTATAACGATGTCACTTTGTACTAATGTTCACTTTTAAAACACATTGATGTCAGATAGATAAGAGATTAAACATTGAAGTAAGGCGTTTGGCGCTTTCAGAAATATCAACAACAGGCATTTTTCTATGATCTGAACAAAATCTCTTCTTCTTGTTCTCAACCCTTTTACTCTAGATAGTGATGCACATAGTTGTAAATAATATGTTGGTGCCGTTTTTGGATTAATAAGCTATGGACCAATATCAAAATAATCAACAACACCTCATAATCAACAATAACAAACACTGGTCATTGTTCACAACTCACTGAACACTCACTGACACTGAACACCCCGAACTCATGCACACACACAAATACACACATACACATACACACACACACTGCCTGCTCCATCAACATATACATCCTATTCTTTTTTTCTGGCCATGCTTTAAAAAGAAAGCCTAATTCTACTACTGTTGGGGCAGACTAAGCCAAGCAATTAAACAGAGTAAAAGGAAGTTTCAATGTAAGCTAATGGACTGCAGCATTGTAGGGCCACTAGAATTGCCATCTGTCACTTGTGGCGATTTTTTTTTTTTCTTTTTCTCATTTTTTTTCTCACGTCGAAGCAAGGCACCAAAGCCAAATAGCTGTTTCCACCTCCACGTGTGCACTCATTCACATAAACAATAAATACACACGCACACACTCAGGCATAAACAAAAATTTGCACAAGTACGCCAACATCTGCATCTGCACACACACACATTCACATTCACACAAAGCCTGTAGGATAAAAGCCAAATTGAAGAGTGTATTGATAGTTTCATGGGGGGCACAGACCACTGATTGGATTGCAGGGGTGCATAAAGCAGCATTAGCATAATATTGAATCAATACATAAGTTATTTCTTTAATAAAAGTCGGTGGGAAGATCCCTCTGCAGGAGGGTGGAAATTTCCATTCACCTCTGTTCTCTAGTGGGAGAAGGAAACTCTGATTGGCTTCGTACAGCTTCACTTACATTTTGCCTCAGCTGATACCAAAGCGGAGGGAATTCAACATCTGATGTTTTCATCAGACTCATTCACCGCAATCTAACTTTGGCAGGAGAGGAGAGGGGATGCGGCAGCGGTGGCGGCGCTCCCATCTCTTATTTATTTCAGGTGTGACAATCTCTAACCGGCTCATGGTGGCTGTAACACGTCTCCATTGTAACAGCATACTTTGCTTTCTCTATCTCACCCACCCCAACCACACACTGTCTCTTTGCTCTCTCTCCTTCTACATGTATACCTCATTCTCTCTCACACATCACACTCTCCTCTTTCTTTGTCACATCCTCACTGCACAGTACCAACCAGCAGACATCTAACACAGATCAGCTTCGCCTTAACAACCAAATCACAGCACTGTCATATCAACTATTTATCACAGCGATCTAGAAGCAAAATAAACTTTTTTTTTTTCTTTTTAAGAAAAAATCTCAACCAGGACAAAGGCAACAAGCAACAAAAAGGGGCATCAAGTATCTTGCTTTATGATATCCACAATGTGAGTAGCAGGCGAGGTAAAAGAAATTCAACAGGTCAGTGCAGTACCAGTTTCCACCACCTCTAGCCCTCCTTCTTCACATTTCCAACACATCTGAAATAGGCTCAGCACAGCCCAGCTCCCAAATAGCACAATCCAAAAAGAAAGAAAGGAAAGCATGAGGCCATGCAGTTTCTCAGCAAAAATTAGCAACGTGTCATTTTCCACATGCACCACAAAGTAAGACATATGAATTTATTATACCGATCTGCAACTGCAATGCTACTTTTCCTCTCCAACCCCCCCAAAAAAGAAAAGGCTTCACCTCTAGCTTCTTATATGTTCTTAGTCCTCTCTGAATATATTTCATGCTGCCCAAATACAATCAGCTGAAGCACATTCTTCCAAACAGTTCTTGTTGACTGAATACAGACAACATTGAGATGAATATGTGCATGGTGTCCTTCGGATACTGTACAGAACACACACATGAAACAATCTTTACACAGTCCTGTCGATCACTATTCATCTCCTACAGTGAATGACTTTGAGGCAAGTGAGCAAGCAGTGTTTGCCGCATACTGTGAACAGCAACTTGAGTGCATTCCTTTATCTTTAGTCAAGGCAGTCATGCCCTTGCACAAGCCTGCGATGTAATTTCTGTTTGAAAAGAGGGGTTGGTTTTTTACCATCAGTTACACGAATGAGCGTGTAAGTCAATCAGTTATCCACCAAATGAGAGGCTGTACAACAAAAGCCATCTGAATTCCCCCGGAGGGGCAGCAAGCTCTACAAACCCACGGAGCTTCCATTAAGGGAGCGGTGGAGAAGGGTGGACAAGGGCAACATCTATCATTTAGGATAAGACGGATATGCCTCACATAGCATGCTCACTGCTTCTTTGGGCCTGTTTGGAAAACAAACAACACTAAAAAAATAGAACGTTGGTTACAAAAATAAGTATAACATTCAATACTTTGATTGTCTTTTTAAAATCTATTTATTTTCTGCATATGTAGATGACCTTTAAAGATTTCAAGCGCATAACGTTGAAGGTGCACAATTATCTTTTTTTTTTTCTCTATTTTTTTATTTAATATTTTTTTTAAGTCATTTTGTTTTGTTTTCAACATCTTAACATTAAAATAAAATATTGGTCCACAAAGTATCACTGTGCGGTATCAAGTGCTTTTGTACAAAAAGGGGGAAAAAAAAAACGATATTATTATTATTAAAATATTCATTTTAATGGCTTTACTTCATACATAAATACATGTTGAAAGAACACAGGCGCAATCCACTGGTTGGTCAGATATATCTGAATGACTTTGATTTAACGACTGGATGTATTTACACAGGAGGGCAGTTTGGGCGCTTTAACGACGCTACAAATAGGCCAGTCGACGTCCTTTGTTCCTAACTCTCTGTCTGTACCTTCTTCCCAGAACCGCTGCCAGGTATTTCTGCACGGCCATCTGCTTTCTATAGCGGCTGTAGCTGTCGGTGAAGATCCCATCTGAATGTCTTTTGGATAAGGGCTCTGTCTCGTCCTCCATGCTGTTGTCTTCACTGCAAAAAACAAAAAAACAAAAAACAAAAACAAAAACAAACAAAAAACAATAAATAAATAGATACGTAAATAAATAAGAAACAAACAAACAAACAGCACATCAGTAAAAGCTCCATAACCCACTCCCACTTCTCAACAGATTCCTCCTCTTCTTTTTTTATTTATTTATCTTTTGGTTAGTTTGTTTTTTCTAATAATCTCTCATCATCCTTTCAAACTTGCCCACAGTCATTAAAAATGCATTTACGGCCTTTTCATCGTGTTTTTCGTTTGAAATCAAGGCGGCAGGCAAGACAGTGTCAAAGAAACGGTGATTTAAGCGTTTGGAAAAGTTATAAATTATTCATTCAGAGCCCATTGCATAATGTGACGCAGGATTTTTTTTTTTACAGTGCCTCGACAAACAAAATCAATTTATAGATGAATCACATATAAATAATTCGCAGTTTATTTTAGTTTCAGGAACTGACCCTTATTCGTTAATCGCAGTGTCACGCAACAACAAATAAACACATAACAAAAAAAAAAGGCGTAATGAAAATTTCCAGACGTTTTTGGATTTTTTAGTTTGTTTGTTTGTTTTTAACAACAAAATACAAACACAAATAAATAAAACACGCACATAAAAAAAAACGAGAGACAGTGATGCAGCAGCCTGAAATGAACATTATCAAAAATAAAAAAAGAAGATGACTGCAGGTGAACGCTTATAAGAAATGCCCTTACCCTGCACGAATTGTCATCAGAGAATGCAGATAATGTCTCGCTGTTAACTGACCCAGGATCTCCCTCAAGGCTCTATCTAATTCTTCCTCAGCATGCCTTTCTGGTCTGAGATGATAAAACGCCAAAACACATAGATCATCAGTGACTAAAAAAAGCGCAGACAAAATGATCCAAAGTAGCCTAAAATGTCCCCGCGCCAAAATCACACCAAATAGCACCTGATTTTTATTATTTCGATTTTTTTTAAACACATACAGGCTTCATTATTTGGCACGTGCCAGCCTTTTCGCCTGAGTTAACAGTGATGGAAGCAACGTTTTAGGCTACTCGGTATGAAAATAACACTGAACAAATAACATGAGAAACTCTCGGAGGGGGAACAAAAGCAGGCAAACATTATCGCAAACAGCAAAAAAGTCATCAAAATGGGAAACCGGCTCTAAAGGCGTGAAAACGGAGAGGTGTGAAGGCGCCTTTACCTTTTCTCTGGTGGGTAGTAGAGGGTGTACCCGTCGTCGTTCAGGGATGGGGGGCTTCGTATAGCAATCTGGTCGCTATCAAAGCCCATGTCGGATAATGAATTCCCATCCTCGTCGAAGGCGTCGTTTTCAAGTCTGCGGGAGAGGAAGCAGCATTCATCACAAATCTGATCTGTGCACAAGTGGGACGCAGGAGTGAAAGAATGCCAAAATGTCTGCATCTGCTGCTAAAATCGGTGGGAGGTCAAAATGCGTTAGAGGCACAGCAGAGAAAACGAAATACAAAGCAAAATCTGAGGGTGTTTTTAAATAAAACCAGAAAAACGAATTATTTAAATCTGACTAAAATAATAACTCAAAATGTTTTAAAACGTTTGAACCGTGTGAAGATTTAATTTTCATATACATTTTTAAAATTCATTTTTAATCGAGAAAAAATATGTTTATTTTTATTCCAATTTGCTGCCTGTGCTGTTAACGCAACATACAGACTCATTAATTATTTAGAGATGGAGACAATGGGTGTGAAAATGGTCACGTTTAGTGAAGGCGTGGGGCCAAAGTTTTTATTAAAAGAGTGCTGCAATGAGCAGTGGAAGAAAAACAGAATCAATAATAACGAACCACACCCAAATTATGGATATACTTTTCTCAGAAAAACAGAAGAATACATTTTAAACACGCAGAGCTCTCCTATTCGTTTCGCCTCGCCTCGCCTCTCCTGGTGACGCCAGTCCACCGTCATCCCCTGGGCAATCCATTGCACTGACTGCACTCTCATTTTTAATAAGGGGAGTTCTGTGAACCGTCCCACTGGGCAGATACTTCCACGCAATCTCCATTTACAATTTTCCACACGAGATTAACATTTTGTGTAGGCTAAGTGTGTGTGGGGGTGCTGAAATTGCATTTTATTTCCTTTTATTGTCAGATTTCAAATTGCGCGCATGGATTGTGCGCAATTACGCACAGTTATTTAAAACCAAATGCACAAATGCAGCCACTTCATATGAATAACTATCCATATATATCGTTGAACAAAATTGATTTCAGCTGCATTTAAAATACATAAGTAGGCATAAACAATGAGGTCATTAAGCTGTAAGGAGACGCAAACACAAACACCTACCGGATCTTGGGGTAACTTATTCCGATAGGTGTGCAGAAGACACTGTCGTGCATTAAGATTCCGTAGATGAGCAAGATTAAAGTCGCTTTACTCGAACTGGCCATGCTGTCAGAAAATGAAAAACAGCAACATTAAACAGATTAGAAACAACATGCTCACTCTTTGTTCAATCAAATCCACATGCTGTGCTATACTTCTGTCATTGCCAACTAAAAGAGCTGGATCATAAACCTTTAAGTTAACCGGATAAACGCGGCGTCCGTTTGCTCAAAACAACAATAAGAGAGAGAGAAAAAAAGATTTCTGTGTGTTTTATTCCTCCCGTTTGGTAAAAGTTTAACTGTGGTATTGACATCAAATCCTTTGCATGCAGCGTCAAAATCATAAAAAAACACCAGATCTCCATGCAGTGTAGAAGATGGCAAAAAGAATAATTTCCATTACTTTATCTGGCTCCCGTCAATCCGCAGATAAAGCACATACCTATAGCAGAAGAGCAGGCAGAGCGCTGTGCTGTAGGATGTGATCCGGGCGCGGCTGTGGGAGTGTGTGTGTGTGTGTGTGTGTGTGTGTGTGTGTGTGTGTGTGTGTGTGTGTGTGTGTGTTTGTGTGTGTCAGTGTGTGTGTGTGTGTGTGTGTGTGTGTGTGTCAGTGTGTGAAAGAGAGAGAGAGAGAAAGAGAGACGGTATCTTTCTCACGCCACTTCTTCCCGGCTGAAGCGCTTCCGTCGTCTTCGTATGATCCCCTCAGTACAGTCAGGCTCACTTTTATGCTCAGTTAAAAGGAGTCAGCAGCCGAGCAGACAAATAAAAACTCGGTGGGAAGGAGCGCCCTGTTCGTCTTCATATCGTAGCTCTAAACTTTTGTCCTGTGCTGTGTTTGCCTTGGATTTTTATCTATATATCGTAAGCCATGCCCTCCCTACTCCACCCGCCTCCCCTCCTCCTCCTCCTCCCTCCAATAAGTCACATTAAGGATGCTATAGACGTCATCAAGTCTTCCTCCCGGAATATAATAGTACAGTTCCTTCCTCATCGATGCATCTGTCAGACCCCCCCCCCCTCCCCCTTATCTCTCTCTGAAGATGGAAGTTTACTTTCAAACTTTCTTCAAGAAAAAAAAACCACAACAAAAAACAGAAATGGCTGTGAGTGCACACACGTGAATTCTTGAACTTCACACAGGATGATGTGTCGGTCAGTACAAGTCAAATCAATATTTGTTTTAGTCGCCACCACAACAGCGACTGCTCTCCCACCTTCCCATCAGCCCCCCCCCCACGTCATCAATAAGACCAATTACATCAGGCTAAACTGGGGACTGATGGGGTTCGTTGGTGTCGGTGGTTTCGTGTGACTGGGTGGTTTTGAATAGTTGGCTGATGGGGGGGGGGGGGGGGGGGGCTGCTTCCGCTGACCAACTTTAAGGCCTCTGGGGAGTCCGGAGCTGTCCGGTGCTGAAATGAATCGGCTCAAATTGCAGCTCTCTGACTTTACAGTCACTTTTCCTAATCATTTCCAATAATTGCTCAGTGGATAATATCACGGCCGGGGGTGGGGGGAGGGGGAAGGGGGGGCTAATGGCCAATGCAATGACAGCGGTAAATCTCCGGACTATCCGTTAGATTGTTGAAATAAGGGAGGCACGTAATCTGATTTGAACACAGGCTGGTGACGCGGAATGCCGGCTCAGCCTACGTGGCTTTATGAACGATTCACCCATTTTCCCAACATTTTTCTTGAGTGTTCTGGATCAGTACAAAGTCCTGACTGATGCGTTAAAACGAAGAAAACTGAAAAAAGCGTGTAGCTATACTGTAACATTTGTTGCAGTGAACCCCCAAAGTGGTCGGACCTAACTGTTGACACTTGTACTGCAGCTGATGAAGCCTCATTTCTGGCACTAAGTCGAACTCACTATCTATTTGTGCGATGTTACAACTTCCCTGTAATCCTCTATCTATTCGATGTTAATATTATTGTCCATTCAATTCTAAGTACTCACTTGACATTAATATTCATGATAGGCTATAAAACTGATTATACAGCCGAGCGAGCTATTTGAAACTTTTAATTTGGAGGAGGCCAGTACGCGGCCTGGTTGTGTTCACCCACTGCAGGTCGCCACACCTTTCCGTTTTGCACGGAGTCTCACCTGTGGCTCACCAACCAACTGAAGGGTTTGTCAAAGAGGAGAGAGACTCATGTTAGCTGTATGTTTACTCCGACGCAGTGTGACGGACAGAGCCGGTCACCTCAGGGGCCTGTCCTCCACTACGGCCGTGATTCCTACGTAGTGCGCTACTTAAAGCCCTTGTGTTTCTGACATTAGGCCCAGTGCAGCAGGTAGAGACGCAGCCCTGTAGTCTAAGCAAACGGCGCCACCATGAGGAAAGTAGAAGAACATGTTCATTCATCATCAGCAGGCCACACACCAGGGGAGAAGAAACGATGAGTAAACCTACAGATACATTAGGGCGTCATACTGTTGTGCTCTCATGGCAGAAGAACTGCAGATTAGCTGAACATGGAATTGGCTTTAGTTTAAATATGTATAATGCAGGTGATTCTTGTAGTTTTTACAGTTGTTACTGAGGCATTACTTTTTCAAATTATTATTACTCTTATTATAATAATGTTTGATCCAAGAAATATGAAGAGGTAAAACAATCAACATTAAACAAGATTTTTTTTTTTAAGTTAATATTCAGGAAAACTTGGCAAATCAACCAAAGACATCATGTAAAGTGCAATAGATTGACACGGTACAAACCCTGTATCTTTGTATTTCAAGTTTTTTCCCGTTTTTCCAGTCTACTCACTCTTTCCGTCTGTCCGGACACAAATTTACAGATTTTTAAAATGCAATGTGTCAACAACAGTTTGACTAAATATCAATGCCTTCAATTTTTTAAAGAAAAAAAAAAACAAAGTTGCTGCCTAACAGCAAATGTATTTAGTTTTAAATGTTTTACTGTGTTTTGGAGACCATCTTCTAAAGAATGGCAGTATCAGTCTTCAGGTAAGTGCTCAACTTATTCTTGTACAGCACATTCCCAATTAAACCACAATATCAAACAGCCGCAGCCAAGTTTATCCCGCTAAAGAACACATTTTCCCAAGAGTCTTGACAAAGGAGAGCAGAGAGTGTGGATTGGCCCCAAAATATGAAAATATTAATGTATTTAACTTAATTTCTGTTAAATTTGTTTTCATTTAAATATTTAAAGTGTTTTATAACCTTGCAACCATCCAGATTTATCTTGTGACCCCTTGAAGAGCCCTCAACTGCTGATTAACACTCCAGCTCTACCGAGGACACATTCATGCACATTATGTGGCCTGAAGTTAAAAATAATTAAGGTCCAACAGTACGCATGAAAAAATCCTGGTCAGGACTATATGGAAAAATCTGGCCTTACTTCTATTGTTACATTGTCCTGGTCACCTTTATGTTGATTTTAATGCCCCCCCCCCCCCGCAGTGCTGCACCCAGAGTCAATAGGGGTCAGCAAATCACTTCAGAAACACTTCAGAGGAAATCTCAGCCTGAGTCATAAAGCTGACTGAACCTGCATTGTTATCTTACCATACCTGTCGTTATGTTTTTGCTGATTCGAGTTGTTTGAGCTACAGTACAACCTTATCACAGGATTTTATTTGTATTTAACGCCCCGAGGTGTTCCAGGACTGAAGCCACGGGACTTTAAATAAAGCTTGCTGTAGAAAAACGTGTGATCGGCAGGCTGTGCTGCAGAAACACTTCTCTGTTGAACACTTTGTTTCAGTGTCGGTGCGTCCTTCAACCCGTTCAGTGTTTCTATGAAAACCTGGAGGGCGCCAGATCCTCCGTCCTTGTTAAAGGGATGCACAGATTCAACGTTTTGATAAAATGTCTCTTATTTAAGTAAGAATTTCACGAGTGAAAAACATTTGGACATCTTTGTTGGATTGTTAATCTGAAAAATAAGACAGTTTCGCCTGCTCCGGTGTGTTGTGTCCTCGGTCAGAGACACGGCTGTCGGCCATATTGGACACACTGGAAAACCTTTCAATAAGAGATGACGTGACGTTCAAGTATAATCGGAAAAGTAAAGCTCACATACCGGCATGAATGCTGAAAGACTAACACTTCATTTTATGCCTTTTCTCAACTTTATACAACAACACGGTGAACATTGTTGTGCTTTTTTGGCACTGACCATAGTAACTTACTATGTTTGGACAGATATTTCTGCATTATTTCCTTTTTACTCTGGAGTCGATCATTCGATCAGTATACTCAGAAGATGAATAGTTACCGAAAAAAAAACTATTTCAGGGAGCACAGGACAGCATTAAACAGGAAAAAGGAGTTGTTTGTGGTTATACCTCTACCTGTGTGTTATTAACCACATCTACGGGTTAAAAATAAAGTCTGAGGGGTCGTATTTTTGTACCAAGGAGCCACTCAGTAAAGGGCATTTTTCTGCTATGTAAAATAACAGGAGGCTAAATATTTTCTGTGTGTGATCAGTATGACCAGTATGAATCAAAACCGTGCACACCAGTGAAAGAATTCACGTGATATTTGAATGTTTTAATTAGTGTTTTGCGACTAATTGGTGATAGGAAGGCCGGAAATCCGAGTTTAGTCCGGGTACGAGAACGCACCATGATTCCTTCTTCGGCCTCGTCGGCTCCTCTGTGCTCGTCCGGCTATTGTTGTGCGTCTTTCAGGGAAACCTCCACCATCGGCGGCCGGTGATTTCTGGGTGTTTTGGGGCTTTCCTGGCTGCTGCCCCGCCGTACTAAGCCCCCAGCCTCCGTCGGCCGGCGGAGCGCCCTGGCCGTGGAGCAGCCCCGGGGATCCCGGCCGAGGACTTTGGGCTGGTGAACTAGTTATTCGGTATGGGACAGACGGAGGACTGAGACTCCACGTTAGAGAGACTGCTGCTGTCGGCTCCTTTCTTTTTCTGCTCCTCTGGATTAGTCGATGTGAAATAATATTAGTAACACTAATACTAATAATAATAAACGTGCGGAAAAGGGATCACAGGACGCATGTAGCCGAAGAACAACACTGCTGAGGTCGCTTTCAAGGTAAGAAGTGTTGGGCAGAGAGAAAAGTCCCGTTTTGTGTTGGACTGAGGGAGCGGGGCCTTGTGCTGCTCTCACATTGGGACAAAGTTGGGAAAAGGCGTCAGGACAGTTTTTCCTCGCTGTGTTACTTTGTGATAAAAGCCCCGGTCGGTGTTGATCCTGATCCAGGACCGGAGTCTTTGCTCGTACTCTCCGATGGGAGAAGACAACAATGAGGGAAGACTCCCAAACCGTCCTGGGATAAGGATTGTCCGGTTTTAACCATCAAAATGAACACAATAACGAGTCATATAACATTTCAAGTTGCATGCCCTGCTTCATTTCAGACTTATGTTTGAATTTCTTATATAAAACTAAGTTTAACCACTTGCCCCCCCCCCCACCACACACACACACACACACACACACAGGCTGCCTCACCCTGTCTGATCAGCTGCTGTAGGCCTCAGCTGTAATGGGCCTTTATACCAACACATATCGTATAACAACAGAGTTTCCAAAAAATGCCAGAACCCTTTTAAACCTTTTCCATGCTTTCATTGTGATGGTGCGGCTCAAACTGCAGCTGTTTTTGTAAGGAGGTTTAAAATGCAGTTGTGCTGCTGTAATGTTGTGTTGGTGTATTCAGCTCCCCTTACTGTGCATGTGTCTGTTGGAGTGCTTATATACCCTGTGCCACAGTAATCCTGCTCCACGGTAATCCCTCTGTTCAAACAGCCCCAGTTGGCTTGACAGTCGAGTCTCCTTCACTCACAGACACAGACACACAACTGGAATGGAGAGGGCTGTTTGTCAGAGGAGTGAGGAGCCCTAACAGGTGGTGTTGGCCGGCCTCAGGGACTTGAGTTTAACTGGCAGCGTGAAGGATCCTCGCATGCTCGTAGAGTCTCCTCACTGCACGAATAAGACTCTACGGTATCATTAGAGTTGACTGATTAGAGGCCTCCAAGATGTTGTACCACAGTGGAAAGGCCAAAAGACAGAGTGCAACGCACTCACATGTTGGAAAACTGAACAAACGCTCGCATTTTTTGATTCTCAGATTTCAAACATTTCCCGTCAGCGATGTGGGAACAGAGAACAAGAACTCCTCTTTTTTTACAGCTCCAACGATGGCTCTTTCTATATCCCAGCTTCCCTCCAGCCTTTGACAGGCACAGCAGGTGGCCCCAATTGCATGAATGGATGCGGAAGGAAGTTCCCCCCTCCACCGGCCCCCTCCACTCACTATGATTGGCAGAGATGGCAGGCTGCCCCGAAGATAAGACCGGGCTGCGGCTCAGAGAGTGTGCCAGGGCAATTACTGAGTTACGCTTCAGTAATGGTTTGCAGCCCCTGGTACCGTCTCTTTTCTGTGGCTGTGATTCAGGACAGTGTTTACAGAGCAAGTCTGTCAACTTTCAGGCTCATATTCCAGATTTATCTTTCACATTATGTGCGCTTTCTTGCAGACCTCAGGTTCTTATGTTTGCCCAATCCATTTAAAAATCTAAAATCTAAAAGTTTTTTGGAGGTCTGAAAGGATCAGTTGAAAACAAATCAAAACATTTACATTTTTTCACTCTGTTAGTAAAATGGAGAACATTTGCTGGTTTTAGCATTTTAAATATGAGACTTCACATTGTTTCTCCAGTTCCTATCACTGGAAAATAACACATACGGGTTTTAGAGGGTTCTAATAATCTACCTTTCCCTGCCAGCTGGCCGTGGCAGCGTGCCTCTTCCTCACCCTGTGCAGCAGTGTTGCAGTGTGGGACTATAGAAACGCCAAGTGCCATATTCAACCTCACCACATGTCTCTGTGATGTTGAATATGGCCAAAGTTTCAAAGGACTTTGTGGGTGTTCAGACCAAAAGTAGCTATGTTGGAAGGGGGGCGTTGTTGCTTCAGCTGCTAGTAAGATAATAGACACAAAACAAACAACATTTTCATTTTATATCTTCCAAAGAGAAAAATGCCTTGGCAGTCTGTTTCAGACCAGGGTGACATGCTCATGTCTTCTTTTACCAAACTCCAAATTAAATTACAACAAAATAAAACTAAGAAAACACTGTGTTAATCTTCTATTGGTCAGTTGACCAAATATTTCAGCCCACTGTGAGATGCCATCAATGGAGCTCAACTGAAGAGGCTGATAATTGTCTCTGTAACAAAGGCACAGTGGATTGTAATTTCTTGAAAACACCTTTTTACAGTTTTGGGATTTGGTGCATACTCTAACAGGAATGTGCAATTTTGGATATTTCACTGGCCAAGAGTCTTGTTGCATGACGTCACATCACTTCAGCAAAATTTGAGTTGCAGAATTACCTTTCAGTTATCTTTTGCCGGGATCCCTTTAAAATGAATGAGGCCGCTCTGTGTCATTTTGTGAACCAACCTTGTTATATTTCATCAAACAGCCATGGAAGAGCTTTGCTGATCAATCCTACAGACGCATTTCAGTGTGTACCAGAACAGCACTGATGTATGATACATAGTCATTATTGCTCAAAAGTTTAGATGTAGTGTGGAAAAAAAAAAAACTCCAACTCCTCCAGTGCTGTAGTCTCTGACATCCTCTAATAACACAGTTTGCGTCACAGTTTTTTCCCCCAAGTGACCACAAAGGTTACGCAAGGGAGAAGCTCAAAGGTTGAAGGGCCTCTCCCAGATCTCTCACAGTTCCATCTTACGTTATTAGTCACTGCCAAGAACTGTTTCATGCTTAATCGTGTGTCTCAGTGCATCCCACAAATGTAGCAGCAGGCATCTGCTACATGTATCTGGTACTGTACCGTCACTCTCAGGACTGTACTTTTCCATAAGAGCAGAAACTCTGGAATTGGTCTGATTAAAAATAACCTCAAATAATAACACAAATATAAAGGGATCATGATATACTGCAGCAAGACAGATATTCGTTGTTCTCCTATCCTCTTGTGGCATTTTATAAACTTTCCTCTGATTGAGTCACATTTTATCTGTCAAGGTTTAAACAAAATTGTCCTTCATTTCACTTTTGTTAAGTGTTAATTTATCTAGTCAGTTCTGCAGACAGCACATGCCTCTATAGACCTTGAAAGGTAATTCTAAGTGAATAACTGAATCACACACATGAATTTGACGTAGGTCTGTATCGAGTTAGGCTGCAGATTCCTCGGTTTAATAAAAAAGTGTATGTGGCGTGGTAACTAGTGCCGAGATTGATTTTCCTGAATGTCGCCTGCGTGCTAGCTACAACCAAGGTTTTTTCTCCTCTCACTCTCCAGCATTGTTTGTATTCAGGCCTGTGGGAAGCAGCAGTCTGTGTCTCCTTAATCTGACACGGCATCACTGGAAGCCTGGCTCACATGTCACATGTCCTTGGATGGGCCTTGAACCTGCATTTATGTGCACAAATACTTTTGTGTGCTCCTGTACAGTATACCCGGGAGTAAAGAATATGCACATAAATTCAGTTTCATTTATGTGTCAGGATAGTGAAAATGTTCAGTCACATACTACTGATCCAAAAGTGATTTGATACAATTGTCGCTTTGTAATTCAGTAAAGTGTCTCAAGCTGTTTCCCTATCTTCTGAAATTTGAAATCTCCAGATAAACAAATGCAAACAAGCAATTTGCAGAAGAGATTTTACGTCTGATCTATGACCCACATCAGATAATCTCATTGAGGATGTAACAGCCTAATTTAGGAAACCAATTCGGAGTCAGGGTACAGTAATCTGCCTGTAATTTAATTTGCTGAGAAGTCAGTTTGAAGTGCTGTGAGTTTTGGTAAATTTGTCACGCAACAAACAAACACTAAGGGGGGTAAATTGTTCTCTGGGCGACAAATATTCTCTATATTGTTTCACAGTTTAACGTATTTCATGGAATGTTTTTCTTAAATTGTGTTTGGACAGTTATGCATCTGAATGAAATATTCCATTGCTGAGTAGTTTCAGACCGTTTTGATTATGCGCTGAGGAAGATGTGTGGCACTGAAGTAGTTGGGATAGAATTACCCATAAAATAGCATCCACTGTTACGACAATGACTTTATTTAGTTGTGCGGCAGTGATAAAACAGTCCATTCATACCAGCTGCAGTTGTAAATCTGTGCGTCTGTGTAGAAGCATCTGGTGGTTTTTGAATATTAAATCGGAGCACTCGGTTTGATTGATTGTTGTGCTGTTGGGCTCCACTGTAAGAATAGTGTGTCTGTGCCCTTATTAGCATCTGTGTTGTTCATGTTAGCATGTGTATGGGATCGTGAGACTGTGGGGGAGCATCACAAGATACTTTCTCTTTGTCCATAACAAAAGGTAGATGGGGCTGAATACAAAAGGAAGCCAAAAGCCTTTCTCTGTGGCACTAAACAACAAGAGGTGAGGTTTGCTCCACAGCTGGTTCCAAAGATTGGTAGTACATTTGCAATGTAAAAGAATTTTTTTTTTAGCAAATTCCCCCTAAAAAAGCTGAAAGAACAGATTTTAGGATTGAGTATATAACTGAAGATATCAGTCAGAGATCCTCAGTAACCTTTGTGGCCTCGAGTTGTCCTGAAAGAAGGAGCTGTTTGGTCTCTGTAGCAACAGGAAAAGTGAATTATCTTTATAAATGTCTAGCTCTTTTTTTAAACGTCTTCTATTTTGACTTATTAATAAATCATATGAATACCATATCCTTAAACAAATGCCAGCTTTTCCATAAGCTACGTTTTGTATTTTGTCTAAATAGTCTGACAAGTCAAATCATGTGCCATCCCTGAGGGCTCACCGGGGCCTGTGATCTATTTGTGGCCATTTTAGGAGCGACTGCTCTGAGTGTGAAATTGGAGAAGTGGCCCATTTTTGAGGAGGGGAATATTTTTTAAATATGTTATCGGGCATGTAATTACATGACATGATTTTGGAACTTATATCTAATTCAAGTGTTTTAATTAGCTGCTCAGTCTTTGTTGATGGTGTTTGCCTTCATCATAAGTCAGATATTCCACCTGCAATTTGATCAACAGCTGGTTGAAACAGTCATCTCGATGAGCAGTCTGGTTTCTTCAGGATTAACTCCAGCCTCAGCTGAGGATTGGAACCATGGATAACCTCTTTTATCTACACAGGGACTACGTTTTCTGAGGTCAGCTGTTAGTTTGGTGGAGAATTAGCTTCAGGGTCAGGCATGAAGCGTTTTGGACGTTTGGCAAATGTACACCAGAATTAGGTCAAAGGTTACGGCCATGTTTATGTTGGCTTCTGCTCTGATGTCTTTAGTATCTACTTGGCTCCTGTGAAAGGTGGAGGTTGTGGAAATAGTTTATAAACACATAGCATGATAGTGAGCATCGGGAAGGTCAGACGACTTGAGTAAGACCGGCAACAAATCATGTATTTTATTTACAGACTGACATAATATTTTTCTACATTTATCGTTGAAAGCAAAACTACTTTGCCTTCATTATAGTTTGCATTTAATCTCTTCCCTGGCTTGTTTGTTTAACCTTTCATTTTCTTTTTTAGTCTCCAGTATAACAAAAGAATGGACCCCAGCACTATCCACCATGTGTCTGTGGTATCTAAAAAGTGAAGCACCTGACTTCAGTCAAACATGCTGTTTCAGTCTTATAAAACTATAAACCTGCTGATATTGGCTTTTTCACTGTGTGGCTTTTCAGTCCTAACACCGGAGGACAAGTGGTAGCAGTTTGTTTCCGTTTTTTTATGTTGAAAACATAATATCATCTCAGTGTAGATGCGGCAGCTTCACAAACAGGAAGCTGTTATTTGCTAATCAGAGCGCTCAGTCCAAAATGCTCATAATGAGAGCGACTACACTTGTCATTGGACTGAGATGATATTCAGTGTTGCTGTTACTCTTCTCCTTCTTCTACTCTCAAATTGTTCCTCCTGCTCTTAAATGTCTGATTTATTTGTAATAATTCATCTCCGTCTGTTCCTGCCATCATTCATTTTGCTGTCTTTCTGCTGCTTTGGCTTTCAGTCAATACTGTTTGTCCATGCGAGGGAGTCAATAGACCATTCATCTCAAACAAACTAGATCTATAGATTGATTGTTGACCCTCATTAGATTGGATGTAGGGATGACCTTCACAAGCTAAGGCCATTCGGTCAGTGGAGACCTAATGAATTTTTTTCTTCACCAGGGGGCCAAATTGTGGTTTCTGTTTGATGGATGAAAGTCAAATCAATACAACCATTTCAATTCATAATGCAAGAAAAACATTTGTATTTGGCATCTCTGCCCTCTGCATTTTTTGCCCCCCGTAGTTCTAAAAAGTCTGTAGATTACATTTGTGAGTAATAATTTAGTATGTGATACAGCCTAATAAAGGTACTGTTATGAGCGAGTTGTCCAAAGTATAAAACATAAAACTCTTGGCTGTTGTTTTTATTGAAGTTGAACCAGCACCTGCGCCTGCTGAGAGCCAGCAGTGGCATCTTTTTGGTGGAAATGGGAGAATTTTCTACCATATTCAATGTTTATTAACAGTAGTTATTTAAAAAGCTACCTGTCTTTGTCTTTCACACATTAATCAAGTTAGTTCCTTACACTTAAAGCATGGCTGCTGTTGACAGCAGCACACTACCCTCTGACTGTGTGCAACCTGTCACTCCAGATGTATGAAATGATGATGGAACTGTGTTTGACACATACCAGGATATGAGTCAGTGCTCAGCCTTGAAGTGAAGTGTTCATCTGTGTTGCACTAGCAGTCCATTTTATTGTGCACAGTTAGAAAGGACAGATCCACTGAGGTGCTTGACATTCAAGGCCAAAGGTGGTGAAGAAACAGAGCAGTTGTCAGCTCATGACAGCACATACACAGAAACCCTACATACTGACATGTATTTGGCTTCTGTGTGATGTTTGTTTTTGTTTCGGTTTTTTTTGATAGAGGACGACATCCTTCTCAAAATATGAAACATAATCTGATCAAACACAAACCACAAACTGAGCTTAAAAAAAGAAAACTACATCTACATCTGAGGAGTTTTTCCATATCTTTTTATCTGAAGAAGTTTGAGCATAGTTCTCAAAGTGCAACAACACACACACACAAACAGGGTGTTTCATCTAACAGTTTGCTCATAAGGAAGAGGATCAACTCTTTGGACCTGAGGGCTTTTCAGTCTTCTTTAAACTGTGTCAGTGATAGTGTGATCACAAGGGAGAGGTGAAATGGCCACAGGCTGTAATTTGATCCGGCCTCTACCACGTCTGACTTGACAAACTTTTGTTAGAACTTGCAAGTCATTTTGAGGTCACATGAGGTCACTCATTGACTTTTGGTCTTTTGTGTTCTGTGTGGCAGTTAAGTATTTGAGACTTTCCAAAAAAGCTTCAGGCTGGATTGAACAGTATTCAAATTATTTATGACCCAATCTCAGTGTCATGGTGAAGCCGCCTTTTCTCTTGATGCAACGCACAGTTTATTTTGATTCAGTCTATTTTCAGGTACTGGGACTGAAAAACCTGCACTCAAGATTTGGATTTGATTGACAACATGGAGAGTTGAATCATACACTGTGTGATATTGCAATATGAGTGACACCTCTAGAGTGATGTGCATGTTTTGAGTTAAAGGGAAACTTAAATATCTCATTAATCAAACTCTGTGAAGCTGACACCACAATGCAGTGGCTGAATACAAAATTCCTGCCTTCTGGCTTTTCTGTTATTTTTTTTCCTCTCTTGCAAAAATGTTGTGATGTGTTGTAGATGATACGTTTGTAGTTTTTCTGGTATAGCTCTGTCATGATGGTATCATGCCATAACTTTCATCATTTATGTTTATATTATATTTAGATTGTACCTAAATCCCACTTTGCTGCTCTATAACTACAACTTGTGTTAAATTTGATCAAGAACTAACAATTCTGGCAACAGTTAAATTTTTGGGGGGAAAAGGTCTTTGTTGGTGTCTGTTCTTCTGCTTCATTTGCAGTGACAGCACCTTTGCATTTTGTGGTTAACATCTTAAAACTGTATCAAATTCCACCGGATAATACTTTTTAATTGGATATTATAGCTTCATCTGTAAAAGCAATTCCTCCTTTCTCTTGCAGGCTTGACGATGGGTTGTGTCAGGAGTAAAGAGGACAAGGGCCCGGCACTGAAGTACCGACCCGACAACTCAAATGCCACGCCAGTTAACGTCCACCTGGGCCACTACGGGCCCGACCCCACCCTGATGGGTCACTCACCAGCTATGAAGACACACAACAACAGCTACAATAGTCACGCCGCTGCCCTTACACCCTTCGGTGGGGCATCTTCGACCATGACACCCTTCGGTGGCGCCTCCACTTCTTTCACCTCAGTGGCCGTGAGCAGTCCCTTCCCCAGTGTCATCACAGGTTAGTCTGATGGGAAGATTCAGCATTTCAAGGGGCGCCAGAGAATCTGGGTTGTGAAACGGCTTTGAAAGTTTCACAACATGAATGAAATTCCTTTTATTATTCAAATAAATTCATATAAGCTTTGGTCCTAAAGAAAGAAACAGAAGTCAATAGATTACTAATGAAATCCGAAAAGCAGGAGAGACATTTATTCAACTAAATAAAATCTAACACGCCTGTAATTAATTCCTGAAACAATTTTCTTCCACTTTTCATCAGATCCTCATTGTGTGCAGACCGCTATACAATGTTAGAATAAACGTAGCTGGTGGTTTTCTATGCATAGGACATTATGGAGCAGCAGATGTTATGCAAATTAGACATTTGGAACGAGTCAGCCAAAACATCAAACCGAACAGAAACCCAAAGTCGGTCTGTATTATGGGAAGTAATGCAGCAGACAGGGCCTCTCCTCAGCCACTGGAAACAATTACACGCACTGAATTCAGTCTTCCTTTACATGACATACAGTTTTAATCCTAACCAGTATTTGACTTTTTTTTATGACTGATGTCAACTAAGATCCTGGTGACAGGAAAAGTGATCAAATGCAGTTCCAGGTGTTTAATACATCTCAGATTAGATGGCTAAATTGTGCAGCAAATGTACATAACAGACGAGAGTGATGTTTCCTTTCAACACACGTATACTCACAACACATCCGTCAGTCTCAGTCTTAGATAATCTGACCAGAGGGGCTCCTGCAGATCTAATCCTGCCTGTTCAATTTCCTCCTCAAGATAAACACATCCCAGTGCTGTTGTCTTTCTGTGATCCGTCACTTCTTAGCGCAGACAAATCAATTCATTTCATCATACACCAAACAATCATATATCACCACTCATCACAGTTATTCTCTGACCTTAACATTCATTGAAAAGAAAATCTTCAGATCCCCAGATGTGTCCCTGAAATAAATCAATGTTTAGAGGGCTGGTTTTAGCCTTACTGAAGGCTTTGAGGTTCAGGAAGGAGATATTTTCAAAAAGAAGCACAGTCGGTCTTCTGTGCTGCAGTCTGGAATTTTATTAGCACACCTCTAATAATCAGTTTTATTATCAGCTCCAAACTTGTGGTTGTCATAGTTTTTTGATCGACAAATGGTAAAGGAATCAGATGTATCTGAGGTCCTTGTGAATTTACCGCCTATCATGTCACACACCTCTAAATCTCAGTGTCTCTGACTCTCAGGTGGGGTGACATTTTTTGTGGCATTGTACGACTACGAGGCGAGGACGTCGGATGATCTGTCATTCAAAAAAGGGGATCGCTTCCAGATTATCAACAACACGTGAGTACATTTGCTTTTTAGAATTTATCAGCTCCAACTGTGTGGATGTGTGTTTGTGCTGTGACCTTACATTTATCTGTGTTTATCTGTTTTTAATCCCACATTGTATTCAGGTCTGATATTAAGGGTGAAATCTGTCTGGGTTAATGGCTTCCTCTAATGGGCCATCTGTTGAGTCCCCATCCCTTCTCTCCCACCACAGATCATCCTCCAGTTTAGAGAATTATATTTGGGATACAAAATGTACCACTTTTGAAGCATTTATTAAAGAACTAAATAAATATATGAATTAAATATTTAAAAACAGATTTTAGAGGCTGAAAATATACTTACATATGCCTTCTTTTTATTCATTACAATGAATTGGCTGAAGTGGAAAGCAGCTTTTCTGGTTCACGAAACCTCACAAAAAAGTAGTGAGATGAGGTGTCAACAGAAACATGTCAGATGACTTTAGTGAAGTAAGAGGAGTCAGTTCCAGCATAGGAGGGTGAAGGCAGGACACACCCTGAACATGGGGCTGATATATTATATATTATTTCAAGCCGATTTTCCAAAAAAGTTAGGATAAAAGATGCATACATTCATGAGTATATACAGTTTTAATGTAATGTATAATTATACGTCAGTAAAGAACCTTTTTTTCTGCATGTGTTTACAAAACCAACCCCAACACTGTGACTCAGACTCCTGACGTGGTTAAATGGCAGCTGGATCGACCATATTTCCTCCTTTTGTTTGTACACTTTTATACAAAACTTTCAGAACAAGTTATTTGCCAGTAAGGCCTTTGTGTGCTTGTGTTTTCTAATCGACTTCTGTCTTTAGGGAAGGCGACTGGTGGGAGGCCCGCTCTATCAACACCGGGCAGAAAGGTTACATCCCCAGTAACTACGTGGCTCCGGCCGACTCCATACAGGCTGAAGAGTAAGAACTGTTTGTCCTTTTCTAACAATATGACTGCATCATCTCTTTTTCCCTTTCTATAACTCTTATTCTTCCTTCTACTTGTCTTCCTCATGCCTTTGCTGTTGCTCATCCTGTTCAGTTGGTTACTGTCTGATTAAGGCGAAATGATGAGCAGTTTAAAAGCAATGGCACACTGTATTGTCACGGAGACCCATTGGCATTCCCATTGCTGTTCAACCGGTGTGCTTTTAGACTGTTTTGACCAGATTTCTGATTGGCTGATGGACATTTTGGTCAATGCTAGTGACTCATTGAAACTGAAACACTGCCAGTAGGTTAATTTGCCTATAAAACACTAAATACCGGTTACTGACAGTGGATTCGATTACTGGGTCCTTCCTAAATTTGTCTGGAAACCAATATATGTCTTTGAGGTGAGACAGTTTGGCGTGTTCATGACATGGCAGGGCCTGTAGAGATTTATTGAAATAAAAAGTCTCTCCTTATAAAGAAGAAAAGATAAATGCTGACACCTTTATGAGCCAGTGTTTCATTTATGTATTCATTGCAATTGTGATGAATTGTTTTATGGATCCCTTATATGTGATGGAACGAGCCACCACCTGGAGAAGCAATAAGGTCTGATGAGAGCAGTATGGTCCAAGTTAAAATGAAATAATGTTGAAAGATATTTTACGATATTCTAAATAACCACCTCAGAACAATCTAAAAAATCCTGATGTTTAATGTTAGCTAACAAAGATACGGTATTTTTTATGTTCCCAACGTTTAGCTTGACAGCGTTTACAAGTGTCTTATAAAACCAGCGAATCTCTAAATCATTTAGAGGATGAGGTGGGGATGTGATTATCTAAATAATCACATCCCCACCTCCATATTGTTTCCACATGGACAAAAAAAAATCCTCACTTGTTGTTCAGTGTATGATGTGACGATTCCCTCTGTGACTGAGTGTGTGACTCTCTCTCTCTTTTGGCAGATGGTACTTTGGGAAAATGGGACGCAAAGACGCTGAGCGTTTGTTATTGCTTCCAGGGAACCAGCGGGGAACCTTCTTGGCACGAGAGAGTGAAACAACCAAAGGTTAGAGGATTTACACTTTGAAAGCAAGATATTATAATAATGCTGTAGATTTAATATGATGGAATGGATTTGTTTAGTTTTTTTAAATTTTGAATCATAGAGCAGCTAAATTATTTACGACGTGAATAGGCATGGCACAAAGTATAATTACTTCATGTTTGTTAAAATATACATATTTTATAGTTGTATTTGTGTCACCTTTATCAATTATATTTCTTTTTCTTTTTAAAGGTGCATACTCTCTTTCTATCCGGGACTGGGATGACGTGAAGGGAGACAACGTCAAACACTACAAGATCCGAAAGCTGGACAACGGTGGTTATTACATCACCACTCGAGCCCAGTTTGAGACATTGCAGAAGCTGGTGAAACACTATACAGGTATGCAGCTTGTGCACATGTAGGTAGCATTTAAACTAACTGTTGTTTACAGCTCCAACTCAGGAGCATGCTGGTTATTTTGACTTTCAGACTCGTGTTCACCTATGAACTGTGTGATACATTTGTTTTTGTTGTGTTTTTGAAAGCATTCAGTACAAGTAGTTTCTTCCTCCCCAGTCTTAGCTCAGCCAATAAATGCAGTGCTGGAAAAAGGAAAATACATTATTCAGCTGCTGATCTGCTGCTGGGATCTGTTTCTGAATATGTTTAACAGAAGCTTCTCTTTCTGTTCTGCCTTTGTAAGCAGTGTCTTCACTGACACGGTCACAACTCATGACAAATTTCCAAAAACCAAAACCATGTGAGCCAAGAGAAGCATGCAGGAAAAACTACAACTTGTTTAAAAAAATCTGCCTGAAGACATATAATCCGTAATCACCATAATATTTATAAGCAGGCAGCCTGCTTTAACTGTCACCTTGTGGTGTGTTCAGATGATGGAAACACATGCAGGACGAACTGTTTATTGAAAAGTTGTGTTGCAGGAATACAGTCAGTCTCCTAGAAGCAGTACCCAAATAAATAAGAGGTTGCTGGTTATTGGACTCTCTAACATTTAATTTCTGGTCTTGTGTTGTTGACCCTGCACTGCAGTGTACAGAACAGGTCGGTCCTCCTTCACATCCCTTCAAGTTGGGAATCATTGAAAAGTCAAGTACAAACCGCAGGCGACATTTGCAGCTCATGTTATACTTGGATAGCACTTTCATATAATAGGCTGGGTTTTTGTGTGTGTGTGTGTGAGCCTGATTGTGTTTCACAGCGGGGGTTAACGTCACAGCTATTAGCTTTGGTCTGCCTGAGTGTGAAAAGGCTTAGCCAAAAACAACAACACTTTGATTTTTATGTTCTTTCCTGATAGATATTTAAATTCTTCCATTAAACACGTCATTAAAGTGAAATAAGCAAAGAATGGGATCTTAATCTGTGAGGACGGACTCTGGAAATGATGGGTCAACAATTTGCAGAGCTACTATAGTGTGATTCACCTTCCTGCTGGGTATTAGTATTCACTGAACACAACTCAGCAGTTGTTTTGGGTGAAACATGAAGTAGCTGTATTGATGGATGATGGGCTCACTCCTCCTCTGTGTCTTTGTCTGTCCAGAGCACGCAGACGGTCTGTGCTACAGGCTGACAACTGTGTGTCCCACAGTGAAGCCTCAGACTCAGGGACTAGCTAAGGATGCCTGGGAAATACCACGAGAGTCCCTACGACTGGAGGTCAAACTGGGCCAGGGCTGTTTCGGAGAAGTCTGGATGGGTAAGTGGCTGAACCTGTGATGTGTACAAAATGTTTCAATCTTTATTTTCGTTTTATGGGGAACTCGTTGCACTCCAACTGCACAATATTTATTTAATACTTTTACCTTTTGATAAAGGCACAGTATATATACAGTTCACTCCTGTCTAAAGTCGGCCTACAAACCGTACTACTTCTTTTTTCTGGACTTTCTTTTCTTTTATTTGGACTTTCCCTCAAAAGGTCAACACGATGTCCTCAAGACAACCATGTGTGCGTTTCCCAATGATGAATTGACTTGACTTATTGAAGTTAATTATTTTAATTTACAATGAATCTGCGGATATTTTTTTTTCTCAAACAAGTAGTTTCATCCATAAAATTGCAGTAAATTGAAATGTAAATATAAATTAAACATTTATAAAAGTCCCAAGTTGAGTGTAGTAATTAAGCTTGAATATAATGGCGGACTAAGAAAACCATCAAATTAATCGTGTTTATAAATCCACTGATCGTGGCAGTTCTGTTGAAAAGAGAAGATTTCACACAGAAGCACTGCTGATAAATGTGAATGTGAAGGGAGTCCGGGCTTCTGTACAGCTTCCTCTGTTCATTCAACACAAACACGGGATGAAAATCCCATGTTACAGGAATACAGGTGTGAGAAATCAGTCTGCACGGGTTTGTGTATACATCAGATGTTGCTGATGTAGACTGAAACCACATGGTAGCTGTTGCGGGACGAATCAGCTTCAGGATGTGTTCTGCTAAGATCCAGATTCCCAGAATCCGTTTTACAAACATGGAGTACATCCTGTGTCAGCAACAAATATACATAACTACGCTTTGTAGCACTGATGTTTGATATGAATTAGTAAACAGCAAAAACATAAGAATACATGCCTGTCCATAAGGCCTTACATACACAAACAAAGTACACACTCTGCATTATTAATGACTGTTGTAAGATTAATGTAAAACAATCCAGTTGTATTAGATGCATGGGTTAGTTCATGATTCATATTAGGACAAAATGGAGAGAACTGGCCTGAGTAAAGGGCTCGCCTTGGCCCACATACTGATGTGAATGTTGATTACTGATGTTGGTTTTCCCACACACACACACACACACACACACACACACACACACACACACACAGAGCTCAGTAATCACAGGTCACATCCTACGCTTCAGTTCTCCAGCCTGGTTGTGAGGCGGGGGCATTTTCAGCGAACATGACTCCTTCTTTCATCACTCGCTCTTTCACTAAGCATGGCCTGAAGCAAGCCTCGACCTGCAAACCTCCGCTGTGCTATCCCAGGAATCCCTCTTTTCGTCTCTCCCTGCGCTGTTTGTTTTTGATGTTTTTTCTGCTCTCCGTACTGAAAATCCATACTCCGCTCAGATGTTGCTTTGTTTTTAAATAGATCATCTTTGCTTGTGGCATTGGCCTCCATTACCGCCTCATATTATTATTATTATTAGATCTTATCATTGCCCTACTTTGTCACTCAGCCTGTGTGTATGCAGTTTGTTCAGTATTATTGATTCATGAAGGTCAGCCTCATGACGGAAGCAGTAGATCTCCTGCCTCAGCTCATTGTCAGTAAGCAGGGCGTGAGTAAGTGGCTCTCAATCAGGAAGTGGCTGATCACATAAGCTGATATGTTCTTTCCCTCCCTAGCTGCCCCTTTATACATGGGAGCACTGCCAAAGATCACTAACAGTTGATTTTAGGACCTTTCAGTTACTCAGAAGTAATGGCAAAGTCTTTGAACGCCCCTGCAGTCTTTTGGTTTTGCAGCATGTACCACTCAGTAAACTGGAAATGTCTGAATTATTTCCTGAATGAAACTCAGGATTGTGTTTCACAGCAAAAGACATATAATTGTTTTGTGTTCATCATATATTTTTATTCAGGCACTTGGAATGGCACTACCAAGGTGGCGATTAAGACCCTAAAGCCCGGCACCATGTCTCCAGAGGCCTTCCTGCAGGAGGCCCAGATCATGAAGAAGCTTCGTCACGACAAACTGGTGCCTCTGTATGCCGTGGTGTCTGAGGAGCCCATCTACATCGTGACCGAGTTTATGGGCAAAGGTGAGGACAGCCCTTCACGAAGAGACATTACACAACTGACTAGTTGTGACTCGTGACGGGGCTTTATAGACTCTTCTCTGAGCAAAGTTTGTGTAAACCAAACAAACCCATTCAGTCATGAATAACCTGACTGAACCCTGCAGCCCTTCAGTAAATGGGTTTGATATTTTGTCTGTGTATATTCTCGTTCATCCAGGTCATGATCATACCCGGCCAAAAAACTGAATCATACACACGTGACTAGTCCTCGCTAGTCAGACTAGTGACTAGACTAGCGAGGACTAATCAGACTGACCGGTTGAGAACTGATGAAGCCCCTTGGATAAGAGGCGAAACGTCTTCTTAGACAAATCAAAGTCCAGTTGTGTACGATTCAATTTGTAGGCCGTTTGATGTTTTGTTGTTCATTCAGTTTTTTCCCAACCTCTTTTTATTACTTAATAATAATAATACTTTCTTGTAGAAAAAACATGAGACACAAATTAAATATTATATATTATTCTGTCTTCATATATGGAAGAGGTGTGGTTTTTAATGAAACTACAGAGTAATTCATGTAAATAGATTTTTCTGTGCATCAACTATAGTAACACTGCGCCAAGTCTTTTTTAATCTGACTTTAACCATTCTGACTCACACAGCAATGTGTGTGCTTCTTTAAACGAGACTTGCAGTAAACAATCTCTGTCAACAGATTTCATTTTAAGAATGTTGTTTTCTCACTTTCACTTTGGATTTTAAGGTAAGGGGGGGGGTTGATGAGGTTCTTCCGACTTTCCAAGTCAGACATCAGACTCGAGTGGATTTTCCTGCTGATATTTTTCAACTGGGAAATAAGTGCTTGGCAATCCAAATGGAAACACTTTAAAATCTTGATCTTTTTTAAGGCCCACTGCAGTGTTTATGTTCACAAGCCCACACAGTCACATCGCACTGTATTTTCAGGCATTTCTGATTTGAATTATTTTTACAACCCCACACAAAGCTGTGATAGATAGCTGTTACATCACAATGTAATTTAGATGTGATTAAGTGAAAAAATCCCCTTAATAAATTAAACTTCCTGGAAATTTTTTTTGGTAAGCGTTAGCTTTAACTGTAGCAGCCAAAATTATACTTCAGAGTCAACACTAATCGTTTTTGGTTATGTGTGTATTGTGAGAAGAAACCTGATGAGGCACTAATGGTAACTCCGAGTAATATAAACAGCTGAACTTTATTTGAAGTGTGCTCTTATTAAAACATGAATAAATGATAATAAACCAGGTCTGAACTGAATGAAGACTGCTCACAGTCATGTTGCCTGTTTGAGCTCCAGCTTACAGTTATGGTTCATTTGTTTGTGTTGTGTTCATACATAATGAGATGTGTTGACAATATTTATCATCTTAACTCTTAACAGGTAGTTTACTGGACTTCCTGAAGGAGGGAGATGGTAAATACCTGAAGCTGCCCCAGCTTGTGGACATGGCTTCACAGGTAGGAACCAAACTCTGCCTTTGAATGTATCACCGGCTCCGCTCCTGTTTAACTCGGACTGGGGGGGTTCACCATGCATCAACTATAAAACAAATAGTTTCATGTGGACAACTGTGTGTAGGTGTGTTGAGAGGCAAATACTCAGCCCAGTGAATAATGGATTCATTCTGTTATACATCTGGCTCTCATATTTGTTTAATATCCAAGCTGACACCTTGACCTCCCCGCCCCCCTCCCTTCCCTGCCTCACTGCTGTATGTGCTTTCCCTCCTTCACCACCACTTAACTGCCTGTAGCACATAAACTCTGCTCATCAGACGCCACTTAAGCCCCCTACTGTGATCTGCTCTTAATTCACCTCTCTGCGCTCCCAAGCTCCCTCTCCTCATCAGTCAGCTGAGTGGAAAAGTGTTCAAGAATTAGACCAGGGGGGCTGAAACCCTGAGATGCCTCTCAGGGAGTTGACAGTCAGTGTGTGGAGGTGCTGACAGATGTGATGAAAATGTGTGCAGTTGTTCTTCGTGTCGCAGCAGCAGGTCATCTTTTTTTAGTCAAATTTTGTATTTATTTTACTGTCAACATGAAAGCTATTAAACTCGGAAGCTACAAGTGAATCTCCCATGGCATTTAATTGTTTAACTGTATCTGGATGCTAATCGTCTGTTTGTTCTGTTCTGTCCAACCCCATCCCAGATCGCAGACGGCATGGCCTTCATCGAGAGGATGAACTACATCCACAGGGACCTGAGAGCTGCCAATATTCTGGTGGCTGACAACCTGGTGTGCAAGATTGCAGATTTTGGCTTGGCTCGGCTCATCGAGGACAACGAGTACACTGCCAGACAAGGTGTGTAGGCGTGAGAGTGTGAGGTGTAATCTGGATGCATTTTCTGAACTTAGATTCCAAAGTTATCACCAATACTTTGCTCCTACTTTGTACCTTAAATTCCTTTCTCACCCTTTTCGGCCCAACAGTGCTGCTGTTATTGATTAATTGATTGGTTGATTGATTAATTGGTCCACAGTTTGTTTTATGTTGTATAAAAAAAATAAAAGCAATTTGAGAATGTTACACTTTCACTACACAAATCGGGGGGGGACTTAATTTGATTGACAGTGGAAATTATTGTTAGAGCCCAGATTTATATTTGACCTTACTAAAATTGAAGCACATTTATGTAACAATAGGCTACAATGTTGTATTCATATTTAGAGGTGATGGGATTCATTGATTTAGCATTTAGTCTGAGAATGGAATTCAGTTGTCAGTAATCACTTTTCTGTTGTTCGTTATTAAATAGAGATGTTGAAAATTCTCTGGCCACATAAATCTAATCAGAGAAATGAATCGGGGAGAATATAATCATTAGCTGCAGAACTGCTCATATCGATCCTTTAAAGCTGATTCTGATCCTGATTTCTTCCTCTTCTCTACCAGGTGCTAAATTCCCAATCAAGTGGACGGCCCCTGAAGCAGCTCTTTACGGCCGCTTCACCATCAAATCAGACGTCTGGTCATTTGGTATACTACTGACTGAGCTGGTGACGAAGGGCAGAGTACCATACCCAGGTGAGAAGGAGAGCTGCACGATTCATCAGTGATGTGATTCTACTTCAATTGGCAGGACTCACTTCCTGCTTTTCTCAGTTCAGAGCCTGAACTTAGAGCTCACAAATTTCCCTCATGGGAAAGAGGAATAATTTGTCCATTTTCACAACATGCTGGTTCTGATTCAGCACCTCCGTGATAGGATTTTCTCACACAGGCAGATCAGAATAGAACCACATAAAGATGATATGAGTCAGCACAGATGTCTAATGACTTAACCGTACATGGGGAACTACCCCGTTTCCCTCCCCATCATCTGCCCCCTGCTGTCTCTGAGCAGTACTGCAGCAGGTCTGCTGTTTACAGGGCCTGACCGGCACTGATTACAGACTGGGCCATATGGCAGACTTAACCACCATCCCTTGTAGAAGGCCATCTGGCTCCTGTGGCCTTCTTGGTTTCAGTGCAAACCATTTGGTCTAATTAATTCACCACAGAGACTGAACCCCCTCCTTCCCTTCCTTCCCCTCCCCAAAATTTTTATATGACTCACTGCACATTTGTGGCTCTGGTTCTACCCTTCCACAGTATTTTTGAGGAGCTCTATTTCTGTTCCCTTCATGATAGCGTCGACGCAGCAGCAGGAGCCAGGTATATCGAGCATCTGCATGGGAACACAATCTTTTTCTATTTTCATCTGCACAGATTTAGATCCCTACATACACTCAGATATATGACGGGCACGTTATTAGAGCCGAGGATTTCAGACATAAGAAATAAATCGCACCAGCACCTCGGCGTCTGACATACCAAAGTCACTGGATCCTGGTCTCACCAGCTGCTGTGGGCCTTGGCTCTCTCCGAGTGTGAGATAATCTGATCTCCACTCTCCCACAAAGAGATGGAAGGAGTGTGGGTGGAGGGGGTGGGCAGAGACGGAGAGGATGCAGCCATCTCCATGACCACTGACTCTGTCATAACCTCTTTTAGCTGCAGTTCCCTATGGAGCTGTTTCCGCATCGTGTCACTGGGTTCAGAATCACTGTCTTCCTGTCTTGGGAAGGAATCCACGACTGGGCCTCCAGTGGGGCCGGAAGAGGCCAGAGGGATTATGTAGTTCTGTTTGGTTTAAATGACTGCAGTTGATGAAGTGAGAGACTGGTAATCTGTAATTAGATATGAACAGTCAACAGCCATCCTAAAAGACGTTTTACTCTCTGATCGCATTTTATCTCTACAAAACATTAACAGCATTTTTGCACTGTACTTTTTAACTTAGAAATTGTCAACAAGTCTTCGAGGAAATAATGAGCCAACATCCACACTAGTTTTTTTCTTCTTCTTTGACACAATGGTTTGCGTGGGCATATTCTCCCACTGTCAGCTGCAGAAGGAAATGTTCTCTGCTGCCTCGGGCTGCACACTGTGCTGTTTCCTAATTGAAACTTTTCCCATTGACTTTTTCACCACAAAACTTTGGCAAAATTCACACCAATAAGCTTTGATAACCGACAGAGGACAAGAGTTTTGTCAACATGATTTTAACAGCAAAAACTGTAGGGGCTTTTCATGCCTTTTTCCCTA
The DNA here is from genome assembly GCA_034769265.1 of Remorina albescens. Classification (NCBI taxonomy): domain Eukaryota; kingdom Metazoa; phylum Chordata; class Actinopteri; order Carangiformes; family Echeneidae; genus Remorina; species Remorina albescens. The sequence continues at coordinate 6,536,427 of CM068478.1, read as the reverse complement.
TCTCTGCGGTCATGGCTCATGTTTTTATTCCTTTTGTTTTTTCTTTTAGGTATGGTGAACCGAGAGGTACTTGAGCAGGTAGAAAGAGGATACCGGATGCCCTGCCCCCAGGGCTGCCCCGAGTCTCTTCACGAGATGATGAGGCAGTGCTGGAAGAAGGAGCCAGATGAGAGACCCACATTTGAATACATCCAGTCCTTTTTGGAAGACTACTTCACAGCCACAGAGCCACAGTATCAGCCAGGGGACAACCTCTAGTCTGGGTGTTCTGAAGGGGGGTGGGGGGGTTGGACTCTGGCACTACAGAGAGGTACATCAGTGAAGATCAAAACTTGGGACACCAGAGAAGTTGGATGAGGCAGCAGATGCTCTGCTGAAACTTCAGAGAAGAAAGTAGTCCACAACCACACTGGCATATTTGCAAATGAAAGAACAAAAATTGTTTTCTGAAGTTGAGGTTTGTCTCTTGTGTCCCAGAGACCAAATATTCGGGGAAGTGTCCAAGTGTGTCAAAGGTGCTGGTACATTAAACTCTGGGAACCCTGCTAATCAGAATAATCTATACGGACTGGCCACAACACTGTGATCACTAACAGAGGGATTATCTCTTCATTTCAAATCTACTTGCAGATGCACAGTTTTTTACTTTTTCCCTTTTTTTTAATACTACATTTCCTCTATCTGCTCCAATTCCCCCTCTTTATTTTATTATATTTTATTTTACAAGCAAGTCTTTGATATTGGAGTCAAGGTCTTTTATTTGTACATGAGTTTGGTTTGATTTTGTAGGTCGATAAGTATGTTCTTTTTGGGGTTTTTTTACGTGACCAACAACTGTGGTTATGTTGTGAGTATGTGCTGTGTAAAGTTTTGATGGAGGGTGAAGTGAAGTAAATGAAAAGTAAATGAACTGTGTGGATGTAAAATGTACTGAGAGATCAAACCAGATGTACATACAGTATGTGCAAAAAAATGTATTTTTAGCAGGTGTGATCAGGTGGATGAATGAGAATATGAAAATGATTTGCATGATTCTTTTTAACAGTCACTTGAATGATGATGACATAAATTTATTACATTTGTACTTTTTTTTTAAAAATTCATTTAAATCTTGGACTTCAAATCATAAAGAGGTATTTTGATATTTTACAGGTGCAAAACAATTCTCCTGTTTAACATTTTATAAATGTTTTGAAATGGACACTTCAGCTGTGAAATTTAAGGTTGAGTTCATCTGAAGTTAGCATCTTGTCTTTGCTTTGGTGCACAACTCTGCTGTATATGGACTCTAAACTCAGTTCTGCTGATATTGCACACATCTTGACGTAGATGAGTCGTCCCAGTTTCGATGGTACAGGGATCTCTTCAGCTCACATCGGCATGTAAATCCTACATGCAGCTGTAGTATTTCTTCGTCATCTTCTCACCCAGCTTTGACTGCACACTCCAGTCCCCTTAGTTCTGTGTCTACCATCCAAAACCAACTCTGTGACTTACATCTCTTTATTTGTAAATGCAACTATGCAAAGCCATCCGGTGATATTTAATGGAACATCTACAAATGGGGTTTGCCGTGTGTTGAGCTCCCTTTTGGGCTTTATTATTTCAATACCCAGCGGAGGAGAAGATGGATCACTTCTTAAACAAGGTTTCTAGTTGCAGACAAAAATAAACACCTTGCTCACACTGTGGCCCAGGCGGGGCTTCAGTGTTTTTATAGAGATTAAGAATATAAAAGTACCATAACCCATTTTTAGAGGTTCTTCCGCTGTGTCCAGCTGTGTGTGATGAGAAATCTGAGGAGATTCAGCATGGAAGCTTAAGAACTGGACAAAGATGTGAAGACTTTTCTGTAATTTTCTTTCTGCTCTTCTCTCACAAGAACCTAATATCTGATTGTTCCTAATGATGGGAACTTGATCTAGTGGGGAGATAATAAGGACATTACTGAGTATGGTAACTAATATGGTTTTGTACAGAAAATAAAAGTTTTACTCAAGTTTTACTTCCTTCAGCTATTTTTTTCTTCATGTAGATGTTGACACTTTGGTTTGGTGTCAATTGTCAAGGAGTCATCCAAGACCTATTGGGGAAGATTTTTGTATTTTCTTTAGCTTTCTGTAATTTTATTTTATTTTATATATTTTTTTGAGTCACACTTTCTTTGGTTTTTTATTTGTTTTTATTGTTTTACACCATTTGTCAACAGGTAAGAAGGTCTTTGACTTCTTTTTACATTCAGTTAACAGTAGTAAATGACAGGCTTTGATTTATATTTACATTTAGCAACTTTATGCCTATTAAACAGGTACACAGTCAACGTCTGTTGACAAATAACACGCTAATAAAAGCTCAGAACAGATGTAGCACTGCAGTTTCATTCGTCCTCCAACCTGTAAACAAACAGAATGTATTTAAATTTTTTAAGGTCAGTAATAAATACAAATTTTTAATTTTACATTTTAAAAAATGGAACCTGCATCAGAAAAACAAAAGAGGAAGTGATGATGAGCTCAGACATTAAAGGTCTCACCTGACCATCTCCTTGTATTTGTCCAGAGCCTCCTGGGCCACATACTGGATGAAGGCCGGATCCTGCAGCTTCAGCTCCCCGGGAACAGAGAGGATGATGGGAGGAGAGTCCAAGATGTTCACCTCCACCTTGGTCTCAGTCACAGACTCATTCTGTTCATCGTGGCTCTTTGGCGCCACCTAGAGAGTCAGATAAGTATTATCAGATTTTCTCCGGACCACTGGCTCCTGTTTGTGTGTTTATCTTCAGTTAGAATAAAGCTTGTGTTAGTAAGAGAAGGTCAAATACAGATAAGATTAGCTAAGTTTTGGCTGCATTTGAATCAGACTCTGGCTGTGTGGTTGTTCATGTTAACAGTCTCATTCTTCATTTAGATGTAGATGTAGGTGGAGAATTGTTCTGTCTGTTGTATTTAGATGCTGGAGGACTTTCTGACTTATAACCACTGACGCAGTCCTCTCCTCCTCCTGCTCACCATGGTGACACGGAAGACATTTTCAAGAGAGCTGCCGTTGCTGGCAGCCTGAGCCACCCAGCTGAACTCAGCAGCCATGTTACTGATCCAGCTGACTGTTTCGTCAGTGTGGCGCTGGACGATAGCCAGGATCTCGTCGTACTGCTCTTTGGACACGTCCAGCAGCTGGGACACCTCGTCCAGCTCCACGTGCAGCTCCCGAACACTGGGGCACTCTGGGAAAAGATGATGGTGGGTCAGACGGAGACGTGTGAAGATGTCACCTCAATGGATCGCAGGTGTGAGGGTGCTTCACCTGTGAGCAGAGCTCCCTGGCAAACCTCACACTGGCTGTGCAGCTGCCAGCACTCTGATGTCTGTTTGCGAAGGTCTCTGCACAACCTGCGGTTCTGCAGGAAACGAGGAAAACTCTTCCTCTCTACACCAAAGAGAAAATGTTGAGTAATGTTTTGTCACAATTTTAAGACAGCATTTGCTGAACCCACCAGCGTCCCACCTGTTCAACATGACAACACCCAAACATGTTAACCATTGATATTTGAGATCCATACATACAAGAAAAGATAGCTCTCAGTATGTTTCTGACACATTTGAGGCCCCTCTACCTTTCTTCTTCTCTTCCTCCACGCCCTCGTGGAGGTCATCAAACACTTGGGTCACCACAGCTCCAAATTCCTCCACCACACTCTTGCCAAAGTCAAAGAAGGACTCCATCACCTCCTCCAGGCCCACACCCTGCAGGAAGCCGGAGTCCCGTGCTGGGTAGTAAGGATCAGCGGTGCTCTCCTCCATCAGGCCGTCGGTGTCATTCAGGAAGGAGCTCTGGAGGACTTTGTCCAGCCTGCTGCTCATCCTGGACACCAAGGCAACACTGCGGTTCACCACGGTGCCCACCTTGCTGATCAGTCGGTTGAAGGAATCTTCGATTCGGACAACCTCGGTGTCAGTGTTTTCGGGGCCCTGGTTCACCAGGATGTCCCCTGCATCCACACGAGGCTCACGGGGCCCAAAGCGCCTGGACACTCTGCGGAAGAAATTCTCTACCTACAATGCGGAAGGAAGATTGTTTATTGACCAAGACTTCATCTCCGAACCTGGAAGTTGTAAAATGATTATTTGGCTAATCGCTGTTCGCTGTCTAAGTGAAGTAAACACCTCAGTCATCAGGAAGAAGGGAGCACAGACTAAAGGATGAGTTACAGAACAGGATATATCTGGACTTTGGCTGCATGCTTGTGTTTCATCTGGTACTTCATGGTCAGATGTTATTTCCACATGTGGATAAGATCTGGTGCACACTGAAGAAGTTTTCTTATTGTCAGCCAACATCAGAGATTAACAACCTGAATCTGAACCGTTGACTGGAGCCGGGGAGTCTGGGTGTCCACTGGACCAGGAGTTTGATTGTGCTGTTTGGGTGGATGTTGTAAGAGTGGCAGAGGCTGGAGCTGCCGTTTTCATACCTTGGTGTGGAAAATAGCAAAACCCCTGCGGCAGGTGGAGGTGTAAAAAGTTTTACACGCATCTTCCAGACAAGGTCTGCACTCCTCCCACTCAGACTGCAGGGAGTCTTTACACTGCTCCTCCGCCTCCTCCAGCTTCTCCGTCACCTCCTTCGCGAGCTGGGCTGCCCCCTGCTGGCAGAAGGACAAACACTTTATATTTTTTCCCACCCTTGCCTGCTTTGGAAAGGTCAGAGTGATTCCTACCCTCTTTTTGTCGCTGCTGTGACTCAGAGACTTCATGAGGTGCTCGTGTTTCTGCTCGTTCCTCCACATCACCTCCTTCATCTGCTTCACCCCATATAGAGCTCTCGTCACCTCCTCATCCACCAGTTTCTCACCGTCCACAGATAACCCTGGGAAAGAAACAGAGAAGACAACCTGGGTGAGGCATCTTTTATAAACACTTACATAACCAGTTTTCACAGTCAAAGCAACAAATATTGCAAAAACTGTTGACTCAAAACAAGAGCAGAACAAATGTTGAGTCAACACATTGGCAGTAAAATGAACAACATTTAATCTAACAGTTGGATAAATGAACTATTACAGGACACTGTGTGCATCAGAAGACGCAGCTCCATGAGAGGAACTGTGGTAAAGTTATATTTGGATTCCTCAGAGCCAACTCACACTCTAAGGTGTCCTCTGAGACGCCTTTGGGCTGGTCCTCAGGAGCAGAGTACAGGAGACCCAGCGTCACCGCCAGAACAGCCGGACCGAGCAGGAGCTTCATCTTGAGCTCAGTCAGTGTTTGAGGTCTGAAAGAACAAGACCAGACCAGACCTGGGGTTGTGTGTAGACTCACAGACGTGAACACACAAGTTTGTATACAGCAACACATAAATTTGTGTTCCAGTGAGGAAACTGAACATGTGCTATCTAATCTGAAGCAGAGTTAATAGGATTTGAGCTCAGGATGATTAAACATCAACAGTATTGTACTTGATGATGAGAAGCTCTGACCACTTGGGGGTGCTGCACACCTGATCTGATCTGATCTGAACTGAGCTGCCAGCAAACAGGCTGTCAATTTTAATTTTAAAAAGTGATCTAGGAAAACCTTTAATAGTGTGTGTGGATATAGATACAGTCTTTACCTGCTCATTACTCATATATTACGTCTCTGTATGTTATTATTTTCAACACCTCAACTCTCTGATCATACTGTCTAAATTGAAAATTCAAAAAATATTGTAACAGGCTTCTGTGTACATTTTTAGTCATTAATTGGAACTTTTTCCCCTTTAGGCATCAATAGGTGAGCAGCAGGGGGCAGGTTATCTAATCACAGGCTTTACCTCAGCGTCAGACCTCTCTGTGTTTACGTCTGGGCCATCTGCTGAGGTTTGAGGCTGAATGCCATCAACTCACCAAAACTCACACGGCTAAAATCATGAGATGATCCTGATATTGCGCTTTATTTACTTGATATTTTGTTAAATAATCACTGCGTTAAACTCACCTGACTTTACAGGAGATGCTGCCCTAGTTCAGCCGCACAAGGAGTTACACAAGTTGGCATTCAGCAGGGATTTACAGTAAATAGGGATGTACTCATTTGACTTATTTCATTATAGAACTAAGTTGCTTAGACAATCAGCTCTATTTTATTCCATTCACAACATGTCTAGCAGAGATTTATATGATTGGTGAGGATAATGAAGAGGCTGACTCTTATTACTTTAATCTATACCATTCATGCACAAATATTTAGTTGTAAATTTAAAATGTTTAAAGAGGCAGGAATTGACAACAAAACCAAAATCCTCTAACATTGTTATCATAATCAAATTTTAAAGACCCAGAGAAACACAGTGTCTCAGTTACTGGCCAAGAAATAGTTTGAAAACTTAATTTATATGTTAGTCCTAAACACCAAATATTAAAAGTGCATCATTATGTAAAGGAATGTTCAAATAAAAACACGGAAAACCAAATTTGTGACAGATGTAGGAAAGTAAATCCTTCATGACAACAAAGAAACTTACCAGCAGATGAGGGAAGGTGCGTCTCCACCAGCAGAAATAAACTAAGTGCTCAGTTATCTTGACCCGACCAGCTCTATTTGTGCTCTTTCCACTCAAGCTTCATCCTATTACTGTCTTTACTTGATGTTGATGCTCCTTAATCCAGCATTTGACACGCTGACAGAGAGGCGTGTGCGTGTGTTTGCATAAGTTGCTTAGTCATTTCAGAAATACTCTTTGCAGGTTAGTAATATGGATTCATTCGACCTGTGGTGACCGGAGTCCCAGCATGCCTCACTCCAGACTCACAGACAAATATCTCCAGGAAAGTGTCCAAGTGTAATAAAACAGTTTCTACCAAAACAAAACATTAAACACTAACGAAGGATATCGGAAAGCAAGAAACGAAAGCATTTAGTGCAACTATTGATTTAACAGAAGTGTACGTGGACCATGTTTTGGCGTTGGGTGTTAATTTGCTCTGTATGTGTCTATAAACTGCTGTGCTCGGATGTCACCTCTTAAATAATCCCTCAGTGGGAAATCTTCAATCCAGCACCCCCACACAGGCCTAAACCCCCAGGCGTGTGCGTCACCGTCAGCTGTGCTGTAATTTATGTCCTCTCTGTTATTTGATTGAATTTAAAGTCTGTCAGTGTTGGATTAGTATACATCATTATGTGTTTTTGTAGTAATGCTCAGGAGCTAGGACAAGATCATGTGATGAGAGAAGATTGTTTCTGCTGGATCTGAGCCATGTGCTGATGTCAGGAGAGTGCTAACTGCTGCACAGCGACATCCTCTAACAGTTTGAGCTACTGTAAATATGCAGCCTATATTCATGTTTGTCAAACTCAGTGATGAGTAACTTCAGTCTGTCATGTAGAAATTATTTCCAGCTATTCTTAGATTTTATGGCCAGATGTGAATATTTTAGTGAAGAGAAACAGTCCTCTCAGCAGGAGGCTGTTGAGTATCTATCTTCTGGTGGCGTGTGGTGGAGACGGGCTGAAAGAGCTCCCTGTCTCCTCATTGGTGCCCCATCTCCCTCAAAAATGTGCCCTCTTTATATAGTGTGACCCAGAAAATAGGTCTTCAGTGGATAGTACTCAAAACCAGCCAGTGATTCAGCCCAATCTGCATCCACCCCCAACACCTTCTCCACCTGGTTCCCATAACCCTCCATGTTCTCCCACGGTTCAGACAGACATGAAACAGTCGATGATAAAAGGCTTACATGCAATCACAGACATTTTTACACAGGCTGAAATTCAGCTGAAATGAAGTGTTTTGTTCATCTCATCTTGGCAAGTTTTTAAAGAGCTCTCTGAAGGGCCATGTAACCCACACATGATGCGGCCTCGTGTAAAGTTTAGTGGCGTTGATCAAAGCGTGGAGTCCTGGACTGAGGAGATAAACAGGTGCAGATAAACTGCTTCACAGAGCAGAGAGGAGTGATGGATGAATCAGCCCTCAGAGCAGCAGTTTGGCTGCACACAAATGTGTGTGTGAAATGGAAGATTTTACTAAAAACAAAAACCAAGTTAGTCTGAGATTTGCATGATAGGTAGTTTGCCTTTTAGTAAACTCTGTGGTTTGCTAACAGCAGTTGATAAAAAATAAATGTATGTTTAATTCAATAAAGATGCAATTTTAATATAAAAGCACCACAAGTGTTTTCAAAATGATGTTTAAATGAAAGTGTTGCTCCTGCATAAAAAACACAGCAGTTCTGATTTTGGTGAAACAAACTATAATTTGGAAACTTCACATCACGTGGCTGCTTTTATTTTGACGCGCTGGAGTTGTGTTTGTGCAGTGGACAAGTCCGCATAATGTGTTGTGTTGCAGCTGTCAGAGCATTCAACGGCGTTGTGTGCAACATCAGCACACACACAGACACACACGGGGGGTGGGGGGTGCAGACTGTGCGCGCTGCTGTGGACACGTGGTCTCTCCTGCGGTCCGCTGCTGCTCCACTTCCTCTCAGTTTAGGTTCCTTCACTTTGTGAGTTTGCTGGTCTCTGCAGGTCTCTGCAGGTCTGCTGTCTGCTGCAGGTCCCGTCCCTCCGCTGAGCTGGACCCGGAGCCCCCAGAACTTTTCTGCTCTCCGGGACTTTGCGCCTCTTTGCGCTCCGCACTTTGTCCGAAGTTCATCCTGTTTGTGCTGCAGCATCTGAGTCGGTACCTGAGCTGAAGGAGGCCGTCTGCAGCCCGCAGAGCCGCTGATGGAGCTCTGACTTTATTTTTGAGTTTTCTTTTGACTGTCACCATCAGCCAGAGGAGGGGAGAGTCCAGGCTGCTGTGGCGCTCAACGGGAGATTTTGGGCAAATGCCATTGCGATGCTGTGGATGTGACTTCAAACAACAGTTTACCTACGGCGGAGTCTTCTAAAGCAAGATGAAAGGTAGGACCATCTACAGCCACAAAGACCCAGAAACCATCTGAGGCGTGTCAGTTATAAATATCTGATGTAGTTTCTGCTCATACTCTGACTTTGTCACCTTCCTGCGCTCTTTCTGCCTGAATCCGGAGGAATGCGGGGGCCACAACTGGAGACACATCTGGTTCCAGTTAAGGGACTATGTTTGGGATTGTTGTGCATCTGGCCGCTTCTGGGCATCAAACACTGAAGTCCACTCAGATCTATTCTGAGCTGAGCCTTAATAACATTTTGAAAATGAAATGAATCCTGCGCTTAGTGTTGTGTTGAGCTGTGAGACTTGTCTCAGTTTGAAGGAATGAAAAGTTGTGGAGGAAACACTGAGTCAGACCTGCTCCAGCCTACACGAGCTGCTTTGTTGTGGTAAATGTGTGACCTCTGCTCCAAAAACTGTGAGCTTTTCAACAAACTGATGGAAACACAACTGAACACACAGTGCAGGACAGTGCAGAGTAATGGCGGTCACGGCTCACGGTGCAAAATGCAAAAAGCATGTTATGAGCTCCTTGTGCGGTTGGCCAGATGTTTTGGATGTTGGGTTTTTCCACCAACTGCAGCTGTGAGTGGATGGGTCAACACGCTGCTTCCTTTAACAGAGTAAATAACATGTAAACACTGCAGGACTTCTGCCCCCCCGCGGTCCCTGTTAGAATGACACAGTCCTCTTTCTGTTTCTGCACTGAGAGCCAGTTGACCTGAAACAGGAACTCTATCATCTCCTGCATTTAGTGGCATGGACTTCACCAGAGCTGTGCAGAAGGAGGCCTGATGTGGGAGATGTCTTCTCCCTCAGCTCTTTGGTTTTCATCAGAAGCGGACGGCCCTGTTGACACCACCGTTTGTTTACCGGCACTCTGGTCATTTTCATCAAGATACTGACATTTGGTGGTCATAGGTTCATGTGATTTGCAGGTCAAAGCTGATTCACATTTTGTCAGAAAGATGGAAGTTTGTAGTCACTTTATAATATAATTGTTTCCAAAAGGAGCTTGGTGGCTGGATATCAGTGTGGCATATGACCAGTAACTGTTACTGTGTAACCTGTGTGTCGAAAAACAAACCCAGAGTATCTCTTTTTAACTGCAAATCAGAGCTTCCTTGTAACTATTCCTGCGATGTTTAAATGTCTCGGTCTCATGCAGCAACAGTCGTCCCAAAATCCAAAGATTGACTTCAGTGTCTGTTTTCAAAGCAGCTCAGCTTTCAGCCCATCGGCTGAAATGTGATGAAGTTAATTTCCATGGAAAGCCAAACATACTTATGGTAACATTTCTGTTGTAATGATACACAATCAAGTAAATTTGAAGCACAAACAGGAAATGGGGTATTGGGAGTATTGGGAAAACACATTCCTGAAGTACGATGGGATTTCTTTTTTCTTTACAACTGTTTTGTTTGTTCGTGTCACCTCTTAACTCATCTGCTCTCTCTCATGAGACGTCATAGCTCCCTGTTATTTATTACAGGTTTGAGCCCCAGGACATTCAATAGTGAGCACACAAAAAGCCACTGAAAGGACAACGTCCCAACAGCCATATCTTAATCCCCCTATTGTAACAAGAAGAGGCATTTATGTACTTCCTGATGGGCAGCCATTGCCCTTGCATTGCTACACCTCACTGCTTTTGGCTTTATAGATAAGATGAGATGGGGTTCTTTTTTCTCTTGCGATCTCTCAGACATGTGGCATTTCTTTATTTTTACTGGCCATGGATGATGATGCAAAAACAGGCTTTGAAGTAAGCAAAGTACTTTCCCACAGACGTAAGAGAAGCTTGAAGGGAGTCAGCACTCAGAGCCCGTCAGGCCATGGGAGATGGGAGTTATCCCGCAAAGTCAAAGAAACAGATCTGAGCTAAACTGAGTGAGGCTGATAATTAAAGAATAACAGAGGGATGAAACACATTTCCAATTGCATTTGACAGTACATTAATATATTTTTGTCCTCTCTCTCTAGACGACTTTGCAGATGAAGAGGATGTGCAGTCCTTTGGTTATAAAAGATTTGGTGAGTATCTGAGGACTTTTTGACCTCCAACAACTTCACTGCTTCATATACTTTATGACACTAATCCAAATCATTGTACGAAGAACATTTTCTTCAACAGTTACATTTTGCTTGGCTATAAAACACATGAAATGATGCTCAAGGTTGAAAGGAGGCCGCACCTCATTTTCCAGAAACAAACTTGGTTTTGGCTGCTGCTTTCATTTTTATTTCTCAATTGTAACAGCGGTGGAGTACAGTGGAAAGGAAAACCACAGCATCATGGGTGTTCCTGACCAGTCAGCTGACTTTGCACCCTTCTTACAATCTCTGTGTACTTTTGCTTTTCTCAGCACAAAAATCACTTGGTCTGAACCCCCCCCCCCAAGAAAAAAGAAAAGAAATTAGTCTCAAATCAACAGTACTAAGTTATTTAATATCCTGAGTATATCAGGTTTCCAGAAATTGTAAGAACCAGACAGGTTCATGAGCCCCCCCCACCCCCCTCATCAGGCCAGATGTTGGTAATTCCTCAGCTGAGTGAAGCAGATTCAGAGCTGTTACATTAACGCATTCCTTCAGTTTAAACTGATCTCCTGACTCAAGCCACAGTCATTTCCACTGAGCACTATGTACAACATCTACTTGCCTGAGTGGATGAATTTGCTCTATATGAAGTTTTACATTAAAGTTATTCAAACATTTTAGTTTATTTATCTGGCCAGGCCACTTAAGTGGCTCTTGTCTATGTGTTTGAGGCTTTTTAATACCTGCAACAAAACAATATCAATCTCACTTAGATAAGGCTAATCAGCTGAAAAAGCTGTTAAAGGAATTTTGTCTTTCTAGGTCTCTGCGGTTGAAAAGCACGTTTAACTTCAAAGATTTGATAGTTAGGTTTGGTTATTTATCTTTGAGGGTTAGACTCTATAATGTAGCTCAGATTTGTTGTGAAAATCTCAGAAGCCATCAGCCAGTCGTGACATTTTGTCTTTGCCCTAATGACTATTCATAAGCATTAATTATAAAAGTAAAGGCCTGCAGAGCTCATTACAGCAGCATGCTTTACATTAAGGTCTGTTATACTTGATCCACTGATGGTTTTTATCTGAAACTTCAACTACAGCAGCAACAAACTCCCTAATTTTACTTTATCGTTGCCAGCATTCCCCCATAAACTACTGCGTGTATTTCTCTTTTTGATAGCGTCGTTAAAAAGAAACATAACTAGAGTTTGATGAATTAATGTCTCAGATAAATTTCTTCTGCCTCTGTCAAACAAAAGCGATCCAATTTCAACAGTCCGGGTTTAAATGGTCACAGTGATTCCTTTGGTTTAAGAGGTGATTCAGAGTATGAATGTCATCCCAGCGCTTGGCAGCACATGTCAGGAAGTTAGTGGTGCAGTGAGAGTCCACGTTGTGTGTCATCACCATAAGTTTACACATGTGCTCGTCTTACTGCCTGACACATAAATATGTGTATGTTGATGAATCGTGTTTGTAAAAGTTTAATCCAGAAGAACATTCAGACTGTATACACAGCTGGTAAACATCTGACTACCAACCAGCTGCATCGGAGCAGATATGGCTGTGAAATGCAGCACTGAAAATCAAATCTGTATGTATCAAATGTTCGCAACCTGTGGGTTTGAAACATGTCAAAACAAGTCAAAAATGTCCACAGAAAGTGCAGCACAACTGCATTTACCCACCACTGATGTTGAGAGCGTAGCTTAACTGTGGAAAAGTGGATAATGCTGCAGGAGCACGTAAAGAGCTTCTGGGTCTCCTTTGGTAACTGCTGTGCTCAGACTTACTGCTGTCTTAAGACAGCAATTGATCCTGGACTCTTTAATACTTTCATTTGCTCACTGTCACCAGGAACTGGTATTAATAAAGCCTGATTTGCTCTCAGAGATTTTACCCTCAGCCCTTCCATGTAGAACAACCTCATGTAAAGATTTACTAATGATGGGGCTCATTGATGGATCCAGGACTCCATGTGTCTGAGATTGAACTGGGCGACTCCCCGTGATAATTCCTCATCTGGTGTTTTGATGATGGCTGTGAAGGGCACTGTCTCGGGGTCTACCATAGATGTTTTGTTGGGTTGGGATCAGGTGATCATCATACTTGTCATACATACAGTGGACACCCATCCAGGTGACCTCTTCTTCACACCCTTATTCAGGATTTTCTCTTGATAACATAGTTTTATATTTTAGTAAGTGCATGTATGGAGCCATTAGCCTATTTTAGCGTAATAATTGGAGATTGATCTTCTATTCTCACTATTTGAAAAAAAACAAGCATATTTCAGGTCTATGGCTCACTCTGACATCTTCTTTCCACTCTGATGATCCCAGTAAGAATCAGATCTGCAGTGTCTTTGATAGTTAGCCCAAACTTTAGAAGTTGCTGAGCCTCTTCCTGTGTCCATATGGGAAGTTTGTTCAGTGCAAGTCTATACACTCACAGAGAGAGCGAGAGGTGCAGAGGGAGTCAGCATTGTGGGGCTTCAGGGTCCCTGAGTGGACTCTGCTGTGTCAGCAATGTGGCAGAGAGAGAGGGAAGAGGGGGTGGAACAGAGAAAAGCCTCAAATGGAGATAATTTTGCAAGTTTGTAGCTGACCTGCAGTTGGTGGAGTTCCTTGTTTGTTTCTGCTCTTATTAATCTGACTTTATTTTTTCTCTGATTCCAGAGAGAAATATTTGTCAACAGTTTCAGTTTCAGCTGAGGAGTCGCATTCCTTCCCCAACTTATTTTGGGAGCAAAACAGCAAGTGGTTTTAATTTACGGGGACTTTATTACCAGAAAAGAATGTTTTCAGAAAGCCTGCCGGTTACTTACAACCCCCTCCAGACTGTGTGTGCATGCAGTCGGTGCTCTGTTGTCCTAATGAAAGATTACCTGCTTGTGTTTTCAATAAAGAGCAGAGTGAGTCAGAGGAGGAGAAAGGCAGAACAGATTGAAGGATTACAAAATTAACAGGGGCAGCAAAAGGGGAGACAAAGACAGATAAAACACAGACCACCATTCAGTCGGCTGGTTGCTGATCTTATTCCAGACCTGCAGGGTCTTAGAGGAGCTGTCTGTGACTGGTCCGAAGGATGGAAGGTCAATCCAGGATTGACCAATAGACAGACTGGCAGGAATGTATCCCAAACATGAAACAAGTCACTGAATCATCACTGACCAGGAGAGTTAGGGAGGATGGGTCGACCCTCCACCAACTGCAGGTCAGCGAACTCCTGCACTGCTGATACTGACAAGAAATGAAGCACATCTAATGAGTCGGTGGAGGAATGTGTCAACATCAGATTAAATAAAAACAATGACTTTTTTTGTTTTCTCAGTCTTTTGTTTGATCCTAACTTCTACAAATCTGTTGTGTAGATTGTAATCATAGGGGACGGTTTTATATGAACATTGGGCCTAAATATGCTGACAAATCTCACCTGTGTGATATATAAAATAAATAGCACGTGGGGTGGGATGGTGGTTTGTTCTGGGTTTGAAGGCCTGGGGCCTTTCTGTGTGGAGCTTGCATGTTGTTCCTGTAGCTGCATGTATTCCCTCCAGGTGCTCTGGCTTCCTCTCACAGTGTAAAGACTGCATGTTTAAGTTAATTGGTGAGTAGACATGAGTGTGAATGGTCGTTAGTCTCTGCGATTGACTGGCAACCTGTCCAGGATGTACCCTGCCTTGTCCAACATCATCTGGGATTGGTTCCAGCACTCCAGTAGTATAGATAATGGATGGAAGAGGCTCAAAGTCAAAACCAATCCGTCCAGCAGCACCAGAGTGACGTGTTTCCCCAAGTTTTTTATGAAACGTCTTGGGAATCAGCTTCTCTCCATTTTTATTTGAAGTATTTTTATGTTGCTGAATCGAATAGATAGCAGTTTCAGATACTTCGGATTCACATGGGACTAAATAGAAATGTGATCTATTATTGCCAAGTTGTTGGTTCGAGCCAGAACCTTTCAACATTTTCCGTCTCGCGTCCCAGCAACTTTGAAGTGTTTGTCTGTTTGCGTGATAAAGTGAAGTGCCTCAGTTGACAGTCAATCAAATCCTGTTGCCTTGCTCCAATATCAAAACCATCTGCAGGTGTGAAAGTGGTGAAGAATATCTCAGTTTTATTAAGGAGTGTGTAATGTTGCTGACCTATGTGTTGTTGAAGGTTGTGCCAATTCAGCTTTTGCCATCGGTTTGATTCACGCCCATATATACAAGCGGTAGATATGAACTTAGAGGGACTTGGATTGGCCAGATGGCGCAAAGATGCACCGTTCAGCATCTGCATATGCCAGCAATGAGACTGGATTTGATTATGTGTGATATGATGGCATATGAAACACGAGACTATAAAGACACTTCCAAACCAGCTTAAATTACTTCAAGGCTCCGATTGTTATCAACATCAAAATCAATGCCAGCTGCTCTCACTTATGCCTTATCAGGCCTGCAGGAGATTAATACACAGCTACAATAAAGACACTTCACTGAATTTATGAGACTGAGTTCATTTTAATTCAATTGTTATGTAAAGAGTTTCCAGATATAAAGCATGGCAGCTTTTTCTCTTTCAGTAAGTGGTTCAGATATATAGTTGCTTTGATCGAAATAGACCCAACCACCTCATCAAACTTCTTCACACCGTCTCTTGCTGCCTTTTCCCAAAGGGATACTCTGGCAATGGTTACAACCAACTGTCATCTGATAGGCCGTCCTCTTTGCCATAATGGGTGTTTGTTAAGCTTTCCATTCTCAGCAGGTTTTGGCTCAGTCACAAAATGAACACACACACACAGAGAGTCAGACGGGCTGGGTGAAGAAGTTCTCCATATGGTTTTGCATTAGTATTTCACATAATGGATGAGTTTTGGGGTCCAGAGAGGGCCAACATCAACCTCACTGCTTCCTCTCTTTGAAAAAGAGCAGAAAAGTAGAATGAAAATTGTATATTTTTCTTTTTTCTGCCGTGAGTCCGTGCCTCTCTTCTATCAGACCCTCAGACCTGGCCGTGGTGCTGTGGTTGCTCTGGCTCTGATTACGTTGGCTCCAAACCAGCACATCACTCAGTGTTTTTCTTGTTTGTGCTTTTGCACTTGTGTTTTTGCAGATATTGACTGTGTTGTGCGATGATGGGAGATATGTAAAGTTTTTCCATTGACTCAGCTCTCAAGTGTTTCAGTGGCGGGTTCAAGGCAATATGTGTTGTATATATATGTATTATACCATGGTCAGTGTGAATACTCTTTTCTGATTGGTCGGCAGGTGTGCGTTAAAACCGTTTAATGCACACATAGTTCGGCTAAACTTTGTAGGCTAACTGCTCTAAATTCATCCGCGCCTGTAACCATAGCGACATAATGAGCCCAGTTTTATTTTTATTTTATATATGTAATTTTATTAACAATAACCACACTGTGGAATAATTTTGACCTAAATCAAGGTTAATTTTCACTTTTAATAGCCTACTTTTGGCTTTGTTAAAGCGACTGAGCCACAGTGCTCGTCCCGTCCTACTGTGACTACTGTAACTGGCGTGGTTGTAAAAGGGCCAAGTTTATTCCTTGTCATGACAATGGTAAGGTCTTGCTTCAAAAACTTTCGATTTTGAGTGCAAAACTTTCACCAAAAGTTGGCGAATCCTTTTATTCCTATATTTTTGGAAAATGACCATGGTATAAGCGGGTTAATGCACCAGTAGGTGTGCTTCAAACGGTTTTAATGCATGACGTGGAGGCGAAGAACTACCCGACGTGCAGCTGCATTAAAACTTACTCATATGCCTGCAAAAGAAAGACTCAGTCTATCTGAACTTTATGTTTGCAGGATTAACTGCAGTGTTAGGTAGTTTACTGGAGTGTTGTCCACCCGGTCCCCAACACAGCCTCAGTCCCTCACCTCTCATAACGTCTAGTCATGTAAAATTAATGTCAGACAGGTGAGAGGGCGATTTCCTACCCTTAGATTTCTGAAACTGCTGCAGGCAGATGGAAATTAGTATAATTATTTGTTAAGCTTAAATCATTAAAACAATTTCTTAAAAAAAATGCAAAAGTCTTTCCAGATGAAGACTCTGACACGGTTAGACCTCTTTGTGTAAAAGACGTTTTTAATTTTTACCCATTTCCACGACTGTCCTTCTGAAAATGAGGTCTGCAGATTAACAAGATAAACGGTGATACTGTTTTTTTTGGTTGTTGACTGCATTTTGACATCAACGTGTAGAAACGTTTTCCATGAAAACAGAGATATGTTGAGTTAAGAGGCAGTAAGTTAAGTTATTTCTGTTCAACCTGGACGGTCTCTGTCTCTGTGGCCTAACGCTAACCCTCCGCCCCCATTCTTCAGATTCTGGTGTGCGTATTTGTTCCAACGGAGAAAGGAGCCGTCAGTGAGCACAACAACAGACTCATCTAACTGACTAAAAAATCAGATGTGTTGGCTGAAATTCGGAGGTCTGTGAGAGCAGAACAGTTTTCATTCACAGCCATTTTACTCAGTACGTCTGTGGGTCTGTGGTTTGATGCCATCTTCTCTGTGGTCAGGATCTTCCCCCAGAAAAAAAGCTGGGTTTGACTGAATGGCTGGTCAGATCCACACTATTGTTTTATGAGCTCAACAGGGTGATGAGGCTGATGAAGGCGATGCATCGGGCTAGGTGACAATTGCTGTTAATTCAGGATGCAGAAAGTGGTTTTACTGTTGGCCACCCAGCAGGAGTGACCACACAAACACCCAACTGCACAGATGGCCTGTGGAGCTGTCTCCAGCATTAAACTCGGCACTCAGGCAGCAGTTTTGGGCTCAGATGAATGCGGAATGAAATTTTCTTAACCCGTATGACAAATTCTTACTCAGTTTATTTGAGTTCATGCTGGTGTGGTGAGGATTTAAGAAGAACCAGACTTGTTGATATTTAGAGTGCGGCATATTTTTCCTCGTAATGGGAACATTTGTTGGACAAAAATGGCTTCTTGAGAAATAATGAGCTCAGAGATGAAGCTCTTTGCTTCTAGGAGGTCTCAGTCCAAAAACACACCATCCTGTAAGTTTATACTTCACTAAACCCTCTTGTATCATCTTGTACACTTTACCTAACCTTGAAAATGATTGAAAACAGTGACACACACTATTTCATATCTGATGAGGATTTTGTTATTGAGCTGGCTGCTGTTTGTACTGCATAGTTGCTCAGAGACTGCCTCTCTAGACCCCAATGATAGCTGCAGCTTCTCTGTTGAAAAGCCTGTATTTTTCTTAAATAAACCTGTGCAGCAGCTTTATGGTAAAAATATAATCATCTAAAGTTTATTTTTCTACACAGGGATAGTTCATTTTTGGGGACTGTTTGTTTTACTCTGTGAGAAACAGAAGGTATAAAGAGTTTCTTCTATTAAACGCTGGTATCTGGATGACAAAGGACTCTATACTGCTTGCAGGTTACCTGGACAAAATATTTCAATTAAATAATATTTTCTTTCGTGCTTCCTGCTGGTTTTAAATAGGTGCTACACATTGACACACAGACATTAGATTTTTTTCTCCAGTAACCAGATCTAGACTGGATGTTTAGGTTAAATATCTTCCACAGCTACACCGACAATGTGGATTTGTTAATTCCACTGTCTGTGTAAATGTGTTTAGTTAGTTCAGTTAGTTTAGCTCTGCCGCTCCAATAATGGTTAAGTTTTATTTGAGATCACACGTTTTCTGATTTTAATCCTTGTCACTGAATTTGTTCTCCCCTGCTGTTTTTCAGTTTCACTGTTCCCTCTGAAAGGCCAAGTCAACCTTACTAAGAGTGGGTTTAGCCTGCAGCACCTAAACACACATTCAGGGCAGAGGAACATGCGTTGTGCTTTTGAACAAGTCAGAAGTCAAAGTGGAGACAATAGATGCTCATTTGGCGTGACTGACTTGGTGAAAGTAAGGATAAGTGACCAGCCCCCTCTTCTTCCTCTCTCTGAGGCTCACATGGGGCTGTTTTAGTTGAATGACCTCACTCCAAAATGCCAACACTGGAACATTAGCAGGAGGAGCCGGGGGGGTCTCTTGTTCTCCACTAAGGCCAATAAAGTTCATTTTATGGCTTCCATGTTTTTCTAAATACATGTATGTGAACATTGGCGATCGGGGAATTTTTCACTGAATATTATCTCTCCCAAATTCAGCTGGGCTCAAAGTTTGCAATGCAATGAATAAGACTTGCTTGGGTTTTAATGCACACCTTCTAGATTTTAATTCACCATTTTTCCGTAAGCCCTTTAAGAGGAAGGGCTGTTTGATTTTATAGCAGTGTCTGACCAGTGCTTACATACACTTGTGTGGTAATAATTTCAGACTGGATTGAATGTCCATGTTAAGGGGAGCCATGCACATTTATGCTGAGTGGTTCCTTAAATTGTTCTCCAAGTTGTGGTTAGTTTGGCCAAGTTTTCAGAGCTCTGGTCTTTATGGCATGAATGTGAGTTTGTTTTATATGACAGGTGATGATGAGAAAAGTGTAATGTGGAGCTAAAACACCATATCATAGGTTAGTGCGTGTTTATAATTGTACTTACATACTCCTGTCTGAAAAGCATTTCTTTTTCATAGTGAGCGTTTGAGTTGCATTTTACAGCTACACTGTGGAACTGTTCATTCTTAGTAAAAATAAGACCAACACTTCTAGTATTCGTTCCTGCCTGCCAACAGCACCTCTACTTGCTACCTCACAATGGCCATGTCTAAAGTTTGTATTTCTTCCTCTGAAATTTACCTCAGCAGATGTGACTGTTTATCTCCTCATGAAACCATGCACTATCCCACCAGCAGTATTAGAGTCTTTAATCAAAACTGCTGAAAAGACTTTGCCTGATATCTGATCCTGCCTCGATAACTATCCCCAATATATTTGCCCAGCTCTGTTTATTAGTCTCTTTGGGTTACGATATATGTCCTGTTTGTCATCCATGGTCTGTCTTCCTCCAACTAAACACGGATGGAATGCCAAAACTGGCTTTAATTAACTCCATATTCACTGCTTCATTGGATCCAAATCTCCTTTTTTTTATAGGCTATCTAACTGTTTTCTTTACCAATTAGGCAGTTTGTGCCTGCTCAGCTAACAAGAAATCAACAATAAAGTTAAGTTAGTTCCTTCTATCAAGGAATGAACCACATTCATCGTTTACAAGTGTTTACTCTGTTAATGTTGCAAAACTTCTTTGAAACTTGGCTTTGTCTGGACTTCCAGTTATATAAACTGCAAAAAAATCTTTGAATGTTTTTGGAGGTCATGTGTAGCAGATAGCGATGCAAGATTGCAGAGAATTGTGAACGGTGCAAAAATTGGATAAAAAGTAATTAAGTAATTTAATTTATTTTTCCCAAAATATTACTCCAAATGTCAAGAACATCATTTTACAAAAGATGACAGTAAGTGTGTAAGTTCATGTGAAAAGTACAGTTTAAAATTTAAAAACAAAAACACACAATTGTATGAAAAAGACTTTACTTCCACCACCTAATATCTGAAATTTCCAATTCCCGGAAATATATATGTACTAGATCAGATGATAATATTACTGAGTATATGTCAATTGGAACAGATGCGTCCTGTTCCTTTAAATTAGGCGGCAGGCATCAAAATGTGAAGTAGGTATTTTGCTGAGCTTTTCAGGAGTCAGGAAGACTTGAGGAGTGGTGGCATGCTGAGAGGATGTTTCCTGCAATGTATTGTTTATGTTAAGGTCTGCAGCCACGGTCTTCAAAGGGCACCTTTCAGCTTTGTCAGCTTTAGGCAATGCCTGTGTGCATGTGAAAATATGTGTAATGAGGAGATCTCAGTCTGTTCAGACATGCAGCCGTCCGTATGTTATTTACCTTCATTTACAGAGCCCTGGCTGTAAACCACTAATGCATTTACTTATCACGAGAGGGAAGTGAGCACCACTGAGAGAGTTTCTTATAAAAACACCCAAAATAACTTGCCCCCTTTCCTTATGATGCTTGGCGTGAAGGGAAGATGTATCAAATGTTTGCATGCGTCCTTTGAATTGACTCCCCTGTAACAAGATCCAGATGTTCGAGAGGACCAGAGCCCAATTTAAATTGTCATAAACCTGTTACCACTGAGCAAAAAAAAACAAAAAAACAACCCAAAAAAACCCCCAGGAATGCTAAGCTAGCTCAGCAATTCATGCAACCTAATGTTTCAGTAATTAGTCTCAGTGGTAACTTCCTCTGCTGGAGAGTGTTTACTTGTTAACATTCCAGTTGGCGACTGTTAATACCGGGGGTAGTTGTAGGGCCAGAGGGGGACACCACGACCCCGGGATGCCTTCTACGCCCAGTTAAAGGTTCAGTGTTGTTTCAGAAGGAAGTCAGTAACTACACACCCAAGTTCATCAAGCCCAGTATAAATACAGAAGTAACTGTTGATTGGAGTAGAGAATAGCATCAGGACGGTTTGGTTGGGTGCTCGGGGCCTTCTGCGGTCCCGTGCCTGGGCTTTGTCTATTGACACTGTGTGACGATGGTCCATTGCGGCTCTGTTCCTTGGCATCCTCTGTTGGTCCGACACTGGCTAGTGTGCCATGACCCGCTGCTTCTTCTCTCCCTTCTGGGGGGGGACTGCTCCTGGGGTGGGCACCAGGTGCGGGGCGGGCACCTTGCAGCACCACTGCCCCCTGCCCCTTCAGCCTTTCCCCCCTACAGGCGCTTCACTGGTGTCCGCACGCGGGGGCATTGCTTAGGTCCCCGGAAGGGTCTCTTTGGCTAGTGGATGGGGGGTGCGTGGTGGCGATAGCTATAGTGGATGGCTGGGATGCCGGGGCCCTCCTGTCCTGCTCCCACATGTGCTTGCTTGGGCAGTTTAGTGGTGCTGGCTTGACCTCCCTGGATCTCTGGGGGCTGTGGCGTGCCGCGTGGCTGCAGTGGCTCTCTGGGTTTGGTGCCTCTTGTTCTCCCACACGCAGGCTGGTGGCCTGGGGAGCCTGGGCCCCTGACCCCACTCTGGGCCCTGGTGATGGTCTCACTCATATTTAGGGAATGCCCAGATGCATGTGTTGTTTCACTTGCCAGCTGGTGTTGGGTCACATCATGAAGAATTGATGAATCCTGCTAAAATGGGCTGAGCTGTTCTCTTAATCTAGCACCATGTACCCTATCATTGACTCGGCTCCTCTGTAGGGACACCTTCACCTATCTGGGCTCCTATTTCTCTAAAGATCTAAACAGAAATTCTCTGGGCTCTTATAATCTTAAGTGATGTGGCAGGAAAAGCACAGCATTCCTACCAGCACCACCTGCTTCCCTTCCCCTGTCCATCTTTCTGCATCCTGTCTGTCCTTTGTGCATCAATCTCATAAAGAGTTGACACACCTTGTGGTGTTAAACTATGGTACAAATGCAGACAAAAAAAAAAAAAAAACACTTTGCTGCAAACTGAAATACCCCAAAAACTGTGGGATGGATTACAATGACATTTTGCACTTTTATAACCACAGGTATGTTATTTCATGTTATTTTTTTAACTTAAAAACACTGAACCGTCCCCTCTCCAGATATCCAATCACCCTTCAAATAATACAAATCTGTAAAGGAAATTAAATCCGTTAAAATTAATCCGTAAAGTTACAAGTAGAAATTGTATCAAAGGGGTTACAAACAAAATAATTTGCAATATATTGTGTTATACAGCCAATTCCACTGGAACATAAAATGGTGTGGTTTAAACTATCATTACAGTGCAATGTTTGGCTTCATAGGAAATTTTAGGTGTAACCATGATATGGGTCTCAATAAATTCTGCATTTATTGAAACTCTTCTTTCAGGTGGATTCCTGGAATGTACCATATTAGCTAGCTTGAATTTGAAAAAGGGGCATGGTGCAGCAGTGGGTCGAAGTGTTGGTCTGGGACACTGGTTTGGTTCCAGCTGCTGTCATTCCACAGTCTCTCTCTCCTCCATTTCCTGTCACTCTTCAAGCTCTCATATCTAATGAAGTCAGAAAATGCCAGGAAAAAAAGGAATGAAAAAATTATTATTGTCGTTGCTGAAACTGTTTTGTTGCTGAGAGTTGTGTTTTATCATCAGTACTCAATTTCTTCTCCTTGTTTCTATTGCTGTATTTTTTCTATACCTGTGGTTGCTGCTGTAACAACGATTTTCCCATACGTGGGATAAATAGAGTACGCTTAATCTTAATCAGTAAATTGGTATTGTCATTTTTGTGTGTCTACTTGCATGTGCTTTGGTTTGTTGATCCAATTCTTTAACCTCATTGTTTTGATAAAAGACTGCGTTATGGAAATTACAAACTGTAACTTGAACCATAATTTAATGTAGTTTTACTTGGACAATTTACTTTGACGATTGAAGACAGATCTTCAGTAATACAACCACAAAATCTGTGTGTTCCCACTGGAAATGTGAGACAAAAATGCAGCATTTGGCAGAATTTGTGATCTGTCAGGCTCCATCCAGGTGGAGAAGCTTTCCTGTCTGTATGACTACTGGCTTCTGGCGTGTGACCATATTCAGCCTGCATATGGCACAAAATGGAAACCTGCAAAGTGAAATATTCCTGCGGTAGACACTCAGTTTCTGTATATAACATAATATTAACACTGTGCACAAAGGGTCTTCACACAAAAAGGCTCTGGTCTGTACAGGCTTTCTTTGTGTTACCATGGAAGTTTCCACTGCCAGCCAGCAGGGAGACGGGGCCTGCAGACACGTCTAATGGCAGGTACATGGAATAAGGCAATAAGTGTGACTGAGTCAGAGTCCAAATGAAATACAGCTGTTTTACAGACACCACACTGGAGTCCCCCCATCCTTCTCGCTGTCTCTCTTCTTTCTTTCTTTTTCTATACCTACTGAGCTACTTAACAACAGCAAAGCTGAACCATTTAGCGTTAGCCACATACTAATGCAAGCATGCTAGAAGGCACAAATTGACAGTGCTAATCTTCAACAGGTATCATGCTTACCATGCTGACTATCTTATATATATATATATATGAGCATGGTATCAGTTACTAATGATCATTTATGTAGAGTTAAGGCTGGTGACGATGGCTGAATTTGCTTATAGAGCATTTTTGGTTGTAAACGAATATAATGGGGGAACTAAATTTATCGCAATTCATTCTTAGGGGACATGAATGTCTTCCCGTGGTAACCCACCTAGTATTTGTTGAGATATTTCACTGGAGTTGTAACTCATTTCATATAATCTGTCCACTTCCTCACCTAGTTGGTCACCTCGGACCACTCGTTGGACTGACCTGCCTGGCAGCTTAGTTTAGCAATGGTTTTGAGGTGAATGTTCATTTATGTATGTTTAATTTGGTTTTATTTCATAATCTCAGACAAATAATGACTATATAAAAAACCATAAAGACGCCAAAACTTGATGTAGCTTCGTGGTCGTCACTTCACGGTCATAATATATAACATACAGTATCCTCCACCGCACCGCTGTTCTTGCAAGGCCTCTCTGGCATTTATTTACCTCTTGGGGGTCGTGTGGCACGATTCCAGCCTGTAGATTGGGACGTCCTGGCTGTTGTCCAGCTTCTCAGCTCTCAGCAGCCCTCGTCCTCCCATGTTCTGCAGCAGCCCCTTTGGTTTAGCAATATGTTTTCTTTCAGTTCATAACATGAATGTGTCAGCATGTTTATGTAATGCGGTACTCCATGTGTAGACAGCAAGAAGTCACAATGGTCCAATGGATATGAAACATGAAACTCCTACTGACTAATGATATACACAATCTGTGTGTGCAAAAATGTGTGTGTGTGTGTGTTGGGGGGGTTTGAAAATGAAAGTTTTCTTGATTACATTACCACTTTGAAAAAATTACCATATCTGAATGTTTTTGTTGCAGTGTGTCTAGATTATCATCATCAGGAGAACATGCAGAATACATACTATATTTTTACCATGACATTGACATCGTCTATGGATGGAGCTTTGAAAAAACAGGCCATCAAAGTGTCTGCAACAACTCTGTGGTCCACGTAATAGAGAAAACTGTAATTTTATTTTCTTTCTGGATCGTATGTACCTTGGAAACGTTTTCTCTTCATCATTTCTGTGTGCCACATACACTGCTGACAGAATAGTTGTTCAAAATAAATCCCGTGGAGGGGAAAGGAAAACACCCAAGTGACAAGCAGTAGGAAAATGCTGTGACCCCGGACTACCAATGTGGCCAGGGTGAATTTCCATGTTCACTCAGTAGAAGCATCATTTCTGAGAGGCATGACAATGTGTGTCTGTAATCTATCTGGCCAGGATTTACAGCACAGGATGTGCTAAATACAGACAGCATTCATTCTAGGAACTTAAAATTTTACGTAGGGACCACATGTGCTTTTTGAACGTAGCCATGATAGTTAAAGAAACTTTCATCTTCAGTTTTGATTTTACCCATTTTTTCCATGATGACCAAACAGCTTGGATAACCTCGTTCCATATTAGAGTCCCAAATGTGACCGATCATTTTCCATAGCCACCCCCTTATAGTGGAATGCTCTGTACAAATACAATTTGTCAGTTTTTTTGTTGCTCAAAGTCTCAACTCTAACGTTGAAATCCTGTCTTAAGATTAATTTTATTCACATTTCAATGTGCGTAGTTGCTTGGACATTGGACTCTAAATTGCCCCAATGATCATTCCATCAGTTAACAGTTTGTGAATGGAGGTGAGGATATGGCAAGAAAATATCTTCCTTGAATATCAAAACCATTAACACTAAGTGATTGAGTGTGAGTTTGCTGTTTGATTGTTTGAGTTTAAACAATTTCCTATTTGAAAGAGTGGCGTTGTGTCTTTTAAACCAGTGTCTTCTATGCTCAGTCTATTCATTTCTAACTCAGAGTTATTCTGTGCATTTCTCAGATTTCCTCTGTAGATACTACAACTGATGGACATGAGTGTTGTAGCTAATTCCTTGCTGTTTGCTTCAGGGCTGTGACTCTACACTGATACTAATTAGTTGACTGCATTAGCTTTGGTGAGGATTTACAGATCTGAAAGTATGTGAGGCATTTTACTTAGAAAAATTTCTTCTTGAAGAGGTTTGTACAAAAGTTAATCATTAAAACATCTTGAGTAATAAGAACCTAAATTAAATGGCTTGAAAAAATTACTGTGAGAAAGTATTTGAAATTGTGACGTACACAAGAATACCACTGATGCCTTGCTCTTGACCCAGAGCCTGCAGACGGCCAGCTGCTTGTTTACATGGTGTGATGTTGTCCTTTAAGCAGCGTGGGGTCAGAGGCTCTCCACACTGGCTCCCAACATGAGGCTCTCAGTGCACACAAGGACAACAGTGGCCTGCGTATCCATGTCAATGTCCACGGCTGGGCTCCTTTGAGGTGGTCAGATGTGATGTTTGCACAGATGTGTAGCTCCAAAGCTGCAGGGCCAACCCTCTATTACCCCTCTGGTGGTCCTGCCCCCCCCCACCCCGAGAGAGATGGAGCCACCCCATCACGGGTGAAATAACTTAAAGGGACCGAGCCAGGCCTCTCATACTGTACAACAGGATGCCCAATCAAGACGTCAGACCAGCTGGGGAATTTTTATAGCTTCTCCCAATAAAAACACTGGACCTACCCGTATTGTCAAGGGGCCACATTTTGACCAGATCATCAGATCATGGGGACATAAACCAGAGGCATTATATACTATACTTGTTTACACGACTTTATTGTCTGTCCAAAGAGAAGCAAAGCCAAGTGGTTCAGCTTAATCTTTAAATAACATAGTGAAGACCACAAAATGTCGGCTCACTCCAAAATCCCAGAAATTATATTCAAAATGACGAGACAATAAACCCAAGTTATGATAAACTATATTTTTCCTATAACCCCAGAATTGAAGAAAATTTTACAACAATGGAAGTGTTTTTTAAATTGTTTTTGTTGCCTTTGTTCAGACTTGAACCATTTATTTAAAAACCTTCCTGTCTGGTAAGGAATCTCAGATCTTTGAGTCTGGGATATCTACCAGACATTGACTTTACTTCGTTCTTACTGTCTGTTGTGAACATCCATCAGCTGCGGGCCAAATGCTACTTGGTCCGTTGTAATGAACTCAAGTAAACATCCTGCCTGTAACATAAAGTTTAGCACTGTATCACATGGTTTTGGACCAGACAAGTGCACATCTGTAACATGAATGACTAAATATTTCACTGCAGCGTAGTTTGAGGTCCGATGGCAATGAGGAATGACGGAGAGGGAACGGCAGACTTTTGTTTTGGCCCTTCTGTTGTATGGATAACACATGCGCAGGGTTTTTTTAAGTTTCATATTGAGTCTTAGTGAGGACAAATGTTTTTAATATATACTTGGCTGAAAAAAGGCACAGCATGTCCTGTGTTAGTCATGCCATACTAAAGTTAGTTATGAAATGAAAAAAACTTCACAAGGGATTTCATTTTAAATGAAAACCTTTGGCTAACTTTTATGAACTCCCTGCTCAAGTTACTACTACTCAACATTACATTGTGTTGCATTGTGTGTGCATATAGTAAAATAATGTTTGACACTGTTTCTGTTGTGTGTTGCAGGAATTCAGGAGGGAACCGAGTGCACCAAGTGTAAAAATGACTGGGCATTGCGTGCAGCTATTGCACTTCTCTACGTGCTCTGTGCCCTGCTTACCATAGCGGTGGCTGTCCTTGGATATAAAGGTAAGCCAGAGCTGAAGCAAAACATTTATTCTTATACAGTACAGGACATTCATACAGTCCTTTTCTCATGTCTCAAATTGTACTCATAAGCTTTGTGTTACATTCAACATTATAATCTTGGGTGTATCTGCAGCATCAGGATGCGGCTGTATGGCTCAGTTGTGTGTTTTTAATAGTTTTTGTATGACAATGCAGTTCTGTGGCACAAAAGAAAACACTGGAATAAGCTTTGGCCTGTGCTTCAATATGCCCTGTCCCAATTGTTTAGTCTCTGTCCCTGTCCATGACCACACAATAATTTCTCCCAAATTAATATGTCACAGCTTTAGATAGGAAATACATTGATTGTGTAGCGGTGTCCTTAATGCAGCACTGTCGATGTTTCTCCATGTTTGAAACAAGGCGGTACTGTGAAATAAAACAGATAGGAATTCAAGTTATTTCAGTGATTGTCGTCAGGCTTCTTTATGTGTATGTTCATTGTACAGTCTTATAAATTTTTTATCCAAATCAACTATAGAAGACAAGTCACTTCATCGTTTAGCCCAATTTTATTCCTATTTGCTCGACAGGCAGTCTGACTGACTGATCCTTGTACTGCTATCAACAAACAAAAAGCACATTCCCCAGATGAACAAAGACTTTACATTTACAAGTTTGGAAGTGAATTTGCATAATGCATAAGTGCTGTCAGGAGTGTTTTTGGTTTGTAGCTTTGGGTCTATATTAACAGTAAGCCCATGTGATTTTGATGGTTTGGCTCTAATGTCTACCAGATGACCATGCAGCAACTACTCAGGCTTAACAACCCAGAGGAGGTTTTATGGCTTGGTAGCAATTTGTTGTCTCATGAACCACAGGTTATCTTACAGATGGCTGCATGTGTCCACAAGAGTTTGTGTTTACAAGGAAATCAGTGTAGGGTGGTTCTGTGTTGTGTTTTCTTGTCTGTACTGCATATATTATAGATTCCATGCAAAAAGAAATACAGGTCTCTGCAAATTTCTCAAACTTCCCCTCAAATTATTAATTTTGTTAAAAGTTGATAACGTTGCTTGGGTTTCCTGTTGGTTCCTATGGCATGGGTCAGCATTAAGCTGCTGGACCTTGTGTTGAGTAACTGCCTAAATATGGCTCATAACTTAGGTCCCAATAGGCTGCTCAGTATGCTTCTAAGCACTCAAATTAGCAGTCTTATGTAACTCATAATACTTTTCCAATGCAGGGCTCTGGGGTGAGGGGAGAAGATTAAGAGAGGGCAGTGAGAGGGTATGGCAAAGATCAGGGAGGACAGATGATGTGGTGACGTGTTTTCTATATATTATGTGTTTGCAACACTTTTATAGCCACTACAATATTGAGCAACAAAAGGTCTATTACGGATTTTCCTGTGCTCCAAAAGATGTGTTGTAAGAGAGGGAGCACATTCAAGCTGCATACTCCAGCTTCCAGCAGTTGACCAATGGTTTTTTGAAACAGGGTCTGAGTGCTTTTGTTTGTTCCGAGTGTATGTTATTGTTCCGTGTTTTTGCCACTTCTGGAATGATAACAGCTAAAGCTTAGGATGTTTTCTATTGCAGTTTTTAGACGACCTCATACTGGCAGGAAAACAAACCACAAAGAAGAAGAGCGCAACTCATTCTGCAGATGTGCTGGTGGTGGGGGGTGGAGGGGATGGGGGGGTCGAATCAGAGTTAAGAGTGTACTGGTGTGCTCTACATCATGCGTTTGACATTGTTTAATACTTGTGAGGTGGAATTTATAAATGTACTTGGAAAATTGAGATTTTTATCAGTCACCATATGCACAGTTTCCCAGTCAAAATATTCTTAGGCACCTTGTTATGTTCAACATCCTGTGCTCAGATTCGGTATTTAACTTTCCAGTTGTTCACTGCAGAGGTATGAATACAGTAGCACCCTCTGCTGTTGAAAATCAGTTTGACAATGGATGTGCTCTGCAGCCAAGTTTGTCCTCACAGGTTTGATGATATCATTGCACAAGTGATGGAAGGATTAATAAGATTGTATACAGTACAAGCGGCAGTATTGTGTAAAAGTCTGAAATGTAATCACCATAATTTACATAAGTATTTAGCTAATTTAACTTTTTAAATATTGATCATGGACTTGTATCAGTGTCTTGGTAGCTGTAATGGTTGCATAATGGCTCCTCTCACTAAAAGGGTGCTGAAGGAAAATGCTGCGTCAGTGTCATAAAATGTTTACTCTGCTTTTTTCTTTGCAAGTGTGTACACTGTTCATTTCTATTTAAATGACATTGTCCTCTTTTGTCAGTTGTCCAGAGAATGGATAATGTTACAGATGGAATGCAGAATTACGGAGGCAAGATCAATGCTGTGGAGACAGATTTAAAGAAACTAGGTAAATGTAATTAAATTAAATTAGGTATTAAATACAGGAGCTATGAAGGACATTTTTTATGTTCTCACTACTACTTACTTAAATATTTTTGTTTGGAACTTTTTCAGATGACGAGGCAGGGGTGATGTCAGTTAATGCCACAAGTGAAATCAAAACTTTCAAATCAGATCTGGAGGCTTTACAGAACCAACTGAATGACATTGCTCTCAGGGCAACCAGAAACAGGGACGTCTTAGATGAGCTTCAGGTCACTGGAGATGACATGCAAAATGGCCACATGTCCCTGCAGAGTTTTTTGGAGGGCAATACTGCCTCATTGCGTGGGCTCAACCAGACCTTGAGCTCTTATGGTGGCATGATTGACAACCTCCAGACGGGCACCACACGGCTCCAGTCAGAGATACAAGGCCAGGCCAAAGTGCAGAGCCAGACCCAGGTCAGTGTCAGTGCACTAAACATCTCCCAATCACAGCAGCGCAATCTGCTCAGGAACCTGCAGAAGACAGTGGAAGATACAGGCCAGGCAGTGCAGAAACTGAAGAATGATTACCAAGGTCTGCAGCAGACAGCCAGACAGAACCGGGCTGACACTGAGTGGTTAAAGGAAAAGGTCCAGAATCTCCAGGTATTGGCAGCCAACAACTCAGCTTTGGCCCGGTCCAATGGGGAATCTCTAGATGACCTCGGGGCCCAGCTCAGCACACTAGCCAGCCAAATCCAGAACACCTCAGCCATCACTGAGGGACACGACCAGAGCATGCGTGAGCTGATGGACCGCCAGCGAGACCACGATAACGCCACCTCATCTAAATTTGATGGGATGGAGGCACGATTAGACAGACACGAGAATGACATGGACCGTGTGACTGGAAACATGAGCTTTGCCACGCAGCTCCTCGGTTCCATCAGCTCCGACCTGAACGGCCTGAGATCCTGTGCTGAGACAGTGTTACGGCATTCAGACCTCTTACTAAGTCTTAATGGAAGTCTAACAGAGGCCAAGGAAGATAGCAGAGAGCTCCGTGCCCAGCAGGAGGATCTGGCAGCCAGGTTGGACAAAGAGGTCAACAACCTGTCGATGGTGATGGAGGAGATGAAGGTGGTCGACAGTAAACACTCTCAGCTCATCACCAACTTCACCATCCTGCAGGGTAAGAATCCAAGGTCTGTTTGGAGTTCAGTCTGAAACTAGTCGTCATCCACCCCTCATCCTCATCCTTGTTATTATGTTTCAGGTCCACCAGGACCAAAGGGCCCCAAGGGTGACAAGGGCCCTCAGGGGCCAGTGGGCCAGACAGGGCAAAAGGGTGATAAAGGAGAAAAAGGGATGCCAGGATCGGTTGGACCTAAAGGAGAAAAAGGTGTCCTTGGACAACCAGGTGCAACAGGTCCAAAGGGTACAGCTGGCGCTCGGGGTCTTCCAGGGGCTAAAGGTTCGAGAGGGTCTGGAGGTCGACCTGGAAACCCTGGTGTTCCTGGTGACCCTGGTGCTCCTGGAGTTCCTGGGAGGGATGGCCCCCCAGGGGTGCCAGGGCCACAAGGGCCACAGGGTCCCAAAGGAGATCCAGGACCTGCAGGCTTGGCTGGGCCTCATGGACCTGTTGGGCCCATGGGCCCCCCTGGTGCTCCAGGTGTACCAGGAAGACCAGCACCTCCTATACTTAGACCATTACAACCTACCCACATCCCTGAGCCCCCCAAACCACCTGAGCCTCCCAAACCAGCAGAGCCTGAAGGCTCCGTGTCCCGGCTGGTCCAGCCCTCTGTCGCCCCGACTACAGCACCCGGTGAGATACTATTAGACAGAACAGACATGTAGCTCATTATAAGTATATTTAAACAAATGTTGATCAGTTGTGAGAAAATAGTTTTCACTGTGATTTTACTTGGATGATGTGACATCATGGTCATGGTCGCAGGTTGCCCACCTGAGTTCAAAAAGTTTGGAGACAGCTGCTATTACCTCTCATCTGGTTCTCAGAGACTCAACTTTGATGAGGCCAACCAGTTTTGTGCTAACCGCTCATCTCATATGCTCATTATTAATGACAATGAGGAACAGGTACAGTAAAAGATATACAACACAAATATTACCTTTGATGTGACCATTCACCTTAAAGAATGAAACAAACACCATCAAATTTGTGTTTTCCCTGAGCTTAAATATGCTTTAAAATATCTCTTGCTTTTCAACTATATAGCAATTTGTGAGAAATGCAATTGCTGGAAAAGGTTATTTCTGGCTGGGCCTGACTGATCGGGAGGAAGAAAATGTCTGGAAGTGGGTGGATGGCACCATTCCTGTTTTCAAGTGAGTTAAGCAGCCAAACTTTTTTATAGCAAATTGAATCCATGTGCGTTTTTCCTGATTTGATTCTTAACAAATCAAGTTACATTGGTATATTTCAACAAACACCTTCAATGATGTTTCAAATATTGTTCATGTTTTCATAATCAGGAAGTGGAAGCCTGGCCAGCCTGACAACTGGACCCATGGTCATGAAGATGGTGAAGACTGTGCTGGTCTTATCCATAATGCCAATTGGAATGATTTCTACTGCACTGACCGCATTGGCTTCATCTGTGAACATGCCTCTGACTGTCAGTACCTTTATTTATCACAACTTTTTTTATTTTTCAAATCTTGTGTGAAAAAAAGAATGTGTTAGTCTGTCTCACAAAGTATTCAGACTTTATCCCTGGTTTCATTCATTCCAGCTCCACATTGAAAACTTGTACTAGTTTTTACAGCACCAGGAGGTTATACAGTGAATGGCGTCGGCGAGAATAAATCATGTTGCCCACAGACAAAACATTCTCAGCTTAATGTCAATAACAACCTAACAACCATAACTTTGTTAGCATTTTTATGTGTTTTTATTTTGATAAGATGACCACATTTACTGTTGTTGTGTTATCCCTGTTGCTATAACTGTAAATATATCAGCATAAAACCACATTAACAATTTGATGAAAACTATATTGAGAGGTGTATTTTTGTTCTCTTTACAGTGAAAGTTCCAGCTTTATAGCAACTATGGAAGACAAAGCGAGCTGTCTTTGGGAGGTAAGCGAAGAAGCTGAAGTTGAGGTTGAAGATGCAAGGACAATGAAGGACATGAGGAGGAGCTCTGGATGAATTGAGGCCTCCGATAGTCAGTCCTGTTGAGCATCACTGAGACTTCAATTGATCTTTGTCTTTAAGGCACTTTACAACAAAGTGTGGTGCAGAAAACGGAACAAGCACAGAACCAGCCCATCATGGTATTGATATGTTATTTGTAATGAAGGGAAGATGAGAATGTAGTCATTTGTTTTGGCTATACTGAATCATTGTGTGGATTCGGCCACTGTTGTACAGGTGTATCTGTAAATAGTATTTCACAAAAGGTACATTGTTGGTTGGGATTGAATTTCATTGAATTTTTTTACCTTCCCAATTACTACACACACATAAAATCTGTATAAGAGGATGATGATGTTAATAGAGTAAAACTATTTTTATACTATCAAATATGTGACAGATTCAAAACTCATAACTTGAGATAAAGCTAGTACAAACTACACCTTTCTGTAAATTTAAATATCAATGACATTTTTTATAACAAATGTTCAGTGTGAGCAGTGCTGCTCTTTTATGAAGGATAATGTTTTTAGACTTTAGACTGTCAGTATGACTTTTATACAGTACAAGGCGTACATTAACAATATGTACATTTTTTGTAATGAAGCATTATAAGATGATCTATTCATAATTCCAAATACAATATGCAAAATATGTTACATGTCTATTATTGTATAATCAGGTTTTATTTTATAGGATTGACCTTTGCAAATTCATATAGTGCTAAAGGACCGAGTAGCAATTTGTAATCTGGCTCGAGGAGTGTTAAACCTTAACTAATTCACCAAGCTCCTATGGATTAGGCCACAGTTATTACAATAAAATGGAAAGTAAAATGTATGTGGAGTCAATGCTTTTTGTCCATCCACTAATAAATCCACTAAAGCAATATGACATGAAAATGTGATTGATTTAACCATAAAAATTAAAGCGAGGAAATGTTTTTTGCTAAATAAGTCTTTTAATGGTCTTTTATAAAGCATTATTGATTTTTCTTCTATTCTCTATCTATATTGTTCTCAAGTACAGCAATTCAGTAAATCTAGTTATCCTTCACCATTATGGATTTATTATATACGCTATATGATTTGATAAGAATCATTTTATCAGTGTAGTTTATAATTGAATTAATTTGATATTGATCATACTGTCATACCATGACAACATGGTCTTATTTGAGAGACATTCCTTGTAACTACCTGGAACAGATCATGATGAGTTTATACAATGCCTTGTTAAAGACAAAACAAAGGATACCCAAATTTTTTCATACTTGTGATCTCTTAGGAAAAAACATTGTCTATTATTTTTCAGATTTCTTGGTAGTAGTGATTGGAAGTTCGGATCTTTTTACTGACTCAGGTCTTTTAATCTCGTTCAGTAAAATTAACTAATCTTTTTTTCAAGTCATTTGTTCATTTCGTTCATTGGAACCAGTGTGGCGCTGTAGCTGTCATTTGAGTGATGACTGAAAAAGCACGGCTTTCAAACACTGAAGAGCAACATGGTTTGCTTCACTTGGCATATAATACACAAGTTTTCTTATGTTAAACTATTAAGCACCCTTTTGGGCCATAGCCTACTGAAGCTGAAATTACTGATTACTTCATTTGCCGGTAGGAGAGCGCTCCGCCTATCATTAAAATATTCTCATTCTATGATGGCTATTCACTTTAGCCTACCTGGTCACTGAAGACCCGTAGTGTATGAA
This sequence comes from Remorina albescens, assembly GCA_034769265.1. Lineage (NCBI taxonomy): Eukaryota > Metazoa > Chordata > Actinopteri > Carangiformes > Echeneidae > Remorina > Remorina albescens. Next base: position 6,501,578 of record CM068478.1, on the reverse strand, counting down.
TTTGTTCCAACGGAAACAATGGCAAATTAGATATCCATCCAATAGCTACATAGCTAACGTTAACTTTCATGCTAATGTCAAATAGCTCTCCTCACCAGTAATAACAGCATCGGCCATGTTCCAGCTGTAACCATGTGAATAATGAACGAAAGACCTGAAGACCCTATTTTATGAGTCGTTAACGAATCAGCCATTCCTACACAGAGAATATGCGGCAGAAAGACCCGTTCTGAACAAATCCGCATGCGTTGACCAGGGAAGAAAGAACGAATCACCCACTGAGATGACTTGTTACTCCCGAGTCATACAAAAGATTAGTTCAAAATGAACTAATCGTTCAGCAACCAGACATCACAACTGTTGGAAACGTGAACTGGGGGCTGCTGCCTACAACTATGCCTCTTGTCTCGGACGGTCCCCCGGCCGCCCTGACTAGATCCCGGCTGCTTGGGAGCTGCTGGGGGGGGGGACTCTCTCGGCTGCCGGAGGAGCTGCTGTAGGTCAGCCCGCACCGGCTACGGGGGGGCGGCTAGCTATACTAGCCTAAGCTGGGCTAGCTAAGGTGCGGAGCCGCGACTCTAACTCAATAATTCTCGCCTCCATTTCTGCCCCCATCCTGCATCTATGACAAGAAGTACTATCATAAAAGGAGGCAGAGGAGGAACTAGACATGTAGCACACAGGACAGGAGAGGAGAGGAGAGGAGAAGGAGGAAGAGAGAGCTAGAGGACATTGCTAATCGTTTAGTTAGATTAGCGGAGCAACAGAATCGTCTGAACAGTTTAGGGAAAGAGAAGAGAGGTTGAATTCTTATAAGTTTGATAACAGTTTACTGTCTATTAATCAACACGAGGTAACACACAGCACAACCACCAGAGACCTCCACAGACTGGACCCCCAGACCCCCCGGAGTTTAGACTGTGTTTGTTGTGTCCATATAATATATGTTTTGTGACTGACTCCTGCTGGAGAGGAAGCAAAAAAGCAGAAATTCAAACTCCAGTTTTCTGCCTCTTTCCTGATCCCCTAAAGTGGAGCTGTGTGGATATTAACCAGGTGTTTTAGCACAATATCTCATGTGCCACAAGTAACAACATACATTTCAATATAGTTCCTCATTGCTGAGCCTATTTTGTGTTTGTAAACCTTTCATCATCTAATCTGTACAAAAACGAGCTGTTTGTCTGTCATGTTGGAAGTAAAGCACATTGCAGTGTAAAGGTGAGGCAGCATGTCTCTGTATGTCTTATTCTGTGAATGATGCATGTAGTGAATTTCCCTCAGGATAAATAAAGTAGATAACTATCATATCGAAATAATATCATATAATATAGCACCTGTATATGAACTGGGATGTAAATGAAAAATACATATGGAGGTTGCTGATATACCAGTTTTGTGCCATGTGACTTGAGTGTGGCGTAGTGGTTAGCGTTGCTGTCCCACAATAAGAAGGTTGCGGGTTCAATTCCCGGCCGGGGCAGCCTAGGTTAATTGGTAAATTGTCTGTAGTGTGAGTGGCATGGAAATGATATGATATGGACCCTCACAGACCACCCCGTATGATAAGCCTCTGGACCCTGCCAGAGTCTCGAGACTAGATCAGAGGACTGGACCTCCCCAGTAAACAGAGACTAGACCGGACCCCTCCAGAAATCGGACCACCAGAGACTAGACTGTACCCCCCCCCCCCCCAGAGACTAAACCAGACCCCTCCAGAGACTAGACCGGACCCGCCAGAGATCCAGAGATTGGACCCCCCAGAGACTAGACCAGAGACTAGACCGGACCCCTCCAGAGATCGGACCACCAGAGACTAGACTGTACCCCCCCAGAGACTAGACCAGACCCCTCCAGAGATTGGAACCCCCCAGAGACTAGACCGGACCCCTCCAGGGATCAGACCTGCAGAGACAGACTAGAGGCTGGTCGGGTTCAATTCCCGGTGTCTAGGTTATTTGGTGACGAGTGATGGACTGGGTAAGGAAAAGCAACCCCCCCAGGTCCTAGACCGGACCAGACCAGACTAGATCAGAGACAGGACCCCTCCAGAGACTAGACTGGACCAGACCAGAGACGGGACCTCCCCAGAGACTAGAGGCTAGACCAGTACCCTCCAGAGACAAGACACTAGACACCCTTCAGACACTAGTCCAGAGACTGGACCCCTCCAGTGGTACACTCTTTAAATTTTGATTCTGCATTAGCACAGCTCTCTCTTAACAACGTGAATCTTGACCAGAATCTAGACCTGTACTGCTTTTTTGAGGAGAGGAACAGAATCACAGCGCTACAAATGCAGGATTTTATTATCAAAAATACATTTGGTTTGGTACAGTTTATTTTGGTTACGTGATTCTGTAGTTTTAATGTATTATTTTGTCTTTGTGTTTTTGTCCTTAAGCCCAAAGCAAAAACTGATGTTTTGTCACGTAAGAAAAATAAAGGTGTTAAAGTTAAAAAAGTTGCCTCATTTTTTAAAAGTCATTGTTTCAACACACAAAAACATTAAGAACAAATTTCTGCAATTTAAACTGCAGAAAAATTATGTAAAATGTTTACTTATGTATGTAAATGTTACTTAAATATAGTCCATAAAAAAGTATTTACAAATTACCTTGAAAAGCCATCGTAAATATGGCTTTGAAAGAGCCCAAGTAAATAACCCTCCAAATTTTTTTCAGTGTATTTATGTATATAATATATATTGTTAATCCTCAGACATATCATACATATTTTTCTATAGGTATTAACTTATATCCATGTGTCCTTCATATGGGATCTTTTAGATGACATATATGACGACATCACTCTTTTTTAGGATATATACGTCTTATTTTAAACTCTCCCTTTTTAACACACAGAATAATAGTTTTAAATGTAATAATAAATAAAATAAATGTATTTTAAAGCGCTTACCCTCGCTCCCCTGTGATTATCTGGTCCAGATTTGGTCAGAATAAATTTTATGGGTTTTTTATTTAAAAAAAAAAAAAAAAAAAAAAGAGCAGATAATTCCTCCTGAACTGTTTTGTTTATTTATTTATTTTTTTGCTCAAGACGACGAGATAGCGTCACATGATCGCATCACCTGACGATGACACGTTATTTTGCAGAGGCAGATTGTGTGGTTTGGTCCATCCGAGCTGCTCCGTACATTCAGTAATCAGCTGTGACCTGGCTGACAGCGGATGACAGCCGGTTTTTGTTTTTTTTTATCGCTGCACGGTTTCCCTCAACAGTTAGCTTGTCGCCGTGTGTTGAAGGAGCGACTGTGTGGACTCGGCTCCGCTTGAGGTTCACCAAGCTGTGGCTATGAAATAAACCAGAGGGGAAAGAAAATAACAAGAAAAGGCCAAATCTGTTGTTGTCAATACACCAGCGATGCCTCTCTTCGCGACGAACCCATTTGACCAAGATGTTGGTGAGTAATCGAGACCCGGTGGTGCTATTTGTAGCAGGCTAGCTGAAGTAGCTGTGATCAGACAGCTTTGTTTGTGTACAACCTCCCACTTAGCCCCAGGACGTGCACTGGTATTGATATATAGATTTCTCCCAGTGTGTGTTGCAGGGTATATAAACCGATAGGAGTGCTTTGTGTCTCGACAGGGTTTGTTGTGATTCGGGTCGCCACAGAGCTCAGTGGGCTAACTAGCTAGCCTTGTTTAATGTGCAGACTTAGCTAGCGGTAGCTAGCATCCAGAATCCTTGAAAAATGTTGATAAAACCCGCCATTTCAATATTCAAACTGCTTCGTTGCTCGTATTTTTCTTTAACTCGTGAAGCCATATTATGAGTAAAGTTTATCTCTTGTTTAGGCGAAGTGTTAAAATACGTGTGACATGTTGTCATCAGCTAATTGAAGCTAGCTAACTAGCTAGTTAGGTAGGCAGCCATCTGCCTCCTCGGTACTTGAATGTATCCCGGTTTGTATTCAGTCTCTTTAATATGATGATCCGGACCTCTCACGGTTACTGGAAGTGAAAGAGGATGCGGCTGGTGTGTGAAACCATCCAACTACGACGTGTTTCTTTCTCTCTTCTTTGTTCTGGGTCGAGTGGTTAACCACTTCATTAGCATGTGCAGTGGAGACGGGCTGGGCAAAGTACACAAACATCTCACTGCACAAAATCACACAAACTACAGGACGTGCTGCTTTGGTTAAGCTTTTAATGTATGTGTTATTTCACAACAAAAGGTCATTTCCTCACTGTTTAGTCCTATTATTGAACAAACAAGCTGGTAGGTGCCTCTTTGAAAGTGTTGGTGAATAAAATACTCATTAAACTTTGATGCATCAATATTAACATGTCAGTTAGATTAATGTATCTTTTACAGCAAACAGTAGCCTTCCTTTCGATATTTGAAGTACAGGTTGGTGATGTGTAAGTAGGATTTTGAATGCATTACTTTGAATTGTAATGTGGAATCTGAGTATTTCCAGGTGGTTGGACTTACTTGACTAAAACGTCTGATTTCTGAAGGAAAATGTGAACACTGCAATGATGCCACTGAGTAAAAGACAGTAATCTGTATATTTTAACAAATGCACAAACTACAATCCACAATATACTTTGATTCAAAGTTCAGTTGGTACCTCAGACAGTAAATCAAACTTTATTAACCTAATCAGATTAGCATTTATTGCTGGACTGTATTATAAGCGGCCTCTGTTATTTAGTTGAGGCTCTTTATTTAGCTCTTGTTTGCACAGATGATTTGGCAGCAACAGAATTTGTCTATGGCAAAATATGTTTAGGACAGAGGTTTCAAGAAGGATTTCAGATCTCAGGAGAAACGTCACCTTTCTAAGTCAGGAAAATTGTTTTGCAACCTTTAAGTTTTCTGCTGCTCATGTGCTTTTTCCTGCAGAGAAAGCAACCAGTGAGATGAACACAGCGGAGGACTGGGGCCTCATTCTGGACATATGTGATAAGATAGGACAGTCTCGCACTGGGTTAGTTAACCAACTGCTACACACAACAGAAGCACACAAACACTTTATCAGCTTTTCTTTTGGGCCTTTTGGTCTTTGAAATACATAGGACACTGTTGTAGATTGAACCCCAGGACACAAGGAGAAACTGAAGATGAATATTGATTCTCAATGTAAAAACATCTATTCTGATATTGTTATGTGGCCAAGCAATTAATTTCCACAAACCTTTTATTTCTACTGTTCTGCTGCAGCCCGAAAGAATGTCTCCGCTCTATAATGAGAAGAGTGAACCACAAGGATCCTCATGTGGCCATGCAGGCACTGACTGTAAGCAAACAAGACATGTTTGGTACATATATATGTTATTGTTCAGTTAATGAAGTTGCTGTGTTGTCCTTTTGTCATCTAACTTAATTAAACCCTCACTAAGGGGGGATCTAGTGGAGTGACCAAATCTATTGTACAATGAGTTTATCTTAACTGGAGATTCGTGTTTGCTTGCCTGCGGTTATGGAAACATTTTGAACTTTTTGTCCTCACAGCTTCTTGGTGCCTGTGTCTCAAACTGTGGGAAAATTTTCCACTTGGAGGTTTGCTCCAGAGAGTTTGCCAGTGAAGTCAGTAATGTTTTAAATAAGGTATGTGGTAATTTTCAGTTTGTACATGTCCAGATCATCTCAATATTAACAAATAAATAAGTTGAAATCTGTGAGTAAAATGCAAAAATAAGCATTCCAAAAAAAATTTCAGTATCTCTGAACTGAATCAAATTATGTTTTGTTTTTTAGCATATTGTGCAGCTCTACATGATTTATGCAAAACGATACACAATCAAAACTCAAAACATGCTTTTTTACTTATCAGGGCCACCCCAAGGTATGTGAGAAGCTGAAGGCCCTCATGGTGGAGTGGGCTGAGGATTTCCGCAATGATCCACAGCTCAGTCTGATCTCAGCGATGATCAAGAATCTACGTGAACAAGGCGTTACTTTCCCTGCAGTGGGGTCTCAGGTAGAAATTTTAAATTGCTGTATTTGTGGAAAGCTAGTGGAGTAGTAGTTGGTAAAACTATTACCTAATGAAGGCAAAAAAGTTTAAGTAAACATTTAATTTTATTGTTCCTTAAATATTGAGACAGGAGGAGTGGGGCTTGTAGTGTAAAGATCTTTGAGTGGTCGATAAGATGGGAAAAGTACTATACTGTTTAAAATCTTATACTACTAAATGGCTTGCACTTAATTTTTCCAGGCTGCAGAGCAAGCAAAAGCAAGCCCTGCTTTAGTGGCGAAGGATCCAGCCACCTCAACAAACAAGAAAGAAGAGGAAGACTTGGCCAAAGGTAAGGAGAGTGAAGGCCGATACAACTGGCCTGATTGTCAATTGTTAGGTATCAGTGGAGAATTGTACATGAAAGGGCCATGTCAAGTGACATGTGTAAACTAACTGGATGGAAGTTAACACTGAATTGATCAACTGCAGATGTAAAACAAGGGTGAAGGATTTTTGAGGGCCAGAACATGACACACACCTTTTGCTTTGCAGCTATTGAATTGTCACTGAAGGAGCAACGCCAGCAGCCACAAACCTCCCTGTCAAGCCTTTACCCAAGCACCTCCAACCTGCTCTCCTCACAAAAGTCAGATGGCAGAAAAGTCCGTGCTATCTATGACTTTGAGGCTGCTGAGGACAATGAGCTCACCTTCAAGTCAGGGGAAATCATTACTATCCTGGATGATAGGTGAACTTGCACACACATACAAAATAAGCACTGCAATCAAAGATTTGGCAAATAACAGGATTCAAGGCAATTGGGTGGTGTGGAGTTAAACATGTAATTTAGAAAAGTCTAGTACCTCTTAAATGGCTCTTCAGGAATTCATTCAAATATATCTCAAAGAAGCTTGAGTACTCTGCAAATTAAGTGGTTAAATAATCTAATGATCTAATTAGTTAAATCTGTATTATGAATTCCACAATATAGTGAAGGCTGCAGATTAAATCCAGTAGTAGTTTCTCGACATGTGTTAGGAAAGTTTTTTTATTTTGGTTTTCTTTCCTTAGTGACCCCAACTGGTGGAAAGGGGAAACGTACCAGGGAGTGGGGCTGTTCCCATCGAACTTTGTCACTGCTGACCTCACAGCAGAGCCTGAGATGAGTGAGTGCACACTGTGAAAACGCATCCTTTATCCATTGTTCTTTATGTCTTTGTTATCCCATTTAGTCCATTAGCAGTATTGCTTTTTTGATCGCAGAGGGGGAAATACTTTATAACTTACACACTGGTGATGACACAATACAAAGAACACAGCACAGTCAGGATACAGGATATCATTTATGGTTTATCACTTGCAGAAAAATTTAACACTAAAATTCTGAAAAGCTGTATGATAACTATTCCGACATCCAATAGTTTAGACATGGTTACTCCAAATAAAGAGATCTTTATACAACTTTTATCTTTTCAGATCTTTTGTGCTGATAAATCACATTGTTAGTCATACTGATACAGATAATTTGTTGCTTCTGTAAATGCCAAATCAGCCATGTCAGTGCAGCTTTGTCAGTTCTTGACATTAGCTTGTCAAGTAAGGCACAATGCATGTTCTTTCTTTTTTTTTTTTTTTTGGCTAACTCTTACAAGCATTTTATATCCTCATGGATACCAGAATGGAGTCTACTGTGTGAGCCAAAAAATGTTTTGCCTGGGGAATCACTTGTTACTAAGCAGAACCTCTGTCGTTTGTCATGCTTATTTATACTGAAACACACTTTTCTTACCATTTGCAGCTTCTTCTATATGTTCTTTTGTGAGATGCCTCTGTGAATACTAAATCCCTCAAACCTCCTTTTTTTATTAATCTGAAATACATAGTGAAGACGGAGAAGAAGACGGTACAGTTTAGTGAGGAAGTCCAGGTGGAGACCATAGAGCCTGAACAAGAGCCTGTATATATAGACGAGGTAAGCAATATCACTGTTTCATCAATAGGTTTTTTGCTAGGACCATTTTTAAAGTGGCACCTGGTCATCACAAAGTCAGAGTAATAGACTAAAAGAGACAACAGTTTCTATTTCAAAAAAATTAATTGGTAAACTAATTTCACTCCAAACTGGATTCAGTTATGCTAGAAAATTAACACATCACAAATACTTGAGTCTCACCTTGGAAACTTTATTTCTAGGACAAAATGGATCAGCTACTGCAGATGATTCAGAGTGCAGATCCCACAGACAACCAGTCTGACAGTGTTGAGTTACTACAGCTGGAAGGTAAACTAAAGACTGATGTAATCTGATTTCAAAAAGGAATAAAAAATAATTAAAATAAATTAAACATTAGTTTACAGTAACTAGTTTTACTCTTGTGTAAACATTATGTATGTTGACTTGAGGTGAAATGAGTAAAAATAATAAATGTTTATTTTCATTTATTGCGTTTATCAGGTGCCTGCAATCAAATGGGACCCCTCATTGACCAGAAGCTAGAGGATATTGACAGGTGCTTTGTGCAGAAATAGTAGAAAAAATGTGTTTTTGCTGAAAGGGAGCCACAAAATGTTTGTTGAAAAACATCATCAATGATATCACCTGGATAATTCATACCCTTATTAAATATGTAGCAAAGGGAATCTCACTGTTAATGTGTATCTGTTGGCCTCTATCATCAGGAAGCACTCAGAGCTGTCTGAGCTTAATGTGAAGGTGATGGAAGCGCTGTCTTTGTATGCAAAGTTGATGAATGAGGATCCAGTCTATGCCATGTATGCCAAGCTGCAGAGCCAACAGTACTACATGCAGCAGCCTGCCAATGCTGCACAACAGGTATAGTCAGTCTATCATGGATGTGACAAGGACACTCATACTTTGACCAATTTATGTCTGTTGTGCACTACAGCCAACCAACAAAATGCTTTCCTTCAGCAAGTGCGACCTAAACTATGAAGGTGCTGTTGCAGTCTGGTATAGCACCATGACGTAAGGGAAAATGTTTGAGTTTTGTGGATGTTTTTGGCTACAGGTCTACCCTGGCCAGCCTGCTTCAAGTACCTATGCCATGAGTGGTACTGCTGTGCAGGGTTACACTGTTCCCATGGAGCAGCTTCCAGCTGGAACCCCCATACCTGGCCAACCTGCTCACAGGTGAATTCACACATCCTGGCAGACTAAAGTATATGAAGCAGAAATTTAATTTAGGCTGAAATAGCCATACAAAGTTAATTCCTCTTAGTGTAACTGTCTTTTATTTGTGACCTGTCTGATTGACTTTTCAGTATTACTGTTGGTGTCTTCCACCTACCATTTAATGATTCCATCTTGCTGTAATGTTGTAATTTGTGTTGCTTCACTCTTTTCCGTAGTGATGTTCATATGTACATGGGCCAACCGCCAGTCTACGCTGCAGCTCCAGGCAGCATGGCCCCAGCAGACGTTCAGTCCTATCAGAACCCAGCCACTGCCTCAGGCTCCGCCCCAGGCACGACTCCCACAGGCATGACGCAAACGCCAAACTACAGCACCCCATCTGGCCCAAGTATAGCACATTCCTCAGATGCTGCACAGCCACCCTACTCAGGGAAAGCTTTACTATAGGGCCCCGTTAGTTCACTGTTATCCCTGCACATTACACACACACACACACACACACACACACACACACACACAGATGCCCCAGACCTGATCAAATAGTATGTTTTATAGTATATTTTATGATTTGTTATATCATGAAATACCAGGTGGATGAAAATAATACAAGAGTAGACTAACCTTGACATTTGACATATTGTATTATTTTATCTGGCAGATAGACAGTTACAATTCTCCAGGTTTAGAAAAGATCATGAGGCTTTGACTTGAAGAGCTCACACCAGGACACGCATGGTCTGAAAATGGACACTTGAGTCTTTTATGATTGCATTCACTTAATCATGCTCTTGTGCTTTCACTCTTCACTACGATGGTTTCACTTGATTTTTTTTTTTTTAATACATGTGCAGACATGGGAGAGCTTTCAGCTGCACTTTCATATGTAGTTACACTTTTTTTTGTCATTATTCAAGCCTGATCATTTCAAAATCTAGATCTAAAAGCAATATATGCATTGTCTCTTTATTTACAAGACCTGATATTCATTGTTTTCTAGTATGAACAAGCAGGAAAACTTGCAGTAACAATTTATTTTGTTTGTTTTTTAATAGTTTCCACAAAAGTTTTCAGGAATAGAAACCATGATTTTGTACTAATTATAGAGGCAAGACATTTTCTTTTGGATGAATTTGGAAGCAACTGATAAATTCGATATACTTCTTTTTGGGGTAAAAAGTGCAGTATCCTTGTTTGGTCACAAATTTAACATTTTTGCATATTCAGCTCAAAATATTTAGGTTTCACAGGAAATTAATTTGAATTAATCAGTTACAGCCATATCTGTTTCTATCATATTTTTAACAGTAACTGTCTTTCCCAGAAACTTTAAAAGGAATACTTTTTAAAAAAATTCAGGCTTTTTAGATAGAGCATAATCAAATTGCTTTGAGGAAACAAAAACTGTAACCACTCCAACCTGACACCATGTTACATATGCAATTACTATTTGATCAAGTGTGACACACAGACGGGCATTCCTGCACTTCTCCCCCAACATGCACACTACATTAAAGCTACACGAACGATACTCGGACACACTATGGGCAGTTGTACAGCAGTTGACGCACACGCAAATACAGTTACAGGACTTGTTCAAACATCCTCAGATGCACATGATCATTTACCATAACTCACACTTACATGGAGGTAAATTCACATGCCACAGCCTTCTCATCCACTTAAAGCAGCTGCAGTGCTAATCACATTAAAAAGCGGGGAGTTGACTTACTTTACCTTTTCTCTTTGTTTTTATATGTATATGCATCAGAAAATGGACGTTTAGCGGTGCTGAAAACTTTACGCTACTACATTCTGTATATGTTGTCAACTTTTAGAAGTACTGGAAACTGCGGCCACTTTGATTTTCGGAGGGAAAAGAAACAAGAGGAATTCAAGCATGCACGTGACTCTTGTATATACTGTACTGAACTAGTAGTGAAGCCACATGATGACCTCACTGGTAGGATGAATGTTAACACAGCTCCTGGTGTTTTTAGTCAGCCTTAAAGGTGAACTCTGCAGTCAAGATGGATGAATTAAAAGGTGTAAAAAGCCAAAGATAACAAATTGGGAGAGGGGGAGAGACCCACACATCAGAAAAACTTAAGATAATTTTCAGTTTCTTTCAACGACTCTTCACCTTACACTGCAGAGTTTCCCTTTTTCGAAAGGAGTAGTTCAACATCGGCATTGGTGGATGTAAGACTAGCTCTGTCTCCATTCAGGAGCTGTACTAACAAACTCTTACCACAGACTTGGCTACTAAGGGGTGAATTCTCTGAACTGCCCCAGTGTCTTTGAAGCATCTCTTTAGTCAGTGTTAAAAATGAAAACAATGTTTTTGTTTGTTTGTTTTTTGTAGTACATTTTAATTTATGGTTTAATTATTGTTATGCTATTTTAAAAGAAGAAGCAGTGCAGGATGTATGTATTCAAAGCAAATTGGAATATATGATATTCTGCCTAACTTAGTTGTATATTTAAATGGTTGACATGAGAACATGGACTCTCTGTGTTTGATACACGCTTATTGTACTGTAAGGTCAAAGGTAATGTGAAAACAGATGGAAACCCCGCACCACATATACATTTCAAACATTTCCTTTCTTGGAGCTGTCTAACACTAAAACAGATTTTACCTGAGGCAGGGATCAAGCCTCTGCCACAGTTTTTGTAAAGCTCTCTTTTCCCACCTCTCCATGAGCTATCAGTCACCGCACCACTCAGAGGGGAAACATCAAGTGTTCATCAAATGTACTCAAAACAACTAATGCAGCTAATTTATTTGGCTTCTTCATGTTAAAAGTCTTTGGAAAAGAGTTGGTTATTTACCAAAACTGAGCAGATTTGGGGAAAAAAGCAAATGAAATGGGATAATAATTTCATTATTTATCTGTTGTATAATATTGAATGATCCTAAATGAAGGAATTATTATGAATCATTTTAGATGTGTAAACCACATGTTCCTCATTTGAAAGACAAATTTGTGTCATTTCAATTTGTCGAATTTGAATGCTATGTTTTCAGATGTGCTGCTTCTTGTCATCCATGTGCCACCTTAACAACAAAAAACTATCTGCAATTTAAACTTGCCACCTGGGGCTTTGCAGGAGGCCATTTTATTCTCCAGAACTTGATTTTCTTTCTTTTTTTTTTTTTCCTTTGGCTGCCTTCAACTAATTGCAAGAAAGAAAACGTGCTAATCAGTGGAACAAAGAGGGCCAAAAATATCAAAGTAGCTGCTATTCTGGGACCATGGGACCTGGAGCCCGTCATCACACATAATCTAAATGTTGCACCACAGTTTGAGACTGCAGCCCCCAATGTATCCTTATTGTACAGGATTGAGATGCTGCCTGTTTTTAAGTTTTAAACCAACATAATTGTAAACGTTCTGTCTAAACTTGTACCCTGCTGTTTGTATGTATTATTTTAACCATACTTATAAATTGATATTCACAATAAAACCAGGCCAAATGTACAGAATAATATATATGTCCCTGTTAGCTTGTTTTTAGGGCACTTTGAAGGTGTGTGAAATTCATCAAGGCTTTGTATACATTTATTTTTAACTTTGCAAAGATCTCAAGTGAAACATGTCTACGCAGTACATACAACTTAGGAGATGCTATATAGAGAAATCAACATAAAATATTTATGCAGTTCATTCTGAAAGTTACTGTCTATTTTAATGACCTTTCCAATGAGAACTCACCTTATACTGAAAGTCTGCTGAAAATTGGTTTGTAAAGTTAGATTTAGGACCAAGTTTTTAGCAACTTTGCTTTGCCACTAGATGGAGATCAGAGTATGTGAGACCTAGTTAGTGTCTCCCCCCGGAACACCTTACCACATTGCATGATCTCAAAGATGTTAAATTAGTTTTTGTTGCGATCTTAAACACAACATAATATAGACATATTTCAGGTTTATTATTTTTTTGTTTCTATTTTATTTTTATTTGTTTATTTATTTTTTTTTTTTACTTTGCTGACTTAAGCAAAAACTTGTTGAATGTGTCTCAGTAATATTTTCTTTTTGTAGAACAAGCATACCGTTCAGCAGTGGCCTCATTGTAATTTTCTTTCCCTTTGTCAACCCATAAAAAGGATAGCATGACTACCTCATTACCTCAGCAATAAAAGAATACAGCCTCCAGTGCAATGTAAGCAATGTTAGTGTGCAGAGTCCAATGGCTCCACTGCTTCATTTTAGTGGGAGATGATTGTCAAAGTCTGCAGCTCTAAGTTGAGATGAGCAACCGGTGTTCAGGGAACATGCCCTCAGGAAAGACGGTCAAGTTCATCCTGTATGAGGTGCTGCAGTTTGCAGCCCTTATCGTGCCAATCTTTGTGATAATGGAGAGGTTTGCCCTCCTTATATACAGCCTTAAAAGACTGGATCTAACAGCTTACTGGCTTGTGGTGGCAGTCTCTATCGCCTATGTGACATCTGTGACCCTGCTGGTGTGGGTTCCTCTCAAATATGTGATCCTGAAGCGGCGAAGATTCAACACGGAGGTCACACAGTGGTGAGTTCATAGAAAACCGTTTTCACTCACTAGTTATCAAAGTCAAAGAGCTGAGAACACAAACAATCTGAGGCAACATTAAGGTATGGGAGTTTGGGCTAAAGCAGTTAAAATTATAACTGGAATAAAAAAAAGAGTAAATACTGAGGCTGTTAGCAGATTACACTGTAAAAAAAAAAAAGAAACACCACATTTAAAAAAAATTCATATATATAAATTTTCTTAGGCAGTGCAATGTTTTGTTTCCAATATTTGAAAATCAGTACTGCTATCTAGAAATAGATTACTCAACTGAGCAATAAAATAAAATGCAGCAGTGCTCAGTTCAATTTACTGCCACAGACTTGTTCCCTCTGATACAACCAGCAGCTTATGGCAGATAACATCAGCTGTGTTAGCATGCTTTAGCTGGATATGCTTCTATAACCAAATGATTGTCCCCACTTGTTCTATGGTTACACAATATTTTAGTGTTTCCTTTAAGAGTCATTGGTTCAACCAATATTACAAGGCTTCACTATCATATACAAAGTACTATACAGTGCATTATAAGTAAGATCAGAACAAATGAAATAAAAGCCATTATTCATCCTGGGATGACCATCACATGTACACTAAAACAAGCTGCTTTGTTTTTCAGGAGACCAACAGCGCTGGCGTATCTCATCCTCTCTGCATTACCATGCTTTGCTATTTTAATCGCCAGCTCCAAGGTAACGTCATTGTGACTGATCTTCTTGTCACTGAGGAGCCCCCATTGATGTTTTGTCCTGTCATGCTCTGTTGGGGTCCTTGAAGAAGGAATATTTGTTGTAAACAGTCCATTTGTGGCAGAAACTCCTTTTATGAGGCCCTTGTGTAAGAGAAAGTGTTTAGATCACTGTAATTACTCTCTGAGCGGTGGTCGACATGGCTCACTGCACCACCAGGAAAGAAAAGCATTGGCTGTCGACTATTTCACTCAGTCTCTAGAGATTTAGTTATTAACAGTGCATCCAAGGATTTGTCACCATGCAATGAGGAGGACTCTGACACCATCATATTTTTTTAAAGCACTCTGGCAATGCGTGCACCATCACAAGACTACAATGTATTTGTAGCTATTCAGTAACCCAGAGTGAACATAACAGGTTGGCCATTAACTCAGTCTTTAATACCATCCTCCACACTGAAAAGATTCTTACAGACATTTTATTATATGTTTTTAACTATTTCTTTCTTATACATGCAACATCGTTAGTTGGGGCATACAATGCCAACGCTTGTTTGACATCTAATATTTATTAATCTTGTGTTTAGAGCATTGAGCAGCACCATAATGTCTATAATTATGGGGTGGTTAAATGGGATGGGTTCATAAAATCTGGAATGTAGGATCTCCTGAGTTCAGCCAAATGTTGTAGTTAAGATTTTCACTTTAATTTCTTCCTCCTTCTACCATCATAATTTCTAAGTGTCAGATGACTTCTGTCTACCCTTCAATTCACGTTTATTTTTCTGTCATTACACTGCAGGTGCAGGTTGACATGGGATGCAAGCTTGACCATTTTGTCGAGTTGTCTGTTTCCTTGGTGCTTTTCTCCCTCGTCTGCGTGGATATCATAGAGCGAATTCGCCCCTGCAACCTCATCGGAAAATGTAAGGTTTGAAGTTGGTGGGATTTCTCAAAGCTACATGAGGTTGAGGTGTGTGCATCTTGCATTTGAAATGTTTTTGTTTCGTGTTGCTGCCAGTGAACCAGCAGAAGGAAAAGCACACATATAAATTATACATTGTATTCAATTGTATGTCCACCAGCAGTATAAATTATATATCTGCATTCGTAGCCAGGTCTTACAGAGGGAGTCCAGTTTAATTACTATTGATATTACACTGCTCATATGTTACATCTTCATAAACTTGGGTTAAACTGTTGATTAATAAACAGAAAACCTGGGGGTAGTGAGTGGTGTCCTAACCTAAAGCAAAGCAGATATCAACCCTTCAAAGGTCCTGAAGTAACACACTGACACCACTGTAATGTTAATAGATGACACTAACTATAATCTTGAAGTGGACTGGACTTGAAGGTGACCATAATCATAGACTCTATGCAGTATAATAGCTGGAATTATGTGTGTTCTTGTCAAATGCAGCAGACAGTCTGAATCCTGACCTTGACATGGACATGCAAGGGCCCATCCTCACCCACCTGGAACAGGTGACCACCGTTTCAGGCCAGCTGCACCCTGATAAAAGCCAGAACGGTTTGACCCAAGGCCATCCAGAGACCAGAAATGGCCGCACCTCACGCAGATGGGAGGACTTTGCTGGCTCACCCAGCTCACTCTCAACTTCCAGTTCACGGGCCTATTTATACTCCTCATCCTCACACTCTTGGTCACGCTCTGGGCCTTTCAGCTTCCTGTGGTGGAAAGATGAGCGGTCAGAAGTGTTTGTAGATAGTTTTCTGTTCTGGTTAGACACTGCTGAGATGCTGAGAGTAACAGGAGAGACATCAATCTTCTACTCAGGCTGGGTGTTCCCGGTCTATATTCTCGGCTTCCTGTCCACCCTCCGAATAGCCATCAATCCCCAAAACCCCTTACTGTCCTTTGCTGGATTTTTTCTGCAAGACCTTCCTTTCTTTATTATTCGGGTGGCTCTGATTGTTGTGTTCGGTTATGTGACACCTGCGTTTTATCCACTGAAAAATGTGTTGGTGAGCTTGACATTTATCTACTTTACATTCCTGACGAAGCTGAGGGTATTCAACAGGCGTAGCATGTTTTGAGGAGGTGTGGCACAGTGTGTCACTGATGAAGGATTTGCTTTGATTGCAGGTCTTTGAACAATTGATACATTTATGTGAAGAGAGCATCAGCCGGGAAACATGGTGCTGCTGCTGACGAGGAAAATCGTGTTTTGAATGGTAATATCTGCAAATTAATTGAAAGGCCATTCATCCAAATTAAACTGTAAAAATGATTCTAGTTTTAAAACAAAACAAGTGTGTAGGCTGGAGTGCACAAAAAACAAAATGTCCTATTTGTTCTGTGCCGTGTTTGAATCCAAATGTATTTATTGATGCTTTGATTTTATGTGTGCTACATACTTCATTATTTTCACTATCTCCACCATATTTTTTTTTAAACACAATACAAGTAATGGAAAAAAATGTTCATTGTAAATAAGATATTTTGAACCATTTCCAACAAAACTATGTTGAATAAAATGTCTTTTTGTAACAGTGGCTCAAATTCTGAATTTAAGTTGGTTACAGTTTCCAAGAATTCATATTTCTATTTTAACAGTCGATCGAATGGCACGCTGCTGGTCAAGCGGTTTGGAGCTTGTGTCATGAAGTCGCTGCGGGTCATTCCCATCATTCTCTCCCCGTTTCCTGTTGGCCTCTCTGCCACTTATTAACTAAAGGCATAAAAAGGCCATAAATGAATCTTAAAAAACAGCTAACCTATAATTGAGCACACATGAAGAGGGTCAGTCAGATCATAACACCGTTTATTATCACCTGTGTCAGCTTAAACCTGTCATTGTTTTGGTTTAATCACTTACTGTATCAGATCAGTGATCCTCAGTCTGCTGGACTTTCACTGAGGACACTGATGGACTGACTGTGTTTGTAGAGCAAAGTTTGGCAGCTGCATTTAAAAACGTGTGGCTGCAGTAAGCGTAATAAGATTCACCACAACAATGAATATTTACAATAACTCCTACAGTACAACTGTCTGCAGTTTTTGTGTTTCCCATGAATGTTTAAACATTGTTGCACTGCTCAAAAAAGGTTCAAATAAATATAATCCCTTTTTATTTCCATCTCTAAACATAAAAGTGTCAGTACTTGTTTTCATTGAATATAATGAATTACCCCGGAGTCTGGTAGCTGTCAGTGGCCCATCAAATGGACGGCTTTGAGTCATAGTCCTGAATAATTTTACTGCTTTTGTTGAACTTTCCAAAACCTCAACTTAATGCTGCTTCTTCCCGCATTTTATTTAATTTAAGTACTTCTTCCCAAAAGTGACAAAGACGGCCTTTCTGGGAAACGCTCGTCCGTCTAATGGCCTCCTGTCATCACTGACATGAACTCGGTCAGCAGCAGACTGTTAAAACAAACCAAAACACGAAGAACCGACCCCCAGAAGAGGAAGGAGGTGGGGAAAAAAATCAAAAACAAAAAATATTCAGAGACGTTTTTACTTAACGAGCTACAAAGTTAAATCAAAGTTAGCGATGCAGACCAGACTAGCTAACGTTAGCCGCATTAGCTTCACCGTTAACATACTACTACTACAGACCGGAACCGGACTAGAACCGGACCGGAACTGGACCAGAACCACAGAGGATCGACCCGGGGGTGAGTACAGGTCTGTCTTTATGGTGTGGGGTCAGGGGATTGAAAACAAGAGCGACGAATAGATAATGTTCATATGTTGGAAAATGCCCAGCTACTAATCTGGGTGATAATGTGTCCTTTAGCGCATTAAGGGCCATCTAATGAATGCCTCCGATTATCATCACTTTAATGATAAAATAAAAGAGTACAGTTTAGAGGAAGCTAAACAGCTTTGGCACAGACTTTCTAATTAATACAAAACAAAGACATTAAATTCACAGCTCCCTTTTAGGAGCGTCATTTCAACCACACAGGCAAATACACAGTGTGTGTGGATAATCTTTGTTTTGTAATTCATGGATTTTTTTATACCAAAGAAACATCCTGCTGAGGTCTGGTGAATGTGCACCAATGAGTTTTTCCAAGTCTCTGGAAATCAACTGGGGGCAATGAATGCTGTGCCATTTCATCCCCCAAAGGCGCTGTGGGTTGAGATTGGTGGCATATATATAAAAACCTGCAACATGATTATTATCATTCTCATCTCTCTAAAATCATTCAATGTCTACCTCATATCCTGAGGATGAGCTTTTTCACATCAGTGTAAAAATATTTGCTTATATCATACCAGTGGTGATTAATCAGAATAACCTTTTTATTGATTTGCTCCAAACTTTCTCTGTAAAAGGTTAAAGTGATCCCAAACCATGCCTGAAAAATGCCACAGATAGAGAAGCATCTGCAATTGTTAGGTTTCTCCATTTATCTGTTGTGGTTTGTTCTTCACATGTTACACTAGAAATAGATTTTTACACCTGACCTCTGATGTTTTTCTGTGAATGTCAATCTGCAAAATCACACTACTCATTTTTAGTCAGCTTCATTCAAATGTTACTGAAGGCAGTGCACTCTGTTTCTTGATTGCAGTTACGATTTAATTTCTCAGCATATGCCCATCATAAATCCAGACAAACAGATTTTCTCGATGTGGTGCAGTTTTTAAATTCTTTGCCTTGTCCTTGGCAGTCTCAAATTAAGGGCTCAGCTTAGTCTTTTGACTGTGGTGCAGGCACTCTTATGGTTTATGTCTCTTTGTGGACATATAACTCACTGGATTGTAAACTTTGTGTGTGAATGTGAGTGTATCAATGCAAAATGTCACAGTGACACCATAGAGAGATGCTGGCATGTACTGTAATTGGCAGTCCTCCACCAGGACAAGTCTGACAGAATTATACCCCAAAGAGCACTTGGTGTTTGTCTGTCTGATGGATAAGCCAGGCCTGCAGGACAAACTGTGTAAAGGAATTGCCAAAGCAGCAAGTACTATCTTTCCAAAAAAAAAAAAAAAAAAAAGACATAAAATAGCAGCAAATATATTGCAACATTCTTGGTGATCAATTTAGGGATTATTTGGCAGAACTGTATGTCAGTTTGAAATGCATTACCTTTCAGAGAGGCAAGATTTGTTAAAGCCATAATTAATGATGTACATGGCGACTGACTGGACCCAAGATGCAATTGTAATTCACAGGCACTAGAGTTGACCTGCTTTCATGTACCAGCATGTGAACTAAAATTAACTCTCCTAAATTTCCCCACAGCCGTGATCATCCTCTTCCTTAATGATTCATACAGTAATCTGAAAGAAAGCATTAGTACAGCTCTGGTTATTGTTGCTGTTTTTACAGTACGCCATGTTGGCAGACTGCAGAGTACTTTTTTATTCCCATGTTACCGAGTAAATGAACTGAATGATCAAAGGAAAAAGCAACAGCCTGCATCATTCCTCTGTATCTGGCTCTGTAAGATTCGTGCTCAACTATTAGGAGTTCTCTGAGGCACAGACTTCCAGTATATGCATGCAGAGAGAAGGTTTGAATTAATCGATTCAGTTTTATCTTCAAATTTATTAATTACACTGCAAAAGTATCCATTTCATCATGTCTTAGTTATTAAGTCCTCAGGGGAAAATTTTTTAAAATCTGCCAGAGAAGATTTTTTTTTTTTTCCCTGACTCTAATGGACCAGGCAGCGTGACGACATAGTGGTTAGCACTGTCGCCCCACAATAAGAAGGTCGTGGGTTCAGTTCCCGGGCCTGGGGCCTTTCTGTGGGGAGTTTGCATGCTCTCCCCGTGCTTGCGTGGGTTTCCTCCGGGTACTCTGGTTTCCTCCCACCGTCCAAAGACATCATGTGTAGGTTGATTGGTGACTTTAAATTGCCCATATGTCTGAGTGCGAGTGGTTGTTTGTCTATGTCTGTCTCTGTGTGTTGGCCCTGTGATGGACTGGCGACCTGTCCAGGGTGTACCCCGCCCTTGCTCAGTGTGAGCTGGGATTGGCTCCAGCACCCCCCGCAACCTGGAAATGGATAAGCAGTAGAAAATGAATGAATGATTTAATACATCACTGAAAACCCTGTCCGGGGAAGAAATCTGCTACCAACCATAAGTAATTTCAGTGTATAAAAAAACTGCTCTTGTCAGCCATATCTAGTACATGTATGTAACAGTTTAATCCCTCCTCAATATGTTTTGTATCTACTATAGGTGTGTCATTTTTATCTTTATTTTAGCCATGCTAGTGGTGCTAAGCTAGTAATAGCAATATTGGTCTGCCAGTTGGGTATTTGGTCAGTCCACCACTTTGTTCCAGACTAAATTATCTTAACAACTATCAGATGAAATGTAACAAAATTCTCTAGTGACGTTAATGATCCAGAGAGGATGACTCATACTGACCATGGTTGCCTGAATTAATTCTAGCGGCATTAGCCTTATCATCTATCAATTAAAATATGTCCCTGTCTATGAGATGGATTGCCACAGAATTTCATACAGACATTCATGATACTCTCAGGATGTATCCCTTAACTTTTCATTTTGTGTTACCACAAGTTTAAATGTTATGTTCTGTATATGATGAGTTGCGTTTCCTTCATCCTTAACTGAAGTGTACTTTTTTTTTCAAAATGCAAGTTAACATACAACAACAATACAGTTAACATTTTACCTTGGAAATGTAACGTAACACCATTGACATAATGATAGCATGCTAATGCTTCTATTTAGCTCAAAGCATCATGATATAAAGTGGAGCCTCACATAGCTACTGGTATGGCTATAGATTTATAGACACTGATAAAAAGATAAAAAAATCAGGTTAAAGAAATTAAAATTAGTCATCTGTGTAAACTTTTGACAAGTCCTCTGTGAAAGATGCTGAAATATTCTCACTGCACACAGTTGTGTCGATAGATTCCTGCACTCAATTATAGATAGAAATGGCTTTAAAAACAGCAAGGTTTTTTTTTTTTTGCAGAGTTATCTCCAGTGCCACCTCAGCCCGCTGAAGGTAAAAGGAAAAACAAGAGCGCGACAGCAGAGAGGTGAAAAGACACAAAAGGAAGCAACAGCAGGGAGAAAGGGAGAAGACATTATGGAAAGAGATGAGGAGAATGAGATAGAATGGGAAAAAAAGGACAGAGGAAAGAGGACAGATAGAGAGATGACAAGAGGCTGGGGGGCGGCTTGCTGTTAAGGAGGGGTGGAGGCTTTGTAAATCTGAGAGGCTGGAGGCGCATTTGAATGCAGGCTGTGTGTCTCCTGCGCTAGCCGAATGTTACCTGCTCTAGCATGGCAACAGACAGAGAGGGAGAACGGTGAGCTTCAGCTGCAGCATACACACACACTTACACACACACACACACATACACAAGCATGCACAGTGACAACAGAAGTACAAAGAGTGACTCAGGTAAGCAGGAACGCCCCTCATGAGAAAGGACCCTTGAGAGTGGGATGCAGCGTGGTGGAGTGAGAGGGAGAAATGCTGGAGGTGGAGCTATAGACCATTGGATTTCCGAAAAGGAAGACAAGAGGAATCACAGAGAACCCAAAAATCATTGAATCTGGACTCAGATTCGGGGGGGGGGTTATATGGGAAGGGCAGATAGGAATACAGGCAATACGGATGTGATGATGCGAGAGCTCTGATTGGATACATCTGACAGGCTACAGAGCACTGAGACACACAGGGAAGAAAATGACATTTAGTTTTTGTTAGCAGGATTATTTGGGGGGCACAAGCTGGGGGACGCTGAAGCTGAGGTTGCTTTTTTCTTTCTTTCTTTCTTTTTTTTTTCGACAGAGAGAAGGGTGAGGTGGGTAGTCAGAGGGTGAACAAACACATGATGGCAGATGAACCACCTGTCCTTCTGCTATGAGGTGAACACACATGCACCTCAGACGGGATATCTTAACCTTACACATCAGACTGATTCTTGGGGCGCTCGTTGGATTTAGTAAAGACTGAATTTGGACTCTCTACAGAGCACAGGACTTTGAGGATGCTGTGAGACATTTGTGATCAGGGTCACCGGGACTTATCCGAGGACAGAACTTAAGGGAGGGGACCAGCCACCCAAACCCCAGATGATCCTCTCCTGAAACAACCTGTGGACGTAGGAGATTGTATTCTTTTTCTTTCACAGGATCCCCAAACTCCCCTGAAGAGCTGGAGATCAGGTGGAACACCTGTGCAATGAGGGTCTTGTGTGTGAGCCTGTCCTGAAAGACCCATCCCAGAGGCTCTATCAGCCTGTCCCCTCCTCTCCCCCCAACTGGATGTCTTGATGTTTTGCTGTGGGCTGGGACACTGGCGGAGAGTGCAGTCCACCTATGTAAGTGACCAGAGCAGCATCACCCAGCCCTGTCTTTTGATCCCATAGCAACAGTGGAGGGTTTTTGTGGCAGAGACAGTGGGGGGGGGCATCCAACATATATCTTATGTGAGCCATTGCAGATTCTTATGATATGCTGTCGTACTACAAATACTGGTGATGAATAATTTACATTTATGTCCAGACATCGGCAATATGTAAGCATGCACAGCAACACAAGCAGTCTACATGCAGCTGTAAGTGATACTGCTACAACCTGTTTTTTGCTGCCGAGGTGTTCACTACTCAGTGACAGTCTGTTTGAGTTTTCAGCCGGGCTGCAGTTTATCAGGGCAGACAGTGGCAGTGGCAAACTGCTCACTGCATTGACCACAGCACAGGACTTCATAAAAACATTACCCAAAAGCCATTAATTGGTACTGTATGGTTTCAGCTCTGGTTTGTTTTCCCCCTGTGAGGCAACAGTTTGATTTCATCTGGCAAGTGAAGTGCATAATGCATAGAACATGGCAAAGATAAAGTGAGTTTTAAATACATAACAGATGCTTAGACGAGCTGTTCTCCTTCACGTCATCTGTCCTGGCTGAGCTGACTGAAGGAGCAGAGGAGCGGGGGAGGACAGACAGGTGCAGTTATCTCATTACAGGCCAGGTTTTACTGTCCTCTCAATGACAGAGATGAACAGGGTGGGCAGTCGCACTCCTCTCCTCCACTTGTTTCTCTTTGTTGTCTTTCCTCCTAACTCTCTCTACCTTGCTCTCCCCTCAGTCAGTTTCTTCCACTCTGTTTTGCTGCTTCATCACTGTAGTCTTTGTTGTTTTTTTCTTGTGTGAGTGTATTGTTGAGTCCTTTTGCAGATGATACTATACAGTCTCTGGGCTGCGTATTGTGTGATGGCGCTGACTGCAGAGGACCCATATCGTAACCACATTCTTACGTGAAATAGGCTTACTGTCAGCTCTCGGCACTCAATAGGCTGTCAGGACAGAGTGTCACAGATTATCACATACTGTACTGCTGCATGCTGCATCCAATGTGTGCCCACCTCAGCAACAAGCCAGTAAAGAAGCTTACAGAATCAAAAACAAACAAACAAAAAAGAGGACACAAACGACTAAAAGCTGTGAGACATCAGAAAGTGGAACCTGGTGCCCACATTCAGTGTAGTGCCATTTATTTTGTGTGCTTACATCAGTTTGGTACAAACAAAAACCAAGAGCTGAGTAAATAAAAGGAGTGAAAAGGAAAATCTGTTGTTTAGATGTAGTCAAGCTTGAAAAGCTCAAGATAAATTGTTAATTACTGTCACTCTATTAGCTGCAGTACATTATGTGTTGTGTTGCCAACTGCACATTGCCATCAATGAGATTAAAAAAGATGAATCAATCGCAGTAAGTCCCCACTTCTTTTAGGACAGTAGAAAGTATCTTAGGACAGTTTATCCAGGAGACTGTGAGCCCCCAGAGTTTAGCAGAATAAAACTGAGGGCCATAAGGTGACTAATTAGACTAGAAAATATAAAAATACAACATTCAACTACCTATAGATTAAATTTGATGGATTTGTTTTTTTTTACCCTAGATTCTGAATTACATAGAGTACATTATATTTCTCATTTGGTGTGTGATACACAGCTAGATCAATAGGTGTTACATATTAATAAATGACAGTTTTGCTCAGAGCAATAAAATCATGTGTAATGTTGAATTTCCATTTGAAGGTTGTTCCTTCACATATGGCCTTATTACCTTAAGTGCTTGCCTGGCTCTAAGAAGGAGCTTAAGATAACTTAGTGTTCTCTGTTCTTTGCTTAGTTGCCATTGCTTTTATAATGCTGAGTGTCAGGACAACTCAGCTAATGGGTTAAGGGCAGGACTCAATTTTCCCCATTCTCTAATTCTAATAAAGCTTAGGAAATAGCAAAGACATAACACAAAGGAAACCTTTTAGCCCAACTTCAGAAAATAACCTTCCTAGGATGTATTTCCATGTATTTCCGTTATGTCCAACGCTCCTTATTTACCTGCAAGGCTGCAGCTCTTGAGTCAGGTGGAAATTGAGTTTCTCTTTGGCGTTTCCTTGCACTGCAGTGATGGCTTGTATGTATGTTGCTTTAAACAAAATCAAATAAATAAATATAACAGACTCCTGCTTTGATAGTAACAGTGACACAACAGAAATAATTTGTGACAAGCTGAGGCAGCAAAATAAACCTTTATCAGACAAGACCTACTGATAGACAGCTATGCTGCCCAATTGGGATTCTTCTGCTTCCAGTCCAACCTTTAGTCCTTTTCCCATTTTGGAACTATTGACTTGTGACTTGAACCAACGTCTGTCACAAATGGACAATGGACAATGGACTATGAAAAATCATTCATAGTTTCTCTTCCTGATTCCTCTTCTGCAAATTTACAGACTGAGAGGTTTTAAGTACAGTAAAATGTGATCAGTGCAAAAGAAATTTAACTTCGATGTAAAATCTGCACTTTAGACGACTGCATACAGGTGAATTAGAAACACTAAAGATCTGTAAAATGTTGCTTTTCTTGTGGCATGAACAGAATCAATCGTCAAATTATTTTTGGAAAAATTTGTCAGTATTTTGGGGCATGTAAGGTTTTATTTTGAAGGGGGGGGGGGGGGGGCGTTGGTGCCTTATCTGTTTCTCTCCAGGTTCAGTTCAACTCCAGGATACAGCATCAAATGTGTTCTCTTGAATTTTTTATACTGCAGAGCGAGTTGTGGTTATCTTTCTTCCTTTAGTTTACTTTTGTCTAGCTGAACCTATAAGTACCACAGATTCATACACTGCAGGGATGGACATTGATTATAACGCTGAAAAGAAATCCCGCGGATTCATTTAACATGCTGAAAGCTGTGGTTGGTATTGACTTGTTTCCACACTCAATGCTCACACTGCTATTTCCTACTGCACCTGGAGTAATGGGATTGTAGATCAGAGATGAATATCTGTGTAGGACCAGAAAAGCTGGTTATTCATTTGTCTGATTTCTTAAAAAGGCTTTTTAGAGAAGGAGAGGAGCGCTGCATTGATACATTTTGTGCTTTTCACCTTGAAGATGCCATGGGTCTTGAATTAAATTTGCTAAGTTTGAGTGGAAGAGGCATTTACGTTGTGACTAATTTTCCTTTCAGCACGGAGATAAAATCAATTAAACCGGAGTCTATTCATTGGAGGACATCATGAACTTAAAGGAACAATTAAAAATTTTGGGAAATACACTTGTTCTCTTTCTTTCCAACAGATGGATGGGTAGATTGATACGATTGAAGTTTGCTCTTTAAGTATGGCACTTCAGTGGGAAGACTACAAGAAAACAGCAAGTCTTGCTGGAAGTATTTAAAAGTGACTAGAAGTGCTAGAAGGTGCTAGAAGACCTATTTATGAACTTTGGAGAGAGCCAGTCTTAATTATGTTAATCTTGGTTTATTGGCTCTTGGCTTCAGTTCTTTATCTTAAGCACAGGGATGAGAATGGTTTCAACCTTCTCGTTCCACTCTGAGAGATTTCCCAAAACACTGAACTTTTCCTAAAATTTGCAAAACACCGTAGTACAGACTGGCTCAGAAAGCACTATATTTATTTCATTGTTAACAGAGTTTGGGATTTGGGATTTGACGAGAGAGAGAGAGATATCCATTTATAATTCCATCAAGCTCTGATTCTGTCAAGCCTTCTCTTCCTCTCTCCAATCACTCACTGCTGTGGAATTCAGCAGCAGGACAGCAATCAAAAACAAATATACAGGGAACACAATCACAAAGAAAATACAAATTACAAATGTCCATGTTGTCTCTCCCTGTCTTCTGTGTTTGTTGTTTGTGGGAATTAATGGTCAAGAAATGGAAATAATGTATTCCAAAAGCCACCAATTCAGTAGAACATGTTTTTCTGTTTAATCTCATGGTAGGGATCAGTAACCTGTCCTCCAATCTGTGATGGCCTGCCATGTCCTACACTTATAGGCCCTTCACAGTAATTTGTCCTCCCCACTCCTCGATCCTGAAACACTTACTTCCTCTCTATCTCTCTGCCTCTGCTCTCCTATCCATTTCTTCCTCTTCTCTGCATCATGGCAGCCCTCCTTCCTTTCTTCCTCTCTGTTTCTCCTCCTCCTCCATCCACTTCCTCTCAATCTCTCTTCTCCCAGATGTTAGGGGGGCAGGATTGGCTATTTGCTGGCCCCCGGCTCTGGCATCATGGAGGAGGAGCATTAGCCAGATGTTTGGTTGCATATTCACACAGGGTTTATGACTCTGAAGAGAGCAGACAGCCACTAACAAGGGGGAAGAAGAGGATGGTTCAGATGGAGGACTGAAGGAACTTTTCTGCATGTTCTATTTCTGCCTCTAACTGGCATTTTTGGAGTTATCCTATCTTTGTTTCTCTCTTGCTCCCACTCCTCCTACTCCAGTCAGTTTTGCAGCATGTTCAGCTGTGATATGATTGGAAGGTGATCCTCCAGGCAGATGTGAATCTGGAGACAGAAGTTGGCACAGGGAAAACAATGGAGGACGTGAAATGACAAGCCCATTTTCATCTCTGAGTGAACTGCAGCTGCTAAAGGTGGACTGTCGGCTCTGTGTGACAGTGTGTGTTTTTGTGTGTGAGGACGCTGAGTTTATCGGGAGTAGGGCCCTTGGCCTCTCCGCCTGCAAGCCATGTCAAAGGTGCTCAAGAACAAAAATGTCTCCTGGGTGAGTATGCCTCCTTGGTGGTTGGTATTGCTGGGTGAGGGAAGGAGTGCTTTGAGTGCTTTTTCATTCCTGGCAGTCTTTATTATTATTATTTGGTAACCATGGCTGTGTTTTTTTAGTGAGTGCATATGTTTATGTTTGGGGGTTTTTTTTATTTCAAAGTCAAAGTCTAAGTCAACTTTATTGTCAATTCTTCTGTACATACAAGATACACAGAGGAATCGAAATTACGTTTGCTCTTTTGTCCTCTACAGACAAAAGAGGAAAAAAATGTGTTGAAAGTTATATATTTCAACACATAGCACTTTGGTCTCATGGTTGTCCAAAATACAATTAGAGATAAAAAACCATTTTCTTTGATGGCTCTTTGGTGCTTTTGCAAATCTGCATAAGTGCTCAACAGCCTTACTGAGAACTGTCACAAAGCTGCCTATCCTCTTCTCCAGCCTTCAACACAACATCATGCTCAAAATAATGACAATTGGCTGAAAGGATTTACCCCAAAAGCAACACCAAACCTCTAATCAATAAGTGTAGATTGGGCAGAGCTTAAGTGTTTCACTTCTGTCAGCTTGCTACCAATAATGAGTCTTTTTTAAGGTCACAGCAGATGTATAAACACAATAGAGGCTCGGGAGCTTCGCCTGAAATTGTGCGTGCCATCTTTCTCAGCCCCAGAAGCCCTGCTCTGCACTACTGGTCCCAGCTTGACAGTACACATGCACACACACGCATGTACTGTGTGTGTGTGTGTGGGTGTGCGTGTGTATATACAACACTCTGGTTGTAAGAAGCTTAAGGACAGATGTTTGTTTATGTATTTGTGGGAGCACATGTGCACATGAACACGTGGCATGTGTGAGATGAGTGGCGTTGTGTGTTAGCAGCTCAGTGGATGATGCATCAGAAACAGAAAGCTGGGTTTGGCAGTTTTCTCAGCAATTTTCAACTAAGTCATATATATGTGTGTGTGTGTGTGTGTGTATATATATATAACAACAATAGCGGGTACATTAAACGTTAAAAAGTTCTTGTGTTTCTGTCTGTGGAGTTTGGGTGTGGAGCTCAAGCAATGTCCAAGTATCACCCAGTTCAAAAAGCAATATAAGCACATGGTTTTCACGAGGTGCAGGGAGGAAGAAGGGTTTTAACATTTGGGTGCTTCATAAATGATTTACTTGTTTATTTACACTATTTATTTTCAATTATTATTATTTTTTGTAAATATGTATATATTTAAATATGTTTATGGGTGACTAATTGACTGATTGGGTCGGTTTAAATAAGCCTATGCTTCATCCTACTCCATTTCAGACTTGTTGTATGTATCATTGTTTTGACTATTTTCATTTGCTTTATTTCAGTTTTCATGTTCACAAATTAATTATATATATATATATATATATATTGGTTTATGAATCCAGCAATTGTGTCAGTCATTGGTTCATATCATTCTGCATGTTTTTTTATCACAAGAAGGAGTCTGGTTTGTTTTTTAACTGTAAAGCACTTTGTGTTACATTTTATGCATGAAAAGTGCCATATAAATAGAGTTTGATTGATTGATTGATTCAGTGGGTTTGAAATACTGAGAATATTTAGCCTCATGGTGTATTTCATAAGTAGCTCCTTCAGCAGGACAGGAATGACCTGACTACCTTATGTAACATTTTCACAGCTTAAAAGTAGAAGTAAGCTTGGACTCAGTCTAAGTGTTTTGCTGGCACTTGAACAGAGCTGGCTACTGCACGAGGAGATTTGAGGTGTCATGGAGCAGATCTCGTAAAGCCCTGAGTCTGGTTCAATCCCAGGTCATGGGCTAAATGTTTGGGCCTTGTGAGAAAAATTCTGTCTTTTGCTTCCAAAGCAGTGCAGATAGGCTGTGTGTAGTCCAAGTCTAGATGTGTGTCCAACCCACAGGTCAATGTCACAGCTCCCTGCTCCACGCTGTCACAGTCCGGCCTGGCAGACTACAGCCCCACATTTTCTTTTCCGTTCTGACTTATGTAACGCTATCATCTGTGTCCCTCAGCTCCCTCAGCTTTCCCTGCTGTTGCCCATCTGCAGATGAGTTACAGGTTACAGGCCACTGTGACAAATGGACCAAACAGTGTTGCTTTCCTTTAGACAGTTGTGGAGGAAGTATTTGGTCTTTATTTTTACGGATACCACAATGTAGAATACATGGAGGTAAAGATCCTGTATGTAAAGTTTCTCTACATGTATCTGAAGTGAAAGTACTAATTGGTCAGAATACCCCCAGGGGAGCCAGAGCAGTGAAGCTAAAACAGGAGAGATGTGGTTGCATCGCTTTATTGTGGTTAAAAGTAAGAGTTCTGTACTTGCGATCGATATATTTTTGGGTGACACAATTAAAAATATTATTGCAATAATCCAGACATGATCAGGTAAAGCCATGGGGGAAACTTTATTTGGAATCACGTGATAGCAACAGTTCACAGTCACCATGATTAATTACAGAGTGACATACATTAGCTCAGTTGTCTTTTCTTTTCCAATGCAATTATAACAAAGAAGGACACTCCAAACCTTTAATTAGCAAACTTATGTTGTCTTCTTCAGCTCCGTATTTTACTCCATGTGTTGTGATATTGTCGCACCATCAGTGCCCCTTTAGATCATTCAGTTTAGCTTTGGTTTCAATCTGAGCTTCATCTGTTTCAGCAATGACTGAATACAGGTTTTACAAGTCAAAAAAGGCAGTATGTAGAAATGATATCATCATGAGGAGGGAGGATCCAGAGATGAGGCCTCCAGAGGAACAAAGAGTTAATCCACAGCACACTATTCCATTCAGCTATGGCAGGAAAGTGAAAGTAATCTTTCTCTGGTTGATTGGAGAATTTGTAGATGTGGGAAAAGGTGAAAGAACTGTAGTATTTTAACGCTTTCAGTGTCCGTGGATCGACAGTCTGGTGTAATTTAAGGGCACAAGAAGAAAATCCGTGGTGAGCCTATGCGCGTGTGTGTATGTGCACGTGCGTGTGTGTGGCTGAAACTTGGCAGGTACCAAAGTTTGCTGCTGTGACATAATGACACTGAACCAGTGGGGTGAGACAGTATCATGATTGAGCTCTCTGAGAGATCAACACCAACACCTTTGTCTGTGGCCGTATTTTTTTTTTTTTTTTTTTTTTTGCTGTAGTGAGTCGGTCACACAGAGGAATTAATGCACCGCTCACGTTTTAATTCCATCCTCCGGTTTTGCAGCCAGGCCACAGTAACGCCCCCGTTCGTGCAGCCGTAGCACCGGGACATTGTTTGGAGGACGGAGCCGGGTATGAGCCGCCCCTCCCCGGGTGTCAGTGAGTTGACCGGGCGGCCCGGACGGGTCAGACTCCGTCTCTGCGGCTGGAGATCAGACTGAGCGCTGTGCGGCGCAACAGATGCCGCACCGAGAAATAAGCCTTTAATACCCCGATGACTCTGGAGAGGGCAACTGCCCTCAACTCACAATACGGACTTCAGTGAAACCCATCCGGCAGCTCAGCCGTCCTGTCCTCTGAGACAAATCTCCCTGCGTCCAAAGGGACATTTTTTGTCTTCGGTAAACTTGATCGTTGTTTGGACACATCCACCTGCTTTAGAGGTGATCTGGTCTCATGGCACTCGGCTCTGTGTCCCATTTACCGGAGCCAGGTGAACCATAATCTGAGCCGGGCGGCGCAACCGCGGGATCACACCGGGGGACCCCTTCACTCACCATGCCACCCAAGAAAAAGGTAAAACAAACAAGATTGATATGTGTTTTGCGCGCGTGCCCGTTTGTGTGTGTGCACGGGGTTAGTACGTGCATGTCCTGAACAGGAAGGGGAGGAGGAACACCATCTGTTGCACCGGGCGTTAATCCTTGTGTGGGGCCTTTCCACATCGTCGCCCTCGCTGGGACGGCCACAGCGCAGGGCGGATAGAGATGGCTGTGTTATGCACAGAGGCTTCAGAAAGCGTTGCATAACCAATGGCCTGCAAAGATCAGATGGATTAAATCTGTTTTCTTGCCGGTTTCTTTTGCTTCTGACTCTTGGACTTGCTGTAAACTGAGGCTGTTGTATGCAGGAACTGAAACTGGGCACTTTTGATCTTGATCAGTAAACAAATGTAGTTATATTTCTATCACATGCTGTACAAAGTATAAACTGACTGTTTGATATACAGAAACATATCTGTTATAGGAGCGGAAATTGTTGTGTAATGGAAAGTAAATCCAAAAAAAAAAAAAAAAAAAGGAAACATTAACCATGCTGTCCAGTGGGAGAGCGAAGGAAAAACCAGCCTGTGATAATTCTCATGTATTACCCTTTCATTCAAGTCACTTAGCTAAACATCCACCTGCCAGTCTTTGAAAGGCCAACAGGCTTGTTTAATAGAGATTGGTGCTGTTCCCCGGATATTCTCACATCCTGAAAGACTATTCTAACCATCGGGATGAGAAAGAAAAATTTCTGCACAACAAAATAGATTTTTTTCATCTTTTTGTCTCTTAATCCAAACAGAGATGGTAGCTACATCCATCTATCTATATTGATGTTACTTTTTTTTGTACAAAAAAAGCATTTATATTTATGTGTCATTCAACGATAGTGAGCACTATGGCTGCAGCTAAAGGAAAATTGGGAAACTGTAAGCTATATGAATATTAGGGTTTAAGCAAAATGTTTACATTAGTGTCTTCTTTTTTATGCCTACAACACAGATATATCTGTCCACTCTCACCTTTATTGTTTGGCCAGAGCAAGCAGCAGCAGTTTTCCTACTAAAACTGACTGTATTGGTTGTTTTGAGGGTGTAGGGTGTGCAAATAAGCAACCTGCATGAGACACCAAAACTGGAACAAACCTGTGCATTGCCGACTGTGTTGGATTTCAGGTTCTGGTCAAGTGCAGGCCTACTACTTGTTACCCAGAATAGGAAAAGCCTCTTAGTAGCTATCACTGGGGCATTGCATCCAAATACCTGCTCCTCTTCTGGGCAGGAGGTCGAGCAACAAGGCGGGGGAGCTGTTTGGAACAATCACGCAATTTTTGTTTCCAAAAGTTATTACTTTTTTGTGTTTTGTCAACAGTTTTGATATTGCAGTGATAGTGGTGGTTTAATAAGTACCTCAGGGCAAAAAAAGTGACAAATGATCATAACAGGAATGGTTGGCAAAATGCTTTTTCATAATCCCCCTCACACACGCACATACGCACCCCTCCTTACACCAACTATAATCATGTTGCATCACAATGCTTTGCAGTCCAGAAGAGCAGAAAGCCTTCCATCTATGAACCATAGATGAAACTTATCTTTAACAGGGGCCATGCAAGGAATTAAAGTTGCATAGAACATATTAATGCAGCTATTTCATCTTGGTGTGATGAACGCCTGGGAGCTTGAACACAGACAGTCCCAGCAGCAGTGTTGGCTGCCTGTGAGGGGTTTGCATTTGTCTCTCCCTCTCTAAAGCCTGAACTGATGCATGCTATCTTAATCTCCTTACTCAGAGACAATCATGACCCAGAGAGAGAGAGACAGAGGGAGTTCAGATTCACATTGCTTTTCTCCTATAATGATTTTTTCCAATTTATTCCTTGTTTGTGCCATTTTTTTTGCCAATTCTTTTTTTTTTCTTTTTGATGTTCCTTTAAATGTACAGATTACCTCTATAAGAATAGTTAAAGGCGATCAATGAGGAGTCAAATGTGTATGAAATGGTAGATGTCATTGTTACTGATTACTGTTATATTCGGGGCCTGAACCACAAGAAACCACAAGAAATGAAAAAAAAAATCAATACTGACTGTTTACTGAATCCCTTCCCCTAATACCTTAACAGTCTGCGCCTCTGCACTACTCTGGAACTTAACCTCATGCAAGTATTTTGATGATGTTTTTTGACTTTAACTTTTTAACTTTAAAACTCATGTTTGCATGGAAGGCTTACTACCATATAGAGGTGTCTGAAAGTGAGACTGAAAGCATCATCCAAACACCCAGGATTTTATGTTGTAATGTCTGCAATAACCTACTGTCACTGCTGCAGCCTCTTAAACTATGTTACTAATGTACAGAAAGTCAATTGTTATTTGACAATTAACACCATAGCACACTTAACACAAAAATATTGTTGTATTCAAGGTTATGGCTGCATATTTTTATATTTTTGCACGTTAAATTTGGAAAGTCATTATTGAGTGATTGCATGCAGTAATTTAGATTCAGGGATCAGATCAAATCACGGAAACTGTTGTTTCAGACTTTATTTGGAATTGTGTATATTTGCATAGTAATTAATGTTACATATTCAATATTCAATTATAATCTTAAACAGGAATCATCGATATTAAAGCTCAAATATATTTTAGTATATTGTAGAGGTTTGTATTACATTTAGTGTGATAAATATTTGTTGTTTCTTTGGATCTATAATTGGAGATCTGAAAGGCTGTGATGCAGCCTTTAACGACAGAGATAGTGACCCATGCCAAAGTAAAGGTGGCGGTGCCAGTGTGGCCATATCTGCTCTGTGGTAGCATCAGGCAGAGGGCATGAAGCCAGCTCTCTTCAGACAGATGATGCAGAGCAACTGCTCTGACAGATCTTGGAAAATGGATTGGAACGCACGGTGCATGCAAATGAACAGGCTGATAATGATCAAGAGACAGCGAGAAGTCAGCAGCAGAATTACATCAGTAAATGAACAGCTAGATTTACGGTAAGGGAATTGGATACAATTTCAGTGTTCTGCAGGTCATTTTTGAACACCTGGGCTCAGTGCCAGCAGCTCATTGGAGGTTGGACAGGAAATTAGCCACGATTAGATTAGTGACCTTCTCTACTGAAAACAATGAACGGTAGTAAAGGGTGTTTGGGAAAGCAGACAGTGGTTTTCTACTTTCTGATGTATGGTTCTATCTATGAAGCTCAGCAGCTAGGTTTTGATGAAGCTCATCAGTCTTCTTCCCAATAATATAGCTGCACATCAGCTACAATTATCTGACATATTTCATGTGACTATATTAGAATTCTTAATGGCCAATCTTATAATAAAACAATCAGTCAAAACCAATAGAATTACACTACCAGTCAAAAGTTTGGACATACTTTCCTATTCATTTGAATGAGAAAGTGTGTCCAAACCTTTGACTGGTAGTGTATATCTAAAGACTGCTGCTGCTTGTTGGATTGCTTGTCATGCAGGTGAAGCTTGTGACTTTTGAAAATATCTGTTACCTGTAGTCAGGTGTGTATTCTGCTAGCTACCTTCTCTTCCTTAAATCCTGACTTTTTCTTTTTAGTTTTGTTGGAACTTTATTCAGTATAATGCAATTTTTGTTAATCAACTACAGAAACGTTACATGTGTATTTTTTCAACACACTTAAACTGAGTTATTTCTGAACAAAACCAGAAACTGAGCTGTTGTGTAGCGGTGTGGAAACCCTTCACGCTCATCTTTTGGTAGCCACACCCAGCAAAGTGCATTTCCTGGAGCAAACAGTCAGAATAACAGTACCCAGTAGAGCAGCCAGATCCACAGACACACACACACACACACACTCACTCAAACACACACCCCTTGTGGTCTGCGTACAGCTCCATCCACAGGGACTGCACTGTGGAGCTGTATGTTCATATGATAACCCCAAAACTGCCGCATTCATGTGGACTCTGCTCTGATGATTACTGATGCTGGATCAGTCTGTAAGACAAACTGAAAGATGTATGTACCATACAGGGTAAGGAAGAATCTGCTGCTGCTCTATTTTAGATCATCTCCTTTCAATGTCCCCTCTGTCTTCTTAAAAAGTATTTATCTTTGTCATTCATGCATGCCTACTTCTGTGTTAGTATTACTCCACTTATGAATGAGTGAACACCTTACTTTGTGACTCTTTATTCATTTATGACAGTTTGTTGCTACAGTAGGTGTTTGACATCATCAGCTGTGAGAGGTTCACTAACAATGATGCTGAATGCTGCTAAGCTGACCTAATTATACAGACGCTCTCTGTGGAGGTCTAACTGACAGCTCAATAGCCCTTCATGGGATCTCCCACTGACTCCGACATACTGCCCGATTACACTATATTTGATGTGTCTATGAGGACGTAGCAGATTTCATTAGACTTGTGTGGAGTGATTTATAATTTTTTTTTTTTTCTTCGTGTGTATCTCTTTGAGGATCACACGGTATAAATTAAAGTATTTTCATCAGTGGGAGTCATGTATGCTTAGGCAGCATGTTTCTCTCAATGGTTGCCATGGAAATGGTTCCCATTTCTGAAGGATTGTGCTGTGGCAATGTGTAAGTGTACAGTATGCTGTCGGCTGCAGTGGATTTTTCTCCTCTGAGGCTTAACAGTAACAATTTGAAATTATTTCCAACAGCACATTTGAAATGACAAGGACTAATGGGTAGATGTCTCTTAAATTTCAAAACTTACATAAATCCCAGGACACAGCAGCTTCCCTCTTACTTAGAGGTTGTGTCTACTTTGATTGAACTGAGAGAGTGTTTAGGAAGTGCAAATATACTCTGATGGGCTCTTAAGTGTTTTACAGTATCAGTATTGTTTCCTTGTACTGCCTTTGTTAATTTTCCTTGGTCTGAAGCTTATGTGGGAAAGTCTGCTTTGCAAAAAAAAACTTTACACAAGTGAAACTTTATAACCATCAAACAGTCACTCAACACTCAGTATTAATGAAAATGTTTACAAACTTTGTGGCATCTTAGCTTTTCTTTAAAGGACCAGTATGTAGGATTTTGTGAGCTGTAGTATAACTTTAGAAACATTTCAGGCTGCACAGAGAAGGACCTGCCCTGTACGTAGATATGAAGTGCTCATTTTTCAAGTGAACAGAAACACAATGATTCTTAATTTCAGATGATCATGTTCTAATTAACATAATAATGAATGTTGTATTACATTTCTGCTAATTGTTCCCCTAAATACACACTGGTCCTTTAAGGCTTAGCCCAGAGTTTGTCCTCTGGAGAACAGCAGCGCTTCAGGCCAGCTGGCTCCTGGTGGCTCGATGGCTCTGATTATTCCAGTTTAGGGTCGGAGTCCATCTCCCCAATTAGATGCTCCTTTCCTAATGTACTCCTCTGGCGCGTGCCTAAAGAGCCTTGTAAATGCTTTTGAGTGGGAAAGGAGTCACCTTCAGGTAGCACACGACGAACGAAGCCTAATTTTTTCTACACCTTCCACGTAATCACACTAATGGACAGGGATACCTCTCCAATAGAAAGGCACAGGAAGATCAGCAATGGGAGAGAAGGGTGAAGAGTTTGAGATGAAGGGATCGATGAAGGAGTGTTGTTTAGCGTAAAAAGAAATGTCTATTAAGAGAAGCCCATGACATTCATAAAGGCTGAGGCATCAGGGGATACAGGAGAGAAAATACTGCATAGGTCAGCAATTCCGGCGATCATTGGTCAATCAAAAAAAAAAAAAAACATCTACAGTTTCTAATGTGATTCATTATTTCCAGTATCAATGAGTCTGTCAAGTGCTCGGTTTATATATCATCTTGCCAATAAAAATGTAAATAAAAGCACAGAAAATAGTGGGAAATATCCATACTGAATCAGAAAGTGATGTGCTTGTGCTTTCCAGTTAGCCCAGGACTGAAAAAAAAAAAAAAAAAAAAAAATACAATAGAGAAGAGCATTAAATCTTCACATTTAAGTGAGTGCATGTGTGACTACACAGTTAAGAGACTCATCTTTTCAGTTTTAAACTGAATTGATAATAATAAATATTATGCGTGTGAATGAAATTTTCATATTATAACGGTTTGACTTTCTCCTAATTTTTGCTTCCCCTCCACCAGACAGTAGATGTCTCTAAGTCACCTGCAGTAGTGAGCTCAGCATTGTTAAATAATTCAGCGGGGGCGTTTTGTACTATTGGCTGGGTGACATTGGCTAGCAGGAGAGGTCGGTGCTGTGCGAACAGATGTCTACACAAGTCATGGATAAACAAAAGCCCATGCCTGGGCATAATTCTGCCCAGGGAGATTTGCTCCCTCTTCCTCTCTTATTCCCACTTCATCATGCTGCTTTCTCTGTATTCAAGTCACGCTAATTACCACCACTGGTCCACCTTGTCAAAATATCATGTCCTCATCCTTTGTCACATTATTTGATGGCTTATTTGCATCCGATGTTAATGTGGTTATTCAATTTGTGATTCAGGTTAGGTTAGTAATTTTATGACCATCCTGTAAAGCTAATTAATGTTCATCTAGTTTGTGTTTCGTGCGAGGTAGCAAATGTTAGCAATCATAATATAGTAAACTATGAAAGTGAGCATGGTAAATATCGGATCTCACAGAGCCATGAGCATGACATGTTAAGGTTTGTATAGACAGAAAAAAGTTAACCACCTCTCTGCTTGTAAACGCAACTGTTTCTGTGTGGTTGTGTCTTTACCTCGGGCTCGAAACTCACTGCAAAATCAGAATGCCAGAAAAAAAAAAAAATTCAAGTGAGATTTCCAACTCTTTCATTCAGCACTTGTCCTCTCTTCACTGTCACCTTGTGTTCTCTTTTCCCCCTCACTTCCTTCAGACCCACTGCTTCCTCCTGCTCCCTTACTCCACCTCCCCTTCAGTCTTCTCACTTAATTCCATAACACAAGCTTTTCAGGCTGAGTGTTGGAGTTGGAGATAGTTCCTGCATAACTACTGGCCTACAGTAATGACATGCTGCATAATCCATCATTGTCAGAGTCAGAGCGTATCCCTTGTGTCAGTCAGTGCAGTAGGCACTCATTTGGAATAACGGCGAGAGTAGAAGTGCGTGACGGGGTATCAGCTGGTTGTGCATGAGGTTTGAACACTGAATACAGTACTCATTCACTCAGTGCAGCCTCAGGAGTGTCTTTCATGAACATCCACATTCATTCTGTCAAATATTTTTGCTGTTTGCATCCAAATATTTCTTTCTTGTACTGTACATACGTTTTGGGTGGAAAGTCCATATCCTGATTTCACTGCTTGGAGTTCTCAACGTATGATAGTTAAATTTTTAACACATTATATAATACATATACCTCCTACTTGTCAAAACACACAATTGTAAGTCCACTGCTTTGGAAAATAAGTGATTTTTGAAGAACTATCAAATGTCACAGTAACTGTATATAAGTAGTCACTTTCAAAGCTCCACCATATGCTTCACAAATCCCACAGTTGCTTGTCCTTTGACTCTTGTGTCCGAAGAGAGAAAATTGGATAGATTGTTGAAATTGTGTTTTTGGGAAAGAATATAATGTACTTTGTTTTCATGTAACAAAGGAACTATTAAGTAGATTAACGCTATGGAATAAGTGAAAATAATGAGATGTGACTATTTTATTTAAGTGACATGTTATTAATATGCACTGAATAAAACATTTCATTATGTGTGAAAACAGTCTGAGATCAGAGTGAGAATATTGACTTTGACGCATCACTGTGTAAAAATGCGTCAGACTGAGCAGACTGTCTACAACAGAGAGAGCTGATTTGTGACTTTGTGATGCAAGTGTGTATCTTGAGAGCCAGATTGATGCAGGAGGTGTTGTGCCACTGCTGGCTATGACACAGAGGGCATTAATTACCATGTCTTTGAGGGGACAATCTAATCTCTGGGACACATGGCACATAAACCTGAGCATCCCAGGAGGGATCCACTGCAATGTCTTTTGACAGTAAAGGAGGGGAGTTCTGGGAAAAGGAGCAGAAAATGAAACGGCATGTCTATGCCCTCAGCTCATAAGTTTAATGGTGAAATTTTAAAGCAATGACACAATGTTATTGATCAAACTGGTTTTGGTTTTAAGCCATTTTTAAATCCATCAGTTAACAATTAGCCTACACTTGCAAATGGAGTCACCAAAAATATTAATTAGGTCTAAGAGATTTTATCAGATTTATCTCTCTGCCTTAGCAATTTAACTACAGATAACTGATTCTTTCAGTGAATCGCCAACACATTTATTGTTTAGTTACAGGGGAGAAACACACCATGTGTAACAATTATATAATGTTGTCAGTCTATCTGAATGAGCTCTGTTAAGGCTGAGATAATTTACTCAAGTGGCTCATGAATTATCTTGGCATTGGCCATATACTTTTAAACAGCAACTGGAGATGAATAATGTGGATATTTATCACATGGCAAAACTTGGAACACTAACAAGCTTTTGAGTGTAGAGTTCAGCAAGTGATTCATAGTAAAGATTTAAAGTCAAGGCAGCCATCTAACCTTCTCAACCATTTTCTTATTTGTTTTTATCCATATCTTTAAAGTCTCCATACTTTATGCTATGAATTGCAATACTAAATATCTGAAGAACTTAAATTATAATGAAATAATAAAAATAAATATAAGAAACTGCTTTTTTCTGTGGTCCGTGTTGTCTGGAATTGGAATTGTGTTTAAATGCATTAGTGTGATTGTTTTGGACCTGAATCGTCTTCCTTATGTATT
This sequence comes from Remorina albescens, assembly GCA_034769265.1. Classification (NCBI taxonomy): domain Eukaryota; kingdom Metazoa; phylum Chordata; class Actinopteri; order Carangiformes; family Echeneidae; genus Remorina; species Remorina albescens. The sequence continues at coordinate 6,461,740 of CM068478.1, read as the reverse complement.
CAATTTGGACTGTAGGTGTCACCTCAAGTCATTGCTACAAATCTTTTGTAGCAATCTTTAATATCATCTATGTATTTTAGGCGATTTTAACTGATGAATATTCTTCATCATTCCATTACTCAAAGTGATCCAATTTCTTGTTTTTCCATGCCACCAGTATAACATATATGAATCCTTAAATATCCATAAAGTTAGATAAAAGTAGCTAAGCTTCACATTTGAGAAGCTGGCACCATCAAATGTTCACCATTTGATTTGGAAAAATTACTTTCATTATTACTTTTAACGATGGAAATTACTATCAAAACAGAACAAATAGACTACATTGCTGAATATTTGTGTAAAACAATGTGATACATAAGAAGTTTAACTGATTAAAATGTCTCTGTCCTGCAGGGAGAGCGTCAGGATTCAGATGTTGTTGAGGAAAGAAATGCCCAGGTGCAGCTGGAGAAGGCCAAGGTATGTTCTCACTGTTACCTCATGGCGTTGACCCGACCCATCCTGACTGGAGCCCTAATGAACTTTTTTTTTGTATTTTGAGAGGCGGCTCTCAAAGACATGATTACATCACAGACACCAAGACACTGGATTAGTGGAGTAATATTCAGCCATTAATGTTAGTCATTGTGGTCTTCTTTCATGCCACTTATGTATATAGCTCAATGTCTTGAGAAGGATCGTATTAAATACTTAACTAAATTGTTTTTGGTTTTTTTAATTTCTTTTAGACTTCTATTAAAGACAAAATAACAGAATAGATCAAGGGCAAAAAGAAAATATCAAGAACTAAATCCTACACTTCCTATCCATAATGCACCATAATCACATGATATCGTGCACCTGGAAAAGAAAATATAGAAAGTTAAATATTCTTAATTTGGGGAGGGTGTGTTAAACAGTGTTTTGTTGACCACAAAACAAAAAACCATCACAACTCCTATCAAAATCTTCACCTCTCCTTGCTTTTTAAGCAGCGCCTGCTGAGACACGTTCCATAGAATATTGAATTAAATCCTCCCCCACAGACTTAATATGTTCCCACAGGTACTTTGTAATTAAGGTGGCAAACACACTTGGCCCATCTCCTGCTGACCCCACGATTCTCCCACAGTCTCATCTTTCCAAAATGAAGTAATTAGCAGTTTGATCAGCATGCCACTGACATTTGACTCTGATGGGATTACAGCACCAGCAGGCATTCAATCAGGAGAATGTGTGCAGACGCTACTGTGCAGCAAACAGGAAGATGTGGTTGGTTTTTGTTTTTACAACAGACATTTTTACTTGTCGCAGCATGAAAAGCGTTGGTGTTAGTAAGAGCATGGGCAGGCAATACTGGCACAGTTTGATTCAGGTGTCCCAGGAGGTCATGACTGTGGCTGAACTGATATTTTCAGTATCAGGATCCTGAAACTGATGCGTCGAAATGAAGTTCATCAGTTTTATTATTTTACACCTGATTTTTCTCCCCCTTTAATTGTATTTTCCTTTGTGTGTTGAAAATAGTACATTTAAACAAACAAACAAAAATAAATTATGGATGAAATCCTGTGTTAGTGTGTCTGTGTGGGTGAACTGTGGATTATGCTGACTGTGATGTCCATGAGTAATGAAATTTTGTTCTGAACGTCTGTCCTATGTCCCCAGTACAAGCCTGTGGCGTTCGCTGTGCGTTGCAACTTCTCTTACGCTCCAGCTGATGACGACAACGTCCCCGTACCAGGCCAGGCTGTCACCTTTGAGGCCAGAGACTTCCTTCATGTCAAAGAGGTTCATTATAAATAATGTTTGTATTTAAGTATGGGTGGATAAACAGTGATAGCTGGGAGCCTTGCGTGGGAATCAAGCCTCTATGTCTGTCTGCTTAAATTTTCCAGAAGTTTAACAATGACTGGTGGATTGGACGGCCAGTGAAAGAAGATGGTGTGGTGGGCTTCATCCCCAGTCCAGTCAACCTGGAAACTATTCTCATCAGAAGAGAAGTCCAGGCCAGGAAAGCTGCCAAAGCCTTAGCTAAGTATGTAGCTCATGTGCTCTTTTCCATTGAATTCAACACACAAGGACTTTAAACCAGCACACAAATCTGAAGCAGCTTGCTGCCTTTTCCTGTCATGCTAGTAATTCTAATGTTTACTGGCACATCATGCATACAACCAAAATGTTATTCCAAAGTGATATAAAGAGGATTCTAAAAGATCTGATGCTCTCTGAAAACATTCAGAAATAAATCAAACTATACTTTGACGGGAAAGTTGAAATCTGTGTGATAATGGTCACACCAGGAATTCCCCTATCTATAGAACCAAATTAGGTGGTTAACAATGTCACCTCACAGCCAGAAGGTTGCAGGTTCAAACCCACGAGTATTCATGTTCTCCCTTTTCCTGCATGGTTCTTTCTGGGGCTTAGTGGTGGAGTGTGAGCCCTGTTTGTCTCTGCAAGTCTCTATATACCCTGAACAGGTTGCAATAGACTGATATCCTGTCCAGGGTATACTCTGTCCTCGCCCAATGTCATCTGGGATTAACTGCAGCAGCCCCCCCGCAACTACTGTATCTATCCATCCACAGAATGGATGGATAGTAGGGGTGGGAATCTTTTACTGTCTCACGATTCGATTTGATTCCGATTTTTGGGGCTACGATTTGATTCATAATGATTCCTGCTCCTGCTTAAATAACAAAAACAAAAGTGTCTCTTTATTAAAAAAATAGTGCAGTTAAACATGGGTTCCCTAAGTGCTTAATCCTCATTTTGCAAACCTTGCACACTGTGAAGCTCATGTCTAGCTCAGTCTTCCCAGGCATTCTGTAAATAAGGCCCTATTAAATCCGCGATCACAGAATCACGGAATTAGACATTAAAAATGGAGTTCAATATAAACACGGAATAACAGAACTGTCACCGGAACATATCTGTGTTAATTGGTTAATTGGTGACGAGTGATGAACTGGGCTACAGCAAGGAAGAGTGACCCCCCCCAGGACCAGACCAGATGAGACTAGACCAGAGCTGGTACCTCCCCAGGGACTAGAGACTAGACCAGAGACCAGAGGTCGGACCCTTCCGGGGACCGGAACCCACCCAGAAACTAGAGACTAGACTAGACCAGAACCCTCTAGAGACTAGACCAGGGACGGGACCTCCCCAGAGACTAGAGACCAGACCAGACTAGACCAGAGAGTGGACCCCTGCAGAGAGTAGAGACTAGACGAGACACCGGACCCCCCAGAGACTAGACCGGACCCGACCAGACTACGCCAAAGTCGGGACCCCTGCAGAGAGCAGAGACTAGACCAGAGACCGGACCCCTCCAGAGACTAGAGACTAGACCAGACCAGAGACCGGACCCCTGCAGAGAGTAGAGACTAAACCAGAGACCGGACCCCTCCAGAGACTAGAGACTAGACCAGAGACCGGACCCCTCCAGAGACTAGAGACCAGACCAGACCAGGGTTGGGACCCCTGCAGAGAGTAGAGACTAGACCAGAGATGGGACCTCCCCAGAGACTAGACCAGACCAGAGACCGGAGCCCTCCAGAGACTAGAGACTAGACCAGACCAGAAACTGGACCCCTCCACAGAGACTGGACCCCGGTCTTATTTTCGGAATAAAAAGGAACGTCGGGAAAATTCTCAGAGGGGGGCACTAATAATGCACCCCCCCCTACCAGTGAAGTGGCCGTCTGAGTGCTAAGTGCTAAGTCAAACAAGAGTCACTCACTGAGCTCAACACAAAGAGGTTGATTATCATGTACTTCAATGGAGATGTCAGTAATCCGTGGAAAACCAAAGAGCATGGGGATAGAAGAAATGAATAAGTTTACAGTGGATTTGATATTTCCACCAAAGTTGTGGAACGTATGTTTCATTGTTTTATTGTTATGTAAAGTTTTCAGTTATAACTGAAGAAATTGTCTATATTTCATTACTTAAAACACTGTCTCAGGGTTAAATTTGTGTAAAATGCTAAAAACAGAATTCTCAAAAATTAAAAACCAAAAAAAAAAAAAAAAAAAAACAATATGGGAAAAATTCAAACAGAATTTGGGAAAAAATAAAACGGATTTTATAGGGCTCTAGGTAAAAACCAAAATTAGACCAAATCGTTGCCTTCAACGAGGACGGGGCCGGTTGAATCTCTCTTTCTTCCATTACTGTAGTTTCCTCCTTGTTTTGGTGCTTACCACGTATGCATAATTTCCAGAACCAGCTCTGTGGTGACGTCAGGACATTCTGCATACAAGATGGAGGCAGACAGCCTGCGGATTTGTTAGGTTTTTTTTTTTTGCAATTTTGGGACATTTTAAATCGATTCTGAATCGTAGTAAATGTGAATCATGATTCTTATATGAATGGATTTTTTGGCATACCCCTAATAGATAGATAGGAGCAAAGTATAAAAATAAACAATAAAAGCATTAAAAAGCAATAATAGTAATTAAATCAGCATTTAATCATGTTGCTTTGGTTATTTATAAATTTAGTCACATGCCAAGATTAAAAGTTAAACCTACTTAGACTTGATAAGGGATTCCAGTGTAAAATGGTGCTGAAACAACAATTGTATTTTTCCCAGAGACACAGAGATCATCCACTACTCCCATCTTTGTCTCAGGATTAGTGGATTATTGGGTTGTAATTGAAGACATTGACATTAATTTGGAAGTTTTGTGCATTTAAATTCTGCACTAATTGAAATAAAGATCTGCACAAACAATTATATTTGTGTGCTTATTCAGAAATAAACCCTCATCAGTTTCAATAAAAGAACTGAAAGATGATTGAACTAGACCAGTAACCAGTTTTGTGTTTTGGTGTATTTTAACTGAATTCCACCAACTTTCAGACAGCATTTGGATTCATTTCAGTATGCTGTGAAATCAAGTTTGACAGATGTGGGACTTGTTAGAGACAGAAAACCCAAAAGGAAGAATCATTTGGTCAATCAGAGGTTTGTTTTTACTCTAATCAGCCCAGCAGGCAGGAAGATCCACTACACACTGCCAGATTTTGACTTGACCCAGTTAGGCTGACAGAAACACATTTATGGGATCTTGGAAATTCGGCTTTGGTGGATACTGTATGTGCTGAATCACTTGAGGGGATTTACTCTTTAAGCTTTATATGGCAGTGTCTCATGAGTAGATATACAGATATACTGAAAGCACAAAATCTTTTATTAAATAGACCTAAAGTGCTCTATTTTCGTCATGACTGAGACATCGGAAAGTATACTGTAAAGAGGACTTTAAGGAAACCTGAGCTAATTCTGGATATTTCTTTCATTTCAGCAAAGCTGCGGCCCAAGCAGCTCAAGATATGAACTCAAAGAAATACACTCCTCCATCACAAGGCCAGTGTTTGCTAAACTGTAAATAGATTCTCTGTTGCCAGTTTTAACAAGTTGAGAGTTAACATTAGATACCTCTTTCTTTCCCATGAACAGCAAATCAGCAAGTGAAAAAGAAACCGGTAAGTGATTGTGTATCGCTTTGGTTTGTTGTGTTTACCACATCAGTACTTGCATGTTATGTTTGCAGTAGTTATGTTTCGGCTGGTGGTCATACTGGGCTTGTTTGTAGCCGTCGTCTTCTGAGGAAGACTAATGTGCTGTTGATGGACTCTGCAAAATACATTAAGTGGTGTAGACAAGTTTCATGTTGAATTAATGAAGTTAACACAAACTTGTCATGATTCAGTGCATCTCATTTTGGTTTCATGTTTCCCACTTAGTTCATGTGGATGTGTCAGTATAATGTGACTTTTTATGATGTGAAAATAGCTGTAGAGCTAAACCTTTTTTCTGCAACATCATGAATTTATCCAGAGCATAAAATTGCCTTTGGCATACTAGTTTACTGTATTCAGCATTCACAAAATCTGCTGATTTTGTTCTTAATCAATTAATGATTGATGACAATGAAGTCAAATGACCAAAAATGAGCTATAACTACACATTTTACCGTCATATTGAAAGCAGGAACCGACAAATGCTTGACTGACATGGTTAATGTTTAAAAGAACAAAAAGTGATTTATTCTGATTTAATTGCTGTATGAACAACCATTTCTGGTCAAAGGACTATTATATTTCTGTAACTCAGGTGTGATTTAGGTAGATCAATTAATCAATGTCTATTGTTTTCAAATTGCTAGAAAAAACAAATGTTCATTAAATACAATAATATTGTGAGGGGGACCAAAGTTAGAACAATGGTTGATCCAAAGAATCGAAAAAAAAAAGAGAAAAAATGGAGACTACTGACTTAGGCTGTCAGATAAAAACTATTTTTGTGAAGTTACTTGAATTTTCATCTAATGCATTGAATTAATGTTTTTTTTGGATATAGGGGGAACAGGTGGCCATGTATGATGTCGTGCCTACAATGCGTCCTGTGGTTCTAATGGGACCATCACTGAAGGGCTTAGAGGTGAGTCTGTCTCACAATAACAAAAGAAGCTGTAAAGCTGAAAAATCTCAATCAGTTTTTTTCAAATAAATATTGGTATTTTGACTTAAACTTCCCAATCCATGTTTTCTGTGTAATTTCAGGTAACAGATATGATGCAAAAAGCACTATTTGACTTTTTAAAACATCGATTTGAAGGCAGGTAAGTTCTGATTTAAATCTTCTGTCACACCTGTTATGTGGAAATAAAACATGATGAAAATCGCAACTGTGGAAAAATGATTGTTACTTAATCCCATCTCCAGAATTACTATTACTCGAGTCACAGCGGACATCTCTCTGGCTAAACGGTCCATCCTCAACAACCCTGGCAAAAAGGCCTTAATTGACCGCTCCAACACCCGCTCCAATTTAGGTAAAGTGTTCTATCATCATCTTAACCTGCTGCCACTAGTCACTGGAAATCATCCATGGCACTTTAACCACATCAGGACAATTCAGATTGTATCAGTCACAGCAAACAACACGGAACTGATTTTTAAAATAGCTTCTTGTAATTGTGTTGTTCCTTTAGCACTCATTGTGTTGTCCCTTGTGGCAAACCTTACCCATTTGGAAAACTAATTAGGTTTAAAGAAGCACATGAGGCAGTCAGACTCAGGTTGTGGTATTAACGCTTCTTTTTAAATCTTACTGAAACTGTGCAGTTTGTGTTGAGAATTTTTATTTTTACTGCAAAGATGAACCACTACTCAACATGATAATAGAGGGCCATCACCTCAGTGATATTGTACCATAGACCAGTCACTCCATCCCTCCACCCCCAAAGCCTCTCTGGTTGGAGGCGGAAACTAGGTGTATAGAGCAGAGAGGGGATAAGATTTATTTGGTTTTCTCTACTCTTGTCTTTCTCATTGCTCTCTCATCCCAGATGCTGCTGGTATGTATGACTGAAAGCACTGGTAGTCCATGTGTGTTTGAGTACTCCACTTTCCTTCCTTTTATCACCTCATATCACCACCAGCAGCCACTGCTAAGATGTTTCATGTGTAGATTTGAACAAGTGCTGACTTTACAGGAGTGAACTAGCAGCAAAATTATTTGTTTTTGTGTGTCAACAAAAACATCATATGTAATTTATTGTTATTTGTATCTCTGAACCTTTCTTACAGAAACACTCCATAGTTGCTGCCTCTTCCATGTCCTACTTTCTTGTTCTCCCTCTAGTGGTTGATCTTTAAATTACTCCTCCCATGATAAATCCTGGTTGACTTGATGGATGAGTTACACGGGAACATAATACATATTGTTTTAGATTTATTTAGTTTAGGTGTAGAAACCTTTATATCACAAGACTGAAGTGCAACTGTTGACAAAGCCATCATACCAAATATTCCAACTTCTGGATGATTTTCTGCAAAGATTATTTTGTCAGTTAGTGTTTCCAACATCAAGAATGAACTTTCTCTTGTGCAATGGCACGATGTGGATGTTCCAAATGAATGATAGGTGTAATATATACATAGAGTTACTCATACTCCCTCCTACTATTAAATCATCCAAATGCATCCCCACGAAAGAGCTTAGATATGCCATCTTTTTATTTTACTACTCTGCACAAGGAAGTGAATCCACATCTGCTGGCTTTCCTGGAGGTACAGTGTTAACATCACGCTTTTCCTCTCTGTTCTTGTAGCCCAGATCCAGGGGGAGGTGGAACGAATCTTTGAACTAGCCCGCAGCTTGCAGCTGGTAGTTTTAGATGCAGACACAGTCAACCACCCTCTACAGGTATCCAAGACCTCCTTGGCTCCAATCCTGGTTTATGTCAAGATCTCTTCACCAAAGGTGGGCTTCAGCAGACAGTGCCTCAGAGTTAGATATTAGTTACCCTTCACATAGATAGACCCCATGCTTCATGATCCTATAAAATACCAGAAGTCATTTACTTACTATTCTTTCTCTGCTTTTTTTCTCTTGTGTTGGGTAGGTGTTGACGAGACTGATCAAGACAAGAGGGAAATCTCAGACCAAACACCTTAATGTGCAGCTGGTGGCAGCAGACAAGCTCGCCCAGTGTCCTCCGGTGAGTATCATCTAGTGGCCACTGTGTGGATAGATTAAGAATGTTGCATGAATGTGTGATACTGATTTTGTATCATGCTATGTTAGGTATAAAATTTGTCCAAAAATACACCTTTGGTTGACTATCCACAATTTGGAAAATAACACTAATGAACTGAATAAAATATGTTTAGATACAGCTTGCTCACTTTAGCACTGGTAAACCAACAAGAAAATAAAACCAAACAGTGGGATGGCATTGAAACAGCATTTAGAATTTCATGCATGGAAATGACAGAAAATATAATTTTACAGTTGATGAAGTGAATCTTCACTCAATGTGCATTTCAGTGTTCGACTGAATGTCCTTTATTTCAGATAACCGTACTTCCTGATATCTCTTTATCTGAATGCCATACACAGAATCAGCCACTTCCTTGATTACCAAATGAGTGCCCAACCCCATCTCTGCCACATTGCCAATGGTGTCACAGATTATATTTTAAAATACAGTTTTAGTTACAGTTAAGTCTGTCTTGTTTCCTGCTTTTGGTTTTTAACTCTTTCTTGTTTCTTTTGGGGGATTTTCTGTAGGAGATGTTTGATGTCATCTTAGATGAAAACCAGCTAACAGATGCCTGTGAGCACATTGCAGACTATCTGGAGTCCTACTGGAGAGCAACACATCCACCAGAAATGGAGGCTACAAACACACTGGTGGCCCAGCTGGCCGAGAACACACTGCCCGCCAATCCTTCAGGAATATCGGTACAGCAGAGATAGATAAATTTTGGATGGGGTCAGGACATTAAAGTGATAGATTGCAGCATCACTTTCAAAGATTGTACAATCTCATTTCATCTCATGTCATCTCATCTCGTCCTGTATCCATATCCTATGCGTTGAAATAATGATTTCAGTAGGAACAGCAGTGCTTAATGCGAGCCACTTCACAGTATGCTGTGTCTCTATCTGTTTCCATTTTTTCATCTAACATTTCATTTCATCTCTCCTCCTTCCTTCACTGGAAAGTTCCTGAAATGAGATAGGCCTACCTCCGGTGAGTGAGATACCTCCAAATTCTACCGTAGCTTCATTTCCGCCATTCCACCACAGTGATGGAGAGGAGTTACAGTCACACCTTCTTTAGAGAATCGCCAGACAGAATGTGTATGGGTTGTCTGATTTATTATTTACAAACAATCCAGGATAAAGAAAGCCAATTGCTACAAGGTCTTGATAGCATACATTTTAAACCATGAATCACTTAGCTGAGCTTACCAAGTCCTATGATTAAACTCAGTATTATCATCCAAGAATATTTAAATTGCCTCTTGTCTGACTGCCAAAAGAGACACATGGTAGCCAGCTGCCCCAGTAACAGCAGATGTAGACGTTTGTGTGTTTGAGTTTGTGTACAGAGACTGGAATAAACAAAAGTGTGCTTGCCTAAAGATATGCTTTTAAGATATGCTGTGTAATACATACATGGCGTGACTGGTCAGTTGATCTTATGCTCCAATTTTTTTTTATCAGGATGAGCAGAAAAGCAAAAAGTCAGCAGCCCCCAAGAGGAAAGGTTCCCATGACAACCATCTAGACCAGGACCTACCTCCCCCTTCAGCCCAGCCCCAGGAGCACAGGACTGAGGAGGGCCAAAGAGAGGAGGAAGAGCGGCTCCTGAGGACTGAACCAAAGAGACCCCAGCACACCCACCACCATCACCATCACCACCACCACCGCAGGATGGAGCACCACAGCCATGCCCAGCACAGCCAAACACCAAGTGGCATGGAAGTACAGTCGAGCAGGGATTATAGCCAGAGGCTTCCCCGCAGGCATCTGCCTGAGGAGAGGGAGGAGGAGCTGGAAGAGTTGGTGGATGAGGACGAGGAGGAGCTTCGCTATAACCACCGCGGCCATAACCACCACCATCACAACAGCAACCACCATCATCACCACCACCATCGTCAGCATCACCGTGGCAACAATCAGACATACGTCGAAGAAAATTATGAGCAGGAGCACAATGAACGCAATAGGCAGCACAGACATCACCAGCATATTCCACCACGGACGCACCACATGGATCACTATCCTGTGCACAATCATCACAACTACCACCATCACCACCACGGCAGAGACAGAGACAGAGACAGAGACTACGACAGAGAAAGACACAAGGACAGGGAAAGAGACCGAGACAGGGACCGAGACAGGGATCGAGGCAGAGATAGAGACAGAGATGCAAGACAATGGCACAGAGATTCTTACATACACTCATGACTGTGGTCTGCTATGGGTTGGTGCATGGTTATATGCTGCTCAAGTTATAATGCACTAATGGACAGGGCAGATTGTGTCATCTTTGTAGAAAAGGTTTCTCTTCACATTTTTCGCCATTTTACCCTCTGCTGCATACACACACTTTGTCAGTCCTTCTTATTCTTAACTAGAAAATGTTTAAGAACTTGTAGGATATCCGTTTGGTTTGAGTCATTTTCATCTTATCCATATATAAATTGCATTGGTATGCTCATGTTCTATTCATTTCTACAGGTGGGCAGCATCACCAGTCATTTTCCTCATCAATCAACATGTCAGTTGTTCTCTTGATTAATTGTTTTGTCAACAAAATTTCAGTAAATTGTGGGAAAACGTAGAACCAACAAATGTTTGATATAATTTTGCTTTTACAATAATATAAATGATTATTTGAATAACCCGAATAGTTGATGATTGATTTTCTCCTGATGGAGTTATTAACTTATTGTTACATTTCTATTTCGACATCAGTAATGTGGCATATGGTTATGCAAAATGTATGGAGGCTGAGAACAGCAATCATTGCAATAGTTTTATTTGACCAATAATCTGAGATGGCAAGTTATTTTTCTAATGGCACAATAAATGTAGTTTTGTTTTCATAAAAGAATCATTGTTTTCAGTAAAATAAAATGAAAGGATTGAGATATTGGCTAGTTTGCCCCTAAATAATAATAACAGTGCAAATAACAATAATTTTAATAATGATTTTTGTTGTTAATAATATTTGCTTGTTTTTTTAATATTACTATTATCCTGGTTTGATTAATCAATGTGTGTGTGTGTAAATTCACATGTAATTAGGTGATTAATCAAGAAAATAATTGTCCGATATCAACATGAAAATAATCATCAGTTGCTGCCCAGCGCAGGTTATCAGGTAATTAATATATATTCTCGAGCTAACAGAACAAAAGTAAATCATTTAATCGACATCTGTTCCTGGCATTTTATGATTTTTGTCCCTACAAAGTTACACAAGAACCTTTTTTCTATTCGAACCATCAAATAATGGTAAATATGGGGAACTGTGTGTGTGTGTGTGTGTGTGTGTGTGTGTGTGCTGCCCCCATGTATTTAAAGTCAGATACATATCTTCAGAGGCCAATGGTTTATTTTAAACATTGGCACTGAAATTCAAACTATTTTTCTACTTGATTAAATGGAAGTCAGACTTTGCTTCCTACTTTTTAAAATAGCATTAAATCATATTTATTGACTTGCATTTGCGCTGTCTGGAAGCATGAATAATCTTTTGTTGACACTGACCTGTGCTATATGCTGGATACTCTATGCATCTTCTTGTGATAAAATATATTGCTTGAATACAATCTCTATGCATTTGTACATACTTCATAAATGCCTTGTTAGTAAATATAAAAAGAGAACCAGAGAGGCTGTTGCACTGTCTGGTAGAACTTGACCTACTGTGTATGATTATGATGTTCCTTTTAGTGTTTGTATTATTCATTTGTGTTTTGTACAGCATTCAGAAGTTAATTTTGACAAGTATGCATTCTATGGTTGAAAATCATTAAAATGTAAAACAAAGACTGCGTTAAGTGACATTTTATTTGAATAGACCAGTGCCTGCTTCATGTGTTGCTTATGGAAGTACTTTCAAAATGAAATTTTATTTAGTTTTACATAGTTTTTACGGGGAAGTTGAGGATGTCATCAACCAAGGTAGAGAGCCATTCTACAATTTAAAAAATGAATTTGAGAATATTTCAAACATGAAGTGAAATTCACATCTCATATGTTTCAATTATTCCATTAATCTACTACATTTAATCACCCAAATGGTATTAAAACCAGTTTCAAAACACTACAGACAAAAGAGCCACTGTGTTCTTCTCCCTTACTACTGTTTTCCCCCAAACTCATTGATATGTGAACATGAATATAATAATACTAATTTTTTTAGTAAATCATATTTTTTCCCATGAAGCTACAGTTGCAAAACAATAACACTGTGCTCAAATTAAATAAAATAGTACAGTCAGGGTTTTTATCATAAAGATGTATTCACCAAAAAAATTGTGAATTTTATTGAATACTACTCCCTGATTGAAACTCTAAAATACTGCAAAAGCCTAAAATATATGTCCGCAATCAAACTACATCAAGATTAAATCCTATGAAAGTTAAACAAAAAGTATTTAAATTGAGGGATTAGTTGGTTTTTTTTTTTTTACTTATTATTTTGTCTGTATTCTGTTTATGTATTTTTGTTTGTTAGCTTTTTTCAATAAAGTAAAAAAAAAAAAAAAAGGTAACGCACCTTACCAACGTCTGCTAACGGCTAACGGCTAACGGCAGGCGAAGCAGATATAGTTAAAGATTATTAACGAACAATTGACTACAAAAGTGTTTTGGTGTCTTGGGAAAAGTGATTGTGGGGTGATTTTTTTATAGAGAGAAACAAACAGCTGGGACAAATTAGCAGGCTAATTCATGTTGTGATTAGCTTTCCTCCGTTGACTGTCATGGACTCCGGACGTCAAACTCACACTTCATGGCGACTTTCTCCGCTGGAAGACAAACGATGGGTGACTTCGACTGAATGTGAGTAAAGTTCAAACCAAACAGTCTGCGTTGGTCATTTATTTCATACTTTGGTATGGTTATCAGTGAATATTTCATACCTGGCTCTGCACTGTTGCTGATGACCCCCCTGTTGATTGTTTAATGCATGATGGCAGACGTTTCTTATGGTCATTGTCTTTAAGTTGTGCAAAGGAGGTGTTAAGTGTGTGTGTGTGTATGTATTATAACACCTTAGAAGTGTGCTGTGGTGTGTTTACCTGCAAAGACTCTGCCCTTTGCCTTTATTTCTCTTATTTTGCTGCTGTAAAGTGGGTGTGCAGTCCCTCGTTAATGGTGAACAGGTTGGCGGAAAAAGCATAGTGACCCATTACATCACTGTGTGTTTCACTTCTTTGTGCTCTCACTAATGAATATATGAAGAGTTGCGGTTGTCTCTGTGTGTATTTGGCAGCACTCAGCTGAACATACAGTATGCAGCATAGAGGGCTGTATTGATTTTTGGGTGTGTATATTTTTGCTTTAGATTGGAAGCTCTCCGAAGCAGTCAGTCAATAATATTTTTTACTGCCTTATTCATATTGTTTCGTCTTTTAGTTCATATTATTCTCTGTCTCTGGCTGTCTACCCCTGTGCTCTCTCTCTATTTCTCTTGTGGAGCTCAGTATAGTTTAAATTACTGTAAGACTTTCCTCTGGCTCCTGAGTATAACAGATGTAGCCCATTTTCTCAGTGCAAGACACACCCTGCCATGCCATTAAACAGCAAAATCAACAATTGCACAGTTGTCTTTCCTATAAGGAAGAGGATGTTGAAAGATGGTTCTACTTCACTTGCAGATTTTAAAAGGCAGCCTTGTAGAAATTCTTATAGTATGTACTTTAGTAGTAGGAAGTCTTATAGTCCTGAATTACATCTGGAGATTTAACAATGTAATTTCAGAGTTTGGTATTTGGATATTGTTACATATTTTGGGGGAAATTAATATATCAAAAAATAGCACAAAATTAAGTGGTAAATATTTATGGTAGGCCTATGGTCCCTATTGTGTACTCCCTTCCAGGATAACATCATTGTCACCTTACTGTACCTGTGGTGTAAGCCTGCTCATAAGGATGGGTGATACTGAGCAGGGAAGCACCCTGCTGTTTGCAGCTGGCTTCAGTCTGGCGTTATGATTTGGTTAGTGGGACCAAAATGACATTTGCAGTAGGACAGTGGAGAGTACAAAAGAAACGCATGATGGAAATATCAAATACTAAAAATTGACCAGAGATTATGATGAAACATTGTCCTTTTCAAAAGAACACAGTTTTCAAAGAGGAAATAGTTTCCACGAAAGTGAGAAGTGAGTTGGGTGTTTGGCAATCCTTTGCACATTGCTGTTAAACTTTTTGCGTGGTTCAGCACTATTTGGGCCATAACATTTTGAGTTTTAGGCATCCAACAAATACATCTATCACTAAAAGTACAAGATACTTTACTCATTGTATTTGGCCAGCATTCCCAGCTAGATAAAGCTACGTGTCATGTAACTTAAAGCACAATGAAATATAGTAATAATTATAACTCTAAATTGTTACCTAGACATTGCAACTTTTTCCAAAGCAGCTAACATGTAGTACAAATAAAGTCACAGCCCAATCCTCAGTGATGATTAGTCAAAATAATTTATTTCCAGTGTTGATGAATATTTGCAGTGAATGAACTAAATCAGATGAAAATGTCTTACTGACTGGCTGATCATGATAAGATTTGGGGTCATACTACAGTGAGCCAAAGAAATGTGATCAAATAACACACTTAAAGGAATGTAACTGCTTTGTGCTTTTGTAAATGTGTGAAAATGTGACCACTGGAATTTCTAGTAAATGTCATCCAATCTGTGTGGACAAAAATGGTAACACACCTTTACCAACTTTAGCCAACAGATGGCAACACTGGTGAAGTTTTTATTAGAGTAGGACATTGTTTGTAAGACAAGGTTTGGCCAAAAAGTGCATTTCCACTGGATTGACCATCTTACCTGGAGCAACAGTGGAGACTGCTGGTGGATTTGGAGTGACTCTTGTAAGGTTGGAAGGTAATTATACTTAGGACACTGAACAGAGCACAGGAGTGGTAGTGGCCAGCTTTAAGCTTCTAGACTTCGTACATGTTAACAAATGACATTATTGGAACGGCATGCTTGTTCAACCTTCAGCCAATCTTACAAAGTGAGATACACTGTGACAACCTTGATGACCTAAGAAGACAGACAGAAATTGATTAATTTGTTGAGTTCTTTTATCTGCACAGATCTGACACAGCCATCCATAGTACATCTAACAGTGCACATCATTCCACGACTGAGCCCTCTTCCTACACGTTTTGAATCCCGAGCATGATTCCACACAATTTTTATTGTTTGGCTCATTATCGCCCCCGTCCTGGAACTGCAGCTGCAGCATAAACAAATAAAGAGAGTAATTTTGAATTTCACGGTCTACTTATTCAATCAAGTCTCAGAGACAATAAACTAAATGACTATTGAAGTACTAAACTATGAACTCAGTGGAGATCCATCACTCCATACATAACCACTGGCTGGGTCAGGGGCACTATATCCAATCCAGATTACTTCATGGGTACAGTAGAAAATATAATGCCAATGATTTAAGTGTATCCTAAAATCTGAGGGAAAAAAAAAACAACACTTGGCATAACATTGCTGTAATCTCTATAAGTATTCCAGTCCTCTGCTGGACACTAGCCAACCTTTTTTTATCATTATTTTTTTATTTCTTTGCTTTATTATATCTCAATATTGCCACTGTACTGATCTGTTTATTTGAATCTCAGCATTGCTGTGGATGCTAAACCATTCTCCTCCAATTGTCAGGTGCAAGTTCACGTAAATGTAAGCTGGTGTACTTCCTAAATCAAATTCTAATTAATGAAAAAAATGTACAGTTCCTGATATCTTCCATATTTCAGTTAAAACACTTTTTTGAAAAATAAAAATAGCGTTTTACTGGCAGTACTCACAGTTAGGTGGACATAGTTGGACACATACCCTTTCTTACACCGCTTTAGAAAAGTGGGGTGTTCCAAAGCAAACTGAATATCCAACAAGCGGTTGACAAGCTGGTGGTAAAAAGATGGAGTATAAACCTGCTTTAGCCCTTTGGCTAAAATGTAGCAAGTCAGCATTTTTTAAGAAGCTCTTCACCTCCACACTTCAGAGGCATTATGTTTTGAGCTTGTCTGTTCTATTTTCACCAACTTATTAAACAATACATTTATGGTATTTTACCTACAAATGGTCAAAAATGTCAAATTATCAAACTTGTAAGAGTTCTTGTTCTTCACTTCCCCTCCGTGGATCAGAAGCAGCACAGTTCAGTTCACAGCACACATGATTGAGACTAGAACTTGACTGATTGGGTGGAGATGTACAACCACAAGATATTTATTCTATTTTAATAAAGAATGACAGAAAATTAGTATTGTATTGTATCAAGTTTAATGTTCATTTAATAGCAATTAGCAGTGAGATTTTTGCACATTTGATGAGAACTAGCAATAAACAATATCTAGTAGGCATAAGCATAACATGTGACATTTATATACATTCAATCACAGATAAGAAAAAAATCAAATGCTAATCATTCCTAATGAGACATCCTAGAGCCTGAATTGGTCTGTTCCATGAGGTTAGCCATCGCCAACTCCACTGAAACTCACACTTAGTGACACACTGTTAAATAACTGAATATAGACTGTGTATAGTAAAAAAAAAAAAAAAAAAACAACCAACCAAACAAAAACAAACACTCCAGCAAAAACACAAATGGAAGTGTAATACATCAGCCTGAGATACAGTATCATGTATGTCCCACTAGTTTCTGCCACGTTTTAAATCACAGGGTGAGAATAGGCTCTGGGTTTTCTACCTCTGCATTCTCTATCAGTTTATTGGTGTCCACCACATCAGGCTTGGAGCGTTCACTGTCAAAGTAGAGTGGATTGTCGAAGGTTGGTAGGGGACGGGGGGACTTCTTGTAGAAGTAGAATCCCATAGCTATCAGCGAAGAAGTGATGACAATGATCAGCACGACCACTAAACTTGTGTGGACACGACTGCGAGGATCCTGACCTCCATGAGGTTCTGCACAAATTAACCAAGTAGTGATCAATTCATTTTTAAATATAATAATGATAATAATGAAATTAATTATTATTACTCTTACTTTTTGTTTACTTTAAGTATTTCACATCCTACCAAAATTAAGATGCAAAGGAAATTAGATACAAAGCTGAAACTTACCAGATTTTGACCCTGAATCTTTGGGCATTACTGTTGTGGAAAAAGAGAAGGATGGTCAGATATCTAATCACTTTGATGGAATATATACATATTTTTTCCCATCATCCTTTTCCCTAAGGGGAAACCTTTAAATGAAATGGTAATATTAACAACACAGTAGTTCACAGCTCACATAACATAAGCCCTAGAATAACCCAGAGATGTGTGACATGAGGCTGGATGTTATTGTTGTTATTGTTGTTTAGGCTACAAGCCGTAGTGTTTTTAACAACCCTTACCACAGAGGATTCTTGCACAAGCTGTCTGGGTGAAAAGTGCTTATGTTACATATTATGTCAGTGTGTGGTTTTTACCTTTAGGTGTTTTACAGATGTATGCTTTATCATGCCACCTGTGACCAGTTCTCCACGTCCCATCGACCGAAAGAGCTCCAAAGTCAGAAAAAGGCTCATCTTCACTCCAGTTAGTGTAGTCCATGACTGTCTTATCCAACCACAACCACGTCCCTAGGGCCAAAGAGAAACTCAGTACTTTGATAGTTTGTATATGTAATCGTTTTGGACACAGCTGTAATTTGCCCTATGCGCACCTGATAGTTCTGTCAAGTGTATTAGAAAAGTAAACAAAGAAATAAAAAATAAAAGAATACAACACTTTACATGATAAATTTTAGCAGTTTAGATCATCAACTCTAAATATTAATTCTATGATTAATTAATTTAAACGTAGTTGGTGCAGCTTGTGTCATTATTTATTAATTTGTTTAAGTTAAAATGATCTCTTCATTTAAAGAGCACGATTCATTTTCTAAAGTTTGATAATACCTTTATGAGTTTTGTATAAGCCGATCCAGAATGATGAGTGGTTGTCTTGAAATATTTCTATGGCTCTTTGGAGGAACTGTTGCTCAGAGGGATCTTCAATGCTAGCCAGGGCTCCACCTTCACAACAAAAACAGTCATTTGTTTACTCGCATGTAGAGTTAACTGCACTGATCTAATACATACACACTCACTTTACACTTAATCTGAAACTGGGAATCCAGCTTCTTCTGAAGGGAGTGTCTCTTACCATGCCTTGCACAATTGCTAGCTGCATTTGGCCATTCAGACTCATCTGTTATGAACAGGTAACAATGACCCTTAAAGGGCAGCCAGTTAAAAGTCAGATAGTTTTCAGTAAATTCTTCAGGGCAGACTCCTGGGAAGCTGGTTGACTCTGTTGGCGCCACATCTGTGAGTGAAAGAGGGGGTGATGATGGCTCGACCAATGACAACATTAACTTCTGCGATATTCAATGCAGTGAACTTGAAACTTTCATACACTAAAATCATTGATCATTAAATTGACAATAAAGATTTCTTTAGCTATTATGCTCTCAGGGGAATTATGCCTTTTACAACAAAACTTTTCATTATAATACTCATTGGATTTAGGGATCAATCAAACCTATTTTCACTACAACCTACAGACACATTGACACATTGGTATGACTGGTGGACTGTATTCATTTATGTTGCCTTCTAACATACCTGTAGACTGCACACAAACACTTAGCATGGTCTGATTACAGAAAGCAGTTTTCCATTTCCCATCCAAATCCAAGTAAACACAAGGTTTGTCCTTTGTAGGTTCGCCCTCAGCCCAGCTGGCAAAGTTCAAGTGCCAACCATTAATATACCTAAAATAACCATTGGTCTGAAAACAAGCATAGACAGTTATTCGAATGAATCAAAATTGATGTTGCTGGTTAAACAAATGAACAGTTTTAAATTGTTGTATAAGAATAATCTGCTCTGTAGGGATTCAGTGGTGAATCATGTTCATTGGAACATTACAAAGGCACATTATTATTTAATGACTTCAGCCTGTTACCTGCTGTTTATTCAGTCCTATCCATAGAGGAGCTTTCAGATTCATAGCCAGCAGCTCAATGTAGGCCTGTGTCCACTCATTTCGCAGGCTAGCCAGTTTGGCATTTTCACTTTCACAGTATCTGCTGGCATCATCCCAGGTTAGATTTTGAGTTACAGCCTTGATGCTGTCATTTCCCAGAGTTACATAGATATTTGGAACTGCTGGTTCTGGTTTATCCTGAATATTTGGGTCTGTTGAGAGAAAAAATAATAATTTTTAATGATTACGTGATTGTTGTCACAGGAACTCTTTAGTTTTGTGCAGTGTGTGTACAAATTAGCTAATTCCGTTTTATGTTTACTAATAACATCTCTCAAACCTGTTCCCTGTAAGGAAAACTAAAACACAAACAGATTTTTGAAAAGCTATAGCTTAGCTCAGAGCTGAAGAAAAGAGGTACACTTCATTTTTAAGCTTTGGATGCTTTCTAAAACAGGAAATGAATTAACTTACCAAGATTTCGATGACAGACAAAGCCATTGGTGTCATTGCAAGATTTAATGAACCATTTGCCGATAGCAAGAACAGGATTGCTGTTCATCAAAACACAGTCTTCCTGGGGAGGACAGTAAAGTGTTTAGGGCTATAAATCTTTTCATTATGAAATCCCAATGCTAAAACTAACAAAATATTTTGTCTGCTCTACATAATGACAAAAAATAGGTAGAAACAATACTTTAGCTTCACCTAAATGTTTGAATTGTTACCTCATTCCATCTTTGATAGAATGTCCCAGGACGATGCTGATTTTTCTAAAGAGTAGAACACATTTAGACATCAATATATAATTGAACAGTAGCACAATTGTACGAGTGTAAAGAATTTTAGACTGCAGCAAAATGAGAAAGGTCAGTAAATATTGGATTTGCAGGTAGTAATTCACGTTATATTTGACAAATATTGCATGCACTTACAGAATAGCCCCAGTTGGTATATCGCCTTGGTTTCCCATCAGCCCAGTAAAATCCGTCTTGTTTTATACCATTCAAACCAATCCACAGGTCTGTGCTTCCTACTTCAGCCATTTTGGTTGTTAAAAATGCTGAAAAGTTCAAAGATGAAACTCAAGTAATTCATTTTTTTTCCCCTTCATCTTGGTATCATATCTAATAATAGGAAATGTGATATTATTGAATTATGGATATTGGATGCATAATATAAAATTAAACAGGAAATATTGAAATACAAAATACATTTCTACAAATTGTAAAAGGAATAACCACATCGAAGAGATTAAGATTGATTTACATTTTAATAACTTAACAAAAAAAAGCTCAGGATCCTCTTTCTATCTTTTTCCTGGGATTTTTTTCCCTAGTATATAATGGCAAATACTCCTACATGAATGTATATTATTAAGATCATTATTTAAGAAAAAACAATAACAGAAAACAAACCAAACCTTGTACACGTCTTGTGGGAATAGAGGCTAGATTTCCTCCTACAGTAATACACCGTCTCCTTGCATCTTCCCAGGTCATTCTCCGGTCACTTATGATGTTATAACACTGTCCATAAGAAAAAGAATATAGATTTTTCACTATACAGTCAAAGTTATCCTTGTTCCATCAAGATTTTATGCCAAAGGATCCAATCATCTGTGTTAACTCAGAAATTTTTGTTGTATCCCTACAGACTAATGTATGTTTTGGAGTGGACTTGTGTCTGCCTTTGTCATGTAATGCTTGACTAATGTACAATACTGTTAAATGTGCTGTTTCCTCTGATGAACTTATCTGTATAGTTTGATGTTTAATTACTCTTTTCTTTTGCATTCATTTGTGTCATTTCTTTATTTACATTCTCAAATAATAAAACTAAAGGTGGGATCATTAGGGTGTTTAATGTGGGCTTAAGACTTTGAAGTGAGCCAAAAGTCAGAAAAGGTTGAAAAATATCCATCATGTTTTGAGGCTGGCAGGGATTTCTGACCTTTGAGTCAAATTTTGTCCACTTAAGTGGGCAGCCACCTTTAGGAGAAGGTGTGGGGGCTACAGTTGTGTTGATAGATGATGATGGTCCTCGCTTACAAATGGACATGTGCTCCCTGCCACAGTTACTAGTACGCCAGAAGCCTGTGAGCACAGCAGAGCTGCACTGAGTAACATATCACAGCAACCTATCCAGAACAACTTATCTCAATTTGATACTTGGTTAAAATTGTCTTCAATTAGTTTGTACATGGCACTGGATTACTCACCCATATAATAATCAATTTTTACACAGGTCTCATCAAAGGCATCAGTATTAGGTTGATTTTTATCCCATCTTTGCAGTGTTACTGGAGTATTGTCCATCCACCTTGATGTATAAACAGTTAAGATGATTTAGATTATCATCAAACAATAATCACTTGACACTGCTCTCTTGTTGACAGGTGAAAGTAGACTGACCCTAAATGTAGCAAGGCAACTATATACCTTCTAGATATAAAATGTAATCTGTACCTCAGACTTTCATACTCAAGCAAAAAATTACTTAAGCAGTCTGGAACATCTGTATATCTAGTTGCACAAATTTGCCTGATTGAGTAATAAGCTGGCAAAAACCTGGTTTAAAGCAATAGGAATTCTAAAATCAACAATTTTACATTTTATGGTATTCACTGGTACTCACCAAAATGACCCATCCAGATCCACTGACAAACCTATATAATAGTGCCCATAGCTTCTGGAAATCTGTAAAGGCACAGATCCTCACATAAATACACACACATTTAATGACCTTCATTTGTAGTTACCAAACACATTACGTGCAAATTTGGATGTGCTAATGGTCTTTTTTATTTTTTTATACCAAAAATACATGCCTGTTTCCATATGAAGACATTTTCGTCCTTACTGGTGATAGATGCCAAGTCACCATGCCTTTGCTTACAGAAGTGGCGAGCCTCTTCCATGGCCCTGGCCTGTTTGTTAATGAAGTACTGGTTCCCTTTCCACACAAGCCAGCCATCTGAAGTCTTGTTATAGTCTGCAAAGGTTTTTGAAACTTTTAATGGAAGCATTTCACAGTTTACTTACTTTGTCTAAGTAAAGGTTACACAACATTGAAATTATATTTTATGTCTTCATGCTGGTGACAACCAACTGGAGGCATTATGTTTTCATGTTGTCTGTCCATTTGTCTATCTGAGTCTTGTGAACAATGTCCTGCAAAAACACTTCTGGTCATTATTCAACACCGTGCTGAGGAAGGGGAGTTTGTGACTTTATTTCCTGCAACTTAACCGATTGGTGGAGTCATACAACTGCAAGGATGTTATTCTCATGCTTGGATAGGTGTGTGGTTTTACAATGTCAACTCACCCACTGTGGTGACATTTGGAGGTGGGTTTGGTGTCACTCCTGTAAGGATACAAACAAACCAATTTCTAACACAACAAATAGCTCTGCCATTCTGGTCTTTGTATTATGTGTTTCATTTTGTATTGTGGGATGATGGAGCTCAGGATTTCATGGTAGTAACTGTATGTAATGTGAGCAGGAACAGTTTGCATTGATGGTTACAGATTTATAACCTAGCTATTAGTCAACTATCAGTATCAATGATATAAGTAAACTTTTGTGTGGAATGTGTTCGTAAGAAAGATATGGTGTACAATTTTTTTTCCTGTATTATCAGTTTTTCTTCAATAATTTCTCTTCATAATTTTTTCATCGGGGAATAAAAAAGTTAAATATACTTCTTTTTTTTTTTTTTTTACTGTACCTGCACGGATCTGACATAGCCAGTCATTGTAACTTTCACAGTTCACATCGTTCCAGGACCCAGATTCATCCCAGTTATACATCTTGTATTCAGCACAAGATTCTGCATTATTAAAATTGTTTGGCTCGCCCTCCTGCCAGTGCTGGAAGTTAAGCTGTGAACCAAAAGGAAAAAGAGAAATGGTTTTTAGTTGTGTAAAGAGAGCTTGAGAAAGACATTGAATCGTTTAGGTTATCAAATGAGTTGTGAAAAGTAGAAGACACAACGAACCGGTGACCCATCACTCCAGACATAACCTGTGTTTGCATCAGCAACATGAAGTCCAATCCAGGCTTTTCCTGAACTGCAGGGCAAAAAATGAAAGATATATAAACATTTGATTTTGCTTTGTAAACATAGAGCTTTCACTAATCATGTAGTCACGTGATGACTTTCTGTCTGATTTCTAACTTCCTTCATGATGATTCTTTCTAGAGGCAAGTGATGAGCTACAGCAAAGATGGTGGAGCAGACGAGGCCATGATAAAGAATAGGGGCCAGGTAAATAAGTGTGACCCTACTGGATGAATACTTTAAGAACTTCAATAATAACTTTAATACTTTAATAATAATAAACCAACTCATACCGCCCCACTAGTAGATCAGCTGTACTGTGGATGCTGAGCAGATCTCCTCCAATGGCCCTGCAGTAATCTCTGGCCTCAAACCAGGTCTTCTCGTTTGCCCGAGGGCCTGTAAAAAACTTAAAGACAAGAAGTGTGGGCTGGATTGAATTTCTCCAAAGGTAGGATGATTTGAAAAGAGATTGAAATTTTTTTCCTTAAGAAAAATATGCTTTAAGGCCTAAAATTATCAGCTTTTTTGGCAGTATTTGAATATAGTTCTTACTGATAATGTTTGAAAATCATATGGTAAAACAATTTATTTACAGTGTTTGAAATGCTACAAGTTCATGCTGTATCAATCAGTTTTCTTTTTCTTTTCTTTTTTTTTTTTCAATAGCTCCTGTACAGTGAACATAGCTGCCTGCTGTGGCGGAAAATAGCATCTTCAGCGTTAACATGTTTAGTTTGTGTTTAGCCTAGGTTGAGCCATTGTTGTACCTTAGAGCAAACATTTCTTGTTCCCACTCGAGTCCAACCTTCCGGACACTTGGGAGGAGTTTGAGTTGGTGGTGGAACAGTTACAACAGCTCCCTCTGCCAGATGTTTGCAGATGTATTTCTCCTGATTGGTGCAGGGCAGCAAATCCCAGAGTCCTGCCAAAATCCCAGTTGTCATGGCAACACAGCCCTGTTGGTAACCTTAAGTCGGTGAAGGGAAAAATAGCACAAATAAGCATCAGCTCCACAATGTATGTATATATATGTTATTTTTTGCTCCTTACCTGGCATTTCAGTGTTCCAGTGAGTAAACCTCACTAAGTCCGTGTTAGTCCACACAAACTGATCAATGTGTTTCTGGTTGGAGAGTCCTAGCCAGAAGTATTTCTCTGGTCTAAAGCCCACCAAACTGACAAGGAATGCATTGTCCACCCTGGATATATTTACACATGTTAGATATGTTTATTTATATTTACATATATTTTATGATTATTATACATAATAATACAATAATAACTTTAAACTTGACTGAATGAATTAGATGAAATAAACTGTAGTAGTGTAAAATAACATGACTAAAAAACATAATTTTCTTACCCATTTGAAACATCTGCTAAGTAGGAACCTGAACTCTTGCAGTCTTCTTTAGCTTCATCAAAAGTCTTTGTCTCAGTTCCTACAAAGTAGCAGTAGGAGCCATGTCTCTTCCAACCCTGTAGGAAAATGAGCACTCATTAAAGCTGAGGACCTTTTATGCTTTAAAAGGCTAAATGTCCATTTTATGAATGTTTTTAATCAATGAGTTCAAGTGTATTATTATTCTTTTCTTTATTTGCTTCATATACAAAATATTTCAGTGACCAACTTAACAACCCAGTTCATTATTCAAGTTAACGTTTCAAGGTTTGTTAATGCTCCCTGAGTAGCCAAATATTCATTAAGGGAAGATACATTTTTTCATCGGTTACATGTACACTTCACTTACTGCTTTGCAGCCTATATCCAGATCTACTTCATCTCCAGTAGGTTCAGTTTCACTCTGCTTCATGCAGATAAAGCCATGTTTATCATCACACGAACGATCCGCCCAGTTCCCTTTCTGATAGAAAAACACATAAATATTATAGTAGATTGATAGAATTATGGGATGATTTGTTGATATATTTTCCCCCATCTGATGTGTTTTACTTATTATTTAATGAGGGACACACAATATTTTATATTTATGCAAAAATCCCAATCAAATTTATGTACAGACATTTCTTCAAAAAGGTTTTAGGATGCAAGAATTGGCTGCTTGAGAGTTTTCTTGAAAATGGATAAGACTATGTTCCCACCTGAAACTCCCCATGTGTGATGTGTTCATATTTATGTAAAGAAGAA
Source organism: Remorina albescens (assembly GCA_034769265.1). Classification (NCBI taxonomy): domain Eukaryota; kingdom Metazoa; phylum Chordata; class Actinopteri; order Carangiformes; family Echeneidae; genus Remorina; species Remorina albescens. The sequence goes on along the minus strand of CM068478.1, from coordinate 6,435,967 downwards.
GGATTTATATGCACCATGCTCCTTACCTCACCACGAATGAGAACACAGTCTTCATCATCAGTAGACACAGCAGGTTTCCCGTACTCCCAGCTGGTGAAGCTGACGGTAGATTGGTCACTCCAGTCAAACAGCCCCTCATTTGTCCTGTCATTCAATCCAATCCACAGCTCATCAGTGGATGCTGCAGACGTGAACAGTGAAGATTATATCACATGACGTCAGATAGACCAGATCATTTGAAATCTTTGTAAGTCATATTGAATAAAAAACTCTTAAATTGCTTTGCAAAAAAAGCGCCAACAAAAACAGATCACCAAATGTGCCGATTGTTTTTGAAAGTTGGACTGTGTTCATGTATGGTTCGGTCACATACCATATCCAAGTTGAGAAATGACAAAGCTTTGGTCCTCTATATTGCGAATGCTGACTAGATCTCCGTGTTGTTTTCGACATTCTCTCTGAGCATTCATCCATGTTTGAGGCGTACGATGAAGGTGGAAGCAGTGACCATTGTAGGGAATCCATGGTCTTAAACAAAATCCTTGCTCAACTGATTATGAAAAGAGCAAACATATGAGGGACTGTTAACTGATATCAGACAATGAGTTTGTTAGCTAAAGAAATGTTTCAGAAACCAGTGCAAGTTAATGATTCTGTACTTTGTGGTGGCGCTGGTGGGACCCCCTCAGTGTAGCAGATATATCCCATTTTCTTTGCACAGGATGAACTTTGCCAAGTATGCTGCCCAACAGAGTCAAGAAATACACAGTTGTGTCCTGGATTAGGAAGTGGATGTCCTGAGAGAGAAGCAGAAAAACAAAGAACAACAACAAAAAAAGCTATTAAAAATTGGAAATAAACAAAAAAATCTTACATTGCGTGCCCTTGCATGTTCAGAGATGAAAAAACCTTAAACTAATTTTGCCAATCTAATGAAATTTTAAATATGATTAAAACATTAAATTCATATTACCATTAAATAGACAATGATAGACCAGTCTCATATCCAGATTCACTAGATATCACAAAATAACTTGGTACAGTATATTAAAACTGAATCAAAAGGACTATTGAGTGGAGCAAATCAAGTTAGACAAAAATTCCAACTAAAATATCTAAATGGGTTTAGATTAATAAAACTAAACCTGCATTAGCTGATGTCTGGCCACTATAACCTTTTATTCGCTACTGCCACTTTGTTCTAAATCAGTTGGTTAATTTACACATCCAGCAGGCATCGACATTACCTTGGACTTGGAGCCATGTTTCTAACCATCACTTTACTTTCTGTTCTTGATTCCCAATAATAAATATCTGGCTCTTTCTCGGGAAGTCATTAATGTCTGGAAATGCCACTGATGAGTAAGGTTGCAGACAGTAAACCCAAAACAACAGGCTGAAAGACTAAAGCTTCAAAGGGTTGAGAGGAATTGCAGGAATGATCCCTTTCACACACAATTTTCACAGGATTTTATCAATATAACAGGCATTGCTTTTTAACAGCTTTAATATTTTAAATGTTAATACGTGATTTTTCCTGTTTCAGTCTTTGTTCCTGTTTGGCAGGATTGTAAGTCTATCTCTAAAGGAAGAGTGCTTAAGGACATTTTACTGAAGTGACAGCTTACCAGCACTCCATTTCAGATAACGGAAAGGCCTCCCATTAGACCACTGCCAACCATGTTCTGGGTCCAGAACCAACCCAATCCAAAGTTTTTGCTGACCTGATGCCAATAGTGCTGCATGTTTATGTGTGTCGGTGGGGTTGAGAGGGACAAAAACAGAGAAAGGACAGAGTAAAGAACTTGTTCCCCTTTTCACATTGTTCCTTTTTTGCTGCTTCATAACAAATCCACAAGAAGACCAAAATCACAGTCACACATATTTGAAGTATATTGAACAACTTGTTGGATGTTGTATATTGCCAGGATTAAAAAGAAAAAAAATCATTAATTGTAAATATACTATTAACAAAGATTGAGCATCAAAATCTATTGTTGCTGAATTCATCAAAACAGAGTAATCAGTTTTGATTTATTTAGTCCCAATTTCTTATGAGTCAGATAAAAATAAATGTCAAATTGATTTGTCCAAAATGGACTTTAATATTTGTAACCTAAATACAGAAGCTTTGTATCACTCCTGGACAAAATGGATTGCACACCCTCTTCTTTGTGCTCACAATGTCACAGTGATTCTTGGACAATTTAGGGAAACACTGGTGTGATCTCATTAAGCTATGCAGTTCTTTTGCATGAAATAGCTGGTGTCTTGAAGGTTTACGCAAGGTCTTGAAAACTGAATTATATATAGTAGTGTGATCAAAGATCACAAAGGTCGTGCAAAAAGAAAAAGGCAGTCATTTCTCCAAATTTACTTGTAATAAAACAAAATTATATATTTTTTAGAAATCAAAAAACAAGGAAATATTAAAATCTTTATTTTATGAACTTTCCACTTTTTAATGATTGAATGATGATGAAAGTTTGCAAAGTATTGTAGTATCACAAAAACAGGCCTTTCGGCTATGTATATTAATTTATACAAAAGTGGTGTGTATATATATATATATGATCATGCATTATTGAAGATATTTCTACGACAGGGATTTTTTTACCCTCAGTCTCCTGATTTAATAATAATTGCATTTAACAGTTTAACCAATATTGATATGTACAATTCCTGTTAATTTGTGCATAAACAAAAATGTTGCCTTACCTGAGATATAAGCCCTTCCATGAAGGTCGGTGATACTGACCAGTGAGGCACCCTGCTGCTTGCAGCTGGCCTCAGCCTGAGGCCAGGTCAGAAGTGACTGTGTGTTGAGCTGGTAATACTCTCCTGTTATAAGGTTTTTGGCCCAGTGTTCTCTGGCTGATCATTCATTTAGAAACATGAAGAACAAAATTCCTCAGTCAGTTAAACAGTTTTAATGACATTAACAATATATAATGTTAACCTGACAGGGTACTCACAGGTACTCGGACAGTATCCCCACTGTTCACGTTCATATTTTGTCTCAATTGCACACCAAGGGCGCTTTTGTGATGAGTCAAAGGTAGTGCAGTCTCCAAACCACCGGTCTTTGTACAGGAAGGGAAACATGCAGATCTTCCCAAATGCATTTCCTTCAATGGTAAAAAGTTCTAGGTGGAGAAAAAAAAATGTTGATCAAAATAAAATCTCCTTAAGTTAGAATACCACATGGAGAGGATTCTGTAACATTCTGGGGCTTTAAATTTTTTTCATAGCATACTTAAATTATTTGTTTGTTTTTTCCTCGCTGTGGTGTTGATGAACTCCAGACAAGCAACGCCAAAATTTAATGACGAGGAGCTTCATTCGTTCTACTGGATATTTACAATTTTGTGATCATCTATTCAATAGTTCCTGTGAATATTAAAGTATTGAGGTAACAATCTTCCAACACCAGTGGGGACCTTTTGTAGCCAATCATGTGAGCCAGTTTAGTCTTCAGTCTTAAGGGTACACATCTAGTTCCCTCCAAAGTGTTCCTACTGTACCTCTATGTTTTCTTGTGCAGGCACCGTTGGTTGTCCCAGTGATTGTGAGGTGGTTATTTGGCCCAATGGTTTTGGAAAGAGCGATTGATTCGTCAGGTTTGATTTCAATGTAGAGCTTTTGGCCTTTCAGGGCGAGCAGTGTTCCATTCCTGCATTCCCACTTTTGGAGGTCACTCTTGTCGTCACAGTCGTAGAGGCTCACTTCGCTCCCCACAGTTTTTCCCTGTGCTCCCAGGCACTTTTTGGTCGGGACAGCAAAAAGTCGGTTACCAGTTGTCCAACGTATGTCATAGCAGCGGGTCAATTTTTTCAGCAGACAGATACCAGTGGCCTTGTTAATTAGTGTGAATGGAGCATCTACAGAGAGAAATGTAAAGTTTAAAAAAAGAAAAATGAAATCCCTTTTCAGGTTTATTCAAAAGATAAACTTGTTTCATTATCTTTGTTGTTTTCTACTGGAGCTTCTCTGTTCAAAGGACATTTCCTGTTTTGTTTTCCGGCTGCTCTAGTTGACAATCACAATGTCCAAATTCTGAAGCTTTGTCAGTTTATTGTTTAAATCCAATTTGCCTTTTAAAAAAAACATTAAAGGTGGATAAGAACAAAATCAAATCATCACCATTTTCAGTTTGTGTTAATAGTAGTTTTAAAAACATTTAAAAGAATTTAAATTTTCATCTTTCCCATCACAGCTAATGTGCATTAAAACAACTACAGATTGATTGCACCAAAACATCCTGACAGCTCCCAGACCTCCACAATACGGATGTGGAAGGGCATAAAATACAGTATGCTGTATAAGAAAGCTGAAGTTCATACTGTACCATTTGCTGTCGAACAGTGAAATTTTAGTATGAAGAGCACAAAGACTACAAGAGTTATCCTTGGGGTCAGCATTCTTCTGATAAGTCTCACAGCAGCAGACACTGTCCATGCATTGCAAGCAGAGGACTTATGAGCATGACCATGAAAAGGAGGGAATCTTAATAGCACTGACACTGACTTTTTTTTTTGTCCTTTTCATTGAGTAAGTGTCATGTTTCGGATTGGCAGATTTCAGCATTTTGCCACTCGTAATTTGGGGGTGGGGGGTTGGGAGGGAAGTATGGGCAACATCACACACACTTTTTAGTTGCACATATGTCAGTCCAGAAAGAGTGGCCCCATTCACTTCCTGTTGTGGGATAAGAAAAAAATGTTTAACAAAGTTTTATTCTAAACATGACTCATCAAAATCTTTAGCCCAGACCAGCATCCATCCTCACAGACAGTGATTCACATTCCTGATTACCGCCGCTAGAGTTTAAGAAAAAGGACTACAATCAAAATGGAGGATTAGTGTACATAAACAAAATGAATACCGACACAAATCACAAAAAGAGACAAAAGTCATTCATTCACTGATAGCCAATATGCTGCATATTTTTTAGAATGGATGCAAGAAGGCAGGAATTATTTGTGACGATATTAGAACAGAGTGATGTTGCATTGTTGCTGATGAAGAGAACATTTCGTGCATCCTGAATGTAGCAACACAATATCCTGTTTTGGGGGAGAGGCATTCAGATGTTGAAGTTTCTGCTCCAACTCTTCCTTACATCTATCATAGCATTTTGTATTTTCACTTCCTCTTTGGTTATTCTCCTTTTTGGTGCAGCTGAGCTGAAATATTATTGAGACTTAAGTAGAACAAACAGGATTAGTGCTTTTTTAGATGCTGTTGAAGGTTACACTGGCGTAGTTCTGGAGTAGCTTTGTTGCAAGTCAATTAAAAATGTCCAAATGTGTTAAAGAGTACTTGCATTTGTTCTGATGGCAAAAGTTTTCATGTAATATAAAAATGTCATTCAGGCTCCCAACACCCTCATTCCTGGAACTTCATGTCAAAACCTAATTGTTCAAAAAATCCAGTCTCTAAATGAACTTCCCCTACCCACAATTAGGTTTATCAGATGCCAACCCGAATTGAAGACTGATAGTCTAAGGTGAAAAATTTGATTATATTGCTTTTTTCCCTTCTGTCCTTGAAGATTTTGTAATGGAAAAAAATTTTAATCAATCAAGTAAATGACTGCAGTTTCAAAGGTCAGAGGTATAATAACTGTAAACTAATTTACAAACCTCCAGGTGTCACAGGAGGTAGCCACTATATATAGAATTTTCTCACTAATTTGTCACACATGTTGTTCAGTGTTGGACAAAAAGGGAGGACCTTTGTCATTTCCAAACTGCATTTGAAAATTCTACGAAAGAAACAAAAAGGGTGGAAGACCAGAGCTTAGTAGCAACTGACTGAATGGAGAAAAACGGACCATAATTGTTAGAAAATCACTGTGCAATTTCATAGTTAGAAGTAGCTTTTACTCCATTTCAGTTAAACTGAGAAAGTATGTTACTTAAATTGGTGACCTTTTTGGGAAACTAAACAAACTTCTCTGACTTGTAGCAGCTCAGTCAACCCTTGAAAGCTATGAAAAGATGTCAGTTTACAGGAGCATCTAAACCAGCTGAGAGTTGGTGTTGGTTGCTGCTGCCTGCACTCCACTGAAGTCGGCTCCTCAGCCCTCACTATGACGTGACTGTCTGCAAGGTCAGGATGGCTGAGTGAAGTGCAGCTGTGTGTGTGTGTGTGTGTGTGTGTGTGTGTGTGTGTGTGTGTGTCTGTGTGTCTGTGCGTGCTATTTGTGCACCTCATCACTCCCACCACCCGTTAACTTGGTTATCACTGATCACTGTTTCTGCTCTCGATTCCTATTTTCCGGAAAACACAGAAACCTTTGCTCAGGTGTGTTGATGATGTTGTGTTGTCACTGTCAGAACACAATCTCTGCTGTCTTTGAAGGCTAGACACCTGCACATGTAACAGATCTGAAGCAATTGTGGTAAAAGTATGAACTTCTGTGATTGGTTATGTAGTTTGTTGTTCTTTATGGTATTTCCAAACTCTAAAAACTGTTAATTGTGTCCATAAGAGTTTAGCATTTTTAGACTCTATTAAGTGATTGTATGTACAACAGGTGACTTCTCTATCTATATTATCACATCATAGAACATTTTATGATTTGAAGTTGCTCTTGTAATCTAATGCTTGAGTCTGCTCAAGCAAATCAATTGAAGTACTTACTGGGAGTCATAAAGACATGCAGCGTGAAGGTAATGCAGTTTAATGAGTTCACTCTGGACTTTAAGCTGGCTTTACTGATAAGGGTTCGTAGCCTTAGCTCCATTCTTGTAATAGAGGTTGGACAGCAGTAATTCAGGTACAAACTGATAATCAGAGCTGGGGTAGAAGTTGTGCTTTAGTTCTGTGTTCTCCTGGATTTCTGACTCTGTCATGTTCCTTCAGATATGAAGCAGTTATTTGTTTTGTCAGGTAAGGTGTTCAGAGCTAAATATCATGAACATTTCAGTATACTTCATCATCAGGGAGTTGTCACTCATAACCACACAGTGACAAGTTAAGAATTATCTATAGTGGTTGAAAAACGTGCATGTAACTATGGAATTTCCATGTTGCAGTTTGTTGGCAGTTATTTATGTTTTTTTAACAATGGAAACAGAAATATTACCAAACTGATGAAAAGGTATGGGGGAAAATTAGCTTATTTTAATCACATAATAAAACTGCCTTTACAGTAATCCTGGTCATTGTGTCCTCTTGTCCTGATGGGATGTTTAACTGCACATCTGGAGAATGTGTTCCTGCAGAAGTCGTCTGTGATTTTAAGGAGGATTGTAAAAATGGCTCTGATGAGGATTTTTGTGGTACGTTGACTTTTCTGCAAAACATTTTCAAATGCACAAATAAATTTGTATGATGAAGAACTGATCATTGTGTTTAAAGTACCACCTACTGGAGTCCAAACTGATTTAGCAAAAGTTTTACCAACTTCCTGTGCATTCACATTCATCATTGTTTATCATGTTTTAGTTACATGGCTTACTTTAACTCAAAGTCTGATTTGTCAATTTAAAAAATTATATAGAAGCAAGGAACTAGCATGCAAAAGCACACATGTACTAAAAATGTCCAAATCTTTAGTCACAGTCACTCAAAATATTTTGATGGAACAGTTTATGGTTCCAAACCTATCGTTATTTATACACAACAGGGAAGAAGAATGCTTTCAGGAACGCACAATGCATTATTTGTAATATTGAACTTTTTGGCCCCATTTCAAGGGTCATGTGACTTTGAGCATCACAGTTGTGGTTGGAAAGACACCAGTACTGCCCCCAGCCACTGGACAAGGCAGATGGCAAACATAACCTCAAAACCTGGACAGGACCACACCACAGGAACTTCTCAGGGTAATAAGTGACTTCCTCTCCTCCTCATCATCATCATATAATCAGTTTTTTTCAATACCTTTGATCATATTGTTGGTTGTCTCCTGAATATAGGACATTTGATGCACATGTATCAAAATGTTAGTAGTCTCTGGCCGGCTGATTTGGAGTATTATGTTAACAAGACAGCAGCCGTTGGATGTCAGATGAGGTACTCTGAGGAATCTGTTTTCTTTAAATAATCTGTTTTACAATCATATCACAAATCAAGTACAAAAAAACAAGGACATAGAGTGCCTGTGTGTCCTTTGTTTTTCTGATTTGACTGTTGATGTCTTTCAGTTTCTGGTACCACATTAATGAGGACAATTCGTCGTCATCATCAGTTACCTTCAAAGTAAAAATACTTAGAGGCACCTACGTGGAAGAGTTGTTGAAGATTTCTAAAAGAAAAACAAACAGTTGGGAGAATGCCACAGTTTTCATTGGGAATCAGCCAGCAGGATACAAGGTCAGTAAAATACCCAGTGTGCCTTTATGTTCAATTCAGACATAATAAAAAATGGAAGAAGTCATGTTAGACATCTGTAATCCTAATAAAACACTTCCTTTCTACAGCTTGTGTTTTCAGTCAAAACTAAATTTTTTGGAACCAACGACCTAATGCTGGATGATATCAGCTTTGACAGCTGTGGAGAGGGAGATGTCCCTGCAGGATCATACCAACTTTCTTGTGATTTTGAAAATGACACCTGTTCATGGTACAATGACTATACTGCCAGCATTTTGTGGAAAAGGACAGATGGGAAATATAATGAAGGCCCAGCTGGGAATGGTTAGTATAATAAGTAATGTAAAATGCACCATGTAAACATAATATTAACTGAGACTAATTGCAATTCAAAGTTGCTCCACAACTGTGAAAAATAATATGATGCACATGATTCATTCCAGCCCTGGTATTTTCTTATGCTTTAGTGGTGCTCATTTGATTCTATCAAAATAAATTGTTCTTAGAATCATTAAATGTCAACAGTAGATTTAAGTGCAGTCTAGAAGCTGCAAATGCATCGCCATATATTAAGTTAACCAAATCTCTTTTCCCTGTTTACACTCATTTTGCCAACGAGTTTTGAAAAGTATCCAATTTTTCATCTTGTTCCCCTATAGGCTACTACATGGTCATAAAAGCAGCAAGCAACCTGAATATTTCATCAGCAGCCAGACTCATCGGCTTCCCTCGACCTGAAGGCCAAGTCACATGTGTGAGCTTTTGGTACCACATATTTGGCAACAGCATTGGTACGTGCCACACCAGGCAGAAAAAGATCACTTCCAGCCTTTTTCTTTAACATCAGTACAGTTCTTATGAACTCCAAGTACCCATTTAAGTCTGTTCTCTGTAATGCAAATTTGCTCACCCAATGCAAAAGATTTATTCTCTACTCACTTATCAGGTTCATTGAAATTCATTACAAAACATCCTGGTGAAGCAGAGACAGTTGTGTGGATGAGGAAAGGTACCCAGGGATACAAATGGAGATTTGCTGATCTTACTTTCACTGGTGACAAACCAATGCAGGTATTCCTATTGTTTTTTTTGGTTTTTATTCTTATTGTTTTTTCTTATTTATTGCATTTCATTCCTGTTGGAATTTCAGTTTCATGACTTTTGACAAAACTGCAAACGTATATGTATTTTTATAAAGCCGCATTTCATATTTCAATGAGTTCTAAAAAAAAAAAAAACAGGTATTTATTAGCACTTGCTTGTCCTGAAATACACATTTAAATAAATTCAAGCTGTTCTCCAGTTTATTATAGAAGCTGTCGTGGGCGGTAAACAGGGCAGCATAGCTATCGATGATATTGTGGTTTCCAGCACTGCAAGTGGTTCTTGCCCTCCTGAGAGAGAGTGCACCTTTCAGGGCTCCCTCTGTGGTCTGCAGCCCCAGCCGTCTGGAGACTTCAGCTGGCACCGAATCACAGGAATGTCCCAACCAGCCAACTCTTCAGGCCCCACTTCAGATCACACCCTGGGATCACAGCATGGTTTGGAACTCCTTACTGAGATAATGTAATGGTCTGTGTCAGTTCTGACTTGTTATGTGCATTATTACACCTAATGTGCAGGTTTTTACTTGAGTGCCCAGTTGTGGAGTCATCCTGTGGGGTCCAGAGGTGCAATGATGACTGCAATGATGAATCCCACTCCTCCTGACGGGGAATGTCTTGTGTTCTGGTATTACATGGAGGGAAACAGAGTGGGTGAGCTCAGTATTCACCTTCAGACCCCTGAAAGCCACAGAAATCCCCAGAAGCTCTGGGAAAGAAGTGGAGACCAGGGGAAGCATTGGAGACATGGAAGAGTGACACTTCTCAGCCCTGACAGCCAGTATCAGGTAGGAATACTCTTATATGGTAGTGAGTTTTCAGGTAATGATCTTTGAAGAAATTATTGCATAGTTGCAAGACAAACCTCCAGACTAAGTCAGAAATACAGTCGAAGGTCAAAATGTAGTAAAATTTAGTCAGAGAAATCGCTGATTTGCTCAGTACTGTAGCTTCAACTCATCTTTGGCACAAATGCTTTTTTTTATCTTAAGAAATGTCTGTACCAACTTTCTCTGGAAAACGTGTAAAGGTCAGAGTTCTGTGGAACCAACTTTGAGCTTAAAAGATAAAATCAATTTGTCGCTCTTTGTGACAGGTGATTTTTGAGGCCACCGTTGGTGATGGATCCAGGAGAGATATAGCCATTGATGACCTCACTGTCCTGAATGGGGTCTGTCCCCCACCAGGTTAGTGACAACTGTGACCTAGAAAAGGAAAAAATTGAAAGTTTGTTGTTTCGAGTGGGGAGTGGGAGGTTTATTTGAATATTTTATTATATTATATTATATTATTTCTTTGTGGCTGTATGTGCATCTGTGCTACTCCTTGCAGGCTTTTGTGACTTTGAGATGGACTTCTGTGGTTGGGTGAACAATCCTCCAAATGTGTCTGGAGTGGACTGGGACTGGCTTTCAGGTGAAAGTGATGGTCAGTTAGTGCCAGATTGGGACCACTCCACAGATTCTTCTTTAGGTAAATGCATACCATATCCAGTGTGGCAGGTTTTATTGTAAAAGAGTAACATGCTCATTTTCATTCCCTGGAAACCTATTTAGCAAAGCACATAACTCTTTTGATTAATGGAGCTACTCAGCCTTGAATTAACTGAATTTGCAGAGAAGACTGTTGGAGACTAAACACCTGCATATTTCATGTGTTTTTTTCTTCCCTTTAGGCCACTTTGCTTTCTTCACGTCCACTGACGGAGAAGTAATTGCCCGATTGGAGAGTGAGTTGATGGCAGCTGTGGGCCATGCCTGCCTTGAGCTGTGGCACTACACCAAAGGGTGGTCGCTAAATGGTAATTTATGTCTTATAATCACCAGCAAATAACTCTGCTGGTTATTTGTTCATTAAAACGTACCATACATTGTAACACTTGAGTTAACAAAGTCTGTATATCAGAGTGTGGTTCACACTGATACTGTACACATTAACTTCAGTAAATGCTGCTACAACTGTGCTGTTAAAGATGTAACCTAGAAACCTATTAGAAAAATGTTAAAATTCAACTAGACACTGTCTGCCAAGATAGAAAAGTCGTGGAAAACATAAAGCGCACGGTACAGTAAAGCTGGACTATAAAGAATTTTATATTATAAAAAATCCTGAAAGAGACATATTCCAGTGTTAGCATCGTCTATCTCCAAAAGAGTTTGAATAAGATGATATTTGATACTGTCAGACAATGAGGCATGAACTACTGCTGGTAAAATGGTGAAAATCTGTGTTAATGGATTACATCTACAAGGGTCTGAAAAGCAGGTAAGATGCATTGAAGTTTACTTTTGCTGCCACATTACAGCACATACAGTACAGTATACATTATACAGGAAATACACATAAACCAGGGCGTGGTTTGTGATGCTCTAATGCTTCATTGCCAAACTAATTGTCCATCAAATATCTAAATGACTCATGACTTTCCAAATTTTTTTGTCAATAAATGCAAACTTCAGTCTTTTGATGATGACTTTTGGCACTTTCAGCACCTTCACCTGTTATGCTGACGGTATTTGTGAATGAAACTGCTGGACTTCGTCCTGTGTTGCGCACAAACGGATTTATGAATGACACATGGATCAAAGAAAGGGTGGATTACAGTGCATCAGGGCCACACCAGGTGGAATAACATTTAGAATTTAATGATGACAAAATAATGTACATGTCCAGAAGGAATCAGTGCAAAACTTTAAAATAACTGTCCCTCTTCATCACAGATTATTTTGCAAGCCAATTATTATCCCAGAAGTACAGGATCCTTTGCTGTGGACGACGTCCACATCATCAGAAATAAATCCTGTGAGGACGTCATCCCAACAACCACTGCAGCCCCTCCCACCATGACCACCATTGCTCCTGCCTCTGACATGGATTGCACCTTTGAACAAGGTGACACATGAAAACTAGTTTTCATAGATTGTGGAACGTATGATACAGTCATAAAAAGTAGAATTGCTTGAGAAGATTTACAAAATGAAACATCCACCTCCAAATAAGTCACTTGCTGTCATGATGACTTTTGAGCTTATAAGAGTCACTTTTTAAGAGCCTTGCTTCGGGTGCATAAAATCAGTTTCAAATAATCGATGAGTTCACTTGAAGATGTTGGAATTTACAGTTTTATTGTGTGATACTCATTCATAGTGTTTTTTGTGAATCGTCTGTTTTTGAAATATTATAAACAAAAGAAGATGTTACATTTTTTGTAGCTACAGTAGAATAGAATAGAACTGATTTTCCTTCATTGTCATCATACTTGGTGCATGACGAAATTGCAGCAGCTTCCACAGTACAGTGCATAATCAAGTAAGAAAGTGAATAAAATCTGTACAAAATTAAATAGTATAAAAGAATATTATAATAATAAAAGAGTTAAATAAAGAGAATACACAGTAATATACAATGAAGAGCAGCACAGATACACATCCAAATGAGTGCAAGTCCGGTAGTGCAAGGTGACAAGTTCCTAATTTTGCTCAATGTGAGCGGTAGATTCAATCAGTAGCATCAATCACGTCGTCATCGGAAATTGCTCAATTATATATCGAAGGGATATCTCTTGTCCAGAATTATCATATTTCCATGTTATTGAGTAAATATTCCGTAGTTTATATTCTATTACTTGTGTTACAAATACATTATCTTGTATAACAGGTTTATGTAATTGGGTCCAAGAGGACCGTGATGACTGGAACTGGACTCTCACTAGTGGACTTCAAGTGAACCAACCATGGGATGGACCTCAGTATGACCACACTCTTGGAAATAATCAAGGTACCAGCAATTTACAATAAAAGAGTTCTGTAACTGAGGTAAGGTTTCAGTAAACATCTTCATAATCCATGTATAGTTTCAGAAATATGAAATCTCTTTGACTTTGATGGCGGCTCAGCTGTTTCAGCCATTTTAGTAATAATTTATTTTATATTGCTATTCCTCTGTTCATTCCTTAATGCACGTTGTCATTTAAAAAACTAGCCAATGCTTTTTCTATTAACACAAATGAAAAAATAGATTAAAAAGCAACGATCTAAAGCCACATTCAATAATTTGCATCACAGACTGAAACCCTTTGTGTTTTCTTTGTCTGCCCAGGTTTCTTTTTAGTGTTGAATGGATCCAGTTCCAAGAACGGAGAGAGAGCAGCTGTCTCTGTTCCTGTTGTTAGCCCTTCATCAAATATTTGTGTTGGATTCTGGTATTACATGCTTGGGCCCTCTGTCTCCACCCTGGATCTGTTGGTTCAAACAGTGTGTAGCTCAATTTGTACCACCAAAAATTTTCCGTTACAAGCTTTGTTTAATTTGTTTTTACCTCAGAGCTACAACATCAATGACCTACTTTGTGTTAGAAATTCTCTGAACTGTTGGTCTGGACACGGAGAGGGACTCAGAATCCAGAGTGGATCAACTCACAAGTGACGATCAACATGAACGATGCCATTCGGGTAAATTTTAACTAGAGCCTGTAGTCATGTTTGTACACCACATTATTAAGCTATTATCGGCCAATTTATTAGTTGGACTCAGATCTATATGATTTAATGCATTTAATTTACTAGCTTTATCATATCAGAATAGAAAACATAGTATATTTACGCAAAAATACAGTATGCACACAAAATCTGTCTTTCATTAAAGTTTTATTTTGATTATATATTTATTTTTGTCTATAATTATGTTTTTATTCCTCCCCGTCCACAGATCCTTTTCAGAGGTATTAGAAACACGAACAGTCAAGGATTCATCGCCATTGATGACATTAAAGTGAAAGAGGGGGCCTGCAGTAATCAGGGTGCGTAAACACACACCCAGCAAGTATTTGTGTTATCAGGAAGTAAAAATCGATCAGCTTTACACTTTTCTTTTCTTTCGCCAAATTTTAGATGTGTGTGGGTTTGAGTCTAACTTGTGTGACTTTGAGAATGCACTCGGTCATAAGGGTCAGTGGTATCGCAGAAAGGGATTAAAGCATCATGTGGATCACACCTATGGAACTGAAAATGGTGAGTGTGAAATTGTGGTAGCATGCAACACACTGAATATGTGGCCTTAACCCTAACCCAAATGGATGGAGATTATCAGCAAGTTGTGAATTTAACTAAGTTCAACTGCATTTACATACCTGCGCAACATCGGCCTGTTTAAAATTATTAATATGGGAATGTTGGCCAGCTTATGTTAATAATGTTAAATACGAAGGTTAAACCGCAATGAGCACAAGAAGCAGAAGTTCTACTGAAATTCTACCAATGATGCTTTTCAGTCCCCTGTAACTCTTCCCTGTAGGTTTCTACATGGCTTCGATGCCAACAAACTCTACACAGACTGAAATAGCTCAGCTGATCACACCAGAGTTTACAGCTGCTACAGAGATGTGTGTGCGCTTCTGGTGAGTCCAGTGCTGCCACTAAACACATCTACACACATCACATGCAATCGAATGCACATTTTAGTCTTTATGTTTCTCCTGTATTTATTCAGGTACTGGCTAGCTGAGGGTTCCTCTAATGACCTTAGTGTCCATTTGCTGCGGAGTGGGGATGAGAGTGCTGCCCTTTGGAAACGGTCAGGAGCATCCTCTAAAGGGTGGGAGGTGGCAGAGGTCACTGTGTCATCTCCAGCAAAATTCCACGTAAGAAACTCCATACTTAATTTTTTTGTCACAACTATAAGACACTCCCAAATGTTGCTGCTACCTAAGCTCATGTACCTCACCAGGTGGCGTTTGCAGCGGTCCACCTGCCAGGCACCAATTCTACAGTGAAACTAGATGATATTTCTATGAGACCTGGGACGTGCAATCCTCCAGGCAGCTGTGATTTCGGGTCTGGACAGTGCAGCTGGCTCAACATCCAAAAAGACGATGGACATGACTGGGTGTTGGCCAATGGGGACTACCAGGGTCCACCTACAGACCACACCACCCAGAGCCCAGAGGGTACAGCTTCAGACGTACATCTACATAGTAAAATTAAACAATTGAAGTTCCCAATGTTTGAACAGTTAAAACGTCCCAAATTAGCAGCACTGATATACACAGCTGATAGTTTACAATGAAAATGAGACATATGTTAATCTATTCGTGTGTATCTTAATCACTTACCAGTCGGAATTCTCCGATCAAGTACGGCAGAGAAATGCAAAAATGCTTGCTTACTTGATATTTTCATTTTGTCGTTTATTATGTTTATTTTCTTTTGCGCGTAGGTTGGTTCTTGTTAAGCTCATCACTACATCTCAACCACAGCAGCAGAGCTGAAGTGGTGTCAGAATGGATCCAACTGAAAAACAGCTCCTCCTGTCTCACCTTATGGTATTATATGGACAGCAGGTCAGCAAAAAAACATCCAAAACCCAAATCACCACCCTTCTCGCATCATACAGTATGCAACAACACAGCGGATGCACTTTATCCTGTTTAGCCTGCTTAGTTTCCTCATTGACTTCCTCAGCAAGTGTGCACAAATGTCATTCAGACATGAATCATCTGCTCTCACTTTGTGCAAGACTAAGAATATTCTGTGGCAGAGTTCAATCTCTGCACAATTCATTATATGATAATATAATTGAAAATGATAATTTTACCTTCTGACAACAACCACCTGAAAATGTCTGTGCATGCAAATGAAAATTTTTGCCTTAATTGTAACTTCAATGAAAACAAGCATGACCTTTTAGGAAATAAGAAATTGAAAAACTAGTAAAAATTTCAAGCCCTGCTCTTTTTGCAGGATTAAGTAGAAATTTAGCATCTCCTGTTTGGATGACTGACTAAAAAATCCATGAATTTTGTGAAGTAAAACAAAAGTGTGACACCTGTTCTTTGTTTTGGCAGTGACTCTGGGACGTTGCAGGTGTACATGCGTTCAGGGCCATCGAAGGAGGATCTGTTGTTGCACCGTAACAGCAGTGGACACAGCTGGACCAGGCTCTCCCAATCTGTGGACAAAACCAAACCATTCCAGGTACCTGATTACTGGCATGGTGGTTAGAGAATATAGAATAGAATAGAATATAACAAAAAAGGGTGGCTATTTTATCGATGATATTCACTGACCCCCCTTCAAAACATCATCAGTTGCTGATCAGAGCAGAGGCTAACAGTAAAGGATTTATTGCCATTGATGACATCAGTCTCACTCCAGGACTTTGTCAAGGTGCAATTTTTTTCCCCATAGTCACCAAAATATGTTAAAAAAGAATTAATTGTAAAACAAAAACTTTTTTTGTTTTGTTTTTTCTTTTAGTGAATGAAACAAGTTTTGTATTTGTTGGCTGTACATTTGAAAATGACACATGTGACTGGAAGGACATCAGTGTTGGCCAGTTTGTCTGGGTGAGAGGAAATGGAACTGCTGGGATTGGGCCCTCTGTGGACCACACACTGGGCACGGCACTGGGTAGGACCACACTAACCCCTCTCTTACTGACTTCATATACAGGATACATCCGTGTGACTGCATTATGGTTATGTAAAACAGATGGGGGAGATTTAGTTTAATCTTCTAGCCTAAAATCCACTGACACTATTACAATAGACACAGCAGTAGAAGTCACGTTAATGAAGATGCGGATTTTCATCTGTAAAAAAGACAGGAATAAACAGCTTGAAGTATAAAAATTACTCCTAGTGGTTTTTCCTGATCTTAATAATATGTTTCGATTTCATATTAAGCTGCAAATTAATTGCAATTTTGGGTAGTTATTCATATTCAGCCTTAATCCTGATCTGCTGACGATGTGTTGATTCTTATTCCAGGTTGGTACATGGCATTAGACACTGACCGAGGCAGTCAAATAAGCCCTGCTGCCCTGCAGAGTCCGACCATGAAACAGGCCAGTGCCACCTGCACACTGCACTTCTACTACAACATGCACGGAGAGGGTATGTTTTGCATGTAAATGTGTGGAGTATTTATCTTTACCTGTGAGTCAGCACCTGCATTTCTTCATGCTATTTTGTATTTTGTATACTGTTTCAAACTCAGGAGAGCTAAATGTGGACTTAAGGGAAAGCTTCAGGTCCACTACGCTGTGGTGGCTGTCAGGCAACCATGGCGATTTGTGGCAACATGGTGAGGTTGAGGTTGGTGGAATTCATCAGGACTTCACCATCCAATTTAGAGCCTCTAGGTCCGTCAACAAGCCTGGACACGTTGTGATTGATGACATCGACTTCAAAAAGTGCACCCTACCTGGTATACTGCATCGTGCAACCTGAACACTTTTTTTAGCTGGACCTTTTATTTCACACTGAATGACATTCACAAAATATCTGTTGTTCTCCCACTCAGAGCCCCCGCCCCTGTGTCCAGAGAGTATGTTTGCATGCAACAATAGCGTGTGTGTTGAACATGACCAAGTGTGTGACTTCAGCAATGACTGTGGGGACTGGTCTGATGAGAAAAACTGTGGTGAGATATCATAATAGAAGTGAATAGTGAACAGTAGATGTTGCACTGGTTTCCTTCACACTATAGTGTATATTCATGTTTCATGGTTTCCTGTGTATATGTTCTTGATTACTTGTTCATAATCTGTGGTAACTAACTTCATTTTCCCTCCCTTTTTTTACATGATAATAAAAAATAATTTAGAGCAATTTGGTGTGGTGGAGCGCTGCAGTTTCGAACAAGGCCTGTGTTCCTGGGCAGAGAGTGATGTGGACACACCTGGAACCAAGTGGATGCGGCGTAAAGGCCTAGAAGCCTGGCCCAACCATGGGCCTCACAGGGACCACACCCAAAACTCTGCTGCAGGTATTACTGTAGACTCACTGAGCTACTTGGCAAGGGGTTGGTTACTCATTACAGGTTTGGACTCAGAATAACAAAATTTGAATGATGCGTTGTTATTCAGGTCACTATGTTACACCCGGAACTTCCCAGGCTGAAAAAGGCAAGACAGAGATTGTATCCAGAACTTTACTGCCCAGCTTAAATTGCACTGTGAGTACACAGTATATTAATGGAATGGGTGGATCAAAGGAAAACCCTCTTCTTTCAGAAATCTGAAAACTTTTTGAATTTCACAAAATTTTGAGGGAAAAAAAGACAGACTTGATTAACTGTTCACAAGTCAACATGGATTAACTTGACAGATTGATAAAAACATATGATATTCAGTAATCCTAATTACTACGGTAACAAAATATAAACAAAAAATTGTATGTCATCAAGTCCATTTAAGCTCTTTGCGAGTCTGAAATGGTTTTCTGTTCTTAACAAGCACATCTTAAATAAATACTTGTGAATACTTAAGATTTTATTGCATGCATGCTTTACTGCACATTGAATATGGAATATTCAGCTTGTATTATCGACTCATCCTTATCTATACTCTATAAAGGTGCAGTATATCATTAACCACTTTTGCATTTTGGTCACAGTTTACAAGGCAATTTTAAAACAACAGTACTGACTTCATTTTCCTGTTCATTCACTGTTACCTGACTTACTCTTTCTTTGTAGGTGAGATTCTTCTACTTCAGCCTGGATGCTACTGCAGCCAGCCTGACAGCCCAGGCCAGGACACTACACTCTGGTAGTGATGACAGACTGTTATGGCTCAGGGAAAACTCACAGAGCTACAGCTGGCAGAAAGCAGAGGTCACATTCTCGTTATCTGCCAGTGGCAAGGTGAATGTGGCCAAAGGCAGTAAATGACAGATTAACACTTAAGCCAACCAGGGCTTTATTAAGGAAAATGTTCTCAGATTGATAATACAGTCATAAGAGCCGGTGATCAGTAAGTAGGATATCAAAATAGATTCAAGTCATTCGCATTTACACCTTGAAAGTTACAAAAATTCATTTTAATTTGAACAGCTGAGCATAATCAGTAGAATTTATTGACTTTTGCTCCACAAATGACAAATTTGGCATTTTATCCCCAGAAGAAGATATAATGAAAGTATCTGTAGGTTACTGCATTGTTACCTGTATAGTATTTGGCCCTGAATGTAATATAGCACTTTGATTATGGTGCATGTTTGGTGATTTTTAATAAAAAGAAAGGAAAATATAGGTTTTTCTGTATATTTCTTCAGATTGTCTTCAGATATGAGCCCGGAGAGGGAAGCAGAGGGCTGGTTGCACTGGATGACGTATCTTTCTCCAAAGAGTGTGTCTTTGACCCTGACAACAACAAGCTCCCTGACATACCACCCACCTCTACCCCACCTACAACCTCCAATACACACACTTCTTCAGCCACACCATTAACCTCATCTGCACCAGTCAACCCCTGTCAGGTAAACAGCCACTGAATAGTCTGTTAAATTGTTGTCATGCGCATATGACATACTAATACTCCCTGTTTTTGGTGTTGCAGGATAATGAGTTTTTCTGTTGGCGGTCAGCTGGAAAAGTGTGTGTTTTGGCTACCTTACAATGTGACTATCATGCAGACTGCCCACAGGGAGAGGACGAGGATGGCTGTGGTGAGAGCTGCATTTTGCCCCCATCTGAAACAGGCTGGCTGTAGAAATCTGTAGTAAATTCACTTATCCATTCTCTCATCAGTATATAATGTCTTTCTTCTGAAGCCGCTAGATGGAAAGTAGATCAGGGTAGACACTCATTCTTCTCATGGTGTGTGAAACAGACGGGTTGAGCATTTGAGTAAAAATACCAGGCTGTATTTGGAGGTAATAGAAGTATTCATGTCATAACTTGAAAGATTACCTGAAGTTGTTACCTTTATTGGTTAACAATAGTACTTTTTTTCACATTTTCAGCCACACAAAATGTTCAAAAGTCATTTATTATGTTTTTTTAAACTTGTGATTAATTTTCCCCTTTCTCCCAACTGTGTTGCTCACACTTTTATTAACATTTTAGGTCCATGCACATTTGAAAGTGACTGGTGCCAATGGACCGACACTACTGAAGGACAGAGCAAGTGGCAGAGACAGAAAGCCAGTAACGACACAGAGCCGCCAATGGATCATACCACTGACACAGGTGACTCCTTCATTGAGTGACTGATTTTATAAACCAACAGGAATAACATACTTAAGTAACACAATCCTCAAATGATCATAGTTATTTTTATCTGACGTGACAGCCTTGTTGATTCAGGATGGTCCTTGTTTTCAGGCTACTATATGAGAGTGAATTTCAGTCAGGGCTCCACACAGAGTGAGGCCCGGCTCCAGAGTCCCCCACTTCCTCCTTCATCTTCCTATTGCCAGATTCTGTGAGTGATAACCATGTCATTCATGGCCACATTTCTCTAATTATCTTTTCTAATGTCTGCAAATTATTTGTATGAATTGCTCAATCATGCCCACTACCCCTGTCTTTCTATCAGCTAACTGTCCTCCCAATCCAACACTCTCCCCTTCCTCCTTCTTTCCTACACCAAGGTTTCACTTCCACATCAGCGAAGAGAGTGCTGGGTCACTCAGAGTGCTTATGCAGCAAGCTGAGGGGAGTGAAGCAATCCTGTGGTCATGCAGTCACAACACTGTCTCCCATTGGACCTCAGAGTATCTGCTCCTCGGCCCCCACAAGCAGTCTTTTAAGGTGTTTGTTCATGTCTCGGTTCAAATCTCTATGAAAGGGACAAAGAGAAAAGTGTATGTCAAAGAATAAATCCTGTTATATTACAATCATAACCCATCTGATGGGCACGAAAAATGGAGATGTATAATTTACAAATATTAAACAAAGCAATCTATTTAAATTTCAGTTCAGGAAGGGGACATGAATATATGTAGTGTAGAATAGTGCATGAAGCTGATAATGAGGATGTGAATGTTGGAAAGTGGGCAACATTTTCCAAGTATGTCCTTATAATGCACCTTTGTTCAATCTCTGCAGTGAAATGTAACATTTCCATCGTCGATCCTGCGAAAGAACTGATGTAATCATTTACATTTTCAGGTTTTGTTTAGTAGCCTGAATAAAGCCAGCCAGGGAGGAGCAGCCACTGGAGAGAGTGTTTTTGCTGTTGACGATATCTCTTTTCTAAACTGTGAAGAGTCCTACAGACCACCAGGTAAATAAGTTTTCATCAACATTTCACGTGGGTTTATTTAGGAGGAGTAGTGGTGGAATGGGCAGTACCCATATTTGTACTGTTTAAACTTACCCCTACTGGTGATGAAAGTTGGCTGATTTTGAAATTCTCTTCCCATCCTCAGCTCTGTCTGCCTATGGCTGTTCTTTTGAGGATGGTTTGTGTGTTTGGGTGCAAGGGGCTGAAGATCAGCAGAACTGGCTCATCATGTCAGGTCCCACTGAAACCCCCAACACCGGGCCTGCAGGAGACCACACTACAGGCAAAGGTTTTTAATGGGCTTTTATTATTTTCCCCACAAGGGGATTTTAATATTAATATATGGGGTCACAAGATAAGTTTATAGGTCCAGAAACAAAAAATGACAGTTTTTCCACCCTAACTCTGTTCAACCACATGTTGCCCTCAAAGGGACATACCTTTACATTGAGAGTTCCCCACCAAATGTGAAGGGGAACGTAGCTCAGCTGAAGTCTCCACTGCTGCCACCTGCTGGGGAACAAGGATACTGTCTCACATTTTGGTACCACATGTTTGGAGCTACTGTGGGCTCTTTGAGGATATTTCTACAAACTGCTGATCCCCTGAAGAAAGCACTGGTAAAACATGCATTAAATTTACAGGTTTCTCAATGTATGATTGATTTTATTAACACTGCAGCATTAGAAAATATATATAGAGGAAGACATTACTTCCCCTTTATTAAGCATATGAGTGGCTGATTGGGAAATATGTGAGGGTGTTCCCACTGTTTTGTCTATGTCCTATTATACTTTTCAAATAATTGTGAAACACTGATTGCAAAATAACATTAATGCATGGTGTACTTAATGCAAGTTGCACAGTTTGCATACCATGGTGTCGCAAAACCCTCCACACATCCTCATTGTGACAAGTGAATCAGCCTACCATCTTTCCTGTAGGTGTGGCAAAAATCAAGAAATCAAGGGGATGAGTGGCTGCTGGTGCAGAGCCACGTGACGTTGCAGAAAGTTCACCAAGTTATTCTGGAGGCTACGGTTGGAGGAGAGGCAGGAGACATAGCTATTGATGACATCTCCCTTATTGATGGACCATGTCCAGCTTCTGGTAATAAGGCTGAAAAAAAAAGAAAATCACCTCATAAATTTGGTTGTTAGATTACTGTGACTCTAATTTTTAGGATTTAATGTGTAACCAACCTAGAAGAAAGACTCGGGGCAGGGGTTTCACAATGAGTCACAATACGTTGGAAATCACATTATAGGGAACTGCAATTTCCAAATTGCAGGAGCTGCAAAACATATTTTATGCATGAAGACCCAGAGGAACATGTTTGTTTGTTTATTTGTTTTTTATTACCAAGGCCCAAATGAAATTAAATCGTCATTATTTCAAATGCTCTTTTTGAAAGGATTATGCCAGCTGAAATCATACTATATATCCAAATACCTGACAAATGAATCATAAAAAGGATTATTACTGACTTTTTTTTTTTTTTTGCTTATTGTGCAGCTGTACTCAGTGAATCATGAATCATATCTTCTCAACCATATCTCCCTCTTCATCCTCATTGCCCTAAATAACTCAAATTCTGTGGGAGAAAATCTGTTTCCTTTTTTTTCCCTCCCATTTATTTTGTTTTTGTTGCACTTTTATCTAGTAAGTCTTTAGCCATCTAAATGCTTCAATGTGATGTCAATGAGTCCAACAAAAACAGTGACAGATTATAAAAAGGCTGGCAAATGGAGAAATGGATATATTAACTCAACAACAGTCTACAGTGTATGAGCAACACATAGACAGATTTGAACCTCCCCTATAATATTAATGTTGTATCCTTCATCTATTCAACGTTTGTCCTAAATACTGTGTTGCAGGTTTGTGTGATTTTGAGGAGGGAAGTTGTAACTGGCAGCAGCTGACCAATGATGATTTTGACTGGATCAGACAGTCGGGCTCCACTCACAACCCCAACACGGGCCCAGATGGCGACCACACCACGAACACACCTGCGGGCCATTACTACTTCTTGCCCTCCTCTGCTACTGACAGTGCCGGCCAGACAGCTGCAATGGCTTCACCGCTGTACCCTGCGGGTCAGAGAGGCACCAGTGTGTCAGCCACTGATGTCTGAATGTTTCCTTGTAATTGGCATTATGGCGCTATAGATTGGCTCTGAAATGGTTCTACTTATGTTTTCCCACAATTAGAAAGATAACACAGGCCTTTTGTGCAGACAATGAGACACAGAATTTACTTTTCAATTTATTTCTTAATTGTAACTGACCTGACTCAGCACTGATAGTTTTTGTGAAGAAAACATAAACAACTTCAGAGCAGCCTAAAGTTTAACAAGGGTAAAGGTAAACACTGGATATTCAGTGTAATATGTCTCCAATGAAATCACATTTGATATGATCATCTTCCCGTGGCTTTTCAGGCAAAGGAGCTTGTGTTCAGCTGTGGTACCACATGTATGGTAAAGGCATGGGGACGCTGAATGTTTACCAGCAGAGTGACGAAGGGAAGGAAGCTCTGATTTTCTCTCAGACAGGAGACCAAGGCCGGCTGTGGAGGTTTGCTCAGGTTTCACTTCTGCCTTGGGTGCAGCCTTACAGGGTGAGTCACAAAGTCACTTTGGGGGACAGATGTATAAACGAACACTAGTAAGAGGCAACCAAGTGTAATTTACGTATGTTAACCGGTTAAATAAGTTAATGCTTCAGTAATACACTTGTGTGGGCTTTTGTGCCTCCATGAAAATACTTTTGGGAGTTTTAGCTGTAATTAACTTCATGTTTAATTTTATAAATACACTATGCAAGATATCATGGAGATTGTTATAGAACATTCTAATCCTGTAAACTAACAACCACCCCTGCTGTTAATCATTACATGATAGTGCTTTGAATCTAAAATTGTCCCTGACACAAGACTATGATGTGATCCAAAACTAATTTTAAGTATAACATTGCTTTTAAAATATGTAATAGTTCATCCAGTTTGCAGTTTCAAACATTTCATCCTTTTCTATTTCAGATTGTGGTTGAAGGCGTGAAGGACGGCCCTTCCCAGGAGGGAGACATGGCTTTTGATGATGTGCAGCAGACAAACGCTCAGTGTCCACCTCCTGGATTTTGTGACTTTGAGAGGAACATGTGTAGCTGGAGCAACCTGGGGGAAGGAGTAGACCAAGGGGACTGGCTTCGGGGCAGGGGAGAATCTCCAAACCCCAACACAGGACCCAGTGTTGATCACACCACTGCCTCAAAACATGGTGGGACATAATACACAATACACAATGTATTGATCCAATTGTACAATTAAAACCATGAAAACAAAGTCTGACTGGAACATCATCAGTTAACAGGTCAAAAATGTGTCATTTTGAAGCTTTAATACCACCTGCACAATATCAGCTTTTAGAAAGATTATTTAAGTTTTTCGTGACATTTATAGTGAATGTTTCTATCAGGTTTCTATCTGTATGTGGACAGCTCCGTGGGTGACTGGGGAGCTTTGTCCTTCCTGATCAGTGATGTCTTCCAGCCGTCCGCTAGAGGGCACTGTCTTAAATTCTGGTATCACATGTATGGCAGCCATGTTGGGACTCTCAGAGTGTATATTAATGACAGGTAACTTACTGCCAGTGCCAGAAGAGGAGAAACATGAAGCATTAACTGAGTTCACTAATGTACCTTTAATTTACATTGATTATGTCCTCTCTCACAGAAAAACACATTCTGCTGGTGACGAACAAGGCAGTCTGAAGTGGATTGAGTCAGGAAACAAGGGCGACAAGTGGCAGATGGCCAGTCTGTCTGTTACACATACAGAAGCATTCTGGGTAATAATGGGTCCATAATAGCTTTCATCAGTACAAATGCAAATTGTTTTAGTGTGAAAAGTTATGTTTTTGAGAGCTCATGGTCCAGCTTCTACTTTAGATTTGTCTTACAATGCTTCATGCCAGCTTCTCAGAAAAAAGACTGCATAGAAAAATAATATGTTTCATGGCTCTGTTTTATTTCTCATGAGGAAAGGTCCAACTTTTAAATCCAGGTCAAGAGCAAGTGTCTGAAAGTGCAACATCTAATTAGGTACAAAACTTTTTTAGACATTTTCTTGATTTCTATCCTAAATCTCTCTCTTTCTCTTTCTCTTTTTTTTTTGCCAGTTTGTGTTTGTGTATCAGAAGGGGATGAAAACAGGGGGAGATGTTGCTCTGGATGACATTTCCATTTCCCCTGGCAGCTGCTACCCAGATCCATCCATCATCCCTCCCGTTAAGAATGGTAACTTGTTACTGTAGACTCATCACTGGCTTCAACTGAGCATTCAGGTGGATTTACTGACAAATATTTGGGACAGATAACCACACACTTTATCACAAAGTTTAGATAACTCATGAAAAGGCTAACAGCAGCATTGTGAAGGTAGTTATTAAAGTAACTATAATATAGTTGTTTTTTTTTTTTAAAGTTTAGTCATTTTGTAAAGCAGCTGTGCACTGGCACTTTTGCCAGATGTTTCTCAAACAGGACAGAACATTGCATATATCAGTGAATGTCAGTGTCTTTGTATGTGCAGTGGCAGGAAGGTGTATGTAAAAAAATGCTTGCATGAAAGGTGTTGAGATAAAATGTCACGTTTCTCTGCCTCTGCAGATATGTTGTCTGTCGGCCTTGCAGTTGGTCTGACTGTGTTGGCTGGAGTCATCATCTCCGTTATCCTCTTTATTCTGAACAGGAAACGTAGTAAAATGTACACAACAAATAAACATAATGTACATGATAGCACTAAAGAATGTTCATGTATTTTGCTGGCTGACATCTCTGTGTTTTAGAAACCAGCCAACCCTGACGAATAATGAAGTAACTGAGCCTAACTCTGTGTTTGACCTCTATGACTGCAATATAACTGTAAGTAAACATGAGTTGATGATGCAGCATCTCAAAACTCAAAAAAACCTACAAATGATAAAATAAGTTTGTTTGTTTTTTTTTTCCCCCCAGGGAACAACACATGAATCTGAATTTGCCTTCATAAACAAGCTGTATGAGCCGTCGCCACATTTTACTAACACCAGCACAACTTCTTGTGATGCTTAGTCCAGATTAATAATGACTATAAACTAAATTGTAAACAATACCTGTCCATCTAAAGATATATAATTGAACTAAAACGTATATACAGATTAAATGATCATGTGATTTGGTGCTGAGGAAAAGGATTTAACGCAGCTCAGTGACACAGCAACAACCCCGTTGACTGAAGATTTGCACCTTTTTAAAATTAAAGCTCATTTTTATAAAATTAAATATCTCGTGAGAACTTG
The DNA here is from genome assembly GCA_034769265.1 of Remorina albescens. Classification (NCBI taxonomy): domain Eukaryota; kingdom Metazoa; phylum Chordata; class Actinopteri; order Carangiformes; family Echeneidae; genus Remorina; species Remorina albescens. Next base: position 6,409,190 of record CM068478.1, on the reverse strand, counting down.
TCTTATATGGTTTGCGTGTTGTCTTTTTTTTTTTTGTTAGAAATTACTCTAATGGTTGATGAGAGTGATCACATACTGAGTAAAATCTTCTGCTAAAAGCTTTCATGATGTTGAACTGACGACATGTGAAAAAGCTGAAAGTTTGTGCTGTGTATTATTTTTTTGATGCATAACACTGAATTTACAGTAGAAGCCTCTCATCTCAGTGATTACAGCGAGCAACAACTATCTCAGTTGTAAGTCAGCACATTTTTCTACAGAACAAGTGTTTTTACAACAGCTTGCCAGCAAAGGGGGTTTCTATTAATGTCACTGTTTAGATCGAGTATTAATCTTATTGTTGTTATTAATACACTGAAAGGTGGTTTTTAAATAAAGAAAAAAATACATATATTTCGATTATTTCGTTTGAAATGAGGCATAAAGGTGTTGGCTTTATCTCACACCTGCAGCCTAAATGGCTCAGTATTAAAGTAGAGGTAAACACGCCTTGTCTTTGTGCTCCTGTAACTTGTATGTGTCTGAATTTTGGAGGATCGGCTGTTCAACACTCCTCTTTTCTCCTAACTCACCCCATCCCTCCGCTTTGTGGCACGCACGGAGATGGAGACTGATCCCAGGGACCAGCAGCAGATGTCGGACATGATGACAGACAGACGTCGCTTTAAGGCCGAGCAGCCTGATCAGCCGGATCAGCCTGATCAGCCGACCCTCCACAGCTGACCGAGCCTCCTTCACTCCGGCTCCTCCTCACACACACACGGCGACGGCTGCACGGAAACAACCATGGGAGTGGAAGTGGAGACCATCAGACCAGGAGACGGTAAGGACTATTATTATTATTATTATTGTTCCAGTAAGTCCATACTGTAACATTGTGTTTGTTTTTTTACAAACGTGTTTTAAATCGAGGTTTTCTGCCTCCAGGAAAGACTTTTCCGCAGAAAGGACAGACTGTGGCGGTGCACTACGTTGGTAAGACACTTTCACTTGGAAGAAAAAATGCATCCTCGCCAGATATGAGCTTTTTTCCCTGTTATAAAACAAATAACGGAAATTATTAAGGTTAGTATTTATACCTAATGGGAAAATAAATCGTTTTCCCCGAAGAGTTTGTGTGAATGAGGCTAACGGCCACGATACGGTTAGCTTGTTTTAGCCATCTCATTTTTAGCTTAGCTTGTTTTGGTTTCGCGGTGTGTGGAGTAGAAACCTGGAAATTAAATGTATTGTTTGATTTTTTTTTTTTTTTCCAAATCTCCTAACCCATGCTTGTAATCAGCTTAGTTTATCACATTTCTGTCAAGCACTAAATCAATGTTTAGCCTGCTGGAGTCCCGTTAGCCGCCTCCCCTCGTTTCCCGTCTTTGTGCTAAGCTAACCCATGCTAACAGGCGGTGGAGGAGCAGCCATGAGACCGATCTGCTTTTTCTAAATGTGGCTTTCTAAAACGGTGGAAAGCGCTTTTCTGTGTGCACACTTTAATATACACAACACTAAGTCAGTTTATACTAAAAGCTATAAGCCTTGAACAAAAAATATTTAGTAGATGAGTTACGTAATCACAGCGCAAAGAATGATTTTCATTAATAGTTTATGTTGATCCAATAATGATTGCAGTTATTATCTCTATCCTTTTGTGTATACAATATGAGGATGATTCACTAATGACATTTATAGTCCAACACCGCCCAGAGCTACATCTTTTTAATGGCTCATGTGTGACTCCTAAAATGTTGTTACTGTAACACATGGCAAAGAGAAGGTGGAAGGATCAATCTAAGAAGTCGGCCATGTTTAGCATTTTTGCTAAAAAAAACAAACAAACAAAAAACTAATTATGACAAGAAGACAGTTGTCAAGTAATATTCTAACAATTGACTAATGGCCATAGCTGGAATATAAGCTTATCCTTCAAAATAACTTTTTTGTTGTTGGGCAGGTACACTGACCAATGGGAAGAAGTTTGACTCCTCCAGGGACCGAGGAGAAGCTTTCACCTTCAAGATTGGACAGGGCGAAGTAATCCGTGGCTGGGATGAAGGTGTAGCTCAGGTATGGAGAGAAAACATACAGGGAGACAGTACATTTAATCTGGATCACTATTTAGTTTCTGAATGGGGCTTGGTATTATGATGTGGGAAAAAAATCTTTTGTGCGGTTTTGTTAAAGTTAAATATGATTGATTAGCTTCATACTTTACACAATTATTGTATCGTAAATGGCCTGCACCAATTGCAGTCTGTCATGGATATGCATGTAGGCACAGTAAAAATTGAAATTATGTGGTAGGTGGGAGTTTCAGCACCAGAGCATTCACATGTCCGCTTAAATCAATCAGTGTCAGTACAAACAGAGCAGAAGTCAGCTCAGACTGAACAGGGTAATAAGTGCACACTGGGCCATCCGCTACCATGGCTTTAGCTCGAGCAGGCAGATGTCAAATCTCATACAAATACAAGCTGACAAGTGTGCAGTTTGTTTTATTTACTAGTAAATACACTGCAAGTTAGTCAGAGTCAGTTAATATGATAGACCTAAAAACTGCTGGGCGTTCTCCTACAGTATATTTACTTGGATTGTACTTGATAAGTGGAGCAAGGACAGATGGGCAAAAGTGCCAATTTAATAGTATTATATTTGTTATCATTACTTTGATATATTGTCGAATTCTGCTCTAAAAACATTTGTATTGTGTATTTAGAAAGTGTTAGAGTCTTTCTGACGATAAGTTATATATATACAAATGTGTTGCTCTCTCTTTTAAAGCACTTCATTACCTTTATGTAACTCACTCTTCACCTCCTCCACAGATGAGCCTTGGCCAGCTGGCTAAACTGACGTGCTCGCCTGACTATGCATATGGCAGCAAAGGATACCCACCCATCATCCCACAAAATGCCACTCTCATCTTTGAAGTGGAGCTTTTGAAATGCTGAGTGTTTAAGATGCAGGGTTGCACTTCAGAGTTTTTTCATTCCACCCACATTTCTGATTCAAATAACTGTAATTAAAGGTGCTGAGACTGTGCCAGTGCTGGGAATATCTCTAAAAGGTATAGTACAACATTATGGGAAAAAAGGTTTATGCTTTCTTGCTGAGTTAAATGAGATCAATAACACTCATGCCAGACTATCTCTTGACTCTGGGACAGCTGTTTACAGCCTTTGTGCTACAGTAAGCTCAGACATGAGTGGTATCAATCTGTTAATATAACTCTCCACAAGAAATGCTCTGAAAATGTAAAAGCAACATGTTAAGTAAATGTCCTGAACTTCTCTGGCCTTCATATTTATATTTGCCCGTTAAGTCTTTGACTTATACTGGAGTTATGAAATAGCACAAAAGATACAATCAAGGATAAGAACAAAAACTAAGGAACTCTAGAGTGAACCAATGGCATCTTCTTTGTTTTTAAGTGTTCATCCCAGTGTCTCAAAAGTAGTGTGATTTTTGATGTTTAAAAAAAAAAACACATTTAAAAAGCTCATTGGTTTCTTTCCAGCATGAATTTATCTGTTCGACAGATGCAGCTTAAAGCGTTACAAGAGCAACTTTGTATGTTTAGAAACAACATTGGCTGATGTAATACATTTTGTATCCCTACTTGTTTTTCCATTTATATTACAAAGAATTGATTTTGAAACTGGTATCTTATCCTACATCATTAATCCTTTCTGTCAAGTTATAGGCCTGAAGTGCTCTTGTATTAAATCATAATTCTTAATTCAATAATTTCAATGTTAACAGGTTGTTGGTTTTTGTTTTGTTTTTTTAAGTATATCATCAATTAGGAATTGTCTTATCTGTGGGTATTGCATTCTTGCATTAAAAAAAGAAAATGTATACTGTGTATATCTTTCATTTGTGATCACATTTCACACACCTGAACATAATAGGAAACATTTATTTTTTTAGTCAACTTTGTGTACAAATATTTGGGGAGACAAATAATAGTCAGTGAGTTGAAGTTTTATTTTACTGAATAAAACAAGTTTCTTTTCAGACAGTACTGCAGGTTTGTAAGTTGTTGGTGAGGAGTATATGTTTTTCTCTCACCATTATGGTTCTGGTTCACTGGCAGGAATGAATACGTTTAAATATTTGCTTCAGAGGGATTGACACGTTGGGCTTTAGGAATTGTAGAAGTGGTTGCTGGTATGTGTGTCAGGTAAATTGTGCTAAATGGGATTTGACAATAGTGATGAGAAGTTCGGATCTTTTTACTGACTCAGATCTTTTAATCCTGTTCAGTAAAATGAACGAATCTTTTTTCAAACACTGAAGAGCAACATGGTTTACCTCACTTGGCATATAATACACAAGTTTTGGGTCATAGCCTGCTGAAGCTGAAATTACTGATTACTTCATTTGCCGGTAGGAGAGTGTTCAGCCTATCATTAAAACATTCCCATTCTATCTATCGTATTTATAATATCGTATAATATAGCACCTGCATATGAACTGGGATGTAAATGAAAAATACAGATGGAGGTTGCTGATCAACCAGTTTTCTGCTGTGTTTCTTCTCGTAGTGGTTAGCGCTGTCGCCCCACAATAAGAAGGTCGCGGGTTCGGTTCCCAGCCCCAACAGGTTTAGGTTAATTGTCCGCAGTGTGAGTGATGGACTGGGCTACAGCACGGAAAAGCGGTAGATGGATGGATTATGATATGATATGGTGTGTGTGTGCCCCCCCCCCCAGAGACTAGAGACCAGACCAGTTCTTTAATGTATGAGGAATCATCGCTCCAGTCAATCCAATCCAATCTAAATTTGTCCCAACACTTTACCAACCATATAAGAGGACTGACCTGTAAAGCATGGCACTGATACTGTGCAGGGAAAAGCTGCCATGATATCAGGGACCTCTGCTGCCTTCACTTGCCTCTGCTAATATTTTCGACCTAACACGGAGGTGGTCTGACCAGTTCCACTGTTATCAGTTGGTAAACAGGACTGAAGTAGTGAAACCATCCTGTCTCTTCCTATTGCAGGTGTCACTCGGTGACATAAATATAACTTGTAAATTGCAAACCTCTTTGCACATTCAGGCGGAAAATATCCAAGAAGAAGAGCACCCAGAGCTGGCACAGGGACAGATGTATTACAGAAATTCAGACAACGTATATGACACCTTAGAATTTACTGATTAATCATTAATCAGTAGACAAACGATCAGGCTGGCTGGTTTGCCCCAAAGTATAAAATTAATGGAAAACTCGGGACGTTTTTGTTTTGGGGGGTGTTTTGATAATTCCGACAGCACGTGAATGCCCCGCCCCCAGTGATCATCTCATTGACTTCAATGTGAACTAAAGTGGCGGACAGTCGCTTTGTGAACAAGTTTAGACATTTATTTGGATGTTAGCCCGCCGTTAAACTCCATGTTCAGCTCCACAGACAGTTACATTTTCGTATCGTACGATTTTTTATTTATTTTTTGTCCTAATTGGAAGATTTTTGTGACTTGATTGAAAACAGCGGTGCGACGTTGCGGGTCCAAGTCTGAGCAGACAAACGGAGTTTCTTTTCGTGTCGAAGGAGCTCAGAAGTGATCAGAAGTGATGATGACGGTTAAAGTCATTACCGGACTGGTCATTGTCGTCCAGTTTCAAATAAGTTTCAGCACGCTGAAATCTGCAGCTGGTAAGTCATCAAAAGTTTTAGTCCTTCTGCTGAACTGCGTCATTTTAAATGTTTATATGAAGAAATTCACAATTTAAACGTTTCACTAGAATATACTGACTTGTAACAGCAGTGACGATGATGCTTTTTCTCTTTGCAAAGACTAAAATGTATTTTTTATTAAATATGTTAGTTGAATACAGGATGATGAGAAGACATTTCTAAACATCTATGTATTTTTATCTGAGTAATTAGACAGAAATGGAAGACAGCTTATTTAGAAATGCTATAACTGTGGGAGTATTTCCCAGTTTTAGGTTCCTGTGAATTTGTTTTTATACATTCAGACAGTCGGTCCTGATTTATTTTATTTAATTTTTTATTTTTTGAAGGAGCTGGCAGGAACTAATGAATAAAGTTGTCATCAGGTTCAGTTTTCCTGCTGCTGCTTTGAGATAAATTGTTTGCAAAAGTGTTTTATATTTAATTAGGTTTATCTATTCTGTGTTTATTTGAAATGAAAAGGAATCAGGAGTGTGTTGAAATGTAGCTGGTGACACTGAGCTGCAGGATAAATGTAACCCCTCAGAGTGAATTTAGTGACACAGTCAGGATCTTTTATTATTCATAAACTGCCCCGTCTTCACATCAGCACCAGTTGGTTATGTAGTCTGCTCACGTCACACCAACACACCGGTTGGGGCTTTTGGGGCATCTGGAGCCAACAGGCCAAACTCCCACCGCTGCCTGGCCTCACATGGCTGGTCCTGGACCTGCTGGTGTGAGGAATGTGAAGCATGTCTTCACCCTCTGCTGTGAAGAGAGAAGTCAGGACGCACTGTTGTCACTGACAGAGTGACTTAATACACATGTTTGCCACATGGCACATGCTCAGATGTTCGTGTCCTGTTGTTTGTGGGAAGATGCAGGATTCAGAGTGCTGGACGTATTCTACACATCTAACATACACTTTTCCTGCTTTATTCACCCTTAAGGGTAATAATCTTTATGGTCCTGACTAAGTGCATTTAAATGCAACTTTTAAAAGTCTCTCATTGACCAAATTTTACTCGTCTCTTGCGTAGGTACACCTCACGTCCCTGCAGTAGATACTTTCAAGTGCACCTCTTTAATAATAATCCAAACAGGCTAGATATCATAAATGCTCAGCAAAAATATAAACTAACCCGTCCAAATGGCCGTGAATTAAACTAAAGTCTCAGTGTTTTGGGTTATTCCATCAGTTGGAAATGTTGTTGATGAATTTAAACAGATATAGTTTGGTGTCTTTGAAAAGTTATGAAATACAGTTTCCCAGAACCGGCGGTCGAGTCAAATAGTTAGTTCTTTCTTGTGTTAAAAACATGAAAATCATACTGATGTAAAAACAGAAAAGAGGCAAAATCTCTTGATAACCTGGAACAAGAAAATGTTTCACTGAAATCGCGTAAATGATACATTTGTCATGAATTTAAATTTGATTTTAACACAGATTTAGTCGTGATTTTGAAACATTTTTCTAATAAGGTAAAAATTTGTTGAACCTGTGCTCATACTGTGAATGCTACACGATGTCTCAGCATCATTAGATTGACTCTCTGGCATTTAAATGTTATTGGCGGTGTGATGTTGATATCCTCTTTAATGACTGATAAAATAATGAAAGACACATTAATCAACTTGTCCTCCCCTCACTTATCTCTGATTCCTGAGTAGTCTACCGTACTGCCACCACGGCACTTCCTTCTCCAGAGGGACGGCAGCATGTAAACACTGAGACTCACAAGTCCAGGGAGAGGAGGTGGGGGTCCAGGTCCAGGTCTGAGTCCCCTGGCTGGGCTGCAGATAAGAGGGACCACTACAGAGACCAACACCAACCAGAGGGGCCAGATCCAGACCTGCTTATGGAGGAGAGACATGACAACTCTACACAGATAGTGGTACGTTTGTTACATTGCTAACAAAATGTTACCAGATGAAGAACAGAAAAAGGAGAAAAATCGGTGAACGTTATATACAGAAGAGAGTTGTTGCATCCCAAAAATACCCATATTTTTCAGAACAATGATCATGCCTACTACACATCTAGAATCTACAGTCCTGGAGATGCAGCCAGTAAAGAGCGGTGGGTGAACGTAGATGAGTGGAAGGTCCGTGGCGTTTTGTCCCGCACCCACAGACAGGCTGAGGTAGGAACTGGATCTGTGGGAATACATTCACAGGGTACAAACTGATTAAACCAAAACTAATGCTGATATTCAGAACAACTCACACTGACTTGAATTTGATTTTACTTAGACACACTTGGGGACAGTTAAGCTGTATTTTACTTGTTTGCATTATTATTGTAAGTTCCAACTGGTTGTTGAGCATCTCTAACATACGTTTTGCTAATGTTTCCTTCCAGAGAGTGAATCTTTCCTTTAATTTTCCTTTCTATGGACATTTACTCAAAGCAGTCACAGTTGCAACTGGTGGTGAGTCATAAAAACTCTTGCATTATTTCTCGTATTCCTAAAGCTTTAAATTTATATTTTAGTTTTTGAAACCCTTTCTTTCTAAAGCAAAGGTCTGCTTCTAAATATGGTATAATATATCGCTTCATATCAGCAGTAACAAAATAGTGAAGGATCTGTTTTTCGAACAGTAAGTTAAATTACTGGGAGTGAATCAGCAGCAGTAGTATCAATAGATGTAGTAATCTGAGATCTGGTAAGCAGGAGGAAGGGGGTCGTTGTTTCTCTGAAGTTCAACATGTTTACAGTGAATATTGTGACTGTCCTCTTGTACTTCATCTGCATGTTTGTTCCCGTCAGGTTTCATTTACACTGGAGACATAATTCACCGGATGCTCACAGCCACTCAGTACATCGCTCCACTGATGGCAGATTTTGACCCGAGCCTTTCCAAAAACTCAACTGTAACGTACCTTGATAATGGTACGACATACAGACAGTTTGAATTGCTATAATTGTTCTATCAGTTCTATTTTTTTCCTTTGTGGGTCTTCTGTGCAGCATGTTTGTTAAATATGAATTTGTGTTCACATTCGTCTCTAGGAACTGCTCTGGTGGTTCAGTGGAACCAGATTCACCTCCAGGACGTCGGTGTGGGAACCTTCACTTTTCAGGCTGTTCTTCACTGTGATGGACGGATCGTCTTCGCATACAAAGAGGTGACTCTTCTCCTCTTGTTTGCGGTCAGGTTTTAATGCAGAATTAGTTTCATCAGCTCTTTATCTTTCACAGATTCCTATTGACATCAGCAAAATCAACACTGAAAATCATCCCGTCAAAGTGGGACTATCAGATGCTTTTGTGGTGCTTCATGAGATAGAACAGATCCCCAGTAAGGGGCACATTTTTTAAAAAATGTTTTTAAAAATTTGCGTCTAACTTATTCAACTACCTTTTGAATATCACCAACAATTGACAACATGACATCTTTTCTGCCGTGGTCCAGACGTTCGGAGGAGAACCATCTACGAGTATCACAGAGTTGACATCCTCAAGTCCAAAATCTCCAACTCTACAGCTGTGGAGATGTTTCCTCTCCCCAGTAAGTTGACCCTTCAGAGTAACAGAGAAGTAATGCTAAGTTACACATATTTTCTGTGCACTGTTATTGACTCATCTAAACTCCATTTATTCCCTCCATTCATATTTCAAATGATAGTTTACTTTTTAGGGAGAGTTAAATGAAAACTGATCATTGTACCTGTTGCAAGTTAATTCTGTCCTGCAGCACATCCTGTCAAAACATACTCAGGTTTTATTTTGAGAAGCCAAGACTGTCTCTCCCCGCCCACTCTTGACTTTCCCTTACTCTCAGCATGTCTCCAGTTCTCCAGCTGTGGTCCATGTGTCACTTCTCAGATTGGCTTTAACTGCAGCTGGTGCAGTCGGCTACAAAGGTAAACTGGAAAAGCATTCAGAGATCGCACTGCTGAAAAGGATGCACCTTTTCAAAGAGTGATTTTAATATGTAAATGCTTAGGGTTTTTTTTTTTTTTTTTTTTTTCCTGAGTTCTGAGAGCTATTTACACTTAGAAAACCACGACACAGCAGCAACTACCATATGAAGAATACTGTATATTTGGTATTTGCAGAACAATTAATTGTGCAACATTCCAAGTTATAGAGATTTACATTTTCTGTGTTGCTGAAGTGCCTATTAAGGTGCTATCTTTTAAAGTTTCCCCTTTTAAAGCAATTGATGTAGTAAAAAAAATACTGAATGTCAGTTTAAAAAAAAGAAAGAAAGAAATAACAGTGAAAAGTAAAATAACATGACTTTAGAGAGCCGGTAAAAAGATTTTACTGTGTGAGATGACTGAAGTGCTCAGAACAGTTGGGACAAAACATTTCACATATAGAAATGTAGCGTGAAATCACCTGCATTAACAATGAGCACACATGAGCTTTGTACATTTAGACTATAAAATCTTTGTAAAATAATTTACAGCATTCACTCTTTTTATATTTGAGTAAAAGGAGTCATTACAGTTATAGTGATTATTATTATTATTATTATAAAAGAAAGTTATCAGTCTGCAACTTGAAGTGCAAAAAGCAGATTGTGACCTGCTCAAAGTTATACCTTGTGTTTTAAAGCTGTCCATATTCTGACATTACGTTAATATTCACTTCCTTTCTCAGATGTTCCAGCGGCTTTGATCGTAATCGGCAGGACTGGGTCGACCACGGCTGCCCGGAGGAGGTTCTTACTTTTTACTCACATTTCTTACATTTCCGTCTCACTCTTAAAATAAGGACTTTAATTTTGATATTGATGATATTGTGGACTTTTTCAGAGACGGGATCCCCGGTGTCTCCGGATCACAGATGTCACAAACACATCTCGCCAGCTGGCACATACTACTCCTCCTGTCACAGCACCCACAGTGCAGCAGAGGAGCTCCAGCATGACTCCCACCCCCCTCAGCAGGACATCTATCATCACCCACCCATCCACACACACCAGTGCAAGCAGAAGAAGAATGTCCACGCCACAACCTCCGACCAGCAAACCTGCAGACGGTACGATGACAAATGCTCTTCAAGTCATCTGTAGTTGACAGTTTAGAGCTCAGGAGAGAAAAGGTGTGATTACCAGCTGAAGAGTTAATGTTTGTTGTTGTGACCCGAGTCCCCACCCAGTGTGTTTTGTAAGTCCGACCGTGTGGGGGTCAGGTGGTCAGCTATTTCCCAGGCTTCTGTCAGCTCCTAGCGAAGCGTATACAGCGCCATGTTAAATACTGCATAGTGTCCTGAGCTTCTGAAGGATGATCCAGTATATGTGCATCACTCAATGGTCTGGTTTGGCCAGAATAGGGGAAGTCTTCGATTTGAACGTGGACGCTATAAGGATAACAATGCCCTTCTCAAATAAAACTACGTCAGTTATTTTACTTTAGTACTTTATTTTTAGCTAAAAAATGTGTTTTCCCTTCTGAGATGTTTCAGAGTTCCCAGGAGATCTGGATAAAAAAAACATTTTTTAATTTGATGACAAGGCAAACTGTCATATTGAGTGTTTGTGTTCTTTTTGTTTTTCAAGATGATGCAGAGATCTCTTGGCACATAAATGGAGCATGTAAGTCATATTTTTTTACAACTTTACACCTTTTACCAGTTCAATTCTGAATTTAGCGAAACACATTGATAAAATAATGCTGACAAATCAATAACACAGCGAGCTATTTAACAATATTCTAGTCTATGTTGACTTGGCACAGTTTCGTAATCACAGTATTTTATTTCCACATACCGTTTGTGTATTTGTGGCAGCCATATTTTTAAACTTTCTCTCTCACACTCGAGCACATTGACATCAGTCACAGTCAGACTGAACACCAGCTCCTTTGGTGGTCTGCTAAATCAACTAGTTTTGTGGGAAACTTTCTGCTGTAGCCTAACTTTGTCTGTTATTATGGCAATAATTGAAATTCCCTGGTGTTTTCATTAGTTTTTAGTTTCCAGTGTAAACGTTTTTTTTCTTTGGATTAGTCATTTATGTGCAGCTTCCAGTGTTTGTGTACATGATTGTTTTCCTCAGTTTCGGTGCGCTGAGCTATAAAAATGATCGACACATCAGCATTTTATTTCCATCTCCTGTCCTGTCGTATTTACCTCTGTGCAGCAGGAGACGAGGAGAACACAGGAGACAGTGAGGAGCAGCTGCAGATCGGTCTCCTGGCGGGCATCGTCTTCATGATGGTTGTCATGGCAGCAGCTGTCCTCCTGTCCTTCTATGTGTACAGCCACCCGACCTCCAGCGCCAGCCTCTTCTTCATGGAGGTTAGTAGCTCACTTTATTATCATTACCAGCCAGCAGCTTAAGTCCTAAAGTTATTAATGCATTTCATTTGGATTGCACAGCTGCCTGTTCACTTTTAATCAGATGCAGGACCAACCATGATTTGGGAATTCCCCCAACTTTTACCAAGTAACCACCAACTTCTGGTGTTTATTGGCAGTTAAACAAATTATTCCCACCAGCTGGCGTGGCATTATGCCACACACACACACACACACACACACAGGCGTTTTCAAAAGGCACTAAGGCAGAACTGACCCCACACCAGGTCGTTCCTGAAAGGAAAGACATAACTTTCACCATCTCATCAGATTTATTTTTTGCCTTGTCAGTAGTAAGATTTTAAAAAAAGTTGCACTTCTAAGACATAAATTTAGAACCAGATATCTTAATCTAACCATCTGCTGTAGATGCCACTTAGAAAAAACGTTATATGCACATTAGAAGTTGACTTTATGGCAGGAAAATGTTTTTAGAATGGATTTGATTGTACAGGTGTACCTAATAAAATGACCAGCTGTTGAGCATCTTTGGATGAACAGGCTGACTACAGGAAATGGATTTAAACTAATTTTCACCAACATAGATCAGAATTTTTTTTTTTTTTTTTTTTTTGAGAGTACCTCCTTGTCTCAGTGCTACAGACAAACTTTTTATCCACTTCCTGTTCCTCACAGCGGCGGCCGACCCACTGGCCAATCATGAAGTTCAGACGGGGTTCTGGTCGGCCTTCCTACGCTGAGGTGGAGGCTCCAGGTCAGGACAGAGACAGCATCGTGGTCATCGACCCCAAACAGTCTTTTGTGATGTCGGACCGAAGAGAAAGCGAACAGAAGGAGGGATTCATTGTTCCTGATCAAAGAGAGCGCTTCCTGTTCTCAGAAAACTCCTGACCAAAACTACATATCCCAGAAGTCTTCGGGAGTGGAGCTAATTCTCTACGTGAGCATTCTTTCTTTGAATGCCAATCCATGTTTTCAGCGTAGCTGTTGCTCAAATTTCCCTTCAGGACAGTCTGAGCAGTCAAAGTTGAAACCGTCAGACCTCGGAGGAAACTCTAACCACAGATTTCACGCACCTGTTAGACTTCATGTTTGCATTTGCTTGGTGAGCCATAGAACTGTGTTCTGCAGTAGAAGTACTTGTTTTTAAACGTGTTTTTACTTTGCTCAGGTCATTCACCGGTTCACTGCAGCATCACCTTTTGCTCTGTGCGGCGCTGCAGAATGTTTGTCTTGAGACATTTTCTCTGAAAGACGGCCGCTCGTTTTCGTTCCCACACCTACTTCACAAGGAGGAATGTCATATTTGGGTGTCATTTCCTCATCTCAAAAATACAGAATAAATTCCTCACCGTAAGACCCACCTTCATCTCAGGGGCAGACAGAGTGCAGCGTGTGTTCACTGCTGTTTATCTGAGAACAGAACTGCTGCTGGTAAGATTTTTATTTTCTTTACTTGAAAATAAAGACAGATAACATTTACTGACTACAAACAAATATGTGCACGACAGCATCCACACCTATCATAAATACAGCTATATATTATCTATGCATTTTAGACATGATTCAATCTCCCAACTTTACCAACAGGCTGAAATTGTTCCCATGTACAGAACCAGTCAGACTTTCCCAGCCAACGCTCGTCTGGTACAGTTTGTGTAGTCAGTACATTTCTGACATACAGCGTAAATTTCAGTGTTCAGTAGCTGTACTGATGATACTGACTGTCTTCACATTACCAGTCCAGCTTTCCTCATCAATAAGTTAAATATACAACTAAAGAGAAGGTCACACAGACTGTGGAATGTCATTTCATCAGCGTTATCGACGTGTTTAGAAATTTAAAAAGCCTTACAACTGTCATTTTCTTGTTATGGCATTTAGTTATTGAGGTTTCACCTCAGCTCTGTTTCTTTATATGGTTTATCGATGCTGATACATTATAAAACTGTTTGATTTATGATCTCAAAATAAAGATGTTTTATCGAATGTACATTTCTAACAAGATGATATTAGTATCAACAATTTCCTGCACGGTGACATTTACCACATCTAATTAATCTACACATAATCCTAGTGTTCTGTATTATTTGAGGCTTAAATTAAGACAAACGGTATCTGGATCGGTCATTTAAGACTGGAGCTGCCGAGTCTCAGGGTGAAGGCACTGCTGTGTTGGAGGTATTGTGATGGTTCTGGATCAGTGATTTAGGTTTCTTTTTCTTCTGAGAATCAAACAAAAATGGGAAGAAGAAAATGTAGTAATGTTTACAAGATACTCATCCAATCTTAAAATATATTTTGTGACAGTGATAAAAGATTGTTTGGGGTTTTTTTTTTAAGTGTTACTCTATTGTCTGGGACAGTATTAAGTTAAAATAGTGTGACTCACCCTTCACTGGCGGTGCAGGTAATCGCCTCCTCATTTGCCTTGATGAGTCCAGAGTGACTGGCTATGAAAAAAAAAAATTGTGTTAAAGTTGTCACACTGAGCACCGACTAACAGTGAGCTATACAGCTACTGTACCGTAACGGGAACCGTCCTGGAGAAGCGTGACTGCGTCTGTGTGTCGACATTGAGGCCGGCACTTTTCAACGCAGCAATTCTTGCAGAGATGTCACAAATCTACAGCAGCAACACAAAGTTTTACTGTAATAAGAAAGCTGTTTATCCCTTTATCTGTTAAAAATTCACTCATCAGGAAGCACCTCATCAATGTTTAAATTCCACAGACCATAAATCCCCAGATAACTGGGGACATCCTGATCACTCCTCTTGCACCACCTTCAAAAATCCACATTGCATACCTGCCATACCTGCATTTGTGTTCAAGTCCAACGCTAATCAGCAGAACATTGTTGGGATCCCTTTTTATTCTACTTGCATCTCTAACCCTCGGTGCGTGTCCAGCTTCAACCCACCTGTAGTTCAGACTGTTGGACCTTGGCAGCTGCTGATGCCACCTGCTCCTCCAGGAAGGACAGCTCCATCTCAGACGTGGAGCTGCAGATTCCCCTGGCGCACTCCTCGAGGTCGCTCAGCTCTGCCTCCAGACTGTAGACCGAGCCAGCTGCCACGTACACCTGCAGCACGTCCAGTACAACGCAGGTAACAGGGACATTTTATATTGTCAGTCAAGACTTGATTGCACATTGACACACGTGCATCAGCTAAAATCAAATCAGTCCTTTCATATCCCAAACTGTGCTTTAGATAAGTAGGACAATGATATTCAGGCAAACATACATTTTCCTCCAGTCTGGAGAACTGCTGATCTAGTTTCTTGGGGTCGGTGTTGGGGGGCAGCGAGGCGGAGGAGAGCCAGACGTCGTCTCCACTTTCCACTCCCTGCAGCAGCTCCTCTGTGGCGTTCAGCACCTTCAGCACCTCTGTGGTGATGCTGCGCAGAGACACAGCTGAATACCTCTGCAATAAACACACACACAAAAAGATATTCTCTGATACGTTTGTAAAACATGAAGTGTTGCAGTGTTACGAGGATTCAATTTTGTCCCCTTTTGTTTGCTGCACCACAAAGTATGAACAAAAACAGCCCATTTCTTATACCGAGTGTGTGAAGGAATTTAAAGCATGATTTCTGATCTTAATAAACCCTGCTGGTTATTCATGTTGCAAAACTTCCATCTGTTTCCACTTCCCTTGAGGAGGAAGTCATGAGGATATATTATTGCTTTAAATGAAAACAAAAACAATTAGTTTTCAGATTTAGGAGAGTATGCCTCAGTCATTTCTGCACAGCACAGCACAGAAAGTAAAAAATGAAAATAAGAACTTGGATAAGAAGTTGCATCAAAGCAGTGCAAAGGTAAAAGGTGAAAAAGATTTCCACTAATCATTAATCAGCATTATTCATGCCATCCTGCAGCAAAGCTGGTTCTCACCTGCTCCAGAAGAAAAGACAGAGACTGTATTGTTTTGTAAAGCTCCATGTCACTAACCTACAGCACACAGAGAGAAAAAGAAGAGAAGAAACGGGGCAGACAGGAGAGGACTAGTTAGCTGAGCAGTTAGTTAGGAAGTTAGTGATTGATAGAGTGATGCCTGTCTAAGTTAGTGAGGAGACACATGAAGAAGAAGCTGCAGTTCTTACGTTTTGAATCTCCTCTGGTGACAGTAAGCCCTCCTGTGGAGAAGATGAGCTGCTCTGATCGGTGACGTCTGCACGTTTTTCTTTAGTTCCTTCAGCATCTCCCTGCGTCTCCACCTTTTCCCGGTCTGTTGCCATTTTCTCTCCTCCATCCTCCTGTTCATCATCATCCACTTCTCTTTTACAAGCCTGTTGGGCCTCATTTGGCTGAAATGCAAAGTTTCTTTTTTCTCTTTCTTCTCTTTCCTCCTGCTCATCTCCATTTCTGCTCGTCAGCTCCCCACTATTCTTTTTTCCTCCAGTTTGCTCAGTTCCATCTTCTCTAACATCTAGCTCTGATTTTATGTTGTCGTCTTGATTTTCTTTCACACTTCCTGTCTCCTCTGATGAAGTTGTGCCTTGTGCATCTTTGAAACCACCTTCTCCTCTTATTTTTACACAACCATCTGTCTCTAGTTCCTCTCTATTTATTTTCCTTATTTCTGCAGCCTGCATGTCCTCTAATGTGATCATCAACATGCTGCTGATTATTCTGTCGAATTCAGTGTCTTCCTCTTCACTGTCTGCTGTAGCTTCCCACATCCTCTGACCCTTTTGGCTGTTTTTGTTCTCGTCTTTTCTTTCATGTTTGTCTGGCCGCTTTGTCTCTGGCTGGTTTTCGTGTTCCTCTCTTGTTTCATTGGACTCGATTATCTCCTCTGCTTTCTTGGCTTCGACCACTGAGTTCAGCTTCGTCCCTTGTCCCTCCTGTGTCTCCTTAGCTTTTTCAGCCCTGTCCTCACATATATGCTTCTCTACTACTATTAATTCATCTTCAATCGCTTTTCTCACGGTCTTGTCTAAGCAATCTTCCTCTTGAGGTTCTTCTACCGCTGCTTTGCAGTGCTGGACATCATCAATCTTTGGTTGGCCATCCAAAACATTCTCAACAATTGGTTTTTCATCACTATTCATATTCTTTGTTTGCTCTGTTTCATCCATTAAATCAAACATTTTCACATCCAAATCTTCAAATGATCCTCTCCTCACCACCGCTCCCTCCCACACATCTTCCATCTCAACAATACTGTCAATTCCTCCATTCATCTCCCGCTCTCCTTCATTCTCTTCGACTCTATCCAGCTCATCCTCAGTGGAGGAAAACTGAGAGGCGCTGACTAGACTGGCCAAATTGCGCAACTGACAAGCCTGAACTGCTTTTTCTGCTTGTAACTTCCACAGTGTTTCGTCATCCACAGCTTCCTCCCCTTCTTGGCCTCTGCCTGCTCGGTCCAGCTCATCCTCTGTGGATGAAAACTGGATGGCGTTGACTTGTTCTGCTAATCTGCACACTTTCATAGCTAGCTCCTCTTTCCTCCCATCCTCCTCTTCCTCTTCTGTCTTCCTCTCTTCGATGCCAACTCTGTCCAGCTCATCTTCCGTGGATGAGAACTGTGTAGCTCTGACTTCGTTTTCCAACTGACAGAGTTTATATGTGAGTCTTTCTGTCTTTTCTGCCTCCTGTTCTTTGTGTTCTTCTGTCTTTTCATCCCACTCTGCTTTATCCTGTCCAGCTTTGTCTAACTCATCTTCTGTCGAGGAAAAGTATGAGAGTCTGGACTGTGTGACAAG
This sequence comes from Remorina albescens, assembly GCA_034769265.1. Lineage (NCBI taxonomy): Eukaryota > Metazoa > Chordata > Actinopteri > Carangiformes > Echeneidae > Remorina > Remorina albescens. The sequence continues at coordinate 6,391,524 of CM068478.1, read as the reverse complement.
TCTATACAATCTGTTTTTCATCTCTTCGTCATCTACTTCCAAATCCCTATCTTCCTCCTCTTTCTCCTCCTTCATTCTTACTTCACCAAAGTCAACATCCATCTCCCACAACTTCTCACCATCTTTGTCTCTGTCCTCACTTGCTGGTCTTCTTTCTCCATTCAGTTCATCATCACAGTCTCTGTCTTCATTGAGTCCTTCTTTTTGCGTGGAGGAGCCACAAACTCCTGCCAGATGTTGTAGTTTTAATGTGAGCTCCTCGTCCATCTCACTGGTTTTAGGTCTGATCAGGTCATTCTCAGGAGTCGATGCTCCAGAGGTCAAAGTGTCAGGGGTCATGGCATCAGAAGTAGGCTGGGATTGGTTATTTTCTCTGTTAAAATCCTGCAAATACAAGAAGTCAGCTAAAACCATATTTCTGTGGTGAATTAAAACAATTTCCCCCAAATGCAGTTATGAGTTTATTAGGCACACCTGAGATAGTTTAGTTTGGCAGTGCCTATTCATATTTTTTTATTTTACATATTACATTTAAAAATACAGACTTTATATTCATGCTCCTCAGCAGGAAAATTCACATTATGAAACCATCATTTCACAAGAAACTGGAATGATTATTAGGATTATTTTCTGACGTTAGTATGAGCTTCATGAAGAAATGGTCCTGTCTCATCAGTTTGCAGTTTAAAGTAAAATGTTCTTACCGTCACAGAACAGGAAGCTGCTTGCTCTTTGTTGCTCTTATGTTTCTTCTGTGACCTCCGAACTTGGCCCACCTCTGGCTCAGCAGTCATCCTGTTCTCCTCCTCCTCTCTTGCCATGTCTACATTAAAGTTAACATCAATGATGCTTGTCCTTTGTGATGATAGAGGTCGCCTGATCTCTGCAGGTGTCTTCTTAAAAAAAGCCAGCAGATGTTTATTAGGTGTCCAGTTCCCCTCAGAGTCTGAAAATATGTCCTCTCTGCTGCCTGGGCGATCCATCAGAGGCAGTGGGATCCTGTCCTGAGTGTCCTGCAGGTTAAAGTTGGAGTCTTTCATCTTCTTGTGGATCTCCTGGAGAACATTCCCCCAGGAGTTGTCGGACTCAGGCTTGGTTTCGTTGTCAGATCCCATGCCTTCGTAAGCGGACACCACTCCGGACTCCCTCTCCAATGCACTGTAGACCAGGCTTTTTCTTTTGGTCAGCAGGCTGGGGCGAGACAGCTGGGCGCTCTGCAGGGCAATCCAGTTTCCGTCCGGGCTCTTCAGCACTGAGGACACACCTCCGCATGCAAGCGTGCATGCACATAGATATCATGCAGACAAGCAGACCATATGCCAAACAAACACAGCAAAAAAAAGTCCAATCACGCACGCAGAATCGTGAACAACAAAGCAAACAAAAACACAGAGATATGCAGCATATGAGCTGGAAAACACAACCAAAACCAAGAGACATGACTACATCACACCTCTTTAAGCTGCCTTACACTAGCTACTGTGTTTTAGGACTGAGTTTCATTCCTGTTAACTGAATATTATTGTCTAGAGACTGAAAGTAGATTGACTTGAACCCTGCCAATTTTTCCCCGTTTAGAAACAACATTTTATTCCACTTTGTGACATTAACACATATTGTCTATAGTCTTTGTTCCAGCTCTCTACTGTTTTAAAAAAAAGTCAAATTTGAAGCACAGATTAAGAAAAAGATCCTGAGACATTTGGAAATGTTGGGACATCATCGAGACTTGTTTGTTGTTTGTTTCACTATTGTGGTTATCAGGTTAAAGCAATGAGAACCAAAATCTTACCAGCATTGTCCAGCCGGTCTACACTCTTCCAAGTAGAAATAGTGGAGCCACTGCCTTCCCTCTTGAACGCCAACAGAGAGTCTTGGATCAGACCTGGAGGGTCATTTTCCAACAGTGAAGAGGCAGACTGTGACCTCTGAGGAGAGAGAAAGGGGAAATATTCAAAACAAAAATGACACTTTTCTAGCATCATTCTGTGTCAACCAGTCAGGTTACAAGAACTATGATCACCATTTCCTTTTCTTCAGTTTTGGCAGTGAATAATGGCCAGAAGTGTGTTTGCAGATGAAGACACCAAAGGGAACGCAGTGTGTTTACTTGCTCGACCAGCAGAGGTCAGTACAAGTCACCACAGAAATGTAAATCTTGGTAACACAGCAAACATACAGATTTATTTAGTTGTGTGCGATTTGTGTTTTTTACCCAGAGGCCTCGTTGGTGTGTGAGGGAACTGGAGGCTTGATCCGAGGGGAACTGATGATGGTGAGTGTGAGCATTTTTTTCCAGGGTCCAGTCGTGGTCACACTCTGTCCCCATTTCAGCTAAAGTCCTCCTCCTACTGATGATCTTACATACACGGAAACATGATTCATTCTGTATAAAGCTCTGATTCCTCATCAGAACATAAACAGCTAACTGGTTTTGATGCAGATTGCTCCGTTATGTGCAGGACATCTGTATTAAAACAGCATGACTTATATTTGAGCGTTATACAGTGGATTTTCAGACACAGTAAATCAATCTAATTATGCCCTATAAAACTCCTGCCACTGTACTAAGTGAGAGTTTCATCATTAAAACACATTATCTATTTTCATACTTTTTGCACGATAGTCTTGGCCAGTTCCTCAACGAGCTCTCCTCTGTGCTCCCGCAGATAGAGTGCTTCATTCTGCTTCTCCTGATGTACAAACACACACACACACACACACACACACACACAGAGATTCAGAGCTACACACTCCATAAGCTGATTACTTCTCTAAATATACGGATCTGCTGCTCTCTGTTCAAAGTCTTTGGGATGAAATAACAGATCAGTGACAAGCAAATCTTTAAAGTGTCTGCAGAACAAGGAATATATTATTTGGCACACAGATTGTCCTGTAAAATGACTTTTCTTCACTTAATAATGAAAAACACTAAGATGTGATCCAAGGAGCGGAAATTGATTGCAATTAATATGAAAATGTCCAATGATGTGTGGCTACAGGCACCTGGGCACAGACATGCACATGTCAAAGATCCCCATCCCTCCTTCTGTACATGTAAACAAAACGCCCACTCTGACAGAGATACCAACAGCAAAATAGTGCAGCGTTAACAATACAGTCTGAAAACCAACTTTCCTGACATTGAAACGTCAGAAAAAACCTGAAACCCAAACCTTTAGTCAAAGTGATCGTGTAACACAAAGTCCAAAGTGTGAGACACTGAGTCCAGATCAATGGCCATTTATAACAGACTATTTTTAAGACATTAATATCAATAACCTGATTGGCTGTGTCGAACTCGGCCTTGGAAATGGCCTCGTCTATGGCCTCCTCTGCCACCCGCAAGGCCACACTGAGCGTCTCGGCCATGCTGTGCTCTGAACGCAAACAAACACAATTGTTTTGTCATTATCTGAAATATCCTTCAATTACAACTGAAATCAAAGCAAAAACAAAAGTGTCTCACTGCTACTGTGTAAACCAGGGGGCATTATTTCCAGTTTAAAGTGGTCTTTAAGCTCTGTGCTACTGATCTGTTATTTCCTCATTCGTGTCCCCGAGCCACACAGACAGACACAAACATCACTGTTCATTCTTGTTTGATTACTCAAATGTAAACTATCAGCTTAAAACCAGTGATGCTATACTTTTCAGGCCTTTAAATGGGATTTCACAAAAAACTGAAAAAAAAAAAACAGTGAAAACATAAAACATGTTTGCACCTTCACTCTGCCTGTAGAAGGTTGAGTCGCTGCCACAGATGCTGCCCTCATTGCAGATGCTCTCCTCGTAGGCACTGCCCTCTGCACAGACAGACAGACAGACAGATGTTCACATGGATGGAAAAAGGCAGAAACAGTTCACTCCCAGAGAATTCATGACCCTGGAAAATTGGGAATTAAACAAAAGGGATGAGAAAAAAAACAGTTCCAGTTGGTCAGCGTCACTGATCACATTAAATCAAATTAAATCTTTTTCCAGTGTTTTATAAAGCATGAACTTATACTGTAGCACTGTTTATATTCCATATTAGCAAAAAGTCATAGCAATGATTTTTTTTTTTTTATATCTCAGCTTTTAATGTGCTTGAAAATGTGTTGGAATTTGTGTTTGAGATTGGCCGGTGGAGAAATTAGTCTTTCTGTTGACTGTTTTCCCCTCAAACTCTGAGCCCTGAGCTTTTTGCACATCATGTAAATATTCATGCAACAATGCAGCTATTTGTGGTTATATAAGTGCATTAGTGCAGCCTCGTGTGTGGCATTACCAGGCAACCTGATCTGTGTGCAGCAGGCGCTGGTTTGGAACTGCGGTACAGTACACAGGGTCACGTCCAATCATTTTAAGGGGCCAAAGACCAAGTGATATAAACTGTAGATTATTTTTGAAAAGTCAGAGAGCACGGAGGGAACTCTGCTCTGCCATGTGATGGCTAAACACTGCAGGCAGATGTGAGCCCACATAAGCGACTTTTCATGTACACGGAGACAAACTCGTGTTCCTGTGTCCTCCTCGCAGATGCGTGTGCAGAAGAGTGTCAACACATTTGGTCAGAGCACAGAGACGAGAGTCATGACCAACTCGGTCGCTGCTACCACAGCAGCCAAAGGTTACACTTTCCCTGGAGGGGGAGACTCAGGATGGTGAACTCATAGTAGCACACAGGACACATTTCTGCTAAACTGTATTTCCAAAATAAACACAGCATACAAATTTTGATGAAAACATTTTTCCTTTCCTTTATGTAATTGTGGCCATGCATTTTTATCTAGTGACTACAGACTACAGACTATTTTCTAACCGATTGTTCTTGTTGAAAACAAATCAACACCACAAACAGGTAGACAAAGAAAACACAAACAATTATGTTTGTGTTGTTGGCAAAGGAAATCAGCTTGACTTATGAGTCAAGTGATTGTTACTGTGTTGCCTCTTTCTAATGCTCCTCTGGGTCACTTTTATATTTTGCCGAGGATTTCTCTGAGCTCTGTGGTGGAGAACGCCTCACTGCTACATAAACCCCACACATTGTGCCTGTGTCCACAGCGTTTAGCCTTCAAATGTCAGCTCTATTAATTCTGATTCTATTCACGCAGCTCACATTGTTCTTAGCACAGGTCAGATTATGCAGATTGGCTTTGACAGCTGAATAAAAACAGCTAATGCAGCGCAGGTCAGTAACAAATAAATGAGAATGGGAGATACAGTGCGTGCTGAGAGTGGCAGATGAAACCAGAGCTACCTAAACCACAGTGAGATGCTGAGCTCTGGCCCAGTGCCAGCCCACATCAGTCCTCCTCCCACAGGGGGGGGGTCACATCTCTGCATCGTCTGCAGCCAGCGACCTCTCCTCCACAAAACACACATAAATCTCTGGAATCCCCTGTCTATTCAATCAGATCAGAGACTCTGAACTGGAATGCACTCCCCCTGCTCCCACAGTACATACTGGATCATATGCTGCTGGATGAACAGCCTTATTCAGAGCACTGCGTTATATTACGAATCCATTTTCAGCACTGCTGCTACTAGCAAAGATCCAAAGCCTGTCCGTATATGAGCCACATGTTTCGTATTTAACCCAGTAGAACTGCTGTAAGATACATACTACTGACACAGCGGAGGGAATAAGACTGAAACCACGTTTCCACCTTTTGGTCAGATTATCAGATATTAACGTACTAGAATCATAAACCTGCAAGGCGTAATGCCAGCGTCTATTTTCTCACTGTCATTAAAGATACTTAAACTGAGACCTCTTGAGGAAAAAAATAAACCACGAAATTTGAGGACACAATATATGACTAATCTAATATCATCTAAAGGTGAGTAATGAATTTATTAAAAGCTTCATATAAAATGACTCAAAAAATGGGAGATTCATAAAATTCAGCTAAAAGAAAGCTGAAGAAGAAGAAGAACAAGTACGATATATGAAGATGATATAAGTTTAGGGATAAAACTAGTGATGATTTTAAATAATCAATGTAATTGTTATTCATAAATCATTTGCTCTATGGCAACAGCAATCACAAGTTCTCCAAGATCATTGTCACATTTTAAAATGTTTAGTCCATACAAAGGTTTGCATCATGTATCATAAACAGGAGGACTGAGTCTTCATTCCCTGCTGAGCGATGATGTGGAGCAAGCAAACAAACATTAATATACTTGAGTCTGGCAGCGGCCAAAGTAATCTGCTGAAGTTGGGAGATGAAAGCCAAGCAAAGGCTTAATCCTGTTTCACCCTCCTCCAAACTTCCTGTCAAACCGGCAGAAATCTGACAAATTCAAAACAAAATCTAAATCGTTAAGTTGAGCAGACACAAAGTCTCTAATGATTTCTCTTTGGAGTAAATTCTCCCGACAGAAATATGTTTGCAACATTCAATACAGGATTAGACTTGAAGAGAAGATCTGAGCAGTATTTTAGTTCAGACAGACATTTTTTGTCATGTAAATATTTTCAACGTGCGTCGCATAAAATGACTCAGTTACTTTGAAGGTTGATTATTTGTTCTTTGTGGGTTGGTTTTGTTTTCTGTCCTCTGCTGATTCACTCAATATTTTAAACAAACATTTGATTAAAACATAAAATTTAGGGCCAACAGGTTTTAGCAGCAACATTCATGAACAGAGTAGTTTACCAGCGAGCTCCGAAAGCGTGCTGTGCTCTGCCAAGTGCTTCCTGTAGAGAGTCTTCAGCACTTTGGCACTGCCAAACCTCTTGAAACGCTTTTTCACGTTAGTGTAGAACCACTCCAGTGACTGCGTCTTCAACAACCTGAAAGAGACAGACAGCAAACTTCCTGTTTACAGTAGTTGAGTCTTTGGCAGCAACATTTTTTAATCTTCATAGCTAATGTTCACATTGTCACTATGTTTTGGTCAACTGACCATCATCGGGCCTCTCATATAATAAAAGACTGACAATCAACTGTCCACAAACAAAACAGTCTGATCCCAGCCATCACCAAACCCATTTAGCCTGATAAAAGAAAATATAAAGTATACATTGGACAAGCTCATTAGGTTGAATTCTCTGTCTCTTGAAACAACACTGTATGAATGAGTCAGTGTGGCATCCAGTCTGCCGTTTCTTCAGCATTAGAAGATGAAGTAGAGCTGCTCAGAGGGGTCGTTCCAGCTTCTTGTGACAGCTGAACCTCCACCACATTCAGCAGCAGAGAAAACTTATGTAAAGCATCACAATACATGAGAGAAATCATCATCACATTTTAAAATTGGATTCATTTTCATGCTGGATTGTCAGTTCTTCCTCTTCAGTTTGATGATGTTGTCGGGTCCTTACTGTGGAGATTCTGTATGTTCTCCGCATGTCTGTTTGTTCTTTCCAGCACTCATGTAGCGTTGTTTTCTACAATATTGTTTAAATCCAGTGATTTCAGCATCGTTCCAAAAGGCACTTTGACATGTGGGCGGGAAGAGAAGGGAATCAAACCTGAACATCGCAACACAATTTTGAAAACATTGCGAAAAGTTTGGAAATGAAAACTAGAAAGAGATTTACAAACCAAAAAATGTCACCCCTTTTTTTCTCTTTAGGTTTTTTTTGTTACATGAAACATTACACTCTTTTTTGCTGAGTAAATAGAAAAGAATTCTTTTGTACATTTCCAGAACCAAGTGACTAATTTCCCCTCCGTCACGTTGCTTTGTTAGAAAAACTGTAAGAATACTGGCCAGTGACAGATTTCATAATGTATCGTGGCGACAGTGTTTTTTGTATTAAGTTCTAAATCCATCTCTCCTTAATAAGACCTGAGTAATCTTTGGCCTCACTACCAAACTTTCCTCTTTAAGTTAACCTCCATGTATTTCACACACACACACACACACACACATCATCGTCCCACCACTACCACCAGCTTACCTGCTCTTCTGGCAGATGGAGCAGAGCCAGGCTTTGTCCCGCTTGTTATAGATGCGGCAGGACTTGCAGACGTTGTATCGGCAGTCGTGGCACTGGCGCTTGGGGTTGAGCAGGAAGGTGAAGGGCAAGCAGCAGCGGATGCAGCAGCGCTGGTTGAAGCAACTCTGGCGTGACAGCAGGAGGCTGCGACTGCCCTCTTCATCCAGCTCCTGCTTCAGTTCACTGTTGGGGTGAGATGGAGGGAGGGATGAGGGGGAGGGAGAGGGAATGGTTGGCGGGAGAAGGATAGTGAAACCGGGAATGTGTGAGAAAGAGAGAGAGAGTAATAAATAGTTAAAAAAGGAGAATATTTGGGTCTGTGGATAAATTAACGGTCCTGGGTTTACAGTGTCAAGTAGGACGATTACCAGGATTATTATCAATGAAAGCATGGCATGCACAAATACACACACATACACACTAATCCTCTACCATCCTTTTAATGAAAGTGATCTACAAATTTGGTCTTTGGGAAAAAACACACTGATATTTAAGTTGCTTCATCAGATGGAGAAAAGTGGAGAACAGTAACAGAAAGATTCCCTTCACAGCCCATATTGATGTTTTCAATTTATTTATTTATTTATTTATTTTCAGAAAATTATCTAAAATGTGCAGACTTATTCAAGACAGCAAAAATACAAGCCAGAACCTTGTGTTAACTTTTGGCGTTTTTTTCCCTTAAAAACACGAGATAAACACCTGATGACCAAAACTGCTCCACCAAACATTCGCAACTAGTCTAACATTAGCACTGACAATTTAAACAGCACTAATCTTTGCCTCAAACTTGTCACGCTCCAACTCTCAAACTATAAAAAATGTAATGATGTCCATCACATGCCGGCTCAGCAGAGAGTCCGCTGTCCCCTCACTGCAGCATCAAACTGCATTACTCTGCCTCAGTGGATGGTATAAAAAAAAAATTTACTTTGCCAAACACACACATTCAGTCAGACTGAGTCAAAGCAGCATCCAAGATAGTGAAGTAACATGCAGAAACACATATGTATGTGTCACGGGGAAAATCCAGACAAGCACCTTTATGTACACATACACATCTCTAAATCAACACGGTGCACGTTGTTCTCATTTAGGACTTTACTGGCCAAAGTTGAATTAAATGACTTTTCGTTAGCATGCAATCACCTCAAACCAACAAACTTTGCTTTTTTTTTTTTTTTAAGCTTAGAATGAACAGAGCAGCCTGTCGTTTATGGTGCAACACAGCGGTTCAACTTTCATGTTCCTACAGTAGCCCAGAATGGACAAACTAGTAGCTGGTTCTAAAGAGGGCCTTTGCTTTTTGACATTAGCTGAAGACCACTGCCTGTTTTCCTACATCCTTACAAAGGGAGGGGTCTTCAGTTGATTGTAATCTGCAACTTCACCACTAGATGAAGCTAAATCCAATACACATCTAATTACAAATGCCATATTTATGGTTTTGTTTTTGTTTTGTTTTTTTAAAAAGAGAAATTAACAGTTTCACATCATGTTTTTAAATCGATGCCTTGCCCTTTTACAATTATTTGATAATTGGCTTTAATGTTGCATCACAAGATTAGCTTGTTAAGATTCTGTTAAATTGTAGAGCTGGTTAGATTAGGTTCATAACTTATCTAGAGAGGAAATGCAAATTTTCAGTGGTCATGTTAGAGAAAAATGCAAAAGCATCAGCCTCATTCATTTTCCATATTTCAGCTTGTTTTTTTGTTTTTTACTGTATTGGTGCTTTCAACTTTCTGCAAAAGTCTTCCTCTCTCAGTTTACCAGACTAACCATTCATGCTTAGTCTCTGCATGTGCAAGTGTGTGAGCACCGGAAGTGTAAACAGCCAAGTCGTGTGTGTGTCTCTCCCATGTTACTGTGAGTGGGCGAGAAACATATGCCAGCAATCTCAAATCATCAGGTGCATTGAAATGACTCCTGCGGCTTGTTCTTGAGAAAAAGATAAACCCCGCTGCACATTTGTACAATATCTATATTCTGACCTTTATGTTTTTTAAATGATTTCATTCTGCGGGTTATTTTTGAGGGAAGAGAGACAGGGGATGAGGATTCAGCCTTAGTAGTATATCCTCTACCAGATGAGCCATTGGAGGCAACAAACAGTCCTGATATTGAATTTTCTGTTTTAGATGTAATGATTTAGTAGTTTTTGCCTCTATGAAATTGTCGTACACAGATTTCCAGGGAGAGACTTCATTTATTCAGATGTTGCTGCAACAAGTCACATATAATCATAAAGACATGGAATATGGTCAACTCAAGGAGGTGGATGAGAAATTCAACAACTAAAAAAATGCAAATAAAATCAAGAGGTTGATCAAGATGTCTCTAAAACACTTTCAACAAAAACTGAACCTTCTTGTCATGTGTTTGCATGTGCCAGCAAAATCTACCCACTAAACGTAGCCTAGTTTCAGAGATTATAGAAACTAATCAGTGCATTCATTCTTCAGGTAATCCTTAATTTAAACAGGATTACACAGAATTACTTGAAGATGTAAATACAGATTAAAATATACACGTACACACTCTGAGTAAGTGTTATTGATATCACCAATGTTGTTAAAATTTCTGCCTACAATCTTTAGAGGTATTCTTTCCTGCAGTATTTGAAAGCCTTTACGCTACTTAACACTCCCTCTGTTTAAATAAATCTCAGAATCTCTCTAATCTTATCCTGAAATCCTCCCTTTATCGTTGTAGAAAGTATTGTCTAAAGTGTTAGGTGTGTTTCAACAATCTAGAAAAACAAGAGCAGATTTTATCAGGCATAATATTACTTCAGTTTGCGATGCGTGTCCGGGACATTTCAGTTAGCTGTTACAGACACCTGCACAAGTTCATGAGCCGTGATGCGAGTTAACCACCAGCCCCTCCCTGCATGGGGTAAAAAAAAAAAAAAAAGGAGGGTGGGGGGGGGTATCTGCTGCAAAGTAAGAAAGAAGAAAACAGCAGCATTTAATTCAACCCACTCATCTGGATTCCCTTTGAACTTCAGCTGTAGATCCTGATTGCTTTTCTTCATGAACTCCACCTATCACTCACTGCTGTTTGGTGTTCTGTGAGGCTGGTGAGTCAGAGCAGAAATTAAGAGGTAGGATGTATGAAGTCAGAGCCCATCTGATGACTCGGGGAACTGAGGAGGCAGGGTGGTGCACAACCTGCATTATCGAAGGGATTTGCCTCATAGATGTGACATCAGATAATGGTACATAATCTTATGTGTCAATCTACCCCTGCTAAAGAAGGCATGTGGTGTGAATGTGTCGAACTCTACATAAAGAGACAAGCAACACGCAAATGTCAGCTCCGTCTAGACACACCTGATACAGCACAACAAATGAACAACCAGATTACCTGTTTGTAAACTACACTTCTCGAAAGCTCACAACATTTAATCCCTTTGGGTAATTTACAGACGAAGCTTCTAACAAAAAGCTTCAAAGTAAATATGATCAAGCTGAAACAACTTAAGTCATACACACACCACCATTAAACTGGATGATCCACTGAGATAAAGCATTGTAATATTACAGCATTTTTGTTCTGTTTGTGCGCTCAGTGCAGTGTGTGAGGCTACAGGAGTTTATGACTGTATAGCTAAACAGGGTTCAAACTGAGTTATCAGAGTTTTAGGCAAGAGGCAAATATGTTCCTTTTCTGGTTTATTAGGTACACATAACTAAAATTAACATCATCTAACACAACAGCCGTGCAATATATCTTCCTTCATGGAAACTCTGATGTTCAGTTTTGGTTGAACAGTTGATTCAGTTGTATGGAGATTTTTGAGGCTGCAGTTTATATCCCAAAACTTTTCACCTCATCAGTTGTAAGCTACTTGAATCCAGAAAATAACAAACTGACTTCAGGCATATTAACCAAAGCATCGACTTCTCTGCTAATATTTCCGCCACTAATGGCAGGTCTGTTAAAAACATCTGTCATCAGAGGAGATGAAAAGTTCCAGTAGATTGTCAATCAAGTCAAAATACAGAAATTAGAGTAGATTCACATAAAGACGGATGTAAACTGAGGAAAATTACAGTCATTAACTTTATCTTGCATGTGCTTCCTAAAAAACAATTTCTCATCTGACCAGCTCCCTTATCGCTGAAGACATTCACTAATTAATATTGTGTGAAAGAAACATTTTAGATTAAAGCACGAGGTCTAATTTAAAATTCATGAGGCGTGACCTCTCTCACTCTCTGACAGACTCAAGTAAGTACGCCAGAGACTCAGTTCAAATCCACCTATTGAGCATTTATGTTCGTCTCTTTGTTCATATATGTTGTGTTTGGGCTCTGAGGGTTCAATAGAAGTTTTGAGGAAGTTTTGGTACAACAGGAAAGGGCCGTTCCTTCCTGTCCAATGTTTTGAGGACAGACTTCAGAACAAAGAGGCAGGATGGAAAATCTCCAGTGAGGATTAAAAATGTCATTAATCCAAACCAAGTTCAACACAAATAACTTTCATAGAAAAAGGGAAGACTACACAAGAATCCTGTAAATCCCCACACATTGTAAAGCTCACATTTTATTATTTTCTTTGTCTTCTACTTTTATTTGTTGTGACTCAAAAACTAAATTTTTTTATGAGTGAGTTAGAGTTTAAGTTAGTCTTTATTCTTCGCTTCCTATTTTTGATCAGTGTCATAACTGGCTCTTTGGCTTTAAGAAGATTTATAATCATTGTTTATCTGTCCACCCATAAACCACAGCAGGCAGCAAACAGGCGCAGCAACCAGCTGGTGGATGAAGTGGAGCGTTTAGCAGCTGAAGATATAAGATCTGAGTACTTTTCAACAACTGACCCTCAGCAGGAACTGTGGATTTCTATTTTAATGTTTTGAAGAGGCCAATGAGGAGGAAGAATAAGAAAGCTGGTTAGTGAGTTACTGAGTTTGTTGTTTGGGGATTGAGTTGCTGTCCACTTTGTGCTGAAAACCTTTGACACAGTCATCATGGAGGTATGAACTCACCTGAGACGCTCCTCCTCCGTCTTGCGTAGCTTCATGTCTCTTTGCACCACCTTCAGCACGTGCTCCGCTTCGTTCTCCGTCAGTCCCGACAGATCCAACCTCCGGCCCATAGCTGAAACTTTTGGCCGTCAGTCAACCCCTCTGACAAATCAACCAACTTATTGTAAGCATCTAAAGAAGAGAACATTATACAGTACATCAACTAATAACACACTTAAAAACTATACAGTATTTTTTGCTACTTTATAACTCATGTCCACCCATTTACAATTTCTATTTGGTTCCAAAGATTTGTAATGCAGAACTTTAACTTGCAAATGAGTATTTGCACACAGTTGTATTGCTAATTTTCGTAGAGGCATTCTGAAGAGAATACCTCTTCAGTATTCTTGTATGGAAGAATAGCCAACTCTTGCCACTAAGGAATGACATATTATTGGTATTCCAAGAAAGCTCAATAGACCTACAAAGATCAAACGCATCAACTGCACAACAACCCTGTTTAGTTGGTCCAGCTGTTTGTGTGGACAGTCTGCCAGCTCGCTTTAAAAAAACCATGGTAGATCTTATGCAGTTCAGGACCGTGTCCATAAGCACTAAAAACTCATTTAGACGCCCACCAAGCCACTTGCACAATCAGGGGTATTAACAGCTTTGAGATTTCCGCATTAACATTCCTGAGGGGAATATCTGTCCCTCAGTCACACACGATATTTAAGATGACATTTTTCTTTAATGTTTTAAACCAAAATAACTGCAAATCAATCCGTCTGTGGTGAATCCACGTTGATTACGAGTGTGCTGGCAAAGGAACTCTGTAGATCAAACCCTTTTTTTTTTTTTTTTAAATATAATTATTTTTTTAAGAAGGAGGCAGTTCAACAACAGTGTGAGAGTCTGCTGCAGGAGTGTCTCTCAGACCAGAGTCTGTCATGGGTTGTTATAATATAACCCAAAATGGATGAAATGGGGAGGAGAGGGGAAGAGGGGAAGTAGTACCTGAGGAATCTGGACAACAGGTAAAGGAAGGAAGGGCAGTCTGAAACTAGACAAAGAGGCTTCTGCTGTCCTTGAAGCAGACACAAATGTTTGTGTTTTCCCACTTTAGTTCGTTATAGTTACCAATGTACAATTTTCCCACCACATTAATAATTAAGAGCAGTGTTCCTCAGGAGTGATGTTTTTTTGGAATAAGTCACACATTTCATCCATGCAGCTGACAACAACCATATCTTTATAATTACATTGAGTCATTTTACTTTATATTTTATTCTAAAGGAGTGACATAAAATTGAGTCTAGAAAAACTCACCGATCTTTGACTGTGTGGCCTCCGTGGCTGAAACAAAGACCACCTGTTCAGCTCCAGAACCGCTCAGAGAACAGGACCCGAACTAAACCCGGTCAGTCCAGTGAAAGGGGGTCACTGCCAAAATAAAAGTCCGCTGAGATCCGCCTTTTTGATCCTTTTCCTCCGGACCAGAGTCCCAGCTGGTGTGGTGACCGCAGGCAGGTCTGATCAGGACTCAGGGACATTCAGGATCAAGCTGGACCTGGTCCACATTCACCGGCAGGGGGGCGACATGGAAGTCCTTAAAGTAGCCAAATCAAAACAAAACGATTATCTCTCCAAGTAAACACTGATTGGATTATAAAAGAGTGAAAAAGCTTTTTTTCTTCATTCAGAAATAAAATACGTTCAATTTCTGTGAATTCTGACTTTATTCGAAGTGGACAGATCTGCTGGGACACAAACACCTTCACACCTTTTTACATGAGTTAGGAAAGCAGAATATTTCCCCTAATTTGCTCCCACTTATCAATCTCTACAGACGGATTCACTTTTCTACGTTATTTCTTTACTCTTCAGTAACAAACAGACAGATTTCACACAGTTGGTCGATTTTTTTTTTAAACTTTCATCCTCTAAAATGTTTCCAGTGATTTACAAATCCAGCAATTTACAAATCCTGATTTCAATCAAGTTCACCCTGTTTAATTAGGTCACGTGTGAGTGGCGTCATTTGCACTTTGCGCATGCGTCATAGAGGTCTGCCAGGCCACAGAGGACCCTCTCCCTGCGTGTTTGAACACACATGGACTGTGTGTGTGAATGGATTTTATTCACACATGTGACTCCTGACACTAAAATGAGTGATGCTCTGTGTTTATAGAACATGAACAGGGCAAAGACAGACATGGGACCGACTAAGATTTGACTATTTGCTGTAAACTCGTGCTTAGCTGCTCATACTTTCACTTCCACAGCAGTAGAAGTACATATTTAAATGTAGGAGTTTAACTAATGAAGAAATTCTTATATTATGCATTTTGTTTTACTTGAGTAACAGACCTGAACTTTTTTTTTCTAATGGTATCACATAATTGTATTCCTGCTTTTGAAGTAAAATGATTTCATGTGATGATCTCCTGCCTGTAATTAATTATATCTTTTTCCAGAAAATATGACACAAGGTCATTGATATCAATTAAACTGTAGGTACAGTACAACATCATGACATGAAAGGAAAAATATTGAAAAGATTCGAAAATAACTTCCTAAATGGATGTGACAGGATATTTAGCATTTGTCTACATGAACTAATGAGATGTTGTGATATTTGCTCCTTCCACATAAAGTGTCTTTTTTCAACTGTGCAATTGATTTTAACTTAATTAAGAACTTTTTATTTTTATTTTGCACATTGCAGCACACCAGGAAGTGTGGAATTGACTCCAGTACCACCCTCCACTATTACAGATGTGCCTGCTTATATGATGCATTGCCATTCGCCACAGTGCCTGTTCAAGATCTTCAGTTAATGAGGACATGTTGTCAAGCAAATACTTTACAAATCCAAATACAATGACCGGTACAATCAAACTGATCATTTGTTGTCGCACTTAAGTCGTATCAAACAGAGTTACAAGAAGATACATTGATTAAAAGTACACATCTAATAGTTGTTTTCTGTCTTCATGTTGTCGTTTTGTGTCCTCTTGTAGATGTTTTAAGTGTCCTTTAGATGCTCAGCTCATATCTGGTTCATTTTCAGTCTGTTTGTTTTTAGTCACATCCTGCAGGTGAGGCTAAGCATTAAGCTCAAAAATCTGTAATGGTCACTTTCTTTCACACAAGAGGTCACGGCAGATACACACTCACATTCTTCTGCATAGAACACAACAGTTTTATTATTTAATGTACAGAATAATATTATTTTACTTAAGGCGCATTTCTAACATCCCCATCTGAACTTATCAGAAATGTTTTTCGTGTAGTAAGATGGATGTTGTAAGAAAGATTACAATCAAATGTCTTGCAATTCATGTCAAAACTGTTTTTTGTGTGTGAATCTGGCGTTGCTTCATGTCAGTGGTGTGCTTCATTATTTCACAATATCAGGGGTTATTAGTCAATACCCCGCTAACTTATCTCATGTCATCTCAGTATCTATAGCACTGATCTGTCAGGGTTTCACTTCTATGAGGGTAGGGTGTACTCAGGACAGGCCACCAATTCATCACAAGGCCAACATACAGAGACAAGCAACCATCCACACTCACACATCCCTGACATATGATCAAATATACACAAAACTCTCCCGTTGTATGAAAATCTTAATGTATTTTATTGAACCATTTTCATTAAATTGATTGCACAACTGAACACAGTACTTACTCCAAAGGCCCGCAATTTTGACTAATGTGACACATAAAATAATTGTAAAATGTTATTGCTAAAAATATGGACAATAATATATATATTCAAGTCCCGATTTATCCGTTTTCCATCAAAAGCACTGATTCATTTCAATACAAGAACGTGCTTTTTATTCATTTAATGGCATGCATCATCAATTAGTACAAATTTCGTAACGCTGGCTTTGTCTTGACTCTTTGACAGCGTTAACATCGTGATATCATTTGCAGTATGTAGCTTCAAGAGCACTATTATTGCAAGATTTAAAAGCAAGCAAAAGGTGATGAGATTTTTAGGAGACAATCCACAAATAGACGTTGGCTGGAATGGCTGGACATTTTGTGTAACTTCTGTCTTTTCTTTCTCTCTCCTTGTTTCTCCAGAATGGAGACGTTTAGAGGATCCAGGGAAGACACAGATTCAGATGGACGGTTCATGCAAAGAACAATTTGTTATTGTTGGTTTTCAATAACATTCAAAATTTGTCAAGTGAATTGATGGTCAAAGTAAAGTTCTTTAGTCTGAGCTCTTTATATGTGTAAAAGAACCTGCTGTAATAAATAATGGGCTCACATTGTCGTACATTAACTGCTACACTTCAAATGTTACACATCTGATACACAAATTTATTACAAAATAAATCAGTGAAAGCTAAAATGTTCGTTCTATCATATCTATGTGTTTTGGTATCAACTGTGATATCAACATTAGGACAAACATTAAATAAAATAAATGTAAAAAAAATCCATTAAGCTAACAGATTGAAATAGAAAGAGAAATTAAATAAATCGGTGTGAATTAAGCTCTTAAACATAACAGAAGAAAAAAGGTTCATTATAAGGCTATAATATGAACTTTACAAATAGTATTTCAAAGTAAGGCTGATAAAATAGAAATAAAGTGTGCTTGAATTGCACTTGTGGCATAATAACATGGTATGAAAATATTTAAAAGACGAATGAATAAAATTTACTCAAGCACAAATAAAAAGCATCAAAAGTTTTTGCAGAAAATTATGTTTTTTTTCATCACTTGTAAAGAAAACTTTATTCTGTTGCAGGTAAAGGGAACAGCAGTTCAGAGCTTCACGTTGAGGATGCTCAGCACTCCGTATATTATTATATTTCAGTACTAACCTTTCCAACTCTCTGGATAAGAAGGCTGCTGTGCTACTTTGTAAACTGAAAGAAGTCAAAGCTCAAAATTTCACACTGGAACACATCTGATTGTTCATTTCTGGCAAAGTTTAATAGAATGAGTCAGTTTGTCTTCTTTAACCATAAGATATAGTGAGAATGCACTTGATATCAGCCATTCTCTTGCGGAGAATGACTTGCAGATGTGACTTGCTGATTTCCACGCCGCATGGATGATATCCTGCGATTGCTTCATGTTTGCCCACTTCAGGTTCCTGCGAGTATATTAACGTGAGCTTCATGTTGCTTCAGTTCGTGAGCCATGGACAGAATGGCCCTGCTGCTCCTGCTGAGCCTGCAGGCTTTCCTACTCATCATTGCCTTCACATTGGCTGATTCGGCAAGTCTGAAGACAGGTGATGGTAGAAAATTGACTCTTTGTGAGGTAAGATACACACTTTTAGAACTATTTGTGTGGAATAAGTTCTATTAAGTGACAACAAAGTTGAACATGATGTATTTTGTTGTTTCTTAGGGGAGACCAGGTTGTTATGGCCCGACAAAAATGACTTGGTAAAGACACTATAATCTATCTGGAATACACACTGAGCATGTTTCATTCATATGACCTGATCATGATGCCAAATGAGCGGTTGAAAAACAACCATAACTTCAATAGCTGATAGGTGCAACTGTTTTTTCACATGTCAGTTGCAGCATATTTAACAGTTGTTTATTTCTCTGTCTTTAGAACAAGCAGCTTGAGTTTGAACTGATCCAGTCAGCAGCCCTGATGCTCTGCACCATGTTTCCACTGAGCATGCTCCATCTGGCCCTATCCTTCAATCTGCAGCTTCAAAGAAGCATCATAAATGAAATTGACTTTTACTGACAAAATCCTGTGAAGATTGTTTTGATATTGACGAAGTTGATGTTAAAACAAAAGGTTTTGGTCTTCAGTGATACAACGGCGACAAGTACAAATATGTGGTTTTAACATGACAAAGGCATGAATTAGTTCCAGTGCTCCACAAAGTGCCCACAAGATGGAGTCTTAAATTTATCTTTTTTTTTCACCGCAGCAGGTTGCTTTGTTTGCTCATTTCAAGACAAAATAAAACAGCTGAAATAAACATCCACAAGCTTCCATTATTGCACTGTGCATGTTGAATGTTTTGTTTCACTAACGGAAAAATACATCTTCCATGAGCAGCAGTATAAATTTGTTACGATAAATCTGATTGCAAGACAGAGACACAGTTCCTGACTAAAACACTGGAGGCCACACTGCGTGTGTTTCATTCAGGCCTGAAGGATTTTGTTTTCTGAAGCTAAGTCTGGAACAGGTATTGAAATGCATTTTATTCAATTAATTTAGTTTGAAGTACCTCACATCAAAAAAAAAAAAAAGCTTTCAGAATCCAAAAAAGCAGAAGAGGTGATAAGTTGTTAAAGAATGAAATAACAGAATAATTATACTTACATTTTATACACCATTTTAAAAGAACCTGGTCTCACGGTTCACCACATCTGATGGCACCAACCTGGGCCTCCAATAGTTCCATTCACCACATCAGTCATTGATTTAGTTAATAAGTATATTCATCCCTTAAAGTAAATTGTTCCACCTTCCAGACTTTGATCTGAACCAAATTAGTCAAAGGTTTGGAGATGATCATTTCATTCATTGACAGATGACAATTCCCACTAACCAACGGGTTGTATGAAGTTGTGTGTATGAAGATAGATTTCCATCCTGAAATATTTTATTTGATATGATCAGGAAATAGCTACAAATGGCCGCAAAGGAAGGAAGTGGAATTTCTCTTCAAGATCTTCAAGTAAAAGAGCACACCCATATTTCAGCTCCAGACCTGGAATGTTTTTAATTATGTCAATGCAACCTTTGGTAAGTTTAGGAGTTTATTCACTTCCATCTCATCATAAACTGATGAGTTGTCAGAGGCAACTTTTATTTTGCTCAGTACTGAAAAGGCTGAAGTTGTATCAATAATCAATCTCATTTTATGTTGTTCAAAATAAACTTAAATCAAATCAAATCAAAACTGCAGGCTTGTTTTTTGTTATTTCTAAAATAAAATTCCTTGAACTGACCTGCTAATTTATCAACTGCTCCCTCAAACTCTCTGTCTCTGTTCCAGGCCCCTAATCCTTCTCCTACTCCCCGTATGAAAATATTTTTCATTTTGACATTTTGCAATACGAGAACATCCCCTCTTCAGATTATTTTAATGTCATTCATTGTGAGTTAGTGCAGGGAGGTAAAACGGATTTGTCTTCACTTTTTGACTCATAGCTGCATCTCATTTTCACCACACATCCCTCTAAGTACAACTCTGAGTTTCAAACATGGAAATCACTTCTCTGAAACCTCCAAATTAACTTTAAATTAACAAAATTTCACTTACCAATAAAAAAAAGCCCCCCCCAAAAAAGACCAGATATGATAATTAAGCAGGCTGCACAATAGTTCAACCACACAGCCAACAGGTATGTAATCCTGCAACCATCACTGCCTAAGCCACGCTATCATGATATCATTTACTGTATGTGACCATGGAGAACTTCTATTTTGGCAAGATTTTAAATTGAGACACAACTTTAAAGTCCACACAAGGTATGTTCTCAACCTTGGCTGATGGTTAGCTCACATAACTCATCACTAGAAGATAAACATTTTTTGTTACAGTCCAAAAATAAATGTTGGTTGTCTATACAAAAGAAACAGTTTTCCTCTACAAGAGTCTGGAAGGACACACATGTAAATAAAAATTTGGTATGGAGCTGCTTCCACAGAAATTAATATTGATGATGTGATTGTGGCATCACATGCACTCACTGCACTAATTTTATATTCTGTTCAGACAAATGTTGTTGTTGTTGTTGTTGTTTTTTTAAATCTTGTTCTTTTCTTGGGCATTTTGAGACAATGATTTCACAATGTTTAAAATTAGTTCAGTGAATTATTTGTAAAAGCAAACTTCATCGGTATTTATACCCAAAATGCTGTTGCTGCTAACTGCCACATGTACTCGAGCTCAACGACTGCTGAAAAACATGTTCACATTGTTTTACACTCACTGTTCAGCTCCAGACATGACACATTTAACAGCAATTTTCTGTTTAAGATTTTAAAAAACTTAAATAGACAAAACAATAAACAATAAAAGCTCAAATATTTGTGAAATCATTTCGGTGTCACTTGTTTTCCCATCTGGTCTCTGAATTTTAACAGTGTGTTCCTGAACTTATGGAAGATTTTCATTTGAGCTGTTTTTTCTGGGCACTCTCTGTAGACAGGAAACACTATGAAACATCAGAACACATAAATCTGTATATAAGAATGATGATAAGTCCCGTTAGACATGAGTTTAAACAGTATTAATCAGGCCTAAAGCTAATCTAGCTATGATATGAAATTTACAAATAGTGTTTTGAGGTAACATAGGGCTAAAATTTATATACTGTGTAGTGTGTGTTGTGTTATAATAGCACACACATCCACACGCTTCCAATATCGCACAGTGCATGATAAATATTCTGGCTCACTTACTAAGAAATATACATTTTTGGGGGGTAAATCTGTTTCAGAGACAGAGACAGAGTTCCTCACTTTAACACTGGAGGCACAAAGTGTTTCCATGTTTGAGGCTTTGACTGAACCTGCTATTTAAATTTACAGAGTTTTTACATCTACATAGATTTTCACCTCGAAAATGCCCAAACACTAACGAAACAACTGAATTAAAAAGCTCTTCAGATTCAATCCCAACAGGCCATTCTGTCGTATTTCTGTCTCTCAGACAAACTCCGCTGCTGCAAAACTACATCCCCTACTGTGAGGAATCAACAACTACAGTTGGACTGCTGATAAAATGAGTCAGTAAATAGTTTTCTCTTTCTTTCTTTGGATGATCATTTATTTGATTTTATCAGCTGGTTACTTCAGTTCAGTAAGGAATACAATTTGACAGTTGCAGTATTTCACAAAATGTATCACATATACAAATATGCATCAATCTCCAGGACTTTTACAAGTAATAGAGTATTTATACAGTTTAAATTTTATTGGTTAAAAGCTTTTGGGCAGTTTTGTTCCAGGATTTGGAAGTACCATGGGGGCCCTGAGGGGTTTCAGTTTTTCAGGCCATAGTTCAGGGTTATTCTGCTTTACTTCAGATTTTTGAATTTATACTCTGTCCCTTTATAAAGATCTTGTATTCCTGTGATGACTTCTCTTGATTTTACTGGTTTTTAGGGTGTGGAGCATTTTCCCATAAGGAATCAACATACCTATTATTTGATATACTACTGGCATGGAGATACTTACTTGAGATGTCAACAGAGGTGTTGCAACATTCAGTGACAACATGATGTCAGTTTTGAATCATGGAAAAATTCAAATTATGCAAGGGTTTTTTTTCTTGTTTTGCATCATTGTACACCCTAATTCCTTCCTCTTTGTTCATGTAAAGCCGGTCATTTAGCATGAGTATATAAAGCCCTGGGGTTTTCACAGCAGTATTGAATTATCCAATTCATCAGCCATGGACAAAAAGTTACTGCTGGTTGTGCTAAGTCTGCAGGTCTTCCTGCTCATCACAGCCTTCACTTCCACGGATGCAGCTGCTCCAATGAAAAAGGATCGAACCAAACCATTTTCTGATCTGGTAAGAAGATCCCCTGTCCCTGAATATGATATTTGCTGTTTAAATCAGAGATGTAAAATAAACACATCTCAAATATGCACTTAATAGTTAATACTTACAGTCTGCAGTAAAATAAAATGGCTGATTTCTTAATGAATGCATATTTTGCTCATTTTTCATTGAAGATGAGATTGAAATTGTTCAGGCAAAAATATGGAGGAAGCTACTGCAGCTGGAGACCAGGTGGCTGTAACAGCTTTAAAGTGGTAAGAAAAAAATCTATGTGATATTATATACAATATGTATTATTTATATTTTTAGTAAAATAAATGAAATGTCACAGATTCTACGTCTTGTTAAAATGAAAATGATGAGTTTGTCAAGAAAATTATTGTTTTGCTTTTGTCACAGCCTCCCAAAAAGAAACCATCAAAGAATGAATTAATAATGGTAATGTATATCATAATTTAATACAAATTAATATATATCTATTATGTATCTTTGAGCTGTTTTGAACTCAGCAGCTCCTCTGAAGACTCTTTCTAATCTGTTGAGAACTATGTTGGAGAACAAAAAGTAAACATTAAGAGAACCTCCACCTGTGCACTGAAGAAGCAGAAAAAGTTCTGTTGAAACTGTATTTGAACCCTCACATTCATACTGAATTATCTTTTTGTTTCTACTTGTTCAGAGAAAATTGGAAGAATCCAGACCAGGGAACTGAAGACAGATGTGAAAACCTCCTCCATCCACATCTGCTCTTCAAGAATGTTGCTCTGTTTCTTATGAAAGCTCTTATCTTTTCTTTGCCATTTGGCATTTTCGTGAAGAATCCTGTCACTGTGTTGAGAAAGAAAAATATATTTGTATACTTTGCTAAAGTTCTCACTATCTAGTTATATTGGCCATAAAAAGTCCTCCTTAAATAAAGCACCATTTAATCATGAATTACAAAATATGCTAATTTTTTCAGGCTGTAATCAGATATAAATTTAGGGGTGGATTTTTGTTTGTTTGGTTGGTTTTTGTGGTGCTTTGCTACCACGATGTATTCTGATGACTATTTGCATGAATTTATTTCAATGACTCAATGACTTCAGTAAGGCATTTATTAAAAAAACAAATAAATATAAACTAATATAAACAATTTTTTTCTTGTCTGTTTGTCTTCCAAAGCAGGTTTTGTCACACCTTAAATAAGCAAAAGATAGTGTCAAAAAAGATTAAATGTTCAATAAAAGCTGCAGTGGAAATTTCACATTTCTTATAAATTCTGTGCCACTTTCATGTGTTCATGTGTCCAAATACACTGTCAAGGGAGGGGATGTGTATCTCATGGAAAGATCCCTCTCTATACCTTCTTTTTTTGTTGTTCTGTTGTTGTACTATTCATTTATCCATCATGTATTCATCATGTGTCCATCATGTATATACAGAAACTAGTTGCCAAAATGTCATCATGTGTTTGGACTACAACAAGCAGAAGGCAAACTACACTCAGAAGGCTTCAAGACCATCTTGGTCTGTGGCAGCAGGGCGTGGGTGGGTGCGAGCATGAGTGAGTGTCTAATAAATTGCTGGCATATTTCCACTAATATCAGCCGGTACATCAAGGCAGAGATCAGAGCAGAGGGACAGAGAGTTATCAGATAAACATACTGAGAGTCAGTCACATGATGAAATTAAAATCATGTTTAAAAAAAAAAAAAAGTAAAATTGAGCCTGTGTGGATGGGTTTATCTTGCCTCCTCCTTTTCTCTGTGGGAGCTGTTTGACAGGGAATATAAAGCTGTGTGTGTTTCACAGCTGAATCAAACTCCTCAGTTCATCAGCCATGGACAAAAAGCTCCTGCTGCTCCTGTTGTGTCTGCAGGTTTTCCTGCTCATTACAACCCTCACCTCAACTGATGCAGCCAGTCTCTTCGTCTGGTAAGAAGGTCTATGCAGGAACTTTTTTAATGTGAAAAGATCTTTTATTGAAATTGTTCCCATT
The DNA here is from genome assembly GCA_034769265.1 of Remorina albescens. NCBI lineage: Eukaryota > Metazoa > Chordata > Actinopteri > Carangiformes > Echeneidae > Remorina > Remorina albescens. The sequence goes on along the minus strand of CM068478.1, from coordinate 6,367,091 downwards.
TTAAGTCTAAAGAAAGAGAAAGAGAGCAGGAAGGAATGAGACTGTCATAGTTAGATGTTGTTCTGTTTGATATTAAAGTTTGGGGGAATTCTAAAAAGCATTTCAATCTTCCAGTTCACTAAAAATTACACAATTTAAAATTATGTTACAATCCTGTAAAATTACAAAGCTTTGACCAAACAATGCGTTTATACTTTTTTTTTTTTACTACTTCATCAGTGTGCAGACCACATTAAACTGTTCTCACTACTAAGCCTGATTTTTCATTTGTCTCCCTGAAGAGAGCAATTCCTCACATCAGAAAAAACAGACACATCCAACCTACACCACCTACACAATGGTACAATATCCCTGGCTGTAGAGGGAGAAGTGGTGCCTGTTCATTTTGGGCTCCTGTAAGAAAACACTTATCTGACTTTTGGGTTTCTTCATTTAAAGTAAAATAAAAGACTCTGCTCACTATCAACATCTTGAAAACTAAATATGCACATTGCTGAAAGGCTGGTATACCAGTCTGTGAATTTCTGTGCGTTGGTTGCACTACTATCAATTAATTATTGTTTTCCTTTGTTTTTCTCAGTCTAAAATGAACGTAAGTCCTGTGGATAGACAAAGGTAACCTGAATACTAACTAAATGATACGATTTACTGCCTTGTAAAATCATACCCTAATAAATAAGTATTGTGTTGAACACAAAGTCAACATTAAGAACACTCCACCTGTGCACATAAGAAGGAAAAACATGTTTTATTGAAAGTGTATTTGATCCATCATATTTATGTTGAAATATTTTTTGTTTCTACTTGTTATTGTCAGTGATCAGAGTAAATGGGAAGAATCCAGACCAGAGAATTGAGGACAGATGTGAAAACCTCCTCCAACTCCTCAAGAATGTTGCTCTGTTTCTTATGAAAGCTCTTATGTTTTCCTTTGTCATTTGTCATTTTGGTGATAAAAGTCTCTCACTGCTTTGAGAAATACAAGTCTGTACTTCATGACACATATTTACTGTGCTAGTATGTTTGTTTTCAGTATCAAGGTATGCCAATGATTATTGAAATCATTTAATCATATTCCTTCATATTTGTTCATCTTAACCTCACTATCAATAAAGAAAGAGGACAGCAGACTAACAGGTGCTGGAAAGAAATCACTGAAGATAGGTTGTTTTGTTTGTGGTTTGGTTATATTCTGTTCTAATAATCTATCAGCTGTTAACATTATCTGTTACTAATACATCTATTACACTAAATAATTTGTTGCTCCCTAGCTCTGCACAATCACGTCATCTGTTTGATTGTAAATTGGACAAAGTGTACAACAGAAAAAGCAGTGCATCGACTTTGTATCTCAGCATTTTATATGATATTAAATTGAACTTCCTGACAAATGTCAACTTTTTATTAAAAGAATAACTGGAAAGTGTTTACTTATCTGGGTAAAGCTGACCACTGCATTGGGTCAGTAAATACTGCTGATTTCTGCATATTCTAATGTAAAACTGAAAGTAGATGAGATAAAACTGGGCTTGAGGTTGACTATAAACTGAGGATTTGTTTAATCTCTGGGATTGTTAAATATTCTTTGACCGAGATCATGTTTATGCACAATAACATCGAGCCAAACGGTTTGGGTTAGGGTAGTTTATACATTGAGCAGAAATGTTTTAATGCATGCAATAACATGTAGTAAAACATACAAAATTACTATGTAAGCTACTGTGAAAATAAAAATCCTTCAATAAACTCAAAACTGCATTTAATCCTTGAGTTACTGCAGATAAAGACAAGTGAGAACAATAGTATGAGGTTGTTTGCAAGATAATGTAAAATCTTGTAAAAAAGTTTTTGACTAGGTAGAGGGAACAATTGCTCACATCAGAGAAAAAACAGACGAGTGAAAGCTCAGGGGCCTACCCGATGTCCTTCAAGAGCAGGAGTATATTCAGCCCTGATGATGGTGAGAACAAATGCTGAAGACATTTTCTGATTTAAGTGATGGTCTCTCCTGGGAGATGTTTTTTTTTTTTTTTTTTTTTTTTTAGAAAAGGCTGAGTACTGCTGCTCTGTTTGTTCCTGGTAAAGTTGTTCCTGTTTCAGTCTGTTCTTGGTTGAGGATTAAAAAAGTTAAAACCTGCCTTTGTCTCCTGGTTTCTTCTTGTCCTGCCACAATATAACAATACAATTATTCGCTCACTGTAACAACTTGTATTTTAAGTTTCACCATTTCAAGTGAATAAAACAATGTATTTATATGTTAAATGAAAGGTTCGCAGATCCCTCTTGAAAACTGCCTTGAGCTACAAACGAACACAGAGTAGTACCAGTTTATCTAAGCCTCATACCTGGACTGGGCACTAACTGGCAGGTGGAAACCCTCCAAAATAAAAAAGGAAGACCTTTCTTGTGATAATTTTCTGACCACCTCTCAATTTCTAAAAGTCTTTTGTGGTGTTTTAATATTTTATCATTAAAATAAAACAGTTCAACCTTCTGCCTGTATATTATTCTGCAACACAATGCTTTATTTACTCATATAAAAATTGTGTATAAATTTCCAGGTTGGCCATGTTCCCTGCAAACATTATATGATCCACACTAGGATGACACCCTTGACTGGAATAACAAGAAAACTGTCAGTGATTCATAAACGGGAAAAGTTCTACACCCAAACGCACCTGACTGATGGTTTTGAACCACATCACTGTGCTGGTCTGAATTTGATACAACTCACTGCTGCCCCTGTTGCAGAGATTTGATTAATGTCACAGTGCCCCCTCTTGGTGCTGGACCTCCCAGCCCATTAATGGAACTCCACTTTCTAAAGCTGTTTTAAACATTTAAAAATGATGGTGCCAATAATGTGTCAGAACTGAATGTAGCACTCCACCATCATCACATAGACAGCATATAAATAATCATTGTCAAAGACATTACTATTCCTGCAGTGATATCAAACATTTCGGAAACTGGCCTGTAAATATAGAGCACACAGTGATGCATAACATATGGGTTTTCTCTACATGTCTGTGTGTGATGTTCAGATGTAGAGATTTCTGTAGCCAATTAGATCCAAAAGTTTTCCCTCTGGGAACAGAAGTAAACTGGTTGTTTGTTTCTTCTGCTCATTCTGTCGCTGGGTGTGGCCAACTGCTGGTCTCAGCCACATTAAGCATTAAAAGAAGAGAAGTTATGAATGTTGGATGTGGAGGTTCATACAATTGTTCGTATATATGTCAGACAGTTTTTTTCAGTGGCAGTAGAGTTTCCTTTAATACTGAGCTATTAGTGTAACACTTCTAATTAGAGATGTAATATGTTGGATGTTTTCCTGAAGTCTGCCGTGGAACTGTTTTCTTTTTTTCTTACAATCTAAACATCTTCTATCAATACTTTCTTTTTTCTTTTCTAAACCAAATCTAATTGTTTGTCTGGCTTGCTGTTGACATACACACATTAGTCTCAGTTCAAACAAGTTCAATCATGTCCATAAAACAGAAACAAAACGTTTCCTCAATATTATCCTCATTGGACAAATAGTTTAGCGGCAACTTGGTTTCTGTCTCTTGGTTTCTTGTCATTTGAGTTGTGTGGCTGAGTCATCCTTCCTCAAAAAGTGTGTTTATATAAAGCAGAGCTACAAGACTAAGCCTGTCCTGCAAATGACAAGAATAAACAAAGCAGTGATTTAGAGTAAGACTGGTTTCTGTTTGAAAATTAGGCGTTTGCAACCAAAAACCTTATAATTCTTTATAATTCCTTATAATGCTGCAACACACTATAATATCCAATGTTAATGCACTGCAGACAATGTCGCTGTTAGTTTAATATGATTGATCTGATTACCTAGTTTTCCCAGCATACTATCCTGTGAGTGGTGCAGGTGAGCCTCGGTTAAATAGAGCTCTCTGTGTTCAAAGTGCAAGTAATCTTATCATGTGAATTTTGGCTTTGCTGCAACTTCCCGCTCACTTCAGCTGCACGGGTGAAAAATCAAACGAACCCCGCAGTGTGCAGAGAAACACGGTCGGAGCCGATCTTACCGCTGATAGGGGGGAAACCGACAGGACAGGCACACTGTGAGTATTTCTGCCATCCAGATTACCTTCGTTGGACTCTTCTGTAAAGAAACTCGGGCTTTCACAGTCTGTTTTGATTTCTGCTTCCTATGAACTGCGTCTTTGTTGATGTGCCTCCATCTCCGCAAATATCTACCATTGAAATACGATTTAACATCCAATAAGACCGTTTCTTTGTTGAGTATATTCCATTTCATTTCATTTTCATTGTTTGTTTTACTGCCTATTTGATACAGCTGGATAGAAGTGGTTTTTAGATCCTTATTTTAAAAAATCCAAAAGTAGTAATTATAAGTAATGACCCTTTCATTCTCAGGCATCGGTATAAAGAGTACGCAGTATTTTAAGCCTGTGGGAGTTATTAAAATGTAATTGTTGTGTGCTTAGGTCTTACACAAGTAATCTACTTTACTTGAAGCTTTATGCTCCTGTCTATACAGAGAGTTGGATGGTATAGTTGTCTGAAATTTCATTCAAATCAAAATTGTAAATTAGAAATAGACCTATTTCCCAGAAACAGTTGGGATAAACTATGGCTCTCATGAGATCACATGTAGCTGATACAGAGAAGTTGTATCAGATATTTCACGGTTTAACTCAAGTCTTTTCATTCATGCAGAGAAATTTCAGCAGATTTCCAGGGAATTTTAGTATGTTATACAAGCTGAACTTTACTACAGACATGAAGAATGAATGTCATTTATCTTAGTGAAGGCACAACAGCAACAGAGAGGGCAGGTCAGGATACCATGTCCAGATGTGGAAAGCAGCTGTTAACTCTGATCTAATGAAGACACAATTACCCAGTAAAATATCTCCATCAATAATGATGAGAAACACCATACACCAGACATCAGAGAACCTGGACCATGAATCTGGGAATGGAGCTCTCTGTAAAACTGTGGATTATTAACTACTGTAGCCATCTGGCCTCTAATAGGAGGAAGTGCGGAGAGGTTAAAAGTTTGGTAATGCATTTTCTAAGTCATGGTCACTATTTTGCAATCCAGTCTAATTTCAGGATTTAGATTTGATGTGACTCCCTCTTTACACTAAATTCCAGGTACCTTTCACATACACATACATATGTGAAGCAAAAATGGCAAAATGCCAGTTTCCTGCCACTTTAAGTAAAGTTACTGTACTCTTGTAACCACCCTGGTAACGTTGTCTCACAAGCAGCGTTGATAATGTTTAACCAATCAAGCATTTTAAAATGTCCCCTCTTTGCCTTGTTAGGATCATGGATGTCTTGGCGGAGTATGACTACTATTACCATGAAAATATCACCTTCAACTTCAGCTATGATGACTACCCTGCCCTGTGTGAGAAGGCCGATATCCGTTCCTTTGCTGCCATTTTCCTCCCCATCATGTACACAGTGTGTCTGGTGGTGGGGTTGGCGGGAAACACCTTGGTTGTGACGGTGTATGCCTACCACAAACGGCTGAAGACCATGACCGATGCTTTCCTGACCCACCTGGCTGTGGCTGACCTGCTCTTGCTGTTCACACTGCCTTTCTGGGCTGCTGATGCTGCACAGGGCTGGGAGCTGGGGGAGGTCGTCTGTAAGATTGTGTCAGCCTGCTACACGGTCAACTTCACCTGCTGCATGCTGCTGCTGGCCTGCATCAGCCTGGATCGTTACTTATCATTAGCCAGGGCGCAAGGTAGATCCCAAAGTGGGTGGCTGCAGAGGGCGTTCAGCAGGAGACACTGCTGGAAGGTGTGTTTATCTGTTTGGGCAACAGCCTTTGTGCTTGGTCTTCCTGATTTAATACTCTCAGAAGTGAAGTGGGCATCTAACAGGAGCATCTGTCTGGCTATTTACTCTCCATCTATGGCAAGAGGAGGTAAAGCTGCAGTGGAGATAGCCGAGGTGCTGCTTGGATTCTTGCTTCCTCTGCTAGTTATGGTGATCTGTTACTGGAGGCTGGGCCTTGTGCTGAAGGGCCTCCCTGTTGAAAGCAGAGGCAAGAAGTGGAAAGCCCTGCGTGTTCTTCTAATAGTAGTGGGAGTGTTTGTGGTCACACAACTCCCCTATAATGTGTTGAAGGTCTATCGAACGATGGACTCGGTCTACGGTTTAGTGACTCACTGCCAGACAAGTAAACTTCTGGATAAGGCGTCTCAGATGACGGAGTGCCTGGCCCTCACTCACTGCTGCCTCAATCCGATCCTCTATGCCTTTGTGGGGTCTTCCTTCAGGCAGCACATGATGAAAGTGGCCAAGAAGTTTGGAGAGAAGAGAAGAAAGAGAAGAAGAAAGGAAAATCCTGCAGAAGAGGAAGGGATGGAGATATCATTTAATTCCCACAGTGCATCTCAAGCGACAAACACTTTTTCCATATGAGTTACAGTACCACTAGTATCCCAGTGAATGATGTTTTAGTAAAATGTACAATAAATGCCTATAGAATATAACTATAGAGTAGTGAAGTGAGATTTGTTTTTTTACATGTATTTTTCTATCAAGGGAGTGATTAATGGAAAATTAGCATTTTGTTGGATATTATACCATGATGCAAAAAACTATATATATATATTTTTGGGTTTACATGACGGTAAAACTATAATACAACTTTGAAATAAAAGAATAAAGAAAAAAAAGTCAATTAAAAAAAAGCCAATCAAAGTGTCCATTGCTGAGTTGGGTATTAAGAACTCAAAATATTACATGGAACCTTACAGAATGGATCTATTGGCTCGGATTCTAACTGTATGATCCCTCCACTAGTGGTGTAGCTTTAAAAATGTGTGCCAAATCTTTTATCCAGTGGGATTCGATACCCTTTCATGAGGGACATTAAAAGTTTTGTTCTTTCCTTAAATTGTCTGTCCATCTGTAACATAGATGACACCTCCTGTTGTCTGAGTGGAAAGCCAAGTTGCACAACAGACTGAAAAACAACTAGCCTCACTGTAAGATGCTGAAGTTGTCTCTCATGATTCCCGTCACTGTAGGAATTTGTATCACTACATGTGTTTTCCTTCAACAGAGTCAACCTGGAAACAAACACTCAGGAATTATTCAGGTTAACCAGCTGGTTTACTTCACAAATCAATTGCGACATCCACTAGCTCAAAATCAGTCTCAAATTGTAAGACATAAGTACCACACTTCATAGTTTAAATGATTTGTTGCATACACTGTGGTTTGTCACATTATTAATTTGTCAAACATCATTCACTGAATATTACATCTATCACATTTTACATCAGATACAATCTTCAGGTTCTGTTTTTTTGTTTTGTTTTTTTTTAGATTTATTTATTTTAGCTTTCCTTTATTTTTCCTTCCCTCTCACTTGAAAAGGATCAGTCATGCTTTGGTATTTGAACTGTCTCATCTGGAAGCCATTTCACTGAAGTCTACCATCTGTTAACTGAGCAAAACACTCAGGAAGAAATAACAAAAAACAAGATCACATTGAAACTATTCCTTTTTTTTTTTCATTCAGTATACTCAAATCAAACTATATACAAGTTGTCAGAAAAGTAAAGATTAAATCCATTTATTGGAAAAAAAATGTAAAAAAATGTGCAATCCCCCCCCAAACTGTAACACAAACATGGCTTCTCGTGATAAGAGAAAACTACAAATACACACACAAAAAAAAAGCCACTCAAGGCTCTGATTAATTATTTCCAATGATAAATATGGCTAATTCACTTTTGAAATTACAATTAAGGCATTCAACAGACTTCAGTAGAACCAAGAAGTGTTTTGTTAAATTAAGTAAAAAAATATTACTTATTCAAATATATAAATTTAATTTTAAGGATAAAAAAAAAAAAATAAATCAGAGCCCTAAGACGGCAGTGTCAACAACAGAAAAGAAGACTTCCTGGCATTTTCCAAATGAGGAAAAGGTTACAGAATGTAACCAAAACATTCACTCATTAAATACAATATGCCATTTTAAAACTGACAACTATGACCATGAAATTTATTAGCTTTATGGTTTTTATGCAAACATGCCCTGGACTCATGTACCCTGTATTAAATATATTAAGGAGAAAAAAAAAGCCAATACTGAACAGGTTACTGTAAATATCATTTTAGGATAAACACTGTCACAGTCTCAAATGTTGATAAACTACAAAAAATAAAAATAAAAAAAAAATAAAAAAATAAAGCAATTGTGTTCAAGTATCACACTTTCCACTGGATGTGGAAAAATAGAAATTTACATACAAATGGGCAGCAGGAGGCTGAAGGATTTCTCCTGGTTTTCCTCCAGTAAGGCACCTCAGTTCTGTGGAATGTGATGAACAACCCAACCCAACTATTTAAGACCCAACCAAATGATTCCTGGCTCCATAAATATCAAATGGTTATTTATCCAGGCACATTGTTTTGTGCTGACTGAGGGCAAACATATACTATACTAAACTGAATTAGTCTAGTGCAAGGCAGTGAAATCCTCTGTGTGTTAGTTGTTTTGCTTTTTAAGGGTATAGAACAAGAGATTGGTAAAGTTTCAGCTGTGCAAAAATGGTGAAATGGATGTTTTAAGTGTGTCTTTAGAGAGATTGTCAATGATCAGTAATTGAGGATCTGTACATCAAACAGGTCACAGACTCCCTCATTGTCGTCCAGGTTGAAGCTGTAATCTATACCTGCATGAGAAGAGAGGAGCAAAGTTACCGTAAAACTTAAGTAAGAGAAACACCAGTAGGCCAAGGTTCAGATATTGGGCCATGACACGCCTGGAAATGGCACACAGGATGGTCAACAACAAATAAAAGGTTTTCAGAAACTCTATTTAAGAACCAAACGGCTTTTGAATGGTTCATTATTCTGGGATTTTGAACAGATATTTATAATATCTTCAATAATAACTATCACAGTTTCTTTAGTGATAACATCAGGCAATATTTGTAATTTCTATATTGGAAGAACATTTCTGACTGTACAACATAAGTGAAACAGGCTTGCTAGGCTGGTGTCTGCAATTTATTAGTGAGTTCTATAAAGAGCCAAGTCTGGACCAGCTCTATATGTAACTCTGTTAAGATTTGATGCTAAGAAATACATTTGAGTACTCCTGGTCTGGTAATTCTTACCATCAGTAGACATCAGCTCATCGATCAAGTCAACAGCTTCTACAAAAGAACACAACATGTTTCAGTACTGATGAATAAAAATATTGTTATACATTTCAGTGAATAAAAGTGGGCTTGGACTATTAAGCCTTTAAAGAACATATATGAACAAACATGAACTTTCTCCTAAGACTCACTGTTGGATTCAATTAGAAAAGTAACTGTTCAAATACCCATCACCCTCATATCCGTACCCTCTCTGTCGTCCTTCATGTGATCTCCAGCAGTATTGAGCTTCAGCAGGCTGCTCACATCCAGTACAGGCTGAAACTCTGAGCTGGCCAGATCCATCTGCTGCTGTTCCAACACGCCCAGTGGCTGACACTCTGTAGGGACCATGGCCAGTGGAATGCTTATTTATACAAGTTATTCCAGGCAATAATATAGGGTTCAGTTATCTGGACCTAGGACTATCTGAAGAGGACAGATCCCTATTCAAAAAATATTGAAGCCCTGGAGTTACTTAAGTGGTTATTAGAGAATATATACCTTCATGCCTGAGAGCTAAATGAAAACATTAATACCACTCTCAAATCAGTCTACTTGATTAGCTTAGTATGCTTCACTCTGTCTAAAGGTAATAATACACAGCTTGCCACTAAGTAATCAAACAAAATGTTTTATATGTTTTATTCAACAGAGTTAGTTGGAGTTAGAGTTAGTTTTTTTCCTTGTGGGAAGGCCTCGCTGAGTTTCATTTTGATACGACAAGGAAATGTTTAATATCCAGTGTTTCTATGCTCAGACTGTCTGAAATAGTGAATCATCATTTTTCTCCAAATCTAGTTCCAGATGAGGAAGTGGTAAGGTTTTTTTTTTTTTTTTTTAAGACATACTGGATATCTATGACATATTAAAAATTTTGGTTAGTGGTTGTGATATGTTAGAGTGCCACATTTAAATAAATAGATCTCCTCTACAGTAAAAATGCTGCAAATCAAGTTGTCATCAACTACTAAAAGAACTGTGTCACAGAACTGTAAAACTGAGAAAACTTGCAGACAAGACTTTTGTGGCTTTGCCCAGAATGTTTTATTTTTTTTCTTCATGCTAGACTGGTGTTGTGGGGGGTTCCTAAACTTTTAATAGAAATGGATGTTGAAGAAACAGGACAGAAATTTTATACAAATAATAAAAATAGTAAAAACCATATGAAAGGGCAGGCTGTAGGCTTCCCTCGTTCTATTATGTAAAGTATAGACCACAGGGAAAAAAAAAATCAGTTGTTCAAAATATTTAGTTTATAAATAAACAGTTGAGAAATATGTATATTTTCTGCCATTATATTTGTCACTGTGTTTTGCTTTTCTATTCTCAGTGTTTTGCTTTTTTGCTTATGCATAGTATGCAAATAAAAACACATTCAATTTCGTTCAAACGATATATACTTAATATTACAGTTTTTCTAAACCGTGGGCTTTTATACTGATTCCTTCTGCTTTGGGAAATTGGTTTTGGGTTATTTAACTTCTTGTTCTTGCATGTGGAGACGCTGTGACATCTGATATTGAGTAATTGCCTGTTAAAGAAAAAAAAAAAAGGAATTCAAATGATCTCTTTCATGATACTGGTGTTTTCCCATAATTTATCTTCAGGCTTCCTGACACCAAACCTCAGCCATGAATTACTTTCAGTTCTTGGACATGGAAGCATTCCTGAAAACAACTGACTTTGAAAGACAAAAACAAAACAAAACGTCTTTGCAAGTATTTCACTACATTTCATGAAGACATAAGAAATTTTTCAGTGTCTGATGGATGGGCTCAGCTGCACAGCAAACTAAAAACTAATGTGGCCTTATACAACACCTCTGTAAAGAATCAGATACTTTGGTCAGTTTTTGTTGAAAGTTTCATAGTATATGTGTTTTGCTATAATTTTATAGTCAACCTTACCAGCTGTTTTCTAACCAGTCTGCTCTGAAGTAGCAAATCTTAAAGAGCTTAAAAGCTAGAAAAAGGAAAGATCCTATCAGCTATTGAGTGATTCAACTACAGTCTCAAAGATCACTACAAAATTTAGCTACCATCTATCATCAACATTTCTACTGCCATTTAATTTCAAGAGTGCAATCAGCCGGCATCACCCTGACATTCAACACCACCTAAAGTGTATTGGAAAACAGAAATTTGCAGTTACAGTTGAGAAGCACTTTTTTATGTTTTACCCTTCTACTGTATCTGAATGTGAAGGCACACTTTTGATTCTGTTCACCACAGATTTGGCGAAGTCTTTAAAGTCAACAGAATTTGTTTTTTTTAAAGCATGAAGGGCACAAATAAATCAATTTTCTTACCCATCTGCACATCAGGGGGGGTGGATGAAGGCGTCAGCACTTCATTCTGTTCTGGCAGCACCATCTGGTGGTCTGAGCAGAGAGAGTCCTGGCTGCAGTAGGAAGAGATAGTGTTGGAGGTGGAGTATACGGACGTTGAGAGGGGGAACCTCTGCAGGCTGGCAGGGGTGCTGGGTGGAGATGGCATCAGATAGATGTCATCAGTGGGCGGCACAGGAAAGACCACAGGAGCTGTGAAATCTGAATCTCTATTGATGAGCATGACCTGGATAGGAGCAGAGTGGCTGCGTAGGTTCACCTGGTACTTCTTCTGACCACTCAGGCCCTGTGGAGCAGCAACATGTTGATAGGGTTAGGGTTAGATTAAGAGCATGTCTTATTTCTAATGTATATCCATGTCTTTGCCATGGATTTTATCTGAATAGTGCTAAATTAAGAAACTTCCCTTACCTTTTGATCTTAACAGCTATAATACATTTTTTGTACATACTGTATCACATGACTACATCTATGTGAAAGAACTTGCTTAGAGTAAAAGGCACAGGCAAAGTTACGAGGTGTACAGTCTGGAGCATTTAGCAGCCAAAGATATTTTTCACACAGGTTGGAGGAAACCAAAGTTTATCTAAAGGGAGAGAAAATATTGTGTAACATGAGTAATTTGGAATTTAATTAATAATAATTTCTGCTGCCTCTGAAACAACAGTACACATTCATATTAGTATAATTATTGCGTTGAGAATGCTGTGCTTCGTTTGTAAGCTAGTTCTTCATTTCCAGTCAGTCTTCACACACAAGACAGTCTGAATCAATAAAGAAATTACCAACCGTTTCAGGTAAGGGAACCTCCAGTTGCGTTCCAGCAGGAGCCACAACAGCAAGAAGAGTGTCACCGCTGAAGGCACTGCACACGTCTTCATGTGTCACAAATTTATAAGTGGAAAAGTGTTAAGGAAATATACAGGATTACTTATGGGAGCCAAATGGAGACAATAAACTGGAGAAACAAGACTGCGAGCATTGTGCACATCAAGATTAGCCTGGCTCTGATTTCACAAGACACTGACAATAGCAGTAATGGCATTTTCTGTTCAATATGCAGACAATGTTAAAGAGGATTAAGAGGGGGGTTTTCCCCTCTGAAATGAATAAAGGAGAGTTAAATTACAAACTGTATAGAGAGACAACAACAAAAGACAAGTACAAAGTACACCAAATGACATCAAACATAAAAGCTTCAATGAGATGTTTTAATGTCATCATAACAGTAAGCAAAAGTTTTAGCTCAAATATGAGAAAAAGCAAAACAAGGATATGTGCTGGTGATGGGATCGTGGTTTAGGTGTTTGATGTTGTCCTCCAGCCAGGCCTTCTGGTCATCCAGTTCTTTCTCTTGAGCCTCCAGCTCAGAGATCTGTGACTTCAAAACTTTTACCTGTTCAAGAACTTCTTGGGTTTGGCTGCCTGTGTTCTCACCCCTGGATGCAAGGAACATAAAAGATAACAAATCAATATTGTTGTTATTTTTACCCATTATTTGCTCTCTATTTTCAATATTGGCAGAATTCAAGGCATCTAAAGCTGATGCACACATCAATGGGCAAAAAAAACGACAAATTGATTTATTAGCCAATTAACAAACACAACTATTCATGCCCAGTAGCATGGCAAAAGTATCTTTCATATGTTGATGGGAAAGATTGCAGTGTACTTGTAAGATCTTATGGTGGATAAAATAACCAAATAATATCCTAACATTTAAACATTTTGTAAATAAAAAAATAATAATAGTAATATAAAAACACCCCCAGGGCTTTCAAACCTCCACTGAATAATATTCTTGTTTTTCTTCTCAATCAGTCCAACACCTTCCAGTACATTTGTGATGTCATATATCCTCCTCTTTTGCTTCACTGCCAAGCTGTCTGCAGCCTGTTAAATGACAGAGACATTTCAAGGAAAGACAAGGGTCTTACTTAGTAAATGTGAACCCTTGGTGACAAGGCACATCATAGGCAAGACAGTTTAAACGGGCATTCATTCATGCAGCAAACATGCATGAAATGCATGAATTAAGAGAAAAAAAGTGGATCCAGAAAAATCAACCAAAAAACAATTTGTCGAATTAAGCTACACAAATGACAACTCAAACTCCTCAGCGGGATAGGACAGTTATACAAAAGAAGACAGAGGAGGAGGGAAATCATCCAAGAGGCCTGCTGTGTAAACATTACCGAACTTTGGCGCGAAAGAAGAGAGGGAAAGCTACTTTTTACTGTGAAGAAAAGAAGGTATAATTTTGAAGGCATTTCAGGTATGTCTGGCAAAGATATAATCAGTTTTCAAGATAAAAAGGATTGGTGGGTAAATGGCCCAAAAATTCAAACCTTAACATACCAATTAAAGAGATGAAAAACCATTTACTTCCATGTTAAAAGTAGCTGACAACAAACAGCCAGAGGAAAACTTGCATGACACAGCAACTAACAACTACTGAAGTACAAACTCATCTGTTGAGCATCTTGACAAATTTTTAAAACCTTAAAAACCACAGGAAAAAATGGATCCGAAAAACAAAGGCAATATCTTAATGACTTGTTTTGTGTGACAAGCAGCCAAAAACCATAATATTCAGTTCACAACGAAAAAAATGGGAAAAGCTAAAACTCATATATATATATACATAAACATTATATATGGCATTAATAGATTGCCAGTAGTGATGTACCCGTGCAAACGTTACAAATTGGTGTTGTAGCTAGTTTAGTCTGGTGGTAGAAAATTCTTCAATTCTTTTGTGGTTGTTTGATTATTAAGAAGAAAATAGGGAAAATGTTTTAATAGTCAAGTTGTACTGATTTAAAAGGACATTTCTGAGGTTTTTTTTTTATATTGGAGAGTTTTACTTCATCATGCCTACTATAGTTACTTAAATGTCTAATGAATTTAGTGTATCAATTGTTTTTTTGTAACGAAATTAAGTTGTGAAAAGGTATAAAATAGCATAAAATGAAAATAAATAGTTCAGAGTTACTGAGCTCACAGAGGAGGAGGAGGCGGCCTGGTTAATGGCGGCCAGCTAGTCCACCTGTTAAAACAAATCCAAGCACCTGACTGGGCCCGGTGGGGACTGACAGCCCTTTGTCCATGTAGGGTGGCATTTACAAAAAACACCGATTAACGAACCTCCCCAGAACAACAACAAAAACAACCCTGAAACAACAACACCGAGGCTGACTGACCACTTTCAGATCAAGGACGCCATCCTTCGCTTCTTGCAGTAGGCTGACAAACTTCATTGTGAGGAGCCCCAAACTTTTCTCGTGTCGTCTCGGTGTTGAGCGAACCGTCTCCGTCGTCTCAAACTCCATCTTCTCTCTGTAAATAGTCTACAGTAATTTTTATTGGGTTTAACCGAAAAATAAATAGAAATTCTTTCCATTCAGAGGCGGTCCGGTACCTTAATGGGACGACGGCAGCTACCTGCGGGGTTTTAAATGAACGGACGTTACGTTTGTTACAGTTGCCAGGCAACCCTTGTCCCGCTCTGCCCCCCAGCCCCCACCTCACGTATAAATTAGACCACGCCCCCACCCTCTAGCTCGCATAACGGTATATATTCATTTACTTTGTATTTACATATATGTGTATATCCACAGTACTTTACTGTCATCCATGTTTTTTTTATTTGAGAAAAAGTATAATTTAAAGTCTGAAGAAAATATGAATTTATTTAAACAATAAAGGGTCAAATAAACAAACCAAAAAAATGCAGTAACACACAGTAACTCACAAATTCTTTAATCTTATTTAATACACTAATATTAATTCTTCATACGATTAAAGAAAATTCCACTTTCAATGTAAGTTGTTCATGTTGTCATGTCTTCATGTCTATTGTCGTCTATGCTCATCTGACTGTTGAGGAGTTAAGACCCCTTTCTTTTTTTTTTTTTAAGAGGTAAACTTCTTTCAATCTTCAAGCAGGTATTTAACACAAAACCTCTTATTTTCACTGTGCATAGACCCAATTTTCTTTTGTAGTTCAAAAAGAAAATAAAAATATGCTCAATACAGAGTTTATTAGATAAATCATGAAATACAGATAGAACTTATAACATAAAATAAATAAAAAGTAACTAATTTTTATTGCTTTGACAATAATACAACTATAAAAATAAAACTATCTTCCAGTGTTTTCATTCATACATTTGTGTAGCAGCAAATCAAAATATCTCATTGGTTAAAAATCTTTAAGGACACTGGTAAGACGTTTAATTTTCTCCTCCGTGATTCTCTTGTTGGTTTCCATCTCCTCCAGAAGCTGACGCATCTCCTCCTCTACCTCAAATACCTGAAGAAGACACAGGCAAACAACCTCAGCTACACAAAACACATGTCATGACTCAAAAACTGACAAATACAGTAGTTTTTATATTCATAAATTGGGGGCTTTGCATGACAATGAAAGAGAATCAATATCACCATAATCAGATTGGAGGCCTGATTTACTCACAAAATTGTCAAAAAAGGTGTCTGTTTTACCTTCTGATTTGCTTGATCGATCTGCTTCTGCTTTTCATTAGCTATTTGCAGCAGCTCAGCTTGATGGGCAGCCTGTGCAGATTCAAGTTGTCGACGAAAAGCATCATCAACACTGTGTAATTTCTCTACTGCTGCTCTGTAGAACAGACGACCACAAATAAATCATAATATAATGTAAGGTGAGACAGTAGCTAGAAGAGTACAATAAAATTAAAAATTTAAGGTGGATGGACACACAGCTGAAGCACTGGCATAAATCTAATCTAATATTTATTGAAAATTCGATTACAAGTATGATGTGACTTAATTTTGTTAAATATCATCAATTCGATTTCAATGTGATGGACAGGATGAATATGCACTTTTGGTTTGAACCCCAGGGCTGGGACTTTTCTGTGTGGAGTTTGCATATGTGTGGCTTCATCCTGCAGTCCCAAAGACATGCACAGTGGGTTGAACTGGTGACTTTAAATTGCCCAGAGGCAAGAATTTTGTTGTCTCTGTCTGTTCATTGTGTTGGACATGGGATTGCCTGACAACCTGTACAAGGTGAACCTGCCCATGGCCAGTATCAGGTGGGATTGGCTCCAGGCCCCTGTGACCCTGTATGGCTATGCAGTATAGATAATAAATTGGTAGAGGGTATGATGAGACACCCAGGTGCTTGGACCAGTTGAGCAGATTAACAGCAGTGCAATAGCAGTATGTGCAGCCCCATGAATAGCAGAAATATTTGCTCTCTTTGTAGCATACTTGTGTGCTTCTGTTGCTTTATCTCTTTCTTCCAGCAGCAAGTGTTCCTTGGAATCAAAGTTGTCCTTCATGCGCTTTACCTGGCTCTCCAACCGAGTAAGCAGCTCTGCTTTTTCCTGCCACTTCTTACTGGAATCACTGAACAGAGAACAAATCAGAAAACAGAACAGCGTTTCAGTACCTGCAACACTAATGTTTCATCGTTATCCCCAGGAATGTTAGACTATAAAGAAGGTTTGGGTCAGGGTCAACTAAAATAAAAATATAATGACAAAAAAAATTGGTAATAGAGCTTTTCATCCCTCTTTCACTTTGTTTTCCCTGTACACAACACTAGAGTACTAGGTATGGTGTACTTCTGACAAATCCTTGCCTGTATATTCTTTTGACCTCATTGAGTTCTGCCTCTTTGTCCTCAAGCTGCTGTTTCATCTCTTCCTTGCGCAGGCTGACATGACCCAGCCGCTCTCCCTGCTGCTGGAACTTGTTATGGGCCTGAACCGCCTCCTCACGTAGTCTACGGATTAGATCGTCACGCTCTTGCAAGACCTTGACAGCATGAAGGGGGGGGGGGGGGGGCAAAAACAAGATAACGGAGACAGATACATACATATACACAAATGACCGTAAGCATACCCAAACTCACAGTAATTATGGAAAAAAAATTGACAAACAAGAAGTTAAAGGTTCTGGTTAGGATGTTTCTTTGTTTTTTTTCCTTCGCTATCTTACCTCTTTGAGCTTGCGGATGGTTTCTGTCTGGTCATCAGTGATTTTGGCCTTGATTTTGAGGGCATCATTGTCCCTCTCATTCTGTTTCTTCTGTGTCTCCAGCTCAGTGCTCAGCACCTCAATCCTTGCCTCCAGACGCCCACGGTCCTGAGCTAAAGATGCTCCTGGCAAAGGAATACAAATAACATTATTACTTTTTGGTATTTGTGAAACTGCACTATACTGTAATATATCTTTAAATGTGTTTTAAAACAACTTTATATCATGTAAATGCACCTGTGGGCATCGCCCAAACAACCACTAGATGGCATGCTTTACTCGATATGTATGAAATAAAACATCAGGACATAGAGTATTAAGCCAAAGAATTAATGCCTTCTTTAAATGGAATTAGAATCTAGAAATGTTTAGAGTGACTCACAGGCTAATGTATTATAGAGTAAGATTTATTCTTACAATCAATAAAAACAAATTAAACTGGCTGCCAGTGAACACCATGTACTGTGCAGGCGATTCAAAGGGGGCAAGTGCCCTCTCTGGACATCTCCCACCTTGCTGAGCAAGCTCCTGGCCCCATATCCTCCTTTCTGCCCTGAGTCCATCTATCACCGACTCCTGAGCTGTGAGCTGAGACAACAGTCGTGCCTTGTCTTTCTTGAGCAACTCAAGCTGCAGGTTGTGTCGTCGGTCGTGTTCCACCTCTGCTTCTAAGGAACGTAGTTGGCTCTGGCCGACAGAAATAGTATTAATGATCAACAGCCATCTGTCATTGCTGGCAGATGGAACAGCAGCTGGACTGTTCAGTGTTTAGGATGTAAACACAGCAAGTAGTCTGTCTCCTACAAGCGCAGGCTGAACAGTTTTTGAAAAGCAATGACTGATGCCCAGGACTGGTCATCTCTACTCTATCTTCTATGGGGAGTTTTTTTTTTTTTCCCAAACCGGAAACAATTTACTTTTAATTTACCTGGAGGTTTCACAAAAAAACAAAAACAAAAAAAAAAAAAGTCCCCTTGCTCTACCTTTAGATTAGTGACAGCATCTCTTTTGGCATTAATGAGCTCAGTGATGCGATTCTTCTGTTCTTTGACCATGGCTGTGAGCTCCTGCACCAGACAGGCTGATTTTTTCTCCCTCTGTTGGGATTGGCTCAGGGTCACTTTGATCTCCATCACCTCTGCTGTCATCTGATCACAAGCCTCTTTCACCTACACAAGCAGAGTGTGGCTGAATAAGAATGAGAAATTAAACTTTTGCTTCAAGCACCAGTTGACAATTTTATCAATCAATGTCACTTTTGAGGTCTTACAGAGAACATTTCAGCTTTTTGGATTTACAGAAAGAAAACTTATAAAGGTTCAGGAATGAAGGTTTGGGCTTGCACTGTAGTTCATTAAGAGTTGAAAAGTTTGGTGATTTAAACTGGCAAAAAAAAATAAAATGTGCAAGCAGTAGCCACTAGGAATAAGATTACATTTTCTGCAGAGCCTGAATAAAATTGGTCACCATAATGAGAAAGTACATATTGATTCAAATCCAGCCCTTTTGTATAGCGTTCTTCCTGAGGCAATCACAGACTACTTGTCCAGAGTCAAATTATCCTAATTCAATCTAAGCTTTCCCCATCAGTCTGTCCCGATTGGGGTCAATTCCAGTTCAATCATTCCACTTTTCACAGGCCATACTAATCTTTTATTAGCTGGACTGCATAGGAAATATAATGTAAAATTACAAGCCATCTGTATGGCTGCAGTCCATCTTTTAGCAGACCTCAGAGAATCGAGCAGCTTCGATGGTTAGCGCCATACGGAACTCGTCCTCCAGAGTAGCATACTGCTTTTTGCTGTCTGCCAGTTTGTCCTGCAGCTCTGCCTCCCTATGAGCATGTCTCTGTTCCACTAATGCAACTTCTTTTACCAAAGCCTTGTGGAAATCTGCACCGCCAGGCTGCCATTGCAACTCCAGCTGTTTTCTGAAAAAAAAAAAAAAAATAAAAATTCAAACAGGCATGGTACAACAATGTGCTTAACAGGCTACTGGGGTTTGTTTCATATTGTAATTTATGGGTGATAACCTCAAAAGAGATTGTGTTACTGTTCAAAATAAAATTCTACTATCCTTGATTTAATCCTAACCCTTCAATTACATGTGACTAACAGAAACACATTACCTTTTACCCTCTGAGCTCTACCCAATATCAAAAACCACACAAAAACATTTAATCATCATGATCCATACAGTTAATCTGTCAGGGTTGGGGGAGAGGGGGGGGTGTTAGAGCCAATCCCATCAGAATAAAAATACAATTATAAAAATCTCTCATCTGAATCTCATGTGATGTTTTTGGGTTGTTGTTTTTTTTTTTCAAGACAATGATTAAGAAAACAAGTGGCCAAAGTTGATAACAATTCAGCAAAAAATATCATAAGAAGTCTTCCTTCAAATAAAATAATTAAAATAATAAAATCCCTAAATCTACCTGTGCTCTTGTTCCCTGGATGCAAGTAGTTCATGCAGTTGCTGCAGTTTGTCTTTGTGTTGGTGTACAGAGGTTCTCTGAATGTCCAACTCCCTTTTCATAGCCGCTGCTCTGTTTTTCAGCTCCTGGTGCCGCTTCATCTGTGGAGGGACAACACATGCTGTATGCCAGCCTTTCATAATGATTGACCCTTTCTGCTGAATTCTTTTTCTTAAGGCTGAATTACTGCATACTGTACTAGTATAATCTATGTCAACAGTGACGTAAGAACACGTAATAGCAGAAAGAGGACGGCAGGGTTACATTTGCAAGAATCACTATAAAACTTAAGGTTTTTCATGAACCGCGTGATTTATGCAGAGACAATGTTGCAAGTGTTTGTGAATATACCAAACCAATTTCTGTACCTCTTCAGCCTGCTGGCGAGCCCTCAGCGCTTCTCCATGGGAGATGCTTTCCTCCAATCTATGCAGTGTAGTCTTGTATTGTTCTTCACTGCTGCGGGCCTGCTCCAGCTGCTTGGTTAGAGACTCACACCTCCCCTCCAGCTCCTCAACAAGAGTCTGTAGTTCAGAGTGCTCTGATCGCTCCTTTAGCAACAATTCTTTCAGGCTGGATGTGAAAAAAAAGACAACAACAACAAAAACCATGAGAACTGTGTGCAAGAGGAGGGGGAGGAATAATTCTCTGAATGTCTCTTTTTATGTTATGTAGAAATTGGTATTGGCAAGTACAACCAATTTTGCAAATGCCCTTGAATTTCCTCTGTATTTTACCTTCCAGTGCTAAAATGTGGTAGCATGTGAAAATGAACGAATCTGACCCTATAACGTGGTTAAACTCTTAACGGGAGAAAATAGAAATGTTGTGAAAACAGCAAAAAAACAAAGAACAAAAAAAAGAAAAACTAGCCCATGGGAGATTGCATAAGTCAGATAGACCCATAGGTTCTCCTTTATATATTGGTTCCCTTTTTAAATGTGCGATGATAAGTCATTTTCTGTAATTTGACTCCTGATGAGTGAGGGAGTGAATGCTAACAGCTGTGTTCAGTGTCGTTAGAAGCTGACAGTTAAGATTGATTCATGTAATACCACTGACATATGCTTGTCACCAGGATTCTAATTACAATCATAATGCAGATTTATCTAGGCAGGGTGTGATACAAATGAGGACAGAGCACAAGTTACCTGTCCCTCTAGCTGCATCTGTGGAGCACAGAGTGAAGTGATAGAGATTGGGGAGGGAGTATTTAATTATAGATAATTATGGCCTTTGGCTATAATTTAAAAATAAGGTATATAAACAGGATGGATGCGTTGGTTTATGATCCTTTTTATACCAAACAGCTTTATTATCACAGACAACAGCATGGATATTTAAATGTTTTGGTGTGGTTGTGCTTGATTTAGGAGGCTCTGGGACATAGATAGGAGGAATTTTAATGGTGGGATGGATACTCATTGTTTAAGAATAAGACAGGCATCGGCCCTGGACTCAGGAGAGCCAACACAAAAGATGAAGAGGGTAGAAATTGATGAGAACCCACATGCAGTTGAAAACTAAATCCACAGAGACAAGGTAAATTATCCCATTTCATTATATCTGCTTTAGAGCTACTGTGCTATTAATGTAACAGTTTAAATTCACAGTACTCTGTTTTTCCTCTTACCGGTCTGTGGTGTGCAGGGCCATGCTCTGGAGGTCTTTTTCTTCAGTAATTCTTGTCTGCTGGCACTTAAGCTCCTCTGTTAGCTTCCTCACAGCCTGCTCTGCTTTCCAACGCCTCTCTCTTTCCTGGTCACGCTCCTCCACAATTGCCTGAGCCACATATAGACATAAATAGAGAAATAAGAAATACAACAAGCTGCAACATGAGGAATACATTTGAAATTTTTACAGTTGTCTTCTAACTATAATATTACATGATCTCAGGAATAAATAATTAAACAACACAGTGTTGTGCTCTCTTTCTGCAGACACAAAGGTCTCCAGAGGGAGATGCACAAAGTCTGAGTTTTTGCTTCAATGGATGTCACTTCACAGTGTTGAAAGATCATTGAAAACTATATATTTACATGTTTCACAGACTAAACAATTCAACAAATCAAATAATATCATTAGATCAGAGCCCAGTTCTCACAGAGGCTATGTAGCAACAATTGATAAATAAATTTAACACTGATCTGTCTGCAGTCAGATGTCTAACTATGCAATGTTGTTTTGTAACTACTGCTCTAATCACAACAGGGTTATAGTTATATGTGTTTTTGGTAATATTTATTCAGGATTTTTTTTCAACTGGTGTATATTATTATTTTCTTCCTCTGTGTGCATGTTTTGTGCAGTAACATAAAAAAAATAGAATTGTTTATACCAACAGATGTCTGTTCACCTCTTGTAAGGCATGACACTTTTCATATTACACTTCTCCAATAAAAATAAAATTTGCCATTTAGTTTACAGATGGCGTGTTCATCCTGTACCCTGTACGTTTCCTCCTCCTCAGTGGGCTTGTGTTTGACATCGCCTAAGGCCTTAGCAGCTCTCAAAGGTGCACTCCTTGTTGACCCAACTGCACCAGCAGTCTTCCTCTTGGACCACACGACAGACTTTGAACTTCTCTGTTTATGATCCCCTTGATCGCTGCACATAAAGCACATAACAAGTATTAAACCAGCTGTAATACTGATTATAAACTTGCTTCAACATAATGCCTGATTCAGTGAAGATCAAACCACATGACTATTACAGGTAAACAAAGTTTGACCAACTTTAAATTGAATTTGGAAATAATATTCTAAAATCACCTTGCCTTTGATGAGAAAGTTGGGAGCTTACTTAAGTTAAATTACTGAATCTTAAAGACATCATCAGTGGCTGATGAAGTAAGATGAGGGTGTAGACCACCGAAGCATGGTCGTTAATCATTGAAATTAGATGACAGTTGTAATTTCTAACAGAGAGGTAGAAAGTTTACCACATCACTCAGAGGAGAACATTTATCACCTCCTTTCAGCTGAGGAGTAAAAAGATTTCCTCTAACATTAAAATATCAGGTGATATTAACTTGATGAATGCCTGCACAAAATGTTAATATCTATTGCCACATATGGTACTTTTTTTAATCAATTATTACATCATGAAGACATTTATGCCAGCAAAACTGTAGTAGTATAAAAATGTGACTATAATTCCTAAAAGGAAGACAACATGACATCATTATGGTCTGTATTAGTGCTTAAAAGTCTTCAAACCTCAACAGAGTTTCACAACATAAACAGCATTAACAACAGTGTTCTGTGGGGAGGAGGGGGCAGTTAGACACAATAATAAAGTCTGGGTTCCAAATTGAGAACATAAAAGTGAAAAATATTGTTTTCACTACAGAGTAGCTAGCCTACTATATGTATAAAGAGAGTCACCTCTCTGACTTCCTGCCTTTCGTCTCCTGGCTGGTTGTCCTCTGGCTGTTCTTACAATATTTAGGGATCCTGGAGCGTCTCTTGTGTTCCTTCCCGCTGTCACACTCACTCTCTGATGTATGGTCTGTGTCCCTCTTGGCTTTTCGTAACTTTACCGCAGAATGAACAGAGCCTTTGGACTTGTCACCAGCAGGGACCTTGGCAAATATTGCAGAAATAGTTATGATATGAGAGAGGACAAAAAATAATGATTAAATATTTGTATATGAATGATTGCAATTTAATAAAAATACGAATAAATAATAAAAGCATCAAGCATGGGGTGTATTTTACAGATAAAGTAGCAACATAATCTTGGACATAGATTATAAAACTTCAAAAACTTAGAAAATTCAAAGATGAAGATTTCAGGCAAAAAAACATGTTATAAGTCATATACAAACAGGGACTGTAAACTGTGTTTGCTTTACAACAAACATATCGTTCTGTGACTTCTACTTTTAAAACAGGAGCTTTAGGTCTATAACTAGGCCAAACACTACATACTTCTACTGAGAGAAAACTTACCCTTGTCTGCATGTCCCCTTACCTCCTCTCACATAGTGCACACCTGACACAAAAACTTCTTAATAAATGACTCAGTTGTTTTCTGCTGTGTTAGAAAAGCACCTGCTGGATGAGGTGGGACACCTGCTGCTCCAGTTTCTTGATGCGTTCTTCATTAATTGGGTCTCCCTGACCAGCCACAGTGGAATGAACTGGCTGGGAGCACTGGGGAACTAGATGTGCAGCTGCATCTGTAATTGCTTCAGAGGCAATCCGCTGATGAAACTGGGTCAGCACCTCATCAACGCGGGGTGTGGTGAGAGGGCCATCCCCTCTATGCTGCAATGGAAACTTAAATTATATTTTCCCACTTGATTAAGTCTTACATTAGGGTACCTACTACAGCTGTATCACACTCCACCTAATTTAAACTGGAAATTGCCATCCAGTGCAATGAATATGTAAAGTAACTTTGTAGAGAGAGATAAGATGCCCTAACTTTTGCTAGTCTGGTATAAATCAACCTAATTACATTACGTTTTAGTTCTTGAGTGACTTTTAAACTTATATTTGTTCAGAGGACACTGTTCTTTTTCTGTTAGCACTTTCAGAAAGTGAGAGTACAGACTTTGCAGTGAGGAATCACACTTTTTATTTTCCCCTCTGAAGGTGTGAATAAATTTTCCAAATCGAAAATATACAGTTATGGGAAACAAGTTCATCAAGTATTAAATGACTGAATAGAAAAAGACTGGAATTGTTTTTGTTGTTAAATTCTGAAAGACTGCAACAACTGTGCTATGCTTATGGAGATAAACTGCTGTCTAAATTATTTGTAGTGTGGTATCAATAATTACAGCTTCATTGTAACTTGTATCTGATGAGAGCAGGAGATCCACATAATCCTCCAGACCAGGAATATCACAAGGACTGCCTGGACCTGGATGTGATGGATTTCCCAGCCGGTCAAGGCCATCTAGGATGGAGATCTGTGGCAACGACTGCATAACAATCTCCCTGTAACCTGCCGTATGAAAGACACACACATTCATTTGAAAAACCTGACCTATCTAAAACATCAGGTGTCACTAGTACTAGTTACTCTTTCACTCCAAAATAACATTTTCAAGCTTTACCTGTTAACCTGCACACAGGGTTGTCTCCGCCATCCTGCCTTAAAGTCACCTCTCTTAAACTTTGCAATCCCAGCAGGCACTGCAGCAGTTGATCAGTGCAGTCCAGGTGGTTGCTATGGAGACTGAGGTACTTTAGTTTGTACTCTGTCCCATGAAGATACAGCAATCCTAATAGGAACATCAGAAATCAATAGCACTCACATGTCAATCACTTATTAATGTTTTCACCTGAATGCAGAAAAAGGAAACTCTTTTCAGTCAGTGTTGAACTCACCCGTGAGGTTATTTATCTGATTGTAGGACAAGTTTAATCGTGTTAAATTCACAAGGCCATTCAGTCCTATGGTACAGGTAGGGGACATTAACAATTGAGTGATTATACAGCTCATAAAGCAGTCACAGCAATGTCAGAGTAAACACTAGAGTCATTAATAAAGACTTATCACTTTGCAAACTCTCACAATGTTCAAATATTTATTATCTGAATAAAGACTCACCTTCAACTCTGGTGATTAAGTTACAGGACAAATTTAATGTTCTCAGGGAAGTGAGGGAACATAGTCCCTCAATCTTAGTAATGCAATTGGAAGAAAGGTCTAGGTGCCGCAAGTGCCAAGCTGAAGTCAATCCTTCGATCCTCGGGATGCGATTGCAGTGTAGACTGAGGGATGTTACAGTGGGAGTCAGGGGGATGTCCAGCAAACTAGACAAAAGTAAACAGGGTGAAAACGGTTCATCAAAAAAAAAAAAAGAATAAGTGGAGTCACTTAGTGTCCAGGACAACGATGGTCTACAAGAAAATGTCTATAACTTTCTAGGATTGTAACAATAACTATAGCAATCAAAAATTTTACGCTGGAGTGGTCAATTCACAGAGACGAACAACCACTCACACTCAGACCTACGGACAATTTAGAGTCACCAGTTAATATAATTGATATATCTCATGTAATTTTACTTAAATGTTTGATATTGTATAATGAAAAGTGTAGACGGTGTAACCTTTAATTAATCTGAGACTAAAATAAAAATAATAAATTAATTACCTTGTAATATTCTTGTCAATAAGACTCAGCTCTTTGTCTCCCATCACGACGACACACAGCCAAAGTTATTTATCTGTTTGTACTGTTTGTGTGCTGTTAGTCATTCAGAGTCTTAGTAAACAAATCATACTCATGTCACAGTGAGCTAAATGTGTAGAAGTTTTGGGAAAAATGAACCGACAGAGTAAAATCTTCAGCTACGTGACCTAGCATCTTAGCATAAAGTTTACTGTTGATTTAGCTGACAGGAGGCTAACTCAGCCCAAACCGCCTTCAAACTACAATTACAAAAGTCGGAACAGCCAAAGAGTGGAGCTTCAAAACAGTTCATGCCATACAGTACTAAACGCCAAAACAGTTTGATTGAGGTCCATCAAACATTTCTTGTTACTACTGTTTTTAACTTGTATCGAGTTGAAATAGCCGCGTTTAGCGTCGGACTTCCTGTTTACAGGACGTTGTTAACGGCGACATCCGGGACACTTAAGGCTACGTAAAAGTCTCCGCCCAGACTTTTTACGCGTCACGTAGATAAAAAACAAAACAAAACAAAACAAAACAAAACAAAACAAACAAACTATTGCGTTAATAGTTTGCATCAAAAATTCCCCAAATTTTCCTCATTAGTTAGATGTAGGCATCGTCGCACTGTGGCTCGTTGAAATAAAAAATCTTTAATTATATTGTGAGTGTGGAATTATTTAAAGGATAATATTAATTATATCCACAAGTTATAATTAATTCAGCCTGTTAAATTTTTTTATAATCTAATATATGACTGAGAAGTAATGTATACAGTGACTTATTTATTCTTACTCAGTTATGGTTAATCACAAATGTATTATAGAGATCCTGACCCCTATTATTTTCATAATTCATCTAGCAGCTACATGGACTGCTGATTGATTCAGTTCAACACACTCACTGAACCTTGGCCTTATTAGAAAAGCTGCATGACTAATGATTATACTAACTGGCTGCTATCCAGTGATGATAGAACCAATTATACCTGCAACATCGCCAATGGTCCTCTTTAACCCATGAAAATGATGATATGGTGCTAATGAAGTGAGTGAATTAGAAATGCCATCTGTTGCTGCCTCACCACCACTTATCTCTAATAGCCTGAAGTTTTCAAGGTCACTGCATAGAAATGTAGATGAATATTTTCATAGTCAATTAGAAACAGGGCTAATGAAAAGGAATAATTTTATTGAACTTGTGTGGAGAATTTGTGCACTTAGCATCATACTAGGCCATAATTTTCTCCCCGCTTCAGTTGTTTTGAAAAGTTTTGGTATCAAGAAGTGAGCTTGCAATGCTATATCTAATGTTATGCAAAATATCCCTGACAAATGCCCCTGTCTTACCATTCTGATAATAATTTTCATTACCACTACTTGCAGTAGTCTACAGTATTGTATTTGTACAGACAAAGTGTTTGTGAGTCGTCAAAGGGGCTTTGACACCTGAAGGAAATTTTTGCGTCACATTTCATGGCTTTCATTACTTAATTGTACTGATTGAGGACACTCATAAGTTAATCTTTTTAGTCATCGCAAAAAGCTGAAGTTGTTGAACAAGCCTCTAGTCATAGCGCTGAGCAGAGGACCCCCAGAAACAGAAACAGAAAATCTGTCACAGTTTTAATGATCTTTTTGGGTTGTTTGAGAAAATGAAAGCTGCAACACTCAGACGTGTTTTATGGTGGAGGAACATGTTTATTTCAAAAACTATTATCATCCATAGCTATAACAGATGCAATGAATACAAACGATCCATAATAGCCACTTTTTTAACATGCTGCTAGTAAAA
Source organism: Remorina albescens (assembly GCA_034769265.1). Taxonomy (NCBI): domain Eukaryota; kingdom Metazoa; phylum Chordata; class Actinopteri; order Carangiformes; family Echeneidae; genus Remorina; species Remorina albescens. The sequence continues at coordinate 6,339,130 of CM068478.1, read as the reverse complement.
AATAGTCATCTTTTGATTACCATAAAGAGATTGTAAACAGAATTTTAAAATGCAACTTATGGAAAAATAATAAACATAATATGCATTACTGTGTGAAAACATGAATAAATTACATACTGTACATTTCAATTAAATGTACAAAAAAAAATTTTTTTTTAAAAATCACACATTTAAATGTCAAAGAAAATATGTTACTGATACTATACATTCATATTTAGCTCTCTCCCTGCATTGTGGCTCAATTACAGTCAATGCAAAGAAACAGAACAAAAATGCATTTTCAGTACAGCAAAAGAACTTGGTGTGTCTGGTGAAGTGTCGTGTTTCATAGATTATGCGGTTTTTGTGATCAGACAATGAGTATTTTACCTTGCAATGTTTTGGCTGTCACCTGCAAGGCTGGCCTGACAGTTCATGTCAGATGATGCTTCTGAAGAAGACTGTAGACGACAGTTGAAACATATCACAGAAAAACAAAAAAAACCTCCTACTTATTGTTTGATCACAAGAACAGCATAACCTATCGTACAGACGACAAAACGAACCTGTTTGAGATACTGTCATGTCTCATGTTTCATCTGATTGATCATGTTATTGTAATTTTTATGAATAATACCGACCATAATATATTAAGTACACAATATACTGTATTGTCCTTATTTTTCAGAGAGGCAATCAGTTTGAAGAGAATTTATTGATTGTTCTTTGAAGTTGACCTTGCAGTGGTTTGGAGAATATTCTTAACCAGCATTTTCATGATGTACACATCAGGAGTGTCATGTTGTAATGATGCAAACAAGCAACAAACAAGTCTGAAAAACTCTTTCATCTGCTGTCACTGCATTCCTTTACTTTGAATACACCTTCTTCATCAAGAAGGTATTGCTGGTATCTGTTCTCCCAACTTCATGTACTGTATGCATCCTCTCTCCCAACTTGAAAAAGAAGAAAAACATACAGAATGTTGTGAGAAAAAAAAAAAAAAAAAAAAAAATCATTGTTACTGTCACGCTCTCTTTAATAGAGAACTTGTGGAAAAGGTGGGTTCAAAATGGAGGAGGCCTGGGGGGCTATGACTAACATTTAAAAAGAACCATTGCTAAGAGCTCCTTATATTACCTGCAGCCAGTGACTAAGATATCCACCTGAAGATAAAACTGACTGTTAATGGGCACTCGAGGACAGCAGGGAGGAAATGTCAGCCAAGAATCTAATTAAATCTTACAGCTATTTCTTCACACAAAGCAAATCGGGCAAGATTTAAATGTTGTTTGATGGAAAGTGAGGATGAGAAAGAATCCTGTCTCTGTGGTTGTTCAGTCATCAGTGATAACTGCAGAGAAGCTGCCTTTCCATACACTCCCTGATGGAGAGAATGACAGTCCATTTAGAGGAACATAGTGGGGGTTTAAACTGAAAGGTGACTAACAAGTTTTCTCACACTCTGCTTAACAACAGAGAAACCAGCAACAGATCATTTGCATTGCCGTTGCTGCTGTCTATAAGTTGTTAGGCATTTGCAAAGTGAAAACGCTGCTCCACAATTATTTTGTTTCCTTGTAAATAACAAATTCTACTGTGCCAAACAGTACAATTCATTACTGACCTTACTCAATTGTCAATGTCTGATATGTGGTTCTCTATCTGCAATACAAGAAAAAAAATTATAATGAGATCAGTGCAGACATGACTGGCATAAACTCTCATCCATTTACCCAACTGGACAGAAACAGATGACGTTTCAAAGTGTTAATATTCGGGAATATTAACACCTAGTCCTACAAAAAAAATCTGTTTAAGGTGCCACATGCACCGATTTTTGTTATGAAGGACAAATTGCAAAATGTCAGAATTAAGGATTTTGTAAATCAAAACTTTCTTTAATGCTGCCAAAGCACTTTATTTCATTCTGGTTGATGGCATCTATTAGTTTCTATATCCACGCATACGTAAATGAAGAGAAAGCATAAAGAAAAACAGGAATGTGAACAAAAGAAAATTATTACAGGTCATTGGGTTATCAAGCTAATGTTTAAATGATCTTTGTTCATCAAAAAATACATAGTAGATTTTATAACTTAGAATCCAGGGAGTACATAGAGTATTCATATGTTTAATGTTCCACAGGTGCCATCAAGCAGCATGTGTAATCTTTTTTATGGCCAGGAAGCACAAGAGGCTATTCAGCTATTGATTAACTGTAAGGGCTTCAGATTCTTTCCTTTCAAATGCAATTCAGTTCATGTAGAATACAGAGCAGCTTGGTTTTACCTTAGATTTAAATAATTTCATATTATCAGGGAAGAGAGAGAAGATGAAACCAAGAACAATCCTGACTACAGCTTTTCGTTTACACTGTAGGTGTGACAGTTGTTTTTATTTCCCCCCAATCACACTCTTCATCAAAAATTGTTTCCAACAAAATGTCAGTTTCTCTTATGGCTGAGATTATGACTTGAAAAATGAACACAATGAACACATGACACACACACACATCATACCTTAAACACATTTGGATTTACTTCAGAAACAGGGTAACTCACTGACTCCACCTACTCCTTGTTTAGGCTGGAAATGGTTACATGGCCTACTCACCATGTCACTGGTACCTTCATCTTCAAAGTCATCTTCAGCACCATCCGTCATCTCCCCCGCCTCCACCTCGCCTGTCCCTTCTGCTTCCTCTCCACCAGAGTGGTCTGCTGCATCACCATGGAGACATTCACAGACCTCCTCTTGTTTCCTCTGCATGTCTGGCAAAAGAGAGCGAGGGTGAGAGAAAATCAGAGAAGAGACTGGCAGTATATATCATAATAGATTTATTAAAGTGAACAACTCGGTTAGCCTTTCATATTTTCTATGTACCTTTGTATAAAAGATTCCACATCTTTTAATTTGATGCCTGGTGACCTTTTGTATCTATCTACAGTGTAGTTTAGCAGACAGGCCCTCCTCATCTGATAAATCTTACCAGCATCAGCGCGATGTTGCCGCTCAATCTTCTCCAGCCGTCCCAGCAGTGAATCAATCTTTGTCTTGATCTGTGACAGTTCCTTTTTGATTATTACGAGCTGGTCTGTCTTCACTGTGAGTGGAGATTAACATAGTTTAAAAAAAAAAAAAAAAAAAAAAATCACAGACAACTAAAGCACTGTGCAGCTCTACTCTGAAATCTCAAGAAGGGCGTGTTCATGGGCAGAAATGTGGCTGAAGCCTAATCAGTGAAAGGGCATGGGAAGAAAAGTGTGATATTTCACTGTGCTGCATTGTGGGGAGAATATTGATTACTATCAATGTAAGCAGTGCAAACTATAGAAGAGCTGAAGAAAATGTACACTTTAATAGGACCTGATTTATATATTTGTCATTTTTACTACCATTCTGCAGCAATAACACCATACTGGTCCACTTAAACCTGAATGGATTGATTTTCTTGGCCTCGTGACCAAACGATAAACACGTAAAAAAGAAAGAAAGAAATTAATACTAGACCAGAATGATTCAGTAAACAGAACAAAGAAAAGTGACCCGGAGGAGCAAAAAGGGACAAAAAGGAACATACATTTAGGGCCTGTGACTGAAGAGCCAGCATTGAGTGCTCGAGAGGAGGATGAAGAGGAGGAGGAAGAGGAGGAACAAGCTCTGACTGGAAAGGAGGATTTGGCTCTGCGTGTGGATGGCACAACTAGTCGCGAACGTTTGATGGGGATCACAGCCCTGGTGGGAGGCACGACACGACCATGGTACTCAAAGAGTCTGAAGACACACGAAAAAACACAATTGAAGCTCAACAACAACTGAATTTTCATAAAAGGTATTAGAGCGCAGAACCCATATTTTTTCTAGGTAAAATTAACTATGCCAACAATAAATGCTTACAAAGCATCCAATAGGTGGGCAGAGGATGTCTGAACCAAACATTCAATTAGTCCTGCTCCCTGTGGCCCTTGACATATCAAATTGCTAAAATAGCAATAATGATTCAAAGCTGAAGGATTTTACTCCTTCGGATAATGCGTACCAGAGGAAGTAAACAAACCAATGAAAATGTCAGAAGGAAGATGCATTCTTTGCTTTGCCAGCGCAAATGACCCCCGCCTGGGGGGTATCTGACATTCAGTACTTGCCTATGTGGATAAAAGCGTCATTAGTAAGCCCAATGGAGAGGAATAAAAACCTCCCTGATATGACATCCATTATGCCTATGATAATGTAGTAACTTTGCCTCAGATGGAAATGGGACTATTCTGCTAAAAATCATATTTATCCAAATAGCTGACTTGGAAACAGGGACAGAGGAATATTTACACTGAAGGGCAAAAATCAGGAAAGAAAGGGAATGATGATGGGAAGAGTTAAAACAAGTGCTAAGATATAGTACATTCTGACTTAACGTAATATAATCTGTTTTACATACCTGCTGTAGAAATCATCCCTGTAGTAGTCATAGTCAAATTCGTAGCCACTGTGAATGCAATATAAAAGGTTTTATCTTAATCATCCAGTATTCGGATATAATGTAGGTGTTCTTTGTGTGTAGCTGGTGAAGAAACAAAACCCTGCCTGAAATGATCTGCTCTGTATTGTCTGAAAGAATTCAACATTATGGAATTTTTGTTTTTGTGTGATTTGCGAGTTCCCACAATGTGCCATAATGAAGCCACAGCAAGCAGCTGGATAGCTGAGCTTAACATACAGGAAAAAAAAGCTAATTTCGAGGTGCTGGAAGGAGAGATTAGTTTTCTTTGGTTAAGGAATGAGCCAACCAGCTAGCTGTTTTTTATGTGTTTACAGATTTTTCTAAAGAACTAACCAACTTGTAACTTGACGTTTGGTCACCTTAACCATCAGCAAGAAGGGCGGAAAGCATAATGATTCTTTACACTTCTTTTTTTTGCATTTAATAAACAAACAAGACGTAAAGCTTTAATTAATGAGCTCTGCAGATACTGGTAGGCTGGTTTAATTAATATCTGACAAAGTCCTGGTAGGTTTCTTCCTCTTTCTGGTAATGAATGCTAAGCTAAGATAGCCGTCACCTGGTCCAGCCTTATACTGGGTGAATAAACATGTGCGGTAAGAGAGTGGCTTCGATCGTGTCTTGCAACTCTCAGCAAGGAAGCTTATTTCCCATAATGTTGAACTGTCCTTTTAATCAAATCAAATCAGATTTATTTGTATAGCGCCAAATCCTAACAAAGTTACATCAAGGCACTTTACATTTTAGATATTGGTCCTGATTTTCTCTCTTCAAAATAAAACTATCAGGAGTGAGAAAATGTAACAGGAACAGACACAAAGCTAGCACAGGCAGGGAATTGGCTGTTCCTCCAAAAGCACCTGGACAGCCAGTCTGAGACGATCATATATTTCACAGGCAGCAGAAGGTACAGCAAGAAAAGTAGGTCAGCAAAAGTAAACTGATACAGTAAAATAACTTTCACACAAACCTGTACAGTGATGAGAGAGGCCTCTTGGAGCCCATCTTAGGCCTGTATGGCTTTGGCTCTCCTGCCATGTTGATGTCTGCAAACAACATGAAAATAAATATTGTGAAACTAATGTAGGAACTAGCAAATATCTTATAGAAATGAAAATTGCAGCAATGATGAAATGAGGGAACCACAACAACAATTTTCTGTGAAAATATGACTGAATATTTTTGCTCACTTGAGTCTGCTCAATCTTCACATTCACTGCGTTTAAACCTCAGAATTAGTTTTTTTTTTTTTTTTTTTTTTTTTACTTCTTTTTTTATTGTCATTAAATTACACAAATATATACATCAGCTCTCAAGGAATACATTCATACAGACCCCACACCCACCCCAGTCTATCATCCCGTCGGCATATACAATAGAAAATAAATAAATAAACCTTAGAATAAGCAAAATTAAATGAAAACAGAAAAAACAAAACAACAAAACAAAAATGTTAGTGCTAATACATGAGTAGTGACAGATTAAGTAAATTTATGAATCAGATTGTTCCAGCTGAGCGTACAACAGTCATAAAATAGGTGACCTCGGTTGTATCATTCCAATGTTATTATTTACAAAGGAAAGAATTGTGATTTACAGTTCAAAAACATGTCGAAAGTTGGCAGAATTAGTTTTTAGAGATGAAGACACAAAAAACAAACCAAACAAACAACAACAACAACAACAACAACAGACCAAACATGTTCCTATTGTAAATAGGAATATTCTTAGAAGCGCAAAATATTCCTCATTATCTTATATTCTACCATTTTCAACAAAAAAGAAAAAAACTAATGGTGAAGACATCATACAAAGAGTTTCATATTGTCAGACAAAGCAGTGAATAAAACCACACAGCATCTCACTAGCTAATTAAACGATTTTCCTTAGAGAGGAAAAGGGTGCAAGGTATGATTAGAGGAAGCACGTCACCGGGAAAGGCTGGAGGGATGATTCCCCTAAATCACTTCTCACTATCGTCAAAATTTTACCTCATGGCTGAAATGATGGATTTGCTTTTCTATCTTCAAGCGATAGATTTAATGTGGGAAACTTTTCCAGCACGCCTTCACAAAGGGCTAAATCTTTGCAGTTAAACTCTGCAGATCCTGTTTTCAGCAAGGTCCTTATGAACAATGCCAAAAAAAAAAAAAAAAAACCAAACAAAAAAACAGCAGAATTACTTTTGTATTATCTTACGAAACAAGTTTTACTGCAGCTATTATAAACAAAAGCATGATGTCCACGGCACCCACCCACAACAGTGTTTCTAATTGCATCAACACTACTAATACAAAAACTACAGTCTAAAATATCTAAAATGGATATTTCAGTTTTTCAAGTAGCAGTGAATAATGGGGTTTTCAACCTTTAACCTTTCAAAGGAAAAGTATGCAGAACAGCCGTTGACGGTGACATCAAAACTACAGATACTGTTCAAAAACATCACGAAGTCTGCCACTGAAGCACCATTTGTTGAGCATGAGCAGTCTGGTTTGAGATATGATACATTTGAATTTTGTCATTATCAAATATAATGTAGAAAAACAGCAATTTTGTAACATATACTGAACAAAATGTGTACAAGATGTGAAAATGCAATTAACAGCATACATTAATGGATATCGATTGATATCAGCACCTTTTTTATGACAAGAATACATTTATTGATCAAATAATGGAGAGTTGCATAAAAACATACGTATTTGTTATTGGGCCTCGGCAGCTACAGGGCTCTATGTGATGAAACTAAATAGGTGAAATAAAATAGAAAGCACTGATTTATTTAGTGAGTTGACTTCAGGCTAGAGTGGCTCTCAAAGAGATGAACTATCTGAGAAGCTTCTTTCATCATTATTATTATTATTATTATTATTTTTTTTTTTAACTATTTAAAGATTTTCAGAACATTCAGACAACAGAGACTTGGAGAACTTGATCTTAATGTTAGTACATTGTTCTTCAACAAGTTGGAAGAAAAAAAGTTTAAATCTCCTTCAAACACAGGGGACATCTGTGTTTCATCTGTACACTAAACACCTCACAGCTCCTCTCATGACTGACAGCCCTTCAACCTGGCAAGTGCTCTTATGCGTTAATCTGTGCTGGTATCACTGGGTTTAGTCTGTCGACTTGCTGTCACTGTTGTTGCTCAAGCTCAGCTCTATCAGCCTTGAGTCCGCTCAAGGTCATACACAAAAACCCAAACACAAACACACACACACACACACACACACACACACACACACACACACACACACACACACACACACACACAGACTCGCACAGACAAAAGGAGGAGAGATCCCTGTGTGGTGGATGAGTCACCACTTTATAGCTTCAAAACACTGTACAGATAAGACATCCGTTTTGCATCAACTGCCCCGGGGGAATCACAATGTGGCAAATGTCATGACAGGAGCTGAAGTTGAGTCACTTTGCTGAAGGGGTTCAAGTGGTTGATAATGAAATCCCAAGCAAGACTGCTAATGTACTGAGCTACATAAAAAAAAAAAAAAAAATGCAAAAACATCTTATACTTCAGTAAAGTAGATCTTAGTTTTTCTTTGTTCCAGCTTTTTCTGATTCTCTCTCTCTCTCTCTGACAAACACACATACACACACACACACACACTCCGGTAACTGCACCTGTGTTTGCATCTTCCAACACTTTGTCTGCAGATCACTGATGGTACTACGTTTGGAGCCCACACTTGGTCTCCCTTCCTCTTTATTCCCTCTTTTCCCTCCTCACTCTTCCTAATGGACTAATGGATTGTGGATGTATCAGTAGGTTTCAGGTGCATGGGGACAGCTGTATCATTATCATTAGGCTCCAGGAAGATGTGAGAAATGGCTTATATTGTAAAGTCTGCTCTCTTCTGCTCCCCTGCTAGGGTCATTAAGGGGAGAGCAGAGCACTTAAAAGCAAAGTAAAAATGATTGCTTCCACCTCACGACACACCCAACCCCTCTTCGCCGCTGTCAGACGCATGCACTGAGTATCTGATTAATTACACTCATTACACTAATCATATACAAAACTGGCATGAAAATGTGTCCATAAATTTGTGTGCATGGTAGCAGAATGAGTTGTTTAAGTGTGTGTCCATAAAAAAAAAAAAAAACAAGTGGAAGCTACAAATGACCGTTTTAAGCACAATGAAACATCAAGACAAATTCACAGACTATGTAAAAAGTCAGGTTCAGATCATGTAAGACTTCTGGCCGCCCACTCGACTCCCTAGAGACTGTTGTTGCTCAGTGCTGGGTAAAATGTTAAAGCTGCAGATGAATGGATGACTGAGATATGGTCAAGGTTTATTTGCAAGGCACTTAGCAACTGACTGCCTTGTGCTATTAAGCTTTGAATCTGTGGATAAAAAGGCAAAACATTTCCGAGGGAACGAGCGAAAAAAAATTACACTGTAATATGTTCTACTATGTTATAATAGGCTCTTTCTCTCTCTAAAGGAAAACTTTGTTGACAAGCTGATATTTACTATATACTTAAATGAATGAATGAATGAATGAATGTAGATGTGTAAAAACAGAGGACAACCTAACATTGTATCCCAGCCTGGATGCCTTGTACTTACTGTGTAATTAAAGGTTAAAGGGGGAGGAGTGCCTCCTTCTTGTAGCCTGCGTAGCTGATTCTTACTGTGTGATGCAAAATACATGTTAAAATGTCACTTGTCTACAAAGAGTATTATGATGAGTATTGGAGCAGATCCAATTAAAAGAGTGAATTGTGAATACTTATACTTCTTTTAGCAGATTTTAACAATCACACTGGAATAGAAAGAACCTTTCTACACTATGGAGACCTTTTTTTCCATTTGTCATCTGAGGAGGAAAAACTGCAACATATGGATCAAACATAGTTGAGCTTGAGTGCTTAACTGGGAATTTATTGCTTTTAGAAATTATTACTTCAGAGTTGATTTTTTTCTTTTCACTCACACATTAAGAGTACAGTTTTTCAATTCTGTACCTCAGAAGTATGCAGTATATATATTACTTTTTCATATTTGTAATTATTTCTCATATTTTATGAAATCTCAATTGTCTTCCTTGATCTGCAAAACATCCTTAGGTATTTATTGACCTGTGATATTACTCCTCCCGTCTATGTACATTATTGTTAATAATGCTTAATGAAGCTTTGTGAAGTAACCTGTGAGTGTGATGCCGTGTTACTGCATGTGTGTCTTTATGTCAGTTAGGTATAGACTCTGCCCTTGAGGTCTTTGTGTCTGCTGGTGTGGAGTCATTAGTGCTGGACTGGGCACAGACAATGATATTCCCACACAAACATGCACATAACTTTGAATTATAGTCCACTGTGGTGATCTTGATTTGAAAAGGAAAATGCAGCTAAATTAGTGAATAGCCTTTGTCCTGCTTCAGTTTGCCCCATCCAAAAACTGACTGATAGTGTAACAATGGGTGAAAGTACATTGGAAAAGACTTCACAAAGCAACTGGACCTGCTAAATCTGTGTTCCTTAATCTGTGGCTCCTTGGGAATGCGTGATGGGAATAATTTTAGGGAGTTGCGGTGCATTTCCTCCCTCGACTAAAGCCTACACATAATCTTTTGGCAGGCAAACCATCTCTCCCTGTACAAAACAAACCCCATCTCTGCTGCATGCATCCCTTGAGCAGGTAAGTGCTATTTGATTAAGAGATCATCCAGGCACCTGTGTGAATACAAATGTGGGACTAAGAGACATCCTGCATGACAGCATTCACAGATTCAATCTATGTTGTGTTCTTTCACCCTGGAAATCTGACAGGAAAGACTTGAATAATCTCTGATCTTGGCTCAAGGGCCCAGGCAGCTTTCTTTTTTTTAAATTTATTATTATTACACTTGAGAGTGCATTTTCCTCAAGCATGCCAGGGTGAGTGACAGGGTGAGAAAGCACAAAACACAAATATGCATCTGTTCATTTTTTATTGTGAGTCCACTTATTATTTTCGGGTCAAAAAAAAAAAAAAAAAAAAAGAATTAATGGGATCATTATCTTAATTAGCCACAATGTCATACCAAACGGCAACATACTGAGAGAAATATGGGCTGTAATTACCCAATCAAGTAGTTTTGTGAAAAGCCAAAACTATGGTAGATTAGAAACTATAAATAAAAAGCTCAACCCATTAACAGTGAATCAAGGCCTGGTCCAAAGTCAGTTTCTAAAGAGAAACTTTAACTATGGCAAAGAATAAAGTAAGTTCATCCTTTGATCAAAATATTTTGACTACTGCAAAAGGGAATAAGTACGTAAATTAAGTAAATAAATAATTTTCAAGCTACTAACAACAACAACAACAACTCACTGAGGAACTACATGCTCACCTCCGATCACTCAAACATTGTCAGCATGAAATCATAATTAGCATAACATCCACTGCAGCCCTGCTCTGCTGTGAGGTTTAATGAAGCAGAGCTCGATGCTTTTGTGGACAAGAGTTTTCATAGATAAAAGAAATATATAAAACAAGAACTGTTAGATTTGTATGAAATTGTGTACAAAACTTGGTTGTATATTTGCCACCAACAGGCTGACTTTTCTGAAAACTTTCCCCTCTCATTGGTTGTACTGTAACGTCACAAAGATCAGATTATGACATTATCATATATTCCACCTTTTCATCATTTGGTGCTAGTTGGCAACTGTTGCCAAGGTTTGTTACCACAGAAACACAGCTGTGATAAAGTGGCAGGCTACCTAGAATTAAAGTCTATTTCCAGTGTTTGGCAACCAAAACAAATCTTGCAGAGTAGGTTAGTCCATGTTATTAAATCAGAGTGACGTCCTCAGTGTGGACCCCGTCTACAAAACAAAACAGCCTGAATTACATCAGAGTGGTCGAGGCAGCTCGACAGAAATATGATTTTTTAATATAGTTTGGGGAAGAAAACAAAAGCAAAAAAAAAACAAACAAACAAACAAACAAACAAAAATTTAACCTACTGAAGCAAAAAACTTGCAAAATAGCAAAATCAAAATCATGATTTTTTTTTTTACAATTATCTATCCACCAAACAACTGTGTCAGTCATTGAATTAAGAATTTCTTTTACACTTGACTTTTAACAACAGTTAAAATGTAATTTAAGATATTTCCAGTTTAAATTTTCACTAGTCTAAAATGAACTGCAGATATCTTTAATATGAATAATACACATCTCGTACTGTGGTTAAAGACATTTACCATGGAAACACGGCGAGCAATCACCCACCAACGTCCAGACATCACTGACAGCTTTTCCGATTACTGTGCCAACTCTCTCTGAGCTACATGCCCCAATCTTAAATCTGTCATGTCCGGACTGCTTTCATTGAGGACGAACACCTCAAGGCTTCAACAGTTTTTGTCAGGACTGAGACACGGATCAATTTCTTGACAGTCCATTCTTCTTTGTGCTTTGCTCTTTACCGTCTTGAGGAAAATAGTTGGTAGTGCACACATTTTGGCAGCTCATCCCCAAGCTCCTGAGCATCTCATAGAACTATTTTCATTAGACCTGAGATCTGGTTCATTAAGGAGAATGTGATGTGGGATTGCTAAATTTTCAGGTTGGCTGGAGTCAGCATATTGCACTGGGAGTACAACTATTAGCAGGTGAATGTTTTTAAATCCAAAGACACCAACCAGCAGCAGAGAATGTCTAATTCTGCTGCCACTATGGTTCCTCCAAACATCGACTCATGTTGATTTTCACATTAAAGTATAATGAGGATATTGCTGTAGCCTGTGGTAAAAATTATTTTGTCTTTCATCTCTCCGGAGTTGCTAATGCACTTTCCCTCCTTTTCTGTTTTGGTGTCTTTTCTTATGATGTAAGTTTGTGGCTGTTAAATGAAATGCTTTGAAGCATTATAACCCCTGGAGCTGGTCCATCACTTCCACCTAACCACACACACGTTAATCTGTGTGAACAGCTGGAGAACAAACTGACAGCTGCCACCTGCTCCGAACTACTTTTACATGTGCCTCCTCATTCGTGAAGCGCGTTTGTGTCACCAATCAATGTCCACAGACTCATTTGTGTTGACCTAAAACAGTTGGTGAAGTAGTCATTCAGTCGATTTACATAAATTAAGCATGCACGTGCTTTAATGCTTGAATTAGTCTTTAAATATGAAGTTCCAAACCCTGTGTGTCAAGACTACAGAGGAGAGTCACAGTCACATCTATCGAGTTGTGAAAAGATGAACATGATAGGAAAGTGGAATTCAATTAATTAATGTCATGTTTTGCATTAATTTTATTGAAAAATTATTCATTTACCCAGCGATACTAAAAGATTAAAAAAATTAAATCACCGTTCTGCTTCTCACACACTCTCTCACACACACACACACACACACACACACACACACACACGCACGCGCACGCAACCATGTGCAACCAGCCACTGAGCAGCTCCACTAAAGACAGGGGAAGAAATACAGCACCTTGTTCACAGACAGCTCTCCAGTGGTTTCTAAACCCACAACTTTTCCACTCTCAGGACCTCCTCTAAATTTTAAATAACTGCAGTCAGAGTCCATGTTCAGTCCTTTAGACAGAAACTGCTGGCAATCAAGTCTTTCACACACTTTCTATTACAAACAACAAAAAATGACGTATACTGTTTGAATTCATAAATTATTATCCTACCAGCCAGGTTTATAAATGAGTGTCCTATATGATTTGCAGAGTTTCAGTCAGATTATCCTTGAAATGCCCCAACACATGAACCTTTATTTTTTTAATCCACAACAGCTCAGGGAGATGTATTCAAGGCTGAATAATAATACAATGGAGTCCAAATCCCCAATTTTTTTCAAAATAAAGTCACGTGAGAAGATGGGTAGAACAAATATCTTAATGGAAAAAAAAATGAAACAAAAATAATGAATCCATGAAATAAAAGTTCATTTAATTCATTTTCTGCTCTACGAATGGCTGCAGCTTTGTTGTTTTGCATCATTAACATTACACTCATTTAAGATCCAGAAGGATTACTTTGTTTTTTTAGAAATGTATAATTTACATGAAATTGCTGACCCATACTGAGCATCAGAAAAACAAACGCAGGGGACAAAGGCACACAGAAAAACAAACAAACAAACAAACAAACAAACAAACAAAAAACGGCTATTTAAATAATTATCAGCCAGTTTCTCTCTAAATTGACAGGATAAGGTCGATTCAAAGAGAAATACACATTATTTCTGTCCGGCATCAAAGCTAACCACCTTATTGAACCTTAAAAGCAGAGAAATGACTGTCAGGTCCTGCCGTCGTCCTGAACAACACGAAGCCAAATGAGCCAACTTAAGCCGCCTCAGATACTCACATGTCTGGTTGCGACGCCTGCCTTTGTACATGGTCATGACGGCCGGAAGCGCCTGGAGCTGCACTGCTGAGGTCTGCTTTCTGCTTTTCTCTTTTCAGCCTCCTAAAACTAGACAGACTGTCCGTTCGCTTCCAGCTCCAAACTAACAGCCGCGTCGCCTCAGACCGAACCATTTGTCCGATTATTCCAGGGGGGAAGCTGCTCCTTAAATACCCCTCCTCCCCAGCTTTAAATACCCCCCACCCGGCTCCACAGCAGGAGCACAACTAACAGGGACCATCTACCCCTTACAAGTGAAATGACAAGATTAGATTTACAGCAAAACAAGCAATAAACAAACAAACAAACAAACAAATATTAAGCGACCAAAAGACCTAAAAATCCTCCTTGACCCAAATGCCGCATTAGTATTTAGAATAGCGATGAAAAGGATCTATTTAAAAGTGATAAATTCATATGTTTGTTTCTAATATTTACATCTACAGGTCACCAGTGTTTTAATGGTCATGGTCTATAATGGGGGGTGAGACGGGCCGGATTCTTAAATGCTATAATAATTTAAATTCATCTAATTTCATTTTTCTTTCACCTCATTAGTCAAAAACTGCAAAACTATAAAATTTAGCTCTTAAATGTAAAACTTCTGAAACACAGGCATCTGTATGTAAGATGCTAAATTTTAGATTATCATTTAATTAAATTTGCTTAATCCACATCCAGAAAAAAATTATTGGAGATGAATTAATAATTAATTAGCATTATACATTTCCAGGAAACCTGGTGCACCATGAGCTGTAAACCCAACATAAACTTTAATGTGATAGCGCAAACATTGTCAAGGTGTTAGCAAAGACTCAGTCATGCACACATGCAGCAGTTACAGGACAACATCAGTATTTATTCTGAAAGGTCTTTCCCGTCAGGCTCCACAGGGAGATCTACAGCTCTTTAGCTGCTAAATCTTCCACCATTCCTTGCAGTTAGTCCCTTACTTTCTATGACTGGTGAAAATTAAACGACAGCTCTCATCAAACATGTCATACGTCAAAGACTCCTATTTCATATTCAAGGTTTGTCAAAGGAAACACATCCCGTTTTAACTCACTCATCGGGCAACTGATTTTCACCCATTTCAAAGGCAAACCAGCTTCCTGTTGCCATTTTGTGATATTATTCGGTGCTCTGTTTCTCCTTGTTTTGTTTTGTTTTGCTTTTTTAATTTAATTTTAAGTGGACAGGCTGTGGACTTAAGAGGCAGATTGCAAAAGCAGAGTCCCCGGGGGGCGGAAACAGCCTGCTAATTCCCCAGCTGTTGGAGCATTTGGGCTCCGTTACAGATGAAGCCTTGTAATTGTAACATCTAATTACTCTGACAAGGAGTTTTGCAGCTGTCTCGCGGCCTGCATGACGCCCTAATCGTCCTCCAGTCTCTCTCTCGGTAAGAAAAGACAAGGAATTAAAATCTCATGAAAGATAGAGGCTGTGAATTAAGCTTTCATGGCTTTGAGGCCACTCACTTGCAATTAAATGCCTCAACTAGTGTCTCATTTTGACATCTTTGGAGAAACATTAAAAAGACACTTTATTGTTTGATGATAGGAGTGAAAAGTGGTACAACGCCAAAACTGTAAGAGATGATTGTCTGTGTGCTTGTGCATTTTGGATTTTTAAAACTAATTTAACTCTTCATCTCAACTATCAGGAGAAGAACAGGCTTCGTCATGTCCTGAAACAAAGCCAATCTGCTGCAGAGTGCTACATAAAACAGATACATTCACCAAAATGTCTCTATTCATGACATAAAATTACTCATAAATGTAGAAATGTGAGTGCACATTCAGCAGGAAAACCCAGCATGAATTTTAATTTTGAGGATGCAAATGCATCACATATGATGAGGGACAGCGTGTCCCAGATTCGATGTCCTCACTGGTATTCTCTCAGCACCATCTAGTGTTCAGGCAGGTGGAAAATTCACAAATGCATCTGCAAAGTTTTTCAGCATAACTTTTAATTTGTAAAATAACCAGATATTTAAAAAAGCTTTCAATCAACATTATTTTTATCTGTATGCCCTCTTGTAACCTCTTATTGTAATGATATCTTATTTTAGTCACTTTGTGAAGTGGTTTTCAGAGTATGGTCTGTGAACCCTCCAGGTTTATGAAGGGGGTTCTTGCAAAAAGGGAAATATTTTATTTTTCCTATAATTCTATATCCAAGTATCACAATGACAGAATGTATGATGTTGCCTTCTTTGATTTCAAACACTTTCTGTGACGTGGGACTCAGGCACACAATCAAATAGGGACTGTGGCCTTTTCGCATCACGTTAGGGCTCCTAATTGTGAAAAAGTTTGAGACACCTCTGTTATAAAGGCAAGAATTCATTCATTCATCTTCTACCACTTATCCATTTCTGGGTCACGGGGGGTGCTGGAGCAAATCCCATCTCACATTGGGTGAGGGCGGGGTTACCCTGGACAGGTCACCAGTCCATCACAGGACCAACACACAGAGACAGACAGAGACCAACAACCACTCACACTCACACTCACACCTACGGACAATTTAAAGTCACCAATTAACTTAAACATGATGTCTTTGGACGGTGGGAGGAAACCAGAGTACCCGAGGAAAACCGCACAGGCACGGGGAAAACATGCAAACCCTACACAGAAAGGCCCCAGGCCGGGAACCGAACCCGCAACCCATGTTACAAAAATAAAAAATATAAAGCTAAAGCAGATATCGCAAACAGAAAGAAAGCATTAAAATATTATCCAGCAAGATTTATCAGAGAATACATCGTCTTTATTAACGAAGAGCCTTTAGCACTTTGAGTTTGTGTCCTGTAGTAAGTATTTCAACCACAGTGAGGCACTCAAAGACCAACCCAGACAACAGTCATTTGAGAGAGCTCATACACATTATGAACTATAGACAGTGGCAAAGCAGATATGATCAAACCAAGCACTGATTTAATAAATTAACTATAAAATATCACTTCATCTATATCCAGATTTTACCCACGATCGCAGAGAGAAATGCTGAGCTGGTGGAAAGGTGATGAAATCCTCCTCCATGCTCTTTATCACCAGCACATGTCTTCTTCAGGATCTAAGTGGCCGCTGTCTCGAGTCAACCCCCAGTGTGATTTAATGTCACTTTTATTTGCACGAGCTACTTAAAGTCATTGTGCCAGCAACTCAGTCATGTCCAAAGGAATTAAATTGAGTAAAGTAATCGCTGGAGCTTCAGGATCTGACAGCTATTAAACGTACTCAAGCGTGCTCGCAGCATTTGAGGCTATTACAGGTTTGAATATGACCTCACGACCCCCCTGTCACATGTCATGCCTTTAACACAATTGTCCTTGATGTTGCTCCTCACTTTGTGGATTTTAATAAAAGAGGAATGTGTTGGAGAAGATATCAAGAATTCATCTCTTGTGCAGACTGCTCCTACCTCTGGCAATAGACTTCCAAGGTCTAATCAAATATAAAGTTCATGTTTAAAAGATTAGACACAAGGGTTAAATTTCAAAGGGGCAGCAGCAGAAGAAGAAGAAGAAGCAGAAAAGACCAATTCCAAAAAAAAAAAGATATTACTGTAGGCACCTGCAGTATACCTTTGACATTTACAGTGCATTTTTAATATACTGAATTTATCACAGGTCTGTGTGTGTCCACAGATGCTCAGTGTTTACAGGGACACAGTAAAGAGCAGCCTGTGGAACAGCAATACGTCACGCTTTGCGAAAGAATCCTTCACTTTGGTCGCTGTATGTGAATGTAGCGTTTGCTGGCTTTGCTCAAGAGACACGTTTACCTGAGATCTTCTGAGCGAGACACCCATGGTAGAGGCTCCCTCTCTCTGGGGAAAAGCACGACCGTGTAGCTGTTGTGTTTTTTTTAGGCTGTGTTACTGTGCTGTCATTTGTCAGTGTGCATAACAATGAGAGGAGTCTGTTTAAGTCGAGTCAGTGATGCAGACAGGACATGTGAATATGTGTCGACAAGTGTGACTCTTTCTGAGGTATTGGTGTATAAATGTGATTTTTTTTTCTCCTGAGCAATCAGGTTGTATGAGTGAACTTCAACATCCCATAACTGTGATTGGCCGTTTATAACTAAGCACTTTATTTACTGTTCATTGTAGTATAGATCTTCAATGCTTCCTATTTAACACCAACAGTTAAATAAGTCTTCAAGCTCTTTTTCACAGTGTGGGCTGAGACGATCCTGTGGGTTAAGTATGACGTCAGCATCTGGTTAGCTTAGCTTAGCATTGTCTTGCTCTCTCCAAAGTTTAAAATTTGCCTCCAGCACCTCGAAAGCTGACTAACACAAAAAGAAATGCCAATGTAGTTTTAAGAAGAGATGTGCACTGTGCAAAAACATGCATGTTAAATAGGTTATACAGCTTAAATCTTTCAAATCCGACCCCTCTCCTGTCGCTTCAGGTGTGTCCCAGGGTTCTGTCCTGGGGCCCCTTCTCTTTATCATTTACCTTCGTCCCTTCGTCCACATTTTCCACATATTCAACATTCATTTCCACTGCTTCGTGGATGACAACCAGCTCTACCTACCCAGCAAACCAGAGAGCAGAATCTCCCTCCCTCCTCCCTCACCTCCTGCATATCTGGAATAAACTCCTGGTTCACCTCAAAATTCCTAAAATTATACATCAACAAAACTGAATTCCTCCTCATCGGCACCAAATCCACACTGTTTAAAGCTGAAACCAACTCCCTCACCATTGACAACTTCTTAGTGTCCCCCTCTCCCCAGGTTAATAGCTTGTCATCCTCGACAGCACACTATCTTTCCAATCCCACATCAGTGACATTACCTGGTCTGCATACTTCCATCTACGTAACATTAATCGACTCTGCCCCTCTCTCATCCCCCATACTGCCTCCATCCTTGTGATCTCCCGGCTTGACTATTGCAACTCTCTTATCTTCGGCCGCCCTCAAAAGTCCCTCCATAAACTCCAACTGGCTCAGAATTCTGCTGCCTGTATCATAACCAAAACCCCCTCATACCACCATTTTACTGTGGAAGGTCATTTCGTTCCCCTGTTCTTCCTCACAAGGTTTTAAAAAAAACCAACAGATCAGATAGATTTTCAGAGCTGCTTTATTTGGAGGGGAATCCTAAAGTTAGCACACCTGAAATATGAGTACAGTAGTAATCCCTCATTGAACAGGAACAATATGTGAGAAAAGCTAGAACTTAAAACTGAACCAGGAGGTCGGTCAGTAAGACAACAGATAGGGAAATCATTTTACTGGTTTCATTTATGGTCTTCAAAATAAATTTGGTTTATAGGGCCTCATTTTTTTTTACTTATGTTGGCAGGGTCCCAGCTCTCTTCACTAAATCCTGCGAGTACCGAGTCATTATTATTGATAGTTGCCAAAACTACCAAAAATAACAGACAAGTCTCAGGCAAGACACTCCAATACATCCATTTTTAACAGCAGTAGTTCTAATTTTTTTTTTTACCAACAGTAATAGTCCTTGAGTCATGTAATTATATGGAAAATCACTGTGAATGCAACTCATCCTTGCCGTTTTCACACTGCCATATGCAATTTCACAGCCCAAAATGCATGAAACTGGGCAAACGCAGGTTCGGATTACAGATATGACCCTGCAGCACTCTGATTCATATTTAATGAGAAAACATGGCTTTGGGAGGACTTTTATTTTCCATGAAGGAGACTGTGAACCAATCAATAAGTAATATAAGGAAGATTTACAGGGATATACTGAATGTCCACGAGGACTGAGCTCTGAATGTGTCCTCCTTGTTGCTGTCCATCTGTCGTCTTACTTTTTTCCTTTCTCTTATCTTTATGTTCAAGTTTGCCATGCCTGGCTGTATAAAACTAGAAATATATTCCCTCCCTTAACATCTGAACACTGGCTACTGGCTGAAACTCTGTTTCGGTATTTATAGGTTTTACTGATCAAGCTCATCAAAGATTTAACACAATGTGTCAACGAAGTTTTGATCATAAAGAATACAAACCAGATGTTAACTTAAGGTTCTCAGGAAGTTTTGTTTCAAAATATAATTTTGCCTATTCTGCTGCTACATCTTGATAAAAAGGCTTGAAAGTCTCAGACTGACTAAATAATAAAAACTAAAACTGAAAAATACTTCATATTGAATTGCTTTTAATAAATGCATTTATGAAATGAGCTTTCATTATTGTTATTGATTCCTGCTTTATTACGCTGGCCTTCATCTTATATGTACTTCTGATTGTGTTTTATTACTTCTGTAAAAAATGTTATGTGCCTCATATTGAGGGCTTTAATTTGTAATGAAGTTTAGAAAAATGCCATCAATAAAGGCTTTTATTATTGCAATGATCAAACACCTTTCGTCACTTTGCAGTTATAGCTGCAAAATATTTTATGCACAATATTACAGTAAAAACACAATTCTCTATGCGGAATTAATGGGTAGGATGAAATATTCGGTCAAAGAGTTAATACAACTTATTTACTTGGGTCAAAAGGACTAAATATGTATAAATAATGCTAGTTTATTTCAGCATTATTAATATGATGCATTAATATGTCTGCTGTACTTCAAAGTTTGAGGTGGTCGATACGTAGATAATTTTAGGTAGTTAAATTTACACCAATGATCACCATTTATGGTCTTTTCATATTTTGTACGTGAAGTAATTTGTTCATGTTGTTGATATTTAAACTGTATTCTATGGGCTGTAATCTAAACCCTTACCCATGCATGAATATCAAAACATTGCATATTAAATCAGCGTTACCTAGTGATTGTCCAGCGATTACCCTGGTGTTCTCTCCGGCCACGGCTGCCCTGGCATTCCTCTCACTGGCGTACTGAACGAAGGCATAGCCCTTGTGCACTGAGCATCCCACAATCTTTCCATATTTGGCGAAGATGGCCTCGATGTCGGCCTTGGTCACCACGGCTGTGTTGAGGTTGCCGATGAAAACGCGGGAGTTGAGGGAGCGCGGGTCATTCTTGTTGGTCACGTTGCTGGTCTGGGTCTTCCCAGTCATCCTAGTGGTCCTACAGCACTGCCTGCTGGGAAACACAATTGGACACAGCTCAGAAAGCAAGAAAGGTTAGAGGTTGTTCTGAAAACTGAAAAGTGAGCACCAGTGAGACATAAAAATGATGTCTGAGCTGAAAAAGTGAAAGGCTTAATTTGTGAGCCACTGTTTTTCAGTGATCAACAGGTGGCCAACACAGTTTGGCATGTTCCTTTTAGAGGATTTGGTTTTTGAGTAATTTATTTCTTTTAAAAATTTATCAATTTGGTTGCTTTTACATTCCATGCAAGGAGATATGTCCATCAATCCTGACAGAGTTACAGTAATTCAGCTTCATTCTAATTCACCATGTGGCTGGAAATGTAAATGACAAGCCAAACCGTTTAATGATTATTTTTCTGACATATTAATGTGTTGTGGTCACCCACAGACCCAATCTCAGTTTTAGAATAGTTGTCTTCAGCTGTAAATCCGCTCTCACTGAGGTCCGGGGAACATGAAAGGTGAGGAAGATGGTTGACTGCAGGAGCTGAGAGGAGCTCTGACATAACAGCTGTGATTCCAAAGTGTGAATCTAAGAAATCTCACTGGAGGCTTGAACTGCATTCCCACCTTTGAAAATAACATATCAAACGACTGTAGAGTCATAAACCACATTTTTCAGTTTTCCAGTATTGCCATGTTGTACTCCTCTCACTTTTTTCATTTGACTATATTTATCTTACAGCTACACACACAAACGCATATGATACAAAAATAGTCTTTCCATAAAAATGAGAATGACATTCACCAGACAAGTTCAAGGGATAATAGGTTTGATTTAATCTGAAGATCTGTTTTGGAGAAGCAGGAACGGGCAACTTTTGTAATGTGGCGGTCAAAGTTTAGGTTTGAGAAAACACACTATTGTTTGATATTTGTGCAAACGCACTGAATATTTGGAGACCAGGGACAGAGGGTGTCTATAATGACAGTGATGGGGTTGGGGGCATTAAACAGAATTGTTTCAGATTTGTGGAAATGGAAAATTTGTGCCATCAACTCCCACACTCAGTCATGGACAAATAGCATTGATTTTTTAAATGATACCCTAATAACATAATTTTGAGTCACGTGTTTTTAATGGTTCTGCCCTGACAAGGACCTGGTGAAGTTGACCTCGTCGTTAGTTTTTTTTTTCATAAATCTTCCTCTCATGGTGAAAATATATGGAGCACAGATGAGGGTATAGAGGAATCTATTTTAATATGTGAGTGTTTTATGGCCCAGGCCCAAACCTAAAGGCTCTTGAGTGAGGATGACTAAGTGCAGAAAAAGGATGCAATAATATCCATACAAGTTTTCTAAAAATATGTCCCTACATTTTCCCAGTTGGAGATGGAGGCATAAGTATGCAGGGTGATAGTTAGCATATTCATCCTCTCTCTCTCTCTCTCACACACACACACACACACACACAGTGCTTCTTGCAGTATAACGCCTCTTGGGCACACTTCACGTCACAATTTTCCACATCCTACCTCTTCTTTACTTCCATCCTTTGCCCACACCCACACATAATCCATTCTAAATTTCCTCTGCTCTTCTTAAAGAAAAAACAAGAAAGAATTGAGGATAATTTAACACTGCTGTCCCGCTGAATCTTATAATATGGCAAAGCCCTCATTCACTTTTCAGGAGTTGATTGACTTAAGTATCTCAGAGTGGGTGACCTAAAAGCCACCAGTCAGTCCAATCAAACCAGAAACAATTCATTCTCTCTCTCTTCCTCGAAATGGCCTCTCAGCTCTGCTCCTAGCCCAAGCCAGGGGGAGACTGATGTGATGTGCCGGGGTGATGCCATTAGTTGGTTGATAGAGTAAGAACAAGCATATTTTAAAATAGGTTTAATGTGGAAAAATGTGAGGACCCCAAATTAATCCCACAACGAGTCAGGATATTGTGCCAAATGAAGGCTCTGGCCTTTGCTGAATTGTTCGTATAAATGGTCTTTGGTTATTACAGGAGCTCCAGTCAGGAAGAAATGAACAAAAGAAAAATGTAGGAGTTACTTAATATGTATAGGTGTATTCAGATTTTGCTGCAGAACGTCTGGAGCTGTAGCTGTGTGCCAATTCAGGGACTACTGTCCTGTTTCGGAGGTTCAATTTCCAATAACTGCATCCTTGTTTTTCTAGGCAGCAAAGGCTCTCTATCCCAAGATTCATAGTGTGCCAGTAATACTAAGGGAGAGCCAGAGGATTACAGTTTTAAATGTAAGCATTGGGTTTGAGCCAAGAAGCAAAGGTCCTAAAACCCTGACAAACTTTTTGTAAAAACAAAACAGTTTACTCAACAAAGTTTCCTGGGGACAGGAACAGTGCAGAGAGGCAGAGCTGGTGACCTAAAATAGAGATCCATCTTAGTTTTGCCTATCACAGCTACGAAGGCAGCAGTTTCAAGCAACACGACCCCTGATTAGGGACTTAGGTTGTGTTTATCACAGCGTCTTAACAGTTAAAAAAGATTTCCCAAGAATCACATTTAAGAGCAGAAAGAGTGAAGAGTGAGTCAATTGTTCTGTGGAACTGAAGAATAAGACACTTTTATCAAAAAACTCAAGTGTAAGAGTACAATTATTCACACTGATTACATCAGTATCCAGTCAGAGGCAATAATGTCCTGGATTTCCTGAACTGCAGCTGTATTTGGTTTACTCGAAACCAAATTAAGAAGCCTCTGGCGCTTCATTTAATATCAGAGCAATCTAAAGTTATAAGAAATCCTCCTTTTCCTTATATGCTTATGAGAAAATAAAACTAATAATGACTTTGGAGGGAGCAATATCAGCCCATGGATTGTTCCACAGCTTGACCCGCAGTTGAACAATCGTCTAATGATCATTCATGGTGCTGATGGGATGAATCGTACCGATGTTAGTGATCGCTCCTCATTTTCTCTGGCTTCGCTACATGTTGACATTTGTTGTTTGGGATGAATTGTCTCAACAACAGCTATCAGATGGATTGCCATGACATTTGGTTTAGACAGTGATTCTTACCACAGGATGAATAGAAATCATGCTGACTTTATCATTAGCTAACAATCAGTGTATCTGAATGCAGCCTAGTCACGTTGTCTCTCTCACTGAATCCCTCTTTTTGATAAATACAGACTAATTCAACTTTTTGATTAAAAAGAAAAAAAAAAACCTTCTGCAAAGGGTACATAATCACAGTGAACACAAAGGCAGCTACGGACCAGAAAGAAATGCAAAATTATTCTTAACTGTCTGTGTCTGTTTTTGAATTGCACGTCTGATGCAAACTTGCTTGTGGATACAAGACATTACCTCAACTAATGGTTTGTAGCTTCCTAAAAAGTCTGAAAACCTGTAAAAATTCTATCAGCAGCTGGCACCATCAAATGGTCACGGAGCTTCATCCGAAATCACATAACTGCAGGCAATTCATGCCCTGTTAAGTCGAGGTATTCATGAGTTTTCAGTCTCTCTGTCTCCACATGCAGCACCTTAGATATTCCCCCGCAGAGATGCTGGAGCATTATTTTGTCAATGGCCCTCAATTACATGTTTTTAATGAAAATTATCACAGGGAGAAGAATTTCAGGTTAATCCTTGAGCTCATTCAAAATGGGAAAAAAAGGGACTTCAAAGATGATTCTTTTACAATATTCATGAGTCTCTAGGATCCTCAAAGTCTTTTTAGAAGAAGCATGTGGCATAACTGCCTGAAAACGCTGGTGGAAACATCCAAGGCCAGAAAACACACACACACACACACTGAAATCGAGGCAGTCTGATCGGGCAAAAGAGGAAGAAAGCGAGAGGTTTGGATTCATCTTGGCATGCTTGACACCCCACACATTAAAGCTAAATAACATCTTCATGCATCAGAGAAGTCTTAAGCGCATCCCAACATTATCCCTGGCAGGGTGTTTTCCATGCAAAGACTTCTTTGTTTGTCTCTAAAAAGTCTTTCTTTACAACAGAGCAGTGAGTGCTTGACAGTGATGTTTTTTCTTCAGGGCTTCTTGAGCATCCTCCCGTGTTGAAGAGGTTCCAAGTCTAAGTATTTCATGGATCTTCTTTGGTCCTTTCACACAGCCTGTCAGGGGGTTCAGAGTTTGAATTCTCCCGAGATAAAGAAGTGAGGAACTGGTGAGAGTAATCATTTTAGCACTTCCTTCCCTCCCTGATCTGTCTTCACTGACTCACTCTCCTGTCTGAGGAAAAGAGATGAAAACTCCTCATCCGATATGACAAATACATATGAGATGTGAAGGATGCATTGAGGCCACACACTCTCTGCTGCTTGAATGTTGCATTGCAGCATTTCATCTTTAGTGCGTTGACAATGTACAACTAACAGTGACTACGTTCAACTGCCATCAACTGGTGAAGAGTTTAATTTGGAGATGTCTTCATAGCCTGCCAGAAGACAGACATTTCTTGAAACAAGTGTCAACTTGTACTACCTCCCCAGAAAAAAATATGTCTACTTAAGAGAATGAAATATGGGTGTGTAATAAGCAATTTTTTCCTCTTTGCCTCATTCTTCTGAATGACAGCCAAACGCATTACTGGGGAATAAATGTGGACTGAAATCTAATTATATTTTTACACAGTCTAAATTTGCAGACTACACTGCAGTGCAGGTATAGGTGATTTTCCCCCTTTCCGCCAGTATGTGAGAACATAGGCAGCATAAAATTGGGAAGATTTATAAAACTCCTCCTGTGGAAAATGTAAAAGCTGGAACTAGTGCTAAAACTCCTACAGTGATAGAGTCACTGAGCAGTTTGTCATGGACAATAATAGTATATGACCTAACTACTATATTTTTCTATTTGGTAGTGCGAGACAAAGAAAGACAGAGGCATTACTATAAATGTAGAAAAGTAAAATATCATCCTTAATTACTCAGATGACCTTATAGTTAAATGACAGAATGAGCTATAAAAGAGGAGCATGGTAGAGATTTGGGAGATATGGTTGTGTAACTTCCTTTCTAGCCCAGTGTAGAAGAGACAGTTGATTGTGCTTTCATGTCGGTGCATTAAATATTAAGCAACAGCCAGATCTCTGTTAGCTTAGCTCCACACACCTGAAAAGTGGTTCTGTACAAAGTAAAACATCCACCTACATGCACCTCAAAAGCTCACTGACATTCTGCATGCCGTTTGTTTCATATGTGTAAAAACCAAAGTGTTTATTATATTACAATCTCTATAACAAGAACACTTATTTTGAATGACAGCCAGCAGTGAAAGGTTGTGAAGGTGGACAGAAATCCAATAAAATTTTCATACCGTTTAAAGTACGCTGCAAATATGGATTATTGAAAATTAGGTTAAAAATCACTCACTGACAGTCCGGCTTTTATATCTGGGTGACTAAATTCATTCATTCATTCATCTTCTATCGCTTATCCATTTCCGGGTCGCAGGGGGTGCTGCAGCCAATCCCAGCTCACACTGCGAGGGCGGGGTCACCCTGGACAGGTCGCCAGTCCATCACAGGAACAACATACAGAGACTGACAGAGACCAACAACCACTCACACTCAGACCTACGGATAATTTAGAGTCACCAATTAACCCAAACATGATGTCTTTGGACGGTGAGAGGAAACCAGAATAGCCGGAGGAAAACCACACAGACACGGAGAGAACATTCAAACTCCGAACAGAAAGGCCCCAGGCCCGGGAATCAAACTCGCAACCTTCTTGTTGTGGGGCAACAGCGCTAACCACTATGCCGCCATGCTGTGGGTGACTAAATGTTAAAGATAATGATTGTGGCTGACCTGACAGCTACTGTTCGTTGTACACAATGACAGAACCATCATTATAAATGGACAACTTCCACAAAGGCAAACCAGCATGATTAATCAGCAAAAGGATATAATTAAATTCACACACCAAGGGCATTAATTGCATCAAATTGCATTATGGCTAAATGATGATGATGTTTAATCACGAGACATGATGACTTCTAGCCACACAAAGAGTGTAAACTAGGCGCAAAAAAGGATGCCGTACACATTTTTGAGAGTTAACATACAGTTTGCAACAACAATGCTGTGTGAGCACCAGTGTCCTTTTTAATAACACTTTCTTGCCCTCATTCATTTTTTTCTTGCTCCCTAACAGCCATAAATTACTCAGCTAATGCCCCAACAGCAGCAGCTATTGCTGAATCATTCAAAGACCTCAATTAGCAATTAAAGGCTTAATGAATAGAGGTCCTTTCCTGGGCCATTTTGCTCCCAGACCAGAGGAGCCCAGTGGAATCTAATCTCTCCTGCAGGACTTGTACAGTAAATACTGGCTAACAGTGCAGAGAAGATAGAGAATAGTTTGTTGTTGCTCACATGTAATGAATAATTTCTCTGGCAGTTTTTGAACCACGTTTGTTATGTACCTGGAATTTCTTGACACAAAGTTTTACTGTGGAGCTTAACAAGGACGGATGACACTATTCTTATTTTTTCCTACGTTCCTACACTCCATTACCTCCCGGCATAATACCCGTCTTGAGTTTGAATTGAAGAAGGAGAAGGGAAAATGGCAACAAAGGGTTAGAGGCAGAGATATAGAAGCAGGGAGTGGGAAATAAAAGCAGGTGAGATGGAAAGAGAGAATGGGAGATGTTCAAAAAAAAAGAAGGAAAATGGTGTTTGCAATGCCAATCATCTTCAAGGAGCTTAGAACTGGGCCTCGGACTAAAATATCAAAGATGGAAAATGCAGGCATACATCATGTGGTAGGTAGGTACTCCTTATAAATTATTACTGGGACTCTCCTTTTATATTACTGTTCCATCAGTGTTTTATCATTTGCATTTTTTTTCTTACATTTAATGAACTGACTGTTTGAACTGTGAGAGAGCCACAGCTGTATGACTACACAAAGCTCCTGCAAAGAAAACACACCGCACTTTATCCCCTCTTCCTCCTCTATAAGTGAGTTTATGGAGATGCTCTGAAGCATGAAGCTGTACCATAATCTGATTTCAGAAACCTATACAGCCTCAACCAGGGATGACAGCAGCAAGATAATAGCTCAATGTGACCTATACATTGAATTGGGATGAAGGCAGATCTCAGGAAGAGATTTTAATTATATCTTGCGATAATAACTGGGCTGATAATCTCTGAAATCAGGACATTTGTTGTCAATTTTATTTCATATCAGACACCTGATCTTTGAGGTCAGTGTAAGCATTTGTAAATTGGTTTGAAATAAATATACAGAGAAACT
The DNA here is from genome assembly GCA_034769265.1 of Remorina albescens. Taxonomy (NCBI): domain Eukaryota; kingdom Metazoa; phylum Chordata; class Actinopteri; order Carangiformes; family Echeneidae; genus Remorina; species Remorina albescens. Next base: position 6,310,971 of record CM068478.1, on the reverse strand, counting down.
TTTGGGTGACTTTAATGGGAAAAAGCTTCTTCTTCGATTCCAGGGGGACTTACAGCTTTAAGGGAAGATTTTAACCCTGTTGTTTTTTTTTTTTTCCTCTTCTTCAAAATTGTCGATTGCATCATCACACAGCTACCGTCTAAGTGCTCTTACAAGTTATTTTCTTTTATTTTGAAGTGTCTCTATGCTCATACTCAAAAACAAAGGCTAACTCTTACAACACTGTGTGTATTTGTGGGGAAACGCAAGAGAAAAATACTCCACCAGCTGTTACAGCAGGGGAATCCACATTTCCCGCTCCAGGGCATGTGAACATATGCCATGCTTTCCCATATCTCTTGGCATGGACACATTTCTGCATTTCCTTAACTCTCCACTTATGTGGCTGCCAAATAGAGCTTCCACTCCACCAGGCTAAAGTAACTGGGTCACCGGAGTTGTGAGTAATTAGCTGATAACAAAATATGTTTCTGCTTTACAGCACTGGAGGCCTGTAGACTGAGCTGCAAAAGTCATACTGAGGTAACGGTTTGGGGCAGACTTTGGCTGTAAAGGGTAAAAAGTCACTGGTGAAAAAGGGGAAACAGGGCCAGAAGAGTACTGAGGAACATAAAAAAAAATATGCATGAAGCTGAGGTGGCCATGTATGAGCTGGAGTTTCCAGATTCATTCATCTTCTACCGCTTAGCCGTTTCAGGGTCGGGGGGGTGCTGGAGTCAATTCCAGCTCACACTGGGCGAATGCGGGGTCACCCTGGACAGGTCGCCAGTCCATCACACAGAGACAGACAGAGACCAACAACCACTCACACTCACATTCAGACCTACATACAATTCACAGTCACCAGTTAACCCAAACATGCAAACTCCACACAGAAAGGCCCCAAGCCTGGGAATCAAACCCATCACCTTCTTGTTGAGGGGCAACAGCGCTAACCACTATGCCGCCGCGCTGTCCACAGTTTCCAGGTTGTGATCACTAAATACAATGTGATTAAGTTTCATGAGATTGGTCTGCTATGAAACATCCCAGACTCATCATGGTTTCATTTTATTGTGAAGTAAATAAATCACACATTTCTTCAGTTGACTCACAGCAGGGTGAAGACATGCTATGTCAGATGCGGTAAACAATAAATTATACCAATTTAAAGGAAAGAAAGAAATAACACAAACATTAAGGCAGCTGGCGGCAGCTTTTTCCCTTGCTGATGCTTTGGCTCCCTAGTTTCTATATTTGTTCAAAAGCACTTTATAATATAACAACGCTGTATAATGCAATTTGGGACTGCATTTGTGCAATAAATTGTGTATTTCCTCAGCTAATAAAACTGAATTATTGTTGGGGTTGGGTCAAAGACATGTTTCTGCATCTTTATGATAAATTTCGATCCAAATGTTTGTTACTGGTAAAACAACAAGACCTGTTGTATAATTTACAGCACAGAGTATTGAAGAAATACAAAAGGTTAGCATTCAGATATTCAATAGTTCTTCAAGATAAAAAGCATTCAAAGAAAAAAATCTGACAATGTGTTTGTCTGTCTGTCAAGACTTCCACAGCCATCATATCTGTGGTTTGAGCTGCACTGGCTCCGCCTCCTTCTCGAGACATAGATCCTTACAACCACATCACCAGTGCATCATTTTATTCATTTAAGTGGCTTTACCATCTCCTAAAACACTTTTAGTTACAGGAGTGTATAGTTCATTTTGTTGGAACTACTGTAATTTCAGCCGATTGAGTGAGCAGATGAATATTTACAGCCGCACTGCTCCCAAGTTCATGCTAATAAATGAATATTTCATCAGTGTGGTTCTTTTATAGATATTTTGATGACTGCTTTCTGACATTCATATTGTTCAGTATTTTATTCCACACAAGACACAGTGGCCCTGGAAGTGCTGATCCATTGGCTTTGTCTGTTTTTTTTTTTTGTTTGTTTGTTTCTTTTTTTAACTTCCACTGGCAGTTTTGGTCAAGTTTATACTGTTGTATTACTTGAAATAGCTGAAACTGGATTCCTAAGCAATCAATACTTTCCAAGCAACCCATGTAACCTCTCCATTCACTTGCTAACATTGGCTTTTGGCTCTAAATTGCAGCAGGCTCTATTCAGGTGCTACAACATTGATGGGAAACTGAGGCATGTCCTGTGCAGTTGGCCTGTTGTAGCCCACCTTATTAGTTTCTTTGTTTCTTTGCTTTGAAATAACAATTTAAAGTTTTCAAATTACACAGGTTTCTTCACAAAGTTTTCACACACTCCCTTGGCTAAATGTTACCCCATTCTGTTGGACACAAAAAAAAATTTAATCAGGCTTTAAAGAATCAGGCAATACTTGTAGCTGGGTCAATCCATGGTTGTTTTTCGTTCTTTTAATTGATTCAATTAAGGAACAAAAAAAAATAGAACAATTAAGTTTGTCACCAAGCTTAACAATTATGATAACTGCTCCATAAAAAGAATTGTTATTTTGTCTGTAAGGTGAATCCTCTTTTTTGGATTTTGAAAGGGGGCTTTCACAACAGTATTACACAGTCCAACACAGTATTCATGCAATAAATGCTACATAGTGTCTAATTTTGTTTCCACAGTGTCCCAAAGATGCTAATTTAACTCTATGATAAATTTAGAGCTGCAATTGCTGTGATGGCCATGTGCTGGTATTGATAAAAACTGCTAAAATACATGTTATATATTAACATATGTATCCTTAAGAGAAGCCATTTTCCAGTTATGGATTTGAAAAGATTAAAAATTCCTAATTTCTTGAGCCTTTCTAAGGCATTAAGGAGTCCGGGAAAGCATTATCACTTTGCTTCTTATGTCGGGTCGGACCTCTTTTTTTAACCTTTTAAATGCGGGGTGCAGAGCTTGAAATAGCCCAGGATAAGTCGTGTGTGTTGGAGAGGGCAGGGGTTAGTGAGCAGAGACACTCCAGACTTCCGGGCAGGAATCAGCTCACTCCAGCTGCCTCAGTAATAAAGTGCTGGCAGCTGTCCATGGTGCTGAAATTGACCACTATCTCTGAATGGAAAATAAAAGGAGCTGGCCGTGGTTCTGAGATACTGATGCTGCCGGGCTAATGGCACATCTCACAGCACAACCGAGCACCTGAGCATCGGGTGCAAGCACATGCAGTGGCTGGTGTTTATCCACACTGCTGCTTTCCAGGGGCAAGACAGACTGTGTGGAAAAATGTCTTGAATATGACTAATGCAGGCGTCGAGCACACAGATCCATGGATGTGAGATCTAATTGTGAGCAGTGGGCATTGCCACATGCATAATGCAACAAAGAACTATTTTATGCGAGATAGATATCATATATGTGCTCAAAAATATTGATGCAGGTTTTTTTTTTTTTTTTCCTCAACCATGCTTTTTTTCTGCACATGCTCTCTATTTGTCTGACCTCCTCAGCTGTCTTTCACATGTAAAGATATACAAACAGACAGGGAGAGGCAGCTGCCTTAATCTCTTCTTTGACCTATACTCTGAAAGCTGGAGCAGCTCTGAAATGCATTTCATCCGTATCTAGCAGAAGATGGGCTCTGTGGTGCATGGCTTCGAGATAGCCAGAATCGTACACAGTTCAGGGTCAGTGATCATCCCAACCCATGGGTGCAGAAATCACTGGCCACAGACAGATTAGTGACTGGTCCAGAAATGTCTGGCTAAACTTTATTCCTTCTTGCTCCTTCTCTAGGCTCATAGTGATTCTGTGCATGTATGTATAGGCTGACTATTTCAGAGCCATCCTCCCACCTCATCCCTAGTGTGAGATAAGTATTGTTTGCGTAGCAGCACATTTCATGCTTGGCTTACCCCACCGGTTCCCTGACCTGCAGAGTCTGAAGGCTGGAATAGCTGTCAAATGCCTTAACCCATATCTTTTTAAGATGACTGAAAAGTGATTTTGTCTTGAGTTCCAAAAGCATGTCTTTAAATGGAGCACGAATACAAACTTTACTCAAGGATTTTGAAAAGGCGATTGCAGGCGTTATTTATTAATTTAATTGCAGCAGTTTTGAGTGTTTTTGGATTTGTTTCCTGCAGGTTTGTGACTGCATGTGAAGGTCAAACTATTAGTCAGATCTATCAGGCTAATTTGCATAATTTTATTGGTTACATGTAATATTTTATTCTATGTGCCTGGGCCCCTTTTTAAAAGCTTTTAGCTTCCTAGGGTGTCACATAATATAATTATAAAATTGTGTGTTATCATCATACCCAGTTTTTTATTGATATGTGAATAAATAAATAAATGAAATGAAATGAACTCCTGCAGAATTTGTATGGACCTTAAAGATACCTTCCCCCCATCCTACCTCTTCCTTTCCCTCTTCCTCTCATTATTGACTAGTTGAGCCAATTTAAGTTTCCAACCTTTGCTGTGTGATGTCTGACTTTTATCAAAATCAAATGCAACGAGGATTTTGTATGTGTGTGTGTCGCAAGAGAAACAGGGTGGAGGAGCACAGCTGCGTCTATTTCAGTTGGCAGGAATCAGTTTTATTTTGCACAGCAGTGACTTGCAATCATAGACTTACTTGGAAAAAAAATAAATCTGCATCCTCACTCTTCAACTCCTCATTTGTCCCCAGGAAGAAGTTCTGAAGATCATTTAGCATCTAAAGATCTGAAACTATGTGATCATTCAACATGACTTCAGCTCAGACATTCATTTAGAAAGAATTTTAAAAAGTTTGAATTTCCTCTTCGAGACTGCACAAAGAAGTACAAAGAATATGCCAAACATACTCCAGCAAAGTTAAATTTCTCACCAATAGGAAAAGCAAAATCCTCAGAGATGAAAATCAAAATAGTTATTTTTGCGCCCTGGCAGACGCACTGCCTCCAACACCAGAGAAACACTGCAGGATGAGAGAAAGCCACCAAAACCAAAATCACACCAAAACAAGCCATTATAAAGGAAAAAGAAAAAAAAAGAAGAAGAAAAAAAAAACGCCAGAAAATAAGCAAAAGGTTGCGGAGTGGAACAAGTTAGCTCCTAAAGAATCTGCTTCGGGAAGAGAGGAGGAAGAAGAGAGAGAGGAAGAGGAAAAAAATGATCGAGAGCCTCCGCAAGCACGTAGGAATATTTCTCAGTGGATGTCGCCGGAGCACCAACACTCAGCATCCAAGATTGAAATCATTGCATGCAGAAAACGACAAAACACTTTTCCCCTGCCCGAAACACCGAGACAAGGAAGGAGGGGAAAAGAGGATAAAAATATGCTTAAGAAAAAGGCAGTGGAAGATGTACTCACCGAGCGGGAGTAAAAGGTTTCTAATAAAAAGAAATGGGGCGTATAGCGGTGGCTGGTGCTTGGTGGTGTGCAGGATTGTGTATCGAGGCTCTGCGTCCCTCTTTGCGCTCTGTGCCGCTGCCGGCGGTTGAGTCACGTGACTCGGGATTGGCCGGAGTTTCTGAATCAGTCCGAGCTTTTCTCGAGTAGCATCGCACACCGAAGTGTTCACACAGCTGTAATGGATCGGGGCTTCTTCGGCTAATTTTCCCGGTTTTTTCCTTCCCAGTTTCTCAAAATAGGGTCCGGGCACCACCAGAGGTCACCGACGGTGTCCCGGGAGGGTCCAAATTGGTGAATGAACGCAGTCGGATCTGATTTAGTTCTCTCTCCAGGCATTTATGAAGAATAATACAACTCTGAATAGACTTCTAACAGCCAACACTACCCTTTTCCTGTAATAATTTTTTATTGAAATGCTTCTGAAGAGATTTATTTATGATCCATGAAAAAGTTTGGTCACAACATGTTATATTAGACTGAACTGGCCCCAGCAAATAAAGAGTCAGCTGTCCGAGGAATCACAGATCCAGGTCCATGTTTGAACACATACAATCACCAGTGGTTCAAGATTTTAAAAGCTTTAGAAGATATTTTCAATTTTTAGAGAGAATTATTAAAATACTGCCCCAAGTAGAGGAATCATCATTACGGTTTAATCAGGGCTCACAAGTGGTTTTGTTTGTCTAAGGCTGAGAACTGCTCCATTAAAACACAAGTGCTCACTGCTTGTTTCCCTGTTTACTGCCCCAAAACAATACTTTCACAGTTTGGGGAATTAGACTTATTTGCTTTTTTACTGAGAGTTACATGAGATCAGGGCAGAGATACAGAGATAGGAGCAATAACTGATACTGTTAGTATGAAGATCAGAAATAAGACACAACAAACGTTTAACATAAACTAAATTACTGGGCCTGTACACCCAAAGATATTATACTATTGTTATGAATCATAATTCCAATTTATGGAAACTTTGGGTCAATTTTTTCTATTTTTTTTCCTTTTTTGTTCTTTGGTTTAAAGGGCTTTAGTTATGTCTGAAGAAGGATCGTGGTTTTTGTTTTATGTAAACATGTAATGTAACACTGAATGTTTTTCTCTGTTAAACCAGAGCATAAACTTTCCTTAGCTTCAGCTAAATTCTGCAGCTGTCTCAACATAAAATGTTAAGGCACACAACTCTGCTGCAGTGACTAAAAGTGTTTATATTTCTGTTAGATCAGGTAGTTTGACAGAAAACAAATTCAGTGTCACTGAATAATTTGCAGCTTCAGTCACAGAATCTACTATAATATTATGTCCTCACTACTTCAATAAAAAAAACTGATCCTGTAAATATATTTGAACAAACTGTTGTTGCTGTGGCAATTAAGTTATATGTAAACATAATTTCAGGGAAATATTGTGCATAGAAAAACTGTGTGCCCACCAATAAGTATGTATTTATTATTATTTAAAACCTGTTTTACTTTTTTTTTTTTTTAATACGTGTGATCCACCACAACATCAATTATTTTTCATTAAATTGCTCTTTGCAGCCTGTTATTTACAAAGATTTGGCTCCCATTGCTAATTATTATTTTTGCTGAAGGCTGTTATCATCCAGTGGATGGCTAAAAAGGGTTTTCATTTTTCATCAGTTTAGCAGCACCAGCCTCTCTCATTAAAAACAATTTAAAGGATTAATCAACTGAGTTTCTATTGAGCCTTATGAGAATATTGATCATCAGTGAGGATGTTAACGCTTCTCCCCAAATTCTTTAACAAAGTTTAATGCTCCTTTAACATCAAGCAATGTGTTCGCCTGCAGCAAACTTGAGAAGCAACGTTGACTGAGGCTTTTACAAAACATGGAGATAACTCCTGGATATAAAAGGTGCAGTGCATTTTGGTCTGGAGAACTTGGGCTCCAGCCTGGCTTCTCATGCTTTCATTTGATCCCACTCGGTAAGGCTGCATCGCATTCTTGACGGAAACATGAGTAGTCATGCTGTCAGGGAGGAACAGAAGTCTTTGTTGTTTCTGCAACATCTGCTGGGCAAATGAGCAAAGGTTCTGTATGGATCAATGACTTCTCAAGGGGCTGATAGGCAGAGACAGACAGATGCAAGGGCAGCACACTTCCCCCCAAAGGCCTCTCTGTTTTCTCTTACAAGGATGAATTCTTTGATCGAGTTTGGCAAACATTGCAGCAGTCACATTTATCAAACATGTTTTGATATCTTGAATTATGAGGTGTGATTTGAAAAGGTGTTTAAATTTCACACCATGTAGGAAATAACTGATCACAGGGACCTGTATTTTGAAATTGTCTATTGTGTTCTTCTAAAGTATGAACCAGACATCTTAATTACCTTCATCCGGAGACTATTTCCATTCATGTAGATTTATTTATTCTCTCTGGTGACCATGATGAATTGACATTGAATATCTACCTCCACAGTGTTTACCAGCTGGTTGCAAACTTAACGTGTTTGATATCATCAGCTCTGTTCAGGGAAATGTATATTGTTGGTGTCCCAGATGATTTACGCGTGTTATTGGAGGAATACTAGCACAACATAGGGCAGCACGGCGGCATAGATGTTGGCGCTGTCGCCCCCACAATAAGAAGGTCGTGGGTTTGGTTCCCGGCCTGGGTCCTTTCTGTGCGGAGTTTGCATGTTCTCCCCATGTCTGTGTGGGTTTCCTCCGGGTGCTCTGGTTTCCTCCCACCGTCCAAAGACATCATGTTTGGGTTAGCTGGTGACTCTAAATTGTCCGTAGGTGTGAGTGGTTGTTTGTTTTTGTGTGATGGACTAGCGACCTGTCCAGGGTGTACCCCACCTCTCCCCCAGAACGTTGGCTGGGATTGGCTCCAGCACCCCGTGGCCTGGAAACTGAAAAGTGGTAGAAGATGGATGGATAGCACAACATATTCCTGAAAAAAAGAAAAATCATACCATTCCTCTTCTGACACAAACCTCAGAGCAGATGCCACTTCAACATAATGACAGACAGAGGATTTCTGTATCTGTTCATCTCCATCAACCTTCCTCCACCCCAATACACATGGTAATTCTCTGGCTGGGATCCCGAGCTCTGTGTGGATAGTCCAACAGTATCTGGCACACAGCTTGTCTTAGCTTATACTCCCTCCCCAGAGCCATGTGTCTGCAGGCGATCACAGACAAGGTGTGCGTGATTCTGTGTGTAGGCCAGTTTCTCTTCCTCAGCACACCTGATAAGCTGGTTTTATTCTGAGCAGTAGGCCGAGTCATGAGTCTGCACTCTGGGAGAGGAAGAGTTGTAATTATAGCAGGTAACAGGACATGTAATGCAACGTTAATGTCAAAGGGACTGATGCTTCACCCACAATGTCCCCTTTTCAAACACGAACAGTGCATTAGCAGCAGGGATTCACAATACCCGCACTGATTGGGGCTATTAAATACAATTTAGGATACGGACAAAGAGAAGTGAAAGCTGATGGCTCAGTGGGTTATATATGTAGAACAAATAAATTTTGTCCTAATACAATGCTGCTAGTTTTATTCAAGGTCCTCTGGGAAAGAAAAAAAATATGCTGCTTTCTAAATAACAGCTCTCGGGAAATTTTCAGTGCTTTTTAAACTCTCTGCTGCTAATTTGGTTGTCTGGAAAGTTCAAGAAAATGTCATTTATGATTCTCGCTACAAATTATATTCAGACAAATGATACTCCACAAAAAATTCATTTATGACCTATTTATGTTGGCTTTTTTTTTTCTGCATTCTTTTCTGGCTTGCGTGTTTTACAGTGGGGTTGTGTGCGAGTGCAGATTGCGTGTTTGTCGATCTACCTGCCAGCATCCACGTGCCTGACGAAGCGTAACCTTTTAATGTGTTTACACACTGACATTTTTCAACATCCGTTGCATTCCTCTGTGAAAGTAAAACCCTTGACATTCTTTAGGCTCACATTTCCCTGAGCTACTGGCTCTGTCAGTTCTCATATCATGCAAAGCTGGCATCAGCAACATAATTAAATCAGCTTTACTACCGCATCTGCCCCCTGTCAAATATGAATTGGCATTAACCTTTTTTACTTTAAAACAAGGTATTCCTTCAGCTGTCTCTGTGTAATGCAATTTAAACATCTCGTGACGTTTCTCCATCTATGTGAGTTGAATATTTGATATCTTGGTGATGACTTTGCAAAGGCATGCTTTCCAAAGCACTCCAAATTTCACAATTTGTGTGTATCTGAAGCAAAGTGGAAGATTTCCTTTTCTCCGTGTGTCTGTTCCTGTCTGAATCTCACCAAAATTTACAAAGCAATAGAGACTTTTTAACATCAAACACCCATCTTATGATACTGGCTCTTAAATGAGCCCTGACACCTAAATGACGTGCGTTTTGGGCCATCTGTTCATTTGGCTCCCCAATATGGCCACCCATATGCTGTTGGTCTCTGTATCATACTGTGAATTAACCTGGCAAACTCACAGATTCACCTCATAGTATTTTTACCTCGTCTGAACATAAGATCAAAAGTGAGAAAGTTACGTAAAAGTGTAGTTCAGCACCAAGCAAAGAGCTCCACTTCCTGGAGATTTAGAAAAGGTGCAATATAGTATTTTTACATTGACAATGGTCAAATAATACATGTAATGTGAAAGGCATTGCTTGTAGTATAATTTCAAACTATCAACCAACTTTGCAGAACCCAGTACCAGGTGTCAAACAAACAAGGTGAGCAACTATCTGGTGAGCGCAGAGGAACATCTAGCAGCGAAAGAGTCAGATATTTCCTTCAGGCTGGGGAGTGAGTACTATGCTTACATGCATGAGGGTTTCTAATGCACACAAGTGACTACCAATGTTGTTTTACATTCGACTCCTTCAGCAGTTCTTCACAGGGTGCAATTATTTCTTCAACTCTTTGTATTTTAAACCTTTAAAAAGGAAAATAAATATGAGGTTTAAAAAGCCCAAGAGAAAGAATTTTTTCACACAGGATGAAAAAAAAAACAAACATTGATTGATGTTTTAAAAAGGACATTAACAATGTATTCACAGTTATTGTACATGTCACTAAAAATCTATAGGTACATAAATGCCCTTTATTGAGTTCACCTTGGCGATATGATAATTTTAACATTAACATCAAAACACATAAGACAATAATCGTCAAAAACTTCTGAAATCTTGTGCTCACTCCAGACAAGAGCTTTAGTTTTATCTAAATACAGTACTAATCTTAGTTTATCTTTAAAGCATTCTAGATACACTTTGATTTATGTGACCACTGCCCTTAAAGGAATGAGGTGAAAGTAGCCAAGTCAGCCCTCTTTACTAGCATTCAATCCAAACGTCAGTGTTTACCTTCCCAGCTGCCTGTTTGCGGAGCGACGTCTCTCTTGTGTTTCCAATTTGGAAAACGTGCTTACTTTCATTTGAAACCAAATTATCTTGTCAATGTAAATCAGGTAGGACTCTCTGGTCAATCGATACAAACGTGCGAAAGGATTCACTCTGGACACCCCAGGGACTCATCAATGACAGGAGTCTATTACTCTGGAGAGTGAGCAAATGTGTGAGGGGGAGCTGCTATGAATTGCAAATGTGAAACTCTTGACTTGCCTGCGATGCAAACTGCACGATGCATTATAGCGCACTTGGGAATATGTGGCTATTGCAGGAAGCAAGGTCTTACTTCGTGATGAGTACTCGTTTCCTGAAAACTCCCATTCAGTAAGAACAGACTCAAAACATCGCATCGGCTCTAAAAACAGACTTAAAGTGCAGACACTGAGGATTTGTTTTGACTCTCATTCAAGTGGAAGTCTGTATTTGCGCCTTTAACCCTGTTGGGAGCTCGTCTCTTTACAGCCCACTAAGAATTCAGCCTAAACTTTCACTTGTTCAAGTGTTTAAAGTTCAATTAGGGACACACTGTTCTGACTGGAAGTCATTAGACGCAATGCTAGTCCGCGCTCTGTAGAGTACTCTCAGGCTCCTAATTAATTCAGCCAATGGATAAGTTTGATTTTCTCACTTATGTCCTTCTTTACTTAGTTTAAGCTCAAGGGTGATTATCAAGCATCCTGTGGGGATCTAAAATGTTCAGACGTTGTCAAAAGCATTAAGTGCATCATCTTGGTCACTCATTGTAACCATGAATTTTCATAGCTGTAATTTAAGCGTGATGTTTTCGGAAGCTAAGTCATCTCCATCAATGACACAGCAACAAATAGCAAGAACCGTTCCATGTTTTGAGAAATATGCCCCTTCCTTTTCTACTTGAGTAGACAGGTTCATGTATGCACAGTGGATATAAAAACATGGTTAAAAACAACAATTTTCCCTTTTGCAGGTGGTTGAAGTTGCATAAGTGGGTCGGAGCTATTTTGCATTGGCGACTCAAAGTATCTCTATGATTTGGATCAGTGTGAAACACTCCTGGTTGAATGGTTATATACAAGATGAAAATCATATTAGAAAATATCTGACTCCTTGCTGAAATGACAACTCCCACAGGGCATTTCATGATAACTTCTTTTATTACCAAACCAAAAATTTGTCACACAACAATCGTTAGAGTTTTCCCCTTGTGTAAATTGATTTCACAATATAAATCTTAAATCAATTAATTTTTGGATGCAAAGCACATCTACAACAACTCAAAAAAACCTTTTGAATTTGTTACAACTTCCTCTGACTGGCTTCTTCTCCAGAGAAGCAGGCGACAAGGGAAACTTATGGCTATAATATAAACCTACTGTATACAAACATTTTAATTATCTAGAGTGGTCTTGGGTCTCCATGTTTAGTAACATTTATGTTAGAGGATGATGGACCATCATAAAAACTCCGGATTAAAATAAACCAGACATCCTTTCTACATGATCTGTAGTCACACTGCACTTCATTTATCCCTCTTTGCTCATGTCAGCTCATTTAGGTTCATTAAACGTTGGCAGCTGATGATGAGCTCTGAGTGTCTGGCTGGAGTTTAGTGTCATGTGCTTCCTCCTGTGTGTCACGTGTGAGTTCCAGCCCTCCACTCCGATGGTTGAATTATTGAGCAGGTTCTGTTGGACTGACCTTACTGTGACCTGGAGCAGCAGCACAATGTGTGAGGTGGACAGAGAGTGACTGAGTCTCTCTCCCCGCAGGTCACAGGGCACAGGCCATGAGTGGAGGGTATTAGTGCGAACATATTAATAAATCATCAGCTACAACTAGTAGCAGAGTCAGGTTGGCTGAGGATAGGAACTGAGACTGATTTGCAAGTCTATGTATTCCATGCATTGTGCACTCAGGAGGAATAAGTTCCTATGGCTTCTCGTTGCCCATTCCGATTGTAGCTGCAGCTGATTATCAAATAGCGAAAGAGCAGAGCAATTCCCTATGTGTGAAGCATGTTCAAGCATCATGCCCACTCCTGCTTCTTCACAACAAAGGCACGGTCTTGTTCGTTTTCAGAATGTCGCTTTATGCTCTTGCACAGATGAGCGGCAAGCAAGCGAAAGCAAGAAAAACAAACGAAAAGAAAACAATACGAACAATACGAAAACTAAAAAAAGGAAATCTACAGAAAGAACTGTCGTGGGAACATTAAGATTAATGCCAGTTAATGGAGTTATCTCTGGTTCAAATGAGCTCCAAAAACTATAGGGGAGCTGAGAAGTAATTGTAGTCCTTCCACTAATAGGAGGCTTCTTCTGCTGAGCAGTTGTTGCTGTCAAATATGAAAAAGTAGCTGAAGTCTCGACGGTGCCATAAATCTGAAAATGTCATGTAGTATTTTTACAAAGCAATAGTTGAAACCAAACAGATCAAGTCGTTTGCTGCATGACTGCAGAGACTATCAATCAGGGCCTAATTAATGAAAAGTACATATTTCTGTAATCAAAGTGAGGACGTCTGGAAAATGCAACATAACTGAAGTAAGTACAGAGCTCAGTCGTTTTGTAGCACTGACCTCTTCAGACAAGAAATCTGCCTTTCTTTAGTCCCTGTTGGTGCTGCTTGCCCAAAATGCCTGTGAAAAGATGATGGTCCCTGGTGTTTTATAAGTTTTAAAAGGCAGCAGGCCTCCGTTTTAAGTTGAATCTTGAAAATGACCATTTTCATCCATTTCATGCCTGGCAGCCGCTTTCAATCTGAACGACCAAGAGAGAAGCAGAGAGAGAGAGAGAGCAGCGAGTGTCATCTCAATTCATGATTCTCTGTACTTGTCACTGTTCCCAAGAGACCTGGGTTTTCTTTTCTTATCTGACCTAAAAAACTGAAAAAAATGGAAAAGGACTACATAGAAAGGTTTAGAGTTCCATAAAACTACTTAGGTATGTTCTAATTCTCAAAATATGTTCAAAAAACATATACACTGTGTATCACACACACCAATTTTTCGCATCCTTAAACTACAGCCATGAGTCATGCTCTCAACAGCCTGTTAAACAGAAAATGAATTCCTCCAAGCGTGTTTTCACCTTGACACCTGCCAGGCATCTGTTTCATTATGTCCGCCTCCAAACTGCCGACTGGTCATCTTGATCATTCAGAGACAGCCCAAATTAAAAGCACATAAACTTGGAGATAAAAAGCCCTACAACAGTGATAATGATCATTTCTGCAATTTTCCTGGGTTTTTCACATTGCTGTATACCCCAAGACACCACAGTGCATTGATTTTTAAAAGTAAATAATAACCAGCACAGAAAGTGCTAAAAGTGTGAAAGATAATAGAAACTGTGAAACCAGCTGCACAGAATCCTTTAGGAAAGCTGAGAAGGTGTTTCTGCAATGGAACGCAAAACCTACTCCCTGTGGATGGTTAAAGAAATCATTTGACATTTTGGTAGATACTTATTCATTTTCTTTGCTTAGATCTTTGGCAGATGATAAGAATGACAGCACTCTCTGGGTGATGTTCATTATGAGGCTACAACCAGCAGTTAGCTAATCTGAACATTAACACTGGAAATTGGAGGGGAAACTACTGTGAATCTCAGACTGTGACAAAATCTTCTCACCATCACTTGTAAAATTTTATGGCACTTATGTATATGTCCCTGCTTCTGGATTTCTTTTGATGAAAAACTGTGCAATCATGGGAACAAAACAGCATTATCCCTGTATGATGTGAATCTTGAAGAGCTAGCGTGATTTACACCAACGCTAATCTGGCAGCATATCATGTTAGCAAAGTCAATCATGGTGTTGCACAGGTGTACACTGAATCTCTCGATGATTAATGGGTCTAAAATTTAGGAGAATATTTCCTAATGTTGGATAATGTACCTAATTTCTTACTGAGATTTAGACGAGAAGATCAATACCAATCTTATCTCTTTTCATACGGCCACTTGGTTAGCTTAGCATAAAGACTGAAAACAGGAGAAACAGTTCAAACACTTCAAGTTAATCAACATTTTATCTACAGAAAAACAGAAAAAGTAGCAAAAAGTTTAAAAGTTATGGTTAACACTAACACTGACTGACTGACATCATATCTCCACCACTGGTAAGACAGATGTCATGTCATTGATATGGACTTTCACAAACAGATACAACGGGTGTTTGCAGCCTGCAGTAGCCAATTCGGCATTTATTGTATAAATGCTTATGTATATTTTGTTGGAAAATGCAGAGACTTTTTTTTTTTTTTTTTACTAAATAATATTTATACACACTATTTTGCTGAAACCATGAAATGATCCCAACTGGGAGTTCAGGGTTACATCTTTTGTTACAGTCAGTCGTTTGAGCAGCTCTGGTTTTTTTGCTGTTCGGGAACTGCAGAGAGGTGGAGGAGCACTTCAAATACACCGAGCCTTGCATATATAATGAAAAATTAAAAAAAAAAAAAAAAAAGGCCCACTGAAGTCAATGCTAACTAACTAAAGAAGTATCTAAACAACAAAAAAATAAATAAATCAGTTTCACTATACAATTGAGGTATATAAAAGATAAACTATTGTGCATCCCAGACTGATGCTTTGCAGTGTGAAAAAGAGACTGTCACCTCTAACTTTCTCTATGAGTATATATATTACAATTAAATATATCCTTGACCATTTTAAGTCCAACTAGCTTTGACCTTGTCCTTTTACACTCTGGTTTTTCTGCTTGGTTGAGCTACAAGGTTTTCCAAAATGCCATATGCTGAAAAAGATTTTGTCATTTTCCCTTCGTTCTTGCATCTGAAATGTAACTGATCAGTCCCATGTGAGGCTGAAAACACATTGAATAAAATATTAGTGTAAGGCTTAAACCTTTCATCAGAAGAACAAAAGCCAAGATACATAGTACGTACCACACCTCAGGGGTATTGCATAAGTTATCCCGCTGTAAGTGAAATAGAGAAAAAAACAAAACAAAAAAAAAAACAACAAAAAACCCCCCACACTGAGAGACTCTTTTTTCTAAGGTTGCTGCCGTATAAATGAAGAAGGCAAAGTAATGGTTGATGGCTTTGCTAGATATCTTTGCTGCACAAAGATAATGGTTTATACCTTGCACAGACAAAGAATATTTCATGTTGCCTTGGCTCTCCTTTTTTTTCTACCCTGCTGCAAACTATTAACCTTTAGTAAATGTGTTGTGAACTTCAAAAAGACAGGCGAAAAGGACTTGGTACCACAGCATGAGGTATACTTTCTGCTTGTACTGGCCATAATCCTGCAGCAGAAACACATTTTTCCTCTCTGATTCTCAATCATTTCCTCATTTTCTTATACAACACTCCCAGAGAAGCTCCAGCAAAATGTTTTGTTCTTCATATACTGTAGAATCAGCTATGTCTGAGATTAGCTAAGGTGTGTTGCTTCCAGTTGAAGCCTTGAAATATGGTTTTCCTGTATCTGTTTTCAGCATCAACATGGAACATGTATGACAGCAGTCTGCGAGTATTTGGGTCAGAAAGATGTAAAGAGTCTGACCTGTGAAGTCTGCTGCCATCCAATATCAAGAGCACAAGAGTTAAAAATGTAGCAAATATGAGAAATTCAAAGAGAGAGAAATATTCTGGGCAGCAGATGCTTCAAAGCAAATGCTCAGTAGTGTGTGTAAGTGTGTGTACTTTTCCATCAATAATATGGTAAATACCATGCAACAAAAGTAAATAAAATCTGAGAAGAAATGTCCCTTAAACGAGTTTTAGAAATACACTTTACCCCCTAAAAATATGGGAACAGGAAGACACTCCAGTTCAAATAATGTATTTATTGGAACTCAGTAGTCTCCAAAAGTTTGTTATGTGTGGTATGTGAATATTTAAAAATAGTACAGCTCTGATTCTGTGGAGACCAAAAGCCACTCTTTAAAAAAAAAAGTAGGAAATTTTTAGACATCCTGAGGCAGAGAGGAACTTTGATGGCATCTCAGCTGTTAAAAACAAAAAACATTTGTATCGAAAGGATGAAAAGAAATTTAATTTATACACTTAAAAAAGTGCCCCACATTTCCATGTGAATGTTTTAAAGATGCCATATTTCTCTTTTCTGTTTAAAATTTTAAGGACCGGTTGGATATCTTTGTGCTGCTAAGGGAATATTTCCTACAGAGTCCCCTAAAAAACTGACAACTGCACTTCAGAGGCTGGAAACAGTTTTCCCATGACAAGCTCCTCATACTTTTTTGTCAATTTTGTCAACTTAGTTGCATGCAATAATACAATTCCCATACATCCCTGCCAGCAAACACGCTCTCTGCTGTTGACTGTGGCTCACTCAACAAAGCAGTGTATCAAAGGGAACAGCAATAGCCTGCAAAGACAGTGTGTGCTGTGTCTTTGGTGAACATCTTAACTTTTATATTTGCAGATTTAATCAAGTGGGATCGTTATCCAGACACTGTAAAATTTAGCCAATTCGCTCAGTTTCACACAGAGTGAATATTTGAAAACTTCACTTTGAAAGAGCAGTTTTTCTACTGAAGAATTTTTCATTTTCAACTTTTGATGAAACAGACAGCAGAAGGACTCATGTGCTGAATACAAAATGTGCCATATAGACTCAGGCAGTGACACTGAGTGGCACTGCTGTGCCGGCTGGGTAATGAATGTACAGATGAGCTAATTTCAGTTAGGTTATTCACCAGCTCTGTTTTTATCCCCCTCATTGCCAGTCATAGTCTGCGGGTTTGATTGGAGGTAATATTCCCCCTCTCTCTCAGGGCGCTGAGGCTTCACTGAGCTACAGTCAGCACAAATCTTGGCTGTGCTGACTCAAGCAGAGGAGAAAACTCCCACAGCGTCCGGGTCTCCCTCGTAACCTCCAAGGCCAAGATTTAGCGAGTGTGTGTTTTTAGCAAGTCAGCTAGAATTTGGTGTCCAAAAAAACCCAGAGAAGTACAAGCAAAATAAAAGTAATGGGGTTCATTGGGGGTTTTTTTTGTTTGTTTTTTTGTTGCTATCCTCCAATATCCCAGAGCTGCCTTTGACATTTTCAACCCCCACTTCTACCATTTGTCTGCGCATCTATCAGGCTCTTTCCCGCATTTTCTTTCTCACTCTCCCTGTCTGTAAGTCTCCATCTGTCCATGTGTGTTTGTCTGTCTCTGTCTCCCCATCTCTAGTCTCCACTCCCTCTGCATCTTTGTGTAAACATCCAACTTAAACCACAGCTTTCACTTGTTCCCAATCCATCTTCTTCACCCTCCTCCTACTCCATCCTCCATCTTGGTGTGAGTCAGCACTGACGAACGGCAGATGTCTTCAGGTTTACCCGTGGTTCAGATCTCTGCTGGCAGAGCCACCGAGCTGCGACGGATCGATGACAAAGCCTGTCAGGGCAGCTCACTGTTATTCAAGGCTAGATTGCATCTGAAACACCATGTGCCGCGCAGTTAATGAATTAAAGAAGTGGCCAGCCAGCATCGATCAGAACAGCTGACAACCATCAATATTGTTCTTTTTATGGGAGTTTATATGAGGAAAGAGTGATTGCTGAGGGACGTAACCAATGCTTAATTTGTAATTCTGCTGGTCTGTAAACTCCAGAGCTGCAACATAAGACAAACACATTCATTCTCGGTCTCAAAGCAGCTTCAGCAAAAACAATTCCCGAAACAAAGACCAACCTGCATGCCATGGTTTGCTCTTGTGATGAAGGAATTGGTACATTTCTCAAATAATTTCTGTTCACATATAAGTAATCAGTTTGCCTCTTAGGGTAAACAGAAAGTAAAAACCATCAAAACCAAAAATGAGACATCTTTAGCAGGCTGAGGTAGTGCAGCCTCCTGCACGGCCTCCTAAATACAGAACCACTTCCTGATCTCACTTAGTACACCTCAGAGTCACAAGCAGTAGTATGTTTTCAGCTAGCTAGAATGTGGAAAATTGGAAATCTTCATAATGAGCCAATAGACTGAAAATGAAAATACTGTGAAATACAGCAACTTACTGGCAGCATTTGGCAGGTAAATTGCTGTTGTATTTTTCACAGCTCTCATTTATATAACAAAAAATTTAACAAAATCAAAGCTCAATTATATTTCCAGCTGCTGAATAAATCTGGCTAGGTTTCTGTATTGTAATTGATTCATTCATCCATTTTCAACTGCTTAGTTGTCACATTTGCTGTAGCCAATCCGAACTAACGTTTTGGGCAGGGGGGTTGTTGTATACAAATTATACAGTAAACAATTGCAGATTATATATTGAAATTGCTGTGAACTCTACAGTCATTTGTTACAGTGTATGTCAGGGCTGTCCCAACTTTTTTCAGACAGGGCCAGATTTGATGAGGTGAAATTGTGTGAGGTTCTACCATTCTGTATAAACATAATGGGGTTTAATATCTTTACCTCCTCCTTCTTTGCTGGCTTTCTTAGAGATGAGGGTTGATAATCCACTTCTTTCTCCAGCCACGGCAGATGATCCATCCGTAATAATCCCTCTGATTTCATTACATCTTATTTTCATGTCTTCCACCGGGGAACAAATAGAAACAAATAAATCCGTTTTCTCTTGTTTGGTCCTTTCAGCACTGGAAGTCAAGTAGCTCTTCAATCACCTTCACTTTATCGTCCACTCCTCTCAAAAACAAAAACAATGGTGCTTTCATAGCAGGCTAATGAAAAAAAAAAAGTCTAACTCAATCCAACTTTCTCTTAATGTCTAATGAAATATCATCAATTCTCAGTTGTTAAGTGTTTGGATCCTGGCAAACATGAGCAAATCTCGTTTCTTCTCCACCATCGTCTTAGCACAGTCTTTGATAAATTCACCCTCAGTGAAAGGTTTGCAGTATGATAAAGTTAGTGTCACCATCTTGTAGTTTCTTTTTTGGTATTTTAATTGTAAAAGAAAAAAAAAGAGCTGCTGTGAAGTTAAAACAGCTTCCAGTTGCTTCAGTTTTTCCGCTCCCTGTTAGCTGTTAGCTGTTCGCTTGTCGTATCCGTTAGCATGTTTTGGCCGGAGGTGTCTCTTGACATTGAACTCCTCGTAAACAGCCACAGTCTTTTGGTAAATTAAGCAAAAACACGTTTTTCGTATTTCAGTGAACAAAAGCACTCCACTCTCCGTCTGTCCTGTCCTGGAAGCGGCAGCCCTCGCAATCAACTTTCCTTTATATTTACAGACGCCATTTTAAAATTTGGCTGTAAGGGTCACGGTGAGGGTCAAACAGGGCGGCAGCGCTGCTGCCATCTTTTGGAGAAACATAAAATTGCATTTTGTACGTGTGTGTTTACATAATCTGGTCAACAAAAACAATACATTTTATCACAAAGGCTGCTGGCCGGACTTTGGACATGTCTGGTTTATGTTATAAAAGTAAAAGCAAATTGGTCAAATAAGACGAAGACAGCAAAGACTGATAAAAGCTTATAACTCAGGCACACTTGTCTGTAATAACAGCAGGACACATGTTTTCAGAAAGAAGAAGCAATGACTTTGGTTGGACGATAAACTGTAAAACAGTGTTGATGGGTTTTAAGGATTTGAATGGGATCATGTTATATCGACACAAGTAGTTCTTGGGATCTGCATTAACCTGTTTAACTGTTTGAATTCCAAAAGTTTCAACTTAAGTATTCAGATCCCATTCAGGAATATGGAAAAAAAAAAAAACCAACAACCCTGGAACATGGTGACAAATTGGAATTAATTCCAGATGCCAGGACAGTAAAGGCTTATCCAGCAATGACAACATGGTTTTATCTTTCTATTTTCTCCTTACAACATCCAAAACTGGTATACTGGCCATTTAAGAGATATAGACTGTAGATTCTCAAAATATTGCCAAAATATAATACTGCAAAAAATATAACCAAAAACTGCTTCGGAACATGTAAAAAAATTTATTCATCTGCTAAAACAGCAAAATTATATCTACTTGATCATTGAAAAAAAAAAAAAAGAAACAGGCTCATAATCTTGGCAGGGAAAGAAACAGCTTCAGGAATGTTTTTGGTGCAATTACTCCCATACAAAGCTGAAAGCTATCTTTCTTTGAAAAAAAATACAGAAACCTTGAATTGTTGGAGGGAATTTTAATACAGGAAATAGATTTTTGGAAAAGAAACACAACTGTTCAACTACTAACAATCTCTGTGGGGTTTTTCTTCATTCTTGTGGTCTTGCTGTGACCTACTGCTGCCTGGAAATACGATGAATGTTAATGGGACATCAAGGTGATAGTATGAAAGAGGTGCAGTTTGTTCCTTTCCACCTGTTCATTACCAGTACTGCAGCAAGACCACTATCGCAACCACATTACATTAAAAATGAAAAACATAATCATCCAAATTTTACCCAAAATAAATAGACAATTACATATACATATTGAACAAAAGTAATTCTGAATAAAAAAAAATAAAGATTTTCTCTCATTTAAACAAAATCCAGCACAAACCCTGTTATAAATTAGTTGCAGCAAAAAACACATCTACATGGAAAAAAAACATTTTTTTTTACCTAATTCAAAAAACACAGAGCTTATAGAGCACTGACCTTTTAAATAATTCACTCTCACTGCCTGTCTCACTTACTTTCTAACACAACTTTTAGTCTCCCACTTTTCTAATCATTTGCATTTTCCATCATCTCGCTGAAATAGCAAAATAATGCAGGGAGCAGACTGCGGTCCACAAAACATAATTATCATCTGTAGCACAAGTGCAGGGGTCCCTGCAGATTGCTACAATACAAGCCCCTGTCAATTTATGGCTATAGTGTACCTTTTCACATTATTGCCTCACTCATATAAAAAGCAATACTGAGGGCAAAGCAAAGAAAATGAAATCCCATTTTTCATATTGCTACTTTAGACTTGTATAGTCCATGGGTGGAGACAGAAGAAGGCCACCAACCTCAACTAGCTGTCAGCACAGCAAACCACACTCATCTGAAGCTAATGGCTCCATTTATGTGCCATTTCCATTCTGGTCCCCTGAAAAGTGTATTTCCCATTGAGTTACTAAGGTTGAGAGCATCCATCAAGGTCAAGGTCAAGGTCAAGGTCAAATAGCACATTACATAACACATTTAAAAAGAACCAGAGTTGACCAAAGTGCTTCACAAGCATAAAAGGAACTAACAAAATACAGAAACATAGGGCAAACACACACACAAAAAAACCCCCAGTATGTCGAGTCAAAATGTCAAAGATCAGCTCACATTAAAAGCCAAGGAAAAAAAAGGTCCATCTTTTGTAGAATCTTGAAGGAATCAACGGGCCAAGCAGTCCTTATCTGCATGGGTAAACCATTTCAAAGGTCAGGGGCAGCCACAGAAAAGTTTGGTCACCTCTATTTTTTAGTCTAGATCCAGGGACATCCAGCAACATCTGACTGGATGACCTCAAAAGTCTTAACCGGTGACATTTTGTCAGTCTATTTCTATATAAAGGAGAGATTTGGGAAATAAATAGTTGTCTAGGCAGAGCTATGACTGAAGAAAAATTGCAGCCAAACAAAAACTTTTTTAGTCTCGTTCTCAAACTCATGTCCTCCACAGCAGAGGCTGACCATGAATTCTTCATGCATAATGTATACACGTAGATCTGTTGCTGATATAGATGTTCCAATGTGAATAATTTAGGGAAAATGTCAGGGGGATATAGGTACATTTGGTCCCACCATTACTCGACTATTGCTTTGAGTAGGAAAACCAAATTGGAAAAATATCTATCCATCTAATCTGTTTATACCTCAGTGGCTTTGACTACGTCACATTTTATTGTCTGAGAAATGGCACTAAGAAAAGATTTTTTCCAGGTAAATCTTCATGTGTCAATTTTTAAAATCAGTCACATACTGACAAGAAGTCAGGCAGTGATTAGCTTAGATTAGCATAAGGTCTGAGAACAGGTATTTAAAACTTAAGACACATGTAGTGTCTCTAAAAGGGTAATCAGATAAAAAGTTATAGGTGGTAACAGCTGCAATACAGTCAATCTTTTTTTAAAAGCATTCATGCAAGTTGAAAATGTTTAACAGACTATTATTACCATTTTCTTCAGTTTTCTACATGATGCTAAAACAGAAGGAGATAAAGATACAAGTGCAGACTGAGCCTCTGAAAACCACCTGATCGCTTGTGACCTGCCTGACTATGACCGTCTGCATCTTGCTTAGTGTTTGTTCCTCTTTTGCTGCCAAAACAGTCCTGACCCACAAAAGAGCCCTAAAGGTATACTCTGGTATCTGGTCCCAAGATGTTAGCCGCAGAACCTTTAAGTCCTGTGAATCCTGTAAGTAGACTGCAGACCAGAACCCACACAACAGAGTCCACTCAGTCATTCACCATCATAATATGGCCTTTGTCAAATTCTCTCAAATCCTTATGCTGTGCCTGCTAACACATCCACTTTGAGGACAACATACTCACTTGCTGCCTAGTATATCCCACCCACTAACAGGTGCCATGATGAAGATATAATCAGTGCAATTCACTTCACCTGTCAGTGGTCATTATGTTGTGCCTGATGGGTGCATAAAGAGTTTTCCAGATTGTGAATAATGTCATGTAAAATCCACTGCAGATTGTCCAGAAACTTCTTTTTTCATTCATTTACTGCACATTTATGAACCCAGCTCACCTTCTCTCTACCTCGAGAGAAGACAAAAAAAAAGCCAGAACTAATTGGATAACCCTATTTTAATGGGTTTCATTTCATTTTTGCTAGCAGCCAACAACCAGAGTACTTTAGTCAGAGTCTGTGCTGTTACATGAAGAGACACATTCCACACACTGGCAAGAGACAGATAACAATGAAAATTCATTCATTCATTCATTCATCTTCTACTGCTTATCCGTCTCCAGGTCGCATAGGGTGCTGGAGCTAAGCCCACCTCACCCTGGACAGGTTGCCAGTCCATCGCAGGGCCAACACACAGAGACAGACAGAGACCAACAACCAGTTGGTATGTTTCTAATTTCATAATCAGGATAGAGATACCCCATGTGTACAGGTGCATCCTAAACTCTGGTCATGTAGCGTAAAACAAGCCGGTAATGATAAATTATTATGCTACCATAAACTTAATTTAATGGCCCTGATGTTTTGAAGGAGCCAGTCCAGGCATTTTTGTTGATTCCTATCAGCTGTAAATCCAGATGTTTACTCCTGGACCCTAGCTGTCAAAACATGTTGTATTAAAAACACTGAAGGGTTTGAGAGCTAGTGACCTATTGAACCACAGAATATATAAAAGCAGTATTGGTTTCAGCCAAAGTTCAATAACAGCAGTACAAGTACAAGTACAAGTACAAGTACAAGTACAAGCAAGCAAGCGGTTATTTAACATTTTGTTTCAGTGAATACAATTCTAGTGTTTCTTTGGTATTTTATTTACGATGAGTTTAACAAGTTTCTGTATAACATCTATCTATCTATCTATCTATCTATCATGTCAAACACACAAGAGCCAGAGGGAAAAGGTTTTTATACAGCATATAAATTCATCATTTATTTAGTAATTAACACGAAATAGGCTGCGTGATAAAACAGTAGACTAAATGCGTTCCGGTGTGAAAGGCGGAAAAGCGCTTATCCTAATATCATAATGTTTAAAATCCACAGCAATTATTCTTCACAGAAGCGTGAAATTGATTCCAAACATTTTCTTTTTCTCCTCCTCACACTGTTTGATCTCTGCACCCCCGAGACGACCTCTAATGAAATTCAATTTTAAGCAATGACACTTTATGCTGCTTTTACATAACACACCAAAGAGATATCAAACTTTCATTTTTGATAAATTGTCCTGTGTAGTTTGGATTAAGATATGTTTATCGGTTGCATCAGAGATGACATGCATCATCAACACATGATAAATTGCTTCATTAAGGAAGAGACCTTTATCAAAAAGAGGATACAGTGTTTCTTGCATCAGTCGCTATCAGCTGTATAGCTAGACTTAGACTTTCATTAGAGGAGCTATGACAATCAGGCTGTGATGGAGACAGAGATTCATTTAGTCAGGCAGATGTGACAGCAGGTGTATACAGATGGTAGACCTGCAGTGGGAATAAAGGGGATTGAATGAATGGAAAATTTAAAAAAAAGAATACAGTGAACCCTCATAAAACAAAACAAATATGATCCTGGACAGAGACCTGAAGAAGTGCTTAAAATATACAAAAACCTTTGGCACTGGAGTCCACGAGTAGCATCAGCAAGTTCTATTTACAATAGCATGTTAAACTGCACCAAAATGCGAGGATACACATGTTGCTCACCAGATCAGTTGATAAGATATTTGTGTAAACACAAAAAGAAACATCTTCCCAAGAGAAAAAAAAAGTATGACCTGAATGACTAACACAGCAAATTCATATACGCTTCTTCACACTACATTTAAGCAGCTAAAAAGCACTGAGCATATCAGAACCATCAGTGTATAATACACTGACGCAAAATTGGCGATCCAGACTTTGTGTTGCCCAAAACAGTTTTAAATCCAGTTCAACACAAGAATGAAGCACATGTCCAAACTTTACAGGGCAACAGCTACAATTAGGAACATACTTCCATTAGTTTGTCTTGAATGCATGTTGCGTTCAGGTAGTCATTACTGAGCTTGACTGTGTGTTAAACTGTCAACAGCAAGCAGCAATGTTTGTCTCCTTGAGGCGACTGCAGTGTGCTGGAGCTAGTAAAAAGTTCAGTTTTTGAAACGCAAACCTTCAGTCCTTAAAGCCCATGGCTGTTTTTCTTCTCCGAAACTTTTCATCTTTAGAGTAGAAAATAGTCTGGTTTATATAATTCCAATAATTTCTCATGAGTATAGTTTACTGTGTGAATAATTGCTTCATTCATCAACTAATCAACGGCACCATTTTTGTCATGACCGTCTGCTGAGCTACATGTACCGCATTCAACTGTGACATACAGATATTAATGATCCTGCTTATAAATCACAGAGGAGACCAACATCCTCACCAGTTTTAGTACTATGATGGCAAATACCAGTTGACAACAAGTTCCAGTATGGGGAATAAACTACCATATTGGAGAAAAGTTTATGTTCCTCTATTTATTTTGGGGGGGGGTTGTAAAGTCTAATGTTGATTTCAAAAACGAGTGTGAGTGATGGGTTGGTTCAGGTCTTAGTTGAACATGATGCAACAATAATTACTTATTGTTTTGAGTCTGTAAATAAAAACTGAAATGTTCTCCTTACAGTTAATAGAGTAGACAAATGACTCTGGAACAAGATGCTACTTGGTTTTCCAAATGTCTGCTTAACTATTCGTTTTGTGATGTGTGATGTAAACTCATGCGAAACACATCACTGTGGCATGTACGTGTGAATATGAAATGTGCAGATACAGCAGCAATTAGATATTCCCCGAATGGTGAAGTATAAACTGGTGCAACGTGCCATCTGGCACATTGATACTCCACCACAGGCTGCACCACAGGGGACCGGTGTGTTAAAATTCTGTGAGCATTCAAACAACAGACCTCAACTAATAAGGTTAAAAACTATCAAAAACATTTGCAGTGTATTTCAGATTTAAATGGCGGCGTTCTGGCACTATAGTCGCTTTTTTTTCTGTCTTTACAACAGATGTGTCTCTGACCTCCACGTGGGCGGTTTAAACATTTGGAAAGAAAATTCAGGAGTTTTTAAAATCGTTATTTTAATTTGAACTTCATATAAACATGAAATCAGGTGAAGCAGTATGATGTTTAGAGTTAAAGAAAACTGTGGAAAACGACATTAAATACACTCAGGATACCTCAAATGGAAACAAAGAATGTACAGCAGAAAAATTCTTCCCGACTACACCTATTCTATCAAACATTTATACATACCACTCTTTTCTACAAACATACATACACATCTACATGTTCTATGTTGCTTGGCCCAGTTTAATTGTGAGAACTTCCCATTGTGTAAAAAAAAAAAAAAAAAAGAAAGAAAGGAAAATCATTCACTAAGTAAAAGCTACAGCACGTTTTGACTGATTTGACAATTTTGTAATGAACAACTGACTGTAGATGTGTAGGGTCTACTGTGTTTGCCCCATTTTCTATTATTATCTAGCACAAGTATTGCTGTGTTAAATCTGAAATCTACTTATACTGGCTCATGATGCTCTTGAGGAAGTCTTCAAAACGCGGGGCTGCATACTGTGGGACGGCAGCATCCTTTGCAGGCTCATCAGCAGCTTTCTCCTCAGCTGCAGCCGGCTCATCAGCAGCAGCAGGTTCAGCGCGACGCAGGCGGCAGTTGTAGTCGAACTCTGGGTCACAGTCAGGGTCAGGCAGGATTATACCATCCTTGTTGGGCTTTGGGGCCTCAATGCTGGGTGGAGAAGCAAATGTGCCGCAGTTGGGGTCGAATGGATGGCAGAAGGGCTTGGCTGGAGCCTTGATGTCAGCCTTTGCCTCTGAGCCAGACTTCACTGGGGTGCAGTCTTTGTCATAGTGCACAAAGCAGTCGTACCCCTCCTTGGTCTTCCCACGGACGCCAAGCTTGTAGCGGACCTGGTTGCATGATCGATTGATTTGTGTTTTTGGTTCAAAACAGATGAGAAGCAGATTGAAGACAGCATATGAAAGTATTATGAACACTGATTTCATTTCACTACATCATTTAATAAATCAATTAAAAAGGAAGAGACAGTTAATAGAACCATTCAACAAGCAAGATTACGCTAGGCTAGTCAACACACTGAACTATTTATTCCTAGTAGCAGGACTTCAAATTCAGACCTGGTGCTCCGGCAACTGCGGGGGGGGCTTGCGGAGGGCAGCGGCAACTGCCAGTATGCAGTATGGATCATAGCGAGGATCACAGGACAGAGGAGCGGCAGGAGGTGCAGGTGCATCCTTGGGTGCGTACTCCAGGACGGGTTTGGTGAGGCCGGACAGCTTAGTGGCAGTCAGGGGGTTGCAGCCAGCATCGAACAGAGGGTTGCAGTGTTGTTCTTTCGGAGCCTCTTCAGCAGAGATAGGAGCAGGAGCAGCAGCATTGGTCACACATAGAGGATCGACTGCTGGGTCACAGCTCGGGTAGAGCAGGTGGAAGAAGCCTGTTGGGGCCTTCTGGACCAGAAGGGGTTTGCAGTAAGGATCCTTGGGGTTGCATTTAAGGGCAGCATAGGATGGAGCTGGGCCAGGAGCCGGGCGGTAGCCATAAGCTGCTCTCAGGTGGTACTGCAGACACTCCACATCTTCAGGGTTGCAGATCCTCAGCAGTTCAGCCTTCTGCTCAGCACTCAGGAAGGGCTCCAGGATAGGGGCATAGTAGTAGAAGCCAGTGGGGCTCTTCAAAGGCATGGGAAGCATGGGGGTGAGGATGGGAGCTGGTACCTTGGCTGGAGCGGGCTCAGGCTCTGGGGCTGCAGCTGAAGGGAGAAGAGGGAAGAGGCAGTAGGGGTCGACGTAGGGGTTGCACAGCCTGACAGCAGCAGACTTGATAGGGGCGGGCATCACCACTGCAGCCTTTGGCTTGCTGGTGGACTCTGCAATGCACTCGGGGTCATCAGAATCAGCACAGGTCTTGTAGATTTCACTGAGGTGCTTGAGGTAGTGGTTGAAAGTAGGTCCCTCCTCTGACCTGTGCTTGTTCTGCAGGTAGGCCATGTACAGACGATCCAGATCCTCAACCTGAAGAGCAGGACAGAAAAGGGTCAAAATAAACATCTTCTCTGATTTAAAATGATGCACAAGCAACAGATAATAAAAAGAAAGTAAAATTGAATCTAAAATAATTCAATTGAACATGTGGATGGATAAAAACTGCCAGATAAATCCTCTTCAGAGAAAAGCATGTACTTTTTCAGACTGCTGTCTTACATACAGCCTGAATCTTAATCCACAGAGGACTCACTGGAATAACAAACACACACAGGAACATGAGCTACATTGAAAACTATCTTAGCAGTGGGATGTGATATTTATTTATCTTAGCGCGGTCTGGGCACTAATAATTGGTGTTAGGAGAAATTTGAAACCTTTGAAATTTATATCAAAAAATAGTTTAAATCTTTCTCCATTTTGAAAAATAGTGACGCAAATCTGAGGAAAAAAAAAAACAGAAGCTGTTTCATAACCCCACCTGGGAGAAACTGAATGATTAACATCAAACAAACTCCACTTACTCCCTCTTGGTTGTGGGTGTCCATGAAGTACTTGTACCATCCCCAGAAGTCTGGGAGGCGTTTGAACTGGGGCAGAGGCAGGACGGGAACGTTTCTTCTGTTACGAACCAGCTTCTTCAGGTTGGCCATGGCATCGGCTTTCACATCATTAGACACTGCAGTCACTTTCAGGTAAAAAGAAAAAGAGAAAGGTGAAGGTCATTGACCTGGCTGGTGAATTCATCCTGCTATGAGTATATGTACGATGAAAATACTGTAATCTTACTATGACATTTACAGACTACATGTCTCATTGAGATAAATAGGGAGCAGTGGGTTCGCTTAGCTTAGCATCCTAGCACCTCTGAAATTTACTGATTATATATATATGATACAATATTTTCAATCCTTTTGTGGAAACAAAATATAGAAAGGTTCATTTGTCATTTAATGGAGATTATGCTGAAACAGCTGTTCACTGTTATTTCCACTCTGTTTGTAGCTACTCTAACCAGCTGCTGGCTGTAGGTTAATATATAACTACAGTATCAGATTTGTCGTTCAAAATAGATACATCTGCATGTTAGTGAATGTGTTTTGAAAGGATTTCTAGTTTGGGGTTTGGTTTTTTTTTTTTTGTTTGTTTTTTTGTTTAACTCAATGCATTTTGTTTGTAGAGAAAGAAAAGAAGATGATTGATAGATTTAAACAGATGGATAACATCATGTTTGGTGCTTTCTTAGAAATGACTAAGAATTCATACGATGCAGCCAAATACAACAATATCACAAACTCTGAGTGCAAAGGTCTCGCTACAGATCAACTGACTCTTCTCTAAGACTCTACCAACAAAATCTGAAAATTAAAGCTTCGCAAATATATTTCTGGTAAGGTTTTTTGATAGAGGGTCAAGGTTTGTCCCATAACCTCTGATATGCCCCACAGGCCTATCTCCTGCAAGTAGGCTGTAACCACTAAATTTGAGTTTTTTCTCTGTGTTAAATTAAATTAGAAAATTTGTGTAATATTGCCCTATTGTTATTGTTTTCTTCAGATTGGATTTCGGGGTGCATTATTGTGACTACCACCTATAGGCATGAATGTGCTTATTGACTGAATAGGAGGAGGTAAGATGATGCAGATTTACAACATATACTGACTAAAAAGCCAGTGATTCCAACATGCCACATCATTGCTACTTACCCTCCTCCTCCTTGTGCTGCTCCACTGGAACCGCCCCCAGAAACTCTGTAAAACACAAGCAGCAGCCACATTAGCCACAGGGGGGATATTAGCTGACTAGAACCAGATGTTGAGCTTTTGCTTTTACTCAACATCAGGGAAAATGCTGACCTGCTAATAAGCCCCTGGGTGAAACACGGCAGGTGCTGAAGCTCTGGCGCCCCGGCACAGGCTCCATCCTGTAGATTAAACACCCCCCACCCAACGCCTCCTCCAGACCTCCAGATCACGCTCAGCTAGGCTTTGAAAATCAGACTGGGGGAGTTATTACAACTAATGGGGCCCCCCTTTATGTTAACCCGTAAAACTACAAAGAGCAGGCCCTCACACAAACCAATTACCAATATACTGTTAAGGCAGAAGATGGGAAGGTGGCAACATGTCTGTGAGCATCCCTGTTTCCACATATGGACCATCTCTTGCTCCGCCAGGGGTTTCTTTCAGAAGTTTATGGACTATAAGAAAACAGCAGTCAGCTGACTGTTGCACAAAACTTCCGGTTTTATTAATGTGGAAAATCTCCCAAAGGACCAAAGATGAATTCCTCTTCTTTTTTTTATGATTCTGCCAAGATTTTGTTGTAAAGAAAGCCTTGCCATCAAGAAGACATTTTATTTTAAGGGGATAAGAGTAAGCTTAAATGGATTAATATAATAGTACCCGGGGATGTAACAAGGATTATCAAAGTGCTGCTCTTATATATCTCTGTACTTCAGTCAAGATGATGTAAAACAGGCTGAAGTAGAGCTAAGGCCTGCAGTATTAATCTCCAGCAAGTGTACATAAGTGTACTTAAAACATGAAGTAATGGTAGTATTAAATGTATTTGTGATTAAAAAAAAACAAACAAACAGTGATTTTGCTGTTTACTGCCCTATATTATATACGCTTTAAATCCATATGGTTTTGCCATATTTTCTAAACATGATTTCCATCTAAAGTCTAGTGGTGTCACCAGTAGTGAACTAGTTGTAGTGTTTAACATGTGCAATTATTGTCTCACCTGGTAATAAAACTAGACCTAACAGGAATCCTATGTGGATCAGGGAAAGTGATGGTCGTCCAACATGTGCCATTTTCACTGTTATGTGCCTCCTAGGGGAAAAGACAAAAGCAATATAATGACAACAGTAGAATAGAACTGTATTTGTCACTTGGATCGATCCCTGTGTCTTTTAGATTTTTGTGTAAGTTTTTTAGAAACCTCCTATAGATAAGAAATCTATGAGAAGACAATGCACGTGGAACAGAGACAGCTTTTATTTAACTAGCTGATGACAACACAATGGAGAGGATTGGGGACACACGATGATAGAGCTTTTCAGGGATTCGTTTGAAATACAAGACTTGAGTTCTGAATATAAGAATATCCAATAGAAAAGGACTGGACTGAGCAAGCACTAGACAAAAGCTCGAAATGTAATGATTAGTGCACGAGTGGACGTTAAAGCTGCAGCCCTCAAAAAGACATATTGTCTCCTACAGTTTCATTCAGATTTATAAATCTGAGGACTTCGTCCCTTTAATCCAAAAAAGATGAATTTTCAGGCACTTGCTATATTTTCTATTATCTGAAAATATGTCAACTTTAATAAAAGAAGCTCTCGCATCTGTCTTTACCTGCAAAGGTGCTGAAGTCGCGGCCTCCTGAGATCACCTCTGGATCCAGCAGGTCTCTGGATCGAGCTTCTTGACGGGGGGAGGGAGCTTGCTTCGCTGTGGTCTGTCTAAACCCTCTACCTTCCTGTTCCCCTGTATGGGACAGACAAGCAGGGAAACATTTTTAAGGAGCCCACTTGATCATTAAAAACAAAAAGGCATGTCATACAGCTCTGGCGTGCTGTTAAGCGCTCCAGGATTGGCTCCTGCTCTGCCATCCATCCAACCAATAGGGATCCTGTAATTAGGAGAGGTGAGCAGCACGGCTGCTCTCAGTGAAGAAGCATTAACAAGGTGCCATTTAGTGCAAAGTTTTTTTCCTCACAGCTTTGGAATTTGAGGTCATCATGTGAGGTGAAACTGTATCTAAGGTACTAGTTGATTTTCAGATTTCAACTTCACATAAATTGCACAGTGGGTGTGAATTTAGAAACTGTAAGCCATTAAATCCACACAGCTGCAAGCCTTTGTTACTGGAGCGTAGATTTATGAAGAAGTGCCTCCGGCCATGACAGAGGTGGTGCTGGAAAAAACATCGGAAACTGTACAGAAAAGAGGTAGTCCTGACATTCAAGGTAGTAAGAAACCTGCATAAACCAAATCTAGTGAAATATAGTGTCTAGTGGCACTACATAACAATTTCAACTACTGCTGGAGATAAATGAAGGGAATCAGCCTGAGGTATTTCATTCTAGTGTATCCGCAAGGCAAGACTGACTGCAAATAATTCAAACTTCTCCATAGATAATTACTGTGTTGCATCTGTATATTGACAAAATGTGTGATGAAACATTGTTGAGGATGTCAGGAATGTGAATTGCTGTATTCCAGTGATGCAGCATTACATCCATTCAATAGTTGCACCATCCTCTTCGATAATCTTTCTAAACTTGTCAGCAGTAATGACAAAAGTCTGCAGACAACTCTTGTTTTCAGTGTTTCTCTGTTTATGTATATGCTTCTATATATTGTAAAAAAAAATAAAATCTTTTACTGAAAATGTAATTAACAGCTTGCTTAGTTATATGTTTTTTGCCTGAACCTACAGATTATTCTATCAAATCTGATATATTACCGAATATGTTAAAATAATACACAGGTAAAAACAATAAAACCTCCTAAAGACATCTTACATGGGAATGTTTTCATTCAGCGGGCCACTAATAAAGCAAATTGCTGCTTCTGTAGAAGCCAGAGGTGTTAAAGCCGACATGCCAACAAGCTGTTTGTTTGGTTCAAGTTCCTTATGGTGGATTGTGCCACGTAGCCTGCACAGCCTGCAGACTGCGTCAGTGGAACATACAGTGCATGTGTATGTAGGAGATCAGAAACCAGAAACATCAACTGACTGTATCTATACATAAAGCTCTGTCAGATGAATCCTATTTTCCCTTTACTGAAATAATGTGTTTATTTGAATTCATGTTAATTTGGAGTTTATTTGCTATATTCAAATTTGGATGGTTAAAATTATTTTATGCAATTTACCCACCAATTGTAGTTTACTATTTTACTCAAACCATTGCTTGTTTAAACTTCTACTCACTCTTTAAGGCTCAACCCTAAACCTGCGCTATTATTACCTTTTTTCTTTTCCTAATTCCAAATTGGTTGGTCTCCTCCATAGTTTTCTCATGTACCAACATCCGTGTACCTGCACAAATACCTCTGGGGTACAGGTATCCTAACTGGGGATTATCGTGGCATAGCTTCAGTTATACATGTCAGTACTCCCCATATTAAAATAAAAATGTGACTAAATCTCTGCTTTAGGCATTGTCTGCTCTTCAGTTCCCAAGTGCTGCTTTTCTAATCCTATACTGTTTTGCTACTGTTTGGTGAAGACTCAGCCCAGGCTACAGTATATTCCCTGCAATTTACTCATATAAGAAAAACTGACACAGTCACATAAAGAGATAAAAGGTATTCTGCCTCACTGTAAAGCAAAGCGGCCAGAGATGTTGGCCTCCATTGTTTAGGAAATTAACAGCTACATAACAGAAATTTGGGGTTAGAAAAGTTCATTGTGTCTTGAGCTATTTGGGAAAGAAAAGCTCATTAAGAATGCAGACCTTAGTTAAATGACAACGGCTGTCAAATGGTTTTATGTAAATGCTTTAAGTTTGGGTCCAAGTTGGACATCACAGAGAAATAATTTAAAAGTAGTTCACTCTGATAATTGGTCGTTAAAAGCTGTGTTAGTTAGAGAGGGAGAAAAAGATTGATTGAATTAACAAACAAATATCTTCCAAAGTCATCTATCAGCGCTCACAATGCAAGAAACATATTAATGATATGAATTAAGTCTTACAACAGAAGCTTGCCAATTAAATTTAACATATATATTAATCATTTATCAATGTTTACACCAAATGAAGTCCTTCCTTCCTGCAGCGTGTCTTCATGCATGTGGATTTTGGTCGGTTCACCACTTTGTTCTGGCCTTAAATCTCAGCAAATACTGAATCTTTGAAATTTCAAACAAACATTCATGAAGCTCATATTAAGTTTACTAAATTTAAAAATCCAAAGATGTTTCTGTAGCACCAGCAGTTTTGATATTTGTTGAACCTGACCTGTACTTCAGCATTAATTAGCAAGCGTTAGCATGCTAAATTAGTACCTCAATACGGTGAACATTGTGATCATTCTGATGGACGTCAGCACTCTGACAGGTTAGTATGAAAAGTTGACATATAGTCTAAAGGAAAGTATAGCCTCCTCCCCTAAAGTGCAGTCTGTTCTTGTCTAGTCTCCACAGTGTCCTTAACACCTTGATTGCATTTCATAATTTTTTTTATTATTGATAAGCATTTTTTGTGTACTTCCTGAGGTTTAAAAGTTTTATTGTTCCTTGTCTGATAATGTTTATCATGAACTTTCAAAACCTTTCTAATAAAGTTGATTACTTCCTGCTACTACAGGCACTTCTGTTAATTGGCCTTGATCCTTGAGCCAGTGCTTCATATTGTAAACTCTCGCCTGTGTACTGTTGTTTAATGCACCATGAATAGTTGGGGGGGGGCTTATGTGATTAATACTATTGTCTTGAACATTACTGTTGGACATGGCTCTGCTGACAGCACAGTTCTTCAGTGTTGCTGAATCTGTATAACAACATTTTAAAAACCATGCAGTTTGCATTTTGTTTTGAACAGAAGCTTATCAGTCAACAAGTTGTGCTGAATAGTAATAAAACCTCAATATCCTCTTGCTGAAAACTGTAAATAATATTGACCTTCAGATCAGCTCTCCCATTGGAGCTGATATTGAAGGAGTCTTTCCTTCTACAGTAAATAATTAGGTTTCAGATCTGCCCCACTGACAAACAGGATGAAAAACACCTTACGTTTCAAAGCAAAAGCCACACTGCTCTCTCATATATTCTGTTGGCAACAAGCAGAGGTGATCAAATATCCAGACTCACAGCAGTGTGTCTTGAAATGACAACTGTTCTCAAAACATCTTACTGCAAAAACTCTGTTTGCTTTTTCATATATGAGGATAAGTATGTTTTCAGGGTAATATTGTTTTCTGAAGATTCTCAGATTATATTTTGTTTGTTGGCTACACTTAATCACATTCAGGACTACCTGATGCTTTAGGTTTGTCAGATTAACTTTCATATTCTGTGCCTCAAAACTACCGACCTAACTCTAACTACTTTTTCAGGTAAAGCATCTTTTTGCATCAAATAGAGTACTCAAAAAGTAAAACACATCGTTATTATTTAAACCTGAATCAAGAAGATCCACATGGACTTAATGTTCCATTTCATAAAGTGCTATTTATTGAGTTTTAACCAGATGTATCTACACTTTCATCATACAAATACAAGTGTGGTTGCTTAACTACTGTACACATATATACAACTGTAACAGGAGACACTGGTATAAAACTGAATACAAGACAAGGTGAAAAGATATCACACACAAACATGCAAATAATTTAGGTAATTTTAGCAGGCCATCATTCATCATATACCATCTGCAGAATGTTTAAGGGCGACAGCATGTGGAGCCTTTGCCCATCATATGTATAATTACGTTCCCAACAGGTGTTCTTCAGCACCCTGAAACCTGCAATCCAGTTCAGCAACAGTCAAAGGCATGAGCACAATACAAGCTCATAATTTTAACATACCATATATGAAGGAATTCCTGGGATCTTAAGAATTTCACAACATCTGGAGTCCGGACAACTTTTAAGGATGTTCTAAAAAGCCTGAAACTAAGACAACTATGAAGGGAAATTGTATATCATTAGACGGTAAATGGCTGGCTTGCTTTCCACAAAAAAAATGTGCTGATGAGTTGTGCAAATATCATCCATAACCCCCACCCCCACCGAGGACATGTTGACATGTCTGTCTCACTGGATGTCCTCGTCGTCAAACAGATCCTCAAAATCTGGAAGGAAAACAGAAACGTAATTATTACGCTAAACTTACATAACAGCTGGACAACAAAACCATGGCTGTATTTTCAAGGCGCTTTCTCATAAAGTGTTGGTGGGTCAAAGGGGTGTAGGGTGATAAAAGTAAAAGGATCTGGGAATGCACTTGGTGAGAGGTCTGTGGCGTGTCCTTCCTGTGGGTCTGACAGTTTGTGAGGTCAGAGGTCAGCAGGAAAACTGAATGAACATGCATGATAATATGTGCCTCTTTTTGCAGGTACACTGTATTCAATGTTCACTAAATCCATCTTAAATGAAAATAAGCCTTGATTATTATACTTAGGTATTCCGCCAACCTGTCATGTGTCATTTGAGGAAGATAAATTCAGTTGTTGTACTGTATGTTCACTATTTGCTCTTTTTTTAATTGGTGGTGTCTTTCTGATATAGCTCTTTTTATTGTTTTTGTGTCTTTTCAAGAGCTCTTACATTAGAGATTCAATTGGACATTGCTATTAATTGGCAACGTTTTTTTTGATAAATGACACATTTTGTGATGTTTCAACCAAAAATGTTTATAGATTCACTTAAAATGGGAATTCGATTAATTTCTTCAACATATTACAGATTAGTTGGGATTTCAGCGTCCATCAAATGAAGCAAGTAATCTGAATATGTCAACCTTGGGCTGTGGAAAGTCATTATTGGTATTTCCCCTTCTATAGGACTAGGAATAACAACGAATCAAGCAGATAAATAATTAATGAATATAATCATTAGTTTGCAGCACTCTGGCTATCACTGAACAGCAACTAATGATTATTTTCCCTAATTAATCTGAGATTTCTTTCATTGATCTCTGACTCTTTGTCTGAAAATACCCGTCATAAATCCCTAAAGCCAAATGTGACGTTGCTGAACACAAACCAAGAAAGCATGAAATCCTCACAGAATCTGGATCCGCATATATTTTCTTAAAAATTACTTAATTATTAACTCAGTTACCTTAATTATAAGTATGCCGGTTCCTTGTCTTTGGACAGACAGTTTCAGCTCCAGAAAATGTGAAAATTTGGGTCCACAGCTTTACGTGTGACTTTTACATCACATTTTTCTAGACCCTTTACCAGCCAGGAGCAGGAATCTGCTGAACTCACATATACAAAGTACATATATAATCACAGACATCTGTTTAACACACACATGACAAGGAAGGTAAAGCCCAGTATGTCTATGTGTGTGAGTGGGCTGCTGTTTAAGCTTTAAAAATATGTAAAACCAATACTGTGTATGTAAATAAATAAAACTTATACGTAAACAGCTCTGTTGTTTAGTGTGAATAAAGTTTGCTCAGTTGCTATTGTACACTCTATATTCAGTCTACAAACTGTACGTTATGTTCAGCCTTTCCTCAGGAATTTGCTCTGAATATGTGTTGTCTGTATAACCTACTTTTCAAACATGTCATCAACCATACAAAACACCAAACTTACACAGACAGCACAAACAGTGCATCATGAAAACATCTTTTGAGCGTAATTGAAGCACTTTGACACAACAACGCATTGTATTAATTGATGGGTAGCTCCAGGTGAACACAACTCATTACGCTGTGAGATGAAGGGTGGAACAATCTTTTTTCTTCTAAGAGTTACTTTTCAGGAATTATGTTAAAAGTTCAGAATTACAAAAAAAAAAAAAAAAAAGGAGCAGATCTACTCTGTGGTGCCTTTTCAATACATTTTCCAGAAATGTATTCAACTATGATAACATATATAGCATATGATAGTTAGAAACAATGTGATTTATATGATTTTATTTGCTACTTGTACAAAAAATAAACAAATACCAGCATGCTGTGGCCATACGTATTTCTATATGGTTAGGTTTATGATTTAGACTATACCATAATACCATCTTAACAATGTGCAGTTTCACATCAGTTTAGGCAAATGCCATATACGATCACACCTAAAGGCAATAAAACAATTTTCCCACAGAACTGTTGTAGCCTAAATATAACTCAGCAGTGTGAAATAACAGAATTAGCCGGCACTGTCACAGTCGTTTTAGTTGTGTGACTGTAAAAGAATTAAGTGAGCGTAACACTGGTTGTTTAAATAAATGAACATTTAAAATCCCTTTACAAATGTAGGGCAGGGGATTGGAAGCTGCTTTCAATGAGGCTAGAGACAGTTAAATGGTACACATCTCCATCAGGGGGAATAAAGGCTGCCACCCTAAATGAGCCTCATAGAAAGCACATCCATCAGAGCTCCTGTTGAGAAGCCTGCATGGAATTTGTGTCGCACATGGCAAGATGTTATAGCCGTTTGATGTATGGAGGCCTCAGGACAGAAATCACACTACATTATAAACCGCAGTTTGTAAAAGGGGGTGGGGTACAAGGAATGTTTTGGGGGGCAGTAAAGAAGCTTCCTGCTGTGGAACCAGCAGTGGACTGACGCCCAGGGGACTGCTCTGACTGACAATTTCCTACTTGAAGATGACAAACCCTCAAATTCACTTTAAATTAACTTGCATTGATACATTTATTTGTGAAACATTACAGCTCTGCTCTAACGTTTCGTCTACAGTGTAAAAGTTTATCGCCTCTTTTCAGAACTGTAATCACTCCCTCGCAGTTGTTTCCCTCTGACAACCAGTCAGGGAAATATGGTCACAATTTCCCCTTTCCTTAATAACAGTGGTAAATTATGGCCAGTGATCTTTTTTCTCAGTCACAATAAAGTGGACCTTTAATTGCGTATCATATGGGATCACTTTTTATCAAAAAGTGATGACATTATAATTAAATCATGTCATAATTAAGATATGAGCTTACATGTGACCACCAAAATCTAATTAGTTCATTTTTACCACATTCACAAGAAGGAGACTGACAAACGGAGAGACCATGTGAAATGTGATAACAACTCAGTGGTGACATCAGAGATACGTCTTCTGTATGTCGATTCAAATTCACACTGTTTCATTCAGAGGAAAATCTTGCACGCAGTTCTTTCTACAGTTTGACCCTAGAAGACACTGTTACTTCTATATATTGATGTAAAACCTACTTAAAGCAAGAAAAGACAGAGAGAGGAAACAGAAAAAGGAGAAGAAAGCCCAGAGTCAAGATGACAATCTGACAAACTGTTTAAATATTCTACAGCTTGGACTGGAAAAAGGTCCATGTATTTGTGCCTTCTGCCGTTGGTTGGTAGGCAATACAGTTTCAAAAGAGAAGAAGAAGTACAGTTTTTTTGTTGCCAACAAAACATCATTAACAAAACTACCCCAGATTTTCCAAATGCCTCTTGGTAGAATGAAAGGACTTAAGAATTAAACTAATGCATTTGCAGGGTCACATGCTCACACAGTTGTGCTGAAATCCTGGATTTAAACCGATGACGCAGATTGCAGTTGGCAACATTTAGATTAAAATTGGTCAACTCATTCTCATATCACAGTGTATCATTACATCTGGACATTTACACATCTATGTATTTTTTTTTTTTTTATTTAAGTTTGCTAACTCGTCATTTTTATGTAGGGTTCAAACTGAAACAGTAATTTTATCAGGTGTGAGAGTTAATGCGTGGCAAGATGTAATAAAACTTTTACCATTGAAGAAGTCTGCATGAACTGCCTTTTCATTGGCGGCCAGGTCCATCAGCAGTCCTGTGCTTCCCCCAGCCTGCCAGAAAACAAACAGGCAGCAGAAAGGAACCGATTTAATCAAACAGAGATGCTGCCTAGTATATATAATCTGTTTAAAGGATGAATTAGCCATCATAATTTTGACATGGTCCAAAACAAATCTGTAAAGACGCCATTTTTAAGTCACAACTTTCTCCCATGTGTTTAATGCCTTTTAATTTGCTACTTTTTCCAAGTTAATTACATTTACGATGTTACAAACAATTGCTTTATGTTTATAATTTAATCAAAATCTATTAGCAATGAGTGTTATTCCATTGGCCTTTGCATAACAATCAGCTATTGAACACTTTCAATGTGTACTTCTAGTATGAATATGAATCCAGAAATGAGACCTGTGGGACTGAGCTTGGGAGAATAAATGTACAGTTTAAAAAAAAAACTGCAAAAACGATATGATAAATTCATCTCAACAGGGAGAAAAAGATCGAGAGAAAGTTTCCAACATTTTGTTGAAACCATACCTGAAAGAACTGGAAGCTGCTCTGGAAAAATTACAATGATGTTCCTAAAAAAAAAAAAAAACTGTCCGAGAGTCAAGGAGACATACCTGTTAAATTAACCTACAAATTCATACACCGCCAAAAATAAATATTAACGCTATACTGTAATCAGATATTACCCATTAACCGTAACTACCAACTGAATTCATACATTAAATAGGTAGCTCTCTATTAAAAACACTTGAAATAAATAGAAGAAAAACAGGACACAGCCTGTTAGAGTTACTTAGTTCAGTAAAACAGCTGATCAGCCAACAGACCTCATCCAGATCCACGTACGGTCCGGCTCCTTCAGGAAACATCTCGTCCACTGCTGGTTTCATGGCGGTGGAGTTTGACTGGTCCTTTAGTGGCATAGATGAACTAAACACCGATATTTATCAGTCAAATGTTCACCCGGCTGCTTCAGCCGCAAGAGCTAAACCCGAGCTACACAGTCAATCTGATGTTGAAAATAAATCCGATCGGAAAATCAAGTCGGGCGACAAAGGTTCCGCTAAAATGTGTCCTCATAATTAATCCACGTCACATAAATCTGTTTTATTATTTTTTTAGATAGATGATTGAGAAGTAAAACTTGAGGGTTTTTTTTATTTTTAATTAATTAATTATTTTACTTTATAGCTTAAAAGTAAATAAATAATGAATCTTAGCCGTAAAATCAGCGGAAGGATTGTCTCCTGACTCGGATTTTTTTTACCGATAAAGGCAGATTACCTTCATACCTGAGAGGAGTGGATGAAAGTCTGACAAAAGTAGGTGCTGTTTGAATTTAATTTCTGTCGTTAAACCAGCATCAGATCTCAGTTTGTGCATACAGGAGGTTTGAGTCGGGAGCCACCGACCGGTCATGTTCGCTAAAACTGATAAAACTACTCCAGATATTTCAGAAAACGATAGAAAGCAACAGATTAGACTAACTGGGTGAGTCTGCTGAAGTCACACCTACGATGAAAATGTGCACATTATTTTGTTCTCACCGGTGTGACAACACGAACACAACCAAAATGCAGAAGACACAGTCAAATACAGAAAAAGACGCCCGTGAAGTTGATTAAAACGGAAATGTTTCTCGGGGGACACTGAAATGGATGGACACAGGTGAGACGCTAGTTGTTGTCATGGTGATTCATGCAGGGAGTGGTGTTTTATTAGCTAAAATAAGTTTAATTGAAAGTTGTTTATTTGCTTAACCATTATTCCAAATATCTGCTGTTAGCACTGTAGATTTCTTTTTTAGGTTAATAATATTTTAATTTACATCAAAATAATTTTTGAGTGATAAAGAGATTTGCAGAGAGAAGTCAAGGAAGTTCACATGTGGTAGTTTTCACCTGACTTTTATTCGCCTTAGATATGATTTTTATTTGTAATTATTCGAAAAGACATCATCTTCACTTAATAGCATTTATTTCCATGACTTATTTTAGCAAAGAAATATTTTTTTTTCATAATGCCAAAGTGAACCATAAAGCTGCAGAATATTGTTATTGATCACAATTTATGCTGATGTACTGAATAAAAATGTGGGTAAACTGTGACTTAGTATCTAGTTTTGCGTTAATATGCCACTTATTTTAATGCACATCATAGGCATGCAGTTATTTAGTGTTTTAAACATTTTAACTGTCTTGAAAAGGATTTAAAACTCTGTTCCACGTACACACAAACTGACCAACACACTTCAGTCCGACCTCTTCTTAACAATTAAAATAAAATATTACTCAAAGTTGGAACCTTTGTCACCAATAGTGCCATCTTGTGTTGCTCCTCCAAAGTTGCTTAGAGGGTTTTGTCACAACCCTGCTGCTTGCTAGGAATCATTCTGGTCACATCGATGCTGTTGTTGGCAAAGATTTGTCTGGCTCTCTTGAGAGTAGACTCCGGCAGGGTTCGTGTTCGACCCAGGATCCAGGCAAAGTCAACGTGGAAGAGCCTCAGGATGTCTGTACATGAATACACCAGGGCTGAGTTCACGTAGTCGGTGGACAGGATCCAATAAGGGGAGTAGGGCAGAACTGCAGTGCAAAAGAAGATCACACAAATAACATTAGCAACATTATGAGTTACTAATTAATTCGTTGTTAGAACTATAACCAATGTAAGCATGCTCACCATAGGAATAACTTATTCCCAGCTTGGCTGGATTCTTCAGATCCTCTACAACTCCGTTCCCTTGGATTTTCCTCAGCTCTCCCTTTCTGTATTATTCCAGGCCGTCAAATTTCATGTTCAATTGAAGGAAAATACAAACCATGCAAAAATCACTTCCTGACCCCACATGTGCACAAAGAAATTGCAGATAGAACTCACAGTATTTCAGAGCTGACCACGCGGATGGAGTTGTCTGTTGTCAAAGTGAAATTGGTTTCAATGCATCGGCCCTTCTCAAACTGGGCTGGCAGCTTGGCAATTTCAAACCATCTCCCCATAAACTGAATGGGCAAAAACACACATGCTCAAAGACAATTTGGAGCACTGTGAGTGGAGACTATGAATAAATCTACATACAGTAGTGAAATCAATAAAAGCTTTCAGCGGGTGTCCTATTTAAGCTCTTCTTTAACAGAGGTGGAAAAATTTCACTTCCTCCACTATTGTTGGCCTTGAAATTGCAATCTGCTACATTTTGTTACTTTCATTTTTAGCTAAAACAGATTTAGTTTTAGTCTATGTCTATGATGTATGTGAAGATAGATTTATACGTA
Source organism: Remorina albescens (assembly GCA_034769265.1). Taxonomy (NCBI): domain Eukaryota; kingdom Metazoa; phylum Chordata; class Actinopteri; order Carangiformes; family Echeneidae; genus Remorina; species Remorina albescens. The sequence goes on along the minus strand of CM068478.1, from coordinate 6,267,909 downwards.
TGTACAACCATTAATAGCGATAGACCCTATTTACTGAAAAACACGTGACAACAGTATTTACTGTTTGCACCTTTCCAAGGTTGAATCCCGGTTGAACAGACGGTTCTGGACACGGCCCCCAGTGGGGCACCTGAGCCCTGATGAGTGGGAGAACAAATGCAAAAGCCAGAGCCAACAGTGACTGCATCGTGAGACAGGCCTGTGTCCCCTGCAAAAAAAAAAAAAAAATCATAAATCACAACATCATAAACATTATTAAAAGCAAAAAAGAAAAGAGTTGATATCAGATTTATGAATGTGTTAAGCATTAAAAAGTATAACCTCAATTTAGGCAAAAAACAACCAGTATTTGTCCTTGTCACCATCTTCTAAAGATCTTCAGTGATCTGTTTTAGTATTTTATTCTGAAATACATCACTAAATATTTTTATTTACCCGTTGTCTGATGTTCTCTCCCTTGGAAATATTCCGGTATTTGGATTAGAGACGTTGCTCTTTGAGGTTTTGCAGTACTTCAGCTCTGCGGCATCAATGGGTGTCTTTGTTTGGAGCCCACATTATTTCTGCCATGAAGTAAACTATTAGCAAATTGGAGTCATGGGGGACATACCAGGAGAAATGATACAAAGTAGTCAGGGTATTTCACTGCGTTGCATGGGAAGGAATGCAGTTTTCTTTTACTATTATTTATATTTCCACTGACTATTTGAGGATTTCATTGGGAGGCAAAGATGCACAATGACTTTCAGAGCAGTTGGACATTCATTATTTTCAAACTGTAGAAACTACATGTCCTAGTTGGTTATACAACATCAGTGATAACATTAATTCCATTTAATGTGTTTAAACCAAGTCATGTTTACATCACAGTATCTTACTGCCCAATTTGATACAGCAAGAACTTTTTTTACCCTGGAAGTACAGAGGCTCAAGAAATGGCAATGTCCACTGATTCACTGCTTTAGTCCAAGATTCAACGTCTCAAAAGTCTTGGACAGATTACCATTAAATGTGACGCTTTCATTCATGCTCAAGAGGAATTGTAAAAGTTTTTTATGACTTCCAGAAAAGGAGAGCACCCATTTCAGGGAAATTACCTAAATGATTAACTGCTATTGCTGCTGCTGTTCATCTATTAATTTTTTTAAATGATAGATTACATTTTGGTTGAATTAAACTGGAGCAGTATCAGAATGTACTTTAACAAGTGCCAACTAAATCAATTTACACAAATATCACTATGCTCTTTTGGAAAATTGCTTTGTGTTAATGAAAAGCTGAAGGAACTCGGTCCCTGCACAAATTGTTACATTGCTCACGATGCTGGGGTCGTTCATTTCACAACTGAAAATGGAATTTATTAAGAGAATGAAGTTTTAAAAAAAAAAATCTAATATCATGAGCTGCTTGGTTTGGCTATTAAATGTTTAATTTCTTGTTAAAGGGATTTTTTTTTTCAATATTTTTTCCCATGTTCGGCTCCCTTAAAACATTTTTAATGGGGAACTAAATAGCGACAGTTATATGAGCTGCTAAATATGGCCAACACAAAATTCATATTAATATGAAAGGTGAAAGGTAAATCAGTAATGGTAAGAAATTAGGGGGTAAAAATGATAATTCTGAAGGTAATTCAGTTTAATTAACTGTTGTTAAACTTTGCAATTACGATATGACGATGTTCTGTTATCTGTCACAAAATAACTGTGACTGATGAGTAATTAACAGGTTGGAACAATGAAGAGAATTTACAAACTGCAGAGATCACTAAATGGTAAAACTCAGCCTATCAAATCTGCTAGTACATGTTTCCAGGAGTTTTAAGTATGTTATTAAACCATATCTGCCCCTGAACAAGGCCCTGTGGCTAAAAACATAGTTAAAGTAAAGAAGAAAAAGATCTGAAGGTTTCGTTTCGAGCTAATGCACAGAATGGGAATGATTTATTAGCTGCACCCGCTCACATCAAAGCCTGGAAAAAAGTGAAGGCACCAAGTTTTTCTCTGGATGGAGGCAATGAGCTCCAATGGTCAGTAAATGATCAAGGAAAGAAGAAACCAAACTGGCATATTTGCTCTTAGACATTGGAAAATATCACGGGGTAGGAATATTAAAGAAGTAGAATGTAAAGGCTGCAAGATTGGATTGAAAAAATGAAAAACAGGGGCATCAGTCCGTTTTCTAATCCTTTTTGTTTCCATGTTATGGCTGCTCACTTCTCCTTTTTAACCCTATCTTTGGTGCTACAAAGTCATTCAGTTTTAATTTTTCCTCTTCATTTCCCAGTTTTTCAAAGCAGTCAGATTTTTATTGGAATTTATCTCATGAAGATTGTGAGCTTGAGATTGTGGAGATGGTACTCTGACCTCTAATCTGATCTAAACCCAGCCTTAAATTTAACAAACCCACTCCAAGTCCTGCCCTGAATTGGTTCAGATTGTAACAGTGTTGGATTTTGCCTCCTGGTGGTGCCAGAGAGATGGTCGTAACCTGTCAAATTAGCTCTGCTTTGGGTTTTGGCATGTTAGGATGAGTAGTTTGTATATTAGACTGTGGTTTATTGAGATAATGTATGTTTATGTTATCAGTGACACCTCTGCACTTCATCCTTTCAGTCAAAATGTCTGCTGTGAGCGTTTACAGGATTCAAGAGAAAAATAAAAATAATTAATCTTCAAATCAGTCAACCAAACAATGTTTCTCAGATTTATGGAAAACAATTACTATATATTTCTTAAATAATTGTTTGCGAAAGAAATCAGCACGGTTTAAAGTGTGCATATTTTTTAATAGATGCTACTTTAATACAATTGACTGAACAAATTACAAGACAGCGACAGGAAAGATTTAAATACCACTAAACATGGGGTCATGCTGAAGTTTCTGCCACCTGTGTACATATATATGCACACACACATACATGTAAACAAGCTTGAGAACATTCCCATCTGCAGAGGTCACAACATCATCCATGACCTTTTTGGCTCAGTGGGTTGGGACTTGGCTTGGGAACCAGAGGGTCACCGGTTCATGTCCCAGCCCGGACAATGAAAAGTAGAGTGTGGACTTGTGGATGGAGAGATGCCAGGCCACCTCCAGGGCACTGCCCAGGTGCCCTTTAGCAAGGCACCGTCTCCCAAAAAACCACTCCAGGTGCGCTGACCAATGGCCGCGCCATCACTCTGAAACCTCTTCACTTATTTGTGAACATGCGAACTGTGTGTGTGGTTGTCTAGGGGCTTGTATACATATATGTAGGTATCTCAAAGTGTTAATTTGTTGTGTGTGCATTGACTTCAGTGTGTGTACAATGAGAATGAAAGAGTCTTCTTCTTCCTCTTTTTCTCTTTTACCTTAATTGACTTGAGTGATTTTCCACAGAGTGAAGTCTTATGCCTTCAACCGAATTTGGTGTTTGGTTAGACTGTTATCAGGTTTAACTCTGAAAATTCCCATTTATAATTAATGTGCATAACAACATGCTTGTGCACAGTTTTAGAGAGAAGGGAAAGCAGAGAGGGAGATTCTCAATACTCTCAGGAACAATACAATGAGATCACAAACAAGAGCATTACAAGTGAGAACTAATTATTCTGATGGTCTAAACAACAATATGGGTTTAAAGCGTCCTACATGTTTAACATGTTACATTGCTTTTTCAGTCTACTAGACTGCATAATACTGAGCAGGTGTCACTCTCACTGTGTCCACCTGCTGCTTGAGGTTTTGCTGTTTTTTGCTGGCTTAAGAAAGTTATGAAAGAGTCTCTGCGCTGCGCAGTGTTCAAAACATTCATCAAGGTCTCATTAAGGTTTTTCTGCTTTTTTGAAGTTTTTGTGGACATTTAGCAAAGTGTTGATTGGTACCTCCATACCTGCAAGTAATTATGCTGATTGGATTGATCACAGCCTGAACAGGTTTAGCTTTTTAAAGATTAAAAAAGGAAAAAAATTAAATATGTGTTATTTCAAATTACACATATTTTTTCTTTCACAAAACAAACAAGAATTTGCTAAAGGACCTAAAATATTTAAGCCAAACAAACAACAAAAACAAAAATCACTGAGAATAAATTATGGTGGTATCTTAAGTCAAAAAAATGTAAAATGTATTTCTTAAACTCACGGCATAGCAACTGGCTGCAGGACTCCTCTTTGATGCTACTGTTTATGTGAAAACAAATGTATTAATCTTTTACGTAACTTTTAGCTCTTGCCTTTGTGTATCAAAGATCATACTTTATCTTGTTTGGAATTTCAATATTTGTTTTTGGCTTATGGCAGAGATTCCACTGGACAATATCAATCAATGACTCTTGAATGGACTGAAGTAAAAGATTGGAGATGCATTCAACTACCACTACAAAGAATAAATAACACAACTGACCTTGCATGGGTGCTTGTTTAAACAGTGTCCTCATTTGAACAGGTGCCAGCTCTCACACAACAGTCTAATGAAAGCACGGAGGAGGGGCTGTAGGAATGTATCGATGGTGAAGCTACAGTTTCCTTGATCTATAAAAGACCCTCAGAAACTGAGGTCTTCCAGGTCTTAGCTGGTCATATACAGGTGAGCTGGCTGCAGCTGACGTTGCTCTCATGTCTATTTCTGTGCATGTTTCCTGTTCTCTACATTCATTGTTGATTTTCAAAGGTATGTTTTTTTTTCAGTGAGCCACCTCAGTAATGGTGGTTTTTGGTGTTTGTTTTACTCTCTGCAGGTTGTGGTGATAAGATGAAGGCCATGCAGGTGTTTTCCTTGACTCTACTGTCTGTTCTGACAGCCAGTGCTCAGGTCGTGAATTTCGGCAAATGTCCCAAGCCTGACGTTCAGGCTAACTTTGATGCAAGCAGGGTGAATACTGAACTTTATTATCATTCATTCGTTATCAATTAATGTTCTATATAGCATAAGCGGTGCACACTGTCAGACATCTATGCTCAATAATGGCCTGTGTTCCAATGAATGTGACCTACAGAGGCTTTTTTTAGTGTGTGAAAATGTTGTACTTCTCTGCAGTACCTTGGTAAGTGGTATGGAATCCAGAAGATCCCAACGACCTTCCAGAAAGGCCAGTGCAGCACTGCCACCTACAGCCTGAAGAGTCCCGGAGTCATCGGTGTCCTCAACAGCCAACTGCTGTGAGTACAAGTTATCTGAGTGCCTAAATTTGTGGGTTTCCTGTTGTTGCATTTCATTTTTATCACCGCAATCACTTAAAATGATCAATTTCATAACAAATGAAGTCCATATTGGAAACATAATTTACATTTATGCACTTGGTGTATTGAATAACTTTGGCCAAAGTGTCTGCACACAATTACTGACTCATCTTTTACACTGTATCTAATGTTTGAATTAAAATAACCAAATTTTATTTATCTCTTACTTTTTTTTAGGGATGATGGAACCGTTAGTTCCACTGTTGGCTCTGCAAAAGTCAAGAACCCTGCTGAGCCTGCCAAGCTGGAGGTTTCCTTTTCTGGCGGTAAAAACACCACATTCATAATAAATTTGTTCTAAACTTCAAGGCAACACAGTTATTAAGGATTTTTACTTGTGTAGTGTATATTCCAGCAGTTTTGACTCTTTTTTTATCCTCCCTCCAGTGTCATCTCCCCCTGGTCCCTACTGGGTGCTCTCCACTGATTACGAGGGTCATTCTCTGGTCTACAGTTGCACTGACTTCGGACAGTCCTACAAGGAGATGACCTGGATCCTGAGCAGGGAGCCCACCCTGTCTGAGGAGACCATCGAGGAGCTGCATGGCATCCTGTCCTCATATGGAGTCAGTGTGGAGAAGATGGTCCCAACCAACCAGGATCCAGATTACTGTAGTCCCATGTACGAGTAAATCCATGCTCCCATTTTAGCCGATACCACCGTGAGGTACAACATGGAATATTGAAATGACCCACACTACATGTGATTCATATACCTCATCCTGTTATGGAAAGTCATTGCAATAAACCTGTAGAAATAAATACATTCTGTGTGTTTTGTCAATAAACCCTGAGATTGCCCATTCTGTGATTCAGGCTCCAAAGGACTGCTAACATTGAAATGGTTCCTTTAAACAGTTAACAGTGTCCTGAGTCTTTGGGAGTCAAAATAGTCTCATTTTTTAAAACCAGAAATGTTTTATTTCACTGTCATATGCTTCCCTTTTGCTTTCTTGGACTTTTTTTATCTGTATTCACTCAGAGTTCGGCCATTTGTCAGCCTGTCAGTCAGACAGTCACAGCACGGATGGCAGAGGAATGGATGAAAGGCAAAAAAAGAAAAAAATAGGTCAGAAGCTGCCAGGATTGATAACAGGATGTAAACTGGTCCGATATTCTGTTTAAATAATGTTGCTATGTTTTGAGGATAGTTACTTGTCTCCAGTTTTTGGTAGCTAACTGTTACATTAAAATAGCTGGCAAATCCCAATTTAAACACTTTTTAATCATATGAAGGGCAGTATTGACTCTGACATCTTTCATTTTCAGAATCCGATTTACATTTCTGAGGTTGATCACAGTTTGGCTGGACCAAACATATTTTTTCACCAATGTTCAACTAAAAAACTTTCACGATCCGCTCCCGTTTCCCTCAGCTCCTATTCCTGTGGCATCCCAGCAATTATCCCAGATCTTCATGTCTCCATATCCACTCAGTTTCCCCATCATTCAAGCCAGTATTTAAACCTGCCATTGTCACCCTTCTTACCTCCCCTGCCAGTTGCCATGTTGTCCCACTTGCCTTCAAAGCTTCCTCACTGTATCAGTCTGTCTTTGTGTTTTTCAGCGTTTGTGTTTTCCCTCTTTCTGCTATGATCACCTAAACATGTAAATCTATGTATCATTCATCCATTGACCAAACAACCATTTTATTAAAGGATATGATTTTAACTTTACAACAGAACATTTGTGCCAACCAGTGAATAAATAATCAAGATTATTGTATCTCATCAGATCCCCATAGAGGCCCAGAACTGACACCTGCACTTGTATTTAAACAAAGTTTTTTGCATTGACTTTGTATGAGGCACGTATGTACACGAGTGAGAGCACCGCCTTAAATACCACAACTCATGACACACTGGGGTGTGAAGGTTTGTAGGCTGAATAAGGATTAACTCTCAGTCAGTTTACTCGTGCATGGCGCTGCAGTAAGCCGCATCCTGGTCCGTGCTTAGCAGCTTGTCCACATACAGACTCCAGTGGTGGACAGGGTACTGTGCAGCTCCTCGAGGGTCTCCTCAGGGAGGGTTGGCTCCCAACTCGAGATCCAGACAAACACTGAGTTTGGTCCAGCTGTAGACCAGAGAGACCCCCCCCCCTGCCCAGTAAGGGGCAATAATGTAAAGGAACAGCACAGACAAATAAACAATTATGTCTTTGTCCTGCTACTTTTCAAAATTTCCCAATGTTGTACATCCACAAAAAAGAAACTTCAAAGCAACACTCAACCGCTATAGAAGTATTGCTATAATCCTCCCATAGTGTCAGAGAGTCTTGCAATAAATTAAGAGTCCTTACTGTCAAAGAAGGAAACCAGCAGCTTGGCAGACTCGGAGGGGTTCTTGGCCTTGGCAGAGCCACTGATTGAGTGTTGGTCCCATCAGCACTAAAACGGATAGACAGTAAATTATTAAGGATATTTATTTGATATGTTGCCATTAAACTGACATAAACAGTAGAAATAAAACAACCCGACTTCATTCAGGTTCAAATTCAAGGCGCAACTCAAACCCGAGAATGATGGATTTTTTTACTTGTCGCCAAGTATTTTGACAAATTGGTGTGGTCACTTTTTTTAAATCAAGCACCTGAATGCATCCTCCATCACTGCAAATACATTTAAGATATAGATATAGTACTCCCAGCAGCTCTCTGTTAAGGGCACCAACGACTCCAGGGCTCTTTGGGCTGTAGGCGGCAGTGCTGCACTCTCCTTTCTGGAAAGCCTGTGGCAGTCTCTGATATCATACCATGTACCGAGATACTGCAGGGGGAAGCGCAGGGAACTTAATCCTCTGATTTATTCAGTCAGGAAAGAAAAAAAAGGGAAAACCTTGTTGTTGAGAAGCATAAAACATTTTTGTATTCATCCTGGCAGCATCAAAGTTCTCCTGAACAGCAGGCCTGGGGCATCTTCCTGGCATGACGCTCTGAGCATTCACTGCCGGGACGGACAGCAGAGTCATGGAAATCACCTGAATGGCACCCATCACTTTATGATTAGCATCAGCATAAATATTTACTAAATCAGACAGTATAAGACAATCAGAGAAAATTATGGCTGCAGCTCACCTGGATTACTGAGTCTTTCTGGCCCTTTTTATCTATAAGTGTCCACATTATATCCCCTCCTTAGTTTTTATATTGAGGCTATTTTGAGGGAGTTGTGGAGTGTGTGTGAAATAACACCTGTTCACATAATTATTTTGTGTTTAAACAGGCCTTTCTGACAGAAAGATATGACTGACCGTTTAGTGTAAAGGTCATATTGGTGTAGTACCAGCACAACTTGGCTGTTGTTGAATAACAGAATGCTGAAAATAAAATAACCAGTAGAGCAATTATAGTGCATGCTGTGATATTATCCTAATTAGCTATGTACAGTGATGTGGCAACACATTATGTCCTTAACATTATTTATAAAACATAGAGCTTATTTTCTGAATGTACACTACTATCTAGAATCTACCTTTCTGTGTTATTTCAGGGATTCCTGATCCCCAAGAATCCGTCGATCCAGTATCTCACTAATCATGAACTAAACATGATTTCTAACATGCGTAAAAGGTGCAAAGTTTCCACCTCACAGAGATTAGAGTTGCACTATAGTTGTCATTCCGGACGCCAGATTGTTACTGTAATTAGAAGATGGATGGTGTCCGTGTCTCTACTGACCCAGTAAATTTATAGCTGAGCCTGTTTCTTGAGGTTAAACCTGCTCTGATCCTTTTGCCTTACTGTGAGTCTGTATTGCAAACAAGCGGGACAGAAAATCCCTTATAAAAAGCTTACACCTGGGAGATTCCTAAATTAGCGGTTTACAGGTCTTAATGCTCTGTTCACTTAATTCCTAAATCCGTCATTAGTGTTTTTCTCTCTTTTCAGTAAAAAAAATTATCAACCTTACTTTTGATCTATGTAGCTGCAGAAACATCTTCTCGTGTCACAAACGCGTTGTTGTATGCACAGAATTTTGTCTTTTTTAACTGGTTGAGGTTATTTCAAGTTAGAGGAAGTTAAGGGGCAGACATACACTTAAATAAACATAAATACTCAAATACAGCAAAACCGAGCACTTGAGTAAATGTTCAAACCATGTTCACATTTGTGTTTTTTAGTGAAATGTCTCAACACCAGCAACAACATCAACAAGCAGTGACGAGATTGCAGCTCTGGTGAGCATAATGGCATTTTCCACACACAACAGATATGTTCAACAAAAGGATGAGGCTGATTATTTTACCTGAATGACAGCAGATCACTTTGTCCGACACATTTGCGGTGTAACCTGTGCAAAGTCGGTGGTTTTAACATGCTGAGGACTGCGTCTAAATGTATCATGTTAAAGCACAGTGATGGTGTATTGTGTAAAGTAATGTCCTGTAATGGGGTAATAGAAGGTTTCCTGGCACACATCAGACTCCTTAGTGAGCATCATTCGAGTGCCTCAGTGCACCAGTGAGAATTGCTGACCGAGGATCTATGTATCAGAATATCATTTTGGGAAACATGGAACAGGACAGTTTCCAGAGCACAACACATCACAGCCAAATTTAGTATGAAAAGAAAAAGATCAGTTGAAACTTATTTGAAAGACTGACAGATTGATCAGAGTTGACATTGAGAATAATCTAGCTTTACTTACAGTGTTCACATCATGTTGGAGATAAAAATAATGATAAGACAGATTCACATATACGTAGAACTCAAGTATTCATGCGATTGGGGATGTAAGCCTCTCATTCATTAGTAGAGAATTAATACACACTAACAACAGAAAAGTAAATATGGACACACAAATGTTTTGAAAATGCTATTAAAGGCTAAGATAAAAGTGGACTTAAAAATGTAGTTAACAGTTCTTAAAGGTACTTGAATGCTGAAATTTAACCAGTTGCAATATTGAATAAATATGGTGATGCGAAAATAGTAAAAAAACAATTACCATACTTATTTATATTTACTATAGTACATAGACATTGTAGTCTAAGCTTTTTTTTCCTCGGCATCTGAGCAATTCATCAACCTTGCTCAGTGTTGTTAATTTGTAGGCTGGTTCCAGCATTATTAGATGTAATATATTTCATTCTCACTCAACAGACGCTGAACATTACAAATCCCATGAAAAGATCTATTGCAAGGTCGTTGTGTTACACTACATTAATTATTGTGTGGTGTACTTAATAAACCACCATCTGCGGTACATATGTATGTACTGGACATGTTAAACAATGCTGTCTTGGCCCCGAAGGTTACCCAACCCTCAAGGTCTTTACTTTCCTGCAGACAGTAGAGGGAGGCAGAAACACCCTAACCGCCGCCACACACACGCTCCACTTCATGTTTGTTGCTCAGCAAAATCACCACCCAGCCCCCTGATTGTGTGCATCTAGCTGCCACCAGGCATTAAAGAACACATAATTCAAATGGTAAAGGGTCGGTTGGCACAAACTGTCAGATTAAGTGGTCTGAGAAGATGATCCGGCCAACATTTAGTCGGATTTCTAGCAAATTACAACCAAAGCATGTTTGGGTCTACCCTTTGGCACCCTGGGGAGGGCAATACTTCTCACACCCAAACTACACATGTGAAGAAAAACAAAAACAAGACTGATCTCTCTGGTTTATATGAAGTCTACAGGCCGCATCATGTCTCTTCTCTGCTTGTGGCCACATGGCCGTTAAGGAGGGGTTGGCCATTTTGCCACTGGAAAAGGAAGCTAAGCATTTAGGTGTCTTAACTGTGGCCTAAAGTGCTAACAAGAGATTAGTGAGGTAAACGTTGAAAGAGGTTTAGCACTCCATGCTTAGGACCAGCACTGCTATAGTAATTACACATTGGAAGATGCGGAAAGCAGTGATGTCAGGACAGGGAGGGCTTACCACAGGAGATAAGGCCAGCTAATGGAGATGAAATGAATCTGTATTTAAAAGGTCTCTTTTAGTTAAGGCATCTAGCTGGCAGCAGACTCTGGTCAGAGCAGTTGGCTGGTTAGTTGGAGGCCATTTAGTTGTAAGTGAAAGAGAGACAGTGCGAACACAACTCCTGTGAGTTTGCCAAAGGCTTTTCATTTAAAATCCTGACTTTTCAGCTAAATTGGGATAAAATCAGAGCTCTGCTCACTGTGGACTTTAAGGTAAGTCCATTAAAACTTCCATCTCTACTATTTACAATTTGTTTTGCTTGCACTACTCTGCAGTTTGTCTTGTAAAGATAAAAAAATCTACTTTCTACAGTATCCAATTTACGGGTTTGATATTTTAAAAGGTCTTTAAAAAATTGCAGCAGCGGCCTTATCATTCATATCATTCTTTTCAATTTGTACTGCAAATTGTAACCAGTAAATGGTATAAAAGGCTACTGATCCCTTGGTAAGTGATTAATCTAAAGACCAATAAGATTAGAGGAAGAACCTCGAAATCTGTATAATTAACCTAATAATTAGCCCAGATTTTGTAAATAGCGCTAATGGGACTAATTCTAAAATATATAATGAATTGTAATCTTTTATTTTCTTATCTGCAGACTCTACAATATATATAAAATTTCATATTCATAAATTCATGATTAATACTTTCAAGCACCGCAAAAAAGACAAAACAAAAACCTGCTGCAGGTCGGTACACGTGTCATGAAATATCACCTGCTTCATGCAACTGTCTGAATATGCATGGCTTTAGATTGTGTGTGTATGTGCATGTGCGTTGTGTGTGAAGGGATTAGCAAGGACTAGACAATACTTCTGTCTTGTCTGATATGACCTCCTCAGGGCTCCATATAAGTCGTCAGCAATTTTTCCCTTTAATTCATTCTTGTAATAAGATTAACCAGGCAACAGAAAATCCAAGGAGTCCAATCCTTTGGATTTGGCAGCTGCAGTGTGGCTTCTGCTTGTTAAAGAAATACGACAAGAGTTTTTCAAGCTCACCTTTGACAACAGTTTCACTCCCGAAATGTCGGAGCCACTTACAATGTATGTGTGAGGCTGTCCTGCAAAGAAGAAAGAAATTAGAGGACTTCAATCATTCCTCCAAATGACATAAACCCAGGCCCAGATTTTAACTTTCACGCACCAACATTACATTTGAATAACAGCGCTACTTTGGTGAAAAATGAGTACTCTCTACAATCTTTGACAAAGTAATAAGGTTTTTTGACAGTGCTCACTTCTGTGCTAACACTATTTCCTGAAAGATGAAAAAACACTTTTAACCACATGGTGGAAAAAAAATATTCTGCCCACTGCACAATAAATAAGATCATTAACCTGTTTCATCTGAAAGGAGATCACTTCTTTCCTTTCTCAGTTTACATCTTAAAAGTAAACTACAAATTTTAAATGTCTTATTGCTTACATTATCAGCACTTCTTGTTCTAACATATATTGTTTTCAGATTATCTCGTATCATCTATGGTTATTTTTCCATAGATTAAAATTTTTTATTTAAAACTGCATTAAGAATTTGTTGCTGTTCTATATGTAATGTTTTGGGCACCTGGATAGAAAATAAATCTGCAACTTGAGAAAAAATATTTATAACATGAATCATTTCTTCTTCATCCACACAATTTTAGAAGACTCTTTAAGAGTCAGTATGAACCATCCAAACTACTTTTCAAAGACCACAAATTTACCTCTGTGACTGTAATGCTAATAAATGAAACATGCAACTTGCTTAACAACACAGGCCACTGTTTTTCTGAGGCAAGAGGATGCTTGGGATGATTCCTTAACACATTTTCTTTAGATTGAATCATTAAGTTTGAGCTGTTACCACACCTAACATTACATATGGGCAGGTATTTACAGTATTTCATATAAACTGTAAATCACTCATTTCTGGTTGAAAGTATGTAAAGGTGAGAATGTATTACACAAGGCCTAGAGGCTCAGAGTTTAAAGCCCACTCGGGAATTACAGAAACATAAATGGAGAAAAACATTTCACCTCATTTGCTGATGTGAGCTCTTGTGACATTGGCGGAGGTGGAGGTGGAGGCTGGGTGCGTGTGTTCTCACCACATAGCACCACATAAACCGATTGCATCCCCAGATTTATCCCCAAGGTGTTTTTAGGACATCCTGGGAGCTAATGGAGGCTAATAGGCTTAGCACTTAGGGTGTATTGTCCAGGATGCTTACAGGCAAGGTTTGCTGAGGGTAAAACTCTAAACGTGAGGATTACCTCCAACACATCCCTTTAAAGTGCTGTATAGCCAGGACTTAGCTAATAGGATCTTGGGGGGTAGCAGGGGCCTGGGAAGGTGGGGATGGGGGTGGGATGGCTAGCAGTGCGGGCTGCAGGCAGGTCAGCAGATGTAGCTAGCAGACTGTTGCAGGACTAACAAGAGGATTACAGTCCTCAGATTAGATGGACTTCAGAGGGAACTTGAGGGACTGTGGATAATGCAAAAGGCCTCAGGGCAAATCTGATAGCAGCAATTGTCTGGGGGAGGGGACAGCAGAAATAATATGACCAAGTACATGTGTACATTTTACCAATGTGCAGATGAGCATGTCAGTCAAATATAATAGAACTATTATGAAGATAATGTAACCTCATCTAAACAGGTGTTTGATGAACTTCTTTGTGCCTTCATTTTCATTTATCCATAAACATATTGCTCACTGGCCTTGGATTAGTGGGACAGGATTATTGTGCTGTCGTTTACAGTATCGTATTTTGTAATGAGATTGCTGCAGTGTAGAAGGTTAATTGGAGGTGTGTAAGTCAATTGTGCTTGTGTACACAAGCTGCTGACTCAGGCCTGAACATTGTGGCATTTGGGGAGAGTGTGTAGGTGTGAGTTTGCACATGTGTGCCCTTTTATTGCTACACAGGGAATCAAATGTGTTTGCAAGGATAGAAATATGAAGAAAAAAACATTTAAGTGCTCAAAGTAAGATTTGGATTTATAGGTTAAATTCAGTTTACATTACGGTGAGGGGTTACGGTTGGTTTAAGATTACACTTAATGCTAGGGTTAAGTGAAAGGTGAGAGGAGGGATCAAAGGTTAGGTGTGGTATTTATTTGTACTGGGACTAGTGTATATGAACCACAGCATTTATACTGAGCTTGTGCATGCAATGCTAATTAATGTTACATTTAAATATACTTGACGTAAAAAAAATGTCATGATTGAACAAAATTTTAATTAGTAATTTACATTAAATGACCGAAAATAAAACACCACAATATTTCAATGAACCGTTTTTCTGAAATGTTTTTACACAAATTTGGTCAGTCGCACGGCACGTGGCAATTTTCTGTTAGAAGTTACAAATTGTTTATATAATCTGTTGTGCCCCTGTTTTGTTACTCTAATGGATAAAATATATCATATTCCAGCACAGAGTTCAGTAGTTGCCTTTCAAAGGGTTTTCGGGGATAAAGTGAAGTATGTAACTGCTGCTCTCTAGTGGCAGGGGCAGGAAATTACAAAAACAAAGAAAAAATTGGACCAAAGTTCTTAAACAGCACAGCGTTTCATCTCACACTACTATCTTAAGTCTTCAGTTTGAATATATGGTACCTTATACAAATGTCAAACATGTCAACGCCACTGATTTTCTACTAAACATAATATTATGGGAGCAGTTTGTCTGATTAGTTGTCACACGTATCTGCATCTCTACAGCAATATTTAGGTGGAGGTCAAAGGTTGTGCGTGTCATGACTCCACGTGAGCAACTGAGGAAGATGACGGCGCTCGGAGAGCAGGGAGCTTTGGACGAAAAGCACTGGTATCGTCTAGTCAACGGCATGTCTGCTGGAGGTGAGAACCCAAGAGGCAATTCAACACAGCAGCAAGGAAAACAAGATAATATATATTGTCTGAAAATTTCAGCCAACTTTGTGATTTTGCCTGCTCGGCATTGATGAGTGGATTGGTACATTCAGTCTCCGGCTTTACAGTCAGATCATGTCTCATGTGCCCTGCGATGTCTTCTTCTCCTGCAGAGCTGAGACAGAGGCAGGAGTTGATAATGAGGAACCAGATGGCCATGGCTCCACAGATCCTCACACAGGGGCAGCAGAGGTTACAGGGGGTCCCTCCACAGTTCGAACCTCACTTCATGGAAAGGTTCTTAAATGTTACCTCTATACAAATTGTAAATAGAAACACATTTTACTAAGAATTCTAATTTTATAGGTTTTTTGTTTTTTTTGCTTGAATATGACAATACAGTTCTTTCAGTAATTGTTTTTTTTTGTGTCAGTTAAAAATTCATAAATATTTAGCTTGCAGTCACAGCAAACCTTAAAAAATAAAAAATATGACCATAAAAAAATCACTGCCATTGTTATTATGTCTTCAAATTTATTCAAAGCAATTAACGTGTACTGTGGGGGTTAAAATAGGCCCAACAACACATTTTTCCTTTAGGTGGTAAATCCAGAACGGCTGCTGAGAGAAAAAAATCAGATGCAGTTTTTGTGCAATGAAAATGTTTTTACTGAGATCAAAATATACTTATCATAACAGCAGATTTTAAAGATGCAAACACATGATTTTTGCTCTATGTTTGGCGCCTTGATGTTATGTTAAATGACACAAAGATTTGCTGTACTTTTCTCTCATCAGAGAGTTGGTCCCACCAAACGAGATGGTGGCAGCTGAAGCCAGACAGATCCACATGGCGCCTCACCTCGGTCCACCTCTGCCCCCACATGCTAATGTCCTGCCTGGGAGGGCCTTCCCCGGAGCAGGTGAGCATGAATGTGCCGTCACACATTTCCAGAGAATAGTATTCATAAGAATGTGAATATTAACAGACCTCTCTCTTTCTTTTTCCCTTTTTCTGTTTTTTTTTTTTTTTTTTTTCAGCTGGTTATGGCTTTTTACCCTCAGAACCCATGGAAACAGTTGCCCGGCGACAGGAACTCATTCACAAGCAAAACATAGCAAGGTAGCAGGCAGAATATCAACAACACCTCATAAAATAAATTCCACCCATGCAGTGGTCTGCACCAAATCTCCCTGGATAAATCATTTTGTACATTCTCAGATTTTAATCAGCTCCTTCTGTTTTGTCCATCATTATTGTAGCACAAATTCAACACCATTATGTCTGTATGTGGTCCCTTTCAGAATGGAGATGAATGCCATCCTCCATCAGAAGGAGCTGGAAAATGCCCATCAGAAGGGGCTGATGGGAATAGATAATCCTATGTCTTACCCTTCCAACCCCATGGCCTTTAGAGGTCGTCAGCGCATGCCAGACAGCCACGACGTCTTCGTCCACCGTCCCACCCTGGACGAACTTCACTCCAACAGCATACTGATGTCAGCCAGCCCTTACCCACCAATCAGCACACTGCACAGAGAGAGGGGACGCAGGGCTGGCCGAAGACCGACCACTCACAAGAGTGCAGAGAGCCATGTGACCAGCCTGAAGGGCCCGAGTGAGGATAAAAGTGTAGAGCAGAGCCCAGGAGCCACATCAGGGGAGGAGAAGGAGGTGGAGGCAAAGGGGGAGATGGGGGAGGAATGTGCAGCCAGCAAAATGCATCATCAAGCAAAAGCAGATCCTGAGGTTGCAACAGGAAGCAGAAAGAACTACAAAGAGGGGGAGGCAGTGCTGCGTAAAGCTTGTGTAAACAGTCAGGATAGTTGCCCTGACGTGGCCAACAGTGGCACAAACGACAAAGACGTATCCAGCCAATGTTCAGCTTTCCAGGAGAAATTCATGTATCCCTCAGCGAGTGGAGCTCTCACAGGGATGCCTTACATGTTCCCAGTCCCTGGAAATGGTTTCCTTCCCCCTGGTGAGTTTGGAAAATAAATATGACATTTAACTACAATGCCTAAAACTGTTAATTGATTCTTTAAGCAATGATTTAACTTTTATGTACTTTGCTTTTGTCAGGTCCACCTAATCTCTTTCTTAATGGTAATGAGGTGTCTGAGGATATTAGGAAATGGACAGTGAATGATGTTTACAACTTTATTAACAGCATACCCACGTGTTCAGAATACGCACAGGTTGGTTGTTGTCTTTAAACAGTTTATCATCATACCTACTGTTCAGTCTTTGCTGTGCTAATGTAAGGTGATTCTACACTGCAGACATTCAAGGACCACATGATTGATGGGGAGACACTGCCTCTTCTCTCCGAGGAGCATCTTCTGGACACACTGGGGCTTAAGCTTGGGCCAGCTCTTAAGATCCGCTCACAGGTAAAGAGAGATGGACTGTTTGTTTAATCACCTGCTGAAATATGTGCCACTTAGAACTGCTTACAGTGCTATATAGTCGCATTTTAATGGATGATTTATGGGATTAATTTGCAAGACACTCCATTTGGATTAGGAAAAACTCCCCAGTTCTGTGGTGTTTTCACAGAGTAGATGGGAGTGACAAGAGTAAAGCTGATTAAGACAATATTAGTCTTAAGAAAATATACAAGTACAAAGTCACATTTTTCCTAATTTTCATGTTTGGTCTGAACATGTCAACTTTGCACTGAGTTGCTGATTTGGTAAATAACATCACCTTATCAGTTGTATATAATATTATAATTATTAAATGTCATAGTGGAAAAAGTATGAGTACGAGGAATACCATTAATTAGCTACTGTACACCTTATTGAAGTGTCAGGCTCAGTCATTATTCATTTTCTAATTTGCGCCTGTAATTTTCCAATTGCGTCTTCAATGGAATTGATGCATAGCTATTAAATTAACACTGTAGATCTAATGTGTCATCTCTACTTTTTCCTCCACAGGTGTCCAAGCGCCTGGGCAGCATGTTGTACATGATGAACCTGCCATTGTCCACCTCCACCACCACCCTGCATGCCACTACTGAGAAGCCCGGGGACCGCTCCTCAGAGATCGGCTCTCCTGTTAACTACAACAGTGAGGAGATGATAGCAAGTCCAAGAGACCCTGATGTTCTAAAGTCCACAGAGCACCTGCGTGAGACAGAAAACAATTCCCCTCCTTCTGCCAGCAGTGAGACGGCCTGAACTGTACTGATATGTGGAAATATGTGAAGCCCACAAGGCCCAGTCTGTACCGACAGAATATCACTATACCCGATGGGCTGCTGCTATCACAGTGACGGTTTTGTTTACATGATGATTTACTGGATTGAAGATGCTTTTTTACAATATGCTACCTGCATTTTGATACACAGGTCAATACAAGGCCCAGGTGTCTGCTAAATATTTGTATTTTATAAATGTATGTATGTTTTTAAAATAAGAGTGGTGTGGATTTTGAGTTATGAGATTCTGAGAAGGTCCAATGTCATTTTTTCTTTTCTCCTTTTACATTACAGGCCACTGTGGCTTCAAAATATTTTTTTCAGCTGCTATTTGTCATTTCTTGTAGTTAAACAAACAAAAAAATATAAAAATAACATGGGAATTTCTTTTTTGATCAAAAATAACTTATAAGAGATTTTTGGATTTGGTTCTTTAATACTTTTTTCCCTTGTTGAATTGTATAAATGGCTTTTTTCTGCATAGAAAACTGCACTACTGTCTTCCTGTCATGGTAATGAAAAATAAATGCAAACCAAGAATCATTTATTTTAAGAATAAACATGTTAAGTCCTGAAAACTGATAAAGACCTGTTATGTGTACAGGTGGGTAAAGCTTTCAGTTCTCAGGAAAATTTAATATTTGAATGTGAACGTAACAACTAAGAGAAAGAAGCATTCACTAATAAGGGACATTTATTTTCTTACAGGATTAGCCCACTTAAAGGCATCATCTTGTTTTTGATGGGATTCTGGCAAGTGGTTGTAGTTCAATGACTATTGATAAATAAAAAAATATAAATAAGTACATAATAAATAACATAAAAAGGAACAGAAATAAACAAGATAAATAGTGAAGTATTTAATACTTTCTGAAATGTAAATATTCAGGATGAGCATGAGTCGCCCCTGACTTTTCTTAAAATGAATGGTTAGCTAACTCGATAGTTAAAATTTAATTTGAATCAATCAAATTTCCTGAGAGAGATTAAAGACAGGTATTTAAGAGATCCAGTCACACCACGATGCAATGCTGCACATTATAAAACAACTCTCAAGAAATGGTCAGAAATGAAATTAATGAAACATCTTTAGACTTTATAATATTATATACTGACTAAAGTTCACCCTGACCTGCCGAAACCAACCCGAGCTTATTTCAACTCTTTGCTTTGTAAGGAAATTACAGTTGTTTGTTTGTTTTTTATTTTTTCTTCCCCAATTGTTGACCGGTAAATCTCGCGATACTACGCGATCCGTGCGCGTGCGCTGCCCCGTGCGCCTTCGCAGGAGCTGAGTTGGAGGATCATGGCGGAGCGCAGGAGGCACAAGAAGCGGATCCAGGTAACAGCATTTATCTGCGGACAGATCTCCGTCCGTGTCGGAGGAAAGACAGAGAAATAAAAACATGGCGCAGGTTTCCGACCTGTTGAGGGTCGGCTGCTAACGGCGGCATCCGCGCGGGAGCCGTTAGCAGGCGCTGCATGAAGGCAGATGATGGCTAAAGGTGGTTAGCATTAGCCAGCTAGCGAAAACAAACGCCAGTATTTGTGTTTGAAAAAGGCTTTTTGTGTTTGTTTAGCTGGCTGCTCACCATTACAGCAGTATCTGTAACATGCTGATAAACTCTGAACAATAGCGGTGTTATTCTCCGTGAACTGTCTCGGTTCAGCCGTTTTCATCGGGGGCTGAAGTGGCTTTGCTTTGAAGAGGGTTTGCTGGCTAAGCTGCGTCAGCTTTAACTAGACGTGTTTACATAACGTGGAACAACGTGTGCGAATTATAATCATCCAACACAAAATAATAATGTCTGTGGAGTCAACACAGACCATCACAGTCTACAACACAGTTTAGGTCCCCATCCTTCCCATCCTTTCAGTGAAACCTAAATGGAAAGACTGAGCAACCAATTCTACCTTTAAGTTTTTCAAGCAAGAAGTTTTATATATCCCCATTAATGGGTTGATGTGGTTTAAAACTCACTCAAAGATTTGTAAAACCTTTACTATAAACCAAAAAAAAAACAAAAAACCCCAAACATTTAGATAAATAAACCCTGGACATGAACAATATGTAGACTAACAGTTAAAAACACTGTTTTATCGTGTTTGTGAAAGAGTTAACATTCATCCATTCATTGTATAAACAACTAGTCATAAGGTATTTACATGTGATCACACTAAGAATGAAAACTAAACAAAGAATATTAAAGAATGTCAGTATTTAAAGCTTTGATATTTGAAGGTGATTTTAATCTGCACTATTGCCCCACAAAGGAAATGCCAAGGCAGCTTGCATCTGGGCAAAATAAAACAGATTAAGCATTTTTCAAACTGGAATTTTTATGTGGCTATGAAACAATTTATGGGTTAGTTGACTGCAAGATAATTCTGTAATTTTGACTTATTGATTAATAATTTATTTTCTATTTATTTCTAAGTGAAATGTCAAGTTCATGTCTTTGCAATTTAGACACTCAGTTAGACGACAGGAGACATTTGAATATGTGACTTCGGGATCTATAAAATCATTATCGGCATCCCACATAGTTCTTTAGTTCATTTACTTAAGTTATTTTGTATACAATTGTAACATATAGTTGTATGAAATAGGGATGCCACAATAGTGTTTTTCTAATGAAATGAAAAGAGCTGAATTGTAATATGTGTCTTGTCATTCAGTTAAAAATCAGTTCTTCCTTGCAGAAGACTGGAGGTTTCAGTTTTGCAGAAAAGCCACTTCATAGTCAGTAGCTCATGGTTCTGTTGAACTGCGTTATGTCATGTTGAGAGAGGATTATCATATTTTATATATAACTTAATTTACATCAGAGATAACAGACCTTATGTTGTCAGATAAAACAAATCGGCCTGTATGATTTCCCCTCCAGTGTTTCAGTTATAGATGATTGAGTGTGTTGATTTTGAACAAAGTGTCAGGGCAGCATTATAACTCTCCTGTTGTTTGACTTCGACTGAATTGCATGTGTACTGTTATCTCATTTATGAGTGTCTTGCAACCCAAAGAGTCCTGTCCATTACCAACATAATCACCCTGCATTGCATGACAGTTATCTACTGTTTGACGCGATACCTTATTGTTTAATCTTCACTGATTAAATGCTGTGCTTTAGGTCTTTGTATTTCTGACTTGACCTGATAGTCTTTCTTCTACCTGGATGTGATAAAGCCAGGGAGATCATATAGGAATGATGAGGGCCCTCTAAGATTTGTGAGTGGTCCATGTGTCTTTAAACAAAGGCTTGTTGGATGGCCTCATCTTCCTCATTTTGCATTGACTGCTCAGATATGATAACTAAAAATAAAAGTTTAGTGTGCTGTGTAAAGAAGTAAATATGCCAGCACTTCATTACCTGTGTCAACTAATCTATTTAGTATTTATTGGATACACTGAAAGATTGTAGCTTGATTTTACAGTAATGAAGGTCATCAGATGCACCCTTAGAGTCGTATCAACATTTTCAATATTTTGAATCTTTGTTTTCCACTTAGACAATTGCAATTACTCTGTCAAAATTTTGTTCATCAACTAACGTGTAATGTGAGAAATGAACACAGAGCCAAAAGGTGATGGAGCTAATATTTTCATGCTGACTCTTTTTCCTTCTCATAGTTTCAGCTCTGTATTCAACTCCAGATGCAGCTGTGAGATTTACTGCAAAAATATAATAAGGCATCATCTAGCAGTTGAGAGGACTAGTTGTGACTATGATTTTGTTTCTGTACATGTGCATCTGTCTTCATGTGTGTGTGTTTGTCTGGCTGCGCAGGAGGTGAGTGAGCCCACTAAGGAGGAGAAGGCAGTGGCCAAGTACCTCCGATTCAACTGCCCCACCAAGTCCACGAACATGATGGGCCACCGAGTTGACTACTTCATTGGTTAGTGTTTATATTCTGTTGGGCGTCAGGCAAAGCTGCCAACACGCAACCTCAGCACTGGGTGGGAGTGTTATTCATGTGGTGATGTCAAAATCCTGCCCAGTGTTCGTTGTGAAACACACAGGCTGTTGTGTTTAGTAAAAGAAATCCTCTGCTGTGTCAGGTGTTGACGTTACAATTTATCTGTCTGTGTTTGTGCCGTGTAGTTGAATAGATGCCAATTATTTTTTTTAACAAATGCTTCCACTGCAGTTTCTTCCTACACAGTATTTATAGTTGTTTATAGTTATGTGGTACGTAAGAATCCATTTGCCAGTTTTGGGAAATGCTGTTTTCTCAGTAGTTTTGGGAGGGGAAAGGTATGTGGTAGAAAATCGTCATCATCACAACCACCACATGATCCTACGGGATTTAGCTGTTGTCAAGAATGTTGCCCCAGTTCTTCTGTGGATTTACTTCGTCTCTGAATGTGTTCTCAGACTGTCTAAAAGACACTCGGTTAAGTGATGGATAGACCTCTACATCTGCTGCAGGACTCCTTATTCTTGTGATTGACTTTTTATATATTGGGATAATTGTCCTGCTCTTAAATTGATTTGGACTGATACATTTACCTGTACTTAAAACTTTTGCAATTTAGATGTTTAGGCTTTGAAGTCTTTCATACTGTGGCAAATATTCAGTTACTGTTGAAGAATTCACAGCAAAATCCTTGTGTTACATTTTCAGGCATACTGTGTGTTTCCCTACTATCTGGCTTTACTGTCTGTCCTTTTAGCTTCCAAGGCAGTAGACTGTCTACTGGACTCTAAGTGGGCCAAATCTAAGAAGGTAGACGAGGCACTGTTCACCACCAGGGAGTCTGTGTTGGATTACTGCAACAGGTTAGCTGTTAAACGCACCACTACACTTCTGCCATTTCACAAGGTAGCTAAGCATTAGGATACAAACAAATACCATATGGCTTAAGCTGTCACTAACACTTATTGTATTGATTAATTGATATCTTCTGATTAAAAGCCCAGTAAATGCTGACTGTCCCTCATAATTTCCACATAGATGCCTTCAAATTGCTATATATTCTGTTAACTATCATAGAAGATGAAGAAAACCAGCATATATCCACATTTGAAGCTAAAGCAGAATCTCTGCTTGAATGGAATTTAAAGCATTTACCCCAAAAAATTGACTTAATAATTTCAAATTATCAAGTAATTTGTTGACTTGAAATTATCATTTGACTAGATAATTTCCAGTCAGTCTCTCACATGACTTAAGTATTAGCACACAGAATAGCAGTGATCTGATATAAATAAATGTTTTTGGCTCTTAATAATCAGATGTTCTCTCCCCTCCTCTGTAGACTTCTAAAGAAACAGTTCTTCCACCGGGCTCTCAAAGTGATGAAAAAAAAAACAGAGAAAGACACCAAGAAAGAGAAGGAGAAAGAGAAGGGCAAGGGTGACAGCAGCAAAGAGGAGGAGAAAAAAGGGAAAAAGGAGAAAGACAAGAAGAAAGAGTCTGAAGCAGCTGACACTAAGAAAGAGAAAAACGTACGTGACCCAACACTTTGACCCATTGTTAGAAGAAAACATCACATACCTGCACAAACAGGACAGCTTGTTGGTAGCTGTTTTATTCATTCATATAAAAAAGAAATTAATAAGGCAGAAATAAGTTATTTGGCACACCAAGAAAATTTATGAATATACATTTGTGGCTGACAGCAGCACACCGATAAAAGGTGTGTTTGTTTTACTGTCAAAAACCAAAAACATTTGATCATTTTAGTGCTTTAACGATGTGATCCATTTCAGTGTCACACCGTGTACAGACTAAGTTCATTTCTGTAAATTTACTTTATGACCAGCTCATCTTACTGGCTTTCTGATCAGACAGTTAATGTGAGTATATTGACTTTGCTCTACAGGTTCAAAGTACACCGGTTAACAACTGTTTTGTAGTCAAACTCATGAAGTGTACATGAAGTCTGGTCTGTGTTAGTTAAAAAAAAAAAAAAAAGAAAAAAAGTTCACTGAGTAGAAAATGACTGTTTCCAGTTTTAAAGGTGTGATCAGAATATTTCCAGTGTAACCATTAAGAATCCTGCTTTTAATGCAGACTTGGACAAAACCAGCATAGATGTATTTGAATGACTATAGCTGTGCTTTGTTCTGGTTTAGCAGAGGCAGCAGTCATTCCAAGCTGCTGTGCTGCAGTAATAAAATCATCATTTTAAAATCACGACCTCATTATCTCACCAAATCAACATAAATTCAGGTTAACGATTTGAGCTTTGCTTTGCTGCATATTTGACTAATTTGGCATTTAAAATGAATGTGAATAGAGAAGGTCGCTTAAGTGCCTTGTGCAGAAATGAAGGAGAAATAAGGTTTAGCAATGTAACTGGCGGATATTTGCTCTCTCATTCATTTAAATGAGACCATTCAGCCAGCTCTGTCAAAATACCACAGGATCACCATGTAATGTTTACAAGAACACAACAATATTCATTGTGTTGGCCAAGTGCACGGTCCTGGTCGATTACTTTGTGCAAATGCTGTATTTCAACTGTTTACCTGAAGATGGACAACCAATAAGAAGCTTCCATAATATTAATGGTTAAAGTCCTGCCTGTAAATGTTACAAACTGCTGAATGTTTGTGTGCCTTTTCAGCCTTAAATCACAAAACTAACACTGAAATGCCCACTTATTATAAGGTTACACTGTCCCTTTATAACATTATATCTTGAGTTTTTTCATTCATAACAGTGTAATATTTATTTAAATTAACAGGATGACAGTCCCGGATCCCCCAAGAAGAAGAAAGAAGTTAAGAAGAAGTTTAAACTGGAGCCCCACGACGATCAGATGTTCCTGGACGGAAATGAAGTGAGTACTCACAGAGAATAAATATATTAATGTGTTTTCAATGCTCAAACATAATCAGAATAACACACAGCACAACCGTCGTGTCTTTTTACCTTAGGTTTATGTGTGGATTTATGATCCTGTCCATTTCAAGACGTTTGCTATGGGGCTGATTCTGGGTGAGTCACTGATTAAAAACCACAAGGAAATGGAGGGTTACACCAACCAGCAACGACATTAAACCCAGTTTCCTCTTTTAATGTTGTGGCTGATTTGTGTAAAATTCTCAGCATTAGGCTTGTCAAAAAAAAAAAAAAGTCAAATAAAAGACTGTTATCTAACTTTAGCCCTGTTATAGCCCGTAGAAAACACCAGCATGGCGTAGAGCAGCAGTGCATTGGCTTTGTTTCTACAACAATATCTTGATGGGCTGATTTGCTTCCACAATCTGGCTTTTCTGTCGTAATAGTTTCTGTCCCACAAATAAGGGGTTGGGGTTAGGTCAGCCTTTCCCCAATTCTCTTGGTTGCCATGGTAACTGGTGTTGAGTCCCGCCACATCCAGTTGTTTGCATGAAAAAGAGCTGCAAAGACCAACGAGCACCTTTCTCAACTGAGCTCGGGGCCACAAACCGTTTTAAAAGAGAAATGGGCTGTGGCGCTTTTTATCTGCAGGCAGCCACATTCACTCTTTCCTCACAGGGAACAATAACAAAAAGCTTAGTCTCACACAATAACCACTGCATTCCCTCATACACCAAACATTGTTTGTTTATTTTTTAAATACTTTAGATTTCCTGTATGTGTCTGCTCATATTGTCTGTCTGTTCTGTGTTTCAGTCATTGCAGTGATCGCAGCCACACTGTTCCCCCTGTGGCCAGCAGAAATGCGTGTAGGGGTGTACTATCTAAGTGTTGCAGCCGGCTGCTTTGTTGCTAGTATATTGCTTCTCGCTGTTGGTAAGTATATATTAAAAGAGAAGTGACTGCAAAAGTTACAATTGCCTTTTGTTCTCGTGAAAATTAAACAAAACTCTGATTTACACACTTCAGATGTTACTTTACCTTATTTTATTTCTAATATTTTGCCCACCTGATTTACAAACATGAATTTAGTGCCCAATTGCATACTTTAACACACAACTTATTTTTCTGAGCTTTGTATGATCCCATCTCCATTTTTACTTGGTCTATAAACATCAGACAACATCTAGCAAATAGTTTCACATCAGCACTTTGGTCAGAGGTCGATAGCAATGCTCCATGTGACTGTTTTTACTCTGTGATGTCTTGAGCCAGCCATGTGATTTGATCATGCCACTGTAATCAGGAGTTAAAATTCATCTCCCTTGTTGTTTCCTGTCTCCTCAGCCCGCTGTATCCTCTTCTTGATTATCTGGTTGGTGACTGGCGGGCGCCATCACTTCTGGTTCCTCCCCAACTTGACAGCAGACGTTGGTTTCATTGACTCTTTCCGGCCGCTCTACACTCACGAATACAAAGGACCACGAGCCAGCAACAAGAAGGGCTCAGAAAAGGCCGATGAGAAGGACAGCGCCGCCTCCACAAAAGCTCAGAAATCAGACAGCGACGAGAAGTCAGACAGTGAGAAGAAGGATGCCGACGATGAAGATGAGGAGGAAGATGAGAGCAAAGAGGCAGGACGAGAGGAGGGTAAAGAGGCAGAGGAGGAGGGAATGGGGCCGGACCCCCAATCGGACACAGACAGCGACCGGCGTGAAGACGAAGGCTCGCAACACAGCAATGGAAACGACTTTGAGATGATCACCAGGGAAGAGCTGGAGCAGCACACAGAGGAGGAAGAGGAGGAGGAGGAGGAGGAGGAGGAGGAGGAGGAGGAAGAGCAGGAAACACATGAGAGTAAAGAAGAGGGTGGGAGTGAGACTAAAGCCCAGACTGGTGGAACATAAACTTCTTACAATCCCATCACTCTACTTTTTTCTCTCTGTCCTTCCCTCCCTCCCTCCTGTGATGCAGGACCTGATAGTCCGGTCTCTCTAGGCCTGCTGAGGCCCAGGAGAGCATCCATCTCTTCTTGTTGAGATCTTCCACTAAACAGCACCGATAGACCAGAACCAGGATAGACCCGACCCTGAAAAGTTAACAGTTCTAACAATGTGAGAAAAATGTAAAGAAAACAAACGGAAGAAGAAGAAGCCTTATGGTGGATCTGATTCCTCCCACCCAAATGATAATTAAGTTCAAAAGAAAACTGCCACCTGACGTTTGCCTGAGGAAGTTGTCAACAAAATCCATCAGACCTACAACACCTTATTTTCTCTGTCTTTGTTTCCCATTTCTTCATGTTTTTTTCTCTCTGTCATTTCAATTAATTATTTTATTTCTGTCCCTGGTCTTTGGTTTGACTTGAGGGTTTTGTAAGTGAGTACAAATCCACATGTATCATACTAAACTCTCCCGCAATACAAGAAGCACTAGTTTCTCTTCTCTTACTTATTTTTATTGTTGTCTTTGAGCTCCAGGTCATGGTACAGTTCTGACTCTTGCGGAAGTGAAAGCCTGAGAGTCACTTTTTTCTCTCTCATTATCTGTTTGTTGTTTCGGTGGTCAAAGGAGCTTCACGTCCTGGTGAATACCAGTGAGTCTGATAGCTTTCTCAGGCAGCACTTAAAGCAAATTGACATGTACGTCTGCTTTGAAACTAAGCCGGATGGACCAAATCCTGTAGTTTACAAAAATAACAAAAAACATTGTGGGGTAGAGTAGTATGGCTCTTGATGTATTTGCCATTGTCAGTAAGAGTTTTTTGTTTGTTTGTTTGTTTTTTTTAAAGAAATGGCTGGTGATCATAGTGCAATCCTCACACTTTGTTTACTGATGTGGGACTCATCTTTATGATTAAATGTCAGCAACTGGGACACAGCTAGTGCACTTAATTTTCTTTTTTTAAAACAATTGCAGCATTAGTTGTACAACTAAAGATAGAAGATATAAGATCCAAAACTTATTTGCAAACAAAACTAGATAAAAAGTGAAGCGAACTCTAGTGCCAAACACGACTAATAAAGATGTTATGCATGCTGACTGTGAGAGTGAGGGGTGCATTGTGTTCATCGGTTCACCATTGTGTAACTGCGGTGTCAAAACTCCTCAAATGTTTCACATCTTTGACAACAAAAGAGAGAAAAAAAAAAGCACAGCATAAGGTCGTTAGAGTGTAGCTAAATAAATATTTTTGGTCTCAATGAAACCATTTCAAAGTGTTTGCACTAGACTCCCATCCAAACCAGTCCTGTCTAGTCTCGCAGCTGTCACGTGTGAAAATAGTGGACGTTCTTCACGAAGCCAGCTCTGTCGGCCAGTACATGCTCGACAGTTTAGTTCCCAGTCAGAGACAGCACCTGACGGCTGTGGTCCAGGCTGTTCAAGAGGTTCACATTATCTTTTGGTTAGAAAATGTCTTAGATGCTCTCTCTAGTCATAGCAAGGATTATATTTAAGTATAAAAATATAAAAAATAGAAATGTATCATTTATATATGGATTCTATTGATATGTCAAATATATACATATAATAATTACAGTCTATAAAACAGCTTTCCCTCCTTTTCTTTTGTATGGGGAATAATTATACCACCTAAGTGTTTCTAATGATGTTTTGTTTTTATACAATCATTAAGAGTGTACTCATTTAAAAAGTAACATCTGGGATTAGAAAACTGGGGGAATTTATTAGATATCAGATATCTTTCTTTGTTTAGTTTGTTTTATACTTGCCACGGTCATGTTGAATTTGGGATCTGGTCACGTTGTTGTGAGCTGCCACATCTGTATTTCTGTCACTAACAACAGTTAGTGAGAGAATAAACATCAATAAACTGACGACTAAAACCGGCGGCCATTTCCCACATGACCTGACATGATAGAAATCTACCATATTCCATATATTTGTCTTGAAAATGAACTCATCTCAGCTGTATACTGTAATCCCACTGAGGTTTGTAGCTCTCTAAGTTTCTAACTCACACCAACATGCCCTTGCTCTGTTGGTTTTTTTTTTTCCTAATGGTTTTGGGGGGGGGGGGGGGGTGTTTCTCTCCCCAACACAGGCAAAGTGCATCTCTGTGTCCAAGTTGCCATTGACTCAATAATGGCAAAACAATTTCACAAAAGAGAAAATAAATGATTTTCCCAATTGTTCTTGACTGTTGCACAGTATCGGTCTGTTGTATATTGTAGTATTATTACTCTCTATGCTGCTGCTTTTCATCGCACATTTCTGGGGGAAACAAAAGTGAAACTGTAAAAACATCCCATGTTTTTTCTCCGGTTAAAAAAAACTGTCTTTTGATCACTTAGTTGTCCACATTTGGATCAGTGTCATTCTGAAAACTGTCTCATGCAATATTGGAGTATAATTTAATAAAATTGGATGTCTGGAAATATATCTGTATCTTATCATTGCAATAAAAATATAGAAAGCACTTGAGTACTGTGATATTTTCTATGGGTTATTTCTGGTTGAATAGTGCTGGAAGCAAACTAATTAAGTTGATTAATAAAAAAGTTGAATGACAATCACCAACTATTTTGCCAAATAAATAAAAATGCCAAAGAAATCTCAAACATATTTGTTGTTTCTCTTTTCCATTATTATAAACAAGAATATCAAGCAAAAACCATCTAGCTACACAAAATTATAACTGATTACTATTAATACTACGAACTCAAAAGATTATGACTATGAAAGTCTGATTATATTTCTTCAAGATTTATTTTTATTGTTAAAATAAGAATTTGGCTGGTTGCACTACAATTTAGCAATGAATAGGTCAATCATTGGAGGCAACTTTTTTGATAATTTTTTGGGGTGAAAATGCTAAAATATAATTATGAAAAATTATTCCAGCTTCTAAAATCTCAACTTTTTTTTTGGTTTGTTTGTTTTGAACTTCTTGACAGTCACATACAGTGATTACCTATAATTGTCCGGATACTGTGATTTTTTTTTTCTTTTCACTATTTTAATTTAATTTACAGAACAAACAAAAAATTATCAAGAAAATATTCAGCACGGTGACTCAAAGTTTAGATTTACACAAAAATCTGACTAAAGAAAAAGATGAAAAGTTCATAGCCCTTTATTTTCTTCTTTCTGTCTCCTCTTACAGTTTATCAGTCATGAAAGTAACAGCTGGTTTAAAAGGCTCAGACTCATTCAATTTTGTGTTTCTCCACTGCATGCAATTTTGCAAAATGTGAACTTAAACTTAATTTGAAAAAACTTAGAAATATATTTCACAGCAACACTTGGGATACGCAGATAGTAAGTTCTGAAGGACTGCAGAGATTGTACAACATTTTAGTTTAGCAGAGAATAAGATACAGCACTCTTTGGTTGACTCTGTATTAGTATTAAATGTGAAGTATATTGCTTAAAATATATAAATATTACATAAATATGACATTAAATAAACTCATCCTAGACTCCTGTATCTACAAATTTACATTAAGCAGTCATTTAGCTTTACAGTGTATTTATACTTATAATCTCAGTCATGTCTACATTTTGTACACTGATCATCACATTGATGATTAAGAGACCTAAATCTAAAGAAAACAGCTGTTGGGTAATGGATCAAGCGCTTCAGGTGATCTTCATCAATCACACCACAGGGTTATACAATCATTTAATTAGCCTGTAAGCTGTGAAACTGATGTGATACTGTATATTCAGTATTTTCATTGAACATGCTATTTACACACCTAATTTAACATTGATGTGGCTAAAGACACATGAGCTGACCCAGTCCAGTGTTTCTGGTAGTGTTATGATGTTGCAGGGTTAAAAAGTGGTCAAACTTATCAAAACTCATCCCCTTTTATATATTTTACTCACTGCAGAGTGTCGGCTGAATATCTTGAACCCGGGCCAGTCGAAGCGCCTGCTGACTCAGTTTTCAGTGTCCGATGAGTCTGAGATGTCCGCCAGTCGCGCCTGCCTCTTGCGTACGTTCCAGTGCAAACACTGAGCCAGGCTTTCGAACCAGTCATATACCAGGTCATGACAGCAAATAGACGGCACCGGATAACAGGAAGTAGTGATCTTGATGCTGTCGGGAAAGAGACAGAAAACATATTAACACTAGCACTAAAAAGAAGACAGAGTGTTCCGTGTAAGGTTATGCCAACAGCAGTGAAGGAACTTAACCAGTCTCCATGCTGGATCTCCTGTCTCCTCCTGCCATCAAACGACACCCAGGCAGTGTTTCTGGCATCTGGAGACAAAGTGATCTGTTTCAAGAGAACAGACTGTGAGTTTCCAAAAGGACGACGCTCTGTGAGCTTCCATTTGGTCCAAATAATGCTTAGAGCTAAAAGCTCATTTCAGCTAGGTCACTGTGATAATGCTAACTTACTTTAGCATGCTAATGTGCAGATATGAAAGTTATATTGTATTGCATGAATTTAACCCTTGACCTGTTGGTGGATTCAAGTAAGTTCATGGTAAACCGCTGTGATTAAAATTAATGTTAATGTTAACCGATATCTGCGCCAAATTGCAAAGATCACGTTTCAAAGCAATCTGTCCAACAGCTGTTGAAGCAGAAAGAGAGAAGCAGTGCGCCAACTCCCTAGAGTCACGTTATGGCTGAAAAGCTGCTAATTGAATTTGACTAAGCAGCACATAAGCTCAAAATAATAGGAGTTTCTCATGAGAGAGAAGAGGCCTTAACTTCTCCACTTCAGAGGAAGAAACACATCCTGGCTGTAGGGCAGTCAATTACTTACAAGGGCTCATGGAGACTGCCCTTGATAACTAACAGTACCTTTCTAGTACCTTTGAATTAGTCAAACTCTAGTGAGCTTATTTGAGGTGAGTATGAGGAGAGGGGAGAATAGGATAATACCATGAGCTCTACCCCAGCAGGGACAACGATAGGCCTGAAAGAGAGCGAGTGTGGGCAGATGGGGGTGACCATGATGGCAGGAACATTGGGATGGATCATTGAGGCTCCCGCTGCTGCTGCATAAGCTGTGCTGCCAGTAGGTGTGGACACAATCACACCTGGAGGACAGAGACAGGGTTAGCAGTTCACCATTTGAATCTACCATATTATCTTCATTTGTATGATTCTTTCCGACTCAGTGTTATGTGTGTATGTCTTTACCGTCTCCCTGTACTGAGGTGATCAGGCGTCCATCGAGGTACAAGTCAACATTGGATAGGTAAGAAGAGGGGCCTCGATCCACCACCACCTCATTCAGCACCTGTATAACACACAGGCCACAGTACAGATTAAAAAACATCTTAATGGCCAAATTCTTCCAATCTGAAGAGGATTGTGGTGATCCGTGTTGAACATGCTTGTTTTGAAGAAAAACTAAATTATATTAAAGAATATTCAGGCCATTTACAATATAAATCAAATATGTGATCACTGACATCAGATATCAAATGTTATTGCAGTGCCATATTAAGACCAAATGTAAAGGTATTGATGTGTTTTATGTATATACACAGTACAGTATATGCAATAAATGTACATTTAGGCAATATAAAGCAAGAGAAATACAAAATTTTTTTTTTTTATTAATTAATGGCTTTTTTTTGGGCTCCATAAAGTACAGATGGACAAAATCCGAGTTTAAAATTGTGTAATTCCGGAGTTTTAGAAATATCCACATGGTGGCACAATCTACAACAAAAACTAAGCCATTTGTCCGTGTAACCTTTCTCCATAAAAAAGCACCAAAATTTGGAATACCTTTAAACATCCATATGACAAACAGAAAAGCTACATAACATAACATAAATCTACACACAATGTCAGTCTATAATATGAAACTCTCTTTCATTGACAGTAAACGTGTGGCAAAATTTAATCAATGCCATGAACTCCCACATTACACATGGAAAATAGAAGTAGTGAGAAGTGCTGGTGTGCAGACAGGCAGCATCCAGATCATGTTTCACACTTCAGTCAGTCACACAAAATACTGCAGCGCTGAACTTTGATGTCTGACAAATGTACTGACGTCAGTCAGAGCACAACGCAAACATCCTGCTGGGCAAAGCAGACGTGATGTAATGTGAAGTCAAAATCTGGTCCAGAAACCAGAACAATCCATCAATCTTTTAAGATGAGATGAAAAACACCAGGGAGAGAGGAAAGAGGAGAAAGCCCCACTGGAAATAACAAATTACTGCACTGTCTGTCTGTGTGCGTGTGCGTGCACGTCTGTGTGTGTGTGTGTGTGTGTGAGACAGCAGCAATGTGGCACATTGTTTAGTTAGAGTGTGTCAGACCAAGAGCGTCAGACTCCATTAAATACTAACTGCACAGTTGACGCCACAGTCTCCATAGCAACATGCTCAACAGAACTTCACAACATCCGACTTTCTCTCCCATATCAACTTTATTATGACTGTCGCCATGGAAACACAACTGATGCTTGCTCCTGCCGAGCTGTACATACGTACGCACACTCAAACAAAACTGGGATGACACACACATATACGTACATGCAGCCTCCATTGTCTTTATGAAGCATACAGCATCATTCAAACAGTGTAATGATCAAGAATTTATAAAGAAGACCAAGTGCAGCCCCACCAGCTCCTTTTGGAACAAATATTTTCATGAAGCAGAATAATTCCCTTCATGTTCCTTCACATATGTTTCCAATGCATCTGCATGAATAAGTCTAACAAATGACTAGAAATTACATTTGAGATACAGAATTAATTATCCTTAGTAGATAACAACAACAAAATAATCAGCATTTGTTTCACTTTCTTTGATGCAACTTATTTATAAAAGTTCTGATTCAGAACAGGAACTGTTTTGAGTCCAGGAACTACAGCAGATGTTTGACTTTGGTTGCTCAAGTCAAAATACAGGAAATGTTCTAAAATATCCAAAAAGCTTCCCCAAAAAAGTTCCTGTTGCTGTAACTGACTGGCATCTGAGTTATCTGCTTTGAATCTCTAATTGTAAAAATAGTTGTCTCCTGTCCGCTCTGTTAACTATTAACTTTGATATCAAAAATTTGTAGTTTTTACCCTGATCTCCCCTCCTGGACACCTCTGTCCTCACCTGTAGCTGCAGTGTGACCTTGCCAGCCTCACTGTTAGTGTGTCCGTGAGGAAGGAGTCCGTTGTGCTCCGGCTGCTGTTGTGGTGGCTCTTGGTCATACAGCTGCTGGCCTGTTCTTTGAAGCATGTCCTTCACTACCTTTACCTTCAGGCGACTGCGCAGAGTGATGGCTGCATTACCTCAAAAGACAAACATACAAATCAGCAAGTTAGCACAAAAGTGAAGGTGATCATAAGCTTAGATTTAGTTTTTACATTCACATACAAATGACGACAACAGTTAATATTATAAAGCTGCAACCTACCTTCAAATACTTTGGCCACTTCAGTTTTGTATGACTCAAACTTGAAGGGTGTTAGGAAACCTAGAGATCCGAGGTGAAACGCCATAACTGGGGGAACGCTGCCCTGCAGAAAAGATCATCAGTCTGACTGCGTCTGGTGTCTAACTCTGCACATCCCTGTCAGCACACTGGTCACCTGAGGGCCACCATCCATTTACCACAACATGTAATACTGGGGGAATGAGTATGCAGCTGTCAGAATCAAAATCTTTCTTACAATCTATGAAATATAGAAATTCACCAATGGGAAAGTAACCAAAAATCCTTTTTAGTTATGGCTAATGGAAAAGACAAAAAATGTGTTTCATACTATTTTCTGACTTAAAATGTTAGACAATTAAAGAAATTTTTTTTTTGTTGGCAAAGGAATAAATACTGAGGTATAATGTAGTTTACTTATACAAGTCATTTCATCTATTATAAAAATGTTTTCAAGAAATCAGAGATCAGCTTGGAGAAAGTCATCATCCAGGAAAAGTGTGATTACCTGGAAAAGAGAGGAGGCATATAGCAGAGTCCCATCTCCTCCCAGACAGATGATCAGATCTATGCAGTCAGAAATATCATCATAACCTGCAGGGGATAAAAACACTGCTATTGGACCACTTCAAACTGTAACAGCAAAGCAGCTGCATGTTCTCTCTTTCGATAGGCCAAAAAAGTGAAAAAGTCCCCAATGCTCTCCATGGGAACACCTGATGATTTTGCCAACTATAGATGAAATTTGAGGCAGTTACAATAAATGTTTAGAAATTTATCTGAAAATAATTTAGCAAGAGACAGAAAAATTGGTTTTGAGGAAACTTCTTGTCTCTCCAGGAGCATCCACTTTTTCCAACCCACAACTTATTATTTGGAAACAACTTGAAGCAGCTATTTTACATAGGAGTGCGACAAAAGAAAAGTATGTTGCAACATATTTTTGTAGTGTTAATATGATCTTCACTGATTTCTGGCAGGAGAAATTAAAAATAATAGAGTGCATTTATTCTTAGGAATGTAATCAATTACAAGTACAGATAGAGTGGTAAATTTGTTCGTTTTGCTTTAGCTATGGGAAAGACTGTCAGTTTCAAGCTAAATAAGACATTTTGGATTCTGCTTCTTGTTGCTTTGGCAATGCTAATCCTTAAATTTGGCGGCAAGAATCTGAAGGCACACTGAGAGAGCCACTCTGCAGATTGTTAATAGCATTTCCTGGATTATAAATTGTATTATTTTTTATAAGAGTAAAAAGAATTATTATTTGTTCCTCCACTGGTCACGTTTATGTCACTAGTTTCTATCTGGTACGTATGTGTCTTCACTATGTGAAAGGTGGTAGTACACACTGGTCTCTCACCTTCCCTGAAGGTGCAGAGCTGGTTGCGTATGGAGCCGAAGGCCTCATCTTTTGAAAGCGTAGCATCATCTGCAACCCTGCGTTCCACGTACACCATCATCTGCTTCTCCTGATATAAATAAACAAGCATCAGTGACAACAGCCTAAACAACAACAGACATCTGGCAAAAGAGTACTTTCAAAAATAAAAATTTACATATGTGTAACATGTAGTTTAAAATTACCATGTTTGTACAGAATGTATAGATGTGTGTTTACTGGTCGACTGTGGCCATGAGTGGTTGTCAGAACTGCATTTAGACTAAACTGTAATTTTCACCTACATGACTAGACTATTTCCTGTGTTCTATTTCCTGCCCCATATTGAACTTTTCTATGCCCATACAATATTTCATTTTAATCTTGTAATAGCACATTTAGATTCATAAATCCTTCTTTTAGAGCCTGCATGGCTTTACCAAAAAAATTGCACAAGTAATGTCTCCTGACACATTAACTTCATAAAATGCTGTAAAACATTTAATAGTCAAACCATAGAGTAAAACATTGTACCTCCACTAGAAACCTGCAAAGCTCTTTGAAAGGTTCAACCAAGCTCTCATCTCTGATTTTCCTGATGACAAGTACATTGACTGGAGGTTTATTCCAGGTGAGCCGCTGGCTGGCTGGGTCCTGGATGTGCCTAGAAGACAGAAACAGAGACAAGTAAAGAAACATACACATAAAAGTCGAAAGAGAGAAACCCAGATACAGAAAATGGAGTAGGTATATTACGTAGAACATTGAGATAATTGTTCCATGATCACAATGTCTTGACACGTTAGTTTAGTTTGTTTTATCCCGCCTGCAGGTTAAGTCAAATCCCACCGTGATGTCATGTCTCACCAGTTCTTCTCATTTCAATGAAGTTAGACGAAGCTGTATGAACAGCTGAAGTCATTCATTAACTGTTATGACACTTGGATCCAATATCCGCATGAGAGGTTCAAACTCCAAATATTTGATCAGAAAAAACATCTTCTTATACTTTACCATTTGTCTCTCTCGTTTGCATTGTGGATGACAGGCATTCTCTAGATAGATTTGCCAATATGTATGTTTTCAGATCAAGGTGAAGGAAAAACTCCACTGAAAGTAACCATCTGCGTGGTCTTCTCTCCAGTGAGCCATCCCATCGCGAGTAACATCCAATCGCAAAATTGGTACCTTATCTTATCTCACACAGTTACACAAGTTTTTCTGTGTAAATACCTGCAGCAAATCTCACAGTACACTCGCAACAGTTTGTATACAGAAAGTTCAATTCAATCAGCACCGTTATGCTTACATGACTGAAGTTGGATTGGGAAGAATACAGGCTTTGGGTCCAAAGTGTGTGGCTGGATATGGTCCATGTAAAAAGTGGGCTCTCCTGTGAGGAGGAAAAAAAGACAGACACTGTCACCTCATGTCCAGGGCAGCAGAGTTGTGCCAGTGGCACGGGGGACCAGCTGGCAAGCAGCAGTACAAACCTCTTAGGTGAGCTTTCCGCTGTGTCGCTCGCTGACCCAGAGGGCTCCAAGTGCTCATGTTGGCCTGGCAACCTTCGTCGCTCAATCTCCCAGAGCAGCTGTTCATGACCATCCCCCCGTCGCTGCGACCTCTTCCCTTCCCGCCGTCTCCTTGGTGACTTGGACGGGTGCCCCCTGTGCTTGGAGCACCTGGCTGACTCGGACAGCAGACCAGTGAGTCCTGAAGTTTGTGCCATACCTTTGTCCGACCCTGCCGAAGACCCCAAGGATGGGTTGGTTTCTGAATTCTCCATTCTGAAAGACAGCAAAGTGGATACATCTATTAAAGACTATTAATCAATCTAAATCCAAAATAAGAGCAGTCCTTTAGTTCAGAAATCTGTTGCCACAAAATCAAGTGCCAACTACCACATTCATTTGCTGCTCCAGAATCTCAAATTTGCTGCCTTTTGGTTTCATATTAATATAAAACTAATATATTTCAATTTTGAAGTTTTGGTTACACAAAGTAAGCATTTTGAAGAAATCACATTATTGTGTCAAAGTATATAATAGTCACACTAAAGTAACCACTGAAAGTTGAATTGGCTAATTATAGAACCAGCTGATCAAATCAAATAAATACAAAAAAAATTAATTCCCCATAAATATATACATCCTTGGGACTTATCATTCAGCCTTAAAAATGTCATAAAATGACAAAAAAAGAAGAATAAAATGAAAACTGCCTTTTACAATTTCCCAAAGTCCATGGTGATTTCTGATTGTCATGTGTTGACAAACTAACATTTAAAAGCTCTAAAACATTCAGTTTACGATCACAGGGACAATATTTACATGCAAGAAGATGAAACCAGATAATCTTTACATTTTTCTTAATAACTTATTCACAATGATTTATCGGTGCTCTAAACAGTAATGTGAGTTTATGATTTCTAACGCTGAATAGAGCAGTCCAGCAGTAGATGCTGTTTCCCGACGCTGTGCTGTTGATCTGTGT
This sequence comes from Remorina albescens, assembly GCA_034769265.1. Taxonomy (NCBI): domain Eukaryota; kingdom Metazoa; phylum Chordata; class Actinopteri; order Carangiformes; family Echeneidae; genus Remorina; species Remorina albescens. The sequence continues at coordinate 6,229,642 of CM068478.1, read as the reverse complement.
TTAAATGGTGTTGACTGCAGTTTATTTCAGATGAAGTTGACTTTGTTTGGTATTTTTCCTGCCTTTCTTAACATGAGTAGGGTGGACAACATAATAGAAATACTTGTTAGTATGACTATAAAATTCTGACATAGTAAGTCAAAGCACCAGGACTAAATCTATTTCAGCCCAAACTGAACATTACAGCAGGACGTTTGAATGTTTCTAACAGGACTGCGTTAGCTTTAGCTCGGGTTAGCTTCTAAACTGATCAACTACGCTCTGCAACTTTTTAATTAGCGTTGAATTTAAAACAGAGGGCGTCAAACTCACTGTTTCTGGTGACTTTAGCAAGGAACCCTTTGTGTTTACACACAACTCCTTTAAGTTTTACCGGTTAAAGGACATAAAAACCGAGTTTCGGTCAGAAGTGAGTTTATCGGCCGTTACTGTGTTGACAGCTAACTATGCCTAACAATTAGCTAACAGGCTAGCCGCTGTGAATTCACTAAGACTGGACGAAAACAAGTCTTACTGTGTTAAAAAGACGACAACAGAGGCGGCCAATGTTGATTTTAAAGACGGACACTGCTCTCAAAGTGAACTATTACATATTATAAGACCATATCCGAGCGGGAGACCGGGTCCTGTTTCTGCAGAGCCGGTAAGGGAGCGTCGCTCTGCGCACCTTTTCTGCGCAGGACCAGAGCTCCGCTGCGGCCACAGCGCCATGTTGGATCCGGAGCCCAGAGCCGGAACTGCACCCGGACCGGCTCTCACAAAGTCCAGCATGGAAACTGCGGAGGACTGACACTGCCAAAATGAAACATGTTGACGGATCCACCACAGATTTGAAGTTTAAAAAAAGTGATTCTCACAAATTTCCTAGACCTACAATCAGTGACAAAACAATGGTAGTATTTTAAAAATGAACACCTGCGGAGCAAGGCATGCATAATCGATCCATGCACTCAGCTGTCGATCACACACTTTGACCGGTCCCTCATTTACATTATAAATGTGCGTTTCTGAAGAAATGTAAAAATGAACAGGATTCAGAAAGGAATGGAAATGTATGAATGAATATGAATAACCCCAACCATATATGTAAAGTGCCTTGATATAACTTTGTTACGATTTGGTGCTATATTAATAAATCTGATTTCATTTGATTTTTGATTTTTTGATTTGAATATATTAGAGGTAGACAAGACTATTTTATCAGTTAATTAATGCCTACCTTTACTTTTAGTGCATTTTAATGGCATAAGAATGAATATACTACATCATTCTTTTGAAAGGAATATGAATTTATTTACTGACTCATTTATTTATTGACGTATTTAGTTTTAATTTAGGCAGTGTTGGTCTTCCACAGTAACTGTGGCAAGAGCAACTCTAAAAAAACACTGTAATGCTGTTGAACGCAGTGAAATATTAAATTGTCATATATTAACTGGTTAAAAATGAAGCTTTTATAGACTTAGAGGATTTTTTGTTGTGTTACAGTGCATTAATTTTGGATCTGTGTTCCTCATTAAGTGAGTATTTCTTAACTATAATTATTGCAGGCATTTGCATGTAGTTCAATCCCAAGGAGGAGTCGTGCATTTGAGTCCAAAGCTTGTCTGCACTTGTTTAAACACTCCACGCTGTACTGGGATAAATCCTGGACGGTGAGTTTGACACAGAAGTTGTTTTCAGTCACAGTTTTGTTACATTGACATTGATGCAAAATTCACTGGTTAGGCTTAGGAGAATATTATGTTATCTCTATGGTGTTGACTTTGCAGAGAGAAAAACTGCCTGTTTATTTTAACAGCTTCAACTTCCTTGTTCAGAGCTGGTGTAACGGCTGTTTGATAACCTTAGTTCAAACAAACTTCAACACAAAAGCATTTTGTGTGGCTGAAGCTGGATCAAAAAGGGTTGTGAACGTCCAAGAGAAAGCTGGATATATTTATGATCAAATCACTTAATTTACACAGGTAATTAATCCGGAGGGGACTCCTTTTTGCATCCCTTCCGTAGCACGCCTTGTCTTCTCTTGTCTTGTTGAGTGTTGCTGTCAGTGCAACACATTCTTCTTCCATTCATTGTACAAGTCACAGCTGAGGAAGAGGAAAACAAATAAAATGCACTTTCCCTTCCCCATAATGAATACATGTCTGTCTCTGGTGATGTTTGGGAGTTTGCTTTTTCATCGCGATGCGTCAGTTTTCTGCTGGGGGCAGGCAGCCTCAGCTTTGTCACCTGTTTGTTGTATAAAGCAGATGCAGCAGCAGAATTGAGGTGATAGGTGCAAATTAAAACCGACAGACGCTGCCAGTAATTTGTTCCACATTCTCAGCAAGAATAGATTTGTTTTGTAAAAGAGCTTATTATTTATTACAAAATAGTAACTCTCAACAACAAAAGATAAACAAAAGATAGCTAAAGAAGCAGCTTCATTGCAGATTTCATAATAAATTGGTTTTATCCAGGTGAAGCAGTTGGCTGTTAGGTTTGCAGCCCTGTGAATCAATTAAATCAGTTGGAGATATGACAACAGCTTGGAAAAGCAGAAGGAAAATGTTTAAGCTGACGCTGAATATGACTGTTGTTTTTTAAGAAAAACTACTGTAGAAGTCCCTGAACTCCTAAATACTTATCTCAGCTCAAACACAGAATAAGAGTTGAGTTTTCTGGTGCAAGAAAAAGGTTTCAAAAGGAAAAGAAGAGCCTGATTACTAAGGGAAACTGTCACCATGCACACATTGGGAATTTTTAAACGGTGTGATTTCTTTTTAAAAAATGGCCTAAGTTATTATTTTTGATCAGTTTCATTGTGTGTTTTTCTTTAAATATGTGTCTACAGTTTAAGCCAATTTAAGCATTTAAACTTAACTCTTAATTGTTCTTCTGTTGATTTTTTTTCTTTTTTAAGTGGCTTTACGTTTATTTAATGTTACGTTATCTGTTCCTCCCTCCTCCAGCCTCCATAATGGTTTGCAGTCTGTAGTGCACATCTGGTTGAAGTACTCAATGAACATCTCCATCCACTCCATCCTGCTCGGTCTGGGATGGAAATGTCTATTCAACTGGGCTCTGATTTTCCTCCAGAGGAGCCACATCTGCAGAAGCTTTTTGGGGGTTTTCAGTGCGTCCCTGGCTGTCGTAGACACGACCCTGATCCTGATCTGCACCACCATCCACATCTACGATGATGTGCAACTTTTCCTCTTGGACCTGGAGATCACAAGATACCACACGTGTTTGCTGGTTCAGATCCTCGGTCAGGTCTACAGCACTCTGCAGTGGCCTGTTGTGGTTGTGGCTGGTTTGGAGCATTTCTGTGCCATTTCCCTTCAACCTGCCATCTCCTGGGCAAAGAGGCTTGCTCACCCACTTGTAACCATCCTCCTGTGGTACCTCGCAGCACACTATGTCTTTCTGCTGTCTGACTTCACTCCTGTCTTGGAAGATGTATCTCACCACCAGATCCACCAGTGCTGGGCCTTCCACACCACTGAGCCTCTGCAGGTTGTCACACTGCTCTCCCTGATTCTTGGCTGTGCGGCGTTGCATACTGCCTGCAGCACACGACTATTTAAACCCCCCCCCCAGAAGGACCGAATTCCAGACCAAAGTACAACTAACTCCAGGAAAAGTGTTGTTTGCCAAGTCTTGCATGTATTTCTGAACACTTGGGCCCTTGTGCTGATTTTTCTGGCTGTGCTCCTGCTAATGCCTGTGGGAATACCCTCATACCTGGGCCTGAATGTCGCCTGGCTCTGCTTCCTCAACAGCTTTCTGATAGCAGTAGTTTTGTGTGTAGCGTGTCCAGCGTCACAGATAGAACAGGGCTTGGCAGCAGTCCCCCCCGACAGCTTCTGTGAATGGAGGTTTAAATTTAACTTGGCCACGGAGGAGAAAACGTGACACACACACAAAGCAATACAATTTTGGACACACGTAAGAAGAAATGAAATTAGACGATGAAACCTGATTGTCTTGTAGTGAGAAAATATTTACTACTCTGGTTTTGTATTTCATGTGAGCAGGGTGGCTCTGTGGATGTCAGTGCTGCTTGGTCAGCTCAATATCTGGACCCTGACTGAAATATCTCAGCCACTATTAGGTAGATGGCCATGAAATTTTGTGAGAGCCCAACCAAACGATATAATCAGTCCTAACATAGCAGAGTTCAGAAACTGAATAAGAAGGCAGACATCACTGATTGCTTCTGGCTGTCAGGTGTTGAAAAACTCCTTTGATTGAATAAAAAAATCCAAAACACAAAAGCCTGTTTGAATTATCTTGATTCTTTTGACAAGAGTAACATCACACGAAACAGAGGAGCCACAAGTCCCACTGCTCAGTCTATTGTGAATATCAATATCTGCATTGGAATTATTAAAAACTGAGGGAGCGTGTGGAATTTTTATCACGAAAAACACTGTGTTATCTAATAACAACTGAGTAGATCTGTCAAGACTGAATTTATATTTAGGTCTATATTCTAGTCTCCATGGCCTTGTCTGTAACATAATCAAAGGAATTTTGTCAACAGAAAGGTTCAGTTTTACCAGGAGGAATTAAAGCCACCAGCAGAATTGAACAAACACGCAGGGAACAGATTTTAGATGGTGTTGGAATTGTTTAAGAATCCTATAATGAACTTAGAAGTAAAAAGAAAATGAATCGTAGACCTCAAGGCTGTTTTGTTTGTTGTTGATATGATTTCCTGCGTGTTTAGAGATCCTACAGAGCATCATGTCTGTGTGTTCAGAAGTCATAACACCAAATTTCATCACATGCAGCAGTCTGGTGCTTTGGGTATAAAGGAGCTCACCTTAGCTGCTTCCACCAACTGTGAGTCATCGCCTCTGCTGCAACGTCTGATGTGTTGGTGGTTCGCTAGTTTTCGATGAGCTTCTTTCACCTCACACTGAACTTTTTGTGTCAGTTTGGTGAATCTTAGGTAGATCGCTGTTTGGCAGATGGAGCCCGTTTGATGCCAGCTGCCCTGCAGGACTTCAAGTGTTTATGCTGACAGATTTCACAGTTGCAGCTTGTAAAAAGTTAAATGTGATATTGGAAAACAATTTTCATGATTTTTTCTGAATTTTGCAGAAACCTACAAGAGTGAAAGATAGATGGGACTGAAAAGATGCATATTTCAAGCTGTAAGAATCATTACTGATTCATTTGAAGAAAATTGCAGCATCTTTAACACGGAAAAACAATATAGTTAAAAATGCTTGATAAAGGCTCCCAGATGACAAAGATACCCTCCTGAAATTGGGTTGAAAATGTTGTGTGTTTCTTAGCAAACAATTACTGAATAATCAAAAGTGTGGTGGTTTAAGTTCATGTTGTTCAAACGTCCTGACTCTCAAGATATACTTTTTACCTCGATCCCTGTTAACTGTGTGAAAAAGTGTGAATAAACTCTAATTAGTGCAACAAAGAGATGAAGAGGGCAAAAGACAGCAGTGGTTTGACACTACAGAACTTTACTTGAATTTGATCCAAGTTCATTGTCTATACAGGGCATATTTACAAGATCGGAAATCAGGGAAGGGCAAAAACAGGAAAAAACTAAACAAAAACAAACACTAGATACAACTGAGGTATTAGCTAAAAGGATTTACAGGTATGTCATTTACTAGTAAATATCAATGATGATAAACAGTTAGAGATGCAGTGTCTTCTGCTTAAAAAACATCTTTTTATATCACAACATGAGGTAGGAGAACAGTGTCTCGATTCATGCAAGAACAAAAGTCTCATCACACTGTAGTATTGGCAACGTAGTATGTCATACACAGACTGCGTTCATGTTCCAGGACAGCATTGAGGGGAATAGAAGGAGGATTCTTTTTAGCCAAGCTATAAATAGTTTTTTAAAATCTAACAGGATATGTTGAAATTAAAAACATGATAATCTTCATAACCAGTGATCTGGGTGATCAACCACAATGCAGCCAAGCTTCTGACTTCTCCCACACTGGCATTGAAAATTTACTGGCTAAAAATGATGCACCCAACCACAATGCAAACCTGCAACAGTCCAAAGTTATCTTGGATTTATTCACCAGTTTATTATTATTATTATTATTATTATTATTATTATTATGGGTCTGTAAATCAAAATGTGTTCTTGTGGTAAATTGGGGCTCCTTTCACCTTGTTTTACTTGGCTGGGCAAACTTCACACCTGTAAAAACTCTGTACAAAACCTATCCCAGTTCTCATAACACTGCCAAATGTAAAAAGGCCCAACATGCCATCTTACAAGGGAATCTTTTCTTGCTAGTATCATTTAATCCTTTTCTCATTCTGATGAACAATTAAAGAAGTTAACATTGCCCCCTTGTGAATAAAATGCGAATTACACAGAAAGTAAAATTACAGATTTTCATTAGGTCTACCTGTTAATGCGATGAATCAAAATCTTTTTTTTTTTTTTTTTTTTTTGTTCCGCTCAAGAGGTAATTAAGTCAATAAAAACTAATACTGATCATCTTTTCAGTGATGTTAACACATCCAGACGAAGATCTATGCTCTCAAATCAGGAAACACACAATTACACATCCAGGGCAACAAGAGTGAGTTTTTTCTCTTTCCCTTTCCAAAGCTGCTGCGCTTCAGTCAGATGTCAAACACACACTCGCTTTCGCTCCCACACACACACACACACACTTGTGTTATTTCCAAATCAAACTGGGCTACATTTTATGTTTGTAATGTGACTCTTACTTAATATTTATCCTCTGAACCAAAAATGACATAAAACTTGCACATGTTCAGTGTTCATGCATTTGAGCCATCTCAATAGCTTGTGTGTTAAATGAAGGGAAACATTTTTTTTTCCACAATAAACTGATTGGTAGCTTGGCCCAGTGACTCTAAACATAAGGGGCAGCAAACATGCAAAAAATATCTAATTTTTTCACTTTTGTTTTTTTTCCCAAAATGCATTTTCTTCAACAAATGTACTCAATTTCAATCAGGGGAGGGGGATTAACAAAGAGGGAAAAAGCTCATTACATTACAAGTTAAACAGTTCGTAAAGATGAATTCCACAAAAAAACGAATGCATCAGCTCAGAAAGGTGGGAAGTGTGTAACAAAGTATTGTTTTCCTATTTTGCCTTTGTCCTGCAGCATGTCTCAGTAAACCATGCATTTCACTCCCCCACATCCACTTGACAAAAGTCAAGCTCTCATATCTGCAAAGATCACTTTTTTAAAAAAGAAAGGAAAAACATTTAGGCCATCTGAAGCCTTAGTTCTGGTCCAATTTATATAACCTTTTGAAGATTATTCATATAAGAACAGTTAATATATTAATGACTACTGTATTTACAAGGTAAATATAAATCTTTAGTTAATACGTTAAATATTTTCTTTGATAATTTCAATAAAGGTTTAAATGGAACAGTAGACAGTAGAGTGTACATTTGTGGCATGGGTTTGATTTAACTGGCTTGCACCTGCACCTGCTTTTATGACTATCAACAAACTACAACTTTACCCTGCCCCGGCTTTAAGGTCTGTTATTGTAAAGGGAATCTGTTTAAGAAAATCTGCATTAAACAGGATGGAGCACAGTGGAATGTCTATCAATTTGCATTTAGAGCAGATGCATAAAAAAGTTCAGAGTTTAGCTGAGGCCGATCCCCGACTCTTTTTAAACAATTATTTACACACATACACTCGCTTACAGGGATCTCCTTAGTGGCAATAAAAAGCGCTTTTGCCTGGCAACTGACACAATGAACGTCCTCTCTTATTCTGGCTGGACGTCTGCTCGCTCTCCTGGGCATCTACAAAAAACTTCACACCCCCAGCTGATCTGGCACTGGAGATGGATGGACGGGTATGTGAGAGCGAGTGAGTGACGGCGGTTCTGTGGGAGAGGAGGGAGGCCGTGTGGAGAGCTGGGGGGATCCTGTACAGTCTTGCCCGAGGGCGGGCAGAGGCCCTTGGACAATAACAGCTACCCCCATTCGGATGGCACAAAACAAAAAGGGCTCCCTCTGTACCCCCGGTGTCCGGGCCACCCAGCCTGCTGTGGGGGAGAGAGCAGGAGCCCCCTGAGCGCTCCCCTTAGTTCTCCCCTCTCTTCCTCTCCCTGCCCGGTGCTGTTTGTTCAGCCAGGCAGAATAACGTGAAGCAGGGCCCAAACCACCCCAGACTAACTGCTTTCACCTGCGACCCACATTCTTTGATGACAGTCTGACAAACAGGGTGGGGATAAACCGTCTGCTGACAATGAAGTCAAATGATCCAAAAAGACGAAGCAGCCCAGAAAACAAAGACGGACTGGTGCTTTGATCATCTGCTGGGAACGCTGGGGCCATTGTTCTGGCCGAATGCCTGCACCGTACTGACACACTGGAGTGTGTGCGGGCATGTAAGGATGGCGTACGTATTATGGCAACACACTACAGCTACTGCCTTTCTTCTTTTTAGAAAAGCTACACCGGCTCGACCAGCCCCCGTGTCCAGACGCATTCCTTTCCCAGGAGACTCTGGGGGAGGAGAGCACATTAAGTGCATAACACTGCTCGTGCGCTTCTTCACGCCAAGCCTGAAAAGAGCACAGTGTTTCCTGTCTAGCCTAAAATTGGGTGAAAACCACAGTGTTAAGGAGTTTCCCAGCAGAGGGCAACGGCGCTAGCATGCAGTGATGGAAAGTGTGAGGTCTTCAGTGGGTGGGTGTGTGTGTGTGTGTGTGTGTGTGTAGGGCTGTGGTGTTGGGGGGCAGGGGGTAATAGGAGACATCAGGCAGCTGGTAGATCAACCGTTGGATCGTTTGGTCTACAACAGGAAAGTCCAGGTGCAGCCCAGCAGAGTGAAGAGGAAGATAGTCTGTGTTTGGAGCAGCTGGGGTCCAGGACAGACAGTTTGCTAGCTAGCTACCTTGAGGTCACACTCAAAACACTAATTTCAAGTTCAGCGTCACTATTGGCATATTTTTATGAGGTTTTAGGACATCTGCTGAATGTCTTTTTTTGTACAGTGAAGTTTTTTATCCTCCATATAGACTTGATGTTTTAACAGATTATACTTTTGTTTCTCATTATTTTATAAGGAGGGGGGAAAAAATGTCCATGCAGTTTCCTGCATTCGCTGGTACTTGAGCATCTGGTCTGTAGGTACAGAAAGATGAAGAGGAGGCACACAACCAGGCGCCGTCATATGTCTGTGGGCACCGGCTACTGTGCCAGGTAGCAGAATGAAGTGACGTCCATAAGGAGCTGAGACAAGTGTCTGTGTCTGTGTCTGAGCTGAAGTCTTAAATCTTTAAGTCATTGGCTCCAGAATCCAGAGAGAGCAAGAAGGGATGGGAGGGGAGGGGGACAATCGTGAAGGGGCAAAAATAGTGACGGGTTGAGTTGGTCTCTACTTGACCAGACTCCTGTCTGTTAAGCAGCTGTTTGTTCGGTAAAAACTATAAATTAAATCATACATGCCCAAAAAATCTTTAAATATGGTTTGAAGAGAGGAGAAGGAGCAAAAGAAAGAATAATAATAATTAAAAAAAACACACACACCAGAAAACTTTTCTTTTGAGTGATGTTAAATTACAAAAACAAAAGTCAGTCCTACACTGAAATAAGAGGGGAGGAGGGTGAGACGCACAACTTAAAAACAGCCTGAAGAGATGTGATGCCCCTTTCTGCTTCAGGCTGATTTGTTTGTGCCTATAGCGTTTTTGGGTGATGGGTGAGGACAGGAATGAGGGAGGGGTAGAGGCGCCTGGAGGGGCAGCAGTTACTTTTGGCCAGCCACTGGGGCCTCTGAGATGGAGGAAGAGGAGGAGGAGGGCGGGGAGTGGGCGTTAGGGGGTCCAGTGGAAGGGGTGGGGGGAGGGGAGGGGCTGCCTCCCATCGTGCCAGACCGGGCCATCTGCTGCTTGAGTTGGGTGATTGTGCGCTCCAGCTTCTCCCGCGCCTCCCGCTCCCTGCGCAGCTCCTCCTGCAGCTCCTGACGGTCGGCCTCCGCCCGCTCCAGCCTCTGACGGAGCTCGGACAGCTGTGGAAGACACACACATGAGGTCGAGTCAAGTTATGACAACAGCACAGCACAAGGCATTTAGTCTGACATGCTATCACAAACATGAGAAAGTAAGTCATGTTGTTTTTATAACCACAACAGTCAAAACTGGGCCACAACACAAAACTGTCCAGTTATCCCCCCCACTATTTCCTGTCAGTTTCAACCACTTCATTTTACTTTGCCTTGTGTATAACAGCTATTTATCACTGCCAACATTCAGATGCCAGACAGCTTTATTGTCAACAATAGTGTAGATTTTTAAATCATGTCACTGGTCAGTGTGGTCACTTTTTACAGGCTAAAGTAAACAATGACATTGACAATAATCTGGTCTGAGTTACGCAACAGTTAAGACAATGATTGCGCTGTTTGTTACTTGCAAAATGTCAAGTTTAAGACTTAGCATTAGTCTCATGACCACACAAACATACGCACACCCACTCTCATATCTGGCAGACAGCCTGGTTTTAGTGCCAAAGGGAGTGAGACAGGAGGAACCGGAGCTTCAATAACAGATGGGGGGGGGGGGGGTACTGTAGCCTTGAGCCCAGACCAACATTACACAATCTATCTCAAGATTAAGTCAAGTGGAAACCCAAACAAAGGCCCTAAATGCCTGAATGTTCGTGAGTATGTACGTGCTGTCATGCTCTTCAACAAAGTGCTCCACACTCACAAAATGATTTAGTCAGGAAGCTCTGACGCACAGAGGCAGCTCATCCACATCTCGAGGAATATGTGGGTGACATCTTTATGGTCTCAGATTTTTTGCCATTATCTAAGCTTCATTTTTTAAAATTTAGTGAAACTTCTAAATCCAAGCTGAGATTAGTAAGTACCAGAAATGCTGCATTTAAGTAGATTCAAGGGCAAAATCATCAAGGTTCATAAATTGCCAAAAAGAAAAGCTAACTCAGTGTGAATGGTCAGTAAATGCTAGGTAGTCTGATTATTTATAGTGTTGGAGTTGCATCGATGCTTCCTTGGTTTAAATTAGATTCCCACAGGAGCATAACGTTAGTATAACATATGCACATTGCAAGCCAGTGTGCATACGTTAAGAGTCAGGCTGTTTCTGATGCCAGGATCAGCTCTGTGCACGCATTTGTTCCCCTATAAGCCCATACCTGGGCAGCATAGTGGGCCTCTTGCTGGCGTTGTGCCCCTGGTTCGCAGGCACAGGCCTGCTGTCGGAGCTGCTCCAGACGGGTCTCTAGTTCCAGCTGTTCCTGGCGGGCCTGGCTAAGCTGCCGTGCCTGTTCGCTGTGCACTGCCTCCAGCTCGCTGCGTAGCTCCCGCTGCTCGGCACTCAGCTCCCGTAGCCTCGCTGCCTCGCCCCCGCGCAACGCCTCCAGCTCCTGGAAACACAAAGTGTAAGTAAAGGGAAATAATAATGCAATACTTCACTGACCGCTGTTCAGAAAAGTGTTTTTCATTTCAGCCCCTTAACAGGGAATCAGACGTGTAATACCGCACAGTGCTTCAGCTGATGAAGCAGCAATGTTGCTCCAATTTAGATCGAATCAAAACTGTATGCGTTGACATTTCAGACATAATCAAGGGCAAAAAAGACAGTTGTTGAGAAAAGTATTGTGAATGACCTATCTGGCTTTTCCTTTTAAAAAATGTGCATTTTACTCATGTTGTCTCATTGCAAGAATACAAATGTCTTCGAATCCCCCTGGAGGGTTCAGTACAAGGTGTGAATGTCACTGTAATGTAGGTCAACTCTACTTCCATATGTCCAAACTGATATTCAAAAGAGGTGTCAATTAAACAATGTGTAATACATTAGTGAAACATTGCGATTTAGGGGAAAGGAGGTGCTCATTTATGTTAAAAATGGCAGAATCATCTGATAACTAAATGTTTCATGTGGTAGAGATGAAGGGGGTCAGCAGGAGGCGAGTGTCACCTCCACATCCACATCAAGGACACTTTTATTAGACGAGGACAGTTATGGTTTAGTTTATCTCAGGCTCATTTATCTTGGTCTTTGTTCTTTCCAACCACTGACTCACCATTTCAAGCTGCAGCTGCTTGTGCAGGGTGGAGTTGAGCTTCTCCTGCTGCCTGCTGTACATCTGCATGATCTCAACAACAATCCTGTCCTTGTCGTCCTCCAGCCCCCCCACCACTGCTGCAGCACCGCTTGTGGCAGAGCCTGTGTCTTTAGCCGCTACTTCCGTTACCGGTGACAACAATAACGCCGGAGCAGGAGGAGGGGTGTGGGCGGGGGTGTGGGTGGCTTTCTTGTTGCTCGGGCTGCTTGTCTCCATGGAAACTGCCTGGGTTTGGCATTCCCGCTCAGTGGCCGAGGCAGCAGCGGCACGTTGGGATTTGGCCTCATCGCTGCCAGCAGCTACAGGAGGCGACGCGTGAAGATCTGAGGAGCAAGAGGAGGATGAAGGAGAGAGTTTTTTAAAAAAAAAGAAAAATAAGGAAAAGAACAGGAGGTAGTTGAAAGACAGGAAGTGCAAGTTGAGAAGGTGCATAGTTCGCCTACGTTTAGTAACAACCTCACTCAACCTCATAAAAACTCACACCTCATTCTCAGTGTGAGCACACACGCAAGCACAAACCCCATGAGACTACAAGGAACCAAACACTTTTCCACAAATATGTGTGTGCACCCTCAGACATGGAGACAGAAGAGAGATGTATAAAGGGTCTTGCATTGGAGCTCCACTGCCCTGTACTGTCCTCCACTCAGTCTGGCCTTGAAGAGCCTGATCAAACAGGTGGTGTCACACTAACACGTACAGACACATGTGCACAAATACCGCAGGATATGTGTCACCATGTCACCTAGTAATGACAACGTGTGTGTGTGTGTGTGTGTCTACGCAGGTATAAGCTCACTGACAGAAAAAAAGTGACAGAGCGAGCAGGAGAACAGCAGATTGTTTACAGGTATAATGTATTCATACTGTATGTGTTTAACAGGAAACAGTGTGCTCTGTGCACAGCGTGTCTGGCATTGAAGAGGACACTCATTTACTGACTCAAGTCAGCTTTCACATGTGCACACATACACTAACACATATATGCACTTCCCTACATGCTCTGCGTTGCGTTGCACGCGCACACACACACACACACACACACACACACGCGTGTGCATAGTAAAAGCACACAAAAAACAGGAGTGAATCATGTGATGGTGGATCAAAAGGAAATAAGCAGGGGGTAGAGAGAGAGGAAAAGAGGACCACAACAGAAAGAGTGAAAAGCACACAGACAGACTGAGAGAGAAAGGCTTTCAATGAAGGAAAAAAGAAGGAGAAGGGGCCAAAGGGAGTGAGGCGGGAGGGGGGGGGGGGGTGACGGCAGACTGAGAGGGAGGCGGAGATGAAGGAGCCACAGAAGAAAGAGTAAGATTGATGGATGGATGGAAGAGGAAGTGCAGGAGCAGACGGAGGACAGACTGAGAGGATGTGGAGATAGCAGCCAGGAAAAGAGGCAAAGGAAGAGTGAGGGAAGGAAGACATATTTGGTTGGAGAAGAAAAACGGAGAACAGAATGCCTGAGAGACATGAGAGAGACAGCCTGGCAGTCAGACATGGTGTAATAATGGCAGACGGAAACTACTGCTGTGATCCAGCCTCCATCTCTCTCTTTCTCTATACACACATACACACGCAGACTCTCCATATTAATGCTGGCTTAATATAATTTATACACTTAAATGTGCACATAAAAACACATGCAGGACAGAGAAGAGGTCAAAGCCATTTCAACCACCCATACAAAAGTGAGGTGCCCCAAGAGTCTTTATATGAAGGTCAATGCATGATTATGTACGTTGCTGGAGGCTGCAACTCTAAGTGTACGTGTGTGTGTGTGTGTGTTGAATGCTAGTTTACTGTTGGTTGTATGTTTAGAGAATGCACGTGGCTGCTTTTTAAGTGTACTACATGTACATGATCTGGATGTCTCCTCTACTTATGTTGCATGTATGTAAATTGCTCATGCCTGCATGAAACATGTGTCAGCTTTACATATGTCTGATGCACATATAGCAGACACAGGAGTATTTATCAACAGTTCACATTTAATAATCGATATTGTCTGCCTGTGTTTGTGAAAATCCTCAAGCTCAAATTGGTTCTGTTACAAAGCGCATACAATATCACACAAAATGCAAACTCAAGGTCCACTTACTATTTTCTTTTTCTTTCATCAAAGAAAGAACAGTAATGATTTTAGGTCTGTTTCTGGATTACAAAAAATTGTTACACTCCAAATAAGTGTTGTTGCATTATATCATATTATTAATTATCATTATTTTATAGTTATTTTTATAATTAACAGTTATCAATACTTTGTTTTGTCTAGTCTTGGTATTTTGTTTAAAAAACGAGCTGCCAAAAAAGTCTTTTACTTTTATCCCTCAGCATTTATTATTTGTGAGTAATATTTGCATACTTCATTAAAGGTTTATGCCATACTATGTATGTGTGTGTAGATACACATAAGGACATCAGGTATCCCTTAATGTGCAGGATCTATTAACAATTATATCTTCCTTTATAGTACAAGTATACAACAACCCACAGAAGAGATTTGTAATTTACAAATACATTAATAAATGTACATATATGATTACAATCATATATAAAGGTGTTATAAGCTATTTATGAATTGTTTATGAAAATTTTAAGATAGTAAATATAGGAGGTTAAAGTAAAATGAAGTTTATATTGTAGAATAATTGTCGCACTCCAGGATCAGAGAGAAACACTACCACATGAAAGCGCTCTGTCTACATTAGTATGTTTGAACTAATTCATTTTAATATGCAAACCAAGTAATTATGGTATTTTCATACCACTAATAAGAGGAAGCATCACATTACCTGCCAAATCACATTGGATAATGTAACTAAATAACTGCCGCAGTGCTAAAGCCAGTCATTTAATGAAAAAAGGAATGAAACAAGTTTAAGTAAGTTATGATTCCTTGTGGTATTCTATTTTAGTATTATTACAGTTGCATGTAGCGGTTGATTTTAACATGCAAATTGAAATGCTTTAGAAGTGCATAGGGCTTCCCTGCTCAGTAGTTACCTAATTTGTATGCCATCTAAAGGGTTGAAAATTCTCAGCACATCTTTGGAATTTTCATGTCAAGAAAAGCTAAAATAAAATCATATAATAAATTATTTCTTGTATATAAAGCCCACATTACCTTATGCCTTTCTGACCTGTTTATCCAACAAAAGACCTCCTCAGCGGTGTGACTAGTTTAGTCATGGGTTAGTTAATGATAATTGGGTCTAAGTATGATCTAGATGAGCACTATATGAAAAGTGTCCAGAGGAAATCTCCATTGTAATTTGGTAAAAACCCAAGTAAATATTTCTTTGAATGAATGTTTCATTACTGACCCATGGGTGGCTCATCATGGCCGAGCACTCTGCGGCCGTAGTGGTGTTTGAGCAATGCCCCGAGCATCTCTGGACTCATCTCTGCCTCCCTTCGCAGAGACACATTTGGAGCCACCATCTTGTCATATGTGTACAGGTAGTAACTGGGAGAAGAAAGAAAATAAAGAAAAAGACATTTGTAAAACTTTTCATGCGAACAAATCCTATCCCACCATTGTTACAACATGGAACACCCATTGAAAAGTAATTTCATTTCATTGCCTGAAGCCAGGGTACGCTGCCAGTAACGTACATATTGAACTGAGTGTCTGTTGTCTTTCACAATCTAATCATAATGGCAACAGAGTCACTTTTAACATACTTCTGCCTTCACAGCAAAGGCCATAAAATGTTACAACTTATGGACTTTGCAGTGCTGGCACACATTACGCAACATTTACACCTGTGAAATGGCCCTTTTACCTCTGCAGCAGTAAAACACAGATGAAACAAAGTAATAAAAAAAGTCATTTGGTGAATGTTTTGGCAGAGTAACTGCACTTATCTGAAGACAGGAGCTGAAAATATCATGTGGAATATTAATATCTCTCTTATCATGTGTTTACAGCATCTCAGCCCAAACAGACCTTCAGCTTATCACAAATGTCCAGGTAGTGGGTACAACTGAGAGAGATGGTGCCTGGAGATGCACTGAAGCAACTGAGCCAACACTATCTATCCATTCCTGGCTCCATGATGGGAAGGGAAGGAAGAACGAGAGATAGGAAGAGACAGAAGTGAGAGAGAACAGGAGGGGAGAGGAGAAGAGAGAGAAATGGAAGAGTAGAGAAGAGAAGAGCGCTTTGAACCCTTCCCCCACCAAGAGTCCCCTCCAGACAGAGCTGAGGCTGGAGCTGTGAACTAGGTTAAGCATGACAGCTCAGTGGGGCTCTGCCTGAAAAACTACAGCCCGACCAACTGAGCTTTCCTTCCACTTCCATGGCTGAAAATGAAGCACTGCCTTCTTGCCTGAATGAGAATCTGAAACTCCTTCACACGAAACGGCAAAGATGTGATTGAATAGTGGAGACTCGGCTCATATTTGACAAGTGTACAGCTAATGGATATTGGTAGCAACCCAAATACGACATTATGTGCTGTGGCTGTCTAGCACGATACTTGGCTGTAGCAGAGCATTTCATTATTACCAACGCTGCCCTGCAAGTGGGAAACTGGTCTGTGCGAGTACTGACTAGTTTGAGAGTATAACAGTCCAATAATGCTAGTAGACCATAACTCTAATCCTTCTTTTTAGTCTAGCCTGACGTCTGCAAGCCTCAACACAGTCAGTATGTCAGAACAGTCACATGTTGCTATGACGCTATAAAATCTATCTAATTCCATTTTTTAATCTGGGTCAGATTACTGTGAGAGCTATCAGAGCCCCACATCCAAACACAGGATAGCATCCTCTGGGGAGGGATGGAGGGAGGAAACGAGACCCAGTAAAGAGGAAATGAGGGCTTTGGGAAGAAAAGAGGAGGGAGGGAGGGAAGGAAAGGAGAAGATCATAAAATGGAGAATAGAGGACAAAAAAGGGACCTGAACAAAGTCTGTGTCCCTAAAATGAACAATTTAAAAATTTGGTTTTTAGAGTTAACAAAGAAACTTAATTTTTTAAAAACCTTAAAAGTATAAAATCATAAAATACACAAGACAAAAGTGAACTACACACATTTTGATAAACATTAAATTGCCTCAGTCATTTTTCAAGCAGAAATTCCACACATTTGCTGGTTTTAATTCTTTATATGAAAATTCGTTTCTATACGACAAAAAAGTGAGTTGTGTTTATTTATACAATTACATTTTTATTTATTTTTTTTAAACCACTTTAAATAATGTGAGCGACTTTGTGTTATAGAATGGATATACTGGACTGAATGTCAGACAACACAAGATGTAAGCTTAGACATTTAATGGTGATTTTTAAAAAAAGAGCTTGTTGATAAATCTATCATAAAAATAATTGTAAGCTGCAGAATGCTGGTGTCATTCAATCATAGTCAATATGATGCAGTACCTGGGGTGGACCAGGGTGGGGTGTCCTGGCTCCTCCTTGATGTCCGAGAAAAGGCGGTTGAACACCAGAGTAGGTGGAGAAGTTTTCCCCTGAGGAAAACAAAAACACACACATAAATATGACACTGCAGAGTAACATACTCTATCTTCTAGCTATTGTGTTAAGACTACAATGGCACACAATGGATTCTCCTCCATCCACATTTATTGATCTTCGCATACAATTTGGTAGATGAATAGATTAATCATCACAGCGGCAATCAGCTGCATGCCCACGCACACACACATGCTTAGACATGAATACATGGAGGGAAACAGCAGGTGAAGACAGGAATGTGCTGTACTGCACATGGTGCTCTTGCCACCATAATCTAATAAAGCTAATATATGCATGCATACATGTGGATGAGGGATCATCCATCAAGCTTAAGCTGAGGGAGAGTTAGGGTGTGTGTGTGTGAGAGAGAGAGACAGACAATTGTAATGAAGAGCTGCTTCCCTGCATGTGCATGTGGTTTGTGTGTGTAGTGATAGGGGGAGGTGAACAGCACAGCCTTTCAGCATCTGTATGGGTATATCCCTGAGAGGTCAAAAAGGAGAAGTGTGCCGCGATGAAAGGGTGAACAGTGGGTGTGTCTGTCAGTGGGGGTGATGACCCTGAGAGCTGGCCTGGGTGTAGAGGAGGGGGAGAGGGAAGGCAGGAGGGGGACACTGGGGCAACAGAAGAGATGTTGGAGAGATGTGTGGATGGATTCCAGGAGAAAAGCAATGACTGACCTTTCTCGCAGGGTCAGCATCCGCCTGCTTTCCACTGGGTGAGCAAAGGTCTGCCAAGGATTTCCTCACCTGGCTCTCCTCCTCCTCCACTGTTTTCTGAAACACATTAAGAAAGAGTCTGTATTAGACATATACACAAACCAAGGTTAGACAGGCAACAGAAAGGACCGAACTAGCACAGAAAACAATCGCTGGAATAGTCTGAACAATTAAAAAGATGCATACTGTTTCAGGAAGCTTGGGAATGAGAAAGTTGAGGGGAAAAAAAGAAAAAAAAAAAATCAACTGGCATTGTGGTCACTGAGGAGAAGGATTGAGACAAATTACATTTAAACGATAGGAAATAGAGACAAATGACATCCAAGAGATAGAAAATGGAGACAAATGGCATTAAAAGAGAACAGCCCGAGTGAGCTACGGTCTGAGTAGGCTGTAATACAGTGTTGGAGAGAAGAAAGGCGGCAGAGAAGTTGATAAGCTAAGAGTAGAGACTGAATGCGCCCACTGAGGAAGGCTTATGAATAAACGCAGGAAATGCACTGCTCATAGTCAACATGGCTATGACATGGCCTGTCATTATGAGCCTCTGTGCATGTGATTCATTGTTATACATGCAACATGATTGGAGCCAACATCTCCTCGTAAAGATGTATATATTTATGTGTGTGTGTGTGTGCTGAATGTTTTTGATTCATTGTGTCAGCTGTGCACCTTGTGCACCATGTGTGTTCAAATACACACCACTGGCACAGTTTGTAGTTGTGCATTTAGTAAGTGCGTATGTCGTTTTTTTTTTGTTGTTTTTTTGAGCAAATCCAGGACACACTCAGTGAGAGGCCACAAGCTGATGGAGTTGATGCTTATCTGTGGCAGACAGGCCTGACAGTACACACAGGCTGCCTGCAGTTCACAAACAAACACACACAAACTGAACTGACATGTAGCGCAAGCAACGTAAGAACAATCATTACATTGTGAGATACAAGGTAGACCACAACAACAGAGATGGAGAATGGATGAGGGATGCGTAGAGAGATGATAGGAGAAGGTGGGAGAGAGGGATTAGAAAAAAAGTGGATAGAGGAAGAGAATGAGGAGAAAAGTGCAAAGGCAGAGGGACAGAGGGACTGGAGAAAGAGGGATAGATGTTGTAGGAAGCATCAATAATTGACTTACTAGCCTTTCAAAGCTGGCAAGAATGCACACACATAGTTGGACACAGTGAATAATAAACAGACGGCCTTTCATCAGCTGTCAGCTGGAGTAAAGGGTTTTCCGTTGCACTGTATCTTCTAAAAAACTTGCCATTACAAGAGGTAAACAGCCTCTAAACAATACGAGCAAATTAATGTAACAACAAGGTCATAAACAGCAAAGTTGGCTCCATGTCCATCAGCTTCACTGCAGCAGATGTAATTACTTGTTATACCTCATATGACATTTATTTTATAATTTTCAAATTTATTCATTTAATTAGTAAGTTTCAAAGCCATTTGTTGCCTCATGTGCCTATGCACTACTACATTAGATCTCCTCACACACAGTCTGGAAATTTCTTTCCTGTTAAAGGAATTGTTCAATATTTAGGAAACAGTTAAACAGTGACTCACGCTTAAAGCACTCATCAAAGCCAAAATAAAAGATAGTGATCTAGTGATCGATCCCTGGTTCTACATTGTAAGAATTTGTTCGACACTTTTTTTACTATGGAGACATTCTAGAGACTGAAAGGTTGTCCACATCTGCGTTTATTTCAGTGTTTTGTTATAAAAACTAACCAGAAAACAACTACCAGTATTGCTGATTTGTGAGCATGTGAATTCATGTGTACTTTGTGTAGGGGATACTCTCTCATTTACAAGGGCATGGATGAATGAGCATGAGCATGCAAATGTAAAAGGCTGGAGCCATATGTGTAGCCAGGTGTGTCTCTGTGTGTGTATCCAGAAGGGGGCTTGTCCGTTTATAAGCGCTCATGGTTGGTGTTTTTTCCTTTTTTTCTCCAGAAGGCAGCACTGCAGCACTGAGGGAGGGATGGTGAAAGCGAGGAAGAGACACAGGGGGATGATGGGACAGGGCAGAGAAAGATGGAAGGAGGGAACACAGGGAGGAGAATTGAGGGGTTGAGCTGGGTCTCCATCAGCTGGATTTCCTCCAATATCAAGGTTGTCTGGCATGTGTGTGTGTGTGTGTGTGTGTGTGTGTGTGTTTGAAGCAGATGCTACTATTCATCTCAAATGTCAATTCCTAATCATAGGCCCCCTCCTCTTCTCCCTGTGAACGTTTGTGAGACAAACACAGAGAGAGTACACAGGACAAAACTGACATTAACACCGGTTCATCCAAGGGTCTTTCATTTGCTTGACCCCCATGATAGCACATGTTGGGCTGATGAGACAAATGGCAGCTCATTAAAAGGTGTGTGAGAGAGAGAGAGAGAGACTGTGTTGGTTCATGTATAATTTTGCCTTTATGTTCCTTAGACAAAGTGTTAAAGCTGAGGTTTGTTCGTTTGTATATGTATGTGTCTCTCCATACAGACCATACATGTTATGTCTCCCATTAATGGTGGCCTGTATCTCTCCCTGCTGTAATTCCTGCTTACCTGACAGTTGACAGCTTAACGCCCACCACCCACACACTACTGCTCGTTATTCCTGTTGTTCTGCGTTCTCTCTTCTTTAATGAATGTGTGCAGGTATTTGCACATTTAAACATAACTGTTTTTCCTATCCTCCTGTTGCCCATCTCTCTCTCTCTCATTCCCAACCCCCAATGTGCTTTATTAACACACCAAGCTGTGATTTGGGCTTAATCTGCAGTAATGAAGCATCTCTCTAATGTGGGTTGCTCCTGCAACACACCAAACACCCACACATCCAGCCCCTAACCCCACTATGTCTCCAGTCCTTTGTCAGATTGAAGCTCGCCTCATGACAATGAGGATTAGCATTCCACAGACACTCACCCAGCTGAACTCTGCCCTGTTGTTCCTAATCACCAGCAGTCTACCTGCTGCTGCAGCTACAAACACACACACACACGGTTCACCCCACTACATACATGAAACATGCTGCTATAGACACACACAGCCACATGAACTTTGTGACCCATTTCTACAGCCTCAGTTCATTCCTCCGACCATTAGCACACATGACATTTCTACAATAGACATATTAATGGAGCAGAAAGTGTTTTTTTTTTCTGTCTGCGTAGTCTGAGTGCTGCTAAATCCAACAATAACAAGCGGCACTCTACTACAGACATCCATGACCGTACATTATCATACACTTTCTGGCAAAGGGTGGAGGGTAATGCATTTCACCTGAAGCCATATTTCAACTGTGAGCTCCATTTGTGTTTCCCACTGCAAAGCACTAACATCCAATTTACACTTGGACTTGTTGCCTCAATCCTATTTTTTAGCTGTAAAATGAACAACAGAGAAACTTTTGAAATGGAGGTAGAAATTTTTATGTAAGCTGGTGTGAACAGTAATATAAACACAATGTAATTTCAGGTTTGCACTTTGCAATTAGATTTTTTTTTTCTCCATGCCCATCAGTATAAATTTCATATTTGGCTGTGCTAGTGAATGCACCACCTTATCATTCATGTAGACTCGATTTCTGTCTGGGCTGAAGGCTTCTAGCGCCACAAACGGCCACCTGATTTCTTTCTTAGCAGAAAACCTCAGAGGGCGTGAGGGAGTCTCTTTCAGTGCTTGACAGTGTCCCCTCATCACGTATCAACACACACACTGACACACTGCCACACAGAGTGCAAACAAGTCTGAGGTCAAGCTCTCCACCTCCTCCCCTCAGTCTCTCCACTTCAGTCACGTGGACCCTCCAGATGACTGCCGTCTCAGTGCACTCATGCTCAGACACACACACACACACACACACACAGAGAGAGAGTTACTCTTGGCTATAAATACACATGCTGTCTCCATATATGTATAATAAAACACATACAAGGACTGCTGCCCCCACCCCCACCAAAGTGATTTGCTTCCGACACAGTAAATCATACTTAAAACAAATCATACACAACACACATTTACCAGTTTGACCTGAAAATGTAGCCTTCCCAACGTTAAATCATTTGCCAAACACGTCACTCAAAACACTCATGAATTAAAATTAAAATGTGACATGATTTTTCTGCAGTTGAACAGTGATATGATTTTGAGAAGGCAGAGAACATGCTGGAAATACAAGTAGAGCTGAAAAAAAATCTGTATATTCTGAGTCAGTAAAAAAAAAAAAAAAAAAAAAAAGCAAAACAACATGTTTCAACATGAACAACCATACTATTGAACTGAGCCCTACATACATTACCAGGACATGCATGCTTCTGTTTTTAACTGCCACAGAAACACTGAAACTGTAAAATCCTTCCCAGGATATAAAATACACACTCATAATCACTCATACACAAACACAACTAGCCTCAACAAGCCTTATGGCAAATCTTATCTGGCGCATAATAAAGAGTGTGCAACCCTCATTCTGACCTTTCATCCCAAAGCAGCAGGCCTCTGTGTTTGTATGTGCATTATTAAAAATCAATTTAAAGCCCCTCTGTACCCTAAAACATAAACACTGTTGGGTCCCAATTGTCTTCACATCTGCTGAAAGTCGAGCATCAGTGGTAGTGTATTAAAACTGAAACAAACCCCAGGCAACTGCCACAGTCTTGCTCCAAGGGCAGAAACAGAGAGAGGTTCACAAAACAAAACTGTACCACCCACATTCCCTCTTCCTCGTCTACTTCTTGCCCCCCCCCCAAAAGCCATTCATGCATCTGGCACTCAAGAAGGGGAGGGAAGGACAGGGGAAAGCAGCAGGCAGCAGATGAGGATGGAGTAATGCAGCTCATTCTCCTGTTTCCTCTCTCAGGAGGAAGTAAAACAGCCTTTATTTGGGTGCCTTTTCATTCTGCCTCAGACGATGAGGGAGAGAAAGAGAATGGCACAAGACACACACATACACAGACACAAACACACACACATGAACAGAGACAACCAGTCACGCCCTGTCTGTTTCTAAACCACATCCTGTTCTGCTGCAGTCGTCAGCTGTGCCAAAGATCAAGCTACAGATACGTGGATATATATACTTCCTGGCAAAACCAGGCAATGAGATATTGAAGCCTCTTGGTAGAAATTAATTTATGTCCCATGTCTCCTATTTTAAACTCATTCCTTTCCCCTTAAAACTCTCCTAAAAGTTTATCCATCAGGTTGCCAGAATTTAGATTTTACACATAAAACTTCTGTCTGTCTTTGAGTTCTGGTCTTAGGTGTTTTCCTGGGAACTGGGGCTCTGGTGCTCACACCGTATATATGAGACTGTATTCATGTTCAGTTCTCCAACTGTTATTTACTGTGACTCCTTGAATCTTGAGTTACACTTGAGTATGTTTGAATAATAGTAAAAGGACAAGTACATTGGCCACTCAGAATAGCTTATAATATTATACTTGATTATATATAGTCAAGAGTTGGCATTTATCTTAGCTTGTCTTCTGCTTAGACTGGTTATCATGTTAACCTTTCACTAAGGGCGTAAAGGAAGAAAAGATATATTTCTTACTCCATGTCCTGAGAGGGAGTTCACTGAACTTGTTTTTCTTTGGCTAAAGGCTTGAATAAATAGATATGGGCTAATAAAACAGGAGGCCACAGACAAGGACAGGTTTGACAGGTGGACGGTTAGATAAACAAGTGACAGAATGAAACAAGGAAGGAAAGGGGAAAAAAAAAGGTCAGGCAGACAGCCAAGTCAAATGAGGAGGCAAAGAGACAACATGTGACTGTCTGTGCCTCCACTCAAACACACATACCTGTTCATCCTTTTTCCCAAACACACTCAGAAACTACAGAGTTAGACAAGCACAACGATAAACATCAGCCAGACTGGTCATGCCAGAGTCACAACTCACTCTCACACACACACAGACAGATAAGCACAGGTTCATTCCCGACTTGTTTTGGCTTCAGGCCCTGGGCACATTTTTGCGTCACATGCGCAGTCTGTCTAGACAGTCATCACACACAGTCTCACACAGTCTCACACACACGCACGCGCACACGCACACGCACACGCACACGCACACGCACACGCACACGCACACGCAGACACAGACACAGACACAGCTTTTTCCTCCATGGCTACAGCTCCAGTCAGCCATTTTACAATCCATGCACAGACTTGATAGCTGGAGTCTATGGGAGGAAATGAAGCTGAATAGAAAAGTGAAGAAAGTTCCTGTAATGAATGTACTCATACATCTACTGTCTACCCACTGTAGCTTTACCACTGACAGGAGTTTAATTTAGAAACCTGCAGCAGATTTTCTCTCTGACCCCCCCCCCCCAAAAACAACAAAAATGCCTCTTTAAGTTCTCTCAATCAATTTTTCTCCCCCCCACTCTCTCTCTCTCTCTCTCTCTCTCTCTCTCTCCACCTATGTTTCTCATGTTTTACAGTCAAATCCCAGGTGGAGGTCTCCAGTCTACATTCAAAGCAGTAGGGAGGGATTGTAATAATGTTACCCTATGAACAGACAAAAAGGCTGACTGAAATACACTAGGCCACACAGTCTAAAGTCACCCCCACGCCCATGCCAAACACAGGGACCATCTATGTGTTAAAATCTCGAAGGAAAAATATTAGACAAACCTACAATCAGTTGTTTCCAGGTGTTTTGTTTTGTCAAAATAGTTGTTTAAAATCCAAAAATATTCAATCTGCTATCAAGGATGTCAACATTTGAGAATCTTTTGCCTTTTTTCTTAATGATTAAATTATTTTCCCAACTGATTGCTCTCGCTCTGCTACATTAAACCCTTCCACCATGCTTCAGTCCCACAGCTGTCTAATCTCATTTGAAGTTGTTACTAGAGATGGATGACTGAGAAGAATTATGCTTCCAGTTGCTATAATGATCACGGGGACAATTAAAGCAGGTCGACTAACTGGTTGACAGTAAATTAATACATTGCAACTTTGGTCATTACTCATTTGAGTAATTTATCATGATGGAATTCTGCAAAACACTAGTTTTGGCAGGATTATTCTGACTCTATTTAAAGACGCCATTTTGAAAGCTGTTAACATGAGATAGAAATCTCACATATACTACATGTTTAATTGATCAGTAAGGGCAGATATAATGAATGTAGCCCTTGCAGAAATAATAGGCATAACTGAGAGGTGTTTGTTTATTAAATACTTCATGCACTGCATCAGAAGAACTGAACCATCAAAGCACCAACCGTAAATTCTGTGAAAAAAAAAATGCCATGAACAGACAAAAAAAAGGTTGTAAAATAAGATAATTTTAGCCACTCACATGGAGCTGTATGAGAAAGGAAATATGAACCAGCCTTGTGAGAGACGCTGTATGAAAGTAAGATTTGTGATAGCTGAAATTTCCTGTTTATCTTCTCTGCTTATGTAGCAAAGGACGAGAAGTGAAAAATGTATGTTTTCTCTCACCAACTGACTTCACGTTGAAATAGAGATTCCATATGAAATCTGGGCCTAATCTTAACTCTTCCACCACCATATTTCATCAGGTTTAAGATGAATTTGTATTGTCAGCCTGTTTTAATATGTGACCAGTGAAATTCCTTCTGCCCCCAAAAACACACATGGAAAATGGAGCGTCTTTTAGTCTGTGATGGGCATTTAAAAATCATCCATGTGTAAGACAGCACTGTGTATACATGAGCAGATTCCTGTCTCAAACACAGCAGCTCAGTTTGTGTGCGCTCCACTTTCCTTTCCCACTGCCCCTGCCCCCCAGAGCGTTAATTACCAAAGCTACTGGGGCTCACCTATGTGAGTCAACCAGGCCAGGAGACAAGACACCCACCAAAAATAGATGCACATGTAAGTAAACAGACATCCCATCAAACAACAGCTCCATCAAACAGCAGATTAGGAGGATGAAGAAACTGACCAAAATTTCCTTCAAGCAAGCTGTGTGCGCACAAATATTCACGCAGACACACTTCATACTCCCAGGAGGACACCTTGGCTGAGAATGAAGCCTGTGGGGCCTTGCCTTGTCTGAGGATGACTGTACTCATCATTTAAGCTTCATCTGGGCCAGTGTATGCACAGGCTTCGCCATCTCAAAAAAATAAAGAAATAAAAGAGAACGTCTCTAGAGAAGCCTGCTGCCACTGTTTGGAGGTAGGTTACTGGTTCAAATTCTCAATTAAGGGTACATGTGAAACTACCACAAAAACGCAGATAAGCCTCCTGGTTTTCTGTACAAGGATAACTCAGCTTACTATTCAAATGGATGAAACAACTCAGAGTGCTTGGAAACAGAGGGGAGTGAGAGAGCTGGAGAGAGGACGAGCATTGCTAAGCAGACTGAAGGCCGAGAGAGGCTGTCAGCAAGCCAGCAATGCACTGTTATCAGTAGAGAAAGCGAGTGAAAGCACAAAATGGAGACACTGCCCAACCCTGTCTTTGCAAGAAATTGCACAGCACATACTAAAATCCCTCAGTATATACTGAAGCTTGCTCCTGGCAGTCACTCTCTAGCTGAATAAGACTCTGCAACAGTACCGTCATTATAATTTGGCCTGATTGCCATTTTAAGAATGCCAAAATTCGTTTAACTTTCAGGGTGAAGGATGACAAAAAAAACTTAATGTGCTTCATCTCTAAAAGACAAGTCTAAAAAAGTCTAAAAAAAAAATAGACATCCCACACAAATAATTAAATGTTTTAATGTGTTAATGCAAGAGTGTCCCACGACTAAAATGCCCTCTTCACTAGTTTCACTATGCAGTTAAATATTGATCTATGGTTTGTTTACTTCTTCCTCAGCGTAGAAGGCTGCTATACTGTAATGTGGAGTACTGCAGTAAATGTCAATGCTTGGTCGGCCATCTCTGTCTGCAAAAGACCTTGGTGGGGTGGGGGTGGTAGGGAGGTTAGGTGGCTGACCCGTGATGCAGTTCCAGCACTACAAAGACAAAGCTCCACCCGCCCAAAAATGCCCTGCAGGGTAAAATTGAGCACATGGAAAGAGACACAGTTAAATCCAAACAGGTCCAGGGTCCTCTGACTGTTCTGCTGGGAGTTCCAGTCTCATCCATATTACATGCAGGAGCTTGTTTGAAGCCTCTACTGCTCGTCTCTGCATGGGCAGCTTGACTTTGCTGTCCAGGCCCCTCAGGCTTGCCTGTCTCCCTCACACACAAGCACACACACACAGCTCCTGTAATGCAAATCCATTGGCCTCTCCCCCTGTCTCTCACTGTCTCCGTCACTATCTGAAGACCATTCTTTCTACTTTCACAATGGTTTGTGGACTGAAGGATTCACTGGAGACATTTACTTTTAATTTGTTGAAATCTGAATTATTTATAAGTAACTCCAGTACTGAACACAAAGAAGTCTACTAGCACTTGGCCTGATGCTGCTTTTCATTTTCATGTACTGATATTAATATTCCAAAGTCTATGACAGGTGAAGCCACAGTCAGCACACATGATCACCAGACGTCCTTTATTAAAACAGTCACCGTCTGAGGGATTTTGACAACAGCCCAAGCAAAGCAAGGCAGGGTTTGGTAAATGTCATTATGGTTGAGTCAGAGCTCTAAGTGAACACACCTGGGCGTAGATCAAACAGGCTGAGTGAGAGACCCGGACGGTGATAAATCTTTGTCCTGGCTCCACAGTGACGCTGATGAGTTGGAGAGCAGACCGCAACACTGATGGAGCACTATGAGTCACGCAGCAGGGTAGGGTTGGCGTACTGAGTGGAGGAAGTGGCTAACGGTTGTGTTTCTGTGTGTTTCTAACGGTGTTTGACCCTTTGACTTCCTTTTATCGTGAACTGTAGACTGTGTCACAAGCACTATATTCCTTGCTACAGTGTTTTATTTGTACATGTGTCATCTGTCTGATAATAGATGTCATCATATGGGCACATTTGAAATTCTCCTCATGGTCTGACTGTTGCCTCAGATGACACAAGGACAAAAAGTTTGACTTCTAAAGTTAATATTCAAAAGTTACTGATTCTTTTATGAAGCGCACTACTTTTCAGAATAGAAATGAGGCTGTCTGTCAAAGCAGCTGACAGAAACGGCAACCCTCCCAAAATTTAACTTCATCTGGCCAGAGGCAAGATTTTTTTTTTTTTTTTTACATTCTTGAGTCATTTTCATTATGAACTTCTGTATATATGGCCTAATCTTGAATCAGGATGCATCTCAGCCAGTACATTGCGATGGTGATGACAAAGAAACCGTCTGGCATAACAAAGTGCACTTGTCACAGGAACTTGTTTAAAATGTAGCCAGACTGTAAACCACAAGGCAATGCTTCACTCTTCAAAGGAAAAAGTCAAGAGTAATAAGGCTTCATGTTGCCCAAGTCGCCCCAGCAGTTAGGCTTTTTAATATGACAGTGAAGCCAGAAAAATGGCTGGACATGCAAAGAATCAGTACCACATGCTCAATAGGAGCTGCACACACAAGTGCACACCCCTCTGTTGCTTGGGCAGAATTGAGGAGGACTTGACTATTCGTTTGCATTCAAGGATGCTGAAGTAAACTCAGTAGCTTCAACACATGCAATCCTTAATTAGGTTTCCACAGCTGAAGTGGACTCAAATAAAAAAAAAAAAAAACATAAGATATGTTTCAAGAACGCTTTTATGAAATTAATTGCACCTGGAGGTCAATGACCTAGAGGACGCTCCACTACACACATTAGCTTATGCTGTAGAAACATACAGAAGGGCTGTCCAAAGGGGAAACAGACCTGTATTTACAGTTATCTAGTTGAGCTGGTACAGACCCCTGAGGGATATGAGGCAAGGAAGACTCGACGTTTGTACGTGTTTCTGTCCTAAGATATATAAAGGGAGATAGATGATTCCCATGAGCTGCATCACTGCAGGTAGGAATAGCAGTGAGATAAACACATCAGCATTTGCCATGGCAGAGGCAGAAGGAGAGGGAAATCTGGGCAAACCACAAAATGTCACTTGTTTCACCTTCACTAATGCAGTCTGTCCCCCAGTTGCTAACTTTATAGCCCTGTCCCAAGCAACATCAGTCAGACCCCTGGTGTGATAAGGATTTACAGTCTATGGAGGCAGCCAGCAGTGGAGGGGAGAGAAACAGTTGGAGTTTTATGTTAGTGGAGCAAAGGTGAGACTACAAAATAAAGGACTTACTGGACAAGTAATCACCTATCCGTTCTTACCAAGTTTATGTCTCGCAGTGGTTCGCTATGCTCTTTGCTTTCATCCGGAGTGTGGGCAGAAGGTCAAATCTAGTATGGGCCATGGCAGCACTTAACCTGGCTGCCACTGCAGAGTGCAATTGAGCACATGGGACCATTTGACAAAAGAACATGGACACTTAATCAAGCATCGCAAGCAGAATCTCCTCCATATGGAAATGATGAGCCATTACCAAACACGCAAATGCATTACTAGCAAAGTGGGGTAATGGAGATTCTTTTAATCATACAGGCTGACTATTTTTCTCCTGATTTCCCTGTGTTTGCAACATGCATAATTGATCAGTGTAGTGGCCGAGCTTAATGCGTTGTGGATGTGCCAGGTGGCAGCCCAGCGGGACTCATGACACGCCTTTGATATCCTGTGTTTATCTCCCTGTCTGGGAGACTGGAGCTGTGGGAGAAAATATGAGTGAGGGAATCTAAGTGCCTATATGTCGTGTATGTTTGTCTGCTGTGTATACATATGGTACTCCTATGGAAAGCCCCGTCTCTGGGTCTCTCCATTTAGATCTTCATTAATCACCATTCCCACCGGGAAGGCGGCACAGAGGATTCTTTCAAATGCAAACGCGTTCTTCTTGCTTGCACACAACACGCAGGCAGTCTCCCTCGGTCCTTTTACAGTATACCTCCCTCACCGCTGACTCCCTGCCCCCACCACACACACCACCTACTAGTCCGACTGTCTCCCAGGGAGATAATGGACAGTTAATCTTCTCATCAACGCATCCATTAATTAATACCAAGACTCCTCATTATTCCAGTCTCATGCAAAACAACCCAGGAATGCTTGTCAGACATGTTACTAACCAAGTTACTTTCTTTCTTACAGTCTTGTTTGGACATGTATTCGATTATATTTCTCTCTCTGTCACTTGTACTTGCTTTCATTTTCCTTATAAGCAAGTGGTCTGATGTCCTGTGTAGAGGGCCTGAGCGAAGTGAGCAGGCAAACAGTCTGTCAGTCCATAGCTCTTTTAAAGTCCACAGGGCATTTGACTGGGAGGGGCTTTACGAGTTTGTTTAGTCTATGAGACTGCTGGCAGATGTGGCACAGACTCCACTGTATCTGGACTGACCTATCACTGCTGTCTGTTGCTGTGGTTAACTCGCATCAGTCCCATGGTAGCACATTATCGTTTTCTTCTGGTGGTGAGGTGGGGAAAAAAAACCTAAGCCACGGAAAGAGTCAAAAAATAACAGGATGAAGCTGTGGTGGGAAATTACCAGCAACCAATGATCCATTTTTTACCTGTGGGACTGTGGTGTACAGGAAAAGCCGTGAGCTGTTGCCCAACTACGTTGGGTGTGAAGTGAACTGTGGCCGGGGCCTTGGGCCACTATCCAGTGTTCTGAATCCAAAAAACTTGAGAAAACTCTTATTTACTGAAGGTCTCAGACGTATTGACTGCTGCGCCTCCAGAAAGCTGTAATGCTATTATAGAGTTGTGGCACTGGTATTGACATGATGATGACATACCAGAGGCCCCTTGGCTAAGCCCCTCCTACCTTGCAGGGGCCCCTTCTAGCCCTTTACAAAAGGCAGCAAACACTGGCCCGAGCACAGTGTGTTGTGTACAGGGAACAGTCTACCACATCAGAGTACATGCAGGCGAGAGTGACTGTAGGTTACTCTGGACTGGGGTTCAAAGAAGCAGTTTACTCTGTATAAATAGATAATTGTTGTTTGGGAAATGCACAAACAGTTATAAAGATATGTGTATGTGTCTCGGGGGGAGGCAAAGGAGGAAGTGTTATATGGGGAATTGCAAGCCAACCAAAATGTGATTGGCCAACCAAGAGGGCTGTTCCAGACTAGATTTGTGGTTTCGCTTGGGTCCTATTTTGAGGGCGGGGGTTAACACCTGGGGCCCAAGTCCCCTCAAACAACCTGACTGATACAGGATACTGGAAGACTTCCAAACATTAGAGCAGACACCAGCCAGAGCCGACTTTTCTGGCCTTACCTCCCTCACCTTTTTCTTTTTCACACATTACCTTACTCTTATATGCCCTTACTATATAGCACATTTGTCTGCCTCAGGGAGGTATAGGTCTGACCACACATACCTTTTTTGAGTCTGACCGATGCTACATCTGTCTGGCAGCCTGTTTGAGTTATAGAAATGAAGGCAGGCACCAGAAGAGACAAAGGTGGGGCTAACTTGGACGACTGTCTTCACACAGACAGGAACTTATGCAACACCAGCTGTGGTCCCTGTACTCATGTCTCCTCATTTCACTCTTCTTCCATTTCCTCCTGCCTCCCTGTCTCAGACCATTTCCTCCTCTATTCAGTGTGCGTGTCACCCAGCAACTCGCCACATCCATCAAGGTTGGAGACCCGATCAATAGTGACTGTCTTTCTTCTCATCTGCCTTGCAGACACACACAAGTGGTCTTATTGCTTATGTAACGATTAACTTATCGGGTCATTTGGCTGCTTATTTTGTTACTGTCCGCTGATTGGTGCCCGGGGTATATTGACTGTTTAGACTTACGTGGCCAGCAGTGGAACTTTATGTTATAGGAAAGGTATGATGATTATGTGCAGAGGACGGCAGAGTGAAGAAGCAGACGGAAGGCCAAGTCAACTGAAGTCTAAAGTCAAGATCTGTGAGGACATGAACACAAGAGAAGCAGGCAGATTGAAGACTGACGTCAAGATGGAGGGAGAGGTAGAGGGAGGAGGAAGAGATAGCAAAGGCAGCACAGTGAACGATTAGTTCGCCTGCCAAAATCCAATTAGATACAGCCCAAGAGGATGACTGACAAGCAGACAGACAGAAAGACAGAGCGGACAGCCCAGGAGACTGCCAGAGAGTGCAGCTGCACTGGTTTGCGGTAATGAAGTCACTGGTTTCCAAATAGCAAACGGAGGAAGCCAGAGCGATGCAGCTGTCTGCCGTCTGTGCCGCAGCCACTGTGTCAGCCCAGCCAGGGAGGCAGACAGAGGAAGGCTGTTCTCTCTGTCTGACACTTCTGACTCTGGGCCAGCACAACACTACAAACAAGGCTGAGGCTAATAAGCAGCACACAGCTAAGATCACTGTGCCACTCTACCAC
Organism: Remorina albescens; assembly: GCA_034769265.1. Lineage (NCBI taxonomy): Eukaryota > Metazoa > Chordata > Actinopteri > Carangiformes > Echeneidae > Remorina > Remorina albescens. The sequence continues at coordinate 6,197,022 of CM068478.1, read as the reverse complement.
ATGATTATGATCACCAGGTTTCACAAGAAACATCAGTTTGTAGTGTCTTTTTCTTATTCAAAAACAGCAAAATTTTTCCATGTTAAACATGTCAAATTCATGACTCAGGTCAATCAATGTGGAAGCCAGCCCCAATGGTATAACTGTTACAGAGTAAAATGGCCTTTGTGTATCTCTATATGAAACATGACTTTACCTAATATGACTACTTTTGTTATTCAGATAGTTGGTAATACAACACTGTCTGATTATGTGCCATGTTTACACAAATACACGCAAACAAAATGTCCTTCCAGTAAGACAAATATTTCACAAGATGGTGACAATGATCATCAAACTGGAATTTCGTTACTTCCTCTCTCATGGAAAAAAACAAAAACAAAACAAAAACAAAAAAAACACCCAGTAGAAATTATGACACATTATCTTTTCTCAATGGAAAGTGTCCATCACAGCCCCGAAGACCAAATGAAGTCATTGTCTGTTACATACTGAAGTTACTCTTGAGATAAGTCTTCAGGTTGTTGCTGTCTGTCGATGGCGTCTGTCTAAGAAACACTATTTGCAGAGAAGGGATAAGGAGACAAGGCAGCAGTGCCTCGGGGTACAAAGCAGCATTTATACAGCGCAAATCTTGGAGTTTGTAATTATTCCTTTTCAAACCAAACACTTCTAACAGGATATGGGAGACCAGTAGCCTTTGGAGAAAGTGGGGAAAAAACTTCCAGAAGGCTCCCCTTGTTTGTGTCTCTTTTTTTCTAGAGCTCTTTGGTAAAACTATGAACTGCTTGTAAATGTGCACACTGACACTGTGTGAAAATAAGGGTCATTGGGAAAGGGGTCTGCAGTCAGGGTTAGACCAACACACCAAAGCGAGCCATCTTTCTAAAAAGCATGTGTGACTATATGCTGCCTGGCTGGCCTTAACATCCCCTGGGATGCGGAAAGTATGAGTCACACAGCCATTGCAGTGGAGGCGGCTGGACAGAGTCTGGAGGATGTTCAGGGTGAAAGACATGTCCGTCTGTCTCACTTCCTGCTCAGTTAAACACACTTTCATTACACAAACACACACACATAAACACAGAGTGGTTGGACTTGGAAGGGAACCCCTGTGTGCTGACTGCATGAAGCAAGACAGTGCCAGGTCACCTTGTTCACTAGCCACTGACCTTTCACACACCCGTACATCCGCTTCAGCGGGGGAGGGGGGGCATCCTCTTTTCATCCCAAAAATCACCTGCTTCCTGTAGACTCTTAGGCAACTGTCTTTCCAGGAATTTGTTCTTTGTGCCTGTGTATGTCTGTCTACACGGACTGAACTGTTACACTTCATTTTCACTTCCGCCATAAATTTATCAAAATCATTTCCAATAAAGACAAACCCTCAAAAATAACAAGATAAAATCTGGCAGCAGACAAAAAAAAGGAAACAACAAAAACAAAACAGCGACTGAGAAATCACCCTGCAGAGAGAGAACAGCACCTGAAACTGCGGGGAGACAAAGACTCCATAGCACTTGGTAAAGTGTTAGACAGAGAGATGATGATGATGATTTGTCATACTAGCCACCAGTTAGCAGTTCCTTTAAGTCTGAGGTTGGCAATGTCTCACACATAAAAACACACTTCAACACAACAAAGACAGACACGTTGAGCATTTTTTTTATATATGTGTTTCCTCTGTGGTATCCAAATGTCTCTTTCTTTGAGAGAGAGTGTGTATGTGTTTTAAGACACATACGTTGAGCCAATGCAGGTGGAAGAGGAGGAAAATTGGAAAGAGGTGGGATAGGAATGTGGTCTGGATGCTAGACGAGATGGCAGACGGTATTTCCGCCACATTCATGCATCAAGTTAACAAGACTGGAAAAAAGCAAAGCATCTCTGTATCTAAAGTACACAAACTCTTGTGTCTTGCATTTCAGAAATGCGCACTCCATCACCTGCACACATATTGAATACACACCACCTTCTCTCTACTCCACAGTCCCTCACTTAACCTGCTACCTGCTGTAAAGTAATCATAAATAAATATCAGCAGTTGTGCGTTGTGAGAGAGCTTCTCCTTACTAAATGAGTTTCAAGTGTTTACTGTCACAAAAAAAAATCTATTTGAGCTTGTGATACATATGTCAACAAGCCACATCAAACAGACAAACACACAACCCAAACTACAATTATCCAAAAAAGGCAGTCCATTCTGGTCAGAGAAAGGTCATGAGACCTAAACCAGCCAATTGCAGAGAAACAAATTGAGTGCCCCCGATGTCTTTTTGGCTAAAATATCCTGCTTCAAATGACTGTCGAACTCTGGCTTTGAGATAAACACTACATAGTAGTAATGTTTTCACTTTCAATTTTGCCTGGAGGTAAACATTTCAATAACTATGTCTAAATTATAACTAGATTTTGTGGCTCATACTACATAAAGGTGCCTTCTATCTCAAAGCTCCTGTATTTTTACAAAGTTGCTAGGAAACAGAATTAATAAAATAATTCTCTACCAGATGTCATGTAACGTCTAACCAGCCAAAAATGGCTGCAGCGTTAGTGTTCACCTCATCCGCTTTTCACTTTCTTCCACTGTGTGGGAATGTGCAAAAAGACAGACTCCAGTTAACTTGGGCAGACAAAGATATTTGTTTCATTTTTCGATACGTTAAAAATATGTAGCTCGAGCAAAAATTCAGTGGTCTCTTCCTGAGCCTAGTATCTTGCCCTTTTGTTCAATGGCATTCCCAGTGACCTCCAGCTGACCTGAGGGGGACAAATGATGCACTTCCCCTTCAGCTGTTGACAGCTGGCCTCACTTCATCTAACTAGGCCTGGCCGCAGAAAATGACACCACCTGTCCTCTGCTACACATACTAGGTCAACACTAGTTTAAGAAAACATCTTCCATGAAGTAGGCAGGTCAAACTGGCCAAACAAAGAGAGAATGGGGCTGGACAGAGGACCGTGGGACCATGGCAGAAGAGAACAATCAGTGAGACATCCAGCTCTGTATAATCTAAAGGCAGATTTTCAAAGTTTAAGTTTTAATTGGCTTCTTATCAGAATGATGATGGATGGCATTCTATTGCATACAAACCAGAAGGGAGACACAAAGACATATGGCTATCATTCTGGAGTACACTTACTTTGTCTAGCGACCTCTTGAGCTGGTAATGGAACTTCTCTTTGACCTCGTCCAGGAGCTGCTTGAGCTTGGGTTCCTCAGGCGTGCCCTGGTACTTCCTGGCAAGCTGCAGGTAGCATGGCCACTTGGCAGAGTCAAAGCCCCAGTGGCAGGTCCTCTTATCAGGTGACTTGTGTGAATGCATGACAAACTTCTGTGGTGAAAAGAGCAGCTGGCACTCAACACACTGGATGCAGGGTGCCTCAGGCTGGGTGTAGAACTGAGGCACAAAGAGACCCTGGCACTTCCCCAGACACTGGTGCTCCACCTGGAAACTGGCTTCGCTCTCCTTCAGCAGGCCCTGGGACGACAGCTTACCGCTGGGGTCGGCTGGCAGGGCTGCTCCGGGACGAAGAAGAGCGTTGCACAACCTTTGTGCATCTGTCAACGTAATGAGGCCACAGGAAGGTGCATTGAAAGGCAGTATGCCCAGCACTTTAAGGATGTGGAGCTGCTCAGCATCGCAACGTGAACAGTAGACGTAGAGCTCATCACATACAGTGTTGATCTGCTGCAGTGAAAAGTCACGTAGCACAGAGTTGAGCACCTGGGGCAAGCAGAGTCGCTTCTCTCCTCCAACAACAAAGCAGGAGATGGACTCACCTTCCAGCAGCGAGTGGGTGAGTTCAGTGGAGCTGTCACAGGGAACCAGCAGAGGGCCTCCTCCTAGAACCGGAGGGGAAGGCAGGGGGGGCATGCCAGCTGGGGAATGCTCGTGGCCGGTGCGGGCTGAGAAGGCAGCAGGGCCCCCAAGGGAGCTCTGGCTGCTAAGGGTGAACTGGGCAAGTGTGTGTTTGAGCCCAGGGCTCAAGTCCAGGGCTTTAGCAGAGCCCACTGCATGTAGCTCAGCCCGGCCCACCGCATCCATGTCAGAGTCGTGGCGTAGATCTTCAGTCTGCTCCCTCTTCACCTTGGGAGTTTTGGGGAGGGAATCCAAGCTGCGACGCTTCAGGTTGATCTCAGCCATTACTCGCTTCTTGATCGGTGCATCTTCCAGATGCTCTCTATACAACCGCTTCATGTTGCCCTTGAATGAAGTCAAGTCTTTGAAAGGAGTTTTCAAACTGGTCTGGGTGCTGGCCATGTCTAGTCACTGAATTTTTGTTTTTTCTGCCTGCTGACTGGGTTCTTGTATCCACGTGAGTCTTTTTCACCTCCTTTGGTCTCTTCAAATGACACAAATCTTCTTGTAGTTAGACACATGCATGATGGTGACTGAAGTTTTCTATGTTCTGATCCACTTCCTGAGCATTAAAAAAAAAAAAAAAAACAAGAATTAAGAAAGCAGGGAACAGACATGGAAGAAAAAGCAGCCAATCACTAATCATTATCTAAACTACAGCTAATCAATTTCCTTCCTGTAGAGGAATAAACAAACTGCAAATGATCTCATCAAAAAAGGCTGTGGAGCATGAAATATCTATAAGGACTTTAAATGTTTTACAGCTGCTGTCCCTGCTGGGGGGCTGAAGAGGTCAATGGCTGTTTGCAAGGCCCACAAAACCAAATGGCCATTAGCATACTTCACACAAACACCAAGATTTTCTCTTTTTTGCCAGCCCTTGTAATTGAACCCCAGGGGAAACTTGCATCAAGGTTTTTCACTAAAGGTTTTGAAACAAACTTGCCCACTCGAAGTGAGAATTTCAACAAGCAAACCCGGTTGACCAGACACAACAACCTGAGTGAACCGCCATACACACACACACACACACACACACACACTTCCCTCCGCCAACCCTGCTCCATTCCCGTTACATTGGTAATGTAAGGTTGATACACAATGGCCAAAAAACATTTTACTTTACAAATGAAAGTGCCCTTCCCCGTCACGTTGTGCCTTGCCCCGGGTCTGCTTACCCCACGCTGACCCCATCAGCTCCATGAAAAACAATTGATAAAAGCGTTAAGCGGCAGCGGTCGTCTCTTCCTTCAGTGCTTTCACAGCTTGACACGGAGCAGCGCGCAAAGCGATGCTTCACCTCCTGTTTTCCTTTTTTAATTATTATTATTATTATCAGGCTTTTACCGCGGAATCGCTAAGTCTACAGTCACAAGGTAAACAACACTGAGCTCCGCCGATTTAAAACGCAGTGTAGTTGATATTGATAAAGGCTTCTGCTGCAATATGACACACGGCGGATTTGTAAACGCACGTCAGCTTGGAAATTCAATATTTAGCAGCTGCGTTTCATTTATAAACCTGTATTAAGTTGAGGGTTTGGTTTGTCAGAAAAAAAAACAACACATACACACATTGGGTTAATTGACCTCAGTGACTTTACACGCATTTGCCAATTTCAGTGTCCCATCGTTTTTTTTTTTTTGTTTGTTTTTTCCACCGAGTGTAAATCTGCTGAGATGCTTTATTCCGAAACGGATTGATGTTTGTGGGCGTTTTAATGGCAAATATCATCGTGGGCCGACCGAAAGGCGGTGGAAAAAAAAAAAAAATAGCACTGCAAAATCAGATCGCCAGCCAATGAATGGAGATCTACGGGGATCCGGCCCCCACCTCCCACCTCCCTCAGTGTGTTACAGGACTCTGCTTCGGCTGCCAGAAAAACCTCCAGTCAGATCGGTCTGTTTCTGACTGAAAGCACAACACACCTGCACGGCTTTTTGTTTTTCAGATAACGACACAGACACACGGCGATTAGACATATCTATGTGTTACTTAATTCGGGTCTCCTTTTTTTGCTGCAAGGACACCGCGTATGTTAACGCTCCTGCTCCGTCCCCAGTGAGCCCCCCCCCCCCTCTTCCTCCTCTCCAGTCTGCAAACTGTACCTCTCCTCCTCTGCCGGCTCTGGTATGCAGACAGCGCTGATAATGACATTCACTGTCTACAGTCTGGTCTGGGAAGGCACGGCGGGCCGAGCAGCACCGACACGCCGATTTTGGTTAGGGCAAGCCGGCGTTTAGAGTCCGCTCTCGCCCGCATGACACAAACACTCAGGTAGAGTTGATGAACCGACACAAACACACACACACACACGCGCGCGCGCGCAGACACACACACACACACACACACACACACACACACACACACACACACACACACACACACACACACACGCAGACACACATCGCCGGAAACGGGGCGTTAAATATCTCATATCTGCCCCTGACATTTTGAAGGGGTGACACCTCTTTTTTTTGGGGGGGGGGGGGGTATACAAAAAAAAAAAAAAAATCAAGCGAGAAAAATCTCGTCTCTCAACGGTCAACACTAACTGCGCTAGCTAGCTAAGCTACCCCCCCCCCATCTTAAAAAATCGGCTATAAAGCGGACTAACCAGGCGTAGATGGAGGGGGGGTTGTATCGTGCTAACCCAGCTCTCCGGAGCACAGATGGGCTAACTTCACCCAGGTCACCCCGGCGATGGGGGCGATGATCAGCCGGACTGACACGGACTCACACGGCGCTCAGCCGTTGGTTACCGAGCTGTCGGAACGAGACCCCAGCTGAGATACCGGGACAGGACCAGGGCTAACCGGGACAACACCGGGTGGACCGAAAGCGCAAACAGCACGGCACACAGCAGAGCAGGCTAACCCCGGACAGAGAGCGACAGAGCAGGCTAAAACAGGCTAGCTTCTCCCCTCTCCGTGTCCGTCTGTCCGCTTCGACCCAGCGACCGAAAACTCACCGATTAGTCGACCCGCTACCGACAAACCACCTCTACAAACCGAGTATTTAAAAAAAACAAAACAAAACAAAACAAAACAATAAAAATGTCCGCTTAACAGCCCCGACCACCGACCAACACTTGCCTTTGAACGCCGTGAGTGTCTCCGCAGTGAGCCGTCCTCTTTGGCCGGGGTCCTCTCTGTACTGGAGCAGCCTGGCGGACCGTCAACAAGATGCAGCTAGAGGCTCCGCTACAGCCGGAACGTCACGCTGCACACGGCGGAGAGGCGGAGACGTCACCCTGCTGACGGAAACTATGCGGGGGTGTCTCTCCTCTGTCTGTCTGTCTCTGCCTGTTTCTCTGTCTCAGTCTTCCTGTCTCTCTCTCTCCTCTGTCTGTCTGTCTGTCTGCCCGTCTGTCTGTCTGTCTCAGTCTGCTTGTCTCTCTCTCTCTCTCCGTCTGTCTGTCTGTGTCTCTCTCTCTCTGTCTGTCTGTCTGTCTGTCTCTGTCTCTCTCTCTCTCCGTCTGTCTGTCTGTCTGTGTCTCTCTCTCTCTCTCTCTGTCTGTCTGTCTGTCTGTCTGTCTGTCTCTGTCTCTCTCTCTCTCCGTCTGTCTGTCTGTCTGTCTGTCTGTGTCTCTCTCTCTCTCTCTCTCTCTCTGTCTGTCTGTCTGTCTGTCTGTCTGTCTCTGTCTCTCTCTCTCTCTCTCTCTCTCTCTCTCTCTCCCCTGCCTGTCTGTCTCTCTGTCTCAGTCTGAGACATTTGTCTCCTTCAGCTGTAGGTGACGCTGTGGGGTGGAGGGGGACAAAGCTGAGGTCCGGGGACTTTAAAAAGGTCATTAAAGACAAATCTTTCCAGTCCTCAGTCAGGACGAGTTGTTGCTGCTGTTCTGGAGCACATTTGCTTATAAATGGTTAGTTCCCTCAAAAAGTTTATTTATTATGTTCATGATTTAAAACAAAGTGGTAGCAGTATCTTAAATATATACGCCCAGCTGATAGTTTTATATGATAAATTGAAAATCAAAATGGATTTTCACTGTTGCCCAAACATTATAATGATGGACCGTTTTATACACTCTTCTGGGTCAACACAGACATATTGAGGATGAAAAAATTATACTACAATTACCTGCAATCTGCAAATACAGTGGGCCTGCTCTTATGATTAAATAATGATTATTTTTAATATTTAATTCAGGGAACCATTATAGATTAATCTTTAGAAATGCAGTTTGTTCTATGAAATTAGTATGCAAAATCTGAAAAGTGACAATATCTACCAGATCCATATAGCAAAGATAACATACAATATTATTCTCTGAAATGTGATGAAGTGTAAAGCTGTAAAATGATATAAATTTATACCTTCTCAGTGCTTATTTATGACCCACCACTAAATAAATGTCAAAATATTTTTCTCTGTTGCTCTTAATCACAATTTTACAAATTTCCAAAGTTGTTGTTTTTTTTTTTTTTAATTATTTTTAGGTCACGTGATCTTAAAAATATACTTAGTGTGTCTTTGTCCAAACCTCTATTGAGCTTCATGTCTCTGATTGTTTTGGGTTTGAATCATGTTGTGGGTCAGTTTTATTGATTTGTCCTTGGATGCCATTCGCCACTACGAAGTGACAAGAGTTGTTTTATTTATCTCTTTGGCTTTCCACCATATTTGCTAAAAAAGTAAATAAATATAATAAGGATAAGAGGGCAGAAAATGACTGGACAAAAGGGTGGTTTTCTTCTCCCACAGCTCCCCTCCCCCTTTTTTCATGGACCTGTCCTCTGCCAAAGGTCAAGAGGTCATTTGGCCATTCTATTGTGGTTTTAGTGACGATGGGAGTTAATAAAACCTTAGCATGAGGTTGTCAGGAATGAGATTTTATGCATTATAGACAATATATTTTCTATGAAGGCGATTCCCTCGCACTACCTTTTACTCTTGAGTCCTAATGTACATGTCAAATATAAACCCTGTCCAATCTTAATCTGAAAAGGTTATCATGCTCTGTCTACATATGTTGGGTTTTTTTTTTTAGCTGGAGTACACCCAGGCCGACTGACTGAGCCACGGTCTGGTGTCACACGTCTGTGGGAGCATAGAGGCTTGATAAAGCTTTGATAAACAACACTGTTGGCTGTTTCGCTGCAGCCTCTCTCTGACAGCAAGGTCAGCATTTGTATTATGAGAGCAGATGTGCGTAGAGCCCATCCAGCCCCAGAGAACAAGAGGGACATTGATTTCCCTGTAATAACATCACTATGTGCACTGTGGGGAGTAAATTAATCTCATATGTGCAATAAGGTGACCAGAGCTGATTGTTCATTAGAGGTGTAAAGCAAAAAGCTGAAGGATGAGGTAGCATGGACAGTGGTGGGGGAACTCGGAGTCACAGACAGACAGCAACAGACTACAACATTGATAAGCCTCTCCATTAGCCAAAACTCTGTCTAACTGTTATTGGACTCTGTACTAAGTGGACCCTTGGGGCGGACACCTCACAGTCGTTTTCATACATCCTGTCTGGAATCAATGGACAATATTGAAAAATGTCCTGAGGTGTATAGTGGATGTCTTTGTAATTTGGAGCAATGATGCTTGCTGAAGTAGTGGTATGAGGTCTGAAGTGTCAGAGCAAGGTAGACATTCAGCAAATGTTCAGCGTTCTGGTGTCTGTTAGCTGGTTGCATCAGGTCTCATTTAGCATAAGTACCATGTGTTGGACTTTTAGTAAGTGCTTCTAAAGCACTTTGATTGAGACTTATATGAAACAACAGCAATCATTTGGCCCCTTCAATTCAACAGGAGGTAGACAAAATAATGGAAACTCTGATGTAATCCCATGAATGGCAGCGAGTGTGTTTTGACCTGCACTAATATCCTGGTTACAACTGGGATTTTAAAATATCCCAGCTATGTGCCGTAGGTGTATGCATCTAAATTTGGTTTTCAGAAACCCAGAGATGCTACCTTCAGTATTGAAACTCCGTATAAAATGAGGAAACTGTGGGTAGTGTATACTGGTTTTAGACATCAAATACACACCAAGTGATTACTTGTCAGCTGGCGATTGTGGGCAGAACTGTGATAAGAGCTTCATCTGCGTGGAATATCACCTCCACCAAAATTTGACCAATCAAAAAAGTAGATTTGCTTAGTGTTTTAACTTTATTAAATAGACTCACATATTACATTTTGCTGTATAATGTCACTGACAAAGAAACGGTTTAATTTGGACTAGGATTATTATAACATATATTGCTGGAAAACTCATAAAATGGCAAAAGGTTCACATTTTCACAAGTCTAGTAGTAATGTAATTCACTTGCCTGCAGTGTATTTCAAAAGGCTAATTGGTTCTCAGCGGCAGGATGAATACACTGATCAGGAACGAGATGAATGCCGAAAAATGTGGAAAAATACAAGAAAAGAATAAAGAAGTTCCTTACCCTCTTTTTGTCACGTTATTCCTTGGCAAACTCTCATGGTTCACATGAAAACATTAGAAGAAAGACTTTAAGAAATATGTAACATGACCATGTATGCAAGAGCTGTTATTTGACCGATGTCTGATCCATCCTCCAGTATAGGGCCAAAAAAAAAAATACTCCTATCAAACCCCCCAACAAATGACAGCTGGAATACACCGAGAAACTGGTGTAACTCAAGTCGAAGAAATGGATAAAAAAATAAAAAAATAAAAAAATTCTTTCTGGAGTATTTTGTGTTGTTACCAACCAGGGGTTACAGTGCCCTTTGTGTGTTGCTGCTCGGTTGGAAAACACGGCCCAGGGAGAAACAGTGATGGATCTTCCTACAAGTGTTAGTTGGGAAAATACCAAAAAGACATACTCTAATTTGTGTAGCTCTGAAGGCCTCCATTAACATCAGCACAACTTTATGGTGTTTATGCAGGACGGGGACTAAAGTGTTATCCTGCTGAGATGGAACTGAATTATTGTTAACAACTTTGACATTGACCTTTTTAAAAAGTTTTGGTACTACCAGACTTAACCAATGCACTATAACAAAGAACTACTATGCCAGTGTCATAAAGTTCATGGATGACAATTTGTCTAAAAATAATAACTCTCTCATCACATGTACTGTTTTTGTCAGTTAGGAGAGACTCTTTGTTCTGGCAGTCTTTCAAAGAAGATAACATAAAAAAGGAAATACAGAAAACTCACTTAAAGGAACAATGCAGCTAAAAGCAGACTGCTGGACAGAAATGAGACAGAAATATACATTATGAAAAAAACATGTACATCATTTGGGGAATTTCCCAATGCGACCACTTGACATTCAGTATGGACCGTGTTTGTACCTGCGCTCACATTCAGCGCTAATTTAGAGTCCTTGCTCTTGAAATGTGTCATCCTTTTGAAAACTGTAAAACCTGTGATCTTTAAAAAAAAAAAAAAAAATGCAAACCATTGGAATTTCAGTCTTTTTGGTTTGTGACCCATTTCGCAGAAGCAGTTTCGTACCATATGTGTCATTCATCAGTCACTATTAACATTCTGCTGCAGTTATTACATTTTGATGAAAAAAAAATCTTTAGGTACATAAGTAAATAAAAAAAATGTAGAATTTCTATTTTTACTTGAAATTCTCACATAGTGAGATCTTTTTATCATACACTCTTCCAATTTATGGAAAATGCCTGATCAAATCTGTTTCAGTCCTTTCTCTAAGCAACACATTTTCCTGGCACAGGTCTGCTCTATCTTCCTACTGGTGGTTGCAAGTCCCATTCATTTAGATTGAGTGTGTAGGTGTCTGAAGCGTTGGTCATGAAAAATTATCTCAAGGGTTTACAAATACAACCAATGGTTGTATCACTCTCACTCAAGATGCTTCCTCCATATTATTATTATTATCACTGGAGTAGCTTGCACCAATTTGTTAGCTACTTTACAGGGAGGGTGGGAAAGTACATTTAACCGCTGATGCTCGAAAACACTCAGAACAACTCATTACCCCAGTACTACAGTCAAGAGCTTCAGTAAATGTAGTGTGATAACATGCAGACTGTGCCAAGTAGAACACTGGATGCACCTTAAATTGCTGTGTGTGTTTTACTAAGGGACTGTATTTAGCACCAAGTATGATTCTTCTGCTGCCTAATTAATCCCTTTAGGGATGGAATAAAGCACCCAACAAGACAACAGCAATTAAAACAGGATGTTTTTTTTTTTTCCAGATCCTTCTTCATTTAACATCATTAATTATCCAAGGGTAGTGTTCCCTGTGTCTTCCACGGGGCGACGTGGAGCCGCAGCGCCTGGGGAGACGTACCCCGATTCTCCACCAGAGAGGGCACGGGAACGGTGTCAAACATCCTATCAAGGGAAAACGGTATTATGCAAAGGCATTTGTCCTCATCTCGCGTGCAGCAATGCTGGATTTCTCTCATGTGGGAGGATAAGGGGAGTCACTTTCCACAAAATCTGGATCAATTGAGACAATATACAATGGTTTAGTGGCGCGGGGTGTGAAATAAGCCTCACACAATGGGTTTCCATCCACCATTGTGTGGGTTATTGCAGCATACAAATCAATCCTTTTTATTATTTTTGATACATCATCACTTCCATGCCCCCTTTTCCCCAGCTCTCAGCACTGTGTGAGGGCAGAGAGGAGAGCTATGGTGTCAGTGACCTTTTCACCCCTGGGGATGCCGACAGCCTTTTTGAAAGCCAGGCGGGGAGTCCACTCCTCTGTGACCAGAGTAGACGCAGGCAGCTGAAGTGGAAAAGCTCAAACTTCCCGACTTGAACCTAATTTCCTTCTCTCCAGACACCCATCTGGGTTTGAGAGCTCAGGTCTGGACTAAACAGTAAAGCACGTGTTTGCACCGCAGATTGTGTAGAATTAGTTCTTTTTAGTAGGACTGACAGGTAAAACAGCTCCAGTGAGCTCAAGTTCATTTGTGCCGCTTCACATTACACACCTTTCTTGTACTTTGGTTACAGTCTTAAAAGGCCATTCTAGCTGTGCTGCTATAGTTATCACACTGTCAGAGTGTTGAGTGGTTCACCAATTTGGTCAGATACTCATGAAGCCCAGATAACGAAGCTGACTGATTTTTGGCGATCTTCTGAATTATACATTCATGGTTACTCATTTTATCACATTTTTCCTCCTGCTTTTTACATATTTTATTTTTCTAGATTGTAAGTGAGATTTTATTACTTTTAGTCTTTATATTTTTTTAAGTTTTAAAAGCACTGGATCCTTGACTTTCCATGACCTGATTCAACAGCAGCTTTCATGGTAAAAATGATGGATTACTCTTTTAAATGAATGACAAAATCATATATTACCACAAGGAGAGAAATAAAGTGTTTATTTTACCGTCTCCTTTTTCGCTTTGCACACTAATAATAAAGTTCAGCAGAGTCCTGTTGGTGGATAATATCCCCAAAACATAACAAATACAACAAATGGTGTTTCCAACAGGTTCACCCCAGTAACAATTTGGAATTAATTCAGTGATAAAAAATAAAAAAAATCAGTTAAATCTGATTCACAAAAATTTAACAATAAAACAGAAGTAACCTGTATAACAAATGAATGGAGTTCCTCCTATCACCATGTGAGCCCCAAAATATTTTCCAAGTAGAGAGAAGCGTTGACTGAAGGAGAGTCTGGGAGGTTCATGCGCCAAAACCCAGAGAGTCAGAGGGGGGTAGAGACTGACAGACTCCTCAGAGCTTTTATGTGCTTTGAAGCAGTTTTTCAAAAATATCTAATGAACTGAGGGTTAGATATGGTAAAAATGGAGCACTGCAGACACATATCGCAGCTCTCAAGCCACATTTTGAGACCATAAATGCACCATCATGGCTCCTTGCTGAGGCTCCTTTCAACTATCACTTAGTATTTTGATGTACAATGAAAAAAGACATAAATGGAACGAAGAAAGTACAAAAAAATTTAACACACCAGAATTTGCAGAAAGGCATAGTATTAAAAATTAGCAAAAAAAAAAAAATCTGAAGATATAAATTCTATGACTTCGGACAGCACATCTTTTTTGTATATACTGTACCTTCTAATACGTACCAGCAAAATTTTTTTTTTGGTCCCGTGTGAATGTGTGATATCTGCACAGCAAAATTAAACCTGTGCTCCAGAGTTCAGGTCCTATGTGCTACACTTCCAGCCCATTCCCCAGCAAAACGAGCCCTTCCATTCACAGTTTTAAGTACCAAGTCACTGTTAGTGTTGCTTGGATACTGCTGTTTAAATTCCTTCATTCTGGGGGGAGGGACACAAAAGGAGCATCACTCTATTTGCAGATGCTGAGTATTTATCTAAAAAACAAAGCCTGAACCTTTTTTTTTGTGGGGGGTGGGGGTTCTGTTAACAATCAGAACAACGCCTATAATGACTGCTATGCTGTTAAATAAAACATGAGAAAAATATATAGATTTTTTATCTTTTTTTTTTTTTTTAATAACTAGTGTTATGATTCTTTTTCCTCTGCAGAAGGGGGGACAAATCTAAACCCAAAATGACATCATTTAAGTTTTCAGTTTTGTCCAACTGTGGCTCGAAGCTAAAAAAAGGCCATGTCTACCATTTATTATCAATAATAGTTTCATATATATATATATTATCCATATATATGTACAGAAATAAAATATGCATTGAAATTACCCCACCAGTTGGAAGGAGAGGCTGCTCAGTTTATCTGTTGGGGGTTGTGCCTCATCTCTTGCGCCCCAGTGGTACAGCAACCTTGGAAGAACTTGTAGCCTCATTGGCTACTGATAGAGAGGCTCCGATGAGAAAATTGGTATCAGTGCAGATTTATATGATATAAAAATAATTAAGAAAGAAGGTAGGCTTAAGGGCAAGTGGTTATAAATGGCAGAGTGTGAGACTGGTTTTGGCAAACAAGCGTTCTACTGTGCATGTGCGACCCTCGAAAAGAAGGTTGATGTTGTCGGGTTGTCTTGTAACCATGCAGCTTGAAGACACTGAGACACCATATAAAATGTGCATGAGTCTGTGTGTGTGTGTGTGTGTGGCCAGTGATGTTTATGGGCACAAAGGTTGTGTCCCCCTCACACACACTCCTCTGCTGACATCAGAAGTGGATTAATGTACTCAAACCCTTCAAACTCAGACTGGTCGATCTTCTTCACAACATCCCTGCAATGAACAAAGAGGCTTGAAATTACAAGATGTTGTATCAAATCGTAATAGAAGAAAGAGGGAGCCAATGTAATGGAAACTCACTCGTCATCGGGCGTGAGCTGGATGGGCTCGTTGGTGAACTGGGCGTCAAAGTTGTCCAATCCGAACTCCCCTGAGATGTTGGGCTTGAATGGAGGGACCACCTGCTTCTGCTCGAGCTGAAACAAAAGAGGCATCAGGTGGGAACATTAAGAACACATGTGAGTGTAAAGACTAATACTGAGCTACAACTAATCCATAACTCATTAGGCAATCAAGTTAAATCTGGAAATACTTTGACAGGGATTAACTATATTAAGGTATTCACAGTACTCATCTACATATGTGTGCCATTTTCAAGAGAGGTATCACTTATTTTTAATGGACATCAATATGTTTTAAAAAACAAAATTAGAGCTGTAGTGATTAGTGATATCAATCAAATCCACATTTATTTTGATGATTGATTCAACATCTCCCTTATTAGCAAATATTTTTTGCTGCCAGCTTTTCCAAAGTGAGGAGTTGCTGTTTGTCCTTGTCAAATATTGCAGTAAATTAGATTTTAGTCTGCTGGTCAAACAGAAAAACAAATATGAAGAATTGACTTTGAGCTTTGAACAATGGCCAAACTAAATTATTAAATGGACTGAATTAGGACATAATCACCAGATTAACTAATTGTTTTATTTGCAGCCCTTGAGTAATAGTCAAGCTGTATCATATATTTAAAAATTCAATCCCTTGTTTTCTTTTACTGGTGCAAAATTCTGAAAAAATGAAGACTTCACTGGCAATATAAAAATAAACAATGATAACAATATACAAGGACACAAACTAGACACACAAGCCTTAAGGGAGTAGACAGAAAAAGAGAAAGTGTAAAATAAAAATAGTGCTGTCACACAAATCATGGTAGGAATGGCAGTAATGAAATATGTAGCTGTATTGCGTCTCCGAAACCGTCCTGAGGAAATCAGTCTTCTTATTCCATTCACAATCCAAAAACTGCTACCCCTGCCGGTCAACAGTCACACTGCAGGGCAAACTTTAGAGTGAGTGTGTGATTATGTGTAAATGTGCTGGGAAAGGGTAAGAGGTGAGGGGTGGGGGAGGTGTAAGCTGATCCTCTCCAGACACGTTGACCGACTGCTGGGTCTCTGCTCCAGACCAAACAGGGAGAAAGAGGTCATGGTGATCCTCTGACAAGCTGCCCTGTCTGTCTGAAGATCTGTCTGACTGTCTGCCATGTTATCCACCAGTGCATGTGTGTCTGTCTATTTGTTAAGGTCATGTCTATCTGCACTGATCTAAATGATCCTGCATGCCTCAACTCTACAGGCAGACTTTTAAAAGTCTGTTCCTGTTCTCTGTACAGCTTATTTATTATAGAATATATATTTAAAATTAGGGCTGAAATGACAAGCAGATATTATAAATATTGGTTTAATTCACTTTTCAAGTACAATATATGCTTGTTCCAATAAAATGTAAGAATTTGTTCATATTTCTATGGGACATTTTTACAGATTTAATATCTCTGAGTTTCGGACATTTATTCCTTTTTCTTTTTAACATACTAATGTGAAAATAGGTATCTAAACAAGCCCAAATATCCAAAGTAATTAGAGAAATACAAGTCATTCTACAGTCCAGGGGTGATTCATGTGAAAGGAATCTCATTCATTTTTAAATGATGGTGATGTTACTCATTTCTGAAACTGAGAACAGGAAGCTTCATAAATAACTCTGCGTGTCATAAATCCTAGTTTGACTTTCAGTGGGATTCCCATAAGTGATACTAGCTTTATATAGTCAAGTGGTTTAAACTATATTGAGGTAAATCATAAAAAGTCTTTCAGCGCTTAACCATCTATAAAATACACATGGTTACATGTATAAATTTAGAATTTGAATCAGAAATACAGTATCAATCTTTGCTGATCTTTGCTAGGTGCCAATCAGTCTGACTGACACCTATATTATGTGACTTTGGCTTCAAACCTTCAGTAACCCTTCTATAGGACCAAACAGGATGGTCTGCAGTAAACCCGCATGTTTATTCCTTCTCAGACTACTGTTGGAAGTTACTCACCACAGCTGCCCAGCAGCCTTAATGTTTCAGAGATACAAACTGTAGCTTAAGGAAAAGTAACAGTGACCTCCGAAATTACTGGAATTTGACTGAAGTTTATTGGGTTCAGTTTTTCGCTTCACAGAGCGGTTTAAATAAAATTATTCCTTAACAATGAAGCTGAAGTTAAGACTTCCTTTGCTTCGCTGTGAGATATAAAAATAGGAAATGTACATCCAGAATTTAACATTTCAGCTCATTATGTCTCGGGGGCTATCAGTCAGTCTCCACCGCATTCCTTTCCATCTTTGGCTTCCTGTTAGTTAGCCTATCTACTGTTGTCAGTCATTGGCCTGGCCTTGCTTCTGTCTTTCTACTTTGCAAAAGAACCTGAGTCTCATCTCATCTCACAGCTAATAATTATCAGCTTTGACAGAGTTTCTATGCCTGCAGGGCAGAAGAGAGAGGGTGACCCCACACACTTAGATATGACCTCCTGTTGTCTGGTAGAATCTTTTTGTTTTTCTTTTACTGCAAGGTCGATATAAGGATTGATTTTGGCCTATGTGGCAGCCGGCATGCACTGGTACTGATTCCCTTCATTAGAAATTATGATGAAAATCTCAATGAAGTCAATGTATGAGGTGGTTCACAAAAAGAAGAAGAAAAAAAGGTGGAGAAAAAGAGAATTAACGCGAATGACTCACAAGGTCCCAGTCAACGTTACGGAAGAATGGATGGCCCATGATGTCCGCAAAGCCTGTCTGAGGGTGACAGCCTAAACGCTCCTTGGGATCCTGTGGGAGAGAGGGTGAGAGGAGGTTGAGAGACAGTAGACATGATGGTGATGGAGACAGACAAGAAGTTAGACAATGGGAAAGAAAAGGTGGAGAAGGTGAGAAAGTAGGGAAGTTGGTACAGCAGCGTATGTATTAAGGATAGATGGAAAGGAGCGAGAGCCGCATTGAGACACAGTGGAAGTAAAGAAAGGAATAATGCAAGACAGTGAGAGATGGCACTTCTGACTTTCACTGAGGCCATACTAATGTCATGGTAAGGGGGCTAGCAGGAGTCAAAACTGTTTAGGATTGATCCAGTCCCTGGTGAACTCTTCTTACCTTGTTGAGAAATCCCTTGAGGACGCTGGCAGCTTTGACTGACAATGAGCGTGGGATTCTGATCTGTTTTTCCAATATTACTGCAAAAGGTGAGGGTAAAAAAAAAAAAAAAGAGGGGGGGGGGGGGTCAAAAGAAGAAGAGAGAGTGAAACAGACGCTTCCCTGAGGCCAGAATGATTGCCAATGCAACAGTTATGACTCAGTTATGAGTTCAGTCCTGTGGGGTATCCTCACAGTGAACATATACTTAAAAGCTTTCCAATGAAGTTCAGTTGTTTTTGATACAGTTGTCTTGGACAAGCATATAATCTGTGATGTGGTACATTCTAATTCCCTTCTATCCAACGCTGGCAGGCAACAATAAGACACATTATGAGAGTATTTACAACAAAAACACACATGTATTCACACATTTTCCTGTAATACATGCTATGTGCCTGGTACTGAGAGTGGTGGCCCTGAGAAAGGTGTAAATACAGAGGTGTTACATCCTTCCACCGAGTGGCTTTTTCCTCCCAGTGTGAATCTCAGCAGTATGCGTTTTACCTTGGAAGAGGTAATCCTCTGTGTTCTGGTCTGGGTTGTCAGAACTCCCGACGATATCAAAGGGCGACCGGCCCGCCATCATCTCAAACATCAGCACGCCAAGTGCCCACCAGTCCACACTGAACCCTGGAGAGGCACATCATATAATACAAATTATTACATACCATTATTTATGACAAGACAACAGCACAGATGGACAAAGGAGCTTTGAAACAATAGGATGAATAGCAATATGTGTTCAAAATAGCCATAGAAATAGCAGACATAAAACACCTTTCTGGAGCAGCATTATTAATCTAACAAGCAAAGACTTTCCATAGTAATTGCTTTTGTTATGCTTCCTGACATCTGGAGATGGAGAGGGAAAACCCATTTATCAGATCAACTTAACATCTCAACTAATGCTCTTCAAGATATAAAAAACAAAGTAAGCTCATCTCCATTTCCTGCACAGTGCATCAAACAAGAATACTGATCATGTTGACAGACCAAAGCAGCTCAATCTTCAAGCAAGTTCCAGCAAAATTTCTTTTATCACTCAACCCTATTTTTTTACTAACATAAAGAGTTAAAAAGTTTTGAGGAAAGATGCCTTTTGTGCTCACGTGTGTTAAAAAAAGAAAAAGAAGAAAAAAGTTAACCTGCAAAAACACTGATACAAACCTTGAACAGTGGAACGTGTTGCTATGATACCGCTTTTGGTAACCAGGGAGCTCTTTTTTCTATATTTATTGTATTATGTTTATAGATGCGCCTGTGTTCAGCAAAATCACAACTGAACTCTTAAAACTGCACCATTATCCTCAACTGCTGCAAGATATTTGTCCTCTGGTTTGAGTACTATAGTCTTTATAAGGAATTAAGATAAAAGCAGCCTTCATTTTGAAGAGATCACAATTACATCAATTACTATTTTATTGCTTTCACAAATATATTTCATAGCTTGTTACTCTTATGTCATTGTTTTTGTTAATTTGCTTATTCATCTATAAAAAATTTTTTTGTGTTTCTCTGTTATGTTCAAATTTCATCCTTTTGTTTTAAAGGTATGTACATTAAACAATTTAAACATAGTTCACTGCTGTAGACATCCATAACTTGACAGCATCTCAGATATTCTTCCACAATGCCTGATACTCTGTATCACAGCAAATCATCAGATAGCGTTTCTGGTAAGTGCTTGTGTGTTGTAATTCTCACCATAATCCTCTCCTCTGAGTATTTCAGGAGCGATGTAATTGGGGGTACCACAGAAAGTGCTTGTTGTATCTCCTGGTCTCAAGCCCTCCTGTAAAAACAAAAGTCATCAGCGATGAGATCATCTCAGCGGGCTGAAAAATGACACCTCTGCAGATTTGCAGGTGCTTTCATCCAAAGTGAATTATGATATCAGAGAGCCTGAAAACCTCACCTTGCACATGCCATAGTCTGTAAGTTTGATGTGTCCTTCTGAATCCAGCAGCACATTATCCAGTTTTAGATCTCTGTAGATGATGCCCCTTTCGTGGAGGTAGTTGAGCGCAAGACTAATTTCTGCTGAGTAAAATCTAGAACAAGGAAAGAGCAGTTTTTTAAAATCACATTGAACTACAAACAGACACTAAATGGCATCCAATCAGTCTTATTCTTTTTAATGATTCTACCTGGCGTGCTCTTCTGGGAGTTTCCTTTGTCTCTGCATGTGGAACATGAGATCCCCACCATTCACGTATTCAATAACAAAGAAGAGTCTGTGAAAAAAGCAATTTCAATAATGAGTTTATTCTTTTTTTTATGTCAAAACAATTAGTCATTTTGATGGGACATAGAACAGAGATCAAACATCCTGCTTCGCTTGGAAATGTCAATTGGGAATTTCTATTAAATGCCTGAAAAAAAAAAAGGAGTCTTAATATCAGTAGGGTGGAACAAACTCATCTCAATCTCAGTGGCAGTGATATGAATGTATAAGTAAATGTTATTTTGGGTGAAGAGCCATCACGTAAAGCCACACCAGACTGTAAGCTATTGAGAAGAGATCAAGTATTGTATATGATATGAATGTTTAGATCTAAACCGACAAAAAAAACAACTGTTGGGTTGAGTCTAACTTATGAATTTAACCAGCGTTAAACCTCACTTCCTGATCTAAAAGTCCAGGAAATGAGTACAGTGGCTTTGACACAACTTTAAAAAGTTATTGTTACATTTAAAGACATTCCTGTCGACTTTCCCAAGCCATGGAGAAACCATGTGACTCGAACTGGGGAAAATGATATTACCTGCTTTCTGTCTGGAAACAGGAGTGGAGGCCCACCAAGAAGGGATGATTAGAGGCTTGCTCAAAGACGTGCTTTTCTGTTTGGACCCAGTCGATGTCCTGGAAGAAAAACACAACCGAATGTCAATGTGAGATCATTCTGACAAAGTACCCTTGAACTTGTACAAGCTGAATAAGCACAGAACGTGATCGACCATGCTACAAAGCCAGGTTTCACTCTTCTATGGTTGGCAGTAGCAGGAGAAAAGGGCTGAGCCCGTAGAAGCAACGTCAGGCCTCTATTGATGGCTGGATGATTATATGTCTGGACACGCTGCCGCTCACGCTGACAGGGCAGGGACAGCAGAACACTTCACCATTGATCGACAGGCACTAGTCAATTTGTCAATCACCCTAAGTGCATCTAATCAAGGCTAACTACTCCAATTGCTGCTGGCTGTGCTGCTACATGTGTTCACACAGATCAATTTTTGATGACATGATGGTTTATCTAAACCTTCTTAGAAAGACTGATGGCTTCAAAGAAGTCTGTCAACTTGACTCAAAGTGTTTCAGACAAGACGTAATCGAACGAGACAAATGCTCACTGTGCTATGTGTAACAGCTTCCACTGATTATGCTAACTACTTTAATTATATATGGAAGCAGTATACGGCTGATGACCATGCTATTAACTAACCTTCTCACATCTCAATAGATGAAGTGATCTGTTGTCACACTGAACAGACTGAATCAGACAGTTTCTTAAGTGGATATACTCCTTTAAACCTTTCAAAGAAATTAGCAGGTCAAACCAAAATACAAGAAACCACTACAGCTGAAGAGATTAGTCTATGATTAGTCTATGATCATTTAACAGAAAACAGAAAAGTATTCTGACAGTTATTAATCAGTGAAGCCATTATTATTGAATATTTATTATTTTCTAGCCCCACAGTGTCCCATGTGAGTATTTTTGCTGCTTGTCTGTTATATCACAGTGAGTTTGAAGATGTAACATGTATGTATGAAACAGATGTTTCACATGATATACTGTAAGCAAACATCAACATTTGTTTACACTGTGCTTGTTTACCTCATCGTCATTGACCAGCTCCTTCTTGACCACCTTCATGGCATAGATCCGCTCGGTTTTCTTTAGCTGCACCAATAGCACCTTGGCGTAGCTGCCTCTGCCAATCACCCTGAGCAGATCGAAGTCGGCCAGGCCCAGACTTGAAGGTGATTTCCCTGTGTCTCGACTGCTCCGCGCCTGGGAAGCAGTTATGGAGGGAAAAGCAAGAAAGATAGCAGCTTCATTGAACTGTTGATAGAACTACTGATTTTTTTTGTGGGGTGAGGTGATTTCTTTTGGGTAATTTTGTAAATGAAGTTTAAACTGCTCCAAGCTCTACTTTTTTGAAAGCAAAATTAGTTTTTTTTTAAGCCAAATACAATTGGGTTGCCTTCATTTGAAGACATGCTTGACGTATTACGGTCCTACTTCTCCTTAAACCTGAAATCCACCTTCACCATGTCCTTACCTATCTTCCTTTTCTTCCCTCCTCTCCTGTAATGCCTTCTGTAGTGAATCGTTTTCACTAGCTATCCATCTAACCTCCCTTCATGTGACAAGCCTTCCCCAGCGTCAAACATGGAATCATAGATAAGATCATTTGGGTTGCTCTCTGTTATCTCTGCGTATGTCCGACGTGATCCATTTTTTATCCATCTCCAGTTCTCCTGCTCCTCTCAGCAAACCCCCCACCCAAACCTCAAACTACATCTTGGGTCATTAATCAGCTGGTGGTGTTAAGAGCTGTGATAAAAGGTTACTTTATTAGCTCCACCAAAGGAAATCAATACCCACACTACTGCAAAAGTGCCTGCATCTGTATTCTCACTATATCACATAACAGCAGGTGGAGGAAAGATCACCCAAATGCAAATGCTAGCAATATAAGTGGACAAAAGCCTGCTTCCAATTACAGGTGATTTTATTATCATATATATTTATTTAGTCTCCCTCTCATACAAATGGCAACATTTTCAGTCTAAATATACATGCACACGCACTCATATCCATCTAGTCAACATGACAGGTTGACAGATTGTGAGTCATTCATCAACAGTGAAAAGATTTCTTTCTCACCTCTTTCTCTTCTCCATCGTAAGTCAAGCTTTCTCTGGAGTCTTTATTCTGAGGGCCTGATAGGAGAGAAGAAAGTGACAGAAAGAGTGACAGACAGACAGAAGGAGAAGGGGATGCAGGAGGGAGGGGGGAAAAACACAAGATGAGAGAAGGAGAGAAAATAGGTGAGAGACAGTCAAATGTTTCGTTCACAGCTCTGCCGTGCCTGAGTAATTTCTCTCTGCCTGGTTAGACAGAAAACACCCATTTGTACCCACACTATAACAACAGTAGAATATTTAAAACAACAGGGACTATACACACTTAGAGTTGTAGTTTATTCTGTACATACAATAGCAAAAGAAATGCTTGTTTCATGGATTATCATACAAGCTGGGGCCTCTCTAGAAATTAAGTTTAAAGATTATTTGAGTTGTTTACTTGCATGTACATTTAAAAACTAATTTAAATTTAGATATTTCTGTCCCAATGTTTCCATCACTGTGCTTCATGACTACTCAGGTAGCATGTGAACATCTAGAAGGAGGTTCAGATATTTCAGTAACAATAGTAAAAATTATCCTAAGCTCTCTGATTCCAGTCAGCCTCTCAACCACCTGACTGGACTTATGTCTGGCGCTGTAGATAAACCACAGATCTAGCGGACCAACTTTTAGTCTGGGTCAAAAAATGATGCACAGGAGTCAAGAACCTCTTAAGCTCAGTTTATTAATTCTTAAAGGATAACACGGGTAACCTACTGTTCACCTTATATCTATAAAAATCCCCTGAAAAGGGTGATTATGAATTGATTTATCTGAGTAGCAAATGTGTGTTTCAGTAACAGGAAATATGAATAGGAAAGATAGAGGTTACAGATACAGAATAGGTGTGGGTCTTCTCAAGAGATTTTTTGCCAAACTGCATGCATAAGTTTTTAGGAACAGTGATGACAGCTCAAATCAATGAGTCAACATAAGGTCTGAAAGTCAAAAAGCATTGGAAAACAGTACAAAAGTGGTTTGCATGTGCATGTATATGTGTGTGTGTGTGTGTGTTTTACCTGGCTGCTCAGTTGGGTCTAATTGACTCGATGGTGGCACTGGCATGATTGGTTCCTAGACAGTGACATTCACCATTAAGTGCAGTATAGTCTTTCAGTGTATGCATGTGTCACAGATGGTAATGAGCTACTTCACACCATCAAGTTAATGAGTATGACATTTGTTACAGGTCTCACCTGGATTATTGGTCTGCCGCACTCCACTGTAACCAGTTTATGGCACTTCTTGTGCACAAGGAGTTTACAGTTGATGCATTTGTAGCCTTGTCTTCCCAGACCCCAGATTCGGTCTGTACAGATGGCACAATGCGCTCGCTGCTCAGGAGGTAGAGTGGAGAAAAATCATCATCACAAACATTCAACACATTATACTCAAGGAGATAGCACACAGCATGAAAAACCTTCTAAAACACGCACCCCTGCTTCTATGTCACCACTATCTGTCTTAGCCTATTAATTCATACAAAGAAAAATGACTAAAAGGCGATGGATCCCCATTGTCCTCTGAATACAAGTTACCAAATGTGCATTGTCTTTTCATTTCTACAGCATATATGTTCTCCATCACATAAATTAGCAATGAAAGCATGAAATATAAGAAATACAAAATGTAAATTTTGTAAAAAATGAAATTTTGAAGAAATTAAGTTTAAAAGTGAAAGGCCTTATATTATAAATACATTGTAGAACAGAAGAAGAAACCTAAGCATGATGTCTCACCCTGTTAAAGCGTTTGGCCTGAAAGGCGTGACCACTGGCATAGTAAAGCTTCCTCCAACGTCGGGCACCCCGCCGGTATATAGACTCTGCAACGAGAGGAAAAAGAGCTTTATCTGTGTGCATGTAGTTGTGTTTTTGTTTTTGGACTAATTAGGTTCTGAGCTATTTAATCTAACACAAAGGTCGATTCATATTCAGAAAACTGACAATTTGCTGACACCATTTTGTCCAACATCAGGAATTTTGTTCAAGGTGTAAAAGCTAAACTAGTCTGCATAATCTATAAAGTATTAAAGGCTCAAAAGTTTAATTGCAATTAACATTATCTTACTTGTAAAATCACACTTGTATAATTGTATTGTATTGTTGTATGTGTAGTTTTTGATGGGTGTGCATGTAACTCATGTGTCACATGGTGTATGGAAATATTCAGCAATTTTGTGCCTTGAACCTGTAGCTAAATGTTTCGAAAAGTTTTGTCTTGGTCTCGGTGACAGTGTCTTTTTGTAGGTTATTAAAGGGTTATAAACAACCACTGGCTTTGAAATTGCTGCTGAACATCATTTTACAAACTCAAAAACAAAAACCCCCTCTAACATCATTTTGAAAATCTCTTGTATAAATTAAATTTAAAATGCAAATCAAACCTGGGTCTCTTTAGGTCTGCAGATGTAAAATTACTTTAATATTGAACTCACTGTCTTCTCCCGGACAGGGCATGCCAGGTTTCTCTGGTACACATGGGAATACTGAGAAGAAGAAAAAAGGAATGTTACATTTAGTGGGTCTTCATACAATTCTCATTTCATCTGAGCCTGGCAAGAGTGACAGCTTTCATATGAGAGCACTTGTCTGCTGGTGTGTACGTTTCACTTTCTCTCATTATGAGAACAGTGAAGCCTACCTGCACCAGCCTGTCGCCGAAAGGGCTTCATTATTAAAGTCACTCATGGTGTTTTTATGACAGTGCAAACATGTTTGTGTGCAACACAAAGAGAGAGACATGCTGCGCCACACCAGGGGCACTGCGAGTCAGAGGCAAGGCGTGGGCTCCAGTCGACGAGCTTGTTAACGAGCAGACAAGGCAACCCCCCACGGCAACATCACATCCTCTCCTCCACACTCCCCCCCTCAATTCATCCTCTGCCGTCATGCTGGCATCCGGCATCTACTGTACTCTTGACCCCTCACCTCTGATTTGATTAAAACTTTACATTAACCACATAGCCCCTGCCCCTGTTACATGCTTATACACACATGGCCTGTCAATCAAATGTTCTACCGTCACACCCCCCCGAGCATCAGAGTTAGCCCTGACCTCTACATTTAAGAAGTTTGTCAAAAAGGCTAATCTTAGACAAGGAAGTGAACTAGCTCAAGGGCACATAGACAGACGGGGAACATGGGAAATGATGTTGTTTTCACAGGTCAGTGCAACATTAACGACATGTTTTAATGCATCTTTGTTGTGAACAGTATCCAGCTGTCTGTTAATGCAGACAGAAATGGAAACACAGAAGAATTTTTCCTATCATTATAAATAGTGTTTTTTTCAGACAGATGGTGAAATAAATTTAGATATGGAATTGGGATTTTTACAAACTGACGTAACTCCACAAAGTGGAAATAAATCCCATTTAAAACAACTTTCAGGCCAGTAGACACTTTCAGACAGCAAGTAAACCAACTGAAAATATTGATTTAGCGTTATTTTTCATGCTCTTGAATCATGTATATTTCTATGTAAATTGTAGCTCAAGGCTAAAGCTGAAAATCACTTACTGTTTAATTCTTTTTGAACCTATCAATAAATAAATACTAGATTTCACTCAAGAATAATGGAAATTACTCAAAGTTCCTGGTTCTTTCTAGGCCCTTAAAGGTCTGTTTGTAAACACGAGAGTAAAATAAACATTATTCACCTAGATAAGTTGAAAAATATGAATATGCTTGTGAATAAAAGTTTTATCTCTAGTATAGTAGCATAGTAGCATATTAAAAAAATACTTCCAATACTTATTTTTAATTTGTAAAAGTATTTTCGCAAATACTTTCTAAACTAATAAATGCATTTTGTTTTTCTAAAGTAGCCTTTTTTGCACAACTTCCAACGTGTCTCTAGTTGGAAGCTGGTTCATCTGATATCACAAGAAACCAATTATATTACTAGCAGATACTTAACTCCTAAGATGTCAAGTTACACAGGTGGCACAACTGTCTGGATGATCTGTGATCAGTTGTGATGTTGGGCCTCAGATCTAGTATACTGTACGTCAATGACCACAGATAAAGCAGAGTAATGGAGGAAACTGGACTGATCATTCAAGGCTCAACTAAGAGGTAAGTGGAGCAGCAGATGACTCAGAGATGGCAGGCTTCTCATCTGGACCTATTCATGTCCAGGCACCTGGACTGAATCAGTGTCTTAATGGTACACAAGAATACAACTTTGAAACTGTATTGTTATCAATGAAGTCAGTGAAAACAGCGAGGCTCACCGTGGATAATTAGTTCTGAGTCTTTGTTGAGTTCATAGAGACGCAGCGCTTCCTCCAGCTCCAGCTGAGACGAAACTGTGCAGGGATCACCTAAGAGCAGAGGACATACCAGATGCAATTCACAATATTCAGTTATGTTCATACAAGAAACCATGGAGAAGTAAGGTGATGGGGTGAAATAGAAGAATGAAAATGAAATGAAAATAAAGAAAAACCTAAAATTATTTCAATGTCATGTTTTTATGAAAGCAAATCGCCACAAAAACATAATTTTGTCTGAGCATTACAACCAACAGTGTAATGAACAGCCAGTGTCTGGATTTAGAGCTTTTTTTGTAGACCATTTCAATCATTATTTAATGTCCATACTGCTGTTCGTTCTACAATCACTAATTTGATATGAAATAACTGACATTGTTGATCTTTTTCTTGAATTTTATGAACAAAAACATGAATCAACATATTCATCAAGAAATTAATTCCTAATAAAAATAAAGCAATGAGCTGTAGAACCCAAACATTCAGGGTTTTTTTTATTACTTCTTTCACTCAAGTTTCATCAGAATAACTATCAATTTAAATATATATCTCAAATGTTCAAATTTCACATGCCAATATGTTTAAAGCATGTTGAAAACCTGGTTAGGAAACCAGGTGTCTAATGTACATGACATTTAAGGGATCTGGTTACAGTAGAAATTCAACAATGACCAGGTTATATTTTCAGAGCAAGATACAACAAAATAGATGATGAGTGTAACACAAACCAATTAAATTTCCAGAGGAGAGGTCTGCACGATTAAATGATAAGTTATACACTACAGCATAGTGACATTTAAAAACACTTCAGTCTAACCACTGCAGGTGTGATATTAATTGCAAGGCCTGAACTTTCAGTAAACATGGAAACAGTCTGTGGGTGAGCAGGAGACTGCAGTAGTCACTGGTGCCATTTCAGTTTTTTCCTTTTAATTACCCAGGTCTATCTGTCCAGTGATCTAAGTCAGTAATTCAAATAACACTCAGATACAGACATAATTATTTCCTTGTCATTAACATTAAGAGCCATTTGGAGTATAACACACATCTGTAAGTGGTGTAAATCAAAACTGAGGCCAACAATTCTGTTCTTGATGTTTCCCCCAACTAATCACGCTAGCCAACCCCTGAATTAATAAATACTTCAGAAACAGAAACCATGCCACACAGTCTTTATTTAAAATTGTTCAAATGTCTTGAAGTTAATATACAACATGTGTGTAGAGTGTGTCAATGATTAAACAAAATGTGATTTCCTTGTTTTTTTTCTGAACAAAACTGTACTGATTTTCATGGTCATGAAGGCAACTACGGATTACCACCGTTAAACTATTTAAAGGTATTTTTTAATGTATATGCATGTGAATAGTCCAGGTTTTTCTTGTACTTTGGATGGATTAAAGGAATTTGACAATTAAAAGGTTCTGTCAGTCGGAGTCTTCTAATCAAGTTATAGATTTTTAATATTGTTGTTCGTTTACATTGAAGTTATATTAACATTTTTGGACGCATGGGGAAGAAAAGGTCAGCAGATCACATTTACCACAAACGTGCTGGTGGTAGCAATTCCATTTTGACAAGGGTTACCAAAGGAATGAGCTAATTTCAGGCACATTCTCTTATTATTGGAATAATGAGTTGAGCTCACATTACACAGCTGAATGTTTGTGGTTTCCATAGATGGGGCAGTATGAGAGACAGCTAGCACTAACAGAGTACTTCATTACACCCATCAAACAGATTTTCTGTCTCCGACAGGCTAATGATTGTATGTGGGTGGCAATCAGTGGGAGCTGATTTGAGTCTAATGAGTTTGGGCAGGCTGACCTTATCCTGAGCACTGCAATCTGATGGCTCCATCTTTCCTATGACACTATTACTGCTGCCTGACTAACTGACTGACTGACAAGGAATTGGGTGGGGGGTTTGAACACTTTTTAGACTGCCAAGAAAAGACTGAGTCTTACAGTCAATACAAGGGTATGCCTGTTAAGAAACAGCACTGAATAATTCCAGCAAATTCAGCCAGTAGATTCAATGTAATGTGGTGAAAAAACTTTTTTTTTTTAGGATGCATTTTTTAAGGTTGGCATTGTAACAATTCTGACTGGTTGTACCTTCTTCATCGATCCACTTCATGGTGAAGAGCTGGTCATTGTCCATTGAGCACATGTCCCTCACTTCCCCATACAGACCCTCATATGAGATGGATGGCTCAAAATGTGTGATCATGATGTCCCTGCAAAAAGGACAAAGCATCTTAGCAAATTACATAGATGTGAGTAAATCATTACGCCGTAACCATAACCAAAAGAAAAAAGAAAACAACAATACAACAGAACCAATTTTTCCAAAACAAAGAATGTCATTAGAAATATTCAGCTTCTTCTGAGTCCTGAGCACTCAGAAAAAAATAAATATATATAAAAAATATTCATGGTTACAAAATTTTTTTCTTTCAATTAATTGGTGACAGGTCATTAGAAAATGGTTTAAAAATGTAATTGAAACTGAAAATGATGTGTGCATATTGAAAATTAGGATAAACAAAAATACTAATTAGTTACAGTTAGTACTGCAACTCGTAATTATTTTCATTAATTATTTTGTCTTGCTCAGTTTCTCCGACCAACAATCCATAAACAAAAGATAATTCACAATTTAAAATTAAATATAGAAAAAAAGCAGCAAATCCTCATAATTGACAAGCTACCAGAACCAAAAAAGGTATTTTTATTTGATAACGGACCTACAAATTATTACACTAATCAATAATTGTGGATTTAATCATCCTTTCTAGACGTTAAACTCTCATTTCTTTCCTCTCACTGATGCTGCCCCCCACCGCAAAAAAAAAAAGCCAAAAACAACAACAACAACAACAAAAAAAACACTCTGGAGAATGGCACACTTTAGATGGAGAGGAAAAAAAAGGTGCAAAAGCACAATTTTTCTCCCCCAAAACACTGCTGCGTGAGTCACAGTCTCGCAGTCTGTCACATTTGTGTGTGTATTCATCCGTACAGCATGATTGTGGGTGTGAGGAAGAGAGGAAAAACAAGTGCAAAAAAGACTGCAAAAGAGTGAGGGAAGCAGCGAGATAGAGGGAGCGAAAGGCAGAGGGAGAGATAAAAACTAAAGTAGAATGAGTCATAGATTGTAACCACTGTGGTTAAGGCTCACTGTTCACCATTACTTCCATTACTTCCCTGAAAAGCTGGGGAAAAAAATTAAACACTTGGCTTACTGCCCTTAATCAACAAATAAATAACACCTAGCCTCCTCAGTTCACACAGACATAAACACAAGCATTACAGTGAGACCTGGGATAAGAAAAAGAAGAGCATCTATCCTTGTGGATGGATTAGCTGTCCGTCATCATTTCATGGCAGTGTTAGGATTGATGTCACCTATTCTCAGCCCCCGTGGCCAGCATCAGCAGTGTTTGTTTATACTCCAAGATGGGGGATGGAGATTGTACACATGAGCTTTTACAGGTTTGCAGGCGACAGCAGTCTGACCTCAGAGGTCAAAAGTAGGAGAAGGCGGGAGGCAAAAATCAGGATAGTACAGCAAATAGCTCAAGCTGGAGTGATGTTTGAAAGCCACCAGGCAGGGAGTAAACAGCAACATTACATACTTCTTACTTCCTCTACCATCAATGTCAAAAGTGGACCCACATTTTCATTAAATTGAAGGCTTGATAGCAAAATGATAAAATCTCAACCCATGGAATTATTAATACACACTTTCAAGGACATCTATTATACAAGTCCAAGGACAAAGAGCAGTGTGTAAGGTCACTGTAGGGTGAGCCCTTGCAGGAACCAAATACACACACACACACACAAATATATATATACACCAGACAGTGAATTATTGGCTCGCATTAACAGTGAAGATCAAAAGTAAAGCTTTCTCAGAGCTGGCATTAAACTGTCTGATGAATAAAGCTTTCTGAGCAAGAATGAGCCGATGCAAACCTCAGACTGATGCCTACTCCTCCTTCCTTCCTCTATTTTCTCACCTGTTTCCTCCATCCTGCTGGTGTTAATCATTGCCTGTGAGAGGGGGGAGGAAAAAACTGGCAACAACACTGAAGTCTGATCTCTCCTCTACAACCAGCATGGCTACACAACTTCCTCCTAAATGCCTGATAACATGAACACAATACATTTCCCACACTGGGACAGTGTGCAATCCAGGCAGCACATTAATGTCAGCAGGTGACTTGAAGTGTGTCATGTGTAACTCAACCTGAGCTGTGGGTGTTCATTAAACACTGTTTTCCAATGCTGTAGTTAAAAGTTAAGCTATGTCTCAGGTGCCTTAAAACAACATCCACTGTGAGCCAGAAAGGGGCTCAGCTAATTGCTACCACAGTCACAGGGAGCTGGCAGGGACCACGCAGTGATAAAAATACATCAACAGCGGGGACGTTGAATATGTTTTCTTTTCAAAACTACAGTCTTATTTTTTCTGAACTGCTGACTGAAGCTTAAACAACTAGTCAAACTACTGAGAGTTTTTCTGCATCTAGAAATTGCCAAAGATTCACAGGTTGCCTTGTCAAATGTGACGATTCACATTTGACAATATGAATACAAAATGAATAATAGCTTTGAGTTCAGGACTAATGGTAGGCAAAATATATTACAATTTTGACTCGCTGTAATTATGATTTGCTATCCATATGTTAGCGTAATTGAGGAAATGATCAGACTGATGAAAAAAAAACAACAAAACAAACAAAAACTCTAGTGATCTAGCGATCTACTGTTTTTATCAAATAAATACTTCGAGTTATGAAGTGACAAAGGAAGACATTACCTGGACTTTTTTCACACTAAATAAACTGGAAAAAATAGACAAAAATGATCAACTACCTCTCTATTGCAATATCAGCACCCCTGAAAGTAAGGATGTAAAATACTTTAGGGCATTTCCCTCGTTTCTTTGTGGTATAACGTAAACACTTGCATTAAATTGAATAGCCTTTGGCTTTTGAAATTGTTGTTGAAACGAAACAAGTGGCAGAGCAGATCATTTAATATAAGTCAGAAGATAGGTTAAAAAATAACTCATAAGGTCACGGCTGTAATATTGGCTGAGCTGAACAGAACTTAAATGAATTCAAGGTGACAGTGTTTTCCCACCACAGCTTTTTCAAGACTTCCATTCTGCTTCCTTTGATTTTGAATTTAATTAGTCATTACTGACTTTTTAGCCCATTAATAACACGACATTAGCCAAAAGGTTTGGCTTTAAAAAAAAAAAAAAAAAAAGGTTACAAAGTTGTGACCTGCGTTACAAAAAGGAAAGAGAGCTGGGGGATTCCTCGTGGCAGCCACGGTGGAGATATTGTTCTCTGCGCTCATCACTTGTGACTAACAGAGAGGAAGTGGCATTCCTTCACTCACTACTGTCCTACTGTACAGCTTAATTAAAGAAAGGAGAGGCCTGTGCCCCTGGCATCTTAACTGCCGTGAGTAGGACTCCACAGCCCCATCTGCGCAGCATGAAGCCATTCGTCACTGGTGAGTGCTCAAGCAGGAAGAAGGGTCAGGGTGCCTCTCTGGGCTTCCATGAACACCTAGGACCATCCATCTCTCTGTCAGTGCTGCCACGCATGGGTATGCCCCCCGTAACACCTTCACACAACCCACATGCACATGCTCAGTGAAGAGGAATCAGATGCTAACAGAGACGCGCACTGATTACCAAAACAACCATCGACGGAGACACACTCCATCCCCTAAAAAATAAATAATCTAGACCCACTTTCCACTCTAACCCTACGAAGGTCAGGGTGGATGAAACACGGCTCTACCGGCCCAGACCGCAGGATACTCTTATCTCCAGGCAGCATAGCCCACCTGTAGTGCAAAACAGAAGGGAGCCTTGAGCTTCCTAGCACCTACCAAAGGCAATCCTGCTGAGCCTGGGCACAAGGTCACCTTAATCAATGGACAGACGTGTGTATACAAATACTTGAGCTGTATTAGGCACAATGTATTAGACACTGCAACACAGATAATACATTACATGTACGTAAGTAGAAGCTGGGATTCTCATCAGAGTCTGTAGCTACAGTTGTGAGTGGAGATGTGGGGAGGTATATGACTTTGTAGTTCAGCGCTCGAGGGGTTTTCTGAGTAAAAGTAAACAGCAAGACAAGGAATGCTTCCATATTTTGAACAAAGCCGAGCTTTCAAGCCCCGATGCAGATGGCAGAGTCTTTGAAAAAGAGGAGCAACTCCTTTCAAAAAGAGGAAAATAATTGAACTGCTTCGTTGAGCCGGTGTAATCCCATTTTCCTGCAAAACAACATGCCTTACATAGGAATCCTGAAGTTGATCTGGCGAAAAAGAAGCCTTATGTTAGCTGGCATGGGCAGCTCTGAAAAATAGTGAGGTTTTTTCTTCTGGCCTACAATGGTGACACGCTTGCAGTGACATACAGAAATATGCATTTTCTTTTCTAGGAAGACTACTTACAGTAGCTATACACAGCTCAGTATAGTCTAAGTTATATTTTTCAGCAGACTTTTAAGAAATAGGCCTTTCAAAATTTTTGAATTTGAGTTACAACATTATTAAATTGGGCTAAGCTCAACAGTAAATAGAAAAAACCAAGTGTCATAAGATTCTTGAGAATTATTTGGTAAAAAAATACAGATAACTCATCAACAGAATTCCTGTTACATGAAGAAAATAATTTATTCAGACAAAATATAATTCTTCATGCAACAAATGATCACTAGACAAAACCATTACTTACTTAAAGCCTTATCAGTTGTGTTTGTCAACTATCATGCCACTGTGCTTTCTCAAAATGTTAAATATACATCCAAATCACAGGAGAATTATTAAACTTCAGATCAATTTGCTGCCCACGGGCATGGCCATTGTGCAACTATGATTTGCTGACGAGGATCATTGTAAAGTGAAGATTGTGGACATGTTGATTTTTCAACCATTGAGTGGCACTAAACTTGTTATCTAAAGTCCTCACTTAGATCTCGGGCAAACTAATGGACAAAAATGACTGACATTTTCAAAACAACGAGATAATAAAAATAATGATCAGTTTCGGCCCTTCTGCACTCCACGCTTGTATATTCAGTCCATTTACTAATACTGTGTAATATCAGCACTGCTGTTAGTTTCTTGTCACGTGGTCAGTGCCTCTGCAGACTTTTCTACTGACGATCACTGTGAATCAGAGCGACATAAAGACACGTCAGTGATGGGCTGAGACTGCCACAAGCTGACACCAGTCTGCTGATAAGCAACAACAGACACACATAAAAATGGACTAGAAAAGAACAATCATCAAACACACAAGGTGAAGCTATTGAACCTGGTTGAATAAAGTGTTTATATGTTGTTCTAGTTTAAAAGGGAACGCACATATAGTCCCAGTCTCTACTGGCTCATTAAAAGTAGAGCAGTCAAACAGAAGTCGAACACTCGCTATCTGGACATTTCAATCATTGCCACTTTAAAACAGAAATGGAGCATAACATGTTTACCAAGATTGCAAAAATACAATTACTGTCATTATTGATTAATCTGATGCATATTTCTTTTGATAAGATAACAACAATATTTATCTTCAAAGGTTCAGAACTTTTCAACCCAAAGGGAACAACTTTGAATGTTTTGTTCACTCCGACAAAAAGTTCAAAACCCAAACAACTATACTTTTCACTGCGGATAAAATAAAGTATCTATCTATACATGACGAGAAGAGAAGCAAAACCAGTAAACATCTTGCCTCTTTTCTACTAATTCATCTGTCAATATCTATCTATTTATTGCATTAAAGCTTTACTAACCCTCTTAACTCCCACGCCTGGTGTCTGAGCGGAAACAACAATGCAAATTAAATCTTGGAGTAATGCATCCTGATATACAAATGTAAAGACCATTTTCACTGCATTTCTCTTTGCCAACATAGCTAGGATTCCTTACCAGGGCTTATAAATACTTCACATGCTTTGTTCTGCAACATGTCATCTGATGATCAACACACATTGCAGAGTTCTTGAGGTGTGTCACAGAGACAGTGAGAAATACAATAGGGTTGGCCAAGGTGACTTGCACTACACGTTTTTCAAGTCTTGGCAGGGCTCCAATCAGTGGCTCCATCAAACACATAAAATGGAAAAGAGTGACATAGAAACAATTGGGCGGCAAATTATTTCCATTGCCACATGAAATGCATACTAAAATAGCTACTAACTATCTCTGATGGACTGGAGAGTAATGATAGCTCTTATTTGGGATGGCAAAAAAAAACTTAACAAAAAATCACAGCACTGGCATTGTCAAATCCAAGACATGGCATGATTGGGAATGGATATATTGATATCTGTTGGTAATTTTCATTGTTTATAACTAATGCTAGTGTTGTGTTGCGGTCTTTCCTCATAAATGTTACTTCATGTAAACACTGGGTTTAGGTTATATGTTGCAGAAATTATTGGTTAGGTTTCTGTCTGAAAATGACACTATATATATATATATATATATATATATATATTATAATATGGATAAAATATATATTTTGAGTGGGGGCAAATGCTAAATATTTACTGATCCTTGCTTGTATGATATTTGTGATGTGATATTTTTATTTCGAAAGTAAGTAGAAGTCAAGTAAATATCAAGTTTTAACTACTGGTTGAATCAAACAAACATTTAATTAGATCTCTTGACACAATGACCTCTCTTGAAAAACAACCAGTAGTTGCATCAATAGTTAAAAACCAATAATAATAAGCAAGTTGCAACAGTTACATTGCGAATAAAACGTTATTGTCTTAAGTATTTATTAAAGCAGGTGAAAATAACAATAATGAAACACAACTTAAATGGATTGTTTGCACCTATGTTACTGTTTCACTATGGGTATTAACGCTTGATTTCCTGCCCATCCCTAAAGACATGACATCAATTAAAAATAAACACGTGGAAACTTATAAAAACTGTCAGCTGAGAGTAAATATTAGTCAATCAATACCAAAACGCCATGCCAGTTGTAAACCTCTCCAATCTGACAGATACTGAAACTAGTAGCTACTGCTAACAACTGTTAGCTTGTTCAACAGCTCATTTTGACTGACATTAAACCGATGGACTGTTGGCTGTCCACCTGACACATTTCTTAAACAATCCCGACAGTCCGGCTTTACATTTGCAGCGTGTCTGGATAATTTCACCAGTTTGTCCGCCTGGTCAAGTTCACCGAAACCTGCTATCCAACATTAGCAAGCCGTTAGCTAACATTAGCCAACTGGTTAGCAGCCTGTTCCAAGTCTCAAATCAGCTATTAGTTAGTTTATTGATAACATCGATCACGTACTGAGAGAAGCGGTGATTTCTTACCCTTTATAGTAAGCTTTGACCCGGACTTGGTGGGAATTCTCCCCGGGGTGGGACATGGTGCTGTCCCGCAACGTCGGCATCATAAGCTCAGCCGTGGTCAGTCCGACTCAACGATGCTTTCCCTCCTTCCCTCCTTCCCTCCTTTAGCTGTGTAGTTGTGTACCGGATCCGAAGCTCTTTGTTTTTGTGGTCCGTCGACACACCGAGTAAACAACGGGTTGGGTGGTGCTAAAAAATAAGATTTTACCTTTTTTGAGACAAACAAAAATAAGATGTAAAGTAAAGGAAAACTTGCGGGGTTGCCAAACAACTCCCTACTGCAAAGGCCTAACGACGGACGAGTCCACTGCCGGAATGCTTGGGGTGGAGCGGAACTTGGTATCCGACACACACGTTCACTGGGGTTAAATAAATATCACAGTTTAACATTAACACGCGCAATTTCACGCATATTTATCCTTCACAAAGTTTTACAAAGCAACGTTACATTATAATTGTCTCAATAAAGTTAAATATCTTCGTTGGACGGCATTCCGACTGTACCAACTGAAGTGCCGCATTCAGGTTCAAACATCTGAGCTCGGACATTTAAAGACCCCTAAGCTTTGTCGCGCATTGAAGTTATTTGTTTTGGAAATAATGACAAAACTGAAGTGCAACAATGAAAACAAAATGATTTTACAAAAGGATGACTTATTTGATCACGCGAAGGAATAAATGAATGCTGTGTGTAAGACAAAAGAAAAAACGGAAAATTCTACAGCTAACGAGTTATTTGCACACT
The DNA here is from genome assembly GCA_034769265.1 of Remorina albescens. Classification (NCBI taxonomy): domain Eukaryota; kingdom Metazoa; phylum Chordata; class Actinopteri; order Carangiformes; family Echeneidae; genus Remorina; species Remorina albescens. The sequence goes on along the minus strand of CM068478.1, from coordinate 6,159,410 downwards.
TAATAATGATACATATGTCATTGTCATCATAATAGTGTATTAATATGCTTCGGTTTCAGATTATCTCCAAAGTCTGAAGAAATTCAGCCTCATTTGTTGTCCAAAAATTGATATTTCATACCCAACTACTGATCCAGTCTACTACAAGAGTACTGCAAAAGATCATACATGAATTATAACGTTCACTTTTTACTATCATTTATATTTTATTTTGGAGAGGTGTTGATCTAACTCCATGGTCATTTTGGAGGATGTGGCTTTGTATGTGATGCTGTTAAACTGTATTAATCAATACTGAAAGCACTAACACTTCTCTGAATAATGCATTACAGTTACATCAGCACAGACAACAACGTTGTCTCCAAAGTAAAACAAATGACTTTGGCACCCTACATGAACATGCTCCAACTTCCCTGGTGATAATATTTTAATGCAGCAGTTTACAAAATAAATTGATTAGTTTCATGGGAATAATTTTCCCAAACTATAAACCTACAGTTTGCTTTACATGTCATAATGTTATAGTCACAACACATGTTCAATATAGCCTAATGTGATGCATAGCCATAGATTCATTATCCCACTTCCCCTAAACCAGGTGTGTTATTAAAATGCGTATTATGCCTTAATGCATCAGTAATCCAACAATATGATCATAAGATAACAAGTGCAGCTTTCCCTTACATTATAACACTTTACCTTTACACTTAACATTTTTGAATGACTTTTTCTCAACAGTATAAAAGTAATAGATCAGTGGGCTGTATAGTCCCCCTTCTCGTTTTGTACAGCCAAAATTATTTTGAGAAAACACACACTGGAAGAAATATTGTATGTGTGCTTCATTTCACAGTTTTTTTTTTTTTTTTTTTTTAATAGTACCCTAACCTTTTCAAGCATAATCCTGCAGCAAAGCTTATTCTATACTATTGGAAGTGAATATTTACAGCTTTACAAGAACCATCGTCGTGATGTAAACCGCAGAATAAACATTAAAGCGGCTGAGGGCAGATGTGAAGCTGTCAGACAGACTCATCCTCGGTGCTCCAGGCTGCTGCAGCGGACGCGCCGGCTGTGGAAGGTCCTCCCGCACTACGAGCGGTGCTGTGTCAAGGCTGTTTTTACTGGCTGCTGTCCACCGTCTGATTCTTTCTTCTTTTTCTTTTTTATTTTTTTAAATCTCCATTTTAGACAGCACTGACGCATCAATAGGCTTCACGACTGGGACAATGTGGCGGGGTATGGTCAGTTCCTGATGGCCCGTGTCTTTCAATACCAGGCAGGTACCGCCGACAAGAGGTGAATGATCGTGCATGCATTCAGACTGAGATCTACAGGGGGATGACATCCCGATATGCTGAATTTATTAGTCGAAATCTCCCAAATTATGGTCTGTCCATTAAAGGTCTGACTTGTGGCCGTTCAGGGTTTGAGAATAAAATGCCTGCTTCCAATTAGACAGAAATGGCTCTGCAGCAAAAAAGCAATCAATATTCAAGGTGTAAGCCATCAGTGTTCATCCCATGATACATGGAGAATATAAGATTTTTTTGCTCTAAGAATTGCTCTATAAAATTATTATTATTATAATTATATATTGGAAATGTATTATTTATAAATGATCTGAAGCTAAAATAATAATTAAAAGAAAAACTTGCAGCTCTGTAGCACCTTTGTCTCTTAATTGATGTGTGTCAATCAGTCGAAATGAGTTATTTTCCCTATTTCCAACATTTCTTCATGGGTTAGCTCACATGGAATAAATCCATCTCTGTTTTCTTCACGTTATGTTTTCCTTTTTTGTTTGTGTGTTTAGTTATAATATTGATCCAATTATGATATGATAAGGTCAAACAAATGAAAAAGATGCTCGATAATCATGAATCTTATTTTACTTTAAATGTTTTTTAAACATGCACCTTTAGGCCAATGGACTGTAATGCTAAAGGGGATCAGCTGTGTGACCTAATATTATAATCAACACATTTAATTACGACAATCTTTATGAATTCAAGGAATTTTTTGCTGTGCATTACATTAATTATCTTATTATCTGTGAGTTTCTGTAAATTTTTATTTAGATATTTATATTTTTATTTAGATGCCTTCTATGTGTATTTTGAGGATGCAGCAAGTAATGATTTGTTCCAGTCAAACTTCCTTTAGACATAAACAGCTCGAAGGATATTTTTTGATTAAAGCTTTAGTATTGGATAATCTTTTTTTCTTACACAGCTGTAAAAAATATCTGGGTTGGATTCAGATCAATTTCCTGCAATCAAGAATCCTCAAAGTTTAATTTATTCAAAGATCCGAATGTAAGTTTAAGTTTAACTCTATTTTTACGACAAACACACGCCCTCTTCAGTGATTTATTTAATAAACACACTTTGTGGCTAACCAGATCAACAACTGTTCATCATTCATCGCTTCACATTTATATTCATTATAAATTATATTACACATCCCTATTCAAAGGGGCTGATTGAGGTAATGCTGGTATTTAACCACCTACAGTTAACGGACGTCTGTTTCATCTCCACACAGTTTTGCCATCACTGAATTTCAGTGTGACCTGGGAGATGGAGAGGCAGAGCCCAGGAGAGAAACAGGCAAACACTAATAGGTCTGTTGCCGCCACCATCCCCACCACATCAGCAGCCGTCACCATGGCAACAGGCAGCTCCGGTAGCACCACGTGCACCCAGGCGCCCCCCGCATCGCTCAGCATCATCCCGTCAGACAGACAGGCAGTTCAGGTAATAGTCAGCACCTACATAAGTTTTTTCACTTGACTGGCAAGAAGTCCGGACAATAGACAATCCCTGACCCTGCCTGCTTAATTTAATACGACTCATAATACATTGTGTCTCGGGCTCCTGAATGTTTAATTCAACAGGGAGGGTGTTCTGGTGATAGACATTACCTGAGACGTCTGCATGCATTATCTGACTTCACTGTCTGGTAGTCCAGATAACAGACAGACAGACAGATAATAGCCTTAGGTCTCTGTATATGATTTCATTTGACAAGGCCAAGTGGTAAACCAGCCCATGGATCTCAGCACATGCTGCTTCATATGATAGAAGGGAAGTTCAGTTAGGGTCATCTGAGACACCTGCAGGGCTTTTCCTTTTAATGGAAAGCAGTTCAGGTAATAAGCTGGAGCTGTGATATCTGAATATATGACACTTCTTTAGCATATGAACTGTTTCATTTGCGAGAACGATTATCCAGGTAACAGACAGTACCGGGGGCCTTTGCAAGAATTTTAATTTCACAGGAAGGTTATTCAGACAAAGAACAGAACCTCAGACCTCTTAATGAATAATTTTTCACAGATTGAAAAACATGTACACAGTAATGAGACGGCACCTTGCAGAACATTTTCTTATGGTCTTTTTCACTATATTGATATGCTATGTAGCTACAGCATGAGACAAACATGTTTGACCTCTGTTCTTATTGTATTTAAGGGGATTAAAATGATCATGTCCATCAATATAAATAGTTTCACATATTACTTAGATACATTATTCTAACAATACTGTATTGACAACATGAAATAATGCTTAATAAATAAGGATTGCATTCAGGGCGAACCAGACACTTCAGTGATGGTATTGTGCTTCCTACTGTGGATGAAATTTCCTTGTAAAGCACCAGATATTTTTGTGATATGGTCCAACAGGTGATCCAGCACGCTATCCACAGACCTCAGAGCATGGCGGCCCAGTACTTGCATCGAATGTATGCAGCTCAGCAGCAGCACCTCATGCTGCAGACAGCAGCCCTGCAGCAGCAGCAGCAAACTCCCCATCTGCAGAGTCTGGCCACCATACAGCAGGTCACTGTATATGTTTGTTGTGTGTCATGTTTTGTGTTTTAGGTGGAGGAAAATTTTAACAGAAAAGACAATGAATGAATGAGAGAAAAGGACGGTATAATGCTTTCCCAATACTTTTCAGGCTTCAGTCTGTCAGAGACGTTGTCCTTCCTCATCTGCTGGCAGTTTGGTTCAACCTGCTGGTGTTTCTCAAAACTCAGTGAGTATCTGTGTCACCAGTCTCATCAACCTGTCCAGAGATGTTAACCTCAAACTGTGTTGCATTCTTCACCATACCTTTCTCAACCCAGATCACTTTACCAGCATCTCCAGTGACGGCACAGCTGATTGGCCGCACCCAACCAACCAACTCAACTGCAGCTGCAACCACAATATCCCAGCAGGCGATGCTTCTGGGAAACCGGCCAGCCAACTGTAACCAAGCTCAGATGTACCTTCGAACTCAGATGGTACAAACCTTTTCAAGTTTCTCAAGCTCATGGTGATAGAGGTACTTCAAAACTCCATGACTCATTTGCCCCATTTCTATTTTTACTGAATGTGTTTTCCTCTATCAGCTCATTCTGACTCCTGCAGCACCAGTGGCTGCAGTTCAGTCAGACCTCCCTGCTGTCACCTCCTGCTCCTCTTTACCTACCTCTTCTCAGGTAAAAATTTTGCCAGGCACATAATTAGTATAAACCATGCATGCCAGATGACCGCAACATTATAGTTTTTAGGTTGGGGAAATGCAGGCTGGAGTTCTGATGGATATCTCATTAGGCTATGACTATCAAAACTACACCTTTTGGCATTTACAGCCATAAAAGTGACTCTTTGTATGCATTCAGGTGCAGAATCTGGCTCTGCATACACACTTGCCTGGAGCTCTGGCTACAGCACACAGTGTTATCTTAAAGCCATCTGCCCAGCCCCAGGCCCTGTCTTCAGGCACCTCTTTGTCCAAGATGTCAATATGTGCTCTGAAGACCAACCAGCTGACTGACACCTCAACTGAGTCCAGTCAGCCTGGAGCCCAGATTATAACCCCAGGTGAGTCCACATGTTCAAATAATAAGGCTTTTCATAAAGTTCACTACAAAGCCAATGTGTCCCAAGTTTAACTAATGAGTCACAGTAATGAAGAAACTCTCATTTGCTGTCTACACAACTCATAAAAGTAACAACACACCTATGGATGGAAGAAAAATACCAATAATGGACCAACAAAGTAGGAACAGATCATTTGTAATATTTGTTATCTACCACAGCTGCTATCATACCTATCATCACCTCCCAGTGAATGGATAACTAATCTTTAGAGCAGTTTGGAATGCAAAACTGTGTTACAGCTGAAATATTAAAAACAAAAAAGGACCAGAAAACACGGACAGAAAACAGACAGAAAAGAAAAGCTGTTTATGCCTTGTAGTGCAAATCCTTTACATCTGATAGTCTTTATTGTTGTATTATTCTATGCATTGAAAGTTATATTTTTAAATCAAGAGCCTTTTTAGGACGGTGATATGCACACTTATTTACAGGCTAAGTCTGAAAGAGAGGCGCCTATTTTGTGCATTTGTTAGTTTCTCTTCCTCACGTCTTTCTGTTTGCCATTCTTCCTGCAGCCTACTCTCCATTACAGGCCCACACGCTGGTCAAGCAGCAGCTGTCCTGTCCATCTGGCCAGCGGGTGGCTCACCACCAGCTCATCCTGCAGCAGGCCACAGCGGGCGCTCTCAACCACAGACAGCTCCAGCCCATCGCCCTCAGAGTGGCCCCCCAAGAACCCAACTCCAACCCCCTTCCTCTTTCAGTTAAAAAACAGACCACTTCTAATACATTGTCACAAACCAATGGTGACCCCCGAGCCCCCTCTACTTCTTCTTCTTCTTCTCAATCTGTGACTAATGTGTTTTCATCATCAGCTCAGACCTCAATCCCAGCTGCAACAGTTCAGCCTCAGCCTCCTCCTTTGGTGGCTGCTCCGCAGCGTCGGACCACATTCCCACAACTGCAAAATCAGCCTCCACCCCCTCCTCCACCTCTGGTCCTCCCCAGGCTGCCCCAGAAGCCCCCGGCCTCCCTCCAGAGGCTGTCTGTGCACTCCGTCCAGGCTTTGGCGGTCCAATCAGGGCAGATGTTGCTGACAGAGCAGGAGCTACCTGTAGCTGAGGCCCTTTTCCAGATGCCCTACCAGAACCTGCCTCCGCCTCAGACTGTAGCTGTTGATCTGAAAGTGCATCCAGTCAGATGCAATGAGAGTCCATCAGTGAGTAACCATGTCCTCTCTGCAGGTCTCCTGTTCTCTACGTGTACTGATTTGACCAAAGTTTTGTTCTGGGTTCCATTTCAGTCTGGGCAAACATGCAAAGTGAACAGACTGAGTTCAGATGAGAGAGAAGGTGAATGTTCTCCAAGTCGACAGAGAGACAGGACCCCTACAGCTGTCATTGTGTCCCCTAAGCAGAATGGTGCAGGTAAAATACTCACAGAAAAGAAAATAGTTTACTTTGTGTTGCATTAATCTGAATATCCTAACTGGAATTTATCTGTTTCATAAAAGTGATTTGGAGCCAATAAGCAAACTAAAGACTGGTGTATATTCCCATCAACTCTCAGACTAACAAACATGTCCCATAAAAACAGTAATGCCGACGGCCACAAAACAACAAAAACATCATCATCGTTTTAATGAAGCAAAGAAGTAGTTTTGACAGAGTTGAGCCAGAGGAAGAGATTAAACTACTCACACAATTGAGTAGATTCCCTGTGATGTAAAATTTTAGAGCAACTAGATGTATTCATAGAAAATATTCAAGGAATCTCTGTGAAAACAGTGTTTAAGTGTGTTAGACTGGTCACAACAGAGGATTAGTCTGAGATCCGTATGGACACATTTTCAAGAAACTCTTCGGTCTGAACTATTTAAACCAGGATTACTGAAATGATCCTGGTCTAACTGTTTGGTGCCTCTAATTGGTCTGCAGTGAGGAGTTCATCCCCCATCATTTCCAGTCACTCAGTGATCAGGTCACCACAGGTGGAAGAGCCCCCCCACCCCTCCACCACCACGACCATGACCACAACCACCAGCAGTGGCAGCAAAGGCAGCAACCCTCCCCCTCCACCCATTTCTCTACCTCCTCCTATCCTTCCCACCGCAGTCAGAGGCCCCAGCCAGCCTCTCTCTGCCCCCGCCAGCCTCCCGGGGAGCCCCGACAGGATACTCACAACCCACGTCCTCACACATCTCATAGAGGGCTTTGTCATCAGAGAGGGCCTGGAGCCGTTCCCGGTACGTCCACTGGAGGGGCAGCAGTGAGCCTCAGTCAGCGGTGGAGGTTGTAGTTAAAGTTCAAGCTCATGGTGAAACCTTTGGAAGCAATAAGAGCAATTACATTTTGTAGGCCAAGTTTAGCTGTTTTAATGGTGCAGATTTTCTCACTGTCAATAGATAATGGCCCCCACATCAACAATTTGATATTAGGGCTAGGGCAAGTAAAATGGAAAAGGTGGCACAAAAAATTTCTCAATATTTAAAACATTTAAAATGCTTATACATGTCATGAAAGAACAGGGGTTCCTCTGTCTATACTCACTAGTATTGAAGAAATGTCACACAGATGCCACTGAGATACTTCAACCAGGCCCAGAAAACAACCATGCAGTGCAGTCACACTGCATGGTGAATTAGCTTGACTGGAAAATAGAAAATGTCATGTTAACTGGATTTCCTACCAAAGAAAATACAGAATATCACCAGTGCCGGGGGAAGAAATACCCACAGTGAATTAAAACAATGTAATATAATGCCTTCATTGATTAATCGGTTCTTCTTTTTTAATGCAGGTTGGTCCTTCGTCACTCTTCGACCAGCAGGCTTCACTTCCAGAGTCCCAGGAGATGCCCACCAATGGGGATGCAGCTGCAGAGGACAGTCCTCTGGATGCTGACCAGTCAGATTCAACAGACTCGGAGATGGAGAACAATGGCCCTACGGCAGATGGTGAGGCCTGTGTGTATGTGGGGCTGTAAATGTGTGTGTGTGGATGTGTGACTAACAGCTGGTCCTGTGAAGTTGCAGAGCGGGGGGAGAGTGTGGCCGGTGTGCTGCAGTGTGAGTACTGCGGGAGCCGAGGTTACGCTCAGACGTTCCTACGCTCCAAGCGCTTCTGCTCCATGAGCTGCGTCAGGAGGTAAAAATAAATCACACACACATCCACATGTGATTAACACATTTCTGGTTCTCAGGTAGTCCACAAACAACATCAGCAAACACGAGTAGCCTCACATCAAAATATATGTTTGTTATTGTCAATGAATTCTAGAGATGACCAAAAACAATTGAGTGATTGTAATAATAATAATTTTGTGTGGCTCTAATACCTGGCACATCATAAGAAATAGTATTAAAATAAATAAAAGAAATATTTGTTAAAAATTCATTTTCACTTTGTTAAAACATTCACTTTTAAGTTTATTTCCACAAACCCCACGATTCTTCAAGAAATGGTAGAAAACCCAATGTGTATTAATCTGCTGCTAATATTCTTCCTGTCAAACACACTGCTTACTGCTGTCGGGCTTAAATTTGCTTAAAACTATGGTGCACAGCTGTTTTAGGACATTACACAATATTTATGAGGAAATAAAAACATTTTATTTTTAAAGATCTATAGCTTGTCATATGAGGACGCACCAATAAAATGTTTTATCCTTAAAAGTGACTGATAATGTTGTAAATTTTATGATTCAGAAAGAACCAGCACCTCATCCAGCTGCTCAGAGGCAAACAAAGGGCTGTTCCAAGATCATGAATGAGAAAAGCAGGGTGTCTCTGTACAGATAAAGAAAAATAAAAGTATATAAAGGGTTTACTTTGTCTTCCATGCAAGGCACAATGAGACATCTGCAGTCTGTTATGCTATTTGGATTATAAAATGATGTCTAAAGTTTATAATCACCCCCACGTTTCCCTCTGAGCCTCCATCCAGGCACCAAAGAGTGGATGCTCTGAATCCAGACCATCAGCTCTGTAACCAATGATTAATTCCTCTCTAAAAGTCTATTCATAATAGAAATCACACCTAATATTTGGTGCCTGACCTTCTGTTCAGGTTCAGTGTGAGCTGCACCAAACGTATCACCATGTTGAGAGCGGGCCGCTGGGGTCACAGGCCAATGGGCAGGAGAGGGCGACCCCCCAGCAGAGTCAACGGAGCCTCCAGGGAACATTTTCTGAGACAGGTCAGTTAACATCACTGACCTGATGCATTAAGTGCTGCAGGGATCACTGGTCCTAAAGACAAACTGCTCTCTGGGAAACGGACACATATGACAGGAACAAAGCTCTGGAGGAGACTCCTGTAACTGCATTTCCAGAATTGTACAGTAAATAAATAAACGAAGAGCATCAATGGACTGCTTGTAACCTTCATCACTGGTTTCCAGTTGTGACCAGTCCAACTGAAGAATTTATTTTTGGCTTTTTATATTCGAGGCATTTTGAGTCTTGAGAAGCCCTTTTTTTTTTTGCAAACTGTAAATGAAGAAAGCAAACAGAAGGAACATTTAATACTAGTTCTACATCCACAACAAAATCTTTAAAAAAAGCCATTTTCTTCAAACCTATTTTCTTCCTACCTTGCTGAAGAATCCACCTGGTTCAAATATATTGTAGGAAGAAAGAAAGAGAGACAGAAAAGAGCAGGGATAGCTATAAATACAGCTATTTTGTAATCTAAGTCATAAAATGCTTTACAACAAAACAACACCGTGAAACAAGACAGGAAAAAGTTTACAGAAGTTAAATAGTCGATATCAAAAGAAACATACTTTTCGAAGGCTGATGTTGGCCAATATGTTTCTGTAATGTTTTTAGAAAGTGAAAGTGTGAAAATTACATTTCTGCTTTGTCTGTTCAGAGTGGAAAAACAACATTACAGTCTTAATTTGATGTAGAAACAACTCCCAGGATAATGGCATTTTTTTCAGTCGTAGCACCAGAGAAAACCCTGTCATGTATTACTTTTTACAAATAAAATGTTAATTTAGAAAAAGAAAAAAAAATTAACTGTTAGATAAAGATATTGTTTTTGTGCTGCCCAGGCTCGTGGGTCATGTGGCTCAGAGGAGGCCCAGCAGAGCTCACTGAGAGAGGAGGATGAGGAGGAGGTGCAGGAGGAAGATGAGGAGGACGACGAGCCCCCCGTTCCCATGAAGACCAGGCTCAGGAAGCAGGCTGAGCGGGCGCAGGAGCGGGAACGGGAGCAGGAGAGAGAGAAGAGGATGCCAGAAACGATCGATGTTTCAGATGAAGAGGAAGACGCAGGCTGTCCTTCACAGTGGAACGTGGAACAAGTGTTTTCTTACATCAGCTCTCTCCCAGGTACTGATGTGACCTCAGCACAACTAAAGTACACACATTTAGCAGTTTTTAAGGTTAAATACAATCAAATTATTTAATTCTGCCTCCTTTTTATCATTCTGTCCTGCTGTTATTTTTTCTTACATACAGATTTACATACCATCTGCTCACGAGTATCATTTTTTAATTAGCTGAGGTTTAGATCAAGTGCTGCATGTGCTTTAAAATAAAATGATCCTGTTATGTAATGAAATTAAATGTGAAGTACATCATCTTAATGCAGCCAGATGTTTAATAGAGCAAATGAAACTGATTGAACTATTTTTTAATTAAGCTGCTTGTCATAGATTAGCTAATCAGAACTATTTTGGTAATTAATCATTTTATTATTTCAAGCAAAGATGGCAAATTTTTGCATTTTAGCTTCTTAAATGTGAAGATTTTTTCTTTACTTATTACATGTAACAGTGAATATTTTGAGTTTTGTCAAATAAGAATGATCGTTGACCAGTTTCCCATAAGGAGAGAAAGTAATCATCTGATTAGTTTCTAAAAATAATCATTAGTTTCAGCCCCAAAAAACAGTTACATAGGGATCATCTGTCTTCTCTTCTGTCCAGGTGGACAGGCTGTGGCCGAAGAGTTTCGCTCCCAGGAAATAGATGGACAGGCTCTGCTGCTTCTGACTGAAGACCACCTGGTCAGCACCATGAACGTTAAACTGGGACCTGCACTGAAAATCTGTGCCCACATTAACTCTCTGAAAGATTAACAATCAACATTCCTGCTGACAAAGGAGCTCTGTGTTGCACTGGGCCGATATGTTAGTATAAAAGAACAGTGTTCAGCTTTCCACCTCTGCGGAGATGACAGCAGACTCATTGGACATTCAAACGGGCATGATCGTGCTGGACTGAAATCGAGACTACAGAGACCACTGCCACAGATTTCACTGCTGCTGTGGTTTCAGATTGAAGTCGGCTCATTCTCACAGCTGATTGTAACACAAAGATGAGCGTCATTCCATTATTGTAGTGGTTGTAGCTATTTGGATCTGGTTATCCATTTGTTTCAAAATGGTTTTAAAAGTTGTTTGTATCATTTACATTGTTACACACTGTAAGATTTCAAAGTCTACAAAACTTGACTATTATCTTGAGGTTGAATTTAATACATTTATCATCAGTGAACAGTTGTAATGAATTAAGAAAGTAATATCGGATATAATATATAAGAACCTTGTTATATGAACCATTTTGTTATTTATTACTGTATTATTGTTATTTAAATAAAACCACATGGAAAACATTGTTTTACATTTATGATGTCAATAACAACAATTATTTCTTTTTTTTTTTTAAATTACTTATAATCATACTGTTAGAGACTTTCAGTATTGTGGACCTGTGTCCAAAACAGTACCTCTGTACTTCTAATTAAGATGGTGATGGTATTTTCCATGATGGTAATAAAGGAATGCATCAGAAAACCTCCAGCAGCATACAACAAGAGCAAACACCTAAATTTTACCTATATTATGCTCTTCAAGTCTGAGACTTGAGATTCAAACTGAACTCGCCTTTTTGAATATCTCAGGTATTTTGCTCCATTACCACCTGAAGAACCTCTTTAATGCACTGTAGAATTTACACACTGTTTTAGGCAGGATTTTATTCTTTATGGTCATTACATGCCAGTCAAACCTTAAAAATCTCTTCCGGGTTTCTTAATTCATCTGTCATAATTAAATGACTTATCCACCAGAGGGAGCTGACAAGTCTATCTTTCAAATGGAAAATATCCCGCTCAGCAAAACACAGTGTTCAGATTCAAACACTGACAAAATATATCTCACTTCCTCCAGACTCAAATTGAGGTAAAAAACTATATTGAATGTGTGAATGAGTGGAACAGAAAGAAAAAACAAGTATGACTCAGCCCGACTAGTCCCCTGAGACGGAAATCCCACCTCTTTTACAAAAAGAAGAATTGAACTGGGATCAGTTCCTATCCACAATAGACAAACCTAAATAAGACTCTGTAACGACGATAAATTTGTTTATTTAAAACAAACCCTGACAGATTCATTTTTACAGCTCTTTTCCTACACTTTACAGACAGATTAAAACATATTTTTGGAACACTGATATAATGATTTAAGTGCAAATGAGTACATTTCCCCACTGAAAAATACTATTGACTATACCATATACTTTCTTTGCTATACATGGGGAATGTGTTGCCTGGAAGTGAACATTGGTGGAATGTTTTAGGTGTGCAGGGAGGGCAAAATGAAAACAGAAAAACTGACAGAGATACAGTAAGTTTCCATGCACACTATTTGGTTTATAAGGCTACTGTGCAAAAGTTGTTGCTTTTTAAGACATTTAGCGATATCAATATGACAGAAATGTCATCCAGTAACAAATGAGTGCTCATGGAGGCAATAAGGTTGATTCGTTTACAGGCACTGCAAAGATGATTGTATACATTCTCAAATCTGTTGATGCTTTATGTCACAGGCCCGTTAATTTTTAATTCACTTCCACATCATTTCCTGGGAAGTTTTTTGAAAAGAATCATGTTATTTGGAGAACAAAAGGTGATTCGATCATGCAGTAAGTGAAATGTGTCTAATATTTAACAATTTAGCAAATATAAAAGGATAGAGTTTCAAAAGAATGTATTCAAGACTTAGGGGGGTCCAATTTAACATTATCTTTCTTAGAAACCTTTCTGCAAATAATTCTAAAAAAATCATTTAATGAAAAAACCAAGTGCAGGTACTTCCCAGGAAACTGGGAAGAAATGAGAAAATAACAGAGCTGTAAAAAATAAAGCACTACCCTAAGTCTTCTATTCTGAGGGTTTATATTTATTAGATCATTTATAATTGACACTCTATCCTAATAATGAGAGGAATGAGAGAAAAATGAGAGAAATTGTCTGCAGCAATCAAATCAGAAATGCACGTAACCGGATAAATAAATACCCCTGACCTGATACTTTGATCTGCATATTGTGAAGCTTCCTCACTGAACTGGCTGATAACCTGAGGCTGGAGCAAATAGGCAGCTGTCTATGACTTTTAAAGCAAAAGAAAGTCAAGATTAAATACGATAACCAGGGGAAAAAAAAAGCTGAGCTCGCATCTGCCTTACCAATAACTGCATAAAAAAAAGGCCATTGTAACTTGGAAATAATTTTGCTAAATTTGATGCAGCTGAATTACAGTACGTAAAAAAGCTAAAATTATAAATTAATTCATAAAACACAGGAATGAGCCTCTTCTTGGGGGAATGGGTTGAGTATATTGCTTTTCTGCTTCTTTCTGGTAGTCTAAAGCATGGCAAATATTATCAGCAGCATAGCTTATGATGACAAATGACCCAACCGAACTCTGCAGCAGAGAGTACGGGCAGGAGGATACTCAAGAAAGAAAATGTCACTGTTACTGTATGTCGGCCCTCAGGGAATCGTGCTGGAGCTGAGCCCATCCTTCTCCATAGATATAGACTTGACCAGCTCCTCCACCCAGCGCACCTCAGAGGCCACCTGCTCAGCCAGCGCCTCGTAGCGGTTTTCCAGGCGCCCAAACTTGCGCTTGAGGATGTTGGCGGCCTGCATGGTGGCACGAGCATCCTCTTGACACTTCTTGCGCTGGGCCTGAGAGCGATGCAGCTCTTGGCGGATATGGCTCAAGTCGCTTGAGATGCTCTGGTTCTCCTCCTTGTACCAACCCTCCTTCTCCTCGTAGATAGACAACAGCGCCGCCACGTCCTCTTGGCATGAGCGCTGATTGCGCTCCAGGTCTTTCAGGCCTTCCTCTGCTGCTGCGATCTCCTCGAGCACCTGGGAGAAGCGCTCAAAGTTGACATAGGTGTTGTTAGGTGGCATGCTGGAGTGTGACTTGATGGTATACTCCTTCAGACGGGTGGTCTTCAGGCGCCGTCGCTCAGGCTTGTGGTCTCGCTCTTCAGGACGCACATTCCGCCTCTTAATCACCTGGAGAGGAAGAATGTGAATGTTTGAAATAAGGGCATTAACTTAACCTAACATAACCCAGCTGGCTTTTTGAGGCCAACACAGATACTGATGTTTGAGAGTCTGACAACTGACAAACAATCTGATAGCATCATATCAGTTTCTCAGTAGGAACTTGACTGCAGCTCTCTGCTTGAAAAACTATGTAATGAACTTGACTTTTTCTCAATGACCTTTACCATATCTCTGCAAATGTGACTGTGAAGGTTATGGTGTAAAACACAACACCCACCTTAATCCAGGGGTGCTCAAGACTGTCATCAATTGTCATTCTCTTCCTGCAAAAGAAAATAATTTAGTTAAATTTTAATGTGAGCGTAAAAGCTGTACAGAGCAGACCTATCTCCCATTTTCTTGTGATGCTTAATGAAGACATTCTTACTTTGGATCTTTAACCAACAGACGCCGTATGAAGTCTTTGGCCAGCTCACTGGTATTGCTGAAATACTCCTCATCAAAGTCGTAGTTCACACCTGAGATGTTAGTCAGGGTCTCCTGTTTGGTCTCACCAAGAAACGGCGAGGCACCGCTCAACCTAACCCAGATAAAGGCTTTGCTTTAGATGACATATGGAGAAGTGAAGTGGTTTATGTCTGTACAAACGACAACAACCAGTCATGATGTGAAGGATTACTCACAGAATATATGTGATTACTCCGATGCTCCTGCAGAGAAGAGCCAGACATGAGTTAAAAATGTCAGATGTGTAAGTTCACATCTTCAGAGGGGAGAAAAACATGTTCCCATCTTACCACATGTCTGCCTCCAGTCCAAGGGGCTCATAATTGACTATTTCTGGAGCTGTGAAACACAAAGGAATGAACACTTTAATACAAACCAGATGTGGAGATCTGAAGAACACCACCACACACTTAAAAATGTTTACCTTACTTGGCAATACAGGCGCACACTAGCATGAAAACTGAGTTAAGATTTTCAAAGTGGGGCATTTTAATTGTGTGAAATGAATATGTAGGAGGGGAAAACAGGATCTCACCAACAAACTCTGGTGTTCCAAAGATGTTCTTGAACTCATTTCCTGCTTTAATCTGATGAGCAATCCCAAAATCAATCAGTTTGATCCTGGGATTGGGGACGTTCTTGTCCAGCAGCATGATATTTTCAGGCTAAAAAATAAAGCAAGAGAAGAAAATATTTCAATTCCACCACTGTCCACCTGATGGATCATAATTTAATATGTAATTTTGTTGATCGTTCATAGAGTAAACAGTAAACATGTGGAGATCTTTAGCTACTAATTGCTCCACTATGTTGATGTTAACTAGATCTCCTTTGTGCTACTAAGCAGGTTGTGTAAAACTCAAGATTTTTTTTCCTCATTTGCCTGAAAAATGTCTGAAATATTCATTTTATTACAGAGATATTTGCTTTATCATTTCCTTTCGATCAATTAATCGTCACATGCTTTTTCCTACGCGCCGGGCAAGAAAATTTCTTCCTTAAACATCAACTGAATTTCTCACCAACATGTCATTTACTACACAGCCTCACAAACACACAGTCTTAACCACACAAACTGCTGACCTTGAGGTCAAAGTGAGCGATGCGTTTGGAGTGAAGATACTGAACACCGTCGAGAATCTGTTTCAGGAACTGGGTGGCCTCTTCCTCCGTCAGAGATTCCTTCTCAGCCAGGAAATCAAACAGCTCTCCTCCCGACACCAGCTCCAGAATCAGGATCACGTCCGTCTTGTTTTCAAAGATGTCGTGCAGGGTGATGATGTTGCTGTGCTGAATTTCACGCAGGATGTTGACCTCACGCTCTATTTCCTCACGGCTTACGCCTCGCCGGCTGGATGAAAGCCGCCGCTTCTTTATAAACTTGGCGGCGTATTCAACACCTGTGCTTTTCTCCTTACACTTGCGAACAATAGCAAACTGTCCACTAAAGGCCAGAGAGGAGAGAAATGACTACTTAATATGATCTCTTACATACAAACGTATGCATGAATACTACTAAAATTACTAGAACTGTTGCTCATTTTGATGAGACGCCAAGAAATTGAGAGATTGCTTTGGGTGATTGTTTTTAAATTTTTTTTAATTAAAATAGTTTGAAAAAATTTTATCACTCATTCACAAACTACCAAGTACAGTGTCAAAGAATATTTAATATGTTGGTGAAACAAAGTAAATAATTCAGTCATGTTTGGATTAAGGCTCAAGACACTAATCGATTAAAATCAATTTTTAAATTAGTTGCCACCTATTTTTCTAAGTTATACACAGAAATAAACTGGTAATGTTGGATAAGGTCGGTACAGCAGAGGAGGCTAATGTTAGCATGAAGAAAAGTACATGACCCAAGACGGCAAAAGTTTAGGACCTGATACAAAATTATAATTTTTTATCTTTTTTCCACTCTTAATGTACATGTATTTAAGTTTTATTTAATAAACAAAATATATTTGTTTATTGAATAAGATGCCGTTTTGTTTTTTTTGTCCCCCTTTTATCCAATTAATAACCGATTAATTGGAAAAATGATCGTCAGAGTAATTGATTATCTAAATAATCATTAGTTGCAGCCCTAGTTTTGATGCAAAGTTTCAAATGGACTGCAAATCACACAAATCAAATGATTCTACAATACATTTCC
Organism: Remorina albescens; assembly: GCA_034769265.1. Classification (NCBI taxonomy): domain Eukaryota; kingdom Metazoa; phylum Chordata; class Actinopteri; order Carangiformes; family Echeneidae; genus Remorina; species Remorina albescens. Next base: position 6,142,550 of record CM068478.1, on the reverse strand, counting down.
AGCAATCATATGTAATTAATCTACTAGTCCTAATTTGTTTGTCTGTAAATACAGCAAGCACAAATTATTATTGTGTTTGTATCCAAGGATATCAGGTGGATACTTTCAGGTACCATGCGTTTGTCAGAGGAGAAACAAATAAATTAGTGTCACATACCTGCCCAGCTCCTCTCCCATCTCATAATACAATTCGACATCCTCCTGCCTGAAGCCAGCCATGGTGTGATGAGAGAGAAACCTTGTAATTCACTGCGGTATAACAGAAAAGGGGAAATATATAAATCCAACAGAGTGTGGCAAAGGAAATACGACACAATGGACACAGGGACCAAAACAATGTCATGAGGGCAGTTGTAGCCTGTAGTAATTAAAAGCCTTTATCATAAGCAAAAGAAAAATAAGTCCACCTACAGAGACATTAGTCTCGCATTACCTGGCTTGAGACCATACAGAGTTAATCTGCAGAGACTTTGTGGCTGATGTCAGACTCTGCATACCAGTCCTACTGACATCACCTCCTCCCCGGACCAGCCATCTCTGACTCAATTAAAGGGACTGGGCTTTAGCTCCACTCTCTAAACGTGTCATTTAACTCCTTTAAAACCTTTTCATTCGGACGGGTCTTCAAAATAAGAATATTTCTTATTATAGTTGAAAAAAAAAAGAAGATGAGTAGTGGGATGGTGGCAAAGCAGGCAGCAGAGACATTTTTCCTTTACCTTATTCATAATAAAAACCGCATAAATCGGAAGGCAGTTGGTTAAAACGCAAGAGGAAAAGCGGACCAAATGTTAAACCTGTCTGCTTTTTAAGTATTAAAGGAAAACAAACAGTTTTAAAGGGAGAAATAAAAGGCATCCAGGGGACAGAAGGCAGCTAACAGCTAACGCTAAGCTAGCTGCATTATTTGCCAACCTTCTGTATAAACACCGGCTCTCACTGTTTGTGACTTTACTCTGTAAAATATCAAATAAAGCAGGACGAAGTGTGGTCAGAAAACTACACCATTAACCACAGAAAACACTCCAAGTCAACGCCACGGGTACTTACAATTATGTTGGCTACGAAGGCTGCATTCCTCTGAGAAGTAACGAAGAAACCCGGAGCGACTAACACTGGCTGTTAAATATACTATGTCCGGTCCTGGGATTCAAAATAAAAGCCCATGACGTAATGATCAATCCAAATGATAAATCTTTTTTTATATGTTTAGTTATTACAGCAAGGGTTGAATAATTAGTATCACCTATATGTCAGAATCAACAGTCAAAATGTGTTTAGCCTATCTTTGTAGAATGATGTCTGTTCAGTTTTGTTTCCAGAGCACTGTTTTTAATCCTCACTTTAAAGCGTGGATGTATCTGGAAGATTTGTTCCACTGAGAGTTATCAAATGTGGAGATTGTGTGGTATACAAGCTGATTTAGAGTCTATTTCACAGATTAAAAAACATGAAAGAAAAAGAAAGTCCAAAAATACAATAATAATTACCTTGTACATGTGTTGTAATCAAACTTTTCCTCTGCAATATTAAATTATTTGCATATTGATAGAACCAGTATATAATTTATCAGGTTTTATTAGGAAAGGATGATAATTAATTACTTACTTACAGGAAAACACGCAGTAAAATTGCCCCCCATCTTTTTGTGAAGGCAGAAATCGTGTGACTTCCGGTGTCGATGGGTCACCTGGGACAGGTAAACATCCAGCAGACCGGCGGACATATGGAATGACGTCACGCTGTGTGAACCGCTGCAGTACGTCAGCGGATAACGAGACTGAGCCTGCAGCAGAGAGACTACAGAGGAACTGATCCAGACCACCACAAAACCACCAACACTGCACACATCACAGACACCGAGGACACCCACAAATAAGATCCACTACCTTTACTTTTCTGTTCACCCAGTCCGATGAATGGTTTGGATGGAGGTTAATTAAAACAGCCCGAGAATGGCACACACATAAGAAAATAAATACACATATACAATAAAAACACATAGGAACACACAGCATATCATGATGCTCCTCATGACGGGTCAATGATGAGGAGAGAAAATTTTAATTACTTATTATTATTCCGATCTATCTGTGGTGAGTCGGATGTCTTACGTCAGTATATAAACGATGAGTTCTTCATCAATACTGCACTAATTATTACTTTTGTTCCTTTCTTACAGATATGAAAAAAAAACTGTTCCCTGACCGGGAATCGAACCCGGGCCGCGGCGGTGAGAGCGCCGAATCCTAACCACTAGACCACCAGGGACTATACATGCAGCTTAGTGAATACTCACTTGTTATTTAACTTTATATAACGTAGAGTGAAATTGTGTTATTTTATTTGCAGGAAAAAGATTTATCGTGAATGTGAAGGCACGCTGACAGAAAGTGAGACATTTTAATTTATGACTGCCGTTTAATAAAGTGGATCAGCAGTAAAAGGAGAACTTCATCCAAAACGAGTTCCCTGACCGGGAATCGAACCCGGGCCGCGGCGGTGAGAGCGCCGAATCCTAACCACTAGACCACCAGGGACACCTGCAGGAGGAAAGTATCATGAAAACACTGTCCCTACAGTGAGACGGAGAAAGGCTTTCTCATTTGAACAGATAAAGGCTTCCCCAGCAGTTAGATGGAGTAAAGCTTGTTGTTTCTATTCTACTGAAAAAAAAAAGTTGAAATTCTTTTAAATAAAAATTCACCATATTTTTAGTTTCAACTGTAATAATAAAAAGATGAGGTGTTGTTATAATGTTAGTTACTATTTCACCCCGTTTATTATCCTTTTGATTGAGTTTAGCCTTAACCAATCATAGACGAGCACACTATTTCGTCACGACAACAACCAATCAAAATACTCACACACACCAGATGGGCGGGTCCCATTGGAACAGCTGGGCTCGAGCAGAGCTCAGACCGGCGGTTGATGGGGAAAACAACAACGCGCTAAACATCATGAGGCTCTCTGAAACACTGATCTGGGCCGCTTTTCTCATCCAAAAGGTGAGAAAGACCGCCTCCATTTCACATAAAACTCTTTATATGCGGGGTTGTGTTCGGTAGTGACACGTGGTTGACAGAAACAGAGGGTTTTTTTTCTCTCTTTGCTAACCGTGTTCCGGGAGTCCTAGCTGGGATGCTATGCTGCTAGCTTGCGGCGATCACCGTGGGGCCCGAAGACCAACACATCACTCACCTTCAGATGGACCATCAACCGGGCAGGATAGTCCCAGATTCACCACATCACTGAGGAAACACGATGCTTTAACAGGCTGTGTTTTCGTTTGATTCATCAGACAGACTATCGACCAACGTTAGCTAACGTTCGCATATAAAAACGGGGTTGCGTCTCGAAGCAGAAATATCTCTGTTGACTGAGACGTTTCAGCAAAAAACATTCAAACCAAATGTACTTTGACCAACTGAGCCAAAGTTCAGCTAACATTTTACTTATAGTTATTTATTTCTCTTATCCATTCCATAGAAGTGGACTCTTTGTTGTCATAAAAGGGAAAGTCTTCAAGAGCTCAATTAATATTGTAACACCTTGACACACGATACATAAACTTTATAATAAAACCATTATTGCGACCTGCAGTAAGTTGGGGACTCTCAGCACTCTCTTCATTTCCCAACTGCTCTGCTTGATGGATGTAAAAAATATTCTCTTGCGCTGTGTGTTACCCAATGGCCCATTAAACTTTACACATCAATAATAGAATCAATAATAATAAATGCAAACCTCCTGCATTCAGTCGAGAAAGACAAACTGAAAGGAGATCGGCTTCTGCTCCAGGTTAATGGTCCAAAGAAGACTTCAAAATGCACCATAAAAGAAATACAAGCTGAAGCTTTTGGCACAGCCATTTTCACAGTCCCTGTTAGACATGTCATACACCTTCTCTCAAGAGAAACTCTGCTGTGAATTTATTCAAAACACTTGCAGGTGGACTACAGACAGTACAGTTCTGTCCATGATCCAAAATAAAGTTTGTGGACTGATACCAACCTTTCTGTCATGTCCGCAGGTGGTGGGCGAGCATGGTATGGCCCATTTCAGTGATAAAGGCAAGAGCAAAGGAAAGGATTACTGCATATTCTTCAACTCCCAGTGGGCACGTCTACCTCAGGACCTTAATAAGGCAGTAAGTCACCTGTGATCAACATGCGGTATAAATATGATGTTCCTGACAACTTTAAGAGTCCTCTGGAGTCACACACAACAGAATGCACTCATATCCAGGTGATCAATAAAATCTTTTTTCAGAAAGCCTCATACAGCCTGTATGATGAAATTTAATCTCCACTCTGTTGATGTTTGGATTCTGTCAGCTGCTCTTCAAACTGCAAATATTAAAGGAAGATTACAACAGTGGTCAAAGTGGTCACAACAGTCCCCCCCCCCCCCCCCCCCCTCCAAAAAAAAAAAGCATTAAATACAGTTATCTGGTTGTTGGAAAGTTTGAACATCTAAAAGAGGGCTTTGTGATTGGGTTAGCATCACAGCATAATGAACTTGGTCTTTTTCTGCTAACCAAGAAGCTTGATGATCAGGACAGGGCAATTTTATCCACAACAGAATTTCTTCCAGCTGCTTTAATGTGGCAAATCTTTTTGTTTTATAGTCACGTCTCCAGATCTATGACCTGACAACATCGGTCCTGTGTTCGCCCTCTGAGGTCCCAGAGGGAGGCTTCCCCAATCGCATTCCCATGGTGCTGAGGGGCAACTGCACTTTCTATGAAAAGGTCCGACTGGCCCAGATTAATGGCGCCAAGGGCCTGCTCATTGTCAGCAAGGACAGACTGGTAACACTAATTATAACTTAACACATTTTAAGGCTGTTGCTTGTACTCATTACTCATCAAGTATGCATTGACTTGTGCTGCTCACAAAACAAAAATATTTGTTTTGTTGTTGTTTTTCACTGCAGACACCACCAGCAGGAAACAAGACTCAGTATGAGGAGATTGACATTCCTGTAGCATTGCTCAGCTACTCTGACATGCTGGACATAAGCAAGGTGAGAGGTTGGCACTGAAACCTCTGACTGCCTATGTGATACAACTAATGTGTCATTTGGTCCGTCAGGAGAGATGCACATGTGGCTCGATACTGTTATCATGTAGCAGACAAACTATAAGTGGATTATTGCCAACAGCTGAACAATTATCTATACAAAGGAATCTATTCATAACCCCCCCCCCAAAAAAAAAAACAAAAAAAACCCCAAAACATTGTCTTGCCCTCAGCCGTTTCTAATGTAGTTTCTGGTTCCTGGTTCTTTTCTTCTTCTTCTTTTTTTTTCAGACTTTTGGAAAAGGACAGCTGGTTGCCATGTATGCACCCAATGAACCAGTGTTGGACTACAACATGGTGATCATCTTCTTGATGGCAGTCGGAACGGTTGCTATTGGAGGCTACTGGGCAGGAAGCAGAGACAGCAAGAAGTGAGTGGACACAATGGATCTACACTGACCTGACATTGTGATCCAGTTTGAATGTCTGTTTGGCTTCATATGTGCAGGAAAAAGGGAATCATAAACTAAGAGCTTAGTATTTTTAGGGAGCCAAATAATAATAATAAAAAAAAACTACATTGATCATTGTGAAATCTTTTTTGTCGTTAAATGTAGGTTATATCATTCAATTTTGGTAGAAAATGTATTGCTACCACACAACCACTTGGGACACGTTATAACAGGACATAGAGTTCCTTCTGCCTGTACGTACAGTTCTTTTAGTCATGAATGCCAGATTTAGATCAAAGTTAATTTACCAGGATCATCCCTGGGGAAAATTAGTCAGATTTTTCTTTAAAAAGTTCAAGAAGTCAATACTCGCTCTCAGAAGCAGTCAGCATTGTACCCCCATTACTTTTCTAAAGGCTAGTGCTGTTTATTTAAGGCCGTATGAGTGAGTCATCAACTTGAGCTAATCCAAAGCTATCTTTCCTGAAGAAGTTACCAGGGTGACTGAAGGCACAGACAGATGGGGTCTCTGACGCACACAACCGAAGGCAAAGAAACATTTAAAAATGCGACTGAGTGTTTACAAATACGGAAAGAAATGAATCACTGGGCCAGCTAATACTGACTGTGGTCATCTTAGTTGCTTCAGCAAGTCACGGTACATCAGTGAAGTTATTATGATGAAATAAGTGAAACAGGTGCAGCTTTAGACTTGGCTCTGTAAGGTTGTCACAATAAGATGAGTCTTAACAGATACGAATCTTTGGGCTTTAGTGTTATAAACGTGGTTCCAACACTCCAAATGCAGATCTCCATTTATTGTCCTGCAGACGCTACATGAAGCACAAGCGGGACGATGGTACAGAGAAGCAGGATGAGGAGACAGTAGATGTTACCCCCATCATGATCTGTGTGTTCGTGGTCATGTGCTGCAGCATGCTGGTGCTACTCTACTTTTTCTACGACCGCCTAGGTACAACACAGACACACAGATATATCATTGACCTGAATATGATTAAATATTGCACACACAGCGGGGAAACTGATTCCTCAATTCAGATATTTACCAAACCAAAAACTTGTATTTATCTTAGTGGGCATCATTTGATAACAGACAGTAATGTATCACTGCCCTCCACTGTTTCCTCACTTTTTAGTAATTTGGGTCATCGCCATCTTTTGTGTGGCTTCCTCTGTCGGCCTCCACAGCTGTCTGTGGCCTTTTGTCAAGAGACTTCCTTTCTGCAAGTGCAGGTGAGACTACATGTTATGGCTTCATAATGCTAGCAGCGTAAAAAAGCCTGTTGTTACCATATTTCTTCAGAATCCTGATATGAAGTCGCCATATTAATGGCTGTCAGGCTGTTATCAACCCTGTTTTTTAAGTTGTACTCTCCAATTAAATATTTTTTATACATATATAATTATGTGTCTGCAACATGTGGCCAAAGATAGATATTGGGCCGAGGTGTATAAGTTTAGGCTTATAGGTGTTGCTCACAAGTAGTTAACCCAAAAAACCCGAATGTTGTCTTTATATTCATGGATTTTATGCACGATGTTTTGATGACAGGGTCCCGGAGAATAACCTGCCATACTTGCACAAGCGGCCACAGATTCGCATGTTGCTGCTGTCAGCTTTCTGCATCGGAGTCAGCATCACCTGGATGGTGTTTCGCAATGAAGACCAGTAAGTGCAAAAAGAAGAAGTCTCAATTTCACAAATGTAAAGATTTTCAGTCATATGCTTGGGAAAAAAATTATCTGACTTATCACACCTTGTGACAATCTCCGTTATTTACATTGTGGTTTAAATATTCAATGACATGTAGATACAACAGTATTATCATTTAGGCTAAGGGTGCTAAAAAGTGTCATATCTGCAAATTTATTTTCAAAATATGCTGTAATAATGTGCCCACAGCCAAGTAATCTCCACTGTGGGGGTTGTTTGTCATGTGACATAATGGAGACTATTTTCTGTCTACGTGTGGTAACGTGTTGGATGTACATTATGTGATGATACTGACTGGAGGGTTATGTGTCCTCGAGGTGGGCGTGGGTGTTACAGGACGCCCTGGGGATCGCCTTCTGTCTCTACATGCTGAAAACAGTCAGACTGCCCACATTTAAGGTGAGCTATAACCCGCTGTAAATATCAACTGTCACAGTATGGAAATAGTTTTGAATGATTTTCTATCGAATATGAATGTATGACTTATGTACCTACTCACATTGTGTATTTTTTTTTATCTTTTACAGGCTTGCACTTTACTACTGTCAGTCCTTTTTGTCTATGATGTTTTCTTTGTATTTATTACGCCCTTATTTACTAAGGTATGTCAAGACGTTTTTTATTCCGATGTCTACAGTCTCTGAGTTTTCGCTCTGTCTTGCTTCTCTGACCGTGGCCTTTTCTCCACAGAGTGGGGAAAGTATAATGGTGGAGGTGGCAGCTGGTCCCTCCGACTCCTCTACACATGAAAAGGTGAGCTTGTTTTCAAATTCCACAACTCCCTTTGGGTGGGGTGGGGTGGGGTTTAGTTTAGTAAAAGAAGCAGCTTTCATTGCCCCTGCAGCTCAAAGTGCTCCTCTCAGCTCAGAGGGAGTGGAGTTAATAGTAACACTAATGGTTGTGTTTCCTCCAGCTTCCCATGGTGCTTAAAGTGCCCAGGTTAAACTTCTCTCCCCTGGCTCTTTGTGACCGGCCCTTCTCCCTCCTGGGCTTTGGTGATATCTTAGTACCAGGTAATGAAATGTGCCGTCACACTACAATCTACTCGAACCAGCTTAACTCATAAGAAAATGATTAAACCACCATTGCTCCTAGTCACCCCATTAAGTCTTTTCTCAGAGAATAATATATTATTGTGGTTGGAAACAGCGTCCACAACGTCTGCATTATTAATACGAATATGATTCAACATTTGGTTCTCATAAATTAACAAGAGCGCAATAACATCAGATAATGTAGAATACAGACTTCGGTTCTATTGTCTGAGTGTGATGAGATGAGACTCAACACAGTAGCTGCTCTTGTTCTAAATGAAGCTCTCCTTTTTTTTCCTGTCAGGTCTGCTAGTGGCGTACTGTCACAGGTTTGACATTTTAACACAGTCCTCCAGGATCTACTTTGTGGCCTGTACGATCGGTAAGTACTGAGCAGAGGGGAGGGGGGTAGTCGATGAAATATTGTGGTTATGACATGTTTTTATTAGCCTCATTGAGACTGAATTAATACTAAAGGGGGTGAAGTTATATTTACTGTACTCTGCTGTGATTAATTTTTACAGACATTTAATCACTGATATTCCCGGTCTGTCATAAACATATAATGACATCAGGGATTCCCAATACCAGCTTCTTACCCTCCTGAGGGCTTTAATGTTTTATCTCTATCTATTTGGGTCCCACATAAACTTCTGTACTGGTGTTGATTAATTTGTCTGGATTATAATGATGTTGACCTCACTTGTCACTCTCTCGTCAGCTTACGGCATCGGCCTGCTAATCACCTTCGTGGCCCTGGCCTTGATGCAGATGGGTCAGCCGGCCTTACTCTACCTGGTGCCTTGCACTTTGCTCACCAGCCTCACTGTAGCGCTGTGGCGCAGGGAGTTGCCCCAGTTCTGGACTGGAAGTGGATTTGTGGTGAATACCAGTTTGATATGACTGCCTACTGCCGAAGGACAAAAGGACTTAAAAAAAAAAAAAAGGCAACAAAAGAAAAACAAAACAAAAATCTAGTGTTAGATAACATGCAGAATAAAGTGAAATTCAAGTTGAGTAACCCCTTTAAATAATTCCATTCGTTCCAACTGCCCCTTTCTGTTGCACTGTCTCCCCCCCTTCCCTCCCTTCGCTGATCTTTGCCCTTCATTTTACTGTGGGTGTGCTCTAGTCTGCTGCTGAGGGCTCAGCTGTCTGTGAATGTCACTGCAGGTATTCTCTCAGAGCTACTACTACTACTCTACCATTAAGACATCCCGATTCTACTTAGGGTTCATTTCTTAGTTTTTTTCTCTAAAGAGTAAACATCTTATATTGTTTTTGTGTGTGTGTGTGTGTTTGTATCTTTTCTAGTGGCCGTTTAGCAAAATGAGTAATAACAACAACAGCAATAATTGGAGTTGATGTGGACTTAGTGTCATTAAGTAGTTTTGCTTTTTCTATCTGCTTCCCAACCTCATTTGGTTTTATTTGGACAGGCTTTTCTTTTCATAATGGATATCTGGGCTGTTGCATTACTTATTTCTGACTACAGGAATGCCTCTGACAACAATATGAAGCCCTTAAAGCTCCAATCGTCTAATTTTGGACAGAGGAATGACTGTATACTTTTTGGTGGTCTTTGTCTTATCCTGGCTCTTCTGTGTACATGATTATCATGAAGTTTATATTTCAGTTTGATACATTGAGCCATCTCACACAGCCTCTTTTTTTGTCCCCTGCAGCCTGCCATAGCACTCGCACCAATCAACTGTACACAAACAGCACCACCGCAGACTGAGGGGCCCTCTACTAAATCGGAGTTGAACACCACAGGGCCCGCCGCCCAGAGCGAACACTCGCCCCAGCACCCGACTCAGGAAACGCCCCTGGCTGAGGAAGACGAGGACAAGCACAAATCTAACTAAGAGGACTTCTTGTATGGCATTTTCCATTTCATGCCATGTTTTTATTTCTTACTGCGATTATTTTTCTACATTGTGTCATAGTCAATGGATGTTTCAAGTATAGACGTTTATTTGCACTTGGTATGAAAGGAAGAGCAGAGGGGATCTGCATTTTTCTTTTAACTGGCTGGTTCAGTGGGGAAACAGGACCAGACACAAGTTCAAGGCATTGAAACTGACAAACAGAGAACAAAACCAAGCACTAAAGCCCCAACACCTTCCTCTGCTAACCAACTGTACACTCTGGACCAGTGGTGGAAAATAACTGAGTACACGTGCTTAGGAAGTGTAGTTGTGAGGTACTATTGATTAGTTACATTTTAATTCTTCTATTATACATTTTACAGGCTCTCGGCTTCATTTATTTGTCCCATTTTTGGATCTGACCTTAACATCAGATAACTTTCTCCACCACTCCTCTGTACCACTGGAAAAGGGAATGAAAAGCCAAATCTGGAAATTACTTAAGCTTTTGAACCCCGACTATGACCCTGACACTCAGCTGAGGCTCTTAAAAAGCTGTTGGTCTCGTCAGGGTTTAAAATGGCAAAAACACTTTGTGTCAATTCAGATTCTGTAATCACAGCAGTCACTTTCTGTCAAACATCAAAGTATATGGGATGTGATTCGGTTTTGGGCCTTTGATCCAACAAAACATGACACATAAAGATTTAAATAACATTTTTCACACAACAGGTGTTGAATGAACATAGTAATCGAGATTCATCAGTTGGATTAAAATAAGCAGAGGAGATAAATCCTGAAGAACATGTGCTTGCCTGCTTTGGGCTGGTTAGCGTGTTAGCAGTCACTGTGCTTCTTACAGAAGTTAACCAACTAGCTTTGCCAAGTAATCGCCATGTCACCAATTCTCCTAACCTGATGTGTCACTTCCTCTGTGACTCAAACTGAATTTGTATGAGTCGCGTTGACTGAAGTCTGAAAGCACGGTGTCTGGTTCGGCTTTACGACAATCTGTCCTCAAAGACATTTGTGTTGTGTCTGAAGTCAAAGACGTTCAGATTGATGAAAAGTCCTGTTAAATCTGAGGGCTGAAAATGTGGTCGAAAACCTTCCAATCACTTTGTCTGAAGCACTAAGGCTTTTAAATGAAAAAGCAATCAGACACTAAATAAGAGGCTGTTTTAGCCGTCATCACCCCTCGAACAAACAACAGTGATGGCTGTACAGTTTGATCAACTTTTTAAGCACGGTGCTATCATCATTGTTGACTGAGCCAGACCTATTAGATTTGTTTTTTGTTTTCTTATCTTGTTTTTAGTATATTTAGTTTTGCATGCTATTTTGAGTTTACCCTTAATATAGAATTCAGTGTATAATCTATATCACAGACTTTGTATACATTATTGGTGGTGTGCCAGTTTAAAGACGTTGGCCGTGTCCCCCAAATATTTACTCATATTGTCTTAAGATGTTGTTTTGGCCTTATGGTGTCCGTAACAGGCGGTACAGCAGAATGTACCATGTGTAACGGCTGCCGTATGAAAAAGGATTACTGTAGTCAGAGATAAGGTGCTACAGTGTAATGTGTTAACTGAGCAGCAGGGGACAGGATGGGTCACCTGTGTTCCTACATAGCTTTTATGAAGCATTTGCACAATATTTTTTTTAATTCATGTGCTGACAGAAGTTGTTGGTTCGTGTCCATATATGTTACTGTACTTTTTTTAAGGGTTTAAAGAATTGGAAACTAAAGAATCAGTATATCCTCAAAGAAACACCAGAGCGCAGCAGTTACCAGTACAGACAAATTTCTAATTTTTCTTCATTTATGATGCCAGTTGAGTTCTTTGTAAAAGCTGAGAGTTTAAAAGTAAAAATAACCAAATCAGACAGACGCTGAGTTGTTTGGATTTATGCCCTCGCTGATTCAGCGGAGGAGCGTTTTTCCAGGACATGAGATTATTCATTCACCAGTATAGTTTGTTGTCACCAAGTGATTTTTAATGCCTCTGTTGAGGAATAGATATAATAAACAAACGTTGTGTTTAATATTTGTTGTGTTTTAATTTTTAATATACCGGATCAAAAATGGAGTTTGAAGGTTTTTGAGGCTATGAAAGTTTTGCCCCCCATCCAGGGTGCTGCTCTCTGTACTACTGCCTGGATTCACCAAAGTCCAGGCTTTGGTGAATCCAGCTGCTCAGGCTCCCTGCTAAAGAACAGCTTTTTGACAAACACCTCTTTGTCTCTTCAGCTCAGCAGCTCAGAGTGGTGGAGTGTGTGAGTTTCTTATTATTGTGGATCAACAAAGCTGTCTGTCGGATTAGTTTGTGTAAAGCTTCACACACTGGTAGCCCTGGTAAAACACACTGGCATGTAACACGAGTAGCATCATACCACACCCACAAATAAGCGTTATAAGACGATGTTCAAATGAAGAAATGCCTCATTCATGTTTATCAGTCAGGAGGCTTTTTAACAGCTGTAAGAGTGTTTGAGGAATGCCAGAAAGCTGGGTCTATAGTGCTACAAGTCAGTAACTCCAGAGGAAACCTTCCGTTAATTCAGGTGGATACCTTCAAAAGTGACTCCAGACAATGTCTTCTGCTGAGCTGCTGTGGAGATGGCAGCAAAAACAGAAAACATGATTATTCCCTCTCAGATGGGTGAACTTTAAAACGATGCTTTGTACAGGAAAGGCTGCATGCAAAGCCTGAAACAATCACGATGGCACATCCTTCGATATGAGCTTAAGTTAAAAAAACAAAACAAAACAAAAAACTGACTCCTTTAAATGCCCTGGATGTGTTTCATGTTTCTTTGCTTCTTTCGGTCACACAAAGTCTCCACAAAAAGCTTGACCTGTAAAGTCGGCCATCTTTTTATTCCATGAAACATCACTTTGAAAGATATTTTACACGGAACTGAGACGTGACAGCAGTCTGTTTCTCTACCAGAGAAAAATGTGCCACTTAAATGGTGAAAGTTAAATTGTATCAAGAGTCGCTCCGAAACTGCAGTTATGTCCTCTTAAAGCTTCAGCAGCTGTCTTGGTTGAAGAACAGCCCTGATACTGATACTGTGCCTGTGTCCTGTGAGGACACGGACACAAACTGTCTTCAACAATCCTTTTTAATTTCCCGCTTGATTGGAGCAGATTCTGAGGAGCAGGCACTCAGTACAAAGGTCAAGGAGACCTAACTCATTGTGATTGCGTTAGTGTAATTATGTGCTTGGCACTTCATATGTCAGAAGTTGTAAACTTGTCCATTTGAAGCTTCATCACGACGCATTAATCATTAAATGGAAAAGAAAACAATTTAACAGACACAAGTGCTAACTTGTTACAGGCGGCCTATTTTCATTTTAAATAAAAATGATTTAAAGAAAAAAAAAAAAAGGAACTTTTCAGGAAAAAAAGCTTTGGGCAGCAAAGTTTTAGCAATATCTTAAAATATTATCTTTCCCAAAAGTACAAATGGATGAAGCTTTTGCTTTTTACAGTTTTTCTTATAAAACAAGTCCATCAGTAGTTTTTTTTTTTCCCCCCAGTTCAACTGTCAATGTCATGAAGCCATGTGCAATCTCTTTTCACAGCTCCACTGCCCCTTTCACACGTTCAAGTCCTGTTTTGAAGGGTCTCGTCCAAGCGCCGTTGGTAGTTTGTGACTAAAAGAAAATTACCTTCTCTTTGCCTTTTTCTAGAATCTCTTTGGGGAAGGGAGGAGGTGCAGGTGGAGCCTCACTGCTGCTGCTCCACTTGTGTGTACTGAAGGACTGAGATGATTTCACATTGAGGGCAGAGCCAGGCGGTTTGAAGAGATCTGAAAAAATTCAAGTATCAATAAATTCGAAACGAAGAAAGGAAAGAAGCTGCGCTGTCACAGCTGGTTATAACATATTGTAACTGGCCATTTCTTGCACTGATTCTGAAATGAAGACTTTTTATAGGCAATCAGTTCTGATTATTGGAAGGGTTGATATCTGGCTAAGTTTTTCTTTGAGTGTCTGTACCTGACTGGTAGATCCTTTGAGGACTTAGATTCCTCTTGGCTCTCAGACTGCCGCCTTCTTTCCCTAAAACTCGGATGGGCAGCACCTGGTTCACGTCTATAGAGGCTGGAGATAGAAAGACAATATTGGGCTCCTGCGTTATTTATTAATGATTATGACTGAATTACATCCTCGAAGGAGAACGAAAGTTATGCACAAACCAAAATATGACGTTTCCTTAAAATTCAGCTGAAGCTAAATGTTTGGGACCAACATTTAAGCAAATTAAGTGTCTGCCTGTATATTTAGCGTATAGTTCAACTGAATAAGAATAGATGGAAGGAAACATTTTGTGTCAAACTACACTCCTACTGAAACATGAGCAGATGAAGCCAACAGGGCCGTGTCCTGACCTGCACTGTGTGTTCTCTGGTGCGATCCCTTTGTCTTGAAGGCTTTCTCCTTTCCCTTGGGCAGAGTAGCCAGCTTGGTGGGAATCTGCTGCTGCACGACAGGAGGTTTGTGGACCTGGTTGGTGGTGCTGATCAGGTGGATGGGCAGCTCAGGTTTGGCGGGCTGCGGGCTGATGCTCTCTTTGCGCGGTGGGACTTTTGGTGGAATTTCCAGGTTGGAGTTGGTGGGATTTGGAGTTAAAACCTGATTCGCACCTCCGTTCAATATGCTGCCCCTGAATGAAGGATAACTGGAGAGATTCCAGTGCTGGGGGAAAAGAAAAAATACATAACTTATTGCACATGTATTTTATGTCATTCCACCATTCCTAAATTCAGTCATTCTTCATTACAAGAGTTATCATTAAGTTACATCTGATTATCATGTTTGGGGGGATGTGAAATCATCAGTTACATGGAGCTGATCTGCAGTTCCAATTTTAGCAACAACAATTTGACTGATGGATAAACAAAGAAAAAAAAAAACATTGATAAATATTCAAAGAACCAGATTCATGTCATTCCTCACCTGTGTGGGGTCTTCGTAGTTGGAGTGTCCTGTGTACGAGATGTGCTTTAACTTTGACTTTAACTTCTCCTGCCACTGCTCCAAACGCTCCTTCTCCTGCACCAGACGCTCCTGCTCCTTCTCCACTGATTTTGTGGACTCCCTCAGCCTCTCCAGGTCCTGCTGGTAGTTCCCCTTGTGCATCTCCAGCTCTGCCCTCTCCTCGTTGAGCTTCTCCTCCCACTTCCTGCACTCGTCCTCCCTCTGTTGCACCCGAGCCTCCAGAGCCTCGATCTCTTTCTTCTGCTGCTCCATCTCTTTCTCCCAGCGCAGCTGCTTCTCCTGATGCTGAGCCTGCAGCTTGTGCAAGTGTGCGAGTTCAGCCTTCTGCCTCTCCAGGTTGCGTTGCTTCTCCTGCTCGAGCAGCACATTGTTGTAATGACGAGATGGCTGCTGGCTGTTTGACTGAAAAGCGCGCTGCAGTTCAATCTGGCTGTCCTGCCAGGCGACGACTGCCTGTGGATTGAATAGGAAGACATCAAAAACAACAACACGGTTTGTTACTTTTGATTTAGAAACCATGATGACATTCTTCTCATAAACACCTTTGCAATCCATTTTTCAGAGCAGTTTACAGTATATTACCTTTAAGCTGTGGAGCATCTTTGAAAGATTCATCAACCTGTCATTCATCTACAGAGAAAAATAAGTTATCAATTATTTAACATGCATGAAAACAGAGAGGAAAACAATCAGCACAATATGTATTAGCAGTTACCTCAGGGAAATGACTGGAGGCTAAATGGCAGTTTGGCCCTGGTAGTGTCTCTTCATCAGCCTTCAGAAAAATAAAAGAAGCCATGTAAATATGAGATATTTTTAGCTCCAGGTGGAAGTGAGGCTAAAATTATTTACATCTGTCTCACTCACAGACTCTTCCAGGCAGTCAGGACTGGCCGGCCTCTCAGCTACGTGTCCATCTGAGGATTATACGTCAAGTCTGTTTATATAAATGCTTACTTCCTTTTTGCTGATAATTTATAAAATATTGATTTGGACGTGGTACAATGACTGTGTGAAGCAAAGTGTTGTGAGCACAGAAATGTTATTATAATAGCATAATCTATGTAAACTTGAAAAAAAAAAAAATACAATGCCATTCCAGAAACTTTTTAAAAAGCAATATCGAGCATAAATAAGCAGATAAAATATTTAATTAGCCAGTAAAAATATTAACTGTGTTTCATTTGGACTTATTACTGCCTTATAATACTTTAATAATTGGGCTTTATTTATATGACGGATAAAGGATAGCGTTTCTCTTGAAGTGGCTGTTATTGTAGTTTTATTCCAGCTTTGTACGATTAAAACGGTGTGACCACTGTGTGGTTGCTTTTCCAATGTGCAAACTTTAAGAAAAGAACACATCTTACTTTTCACAGCGTTTGCAGAGTCGTCACTATCATCGTCACATAAGGTCTCACCACTCCAGAGCTCTCTACTCTCCTCCATTAAAAGGTTTGGGTCTCTTATCTTGGTGAGGAGCAGGTTCAGCAGGGTTTCCACTGCAGACAAAAGAAAACCACAGCTCCTTAATCCATCAATGCTATTTGAGTCATGACGAAGCAGTAATAAACTGAATATGTTTCACTTTTACTTGTGTCTCATTTAGGCGTGAAAAGTTTTTCACTGCTACTGAAAGTGTAAACCGCCTAATTATCCTTGTTGTGACAATAACTGAGTCAGTTATATAAATAAATCACATAACTGGATTGACCTCTTGAAAACAGTCTAGAAAATGGTGTTATTGTCTGAGCACTTACCCTCATCTATGGCTCCTTCGAGCAGCACCCCCCCCTGCTGGAGGTCAGTAGTGTCTCCTCGCAGCAGCAGCCCTCTGTGGGGTGTTTCCTGCTCCAACACGCTTGTGTAGAATTCAGCAAAGGTCTGCTGCTTCTCTTTCAGACATTGTATTATCTGGTAATCCTTCTCCCTAAGAGCATCTGAAGAGCAATAACACGAAATAAATAAAACATCTTAATAAATCTGCAGGGGAAACATGTCATGCTTTGTGGCCTCAACAATGTCATTTTGAAGTGTACAGGCTGCTGTGTGTGATCTTTAATATCAAGTTTTACCTTGATACTGCTGCAGTTTGGAAATCAGGGCACGTTGCTGCTCTTCTTGTGGATAGCTGGAGAACAGACATCCAACTCAGTATTGTTTTTATGATGCATCTTAAAGATATACTTTTGGAGTGTAGGATTGAGCGTAATCTGCTCGTAGAATTCATTCTGCTCTCATCTTACTGTTCCACAGCTTCTCGTATGAGGGTGGTCCAGGTGGTGCGTTCCTCTCTAGAGCCCGTGTGGATCTCATACATCTGCGGCAAGCTGGTGGCGCAGGCACAGATTAGGAACATGGCTTTATCTTCATGGGCCACTTCTCTCACTATCAGCCCTTGAAGGGAGATCACCGGTGGTTTGTTCTCCTGCACAAGTCACAAGGATCAAACAATCATGGTCTGCCTTGGATCATGCTTTTAGTTTATAATATTCACTATCAACATATCTGTTTGTGTATTGTGTCTTGACACCACAACACCACCACAGCAGCAACTCACCATAGCAGCAAATACAAGCCTCTGATCTTTCTCTTGTAGGAGGAGGAGCGCATCTGACAGCAGCACAGCATGAATGTCTACAGGGGAATATTAATATTATCAGCCTGAACACAGCACAACACACAAGCACTTCATGTTTTGACTGGAGCTGACATGGCTTGTGACACATCTGTCTTGCATTTTGTGCGACTGTCTTTTGACACTTAATGATATTAAAACATGCTGCTTCTCTGAATCTTTCTTCAATCACAAGGAGAATTCACATTTTGTGTGAAGAGAAAGGTGACAAATAAATGGAAAAATCAGCAAAAAAAAAAGCAGATATATTGACTGCAGATCTCAGCCCAAATAAACATCAATGGCAGATTTAGAATTATGCTTCATTCGAGCATTTATATACATTTTTAGTTACAAGTCTAATTTTTCTACACACATATTTGCACTTCAGTCAAAACTGGACAACCAAGACATCCCATTTGAATATGAACAGACCTCCTCTTTGACATGCTCTTCCACAAAAATGTGCTATAAATGTCTTCTTATGCAGAAGGAAATACAATTCTTTAATTTAAAGCAGAAGAAGAGCGTCTCCGTTGTAGTGTATAGAAAAGTTACAAAACCCTTTGAAACCTGCACTGATCAAAACATCAGTCTCACTACATTCACAGAGGAGAATAGTTCAGCCACAATGTCAATAAACTCCACAAACCTTTCTGTCTGCCAGAGGACTTCCAGCTGACGGGACCTTCGTGGAGCATGGTCTTGTTTCCCTGGATCAGATCCTCTCTGCGGAACAACTGTCCATCCTTCTGCTGGCCCTGAGATTTTGGGTCCAGATGCACGCCAATCTCTCTCAGACGACAAACTTTCTCATACTCACTGACCTGAGTGTTCACCTGGCTTATAGTGTCTTTGATCCGTCCCAGAGCCTCGACCAGGGACTTGTACTCTTCTGTATCAGCTGTAAGGAGCATGAAATGCATTATTCAACTAATCTTTTTTATATTCATGAAGACATCGCATAAAAAGACCATGGCACGATGTTTGTCACTTTATATCAGAAGGAACCCAAATGAATTGAAGTAATTTCAGCTTTTCAGAAGTCTAATGGCACCAAATATGATGAGCGGTGAGACTTCACCTTCAGTGTTTGCGATGATTCGCTCCACCAGGACGGGATATTTTGTGATCCGTTGAGTCACCAACAGAAAACATTCAGGGATCCCCAACCTGCGCACTACAGCCAGCTGACCTAATTTCTGGAGAAAGTAAGAAAAGTTTGTTCATACAAAATTTAACATATGTTAAACAGATAGTTTGCTGTTTGACTAATTTAGTTGGTATAGTTATCTCTTTCTGTTGTCACTGTCGAGTGTGCAAAGTCCAGCCTTTTCAATTCATTGTGTGTTGAAGTGTATGCAAACTGATCAATGGGTGTAGATTACCTACCCTAATAAGAATCTGCAGCTTCTTGTTGGTCTGAAGCTGCTCTTTGTAGAAGCTGATGGCTTCATTTTGATGCTGACAGAAATGACCATAACACTCCTTCATGCCCTCTCCCACTGCATCTGAAAACTATTGCAGAAACATTCGTTTATATTTCTAAAAGAAAACGGCATAGAAATTTCTTCCAGGTAATGAAAATATTGAATGTATTTATTTTTGGATAGGGAGCAGAGGAAGGAGGATGTTTTAGCTTTATCCCCTACACAAAACTTGACTCGAATTACTTGCTGCCTAAAACACACCTGACATGTTACAACAGCACATGCACAGCTGAGCCATTAGGAGAGCTGTTAAAATGTTAAAATTAAATGTTAAAATTGGAATCCAAATGATCACAAACTGATGCCAGAAAAATAAAACTGAATCCTTATTCACTTGCAGTCCTGAACATAGACAAAGGCTATAATTCACAATGAAAAGCTCTACTGCCTCTGTGCATTCAGGATATTGCACCCAAAGAGGTAAAAATGCTTTGCTAGGAATGTGATGCCAGTGACAGCATCATTCCTGGGCTTAACACACCCATCTGCAGTCGCTTTCACAGACGTACCAGCCATTCGTATGGACACCTGCACACTCAGTCAGCACATACAAAGACTGACAAGGGTGGAGAGGGGTGGGTGAATGTGCTGTTCAAAGAGTGAAGTGTCACTAAGGAAGTACACATATATTCAGCCCTAAATGCAGCCAATATCCTGCACAAACATTGAACCAATAGTTTATACAAGTTCCTGTATTTTTGTCTGTCACGATATCAACAATGTCAGTGCTGCACTGCAACACAAAGCAACAAGAGGGATCGTGGTATAAATGTAAAGGTCACCTAAATATAAAATGTTTGACAGATTCTGGGCCACATTCAGGACACATTATAAACAGCAGACCTGAATGCACAGGTCTCAATATATTTTAAAGCAGTTAAATGTGCAATAAATGTTAAGCAGGAAATATAGTGCACATCAATTATGATAAATGTATATTTATCATATCATTGTCCTTTTGATAATTTCTGCAAACTCGGAGGAAAAACTTCCAGTTGCCAGATCTTAAATGGAAAACTCACTGTCTGACATGCAAACTTTACTGACATTTTGGCCTGAAGGTGAGTAAACAATGACATTTTCATTTGAAGGAGGAACTTTTTTCCCCTCAAACATCTGCAACTTTATATTTTCAAGGAAATTCCCCTGAAAACAAGCTTCATCCTTTAAACAGAAGACAAAGTATTTCTCATTGAAATCAGTTTAAGATTAGATTAAGATCATTTATGTTGCATGCAAATATCCAATCCAGCCTTGTAAGTATTTAAAATTACTGTGATGTACCTGAGAGATGAGGATATCCCCCACTTGAGTTATCTGGTAGCTGTTTGGGCTGCCCTCCTCCTGACACTTGCTCTGCCGTACTTTGAGGCAGTTGAGGAAGTGCTGGTGGTAGAAGAGGAGGGTGTCCACCTTGGGGAAGATCTGCTGCAGTCTGGTTTCCTCGATAAGCTGAGACTGTTTCAACTCGTGCATGTAGACATGCAGAAGGATTTTTATGGTCCGTACATGGTTCATCTCTGTCTGGATCAACTCTAGGAAATTGATAAAGAGAGACCTTTTTATTTCTGCACCTGTTATAATAAAGACCCGTTTGAGAGCCTGCCCCTTGCAGGAAAATTTGCATTGAGCAAAGCACCTTTTCTAAATTAGACAAGTGAGTGAAGCTGAGTTAAGTTGCTGCTGCAGCCTACCATAGATGACATCCTGTCTTTTAACGGCCTCTTTGGTCAGAGCCTTCAGGTAACTCTGCTCCACCGCCACACTCCAGGACTCCGCCTCCAGGTTCTGGGCATCGGTCTCAAGCCCACCTCGCAGCCAAGCATAATGGGAATCTGGGAATCAGACAAGATCACAGGACTTCTGTCACTAAAACAAAGCTCATGATCTGTGGTCATATGAGTGTGTATACTGGGCAAGGTTTTTTAAATATATCAGACAATGTTGCTTTACTGGCAAGAAAAATCTTAACACAAAGCCAGATTTTAGTCACTTTATATATATATGAAAATAGAGACAGTCAACAAAATAGAAAATTCTATTCAAAGAAAATCAAAAACTTAAAAAAAAGAAAATAACTTATATACCTTTGTACAACACACACATATTTCAGAGAGGATTAAACTTCACAGAAACAGACACTGAGGTTTCCATTAGCAGTGAAAGTAAATCCAGCTGTTATGACAGAAGGTACAAGGAGCTTTCAGCAGCTCCTCATTCCCACCAACTCTGACAGCGACCAACTGACCTTCTAGGTTGGGCTCAGCCAAGGAGGAAGCCAGCGACACAGAGTCCTCAGAGGAGAGCTTCAACCACAAGCTATCCACGTCATCCATTGGCACTGGACAGGGTTTAGTTGGTATGAGATGAGATAAGGCTGAGCAGGTAAATTAAAATGTGATGTCAGTGCAAAAACACGCGCGCGCACACACACACACTAGGGATTTAATTCATGACTTGGATGGTTGGTCCTAAATATGTGATGTGAACTAAAACAAAACCCTGATGGCAAAAAAGATAAACATCCACAATGATGACAAAATATATTACATGACTCAGATTAAGGCTTTATTCTGAATGTCTGGTTTGAATTTCTGTCATGTATGAGGTAAAATATCATTTAGGACACTGTCAGCCACACTATGAATGTGACCCACTTACCAAAAAAGTATATGACATAAAGTTAAAATACATTTTCACCAACCTGGAACTTATGGTACAGTTGTAAGAAGATGAAGCTGGTTGAAGCTGTATTTCTTGCAGGGAGTCAGAGTCATGCCTGGACTATGGAAGTTGGTAATGAGGCCATTGGATGCCAGGAGAGAAACAAGTTCCCCAGAGCTGAACCAGACAGAGAAAAACAGGGAAGCAAAGAGAGAGGAAAAATGTCTGAGCAACAGAGGCCGAACCATAAACACTCAATGTAAGAGGCTTGAAAATAAGAAACAAATGAACCCATAATTGCCCAGAGATATTTTACTTGATCTTTTCCCCCTGCAGGGATCAACACAAGGGGGCTTTTATGAGATAATAGATTATTAGAAATCTGGGCTTTAAGGAGACAGTGCATTTCATGGTGCTCAATCCACAACAGCAGACTGCTGCAAAACTAATCTACCCCGTGGAGAAGGAACTGATTTGGCAAAATGTGACAGAACAGCTCAAGTCAGATGAGCTCTCAGGCAGCAACTCAAATAACAAAACAAAAACAGTGTGCAGGAGAACATAAAGCTGCACTACAACAACAACAACCTATTCTGTAATTTTTATAAGTGACACATTGATCAACGTTGTTTTTCCCACACCTAAGTAGCAAACCAGACGCAGGATCACCAAATTCTTTTCTCCTCAGAATTTTTCTCCCCTCATTGAGATTCAAATGGCTGCAGAATGAGGTACAAAAATGTTCTCACCCTCCAAATAATCCTATGACTGGAAAACTCTTTAAATCTAGCCTATGTTCCTCACATCTCTGTTTGTACATGACTTTAGAGCCAAATCATATTCTCATCTGCAAATGACTCACCTTCTTCTTATAGACTTCTGACTTTTTGTTTTCCACGGAAGGAACAGAAAGCAGAAAGATCTTAATCACCCAGTGGATAAAAACAACAACAGCAGAAACTGAAGAATTGTCCGCGGTGATCTTGCTGGCTCCGTCTGCATGTGTGTGCAAATTCAAATGGACCCTCGAGGGTCTATCAGACTAAACCACTGTTGCGTACAAAGCCCTCCATCCGATTGAGCAGTGGCAGTGGTAAAGCTGGTGGAAAATCACACAGATGGAGGAGAGCTGCTCCATATTGTGGGAGGTAACATCAGCTGCACTGAACAAATAATCTTGAACAATGAACAACCAGAACATTTCCACATCTAAAAAGATGGAAGGTATGAACTCAGCTAAAGAGTTGACTTTCTAGCCTCCAACTCCATCCTTGTCTCATCTACATCTCATTTTAAGACTATTCTGAGAGTTTAGAAGAAATGCAGCAGTTGTTTAAATGTCACACACCCAAATCATACACAACATTTTGACTAAAGAAATTGTGACATTAACTCACACTGGAGCTTCCTTCCCAGCCCTAAACCTAACCCTAAACCTAACCTGGCCTCACCCACATGACACAGGCCAGAGAAGACAATCGGAAGTGAGCGCAGCTCATTTCGATGTGATACAATAATGTTCCAGCGTTTCAGAAAACATTAAACTGCTTTTTGCAAACATCACTGTTCTTGTTTAACCTTTTACCAGACTAAAAAATTTTAATCTAAATCACAACGCTGATACTGCAAATGTAATAATAGTAGTGTTTTCTTGTGCTTTGCACATTTTCAGGATTGAAGAAGGCCAAAGCATCAAGGCTGCACATCCATTTGAGCACCGATTGTAATCATAAAGGTTGACGAAGTCTAACAGTTTTCTTTTTGGCACATTATGGTCGGGGTTATGCACAAAAAAGAGATTAAGGGACCACAAACGTTACAAAAGTCTAGCCATCCAATAGATGGTGGCACCAGAGGAAACGTTACAAAGGTCACTAAGATTCGTCCTCAGGGAGACATTAATACCATATTTGGTGCCAATAATCCAGACAGTGTGATATTTATCAGGAAAAGTAAGAGGGGTGGAGGGGTCACCTAAATCAAAACATTTCATCTTCTGGAGACCGTGAATGTCTACAAAGGTCAGGTCATGGCAGTCCATCTGATAGTAGCTGAGCGTTGTTGAAATTGTAGTGTGAACCAACAACCATCACAAGTGTTGTAAATTTCTACCATGTTACAGACCAAATCAATAATCAGTGGCACCAATAATAGCAGCTTTTAAATATCACTATTGTGCTAAAAACTAAATTATGTAAAAAAAACAAAACAAAACACAATGTCCCGCTCCCCAAACCCCTGAGTGTTAGTCTCATATCACTTTCTCTCCAGGCTTGTCTCTAAGCCTCATGGTATATTGTGGTCGCATGGATCAGGCCTTGAAAGTTGAAAGTTGAAAGCGTTGAAAGTGCCAGCCACGCCTCACATGAATCAGTGGGTAGAAAAGGAGCGGAGCAGCATGAAATACAGGTCATTCCCTGAAGTAACACAAGAGACAAAACAAGACCAACGAGTCTGCCAAGTATCTTGCAGAAGTTTGAAAGATATGGGAAAACAGCTAAATGCTGTGTTTGTGGAAAGTAGCTTCACTTAAAAAACTTGGACTCTAAAGACATTAACAACAGAAGTATTAAAACAAGCTAATCTGCTCTCACAAAAGACAAAGTCAAAGTGCCTGATGGTCTTCTCCCTGCCGGGCCATCAATCCTGTAGCTGTACCCATTAGCATGAGGAAGAGCTGATACAAACACACCAGTGATCTGTGTTACTCTTGTTCCTGATAAACTCCAGAGACTGTTTTTGTTTCATTTTATCACCACTGTATTCATCTAACAACAACAACAACAGAGGGAGTTAATTCAGTACAGGAGTTATTTTTTGCACCGTCTGTGTTGTGGTCACATGCACAAGCCTTGAAAAGGCTTACTTATTAACTTCCAGATACTAGCAGAGTGTTTATTTTCAGTGTGAACACATGTTAATGCATTTCTGTCAGTCTCCTGGGAGTTAAATTCAATCTGAAATGAAAGTAAATGTACTTTCGGTCATTGTAGATTCCAGAAGCATCACATCACCCTCTTGATTTGTCATTTTATGCTTAAAAGCCTTTAAGGTCTCACACCTCCACCCTCTTCAGCTCATCTCAGTCTCACAACTTCAAGATATATATTCACAACATTTTTTCTTTGGTGATTACATTTCTTTGAGTAAACTTATTTCAGTACTTATATTTTATCTGCCATTGCAACTCCTCCTTAGCAACAAGGCATTGATTCCAACTTCACTAAATGGCACAGACCTTTCTGGATGAGACTACAGGGCCACTCTGTGTTTGTGTCACACCCCATTTGCAATTGTGCTGTGTGTGGTTTGTGTATGTTCATTGTTGTTTTTAAATGGTTGGAGGTTGTTTTTAATCTCTAGGTGGCTCTTTTACCAGTGATATCTCTCTTTTTGGTTGTTCTGAATGATTTGTAGTCGTTTTGCAAATCAGTGTGGTTGTCTGCATCTATTGGGGATTGTTGTCTACACCTGTTTGTGTTATTGTTTATGTTGTGTGTCTCTGAGCTCTTTGAGTTTCAATCAAAAACTTGTGTTAATACAAAGGAAATCATCCATGGCTCCAGCTCCAGCTTTTAATCTATTGGCTAATCAAGATGTTTCAACTGTGAAGTCGAAGCAAAAATAAAAGTTATTTTGAAAACTTTAAAGTTTCTTGTCATTTTATATAAATTTTATTCATTTATTTATTGTTAAAGCTTGAAGGTTCACATATTACATTTGATATCGTTCCGCGTATAAACTAACACATAATTTTTTAACCGTGAAAAGTTTAGCGTAATTGCGTTTACAGTACATAACGACGGATCTTTGTGAGTTTTATTACTTCAATTTTAACCTTTAAAGCTTCAATTAATAACACATTATTGTATATTTTGTTATTCAACTCAACCTTTATTAGTAAAACACTTTAAAGACAACGGAAGATGACCAGGTCGGCAGAACGGCCATTTTAACCGTTAAAAGTTTCTCACTTAAGTGGAATCACAATAAAATTGATTAAATGGATTAGAGGACATGATCTTTTCTGTTTGCTGTGTTGTTTCTTATGAAACGCAGGAGTCTGAATAATGTCACGGCGGTTCAGAATAAATCTACGGAGGCAGGTGTGTCTGTGCAGACAAACAGGTGACAGGTGAACAGGTGACTGACTACCTGTTAGCTTCCAACGCCCGTCCTCCTCCACCGACTCCGGCTCTTTACTTTACAAATGGCCGCTGGCGCTGTTAAACACAACCCCGACAGCGACGGCGGCCTCAAGTTACTGCTGCAGTTGTTTTAAAGTACGACATTGAAGAAAACAAACAAACAAAAAAAAGAAGAATTAGTTCGTGTTTTATTTCCTGGACGCGTCGAAAACGGAGGCCCATCTTTGGAAACAGCTGTTGTCGAACAACAAATCTGTTCATTTGTCCATAACTAAACACGTCCTGTCCATCCGGCTCATCTCCGAACAAACCCACAGCTCTTTATTTTATTATTATTATTATTATTATTTTAAACCTTACCTGGTGAAGCAGCAGCTGCAGCAGGAACAACAGGTCGGATTTGGTGCTAATTCAGGCTAAATGAGAGAAGCTGTGTCCGGCGGACTCGGTGAGGATGTGTCCGGAGGAACAAGTGCAGCGGGAGGCCGGTGAGCGCGGAGCCGGGGGGAGGGACGCTGAAGTCCCGGCCGGCCTCCCTGCAGCGGATCGGCCCTCCTTCTCCTCTCCGGGCTTTGTGGGAAGAGTTTAGTGCAGTTCAACACAATCTGCCGGTTCATCCTGCAGGACTGAGCTCCTCTCACACACACACTTAAAATTAATGCACACATCTGTGACAAGTCTCTGCCGGTGAGACCTGCAGGCTTACCCTGCAAGTTTCCACAGTATCTCCACACTTACTCTTAGAAAGGGATTTCACTGTAACGCAGAAAAACTAATTGGTATGAAGTCTTTTTGTTTTGGCAAACATATATATTTGTGTGTATATTGATGCGGGATCATATAAGAGAATTTGTTGCAGCTTCATTTTCAGCAGCTTTTATATAACAGAACAAAACAACAGCAAAACTTTCACTTTGGTAAAAGTTCCACTACATCTATTTAGAAATACTCTGTTGAAGGAAATGACTTGTATTTAAGATTGTATTTGCATTTAACTACAAAAATATTACCAGCAAAATAGAAAAAAGGCCAGTCTGAAGTTTACCTGTACCTATATATCTACCATTTCTTAAAAAAAAAATATAGGACTCATTATGTAGATCCCTCCAGATTAACACTGAAGTTATAAAAGGCCTCACCTTAATTAATGTTAATTCAATCCAATAGACTAGGACAGGACTGGAAAGGAAAAGAATTATCACAGTACACGTGGCTTCAGGTATGTGAAGCCACGTGTACTTTAACTAACCCCCTTTTTTTCCCCTAAAAGAGATTTCTGATGCAAAAATCCGAGCTCTTTGATCATTACCCCTCCCTCAGTAAAAAAACAAAACTGAGTGGGTGTCAGCACTTCTGCCTGAGGGATTGTGCATCAGTTGGGACCATGTAGTCCTCTGGTCTTGTCCATATGGTAAATCTCATTTAGTCTCAGAAATTCTGGACATGAAGTCTCACTTGTTTGTTGGTTTTAATCAAGTTATACCTTGAAATCTGGACCTTTACTTTGCCTTGTACTACTCGCTCACTGTACTGTATACAGTATAGAGCCAGCAGAATGTGATCACATTCAGGGTACTTTTCATTTTCTTTTTGTCCAGCAGGTGGCATCATTGCACTTCAGCACTCCTGACAAACCCAACGCACTAGTCTGATCCACAGAAAATATTTATGATTGTATATTTGATTAAGTTTCTTCAGAAATGACTGCCTATACAGTAAATGTATGCAAACTGTATGTATGTAGAATAAAGAAAACATATCTCAGTATGGGTTGTACCCTGCTGCAACTTTTAAATAACCCATTTTGAAGGATCTTTGCTAAATGTTTTCTTATTGTTTAGAATTAAGTGGTTATTTAAAAAAGCTGTTATTCCTAAAACAAAGTGCAACTGGATTTCTTTCTTACTGTCAAATATAATGTGATCAGACTGGGCTCTATTTTGCATGTACACTGACTTCAATGTGTGTATATGATGTTTGTGTACAGCTGGCTCTGCTGGAAACAAAACCCTTGCTTTTTTTTTTTTACACACAACACACCACCATCTGGAAAATAAGAAGTGCCAGAGCCTTTTCATGAATGCACCTTGCTGCATTATTTACAGCACTATTTTATTTGATCTTGATATGATGGGCAGACATCTTAAGCTGAAGACGGCAAATGCTTCATCTCCCAGGCATCGCATAGCAAAAAGACCAAGTGCTGCTGGTTGATCACGAGTCCAAAAAGAGCTAATTAGTATGATTTTCTGGATTAGAAAAAATAAACATAAGAGACTAACATGTAAAAACGTTTTCTATGACTGGTAACACCTCAAGGATGACAACATATCAGCTATGTACAAAAACATCAATAATATATTTATATATATATATATATATTTATATATTTAATCTTCTACACCCACTAAACTATACCAAAGAAGTAGCTATTGGTCAATCTTAGGAACTCATTCGCCAACATGTTTTTGAAAACAGTTTAAATATCCTTCAACTGTAAATGAAAACTCAAAACTGAGAAAAAGAAAGAAAGACAGGTAAATAAATTAAAAAAATATAACCCGACAAGTCCTATGTTTATCCGGTGAGCCGTTCTGGAATACTGCAGAGTGTGAGGAGGTAAGCCACTTCAACCAGCTTCTCCAGTGGATAAGAGTTTGTGCAAGGATCAGCCAACTTTGACCATCCGACAGAGTTCCCAGGGTCTCTCAAATCGTCAGTTCGTCGTCCACGTGCACAAAGATGTACACACAGTTCCATGACAACTGATATAGGCCACAGACAAAATAGAAGGGCACTTTTTTTTTTTTTTTTTTTTTTTTTAAACATAGCAACCCAGGGATGAACCCATTCGTTGAAGTAGGGATGGGGGGGCTGGGGACACAGTCTGGACTCAGGGAGGGACAGTGGGTATAGCAGCCTTCTTGTTTGTCAAGAGTTTGTTTCACAGTTGAATCCATTATCCACCCAGTCTAGCACAAACTTGGCAATATATATACAGTATATAAACTACAATCATTAACAAGAGAGACGCAGGAGATTCATCCTTAAATACAAAAAAAGTGTCCGTCTTCTTGTGTCCATGTGTGGGTTTTCTGTAGTGTGTATTTGTGGCATTTGAGGAGAAAAAATAAGGTCCTGAGATTTGCACTGAGGGGCTTCTGTAGAGAGCGTGATAAAAGTGAGATCTATATAAAATGACAACAAATGGCAAAAATATATTTAAATCTATAGCGTCGATGTGAATACGCGGGATGTGTATAGTATGTTAGGAGGGGCCTGACCGTGGTAGGGCCAGTATTCGTCCGTTGGTCTTTCCCCCATTCATGTGTGTGAAGGGGATGTGGTGCTCCTCATAACTGCCCCTAAGGCCCATGGAGGAGGCTTCGTCCCTGTCCAAACACTGTTCCCTCTGGGAGTAGGACGACGGGTCTAGCGGGATGCTCTCCATATTTTCCATGTCTAGATCAAAATCTTCGCTCTCTGGCGGCTTGTTCTCCTCACTGTAGAAGAAGGAGACCTCCTGGAAGGAAGGATGCAGGTCCTCTCTCAGCATCTCAATGATCTCCTGGAAGGTGGGACGCATCTTAGGGTTGTACTGCCAGCACATCTGCATCAGGTTGTGTCTGGATGAAGAAATAGGAGAGTGAGGTCACAGTTAAATCACAGATCATAGAATAAATTTTAGTCTGTTCCATAATAATTTCTTCTTAATTTTTGGTAACAGTTGTCTGTCCCGTGTTGCTGAGACAACCCCATTTAGTACGACCTAACAGTCACTTAAAGGATGAGGCTGACAATATTTAGCATTTTCTTAATGCCAAGAAATATAATGGAAAGACCAACAACTTCCTGCTACCATAAATAGCAACAGTAACACAAACGTTTCATTCACCCCCCCAAAAGTAAAAATTCTCAGTCCATATCTATAGTACTTACAATCTGTCAGCGCAGTTGTCCGGTCGGTCCAGGTAACCTCCGTCCATGACAAACTTGAGCACCTGCTCATTGGACAGGCCCTGGTAAGGCTGCTCGGCCAGGGTGCTGATCTCCCACAGCACAACCCCAAATGACCTGGCAGACAGGCGGCAGAGAAACAACAACAAAGACAGAGGGAGAATGAGGACAGGCCAGTTAGACTTTAACACACTAGTGTCTATAAACACTACCATTGAACACGTTGACCAAAGGCAGAGGCAGCGGCTTCTCTAATGGTAAACACTATCGAATGAAAAAGCATGTAAGATGCACATAAGTGTTCTGGTCTTGCATTTTATTATTTGTAATGTATTTACTGTTTGTTATTTTAGTCTGGACTTGGGAGGTTGGTTTGTCTTGTTGACAAAAACATCATAAAATACATACAAATTAAATGATTTAAATGAACATGATAAGTGGTTGGACACAGAAATTTCCTGAATCTGTTGCTCCGTGTTTGAAATGAAACTTTACACCAAATATCATTCATAACTACATATGCTATGTCCAGCACTGATAGCTAGAAGCATCACTGACCAGCAGTCTGAATGAGCAGTGAAAACGCCGTCCTTCAGAGACTCAGGTGCCATCCACCTGACCGGAAGCAGGCCCTTCCCTCCTTTCCTGTAGTAGTCCGTCTCATAGATGTCTCTCGTCATACCAAAGTCTGTGAAGAAAATGAAGTCAGCTGCAGT
Source organism: Remorina albescens (assembly GCA_034769265.1). Lineage (NCBI taxonomy): Eukaryota > Metazoa > Chordata > Actinopteri > Carangiformes > Echeneidae > Remorina > Remorina albescens. The sequence continues at coordinate 6,111,826 of CM068478.1, read as the reverse complement.
TAAACATGCACCGATTTGTTGTCTCTAAAAGTGTCTAATTTAACTTTCCAACAGCTTTCCAGTGTCAGTGATGTGCTTGGTCTTTTTGAATTCAGATAGTCAGGTGTTATTCTATCCCATTAACATCATGGATCAGTCCGCAGCAGTGTTAAATGTTTAAGATGCTGAATAAATATGCCTCATTTGTATTGAATTGTATGTTTAAACTTAAAGTTTAGAAGCAGATTTCCTTTATTATTTACTTCCTTCCAAAAAGTTGATTTAAAATAGAGCAGTTCCTACAATTACGGTCATATTACATAATTTTTGTACCTGGAAAAAAAGAAAAAACAAAACCAACAATAAAATAATCCACTGTAGGAGTCCATGTTAATCCACAAACTACCTTTTTCCAAAGTCACACAGCTTTCTCTTATATGTTGCTAAAATGACAACCAGTGTCCAGACTACATTAACAAGTGTTGACATCTGTCTTTCTATCTTTCAAAATGCTGATATGTGGGTTAGAACTAATTTCAAATTCAGCCTTCACAGTAGTTTATGTACTTGTGTGTTTTTGCTTGCAGTGGGTTTTTAACTCTACCACTTGCGGCCTCAGACTACTGGCTTTGTGTGTCCTGCCTAATAATAATAATAATAATAATAATAAAAACAACACACCTCCTATTTTGACGGTAAGATCGTGAGCTACCATGCAGTTCCTGGCCGCCAGGTCCCTGTGGACAAATTTCTTGGCATTAAGGTAAGCCATGCCGTCTGCGATCTCAGCAGCCATTTGGATCATCTCCTTCAGGGTGGGGGGTGGACGTCCAGGGTTGTTCTGAGGAACACAAGAAGACAAGTTAAATTTCTGAAATGCTCAAATAGATTTTTTTTTTTTTTTTATGTCAGTAACTCATGATTTTGTGTTGGTTTTGATACCATGTTTTGATTCTTTGTATTTCTTAGATAACAAAAAAAAAAGAGGACCATCAGATGTAGATGCGATAACTCTGCGTGTGTATAAAATTCACCAAATTACAACAAATATAAGAACAGTGAACCACTTCAGAGTCCCTTTATTGTGATCTCCTCACCTCAGCATCAGGTCGCAGCGATCGTAGGTAGCTCTTCAGGTCTCCATGGGTCATCAGCTCCATCACCACCAGGGTGGGCTGTCCCTTCGACACAACACCCAACAGACGGACCTTGGAGGCGAGGACAAGGAGTTTTTATTTCAACAGTTTTATCCCATCACACAATGACACAATGATCTCCATGTGTTTATGTTCAATATAAATACTGTTTGACTCTTCTCACCACATGGTGGCAGCTAAACGCCTTCATGACTGAAGCCTCGTTCAGGAACTCGATTCTCTCCCTCAGGCTGGCTGACTCGTTCACGGTCTTCACTGCTACATGTGTTTCCCCCTCCCCCTTGATGATGTCCTTGGCGATGCCCTCATAGACCATGCCAAAAGATCCCTGACCCAGCTCCCTCAAAATGTTGATCTTCTCCCTGGCCACCTCCCACTCGTCCTCCTCATACACTGCAAACACATTTCCAGAGACATTTTACAGCTGATGATGACCGAGTTTGTGAGTGTTAGCACAAAGAAGGTATTAAAAAAAAAAAAACACTACACAACATCAAGCAAAATGCTTAAACCCTCTTCTTACCATCATTAGCACTGAGATATTCTGGGTTTGAAGAAGTGTAGATGGGACCACTTGGCCCTTGAGTTTGACTGAAGGAAAAAGAAGAGAAGCATGTTTATATAACATTGGCAAAAAATGATATCATAAGAAAAATGCATTTCACAGGATGTTCTTAATGCATACTTCTTCTTAAACATGACAAATCCTGTCACGGCCACAAACAGCAGCAGAACAAAGCAGATGACCGGCCCAATGACGATCTTCATGACGTAGAGAGGATCGCCTGTTAAACACATCCGCCCAGGCGATGAGTCATAATTCAGGTGAACAACAAAAACAACTTTTATGAAACCCACAAGCTGCACATTAGGGGATCAATTTGCTGCTCTGTCTACAGTATCTGCTTCAGTGACCATCAGTAGAATCACTTCATTATGTGTTGTAAAACTGTAATTAAAGGCAACTGCATGTATTTGGACTTATGCATAGGGTCAGTATATTCTGCAGCAAGATGCTAGCGTGTTTACCTATTAAATGCTTGCTTTGTTGTTTATTAATGTGTCTTAATAATTCCATGATAGATGTGCCATGTAAACGTCAAAACACCAAAGTAAAACTATTCATTCACTGGCTTGGTTTGCCATCTGAGCAGATGGAGACTTACTTGCATCCTGGACATAGAAGTATGTGGGCTCGGTCCAGGAGCCGTTCCCAGCCAACGATGTGGCCCTGATCCTCACCGTGTAGTTCCCAGGATGCATCACCTTCAGCTTGCAGCCATGGGTTACTTTGTACATGTTCCTCGACACACAGTAGTGCAACTCCTGCAGTGGACAAAAACATCATGTGATCATAATTTCCAAGTTTTAAATATTCCTTTTAACTCGTTTAGAAGGAATCTTGTTTCTTCAGCCATCTTAAAAACCGCTTCATGTTTTTCATGTTGCTGTGGCAACATCTGAGTTGTTTTTTTTTGTTTTTTTGTTTGTTTCCACAGCAAATAAAAATCTACAGCATCAGACAAATGCTTTTTAGATTGATCTCCATGGCAACTTAAGCATGGTACAATGCCTAAATTACTTCTCCATAGAAGTAATCAGACAAATAAAATTACTGAGAGCATTTTGGAAAAAAATTTCAACAAAATAAGCCTTGCCTCTCCCTATTTGTGCTGCATGGATAGTTTTCAGATGGATGCATATAATTTGATTGTGTTTCATTACTGGACAGAACTGTTGTGTTTAATGTAGACTGGAAACATGAAAGCTACTTTAGTTTATTTGTACTAGTGAACTCACAATGAACCCATTAACCCACCCAACCACAGAACACACACACTCTAGAATAATAATAGCATGGCAGATGTGTGTGTCGATGTGTTTCTCACCTCAGTGTCTCCCAGTCTCTTGTAGTTGACTTCGTACAAGATGATCATACCATTGGGGGCCACGGGTTCCAGCCATGTGATGTGCACTGTATTTTCTGTCACTTCGCAATTGATGGGACCCATGATGTCATCAGCTTTGTCTGTGGTGACAAAAGTATCACAAATCAAATTTTGAATAAAACTCATCTTTATTTAGAATAGAGAGAAAAGCTTTGTACAAATGTTGAGCTTTCTAGCTATAACATTAAAATTGCAGATGATGAAATGGGATGTTCAGCTCAACTGTGACAGGTAGGGCAACTGAGAGATAATTTTCCAGTTTTAATCTGGAGAATAATTATTAGTGTAAAACAATGGATCCATTATGGCAATAGAAACTGTTTGAGTTGACAGTATTTGGTCAGACAGCATGGATGGTGAGCTAAGTGATTAGTCAAGTGTTGACTGATCTTTTTTTATTTAAATATAATGATGTTATAAAGTTAAGATGTGTTTCGCAAACAGCTGGCAAGCCTTTGTTGAATATTAACTCCAATATTTAATCTTCTCTGGGTTGGTAAAATATCAAACTTTTAGCTGTTAAACTGCGCATGAAAATAAAAATGCTCTGTAGAGCTGCGGAGTTAAGTTTTACCTTCTGGCATCGTGCGGGCGCTGACGTACGCTGCCATGCTGCAGCGGGACGAATCAGTGGGGTGGTTGCATGCATGGATCTCAATCTGGTAGCTGGTGAAGTGCCGCAGGTTGGAGATGACAGTGGACTCTTTTGCGTGGACTGTAACCACAGTTTTGGTGCTTTCGAATGTTTCCTCGTCCTCTGGGATGTGTGTGCCATCAGGTGGGCTCGGGGCGGTGGTGTGAAAGAGGTGTGTTCGGTTGGCGATGGTCATCACAGAGCGTCGCTGTCTCATTTGTCTAGATGAGGAAACAGGTTTGTGCGTTACATAATGCATAAAAGCCCCATAAGAGATTTAGGGGGTAGAGAAACAAAGTAAGCTTGAAATAAAAATAATGACACTTAAAAAGGATGAAAGCTGAAAAACCAAAAATCTGACATTCAATCTGATCATCTGAGAAGGAGGTCAGAGTTTGAATTTCTTGTTCTGGCTTTCTTTTTCATGTTACGCAACTATCTCAGTGACTTTTATTGTTAATGCAACACTGTCAACCTACAAATATCACTCTTTGTGTTTTGTTTTTGTCTCTCCTTTCCTGAGGGTGGGATGAACCAAAAAAAGTCATGCTGAACCTCTTAAATAGGAACTCAAAATAAAAAATTTGACAACAAACAAAATGTTTTCAAGGTGAATTCCTATGCCTTAAATACAGTCTCCTGAGGACAGCGTCCATGAATGACAAAGCACAGGTGCTACACCTTTATTTATGTTGAATTCTTCAAAAGACGATTGTGTTGTTGGTCGTCTTACTTGATCTCAAAGACTTCATTGTGCAGGTAGTCCTCAAACGTTTTGCGGTACTCTGAGTCCTCTTTCTCCTTCTTGAGCTCCTTGTCAGTTTTGGGGCAGGCGCAACATCGTGTCCCCTGGCCCTGCTCCTCTGTCTGGTTCCACTTCTGCTCCTCATCACTGTCCACCTGAGTGGGCACCCGTGATGGCAACTTCATCCCTGGTTAAATGGAGGCAGACATGGCAACCAGAGAGGGGGAAAAAAAACAATCAATCCCAGGGCATGGGATGACAGCTGAGATCAACACAATCACACAACAAAGTCTGATGCAAAAATATCCACAGATACACTCTCCCACACACGCCTGAGGGGCAGGTCTGTCGTTGTCATCTCTGGGTCTTCACCCTCTGTAGTGGAGACAAATTACTAATGACATGACCTCCCCTCAGACTCCCAGCTCTCTTATTCTGTGGGAGTTATGGGAGTTCAGAAGAGGGAAGCTTGTGACAAGAAAAACTGTACTGAGATAAATGTCTGAACGTTGTCTGAACCTGAGCCAGAGTAAAGGGAAGATCTTTATAGTCTTACAAAGCTTTGTGCAGTTTAAGCTACATTATCCAACACACAATAATATTAATTTAAAAAAAAAAAAACAACAACAATAACATACAAACATACAACAAAACTGATTTTCTTGCTTTGTCAGTACATAATGGTCATATTTATGATCACAACAATAACAAAAAATACACTCAGATAAGATAAATATCCAATAAAACCAATGAAGAAAAATTGTGTACTATTTCTTTTTCTTTTGTCTTATCTAAAATTTCTTCCACTGTCCATTTTTACGTGTGATAGTGTAAAAAATAAATGTTCATTTAGTCAACAGCAAGGCTTCTTTAGCTGGTTATTTTAACCTAAGAGTTAGACTTTATGTGTAAATAACTTGTTAAGTTTGAAGTAGATGATTTTAAATATGTTTAGTGAACTTATGAACAGCTTAAATAAAATCTTTACCAGTTGAGAGTCATTACAGAGCATCTTGAAGTCATCAACAGCTTTTGAGTGAGAAAAGCTCCTTAACTAAAGGAAAGCTGGCAAAAGTGCCTCTTTTGTTTTCCCTCTCAACAAACAAAACCACTAAATACAAAAGAGAAACAATTCCAGGACAAGCAGACACAATGCCGCTCACCCTTCTGACAGTAGTCAAACTTGTATAGCTCGCTGGCTTCAGGCTGGCGCTGGCAGAAGACCAAGTAGTGAGTGATGTTGCCATTGGGGTCATTGGGAGGTTTCCACTTGAGGATGATCTGGGAGGAAGAGTTGGATGAAGAAATGGGGTCCAGCGGGACAGAAGGTTCTGGGGAGACATCATAGAAATAGAGAGGAAGCTAATATGGTAATATGTCTCAGTTTCAACATCTGATAATTTGTTTATGCTCTATCTGGAATAAAATATGGGTTTATGAGATTTGCAAATCATTGCTTTCTGTTTTTATATACATTTTACACAACGTCCAAACTTTTTTGGAATCGGGGTTGCAAAAGGTGTTTATCAAATTCAATTAGTATAAGAAAGCTAATTATAAAAATCATAAATACTTTTTCATTGCATCAAGAGGCAACTTTGAGATGATATCCAAATATATATTTTTCAAAGGTTAAAACTGATAGATTGACGTCACAATTAGCAGATGTCAACAAATTAATCATTGGGCTTTTTGAAAAGAAGAGGGGGAAAAAAAAACCTGTTTCAATCTCATTTGCATTTCCTATTTCATAATTCCTGGCAGGGTGTAGCTCTGTGACCAGCAGCTGCCTACGATGGGTATTCCCCCATTTTTCTGTTTGCTGATTAGACCACTACTATAAACACCTTCAGTACTAAAAAATGATTTCGTTTACAATTAGTGAAAGTTAAATAATTTATTAATAATCTTCTTTGGTTGTATTTTCTGTAATATGGGCATCATCAGAGAGAGCCTTTGCTATACAAGTGTGTAACATTTAGGTTGGTACTTTCAAAAACTACAAGTATTTCTTCCTCCCTGTTTCAGAGTTGGTGTTTAATCATATTTCAGTTTTAGCTTAGGGATAGGGGTTGAGTTTACGAAGTGGATTTAAGTGTAGCCTTCAGAGTTTTAGTTCAGTTCTTATTTTATGTTTAGCTGTGGTTTAGATTTTTAGTTTCAGTTCTTGTTTTCAGTAGTTTTGGGGGCAGTTTTTATTTCCAAATTTTGTGGTAAAAACACAAAATTCATTTGTCACATTATCTCCTACTCATATTTTACAAATATGAAAAAGACATAATGTCTTTACTGTTAGTTGAGACTGATCCTATCAAAAATCACCAGCTGCTCTTGAAATGCAGCACAGCAGAACTTGGCCATTACTTCATGTAAACCAAAATATAACAGAGATGTTACTTGTATTTACAAGCTGCAAAACAAGTATTAGGTGATAATGATCTAAAAATCATTCCTGGACCAAAGTTTAGTTTCTGTACAGTACAGAAAGAAGTGTGTGGGTGGTGGTAGTAGATGCGTAGACGAATCTGGGAATGTCAGATTAAACCCTTAGGAGACACAGAGACCGGAGCTCTGTTGTCACATTGTGCTTATGTTGGCCCTGTGCAACACACTGGTTTAAGCGTATTGTCAGGCTAAGATGAGGTCTGGTGATTAGAAAGAATACAGACATTGGCAAACTGCCGTAAGCTGGATCCATGTGAGTGAGAGTTGTCATGTTTGTCATGTTCATGTTGTTTATCAGGAAGGATAAACAACATTTACTATTGTGTAAAAGGAAGCCAGCTAGGCAGGTCATCATGACTACAACGAGTCCACACAGCACATGACACATTGTGTGGGTGGCAAAGTACAATTAGTTTCTGGGGAAGGGATATATAATCGCTGCATGACCGACTATTGCAGACACCTTGCACGAGGCAGTGCCCTGTAGGTCAGCAGCACCTAAGGTGAATTACACCATCTGTCTCTTCTTCCCTGTTCTTGTGCCAGGGCTGTTTTGGAGCAGCCAGATTGACATTCACCAACACTGACTCCACCAGTCAATGATAGTATCACAGGAAATGTGGCTTCACGATGAGCCTAAAAATAAGTGCATCATCTCATGTACAATGTGAGGAGAAATCATTACAAGAGTGACTCTGGGTGCACATACAGGCAAGGTTTATGCAGGAGTGACTAAGTTTAAGTCATTTAATGCCTAGTGATAAAAGTAGACAGCACACAGTACCTGAATATTATTTATAATATCACATTTAACTAATAAACCATATCCATGTACCCTGGACCCAGTTGGATGGAATAACCAATTAAAAATGACTAATTAGTTAAAATTATAATGTTACAGGCCACAGTAAGAGTGGGGGACTATTGATAGAGCTAAACAGATTTAATCCAAGAGTTTTGACTATTTTTGTTAGGTCTTTTTTGCTGAGGAATTTATTTATTTTACTGATGAAGCAGTGAACAACAAATATCTGAATCAGCCTTACTGGTGGCGTTGGTGCGGACATAGATGATCTCGCTCTTAGCTCCATGGATCTGGTGCTCATCAGAGGCTGACAGCTGGGTTTTCACCATTATGGCGTACTGAGTCCAGGGCTTCAGCGGCAGAATGAGATAACCTGGTTCAAACTGCTCTTTGTCCCCCTCCGAGACCCGACGTGGAGGGTCCACATCAGCAATCACCCAGCTGTTGGAGCCGCAGGCGTCCTGTCCATCAAACTCAGTAACGTTCTGAAAAGGCCTATATTGGGGAAAAACAATAACAGTGTCCAAATGAAAAGTGTGCTGTATGTAAGCCTAAATTGCATTTCACTTGAGAAGGGTATTGAGTTTCAGTTTGATGATTTAAAGCAATTTATCATCAGTGAAAAAGAGCTGAGCAGACATCACTAAAGCCAGAGACACCCTCAAAATGCTGCCAGCTCTAAGTGATGGCGTTGACCATTCAAGGATCATTTCTGATTATCTTATTACGATGTGGGGTGGGCCACTCAATAAGTTACATTTGAAAAATGACAACTAACAAGTTATTTATTCAAATTAATTCAAGGCAACCTATATCCAGTCAGCATGTTCTATAGTTTCAATGCCATATATATATATACATAGATCATTACAGAGCAAAGTTATTTTCTATTCACAGTCAATTTTAAATCTTGCTAACACAGTGACAGCCCTGGTGTTCTGCATGTCAAGTGGAGACAGACTCATATTAATCATGATAAATGTAAAATACTCTTCTTTATAGGGTCAGTGCATACACAAATGTAGAAAACAAAAACAAAACACATATTTCAAAGAAGTTCAGATAACATATCCCCCCTGTAGGAGAGAGGAGCTAAGGGCAACAGAGCATTTAGCTACATGGCTAAAGCTAAGCTAAGTTGAACTACCTGAGCAGATCGTGTGTGAAGTTTCGTCTTGCAGTTTTCACGTTTACATGTCCACCAGATCTTACTGATCAGCATGTTTCTATTTTTCTTATCTACAAAGTGCTTAAACAGCTAAAAAATTATATTTGACTGGCAGAGATCCAAGTCAGACTGTGAGCATGGCTGAAGGATGACTGACAATTAACTTACGCTTCTTTGTAAAGCACCATGAATCCGAGTAGATCTCTGAAGTCTGGAGGCCAGAAGGGTTCCCACTTGACCATTATTTTATCACCCATGGTTCGGATCTGGGTAAACTTCAACACGTGGTTCTCACCTGAGAAGAGACATTTATTTATCAAAGTAAAACAGATAATTATATTCAAATCATCATTATCTAGCAGTTTGTGCTAAATCATCATCACTTCAGGTTTAGATAAGAGACTGCTAGTTCATTCATCTTCTACCGCTTATCCATTTCCAGGTTGCGGGGGGTGCTGGAGCCAATCCCAGCTCACACTGGGTGAGGGTGGGGTCACCCTGGACAGGTCACCAGTCCATCACAGGGCCGACACACAGAGACAGACAGAGACAAACAACCACTCACACTCAGACCTATGGACAATTTAGAGTCACCAATTAACTTAAACATGATGTCTTTGGACGGTGGGAGGAAACCAGAGCACTCGGAGGAAACCTATGCAGACATGGGGGGAACATGCAAGCTATGCACGGGAATCGAACCCGCAACCTTCTTGTTGTGAGGCAACAGCGTTTACCTCTATGCTGCCGTGCTGCCACAAACTGCTAGTTATCTTCCTAAATTAAAATGAATCTTAGCTGACTAACAAAACTGTGTTCACTTTATTAATATTTGTCTTTGCCTTCAGTCTGGTTAAAGAAAATTACATAACTGTGGGGTAAAATAACAATTCAAGGGCTTGAACAAAGTGTAGTTAAGAATTAAATTGCAACAGTATTTTTGACGGAAGTCTTCCTGTGCAATGGAACGGAAGTATGATCCAAGTTATCAACCAGGAGTCAGTGGGAAACTGGAGAAAGATCAACAAGACCATTCATATCAAACACAAGAGAAACCCTTTTAGTGTATCTCAGTTTACTCACAAACCTTTCCGTTAGACAGAGGTCTCAACTGCCTTCATGATTCAAAAAAGAAAATGTACACCTTGTCCAGACCAAATGCAAATGATTTGCGAAGCCATGTGGACAATAAGAACTAGTCGAAGACTGACCTGAGGATAATCATGACTCATCCAAATCATGGTCTAACTAAATGACGAGGGAACACTGCACATTGCTGGTGTTTGAAAGATGAATTAGTCAACATTATTATGTCGACCATAACAAACCTATAATTAAAGATTATAGTTATAGACTGCGAAATTTCATATCAATGCACATCTCACAGAAATAGCACAAATGCTATATCACCACATCTCCGTGGTTAACAGCTGTCAGAGCTTTGCTCTGTTGGTTGTTCTTACTGAACTATGTCAGTAAAGACATCTGCAAACACACGACAGGTAATGACCATCATAACATTAACTACGTCTGTGTCTGTACCAAGGCAGATTCTGTATTTCCTGTTGCTATAGCAATCACTGCAACAGTGGACATGTCTCCAGAGTTGATGCTCTTACATGAGGCCTGGTCTCCGTTGGTCTTGGAGGCGATGTCCATCTTCAGCTGTCGCTCTTTGGTTCCTGTGACCTCTTCCATCTTCCGGATCTCCGACATGCAGAGTTTGGAGTTGTAGTGGAAAAACATGCGTCCCTGCAGGATGGTGAGCTTGTGTTTTGACCAATCCCAGAGCTGCCGCAGGTTCTGGTTGTCCAGGGCATAAAATGAATAATTTCTAGAAAAGAACACACAATATGATAAGAACATTGTTGTCATGATGTATGTAACACTTGGCAGAGAGTTTCTGAAGAAGACTTCAGAAACGTGAGTAAAAAGTTATTCAGTATGCTCTCGCTACAATTTGCATCATGTGTTGATCCCACTACTGTTAGTGTGACCCATTGTGCTACAACTGTGTAGCACCTCATCTGAATGAAGCCTCGTATATGATTTGGGAGAGTTAAACCAAAACTGTTACCACAGTAAGACATTTTGAAAAGGTCAGTCCTCCTGCTTTTAACTCATAATTACAGGAGGAGACTCTGAAATGGCGAGGATGAGATGGGTTCAGAAGACGGAGTCTCACCCGATTTCCTGCTCCTCTCCACGAATAACACGGAGTTTGCGGAAAAACGAGAGGGACACAAGGGCGTAGGAACGTCGCACTGTCAGGTAGCCAGTGATCTCCTCCAGCTGGCCTAGGCTGGCCTCCAATTCAGCTGCTATGTTGTCTACAGAAAAGTGAAAGAAAAAAGCTTTTAAAGTGACTTCTGATTCTGAGTCAAAAGTTGCAAGCACAGGTCGTTGTTTGAAATGATACAAAAATTACCATACCGTTTTTTTTTTTGTTTGTTTGTTTGTTTAGTTACAGCCATTTATAGGTGTCTGATCAATGTGTTAAGATGAAAATAAAAATATTATTCCAACAAAAGATTTTTAAATCTAGACTTTATTTCCTGCCCTTTGTAATAAAAGTGTTTAGAGTCTAACTTTTCCTTTAGTCACGTGAAGGAGCATCCTGTTATATGTAACTATTCTTAGTTTGTTTTATCTATAATTTTTTTTGTTCAGATTTAAAATTTATGTCACATTAACTCTTTTGGGAATGACCAACTTGTCTTCTAAGAGGTCCCACAGCATTGGCCTCAAATACGATTTGACTTCATTTAGTTTATGTTTTCCTTTGGCCGATTGACTTGCTCTTTGCTGATACTCACTTCCTCCACGCAGGTTGATGACCAGGCTTCCATTGAGGACTGTGCAGCCTCTCAAAGCCTGAGCAGCAGTGACAGAGTCCACAGTTTTGAGACCCATACAGACCTTAGGACAGAGCCCAGCGCACGGAGTGCAGTTCAGCCTACAGAACACAAGGACAAAGAGAAACTGGTTAGAAAAACAGTTTATGTAAATGTGTCTCTGTAATAATCTGATAGTATCACATGTTATAGCTTGGAGGTGCCATAAAACAGATAAAGAGATAAATCTCTGAAGAGTCAAAACAACAGCTTACTAATAACAGTGACACATGATTTATTGTTATATGAAAATATTGATTATAGCTGCATAAAAAAAAAAATTAAAAAAAAAATCTTACACCTGCACTGCATGCTCCATGAAAAAAAAATGTAATCTCTCACTGTGATGTTAACAGAAAGAAAACTAATCCAAACATTTGACCTTTACTATCCATTGAACTGACCTGGCTTACATAATGTTTTCATAAGAAGTTTCTTCTCATAACGGGGATAGGGTCGGGCTATTGTGTACCAACCATATTAACCCATTTCCTGAAAAGCCATCTGTACAATCCCCACACTCATAACACGTCAAAGGGCAGAATTTGATGAGATAAAACCCAAAGTACATGTGATCTGCACAGCTTTTCGGTCAGCAATCTGATGAGACATGTCTCTGTGAAGACACATGCTGCATTTTTTGAAGGTTTCAAATTGAGGGGATTAAGGAAGGGATTAGACAATGACAGGCTTTTTGCTCAGGGTCATTGTCCTGAGAACTACATGTGTACAAGTATTTTTGTGGCTAGGCTGGTTTATGAGGTGAGAATGACAGTCGAGTAAGTTGGCAGGGGTATTACAGAAGCATGAGGTATTTCTTTTGTGAATGCCAAGAAATGGAGGTAGGGGCAGCTATGGTGCTGTTGTTTTTATAGCTTTGTGTAGTATAAATATGAGATGAATACAAGACAGAGGGATGCATTGTTGTAGTAATTATATCCTATTTGTAGCCAAGATTAACAGAAACTTTCCACAACTAAAACAAATTGCCCAAGTGTGTCTGTGTCCTCTGAATAAAAGAAAGTTATGTACTGTTTTCTCATCTGGTTCATAAATTCTCTGATCTACCTCGACCTTTTTCCCCTATTCTAGTGCCATATCTGCACTTTCAGCCTAGACAAGTCATAACGCAGTGGAGTACTGCACTTATCTGCAGAGCACTTTCATTTCCACAGCTTAGTTTAAAGCCAGCAAAGAGAGAGAGAGAGAGAGTGATGCCACAGAGAAGAGATGAACAGAATGAGCAATAAGGGAACAGAAATGGAGGCAGCGTGAAAAGGCAGAGACATGAGCGCAACTGAGTTCACCACAGGTCAATAGTCGCCTAAAGGTTTGGATGAGCAGAGTTCTTGATTTAAAATTATGGAATGAGGTGATCACATCGGCAGATCTGAGCCGCTCCTGCAGACTGAACTTTGAAGATTTGAACGTATTTAACAATGTGCACCTCCACTTAATGCAGCACCTGTGAAGAACAGTCCAGAGGAAATTATACAATATAAATATATCGTAATAACTTTGATTTTCAAGACATGAAGAACTGCATAACTCAAAGTGTTTAACTTAAATTATATAATAGCTTTAATGGCACAGGACCGATTCATACATTTGAGCTTTGTTTTTCTAATTTGAATGTTTTGACTGGGCTGGAAGAAAAAATTTTAGTACTTTTCTCTTCTCATTAGTAGCTGGGTTGTGTTTAGTACTGTTATCTCAATCTGCTCCAGTGGAGCGGGATCTGTTAAAAGGATCCGGCTAGAAACCTCTCAGGTCTAAACATACAGAATGTAACTCCTCAAATGGAGATTATGTGCTTGGCAAACCCTCTGTGGTTTTACACAGGTTGAAAACACAAATGACAACACAAACACCGCAGCAGCAGCAGCTACAGCTACAGCCACTTTTCCTTGTCATCGCTGTTGTCAGTGACAAACTGCCTGGGCTGTGCTGCGGCAGTTTCTTGCCATACAGACCCTTTATCACTCTGCAGCCAGACACAGGGAGTCAAGGCGCAGCACCCCAGGGAACTGACAGTCTGCTCCGAATGTCTCTGACTCCTCTGGTCTTTAACAGCGCACCAGTCATCAAGACATGCTGCGAGAAAAAGACAACAAGTCTCGAAAGATCCAGCTGCATATTCAACCTCTGGCTGAGCAGAATGATCAGCGCTGTGTGGTGTGTCTGTGCTTACAGGCACGCCCACGCTCATCAACAGGCCTGTCACGGTCAATGAAGGTGCCAAAGAGATGAAGGTCATTAACAGGTCAGAACAAGTACAACACCCTTCTCTAGGGAGGGAAGTCTTTGCAGATGCAGCTACAAAGATACACATGTAAATTATAATTTACAGAAAAGGGAACACTTTGCCTATAGCTCACACTGCAATGCAGACACCGGTGGTTGGTAAACAACCTTCCATTTTATGCAGCAAGTGGGCGACTCAAAAAAAAAAAAAAGGCAGCAGATGGATACGGAGTCAAAATCAGAAACACAGATGTGCCAGGCTTCCTACTGTGCTTCAGCACTTTGACCCACATGTTTGCAGACACACAAAATAAGTCTCACCTCTAACTCCTGCACTATTCAGAAAAACACAGCATGTAGCACTTTTTTTTAATCACAATGGATTTGTATCCCAACACAACTTTTTCTTTTTGGAATTTATTTTCCTCTGCTCAACATTATGAAAGGTAGCAGGCGCTGCTGTTGTTATTAGAGCAACAACAAACAAATTATTCTCAGCATTAGCTCATCTGCCTCATCAATCAATTGGTCAATACCATGTTAACAATGGCAAAAATGCCATGCACAGTTTCTTCAATGCATTGATATCTTTAAGTATTTTGGTTTTTTTGGAGCAGCAGACCAGTTGTTGCATGAAAGAGACAAAAAAAAACTTGAGGTAGCTGATACAATGAATCTGATCGAAAGCAAAGTAGCAAAGTATTACCCTAAAACTTTCCCTACCCTACCCTTCTTCTTGTATAATTCTTTGGAGCAGTTACAGTTACTGTTATTGTAATGTTCAATGGTCATTTGTTCGTGTTGTGAAATAATTTTCTTCTCTTTTTTTTTTTTTTTGATTAGAGTCAATTTGGGACAGCTCAAACAGACCAATCCAGTTATTACACAGTAATCAAATGATTACAGAGTAAGACCTGGGAGCCTTTGTAATAATCAGTCAGCAGTAGGCCAAATGCATCTATAAATTAAAGCTGTTTTTATTTTTATCCCCCTAAACCAGTATGATCTATGGAAAATCGTCACATGTAGGAGAGTCAACAAGTTCACTAGTTCCTACAGTTTGTAAAAGGCCCTGGAGTAAATTCTGAGGTGTACATGTGACTGTGTGTGCACCTGATGGACATTTAACCAGCACCACTGATCAAACAATGTTCTATCTGGCCATTAAGAGCCCACTGGACCAGCACTTACGAAGAGGAGTTGACGGTCGTGTAGCCGGAGGGACACTCAGAGATGCAGGCACCGTTGTGGATGACGTACTCGTGGCAGTCAGGGTTCTTGCTGCGCTCCTTCTCACGTTTGCACCGGTTGTGAAGATCCTGACAGAAGGAGAAGGAGACGCAGCGCCACCCCTTGTAGGTGAAGTGGTTTTCAGGGCAGCGGTCAACACAGGTACCCTCATACTGGAGGCCACGGCAGGCTACACAGTGACTGGCTGAGTTGGGCTTCAGGCAGCCACCCAGGCATTGGTCATGACAGCACTGGTCATCCTTTGTGCAGGCCCGGTGTTTACACTGAACAGGACACACTGCAGATAGGAGAAGAGCAATGCCCAGTTAGAGAGGGAATTGTGTTACTACTACATACTAATGGTAATTTAAGGCACAAGAAACAGGAAGACCTACATATCACTCCAGTTCCCCTGAGAACTGAAGCGAAGAAATTAATGAACCTTGACATGCGCGTTTTAATTCAGTGCCTGATGACAGTATATCACTATACAATTAACGCCACTGAAATCTCATGTGGTCATATTTCACTGTCAGCGGGAGTCAAATCCATCCTCACTGCTCTAGCCAGCAGTGCAGAGGACCATCTGCCACCAGCCAACAAGCAGGCCAAACACAAACAGCAGGGATCCAACACTGGTTGACACAAGAAAGGTACCAGAAGGCAAAAGTGAGACAGAAAGGATCGAACAAGATTTGACACCATATTTTGCAAGTGAGACGTGTGTGAGACGACAAAGCTGTGTTTAATTCTTGTCCTGATGGAAGGTTCATAGATATGGAGCTTTTTTAATGAACTAACAAAACAGTACTGTACATTGGGCAAGAGCTGTTACATAAGAGATGGGAAACATGGGAGAAAATTGTAATAATGAAAGGACCTTTTTGTGATAAGTATATGTAAATATCACAACAACTGTTCAGATATTTTGAAATTACATATCATATCATCCAAATTAGTTAGAAAATAATTAACTGGTTTTGACAATCTTTTTTTTTTAACTTGGTTCTTTCGGCATTACTGTTTAAGGTCTAAAATCAAATTAAGATCAGTTTGAAAGACTAATTGTCCTGACATTTGCGTAAACACAAACAAAAGGTTCACTATTGTTTCTGGCACACAAATGTCCCAAAGACACATCTCAAATTGGCCGGTCATCCATCTGCTTGTGTGTTCGCCTGTAAATAAACAGGTTATATAACAGATGATCAGGATTGGCAGGTGTGTGTGAGTACACCGTAGTGTATGTGTGAGTTGCTGTCTCATTGTAGGAGGGATGGAGGTAAATACATCTGATTGGCCTGCCTGCTGAGATTAGCTTCATTTTAGGATTAGGATTGGGAAGTAATGATTCACCGAGGTTAGGGGCAGTTTATAGGTCAGATCCTTCATGTGGGTTAGGGTTAGGGTGATGAGAATGTATGTCTTTCATGGGCCTGAACAAAAATTTAACCAAGTAAAGCATTTAAGTGCTGTACTCCCAATCATGAGAGACAATGGATCTCCATAATCTGTTATTCTTCACAACACGACTCAGTGAGCAAGTGCCAAAAATGGCATGGCTTCATTAGTGTCATGAGGTCAGCCTTTAAATGAACAAAACAACATGGACGCCGTGTCCTCTCACATTAACAGAGGTACGCTCTTAGTGCACATGAGGTGTGTATGTTTGGGGAGGGCAGTGGCAATATGAGAATGGCAGTGAGAGGGGTACGCTAAAGGGGGCAGAGTGCTAGAAAAACAAATGATATAACCAACTTTTATCTGCGTCAGTCTAGTCTACGTCTGCGTCTAGTCTAAATAATCTGGCCCAAAATTGGATTTACAAACTGTACTAAGGATGATTTCCACAATGAAAAACAAAAAAAAATTATCTCTTTTTCTTTCCACCACTTAAGTTCTTTTCAAGCCGCCCTTCAGCTTTTCCTCAAATGCGTGTAAGCACACATATGCTCTCACACATAAAACACACACAGACACACAAAAGCTTTGCTGTCTGCTCTTAGTGACTCCCGATCCTGCAGCAGGGCTCCATGTCGGAGCACAGGCCCAGCAGCAGATCCACCCTCAGCCTTAGCCAATGTGTTGGCTAGCTGTAGAAGCTAGCCATTCAAATGGCCTCTCCCATCTCCAAGGAAGACAGGCAAATGGATTAACCCTCTGTGTGCCCCTCTCTCCTCATCCCGCCCCGCCACTCAGACAGCAGCGGGAGCAGCAATTGGACAGTGCAGAGAAAAAAAAGGAAAAAAGACATAGAGCCATATAGAAACAGGCTGGGGCTGAGCTCCACTTCTTGTTCAGTCCTCTTGTTACCAACAATTGGCGACTTTTATGTTAAGCTAACGCACAAGTAGTGTTATTATGTCTTCATAAGTAGTCTCTAATTGTCATGTAATCTCTGTTGGACGGAAGGAAGGATTCAGCCCTCGAGCAAAACCTGTAAATAGTTATTGGAAAGTCCTTTTTGAGAAAAACGTGGGTCCCTGCACGGCAGCGGGTTAAGTGTCCTGCTTAACAGTTCGGTGCCTCGGGTGATGTGCCATGGCTCGTCATTTGCAGAACGTATTAGGTGTTTTTACAGATGTTTGAACAACTGATAAACTGACGTAAATTGGTTTAAGATTAAAGTAAAATCAAACACTTTCCTTTTGTTTATCTGTTTTAGTACAATGGCTAATACATGTTTTAATGATTGCTAGAATTATTTTTTTTCCCTTTTAAAAAATATAAATTAGTTGGAGTGAAATCCAACTAATGTTGGAGCAGATCTTTTACAATAATTATGCAATGAACAAACATGACTACATGCATAGACAAAAGCTGCAAAGAAAGCCTGATTACTCAATTACTTATTTGAAAAAAGAAAATGTTTATGAAACAATTTGGATGACTGAAGCTTGCTGGATCCAGATTTTCTGCTTTTATATGATATCTTGGGGGTTTTTCTGCAGGCCTGGTGTTTGCACATGTCAGTTTTTTGACATTTCAGAAACTAAATGGTGAGGTCCAGTGCTTACGTTTCGTGGTGGGGTTGTTAGTAAGGGTTAGTCTATTTCAGTGACTAATGTCATGCTTCAGATATGTGCAAAGTGCCACCTGATAGAACGATCAAGCTAACACTTTCATTAAACACCAAAACAAACCGCTCACTGTCTAAAAGATTTGTACAGTCCCCAGCAGCTAACTTTGCCACATCTTTTGCACTGAAATCAACGTTGGCAGTTGATCCTAAATTAGCTGCATTATTCACCATCAGAGAACAGATGACCTTAAATGATAAACAACTGTGAGCACAATGAAGAGGACTTATTTTTTGTATACTTGTCAGGAATGTTTTAAGGTGGAGTCTGTGAGGACCTTTGAGCCACCCTAAGCCATCTCTCAGTGGGAGGATGATGCTAACAAGGCTGTTTCCTTAAAAACACGCAAATCTCCAAATACAAATACAAATACAAATCTCCCATTACAGACACAGAGAGCAGAGGGTTTTCTTCAATTTGTGTCAATTAGTCCTGCGTAGCTTGAGACAGGTCCAGTCAGCATCTCCACTATCTTTTATTTGTGCAGGGTAAAATCACTGGATAATGATAAATCAATGGGGTTTGGGGTAGAAAGTGATGAGTCAGCACTTGGACTTAGGTCAATTTATGTCCAGATAAAGTTTTTTAAAGGACAAAAAAAAAAAGAGTCTGGAGTGTCTGAACTCTTTATCCGAGGCCGAGGCTGAGGAATAACACTGCAGAAATGTCTTGCTCTTTATCTCATTAGAAGAAGTTTCATTTTGAATGAGGCGGGGCAGAGACACACAATAAGAAGTTCAATCCCCGACATCGACAACAACAAACCAACAATACTCCAGGCCCCAACGTGACAGAGATGAATGCACCCTATCAGGGAAGTGCCAGCTCAGAAAAGGGAGGTCAAGACACAGATTGGTGCAGAATATTAACCGAAACCAAGCTTCAACGACATGTGGTGTCAAAAGGGAACAACCAAAAAAAAAAAAAAAATGCACGTTGCTTGCATGCACTGACTCATCCAGTTCCTTGTCCATTGTTCTGCAAGCCAATGCCCACACTATGCAAATAGTTTTCGATCTTTGTTGTGTTTATCAACATTTAAATCCACACCAGTAATTAGTAATGACTTCATACAAGCAACATGGACTGTATACATATTGTAACTATATTGTACCCTCAAAGTCAGGGACTTCAGCCTAAATTAAGAGCCTCGGTACTTTTCATTAAGCGCATCGCTCACTAAGATCATTTTGTGGTTAGTTTTTCCAGGTTCCTTTTAAGGCAGTGATGAAACAACAGTACATTCAGGCGTTTTGTGTTGAGATCATATTAGACCCCAGAAAATGCCAAACAGGACTGTGGCGGTGCGCTGGTTGGTAATTAAAATTCCACGGCCATGACAAGGGTAGTATTTAGTTCCTTATGAAAGAAGGTTTTTGCCAAAGGCCCAGAACAGAAGAATCTGAGTAAGAACAAATTAGGTGCTTTTGAAAATTGTGATCTTTCAATGTTTGTCTTTTAGATATGACAGATTGAAAGAGCAGAATTGACTCCAGGATATACAAAAAAAAAAAACTGAACTTAAAAGTTTGATTTATGTTTGATTTTTAAAATATGACCAGGACTGCTTCACACTCATTTCAGGACGACGTCATGCAAAAATAATTAGCAATAAATAATTACTGGTGTAATAAATGCTTGTCGAGGTTGAATTAATGACTGTTGTCATTTTTGGAATAATTTAAAATTCAATTTCTGGAATCTAATTACATTTACGAAAAAGTCAAAAACATTAATCACAGGTTCCAACAGGCCAAGGTGACATCTTTCTGCTTCTAAAACCTACAGATTTTCATAACAGAGAAAAGGAACTAGTTTCAATGAAACACCCCAAACTTTGCATAAGGTCATTTGGGGGTTTATCAATCATCTAAAGACAAAAATGCAGAAATATCACTCAATGCAACATCCTGCATACAGCTGACATATCAATTTGGGGAAATTTTGAACCAAGAAAAATATGTTAATTCAAGTTTGTATAATCAACAACAACTTCTGATGTTTGTGGTTTCTAACGGTTGTTCCTAAACAGCTACTTCATTTTTTTCCATTGGATATGTTTTGGACCTGCTGCAACAAGTTCAACCAACTGCGTGAAAGGCTGCATCAGTGACTCATTCACTGTTACCACTTTTTTTAATGCAATCATTCAACCATCGGAAATTATGGCTCGATGTCATCAATTCTGCTTGCTGGAATCTCAATACTGTATTTTTCTGGTAGTCAAAGAGCGTGGGACATTTGGGCCGAAATGTTCACTTAAATTCTGAATAAAATCTAATTACTGACTACGAACAAGGGAAACGCAACTACAAAATTGATTAGTCATGTTATGACTCAAAAAGCTCCAAGCTTTGTTCAAAAAAGGCAATCGAGATGAAAATCTGAATGAAATAGTGCAAATAATGAGAGAAAACGGATTCCTTAAGAGCTGACTTAATTTGACAAATAAATAAACTTAAATATCAAACCTTCTCTTTTTCCAGCATGAAAGTTTATTTTTCTGTTTGTTTTTTAAATCATTTCAGTGCTCAAAAGATCAAAATTGATCTGCTGCCATTTTAATCTCAAATTCTCAAATCATTCACAGACTTTCCTGTTTTTGGATTTTTGTGTTGTCAGTCAGATTAAACAAGAAATCAAACGTTACTTTTGTCGCAAATTCTTTGGACTGGTGGTCAGATAAAAAAAGCTCTCACCTCCGTGAACTTCTAATTTTTATTACTGAGCTCTGACATTTTTATTTATGAAAATAACTGGAAGATTAATTGATAACGACAATAATGGTTTGTTGCAGGCCTTAAAAAAAGGAACCAGATTAAATCTCATATATGACATTTACTTTGACTGGAGTGGACATTTTTCTTTTTTATTATTTTTGTTTCAAAGCAAATGACGGCATGACCATAGGAGCAGCATAAACAAATTTCAACTCATTTAGCTGAATTAGTCAAGAGTGGACACGCACAGATATAAGGCAAGACCCAAAACGAATAAAGACAAATAAACAAACTGTCATCAGTCTCATTCAAATCAAAGCCAAGTTAAATGCGCGAAGGGAAAAAAATCAATACTGTGGCCTAAACGTGATAAATAAAGCTGTGGCTAATGACCTGGGGTTATTTGTCTCACTTTTTCTTCAGTAACCCCTTGTCAGCTGGTCTGACTCAGCAGCAGCAAGGCTCGGCTCAGACGACAAGGGCAGCAACAGAAACCGTAAACAATTTCATTAACCGGCTCTGGCCTCTGTTAATAGGACGAAAACACACAAACAACATGGGAAAGCACTTTTTGTGTTTGATGTCACCCTGCCAACGCTGTCATCTAAAGGCAGGATATCCAGTTTGTCCGTGACTGGAATAGAAATGATAAACATTTTGCACTCATTGATACACAATTACAGTGCAGATCCTGACGCACACCGCAGCCTTGAACCTTCATTTCCTTCCAGGGCTCAGTGTCTGGCTGAAACAATGACTATCTTTGTGGGTGACGTTGACGACACATCATGATATCAAAGCCATTTATATCATTAATGCGACATCGCATTGCCCTCTGTCTCCTTTAATTTTACCAACACAATTAGTTTTCAGCGCAGTGGCCTGAGAAATCTGAGCAGGGAGAAATTGACTGCAACACCAGAGTCACCGAAAAAGGTTCCTTTAATCCACCTCTACAAGAAAATTTGACTTTATTTGATGTAGCCAATGATTTAGGGCTTCCTCCTCCTTATTTCTGCTTTTTTCAATCTATAGCAGGAACAAAATGTTCTGGGAAATAAAAATAAAAACTGGGAAATAAATCAAACCAGTGACAGCTTTGAAAGAGTAAACTACCATCACACTTTAACATTGTCAACTTATGACAAACTGCTGTATGGGAGAAAAAGGAAAAAAAAAAAAAGATCTAAACTAATGCAACCTTATCCATACTCGGTGTCCTACATCACCCACAACTCACAAATTGGCTGCTGACAGTTTGACCAGAGATGAGATTTCTTTCATTTTAAAATCATAGCACCTTTTTTGTGTTTTTATTTACTTCTCTCTGTCTCTCTCTCTCTCTCTTGAAAAAGCGGCTTTTCATTACAAACAAGATTTCATAATGTTATGTTGATTAGATGTGATGTTAATGAGTAGTGACGTTTCCAGAAAACAGTGCACATCACATCATAAATATCACAAATTGAAGAAAAACTATTCTGGACAACAATTTCAAATTATTTTGTGAAGAGTGAATTTTTTTCTTCAAGTTGTTAAATCACGGACAAAAACATTTACAATTTCCATGAATCAACCTCTTTCATCAGAATCACAGTTTCAGAGGATTCGGAGTATAGTGGTTTTCATTTCTTCGTTCATTTGAAGCTTTGAGTAGAAACAAAATAAAAGATTCGGCTCTGACCTCTTCGTTTCATTTAATTCATTTTGTGGAGTAAGGTGTTGTGATATTAGACAACAGTGATTTAAAGTTAAGTCCCACAAACCATCTTACTTCCTTGAAACATGACAAAACAAACTGATCAAAGTTGTGTAATATGTGAGAGTAAATTTAAAATCTCACACACATCTTCTTTGTTTCATCAAACCAGCGGCAAAAGAGTAGTGAGGTGTTGTAAATCGAACGACCATGGTGAGTGTAAGTGTGTACAACAGTGGAGAAATGCCTGTCGGCTCAGCTTTAACAGATGCCTGAGATGTCTGGGATTCCATGGCAGTGGATCCAGTAGCTGAACAGTGAGGGTTTGCACGGTGCAGCTCGGCAAGACTGAGTGCCAGAGCACATAAGTCAGCTCAAAGGAAAGAAATCAGTGTGTGTGTGTGTGTGTGTGGGAGGGGTCTGGATTTAGGATAGTAGAATAGCAGTCTATGTAATGACCTGTGAAGAAAGCAGAGCCTTAAGGATGTGGTAAAAGGACTTGTACAGATTTGCCTGATTTAATTTTTTTCTCCTTCCATGGTGGATTACAAAGCAAACTTTTTAACATAAACAGGCCACAATTTATAGTAGAAACTCAGATCTGCTACTTTTGTGGTATGGTTTATATATATGGGATATCGACTGAAGAATATTTTGCCATTTTTATCATCATCTAGTTTCTAAGCCAAGAACTGGGAAACACATAAGGCCGGATTGTATTTCAAGTTTTGCCTGGAATTCCAACAAACATCAGCTTCAGCACAGATGCTTTATATTTTCTTTTGCTTGTACACAATTCTACTGAGCTAATTTAGTCTTTAAAGGTGGTCTATAAATAAAGTTGAGATTATTATTCTGTTTGAATGAAATTGGATCAAACACTTTGAGGGATATCTGAATAAAATGCTGCAGTCGTGTAATAAAATCACAGCGCAAACGCATGTTGGTCAAGGCATTTTACCAAATGAAGGGACAATGAAGTAAATTTGTCTCATCTGGGGCTTTTTGGGCATTTTTATTGAGCAGAAAAGCTGTTAATGTGCAGCAAGAATGTAATGGATTACACAAATTTGAGCCTCCATTTTCTATGACCTTTGGTGTACACTGAACACATTCAAGCTCCTTTGAATGGCAAAACATCAGATCCAAGCTTTGAGGTTTAATTTCATATAGAGGACAGAGAATAAATGGGGGACCCTGACAAAAATAGAAACAGGAGGAACGATTCACGTGATTGGAGAAGGACAACACTGGCTTGGCTTTTAAACACAGTTCATGTTTTAGAGGTACTGCTACAGGCAATGAATAAACTCCAGCGGTCTGCCTAAATTGCTTCATACCAGGTCTCAGAGATCAGTTCTGTCAGAGACACCAGAGAGAATCATCCAGGTAAAAAGTGACCAACAGTAAAAAGTCAAGTGACAAACATAATACTACTGTAGTTTCTTCAAAGTTTTGTCATTGCAAAGGTCACTTCCATCTCAAAACAATGAAGTTTAGTCAATATCCTCCTAAAACATCCCTCTATTTCCCCATCGGCAGCTTTACTAGCTGCTATGTTTATCCCTTTTCCTGCTTCGCTGACCTCAACAGGTCACACTTTGGTATTCTATTCTCATAAAAGTGTCTGCTGCTATCGAGGCAGTACTCCGTGCCTCTGTGTCCATTCATAACCTCAAGGAGGAAGAAGACCAACAAAGACAGGAAACAATTGGGAAGAGCGCTCCATGAGCTTCTACAACCACCATTGTTCGGAGTGGAAAAGACTGGAAAGGACTGCAGTGGCGCCAAGCATTGGACGTTGCGTGTGGGACCTGTAACAAGGTTGACATATAGCAGAGCTGGGGTCAGCTGTGGTGTTGGGACACCCATCCTCCCCCTGATGGGACTGGTGACCTTGCTTTTCCTTCCGATACAGGTTGGGTGAATGACTGATGTGTTCATATTCACAATTACACTACAGTGTTACTCTCCTGTTTCCTAGCAGCAAGACTAAATAATAGCCGTCCACTCCTTCTGCACACGCACACAGAGGTTATGTCCCTGTGTGATGTTTGTCTGTTTTTCCCCACACACGCACACACACACACACACACACACACACACACACACACACAGACACAGACACAGACACAGACACACACACATACTAACTAAAGACAAATCTCAAACCATCCTTTGATGGTGGACAGATCTATGTGACGTTAGTCAAGAGCAAATTTGGGATCTACACATCAAAAAGTGTGGAAGTGAATCATCATTTTACCCATCTTAAATGCAATTCATAGCAATATTCCAGTTGCAATGGCCTCCATCAAAAGAACCAGTGACCACCCGTTGTCCACCGGCTGAAGCGGGACATGCTACACCTGAGGAAAGGACCAACCAATCAGAAGATGAGCAGTTTGCTAACAGCAGCTCTCCACCCATAGGAGCTAATTAAATATGTAGCAGATCTAAACAAATCAAATAAAATCAAATCAGATTTATTTGTATAGCGCCAAATCATAACAAAGTTACATCAAGGCACTTTACATATAGAGCAGGTCTAGACCAAACTCTTTATAAACACTGGTGAAAGCTATGACATTGTCTGAGGATGAGACCCAACCTCCTCCCATGTGTGTCTCATCTCCAACAAAGAGGAAATAATTATGTTCACTTTTAATAATGAGTGCAAAATGTTAGCCACCTGGGAAATACATGCTCATTCACTGTATGTGCCCCTGAGCTTGGAGAAGCTTCTGTAACAGACACTGATGTGCAAACAGAAAAATACCTGCCGGATCTGATTATTCACCAGATTATTATTATTATTTTTTTTTAAACAAATTCATTCAAGTCAATAAAGATTTCACAATCATAACAGTCACAGTATATTGGAAAACCTTTTGTCACAATATCACAATTTTCATTATTATAACACCAGTAACACAAACACCTGAGACTCAACAAAGAGAATGTGAAGGTCACAATGTGCAAAACTCAGCAACAATGTTGTCACTTTGGTGTCATTCAAGAGAAAAAATGTACAAGCTCAGTAAATGCTGTAAAGACTTTTTAGTACCTTGCAATACATTTTTCAAGAAAATATATTCAATGCATTATTCCCTAAATTTTAAATGAAAGATGAATTTACATATGCAAGATTAGGAACCCCCTATGAAAGCCAAAAGGACTTCACACACAGACTATGAACCACAGTGGTCCCAGAATCTCTACCATGTCAGTCCCCATCTCTGTCCCTCCATTTTTATTTACTACTAAAGATCAAATATGTCCCATAATTGTTAAAACACAGAAATATAAACAAAAGAAACATTATGTCCATGCAGTTCAGCAGTGGAAAATATAGCATGTCAAAGAGGAAGTCCCTGATTTCTTCTTGAGTCGCAGTCAATTTTTCCCGACTCAACTTACTTCCTGATAGCTAAAAAAGTTGTTCCACTAAACAGCCATCATCAAATGCTCATTATCTTCAACAGTCTCTGAGACCATTAAAAGAAAATAGATAAGACTGTAATTATTCTTGTCACCACCAAACAATTCCTGTCATAATTTCAATAAAATTTTTAAAAGGAAATAAAATAAGATCTTTAAAAAACTGTTTATATAACAGACTTTACTCATGTTTTTAAAAATTGTTCATTATTACCAGTAACAGGGTTTCTTTTTTAAAACAGGCTTTGATAAGTCTTTCACAAACAAGAAAATAGACAGGGAGAAAAACATTTCAGATGCAACACTGGGTGTCCATGGACCAGATTACATGTTTGCAGTCATCATGCACAGTCTACAAGTATACTCTACATGGTCATACAGTTTGGATTGTCTATGCACTCTAAACAGAGGCAAAGGAGACGCTGAAGCCTGAGCTGCAGAAGGTAGAGGAGACGGACACAAGTGCAAGAAGGCAGGTGAGAAAGCACCAACATAACTGAGTAGGACATCAGTGGGTGCTGCCATTCAGTTAGGGGGACCACAACTTCTCAGGAAAACAAACCACTAAATGTGGTTTCACAGTCTGAGCCAAATGTCTCATAGATACCTCTCAACCCATGTAGTGTGGTAAGTGAAGGGCTGTTTCACTGAGTGCTGTATATTTAGGATGAAAGTGGATGATAATCCAAAGAACATTAACATATGATAACAGATCATCTTAGTAGTTTTGAAAAAAATTGTACATAGTGAAGGTAAAGAATCTGATTTAAAAAAAAAACATGTTTCAAACCTCATCATTAGAAATGTAATTGTATTAAATATTATATCTGTATTGACAAGTATTTGTACTTGTTCTGAAATAAAGAAGTATACTGCATTTGTACAACTCATCAGTGAATAAATTTAAAAAATTTGCTGCTTCACGGGATGATGCCATGTATTTGCTACAACTACAGCTGTTGATATGTTGTGTTCTTGTGTGCCTGTAGCCAAATCTAATCAGCTTTGGTAATGAGCATCTCCTGTAACCTTGCTTTGCCACTTTACACACTAAACGAACTCACCCAATTTAGTGTAAAAAGAAGGGGGAAATTAGTGGTGGCTGCTCCAGGAGAAGCTCAAATTACCACCCTTGTTATAGAATCATGGAAGGGAAATGGGTTGTGACTCCAAACATGGGCGCAAAGCCAAGCCTCGTGGTTCTGCAGCTTTGTTTTCTTCTGGTGGGCAAACGAAGAAAGTGTGCGTGACCTACAGCCACCCCTGGCACCTACTGCACTTGACCACTGCCTATTCTTGACAATACAAAGGTTTGGAAATGCTGTTTTTAGTATCAAATCCAGCATCTAGACCAGTGCTGCAAAAAGGCTGACCTGCAAATATTGTTGCCCTTTTGTGATATGCACAATTATCATTGTATATTATGTGTAAGAACAGGAGAGAGAAAGGACTGCCGGTGTTTGTGTGTGTGTGTGTGTGTGTGTGTGTGTGTGTGTGAGGTTAGTGCACTCAAGGTACATTAATTAAAGTATACAACAACTTTTTAAACAGAGCCCGTGGTGAAAGGACCATTAAGACCCTCAAGTTAAATTATACCAGCAACTGGAAAAATCATATTTGGCCTCACTCCAGGCACAATTTAAAAAAAAAAAAAAAAAAAAGAGAGAGAGAAAAAAAAAACACATTTATTGTAGTAGGATCACAGATTACTGTAAGTAGAGTCTGGTCAGTACATGAAAACATTGGTGCATGATAACATTTAATT
The DNA here is from genome assembly GCA_034769265.1 of Remorina albescens. NCBI lineage: Eukaryota > Metazoa > Chordata > Actinopteri > Carangiformes > Echeneidae > Remorina > Remorina albescens. The sequence continues at coordinate 6,083,871 of CM068478.1, read as the reverse complement.
GTACAATTACAGACAACACGTCATTCTTACTGAAGGACTCTATTATTAGACTGAGTCTTGAGAGAGTTAATTTGGAGGGGTTTGATGCCAAGGAGCCTGTACAGATGTGGCTCAGTCAGGGTAAAAGATCTTGACAGGCCAACTACAAGTCCTGGTCTTCCAGGGAACTTTGCCCTAGTACCCCCCAGGGGGATGTGCTCTACAGGGAGGGGTCAAAGAGGCATATATGACTGAGTTCCCTGATCATTTGTGTCATTGAGACTGATGTGCTGTTAGTCTATTAGTTACATACTACTTGAGTTACATTTATGTTATCTTGTCTCATGTTTATCTTACGTATCTTACATTCCAGTATTTGGTGTCTTTACCCAAGTAACTTAATTTTTGTCTCTTCAACACTACTACAGTTTAGTTTTTTGGGGTTTTTTTTAATTACCAGAGTATTTTTCAGTAATACAGTTAAGACAGCAGCTTTGCGTGTCAAATAAGTTGTGCTTGTAAATGTTTCGGTAGGCAGCACCTTTGCTTTTAGAGGAAAAAGTAAATGTGAACTAGTTAAAAACTTTTCCTTAAAAAAAACAATCACAGCAGCAGCAGAGCAACAGAAAGAAAGAATGCGCTGGCCAGCTTGCTTTCAGAACTAAGGTGGGTCTATAAAAAGCGCCAACAACATACATTTGAAGAGGACACTGAATGCCTTGCACTCTGTCCTGTGGTTCGAGCTGGGGATTAACAGGTCTTTTCATGCTTTAGTGAAAGTAGGCAAAAAACCGCAGATCCCTGACCACAAGACCACAGGCCCTGCCTCTGCTGAAAGCAAGTCTATGACTGGAGATCCGTGCCAGTCAGCATCTGGTGTTGATTCATTGGCAGAAAATGGCACACAATTAAGAAATCGTATCTACTGTACAGCTTTAATACAACATTTCCGCCATCACAATTACCACATTACCACTGTTTGACAATAGGCCTTTTGGGCCCACTCTTCAAATATCTTCAAGGATTTGTAATGACTGTGAGCAAATATTTCAAGCAAATAAATGAAAACCTTCTAACCCTAACCCAAGGAAACTGAAGAGTGTAATAATAGGTATTGCTCAGCTCTGCAGAAGATGCTGCTAACCCCACGCCAAACAAGCATCAATAAAAGCATGAAGAGAAAGATCTGCTGTTTCAAAAGAACCGTTAAGCTGATGTACACAGCGTTGTGTTATGGTGAGAGTGAAGGTGTTCAGATATCACCCATGTGAAAAATTCTTCTCTGCACTTGAACTTGGACCTTTTTGGCAGTGTGAAATGGTTGGGCTTGTTGTTTTACAATATAGGCCAGAACATAGAGGGAACAGCTCTTGTCACACAAGCTTGGCCATGATGTACACAGTGTCTGTCTGCATGAGCAAATGACAGCACCATGGCGTAATGAGAGTAAATTTTAATTGACTAACTAGCGAAGTGTTGCATCACATGAAAGTACATTTCATGCTGTGTTGACACAGAACTTGGCCTATTTAACTAAACCTGAGCACATGACACAGCCCTGACATTTAATTACTAAAAAGGGACACAACTAACTTTTGGCAAATAAATAAATAAACAAACAAACAAACAAACAAACAAACCATTATTAATTCTGAAACTTTTTTTTATGTTGTTTTAAACAGTGACCCACTCTGGTTTTATTTGGTCCAAATGGAAAGTTTAATTCTGTAAACGTTAGATCGGTTAGACGTGTGGTAACAGCAAAGGGGGACGGAAATAATGATGCGTTGATGGAAAGTAGCACAGAAGACCTGCACAAGCAGCTGTTGTTGGTCACTGACAAACGCCCAATCTCACAATTATATTAAGAAATAATTATCAAAATTTGTCTAATTATATTATAAGCAAGTCAAATCGTCGTTAGAATGAAATGTAGTCTGGAATTTAGTCCTGATCCAAGATGGTCAAACAATGTATCATTCTAGCCATAAGAGGCTGCCCTTACATTTCAGCCAGTCAATTAAAGAAATGCTCCATGAAATGATCTTAAAAAATGACATCAAGCTGATGTAGACTGACAAAAACAATTGATTGACAGTGGTATGTGCTATGACGGTTTGAATCAGTTGTGGGTTGCATTGCTGTGGTATTGAGATACCATGACTTCCAGTTCTACAGACATTAATAACATAAGTCAAATATTATTTCACAAATGTTATATTATTATAACAAAAGGCTACTTACTTCTCTGACAGTGGTTCTGGCTCCAGCAACGTTCACCGAAGTGTCCGTTGATGGTTGTGGTCTGACAGGTGGTCTTTCCGATGGCTGCCCCTGGGCAAACGTCTCCACACTCTCTGTCGTTTTTGTTGGCCATGATGTAGTTATCTTCCACCGAGTCCAGGATCTTGGACCAATCTAGAGTGGACAGATAGCAGAGATCGGGGTTCTTCTCAATTCTCACGGCTCCTCGGGTGATGTTCATCAAGCTATGGAGGCCGATCTCTCGCAGCTGGAGCATCTCGAACACCACGAGGGCATAGTTGAAGAATAAGTTGTTGCCTCTGACGACTGTTAGATTGGGGAAGAGGTCGCTGAGGCTCTCTAGGCCATAAACCCTGAAGAGCAGCAGATAATCCGTGACCACTCTCAGCTTGGGGAAAGTGAGGCCTCGGAAATCCTCTGGCTTGGTCCTGAACATGAGTAAGATCTTCAGGTGGCCTTCAATCACAGTGCAGTTCTCGAGTGTCTGCAGGTTGGTCACATTGTTCCGGATGTCCTTGTTTGAACAGACTGAAGAGAAAAAACAAAAATTCAGGTTCATTGGAAACAAAAATCTAGTAAAACAAAAAATCCAGACAAAACAGTGGACAGATTTGGATGTACAGTAACTAAACACTATCGCATTAAGAACAGGAAATATTACAACAATGTGGATGTGAACAATGCAAGAAATCCCAAAGAGCAGTTCCTGGCAGATTACAGCTGCTAAATGTGACTGACGCATTAGATAGACGTCTGCTCTGTACACTGGAAAAACAGGGTTGAAGAAGTCAGACAAAGTCACTGATAAAAATAGATCTTTTGGTAATTAGAGGGAATATTTTACTGAAAAATATGCGGTTGTGTCTCTGCTTTTGACGAATACCAGACCATCTTCACAGGCATTTTGTTGAGCAACCACATATCTGGCATCGAGCCACTGTCAAATATGGAGTGCTGTCATCGACATAAGGCTGTGCTCATCCCTGGTTACACTCTGTTGATTTGTGGAGTTGCTTCTGTAACTTAAGACCATAAAAAACATTAGCTAATGCATTAAAAATATTTGTCTGAGGGGGGGGTGGGTGGGGGGTCTAATGCCTTTGTATTACACCAGTAGTAGATTTGTGGCTTTGTCAGTCCTCACCCAGACACTTGAACTGGTCAGAGGAAAAATCCTATGCTGTTGCACAAACAGCATAGACAGCAACAGCAACAGCAACACAAACTAACAAAGTAAGATATTGACTGTCTGTCATTGCATTTTACTGTATCACAACACAAGTGAGGAATGTAGGTCTGCAGTTAATATCATGTAACTGTCAATCTTTATTTTTTTTTTATTGATAATTTAGGTATCATACCACGAAAAAAAAATTTGTTTGTTGAACTACTTAATTGAAGTGAAGTAATTAATTTTAATTTCAACTAATTGTTTCAGCTCCTGAAGTTTGTCAACTGCACTGTAGTGCTTTAATGAGGATTTTCTCAGCTTGCTTTCCCTCTCCTGGACATCAGCCAACTTCTTAGACATATATGTTGTCTGACATAACGCAAGTAATGATGTTCATAAAAACCTTTTGCTTTGCAGGTGCACCATGGCACATTCCAGCCCTGGTTTTACAGTTCACAGGTCATGGGTGCAGCTGGAGGTGTGCTGCCTGGTGGGAGGATTGTATTTATTTACCAAGCGGCCCACTGTTGAGATGGGTGCATCAGGCCAACTGGTCAGCCATGTGGGGAAGAGGTGTAACAGCTAGGTGTGCGCCTCTTTATGGCAGCAGCTCATTTTACACTTTCTGGTGCATAACAGTACAAACAACAAACACACACACACTGAGCGTCCAAACAACAAGATTTTCACTCCATGACCTTAACCTGAAAGCTCATTTTACAGCAGCTATCCAAGAGCTCGGTCTGCAGCTTTGAAGGTTGTTTAAAATAACGGCTGAATGTCAAAACAAAGGCAATATTAAAATTTGGCTTGAGTTTTTAAACTACATTTAGACCTGCATTTCCTTTTGAAGTCCTGGGTGTATTGTGGAACTGTTAAAATGAATGGCACACCATCAGAAACATACTTTCAATGCATCCACCTGCAAATGAAACATTTCCCATAACTGGCTTGAATGCTGCACATTCAAAGGGATGTGCAGCAAAAGCAGCTGCGCACTACTCTTACACCCCAAACACTGTCAAACAAAACTGTGAAATGAACAAAAATGTGGGCAGCGTACAGATATGGAGGGTGGTGTTTCTGTAGTTGCTGTAAAGTCAGCCAGCAGAGTACTGAGTGACCCCATGGAGAAGGAGAATCATAACAGGGCGCTGAGTCTAGGCTCCTATCAGTGTACACTTTCAGCCAGTATTTTTAGCACCACATTCCCAATAGAGAATCTAATACACTCCAGCCGTAACGATAGTGGCTCACATTGGAAACTAGAACATGGCAACCCTGGTGTGTAAGTGAGGAATTTTAGAGCAGCAGCAGAGTAAAAACTGGCTGTGCTAACTTCTCCATGTTTGAGTACCTAGTTTAGGAACAAAACTTTGACAGAAATGGGAACTTGAAAAAAAAAAAAAAAAAGGTTTTTTGTTGCTTCAGAGAGCGCCAACGAAGCTCAGTCTGTCACGTCACACAAATCAAACAAGCCAGGTGCTTCCCTGAATTTAAACGCTCCCTGTAATGTTGAGAAAAAGAGAAAGTCATAAAGGTTACTGCTGAACCGAGACTCCAGCCCTTCATACATGGGTTACTTTGAGCCTGACAGCCAAGCACAGTAACGGTGCTCTGAATTGTCAATTAGATTCATTAGAGGAGCAGATATCTATTGACTGATGCCATTAGACTATCAATCTCCATCGTTACTCACTCCTCTAAGACAGATGAACTTTGTAGATTAATTAAAAAAGGAGCTATAACATTGCTTACCATTTCAGCTACTTGTGGGCCAACAATCAATAGTAATAGCGAGGAAGACTACCATACAAGAACAAGCTTTGGATAGTTCCAATGAACAGGTGAAAACCTACTGTCATTTTTTTATCCTTCTAAAATAACAATGGACCTCAACTCCAGAGCTCAAAGTGTTTTAAACATGGCAAAGAAATAAAAAGTGTCTATCACAGAAAACCACAAAAGTTTCTTCATGGCAAATAAAACCCAACTCAAAGTCCACTTAATAACATGGCAGTTTTCATCAGAGGTGATTTTTAACTTTAAACAAGCAAGTAAGAGAAGTCCTAACATTGCTTTGGATGAAATCATAACCAGAACCTGAGTATTTGGAATTTGAGTTGAAATAGCTTTGTCAAAGCCAGTTTAAGTGTAAGAAAAATCTAACCTTCCCAAACCTCTCCAGTGAAGGGAAGCAAGAGAATGATAATGAATTCAATTAAATCAAAGTCAAACCATTGCACTGTGTGATATATTCATGAATTTTGGTGAACATGGCCAACCAAGAATATGTCTTAGCAGGATATTGCTTCCTTCGGTATATTTGTGTTGACAGTGATAAAAAGATAAACACAAGACAGGTATTATCTTCTAACTTTATGGTCTGATTTACATGCATATAATTATATTACAATTATTGACTATATATCTTATCCAAAGGATGCACCTTACTTAAAGTTATACATTTATGCAGACAGATAAGGTTCAGACTGTATGAATTTTGTATGCATCTGTTAGATTTTTGCATATGACCAGATCACAACCTGTGATCACAGAACAAATTCCTCCACACAGTGAAATTTTGAACAGACTCCTGAGTTCTTTGACCCTAATGCAACTTCCATGTTCTAATATTATAGCACGATGCAAACAAGTAGTAAACAAGATTGCATGATACCAATTGATAAAGGCAACGCCAATGATGACATGTTGTCCTGACAATAAATCTAGCGAGATACCATTGTGAATACCTTGTGTAAGTCAGATCTAAGTCACAAGTTAGTCCTAAATTTAAATCAACATAGCACTCAACTCTAACCATGAAGTGCTGAATGCTGTACATATTGCCATCTGACCACTTTGTTGCCATTGGCAAATCCACAACGCTCTGACCACTGCAAATGTCAACATGTATTGGCACTTCTGATCCTGTAAAGGTGCAGGGTTGGTGGCTGGGCTACGGGTTGTTAGGTCTAGCAAACTCTAACTTGGGTTGGGATTACCAGTTTTGAAACTTCTTATTGGCTACTATTTTTATTTAATACGCATTGCCCAACAGGGGCGGACTAACCTGATTGGTCGAATTTGAGGTAAAGTTCCAGTGATTGGATAAAATTGCAAGGGCGCGCAGATATCGCAGGGACTGGCTGAACGTGCGTTGATTGTTGCAATCGCAACATCGCAAATTCCTGGAGGGACTGATTATTGCTGGCCCTCAGAGAGAACTGAGGCATCAATAAGAAACACAAACACTCGCTGGATTGATTGCAACACTTCCCTTTTGAAGGTTTCGCTGCTCTGTTGTTTTCCAGCCTCAGCTCAAACTAACCACAGAGCCACAAAATGCCGAGGTCACCAAGATACATGCACAGTGTTGACTTGTGATGTAACCCACTCCAAGAAGGGCTGTAAAGACTTATCATTACAACAGTTGTAATAAATACTGTCAAAACAAAAAAAATAAATAAATAAAAATCGAATAACTTCCTTCTCTGAATCGGAGAAATACTGACATAATACAAAATACGCTCCCGTTTTAAAAAGTAACATCAAAGTCAAACAAGCTAAAACTGACAACTGTTGTACCTCAAGGCTAAATCTAACAAGTTTAATAAGCCTACAATTATTTAATTTTGAAAAAGTGTTAATTAAAATTAAAAAGTTAATTAAGGGACATTATAACGTTTCGAAAGCGACATTGCTGGAGACTTCTTTGTGAATTTCTGAAGGGTCAAAGCTGAAGAGTAAAGGCAAGTGCACAGCAGTTAAACATGATATCAAATGTGCCAGTTGTTTTTTTAAGTGTGACAAGGAGAGCCTGGCACATTAACAGAATCACACAATACGGAACACTGAGAAATAAAGAAATTCAGGCCACTGCCTTTAAATAGAGCACAATCGAGTAAAACAGGGACTACATAAACCCACAAAGTTCCCTCTTGGTATTGTGTGTGACTCGGGTGCCCACCAGCTGCCCTTGCTTAAACATTATTCCCTTTTCTGGTTCGCAGAACAACCCATCGTATATAAAAATAAATATCAGAAGCCTGTCATTTTTTTCCCCTTCGTTTTAAATTGAGGACATCTGTTACTTTGAAAACCTTGTGTAGTAACTGAAAAAACTAGCCCAAGTGTCCATGCATTGGGTGTATCGGGATACGCGTTTGTCTTTTAAAAGCCCTTAAATTCATGCGGGCAAAAAAAAGAGTGTTCGCAGTGAGGTAATCATTACCTTTAATGCGTGAGAGCACAATAACAAGCACATTTCCTTTTACCAGGAGTACAGTGTCAAGGGTAAAGATCTGTCACAACATAGCTTCCTTCTCAGACGCCTGTATGGTCTGCTTGAAAGATTGCAGGTGTGTCTGATTACTCCATCTTCAAGCTGTATATAAATTTCAAATGTGAACCTGTCAACCCGGATTACGCTGCCATTTCTGAGGATGACTAGAGCAAAAATCATTCTGTTGTGCTCATGTCAAACACAGTCATGACGTTGGCTCTTGGCACAGTAATAGCAGAGAGCGTGTGTGTGTGCAGTGTTTTTGGATAATTGGTTGGTGGGTGACAGTTTCATCACCTTACAATAGCTCTCCTTGTCGAGAGGCGTAAATCAAGGGCGCCAGGTCGTTGGGATAGCTGCCCATCTATGATGGCCTGCTGTGGCCCCACTGGTACTCAGCAACAGGCTGCGGCTGGCTTCATGGAGAGCCCCTGCTGTTTGACAATCTTGATAATGCGCCACTTTATCATAGCGCAAAACAATATGCTGCAATCTGACAACCAAACCACCTGAGACCTCAGCACACAATCTGAGGTAAACCAAGCTGAAAGGTAGCCACAGGTTGTGTCTCTGAAGTTTTACTATTACAGGCAAGGTTTGCAAGGCAACACATTTGGTTTTTTTTTTATTTTATGCAAATTAAGGAGGACATTTAAAAACTGATGATTTTTAACCTGTTATCAAAGTTGCATTTGATTCTTTGTCATGTAGTTGTTTGGTTTTTTTGAGACAAGAAAAACATAAACATATTATTTTGGATAACAACACAAGCTGCTATAATCAATCTAAACAAAAATAGCTAGTGATAACATTCTTGAATTGAGATTATTGTCAATTAAACAAGTGTTCCCTAATAACAAAACCTTCATAGAAAGAAACAACACTCCTTACAGGACATAAATGGTTGCAAAGCCGACCACGGACTAAAAACAAAACCTTACATACGAGGTTTATCAATTAGGAAGTGAACCCTACCCCATATTGGAAATGGGCCTCAAAACTGTTTTCAAAGCAGAACTGTTAGAGTCATATAGTGATACAAATTGAAGAACCAGTTAGTCAAAAATCTTTTTCATCCTGCATTAAGTGAATTTTTTTGTCATTTAGGTTGTTAGAGAAGTCTTTGAGATGATCATGACAGCATTAGAAGATAATCATTATTGGTGGTCTGTAGAGTAACATGGTATATTTAATTATTTATTTTTGAAAAAGATGAATCCACTGGGGCAAATTTAAAGTATGAAATTCAGCATGTATGTAACAAAACTTGGGCCAACATCTTCAAATGCCAGCAGAATAAATTAACAATAATTAACATCGACTATAAGCTTCCATTATTAAGTGAGTTTTTCCATCAAGCTGAGCTGGACAGCAACCAACGAGTAGCTGGGAAGATTTCCTGACTTCTACACTGGTCAGTCCAACTTATGAAATCAGCCAGTGTGAGGCCCAGGTTTCACTCTTCCCTTCTGTGGTTCATGCTCAAATCTGAGAGGAGTGGGAGGGGAGGAGGGGGGAAGCTGCAGAGCAATTACACAACTTGCTTTTGATTTATGTCTTGAAATTCTTGCTGAAACTAGTTTGATGACATCAATCCATTTTCCCCTTGCTAAAATCTGACAAAAGGTGGAAGAGTTTGCACTTTTTCTTTTTCGTCAGGGCACCTCTTGAAATTCAACCACTGCCATGTGTTGAAGTAGAATGAGTTTTTTAAATCCATATACTGCGTACACATACAGTAGAGAAACTTCTTATAATGAGGAGGAGGAGCAGCTCATGTTAATGACTGCAACAGGTAAAATAGTTTGTTCTTGTATTTATTTGTGCTTCCATTATTGTGAGAACACACAAACTGTGACATATTTTTTTCTCAAAAACGGGAAAGAAGAATGAATGGGACAAAAATATCAAAATCAATTTAATAGTATTGGGAAGTCGTAGTAGTTCTAATTCTTAAATACTTCTAATACGCCTAAATGGTCTTTAGGATAGATGCAATGATTGGTATGAATCAACCATAGAGAGAAAAGTGTATTTTCCACTTTTTTAATGATTGGTTAATCATTTTCAAGCAATAATCTTGAAAATTTTATGTTTCCAGCTTTTGAAACACGACAATTTCTTTTTTTGTCCTAAATTGTAATGAATGAAATATCTTTTTTCATTAATTTTTATACAGTTAATCGGAGCATTACATTTATTTAATGTTGGGACCTGGTACTTAATCAGGGAAAAGTATCAGCAAAGAAAATTTGATACAGCCCTACTTTAACTTTATTTTGACATAAAATCTGCTTTTATTCAGTTTAACTGCCTAAAAGCTGTTTTAATCAATTGTTGAGAATAAAATTCCCAGCAGGTTGCTAAAAGAAGACAGATGGACATAACAGAAGACAACAGTCTTTCCACTAAGCAAAATCAAATACTATTTCAATATATTACAAAGCCTAGATAGCAAAGACCCCCCACAAAGAGTTGTTGGTGGACAAATAACTATCAATCAAAGTTAACTTCCACTGAATCGTGGTAATATGAAAGGTTTGGATATATGGGAAAACATTTTTGTTTTTTTTGTTGTTGTTTTTGTTTGTTTTTTTTAAATAAGACTGATTTCTTGTTATTGTCCATTTTAAAACACTTACTGTACAGCTGTTAAAACAAGTAAGTAGTCTCACTGGTTTGCTGCACATTTGGTCATGAGTATAATCAATATTTACTTAAAATAAAAGCATACAGTTTGTGCGTGTAGTCACCGTGGTGTCAGTGAAATGTTGATATGTCTCTGAATGTGTGCAAATGTATTCATTCATTCTCATCACCCAAGCTGGTTGGCTGGTGAACATAAAGAGATTGTCAGGAGCTGTAAAGAGGGCTTATTGTTACATTCCTGTACTGACCACAGATTCAAGCCAAAGTTTCCTAATCTAAATAACAATCAATTAGTTCTTCTAAATTCTCAGACTACTTACTAATTTGGGATAAAACATCTTGTTTACAGTTCCTGCAGGCTCAAATAGGCGATAAGTGTTAACCTTTGTCCCTTCAATGCAGTGACAACTTTCTGCCTACATGCATTAATCAAACAAGCTTCACAAACACAACAAAACCAAAAAATCTGCATGGCAATATTGCAGCAGGTTGTCTGCACAAGAACTACTTTGTTAACAGTATTATCTGTCTCATTATTTTGTCTAGCAAAGTCATTTTTATTCTGTGTATAGTTTTATACTATTAGTACTATTATGTGTGCCCTAAATGTTTATGGATCTCTATCAAAATTTAAACAAAGAAAGCATAAAAATATTAATTTATGAAATCCATTTCCATAGTTTCTTGACAAAAATAATAGTATTTTGGATTACATAATTTATTTACTCAGCCACAAAATAGAAAATTGTGCAACATTGGACAGACTCTCGTCTGCTTTTTACACAAATGTGAGTTGTGTGCCTGCAATTTATGACTTCTGTGTCCTTAGTGCATTGAATCATCTCCTCTCTAAACAATCGGTGTTGTTTTGGTGCAAACAGACACTTATTGAGAATATTGTACAGAACTAAAACAGCCAATGTTAGCAGAGGGATAAAGGTGATGATCGGTGTAACTTACTCTCTCCAGTAGCTCGATGACAGCTCATCAAAAAGCAGACAGCGGTCAAAACAAAACACAAAGTCCGGAGACACATCACTGACTCTGGATAAGACACCATCCAGCTCCTGTCTGGGTCAGGTACACAATAATCCTCGGCGAGGACCACAGTTCAAACTAGACGAGAAACAGCTTCAGGAAATTGGTTTTGTTTTGCGGCGTGGCCCAACAGGTAAACAAAAATAAATAAAAGACATCCCGGAAGATGGGCGGAGGATCGAGTCCAACGTGTTCAGTCAAACACACAAGCTAGCGCTGCTAGTGTTGCTAAAGTTAGCCACCTCATGGAAAGGCAGCTTCACAAAAACACCGCCCCTGGACACGACTGCTCCCTTTTTATTTTTAAATGCATTAAGTTGGCCCTGTTGAGTTTGTCCCTGTCTGAATAAAAGAGCAAAAAAAAAAAAAAAATCGGACTTGTCGACCGAGCGGATGCTAATGTTGTTGCTAACGCTGGAGCTAGCCGCTAGCTGCTAACTGCTAGCCTAGCCTGCTCCGCCGCTCAGTTCAGGCCACAGGCGAAGTTTACCGCTGCTGCTCCACCGACTCCCCTCCTCCTCAATTCAGTCCAACTTCACCAAACCTCAGACAGACAATCGGCGGCTGATGCAAAAAAAAAAAAAAAAAAAACCCAAACAAACAAACAAAAAAACACCCAGAGAGAAAAAAGTGCATCCGTGGAAATCTGTGCAAAAATGTTAAAAACAAAAAACGCCCGTTAACTTAATTCAGAGGATTTTCTTGGAGCCGCTTGCTGCTGCTGCTGACTCGGTGGTTGTGGCATGCGTGGCGTAACGTTAGCATGTCTTGGCTTAAAAAAAAAGGAAAAGTCCTCCAACGAACTCAAATATTAATGCTGACTTTTCTATTTTTTCTTCATTATTATGATTTTTTTTATTTCCCTGTCGACCAGCCTGCTCGGCGCAGAGATTTGACTGAGGCTCTGTGGGGAAGCTGACAGACGGACTCCGTCGAGGCTCAGCAGCTCCACACTGTCCTCTTTTTATTATTATTAATTTTTTTTAATTCAAGTTTGGACAAAAAAAAAAAAAAAAGTCAAAAATTTGAGAAGAAGCCAAGAAAAAAAAAAGTGATCCAAGTTGTGTTCACGCTCCGCGCATGCTGGCTGCTACGACGACTCAGCGTGTTTCTGAATGAGAGAAAAGTGAGTGAGATAAACCTTTCAATTTTTTTGTTTCTTTTCTTTTCTTCGTCCACAGACAGAGGTAGATTGTACAGTCTCCTGTAAGATCCCTTCTTCCCAGCCTCTCCGCCAGTAAACAAACCCTGCCAGTGAGCCAGATGGGCTTCAGGGGAAATACGGACTGGAGTTTATTGGATTACACAACAAACTGACCGGTTAAAAAAAAAAAAAAAAAAAGTTATTCCTGCAGAGATTTAAATATATTGATTACAACACAAACATGAACAAAGGAATTAGAAACACACACAGCATAAATGTAAAAAAGATTACAACATATAGATTTAAGCGGTGTGGAGCAAACCATTATCTAATACAGAGAAATAAAACCGTGATCAATGAGTTTATCATGGAAAAGAGATGAGTTATTCATTATTTGTGGCAAATATTCCCTAATTGAACTGAAAATTGTCTCTGATTTTGAAATAGTTGGGTGAAGTGGAGAGCAGAAATGAGGAATCAGAGGTTTGATTTGTGTGATGAACAGCTCAATTATGTAAATTGGTGCTTTGAAAACAAATTAATGAATCATTTTGAGATGATTCCTGTACCTCAGTGGTAACCAGTGCAGAGAGGCCAGGACAGGGGAGATGAGGCCTCTCTTTTTGGTGCCAGTGAGGAATTGCAGGGCTGATTGAACGATTCCTATACAAAGAATTATTGTAGTTGAGGTGAAAGGAAATCAAACTGTAAACTAATTTAAAATCAGCGATGACAAATGAGTTTCATATTTCAATCTGAACCAAAACGATCCAGAACGATCTGCAAGTCATCTTTACTCTTTCTTGATATGTTTTTAATATTACAATGTCACAGCTTTTGATGTGTGCTATCATTTCCTTTGTTTACCCTTCTAATATTTTCTATCTGCTCATCTTAACAAGGACTCCCTGACAGAAAAGTTGTTGTCTCACAATGTGACCTTTCTGGTTAGATGAACGGTAAACAGATTGAATAAATTCAATTGTACAAGGCAATTTAAAGTGCTTTTCATTATATAATAGAATGGAATACATCAGTAAAAATTACAGTTTAATTATATATTGTTTATTTCTCAGGGTCAATGCACAATACAGACACTGAACCAGATATAGCTTAAAGCTGGTTTTCAAGAACAGGCACAATAAAACATAGAGTGAAAATCTGAAAACAAAAGACCAACAACATGAAAACCAAGAGCAGAAAAACTTTTTTTTCAATAACTAATCTGCTATTATTCTAAAACATGCATACAAAAATGGAAACGTAGTTGTCAAAATTTCCTAGAGCTCAATGAGACCAAAGACAATTTTCGTGCACAATACGGTTTATTCTATTCTACATATCTGACAAACAAATAATATTAAAAACTGGGACGAACAGAAATAGGTGGCAAAATAAGTGCTAAAAAAATAAAACAAATAACGTAGTTACATAGAATCTACTTCAAAACAGGATATGATGGGACCTTTAAAAATAAGTGCAGAGCTGAGGTGTGGTGATTCATTATGTTGTGATTATTCTCAATAAATATTGTTAAAGGACCAAAAAATAACCCTGTGAGCATGCAACTTATTGATTTAATCGCATGTTTGTCCAGTAAAAAGCATCGAGCTTTGATGTAATGTCTACGTAAACTCAGTATTTTGTGTGTTTGGATTATAGTTACACAGTTACACAAACGCTCTCAAAGTTCTCCTTTACATACTCCAATAACAAATACGACACATGCACCTGGTTGATAGAAAAAGACGGGGAAATTACAGAAAAGTGTCCAACTTGTAGAATTTTGTCACATGTACTAAAATGAATTTGCCTATTACCTTCCTTGCAATTTAAGATCACATGGTACTGAGGAAAGCACCTAAAGTCACCAAAGGGACCCAGTCGAAAAATCCTGTAATTTTCATTTTTCTCAAGAACAAGGAGTGGCTGTATCTGCTCAGATTTGGTGAGACTGTTCACGTTTGAAGATGAAGAGGACTCCTTGTTACTGTGGGCAGCTGATGGGGGAAAAAATGAATAAATGAAAATCCCTGTATGTCATTGTCTAAAAGCAGCACTCGGGTCCCCTTTTGATCCTGTTGTGTTCTCACACTGACAGACTAATAAAAAAAACTTCGGGATTTCATATTTCACACGGCAGAGCTGAAAATATCTGAGATTGTTCTTCCTGGCATGTTTGTGTGCTTCAATGTCATCTTTGTCACAACTGCTAATTCACTACCTGTTCACATCCTGCATGAAAGCAGCGCCTTTGCTGCAAGATAATCACATCCTGTTGTTTATGGAACTAAAATAGATTTTACTGGAAAACCACAAAGCTGCTCTCATGAGATTTCTGTGCTAGCGCCATCTCTGTCTCTGACAGACAGGTGGTGTGAGCGTACACCAACCGCTATCTGCTGCTGATGGGGCCATTGATTTACTGGGACGTTCAGAGGAACATTACACAGCGGGAGCCTCATCTGCACTTGGTAATCAAATTTATTTACCACAACAGTTAATTGGAGGCAACAACATGCTTTAAATGGTGACAGCGAATGCAAAGCAACATGGTTTTCAGCCAGTACCACTTATAGAGCAACAAGATGGAGAGAAAGGTCACCAACAGCAGAGTAATTAGCTACTGAGTCGATTGCATCATCATGCAATGGAAGAACATCTTGCATTAAACAGGAAGTACAGCTATGTAAATTGTATTATTGTGAATTCTATATATTAAGGATAATCCCATATTGTGTGCAGTGTGTTGGATTGAGGCTCCATAATGAGATTAAGGCCTATAGTCAGTGATTGCATGAAGCCACGTTCCACTTGATGTCCATAAGCTTTGCATTATTTTCCAATAAGAGCTTTATTCACAGGTTTTCTTCAGTAGTAGATCAAACAATAGCCTTCATTTAGATACTGTAACACCCGTAAAAGTATCTAATAAAAGCAGTATAATATAAACTGCTACTATACTGAACAATTAAATATAACCATCAACATAATAAACCATTAAAATGTGTTTATGATGTCTTTTATATGTTGTATGTCCAACAGTTAGCCAACAGTTTGACATTAAGCCTTTTTACTTGTAACATATTTTTCTCTAGCAGATGTTGAAAATAATCATGGAACAGTACATTAACTATTACAAATGCAGGATCAGCCCATTTTCGGTACATTTTGTCTCCAATATCTAGTTGAAGCTGCATGACCGAAGCAGCGCTCCCTACTTTGTTATTTTGGTTAGATTAGGGTCATTACGGCTCAGAACTATTGATGTGTTTTTGAGGTTAAGATGAACAAAAAAACAAATGAGTCATAAACACATGATGTGAAGGCAGACAGTATCGCCTGTTGCTGGGGACTAAAAAGAGGTTGTTTTTTGAGCTGTGACTTCTAATCCTGACTGCCTCCTAATCCTGACCTCTGCCGGGGTCAAACCAAGGGCACTGCAGCGAGTTTAATGCTGTGCAGAGAATGACCGCAGTGTTTGGCTTCCGTCCGTGTGGTTCAGGTGAAGGGTGGAGGGCAGAAAAGAGTCAAGTAAATCAGCAGGAGCAGGCTGTCAAAGGAGTGAATAGTTTTGTACATTTTCGTCTTCATTCCCTACAAATCCAAAAAGCTAGACTTTACAGGTAAAAATAGCAAAACCATCAGATGAGGCAGAGAAGGAGTTAAAAACTGTTTCAAATCGCTCTTGAAAATGAAAAAAGAAGATTCAAAACCCACCGAGGTGGTGCTTTAACTGTCAGCCACAGCACAGGTGTGTTAGTTTACACTGTCTCTCTCTTAGCAATGACATAAATCTGAAGGAAATGATCACCTCTCTGCAGAGAGGGAATAAAGTGCTCTTATGGAAAAGCCTGAAGCTACACTTTTCTGCCGCTGTCCTTAAACGCCTGCTTCATCAACAACAACCACACACGTCCATCTGACCTTAACTTTATTCCAACATATATGGGTATGTAGGTAACACCCTGTTTGATTGTGACAGCAAAATCAACAGGGTCAGGGTTCAAAGTAATAAGGCTGACTCACTCATTATGAACACATGGGGCTTATTTTTTTTAAATCTGCACTATCATGACGAGGTGAGAGATACCTGAGCAGTTATTATACAGTTTAAAATCGTATTTTTATGTATGTCCTGGAGTTTCGCATCCATGGATGTTGAGTCCTGGTGTGTGTGTGTGTGTGAGAAACAGCCCGCAGGCCTGTAACCATCCCAGAGTTAATCATCAACCACATGTGCCAGGAAGTCATAAGGAAACATCGGCAGTCCTCATATAGAACATGGGAAAGCAGGGACTGTGGCAGAGGTTAGTGACAGTCCCAGGTTCACACAGACCTGTTTGACTGCAAGAACAATGAGGTTCACACATGATTCATCCCGGGGCTCTTCCTCGACGCCAACGCCGCTACGCTTCTCCACGGCAGGAAAAGATGCTGCCGTGTGTCAGGGCTGAGTGGGACATCCACCGCTGGGCCCACTTCCCCTTCCCGGTGCGTCTGTGGGGCCTGAGGTGTGCTGCTCTAAAGGAAGAGCTCTTCCTGCTGCCGTTTCCAGCGTTTGCAAAGACAATACTTTAAGTTTCAGGGCATGTCTTGATGGATGCACGCCCTCTCTGAGGTTAATATCTCAGACACTCACATTTAGAGTAATGGAGGCTGTGGACCGCCGCTGGCGTCCAGCCAAGTGCAGGAGGCCAGTTTTCAAGCATGTGAGCTCTCTTCCACTCTCAAGCACCTCACTGAAGCCTGGACAGTAAATGTGCAATGACAGCGACTCTGCAACACAATACATTCCAGCAGCTCCCCCAAAACAGTCACATGGACCCCCCCTCCGCCTTTCATCCCCCCAACAGAAGAACAAATAACCCACAGCCAAACAGGGGCTCCTGCACTTGGATCTAAGCAGCTACCTTCTCTGAAGTGCTCAGTAATGTTGCTCTTGTTAAAACATGCCCGCTGCTTTGGCTGCCAGAGAGCTGTTAATCCTGACAAGGCCGTGTTCCTCTAATTCCCGGAAAGTTGGAACCTGCCGTTTGTTGATGTTTTCTGTAGCTACAATCACTGGAGGCCTGAAAGAAGACGCATTCCCTTTTTTTCAGCATCGTGTGTGCACTTTGTAACGATAGAAATGAGGTGCAACATGTGTCTGCTAGTCTTCATGTGTAAAGGAAAGTAGGAATCATATTAAACAGCAGCGAGGTAGTTGCGTCTCGCTGCAGCCATCACGCCAGTGCAGCTGCTTATTATGGAAGTTCAATTAAAGAAATCATTTTTGCCAACGAATCCATCGTGACTGACTCCACCGCTATGGCCAGACTTATTAGAGGCCTCGTCAGGAAACAATGAGCATGGATTACGTCTAAGAGCCTTATTATTATCTCTTCTATCCCAGGTTAAGACTCCAAAACACCTGCTGCTCCACTTGGACACTTTTGCACACCTCATCATATTCCAGTAGAGAGAAGAAAGCCCTGTTGAGGCCGACTGCTCAAAGATTATCCTCCAATGGTGGAGTGAAGCGTTTCATATTAGATTGGTGGGCTGCGAACTGATGTCTCAAACAGAGACAACGTCATTTAGGAGAATATCAGCATGCGAAAATGTAGTGATTGGGAAGTAACACACATGACATTAAAAAAAAAAGAGCCCAACGGTAACATGAAATAAAAATAAACAGGTTTTTATGATTAACTGTCATTAACTTGCATTTAAGTTAATTTCTGTAACGTGAATGAAATCCTGACAAGTGTTTTAAAAATATCTGAAAACTTGGTTCAACCAACAGGTCAGAGTTTAAAACAGCCATTTAATTCCCGTTTCATCGTGTGCAGATCAACCCCCAAAGCAGCGTAACCACTGACGCTTTATACACAAACACGCACACACACACGCCTGAAGGAAAAGACACAAATAATGCATTTCTAAGGACCTGCTGACACTGAATAAATTGTACTATCGCCTCCAAATGGTTTTACTGAAGAAAGGCTCAGAGCACAGAAGATAAAGGAGCTTAGATGCGTGCATTAATAACAGCTGAGTGTACTTTTAGCAGTGTAGGTGAAGGACGCATTAGAAAAAAACTAAACAAAAAGCCCAACACAACTCTGAACAGCAGGACTACTTAAAACAGTCAACCAACAAAGATGAAGGTCTCGTTTAGAGAGCAATACTGAAAAGCTTTATCAAAGGTCCTAATGGGAATAAGCAGGATTATTTTTTAGAAGGGGAAAAAAAAAAAAAAAAAAAAAAAAAAAGACTACCAAGATGCACCCTGATCACACAGACAGCTTTTGTGAAAACATAAGATACACACCCCAAAACCCACAGAGGCAAGTGCAAACATTTCATTGTACAATAAACCTTTAATAAATAGTTTGTCATTAGTTTCCCATATTTACATAATAACCACCATTTACTTATGTTGCCATACTCGTTTCTTGGCTAAATTTAGGCACACAGAGAGGGGGTTCAGGCCACAAACCACATACTAAAAACAGGAGTGGCGCGTGGGTCAGTCTTCAGAAATATAGAATAATTGCACCAAACAACCAAAAAGACCAAGGGGTGGCCATCTCCTTGAGCAATAAATATTTACATTTACTGTACGTACAGGTGATTTTTGTACAATTACAGTCAATTGTGTGTAAGCTGTACGAGCGCACATGGGGCTGGTGCAGAATCTTACCAATTTACGCAGAATCTGAATTTATTGTGTTGGTCCAAAAAAAGAAAAAAAAGAAAAGAAAAGGTGATATCCAGAGATTAAATCAACAGCTACAGCTTCTTGTTAAGTAACAACCCTTCTGAAATAATAAAAAGCAATGAAAGGTGAGTTAAAACGCTGAGGGTAAAGGGTGGTCAACATACAGCTTGGCATTGAACATTCAGCAATTCTGAGCTTATTAAACAGACATAACCACGGCAAAATGCTTGTTATTAAATGAGACTGAAAACAACAAGATGGAGATTCAATAACTCACCATCTAGTCACACTGTCGGAAAAGATTCCTAAAAAAAATAACCAAATTAAGTTTTAAAAGTATAAAAAAGAAATTTAAAACTTAAATCTTCAGTCAAAGTAATTAAGACATGAGAAAACAAAAACACGCCCAAAAAAACAAACCAAAAGAACCAAAACAAAACACTCAAGCACACCCACAAACACACAGTATGAAAACGCAAACCAAAAGAAAAAACAAATCAACAAACAAACAAAAAATGGCACAAAATATATGACGCACATTTCACTTCAGAAAAATGTTCAACAGCGAGAAACCCACCATTAGCTACTAATTCATACCAGGTTGTAATTTGGTTATTTAAATGCACTTGCGACATTTATAAATCAACTGTTCAAGACTGTGACAAGAATAATTCACCAGCTGTTAGCACAGTATGTGACCAAAGGGAACACAGTGTCACTGATGCAAAGCACCTAAAAGAACGTCTGCTTACAGAGCTGCAGTTCATGTTCAACCCGTAACACCTGTTGGCAGAAAAAGTAAGAGCAGCAGTTTTAACCTGCAGGTACGGACATGCCCATGATCACCATCAACTGACACACAAAAAAATACTAAAATCGCACATGATACAAACTATTAGACAGCCAAATCATGTTCTGTTAGAATTTACTTTGTATTTACTGACAGCTGGCAGGTTCAGAGCTACAAGCGTTGTCATGTAGACTATGAGCTTAATGTGAATAGTTTTTTTGTAGGTGTAGTATCCACTGAAAGACAAAAACTGTTATTTAACATTAGTTTGTTTTCTTTGTTTAAACTTTTTTCAGTATTTTGTGTAGTAATCATCACTGGTCAATTAGGATGGGAGCACTGTTATTTCCATGTTTGTGTAGATGAATAAACTAAAGTATGGATGAAAATGAAAGAAGATTTTACAGCCTTTATCATCAGTCAAAGTTAAAGCAGCCTTTCCTTGTTGAGCTTCTGGTCTGAATTCATGCTGCTGCAACTTTTCTGACCTCTAGGTGTTTCAGGTTGTGAAGTATAAGGTGGTCTGACGCTGACCAAGGAGCCCCCCCGTGGAGAATGTGCAGCTTGTTAGTGAGTGAGTTAGAGTTACAAGCCAGTTCCATGAGGTTCACATAGAAAATTTCGACGGTCTGTTGTTGGTTCTTGTTTGAGACAAGATGTGCCATGTAATGGCTGTTTGTCTGGCATCTTAAATGTCAGGGATCACAGGAAACCATTTTTGTTGAAATCTTTATCTGCCATTCTACATCATACTCATCATCCTCCACTGCAGCAGCATCATTGATACTTTGTTTAATTCAATTAATTCAGTCTCCTTGTTAACAGTCAGTGCTAACACTGACATGTTGATAGTAACGTTCCACCTCCTAATGGTCCAGAGGCCTTTAAAATAAAACCGTGCTTGTGTAAGCCTCAACCCTGTTGATAATAAAAGTCAGCAAACTAAGTGACAGGTAGGACATGAAAACAAAGGAATAGAAAGTGTGTAAGGGCTCCTATGGGAGCAAAAGCGTAAGATTACAGAGCCTTCTCAGACCTTGGTCTTCATACAGGTAACGTAATGTCTAATACATAATTAGACATAATATATATATGTCTAATATATAATTATCTGGAGTCACTTCAAGGCAACATTTCTTTCTTGAATAAAAACTTGAAATACAACTAGCCTTCAGTTTGACCAGAGAAAAATATACAACCCAAACTGCACTACGAATTGAGAGAATGGCAAGTAAACAGTAAAACAGTTTCAGCTAAAGAAGTGGTCTCAGTTTCACACGTTTCTCTGCGACAAATGTGTGACATTTAAACAAAGTGTGGTCTTACGAAGCTTTTCATATGTGAACTGGTTGACTCATCCTGACTTGAGATGAAGCAGCGCCTCTCCAACACTGGTCTGCAGAGACTCCTCTCACAGGTACAGTTGCTGCACTTCCCTGCTGTGCAAACAGAGGAAAAACTGTGTTCCCTTCTTGGATGCTTTAACAGAGCAGTTAATGTGTGAAAGACCATTAGACAAGTGCACAACTAACTGTTTGTTACTCTTGCGTTAAACAAACAGATAAAGTTCACTGGCTATAGAGGAAGATGAATAATCACACAGGGATTTAGTAACTTTTGAGATATACCCCACTCACACTCTTAAGCAAATTGCTTCAGTTGAGCTTTGCATCAGCAGAGGGGTGAACGGTTGTGTGCTCCACTGTTACTGCTTTATAGAAACCAAGGATTAGAGTCCAGCTCAACCAAGTCACACACACCTTTCCCTTGCAGCCCAAAAATACTCAGACTCTCTTCATAAATGGTCTTTCGAGAGTCCTCAAAAAAAGCCTGCTTTTAAAAAAGAAAAGGGCTGCTAAGGAGCAGCTGCCCACTTTTGTGCTGTGAACACAAACACACGGACACAGACCTCGTCATGACACTGCAGTCTGATGTGTGCCAGAGGTGTGAGTGTGTCCGTGTGGTAAAATGCGTGGGTCTGTCCATGTGTGCAGGGGTTTACTGGGGTAGACTGAGGGTGCTGCCCTCCCTTAGCTGAGGTTATACACTGCTGTCCTCCAGCAGGGGCTCCTTGCCCTCTGCCCCACTGCCCTGGGGGCTGTGGGAGTGACTCTGTGCCCCATTGCTGTGCTTCTTGTAGGCACCAGGCCTCATGCCTGGCCCCGTGTGCTCCGGGATAAACAGGGCGACCAGCAGAGACAGCAGCACTGAGCATGCACCAAACAGGAAGGGAGGACCTGGGATGATGGCACTCTGGAGAGGAGACAAGATATATTTAGTTCAATCAGAGCTGCAACATATTCTTTGTATTGTGCAGAATTAAATGCCATTTTTTATTTTTGTTCACCTCATCAGTGGGGTTGGCCATGTTGGGTTTGGCACCTTTCTCAGAACCATCTGTGTCAGTTAGCTCCACATGGAACAAGTAGAAGACAAAACCGTAAAGAGCGGGGCCCAAACCGTTACAGAGACCCCGAATTCCTGTAATCATCCCCTGGACAACACCTACAGAGGGACACAACCACATACAACTTCAGGAAACTGCCACATCTTTAATTTAACTCAGGAATTAATGATATTTGTCAGGTCAATGCACAACAGGACCTGAATCTGAAAGTTATCTGTCAGAAGGAAAGCAGCCATTTTTGGCAAAAAACATTTTAACAGATACATTTACAGTTTGTTTAAACGTACGGAGACAAAGTTGTTAACAATGGGCTGAATTAAACTGAACTTTTTAAAATGTTAAATGTCATTATAGCACCTTTAAATTATTAGATTTGTACAGAAACCCTGAAAAGTAGGTCATAACTACAGGAAGACTTCCCTGTTCTCATACTGACGGTGACTCCCAGCCTGACAGACATATGACAACAAACTGTTGGAGCTCACCTTGTTGGTCTGGATCTGCATTTCGCGACACAATTGCGCTGATGGCAGGAAAAGTGATGCTGGACATGGCTGCAACGGCTCCAGCCGCCCACATCATCCTACAACCAACAACAAACATTTGTTAGAGACACGAACAAAATTCTATTCAACCTTTAAGAGATTTTATTTCTACATGTCCTTGAAGGTGATTTGAGGTCCTTTGATAAGACTAAAGCCTGAAGAGTAAAAAAAACAAAAACAAAGGGTGATTAAAGAATAAGCAGTTACCTTGCCTCTACAGTACAAAAATGACAAATGTCAAAGCTAATATTAGATTAAGACAAGTTTCTTTGGAAAAGGAAAATATTTGGCATTTTTGGGAAAATAGAAAGAATACTCAGTTCAATATCTGATACGACCAACTTGAATTTTGTTAAACTTAATCTAAAAAAAAAAAAAAAACCCAGTAGCTAACAAAAAACAAAACAACAACTTAATCTCTAAGGAATTGAGTAAAAGACAAGCACCATTAAGAAGATGTTTTGTTGTTGTGACTGTTTTCTGTAAGAACCAACAGATATCACTGTTGTGCTATCTTTTCCCTCTGGGGAAAAACAAGAAAAGGAATGAGGCTGTTATGATCTCTCTTTAGGAGAAATGAAACTGATATGTGACTTGTGTCAGTGGCTGCTGGCTGTTTGGTAAACACACCTTTTTTTTGGCTTGTCTGCCTGGTCATTTTTAAATACCATCTGAAAGTTTGAAAATTTAACATCACACAACAATGTGCATATGTAGTTACTATTCAAAGCTAATCACATCGGCCTTCCTAAGTAAAACAAAATCTTCAAAGTATTATATTGATACCTTTGAAGAGCCATGGAAATCAGATTATAGCACCTGTTCCATGACTCTGTCTATGGTGTGCTCCCCTCTAGTGGCTTCTCATAGGATTACAACAATAGTGGAAAAGAACAAGGAATTGTGGTGTAAAGGAGCACAGAAATACTGTGTTAGAAAATGTAAATCAAATTCAAAACACCCATTTACTGGGGGATGTTGCCTCAACTGCGTAGGGGTGTACTAAGTACTGTGTAGATTGCATTGGTTTGAATTATGTTTCCACTTTAAGATTTGAGGGCAGTAAGGTGGTTATGCGGTTAGGACTGTTGCTTCCCAGCAAAAAGGTTCTTAGTAAAGCAGAGTTTGCCTGTGCTCTCTGCGATAGTATCAGTGTCTACTGCGGCCTCTAACTTCCTCCCATAATCAAACAAGCATGTTCAGGCTAATTTGTGACTCTAACTTGCCTAAATAGCAAGTGTGGGTGGTGGTTGTGAATAGTTTGTTTCTGTATGTTGTCCCTGTGATGGCTTTGAGACCAGCCAAGGTGTCCCCCGCCCTTACCCAAAGTCAGCTACGATTCGTTTCCAGTAACTCTGCATGGACACGCAGCATATTCTCTCTCAGCTTCTTGGCAAATTATTTGAGTAAAAAAAATGAAACCAAAATATGTTATCTATCTATAGCAATTTAATGTGTGCAGTTTGAGTTTCAGGCTATGACTTAGCCTGTGAGTTTGCACCATGCTGCAGGAAGTACTTTGATGCATAAGATGAACCTCCTCCCTTCCTTAGAATGATATTTGCAGCATTTTTATGTTTCAGTTAGTCTCTGCTGCCTTTTGTGAAGAAAGTTGAGTTCCATTGATATATACATAACCACTGATGAAGCTTTAAGCACAAAGGGCCCACATATTAATTTCAAGAATCAAAAAGCTAATTTCTTAATAATCCATGACTCTTTACAATTTTTTCACCATGACTAATGAAGACTGTGACATAAGAGCAATTTTGAATCAGAACAAAAATTATAAAGACAAAATGTGTGTGTGTACGTTACTGACCATGGCTGAGAGCCAAAGCCGTACCACGCCAGCTGGAGGATCTGGAAGCCGAGGCCAAGCAGGATTGTGTTCTTATTCCCTATGGAACGCATCAGGATCCCCAACACCACCGTCTAAAGCAACACAGCACACAAGTTATAGAAGACGCTTTAAGTAATGCAGCAAATAATTTTCAGCAATAATTATCTGTCCGCTTTGTTAAACTGAGGGTAATGGGTTGGTCTCGTACAGATTACCAAAGGGTGATAAAAAAAAGCAGGGTGATCAGTAAAAAATGCTCAAAAAAATGCAAAACAAAAAAAAAAACAAACAAACAACAAAAAAAAAAACCCACAAAAAAAACAAAAACCAAAACCCAAAAATAAAAAAAACTAAATAAACGACAACAACAAAAAAACAAAAGACAACAAACTTGAGGAGGGGATTGCTCAGTATTAAAAACGCAAAGGAATATTTTTTCAGGTACCTGAGCTAGTATTGACAGGATTCCCACTACAGCAATAAAGGCAGCCACTGTCTCTGATGTGAAGCCGATGACCTAGGGGCGAGACAGTTAAGATGACACGTTAGGACATGACTGCCTACCTAAAGACAAGCACACAAACCAAAAGCATTTAATGTTTTTAAAAGCATTTTTAGAAGCAAGAAACAGGAACAAAATGGAAGAGAAGGGTCCGTTGGTGGCCTTTTATAAACACATGGTGTTTAACAGAGCAACTTGGAAAGACAAATAAGGAGTCCCACTCCCATTTTCTCTGGTGCATTCAGGTCAAATATGTTCACAATTGTTTACAGGCAGCAATAATAGGACAGAGCAGCTGGTGCGAGGTGTATCTAATTATGACAATGAAACACACGATAACAGTTTTACCATAAAGGGGACATAAGGGTGTGGTATGTAATGTTAACCCCTATACTCCACAGGTTTTTCCAGGATGGTAGAAGAGAGGTGTAAGGCCTGTGTGTGTCAGACCGGTTTATCTGACATGTTTATACAAGGTTAAATAGAGACCATCTTACCATGGGAACACACCAGCCATCACACCTGGGAACATTTTGGCCCATGACTACTCAGTATTCAGGGGTCAGACCCCACCCATCTTTGAACGTCCCTTTATTTGATCCAGGCTATCTTCTTGTCAAGTTTTGTGCCTTTATCTTGCATGGGTGTAAAGGCAGAGAAATTTTTTTTTCCAGGCATATAAACACATGCCTGGTTACTCAAAACTCCCTCTGTGTCACTTCCCTCTACAGTGAGTGTCTCCAGGACTTGATGCTGCCAGTACAATCCTCTGTTCAAACAATTTGGCGGAAGGGGGAGATCACACCTTGTCAGTCCACCTCTGAGCTTACGGGTGCTTACAGATGCCATCAGTCTATAAATAACAGGACTCTGCAGTTTTCCATTTTTGGCTGCTTGTGTTCCAAATGCACTGGAAGTCTGCTGAGACACCTAATGAATTTGCTCTACTTATTCATGCACTGAAACAGACTGCTCAGCAAACCTGCTGATCCAATCTTAAAGCAATGTAGGTGAAAGTGTTTACTCTGCAAATTTACCCAAGCTGCACTGAAATCATTCTTTGAGCTTTCCAGTAGCAGTCTGTCTCTTCTTTGCAACACAACTTGCAAAAATATAATGTTGTCAGATTCAACAGCCGCATATTAATCCTAATTTACACACCCCCTCCACTTCATTTAAAAATTAATACCCTTATTCAGAGCACGTAGGTGTGAAATTATGCCAGCTATTTTGCCCGTCATGTTGACATTCCCACTTATGACCAGGCAGTAGTTGTTACATTACAGAGTACTTGTGGTTCAGACCACACCCATCTTAATCACAAAAAAAAAAAACACAACAGCTGGCAAATACAATTTGAATTCTTTTAGAGAATCTTTTTAGAGAATCCCTTTTATTTTTCATGAATATCTGTGGCAGGAAGTGCCCACCATGTGTGTCTTAATGGTGTTTGTGCAAGCAATCCAGACACGTTTGGACCTTTCTGGCAGGAGAGAGGTGTTACCTGTCTGAGATAAAGGAAGAAGCTGGAGTACTGGCCAGCCTCAGGGAGGTAGGAGAGAAACACTGTGATACAGATGAGCAGCACCGTGGAGTCCTGGCCCACTTTACGCAGAGACTGGGCAGGAAAACGACAAAAACAATATAACTTCAAATCATGAACAACATCATTGCCAGTTTTGATATGTTAACTTAATAAATGTTCCCAAAGGTTTAGGAAGAAAATTAAGGCTGTAAATTTAACTCTGGACTAAACACAGGTTCACAGATTAAAAAAAAAAAACATATACGGAACCTGAACTGTGGATTTTCCACACCGTTTAAATTTAATCTAACTGCAAACAGACTGATTAGTTTCTTTGCATTATTAAGAACCAAGTAGTGTCTTCTGCACCCGAATATGTGCCCACTACTGAGTCATGATGGTGTTTCTACTCACGGCGAAGGGGTCTGCTTGTTCCCAGGAGATGGGTGCTCCCCACGATGCTGGCCTCATCTTCTCTGGCAGCGACTCTGGCACAGCCACAAGGATGAAGCAGATGTCGAGCAAGGCGATGGCCGTGGCCAGGATCACCACCAAGGTGTCACCGTAGGCTACAGACAGGTACGCTCCAATAGCTGGACTGGTAACCAGACTGGCTGCAAAGGTAGCTGATACCTGGAGGGAGTATAAAGCAGAGATGACCACTGAAACTGGTGCAAATTCTTCACCATTCACACACTTTTTCAACAGAGCTGAGCTCATCAGTTTTGGTCAACCATCTCCTTACCAAACCGTACGCTGTGCTCCTCTCATGCTCCTGTGTGATGTCGGCCACATAGGCAAATATCACAGAAAAGGTGACCGCAAAGACGCCAGACATGGAGATAACTGCAAAGTACCACCTGAAAGAAGAGGAAGCTCAGCTGGTCAGCACAGACAAACTAAAACAATTACAGCTGACCTTCTTTAAATTGCAACTTCTGTTAATACAAGCAACAAATACTCTTTCCCATTCGTTTCACGTTGGCTTAAACTTCCTAAAATCAGGTTGTCAAACAATGATTTCTAAATGATTTTAGTATGTAGACACTGGAAACAGAAGAAGCAATCAGCATAAAAAGCCCTTGCAAATTTAAGAAATTTACAAAAACTATTATGCATTTGTATTTAGACACATAATGCACCTTAGCTAAAAAAACAAACAATCAAAATAAGAAACAACAACAACAACAAAAATAAACAACTATTAAGACAGTGAGAAGTTTGACTTTATGTTTGCACCCACCATGGGCTGATCTTCATTAGTGGAATGGGTGCACAAGTGAAGAACACCGTTAGCAGCAGGAAAGACTTACGTCCCCATACGTCTGATAATGCTCCAATCAGAGGAGCACTAAGAAATGATAATAGACCCTAGAAAGGACATAGAGAGGGATGAGGACATCAAATAACATTAAGAAAAAATGTTGAACTGAGAGCTACGAATGAAAAGCTAGGCTGAAATCACCACTAAACGCTCCACAGGGATACACACTAGTGATTTCTGTCATTAGCGTGTAATTAGTTGACCAAAGAAATGCTATAATCCATGTGCTAATGAAACAATGAGGTGATCAAACAAGGTGAAAAATATGAATATGATCTGCAAGACCTTTACAAATAACTGTGTAAAGGTTGATTGTGACCCCACAGTCTGAAAAGGTAATTTTGTGTTATGTCTTGAATTGGTTGACTACTCAGAATACAACTGCAATAGCTTACAGTTGTAGAGAATTTAAACTCAGTCACACATCTCCAGAGAAAAGTTTTAGCTGTAGGCTGAATTTGTCCCCTAAAGCCACAGTAACACAGAGGTTAGGGTTGGGTAACTAACATCTATTTCTGAGAATATCAGATTCTGGGCACTACTCTCAATATTTACTAAGAAAGTTTCACTTGTGGACATTTCCTGTTGTTTTCAGGGGAATTATTTTATGATAATACCAACAAGTTTGGTATGTTGACATAACCACAGTTGTGATCACAAAAATATACACACACACACACACACACACACAAAATAAATGAATAAATTACAGTTTGTCCTCTCCAACTATCTTTAGTCACGCTGTCCTCCATGAGTACATTTGTACTTGACCCTGATATGGTGTAAACTATTCTATGACCAGCTGGGGAACCTGCCATTGTTATTGGAAAACTTGTAGGTGTTAAAAGGGATAGCTGAACAAAAACACACATTCAGAAAATCTTCCATGGGCAAATAAAAGACAAACGTGCAGCAGTGAAGACAGATGTTAACTGATGGCAGATGTAGTCCTTCAAACTGCTTGTGCTCCCTGCTATGTAACTCATACGTTACATATTGGATTAATCCAAAAATACTGCACAAAATAAAAAAAAAAAAAAAAGAAACAAGATTTTGATCCAAAAACATTTTCTTGTGAACAATTTTAAACCAACAGTGCACAGCAACTGTATTGCCACACAGAGCAGCTTATGTCATTTTAAACAGCAGAGAAGTATTGTTTGCAAGTACCCTGCTGGGGAGAAAATAAAGACATAACATTTAAGAGTGACTGTGTTATGTCAAGATGTATATGTTACATTATCATAAGAGAAAGCTTAATTTTACTGTTTTTGAATGCCGATCTTTCTTACCTTGACACCATGAATAAGTCCATTCATCAGGAATGTGTGTTGGGGGAATGTTTGGTGTAATACCTGAAGAGTAAACACAGATAACACCAGATGAATCCACTAATCCACACAGTTTGTATCATGTTTCAGTGAAATGGTGACGCTCTAGCATTAGTCTTGGGAGACTGCACAATAATCCAGAAGAAATTAATGATAAATGTTATCCCTGAGGTCCATTAAGGATCAGCCCTTTCTTAATCTTAAACTGGTTTTTTCAATATGAAAACATGAAGGAAGAACGAGTAAAAACTGTAATTAAAGTTTTTAATGTTGTTCTCATTTCATATTTTTATGTAAAAAATAATTAAGTTCTTTCAGATCTTTCTGGAAAACCTGACAGCAGCAAACGTTCATTATAATTCATAAGTACTAAAATGGTATGTGTCAAACACCAATGTTTTTTGACCATCATGTGGAGAGCCATTGAACTGTGTTACATGCTACAATCTTTGAAGATAACACAATTGGCCCCATGGAAAAATCTAAACCCTGCTTAATTGACGCATACATTTTGACCAGGCCATGTCATACTATAATTTTTTTGGTGGCCTGTAGCCAATCTGAGTTTGAATTTATTTTCATTCCATGTATTTCCACAGAACAGAAGCTGAATCTAAACCAGTTTTTAGATTCTGGTGCAAAGAGTTCACAGCACGAATGTATGTATGTTAGGAGGCAAAGGCTGTAAAGTTGGTGCTGTTTTGTTAACACCTGACAAGTCAAGTGAGCTCAAGTACTTTGCAGAGCTGATGAAGTGGCAAGTTTTGGTCTGTACGAAGCGTTGTTGTGGTTACAAGCGTCATTCGTGGTTATTGTCAGACTGGATGACGGAGTACCTTTAGTCACTGTTTATTTCACTCTGTTTTGTTGAGGGTGAACATTTATTGTTTTTGTAAATACAACTATGAAACAGCATGTAGCCACAGAGCTTTAAGGTGTTAGGTCCCAGCTACAGCACCTGGTTAATATCAGATCTCCACACCACATTTCTCCTATCTGTCACTTCTAATGACATCTGTTTGCTGATTTTCAGATGAAAACTGGACACACAATATTCAGATTTTTTTTTTTTTTTTTTTTTACATAGGAAGAGGTGAAACAAAGGGTAAGAAGGGGGTTTTAATATAAGTTCAGAACAGTTTTACTGATGTTTTCTGCTAGTGACAATGTTTGGTTTGCAGTTGATTTTTCACAGTAAAACAACTGTAAAAATAAAGTATTTAAGGATATGTACAGCCAGACACAGCATCCCTTCATGACTTTATCTTCATGGGAATGCAGGGAAGAAGGATGATGTTTTGATGGTTAAAAACCAATGGGATGATTGGTTCAAAGTTCACAGCGCCAGAGTGCAGCAAATATTGTGTGCAAATGTCATTGACACTGGGGAGGGATGTGGAGCCATAGTTTAATGTAGGGTATGTGGGGCTCGACCAAGATTGAACAACAGGAGCTGGTTATTGTTGTGGGGTACAGAGGAAAAGCTCATTGCATGGCTAAGAAACCCCTCTGTTCCTCTGGGAGTCAGTTACCCAGCACACACAGACTGTGAATGCTCAGTAAAGACTGTAGCTGCTGGATACTAATGAAGCAGTGTGCTCATTGGGAGCAGTGAAACAGTCCCTCTCATTTCCAGGCGCCTTCTGATTAGTCCAAAATGCAAATCCTGCCTCCTCCCAGGGATCTTGAGGGCAACAAACCTCCCATAATTAATGCTTAACAGTTACACACTTACACACACTTACACACACTTACACACACTTACACACACTTACACACACTTACACACACTTACACACACACACACACACACACACACACACACACACACACACACACACACACACACAAAACCACCTCTTCAAACAACAGACCGCTGGAGTATGCATTGCATAAGCCTGTCTGGTTCAAGTCATGTGGCTCGCAGATGTTTGCTTATCATTTGTTTGAGATATCAGTTTCTACACATGGCAATTTATATATCAGAGGAAAATTGAACACAGACAAAATAGACTGAAGAGGAATTTAATAAATGCAGAGTTAAGATTAAAAAAAAAAAAAAATTAAAGCTGATGCCAGAAAGTTACAATATAATTCCTGTTGGTGGAGAATTGATAGGAGTAACTTTGTGCTTCATGTTCTTGTCTTAAGGGAACAATAATTAGACTTCTTAAAATATTGACCGATGACTTCCTGGTGGAAAATCATGTCACACTTAGACATTGAAACTCTCCAAATAATGTTGTTTGCGTTGCCTGTAGCTAATACTTGGACCAAATTACTCTGCAGTGCAAAAAGGGGAATGTGTGGCGTGGTTTGGCTGGTATCTGTGCTTTGGCCTGAAAATACACGCCAGTGACTCCCCTGATAAGCCTTTTCAACAAAGAACTGGTGCTCTGACAATACACCAGTTTGATGCCCTTTTCATATTTCTCAGCCCATTAGCGCCTGCCCAAAACATCTGCCAACACACAAAGCCACTAAAACAAAACAAAACAACAACAAAAAAAAAAAAACAGCATCACCCAGGGCCTTGCTCATTTGATTAGGGATTCAATTATTCAGAGAAAGGGCCTTGTGTGATTCCAGTCAATGGAAAATGCCACTCTTTGCCAAGAATAGAAGGTGTAGGCAAATGAATATACAACAACTGTTATGTCAGTTTTTATCACTGTGTGTCAAATTGCAGTGTGTGAGTAGCTGGGCCTACCGTGAGCATTGGGGTCGTGAGGAGACCCCATGCAAAAAACTCCAGGAAGATGACCACCACAGCATGGTAAACACTGGGCTCACCAATTCCCTGAGGCTAGAAGGAGACAGAGACAGACACAGAGGTGGAAATGTTGTTAGTCAACGAGCTGCAAAACAACATCTCAACAGGCATCAAAGTGCCTGTTAGTGGTAACACATTATCAGATCAAACCTTAAACTGGAGTCCATTTGAGGGGGCTCTTTCTCTAATGATACTGTGACTACCTGATCCTGTGAGCCAACCCACTGTTGGGTAAGTTTGTAAAAAAAAATTTAAAAAATGATGTGAAACTTATGTTTTACTCAAGACTGGGGGAAATTGCGATTAACCACTGCAACACTGAAACCTTAGTCTACCACAAAACCAAACATCCTTCTTTATTACAACCATTTATATTACCATTTCCTGCAAACAGCAACTGAAACTAGCTATAGCTACAACAGGCTGTGCATATACAAGCACATAAATAATGTTATGCTTGAATTATACTAGATTAAGATAATTTTTTTTAAATATAGATTTTACTATTCACATAAACCTGAGGTAGTCTATCATATAATGATAGTTTATTTCATATTAAATTGTATATTTATCTTTTTCAAATTGGTGAATACATTAGAGGTTTGAGCTTTATTTCAGTGGTCTGAAACAAGGCTAGAGCAGCTTGATGTTTTTTTTCTACAATGATGCTCTTACAGAGAATCTTGTCTCAAACTTAAACTGTTGTCATCATTTCTACCAAGAAAGCTTTGTCCCTGCTGTCAAAACCAAGCTATTTTTTTATTTTTTTATTTTTAAAAAACAGCCACAAGCCATTCTCTGAGTTCTTTCCCCAACACTCTACAACATGAGCACTGTGCTAAAAGTAAATTGAAACTAGTAAGCAATTAACCAGCATACACAAGAAGAATAATTTGAAAGCAATGCAAGCACCCTGGCTCTATTAATCTGGCCATACTAACTCTAATTACAATATAAATGTGAGGCAGACAACTTGATTAAGCTGTTTACATGACATCTGGTGTATCGCCTTAATCTGATTAAATTTTTTTGCTTTGAGTGCAAATAACTAACCAGCGTTTAACACAAGAAAATATTAATTTCATCAAGACATTCATCTATGCTTAGTCCATGGAAGTATGGATATTTGTAATGAGTAAAATACAATTAGCCACATTTTTATCCCTCCTGTAGCCAACCCCCAAGAGAGGAAGTCACCTCCCTGCAGCATTGTAAAATCTATACTAGTCTGTATGCTGAGGAAAAAGTGTGATTAAGTGAGCATGGCTCCTGAGCAGGACCTTGGCCAGGAAACACAGCTAGTTGTGAATTGTGGGGACAGTAAAATAGGCCAGGGCAAACGTCACCACAAAACTAGCTATTTGTTTATCCCTGCATGTGGTTGTCATTTCCTCTATGTGGAGATAGTGAAAGCATCCAAGGGAACCCATCTGCAGAATTTGGTATTTCTGCTTAGGGCACAAATCAGATAAATTCTGATGCTTTTGTTCCATGATAAGTCTAAAGTCACACTACCTGCATTATGGGAAACAACAAGGAACTATCTGCAGCTGTCTCATTGTATAAATGTTGCAACTTCCTTTTTTAGAAAAGCACCATGTACATAATAGTAGTTCAGGTTTTACTCTTGACTAGTGAGCATCTACACCTAATAGATATAATTGCTAGAAGTTGGAAGTGAAATCTTAATGGCTGCATGGTCAAACCTAACTGCAGTAATATAGTAAAGCAAAAACAATAATTTGAACTGAGGACCTCACTGGAAAAGAGACAGGTGTAGATACAACACTGTCATCAGGGTGACATGACCATTACTATGTGGAAAACAAAAGTTTATTGTTCTTCTCATTATGATTACAACTCTGTGTGCCTTCATATGGATATCCAGCATGTTTGGCATAGCTGCCCAACTGATTACATAAGCAACATTGCCGCCTCACTATATTTAAAACAACCCTACCATATCCACTACTTGCCAAAAGCCTAATTTGGGACAATCATTACTTCCACTACCTTAGTGATCCAAATAACTACAGTCCCTGATATGATGTGCAGTTGTAAATTCAAAATACTGTACAAGGACGTTTGAAGCTTCCAGTTAAGGGCTTCTTTTTCCCCCCCACAGTATATGATGGTTTTTGGCATAGCTGTGTTAGTTGTCAAATAATCAGAAAAATGTGTAAGAATATATCAATAAAATAACATTTCATGGTTAATGTTAGAACAAATATCAGGATAATCATATTCTGAAAACAAGCATATGCAGCTCTCTGCATTTAAGTAGGTAGGTAATGCTGGCTTGGGCAGTGGCAGACAATGTTTGGACTTGCCTGGGATGTGAACTCTCCATTTGTTTGGGTTAATTCATTCATGCAAATGGAAAGTTTCACCTTAATCCATTTCTTATGTGTTAAGTCTTTTGAAATTAGATTCAGTTTTTCTTTTAAGATTGGTACATCTTTCTCGCCTTTACTTACATCCATCTCACTTCCAATAATGTACAATGTATTTAATTATATCACTACCCTTTAGCAGTGGATATTAACCACATAGTAAATATCGGGAGATATTTTCGTGTTTATCTATATATATATATATATATATATATATATATATATACACACACACAGCCAATTCTGCAGACGGGTTAGAGCAATTTGGATACAATGGCCATTTAATGACTGTATCTAAATTGCTCCCTAATTGTTTGGTTTGTTTGCTACCTCATTGTGTTTGAGTTATGAGAAGTGGCTGCTGCCACACTGCAATTTCCCCAAATAAAGTACAACATCTACGCTAAACGACGGACTTTTAGTCCCTTCAATTGGTATCCAATAAAAATTAAGAGTACAAAACTAGTCCTGAACATTGTTTGGTTATGGAAGGAAGAAAAAAAGACAAGCAAAACAAACATAGAAAAAAAACTATTACCGTTAGACACATATGCTGGTAAGCTAATGTTAACCTAGCCCCAGATAGTACCTGTGAGCTTCACTGTTACACGTATTTTTCAACAAAATTACATCAAACGCAAGAAACCGTCAACATTAACTACTGCTTGGAGTTAAATAAACTATTATTCAGTTTGGGTTTGTTTGTATAAAGCGATGGTCGGTAAAGAAAAACACACCTAGCAGTTAGCCAAGCTGACGTGTAAACGGCCGGCCGGCCCAACATTAGCCGATGCTAATTCACAGCTAGCCGCGTTAGTCACTTAGCTAGGCAATCCTAGCTTACAGTTACACTACCTGCCGGGGACCAGGCACCAAATGCCGCCTCGTAACGCTGCTTATCATTAAATAAACAAGAGTACCGACCAACTTCGGCGGTCAGTGTAGCTCAGTGTCAAGCTAAGTTAACGAAGATAAATAAATATTTAACTCACACTTCCTCCATCTTTTATTATAATTTTCTTTGCAAGAAGAATGCTGCGGTTCAGCCGCTTTTTCTTCTTTTTCTCCCCCGTCATTGTTAACTTATGTCCATTCTTGGTGTCAGAGGATCATCGTTCCGCCTGTTAAAAGTAAAACAATGTGCTGGTCTCGGCTGGTAAGCTGATAACACCTCTGCAGTTAGCTTCAGAGAGTAGCTAGCGACGAGCTAACTAAATGATGATTTCTCATCCCCACCTCACTTCAAACCCACTTCCTCAACTTGATGTAGACCCGCGTACGTCGCTCGCTGATTGGCTCTTTGATGGACGCGCAAACCCAATATCGGCGTCTGATTGGTTAGGAAAAAAATATGATGTTATTTAATCCTCAAATGGCGAAACAAGAACGTCACGTCACGCGTAACAAAGAGGAAATACCTTATAAGGAGGACAGTGAACAAGATGTTCAGATACTCCGATGAACACAATTAGAATAGTTAAATAATATAAACCTATAAAGTATGATTGAATTTTTCTGGAGATTCATTAAATCACAAAAAGTAGTAACAATATTGTTGCTGCTATCTATGTTTAATTATTCTACTTTGAAGTTTTGATTAAATGGTTAAAAAGTAAGAATATCTCAAAGTCTACTCATGTTAAGTTTTGCAAGTAAAAAAAAATGATAAAAATAATTATGCATCGTGTACGCTGGTGCATTTCACAAAAATGTATACTCCACCTATCTAAAACAAATGTAGCTGAAGATAACAGTCCCACAAAAAATCCTGCCTTCATTAAGGCTATAATGTTGAGGGTTAAAAGAAACTGTTGATTCAATTTATTGATAATCTTAGAGGGTGCAAATATTAGTAAAGTTGCTCAAGTGTGTTAACCTCAAATATGAGATGGACAGGAATGAGAGAAACCATTGTCCAAAAGTAAAATATCTATGACATACTATGTTAATAAATTAATCGCTCATTGATATTAAATTCACTTTGTCCTTGTGTATTGGTAGACTTAGTGTCATAATTAGTAGGAGTATTACAGCAGGAGACAGCTGAGAATGGTCAGTTTATTTCAGTTGGTGAGAAAAAGTCAAAATCAGAATATGTCCACCACAGTATACATGATTATTAATCCCTGTAAAATGCACAGGCATGCACGTTTAAAAATTGCAAACCCAAATGTGTGGACAAAATGTTTACTAACTGCACAGTCCTGGAAAAACAAAACAAGTGGGGGAAATATTTTCAGTCAGTCTAACAGGCAGCATT
Source organism: Remorina albescens (assembly GCA_034769265.1). Classification (NCBI taxonomy): domain Eukaryota; kingdom Metazoa; phylum Chordata; class Actinopteri; order Carangiformes; family Echeneidae; genus Remorina; species Remorina albescens. The sequence goes on along the minus strand of CM068478.1, from coordinate 6,046,941 downwards.
GTTAACATTTCCTTTACAGGTACATTAAGACAGAGGTCTGTCACAGCAGTCAGTATGAAGACAAGTGGAAGAAAAAAAAAAAAAAAGCTTTAGATGTACAAAAATTTACCCAGTGAAAGCCCAAAAAGCAATGCAACACTATACAGTGCAGAATTACTATATGTACAATGTTGAGTGTTTTTGTTTTTTTTATTTTGGTTCAATTAAGACATTTTTTCCACAAACCACATCAACTCCCATTAGTACCATAGTGGTGAAGCTCAGACAGTCATGCTTTAGTAAAGGAGATACTTGTATTCTAAGTTGCTCCTCAAGATGTTGCCCTTATTTTTATTTTAAGATAAGACAAAGCTTCATAGAATGGGTCCAAAATACTACCTTATCTAAAATGTGTACTGTACTATTCTGAAATATGTTTAAAATACCATACAATCATACATAGTGACAGTGTGTATCCATTGCGGATGGGTTTTCTTCAGATCTGTTAAAAAAAACAAAACTAAAACTGTCTATATGGTTTGCTTGTTAAATACATATAAATTCTCAAAGCACTTTGTTTCCATAGCAGCGCTGATGAGTGGAAAAGTCTGTAAAACAAAGTGCTCAATCATCTTTACCAACAGATACTTGGGAATATTCAAATTATTACAACTTGTGGTGTTATTCTCAAGATAGATCTTCATCCTCATCTATGTAAGGGATGTCCAGGTCATCAAAGCTCCCGTTGAAAGTCTTGCTGGTGACCTTGTCTGTTGGGGAAGGGTCATCTTGGATTGGTAGGAAGCCAGTGAGTTGAGTAACATCTGTATTTTGTCCTGACGTGAACCATGTCTCTCCATCATCTGCCTGAGCCATAAGACTCTTGATTCTCTGTCCCAGGTCAGGGGGTTTATATGGGCAGTCAGGTTTCTGGGTTTTAGGTTGCATAGTTGCCTTTGCTGCAATAGAACCATCAAATCTGGTCAAATAAAGTCAAATCATTTGTCAAATCACTGGTACACCTGTAAGAACTAGCGAATTTTTGGGGTGCAAGCATCCTACAAAGCAGGATAGGAGGTAGTTTTTTGGCAACTGAGCATAAATTTCATAATCATCCTCCTGCATATTGAAATTTAAGTGATCTATGAGCAAACCAGACATCTGCACCTCCTCTTGGTTCCTCCGGCTTTAGAAAATCAAGCTTGTGACAAGTGACTTGTCAATCTTAGGTCAGAGAGAGACAATTCTTATTTGCAGTTTAACAAATGCAGATACAGGTCCACAATCCATTAGATGGACGCATGTAACTATTAGTGAATCATTTCAGAGAGAGAGAGAACTTGTTATCTACATGTAGTGTAGAGGTCGGTAGATAGTGTGATGGTGTGGGTAGATTTAATTACCTGCAGGAAGGAGGCGATGAGTATGTTGTGTTGAATGTTCTAATAGATTAGCTATCCACTAGTCTGTTGCCACAGGCTGTGGCTGTGCCTTTTGTGTTACATACAACTAGGTACATGCCTGTAACAGGGGTGCTGTTGGAGGACAGCTGTATTCTAAACTCACAGCTTTTTTTATGTATTTTTTTCTTTTTTAGATTTCTACGTACCCCCAGGTTTAACATTATCAATAAAAAAGGACAAATAAAATATAAAAAATATGGAAAAATACGTGCTATACATGTAGAATAGAAGAATAGCAGAAACTGATTTTGTGAATATATACAAATACTAGTAGTACTGTTTTATACTGTGAGCTATGAACATGCCAGAGTTAAATAGTTGACTATGATCACCATATGCTAAATGGTGGTGTATGTGTCATTTTAATGTAGCTATTAGCTTAGTACAGAATATAGTACACATCCTTTCAACACAAAATTCTTGTTCTGATTTGAGTGCATAGCCTAATTATGAAAAAAGTAAACATAAAAGAAATATTAATGGTGCTAGTTATGCCAAAAGTAGGACATTTAAGAAAATATGAAGAGGCTAAACATATATTCTCAGGGCCCCAACATTGCTTGAAACAGAGTGATTTTGGATTTTCTAAATGTATCCACCTTTGTTTGAGGGTAAAAATGTTCTGAGCTGTTCTAAATTGCCACGATTGAAGGTGGAGCAAATATCTGGATGTCATGGAGCGATTCAAGGTGCAATAGTCATTTCAAATATGAGGAAAATGGGGCACAACACTGGAAAATCTTTCCTGGGAAGGATTTACAATCTTTCACTGGTTTGTGTAACAGCTGAGAGGAATGAAAAATGAAAGTTTGAGAGAAAAACAAATCCTACTAGTCATGCCCACTTGTTTTGGCCAGGTGTTCAGAACTGCAAAAGTAAGTGTGACATATATTGATCCAGATCTTCAATCTGCACGCACAGAGGCAAAAACTACTATCATGATGATATAATATGGGGACTGTGTACTACAGCGCTGGGGCATAAAAAAAACAAGATAATGACGTTAGGTTTATTAGTGAGTTGTTTTCCTAACTCTAGAGGAAGGTGAAAATACCTTACCTCCCTACTGACCTTCCGAGTCTAGGCTCCCCATGCGGTCATCCAAACTCTCTGTGCTCATTGACGATGATGAGTCCAGGTTGTCGTCAGAGTGTTCATGCTCCATGTCAGGTAACCTGCAGGCCAATTCCACCCTGGAAGTAACAACACGAGATATTGTTATTTAAGCTCATGTACAATTAAATAAACTGGGGACAAAACATTTAAGTCAAGTGTAAAAGTCTCATCTCACTTTTCTTGTTTGATAGACTGGATCCTTTCAATGAGAGTTTTCTCCGTTTCATCAGTATCTGTTTCCTCTGGAACATCTGAAGGCTTTTCAACAACCTGCAGAGAGATCAGTCAGAGGTTGGGTGTAAGCTGCTAAATACGGGAGCTCCAAATCAAATGACATATATTTGGAAAAAGCAGCCAGTTTCTACCTGCTCTAAAACCTTACTCCTTTAGAAAAATTCCTCTAATTTTAGAGCTTCAGTTTGTATTACAAACTGTCTAATCGCTCAGATGAAAGCAAGTTTGACATTTTCCTTATTTATATTCAGCATTTAACATGAGGTGACATTAGCTGTAAATTAAAAAGTGAGTTTAATATAAATTTCAATGAATAGATGAACTTTCACTCTAACTCATAAGGTTTATGCTGTCTTAAATAATGCAATTTTCCAGCCAATACCACCTCACAGGGTGACCTTAGGTAGGGGTATAAACCACACTTCAAAATCCAGCTGGTCGGACCATTTGCTGCATGTCATTCCCCTACGCTCATTATGCATTTCCTTCCTGTCTCCAGAGGGACAGACAACCTGAAAACTTAATGCCTCCAGTCCTGTCCGATACAGACATGCAGACATAAAAACTGGCCTTGTAATGTCCCCTCACTGTGTTTTGTCTTCTTAGTTTGAGCTGATTGACAGCCAGGGCTTCTGCATATTCCAGCTCCTGGATATTCTGCATTTTCTCTTTGTATCTTCTGAACTGCTCAGAGATCAGGATCTCCACACACCTGCAGATGACAGTCAAATATGAATATGACCGAAAAGAGCATAAGAACACAGAATATTCAAAATGATCGATCTTACAGTAGACATGAAAAATAAATGAATACTGTGCAGAGCAGTGTGCACTGTGATGACTCACTGTGTAGTCTTTGACACATCCTTTATACTGAGCAATGGGTCATCAGCATCAGGAGAGCGCAGAACGCAGGGGGCAAACACAATGGCAAGAGAGTTTGGTGACATCTTATTATGCTCCTGTTCCTTCGAAACCCTAAAAGACACACAGGTCAAAATCTGTCAAGATTTTTCTTGTACTAATTATGACGAATGAAATAAAAATCTTCTTACCTCACAAGGTGAAAGATGAGACGCTCTAATGTGTTATAATTAGCTGGAGGAAGTTCATCAATCTTTTGGTACACAGCCCTTATTCTCTCTGCTTTCTCTGGCAGCTCTGAGGACGGAACAAGTAATCAGTAGCGTAATCATTATTTGAAAATATTAGTTGCAGCTATAATCACAAAACCAAATTCCAGTAGAAGCTCAAACCAGAGGCTTGCCTGTGGACAGCTCCTACTTTTTGTGTTTGAAATGTAGTGTGTAAAGATGAAAGCGGATTTCTGGAACTCTGCCATGTTGCATTATATAAAGTAATCAGCGGTTCCCTCGAAACCATTGGTGAGGCGCACATAGTTCAATTTAGGTTGTGACCAAAGATAACATATCTTAACTATTTACCCCTCCTCTCCCCATTCTAGACCGTAGACAATACAAAACTGCTCATCCATCAGGAATGCACTTTTGCAAATACCGAAAAACCTGCTAACCGGACCCAGTTTATATTTGAAAATGAAAAGAGTATCAATATTTACATACCCACAGCATGCAGGAAGTCACTGTAGAGGGAAAAGGTCATGAGAGGATCAGGGAGCTCTCGAAGCCATCGTTTAACCAGGCCAGTGATGGTGTGGATGGGGTAATTGTCTAAGCATGCTGCCTCAGGATCTGATAATGAGGAAAAAAAAAAAAAAAAAAGATAAAATTATACAGTTTATATTTAATTAAAACAAGTTTTAAAGTACAGGTTTAGAGGTTAGAGTTACATTGTGGGTGTTCTTGTGCCACACCAGTCATGACTGGGTTAACTGGTTCCCTCGACAAAGTAGTGAAATTTCTCACCAGTCTCCAGAATCTGGTGAAGCTCTCTCGCCCGACAGGCTGAGCCAGACTTGCGGTAAATTCCTTCTGTGTAGAGGCCATTTAACTCAACATGCAGCAGCAACAATTCAACCACCATGGGCACAGGGTTGGCTTTATTGGTGAGGAGACACACCTGCACCCCAAAGTGAAGGGAGCCTGGCAAACTGCTATCCTATAACATGGAAAGACCAGGTAAATAGATGTGAGAAATGAATGTCCAGTGGGTCTTAAATGATGAAAAGAGTATCAATATTTACATACCCACCCTTCACTTAACCATCACCGGCCTGGTTAAATGATGTTAAGAACCATAAAACTATCTGTCCCTACCTTCCTGGCGCACCGTGTTGAGCAGTCAGTGATGATTTTGTTCAGGCACTTCTTGTGACATATTAACTTGCAAGCTAAAATGTCAAACACAACAAGTTTAATTTACTTGTGTACATCTTGTGTATTATTTTGAACACTATTAAAAATGTGACTTCCAGCAGCTATTTGAACTCACCGCTGCACATGTAGGCTTTCTCCATAGCCCAGATGTAGGAGCCACACAAATCACATGACTGCAAAATGTTCACCTGGTATGTGCTGAAAAGGTGATCCAGAGGACTATCAAACTGTAGACACAAGATGAGTTTTTTTAGCCTGTATTCATGAGGAAACTGAATGGTGCAGATTTAGATATTCAACTTACACATTTATCCTTTTTCCTCCTCTTCTTTGTTGTCTTAGTTGTCTGAGCGAAGTGAGATACATGAGTCTTTCTAGTTTATGAGCTGGTTTATCATCACAAAATGAAGACTGAAATTTCCAAATTTACCTTGGTTGGTTCAGACTCCGCTCGTTTCATTTCACCCCTGATGAAGCCGTCCAGCACAGACTGGAACAGGTTGACCACCAGAGAGATTTCTGCCTTCTTTTTGGGTGCTGCCAGTGTGATCACTTTGTTGTGGTAGCCTTTCATCAGATCTTTATAAGCGATTTGGGGCTTCTGTTCGTCACAAAGCCAGTCACCATTTTTACTTTCACCATTATTTGGTTTGTGATACATTGAGTAGCAGGTGTTAAGTGATATCAACATGACACAACGAGAGCTGCTCAGAAAAATAAAAAAAGACGAACAAACAAAAAACCAGAAACAAAACAAAACTTGTAGCCCGTTTTCTACAATTTAAAGCTTTGAATTACTTCCAGGTGCAGGGAAAGATTTTGACATACCTGGACCGAGTACATGCCTTTGATAGTCTCTCTGAACTGCATGGTGGCTGTGAGGAAGATGCTCTCTGTTGGCGACAGCTCTTTTATTCTTGTTTGCAGGTCATTCACCTGGTGACAGAGGTGAGAAATATATGAACAGAACGAAATACAACGAATACACCATGTGCAGCATATGGGGAGACCTTTACAGCCTAATATCTTCCACAGTGCCTGTACTTTCATTCATAACTTGAATATTTGACAACCATCACATCCCCCCGTGTGTCTGTGCTAAATTTGACCTACTTTGTGATATCAAACTTTTTCCATTCCACCGTGAAAAATTGATAGAACATTTTAATTTCTATGATAAGGAGTTCAAAAATAACTTCAACAAAACACCTCTATAATGTTAATAATTTATCACATGAATTACTCAATGATACAAATATCAGAAGGAACGTTTTAATTCTAAGTGGATGAAATGCTACAGTTAAAAGATAGCACAGACCGTTTATCTGAAAATCTAAAATTAAAAATATAAAAATGCACAACATAGTGCCTAGAAATTATTATGTTTAGTGGTAGCAATCTGCTGTGCATTGATTTCTCCTCACCTGGTTTCCAAGGAACTCATCCAGGTTTCGCAACTCCCTGGGGTCGGTGATCTCTCGGTCCAGAGAGGTGTTCCACTCAATCGCCCGTGTGGCTCGGCTGATTCTGATGGTAGGGTTTCGACTGGCCCTCCCACTGCTTTGGTTTGAATTGTGGTAGGGATGGGGTGAGTAGCTGGGCAAAGTGACTGTGGGTGACACAGATATGTGAGATTACATTATTAATCTGACATGAGGATCAGAAGTTTAAAAATTGGGGATGTATAGGATCATATAAAATAGACTAGTCATCATGAAGCATAAGGTAGACACTAGTTGTTGTGTAAATAACCTGTAGATGGCAGTATACAGAATCTACCATTCATAGATGTTGGCAAAGTAGTACAATGAACAAATACAGTATCATTACTTTATTTCACTTTCCCAGAAACTTTTCCCTCAAAATATTCATATACTGTCTACCTCAGCTCATTTAAAGCTTTCTAGATACGGAACTATAAAATATTTGCACTGTGCGGATAAATACATTAAGGTTTCTGTTTTAAAATCTTTTGGTTACCAGTTTTATCTGATGGAGAGTCAGTGCTCGGTGACAATTTGGTTGCCCGTTTCCGTAAGAATTTACTGAGAAACCACGTCCTGCAGAAAAGACAATTTGTGTAAATTCCACTTACCATTACAGCTTGCTTATGAAAATCAAAACTTATAATTCAAGTTAGGGAACCATTTTACCTTTCAGGAGTTGTAATTTGTGACTGGTTAGACCCCTGTTGTTCTGAGCCCTCATTGTTGGCACTTGATCCATCTGGCTCTGCTGATAGCTGTAAAAGTATTAAACCATGAAGATGCTTTAAATGGAGCTGTAACACTTGTGAATGAAGAAATCTAAAAACTGTAAGCCCAAAAGTAAAAAGGTGTTAATCTTCTTTCCCCACCAAGACCTCCTGCAGCAACCGCAACCATCTCTTAAAAAAAGCTTCCCGTAGCTCCCACACCACGAAACCAGAACCCGTAACCATGAAAAAACATCAGCATGATAATGGTCACCCTTCACCATTTTTATTGATTTTACAAAGCTACAGTAACTTGTTGTCACCTTAATGTTTAACTTTTAGTATGAAAAAAATTGAGTCATATTTTAACTTTGTTTTTATTCCTGTTATCAAGTTTTATTTGCACAAACAGGTTAGTAAGCTCTCAATGACAAATGTTCTAATTCCCAGTGTCCCATTTTTATACATTATTTACTAGATGTGAAGAGCTCTGTACACCATTAGTGTGATTATTATGAATATCCCCCAATAATGTTTTTTAGATTATTTTAGGTAGAATGATTTTTGCTGTTATCCAGCTAACATAAGATAATTTAACAATTGCTCCTTATAAATGATGTGTTGTAGTTTAGGCTTTAGTTGCAATGTAAAAGACATATGAGTGGCAATCCAAGGCTTAATGAAGAAGAAAACTGTACAAAAGTTTATTAGTAATGATATAAATAATATTTTACCCAATCCTATTTATTTTTATTTTCTGGTGTGCTTATACTATAAACATAATCAGAATGAGCGCAAAGGAAGCAAGAAGCTAGCATTGTTGAGGCCACTGTGATCAAAACCCTGCTGTAAGATTAAAGCTGCCAAAAACACACTGACATAGGAGCAATTCACCACATTCAGCAGTGACTGTAATCTGAATCAGTTGACCCAAGGCTTGTTTGTGTGAAGAGACAAAAAAAAAAAAAAAAAAAAAAGCTAAGAAATTAGTTTTGGAAATGGCTTCGATATTTCCTTTTGGAAATGAAAGCAGCAGCTCATCTTTTCTAGTACTGAATTGCAGAGAAGACGTTTCACAACAATGAAACCTTCACTCCACTTCGGACATACACATGCAAGCCTGCATGCACAGGAGAGTCTTTGTCGGCCAAAACTTTCATTTGGTCAGTACCTTTCCCCGGGGATGGCGGCCCCGGACATCCACACTACTTGCCGAACTCCTCATGCTAGCCAAATGAGGGCTGATGGGAGGCAACGGAAAGCTCCAGTACTCGCTCTCCTTGGAAGCCCCAAAGTTAATCATCAAACCGCTGCGGGCGTAGGCTAAGCGCCGCTTGCGTTTGGACTGCTTGCGGAGGTGCACCCTGACCTGATTGGGCCAGGAAAGTTGATGAGGGACAGACTAGGAGGCGTTCTTCGTGTGAACTGAGCCTCTACTCACAGGTTTATCAGCTTCACATAAACTTGTAGTACTTAAAACTACAGCAGTTTGAAAAGCCAAACCCAAACTATTATATGTGAAAACAACTATGAAGCAAAGCAGAAGTGGATTGAATGTTCTGATTGAAGATGCAGTTGCACTGATTTGCACTGTGAAATAACACGAGAGAGGTTACCTCATTGGTAGAAGGTGAGCTGTCAGAGCCTGATGAGCTGATCTTGGTCAGTTCATCAACAGATTTGGACTTCCCTTTGAGGCTGTTTTTCAGATAGAACAAGAGGACAGCTGTGGATTATTGTGGGACTAGAATAAGGTGCATTCCGCTTACTTTTCAACGTGTCGAGATATAAATTTTAAAATGTTAATGAAATGTCATCATCTTATCATGACATACAGAATACTAGAAACACATGCTCAAGATTGTTGAAACACAAATATAAAACTAAGAAAACTTACTAGAACTGATCTCTCTCTATCCGGCGTATTTCTGGACTCGAATCGTCTGTTGGCTCACCCTCGCTCTGCCTTCCCCTCCACCTCTCAGCTTTCTCCTTAAAGCCCCCAATGTCTTTGTATCGCTGAAGTGGGCTGCCCTTGGAGGGGCTGGGGGAGCGTTTATCACTGTCAACTTTAGTGTTCGGAGGGAAGGAGAGGGGTCTGTTAAGAGGCGGAGGGGATCCCTGTCGTTCCCTGCTTCGGTCTTTCTGTACAGACTGGCCGTTGACTGGATCAGGCTTCTGGCTCCTGCTGGGACTGAGCTCCAAATTATGCTGCCTCTTCAACTCTTTTCTTTTCAAGCTGTCACATAACAACCGTTATATTAGACTCGTATGAAAGCAACTGTATCCATAATATAAATGGTAATGATTTATCATTTGATTATATATATTTTTTTACTGGATAAAACCTGAACTGATATGGGTGTAGGTGTTAGGTATAGGGTTATATTTTCCTTAAATAATATCCTATGGTCCCTGAAAGACTTGAAATCTATGCAATCAGTGTAATGTGCAAGTTTTGAGTAACGGCCCTTCGAAGATATTGCAACAATGTCAGCCAATTGTGATGATAAATGCAGGTTCAGTTGACAGTAGCGTTTGTCAATCATCTTGGGTGGACAGTACATTTACATGCTGTACATTAACCTAGTTCCTGTGTCATGTTTTGTTACTAAAATGGCCTCAATATTTACATTTAAAACATTCAGATGGTGCCTCTTGGAACCTGCTCTAATACAGGAAACATGTAGCTTTTAAAGTCAAGCAGTTACATTTTTTACTACAAAAATATTTTAAATTTACTAAAGTGGCAGATGTATTCAACAGCAGCAGCAGTTGATCTGATCAGTGCAGGAATCATCGGTACAGTGGTATGTATACCTGTCCCGTCCGAGACGAGTGGGTGACTTCTGTTCATCCTTTTCCTCCTCTGACCTTGTCAGGGAAGTCCTCCAAGCTGTCTGGATCACTGTAGCAGCTCGGTTTTGCTTTTCATAAAACTCACGCCAGCTCCTCTAAAACAACAGAAATCCACCTTCAGTCCTCTTTCATGGTCTCTATTTGTTTATTTGGTTTTAGGGTCTAGTAAAACCTAAAGAGGATTCTAAAGGTAATTCTATAAACTCTACCTGTATGATGAGTGTGGCATCTTTCTTTTGCAGAAAATGCAATCTTATTAGACAGGCGCGGAACCAGCGCTGCAACATGATGATGTGACGCATCAGTTCTTTGTGAAGAGTGTCTTGGAGCAACTGCTTTTCCTTTTGCTTGAGGAATACCTGAGTATATGAAAGGAAGGCATACAAGGGATGAGATGAGTTCAAAGCATGAGGCCCAGTGGCATCATGTAGCCTGAATAACATTCAATGTGTTTTTATAACTTCATTTAAAGCTTGTAATTATGAGATCTCTTAATGTAATTTTGATATAAATGAAAAAAGCATGGGTAAATGACCCCAGTGTCACGACTATCAACAACACTACATTCATCCTGTACTTAAATGATCTTCATAAATTAGTGATATGATTAACCTTTGTTTTTCCTATCTGGTAGGTGGACTTATCCAGCTTCATCCTCTCAAACAGTTCATTTATATGCTGCGGAGTTGCACTTGATCCTTTTGGGAGCAACATCCTGAACTTGTCACCAAATTCCTGTTATCAAGAGAAAAACTGTATCAGAAATGCTGTTAATTTTGTGTGGTGTAATTTTAGTTTGAACTTCCAAGTCTATCTGGATATTTATGTTCATTTTACCATGAATGTGTATTTGGCGCTGTAGCCACATTTCTGGATGTGAACCATCTGCATCATGTCTGTGTGCCTGATTTGTTGCAGCACAAGCTCATCATCAAAGTGATGTTCCTTCTGTAAAAGCAAACATTTCCACAGGGATGAACTGTACTAATCTGGCCAGTTTGGAAGACTATAATTACCAGCATGATGTCACAGATTCATATATGATGTTACCATTTCGGCGTTGGAGCGGACACAGAATATGAAGAAAGGCTCAGCTTTTTCAATCGTCTCCATCAGCTTTCTGAGCGAAGCCTGTATGAATCACCGGTGAAATGGTCCGTTTCCATTTGAAAAAAGCAAACATCAAAGTAAGCAATCAGCTAATAAAAGTGAGATTCACCTTGGTTACATTGAGAATATCTTATTTTGGGATGATACTTCTTAAATATCATTCATGGGAATCAGGAAAGAGAATGATAATTATGAGCAAAGCTACATCAAGAGACAAACCTGAAACTGAGTGCCAATCGTAGGCAGCCTTGTTGTCTGGTCAGGGTGGAAGATGGACTTGCTTGTTTGGTAATGTGCAGTGAGACCAACAACATGTTGAAGTGAGTGCATATTCACGAGGTTCTGTTCGACAAAACAAGATCTTACTCAGACATCTCATTTTAACTTCTGCTAATGGAAAGATTCAAGAGGCACCGCACTTCACCAAAATGACAGCCTTTACTATTGTTTCACCTTTGGAATGATCTGCTTCTGTTGACCGCTTCTGCGCTTCCTGCAGAAAACACAGACAGCATCAGTCTCCATTTAACATACAGCTCTAGCAATGGAAAATAAAACTTTGAAGCATAGCATTAAAAAACTTAAACTGAAGCCTTACTTACTTCCTCTTTTCATAATTGGTAAATATGTCTTCAAAAACGTCAATAGGATGCTCATCAGAGCGATCAAATGAGAAATCCAGAGTCATGCTGTTGCTGTAAATGTCAGAGAAATATTTTGACTGTTTCAACAAAGGGCATTAGTATTTTGTCTTTGAAAATTTTAACAAAGGGAATATTATGTTTCAGTCAAACACTTTAAGTTTGTCTCTTTTAGACCTTAAATCTTGAGTTTTCCTGAGTAGATACAGTTCAAATAACTGACTAATTGACAATGAATACACAAGAAAAATTTATAAAATGGCTATAGTTCTAAAATACATATAAAATTAAATAGATACTCCTAGATTAACACCCAATCCGTAATAAATTCACCAGTGTGGTGTATTTACCTAGATAGTCGGTCCACAGTGCTGGTACGCTGTCTAATTTCTTTGAGAGTTTTCCTTGAACTTTGTCTGGCAGCTATTGTGATGACAAAACCAGAAATCAGTCACATACAGTATGATCATCAAAACATTGATCAAAAGAAAGAAAAGAAGAAAAAGTTGATGGTGTAAAAGCCGACTGAATCATTAGGAAAAGCAAAATAACCTTTCATTCTTAACTATCAAAGATGTATTCACTGTTAAGTCAACATTTTTAGGATTGACTACAACTGAAAATGTGGTTCAGTTGATAACTTAAGTGACCTACCCTGTTCTGCCCGCAGACGTCCCAAGTGTTTGAACACTGCGACGATGCGTATGGTGGCTCGGAGGACACCCCATCTGAACAGTGCCGCAGGGCTGGACGCCACCAGATGATGCAGAAATGCCCGCTCACTGGTCCGCAGAAGAGCTACAACTTCAGGATGCATGTGCTCTGTGTTTTTCTCTCTGAAGTCCTGAAAAAAAAAAACAGCGATCATGATTAATATGCTAAATACTTTACTGTTGCTAATCTGTGGCGCTCCACATTGATTTGATAAATAAACTTCACAATAAATGCACAGTGTTCTCAGCTGAGGGAGAAACATTAATCATTCACTTAGCTCACATAGATTTATCAGGTGTTTCCCACACTGGTTTATCTAAAAAGGCCACAGCAGGTCTCTTTTTAAAAAAAAAAATTGCATTTCAAATGTAGCTGGGGAAAAATTTACACTGTACAATGTGGATGTTTGAAGTGCAGGACAAATACTCCACCTTGATGTGATATTCAACACTCCCAGCAAAATGTTGAATGGAAAACATTTGCTGTCTGTTTGGAGAGGCTACAAGGAGTGGGTTGTCCTGATGCTGCTGCTTTAGCTTGTCCAACAGGGTTTCATCTGTGCCCTGAGGGAGGCTGAATATACACAGAGAGAAGGAAAAAAAACAATAGAGGAAAACAAAAATGGCTCCAAAAACAGAGCATGTGAACAGGAACAGAAGTTGCTTCATTGTTCAATTGAAATTTCTGACAAACTAAAGAGACGGAGAACACTAATCTCCCATTTCTCACTGATTCAACTCCCAACTGGACTATTTACTGCATGTCAATCCTTCACTCTTTCTCCCATTGTTCCTATTGTTTTATAGATTTGAAAAACAGAAGCTTTTTTCTACCAGGCTCAGTTGCCCCCAAAAAAACTATGATTAGCCAGGCTGACTAATTTGTCCTTGAATCACGAGTTACATATTGTGCAAATGCAAAGATTTTTTTCTGATTTTTTTGTATAAAGTAACATAAGGCAGCAAAAATAGGGGAAGTTCACATACTTGCACTCCTCATCCAGTAGGCCAAAGAGTCCAGTTGACTTCTCACTGATCAGCTGAATGCAGCCACTATTGTCAGAACAGTCAATGTTTTGCCAAGTGATGCCTTCTGACACATAGTCTTCCTAGAACAATTTTCAAATCACATAATCAGGTGAGGTAAAAGATTTTCCTTGGTGGTGATGATGAAGTGATGATGAGTTGATGACAGTAATTGTGCTCTATAAATAGACTGATGATGATGAAGTATTAGTTAGTAGTAGTTAGTATTAGTTAGTAGTTGCAAGGAAACAGAAATGAATAATGAGATTGCCTGTGAGTTCTAAGACTCTCTATCATGAGTTGGATGAGAAAATAATGAAGAAAAAAAAAAAGACATACAAAAATATGAAAAGACAAAGAACTTTTAACATTTAAAAAGGACTGTGAAAGCTGACATCATCATAAAAAAAAACTGAATAATATACGTTCATAATTGTATCTGTAATTTTCTTCATATAATTTCTGATATTGTTAGATATTTTCACTGAGGGAACCTATCGCACACTGAACACGGCAAAAGGGCACATCAAGAGCTCCAACTGTATCATGTTGATGCAAATGAAAATGAAACTGACATAACCTACTTGTTCAAGCTTGAAGATGCTCTGGTTTATGTAATAGTGTAGTTTTTCATTGGTGTAGTTGATACACAGCTGCTCAAAACTGTTTGTCTGGAGGTTCTCAAATCCAAACATGTCCAAGACACCAATGGACAAACACTAAAAAACAACACAGCAAACAGGACAGTTCATAAAAAAAAAAAGATACAAAAGAAGCATACAGTGCACTGTTATATGTATATATGATATAATTTTTGTTGCAGCTTGAAAACTTAAATACTTTTATTGGGAATATAAATAAATTGTTAAATGGGAACAATAACTTTGTGTCCATTTTCTTTTTGAGGAATCCTAATCCAGGTATCTTAGCAAACACAAACAGCCTTTTTTTGTACTTATTGGTGACTCACCGAGACCAACTCCTCCATGTTTCGTCTGTTCAGCATTGCATGGTTGATGTGAAGGACAATCCAGTCAAACAAAGCACCGTATAAAGACTTTGCCATGGAGTCCCGCACTTTGGAGGCCTTTATTTAGAGAGCAACAAACAGAGAAAATCCGAAGCTTAAGGGCTATTTTTAATGCACAATTAAACAGCAACACCAAAAGCAATTTTCTTAAATCCACAAAAACACTCGAGTTTGATGTTTGAGGACAGATAAGTGCAGTGAATTGTTACAATAAATCGCTGAGTGGTACCACCATCACCTCGGAACAAAAAAGGGTTTTGATTCCAACCATGGACCTGGGGAGTGTGTGTGTGAAGATAGCAAGGTTTCTATGGCTTCCCTTTTGGGTGCTCAGGCTTCCTCACAGAGCTCAACATCATGGGCATTATTAATTTCTGACTAAACTACCTGTAGGAATGAATGGAAGTTTGGTTCAGGTTTGTTTCTATGTTGCCTCTGTGATAAACTGTCCAGGGCGTACCCTGCCCTAACCCAGGTCAGCTGGGATAGATGCCGCATGCATAATCAGTAGGATGGATGGATGATCAAACACAAGCCGTAATAATGATTTTAAACTCTATACCTCTTGTAGTGTGTACTGTGAAACTGTGATGGCGTTGGACGTCATTACTCTCCTTTTGGTCAAAGCCTCCACCAGCAGCTCCTTTTTAACCTGGATAAAAATAAGAATAGTTTACCGTTGAAACAGTTTTATAATACAGTACACATTATTAGTCTGCAAAAGAAGACCACTCTGGTATTAAACATTGCATTGTGCTTTACCTTAAGCAGGTCAGACAGAGTAGACAAGACTTCAGTCGGTCCAACCTCCAGGTCCTGAGTGTCCTCTGCCACTGTGAATGTCACATTGCCGATATGGAGGATGGCAGAGAGGATGGAAAATATACTGCACAAACACACACAAACAGATGGCATATGTGTTTTTTAGATGACACAACCCCCCTTGACAGACGTACTGGAGGTCCTCAGTTATAATGTGGGTGATAAGGAAACCTGAATGCAGTGCAGATTTAAATGAGGCATGTTTTTTTTTTTTTTTTTGACTAAACAATTATCATCAATCAGTGTGACTGCTTTCATGTTACGATATTTCAATTTGTTTGCAAAATACAGTCAAGTAGTAGATTAGGGCAGAGATGCTGAAATATGACATATTACATTTCTGCCTACTGCACATACATACATACATACATACTGCAGAATTTGAGCTTTTCAAAAGCAACGTTGTGTATTTGTGAAGTTTGTAAAAGGTTTAAATTACAAAATCTGATTTGAAAGCACATGCTTTGAGCAGTCCTTTTTCTCCTCACATTTCCTCCATCTTTTGCTCAATACAATGAACACAACATTGGCATACAAGTTACTTCTACCGATTGCTGGATAAACTGATTGAGCTGCGCCTAGAGTTTGCAACTGTGTGTGGATAAAGCCACGCTCCGTGATTGTTTTCTAGGATTTATCAGGCATGGATCACATGTCTGGCCAGAAATGTGACATAGTCCGGACCGGAACCAGCGTCTGCCTGCGCTAATCTGTAAGGAAAATATCTTAATAGACTGTTCATATTTACTTAGTGAGTCAGTCACCTAATGTCATTCACTGTCACAGTTACAGCTTCATTGTGGTTTTTCACCACAGGATCCAAGCTGAACAGGTTACAAACCATGGTGCTTGCACTTGAGCGTGTACGCTCTGTCCTTAGGCTGTTAGGCACCTGTGAACATGCTTGCAACATTTTTTCCTGCTTGCTTTGCAAGCTCTGACCTGTTACTGAGATAAGTAAAGAAAGCTGAAACTTTGAGTATCTGTTCAGTTCAAGAACACACAGTCAACCAATCAGCAAAACTTTGAGATGAGTACAAGAAACCCAAAACTGGAATGTCAATGAAAAGAATTTGAATACTTTGACAAAAAAAAAATAGATTGGGTTTTAAAAGAAGAAGCACAAAGTATACAAATTGCTCTGTAACAACATTTATTTTGAAGCTTCTGGCATCTGCACTTGTGTCCTTTATGACAAGTCCCACATGCCTGGCAGTGAACTAATAATTTTAAAAAACACTTCTGGTTAAATTATAGAAACATCCAAATTATTTGTTGTGCAAGCCATTCTAACCTTTCCTAGGTGTGTTCACACTATTCAATCTGAGCCTGTAGCATTTCCCCTGTGTTGTTTATTATCCATCTCATACATACTGTTTCTTGGTGGAGGCCAGGAAGCCAACCATTTCCATAGCTTGATGGAGCCTCTTGTACTCATGTCTAAATTTCTCCTCATCGCTGAGATGGAGATCTTGCTGCAGAATAATCAGAAAGAAACAGCAGTTAAATATTACGCATTGTCATAGAGGAGTATATAGGTCAATCTATACTGTCCACACACAAACAATATTTATCCAATATGACCTCATACTTGGTTTTCATGTTCAATAAAGAGCTGTCATCTTGTTGTACATGTCATCTCTCTCTGTAAATTTGAGTGGCTGACACACTAAAATAAATTGTTGCGTTTCAAAATAAATATGGCTGTACTCTTTCTATAAAACATTTAGCTCAAATTTTCCCCAATTTCATACCATGACAAAAAATGACACGTTACAACTTATGGCAGTTCTCTCTCATCTATTTCTTCTGCTATAAACAGTGTGGATCGAAGATACCTGCTTGAGGTAGAGATAATCTTGCGGCTTTAACAGATGAAATTCGTCCTGCTCGTCTTTGGAGGCTCCCAGCAGCAGATAGTAGAACACGTGGTAGTTTCTGCGGGTCAAAGGTCACAGGGAATTAGATCTCCTGCACGCAGCCATAAAGGTGTTTTGTGTGTGGTCTGGTTTTAATACCCATAAATGCAGATCAGGTTGCAGGTTTGAATTGGTGATAGTGGAACAAATGGTGGTATCAGCTGAGTTTAATTTCCACACAAATCTTTTAAATCTAAAACCAAGTTATATGAGTGTTTGACAAGCCATTCTAGTGAGTCTTCATTATACCTCTCTCTCTTATCTCTGGACACCAGGCGGCACTTTTCAAGTAGGTACTTCTCAATAACAGCCCTGCATTGAACACACAAGAAGGGAAAGTCAAAAAGGTGTGTAGCACTTTTGGTGAGGTTGCCAACGCTGTCCAACATAAGAAGACTAATGAACTGAGACTAAAAAAAATATAATCAGCCATGATAAACTTAGCCATGCAGAAACATTGGTCAGAAAATTAAAACAAGCTCCCTCACCCTCTGATGGTGCCGCTCTCCAGGTAGTTGAGCTGAATGAACTTCCCAAAGCGACTGGAGTTGTTATTATCTGCAGTCTTAGCGTTGCCAAAGGCCTGTTTGAAACACGGGGAACATAAATTTTCTCTAAAGTAAACAGACAAATTTCTAGGCAAGTTTGTCACAGACACTGGCACCCAGACCTAAACACTGTAAAAGTCTGCAGCACAGAGGATCTATCAAGTAAAATTTAGCTTTGGGCATGGCAGGACATGGTATCCATCAGCAGTCTTATGTAATAGCAAATATCAAGTTGGTTTAAAGCTACTTATATTGTACCAAGTCTACAATGGTCTACAACAATTCCAAACTAGTTCAATAATGATGAAATTACCACCACCACTTTTCTTTTTTGTTAGCAGATGTTCACCCTAGTTTGCTGTCTCTCAGCAAACCTCTCAGTTTTATTATTTTTCTCATATATAAGGTTGCAACTAATAATAATTTTTCTTATTGATCGATCAATTAATTTCAGAATGTCAAGAAGCAACATCAGCTGCTTGTCATTAATCGTGCAGGCAAAGTTATTTGATCATGTTGATTATTTTCTTGCCTTGACTGAATACTCCAAAATGACAGTTATCAATTTAAGACTTTTCAGGGATATTGCAAAGCTTGTTATTGGTGCAGTGACACAATAGAGACAGTATCTAAGGTTCGCTATCAACAACACAACAGACTCCACCCAGGATAAGTCAATGGGTAAAATGACACATCCAGGATTATAGGTGCTTAGCTGACAACAGACTCTGAATCAGCTTCAAATGCCCAAGTTTAAACCTTTCCCAAAGGAAAAAAAAATATCCAAACTGATCCAATGTCTGCCTTTGACTGTATCCATTAACTTCATTCCTATGCTGAGGGCCGTGTTCTGACATGCCAGAGCGCTGTCTATGCAGACTGAGAGAGACATGCATACTGTGATCACACGCTGGTAGGTACAACACTGGATGGCTAGAATTTAATTTGACAGCCGAACTTTATAAATACACATAAGTGGGAGGCCTCAAACAACACACGGCTGTCATTTTCAACCAGATCGATGGAAGTTATCTAAAGGGAGATGTAGATGTAGGAGGACAAAAATGAAAGGAATGCAAAAAGTAAAGTAAAGCTTGTGTGTGGTAAACAAAGAGAAAAAGAGGTGTCCCAGTTCATGCTGGATCCTCTTAAAGTTCCATTTTATAATCATATCCTTCACATGATCCAAACCCTAAACTGGGACATGGTAAACACTGACTTTGTGTATCAGCTCAGAAGAACAAAAGTTATTTTTCCAAGAGAGCCATCAACTGTTCATGTATTTATTGATGCTCATAACCTCAGGAAACAATACACTTCTTGTAAGAAAGTTATCCCAAAGCATCACATCACTGAATAACAAACACTGCAGACTATGTGAAACAAGGATGGGAAAAAGAGCTGGACAGTGAAATAACCAAAAACTGGGGCTGCATGCCTGGACAGTACATTTGTTCTGTACCAACTCCCAGAGACGTCCGCTGGAAAAAATTAATTTGCTTTTATATCACTCCCAAACAGAGGTTTAAATAAACTGCTACTTAGCCAAGAAGTTGGGGGACTGCAGCGATGATGAGCACTCACCATTGATCATGCTTACGCTTTCTGGTCTTGTCTTTCTATTCACTTTCAGGGATATAGAAAAAATGGTCTTAAAAATTCTTGGTTTTACCATACAAGACAGTGAAATTTACAAAGGGTGCAGGAGCTGTGTTGTACAAATGCAGACAAAATAAAGCTGCATTACTCTGTAAAGGGGGGGCTTTTGGGAGTGTATATGGTTCTCAACACAGGGAATGGGAATCAATATGCCCTTGAAATGGAGAGAAATTCATGATCTCTGAATTGAAACACAGCTGAACTTAAGGAAGAAGAAAGTGAGGAAAAAAATGCATTTATGAGAAAATGTTTGAGCAGAGAAAGAGATGTGGTGATTGTCAGCAGACTAGATGAGCCTGTTCTGACACGTTCCTCTTTGTGGTGTTCCCTGAGAGGCAACGCCCTGCACACTCCCCCTGTGGAGCTTGATGCTCCACTTCCTGATCAGCAACTCCAAACAAAAACCTCCAGCTACAACTCCTATCAATAGAGCAAACCCAATGCAAAATGAAACCAAGACTTCTCTCAACACCTCACAAAATACCTTTAATTACTTACTGTTGATTTGAAAATTAGTGAATAGATGTGTAGGCCACAGCTTTCAGAAACCAGGGAGATAACATTATATGAGAAATTAGAGGCAAAGAGGAAACACTCAGACTTTTTGATTTCAGATAAAAAGGAAGAAGTATCACAGGATATGACTCATGAATGCAAAGGATGATAAAACGATATACAAACCTCATTAGATTAACAGAACAACTGATCCGCAGAACTATGGAAGCAATATTGACAACCCCTTTCCGATTGACCTCTACTGACATTCAGCTGGAGTGTAAACTCTTACATCTGGCTTCCTCTGGCTAAACCTCAGGACAACTTTCATGTCTAAAGTAAGTTGGTTCCCCATTTTACCAAAACAGCACACAATTCTTTGATATGTTCATTTTAGTAGCACAACAAAAAAATATGCAAGAGATATGATTTAACTGAAACACTTAAGCTGTTGCCTACTTTAGGCAATACTTGTCAGACTTGATTACAGAGAAAAGCAATCCATATTTAGTCACTGTCTAATTCAAGGCTTGCCCCCTTGGGATTGCATGGGGGCGTGGTTATCAACAAGTGGGCCAGGATCCTTTGTGTAAAAGGTTACACGATCTATTCATAGATTGATAGCTAAATAGATTGAGAGTGTACTTGTGCACAGATCTGAAATAAACCATCTGTTCAAACACCCTTTCTGTGTACTGGTTACTCATTTTCATAGTGCAGTGTAAAGCTACAAACAGTCACCAGTCTTTTTGTCTTTTGTTCCAGCAAACCATATTTCAAATGAGTAAACCAACCAATGCCTTGCTTCCCGCTTGCTGATGTTTTTTCAGGGGTTGAGCACTAGATAAAGTTCTTTAGAGTTTTCCTAATAAAACAGAATTTCTGCTCTAAGTTCCAAGGACGCGGGTATTTCCCTAGAAAACCAAATGGCCTAGTTTCATGTCAAACAGAACAGAAAGCACAGATCACAGTGACACATAGGCAAATGTGGCGCCCAGTTACTCATTGACAGAGAGCAACAGAAACAACAAACACCTCATTTAACACTAATGTGTGGGAGAATAACTGAGCATAATCCACTGAAGGAGTGGATTCCCATTTGAAAGATACTGTTGTGCATTCTGAGGCTGCTTGATTTGAGGAAATTTAAGGAAAATCCAACATACGAGAGGAATAATGTTTAACAAGCCGTTCAAATGCAGCTATGTGAAACCAAAATGTTCATTAAAATACTGCGTACTCAGCACAGGTTTGTCATTTTCATACATAATTATCTTTCATACGTTGCAGTTAATCTTAAGGGATACAAAACTATGACAACACAACCACTGAATCTTTGATAGTGTGCCTGATACAGGTTTTTGTGGTTATTGTTGATTACACATTTTTTTTTGCTGCAGGAAGTACAAACACATGGTACCAACATGCATTTCCTGTCTAAAAAGGAATGCTTTCTTTATTTGACTGCGTCTGCTTTTGCACTGTAGTGACTTGCAAGCCTGAAAAAAGGGAACTGAAACAAGGGCATGCAGTTTGCATATATTCAGCAGGAGCAGATGATTAGGTAGCGAAATCAGATAACATTCTGTAAAATCAATCAAGGACAAGCTCTTGATTGATTGATTGATAAAATGAAAATGCCGGCACCCTGGTATTTTTTTTTTTTTTTTTAATAATCAACCAGCACAAGCAGGTTGATTCTAACAGACAATTTAGACAATTTGCTGTTAAACTGTCACTTTTAATAAAAAGGATGGGGCAGTTTATTGCTGAATGTTTGGTCTGTGTCAGAAAAGAGTGACCAATAACTGAAATTTGATAAGTAAAATGTGGACTCGTCAACTTACTTATTTTATAAAAAATAATGAAAAAATATTCAGTTTGCGATAATATTAAGCTGTACATGCCTAGAGTTGGAAAAGTTGTGAAATTTTTACTTAAATACAGAAAACATTTTTGTAAATTAGAGCTGAAACTAATGAAAATTTTCTGCAACCTGTTAAAATATCAATTATTTTCAGATTCCAGTATCTCTAATTTGTAAATGTGCAATTTTTTTACAGTTTCATACCACTGTAAAGCTGACAAGTCTGGCTCTGAGAAACAGTGATGACAGTTTTTCACTATTTTGTGACGGATCAAACTATTATTCAGGAAATACTTCGCCAGATCCATCAACATTTTATGTAGTTACTGGTTTCAGCTTTGATATACACTATCAGATGGCACAAAAATTATTTCTCAATTCACCAGAGCCATTCCAATGTTTTTAAAAAATTTGTTTTGTTCAATCATAAAATGGACTGATATTCTATTTGCGGTAGTAAAAAGCAATAAAACTCAACATTTCAGAATCTGGAATCAGGAAACTTTAGACAGTTTTGTTTTCCATTGACCGAATTATGGTTTTAACTCTGGATCAAAGAAATATGAAAAAGTATGAATTGCATGTTTGGCATCAGATTAAAATGACAAAAAACGAATTCTCCTCAAAGTCTTATTGCATCTACAAAGCTCTCAAGGTGGACTACTAAGGCACACATGGGCGACAGCTGGTTCATGAGGTGGGAAATTTCATCTTCCAGTCACCTACCTCTAACACTGGTCCTGCCCCAAGGATGGTCCGTTCCAGCCCATATGAGTATGTCTTCTGGCTGAGAGCAGTCAGGCAATGAATGAGATAACTGCTGCTTTCAGTCTTTCCAGAGCCGCTCTCCCCAGATATAACGATGCTCTGGTTAACCTGCCTGTTCAGCATGGCACGAAAGGCCGCGTCTGCTATTGCAAATATGTGAGGGCTTAGTTTGCCCAGTGGCTGGTTCTCATACATCTTGATATACTTGGGGTTGTAGTAAACAGGTAGGAACTTATTGGGATTGATGGCGATGAGGATGTTGCTGGCGTACGTGTAGATTTTGTACTCGTGGAAGCGTTGGCGTAAAGCCTCCAGAATACTCTCCTCAGTCACAGTTTGGAGGTTGCAGAGGTCATCGTAGTCCTCGTTGCCTCCATTGTTGGTCTGCTGCTGCTCCAGGACGAAGTGATACCCCTTGTTCCGAGGGTGCCACCTTTGTGCCTCAGGTGGCCACAGCAGGACTCGTTCCAGAGGGCGGTCAGCAGCTTCCAGCAGCCTGTCCTCTTCGGTCATCTGCCTGACCTCCAGCAGGCGGTACGCCTTGCTGCTGTCCAAGCCCAGAGTGACCACGGCGTTGTAGATGACCGACCTCACCGTGTCCCCAGCACTGATCTGCAGAGGACAGCAGGCAGGTGGGTCCTGGGACGGACTGTGGTAGATCTGCACAACACGGGCTCCTCCATCTGTAGTGCTCATCCTGACAGACAGAGTCGGGCTTCAGCATAACTCACTGCCCCTACTCTGCCAGGATCCACTGTGGAGACACATAAAGTCACTAAATGCCATTTAAATGTTTGAAAATTTAAATAAAACGTAAAAGTAACGTTAGTGGGTTTTTTTTCTTTTTTATATGGGCACATAACACCTCAAACAGAAAGAAGTCGACTCCATCACCCACAGTAACATTTCCCACCTCCACCTCCACCCAGGTGACAGTGTCAAACAGAAATAAGTGTCAAGCTGGACTAAAGCATTAAAAAAAAAAAAAAACAAGTCTTACCTTTTGAGGAAACCAAATCATTTTATATTTTTAAGCCAAAATCTTCCGGACAGCGAAGAAATAAAACCAGTTTGTGAACCTCCGTTTGTCGTCAAAGAACTCCAATCAGATAACTTCAGGGAAAAAAAAAAAACTTTCTTCACCTGAAGTGAACCAGAAAAAAAAACTAACACAAATAAAACAATAACCCAAGCCTAAAAAACACCTATAGCAGGTTTTCAATGATGAAAAGGTGATTTCCTAGCTGAAATAAATCCTGCTTTCTTTGCGACAATGAGAACTAATGTCTGCTCCTGGTTGTCCCGGTAGAGAAGTTGAGCTGAGTTTACTTCCTAGATTTCTACACAAAGACACACACACACACACACACACACACAAACACACGTCAGCAAGTTAAAATGAAATAATAGTTTTCCTTCCCAGACATGAAAAGCTGTCAGACTTGAGCTGAAACTCTGCAGGAACACCCAGTCCGGACTTTTTCATTGTGCGTCGTTGAAACGGAGCCAGCAGTTTAATTCACCTGGATCATTACGGAGGGCTGAGTTGGAGTCTCCCCCTGCTGGAGGACAGGAGGAGTTACAGCTGTGATGGAGAGGCTGCTACAAGTTCAAAATCTACACTTACATCAGCAGCATCCTCAATCCCACCAATCCCATTTCACTGAAGGTAAACTGAGTTACTCCAAAGATGGAGCGGCCCGTGTTGTGCAGATCTACCACAGTCCGTCCCAGGACCCACCTGCCTGCTGTCCTCTGCAGATCAGTGCTGGGGACACGGTGAGGTCGGTCATCCACAACACCGTGGTCACTCTGGGCTTGGACAGCAGCAAGGCGTACCCCCTGCTAGAGGTCAGGCAGATGACCGAAGAGGACAGGCTGCTGGAAGCTGCTGACCGCCCTCTGGAACGAGTCCTGCTGTGGCCACCTGAGGCACAAAGGTGGCACCCTCGGAACAAGGGGTATCACTTCGTCCTGGAGCAGCAGCAGACCAACAATGGAGGCAACGAGGACTACGATGACCTCTGCAACCTCCAAACTGTGACTGAAGAGAGTATTCTGGAGGCTTTACGCCAACGCTTCCACGAGTACAAAATCTACACGTTCCTACCTGTTACTACAACCCCAAGTACGTCAAGATGAATAAGAACCAGCCGCTGGGCAAACTAAGCCCTCACATATTTGCAATAGCAGACACAGCCTTTTGTGCCATGCTGAACAGGCAGGTTAACCAGAGCATCGTTATATCTGGGGAGAGCGGCTCTGGAAAGACTGACGATTTATTGCTTTATAGCATTTCAAACAGAATATGATAAGACAGTGAGACATAAAATGGCCAAAGGACGACTTCAAAGCAAGATACATCAACCACAAATACAGACAAAGCAACAAAGAAGAGATACAAAATAATCACTGAGGCACAAAGATCACAAAGGAAGAAAAGGATCACACAAAATGATTGTGCAGAGATGCAAACAGATCACAACGAGGAAACTATGCCAAAAATGTAACATTAAGAGACATAAAACAACCACAGAGATGCACAATGATCACAAAATTATATTCGACAACCACACAGACACAAAACTAGCTCAAAAAGATGCAAAGTGACCACAAAAGAGACCATAATAAGATTCAAAAACAACTAGCCAGGAAATGGCCCACACTCTCAAAACTGGCACAGAGGCTCCAAATCCTTTTGACAGTTTTAATTAACATTTTGGCCCTAAGTCCTCGGGTTAAAGTGATAGCTTAAAATAAGCCTTTTCTTTCAGGGTGCTGTTGAAAGAGAAGGATCAGATTTCAAGGAGAATGAGGGTTTGTGTAGAATTAGATGAAGGTTAAGCGTCTTAAGTGTCATGTGATATTGGCACGGACATAAAGAATCCTGTTGAACTATTATCAATCAATCAATCAAAAATGTATTTGTATAGCACTTGTCATACATGAAGTGTACCACGAAGTGCTTTACAGTTAAAAACCAACCCCCCCCCCGACTATGTGCTACCAACATCGTTTGGTCCCATTTCAAATAATGTTACGTCAAATTAAGGGGGTGGATATAATTAAAGCTACACTTGCATATTATGATGCAAATAAATTCAATCCGCAGTAAAGCTTTGTGAAGCTTATTGTGTTGCGACACAAAGCAGAATTTTTCCTGTGTTGTGTATGCAAATGAAGGCCTCTTTAGCACATCTGGTCTGTTAATCTTGTTCCCTGTTTAATTTTCAGTAACTCATCATTTTTAAGTCTAAAAACAGGTCACTTCCTGCTGCCACTGCTGGCCTTTGATGTGATATACTGCATATATTTTATTTTAGCTGCACAAATGGACACATTTTTCCCAACATTGTGTTTTTCTCAACAACAACAACAATAAACACAGTAAATGATGTTTGATGACACTTTTTTTTTTTTTTTTTTTTTTACATTTACTTGAAATAATTTCATCATTAGCATAGTACAGTCTTTGACAAATACAAAAAGAAGAAGAATATATATGCTTTTTAGATGCACTCAAGACATTCATTAAAAGAGAATAATCTGAACTGCACAGTTCTAGTGTGAAACAACAAAAATAAAGCACATGCAATAATTGAATGAAAAGTCTATTCTGGTGGTCATGTTGGCTGTTTCCTTAGTTGTGCACAGAAGATATGTAAATGAATATGAAAATCTGCACCAGTTCACGCCAGGTTCCATGAATTTTTGACTTTGTGTGCAATATTTTTAAATGAACAAGTCTGCAGGAAGATGGCCCAAGGTGAAGAATTAATTGTTCACACGACACCCTGACAAGGGAGGACACCTAAAATCAATAGCATGTCATATGATAGCCAGTTTAGCTTATGCTTATACAGCGCCTGTCCATTGGGGTGTATAATGGCTGCGGAGGCATCGAGCTGGTGCGCCCCAATTTGGTGAGGAGGCCTGCAGACACACTGACACCTTATTATAGCGTGAGGAATGAAAAGAGGCAACGTAAAATGTTACTCAGCACAAATCAGCTGCTGTTGGTAATGGCTACCTGCAGAGGAGGCCAGATCCACCCACACAAGGAGACAAATTAGGACACACAAACATCCATTATATGTGTAAGAATAGCAAATTCATCACTTCTGTAAACACCTGCTGTGACTAACACCTCCGTAGTCAATTCGCTGTGTGTTTATGATGATAATTTTAAATAGGGACAGTGTTAAGCTGATTTATTGGGTCTCACTCTTGTTCCTGCTGGACTGAGCCAGTTCTGCAAAGACACACTGAATCCAGTTCAGTAGGCACATGAGTACACGACCCCCCTCCCCCCAAAAAAAGCGGTGTTGGCACATTCCTAAGTGATGGAAAGCACAAAATTTATTGAATGATGGCTCTGTTTTAAATCCAACACAGCAAAGAAGAAGCAGATTTGACTAATCAAAAACACGTTTATTTACTGAAATTATCTTTATCTTAGAAATTCTACAGCTGCAGGTGATGGTGATGATAAGCTCATGTCAGAGGAAAACTGTAAAAATGAATGCTGTGATGTTCCTTCTTCTTCTACATAAAGCAAAAGCACCTGAATACTACTGAGTGTGTCTGGACATGCGAAGGCATTGGCAGCATTCCTTTTTGCTTTACAGTGCAGGTGGTCTTGCTTTTTCATTCTGTGCATCTCTTTTATTACCCTTACCTCTCTGTTTGGGGATGGCCAATGCTCTCATGTATGAAGGTGCTCATTCTTTCATGTCAGATGCTGAACTTAGCCACTGTGAACAATTTGTGTTTGGTTTAATGCTCACTAATGAGCTAAGTTCTGCATCTCCAGAAAAGTCATTAAGGAGTGGCATTTATAGTGGGAAATCTGTGTGTATCATTCTACAAAAAAACAAAGACAAAACTATTGTTCAACTAATACAATTAAACAGGTTTTTAATGGAAATCACAGATTTAATTGCAGTTGCAATGATGCTCAGTTCTGTAAAAGCAATAATGTCTTCTGCATAAACTACTGGCTATGATTTATCCAAATGAGAAATCCAGCTCCACTACAGGCAAAGAAGTCATTGAACACATGCTCATAAAAACAAACTGCATTAATGTCAGATATTATAGTGACCACTAATATGAATTATAGTGTGTGGAGTCACAAACGTAGTGTCTGGCCAAAGAGTTAGACCGCAGTTAAATGAATAACTTTTAGAAGCAATAACTGAATTGTTCTTTTCATGACCTACTTGTTAATGAGTCTTAAAAAAACAAAAGAAAACTCTCCCATATCACTCATATTCAACGGGCCATCTTTGAGCGCCATAGTAGTTCACATTCACATATCATAACCAGGTTTTTTATGAACTTTAAATGGGTATATCTTCTTTCTCTTTTCACACGATGGATGTGTTTCTTCCCTTGCCAGCTGAGAATGGTGTCTACCTGCACTGTTTGAGCTCGGATAGTTTGTCTGAGCCTCAGGACACGGGCTCAGTTTTCAGATTAAACTGTGGTGTCATGACATCACCGCTTGGTGGAAAACAACTTGCACGATGTGGAGCCTAATGGGTAAACTTATTATGTAATTTCGGGTGTATGTTGTCTGCAGTATTCCTTATTCTGCTAATTGAAATATAAGAATATGTTTTCAAGCTTCACCTCGCCAAATTACACTGGTTTAATCACAATGAGGTAATGAAGGAATTCTGTAATTTTTGCACCATTTATTTATTGTTGTTACCCACATAATGTTCATCGTTTCATCCTCAAAATGTTCGGACTCGCAGTGTCACAGGTCTTGTAAATACAACCTAACAGTTGGGTTAGTTTCAAGGGTATCAGTGTCCAAGTGAAGTTACCTGAGCTCGGCTGCTATTATGTCATTTTTCACCCAGCTTCAGGAGAAGAAAAGGCAGCTCCAGCTTTTGTCATCCCACCTCCTCCTCTCCTGTGGAGAAGAACTGTAATGATCCATCATAGGATTAAATAAGCAGGATAACAAAGCCTCCACTATCGTCTTCAAAATGTGACTTTACTCAACTTTTTCTGGTTTGTTCTGCTCAGAAACCCTTCCAGAGATGGGGGATAGCGATGGAGGGAAAAACTGGGTGGAAAAGGAGGAGAGAAACAAAACAGAACGAAAGACTGACAGTCTAAAACAGTTTATACGAGCAATTTAGCAGTGACATTTTCAGCCAAAAAATATTCCCTCTATAAGAAAGAACCACTGAACGTATTATGGTATCATTTGAACGCATGCAAATTGGTTTGCTTTTTGCATCTCATCTCCCATTCCTCCTCTGCTGACCGAAGAGCTGGAACACCCGGACTTCACTCATCTAGCCATAAAAGCGGTTTTTAAAAATGACGTGTCTCTCAACTTACCTCTTTATAAACATGAGCAGTGGTTGATGAGACACAAAGAGGCCCTCAGTGTCCTCTTACTCCCTGCTGGTGTCCCTGATCTCTGTTGCATGTTCTTTGCAAGACAGTGCTGCTTCCTACTCCTCAAGCTGTTCAGTGTTAGGTGTGGGTGAGCATGTGTGAAAAGAGAGAGGGCAAAAAAATAGGGGGGAGGGGAGGAGAGGGACGGAGCAGGGATGATGGGACAGGTGTGGAATTTCCACACCCTGCTGGTAGAGCACACGATTGGCATATTTGTTTCAGCATGATGAGTCACCCTGTTTGTACTGGAGATATGAAGCTTTCTGTTTGGACACAAACAGATAATACAATGGAAAGAAAAGTCAGAAGGATGTTCATTGTCTTAGAAATTTTATTATTGAAAGAAATAAGAAAGATATTTAATGTGCCACATTAAATGTATATATTGAAAATACGTATTTTTAAAAATTGTTATTTTACTTCTGGCATCTTTATATACTCAATAACATAAAATAAGGTAAAATAGTAAGTTAGAAACACTAAATGAATAGTGTGTGGGGGGCTTGGAAAATCCCAACAATTATACATTACTCTGATGTAAGTTCCCAACTTAGTTCTTTCTCAGTTCTGTATGAAAATATGTATTATTTAAAAAAGAAAACAAACTACATAAACATTTTATTGTAAATTCAATTTGTGAACAGTTTTAAATGTTAAATATATACCAAAAATCTCTAAGATTTTGTTTGGCATATTCTGTGATATATGTATTTATTATAGAAATGCATTACGTTGACTCTTATCACTTTCATTGTGATGAAGTCTTCTACCTGTTCTGCACCATCCAGCAGACAGACAAAGTTAGCAGCTAGCTGTTGAAATCAGTGCGACATTTGGCAGCTAAGTGGTCACATATTTCCCTCAGAACGTGGAGGAGACCAAAAAAAAAAAAAGAAATATTATTGGGTTTATTTACGTGTGGAATGTGCAAATAGGTGAGTGTGCCAGCTCAGATTCAATAAGTGATAATGTCTCTTCCACAGCTTGTTTCAACTACCTCCAACAGGCCAGTAAATTTAATTTTAACTATGAGAAAACTATGAAAAAATTTTACGATTCCCTGATTTTAAGTCCCCCATCATCCCCGAGGATGTTTTCCAAAATGACAAAAAAAAAACCACCGTTTGTTTCCTGCAACTAACAAACTCTATCCATTTGTAGCGAAGCAGAGGAAGTTGTAAACTTTAACTACCCATCACACAAGGGCCCTCGTGTCCTTCACCATACCCTCCATATACATTCTGCCCTCTCTGCATCAGGGTGATTGCTTTTATTTCAATGGCTGAAACCTGACACGCAGCACTTCCTTACATGGGTGGTACATGTCAGTGCCCCTCTGTAGCAGGGCAGCTGGGGAAAAAAAAAACCCACTGAGGCTTTCTTTACTTGTTTTTCTCCCCTCGCCTTTTAAGAGCACTTTCCAGCGTGCTCCCCTCTGGCCCCTAATGCTTCGGGTCCATTTAGAAAGGCAGAGCTGTGAAACCTAAGCTCATAGGCACGATCAAAAACAATTTCAGCCTCTGATTGAGCCAATATCCACTTGACACTTTGAAACAGGAATCTGATATGTGTTACTGTACATGCACAGTAGAGAAGGCGTTGAAACAAAAGCGTTAATTTTTTAAATTGTTGCTTAGTGTATCAATCTTACAAAAGTTCAGAAATGATGATTATTTGCAAATACACTTTAAATCCTCTCTTAGACCTTAAATGCACCCAATAATCTTGGCTGCAAAACACACAAGCTAATAAGAATGAGAGAGAAACCTACCATTTTCTGAGCAACTGTTCCTCCAAAGGGTTTGTTTTGGAGAAGCACAAAGAGATGTGGCGGCTTTTGTGTGAAACTAGATCCAGTTTGGAGTGATGGGCAGCACATGGCAGGGAGTCATGGACGCATTAGCCCAGGCTAATGGGCTAGCTGGCTCCAGGAGGCCTGACTGTCCATTATGTGTGGCTACAGCTGAAGGAATCTGAAGGTACACTGCTTTTTGACCACTCTGATGTCCACAGGGCCCCTAAAGTTTCTTTTTCAATTATGTGATGCTGATTTCCAAAGTTGCCAACAATTTACTGGACATTGGTTGAATTTCAGTTGCTTTGGCAGCATGACTGTAGGGAATTGGTTGGTTGATTCACTACTTTGATCCAACGAGAAATATGTCAACTACTTCTGGATCAATTACAATGAATTTTTTCAAGAAATGTTCATGATGAACAGATGACAACCTTGGTGACCTCTCTCTAGCGCCACCAGGTGGTTGACATTTGGAGTTTTAAGCAAAGGGTCTCAACAACCAACGGATAAAACTTACATTACAATATCATATATCCATCCAATATCCATCCAAACTTTTATTTTCCTCTTTTGGAACTTGTAAAGAAATAGACCTTAAAGCTACACTGGAATAATACAGCAATAAAGTTAAAATTAAAAGGCCCAAAGTAATTTATGAACCAATTCCATAATCTTGATTTAATATGACTTTCACAAAAAATTGCCAGACATATCAGACATGGCCTGTGAGAGCAAAATGATCCAAGCTTCACTGGATGAGTGACTGTTAATAGTTTGTCTAAAGGGGCATAATGAAGGGCTTGTACATGTTCTGTCCTTGCTGTGAGTTTCAGGACATTGGCAAAGCTCCAGAGGAAGGTATGAGGTGGTCAAAAAGGCCAAGAAGATGGGACGGACCCATGAGATGAACAGCTCTTTATGTAGAGAGAAGT
This sequence comes from Remorina albescens, assembly GCA_034769265.1. Lineage (NCBI taxonomy): Eukaryota > Metazoa > Chordata > Actinopteri > Carangiformes > Echeneidae > Remorina > Remorina albescens. Next base: position 6,015,051 of record CM068478.1, on the reverse strand, counting down.
CGATTGATCTGCATCCTTTTGCTGCATGCGAAACCAGCAGGCATGTTGGAGGCTGTGGTGAGTTCGACAAAGCAGTCGGATGGGAGGTGTTTTGGATGTGTTGCAGGACTCTGGAGGATGTGCCATAGAGGGTGCTGTTGCATTAATCAAATCTGGAGGTGATAAATGCCTGAATAAGACTTTCAGCAGCCAAGAATAAGAATGAAGGACAAAGACGAGTGTTTCTTTTTTGCATAGGAGATGAATTTACATCCATTAAAAAGCTGAGTAATGTAATTTCTACCTTTGATTAAAGTTATGCTTGATTATCAAGAACATAATATATGTAAGGCAATATTTCAACATTTTGGATTTGTAACTGATGCACTCTGAGGATATTTGCTGCCCTAATTTATTCCTCCCAACAGATGACCTTGCAAAACTGTCAAGGATCATGAGTGCCACCTATTAGCTATATTGAGAATTAGAATCTATTTTTAGATGAGGTTCAAAAAGATAATTTCAATCAATTTCATGCCTTCTTGGATATAAAATTGAGGAGAGGCTGAACAATTTAGGAATGTTCTATGTGCAAGATCATTTACTCTGAGCAGCTCACATTCAGCCTCCCTCAGTATCCTTGGTCCTCAGTGGGATCGGGAGATATTTAGAGGCCAACAGGACAGGAAAAAAAAAACCATCTGGGCAAAAGGTGAGTGAACTTTGACCCCAAACAAGACTGGTTAGTGTGAGTTTGTGCATACCGATCTGTCAGGTCAGCTGCACTGCACCTGACGGGAAATAAAAGAGAGTTAATCACAGTCATTAAAATTTAAGTGATGCTCCAAAACAAGTGTTCCCATTACTAGAGCCTAAGGCGATGGCTTTAAATGTCACGTCTGTTGTCAAGCAGCCATTCATCAGAAATGGTAAGAATATTTTTACCAAGAACATGACCACTTTTCCACTTTTTCAAATTTACCACTGTATCTGTGTTTTTTGGGAAACAGCTGTCTCCAGCATTTGCAATTGATTTGAAGTCAGCATTCAGCTGTGACTTGATTTCTTCTATTCATCAGAAAAATTCAGAAGCGTTCGGATAATGGATAATCTCTTTCTGCGTTTCTGTACAACTTTAGAAAACGGCAGCAACCACATGCCCGCATCTACAAGCTGTTTGCATCCAAAATATTAAATGAGTCACATTTTCATCATCCAAAAGCTCTTTGAGTGAATTGTTCTGACTGAGGCCAGCTGCTGCTGGACAATGACAGAAAAGGACAGTTGTTCATGTTGCTGTGGGGCTCTTAGAATTTATCCATTTCTGATCTTTTTCCAAGCAGATGTTATAATATACACCCTCTGAGTAAATCTTATCTTGATGCAAGCCAGATCATTCATTTGGTTGTTAGTTTGAACCCAAAATAATTGAAACACCTGCACCTGGCATTGAGACACTAAATGTTTCTCTGCCTCATTTAAGAACTTTAGTTGGTGTATTTTGTTTTTTTTTATTTAACATTATTCGTCCTAGACCACTTAGGTACATCAAGGGTGTTGACAGTTTCACATGTTAATTTCAGGTAGGCAGATATATAAACATTAGCATTTGAGATAACATAAGAACTGTCCTTCAGTCACACTCAACTTCTGTATAAGATGATAAATGTCTAAAGAAGCTTGATCCACTCGTCATTATAATTTCTCATAAGATCCTCACCATAGTTCAGTCAGTGATCTAGAGGATGAAAGGCAGCTCTCGCAGACAATATGAGAGCTGCAGCACTAAATAAGATACTGCCACTTAGGAAAATAAGAGAGGTCGCTTGGCTGCAGCCAAGGTTGAACGGTGTGTCAGCACAGTGTGTCGAACCACACTCTTAGACTTGGCTTTTCCTGGAGTTGGTTCAACTGAAGTCTTGCAGGACTTCCTATATTTCTTTAATGGCTGTTTACAAAGCATAAAAAGCCTCTTGACACCTTCACTGATCATCCGTAGCTCTTTTATAAGTCGGAGGCTAAATGAGGACATCTTAGCAAACTTTCTCCAAATTAGGTCGTCTGCCTTTTTAAATGAGCCTTTATCCTTGTTGGCATATTTCACTTCAACTTAAATGCAAAGTTAAGTAATGGTTTCACCAGTGACAAATTACTGCTCTGCAGTACATTAGAAGGCGTAGTGACTCTACAGTGCATCAGATAATGATTTTTCCTTGCCATCCACTGTACCCTTCTGTTATCTACACAATAGAAGACAGAGAGAACAACTTGAAATATCCACAATAGAGACACACTTATTATACTTTTTCAGAACAAAGTTTCATTAGAGATTGATTTAAAGTCATTGTTTGAGGCAGATGTGAAACAGTCAGGTGCATTTTGATGTTAACTGCTTAGCACGGAGGATTAAGCACTTTATAAAAACAGATCTGAAATTAAACACAATAGATAGAGAGTTGTCAGCTGTCAAGCTGAGTACCGCTTTGATTTCTCCCTCGGTTCACGGCTTTGGGTTCATTGCTATTCATCTCAAAATGCTGGAGGCTTCATTATTTGTGTGAAAAGTAAACACTTTCCACAGTTTCTTCTTTCCCCATCAGCTCCGACTCTGCTGTGTTTCCTCAAAGTTCTGAGATGCAAAACTTTGAAGAGGGATGGATAAATGATGTAGCTGTTGTTTGTGGGTAAACACAAAAAACAAAAAAACTAAAATGGATGTCCCTGAACTTGAAGACCAGGGGAAAAGCGCAACTTAGTCTTTAGATGTGTGCTTACTCCCAGTCACAGTGCCTATGAAATTAAATGTTAAAACTGCAGGAGGCTGCAAAAGAAAACACAGGAATTGACGAAGATAATCAAATTTGAATGTGGTGAGTTTGTTGAGTTTAATGAACACTGCATCTTATTCTTCAAACAAGATGTGAACAGTTTTAACTATCCTTATTTGAAGATCATTAAAACTAAAATCTGTTGTTTGATGTTTGTTGATCGTGAACAGAGCAACAAAGCAGAGATTTTTTTAATGAGTTTTTGGAGCCTGTCAGAATTTATTCTTGAAAAAAAAAAATAGAGCAAAAATTGGCAAAACACCACAAAAATAAATACAATTTGGTGCTGCAGAATTATTTTTCAGCAATGTTTGCAGTTAATTGTTTGGTCCTGAGGATGGTAACATTGGTTGGTTGAACAGTACTTTGTCACAAACTTAAATATCCGAAAAACTTTTGAAAATACTATTTGTTTGAAAAGAGACACACAGTTCCTAAAGCCTGACTTTGAATGACTTTGTGATTCTTTATCCTTTGGTCAAACTCTACCTGCAGCTAAAGGGCTTCAACACATCTGTGAGGAATCTAAATATCTGGATTGATTGGTACTTTTTAGTCCTGCACTTCAAAGGTTATTCGTGGTTCCCAGAGGCTAAGTCCTCGTGACCTTGATGACTCTCTTACTTTTTGTCTACTGCCACCTGATACTAGCCCTCTCACCAACTATGGATTATCAAGAAATTTGCTTCAGACATGACTTTTTCCGTCAAAATTAACTACAGGAACATGACCACCATGCCAAAAATGAATTGGTCCATTACTTTGATTGATGGTCCTGAATGCCTCACACTGTCTGGTTGATCTGCCTGTGATGGTCAGGATGCTGCAGAAGTAAATGCAATATTATTCTCTTTCTTGTCTGTCTTCACTGAACAAACTCTTTCTGTGGACTGTAAATGTAGAAAACATTATCTGTTTGCCAGAAACATTGCAAAGTTCTTTGGTCATTCCTTTTTTTTTTTTTTTTAAATTTACAACAATTTGATAGTTGAAAGCTCCTCTGTAAGATCCTGACCTTCATACTGTTGTCTCAAAGGGAGCATGTCTCTAAATATCAAAAGACAAAAGTCTGCACCTGTCAGTCGTCACATATGATGGTTGAGTCATACGTTACACACATTCGTTCATTCATTCATATTAACCCTATAACGCCGTGCGTATCATATTTGATACATACATTTATGAGACCATCCCCTTGGCAAAATAAAATAAAAAGGGATTGAAAAAGGCAGCTGTTTGGAAAAAATAAAGATGCAGATATAAAGATACAGATGTTATAGATGACCAAGGAAAAAAGTTTTTGTTATTGCCTGAATTGGTTGTAATGCCCGATGTAACAAATATGATATAAACAAAAAGGCAAATATGCTTTTTTTTTTTACATTTTGTTAAAGGACCAAATAAAGATGTCAGATTGAAAAAAAATTGAATTTTCTGTCCATTATTTCTCTGGTCAGGCTTTATAGGGTTAAATACTAAATTAATTAAAACCAACCAGAAACTCCAGAATAAAATGCTACCTACAAACAATTTGTCGGAACAACATTTAAACAGTAATTTAATGAAATATGAATTTTAAATGGCTCATTTTGACCAATTTTAATACTTTGAGTATATAATGAAACCCTTTTATACTTATATACACTTACATAACAGAACTGAATACTTCTTCCGCAGTTGCTAAATTATCATATACATGTAGTCAATGGACTGTGGCAGTGGTCATTTCTAATTCTCTGCACCAGACTAATGACTGAAGACCTTGGCGTTGTGCTGTTGAATAAGCAATGTGATGTTGGCTTATCTGGGTCAGTGTATGCCACTGCTGGAGGTCAGATCTGGGTAAAAGAAGTCTGACTGTCTGTTCCTGTTTTACAAACAGTGTCACAGGCTACGCCACAACGCCTGGCCACACTTTCATGCACCAGACTGATGCATTCATGGTGCCACATTGTTAAGTAACCAGATGAAGACAAAAGGTAAGAACCAGAACTTTCAAAAGCATATTTTGGTATTTCTGTAGTCTCTGTTGTGGTTGTTGAGTATGAGCTTTTAACATTTTCTCTCTTGGACTTGTATCTTTCACCCAGCGTCTTGAGTGACCTCTGAAAAATTCTGCATCATCCCATGAATTTTATGCTTTAATCCATGCAACTCTAATTGCTCTGCCACTTTGGTCCAGTCTGAAATATCTCAACAACTATTGGCCATGTGATCATCTCCTACCTTTTCCTCCAATAACTAACTTCTAACTTGGAAAGACATGCAGTCTAAACCCACGTTCCTCACTTTAGTTCACAGACTTGCCTTTGCCCCTCATCGGAGGTAGTCCTGACCACAAACACTCACTGTAATGCGTCCTTTTGTGCAGCCAGTGCACCGCTGCTGCATCTCCTCTCCCATGACCACCATCTATCTGAAAAAGTCAAATCAGGTAAATGCTAGCTCCCCCCCCCTCGCTGTGCATAACCCAACAACAAGTGCTTTCTCACACCAACAGGGCAAAATTAATCATTTTGTTCCCATTTTGTTACTGTCGGCAATGGCAACAGCTTTCTGCAAGCCATCTCAGCAGTGCTTCTCAAGGCAACACTCACTCTCCCCCTGTCAGTACCCTGCCCATTAGTGCTTTTTGCCATTGTCAATTGGATGTCAGGCCATTAAAAAAAGAAAAAGAAAAAAAAAGCTGACTCCTGTGCGCTGTCCTTGATGTTTGGCACATAAAGACAAATTAGTCACTTTACCCTGAGGTCTTTAAGGCTTTGTGCAGATTCAATGTAAGCACAAAGTGTTGTGAGATAAATAGCTTTAACAGAAGACTGACCATGTAGAATAGTTTAAAGGACCTAAAGCTGTTGTTATTGTTATTATTATTATTATTGTTGTTTTTGCTGTTATCCAAATTTGCACAGAGAATGCTTCAAAAAATGAAAGCATGGATTTGCCTGCTGTCCTACTTTAGTTTCCTGTAAAGCCAGAACATGTCCGTTTCAAATCATTTTTCCAAAATAACAAACACAAATCATTTTGTATTCTTGCAAAAACCATGGATTGCATGACAAAGCATTTTTGTGGCATGATGCATTTGGGTTTCTTGGCTTGGAAATAGGAATTGTTTTATAATCCTCTTTGGAACAACGTGACCATTGTGTTCCCTAAAAGCAGGACGGGCACCAACACACCGAGCGCTGATATCTGATATGACCTCACTGGGTGTTAAATCTAACCTGATTCTCTGTAAAATGGGGCTTGACACTGTCGCTAGTCACTATCCCGCAGTGGAGAAATCCTTTCTGACTGCAGTTTTTCTGGCCACTGTCTCTAGTCTCACTGCGTTCAGCCCTGCCTCAGTGGTTTTTGGACATTTAAACACCTAGAAACTGGTTCAGGTAGTCAATCTGAATGTTTATTTTACACCCTGATACTACTTGGTGGCCTGGTAGCCATATTGGATATGATTAAACTGCTTTAGTTCCACCAGCTAACTGTAGAAAAATATTCTATGAAATGTTTTTAATTTATTGACGATATTGTTTCCTTTGCTCTTTCTAATTTTCTATATTTTCTATATTGTTTCAAATTCGGCTTGATAAAATTAAAGATCATCAGCAAACAAACTGTTTTTTTTTTTTGACTCTGGCAATTGAACTCTATCTTAAACCAATCCCAGGTAAATTAAAAAAAAATTGTTTGGAAACACTTGGCCCAGTGTAGATTTATAAAGAGGTATATTTGAAACTTCAAATAAGAGCCACTCTTCTACTTTTACTGCCAGTGTACTGCCTGATAATGAAGGTCTGATCTCATTTATGAAAAATTAGAACTCTTTCTATTATCTTTCAATGCATTCGATGCAACAGATTTAAATGTGTCTGTAATAGATCTGAGAATTCAAATCTGCAGCGGGGGGGTCAGCTCTCTCTGAGCGAGTTATTTCCTGAGATAATCTACCAGGACACTGATGCATTGTTAGAGATGATTGGAATGCCATTACTTTTTGAGTGAGTTGATCCATTTAAGAAAGATTTTAAAGATGACCTCAGAGTTGTTTTTTTGCTGTATAAATAAAACAAAAATATCTTTAAGCACATGAAATAAAATTGTTCAAATCTTGCAAATTATTTCCCTAAATTTGGAAGACAGTAAGTTAATTCTTTTTAGTGCTTAATTGAACACGTTATCCAGTTCAACTGAAATTATGAGAATAAAACATTAACATTTTAAAAGCTCATTAAAGAAGAAAAAAACTTTTTCTGCCACTGCATAAAAAAAAAAAACAAACTCTACACAAAATCTAAATGTACTGTTTGTCCTCCTGCTATGAAATAAAGAAAATATCAATGCTCATTATCTCTTACTAAACTATAGACTCAAATGCTGTATAAAACAGATGTTTGTAACAGATTCTTTTCACAGCCCATTACCATGCCGGTCTTTACATCTCTGAATCCCTGTGCTTCCTTTAAATGGCATCACTAAAACCATGTAATTATGCAAACAGTCTCTCTGTGTTTCTCTGTGCATTACACTAACATAAATCACTCAAACGCTGATTTCTTCAATCCTCATAGACTTTTGCGTCCTTTCCTGATGATGTACATCTTGTTTGGAGTCTAAAGTTGATCAAATCTCCTCCTCTCCCAATACTCTGCTCTATTGTTTCAGTCTCAGACTTTTAGACGCAGGATGGAAAACATTCTTGTCTCATTCTTGGCTGGGAAGCTGAGTGATAGCGCCCATTTTTGACATGATAATTATCCCATTTGCCAGTTATTGCTTTCTTACTTTTGGCAATTTCATACCATTAAAAAAAAAAGCATAAAATGTTGTTTCAAGGTAGATGAGAATGCAGTTTTTCATTTCATGGGGACGGGGGCTCCTGAGGAAAAGCAATGCAATAATTTACTCAAAATAGCAGATTGTTTGGGGGTGAAATTAGATTGACCCATTCTCTGACTGCAGAAACTGATCATTGTCATTAAACCACTCAGAGTGCACCGAACGGATACTCACTCTATTTTTAATACTGGGCAAATGGCAAGAAAACAGGTAAGATTCATTAACTGCCATGTTTTTTTTTTTTGTTTTTTTTATTCTACTGAAATTGCAGAGGTTGTTAAGGAGAAAGTACTGCTACAGAGAAGCAGAGAAGTGCAGTGTCGTAAAGATGCTCCTCATATTTTATACGTTCACTGTGCATTAAAGCATTGATGGGAGCAGCTGCATGAATGATTCAACCTTTCAATTTTCCTGAGATAGTGAAAAAATGTCAGTGACGTGTCACCACTGGGGATCGTGAGAAGAGAGGTGACTGCTCAGATTGTTCTTTTCTGTTAGCCTGATTAGGCACTGCAAATAGCATGGAGCATGAGAACTGCATTATTAGTGTATCGAGATTGGAATAGATGTACTTTAACTGAGCACTTTGTTCACTGTTACATACACTGATATCACAGGGAACTCATTCGACACATATCAGTGTGCTGTTACATTCTGAAGTGGGAGTCAATTTATCGTATCAGAAAATAGAACTTTACTCTTCCCCGAAAAACTGTGCTTTTTAAAAGATATTGCTTGATATTGAACATCAGCACTTTAAGGATCAATTCAAAGTATCACAGATTTAAGGGATCAGACACTTCAAGGGAATTAAATCTTGAGTTTCCAGTTTTATCGTACATTTAATTTAACAAAAGTTTCTTTGTGGTTTCTCATCTTTTATAATAATAAATACTGGAGGGATAAAAAGGTTTGAAGGACATGTTATCATCTCAATAACTTCAATACCCATCTACTTGTATGCAATAATGTTTTATTGTTGTTGGTTACTGTGAGGAACTTTAACAGTTTTATTAACTGACTCATACAAAATTATGAAACTATGTGGTCTGACAACATTGTTCATGTCTTACCCCAGCAGCTAAAAATCCTCTAAATATTACATGTATAGAATAAATTGAATATTTTTGGGTATTTTGTCCAGTTCGCAGTTAAGACAAGCTACCAACTGGAAGGCTGCAAATGCATAGTCTGCCCACCAGCCCACTGTGTTTATATTGCTTTTCAAAGATCTATAACATCTACCAAAAAGAAAGTAAAACTAGTCTACATTAGAAACAACAATAAAAGAAACTAATTTGATAGTACGAACCTGGTCAGATGATTGAAGACCACCTGAGGGACGGTATAACTGCCTAAAAGTTGTCTATACAGTATGATGAATAAAAAAAAACAAACAATCATTTCACTCACGGCATCTTTCAAAAACATGATGTCACTGGGAACAATTTGCATATTGCGTGATGTGGCACACTGGAGTCTGCATCAGAAGGTAAATAGTGCACAAATAATATATCTCTGGCACCATATTGAGCTCTAGTTATAGACTCATTTAGAAATATCCATATGTGCTAATTAGGTCATCTGGACCCTGGTGAGGACAGGAGTCAGAGTGGCGGGTAGTGAAGTGTGGCTCCCTTTCTTTACTTTGTATTTGCCCTGCAGTCGTGCAATGAGGCGGGAAGAAGGCAGGCCGATACAAAGTGCTGTGATGTAAGAGATGCACAAGATGGGAACTTTCTGAAGTAACACACACGCATACGCTGCACCCGTCTTTATGTTTGGGTATACACTGAATGACAACTACAGCTGATGATAGTCCTGTTGTAGTTCATTGAAAAAGATCTGCTTGAGGAAGTTCAACTAAGAATTACTGAGATGAAGATGACAAGTTGAGGTGTTATTGTGTCTCCACTTATCGACTTTCTGTCTCCGTGTCTGGACTGTATACATATGTATGAGCTGCACAGAATTGGATTGTAGTGTTAGATTTCCTGAAATGTCCTAGACAGGAAGAAATATTGCTTCAGTAATATTTTTTTCAAGTCAAGGACACTAAAGAAAAGAATGACTTTTCTTTAGTGAACAGTGATGCAATCCCACCAGACATTAGAAGGACACAGCTGTTCAGCAGGGGTGAACTCTACCTTCCGTAACTTTACGGCTGGCAGTTTTATAATTTGTGTTTGAGACTGATAAAATGTTTAACTGCGATTAAGTGAGATTGGACTTAAACAACTTGACGTGTACAGTTGGGGTTGGGTGATATCATGTTATAGATATTAGGAGATTATAGATATTCTTTAGTTATTATCTTAAATAATTATTACTGTCTGTAAACTGATATTTGGCTTTTTAACTTCTATGGATGTGTGACGTGGGCAATGACAAATATTTCAAATTCTTAATGGAAGAAAGGACCTGTCCTCGTATCTTAAGCAGCAATGATAACCATTTTTTCATTAACAGCAGATGAAATGACTTTTTCATAGTAATTAGCCTGTAAAGCACTGCCACACGAATCTACAGTTTCCTTTGGGGATTCAGCTCATTGCTTTGACTTTAGCGTTAACTTTACAGTGATGCTTAGCTTAAAAAAAAAAAACAGACATTCATAGTTACACAGCTGGTGAATATATTGGAGCATTCAGGAGAAGAAGAGATTTTTCCCTCAGGAGTTGGTTGAAACTAAATCAGAGCTAAAACACGATTGAATATTTGCCTGGCATTAGCCAGGAACATGATAATGTTGCTCTGTAAGTATTGGATGAACAAATCAGACACTATTTGTTTCAATGTTAACAACTTTAAACTTTCTTGCATCTTCTTTTTGCAGATCCAAAAATGTTATTGCTGATTGAAGTCATTAAGGGTTTGCTAATTGATTTTCCAGGGAATCCTCTTTGATCACGATCATGACAAGAGTTATTCTCGCCACTTCTTTCAACATTTGTTACGTTTAGGAGTATCTAAACATATAGATGTGTGTATCTGTGTGTGTGTGTGTTTTCTTACCCCTCTATTGACACTTCAGCTGTGTTGTATCTACAACAACCATCTTTCCCAGCAGCTGGAAGCAGACTGCTCATCCTGCTGCTGGGATGGATGAATCCCCTTCATCTCCCTCTGCTGTTATTCTCAGTCGTTCTTTTTTAAAGCACATTGTTTTCAAAGCTCTAGTTATTTTCTTTGAAAATAAAAGCCTGGCTTCCCTCAGTCATTGTGGACAAAGAGCCACAACACAGACGCCTTGTGCTATTTTTGAGAGAGAGATCTCTCGGTTGCTCGTCCTGCTTTCCTAATTGTGTAGTTTTTCTGGTCCCATTCATCTGGAGATTATGGTCATCCATAGTGAGCCAAAAATTGATTTATAGTGAAACGGATGGTAAATTTAACATGGCTGGAACACATTCTTTGACATTTTTTGACAGAATGGCGTTACACTATTGTAACAGCATACAATAGACTGTAGAGGAAGACGCATTTCCTCTACAGAGCAACTATATTGTCTCTCAGTGAAGTGAAGTTTTGCTCAACTGTTGAGGTGAAACCACTTTAAGCAAGACAATGATAGAGTGGGAGTGACAGGAATGATAAAGGACAAAGAGGGGAAGGAATTGATGGGGAGAGAGGTAGAGAAAAGGAGATACATTATAATGAAATGTACTCCTTGTACAAAGGAAGTGGCTCCGTCTCCTTGACTCAGAGTGCTGTCTACTCCTTGTCTGTGTATGTTTGAATCCCCACCTCCCCCCGTGCTGCTCTCCTCCCCTCCCCACCTCGCTCAGTCTCTGGCTGAGGAATCCCAGGCAGCGTTTAATTGCAGAGCGCAAACGCTTTAGTTGGTCTAATGAGCACGGCACCGGGACCGGGACTCCCTCACACACTCCCAGAGAGGCAGGAAACATTAATGGAGCCTTTCACCATGGGAGCCTCACAAGGTGGCAGGATTTCAGGTGGAGGAGAAAGAAGGAATTCACAAATCCAGGTACTGCCGACTCTGTGAGAGAATATAACAGAGGCAAGAGACGGAACAAGAGGTGGAGAAAGAGAGGAGAGCGGGAGAGGGGAGGGGAGGAAACGGGAAATACACAGCCAGAGAGAGAGAGAGAGAGAGAGAGAGAGAGAGAGAGAGAGACTGGAAGCCTGCAGCAGCAAATGAGATAGAACAACGAGGCGGGAGAGGTAGAAAGAGAGACAGAGAGGGAGGGAGAGGGGCCCCGTGTAGGAGAGAGGACTACAGGGTAAGGAAGAAGCAGGAGTAAGAAAAAGTTAGGAGAAGAAGGAGAGAGGGTGTCCAAGGAAGGAAAGGCACGGGTGCAAAGATTAACAACTACAAGAGAGAAGAAGAAGGGAAACAACAGACAGGAAGGAAGGGGAGGGAGAAGTCCTGGGTAGAGTGGAAGAAAAAAAGCTGAAGAAAAAGTTTTCTTGTGGTAAGACGTAGATGAGGAAAACAGAGCGAGTGAATGACTGGGCTGGAGAGAGTGGGGAGGGGAGAAAACCAGTTGTTTTCTAAGGCGTTTTCCACACAAGCCTCTGGACTTCTTTGGACATGTACACAGAAGGCGCAGAAACAACGGGATACCACCGCTTTCTTCACCACAAAAACTCCTCCAGCCCCTGCCCCTGCCAGCACTGCGTCCACTATGAGCAGCCGTACGGCCGTCATGGTGGGACGGGATACCAGCCACCATCAGCCAGACAGACAGACCACCCATCCCTGGACTGCAGGAGAGACGTCCAGGCTCCTCGGGCTAAAGATGTAGGAGGCAGAGATTTCCGAGCAGACAGGACTGAGAGAAGTAGTCATTGCAGCCCACAGAGGAGGCCTGTGTATGCAGTGCCGGGCCCTTACGGCTATTCAGACGATGTGAGCCAACTTTGCCCCTGGGAGTTGAACCCTGCCCAGTGGAGCTCTCCACTGGAGTCTGGGGTGAGACACTTCCCGGCCGTCAGAGAACAGTGTGGCTGTGTGGTGCACGGTGACATCAGGGCACTCCCCTTTAAAGCCGGGGCACAACATCCCTTCCCTAATCTTCAGGTTAAAGTTCAAGGCTACAGGCACAGGAGGACTGTTAGGTATGTCACTGTGGATGAGGAGAAGGAAAGCTGTGAATGCACCTTTGAAAACTATCACGTGGAGCCACATAGTCCCCATTTGGGTTATTTGGCCATTCCAAACGGCAACTGTGGACCAAGGCCAGTGGTTTTGAAGGGAGGGGAGGGAAGAGATAGCCATCAGGATCAGGGCAGACAGAAGGGTGGATCAGAGGATCAGTATAATAGATGCAGCGACTCTCACAGAGGTTTCTTCTCCACTGAGGTCCCACAGAAGCACTTGAACCAAAGCAGACACAAGGGGCCCTGTGTCCCTGCCTCTGCCAACGCCAGCACTGAAACCTCAAAAGTGACAAACAGCAACAACCATCAGCACCAGAATTTGGAGGTGGTGAAGCAAAAGAGGAGGCAGGATTTGGTGAGGGATCAAATCCGACAAGTGGTGACAGATCTGGAGGATGTGTTGGGGGGTTTGAAGCAAGTTCACGTGGAGATGAAAGAGGTAGGAGACTCTATTATTAGGGTGGTGTAGTGTCTCTTATAGATGTTACAAGTATACATCAGCTGCCTGAACACGAGGACCTGCATCAGGTGCAGATGTCCCGTCCTTTAATCGAAGCTCGCCTGGATATTTGACATTTAAACAGATTAACACAAAGCTCAGATGTTGACAAAATGAGTCACAGTGCAGATCAGTTTGACACAGGTTGTGTATCTGTGTGTGTGTGTGTGTATGTGTGTGTCCATGAGAGCATTTCAGCATGTGTGTGTGTGTGCGTGCGCATGGTGACTGCATTGTTTGTGACTCGCACATCATCTCTTACTGAAGCAGTGATTGAGAACGATTTGCTCTGACCTTTTGCAGAACGCTGCAGAAATTGGCAGAGTTCTGAGCAGCACATTAAAAAGCCTGGCTTTGGACTGTTTCTAAATTATGCCTCGCTTTTACAGTACCCATTTTGCATGCAGCTGTAAAATAGCAGTGATTTGCAGATTAATTTATCTGTTCAAGGTCTTACATTACACCAAGGCAAAATTACACACACACACACAGAAAAATCTTCTTGATTGGGAATCTAGACAGTTGGACAAGAAGGAGATCTAAAAACAGCTTTGGAATGAAAAGCTGGATGAAATGCTGACTTTGTTTTAGCACACTCAGAGCTTGTGGTTGTATATAGAGTTTGGCAGCGGTGGAGGAATTAAAAAAAAAAAAGATTCCATTGAAAGTCTTGCAATAAAATTCTACTTAAGTAAAAGAAGGTATTATGAGCTAAAAGTCTGAGAAAAGTAATCACACCTCTATAGTGGCCAATTCCACCATTATATTATTATATATGATGACGTGTGTGGGTGAGGAAGAAGCATTTCGTTAGGGTGGAGTTGATTTTCTCTTAATTCTTTAACTCCTAATTCTTCTGCTGTTTATACAGCCAGCTGACAAACATAAAGGGACAACTTCTTTATTAATATTATTAAAAAGTCATTGAATGAGACAGGAAGCATCAACTAGACAGTTTTTTCCCCGCTCAAGGCTAAAGACTAGAAAGAATATGCTGTATTTTATTGATTTTTCAGTTTTAATATAAATTCTCAGTAACTGGTAAAGCTGTAGAATAAATGTAGTTGGATAAAAAGAACAATGTTTCCCTCTGGAGTTAGAATAAAGTGGCACTAATGTTACACCTGATGTCAGAGTCCATTACTGGAGTTTGGAAAAGCACTGACGCTCTTCATTATCATCCAGGTGGTCGAGCAGATTGACCGTCTCACAGCCAATATTGACCTCAGCGAGGAAGCGCCCTGCAATAACAGCTCGTCCAATGACATTCACAGCTCAGCCCCTTCAGGAGACCTCAGGGTGGCCCTGCTGCCCAATCACAAACCGGTCAAGGCGTCTCAGCATGATGAAGACCGCATCTTCTTAAGGACTAACTCGCCCTCCCCTGTCCACACGGCCTCTGTTGTCAAAACCAGCCACTTCATCCCCGCCAGCCCCAGCAAAGACGCCAACCATGAAAGGCTGGGTATAAACGGCCATCCGCCTCAGTTGTACCCCCAAAGGGACTCGAACCACGTTGGGCAGACTCAGTTAGAGTTCCGAACACAGTGTCTAGATCCGAAGGTCATCATCGGGAATAGCACCTCCAGTTCGAGAACTCACAAGCCTCCACCTTACCCTCAAAATGGGCGCTGTGGTAAGGGCCCACACCTGCCTCCCAAACCTGTGAGGAACCCTGCCTACCCAGGGAGAGGCCGCCAGAGCACCAGCATGGTGTGATGGAGGGTGGGGGGTGGCGGGGGTTGGTGGTCTGCCCCAGTGCCATGGAGGCCTGAAACATGAGACCCTGCTGCAGCAAGTGGAGGTCAGAAGGGACCAGGCAGGGGAACAACTCATGGTGAGCTCCGAGGACTTTTCTTCTCCCTCTTCTTTTCGGGTGTTGATGTTTCCATCAGAGCTTGTAGCAGATGACGTTTGCTTTGTTTACTAGCAGCGTAGTTTTCAAAGTCACTAAATTAAGTGCAGCGACCCGCCCCTTAAAAAAAAAAAAAAAAAAAAAAAAAGGTTTATGTATGCATTTGATGTGTGTGTCTGTGTGTGTGGGCGGTGGTGGTGGATGAGGGAGTGTAATGTGTCTGCTGTTGTCGATGTCACATGATTTCCCAGTCTTCTTTACACTGTAAAATGTGTCCGTGCTGGCAAGAGAAACAAGAAATTGGAAGAGGGAAATTTTGGTTCCACATGTGGTCAAAATCAGCCAGATGGGTGAGCTCATTTCCCAGACTGAAGAAAAATTCTTCCTCTCGGAGTAGATTTGAGGAATTCCTAATCGCTCAGAGTAGCCTCGGTGTTAATCAAGCAAAAATAATTATCATATTCTATCGCATTTTTTCAGAAAGGAAAATACACACTTCTTTTTGCAGTGTAGCTTAGTCATGACTTCAAGGGAACAGAGAGTTGGCAGGAGCTCAGTTGTTCTTGGCGCAGGAAGACCCAACAGCCACTTGACTCCAATCGTTTGACAAAAAGGAGTCATATTTACAGGATGTCCATAGCTGTGACTCAGAAGTGGTGTGATGATGAGGAGGATCTGAACCTCTCGTCTTCTGCCATACTCTGATGTATCATTACTGACTGTGAGGTAAAAGCAGACTTCCTAATAAGATCACATCTGTGAAAGAGGCATAAAAGAGAATTTAACAGCAGACGCGTACTGTTTAGTATTCCCCTAAAAATCCACCTTTGCAGATGCTGCAGTGGCAGGTTTGCATATTTCTGTACTTCCCTCTTGTGCAGACTATGTGTAACTGCAATCTATTTTTCCAGCCTTGTCGGAGTAGGGCTAGTGCAATCTGGTTTTAATCATAAAATCCTGTGGCCATGTGCCAGAAGAGAGTGAGGCAAACTCCTGGTATACTTGTCACATCCATACAAACAGGAACTCTGCTACACAGCAAAGCAGCTCTCCAATGCACCGTGCTGCAGGGCAGCCAGGACGCCCACAAGGCTGCAGTCTCAGGCCAAAGCTGGCAGCCATGGAAACAGGTTGAAAAAGGGGTCATCTGACTGAGCTTCAATTTATTTAGTAAGATAATAGCTCAACGAGCTGTAAGTGTAATGCAATTAGTCCCTTCAGTGTTGCCTTTCTTCTCACTTTCAAAGTCTTTAGAGGACAGATGCTGTTGAGATTTTAATGTCCTGAGTCATCTGAATTAGGGCTTAACGGCTAGCACAACAGGCTTCATGCTAAGCATAAATAACAAAGTCTCTCTCTCTCACACACACACACACACACACTAGTCCTCACCTTAGATCAGGGATCTCCAACTGTCCTCCTGGAGAGCTACTGCCCTGCATGTTTAAGAGGTTGGACAACACACCTGATTCAAATGATCAGCGAGTCATCAAGCTCTGCAGAGGTCTGATAAAGAGCCACTCATCTGAATCAGGTGTGTCGGAGCAGGGAAACATCTAAAACGTCTCCAACAGGACCAGAGTTGAAGATCCCTGCCCTGGATCAACAGCCTCGTATTTATGGGCTGAGTCTACTAATAAGTACAAGTAACACTTAAGCACTTAAAATGAGGGTATAATATACAATTTGTTAAAGTCAGATTCATATATAGCAGCAAAATATTTGATAGAGTGAAGAAAGTGTAATAAAACTAACAATGAAACATGGTTTCATGTTACTGCTCAGACTGCTTCAGGAGCCATGCTAGGGACACATTTAGGGGTTATAAAGTTAAATATTTTCAGTATATCAGCGCCAAAGATGGATTCATAGATTAACGAAGTGGGAATCTGCCCTTTGTTGAGTACTGTACTGTATCTATTGTTACTGGTGTTAATTAGATACATTTTGTATATGAATGAGGACAACTAAATATCTCAGTAATGACTGAAACCAAACATCTCACTGTAAGAGTTAATATTTTTCTCCCTGGTTTATATGTCGGGAGATGCTACAGTATGAAGATGTCTTCACTCATCTTGAATTTATTTCCTCTATAGCAGCTAAACACACAACACTTTCACAGTTTAACAGTTTTCATGCTGACAAATTCTGTAAGACTCAGGAAAAAACAGACCTAAAAAAGACTCTCTGGTCCAACAGCATGAGAGCTATAAAGCCACCGTAACACAACACTGTGTGAAGGAGATTATATTGACACTCTCCATTCAAAAACAATATCCGATCCTCCAAGTCAGTGGAAGACTGCATTGCATTTTCTTCCTGAACCAAATGTACCGTTTTAATCCAGCTATCATTCCAAGAATAAAGTCATGGCCTAATACTCAGACAGGAACTCAGAGGCAAAAGTACACGAGCAAACACACATACATAATAATGGGAAATGATGATATCATAAAATCTTTTAGAAAGGGAGGACACACACAAACACACTGCGCCTCATTTTCATTTCAGTAGAGATTAACACTGTGTCTCTGTGGTCCCTTCAATGAATGCTGTTCAATGGAAAGCCTTGAAGAGAAGCCTGAATTTATTAATATGGCTGTGCAGAATTGAGTCTGAGTTCTGAATTTAGATGATTTCTCCCCCAGCAGGGACTGATGCTACAGAGACGGCGAGCTGTCAGCTGCTGGGATGGCGGCCTGAAGGTGGGGATATTTCCAAAGGGAAAACTCCCCCTGGAGTTGACCCATGAATGCGTGTCTTGCGAGCAGAGCAGCGTGGAGGAGTGGCAGCTGAACCTCTCCGAAAACGTATGCTTTTACTGCTGCTGGAGATAAAGGGCCAAATAATGAGAAACATGAAGGTGTTGTTTTGTGCCAGTATTAATTTATTTTTGCAGTTTTTTATGGTAAAACCATCCATTGTCAGGCAGCTTACACCAGTCTGGATGCTATTGCTATCTTAAGGTATGCTATATTAAGATTTATATCATCTAAACTATTTTACAGATTCACAGATTTTGACTGTTTCTCTCCTCGTTACATGAAAGAGTGGAAATTAAATTGCCATGCAATAGATTCTTCTGCACTTTTCCCCTTCACATCCGTCTGACATCTCAATCCTCAAACTCTGGAAATGTTGTATTGACCACTGAATGTCTCACATTGGAATTTGAAATAAAAGAAATTATGCCAGCGTTTTATCACCTCTGACTGACGAATGGTTTATACATTCAGGGTGTCTACGTAGAAGTTAAGATTGAGTCCTACGTGGAGGTGGAAGCAGTAGGAATACTTCTTTGGCTGATCTGGAGATGGCACTGTGTGATCTTTCGTGGCCTTATTCTGTCAGGGTGCGCGTCATGATGCCCTGGGCCGGCAAGGCCCGCATCTGAGTCTCTGTTTGTTTAAATCTTGTCTGAGACTTTCACCACTGCTCTCACAAGCTCCTGCTGCTATCAGAGCTCACCGCTGCTATAATTCATCCACTGCGCCAACACACTTCACTCTCCACCTCTCTTTGTCTGTATTGCTGCCGGGGAGAGCTACAGAGGAAAGATGACACGTGTAAGCAGCTCACTGTCCTCGCCATTCACTTTAGTTGCGTCGCCTGTAGCTAGATACTGAGTTTATGGCAAGTGAGAGGTGATGCTGCAAAGATAAGCTACTGGAGTTCAGATGGATGTGCCGGCTCATGTGCCAGAGATCAATACCTGTCAAGAGCAGCATTGAAAATGAAAGATTGCCCCTCCAGTATTTGGTAGAACAGTTTTACAGATTCATGGCTGTAACCTTAATGTTATTTTAAAATTATTTAATGGGACAGATCTTTTAATAAGTAATTTAGTCTGTAAAATGTCAGAACTAATGATGACAGTCACATTTTACAGACCCCAAGGTGAAGCTAAAATACCAAGTAAGGGCCATAAGCCCTTCAGGCTGTCAGGCTTCACACAGTTAGTTGAAACTATGACAGACTTACCACTTCAAATTTGAAACGTTTTTGAACAATGATGATTTTTTTTTTGCTTGCAAAACCCAGTTTCCCATTTTTAAACTGACAACATGTAGTAACCTTTTCTATCAGTTCCTGCTGCTGAGCTAAAGCTTCTGTTCCAGTAAAGCTACAATAAATTTTGTATTAATTTAACATTTTTATTTTTCCTGTAATTATCCATCAGTTGTAGCTGGCTAGCTAAATAAGCAAAGTTCAAATTGAGCTAACACTCTAAAACTGATTGTTTGGTTGCTGTAACTACTTCTTTGTAGCAACAAGTCAAACTCGTGGATGATTCAAAGACAGAAATAACATGAAACTACAGACATGAGATGACAAGAGCTGCAGTGATCTCGCAGGTAAATTGAAGAATACAAAAACTACAATTAAAAACTCATTCATTCCAGCAGCTGCTAAAGAAAATGAGTTAAAGACACAGTGTTATCTCTAAGTATAGAGCCTCTAATGTGATGATATACAGTATATGGCCAGAAATGGAAATGGTGTCCTCAAAATAGTGTTTTTCCCTCGTTTGAGTTATCTGAGTTTTTATGGTTTTAGCACTAGATTAATGAATTGTAAGTGCAGCACTGGATCACCAAATCTTGGCTTCATAAAGGAGTAATAACTAAATATTTTTACAGCTTAGTCACCAACTGTTTCAGCAGAATATTTTCCATTTTCCAGATACAACATCCCTGTTTGCCATTCATGGGGGAGGTCTGCTTTGGCTGGGAGATTAAAAAAAAAAAAAAAAAAGTTAAACCTTTCTTTCAACTATTTGACTTCGCTAAGATCTAACTTCAAAACAGATAACTTGGGATAAGAGTAGAGCAGAATGTTGCACGAATGCCAAGTTACATTTGCAAAACAGGTATCTGAGTGGAGTCTTCAGCCATGTCTGCAGCACCTTAAGCCTGATGAGCTTTTAGAAAGGCCAAGTCCTGGTCTGCTGCCCAAGTCTGGGCCTTTGTGCATACCCTGGCTACAGATCTCCACCGGCTGAACCGCCTCCTAAATACTGGTATGACTTTGGAATTTCAGACAGAGACTCAGACCAAGATCAACACCGACTCTGAGTACCACCACCTCCCATTTGTCTCATTCAACCAAAAATAATACAGGAGAAGGATGCTGTTAATGTTGCAGGTGTCTGATGCTTGTCCGGTAGAGTAATTGTTTCCTGATCTGTTTAGGAATCTATTCGGAAAACTACAGCCCGCAGAACAACTGGGGTCTTTGTCTCCGAGGCCACAGTCTGATCCTGAAAAACATCGAGGTGCTAATGGAGCCAACTGGCCTCCTACAACACAGAGCCAGACAGGGAGAGATAGAAACAGCTTTCAGACAATAACATGTAATTCAAACTGATTGCAGCACTTTATGTGGTTTATTTTCATGACTGGAAAAACACAGTGATCAGATTTTGGTTACACTTGGACTCAAGAAAGTTCATTTAAATTAAAGCGGCGCTGTATTGTGCTCTTTCAATTCATATTTAATGTTAATTAGTAACCAACTGATAAATTGGCCACACCAGTATATGGCTGATATTAGTTCATTAGATATACATGCATTAGACTATATTTCAATGAGGAAGAATAAGAAATAAACATTTAGAAATATCACAGACAATGAACTCTCATTCTATCTTTGATGACTCTGACAATTAGTGTTTTACTTGTGCGACGGGTTAAAGGAGCTATTGGAAAGTTTTGCTGTCGATAGTCAGCATTAGCATTAACATCTGTTTGGAGGGAACACAATGTGGAAGCATCAGGTTTCATGCCTTCACTCGCTGAGAGCTCTGCAGCGCTGAAAAGTAACACCAATATTTACATTTACCAAAGTTAGTGCACTCTCCCACTCAATGTGCTCTGAAGTTGGAGTGCTGCTCAAGTCCACGCTGAAACCTTTTGTCTTGTAAATGCAAAGATTGCTGAACCTCAACCACAACCACATGCTCCCGATAAGAAACCACATTCAGTGTTTGGACTTGATGACCAGACATGAAAGGAAAGAGCTGTTAAAATACTGTAGCACGCATGTTATTGTGGGTTACATCTGCTGTCAGTTATTGTTCCTGTGTTGAAATAAAAATTTTAGTTTAACTGGCAAACTGAAAGTATCCAAAGAGTCATAATGACAAAGGCATAATTCAGTTTGAAACTAATTTTGCATTTTTTAAGGTTTTCTCTGAATAAAAAAAAAAAAACAAAAACCATAACAAAACACATATTTTTCATTGACAAGCACACAATGAATACATTTCCTACAAATTTTTGTGTCTCACAGCTTGCAATAAAAACAGTTTTGCCCTTTCCACCACAACCGGAGATTTACTCGTTCTTCAGACGTTTTAAAATGAACAAAACAAAACAGACAGACTGTACAGTGGATCAACAATCAAAGAATAACAAATCCTTTGAGCCGTCCCTCCAAATACCACCCAAGTCACAATACCACCCAGCTTGAAAGAGAAACACAATTCATCATCAATTCCACTAGAAGATGACACCTCTGTGTTTTTGTCTCGGAGCTCGCTGCAGTTTTTGCCCTGTAAATTTATGATACTGGTTGTGTAATTGACCCCCGGGGAGGAAGTAATCCGGGTTGTCTGGCCTACACGCCCTCGCCGCTCTACGGCTGACCTCAGCACTAGTCTTAGTCTCAATGGGATGACAGAACTGCTGAGGAATTTCCCAGCTTGGTGCCTAAACCAAGCTGTCAAAAGGCCGAACACGTTCCTCTGTTATGTCCTCGCCGGCCCTCACGTGGCCCCACGTTGTTGAAATATGACCTGCACATACCAAACCCTGCCCTTTGGTAACCTCTGCGAAAACTGCCCACCAACATGCAGATGCATCCGGAAAATGTCTCTCCTTGCCACAGAATGTCCAGTGTAGGCTGCAGGCGAATGGCAAAAAGCTGTCCCCTGCTAACCAGACCTACCTGCAGGCAGCATTGGATTTACTGAGGCCAGATGAATGGTGCCAGCCTGCTTTTTTTTTTTTTTTTCTTTCTTCCTTTGGTCTTTGCCAGCATGGCTCCCAGCTTGTGTTAGGCAAACGAGAAACTCCATCCAGATGTTGGTGTGGAGCTCCGCAGCTGAACAAACAGTGAGCGTCTTCTCTACAGCCTGACATGTTTAAAATGATATACTGATTCAAAAAGGAGAACGTTGCCTGAACTCTGCCAGTCATCACCTGGTTTGCTTGTTAGGTTAAAATTAACCACTCCTTTAATTTTATTTGCTTCTTAGACAGAAATGTTGGTCTGATGAGGAAAGAAAAACATTAACTAGAGGATCCAAAGTAATTGAAAAACAAGTTATTCACCCAAAATGGAAACAAGGAATTCTAGCTTCAATATGTGAGCTTCTCGCTGTTCTCCAGTAATTGCTCTTCATTGGCTGGTCCACCATTTCAGTCAAGACTGGACTAACACGGACGGCCTTCACATCAGTCTGCTGCACTTTCTGCAGCATATCCTAACACGCTAACAAGTGAAACTAAAATTGTGAACACAGAAAACGGTTGACTTTTAGTCATGTTTGATTTCTGTTTGGGAGCAGATCTGACCAGAGCTACAGTAACTCTCCAGTACAGAGATCCGTTGCTGAAATAGCGATTGTCTGTAAATATTGTCCTGGAAATTCCAAGGCAGACAAGAATGGTGTTGACTAAATAAGAGTCGAGGGGATTTTCCAGACACTTTCAACAACATGGACAATCTACTCTGGCAGGGAAGCACCTTGGCAACTTCCAACGTAAACCACATCCCCGGTTTGCTGCTTTCTGAAGCAGACTGAGCTCTGTGTCGTTGTAAATACTCAACATCTGTGCATTTAATAACACATACATTGTCTACAGTCTGCGTGTTTTCCAGTAATACATTCAAAGTTAGCTGATGATATACCATAACGCTTTTTTTCTTGGAGCGATGCACTCCGGGTAAAAATATCTGTGAATCGTGAGGCACTACTCATTCCAGAGTGAATACAATCTACGCAGGTTTTTTTTTTTTTTGCTGTTTGAAACAGTCTAGTGCTTGCTGCACAAACACATTTGCCTTTGGTAAAAACATATTTGAATGACTTGCTGGAGATATGCTTTGGTGGCTGTGTCAATCCTGCAACTCAGACAAAATATCCCAGTGCTATTAAAAGAACCTGTCATCCCAGACAATCCCAGCTGGAGGTGAATATAAAAGGTGAGGCGAATTCTGGGCCGACAGCTGGGAGACACTTTTCTCCATCTGCCGAGGACAGAGTGAGAAAAGGCCCCCATTCATCGTGCCCCGGCTGTGTTTTAGTAGATATCGCAGGACCGTATAAGATCCTGCAGGATGTATCTTCACAGAAGACTGTCAGCAAACATGCCGCCAGAGTTTGCCCACAGGCCTGTTTGTCTCCGAGGCTGCAATCTGTATGCATCACTCAAAGTAAAGCTGCTCTGTTCAATAGGACAAGGGCGAAATACTGATTCACTCCTGCAGTGAGCTGAGTCATTTTATATCGAGTGGCTTTTCTCTAGCTTGGGTAGAAGTTTTGAAACTGTCAGAAGAACTAGACTTTGATGGTCCTTGGAATTTGTACAATAAAACACAAAGGAAATCCTGAGCGGTCAATGCTGCCCATTGACTGCTAAAGAATTTTTCCCAAGAAATTCAATATGAAACTGTCGACTGCGGACGTCACTGAAGTAAAAGAAAAGGAAAGAAGTTCTATAACTCATTCTTTTCTGTCTTTATTGCATTAATTCCAACAGGATGATATAGTTTTCAACAACGTTCAAGCCACATTAACAGTTTAACATTAAAGCTATCAACATTTTCTTTTCACTCAGTTATACACAAGCACACATTTACAGAAAAATCCTGCTCCTAATGTTTGAGATATTTATTACCAAAAAGGCGGCTGAAGAATTACAGTCTGGTAATATTCTATTTTTTTCTCATTTTCTCCTATGAAAGAAAGTAAACCAACAATAAATCCTAACAAGTGTCGTCTCTGTATTCAAACCCTGATACATCTTATTCCTCTACTGGGACACACTCCTTTATTGCTCTGAACATGGGCACTATACTTTAGGGCCTGTGTTGATCCAACACATACTGTCCACCTGCTATAAAGTCACTTGCACATCCGCACCTGAAGCTCATTATAAGTCCTAACAAATGTACCATTTACTGTTTAAGTGCCATTTTTCTAAAAAAAACATTTTTTATGTTTCCATCTTGAGGAGAAAACTAAGAGTTTTGGTTCTGAGAGCAGCAGGCTGGAGAGAGAAGTCAAGAAGTTATGAGTGAATGTATTGTTGGTCTTTTCATGGGATTTATCTTAAATGACAAAAATGTAGACTATCACCAGGAGCACCAAGACAAATATGAAAAAAACATATTTCAAGCAATAAATCAGTATTCAAGACAAAAAAAACCCAACAAGAACATAGTCAGTTGTTAAGGCCAAAAAAAAAAGTAATGTAAAAATATGTAGTCAAGTAAACCTGGTGAGCTCACTAGTTCATAGGTGTAACATTTTTGCATTTGATAGCAAAAAATGCAGCACAGTATTCTAACCAAATCGCACTTTTTGTTATTCAAAGTTTTGATGTTGTCGTACTGCACAGGGAGAGATGTTGACTGCCAAGCTCCTGCAGACAGCACATATAATGAAGATTTCAACCCCTGAAATAGAAAAAGATATCAAAATATGGACAAGTACACACACAAACCTGAACAGCTGCCATCAGACTGTTCTCAGCCTTGAAAGAAATATGTATAAATATCCGATTTCTTTGTTTCTATGCATGCAGCTCTAAATGAGCTTTCAGCTGTTGAACTTTCATGAATTACTCACCACATTTGGTGACTCATTATTTTCCTTACACCATTATTTATAATTCATTGGTCTTAATGAGTATTTAAAATGTTTAAAATGATAAAAAATCAAAGAGAAACTCTCTAACATTACCTCATTACTCGACAGTTGCGTGTCTGAACATAAATTCCTGTATAAGTGATATCACATCTCACGACGTTGTTGGTAAAGTCTGATTCCATTACGTGGTAATTGGGATTGACAGTAACCTGGAAAAATCATAAATAAGAAGAGGTGGAAGGTAAATAAATAAGAAAGAGCAAACAAACAAAGATGAATAGTGCAGATTATGCAGGCGAACAGTTTATATAAACTTCAACTGACGTTGTTTTTTTTACCTTCAAGATATAATTTCCAGGAGGCACATCAGTGATGTCGATCCACTGACAGTCGATGTTGGCAGCGTAGACGTCATGGCATCCTGGACTCAGTCCCTGAAAACACAACCCAGCCCCCCGACCCCCACACCGCTGCGGTTTAAAGCTTTGCCTCAGGCCCTTTAGACAGCTTTCAATAGTTTTTCCTATAAATGCTGCAAATTAAGCAGATTTGAGTTTAAGTTATAAAAACAGCTCTTGGAAGCAAAGCTGTCACAAGATACCAAGACTAAGGAGTCAAAGCCAGAATCCCAGAATCTGGACAACAGAAATGATAAATATCCCCGTGTTTTCAGGATGTTTTTTTTTCCATTGGCATACATCTGAGTTTTAGTTAAAAAATAAATAAATAAATAAACATTTCTGAGAAGTGGATCTGTGGTATTTGCAAAAAATTATTTGTGCAATTTTACCTAATAATCTGTGCTGGCTCTCATTAAATTATATATTTTCTTTCTTAATGTGGTAAACTAAATTTAAATCCAATAAAATAGTCCGGTCCAACATCCCATATGTTGCACAGCCTTTATGCGTTTGTCCATTGTATTTACAACAGCTGAGTGTGACGGCTCAGCTGAAATAAAATAATGATAATAATCATCCAGACTCACCACACAACATACAAATCCAAAGGGAAGTTTACGGTTTCCCATTCTCTTTAATCACCTTAATATACCTAAAACACAAATCATAGTTTATTTGGTTGTGAATTTTGTTGACCATCATATTTTGATTCATGCTATTATTATTTTAATACAGTTAAATTAATAATTTCTTTGACTAAAGGCTAAATTTTGCCAGCAGTTCGGTGACCTCTGACTTTGCAAAGCAAATTTAGGCCAATCCAATTTGTTTCTTTTAGTTTTATTTCATTTCATTAGTATTTGCTCTTTGGTGAAATTCAAAGATTTTGAACAGTATACTTTGGTCCCTTCAACGACATCTGTAACTCACTGAATTATTGCAACCCAAAGCTAAAATTTAATAGTTTTTTAACTACTTTTTTTTTGCCAACTTATATATGTGATTTTTAATTTGCCTTTTAAACAGGCTCTCAACTCATTTTACACTGCTGTGAGCACAGCAGCATAATGTCAATGGTGGCTCTGGAGGAGCTTTGTCAAGTCTGAGAACAGGGCTCACTCGAGTAATCTCATTTCAGGCTTGAAGACTTTGGATATAAGAGAAACGTGAAAGCGTAACTTTATCACACTGTGTTGGTGTTTTTCTCAGAAAAGAGGGTATAAAAGTTGTAGAATCCTGCGATTCTGGGGTTTGACCCACGTCAGGATCTATCTGAGGCCTCTGCTGCCAAGGTGTTGTCACTACTTAGAAGTTTAATCATGTCCCACTGCAGCTGTATCACACCTCTGCTGCTCATTGATGTAAACCTCAACACAGGCTAACTCCAAATATCCCAAACCCTGATCCAGGACTGTCGCACAACAAATAGCATGTGGACAACCACATAGCAGCCACACAACACTCAACATGCACAACTTTTAAAGTGGAAAACTAACTAATTCTGACAAAAGAGGACAACCTCAATTTAATTCAAAAAGAAAGACTGCAGGATTTCTATTTTTCTTTCTTTTTTTTTTTTCATTTAACGTGGACCATGTTATAATTTGTGCCCACCTTGTGATTTTAAGAGCATTGCCTACAAAATGTAGGACATGCTGAGTGGCTAAAATGTCTCTGACTTCAAGGAGGAACTTATTTGGGACTGTGATGCATTATATGAGACAACCCTGAGTCAGCAGGAAGTGACTTGAACAATGTAAACGGAGTAGATTAAACTAAATGGGCCTTGAATATCTCACCTCACTGTGTCCTGGTAAACTTTTAAAATTACTTTAAAATACAACTTTATATTTACAGACCTGTGAGAGTTTGTGATGTTGTTTGTGCTGCGTGTGAATTTGTTGGCTTTGTTTGTTTCCTCAGCTCGGCACAGGCCTCCCATGAAAACTGGCCCTTTATCTTAGACAGCTGAATTGACATTCATTGTGCTTCTACCTGTGTGTGGGATGTGCATGCATAGCGGCGCCTGAATCCAGGGTCACAGCCTGTGTCCTCAAGGCAGAAACTGGCCTTGTGTCCCTCTGCAACTTTACGTCCAGTGACGACATCCAGCAGGTCGTAGTTGCTGAAGGCGTCCATGCTGTGGTAGTGCCTGAGGGCGTGGAGCGGAGTGAATAGAATGTGAACATTTTATTCTTGTGGCAAATTTCAGGAATGTCTTTAAGGCCACAACTTTATTGTCTTAACTGAATTCAGAGGGCGTGTGTTGTTTTTCTGGCCTTCTGTATCAGATCTGAACGGAGCTGGGCTAATCACAACATTTTGAATGATGTGAGGTCATTTCATTTCATGTGGGCCTGCGTGAACTCACTGGTGACAGCTGTGCCATTCCCACTGATGTCTGGGCTTGACAGGAAGGAAGTCAGTGGTGCCTTGGTTCTTCACTTTCTGGGGGAACCGTAGGAGGACTCTGAAGTCGATGTCCCGCACAGCGGCACTGTAGGCCGACCTTGGATGAAGCACATGGGAAACAGGCATAAGCATCATTGGAAAGAGCTGCTGGCTGGGCTCCTGGGCCTCGTACACTTGGGA
This sequence comes from Remorina albescens, assembly GCA_034769265.1. Lineage (NCBI taxonomy): Eukaryota > Metazoa > Chordata > Actinopteri > Carangiformes > Echeneidae > Remorina > Remorina albescens. The sequence continues at coordinate 5,987,054 of CM068478.1, read as the reverse complement.
GTAACAGAGCGCAGAGGGTTTGTTCCATTGTACTTAATATTTTTGGGAAAACCAACGCAGAACGTTTATGTCTTGGCGGGACATCACGGTGGAGAATCATTCCTCCATAATAAGATCAAACTTTCTTTTTTGTAACTCAATCAACAAAAGTTATTCTCTGAAATTCAGAGTTGGACTGAAATAATTGAAGTCCGTCAGACAGCCAGGAACTGTCTGCAAACAAGACAAATTAGTCTTCAACAAGCAGTGACCACAAAGGAAATACAAGTCTGTGTGTGTCTGCCTCAGTGTCTACGTGCTGCTATGAGCCTACTGAAGAGGTGAATCACTTTTGGCACCACTGATCACCTGGCCAGACAGTTCTCCTCGGCTGCACAGCGCAGAGCATACATCTGCATGCGTTGGACATAAGCACCTGCCTGGATGGCATACGGGTCCGGCACCAGGTCCGGCAGACCTGCAGGACATTAAAGGAACAATCAGAGTTTTTTGTTGTTTTGTATTACTGAGATCTTAATTCCGCCATGATATTCATGCTGACAACAATCCAGTGAGTTCAACAGCGTCCAGGCTGAACATGAGTAACTGTTTGTCTGTTGGCATAATTCAACTTTTCACATTCCTGAGCTGTCTTCCGCGGACCAAATGAGATTTTTTCTTTCGTCTTCGTGCCATGGTTTTTTTTTTCTAAATGTGATTATTTATTTATTTATTTTTACATTTTTTTGATTATTCAGACAAAAGAAGCGTTATCATCTCCTGGACCTTCATCATTTCAGTCCCTATTGAACAGAGTTAAACTTCACTCACCGTTTTGGAAATATCTTGTCCCATGTCCTGTGCCAGGGGGGCGCCGGGTTCGGGGCCCTGACCTCCCTCCTGTTGGATACATGTTGTAGAAAACAGAGTTCCTGTGGTTTTTCTGCGGGTTTCGAGGGTCGTCGTTAACCATGCCTTCTCCATTTGCGGTTGCCTCGTTTAAAACATCCTCTGTGAGTGCAGGGAGCGGAACGGAGACTTCTGCTTCTCTCTCCAAAGTGGCGGGATAGGCTGGGATGGAGCGATCAGGTTGCCTGGCGACAGGCGCCGTTTGGGGCACCACGCGTAAATGTTGGTTTTGCGCATCGGGCCCCGGTTCTGCTCCTCTGGCACGGAGAGCAGCGGCATCCACACCGACACCAGCTCTCATGCCGACAAAATCTGTGAGTCGTCCCGGTGCAGAGGCGTCGATGCTGTCAGTGTGTTCGGGATTGAAACGTCGAGGTCCTGGAAGACCTGCAGCTCCTCTTCCATGAGAGCGCACGGTCTGCTGTCTGCCCCTTGACGCGCGACCATTCACTGACACAGCTGATCTCCCATAGTTTCCAGGTGTAAGAGATCCCGGATCTGCGCCATGATCAGTCCTGAACTGTGTGGATGCACTCTGTCTGACCACAGCAGCTCCTCTGTGCGCTCCAGACATCTGGCTCCGGGTTCCGTCCCTCCTGCTGCTCACCAAAACCCTCGACTGGCTCCTGGACGGAACCGGAGCCTGGTACTCTGATCCAGTGCTCACCAGACTGTAAACCTGTCCGTTGTTCTCCCACTGAATCCGGTGCCGCCAGGGGCCAGCTGTGCGCTGCTGCCCAGAAACGATGAGGGGAAGTAGTCCTTGGAAAAAGTAGAAAAATAAAAGTGAACATTTGGCCATGGCAGAAAAAAACCCCAAAACAAAACAACGAAATAAAAGTCAAATCCAGACAGGAAGCCGAAGAAAAGTCAGTTTCTGACGTGCACAGATGTTCGTGTGAGGGAAGAGGATGGAAAGCAGGAGTGCGCTCTCAGATCCAGCTCGTCCGCAGAAGAACATATCAGGCAGGTCTGAAGGCTGACGGAGGGCAGAGCAGAGGAGGGCCAGGGCCTTTTCTCTGCTCATTTATCCGACTTAGGGTTGTTACTTACGCAAAGTCAAACTTTCTAACACAAGAATTTAACCCTTCCCTCCCCGTGGTTCAGCCCTGTTACACAAGACTTGCATAAGGAGGTTTGCAGAGTAAACTTTACGCACAGGTGTCAACTGAAGTCAAGTCAATGTTACCGCTCAGTCTGGTGCTTTTAAAGGACCAGCCCGCCCTCAACAGAAAAAAAGAAGTTATTTTAAGTTTATTTAGAAAAAGTCATGAGTTGAGGTTTTAATTGCGCTTTTACATCACACCTTTCACCGAAGATGCAAAGCACAGAAAAGGTTACACTTAAATAAGAACTGCTGCTGAACCGGCTTTCATCAGAAAATCCAAACAGACAGCTGTTACTTTTATTTAGTGTCAGGTCTTTAAGCAACTAACACCACCAGTTTATCAGGACTAATAAACACCGAAAGCATTTGGTAGAGTTTTTTTGTCTACATGACCCATGCAGGACTGTAGATCCACCACCAGGCGGCAGCCCGAGTCCACATTGCACGTCACCACCCTGCAGACACAGCGGGAGGCTTCCTGCATCCAGCACCACCCAAGAGAGCCAGTAAAAGTACTCACTATAGTAAAAAGTTGATTGGGTGGTGTACTTTTATTAGTTTATTATTACTGAGGCAGGTCGGTATGCTTTAGTAATTATAAACTATATTTGAGCCAATGTTAACTAATTGTGGGGTTTAATCAGAATAACCCACAATCTGAATATTTCTATGTAAAGTTAGTTAGTTAGTTCCACAAAACCCCCTGTTTTTATCAGGTTTGTGCCAAAAACATTTCTTTGTTTGACTTCACTTTGAAGCTTGAGTGTGTTTGTAGTTTCAAACCACAAAAACAATGTAGGGATTTCCATTGAAAACATTCTGGACCTTTTTCACTGCATGCTCCGATTGTTCACCACAAAAAGAAAATAAGACTCAATTCCACTCAAATCCTGTAAAATGCATCTAGTTTACATTGCAGAACAGCTGCTGCTGCTGAATAAGTGCAGTGGAGTAACACTTTCAGTGTTTGCCTCTGAATACAAGTATCAGCGGAAACAGCAATAAGAAAAGACGAGGCCGTTAAAGATAAAGAAAGAGCCATAAATAAAAGATGACTCCTGTAAATTCCATGCAGCCTGTTGCTCATTTCACTGTGTGACTCAGGTTCAAATATGAACATTCATTTATCATTACTGACATGACCTCGATCTTTATGGTGGTCATGGAGCTGTTAGGATGTTTAACATGGGGCACCTGTTGGATTAGATAAGATACACCTCCTGATGGACAGAGCTCCGTATTTGTTACGTATCCCGGAGTGTGCTTCCTCTGCCAAATAGGGCATTATGATGGTGACTCCCTGTGCCTTTCTATTCTTAGCCACAGAAGTCCCCCACCCCACCCCCCCAGTCCAAAGTGCAGCACCGCCCTCGTCTCTGTTCTCTGGTCCAGACCAGATTTATAAGAGCCACAGATCCTCGGTACTGGTTTGGCACAAGACTTCCCGAGCAGGACATGTAACCCACAAAATTTAGCCAGTAAGTATTGATGTCGAATTCAGTTTTTCTTGTGTGTCTGACGTGAAAGTAAACAAATCACAACAAGTGTTGCCACAAAAAACTAATCTTTACTGTAAATTATTTGTGCTTGGAAATAAAATAAACAGTTTCTGGTTGTTTTCATGGTACCCCTACAGCAGCAGCAGCAGCAGCTGATCTTTCCCTGTGTGAAAGACTAATTGTTTTACGCTTTGAATATATCTTATCCCATAAATCTAGGTATCCAGGCTTTGCTTCTTGTGAGATTTAACGAAGATGATGGTCTTAAAGTGGTTTTACCACAAGAAAGCTTCCCCTACAAGGAATATACCTGTTGTCCTCCCCCTGAGGCCTCACACTGCCAGTCTGAGGAGTAAAATGATAGATCCAGAGGGTTTACCACAGATCATGGGGAGACAATACAGGTGAGATGCTGAAAAATGTTTGAAAAATGAAAATGATTTGACCTCTGTTGTGGGTAAATCACCAATGGTGTGGAGAATTAATTCACCCTGAGAGCAATTGCTGCGGATTCTTTAATAAAAGTGAGTTGATTTTTTCAGTCTAACCTGAATTAAAATAGAAATGTCTGAGGAGTGATGACTTGCAGGTTGTTTGACAGCTGCAGAGCTGCGATCATCAGGTTTCGGGGGACACATGTCTTGCTTATCGCTGATTAACCTTTTGCCAGAGCCAGGCGGGAAAAATCCCCTCGTGTTTCAGCTCTAAGCCACACGCCTGTGTAACTTTCTTCACATTTTTGTTGATCTATAGTGACAACATGTGAGTGCTGGAAACACTTAATATCTGATTGACTGAAACTGCCCTCAAATCTTTTTTTCTTTTTTTTTTTTGCCCCTTGACTTTGACACAAATATGATCTAATGCCAAACAACGAGGCACAGTGCAGTGGTACAAACTACATTTACAAAAAATCCTAATGGGTATTAAATGTAGTAGTTTCATTTTAAACTACTTTGTACTTCTTTTCCACAACTGGACCTATTTGAACCTTCGTCAGCTGGAACGTTAAAGTGATGCATGAATATGAATGCTAATAAGAATATATAATAGGAATACATAAATATGAAATTGAGTTATCCAACGTTACTGTAGGTATTCTAGATATATTATTTCATAGTACATATAAATTTTGTACTGCCGTCACTGTGACCTTAACCTTACCACAAGATTAATTAATATCAGAGCCAAATGAATCCAGCGGTTAATTTATATGAATTTATTTATATTATAATCTTATTTCAGATTAAGAAGTAGTCATAGTTACAAATGCATGGTAATATATTTAACGTTAGCATATTTTAGTAAAACCTTTTGTGTAGAATTAGCCCTAATGTGCACATTTTGTGACTCATCACCTCGTGTATTTTGGCACTGCCCCGTGGGGCCAATGGGAGTGATATAAAGGCTGGACTGGGTACGTACTGTAGACTCTACTTATGGGATCATGGGAAAAATGTTTAAATATAAGAGATCTGCTCTGTTTCTTCTTTTACATTTAAGCACTTTATTTTCATCCACTTTAATTTTGTCTTAAAGATGAGACACGAGAGCAGTTTGTAATAAAGACTACACTTACTCATCCTCTGATGAGGGTGATGGAGGTGAATTCTAAAAGAATCATTTCGTACTCTGCTATGGGTTAAAGGTCATTACAAAGCAATCATGTGCCAGGTCCTCAGCCACCTGCTGGCCTTTGAAACTGAAGCATTAAGGTCAAACAGTTGCAACACAAGTCTTGTCTTATGTATCATAGAGGACATAAATAAAGAATAAATGGTCTATAACAAACTCTAATGTCTCCTGTGGACACCCATGAGTGGAGGCTGGCAAAGGTAAACCATTATATGATACATTAACTACCTTTAAATGTCATAATAGCTGCGTCCAACTGCAACATAGTGTGCCATTAATAATCTATTAAATGTTATTTATAGCCTATACATTGAGAACAAGTTGAACGACAATGAATCCAGTTATTCACATAATTTTGTCACAGTGAGGTGGCCATAAATATTCCTGTGGCATAACCACAACTGGTCCCATCTCCACCAAATATGGACACCTCAGGTTTACTTTTGGGGGCTGCCATGGCGACGGGTGACGTTGGAGCGCATGCCACCGAACAAGGTTCTCACCTTACCAGGCCCGTGGTGGCGTGTGGTGACTGGCCCCCTGACTCAGACCCCAGCTGTGGAGCGCAGAGTGAGCATTTGAACACTCATCAAACATACTCCCCTGACACTCCCGGCACTTGGCCTAAATATAAACTGTCAGACCATCTACCCGGCGCTCTGGGCCAAATGTTGGCATGTCAAGACTTCTAGAAACGTATCACAAGACCCAAGCCCCCCCCAAGCACCCACTCAGTCGCTCCTCCAGGTCCTGGGACAGTGCTGCTCAGTTTCATCTCAGAGCCGTGTACAGTACAATCATTATAAATTACATGACATTGTACATTATGTGACTGTAAAGATTTATCAATAGACAGCATACACGTGATCCTGCTCTGAATATAAATCGTTCAATTTCTTAAGTCATCCCTGCTGATGGGACTCAGGTCGTTTGTTTTATGGTGCAACTGTCACGCTGTATTGTCAGCTGCAGACAGCATGGGCACTGTATAATTCACTGGTTTTTGGTCCTGAAGCTACCAATAAAAGTGAAAATTTATGGCTCCATGTATCCCCTCATTTATGTGTGGATAATGTGAGAGTAGAGGAGTGTGGGTGACTTTGAGAAGGACTTCTGATGTTCTGGAGAGGTGACTATCTGTCACTCCATGTGTTGATTAAGCTCAGTCACAAATACATTTTCTTGGCTGCTGCAGCACATCACACAGTTTTGAGGTGTGCTTCCACTTCACCGCCTGACAGATATATTTCCTTCATATGTTAAGACGTATTTTACTATACGCTTGTAAAATACAACATGTTAAACTAAAACAAGTGGTTTCCGAGCTTTTACACTTTATCAACATTTACACAGTGTCTGCAGAGAATAAATAATAGTAGCTAATAGCTAGTATAGTATAGTATAGCTAATAGTATAATACTATGTATCATACCAATATTATGTATAGCAATAATTCAGTCAGCTCTGATTCTTTCCATACGTTTTGATGATAACTTTGGATGTTTAAAAGGTCATACAGCTACTCACGGATGATTGCTGGTGGTCGGGCATATCTGAAGTTAATGGATGTGTTATAAGCAGATTGTTCGTTGGAGCAGTCAAGGCTCAAGCCCTGGCTGTCAGCAGCTATGACCTTGAGCACGCTCCCCGTGCAGCATGTGACTCTGAATGGGAAAAAAAAAAAGAGGGTGGTTTAAGGAAATAGCTGATTATTTTCATTTTTGTGCTTCAACATTGTGTTCACCATTGTTAAGTTGTGGTGCTTGCATGAGGAAGTTCTCTCTTAACACAAAGAAATTTCATACATAGACAACATTGAGTGTACGTTGAAGAACTAAAGTGAGGGTAGGAGATTTTACATCAATGATTCCTTCAGCGTTTTTATTCATGAGAAGCTAATGGAATCATTGGATGTTTGATATTGTCTGTTTCCATTTTCTGTTTATTGTCGCATCTATTCAGATATTTAACCTGACATTTGAGTAGCGGTTGTGATTTTATTACGATTTGAAGACATCATTCTGTTATCTCTATGGAGAAAAGGCTTTCTCTGCAGTTATTACAGCTGTAAATCTCTCCTTAATGATAAGGAGGCTCATTCAGGAGCTGCAGGTGACAGTAGTTATCCTCACTGTACATAAAATGGGAGGTTTGTGATTATGAACAATGGGAACAACGTGGCTGTGATGGTGTAGTGAGTTAGGAAGAAAAACAGGAAGCATGAGGTGGATTCAGTCATTTCTTTATGTTGCTTTAAGTTACTCCCAATGGGCATTTTATGTTGATACAGAACAACAAGATCAGAGTTTAGATCCGTCCCTGATGTTAAACACTGGGCTGTCCAGAGGTGGCTTATCTTTTAGAAAAAGTTACACAGATTATACAAAACACAACACTTCTGCCGTTAGCTCTTAATAAGTTACATGATGATATTTACAGATCAGGCTAGAAGTACAGAGCTGGTGTCACACATATACTCAAAAATTATATTTACAAGTCTATACACAAATCCACCGTTGTCCCCGTCCTGTTGCAGAGAGAGAAAGGAGCAAAGTTAATGAATGAAAGAGATATTCCTGATCCAACACGGCTCAGTTCACTCACTTTTCCACTCACCTATAAACTGTTCAGCAGGGAGTTCTGAACGCTTTCGAACACTTTGTTGTAGATCTCTTCCTTTGATGTCATCCCATCAAGATACTCTGTGCAGAAAAAGACATGAATGAAAGTCATTCAGAGGCAGCAGTCTGCATTTTGTAAGGGATATTTTGCTGTTATTTTGATTTTAAGAATGTGGATTGAAAGCTGGATTAATTTGGATTAACAAACCTATTCTGTCACAGTTGTTCTCCATCTCTTTCCTGTGTTTCAAATACATGGGCCAGACGTGGCCATCGAACAGGCCGGGGGGGTCAGGGAGTGTGTATGTCCTTGTACTGTGGAAACATAATCAAAAAAGTCCCATTATAGCCTGTGCTACTGAATCTAACACTTCAGTAGTCCTTGTCAAAGTCACTCTCAGAGTCTTACCTTCTCCTCCTTTTGCACTCCTCATAAGGAATGGAAATGTAGAAACATTTGTCATAGACGTCAATAAAAGGCCTGCAACAGGGAAGTCCAATTAGTGGAAGGTTTTGGAGGCCAAGAGGCCTGCCGGTTAAATTTTAGAAGTTGCATTGAAAAATTTGGAGTAACCCACTTGTAGTTGTAGATGAGGAACCCCTCGATGATGAGAATGTGGATCCCCTTCGCCTCTGAGCCGGATTGCTCGGCTTCAGGTGACAGGCTGACACCGTGAGAGCGGGCGAACTTGACTGGGTTCTCCTGCCAGCCTTTCACAGTGCTGATCATGGCCTCCATGTCCAGGGCAGTGATCACTGATACAGAACAAGGAAAGAGGAGGGAAAAGCGGCTGTCACCACAAATGCAGCCAACACTCTTAACCAATGTGCTGTAACACACATTAGCCTCGGTTAGCGAATGTCTGTAACATTCAACAAATAGATAACAAATGATCACAAAGTTTAGGATTGATTGGTTACCAAACAAGAAAATTGTGCAGGAAAGAAAAAATACGTTACTGCATGGGTTTCTTATGCGAAATCCATTCTTACCATCCCACTGTCTAAAGCCGTCCTCCCCGACTTCTATTTGATCGGGTTTCTGAAATAACAGTCACCAATAAAACATTGCTGCAACCTAATAATCAGTCAGAGCTGATCACACCTGGACAGGACAAGTCAAGGACTCATCTCCACCAAAAGTAACGCACGGTGACAGTTTTCTGTCAAGTTCAAATGCTTTTCCCAATGTTGCACTTGCGAAATTTTCCGTTGGCATACTTCAGGTAAATTCTAGAAAAATATTCTGACTTTACAGGAAGGTGATTATTTTCTCAGGGATGTATCTATTTTGAGAAGAAAAAAAAAAGCTTCTTGTGTTTAGAAAATCACGGCTTCAATTAGATGCCCTTGTGGTCTCTCTAAAAAGTTGAACCATTTGATAACAGATGCAAAAAAAAAAGTCGGTGGTGTTGAGCTGTCGGCCTTCCTTGAATGTAGCACGAAAGGAAAGGAAGGTAGGGGTAGAAAATACATCTTCTGACTTGAAACCAGAAGTCAAGGGTCATGCAAAAAAAAGTTGGTTTCAGAATTTGCAACATGATTGGACAATGTTTCACTTTAAGTGGGGCTGCTCAATCCTTTCATTGGCTGTCCAGGAGACAATCAGCCAGATGTATTACTAGGCTGCTGCGATGACAGGACATCTGCAGGTCAGTCTGGTGGTTTATTTATGAGCACAAAATGTCCCCGAGGGCAAATTACACATAGCAAAAAGCCTATATCAATAATAATGTTTCCATTAACTCTAACTCTACATAGTAAAATAGTACTGTACTGTAGCTTTAAACTTAAATACTGTGACTCAAAGCTCAAAAGAATGGTTATTTGTATTTATCTTACCTTGAAGAAGTCATCCTGATGCACAACACAACAGTTAGGTAATGTCTTTAGTAGTCTATTTGTCAAAGTTGTCTTCCCACCGTTGGTCACTCTGAAATTTGAATGATTTGGACCATAGACGAGTTACACTCCTTTGTTCTTTTTGCTAAAAGACAAGTAAACAGACAAACTGAGACTTACCCTCCAATGCCAATGATGAACTTCATTTTCAGCTCTCTTGTGAATTGGTCACCTCTGGAATTCAGTAAATAAAAGAAGGGAACCCAGCCAAAGCAAACAGTCTGTCAAAGGTCTCCTGTGAAAACCTTCCCTTCCCCTCTGCCACAGATGTTCCCCCCTTTTACTACTTCATTGACTGAAAATCTCCCTGCCAGGAATATAAAGGATTCAGCTGCAGCGTCACAGCTTCTCCCACCAATCAGCTGGCTATTTTTTCTGCAACCAGTCAGCTGCTGCTTTCCAGCGTCATGGCACCAACAGCGGCTGAGCAGCTTCACATTTGCATGAAAGTAGATCCCTAAATTTTCCACCTGCTGTCAGGAGTCAGTGAACATTTGTTAACCAAATGTATTACAAATCCCACCACATGACAGGATTCTTAGAAGATAATCGAAAAACTGTGAAATAATAAATCAGGAAGCGCAAGAGCCAGACAGACGTGTAGCACCTGTGGCTGCAGACTGGGGATAGTTTAGAGCATGTAAGTCATTATATATTCATAATTTGAGAAAAAAAATGTAATTGAAACACTTCATAAATTGATAAGTCTAAAAATAAAGATGTGTGAAGGGGAACTTTTGTCCTAGAAGGAACACGGGGAGGAGTCAACGGCTGAATAAGTATATTTAAGTCACATCATGTTATTGAGATTCTGTGTCTCAGGACACAGACAGACCTCAGTATTGGAGTTTTTTGAGAGACATTTCCATGCTTAGACAGCTCCCACATGCACTATATTTAGTTGGCTGTTGTGTGTCTGCTTTATGATGCAACCAGCTGGAGTGCATGGACACCAGCCATGTGACCACGGGCCTGCAGTCTGATAACAGGGGACTCTTTCTTTGAATTGGAAAGCCCTCTACTTATCAGCGCTGTTTGTCAGACACACCTCGGTGTGTGTGTGCTCAAGTCTTGTTTTCATGTCATTTTATAGCATTTAAATGAATTCAGTCACAGCTTCTATTATCTCTGTAGCATACAGGTGTGTGTGTGTGGGGGGGGGCCAAATGGCCTCATGTTTCACTCGCAGGTCAGTCTCAATGGAGACATAATGTCGTTTCATACCATGTGACGATGATATTTTCCCTGTCTTATATCAAAGCGATTGGCAGCTCAGAGAAGTGAAAGTGGTTGTGTTGCAGTAGACTGATGTTGGTAAACAGTTAATGATAAGAATTTGGGATTACAAAACTGCCCCACATATGCTGAAACATATTATAGGGCACCGCACTATGAGGTCCACCATATGAAGCATGTGGTGCGCATACTTTTTCTGTCTTAAATCCACAAAAAGGACAAACTTTTTGACAAATAAATGTTTTTCTTTTGTGGGGCACAATAACAGTAATATCAGATTTATTGAGGATTTTGTCCAGATGCTAACCACTTACATGTACAGGTTTTTTTAAGGAATACTTTAACAGACACTTGCTTGGAGTTGGGGGAAAAAAAGAAGAAAGAAAGAATTCGACTCAAATCTCTCTGCAGTGAGTATGAGGGAATAAGTTTAGTGTAAAAACCGGCAACAGCAGGAACAAGATTACCCCCCAACAAAAAAAACTGTTGTAGTAATCACTCACTAACCCTGTTGGACTAGATGCTTCTTCCGTCTCTCTTAATATATTTATGGCCACACTAACAGCCACTTTGGCCATCTACATAAGTGGTATCAAGCTTTTCATTTCACTCTTCATAAGAGTAAGAGTTTGCATTTCCTACTATTTCTGCAATAATATTTGATTAATATTCTCTTGATTGATCAGCAGACAAACCTGTTTCCATATCATGTTGCAATGCTGATAATGCCAATATCATTTAAACAGTAATTGATTAGAATGGTGGATTTTGCACAACATACCTTATAAAGAAAGAAATGTGGAGCCTGTTTGGGGCCAACAGATCGCAGCGACATTACATGAGTTACCTAATGATTGCTGTAACATTGTTTGTAAAAATAAAGGGTCATTTCAAGAGTATTAAATACAAATGACCCCTGTGAAGAGCAGCAAAGGACTGTCAGGTGACCCTGGCTTGGCTTGTACAACCATGAATCAGAATTATGGCCTTGTCATGATTCTGAAACGTCTTGAGTGAGAGGCAGTAAACAGGTGTAAATAAAATGAAATATACATAAGCTTGGTTGGCTTTGCTGGTCAAAGCTTAACATGAGGCGACTAATGATAGCATAGCAAAGGTTGCTAGAGTTCAGTTTTTATTATTATTTTTTTTTTACAAACAGCAAATGGCACATTTTCATAAATAACACTTAAAGCAATTTGACTCTCTCTTTAAATATATTTAATCTGTATGAATGTATGCTTCCCATTCTGTAAAAGTACCTTTTTAAAACATGAGAGCAAGTTACTGTAAAGCAGACAAAAACATGTCACAGAAACAGGAATGATATGGACAAGCATGCCACCTGATTATCAAACTCTGGAAAACTTCAACACACATTTGCATCGGTAACATCTACTGTAGATCTAAGAACATTTTTATTGCACATTACTTTTCAATAAACGGCCATAAATTAAACAGTTCCCATGCCATTCATATCAAAACCCAAATATTTGTGCAAATGCCTTTCTCAAAAATATATATAGTATTTACACAATGTTCCCAGCTCTGTTGGATGATTTTAAGTCCAGAAATTGTAATTTATATAGTTGAAGTCATGCTGTAGATAAAGTTCTACTTGACATGCAGAAACCTTTTGATGTAACTATATGGTTTTAAGCTTTGGTGCTGATGAACTTTTAGCTAGACGGAGGCATGTTGCTGAAAAGTTTGTTTCTGAGAAAAGATTGTCTTGCAGCTATTGGATCCAGTCAGGAGATTTAATCCTGTGTGCTGTTGTGGCTCCCATTGTAATGATCTTCCATTTAAACTCTGTAATAAAAATACAGAACGTTGAGCTCTCTGTCTCCAGTTTGTCACAAATGTAATATTTCTAACAGAACTACTACAGAACTACTGGCAGTGTTTCAGTACACATGCATTAAATTTAAACTATATCCAACATGACACATATTAGGTTTGCCTAAATATTTTCCTCCAGCTTCCTCTGCTGGCATTTAGTTATGAGACACTGCCTGTGTCCATTCCTGGGATGTCAGCCAGTCCTCCAGCTGATAGCTCCTTTGATATATGGAGGTGGATAGGAGTGGTCAGTGGCACAGGACAGGAGAGGGGTGGGAGTTTCTAAAATAATCCCCCTGTACATCCTAACCTAGAACTCCCCTAGTGAGTATGTTCCCCCTGATTTCAAGACAGGCTATTTGCTAGGGATCAATTTGCCAGACCTCGGTTGTAGGATCCATTAAAAATAGGTTGATCAGTTGTGAGCAGATAGGCTTAAAGAGGTGAGCAGCTGTGCTTTATGTAACACGGGGAATGGAAGGAATATGATGTTAAAGGATCAGTTAACATGTCTCAGAATCTCACACAGTGTGAATTTAACGAAGTAAAGCATGACTTGGCAAAAGTGAACCTGAGCTGGACCTTTTCACACGATTAATAGTAATCATGCTCCCAGATAAGACACCAGGAGGAAACGCATGATTATTTCAACTTCTACTTTGCATTTTATGTATGTGCAAGGATGCACGATTTAATGTGAGCTGCATCATCAGTTCAAAACATATAATTTATTGTGATTTGAGCAACAACCATGTGCAACAGTGTTACTCTGGGTCTCAGCTACCCGTGAGAAAAGATGAATAAGTTGAGCTTGAACTCTAAAACTACAGGTTTGATTTTTCAATGAAGTTTCTCTCCATCTTAACAGAGAAATCTATTCATCCTTATGCTCTCTCTGGCTAACTCTGTAACTCTTTTATTGTAACTTGGACCTTGGTGCACCATCCCTTCAGACCTTTGGACAGAGACCAACCATCCAGACAGGCAATCATCCAGTATTTCAGTGATTTAATGTAATGTGTCCTTTTCATGCACTTATTTACGTAAGAGAACATTATTGTGTAAGTGTGAGATAAGTTACAGTGGGCTGACATTACAAACCATCTTGGATGAAGCTGATTGAGGGTGAGTGAAGTGAGGAGAGCGCTTACCTTAATGTCAGATGTCACAGCTAACGTCTGCAATCGTTGACTTCGGCCTAGAAGTGAAACATTAAATTTAAACCCAAGTAAATATAAATATTTTTGCTTCGTCATCTAGTCTATATTACTTGCAGACGTTGCCGGTTTAAAGTCCTGTGATGCAATGAATGCAATTAATGTTTTGTGAAATAACTGAAACAACTAAAGTTGCACAGAGCGCAAATTAAAGTTAAATGGTTTCTAATTTCAAGCAGCTATCAAGGATTTTAAATAAAATGTAATATGTTTGGACAGTTTCTATGTCAGCTGCTTAAGAACTGAGTTATGTAATCCAAAAGCCCCTGGATAGTATGCATCACAAAATTAGGTCACCTTTCTTCAGGCAATGTTGAGCTAGTCTGCTGCTGGTCTTGCTCAAGTCTGTAAGTATGACAGACGAATATTAATACTCCAAAGTGAAAAAAAGCATTAAACTCTTTGTCTTGACATTTAAAAATCTATTACTCACCTTTCCCTCGCTTTTATCTTCTCAGCATCATACCTTTAAAAGCAGACAGTAAAAATTTGACCAATGTGTCATTACATCCACATATCTCACCGGTGGAAGAAAGAAGCTGCACTTATATATTTGGGAATAATCTTTCTCGAGTCAAACATTACTTTTTTTACTGTCTAATTTATTTTTCAGTGACACCAAAAGGCTCTGGTTATAGCTGAGTCTCATTCAGCTACAACTAATGAATTTTTAAGGTATAGCTCCAGCTACAGATTGCTTTGAAAGAAAGAAAAATAAAACGAAATCCAGTTTATACTTTCTGTAAATCCCGCCCCAGTGTATTATGTGTTGGATATGACTGGTGTGTTCAGGCTTTAGATGCCTGCTGTTGGCCATAAAAGAGGGAAAATCTACTGCGTGAATGCAGAGTATACTTAAAATTAAAAAAAAAAAAAATACTATCATGATCATCTACTGTGTGAGCTGCCCAAGTAAATTTGAATATACAATGATTATACATTTCAATAAAGGCAAATTATATTAAATTAAGTACCAACAAATTATCTATAAAGACTATCGCCTGTCTTGAATATTCTTTCAAGGTGCCATTGCAACACATAACAGACTGTGACAGGCACAAGTATTATCTCACCAGTGACCCTTGGTGGCCCAGAGTACTTACTGCAGCACACACTCAGGGATCTGCACATGCTCCATGGGGATGATCTGACCGAGTTCCCCCAAGGTTTGAACATAACGGATTTTATCCATGAACTTCACACTGAAAAAGCATAAACATGCGATCACTGCCCTGAATGATCTTGTCAAAGTCAATGGGGTCAGGCCATGTTGCACAGCTCTTGTTCATGTGTGTCCTCACCTGATGAAAGGTCTTGAGATGGCGAGGATAGTCCGAATGAACCATGTTGGGTGAGTAATGATGAGACACTTTAGGTTCTTCTTCAGTCTGCAGGGGGAATTCAGACAGTTGACAGTTTGTGATGCTCTAAATGTCTTTCTCACCAATTATTCCCTCTCATCAACTCTGTCTTTAGCATCTTAATCTTTAGCACCATCATCAGTTTCACATTATTCACTATATTCTCCTACATCCTCCCCCTTCCTTCACAGTTGTTGTGGTTGTGTCTCTTACTTCCTGTCAATCATATGGTAGCATCTCTTCAACCAGCTGATGCCCGGCATCTTCCTGCGAGGAGTTGCTCCGTTCAGGTAAACAATCATGTAGTCTTCTGCCACCAAAAGCTCCAGGCTGCTCACAACATACCTGTCAATAGATCAAACAAGTCTGCATCAGACTTTAAAGATTTTTAAACAAAACAACTCCTTTAATACGATGAGAATCTGAGAGTCAAGAGAGTAAGAAAAAAGGCAGAAGAATGATTTATTGAAAAGACTCTTGATAAGACCAGTATGAACATTACAGGAAGAGGTTTTCCATGATGTATGTGTAGTCCTCACAGCTGCTGTCAGGAAGATGACAGGCTGCAAACACAATGATGGCGTTCAAACCCTCCCCATAATAACCTGAGAGAGGAGAGAGACACACGCTGGTACGATGTAATTTCACTTCATAGTGTCATCATTATCAACATGAACTGCATTAAAATTGTATTGAGGTCATATATAACATATATAATGTTGTGTAACCTAATAACTATCCAGGCAAACCATTTGCTACAAAAGCTCAGTTATGATTTCATAAATTGGAGGCCTCACAGCTGTTTTTTTCAGTTTAGTTGTATTAAATGGAAACTAACACTCTAGTAAGATACTGGTAACCTCAGCTATCTCTAATTAGCACAGTGTTATTCTCCTCTCCAAAAGTTATCGTTTACAGTTTACAGTACATAAAATAGTGAATAGCTATAATTGTAACTGTCATCTTAGTGCCAGTTTTTCAAAATCTGATTTTATTTAACCCTGACTAACCTCCATGTGTAACTACCCTCAGGTACGGCCTGATGACCTGCATGTCAATCCGTTGCTCCTGGTCACCAATGATCACTGTTCGCCACAGACGACCTGATGCATCTCTCTGTTCTTCACCTTCACCTGGGAGACGTTTGGCAGTGGCCACTGGAGTATCATCTGGATTCAGGATGAAGAAAACACTTCTTGATCAGACTGTTTAATGTACCGCTGCAGCTGCTTTGACATTAATGAAATCTGCAGACTGAACCTCTCAATGAGTGTTTGCTACAAAATTTTACATGTTTCTAACACTCTCTTCAAATATATTTCTGGTCTCAGCAAAGCAAAATCTAACAAATAACAAGTGTGAGAGTCAACTTTTTCCTTTTCTTCTCTCCAACAGTTTGTGATTGGACAGCCAAAGGGTAAGGTAGAGGAAATTAAATACTTTGACCTTAAAATAAATCAGCTACTTCCTTCATGCTGACAACAAAAAAATAATTTAATCCCTGTCTGACCTTCCCACTCCAGCTCGTTGCCATTGTTAATGAACTCCAGCGAGTCCGTTTCATCAGGGGTCTCTATGTCGTCTACGTTGATGTCCAGGTCATCGGGTGTTTCCAGAAAGTCATCAGAGAGCACAGACCCCTCACTCTGATCCAGGGACAGGTTCATGTCGGGGGCCACCAGGGTGCGACGTTTACGCTGGGCTACTGATTGACTTACATTCAGGGAGGTGGGGGGATCTAAAACAGCACAGAAAAGCTCAGGTACTATGTAGAATTTAAAAAAACCCCAAAACAAAAACCCAACATATTAAATGTTTTGTTTTGCTTCACTCACTATTTCTGTTGTCAGTGAGGCCACAAGAGGATTCAGCATCTCCATCTTCTGGTAGGGGCCTATAAAGGAACACAAAAATATATGTACAAGTACAATGATAATGGAACAGTATGAATTAGAAATGTTTCTACATTGTGTCTTTTTAGTTTACTTAAATAAAGTATTAGCAGTCATCCTCAATAATGCTGTCTTTTGTTTTTGGAGAAGTTTGATTGTGATTTAACTATCGTGTGCTCTTGGAAACAATGCCAGTAATTACAAACTCCCCTCTGACATAACAGTATAATAAAGCAGCTGAACTCTTAGTAGTCTCAGACTGCCCGGGATGACTCGATTTTAGCGAGCAGAACTCTCACAGACACACCCACAGGCAGACAAAAAGACATAGACATTAACAGAGGCATGCATACAGAGACATTAACACACCCTGAAACACTGCAAGTATGGACTTGCTGATGGTACTGCTGGGATAATTGCTGTTATTATGTTGTCCGTAGGTTTGCAGAGTTAGGTTAAAAATGACACCACTGGACATTTAAATTAGCATTTTTTTGTATGTTGAAACGTAGGGTAAATGTATTCATTATTATTTATTAACCAATCAATATACATGGTAAAGATGAAGAATTCAATAAAATTGAAGCAAATATTACATAATTTGGGTAAACATGTTGTGAAAGCACTTGTCTGTGAATAATCTGCTTCACCTGCTCATTTTTCACCGACACTTCATCTGCTGTAAATCACTCTTGACGGTGAATGAGAGCAGATGGACACTGATGTGTTTTAATTTTTTGTGCTGTCTGCAGTTTTGTTCAAATAACACGTAACAATGACATCAAGGAAATGAGACACCTGCTGCCACTCAGAATTAAACATGTGTGACAGATTTTCCCACATTGCCATGGCCCGTCAAAGTTTGCTACATGGATAAACGCACAAAACACACACACTCATTAATTCTCACACAAGCACAATCAAGAATACCTGGGGAAGTCTTCATCCTGCCACTCGTCTTTTACCTCCATGCTGTCCATGTGTAAAGTGGCCTCTGCTGTACCCATCCTCTGCCAGGGAGGACAGGCGTCAGCTCACTGAGGTTGACAGACAGATGGAACAATCTTATTCAACGATTCTAGAGGAAACCAGATGCTAAAACAACCCAGGCATGAAGTTGTCTTAAAGGGATACTGCACCCATTTTGGACATTTTATCTGCATTACAAACTAGAGGTGTCGAGTTTGAAAAGATGTGGATGTTTACTGGGCAGGGAGGGTCTAATGAAATAAACTATCCAGTTGCATTGTGGGAAATGTAGTAATGAAAATCAGGATAGCTTAAAACGGCTGCTTCCATTTTGATTGTTTACTGCCCTGACATTGGCCAAGAAAAAGTTGTAGGTGTCAGGAAGCTTAATAATGTGTTCTAGAAAGTTGCAATACAACAAACTGTGGGTGTTAGGAAGAATTTAACCAACAATAGGATCTTCAAGTTCTGTCTTTTTTTGAAACATGTAACAATTGTGAGATCCACCAGATGTGCTGTACAACAGCTACCATTTCTACACTTACTACTAAATATAATTTTTACAATTACATTACTGCACAAAAATGGCATCGTGATAGCAAATTGACAAAACAAAGTCCCTACCTGGTTCCTTCAACATCCCTGAGCCAGAAGACAGAAATACAACGCTACATTGCTCATACACCACCTCAAGGGGATACAAGCATATTACACATACAACCATAAAGTAGACAGAGATTTTAACTGAACCTATTTTACATAACCAAATCAGAGATGACAGAAGTTCTTATCTTAGGTCACATATCCTGCTTGTTATGATGTCAGGCTTGTCATTGTATGATGTCATACAAGGATCAGTAAGGCGTATGAGGCGACGTTACGTGCCGGCCTTATGTCAGAAAAGTGTATATGGAAGAGGAACGTCCTCCCTGCATCACTGTCCCAGTCAGAAGTGATGCAGCAGCAGATGCCACAACAGTCTATTAGTCCACTGGGATGGCACTGATGTGCTACAGCCAGACACATCAGAGGTCATGTGGACAAACACAGCAAACACACTTAGGCCTTCAGGCTATTATTGCTGTGGTGTGATTGGGCTAAAAAAAATGAAGCAGAGTGGTGAGGTTTTCACAGAGTATTGTGCCATGAGAAACTGAGTGTTTCATGTAAGCTTGATGGGGGGGAAATCAAACATTAACAGCATTCTGGCTGAATCACACTTTGAGTCGTCTTCCTTTGCTCATTTAATCTTTCAAAAAAAAAAAAAAAAAGCATTATGAGGCAGATCAATTTCCCTGATAAATCAAGAATCAAGGATGAGTGTGAGTGACAGAGTAAAACAGAAACTTCCCACAGAAGAAGCAGATCAGTGCGTGTGGGCTGTTGTCCGTGCGAATGCCATGGACAACAGCCCACACGCCAAGGCTCAGTTGCTGATACACTGCTCTGCTGATTGACGGACACAGAGTAATGTTGTGGCCACACGTGTTTGGTGGGGATTTAAGTCCAGATGGCAGAGCAGCCTTCATTTCCCAAACATTGTCTTTACTGATTTCTGACAATCACTCTAATCTATCTAATCTATTCACACAACAGTTTCAATCATGTGCCCACATACCAGAAATTCTGTCTAATTTGATTACAACATTTCCTAATAATAATATATATATTAGCCATATAATCATTTATATGGCTCAAGATATGGCTGGAGATAAGCATCAACAGACCCACTGTAATAAAAGGCACCAAAGAAAACATGGTAAGAGTACAGCCTTCATCAACTTGTTTGATGCAAGTCTACAGCCACAGGGGCAGTGACGTTGCCAACCCCAAACCTCAGTGAGTAATTCAAATGTTGCTAAAAATTGATTTAAATTTGGCTCAGCAAATCTTTCTTTGACTGACAAACACATGGAACCACATAGAGGCAGAATGAATCACAGCATCGGGGATCATGTCATTGATGGACAAACTGCCCTGTGTGCCTGAGGAAAAACACTGCATTAAGCTATAATTATAAAAATCATTGCTTGGGTTAAAGGCAGTTTACTTACATTCTATAATAAGGAAGATTTCCTCTGTGCCGTTTTGAAAGCTTCCCTGTTCTGCTTTCAGATACTCCCCTTTCTGCTCCTGTCCCTCGTCTTTAAAGCTGCCTGATCAGAGTGAGGGTCATCATTGTTTACATCTGTACAAGGATCTGGGCTGCTGGAGAACTCCTGCTGTTACCTGATGCTGCAAATGGCTGAGGCTGAGAGAGCACCCCTGTCCCCCTGTAGAGAGGAGAGAGTTTAGGAGAGGAAGGGTCATCACAGAGCAAACACCACCCTGCTCTCATCTTTTCAGTCTCCCCTGACTATCAGATCCTGTGCTGCTTTTTGGACGAAAGATAATCCTCACCCAGCCCTTTTAGCTGGTCTCGTGATCACTCGCCATCTCTTTGCCTCAGGTTTGCTTCATCTCTGGTAAATCGCCCCCTACCCTCCTCCTCTTCTCTCCACCAACACTAATGCCCCCGTCCCAGGCTCTAATCCTGCTGTGATGATGTCACCCACATGAGAGCTGTGTTTTCATGGTTATGTAATCACACCTACGTACCTTCTTTCTGATTTCCCTGAAGGTAGCTCAGAGACACAAACAGCTGTTTTCCTTCTCCTCAAGTTCAGTCCGGTCAGTATCCATGACTTAATCTATTGTTATCCTCCCGTGAGCTGGAAAAGATGGACGTTTCCACTTCTCTGCTGTTCCCTGGCAACAGCATCTTCCTATTTCTCTCTCTCACATCCACACACAGTCAGGTTCTCAATCTCTCTCTTGCTTTTTCTCACCATCTCTTTTAAAGCTCTCTCGCCCTCGATGAAACCCCTCCTCCACATGGATTTCCCTCCTTTTCTCTTGCTTGTTAGCTGTGATGCACATGCCTGTTCCTCCTCTTCCTCCACCCTCCCTCCCATTCTCTTCCTCTCCTCACAGCTGCATTGAGCTCTGGGCAACGTCACTAAACACAGAGTGGTACTGCACCCAACGCCCAGTGGGAGCAGCCACAGTTTTCTTATTTTCCTCCTGCTTTTGGCTGCTTGGTAGGAAAATGCATTTTGGGTGGGTTTCTAGCTATTGTGCAAAGCAGAAAAAAATTGCAACATTTCCAGATTTGTGACTGAACACATTTACTTTCCCCTAGTACAGTTGATAGACGGGTAATTATGGGTAAACAACTTTATGTAGGTACGTACAAATATTGTTTTAATGATTAACTGTACAACATAAATGCATAATTTTATCTCCCAGATGGGCTTGCATAGCTTTTAATATTTGCTCATCTTATTTTGAGTATAACGGACTGGAGATTTGGATTCAATAAGGGGGAATAATGTAATGTTCTGTTTTGTTTCTTTTATTAAACCATTCTCTCCAGTAGCTTTTTGCAGAGAAGAGAAAAATGTATGTTTCAGTTCCAGGGTCACATTGAATTGTTTTTACTTCCACAAAATGCGGCTCCATTAAATATTTACCACTTCTATATGTTTGTATATGACTAGCTCCTGTAAAACTGGGTCACTGACACTCCTGCCACCAGATGGGGGTAGAGGCATATCTGCAATGCTACAGGGAGAGAAAGTGTAAAGACACAAAGTAGGTTTGACTGCTTCATTAGCTCATATAACGTCTGTGTTGGATATTCAAGCTGAACTACACCCACACCGACACAGTCATCCAGGACATTGTTGGCAGTCCTCAAACAATCCCTCAAAAGTGAATGTAGCCATCTTACATATGATATAAATTAAATAATCCACTGCAAGAGTTGATACTTCTTCAATTTTCACTTACAGAATCCAATCGACAATCAGAAGAAGTGACATGTCTTCAGTAGACAGCCCAGCTGATGACAGCACAATCACCATGGATACCATGCCAGCCTTTGGGATGCCTGCTCCACCAGTGCTTGCAGCTGTGACTATCAAACTGGGAAACAATATTAGAATGCTTATTGTTTACCACTCATGTTTTAAAATGCACAAGTTTACACAATGAAAGGCAGCCCAACCTTAAAGGAACTGGTCCTAATTCATATCTGTTATCTTCATCTGTTAAATTTGTAGTTACTCATGCAAAGACAGAGTTGTCACAGGGCTCTAGTTGTGTTCATAAAAATACTATGACAATGTGTCGCTGTCATGACTGTACTTCACACAGGGCTCAAATTTTGCTTTAGAATGACAGAAACCAGACATGATGAATAAGAGCACAAAACATACATGTTGAAATAGGAAACAAAAAACACAAACGTGCTTGAACAAGGACAATGGGAAAGGCCATTTTTTTCAGTTAACCTGACCTATTTTTCGCGGGTAATGTTTCCATTTGAACTTACCTGAGGACAATAATTTTACCTTGAAGTTCATATTATGAATCTGGGCTATGAATAAAGCTGCAACTACTTCATAGAGTGCTACACCGTCCATGTTGATTGTGGCGCCTGTAGGAAACATGAAGCGTGTCACTTATTTGTCCATGCTTGTCCATCCTGCAGAACTGTTACAAAGGAGAATTACTGATCCAGTCATTGTAAATTTGTTCTGTTCAGCAAGAAGAGCCTTTAGCACACCTTGATGAAGTCCCAAAGGCAGAGGTGAGAGCCTGGAGAACACCACTCATAAATCTAAAGGTATTCTTTGATGTGACAGCAAATAAATGAGGGGCAGGGTGAAGAGGCTGTGGAGGGCCAATGATCACAGGGATGGTATACATTGCGGCTTCACAACCTACTTCCCCAAGTGTCTGTCATCTTCACTATCCGTCCTGCCAGCTGGAAGAGGATTCCCACTGGGGAATACCTGGGATATAAAGAAGTGGGAGTGATGGAAGGTGCAAAACAAACAGAAAAATAACAAGAAATCTAGTTCATGTAAATATCAGCTTTGTGTTCTTACCAGATGACTATGCTGAGCAGATGCAAATTGGTTTTATTCAGGCAATCAAAGAAATCCCTCAGAGGCTTCCTCTCAGACCCCATACCGCTCAAAATGAGAACAAAGGCAGCAGACCTAAACTATTTACACCACCTGAGGTGCCTGGCACAAGCACTGTGTCTTCTGTAGGGGTACCTGAACAACAGTGGAGTAGGTATTGTTTAGGCACATGTTAGGCATATCAGTTCAACACAAGTCATAATACAATTGACAAAACATTAACTCAAGGCAGTGCGGGTGGTCGAGTGGTTAGCATCCTGGGTTCAACTCAGACCCAGGAACCTATACTCCAAGTCATTCCCCTCTCTCCCTACTTCCTGTCGGTCTCCTTGGCACTTATTGTGGTTGGAATAAGGGTATAAAAAATCCCCAAAAATAACATTTCCAAAAAATTATTAAGGAGAAAAAAAACGAATCCCAAACATAAGAAAAAAGCAACAAGAAATCTTACCGTTTTCCTCAGAATAACTGATGCCACGGTCATGACTTTCTCTGGTAACACTCTTTGAATAAACAGTTTTAAACTGTACAAGCATTTACAACAAAGTATAAATACTTACAGTATTAAATAGAAACAAACTAATTACAGCCATTGTGCATCTTACCTATCTGAAGCAAGCTTCAACCAGATTTGAAGGTATCATGTTTCTAAACATTTAAAATACAGATTATTTATTTTTTGCTGCCACCTAGAGGTTCTTGGCTCATCGTCCCATTACAATTTCCCTGCATTTTAGAATTATCAGCATACATATCTAAGAAGATCTAGAAAGGCATCCACAGTCTGCACAGCCACAGCTTTACCACTAGAAGACACTATGCTGCTCCGGGATGAATTCCTTGGCTGAATGACATCAGCTAAGGTGATTCCAGTGAATGCAGTAATAAGTGTGGTGACCATGTAATAGGTGAAGGCCCTTAGTCCTATTCTCCCATAAACTTTCCTACCAACAGATGACATGCCTGATAAAAATAAGCAAACAAATAAATAAAGGTCATTGTATATAGCATACAACAACAAACCTATTAAATTTGTAACAAATGAACACTAACACTGTAAAACAACAACAACCACAATTACAGAGAAATATCTTTTAAATTATTTTGTGGATCCAGCCTGTGATGGGACTAGAAATGATAAGAGGAAGCACCACCAATTGCAAGATTCTTATCAGCAATTCTCCAAGAAAGGTTAAATATTGTACATCAATTGCTGACATTTGCGTGGGTCGCAGAGCAAAGCCCAGGCCAATTCCTCAGAGAAACAAGACCAAAAGTTATTGCGATTGAGTGTTTTTTTCAAATGCTAAGATCAAAATACTAAATGCAAAGTAAGTAAGCAACCAAGCAGGTGACACTTTATCAGTTAATGGCAGATAAAAAAAATTTCAGAGCAGAGGTAACGTAAGAATTATGAGAAGTAAAAAAATCTAACACTCTTCTGAGTTTAGTGGTACTTCAATACTTAGAGTCAATAGAGTCGAGTTGCCAGTAAAAATGAAACGGTGAGTTGGTAAGATAGTCCATTTATTTTCTTCTTACTGTTTTGCCAAGTTTTCCAACAAAGTGATACAGTACATATTATTCATCAGCTTTGTATGTATACCTTTACCCAGCATTAGTGATTGATTTTGATTATGCAAAAAAGAAATAATATACAATCAACTGAAGCTCTATGTAGAGCTACATTTTCTAAAACACACAATTTGTTGTTTGTAGAAAATGTCAGTTTGTAGTAAATTTCTGTATATTTGCTTCTGAGGCTAAAAGGTCTTTTTTTATTTTCCTTATGCTTGACCAAAACAGTTTCTTGGTAAGCCTATATATCTTGCTGTTTATTGTTGATTCAAAGACAAAAGCAAGCCAAGTCAGTGTACTCCATGATACTATCCCGTAAAACTTTTTGTTTTATGGGTTGATAAAGATAATAAAGATAAAAGCATAATCTCATTTTACATGTTTGTTTAATAACTACAGTCTCTACCAATCAGTGGGATTTGGTATTTGATTTGGTAAAGTGTACCAAGCAGAGGAATTTATTCCAGTGTTAATGATTACTCACTGAGCTGCTGCTTCTACTGGCTTAGTTAATAATTAACTTATCATTGCTCTGCTAAGAAATGGTCAGTGAATGAGTACGAACATGACTGATTAAATACAAACTACCATTCATCCTATCTTTGGTCCTAAGTACATCCAAAAAAGAATGCTAATTCTGTACCTCTGCCTGATTGGTGATTGAACTCGGGCCGAATAAACAGACTTTGATTTTTGCCTAATCCCTGTGTGAGTTACAGTATATTTTTGTTCCAAATTAGAGCCGACCTAAATTCAATATCAAATCAAAATGAATTTGACCATCAAAATCTAATCAGCACATTTTCAGTCCAAGTGAATGTATGCATCAAATTTGAAGATATTTCCTTAAAATGTTGCTGAAATATCACCTTATTTAGAATTGGAATGACAGAGCAATTACCAAAAAGACTTACTTATTCAGATAATAGTGAAAAAATGCTACAGTTCAACAATGTAGATGACATGACGCATGATTTTTTTTTTTTGTCTTTATGTATTGCAAATCCAGTGAAATGTCCAGATTTAGAAATGGGGTCATGCACCCATTAACAAAAACAAAAAAACCCAAAACAAACAAAACAAAAAAACATTTAGCTTTTGACTTGACTGCGCATGATCTTTGGACTCAGGTTAGAGCTAGTTCAACAAAAATAACCCCTGAAGCCAGTTACAGTTTTTATACAAATGTATGGGTGTGCACTAGACAGTTTGAACTTTTCTCGCCTTTGTGGTTACATGTGATGCATGTGTGACATCAATGGATGCAAGGCAGGCTTACAAGGTGGCTTTAGGTGGGGGTTTATTTTCTCAGGGCTCAAATTAGCCAGAGAAGCAGATTAGGCTCCGAGTGTAATAACTCGTCAGGGCACGGTTTCAAAAAGCCAACATTAAACATGTCTCTTAGCCAGTGTGCTTTAAAACAATAATTATTTAATCACATTACAGCCTCAAGTAATGCTAATGTGTTAGTATTCTTCAATTAGGTAAAAAGACAAACCTTGATGAAGTCTCACTGTCCAGTTCAAAAGGACAGTGAGACTTCATCCCACTGTCCCTTCCTCTCACTGTGGAAGGATATAAAAGACATGTAATAATTTCTTTTAATTCAAGTGGAACGGGACGTTCAATAGTAGTAAATACCAGCATATCCTTAATACTAATACTTTATGTTTCACAGACACTTTTTAGTTATATTTTATGTTTTTCTAAAACAAATTAAACACAAATGCCAAAACTACAGATTATTTGATGAAGCTATTAAAAATGAACATAAAGAGTCCACATTTAGTTTTATTTTGGTCTGTTACTAACAGTTTCAGTAAAAGTGATGAGACTGACTATAGAATAAAATTATTTTAGTATTTGATTTCTACAATTTTTTTGGTTTCAATAAAGTTGTAATCTAATAGCATTTTTTTGTATGAAACTGAATCTCAGTTAATGCTGAGATTGTCCTTGTGCAAAGATAGCACAGCAATGGGCGGTAATAAGGTGAAGAAGTGCAGTCCTGGCCAAAACATCAAGTACTGTAATGGCAGATCTGTGCCAAGCTGCAGCTCTTGGTGCAGCTAATCTTATTAAAACAGGGTCAGGGCCTCAGCAGACCACCTTAAAATAGACAGTGATCAGATCTAGTATCAAAATAGTAATTGATGACGACATCAGTGCTACAACACCTACAAGTTTTCCAGACCAGACAGGTAAATCTGGATTGAAGAGGTAAATAAGTAGATGAATAAGATAGCTGTGCGCTTCAGTACCACACAACCATTTTTAATGTCTATTAAAGTGTTCAGACCACGTGTTTTTTCATATTGTGTTATGCTGCAACCTTATGCTTTTAAAAAAAAAAAGGTGTTGCATTGATAGTTGTCTTTCTGGATGGGTCAGAACATTTATGCCAATAATTATTTATTATTATTATTATTATTTTTTTACAGAATATCAGAAATCTGATATCGATCTGCAACTTTCATTATGCGCCAATCCACGTATTGAATTTCTCCACAACAAGGCCAACAAGTTTCAATATAGAAAAATGAGCAAACTTAAGACCAAATTGTCTCACCTGTCATAGATTTGTGAGTAAAAATGATGATTATTGGCAAACATTAATGATAAAAGTTAATAGTACCAGGCTAATAAAACGGGAGAGACTTGATTCTCACAGAAGCACACGATGAGGATCAGGATCAAGATAAGGTTTCATAAAATATTCTGAGTCTGATCAGGCAAATTGTTTTCCTTTACTAACAACTTTACTGTAATGTGGTAATGCTGATGCTGCTGATAAGACATTGACCTTAAAGGAAAGCTTTACACAGAGCCAGCTACTCCCCTGTCTACCCTTTAAGCTTTTAATGTACTGCCCTTACGCATTGACATACTGGTCTGATTTTAGGCTTCTTGATAATAAGTAAAGACAGATATTTGAGAATCAGTGAAATGTGCAACAATATTTATCTGTTTACATTAAATTGTTTGTGAAGATGATCTTTGTTTAGTTAAATTACATTTTTAAATCTGTTTACAGATGAAAGGTTATTAAATTATTTTTGTGTGCCTCCAAGAGAACTGATAAGACAAATGCAGAGTGGCACCGGGAGATAAACCTGCTTTGTAACAGAAAATTCTAATTGCTGCATCACATTATTTCTGATGACTCAGAATTATCTTGTTCCCAACAGGTCTTGACATTGCAAATTTTTTTAAAATAAATGTTTATGCAGTACAATTCATCTTTTCTGTTCTTCAAATATTACAGCTGTACATCAATTTGGCTGTAAAGGCTCTCCCTTGATCACAAATCATAAATTGTGAGGGGGAAATGGGAGGAATGTTAAAGAGGTTAAATTAGACTATGTGAAAAGCATTAAACATGAGGCAAGTAGGGTTAACGCCTTCGACTTTGTGTCAAACCAAAGGATTATCAGTACCCAAATGGTCTAAATATTTATTTTTCCATGACTTAATGACTTTGTTGTAAAGTTGCATCATAATGGGACAATAGCAAGGTGATAAATTAAGCAAATTTGAGCAAGCACAGTAAGATATATCCACAAAGACACACCCTAAACCTGCACCTGCAGCCGGCTCTC
The DNA here is from genome assembly GCA_034769265.1 of Remorina albescens. Classification (NCBI taxonomy): domain Eukaryota; kingdom Metazoa; phylum Chordata; class Actinopteri; order Carangiformes; family Echeneidae; genus Remorina; species Remorina albescens. The sequence continues at coordinate 5,958,734 of CM068478.1, read as the reverse complement.
CCTGCACCTTGAGACAGAGGTTGCACCTATAGAGCACATTATAGGATATACAGTTTAATCTGGGATTAGATTTTTACCCTGATACCTACTTGTTCCCTTCAACTTCACAATCAGTTTTGTATCATTTTTTGTGCGTTGATAATTAGTTAAACATTTTCATCTTTACAGCCATTTGATGTACCTTTAATTTCAAAGTTGACATTGCAGTAATTTATTCTGCTGTGAATAAAAGTTTAGTTTGAAGTCCTGTAAAAGTATATATTGATATTGAATTAGCACACCTGTGACTGTACAAGTGACAGTGTGAGATTTTCCTTCACATTTCAGCTCAAGTTGATCATATCAATAGTCCCTCAAAATTTCCATCATCTCTGTGTCATCTGCATCATCCCTGCTGCTCACCATCCCCCTTTCCCCCTGTAAGCTGACACAGCGCCTTTAAACATTAGCTGCTTTCTTCCTAATAGGATCTAAAGGGCTTTAATTGTCATCTGATAAAACTAAGGAGCTTGATAGTTATACTGCACCCTCTTAACCAATTTATACTCAATTAGGATAATGGGGAAACAAGCAAAGAGGGACAGCTTTAATATATTAAATCATTATCAATTTCCTTTTCTATGATCTGTGTCATCTAGCAAAGTGTCATTTAAATATTTGACACGATGAAGTAGTGTCAGAGGAAGTGCAATCACATCTGAGATTTTGTTAAACATGATTTATCTTTCATGAACTTTCCAAATATACAAGTCCAGGAGCACATATGTAATTGTCAAATAGGCGTAATTTATAACAATTCATTATAGTTTGAGTTTATTCTGGGCCCATTCCAAGTCTTGTGCACATGCATTGTACAAATACACGTGTTAAAACAATCAGATGGAACTAAATCATTATGAATGCTGAATAACTGAAATACAACAGTGGTTTAATGCAACACAAGGCAACTGAAAATGTCCTTTCTTTTATTATGTGCACACCTATCTCTCTCTCTCAACAACTGCCTGTACTGAATCCCTCACTAATCACTCACCCACTAAGTCTACTGGCTGTCCAAAAGTATCATCTTACCACTGCCATTTATATATTTTTTTTGCCATTTGTAGAAGAATATTTTTAGATCCTGGTACAAAACGTTTGACATAAGAAAACTCATTTATTTGTTATAAAAAAATTTAATAGCAACAGCTCTACAAAACACCAAATAGGCCTTAGTTTCATGTCCTCATATGCCACCAAAATCCTTCATGCCCCACCTGAGAGGCATCTTTAAGTTCTTTTCTTTGTATTTGTAGTAGAGAAGCTTGAAGCTCATAGGCAAAAGTAATGGACTTAGCTGTCTCTAAATTCTTGGAAAACAAACTTGACAACCAAGAAAAGGTATGCACCCAAAGCTACTTAACCCAGAGCCACTGAGAAGAATGGCAACAAGGTCTTGTGTTGCCATATGGCTTTAAACTATTTAGCGTTTAAATTTCCTTAGCTACTTGGAAATATGTCAAATGCCAAATGAGTGTGAAGTTCTCCACATGTCAATATCTCTCCAATCATTGGACATGCTACATTAGGAGTGTTTAATATATGACAGCACCTCAATAAAAACAAAACAGGAACATGCTGCAAACTACTGGTAGATTAGAGTTTTGCTCTAGAACGTTTTTTCATGCACAGAACACACCATCAGAAAAATCACTTTCAGCAGCTCTTTTTCATGTTGCATTTTGTGTTTGACAAGTAAAAGAGCTCCTAAATATATCTTCAGATAGGAAGAGTGAGGTCAGAGGAAATCTCTAGTGAAGTCTTTAGGCTAATTAAGGATGGGATTGATCTCTGCAACACTTACTGTAGCTTTGATTCTGACAACTAGTGAGGAGGAAACTTTCATGCCACAGGATAAAACACTTTCTTGTAAGCATCAGGTCTATTATTATTTTACAGGGCATCTTATTAGTTTTTTTTACTATGTATAGTAACTTGTGCAAAATTTGCTGTAATACCATTACTTTTTCATTTTTTGTCACTGAAGGACACAATGCGATCAAATCTTTTTTTATAACCTCAAGTCCTTTTTTCATTTTATTCTTTAAATCTGCCATTTCAAAAAGCAGCCCTGATCATAAAGAATTAGGTGCCTATTTGAATTAAATATATTTTATGAATACAAGTCTGTACAGTGTGCAGCCATTCGAATTAAAAGTCGATCTCTCTGTCTTTTCTCCCTTACATTGTCTATAATGAAGGGATTAGTGGAAAAGTACGAGCCATTATCTTTCACACAATAGAATTTTTGAAAGAAAGTTTTGTCAAGGCTTCATTAGCAATGACCTCCCTCTGTGGTCTGAATTTAGGACACATTTGGAGCAATTACTTGACCAGAAAACAACTGTCAGTCATTCTTAAAGGGGAAGGATGTCCAATTAATAAACCTCTTAAACCCTGGTTTTACTACCATTCCCCTGCAAGCTTTGGTGTCCTGTGTGGTTAAGGAGAGTTTTGTGAGGAGAGAACAACATTATAAGTGCTTGCTGCACATGACAGGTCCTTTGCTCACTTATGTGCAGGGGATTTCAAGGACTTAACTGGGAGTAACAAGTGCGCACACTAGATGTTATTACTGTCATTTGTTTACTTACAGACTACAGAGACAGCATGTGCATGGCATAATCTGTGGTAGGAACCTTAAGGTAAGATTACTTCCTGCATTTTTCATGCATTGTGTTTATTTTGACAGTCATAATAGGTGGGTTTCCATAATGTCCATCTGTATTCTGATAAAAGATGAAAATACTGTAGCTTGTGTGTAGCTTTAATTTTGGTGCCTTTAAATCTTTAATTTCTATAGAATACAAAACATAAACTGCATACCTATGGCACTCTATATACATGCTGAGGTTTAAAATGTACAAGGGTTAACTGATCTAATCTAATAGCTGATTTATTACTAACTTACTTTTTGATTACTATGAACTAAACATTTACATTCATCTAAATGGTGTCAAAGGGCACAAACTTTTTACTGACTGACTTCTGCATTCTTCCTACAATTTTTTCTTTATCTGATAGCTGCTTGTCATCCATGTCTCCGCTGTGTAGTTGACAATACACATTTCTAACTGCTCATAGTACTTATAAATTGTAACAGAAATTGTGCGACAATAGCATTCCTTTGTGAAGTTTCTTGCGGTAGAAAAACATGAAAGTAATAGAAGGTACCATACATGGAGTATTTTCTATACATATTAAAAAAAGCAGAGTTTGAGATCCCACATATATATATATATTTAATTTCTGCTACAATTCTTACTAAAGAAGTCAAGCCTACTCATAACCTATAAAATTACTCTATAAATGGAAGTGTACAACTGTATAGTTGCTGACGTGTTTTTTTTTTCTCTTGTAGACGAGGATGTGAGCTTATTCTACTTTTGTGGAAACATCTCATCAAACCTCACAGAAGTTATCCTTAGAGGATACAGTCCTCTTCTTCACATTAAGCTGCACCATTGCATGTGTAGCAGAACAAGACCTCTGTACAACAGTTTGCCCTTTTTCACTTGGTAGCATTTGGATTTTTTCAGACAAGGAAGAGAACAGGAGGATCGGATGCATTTATCAATGGATACCCTGGGAATTGTGGACGATAGTTGCCTGGAAAACTATGATATGGCAAAGGGTGCTGGTTCAAACAGTGGAGGCAGGGTCCACAGTATTGATGTCATATTGGGGTTCACTAAAGACCAGGACCCTTTACTCCATTCACTTAGAGATGATGACAGCCAAAAAGCCAATGAAGAAAATCCACAACACCCTGATAAACAGGCCCCACCAGACCCCTATGGGCACCTTCCAGAACTGGGCGACAGCTCCCAGCACTCCTCCTACCATGGTAAGTCTTTAAAAAAAAAAAAAAAAAAAAGAAGCTACCATCAGGCCAAAGACTCTGATACATTTCATCACAATCATAATGAGTTCAGGGGACTTTGGCTTTAACCATTCAACAAGTAAAATCAGAGCTGTACATGCCAAGTTTGTCACATTTTTATACGCATTACTGCCACAAAGACTTTCAAAGTGCCGTCTGGCAACCATTCAGCTATCTGATGATTTACTTTGTCCAAATGGTTATATAGAAAAGAAACACTTACATTTGTGCACCTTCCTCAAGATGATTAAACACATCAGTCACTGGATGCTTGCATTTGCAGATTCATGCCACAATAGTAATATGCACAGCAGTGAGAGAAAGATGAATTGATAACAAACGTATATTCTCTGTACTGGTTTCAAAATCCAACATAATACACATAAAACTTACAGTACAAAAGAAAAAAAAGCTGTGTGTGTAAGCTGTAATGTTTATCCTGGCATGAATAAAAGTTAGATTCCATTCAAGTGCTAATATTGTTACTTAGTTATACACCAGAATGGAAGTTAACCCAAAATGTAATGTATTTAGTGCTCTTCTTGCTGTGTTGATTGTAAGAAAGCTCCATTTAGGCCATCTTATGTTTTTTTTTTTTTTTTTACTTTGGGTTGTTGAGAATGTAAAAATACTATCTATGAATTAGAGCAATGCTTGCCCATGTTACTGACTGACAAGGATTGACCCAGTGCTGAGGCTTGGCTTTAAAAAAAAAAAAAAAAGCAAAGTGGAAACAGGCTGATGCCTTAAATTTGGGTGTAATACATGAAGTTGTCCAATTTCAATTGCTTTTGTTTTTCCAATTACTAATAACTTAATCTTATTAAATCTTGTTATAGATATGATCCTTTATCAGGAACTCATTCATCTGTTCAAGATATCTAATGAAATATTGTGATAATCTTGGAAATAATTCAAAACTCAATCTGAGACTTTTTGTTTAGAAATGACTTCTAAACAAAAAGTTGAATTGCAGAAACTCTTGCCTGTTCTTTGACAGCTATACTTCAATGTAGCCTTCTGTTACTCATTTAACTCGGATTTCACATACATCTCTGCAGGGGTTCGGGTTCAGAACCACTTCAGACGTGTAGCTACAAATAAACATGTCAATGCAGCCCAATTTACAATTTCTCCAGACATATTCATGATTAATCGTTTAAAACTGGCAATTATAAGAGCAGCGATATACAGTATGTGAATGGTACAGTAGCTTCCAATGGCTGAGATAGGACTAAACCTCTCTGTCTGATGAAAGAGGACGAAACATCAGTAGTTTTTTGTAATTTTTTCCTGTTTTAGAAGTTTTTCTACTGTAAAATATCTTATCCGACCACAGAACCTAATCTAAACACATGCCTCACTACAACCAGCAATAAGTCAAAGAGTATTTTCTTCTTCCCTAAAGATTGATTATTTACTTTATATCACACACTTTTGTCTTAAGAAGCTTTGAGGCCTCTCAGAAATGGTTCACTTGCTCTACATCAGTTTCTCGGAAGAAAAAATCTGGACTATCTCTGCATGCTGCCTGTGCAGAAGCCAACCAAAGTCCCTAGTTAGATTAGAGGAGGCAGGCACTTGGAGATTTAACTGGTAGCATCTGTTACTATGGGATTACTGCAAGGGAAGAATTCAGTGAAAGAAGTGATGTCATTTGGGGTTCACAAATGCTCAACAGCACAGAGGGTCATTAAGCTGTTTTATAACAAGGAGAAGATTTCACTTTTTGACCAGACCACATTAAATAAAATGATCAATCACACATGGACAAAATACTTTCTTTTGCTGACATATTTGGTTTAAAAATAGATAACACAGTATATAGTAGATATAGTGTTGTGACATAATTTTTCCTCCTTGATGTCAATGCCAATATCCAAACTTGTTTGTCAGCCAATTCCAAAACTGAATGGATATTACTGCTACAGCTCTATAGCTTACTACTACCAGTACATGATATGATAGCTGCAAGTTGTCTGCCATTTGTTCATGACATGAACAAATATACTAATGCCATATAAGCTTACTGTTAAAGATTTAATTTCACTTTGAAATCAATTCCTTTTTGATGCCCTAAAGCAGCAGTTGTACAAAAATGAAAACTGACAATATGTATCCTCTCCTTCATTAAAGAATCTGACATTTACTCTGGTGACAAGTGTGATGGAGATATGAGTGATTTACAAAAGGAAGAGGATGTTGCTGAGGGGTCTCCAGACGACATGAAACAGGAAGAGCACACTAAAAAGAAACATAGAAGAAATCGCACGACCTTCACCACCTATCAGCTTCATGAATTGGAGCGAGCCTTTGAGAAATCCCACTACCCAGACGTCTACAGTAGAGAAGAGTTGGCAATGAAGGTCAACTTACCTGAGGTCCGAGTTCAGGTAAAGACTAGAAGATATCGAACCCTCTAACACAATACTAAATTTGATAATTTATTTTATTTTTCCCTCTACTACAATGGATATTACTACCCATTCTACTACTGGAAATCAAAAGGTGAAATTTGTTTTAAACGGAAATTTGTATGGATGTCAATATGAATATGAATGTTTTCAACTACTACAACACCTGACAGGATCAGAATATAAACGACAGCAGATAGTCTCTTAAATATTTTGTATTCGTTGATTCTGGCGTCATAGTATTGTTTCATCTCATTACATTTCTCAAGGTGTGGTTCCAGAACCGAAGGGCTAAGTGGCGACGTCAAGAAAAGATTGACACTAACACCATGAAGTTACAGGATTCCCCCATGTTATCCTTCAGTCGCCCTCCAGTGCCTCTCAACGCCAGTCCTGTGGCCAACCCAATGCCCTTAGACCCCTGGCTGACCTCGCCTATCTCCAGTGCCACATCTATGCATACCATCCCTGGATTCATGGGCTCGCCACAGGGCTTGCAGCCTGCCTATGCAAGCCACAGCTTCCTCAACACCCCTCCTGCCATGGTCCAGGGTATGCAGCCCGTGGGCCCACCTCCCTACCAGTGCCCTCCCAGCTTCAATGATAAATACCCAATGGAAGACGACAGGAGTTCCAGTATTGCAGCACTTAGGATGAAGGCCAAAGAGCATATTCAGTCAATGGATAAGACCTGGCAGCATATGTGATCTAGTAGGTGCTGAAAACATTCTTGAGCTGCTCCTTTGAAAGTTTACAAACTGCTTTTCCACTGTTTAATGTACAAATGGAGAGGACACATGACACTAAAGAGTTTGGAGTCTGCTTTCTTTTTCACTGATGCAAATAAGCAACTCTTAATTAATGTGTGATTTTGTATTTCCACTTAAATGATTCACTTTGAAAGAACCCTATTTAAGCCCCAAGGATAAAGGATCAGATTTCTGTGGGTCATTTATTTTGGTTTGATTTGCTTAGGAACAGACTCTTTTGTTTGAGTGAGAGAAAATCTTAAAAGTCTTTGAATTATTACGTGGCGACAAATTCCAACTCATTTATACAATTTTCTGTCTTAATCTAAGGCTGTTCTAACCTTTTTTGTGGAAATATACTTTATAAAAAAAAAACAACCTATTGACCCTAACTTTGTCTACAGGAACCTGGATGTTCCCCTGATGTGATTTACATGAGGTTTTCTATAATGACCACTGCACAGCGCTTTGAGGGTGTTTGTTGGTATCTAGTCTTTAGAACTAGATGGTTTTAGTATAAATTTAGTTTCTTTCCCTGAATGCCTGTTTGGTTGTAATTTCTCTTTGTTCATTTTTATGGACAACATGTAAATTCTTTCTTTCTTTTTTTTTTTAAGCTGCAAAAGCGTGTAAATATGTGTATTTCAAAATAATTTACCCATCTTGATTTCACTTGTGTTTAAAAGATGTACAAGTGTTTTTTATTTAATTAATTCAAACAGCCTTTGTGAGAGCATGGAGTCATGGAGGGGAGGTTAACAGAAGTCACAGAGTTTAATCTGGCTTCAACGCTAATTTAAACAGACAAACTTACCTCTTAACACCTAATTACTGCTTTTAAAGTGATTAACCTTGGATTCTCAGCCATAAACAGAATGCGCTTAGATGTCCACGAAAACCCTTTTTCAAGACCTCATTAAGTCCTCTCAAATGTGCCCATTTATATCATTTCCAATTTACAGGTACAGCATTTCATGTGTTGTTTTACTTCATCATCGTGCTTATTACTAAAGAATGCTTCTGATTGCATTGATTGGAAAAGATAAATAAATAAATAAAATCACTCAACTCAGTCGGATTTAAAATGAGAAAGTTAATGAGTGCTGGCAACCCTTCTTACATCTTGGAAAGAAAACAGGTTTATGTAACTGTTGGACCAAAATGGAAAGGAGAATGACGTTGCACTGGTGATGAGAAATTAGTTCATGGTGGTACTGGGTGTTTCATTTTATAGTGCATTTGCTGTGCTGGGTTTTGTGCTGACAAATTAAAATTTGCTAATTTAAGTTTTTCTGTGGCTCTTGAAATAAAGTAAATCAAGGTAATAAGAACTTGCAAAGCACCTTACCAATCCTTTCCTTTTTTGTCCAAAATATAATAATAAACAATGATTTAATTGTCATTAAATTACATTTATCAATACCTAAATCAATCAATAAAAAGTACCATTATCAGTAGCAATCTAAAGGTAATACTGGGTAAGCAGGAAACACTTTCAGCCACTGAAAGTCCACCGTGGACACCTTAAATAAACATAAGAAAGAAATATCACCAACTCTGCTTCAAATGTACATCAATTATTTCCATGTTTTGGCCTTTAGAAATGACAGCATCCATACTGTTAGTTGTACAGGTTTTGTTTGTTTTATGATCGTTCCTGTTGACAGCAGGAGATGAAATGGCCAAAGAAATAAAAAGGAACATTTCTTTTTACTAGAGGAAACATTTATATGTGTATTTGAATGTTTATAATTATTTTACATTGGTTTTCAATATTATTAAATACCATTTATTTTAGGTTTTGAATTGTAACATTAATGTTTCATGTGAAAAACACAAAATAAAGTAACAGCATAAGTAGTCTGTGGATTTTTTTTTTTTTTTTCTGTATTCACAACCATTAATGAGCCACCAACATGACTTAGTGCCGTTAATGAGTGCTGGCATACAATAGACCATGTAAGCTGTGACAGAGCAAGCTGGTCTGATGGAGGCCTGTTGTGTTTGACCAGGACTGTGGAGCTTTGCCAGGCCGTTAGGCAGATGAAGCTCCACTCCATCAGGCCCAACCAGGGGTGTCAGGAGGCCCCGCCTGCTAGGCCGAAGAGGCCACAAAGGCGCAAACTCTAATGGCCCTCCAGTAGCCCAGTGGTTTAACTGTTCCTTTTTTTTTGTGAATTTATTTTGAATAATGATCTATTTTTGCATCTTCTGGTGACATCAGAAAAATTATATAAAAGTCTACATAATAATATGTGGGTCACTTAGGAAACCAAATGACACACTGAGGGAAGTTATTTCTTTGTCTAACCCGATAAATATTACTATAATAATTTTTTTTTTTAGGGAAGCAGTTGATAAAGATTCATAGCAGTTATATGCTTCAGAAACTAGGCATAATCAATCAGTGGAAACACATAGATAGAAAATGCATGACAATGCTATCTTTCCCTTCTCGTCGCACCTATGGCATGAGGATTTAACGTGGCAACATCAAGAAATAACAAGAGATAAATCCAGAACGAGAAATTAATTACACACATTATTATGTTATTTTGCTTGGTCAAGCATGGCCTTCACTGGGTCCCAGGCTCTAGTTAATAGGCTGGCAAGCGGGACGTGGTCCATGGTGGAAATAATAAGGGAAAGGAGCGGAATTAATTGGGTTTGATTAAGAACAGCTTTCAAAGGGACACCATTTTCCCCCCTCTTGACATAATTGCATATCACTCAGAGGATGGGGGAAAGTTGATGGCTGGCGCCAGCAGCTTGTCTTTGACCTGGTATATGAGAAAAAGTCTGTCCCTTAAAGAGTTCTCTCTTCCTTGCCTTACACAGGTGCAAAGTTTGTTAAAGACTAAACATGAGAGAAGACTGCAGTACATTTTAAACTGCATATTCACTTTCACTAGATGTTATAGTAGAATGCCAGCATCTCAGATGAAAACAAATACTCCATCAGCAAAAACTCCTGATTAGGCCTTTCTGTACTTACAGTACTCTTAGATTAAGTATGCCGTACTGGGTGATGTCTTTTGCTTTCTGATTTAATCTCTACTCTCATCCTGTATACAAATGAGGGTCAGCATCAGCAGCTCATTCATTTTACAAAAAGCAGCAAGATCACATTAGAGACTATTACCTTTTTCCCCTAACCAAGTGGCACTGGCATCAAATGTTGGCAACAAAACATGTTTGTGGTAAACTGTACAGCTGCAGTGGCTGTAATCGCAGCAAAGCGTGTGTGTGTGTGCATACAAAACAGACATATACATTAATGGGTTACTGCAGGATAATGGGATCTTTAGATTTATTGTTGCATCTCATGACAAACACCCACCAGTGGAACTGTTTGTTTCTCCCTAGAAGCTCAGTGAACCAAAAACCCAGTATGAATGACTCTCAGAGATTTTTTAGTTTTGGCACATGCACATCAAAAAACATTGTCAAGGGCTGGGTCAAGATCCTCACTTACACGTTCAATAAACAGCGGCTTTCCCAAGTGAAGAAACTGTGGTTGAATGATGTCACTTGAAATAGACATTACTTATATGTATGTGCTACCAAAAGATCTAATTTGGGTAAAAAATGGCTCAACTTTGCTGCATATAACTGTGAACTTGGAGTTGGCCTTTTCCCTGTGTCTGGGGATCAATGAGAAATGTTTTCTTATAAGATATCTGTGGATCTGTGCTTGAGATCCTTTGCTTTGCTCGGTCCAACAGATTTTCCCCCACTGGATCAATCAAGAGGTTCATATGAAGTCTGCATTTTAGTCCTACACATCTCGGCACCATCACAACATTTATTTCTGGGTTTAAGTAAATACAACATTCAAAAAGTTTTTTTAAGGCTGAAGCATTCGGCTTTGTCTAACTCTGAAATTCACACATGGGCTATAGCAGATGTTACCAAAATGGCATTTTAAATCATTATTGCATTTAGATGTCAACAATGGAGGCACATAATACAATAAATACAAATGGCTGGAAATGGGAAACAGATGAGCAGGCAGTTCAATGACAAGAAGAAAGTCTGAGGCCCTCTGGTGGGGGAGTACAGTATGGCAAGATACAGAGATAGAGTGGGCTTAAAACAGGCGTCATGAGAAAATAAGGTTTTTAACCCATAAGTTAAGTACAGGCCCTGCCATTGACTGGCGACCTGTCCAGGGTGTACCTTGCCCTCGGCTAATGTGAGCTGGGATTGGCTCCAGCCCTCCCCGGAAAAGGATAAACAGTAGAAGATGACTGATTAATGAAGTTAAGTGCAGTGGTCACCTATGTCAGATCTACATTTCCAAAAGATTTATGTCATGATTAAGACTGATTTTACCTTGCGTGGCAGCAGTCCTTTGCCGGTGCCAAAAAGCTGCAGCAGTTCTACAGTTTCCTCATTCTTTTTGTCCTCCTGGGAACTGCTGGAGTCATTTGACGGGGATCACTCATGCTTAAATGTAAAGAAGCAAAAATTGAAAAAAAGAGAATCAACAATTACTATCATTATTATTATTATTGTCATACAGAACCAGCATACTAGCAGATAAAAACAGACAACATCTGCATCTTTGTTTATGGATTTACAGATTGCAACTCAAATAGAAACTAGAAATTTCTCTTTAGTTTTGTTTTCTTTTTTGCTTCTACCCATAATGGAATAACACAGCCTAGTTCTGGATAAGAGAGACAGGCTGTAACCTCTTTGAAATAAAAGCAGGCAGCAGTTATTAATCCTAATCATCACGTGTGTGCATTGTTTGAACAATTTTCTCTAATGATCTGCGAAAAAGTATATTATATAGTAAATTGACAGTGGTCCCCAAAGCGCCCAGACATGCTTACAGTCCCAGAGAAGGCTTAGCCTCTTTTTATCCTTCACCTGGAGGAAATTTAAAGATGCTAATGAACCTAAAACCTCCATGTCTTTTGACTCAGGAAGGAAGTCAGCTAACACCTTTCGGTAACAGATAAGAAAATATATGCAAAAATAACAAAAGCGCAAGTAACATGATAAGTTTTTTTTTAATTGGTTGCTTGTATTATATATGCCTACCAGCATTTGTTGATTGTCAAGCATGCCACTGTGACATTACAATTGTCATTTAATGTCAGCAACTAGACAGTTGACCTTATGCTAAGCTAACACCAATTTTGTTCCAAGCTAACTCACAGTTGGATAAATAAGACTGAAACATAAGCAATGTGAAAGTTTTTCCTGGTACTTCGGCTATATTACCATTAGCAAACTTGCTAATAAGTCAACACACCTTTCACTGAACTGAACTATTACAATCTGGTATTTAAATGGAAATTTAAATCCAAGACAAACTAAGAATCAACTTTTACCCCAAAACCACGTCCTCAATAACAGGCACAGTCCGCAGCTATTATTTCTCTTTTTTAATCTGCACTGACAGCATTCCTGCTGCCGGTCTTCACTTATCACAGATTTCTTATGCTTGTTTTTGTTGTGTGTCTTTTCCACTGTATACTTTCTTATAAACATACCTTGGCCACGGCACTTTAAAAGTCGAGAGGCGACGAGCCACAACCGTTTGAATTTACAATTTTAAATCCGGTTGCTACTGCTTGACTTAGTTCGTGTCATTTTTCTTATTTCAATAATTCGGTTTAATTTAGAGTGTTTCCTTCAGTCGTTAACCAAACAATTGCGTAAACTTGTGTGGGCTGGAATGAACTTACTGAAGGTATGTGAGTCGGTTACAGGAATGGCAGTAATGGCTGCCGGTCTCTCTTATGACCATAGCTTTCCGTAGTTGAACGTTGCTTCCCTCTGCCGGGCTGTTGCCATAACGACATTGCCGATCCTGGATCAGCCGCCGGATGAGACATAGGTCTCGTGGTCCACTGCGATTGGTCAAACCGAGGAATGTTGCCGGCCAATCACAGGCAGACATCTGTTCGCCTGAGCAACTCTAAAATATCGCCCTCTCTTCCTCCTTCTGTAGGTAGTCAGAAGTCAGACAGGGCAGCACCAGTGGTGAAAGTCAGGCTAAAGACAGACAAAAAATGCAAGTATTTGGTGTAATTGCGGTGATATTGGCAGTATACTGCGTACATGCAAAGGTTTACTTGCGGGAGGAGTTCCTGGACGGTGGTAAGTCTGGCTTTCATAACAGTGGCTAATTCGTTGCATGTTAGCTTGACTGTCATCCATCAATTTTTCAGAAATATCGTGGTGTGTTTTGCTTGAAGGCCCTTTTACTCTTTGAAATACGCGATTATTATTCGTTGACAAAATGAAAAATGCCAGACTTTTCAGTTTGTTAACTTTGATTGAGTTGTTGGCAAATTAATTAATTAATTAAAAAAATCAGCAAGGCCGCGATGGTAGTTAGCGCTATATCAAACTGTCAAAGTTAATAATCCTGGCTGGAGTTGCACGGCAAATCCAAAACCAAACAGATGCATTTCAAAGAGTAACTTGAATTGATGAACTGTGGGAAGCAACCCCATATCAGCGAAAGAGAAATTCTTCAGGTTGTAATCCCCAACAAAATAACTTTTTTTCCCTGCTCAGATGAATGGAGAAGTCGCTGGGTGAACTCCAAACACAAGTCTGACTATGGGGAGTGGAAACTGACGGCTGGCGACTTTTACGGAGATGCTGAGAAAGACAAAGGTAAAAGAGTTAAATACTACATATCATAAAACAAGAATTATTAGTTTACACCTGAAATAATCTTACATTGATTATGTCAGTAGATTTTGGTGCCATAACATCACTTTTTAATATAATTATAAAAAAAAGTAACATATGTTTCTCTTGCTAAAGTTTAGTGTGTGTGTGTGTCTCTCTGTTCCAGGTCTTCAGACAAGCCAGGATGCTCGTTTTTATGCTACCTCTGCCCGTTTTGAGCCTTTCAGCAATGAGGGCAAGTCTTTGGTCATTCAGTTTACAGTCAAGCATGAGCAAAAGATCGACTGCGGTGGTGGCTATGTGAAGGTCTTCCCCGCTGATTTGGATCAGACTGAAATGCATGGAGAATCCTCATATTACATCATGTTTGGTAAGAGATGTTCACAACACTGCACGAGTCAGTGATTATAACAATGGGATTTGGATAAAGTAGTAATTAATGTATTTTACCCAGGTCCTGACATCTGTGGCTACAGCACCAAGAAAGTCCATGTCATCTTCAATTACAAGGGCAAGAATCACCTCATTAAGAAAGAGATTAAGTGCAAGGTAATTCTACCTGCTTAAATGTGAAAAAACAGATTTACTGTATATTATAAATATGCACCAGTGACTTAATTCAAACACTTTCTTCTAGGATGATGAGCTGACCCACCTGTACACACTCATCCTGAATCCAGATCAGACTTATGAGGTGAAGATTGATAATGAAAAGGTAGAATCTGGCAGTCTGGAGGATGACTGGGACTTCCTCCCTCCCAAGAAAATTAAGGACCCTGAAGCCAAGAAGCCAGAGGACTGGGATGATCGTGCCAAAATCGACGATCCTGATGATACCAAGCCAGAGGTAAATGATCCTGCAGATATGACTGGGGAAATTAGTTCTACTTTGCATTTACAAAATGTGCCGCTACACCCAGGGAAATTACTGATATGAGGAGGAGGAATAGTTATTTATGTTCACAGCGGTCCAGAGCTTTAGAGAACAATAAAATGTATTCACAATCCTGTCAGTTTAACTTAATTTAAGGATTATTTGTTTGTGTTTTTAGGACTGGGACAAACCTGAAAACATTCCAGACCCTGATGCTAAAAAGCCTGAAGACTGGGATGAGGATATGGATGGAGAGTGGGAACCACCCATGATTCCTAACCCTGAATACAAGGTAAATTAAAGTAGGATTCTCATATTTAGAGTGTCTGAGAACAGTCACTGCTAATGCCTTTGCAAGACGATTAATAGCTTTTCTATTACAGGGAGAATGGAAACCTAAACAGATCGACAACCCCAATTACAAAGGGGCATGGGTGCATCCTGAGATTGACAATCCTGAGTACAGTGCTGATTCCAACATCTACAAATTCGACAGCATTGGTGTTCTAGGTCTTGATCTTTGGCAGGTGAGAGAGATATTGTCTTTGGGGAAAAAAAAAAAAAATGTTACTGATGTAATGAAATGGAGTGTAACATTTGTTGCTTTTTCCCAGGTAAAATCTGGAACCATCTTTGACAACTTCCTCATCACAGATGACGTGAAGGAAGCGGAAGACATTGCAAAGGAGACATGGGGTGTGACAAAGGTATGCTAATGTCAGGACCCTCTTTAAGGCACATTGTTGTATGGGTCAACATGAAACCATTGCTAAGAAATGTGGATTGTGAATATATTCACTTTCCTTAGGAACCAGAGAGGAAAATGAAGCAGGAGCAAGATGACCTGAAAAGAAAAGAGGAGGAGGAGAAGAACAAAGAACAAGACACTGAGGGTGATGATGACAATGAAGAAGAAGATGGGAATGAAGAGGAGGAGGAGGAAGAAGATGAGGAGGAGGAGGAATCAAAGGACGACGTAGAGGAGGCACTTTCAGAAATGGATAAGAAAGATGAGCTTTAAGGAGCCGTTAGAAACTCTGTCCTGTATTTCCCAGGGGTATTGTGGCTGCTGTGCATCCTTTCCCTGAGATCTGGACACAACTCAACTTGTTTGGGAGGGGTTAAATGTAGTGAAGTGGGGCATGTGGGTGTTATTGGACTTAGTTTTGCTTTAATGCTGGTCTTGATGTTACCCTTTTGCCCCTGAACAGCTCAATTGATTGTAAGGTTTTCCACAAAGTTCATTCCTCATTTTGTAATAGAATAAGGAGGCACTGACAAGCACTGGTTTCTTGATTTGATTGATCCACACATCTAATTTATGTGCTGATTCCCTTGCACACGTTCCTTCATTAGAATATTTTGACAGCTGACCATAACCTGTGATTAAAATGTGGTAATGATGACAAAACTGAGATCAGCAAAGACTCCAATGTCAGTCTAGTGAGTGAAAATGCACATAACACACAAACCACAAGAATCACAGCAAATCACAAAAGACAAACAGCAACCACAAATTAAATGTAACTTATTTCTGTTATGTCTTCAGCACTGACTCTATTTTCCTTTCCGTGCTCTAGAAGATCTAAGTACATAATGAAACGGTGTTCATGGTAATGTGGTGGGATCTGCATTTTATCTAGAAAGTCTGGGCGAAAAGACAGGGCCTCTGATGTGACTTTTGACATCCCGAAAAGTCACACTTCTTTTTATTGGACAGAATGTTATTGATACCAAAGTTTTTATTAAAAGACTATACCTTACTGCCTGGTCATACTTTACTGTGTATTGCACATATCCTAAGTTCATGGTTTATATGCAAGTTGTCACCGATGAGCCATGAGTAAATATTTAGAAATCTGCCGTCAGCTCAGATTCCATGTCTTAAAATCATTACGGTACACAATTACAAGGATGAAACATTTCATGTTCAAACAGTCAAACTAGTTGGGATCTGTAACGCTATTGTGTGCGCGCTATAAATGGTCCGTGTGCAGCACTTGCCCGTACTGTTGTTCCGCCTCTTCCGCTCCATGAATGGCCTCGATAACAGTTAATAAAAAGAAGAAATTAATAAATAAAAATAATAACTACACTTTCATTTCCTATGTCGATCTGATAAGACAGCCGGATCCCACTGATTAAATCTACATCGAGATTTTCGTCAATTCCTTGTTTTCTAATAGTTTAATACTGCCAAACTTAGGTCAGCAGAAAATTAAAAGGTATCATAATTACATACAGCCAGAACAAGACAGGTCTTCCCATATTTATTTAAAAACGGTTATATACATCAAACATTGGTATATTTCTACACGAAACTGTAATAGATCGCTTTACAATTAATTGCCGGTTTGATGGAAAATGTATAATTAATTTTGACTTCAACAACACTATATCGGTCTATAATATAAAAAGAGACTGATAAAACAGCGCTATCCAAAAGCTTGCAAATGCAAGCAACTTCGCGGTAAAAAAAAAAAAAAAAGCAACAAAAAGTTCTTTCTAGCTTCAAACCATGTAAATTAAATGTAACTTGGAAGAATATTATTTACTGGATTGTGTTATTTATGTTGTATACAGCTAAACTAAAGTGTATTACTACCTTTAATGTCTCCACCTGTGCCCCATAATTAGGTGTATTTTATTCTAGGTCGCTGACTCAGTCAGGACTAACAGATGACTCACCTGTGACTTAACAGGCATTAGCTGTTGCTGTAGGCTCTTTCCCTAATGCTGTGACCGACCCGGATCGGATCCCCACTTGAACCAGATCCCTCTTGAACCAGAACCAGAACCGCGAGCCGTCCAGGCTCGTTCACGCTCGGTTAAGGGGCGTGCGCGCGCTCCCGACACACCAGGAAATATGGCGGCGCTCATGACTCTCAGTCAGGTAGGAACATCCAGTATCTGAAGAAATGTTAATGTTAATGTTAACATCTATCAACATCAGCTGTCCGTGACAGGGGCCGTATGCTCCCACCACATCACCGTTTCATTAGCGGTGCCGGACTTGGCGGTGCCTGTGGATCCGTATTAGCAACCTTTCGCTGCCAGCTAAATTGACATGGGTGGCTAAATTAACTAAGGACAGCAAAGTTACTGTACGTTTTAATGACAGGAGGAAGCTACTTTTCGGACCAAAGCCCTGTTATTTGTGGTGAGCTGAGGTTTTAAGCAGCTAAATCTGAACAAAAACAAACCCAAAGTTAGCTAACGTTAGCTGTGTGTAGCCAGTCTTGCCTCTCCTAACGGCCATATATGTGTGCTCGATGACACCCTTATTTATAATTTATCTAGTCTTATATTTCATTCCTCTCTGTGTTTTGTTTTTTTGTTTTTTTTTAGTTATCAAGTGGAAATCCAGTCTATGAACACTATTACAGACAGGTAAAGTTGTGGTTACTGCTCTAATTATCACAGCCGTGCCCATTGTCTGATAGTTCATTTGTATGATAACATTAATCTCATAGTTCACCTAGTGTCTTGTTATTGATCACTTGTAGCTGGATCCAGGGAACACAGGGAAAATATCAGCTGGAGATGCAGCTCAGTTCCTAAAGAAGTCTGGGCTGTCGGACAGTACACTGGGGAAGGTGAGTTTCAGACATACATACACACAAAACAATCTGGTGTGTATGTCATTATCATCTGATAATCTTTTAAAATAATTGTTGTCTTCTCAGATTTGGGATTTGGCAGATTCAGAGAGAAAAGGCTATCTGGATAAACGGGTAACATAAAATGTCTTTGTAAATTTGCTTTGTAAGTGATGCTGATGTGTGCAATATATACCAGACTTGCGTTGTATTCTTCCTCTTTTGTAGGGTTTCTTCATTGCTCTTAGGCTTGTGGCCTCAGCACAGGGTGGAAATGACATCAGCCTTAACAACCTCAACCAAAACCTAGCTGCACCCAAGTTTGTAAGTCCAAAAATGGAGTCCGTCTCACTGTCTCTTCCTCATCTTCATCCCTCTGCTGCTGTGTCAGTCTGCCCTGCCTGTCAGTGTCAAATCTTCACTTTGTCTTTTACAGAAAGACTCTAACAGCCCATTATTAAGTGTTTCATCGACAGCGCCTGACTCACAGTGGGCAATAAAAGTAAGTTTATTGTTTTCAAAAACATTCATGAGGCTATTTGCAAATCCAACTTATCATTTAAACTCAAGTGTTTTCTTCTTTTCCAGCCTGATGAAAAAGGGAAGTTTGAAGGCATTTTTGAGAGTCTGTCTCCTGTAAAGGGCCTCCTCTCTGGGGATAAAGTTAGACCAGTTTTGATAAACTCAAAGCTACCTCTGGATGTGCTAGGAAAGGTGATATGACATGTTATGATGATATGTACATGCATAACATGGTATTAACTATCCAAAATAACTTAATTGTGCTAATTTAGGCTTTGACTGGTATTTTTCTCTAGATTTGGGACCTAAGTGATGTTGATAAAGATGGACATTTGGACAAAGAAGAATTCATCGTGGTAAGCTGCTGGATTTGGTCTAGCACAGCAAATGTTTGGAAGCAACTGCTTATTATGATTAAACAATGTTTTTAACAGTTCATAATAAAAAAAAAGAAGAAAAAACTGTTTTTACCAGTATGTATAAAAATGAAATGATTTCCCTGCTTTCTTAGGCCATGCATCTTGTGTATAGAGCCATGGAGAAGGAGCCAATCCCTGCTAGTTTACCTGCTTCCCTCATACCCCCTTCTAAAAGGAAAAAAACTGCAGGTGCTCTGCCAGGAGCTGTGGCCGTGCTGCCCGCTCTGGGCCTCTCCGGGCTGGTGGGTGGCCCAATTCCTCTCAAGGAGACCCTGCGAAGCACCCCCCCCCTGGGCAGCGCTACTCCCCTTAGCACCAGCACTGTCAACCTCTCTCCAAAACACTCCTTCAAATCCAGCTCACCGGTATGTCACCTCAGCTCCTCCCCTGTGTTTCTCTTGATGTGTCATTGAATGACAGCGTCACTGCCTTGATCAGTCTTTGAGGAATCAAGTTCTAGGGTTGAAATTAATGTCACAATTTTATAATAAATAAATGAATATACAGCCAACTAAAGAAACAGTGAGAAATATCACGCATTAAATAATAGAATTAAAGTTGAATGCAATAGTATATAGGTATGATCTAGTTTTTTATTTTTACAGGAGCTGCTGTCATATCGCGTATCTCTTATTTTACATTTAATGCTGCAATTTAATTTATTCTTGGCCAGGTACCTCATGAAGAGGTTTTTTTCCCTTTTACTCCCAATGGGTAATAAATAATTAACATTAATTCTTCATTAGCTTTCAATTCCAATTTCCCCAGAAGAATTAGACAACAGAATTCTTAGATTTTTTTATTTTATTTTTTTCAGATATAAATGTAATGGAATTTCATAAATGTTAATATTGAATTATTTCTCAGCCCTCATCCCTCCACTAATATATATATATATATATATATATATATATATATAGATAGATATAGTAGTCTTGTAAAAAGAGAACAAAATAACTGAGTTATCTGAGGTAGTTTGACAATACAGCTGCCTAGTGGATTGGAGTTTTTTTGTTTTTGGGGTTTTGTTTTTTTTTTTTTTTTGTTTGTTTGTTTTTTTAGTTTGTTTTTCTGAAAAGGTTGTAAATGGAGTGACCTATAGTCCTGGGTTATCTTGGGATGTATTAAGATGTAACTTTCTGAAGGGAGATAGTTTATTAGAAATTAAAGGTAAAATTGTGTGCGCCAACTGCTTATGGAAAAATCAATACAATTTTATCTCCTTGCTTCTCCTGAAATATGCGTGACCAGAGTGGAGCCCAGTGGTGTGAATAAACCAGTGTTTCATGTATTAATTGTTTTCTGCTGTTAATGGATGGACTTGTTTTGCCACATTGTTGTAAGCATTGTTCACAGGCCAACGTACTACAGTTGCCCAGATCTTTCACCCATGGCTTTTGGAGAAACAGGTTTTCTTTAAAGGAAAGAGACATAAGGTTCTCTGTTTACAAAAGATCACCTGACATGGCACTTGTTGAGATGTCCTCATTTTTTCAATGACTATCTTCTTCCCCTTCTTTAAAACCTGTTTTGATTTCCCCTGGGTTGTAACAACAAGCTAAACTGTCCACACCACATTCTGTAGGGATCCTTGTATACATTACATACATACATTATATTTCAGGTATCTGCTAAAATTCTCATTAGGTTTTACAGTAATCTGATTTTTTATTCCTAAATTTTATATATTTCCTTTTACAGTCTGTGCGCTACAGGTCAAAAATGACAGATCCTCATTCTGTTTGTGGTGATCAATTGAAAAGAAAACTAATGCAGATTCTTAGAAAATGGTCAGTGGTGACTTGTTGGTATCTATAGCAGATATATTCTTGCACTGAGTCCAAGTGTACTAAATTTTCTACATATGAAAAAAAATTGTAGCAGATGTCCCTTTCATCTGAAATCTCATAAATGTTATTCTCTGTTCATTACAGCCAGTGGTGAACTGGGTGGTACCAGTAGCTGATCGGGAGAGATATAATGACATTTTCAAGCAAACAGACTCCGACAACGATGGCCTTGTCAATGGCGCTGAGGTGATAGAGATCTTCATGCAGTCCAGTCTCTCCCAGACAATGTTGGCACAGATATGGTGAGACCACAGCTCTGTTCAGATCCCATTCACATTTTCCTCATTACCTCCACAACGCTTGTCATTAACTGAGGGCATTACAGTGGCTGAGAGAGCTGAACACGCTGTGGCTGAAGAGATCACAAGCAGAGAAATGCTGCCAACAAAGAAACTCAGTTCTACACGACAGAAGTCTATAATCACACAATGATCAGAAAATTGTTTGGAAAATAAATATTGTTAGCACTTTTTTTGTGCTTTTTAGAAATGGGTGATGTTGAGAAGGACTTGCGTCATTTTTGTGTTTGCTTGTGCTTTCTTTACCTGTTGCCTCTATTTACTGTGCACATGTGGTTGAGATTATGAAGGGGTGTGGGATTTGTCCTAGTTTGTTTGGTTCAGTTTATTGACATATTTTCTCAGGTTACAGCATTGTAGTGCCAAGCTCTCCCAGCCACTATAGGATGTCTTGTATATGTCGACAGCAAAAAGAAAAGGAAAAATGTTGAAGTAAAAATGTAGTTAAATATAAAACACTGTACATTTCAATGTGTCAAAGTAAAATAGTCATACAAAGCACAAAAAAATATGAAAAACACTTCTCAATTAAGGCCTATCGCTGTGAAAGACAGTGATAGGAACTTGCCTTAAAAGTGACATTCATGGTAAAGATTGAACAAGAAAGAACATGCAGATGGTTGATGGACAAGTTATTTTACTTCCATCAAGTAAGAACAATGCAGCTTCCTCTGCTTTTAGTTAAATCCTGAATATTCAATCATCAACTGCTCCATGGCATCATTTGGCCTCTGTATTGTATACCATAGCACCATCTTTTGGCCACTTCTCATGGCGCAACACAAAGCACAAAAGTTATTTTAATATGCTCCACCAGTGGAGAAAGTTAACTGGCAAATGTTCTTGGAGATTTTCTGTGGATGTTGGGTATCATTTTCACCCTTCTGCCTGCAGGGGACTAGCTGACACTAAACAGACAGGGAAGCTGAACCAGGAGCAGTTTTCTCTGGCCATGTATCTGATTCAGCAGAAGGTCACTAAAGGTGTGGACCCCCCCTCCAGCCTCACTCCAGACATGATTCCTCCCTCAGAAAGGACGACAGCATCAATGGCTGTCACTGTAAGTCCCAACTTCAGCTCAATTTCTTGTTTTTACTTTCATCTGTACTGTAAGAGTCTTTTCTTCGCTGCTGCTATTTGCATTTTAAATGGTGAGATCTGCCATCTGGTTCTATGATTATGCTTTGCAAAACGGTTTCTTTTTTTTTTTCTTTGTATGCTTTTTTCTTTTGAGCTCTTTTCTATCCTTTCAAACAGAGCTATGTGGGGCTTATGGCTTCTCTGAGACCTGAACCTGCTG
Source organism: Remorina albescens (assembly GCA_034769265.1). NCBI lineage: Eukaryota > Metazoa > Chordata > Actinopteri > Carangiformes > Echeneidae > Remorina > Remorina albescens. The sequence continues at coordinate 5,936,126 of CM068478.1, read as the reverse complement.
CACTAGCTAATATACGAAGAGTGAGTAGTTGAGCTTTGTGTCACAAGGTGGCGTGTTTGTTCTGTCATATGTTTTGTGTCTCAGTCTGAACTGACAGGAGCAAACAGAGCCATGTTCCTTTTTGTTACGCATCAAGTTTCCCACTTTACTTTGCCAACTAATTGGAACACAGAAGTTATGAGATCTCTGGTTTTTCAACATATTGGTGCTTTGGTTTTTGTTGGAGTTTCCACAAATCAGTTTTTTCTAAACCTTTATTAAGATCCACACTGCCACCTGCTGTACTGTTATCAGCATTGCTCTGTCTCTCATGGCATACTATGCAAGCTAATGTCCAAGTATTTCACTTATTTATTGAATTATTGAAGGAGCCTTGAAATATATTATGTTTTCCAAATTGTGTTTGTCAAAGCCTGCTTCCTAAAAGTCTGTACAGATTAAGGAATTGACCTGAAAAATAATCTGACACATGGCAAATTATAAAAATGGTTATTTTCCTTTTCACTGTAATGCAGAAATTAACAAACATTTTGAATAAAATGCCTTATTATAGATTCTGCCCTTTTGCAATATTAACTGATTAATATTTTAAAGTCTATAAACAAATATTCAAATGAATTATGTACAAATACATGAGCTTATGTTAATATTACGCATGTAGTGTCATTGCCAACAAGTAGCTCTTTTACCTTCTGAGACTGAACCTGAACCTTTAAAAACAATTAAAGGGGAAACATTTGATTCAGATCAGTGCAATTTTCATGCATTGGCCTGATTTTCTATTGAAAATCCTTAATTACCTCGAGGCCCGATATGTTGAATATTAGTATATGGAACAAATTTCACTGTAGAGATAAATTTACCATGTCCTACATGAATTTCTTCCCACATATGTATTGTCAGGATCCCTTGCTCCTTCCCTTGCTGTGCAAGCTCTTTGTCTTTCCTTCCTGTGTCTTTTGTTTTGTTAGACATATCAGTGGGGAGCTCCTCTCTCCCTCCGCGTACCTCTCATGACCCCCCTCCTCTCCTCCGCCCTCCCTTTTGTCCCCCTCTTTCTGTCAGAACATTCCCTTAATGTCTTTATTGCATCAGTTTCATCCTTTCCCTGCCTCTCTGTATTTTTGTTCTCACCTTCTGCCTGACTCACATCCTTGATCATACCCTGTCACCCAAATTTACTTTTCTCACGTTCAACCACCTCGATGTCTCTGGTCTCAGGACAGCGCCAGCTCCACAGGGTCGGCAGAGCTGACAGGCATCAAAGAACTGGATGACCTCAGCCAGGAAATAGCTCAGCTGCAGAGGTGAGCCCTTGCACCCTGCGTAACAGGACGATAGCTTTGTTTCCCTTCCTCTGAGAAAAAGGAGGGGGGCTTGTAATAAGGTGATGTTCAGGCTCAGGATCAAGGCTCTTTTAGACTATTAGTTATATGTCTATTTATGATTTTTAGCATTTTATCTCACACAGTGTCCATTCTTCCACAAGAGCGCTTAGAAAACAACATGATCATGGAGCCTTTCTAATACTTTTATGCGGCTATCTTAGATGGATTAAAAGTTTCAGTTGGACTAAAGATAATACAGATGTAAGGCAAAATTTGGAATGATTTTTGTTTGTATTGTTTGACTGTATAAGCTGATCTACTAAATATGAAGATTTCTTTTAGTGCTTCAAGCTTGCGTATTTTCACTGAGGTCATGAAAAGAATACTGCGCAGATGGAGTTTTTTTTATTATTATTTGTCATATTCTTTCTCAAGCATTTCAGTGTTTGAAAGTTACATGAACCACATCAGGACAACGTATATAATGTCAAGAAAATAGTTTTTATGACCTGGTGCTAACAGCCATCTTGGGTGATCAGATCACAACTGGACAGCTCTAAGAACAGATGTGAACACATCCTCACACTCAGAGCTCATTTCCTCATTTGAATGTCATCTTGGGCAGATGTGGCCACATTATTTTACATTTATGAACCAAAATGCAAATGCTTACATTTTTATTTCCATGTAATGTAAGTGTGATATGAACGGATGAATGGAATGGAAACTTCAGTCACATGTTGTACACATTTGTAAATTTTATGACCGAACTAGTAAGAGCTTGGACCACCTGAGGTGGGTATTAATACCAGCTGACTAGGGTTTGCCACAAACACTGGTTTGTCTTTTTCAGTTATGCACATTGCTAATGTTTTCTTTTTTTTTGTTTAGATCTTTTTAAGATGAAATAGTTTTATATTTAATGCTCTTACTCTTTTGTCATGTGCTTCATTCATAGAGAGAAATTCATTTTGGAGCAAGAGATTAGAGAAAAGGAAGATGCCATCAGGCAACAAAACAGTGAAGTTCAGGTAAGACTAAGCAGAAATTTACGAATTATCCTTTTATTATTTAAAAATCATAGAATCCATCTAGGTGCTTGGAATAGGACTCTGTTGATGCAAATAATCTGTACGAGAATAATAAAAGCTTGATACACAAACAACTGTCTTTGTCTTTATCTGGTGGACCTTCAGGATATGCAGAATGACCTGGACAGAGAAAGCAGCAGTCTGCAGGATCTGGAGTCCCAAAAGCAGGATGCCCAGGAACGTCTTGAGGAGATGGATCAGCAGCGCTCTAAGCTGGAAGGGATGCTCAATGATGTCAAGCAGAAGTGCCAGGAAGAGTCACAAATGGTTTGAGACTGGACTTATTACATGCTGTATTTTATATTGCTCCCCATACAGATCTTAATTATGATAGTGCAGCCAGATAATTGGTTATTGAGTTTTGTTTTGGTTTTTTTTTAACTCATTATTATTTCTATTTATTTATTTTCTTTTTCAAAAGGTCATTGAGTGTCTTTAAATAATGTGGCTGTTTATGGGCTTTGCCGACTTTGTGTTTTTGGGGAAATTACATACATATTAGGCCATGAAGTACGGCATTGCTAATGCATCTGGGACCACTTAAGCAAAAAGTATGTTTAATTTAAGAAGTACATATAATGAGGACCACCATCTTACTGCACGGCTTTGATCTGTTCTAACAGGCAAACCAAAATTTGAGTTAAAGCTATAATTTCTATATGTGTAGCAATTTAACCATTTCACAATCAATGCTTACAGATATAGAACTCCTTCTGCTCCAGATTTCGTCCCTGCAGAGCCAGATCCATTCTCAGGAGACCGACCTCCAGAGCCAAGAGGACGAACTGAGCCGCACCAAGGCAGACCTGAGCCGGCTGCAGGAGGAGGAGGCCCAGCTGGAGCAAAGCCTGCTCTCCGGTCGTGTCCAGCTGGACAGCATCATCAAGTCGCTCAAAACCACCCAAGAAGAGATCAACCAGGTCAGTGCAGATGGAGAGATGGCAGGTTTTACAAGGACATTCTGCCCAATAGACCTTTAACTGGTTACCTTATCATTATAAAATTGTAGATATTTTTTGGTTAGTACAAATGAAGCTCAGTCGCTACTTCGTTTACTTCCACTTATTTAACCATTGTTTTGATGTACCTCTGAAGTGCCCTGAAGTCAAACTATTGTGTCACAGTCGTTTGGGTTATTGTATTCACCAATTAAACCACTAGCCACCACTTTTTTTTTTTTTTTTTTTTTTTTTTTTTAAGAAAAGAATTTGTTAAATTCTTCAGTCTTGTTTACTGGTAGTGGAGAAAAATCCATTAAAATTTAAGAATTCTGACGAGATGTACTTAAGTGAAAAGTTTTGAAAGTAGTAAATCCATCTCTGAAAAGGAAAGAGAGTTGTTAAACCACTTTGAAGACCAATAGATGTGAAGAATTACATCATATACTTCTGGGATCAGATAAAACTGACTTTTTTTGTATGTTTAGGCCCGCAGTAAGCTGTCGCTGATCCAGGACAGCCAACAGGAGATGACCAAGACCATTGAGCAGTACAACAGTGCTCTGAGCAGCATGAACGGAGGGAACTTCAGCAACCTGCCAGACTTGAGTGAAGGCTTTGCTGAGAATCGAAATGGAGGTTTCAGGAGTGCGGTGAGAAGATGATGAATTTTCTTTTCTGATGCAGAATTTTTCGCGTCTTAATTTAATAGTGTTTTGTGTTTCAAGTCAAATTTCACAAAAAATATCGCACTCCATATTTGCTCTCTTTTCTTTATAATACGGATTTTCAGTTTTAATTGTCATCTGAATGTATTTCACTCTGTCAGTTGAAAAAATGTTTAATTGGTGTTTTTTTGTTTTTTTTTTATTACTAGGATGATTCTTTCAAGTCTAAGATAGCCATGTTTAACAATAGCAGCACTAAGGAGCCCTCAGCGGACCCCTTTAAAACAGAAGACCCCTTCAACTCTGACACCTTCAAAGGTCTGAACACCGTGTATATTTTGATGCACTTCTATATCTTTATTTCAGTAAGGATTGTGTTTCCTCCATACTCTGCTATCTTGTGTTCTCCTGCACTGTCTTTGTGTCACTTTGACTAGTCAGCATTATACCTAAATTAAGTATAGGTGCCAGTTTGTGGCATTTGGATATCAATTCAAAGACCAGAGTTTGTTCTATGATAAAACATAACTACAATAATAACTTATTTTCAGAGGTTGAAGTTTGACTGTCTGCTCTTTTTTTTTTTTTTTTTTTAGATCCATTTGGTGGAGACCCTTTCAAAGAAAGTGACCCCTTCAAAGGCACCTCATCTGAAGATTTCTTTAAGAGGACAGACAAGTCAAACCTGTTTGGATCTTCAGACCCATTTGGCAGAAAACCCACCCTGGCTGCCAAGGTATCAAACATGTCTTCTTCAGTAAAAGCCACACAATATTTTTTGTGCTTAATGATTTGCTATTGTTCTCACTGCTAATACTGTTAAAAAAAGAAAGAAAAACACACCTTCACTATCAATACATGGATAAAACGTATGAATAGTTCATTTAATATCCTTGTGCTTTGCATCCTTCTGTTTCCCAGCCAAGTGCCTTCGGCACTGGTGACCCTTTTACGTCAAACAGCCCAAAACCGAAGGATTCAGGTACTTTGCTTTTCACAAATAACACTGGATGTCAGCACACAGCGGAATATTTTATTCTGGGTCCTCTGATGTGTAGATGTAAACGTTTTGATGAGGAGGTCATTTATGTGTGACCTCATAGATCACGTTTTAGGGACTGTTGAATGTGATATCACACAACTACGTTGTTGACATGCAGCAATTTCTTCACATTTGCTGAAAACATTCCCTTGCATTAGAAGATGAGGCGATGACAGTTTCATGGACAAGGTTCAAAGAATAAAGTCCTATGACCTCATGTTTTTGTGAAGGTGGTGTATCAGAGTGCTGAGGGAATTTTCTATTTCATATGGACTCAGTGGACATTAGGACAGACTGATTAGAGTAAAATTCATATTCCAAATATGACATTATTTGAGACAAAGGTGTGATGTCTAAAATTCTGAGGTGATTATATTTTCTTTTGGCCATTAGTTAGTGATGTAACTCAGGAAGGGGACAAGATGGCAACAATTCCTGCCACATAGCCGCTTTAACTATAGTTCTGTTTAATTTTAGTAATCATCAGCCCAGTAGATTTGTTGTACATCCTTTTCCCCTTATAGAAGAGGTTCTAAAATATCCAGTTTTTCATTAATGTTATTTGGGGTTATACTAAATATTTTGGCTGCATCATTTTCCGTCATATTTCAAGTTATGTACCTAGTGAACAAGAACACAAATGTACAGTCATCATAATGCTCTAAATGTTTACAGATTTTCCCTGCAGATTTCCCGTAATCTGACAGCTGACTATGAAAGAACATCTTTGTTTTGAAACTCATCTCAAAGAGCCATTCTTTGCCATTCTGGTTGATGTGTTAGATTTAGATTATATTTTTGGGGGCATGAGGGGCAAACAATTTTTTACTCACTGTGGCTTCAATTTTTCCTGTGGTTTAGGGCTATTTTTAGTTGAGTACCTACGCATTTAACTACAGGCCAACTAAAAATACTCCCCCTACCCTGGAAAAACAGGAGGCTTGCAGGAGCCAAGCATAACAGAAACTCTGTGACTGCTGGTCCTGCTCTACTATAATACACTGCCACTCCTTTAACCAGTTCATTCCTACCTCTGTCCCATTTTTATATCTGCTGCTATTGAAGTGCTCTGTCTCCTTTGGTGGAAAAGTTGTTTTAAGTTAGTGGCCGTTCCTGGCCAGTGCTCTGCCATGTTACACACCTTCAGAAGAACACAGAGGCAACTGTAGACTCGAGCTGAGTTACTGTGCGTAAAAGAAAACACTGCGTACTTCACATGAATAGGGTCTCTTGTGGTTGCACATTTACAACAAACATATTCTATTACATTATTTTGTTTTTTCACTGTAACCATCTGCAGTTTGCCCTTTTTTTTTTCTTTTTTCATTAAGCGGCATGCCACTGAGCTTCAAAACAACCCGGGCACAGTTCTGGTTAACAGTACACCAACTGACGCCTTTAATTAGATGATCAGTTGCATACGTCAGGTTAAACAAAACCTCTGCTTTCCAGGTTTTTGCAAAATGTCATGGAAAATTAAACAGTCATGCCACACAACCCCCCCGGAAAGCACACGTAGGCTTTTTCATAATAAGCAAGATGTAGAGATGATTTTTGAATTTGTGGTTTGGGGCTAAACTTCATTATAGTTTGTGGCTCTTTCCTTAAATGTATTCAAATATTACAAATACTTTTCAATGTATTCATGTCACAGATGTGTTTGGGACAGCAGACCCCTTTGGAAGCAGCTCTTTTGGAAGCAAGGCGGGGGGATTTGCTGACTTTAGTCAGATGTCAAAGGTAAGGTCTTGGGAGTCATGAACCAGTTGCACCATAAAGCATAATTTTCCACTAGAGCTGTAAAAAGCTGCGTTGTTAATTTTGCTCCTATCATGGCCGATTTCTTATTTTTCTGCTAGTTCATCACATTTATGAAAACATTGTCTTTGGTATGAGGCCAGAGGCTTAAGATTTTGGCTGACATTTCTGTTGGCGTTCTTACTTTGTGATAGTTGAGTGTTTCATATTTTTTTTATGGTGTGTAAACAGAAGTCGGACAACCCTGTGCTCCCATCAAAGAAAAATGTGCCTAACCGGCCTGCACCTCCTTATGGTAAGCCCTAATTTTATATGTTGTATGTGACTGCTTGCTGCTTAATGTGACAGTAATGGTTCAGCTGTGTTCATAATCAGCAAGTAATGTTGGTTGAAACAGGTTGAAATTAATACAGTTATAATCATTCACACTGATTTTGGAAACCATGCTTGCTAATTTGCCACTTGTCACAAAAATGTAATGGCAACAACATTTTTGTGTACTCCCTGTGGCTGATCTGTTTTCCAACTTAACTTGTTTTTTGTGGCCCTAGTGGGGAAAAAAAACTTTCCTGTTCAGCTGTGTGGCTGCAGAGAAAGTAATTTCTTTGAAGTTGAAACAGGAAAGCCAGTGGCAGAGATATGGTGGCAGTAGCGGTATGGCTTTTAAAGAGATGTGGCACGGTGTTATAAAGGCATGACTTAATTTTTTTTGTTGTCAGTGTGGTAAAATTAAAAAGACACTCATCTCTGCCACCTGGATGCTTTCAGGTTTATGCTTATCTTGTTCCATTGTGTTTTTGTGAAGTCAAACAGCACTCACAGTCCATGTCCAGCACATACCCTTCCGCTGTTACCTTGCAATTACTCTTTTAGCAGAAGCCACAGCGTGAGAAAGTTGGTGTTTCCCTTTGCTTCACAACACACAGAGAGGGTAGAGATGAGTGGCTACCGTTAGCCAGCAAGCCAACTTCGAAGATACTCAATGTGATGGGGAAGTGAGAAGCCCACTTTCAGAGTCATTTCTGAATGCCTAATTCTCAGGATCAATTGCATAATTAGTTTTGATCAAGTTAGGCGGTTGTGTTGAAGCAACAAATGGACAAATCAAACTTGATTTGAATAAAAATGCTGCAGCTGCTTCGATAAGGTAATAGAGATAATTTCTTTACTGGAAGCCCTCAAATTTGCACATGCAATTTACTGCAAGGTAATGAGATGAGCAACCACGGCCAGTCATCAGGCCATGGTTGCATTCTGTTGATATACGAAAATGCTTAGAAGCTTACTGTGAACACGGGTGGGTCAGCCTTTTGCAATTCTGTTTTTCCAAAAAAGCAACACTGCTTCAATGCTTCATTGAGCCTTACTCAAAAAAAAAAAAAAAATGTGGTTAACACTTTTTTTAACCCATATCACCCCTTGCTGACTACTTCGAGCTTAAGGCTCATGACTTCCTGTAACATTTAGCAACAGTTTATTACACAGATGTTAAAATTGTCAGATTGCTTTCCCAAGGGGGGGACTATTGTTAGCCTCTATAGTCAGGCCACCAGAACTGTTTTTGATACTTTGATTTGGTTATTAGATTTTTCTTTAAATGTCTTCCTTCTCCAGTAGGTGCTCTCAGCTCGGCTGCGTCAGAGCCACTCCAGAGTGTTTGCTCCACAGCAGACAGTAAAGACTCTGTTGTTACGACAGACTCGAGCAAAACATCCAAAGACTATCCTGTGGGTTTTGCAGATTTTCCCTCTGTAAGTGTAGCGTGCTTACAGTTTTCTGTTAGAACAAGTATCTTTGCATAACCCACTGATCTCTTGATCTCACTCTTCAGACTGTAGAGCTGAAGGCTCAGAGGTGTCATGTCTCTGTCACTGGGTCTAGAGAGCGTTCACACAACTGCTGTTTTTACTGGCTGTTGACTAACAACTGACAGAACAGCTGAGAGCTTTTTAAGGGCTTCGCATAGACAGATATTTGCATTTGCATGAGTGACTTTGTCAGTTCCAGTGTTTGTTTGTCTGAGGGACTGCTCCCGTTGTCCAGCTGGTTAAAAGGAACTTGCATGCTTGTAGCTGGCTTCAGCCTTTACCAAGAGGTTAGGATCAATACATTTTTAGTCAGTGAGTTTGCCTGGTCAGGGAGCACATGAGGAATGTTTCTCAGGATTTGATCTACAACCTAAAGGCTTACTCTCTGTCAAAGCATGATATTCCTCGAAGCAGAGCACAGCAAAGTAAATCTGCCTCTTTGTCCTCCACCTTCCGCTTCTTTGCCGTCATGTATGGGCTAAAAGCTGAGCATGCTCTCGAGTGGAGAGTTGATGCATGGCAGCTTTTTGTGCCTGGTTTGTATCATTTGACTTGACACAGATTTATTTTTCCTCCTCCTGCCAGCATGATAGTTGTGAATGGGATTTGTTGAGGGTTTTTTTTGTTTGGTTTTGCTTTGTTTTGTTTTGTTGTTTTATATGGAGCTCTGTATCGTAATCTTTGTTTTTCTGCCAGGATCAGAACAAGTCAAGGTAAGACTGTACAAGGGTGTGGTGGTCAATCCTTTGCATGTGAAAAACCTGTCTGCACGGCATAATCTGAGTAGGGTGATTCATGAGCACGATAATTTTCAATCTATATCATCAATCCAAATCCTGAAAGTTTACACAACATATGTGAGCAATAATTTATGGCACCAGCATAGCACTGTATTGTGTAAGAGTCTTTTGTTTTCTTAAGCTTTTAGTGCTGCTTTCTTGGCTTTTTTCATGACGTCTCAGTGAATTCTAAATGTGTATATGTTACCAATAAGTTTTCTTGACTTTATATATTGAATGATTTCAGCTATGTGTGGACATAGTGTTTAATAGTCTGCCTAATTAGAAAAACTGAATTTTCAATTCAGTTTTCAATTTTCAAATCAGCCTTCATCCAGTGATTTGTCTCTTTTTGTGTTGACTTTTCATCTTGCATTCCTGAGTTTTTGTCCACATGTAATGTTTTCCTGCATTAGTTTGGAAGTGAGAGCCAGCAGCTGGAGTGGGCCAAGCGGGAGAGTGAGCGTGAGGAGCAGGAGAGGCTGAGGAGGCTGCGGCTCCAGGAGCAGCAAGACCTGGAGCTCGCCATCGCTCTCAGCAGGGCCGACATGCCCAGCGCCTGAGCAGGCATGTCACACCACATCTTCACGGTCCTATCCCTTTCCACTGATAGCTCTCCGTCCACAGGCTCATGACAGAAGCACCGACACTGGCCCGACATTGACTAGCAGCCCCTGTTACCAATTCGTGTAAGAGACCAGAGTTTCTCCCGCCATGACTGGACTCCTGTCAAATGACTCCACATTTAGCAACTGGTTAAGGTTCATTGCTCCCAAACTACATGGCAACTATAATCAGGGACAATACGGAGCCACTCGATTTAAGCCTGGCTTCATCCTGCAAGAACGTAGCGATTTAACGCAACCCAAACCAGCAGGGTACCAGACTACAACCTATATCTAGCTCCATATTTCGTTATGGTTAATCACCCTGCCTTAACCAAAAGCTTGTTTGTTGCAAACAAAAAATGTTAAGAATATTTTACTGTTTTATTTCTATACAAAAGCAATGAATCTTTGGTGTATGAAGTACTTGTAAAATGCACTGTATAAACTGTTTTATATAACCTTTAATTACTCTGAAAAATTCATGCCGAAGGTTGAACCGTGGGCACTGCCTGGCCCGTTAGCTTGTGTTTAGTCACATACTGTAAATATTGTTTGATAACAATTTTATGTACTAGCCATCTTCGAAGAGCAAAACCTGAGTTAAAGAACCAGAGTTTGGATATAGGCATGAATATGGCATGATTTTGTCTTTTTCTTTTAAATGTTACAAGGGATTCCTGCCATTTCTGATCGTACCTGCTATTTATGACCTCTAAATACATGGCTTGGAGAAATGTTTGAATATAATCTACCCCTCAACAGGGGGCACATACACATGCTAATATGAAGTTTTGGCAATCCCTGAGTATTTTAGTCCTAATGAAGCTTTGGTTAAATATGATTTAGTCCCCTATCATCAGTTGCCTCTTGTATTTACAATAATTGAAATGCCAGTGATAATCATTGACGTCTTCCTTTCTTATAAAGTCCAGTGAACCTGGAGCTCTGCTGCACCATTGCTCCGAAGGCAGCAGCTTGTGTGTGCACTCCCATACAACTAAAAGCCTCTATAAAGTGGAAAAAGTGTAAAAACTACCTTGTTAATACTGGTGCTCATACATTTACGCTTTGACTTTGTCACAGTACCACTAATGCACGGTGACATCTGCTTTCAAACTTTTTGCTTTTCTCTCCGATCAACTCTCCGGATTTTCTTGTCTGGATTTGTTTTATTTACTCATCCATTCATGTCTTATGATTCAGTCAGAAGAAATTTGTTTAAAAGCCTTAAAATATTGCTTCCTTGGAATCATATAACACTAATCAGGTTTATTCGGCACATAATGTATGCACTGTATATTCCAGACCTTACTGGACATATACAGAGTGACGACGCCTTATTTATCTACATGTCAATATTATGACATAATATTGCACAATATGTATGTGATTATAAAAATATGCTTACTTTTAAGTTGCTCAAGACTGTACCTACTTTTAACTGAATAAAAGTGATTTCTAACATTCCTGGTATAAAGTAGGTATTTTAGTTTAAATGACATCTTACAATAACCACAGAAAGGAGGGGTCAGTCATATGACACACAAAGCCACAAATAATTGCATTGAAAAATAAAGGTATCATGATGAATAAAGAACATAGAGTTCGTGCCCTCACCTGACAGCAGTTTAATTCTATTTTTAGGTTTTAATCTCCTCTCTAAAATAATTTCCTGTAATTTAAGGCGGATTGTTTATGTCTTCAAGTTCTGTATTGATATTGCAACAGGAAAAAAAAGGTGAAATGAGAGTGATACATTTGCATCCACCACTTCAGATATTTTTGACCTAGTGTGTACTTCCTCTTTTTAAAAATAAGATCAATTCTACCTCAAGTTTAATCAGCATGTTGAATTCGAATTCTGATTTATATATGAAAGGTGGCTGGTTCGGTTCCTGTGCAGAGTTTGCATGTTCTCCCCGTGTCTGTGTGGGTTTCCTCTGGGTACTCCGGTTTCCTCCCACCATTCAGAGATGTGCATGTTTAAGTTAATTGGTAACTCTAAATTGTCCATTGGTCTGAGTGTGAGTGTGAGTGGTTGTTGGTCTCTGTCTGTCTCTGTGTGTTGGCCCTGTGATGGACTGGCGACCTGTCCAGGGTGACCCCGCCCTCACCCAGTGTGAGCTGGGATTGGCTCCAGCACCCCCCACGACCCAGAAACCAATAAACGGTAGAAGATGAATGAATGAATGTTATATATGAATGGTGTGCTGTAAATGTGGGCTAGGATTATAGCACTTTTGATAAAAGGTGTTGTTTGATGAGGTTATGTTAGGATAGTCTTAAAATTGGTGTAGTACAAAAAACCAACCACAAATTTTAAAGACTGATGTTTAATACATATCTACTTATTTTATAAAAAGAAAATGCCGCCTCTTCTTGATGCCTCAACTGAACTCTGCCTTTGATGCGGCTGAAACAAATACTCCCTGACACCGTGCAGACATAATATGCAGAGACCCAGATACTTTGAAACTGTAGTGCAGAATGACTCTGTGTAATTGTAGTATTAAGGCCCTTTGATGTCCTACTATAATTTCTACCCATCAGAAAGGGAGTCTAAGGGTTCCCTGATGAGGGTTTGCTGTGCCCCTCTGTCCAGACGGCTCCTGGCTCACTCTGTAATTATGGAAATGGAGTGTTTGTATTTATAGGCTAAGCCCACAAGTGGCTGCCCTTCTATGTCTTGCAGCTGCATAACATCACGGTGGAAATCAAATGCCCATGTTTTGAAATTAAAGAGGGTCTACAGTTGCACTGTGTATAATCTACAGAGTGTAATGGATCTACTGGTGTGTGAATCTTCTGCATCTACAAAGAGAAGCAGTAGGCACACAGTGTTATGAAGTGGGTGGATGTGGCTCATCAAACTAAATGTGTGAACAAGATTTACCTAGAATGAGTGTGTGTGCATTAAAAGGGTTCCCAAGTAACACGCTTTCAATGAACTAATTCAATTTCATTGATTTTAATATTTACAATAAATACACATTTACAGTAAAAAGTCATTTATCTAGTCATATAAATTTAAGTAAAAAATAATACACAGGACATCAAGCCCTGATAGTGTAAAGAGGGGCTGGAACCAGGAGTTTCACACCAGAAAATCAGCTACAAACAAGGAGTCTTCAGTAAAATGCTAGAGCAGAAGGCCATTCAGACACTGAGGCAGTTTAAATAAAACATTGTCTTTGCACATGTCGGGCAACTGTATGTGCATTTCACTCCTGTCAACAAGAACATGTGCTATTTTGTGGCCATGTCTTTCTGTCACAAAGAGCTTTACAGTAGCAGAGTCAGAGAAAGGCACTTGTGTTAAACACAGCATTCCAGTTCTGTCAAAGAAGAGTAGTTAATACAGGGCCAGCCCCTTCTTGGTCTGCCTGCTCTAAAGCAAACAAAGCTTTTCTAAAGCTCTTATAGAACCAAAGTAGTACCAGCTACATTATTGGAAAATAATAACGCTATTTTTGTTTTATTATTCAAATATTATATATATAAAAAGACTTTGGTCATGTTTAGAACAGTTTAAATAAAAAATACATCGATTGGATCACAATAAAAATAACAACCCATCCGTGAACAGAGAGTCCTTTGTGTGGGCTCCTTCACATGTGTCTCTTCATGTGTAGGGCCAGGTGGTCAGACCTGGAGAAGGCACGCTCACACAGGTGGCACTGGAAGGGCCTGTGTCCGGTGTGTTTGCGGAAATGACGGGTCAGCTCGTCGGAGCGGGCGAATTTCCATCCACAGCCTTCCCAGCTGCAGTGGTAGGGCTTCTCACCTGCGAGGTCAGATAAATGGGGGAATAGTTAGAAATATGCCGACAGCGGAAACTTGGACTTGAACGCCACACTCGCTGCGTAATTACGCACAGAAACAGTCTCGGAAAGGACTTGAAGTCAGACTTACCGGTGTGAGTCCGGAGATGTGCCTTCAGGTGTGAGCTCTTGGTGTAGGTTTTGCCGCAACCAGCGAAGGTGCAAGTATGCGTCGCCGTGCGCTTCCGCGGCCATGTGCGCCGACCCCTCTTGGGTTTGGACTCCAGCAGCTCGAGAGGAGACGAGGGCGGCGTGAGCATCACCCTCTGCGCGCCCGGCTGCAGGCTCAGACTGTCGTCGTACATGCCAAAGGCGGAATGCGGAGCGTGGTAGGGTATCTGCAGCTGGGGAGCCTGAGGATGGTGCGGGAAAGCTGCCGGCGTGTGGTACTTCTGTGGGAAATTCATAGACTGGCACATTTGTGCCTGGCAGTCCGAAGCTCCCTGGTCGTCGGGGCTGAGAGGCGGCGTCATGTTGCTGGCTGCCCGGGGAGAGATGGCCAGCCGCGGTTGCTCGAAGGACATCATGCACGAAACGTTTCCCTCTTGCTTGATTTTGCTGCAGCTCTGAGGCACCATGCCCAAAATCGGGCCGTAACTGTCCATGGATGGCTCCACTTTGATGTTGTCCTGGCGGGGGAAAGGAGCAGTGTTGATATAAAACCTCCCCTGAACGCTGGGATTGCGCGTAATGCCATAGTTGTTGTTCCCCTCGGAGCGGAGAAGCTCTGTCATCTGGCTGGCGCCGTACGGGGGCGGCGGGGAGCGGTGGTCGTCTGCCGGGTAGGATGGCACCGAGTTTCCAGTTGTGTACATGCTGGGCTCCACGTTGCCCACGTATTCCGCCACGCTGTCTCCGCCAGTTGTGTTGGAGAGAATAAAATCCAGATCCAAAAAGTTACTCAGATCCTCGTCGTCCTTTTTGCTGTAACTGTCCAGGCTCTGTACCATTTCAAGCATCGAGCAACTGCTGGAGACAACTTTGTCCACTTCTCCTTTGAACCTCTGCAAGAATAAAGATATATTATTAGATAAGAAAACATTTCAGATGAAAGTGGTGGACACTACAGCTGGACAAATCTCTCAAATGCTCCCATTTTTCTTTTCTTTTCCATTTTAACTGAAGAAAATTTAAGTCTGTTTTTTTTTCCCTTGTTTTCTTAAAACAAACACAAACCTCATCCAAATCAAAACAGGTGAGAGGAATCTAATTCCACTCACGCAGAATATTCATAATAGAGATTGTGAACTCACGTTTTCCCACGTCTTTTCTCTTTGGTTTGAGAATGTCGAAAACGACGGTAGCATCACTCCGGATAAAGCCATGGTTTGCTGAAATAACTCTCTTGTCAAAGTCGTGCCGGAGTCTGTGCGCCCTGTCGGTCGGTGTCACCTCTCTCCGCAGTCGCGCTCTGAAAAACCATGAACAAGTTTCAAAGTCGGGAGGTGGTACCCCAACCTTATAACTCTCTGGCCCGAGTGTGCTCGGCCAATTGTGAGAGCTCAGGAAACAACGTAAAGTTTGGTAAATTTAGCTCTTTATAAAGCGGCTCCTGCAGGCAGAGGTCTCAGTGAGCTTGTGGCTCTTACAGTAAGAGCAGACCGGCCTATAAAGCGCAGGCCCTCCCCCACCGTGACGCACACGGACCAACCCACCTGCGCCCTGGAGCTGGAAAAAAAAGTTACAGGCAAATTACAAACACACGGGCAATATAGCAACCATAGATACTTACGTAATCCCTCTGAAAAGAACAAGCCTAATGGCAGAAACTGCAGGGGGGCCAAGCCGCACCAACAACTTAATGTAAAGCCTGTCAGTGCCTCAGTTAGTCAGCGCCACACAAAAAAGGACATGTGGCTTTTTTGATGAGCCGTAATGAAAATACGAGCAGACTCAGAGTAGAGTCGTGCGTTCAAACGCAGAAAATAAAAATTATTATTTAATATAGAGCGGGCAAGTCTATAAAGAGGCTGCTCATGGCGCACACATCTGATGGCTGTGGCCACAAAAGCGGTTGTAATATATATTTATATATATATTCTCTTCATTTTAATAAGAAAAACTCCAAAACTAATGTTCCTCTTCTCTTGAGTTTTGGCTAGAAAAGGTCCTATATTAAAACAACATGTGTATCCGTATATGTATCCCTGTAATATAGAGGCAGCGTGTATGAAGATGCCCTCTGCTGCGTGTCTCTATGTTGCTGTCTCCACCTGTTTGTCTCGCTCTCGACTCATTATCATTAATGGCACATTGGTTTTGTTCTTACGCGGCAGGCTTGTCCAAACAGGCGCCAGGCTCGTCTGAAACGGTTAACTGCGGCCTTTTAACGCTCTAACCACTGGTGATGTAAACATGATTTCAGGTAATGTCCCATTCAGGTGTTAATGGCAGACGGGCTCGGGGGCTGCGGGGGTCGACTGGGGTCAAATTTACATCACAAACTCCCGCCTTGTTGTTGATGTTTGTGCGCAGGGATCTGGTTTCTGACATGAAGACAGTCTTTGGGTTTTCTCAGCGGGACTCCTCCGGCTCCAAAGGGTCACCAGGCTGAAATCAAACTTCGATTATATTGTTTCTCGATGGAAAAATACTCTGATAACTGAATTTTATTTCACCCGCACCTTTGTCTCCTTTCACACACCCAAAAATAACAAATTAAACAACAAGTCATGCATAGATCCCAAAGGCATAATAATAAAACCGTTTGCATAACCATAAATTTCAGTTTGATCAAACATTACAATCTTCAGCAGTGATGCAACGATGCTACCTTTTACGATATTCATTTTTAAGATATTCAATAACAAGTGTTCTGATATTTAAAGGTGTATACAAACTAGAGACTGATCAGAAAATATAAGTTTAATGAGTAATTATACAGGCTGAATGGCTCCTGTCCTCTTACATTATTATATATAATTTTATGTCTGCAACCCTTAACTAAATCAATCATGTTTTAGCTTTTTGCACAATCCCTCTGAAATGTAGTGGACTTGAGGTTTTAGTACCTGGAAATTTGAATAAAAGTGTGATTGCATATGTGATTACATATTAAAAAACAGAACATGTTCATCTGAGCAAACACTGAACAACCTCACTCAGGAACTCCTGACTAACTGCATCCCCTCTCATCAAACTGTCATGTCCACCATCATCAGGAAACCCTGTCAGTGCAGCTGTACATCCTGATCCTTAGTCTGCACTGTGTGTTCAGTGGAAAGTGCGTCACATGGCAGGAGCCCAGTAAGGCCGCTGCCTCTGACCCCTGCTCCACTCAGCAGTCCTCTGCTCTACTACCAGCAAGAGTGAGAAGACTCTCACTTCCTCCGTTACTGTTACCTTCGATGCATTGCAATGCTTCAGAGTTGAGTTTAAGGAACTAAGTCCACTGCTGACCTTTTAGTATGCAGTGATCTTTTATAATGTAGATCCAAAAACCACTGTTGTATATCACAAATGTTCGGAAACGTTTCTCACTCTTTGCAGTTTTTCTCTAGTTGAGTATTGGCTGCTCGATTGCTTCGTCGTGAAAACTCTGGTCGTTTGTACTGAATATCATACTTTTCATAACCTCACTAACTTGAGCTTTACTTAAAACGTTTGTCCAGACTGACTCGAATCGTTTTCTGGTTGTTGTCTTTTTTGGTTTTAAAGGGGACATTATTTGGACTACAGTAATGCTTTCTTGTACTTATAGAGAATCAGTATTGGAAAGGGATGGCTGCAGCCAGCTGGTTAGCGTGCTGATTTCAGTAGAAAACAGATGAAATGGATTATTAACATTGCTTTGCACCCCTGGAGACAGCACTTGGCAAGTATTTGAATTAAGTTTTCTATGTAGCGATAACAAAATCTTTAAAAAAAAAATCCTCCAACTTGGAGGCAGCAAACCTGGCTTTATTGAAGTATAACAAAAGACTCACTAGCACCGTGAAAGCTCACTTCTGTGCATTAACTAATTATTCCTCATTTATGTAGTCAGATGAGAAACTGAAATGTGAAATAGGTCATTTGTGGCTGTTTGAGGGGTTGTATGCAAGTCTTTTGCTCATTTGACCAGAATATGTCTCCTCAAGATTCCAAGTAATTTCCAAACAACGGCCATTTCTAAAATTATGACTGGCCTTTGATCTGCATTCACCAATTAATGGATATAGATGTTGCATCAGTTTTTGGAGCTTTTCTATGTAACAGCTGTAATCATGACCCCTAAATTTGGCAAATTACCTGGATAAATCCCCCTTAGCAGATGTAGCAGCTGTTTTATCCATCTTTTGCAGTGACTCATTGTTAAATGTCGTTTTGTAACCAGATCTGGTTAACAGGAGATTTGCAACAGAATTGTATAAAGACTTTACTAGAAAATTTTGCACCAGGTGGATTCAAATTCAGCCCGAGAGGACTGAAACATTTGCACTTGAGTAACCTGCAATGATGTGAAACTGCTCACGGTGTGTGCTGCTCGGTGAAGTGTAGCAAAGGGATGGGAGAGGAAAAAAAAAAAACACAGAAAAGTGTAGCTGGCAGGTCTGGTGTCTCCTCGGTGGGAATGCTCACCAATTTGCATGACGTTTAAGAGACAGGTTTGTATTTCATTCTGAGCCGTCACTTCCCGTGGAGAAGTGTACGTACCCGACAAGAGAATTTCATTTGGGGCAAATTGAGCCAATGTGCGGGCCTCACGATGGGTGGGACCCTCTTTTGACTGTAGCAGCGCACATAAAAACATTTCTCAGTGGAGGCTTCACTTAGAGATCTGTAAGGAGTTCATGAAGAAGTTGAATTTAATTGATCCCTGTAGGAACATTCGTTTTCTGCTTGCTCCCTCTGCACGGAGATCAAAGGTCCAAACCAGGACAAACACCTTGGAGCTGCTGGGGATTTAGTGTCCTCAAAAAATTCTTGACCCTGTGTCCTGAGGTCAAGACAGCCTCCTAACCTTCAGCCATTTAGGTGAACGCCACATTTGACTTTCTCTGCTAGACAGGAACCACGGAAATCACAATATCAGACAAGTGTTAATGATAGATGAGCAGCATTTCCACTGAAATCTCTGAAAGCTTTTCCCTGAACTGATGATTACACAATACCTTTACCATTGGGCAACACGTGGGTCATTTCACAACTGAAAAACTTGTATGTGCTGCTGACTGATCTCTGTAGTTAAGTCACAAAATTATCAACAAGTTTCCAAATTCTTGCAGCAGTGACACTAATCCTTTGTAAACCATCATTTTTCTTCACACACTTATTCATAGAAATATTTTCCCACATAACAATAACAATTTAACAATTTTGTATTAAATTGAGACACTAGTTCGTTAAATCACAAAGAAAAGAGGCAGTCTCTTTAAAAAAAGAACTCCCCGCTCTCATGGCACTCAAAGACAGAAAAAAGTTTCTTAGAAATAAAGAACAAATATTTTGTAAAATTCAATCAATTATAATTATGAGAGAAATGACAAAAGCATGACTCCTCCACGTAAAAACATCATGGCATCATTTTGTTTCCATCTCACTTTCACTTGTGTACGCGTAAAAGAACTATACTATACTATACTGAGGTACAAACAGCGCAGCTTACTGTAAACAGCATAAAAGTGAATCTATTTACAAGAATTGCCACAGAAAATTGTCTCATATTCTCCATGACCCCATGTTGTCACTTCCAGGGTGTTATTGACCCGTCAGTGACATGTGTAAAGTCATTCATCATGTCCATGTCAGGTCTGTAAGCCATCCGTCACCATGGTGAGGATTTGGACTCATCAGCTCTGCCTCATGTGGCATACTCCACTAACTTCCATGGAAAAACAGTGTGTAAGTGTAAGACGCAGTGCCGGGCCTGCATGGGCCGTCCTGACTGAGCGAGAGTCAGTGAGAGTTTGAGAGGGAGTGGGATCCGGCTCTGGGCTTATATAGCCCAGTTATTTTTAACCACCCACCCCCTGCTTATTACAGCGTTTCCCCCCTGGACAACTCAGGAAGCACGTTTGGCTCCTTTTCCTGCTCACACGCGGCCAGATTCAAACAGAATCAAAGAATGATAGCATTGAGGCTCTCCATCCCCCTGTTGGAAAAGGAAAGCGGGGGGGGCAAAAATGTGTAGGAGAAAAAGGTTGGCACACGCCATCTGCGAGCTGGCTCCAGTCCTGCTTCAATTTCAGAAAACTTCAAACATTTGCTAACGCGCCGCACAGAGAAAATACATTTATACCTGCTGGGAAGCATTCAGCAACATGTCTTTAACAAATTGTCTTTAACAAAGCATAACTTAAGAGCAGCTGAGTTTCACTGTTAAAGATAACTGTCACTAACAGAGCTCTCGGTGACAGGCAGTATTTACAACTGTTAATTGCACTGCACTCATTTGAATAAGGTGCTGCATAACACTGCCTGGTTGTTTACACTGTTGAGATGCCAAACTAAACCAGATACTAGTTACCAGATACTGGAGAACAGATCATGACTAAGCCATCATCACCTTGACAAACATAACTCTGATATTTCTGATATGTTCAGGATTTAGATGGACTGTTTTGATGGTTTGACTCTAATGAGGAAATGTCATGACAAAACTGTTATTAAAATACATTTAATGCATCACATGATGATGAATTTGGGGTTTTTGAACCCGGTTGAATGAAATCCTGAGAGGTGTAAACTAAACATTTGAATTAACCAATAGTTAACATGAGAAACAACCAATTATTAGAAACACTTCTGAGTATAGTGCTACGCATTTATGTCACGCGACACTCAACGGGGACACAAAATGAAATAGCACCTCTGTGTGTTGTATTAGGCGCCATTATTTTAGGCAGGTGTACTTAACAAACTGTTCCCTCAGCTGCTGTGTTGATAAGTGTCCAAATAGCACCAAAATGAGGGGGAAAAAACCTCCTCTCTCTTTCCTCTGTAGAGAAAAGTTTTTCATTTTGCCACTTTATCTGGGTAATAAACCTGTTTATCGTCTGTGCACACATTAGTGAGGTGAGACTTTTTGAAAACAAAGGGTACACATTGGTTCCACGCAGTGTTTCACAGCAGCTCTGCACTAAAACAGCAAGCGTCTGGCTTCCACAGAATCCAAACATGTGTCTCAACAACCAACATAGCTTTGAGCAAGTGTTATGGAAACCCACCTTTTATAAATATGCAGCTAACTCTGGCTAACATGGCAGGAATAATGGCTACATGTGGATATAATTGAGCCAGTAGAGCACCGGGGGGATGGGCCCCAATTTATTAGCTGTTAACACCAGGAATCATACCGGTCCCACTCGTCACACTACACACATGGCCACACTGGCTGTGAAAATGGTTTTTTTCTTCTCCAAAGTGCAAAGAAAGGTGCTTTTTATTTGATAAATGAGAATAGGCAGGCCCTCAGGGGCATGAAGTGGGCCACTCTGAAAGCACTGGAACATTTTCAGAACAGTCTGTTGTCACATGACAATTCAAAGAGCTTATTTTTACTGTTAGAAATATTTGCCATGATTCTTTTTCACCCCAAATGAATAGCTATAGACATTTTGGAACATACCATTGCATGCTTTCTTGGTGGGAGTTAGTTAAGAAGATTGAGATCACTTTCACTGTTGTTTGCTAAATACAAAAGTATAACCAGAAACTATTAAGCTTTACCTTGCACCAAGACTGGAAATGGGAGGAAAGGAGATTTCCAGTCTAGATAAGTTCCATATTTACTTTAAAAACATGGTGTCGATCTTCTGATTTAACCTTTGGCAATAAGCTGAATAAACACATTTCTCAAAATGTCAAACAATCATCATTAAAGTTTACTGACTCTGCTTTTGGAAATTGATTTGTTGAAATGTATTGTTGTTGTTTTTTTTATGAATCTCGCTCTCGTCTGTTGGTATTTTCTTCCTCATTTAGTGTCAGCATGTGAACTGGCTGATTGACATTACATGTATGATGAAAATGATGACACTATAAAATGTCTAGCCTGCTGAAATCTGGACGGGCCTGTTTTTGGTTCTTCGGTGTGGTAGAACAGCCTCAGACCAGTGCACATTTGAACATGCCGAGATAAACTGTGCCAGCTGTTCAAATAGCAGAACCCCGGCCTTGACATAGGTTCCCCATTGAAGCCACACTCTGCTTGATTGAGTGATCCAGTCTGCAGTACACTTTATAGTGTACACACCTCGAAATGGCGACATTTGTAAAAAGGCTAATAAAAACATTCCTGCACCGAGGAATGCTCCAGGTATTTCCTCCCCTACACCTGGTTACGATTCCTTGAGTGCACTCGTCTGTTTTCACAGAACCGTGCTCTTTCAGAGGCTGGATATTGATCCTTTACTCCTGAACGGGGTTGTGTTTTGCTAAACAGGTGATGCTGAAAACACAGCTCGTGTTAAAAGGCCAAAGCCTGATGCAATTTCAGCCCTAGCTGCTGGTAGATTATTGGTGTTTTGTGTGGGAAAGGAGTGTGAGTAGCAAAGTGATGTTGAAATAAATGGAATTACATAGTGCGTGGTAGTTTTTGTGGTCATCTGATAAAATGTCATGTACAAAGGTGAAAAGGTTGGGATGTGTCTGAATCAGGCTAAAACAGGATTCTGTGACTAAATGTATCTGAGGAGAATTGTTCAATCTGAGGGTGAGGGCTTCAAATGGGCCTGGAGATATTTCAAAGACTGTCTTGATATTTATGGTTTTCTAAAGAGACGCGTCCCTTAAGTTTCACCTGAAGTTCAGCACATTTCTAACACTCAGTCTGTAAAAACAGCTGGATAATATCCAGCACCGGGGAGGAGCTGTTGGCCGAATTCAAATGCTATTGTGGGTTATTAAAATTAAAATGGCCTCAAATTCGGTTCATCACAACCCTACAAGCACATTGGTCAGCTTTTGAGTGATCTTAAGAGTCGCGCCACAAAATGTGAAAGTACCTCCAAAATTTTGAGCTAGAAAAAAAAAATGACTGTGATTTTGAAAGAAGAGGGCATCTAGAAGGCAAACATTTTATCTATTCAGGACAAAAATCTGTTAGATGAGATTCCAAATTTGTGAAACTGTATTACAAATTTTCTGCTAAATATTTAATACTAAAATATTTAATTTACCAACTGAAAATGTCAAAAACTTAATTGTTGGGGTCATAAGTTTGATCAAGATGTACAAAAATCTCTCAAAATATCTAAATATTTTCAGACATATATCAATTGCTGCAGCTGCCTCAGTCGGCCAAGTGCCAGAATTTTGAATCTGAAAGGTTTTGTCCTTCTGTATGTCTCAAGGCCAGGAAGCATCACAAGTGTGGCTACAAGCCGTTCAGCACTCTGTTAATCAATAACTCATCAAGCTGTGACGCTCAGGGGGTCAGACATGTTCCCCTGAACATTACAGATGCTATCTCAAAGGAGCAGAGGGAAATTAACCCCGAGTCAAGCTGCTATAAAACACCCCTGTTTCACAAGCGAGTGAGGGGTGAGAAAGATGCTAACACATGACATCCAGTGTAGGAAGCTCAAGAACGCTTATTTTTTGCTTGCACAGTGTAATATCTGAAGTGTATTACTCTTTGAGTGATGGAAAAAAAGTGTCGGATTCAGTTAGAAAAAAATGGTGGTGGTAAAGTAATTTCTGGGTGCAAGAAGCACTAAATCAGTTAGAACAGTTACAGGGAGTGTACAGGTACTGAGGGTGTATCTGCAACTGAGTAATTTAGATTTTTGGGTTTGGCTTCAAAAAGGCAGAGACGATAACAACTTGTGGTCGACAACCAAACGAGATCCGGTGTGTACCGACTTTTTGACACGCGCGGTACTCAGATTTTGATGTGTCCCTCTTTCACTCTGAGGCTGCTGACAGGAATTGGTGTTTGTAGTGTGGTTTTGTCAACTAACCAGGTGGGTCCGTGATGCACGGCGCTAATCCACACCAATGCAAAATATTCAGTTCGTCACGAGTGAAGTGTGCTACCTCAACGGAGAGAGTGGTTTGCTGAGCCACATGTCGGTTTCCTCTCTAACTTTCAGCAGTTTCTTTTGTGGGTGCGTTAAATCCACCAGTGTAACGTGATTTAAAATCTGTACAAAGTCATTTACAGTTGGAGGATTTCCATCTACTTTAAATACGTTAAAATCTAGCAGAACCGAAAATGCCCACACATAGAGTCAAAGACAGCTTTGAAAACTCCCCCAAGGAGAGAAGTGAGTCAAATAACTTCTGAAGCTGCATACCTAATTGATTTATTTACTACACCTGGTTTCAATAAATGGCACCAAAGCGCAGGTTACTGGCCTACTTAACACTTCAACTAAGGTATAATTAACCTACTGTATGGCTCGGGGGGCCTCGCCCGACTGGTTGACGTCAACCCCCCTCCCTTCCCCCCACTGCTCTTCAATAACCTGTATCTCTTGTATCATCTGTGTCTGTTCACTCACTTCCTGAATGGGGCCCACTGTTCTGTCGATCAGACAATAATTTCTGGGCTTTTTGTGTGATTAAAATGACGGGAGTTGGTTGTTACTGTAGCTAAATGTTGGGGAGTCAGGACTTTGGTAAAAGTGGAACTGAAAACAAGAGGACACGTAACTTTGTAATGAAATACCATGTCCAATTCAGGCCTCAGTGCATGTTTTGTTAATATGATAAGGCCAGTCAGGCCTCTTTGTGAATGGCCAAGGTTATTACTACAATGAGGGACTACTGACGTGACTTCGCAGTGGTGAGTCTCTTATTCATCACCCAACTGTTCCCAAAATATGTGCTCATCTTTTCTGTCACAGTGAATAGTACATCCAACACACTATGTGTATATACACAAAGACACACACACCCATTGCTTAGCAACAGCTTGTGCTGTGACTGTGAGGGAAAAGCCGACACGCAGCAACTCAAACTCCTCAGCGTCTGACCCGGTGACCGCGTCTCTGAGGCTTCTTCACAGGTCAGAAGTCAAAGTGGCTCCTGCTGTTAGTCCGTGACCTCCGGAGAGCTCGGAGATCTCAGCCCTCTTAGATTTGACTGGCTGCCTAGGAGCTCTCCTTAAGCACTTAACAGGCCCATCTTGTTTAAGGCTCAGCTCACACTGTCAGAACCTGTTCTCACGGAGTCTCATCACAAGACCTGATGCTGGTGTTGTCCTTTGACACTAAAGGCTCAGGTAATGACTCTCTGGCTCGATTCATGCCCATCGTGTTTTTTGTTCTGACCTGAGCAGTCGAGCTTGTCAGCGTGCCTGGGCACTTCTCTGCAGCAGGACAGGTCACGTGCTTCCACCTGCAGCAGGCTGACAGGATAAACACACTTGATCCATAAATGCATACGCTCTCATCTGGAAGGAAAACCGAGCAGCTTTAAGGTGACACTCTCAATTGCAGCTGCTCTGTTTAACCAGCGGCACAGACACGGTGCAGGAAAAAAAGCTGCTAATCCACTTGTCTCTGACGCAATTCAGGCATTATTTTGTTAAAGAGATAGACAAAGACTCACTTTCTAATGACGGGAGGCTTCATCATTGAGGAACTGCATTCCAGCACCAATGTGACTCCCAGAATAATGTTTTGTATGCAAATAAAACCAATAAGAATTCATTTTGAGGTGGTGGATGAAACAATTTTTCTCAGTTCTGCTTTAGACATTTAAAGAATTCAGATAGTAGTTTACTTGTGTATTTTGAGACTTAGCATTACAGAGGTGTACTCTGGTTTTGTGCAGCTGGTAACCACTTCCTGTTTTTCGAACAGTGAATCTTCTCACAGTTTGGCCATGGTTTCCTGAAGTGTGTGTTTCGTGTGTGTGAGCATGATCATTTGTGTGTTGTGGGTTAACGCAAACTGAGGTAGTTTGCAAGTTTGCAAAGAACAATCACAGTTCCCCTCTGCTCGGCGTAACGCACCTTTTTTTGGACTGCAATCTATCTAATTCTTTAGTAAGAATGAAATGAATTTAAACGGCGCCTGCGTGTGCAGCCATGCAACCTGAGTACAGATTCACGTGTGAACGCTGTGGCTGAGTTTATGGCGGGATGGTGTCGCGGAAGAAAACAAGCAAAGCTTTATTTGTGAGTGGTATGTGCTAAAGTGTCTTTGTTATTCATGCCATCAGGAAACTCTTGTATCATTCACAGGCCTAGAATCACACTGTAACCTTCCTGCTCAGGTTCAATAACAGATCAAGACTGAAATCTTGTGTGCGTTCACATTGTCTCTTGATCTCTGCATCTCTCTTGTGCGTCGTGTCTGCAGTCAGCTCAGCGGTGTGGACCTCACGCAGGCCCTCCACGTTCACATTCTTGCCTGTGCTGAGGCCTGAGTCGAATGTTGTCTTTCAAATCACGGATTAACAGGAACACATGTACACCACTTGTGTATAAAAATGTGTGAGTCTGGTTGAGTCAAGGGAACTAATTTATTTTAGCAGACTCTGAGGTTGGAGATCTGTACTCATCTGGCACTTTTTGTCCTCGCACCATTGCATTGCACAAGCCTGACGCTGTCGGACAGGAAACACAAAGAGAGGATTCACAGCTTGCTCTGTTCTCAGCGTTTGATACCCACGATGAAAGATTCATGTGAGATAATTTTTTTTTAACTTGTACAGAGACACGGAAAGTCTTCATGAAGGCGTTAGGTTTGGTTTTAACTTTGTCAACAAGATATTGCTAATCAATCAGTGGCATACAAAAAAAGAGACTTTACATGGAGAACCGAGAAACAAATAATCCAACAGCTGCATCACATAGACACTCACACACCACAAGTTAGAGAAGTGGGCCTGACTTGTGGGGGAAGAGGTTCCCCACTGGTTTTACGCAGAGATAAACAGCACATTTTGCCGAAAATAGATTCCCTTCATCTCTACTTGAGCTAGAATTTGTGCAACCACATTGAAGGTTTTCCACCCAACCCTGCTGTTACCTGTTAACTGAAGAACTGAGGAGCAATATGAGACATTCAGGGGCCCGAAACTCATCTGTGAAGCCTGTAACCTACAGCAGCCCCCCGGCATGCGAGGGGTCCTTCTCCAAATACTGGGTGAGATGTCCTCCTTTATCCTGAAATATCCTCATCAGAACAAAATGGGGTTATAATGGAAATGTATGGCAGGGTGTGTCATGTTATGAGAATCCCACAAATTATGGGCTGGTGGGGAATTGTTCTAATCCAGCAAACCAATGCTGCGGAAACAGAGCTGCCATTTTGGAGAAGGGGAAGGAGTCAGTTATTTCCTGAGTCCAGGCTGAGATCTGATGGACCACGGGGACGCTGTGTGGGCCCTGGTGGTGTTTTTTTGGGGGGGTTGGGGACCCCAAGGTTTTCAGGGTTTGGGGGTTTTTACATCTGCATGAGTATAAAAATACCTGCCAGTGAAATTATAAGACAGCATGGAGGTTAAGTTCGGGCCTCGACTTATCTTTATGTGACTCACATTCATTTGTTCTTCTGATTTTCATTCTTTCAGAAGAAAAAAACTGAGGAACAGCCATCAGAGTTAGAGTCTGATGTCAGCTTTTTGGCCTGTAGGCCTACTTGGGGTCATTCTTAACTAATAATTCAATGTACTTGCTCAGACAAAGCTTTCATCAGATGTTCAGACACAAAAGTGTCCTGGATCACGTTTTGTTTCTGCAGTGTACTGCTTTTCTTGGAATGTGTACCAGCTCTTTGATTGTTCTGTTTCCTGTGATTTCAGAGGCCCTTTGTTTCTGGATGGTAACTCACTAATCAGGGAACTCCGTCATAGCTCCCCGTCGTGGGGCTGCTCTCTCTCCTAATGTCAGCCTCTGCGTAATGATATTTTTGGCTCTGCTCTCACATCTCATAGTCCATTGAAACAGCAAAGAAGAAAAAAAAATCAACGTTGGCATGAATAGCCACCTTTAGGAATGTGCAGAGTAAAGAAAAAGAGATTGTGGCATCAGTGGCAGCTGAAGGGGTAACTGCTCCGTCACAAGGCAGAGCTCCAAAAATGAACAAAGTAAAAGTAAATCCCTCTCAATGGGGCCTTCCTCTCACCTGCAGAGGCCAGTTCCCCCCTTTATGATTTATCATTTGATATATTACAGGCTACTGGATACACGAATGATTTTTTTCTCTGTACATAAAATGTGCGAGTGGGAATTCATACAACAGGTCTGGAGATTTATAATGAGGTCAGTTTTTTTTGTTTTTTTTTTTTCACTCTGGGTTTCCCCCCATCTTCTTTTGCTTAGACTGTGGTTTCATGATGTGTTATGGGATCCATGAAACAACAATGAAACCAGATGTGCTTAGTAATGTGTCTATGTACAGTCTTCAAAACTTTGCAGAAGTTGAGCCGTGAGCACACCATGTAGTCAGTGTGAGAACTGAGTCTTTGTGAAGGACTTTTATACCTCCTCTTAAAATAAGCCCCCTCCCATTGGCTGAGAGCTGGTCATTGAATCACATCAGGCCAATTAGAGAGTAACACTTCCTTTGCTGTGAAAGATGTTTCCTGTTGATAGTAAGCGTACAGCCTGTTGAACAGCAGAATCGGGGGGGGGCTTATTGAAACGCTGCCAGTGTTTCCCTAACCTTTGCGTCCTTTGTGGTGGAAAAACTGATGCTGTCGTTGGGGTGAGATTTGTGTTTTGACTGCGTAAGTGTGTGTGTGGTGACCAGCAGTGATCAAACCAAGTGAATCTACTCGAGTATTTCATTTTGATGCTACTTTCTACTTCTGCTTCATTATATTTTATTCCACTATGCTACTACTTAACCTGTTAAGATTTCACATGAACAAAAAACATATAGTAAGTCTGTAAAATACAGCAGATTAGAAAAGTTCAAACCAAGCTAGCTTCAAAAGTTTTTGGCTTGTAGCCATTTACAGAAAAAAGCAGCATGCGTTAGGGCCTTCATATTTTGTTTCAGGTCTGCAAAGGTTGATCAGTTTCACCAGAAAGGATTTCCCCTTTAAACTCTCAGGCAGCTTCATTTGAACAAATAACTGCGTTGTGAAAAAATAGTACTTTTCATACTTGAAGTATATTTAATTCCCGTACATCTGTACTTCAGTAGGATTACAAATGTTACTTCACTTCAACATTATCTGTGCTTCTGCTCGAGATCTTAACGGTTCTTCCACACGTACATGGCAGGAACAGTTACTCGAATAACAGCACACACACACAACATGGATGTTCTATGAATCTGACTCATTTCTGCCGTGTCACGTCTTCCTGTGTCGCAGCCGGGCCGACAGCAGATCCTGCTGTTTCACATGTCAGTGCCAACCCGGAGATCTGAAGTGGTTTGCTCCCTGTGGGAAGGACAGCTTCACTCTGATCGACTCAGGCAGATCAAGTTCCAAGGTTGTATTTACAGCGGCCGACTGATCTAATGTTTAACTCTTTGAGGTGCAGATGTGTTTTCAAACAGAAACCACATGAGAATCGTGTTTTTTGTTGTTTTGGGTTTTTTTTCCTTTCTGGCATCTGATGTAAAAAAAACATTAAAAAAAATCCTTGTAGCCTTTATGCTCATGTTATCTCTGAAAACGTCTCAGGAAACGGCTCTGTCTGCTGACCTCTCGCAGGGTTGCAGTGACCAGTCTCACCCCTCACGCCCACCTGCTTCTGCGGCCTACATAGACTCATGCTTGTTTACCTCTAATGGGACTCTGCTGCGGAGTTAAAACCGAGGGGCCCGATGGTTGTGGCCACAGGTTGGAGGAATGTCTACCGTCTGGACGGGAAAATGTAATCAGCTGAGATCAGCGAATTACAGGCCGGTTTCTCTTTCTCCCTTCACGCTCTCACTTTCCCTCCATATGCCTCTCTCACATGCAGTCCTCTCACTTTTTCTCACTCTCTCTCTCTCTCTCTTTGAGTCAAACATGTGCACACACACACACACACACATTTATACATGCTCTTTCAGATGAAGAAAAATGACACCTTTTCTTTCAGCTATTTCCTCTGTTTTTACATACTTGGACCTGGGGTACAAGAGGCAACCTTGTGTTTTCATGCGACAAAACACACAGAGGTCTGTGGACCTCTGTATTCCAGAGAAGTGAATAGCCTAATTCATCATTTGGGGTTAGGCCTGTCTAAGCCTCATCAGGGAATATC
Organism: Remorina albescens; assembly: GCA_034769265.1. Taxonomy (NCBI): domain Eukaryota; kingdom Metazoa; phylum Chordata; class Actinopteri; order Carangiformes; family Echeneidae; genus Remorina; species Remorina albescens. The sequence goes on along the minus strand of CM068478.1, from coordinate 5,906,201 downwards.
TCTATCTACACTTAAAAAAAGTGGGACTATTGGCGCTGCCTCTTGAGCCTAAAGGAACTTTAACTCAAGTCTTGTCCTCTGTTTGACTGATAACTTCTCTGGAGAATCAAAATTCCAGAGTTAAATGTGGTTTCAGCTAAAAGCTGAGGCTGTTTCTCCTAAAAACGTCTCATTCAACAGAGGAAATAACTTTTTTTAGCCGCTTTCAGAAAAAGCAAACATCTATGGGGAAAGAGATATCCAGATCATTCATTTGAAAGCAGAACTGTGTATTAATGTTTTTGGTAAATAAAATATACAGCGTGGGAAAAAAAGGGCTAATGATGAGGAGTATTCATTGTGTTGCTCCATAATAGATTTCATTGTTACTGGTGAAGTCATCGACAAAGGATTCAGGAAACAATGCACGCATGTAGCGGACGTGAAGCATAAGATGAAAGGCGAAGCTTACATGCGTTCTAAGATATGTGGGAGAGCACATTTCTTAATCATGAGTACAGCGTTATTGTGACTGACATCATGTCCTTTTTAAACTTCTTTCTGACAGGATGTGTGTCCAGACTGCCTTGAGTGGTGACCTGGGCTTTGAAGCTGCATCTGAAACCAACCGCTCTGCAACCAAGAGTTAAACCTACGCTCTGCAGTCCATTCCCACACCATGACATGTACTGCGTCACATTTTAAAACTGCTCAAGTTATCGTCACGTGACTCAACAGTTGTCCATGATGAGACACAGTAACGACAATTCATAGGTGGCCGAAAGGTCAGATTCGCTAATTGTGTAAATTGTTGACTGTTGCGCAGGGCGTGAAACAGGGAGTAAATTGGACACAGACTTACTGTATATTCTTAAAACACACTTCCTCCTACCATCATTAACCCCAGGTGTTGCCAAATCCACAAGGATTGACATCTGACGGATTATAAATTGAAACTGGAAGTAAAACCGCGTAATGCTTTAGCAAAAGTAACACATTAATGTTAGTGATATTTTAACATTTTCAAGTTTTTGCTGAAGGAGCTAATTTTACTTTTTATTCACTGTTTGTTTAAAGCCACGATGGTTTATGAATAATAGTATTATAAAATTATAATAATAATAAAAAAATAGATTTACAATAGAACTCACAGCATGAAATAAAAAAGCTTATGTAAACACATACGTCAAAATCAGACCTAAGTAGATCCAGAGTAGCTTTGTAGCTATTTATTTATCTTCCAGCACTGACAAGCTTACTGCCGGTCAGTGCCTTCATGTGTCACACTGTATATATTAAAACTCAACAGAAGTATTATTTCTGATAATTAAGCGCTCTTAGTGGGTGTAAAGGGTAACAGGTCAACCACAGGCACGCTCAGCCTGCACTCTAAGTCCTCTGCTGCCCGTCACGTACACTCACTCTCACACATTCTCACTCGCTCTCACACACATGTTGATAACCACACTTGTAATGTGAACCTTGCTGCTGAGGAGAGCAGGCCTATAATTACAGAGGGACAGTGGGAAAGCCATAATCACAAAGACCCAAATATAAATCTGAATCAACAGATGATTCCAGATTGTTTCGTTCCCTCTGTTTACACAGCGACGTTTTGATTTACATTCGGAACTGGAAAAACCTATTGTCGCTCACACCAATGTTAACATTTCTCTGATTGAGCTTTTAAGAAGCCTGTAAGTGGTGATATGCAATTGTGCATTTGTGTTTTTGCTTTCACTCAGAAGCCACATCAAAGGTGCTTTTCTGTCTCTTGACAGTCAATAGAGAAGGCAGTTTAACTCTGATCTTAACCTCTAACAGAAAAAAACTACACCGATTTCAATCAGTGGTCGGCTGTGAAACACATGCCTCTACGCTACCTTAAACAGATGCCACAGTGTGTTTCTGTTACACACACAAATGGTGCATTTCCACTATTTGAGCCCAGCTGGCGGAAACCGTTAAGCGAGCAGAAACTACTACACCTCAGTGGCATGAAAAGCAGATGTAATGCACGTTTTCTTTCCATATAAGCGTACGTTAATTTAACCGGAGGTTTGGTCACCTGTTTATAGGCCTGTTGCTCACTCATGAGCTTTGACCTGCGCAATGAATGGCTGGCAGGTTATTCTCTCCGTTTGGAACATTTTGCTTTTTAATGACATATTAAGCTCTCAAATAGGTTTTTATAATGTAACTGTTTCAGGCCTGTGTGAAATCTGAAAAATCCGCAGCAGAACTCTCTCTCTGTCTATCTATCCATCCATCAATCAATCAATCAATCAATCCATCTTTCTATCTAGAACAACTCTTCCCTTTTTTCTAAATCTGCCTTTGATGTTTGTTGCTGTAGCTTAAAAAAACTGCTGTTGAAAACACTGTCATTGCTCAATGGCAATTGCCTAAGACACCCCATTCCTGGGAAATGAATGTGTGCCCTTGTTCCAATTTTAGTTTTTGCCCGCCACCATGGGCTGCTATTTGGTCTGCCATTTCTCAGGGTTGTGGGCTTCTTTAATGAGCACTTTGATCCCACTCAGGTCTGGCGCTGCTGTTTACGCGACCCTGAAGAAAAAACAACAAAAAAAAAAAAAAAAGAAAGAAAGAAAGAAAGAAAAGGCCAGGAAGAAATGGATCCCATTCTCTGCTCCAGGCTATTGAGTTGTGGTGCCCAGTCTGGCAGCCACTTTGGGACCCTGTGTGGACCCTCGCCTTCATCCTCAGACCTCCACCTGACCACAGAGAGGTCATGGCTGAGTGCACTTTCAAGTCACCCCAAGAAGGATTTTCTGTGGAAAGCACAAAAGCAGATGACTTATACACACCAGAGGAGGCCACGAGGTGCAAAAATGAAATTAATATCAAAACATCTTCAGTCCACCTGTGAGATTCCTTTGGATTATGAGTTCTCATTGCAGATGTTAGTGTCAGTTTTTCTTCTACCTTCAATTGTAATATAACATGTGCTCTTGATTAGGATTTCCCTTTATCTGCCTCACTTGGCACGACGCAGCAGAAGTTTCATGTTCAGCCCAGCTTTGACATGGAGCAGCTCCGTTGTGAGCGTGAAGGCTGAAACACACTTGTTAAATTATTACTTTTGCATGATTTCACTATGATTTCCATAAAATCCACAATTCCACAGGTCGTTTCCCTCCGTGAAACTCAACCTGCTGTTTTTCCAGCACAGAGATTCAAAATGTTATTTTTTCAAAGTGAAAACATCTGCATTGAGCCTTAGGAGGGTAGAACTCATTGAAAGGGTCAATATGGACGTCTTTTCTTTTTTTTTTTATCATTAAGTACCAATTTAGCTGCAATGCAATATCAAAGTTAAGCTAAGCGAATTCAAGTAAATGATCAATCTTATTTTTCACAAAGTTTTGGCAAGAAAGTCAGACATATTTCCAAAAATGTAAAAGTTACCTGAAGGAACCTAATTTAAGCATTGTTTTTGCTAAATAGCCAACGTTAGCGTTACCAGCAGTTTATTTTCCAGTCAAAGGAACAAGTTCTGCCTCGAGTTTCATTGCTTCACTCGCCAAAAGCCGAGCTGTTTTCAGCGTGAATCACTTCTTCTACTCCGCTGAAGCTAGCATGCTAACCAGCTCACATCGTCATCATTATCAGGTTGGATCAGGTTGCAGTTTAATTATGGCACACGCACGTTGCCCAGAGCAATTTGGATTAAGGTTCAAATCAAATCTTTAAGCAAACGTGTCGGTTTCACATGCAGACAGCTGAAGGAGCCTGAAGCTGAACATGGAAAACCTGCCCACAGAAAGAAAAGAGGGAAAGTTATAAAAGTTAAATAAAAGTCCAACATTCTGGTCTGAAACATTTGGGTTTGGATCCCTTTTACAAAGCTAGAATTATAGAGCTGCTTTTCTCTTTTATTTTATAACAGATATTTCTTTCTTTTTACAGTTTTATAAAATATACTTCTCACTTCTCATTTGATTCAGGAACATGCTTTAGACAAGTTGAGAACTTTACTTTAGGCCAAATAAAATCCCAGATGTAGTTTTGAAAGTAACTGATCACGTATTTGTTTTATTTCCCTGAAGGCATAAGCATGAATTTACAAATTCCATTACATAAGCAAAAGGTATTTGCATATAACACAATTAAATACATAAACTGCCATTGCATTGTTCTAAATGACCTTTATGTATTCATTGTTTGGCATGAACTCTCATCTAATGATAGGTTGAAAAAAGCTTGTCCGCCATGTGCCGAGAGTACACTGAATCAACCAACCATCCAAACCAGCAGCACAGAAACCTTAGAAATGCAATTAACTAGTATGACTCATATACCTGTATGCTTTTCACTGTGTGATATAGTGATACTTAAAGCACGGTGCGTTGTATCAGATCACGTTATTTCAACTATGTGAACATATTGACTGCTTGATTCATCGTGAAATAGTAATCTCTAAATCCTGTTTGAAAAGGAAGACAGGATATGCAAAGTCTGCATAACTGTCAGGGTGACAGGTGTGTGCATGTTTGCTTTTGCAAAGTCAACTTGAAACTTAAAAAAAATGTAAATGTATTTACATTAGTAAGGTATGTGCCATTTGTATTCTTAGAGTTTTGTCAGATGTATGCCTGAGCCATTTTCCCATCCTCTGTTCGAGCAGGAAAGACAGATTTGGACAATGTGATGTGCGATCTGGGCAGAGCCAAAAGACAAGAAGACGACTTGTATGTTGACTCAGTGAGTCACTGCATGGTCTTTGCTGTTTGAGCTGGGCTATTAATCACAAGGGCATATGGCCATGTGAGAGGATTGAGGAGCAGGATCCTGGTGCAGGTAGACAGAGATGGACCAATCTGCTCCACAGTCCTTACACACTGATATAAGACAGGAGGAAAAACACACATGCAACTGAAACAGAAACTTACACATTCACATGGATGTCCACGTGCAAAGGTTGGATTGTTGCAAGAGAGATCAGGGAAACAATCAGGATGTAGTAGGCTGTCAGACTGGATACAGACTTTTGCCTGGACTTGCTTGTTGTATGCCCATCCACGTGTTCTGGATGCCCATGTGTCAGTGGTTATGAGTCACGGCAGACAACATTGTTTGCCCAGGCTGCTGTGACTCATCACATACTTGCTGGATGGGACCTGAACTGTTGATCTTTTCTCATGCCTTAAGTACAGTATCTGTTTGACTTGAGCTTTTGTGAAATATTCTTATTTTCATTTTTTGGCACGCTAATGTGGTCCGGTCCTTAGAGTTGACCCATCGCTGCCCTTTTTCTTCTGCTCAAATCTACGTCTTGCTTGTCACTCAAGATGGATCGGGATCTCTGCGAAGGAATCTGCTGTGTTGTCAAAGCATGATGGGGCCTTTACCTGCAAACAATGGTGTAGGGTACTGAACTGTACTCCTACACACGTGGACTAATAGCTTTTGGCTTTGAAAAAGTGCGTGGGCGACTGTTGAAGCCATGTATTAGTGCTTGACCAAGGGTTACAGCCTGATGAAGACAGCGTTCACCACAGTGCTGATACAGGGACAATATAGGCGCCTTATCTTTGCCTCAGGATCCTTATGTCAGCCATACACCACTTCAGCAATAGAGTTTTAAAGCCACAGGGGAAAAAAAAAAATGGCCATAAACATAAAATGAATGACTGATAGCTGCAGTTGGTTGAAGGATGCCCTCTAATTAGCGTGTTTTATGAGCCCAGGATCCACAGTGAAAACATGTTCGTGCTGTGCTGGAGAGCAAACACTGCCTGGGAGGTCAAAGTGGCTGTAGGGAGTTCTGGCTTGTCCCTCAGACCAAGTTCATTCATAGGATGTCTCATGGCAGACCTTTGGCACCCATATTTTTTTTTTTTTTTGCAAATTGCATGGTTTATTACAGTGTGAGTAATGGGACAATTTTTACATGAAACAGTGACAAAGTGTAAAGGTGGAAGGTATTGCTCTATTATCAGTACTGTTTATATACGTACCATAGACTTAGAGTTGTCACTTAAAAAATAATCTACCTTGAATGAATTCAAGCCAACATGTTGTTTGTTGGAAACCCCAAAGGTTGTTTATGCTTAATATTGCTGGGAACAGTTGGATGTCAGATGACTCACGTTATGTACAAGCTACACGTAAAAACTCAGGTTTACCTTCGTTGTTGGAAGCTGACACATAATACTGAGTGCTAGCCTTCTTATCATGAATAAAGAGAAATAAAAGAGGCTTGTAGGTGTGAATTAATGACTTTTTAAAAAAACAGGAATGATTCGCAGCAGCAAAATTGACTGCTTTCATTTGAATCAAGAATTCAGAATATAATCAACCTTCTTCCCCCAACAGAAGAAACTGTGAACTGATCTGATCCCTTCATTTAACCTGGCATGACCCGACATGGTGCTGAGTAAGGAGGGTTAGGTTAGGACTGGCTTGACACCCACACTAATACTGCAAATATATAAATATTGCAATACTTTAATGAGCAGGTTGCTTGCTCAATCATTATTGTATTACCACATTTTGTAAACAGTAGTACGATTTATTTAAATGAAATTTAAATAAAGCAGAGTGTCCTCATCGGTAAAACTGTATCCTCTATCATTTCCCCTCTTTTAAAGTTGATTACACCATTTCAGCGTCTTGTATCTCAGCCAGTAAAGTTGGCCAATGTTTTCTTAAAAGGAAAAAAAAAAACAAAAAAACATACGCATTCACTAAATATAAGTGCATTATAATCAGACTGTAAAAGCAGCAACAAAAGCAACAATCCAACCGGGAAAAACCTCGGCATGGCATGCCAACAGGTAGAGTAACAGTCAGCCGATTGTCTTTCGTGTTTGTTGGCTCTTGGTGGAACTGAACGCAGGAATAATATTAATTTCTTTCTCGAGATGATTGGCTATTTATTAAATTATGTGCTGTGATCTCCAGTTCCTTGTGTCGTCATGTCTAAGTGACCTTGAACATACCCTAAAAATAGTTCCTGATGGGACAGTGAATGTACTGTAGTTCTCCATTGATTAGTGAATGTTACGGTCATAAGAACCATCAATGCGTGAAATATCAATATTGTTCAATACCACGCCTTTTCTAATACTACTTGAAAAAAAACCCCCAAAAAAAAACAAACACACACACACACTCAATCCCTTGAGATCCACAACATATTTAGTTTCACCTGCCCCTGAGTGGGTGAACCAAGTCCTTATCCCCCACATCACAGACCGGCCTCTCAGCCGAGAAAAGCTCTTTAAATGATTGGAATATTTCAGATGCTCCTCCAGACAAAAGAAGTCAAAATAAGGGAGCCGAGTGAGAGGCAGGAGAGTTCCCACCCTCTGGTCAACCAGAAAGAATGGCCGGGTTAATCCCGGTTTACACTGACCTCACTCATCAGCTCCTCAGCGCCTCACTGACAAACGTGAGTACGAGGAAGATTCCCCTCTCACCTGCAGACAACGCTGCACCTTGGGCCTAACCCTGGAGGTGACGACAGACTCGACATGACAACCGTCAAGTCTGTGAGAGAGAGAGAGAGATTAAGATATTGACAGTAAGTAAGAGCAGAGACAATGTGCTAATCGTGTGCACACAGTAATACTGTAGCTTGTTTCTAAGGTTATGTAACCAGTTCAACAAAAGTTTACATACATTCCTTTTGACATCAGTTAGTTATAAGTAACCACAGTCAAATGTTTGACTGACTTTATGAATAGTCTCATCGTGTATTATTCAGCAGTTGGCCAAACCTACAGCGCAGTTGGAGGATGTAGCTAGTGTTGAGTAAAGTTGAGAAAGAACACAAGTAGTTTATGTTTTGACAGATATCCTTTACTTCCTTTAGCTGTGCAAAGCTGCATTCAAAACATCTAGTGTGAAGAAGAGTTGAGAGGCAGGTTGAAGTGAAGCTTGATATTGCAGTTATTTAGAGTGACTGACCAATACATTTTTTTTCCACTTCCTTCGCTGATTATATCGTCATGTACAAAAATCTTAGCAATCCTTTTTAAGAGATCGAAAAGCTGGATGGAAACATCACTGGGCTATTTACTGAATTTAAAAAAGCAAAAACATCTTGAGCTTTGCAAACTCAGGATGAGATTCAATCAGACGCGTACCATTTTCCCATCCTTCAATGTTTAGTTGATTGGATTTATAGACCAAGGTGATTTATGCAGCGCAACGAAAGACGATGCCAGAACTAATATTGAAGGGAAATAATGTTTGATGTTTTATATCACGTTAAATAAAAAAGCAAACCAGAGCTACACGTGGACTTTTTGCTTTTAGGCTGAAACGTGAGCCTTGCTCCAGATATTGGCTAACTGTGGGGCACCGTTCTGTTCTTGTTGCTTCATGCTAGCGCTGGCGCAGCATAAGACAGTATGCAAAATTTGCCAATCATCAAAATCCTCACCATTTCCAGGTGGCACATTTGATACAAGTTTGGATTTGAAATCCAAAGGATGGATGCAAACTGGACTGGCAATAAAAATTTCCACTCCACATTGAAGAGAAAAGAAAGAGAGAGAGACATTGGGCGGAAAGTTGAACAAAAAATTGAATTTATTATTCATCAAGCCCTCTTTTGTTCCTCCCCTTTTCGATGTCATGGAACTCGAACTTTCTTGGCTTTAGTCTTACAGCTGATAATGTCCCTGCTATCGTTCAAGGAAAATGCAGAGTTCATAGGATGTCAGTAAAGCTGTTTGCAAAGCACTGGGTGGTGACATTAGTTTTGCAACAATTTGTTGTTTCATTTTGGACTTATCTTTATTTCTTTTGATAAGGTGAAGCTGATTCATCAATGTCACTGGTGTTGGGTTTTTGTTTTTTTTTTTGTTTGGTTGGTTTTTTTGCCAGCAACTGGATCGTTCAATTTTCAATATTTCACTGTGACTAATGTTAAAAGTATATGTTATGCATATATTTACTGGATGATAACAAGGTTTCTATCTCAGCAGTGTATTTGGTTAACACCTAGAAATCCACTTTGTACATGTTTTTATAGTCACGTAGGGTAAAACGTAGTGCAAGTGTATTTTAGGCTAATAAATCTACTACTACATTCCAGTTCTATTTACCTGTCCACTCTGGTCTCATCCTCCGACACACCCTCCATGTGTTTTTATAGCATAACACCTATAGATTCATGTAACTGAACTACTCTGTTCAAGCAGTGAAATCAAAGGAATGTCCCATCAGACACATGCATTTTCACGGTAGTGTGTTTTTTTTCCATAGTAAATATAAGACACATGATATAATTCCACCACTTTGGGCGATATTTTATGAAACCAGTTTAATGTCCTTAATTTCACATTTACAGTTTTCCATGTGAGCTCTGTCTGCGCCAGTCAATAACATACAACTCATGCATTTGCAAGCCTGAATCCATTAACACATTACAGTAAACCTAAACTGAAAATTACAGTCTGATGTTGTAACTTTTGAAGTGTCATATAAAATCGGCAGCGGGATTACTGCTGTGCCTCCTGGAGATACACACAGCACAGAAAAATGTTACACAAAGTGAGAAAACTCCTGCGAACGATTTGAGAGTGTGTGTTTTTCCGGCTTTGTTTACATCGACAAGCAATAAAACGGTTATAAAACGATCTACAGAGGCGCTCCTTGAGCACAACCTCGCAGTAAAACATTACCTGAAGGACTGCAGGTATTTTAATGAGCACATCATAAATGAAATGTGCTCTTCTGTTGACAGAGAGAGAGAAATAAAGGAGCACTGGCCATGCTTTGTCCGTCTTTTCACAAAGCTCTTCTTGTCCTGCATCTTTCTATTACTTTGTAATTATTTACCATTTATGAGAAGCCTCACGTCAGACAGGTGAGGGAAGTTTAGCGTCTGGTTTTCTCACAGGCAGCCACATAAAAGTCCTGACACTACTCAGAATACATGTGATTTTTTATGCTTGGTTTAATCCAAGCCCTGACTCATCCTGATCCGAGCGGGACACTTCAGCTATTTGTTAGTTTGTTGTTACACAGTGTGTCCAGCCTCCAAATATCTCCATGTCTCGTGGATTTCCTCTTTAAAACAAGGACTCTCTGGGCAAGGGTCTTAAATCTTTCGATGAACAGGGAGAATAACTAAAAGCACTACATGTTTGAATGTCAATAACAAAACTTAGTTGTAGTTTGGACGTGCTTCCACACACATACACACACATACACACACACACAAATGGATAAACCCGCACACACCCCATGCACCTGTGCAGGACTGCACTGAAAGGAGCTGATAGCAGATTGAAAGAAGTTGACATTTGTTTTCCTAATCACCTCTGACACCACCTTTCTGTTTGTGCAGAGTGAGAAGTATCACAGAGCTCAACAAAAGCTCCATTTACTCGCTGCCCTTATTTGTCCAAGTGTGTTTCCCTCCAGCTCCCTGAAACCACAAGCTCATTATTTCATCCTCCGTAATGTTAGCTTTTAAATCCACATCAGCACACTCATTTGCTGAGAGACTGTAAATATTTATGCAGCATGTCACAAAAAAAGAGAGAAAAAAAAACACACACTTGCAACCAAACACACACACACAGCTGGCAAACAGAGGCACACATGCACAGACACACACACACACACACACACTTTTTTTTTAGCTTCCTTTTTCTTCTGATTTCCTTGTTTTGCTGAAACAGTATCAGTGGTGACTCTGGCTGGATTCATGAGATCTTAATTGGATTATTAAAGGAAACAAAAAAGTTGGTGTGTTTTACTTGATTGTTTTGTTTTGTTTTATTTTTTTCTTTCTGTTGCTCAGGTCTTTGTTTGCAAGAGTAAGTACTTTGTGAATTGAGTAATGAATGTGAATGTACATGGCCTCCCTGGGTTGAATAGGTGTGCTGAGAACTGGGTGTCAAAATAAAAGTCTTGTTTTTATCATACCTTTACACTTCATGCACAACTTGCAAACAGAATGGCAACAACTGTATTTTCTTTGAATGCAAGGGTAATGAGATAAACACACACAAAAAAATGACCCACCAGAAAGCATTTAAAACCATTCATTTGTGTTCAACACCTCAGTTGGATAAGTCAGAAGATTTTTAGTTATTCCTGTCAGATCATTGTTAAAACCTTGAGATGAAGAAGTCCTGTTTATATAATTTGGGTTATTTTGCTTCCATAATATGTCTCATTCAGACAAATGGAAACACATTATTTTTTAGACATTTCGGTTTAATGTCCAGATTTCTCTGGACAGAGCATCATGACCTCTTTCTGTACCATCTGATCTCAGGTATCTTCGGAACAATCCTGCAAGATATTATTCAGCAGCAACTATCTGATTTCAAAGCGAATGACAATGTTTGGTGATTTCACTTTGGATCAGGCTTCCACTGAAAATTTCAGGTTACAATCATTTAAAGCTGGTATCCTCAAAATGAACTCTGAGCTTCACTTTCACCTCCTTAAAATAAATGTGCCAGTTTAATTCTTATCTTTTCTCTGAAGGTTTGTGTTGTTTATATATTCTTCATAGTCTGATTTATATCACAAAACTGGTTATTTTATGGTTGCTGTCAGTATTTCCTGACTCTCTCCAACGTCCCCTTTCTAAAGACATTTAATTCTAATACATCAACAAAATGAACTTACTGGAAGCTCATATCTAATAAGTTAATGCATCCTCACTATATTTAGTGTAATATGTTTGCCAAACTTGCCTCCTCTACTTCATCTGTTGCTGAACTTTGACGCTTTCTCTCTTTAATCACACTGAGTGAAAACCACAGTAGTTTTTTTCCCCCTAAACAGTTTATTTGTTTTGTCTTATCACCATAATGTTAACAGCAGGGTTAAATTTGACTTCTTCAGTCAAAAATAGAGTAAAGCCCTTTTTTGTACTGCTCGGCTCCACTATGTAAATATATCTATAGGTAAAGTGTCAACTGAAAGACATATTCAGGGTTTTGCTTAAGAAGAAAAATACGATTGTGGCTCCATCCCTCGTTTTGACAGAACTATTTGACTTGACTTGACATGACTTGAGTTGACTATAATGAAATGGTATTATTTCAAATAGAAGCTCTGGATTAAGTGGGCCCCCTTCAAACTCTCTGGGCCCCCTAGTCATGTCTGGTAGAGCTGCTCAGTAATCTATCAGTGCCATCAAATGTCTTAGACGCTGTAAGTATGTTGGCGTGGGAATGAGCACTGACACGACAACTGAACCAGGCTGCTTGTTAGTCCAGGTAAAACAATGCCACTCCAATATGTCTTCGCCGTGACGAACAGCCGAGGAGCTGAGTCCAATCATCCATGAAATATCCTCCCTCGTAGTAAATGTACTAATATGACGATTTGAGCGTCACTTGAATTAAAAGGTACATCATGCATCTTCAAAATACTTTATGGTCTTAAATGATGAGCCTGAGCTCCAATTCATCTAAGCTCCACCCCCTCCCCCGCCTTCACCCTGCATCTCAGGTTGCCTGCAGTCAGGTGTGATGGCCCGAGGCCTCCAGTTAAATCCCCAGCCTAGACGTCTGCGCAGGCCTGGTCTGCCTCATTGGGAGTCTTGCTTTGATTGCTGCTTTAGTCCCCTTCATTGTTAATGGCAGCTGTGCATTGTGATGGGCCTCTTGTATTATTGTCTTGCTGAGTGCTGGAGAATTGGCTGTGTGGGCAATGGGGCTGCCAGCAGCTCCTGTGAGGTCCTGTTGACCTGCTGAATGGGGCACCGAAACACCCCAACAGGACGGAGGAATGTGGATTAATCACAGTCTCAGGCAGTGACCAAATAAAAGAGGAATGTGTCGGTGGAACTTCAGCAACAATCCAAATCAGAAAGGCATTTAAAAATAGTTACAATAACATCATGGGTCACATTTGTGTCATATAGTGTAACGTACAGCCATGATTGTGCCAGGAGTTTTGTTTTGAGCACATGTTCCTACTTTTGTTCTGTGATTTAGAGTGACGTCATTGGTCAAGAGGTCACACACGAGTATATCAGTATGATTTTATTTGACAGTTCAGCAAAATTGTGTTTCTACCTGTTCCCGGCAGAAATCAGTTGCCTGAGTGTTTGTAACTCGATGCCAGGCAGAGGAAGGTCAGAGGTGAACTGGATAAAAAGCAAGAAGAACAAAAACATTAAACTTTTTTAAAAATGCGCAAGCAACTAAATATATTTACCATTGTGTGAAATGCATCCCCCGTTACAGTCACAAACCGTTTGTGTTGAGGCTGCTCTTTGATGCATATAGTTTGGAAGCACTGCCTTTATTTTTAATGAAGGAATGTACAGTGCTTGTTTTCAGGATCTGTGTTATTCCTGCAGGATGCTGTAATCAAAGCTTCATTTCAATATCTGCCATACTCTCTTCTTTCTCTCGTGTGTCTGTGTTTTGAATTCTTCCTCGCTCTCATTCTGAGGCCATTGTTTCTCTTAACTAATCAGAGACAGAGCTGCTATCAGATCGGGGAGCGTTTTATCATCTGTCAGCAGACTGAACTGCTGCTAACAGCCTCTCTCTCAGCACGCAAGGCGATGCTGAACGGGCAACTTCCAAGGCGAGGGGAAGAAACCGTGATGCTGAACCAGATATAGATTACATATTTACAATTCACATGAATGTAAAATCACTACTGATTTCAGCACAAGTACTTCTGTTGGCATGTAAAAATCAGTTGGTGGCATTTTTCTGTCACTCAGAGATCAAAACGTGCTGTTTAAAAGTAACTTGCTTTGTAATTAGCCATCAAAGCAGTAAATACTCAAATTTATCCACCACCTTTCCAACGCTGGTGGCTACAGCTCATATGATTGTGGGAAAGTTGCATTCCCAGATATAGAAAAAGCATATATACAGCAGCATTTGGAAACACAAGCCTTCATATGCAACCTTATACTGACGGTCATGCAGATAAACGTCTTCAGTGGAGTCACTGGAGGGATGTGTCCTGGGCTCATGTAACCAAAGCTCACAGTGAACCTCGGTGGATAATGGTGGTGGCTGAGCTCGCTGCTATTGTCCGGCTGCATTGTGTTACATGGGAATGAGGACGACAGGAAACCTGCCTTTTGTTGAACTCTTATATTTTGTATTATCACACCAGTGCTGGTAGAGTCGCATCCACGAGAGCACAGCACGCACACACACACACACACACACACGTTGCCATCATATGCAAGTGAGCTTCCCCCTGTACTTCAAAGGCTTCAATTTGTGCACAAAGCAAATGACAGGAGGTAAATTAGAAGGGGGACATGGTGCTTCTTCTGAGGGAGAGGAAGCACATCGGAAGCACCTTTAATCTTCCACAGCCCGGCCAAATTGAACACCCAGAGGAAATGACATCACACAGCTCACTCTTGTCTTTTTAAAGCTCAGCAATATCACATTGCAAAATACAAAATTTGCTGCTCACCCAGATATTATTGTCCCCCGACGTGATGGAGGATCATGTTTCTTGTTATTGTAAACTTCTCCACTGACGTCTTCTTCGACATATTGTGCTTCTAATCCAAGACCGAAACCACGACGGTGAATCATGTTTCAATAAATTGCTGTTTAGCAATTTTCTAATGAGGTTCCATAACATTGGATTCAGGCGTAAAGTAGTTTAAAATAACGACATCAACATGTTTTATATTGCCATTTGAATAAGTGGCCCCAAACAGCAAAGAAACAATATATATTGTTCTAAAGTACTATCTTTTTCTTTTAAAGGGAAAAATAAATAGACAAATCCTCGTTAAAAGCTGGATTGGGTTCTGACTTAATACAACATAAAACACACACTGGCTGCACTCATGATTAGTAGTTTGCTCATGACTTTAGAAGCTTATATGTTTTGGAAAGAAGTCAGAAAAAAATTAAGAAGAGAGCACAAAGTCATTCTTGGATTGGATTGAAGATGGATTGAAACGGATGAAGCAAAAAAAAAAAACAAAGCAAAAACTTTTGATGCAAATTGTAACCTTTAAAATAAACCTGTGCTGTTCCTGCAGCACAGCTTAACTCATCATCTCCTTCATTGTGACAACCCATAATTGCAGAGTTTTTAAGCAGCCCTGGAGATGTGTTGTCGATAAGCTGTCCAGCTTAACACAGTCTGGGCTCCTCAGAGGTTTCTTTTAGGCACAGTGTTCCCGTAGGCTGCAGATTTTGTGCTACGGTGTTGTATTTCAAAGATGCCATGTTCCTCAAAACACATTAGAGTGAGACGACTGATTCATCTTGTAATTAGCAGTGGAAGAATGATCTGATATGAAAGTTTCATGTTTGAATGACAGTTTCATTCTTTTAGCCAAAGAAGACATGGATCTATGAGAAGATGAAAGGCCACTGGAGGACAGCAGTCACTGAAGTGATTAGTGGTCACAGCTTTTAGTAAAGCAAACTCTTTAATTACAGAAAACACCAATGGAGATAAATGCTCCGTCATCTGATAGCATCTCAGGTAAAGTACCCCCCCCCCCCCCCACCATCCTCCAAAACACCAAATACTAAGAGAAGCTCACAAAGCTGCAGCCCCGAGGTCCAGCTGTCTCCAAGCTAATCTAGAATGACAATAGAGGCAGATCTCATTTGTTGTGTTAAGAAATACATTATGGCAATATGAAACAGAGCTGGGGTTTTTTCACAGGGGACTTTATTTTCACAAAAAACTTCTCCTGAATTCTTTGGATGGTTTTTGAGACCATTTTATCACTGAATACTCTCATTTGTTTGAGCAAAAAAATAATAAAAAAATAATAATAATTCTTCGAAATAGGAGGGAATTCTGCTGAATCCTTAATGAGGAGGAGTTTGCTTTGACAGAGCAGTGCAGAGAATAAATCAGAGAATGGTGATGATGGTTAGAGCCAAAGTTAATAATGCGGTATGATTAATATTGTAGAGTAAACATGTCCAGGTGGAGTTCCTCAAGGCAAGTTTCTCCAAAACCAAAAGGCAGGTCACCTTTAGTCATTAACCTTAGAACGGGAAAAGTCAGGACATTCATTCCCTGAGGATCTCATTGTTGCATCGACAGCTCGGGAAAAGAAGTAAAATGAAAACTATAACAGAGCAGCAACAACACAACAGTTACCAATTTCAAAACAGGCACTCTGCAGTGGAGAGAAATTAAAGGCTCATTTCTCAAAGATATTTTGTAACATATAGATATTTTGGCATAAGATACGTTTTTAAGAACTGAGTGTCGAACGCTGTAGAAAAGGCAGATGTTTCAAATGCTTTCTACAACTGGATATCGCATAGTAAAACTTATTGTAAGACAAATCCAGGCCTCATTATTTGACTTGCAAAGCATGCTTGCGGTTTTCAGATGTGTGCTTCTGAAACTTGTGCAGCCGCACCAATATAGCGGCGGGGTATTTGTTTTGTGTTGTAGCCGAGATTAAAAGATTTTATACGGAAAATATGCAACAGCTTGAAGACTTGTCAAAGCCTTGGCCAAATAAATGCAGAACTGTCACTGAGAGATCATTTACTGTACATGGTGTGTTTTCATGGACAAGGTGAATTGACTCTCCCTCCATGTTGCCTGTTAGGTAAACCAAAAATGACTGTAAATGCACGTGACAGTTCTCTGTGAATTCTTGATAAAAACATAAAAAGAAGTTCAGAATGTCAGTAAATTGTTTGTATGGCTGCAATATTCTGGATGCTTGTCTATAATTAATCGCCTGAGAAGAAACAAATGTGAAAATGTTGCATCGTATTGCAGCTCGATTTCAGAGTATGAGTCACAGTAACCACAAGGAGGGCGTGCCACTTAATGTCCCTCGTCAAACTACATTCGCCAAAGATAACAGAATTTGGATCAGAAATTTGGGGGAAACCGCTTAATCCACATGAAACCTTTTTCTTCCTGCTCCTTCGTTTTGTTTTCCATTTACATAAAATTTAGCAAAACAAAAACATTTTTATTACATCTCTGACAGTTTACAGACAGATATTTAGAAATTTTCATTACTTGAAAATGACAAATCTCCATTGAAATTTCACTCAGTGGACATAATACTTGGAGGAATTGCTTTGAATGGACACAACTTGTGTTTTCATCCAACAGCGGGATACCTATAGGCTCCATTAGATAAGATAAGCCGCAGCAGGCCTTCATTTCTGTGCTGTAAAACTCCTTGGAATTGATTCAACCTGCTGCTGCAGATTAGATTAAACACTGGCACATTACCACATTCAATAACTTCTGCAGCAACCACATTATTTATTCTAAACCCAAGATAAGGCCTCGACTTTTTCAAACAATCCTCTCTGGTTCATCACGCAGCCTGGAAAACAAAAGCAAAGTGCACTGGCTGCAGCCCTGCGAGTCACATGAACTTCACAGATGAAACATGTGCCAATTACCTAACACTGGCGCTGTGGTCATCATGCCTGATCCTACCCCAAACAATGAGCTGTCAAGTCAGTGGAGCAGCAAATACATGTCTGCCCTCAGAGGCTGTGATGGACAGAAAAATGTTGGAGAGACAAGTCACAGCCTATAACAGCAGCAGCAATTATCTTCTCTTATTCTTTGTAGTGTTTCACATTAAAATTCCGCCTCAATGATCTTATGATGAGTAATAAATAATAGGATGAACCATGTGCAGTCTTGTTCTTGTTGCTACAAGTTATACTAATGAACGAGATTGCTCTAACATTTGCAGTTTCTGTTCCTTTTACTCTTTAAATACAGTACTGAAGTTCTCATCATATCATTGGCTGTAGACTTGCACTACATTTAATATTTCCTAAATTCTCTTAATCCAAATCAAAATGTTTCTGCTTTCTTGTTCACTTTTGTAGATTTCTGAATACTTTTTACATTCATGGACTTGAAAATGTTCTATTAAATGACCAAAAATGCAAATTTTGTTAGTATATGACCCAAAAAAAAGTCGCATATATGTATGTTTGTGATTGTTTACTTTTAAGATCAATTTATATGAGTTGACAATTACAAAAAACATCTGATGTATCCTTTAAGCGATTAACACACAGGAAGAGGCCGCTGCTTGTGTTCTAGTATTAGTCATTGACAAGACTGTCCGAAAGTGACGGTTGGTGTATGTTCACTGTCTTTCCACCTTCTCCTTATTCATACGGAAGTTAAAGATCTGATGACTAAGATTTAACTTTTCCCAAAACACAAAACACTGTATATTTGGAGAGTGGAGTCGTCAACCAGATGCCAATAACTCACAGATTGATTCACCAGTCAGAGATCTGGCTTTCAAAATGCATTTACTGGCCAGTGCTCCATTAAAACAAAGTAAGAGAGAGAGAGAAAAAAAAAGGTTCCCCCACAATAAGAATCTCAAGAAACTGCTCTTTTAAAAAAATTGAGATGAAATAAAAATAATGGTAGTTTTGTTCTGGGTCATTATTTATTATTTCATGATACAATTGCATGAACTATTTACATATTTTCTTGTCGCTTGTGAGCAAGTTTCCAATATTGCAGGACACTTGTGATTTAAAAAAGAAAGTAAAGCAAAGACTAATCACACTATGCTGTATTATCGTTCCTTTTGAAAAATATCTGGCTTTTTAACTATGTCTAGTACAAGCCACTGTAATCTGTTATCTATTATATTAAATATTGTTGGAATTCCTCATCAGATCAGTTTGCACAATGCCCCTTTAAACTCCATCGATGACACAGGGTTTCACCTGTATCATCGTTTAAAAGCTTCACGTCGTACTATAAACAAATTAGCTTTAACTAGTTACACCTGTTATGCTGAGAACAGTGCGTGCTCCGAGTCTTTTCTGGGACAATGTTGGCGCTGGAGACGCTTTCAACTGGATGAAAACGCCTAAAGATCATAAACATCCCCAAACTGGACAATGAAGTTCGAGTTGTTAAAAATTTTATAGCGAAATACCCCTGCCTGTTCTCCCAGCCTCATATGCACAGGCAGGAGTCAAACATTTACTGACCCTAAAAATAAATGTTTTCTGCCGATTGTATAATTACATGGTGCAGAGATGTTAGTCTGTAATGTGATGCCTTCTTGTGTGTTTGTGAAGGGAAGGGGTTGCGGAAAGGGGAGGGAGTTGGGGTGGGGGAGTTTTGGTACAATATAATTAAAATAGGATGGCCTTCGCAGGGCTCAACTTGTTATTGTCTTTTCAACCTCAAAAAGACGGCGTGTAAAAATAGACATGTGGCAGAGGGTTTTCTGCTTCTTCCTCTATATATTTAAAATAAAATTTGATGAACGAATCCTGCTTTGAGGTGGTGACGCTCATCAAAAACCCAGTTATCTGGTGACCCGATTGCCTCAGCATTACTTCAATCCAGCTTTTGTACCGGGCTGCATGTACGTCCGCTGTAAACCTGTCAACACAATAAATCCTCGCTCTTCAAACAGTCCTTATAAACTTCAGGTAAACCTACAACCGTTGGTGTTCCCTGATTCACCTCGGCCTGGTCAGTGCTTGCTTTTCTGACTTATGCAATTCCATCCAAGAGGTATTTTATTGAAGTGGTTGCCTATTTGCCCTCACATTAAACACCTGAGGAATGTGTCCCTGGGTTTGCTGAGGTTGTTTTGATGTGCATTCAAAAAGGCCCATGTGTGCAGAAGGAGCTCATTCACAGCTCACAGGGACTCAATAGCTTCATTTGTCCTTGAAGGTAAACACTCACAGAGGAGGCCCTCAAATATGGCCTTTTCAAACGCCGAGGCCCCCTCGGCTCTCCATCTTGTGCGACAATGAACAAATTCCTATTCAAAAGCACTTACTGTGTGATAGCGTAGAATTGTGCTGCCTTAAACACACCTGAGTAAATGAATGAACCACATCACTGTTAAACAAAGCTGGCCTTGAACTGTAAATGTGACATTCGTAATGCGCTCGCACTGGACGAATGCCACATTTCAATACTGGAAAACTTGTTTGACACATTGAAATTGGTCCCAAAAAAAAAAAAAACTTTT
Organism: Remorina albescens; assembly: GCA_034769265.1. Taxonomy (NCBI): domain Eukaryota; kingdom Metazoa; phylum Chordata; class Actinopteri; order Carangiformes; family Echeneidae; genus Remorina; species Remorina albescens. The sequence goes on along the minus strand of CM068478.1, from coordinate 5,886,286 downwards.
CCTGGGGATTAAAATCATACCTCTGTGAGCATTGTTTGATCTGTGCTCCCATCTTCATTTGTCCAATGTGGCCCGTCGGCAAGAAACTTAGACATCCCCATTCTTCAGTACCACAACTGTCATGCACCTAATTTGGCTGGAGGCGAAATGATCATGATATTTTTTCATATTGCCGGGTTGTAAAAGTTTCCATATTTACACAGCTATTCTTTACATTTAGCTAATTTACCTGCTAACAACTTCAACAGTTGCATTACCTTTACCTCACTGTTTCAACACGCATTGGATTTAAGTTTTTAAATATTAAACCGGTTTATCGGATTACAATCATCAATCCTAATTTCTACTGTTAATTAATCCTTGCTGATTGACTATTTCAACCATTTATCCATACATACAATTTAGGTCCGTGGAAGTGATGTAATTCGTTTTTATTTCCATAAACCCCCATAGCAACTGCAGAAGTTTACAAAACTTTGTTTGGGAATTTCTGGTCTGGGTATTATACTCGATGCCTTTGCAGCCTTGGTAACCGCAAGTTAAACACACCTACCGATCTGCAGACTATTTTGCGCAAAACTGTTTGTTGATGTTAAAAGTAAAGCAAAAGCATTACATTATATCTGTAGACATGTGGAATCAGCCTGTCATAATTAACCTGAACAGTCAAAAACAACCAGTGACAGGCACAAACAAACCAGCCGCCTAGAAATGAAGTCAAACGTCTTTAGCCATGTCTGGATCAGATACTGTAGTGTGATAATCAAAACACCCCTTTCACCGTCTGAGTTCCCAGCCAGGCACGATGTCTCACGGCTGTCACTATCTCAGGATGCACCTCGTGGCTCAGCAGTGTGTGTTTTTTGAGGCATTCCCAGGTGAGGTGTGTGTGTTTCATTGTCTGTCACGTCTTTCACACAACCTATTACTCACAGACAACCTCAACTCCTGATGGTGCGTAGTGTCAACACCTCAGAGGGAGATACGTGGAATAACTTCGGGTCCAATAGCTATGAAGACCGTGTTGGGGGATGAAGGTGGGTTGTTTTGCAGAGAGGAGCTTCACATTCCCACAACACCTGTAAAATTCCACTGAGGGATTTCAGTGTTGATGCTGCCGAGTGACATCCCACGCAGGCGAACGCGGTCATACTTCACATTTAAGAGGTGTACTCTTGCATGACCAGAAGCCACAATGCTCACATTTTTACACTCTGATTGATAGTTTGTTCCGCCAGCAGGTGTTCAGACCCGGATGTGTTGTGTTTTTTTAATTATCACTATGATCATTGTAAAGCAGTGATTGATCATGTCCTTACATTTTGCTTCAGCTTGTTTATAATTTAATACAAAATGGAAAAATGACATCATCAACCGGACAGCAACAAGATTTTTTGGGGACAACATGTAAACCCTAACATATACTTGGACATTTTGTGGAATATATTTTCGAGCAGTTATCTATTTACACATCAAGCAAACATTAAACAACATTAAGATTAATTTTGACTTGTGTTTCTGTCCAACTGAGGAATGTAAACCAAAGATGTCCTTCATCTTGTTTTGAATAGTTTCACTTGTGTGTGTGTGTCTGTTACCATGTCAGCCTCATTTTGAACACAATCACAATGTCCCTGTTTTGGAAAATATAATGAAGTCTTTTTCTTTTCGCACACCAGGAACACTTTATGGTTCGCCACGAATCTTGTTGATGACATGATATTCAAACATGCTCTAACAACAGTGAAAACAAACTCATGGTATTGGTTATTGTTACTCGTTTGGCTAAACTAAATTTAGCAGCTGTGAGATCATTTTGTGAGCGCTCTGATAAGGTCGAACAAATTCAGTGTGTCTTATCACTCAAAGGTCTTTCCTTATAAACCTTGTACTACATAATAACAAAGGGGCCAGTCCTCTAAACCTGCAAAATACAACTGACTGACAGTTTCAGTGATTGATGTTACACCTTTTGTGCAACTCATAGTGAATGACAATCTGTTTTTTCTACATTGGTCAGGTGGCTGCCTTTGTTGAGAGATTAATTGATTTTTCAGAGCCATTTAAGAGGAAAGTTGCCAGTTCTCCCCCACAAGCAAATGGAGAAGAGAGGCCAAAAGAAAAAGGGCTGAACTTGACACAAGGCAGGAAGCATAAAACATAAAACTTGAGCCATCCAAAGCCATAGGTTTGGACCTAGTCTCGTTTAGGTGGCTGCGGGATTTTGAAGAGCTGGCCTCTGCACTTTCATTTGCTCTGCTTACCTGCTCAAAACTGAGATCCAGAAACGTCTTCAGCATCCACTGTATCAGCATTGTCTAAGTTCACCCCATCAGCGTGCAAATCATGTAAATTGCAGGGAAGGGTGGGTACGCATGCTGTAATTTCAATGGAATATGTGTGCTTAAATTAGAGCATGGCGTGGTTAGGGGGGGCGAATGTACTGAGGCGCTGGGGCCTCTGGCTGGTGATTGGCTGTGTGTTGTGCTAACAGACAGGGCCTTTCCACTGGTCGTGACGGGCGGTTCTGATGTGGCCGACCACGCGGCCCTGATGACGGGGTTGCATGTGTTCCTTGACCCTGACCATAATGGACAACTTTTACCCGCCGGAAGAAAATTACAGCCCCTCAGGAATGTTTCTGTTATTATTTTTCCTTTTTCTTCCTATAAAGTAGAGGAGGACATTTCAACGTGTAAGTCATTATAAAACCATTGCAGCAAAACATCTGCACGGGAAAACTGGCTTCTTCGTTGTGGTTGGTTCTGTATGAGGGTAATAGATGATCGACAGAGACTGCAGATGACTTTATGGGGATGCTCAGATAAATTAGACATGGAAAATCAACACATTGGACTAATTTCTTCCACTGTAATCCGCCTACTACTCTCTACTCCCTAACTCTCCACTGTGGTTGAAATGTATCCGTCACTCAGTTTCTCTCGGATGTATAGCTAGTGGGTGCTGCATATTGTGAGCCAAGAGCGCATTCAGTTTTCGTTTTCAGGGGAACGCATGTTTAAATAGTTTCCCATGCAACCTTCTAACAATATAACTTAAACACTTAGACACATCTCCTGTGAGAGCAGAGCAACTTAAACTCCCCTGAGTTTTAAATCATCCTCAAAATATATCTCCTGAGGGATTCCTTCAAACCAACCTGTGCACGCTGGTAAAACTAAAAGTGACTCACTAAAGTCGAGTCCATATAAACTGAAATTGCTTGATATATTTGGCTGGAGTCATTCGGGTAAATTTAATGGGGTCTGTAAGAAGCTAAATAGAATTACCACATGGGTCAACACTAAAAGTGATGCTGGTTTGGCTAGAGTGGATCCAGCATCTGTTTAAAAGCTATAAGCTTGACACAAATGTGGAACTCTGGCTCACCCTCGGACTCCTATGGAAAATGGGCCAAACGACATACAAACAGGTGGCAGGGCTGAGCTCTTCATCCTCAAATGGTGAAACTCCTCATTAACGTTCAGGTCAAGAGATTCTGTTGAACTTTGGGACTCAAACAGGATTTTTTTTTTTGGTTCTTTGGTCCCTTTTTTGTCTTTTTTGAAGTGTGGAGATAAAGATCACTGAGATTAACGCAGCTTGAATTCTGGGAGTGGTAGAGAAGGGTAGTGAAGTACCGTCAATGATCATATCTGCTGTGGAAGATCAAAGGAGAAGGGCCTCAGCCCTAAGGGACGCTGTAGCTCCTCACCTCACTTCACCTTGCCTGTCAGGTGTTTATTTGGAAGACGAGAGAGGAAAAGATATAAAAAAAAAAAAAAGAGGCGGAGATATTCAAGATATTATGTGTCAGATCAAGAGAGAAAGGAGGAAGGAGGAAGTATCTCCCTCAATCTTTAATCATTTTACGCAGTATTAAGGTAATGAAAGGTGTCCTGCGGGCAGCTCCAGATCCACCACCCAAATTAAGTGAGCTGTTGTTCAAACAACTCCATCCCCTGTGAGGTATTTCTATACATGCCATAAATTTGACATGCCATTTATAGATCTTTATTCCCCACTTCCATGTCCAAATACACACCAGGAAAGACATACCTGTGGTTTAGGTTACAACCAGTGAGTACAAATCCTATATATGTTAAGGACAGATATTTTTCCTAAGGATAACATCCATTTTAAAGCTAGGCTGATTTTCTTATCGTTTGTGGATCTTTTTTTTTTTTTTAAAGGTTCCAAAGGTTTTTTAAGGTTAAATTTACAAGATCAAGCAATTGTAAATAAGAACTAACCAACGAATACTTTGTGGGCCTCTTAAAGGATGTTCTAACACAGTTTAGCAATCAAACCATAATCCTTTAATATTTCCAAACCTTAATGTTTATCTGTTGATCTCTTTCTGGAGTTTTCAACATACTGCCTGGTCTTAACAGCAGCATGGGAGAAAAAAATGAAACCCTGACATGCTCGTTCTTACCACCTTCATTTCCTTTAGCCTTTCCTGTGTCTTCTATTTAATAAGGGCAAAAAAGAGGTCCAAGATTATTCACAAGTGATTGAATAAAGTAACGTTACATCTGCATAGTGTGCAATTTAGAAAACAAAGACTGTTTGGAAGCCAGAGATAAATCTTTTATGCCACATTATGCTCTTTAAAAATGCCTTAAAAATGGTTTCTCTCGTATGTTCCTACAAAACAACAGTGCAACTTTGCCTAAACATGTTTCTCCCCCTTAACAGTGTTTCCTTTTCAAATCTCTTCCTGTCAGCCCACTAGCTAGTGCTCAAAGCACTCCATAAATTGAATAAATAAAATGCCATTATCATTGCGTGGTGCAACTGTAAGCAAGAACTGATAGGGAAACTCTTGTTGGTGCATTCAGCAACCATTTTGTGCAATACAGAACTACGTTTACATAGTAATTTTCACAACATGCATGGTTTGCCCATTGTTCTGGGAGCTTCCTTGAGTACAAAAGCAGGAACAGTGTTTAACATTGTCTTTGCTCACAGATTTAGAACTAGCAAGTGATGCGATCATTGTGATGAATCAACATATACCATAATTGATTGGATAGTAGCTGTAGAACCACAGGGCCATTGTTATACTCACAACTAATCTCCCTTTCACTCATAATTAATTTATTTTTTTTAAACCGGAGCACATGTTTTCTTGAGAAACTGAAGTGACATTTCCTGTGTGGTTGACAGAAACATAAACATGCCATGCTCTGAGTCAGTTACATGTGAGTTGATTTTTGTAATTTCTTTTTTTTTTTTTTTTTTATTTAACTAGTAATGCTTTACGGTTGACAGATCCCTCGGGTATTTTTGGCAAAACAATAAGTCCAGTGAGAAGTTACAACAAAGCGCATCCTATTGTGACAGTGACACATAAAACAAGAATAGCTGCCAAAAACCTCCTTGCTGATGAAATGGCAGCAGGGGCACATCATTTTGCAAATATTTCCTGTTCACACACTTGAGCCACGGCCTTTGATCGAAACTTGTAATTTATCGCTCGGGTAGCCTTATGATCTCCTGTGGGCATGAGACTAAATTGCCCCTCTGTGTAGATGCTGAGATAGTGATCACAGCACAGCCTCAGCTGTGGTATGCTAACAGATGGGAGGAAAAGCTTTTCAGATGGTTGTCAGTGCCAAGAGTCAAGAAGCCAACCTGGTTAACCCGGGTTGGAGAGATCAGTCTTACCTAACTTCCCTCTGGGGATCAATAAAAGTATTTTGACTCAGATTTTGATTCTGATTAAGGACTTTTCCAATTTTAGTATTTGACATTGAGATTTCTGTCTTCTTTCTCACTTTGATGGCCTTTACAGATTTAAAAATCATTTCACGTGAACAGCCAAAGTGATAGTGTGGCCTCCTCTTTGTCAGCCACCTTCTTTCTTTCACTGGGGGCTTGTCAGATTCAGACTATAGATTTCCTCATCATTTTAAAGACGTTTTATAACTCAAGGCCAAAAATGTGAATGCTATGGTGATGCAATAGTTCTTCATCAAGGACTCATGACACTTGTTGACTCAATATCACTGTGATATTTCATTATATTGATCATAAGTTAATACACATATAATCATATTGTGATGGCCCGGTGAATCCTATGTCTATAAGTTTTTTTCTCCTTGTCTGCACGGGAGTAATTAAGTTTTAAAAAAACATATGAACCAACAGTTTTTTTCCATTGTGAAATCTGTTACAACTCTTTAAAGGCCATTAATCAGTCGCAGTGATTGTGGAGCCACTAATCTCTGTAATTGCTCTGAGGTGGGTGAAGGTTGTCGTCTGTCTGCACGACTCAACACATTCAGCGTGGGAGGCAGTACGCAACAGCCACACCTCCTAATATCCAATAGTTACTACATCAGACTGTAGTATGAGGACATCCTGTATTTGCTTAAAGACTGAAGATAGAGACTCGGTTAATCGCAGTAAGAATGTCTAAGATTAACAGCGTCGTTCTCAACATGTGCATTTATTCTGGGGGGGCAGAAGTGTGTAATTCACATCATAAGATGTTAGTTTTGCAATCTAAGAAGATCTAAGGATGGCTGAATTCATAAACTCTCTGCGTCTTATGCAGAAGCACAGAGCAAGTTAACCACGTGTGCAACCACCCTACCCCAAATCATAAATAGGGGGAGGTTTTAAAGCTCTCTGGAGAGACCCCATCATTGTACCACTGAAACATATCCCCATCAAACAAGCTATTTCTGGTCTGAGCTTCTTGATGTGGCTGAGTGTCTATTTTTGCCTCACCCTTGAATTGCAACTGAATGATATTGTATACCCTGATCGTGGTCCTGTTGCAAATTATATGAGTGGAATCGTCTGCAGATAGGATGAATCACAGAAGGTTATCGTAACCAGCACGCCAAACGTGTCTTCAAACCCCTGTCCCAACGATGCAACCCAAAGGTTTATTTTTACTCAGTCGTGAATGGTTATGGCAGCAAACCACCATATGGCTGTAAGATTGAGTGGTCTTGGTGGAAAATGGGGACGGAAATTATAGAGGGAAAGAGAGCTGGTGTCACACAGGCCTGTCATTCCTCCTCTCCTCCATGAGCTGATTGGGTGACTACGCCAGGTCTCTCAGGGACGGGGAAACGGTAACTGCTCGGGTTCATGATGGTCGTAAGCTTCGCTCGCCTTTACAGCAGGAGAGTTTTGATCGGAACATTTAAACCGGAGAAGTGTGAAGGCGAAGTAGGCTTGCTCTTTTTCAGCAGCATCCTAGTTGGCCCACAGTCACATGATTTCATGACATTAAAACAAAAGCAGATCTCGTGTAGCAGAGATGAAATATGTGTATTTTTTTTTTTGTCCTTTGCCATGGAAAGGTTGTGTGACAGGCAGCGCCACAAATATCCATGTGCATGTTGTGTGTAAAGGTTTGTGTTTGAAGTCAAACAAGTATAAAATTTAAATGACAGAGGACAATACGGTTATATAAAGGGAACTAGAAGAAAAACATGATTAAGTCTAAGTTAGTATCAAGTTGAGGAGGAGAATTACAAAAAAAAATACTGAAACTGTAAAAAAAAAAAAAAAAGGATGGGAAGCACCACTGTTGATGCAAGTCTCCATGTATTCCCCATGTATCAGAATAAAAGTATCTCACTTCACTTACATGAATGTCTAATTTCAGAGCATTTCATAAGTTTGCTGTGAACTAATATGATTAATTTGCTGATACACACATTTTAGCTGTCACGTTTCCACACCTGTTTCCAGCCGCTAAGCATTCTTTCTCACTGGATCATCCACAGTACAGCTGGAGCAATTTGCCTGTTGAGTGTTTTGATTATGAGCTCCTCGGCAGTAGTTGTTATGGCAGGACGGAGCAGCTCATTCACTTTCGTTCGCCCAAACAGTCACTGCACATCGGCTTTCTGAGTAATTCGGTGATTTAAGGTTGCTTATGACTCTGCCCTTTGATGTCGATCATGTTGTACATGGCTCGATCATCTCAGAGAGTTTGTTGTGGCACGGGATACGCTGTCCTTTTTGCGCATGTTTACTTTGCTGTTGTCTCTCCAGAGCCCTTTTCATAGAGCTAGTATAAACAGCAGCCCAAGCAGATTCAAAATGAGACACAATGTTTAATCCAAAAACCATTTAACCTCAGGAGGCAGGGCTGTCCTCAAACGTGAGCTCAGTCATTTGACTGTAATTACCAGTGCTCTTTCAATTCAGCTATTGTCCATTAAGTGGAGTTGCTGTAAGGGGACAATGAAGCCCCGCTGCAAAATGTCTAGCAGTGACACTGATGTCAAACACATGTTTCCCCCCGCAGACCAACAGAAATAGACAAGCCTATTTAGAGGCCTGGTTTGCATGCAGGCTCCAAGGACTGATGTTTGCAATCTGGGAGCCACAGTGGGTTTTTACATGATCAGTAATTCAAAAAGTGGTCGGCCAAAGAATTCATCTTGTGCCTCTTTGTTTTGCTGTTGCCATGCACTTGCGCTAAAATATCATTTGGTGCGACTGGTCCAGCATTAAGACAGCAGAAAGTATGTCAGACTCTGACCAAGCCCTATCAAGTGTCCGGAGGAGTGAGAGAAGAGAAAACACAAGTCTTTTCAGTAGCAGGGAGCAAAACCAAAACGTGCTCTGGTGGACAATCAAAGGGAATTAGGGGTTTTGTGATGAATGTGTCGATGTATATTATTCCTGCTGCTATCCAGAAAGCCTCCAGATGTAGATTTGGTTGGTATGTCGGCGGTTAAAATAGTCATTTAACGGATGGTGAGCAGAGGTTTGTCCACTGTGGCACTGCTGAACATCTGTAATTGTCATTCTCCAGAGTGCAAGGTGTCTTTGTGCTCCCAATGCACTTGTCTTTCTTTGTCTAAATATAAAATAAGAACAGAAGGTTACTGTAAGCTCCTCCAGGCCTTTGAACTTACATCTAACAGCCAGGTGTCCTGTGCCTTCTCAAAGGGGACAGACAAGGATTTTAACCTCCTTTGTGCTACAAGAAAAGACTTCTCAATTACCATGCTGCCTCCAGGAACATTTATATGGATGGTTTTGTTCAGTGACAGAAAAGAGTCTTTGGAATAAAACAAATCATGTCCACTGTTGTGTGATCAGACGAATGTTTCGTCTCTTTTTATCTACTTAAAAAAAGGAAGACATCTTCGACTTCCTGCTCATACAAGCTGGACACACGTCTGTTTGTTTAAGGGGGCCATACTGGGGCCATCGCTGACAGTTGAATAAAAAAACCATTATTCAAACTATCCTGTAGATTTCGCCTCAGGTTGTGCAGAACTTTCATTATACATATGTTTATCTCATTTTCACACAATACCTCTGCAGAGCAGGGCATGTCGCTGCTAGGAAACCTTTCAGCACAGAGGAAAAAACAAATGTGTAAATATAGAAAGCTGAAGAAATACCGAGGCGGGGGGGGGGGGGGGGCATATTCAGGCGGACTTCACTTTGAGTTTGGATAAGAGTAAAGAAAGGACACATTTTATGAACTGACAAAACACACAGGACTCCACCAACAGTGAGAGTCATTTTTTGTTTTAGATGCCATGACCGTAGTGAGGTTAGCTTTCCAGGAATATATGCAGCGCAGCTCTAACAGTCAGGCCAGAAAAAAAAAAAGAAAAGAAAAAATTATGGCAGACTTCCTGTTATTGTCAGTGAACTGGGTTTGTATAACATTCTCTATATGAGTACTGTCTTTGTTTCTAAAGATATCTTTGAGTGATTCAAGAAATACTTGGAGCAAAAGATTTTCCCACCAAGTAGCAAAGGATGAAACATTTATGTGACAATTGGTGCTTTTAATTTACTTTAGAGTGGTTCCTAAATGTTTCGGCTTTTGACACCTTTAAACAAAGCAGCATTTACTTCTGACACCTTATTGCATGTAATGGTTATTGTGGGCATGAGTTGTGAGCAGTTGAAATTAGCAAAACTTTTTATTTTCCTTGATTTATCAAATTTGTAGGTAGTGGTGGTCTGCCACTCAGTCGGCCACTTTGGTCCAGATTGAAATATCTCTATGGAACTGTAGACGTATTGAAAACTCATATTTATAGTTGCCAGTGGACGAAACCAGCTGATTCATAATCATTTCCTTTGGTGCTATCATGGAGTAACATTTTTTTATTTCTCCAGTAGTTTGGTTAACCATTGGATGATTGTCTACTTTTGCTACAATCCTTTCCAATTGTACAACAGACCTTAAAAATCAATTGAATTCACTACATTTGAATTTCTTTTGGTGTAACTAGCGGTTCAGTTCCAGCGGCTTCTTTCACTAAGTCACCACCTGCCCAACAACCTTGTCATTATGAGCATGTTAGCATGCAAACCTTAGCCTTTATCTCAGAGCTCTGCTGTGCTCAGATCCATCCTCACAGCTGCTCATGTGGCTGTAGATTCAATATTCCCGGAGAGGCCTGAGGAGAGAGAAGTAACAAGAACTTCATAAAGACATAACAACCCCCCCACAGCCACGCCCCTTTCCAGCCTCTATATATCTGAGGACCTTCCTCTCTAAGGTGGTCCCCAGATATATCCCCTGATACATCTGGGGACCACCCACTGTCTTTCGGGGAGGGTTAGGATCCTATGTAATCCTTAATAATATGCTATTGTGCAATATAAAATTAATATGTGCTCTGCTGTACTTTGGTGATTGTTCAAACTTTGAACTCCACTGCTGTACAAGTTTCCAAGGAAGAAACAGCTAAAAACTGCTCATATTAAATCTATTAATAGGTAGTAAATATAGCAACTACACCAAATGTTTACCCTGATGTGCACTTTGACCAAGTAACACTACAAGTCACTGACCCAAAGTGAAGGCTCCGATGAGGCAGTATACCGTATCGTCACGTACGGCGGTTGGCTGTCTCAGCACACTATCTGTCAGTGATGTGTGGGCTGGAGAGATTACAACAGTGTCTCAAGGCCGCGCAGCTATATGCCCCTTAAACCAATATTGTTCTGAGTCTACACAGGAGGGTGGAAATTTCCCTGCACTTGAGGAATACCCTGCTGTAAAGCTAGCCGGGACCACACACTGAGGTCCTGGAGCTCTTCAACGAGTGTAAAAACTATTTCAGTTGTTTCTGTGGGAGGAAGTCCATCTCTTCCTGCGGCCTCACCTTAGGTAAAATACCTCATCTCCAGTTACTGTCTCAAGGTGACTCATCAACTGTATGCATTTCACAACTGAGGGTGACAAGCATTCACACAGTGAATTACAGGGGCACCGTGCATGCCTGAGTGGGGAACAACCTATGTTGACGTCACGCGACAGATCAGCATCGTGGTGTGACACAAGAGGATTTCCCTCGTTGCTAAGCGATGGGGTTTCGTGTGTGGATAAACACGGATTTCCTCGTGGCACACCTGAGTTTGAAGTCGACACTGCCACGCTGTCTGAACTCTACCTGTTACATTACTCGACTGTAAATGGCCCATAGGTATTTTCCATTGCGAATAACTCCTGCAAATTATCTGCTATAAAATCTCTCACAGTGCGGCGTTGGTACGGCAACCAAATAATCAACTGTGGGGAAAGGTAAAGGTTTCCTTCCATTCACCCATTAATCTAGTTACGCTGTAGGCATGAGAAAGTTGACTATGTTGTATACCAAATGAAAGTTAAGATTGTGTTATGTAACCCTGTGGTTTATGTAAATATAGTTTGACAGTAACATTTACAATATAATTATTATTTATAACATTATCAAAGGTATAAATAATAACTTCAAACATATTTCATCAAATGTCTTTTCAATGCCACAAAATTAAATAAAGTCTGTTTAAATAAAGTGGCAAGAGATAAATTACTCTTTTAACCCTTTAACATATGTAAAAGGCCTTTTAAGGACTCTATGGGACAATCTTCACACAACTTAGACAAATTCTATTTTATTTGAAAGCTCTAGGTTAGCTGGGTTCATCAGTGCAAAGCATTTCATGATCCCCATGTCACTGTGGCAGCTGTGACTAACAAAAAGGCAAGGTACTTTTTTTTTTTTACTTTTTTTTACTTTATTAAGAATTTAACTTCAATTGGTGTCAAATTATAATTACTTTTAATCGACTAAAGAATCTTAATTTTGAACATAAATGAAGAGCTTGCAGTTAAGAAATTATTACCCCAGTTAATCTTAGATAAAAGAGTATATGCTTGTGTCAAATATTTGTGAACATAAGAGAGGATACTTGAGGTTTGCTGCATCCGGGCCTTCTGTAATCTCACCTGCAACATGCATTGAAGGTTAGATCTCCCTTTTTGACTGCTCAGAGGTTGAATTTGCTTCATGAATGCAACCTTCTCATCGTGCGCCAAATAACATATTCACATGCTCTGCCAAGTATCACAGAGACTGTTCCCCAGTGAGGGAGAGCACATTTTAACCAGCATGTGTCCTGTGCTACGGGAATTTTATGACCTGAATTTAGAGATGCTTAAATTCATCTTTTGTAATAAGCATGAATCGACAAACTCATATGTAGATGAGATAAGAGTAATCTGATCTGAGTGTTTGGTGTTAGTCTCAAACCCATAATTCAGACTCACTGCTGGATAGGACACATATTCTCACGCAACACTGCATGTTTTACACGGGTCCAAGAGATACAATCTAAAAGAAAGTCTGAAAACCTATATAATATCGTAAAACAAACATTATGGCATAACACACGTCAATCATTTTGCTGCTTGCAAATTTGGTTAAGACTAAACGTAAAAGAGAGCTACTGTATGTTAATGATTATCATGAATGATAAAAAGTGACATTCTCTCAACAGATTGTGAATCATTGTGTTCCCAGACCAGGCACACCTGCTGTGTAGGTGTAATGACAAAGGTGCTCCAAGAAGGCTACAATAGAATCCAGTCCATCAAGTAATGAGAGCAAATCTGGCATTTCAGGTCACAATGACATGGAGTCACAATCTTCAGCACATGCTTACACTGAGTCACACGAATTAAAGAATATCACAGTCCCCGTACGAGGTAAACTTAAGGTATGACCTCATGCGGGACCACTGCAGTCTGGCTTGGCATGAACAATAGCTAGTCTGTGTTAGTCCGTCCTACATTTCTCTCGCATGTCTGTGACCGCTGACCACAGTTTGAGTCACATCCTTCCAAGCTCTCCTTCATGTTTACGGAGTACTGGCTTTCAGTTGCCTATGATATCACGGGCCCTGGGTATTAAGAGTCGCACTGTTTGAAAATACCTCCAGGATGGGATGGAAAGAACCGTCCACAGTCAGCTAAAGCCACAAGCCTGATACAGGAAACCCTCCCTCCTACTGTGTGTCTCTGCAGAGCTTTCCACTCCATTCAGCATTCCTCACCAGTCTGTCGGACAGGTGCCTGTGGATGACACTGTAACAGGTCACCTTGATGACTGCAATGACAAAACGTAAGAAATGACGCAAGCAGACCATGGAACAGTTTCTCTAAATAGACATTTAATGATTTAAAATTGTTTGGCTACAGAAAGTGGGGGAGGAGGGGGACACAGGTGTTGGAGTGGAAAAGTGGACTTCACGTGAAACCTAAACTCACTGCGATTCAATGTTTTCTTTCTTTTTTTTTTTTTTCCAAAGCTGAATGTCAAGGGAGACAAACTAATGGATAAAAAGCACAACAGCCAAGCAGGAAGGCATTGCTCTGACGTGTTTCAATGGCATCACATGAAGGTGACAATACAAAATAAAGAGCTTCACGTTGAAATTTACAGGTATTAAACTAATAACACTGACTTGAAGTTCATTAAGATGTAACAAATATATACAGATAATCAACAAATAGGAATTGTGGCAGAACAAAGCAGCAGCTTCATATAAAAAACATCATACTCAGACTGACCGGTGAGTGTGTTATTGTTCTGTGTGGAGGCGATTACAGTAACTTCAAATGAGAATTGTAACATCTGCTTTCGGGCCATTTGAGCCTCCGTGATCGACCGTGTATAACTCTGCGCTGTATCGGTTAGATGTAAACATTGCTCCTGTTTCCTTAAGCCCTGCTCACATAAGGAGCCACACAGTAGTAAAACAATAAGTTTTCTTTAAACCTTGCCAAACCGAAGGCTCCATTTAATATTTGCATTGATCTGAAATGAATATAAATTCAACAAATACAAAAAGGAAACAAAAGTACTGTAGATACTGACAGTCCCATGACTGACACCTGCCATTGATAGCGCATTATCGGGTTGACTCCGCCCCCTCCTATTTCCACCTGCCTACTGCTGGCTGAAGCGCTGCCTACTGGGTCCGGAGCTGGTAATCTGAGGAGGAAATGGACAGGACTTAATCAAATGGACAAAGAAAAGAGGGAATCAGAGAGAAATCGAGTGGGGACAGCTGATGCTTTCCACCCAGAATGAATGGAATACAAAGGAAATGAGATGAGGATGTTGGGCAATTATTGGCAGCATTAGCAAAAAGACCAACATGTGCAACCTTGGTAATCTCAGCATGAATATCAGGGAAGCTTGAAAAAACAAAGATGATCAAGTTCACTTTCTCACATTTCACAGGACGTTGCCACACTGCCCATGTTCTACATTGTATCCCCTTTTCATAGTACTGCATCAGTACAAGGTCAGTTCCCACCACATTGCACTACATTGCTCAACTGTTGCTTAATACCTGCACATATGGACACTCTCAATCTGAAGTACCAGTGATCTTAACCTACCTCCATTTTGGGTGATGTAGCGCACCCATGGCAAAGCCTGATATCCACTCTTCTCAATGATCTTCAGGTAACGCACCTGTTGGAAAACAAAGACAAAAAACTCTCATGACCAACACAAGGCAGATAATGATTGTTGTGCAATAAGCACATCATGCCATAAATCCCTAGTTAAGTGACCTTTGGATGAGAAAAGTGCCTGATCTTGAAAATGCAGATCCTGTCATTTGGATATTTTGCCTAAAAATTGTGCTCAATATTCCAAAAAAATATATAATAATTATATGGTGGAGAGACAGTGCCAGGAAGATTTACAAAGCACTAAAATATAAATAAGTACAGAATTACGACATCTTCATTGTTTCTGGTAATGGTTAGCTGCAGTACTGCTGTATCACTGGTCACCTGCTCAGATCTGTATTATGTGCAAATACTGATTTTGCCTTGACTCTGGGTCAATGCTGGACTGACTGTAGTCAGTTGTCTGCAACTTGCAGGCAGCTCCAAACTTTTCAGAAACACCTTGAAAGCCAACAGGTGAGAAGTGCTTCACACTGAAAAGACAAAATTCCATCAGAATTCTTCTTTAGGCTTGTGTCGAGTAGTAAGAGTAGTAATGTGATGAGGAAGTTGTAGTACGAGTCATACTGAGAAGGAGGAAGTGCCTGAACAGAAGCTTTCAAGGGACACACAGAGTAAATTTACATAACAGTATTTTTATATATAAAAAAAAAAGAAAAAGAAAAAGAAACAAGAAAAAAAGATATGTCAGCAAAAATATCAGCAACATTTCAGACAACTTTCACAAGCCATTAACTGATATTTCACCAGACCTGTTACCACAGAAGTGAATTTCGAGAAGAGACTCTAAAAGCACCAACACAATCCTGATCCTCACTGAACATACAGTAATTGCATTGTTCTTGCCAGTCAGGAGGAGGAAATTGCAGAGATGTATTTCATTTTAACAAAATGTCCATGTTGGTTTTGGATTTAAAGGTTTATAATATAACAATGAAAACTTCTTCTATGTCAATTCACCCTGTTAATTACAGGCATATCTTTTATGTCTCAGTGCTCTTCTGCACTGATAGCTTTCACACAAACCCTGACATAGGCTTTCACTATTAGCAGTGATGAGGATGCAGCCATTTTAAGGCTGACACAACCTTTCTCTGGGATGTGCTGCCGTGCCGTGTCTCTGCCATACTGGTTCACAGCTGAAGAGTGGGACAGACAGGGCAAGAATTTGTGGGTCAAGTGGCGGCGGGCCTTTGGTAAGGCCTCAGCACTGGCCGCCTTGTTATTACCTTCCACTACACAGTGAGGTCAGAGAGAGAGAGCGTCGTGGCCTCCAGACACATGACGACAAACACACAGACGCAGGATCACCGGGTCTGCAGGCACAGCACTTCTCTCTGAACCCAGGAGCCAGACGTGTATTCGCCCTGACCGTGGGTACATAGTCAGCAAAATGGCACCAAAGGCCATCCTCTGCAAAATATCATTATGGCTTGTAAGATGAGAAGGGGAAATAGGATGTTTGTTGTATCTCTCTTGGTAAGTACAGACTGCATGTGTGGTCTGGATTTATCAGGCTTTTGGTAGAAGCTATGGCCCAAAAAGTGTCTGCCAACTTGTTTGGGTTCTCTCGACATCACCTAAAGAAGGGAGATTTGAAAAAATAACTACAGCTCTGCACTTATTGCCACTTGGCTAAAGTGTGGGGTTGCTCTTTTTCTAGTTAAATTTAAAAGGTACAGTTACGTGCATCATACACACTTCACATGTGAACTCCCCTACACTTAGTGGTAGAGTTAAGAGGAACTTTCTCATGCTTTGATATTTACATGCGTCTAATTAAACTTCATGGCCTCTTCTCACACGTAGAGAGTGGTGTTATTGGCGGCATTAGAGTCTGAGATCGGGCCTGCTAGTAGCCTGTAATAAGGGGTAGGTTACAGGCTTGACACACGAGTTTCATGGGAATATGGCTCTCAATAGGTTGCCATTGCGATATTGGGTAAACCACAGTGTGACTGCTGTGAGAAGTTGTTTTAAGTTTTTGGTCAGTGAAGAAGAGCACTGACTGACAGCTGTGCTGCAAAGGCTTTTACCTGCTGCAAGGAAATATCCAGGTGGACTGAAGACATTCCAATGAACTACATTATAATAATGTATTAAGTAAAGCTAGGCTTAACCTCTATTTTTCTTTAAATAGGAAGAGTCAGAACTTAAAATCAAGTTTAGTGCTTAATCCTTAAATGGTTCTCAAAAAATGTGAGATGTGAGAAATCCCCATCCCCACTGAGCCTCATTTCCATCTCCAACACTTGCTTAAGTGTGTTAGCCCCAGATAATTTCACTCTTTCAAGTAGCTTTTATTTTTGACAGTTTGTCATATGACTTTTAATATTACTCCATCACAAAAAATTATTAGATCAGTATGACTCTAAATTGTCCGTAGGTCTGAGTGTGAGTGTGAGTGGTTGTTTGTCTCTGTGTGTTGGCCTTGTGATGGACTGGCGACCTGTCCAGGGTGACCCCGCCCTCACCCAGTGCGAGCTGGGATTGGCTCCAGCACCCCCCGTGACCCAGAAATGGATAAGCGGTTGAAGATGAATGAATGAATGAATGATTAGATCAGTATATTTTTTCCACACATTTTTGAATGATGTCGGTGACTCTGTACCTGTCTTTGCCTCTGCACTGTGATTTACTACACTTCAGGCTTTTATTTGAGCATCTGTTAATATATGAATTGGCAAAGATTTGAAAGGAAGGAACAAAAATTTGATTATTTCTTTCAGCTGCCAAATTACCGTGGAAAATGGCAAGCATTCTTACACTAGCATAACCACCCAAATTACAAGAATCATACATTTCAATTAAATTGGTTCTGAGAGGCTTGTTTCCGAGTGGGCTGCATAATGTCCATACAACTTAATAATGTTTTATTGACTCTCACAGGAAATGTGCAGAAGCTGGAAAATACGATCTCTTTGCTTTTTTAATGAGAGTCATACACAAGCCAGTATCAAAAGTTAAGAAGTAAATAAGAGCGAGTTAGCGAGGACGTCAGACCTCTGTTAGTTACTGAGAATCAAGTGTTAGTTGAAAGGATGTTTTGAGGATCATATATTCAAACGCCTATTTCTTTAGAGAAGAATTCATTAATCTTCAGTGCCCAAGATTTAATGCGCTTGACATTAAACTTGCACTTCATTTAATTTGCTTTATCAACCAAGAAAACTAATTGTATAGCAGTATTTAAGTGAATATAATTTATTATCCCCTCTGATTGAGTGACCTCAGCAATTGTGACTGTGGGCCAAGTCTATAGTCTTCTTGTATTTGGGGCAGTTTTTAAATGGTATTGTAGCGTGTCTTGTTGCGCTCTTGCTTTAGAGCACAACAAGCACAATAAGCCTAAATAATATAAATCTGATTTGAAAATGTTTTCTTTGCTTCAGGACATTAATATGATAATTTCAAAATGGAGTTTGTCAAATTGCCATTGTTTCCTCACATCGAGACATGGGAAAACATAATTTTGTGTTACTGTGGTGCTACACATATAATCACAGGACAACTGTGATTATACAGTATGTGCTGCACATCTGTGTAAGTCCGTGGTCAGCAAAGGCTTTCATTCAAACATGAAGGAAAAACATTAGTGTCTCTCTCAGTTTCATGGGAATCACAATCAAAACCCAATGAATCCAGTTACCTGTAACTAAGAATGACATTTTCTATCACTGTGATTAACTTTAAGGCAAAGGGCCAAGTTCAAGTTGCTGAGCAGTTGCTTTCTGCCACAGGCAACATTATAAATGTTCTCTCCCATAAACTGAGTCTCAGAGTGTCTCAGCGTGTCTCTCAGTGCAGCCTTACTGCCCCCTCTGGCCAACTCGGAGGCCAAACATGAATTGTTTGGATTCCTGCTCTGAGGGGATAGGACATGTGAGATACGCTATGTGGCATTTATTCTTAATACGCTGGGACACGGGAACAAGTGAAATATTTGCTCTACGAATGCACGTACACTGGCTAAGATTCAAACAGCAGGTGCATAGAAACAGCAACATTTGTTTGATTCTTCTCCCTGGTGGTTTACTTTGCAGGAATGGTAAACACTTTCTGACTGTCCCTAAACAGATGTAGTCCAAAAAAATCCCCAACCTCTCCATTTGTGGCTGAAAGGATGTCAAAAGAAGGAGGTTAAGATATTACCCATGAAATTACTAGCAAACACTTTAAGGGCTGCGTTTGTATGTGTGTGTTTGAGCGTACAATATACCTGGATGCCTGAGGTGGTGAAGTAGGGGATCTCAAACTTTACACTGATTGGTGGCTTCCCCTCCTTGTCTTCAGCTTCCACACTCGGCAGGCCAAAGTGGGCTCGCATCAAATACTCTTTTCCACCCTGTGAGACAAACAGAAAAGAAAAACTCAAAAACAACTTGTATTTGAAAGTTCAAAGGAAAAAGGGAATGACTTTTGGATCTGCAGCAGCTTTGCTTGGTTTCACAGAGCAATAACAAGTTTTATTTCCATTAAGTAAACAAGTGCAGAATTTTAAGGTCAGATGAAGAAAATAAGCAAAGTGCAACCTGAAAACATTGTCATTTGTAACCATTTGTGATACTCATGAGTCATGTTTTCTGCTCACAGGGAAGGACTTGATTGACCAAACAATCTCGCTGTTCTCAGGCACCCACTTTACACTGCCCACTGTGGTCTTGAATTTGGGTGAGTCAGCATCCGTTGGTACAGGAATGTGGATCTCCACATTGTTGGCTGTGGAACGCCTTTTGAACTGGCTCTTTGCCTGACATGAGAAACAAACAGGTCAAGTTTGAACCAAGTCCTGCCTTTACAAGACTTAATTATTGTTTTGAATAACTATTATATCATCAGGCTTAGTTTTGCATGACAACGGGAGACATAACACAAGCTGCTCCTGAAAATCATTAAAATACACTTGATTGTGAATTTGTTAAACTACTTTTTCTTCTCCACTGTTACTATGGGAGCCAGATAAAGCAACAGCAACAATGCACCTCCAAAAGGCATGGCAACCAGTGTACCACCTGAACTAGTGGCTGACCTTGATCATGTACTCGATCCGGCTGTGGGAGTGCTTCTCAATAACAGATTCAATCCAGATCAGGGGCTTCACCTAAACAACACATAAAAAAATTTAAATTGTAGCTACAGCTTTACAAGTTTTGCAGCATTGAACAAGCACAGCAATAAAAATATCATATGACACAGTCTCCACCTAGTGGATACCAGGTTTAATTACTACAACAAAAACGGACATAAAATGTTAAATAAATGTATGGTTTACTTTGTTCCCACAACAGCTAACAAAAAGCAACAGTCCAATACCCGTATTGCTATTGTGTTGATCAAGTGTTGTCTTCTCTCTGTGTTGTAGAATAAATCTAGGGAAAAGCTTGGATTGCGCCACTTGTCACATTCTGTCATTATGCAACATGTTCTTTCTATCTATGTACATGTCATATATATTAAAATTTAGAGACTCATACTGATGTTGATATTAGAGAGTTTAGCTTCAAACAAAGCGCTAAATGCTTGTTGTTGTTGGTTTTTTTTTAAAGAAATTTTACGTGTCACGTGTAACAAGGCACACCATGTTGACATGTGGTCAGGCATTTAGGAAGTTGCTTCTTGGGTAACAAACTGCAGATTCATTTGTGGCAAATTCTATCAGCTACTATTGGAAAAAAATCCACTCTCCTACTTCCCTTACTGGCAAAACGCTATTGTGAAACATTTATTAAGAATTTGAGCCTTGTTTCAATCCTTTTGAACCCAAAGGGGGAGATATATATACAGTATATCACTCAAAACATGTTTTTTTCCCTTGTCTTTTAATGAATATGCTTTTTCCTATTTGAAATGCTTGTGGGCTGGTTCTGGTTGATGACGAAGCATGAGCTTGTTCTGGCTTTGGCCAAGATCCCATCTATTTAAATTTTTTTCCAGGCTTATGTGTAAATATTTACTAGGCCTTCTCATCAAGCTTGTTGTAGACCTCGCTGCTCAATCAAAAAGCAATATATCTAGGATTTAGGGTTTTGTCAATGTCAGCAAGAAACCTGCAGGAGACTAAACCTGCTGGCAGTATTTGTGGGAGCTTTTGTGGTCGGCTGCTTCACAAATCCATACTCATGACTGTGAGTGATGATCCCAGATATTTTATTACAGTGTAGGAACATGACACATTACTCACCTGCTTTTAACCACAGTTATTTAAACATGATACAGTAGTTAAGGCTTCTAACTATTGCTGATGAATAGTATGTTTAGAAAAGAAGTTTCAGCAGCCATATTTTTTCATTTCTCTTAACCACGATGGAGCCATTTTGTCTCAACGCTGCAACAATACTGATCATTAAGATCATAAATTGTAAAGTAAATTATTGTCAGATGGGGCTTTGGGATTCAGTTCTGATCAATATGCAGTCTTCTGCTGTGAATTCTAGGCACAAGCTTAAGAAATTATGATTGAAGAACTCTCTAGTTTGCTGGTATTTTCATATCCTTGTGTGGTTCCTCCCAGACTATTGATTTTGCTTCAGTCAATGAGAAGAGTGAGCTGGTTTTAACCCACAGTACTCACATGAGTGTTGAGACGGTAGGACATGAGCTCAAACTCTCCATCGGGAGGAATAAAGGAGATGGTGCGGTCGTTCTCAAATCGAGACAGACGGACACACTGGTGGAACTTGACATCTTCCAGCTCTACTGATTTACTCTTCCCTCCTATATAAAAAAACAAACAACAACAACAAAAAACAATCAGTAGTTTTAAAAAGAGGAAAATGCAAGAGGAATGGAACAGCTTCACATTAACCAGTATAAACAAAGCCTCTGTCAAACAAACCCTGCTTTGACAGGGTTTTTCTAATCATTACAATTTATTCCATCATGCAGCCCAAAACATCAGTGAGCAGAATTGGACTGAAATCTGTTATAAGAGAGAAACTCACGTCCAGTATTTTCAAACAGAACCTTGTCATTAAGGCCCAATCTCAACTCCGGCATTCCAGACAGGAACACACGCATCTTAATGGAGCCAACAATCTCACTACGAAGAACATTACCATTGGCACTAACCTGAAAAATAGGGGAATCGAAAGTTGGTGTCAGGGGACAAAAAAATTTTCAGTCACAGGAAACACAAGAAGATCATCTGAAGTGTCTAAACTGTGACGCAAGCGCGCACACACACGGGGGAGGAAGTTTACAAACACTGAAAGAGGCATTCTTTAAGCAACACAGTTCCTACCAGGAGGTTGACTGACTCAATGACGTCCAGGAAGACTTCATTCTTCCTGTACTTGATGCCCTCTGACCGCCAGGATACAGCATTGGTTACTGTGGCGGGGGGTCGCGGGGCGCCAGTGTCCAGCTTGTGCCCCTCCTGGGTTATGTATCTGAGAGACAAAAACAAACACTGAGGCAAAACTGAGGAAAGAGGAAATCAACTGTCTGTGGTGATGAGTTCCCAGAAAGCATCAAAGAAGAAGGGAGACTGTCACAGTTGAAAGGGAGGATGGATTGACTTATTACAGGCAGAGAGCACTGGGGGAAATCCAGTTTGCCTGCTGCGTCAATCACAGTGCTGCAAGTTCAATCGGTCATTTGCAGTTCTTTTTGGAAAGACCAGTAATTTGTTATTGAGCTGCAGGTATGTAGAAATGACAGGGTCAAAAGGCCACACTGACACAGTAGGCCACATTATTACAAAATGTTACCACATTGCATAAAAGATAATTACTGATAACAACTGTGAGATTTTTGTAAATTTATTATGTTAAAAGAAGTATTTCTGTGTTCATCAAAGCTCCTCAACTGTTACATTGTGCACTCTTCATTTGTTTTTAGAATTCCTATGAGAATGAATCAGTTTTGTTTCTATTATTGGTCATCAGTCATCAGCCTGAATTCTGGTAAAGACTGGTGTATCCATGAGAATATGTCACGCAATTTTTTGGGGAGATATTATAACTGGTTCATTTTCATTGTTGACTAATGTGCATCTAGTTAATTGCAGTGTGACTGTGGCTTAGAGGTTACTCACTCTTGCAGAATCTTGCTGTCAGTGGTCTGAGGATAGCCAAAGTCCATCAGTTCATCCATCAGCTCATAAATGATGACAAAGTTATCTCTGATGCTCTCCTCCTCCAGTTCTTTGAAATACTCTGAAAAAACCTGAAGGAGATGAATGTTATTTTATAAACCTCTGTGTCCATTGGCGTCAATGTACAATACATGCAAGTAAAACATTCAAACCTACCTGAACAATTTTGTACAAGAAGGAGAAGACCAGCGAGACACTTGCATTTTTCTTTGAGGTTGCAACCACTGATGTGATTTGTGTTAAGAACATGAGCTTCAAAAAGATCAAAATGCAAACAAGCACAGAAAAAATTATGCTGAGAAGTGTTGAGACTCTTTTCTGATACCTCATGCAGTTATCAAAAAAGGATACAGTAGAGGTTATTGTGTTTGATCCACATAAAACGGACTCCCCCATGGGCCAAGATTGGAGAGAGCGTCCCCTCCTCCTCTTTGTCCATCAAAAGGGTCATGAAATGCTCAATCTCTGACATGTCCACATCTCCCCGGTAATTTCGGCACACCAGCACCTGAGAGGAAGAAGCAGTATCCTATTGGTGCAGTCTGTAATATCAACAGTACTCCATGTTGGAGACTACATGCAGGGCTGAAAAGCTGAAGACTATTGTACTGCAATGAAATAGTTATATATAAATATTATATGCAGTTATATATAAATATAAAATATTAGCTGATTGAATTTAAGTAAGAAAAGTTGTACTTGTTGCAATTATAGTTTCATGTGTGTTCATTTATAATTGCTTTCCAGTTCTTTAATCGTTAACAGAAATAATGTACTGATATGTATTTTTTTTAAACCTATTAAAAGGGCTTTAAATGAGAAATCTGAAATGTATCCCCTGTCCTTTATGCTTTAATGACAGAAGTCCATTCTTTAGTAAATTATAAGTGAAGGAGCTTCTGTATCAGTGATGCACCTGAACAACTACATCATCTTCCGCAGATCTGTAATCTGTAGCTACAAACAGATGGTAAACTGAATGCACCATCATAGTAATTCATCTCGATAAGACGAATGTACTGGACGACTCTTGCGATTGAAAATATGTCATAAGTATGTAACACACTGTGTGTTAAGTGTTGCATTGAGGCAAAAACGTGTCAAAATTGAGAATTTTGGAGAGACATCTGGCAGCATCTTCTCCCTCCCTGCAGCTAACAGCTGACATCACCTGTCCGTTAGCCAGCGGCCTCATCTTTCTATTTACTTTTACCCAAAAGATCAAAGAGGTCTCTTTGATCAGCTACAACTTAAATGTCTCCAAATACAAGCCAGAGCTGGAACAAAGCACATAAACCCATGCCGATGGGATAACCGTGCTGCTGAGGATTAAGCCACATCACGACCTGTCAGCGAAGAATGTGGCGGCTAGGCTAATGTTAGCTTAGCAACGTAGCATCGAGTGCCGCTAACTTACCTTTCCTTTTAAATCCAAAACGTACACAGCGCTCGCAGACATCTTGAACTAATTTATACGAGCTTAGTTCAGCTCGTTTTCAACCACGCAACGATGATGTTTGACAATAAGTACTTCTGGGCTGAATTTAGAGTACAGACTTTCATTCATAATACTGGAAAGAGGAGATCGACCCTTCCCTTTTTGGTTTACAGAAAACCCGGAAATAGAGGATCACCCCCTGGAGTCCGGGAGGACCCACTACAGGCGACAGATTAAATGGGTTTATATGGGAGAAATGTTTTTCTTCAGGGGCTTTTAGAGGTGGGGGGTAATTTTTCACAACATAATGGGTGAGTCAATAACGGAAGAGATCCAGTAAACATATTACAGAATAGTTTGAGAGAAAATATTCAATAATTGAGTTATATCAGGTTCGTGTGTCCGGAATAATTTACTGTCCTGTGAAAGAAACAATTGTGTACACAAGGATCTAAAGGACATGTACAGGCAAGATAAGAAATAAAAATAAGAATATGAAGAATTTGAAATATCATATTTAACCAAGCATTATCTTTTGTGTGTTTTCCCACATGGGCCCTAAAGCCAAATGCAGACTCACCGAGGAGTTTTGAATCACCCTTCTCACCAAAAATAATAGATGACATTGATGTGTGTGAGTTTTGTGCCAGAATAAATTTCATCAGAAGTTAAATTTGTTTACTGTGCTGCCTCACAGTGTATTACTTATTATCATTCACATCATTCAGCTATTCTTACAGATATTTTATCTCACTGACGTGTTTCAAGTCTCACTTGTGCTGATACCAAAAGACTATATACTAACTCATGTCAATGACTATGTTTAGATTACTGTTTAGTTTTAGATTTTTAATATTGCTACTGAAATAAATAGTAATACCCTAAAGAAGACTTCTCCCCTCAATTAGACATGAGTTTTAAATATTGTTACTATGAATTGTAGAGGTGTGGGTGATAAGACAAGCATGATGCATTCACATTTCTGGAAAAGATGGAAAACAAACCAAAGGAAAATATGAATATGTGCATTTCTCTGGTAAGTTTAAACACCTCTTTAAATGTCCACATAGAGTCTCTATGTTGTGTTCATCTCCTTCATCCTGTCATTAACTTTGATTTTGTCCTGCAGCTTCCTCTGCTGGAGGAGTGGTGATCTGCACTGGACTGTTTTTTTTTTTTTTTGTTTGTTTGTTTGTTTGGTTTTTGTTTTTGTTGTAGTTGTTGTTGTTTTCTGACAGTTGCAGTAATGACCAAAAAAAATTTAAATTAAATAAATGCTACTGGGTCAAAATACACTAAAAACCACCAATTCTATGCCATTACGGCCAAATTTCATTATCAAACTTCTCATAACCAGAACTTTGAGGTCAGGCACTGACTTTGAGTGATAAAGCCTGGCCTTGTGCTCAAAGTTTCTGTTCATCCTGATACCAAACTCAAGTGGGACACTTCTTTATGGATCTGTCTGCACAGGTACACAATCAAATGAATAATTAATGACTTTTACCATCCTGTTCAAAATGTAATTGTGTCCTGTGGCATTAAATTGTCACTGAATTGGAGGCATAGCTCTAAACATGAAAACTATCCCCACAGGCCAAATGTGGATAAACAATGTACCAAAAAATATGTGCATGTGTCTGTGTGCTTGGCCATCAGGCGTAGCTAAGAACAAACTTTCACAACCTCAGTTATCTGCATATAGCCAGCCATTCATTAAACATTTCACGCAAATCAACAGTGTAATTTTATTTATGTTGTTTTGAGATTTTAATTCAACTGTATTGACAAGTTACTTAAATAAATGCTGATGTAACCTCAATTCTTTCTATACAGTAATTCAGTAATTTCTGATGCTTCATACATCTAAAAATATAACAGTTATTAATATGTCAGCGTATTTAATACACAAAGCCACTGAACTAATTGTAGCGGGGGTTCTTGGCTTATCATTAAAATAACTGGGGTCTTCAAAGCTTGCTCAATCACACTAACATAAACAGCTGGTGCATTTTGAATCTGTGTGATGTCACAGTGGTAGATATGTGGAGTGAGGGGGTTTTGTTTTTTTGGGGGGGGTTTTTTCTGGTGTGAAGAATCTCCATTGACATCTAAAAAAGGTAATTATGGCAATACCACAATCATGGACTGTAGAATCAGGAACTGAAGAGTAAAAGAGACTCTATGATCCCTTTCTATTTTCTTGAAGAACACCACCCTGCTTTGGCGTGAAAATCCTTTCAGCACTGGACTTGTGCAAGACAACTGTGCCTCATCTAAGTGACAGATCTCTGATCCCTTGGCTGGTAAGATGGAGTCTAGACATTGTCAGAGGTCATAGATACAACTAGACTAAGTTACAGAGCCAAATATAACAGACTGCCACTTCCCTCAGCCACCTCCATGCCCTACACACAACATTTGTGTGGGGATCCCTGGATGTAGTTGTGCACTTATAATAAACATGTTTGTACAGAAGTCTGAGAGCTGAGCTGGGCTGATATGTTTACTTTTTCTGAGTAATCGCTTTGTCTTGGGACACTGTGACTCATACTTGACATACCTGATCAATCAGATGTGCAGGTGTTGCCACAGCAAACTTTTGTAACATCGGATGTTCATTTTTGTCTCCTTAAAGTGATAATTGTACCAAATGCAACATTTTCTGTGTGGAAAATTTGCTCGCAGCCTCAGAACCACTGTTAGCATTTAAGACCAGACTTTTCTATCAGCCTTCACATACCCCTTGCATGACATCAAGCAGTTAAGACCAAATGTATAAGTGTTGGAGTTTTTATTCTTAATGGTAGCGTTCATATACACTGCTCTACCATTCCCATGGCTTGGTGATTTATACTTAGCAGGACTTTCACTCTACTCCCAAGGCGATCCTGTGGCTTTTGGGGGAGTTTTTACCATACAAGGAGAAGAAGAGTTTAGCTTGGTTTCCTGTGGGAGGGTTCTGATTTCTCTCAGTTCACTGTGTCTCTATTTTGCTCTCCCTCACCTCCTCTCTTTCTCTCTCTGTTCTCTGCTCTTGGCTCTGCTCCAAACCTCCCATCTGCTCACTGCACAACCTGAACAAGTCAAACACGTTTACCAGACACTTCCAAAATCGATATCTGTTACTTTAACTGATCAGCATTGTATCGAAGCAATAACAATATGTGCAGCCAGCATCCTGACGGACCAAATAAGGCCCACGGTCGCTATGCTTACCATAACGGTCATGATGTAAGCTTGTTTTAATCCTGGGATTTGAAAGCTATTAAACTGCCACCACTTTAATAAACTTGTGCCCAAAAGACTCCAGTTTCATGTTGAGGAGATTGCTTACAGTCAACTTGATGTATCAGTACTCACTCACTCTCAAAGGATAGAGCAAAGATTTATGGTTAAATTTTTCTGTTAATATGTAATTTGTCAGATATTATTAGGTTGATCTGACCACCAAAAAGTCTAAATGTCAAACTCAAAACAATGTAAGAGGCAATATTTACAGTTTTCTCCACACCCATCAATATAAAATGAGGCAGAGGTTCTGCAAACCTCAAACCAACTGTATTCCATCTAATCCGCTTACATTTGAAGTCGTTTATTTTGGTAGGAAAGAAGGGAAATTATCTCATGACACATGGGAAGTCTTGATCCTCCAGTTTACAAGGACAAATCAAAAATCTCCAAATTTGGAGATACGGTTTTCACTGAAACTGCAACTACAAGTTCCTCAAACTTAAAATACCACACCAGCACAACCAGCAAAAAATGTCTGTGCAAACACGAGAAACAATCATGGCGATGCATATACAAATGGTGGCAAAGCAACATGAAAAACAGGAGATGCATCTGCCCATGTTTATCTTCAGATGTCACTTAGATGGCCACTGTAGACCTCACTGTTCTCTGACTTTCCTTGTAATCTTTATTTTTAGCTGGGGCAGCTGGCACACAGGAGCTGAAAGAAAGCAGACAGGTCCATCAGGAGTTGATGCAAAAAGTGCACACATACATGGACACAAACACATCTCTAATTTCCAACAATTTTATGAAGTCTTTATCACCGATTACAAAATAAAAACAAAAATGAGTCTTCGCTCTTTTTTTAGGATTTATTTAAATTTTTTTCTCCTTTTTTTGTCATTTGCTTTGTAATATAGTCTTTCATGTGCAGATACACCATCCTGAAATGAGCCTATAATTACAGCCTGTATGTTGTATAAAGAGCCTGGAGTCTATACCATGCACAACTTAAGTTGTTTAACCCTGCGAACAATGCGTTTTATATTGTGCACATCACAAAATACAAAAAAAATGATCTAAATAAAGATCCATCAGACCAATAGTAATTAAGAGGATCTTAATTGCAGTAGACCTATGGTTTATGTCTGTGTATCTGATGGTGAAGCTCAGGCTGCCTGGTGTATATCACACAGACAGATTTTCCCCCAAATTTTCTTTGGCTGGATCATTTTCCATACAGCTCTTTTTCATTCCACGGCAGGATGAAAACTATGTCCTTCCTAACCCACTCTGGTATTAACATCAATTTGAGCATTCCAGAGTAAGAACACAGGCATATAGATATGCAGCCCAAAGGGCGGAAAATTAACATTCAGTAACTCATATTACCTATGTGAACAATGTCCTTTTGATTTTTCAGTTCTGAATCATTTTCCTGCTTCTTATCTGCTATTCCTCTCCTGTTCTATCCAAAACAAAGAGGCCATGATCCATATATGGAGACAGGCTGGAGAATGCCCAAACATCCACGCCACACAGTTGCTCCAAAAGCTTTTTGAGCAGTGAACTTTAGGAGGGGAGGGGGGCAAAGCAAGTTGTAGAGGAGTGGCAGAAAGGGGTAAACAGTTGGAAAGGGCTGTCACTTGGGATTGGGGCTGTCTCCAAACCTCCAGTCAAGTTTAAATCACATAGAGCGCTACCGATTCTCAGTTTGCATCCTCCTCTCCTCTCCTGTGCTCACTCACTCTGAGCTCCCCTCGGTCTCCCTCCTCCTCTTTGCATCTGCCAGTTGTTCTCCCCGTCAACCTTGCGAAGGCTCTTGTGAGGGCTTCTCCTCTGAACATCAGCAACAGCTTCTTCACCAGAAGAAATAAAACTTTTTTTTCCTGTGAAACCTAAAAGACGCTGAGACCCAGCTGTCACCATGGAGGCCATCAAAAAGAAGATGCAGATGCTGAAGTTGGACAAGGAGAATGCCATCGACAGGGCGGAGCAGGCTGAGACTGACAAAAAGGCAGCAGAGGATAAATGCAAGCAGGTGAGCTGTGGATGATGGGTTTTATGGGAAACCACAGGATGCATGTGATGGACTGAAAGAGCAGTGTGAACTCTCATGTAAAACTAATTGTACTGAATGTGGAGTTAGCTGGGAAATATATCAATATAATGGCATATTGGCCTTTATTCATAAGATAATATCACCTCTATTCATACTGCACATGGAAATTGACCTAAAGCAGTAAAAACAAGTACATGAAAAGATACCTTGTATAGTTTGCTTTGGAATATAAAGTGGCAAATACTATATCACACTGTAATATAGGTAAATTAAGAATGTATCATATATATTATGAGCATATAATATACAATTATGTACAAGATTAAGCACTTAAATTGAAAGACTAAAAGATAATGAATACTACATAAACCACACAGTGTATTTATATCTATAAACAGAGAGTTACTGGCCCAATTTAACAAGTTATAGTACACTGATTTCTGTGGAAATGTATCATGTCAGTATCAAAATATACTGTTAATGGTGTTAATAATGATTTAAAAAGTTGATTTCAATTATATTGTACAACTTCATCCGGAGCAGTAGAACAAAAACCTAGGTAAATGTATAGATGCACCAAAATTTTATTATTTGTAGATTCTTTCAAAACGAATCTACCAATAATGTTAATGTTGTTAATTTGCTATTAACATATGTGATGTGAGCATATGGGTTCATCATTTCAATAATAACCTGGTCTAAAATGAAAATTAAACTCCCTGAAACATCTGAGCAGGCTGCAGATGGGCTCAATAAAATGTCAAGCATTTTTCTAAGTAACAAATGCTGAATTTCAGAGAGCAGCTGATAATGAGTCACAGGGCCTGGTTTGGTAGTGAGGGGGTAAGGCTAGGAACGTGGAGGGGTCAACAGGGACACTCAAAAACAGGCTGGCAAAGTGACGACTGCTGGACAAATTATCATCACTGAAACAAAAGGATTGTTTAAAGATGCTGGGATGGTGCTGGGGGAGTGCAAACACACCATCTATAGAATAGCAGCTGCTGCTTTGACTCTATTAGATTGCATTAGCCAGTCTCCTTATCTGAATTCAAGTCTGTACAATATCAAAGAAACCTCAGAAATTCCAAATAATCTGCATACCCATATTTGGCACCTTAGTGCTCGAGCCACAGACAGCTTGATATTTCGAATGCTAACTTAATGATAGCATACTAATACCTCCTTGATAAGCAACCCGGAATCCGGAGATGTAACAGGAGATTTGAGGTTTTTAAATAGAGGCAATAATTACGCGCTGGGAGGTGATGTCGTCATTATGGCAGCACGAGAGGAATGCTAAAGAGCAGGGAGTTGGGGCGGCTTGGACAAAGCCAAACTAGATCGAAGCAAATGGAAAAAATCCCCTCGCTGGTGGCTAATGCCTGATGATACCCACAGAGATAACAAGGAGTGACAGTTGTCACTCGCACCACACATATGGACTCACAGCATGTCTTTGACATAAAGGAGTAGTCAACATGAAATCCTAGAAGATTATGCAGAGCGCCTTAGTTTGTTTGGGTGACAGGGATCCAAGCAGCACCAAGAGATGCTTTCTTTGCTATTCTTGGCATGATGAGATGAAAGTCATAGGCCACTTGGGATGACACTGGCTACTGGAAATACACAAAACTGAGTATAGACATAAAATATCCAGCAATGTCTATTGGATAGATTGCCATTAACCTGACTTTCGACGTCCTTCAAGGATGATAATGTAATCGTACCTTACATTTCAATTTGTCCAATATTTCAGATTTTGTAAAACTAATGTTATTATGAGATGATGAACATGATACAAAATATATCTGCTAAGAATCTCAGCATTGGCACTGTGAGCTTGTTAGCATGCTGACCTTAGCATTTAGCTCAAACCACCGCTGTGCCTAACAACAGCTTCAGTGATCCTCTAGAATGGCTGTAAACTCTCACACATAATTGTTAACAGCTGTGACACTCCAGAGAAAAATCTATTCACCTCCATTGCAACCGTGTGGCAAATAAAATCTGTGTGGTTTCATCTGTCAGAACACCCAAGCTGGTACCTGAGTGGTCTTGGGAATTGACAAAGGTCCAATAACTTGTCATGACCAAATCTGAAAACACGAAATCATGAGTATTCCCGCTGTCTTTCAAATTAGATTCCACTTGTCTGGGATATTTCAAGAATACACCCAAAAATTCAGTGTTCTCCAAAGAACATATACGTTATTTATAAAAAAAAAATAATAATGCTGCATTGTTTGCTTTGTTGTTTCATTCATACTTACATTTACACAAAAAAATTAATAAATCTGGTTTGTTTTAATGTGTCCTCTCTAACTCTTTATTCTTGTTGCTGTCTTTCAGTTGGAGGATGAGCTGCTGGCTCTGCAGAAGAAATTGAAGGGAACAGAGGACGAGCTGGACAAGTACTCGGAGGCCCTGAAGGATGCTCAGGAGAAACTGGAACTCTCGGAGAAGAAGGCCACAGATGTGAGTTTACCACAAAGACGCCATCTGAAACACATTATCCACGTTGCAGTGGAACACCACAACTTCTAAGTTTCGTTCTGAAATAAGTATCAATATCCACCCCTCAGACGGACTGAACTAAATGCTGGCACATGACGGAAAAAGGCATTGATGGCAACAGATTCACGAATAGGTCTTTTTGCACGAAAATTTGCTAAAGGAATCACTGAATACAGCACCTAATGCACTCAGTGTGGGTGCTACTCTTCTTGCTTATTTTCTCAGAAAAAGCCATGTCTAGACTTGTCTCAGTGGGTTGTTTTAAGAGTGATTAAAACACTTACATGAAAGAAACATTGCGATAACAATGAAAGCTATCCAGTTGTAAGAATGACAGATCGGTTAAATTATTGCAACAACCAAAAAGAAAAAAGAATTGAATCAAGAGAAGCAAAGGTTTGTCATGAAATTGGATTTGAAAATCCCTTTTTGTATGTTAAAAGCAGTTAGGTATGCTACAAAATAATATGAGCTCCTTTCATGTTGCAACCCAACACCTACTCATCAAAATGAATCACAAAGCTGAAGGAGACTGCAAACCTTAGAATTAAATTTTAAAAGTGTCATTTGTGCCTTCTAGCCCAGATCGTATTGAAAATCACGGAGTTGTTGGTGGCTCAGTTCTGTTTCTCAAGCACAGACAAAACTCGGCCAGCCTGCAGCCAACCAGGAATCTCAGGAATGCAGCTTAAGCAAACAGAGAACCCTATACTGCAGCGTCTAATGAAATCAATGCTCTGGTCTTTTTTTTTTTAGAGGTGGGGGGGTGGGGGGGGGTTGTTACACCCTCCTGTGTCTGCTGACTTACAGTAAACATCTTATAAATGTGATGTACAATGGCCAATGATCGGTCACCTTTAAAGAGGATCTACTTCATTTCTAATCTTCCTTTGCCATTAGTATCTCATTGAGCTGAAAAAGACTGAATATGAGTCTTTTATGCAAATTTAAAGGTCGGTGTGCACTTATGAGGCAGTCAAAACCTGTTTTACCAAAAGTAGGTCATGACAATTAGCTTCGATAAGACATAAAAAATTATTATTCTCTTTTTAATTTTTTCATATTTTGGTTTTGATGGACTCTGGATTATTTTGATCATTGGTTAATCTGTTGAATACTGACTCAATTATTGTATTCCTCATTAATATTTTGATCAGCAAATATTAAAATCTTGCAAAATATAACCTTTTGTCTGGCACCAGTCCAAAATCTGTAATCAAACACATAAAAAGAGAGCGAAGACACAAAGTTCCACAAACTGGGATTGATTTAGGCTGTAAATATTTGACATTTTGATAGAGATCGATTGATAATCAAAACAGTTGATGGTCCATTTTCAGCTAATTGATTTCAGCTCGAAAACTAAAATCATTGCATAGCATTAGAGCTATGGCTCCACTGTGCAGCCAGAGAGGATGACTGGCAGGTGAGATAACACCCCAAAGGTCAAAGGTTAGATAGCAACAGATTTCAGCCTCAGGTAACTTATCAGATGCCCACAGATCTGAATTTCTCTGGGTTTTTCTCTCACGGTTTCTTCTTCTGATGTGTTTCATGTGGTTTATGCGGGCTGCTGGTTCATATAAATGAGATAAAGCATGGAGCAAAAAGAGAGGATTGATAGTTAAGCCTCTTGTGGGGGAGGATGAGGAAGAGGAGGAGTTGAAGGAATGTGTCGCCACCCGATGGCTGCAGGTCATGTCTGCAACCAAATCAATTTACATTCCAAGACACTACAGGTCAACAACCCCCGTTGAAGAGGATTATTACCTTCCCACTCCACCATTGACCCTCCCTCCATCCTCCCCTAGTTAGAGTAAATCTTTGGACCGTTGATTTCTATATAGTTTAAAACTTGACTCTCTCTTCCGCCCACACTTATGCTTTTTCCTCTTATGTCTCCTCCACACAACTATATCCAACCTCAATGTACTGCTTCACCCCAGACATGATTCATACATCTGAATCAGATATGATTCAGGCCACATTCCTTCTCCTGATCTCGACCCCACTCCCTGTAATCAGAGCACAAAAACGCAGCCTAAGCAACACCTTGCATTTGCCATATAAGTCCACAATAGAAAAACCCCAGACACACACATTAACCAAAGTTACACACCTCTTTTGTGGAGGAAAAAAAAGAGCAGTCGCTTCCCCTCCTAAATCCTGTGATGTCATCTGAGACAGGCTTCTTCACAGGATTGGAGGATCTCGCCATAAATTTCCTGAAAACACCCAGCCCATTTTTTTTTTACCCCCCCTCCTCTCTTCATCCCAACACTGCACGTCCCTGATTTCCTGCCAGTGGAACAAAAAAAAAAAAGTTTTCCTCGGACTGTCCTACAACTTTTGAGGCAAATCAATTAGCTTTTTTGGAGGAGAGACGAGACTACAGTCGAGTCGAGGCTTCGCTTTAGAGGAAACAAAAGCAGCTGAGATCATGGAGGTGGTGAAGAAGAAAATCCAAACCCTGCAGCAACAAGTTGATGAAGCGGAGGATCGCGCACTGGCCGTACAAAGGGAGCTGGACACTGAACGGGAACTGCGCGAAAAAGTGAGATTGTTCATCATTTGTGCCCATCTGAGCCGCATTTTTTGTTTTTTAGTCTTTAATCCTCACGTACCTGATGAGCATCTCTGCTGAGGACTGCGAAGAATTTACAAATAGCCCTGATAATACTTACATAACTCTCCTGTAGGAATAAGAATCCAAAACTCTCCCCTGCGCACCCCATCGGAAAATATATGTCTGTTTTTTTCACTTGGGTAGTTTCTGGATAGTTGATTTTAGAGGCTTATGGGAAGTTGAGTCATCATTCTGGCGACTTTTCTTGGCTACACTTTTGTTCGGCTGTTATCTAACGTCAACCCGCCCAACATCTAGTAAAACACAGAGAAATGCAGGGAGCGCCCTCACTATCACTTCATCTGTCAGTGTCTTTGTTTGAATACAAAGGGATGGCAGATCTATAGCGGTTTGTATCGTTGGATTTCTTTTCCAGTTACATTTAAAACACTTGGGAAATGGTTTGCTCCTGTTCAGGTTCTTTAAGCCTGTTGACTTGAATGACACCTACATGATAGTGGGTGCTGTAATCCGCCCTCCGGTTCCTCTATACAGGAAGAAGAGAGCAGACATGGCTATCTGTGATTTCAGTCCCACAGGAAATATTCTCAAAAGACACAATCTGTTGTCCCCAACGCCCCCAAAAAACGATCCACTGGATCACATGGCAAAAAGTTGGTCCACCACAGTCATTGTGAGGGTTAAAAAATGTGTCTCTCTCTTTTCCGACATACATCAGCATGTTTTCTACTTATCTGGTCAAGTTACAAAGTCCAGAGCTCATTGTGGTTGTTAAGAGCGCTTACTGACTGTGTTCATGACTCACAGCACAGGAGGGGAAAAAGAAATCAAGAATAGATGCAGAATTGTGATGGACTCTTAATAATCTTAACATTTCCTAGCACGAAATTCCTATCCATAAACACATTACTATACGTGAACTGAAAAAAAAAAAAAATAACAGTGTGTTTCCTCTCAGGCAGCAGCAGCAGCCTGTTTCCTGGCTAACCTTTGACCTCTGACCTCTCTTTCTGGGCCTATGTTACTGCAGGCGGAGGGCGATGTGGCATCCTTGAACCGCAGGATCCAGCTGGTGGAGGAGGAGCTGGACCGTGCTCAGGAGAGACTGGCCACAGCCCTTCAGAAACTCGAGGAGGCTGAGAAGGCTGCAGATGAAAGCGAAAGGTGACGACGCAGTGCAGCAGATATTTCACACAGGGACATGATACTGCATGCAGCAGTAGGGCAAGTTCAAAGGAACAGATCATTGTGACCATAATTTAAATGCAGTATTAGCTATGATGTATTAACCCTAGATATGAGACCTCCCATCAGCTATTAAAGTGGAAAATTACAGTCTCGAGGTACTGGGGGCCGTGAATTAGATTTTGAAATCTTTTGTTCGATGTTTTGTAATTTTGTTAAAATGTCTATACTGTCGCCAGTTCCTGAAACAAGTTCCACCAGTCAGAAACATTGTGGTAACTAAGATGAGGTTCACTATTACTGGATTTGGCACAGTGGGCATTGAGATCCCAGGAAAGTATGCATGAACATATTTCATTTTTAAAAGCTTCACCATCTGTCTTAAATTCATAGGGCTGTGTGTGTAAGTACATTGTTAGTCTAAAATCAGTGTGAATGGGTGGAAGAAGGAAAGTGGAGCCAACATAAGTGTTAAAATACATTTCGTACACACTTTTCTCTTGTTACTCTTTGGCGCTAACGGTCACATATATAGATTCCAATACTCTGAGGTGTTTAAGAGCAAAAGGGAAGTGGCTATCATCACCCTTGTGCACTGATTTAAGTGGTCATATGCACTTTCCTTGTACAGAGCAGAGACATCTGTTGAACTGTTGATTATAAAAATATTTTCTTTTCCCTGGAAAAAAAAATGTGGCACAGTAACCACAAACAAAACTGAATGGACAATTAAATGAAAATGAGGCAAAACCCCACAAGTCCTTTAGCAGTTTCTTCCTAATATTAACCCTATAGCACAGGCTGAAGTCAGCTCTCATTGTGGTCCAGTTTAACTCGAGGTGTTTTGTCTCTCATCTTTAGAGGTATGAAGGTGATTGAGAACAGAGCCATGAAAGATGAGGAGAAGATGGAGATTCAGGAGATGCAACTCAAAGAAGCCAAACACATCGCTGAGGAGGCCGACCGCAAATATGAGGAGGTGCTGGCTCGAGCATCACATCTCAGCTGACGTCCAGTTTTCAGTCAAGTGATTAAATGTGGCAAAAATGTTTGTCTTTGCTCAACTGTGATCTCACATATTTTTCATCACGTCAGGTTGCCCGTAAACTAGTGATCCTGGAGGGCGAGCTGGAGAGAGCGGAAGAGAGGGCAGAGATTTCCGAGCTGTAAGTGCAGATGTGTATACTTGAAGGCGTATTCAAACCCATCTACAGTCAAAAAATAGAATATTTAACACTTTGCTTTGTTCATGCAGGAAATGTGGCGACCTGGAGGAGGAACTCAAGAATGTCACCAACAACCTCAAGTCACTAGAGGCTCAGTCTGATAAGGTAAATGCTTGACCCTCAAACAGATTCACACATCGACACTTTGACCTGTTGCCTACAGCCCTACATTGTTATATTTATTGATCTAGCAATAAAATGATTCCTCTGTCTCCGTAGTACTCTGAGAAAGAAGATAAGTATGAGGAGGAGATTAAAGTCCTGAATGACAGGCTGAAGGAGGTGGGTTCATGTCTGCTCAGGCTTTATTTTCATGGAGAAAATAAACTGTTTGTGGATGATTGATGTGGTTTTTGTTTGTTGTTTGTTTGGTTTTTTTGAAGGCGGAGACCCGTGCAGAGTTTGCAGAGAGGACAGTGGCTAAGCTGGAAAAGACCATAGATGACTTAGAAGGTATGTTTCATTTGAATCCTTCTCTTCAATCCTGCAATGAAATGCAAAGTTCTGTTACTCAGCTTTTGTTCAAAACTTATTTCTTCATTTATTCTTAAATTTTTCCTTGGTTTCTCTCTTTTTTCCATCTTTGTTTCCCTGTTTCCCTCTGAACATCCACCACCTGCTTTCTGTCTGCCTCTTGACCTGCAGACGAACTATACACTCAGAAGCTGAAATACAAGGCTATCAGCGAGGAGCTAGATCATGCCCTCAATGATATGAATACCTTGTAATCATTGCATGGAGCTCATGGTGTTTTCAACGTGCCTTTGTGTCTCTTTGCCTTATTGGAAACGCCTTCTTTTTTCTTCTTTTCTCCCTTTTCTCTCACTCCTTCTCACTTCTTTTAAGTGAAGCTCAATAAAGAGGTTTCTGTTTTAGTCCTGTCTTCTGTCTTTTCAATCATACTTGCTTTTTACCTTTCTGCACCTGCAATTTTCCTCATTTAAGGCTTTAAGCTCTTATACTTTGTACCTCAGCTCTAATTTACAACATGCTTTTTCAAAGTATAGTTTTTATAAAAACTGGCCACTACAGAAAGGCCAAACTTTATAGGTTTACATTAATATACATTAGTATCTTCCTTCTGCTAAAATGAACATCTTATCAGCTTACTTATTGTACTTGTAATACGAATTGATCTATAAACTAACAAAGCCATTATGTTTTACATGTGCTGCTGCTTTTTT
Organism: Remorina albescens; assembly: GCA_034769265.1. Lineage (NCBI taxonomy): Eukaryota > Metazoa > Chordata > Actinopteri > Carangiformes > Echeneidae > Remorina > Remorina albescens. Next base: position 5,847,991 of record CM068478.1, on the reverse strand, counting down.
TTATTATTATTATTATTACAGACAACCTATCACACGCAAAAGAGGAAAACATAGGAATGCACCAAGTCCTGGACCAAACACTGCAAGAGCTAAGTAGCTTGTAAAAGACCAAGAAGAACATCAAACATAGGGAAAGAAAAATTGTTTTTTAGAAAAAAAAAATTCTACATGCCATCCAGCCTCTGTAATTCCACACCTATCCTGGGTTTTTAAAACACATGTACCCCTGTTTTATATTTATGTTTACTTTTTTTTTCTTTTCCTTTTTTAAAGAATGGTTTGGGGTCCATATAATTTCAGTTTCGTTGCTGGAAATTTTTTTTTAGACCAAATGCTGAGCACAAATAAAACTCATGATGATAATGACGAAGTGTGTTGAATGTCTCTGTCTTCTTTTTTAGTATCCACAGGTCTACATATGTGTTTGAGACTTCCCCTCAGGCAATTTTAACACATAGCCATAAAGTGTGAGAGGAAAAGGAGCTCGCCCTGTAATTTACATGTGCTAACCTGTGCAGTGTTTTTGTATGCACTGTTATGAAAGTGAATACCTGAAGTACAAAGGCTGAAATGTGTTGCTTCTGTACAGTAATGCAACAGAGCTTATATTTTTCAGTTTAACAGATGTAAGAGGCAGTTTGTCGTTTGTTGTTCAAGTCCTCGTTCAGGGTCAGCTGGGTCGGCTCAGGCGACAATGACGAGACGACGAAGAAAATAAGACAGAAAAGCAAAATTATAAAGAGGCATAAGATAAAATTATCCAAATATAAAAATTTTAAAATTGGAGCACTTGATGCAACTCGACCAAACCCGTCAATAGTGTGGGGGTATCGATTCCGTGGTATCTATATATCGATACTCACACACTATTCATTTGAGTATCGATTACTCTAGTAAAGCGTCGTTACAAATTAATAAATAGGAAATAAAAGCGCATCTGTCACTTCTGAACCTTTTAGGCTAACTTACTCCAAGGTTTTGTACCGACAGCCCCCCGCAGCATAAAATTGAGCCAGCCCATTCGTGTCACGTGACCAGAAGCGCGACTAGTTAGTTAGCTAGCTGCGATTGTTTTTAGCCTGCTAGCAACAACATGGCAGGTGTCTCAACGGCGAACACGAGCAGAGAAAGTGGAGAAATGGCTGAGAGAAAAAACTACAACAAGGTATAGTTTGTTTAGTAAGATTTGCCATGTGATTTGTATTTAAGTTTTATATTTTGTTTTTGTTTTGGGAAGAAACACTTAAAGTGTGGATATTGGTATCGATTAAATATGCCAAAGAAAGAGATCGGTATCGTATCGTATCATAAATGTGTGGTATCGTCCATCACTGCCCGTCAGTAAGCAGACTCCGTTGGCGGTAAGTCGGTGAACCCCCCCCCCCCCCGTTCCGCTCCAACAGGGGGCGTCACTTCCTCGCCGTCACCTCACTGCTTCGCCGGGCGGGATTTCCGCAATAATATCAAGTATGGCGAAGACTTACGACTATTTGTTTAAATTACTCCTAATCGGCGATTCTGGTGTCGGGAAGACCTGCGTCCTGTTCAGGTTTTCAGAGGACGCCTTCAACTCGACGTTTATCTCAACTATAGGTGAGTTTCTGGTGAAGTAAACTGTTTCTTTCTATCTTACAATAGCCGAGGGCGCCGTGTACATGCTGGAGCCATCGCTCTGTTGCGGTGAAGGCTGGGCATAGTTGCCCTTTGTCATTAGACTAATATCAGAAATATATGATCTTCTCACATAATAAACTGCCTAATAGGAAGTGTCAATGGTGTTGGTTGTATATTTTTTTCTTTTGGGGGGGGGCAAGAATAGTTTATTGTTTTTTTCTTTACCGGGTGTCTCTCCTGCAAGCTAACATATAACCTGAACGTTAGCTAACAGGCCCCGTTTACATTCTGGCGCACGCCAGAAAAGCTGCCATAAAACAAGCAAGAGCGGAAGAATAAAACTGTTAAAAGATGTTGTTTTTCCTTTATGCAGATATTATCGCAGTGCCGAGACACCCGAGTCACCCAGTTCACTTGATAGGCCGTGTAATTTTTCTGTGCCAGTTAGTGTTTGACAGCTGTATCATGCTAACGAGCTAACGTGAAGATTGACAACTCCGTGCTCCTTCCAGGCATTGATTTCAAGATTAGGACGATAGAGCTTGACGGCAAGAAGATCAAGTTACAGATATGGTGAGTTTTTACCGCTTCGATGCAGAAACATGTGACCAGGTGGCAGCGTTTTGTCTTTTGTTAATATCATTTGCACTGAAATCGATATAATTCAAATGAAATCAAATCAGATTTATTTATATAGCGCCAAATCAAAACAAAGTTACATCAAGGCAATTAATATATAGATCGCCGCGATCTACTTATCAATCACAAATAGGTAGTCCCTAGCTTTTAGACGTCTTGTTGTTATTTTAAGATCAAATGTATAGGGTATTAATTGTACTTTTAATGCAGTTTATCTGATTTACATGTGTATATTTTATTCACAAGCCATAATTGCACTTTTGAAGCTGATGAAATTGTGAATATACATCCAGATCTCAAATTGACATTTTATACATCAAAACTTCAAACTTCCCTCCTATCAAAAGAAAAAAAAAAAAACTCTCCAAAATTTGTTGTAATAAATATAGTCCCCCATGTTTTGCTCAGACATTTAAGCAGCTATCTATCTATTTATCTATCTATTTATTTATTTATTTATTTATTATATTTATATATAAACTTTCTGACCCTGTTGCGTTACAATTGTGTGGATTTTCAGGGACACAGCCGGGCAGGAGCGCTTCCGAACAATCACAACAGCCTATTACAGAGGAGCAATGGTTGGTACCTTTTTGACTGACAATCAAATGTAGCATAAGTCAGCTTCCAGAGAAGATCACTGTGCTCAATTAATCTCAAAACATTTTTTATTTTATTTTTTTACTGTTCCTTAAAGGGCATCATGCTGGTATACGACATCACAAATGAAAAGTCCTTCGAAAATATCAAGAACTGGATAAGGAACATAGAGGAGGTATTTACTAAGCCTAATATAACCTACTTTATTTGCTCACATCCTGTAGCACACTCCCTCATTTATTTATGTATTTAATCAAGCATGCATCATCTGATGTGGAAAAGATGGTCCTTGGCAACAAGTGTGACATCAACGACAAGCGGCAGGTATCCAAAGACAGAGGGGAGAAGGTGAGAAGTTTGTTAGGGTTAAATGACATGGCACGGCTACCAATGTAACATGACAAAACATAACATTAGTCTTTTTTTTTTTTTTTTTTTTTTTTTACTCTGTCCAATCTTTTTTCAGCTTGCATTAGAGTATGGAATCAAGTTCATGGAGACCAGTGCAAAGGCCAACATCAATGTGGAAAATGTAAGTACCTGTTTTTCTTTGAGTTATATGTTTATGTCTAATAACATTTGTGACAACATGTGCGTCTGTTCTGGTTCTCAGGCATTTTTGACACTTGCCAGAGACATCAAATCAAAAATGGACACAAAATTGGTAAGATAAATTTTTTTCATTGTTCAGTTTGGTATTTAACCTCGTGTGTTATGTGGAAAGAAACCTGATGAACTGAGCCAGTGACTGAACCACACAGTTGTACTTGATAGAGAAGTTACCTGTCTGTGGTTTTGCTGCAGGAGGGCAACACGCCACAGGGGAGCAGTCATGGAGTCAAGATTTCAGAACCTCAGAAAAAGACCAGCTTCTTCCGCTGTAGCCTACTCTGAGGATCGAGGCCTTTGACACTGGCTGCCAGCTAGCCGGACATAAATGGACTGTGCTTGTTCTTAGCACTACCTCCCTATCCCTCTTTCTACCCAACCATGGCCTGTCCTCCTAGTCCACTCAAACCAATATAGTCCCAGTAAGTGGATGACTTCCCCTCCTCTTCTTCTGAAAGCTTCCACTGGTGCATTGCTTCCATTTTTAAGGAGATCTGTTGTCTTCACAAGTCCAACTGCTTGAGATATGGAAGACTTGACCAGGATAATTGAACAGATGTTCCCTATCACACAAAAAATGGCTCTTACTTCTCATATTAGTCTTTTGTTATTCATGCTCATAATCCGTACAGTCAGTAGCACATCCAAGAATGAGAAATTACATTTAGTTATTGTCAAAGCATTGGGATTATATGATAATGCATTGCAATATTTAGATTATTATTATAATTTTTTTTTAATAGCGCCTTTTCCCTTTTTATGTGATAAATGTCATCCAGAGACTGAGTGGCTTGAAGTCCACTGAAGCAGAGCTGCACAGGCTTTCTTTTCATTTCAACAGTTGAGAACCATATCTGCCATAATGTGATGAGAGAGGAACTGGTTAGTAAGGTTTTCTCTTTGAGTTTTGCTCTTTCTTCACATGCAGGTCTCGACAGTCATTTGATGCAACACACTGCCTCCAACTCTTCAGCTTCTCTGCAAAAGCTTTTAAGTGCTTGAAAGCAGCGTCACTCTTAGAAATGTACTAGGATTGTATCCTAGCACCATTTGCATAATTTGACAAATCCTTCACAGTTACTATGATAATGGCTTGAAGAATTCAAATTCGAAAGACACTAAATTTATATTTAGAAGAATATTTTGATTTATTTCATCTCGCTAATCGTTTCAGCTCTTAAAAACCTTTTTTTTAAAGCGTGGCCTTTAATTTGAGTTGCTTGAAGGTTTTGTGGTAGCCCTGACTCAGTTCCAAGCTGAATGACGTCTCTGGTTTTTAGATCAGCAACTAAAGTCACTCAAGGTTTCACACTGTAAGCTCTCTCCCACCCTCTTGCTGTTGGAGCAGCTCTCCTTGCACTTTACCAGTAACTTGTGATTTGTGTGTAGTCTGTGCCAAGTGATAGTTTTGCAGTACAGCAATACAGTTAATTAGTAAAAACTTTTTTGAGCTATTGAGTCTTGGTAATATCGTGGGCATAATTCCTGAATCTTATTGCACCTTCTTATAAATGACTTGATCTTTGCTGTTTCACTGCTGGTGATCCACTGTCCTGTTATAATTCACTGAAAAATATTGCCCTAATATAAATATATAAGGATTTGTGAGCCTATGTTTCTATGCTACTGTCCTGCCAAACTCTAGTCTCAAAATGATATTTTATTGGCTTACATGAAAGCTGGCTTCACATCAGCTTAATATTGTGCATTTTTTTGTATATTTGCGTTTCATTGTATCCCTTTAGTTTGGCAACTAGGTGGTGCCAGAGGCACATTATGTATCAAAGGTGGGCACCCAACTCAAATCTGAACCAGTATTTTATTATGAACACGAGCCGCAGTGAACTAGACTTGTGTAATGCAAACATGTATCCTTGTATTTACTGTTGATGTGGAGTCTCGATCTGTTTCACTTGTCTGGATTCCTCATGTTTTCTTCCTACATTTGTCATTTATCGCTCATCTGAAAATCAAGCTACTGTATGCACAATATCGAGGGAAAATCTTTCTTTGCTTGCCGGCACTTTTTTAAGAAATAATTATGAATTTGGGACCTCATGAATACCATGACCATTTGTCTTAACCGTTAATACTCAGTTCTGTCATAGGTGAGCTATGCATTGCGAATCTTTTACCTGTGCATATTCGTGTGATGTAATTTTCAGACATATTTGTTGGCCTGTGCAGTTGAATGTGCAGGCTTTTTGTTATCTCGTTTTGTTTCATTCACTGAGCCAAAAAAAAAAAAAAAAACTAGGACATGCTCTGTTAGTAGAAGACTGCATCGCTACACTAGTGCAAGTGAAATCTACCACGATAGAAGGTTAAGTAGGAAGAGTGGATGCTGAAATGTCATTTCATGAGTGATACTGTAGCTTTAAAACAGAAAAGTAGGGAGCAGACTTTTGGGACTAAATCTGTATCATTTTCAGTTGAAATGATATTCCCTCTGTTTTGTTATGGGGTTGTTTTTTGTTTTTTGTTTTTTCATATCTTTTTTTAAAGACTCCTATCACATGTTAAAGTATACTGTACATCCCATTTTACAGCCATATTTTCATTCCATTGATTGTGAAGTACACAGGGAGAAAAATGTGAGACATTTTAGAGGGGGGAAAAAAAAGATGAAAAATTGTAAATATCACATTGAAAAAGAGAGATACTTAAATTGTACTGTACTTTCTAAACCCATATGAAAATGTATCTACAATTTGTAGATATGTGTACTTTTGATTTAATAAAATAAGATGATAAAACTGAGCTTCTTCATCTTAATTCTGTGTGTCTACTGGCTGCGTGGGAAGGGAAACCTCACTGTCAGTTGAACCCATGCTCTCACAATGGAGCTTGACTGCTTTCATGACAAATGCCTCTTCCTTTATTGGCCCGCTAAGGCCCACTGGAACCTTCCGGCATGCGTTTCTCTTACAGTCTGTTGTAACTGAACCCCTTTAGATACAAAACGTAAATCTGTTGATGGTCATAACTAATGAGCCTTGTCGTGATGGATTGGCTGATCGGCTGATGCTCCCAGGTGATGATAGAGACACAGTCACGCCATGACTGCTGTTACTTCTGCAGCTTCGGTAGCAAAAGAAAAACCAGATGCAGGCTTTGTTAGTACAAAGCACGCTGTTCACGGTTGTGCTCCAATAAAGTTACAGTTTCTCCAAGTATTTGCTTTGGATGAATGTGATTGCCTGCAAAGGTGTTTTTATAATATATATATACATATATTTATTTTACAAAATAAACACAAACAAACGAAAATGTGGGCATTCACAAGATGCAATAGTATTTTTGTCAGGATTTCTCTGCTTTCCAGACATTTTGCAGCATTATCAGTCCATCCATTTGTGCATTTCAAAATACGAAATGTTACACGATTGTGTAGTTTCTTTATATCCTGATATGGAAGGTGCTGTGAAGAGAAAGTTGTGATTTGATTACCTCATTATCATTTCCTGATAAAGTGGTTAAATGTACATTAGATTAAAATCACTTCCACATAATAAGATATAGGATGTAGGTATTCTTATATATTTATGGAGGTGGGCTTCCCCTTATTAAAACTTCACCATCGAATGGTTACCATTGGCTCACCTGAGGAATTCTGGGGCTCGTACAATCATGTGCTGGAAGTCCTCCAGTGACAAACGTCCATCGTTGTCCAGGTCAGCCTCGTCTATCACCTTCTCACACACCATCCTCACCTCATCCTCGGTCAGCTCATTTCGCGTCAGTTTGTTCAGAGTCTTCTCCAGGTCCGACTTGCAGATGAAGTCATCGTTGTTAAAGTCTATTGGAAAGAAGGAAGGACAAGAAGGAGATGCCTAGAGGTGAAATTAGTAGTTTATTGGTTTGTCTAGCAATTTTTAAATCCATTTGGGGGAAAAATAAGTTTAAATTGACTATTTCTTGCTTCTCAAATGGATTTCTTTGTCTTCTATACTTCCCCAAATGTTTTCTGCCATTGGACTACTAATCCAATTTGAGTTTTTGCGGCTGAAGACATCGATTATGCTGAATTAATTTTCATTAGTCTCAGATATGGAGACTAAGAAAACAAAAAAATTTCAGGTTTCAGGTTTCTGAGGTTCTGCTTCATCATAAGTGCATCTGTGCCCCTACAGTATGCCACCTTCGTCGATGTAGCTCCTCTTCAACTCTGAATAATAAATGAATAATTTGCTTGATCCATGACTGAGGCGATGTTTGTGTGTGTGTTGGGGGGGGGGGGGGTCTTTGACAAGCTTGTTGCCTCTATAATGGGCTGGTTAATCATTTATAACAGTCCATGCACCATCCGTCATGCTTACAGGTCCATAACCCTTCACTGTGCACGCTCCGTTAACATACGGCTGCATCACATTAATAACCGTGTTTGATATGTTTCATATGCAGTAAGTCATAGTTAAAAACATTCATGTGGAAAAGGATGATTTTCTTGCATGGAGCCTATTTTTTATCATTTTCCTCCTGTGCTTATTTGACCACAGACGCTCTTTATCTGGGTAAATACAAAGAAATTTCTCATCCTCTGGTGTTGACAGTAGTTTATCACACAGCTCTGTGTTCTCAGCTTCTAAATGGATTTCTGTTGTAGACCTAACCTGGAGTTTGACCTCTCTGGGCTTCAATTAACCTCAAACTCCACTATTTTACCTGCTGAATGTACTTTTTATTTTGGCAAAAACAAAATATTTTTTCATATATACCCCATCTACCACATAATTTATTGTAATTTTATGTTATGTTTAATATTAGAGAAAAAAGTATTTACATACTGGACCTGAGCATTGAAGTAAATCCAACAAAATTAATCAGGATTTATCTTATAACATGTAAAGTATGTATGATATAAAAATGTACCATTTTCCCAAAAAGTGTTTACCATAAATTTTGAAAGCATAATAGGCCTTGAGGTCACGTGGTGCCATCTCACTCAGGACTGAGAACATGTCCAAGAAGTCGTCCAGTGTCATGTTTCCCTCTCCGTCCTCGGAGAAAACCTCGGCGATCCTCTGACGGAATGGGTTGTCCTGCACAGAGGGGACACCAGGATCTCTGTTTCAGTCTGAGCAACTCAGTGCACTTCATCATACAGAAACAAGAACTTGTATTAGTTTGGGATTTAATGTCCTTCCTTTTTCCTTTGTGTGTGTGTGTGTGTGTGTGTGTGAGATTCACTTGAGCAAAGTTTTATATTTTTTCGGTCAGTATCTTAAGTTTAATCAGATCCACAGTTTGGAGGAATTTAACATTGACCCTCTAACTCTCCTTTTCTCAGAAGATGCCTGTTTACCTTCGTGTTAGTGTGTTAAGAGCCATATCATTGACCCATTTCCAAAAAAAAAAAAAAAGTATGTGTTCTGGGACCCACCTGCATTTTTCAAGGTTAAGGGAGTCAGGTAACACATAACCTTTGGAAGAATTCTGTCGATTAGTTGGTCATTAATTATGGATTGGGAACACAGGGAGAGGGGGGGGGGTCTGCGGGTCTACCTTCAGCTCTGGCATGCTGCCAATCAGCTCGTATGGTAACTTCACATCTGGCTGGTTGGTGTAGTCAAGGGGAACGAGCTGCGGTGCCAAATCCCGATAGCGGTAGAACAGTCTGGGACAGGTTTAAAAAATTTACTTTCAGTATTGAATTACAAGATGTCTTCTATATTACTTGGTTGTGTATTTTATTTTTAAAGGGAATTTTAGCTGCAGATACATTTTTTGCCTAAGCTATGATAAGGAGGCACATTCACAGACAGTAGAGGCTTTCCTAACAGCAAGATTTGAAATCCCTGTGTGATGTCGACAGCAGCATGCCCCACAGTAGGACAGGTCTCCTGATACTGTAGTTTAGAGTTACAGTGTAGTATTGTGCAGAACAGAACAAAATTCAGCTGTGTCAGGCTTATTACACCAACACTGACTAAGATAATATTATGACTTAGCTCTGTTTTGACATCAGTGTAGAAAAAAATGTTGCGCGCTCACCTGAGAATTTCTTTTCTTGTAAAATAAGTGCAGTCCTGCAAATAAAAACACACCATAGCAGGAAGTGCAAGGAGCATTATATAGATGTTCTTGTACAGTATGATGCTTGACGAATGAATGAATTGTGTGATAAAATAAAGTATCTATCTATCTATCTATCTATCTATCTGATGCACTGGAGGGCAAAGTATTCAGATCACTCATCACGAGCAAAACTTAGACAAAGTTTGGGCTACAAAATGCACATGCAGTATCAAAAATAAGGGACTGGACTGCGTTGGCTGGTTTAATTCAGAACTAAATGTCATGTTTTCTGAGCTGACTCTAAAGAAAATCTGATAATTTACTGAAAGAAGGAAAAAAAATAGTAAAACGAACAAAATTTTCTCGTGAGAATGAAAATATTAAGTAAACACAGAGAATAAGTAAAGTAAATGCATCTCAAGTTGCCTTGAAGTTACCTTCCACAACTGGTTTGATATACAAACAAATTATAGCATTCAAACAATCTTTGAATAAAATGATGCCTTTAACTCCATCTATTCCATCAATAACTTTGAGAGACATTAGCAGCAAAGTTGTTGTAGATGGAATTAACAAACTACGACATTAACAAACGCCATCAGAGAAGTTCATCACCTTGAAGGATGCACCACAAAATCCTGGATCTTCCTTTGGTTTACAGGCACACGGGTCTTTTATATTTTATCTAATTTGCAGATCCCCATGCACAGTGTACGATGATAATAGACCCATCCTGGGAGAAAAAAGACTGATACTAACCTGGTAGGCGTCTAGCTGCTGTGCAGTGAAGATGGTTTGTTTATTCCCCATGTCTTAGCGTGCACACACCGAGCCTCGGATCCATTGCGCCTCCAACATCAAGTGCTTGAGGGTGTGTGGATATGTCAGATATGAAATACTGGGACAAAAGGAAGCAGGAGCCAAAGAGGAGATCAGGTTTCGGGCTGCCACAGGGCGCTTTGGTCCCCATTATAATGGCAGCATTTCATCGTTTTCTCCGTTGTGAATAGAAGCCCCTCTGACAATGAGCAAGAGCTGTTGTCCAGCATCATGCCAAGTGGTATCAACCCCCTTTAGTGCCATTCTATGGCCAACGCCTCCGTCAGCACTCAGGTTACACTCTTTAGGCACACACTTTTGTAGTGAACAAATAGTTTGAGTAATGAGTGATGGAATTTTTCACAGGAGAAAAGCCTAGTTTGAGCAGAGACACAGAGATAAAAATAATTATTTGCTATATGTTTGTGATGAAATGTTATGATGAAAATGTATGCACTTTGCAATATAGCGAGGACTTTTGGCTCCAAACTACCTGTTTGCCTTAAACCCTGCTATTATGACGAAGAATTACAGACGCACACTAGCAGCCACATGCATGTGGAAAGTGCTTAGTAAAAACATGTATGGACTTAGATTAGCACATCTATCAATTTTCTTAACTATTATTTCATCAGAAATTACTGTTTAAAACTGCAATGTATGAACAATGTTATATGATAAACACATATAGATTATACTCCATTCTGGTTTTCCATTTATCTTATTCTCTTTTTTATTCTTTAGTTGGTATGATTGATTTGAAACGCTCCGTCTGTTTAATCCCTGCCTGAGGGGTTTACATTAACAGACTTCATTTTGTATGGAAATTACAGAAAAGCATATACCTCGCAGCACATCCTGAAGTATTGGCTCTCTGCTATTTGAAAATCTTTCTGTCGTTGCACTATTTCCAATTCACAAAATTCACGTGGATAATTTTAGATTCAGCTTCTGATTTCTGAATCCAACAAGTGTTGGATATGACATGATTAGAAAAGCGACGCGACTTTTGAGAGCTGGTGGAGAAACAGAAAGAGAGACGAAGAATATCTCTTCTCAACTGAAAACTGTTTCATGTTGCAAGAAAAAACATCTGGATCCTACCAGTTCATTTAAAGGTTTGAATCAAGGGTTTTTTTACTGGATGAAGAAGTGAAGTCACTGCCTGTTTTTCTAGAGGTAGGGTACAGATGTAACACTATTTTGTGCACTGGTTTTCTTAGAATTTGTACTTTTTTCAGGTGTAGTGATGGTTCATGGTCACACTGACATGCTGAACTGTCTTTGTGCTTCTTTCGAGGGGTCGGTCTGCGTTGTGGTCTACGGTCTGCTAACATGACGGAGAGGGAAATTGGATTCTTCACCTTTCCTGGGGAGCTGCTGATGCAAATGCTGCAGATGTTGTCGCTTCCTCTCATCGCCTCCAGTCTGATTACAGGTTAGTTCCCAACTTTATAACAAAGCTACCATAACAGGTCCCCAGATATCACATTTGCATGGCCACACATGTACCACTTCATTTTTTTTTTTTTACTTTTCTATTTGTTTTTTATTCTATATAAGGACATCATTTATGGCCTGAGTTTGATGTGTGTGTTGTGCATGTGAAAATATATTCTTTAAATTTTAATTTCACACATCCCAAAAGGTACTTTCATTATGTTTTATATATGCAGTCTTTACATATATCAACCAGACACATACAGTAAAAAATATTACATGAAATAACTACAGACTTCTTTTCGTTTCAGGTATTTCTTCTGTGGACATGAAGGTTGCTCAGAAAATGGGGCTCCACGCTCTGTGCTTTTATGTAATAACCACCTTCATGGCACACAACCCCATTTCAATGTCCCCTGTTGGCCAAGTGAAGGCTGTGCAGACTGTGGATTCATTTCTGGATCTGATGAGGTGTGCATTAAAAAGGGTTTCTCAGGTGAACAATAAGTATCCGGTCAAAGCTAATCTGTGATCTTCTTTTTCTTTTTCTTTTTTTCTTTTTTTTTTTTTGCTTTGCAGAAACATGTTTCCCACAAACCTCGTGACAGCCTGTTTCAGAATGGTGAGCTCAATTTTTTCATTTATTCAATCATTTTGCATTAAGATAGATGTCAGCAATTGTCACTTTCCACTGCCTTTTACTCAGTATACAACAGTTTATTCCCAAAGCAGTGTCCCCAATCAAACAAGTGAGTGCAAAAAGACTTTTTTCTTTTTTTTTCCATATTTGCAAGTGTGATGCCTTGATTGTGTTCTTTTTATGTAATATGCATGTTTATTATCATGGTTCATACATCATTAGGCCTGTCCGAACCCCTTTATATGATACAGTGCCAATGCCAGGCACTGCAGAGGGAATGAATATTTTGGGTTTATCAGTCTTCTGCATTGCCTTTGGCCTCATCCTGGGCCGTATGGAGAACGAGGCAAAACCTCTGAGGGACTTTTTAACCTGCCTAAATAAAGCCACCATGCATTTGATCAGGATAGTCATCTGGTAAGAACATAATATAACAATCATGGCATTGTAAAAATTTAAATGTTGTCCTTCATTTGTGATTAAGACGTCCTGTCAGTCACTGAAATTTTTTTAATTTTTTCCACAGGTGTTCTCCAGCAGGGATCGTCTTCTTGGTTGGAGGAGCGATTTTGAAGCTCCAAGACACTACAGTTATGGGACAACTTGCCATATATTCTCTCACTGTAGTCACTGGCTTAGCAATCCACAGCTTTTTCACCCTGCCCCTGATCTATTTCATTTCTACGCGCAAGAATCCCTTCACATTTATGACTGGTCTCTCTGAGATTCTCTCCACCGCCTTTGGGACATCATCCAGGTGAGTGGAACTTCTAGTTATTACTGCTGTTACAACCTAAATGCTGCTCCTGTTACCTGTAAGAAAAGGTGTGGCTTCGAATGATACCAAACATAATATGCTGCTAAACTTTGAATAATGATTTGTTTTCCATGAAACATGGCTTGGACATTTCATGAATAGGACTTTTTCACAGTATTGCGACTCTACCTATCACTTTCCGGTGTCTAGAGGAGAATCTGAAGATGAATGAATGTGTGACTCGCTTCGTGTTGCCTGTAGCATCCACCTTGACAATGGATGGTACAGCACTGTATGAGGCCGTAGCGTCCATATTCATAGCCCAGGTTTATAACATGGATCTCAGTGTGGGCCAACTCATCATCATCAGGTACAATCACAAGTCATTTACCCAAAAGTGTCTTTAATAAATAACAAATACTCTATAGTTTACTACACAAAAAGCAGTTACATTTCTTCTGAGGTCTTATCCTCAATAAGATGTTGAAATGTCAGACACTCATCTGTTTATTTATAAAGACTGACGTTTAAACACATCTAGTGGTCTAACATCGAAATCCAATTCAAGTCAGCGACCTTTGTTGCACATTGTTTCCCACCTGTTCTTTCTTTTCTTTACTGTAAACTGTTTATATGAAAAATGCCATGTTTTATTTGTGATGATGTTGCTTCACTCAAGTCTTTTGAAATTACCCAGGATAATATTTTTTTTTAATATTTTGAATTCTTTGGATATTGAACTTGTTTATTATTTAATTGCAGTATAACTGCCACAGTTGCAGCTATCGGGGGTGCAGGGATCCCCCAGGCCGGTATGGTCTCCATCATGATAGTGCTGGCATCTGTGGGACTGCCCCTTGAGGACGTTTCATATATCATCGCAGTCGACTGGATATTGTAAGTGTATGTCTTTTTTGGACTACATCGACACATTTATATCAACATAAACAGAAGGTATCACATCTACTGACACAGATTAGGGCCCTTAACACGTGTTGGTGGTGGTAAAAATAATTCTCAAAAGTTTCTGACCTGAAAACGACTAAGAACGACTGCCAACGTGATGGGTGACTGTATTGGTGTGGGTATAGTGCAGTATCTCTCCAGACATGAAGAGTCCTGCACTCAGGTCCTGAGTCCTGAGACTGTGAGGCAACACCAAGCCACCAAGACACAAACCTCTGTGTTCTTCTGCAACATGCAAAACTCATTAAAGCACAATTAATCCATCCATCCATCCATCTTCTACCGCTTTTCTGTTTCCGGGTTGCGGGGGGTGCTGGAGCCAATCCCAGCCAACGAGCACAATTAATGTTCAGGAAAATATGAAGAGACCCGGAAACGCTTATTCGTTCATTTTGAAAAGGGGCGATAAACCTTAAATCAACATTAAAATAAATGCAAATGTACTGAGGAACTAAAAGGCTACTTCCTATTTGAGCTGTTGTGTGGCTCTGTATCCTAATGTCAACATGAGGCTGCTCTGAAGTGCCTCGTAAGTGATAAGGAAAATGGATTTTTGAGATTTATGATAAATTTAGTTTGTTGGTAATTTTTTTTCTGTACCAAATTATTGCAAGTACAAAATTTACAGAGTCAAGAAAATGAACACTTTACACAAATATTTTGCAGAGATAATGGATGGAAATTGACAAAATTGCTCTCCAAAGCTGATTCCAGTAATTATAGAACTACAAATTTGATAGTGTTATACCAAGACTCTGTTCAGTCCTGTCCTCATAAACAACACCTCGGACAAGATCAAAGATCAAACACATCGTCAGAAAATAAAAATGTATCTAAAACAAACTTTTTTTACAACATTTATTCTGACTGCATGATCATTCACAACAGGAAACATAAAATATACACATTTACACCTTTCCCAGGATGTCACTTCCATCACTGCCATATATTATAATTTATGAATATTTACATATATTACAATGTGGGACTTAGCACATTAATCATTAGGTGCAGTTGAGTTTTAGAGGGCATCTGGCTGTTAATACCCCCAAACCCAATTTGTTTTGTATTTTTAATTAATATCTGTGCAGCCCTCCACCAAGTGGCTACTTGATGTCAGTGGCAGCCACAGCTTCCAGCCACCATGTCATTATACTGTTTCAGCACCACATTCTCATCATCATCAAAGTAGAGCAAGTTGATGGAGAAAAGCTTGTCTGGCACGCAGCACGGAGTCTCAATGCCTTTGATCAGCTTGAGGGCATTGATGATGGACTGGACAGTGGCGTGGTTGGTCGGCCTCATGTTCTGGCCCAGAGGGAATGGGCAGGAGCCTTTGCAGTGGTAGGCGTTGTACCCCCTGGGTGAGACAATCCAGCCCGACCAGCCAATCTCCTCAAAGTCAACGTAGAGAGGCAGGCGTTGGCAGGGCATAGACGTGCCGTCCTCGTCACTGTGGTCCAGGGACCGAGCACTGCGGGAGGATGGACCTGACATGGGGGCATGAGGCAAACGGGAAGCGGCTGTGGTATCATCTGGATCTGGTGGGGGAGGAGGAAAGTTTTTGGTTAGACATCTTTAAAGTGTGAAATTTAGAGTGAGGTACCATCCACATTTGGGAATATTTTGTACTATTTCTTCTGACGTTGCTCTTAACCTAAGAAGGGAGTTTACATTTGTGATGTATAAAATGTACAGAGAGCTGTTTAAGATGTTTATGCAAATACATGATGGGAGTCCCATAATTCTTCTCTCCACCCCTGTTGATCTGAAGTAAGATCATAAATATGTCTGAGTTGTATATTTTTACCAACATGCAACCCGATCAGTCAAGTCTCACCTATGCTCTCCAGAGTGGTGGAGCGGCGGCCATCGTCGGTGAAGAGAACCAACATGGGCTGCTTGCTCTGGTGGTGGTTGCGTCCAGAAGCAAAGCGGATCAGTTTCAAATCCATGGGGCTGCCTCCCAGAGTCCGAACCACCACATGGAGTCCCAGATTGCTACCTTCATCAACCATCCAGGTGCGAACCTTCGGGGAGACGTTCACATTGGTCAGTAAAACAAAGAATTCTCTACTTATGGGTCCAGCATCTGCCTCAGGAAGTCCATTGTGAGAAGAGGGTACTCACTGCCTGTGTGATGGTGAACACCTCCCAACCTGTGGAGTGGACTGGGATGAGTCTGGAGGACAGCAGCTTCTTCTCTTGTGTATTGTTGGTCTTGGTGGAGCCGAGCAGCTGATACACACTAACCTGAGAGAAATAGAGGTTCAAAGAGAAATTAGTTCATTAGAAACATCCAAGATATGGAGTGTATTAGAGTATAAGTCACTTTAACGGTTCAGCATCCAGACTTGATTGTTGTACATACTTGGCAGAAGTGATGTCTGTTGAAGGTCAGTGTTGCTTGAGGCCTCAGCTTAAAAAGATGAAGCTCTGCAGTCAGAATCTTCTCACTTCTTGCAACCGTGGACAGATTGAACCTGAACTCCACCTGCTCGCTTTGCACTGCAAGAGGAAAATCATACAGTTAGAGACAGAACCGCTCAGGGATTTCATTTTTTGTTTGTTTGTTTACAGTCTGCCAGCCTGCATGCAGAAAATCACTTCTTACGTTTGTCAAAGAAACTGCGCACAGTGTTCCCCTCCAGGAGGTACGGGTCCTTGGTCACACCATCCACGTCGGCCACCGTGTTGTACAGGTCGAGCATGTACTGGGGGGGCTGCTTGTGTCCGTGGATTGCTGGGGGGTCGTCCATACCAAAAACCTCCAGGAGTCTCTTGATGGCGGCCGAGCGGACCTCCTCCGACTCCTCCACCGCGGAGAAGTGATTCTGCAGGTAGTTGAGCGAAGGCCGAGCGGCGGTGGTGCACACTAAAGCGGCCAAGCTGAACACAAACACCAACATCTCTGAGTGATGAAGAGATTCCTGGATCATCGACAACACAACCAGCCGGCAACTTGGAGTCCGAGTGACTGCTGGATCCCGGAGGCTCCACTTTTTATATCAAACGGCCCCGTTCGCTCTTCAGTGCCCCCAAAGCCTCAGTAAACAGCAGTAAAGATGCTATTTGGTCGCAAATGTAAATCACCAATCAGCCAATGTAAAGGGAGACTAATGGCGGTGTTAACAAGGTGTGAACAACCGATTGGAGATTTTATTCAAGCCCATTGTCTCCACGTCTGACAATAAAGGCTCAAATAAACTAAACTCTGCCTTTGAAACAGCTCCGTACTCATCGATCAGTGATTTTGTTGCTGCAGGACATAGATTTTCATCCGAAATATTATTTATAGTTTGGAGAAATGTGAAGACCATGAGCAGAATAATCTTGGAGCTGATCTCCTGAGGAAGTCCACTCTCCACGGGAGGCTAACTGCGCCTAAATGGATCCATCCATTTAGAATAATGGGCTCAGTGTGGTAGGTGGAAACCAATTATTTCGATAAAGAGGCCGGTGTCGCTGGCTACACTTGGTGAGATTTACATAACTGCTTATCCAGTTACAGCTGGATAATCACCAAATTCGCAGCTTTATTCTGAAAAAGGTCACCAACTGGACGGTCCCTGCCGCCGCTCAGTGCAGCGAGCTGTGATGCCCCAAGGAGTTCATCTGGTGATCCTCCGTTTTTCACCATGAAAAGATTTGCTTTTTATAACTTATATCAGTTTCACATCAGTTATAGTGTGAATCCTTGGATCGTTTCACCTTCATACAACAATGTCTAGTGCACACATTATCTTTGTTTGACTATTATTTATATTATCCCTCAGCATAAAAATAAAACTTTGTGTTGGTTCAACGTGTTTTTTTTTCAGGTGTCTCTCAAAGCCAAATTCCTGCCAAAGAAACACACTGTGCCATTTGGAGCGTTTGATCTTTACGCACAATTACGCACGACCTAAAGACACATTGAGAACTTAAGAAAAAGTTTTCCTCCCACTGCAATAAACATTTAAGAGATCAAAGTTTTCTTTCCCCCTGCGTGGCATTTTACAAGCCAGCCATAAAAGTCTTGTCTTTAGGCGGTCACAGAAAAGTGTTGTTTCACACTTTGATATCAAAATACAGAGCCACATTAACTACCTGCACGTGTGTTTTTTCAAAGAGACATTTGAAAAGTTGGCCCCTTTGGGTGCCTCATCTGAGTGCATCCTAATTGTTTGACCCTGGTACTTATTCAGATTTGTATCAGTTTTGCTTGATTCATAGATTGTGATTTAAAATTTTTAATACTTTATAAAATACCACTTTCATGGCCAGACAATAGCTACTCTTGTTTCTGTTGCAAATTAATTCAAACAAGAAGTGTATCAACTTCCATTGAACTAATTACATTTATGTATTAAAATAAAAGCAGAGCCACACTCTGTTTTGCTGTAAACTGTAAAGTGTGTGTGTACATAAAATCCTCTCTTTAGGATAAACTACCTGTGATACCTTTTCACCACTTGCCATGTTTATAATTTCGATAAAATGTGTTTCACAACGGTCAAAGGACAATTCAAAATGTATTAAATTTATTTACAAAATTATGATTTTTACATATATTACATAATATACAATAATACTTTAAGGGCAGAATAGTCTTCCATGAATGACATGACATTTGTTTCACTGGGCTGCAGCCACCCTGGATCAAAGCTCAAACTTTGGGAGGCCCCACAGGTCTTGGAGGTTGCTTTCCAGTGGGGGGCGCAGTGTTCAGTTTTGGCAAAAGCAGGAAGTGATGGAGAGGATGGTGCGTAACTGCCCGTGCTGGTTCAGGAAGCTGTGACTCTCATAGCCGTGAGGAACACAGGAGCTGGACTGTCTTTCAGCCCACAAGTGGCAAATTTCAGGGTCAGATGGACTCCTGTAGCAGAAAATCCAGAAAACGCAAGAAGATTAAAATCCCGTTGCTCACTGCACCAAACAGTGATCTTGTGTGTTGTGTCGCTCCCTCAACACAATTTTATTTTTCTTTTACTGGGAAATTCCAAATAAAGGGTTAAACTATTACTAGTCTAATGTTGGTGTCATTCCTATTGTGCAACAAGTACAGAAACAATATTGTGTATCAGTTCCTCCAGTGAAAGTGTTGGACTTGTTATTAGTTTCAGCTGGCGTGGTTTATGAGTAAGCTATTGTTCTTATTATGCAGTCAGTCCTGGTAAAAAAAAAAAATGCACTGTCTCTATGAAATATACAGGGATAAATGTAAACTAATGAAAATGCACATTAATTACACACAAAGACAGAGATTTTTGTGACCATAAAACATATTCTAAACTGAGAGCCAAAATCTCAAAGCAAAGCAGAGGGTTTAAAGTAGATCTCAGGTGTACGAATTAACTGAGAAAGGCCAACATGCTGAATATCAAGGGTGTCAGAGCTCACAAGCAATTGTAATGAGAGAGGCAGAGGAGGTGTGTGTGTGGGCGTAGCAGCTGTGGTTCATACTTACCTGAGAAGGCATCGGTTTCCTGTGGTGCAGCCTCCCAAACATCTGCCCACATCTATTTCCTGTGGAAAATTAGCAACACAGAGAGAAGGCGATGAGCTCACAGCTTGTCGCAAATATTGACCCAGTTGAGCTGGGACCAGCTGCTGCTTAGCATGTTAACTGCTTTGATTCGACACCTGCAGGGGCCATTTGTGTTTGCACTCCGCTCGCACCTTTGGTGCTGAAACAAAACAGATGACCAAAACTGGAGCTTGTGGTTTAGCTTAAATTCTCTCTGTGGATCGATTTCTTTAGTAAGAAACGGTCTGAAAATCACCAATAATTCCTCATTTCTGTTGTGACGAGAATATCGTGTATCTTAAGAGTTCACTGAACGAGTCTAGTGTTGCAAATGTTCATTTGAACTCTTTACAGTGTGATCAAAAGAATCAGAGTCAGAAATATTTTATTAAAAGGAAACTTTTCTTTTTTCTAATGTAGATTGGAAAGCCGTAACCTATTTTTCGTTTATATAATTTGGTTCTTTTTACTTAAAATGTTGGAGGAATTTGGATATCTGCAGCCTGTTTTCCCTCCTCTGTGCACCTGGGGTGTAGGTGAAGAGGCACAAACCCTCCCCCTCTATTTGTATTCAAACAAAACTTGCCAGTCTCTCATGTGTATTGTTGCAGGTTGTGCACAAATCAACATGCAGCACATCCTGAAGTCCTTCACACCACGGTGTGCGGTGCCAGCCACTGGCCAGTGCTTGATTAAGTGCTGTCTTCCATACATGTTTGATGAATAAAGATACTTCATTACCGTCTGGCGCCAAGCTAGGTCCCCGTTTCCTCTCAGCTCAATTACAAAAGAAAGTGTGAATTCAGCATCACAAATGAATCACTTTCTAGTGTTAAGTACATCGCGCCAATCAAATTCCCATAGACGGAGGAGTCTGTGTTTTTGGACTGCTAGTTTACTGGATTTAGACTTACTTTGAGTCTCTCCTCTTTGATTCCATCTGCATGATGGACTATTTCATAGTAATACTCCACATATGGGACCCTGTAGCAGCTCTCCTTCAGCTCACAGGCCACCACAGTCTGGATCAGATCCACTTTGTTGGGAGTTTCCACTAAGGCTGAGTCAAACTTAGTGGGAACACAAGAGAATCCCTCTGTGAATGATGCATAGAGAAAAAGTCAGATTTATATGGTCGTGAAGGATCGGTTCCGTCATGATCCGTGATCCGCATCTAAACAGACTGTCCCAACATTAAAGCATAAAACACAGGATCAGCTCAGGTTAGTAGAGCTTTCAACACACGAGACAACACATGAATCTGTTAAAGGAAGTTTACATCAAAAATTTGTTTTCATCATTAAAACAAATTCTTTGATTACACATGTAATTCTTGAGCTTCAAATAATTCTGTATAACCCGATGAAGACCATGACCTTAAATATTGTTTGAATCTTTTTGTCAAACCATAAAAATAATGCACTTTTCCTGTGTGTTAATTATACTAAAAAACAGCTAAACTGTTAATAGAGGCAAGAAAAAAATAATGAAGTGAGCCCAAGAAAAAAGATATAATTTGAACATGTTTCCTCCTATTTTATATTATTATGATGTTGCACTTGGTAACGTTGATGATGAAGACAGTTTGGAGGAGCTTAGGCCTGTTAATTTTAAAAGCACGTTTACTTTTAGTAATTTGCTGTTTACTTGTTTTGTTTATTGTTGTTTTTAAGCAGGTAAATCTGCCACACACACCTGGAGAGCCCTTGGACCGGGGGCATCCTCCCACGTCGATCACTGTCTCATACGGGGTCTCGGAGTAGTAGGTCCTCAGTGCGGGGACTCGGATGCACTCAGTCAGCCTGATCTCACAGTGACACTCCTCGATCACCTCCACCTCCCGGGGCCCCTCCAGCAGGAGCACCCGGTCCACCCGCACCCCGGTCGGCTCGCACACCTGGTTCCTCCCGCAGGAGGGCAGCTGGTTCAGGATCTCAGGGCTCTCTGGTCCAGCAGGCCCCCGAGTCCTCATCTGTTGTGGAGCCAGTTTGGATCAGAAAGGTCAGACCTTGTTGTTTGGTTTAAACCAGCTCAGTGTGTGATTGGTGTTTAATACCTTTAAAGCATTTAGTGATCAAACAAAATACTACTTATTATGGTTATTTTATAAAGTCACATTACCACTGACATTGTGTTATGTAATGTTCCTGAGCTCTTTTATTTCAGGACATGGTCTTTCACAGATCATCACAACGTCACAGCGCCCCCCAGTGGTGTTGTTGGGAAACGCACCTTTTTGCTCCTGAGAAACTCCAGCATGGAGGAGTGTTTGGAGTAATCCTGCGGGCCCGCTTCATGTGATGGCCTGGATGGTGCTCCACAGTGAGACCTGCACATTCCCACATCTATGCTGACAGGACTCCCAGAGATGTCTGAGGGCAGAGACAAGAGACAGAGGTGACTTCAAATTACAATAATGAGATTTTCTCAAACTACTGAACAGTGAAAAGTGAGGATAAGCCACAATTTGATGTCTACATAATATATGAAGACTGATTAGTTGGGACAATAACTTCACAGAGGGAGGGGTTGAGTAATTTACCTTGTCCAATGTACACAAAGTGACTCTGTCTCTTGCAGCACACTCTCTGTGTGAACAGGTTTCGGTGATCGGTGTGTTTGCCCAACACTCCAGTCACTAGAAAACAGGAAATAAACACACCTGCATTAAAATGAGTTTAGTTTTAAATAATTGTTAGAAATATAATATAATATATAATATATAATACAACAATAAATGGATGAGATAATAGAATATTTTATGTTGAACACAGGCAACAACTGAGCAGAAATATATCTTCTTTGTTGATGTGTCATATACCTGAATATTTGGAACAGTAGCTTTTAAAAAATATGAATGAAATATTATGTATAATGTAAGACAATGCTCATTCATTTTGGATTTGCAAAATAAAAAACCTAAATTTTTAGTTAACATGACTTTTACTTTACTATTGCAGCATCACACAATGCTGTACTACTACCACATATAACCAATTACCAATTTATCAATGGATTAGCAAAGATCTGAGAAAATAACCAAAGATCTGAGCAGAGTCGTGTCAGTCCAGTGAGTTCATGGCTGTGTTTATAATGCTACAGCAGTAGCAGCAGAGTAGAGCAGAGTAAACAGTACTTACAGGTCAGGTGCAGGGCACACAGGAGGAGAAGGAGCGGCCGTGCTACATCCATGGTTTTTAATCCTAATCTTCTCCTCAGCAGCCAGATCCTGAGTGCTCCTCTCTTCAGTGATGCCTCTGATATTTATATGGGATCAAGCTTCAGCCCCAAATGTCACCCGAAAACCAGGTCCCAGAGTGGTGTGGAGTCAAAAAAAAGAAAAAAGAAAAAAGTGAGAGCTAATCAAATTTCCATGCTAAATGCTTTGTGGGATGGAGTTCTTACAAGCAGGAGCTACTTCAAAGGAAATCTCTTACAGCTTTTCTGTTTCTGCTGTGAGAGGACCCAGTGACTCGAGTGTGTCGACCGGGCCTGAGCTCGCTCTAATGAAGTGCTTAAGTAGCCTTGAGCCATTAAAGTGTCGCTCAGTCAAAGGCATTAATCATCTTTTATCTCAGGGGGAAGGTGTTTAGCACCTCTGACTTAAAACAAAACCTGGCCCAAACACATAAACAGGATCAGCATGGGGGCCTGAGCCTCCCCTTCCGAAAACTCCAGCACCTTTGTGTTTATTCAACATGACACCAAATGGCCAGACCTCTCAGAGCTGCTCTTCAAATCTCTGCCTCTTTCTCTCTCCAGAGGAAATGGTAAGACTGAGTGGGAATAAGATACTATTTATCAAGCAGGTTCCCAGACATGTAGGTTTATGATATCTGCTCCATACGAATGGAAACTTAAGTGAGAGTTTGTGATGCAGGTAAAAAGACCAAGAATATGCCAAATTATATATCTGAAAACGGACGACCTGAGGACTGGATTTTGTCCCTTTGTCCTGGTCTATTATCATGTTTTGGTTTGATCACAGCGAATCAGCTGATAGTATTTGCATTTTGTTGATTTTCCATTCATAGCTCAATAAGGTGTTAGTCCGTCTTTGATGTGTTGATGTGATCCCCTCATTTTCACCGGGATCAACGGATCATCGTTCAGAGAGCCATCAGCACCCAGACAACTTGATTAAGGTGATGCCTGCAGCAGTTACGGTTGTTGATTCCTTTCATTAAAGTGACAAAAAATGTTATTGAAACTCTGTCATAATGCTGGTGAAGCCAAGATTCAGTCATAGTAATTACTTGATTTAATTATGTAGATTGCATGTTATGTCGCCGCAAGTAACTCAACGAATTTGACACAGGTTTTAAGGCCTTAAAAGAACAGGAGGAGCAATACGTATCGTAAAATAAAAAGACTTACAACCAACAAATCTGTGGGCTCAATTGGTCCTCTAAAACTATATGAGTTTAACATTAAGACGCGCAACTCGCATGAAATGAAAAGTGGATGAATCACCTCGGGAGATGAAACATTTCGGGGCTTAAAGGTTGACAGTGAAACTTCCTTCTTAACTTGGAAACATCAGTTGGACAAACAGGCTTCCCTCAGACCTTTAAGGTGCTCAGAACATTTCACAAGAATCTGTAAAAATCAACACATTCTCCTTTAAAATACTCAAATTACTCTCAGAGGCCTTTTTAAATGCATTCATCAGCATCAATTTATTTTTTCTAACATAGATTGGAAAGCCTTAACCTATTTTTCGTTTATATATTGTCCATTAAATGATCTTGTTTGTAAAGATTTCTAATAATATCCAAACCTCTAGATCTCTTTTTACTCATTAATCTTGATCAAAAATACCGATAATGAAATGCAGCATGATTTTCTGTTTGTGTCTTCTTTTTTTCTGCCCTGTAGGACAAAGCGCCCCCCGTCTGAAGGCAGCCTGCAGAGCAAACCTTTCTTCATCAGGAGGAATAAAATTCAGTGCTACATGTGCTGCATGAGATAATCACTGAGATGGTGATTGGATTAAAATGAATCATTCACAACATGAGCACACACAGCTTATGCACGACGATGACTGTGAGACAATCCAGTGTGTCCAGTCTGGGCAGCAGAGGTTGGCGGCAGTGACGGTCAACATGTCCGGACTGTCTGGACTCACAGTCAGTTTCTGGGTCACTTTGTTACTGTGGAGCCCGGTCACAAGGCCAATCACAGACTCCCTTCTTTTAAATTCTGGTGAAGGTTATAAAGGTCAAATATGATTTTTTATTTTTGTTTGTTTTGATTTGGTGGAAAATGAAAAGATTGGGAATTTTTATAGCACAGCTTTTATCATCACAGGATAAAATAATCATGTTTAAACAATTCTGCAAAAAAAAAATCCCAAAAGTTTTTGGCCTATGAGAAACCCAATGCAACGTGAGCTTCCTTCCAGACACTGACCCCTGAGAAGGATGTGCATATGCAGAATATTATGGAGGTAATCTCATCATTGTCCTGTTCATGCACCTGTACCTGGATCCACGTTCATGTCTCAGGGTTAAAGAGGCCCCTGCAAAGCCTGTCTGCTGTCTGTCTTTGTGGGTGGAGTCCAACATTCTGGGATTACAGCGTGATAGTTCTGGATTATACATCAGTACTCAATACTGCAGCATAAGGGGAGAGCTGGGGAGGAAGAGCAGTGACACCATCACAGCATCTGGACATACAGCTCCGAGCAACATCTTTGATCTTTTTTTCCTGGTTGGTTTTAAATTCAAATCATGCATGTTATATGGTTTTTTTTTTCTTACTTTTTTGTTCAGTGGAAATTAGTTTTCTTTGCGATTCACTTCTTTTTCGTTTAAAATCTTCAAAGGATCCAATTGCAAAGGACAGCAGAGTACAGTGTGGTGCCTGCAGGTAGGAATCATGTATTTGAACAGCAGAAATAACTCCATCAACACACAGAAGAGCAAGAACAACATAGGAGGCAAGACATGTAAGTGCAGACACCTCTTAAATTTCTGAATTTGGTGCACTATTATTAGACCCAACGTATTGCAGTAAATAATCATTTCAAATCGTTGCTGTCTTATCTTCAAGTATGACACTGACTGGACTATTTTCTCCATCACAGGGGGCCACATGAAGACAACTCCTCATCAGGAGGAGATCATCGTCCAAATGTCCCCTAAGATGGGAAAAAGGCTGGAGAAAAAGGAGAACATGACAGAGGAAGAGGAGTCAATGCAGCACACTGCGTTCAGCAAGGCCTTCTATGATCTGACCCATTCAGAGAGAGTAATGAATGATCTGATATTTGGTCGACGGGTGGGGCTTTACGAGCTGAGAGGGGAGATCGGCTCTGGCAACTTCTCCAAGGTTAAACTGGGAATACATGACCTAACTAAAGGTGAGATACCGTGATCAGGTAGGACGTGTGGCTGAATGTGATAAACTCTCTCCATTTGCAGGGATCAAAAAATGTGAACAATCCAGCTTCACATAGTAATGCTTCCATCTGGAGCAAATAAAGGGAAATAATCCAGTTTCTCCAGTTGGTTGGAAAATAAGTTCAGTACATCCTAGAGAACAAATACAGATAGAAATTCACTGTGCAGGGCTGTGTTCATGCAACTGATTCAAAATGTACCACTGAACCAAATTAAACTAAATGAACACGTGTTTCTAATGGTTTTTGGAGCGATATAGCACAGAAGAACACTACAGAGAGGACATATGTAAGTTTATTGTTGGCTTTTGTCTTTTCAATTTATTTTTTTTGCTGAAAAAGAAAGTGCACCATATAATGATGAATCCTCTGAGTCACCCAGACTCAGAAGACACTCGTGTCAGCTCATCTCAACTTTGCAAGCCCAGTTCGGGTCATTCCACATGTCAGAAGACAATACATAATCTCAATAAGCAGCCGCCCTCTAATCCAAACTGTTAGTCTTCAGACTCCCAGTCTACAGCTTGTATTACACTATAAGCATACATTTATGAATGGTTGAAATCAAATGAGTATATCAAAATATAAAGGAAAATCAATCTCAACCCAAGGAATGAAAATATGAAAACAAAAGTGGGAAAACATTTTCATTTCTTGTTGCCTAACTTCCCTCATCCATGTCTGTCTTCATCTGATAGAGAGAGTGGCAGTAAAAATCTTGGACAAGGTGCAGCTGGACAAGCGAACAAAGGCACTTTTCGCCTTTGAGATCTCCTGCATGGAGAAGTTAGCTCATCCCAACATTGTGCGCCTGTATGAGGTGGTGGAGACGTTCAAGCGGCTCTACCTGGTGATGGAGTATGCCAGTGGAGGAGAGCTGTTCACCCGGATCAGCACAAGGGGGCGTCTGTCAGACCTGGAGAGCAAGTTTTTGTTCTCACAGGTCCTGTCTGCAGTCAAACATATGGTGAGTCAACATTCGCTTTTCAGTGAACACTGCAAACAAGAGCAATAAAATATTCCAGGAAGGACTGTGTATGATTCATTTTTATTCATTCCAATGGGAAAAAAAGGCAAACAAACCAACCCAAAACTGAATGATGATGATGATTTCAAACTCTTGTCTTCTCTTTTCCAGCATGATAATAATATTGTCCACAGGGACCTGAAGGCAGAGAACATTTTCTACACCAGCACTTACTGCATTAAAGTGGGCGACTTTGGTTTTAGCACCTTTTGCTGTCCCAACGATGTCCTACACACCTTTTGTGGTTCTCCACCGTACGCAGCTCCTGAGTTGTTCAAAGAAAGATGTTATATTGGTCAATATGCAGATATTTGGGCGTTGGGTATCTTGCTTTACTTCATGATGACTGCCACCATGCCATTCAAAGCAACTAACACAAGTAAGCTTAGACGTTGTATCCTGCAGGGCTCTTACACCATCCCCTCCTATGTCCCTCAATCGTGCCAGAAGATCATTAAGGGCCTCTTAAGGCCGGTGCCTGTCGATCGCCTCACGATAGCACAGATCATGTCCTGCGAGTGGCTGAGAGGCACTGAGTATCCCCAGGCCTACCCCTCCTTTTGCCCCACACCCTCCCATCTGGTTGAGCCCACTTACATCCTCAGCTCAGATGAACTCAATGTGAAAGTGGCACTGGAGGATCTTGGTATCACTGGGGTCCATCTCCTCAACAGCAGCCTGGACTTAAGAAGCCCCATCACTGGGACTTATCAGATTTTGCTACACCGTATCCAAAAGAGGAGATCCGTGGAAGCCGTGGGCTACAGCCAGTCAAGCATCAGAGAGTCCCAGAACAGAATCCAATGGACCAGAGCCTCACTTGTCCCGCTAAATACACACCACTCTGCTGTCTGTATGATCATGTAGTAGTTTAGTTTCTTAAAAGAAAAGTTGTCATGGTTCATTTTGGAATATTTTCTTTTTGCCATTTTCCTAAGAGGTGAGAAATTGGACACCACTGTGGTATCCAGCATGGAGCTGGACCACAGAGATCCAGGCTGGCATAAAGATGGGTTTATAAGTTGGACATTTGAAGGGTTTTAACCACTTCCTGGTCCTGTTGACAGAGTGGGGGTGTCGGATAGACAGTGGAGATGTTCTAAAGAGATATAGATGAACTGATACTTCTAAAGAAATAGCGAAACAAACACAATTCATTTTGAGAAATTAATATATAGGGTTTTTTTTACTAGCAGAAAAAAGCTTCTTCAAGGCTTTAAGCGAAGGAAACTTTGTTTGGCTCCATCACCATATTCAACATCAACATTAGTTTCTTTTGATCTCAGTTTCATGAAGAAGGGAAATAACCCTATTCTGCAAAACACTGAGCTAATCCGTAAGTATTTTTTTTCCGGTTTTTAGTAGATCTAAAAGGAAACGATGTGGTTTCCCATTTCAACCAGCCTGTCAAAAGATACTCTTATGCCGATGTAAGTGACTGTAAATGAAAAGGTAGACCAGTGTAGTAGTTTGTGACCATACTTGGCAGCAGTGTGCGCACTAAGATAACATCCAACTTAATGTTCTATTGAAACCAACTGAGCATGAATTCAATTTCACCTCAACTGACAATGACTCAGAGGTTCATTTTTCAGTAAATCAACAGGAATGTGGAAATGAAACCACATGTATTATTGTTGATAAAATCAAATAAATGAGTGAAATGTCAATCAGGACAATGTAAATAGGACTATAAATAGAATGGCATTCAAAATACATTTCAATACATTTGAATGTATTGAATGTATCATATCCAGACATATGATATCAAATTTATCAACATAAAATTCCTGTGACATTTCAAAACTTGAGATACGTCCATCCCTGATTCTTGGCTCTTCTCCATACACATTTACCAGCAGTCAGTTCTGTTGTAGGAACACAGCCAATAATCTTTCAGGAAACAAAGCCAAGTAAAAGCATATGGCATATTACGGCAGTAAAAAAAATGCCATTTCAAAGCTTTGCGGTGGGCAATGTATTATGACTGCTTTCATCCTGTTTCTCTTTATAGACTGTGATTTGAGTCATGATTCAGGCGTTATAATTTTTGGCACCAAACCTGCTGACGTTAATTTTAAAGTTTCTTTTTACACCATGTAGATAGCAGAGATACAGTAATAAGAAATGAGTCTGTGTTTTATGGCTCTTACATTTGTTTCTAAGCTGACCTGTAATGTGCTCTAATCAAATTTTTGTTTCTGATTTGTACGTGTTCAAACATCCCATTTGTTTCAGAGTTGGGTGATTTTTATTCATATTGTTTTTCCTTCTCATGCTTGCCCTTCATGGTTTTTTCCCCCGATTAAAGAAGGCTTACATTTCTGCTCATGATGCCAAGCAGCATATTCTCCCTGCCTCAGCATGCAGAAGTGAGGAGCGCAGCACATTTCTCAAGACGAGTTGACATAAAGGAAAAACAAATCTGAGCACCAACATACAAGCAGCATAATCTCTGACCACTGAAGCTGGTTCATCTATTAGCCCTGCTCAAATGTCTACTGTAAAGTATATGCTGTTGATGTTTTGGTAACCATGATGTGTTTGACAGGTTGTCCATTACTTCTGCCTTTAAGCTATGTTGGCAGCTAATTCAAAGAAATACTTAACCTTTAAGCTCGGAGGTTTCTCGGCTTTTTAATGTTGATCGCTCAACTTAAAACTTTTCAACAATCACGTGACTCTTTTGTGCTCTTTTTTGTTTGCTCTCTTGGGCACATTGACTGAGAAGATCATTTCACACTTTGTATTTAATCAGCAGTCTTCAGATAATTAACACACTGTAATTCACAGGCTTGTGGTGTCTGATAATTTCACACTTAAGACTTATTTTTAATTTGCGGTTTGCAACATCAATCATCATCAATCTACAAAGTGTGCAAAATCAAACTGTGTACTCTTCATGGAGGGATTTTATCAGCTGCGTGTCTCTGCAGTTCCTGTGAATACAGACAAAAATTACACAGCTCACTGTAAATCTAACAATGTCAGCCACATTGATGAATGCCATCATAAATGTGTCAGGTGCAGATGCATTTTCTCTTTTAAAACGTGCCTACTTTCTGCAGAAATTTAGCTGCACCGTTCGAAGCAATTCATTGACAGTCCAAGTATTAGTGTCAGGTAAAATTAAAAGTTACACAACAAGACAAGATGTGAAAACAAAAAGGAGTATGCATATCAATTTTTTATATATCTGTAAGGAGGATGGAACTTGTGGCGGCATGCACTTGTTAAGCAGAAAAACACAAAGATTCGAGCAAATCCCTATGTCATTGCATCCAATCCTCTTGATCCTATTTGTTATTATTATTGTGAGAAGAGCTCAAAAAATAAGACCTTAGAGTGCCATCAATTCTGTGTGATCACACAATCCCTTGTGTGAAATAGGTCACTTCACCACTTTCTCTCCTGCCCATATATCAAGAACAAGTTTCGATGTTTTTTTGGTATTGCAGTGACTGATAGTAAAAACTGGAGCAATGAAATCACTCCAAAGGTTGTTTAGGGTGAGAGGAGTTACACATATACTGTTATCATTGTATTTGATTATAGGAGGATCAGGTGATGTGCGAGAATGAATTCAGCCTCATAAAGAACTTTGCGGCCATGTAAACATTGTAAAAAGTTTATTTTGTTACTGTTGTGTACTAACCTGCGTTAAAACTATGGCTGTATACTCATGAATGTTACTGACACCAAATGACTTTTATATAATGTCACTTGTTTTGATGCAAAACATTGTAAAAATGGGTTTAATTTCCAATAACGCAAAGAAAACTGTACAAAAGCATTTATGTGTGCATATACATAGACTTTTAAACAAGGTTGTGTCAGCTATGAAAAGCAGCTTTATTACAATGATCCACAAACTTTTATGGAGACAAATATAATGTAATAAAAAGCTAAACACAAAAGACATTTTAACTGAAAGACAGCTTCTCCTGCAGACATTTTATTTTACATTCAACTCCACTCCACCACCATCTATACAATTAAACATCTTACTGAGAACCAAAAGTTCTTAAAAGGCAAGAAAATGGGCACAATTATTCTCCGTGAATAATGTATTCATATATATTTGTGTGGAGATCTCCAAACCACAGTAAGTAAAGTCCCGCTGCGGCTCTACACAAGCTATTAAACCTTAGCTTAATGCAGTTGAAAGCAAAAGTAATTCGACGTTTGTACAGTTTTCCCAACTGCCTTCCCGTCATCCATAAAAATGTTATAAACTGCATCTTGCTTAATGTTAAGATTAGCCAGAGTGCAATGACAGGCGGAGCGGTTACGGGAAGATCAGCCTCTTCTTGACCATTTTTGATGGAGCTGTGGAGAACAAAAATATTCCGTTCAAAATCAATTTCACACCTTTTTTTAAGTCTTATAATCAAACCTACAGACCAAACACAAATCAGAAATGTAATTTCTGCCTATTACTCTGACAGTGCATTCAGAAATATTTCAGATGCAAAGAACTAGATTGAAAAACTAGTAAATAAAACATTTCTATTGGAAACAGATAAGAGTGTCCTCACGGTACTGCCAGAGACAAGACTTGTTATCACTCACCCTCCTGGGGGGTTTGTTGCTGTCATTACTGCTTCCCTTTTTGTCAATCTTATGCATCAACTCCATGACCCAGTCCTCTCTAGGGTTTGCACAAAAGACCCGCCCTTTCCTCATGGTGAATCTAAAGAACAATTGATACAAACAGATCTTTATTTTCAGTATTAATGATTAAGAAAAACATAAAAATTTCACTTGGGCTGATAATTACCCCTGTAAAGTGGGGCCCTTACATGATAGCTGGGATGTTGCAGCCTCCATCCGTTTCCTGCCGTCTGTACTTCACCGCATGCTTTTGAGTGCTGTGGCCCAGTTTTCTCACATATTTCAAACAGCAGTCATCATAGGAAACTGAGGGATCAGGAATCAGTAAAGTCATAAATCCAGTACCATGATTTATAATATCATTTATGCATTTCTAACATCAATAAAGTGCATTGAATCGGGTAGAATAATCCAAAAACCATCTACGCAACCAGAAAATGCTGATCCTACCAAACAGGGGAATAAATATCATTATATTTATTGTTTTGTTCAGCAGCATCAGCATTCCCTGCATTGCCCACACAGGTATTTAAAGGAGCAATAAACCAGCTTCAATAATCCTCATTAAATTTCTGCTGTGACACTACTGCCAGTTACGAGGTGAGTTACTTCTCACCTTGGGCCGGTGCAAGACAGAGCGTGAGGCTCAGGAGGAAGAAAATCATGAAGAACCTCATGGTGCAATCTGTAGTTGCAGGACTGAATTCAAAAAAAGAAGCAGATGGTTACAAGCAGTTATTCCAAAGTTAACCAGCAATCAGCCTTATCGCTGTGATTGTCCCAGGTCTCCCCACACCTTCCCTGTTCTACCTGAAACCTTGAACTTTGAGCAAATATTTCACAGCACATGGAGCAACCTAAATCTCACTAGCTCTTTTTAGTCCCACGACTCCGTATCTCAGTCTTCTAAACACAGATTTATTTTGCACGTGTTCAATGAAGCAATCATAAACATTGACATATTTGTATCTGATGTCTATTCTCCAGAATGTTTCCTGTTAAGAGCTCTTTTTTTTTTATGTCTTACATATAAATTTTTCTTTAAAAAGTTTTTAAAAAATCTAAAGAAAAAGCTGAATGTGGCAGATTCATGCCATGATGATATGAATTAATGTGTGACATCATACATAAATGAACAAAGAGAAAGGAATAAAGGATATAATATAGGAAACATTTTTAATGTTACACCAATGCAATTAATTTTATCTCTTGGCATTCGGATGAGTTTCTTACAAAGACAAACAAAGATTGTGATGTTGCTATTCATATTGGGATTTAGTACTCACCTCTAGAGCTCCAGATGTTGTCTGTTGTGTGTCGTCTTGTCATTTGTATATCTACCTAAGGCGGGGCTCCAGTATAACACTCAGCGGCAGCACTCAAATTTCTATGAAACCTTTTTCTTTTTTTTTTTAGGTCAACTCAGGATTGATGACATTTATTTTTTGTAGCATTTCCTCCAAGAGTTCATGTTCAAGACTGTGTTGTCTTGCCATACACCTCCTTAAATAGTCAGAGATTTTAGAATATTGCACTAAGACCTCTTACATTCTGTAGAAGTCGGGGTTCCATCTTGAACATAATTAGGTATCCCTTTTAGTCAACATTAAAACATTTTTAAATTTCGTTTTGAGATTTAGATTCAATGTGAAACTGACATTTCTTTCACTGTCTCACGTTTTCCCAACCTTGTTTTCATTGGAGTCTAGCCTATGAAACTCTGAAAACTTTTGAACTCTCTTCACTCTGACAGTCACTTATTGAGAAATATTCATTCATTAGTCGCTGTTGAATGAAGGATTTACTGCACTCACTCTTACATAACTTGTATTCAGCTCATCTAAAAAGTTCTGTTGATGAAATCCACAGACTTAACAAGTTTTAACAAAAATGGAACAACACACTTTAACAACTGCACTTTTGTGCTTTGATGAAACTGCTGACGTTTATTCTGCAAAAATTCTTCCCCTATATTGTCCCAAGTGTGTTTACTTGAGCAACAGAACAGGCATTTGTAAATTTGCCTTATGTTTTTATCTTTGAATACAAGTGCCATTACTGCATTTTGGAATTATTCAAGCATACATCTGTATAGACAACTAAATGCATGCCTCTGATGTAGAGTAATGGTTATGAAATTGTTGATATCACTTTAGATCCTCATACAGTTTGTAACAAAATCTGATGATAGTAGAACTGCACTGTGATACTTTGAGAGAACTTGAAAATAAAATTTCATTTCCATTCATAATCTGTTTAATACTGAAAAATGGTGATGTTTGAAACATAGAACCCTGAATTTTCAAAAATGAAATTTTAATTCCAGGCATATTAAGGTCGCTCCCCACAAAAGCTCCTAGTCAGCCTTTTTGTGCTGGAGTACATATCATGTAGCATGCATTGATTGATGTACAATATAGAAATGAGAGTGACTGAGCTGGTACTCATTTACTTTCAATGCTGGAAGTGTGGAAGTCCCCAACAGATTTCACACAAAGTCTTATCAGGCCATAAAGACAATAACTTGGGATCAATGAAGTTCACCCGTTCAAGTTATTAGAGACTGATTTTTAGGGCTTTGAATGCATAGATTGGGGATTATTGTTGATTGCACATTATGACAGATCATACGTTCGGCTGAAATGTCGCTCCCTGACTGAAGTCTTTTTATTGCAGCTAATCCTGCTAATTATATAAATTATGTAACTTGTAAGTGTGCAGGTGTTTCTGCCGTGCTGCTGGGTAAGATAAACCCTGCTAGATTGACGGTAAAAGCTTGTTCACACCCCCTGAAATGGTTGTCAGTATTTTCTTAAGGTCTTGACACTGATGTATGAGACAAATTTTATACAGAATCAGATATGAAAATACCATTTTCAGTCATGCTGACCTCTGACAGCTGGTGGACTGCAGTGAAAACACTTGTCAGTATTACCATTTGCCATATCCACCCACATCCTGTTAATTCCTAGTTGCTAAGTTGCTAAGTTGCTATGTCCTTTTCACATCATTTTGTGTGTGTGTGTGTGTGTTGAACACACTTCTGACATGTATTAATGAGCCTTGACTGCCTGAGCAGACATTTGATAGCACAGTTCTATGTTTATACTCTCACGCAGCCTGATAAAGCTCCATGAAGCATTTCATGGAGCTGCCCTTTCCATTTCCTTTGAGGATACTGTTGCTGACTTCATTTATTTACTAGACCACCACTTCTACAACAGCATCACTGTAAGATATGTTGTGTAGAAAAAATGAATTCCGTGGATTTCGTCCCACTTCACCCAGGCAGTAAAGCCCACCATTTACATTCGGTTTGTTGGGATTTATTTGGAGTTGCCTCAGTCTCTTCATGCAACTGTGGTACTGCTCTGAATAGTCCCTGTGAGCCATGTGGGTTTCATCATATGAAGGAGATTTTAATGTTTTTTGGAAAGATAACCTGTAACTTCAATGAGAAAAAAACACGACAGAATTGGCCCATCGTTATCCTGGTTGGGATCCTGATGTATTAATAGTAAAAGAGCATTTGTCAGCAGGTGATGGTCCACTGCCAAGGCGACTTCGACTTTGGCTGCATTGTCCTCAACCTTCCTTTAAGACAATACAATGTGTCCCTTTATCTCTTCGATGTTGTCATTTTGCATGCATATTAACAGAGACATCTCCAAAAAGCCATTTATCAATGCGTGAGAAACTTTGCTTGGCAAACAGTATGGAAAAGCTTCAGTGGAGATGAGGACAGCGCTGTCTCACATGCAGTGGACTGAATGACCCTAATTTACCAGTTACCTCTGTTACAACCATCCATCTCAAAATGATGTATACCTGAGCAAGAAAAATGAAAGCAAACATAAAGGAAAGCAAGCAAAAGTGAATTTAGTTCCTGAAAGTTCTCATACTTCATTTTCACTGATTCTGAAGAATCAGCTAGGTTCATGTATCCCATTTCAGGTGATTATGAGTGAAAGTTCAGAAAGATGCAAAAATCATTCTCTTCTTTTTCTATGAACATTGAAATATGAAAAGCAAAAGTTCCTCACCAATGTCACAAAATAGATATTAAAGGTCCCATGTGTTGTTGTACCTGTAAATGTGTTTCCCCTCATGATTCGAGGTTAAAGTCTGTCTTTCAGACCTGGAGTGGCCAGATAGAAGAAAAAATGTGAGGGTTTGCAAATGCAACACTTCATTTTGTACACTTCTGTACTAAATGTGATTAATTTTAGCTGTAACACCACACTACTTTCCAAACCCGAATTTGTATCATAAATTCATTCATCACTCAGCTATTTTTCACATGAAGTACAAATGTGTTCTTCAGATGACCCTTCTAAGATGACAAGATAAAACAGAAATAATGCTTAAGAAATAAGGCGCTTTGGAGCATGAAAGAATGGTTGGAGTATAATCACCCCTGTATTTTCTCAATCTAATTCATCTGACAAAAAAAAATGTATTATGAATCAGAGTCTATCTGAGGCGATCTCCATCAGATAAGGTGACAATATTATTTATTATTACACACACATCTAGAGGACAGGAGGCCAGCCTTATAAGTCTCCGCTGAAATCTGGTGCTGGTCAATTTAATTATTTGAACACGCTTACGGAAACTGTTAAAATATCTAAAAACTTAGTTAAGCATAACAAAAACATCCTAATGCTTAGCTTGCACGTAATTGCAGTTTAGACACCGTTAAGGTCCTTGGCCTTCTACCAATGAAAATACAGTAACTCACAGATGATGTTGATAATTCCCAAGCTGATGGGTAGAGACAGAAATGAAACTGTTATGGCTCAAAGTGCAAGCCAAACTCTTCTGACAGGTGAAGGCTTTCTGTGCAAATAGCATAAACACATGCAGTGGCTTGCTCGAGTGTTGCCTGAGGGTGAATTTGAAGCATGACTCTTTCTGAAACCTTTTGAACAAGATTAAGCAACACAGATTCTCTTGAAATCATCTTTAATGCATCATTCTATTCAGTGTTCCTTAAATATAAATGAACTACCAGGATGAACAGCTGGTGTGTTTACATCTGTGCTGGATTTCCCCCATGATTATTGCCTAAATCTTGTTTTGTTTTGTTTTTTTATCTGGCTTTATCTGGTGTTTTTACAGGGAAAATGTAACTTCTTTTTATGTAGAAGTCCGTCATTGGGCCATTTTTTCTACAGCAAATAGTCTGTTTAGAAGTGAGGCAGAGAGAGAGCTTGACAAAGAGTTGGTTTCCTTCTGCAACAGAGAGCAGCTGTGATTGTAGTCATTGTCTTGATCCCATTTTCACAAACTCATGAACTGATTTTCTCAATATGTCTGGATGAAAGTGGCATTTTGATAATGATGGTAATTATAAGGGAGTAACTGTCTTGTTAAAAAAACAGCTGATCTGGACAGAAATTAAGTGAGCAAGTCTTTTCACAGTTAGTATGACACCATTTATCCTGCTTTGAACCCACAAAATGAAGTTAAAATTATTACATATAATCATTATGTCGTTATGTAAATGAGGGAGGTCCACCTCCAGCAGAAAATGCTTGTTTGCCCTCTGGTGGCAGGTGAAGGGACTTTGGACTGATATTTAAAACTGGCACGCAAGCAGCAAACAAGGAACACAGAGCTTTAAAAATAGCTTCATCGGACGTAGTTGTCAGACAGTAGTGCTTAGAAAAGACAGATCAAAAGGCATCAGCATTTGAAATTACATGTGCATTTGGATGATGTAAACAGAAAGTCTGGTTTCAAAACATTCAAAAGGGCTTTGTAAATGTTTTATGAGGCAGAAAATACATGCAACATGTTCATTAGACTAAAAGGGCACAGACCACTGCAAATTACTAAACTGGCTATCATCAATTATACCTGTCCATTGAGGACAGTTTGTATTTCTCGTTAGACTAACGAGTGCCAACTTTCTTCCATTCATTTGTGAAAATGAACATGTATACAAATCCATTATGGTGAGGATCACATCTGTTTTGTAGCAGCCATGCTGTGTTTTTACTTTTTTTTTGGGGGGGGGGCATTATGTTGACAAACGGCCTGTTAGATAAAAACTCACAAGGCCTCTGTCCACAAGGTAGCACTACGCCACCGTGTGCATGAGCCTAAACATGGTGATTATAGAACAGACATAATCTGGATTCATGAAATGTGAGCCGGGCCTCATTTTGTTTACCTCTACATAATTGGCTAAATACTGCCAGCACCTGCACAGCGGTCGCTCCGGGGAAGGCTGTAGAGCTGCAGAGGTAAATAAACATGGATAATTAATGACAGCTCAAAAACACATTTGTGAGAAACATTCCTCCTCAGCTGTTCTTTTTTTTTTTTTTCTACGAGGTGAAAGGCGATAAATTCATTACTTTTTCTCCACCCCTCTGCAAACATTGCTGTTACTCCTCGGGAACTGAAGAAATGCCTTGTTGCCCCTCTGGACATTTTTCATCTTTTAATGTGTTTTCTGTAGCTTGTGCAGCATTTCCTCCTCCCATACCTGCTCCTCTCTGCCGTGGGGACTAATTTTGCTGTCATTATGGATGAAGACAACTGAACTGCCTGTCTACTGTGGAAGGAGGCAGTGAGGTGTGTTTGAAAGGCCCAGAAAAGGTCTGCGAAGGGACCTGAAGTAGGGATTGTTTGTCAAAGTGCTCTTTAAAAAAATGGGTTAATAGCCAACTTTTTTTATAAGCCACAAATCATAAAACAATTGCTATTAATAATACATTAAACCACGGTATGTTTCCACAGAGGCCTGGAGAACTGCTGTTTTAGCAGGTTGGACTCTCCAAGCAAACTTAAAGCTGTTTCATTGTAGCTGGTTGGAATATGGTTGATTAAACAAAAACAAAAACAAACATCTGTGCCATGACAGGCCACGATGCTGTTGTGGGCCACAGAGGGGCACAGGGGGAGGGCAGGAGGTCCCTTAAAGCCTCAGGAGGTCCCTTAAAGCCCCAGGAGGACCGTTAAAGCCCCAGTGAACGGGGACGGCGTGCCGCCCGCCGCGGAAGCCGCCCCAGCCTCGGATTGTATTATCTGCGCGGTGGGTTGTGGGTGTGTGAGCGTCGAAGTAAAATGGCGGACTTGGCAAACGAAGGTGAGTAAGTGGCTGTGTGAGAAAAACAATACCGCTGCTGCGGCGTTACAAAACTCTGCCCGTGCAGCCGTCCGCATGTCTGACAGCAGAAATAAAGCTGCGGTGGCCGTGGTGCGTTAACGGCGAGTTTTTAGGCGAATTGATGCGTTTACTGTACTACATCGTTAGCCGGGCAGGCTAACAATGCTAACGGCCGGGCCGTGTGTAATACCTGGAATGCCTCGGAACGCCCTCAGAAGCCGCCGGCCACTAGCAAGGCTCACCGTCTAACGCTAGCACCCGGCTATTTATAGTCGCTGTGTTTGGCCGTTTGTGGTGAGATAAATGATCGTAATGCGGGTTAGAAACACAACTTTCCGTAGCGATAGATGAAAGACTCTACTTTAATTGACCTTGTAGGGGCACGGTCGCTTTGTTGTTACTGTAGATGCTATATGTTTACAGGAAGGCATCCTTGGTGATATTTTAGGCAGCTAAGCGCTCAGTTGGCTTGACGTTCATTTAGGCGCGTAGAAAGAGAAACGTCCGGCCAGAAGCAGTGCTTCGGTGCAGTCACGGCTTCCTCTGGGTTAACCGCATATTCTGCTGAAATGTGCTTGTCATCGCGTAGATGTGTTGACTGTGGGAGAAATCAGCGACAATCTTGATGTCCTTGCTCGACGGGCAAGATGACTCATGCGGGATGGAGCGCAGTAGCAAGCTAGCTAGCTAGCTAACTAACTAACAGGCTAAGCTAAGCTCAGCTCGGCTACGCTCCCGCTATAAGGAGCAACCTGTGGCGCCGGGTATTTGCTGGAACGGGTTAGCTACTGTACATGCTAGCTGGTTAACAGAAGCCGGGCACATTTCGGGCTACTTGAATATCTGAAGCGATTAACATCGTTGCTCGTCGGAAAATGTTGACATTCACTGGCTAAAGAGCTGATTGGAAACCCGCTCAGAGATACACAGCTAGTTGTCAAATTGTGAAATATAGGTCACACAACGTTTTCGTGTTTTTTTTTTTTGTTTGTTTTTTGGCATTAAATGTGAATGGCACATTATCAGACAGTGTTTGCGTTCTGGGGCTGTGACAGATAGACAAGGCCGCTGATTTGTATTTTTTTTGTAAACAATCACGTCTGTGCTGTCTGATCGGCTGTTACCGCATGTATTTCTATCAAGGCAAAGCTCACATCGACAGCGATGCTACACCTGCTCAGTGTGACAGGCCCAGCCCAGACAGAGGAAAACCTTTGTCTGCAAACATTATAGGATTACACATTTTACAGGGGTTACCGTGTGAAGGTAGGCGCATTAAGGGACCTAAAGTGAATTCAATATATTACCTGGCCTGGTGATTGCTGTTCTAGTTGGTTGTGTTTATAGCTTACAGCAGCAAGGTGATGTCTGTGAGTGGAGGAATAAAATGCCTCTCTTGATTATGACAGTAGCTTTAGTTGTTGTTGCTCGACTGTGTGGAGTTTGATAAAATAATGCTCTTTTGTTTGCCGTGTTGTTCCATTCTTGTATTATTTTAGGATTGTGTAGTTCAGGACAACTGTGCATGATCTCTGTCCGACTTGGTGCTTCTAACATAATCACACAGTTGTGGTGTATTCTGTTTGCCATTGACTCTTTAACATTTATTGAAATTAGATATTTCTCAGCACTTTAGAAATCTGTTTTCCTGAGTCACCTTTGACACATTAATTTTGCACTTTCTCTTTTCTAGCTGTTATTGGCCTCGATGAATGTTGCATTAAAAACATTTTTAACAGTTTTATTACCACACTGCAACAGAGAATTATCCTGTAAATGCAATTTGAGAAACAACATTTTTTTATGTCATATAGTGTAGGATAGAAAGACTTGGACTTGTGACACGATATGTTGACACACAAGAGATAAATTGCTGTGTATTGAAATTTTATGCATGTATAAGTGCTAGATTGCAAACACAAATAACCTTGTAGACTTTATCAACAGTCATGATTCAGCTGCTTTTAAGATTAAAATAAGGCCAAATAATGAATGAGCCATGAGTTTAGGTTATTTTCTACCATAACACATGAGTAGGAGTGCTGTTAATCTAAGCTAGTGTTTGGATGACTAGCTTACATCTTCTCTTAACAGACAAGCCTGCCATAGCGCCTCCTGTGTTTGTTTTCCAAAAAGATAAAGCACAGAAGGTAAGTTTCCATTCAAGTTTTTATCAAGGCTTAAACCGAATGTTTTTTCTTTATCTATTATTCTTGAATTCTGTCAGGACTGAATTCTTGAAAATCACATATTGCAGGGGAGTTTAACTCATATCTGCAAACTAGGCCCTGTGAGAAGTAAAGATGCACATACATGGCAGTTTATTGTGTACCCTTGGCTAAAACGTCTCCAGTGTAATACAACAGCCCTGCATTCAACTCATGCCTTCAGAGATAAAGTGGCGTTGATTCATCTGTTCAATTATTTGGTAGATTGTGATGGTCTTGAATTCTACTATAATACGTGGAGAGTTGTTTATGTTATTGAGTCCATCCTCATTCATATAAATAGGGTAGAAATTAATAGAAACACCTGTCTATATAGCGAAACAGATCAACAGCCCCAGACACTGCAGCCTCCAAAGGTATTATACAGCTGAATCAACACACCTACCAAACACAAACTGAACATTATGATCTTCATTGAGGTAGGATTTATTGCAGGATGGCTGTATTGGATTGCATTAGTTTCAGCTAGGTGAACTAAATAAACAGAACCATGTTCCACTGTTATTCATTATTGCAGCTTCAGACAGAAAAACACAGCGAGCTCAGCAAAATGCATCCCAACATTTTTCACGTGTTGTTAATTTTCCAATGATTTCAATGGTGAGGTCCATTCTTTTGGGAGACGGAAGGATTAAGTGACTTGTGTTTTCTTTAAGCGATCTGCGGAAGGCTCAAGTGCAGAGGATGGAGAAGGTAAATATAATGTCCAAATGGTCACTTTTTTCCTTAATTATTTTTTTCTGGTAGTTGTATTCAAATTTGAATTGTGCTAATAACTTTCACTTTCAGATTCAGATAAAGATGAGGCAGGGTATTGCCCCCCAGTGAAAAGGGAAAGGACCTCATCATTCCCACCCCCACATTCTGGTAAGGACATAGAGTGACTTAACTTGATTGCATGAGGCGTTAAATTTGTATGCTAACTGCAATGTCTGTCTGCTACTTTGCAGTTCCCAAGAACAATGTATTCATGCCCTCAAGTTTCTGCCAGTCTCCTACTGGGAACTCTGACTCAGAGCCAGGTGAGACATCTAAGCCACCATTAGTTTATTTTTACAATGAAAAGGCCAGAGGCTGTAATAATCCTTGTTTCAGAAGTCAGGCATGTACTTTTTTCAATAGTTGAAGACAACAAACTCAAAAAATAGCTAAAATGCACAAAAAAAAAACAATAAAATATTTTTTGGGAAGTGATTATATCCCATTAAAATATTTTTAAAATCATTCATAGTTGTCCATCACTAGTTGCAAATAAGATGCCTGAAGTTTTGCGTATTCCCTTCTACCAAATGCGAAATATGCACTTTTTCCCCCAGGAATGACAACAAAGTGAAGATAAGATAATAATCCTTTATCATGTTACAGCAGCATTGGACATATAACAACACCATATATAAAAAAACAAAATACGATGAGTGCAATTGTAAAGTCAAAAACAAACAATTTCATT
This sequence comes from Remorina albescens, assembly GCA_034769265.1. Classification (NCBI taxonomy): domain Eukaryota; kingdom Metazoa; phylum Chordata; class Actinopteri; order Carangiformes; family Echeneidae; genus Remorina; species Remorina albescens. Next base: position 5,805,538 of record CM068478.1, on the reverse strand, counting down.
GATTTGCTCAGTTTTATATGGAACATATTTAAGGCTTGGATTTGGTTATTTTAGAAGAATTTGTTCCTCTTCTGTCCTCCATCTGTCTCTAGCCATACCAGGAGTCTTGTAACAGCTTGGGTTATGTAGCAAATACAAGCTGAATATACCCAGCCACATGAGCAGGAACCCACTTGCCAGCAATTAGGTGAAAATGTCTTCATTATGCGAACACTATGACCTTGTACAGACTCTGACCATGCCCCCCACACACAGTTGTCTTGTGCTCTGTCCGTTTGACTTGCCAAGTTCAGCCATGGGTCAAGATCTGTCTTTACCAACCAAATAATAGATGCCAGTACTTGACAAAGGCAAAGTTTACACTGACATCAGTAAAGACAGTGAATTTATTATTGTAAGACTCCTTGATGTCATGTACATGTAGTAGGCAGCAGTTTGTGTGGTGCTTCCTGAACGTGTTAGTGGAGTGGTTTATCAGAGATAAGTAATTTGGCATTTTTGGGGAAATTTTCATGTGTCTTTCTTTTTTAATTTGGTTTGTCAATAAATTTGGCAGTACAAAATATGATCGGTTGAACAACTTGTAGAAGTACACGAAGCAGAATACAGTAGCTTTGGTTTCCAGATTTTTAGCACTGATTAGGGTAGGTTTCTAAAGATGATGAGATGGAGAGAAAGAGGTAGAAATAGATCAGAAGTCCAAGGGTTCGTCATGTTACACAGGTATTTGGATTGCTACTCAGTTCTTGAGGCTTGACAAAGGTTTCTGGGGTAACGTGCTATGGTCTGAAAGAAGCAAAGACAAAAGGAACATGCATCTTTTTTTTACTGTCTGCCTTTTCTTGTGCTCAATCTCACCAGAGGAGAAGCCTGTGGGATTCCGTTTAAAACCACCAACTCTCATACACGGACAGGCACCAAGTTCAGGTTGGGTTTTGATGTTGTTTCTGTTCTTCATATAAAATTGGCTCACACTGAGTTCACTGAATTGGAAAAGGCTTCAAACATGAACCCAGACTTTCACTCTTTCAGAAATGGAAATGACATCTTAAAGTGAGACATGTGTGGTCTTTCGCAGGTGTTCCAAGTCAGAAACCCAAGGAGCAGCAACGCAGTGTCCTCCGCCCTGCAGTTCTCCAAGCACCACCCTCGAAATCACATATAGAGTCCAGTGAGTTTGCTGAGATTCACCAACCTTATTAGCTCATACCAATTAAACTTACGTAAACATTGTAAATGCCTAATAATTCATTATGTTGATTACTGATATCTTCAGTAGTGTGTTCTATTTGTAACTTGCAAGTTAAATTCCCTCTGAGGAAGGAAAAAAAAAAAAAGTGTGTATATATGTATATATATATATATATATATATATAAAAACAAAACAGTAAATTATGTTTCTCCTTTCTTTCTTGACATTTCAGATTCCATTTGTGGAACCAATGGTGTGAAAAAGTCATCAGATGGGCCACCTGTGACCCAGTCCCTGTTCCTGAACAACACAGAGCACTCAGCCACCCTGGCGAAGTCACTGGTGAGCAGTGGTTAAATCTAAGCACAGTTTATAATAAAAGGCTCATCAGTTCAGTACAGGCTTTGTTTAAGGCACCAGCATTTGCAGGAAACCATTTAACTTTAGTTTCTTCACAGAAGAGATGAAGACTTATGAATATTTCTGAGCCTCTCTGAAATGAGGAAGCATATTCAATCTCTGCACATTTAAATTGAAGGCATCACTGTATTATGAGTGAATGCTGCTGATGTGAGTTTCTCTTCTGCCCAGGGAAGCTAAGACTAGCTGCTGTAAAACTCGTATGGAAAAATACACCTCTAATGGATAAAAGCTTTTAAAGTAAAAGACATTTTTTCTTCCTTCCCCATTTCAGAAACATGAAAATGAGGAAGATGGAGCAAGTGGTAACAAAGATGGAGGTGGAAGAGAGAAGAAGGATGCAGATGTAGCAATATCTTTCGTGTTTGGTCAGAATATCAAAGACAGAGCAAAGGTGGGTTGGTTTTGTTTTGTTTGTTTTTTTCAGTTGTCAATATAAAGTCAGCAGACTACCATGAGGTGAAAATATGATTAACAAAAGCAGATTAAAGCAATTAGAAGTGGCAGTCAAAGAAGCAGCTTATACACATTTCCTTAAAATTCTATCCTAACTAATGAGTTACCTTATAATAGCCTACATTTTCTGACTGTTATGTATCTTTATAATTACATTAAGGGTCTCTGTTCCCTTAAGAGACATTTTTACTGCGGTTTGTCTCTCCAGTTCCTAATAAGGGGTGCATTTTTTTGATGAGCTTTTGAACCATGTCCAATGTTATTTAAAATTTTTTATGGTCAGTGTGGAGCAGTTGTGGTAGAAACATGTTGAGACAACTTGGGAATCATGATTTGAGGGTTTTTGGAGGAGGGGGGAGGTTGCTGCCATCTCCAAACTTGGCTCATGCATTATTTGCAAATTAAACACATGTACTTTTTTTCCCCCCTAGTTGGAGGAGAACAGTACAGAAGACAAGTCAAAGGATAGTGTGCCAGTGGACTCTCAGTCCGAGGGCACTAATTATTTCTTACAGTACATCTCTACCCCAAGGTAATGAAATTGTGCCCTCCTTTAGAAGTATTTTTAGAAATTCATCCTCATTTATGATTAACTTCATCAACTTAATAATAGTCTCTTTTATTTCCCTCCCCTTTTAGTTCAAAAAATGCCGCAAACAGTACAGACAGTGGGGCAAAATTTGTTTTTGGGCAGAACATGTCTGAAAGAGTTCTGGTAAGTCGTTGAGCTCGTTGTGTACGTGGTCTGCCTTGTTGGACTGGAAATCCCCAAATAATTTAGCTTTGAACAAGTTCCAATGACCTGCTTCTTGTATTTTCAGAGTCCCCCCAAGGGTGAGTCCTCGAATGAGGAAAATAAAGAGGTTTCAACTATACCTGCTTCAGAACCCTCATCACAGGAAACCACCCCAGAGAAAGGTAAAAATGTAACCCCACTGATTCTTGGAAAAATGCTTGGTCTTATCCTGGACTGTTAATCCATGAGATACTTCACTACAGATAACATAAATTTGACCTTGACCTTGATGTCCATAAACAACCAAAACAAGACTTTGTGCTGTATAAGAGTTGGTTCAACACTAATGTAATACTAAAACTATGATCCTAATAGAAGTAGTCAATGTCGTTTGTCTATTAGATTAAGACATTTAACTAAGTCCTCTGATGTCCACATCAAATTTTGTGGTGATTTGGTTTTTCATTAGCTCTCCCTAAAGAGCTACGAGTGGAATAAATATTTAATCTCTAATCTGAGATGCTAATTTCATACCACTAGTGATCTATTAGCATTAAAGCTAATTTCTGTGTGGAAAATATTCCTTTGAAATGTGATCACTAAAGGACCTTTTAGTTCTATATATGTAACTGTGAATCTGATGGGAAGGAACTGGGCCAGTTTATGCACAGTAAATGCAAATAACTGCTAGACAGGAATACAGTGCAAAAAAAAAATTTTCACACTTGTGTGTATGCATTGAATTCAAATCACTAGAAAATATTGCCTGCTTGCTATAGAGGAAAAACTATAGACTACAGAAGGGAGCATAATCTATTACTTGTTTTTGATGAATCTGTCTGCAGTAGTGGAGGCTAAAATTTTGTTTCTATACAGTTTTAAAAATTACTTTGAACTCCAACCTTGTAACTAGGTCCAATAATATTAACAGTATGGTAAGTTGGCAGTTATTATTTGGGGTCTCAGTTGGAAATCCAATATGTTGGAGATTGACAAGAACTGTCCGCTTATTACAGTGGCATTGAAAAGAAATGAAGTATTTCATAGCTGCTGCATGCTCAGGCATTTGTTGATGTGGATGCAGAGTTTAAGTGGCTCTATTCTGCAGCTCTCCCACAGTAGCCTTAACAGCACTGTGTTCTTCACGATCAGCACTGGCTATGATGATTTTTATTATTATTATTATTATTATTATTATTATTATTCCCTCCACAGAAGATATTGGTTTTGTGTGAGAAAGGGCAAGCTTCTTCTCACGCGTAGGGTTGATGGAAAAACTTAGTGACCTAACATGGACAAACTGAAGGAGGTGCTAATTTGTCATTTTTGTTGTATCTTGCCAGTGAACAGTGTGTCAGAGTCTTTGGAGGAGTCTGCAGCAGCATACACCAAAGCCACAGCCAAGAAGTGCATCTTAGAGAAAGTTGATGTCAAAACTGGAGAGGAATCAGAAAGCAATGTTTTACAGGTAAAGAACAAGCTCCCTTGACTCGAGACATGCTGTAAATAAATATGACGAAAACCGTAACAGTCCACTCTTTTTTATTACAGATGCAGTGCAAGTTGTACGTTTTTGAGAAGACTGCTCAGTCATGGATAGAGCGAGGTCGAGGTTTGCTGAGGCTCAACGACATGGCATCAACAGACGACGGCACGCTACAGTCCCGTCTAGGTAAACACATCTGCAGAAATGTCCTTGGATTGGAAAAAAGTAAACAACTTGCAGTTATAATTATATGCACAGGGACACTATATGGTTCAATTATCAGTGCAGGTGTTTTAATGTTTGTGTTGACTCATTGATTGCCTAATTAAGGATATAGAGGGTGTTAATTGGCATAATTTTTGCAGTGCCTGACATTGAACACAAGGGGGTGCCCTTGTCCATGTTAGAAACTTCTACTACAGACACTACAGCATGATATTAAATGCACTCTGTGTGTATAATGTTGTAATTTGTTTGTACATCCACTATAGAAAATCAGAGTGTAAGACTAAAACTTTTTCATTTTTGCTTTATTTAAAAAAGGTTTTTATGCATTTTTCACTTCAGAAACCATGTCAGGCCATAACTTAATATTTGATGCTATTTCTTCTACTTGTTCATTGCTGTTGTTGGTTGGTAAACTCTTCCAGTGATGAGGACCCAGGGCAGCCTCCGGTTGATCCTCAACACTAAACTTTGGCCCCAGATGCAAGTGGACAAGGCCAGCGAGAAGAGTGTACGAATCACTGCCATGGACACAGAGGACCAGGGAGTCAAGGTCTTCCTAATATCGGTATGTATGTAAAACGTAAATTAAGAGTATGTTTAAAAAATACTCTAATGTCCTTATATGTTCATCTGGGGTTAAACCGTAGAACGTAAAGATCAGATGTTTCAGTGAGGTGGAGCGCAGACATCTGCCTGAGTATCTGACTTTGAGCACAAACAGGACTGAACCAAAAGCTTTGTCATGATTCACCTCCACTGCTGTTAACAATTCTTGACTAGTCACAAAGCTTTGCTGCGCGTGAAAATAACGTTTCTGTGCACTCATTAGTTCTAGTTGGAGCTAAACTACTTGTATTGGAATTCAACACTTCCTCTTCAGATTTTTCACCTTAAAAGCCTTCCAGTCGACCAAACTTCACAACCACTTTTATAGGATGATGGCGTAATAGAAAGAGATGAACTGAGTTTTTCGTGTTTTGTTTTTCTTTCTCGTTCGGTGTAGCTGACATGTCTGTACCAATATCTCTTTTCCACAGGGTAGCTCTAAAGACATAGGTCAGCTGGCTGCAGCATTACATCATCGCATCTTGGCCCTGAAGAGCAGGGTGGAGCAGGAGTCCGAAACCCCAGCAACAACCATACCTGAGGCTGAGGTACCGCAGTCCAATGAGGATGACAGTGATGAGGAGGACAATGCCTCTGCTTCTGCTTCAGCCTCCACTCCTGCTACAAGTCAGTGATTTTTATTTTTCAGTTCAAGTGTATGTTTGGAGAGTCGTTGGTTAACATACCTTTTAACTAAATTAATGAGTGTTTATTTTGTTGCCGCTTTAGATGGATAATATAATTTTTTGTGTTGAAACTGAAAATGTTGATTCCACTTCCTGCTCGTTTGGTGCTACAGTTTGTGGTCATGTTGAATTGTATTATATGAACCAGACGGTGTTTCTGTTATTTTGTCAAACCCAGTCATATCAACAAGGATGGACTGAATTACAGAATTACTTTTCAGTTAAGCGTGATAGTTCAGCGGCACCACACAGTACATACTCTAAAAAGATCATAAATTAGAATCCACTGATCACTTATCTTCAAACCTTTTGTCACCTTGCTGTCACTCCTTTCCTACAGGTAATTCAGAGGGAGGAGAGAGCCAGGCAGCAGGAAGCACATAGCGTCACTCATGGACAGCCTGCTAAGATGCTGCTGTTGAGGCATTTTTCTGTAGGCACCTCCATGGACATCCCCTGACCAACATGGGTCCTCCAGACCAGTACTTTTGGATATTAGAAGTCTAGCTCCAGGAAATAACCCCCGTGCCGGAGTGTCTCACCCAACTTGTGCAGTTCATCTTCTCTGCATTCAGCGTAATATCTGGAGTCGTTTCTTCCCTCCCTCCCCTGTTTTGTGTTTTATTTTTGTTTTCGAGTATTTTTTCTTCTCCCCGATAGCAAAAATAAAGACTTCAAAGCTTTGGTTTGGGACTTTTCTGCTCATCATATTGATGAGCGTAAGGGTGTTTTCCTCTACATTTTAAAGTATGGCACATGTTAAGACTGCAGTTTCTACTTTGGGACCTTTTTACTCACTCTACAGCCGTAACTCTGGACGCCACACATCCAGAAGAGCTTCATTCACAATGTATTTGACTAGTCATCCTGTCGGTTGTTCCTACATTGAGTCCAACTTCCCTTCCCTTCCCTAATCCCCATCTGTCTGTGCGTTAGGTTTTGGCAAATGTAATTTATTTTGGGCCATCATTTTCATGAGGCATCTCAACACCTATGTGCTGTTTGTAATGGCTAGCCAAGACCACTCAAGTTGTCATTAAAAGCAGTTTCTTATATTTCCTATTGACCTATATTATAGTGAATAAAAGACTGAAACAGTACAGTTTCTGCTAATGTGAGTTAATGATGGGGACAAAAGGGCAGAAGGATTCACCTCAAAGTTTTCTCTAAATTAACATATGTTAGTCATTCACCGTGTTTTTGTTCTTGTTTTTTCCAAAATTAAAGAAAAAGAACTCAGTCTACATTCTGCATGTAACTGTTATTTTGCTTTTTTTTTTTTTTTTTATTTCATCATCCCAAGGGTTTATTGTGTTCATACATTTTTTTTTTATTTTGAAGATATACAAACTTTTTATCTATTTACACTTCAGAAGACATGTTGGAATGAAGGCCTAACTTCATGTGTGGAAATTTGAGTGATAACTGTAATATCCTTTGAATGTCATGTACATTTGAATATATCATCATTTAGTAGCGCACCATGTTTTTCTCATCTCCTCCAACTGCCCTCTTTACAAAATAAACCATTTTGGACTGACACCTGCCACTTTTCCTTCTGAAACTGAATTATGTTATTGATCCTGACTTAGAATCCAAATTACAGTCATTGTCACCACGGTGAGAATTAATAGCCAAAAGAAAAAAAACATTTCAACTTTGAACAATGCATAAGATGAATTGATGTGTTTTTGTATTCATGTATTTGATCTGACTACACTGCAGGAATCGTTTCACTGAACATTGATAATGCACTGCACGTATCTGGGACAAGGTTATGAATATTTGATGCATGTAGCGATCGCAGAAGTCCAACGCAAATCTATACATTGAAACCTTCTGCTGCACAGAAGCTTTTCTTTATCCGCCCTTCTGGAGTGATAGAAAAGTGTTTTTATACAGTGTCTCTTGTAAATGACTGCGAAAACTAATTCTGATCTTAGCTATGAAGTAGTACAAAACAAAAACTGTGTAACATAAAGGCTGGTTTTCCCCAGATGCTTTGAAATCCAACACAGTTTAAAAAATGACAAAGTCTCCTCTATTTAAGTGAAACTTACCTCCAGCAGTACTGCCAACTATAACACACTGGATTTACAGAAGGTAAATATACTTTTGTATACAGTTTCATCATTGAGTCACAAAAGGCCTCATCTGTAAACTAACTTCTTCGGTTTAAATGTGAAGCCCACTTAAAGATAATCCTGAGAACACAGGAGAAATAATGACGCTAATTCACCAAAAGTCCGTTCAAGCATAAAAGAATAAAGGGGGACATAAAAAGAAAAATATAAACACAAGCAACATTAAGTATGCAGTCCATAAAACACTGAAGGTGGCTAAAGTAAAAACCGGTGTAAAGTGTGATCTCTGTTTTGCTGTTACAGTAAAAGCCAGCTCTGTTAGTTAGTAGAGAAGTAATGTAATCTAGTAATGAATGACTCTTCTCTGGTTTTAAATGCAGCTCAGACTGAAGAGTGGAAACAAATGTCATCCTAAATGTAAGTTTCTTATTTCTTGTGCCTTTTGATGCTGTATGTTTATATGTTTCGTTTTTCCCAGAATGCCTCAGCTACAAATCTGTCCCCGAGTTATACCTGGGGCACTTCGGGAACACATATGGCCAGAACATGCAAACTGTTAAGCAGAGATATATTATTAGCGTTAAGATATTATATGATACAGTATTAATTACTTGACTCACCCAGTTATCACAGCCACTTCAGGAAAGAAGGTGAAAAGAAGATAGCAAACACCTTATTTCAGCCCAGACATTGTCTCTTTGTCTCCACAGGTCTCCCATAGGTATTAACCAGGTTTGTTTTCCATCCAGCTTCTTTTTTCTTACTTCTTTGTTGATATTTTCAAACCAGGTGAGTGGACAGACGTTCTGTGGGCAAGTGGCTGCCAACCTTCGAGTTTATGGCCCTTTAATGTTTAGTTACTTTAACATGTGGCCCCTCAGAGTACATGAGCTGAATCTTCAAAGCTAAAGCTACATAGAATTTCACGAGGGAAGTAAACATTTAAAAAAAAAATCTGAAAAACAACAAATCCCTCTACCCCCCCTTTCATTTCATGTCCTTTCATTTTTAGGTGGTCCGGATCCAGATCAGGGACCCCTGAGGTTCATAAAACTGTAAAGGGAAAAACTGTTTTCAGTGTTTTTAAGTATAACATGTAATAGATTGAATTTGCTTTATATCACATACTCGAATGCTCAGAGCATAGTTGAAGTCAAATTTCATTTGATCAACAATTTATCTTTGAAATTATTTGGTTCTATCTGCAATTCTTTTGTTTTTGAGATTATTAAGTTTCAAAGTATTAACATTTTGGATAAAAACTAGCGTTACGCAAAGCTTGTTTTTTTTTTTTCAGATAGACATTTTTAATTAATTTTATTATTTAACTTGGAATGAAAAGAATCTTATAAGGCAGTACAAAAAAGAAAATAAAGAAAAAAAAAACAAAAAAGAAAGGTTCTGTTTAATACACAAAATCAACTGATAAATGAATAATGTCATCATGAGGAACACGAACATGTTTAGCTCAACAGTTCAGCAGCATGCTTTATTTTATGCAGATAGATTTTGTCAAATTGAAGACAAATTTAATCAAGTTCATAAAGTTTTACAACTTCTGCTGATAGTTTCTACTCCTTTTCATTTTCTGTTTTCTGTTTCTGCACTTCTCTGCCTCATCTTTGAATGTAATCCTTCCCATCTGTTTATGGATATGAAACACACAAGTTATTAGTTTACAGACACATGCTGGTGTTGGCATAAAATCTTAAAACTCGTAATAAAAGACAGGTTTTGTCTCAGATTTATATTTAAACCCCCGCGACAGTTGCTGTTATCACAAAACTGAATTCATACTCACAACATCAACCTGTAAGACTTCAAGCATCATAGCTATCGCTGAAAATATCTATATTTTAATATTTACAAATCTGTAATCCCGCCATGAACTGTAAACCTCAATCACAGCTGTTAGATTAGAGATTAACAGTTGACTGGCTCTCCTGTGTTCACTCTGATTGTTGCTTTGTTTGAGGAAAAGAAGTTGGAAGTTTTTCTTTCAAATTATAGGACCCATAATTAAAACCTGTCAAAGAATAGGTTTTTGTAAATAACTCATTTTGTCAGAACTATATAATTCTGAGGTGACAAATTTCAGTCTTGCTCTTGGTCTGCCTGCATTCTGTTTACGTGATGGATTGTTTTTATTCCTTGCCAAAGCTATCATTATGAAATAATGTATTTCTCCCGAGCTGCAAGCTCACATGGATTTTTCTCAGTTCTAATTCATCTTTATTACAAATCTTAGGATTGTCTTTTATGTTATTTCTTGCCAGTAGATCTGCAATTGGTTTTAGTGAGAAATACAGATCACAATTTTTTTAGAGTCCAAAATGCCTTTTTTTTAAAATTATTATTATTTTTTATAAATGCAGAATTTAAAGAACAAACCAAGATTTTTTTTTTTCCTGCATTGGTCAGTCCCTGGGAGCTTATTTGTGTAAATTGTCGTTTAAAAAAATAACAGAATACAAAACCGTGCATTTATCACCGTTGTCAGCCTGAACCATTTATTATTCTTATCTTCTCCTGTTATTTACCGACCCAATTCTCTCTCCTATTACCTTTTGATATAGTGTAAATAGTATTCTTCATATTGTCATTTGTATTCTTTTTATTGTTTTTAAGGCTTCTAGATAAAACGCTGTCCTGAAAATCAACAAGTTGTGACTATAATTTGTGTTGAGACCGAAGCAGATATTGTTTTAAAGTGTTTTACCATTTATCTAACTCTGATATTTGGATTAAATTGAGGGTTCTTTGGGGGTTTTTTTCGCTTAATGGAATGTTGTTTCTTGCAACATAGAAAACAAAAAGAAAAAGAAAATCTCGGGCTGTCTTTGTTGGTTTTGGACCATTTCCCCTTGAAAGGTTATTGCAAAAGAAGCTTAGCACCAAATAAACAAACTCATGTCTACAAGAAGTAGAGTAGGAGTAGAAAGAGAATACCCATAGCTGGTTTTACCTGTTCGATAAACACATGTTGCATAGTAACAAAACATCAGGTCACGTGGGGCCAACAATGATCATGGAGGCCACCATGAGGTCAAACCTGATGATGGTACTAATGTAACCAGAACTACTGTTCCTCAGAGCGGTAGACCTCTTAGGTCTAATAAGCATGGTGTCTAAAAGTGAAACTCCAATACATGGTTGTGCAGCCTAATATATTTGTCTGGAGGCACAAAAATTATAGCCAACAGGAGTTTTTTTTTGTTTTTTGTTTTTTTTTATGTCATTTGGAGAACAGTGAAAACATTCTTGGTGTAGTTGCTCAAATAAAAATGTTCTCCTTCGCCTTTGCATTGAATTAATTTGTTCTGTTTTTGATGAAATGAATATTCAGACTGTGTTTTTTGGGCCATTAAATGCAAATGACACAGCGTAGAGTTGCATTACTTCAGACCAGGTGGAAGCTGTTGTAAAGCGATACCTCTCCGTTGCAGCAAGCGCCTGAATTTCAGTAGACTTGGACAAGTTTCAAGCCTATACATGTCATGATGTCAGAATGAGAAGCACCTAATATGCATTGTTAAACGTGTAAAAGACGAGGAATGAGTCTCTTATGTCATTACTCAAACAGATTCTTTTAAGGATTCCTTAAGCACAGAGAACAAATTACACCTGCTAACAGCACTCATTCCTCCTTTTTACCCAGCTGACTCCAGTGTTATCACACATTGAGGGCTAAAAGGCAGCACAATATCAAAATTACCGCAATAGATGTCACATTTTTTTTAGGACTTGTTAACACCCGTGAGCTGAAGCATGTTTATAAGAGGCCGAGCTGTAAATGAGTCATGAACTTTTAGTCAACCTGGCAAGTTTTGGCAATGAGAGCTGAGGGCAATCGTGGACTTTGACACATGTTCTGAGGCAGAAGTTAATCCAAGATTGTGAAATATCCAAATTCAAATAAGAATTTGCAGAGTGCTCAGACAGAGAAATGGGAGTGGATGATGGGTCAGTGAAGAGAGTAAATATGTCAGTCTATTATACTCATCTCCCTGAGCAGGTTGGGTAATAAAACAACCATCAAAACTGCACTACTGTGTAAATGATGCGCAATGAAAAACTTCTGATGATTTTTTGCCTTTCATTCCCTTCAAAGGAGTCAAACAATTCTTAAGAGGGTTGGGAAAGCAGGATGCACACGGCTGTCTACTGTGATGAATTTACAAGAAACATCCTCCTCCAGGATGGAAATGTTCTACTAATAAAGAATGCTACCCAGAATGAATGGAGAGCACGACGTGGGCTTTAGTTAAAATCTAAACCTCATTTATCATACAAATAAATAAATTAGACAATAATCAGATATGGTTCTGTTCTGTGCAATTATAGGAAGTCTGGGGATTGTCCCAATGTTCATGCACTTCGAGGAAACAGACACCAGAAACAGATGTTGTGTCTTTTTACCATGTTGATACTTAAACAGAGAGATTCAGCTGATGACATCACATTCAAAATAAGATATACATTGAAATTCTGCAGCATTTTCACTGAGTCCTCTTGAAAGCACTGGCCTTTTAAAAATGTCTGTGCAGTCAAAGAAACAGCTAAAATGAGACATCTCATCTGTCTCCTTCATTCCATCTTGTATGTACGTACTAAACTTTAGCTTTAGTCCGGTATGACGCGTCCAAACAAGAATTTACTTTTCAAGTGGGCAAACATCTCTAGTTTCCTCAGACTCCTGGAGCGGCATGCTCGTCGTGTGTTAGCTTGATAGATGAAATTTTACCACTAAAGCTGATTATTAGTTGAAACTGTAATGCTACAAGTTGAGATCAGTTGCAAATACACTTATGTGTTTCATCATGGATTTTCTCAAGAGGATTTTGTCATTTTTTTTATTTATGTTTTATATGTACTTTACACACCATTTCTGGTTGTTTTTTTTTTTTTTTTTTTGCTCAGTAAGAGGAGAGAATAGACAGAGATGCTGGTTTGGCCTCACCTTAAACACATCACACTAACCGGTTACAAAAACAGGTCAGAGATGGCCGAGACATAGACATATTAATCCACAACTCTTCAATATGACCTACAGTTACCCCGATTTATCCATTTATTTTCTTAACTGCCGGTCTCCTAGTATTCCACAAGGGGGAGATATGAGGTGAAAAAGCTGCAATGTCTCAAACATCAAACAGATATTCTTCTTTCTAATAGCAGAGGTTTTTTTTATGATGAGTTACTCTCAATTTTAATTTATTTAAACATTTTTCACCTCAGATCCTGAAATTGCAACTCAGCAAAAATTAGAGCCCCGCCCCTCATTGGAGCAGCATGGGGTCTGAGAATCTTTGAAATGTTTTGAGAAGACGACTCTACTATTGGCACAGTCCAGATGCCAAAATTAGCAAATGGAAAGAAGATGTTTTGACAACTTGATTCCGGTGTAGTACTTCACACTAAGATAAACTATACAGAACTTTATTTTCATACTATTTGATGTGATGTTGCTTAAATTTCAAGGTGGTGGCCCTGAATAAGTGAAATAATATGATTTTAAATTTTAAATTCGGCTGCTTCTAAGGGCTTACTATGATTTCTTTTTTCTTCTGTTTTGCCAATAACTGTTTGCCTTTTTTTTTGCTTTAAAAATTCTAAAATGCATGCTGATGAGATGTGAGCAGATGCTGAATATTTTATTGATGGAATGATAATTTTTTCTTTTAATGTATTACAGTGTGTGTTTGTAGCACTTCCACTTATCTTCCAGTGCTACACCTTGTCCCACTTCTCCTTCCAGCCCATATAATCTCTCTGTTTTATAAAATCCTGCCCCTTCCGCTGCAGCTCTAAGCCCCTACAAAACACTCATGTATACAACAAACACTCACACAGCTACCAACATTGAAAGAAAAACATCCTGGCAGCAACGGTCCTGTTTCTCCTAGTACTTGATGCATTTGCACCTCATCTTTAACCACAATGCCCTTATATAAAGGAAATCAATGAGAGGGGAGTAGTTTGAAGGTGCCAGGGTGTGGAGCATATTCATAATGAGCTAACAGCACCAAAGAATCAAACGACAGAACAGCAGCATATATCGCTGAATGAAAGAAAAAAGTTTCCCGAGGCAAAGATAACTGTCAGCCATCATCGGCTCCAAAGACATGACATATCGCTTTGAAGCATCTGTACCATGAAAGCTGTTTGCCAAAATATTTTGTGCCCTCTCTTTGCAGAGAGACCACTATCAACTGGATTTTCAAAACAGCATTCACCTCAGCAAAATCCAAGTGAGATCGTTTGCCAAAATGCAAAAAGATATCGTCTCTGCCTGAAGAACATCAAAACTCAGAAAACAGTAGCTCCTCTGTTCGACCAACCTCACGCCAGCCTGCCCAACAGAATGGCAATCATTCTTTACTACAGCATAGCTGGTGCCATCCAAAATCTATTTAGAGACAATGCTGCCAAATTAAGCAGCTTTTGCATGTCTTGTACTGTGGCATGTCTGAAACGGACGGCCATCCAGCGCTGCGCCACCAGCAGCCCATCTGGAGCCCATCAGACTGTCACCCCACTTCATCCCAGGCTATAAATGAACACTGTTTACATGTCAGAGATGTCAGTCACCCATTATGAGGTGAGCAGTTCCTCCTTAAAACATGAACGCCATTAATGTCATCAACTATTCATGAGTATTTAGGTTTAAAGGTTTTAAATATTTATGGCTGGCCATGCATGAAATGCGCATGAATTATGGATGAACATGGGGAGTCAAGTAGTTCATGTCTATAACTTACACACATCTATTTCTATTATAAAATGATCTCTCCAAGGCCTAAATCTTTAATGTATATATATATTTATAAAGTCTTAGTGTAATAATTTCATCACTACAAAAAATACAGCCAAAATGGATTGTGTTAATACATCTTTGGAGAGTTCAGAGTTGCTCAGGAAGAGGAGAAACACCTGCTTGCTGCAGTTGTTCAGGCTTTTTGGGTCCTCCAGAGTCAACACTGTATCTTCCATCCCGCTATCTCGCTCTAAAGATGTCTGAACTCACCAACATACTGCAGCTGGACATGGGAGGGGGTTGTAAAACTTTGGCATGTTTATTGTAGATCTTGTCAGCGTTGTTTCCAACAGATGTCTAGTGCACACTAACACTATTATCCTCCAATACGCTAGAGCGTTGACATGGATATCAAGGAGGTGATTCCTTAAAACCTGCAAACACAAATAATCATTCATTTTTGCTCAGATGTGCTTTCCCTCGAACACCAACACGCAGATAGCTGACAGATCAGCTCAGCGGGCACAACGTAGCGACGGCTTATTAAAGAAAACCGACTGGAAAAACACATAAAAGGGGGAGGGTTATTAGGTCTTGTTGAGCATCTTCTCTGTTCAGTTTATGTCTCTTGTTGGGAAAAGGTTTCACTTCTTTCATTTTGGATGTAATTACCTCCTATTACTCAAGGTCTAACTTGTTATTATCACCCCATGAAAAGGAAAACAAATAGCAGTCATGGTTATATCTTTGAAAATGTCAAACCGCATCGCAAAAAAGTGGTGCGAATTCCTGTCGTTTAATCATATATGGTGATCAAATGGCTGCCATGTGTTATAAGCAGTTTTGATTTTTCCCACCAGTGTTGTCTTGATTGAGCAGCTATCGCCATCTCGCCCCTAAAGGTCTGCAGCAGGTTTGTAGATGTTTTGGTTGAAGACCATTTACTCCAGTGGTATGTTGTGCAAAATATCTGTTCATAACAGCGTTTATACCAGAGATAAAGTGGTTCCACTTTCTGCTTGTTATAAACATTTAAAAGCATATTTTTGGTGCTCCAAGTATAAAACCCTAGCAGGAAATTACACAGAATAACTTTGTAAATACACGCAGTTCTCTACCCGCTAGTAGCTGCAGTGAAAGTTGTCATTTCAGGGGGATATTCTTCGTTTATTTATTAAATAAGAAATTTTTCAAAATACAAACTGATGAAGTCATTTCTCCCCCCACAGCTGTAGTAAATACAGTAAGTCACAGTCAAATTGAAACATGTGCTCCACTTGGCCAAATAACTCCCAAAGGGAAAGGATTATTTTTCACTCACAAATATACAAGTGTTACTGGAGACCATACATCAACCACATGAGCTGCTCTGATCGTCTCCAAACTTACTCAAGCTTACCTCAGTTATCTCCAAATGGCTGCAGACAAGGTATAAACTACGAGAGGCGGTGTTGCGTCAGGGAGACTGTGGACAGAGTTGTGTAAGTTGTGTTGTCTGGCCTTTGCTGGGTTTTTGTCTCCCACGGGAAACAAGCATGATGTCTTCATGCATGTATAACTCAGGAGGAGGCGTTTCCTGCTAACGACAAACGATACTCGGGAGGAGAAATACACTGATAATGTATGAAACTCGACAACATTTCCATCCAAAGTGAAACCTTGTGTGCGTATTAATAGCCTGGGTGGGCTGAGAAGACGGCAACCCCGTCACCCAACTTCCATTATTGTTCACTGTATGTTTCTGTAAGTCAAAGCTAAAGCACATATTTCCTACAAATAGTGTTCTTGAGTTACCTCCACACTATTTATCTTCAAACCGATACAGTACTTACTGTATATATTGCTGTTGTCACATGAAAACTCTGTAATTTAACTTTGATATGTTTAATTTTCTGTTTAGTTCAAAGCCAAATTCCTGCTCAGCTACTTTAGTTTATTTTATCAAACTGATTTTCGGTGTGTTGTGGGAGTTGTCATGAACTGTTGTTGTTAGCTTTTCTGATTAAACCGCAAACTCTAAACCTGTCTCCACTGCTTCCCCTCCAGATACTGATACCCCACGGCACATTTCCACGTAGGGTAACGATAAACAGCAACCAGACCTCTTTCACAATGCGCATTTTGACTTCCTCTGGCGAAACTAATTTAATTAATACAGGGTTTGTTCCGTTTAGGTACCACAGTCAGTCAGCCTACATGCACAACAACCTGGGCCGTGAACCTGACACACATGAAAGGAATGTAGCTACAATTAATGTCTACAATTACACCTCCACTTTACGTGCAATGACATGTCAAAATGTCTACTGTGAAGCGACCTATAGAGTTTTCCTCTTGTGTTTCCTTGCAGTACAAATTGTGGCTTCTGTTCTGCTGATTTGATTAGTGGAGATTTTTTTTTTTTTTTAATGGTGTAACATCTGTCTGCCTGTGTGCGTTTACAAGACAGTTCCTTATTTTGTGTCGCTTCCTCGAAATCAACTGTAGTTGTTTGTGTTCATGCAGAGTTTAGATCGATCTCTGAAATCGCTGCCTCTGTTCCAATACAATGGAGGTGAAATGTAATTGCATTTCTAATGCAGAGAGCATCAAGTAATTAGAATAATTGAAAAGAAATCTCTTTGTCCGCCATTGTTCTGACATTCTTCGAAACAATACAGAACAGCTTAATAAGACAATAGGAGCATAAAGTGAAAAGATGACAGAATCAATTCACCCACTAATCTATGTGCAGAACTGTATTTGTGTTGCGATTGTTTTTCTTGGAAAGAAAAGTAAAAAAAAAAAAGATTTGAATCAGGGAAGTGATTTGCCACCCACTCATCTTTTTTTTCAGCCATTCCTATTAATCAGGCCTACGAGCGCCCTTCGTGGCAGTAGCCTTGGAAAAAACCCACCGAGCCAATCAAAGCTTTGTCGGTTGGACGAAGAATAAGGCCATCCGGCACTTCGGGTGCCAAAGGAGTCAAGCGTGAATGACACACTGAGGACGGCGTTCAGGATTGTTGTAAGTCAATTTACTGGAAAACCGCTTCTCTTCTGAAAATCTCTGCATTTGTTCAATAACTGTGAAAAGACATTAAACTAACGATTCCTACAGCTTTCGTGTCAAGAAATGCTCGCAACTGATTGATTGAGGCGAAACGACAAGAGCAAAAATTTCCAAGTGAAAAATTAAATGGTTGGGAATAATCCAACTTTTATGAGAATGGCTTCATAGAAAATTGTCACTATGAAGCCCATTTATGACGTGAGTCACCAACCTCATGAAGCCCCCGAAACCATTTGGCTTAAGTCAAAACTGCTTGGTGTTGAAGTTAAAAATTAGATTATAATCATTTTTACTTTTTCCAGACACAAAACTCTGGTCCAAAAGGAATACATTACACAAAAAATTAAATTTTACTAAAACCAAAAGGAGCGTTATCTGATAATCTTATTGTTCTCAACAAATTCTACTATGTCCCTCAGTGTGGCACCTCTGTGGCCTTGAATTCATTGTGGTTTCCAACTTTTCTTTAATTTGTTGTCGGGGGATCAAACTCTGCAATCTCAAGCCCTTTTGTAAAAGTTTATGGTTCATTTAGTGTAATCTGATCGTCACCAGATCCTCCTGCTGCAGTAATCCTCCAATTTCAACACAGGGTTACAGTTTATTAGAAATAAAAAAAAAAATTCTTTATTAACAGCATCTAGCAGGGTTTGTTTGTTTATTATTGTATATTTATTTATTTTAAATACAATCTGAGTACAGAATATCTGACACCCAAAGGTCAGCAGTTGATGAACAACAATGACCATCCATACCTCTGATATCATGTTTATTCAGCAGTCAATATAGATTGTTAGATAAAACATTTTTTGGCACAGTCGCTTAGTGATAATAAGCTGTCCCATATCTGTGTGGTACTCTAAATAAATATGCAAAAACCATAATTTACCTCCCAAATAAATACAATATAAACTACTATTAAGATGCACCGCATCTGCGCCCTGCACTGCACCTCCTCAGAGACGAAAAACAAAAAGAAAACATAATTTATTGTACTTCAGGCAAACAGTTGCAATGGGTTCAAAACCAAAACAGGTGCTTGATAAAATTATTTCAACAGCTTATTTTCCCCCTAAAAGTCTAGCAGGCAATACAACAAAGAGGCATTTGGGCCATTACAAGGCTGCACTGTGGGCTCTGGATTATTGCAAATTACAGGGTTGTATAGACGGGTACAAATACATTCCCAGATCACATCTCTACTCCATAGTTGGTATTCTTGCAGCGAGAAAAAAAAAAAAAATTAATAAAAAAAAAAAAGATAAGACAAAACAAACAAACAAACAAACATGCCACTATTGATGATTAAAACACTTCTTCTCTTTCACACTCGAGGCTTCAGGTCGGCTGAAAACTCCGTGTGTAAATGCTCAGAAATTAAATCCAGAGACAGCACTGAAGAGGATGTGCACCTGGAACTTGAGACGTGAGATGTTTATGAATTTCAGTCCGTGGATTCACTGTGTGCATCGACATAACTTGGTGTGTTTTGGCAATTCTTTGAGAAATATAATTCTGGGGGATTATGGGTATTTGTAATGCTGGGTAATTTGGGAAAAGTATTCTTAAAAAAAAAAAAAAAGAAAGACAGTTTCTTGGAGTTATTCTATGGAGAGCAAATGGGAGAAATCTTCATATTTTCCTATTGCTGAAGTGAGAGGGTTTTTTTTTTTAATGTGTTTTAAAACCTCTCCTCGTTGTTAATCTACACAACATCAATATACAAAACACTTATTAAACTTGGGAACCAGACCTGGAGCTATAGAAAAAGATTTTCTTTCAGAAATGTTTCTTTCAGATTCTTATCCATACCGTACCTGTGTAATAACACTGCAATCAGTAACAGCAAAATGTACAACCAAGTCACAAAATCATGGCCTGCGCAACAACAATTCAGCACACCTTTAAATCAGTATATTCTCCGGAGGCAACTAATCGCAAGATAATAAAGTCAGGTCAGTGGCCCAACCTGAACAGAACCTGAAGTAAGCATCAGTGTGTTGGACGTGTTTAGTTGTACTGTCGTCATTTTGATCACGTGAAGTACAAAATTTCGACTTATTTCCCATCCAAAGGTGTGAAGTGCAGCAAATTTGGTCCGCCGTAGCTCATCATCATCATGAGTCTATCGTGTGTATACTATCGCTGGAATGTCATGTCACAAACATAACACTGCTGCATTGTTGTTTCTCCACAGCTTACAGTGTTACTACACAGATAGAAAAGATAATAAAAATGTTTGTACTGCACAGTCATTTTCTGTTTAGTTTTTTTTACAGTCCACACAAAGACGGCGCTGGCTGTGCATGGGATTTCGGTCAGAAGCTGTGGTAACATTGAGCAGTCTACCAAATATGGCTGCTGTGGAGCAGCCACAGAGATATTCCCGTCCTTTCCTCCTCTCCTTGACTTTTTATTCCAGAGTTTCCTCTGTCTGTCTTTTAACAGCATCCTTTTTCAACTCTTCCAACAGAGGCTGAGAGCAGCATGAAGAAATATTAAGTCCGTTTCTCAGGGTCATACACACCCACAGTTCTTGGCCGACACATTTTGTATTGTGTGATAGCGGCTTTTATTGTCCAGGAAGGAAAAGTCATTTTCGAACGCGGTTGGCCGGCAGCACGGCCCGTTGCTAACCTTGTCCTTCCGGCCCTTCTTCCTGAAACCCGTTCGCATCATGTGCTCCATGGTGATGTCATAGTTGTGCCGGTGGGCCGTGCATTTGCCGCTGCAGTAGCGCAGCAGCACTGTCTCGTCACTCTCGTAGCCGAGACCCAGTTCGCTCACGGTCAGCTCCAGCTCCCTCACAGAGCAGGGCTTCGGCCTCCGGGCTCTTTTAGTCCTTCGGGCCTGGCTCTCGTTCGGACGTCGGCTCTTCCTCCTCTTCCTGTCTAGCAAGGTACCAACCACATGTTGGAGCTCGCCCTCTGTGAAGCTCTGGAACATCATGGAAACTGAGAGGAGAGAGAAATCAACATTTCTAGACAGGTGCAAGAGAGATTATCCAATTTCTGGGCAATGTGGATAACAGGGCAGATATGTAAACATGGCAGATGGTTCACTGAGGTTCCAATGAAACCAATTATGTGACAAATTCCTCTCAGGGAAGCCATAACAACAGAATCAGGTACTAAGTGAGACTACAGATGGAAATTAGCCTCAGGCTACAGTTTAGCATATTTATACAAGAACGTTCATCAATATTGCATTGTCCCTGTCTCTCCTTTGTAATAAATTTTTTGTTTAAAGAAGAAAGTGTTCCGTCTGAACGGCAGCACACAACCACTCATCTCAGGCCACACAAGGAAGAAAAGAAGAGCTCATCTTACACTCCGACAGGAGGGAGTTCATGTTTTCTGTTGAGCGGATGCCCCGATGATGACCACCCATCTGCCGCTGCGATACTGCCGACTCTGCTAAGGATGGCGGCCAGCTTTTGGATGTGGGTTCTGACGATGAAGAGGACCTCGATGAGGATGAAGGTGTGTATGGATATTTTGTCTTGGGTTTGAACTGTCCAATGGTGGCCATGTTTCTAACGAGGAGGACGGACAGGGCTGCAGCACAGAGCATGAAGGCAAAAGTAGCACCTTTCCATAACTTCATCTTAGAACATGGAAGAGCATTGAAACTCTGTTGAGAGATGCAAATCATCACACAGCGTTAAAACAAACACACGCATTCAAGCCATGTAAACTTACTACTTACTAGAACTTACTTACTAACCCTAGCGCCAAGAAAAATACTCGTTTGTGCGACAAATTCTTTGACTTTTTCATAAATCCACTTCTCTCAACAGAAGCTTCTCTAACAGGCCTTTTACTTTAGCGCCAGTTTACTGTTTCTGATTCTGCTGTCAGCTCATTTTCACTCTTAGGTGGGTTCATGATCTGTGAGCTTGACATCACTTGCTGACACCTGAGAATGCAGTGTGTGTTTAAAGTTATATCGAAGCAGCCTGGGGGAAAAAAAAAAACCTGGCTCAAAAATATTTTATTGAAACTGAAGATGTGCGAGCCCCTTTCCCATGAAACCTCTTTAAAATATGCATATTAAGTCAGAAATAACTGGAGTAAATAAGAATTTAACCTTCTTTTCTTCATTTCGGAAGAAACTTTTTGTAGAAATCGTGTTTCTGCAATATCCTCTCAAAGGTGGGGGGGTCGTTTCTTCCTCTGCAGGAATTTCTTTGCCACACCTATTTTTAATGTATGATGAGGCCTCAGTGAACATGTGCTTGTACATCCCTTTATCTTATACAGCCCCTCCCTTTCAAGAAACACTGCAGCGACACAAAATGTGGACTTATTCCTCACGTTTTCTCCTTCACAGCTTTAGGAGAAGTTTTACCAGCTCACATTTGTATTTCTCCGAATCATGTCACCGGTGAGCAAAACATTCCCCCAGAGCCGGAAATGGTATACTGGCAGTGACTAACAGCAAATCCAGACCGGCGTTACAAATTGTTTTGCCAGACTGGATTCTGTAATGTACATATACAGACTGCTGGATTGTTTACAGTGAGACAAATGTCACATATCTTTGTCCAGTATTTCTTTTTTCTAGTCTTTTCTTTCTTTCTTTTTTTTTTTACGGAAACAAAAGTCCCAAATTAATCATTTCTGAATGTTTGCTCATGCAGATCATATGAAATATAAATATTTGTGAAAAATATTTTTCAAAAATGAAAGAAAGTTTAGGTTTTTCCTGTGGAATTTTTGCAGTGATGTGAATTGAGACAAAAAAAAAAAAAAAAGAAAGAAGAAGAACAAGAAGAAGAGGAACTATAGGCAACTTCAGACAGCGCTCCACAGTGTCTGAGTGTTTTGGACGCCGCAGAGGGAAAATACAAATACGTTGCACACATGAGGTGCAGTGGTGTAAACAGCATATAAACAGGTACAACCAGTCCTATCAGTCAAAGTTTGACTCATCACTCATAATTCCATATGGGTTCGACACGGTAAGCAGCCTCTGCACAATGAAGGGGTAGAGTAGTATTCATTTGAAAGTCAAACATTTCAGCTAACAATTTCACTTGACACTCTCGTCTATGGAAATCAAATGTGGGGCCTCGGCTCCTGCAGGCTGCCACTCTATACACGGCTATACGTCAACAGTTTGTTTTCTGATTGCTGTATTTACTCACTAGACGCGCTACATAGAGTTCATAGCGGCTGGGATGGAAAGTTTCTTTTTTTTTCTGTTTCGGTTCCATTTTTTTTTCTTTAAGTCAATTTTGTTACGGTACGTGGCGAAGGATGAGAACATTGTTTGCTTATACTATTAACAGGCCGGTTTGGGACAATTACTCATGCTTGGAGTTAATGGTTTCACACAGCCACAAAACATCAACATCCACAGTCTGTTAGCTCTGTGGCTCATCTTGATAAAACAATTAGCTCATAAAAAGCAGATGAGTCCTTCAGTGTCTCAGCTGCTGACACTGGATGAAGACCAGTTATCAAACACTGATCTCATGCCCCTGAAGACACTCTGATTGTCATAATTGCTCCACTCAGAAACAAATTAGTTCTAAATGCTGGTGATTGCCGCCAATATTAGTGCCAAGGAGCATTCTGCTGCTTGTTCAGATGGTCATGGGTGATTAATCAGCACAGGCATTTAATATCTACTGCTGGCCCCTGCTGTCACAGACATAAATATTCAGTCACTGATCGGGGAAAGGAGCACAAGTGTTTTCTTAGGAGGGCCACGGAAAAGCATGAATGAGGGGTCCGCTCCCCGAAAGGACAAATGCTGCTGTTTCCCAGCAAGCAGCAAGCAACAACAGTGCAGAGGATGTAGCAGAATCCCCAAAGGACTCTCCAGCAGAAGGAAAAGCCATCCTCAAACAGAGACATAAAAGTTTCAAAGACAACTAAAACAGCTCCTACACAGCCGCAGCATGTCAGGCCCTCACAGAGCATCACTGCTGATGTGCCCGTGCATGCTCCTGTTTGTGCAGATAAGGTTGGCTAAACCATTGAGGCCCAGAACAAACTGAGAAAATAGTCTATTCAGAAAGAGAAAAGATGAAGTTTCCACACACCAAGGTCCTCATTAGGATATTGTCTTTGTAGTGAGAGTGAGAGTGAATATGCGGCATCCCAGGAACGGTGCAGCTGACGTTTCCGCTCAGCCACATGTCACCTGAAGAGCCAAAGGCAGAGTGAAAACTGTCCCAGAGGAGCACTGACATGTTTGAGGGAAACCGCGAAAGTGAAATGCCTTTCCAAGAATCCCTGAAGCCATTCCTGAGACATTATGTATTCTCGAACGCATGCATCGCACAGTTGGGTCAGAAACCTCGACCCTCAACCGAGCTCTTGTTGTGACTCAATGATCGCATTATTTGAAGTGACACAATAAAATTGATGTTTTCAAAGGAATAATTGGGTCAATGGCTGTGGTGCAGCTAAGCTGGCAGTAATGTAATTACAGTAGCATGACACTCGTGTCCTCCCCGCCCTCCCACGCCAGAGGAAGACACTCGACAGAATGCTGCAGCCTATTGAGGACGAACTAGAGATCTGTGAAAATGGGGATAAGGGGCGTCTGTGGTTAACACTTCTGAATGAAGTCGGCAGACAGGAGGGGGCCTTTTTGTTAGCTTGCTTGGATCTTGACCAGTGTGACATGGTTATCGTGAGAGAAGATCACAGACGGGCGTGAATGAAGAGTGTCTTTGTGCTGGAAAAAAGCAGATACCGACTTTTATGTGCTCCCACTCTGTAGCATTTCTTCCTGTGCATTCCCTAAATACAGCCTGTTCTGTCTCACACTCTCTCCCTCACTGTGACTCACACATACCATAAACACACACACATACAGCACTTGCGTGACTTCACTTTCCCCAAATCATATGACACGGGCTCGTGTAGAAACCAAGAAGAAGTCCAACTTCCATTGTTGTCCAGACACCCACTTCACTTCCAGGGTGCACATGTGCTCCCAGAAGCACCATCACATAACACTAGATAATCCATCTTACATAACAGTGCCGCTTCTTGATATCTAGAAATGTCCACAGGTCAAACCATTGTGTATTTGCCACTGTGCCACCTGAGGCCTTGATCTACACAGCATTTTTAGCACACTGTGTGTTTCAGCTCAGCTCCACCCATGTGACCGGCTGTCTCTGCGCTACTCTGAACACACCTCATAAATACCTGCACAGATAACAAACAGCGGGAAAAGCACCTACTGTGTTGTTGCAAGGAAACAACATGCTTTATGGAGTCCTAGAGAGGCCTTGTCTTGTCTTTTCCCTCTTAAGTGAGCATCAGGAGGCCTGGGGACAGCTAGAGAGTGCTTGGGGAGGTAATAGGGACATATTCCAAAGATCAGGGCGGGATTAGCACTAATGCCTACCGGCTTTATCTGCAGTCACGTGGTTTAACACCTGGCTGCAGTTTTGGTGGCGGAGCCCAGACTCTGCCGTATGTGTGCGTGTCGGCGTTAATCCATCAGACACCTCTAACTCGGTGGTTAGGCCTGCATGCAGGGCTGATTGAGAGAGCACCCGCTCTTCTTTTCCTCCGACTAAAACCTGTCCTGATTTGCGTCACAACAATGATAAGGAAAAGTGACGAGCCCTCGAGAGTGAGATCTGTTGCGTTGGCACCAGGGTGGGTCAAAAGGCTGTAAAATAAAGTGGATGTTCTGAGCCAGGATTGGCTGTTCTAAATCCAGCCCTGGTTCTAATGCAACTGAAAAAGGCTTAGGTTAGACTGTGCTGTAATTTTGCTGGGCAGCCACTTTGGCTGGCTTCGGTTCTGTTGCTCACTAACCATGGGATAATTAAAACAAGCCTGTGGGCTGTTAGTGAGGAAGCTGCCGTTCATTATTGAGAGGGAAAAAAAACGGAAAAACATCTGCAGTCAATGCCAGAAAAATACTGATCATTTTTACACACATGCCACAATTCCTGATTCCTGTATCCTTTTACTGGATGTGGGTAAGTGGCTTAAAAAAGCTTCAATTTTATTTTGGAAGCCCTACTATCACCCACGGATTTATGCAGATTAATCCAGTGACCCAACAGCCGAGGACGAAATCTCAAACCTGTTGTTGTTAGAGTGGCGTTAATGAGGTGTGAGGAGAAGATGCACATTCGACACCTGTCCCAATTTGTCTAGACTTCGCTATTTCGGGGAGAGTTGAGTTAAGGCGCCGTTGTGACATGCATTTAAATAGCTTTTTCTAGCAGGGTTACATGAGACCAGGCGAAGGGAAACGTTACCTTGCCTCATCATTTTTTTGTGCAAGCTGGGAGGTAGGCTGTCTTGGCCGCTTTCTAAGGAGGAGTCTGTGAGCTGCTATCCTGGCCACTAATCTGTCTATGCCAGATCCTCTTTTAACACAATGGCATCGGGCCTAAACCCATGTTAAACTTGTTGATGTTGCTGCTACAAAAGGTTGACGGCCATCTGGCACATGCTGAATAACACTTTCGAATATGACCCACGCCAGCAAGCACAACCATCAGAAATATGGAGATGTTTTACTTCCTAAAAAGTTTCTGCTTTTCCTGGAACTAAAGGAAATGTTTTGGGGTTTTGTTTTGGGTTTTTTTTGTATGCAAATTGAATATTTTACCAAAAAGAAAAACAGTTCTGAAGAGACGCAGAGCAGCAGTGCATCACTTCAGCTTCTTCTTCGGTTTCCTCCAGTCATGAAAAGCTTTGACAGGTTATGAGAGTTGAACAGCTCAATTGACTTGACGCTTAACCTCTATCTGGCCTTTCAGGGCTCCACTAGATTCAGTATAATCTCTATGTATGATATGGGATTAGTGAGAAGGGGATCATCATTTCAGTAAAATGCCGTCAGTGTCTATCATCAAGTTTCTCTCAGAGAGCATCCATTATATTTTTAGACAATAACTTTGGCAGTTTGATCCTGGTCTTTTTAATTATTTAAACTATTAAAGGTGCCGCTCTGCTAAAAAAAAAAAAAAACATGCCTGAAATAATGAATGCAGTGAGAAAGTATTTGTGTTTTTATGTAAGCTCTTTCACTAATGCTCCACAACCTTTGGAAAGGAAAGCCAGTGAGTACTTGCAGAGCAATTATGCATGTTAATGAGGCAAACCACCATGTTGGATAAATGACATGAAATGAAAATGCCTCTCCTTGACAAAATAAACTCGCCTGTGTGGTCAAAGGCTGTTTAAATTCTGCAAAAAGAAAAAAGAAATCTCCTTTTCTCCTGCTTTTCCAGCATACTGGCATGCCCCTTGTGCTCAGTACTAACTGCTTTGCAAACATTTCGTGACAGGCTGCTGTGCGCTATTGACATGTGGTTCCTGCAGGGGCCGCTTGTTGATACAGATAATCCAGAGTGTGTTTTCTGCCACTCAAGCACTTGGTGAGGCATCCTTGTCAGCGGCACCTAACGCCTTCCCCATAAGCTGGTGGCTTAAACTAACAAAAGAAGATGTGGTGTCCTTACCGTTCGGCCGGCTAATCCAGACTTAGCTGCGTGGCGTCGTCTTCATCTGACCTCCACAGGCGAGTGATGGCTGGGCAAGTCCATCATCATCACAAGTGAGGTGCGAGAGTAAGATTCCTGCTCGTTACCCAGGAAAGCATCACAACTCCCTACATCTGCAAGCAAGGGAGGTGTCCTGACTTGATTCAGGTCCACGCTGTACTATTCTTTTATCATATTTGCACTTCCACAGAACTCTTAGGTCACAAAGATAAGTATCAACATTCCTTGAAGTGCATGCATGGGCATCATGGCTTCATGGCAGGTTGATCCATTTAAAGAGATGAGACATGGATCTTTAGAGAAGCGCCAGGTTTGGCATCACTTCAAAAATTCTGTAAACTCCTGTCATCATCCGTCAGTCATGTAGAGCTGTAGGTCCCCTTTACACACAAACAGGAGCCTGAAACAGAGGAAGAGAGCAAAACTGAGGTACAGTATCATGTCACGAACAGATCTAACAGATGCCTTAACTTTAGCTCCGTTATGAAAGTCACTTTCCCGCAGACTGTTCTATCTTCATGCAAGCAGGGTGTCGGGCATGAAAACTCACATCTCCTTACTGTCTTCTTCGCTTCAGCTCCAGAGAAGGGAGCTCTGTGGGTCGAGAAGATGGGTTAGGGTGAGGAGGGAGAGCTCTGTTACCGTAAGTGGAGCAGAGAGCTCCTCTGATGCCTCTGCCTGCCTCACCCCCTCAACTGTTGCTCCTCCTCCTCCATAGTTGTGCTTGTGGGCCGAGTCGGATTACTCCTGACATGATAATCTCCCTGGCTCTAGCTCCAGGAGCACTAAAGGATGCTTTGGCCCAAGCAAGGGCTTACATTTACCTTCTGCCGCAAGAGAGTCTGCCATCTTAAGCGGGAGATTGGTAATAACCTCAAATGGGCAGATCGATCTGGAGAAGTAAGTGTTTTCCAATCTTTTAGGGGGCATTAAGAAAGTTCACAATTGGTTTAAATGGCACTAAGACAACATTAACCCCAGTTAAATAGGAATTATCACAGTGGAGGTATTTCATGATGATTCCATCCACAGTTGGCTGCAGATAAACCCAGGATGGTGTTGAGGAGCTCAAGTTCCCGTCTCCTCCAATACAAACCAGTATTTTAGCTCTTGAGCCTTGAGCGCCAAATGAGGAGCAGATGGTTGTGCTTTTGGACCGTATCAGGCCCTCCAGACTGCAATCTAAATAAATACCCCATCCACTGAGGAAATGCGTCAGGTGTGTTGGGGCCAGGCCTGTGTAAACAGAGGCTGACCAGCTTGTAGAGTGAAGGGATGCACAAGTGAAGGGAACTGAGGGAGGCATGCAGTTTTACAGGTGCTGTTTGTCTCCTTGCAAAAAATTTGTTGCATCAAAAGGTAACAGAAGAGAACTGCTGGTTCAGCTCTGGTGCAGAAAAATGTTGAGATAAAGAAACAGCTCTGAGCCATGTGGCAGAATCACAACAGGAAACAAATTATTTGCTAACAAATATCTCATTCTAACACCATGAGTCATTGTAATGTCCTCTGGCCAAATTATACACAAATCTCAGTGAGCTGAGCTTCAGGAGTGAGGTGGACATGACTAACTTAAAATTCCTTTAGTGTTGACTGAGAGAAGATGGAAAAAACCAAAGGAATCTGTAGACAAGCTTTGCTTTTGGGCTATCCCAAAAATGTCTATCAGTGGATATCCTAAGGTTGTTATCTCAATGTTAACCTCGAGGGCAGATTTAATGTTAATTGTGAAACAAAGCCAGAATAAACACTCATGCTTTCAGTTTTACCTCAAAGGAAAACTCTTATCAATGAATCAGCAGGTGATCTGTGTTCCGTGTTCAAGCCAGGGATATTTTGGTGACAGTCAAGCAGGTGTACAATCATGCAGAAACGCTCCCTCACAAAAAACAAAAAACAAAAAAAGAAGTGTAAAAACATAATGGCTTCCAGTTCAGAGAGGATATCATGCTTTTCTGGCCTTGAAAAAGGCCCAGAAACATTTCATGACATCAGATAGGACCCTTTCTACACTATACATATTGTTCACAGATGTTACATTTTCATGGACCAACCCTCCTGTAGTAGAAAAACCTCAACAGCTGTTAATTGCTAAATCAAGTCAGGAACAATAAAGAGAAACATTTGACCTGTATGTGGTGCAAAGTCTCACTCAATAGCTAAGATCACATTAGTCAGGCAGACAGTCGACGTTCAGCATACACAAGATAGGAAAAAAAAAACACAACAAAGTACGTTTCCAATTTGAATATGATAGAATCCCATACACATCAGTGTGGGTCTTTTCCACTGGGCGTGGATGAGTGAAGAAACACATTTTGTTTAGGTCTGGGCAAGATTTTAAGGAAGCCCTCAATCAGTAACACTATAAACACACCATTCCAGTTGAGGTGTCATTAGAACGGCTGGAAATAAGGCACAAATGTTGCTACTATGCTCGTCTTGCACAAGATGTGGTTTGATGATTGGACAAGAAGCCTTCAACCAAATGTCATCTCAGCGAGTGGAAAACTACTTTTTGAAGAACCAAAATCTAAACAGGCATTTGTGAAAAAGATGCAGAGGGACAATGAGGGCTTTTTTTCAGAGGATCACTTGCTGAAAGACGACACTTCTTTCTTGGTGAAAGTGGTAACAAGGTATATCCATCCTGGCCCAAGAACAAATATACACTGCAAATTGCAGTTGTGACCAGATGAGCCAAGGCCCCAGGAGTGCAGAGGCCGCTCGGGTTTCAAAAGGCTGCTGTGTGGACTCACTGAGACTCTCTGCTCGGCACTTACACACCTCAGTTAGTTTTGCAATTAGTGCCCTCAGTTAAATTGTATTTCAGTCTATTAACAGTCTTTGACTTCAGCACAACAAAGTGTTGAGACTAACATGTTTGTGAAAACAGCTAAATGCTGCCCCCAGCTGCCTGCACTCTCCAACTACACGGCACCCTGAATGAGGAACCTCTCACCAACAGAAACACAAATATGAGTAGCTTTTTGTTTGTTGCACTATTTAATCAGCTTAAAGTGTTTCTAATATGTTGTTATTCAACAGAGGTGGAGCTCTTCCACCTATTTCTTCTTTCTTTGATCTGCAGCAGCTGCTTCAGCCTGCTCTGAAAACCCCTGGTGCCATCAGGGCCAAGCGGCTGACGCAGCACTCTTTGCATCAAGCCGGCAGCTTTTGGGAGTCCCTGTGCTTCAGGGTTTAATGCACCAGCTGCAAATTTGCGTCTTAGCACCCAGGGGATCCCAGAAGTTTCAGAGTCTCCGGAGCACCAGCTCATTCTGCTGTGCCTCAGACTCAACCTGGAGAAGGATGGGCTGTCACAGCCACAGGTCAGATCAAAGCTTCTGTGAATGGAGGAGTTCAAAGTCTTCTGTGGCTGACATGAATCTGGAGTCTCTTCAAAAACCTTATCTGCTGGAGAGGGGGCCCACTGGACTGGATCTTCTGAGGGTCCAGGTGGCTTTTTCATGGACGGTGTGTCCACAGATTGGTCCTGGCTCCTCTCCTCTGATGATTTGTCCTTGCTGATGTGATGCATTGACTGAAACCCCAAAGGCACCACACGCGCACCCTTCCCGTTGGACTTCTGCTCTTCTGCTTTCAGGGTGCCATAGATGTTACGAACAACCTCTAAACTGTTAAACTTCACCACAGCACACAAATGTTTGCCAAGCTCTTTGTGACGTTTGGAATAGCACCGCAGCTCCTTGGGAAGCTCTTTGTCAGGTGGCAGAATCCAGACTGAAGTGACCCCGCCGTGAGCATTGAACTTTTGGAGGATCCTCTCTGAGAGGGAGCGTTGCTGCAGGCCTTGGGCTACTCCGTCCTCTCTGCTTCCCTCCTCACCGATGTTCCAGACGAGGAGGAGTTTGCTGCTGGGGGAACACAGCAGCCAACTGGGAAGTGGCTCTATCCGCCTGACTTTGGTGCGCTCCTCGTTCACCTGCAGCAGGTCTGAGAGCTGCGCTGCTGCCAGAGTCATGTGCCAGCTTGTGCTCAGGTCCTTTATCTGAGGCAAACAGTGGCAACATCAGACTTGTGTGGATTGTTTTTATTCAAATGTTTGTAATGCAAACACCACAGTTTGTTTTTTTTGGTTGTTATTGTTGTGTTTTTTTACCTTTTTCAAACATGTGAGCAGCTTGAGGCTCACGTAGCCCTGCTTGCTCTTCTGCACGTGTTTCAGCAGGAAACCGTCCTCTGCCAGGTGGCTGTCGGAGAATAAATCCTCCAAATGAGCTTTAATCTTCAAGCACAGCAATTCAGCATTTTGCTCTTCTTCATCTTTGGCATGTTGTGAATAATCTCTGCAAGATAACAAGACTTAGCATCATGAGATACTATTATATGACATTTTCTGTTTCATTTCCTTACCCAGTTGTATTGCTCATTGTGTCTCCTGATGTTAGAGATAACTGGTCATTAAGCTGTTTGGGCTGTTTTTGTTGTTGTTGTTGTTGTTGGTGGTGTTTTTTTTTTTTTTTTTTTTTTTTTTTAGGAAGGTCAAGCATTAAGCAAAAGCAGCAGACTACAAAATAGCTGAAGAAAACACAATTCATACAACAACAGTGATGTCAGCTGGTTCTGCGGGATCCAAAACAAAACCATATGATGCTATAACAAAGAAAATTCCACATTACACAATCCAACATGTACCACTGACAATAACACACTGATTCTCCTGTATGTGTAAAAAAAAAAAAGGGGGGAAAAACCATCATGAAAACAAACTATTATCTTTCATAAACAGAATATTATCATTACCAAAATGAAGGCCCACTCAGAACAAAAGAAATAACCCCCATGTATCAGCGTCATTATCATACCACAGAAGAAGAACAACATCTTTATCGGTGTATATTTTTGTAATGTGGTTCAGAGCTAAACGCAAGTTCAAATTAGAAGAAAATTACAACGGTCCTGGACCAAAGACTTCAGTCACAGCAGCACTGAAGTATAAAAAACGGCAACAGCAAATAACATTTAAATGAAAACATTCTACTGCTGCTGCATGTCCTCCCCACATGTTCAAAGCAAAGAGTCCATCAGCTGAATGATAAAAATATGCCCCTTTCTTGTTTCTACATCGTAGCCAGATAAATATAAAAGCTCTGGAGCTGCAGTGAGCCGAGCAAATCCAGGTGACATTTGTCTAAACTGCGCAGTCACTAGACAAGTGATGCCGAGTAACAGCATTTGAAGCACCTGAAATATCACCTACATCTGCTCATTTTACTGACTGAAGTGTGTACGTGGCTACATATGCAAACAGCATCATCTCCTCAGTGACTCATTCCCAGAATGATGAACATTTAGAGGAGATATGAGACAAATATCTTGTCTCATATCTTGTAGTGATACTGGCCTTTCATTTTAGTATCCATAAAAGGAGATGCATTGTATTTACAGAACAGCAACACATTTTTTTACACATCATGTTTTGTTGTTGCCGCACAACTCGTACACAAAAAGGAACAATTAATGCGCACTTTTTAGTAAACATGGTAATTTTTTTTGTTTTTTTTTTGCTGAAAGCAGGATATGACTGCTCTGATTTAGTATTCAGTATATATATATATATATAGAGTATACATTGTTTAGAACAAATTAAAGTCGTTGTAAGTAAGTATTTTACTTTACTCTTATTTTTCTTGTTATATTTGACCTTTTTTCAACTTTGTATTACTCTTCATCAAGTTTATACGTCAGCCTCCACTCAGGGGGGATCACAGTTACTGACCGGAAACATGTACATTTCACAGAAGAGATTTTTCAGGTCTTCTTTCCTGCAGCCACAGGAATCAACGAAGTCTTGAAAGTTGATGTGAACGGTTCCTACACGCGTTACAACTTCTTGTGATGACTAACAAATCATGCGTGTATGTAGGCCATCGCACAATGTTAGTACAAACTTACTACATCGTCCACCTCTGACGCAGAATACTGTGCTGTGGGAGAGAGTATAAATAAGGACAAGGAGAAAAGAAACGAGGGAACAGACTGTTTGGTCAGAGGCTCGTCCTACAAGACAACGATCCAAAACACACACCAGCTCAGGGTCCAGATGTGAACCACATGGAGCTGCTCTGGGATGAATCCAAATCAAGTGCAACAGATTTGTGGGAACTAACAATGTTGGGATGAACATTTGGACAATGTTACATTTCCTTGGTAGGAGGAAATCCACTACTGTAAACATTTATGATTTCATATTCTGTGTTTCTTTCTTTTTAAAAAAATCTTTATTTATTTGTTCTATCTTTTAACCTTTAGGCGACACTTTATGTAAGTTAGGAGCCGACCTGTTCTGTTCAACGCTGTAACTCTCAAAACAAATTGAATGAAAAAAAAAAAAACCCAAAACAAAACAAAAACTTGTCCATCCTGCTCCTGATAGACATGCAAAGTCCTTTTCCTGTTTTTAAACACAACTTGTACTAATACCTGGCACCACATGCTCATGATTGATACAATTTATCCAATATTTCTGCGCTTCACCAGATTGAGAACATTTGATTGAATTCCTGGTTACGCCCACGCAAACACACACAGCAAAATCACTAGAGTTAAAATCCTAGTGTGAGGCCATTTTAGGGTGAAGTGTTGAGGTTGTGGTGTTGATTCTGATACGATGAACTCCGTGCTGGTGAGAAAACGTCCATGTGGACGGAACTTTACAGAGTTAACGGTTTCAGGTATCCAACACCTGCGGGTGTTGTTTTCACATCCGGGCACTTTGCGAGGCACACTTCCGTTAGAAAGCTGAACGGCAGCCATTTTCTTTTCCCCGCAACGAGGAGATGCCGCGCAAGTGACGGGTGAGTATCATGTCGATATAAATCACAGTTTGATTGATATTTTGCACAAAAATGTGTTTGTGTTGGCTCGATATATCAAATACAGGAAAATGGCGATATTATTGTTGTCTTACAAACGAATTACCGCCGCCGTACATGCAGGCTAAGCGGACATGCACCTGTCGCTTATGTTTCATGCTAACGTTAGCGCTTGGTTAGTCTTTGGACACAGTAAATGTAAACTTAAACTAGTATAACTGAAGAAGTTTGAGTCGAGTTAAAAATGGTTTCCGCCGCTAAAAGAACAACGCGTGCGTCGGGAGTCATTAGCAAACACCGGCCGGGCTGGAGGTTAGCCTGTCGGTAAACACAAAAAGAATAAAAAACAAAAAATCGTTCTGATTCAATTTTCTACAATTTCTATGATTATTTATGTATTTTCATTCAAATCTTAAGATAACACTGACGCACATGTTACTCTTTTGCTTGTGCAATTAACGTTGTCTATTTTGATTTGTAGCACGAACCATCAACAGGACCAGAAGAGCCCCAACAATGTTCTCAGCCTTCAGGTAAGTGAAAATTTAAGGTTAAAAGTTTCTACATTGTTCATGTAATAGCATACGTTAGATTAATATCCCTCAAGATCAGATAGAGGTGGGTTTAGTAGCCAAAAGTTGTAATCAAGTAAGAGTACGATATAATTCTCCATAGTTTTGAAATGAAAGAAATTATACTATACACAAGTTCTTTTTCTTTCTAAAGAGTGCAACAGTGACATGGTATCGCTTGTTACTCCTGCACATCCTGCCACTTCAGCCCTCTACAAACAGAACACAAAAGATCAGTGCAGCTCAGGCCATCAGAAATATTCTTTGTTAATGGAAAATAAATATTTTTGATAGTCATTTTTGGAGTGATTATTTCATGTACAACTGTTAATACCAGTAGTCCATATATGCTGTATCAGCAGCACAGTAAATACTACTTAAGTATACATTTTACATCAGTGATTCTGGTCAGAACATCATAGTGTTGATTTAAAAATAAACTGGTGTTAATATTTTACACTTGGTTTGTGAAGTAACACTGCTGCAGTGCCAATTAATCAAAATGTCACTACATTGGTGTCATAGTTTTACACTATTAGAGTTTGAAGTAACACTATTGTAGGGTTAATTAATGTAAATGTATCCATATTGGTGTCAAAATGTTAGAGTTTAAAATAACACTGTTGTAGTCTTAATAAATCTAAAATTATCCATATTGTTGTCAATATTTTACACCATTAGAGTGTTTGAAGTAACACTGTTGTTGTACTAATTAATTTAAATGTATCCATTTGGGTTTTAATATTTTACACCATCAGAGTTTAAGTAACACTGTGAAAGTGTTAAATTAACACTTTCAATAGTGTTGAGATTATTAACTCTGAACCAGTGGTTCCCATATAAACACTGGGTCAGTGTTAATTATAACTTTGACGGAGTTAAATTAGCGGTTTCAAATTTGCTGTGCACATACCTAAACAACCACACCCACTTCCACATTTCTGAACATCCAGTTTCATTATTGGAACAAAAAGGTCTTGGAAATCCTTTGAAACAAAGGATATAAGATAAACTGAAACTACAGCGCTCAGCGCGGAAAACATTCACAGCAGAAGATTAATTGCAAAAGAGAAAGCTCCAAATTTATCAGTCGAGCGTTTTAACTGTTCAAGAAACAAAACTTCACAAACCAGGATTTGTACAAAAACCCAATTATTTAACTTTATTAACATCAATGTTTTTCTTTTTCATCAACATTTTCTTTTTAAATTCCAGTTCTTTATCAACAAATAGAAAACAGACTGTGTGTACAACAGATCGAACCCCTACAGCACTAAGCATTCACAAGGTAAAAATGAACATTTTGTTTTTCGCCAGCATTTTCAAGTCCCCCCTCCCTCTCACCGCCACCTCCAGCCACCAACGGCACCGCCAAAACGTTCAGGCCTCTCGGATCAGAAGCTCCCTCTTGCGGCCCGTGTGGGAGAGGATGTGTGCTTGAGTCGTGCAATGGCCTGTGCTTGAGTGAGGAGTCATCTGTTTTCGATGGGTGGGGTGGGGGATTGTGCTGATTATGCTCATTCAGATGGACAACCAGCTGTCAAAGTTACTATGATATTACAGTAGATACAACGGTGTTTCCATTAATACACGCTCTAGGACGGCAGGCTCTCTGCATGTGTCTCTAGGGTTGGTAGATCAGCAGAATGAATCCTTTTAACAATATACTTTTGAAGCTGTGTATATATCTATGTGTAATTGTACATATATATAATCAATCATAATTATATATATATTTATATTTATATTTCTGTATAAAATAATATCAGGTTTCAGTCCAAAGGGCTGAGTCTCTTTCCCTCTGGAAGGAATGGTTGATTCTGTACAGGTGCCAGCGTTGATGGCTCAACTCCTCAGCCCGTATGAACCACTTCAGCTCCGGTCAGTGTGTGTGTGGTTCAGCGCCGTCAAACCGACCAGGCTAATGGGCAGCAAGGAGACGGGAGGGACTTGAAGAGCGCTTATATTCAGAGATCGGGGAATTTCTTTTCTGCCAGCTACCCTTTGGGTATAAAAGTCTGTTTTCCTCAGGTAAGATCTCCTCTGTGGAGTATGAAGGCCTCAATGCTGTTGGCTTCTGATGGAAAAATAAACAAACAAAAAAAAAAAAAAACCAAAGCAAAACATAGAAATCATGTGCTTTCCATTTCTGTACACCTCTTATTTAGTCTCTTGTTAGCTAATTCACTTGTGTTTTCTTTTATTTTTTTAGGTAGCTACCATGTTTACAGAAGGATAACTTTATCAAGTGTGTGCTCTCAAATCAATTTCCTCAAAGCTGATTTTTTTTTTTTTCTTTTTCGGAAATAACAAGTGGAAAGGCATTTTTTTTAATGATGTATTGAACGGTATAAGACCAAAAAACAAAGTAATGACACATAATATGAATAAAACAATATTGTCATATGATAAAAGAAATCTGACAGCAGCTCAGAGAACAGTGGTCCTCCTGTATTAGTATCTAGGAACGTGTTAAAAATACATGTCCCCTTGTGCTAAAGTACCCTAAGATAAAAAATAAAAAAAGTACCGATTATGAAAATAATGCACGTCCGAGGCTGGACGATTTAAGACAGAAGAAATGTCTGATGTTAAAATGATAACTAAAAATATGAAAAAAAAAAAAAAAAAAAAGGATACTAAACAATAATATTTGACATAATGAATCATAACATTGACAATAAAACTAACAAAAAAAGGAGAGGATGCTCTCTTAGTGCTACCAGTAGCCTTTGACAGTCAGGGAGGTTTGGCTTGGACAGAGCAGAGAGACGAGCTGCTGGTCTGCCCTGTCGTTTCTGTACAACATTTGTCATAGTCACGTTTCTGTTATTATTTTTAAAGCAAAATTTCATCTGGTTGGTGAAGTCAGTGTGGATCTCTGTGATTGGTTGAAAACTTGTCACTGGGTCTGCAGGCATGTCCCATTCTCCTCCCCTCCGGTAGCTGCGAGGGGGTCCAGTTTTAGGGGTGGTAGGGGGCAGGAGGGAGGGGAGGAGGAGGAGTGGAGGGGGGGGGTCAAGTGAGTGGATGGTGGCTGAGATGGGAAACTTGGCACACTCCTGAGAGGTTTGACCAGGGAGGCTGCTCGGAGAAAGTGGTTACGTTGCATAGTGGTCAAAGCTCCCCAAGTACTCCAATGCTGCCCTGTAGCACAACTGGTACTGGTCCTGGAGGGAGGGGGACAATGAGGGGAGGGGGGGTCAATTTGGATGTCTGGAGAAACACACATAATCCAAGGGTGGCATTAAAGAAGCAAGTCATACTATGACTTGCTTCTTTAATGAGTTCTACTTGTTTTTAAAGACGGAGTTTATCAATTCCTGATTCCTCAAATAAAAAAACGAATCTGTGTGATGGCACCAGATGTGCTTGCTGATGCACTCACACCTCCAATAAAGAGGGATTTGATGGTGAGCTTTTGTCCACCAAACACACACTTTAGAGTTCAACACATTCATGCAACACTGAGTTTGGATTTGAATTCTCAACACGGCTCTTACCTCGGTCTGCACCATGGCAGGCCGCTGTGTGCGAAGTGTCTTCACTGTCTGGAAGAGGTCGACCACGCCCTCGTACCTCATCCTCTCCAGCACAATGCTGAGGGTGATGAAGACTCCGGTCCTGCCCACCCCGGCACTGAGGAGCAAACACACGGGAATGTTTATTACATCATGACCTTGAGCTTAGAAAAAAAAAAAAAAGAAATTGTTTCATTAAGCTCTGAAAAGACAAAGAATGTAGTTTATCATGAAATGTTTAGAGACAAAAGTCCACCTGAAGAGGAAGCATCAGCATATTATTGTTCTCTGCAGCTTGTTTTACTGCACTCCTGGGTCAAACAGCATTTATTATCCATGATTGCATAAGTGAGGATAAAGTAAAAACACCTCACTGGATAAAACAATAAGCTTTGACAGTAACATACACCACTATCAGGCTTGATTTGTTTCAGATAGGATAGCTTGAAAAGTCAAAACAATGCTTAGAAAAGGCTTCACATTTTGAAAGCACCATTTAAATTAGATTTGAAACACACGATCTTAAAAGCGCAGTCATAGCTAATGTGAAATTTTGTGCGATTTAATGATGCTTGTACTTGTGCATGTTGAACAATAGAGGTTATATCAAGCTTTGTAATTTATAAGAACTCCACTGCAATGCAAGCAAAATTCAAACAGTAACGTTTTCAAGCATGAACAAAGCAATAATCCATCAGACCTGCAGATTTTGTTGTAAGTCTAAGATTAATGTGAGCCAAACAGCCTCCTCACCTGCAGTGTACAGTGATTGGTCCGTCCTGTCCAAACTGCTCCTTGGTTTTGTGCACTTGTCCAATGAAATCAATGAAGCCCTCTCCAGTTTTTGGCACTCCTTGCTCGGGCCAGTCAGTGAACTGAAACTGGCGAATTGTTCTGGACTGGCCATCCTGAAGGGCATAAAATTGGGAGTTTAAGTACATTTGATGCTCAGAAAATTGCAGGAAAAAGCAAGATGCATGTTGTTCTCTTTACTCAGCTGAGATTATGTTAATATTTTAATTTATCTCTATGACAGAATAACACTCTGCCTCACACGCTCCTTTGCACCTTTTGCTCTAATGTGCCCTCAACAAACAACAAAACACCATAACAGTGTCTTGGGTCGAGGTCCACAAGCATCACCGCCCTGCTGCTTTCTCCCGGCAGCTATCTAATCATCGAGTTTACACCTTGGATGAGAAATGAATTAAGCTGACAGCCAGGAAAGGAGAGAAAACCAGCGGGGTTGTAGCATTCAAGGACCAACACTGAACTGCAATACAATTTGAGAGCACTTCAGCTTAAACATGTCTGACTTAAATGTTTCTTTTTTGGACATATTTATTTCTGACTGTCTCTCTTTCAGCAGACGTATACAGCATATACATGTACGTGAGAGAAGGGGTGGACGTGGTGTTAGTGTGCTGCTGCTCTGTGAGCCTTCTAACGACAGTAAAGTCTATTAATAGCGCAATGAAACTACTGCATCGCAGGGAGTTCCAGTACAGGCCCTTGGGGATTGGAGGCTATGCTTTTCATGTATTTTCAGTGATCTAAAACACACAAGCTCACACACCAGGAGCACACAAACACAGCTGCACAATCCAAAGAGCAGGCGCACTGTTACTAAATCTGGGTAAAAATGTTTGATGGGGCATTCAGTTGATGTCAACCTGTCGGGAGAAATAACACGGGATGTGTTTTGATCATCTCTACCTTGAAATCAGAGTTGGTATAATTCTTAACACAACTGTCTGCGTTTTTGTGAACACCCTAAAATGGATTTTGAATGGATGATTTTATTTGTGTAAAACGTCAATCAATCCTCATGCCTTCCAACCAGGACACACACATTTATACAGGTGCGTACACACAGATACAAGGGCAAGCGCTCAGAAAGGGCACACTCACACACAGAGTGAAGCCAACATACCCGGGCATCTGTCACTTTAAACTCTCGGAGGATGTACTGGGGCATGTTGTATTCAGCCATCGGATCCACCACAAAGTACTGGTACCTGGCTGAACGCTCTGCTGGCCAGTACTGATGACACTTCTCCTGCAGAAGAAAAAAAGGGGAGGGGGGGGAGAGAAAGATTGAAGCCCTTTTTTCAAAAACATTCAAAAGGAAAAGACTTTTACACAAAGACTGTTTTGCAAGATATTTTCATTATTACGCATCACTATGTTATTAGTCATTGTCGGTCATGGGAGGGTTTCTGCTAACAATACTGATAGACTAATCTGTGATTCTGAAATACCATCTGATTCATTTTCTGTGGCAAAATATTTGCATGATTTGTCTGTGTTGATGATGATGATGTGCACGAAGATTGTTTCTTTCTCCATAAACTGATTATGAGTGTGAGGATGATAGAAGCTGTAAAATGCTGTTGAGTGCTGTCAGAATCACTCATATAATCACAGGAACAGCTCTGTGGAAGCTATTATGGATTTAATCAACCCAAGATGAGTGCTCTGATGTTTTAGGGTTGTTTTTTTTTTATTATTTGTAGAGGTTTTGGATGATGTGTTTATTTGCTTTCTTCCTCAGTGTTAGATGAGATGATTGATGCCACTCTCATGCCTATCCCCTAAATATGAAGCTGGAGCCAGCAGCTGTTTACTGATGAAGCAGAGGGAAGCAACTGCCTTGGTTCTGCCCAAAGGTAAAAACATCTGTTGACTAGCACCTTCTCCGTTTTTTTTCTCTGTATCTGTGTTTATTGATAGTGTAGAGGCTGACAGGAAATGACAGGAGAGTGGATTGTGGTATGACATTCAACCGAGATCTCTGGGTGAAATCAAAAGCAAGCTGGAAGAGAAGTCAGGGAATCATTTCTGAAAACGCTGGGCTAACTCTTTCCCCCGTTTCCTCCTAAGCTCAGCTAACTCCTGACTGTAGCTCAGTGTTTAACAGACAGATGGGAGAGTGCTATTAATTTACTCATAATCTCATCTCTGCATTTGTTCATAGTAGTCTCTCTACAGTATGAGAGGTCGATGAATGAGCTCCCTTGTTACCAAAACTGATCACATGCAGGCACAGGGAGAACACAATGCCACACAGAAAGACCCCAGGTTCGGGAATCCAACCCAGAACCTTCCTGCTATGAGGCAAAGGTGCTAACCTTTAACTGTGCTGCCCCAAATATGACCAATTATTGACAAATCTGTCACAGTCGTCTGTGTCTAAACCAAAGTTCAAGTTCAGTGAGAAAATGAATTAAATAGAGCCATGCAAAGCGGCAGCTTAGCTGAACCGGCCTTGAGCCCAGAGACGTGTGACCTGGCAGGTCTTGCATGTGCATATTACCCGTCCCATCTCTCGTAGCTTGGTGAGCATGACGACAATGGTTGAGTTGTGCTCCCACAGCATCCTCCAGAAGTCCTCTGTGGTCTCAGCCAATGGACCCTGTGTGGCCAAGTAGGCCTTCTGCTGTCTGAGGATGCAAATTCAAACAGAGGAGGCAGAGATTAAACATTATGCAAAATAAACATAAACTTTATGGTGCTTTCACAACTGGTATCATAAAGTGCACCACAAAGCAATAACCAGAAGGATTTAATGATAAAGGAGTGCTGTTAACAGCAAAGGCTGTTAATCTAACACACCCCCCAAAATTTAGTAATACGCAGGATATAAGCAGAACAACTGATCAAAATCCACTCACACAC
Organism: Remorina albescens; assembly: GCA_034769265.1. Taxonomy (NCBI): domain Eukaryota; kingdom Metazoa; phylum Chordata; class Actinopteri; order Carangiformes; family Echeneidae; genus Remorina; species Remorina albescens. Next base: position 5,763,726 of record CM068478.1, on the reverse strand, counting down.
AGATCTATTTAAATTAAATTCAAAGGCTGCAGAGCTTTCTGTGTTACTCCACATTTGTCCTATAGAACTTACCATATGGCAGGTATTTAAATACGGGGCACTTACAGCAGCAGGACTTAAGAGGAACAGATTCAAAACCCATAAAGACATGTTGCTAAAAGGCATTCTGCTGCAAACTGAAGATAATGTAACGCTCACTTGTCCTTATAGCATCTGTCAAACATGTCTCTGCAATTATGTCGACAACAAATTCCTACACATTTAATGAACATGGCAAATAATCCTTGGCAGCTTTCGTCACCATTGAGCTATGTAAGCCTGCTTAGATCCTCTCCTTCTCCCTCCTTCCTCAGTGTAACACAACACAGAACAAGAGAGAAAGGGAGGGAGAAAGAGGAGAGAGAGGGGGAGAGAGCGCGAGAGAGCGAGCACTCGACACGCTCACAAAGCTAGAGATGAGCTCATCCACTGAGGTGCCAGTGCTGTGCTTGTGTCCTACGTGACTTTGGCCCAGCTGAGCAGTTTTTTAGCAGTAGGTGGCAGCAATGCGCCGACCAGCAGAGGCAGTGGGAGCTGAGTAATCCAGCACAGCAACACGCATAATTGTGCATGCACACGCTCACATTCTTGTACCACATGTAAGCTGGCACAACCAGGTGTATGCACGAACGCAAGCTGTGGTTTTGCATGTATATTCAGACATGCAACTACAAACGCTCAGTCACACACTGAGCCATGGCTGAACAACTAATGAAGGTGCTACAGGCGAAGCACTAATGTGGAACAGGGAGATAAGAATATGCTCAGGGCCCTGCTCGCACAAATAAAGAAACAACAGATTGGTGGAGAGAAGGGGAGATGGCGTACGAGGATGGGAGAGCAACAGAGTAATGAATCAAATTAAAAAGAGGAAAAACGGGGCAAAAGAAATGCAAAGCAAAGGAGCGGAGATGTACAATGTACAGAGAGAGGATGTAGAGAGGAAAATGTGAGGAGATGAAAAGAAAGAGTGAGTACTGCTCACTCCAGCTGGTCACTGGAGTGCAAAGTAGGACTGACTGATGAAGAGGAAGCAGAGCAGAGGAGAGGAGAGGAGAAGAGAAGGAAAAGGACAGAGATGAAATTGGGAAATGTGAAAAAGGGGGACGAATGCTAAATTTCAAATTGATATGGTGGACCCCTCTGACCTCCCTGTAAAACAGCCCCTAGCCAAAACAAAAACAATTCAAACCGTATCACACAATACTGACGTCTCTGCACACAGTGTCCCGATGAGCACGCTGCCAAACAGCACAAAGCAGTCTCTGCATCATCCCACATGACTGCAGTGCTTGAGGACATAGTGTTTCATTTCAACCTAATTACAATGCTAAAACTCCAGCCTGCATCAGAGCATATCCAGGGCTTGTGCCCCTGATAGCATAGCTGGAATCAATGGTTCGCCTCTCATTAGCTTAGCATATTATTGGCTTTTCTTGAAGGCGCTAGGGTGAAGGGCACTGGAGGCCCCTGTTTAGTTTTTATTTATGCCTGGGCTTAAAAGCGGCTTAATTACACAGTGCCACCGGTGCACACAACAGGTCCCCACCCGGATATGTCTTTCTGCCATGATGTTTGGTTGGAAAATTAAGATGGTGAGTGAGTGAGTGAGTGAGGGGAGAGGGTGGGAGGATAGGGGCTGAGCAGAGAGGTGCAAAGGAGACAGATTACAGAGGAGAATAGAAAAAGAAAGAGACATCAAGGGGTGAAAATAACAATGGAGAGAGAAGGAAAAAGAGAAAAGCAGAGAACATGGAGAGGAGGAGAAAAAGGGGGAGGGAGCGGTTTAGAAAACACACTTCATTACAATCTCTCTTGCTGCAAATATGCTATTTACACAGCAACAATGGAGGGTCGGCCTCTGTGGAGCGTCTTCTCATTAACAACAGGACTGGAGGAGGAGGGGTGGAGGGGTTGGAGGTGTTGTCTGTTGCGGCCCAGTATGACGCAGAGCCCCGTGTGGACTGAATGGCATTTCACGCCTGCTAAATCCATCCCCTCGCCGTATACTTCAACCACAGAAGAGTCAGTTCTATCTTTCTCTGCTTGAACTTATATAGATATAAAACAGAGAGCTGCCTTTTCATCTTCCTCCCTCTAGGAAGCAATTTGGACTCACAGAGCAGACAAGGACATGCTGTAGCTTCGATATGAAAGTGGTAGTGGCTTAGCGGATGAGAGCCACATCAGCAAAGCAGGAAGTAATTTGTGCAAGTGGATACTGCCCAGTGTGGCTTCATCTTCAGTCCCCTCCCATACAATTTACTCTCCTCCAATGTGAATGCCTACTGTATTCTCCACACCTGTGACAATTTCTGATGCCAGAAAAAAACTGCAGACCTGTCACATGCAGTGCAGTCAAGACTGTATTAGTGGCAGTGATGTGCTTTCTGCGCTGTTCTCCTGTAAATTTGATTTAAAAGATTAAAGTGCTGACTTTCAGATTTAATGTAAGGATATTTACATCGACTTTAGAGAAATTACCCCCCATTTTAGGAGACAGATTTCTTTTAGACGTTATATAAACCTAAATATAGTTATTTTATTCAAATTTAGGTTGCTTGTCAATGTCTGCGAGTCACTGACAAGCAGCCACATAGTCCCCTTTTGCTTTTTTTCAGGACTCTTAGTTTGGTCCAACCTATTTATTTTAAGTCAGCGCTTTAAGTCAGACTTTGAGGTCTGGGTCCTCACCTGTAGCCATCGATGCAGCTGGCGTTGATGTAGTCCGAACCCTCAACACCACGTATGGGCTGCAGGCAGACACGGGTGGACTCGAAAGGCATGATGTTGACCAAACGGTTCTTGAACTTGTTGCAAGGTAAGTTGGCGCTAATGAAACGTGATGTGTGAGCTTTGGAGTTAGCCAGTCTCTGTTTATGGGGGAACAAACCAGAGATGGAGAAAATCAATGCCCTGTGACCCGAGATAAACAGACAAAGTCTGAAAAGCCTCCCTGACAAGTCTGTCTTTATTTAGACATTAAATTCTGTCTAGACAAATAATAAATTCGACCGAAGGAGAGACATCAGAGTCGACTGGAGATGGCTGGAGGTATTTTTGACATTGACTGGTATAACTAAGTGCAGTGGACTCATCTCCTATTGAGTCCCGAAGCTTCCTCGGAGGACTGTAGGCGTGACAAGCTCAGAGCTGGCAGTGGACAGAGCACAGATGGACAGCACAGGAGTGTGTATGAACAGTCACGGTGCTCGTGGAGAATCTGTGTGTGAGATGTGGCCAGATTGTGTGGGCATGGAGGCTGTGGCCCCCATATACACTGCAATCATTCTCTCACTCTTTCATTCTCTGTCGTTGGCAGAAGTGTAGATGCTATTATCACTTCAAACAGAATGGATCATGGTCATAAGAGGGCTAATGGCCGAGCCGCGCTGGGAGGGAAGTGTGTAATAACATCCCAGCTGATGGCTATTGACAGAAGGTGTGCATGTGATTGTGAGTCACCTTGAACACCAGCTGTGTGTCAGTCATTTTTGTGATTCTCCATGTGTAGGTGTGTTGACGTGTTTGTGGTTCTGTGTGTTTGTCCTGGAATATGTGTTCCTCTTTGTGCTACGTGCTACTAGGCTAGCTACTGTGACGCCTCAGCACCAGTGTGACCAATACAAATTTCTGCGCATCGGCTTATTTGGCAAATTAATTATTTCCACCGCTGACATGAAGGGATGCTTGAACCTCAGAAGGTAAGCTTTTGCAGTCTGCTGCATTCTGACAATGTTAAACAATGTATGAGTGAGTGCAGCCTGGTGCTTGCAGAACAGCATGGAGTGAAAAACACAGAACATTCTTTTAAATTCCTGTTACTTATTAAGAAAGGCTCACAGTGTTTCCTGTGCAGTGTCACCCTGCTGTTCTATAATGTCGCGTGCTAAGTTCATTAGCAAATGCTAAAAATACATTCTGTTGGAATCAAGGACAACCCAAGTTTACTTTTTACACTGACTAGCAAATCAAAAAAAACATTGAGTAATTCTTGTCTGAGGAGTGAATTAATCAGTCACCTTGAATTCCAGCTCCATGGCGGTAACTGTCTCGCCAGCCGGGGGCTGAGTGAGTTTCTGGATGTGGGCGTACAGGTTGCGGGCCAGCACCTCTGTGTTGCCACAGGTGGCCGCCTCCAGCAGGGCTTCGTGGATGAAGATGTACTGGTCTTCGGTCTGGACCATGTAGTTCCTCTGGGCACGCATGCATGTCACGTGGCCGTAGATGTCTACAGACTTCTCATGCTTCATGCGCTCCAGCATGGCATCGATCACAATGAAGCAGCCAGTTCTTCCCACGCCCGCACTGATGGAGATAGGAGAGATGGGAGGTGGGAAATAAACAGATATTTATATCATTACACGGTATAACAAGATTCACTGATAGCACACACACATGGGTGAACATCTATACCAACTAAAGCAGCACTACCCAGAGAGCACAGTGCAGAGCTGGAAATCCTATTTATTATTGGCCTCTCATAACTTCATATATTGGGCTTTGAATTAATCATGTAAGCTTTGGCTAATTAGAAAATTTACATTTAATTTCCCCTGACCAATCCTTCTGTGCTATCACTTTTGCTGTGTATATACTATTACTGATTTATTGAACTATATGCGTGTCTATCACAATGTGCGACTGAAGTATTTCACATTGCTTTTAGAATTTTGTTTTAATACAAGGCAAGCTCTCATATCATGTCTTATGTTCTCATGCTCAAACTGGACATCATGTTTCCTATGTAAACTGATGTAAAGAGATGGACCATCATGATATTGCTGCCGTAGAATGTGAAGAACATTTGTGGGTGTGGAGGTTTGAGATCTGTGTAGAAAATATAGAACATTTCAGGAGTACTATATTTAATATACTGTTGGACTTTCACATTTTATTTGGAAGAACACTGGAAGCAAGACATTTTTATAAAACAGTTACTTGTATACAGTTGTCAAAAGAAAGAAGAAAAACAAAAGTTCACAAGAACCCACCTGCAGTGGACCACCATAGGCCCTGCATCTGGGGGATTGCAGGACTTTACTCGCCGAAGGAAGGCCAGGATGGGGGTGGGATACTCAGGCACCCCATGATCTGGCCAGGCCATGAATTGGAACTGTCGCACCTCTCTCTTCTCACTGGAGCCGTTCTACACAGAGAAGTAGAAAGGTGTGAGCTTGAGCTCCGTGTGATACCTGAATATAGTGAAATGTAACTGGCTGCCTCTCAAAAAAAAAAACAAAAAAAAAACCCCACACAACTTGTCATGCTGGGAACAAAGGTAAAGGTCACATTATCTGATAAAAGGAAGATGAAATTCTTCAGCTGAAATGTGAAAAGAACAAGTGATTTAATTGTCAGAAATGTGGCTATTTTAAGCAGAGGTCCTGATTCAGCTCGTAACTTTGATAGCAGCACATAGTGTGCTCTACTGTCTCTGCTGTGATCATTCTGAGAGTGTAGGTGCAGTTAATGTGGATCACTTCGGAATTCATCTGCTTCACTGAAAACAGCTTTTGGCACCATTCCTGATTGAAACCAAGTAAGTTGCTCCAGCTGAATTTAAATGGGAATAATAACAATGTTAGAAATCATAAGTGATAGAAGAGGAGATACACAAGGACAAAGCATCACTCACATCACTAAAGCGCTGAAGTATATGAATCAAAGTTAAAAAATAATAAAAAAAAAAAAAAATCTTTCATTGACTTTCTGAGAACAAAAGACAAATTTTAGACGTTAAAAACCAATTACATGAGTGAAAAAGTGATTCCCACCATAATAGCCTTTATCGTTCCAGAGAAAAATAAGAAACTATACTTTAAAATATAACCCCATTAATGATGAACAGCAATTACCTGCTGGGGACATGCCTTGCTATATGGTTAACTGAAGATTAAAAAAGAATCACTGTACCTTGTAGAGGGCGAAGGTTCGGACGCTGTATGTGGCCAACTCCACCGTGTCCAGCATGGTGACCTGGATCATCCCATAGGTCTCTGTTCCTCGTGACGGCCAGTACTGGTCACACTTCACCTGGCAGGGCGACAAAGAGGGTACGCTGTCAGGAATGAACTGCCTCTTATAACCACGGCGAGTGCTGGCTTGTACGATCACACTGATTAACAAGGAGGGAACATTAGAGAGGTCAGATCAAAGGCTCTGTCCACTGTCTAATTAAAAACTGTAGAGTTGGAGTCAGCTCCTAAAAGATGAGCATAAGTGAATCAAACACATGCATGTGCATTCTCGTGTGTCTGCATCTGAAATTGGCACCAAAAGGACATTAAAAAGCTCACTTTGTCCTTTAGCGGCCTGTGATCATTTTCAATTAGCTAATTGTCAGGTAGTTTGCAGCCCTTTGTCATCTCTGCTTTTGGCACATTTGTAAAGACTCAGTGCTGCAGTGTTGAGGGAGATAAGTCTAAAAAAGGTGGTTTGGCCTGCTGTGAATGGACAGCAGGTTTTAGCCACTTGGCTCCCTTTGTGCAGAGAACAAACTTAACTGTGGATAAGGCTGAAGACCCTCCAGACATTGGCACTCAGGGGTTCTGCTTTCACACATATATGAAAATGCCAGATTGGCCTTCGCCACAATTATCACTTTACTCCTTGTGGTTTATTTGGCATTGGACACATAAGACAGTGATAGCTACATGAACCCTTTTGCACCTGACCGATGAAATGCATTCACTGGTGTTTGGTTTGGTTTGGCGTGATGAGTCACATCTTTATCTATGCACTGCATTACAAGCTGAGCTTTCAAGAAGCTGTTGGCTTCAGCAAATCCCCTCATAACGTTTTCAGGACTAAACAGCAAAATGAAAAGCTACCAACACATAGTTTGGCCCAGTGAGGAAGGTTTAAGTCGTGAACAACTGTCTTCCTAATAACATTTCTTCAATTAGACAAAGGTGCTCTGAATAAGAGCATGAGCTAAAAAATTTATAAGTATGTGGGTAAAATTAGTCATCTCAGATAAGCACCGAAAAACACAGCAATATTTTCCATATTTCCATAGAAAAACTGAGATGCGGGCACTTTTGTAATGTCAGAATTTCTGGGACTTGAACTCGCTGCTATTGATCTGGATAACATGAGAGGAAGAGATGTGATGCGGGTAAGCTAATCATATTGATACTGCAGTACTGAGCTGACATTTGGAAGCACCTTGGCTGTCTCAGGGAGCCGGTACAAATCGACAAACAAAAAACGCTGAAATTCACCCCCTCACATTTCACCTCCCCTGCTGACAGCTCCCATTCAGAGGCAGAGACAGACCTTGCAGGAGAAACTCAATTGAGTGATAGGGAACCGCTTGCAGTATAAACATATGGATTAGCAGTCACCACTGTAATGAATATCTCTGCGCTGTCTGAGGTTGGGTGGCATATTCTCTCCTGCAAACACACATACACATTACATGAACAGGCACAGACACACACAGACCGAGACAGACTGCAGGTTTCACTATCATCTGCCTCTGCTTTGAACCCGGCTTCTCATATGTCGTCACCTGGCCTTTTGCAGAGGACAGAGACCTCTTATCTAGGCACACACATTCTCTCTCACACACACACACACACACACATGAATAAAACTTCTGGTCTCATTTCAAGTTCTGACCTTTTTGGGTTTTACTAATTGGTAATGATAGTGTTAGAGGAAACTGAAATTTGCCTGCTGCCGAATCTCATCATATTTGTTCATGTTTGTGCTCTGCTTGGCATAAGACATCAGTCTGGTTGGGTGGTGCGAGGTTGACTCACACACCATATGTGTATGCCTGTGTGCGTATGTGGGATGGAAAGAGACAAATGGAGAGTGTGTATTTATTTAAAAGGGACTGGAAAAAAATAACAGAAAACCCTAAAGATGTAGCAACACCATATGTCTAATCAGAGGTACAGCCAGTTTTCTCTGATGTTTTGTAATTAACTTATAAAGCGTCTGTTCATTATCAACTTGCAAACATTATTCGTTTGATGCAATTTGCAGTCTGATAGGATTTTTCACGACTGCTCCACTTATTAAATAAAGTCATTTTCAATGCAGAGGCAATTTAATCAATTCCATTCACTGTTTGCTTCCTCGTGTTACGTTGGAAAAAAGTCCTTTAAAAAATTGTGACAGACATTTTTATGACATACATATTCCTAATTGTCATTTAAATAACATTTACTTTATATGATAAGTTTCTAATTAGGATTCATACAAACCCGTTATACTACATGTTATGAATACAGAGTTTTTAGCTGAAAAAACATTCATTTGGATAATTCTTCAGTAGTATAAATGTCATCAACGCAACAACAAACTGTTTTTAGGGATTAAAATAGGGTTTAGTCACCCTCTTGTTTGGAAATCAAACTGCTGCTGCAAAGCTCACCGCGCCACATTTAATGATGTACTAAAGATTTTCAGGTGGTCTGATAAAAGTGGGCAAAAATGCTTTTGCCACCAGCTCAAATAGCGTGTTTGGTTCTTTGTGCTGGCAAGAAAACTGATTTCCACCATGCATGTAGGAGGAAGGGACAGACTACGAGCCTCATTTCAAGTTCTTCATGATGTGACATCGCCATTATTTTGCCCCCATTGTACAGTTTATACAGTTTGTGCAGCTGTGATCAAAGCAGGGCAGCGCGGTCATCTGTCACAGACCTCTGAACCTGTCAGTCAGACACTAAATATTCAGAGAGGTCTTTCAGAGGATGCGTATATTCTAGCTGTGATTGAAAGTGCCATAAAAGTCATCTCATCAAACATAACTACATAACAGCACTGCAGGTATTCTCTGAGGTATAAATAAATTAGCTCTGCTCAAAAAAGACATGGTGTGCTCATAACTTGCCTAAATGAGTAATATTGTCAGTAGATGAAAATGAAAACAGACAACAGATAAATAACTGAGCTTGAGGTTATGACCCACCTCCCAAAAAAGGGAAGAAAAAAAAACATTGTGTGATATTTCTCTTTCATTTACAGACCCTGTTACTTCCTGCTCTTATTCTTAGCAGTCTTTCATTAGGGCACTGTAGGCAAACACTAATAATGCACCACACACTGGCAGGGCTCCTCGCTGGTTTATTTTCTCAGAGGAATTCATGAGCATGGTTTTGTGATGGTAATTAAATAAACCCATCCCAATTTTGAATATCAAGTTGCCCATGTGTTTTTTTTTTTTTCTTTTTCGCTTCTATTAGCCTGGATGTATTTTTAGGAGCCCATGGTTGTTGTTTGGTGACAATCGTCTTACCTCTACAACTTCAGATTTTTCATTGCAGTGCTGTGGTTTTCGAGAGCCAAATTCAGAAAGCGCATTCACACATGATCTATAAAACCTTGGCACGGTGTTGCAAAATTAAATTTGCAACAATCAGGTATTGAACTCTCTGAGCAACTTTGAAAAATTGAAAAAAGAGATGCTGCATTATGAATCTCTAAATACAAATATCTATATATAACATGCACTGCACATGTTCATAATTAACCTTACTTTCAATGTTTATACACATGTTGTCGCCCTTGTAACTAAAACAAACATAAAAAGCTATTATACAATTTTATTTCACAAATAGATTTAAAAGGAATTAATGCATAGTTCGTTTTTTTTTGTTGAAGACTGAGGAGAAGACAAGCATCATGAAGCGGTACTGTCCACTGACAACCAGAAGATCTTTTGAAGTCCTTGTGACTTTGATCAGACTGACAAATCCTGCTTTAACGTAGGACTGGGCGTCTCTATGTCTGCAAGCTTTGTTGGATGTAACATCACTTCTCTGCTGACGAGCTACATAAATATATACATATTTTAGTCAGAAAACATTTCAACTTTCAAAAACACTGAGTGTTTATATGTCATATGTCTTTCACATTCAATGGTCCAATAATTTACGAGACAGTCACAAGTTTTCCTCCTTATAGTGAAGCTCTGAAGCCCCGTCAACAGCAGCCTCCTGCCAGTTGGCTTCATAAGTGGATAGTGCTCAAGGTTGTAGTTTAACATAAAAAAGTGACGATTCATCAATTCATATCCTTTAATTCTTCTATAATCTCCTATAAGCAAATGTTTTTTCACATGTGGAAAATGTTTGTGTTTATTATTGATGTACTCTCATAAAATGTTTGCGTGTGCATAATAACTCATAATTAACTGCTCCCGTGTGAGGTCATGGACTGATTCTTTACTTGACAGTGTTTAATAGTAAAATAAACAGGGTCTCTTACCCGTGACTTCTCCTCCAGTCTGGTCATCATGACAATGGTGTTGGATCTTTGCTCCCACACCATCCTCCAGAAGTCACTTAGTGTCTCTGGCAGCGGCCCCTGTGTGGCAATGTAGGCATTCTGCTTTCTGTAGCCGTCAATGTAGTTGGCGTTAATGTAGTCGCTGCCTGGAACAGCTGCAACAACGAGCAATGAGCATAGAACTCAGAATATTACACAGTGCTATTATTTGATGTAACAACATTGCCCAGACAGAGATTAGATGAAGATCAGAATCTTTTCAATCTAAATGAATGGCACATTTAGGGATGTTTCTCCTGTTGATAATGAGCACATTGATGCACACTGTACAAAGAGAATCTACCTCTGTCAATCACATATGATGCAAGGTACTTTCAAGTGAACACAACACTTTGCATGGGAGAAAAATAGGCACATGAGTTTTCTGAAGTAACAGCTGCAGGCAAACAAAATGTCCTCGGTTCTGCTAAAGCGCAGCTCAAGCAGCAGCAGCTTCTGTCAATGGTTATTGGAAGGGTCAAGTTGGTATGTGGGATCCTACCATCAACAGAGGTGAGGACCACTCTTGAGTGGTCATAGGCGATGACGTTTGCATAGCGATTCTTCGGCTTGTTGACTTCCATGTTGGAGTTCTCCCAGGTAAACTGCTGGCCCGGATCAATGGACTGTGTGAGAGGGCAGGGATGAAAAGGAGAGGAGGCAAACAACAGAAAGGTGGGTGGTGAACAATTATAAGAGAGTTCACATGAATATACAGAGCCAAGAAATGCAAAGAAAGATACGAAAAACACATTTGCAGGCTACTGGGTTTAGTTTAGTATAGAGAAAAGGGCTAAATTACACTCCTGTCTGCTACCACTCATCCTATAGCAGTATACTATCAAAGGCTCTAAATGGAACCCAACCCACGTCATGTCTGTTAAAAGGCACAGCAGAGTGCTAGAGGTAAGATGTTTTATATAGTGTGGGACACTGTGCAGGCTGAGGCTATCACTTGACAAAGTGCCATATTGCTGGCCGAGCTGCAGCTGCTGTCAGTGCATTAACAGGTTAATTATTTGCATGACATTTGGGACGTGAATGCTAATGAAGCACAAATGTGAAGGCGCTTGTTTCGCTCAAATCATCACTGATTGAGCCAAGAGAGCCTACATATTTCTCCAGTTCCTAAACCCAACATGATGAGAGTAAATTGGTTTAAGCTGTTGAATAGGTGTTTTGCCGAAGCATGCAGGCAAACACACAAACTCATCATTTCTTTTTAGGGGAGTCCTATTGAACCACCTTACTCTGAGAACTAACATGCATGACTGCATCTTTTTGCTAAATTTCCTCTCATTCTCTGCCATCCTTTCTTTTCTTCTTCATCTCCATTTAATGCCTTCATCTTCTATTCCTGTTCCCTTTTCCCATCGTGTATTTTTGTTTCACCGTCTCTCCCTTTTCCTCCATTCTCTCCGTTTCTAACTCATTCCATTTTATATTATTTGTCTCCCGGGCTGAGACGACGGTAGACTGTATACATATTGATCGGGGGAGATATGTGATGGCCTCCCATCCCTTGGCTCAATAATGTCACAGAGTCTCTTGTTACTCGGTATTGATCCGCCTAAGCTCACACCGGAACCATGTCCACTAATTCCCCAGACCTTTCGCCTCAGAAATCCAGCAGGATTCAGAATGACACCTTTGAAATTCCTCCACTTATTTAATGTGGCTGGAGATTTAATTTCCTTATTAGAAGTCATTCTTTGTCAAAACTTGACAGCTCAAACACAATAATAATTGTTATTGGATAAAGGATGAAATGAAGGGCACAAGGTGAGGCCTGGAGAATAACCCAGGCAAATAAATGATGAACAAAACAGTAACACATCAAGTGCTATACTTGGCAGCTGATGATGTCTGACGATGACGACCAAGATACCGTTGATACATTTGTAAATCATAGGTACAACAAATTGAACAGCAACTAAGTAGTAGCAGTAACTTTGCAGCTCTTACTATGTCTCCCTGCAGAGAGAAGTGACACTCACATAGGTAAAAGCATGGCATGACTGTTATGAGTGAGCTATTTTAGACCAGACTATTTTAGTGCACATGGTATTTCATTTTGAACAAGACATGAAAAATGTGGAGTTCTCATATATGCAAGAAACTTTTACCACAGCTCTAAATTGTTCAGCAGTGAGAGTTATGTGGGCCTAGGCCTATCTCTGCTGATGAGCTCCACATTGCCAATTTCTCTGTCCATGTCTGCCAGTATGAAGAAAAAGATTTCATTTGCAGTCAAAACATGTCATATTTGAGACACATTTGAGAGCTCAGTGAACACAGCGGGCCCACTTGACAAACAAGTAAGGTAGAGATGGTAAAAAGAGGTGAGAAGCAAATGCTGATGGTATTCTCACTGACACTCTGGAAATGCTTTCAATGAACATAATGATAGTGCTATGACGACTGCAGCGTGATATTGCTTCCCACGTTAAAAAAAGCTGTCAGGGGGAGCAGCAGCATGCCTGATTGAAAAATTCTGCTCATTACCCAGTGTTCTCTTTGCTCAGTATGATGCAGACTGGTGTTGGTGGTAAAGGAATTGTCAAGCCACCTAAAACATCAGGAAAGGAGGAAGTGGCGAAGCCTGTCTAATTTCTTTGCCTTGGGGTAAGGCACAACGGGAGCAGCCGGCGAACGTGACTGTGACAAAGCGCCATGGGCTCTGCCACAGCTCCTCAGTTGGCACGGAGAAGGGCAACCATCTGCCGGGCATGGAGGGGGTCTTCCCTGGCTTGGAATGACTGGTGCAGGGAGGGAATGGGGATGGGCTCGCTGCCTGCAGTCATACAAGCCACTTCTTTGGCTTGATTCGTTTACACTAACTCAACAGGCCGGGAGGGCAATGTGCTGGAGAGGCACTGAGCAACACAAGAAAGTACTTAATTGAGTGCAGATTTTTACCAAGGCCTAATTATCTCCCCAGTTAGCTGTTAATTTCACAGTGCACCACATCAAAAATCTATTACAATTATATACGCCTTTTTAGAATGTGCAACTCTGCATACAAGCATTTAATGTATATTCTACGAATTGTTAATAATATCTCTACTTTCTAGACTTCAGAAAGACTCAACTATTCATTTATATCATCATTGTTATGCATGGGCTTGATAGAACTAACAGTCTTAAGACGACAAAATTTGAAGACATCTTTTAAACTATTTCCAGAAAGACTGATCATCATGTTGAGGGTAGGATTGTTGGCACTTTAATGGGGCACTACGATGTAAACTTATGCAATCTGCATGAAAACACATGGTTGTCTAGTAAAATTATCCACCATATATGGTACTCAATGTTTTTGTCTTTTATGTAGAAAATACTACTGGCTAGATGATAGAACAGTTATATAAGCCTTCAAGTAGATGTTATTTTCAAAGTAAACACTGGGCAGGGCAGATAACAGAGCAGTTATAAAATGTTGGCTCAAGTTTGGGCTTGTGGTGATGCCTGAGGAAAGGTCACAAGGTCACCAAAATAAATTTGCTGTGTCTCTCTCAAGTGTGAAATTGCACCGCAAATTTTCACGCTGGAGGAACATATGCTGGTCACAGACAGATAGAGGCAGTCACGTAACCTCTCAGGTCGTGGCAGATTTAAAAAAAGATCAGTAATCACTCTGATCGTCTTGTTGGAGCCATCAACGTGAGGCATAGAGTTGATTAGACAAAACAGATCGAACAAAAAGAACAAATAAACAAGAGACGGTTCTTGTTTTCTGCATTCAAGGATGCTTCTTCCCTTCATCTGGCCCCGCTTAGTCCCGACACCAACTATGTACCACTTTAAATGCAAATTTGCTTCCGTTTTTTTTTTTTTAAATGAAAAACACTGACATGAGATAATCCCTCACAGAGTTGCATAGAAGAGACCGCCTGCAAAATAACATTCTTTGTGGGAAACATGAAGACGCACACAGATTGCTTAAACAACTTGCCACCTGCTGGTTTTGTGAAAAAGCATCTTGCAACATTTAATGTAAGTGTTGGTTTCCTGGTGGGATTGGTAATAAAGCTGTAAAAATGACTGAAGAAAGAAGTCTTCCATGATTTATTACAATTCATGTATATGGGATTAAAGAGATAAACACAAAAAATTCTTGTGGATACAATAACCAAAAAAGACATTTGTAAGTTTGTAAGGGTGTAAGACACTGATACGTTATCAGTGTTCTTACCTCGTACTCCTGGGAAAAGCGGAGGCCGTCGTTGGCCTTCAGTCGCTCAATGTGGTCAGCCAGGTCAATGACAGGAATGGGCGGGTGCTCCCTCATCCCTGGGAAAGGATGAGAAGGAGGAGGAAGAGGGGAAAAGACAAAGAGAAGAGTGAGACCCGGATGTTCCTACAGAGACGCACACATCGACTTGCACAAATACTGGTTTGACCACAGGGTGAGTGAGGCTGCCGGTGGGACCATGAGGTGGCTGTGTAACAGTCAGGAAAGTGCACTTTGTTCAACAATGCATGAAGAAGACAGAGAGAGAGAGCAAGAGAGAAAGAGAGCGACTACACAAGAGTTGAAACAGTTTGGTGACATTTGGTGATATCGTCATGCTAAGTGAGGAGGACAGAGGTGGGGCTGGCTCGGCGATGCACATGAGTGACTGGGTGAGCATGCTCCTGGAAGGAAGCAGGAGGCAGACATCTCTGACTCCACAACGCTCAATTGGTGGCAAAGGTGGGATCAGAGCAACAACCCACAAGTCTCTACAAATGAGTCACACTGTCACTTCCACAAGAGAGAAAAAAACTGACTGGTCACCAGCCAAAACTTGTTTCTTTGAAAATCTCTTTCCATACAATAGACTATCTCTCGGCTCAGCCTGGAGCACTTGGGCTAGATTAATTTCAAACAACCCCCCTGCCTCTCTTCCAGATTTCTCATCGCTGGGTTATTGGATGATTTATTGCTAATCTACCGACACAAATTCCCCCTGGGCCTCTGAACTTGGCTGGGCTCTGTGCTTAAACGGATTGCCTGGAACTTGCCCTATGTGTTAAAAGTTAACTGTATGCCACGCATGACGCTGCTATAAAGTTATACATGCCGTATCATTAACCTAACATATAGCTTTGAAGTCACACAGATCAGAAAGAGTCTTTCAAATGGTATAGATATTAACATTAGTGCCTTTGGCTGAGCGAGCCTCTGAGGCCCCAGGTTATGCTTCCAGATGTGTAACTGCTGCAAGCTCATTATTGTTGCAATGCTAATGGCTAATGGCAAATAACTATGGCCACTGCACAAAATGAGACCTGACCAATTATACAAATCTAATACTTTCATACAGGGGGACCTATAACCACATTAACATCAGTGTGTCCGTGTTTGCATGTGTGCAGCCAGGTCTTTGATAGCCAAGTTGTTGGTTAAACGGAGAGTGAAGCTATAGCATATACCGAGGATAATGCACGGCAAGTGTCCCCGTCCACACTGCTGAACTAGCCATAAACTATCTAATCCTCTGATTTCGCACCAAAAAAAAAAAAAGGGTTTACAGCCTAGAGAGGACATCGCTGCATCCTTGAAGCACCAGAGGCTTTAAGCTTGTGGGCTTGTGATGTCTGTCAGGATTGCAACAAGGGAATGGGATCGGGAGCGAGTGAGAGAGGAAGAGAGACTACACGTGTGGGAAATACACAGTAGGTGAGCGAGCAGACTAACTTGGAGTGTTGGGGCAGCGATGAGAGCTGGGACCTGTGGAGAGAGGACAGTGAAGGAAGGAGGAAGAAGAACACTCAATCAATGGAGTTGACTCAGAATCAGACCAGGGCCAAACGGCAGCTGTGCAGCTGTTGGTGTTTGGAGTGGTCGTAGTGTACTTTAGGCTGTGGAAACAGCGCAGCATACAGACCTTGACTTTAAAATACTCCCATGACTACTCAGTTAAAAGGTAAGTACTTCGTTTGACCATGTTTTGTTTATCAGTTATGATAACAGAAAGAATTAGAATTAGAAAGAATACAGTATTACTGAGGTCTGGGAATACAATGTGTGAGTGATCAGATGATCACACAGATGGTAAACAACCCGACATTTTTTTTCCTAAATGATCCACACCACTTAATTTCGGGGAAAAATGAATCGGTACACCAAACATTTTGGTAAGATCCCCTGATCTCGATTGGCCTGAGCCTCCTGAGTGCATGAAAACTGTGTACATACACAACAGTGTTATCAGCGTTACATGGCGGTACACAATGTTCAGACACATACTGATTATGTAACTTTCCCATCTGCCTTTTCTCTTTTTTTAAAATCAACATAAAAACCTTCTAACTTTTTTCACATGTTGGCGGTAACGCCCACATTCATGAAACAGTCGTTTCTGAAATACTATAGAATTAATGAGGCAATCTGAAAACTGTCTGGACCTTTGGGAGTATAATCCTAATCTCAAAACTACAACCAAGATCACATGAGACTACAATTTCCCTTTAAAATGCTCTGTGAAAACCAACACCAAAGTGCACTACGCTCTAAATGGCAATATATGCTTTCTCTGAAGTGTGACATGATCTCGGTTACATATTTGCAAATGGCACCTGAGCTAGTGCCTGTCAAGGTTATACAGAGTCATTTACTCATAGAGCCACATGCCTGTGCCAACGGGTACAACACAGGTCTGTTTAATAAACCTCCATCCTGGAGCTGATCTACAGCCTACTGGGCAACTTAACAATAATCAGAATCAGAGTGGGAATGTTCATCTACAGTGGGCGAATCAAAGAGTGAAGCACCAAGAGACGGAGAAATGGGCTGCTAAATATTCACTCAGCTCAGCCTTGGCGTCTCGCATTTGCTTTCTGATAATCACCACTCTTGAAGCAAAAAAAACAACAACAAAAAAAAAACGAGGTAGGAAGGGAGAAAAAGAAAGAGATAGGTGTTGACGTATAAAGAGAGAGTGGGGATAGGGAGAGAGTAAGAGAGAGAGATTACCCTACAGGGGAAATGGAAGACAAAAGAGGAAAGAGGTGGAGTGGGAGGATGGGAGAACAGAGCTCTGTTAGAGCGGCAGCACTGCTTAATTCCTCTGCAGGGGTTCAAAGGGGCTGTGTGTGTCTGTGTGCGTGTATGGGGAGTGGGAACTTTAATAATCCGTGAGAAGGAATATACATACACACAGAAAAAAACACACGGAAGCACAAAAGTGCACCAACGCGCGTGCACTGGGGTTGACATTTTCTCTCAGCTCCATTGTTCCCTCTGCCTGGTTCACCTTGACATCAGAGGCAGCAGGACTCATTACCAGCTGGGTGGAATGAAAGGAGCTCATGAAGGGAGGAGGAACGACTGCTGAGGGAGGAGGGAGAAGATCAGGAGGAAAGACGAGGGAGGCTGATGCTGAGGCAGTCACCCTGACACAAACCACCCTCCCTAAAAGTGGTGGAATCTGAATTCGCCGCGCCCAGCTCCATTCACAATGACCACCCCTGAACATAATTTGTTTATTTTCTCTTATCGACCTGTTTTTCCTTTTTTTTTTGGGAGAATTGGTGATATATTTCACCTGAGGATCAATAACAAAATAAGCAGGAAACAAGAATTTCATCCAACATCTGGTACAGAGCACAAACAAACAAGAGATCCATCAAAAGGAAGAGGAAAGCAGGTGTTCATCGGAGAAGTAGATTGGTTCTGGAAACTGTTTAGGGTTTCGATGAGAAAAAAAATCCTTCCAAAAAGTACAATCCACTACACACACACACACACACACACACACACACACACACACAAAAAGCTTGAAAATAAAAATATGTGAATTCTATTATAAGTCTAACTCACCTTTAGATACTTTGACTGATGAATTTCAGATTTCAGTTTTATTTTAGAAGCCTCAATCACACTACACTTAGTTTTTACGAGAGAAACATTGACTGAACTTTGCTCTTTTCCAACCATTATCAAATTAAAGTTTAAACACATAGAGGACAGTCACACACTTCAACAAACACAAAAAACTTTCCAGAATTTTCCTCTCAACAGGTCTATGAAAGCAAGAGGGGGCTGATGTTCTTATAAAATCCCAGGTAGCCATCTCCAGCAAGGAACTTGTATTTCCACCTGACTGTTGGCTTGTTTGTTTATTTGTTTGTTCATGGGATTATGCAACGCGCATTAAACAGACCACAACTGTATGGATCTTCAGATAAAATGGGTGCAGACTCACATGATAATCTGAATCTGGTGGAAGAAAATGTTGGTTCCACATTACACAGAGAGCTGCATGTGTTATTACCAACAGGTAGCAGCGCGTGAGGCACCAGCACTTTAGTGATGTTTGTATCTCTATTTTATTCAACATGCAGCTACACAAAAACAATAACAGTTTAAACTAAACAATTAGATCTTTCAAACAGCTGTAGAGCTGTATAAACTGCATAGTGCTAATCCTAAAAAGTAATAAAACCAAAGTGCTGCCCTCTGGAAAGACACTAAACAAAGAAAGCAAATATTTCAAGAAGCAAGGGTTTCACAGTTTCATAACAAATAATGTGAGGTTCCTGTTCTAAAAAATCCTGATCCTGATGTGGATTGTGATCTATACTGAGCGCCATTCTAGTTGTAATTATGAATTCCCAACTTGCAAACTCATCCTCAGCTAAAATTGATCATGATCAATAATGTTCATGTTCCTAATTATGACTGGGAAACAGATCTTTATCGGTTACATCATCTTAAATGTTTTGATCATTGCAGTTAAACGCAAATTAAATCACTACAATTTTTAACAGTCCATGTACAATCACACAGTAATCTCACATCTAAGCGCCATGAATATCAGAATCTTTCTCTCTGTACCGTCCATGCTTTATGGACACAGCGTAGGTTCATTTCTCAGAGGGAAAGTGGGGCAAGCTTTACCAAATGCAGGTACATGTGTATTACCTGGGGTCTGGTAGTTGAGTCTTCTCATCTCCACAGGGTCTGATGAGTTGGCCAGCAGAGAGTCCTTCACCCCTCCTGAGTGCTCGTCTTTGGGTAGGGGTGATGCCCGTTTCCTGTGGTGGCAGAAACATTAGAGCAATCATGTCATGTTGAGACCAACTAATGGTTTAAAACAGGTGTGCTAACTTAGTCAACAATTCCTCAGGCTGGCGCTAAGTAACAATGACAGAATGATATTCATGTTACATCGATATGGTTTGTTAAAAACAAAGCCTTTGCTGCTGTTTACACCCTTGATGAGATTAATGACATAGTTAATGGTTCTCAAAACTAGTTCTGAAAACCATCAGTTCAAGAAACAGTAGGAGCCTGGGCATTACCCCCATCAGTTCGCCAACTGGAGTTTAATGTGTTTGAAGAAACACCATCATTTTCCTAGAGTGGGTAAGTTGGGTTTGTTTGCTGCTGGATAGGTGACAGCTGCTATGTGGGTATGTGTACATGGGCATGTGTGTTTGTGTGTAGCAAAGATTTGAATGTGTGATTTTCGCTGCTGTGTGTGTGTTAACAACACATTGTGTTTACTGGCTTTCCAGATTGAGAGGAAAACAGGCGGATGCTTTAATTAGCTCATCAGCTGGGTGGCACAACACTGGGTAATTAGACCAGTTCTGCAGCACCTGCGCTGCCAGGCCTGGCCTAGCAGAGTCTAACATAGGACAGAAAAGGAGAGCACAGCTCGGACTGCTTCAGCTCAGTCGACCGTAGGTTTGTCCGTCAGGCAGACAGAGGAAGAGAAAATGAATTCTGCCTTTATTCTGATGTTCAGACAGCTAGCATCTGTTGACATACACACACACTCACAGGCCCACAGATGTACGCGTTCCCACTTCTATCACTTTCACAACTACACACTTACAGAGATACAGATGCAGATTCATAAGCCTCCTGACTGCAAATGGAAATGGGCAGAAGAAAGCGTCAGAGCGTCCTGTGGAAATTTTACATCTCATTGCACTCCATTTGCAAGTGGCGAGCGTGTGTTTTAGGCAGGAGCAGGGCCTTCTGTTGAAGCCCAGTGTGGTGAGAATGCATAAAACTGGTGGTGCATACACAATCTTAACCTCGTTCACCTCTGCCGCCGGGGCTTGGGCCTCACTGCCACCTGTTATCTTATGCTGCAGAAGCTTAGGCTAATGCTAGCAGCATGACGGTTAATCTATGACAAGCATCTCTTCCTCTCCAGCAGAGAGCTAAGCCAGACTGCATCCGGTTTTCCCAGAGATCACTGCTGAGTTGGGCTGTGGGAGTGGGTGAAAGAGTTGGGCATCTGTGATTTGCTCCCCCACAACCCACACCACTCATCCACCTCCCCCTCCGACCTAATCAGATGCCAATCTACGTGACTCTGGTGCTGGGCAAGAGTAAACATGGCAGCAATCTGAACAGGGTTATTCATCTCAGACTCAAGAGTGAGGGTTCAGATGTGAGAATATAAGTACACACAGACTTATATGCACCTTACATAGACAGACATGTGCATGCACACACACACACACACACACACACACACACAAACAGTCTGAGTATGTGTGTGCTACAGGGAGCACTTAATGAGGGTAGAACAGGGCCCTTTGTTGAGACTCCTGCCATGAGGAAGCAGGGAGGGGTGAAAAAGGCTAAAAGTGAAGGAATGGGTCTCGGCGGAAAATGTCAGATTAAAAGATGGGAACATTTCTTTTTCAGCAGTTCCCCCGTCTGGCATTTACTTCACAAAGGCCCATTCAGCAGCAGGTGATGCTTTGGCTTATTCAGATGGGGCCAATCTTGAAGGGGTGCGCTGACACTGGCTCGATAATGAAACACAGCACGGAGACAAACCATGGCAGACAGGACGATCTGAAGGAGAACACTGGCACTAGATGTGGAACATGCACTGGGACACACATATGACCTAGAGGTTCCTTTCACCCCATTAAACAAGGGCTACAGAGTCTGCTGCCTCTCACGCCTTATAGATATTGTGAAACTAAACGAATTGCATTCAACACATCAAATTAGAAATGTTTCCTTGTATTTCTATTTGAGCGTATATTGTAATATCGATCAGAGCTGAGAGGTAACTGACTCTGCAATATATAGAGAACTGATGGGAAAAAAAAAAAACACTTTAACAGCACAAATGAAGGGGATGTAACATTGACAATACCCACCTTTCCTGTTTGCTGCATTGACAGAGGGCAAAAAGAAGGTGGTGGGGCATTAATAGGTAATTATTACCCAGATGGAACTGAAATCTCTTTTCAGAGAGAAAGAAAATTCTTGTCCATCCAGAGAGTTAAACCACACCTCAGCATTAAAAGTTATCCTAGAAGTTGCTGGATACTTTTTGAGAATAACTACATCATGACACTGCTGGTGTCGGTCTTGGTGAATATGCAGGTAGTGATATTAAGCAGTTAGAGTGTGATTATTCATTTGCACATTTGCTGCCATTCCACATTGAAAAGGGCACATAGCTACCTCACCACAGTCTTTCCTGTCAATCTGTGTCTACGTGGAGAAAGGGCTTCCAAACAGAGGATGTACTTCTCAGCAGTGAGCTGTCTCAGTACCTATTATTAACCAGTTGCTTTCTATGTCTGCCAGAGGCGGTAGCTGCACAGCAGTCTGCAAGGCTGTGGACAGCAGTGTCGAGAAAAGTTATGATGGGAAACTACAAATTTGTAACAGAGTCATCACCAAACTATAGGGAAGTGGGGCTTCATTAGGTAGGCAATAGACATAGACTGGGATCTGTCGTCAGGCAATCAATGCCTCCTATGTTTCCCATTGTAAAGTGGTATTTTTGCAATGTCCAAACTATATTGTCATCATTTATTGTGACTTTGCTTTAACCACACAAAGAAAATTACTTAATACAAACTCCAATGAAGAGGTGGTTCTATTTAGGGATGCAAATAATTTCAATGACAATTTATTAACTCTTAGGAGTCTACGATCACGCCGGCGTGATCAGATCCCATGACGAGGAAAACTAGGTTAGGTAAAGCGCTGCTGTCAAGTTCACCCGAAAGTGCAGTTTCAAACTCTCTCCCAGTTTTTGTTTGACGTTAATAGACCATGTAAAACAGGAGACACCGTTATTTTAATTTCACTGTACGAAAGTATTAATTTGAGCATAACAGTGCGATGCGATGGGAAGGGCAGGCGTTGCATTTTTTCTTTATATATTTGTCATAATTCAACATTTAATGATTCCTCCTCAGAGCGCCTAGTCTAGTTTCTATCCATAGGTTCCTGGAAAAGGGCACTTGAAGTGCTTTGAAGAGATATTGACAGAGCCTCCAGTTAAGCCCCCTGTTGCAGGCTTTGGTTTGGTCTGTGGAATGACCACTGGTACTGCCCATTTCTAACTCCTAACTATTAGTTTCTGACAGCCCAACTTTGCTTGTCCTTAGGGAGTCAATGTCAGCTGCCATTCCAACTGACACTTCACAGAGCGCTGTTAACAATGGCCCACTGGGCCAAAATATTTTGGGGGAGAAACGAAGAATTTCTGAAAGACAAATCAATCCGCCTTTGGGTCTTCTCCAGTTCCGCTGTATGTTATGGTAAAGTTGTTTGGATACGGATGTTACAGCTTGGTGTGTGAGTAACACAGTGCAAGACGGAGCGGGGAGGATGTTTCATTACCATCACTGATGTAACCAAAAGCAATTTAGTATCACAAGTGTCACTGCAGCTCAACCTCAAACACAGTTGAGAAGAGCTGGAGAATGACGATGATGGCCTCTTACTTTTTAAAGAGCAGGATGGCGATGACAATGATGATGATGAGGATAACAGCTAGTACTGGGCCCATGACCCACAGCATTTCAGGTTGCTCCATCCCCTGAGCCATACTTGCTGTGACCTGGATTGGGTCTGAGTAGGGACTGGCTGAAAATGTCATCTGTAAAGGGAAAAAGAGAGACAGTTAATGATGCTAAGTGACTTCATAGGTAGGAGATATCCAGTTTTCCATTGTTATTGAGTTTTTCAACTTCCTAAAAATCCTTTTTAAAAATTGATCGGGTAAATATTGAATGTCTGGCTTCTAACTGCAGACTTCTGGTTGATATGTACAGAGTGGGTCTCAGTTTGAAACTTTTCCTGGTGGAGAACTACAGGTGCCTATTACCACAGCAAAAACTCAAACTGACAACTCAAGGTAAGAGAGTTCTTTTGATTATTGCTCAGGTTACAAAGATACGAAGATATGGGTTTTTAAATTGGAGAAAATGACAGAGAAGCTAACAGATAGCCTCCTATTTTCTTAAATCAAGAGAAAATTGAAAAGGAATCAAGAAAAAGTGATGGCATTTATATCTTATAAAACTGTTGAAAAATAATGAAATGATATAGATATATATGTATATATATTCTTATAGGAAAAGCAAGAACAAACAATTCAAATATCTTGCTGCTAATTTCTTGTTTCCAGCAACAAGAACCAAGTAATAATAGGCCACGGTTCAAGTATACAAGCCTTAAAACTATCGACCAAGCTCGAAAGACCCCACACTAAAAACACTAACAATTTTAGCTAATTAAGTTATTATTACGTGCCTATTAAAGCACTGCATCACATTAGGAAACCGAGTCTGCTGATGTCAGAGCAAGTGTGAGGCAGGAGAGTAAGAGCGGTAGAGATGGAGAGCCAGGGATTAGTGTGGATGTCCCTTGGCCGCTAAGATAAATGGGGGCACAGGAGAGGACTCATCTCTTCTTCATTAGTGTTCACACCGTGACGGAAGAGGAGGAGGAGGGGGAGGAGGGGAGGAGGTGACTGTGAGGGTGCATTTCCACCTTGGCTGTAAATGAGACATCGACCCCCCCCTTTCTCTCTCTATTCCTTCGTCTTCGAATAATGGAAGGGAGAAGGGAGGAGGCTGGCGTGTTAACGTGTATATCTGAGGAGTTGGTGCACAAGGCAATGCAGTTTGGTGAAAAAGTGCCGGAAAGAAAAGGGGAGTCCAACTGAGGTAGAGCAAGGTGACAGATGAGGAAAACAAAGAGGGATCTGTCGTCAGACCTCAGC
Organism: Remorina albescens; assembly: GCA_034769265.1. NCBI lineage: Eukaryota > Metazoa > Chordata > Actinopteri > Carangiformes > Echeneidae > Remorina > Remorina albescens. The sequence continues at coordinate 5,739,406 of CM068478.1, read as the reverse complement.
GTGCCGCTTACTGAACGGCGATGGGAGACGCAGGTCGGGTGGAGGAGGAGGGTGTGTGGAGGGGCATGGGTGACAGATCGCAGCCCTTGAAGGGAATTGGGCTCACAGCATGCAGGGGGAGTGGTGGGCCGGCAAGCAGCAGTAATCCGGATCATTAGCCGCACAGCAGCCTGCTCTTCGGCACACAGGCAGATATTAATTGGAAAGATAAGCTTAGATGAGCTCAAAGAGTCCTGCACTCTATCATATAGTTCTGTTATCTCTTATACACATGGGCGAGAAATATTTACAGAATGGGTGTGCAAGTGTTACAGCATGTCTCAATCATGTTCCTGCAAAGCAGCATGCTCTGATATTAAAACATAGGTGCAAAATAACTCAAGTGAGAAAGTAAAAGGAGTCACATTTGTATATTGAAGTGGTGGTTTACAGCAGCAATATTTTTCATTTGTCTTTAACACCCACAGATACACACATCAGACACGTGAAACCAGTTTTCTCATGATTTGTGTGCCTTTGGGAGGAACCTAGTATCTATGAACAAAGAGAAACGACGCAGTGGTGGGACGCTGCTGATGTGACAACACCACAAGGCTCCCTTCTCCTTCGAGAGGGCCAAAAGAAGGCTGTAGGATGTGGCCCTGCAGGGAATCCTGGGAAAAAGATTTTTTTCCTGGTGTAACAAATGACTGCAGCTGTGCTTTCATAGTAGGATAAGGAAGAAAGAGCGAGATGAGAAGAGAGGGTTCAACAAAAATAGAGGGCTTTTTTGTCTGTTGGTCACGGCATAGTGCTGGGATCATCCATCTGAACAGACCCAACATCTGATAAAAGCTCAGCCACGTAGCTCCTAATGCTTCTGCCCTTACAGAGCAGGATCACAATGGGGCAATAGTGCAGTAAAGGAATGTCTGACCCTGAGAATGCGTCAGAGACAGTGAGAGTCTTAAGAGTGTCTATGTGGGTATTTCTTACAACCCTCAATCAACGTGTGGAAATGAACCACAATGAAGACCCACAAATGAATAATCCTTCAAAATTCCTAAATCTTTTGAATTATACAAAAAATTGAGACAAGAAATTTTGCATTTTGACCTCTCTCTCTCTCTCTGATGCTTCAAGTATTAAGTGAAGTGTTTTGGTTTTCCTGTGGTTCAGTCAGTGGCTAAACGCAGCTATGATCAACAGTGTTTTGCCTTTCCATGCAAAACTATTTAGTCAGTCACATTAAATCAACTGCATATAGACTTTCAATCTCCAAGTTAAACTAGATAATCTTATTAGCACTCCAGTATTTGGCTACTGTGAAAAATGTGGGTGTACAGTGAGTAGACTACCCGTTTTTCACTTGTGCTAACAAGCCACTCAGAACTGAAGAGCCGTCTCATTTAGTTATTTTAAGTTTCTTAAAAATATTAACAACTAAAACTAAATTGATCCTCCTCAGGAAAGGAATTCAGATGATTACTTAATGAATTCAGATTTGGTACAGTCTATAGGATCATGGAGCTCAGTGTATATGCAAGAATTAGGAGTGAATAAATGTAGGAAAGAAGCAGCTAGTGTAGGTATGTGTGTATCCGTCAGGCAGAGATCAAAAATGCGTGCCTGTGTGTAAAGACTGTAAACAAATGTGTGTAAGAGTGTGAGTGTGAGCATATGTGGAACATCAGTTTTTCTGAGCCTTTTCTCAAGCTGCTCTGAGCCTCCACAAGTGAATGTGTTTGTCTAGGTTGCAGTAAGTGTGTGTATGTGTGTGTGTGTGTGTGTGTGTGTGTGATTCTAAGTGTTTGTCTGAGACAGAATAAGAGAACAAGCAAGAGTGAGTGGGTGATGAGAGATGGCAAAGAGTGACGAGACAGAGAGAAACTGAGGCAGAATTGTTGTGGTAGTAGCAGTATATCAAGTCTGTTATCTGGCCTGTGGGCTACACAACTTCCCAGCCGCTACTTTGCCATCCCCTGAGCAAAGAATGCACTGTGCTCAGCACAGGCACTGTTGTTTCAACTTGTCGTTGACCTCCAGCTCCACATCTCTCCAAAAGTGGCTTAAATAAGCCGCAGGGGTGCACACTAAGACAAACAAACAAATACAAAGACGCCAATTGTCTATCTGCTGCTGTCTCTCCCTCTCAAGGGAAGCTAAGGACCTCACATTCTCCCCATTGTTGCCTGGCACGAGGAAAGGCAGCATAAGTGAAGGAGTATGACGGCAAGACAAAAAAAATATAGAGACATTATTCCCCCACATGTCCTCTTTCTCAGAAAGTGCACCAGAATTTGCTCTTTTCCCCTTTCTGGCTGTCTGAATACAGAGCTTCCAGATATCTGGAGGCATCACTAGAGGCAGAAGCCTCAAGGAGGATGTGACACAGCACAGTGGAACAGAGAATCCCATAAATGTTTTCTGTACTTCTCCCACTCTTTTTGAAAAGCGGAAAGTGAAAGTATTGACTAACAAAGATATTTTTTTCTGAATTCTATGTTGATATTTTTTCAAAGCCTTTTAAAGTTTGAATGAAGCCAGTTTTCCATGTTAAGGGTGTTTTTTTTTTTTTTTTTTTAGCCCAAAGCAACAGCAGAATTAGTGCTATAAAGCCAATTTTTGTTGGGAGTGAGTAGAATTTAAATGCCTGGATAGCACTACAAAACAGAAAAGTGGTGGTAAACACATTTAAACACTCTCTATGTAATAAGCTCACCTCTGCCTTATCAAAAGAAAACCGTACAATAGCACAATCAACTCCTCTTCCACCTGTTCACTTTGTCTCATCTGAGCTTCACGGGCTGGACAGGACAGGACAAAAATTTAGCTCTCTTCTTTTCCTCCATCCAGCAACCCCCCCCCCGCCCCACATCACACAATATTTCATGCTACCTCCCTCCTTCACTCTCAACTCGCATTAAATGATACTGTTTATACACACCCAGCATCTATCATCCCATTTCACACTTCCCCCGGCATGTTTATCTGCCTTGGGTGCTGGGGAGACATGAAGGCAGAATCTCTACTTCTTTCTCTCTCTCATCCCCCATCGCCTTCCTTCTTTCTCCTCTTCCCCCAAACCACTGCTGGCTGCTTGTGGCCATTGATATACGAGGGCTTATTAAACCCTGGCGGTCTTGTTTGATCTACGCTGGGGGAGTTTGGGTGGTGGCGAAGAAGTGTAGTAGAGATACAAGTCATTTACTCCAGTACTTGTTGTCTTATTCTCCTGGGTCTGGTGAAGATCCAGCTCGAGGCAGGTTCTTCTAACTGCTTGATCTCCCCGCACGCTTTACCTTCTCTAGCCTCTTGTGTTTGGTAATAAACGCTTGCAAGCGCAGCATTGGGGGCGACAAAACAAACACTGTTTCGGTATCAGAGTTTCCCACAGAGCGCAGTTGGGGGATTTGTTGCAGCAATCAATGATAGCCTGCTTGTAGTTACAACCTCAGAAATCAGTAGGTTAGGCACAAAAAAAAGGCTAGTGGGAGAAATAAGAAAATCAAGGTGCTTACATGTACTACAATATTCTTGTCACTGTAAATCTTGTGGTTATTATATATAGCTGACCAGTTATTAGATTTCTTTCCAACATACTACTGTATTCTTGAAATATAGATGGCAGATTTCAAGTGAATTTGTGACAAAGTATGATGCTACAACCTGAAGAGTTTATTTTTCCTCCCTTCCTGAGCATTTGGACTGACGGTTCAGTGAAAAGACAGGCACCATCATGACAAGTTGACATTTGTTCTTTTGTGTGTGTCTGTGTAGGAGTTAGGTTTATAGAAATGCACTGCTGTTAAAGATCTTGCCTGAAATTACTGGCACAGTGCCACCTTCCACGTCTCAAGTTTGGTTTGTGGAGGAAACCAGTAGCTTTATTAAATCATTCGTGTTAATTCCTTATCCTGGTTAAGCGTTTGCAATAAGTTTAGGAAATAAGGTTACTGCAGAAAGTGGTCAATAGCCAGGTAACTGAAGTGAAAGTAAACACATTGATTGACTCAACCTAAGAATGAGGCCTGATTAGTCCGAGTGATTAAGTTAAAAGGTGGGAGGGTGCGATGCAGTCGAAGGAGGGGGAGTACACAGAAAGAGACAAATCTTGAGTGCCACTGATCCAGCATGGTGTGTCTGGCAGGTGCAGAGAGAGTGCTGTGCAGCAGGGGGGTTTAAGCATCTCCTTTGAAGTCAAGTGTATCATGGCTGCCCACTACAGTCTCTTTCCCTCCCTCCCCCTTCTCTAAGCAGTGGAATGGGGGAGATTACAGGGATGGGATGCGGGTGTGGGGGGCTTTAGGGACATTTAAAGCAGCATTTCAAGGGAATGGGGCCTGCTTTACAGACTCCCTAGGCCCTGTGACCAGGCCCCTCGTCTTCCTCTTAACTCCAGCCGCACTAATCAATCTCCTCTGCTCTCTTCACGGTAGAGAAAAATGGGTAGAGGGAAGCAGAAACTGAGAAAAAGAGCGAGAGAGAGAGAGAGAGAGAGAAGAGAAAGAAATAGGTGAAAAGTCTGGGATTTGGTTTTGGCCCACAAGCGCTCACTCTCTCTCCCTCTGTGGCTGCCCAAGGCCCAGCTGCTGAATATACATGTCCAGGGTAGTGAAGGAGCCCAGAGCAATTGGAGACTCTCATTCTTCCTGCTGTGAAGTTTACTATTGACCAATCGAATGAAGAGCTATGCCTCCATGTTTGACAAGAGTATGAGCATTTTAAACGAGAGATATTCAGTCCCCTACTGGCTGCCAAATACTGCAAAGCTGGATCTCTGATGTCAGTGCAATCTGATAATGGAGACGAACTGCTGCAACTTTTACAAGTGGCCGTATTAAAGAGCAAATAAAAAAAACCAAAACAAACCCCAAACAAAACAAAACTATTTGGCTTTACGCTGCCATTTTGCTAGATGATACACTTAAATAGTTTTTCTGACAAAAGAAGAGGTGACGTGCAAATATATGGAACAGACTTGAGTGAAATTAGTTTTAATAACACAAATCCGAGAAGGGCTTTTTTACTCTGAAGTAGAAAAGAAGCGTGTAATTGAATTATGCTGTTGAGGGAATGATTGTCTTTATTCAGTGAATTGAAGTTTTAACTAACATGTTTGTGTGTATGTCTTACATAGTTGGCAGTACTGTCTGTCCCTTCAGATCGGAGAACAGCCAGGACAAAGCAGAGGTACTCCTGCGGACTGGTCAGGGGTTTGTTGTAGAAACCGTTGTACCTCTTCTCATCACCCAGAGTAAAGGTGGCAGGAAGGGAAGCCAGCTTGGCAGCAATGTAAGCCTTGGAGGATTCCAAGTGGCGTCTGCGCCTCAAGACAGGGCCTTCACTTGACTTGAGTAACTGGAAAATAAAGAGAAGAAAAGTTTAGGTAAGGTTGCCGACAAAGAATGGAAGTGACCAAGACGATGACCTCCGAGAGACGAGAAAAAAATGTACTGCATGGTGACATGGAGGTCAACAGCAAAATCCCCTGAAATCACTTTCTGGCAAAAAAAATGTGGGTTGTCTTACTAATTTATGCCCAAAGTTCAACTCCAAAAACAAACAAAACAAAACAAAACAACTCTTAGCACTCACACTATATTTTATATCCTGGTCGGGTTATTTCCATGCCTGCAAACAAGAGATAATGACTCCAAGAAGCTAAAATGCCCTTTTGGATAGTGATGTAACTTTGCAAACAATGCAGCCAGGCTACGGAGAGAGCAATTAGCACTTGCTCCAGCACACATTCTTAGCATCAGTGCCAGTGTGGTTAATAAATGGGCATAAGCCATACAGCACTGCGGCATTGTGTTTTCAGCAGCATTTTGTTTTCTGTCAGTGATGTCTCGCGATGCTCCAGATGTAGCTTTATTAAATCATTATGTTCAAGGGAGGAGACAATGGCCTGTTCAGTGTTTAATGACTCATGGCGTCCCATCTCTCTCCCTCTCTTGGTCTCTTCTGTTATGCCAACACTGAGCTTGAACAATCACGATCCAAACCAGCGAGCCTCACAGTTTACTTAAAAATCATGGTATTCATGTTTAGGCATGTCATTTAGATTAAATTCCCTCATGGATGAGAATGACATTTATCTAACAGAAGGATCAGTCAGTCATAAATCTTTCTCCTCATTGAATACCTTATGTAAAACTTCGCTGGGAGTTGGTAAACCCTGACTACAAAGACTGTAAGATATATATAGTGGTAGAGCAGTAATTTGAAACTACTGTTTTGAGAAATGCTGTATAAATCGTATTTACTTGCATTAGATTTACCCCAGAAGTAAATTAAGATTCCCTCTCTGCACAAAGTGCTGGCTTCAACAGATGGGAACTGTCTGCAGACCTGGCATCCAATCAGCACACTCCCCACCAGCCCGTGTGAGTCATTGTTTAAAATCTTTCTGCCCTTCCACCCCTCCACCCCCCCAACCCTTCTGAGCCCAGGAGGGTAGAGCTAATTAGCTGCAACCAGTGACTTGCTACCCAGTTGGAAAGGGAGATGCTATCAGTAACCTCTGACCTGGCACATTAGCCAATCAGCCACCGTCTGGCACTCACCTCATCCAGGTACATTTCGTCTGGAGTCTTCATCTTTTGCAGCGACTGGGACACCGGCACCACCACAATATAGTACCACCTGCCAAGAAGAATAAAGCCTGTGTTAAGACCAACTGACAGAAGCACATACACGCTGAGATCAAAGTGGGCCAAGCACATTAATAACATTCAGAAAGACATACTTTCACTGTGAGTTATGTTGGGTGGAATTCAAAACCTAAGTGCTACACAAGCAGGTCCAACCAAGGTCAAACACAAGCAGACTGGCACTGAATTCTCCAATTAATGGCTAATCACTACGAACATCTGCCATGCGGACTGGAACAAACACCATCCCAGTGAGAGGCGTCTTCAGTTAATAGAAATCCTCAAAGGACTTCTGAGGTTAATCGGATCAGCTAGGTGACAACTTTTGCCTGTGTTCTTTTATTGCTATCATTAAGAGGCCCAAAAATAAAGGGGAAGGAAAGACATTATAAAGACATTGAGGAGTTTGGGTCAAAGTAAGAAGTTAGGTAATGAATGGTAGAGGGTTCTTCTGCATACAAAACGTATATATACATCCATGTGTGTGTTTATTTATGTGTTGGCCCTATCTCGTGTTCTCCATGTCTGTCTTCTCTCAGCTCTAAGTTTTTCCCCCCACTGCGGCACTCAGCCACTTGTAAAATCAGCTGCTGCTGACAGAGAAAGCAGCTGCTTCTCTTCCCTTTTCTCCAGGCTTCCACTCTGTGATTCCACAGTCAGTCAAGTCTGGGAGTGGGAGAAGACATGTATAATAAGACTACTCACCCACCCACACACACACACACATCCCGTCCCCAATCACCTGTCAATCTTTACTGGAGCTTGGCCAGCACCGACAGTCCTGTAATCTTTTTACCAATCAACTCGGCACTCCTCCTCCTCAGATTTGGCTGTGTGTGTGTATGTGTGCGTGCACATGTGTGTGTCTAAGGCAAAGGCTTTACTCGTCAGGGGTCTGGTACAATTCGGTTTTAATCAATTTGAGTCAAAAGGTAATACAGTTCAAACTGATGCTTGAAGCAGCGATTATCATCCGCAAGTTGGCTAAGCCTAAAAGATGCAGCTTTCAGTTTCAAAATAAAATTAGTATTGATCACAAGTTTTTTTATGCTGCTGTTGCAGTTAGCCTTAACTGCTGTTAGTGATCCGACCTCTAGGTGGAGTAATTCTCCAAGAGCTTGTTTGGGAGTCCACGTGTATAAAGGAGGCCAAATTTGTATTCATTTCTTTGCTGTATTGATAAAATTTGATGATTTAGTAGTTACACCTTGTCCAAATTAAAAGTCAACGTTTTCTTATTGGACTGAAGGGGCAATAAGACACTTCAATGATGCCCTTAAGGAAACCTTGGTCCTCGCAGCAGCCAAGAATCCAATGTAACTAAAGCAACACCAGCCTTGAATCAGGGTGAACCTGTGTGTTTGGTCAGTGTGTCTCAGCACTGACCTGACACGTGTGGTGGTCTGAACCTTCGGCAGGTTGATGGTCATCTTTCCTCCCTGAGCCTGATGTGTGATGGGCTTAGTCTTGATCAGGTCGGGAGCAGTGCGGATGGACACCTGCTGCTGCAGACCCCCAGCAATGTTGCCTCTGCTTGTCAGCACAAAAGAGTAGTCTGTGTCTGGCTGCAGCTGTGTGATCAGCTTCCTCTTCAGGTTTCCCAGCACTTCCACGCTTTGCTGGTTATACAAGATCTGTGAGCACACAGGGGAAAACGTGGAGTTGTGGTTTAAGGTAGCACACATACACCCATACACACAGAGCGTGCACAGCATGTCATTTGAACAAATACACTCTCATTCTCTCTTCTCACTCACGCTCAACGCGCTCAAACACACACACACACACACAAAATCAGCAAAGCCTCAAGGAGGTGCCCATCTAATCTGACACCTCACTACTGGTGCATAGCCAATAGATTTTTTTTTTTTTTTTACACTTCAAATTGTCTTTGGCCCATTACCACAGGGTGGGAATTGATATAATATCATTTTGACATTTTTTTTGCACCTCATAAATGAACATGAATTTGGTTCCTTCATATTTTTTGGTGCAAATAATCAAAATCACAGCATCACGCCCTGTTGCAACGGTTTACAGTGTCCTGTGATATAATGATGTGACATCATGATATGTACAGTACATTTGATACGTTGTGCTGAAGTAAGAGTAACTACTTCATTACAATAAATGTCTTACAAGAAGACCTAACCGTATTATAAAGTATAATAGTTACATAAATATATTTTATGTATACGCAGATTGTGTTCCAGGTGATCTTTTTTATCTGTACTTCAGTCAGTGGATGAAGATTTGATACCTGGGTGGCACTCACCTTAAAAGGTACTTGGGATTTGTAGTTTGGGGGCAAATCCCAGGTGAGGAGGACCGATGTTTTCATGACGGCTTTGACACCAAAGTTAAGGGTGGGGAAATCTAGGGTGGGAAATCCTTTGATTAATATCTCAAGAAAGACATCTTGTAAAACACAAAAAAAAATTTTGTCTCTGTGAGTAATTCAATTTGACACTACCGTGGAGCAAGTCACCCCCCCAGTAAACAATGCGAACATATTCCTTATGAACAAACCTGATGAGCTACAGGGGGAGGGGCACATTCAAAGAACATCAAAAATCTTGTTCATGCTCGCTTACAGATCATAAAAATAGCCTTCATCCCCTTAAGCCTGTTCCATTTATTTCACCACATTCACGTCAAGACATATGCAACAGGCTAAGATCACTGTGATTAGCGACGAATGCATTCGGCTCTGGGAGTGGAAACACGTGTTTGAAAATAAGTATCACGCACAACCTGTTATAAATAAAAAATCGTACATTTATGGGATTGTAAAATGCATGAGGAGGTGCATGCTGGGTACACTTGAGATTCATGTGAAAGGGGAGGATGAGGAGGCATGGTAATGTGACTATAGCGCGTAATGAGATTAGTACTCCATAAATCAATAAACACAGTGCTGTACTGTACTGAGTGGTAAATGTGAAAGATGTGGCACTGATAAGGACAGAAAAAGAGCCTTCTAGTGTTCAAATATGAGCAGGTGATACATGTTCATGTATCTTCTCACGGATATCGTGCACAAGGTTGTGTAACCCGAAAGGTGTGACCTAGATTTTATGTTTTCAAATCAAATACCTCTGGTTTGTTGTTATATAAATGTCAGCTGTATGTGCCTTTCAGTTGTCCTACCATTTGACATGGTCCTGCTCTGAATGCTGGGGCTGAGGGGTCCCCCGCCCTTGCTGGTAAAGGCCTGCACTCGGATGTCGTAGGTAGTGTCGGGATTTAGGCCGTGGATAGTCATGTTGGTATCTGCGGTGCGGTTGGTGCTGTTCTGCTGACTGTTGATGTCTCTGTACACCACCACGTAGTATACAATTTTTCCATTCCTCTCTGCCAGCAGCGGGGGCTCCCAGGTCAGCTGAGTGCTGGACTGCGTCAGTCCTGTCACTTGCAGATTGAACGGGAAGCCTGAGGGCACATCTTCGGCGGTGCTGATCTCCTTTGTGTAGGCCTCGCCGATGCCTGCGCGATTGCGGGCACTGAGACGAAAGACATAGGTGGCGCCTTTGTGCAGTCCAGTGACAGTGTAGTGGTCATCCATCCTCCTCAGCTCACGAGAGGTGTAAGTTTCCTCATCAGTGCGCTTGTACTGCAGTTGGTAGCCCATTAGCTCACCCACCATCTCCTTCGGTGGCTGCCACTGGATCAGTGCTGTGTTGCCCATTGTGGTGCTGATCATCATTGTGGGTTTGCCTGGCACTGAAAAAGGGGGAATTGTGTAGTTCTATTAAATATACTGGATGTATTTTGAACAGCATGCGTATTTGTCAGAAACAGCCAAATACAACAACTGTCCACCATTTCAAAGCAGGTAAAGATGTGTCTTTTAAGTACTGTAAATAACATACATATAACAACCCACTGAAACTAATATGACCACAGTAATACGATAACCATAAGAGTCCCTTCCATCACTCAGGGTTTTTCCTGAAAGGAGACTTCCGACGCAGCTGCCATCATCGAATTTTCTGGGCCATTTCAAGACTTTCTTAAAAAGGCACAGTGGAGATTGACAGGGAGTAGGGAGAAAGAGTGGGCGATTGACATGTAGTAAATGGTCCATTTGGTAAGGCGGTGAACCAGCAACCACTTGCTCAGAGCTCAGTATGCCCATATGGTACACAATCTACTCAGCTATCAGACTTCCTTGAAACCATCAGATTTTGGTTCTCTCGACAAAGTCTCATGGGTTATTTTCAAACACGCATTTCATTGGCGGATGTCTGTCATTTGTAACTGCACCTGGATGCTGTGGTGCTGTATTGTAATCAGCACAGGGCTAAAATCCAGCAGGATAAAAGACTCCAATTTTTCCCTCAAGGAATTTTCTCCTATGGGTTTTTGTTCATTGCCAACAAAAGGAAGGTGTCATGCTGCTGTGCTTCAATATTTCACGGTTGTTCAAGCAGGTGAACACTATTTCTTTTGTATTTCTTTCTTTTGTTCTTCAAAAGGCTTCCAAAATTCACATTAGATCCCAAACAACGATGTAACATTTGTTTGTGAAGAGAAGAATTGTGAGAGCAGATGAAAGCAGAAACACCATCTGATTGTTCCATGCAGTTCAGTAGTGATTCATACTGCTGCTGAGATGAGGTAAATTTTATTGTTAGCTCTCATTTACCTTCCCTGAGATATTTAACTACAGGTCCTCCTGTGTTGCGGGCACTGGGCCAGTATACATATTTTCTCACTGTGATAGTAATACTCTGTTTTGGAATAAGGACAATACTGATGAATCACAATAAGCAGATAACTTTCTCATTTATTTATACCCAAATATCAGCAAGAAAAATATTCAGCATGTTTTAACAATTACAAAAGACATCAACAATGAAAGGTGACAGGTTTGTCCAAGTAAACAGCAATTGTTTTGATTCATGATTGCTGTATTTTTTGTTTCTTTCAATTCACTGTTTAATTTAGCGTCTGAAATGTCATGATACTTTTAAAAATTCACAAGGTGACAGATCCAATACATATAGATACATATCTTAGCTGTAAAAAGGATGAGTGAGCCATCCAAAGGCACATGCATGCACACAATCAGGATGGTGTTACATCCATCTCATTTTAAGCCAGGAAAAAAACCTTGATAAGGGTGGCAGAGCTTGGGACTTTAAAGTCAGAATGATAGTACCATAAATGGGAACGATGTTTTCTATGATGACCCTCATAAAACCGACCCTAACCTGCTCCAGTTGTGGTGATGACTTTGGCTTTGCTGCGAGCTCCATCCCCCTTCGTGGTGTATGCTGCTACAGTGACAGAGTACGTGGTCTCAGACTGCAGTCCACCAATGATGGCCTCCTGCAAAATAAAAAAAAAAATAAAAATAAAATAAAATAAATTATAATTGAAGAGGCTGAAAGGTATTAGCGAGCAGAGTGAGACCGTCTCAGAGGCAACAACCCCCCCTGAAAAAACACAGCACCAAAAGAAATCATACAAAGATTAAACCCCCTTCTCCATCCACTTGTAGTTTCTTGATCAATTTGCCTATAAAGAGGAAACAAAACATTTTAAAGCATTTGGCGGATAAAAGATTTGAAGGCACACAAACAGGAGCAGGAACTTTTCTTAGTCAAGAAAAACTCCAGCTCCCAGTCACAAACCACACACTGAACCCATTAACCAACAAACCAACCAAATGAACCAGAACGTCACCAGTGTGTCAGTGTTCATGGTTAAGCATGAGATTAAACCCAGAGGATTTTAGGATCATCACTACGCTGCAGTAAGAGCAAAAGCCCACAAACAGAGTTGTGGCTGTGGGATATGTGGTTAACACTCTTTGAAATGAATCTAAAAAACAAACAAATATCAGACATACTTTACACATGTCCTTTTTTTTTTTTTTAAATCATGAAGTGGTGTTTGTCCTCTGGACTCCCTTTGTTAGTTGGGTTGAATGTTCGGTCTTTCTACAAGAACACAGACACACTTAAGTGGTTGAACAAATCAGTAACTCAACAGTCAGAAAAACAGCAAACAACAGAGATAACACACTGTTATTGGTAACCTGCTGCAGTGCTGGCACTCACTTCACCAGCCTGCATCAGTCTGAATGAAAACACACCCACACGCTGTGGAATCAAACACTCCCTGAGCTGGGACAGAGTAAACACACATACGTAGAGAACACACGTACTCACCTTTTCAAATAAAGACGGGCTAACGTATGCATGCACACTCAGACACACTGTAAATGTACACATGCATACACACTATGATACTTGAGCACACACTCAATATGGAGGACAAATTAAAGCCTGCAGCTCGAGCACACATGCTGGAGCTGTCTGCTTCTGACTGGGGCCACTAAGCCTTCATGTTGGAACTCCCCGCAAAATTCTCACACTGGGGGAAATTTATACGGCTTTACCCGAATGCTGTTTCTCCAACTAATGAAGTCTTAATTTCCTAACCATAGAAGAACATTTAACTTTCTATATAAGCCAGCTCTGTTTGACAATGCTTTTTACTACCCCTCTATTTAAGGGACATTTGGTGCTCCCATAGTAGCTTTTAAGAGAGATGGGGAGGAAAATGCTAAATTACTGTATCATAAAACCATTTTAACTTTATGGGGGAAGTCTCATTACTTTAATCATACAAAATGGCTTTAACAGTCTCAGCAGTGGCAACGGCAGAGACCCCCCCCCCCATTCTGGCAAGGTCGAACTGGGTCTAGTAGCACTTTTAAAACTCAGCAGGAGATAGACAAAGAAAGGCTTCAAAGTTTCTTTCAGAGCAAATGCTTAGAGCAGCACCAAAGGGCATTACAGAGATTATCAAGTCAACTAGTTACAGAAATGGAATTCTCTCTGCAAGCCTCCCTATATCCCATTCCTCAAAAGGATATTTTCTATCCTTTCCCCTTGAGGGGAAATGGGCAGCATTGTTAAAACGTATTTGCATTATATATTTATTGCAGAACAGTTAATTAACTACGAATTAATTTTTCGTTGTTTCCAATGGAAAAAAATAATAATACTAAATAAACATTGATAAAAAAAATTAAACTCTGTGAGCAGGCCATGGGTCAGCTGATATTTTTTTTCTGTTGATATCCACCCGTAACCAGTCACACTACATTAGCTACCTGGTGCACAGACTGCTATGGCCTCAACACGGCTGCTAAAGAAATAATAAAAATGTGTGAACAGATGTCTTCCTTTGACAGCGTCTAGCTCTGCGTCTGTCAGGTGTTAATCAGCACGTTAAGGGGAAAGGGAGATGAGGCGAGCCTGACTCATGCTATGTGGGCGTAGATGGAGGAATCTGGCCATGTATGCCATGGAACCAGATTTCCTTTTAACAGAGTGTTATCAAATGAAGAAACTTGGCTCATTTTTAGATAGCGAGTTGGGTAAAAAAAAAAAACCACACCCATTGAAGTTATAAACAGATAGAAATACATCATCCTTCAACCTTTACAGGTGGTCACTGGTTTCATTAACTTTTTTCCTGCGAGAGGGGAAGCAATGTCTCAAAATTGCTAAAATGCTCCAAATCTTTTTAACAGTTTCTTTGCCCCTGCTGGCTTGCTGAAAACTGTGTTTGTTATTCTACTGGATTTGTATTGAATCTTTCACTGAGAACAGTAAGCGACTCCGTGTTTTTGCTCGTGCAATATGACGTCTGGGAGGTAATAAGCCGTAACAAAGGGCTATGTGACAGCCCTTGAACAGCGAGCTGCCATCTAGGCAAATGAAAAGAACATGAAAGACTGGTGGCAATCTTGGAGATGTGTGGAGCTGATAAAACACACAGCTCCTCCCCTCAGATAGACATGTCATCTGGAACAGTAGGGGAGACAGCAGGTTGGGCAAGCCTGATTAATGTCAGCACCACACTGGGATAGTGACACACAGCCTTTGACTGCACTGCCTGCTCAGTGATGGGGGAATGCTCTGCATGCTCACAGTAGTAAGTGCCTCAGATCCAAGTGAATACCCAGCTGTTACTACGAGTTTGTGGGTAAAATGTTGAAATATTAGACTTGTATGCAATCATAAGTGGAAAAACTCCTCATGCTCTGTGGTTATAGTAGTCCTTAGAGAACATCACACACATAAATGTAAAAACCAGGAATCATCAGGGCAAACGTCTCTTGCTGGGATTATGATTGGGTTATGATCTGCCATCAGGATTCATACCGAGTGGTTTGCAAAAAAAAAAAAAAAAAAAAAAAAAAAAAAGGCACGCACACAACTTGTAACTCGCACACACAAGCATACACAGCACCCTTAAAATTGCAGAGGAGAGAAGGCTTGCCCTGCATGACAACCCAGCAGCACACATGAGGGTTACTCACATGCTCGGTGGACTCCTCAATATTCCACTGATGGGAGAGAAGACACAGGACACAGGGCGGGGGGAGAAATGAATCAGAGACAACACAACAGGCAGGGAAAAAAAGCGCTCGTCTTTTTTTCACTCAAGACAGATGAATGTAGGTGTCAACAGAGTCATGCAGTAAAAAAAAAAAAAAAAAAAAAAGAAGGGAGAAAATGTGATGGAAGAGAAGGAGTAAAAAGGGAAAAGGAATGAGAGGCATAAAACAAATTGTGTAACTGAGTTGAGCAATGGCTGTGAAATTCATTAATGTTTATGATGCACTGCCTTGTTTCTCATTTGCTATGTATCCAATAAGAACCTCTCCATTCCTTAATCGCATAACACATCTATTCGGCAAGATAACGAAAATGTAGACTCCCTCAAGTATTTCTCTTTTTGTGGGGGGGTGGGCGCCTTTTATTCATTATATTTCAATATGTTTTCAAAATGTTCTCTTGCTCGCTGTGCTTGGCCAAGTGATTCCTGAGGGAAGTGAAAGCCCATTCTGTGCTGCAGGGCTCCATTGGTGCTGAGCGTGAAATCCTATTACCAGTGCCGCTATGCTAGCCCTGTGACATCAAACCCCATCCATGCAGAACGCAACTGCTGGCGTTTACCAGCAACTCCTTCCACAGTTCAGCTACTGCAGAGGAGTTCACTGAAGGGTGGCCCTGCTGACAAGGAACAGGACAGATGACACCGGTGACACTAATGGGAAACAAAGAGGAGGATGGAGAGGGCTGTGGAAGACTATTGGAAGAGGATGATGATGGTGAACATTTCTATTTGATCATCTGGGAGCGTAGCTTGGGGGTCGGCAAGAGATAAAATGGGACACGAGGGGATGAAAATAAATAAACTGCAAGGTCAGAAACAATGTTCAACCATCAAGATCTTATCAAAGAGTTTAACCAACATTTTAACCAGCATTATGAACATGCAAATTTTCACCTCTTTTCCACAACACAATGTCATTCAGAGCAGACAGTCACTATTAACAGAGTTGTCACCTGCTCGTATTAAACCCACATCAGCTACACTTTTAAGATGATAATGCTAGCCCTACTAACTTTTCCGCAGATTAAAAAAAATAAAAAATAAAAAAAAGCACAACTTTTTGGGGTAAAAAGGGTACAACTTAAATATTTAGCTTCTTTTATATCTCTTTGTTTTTCTTTTCAAAAACAACAACAATCAAAAATCTATTTTTTTTTCTTTTTGATGTTTGATGTAAAAATGAAATTTACAGTACAGTATAATTTGCCTTTTTAATACTATAGCTACTCTGTACTGTACTTTTGTTAACAAAAATATCTCAATATATTTCTAATAGATGTCATGACATTGAATATTAAATTCAAAGTTACTGTCTGAACGCAGCTAATCACCACCGAAAGTAATAATATGCATTTATTCACACAAACACAAAACCTGAGGTTCAAAATGCTTCACGACAGAAAACGGAAAGCTGATTTTTTTTTTTTTTCTAATTTGGATGAGAATGTGACATTTGTAAAACAGACACATGCCCTTTAAGACAAAACATTATGCCAGGGACTCCTGCCCTTCCATCTTTGCCTTCTGCTTCAGACCTCCACAAACATAGAGAATGAGTCTCACACTCTGTTGATCCATTGTGCACTGGAGAGACAGTGTTCATCATCCTCCATTGACTGCTGCCATATGAAAAGACAAAGGATTCGGCTTCTCTGCCCCGCTCCCTGTGGATGGGTCTTCATCACCAACCAGCTAACTGAAGCATGAGCTAGGCCTCTGTATGGTCCCATTTGTGACGGGTTGAGACACACGGTGCATCAAAAACTGCTGCCTAATGCTCTCCCTGACGTAGCGGGGCATTGAAGAGTACCATTTAAGAACAGCTGCTACTTAACTCCATGAATAACAGTTCGTAATGTGCCTAATTGCTTAATTTGTTTACTGTCGTCTCCACTCACTATGTCAACAGAGCAGCTAACACATTAAGGTTCACAAGAGTTCTATCTCATCTTTGGCTTAATCCCTTTCTATTGCAACTTCTTTTGCTTTCTGTTCAAATCCATGAGCGAATTATAAATTATCCCCCATTTATATTTCGAATGCCAACGCAAGCTGAAAACACATCATTGCTGATAAGCGTCGTTTGTGGAAACGGAGCGGTATAATTCGCAGGCGGGTGAATGCAAATTTGATGACATGGGCTGAGATGTGAGGCTATAAAAATGGGAACGAGTGATGTGGAAGAGAAGGAGCTGTCATGATTGATGGAGTGAAGTGGGCTGAGGTGCTTCTTTTCTCTTTTTTTTTCCATTCTCATTCAACTCCAATCTGAAGCAGTGAAGGCCACAGAAGCAGTGAAGCATTGCCTCACTTGTTCGGACACACACTCACACAAACTCGCACACACACACACACACACACACACACACACACACACACACACACACCACAAAAACGCATGAGTGGTCAAATAAAATGAACCTGGAAAAGTAATGCTGAATACAGGCAAACTTGTACAGGAAGGCGAAAGCATTCAGAAAATGTACAGCAGCACAGATGGTGGCTAATGACTTCAAACTCAGTTGTGACACGTTCTACCAGATTGTATTGATACTTATAGGAAAAACATGAACTGAGAGGATGGTGCGAGTGCACAGAGATGGAGCAGGCTCTGTGGTGCGGAGTTGCCCACACAGGTTCAGGCCACTTTACTGACAGAAATATGGCTGGAAAGGGGTCGATAACATCCCACTGTTAACGTGGCCTCTGGTTTAAATTTAGCAAGAAAATGAGGGCGCTGTGTGGGCTTCTGCTTGAAAAGAGAAGAGGCGCTTCAACCACCTACACACAGGCAGGCTCTCCTAGCTCCCCCCCTGGTGTTTCAGCTAACCCTGAGAGAGGGTGAAGAGGAGCTACAATGCAGAAGTAGCCACAAACGGAGACAAAGGGAAGGAGAAAGGTGACTGAATCTGCAATCATCATAGGAATGTGACTGAAGTCTAACATGAGGTTGCCTTATGTTGTGAATGCTGGAAAAAACTGAAATCTTCTTTTCCTCCTGGCTCACTTACTGTGAAGCCAATGCAGGTGAAAGGGTGGATATGGAACTGATTTCACAACACATTAGGCAAATTCTTGAGAGAAACATGATGGGATGTGCCAAGAGAGGAGATTTTTTTTCCCCCATCATCAATTACAGGTGTGTGTTTTGAGAGATTTGCACTAGTCTAGGATGAGTCACAAACTCTTCCCGGCCAGCTGGAACGCCTACTACAACGTTGATCTAAACACTGGGCATGTTTGCTCATGTTATCTGTCTTGTTTTTTCACTTGCTGTAAAGGCCTGTGAATGGAGAAGTATTTGAGAAAGTGAGGGTTGTTCTGAGGGAGCTGCTGAGGGAGTACTGGCTGGCTGTGTGGTCTTTAATGACATCTGGGCAGGTCTATGCAAGTTATCCCGAGTGTTTGATAGAAAACAATTTGTTCAGGACTTCATCCAGGGTGACAAACCTGGATGAAGTCCTCTGGTAATTGCTAAAATGGCTTCCCAGTTAGGAATTATACAAAGGGAAAATGAAAAATATAGAAAGAGAGAGGAGAAATTAAATTTTCTGCCAGGAGGGGAGCAGTGAGTTTAAGAGGTGTCCTGGACACCAAACTGGAATATGAGAACTGTCCTGAGCACCAAACTGCAGCCAGTCTTTGTGTTTATTGTGTGAACCTGGCACAAATGAGACGTGGCAGGGAGTATTGTTTGCACAACAAGTACAGTCATGTCCAGTTCATAACGCAAAACGGTCACGCTGAACATGTCAACATGAAGAAAACAGGAAGACAAGCAGCCCCCATGTTTTTCATGTCCAGACCAAACGATGCTGCCCCAACTGTCAAGCTCTCCGGTACACACAACACATTCAGATAACAAAGAACTGTCACCAAAAGCTGCCAGAAACAACTGCTGCTAAACAATGGCGTTGGACTCTTTACCCAGATGTAAAGACACAGCCAAGTATCAGCCAGAGCCCCTTAAGACACTTATTCAGGACCGTCAAGACAAAATGAACTTAATGTTAATTTTATGTGGAGAATTTGATGCAGAGTCCTGTGTGACATGAGCGACTTGGGTTGTTTGACAAAAATTATTCATTATGTATTTATCACCAAATGCCCTGTGACACGACTGGGATCAATGAACTGCTGCTTAGCGTCACTGGGGATATACCACTTTTGACACATCGTATCAAGGTGACTTTGACAGTGATTCTTCTCCTGGAATGATAAGGCTTAAGACTGCCAAGTGTTTGCCGAAGCAAATGAGGGTTAATAGCTCCACTCAAGGACACAGACGTGTGCAGTGCCTGAGAACTAAACCAGCAACCAGCTGGTCCGCCTAAATGCTGCTGCTCAGCATTTATCAGCAAACACCGCTCAGAGACACATGCAAGGCTGCTCCGATTTTTTTTTCCTGTGGTGTTCCTGCGGCCAGAGAGCGCTTACTTGTTCAAATTCTATGTTTTTGTTGGAGGCCATCAACAGTGCGAGTGAATGCGTGTTCCTGCAAATGTTACTCCTGGCAAACAATCAAAAAGGAGGCTCTTAAGCTGGTCTCTCCTCTCCCAAAGAGTGGGAAAAAGTGAGAGTGGGGTTTTTGGTTTTAAGATATTCATGAATCTCTGAATCCCTCTTAAGGATTACAATCTCTCATCCACCTCACAGTGTCGTGAAAGCTTTGGACAATTCAGAACAGCCTGCATTAATGTGTAAAGGGCGGCGTAAAGAAAATAACTGATTTATAAACATGCTAACAAGGCAGTGCATATGTATTACTGCTAAAACCTCAGCGAGAGGTGCGTTGATTCCATTAAGTCCCGTCCTGATGTAACACATATAAAATATTTAATAGTTATTACTGTAGAATTAGAATGGATCTTGTTATGACAGCTAACCCAAAGCTTTTGGAGCAGGGTACCAATTTAAAGATGAATGTCACATGTGAAGAAAGATGAAAAAAGACGGGGTGGGGGCTGTGCAGTCGCAGAAGGAAAATTCCATGTGTGTATGGGGGAAATGAAGGGGGAAATGAAGTGTGAACTCAGAGAATGTAAGGGAACAAAGGAGCAGCAGAGAATGAAAATAACCAAAAATGATCATGAAACAGCTGTAGACAGTGAAAGTGAGATAGAGAAACACTGGACAGATAAAAACATCATCCAGTACCTGTGCCTCCGGCAAAGCAACATCCATGATGTTGGGCTGGCCTCGAGGTTCACCGTTTTCAAGTCGGGAGAAGATGACTTGGTATCCTCGGATTTGACCGTGCTGCTTGGCCTGCAGGGGGGGCTTCCAGGTGACCCGAATGGCTGTGGAGTTTATGGCCTCAACCTCCAGCTTCCTGGGGGGTGCTCCGGGCACTGGAAGCCAAATTAAAATAAATTTAAAAAAAGGTGGGAGGGGGTGGAAGAGAGAAGGCAGAACACAAACGTAAGACAGATATTTAGTTAGAGATGGAAGGAGTGAAGAGTACAAATATGCTGAGGCTACGTTTTTCCTCATTTCATTGTGTTGTGTGATGAGGAGCCAAAAACTATCAAAATAATGACTCCTGATTTTTTTTTTTTTTTTTTTTTCTGGCTTCGGTTCTCTCTATAAGGAAGTTATACTAGAACTGGTCATGAATCAAAAACATCTCTATTCAATTCAGACCTTCTGTGACATCTGTGCCCCCAAAAGCACCCTGTGCAGGACAGCACGTAGCCTAGTCACGTCTGTAATGCCCTTAATTCTGCTATGAAATTAGCTGTGTTGCAGCAAACTTCAAACACATTAATTATAGACGACTCTCTCTGAGGAGCAGCCGCTCTCTATCACACTGCAAACTAAACACGTAACTGGTGAGAAAAAGAAGGAGGAATCATAGAACGAAGGAGGAGAGCGCTGCTCCACTTATAATTCTGCAGAACAGAAAGAGGAAAAAATGAAAAGGCACTGAAACAGTGAAAGTAGAGCAATGTGTTGCAGAGCGGAGGCCAAGGGGTCATAGAATTGAACCTGCTACAGATGCAAAGAGTTAAAGACATAGAGAACAAGCTTGAAACAAAGGGTTATCCCTTTCCTTCCTCTAAGAGCTCATTAAATCACAATTGATCAACAGGACAAAGAGACATGTGCAGGAGAAGCTATGGAGACTGAAGAAAAATAATGACAAGCAGCCGCAAGAAAAAGAGATACAAAGAGGATGAGAGCACTCTTCTTCAGGGGAGGTGTCAACCTACCATCCTCTTTTGTTTTCATCCTCACTGGGGCACTCTCAGGGCCCGGGCCCACGTCAGTGTGCGCCCTCACCCACACCTGATACTCAGTCCACTTCTCCAGGCCCTCCAGCACATAGCTGGTGGCATCTGCGCCGATGCCCGTCACCTCATGCCGCTCTGTGTCCTCTCCAGCCAGTGCCTGGTAGCTGACTGTGTAGCGCACAATGGCACCGTGACGGCTAGCGGCGGGCGGTGCCACCCAACTCACCTTGAGGCTGGTGGAGCTCAGGCTGACCAGATGTACCTCTTGAGGGGGAGCAGATGGGGCTGCAAGGGGGGTGGGGGAGGTGGGGGGGGGGAGCAAAACCACACGAAGGAGGGGCACGGATCAAGCAAACAGAAAAAAACTAAAAACACAAAGAAAAATAAACCAAAACTGAGGAAACTTTTTGTAGAGTAGCCAACATTAAAAATCCAAATGTAAAAGTCTAGGTCTAAGGTTACCACCTACAGTATAGTATGTGTGCTACACATGAGGACTGAGATAGAATTTTGAATACTCTACTTTAGATTGCAATGTGTGGATATTTTTAATGAAGGCTCGGATGTATGGAAACTGCTTATTTAGCTTGTAAATTAAAAATGGTGAGAAGTGACAATGAAATGTTCTGACCTATGCTTTTTGGTTCTGTGTTGTATCTATATACACACAAAGCTATTTTTAATGTGTGTTCATGGTTATACTGATATCTCCAACTCCTCTATCCTATTCTGAAAGTCTGTAATTCAAAAATCACCACCACACATACTGCAGGTTTTAATAATATTACACTGCAAGTTTGAATAGGACATTTGATTTTTATGCTGAATACAAAAAGATTCCGTTCTAAACTCTCTGGACAGAGAGGATGGCTGTAGAAACACATTAGCAGGCTGCTGAAGCTGTGTTTGGCACTACATTTTTGCGAGAGGCCATGAAACGACAGGGTGAGGTGAACAAAATAGAAAATGTGCCAAAATTTTACAAGGCGATGTTTTTTACAAAGGCGTAATTTGTCCCTAATTGCCCTCTCTGCCTCCTCTCACAGTATGCAGAAGGAGCAATAAACTGGCTATAGATGTGCCAGCGTGTGAACAAGTGCTTGACAGCGTTAACTGCTCTGGGCTGCATAACAGTATTTGTCAGACTCTGGTCAGAGTTTCAGCTCAGATGATCTGGGCTATCACCAAGGTTAAACATAAAGCTATTGTTTCATAATCAAAAACAGTTCTAAGACTTCCAACCATTTTTTAGTGTATAGCGACTGTCATGGAAAAACATTACTATTATCACTATTATTATCATCATCATCATCAGATGGGACAAACTTCACAGGTTGTTCTGCCATTAACTTAAGTGAATTGAAAAAACTGGACCAGCAACGTTGCACTCAAATGGTATTAATCTTAAAGCTGTGGCCCAACAGACCATCATGAATACATTTAATGTCTAGGCATAATTTCAACATGCCACACTTAAAAGTTATAGTCTGCCTACCTCACCCTGCAATGATTTATGATCACTAACTCTTGTGGCATGTTCCAGTGCGTGTAGAAACACAGATAACGTTTAACAGAGATGGTAATCTCCAGCTACACCTCCAGTGTGATAATAAGATTAGCACAATAAATAAGATAAGAAATTATTTACAACAGCTGCAGCATTAAATGTATGTCAACTCTCAAGTCCAGAGGTAAAACTAGAAAACCAATAAACAATTCTAAAATGGAGAACAAGAAATGCACTGAAAACAAACTGAACAGCGTTCATACATTTCATGCATCTAACTCAATCAGGAACTTATTCAACTCTACAAAAAGGGCTCTTCAAAAGAGAATAAAATGAAAAACTGAGGGGAAAGAAATTCAAAGTAAGGTGTTCTTATAGAGCATGCCCATGAAATGTCTTTTTTAATAAGCAGAGCAATGAACAGTGAGCTCAAATGTGAATCCAATAAACTAATGCCAGAACACTTTTTTTTTTTTTTTTAAATATTAGTGCTTAACAAAAGAGAAGTGGCCCTCATCACCTGATCCCTGATCCACAAGACACTGGACAGAAAACTACAAAGGTCTGCCAACTCCGCGTGTATTAAGAAAAGGTGACAGACTGAACCAAAACAATGAGGATGATTTGAAGAATGGAAGAATAGAATTGAAGAAATTGAAAAATATGCTAGATGTAATGATATTGGATATGGAGAGGACACCACAGGAAACTCATACACCTCTGAGGTAAAAATGAGCGGGAGAAATAGCCGGCTTAATATAGAGATAAAATTGAGATAAAAATGACTAAGACAAACTTCCTCTGTGTGTCTCTCCTTCTCACTGATGTCACAGTCCAACACATACTGCTTTGGCTCCATACTGTACATTTAAGCATTTTGTGTTTTTCTAACTAATTGGAATTTTAATGCAGGTTTTTCTGTGTGTGTGTGGTTTTTTTTTATCTACTAAATCTAATATTTATGTGGAGTGATGCGTCAAGCGGCATGAAACATTTCCAGTCTTACAGGTGGTTTTATAACCAGGTCCTTGACTGAGTCCTTGAATTGTAGTGGATGATGAAAAAACAAAAGCATAGCTCATTTATGTTCACTGCTCTGAATCTTAAAAAAAATAAAAATAAAAATGCCATAACTGTGACAATGCACTGCTAGAAAAATGCCACTCTTTGCCACTGTCTGTTAGCCTCACAACCTTCCCGGTACTGCTGTTGCTTTTTTTATTTTGATGTACACCATCATACTGACACATAAAATCCGAATCCTGCTCTCCAAATTCTGTCCTTGTGTCTGCTGGTGACAGGAGGCGCAAGGACACTGACTCATCACCACTCCTGATCTTGACTGACAATCCTAACCCTAAGCCAGAGGTGTTAACTCCTCAATGATTTTACCTACACCTGTGTGGAAAACTCTCAAAAAAAGGCATCCAGCCTTTCAACTCTACTGCAGCAACCATATTAGAAATAATAATGTAGAAATAATAATCTAGAATTTCTTTGACATATTTGAATGGTGTATTTACAGTTGCACTTTTACCAACGACAGTAACAGCACTGTGAATTCAGTAAATCAGCACCAGCATATAATTTGGAGAAAAAGGCACAGATATTATTTTTTCTTTTAACCTTTATAACGTCTTTCTGTAAAGAATGCATGCAGGGCAAAAAATAGACTGTATATGTGCCCCCTGGGTGAGGTGATACAATCATGTTGCCATTGCAGCAAAAAAGTCAGCAGCCAACTGGCAGAGAGTGACATTTTGAGTGCTGGCACTGAAAGAACACACAAATATATGGGGCAAACTCACACAGCACAACTCACAAATGTGGGAACAAGACACATTAAACGTACCTTTGACACTGAACTCAGGGCCTGCCCTCAGATAGACGGACAGGAGGGTTAGTGTTGGTGACAGAAGGGAGGTGGTGGAAGCGTGAGGCTGGTAGGGATGGCTGCACTGTCAGCATTTCATGTTTTGCTGAAACTGACTTGACATTCAAGTCGCCCACGCTCTGTGTATTAAATTATCTTTTTCCTGCTCTGAAAGGAATGACCTAAACCTGCATTACCTGGCTGTAGGTGACACTTACCCGACAAAGTCATTGGTTAGTAGACAACGATGAGATAAGACAGAAGAGAAATACAAAGCAAGAGAAGAAAATGGCAGACTTACTGGACTGGGCGGTACGGGCCTCGATGGGCTGTGTGAAAACGCCTAAACCCATCTCAGAACGGGCTGCCAGTGAGAAGCGGTAAAGAGTATCGGGCTTTAAATTGTTCACAGCATAGGAGCCTGTTGGGCTGATCTTCACGTGTATCTGGAAGGGGAAGAAGAGTCAGAAACATTTGGCTGCCTTACAATCAAAGACAGCCAAGTGAAGTCTCTTCACTTCCTTTATAAAGAGGTCATATTTTTCTGTACTGCTTTGTCTGGATCCAGTATTCCTTCTGAACTGAAATTCAGTATTTCCTTAAAGTCCCTACAGTCACACAATGTAGAGAATACAGACACATTTGAGAGCCTTTTGTTTCAAAAACTATTAGCCATGTTGTTTACAGCTGGTGCAGTGGTCCAGCAAAGTTGAACGAAGGGTAACAACACCTAGAGACAGAATGGAGAAACTGTGATGTCTGTTACTTGTAAATCTCTTATATCAGCTAGGGAGCTGACTGCAGTAGTACAATAACATTGCTTCAGCCGTGGCTTCCCATTCAGAGAAATTGCATCATAAAAGAGCAAGATTCATACGTCTGCTATTCCATAATAGAATATGAGACTGAATGGATGGATGGATAGATAGAGAGCAAGAAAGAGAGAGAGCGTGAAAGAGAGAAAGAGCTAGTGGAATAAAAGGCATGTCATGAAATAGTTAGTCTCATGTTATTATTCTAACCTTGGTGTCTGAGCCAGCCTCCCAGTACTGCAGCTCATACTCTGTGATGGGGCCCTGCACAGGCCACAGCCACGTTAGCATGATGCGGGTGTCCAGCTCGGCCTCTGCCTCAAAGCTTGATGGCTGGGCAGGCACTGAGTACAGAGGGGCAAGAGGACCGGGGATGAGAATTAAAAATGACAAAAAATTCATTTTCCAGCATGTCAGCAGTAATAACCACCCCCTAACAACTGATTGTACAGGAAGACAAATGAAAGCAAAAAACACCTCCATACATACTGTACATACACCTACATACATCCATCTGATGTAATTTGGCATCTTTTGTTAATTATACATGTATAATCTACCTTTTTACCTTGTCTGAAGCTCAGTAAGTCTGAAGGTCTGAGAAAATTATACATTATTTACATCTACACACAACCCACACTCGTGCATAGAGAACCACACACAGCGCTCGGCTCCTCACCTCCCTGCTGGGTTTTCACTTGCAGGATGTCAGAAGGTGGCCCGTCACCCACAGACGTGAAGCCCAGCACCCTGAGGCTGTATGTGATATCAGGCGTCAAGCCTGAGATGGTCGTCAGGCTGCTATCATCTGTGTTGTGTTTCTGCCAGGCGCTGAGAGGAGCTGTCAGGTCTGAGCTGTAGTAGACCCGGTAGCCTCTTATTTGCCCGTTGGGTTCCTCGGGTGGTTCCCACTGCACCAGCATAGTGCTGGCGCTCAGCATGCGTGCCTGGACGTGAAGAGGTGGAGAGGAGGGGGCCTGCTCACCGGTGCGTGTCTCTACAGGGTCGCTGGGTGGTCCGCGGCCAATGTTGTTGACAGCCATGACGCGAAACTCATACTCAGAGTAGGGGCTCAGTCCACCAATGCTGTAGCGAGTGGTTGCCACACCTTCCACCTCCTGGAAGCCGTTGTCAGAGGACTTAGCTCTATACTGGATCATATAGTAGGACACTGGTTCCGGATTCCCAGAGTCCCAAGTGAGGGTCACACTGGTGGCTGTGGTCTCTGTGACAATGAGGGAGGTCGGGGGCTTTGGCAAGGCTGAGGAATAAGAATCCACATATTAGTTTTTCTATCAAGAAATGCACTTTTGGGAAATTTGGATGATTTGAGGAAAAACTGGGCATCTGACGATGTAATTTTCAAAATGTAGACTTATTGCAGCTAAACTCTGCTCTTGTGGTTAAAAAAACCACGACCTCATAATTCCCTATTCTGTAACTCATAGCACTGAAACTGTTGTTCATAAACTAATCCTTATAGTATTGTCAGCAGCCATTATCCCCAAATGAATACAAATGCTGGAGTGAAATCCCAATTCTGCTTTTTTTTTACATCCAGTGTAGCTCTTACCGACTATATGATAAAATTGTGAGTGGTTCATGCTGTGACTGAATGACAAATTCAAACAAAACA
The DNA here is from genome assembly GCA_034769265.1 of Remorina albescens. Classification (NCBI taxonomy): domain Eukaryota; kingdom Metazoa; phylum Chordata; class Actinopteri; order Carangiformes; family Echeneidae; genus Remorina; species Remorina albescens. The sequence continues at coordinate 5,712,286 of CM068478.1, read as the reverse complement.
GAGGGTCTTCATTATGGCTTCCATGAATAAGGGGTTTGTATGGCTGTCTATCCTCTAAATGGCTATGACATTCTGTGTATTGATCAGTTGAGTGGAAAGTGGGATCGATAGCTACAACAGCTGATAAGATGGCACTGCAATGGGCAGTCAACGCAGTCTGGCAGTCACACACATACACACAGGTGATCAGAGCTACATTCACACAAATACTTTAATACAAGAAGAAGAAAAAAAGGACTCAGGCCACATACAATCCCTGAAATCAATTTTCATTGACAAAACAGGCAGTTTTATGTTTCAATGCGAAACAAAAACCACAGACCACAGCAGATGACCTGTGATGATTATGTACCAAAAGGGTTTGAAAAATGGTTTAGTTTGTTCTGTAACATTTCATTAACATTGCATAATTGAAACTGCAGAGGCTTCATATAAAAAAAAAAAAGGGTTCACATCTATCTCACAGATGAAGATAAGATCTAAGAACAAGCCTGAAAATGTCTGAAAACACCCTCACCTTTGACAGTAACCTGAGCTGTGGCTTCAATCATGCCCAGAGAGGAGATGGCCACGCAGGTGTAGTTAGCCGACTCACGGATGTTGGTAACCTCCAGCACATTGCGTCCTAGTGGCATCTCTTCCTCTTTGGTCAGCTCCACCAGACCCATTGTCCACTTGACGTAGGGCATCGGAGAACCGACTGCCACGCAGGTCAGGTTGATGCTGCCGCCTGGCATCACCTCTTGGTTGGTGGGTGGGATGGAGAATCTAGGTGGGACTCTTCGCACTAAGTATATGAAGAGAAGGAGCAGAGGAGTGAATAGAAGTGTACATGATATTTTCCCCTGATTTCATGACTGGCCTTGCACCACACAATACCACAAGGCTGAAAGATAACTAAGAAAACAGACAGAATAGAGAACTGATTGCTTTTGTCCGAATGTGCGTGCGAGCACAAAGGCAATAATGTGAAAGTCACAAAATGGCTCTGGAAACTCATAAGAAAACTTCGAGGGGGTGTTTTATCCTTCTGCCTACAAAAGGGAATATAATCAAAAAATAGCCCAGTTTTGCTGGAGACTCTGTCTGGCCCTCTTTTGTCAGAGTGTCAAATGGTGGCGAAGGTTGCATCACTGAGGGGCCCTGTGTAGATGGCATTGTTTGATTTCTCCTCCTGCTCCCTCTCTCTGACTCCTTCTGCTCAGCCCGTCTTTCTCACTCTCCCCCTCTCTTTGTGCAGTTCTGATATGCAGATAGGGTGACATTAAAAAGGGGTTCCCATGGAGACAAGAAGGGCCCGTTGACGTCACCAGAGACAAGGCAAACACCGATGCAGAGGCTCCATGCAATACTGAAAGGCTGGCCCAGAATAAACAGAGAGCCAGCATTTACATACGACTTGTTTTCTATGTAAATAAAGATACACAAGAAACACTTGCAATATTTACACTTTTTCTGGTAACTTTTGGCAACCACAACAAACTTATCTGCATGGCATGGTAAAGAAAAACCCTGTTTAAAACAGCTATGTGAACATCCAACGAATTAAATTAATGACAAGCTGAAAATCACCATCGTATATGTGGAATTTAAGGAGGAGCACCGATATCTTTAACCTTGACTTTGAAAAAAGTGAAGCTAAGCCAAACATCAAGCTCCCACGTGAGGACCCATTATTGCTTCTTCCAGTACTGCTAGTGGTATGTATTCAAAACATTACAGCATGAAACTATCCCTGCAGAATTTATGCTTCTTGTTTCCCCTAATGCAATACAACACCTCTGTGTCTCTCTGGAAAAAAAAGAAGCCCTTGACTGTAATTGCTCTTTTGCACTGGTCTCCGTGAAAATGGATTTTCAAATGTCTCCCTCCACCTTCCCTTTTTCCCCACTCTTCCCCTCTCCCTCCCCGATTTAATTTGAACCGGAACGTCATTACAGCCATGCTTGTTATTCCCCTCATTATGTGGTGAAATGGAAAAACACAAAAGCACCTTTTGAGATTCCAGTCAGGAAAACGCTGGTTCTCTGGACTGCACTATAATAAGGGGGACCCGGTTCACACTTGTCTGAATTTTCCTAAAATAAATGAGGAGCTGAATATAAACCTGCTGCAGGATTTTAATCAATACAATTATGTGGGCTGAAACTACTTGTCTCACTAGGTCACAGAAATATGAATGACCGAGGTCTGGGCCTCAGTACATACAGGAAGATGCATGTTCTGGGATTTGGCCCTTGAACTTCTTTTGCATAATTTAAAATATAAATCATAACTTTAGAGTTTTTACAGGGACGTATTGCTTCTGGGGGTCTATAACAAAACAACAAAAGAATCAAATTGACACTGGTAACCGTAAAGAGGTCAGAAAAGGTTTGGGAGTAATAATGACCTAATATTAATAATAATCGTGACGTAAACTTTTTAACATGAATTGATGAACAAGGAGGTACAAAGTTCTACATTATAATGGGGGTTTAAAGCAGGAAGGAAAGTTACTGATATTTACAGTCTAGAAAGATAAAGATTATCAGCCCTGACATCTGTTTTCTGAAGTACAGGCATATGGCTGAGTTTTACATGCACACACTGGACAGAGCGACTAGTGTTACCAGCCTGGGAACAGCATGGGGATGACATTCTCAGGCAATGCATGCACAGGAGATACGGGATGAGATCATAAGCCAGGGAACACTGGGAGAAGAGGATAATAATGGAAGGCGGGGAGACTTGGTCTGATTCTTTTTTTCCTGTAAATGAGCGAACATCTGATTTCCAGTGTGACAAATGCACGAAAGAAGTGCTGTGCTCCATTTATGTCAGGAGCCACATGTCTTCTCGCACAACTGTTAACATTTCCGAGTGCAACTCTTTTTCACAACATATGCTTATGAAAAAGTGAAACCTGAGCAGAGTGGGCCTAATGCAAGACCATTAGGGTCAAATTATCTGTTATTCTTTCATGATTCCATAGACTAAACAGTGCTAAGAGCAGTCACTCACTGGGGCCTGTGTATATTGAACACTTAATGTTGTGAATAATTCATGGCGTGCGGTTAAGTTCGGAGAGGTGCTGTGGAACAAAATGACTAGAGGGCAGGTAATTGCTATCGATTCTCCCGAAGCCTCTCTCCTGTTGAGAGCGGCTTGGAGAGACGGGCTCCAGGACTCTATCAAAACCACAAAATAAGCCCTGTCTCCACTCTGCCTGCCTGCTTGCTGGATACCTATAAATTTAACTGCCCTGACAAAGTGCCCAAGGATAGCAGAACCTGTTCAGTGAATCAATATCTGAGAAAACTGGCACAGAGTCAGCAGGCTCCCAGCCTTCCTGGCAGCGCCACTGGACTACCATGATGGCTGATCATCCCACTGTCAGCACACTGCCAGCTCATTCTTAAATATTCTATAGGTCAGCTCTTTGCTTGGCCATATTTTGCAGATAGTACAAGTGAAGACATAATTTCCAAAACATTACCTCTCCATGGCAATGCCAATGTCAATGTTTACTTGAAAAGAGGAGTTTTATAAATTTTAGATAAAGGCTAAAGTTAATGACTAGTTGTGATTCACTAAGAAGTGTTTACATTTCTTAAGAAAGTCTCTCAGCCCCACATTATACATTAGTTCTTCCTTCTGCTGTAAATTTACATGGAGATGTGTGGATGTCTCCTCATTAGACTAACATTCACCTATCAACACCCTTCAGTCTCTGGGCGGAGGATGTCCATGGCAATAAAACAGACATAATCCTCTAAGAACGGCTTTGTCAGTTCTGATACCCATGTCCCTCGGTGGGAGAGCAGAGGTGTTGCTGCCTAAATACCTGACAAATCCGGTTGCCACCTGAATACCACAGTAATCCTTAACACACCTCTGATGGGCCTTGAGAGGTGGATGGGAAGTCTGAGGGTGAAAGGAGTTGCACATTTTGATGGACGTGCCTGACAGTGGCACTAAGGGTGTGTGCGGGAGAATTGCACAGGAAAATAACACAAAAAAGACATAACAATGGCTTAAGCAAGCTGTACAAGGGACTCCATGGGTGTTTTGGCACACTTAATCGAAACACAGTTTGAGGGAGTGGCACTTTAAGCATGCAAGAACTATTCAGGGATTCATGCAAACAAGTAGACAAACTGACACTAAAGAGGATTAGGGGGGGGGCTACTATTTTTTTTCAAGGTAGGGATATAAGCGTGTTCATCAGAGGGGCTGGGAAGGATGGCTGACCTCACCTAAAATCTGCATCAAACTGAAGGGAAAAGATTATAAGTGAAAATGACCAACCTTCACGCTGATCTGTTTGTGGATGAAGTGATTTGATGGAGGTGAGCAATGGAATGGAAAAATACAAAGTGGAGAGGAAGACAAGACAGTGAAACAGAACAGTGTTTCTGTAGCCCCAGTGTAGGTCAGTGACATGGTACACACAGGTAATGTTGACATACAGTGCCGGGGAGGGAAACTCAGTTTAACAGGCATTTGATATTTTTCTTCAGTTTAGATAAATGAATCTATCAGTTGCAGCATTCATGTCATTTATTATTCTGCAGGTCAAAGTGCTGTTTGATGATTCATCTCTAAGAATGATATATCATGTTGGATGTGAATACTTAGATGAATTATTGTTGAATGACACTCAAGTTTTAGGTGTTGGACTTTCTCATGTCTCATGTAGCCTGTGAAGAATTTTTGCACTTTTTCACTCCTTCAAAACCACGTTTTGACATAAGGGACAATTAATGTGCCAATGCCAAATCTTTCTCTTTATAAACGTGACCTGAATTGATTATTTTCCCTCCCGGACACACACACATAGAACATCATGAAGATATTTTGGTAAAAGAAAAGCCCAGCTGCAGCACTTCATCCTCTGTGACATATTGACATGTCACTTGGATATATGAGGGAGTGCCAGCAGACAGAAGCTGACATCTCTCCGCCATCGTGGGATAAGCACTTGACAAATGAGCGCTCCTGCACAATCACAGGGCGCTTGTGATTCTGCCCACGTTGATGGGAGTCCTCCTTTGGAGGAGGGTCACCAGAAGTGACGCGCGGCAAACAAGGTGAACACGCACCTGCTCACCTGCAAACACGCACACTCTTAATGGATGAGAAGTAGAAAGACATACCTAGATATGCAGACATGAAAGGGAAAACAATCCACGAGCCCCCCCCCCTCCCAGCTCCTTCCACAGACCCCATCCCTCCTCTTACAGTATCAGCCTTTCCTCCCACACAGAAATATGAGGACATCACTCTCTTGTGGCTCTAAAACGTCAAGACAAGGGTGAGGACAGTGTTGCTGGCAGCGTGTCTGTCTGCGTACCTGCAGACAAGAATTGGATCAAGTAACGACAGTAATTGGGAAAAAAAAAAAAAAAAAAACAACCCCAGAACATTTGTAGACACACTACATCCACCTGTAACAAGCACAATTAAAGCAGGTGTATGTTTGTGTTTGAGTGGGTGAGCGTTGCAAGGAGGTTGTTACACAATAATAACGCAATTCATTCTCCCGTGGCAATCTTTTCACATCTCACCTTCGAATAGAGGGAATGTTATTGACATTTCAAGGCCATAAATGACTGTTTCACCCAGGAGGGATAAAACCAGGTTTAAAAGGAACAACATTTAATAGTTTACCCAAAAGTGAGAAAGGCACAGTTAGTCAGCAATATCTTGTACATCATAGAATAATAAGAATTGTAGTAGTATTGTGCTCACTTCTTCATAGCACAAGTGTCATTTTAATGTTGTACAGGAGGTTTGGAAGAAACTATATTTACACAGCCTGCAGCTAGTCAAAGATATTTAGCAGTTGTCCAACAACCCATTTGCTTTCAATACTTGTTGTGTGTACAAGTTGCAGCAGCCATTGTAAGCCCCTAAATGTCCCCTCTGGTGTCTTCGAAGAAAAGAAAAACATATATCAACAAGAAAGGAGGAGAGGCACGTCAAAGGCCACTTTTCTTGAGTCCCTCACGTTTTAAGCCCAATCAAACAGCCCAGTGATAACACAGCCCCAGGTCTCGTCTCCTCGTTCTCACAGCGGTAACAAAGACGGAGGGAAAACATGGCTGGTGCCTTTGTTGTCTATTCAAGACAAGTACACTTTTAAAAGGTTACGGTTGGTTTGATTTCTATCTCTCCACTGGTGTGGCGAGGGTGGTGGAAAAGTTGGTGTTGGGGGCCAACGGGTTGACAGCTACCTGGGTGGTGTTACAGACTAGCTGGGCCTGGGGGCTCTGCTGGCGCCATGCCACACAACAACTATAATTACCTTGAAGGGGGAAAAAAAGGCCACGTCTGCACCTGTGACAGACATGCCCTGATTAATAGATGAGACTTACATCCCTTCCTCGCCTTTGCCATTTGGCTGGCTACCTCCCCCTGTCAAGATTTAAGATCTAAACCTTCTGGAGCCCACACTGTTTAATCTGTAAATTTGATGCTGCTTTGGCCCTTGAAGATGATTTCACCTCTGGTTTCTCTGATCCAGGAGGAGGGTCTGTCTGCTGTAAAAACATTTCACCTGGATACATGCCTTTAAAGAAAAAAACAAAACAAAAAACACTAATGCTCAATACTAGTGGAACATATCTTAGTGACAGGGAAATTTGTTAAAAAAAACAAAACAAAACAACAACTGAGCTTATGATTCAAATTTGCAAAAGAAATCACTGTAAAAAATTATGAGGAGCTGGAGAACACATTTCATTCTGACACATTCACTCCCCCCACCTCCACCCATGCTAACAACTGGAGCAGCTATTCTATTTCATGTATATCAGACATGGTGGTGTTATCCACGGGGGCTGACCTAGACTACTCTGTCTGTCTCTGCCATACCTGCGTTTTCCAGGACAGGCACAATGCCAACTTGTGCATTGCATTAGTCTGCTCACTGAGACACCACAGCAAAAACAAACGCTGAAACTCCAGGCCCCTCTATGCCTTCGGGAGCTACGGGTTGTGCTGATGCTGGTAATGGACCTTTTCGTTACAGTCAAAATAAAAACTAAAGGAGGCCTGTCATGGTTTTCAATGCCAGCACAAGGAAACATTTCAATGCAGTTGTTTTCACAGAGGCCGCACCTGGTTGAGTTTTCAGCCAAACAGGAGGTTGAGATTAGTTCATTGGGAGGAACGCCATAATAATGAAGGAAGACTGATGTAAAAGAGAGACAGTGGCACTAAAAGAAATTTAAAACGGCTCCATTGTTGTTTATGGCTGGCAAACAATTTACCCAATGGAAAAGATCAGATTCATTCAAAGACGGGAGAGAAATGTATGACTTTACCTCGAACGTAGAGATTGGCAGGAGCGGAATAACGGGTCCCAGCGCTGTTCATGGCAACACATTCATATTTCCCCTGGTCGGACTCCTCGCTGTTCTCAATTTGTAGAGCTCCTGTGTAAGGGATTAACAAATTCAGCCGTCTTGACAGTTGTATAGCATAAGATGTAACTTGGCATAAAACTACAGCAAATATCTAAAAAGTGACTCTTAAGAGAGCCTGTAGACAACTAGTCTCACCTAGTCCATGTGTAATTAAATGTCTTAGACACTAACTCAGTTTTGTCAAGAAAATGCTCATTGCAACACAAGCATTTAGCTGATATAGTAAATTTAAAGAAATGGCAAACTGAATTTTTTCAGACATGTCAAGGAGAAAAAAAGATCATGATTGGGGGTCAGTTGGTCATCTGTATAACATGTCACAACAATCAATGTCTGATTGGCCCTTCTCCCAATGAAAATAACTGACAAAGCAAGGTATTTGTGTCATGGAGGGCTATTTAGTTTGGCCAGATGTTAAGACCCCTTCAAGCTATAGTATCTGACAAAAAAAGAGGAATTATTGTGTAACCAGATAGTGTTGGAGCTTAATATCAACAACTGTGCAAACCGTTTTTTGTTTTTTTTTTTACCAAAGGGAATTATTTAGACCCTCAGGTGGAATTTCACTTTGAATTTTGAGCTGAGAATAGTGTTTTCAGAGATCCCAAGTGATGAAGAAAATCTGACCACGGGTAAGTAAAAGGTAGATGTTACTACAATGATGATGATCTACAACTTTTGACTGATTTGTTCTTCTCAGTGGTTATTTGCTCAGAGGCCTGGGATGTTGATCCAAATCACTGTCGGTGCCCCAATCTTTTCTCCAGCCTTCGTTGAGCAAATATTTAGAAGTGGAGCCATTATTGTGTTCTTTCATTATAAACTATTTGACCATATCTGACTAAGGCCCACAAGGGAGACACACCTCTGCCAGATGGCTTAGATTAGTATTCACAATCTCAAGTAGCTGTAGTCATCAGACAGAAGGCCAACATATTGTTTCTAACAAAGCACGAGAGCCCAGGAGACATCTCTCAGTGTGGTCACTTTGACACCCTGTGGCCATAACCATCATCTAATCATTGCTACTGAATTGCAAATGGCTGACATGATGAGGCAAGGTATAATTTGAAAAAGGACCAACAACAGGAAACTTACCTACATCCCATGATTTGGGGGAAAAAAAAAAAATTATATATATATATAAATAAAATACTATTTTAAAAACTAAAACATTTCTCTGGGCAGTAATTTGAAATGTCATAAGTGAGTTTTCACTTCTCCAAAATGGCATGGCTCTAGTATGAAAGGTAGCCAGCCACCATGCAGTTTGGACATGATTAAAATATTCAGCATAAGATGATGTCAGGATACATTTTCGTTGTCACATCATGCAGTATGGGATGAATGCCACAAACATGTGCACCACCAACCGCAGGGAGGCTCAAATCAAGATGAGGCCAAAAAGAGAAACGAGACAGGGCGGGGCAGTGACATGTGATAACACCACCTCAGATCTCATGACAACACATCCCTCCAAGGTGTTTGCTCTGCTTGCTGAACTCATCGCTGCCTGATTCAGCACTGACATGCACCTGCATACTAATGTTGGTGTCACCAATCTGTCAATCTGTCCACTCTCCTTTGGGAGAAAACAGTGCAGGTACAACAGGAATTTTGGCAGTTTAAGGGATGACATTCATCAAGAGTTGCAGCACTAAACTCGGTCAGTTATTTCCAACTTAAAGAGAGCTGGATCTCCTACTGGGAGATTTTAATGATGAAGGAACACAAGTTCTGCAACTAGGCTACCATAGTTCCAAAAGAGTTAAACACAAGTAGAATATGGGCTGCATTAGGCGCCATGGACACGCAAGCACTGAGACAGACAGCTGGTAGTGCCAAATGTATTCAGCTAGCCCCAGACATTCGCTATTTACCTCACTGCTGAAGAGCGAAATCTTGCTTTTACTCATGGGAAAAGCACATGATTTCCTTAAGAAGGGGTTGAAGTTTCCACCTTAACAATCTTGACCAGGCATCCTGCTCCCGTGCTGGGGGGGCAATGCTACATAGGCGGTATGCAAATACATCCATTTCAATTTACACTGAGGCTGCACAGAGGAGGCAGGTAGATCCTCTTGTGGCAATGGTGGCTTTTAGTTTAAAATGGAATTCATTGCCTCTTTCTGCTGAAAGGCCAAAAGGAAGGCTGTTGCTGAATGATGTTTGTTTCTGTGAGTACGGATTTACTCGTGGACATAGTTAATTTCTAACCGTATACGAAGAGTCTTGAAAAAGCTAATTTACAAGATAACACCTTGGACTTTTCATTCTCCTGGTATCGGGGTTGGTGATCATTTGTTTGTTTAGGAGGAGACGTTAGACAGGACACGGTTAGACAGAAAATGCCGTGAAAAGACGAAGGGGTAAAGCGGAAGACGGGTGAGTTGGTGCTAACAGTGCGAATGAACAGTGATGTGCTGTTGGGGGGAAGGGGTGGGAGGGTGCCGGGGTCTGATGCAGATGTAAGGGAATGGTGAGGACGTGTTATTTTCCAACACACTTTATTTATCATCCTTACCTCTAATTGGTGTACCACCTAGGTGGGAGTAATTTCGATGCAAACAGGGTTGAGAGATTAGTTAGTAATCCACTTACAACAGTGGGAGAGAAAAGCATGGCTACTGACAGGCCACAGATATAAAAGAAAAAAAAGCTGATACAGTGTAGAAGCCAGTTAAATGCAATGTGACAAAGTTCAATGTACTTAATGCTATAAAGTAAGAATAAATGTTAGACTGTACATACTGTCTGTAAATGTCCAAAAACAACCCAGTATCTGAGAGGGATCCAAACATTCTGAAATATAACGCTTCTACTTTTGTACTCGCAGACAGCAGCTACACCCACATTTGTCTGTACATCACGGCAGCATCAGAACATAATGCAGTTTAAGTGTTTTGTTTTTTTTTAATGACGCGTTCTTCTTTAAGATAACCCCCACCCTTTGTACAGACTGCATTTATGCAGATAGCAGTTAGTGAAATGGGCAAGAGGAATGAATGAAAGTCATACACAGCAAATAGAATGATGCAAGCAAAAAGTCTTGAGGTCAGAGGTTTTGAATTGAAAAGACGTTAGTATCTTCGACACAGCTGATGGGTTGGATGGTGTGAAAATATTGACTGAATGTGTGTGTGTGCTCACTAAATATGAGTAAGATGTATTAAGAAGAATTGGCATCTTTGTTACTGTTTACTGTGGCAGAAAATTAATGCATTTTTTTTTTCATCGAAAAAAAAAAAAGGCCTAATTTCAGGTCATATGCAGTAATGTAAATCCTGATATGGAAGCAGATGTCAAGAGAAGGATGGTGGATAAAAAGAATTGTTAGTCTGATGGCATTATATATCAGCACATTTTCAGGCACTCACTATATACCAAAAAGAAAACTAATTAAAAGTTTGTTGCTAGAAGTAAAAAGAAGGAGAAAAAAAAAATCACAGTTTTATGCACGATTTTATCCTTGTTATGAAAACATAACCATATTATTAAGTAGTTGTGTTTATGTCTAATTTGTGGTAAATCTGTATCTAATTTGGCTTGCCTTTATAGCAAAGCTACAATTTAATATTAGAAAAACGTGGACAGTCTAAGTGAGCATGTTCCAGTGACCTGTATTGAGCTTCCACGGTGCAGCTTCACTGCCAGGCTTTTCTCTAGAGTAGCTCTCATCTTTAATCTTCGGGGCCTCAGACCAGCAATCTAGCCTGACATTGTCTAAGTGAGGTAGATTTAGTACAAAGTGACAAGACTGAACCTGGTCAAAAGCCACTAATCTCTCCACCTTGCACCTTTTCCATCTGATCCAGGTCAGGTGAGCACTGTACTTATTTATCAACTGGACTGATCCTGAGGACAAAGAGTACCTCACAGATTTTTTTTCCACGAAGGTTGAAGCCAAGATAATACATCATCAACTAGGCTCATTGTGACCCAGCTGTATCTTTAAGAGAGGATTAAAGATTATATAATATGGTAAGAAGAAAAGCAATCTCCTTTTGTACTTTGGAAAAACTAATCGAGGTTTCAATGACAAGCTGTATTAAACTTTCACATCCTTTGTGATGAAAGAGAATAAATGACAAGAAAGACTTTTTTTTGTTCATCGTTCTCATGCGTAACCTGACTTGGCATTTAATGTCATTTTTACTCTGCAATTTGCCTCGCCATAATTCACATGTTCCTTCATGTGGAGTAACATCTTAAAGAAATGAAATCAGAGTAGATCAAATTGTACCTGAGCGAAGCTGCTTGATGCGCCCGTTGCTGCTGCTGATGTCCACAGGAAGCATGTCCTTGAACCAGGAGATCTCTGGGTCCGGGTTTCCGCTGGCAGCACACAGCATCGTGGCTGTTCTGGTCTTTTCAACCACCTTCAGTTGGGGGCCCATATCAATGGTCGGGAAGCCATGGGGGATTTGATTCTCTGAAAATTAGCAAAGGTAGATTTTTTTCAGTATAACCACAGACATAGAAGAAGAGGAAAAACGTGTTTACAAAAAGATTCTGGCTCTCAGTGTCTGTGAAAGGGGTTGAGTGCATCGGAAGCTGTTGAGCTCACAAGGACAGAGAAGAGGATGAAAGAGAGCAAATATATTTCAGGTGAGATGAGCTAAACAGCAGTCAGAAAGAACATACAGACAAATATTTAGTGCAAGAACAAAAGATACTGCCAGAGATTGGTAGAGCTGATGCTGATTTGGATTTCAAATTTGGTTGAAAAAAACAAACAAAAACAAAAACAAATAAATAAATAAACTAAATCCTCCCATCTCTGATTGATTATTATAGCAGGCTTATTAACCAGCACGGGGAGTATCAGCTTTAGATAAAGGAAGGATAGTTGCAATCTGCCTTTGGGCACCCATGCATAAATGAAGCGCTTTAAGATTATAAAATTAAACAAACCTATTTGAATTATCCAACTTATCATAATCAGTGTAACGGCCTATCTGTGACAAAACACTGAGTGAGATCCTTAAAGGAGACTTAGGGAGGTGAAAGGTTCATGTTTTTGACATCACATTCATCATTCTACAAAAGTGAACAAACTAGAAAAACTTAAGCAGCGTTTCAATGCCCTGAAATATCCAGATAAAAAAAAACAAAACAAAACACAGCTTAATGGCTTTGTGAGAGCCATTTATTCTCTTAATTGAAATACCAATTTTTTGTTCATTCAGAACTATCATTGATCTAGCCCTCCTTGCTTAACCTGACCTCACCCTCATAATAGATCTTTATTTAACCTCTTCACCTCTGGACAACCTTAACTAAGAGGAAACACAATCACCCTTGAAAGGTCTAATTCTCAGCTTGCTCTCAAATATGTAATCTCTTTTATCTTTTCTCCTCATATGTGGCTGTGTCCTTGGTGTGCCAATGAAAACTGCTTATGATTGTAACTCCTGCCTTTGGTTCAGTATGAAAACACGCCTTACTGCAGGTAACCATAAGCAAGGGAAGATTTGTCTGCAAGGATGAACAACAGTAATACAAGATTAGGTTTTGGCTATTCAGGAGAGTTGAGAGGATTGCGTTGAGAATGGAATTTCAATGTAGTTACATTAAAATGGAAGGGCCTAAACAGAAGCAACCTCTTAAAAATGAAAATGTATTTAGGAGATTTAATGTCAAGATAAATGACAATAAGTTGTTGTGGAACAAGGTATTTAATCTCCATCTACCCCACTGGAGTATTATCATTTGGTGATTCCATCAGTAGTGAGGTTGTCTAGCTCCAGATGGGATCACTTCACTCATCTGAGTCAAAAATCCATATGTAAACATATATGGCTCAGACAAGCTTCGGTTTTATCAGTGTTGTTCTTTGTTATCGTCTCCAGAAGAGCAGTTTTACCTCCTTTCACCCTTGTGTTTGGCCTGCAGCCCGGATAGTCTCATGTTCAAATGTGGTTGACAGATCTCTGCATGCCTCCTTATCTTTGTGGCGAGGTTTACTTCCTGTCTAATGATATAGGATTCATTTTTCAGACATCCCTAGCGAAATCAGGACACCTCAACAACAGCGACAACTGTAGCACAATGAAATAATACTGTACAATTTGTCATTGTGTGAATAATGATAACAGTAGCACCCTGTGTTCCTCTGCGGTTTGCTCTGTCTAACCTTCAAAGAGTAAAGGTAGAGTGAGATGGAGAAATAAAACATTAAAAGAGAAAGATACCTGTAGAGTCACACCTGACATGATGTTGAATGTGTGGCAATTTTCTGAGGGTTTATATTTCGAGTACACGTTTAGAAAAAGAGCGTTTGGAGGCTAAAGATGAGCAAAATAATACCTTCCCCTGCTATTATCTCTTTAAGGAGAGATGTGGGGATAAAAATGAATTGTACTAAACCTATAGGGAGCCTAACTTCAGTCTCACCTACTTGGTTCACCTGGAAAATGTTCATAATGGCCACAGATCGCCTGACAGCTCCCTTTCTGGCTGCTGACATGGATCCAGTTTCCTCACATATACACTTGCAGGAGCAGGAGGGGTAGTTGGTGTGGATTCATGTGGTTGTGTTCGGGGACCTTGCTGCAGAGCTAAATTAGATGCTCAGCTAGTCTGAGCAATGATGCAGCAACACCATCTGGACTTTGGAGTTCCCCTAAAAATGTCTCATAGATTTTTTTATATTCATACAGTATATTTTACCAATTACAGAATAATGATAATATCATTGAAATTGGTGATTTATTTCCAAGGATTAACATTTGAGGTGAATGTTTAAAGGCCTTACATTTGTTGTTTAAGAGAATTACAGATATTGTTGAACAAGGACAACAGATGTCCTTAACGTTGATTATACTGAATACCACTAATCAACATTTCTATATTAATCTGGCTTTCGATGAAGTGTAGACATGAGCTGACCATCAATTAAGAAGAAAAAAGAAGTACCAGCAGCTTTCTTTGTTTGTGCATCATGTCATGTATTTGTACATGCAACACATGACCGGTCATCCAAAATCATCTAGGACAGAAAATGATGCCGCTTCACCCCCAGAGGCCGAGTACATTGTAGCTGTTTGGCAGAAACTAATTGATTGGAGGAAGCATGAAACTGCGCTGTCAATCACACCTAGAAAATTACCCGAAGGGACTGTACAGCGAAGGGTTGACACGTCTGTCATGAGGTATTTTAAGGTGAATTTGAGAAGATTTGATCTATTCTCAACAGGTTACGCCAACTCCTTCAGGAAAAATGGGCTTGTCTTACTAAGGAAGGGAGAGAACTATTTATACAGTAGTGTTTGTGCAACTACGCCTTTCAATGAAGAAATATCAGTACCGGATATTTTCCACCGAGCCCTCCTGTTATGGTGCCTATGGAATATTTATGATTAGGCTTATTGGCAAATGTTCCTGGGCTGTGAAAAATGCAAAGCACTGGTAAAACAGGGTGAAAGACCCCAAAGGAGTTATTACACGAGTCAGCGGCTCTGTCATATCAGGAAGCACAAACAGGGAATAATTTAAAAGGCAAACAGCTGCAGCACAGCTTATACATGAATCAATCCCCTGCTTCTGCTTAATGTTTGCATTGCAGGTGAACAGTTATTAGGACTGGTGGAGATTTTTTTCCACAGTGTGCCTGATTAGTGCACCGTGGCTTCACTTGGTGTGTTAATTCTATCATCCGGAAATATCTCTAATTATTCTTGATTTATTTCTGAAGCAAAAAGATGGATTTTACTGGTGAAATTTAAACCATAAAATGATTAAACTTTTGCCAATTGTAGAGCTAATCAATTTGGCTTTTGTCTTTTATTTATTATGTATTATTCTTGACCTAACTCTTTTTAAATTTGTGCTGGCTTTCTTAAAAAAGAAAAAAAAGAAAAAAAAAAGAATTTAAAGTTCTTTCTATGTACTTATCAAAGATCTTTGTTGAGCTATTGTGTAAGATTTGAGCCCTGTCTGTCTCTTCCTACTACTCCAACTCCTGCGGCTGGCCTTGTCTGCCAACTTGTCATGCCAGGAAGACAAAGACATGCCTTTGTTCAGCCTGCTTTAATCTGAAGGGAAAAGAAAAGGGTTGGGGAAATTTGGCGAGAATCCAATGAAATAGTGCAGGCAATGCAGGTTGATGTTTGTCAAGATAGAGGGCATTTTTAATAAAAAGGCCCTCTTGTGCCGGAGTGTAATTCATCAAAAAAAGAAAAAACTCCAATCTTATGTCTGGTCTGGGCAAGAAAATAGGAATAAGGCGAAAATCCTGCGATAATGTCACGTAGACCCTCCATTACTAAGATGAACAGTGCTACGGGGGAAAAAAACAATAACAGCAAGAAAAATACCAATGTCATGTGTGACATGTAAGGAGATTATTGTGTTCTACTTCTCTATCCATCAAACTGGTGATGTATTTGATGTGTATGCAGACTGAAATTATGAATGCTCCATGCAAACCACTTTACAGCGACTTATCTAATATAATGTAGTAGATATCTTTCAAAGAGGAGACCATTCTGTCTTAAACCGAGGCTTTGTTGTCTTTATCAAGTGCTTGTGTGATACAGCTGTTACGAAACAATATAGGAGTAATGCTTTGGTTTTGCAAAAGAGGAAAGCCAGGGGCAATGCCAGAAATGTGGAAGAGGTAAGACTAGGTACGCATGAACTGGTTCCTCCATGATTCGAGAAGTAAATGGGACCATTGTTCTCTCAACAGCCATTTATCACGCACAGAGTCATACTGCAATATGAGCCAGCTTAGCAGATGAACTTGTTTACAGAGGTTATAGCGGAACGGTAGAAAAGAGAGGGCAGAAGGGAAAGGCTTAATGTGGTTTTCTGATTGTGCTACTCAATTAGGATAGCAGTGGGGGCCATAAATACACACACAAGGCATGGGGAAATATTGGCATCATCATTTGTAAAGAGAAGAGACGCTGGTAATATGTTAATTAGCAAAATTAAGAAAGCAGGATACAGTAATCATGAACCACTGTGTCAAGGAGGTGTGACTCTACTGTAAGCGCCAGAGGCAGGTGAGGTATGATTTAGATGAGAGAAAACAGGGAAAGAAGTATAAAGGAGAGGGGAAAGGAGGAGATGAAGAGGGGGCGAGGGAGGGGTGCATACCAACCTCCTGCCAGCTCCAATTACCAGTGTGAGTGGAGCGTGGCAGCTAGGGCGATGGGTCTAATCAGAGCCCTGCTGAAAGAGACCCGTCCCTGTCCTCCCGTCCCACTGGGAGGCTGCAGGAGCTCAATCCCACACGAATGTCAGCCGGTGTTTTTTCCCCTCCACCCAAACATACTCATCTTAATGGGGGAAAACACTTCAGACACCCCATCCCCTTCATAACAGGGGAGCCCTGACATAGTGCCATAAGATACAGTTCTGCATATAAAATGCCTGCCTCATTTCCATCTCAGCATGCCCGGGTATCTCCTTCCTCCTTAAATTTCCAAGTGCAGAAAGTGTTGAATGACATGTTCTAGCATGAACGTTTTAAGTGAGGGTCTCACCAGAGAGCAGCGCCCATCTAGTAATGAGACAAACTGGCGAAATGTACACCCGGGAATATTCATGAGAAAGCACTGCAACAACAGCCGCAGGAGTGCGTATGTACGTATACAATGCCAACAATAAATTACTTTATTCTATATCAATATTTAATCTCATTTTGCATTAAGGGTTGTCATCAAAAATCGAAGTGATACGGTGAGACCCTCTTAAGATATTTAGCTTATACATATGGGCTGATCTCATTGAAAGCATGAAATAAAAAGTCCTTATGATCTCTGTGTGTGCCTGTTGCAAAGTGATGGATGACAACAATTAAAGGTGATGTCTCCTTTGATAGTGCGAACCAAAGAACCACGGTGGCAGCAACACAGCTACTTGCCTCATGAAATATTACTGCTCTGAAATCTATCCATTTAAATGTACATCAGTGCACTGCCTTTATCGGTATAAAAAAAAAAAAAAAAGTTTTATGCTGTCCTAGAGAATGTGAAGGCCATTTTAATATTTCATTTGCCAGTGTGAGAAGATGTATAACATTTAGCACTTAGCTGATGTCAAAATGCTTAAAAGGGGAATTTAGTATGTTATAGTTGTTAAGTGTGAGCACTACAACAATTACAGTCTAAGTGTTTGCTGTGCTTGACTAATACACTCCCCAATTATTCACCTTTCTGCTAGCCCAAGTGTGAAAGATACTAAATATAGAGCAATAAGTGTTGCCTTTGTCTCAACTGCTCTCGAGTCAATTTGGCAATAAAAAGCAGACGAGCCGTCTGAAGAAACAAAGCACGTCGCCTGCAGCCAAGAACATCGTCAAGCCAGACATTTGCATCTGTCCGAGACACGGAAGTGTGCGAGAAGTGTCAGAAGCAGCAGGAGGTGCAATCTGAAAGCCAAAGCTAACATGAACTCCAGAGAGAGAGAGCTCTATGAATAGCTGGATTGCTGATGGTGTGTAACACATTCAAGCAAGTTCACTTGGAAATAGTTTAACAGCAGAGGATTTATGAGGAACAAAAAGGTAATGGTGGTGTTACACTCTGTTGGATAGTGGTTATGGCTATCCAAATGATAAATTTAGTCATAACAGCATTTGCATTTACAGTAACAATATGCCATGGCAGCTGCTGCTTATTAATATTTCCTGCGCTTCAATGTCTGTAAGAGTAGTATTTGTTCGTGGTGTTTCTTTCTGAAATTCTTTGACATTCAGGTTGCAACTAATGGGCTCACAGGAAAGCAGACAGGCCTGACTGGTATTCATGTAACTGCCTCAGTGCTTTTGACTTGCAAAACACATTTCTCACATGTTTAGCCATGAAGGGCATGTGAGTGAGACCCTCTTGCTCTTCAGAGAAATACTAGTTGGCAGAACTCCCACCGCAGAAGTCTCCTCAGCGGGGATGACACGGCACACCCCAACATCAAAGACCTGGCAAGGAGGCCATTGATGTAATACTGTTGTAATGACATGAAAATGGTGAAAATCTCCATGGAAAAGGATGGGGGGTGGGGGACACATCACACAAGACAACAACAACAACAAAGTAAAAAATTATTTTTCCACAGAAGCACCTGAGTTAGTTTGAATAGCGACGTATTCGACGCTTGTACAACCGCGTCGTTATCAGGCAGACAGGTCTATTTACTACAGTTAGGATTACGCAACAGGGAAATCAATGCAAATGTACAATGTGCTTTGAAACTTGCATTGAAATGCGTTTGCACCTCTTGTCAAGCCCGTTGTCTCTAGCACGCCATCTCTTGGACCAGGTGTTATGGTAGTTGCTATGGAGATAACCACGCATCAAACAAACAGTCCTCGGGACATATGAGCTGCATGCACAAACACACCTGTGAGCAACGGCCCATCACAAAAACGTCGCCATAACAAAAACAGTGCTAATGTGGCTGCTCAGTCCTACAGTCTACATGCTAGCGGCCGTATCACCGTGCTGTTATTCTGCTGTTTATCCAACTGTTCTTGGAGTAAAAGACGGTAATGCATGCCATGACCTTTGAAATAATACACTTTTTTGTCTGGGTGAGCAGAACATTTGGCTTTACTTCCCCCGCTTACGGACAGATAATCAATAACAGTCAGCTAACTCCTCCCCCCTCAACTATTTTTTTTCCTTCCCTCCCTCTCTTTTTATCATTTCTCTTTCTCGACTTTCCTATTTATCTGTACTTCTCCCTCTTTCTCCTATCTGATATCATACTTCCACTGTTGTCAATATGATGTACGGCCCTGCCAGATGCCCCGCGCCTGTTATTTATGCTGCAGTGCACCAGTTAGTACATAACCGTGGCCTCCGACCTGTTCCTGCAACCCAAGGGTGGTCTTCTGAATTCACATGGTTATGCTGACCGAGTCACCTTGTGGGACAAGCACGGCTGCACAGAATCACATCCTCCATTAACTATGCTATATGAGTAGCACAGCTGTAGGCTTTCATTTTGATATTACAGCTCTAGTTCTTGCCTTGTGGTCCTACTAACAGGAGTTTGATTGAAGACCCCTGAGATTCTGGTATTACGAACGACACGGTTTGTGGTTTACTATTCATTTTAATGTAACTACCTCTAAGATGGAAAAAACCCGGGGGCTCACGCTACGCTTCTACAGTAATGTTATGCTGCTAATAAGGCGGGTTATTCCTCCAGGTGTCATGGAAAAATAAATAAATATAAAAGAACAAGGACAGGACCAAAAATCAGGAAGCGTGACGTTTAGTGAAATGGGTCTATAAAAGGAAGCTGAGCTGCAATTTGCAAATAAATGAATTAATTGATCCTCTCCGCAACTCAAATTAATCATCAGCAAAGCTTTATTGTGACATGTTTCGTGTAATTACAGCAGATAGGATAGCTTTTATGAGGACCGAGAAAGGCAGTGGATGTAGTGGAATGTGGCAGGTTCTGTTAATTAAATTCTCTCTGACTGGGCTCTTGTGACAGCCTTTACTTATTCTCTCAGTCACAGATAATGAATAATACACAGTGTCTGTAAGTCAATGTCGACAGTCTCAACTTTGATTATGTAGGGGGTTGGCAGAAGTGATGGGTGTTATCACATTGTGGCACGACCTGTTAATCCGTCACCTCAAAAGAGGCAAAATGTAACCATTTTGTTCACGCTGGCAAGAGGTTGATCGTTGGTACAGCGCTGTGGTTATAACAGGGAGCGATCAAAAGTTGACACCCCAAATAAAGCTGACCAAGCCTCCTTTTTTTTGCAGGTTGTTTGATCAGCTTCTTGGTTCTAACTTAGCCTGAAACCTGCTTTCCCCCAACAGTCACAGTCCATAAATGGGTCACCGCAAAAGTTTACAAGGTTTTCTTTTTACCCCACAAATAATACAAGAGCAAATAAGTGCTGAACATGCCCTGACATTGTAAACGTTAGGCAGAGTATTCCTGTACCTGAGCTGTCTTGCTCACTGGACCTTCTCTTGCAAAACAGGTTAAATATATTGATGCAGATGTAATGCATGCAAAATCAACAGTGCCTTTGACAGCCCTAAGCAGACCAATCAACTACAACCTTGAAAAACACAGCTTAGCATCTTAGACAAAATAGGTGTATGCCTCTTAAACACGGGAAAAAAATGGCAAGCTTAAGGCCGAGCTGTAAGGGTGACAGTGAGTCAAGCCATTCTCCCCCAACGTCTATGGCCCAGTGGGTAAGCCGAGAGGGCTTCGTGTGTAAATGTGCGAGGAAAAGGGGTCAGGGCGAAAGGACTCCTATTAGCCAGCTCACTGAGTGTAGGTATTAGAACTCCCCTGACATGCAGTAGGCCCATCCATCCAAAGCCAGTCAGGGCCTGGGGAGCCATTGACTCACTGGCCTGCAGAGCCATAAGGTGGACCTTGCTCCTTGCCTGCAGGGGTAAAGGCCCCGGGCACCATTATGGACAAATTGAAGAAAAGAAACATTGCAAGTGCCCGCGTAGTTTTAATACAGAAAAAAGTGCCCAATGTCTTGTGAATGTGATGTAATCTGAGGGTTGATTACAGGTCTACCAATTAACAATTACAATAGTTGTCTTGATAGAATTGTAGTTGTAATTAGATATCTAAGAAAAAAAAATTATTTGACAAAATGTGTACAATCCACATTTAGCTCAGTCAAAGCTTAATAAAGTTTATTTCAGTGAGAAAAAAAAAAGTTATGTACATTTTCAAAAATTTCTGCTTTTATTTTCAAAATAAAAAACAAAAAATTACTAGACATTCATGCTTAGTTCTGATTTACATTTTACTATGGTTTTCCTTCATCGAATTTTGAGTTTGAAAAATGCAGGTCAAGGAACACGTCAAATTGTAACTGAGCATTAGCCACCTTAACTAAAGTAAAGGGAGACAAAATGATTTGGTGCAAAATTATAATGTAGCTGTCTGCAAGGTTCAGAGCGCTCAGGTTTGAGGAAGTGCGTGACTGGAATTTGACCCCTTCAGATATCATTGATGCAGGTTTGTGAGTGACAGTTTCCATCAACCTCAGTGTTCATATCCACTAAGCCTGCTTATATTCCTGGAAAAATGTTATTGGAGCTTTGCGCTCATATGCCTGACTCTCTGTCCCTGATAGCCGCTTGTCTGGTTTAGAGTGAAGCCTAATACTCCAATAAAAATTTTACAGCTGAATTCTCCCTTCAGAAGGATTGATAAATGCAGGGACAGACATAAACTTGTAATTATTCCCAGAAAGAAGAGGCAATCGTGATGGCATGTTACCCTCACTTACCACTCTGAGGGAGGAAAGATGTGTGTCGGACTGCATGCACGCATGGCGAAACACAACTGATAAACACATCGGACATGATCTCACAAATAAGTGTTCAGTAAAACCCCTAATTGAATAATGAAAGCCTGTTGCAGCTGGTTGCAGCAGATACTTAATAGCAGCTGACAACTGGATATCCCTTTCTCTTCCTCACAATGTGGGAGTATTAACGGATGCACATGTCTTGTCACATCTCCAATGTCTCCTGAAACATGGAGACAACATCCAGATGAGGAGTTCGATATGTCATGACAATCAGAAGTGGCCGTAGATCCAAGTTGAAAACTGTGACATGTTGAAGTGTGAGTATGGACAGATATGAAATACAGAGCAGAACAGAACAAATGATGCAAAATGTTTTAAGTATGCTGCGTGTGGCGTTACTGTGGATACACACACACGTGATGTTTTATTAAATGTTGTTTGTCTCCAAACAAAGGCTGTATTTATTGCAAGACTGTTACACGACATTGGCAGAGGATTTGGTGTCAAAACGAAAGCTCCTATTCAGTATATTTTTGTAAACCAATATGAAAAGGTAACCTTGTGACATTAATGAGCGATCTGCAGTCGGGGTCTGATGAAGGTGGTAGCAACTGAAGTTAACACTGCTAATCAAGAGAGATATGAGATAAAACACTGAGCTGACGTGCCTTTTTTCGTAAAAAGTCTGATGTAATTGCTGACAGTTTTATACCTAGTGGGAGAATTTCCACGCTGCAGGTTCTCTAGCACAATTTGGCTTTGATGCCTTCCTCAAAACACGAAAGTTGGTCTCAACATTATGACTGAAACAGATTATACTAACACCATCATTACTCATTTTGTCATTTTTCTTGCTCCATCTTTGTGTACTTTGGAGCCAGAGAAAATGAGTTCTGGGCTCTGATGAGTTAAAACACTTGAAAATCACTAGCCCACTTAATAGAGGATAAATATGTTCTAGCATTAGCCTTTCCTGAACACATCAAGATGTTGAAGTGGCTGAGGTTATTTGATAAATTAGAGAAATGTAAATCCACTGTTGAATCATTAGGGCAGTCTTCAGATGTGATATGAGGTTTTTTGTTGTTGTTGTTTTTTTTTAAATAACAAATTAAAGCAGCAAAAAGCTGTAATTATCAAGTGGTAATAGAACTGTTCTAATTCATCACCAGCACAAAGAATAACACGAGACTAAATCTTACTGTAATTCCCATACAGTTAAACGACTGACTGTCTTGGTTCTCCTATATCCTATCAATCAACTTTTGCTGTATTTTTTGTTTTATTCATTGAGCCCCCCCCGTCTCTATCTCCTGAGGCCATAGAGGCAGCGCTGATGCTGCAGACATACCAGACATGGCAGTTTTTTAGAGATACAGCTTGCCATAAGCATTGAACAATTGATGGACAAGTACAGAAGATAAAATGTTGCCTCAAAGGAAGAATGAATCCATTCAGATGTCTGACATGTAACATGAAAAATTTAGTCCAGTGTCACGTCAAGCAGCAAGGTTCATTTCAAGGTAACCGAAAATGTTAACACCGGGTATCGTTAAAGCACGTTCACCCTAAATGATTCCTACCTAAAAATTTTAAAAATCATTATTTATTGACGAGCTACAGAGAGGAAAAGGTCACATACACCCCCAGTTGACGCGGATTCTCGACGCTTTTGTGTCTTGCTCAGGGACACTTAAGATGATTTAAGCCACAAAAGCTCATAACATAACAGCTCTGTCACTAAAATAGAGACCAACAGTTTGTGTGTACTGTTGTTGTACAGGCTGAAACAAAGAATGGTTTATAGCAAAGGCTTGGTTAAAAAATTAAGAAAAACTTAATTTTGTTCTTATTGTTATTACAGTGGCAGTCATTGTGGTAGCAGTAGATTTATTTAAGTTATTTTCTTTTATCTTTTCTTTGGTTGATTTTCAAGGAAAACAGGTTTCTGTTGGTTTCTCCTTAATTCCCTGTGTACAAACAAACCAAACCTAAACAGCTATTTGTCCTCCTTATAATGCCCAAATCCTTGGAAGTAAGGATGTGAAGATGCAGATTGGGTGACCAGCAGTGTGATTTTACCCTGCCATATTGTGTGAGTCCTTGAGAAAAGCATCCAAAGACAGATGCAGTTTGTATCTGTCAGCCTGGATATGATCTACAATGCTGGGCCTCCGGCCAGCAGATGGTGGGAGAAATTAAATCTGTGACACAGACTGTCACAATGGAGCTCAGATATACAGTAGGGGAGGTACACCTGTAGATTAGTGTGTGTGCTGTGTAAAAGAGAAAGCATGTCCCAGCATGGCTCTGTTTGCGTGCGAGTCGCCTCTTCTGCACTCCTTTTGCATGTTTTGACAAATAAGAGCTCGTCTAAAAGGGAAGCCAAACCTGTTTGACCAAAACTCCAGCAGCATTTAATGTTAAACAGTAAATGACCTCTAACCTTCAACACCATGAGGGAACTGTTATCAAGGCGGCTGCATGAATGTTAGAGAAACCCACCAGCACTCATAGAGTGAATCAGAGAGGGTAAAAAAGTAATGTGGGGGAAATGGCAGTTACACAAGAGACCTTATTTTGGTCATTGTGGATGATTTGAATAGCGCAAAGGAAAGGAGAGGATTAAGTTGTCGCAGAAGCAGGGCTCGGTATTAAATCATTCCGATATAGCTTCTGTATGTATTTATCTTGCCTGGGAAGACGAGCAATGAGATTTCTATGCTGTTTATTCAGTCAGGTTTGTTGTCCGCACTTGCCTGGCTCCTGAGATATTTATTACTGGCATTGTGTCGCAGTCATTTTCTGCCTCTGCACCAGGGACTATAATGCATGCCCAGCAAATAAAGACCTTTTTCTAACCGGTGAAGCAGTAATTTGTTAACTGCCACCAAACACAGGTCCACTACTGTAAATACAGTCAACCCAACAAAGCTGAAATTCTGCGTTAAATTCCATTTTGAAATTCTTGTGTGTTCAAAAACTGTTAAGTTTTCAACACTGCAGGATAATTATGGCATCTCGCGTATAATAGACTCAAAAGGCAGAACTCCATTAAAATTACAAGGAGCTGTATCACTTCAACTAGTTTGATGTTTGACATGTTTTCACAAAGCAACGGACTATTTTCGTTTCAACTAAGGGAGCTTTGAGTTCTTGCATATTTCTCAGTTGACCTTTCCAAAGAAATTTTTTTTTTTTTTCCCCTCAGCACTACATGCTCAAAGAAGAGTTGCCAGGGAACTTAAAAAAAATAAAAGGTGTGCAGCTGGTCTGAAGAAGAATCTTCCTAATTCACACTCTGGCAGAGAGGATTCCAGTAACGATGGGGCTTTTGATCTGGTACTACTAGATAACATTCCTCCTTTCCAGAGACAGCACCGCTGTCTCCCAAAGACAAGAGAAAGTTCTCTAGCACAGCGGCGCAGTCGGAGTACTCAGAGTTTCTGCTCATATTTGAGGAATCTCCTTGATTCACAGGGAGCTCTGCCGCCATCGGTTTGACATTTGTGTGCTTGTTTTTGCTTTTTTTTATTTTTAAGGAATTTAAGGAAAATATTTACAGAGAAACCTCAGTGAATGAATTTAAACAGAGAAGGCTCAAGACTTCCACTTTCCTGATATAGTTGATTACTACGACCACTTTGGCTTGAGTTACAATTTCTGGCTTTCAACACTTGTGTTCTCACTTTGAAAATACCCAGTAGTCCAGACTAAACAGTATTCGTTCTTGTACCATAATAGGAAATAAAAGCAGCGCTGGTATTGGCACTATATCCTTACTTTGCGATATGCAACCTCCAATTAAATGTTTGTGTTGAATCCCCACATGAAGACTCACAGTCACAGTCTGTGACATTTCTCAGGAATTGCACTGGTGTTGGAAAAAACCTGTCAGCATCCATTTGTGAAAACAATCACTCTATTCATCGCACACAGAGCCCCATCAGCTTTATCATCACCATTACTGTCGTGACATGGTTTCGACACCACCTTAGTCATTTCTTGATCTGAGTCATTGCATTTTACATGCTCACCAAATGTTAACAGCAATGAAAAACTATGAACTATTGCCTTGACATAGAGAAGTGGCAGCACACACCTTTTAAGACTGATGTTGTGAGGTGAGATGTCTTTTCTGGCCAGCAGTAGTTTATTTCATACATCACCGAGACAAGCACCATTTACCTGGACATTTACTGAGGCAAGAGGGGCGCCCAAGGTCAGAACGCCGGCATCGTTACCCAAGTAATGAGTCATTGTCCCCGCTGGTCACCTTTTTATACTGTCCTGACGTCATATGACCACCACACTGTCCAACACGTTTAAAACAGAGGGACTCACCCATACAGAACAGAGTGAGGGGCAGATACATACAAATACAAGTTGGAGACACAATACAGAAGAAATCAAAGGAAAAGAGAGGAGAAGGAGAACCAAGTGCAAAAGAATGACGGCAACAGTATTTCTCCATCATACTTCCCTTTCTGGCCACGGTGAGGCTTGCATCATTATTTAACTATACAGGTCAGAGCTGCACACAGCTGACTGACTCGCTCTCTCTCTCGCTCTCCCACGCATACAACGTCTGGGCAGGATTGCACACTTGATACGCATGAAGATGATTTAAAGCCCAACAATGAGAAAACACCTGTTGTCTTAATGAAACTATTACGAAAGCACAAGATATTTTTTTCCAACTTTTTGAGGTTTTATGCGTGCTTGTCTGGGGGATGTGTGTTTCAGTCTCAAACGCACACACATTGAACAATGAAGAATGGCTGAACCGACTTTGGGTCTGTATGTAAGTCTCAGTGGAGTGACCTTTCTGGCGGGGGCGTGAGAACCACCGCGAACAAAGAGCGGGGCTTTTGCAGCGTGACAGAATTACAGAGTGACTCAAGAGTCATGACTGCAAAGGCGCTAAAGCCTCACTCAGCTGGTGTGAATACATGCCTTCGCCGTTCCACGCAGGTGAGCAGCAGGCCAAATTATACAGTGACAGCACCCGCTCCAATCATCTGCTCAGGTTTAAGTAAAAGAGTAGGAGACCATTTGTCATCAACTGACAGAACATCCTCTGTGGACATAAATCCAAAGGGCCAGTTTGACAAGCAGATTAATTCATACACATCTGAAGTTTTGAATACAAAGTTTCAGTCATGTTCATCTTAATCATAATTTGACAGCTACATTGACTCAGTGGGTGCCAGTGAAGTAAACCTCAGAAATAAACAGTGGAAGAGAGATGTATAAACCTATTTAATCAAACTGAACTCAACACAACACATGTTTTGATGCAGAATGATATTCCTTAAAGAGTTTCCTTGAAGCTGTCTTACATAAGAACTTGGCAATGCAGACACAAAATTAATGAAGGTGCAGTGAATTAGGCCAAAAATCAGAAGCAAGCGATCCAGATAAAATAATGCACTTTTGAAACTTGGTATTTTCCTTTACGCACTGCAGCATTCCTTCGGCCACAATGAAATTATGTGTAAGCTGCAGCAGTATGACTGTCATAATCCATATTTTGAGGGATTGGCATAACAAAATTAAGAGTCAGTATAGGAAATAATCATAATTAATGCTCAACCTTCCTTTGCTTAGCTAAAAGCTATAATCCAGATCGACTTAGTGGTGTAATGACTTCACCATTCTCACTCTCTTGGTGGGGGTGCTCAGTGTATTGTGACAACTTTATGTGGATGCAAAGTCACATAAGGTGGCTTTTCTTTTAAAAATATTGAAAAACATGAAGGTTTTCCTCATTTTCTCAGTCTTTATTCGTTCATTGAAGGTTGAGTGTCTTCTTCAGCAAACATGTAGCTTAACTGTTCTTTATCTTTATCTATTCTCACCTAGAGAGCTGCCTTCGGTTTCTCAGTTACTTTCTCCAGATTTCAAAATTCGAGCCAAGATTGGAAAACAGCACAACTCTGATGTGACACAGACTTCTCAAACCTTCAGGCAACCACCAGCCCATTAAGGGGACCGATCATTAGTCACCATCTGTGTCGTGCTGCCTTGCTGTTTTCTTGTGTAGTGATGTTGATATGAACTTGATGTATCGCTAGGCTACAAACAATAGTCTAAAAATAGAGTCCTCAATAATGCTCTGGGTGTGTGTGTTTGTGTCAATAAATGCACATTAATGTGTATTTAGTTGTACATCTGTGTGTAAGTACAGACATCTCTTGAAGTTTTCCAGCATATCTTTTGGATTGTGGCAGAGTTTTGATTAAATATTATGTGTGGTTGTGTTTTTTTTACTTCAGTGTTTATAACTGTCACACGTTCTCTGATATAAAAAAAAAAACAAAAAAAAAAAACAGTGACAAATCTTTACTATAGTGGATTGCTGTTCTGCTATCTGATATCATTAATGAACACCATGACTGTCACCTACACTGCATCAAATATACCGTGAGCTGTCTATCTAACTGAAGGATGTAAAGCTAAAATTATGCTTATAATTTCTTGTTTTCTTGAAGCAGATTTCTTGCTTCCAATACATCCAAAACAACTTGGCAACATCCTCCTGGAGTCCTGGTTCAGAAATAAATCTCTGTCTCTCTCTACCTCGCCAAGGGTTCAAAATTTCAACTTCACCAGCCACTCGTTTACTTTGGCAGACTGCCACTGCACTCAGAGCAGGTAGCTTAGGACTGGCTTGCTGGAGCTTGTGGGCTGAGACCAGCTGTCCACAGTTTTTTGTAAATTTTTTTTGCGAACCTACATTGTTTTGGTTTGTCAGACCAAAACAGCCTGCTCCGACGGGCTCACCTCGGAGCAGACGTGAAGACTTGGGAGATGATTATCGTACAGAGCATTGCTCCATGAAGCTCTGGATAGGTGTGGTATTAAAAGGGGGGGGGGGGGGGGTTTCCATGTGAATTTAAGGATTGTATAAATAACTGCACTCACGCATGTTATTCCTTTGAGAATGTATGCAATGAATGTGCTGCAGTAAAGCATCCAGCCTGGCGTGTGCCTTTATTGTGCTTGACACGGCCTAGCAGCTACAGCACTGAACAAGGGATCACAGAGAGAAAATGACTCTGTGCACAGTGGCTCACTGTTAAGTAGGACTGCTATTTGTCTTTCTGCACCACGTACTGAGGGAATCCAAATCTCACCTTCTACTTTCCAACTGCAATGCTAACTCTGATTAATCTCATCTCACCCATGTGCACGCCATATCATGCTAGTGCCTTCTCCTTGATACATGCAAAGGAAGGTAGGAAGGAAAACCTTTGTCTGCAGAAGAAAAGTCCCTTTGGGAAGATTACACAAGCATAGCGGATGATATCATTAAATCAGTGTGGACAGGGAAAAAAGGAAGAGTGGGTGTAAGAAAAACGTGATTCAAGCAACAGGACAGAAGGGCTGTGTTTGAATGAGATCTGCTTTAATTCTTGTATATTGGCTGCAGACAGCCTTAATCCACCCACTAGCTAGCTGTAGAGCGTTTTTCTGCAAAATTTCTATTGAAGTCCACCCCTGTGGTGAACAGCGCCCAGCTCGATTAATCAGAACAATTATAATGATTTTAAAATAGGAATAACAGAAAACTATGAAAAACAATACCACAGTCAAAAAGAAAGTCAAATAGCACTCAAAAATTATGATGAAATAAGTATCACATTAAAAGTAAGAGGAAAAATTTGTTATAGATTAAAGAAGAAATTCACTTTCATAGCTTGGCGATATGCGGAACAGGGAGAGGTGCAGAACTTCTGCCCACATAAATCACATACATTAATAACTATAGGAAAGAGCAAGATGCAGGTGTCAAAGTAGCCTGCAGGCATGGAGGGCAGCCTCTATATGTGGAAAACAAGATGTGCAGAGCTTTGTCTCTTTGCAGTTAATCACTGACTTGTTTTTGGATATTTAAGTCATATATTTTAGACATTACTCATTACAATCCAAGTTGGTTTTTTGTTTTTCTTTAAATACGGCATTAATTTGTTGAGGTACAAGAATCCATAGAGGCAAATTATTATATTTCTTATTCCAGGTCACACAGCTGCTGAATTGCTTAAGTACATATAACCTCATTTAAAAACATATGCTTGCTTCTTTTTCCTCACCTAATACAATTTACATTATGATACTATAATGTAAATAATGTATACTATGATACTACTGCTCCACTGAGACACTGCCAATACCAGGAATGCTAAAACTTTAGCTTTAAAGCTTTAAAAAAAAAAAAAGAGGCAGCAGGAAAACAAGAAGGGGTTAAAGAGCAAGAGTGCGAAAGCAACATGGAGCGGGAAAATGGGCGAAAGGAGAAGAAGAAAAAAAAAGACTTATCTTACCTTCAAGCACTGTGAGCTTGGCACTTGTGTTGATCTCACCAGCACTGTTGGTGGCTGTGCACTCGTAAATGGCTTCATCTCTGTGTGTTCGCAGTGGCTGGATCCGCAGTACGGAGCCTGAACCGTCATCAAACTCAATCACCTAGGAGAACCAGAGCAGGGAAAAAGAGTAGGAATGTTATTTTTAGGGGCATATTTTTCTTTTCCATTCATGTCAACTTCAGAAATGACATCCACCTCCTCAGATATATGGTTTTCTGGATGTTTGCGTTTCTGATCTGTGAGACAAAAAACTTGAACAATTGCCAGATTAGCAGCTTTGGCAGTTTCTCAAAAGCCTTTTTTTTTTTTTTTTTTCATCTCCTGTTGCAAAATGTAATTTTTCAGAGGCAGAGCATGAGTCAGTAAATCTCACTAAAAATGGCTCATCAAATGTTATATTAAAAAAAACAAACTATCAAAATAATTATTTAATCATTGAATCAGATAATGTTTAGCATAAATGACATGAAACTGAATCCAAAAACACTGGAAACAGTAGAGCCACAATAATAACCAACCAACAGAATAAAAACAGCCCACATCCACCATCATGTTACCAGTCAGAAACAGTGCGGGTTCACACCACCTTCCTCCTTTTCTCTTCATGAGGGTTCAAAAGAGGGAGGGGAAATATATCAAGGCCATACATCAAGGTGAAATATGGTAAGAGATGGTGGAGCTGAGGAACAGCAGGGGAAGGATACGGGTGTGAAAGGACCGGAGGAGATGAAGCGGTCTGTATAAATCAAGATGGAAGGAGATTAAAGAAAAGGGGAAGCCTGTCTGGTCTTGCTGGGCGAAGAGAAGCATTAGTGTGATGTTTAATAAGAAGCTGTTTGAGTGTGTGTTCTGTGTTTACTAGTAAAAATGTTGCTAATGTGTTATGCATGTGAAGGTGAGTGCTTAATAAGAGGCAGCCTGAAGCCCATTCCTTTATTGTGTTGTGTTTTCCACTGTCTGTATTAATAAGTGCACATGTTGGTGTATATGGCAGCGTTCAAAGATTTCAAAGTCACGCGAGTGCTCACCTCAAAGCGCTGGGAGCTGACTTTCTTGCCTTTCTTCATCCATGTGATTCTGGGTTTGGGCTCTCCGGTGGCCTGGCACACAAATGATGCAACTCCACCCGAGATACCTGTCTGGTCTTCTGGGGATTTAACGAAACTTGGCAAACCTGAGGTGGTAGGATTTGCGGGGGCAGAGAAAAGGGAAAGAAAGAAGTCGGTGACAGGAAAAGAGGACGAGGAGCAGAAAAGGAGGAGATCAGAAGGGAGGGGAGAAGTGAAGCGGAAGTTTAGTGCTTGTACCAGTCACATCCACATGTTGATTATCTGAGTATCACTTTTTCTAGACAAAGGAAGCAATGACAAAACACACACATGACCTTTGTTTGGTTCAGCCTTTGTTCAGGTCTTCACAATTTGGAACATGGCAGAGTCAATTGCCAGCAGACAAAAAATGTGGATTTATGTATAATAGACACGATGGATTGTATTAAACACAGCAGAAGCAGGGAAAGATTTAGATGAACTCACACTCTTCCCCAACATGTCTGCAAAATATAAAATCGATGAACAGCAAGATGCTTGTAAATCAGAAACTTTGGGAGTTAATCAGGTTATTTGGCATTCAAGGCGCAATTTGTGGCTTACGACGCATTAACCAGTTGGTATATTCTAAAATCCAGACAAGACTTTACCGTGTTTTGATTCAGACATCTCTCTCTAGTGTTTTCAGAGATAATATGTGTTTATAAGAACACAGAGGACTACCTTGGAAAACACCCCTAACCATGGGTCCCCTATTAGGCTTTAGGGTGTTTTTTACCCAACACCACACCCAGCTTCATTGTTCATAAGAACAATATAGTGCGTGTTTCCGTGACAGGCTGTCAAAGCTAACATGATGCCACAATGAACGCACCTTTGCACCATGATACGTCTGCCATGCTTTATGTTTCATTTACAGGCTCAGATGTGAATAATACAAGTCTGGCTCCAACCCGCTGTCCTTATTACCAGCTCTGTCAGCTTGTGTTTCATCTCCGGAGTCATTAAAGAGGGAGGTGGGGAACACCTAAACCGCAGCGGTGACGAGCAGACCGCCCTGTGGAGCCGCACTCGGGTGGGTGAATCATTATGCTGAGTACATGAGGAGATGCCAGCCTCCCATCACTGAGCACACATAGGGGAAGAATTCAGTGGTGGCTTCACTCTTTATGTTCTCTAATATAATGCTTCTGGGAATCAAGAGGGGTTTGGTGGGGGGGGTGTGTCAAGATCTCGTTAGAACAACATTGTACCGGGGTGTGATATGAATGAGACCCTTGGTGGGCACGTTTTCCACCTCTACCTGTTATATCATCACCCTCTGCCCTCACCTGGCATCAGAAAGAAAAGGGGGTGCTGGCTGTCCTTGCTCAAGGACATTTTTGCCAAGGAAATTTCTTCAAGCAATACTGCAATGTACAAAACAGAAGCAGTGCAAGGATGCAGGCAGTGAGCTGTGTGTGTGCACGCATAACACTTTGATGTGAGATGCTTGCATGCTTTCAGGTGCAACTGGCTGGACAGAGAGAGGTACTAAGAAAAACCTACTATACTTACTGAGCTATTCATGAAGTCATGTTTCCACATTTATGCACTGACATAAATACAAGTTGTCTTAACTTAAGCCAAATCAAATGCAAACTGAGATGACATCTTCAAAATCATCAGTTTTGTGCATGGGTCACTGTTAAATACTGTGTAGCTAAAGCAAATTAAAGCTAATATGGCCCTTTAAAACCAATCATGGGAAGCTCACACTGACAAACAAAAATGATATCAAATCCACGGTAGTTTACTTAACAGTGTGAGTGTGAGTGTTGAGAGGCGCACTTTAAAGCAGTTTAGCATATGAGTGGGCAGTTGTGTGTACTTCACTATTCACATTAGTCCAAAGCATCCATCCAGCCATCTGTGACCTGTGCTTGTGGCCTCTTTATAGTACCTAATCCCACCTGACATATGAATGATATTTTCCTCCTGGTTCTCTGAGGGACGAGTTTAAAAGCAAGGTGATAAATCCTTTTCTTCAGCAGCACAATGTGACGGAGACACACATGCAGGGAGCAGCTAATGATTCAAACTTGATAAGCTGTTAAGAGTGCGTGCTAGCACATGCATCAGTGTGTGCATGGTTGGTGAGCTGGAATCCTTGAGACCTGATTATCACCGGTCTGACTTCCAAGGGTTGCTGCTAACATCTGTCCATTGCGTTGCATTTAAGTTGATGTTGAGGGGCTTTTCACCGTGTTGCTTAGAGACAGGATCAGGCAGCATTAAACAGCTCTTGACACATGCTTCAAATTAAAGGATGTAAGCACATGCACTGCCACAAACATTTAAGTGGGGAACCACTGGATGGTAGGAATCAAGGATTTCTAGGGATAAGTGGAGGAAAAGGGCGAACTGGCCCTTGGTGAGCTTTTCCCGTATTAATCCTCTTAAACACGCTTCCCCTGAATTTTGATAGTTGACCTATGACTCCAAGGCGGCAGTGTGGCAAATTCTGATCTGTCTATTATTAATCCAGAACTTTCCAAGTATCCAATCTCAAAATCTCAAAAAGGATCTGTGGTGACCCCAAACCCCTGAATCATAGACAGGGTTAATAGTGGTCCCTACACACTCCAACTAAAGGGCAAGGGCATTTATTTTTGGGCTGAATCTCTGCTGAGTTCTTCCATCCCTGTGGTAACACTGACAGGTGCGGATATTGAACTGTTGGGTTTGTCAGTTCTTTTCTTAGAGAGACAAAATCCAGACTAGACCCTTTTTTCTCTGCCTGTGTCCCATTTTCCTGCCTGTCAGGCAGTTGTCAAATGAAAACAATGGCAGGGACAAGGTGGAAAACACATAAGCCTACCTATGCAAATCCTTCTCTCTCAGTGACTGCAAGCTTTGAGCCACACTCTTTCTAAGCTTTGATACATCCCATTCGAAACTCATATCTGGGCACGCAAAGCTTTAACGCATGCCCTTTTCCCACTGGCAGTGTGTAGAGAGTGCCGCCATTACTGTCAGGCCTGATATTGGTTGCAAGGTGCCAGGATATCAGGGGTTGAGACTCCTGACTGATCAATGCCACATATTTATGGCAATCATTGAGTCATACTAACCAGATCAAGGTGTTGGACTAACTACAGCATCTATCATGTAAACATCTAAGCCTGCAACTACAAATGAATACAACAGAAAAATCAAAAAGAGATTCACATGTAAAGGACTGGAGCAGAGGGAGGAAAACAAACAGATTCTTTTGCCAGTAAAGCAGTAAGGCTTTCATCGAACACAATAAATGAATTAATCAAAGCCCTAAATCTTTCTTCTCCTAATTTGTGGGACTAATAAGGTGTTTCTTGTATACCACACAGGCTGACACAGTCTTATTATCAGACAAATTGCTGGGTTATTTTGGAAATGAATGCAAACCTTTTCATTCCTATTGTATAAAAACTTAATATAAAGTACTTGCTTCATCCAACAGTGGCCACTTGTTGTATTTCGTACACTTTAGTATTTTAAGCTGTAATGAGTCTATAAAGCAGGTAAATTCTCACAAAAAATCTAAAAAATGCATGCATGACCTGTTGACATGAAATTTAAATTTGAACCAGAGGGCAGGCTATTGACAATTCTGCAAATATTCTTGTGGAGACATCGCAGAGGGAGCCCAGAGGCTACTGACTGCTCTGTGTGTGCGTGTGTGTGGGGGGGATTAAACAGCTTCTCTCAGTTAACCTAATGCCTTGAGCAGTATCTGTGGACTCTGAGGTCATTAGGGAGACGAAAGACACGGGGGGTTCCCAAACCCCACTGTTACCACAGGTGTTTTATTCCTGCAGATCTCAGGGGACAGGTTACCAGGAACAATAAACCAATGAATGTGGGCCATAGTCTCAATGAACTTTTAATAGACTAACAAAGTACGTATATATTATGTGTGTATATTTTACATATATATTTTCCACTTTACAGAATATTTTCCCTAAGCAGGTATACTGTTTTTCTTTTTCCCTTCTCTAGGCCCTCAGAACACGGCTTATAATAAACACAGAAACAGCAGGGAGAGTCATGCATATGGCTCTTGTGTGGCTAACAATTAGTTTATTCCCAAGCCTTGCCAGATTGCTCAGTGAGAGCTACTCTGTAGTGTAGAGTATCAGGGATCGATACACATGCGGCAGAGAGAAAAACCATTAATTCTCATTAATAATGGATCAGCAAGTTATCATTTTCATGTGTCACACTTACTGAGAATGTCTGATGGCATCAGCACTGGTTGTTTTAATGGAACACTCCCATTAAGGCCTTTTCAGACCATTAGAAGGCAACTTGTTTGCAATTAATTCGTCATAAAGCTGCCTCCCCTCTAAGTTATTTACCCTGGTAACGTCACTTCAGGCTGTTTAAACCAGTAAACACCACTTTTGCTATTTGCACTTCTGTTTTTCAGCTGAGCACAAATGAGCATTGCTTTATTGTTATTTTTTTTCCAAAGGACTCATGTACGTTGCACGTTATATGATATTTAGAAGGCTCCCTCTGTCTCAGATAATCTTCCCCCCTCGGTCGTATATCAGGATAAATATATAATATCAGGTCAAGACAGTTTATTTTTATCATCCATTTTTGGAATTTAAATTCCTCAATTTTTGATAGTTTTTTAATAGCTATAAAGAGCAATGGAGTTGTCATTGCACTATTCGCAGTGCAATAGTCTTTCAGTTCCTCCACTTTTTTCTGTGTCAATCACACTCTATTGTTCCCTTCACTGAGTCACTGTGAACAAGCTAAACTTATGCACTGTTGGATTCTTATTCATAGCCAAAAGATATCCATCTTAATTATATATATATAATTTTTTTTTTTCCCCCCAAATGTTGTGGGTTCACACTATCACACTGGCTTCA
This sequence comes from Remorina albescens, assembly GCA_034769265.1. Taxonomy (NCBI): domain Eukaryota; kingdom Metazoa; phylum Chordata; class Actinopteri; order Carangiformes; family Echeneidae; genus Remorina; species Remorina albescens. Next base: position 5,676,280 of record CM068478.1, on the reverse strand, counting down.
AATCAGACCAGTACCCACATGGGTGGGACTTTGCTTATTTCTCCCCATATATGTGTGGTTTTTCTTTTTTTCCCCCACTTATATAGTCAGCTGGCATCACATTCATTCATGATGATACAGAAACCAGAGAAAACTCTTTGAAAATGATACTGCCCTGCCAAGAGATTGATTGGAGCTTTGTAGCCTTCATCAAGACCATCAGTGAAATCAAAAGAGCCATGTGATTCATTTTTACTGAGATACTACTAGACTTAAGACAAAATGTCAAACCTATAGAATAGGAAAGGAAAAACAAAAACATCAAACTTTTCAATTCCCCGTAGCCCACAAACACAGGCGCTCTATCAGGGCTTCCAGCCCTCGGTGAATTATTCAAGACAGTGGAGAAGAACAAGAACTCTAAGTGCAATTACCCTTCACTCCTCACTTCGCAGTGTGAGCCACATTAATGTAATGGCTTTCATCTTCTCAACCCGATCACAAAAGAGAGAGGAATCTCTCAAGCCTGCACTCTCTCATCTGCCAGTCAATGTATCACATTTTTTTGGAGTTTACCACGATGCGCTTCAGTGACCAACGCCTGGCGTGGGCATTATTTTAGGCAACTGCTTAAAAAAACGCTTCATTGTGTAGTTTTTGATGGTTAGGATGTGGGTGTTCCCGGTATCACACAACCAGGAGTCTGAGGTTTTATATTACCTGTGGTATTTAAACTGGCGCCCAACGCAGATCTAGTCAAAGATGACTCACTACCTGTGGCTTCTTTGAACCCACCTCAGTCCTTAAGGGAAAGTTTGAACAGACACTAGAATACCGCAGCCATTGCACGCTGCTTTATTGTTGTTCTTTTAATGGCAACCTACTTCTGTTTTTTCGTTTGTTTGGGAAGGAAGAAATACAACTCTTTCCTTTTTTAAAATCAGGATTTAAGAAATTGGGAATACAATAGAGAATATAGATTTTTAGAGTTTTCTTCTCTCAATGCTGACACTCATTGCCTACTGGTTGAAAACCGGCAATAACATTAAACAAACACAGCGCCTATTGTGTAGTATAGTTTCAGAAACAATATAGACAATGCAATGAACAAGGTCTTTATGAAGGCTGTTACTGTAACCTCCAAGGCAGCCCAGCTAATGTGTTGGCTGAACAGCTCAGCTTGTCAGTGGGTGGGTGTGGGTGGGGGCGAGATCACCTCCTATGTCCATTTAGTTCGGTTGATGATGAAATGTTCTCATTTTCCATTCTCATAAAACTAAGGGTCCCCCCCCCTCGTTTGGAAAATGTGAAGGATGACTGACTGCTGCATTTGAAGGCATGTGTGGGCAGAGTCTCAACCTGGAAACACTCACATGCAAGCAACACAAAGTGAGAAAATACATTTTGAATCAGCATGAATATGTAATAGAGCATACAGTGTGACACCTTTGTAATGGAAATCCAAACTTCTCTGCAAAGTATAGTGCTGGGAGTATAAAAGAGGAACCAACTGTTGGTGGGAGGGTGGGCTTTGTAAATAATGCTGGGCAAAGTCCATTGGTCACTTTGGCTTGGACTCCGATACACATTAATAGACCAGCGTGAGGAAAATGTTAAGCGTGCTAAGTGATCCCAGGAGGGTGTGGTTTAGGGACTCAGCTGCTGAGGCGGCTCCCAGCTTCTTTGGAGATCCCATTTTAGGGTTAACTCATCATCCATCAACATGCACCCCCTTGTGACCCCCACTAACCTCATTAATTTGCCTTCCTTAGATTAGCCTTCCCTCAGAGACCTCAGAGAAGCCCCACCATTGTTCTCATCTTCTCACCCACATGGCCCAGAGCTCTTAAGTAATTCAACTCTCTCTGTTAGCCAAAATTGAGCAGGAAATTAAATGATGTTACTGTGGGGACATGAAACAAAGACATTCTAAGTTTACGGGCGCCAACAGGCTCTTTGGTGCTTCCCTTATGATTTAGCATCTTCGAAAAGTAAAGGTGACAATTTACCCATGAAATAGATCCCACTTGAGATTCAACTGTGTTTTATTCTGCTCTGTGTCCACAGGCCGTGTGGGTTGAGTTAAATGCCCTTAAATGCACCTTGGAGGATACTCCCAAGGTAAACAACACAAGGGTGTGTTTGTGTGTGTGTGTGTGTGTGTGCTGGTGATGTCACTAATAAGATACTCCATTGCGTCCTATTTAAAGGACACTACGATTAATTTGTCCAACCTCAGTGGAGTCTTATCAATGACCAGTATGTGACGAACCAGCTTTATGGACATTCCTGTAATTCTTATTGTACTTCCCACTTAATATCTCTTAACACAAATTAAATCCACATCAGTTCTTCTAAATCTATGTTAATTCTGGATTATTCCTTGTCACATAACCTAACGTTAAATGAGAGTGTAGACAGTCGTTAGTTTTAACAGACAGAAAGGAATTCCAGTGTCTTTTGTCGATAAAGCCAACAATATAAGCACAGAATTAAATGTCTTTCTCTGCCCTTTTTTCGGAAGGACACTGGCAGTTCTTGTTGCCCCGTGGCAATGCTGAATCCGGGACACAGCAGAGGGTTTGTGTGACTGCCTCTGGCCCTGCTACTGAGCTCCCTAATTAAACTATTAATCTCACATCATTAACCTCCGGTGACCCTTTCCTCCCTCCATTCTGACATTGCTGCACTGGCTTATAAAAACAACTTCCCATCGAATCTCTCCAGCCTCTAGATTGCATTTTTGAGGCCCTTTATCTTGCTCATGTTTTTCTCACATATATTGCTTTCTCTCATTGCTTTCACGGGGTCCATTTTGTTTTGTTTAGCTTTCCAGCGACATCAGCCTCCCTCTCGGTGTGCCTGTCCGTATAATGTGTGTGGACCACAGCTGTGTGTTAAGTGCATTACACTTCAAGAGGCTCTCCGAGGTGGATATGGTTACTTTTAATTAAAAAGGAATCAATTTATATTCCTGTCAGTTTTCGAACTGGGTGACCATATGGACACTTAAAAGTACAATCCAATTTCCAGCCATCCAGCCCCCTGCCTGGTCCCCCCCTTTCCAAAGCACTATGGCACTCCCATCACATCACTTGAGTGTAGTAGCTTTAGAAATTGCCAAATCAATCTATGGACCTTGTCTTAGGGATTCATAGAATTCATGAAGGTTTAGGTGGATTTTAGGTCCCATTTTTGTTCTGAAAATTCTGGTTTGATATGCTATATTAGCCATTTGGTGCTCTTTCTTTCAAAGCAAGGTTTATTTATTGTAGGAGCCACATGGGCACACCTCTCAAAGCTCTAACGATTGGCTGGATATTAAAGAACTTCAATGGCTCCAAAATTATTTATAAAACTAAAACCGCTATTAATCTACAAGTGATATATGGTGGAGCACTAATGATGCACTAAAAGGCTGCTGTATGATACAGTGGTTTGATACAAAAAAGTCCCTTTAAACTTAAAGGAGGCTTCAGCAGGTTTGCAGCAGCTCACATGAAAAGCCACCCAAGATTACAACATGAGAAGCACCAGAGGAGACACATACATCAAAAGCTTATTAAAGCCAATGAAATAACTCACAATGACAGCACTACAAAAGATAACCATTACATTTAAGTGCTGGGTATGTGTGACTTTGAGGCTGACCTTGCGGGCCAGTGGCCTATTGTGTACAACGGGGCTGTATAGAGAGCTGGTTGATTAGGCTGAGCTCCCTGGGGATCGATGGGATGTCTGCGATCAGCACAGAGTAATCACATTGTTTTGTGTTCCCACTCAGTGACGATATAAGATTTCAGGGAGCTATAACACTGATAGCGATGGTGTACTTACTGTATTTGCGGTGCTAAATCATGATAAACGGTGCCATTTTTTGATATCTTGCCACACAGTATACACAGCATAATGACAACCTTTGAAATGCAGCCACACTAAATCAACAAACAATGCTCTGCAAATGGAACAAGCCGTTTCTGATGTAAGGACACAGCGTAACTGTGCTCACACATTCGTCGCCTGCGGTCGCTGTGCCCGTTTAACTATTTCAGCGGGCAAAGGACACCAGACTGAACCCATGTAATCAGAAACTTGCCAGGCACCCGGCCCATAATGTCTGTCTGGTGTCTGCCCTGTAATACAGGAAATCCAAACCAGAACTATGAAGTTCACATTGCTAAGTTGCCTACAAATTACAGGCACCAAACGCACACAACCCCGCCATTAGCGGTAGGTGTTATTTTTGCGCTCCAACTGTCTTATTTTAATTCTATGTCTGTTTGCTTTACAGCCATAGGCTGCTTTTGGTAATAGCGGGTCTACGACTTTTCCCATGTGTGCTTTCATTAAGCTACAACCATCAAATCAAACCAAATCAAATTCCTTGGTTTGTCCCACAATAGGGAAATTACCCTGTTGTACCAACACAGAAGCAGACCGACCTCAGAGCAAAGACAGCTTTTTTCTCTGAGTTATTATTTGTTTTATCTTCCTTTTAAGATGAAATGAAATTTAATGTTGAGATTTTTTTGGGGGTGTTATCTTTCACGAAAATGATTGTGCCAGCCTGTCGCAATACAGTATCTTTGTCTGTTTGGTTGGTTCTGTGTTTTTATGCGTTAATTATGTGATTACTGAAATTAGAGGCCAGGCCAGTCTTAGAGACAGGCGGGCAGAGAGCAAAAAAAAAAAAAAAGACTAAAGCTGAACAAACAAAAGTCTTTAATTCTACCAAATGGCATCTACAGCAACACATCCTGAATCCATAAAGTGTTATGATAATAAATATTTTTACTACTTTAGCAATCCTGCGCATTCGCTTTACAGTACTGGCTTATAAGACCAAAATAATAACGCAGCTTAATAATGAAGGTCCCATCCCAACTCTGCACAGCGTGTCTGACATGTTCAACACATTTAAATAATAACTTGGCGCTTTCAACACCCCTGACATTACGTTCCTTTGATGATGATCTCTAAAAGGCAAATGCAGTTGAATTTTTTTTCATTCCCTTGGTGACTATTAAATTTCAGGCAGATAAGAGTACAGCTACACAGCAAAACATGACCATAAACATGTGCATAACGACGACATGGATTACTGATGAGGCTGATCTTGTTTTGTTTACAAGCAACAATGCCAATTACTCGCAGACCCAAAACTGTCTTATTTCTCTATTTAATTTCTGAGATAATTTATCATCAGCAATTCACACACAATCTGATTTAGTCTTGAGTGAATTAAAATTCAAAGTTTGTCATTTTAAATCAGGCAAGGGACTCGACAACAAGCTAAATAGAGTTGGGCGAAAGCCCAATGGACTTCAGTCAAATAAATGTCTCTGTTTGTAGTCCAGAGGTGAATTCAATAACACACATCTTTAGTATTACTTGTGCACTACAGCTCTATTCAAAGTCTAATTTGGTCTGATTAGACTACAAGCATTTGCCAGACAACCATAAAAAAAAAGACAGGAGGGCAAAATGTTTCTCTGAGGTCAGATTCACAATTATACTGTGCAGAACTCTTGACACACTGCAAGATACACAGATAATAACACAGGGTGAAAGACACTGAGTGAGAAAAAGCAAAGGGTACAAAAAAAACAATTCTGTTGAACCCACGTATGAAAGGACAGGGCAATTGGTATGGTCAGGTGGGGCGATGGGAGGGGCCAGGGCATAATTGAATTACAGTGACCCTGTGACAGCACTAGGGGTGAGGTCATGTGGTGAATTAATGCTGTCCCTGACCCCGTCTTTGGGATGCTGGTACCTCTCAACTGCCCCAAGACCCAAAGGCAGAGAGAAGATGGTGCGTCTTTCTGAGTGGCTTTTTCCAGCTTCACTCAGACAGCCAAGCACAGGGGCCAGCAGACATTCACTGGCAGCCCCGTGACTCTATTTTTAGTGCAGATGGTAAAGCTCTCTATACTTGGGGACATGCATTATATGAGTTGCTATTCTGGTTTGCTCAAATCCTCCTAAGACACCTGTAAATAAAATATATGTTCCATTTTTAATGAAACTCTGCGCTGAGCAGGATGAAAGCTGTGAACATTCAATCATTAAATAATGCGAAACGGAGTAGTGGGTTAATTTCAACGCTTCGTCGTAGATCCTGCGAGGGGGGAACAAGTGTAGTGTCTAACATGCCTGCATTTGTTCAGCTGATCACCAGATAGGTAAATATATGAAATTATTCTTGCTTGTTTTTTTTCCAACCCCCTATTGTGAGTAATCTTCTCTATATGCAAATGAAGGGATAAAATTATACTAATGTCAAAAAACAGCGCACTCAAAAAACAAAAAACAAAAAAAAACCCACTCAGACAATTTCTATTTTTCCACATTCTGTTATGCTACAGCTTTACAGTATGAAATAATTTAGACTCATTTTCTCCTCATCAAGCTAGATTCAATACGCCATTATGACAAAGATTTAATTTCAAAATAAGTTTTGGTAAGTTTAAGTTTACTTTTTTATAAGCCCAAAATACTAAACTTCTGTTTTTGCCTTATCATTATGTGTCTGAATACTTTGTGAATACATTGTACTTATGGAGCTCAACATGAGGCAGACTGTTATAGATGTAGGTGGTTACTTACTGTCAGCCACAGTGGAGAACACCATGCAGCTGAGCAGAAGCAGGAACAGCAACGCCCATCTGGGCAGGAGGGGCACTGCCAGGTGAATATTAGGCACCATGTTCTAAGTTGGCACTGCTCCCTCCTCAATCCCCTGCTAGATGCGTCCCACTCTGACAGGATCAAAGACTAACACCTGGGAGAGCAAACACATGCAGAAGAGACATACAGAAACATTAGTATTCAAACTCACAACATATTTGCATACATTTCAATGAGCATAATAACACAGTCAAGCAAGAAAAAAATAAAATTCAAAAGCAAGTCGCAGAGCAAAACCAAAGGAACCCACTAACCACGAGAAAAATCTTGCTCTGGGCAGAGGAAAATACAAGTGATGCGAATGTAACACGCAAAGCACATCAGTAGGAAAGAAATGCGGTACAGTGCCACGGAGAAAATCATGGGAAAAAATAACAAGAACAAAGGGGAGGTCAGGACGCAGGATTAAGCTCCTCAGTCATCCTCTCACAATGAGGATCAGTTTAAAACCCAGAGGACCTCCTAAACAGCCCTCCCTGAGGACCACCACCCACTTAAAGTCTCCCATTAAGAAATTGAAACTCTCTCTTCCAGATGGGCTCAAATCAACAAAGTGCCATGATGTCAGAGAATCACAACATGTATGCATACATGAACATTTAATACACAACGCAGCCCAGGGGGGACATGATTGGTCAACAAAGGAGCAGCAGGTGGACCACAAATTAACCATAATTGGTTGAGCTATAAAACTGAAAGCTCTCCTCCATCACTTGAAGCAGGAGGTGGAGACAAAAAACAAACACTGTCCATCAAAACAAACTGCGCACACGCTGATTCTTTTGTCTTTTTCGGGATTAGATTTAGTGTAGGAAATGACTCAGTTCACTGATAAGATTTAGATATATGACTTTAAGTTTGTCATAGCCATTACAAAGAAAATAACTGTGTATCCCAACAAATTGAACTAACTACATTTCTTATCTTTTCTCAGTTGCCCAAGGCCGCCTATGATGAGTAATCATATAGCTGTAAAACAGACCACAATATGGTAAGGATAGACATCTCTGTTTTGATCGAATTAATCCCCAGAAGACTTCAGAAAGAACACAGGAAAAACCAAACTGAAATGAGAAAAGTTTTAAAGTAAGGTTACATTTGTCTTCCTGATTCTGTTCAACACTTGCAGAAGAAGCCTACAGGAAAGGATCTGAAAACTTGTTCAAGACTGCCTGCTCAGTGTTACTGCTCAGTACATAGTGGTGACTAAACTACACTGATTACTGATATTTGTGGAAAGAAAAAGGGATGCCCTCACAATGCTTAATATCTAGAGGCTTGTTGGGTGGCCAGTCAGCTTTAGTCTATTCAGTTCAGCTAAATAAGTTAGATTGTCAGAAACACAAAGCCTGCAGTATCTTGTGGAGAAAAAAAGCCGTTCCATTCTTAAGCCTGTGGAGCTGTTGAGTAGTCCATTACTCATGTGGCTTATTCAATGCACGTGGAAACAGAAAAAAAAAATACACAGATGCACACACATACACACAGAGAGGGAGGGTATCTCTTTTGGCCATCCTTTGAGAAACCAAATGCAAACATCATGTTAGTTCTTAGCTAACTAAATATTATTTGGAGTTTCCACCTTTTCATTGGAGGTTTGCTTTAACTTCTTCTGACAGGTCACTCAGAAGTCAGGATGAGTCAGGCACAGCCGGGTAAGATGATGTAAAGAATGTCTCACCTGGGCACACTTTCAGACAGGTATCACTGTTGGCTGACTCTACATCACCATTCGTCACCTACACAAATGTGCCGTCGGGCTTTCAAGTCTGCTAAACCAATTTCCGATGCAACACGTCCTGCATCTAAGGAATTTCCAAACCGTGTGTGCAGCCAACTTCAGCTATTGTCAGTGACAGCTCAAGCTGTGTTCACGTCAATCTGTGTAATAATTTTCCCTGCATTGAATTTTTAGACATATCCAAAAGTGCACCTAAAATAATTTAAAACCTCTGAAAAAAAAACAAGCTTCTGACTGTGTCTTCACCTTTGCTGGTAATGAGGATGCAGCTCATTGTTGTGTGTGTTAAGCTGTAGCAGTCTGTTGAAGAAAAACATACCCAAATACATAGCTCAGGGTGCCAGAGAACTGGATCACACACCCCCTCTGAAACCAGAATTAAAGACATTTAGGTCCCATTTTTCTTTCAAGTTAATACCCTAACTTAGCTTTGCAAAATGAGTGTAGCTCACACCAAGTTTGCTGGCTGACAAATTTGTTTTGACACTGATTTTAATGTGCGCCAGTGTTGCATTGGTTCATGTCAGTGGGTAGTGAGTGAGGCTGATAGAGTTGGCTACTCACAGTGCTCCAAACCCTTGGCGGTGGAGGGATATCTTTCACAGCAGATGCCAGAGAGAGGCAGATGCTTTTCATCTTCAATGAGACAAATTCCTAGAGCGAGGTTTATTCTTTATTTATTTAGCTACTTATTTATCCCAGTGCAGCTTGGTGCTTCCCAGCTGCACACAAATACTATGGGACAACACTTGCCACCATGTGCATTTGCGTTGTGTATTGGGGAGAGAAGGACAGAGCAGCAGTGTGGAGATGGTGCATTGTGATCCAGGATCTGAGCAAGTGGCTCAGAGCACAGAAAGATTTTGCAGGCTGCTATGTGGGAGATCGAGAGGAAACAATGAGAACGTGTAGGGGTGGATACCTGCGCGTGTGAGATTGTATGTGAATCCTTATTTCTTGGTAATAATTTAATTCTGCAGCTTAGTTTTCTGCGTATGTGTGCATGATGTGTGTGTTTGTGTGAATAGAGCGAGACAGAGAAAGGGTGAGAGTTGGCAATGAATTATCGTGGCTGAATTATCATCCAAATTATTTCACCAAAAAACTGAGATTCTACTTAATAAACACAATAATTAGTCTGGATGATTACAGGAAAAACATTTTTTAGCTTGTGAAGTCCTTTTGTGCACTGCAAAAGATCAATTATACACATATTAGTAGGCCACAACATTTACAAAAAATGTATGTATATTCATAATGAAGAATTAAATGAGTTTAGATGAGTTTTGTTGGCTGTATTTCGTAGTTTGATTTTATCCAAAAGAATCACCAGTGACTGACTGAGGCTACATTAGTCAGTGTAGAGTTGGTATAAACACATTTATTGGTACAAGTCTATGGAAAGACATATCAAGAATATAGGAAAACAATAAATGAGTTAACGAAACGATTTTTTTCGGCTCCTTCCCCCTCATTTTCATTTAAAACAAGGACATGTATTGAATAAATGTAGGGGAAGCTGAGTTTAAATTCAAGCCTGGAGCTTCCTGGGCTGGTTAGCTACTGTTAGAGAACAGGCATTCACAACAGCTCCAACGAATTCATTACTGTTGATCATTCCACAAAGTTTGAATGCAGAATCCATTCAGGTAAAAGACGATTAATGGTGCAGCAGTGGTTGCTCTATCCAGTCTCTAAAAATGTCTGATTTCTTACATACAGTGAGATAGAGAGGATGGTAGAGCAGAAGCAAAAGGTCTAAACACATCCAAATCACAATAGAGAGGTGAAGGTTGTGGAATTGATACAAGAGTAAAAATAACTCCATATTACCATCCGTTCATGAGGTCATCCACTCAGTAAGTCCATTAGAAGAAGCTTTGGAGTCTTGAGTGTCTGGGGAGTTCTCAGTATTGCAGAGCATGACATATACAGTATATACTCATTGTATAATGGGCAGAAGACTAAGAGGTTTAGGGAAGTAATTAACAAGGGAACAAGGGAACAGTGGAATGTGAATGTCTCAAACGGTAAACTCTGGAGGACAGAAGAGCTTCTGTGTCGGATCAGCAGGAAGGGGAGTATGACAAAAACACACACCTATGCTGTTTGCGTGTTTGTCATTCACATCAGGTGCCTGTCATTCAACTTAATACCCCTTGTGTTGTTGTGCTGCATTGTTGGTGTGTGCGCATGTGTGTTGCACGGGAGTGGCCGACCATTCAGAAGTGGTAGTCAACAAGAGCATAATACAGGACACAGCTACGCAGGGAGCGTGCAGAGGCTCTGTAAACACCACTATTACACTAACTACAGGTAGCATTTCTGCTCTCCATCATTTCCATCCCTCCTACTCATGTTCTTTCTCCGTCTCTGTTTTATGGGTCATCCTGAGCGTGGGGAGGTGGGACAGCTGAGATATATGGCTAGCAGTGTGGGGAGCTAATCATGGCCATCTCTGGAGGTGATAAACCCAGACCAGAGAGGTTTGTGCTGGCACCGCCTGCAACGGCTCCATAAACACAGTTACAAGCTGAATTTCGACAGCAGTGTTTTGGCCCTTGATTAGTTTTCCATGCCCTAGAAGGCTCACCCTCATAAGTCTGTGCTCCTTTTTTTTTTAAACTTCGGCAGTGAACATACACCACAAGACCCCAGGAGAGTCACTGGGAGCCAGTGAGCCAGATATTGTAAAATGAAAATGTAAAGTAACCAAATTAGGTTTTCACTGTTTCCACAGACTCGATGGCGCATGTCGTTTTTAAGGGCTACACTGAAATTTGCCTAACAAAGGCTAATGTCCTGTGACCTATTGAGTTCAACAGCTCCTCTGTTTACAAGCTGATTTCACAGGGTTAATTGTTAACGCTTTACTGCCGAGAGGAAGATTGAGAGAATGAAAAACACCAGAACAGATGAGTGCACTTTCTTAAATTGGGCAATGAAAGTAAGGAGCGCAGATTGTGCTGACCTACAATGAAAACACTCTGGGAATAAATCACGAGTAAAGTTCATGCCTGAGCGGATGACTCATGGTGATCCATGAGGTGGTTAATTTAGGACATGTCAATAATTGCGCATAATAATAAAAAAACTGACATTTACAATATATTGTGGGACACAGAGCTATCGTGACGCATTGCGATGCACTATGTGACTCAGGAGGGTTGGACTTCATGCAGCATGCTCCTGATAATATCCTGGCAGAGGCTCGTAACTTGCCTCCCAACAAAATGCAAAGACCATAGCATACTGGTTTCACCCATATGATACAATGTCGATTGGCATTTAGTCTGGTTGAGTGAACATTTAACAAAACTCAAGCACCTCCATAAATTGCCAGTGAAGTAGGGATTTACAGTCACCTCTGGGGGGCTACCAATCTTTTCAGCTGCAAATCAATCTGGGAATGAAAGGTGATGTGTATTACACTGATATGTATTACACAGAGTAGAAGAGACATACCAGAGTGCCACTTCCATTTGAATTTATTGGATAGTGATTATTGGCGTTGTCGAGCTGCAGAGCAAGGAGAAAATGGCTTGCACTACAAAGTGCTAGGCGAAGGGCTTGCAATAAATCAAAAAGCAGTCTCAATGTAAAACAGACATTCATCAAATAAAAGCAATACTGTGTATAACTGGACCAATCGACTGTATGAAACAGCTTTCTGAAGTGGCACCATTCTCAGCAGCCATGTCAACAGAATATAAACCCCTGCAGTTTAAACATATTGTCATTTTGAGGGCTTGTGTATGGAAAACTCATATTTTCTATACGAGTGTGTCAGACTGAAGTTCATCCCATTTGTTTAAATCTCAACAGGATTATTCTGACACATCCATTTATCATCATAGATATTAACATTATTGTGGTTATTATTTTGTTTAGAAATCCTCTCTGTTTATCTTTTTCTTACTTATCTGCCCTTTGCTCTTTTTTTTCCTCTCTCAACAAACTGTGTCGAATCTTTAATCTGAGAAGTGATGCATAAATAAAAATCTTTTTGTTATTTCAAATTAAGCTAATGGAGAAATAACAAAGCTTAGAATTCAGTTCAAGGTCCCTAAAAGCCAACAGCCTTGCAATAGTTAAAAGATTATTTAAAAAAAAAAAAGGGTTAGAAATATTTGTGTTTGTTTATATTTTTGAGTGTTTTACAAATGAATCACTCCATAATTAACAGCTATTCAGTGGGATGGTGAAACATTAAATTAGCAATATAAACTGAGACACATTCTCAACAGCAGATGTGCATATATATCAAAAGAAAATTCATGCTGTCAAAGAAGAGAGATGGGCTAACACGTCACCACTTGACGGTTTTCGCTTGTGGACAGATGGTGCCATAAAATGACTAGGCAGGCGGTACAGAAGGCATGGACTCCCCCCTCAAACCACACAGAAGACTTCATCCCTACCCTGACCACCCTCACCAACTCCTCAGCAGACAGCCTCGGCTCCGCCAGTAAAAGACAAACAGAGTGAAGGCATGTGAGTGAAAGACTGGCAAATACAGAGCTCCATAGATCAATAGCTTGCCAAACACAGACAGTTGTTCAGGCTCAGCTCAATCCGCGGATCTATTGTGGGGAGATTTTTAGCAAGCAGTAAGAGGTGAAATATTAGAAAAAAAAAAGATGTGTTTGAGGGCTATATTAGAGCATGAGAAGACATTGAATACATTACAAACTTAAAACGCACTCACTTCGCATGTTCTCTCAATAGTATTGCTCTATTCAAAAAAATAGATACTTTCCCTTCTTCTTAAGGTTTCAGGGTGTTTGTTTTCCACAGGTGGCACAGAGGTGAGTTTGTATACACGGGTAGGAAGGACTTTACAGGGCTTCATATTCTTCAGCAGGTGTCTGAACTGTTCTAAATCAATTACTTCTAGTCAGTCAGTACTAGGCTAGGGGGGTATTGTAAAACAGCTTGGTGTCAGGCCAGATTAGCGACTGTAACGGCTGGGAGTGGAGCGCTTTGGCCAGCAGGACCCTCCAGAGGCCAATGTGGGAAAAAAAGCTATGGCTTCGGTGTTTTGCAGAAGAGCAGAAACTCAGGTAATGGTTTGCCATAATAGTTTGCACAAGGGGTTGGGTTATATACAGGCTTCTATTCCTTTAATGTCTCATCAGACTGAAAATGATGCAAATCGATGAGCAGACCTCATTAAGGCAATATTGGATTTGCAGGGTTTCTTCATCAAGGCGATCAAACACCCTGATTTTCACAGATTTAGCCAGTCAGATCTCAACATGCGAGTTGCTCCACATTCCTTCTACTTTGTACATGAAATGTTTCTACATGAATAATGCTTTGAATTTTCATACTGAAAAGATTGAAACTAGCTGTGAACGGATTAGCCATAGTGCTACCACTGGCTGTTAGTCAAATAAATGAAAAAGATCATTCACCTGCTCCTAATCACTCAGAGGATGGGCGGTGCTTGTCTGACTGTAATCTTAAAAGCTGCTCATTATCTTCCCATATCCTTTTATGCAAAGCTACTTCTGAGCAACTGCAGTATCAGCAATGATATTCCATGATAATGTGCCGCCACTACACACCGAGGTGACGGCAACTAAGTGTCGCCTAGATTCCTGAATGAATTTTTCATAGTGTGCTGGGTTTGTGCTGGGTTCTGTTTGCCTTCAGTCAGAGCTGAAGCCAACAGATGAAACTGCATATTGACACAATTCTTTTATTATTTCACCTTACAACATCGCACACAAAAGACAGAGGGGAAAACAGTCCTCTGCAGTCCAAGGTACACAGGAACAAACCCAGTGTTGACACAGGGAAGGATTAGACTAACTGACGAAGGGCTGGGAAAAAATGCCTCCTATATAATCAAGCATTTGTGATGGGAAACAGTCATTGTATTCAAAAGTGTCTGCGACAAAGCAGGAGGAGCTATTTAGAAAGAAGGACCCCTTGATGAGAACTGTTTTTTGGGATTAACAAGACAAAAAAAAATCCTCTGTCTAACAGCAAGAGAGGCCAATAGCAGTCGAACTGAAAAATCCCAGATTTAACATGGGTTAGTTGCCATTGCAAATGTGGAAAAAGAGGATCCCTGAGGTCCTAAACCAACTCTTTTCCTCTTTTCCTGCCCTCTCTTCCAGGCAGTTCTCCTCTCAGTCCCTGTCTTACTAGTGAAAAAAGGCAGATTCTAATAAGCCTTTCTGTCTTTCTGTCAAACTGTGTTTGTCTCCTTCCCCCTGTTTCCTCCTCTCTCTCTCTCTCCCTCTCTTTCTTTCTCTCTCTCTCCGGCCATGTCTCCCTCTCTGTCTCTTTCGCTCTGGGTGAGCCATGAGCCAGTCTGTTGGAGCAGATGGAACCATATATCCCCATCTCTCTCCGGAGGCCCAAGGATTTAAAATGTAAAAGAGATGAGTGCAGAATAGGCAAGGACTGGTGGATAAAGGGCAACAGAATCAGGGACTCGTAGCTTAGACCGTGTTCCTCAGACAAGTATAATTCTCCTTAAAACTAAGACTGTACAATGGGCCAATAAACCACCAAGATGGTGACGCTAAAATGGCCATAAACCTGGTTTATCTGTTCTTTCCAAGTGCGTAATCCAACATTTTGTCCTCCATGTTATGAGTAGCAAATTTTATTCCTATTGGTAACACAAACAGATGCCTCAAAATTCTCTTGTGCTTGTATGCTAAACATCAAATTTGATCATTAAATAATCTTTGTAACTGCTTTACAAAGTAAAATGACAAATATTTACATCTCTATTTTTTAGCCAAAGTGAATTACTGTTTCTAGCCACTAGCAAAAAATAAACTGGAACTACTTGGATGCCACTCCTGAGGCTTTCTTCATGTTGCACCAGCTGAAAATGTGGAGTCAGACCTGCGTTCCTCCCCACATCAGCTTGCCTCAGGCCACCTTTCAGGTAATGAGAAAGTATCTGGACACTGAATCTGTCGTCTGGGGGAGGATTATGCTTCGTCCTCCATCTCTGGATGGCAGGCTGACAGACAGCAAGAGTGAGGAACAACAGGCATGTGAGGTTGTGAGCAGAACAATCGATAGCCAGCTGACTAGCAAGGTCCATTATACTGACAGGCTGCAGCCACAACATGATTCCCTGCACTCCACCAACGCCCTCATTACTACCAATGAATCTCTCAGCGGGCCGGTCTCGCTACATCGTGCTCTCCCTCCTCGTTCTCACCCATCTCTCTCTTACTTTCCCCTCAACATTACATGTCCCTGGAAAATCGTGGACTAAATTTCACTCTGTCAATCTAATGGTAGTGTTCAAAAAGAGGCAAAAGCCCAATCTAAGCCCCCACACTTAGTTTTGTGCACCAGGCACAGAACAAAAGATGACACAGGGTGCAATGTTCTTGTGAAAAATGCAGCCTAAATGTACATTTAAGCCAGGGCTATCTTGAAGAAATGTTAACTGTCCGCAAGGGACCTCTGCCATATTAAATATTTCGCCTATTATCAATCCGTCTTTCAGCTACAGTATCTTCTCTTCTCGCCTCCCCCCACCCCTCGCTTTCTTCTATTTATTCCGAAATCCTTAGTCCTTGGAAGACTTATTTATACCCTCACCCCAACCCCACCCCTCTCCTTCACAGTGCAGCTGCAGATAGGATTTACCTGCAGCTGAGAGCGCTTCCAGACTATCAATTACCACCAGTGTAGTCACTGTTCTGAAGCTTGGCTAACAAGACGTACACACACACACAAAGATCTGTTGGATACATCAAGTTGGCGATATACTGGGCAGCCTGGGAGTTTTAGGATTTTACCAACTAATCAAATGGTTGGATGAAAACCCACTTCATAAAAAATCCAGACAAGAGGTTCTCTTGTGATTCTCTGCCAGTGCAAATACATCCAATCAGGCAAACTGTGGTTTGTTCTGTGCAAGAAGAGTACAGTGTTCTGTCAAGTGTTCTTGCAAGAAGAGCAGATATTGTAAGTGAGAAGCCAGAGATTTAATATTCAGAAAGTAAATTACTGGAAAAACCACTTCTGGAAAAAATCTGTGAGCTTCTGATCACATCAAGCATTGCAGTCAAATGGTTAAAAAATTAAGAACTTGGAATAGTAAACAAACGAATTCTTTGACTCAACAATTTACATATTGGTGTGCCAAGTACTGGCTAAAGTCTCTAGCATTAACACACATGAATACAACATCAAAAAACAATAACAAAAACCCAAACACAAGACATGGCAACCTGACTGCAGTTCATTTGGATTGTTGTGATGTTTGACTGGTTCGTGAATGATGAAAACAGAGAGCTGACCAAATTCTCCCTGACAGATCAACTCGCTCGCTGACAGAGATTGGCTTGAACACCAGGCCGCCACACATACAGAAAGACATGCAGGGACAGGACCCGTCACTCACACCATCAGATCCACCCTGAAGCCTAAAGTGCCTCTGTCAGGTCAACAAATGAGAAGCCATCACAGCCGATGTTGCAGTCATCAGGCTGAAGTTATACCACAGACTGGCTAAATGCTATCTTGCCATGTGCTGCTTAACTTGCTTGAGCATGTTTGCGCTCAAGGCGTCAGTTTTAATTCCTGGGCTTAGTGCTCTGTTGACACACCATCACAGGAGGTGAAGAGCCATGAGGAAATAAAAATCATGCATAAGCTAACGTTTTCCTAAGGGTGTGTGTCCATATAGTCACTTTTATTGAGCGTTAGTGTCTTTTTTCCAGTTCATCCAGATGCAGCTGCTGAGAGAGTGAGTGCTGCAGAGCACCTTCTTTTCCTCCTAAGCAGTTGAAAATCTGTGAACTTTTTGGAAAAGCACCAGCGTCGTCACCGCTGCTCTGTTTCAGGCAACCATTTAAGATGTTATGTGCCTCATCACCATAGTTACCAAAAAAGTGGAGGAGAAGCTTGCTCTGTCCGTGTCTTGTGTACCCCAAGCTGTGAAACTGTCACAATTAGTTCAGAAAAGCCCATTTGCAGGAGCAAATTAGACAGACACTGAATGTTGTATGTTTACCAGTGAGCTTTCAAAAAATGGCAATACAAAATAAAATGGTATTGCTAATCTATCACACAACGGTAGTGGTGATGGATTGTCATAGAAACAAAACCCATGCACCCCCCCCCCTTCTGATGAAGTACTGGGATGAAGAACATCCTCTGCGTCTTGGCAGCACTTTCATGCCAAACATTATGTGAACACATCCCCTAACATAACTCTTACGAGGACTAAAGCTTGCATTTGTGGTCATGAAGTCATTCCATATGGGTGTGAAGTTAGATCTAAGGAAATGGATTCCTTTAAAGTGAGGAGCCGTGCCTTGCTGCGGCAATAGCGCAGTGATCATGAGGATAACATATTCAGGTCAAAAAGCTAATGGATGTGCATGAACAATGGCCTTTATGGAGAGTCTCTGAAAAAGGAAAACATTTACAACTTACTATCAAACCATCAGAACCACTGTCCACATGAGAGACCAAGCAAAAGGGAGGTTTTTCATGCTTTGACAAACTGTGAAGGGAATGTAATATCTATCATTTACTTTATATGTAAAATTAGATTGCCTTACAAGCAAGCTTGTTGAGTTTATGGCATAAGATATAAAGGGACTTTACTTTTAACTATAAAGGGCAACTGGTTATTGCACTCTTCCTCTTTCTCAAACAGTCCTCTTGTCTGACTGTCAGCAAAGGCAGCCAAGTCTCCCATGTTTACTAATGTAGAAGCAACCCCTTTATCAGGGCAGAGATTTGTAGGGAAGAGGCAAGGGATTAGCCATCAAATTACCAGGCAGACAGCATCCCTGCTCCGGGGTTGTGAAGCAGTAATCTCTGAGTCTGACGGGGAGATCCAGATAAAGGTTTGGAACTGGTGCTGTGGAACTCTGAACTCCAAATTGTGCATAACCAAAGTACAGAAGTTATGCTATTTTTTCTGATCAAGTTCCTCCTTCTCCTATTTTTGTGGCAACTATATTTAGCAGATCAGATCAGACTGTATAGTTTCTCCCATGTTGTCGGGCTACGTAGTGCCATTACAACACCCCCACAGTGCAAAAAAGCTCTCAAACAGGAATGCTGTAGCTAGGCAGGGCTGGTGGAATTAGATTTCAGTGGCCTTGCCCATGGTTCTTACATTGTCACCCCACTGCCCTCCCTTAAACAAGCAGTGCTCTCCTCAGAGAATACCCCCTGGACACAGGAATGTTTCATCAACGCCTCAGCCCCCAGCATCCTTACAGGGCCACAGCGGGCCAAGAGGCATTACACAGACAGGCTATAAATAAGTCAGGCATTATAATGAAACCAAACAAATCTCTATCCATCTTCCCAAAACAAGCAGGGGACCCCCGAGTTCTGCAGCAAGAGGAGGCTCCGCCTGTCAGGGAGGATGAAGCATAAAGGTGGACAAAAGCCAAATGTTGTGCCAATGTTGAATATACGTCCTGATGAAACGCACAAAACACGTGCCTTACTCATACGCACTAGCATACAAATCTGTGTGTGAGTGTGAGTGTGAAGGCTGTTAGTACTCCATTTTAGGATACCTTCCAACTCGCTGCCATGAGAGATCACAACAGTGAGTTACTGGGGAAAAAAAAAAAAAAAAAAAAAACATCATATGGTAACTGACGGAAGAGGCAGGAAAGCTGAAGTAATCAAGCAGAATTTTAAGTTGAAGAAATTCGAGGTTGAGCGAAAAAGGCTGCTGGTGACACACCACATAATTCCCTTCATTCATTTTAATTTGCTTCATTACAGTTTAGCATCAGTTATCCCTTTTTAAGGTAAAGCTGTGACCTTTAATTTCCTTTTAATGGGAGCCCGCCGGCAACCGATCTGATCTTATTTTTCTGTAGAGAAGGCTATTTAAAGCAAATACTATTATTCTGCTATCATACTGTAGCATACAGCATAATAAAAATCTGTATAATGCATGAGAGGGAGAACAGTGACCCGTACACTTCTATTTTTGGAAAAACAGTTGGAAACGTAGAAGAATTTAGATTAGTCATGGCTGTATGTCTTGCATCAATGCACATTTCACATACAAAAGTATAAGCTTTGGCCTTGTCATACATACAGAGTACATAAAAATGCTGCTGCCCCTGAAAATGGAGGCTTTTTCAATCAATGTGGAGGCGTAATGGGATGATGTGGAATTGAAATGAGTTTTGTGCAAGGAAGGAAATGTCCTCTCTGACAAAGCGGATTTGTGCTCCCATTGAGAAGCCCACGGTTGTAATGCAGAGAGCTAAGGTTTAAATGGAAGGTGCAGGGATATGAGCACAAACCAGACCTCTGATGGCAGGCTATAACTGGGCATAAAATGCACACAGATGTATTTAAAATGCAGCATAGAATATGCCATGTGAGAAATAAAAAAAAGAGAAGGAACAGCTGAGGTAAAGAAATGTTTGAGTTTGATCCAAGCCCGAGCAGACTTCTACTCCTTATTTTCTCCTCAATTTATGGTGACAGTGAGCTAAAGCGGGAGTTGATTCTCATAAGGCAATTTCCATTCATCCTTGATTGGATACAAAAATAACATCACCTTACTTAAAATAAATCTGCCTGCTTATGTAGATGTGATCTTACCTTGTATATGCCAAAAGCTTAGCACGTGTTTAGCGAGCCTGTGTAGATGTCAGAAAAGCTCAGGCACAGACAAAGTTCAATCAAATGAACCCTCTCCTTGGGGCAGCTGAGGAAAAGCGTTCTAGTCACAACACTGGTGATTTTAGTGGCAAAGAAACCCTTTTTTCCCCCTCAAAACCTTCTCAGCACCTGTCACAAAGAATGAGTGACTGTCTTCAAGAAAGAAGTGTCACAACTGAGAGCAGAAAGTGACTATCAGCACAGCTGACACGTTATACAGGATGGATCCGGCGTGCTCACGCCTTGCTGCATAAACAATTCATTTCACACAGAACAATTGACATTTAGGCTTCGTCATTATGAACCTACTGCTCATGACCTTGTTGCGATTTGGCAACACATCTTGACAAAGATTTAAACAAAAAAAAAAAACAACAAAAAACAGTCCCCTCTCTGCTGGAATTTCAAAGTGTGAAACCACGGCACAAAGAAGTCTATGCTGCCTCAGCAACAAAGCTTTGAACTTTAATAACCCATCACACAGAACTGGCAGATTTTCTGTCTATTTACAGTATGTGTCATAGACAAATGTCTGGCTCCACTGACACATTCGCCTTCAGAGACATTGATCTGTGATTGTAAGCAACCTCTTTCATGTCCCAACTGGGATGAGCGTGATTAAGCAGATCCATCATGCGTTAACAGGCCATTAGACATCACCCAATTCACAGATGATGAGAAATCAAGTTCTATGGAAAAATCCATATGCTCAGCCCATAATTACTTTTGAGGAATCCGATGGGGAGAGAGATTGAGTGATTGACTGCTCCACACAGGGCAATTTATTCCAAAGGAAAGGCTCCAGCCAGGGCAGTCATTTAAATGAAGGATATTTGTATGTTCGTTGAGGGAATCTAATAAGGGGCAGTGGTACAGAAATGGCTGTAGTTATTTCCTCAGGTCATATCCCAGACATCCCTTTATGTTTGTCTGGAGCACTGCCGGTGACGGAGTGACTGAGGCATAGCTGTAAAAGTGGAATGAAGGGTCAGCGGCCTGCATGGTGGAGGTGAAGGAGGACGACCTACAGGTCACCCAGGGTGGGGAAGGAACTGTGTTTGTTTGAACAAATGACCCTTGTTGACAGTTTTTCGTAGTTTGTTTATGCAACTGAGCAGCTGAGTAGACATTTTAACAGTTGAGTCCATACTGAGTTTCGCCTCAAGGTCATTTTTTTAATCAACTCTGGGTAACCATTCCAAGTCAATACTAACGGTGGGGAGCTGCACAGAAAGAGATTTGTACTTCTGAATCATTAACTCTAAAGGAAGAACCATGAATAATACAAAACGCAAAGACAAGTTCAGCTCCCACTGCAGCAAGACAGATCCTTGTGGTAAGTCAAGTTATTTCAACTGCCAAACAAAACAAGATAGATGTTATTGGAAGTATATTTTTGGTAATTTAAGACAGCTTTGATGGGAAAGAGCAAAAATTTCCCGACTGAAAGCAGCTCCTTGTATTGAGCAACAAATGTATTGTGAAATAACTGCCCCATTTACTGTGTGCAAGAGTGAGATGAACTCAGTCCACAAGTTCCTCGGAGCACATAAATGTTTTATGCTGTGATAAAAAAAATAAAATAAAAAAAAAGACACAAGAGATTTAAGACACAATAAAAGCTGGAGGGAACATTTAGAGCTGGTTAATCTTTGCTGAGGTGAGAGGCACAAAAAAAGTTTTCAGGTGTCTTGAGTGGCATCTCGCTTTGAACTAAGAAAGACATCTTACGGGTTAAACTCTGCTGAAACCAAGGCCTACACATTTTTTCTGGTAATCATCATTTGTGACTTCTAAAAGTTCTCCCTCTACAATTATCTAAGATTTCAAAGCTTTTCTGTGTCTCCTTCTAACTGGAATTCTTGTCGCTGAAACTTTACACTCCAGATTGCCCGGGGAGATAAAGACAACTGGAAAAACAGGTTGTTTGGCCTCAGCGTAGGCCCAATGCAGTAGAACGGCAGGGTGCCTCACCTTAGCAGCGGTAGCTAAGGGACATTCTATGGCCCTTCTATTCAACGTCCTCTGAATACGTAGGGGAGGGCTTGCACCAGACAGGGCAATTTGCCAGAGAGCCAGCCAATAGAGCTAAGCCAAGACGAGGTTAAACTATTGTTTTGGCTTAACAAGCAAGAGTGGGCAAGGACAAAAGAGAAGAGGACAAAAGAATAGTAAGAAAATACCTGACCATTGAAGTGTAACACATCAACTTACTTTGTTACTTTTATTGTAACAGGCAAGCTGTAAAGAGTATATCCTGAGATGAGAAATAACACAAACACACAGGCACGGGGAGGTAGCAGACGGATGAAGTTCAGAGTGTATGACGGCTTAGTCAGTTTAAAAAAACCATCCACCTGTGCCTCATGTGTTTATCAAGCAAAAACAACTTTTGTTTTCTTTCTCACTGATTCTATGGTAATATTTCAAAATTCACACTTACCTATGCATGTCAATTAAGTCCACTTATAAATAAATCCCTTCTATTCCTTTCTATTGTTAGGCACTTATTCCAGAGAGAGAGAGAGAGACAGAGAGAGAGAGAGTATCCAGATCCTAGAAAAGAAAATCCAGCAGTATCCACAAAAGATTATCCCTGAAAGATATCTTATGAAAAAGTATGTGAAGGAAAGTAGTCTCCCGTTCCTGCTCAGTTATTCCATCCACACCATTTCAGTAAACCACAGGAACTGTCTTTTTGCTTCCCAGCATTACGTTTCCAGCTGTGGCTATCGAGCAATGTGGCTTGGGAAGAGATCCTTCAGAGGCAGAGCTTGGTCTCGTACTGAATGGGTGCTCAGGGACTGCCTGGGAGAAGCCAAGCCCACCATGTGATGTCACTGGTATCAGATTTCAATGAGAAGAGGGAGGGGGCTGCGGGTACTTACCTTTTGAACCTTGACCAATGAGAGAAAATTTTAAAGCACACCTGCATGTGAAAAAAAAAGGGGGTTGAGCACAAAGTATGCACATAGTCCTGTGGCGCTGAGCCTCCATTACGCCTTATCTATTGACCTCATGAAAGCTGATACGGTGACTTGTGATAAACCTGACGGCAGGTTGTCTGACACGTCCAACATTTTAAATCCCAGTTTTAAATGGAAGGCTTACGTGTGTTCAAAAATCAATTTGCCACGTCTTTATTGCTGAAACACAGAGGTTAACAAAGTGTGACCTTGAAAAGTGTTTCCAAAGAACTATGACAAGTTAACACATGTCCAGTATCATGTTTTACGGGTAATGAAACTGTTTCAGAAGTAATTGGTCCTTCTCATTCCCCCCCGCCCTTTTTTTTTTAAAGGAGGGGGGGTTAGGTAAATAAATATGCAAAATCCTCATTCTTAAATCATCAAGGCGTTGAGTGTCACACACAGACACATAACTCCCTAACACTGCTTCTTGCTCCCTCTGGCCAAACTCTGCTAGCCACGGAGCTAATCATCCACAACAGATGTTCAGAAATGTTCAGTCGGATTTATGATGGCGCTCAGAGGAACAGCCAAGTCAGCCTGTGGTGCTGTTTTTTTCTCTTCCGTTCTACAAGGACAAGGGATTGCACTGAGAGAGGATGTCAGCACAACCGTTCTCTTCCCTCCAAAATTCCCTCACTCTGCGAGATTCACCATCCGAGACGACAGCGCCTTAATAGATCACAGCGCCTCAGGACCTTGGGGAGAGGTTTGCTCATTTATCCCCATAATACTGTGTGGACTGTAACTTGACTCATCCGGCGATGCTTCACCAATGTTTCACCCTCAACATAGCAACGTTTTGTTTTTTGTTTTTTTTTTTCCTAAAAAATATATCGGTGGCATTGCTGACACCGCAAGCCGTGACTTAGACTGAGGCCGAGGTCTTTAGGTGAGGCGATATTATTGATTAAATTATTCCCAACAACTACATCATTATACGTTAATACTTTCGGAAAGGACAAATGATCTTTGAGCATTGCTGTAGTGTTGGCTAAAGTAAGTCCAATTAATCTAAATAGAGCAGTACATCTCATGCAGTGCAGCACCTCCAGGAAACTAACATAATGAAAGATGTTCAGATTGAGGTTCTAAAAAGTGTTTTCCAATAAGAGCAGCAAAGTTGAATGTCTTATAAGCTCAAACTCTGCTGGAGAAAATGGTGAACAACAATGCGTTCTACATTTCTCTTGCTAACAATGGGAGACAGTCGGATTCCACCGGAGGCTGCAGATCTGTGCACACAACAGACTTTTCAACAAGGGAATGAATTGTTTTTATCTTTAACTTTCATTCCAGTTTAGAACAAATGAGATTTGGGTCATCTGATGAAAATGTAATTCAGTTTCAAGAGCCTAAAATATAAATATATTCCTGCCATATGTGCTGCAATAATTTCAGTAATAATAAAAACATGGGAGCTCGAGAATACATCGCAGAAAAAACTTCTAAACATGTTAACAAAACAACCAATCTGGGCATATTGTGAAACTTATCGCCCTTTCCAAACTAGTACTACAGTACTAGAGTTTGGAGGAACCTTCTGGAGAATAATGATTACACCCATGCACCCCTAAGGAGAGGAGAAAAGGTATTTTTGTGGGTGTAAACAGCCTGCACCAGCTCAAATGTCATATATTAATTTCAAATCTCACTGCAAAAAAAAAAAAAAAAACTGGTAGTCTTAGCAGAGCGCCAGAGAAAAATTAACTCTATGGTACAGTAATGTTGTGTGAGTTGCACAATGTGAGCCATTTCATTTCCAGTGTAATCTCATTTTAGTGCAATTTAAAACTCTAAACACAGATGGGACAGAGCGGTAACCCCCTGTGCAAGATTAAAACTGCGGCCTCCAGCAAGTTTTTTGAAGCTCAGGCAGTTTTAAGGACTTATCTTTTGTCCCACCCCCCACAAGTCTGAAAAGAGATGGAAACACCCCCAACCAAGTCTGAGAATTTATAACATTATGACAACCACCCATCCCCCGCTCGTTTCATTTGGCTTAAAAAAAAGGTTGACAACCTCTTCAGTCTGAAGGAGCCTGCCTCTCCCGGTCTTAAGCCAGTCTGCTAACAATAGCCAGTTAATACATTCTAGTGAAAGCCTGATTTTATGAGATCGCTGTTATCTTCTGGCTTTATTTTGTGGGTTATTGCATATACACAATCAGTTGTGTAGCTGCAGGGTTATCTGCAGGTGAAGAACACCCGGATCAAGCCAGACACCTCAGCTCCTCTGTGAAAGCTACAGTCATCATTTGATGGGAAACTGCACTGGGTAGTGCAGATGAATCACATAGGCCTTGGGCTTTATCAATATAACTGTCTGCACCATCTAAAACTCTGCCAAAACATTTTAGAAAGGTTCATCTCGGAGGTAACAAAATAAGTAGCACGCAGGTTCAGAGGAGCACACATTGACTGAATGAATGATATATAATAACAAGCCTATGTACTGTTAGCTGTAACTCAAAAACACTGCAGTCTGCAGCAAACAAACAAACTATATATATATAAAAATATTTATGTACAATATATTACAATCTAAATCTCTGAAATAAGAGAAAACATCCTTTAAGTGGCATCAAATAGGCATGCTTTGTCCCTCCATTCAGACTAAGAAGGGTCACGAAATTCGGGCTGCATGCCAGTGAAAAAATGCTGACCTGTGTCATAAACACTGAGCCGTGAAAGTCAGTGTGCTGCTGCTGCTGCTGATGGGCTCTTAAGACTTGCACTGTGTCATCATGTCCAAAAGTACAGCTGGGCAACACCTGTTAGCTTAGAATTCCCAGCCCAATTCACAATTTACTGAGGTTTGGCCACTGCTGTTTGTTAACTAATTTACCTACCTTGTAACTGTGGGGGCAACTTATCCCACATGCACCGGATCAGGTCTTTGCTCATAAGCATGAGTTGGAGGAACCCAGAAATTATCAACCTAACATATCACCAAATGCTGTGATCTGAAAGGGGACGACGGAGAGAGATGGCCTAAACTGTGCGGAGACAAAACAGCCAAATTATCATCCACCTGTTCAAATAATGAAAGGCAGCTCTTGCACAGAGTACCCAGTAAAGCATGAAACCGTCATTTTTAACATGCAAAGTAATGTATCCCTGTTCTACGCGTAATGAATGAAAATGTCACACACGGTGTTGTGAATAATACTTCTGCTCCCCATTCCAAGCGTTAAGGGCACACTTTTGGCCCTGAATTTTTTTCAGGACGTGTGCAGATAATAGTGGCTCTGGTGCCGAGAGGGAAGGTGACGGCACATGGCGACAAGAGGTGTGAAAAACACAAGGACAGAAACAGAGTACATAAAAGCAGATAAGATTGGCTTCATGGTACTGACCTTCAGTGAGCGCCTGCGTGTGTACGTGCCTGCCTGTGTAAAAGCTTGTGAATTTGTGCATATGTACCATCCTAAGTCTGGGTAAATGCGAGCATGCAGGGGGAATGTGCGCGCACGCCTAGATTGACTTGTTACTTACAGACAGAGAGTACTCAGAAAAAAAAAAAAAAGACAAAAAGAAGAGCAGCAGAGCTGATAAGGGAAGGGACCTATTTTCCTGCTTCTCATTGAAAATCAAAAACAACTAGCACTCTCCATTACACTCTACTGCCGACAACTGGCAGGGCACGCTCTCAAAGGGGAATGGCAGAGCATGCCGCAGAATGCAAGAGACAAATCATTTTTATCTGGGACCCCGGCGGGTATTGACAAACCGGGGATGCATTTAGATAGCCCAATTAAAATGGGGAAATGAAGCGGCGTTGAGGTACTTTACAGCATTGTGCCCCTCTCTACCCTCTGGCCCCTTACGCTCTCTGAACCTCTCCAGGGACCCACCTCCTTGCATACTGCTCTCAGTGGGGGGTGAGGAGGTTGCGATGAAAGCGAAAGAAGCGGGTGGCTCGGAGAAAGTCGCTTTGAGGGATATGCGGTGATGTTTGTCAGATGTGAGCATTAATGATGCAGCATCATTTTTATTGCTTCATCTTGCATGCCTAATGTTTGCAAAGTCCTATTAGGGAGTAACAGTCACTGCTCCAGCTCTAAAAAAATCCCCCAACAAGGCAAAGCATATAGGAGGGTCAAGAACAGCGTGCATGACAAGGGACTCGATGCATCCCCTGCAACTTCAAAGGGTAAGTTGGCAATCAATGATATGGATGTTGGCTTCATTTATCCAAACGCGTCTTAGCAGATGACCTTCAATGGTATACATTCCACTCTCCCCTGCCTGCATGGTTCACTCCCCTTCTTACTCATCCGAACATGTGTCCCTCTGGCCCCGTTTTCAAACCAGACTTTGCATCAAACTTTCTTGTGAGCATCATTTTGATGGACGAGGTCGTAAAAATTCTGTCATAATCCATCATGACTCGTCAATTCCATTTTTATTTCCAATGACAATGAAACACTCCTTACATACCAGCCTGCCTTCCTTAATGTTGAAAAGCAACTTGGACCAAAACCAAATCTGATGGACCTAAACTGACTGCATACTTAAGTTTAAACAAACACATCAAAGGATATCTACTAGAGAGGTGACTGGCATTAGGGTTTTGAACCTTAGCAGAACAGATGACTTCTCATTGCTTTCATTTCATTTTGCAGGCAACAATGGGGTGTTACCGCTGGAGCTGTGAGCGCCACCTCAGCCGCAGGGGTGGAAGTGAGGAACATTTCTACACAGTAGGGGATCAGAAGTCAGCAACACTCTCTGATGATGGGATTTAACGATTCAACAACTGCTGATGAAGATGATTGTTGAATTGAACTGTGGGCTGATGATGTGCGCCACATCCACCAGGGTTATCTCCAACTCAGCCATGACCCCGCTTAAATGTACTGTCAGTATCTGATTGGCAAGGTGCATTTAGAACAGGAAATATTTGGGTAATGCAGCCAGGTTTCAGGCATCTTTTTGTATTACTCGATAGCATTTTACAAGCAAATAGCAACCACAACACGGTCACAACAAAAATCTCATCCACCTGTTTCCTTCAATATTACAAAAACATTACGAGACCGTCAGACATGACGTCTTCTGTGAAAGTGAAGAGACTGATAGCAAAAGCAGCCCAGTTGGTCCTACAATAAGGGAAAAGTCACCGTGGACAAAGAGCATTGCTGTGGTGTGATGCGACCAGCTGTTCACCAGTGTTACATTTCACAGGCTACTGTCATCAGACCTGCAAAGATGCAAGCTGTTTCTACAATGCATTCTGTTTTGAGTGGCTATTTTAAATGAAGGAATTGATTCATTTTATTTATTATTTATTCATTTCACTTCAATCTCTGTAAATATTGGGTTTATCCCAAGTTTGAAAGTGAGTGCTACAAACTACTGTTATTTTCACTGAGCATTTTTTAATAAGTCTAACATTTAGATTTGGCCAATCATCTTGAGAGTAGGGAAAAATCGCAAAACAAACAGAAATGTGTGGAGAGAGATTAACACATACTGCTAAATTTTCTTTTTTGAAGTGTTTCAAAGGTGGATTTTACTTGAAAGCAGATGTTCCATTTAAAGGAAAAATCAGAGAGAGATACGGCTTACATAAACGTACTAGTACAAGCATGGAACCTGTTCACAGTCACACAATGCACAAAAGGATAGGACAGGCATGTAATCCAGGCAGGGCTCACTATTTTCTACAGTACTTCAGGTGGCGTAAGCATTCTGCGTGCTAGGGAGACTTTGATAAATCTGCAAAACTTTCAGAGTTTCCTAATAAAAGCCCCACAGAGCAGTCTCTTCCAACCCGTGGAGGCAATACTTTGTCTCTGACAAGACAGCCGTCCAGATGCTTTCCCTCAATAAATGTCTGCCTCACACAGAGAATAGGGTGCTAGCACTCAGGAAGATAAGTAGCCTGACTAGCTAGAGGAAAAAGTGTCAACTACTTTTCAAATACACTCTAAGCTTTGCAGCTATTCCAACATCAATATGTATTAGACTTCAACCACACAAAAACAACAACATAATCATTGTGGTGCTTTTTTCCACAGAACAAACCAGTGGTGTTCTAATAACGCATTTTATTTTTCTAATAATTTCCCATTGGCATGCAGGAAAAACTACTCGGACACAAAGGGATGCATTGAAAAACACAAATCAACTTCAGCGTTGTTAATAGCTCTCATTAGGAAATCTCCCCAAGCTTTGCACCCAAGTGCATCACTTTTCTGGAATCAAAAGGAGGGGGGACGTGAAATTATTCCCTCTGTTGGAGGAAGCTGCTTCTGCTGCTAAAAGGAAATTAAGTAAAAATTATGAGCTATCATCTTGCATGAATAACTGACAAAGGCCAACATATGTGTTCGTAAACAAATAATTTAAAAATTTGAAAAATATGTCAACATAGTTATTATATATTATAGTAAAGTGCAACTGAAACTGTTATCCATAACGATATTATGACTCTAATACCAAGTCTGTGTCTTTTCCTTCCCCTGTATGGTGACTTATTGTTTCCAAATTCAAATCTAACCAATCGAAACTGCGATGCAGGAACAGCAATTTACAGTTAAATTGTTTTTACATGATTCATGTCCCCAAATAAGGCATTTTTTGCAACATCAGCATCACTTATGGTCTTTTAAATGAGGAGGAAAAATCTAAAATTAAAGCTCTCCCAAATAAACATGAACACACACACACACACACACAAACCATTTCAACAGATGAAAAGCCTGCCAAATGAAAGAGTAATCCATCACTTGTGCCATTTTGCATTTGCAGGGTCCCTCATTTCAACAATGGAGTGACTGACAGGGAACGATAAGGGCCCCTCTGTTGACCAAAACATTGAACTCAAGGGAAACAATGGCAAAGTCATCATTCTACAGCACAAAGAAACTGAAATGATCCTTTGAATGGAAATTAATATTAGTAGCCTTGGTTATAATAACTTGTGGTGGAAAATAACGTCAAAGTAAAGCTAATTTTCTCACAGCTAACATTTAAAAAACTTGGACCTAAACTCTAAACTTGTGGCGCCGTAAATGATATTAACTGATAAACAGAGTGTGAAGATTGTCCTGAAAACGGAGTGCAAACCGTTCCAACACGCCACTTAATAAAGAGCTAAATAACTGACCAAAGCTAAACAGTACCCTGGACCTACCACAGCTTTACAGGAAATGGCAGTGCTTTTCTTTTCATTAACCATGCATAGAAGCAAGTAACAAATGAACTCCAACCGACTGAGTAAAAAGTTAGCCCAAAATAATTAAAGAAATTAAATATTCAACATAAAACTTCTTATTATAGCATCGCTGCCTCATAAATCTATAGAGAAGAAATGAGTGGATTAATTTGAGTGCTAATGGAGAAGAAAGCCAGTCATTTCCCTTTCCTCCCATTCAACTTCATTTAGCCTTTTAAGAGTTAGACCTTCTATTACTTATCTGACGGGTTTCTGCTGCATGGCAGATCAGGCAAACTGTGTTCAGAGCATTGGTCTCTATTGCTCTAAAAGAGGATTCTGTGGCTAAAGAAGCAAGCTAATAATGACAAAGATCTGAGCTTAAGTGCTCTGGAGGGAAAGTACCCCCCCCCCCCAAATCGTCCAGAGCCCTCTGTGCCGTTTTTACCTCTTGATGGGGAAGTTTTGCTAAATGTAAAGTGCTAAAGTGCAGTGCTCTTTGAGGCGTGAAAAAAAAGGAGAAGAGGGGAAAAAAAAAGACGGTACCTCAGAGACAGTTCTGCCTGCGGAAAATACCTGTACATCCCAACCTTACTTTACACAGCAGTAAAAATCCTAACCACCAGGCTCCATGAGGAGTTTCCTTGCTAAACATATCACAGACATATCCATCTGCTAATGCTTGATAATTTTAATATCGTTTAGTTGGAAAAATTACAAGTGTCAAAAATCTTCCCCAGAACGCCTTCCCCACATTTGCCTCCCTTCGCTTTAATCTCTCTGTGACTTCTGGGACTTTGACAGTGAAGTCAGGCCAACTGTCAGCTCCGTCTAAACCACCAGTGGATCATGTGAGGGAAAAACCAAGTGGCGGGTTAAGGGACATGATCTCCAACACAAAACAGATCCAGAATGCCAACACTTATCTTGTGTTTAACATTTTCAAAGCTCAGAAATTAAAATTGAAAAGGTTCGGTCTTATTGTAGGTTTTGTGTCAGTGTCTGCACTGGGCGCGGCAAAGGGATCAGCATTCTTAGAGTTACTAAATTCCATCAAGGCTCCCTACTGTCTGACCCACCAGCATGGCATTAACGGGGCCATACCGTGTTGGTAACACCGAAGCACTTCAGTACTGACCCCCTCCCTTTCCATAGTAATCAAATATTTCAGACTGAGGTCAAAGCCATACTGCAGGTCACACTACGGGTGTTACTACCCAGTAAACGCAGCATGCTATCATGATTGCAGATCAGCGTTTAAGAGGTGTTGCATGGTTTAAATATGAACTGTTTGAAAAGGTAAGGATCCCATTTGTTCACAAGTTGATCTCTGCACTGAGCCATGTAGCTTATCCCATCGGACAGCCCCGAAATAAAATGGTAGGTGAACCATGATGTAATTTCCCTCAGCATCTCCTGATGTGTTTTGCCTGGTGCTCGCCTATGAAGAGGCTCCCGACTAGGAAAATGTTCAGATCACTTCTGCTCTCCGTAATGAGTTTTGCCACTTGTGTTATATTTTTGACAATATTAAGAGCAGCACTGCAGTGGACAAATGCCACCTCTCTGTCACGGTGTGTCACTGGCTGGGGTTACACTTGTCTTTTAAATGTGACCTTTGTGTTTAGATGTAGCAAAGCTGAAAATGCGTCCAACCGTGCTGCTGCTTAAATGTGAATTATGTGCATGGATTGACGATGAGCTCCGTCCCTCTAAATATGGATACCCGCCCCACCTACATGGTGGCCAAAATTAAGTCCATGCATTAATGGGACTTGTTTGGAATGCAAGCTTGGCCACAAATGTCGACCTTTGACCTGGATCTAACAGTGTAGGTGTATAAGACTTGCATGATTGCTTTCAATGAAAATAGTGTAGTTAAATGCAACTATAACAAATGAGATCTACATTTATTTATCTGTATAATTAGTATTGTGTGTGGTACAACTACCACAACACCAGGAAATAAATAGTTATTTGGCAGATAGGATTTATGCTATTGATAAATTAAATCATCCAGGCTTCAGGTTCATGCTTCAGGCCTCAGTTGCAAAACCTTCATCTTTTAAGTCTTAAAATAGGCAATAGTTATTTACTTAAAGGTTTTTACATCAGGTTCAATTACACTGTACAGGTGTTGTGCTTTTATGTCCAGCCCATGCACAATACCGCGATAAAAATGTATTCTTGGGAAGAATAACTCTTCTAGAAACTCTATGCCTGATTTTTCTGGGGAGAGGTTTCAGAATTGTGTCACCAGATGGCCAATACTTGTGGGTGGACAAGCCACCATGGCAGCAAAATATGTTCAGTGCTGAATTAACCAGCCCTGCGTCGCTAAATTGACTATGCAAATTAGTGTACATGTCAAATACTCTAAACTAAATTGGCAATTCAAATCAAGTATCTAAACTGTTACTAAATAATATAAGTGTTGAGAATGAGAAGTCTCTGGGGCGAAATAGGATAGTAGCGACTTAGTCAGACCACATTGAATCTTAACTAAAACTGACAAGGGTGTCCTATAAGCTTAATGCTTTTATTTAAAGTGCAAACTATTAGCATATTCCATTCAGCTGCTTTTTAATAGTAAATCATTGCAGTTTTTCAGACTGAATAGGGGTTGCTTAGAGTCATAACATATCTTGTATATACTTCCAAACTACTACTGTTGTACCAAAAATCTATTTTCTTCTTTCTTAACATGTTGACAGACAAAATCCTATAGCTTTTCTCTGATAAAACAACACTTGGGCTTCCATTTGCAAGTGCAAGTAAAATCTAATCAATACACATTATCGGCTCAGGGAGGGGCCAGATTTGTAAGAAGACAAAGATCCAGTCTAAAGGGAAAGACTGTGAACTCTTCAACTCGAAATCTAAAATGAACATTTCCTGGCAAGTCAGCTGTGGACCTTTAATTCATCATTTATGTCACTTGGAGAACACGCTATAATTTCCCATTCTAAAATCTAAATGAGACCAGCTTTCCACAGGCACAGCACCCCAGTTAAGGTGAAAATAACAGGAGCAACAACAAATTACTAAAACATGCTGTGACCTTTCAAGTCTGAGGTGGAAACCGTGTGTATACATTTTCAAAATATGAGGGGACATAAAAAAAGAAAAAAATAAAATTCCCATCACAGAAATTGAAGTGTGACTAATGGGTAGTGAAAGAGCTGGTCTGTAACCTGAACTCTAAATAATCTCGCCCGAGTCTCCATGGCCACTTCGGGGGAGAAGTGGGGGGGTTGACAAGGGGAATGGCAGACCACCTGCACGCCCAGTGGAGCCAGCTCTGTACTGGCACCACCATTTGTTACGCTCTGGATTCCCATTACTTCAGAGCTAAGTTGGCTGGGAAATCCATCTCCTAGTGTCAGGTTTATCAAACCTCTATGCAAACTGCAAAGGTGAAAAGAGGGGGAGAGTTCACAGTCATGGAAGTAACCTATAGAGAATAGCGAGGACTTAATTTAGGGTGCAGCAAACAGAGTGTTAATATATAGAGGCGTATTTATCTTTGATCTCAGGTTTTGAAATATTTAATATTTCAACGTTTCAGGACAGTGTGAAGTCTAGGAAGCGAGCCTCTGCATTAAAAGTATAAGTAGCACCATTATATGCATGCAAGGCAGACTCAGCAAGCTTAGTGTCAAGCCTAAATTTAATAGGCAGCAAAACACACAGTGAAAGCTGCAAACAGAGTTAATTTATGCTCAGTATTAGAGGGCAGCGTTAGCCAAGCCTGTTTGAATGCCAGGTGGGAAAGTCTGCACCAAGGAGAAACTCTTTAACCTCGTTCATTTCATTTTAACTGATCAGTAATCAACATAAAAGAAAAAAAGTAGATCAGGAAGCAATGATACAAAACTAAACTCCTCGAGTCACAAGTAATAATGCAAATTATCTATCAAGAAAATATGCTTCTCAAATATGAACATTATGATCCATCTATCTTTTATATTATTAATTAGGTATATTTGGTTTTAAGAGTGTATGTACAAGAGAATAAGGCAACTCACACAACACCACGTTGGACTTAAACCATCTAAATGTTTAAAGAGAACAAGCTTAAAGAGAATTGTGCTCTCTTCAATAAGTGATCATCTTCACTTATAAGTACTGTGAGAGTGCTTTTGGAGTTAGCATTATGTTAAACAATGAATGACCCCAAAAATTCAAAAAGGGGAGAGAAGCGTTCCTTTTTTCCCTTAACATTTCTAGGACTCGGCACAGGCGTAGAATTGTTGAAAAGGTGCGCGCGCACACGCACACACCTTGTGAGTCTTTGTAGGTTTCAAAGTGGATATAAAAAAGGGTCAAGGAGGTTTTCCTGCTTCCTTAGACAGACATCCTTGAGGCCTATCCTCCCTGCATGGTTCTCTGCATCAATAACAGAGACTGACATGCACAAGATACTCTCAAGGAGAGACAGTCAGTTTGTGTCGCCAGAGTGCTTGCCATGAAATAAACAAATGAGAACTGACAATCCTTGTGATGGTCCATACATCCTCGTGAAGAGGATACATCCTCGTCTACTTGGTCCACCCCAAATGGATTTCTCACTAAACCCAGGTAGCAAAAGAATCCCCGCCCCAAAGGTATAAAAATAGCAAAGAATTAATTGCCAGGATTTTTGAAAAATCCCCAAAAAAGGAGATAATGTCACAGTGAGTGTTCTGTGTGAACGGCCATGAAAGACCGATCAGATGCACTGAGCATCTGGGAGCAGCAGCACTGAGAATGTGAACTAGTAAAATGTCTGTCAGGAGTTTAAACAGACCTTGAAGAGCGTAGAAATTGTATTAGTTGCAACAATGTACGGCTCCCAGAGGGATTTTATAACAGAAGTGTGGGAAAGAACAAGGATATGCTACAACTGCATCTAAATGCACTGATAATCTCATTTGTATGAGATTTTTTCCCCAACAAAGTTTAAAAGTGTTGCAAAGTGCTATGAGAAATCCTGGTATACACAGTCAACGACCGGAAAACACATCATTGCTGCCAGTAGCTTGTTAAGTAAACTTGCTAACTACAGCTCATGAGCTCTCGTCTGAGAAACTGAAGGGTGTCTGTAAAGAGATTGGGGCCAACGCAGGGGATATGTAATTAAAAAGACTCAACATTAAAAATAAAAATCATTCAGTATTTGTGCTCAGTGGCTTATTTTAAGATTTACACCTCTTACAGTGTGAAGTGGACACTGAGGACCCCTACAGGGTTCCTCTGGGGTCTCGAGGAAAATTGGGAATGAGTTCCTTCTAATTTCGTTCACTTGAAATTCGCCATCTTGCAAAGGCAGGAGAATTACGATAATATTAACAGTTTTCAATTATCTTTGTACGGCTAAATTGTCAACTAAGGTCACTGTCAATGCCTGTTTGGTGCTTTTGGCCCGGAAAAACAGACTAGTTGATGCCTTTTATTCCTCATTTCTTTGTACTACTATTTCAAATTCATCTGGTTGTCCGGTGGATGAGCCAAGGTCAAATGTTTTACAGCTGTTAAGTTGTGCAGTTGAAAAGCAAACCATGCTAAATATACAAAATTAAATAACTGCAGAACTTTCAGTGTGAAGTGTGAATTCAGGCAAACACATGTGGGACATTTGGTTCCCTTGAGTTCAAACATTAATTACAAAATTTGGCTTCTCCTGCTGGTATTCTAACATTTGGCCTTGTACGGCCCAGTAGCGTTTCAATTAAAGTCTTTTCTGTTCTAGTCTATTTTACCAACTTGTTAAAGGTTCCATGTTTTACACTTCAAGTTTAAATACATTTGAGGTTTTAAAATCTAAAACTCATCTCTATATAGTTTTACATTTCCTCTCTTGCTTTTGTGTCCGTCTTTTGAGCCTTCTGATTGGCTGACCTTTAAAATTACGTATGTGGCTTCTTCGTATTATTCACCTTCTTACATATGTCACTAACATAATGTATCTTTTTTTTTTTTTTTACTTCACAGACATGAGGTTTAGAGATACTTTCAAAGGATAAAAATGATTTTAGGTGAACTGTGTGACTCCAATTAAAGACCTTTCCTAGATCACAAAAATCCTTGGCAAAGCTTTAGAATTGTAGTTTAATTAGGATGCAGGAATTCAGGAATTGAAGGCTTAACATATATCAGCTGTCAGCTGCTCTGAGCTCTAATTGCCTTGGTTTTTTAGTTGAAAAGTCAACCAATGTATAGCCTAAATACAGGAGCATCTAAGAGCAATACAGTAGGTATGGACAAAGGAGAAAAAGAAAGAAAAAGTTTTCACATGATGCATTTCTACAGCTTTGGTTTAAAGCTCCTAATTAGTTGAGACATTTTGCTTAGTGGCTTGGCATTTTAGCCACAGGGGGGCTGATACAGTAGATTGTATTGGACATGCTAGCAAAAGGACACAAACTAAAAGGCTGATTCAGGAATCTAAATCCTTTGGTCTACTAAAATTGTGCAAAGCAGTGCCAAAAAACCAAGAGCAGACAACACAGTATTACGATTTCATGCTAAATGTGATGAGGGTAAATTCATGGCACTTAGTTAAGGTTCGGAAAATGACAATAGGACACCTGCAATTTGCAGAAATAAGCTATTACCGTTAAAAAATTTCATGCAAGCGTATCCTCCATAAAACTTGTTATCACAAAAAATATACAACAGCAGGAAGGCCTAGATAGAGATGTTCATTACACATTGCTGAGACAAACACATTTGATGGATTAAACAGTCGAACATAAGATGTTTGAACTGCTGTCCTGGTTGTTAGAGGAGATCAAAGTAGGGCCTGAGGGTCTGGTAAGTATGGGGAGCAAGATTGGTTCAGTAGAGCTCCAAAAGAACAAGTGCTGGACCAAGGAGATACGACATCAGACGTGTGCACTGCATTCCCCCAGGCTTGTTATTTCAGAACTGTCAGTCTGGTCTGCACCAAATGTGCTGCAAAGGAGGAAGTCACACTCTTTCAGAAAGTACTTCTAATTTCAGAATAACAGTAAGCCTCATTTGGTAATCTGCCATTTTAGAGAAGTTGGTCGAATAAGGGGAAAAAGTGTTGATTTTTCTTAGATGACACTTTCTCTGTAATTTCTCCTCAAACTTTGAAAGATGTCACACATTTCAGAGCAAAAGGAAGCACTTAGCAATTTTAAAATGTGTCATAATAGGTTTCCAGAGATTTTATTTCCATAAAACATTTCTAAAGATTTAATTAAAATAAATAAATAAATAAATAAAAACAAATGAAAAACTACATCCAATGGAAGTAAAGTGCTTTGTAGGATAATAAGCTCTCACCAAATGACATGTTATGCTTGGGAGGAGACCCTTGGTTTCAAATTTCAAGCAAGGAAGCCGCAACATCAGATGTGGACATTAAAGATATGGATGTGTGGGGCACTCACTCTGCTGTTAGAGTCCTTCTCTCAGTGACACTTACTATATTTGCTTGCTGATGGATTGCCTGTCTGTGTGTACTAGTGCACATAGAGTGCTGATAATATGGGGTTTCTTGCTTAGCTTTTATCCACATTATACCATGCAGGTTGAGGCTGTCCCTTTCCACAACATTTCAGAAACTCAACATTACCACATTTCGATGTGTTTTTTCCACTCTAGCTTCTTTGTTAAAAGCTGGAATATACTCAACATGAAGTGTTGAACAGTGTGAAAGCCATCACCGTGGGCGTGCAGATGCCTTTTTAGGCAACAGGCGCAGACATAGTATTTGTATTCATATTTTACAGAATACATAATGAATAAAATAACAAAATGAATCATCGGTTGCAGCCCAGCACCCTCTACTTCGAGTCAATACTGCACCCCTCAGTGGTTAAGAGAGTTTCTCTCTACACTTTCAAGAGCAGCCAAACTGAATAAGTAGAATCACCTGTCTCGCAACATTTTGGATGATGCAACACACAGCTTGTTCTTTCCAAGATCTCTCCCAGGCTTAAAATTCGACATCCACTGAATTTACAGTTGTACTTTCAGTAATACTTAAAAGCAAAATTGAAGCAGAGGCAGACAACATAAAGTGCACGGGATGTGGTGAGAACATCAGCTGAGGAGCTGCAATTGGTGCATTGACTTGACACGCCAAATGACTCTCTTAATGTGTCTAAATCCACACAGGAATGCATGAAGATATGTCGGAGGAAAATGGCATCCAGTACTGTGTTATTGTCATAGGAGGACGTATTACCATCGTCCTTGTGCATAGTGTGACCAATCAATTTAACTTCCTCCTGAGAAAACAACAAGACAAGTGCGAAAAATCAGCATCTGCTCTGTCCTGCCTTCTCTAATATCTGCGGTCCATTCAAAGACCTATGATATCACACAATGCTCCGTTTTTGAGAAACATAGGCAACGGCAAGAAAAGGGAGGAAACTGTGGAAGAGGGAAGGAAAGGGAGGCTTTTGTCTCCACATTTCTCATGGTGGGTATCGGAAACAGCCAGATGCTGTCCATCACAAGTGAAGGCCAGAGAATAGACTGCCCTATTTATCTAATGAAGAGGTCAAAGGGTGGAGGGAGGGAGGCAAGTGGGACAGAGCCACAACTGTCACAAAGCCATAGCCAAAGACCTTATTGTAGGAAAGCCACATTACCCAGATCGTGGCACAGTAATAATAAATGCATAAAGGATAGAAAAGCCATATGACACCAAGAAAATCAGCTCTTTCCCCAACCAGTCTGTTGGGAACATGAACCTGAAAACGTGATCACTATTTTATCACCTAAAATTAACACGAGGCTTCGGTTCGTTTGATTTAAGGACCTGTTATATTAATCATTTAAAATGAATCCCTTTGTTGCAACAAATTTCACAGTTCAGTCATCAGTTCATGGTTCGATAATAATTAATACTTCAGGGGAGACGAAAACTTTCTCTAAAATAATTTACAACTTCTTTTTTTTTTAAACATTTATTATGAAAAACGTGATTACCACTGTTTACATCAAATAATGGCTCATTGACTAATTATGAGAAGTGCAGCATGTTTATAGGAAATTGAAATTAAAGCCAGCAGTGCAAATTAAGTTCTTCACGCTCAGTTCACCTGTTTATGCTCAGACTCAGATAAGACTCTTCAATTTTTGTTATACACAGTTAAGTAGCCCTTCATCGGGGGGGTCATTTCCAGAGCAGTGAAGAATTCCTGGATGTGTTTTTGTTTTTTTTGTTGTTGTTTTTTTTTTTTTTTTTTACTGTAGTGTGCCAGCACCAAAACTCAACAGGAAGGAACAATAAAGCATCACTCAAACCTGATGCAGACACTGTTTGGTTGACGACATCAAAAATGGTTTCCAGACATGTACCCACCCTCCTCCAAACCTTCACTCATCATTCTTTGTCCAATGGTGCTGTACCTTTCTGGGGATCTATGACGCTCTAAGTGACACTGGAGGCTATTCTAACTCTGTTCTCTTTTTGGCATTCATCACAGTCGACGCTCACTCCAGAGGCTGACCCAACTAGCAACTATCATAGTTTGGATAAAAGATAGCTGTCCAGCTTTTCTAAGTAAATTTATATTCTGCAAAATGAAAAGTGTAACTACAGTGTGCGACGCCAAAAACGTACTGCTGGAGGTGATGAATGGTTTTGCTATTAGGCATTTATTATTGATTTATTTATAATAATTCAACATTTCATAAAAACAGCACCATAAAATAAAAGATTAATTGATAGATCTAAAGTTAATCTCAAGGTTTAGGTAATTTATGTATTACAAAAAAAAAACAACTTAGGAATTTGTAGGTCAAACTTTGAGGTATTTTTTGAATATATAACATTGCCATAATCATTTGTTGGGTGAAAAACCAAGGGGAAAAAAATGCAAGTTGATTAATGATTTAAAAAAAGGACATAGTTGCTCCAGCAATTCTCGGAACACAAATACCATATTACCATATACCATAAGTGAGAATGGTTGACCCACGATTTCACTGAGGATTTCTGTTAACAAGATGGAGAAGCACGGTAGCAGCTATAAACTCTCCCCCTTGAGCTGGAGGATCCCACTCTGAATGAAAACATCTTCAACAGCCTCTTATGAAGAACAAACATTCAAAGTGACTTTTGTCATCTTTGTTATCACCAGAGGGGTCAATAAGACGCAGTACTTGAACCATGGCCGTCCAGAGCTAAAGATGCGACTCATCTGCAATTCTTCTCAAAGGATTGCAATTATATATTTAATTTTATGTCTTGCTACTTCAAGTCCAGAAAAGGCAACGTGGGTTTAATTCGAAGTGTAAAACTAAGCAATAACTTAGTTATTTTTCAGTAGAGCGAGGGAGTCTGGGGGTTAAGTCAGCTTCATTGTAACAACTTGGTCCTTCAGCACAAAAACAGATGATTGAATTTGCGCTGACTGCTCTCAGGCCATGCAAAGTTTTATAAAATGAAACTCAAGCGTAGAGTTAATATACGGCCGACGGTTTATGAATATCTTGTATTAAACAAAGACCATTCACAGAATTCAGTGTCTATTTTTTTATTTCCACTTCCTCATTTGTAGAAAGTTATATGTGGTAGTTCTTTTACCTAACTTTATGTAACATGCATTTGATTACGACATCTGCATAATGGATGATGCTGTAACCATAGTAACACCTGTGATTGATGGCTTTGTTAAGAGGAATAGTTACACAACATTAAACTGGTGTAATAGTGCATGGCAGTCATCTCAATAACCAGGGACAAAGCAATTACCAAGTCATTAAAAAAAGGAATAGACTAATACAACATGGTGCACACAAGTATGAGTGACATGCTTTGAGTTCAGCTGTGTGAATGTTTGTCCTTAATAATAATGTTATTAGTGTGTACAAACTGTGTGTTTTGTGGAACTTTTGCGATTACACTTTTGCACAAGCGAGCGTGGATTTAGTTCTGATAAATTATCTGATTATCTTTGCGTACTAACATTTAAAAAAGACTCGTGCTACTACATCACTGCTGATGCTGTGTTAACTTGAATGGCCATTTCCACTGGGATTTCGTACAGCCGTGTCTGGCTACTAATTTGATGGCTAAGTCAAGAATACTTGTTTACAGGAGTACCGTCCAAGTCTGCAACTCAGAAGCCAAGAATACAGCGCGGCAACACTGGTAAAGATTGAGAGAACTCAAAATTCAAATGAGAGAAAGGAAATGGAGTGAAACAGCTGTGCTGTTGTTCGTGGAGAGCAGCATGCATACCGGGTAAGCACGCACAACCGCACACAAAGCCATATACACGTGCATTGACAGCAGTGCCACTCAATCATCCTGGTTGAGGGCCAATCCATCTATTGCTGGTTGACTGGGATCCAATCACCATTCCCAACAGGGCTAGAATGAAAGAATGGCAGACAGCCTGTGAAGAGGACCACTCTCTCATGGTGGATGGATGGGACAAATTTTAGGGCGGTTCATGAGGCATCCCATTTCTAGACGAACACAGCATAAAAAATCTCTGATGTCACACAGCTTTAACTGTAGCTAGTCTGTGTGCAGAGCGCATATCTATTGCCCAAAATACTTGCTGTCAAAAGTGCGTATTTTGCTATGAAGGTATTTCTACCACTCAACCATAAGGAGCCCATTAGGATGTGTCATGAGTTTCAGTTTTATTTGTCCCCAGTGGATTACATTAATTTTTTGTGTTTAATGCTGCAAGACCTTCTCATTCCCTTATAGCAACACAGACACAACTTGACACGAGAACAAAACGGGGTGACAGTGCACATGAAAAGAAGCTTTTTAAGTGCTTAAGGTTCAAAAACAGAAAAATAAACTTTCCTGAAAGTGAAGTGGGGGACTAGACGGTGAATTCTGAGTGTGTCTACTGGATATCAGGTCAGCTATAAATGATAAATGCGTCTTTCTTTACAAATCAGGTGAGAGTGAGAATGTTAGGTCTAAGAGGAGAACGAGAGTCGAGATAACTCTTAAGACGAGCGTAAGCATAAAACTAGGAAAACCATTCATGTGGCACTGTTAAGATGGGTTTAGGATGGACTTGTATGTAAAGCTTCATTTTTTGGTTTTGTGCTGTGCAGGCAACAAACTGAATAAATCATCTTGGACTCGGCAGATGAATTTTTTCATTAATTAATATGCTGTGTTACACTCGCTGTTTTACAGGGCAAGTCAGAGCCTTGAGGGAAAAATCCTTGGGAAAATCCCTTAGTGTTGCTTTAACTGAATAATTTAAAAAGTATTATTTTTAACAACTCCATATTGTTAATTGGCCCTTGCTGAAAATTTGGTATTCATGGCTGAGCCCTCTTACCTAATAGAAAGAAGCCTTTCTAGAAATGTAATCAACACTGACATGGAAAATCACAGAGAATAGCCGTTTATGAGGCCTGTTGGGATGTAGATCTGTTGTGCCGGTATATTAATGGCATCCATTGTGGGGTGTGACAAAGCTCCAGTGCCAACATTCAGACTAGGTGCTGCTGGCTCCGGTGACTGTTAGACCATTTCGCCTGTTTGTAGTAATTTTCCTAAAATGTCTACCAGATACAGCTTCAGTAATTGCCTACATACTGTTTGATATTCACCGTTTTTATCCTTGGTTACACTCCTAAGACGTGTTTTTTTGGGTTTTTTTTTTTTTTGGTCAAAGTCACTTCATGACATAATTTTATTTCTGCTTCAACTGCCATTATCACAAGCTCTGAAGTGGCATCCAGCGAGTCTGTCGATTGTTAAATTTTAGTCTACTGTGAAAACCTGTTCACGCTTGTTTTATAAACAACTGTCCCCTTGTTCCTACATGTAATAAGGTACTTTGATTTCCATGTGTGAACGGCAGACGTAAACAGAATATTAAGTAAAACCCTTTACTAAGATAAACAGCGAAAGGCCAAGTGTATAGTTAAACATTCATTGTGTCTTGCTTTAATGCCTCACTAGATAAGGGCCGCACGGTCCAAAAGCAGTTTGCGTGAGTTTCATCAACAAAAAGGAAAATCTTTATTAATTTCATTTCATGGAAGATAGAGAGTTTGTGCCTTCATCATTTTGGTGACAAAATAAGCCTGTGAAGCTTTTTCATCATGCAACAAATCAGCTGTGCTCACACATTATTTAGAATTGCACATTATATCATGAAAAGAGCAACTGTTTATTAAACCTGAACAATAATTTAGCTTCACTGCATATAATTTTTCCTTTGAAAGTAGGACAGCATGAGAAAGCTTTGATTACGAGACCCAAAACAGAACTATAATGAAAATGTAGTCAGTATACAAGATTCATAATTGAATCAAAAAGGAAAGTAGATATTATAGTTATGCAGGATGACCATGGACAGATAAGATAAATTGTGATTAGCATCGCCTCGTCTTCAAATGTGTAAGAAGCCCTGGATCTGACATCTGTATCCAAAGCTCCTTTTCTTCCTAAACACCAGTGTGACCGCAGTCATTCCCATTCCTGTGAACGCAACATCTCAGGATCGCCTCGAGAAAATCCTAACATTTAGCACAGACTTTAACATGGACTCAAAATGATTTAATTAGATTTTGGTGGTCGTAGGTCAAGGTCACACTGACTTCATGCTTGTGAGAACACAGTATATTAGGAAAGCCTCAAGGGTCTGCCGTCACATCTCATATAAATGTCCACTTTAACTCCAGAATAAACTTGTTCGAATTTGGCAGTCAGAAGGTCAAAGTCACTGTGACCGCACAATGCAGGTTTTTACCCATAAAAAGTCATACATACACGTTTTCTAAAGATTTCATATCATTTTCAATACAGAGTCCTGGATTCTTGATATTTAAATGTTTACCTCTAATCTCTGTACTCGTCTCTTCCCTCAAATCATAGTTTAGAGTAATTTAAAGTATTACATACCTGTACATGTATTTTCTATGAAAATGCGTGGCTACCTTATCACTGTCTCACTAAAATAGTAATCAGAACCTTGCCTGATAAAACTTTTGAGAAACTAGATAGGAAGGTACAGCTTAAGTTATGAAAAAAGCATGTCATTTGGTATTAAACTTATTTCAACTACAAAATAAGCTTACAATGAAAAGTACAAGCCGCAAATAACTTTGTAGGGAAATTTAAATATTATTCCTCTTTGAGGGAAATCAACATGTTTGTGGAGTTTGAGACAAAATTTATTTTCATCAGACAGTCCTTAGCCTTTTTTTTTTTTTTTTAAGGTAATAGATTATGAATTGCAGACAATCTCTCAGTTTAGAAAAAGGAAAGGACAAGTGATTGGGATTGC
Organism: Remorina albescens; assembly: GCA_034769265.1. Taxonomy (NCBI): domain Eukaryota; kingdom Metazoa; phylum Chordata; class Actinopteri; order Carangiformes; family Echeneidae; genus Remorina; species Remorina albescens. Next base: position 5,631,848 of record CM068478.1, on the reverse strand, counting down.
AGCAGAGCAGAGAGACAAACATAACAGATTTAGATCACTGGGCAAGTATGAAAACTCAACACTTAGAGCCACAGGACAATTGTTATTGTCAAACCCTGCTGGTGGGTCTAATCCCTATTATGATGATTAATAAATTAAATTACAGCCAAAACACAGACCATTATTTGGAGTCATCCTCAGGCAAAACGGCTGTTTGCTTTTTCCTGACAGTCTACATTGACAGGAGCAACACAGCCCTCATCTTCCCTGGTTGTTTATTGACAGGTGTTGGAGAATTCAGTCTTGTGCGCCGTTCCTCCCGTGTCAGCGTCACACACAAATATTGTGTTGGCCCGTCTCAGTCAAATGGCAGCTGCAGTGTTGCTCTTGCTAATATGACAAAGCACATGCTCACATTAAAGCAGTGCACCAGAGGGGAGAAGAGCCTTAGGAAAGACACCTACTGAGCTCTGGTCCTATGGCTGCCGCATCGCTCTTTAATATCCAGCATGAACCCTGAAGTGTCGGTCTCTCCTGTCGTTTAATGACAGAGATAACCTTGAAATGCATCACACAGACAAGGAACTGTTTAATTTCACGGCTTTTCCTCTCTAATTTGGATACGGGCAATTTGTCTGGGACTCAACAGGCTTTACAGGATTTGTATTCAGTTCATATTTGGATATATTCAGATTAATTGCAGCCTATACTCGACAAAATGCTGAGAATTCTGATTATGAATTCCAACTCACACTCATGTGTCCATTGTGTTGCATGTTGACATTTAGTAAACAGCTTATTGTTATTAGTGGACTTTGTGATTATGGGAATATACATTATAAGTCAAGTAATGCTGGGAAATTGAAGCTGTATACAATTTTACTGCTTTGCTTCTGGAGAGGAAACACATTATAACAGGAGCTAAGCTGTGTGCTGAAGGTTCTCAGAGCTTTCTGACACTATAGCTGAATATGATCCACACTTCAGAAGTGATGAGACGGTAAACATTTGGAAAGACGTACTCAGTCCAGGCTGACATTAAAGAATGGCCACTAAGACAAACTGCTATTTTGTGACTGTCCACAAAATTCATTATTCACCCTTCATGTGTGTTTAACAGAATGCAGAATGACTTGAAAGCACCAAAGAATGCAACAAGCTGACTAATTTCAAGTGCTTCACTCAATGATGTGAATTCGTTCCTTTCGGCTGTATCAAAAGTTTTCTCAAAACGTCACGTTGGGAGTTTCCTCAGAGTGCAAGATTTCAATAGAAGCCATACCAGGCGTTGGCCACCCACACAGACTGCAAATTCAAAGTGAAGAATCCCACAGCATGAGCGCATATTACAAGTTAAACATCTCAGAACACCAGTGTGATCTTTGAACGTTGCTATAAAGGATGCAACAGTGAAGAAGCAGCAACAACAAATTCATCTTTCTGTAACCTTGAGTGCTCAGCAGCATCACAGAGGGACAAACTCTCCGTAAAAAGACATATTCGCCTTTGCACGTCCTTTAGAGAAATACGGGCTAAGTGTTGCGGAAATCGCTCAACACATCTAAAATAAACACAATATTGCACTGAGCAGTCCAATATCATTTAATATTGGTTGCATTTACCAGCTGAAATTGCATTATTGGAAAAATAATAGGGGGGTAATTACATTTTCCATTTTATTGGTGGCAAATTTATTGGTTTTGTACCTCCATTGCAACAACATATGGCTGCCTGACCTACGCCTAAAACATCAGTTCCCCTCTGGAGATGCGAGGATTTGATGTGATAGTATTTGCTTAAGTAAGCCGTGCATTTTTTTTTTCTTCCTTGGATAAAAACCAAATCTGGATTGATCTAAACTCACAACCAATCGTTTTGATGCTTGATTTATGATGGTCACACTTTTTGCCGTTGCTATTGAAGTTGTCACACATCCAAAGCGACACATGCTGTATACTCATCAACCCAGACGGACTGACACGTTATTGACAAACATTTACTTGCGCTTAACATCAGTGGGAAAATAATCCTGCAGATGAAAGAACGAGGACGCCGGATAATTGGCAGGACACAAATGGGAAATTCAAAAGCTTTCATTTCCTTAAAACTTCACATTAGAATAGAGCTATTGATCTGACAAACTCAGGTGAGACATTAACACACGTTAAGTGATGATTACAAAAAAGGCGACCACTCACCTGCTAACTCCGCAGGTCAGGCCGTTTCTAATCAATCGGCTCGTCTCCTCCTTCAAACAGTAAACTCATTGTAATGCTCCAGAGGCTCATGGTGTAGTATAGACAGTCCTTGACCATGGTATGCTGCTTAAAATGTAAATGAGCCTCTGAATAATGGGACAAGTCAGCAATGAATATGCACACAACCACAAATTATTTTGCTTATCGTATAAATCAGTTTTTGTTCGTCCGTGTTTTAGAGGACTCCATTAATGTAGCTTCTCACCCCAAACCACATTAATATCACTTAACCTCGATGTATCGAGCGTCCCATCGCCTGTGACCTTGTTCCCGGTGGTGGCTTAAATTTTCCTTCGGTGACACAATGACAAGTGGGTTTAGTTTGAGACCACCACAGCCAATCTCTGATGCTGTTGGTGATGGATTAATATTCCAAAACACTCCCCACCTCCAAACTTTTGTTGGTTTATACTACACTCAAAGCCGATTTCTCTCCATTAAAGCGCAGTGATAAACACAACACCACCAACGTTAAAGTTACTATTGATTATTGGCTCTTACCGAGAAGCAGAGCCACTGGAGATATTTAGAACTTTTTTTTTATTTTTTACTTTGGTATTTTCTTTGTGCTGGATGAAAACTGCCGCCATAATTTAACTGACACTCCTCAGTTATTGAATTTCATACAAACCCATGTGCTTAACAAATATGAAACCACCAACAGAGAGTAGTAACGACCTGAGCTTATCAATGATATTTAAACTGCTTCACTGAAGTAAGACCAAGTATGAACCTAAGAATAAGTGTTACAGATTACAAAGGTCAGACTATGTAAACGAACAGATTTAAGAAGTAGAGCCATAAACTAATATCTGCCATCTTTCCTACTGGCCTATTTAGACCCTTTCAAGTTTTACTTGATTAAAACATCATCATGAAAGTTTGAATTCATGTTGTTTTTCTCATTATTTAAACTAACTTGTAACAAGGATTAACAGGAGGACAGTGGCCTAGGACAGAAGAATTATGCAGACCATGAATCGAAGTAGTTCTGCTGACTGCTGTTTTAATCCGATTTAAAAAGGGAACTCATTAAGGTAACGGTAACCTTTTAACTTTTAGTCCGACTGTTTAGCAGCTTACTGCATTCCTCGCGTTCTATCAGATATCATCCGAAGGTTTAGCTCGGAGAGCACCAATTAGAACGCCAATCCGTTTTTCAATTAAAATAATCTGATTTCCCAACCAGCTGGACTTTATTTTGATGTTTGTTTGTTTGGTTGTGGCGCTTCCTTTAGCAGATAAGCTGTTCCTGCCCATTTCTTTCAGATCAGATCAAAGTGACTTAGCTTTGTACAGGTATAAAAAGCACAGATAAGACAGCCAGGAAAAGTGAGAAATACCATTTCTGGTTATGCATCTGCATATTAGTGCATGTTTTATTATTAAGAGATTCTACTTCACTTGCCTTTCTTTGTTTTTATCAGTTTTTAGAACAAAGCATCAGGGCAGTATAGTCACTACACTATACAAACATATAAAATACTTGAAAACAGAAGTTTTATTGTTTTTAGCTATAAAGGCTGCTGAAATATTACGTTGGGTTTTTTCTAAAATCAAAGATTGATATTTTCTCAAGCTGCCTTCTTCACTTGCTTTGGTTCAGACTCTCAGCAGGTTTCTTGCTTTTCACTTCAAACCCCATCTTGTAATCTTTGTATGGGTGGACAAGTCTTGACTCTTCTCTCTGACACATCAGATTGCATATATTTTATTAAGTTGTTTTTTTGGGCATTGCTTTTATTCTGATAGTTGCAGTGAGACATAAAAGCCTTGGAAAGAAGTGGGTGAAAAATAATGAATGAATACCACCGTTGATACACTTCGTTTTATACCGAAAACAAAATGTACACAAGGTCCTCATTTGGAGAAATCTAACTGGGCACCAGTGAATTTCTGCCAAACAATATCAAAACCCGAACCCTCAGGTTGTCAGCAATGGTCAAGACACGGTCATGACACCGTGACTTGGCAAGTCACAGTGCCTTGATTAAAAGCTAAAAGAGATTCAAAGTATAATGGCGGATAGTCTGAGCACTTGTGACGATATCAAACGATATATAAGTAGGACAAGAAATTATTCCACTTCTGTCAGTTTTCCACTCAGCAAGATTTTTTTTTTATTTCAAGCCCATTATTTTTCCTACAATATTCAGCAGACTGTGAAAAACCACATCAAGCATTAACCAAAGGAGAAAAAACATATCCAACATGCCCAACAGACATTTTTTCAACAAAAAGAGTCCAAGTATGCCTGATCACACTATTGAAACACAACAGAACAGATCACCCTATTCTCTGGACACTGTGCACAGCATATGGCTACTCATTACGCCACTCCATTCATTCCCATCCAACACCAAAAAAGGATTAACCATTCCCAGGGAGTAATCTTACTTGGCTGAAATCACATGAGGTGAGTTAGCACAGAAGACTAGACAGCAAAGCAAGGAAAGATCACAACAACAAGTTAATCAACATGCACAGGCAGCAAACCTTATGAGTCCAAGTTGAGCTGCCAAGCCTGCATATAAAGATCTGGCTGACATGTAGCCCTTAAATAATCCCCTTTTAAGTACAGCATTCAGAAACATTAACATCTATCTGAGAAAAGGTGATTATCTGATGGGGGTGCAGGAGGTTTAGAAAGATGGATGGCAGCATGAACAGACACCATGTGGAGACCTGTGAGACCTCCAGACTTGAGATGCCACTCATTAAAACCCAAAGTGACTGCTGCTGGTGCTCCACAGAGAGTTCCAGCGGTTCCCCAATGAGACCCGATGCGAGCCCCCCTCCCACCCCGCCCCGTCTTTGTGTTATGTGCTTACATAACATTGGTGAAGCAGAACTAGGAATTTTCTAATGGGGTGGACTGCAACAGTAGACACAGGTGATGTTGGCTAAAACCTTCTCTGTCAGTTTGCATTTTAAACGCTTCACAAAGTAAGTCAAAACCAGTTTATCCCTGCCCCAGCCCCTGCAGTTCCGATGAGAACAAGTTAAACGCAATCAAAGGAAAGAGCATGCTTGATGTGAAAACATTCTGGTAATTCTATCATGACTATTGCTTACACCTGATCCTTTAGTAATCCTTACTGACTTAATAATGAGACTGATGCCTACTTGCATGTGAAGCATACAACCATCTATGTGTAAGACAGGAATCAGCGTGGGAATCAGAGAGGTGTTTGTCCAATTTTAAAAGGCCTAAAACACTCAGTCTTCTGAGTGGGGGGGGGGGGTGCTCAGTGAAATTGTTTGCCATTTTAATTGCTTCATGACAATAAAGCTTTAAATAAGCTGCACCATTTCGATTGACTCAAGCTTTTTCAAACATTTTCAGGTTTACTCTGTCAATTAATTATCTCAAACACTGTAGGGCGGATTACCTGACTAAAAGTAGAAATTTAAGACTGTTTGGAAATTCCAAATCTCAGACATGGATATAAAGCTTATTAGGAAGGAGGACACACAACGCAATCCCAGTCTTCAGGCTTAAACATCCAGAAGGTGCTTAGCCATATTATTTCACAGTATTTCACAGAGAAGACTTTTCATGAGGCAATTCCTATTTCTCTGACTGTGGTTCCTCAGTCGGGGATAAGGTTCGTATCGATATATACTCTTTGACAAAGAAAGATAGAGGTGGAAAAACTGCTTATCCTTGTTCTTGACACATTGAGTACAAAAGGCTACTTGTTTTGCTTTGTAACTTCAGTGTCATAAGTTTGCCTCTTTTTTATCTGAATATATGGCCTGGGGAAACTTAGAGCACAGATTGGAGGCGGCGCAGTAGGGGAGCTGTGAGTGTACGTGAGAGTTGGTGTGCATGTTCTGGCATACAGTGGTGGCGAGGGCTAATACCTATGCACAAAAAGTGGGCCCAACCATTCAGTGCATCTTGGGCCATAAATCAGTGCCTTGCTCAACCTGGCCAAAAACATTTTCAAACCCATTTGCAGGAGATAATGCCAGCTATTCCTCCCAGCCCCGGGGACAGGAGAGCCAGCCTCATGAATCATTGCCCTTTTAGAGGAGGTGCAGCATGGATCTCACCTAGCTATGTCCATAGGGTCCTCTTAAGTCTTCCTGGTGGGCAGAAACAAAGGATGGCACTGAAGCAAATTGTCTGAACAATGACCAACAAGTTCCAAAAATCAAGTTATGAAATACTGACAGTAGCTAGTTTCTGTCTCTGGCAGTGCCACCTCTATAATAAACTATTGTTATTCTGCTGCGTAGGAATACGATATTGCCACAGCACCTGAAAAGGTAAATACTTTATTCCAAGACTCAAAGGAACTGCATCCATAATAAGTAAAGATTTTGCATGAGTGCACTACATGACAAATTGAAATTGCATATGTGTCTGTCTTAGTGCCAAAGAATGTAGCAATTTAAAAATGAGCACATTGAGATATCATTCTTCGAGTTGGTGGATGAATGGCATTACAATACTGTAACTTTAAGATAGCAAATATCACTCTCTTGTGTTATATAGAGACCAGGCACGGGTTTGGAGGAAGATGAAAGAGGGGGAAAATATCTATATTTCTTGTCGCGGTTATGTGTTATCTCACCACCATGACAGTTCAATGTGGACAGCAAATTATTAGACTATTCGTATCACTCCTGCATACAGGAGAAGTCATTCCTGAAGTCAGTTCCACATTAGTCAGGACTGACTGACTATAGTGACTGAAACAAATATTGTGCCACTAAATCATGTGACTAACAACTAATAATAACTAAACTGCTGGGCAAAGATTGCTTACATCATCATCATCATTAGATGGTTCAAACAGTTACACACTTGGTTATGGTCATTTAAGCCGTGCTTAGTAAATGGTTAGTTTGTTCTTATTAAAATTATATCAAAAGCATTAGATTATTTTTTAAAAACAGCTGAGTATTGAGGCAACCATCAAGTGATGTACTGCCTAAAATTTGGCAATACTACCATTTAATATTACTAATACAGACTATAAATGACTACCTGACCAGGAATTCCTCAGGTGTTCTTCATCTCAGCATTTCTAAATGACTTTTTCAGCTTGGATCTGTGGTGAATTGTAAAATGTCCTTTCATAAAACACTACTTAGGACAGATATCTTTTTCCCTTCAGGGGTTCAATAAATGGAACTGAGGATCGGTATAATTTGTGATGGATCAAAACTGGGAGCATTTTAATTCCACGTGTCTGAATCTGACCAGGAATATTGTGACGAATGATCGAAAGCCATTTCTCAGAACACATCTACTAATTGTGTGTTTCGTATTTGTTTGTATTGCCAGACATGGATTTTCTTTTATTAAAGCTCAGTTTGAGGTAATTATTTCCCATTAGTTCCGGCTTTAGCTATAACAATATGTAGTAAAAGCTACTTCTTGTACAGATTATTGTACTACTTCCAGCAAAACTATTTAAAAGTCAGTAATAATGAGAATCTCCTGATATATTGTTTATATGGACTATTTACTTTAAAACAATGTTCTACATCTGTGTTTCCAAACACATGAAAATACTCATACAACACGGTTCTTTAAGATACAGCAGAGGCGTCTGTCCAGTCTGAACATATGAAGCATTCTTAACACATTTGACAAGCACAAGCTGGAGCCCAGAAACTAAATTATTTACAGTAAGTAGCCTCACACTAAACTCCTTAAATATTTTGTGTAATTTCAGCCAAGCTGTGAGAAGAGCTCTCTTAAAAAGTCTTGCCCAGCCCTTAATTCAGTCACTGAATTATTGCATTACTTGGCTTTATTAGATTCACTCATCACTTGTGTCATGTATTCGGGCTTAATCGAATCATGCCATCTGAAAAACATCTCAAACACTAGCTCTGAAGGGTTTCTAGACAGCCTCTGCTCCAAGCAAAGGCCAAAGGCCAAGACAGAGTTTGGATATTGAAAGAAATATTGAAAAAGAAGCCTCATCTGCTGCTGAGAAGAGGAAAGAATTCCTCAGACTGGCTTTAGCTAAAATGCCATTTATTTCCAAGTGTGCCATTTTTATTTACTGTTCTTAGTCATTCAGTGCCTGTCCGTGAGCTCCACTGAGACAGGATGACATGCTGTCAACACTAATGGTCTGCGATTGCATCAAGGCTCTGTCATGAGGACACACTAGGTGCTCAGAGCCAAGGCCCTTGCTAGCCCTCCGCGGACGAAGGGCTGTCATCTCTGTCCCTTACTGCCAAAGAGCCCCGCCCCCGCTCCCGAAAATCCTATCCATCTGCCATACCAGCAGGGCAGACGGAGTGCAAGCATTGCACTTTTCTGCCATTCACTGTTGTGCTTTAGCACTCCCAGCTCATGGCCATGAGGGCTCCTGAGTCTTAGCTTCCGACTGTCAGCACATGGTCAGTTCCGGATTTTGGGTTTCTGGATGCATGACATTATTTTAACTATGTCAAGACAACCTGAAAATAAAGTCACCCTAAAATATTCAAACTGCTGGCCATAAACTACATTAACCACTTCCACATATGCTAAAAGCCACCTGACTATATATATGAATGCTAAAAGCCACCTGGTGGAGTGCCTGATGCCAAGTTCTGCTCTTTTTTAGTCGCAATTATTTTTTAACCTGAAAGAGCAAACAAAATCTCTGTCCATGTGCTTGTATAACTGCGTTTTCAACCAAAACTGCTAATGGCCTGTACAGAGATCCTCTTGAGGAAAAGAGCTTTTTCGAGAGGAAAACACAGGTGAAAGCTACAGTATGCTGACACCCTCCCAATGAAAGCATGCGAGTAAAACTTGCAAGTCATGACCCATCTCCTAAAACATAAATAAAGTGTTATGAACATCAAACTGCAAATGTTTCCATCCCATCGTCAGTTTTGCAACTTCATTGAAGCACATTCATCATCAATGAACTCCCATGTCCTGCCAGTTGGTAATTATTGAGAATCCAAACCAAAATCTGTATGAAAACTGGCACCTTTGATTGCAGACAACATTTAATCAACATAACCTATTTGAATTTGTCATTTTCTTCCATTTTGAAGCATGGAGTGTGTGACATTTAAGTCTAGCTTGATAAGACGGCTGACTGTTTGACCTTCATGTAATGGTCTGCATCAGTTCTGGCACAGCCTGTGTGTTTTGTGTGAATGTGTGCGTGCGCATGTGTGTGTGTTTTTGAGTGCATGTTGTAATTAGATGAGAACCTATGAGGAACACTTAGACAAGTAAAATGAATGACATCAGCCAGCGAGCCATCTCTCCATTCATCAGGATGACACAAAAACAAAAGCAGCCCTTTACAATACAACAAAAACAACATCTGGTGTCAAAACAGGGGACATCGCTTCAGCAGAACTGTATTGTTGAACAGTTACTGAGTAAATTGCATGGTCATTGTTTGGTTCATCAGATGTACCAGATCAAGCGTGTTGGACGGAGTGGTACCAAATTGATACAACTGAGGGGAGCATGTAGTCATCATCTACATAAACTACACTATTTCACACCAGAACTATTCAGTATTATTGGCATTAGTTGCTTCTTGGTTTGGTTTTGGAAATACTATTTTTGTCTTGTAAACAGCCTGAAAACCCACAAACATTCCCTGAACAACAATATGCTACACAGAAAGGCAGCAAAGTCTCACATTTGAGAGGTTGGGAGCAACAATTACTTAATATTGTTGTTTAGTGATTCATCAGTTCTAAAAAATTATTGTTATTCCACTTTCAATGTGTTCATGAATCACTTATTTCAGCTCATGTGTACAATGTATTTAATATCAACTTACGTTGTCTAGACAGTGAGATTTTGATAAAGTAAAATTCCTTTCCCACACTACCATAAGGTATGTTATGAGTAAGCACCCACCTGTTCAAACCTGTAATTACCATGTTTGGACAAAAACAATAATTCACTTTCACATAAGCTAGCAAAGTAGCTGACGTTAATACCAGTTTCCTAAACATGGTTACTGATATTTAACAACTTAGGCATTTGCAATCACTAACAATGAAAGGCATGGCATCACAGAAACTTTGCAGCATTTCAAAAGCGTAGTTGGCTTTCTACTATTGAAACGCTCCACACCATTAATCTTCAGTACCGAGGGAAGTAAACAAGCTGTTAGAAATGCAGGTATTCTAATATGGGAATCTGGGATAAACAACAAATACATAAATTAGAATGTCTACAAATAATCCACTTTCATATATTTGATGGTCAAAGGTTTTAATAGACGGCTTGTGTGGTGAGAATGCAAAGCCATCTAGGACCATCTGAGATCACAGCGACTGCAGATGAAAAGCAACAGTTTCTGCTTCTCAGTACAGAACTTGTTATGAATACCAATGGGCGACTAATGGCACATTGTCGGTATGATATTCCACAATTGAAAGTTTCATTTCTCCCATCAAAAAATCTTTCAACAGCAAAAAGAGCAGTGATATGTTTGAGCTGCCTGTGAGTAATAAAATGATGACTTGAAACATTCACCCACTTCTTATCTCCAATTGTTGTGTTGTGAATGTGCATGAAAAATCCAATTTAATTTAATGGCAGCTGGTATCTAGCTAGTCATATCTATACTTCATTTAGAAAATGATACTCTGTTCACCAAAATTGAACCAAATGTAGACTACAACCACGCTTACCAAGGCAACCATATTCCAAACCCAATAAAATGAAGGTATGGCACCACTAATGAACACAACCAAACACACTCTTTAAACATATTCAATTAACTCTGCCCAAAGGCTCTTACTTTGAAGCAGTTGGAGCTAATGTTGAATTTTAGTCATTAACAGTGGCATTAGGAGAATACTTACATCCTAATAGTTCAGCCAACAAATTCAAACATCCTTCACTCATTAGTTTCAACACTTTTTCCTCTAAATAAGACTGTTAATCCACCTCTCCTGTCTCTGTAATGATTTTTGTGTATTCTTAAGTCTTAGGTGGGAAAAATATAATTAAGGTTGCTCACTACATTTATGAAATGGCCAATTTCTAACAAATGTACACATTACAGACAATACAGAACAAATGCAAAAAAAAAAGAACAAAAACAAAAACAATTGTCCCTTGGTTTTGACGCAACAATCTGCCTCAGCCAATTTGCACACATTTTGGACCACGGTCCTAATTCGCATATAATGGCTGGGGGAAAAGAAAAAGCTCCACCTTGTACAGAAAGGGTTGTGTCTTTGAAAGCAGAAGGACCTCAAGACCTAGGAGGTCCTTCTGCTTAAACGAAAACCAGATGCAACTGATTAACCTAACATTTAACCTTTCAGTGTTCTCCATATTCACTGCTTCACTCAGCAGCACTGACACACTTTGAACTAAAAACAACAAATCACACAAGGAATGGATAAAAATAGGCCTTCCGTGGTCGCGCAGGCCGTTTTTAGGCCCTGCATCTGTTTCCGCTTTCCCCAATGCAGGGGCGTCCAGTAAAACATTGGTGTAAATGGTTTATAATGCCACCAGTGGACTCTGAAATGGGAGACCTGGTTTCAATCAGCAATCAAATTGCTCCTACATTACCCTTGCAGACAGAGTAGTAAATCACTCTGTGCCTCTCTGCTGCTGATGTTAAGGAATAAGTATTGTTAAAAATCCGCCAAGCGTGCCGCTAAGAGCGCCCTGTCTCTATGTGGGGATGGGATGCTAAACAGGACAATAGCAGTTGCTCGAGGCCCTGCAGAAGAAGTAAAACATCCTGATGCGTAAGCAGAAAGTCAGCCCATTTTGTATCTGTAGCAGAATCTGTATCTCGAAGCCTAAACAAGCCCTCATTTGCTGCCTTGAATGTAAACTTAAGCCTCCAGCTTGGCTCCTGTAACCTTCGTACCAAAGCAGCCAGTTTGAACCAGTTTGCCTGGTTAAAAAGAGTTTTGGTTTTTCTGTGCCAACGCCCTGACAATGGACCAGTGAAGCATCTCAGAGCAGTTATAATCCTCTATAAACCCGAGAAACGCTGAGCCCGCCCACCACAGACCAACATACTACAGGCACAACCTCTCATTAGAAATCCAGGGTCCTGAAATTACCAACATTTCACCCATATGGAAAGCATGAGAAAGCATCATCTGGGAGAGGGTTGTGCCGAGTGGTTTTTCAGCATGTGGCCACAGAAGAGCTGGAGCTCTTTAACAGTGCCATTCAGAACGGCCCCTGCCAGGCAGCACCAGCAAATGAGGAAGCTGAGGCAGATGCTCTGGCTGCTGGCCCAAGACCAGACCTGCTAGGAAATACCCTGCATTACATACAACTACATACAACCGCTCACACAAGTCAACTAACAGAAGATTTATGAGATCAGTTGGTGGGCGGATGGGTTCACTTAACTTTCATTAAAGAAACAATAACTAACAAAGACTGAGACCATAATGCTAGATGGTGTTTAAAATGTATTTACATTATTAGTATCTTTATAATAGTTGATAGTTTTAAATTATATTTAGTTGAGAGAAAAAAGAAAAAAAAACAACAACTAAGTGCTGATTGTACTCTAAGTGAATCCCTGCAATTACAAACTGTAATTTATATGGTGGAAAAATCCAAGCCTCAAATTACACCCTAGTTTTTATGTTTGCCATGAGTCAAACAACAGCACAAACATTACAGTCAAAGAGGCTGCAATATCAGTAAGCAGCTGTTTGGTGATTGTTTCTATGTACTCTAGCACTTCCCAGTATGTACACTTGGCAGGTGACGTCAGCCCCTTTAGAGCCCAGGCACTCTTTCAGAGAACTCCCCACATTAACATTGAAAGAACTGTTGACTCGTCTGGCAAAAAAAAAAAAAACAAAAGAAAACAAAAGAATTAAGATGTCGTGATCCATCATGGGCCACCCTGTAATCCCTCAGGAGTCATGGAGATTAGGTCAAGCAAATCGAATGTCTTCTCTTGGATCTTTCTGTTTTGAAGTGGTGCAAGTGTATAGCAGGCCTAATAGCTTGAGGTAGTATACCAGTATTCACCAAATAAACACCAGTGCTTCCAAGGCTCTAAACCTGCTGAAAAATATTAATGTATTTTCCAGAAAAAGATTCATTATATAATGGCTTTTGCAGCCCACGAAGAGAGAGAGAATAAACCAGAATAAACACAGTAGGGAAACTCTGGAGCTTCCAATTTCTGCAATATCTAGCAAAGATGATGCAGAAAATCTTAATTGTTGAGCAGCAAGGGTGGCAGGCCTGTCAAGATGGGTTTCAGGGATAAAACATCCAGTCAACAGTTTGACACAGGCACATCTGTATCTTAAACTCAAACAGCTCGAGTCACCTGCTTCGCAAAAGAAATTTGGTGGAGACGTGAAATACTTGTAACGTAACATACGTATAAAAGCCATTATGTCTTAGAGCAGACTGACCCTCTGGGGCCTCATATAGTGGTACTGTTTGGGCCACAGCTTACAGGACAGTTACTACCAAATTACCCAAAATCTGGAGTAGGAATACACCATGTCACTTTCTTTTTAACTGGCAGTGCTGAAGGTTAGAAACCATAACATGCAGTGGGACCTAAGATTCGGTTGCAGAAAGCCTCTGATGCAATTCCAAGAAACTAACCCTGTATCATCCTGTTACAGTTGGCTTATGCTCCCTTCATTGTGTCTGTGACAGCTGTAATCGGAGTTATGTATTGATAAAGGATGGCCGAGAGGCCACTTCGCTGTGTCACTCAGCCCACAAAACTGCCTTCAATCCTTTCTTTAAATAAACCCAAGAGGGCTGCAGGCTTGATGCAATGCTGAGAATCTTTCTGTATATCCACCCAGTGTAACCCCCCCTCCCACCACCACCGCCGCCGCCTGCTTTCAGATCTGCTCAATACCTAATGAGCGCTTTAGGCTACTCAGTGGAGTGATGCACCTGCAAAGGCTGTCCCGAAAATGGCTTTACAATTGAAATCTGCAACAGATGCTTAAATTAAATTTATGCCTTTGCCTCTGCTGCAAGGAGCAAAATCCATGACATCCAACGTCTCTGCAGCCTGTGAGCTCCGCTGCAGCACCAAACACTGGTGTGTTTTTAAAGGGCAGATCAACGCATACATGACAGCAGCTCTTTCTCTTCCCTTGCTCTCTTTTCATGGAGCTGATGGGCGTACAAGTGCTCCAAATACTTGTCTGTCTGCGGTCACGATTAAGAAATGGCGAAAGATTGCATCTGTGCTCGGGAGGCTCGTGCACGCGCACACACACACGCGGATTGGAAAAGCCAGGTTTGGATGGAGCTCCAGAAAATGGTGATGATGATTATCATCATCATCATTATTAAGTCAGTGGATTAATGGGAGAAGTGATCCCGTTGGGATTAGATGATTTCATTAACAAAGAAATAAAATGAAGTGTGGGCAGGCTCACGCCCCACAGGCCACCACCGGTCCTCTTTATTGTTATTTCATTAGTTATTCAGGTTTTCTACCTGATTGAGGATTTCATCTCTGCGTCTATTTGCTGGGTGCAAAAAGTGTCTGCGCTCAGTTTAACGCCAAACTCTGCGCAGCTCTCTCTCACACACACACACACACACACACACAAAAAGGCACTTGTGAAATAAAGTGATCGAGGCCAATAAATACTCATCTTCTTGTCTCTCCTTCCACCAAATCACCGTTATTCCTGTCTAAAAAGATGCAGCCCTGTTTTTATCTGTCGTCGGAATAAAAGTTGCACGCCAGAAAAAAAAAAAAAGAAAGAAAGAAAACAGCAACAAACTGCGTGCGTGGCTCGCCTGGTTTTAGCCGGAGCCGGTTCGTGTCCGGACGGATCTGACTTCCAACGTTTCACCTTCTCATTTCTGTAAAGACGCATTTTTCACAAGTATTCACCGAAACAAACCAAATAATACAGCAGCCCAAATCCCAGAAAGTTGGCTCATGAGGGGCGACGACAGAGAGGAGCTGCGTCTCAAGTTCAATCGGGGGCATTAAAAAAAAAAAACAACAAATAAATAAATAAATAAAAATTAATTAAAAAAATCGGAAAGATATCGGAGGACTTACTGATTCTCGTCTTCGTCACCGCCGTTGGCATTTCTCGTCTTCTCCGAAAACCAGCTCCGTTTAGTCCCCGTCTTCAGTTTTTTGGAGTGGTAGTGTCGAGCAAACGCACAAACACACACACACACCAAAAAAAAAAAAACAACAACAACAACAAAAAAAAAAAATCCACAACCCAGCCGAAAATTTTTCAGTGCCAAACCAAACCAAACCAAAGCAAGCCGGGGGCGACACGGAGGGACCGGGAGGGCGAAAAGATCCGAGTCCGCCGCCGCTGCCGCCGCCGGAGGAGGAGGAGGAGGAGGAGGAACACGAGGTCCGGTCCTGGTCGGCCGACCGGGGGGGTCGAGGATACCGGATCTGACCGTGGCGGCTCCCCGAGTCTCTGCTAACCTGCTCGCGTCAGCTCCGGCTCAAGTGTTCAGTGTGGCCGCGTGCACACCGGAGAGGGCGACCAGAGCAACAACAACAAAAAAAAAAAAACAGGAGAGGAATATCACTTCTGTCTTTGCAAGTAAAATTTCTTCCCTCTTTCTTTCTTTCTTCTTGCAAGTTGAATCGTAAGCAAACAGCAGCCTGGACGCGGTCGTCGCCCCCCCCCCCACACAGAAGGAGCCGGGGAAGGCAGGGGGTTGTTTCACAGTTCCGCTCCTCTCTGCCTCTGTGGAGAAAACAAATACAGGTCGATCAGCAGGATTTTCGGATCCACTCGGCTCCCCTCGCTGTCGTGTCCATTCATTCCTGCAGCCTCTGGGAAAGAAGAAAGAAAGAAAGGCACTACACTCAGGGGGGATCTCAAACCTGTCATGTTTATTGAAGCCCCCCCCATAATAATAATTAATAAATAAATAGCCATATTTTCAACCTGGAAACTGCCTTGGTAGGATTTTGTCAGATATAACTGGAAGGAGGAAAAACAAGCAAGGATAATATCACCAACAGAGGTATCAAACTATCCCTCATTTTACCTGGAAGCCCCTCAGGCTGATCCAGCCCCCCCCCCCCCCTTCTCTGGGAGCCAACTCATGAATCATCACCAGGAACAGAATATTTATCCCAATTTTTCAATAGCAAATAAAACACAACATCATCCTTCCTTTATCCTTGTGAACGCCCAGGACAAGACTGTAATTTATAATTTATAAGTGAAGGCCAACTTTTGGCTCTTCCACCATTACTTAAAATTGTTCTTCCCTGGGAGAAGGTTGCAGGAAATTACCCCCCCTCTCTCTTTTCAGCCACATATACAGACATGTGAACAACCTTTAATGGTTTTTTGCAACTTGTTCACACTGAAATGTGAAAAAGGAAATAAAGAGAGACCTTCTGCCAGGCTGTGGAGTCATTACAGATAAAAAAAATGAATTTTCATTTTAGGTACAAAGAATACCTTGAAAAAAAAAAAAAAATCTAAAATTTGACATTTCCAAGTGAATCACAACCCAGAGGAAATCCAGGACAGATTTCAGAATTCACAAGTGAAGCTACATAATGGGGACACAGAGATGGCTCTGCTTACAGTGCAGCTTGGCTCTTAGTGCATGAGCACTCAAGCAACTCGGCTGAACATGCAGGGCATGGATGCTGTGACCCCCAGTAATGAGGACCTGAATATCTATAGGACTCTGACAGCCCATCTACTCCGCTTTCTAACCCTACTATGATCAATCATTAGCTTGGCAAAAACCTCCCGACTGTATTGCAGCATAACTATTCACCACTCCTTCCATAATAACTGGTACAAATGACATTTACACAAGCTTTTTACGTTTTCATAAATGTCTCTCGCGGACGGAGGAATTCAAACGATGAAGTAAACACATTCATCTCCACCTCATGTAACAGAACGAATTGCTTTGCGACCTCACTCTGATTGATAGGGAATTGAATTCCTTTTCACCTTACAAATGATAACCTTGGTCAGTGCACAGCATTCCAGGAATAGGATCTTGTCTGACAATTAAGAGTCCCAGCACACTCGGAGGCAAGGCATCACTTTGATACGGCAATTATCAATATGTAGGTGCCAGACAGAGAAATTGGTGTGTATGTTCAATAATGCTGTTAGCATCTCAGGCGGCCGACTCCGGGCCTGTTTTACATTCTTCAGACATCTTCTGTGGGCACCGGAAGACCACTTTTTCATGTCAAGGTCAAAGAGATTTCTGGTGTTTTTTCTTTTTTCTTTTCTGGGGGGGACAACAACTTTGTAATATTGTGGTCCTCAAAGCTCCTGACCTCTGTCGTTGGATCATTGTCTCTAATTCAATCAGGTGTAAGTCACACACACACATATATGAATTAAAAACTGAATGCAGCTTTTTCCACAGGAAAGTTACATTAATGAAGGAATGACTTGTATAATGACAAGCCCCCTTCTTCCAGTCGATTTAACAATTTATCCATCAGAGTATTGGAACAAAAGTCCCAACTCGAAACTTCTTCTTGCTCTTAATTATTGCTATTATTAGGAATAAATGGTTGGCTATATTACCGCAAATCAAAAAGGGTCTGCAGCACCAAATCATCCTCTAACCATAACACTCCTGGAATGAAGCTTCATACATGGTTCCCTTTATCAGCTGTTCCTCCTTATTAATTTTTTTATTGAACTCTATGGGGAAATTAGTCAAGAGAAATTACTTGTAAAAGAGATTCATTTCTATCTAGAAGCCCCTCAGTTGGTACTTGATGGTTTGAAGGCTGATTTAATGCTGGTGCAGTCACTTTTCTGACCATGTTCTGTATTACAGTCATTAAAAATGGAATATAGACATGGAGTAGGTTTAAAGCAAAGAGTGAAAAAGATACTTGTGCTGCAGAGATATGAGATATCAAGTCTTGATTTTAGAGACTTTGTGACTTTGCTGTATTTCCAGCTGATTTCATTTTCCCCTGGCAGATTATGATAAGAACAACAGCACAGACAGGACAGCGCTGACCGAGCAAAACTGTATATTTAAATGATAACCAAACATGTACACACAGTGCTAACTGCATGTTTGATTTTCCATTGGAGCTGAAGTTGGGAAGCTGAGGCGGTACCACCTCTGGCCTTTTGTGTGGGGATGATATGATGCTGTCCATACATCTGCCTTATTATCCAAAAGATATATTACTCATAAACAGCTGATATATACTGCATGTAACTCAAAAGTTTGACTGGCTGTTAAAGGAGTAGATGAATCCCAAAGAGGGCTTTGTGAGTTTTTTTTAAAGATTGTGAATTAAAATGGTGGCATGAGTCCACTCTTTTATTCACGTTACTGACCAAAGCAAATCTTTAAAGCACCATGAAGAAGTAGTAACTTCAGATTCAGTCATTTTCTCATGTTGTCTATGGTTTACAAGAACTGTCAATAAGACGTTTAGGAGTCACTGCCTTTCTTGTGTTTTAACTTCTTTTGTTCAGGAAGTGTATAATGATTGTTTTTGTTTTTTTGGTTTATGATATAATATTACATGTTAGATGAGAAGAAGAAAAGGTTCATATAATGCACATGTCTGCACCTATAGAGAATCAGCTGTTGTCTTATCCATTTCTATGTGTCTAAATGTCTGCGTCTGTTAAAACTTGAGCTGAGTGTGAGATAATATTTGCAGATCAGATCTTGTCAATTCATGGCCACTAGTTTTTGAGTAATTCACCCCAGTTTTGCTGATCTCCAGTAACAACCACTTTGCCTTCTTCTCCAAGTGCCTCTGCAGCATTACCAGGTATACAACATTGTCATCAGCACATATTTTAATCATACTGCAGCGCTGTGGGAGATCACTGATGAATTACGTATAGACAGTGTATTTTGTTCAGGTTAAATATGACGCCATCCATACTGATTTCTATGGACCGTGCACTATGCTGTAGATTACATGCTTAAAATTCAAAAGTTAGTCTGAATAATTAACACTTAAAATTTTTAAATCATTTTTTTTCTTTTATATCACATTGCATTACATTTGTTTACACCTGACAACACTGTAGTGAATTTATGATGTACGACACAGCAGTGATTGGTGCTGTTGTTTGTTCTGAGGCCAAATTGCATGTTTTATGAAAGAAAATTATTTATATTAAATTTGTCAGTTGTCCAATGTCAATTCTATTTATTTATAAATACTGGTTCCGGCACAATTTCCACATTTAAGAACGTGAATGACAACCACTCATTGCCATGCAGTAGGGAATG
Source organism: Remorina albescens (assembly GCA_034769265.1). NCBI lineage: Eukaryota > Metazoa > Chordata > Actinopteri > Carangiformes > Echeneidae > Remorina > Remorina albescens. The sequence goes on along the minus strand of CM068478.1, from coordinate 5,612,426 downwards.
TATACTGCTGTATAATGGGAGGAACTAAATGCATTTATCTCATTAACATGCGCAAATGGTTTTCAGTTTTTTAAAGAAATTATACTTTGCACTTATGTTCGCCATCATTTAAAAGGAGACTAATTTCAGTGTGTGATCTTATTTTTAGAGCCAGACAGAACATAGCGAAGCTGTTTGCAGTTATTCTCCCCTTTGGCCTGAGATTTGTGCTCATTCTTTCACCTTTACTGTGAGATGGGTGGCTGTTTCTCAGTGTAGCTTTCTGATCCATCTTCCCTCATTCATACTTTTTGTCACAAGTTGAAATTGGCAAATGTAGAATCAGAGATTCACATTTTGTTTCTCAGACACATCTGTCAATTCATTGTTTTTATTTTGGAAGCGGCCCATTTCCGGTTTTAATCAGTGCTATTAAACCAAGTTCATTTCTAATTATTCCTTGATTTCCTCCTGGATTTTTATCAGAAATTATTATTTACTCTTGAGACTAACTACAACTGTTAGTGTGTCACAGTCCATCTACATCTCATCAAAAAATATTCAATCTACCCATTTCAATCTCATAAATTAAGTCTCAGACTCAGCATGTATGCACTTATGAACAGAACAGATGATTTAACTTCCCTGTCTAAAAAGTCTCAATCGTATTTTGCCCTCCTTTGCAATTAGAATAAAAATGGATTTTAGATGATAAAAAATATAGGTGATGGTTTATCAATGAAAAAGTGCAATTTATGCCCCATTATTCTAAAACTAAAACTAAAAATCACGATGTGTAAAATAGATCAGAGTCTTTAACGTAATACATTTAATATTAAACACATCACAGTGGTTTGGTCATCCACAAAAATTAAAAATAGAGTTGATACATAATGATCAGGCTCCACAGCAGGATGCTTTCATCTTATAACTGTTGCACAATTAACGCAGGATTCAATGAGGCAGGAAAACAGTTAATGGAAGTTAATGATGAGAACACACAGAGCTCTTTGTATCATTAACCAACATGCAGCCAGACATGGTAATGATTGCGGTTACTTTCTCAGCAGTTGGACAGAATGAAGGCCCAATTTTAAGTGAGTACTCACAGAGCTACTGTTGTACCTCACTGCATTTCCTAGGAGGAAATGCTTAGAGGAATAAAGTCTCACTGCCACTCTGCAGCCTGATAACTAGACATGATAATGTGGTTCCAGTCTCAGTGGCACGAATAAAATGCTTGTGTGAGAAGCAGCGGCGATGCAACAGAAGGAAGTCCCATAGGAGAGCAATAAAACATAAAATCTAGCTTATTCCTGCGATATCTCTGGTACATCAACACTGCTGATTAGCATTTTACTAACTGATTAAAGGGGTTGGATCAAGTGTTATTGTCAGTTTTTAATCCTGATAACCTACAAACATAGAGCCTCCTCTGTCAACTAAAATAGAGCTGCATTGTTTTGTCTTAGGTGCATTTCTAGTCTTCAGTGAGGAAGAAAGCAATATCAACAAAGAGACTGTTCTAATTAAGAAAGCTATAGTGAATGAGAAGTCAAAATTGCTTTTTTTTATGATCAGAGATGTGATTTTGTGTCTTGCCAACAACACAAATTTAAATTTTCTTCTACTCTCTAACAGCCTACATGTGGCCCAATGGATGATCAATCAGCTAAAGAAATTATGAATTCAATTCAAGGGTTTTATTGTAGATAATGTGACACGATCAACTAAAAAGCATTTTACTGCATCACAAGCACACCTCTTAAGCCACGAGAGAGCAACATGAATGATCTGAAAAAAATTCCCCTTCTTGAAAGACCGGAGGTGCAAAAAAAAAACAACAACAAAAAAACAGCATTTCCACAGAAGCTATATTTAAAAGGGGAAACACAGAGAAACGAAGAAGAAGAGACAGCGGCAGCAAGAGAAACAGAGAAAAGAGAGTGGTGGGTTGGAAATGGATGAAGGACACATAAGCTTTCATTGAGTTGGCAGCAGTGAAAAGAGCCCTTGGTTAGTGAAAAAAAGAAGAAATCAAATGCAGAAAATTCTTGCAGAGGGACGGGGGAAGAGAAACAAGCCTGTCCTCCTCTTGTTTTTTGTTGGGTTTTTTTTTCCACTATGGTTAACCACTCAGCAATAGAAAAGAGATGCATACTAGCCAGCAGGTTGGCGAGGCCCTTAAGCACAAAGATGTGAGGAGGAATAGGAGGCGACACAGCACAAATTATTATATATTCTGCATGTGGAGGATTGTGCTGAGCGTTGAAGGCTGCTTAAGCAGGAAAGGAAAAACACTGACACTATATAGTCACTGTCTTTTGTAGTCCTGCGCTTCTTAATGCAACAAACAACGTCAGCTTGTGTAATGACTCACTAATAATTCATGAAATGTTAAATATATATACCACGGGGCATTACAGGACATGGAATATTCTGCTCGTGTCTTGGCCTGGTTGTTGATATTGTACATGTAAGGACACAAACAGAAAGGTCACGATGTAGTGTTGCACAGGGTGCAGCACTGAGTAATGTATGTTAAATGACAGCTAAAGAATAGACTCAAGTTTTATGGAGGAGGCCATCTCTCTGTACCCAGCTGTTACAAACGTGATCCAGCTGTGATGGATGTGATGGACAGGCATTATCCCTCTGTTTCTTCCTGCCATCTCTGTCAGCGTTTTCCCTCCAGCAGCTTGGGTTCCACAAGTCATCCCTCACAGACCATCGCTGGGGGAATCTGCTGTTTCAACCACGCTGAGCATCCCATCAGACAAATGGATATTAGCTGGTTAATTTTTAATTCCTGAGATGCAAGGGAGCCGCGCTCTTTCATGGCTGGAAGGAGAGCTAATGGGCCCGGATTAGGTATCACGGGCGGATATCTGGGAATGGTCCCTTGGGAATGCAGTGTGGGTCTCTCCATTGAACACCATTAAGAGTCTCTGAATAAGGCAGAAAGCCTCTCAAAGACATACTGTCCAGCTATTGACCTTTCAGAGGCACAATGGAGGTCCTCACTGAAGAGATATTGAGTGGATGCTGAGAGTGGTTCATTAAGCCATAGTGGGAGTAAAAACATGGTTGTTGATAAGGTTTGTACCCAGTCCAACAGAGCTTAACATAGATTTCTGTTTCCCACCAAACAACAGCCCGAGCCCACCAACGGAGATCAAAATGCATAGACAATGGCCGGTTACCTGGAAGGCAGCCGTAGCCTTTGTATTGCTAACGAAAACCCTGCTGTGATTTTCAGGGCATTCACAGGAGATCAGGTTTGTGATAGGCCATCTAAGTGCACATCAAGTCTTGGACAGATAGTCAAACACCTCAGCCATGTTTTCCTTGACCACCTAACATAATTTCCTTGCTTTCAGTAAGACTAGCAGTGATGATTGTTTTTATTGACTCAGATGTTCCATTAGCAGAAGAACTGCTTGTGGTAAATGGCTCCTGTCAGCAGCACAGAGCTGGCTGATGATGCCCCGTCACTAGACCACACACCAGGGTAATTAAGCGCCCGCCACTGCTGCAGAGCACCAGCGCTCTTCCTGACAGTGACACGTACATGGATAAAATATAACGCTGTACTCCAGTCCCTCTCATCCCTCCAACAGATTCTGCATGAGAGAGCAGATGACGGCATTTTAGATTCAGAAGAGCTTTAAAGATGGAAGATTTCCTGAGGTTTCAGGAAAAGGGGCTGTTGTCCAAGCGTTTATGTTCCTTTTCCTGTGATGTCTGCAAACACAACAAAAGCACATTTATACTGGTTTGCATAGTATTACTCCCTTTGTTGATGTGTACTTTGTTTTTCAAAGGCACCTGAAAGTGCTGTATCTTTCTATTGAGGAATATAAATGGCTTGAAAACATCTAATTAAGTCCACGTTTTACCTGAAGTCGATTAGGTGAATGAAAGAGCTGAAATGGCATCAACATAAAATCTTAGTGGGCTGCAATTAGCAGTCTTCAATTCATGTTTTAATTAATAAATGAATTAATCGTTAAGGCTATAAAATGATAAGACGTGTCACAGAGCCAGAGAGATTGTTAATTTTGGTCTGACGAAGGATTTTCAATTCAGTGATACAAAACAGGGAATGCAGCTAATTCCTCCCATTTGAGGAGTGGAACCACGGAAAGTTCAGCATTTTGTTGAATAAATACCTTCAAAATGTTATAATCTTTGATAGCTGGAGGTCTCTAGGAATAAATGTACACATCTGGTTTCAAGTCTTTTTTTAGACGAGGTTGAAATAGTAATGAAAATAATGATAATAATGAACTTTATTAATACTGCATCTTAAACTATAAAATAAAAACAAAGAGCATCGAACTGAGGTGTAGACATAATAAGAGAAAATAATTCAAAGATTAGAGTAAATACTTCCGTTTGGAAGAAGCCACAGAAGAATTAAAGGGGGCCACTCAGTCAGGCTGACTGAGATCTCCTGGCAATGAGGGAGAAGGGTAGGTCAACTCTGGAGACAAGTGAGGAATTAGGAACTATTAGTAGGACGCTGCCAGATCAGGCACAGCAGTCAGGCAGGAGCCAGACCACTGAAGGATTAAATCTTAAATCTAAACCCAAAAAGGAAGGATTTGTACTTAAAACATTGATCTGCTAATGCTGGGCTTGGGCTAAATGATTAAAGCTAATTGATGCTGAAGGAAATTGATTTTTATATTACACTTAATTGATGTCAATCGAAGCTAAGAATGACTGAATACATTACAAACATTGCAATACAATTTTCTCAAACACAGCCAGCTGGATTGCATTAAGTTGCCATTGAAATTGCACATAAACAGGCTAAAACCTAAAAAGTCTTTGGTCCTTGAAGTTCAGAGTTACTCAGTTCTATTAATTATTGATTTACAGAATAGTTACACAGCTAAATCACCTAAACCTGCTTCAACCTACATAGATACTGACACAATATCTGGTAGGACAACAGGTGGAACAAACAGGGACATGGTGACTGACATCGAGGTCTGTCTCATCCAGGGAACTAAGAAAACGTACAAACAGGTGACACCTGAAAACAACCTGTGGTTATGGCCACCACTGTTTCACTTCAGTGTGTCAGCTATAAATCGAAATGCCAAATAATGTGTTTGCCAGGGTGTCACTTCGCCCTGTCAGCCGAACTCCACTGCAGAAAACGGACATGCAGGGAGTGACAAGGTGCATGGTTGTTCCAATCGGGAAACACACACATGCCATGTCAGCGTTTCTTAATTTGCACACACAGCCAAGCAGTGAACAGACCACTTGTGTGTGTCCGCCTGTGGTAGCAGATAGAGTCATGCTGTCACACAGGAGTGATTAGCCTCCTTTTATAATCTCCCTCCTCTGTCCTTTCTCCACACATCATTACTGTAATACAGCAGGCTCTATTACCCCTCAGCACCCTGTCAATGCCCCATGGCCACCGCCTCCCTCCAGCCTCAGAGCGGGCCTCAGAGGGGTGATGATGATGGTGGGTTTAAGGCAGAGTCCGGGGTCCCAGCAGCGTGGCAGCTTTAATTTCACGCTTTGTTAATGTCCCTGTTGTGAGTGTTCGTCCTGCCCGATGCCCTACGCAGCCCCAACTAGGGTCGCATCCATGCTGGCTGCCCTCTGGTTGGCTCAAGGGCGCCCAGGAGGAACAACCGCATCTCTCCTTACCCCTTTTCTTCTTACAACTGTCGGCCATTTGATGGAAATCTCTCCCTGACAACCTCCTCCCCCTGCTTACCTTTATCTTATTCTCTACCCGATGTGCACTCCGTCACTGTCTGTTTCACTCTCGACTGCCCCCTTCTCTCATTCCCTCTCACCCACGTCGATTATCTATCTCTTTTCTATTGCAGTCTCTTTCTCGTTGGATGCCTTCCTCTCTCTGGTAAACAGCTCTTTCTCTCAGCCCACTCTCTGCCCATTCACTGTATCTTCCTAGGGTACTCTCACTCCACCTCGATTGCTGCTCTTCGTCTCTTTCCCACTTTCAGTCCCATTATCTTCCCCTTTAATTCCAAAACACTCTGTTTTCATTCGACTCTGCTCACTGTCTCAATTTGGATGAATACGTCTCATTGCATTCCTCCCCCTTCCCTTCCCCTTTCCTCTGTGATGCTGTTCTTAAGCCCCCATTTACTCACTGTACCATCTGTATTTGCTAAGCACTGAGAGCCTTAGAATCATCATTCTGTCAACCTGCTCCGTCTGCCTGAGTCGGCAGCCACTTTCAGCTCTCCCTAAAAATGCCACCGTAAGCAGAAACTTGTTGAACCATAGTTTTTAGAGTCAGCTCGAATACTTTACTGAAGAGGTGAAACAAAGGCCTGCAACTTGTTCAATTGTCTTGTCCTTTCACACTCTTTAATATATATGTATATATATATATATACACACACACATACACATGTGGGCACACACATGCACACAGTTTGGCAGAATTGTTACATAGCCTGGCTTTAATATCAACACTGAAAAAAGATGAGACACCAGGGGGCTCAACTTTCTCAAAATAACACTTTGTCCTATTTATCACTGGTTATTTCACCTATTAGCCGCTCCCTTTCTACGCAGTGTTGAACTGAACAGCGCGTTTAGGCTCATAAAAATTCAGAGGACCTGGTTAACTCCCACTGATTGAATTGGCTGGTGAGCAATAAAGATAATTTCAAGGCTGGCGCATGGAGACACACAGGTACTATTAAACTGAATCCAGCCCCATGTTAATTTTTGTAGTAGCTTCTACCGTCATTCTCCATCTTATTAGCGTTCATAACACTGTACAGACCAAGTTAATTGCTAAGATCTGGCAGTAATGCAGCAATGGTCCAACATGGCGAGATTGCATGCATTGACCAGACTGATTTAAATAAACCCTCTAGGTTAGCTGGACTTATCTAGATTACAAAAGAAAGGCAAAGGATAACGTAATTACACAAAATGTCAGATGTTAAATCCTGACCCAAATGATGGCTTACAGTAAAAAAACAGAGCCCCAATTTTAATATAGCATAATTATCCTTTAAAGCTCCATGGAACATAAAAAAAAAACCCTGAGGATGATACAGCTGTTTTCAAGCTTTATTTTGGCGAGCTCTGTGGCTAAGGAGGAACAGCTGCTCATCCAATAATCAAAAGGTTGATGTGTCCATTTCCAGCCCCTGAGGTCCCCATGGGAAATTGTCTTTGGTCAAGACACTGAACCCCGAGTTGCTCTTGATATATTATCAGTTCATATGAAAGAGGAAAAGAACTGTATACAAAGAAAAGGTGATATCTTATAAAGCTATTTCAATGGTCAATAAGACTAAAAAATAAAAAAATCATATATGGGCAGGAGATGCCCTTCGTATTGTCAAGTTGATCTTCCCTATTTCAGAGTTCATTATGAAACACGCCAAAGGTTTCCACAGCTAAAATTGACCCTTCTCCGAATTTACGGCACCTTTATGTTCATGGTTTGATAGCCCAAGGACAAACAGTGATCCATATGGGAAGAAATGGGTTATTTTTGTTTCAGATCATTGTGTTGAGCTGTTTTCATGGCTCACACAATTCCTTCCCCCAACCCAAGACCACAGCAATTTTGATGGAGCTATGAGCTATTGTTGGTGTTCGGTGAAAATGTCATCGCCCAGCCAGGTAGTGTGAATTCAAATGTATGTGTTACTGAAGTGATGATATTAGAAGCCAACTTCTACCAAACCGGTGCAACTTGGCAACCATAATCAATATTTCTGCAACCCACAGAGCACAAAGCTCAGGCCCAACCGAGATAGAAAGGAATGCAATAACAGCACATGTTTTAAAATAGTACAGATACATTTTTTTCATACATTCGTATTTGGGCTGGCCCACAGTCTCTCACAGTGCAGTTTGGACGGGAATCAGCAGCAGCAGACAACTGCACCTTTCATTAGCCATTATTTCCTGTGGTTTTTTGTTTTTCTCTCTGTATGCATGTACGTATCAGTGGAACCTTCCAACAGATAAGCAGCTAACAAAAAAGACTGGATAATAAAATGGAGGCTCCCCAAAAGGAAAATGGTTAGAAAAAAAAAAGGCTCTTTGGCTTTAGAAGGGTCTTGTTTCCTAGACAAGAGAAAAGGTAACAAAATCTCTTTGTGAGTGAAGTCATGGGGTCTCCTGTGGGAGGCCATTGATCGGAGGTGAAACACTGAGCGAAAAGGGAGTACCTATCAGATTCGACACGCAGACACACAAACCAGAGTTTACTCATAAAAACTGTTGACGCACACACTCTTATTGGCATTCAAGTCCACAAACTTTCCCTCCTACTCAACACAACACTAACACATCCAGACAGCACAAGAGTTTGATGCCGATATCCATCTGTGTTTAACTGATTGGAATAAATATCTATTCATTACTCTGAAAGTGACATTTTTTATTTGTCAGGGAATGTGCATAATGTTTCACAAACACACCTACCGCAACAAATCGGGAAGCATTTGTAACAATTTTTCATTATTCTTTATTTGGAAATGATCCCGCAAAACGATAATTAACACTTTTAGTTCGAGCTGATCGTTTGGCAGAAACAGCCAACCATCAACACCGTCATGATTGTTTGTCTATGACTCTGACTCGCCTCCCTCCCTATCATAACAAATGATATGACTCTTGTCCACAGAATATGGGGCCATAGCTATTGTTTGAGTCTAAGCCGCTTGTTGCTAGGTTACCAACAATTCTCAACCCCCTTCTTTGTTGTACTTTTACTTTTACTGGGTGTCTTAAGTTGCATCCTGGAGTTGCTACCAGGCCTGTTCCACATTTGTATTATTGTCCTTTGTAGTTACTGTAATGCACGCCAGATACAGTTTCATACTTCAGGCTATGGAGCTGTGACACATCAATACTTAATCTTACATTATACTTGTCTTGGATGATACTCTGTTTTCATGTCTGTTTGTATTCCTGTCTCCACGAATATGTGTGTGTGTGTGTGTGTGTGTTTGGTGTAGACAGAGTCAAATCTCTCACGTGATACACAAAACAGGCAGTTTTTATCTCCAGAACGCTATATAAAATATTATTGTTTTTGCAGAACACTGCAAGGATCCGCATTGAGTTTATCGGTTCTGTGCTATTTATATTGATACACCCCAAGATGCTCCGGCAGGTAAGATATATGGCAGCATGAAGCATGGCTTTGTCCACAGTGAGAAGGTACTGAACGCTATTTTGTGATGAGATGGGGACCGGGCCAAGGTGACCCCTCAGTAATATATGGGCTGCGGCTGCCAAGGCCTCCCAGGAAGGTATTTGTCATCAGTGTCCCCCATGTGTAAGGTTACCAGCAAATCAGGTTATCAGTCTACTGTTTTTGGCAGCAATGGCACAAAAACACAGATTATCTTTTCAATATAGCCCAGCGCTGCAAAGAGAGACACAGATGCAGAAATAGACCCAAAAAAATCACAAAAATACAAACAAGTGCACACTTAAACCCACCTTGTGCTTCAATCCTTAACCCAAACACTCAACATCACACATCTAGACTAACCTTAACCCTAACCTAATCCTGAAAACTTTGAACAGTATATAATCTCTGTTATGACATTCTATTAATCGCATTGAAGTGTGTTATAGTTAAAAATGCTTTGAGTGTTCCTGGTTTAATGTGCTGCTATTAATGAATTTTTTAGAAGGAGGGATGATAGCACAAAATAAAGGTCAAAAATGATGAAATGGAAATAAATTATTTGCATTTTAGTTTAACACTGATAGACTGCTGACCGGAACTTTAGGGACTTTAGAGAACTGACAGAATATTTAAAGCCCCAGTCTATTAAATCCTATTTAATATATCATCATTTGCCATCCTGGGAGCCCTTGTTGATTGGTATGCTGGGTTTAGCTCTCCCGATATCCTGGAGCACACAAACACAAAGGATAATCACACCAAGACAGAATTGTGCTTTCATAACTGGGAATATGTAAAAACATTTTTGAATAATGAATGTGTCCAGAACAGAGCACGTCCGCCCCACACCACCCTGTTGCTATAAAAGTGAAGCTTGCCCCTCCAAAGAGCGTGAACTACCCTGCATATCAGCGGCCCAGTGTGTAGGTGGGGAGTGGGGGTGACAAATGTGCAGCATTATCTGAGAGGAGGCAGGAAGCTGCACAACATGTCAGGATACAGATGCTTGCATCTCTCTCACGTTGCCTCTGGTTATGTATTTCAGCCCACAGGTTTAATTGTGTTCGCCTGTAAAATATCAGTCTCCATGCTTGCCTCAGTGGCAGCAGTGCAAGGGTTAATGCAGGTGTCAGACGCTTCTACAGTAAGTGCTGTATGCAACTACTCAGGTTGTGCAACTATTAAGTTACATATCCAGTATATATATGTCCCATCATCATGAGTAATTACTGCATGCCACACTATTATCTTTATACACTAGAGTAGGCCAGAGTGGTTTTCATCAGTCCTATCATATATACTAATATAGAGTGAAAATAGCTGAAAATGGACCCTTTTAAAAATATTAAAATTTAAACTGAAGAACTACATTGACATTTTTGAGAATGATTCACTTTCTAGTCAAGAATTAGATCAAAATCTCATGTTAGTGTGTGAAGTATAAAGGTAGAAGGTTAGTTCTTCTTAGCTCATCTTCTTTAAGCATAAAGACATAAAGAGATAATAAGATCATTTGTTATTTAATGAACTTGAGTTGTTGGGAGTCTGTCTTCATGGAGCCAGGTTAGCTGTTTCCCCTGCTTAGGAAAACTAATCGCCTTTCTCACCTTTTACTCAAACACTTACTCAGACATAAGTCCAGCGTCAACCTTCAAAAAAGGGATCAAGTGTTGTTCCAAAAATGTAAAATATAATGTCACAGATTGCTGCAAGACTGAGTGCTTAAAACTTTTAGTTGGTATTTCAGCACTTCTTGTTCCTTTGAAATGAGGTCACTGGGTTTTTGAAGAGACACCTGAATTAAAGCCTGAGATTATCCAGTTAATACCCCAGTCGTGATTCTATAAAATCCTCACATTCAACACAAAAAACAGCCTACTAACTGGTCTGGTTATTAATGGTGACCTCCAATCTGTGTGACTATGGTGCCATTTGTTAGCGTTAGCTTCTTTTCTGGGGTTATTGCTTTCTCTGACACAGACCTTATTTTCTGCGACAAACACAAACCCAATTTAAAAATCTAATTTTCTTTGTTTCATCAGAAGCAGGATGATGTTAACTTCTGCGTTGGCCAACAAAAATAAGTAATTTCTGCAGTTTTCTGTTCCTTTCAAATCTCTATAAAAATCTGTTTGAGGTATCTGGGCTGCATTGAATTAGAAAAGAGCAACTCTGCTTTTGTGTTGCGAGTACATTTCCCAGCTTTGATTTGCTCATTTTGATGCTACGATGAGCTTAAAAAAATAAATAAATAAATAAACACGACACTCCTTTAAATCTAACCAAACGTCAAAACCACCATTAACAAAGCAACCAAAGATCTCCCACACAGTCGGCTGTCTGGTGACTGATGAAGACAAAATGTCTATGATAGACTTCAGCACTCCGGGGATGTGAGCTGTGGCAACCTAAGTTAGGAAATACGCCCTTTTACAAGCCAGTGCTGACCCATAGCCAGCTAGGTGACAGAACTAAATAAAGATAAAAGCAGCCAAGAGGCTTTGTGATGAGCAGCTGACCACACAATCGACAGACGGCCCAGTGTGCCAGGCTGTCTCAGCAGGTCATGAGCTGGGCAGGCTTGAGAGCTTTAGTGTACCTTTATGTGTCTCAGAAGGTCCTGGCCTGAGAATGGTATGTCTATCTCTGGTCTTTTGTTTATGTATGGCAGTCAGGTACAGTCTCTCATGCTGCTTGTTTTTTAAATGAGGGATGAAAAGCAGGTCAGTGCTAACAAGTGGGAGGCTTTTGCCTTTGAGAAGTGTTAGACCTTTAATTAAATATATCTAAAATATAAAGTGGTGGCTGAATAAATACCTGTTCAAATACATGCTTTTAATACAAAATACAGTGGAATATTCCTCAGTGTACTTATTAAAAGCATTACCCGACGGTAATAAAAAAAATGTCACACCATTAGGGAAAACAAGCAGTACACGCACACAGATATGATGGCTTACTGCAACTGGCTTGATCACTACATGGCAACAAATAAGACCAGACAACGATACAAGCAGTAATATCATCTAGAAAGTGGGACACGGCTCTAGAGTCATGGAATATCTCTAAGAGGCTTGGGCAGATCCTATTAAACACGGCTTCATGTCACCTGCTCATCACAGCTCTGCCCAGGAAATGGCTGGCTCTGCTGACCTGCATCTTCATCACACAAACCAGAAGCATTTCTTTTTTCACGTTTGCTGTCCCACAGATGAGTGGAAGCACGAGGACCGACAACCAGAGGAGACTTCAAGTTAGTATTTCATCAGGAGCACCAGGCTGCACTTTTGTGATCCTACATCAGAGCTTTTTTCCGTCTGCCTCTGTATGCTGAAATTGAAAAATGTAATGGGGAAATGTAAAGCCCTTTTGAAATGGTTCTTTATGGAACTGGGTTAAAATGGCTCTGCACTAAAATGTGAAGAAAAAAGAAACACTTGAACGCAAAAAAAAAAAAAAAGTCCAAAAAATAAAACTGCTCTTTTTGTGATTAGCATTTTATTCAAAAAAATAAAGTAAAATACAGACTCTGTAAAGCCCAACTTTCCTGACTAGATGACTTTCGAGGATCTTCCTTTTCTTAATGAGTACACATTTGAAATCACTTACAAAACAAAGTACAATGTCCTGGGCTCTGAATTAGCACTTTATCAAGGTGGGTGCAGATGTATGTGCTGGAAGTGAACATGAACTGCTCCGATTTATCAGCGATAACGTTAGTTAAAACCTCTTCTGTCTGACTGCAGCACAAATTCCTTCCATTTACTTTTCTTTTTTTTTTTTTGCACCCCTTGCAACAGCAGTGTCTCTCCCTGATATTTTGCTATTCCTTTTGCCACACTTTAATCTCTATTAACCTGCCTCTTTCCCATGGGGCATGAGCATGAGCACGGCACACAATCATAACAAGTTCTGTTTACTCCACAAACACTATTATCAAAATTGTATTGCACAAGGCGAAATCCAAGATGGCGCGAGACGCAGGAGGTTGAGTTGGCATATGAATGGCCTACCACGGTGTTAAGGGTGGGATGAAGTGACTTGGAACAAATAAGATGCTGGGCTCAATGTCATCAATGTCTGCTGTAATTGAGCCAATGACATATTGATCTTTGGGTTAATGAAGACAAAGCACACAAGAGATATGGTGTTTAAATCCACCATGGTTAATTCCTCTCAATCCTAGCATGAATATTAATAATTTTGCTGTGCATAGGATGAGTGAGTGCAATAATTAGAGACATTTTCATCTATATGGAAAAACTGTGAATGAGAAGTTCATGGTACATATTGATGAGGAATTCAGTCCAATATTGGTTTTGAGGGAGGAATAAAAGTATGCGGGCAGTTATTTGTATTTCCTGGACTGTATTTATCAGTAAAATATGAGTGTTGAGTGATGTCTTTTATTGCAGGCTAATCTTTGCATCAAAGTGAAAGTTTATGCCAATTCTGAAGATGATCCCTCAAGGCTTTACTGAGAGATCACGTTCACAAAAAATGGACCGGATGAATACAGATGGACACCCTGAAAAACACAACAGCCCCTGACGCTCGTGGCCTCTGGTGCAGAGGTTTAGAAAGGGCTAAATAAACTCACAAAACAACTTGGTTTTGCAAAATAAATGCACATTATATATCTAGCAAGTGTGATTAAAATGTTATGCATCACTGACGCGTTTTGGACAATAATGGAGCTATGGGGAAAATAAAACACAGATTAAACTTGTTTATAAGATTGTGTTTTGTCTTTTTTTTTTTTCTATTACTGGGAGACGTCAAATATTAAATATCACAGCTTTGTACTCATTTGTGCTTTAAAGTACTACTGACTGCAATGACCAACATTGGTCAAAACTACAAAACTCAAAGCTGGAATATACAGTAATGGTTGGAAGCAATGCTTTCGTTCTCACTCACTGTGTCCGAGCTGTGTAAAGGAAGACAGAGTGCTTCCATTTCTACCACACTTGCCTGCATTTTAGCACATGGTTTTTGTCACTGGCTGAGAGCTGGCCAGTGAAGGAAGTGTCACAGAGAGCGGCCGTTCATGGGGGCTCCCAGCAGCAGGAGCGATGAGACAGAGATGAATCACGGCAATGTCCAGTCCTGCAGCTTTCAGCTGGGATCAGCCCACGACTTATTCCCCTCCTCGTGTGACTTCAGCAGGGGCACGACCTTCAAAGATCACAAATCTTGCAAGTGTCACCAGTCATTAACCAAAGCAATATGTCCCGAGTCCTCTCTCTGTGGCCAGGTCCATAACAGTTCACAGACAGAGGCCTGATAGCCACTGTCAAGCTGCATCTATCTTTTCCAATTGGTGTCGGGACAATAACAGTGTGTAAACTATGACCCTTTGTCCTTCATCACCATAAGGAGATACAGACCAGAAGAGCATTCCTTTAAGCTGAATAACTTTCATCTGTCAGATTCTTTTCTGTTATATGACGCATCTTGGAAAGCTTTACATCAGGCTGAATTGGTTAGCTCTGCAGCTACTGCACTTGATTTTCTCTGCATAATGCAGTGAAACTTAAGAGACATATTTAAATTTGCCACATGATTATTTGTCAGACTACTCCTGGAGCTTTATGACCCCTCAAATGTGAGCAATCTTCTAAATACGTCATATTAATAATTCATGCAGATATTCCTCATCAGTTCATCACATACTGTAGAGCAGAGGGCTAGCAGATGTTAAGTCAGTGCATGCAGCACACGGATTAAAATGAAAAGCAGGATTTCACCAATGTCAGAAGTCCTTATTTTAGTTGACAAATTTGCTGGATAGCTCTTTTGTCCTTGATTATATGAACGGTTTTGGGGAAAAAATAAAAGATAAAAGTGCCAGGGAGAGGAGCAAAAGTGTTACACAACTCTTTCATCAATATTTGTCTTTCTGAACGATGGTAACATCGAAAGGGAGGCTGGCATATGTATTCTCCAGCTCCTATTGTACTTTGAGGAAAAATAAATTTCACAGAAAATGGCACCTGACCCACACACACACACACACACACACACACACACACCTCAGTGAAGCCTTCATTTCTAAAATCCAGACAGATTTTTTGTGGGGCAATTGATTTGCCTCCTCCTACCTTGTGAAAGCAAAGACACGTATGTTGAGAGCCATGTCTAATCAGGGGAACACTCACTGAGGCTTGGATTAAGACGAGAGGGGAGTGAGGTCGACGTGTTGGATGCACTTCACTGAGCTGAGCTGTGGGTAGACTCAGTTAGCCGCAGATAAACAGCCTACAGACACTGCACAATGAAACTGATTAAAACAGAAGCAGATGGAAAGAGGTGTTGATATCATGACAGGCTTTCTTTAGTGCTTAAACTGCTGCCCACTGCAGTCATGAAGTCAGAAAATAACTCTGTACCTGCTCGATGAGGCTGTCCAAAAAGCAAAATACTGCTGCTGTTGTTGTTTCCGCTATGCCTTTATCACAAATACTGCAGCATGTGTTTATACTAAAGCTTGCACTGTATACAGTGTAAACAATCCTGTCTGCATCATTTTCTGAAAATAAGGGCTGGGAATCTAAAAGAAGTGAACAAATTGTTTTCAGTAGAGAAAGCAGCAA
The DNA here is from genome assembly GCA_034769265.1 of Remorina albescens. Lineage (NCBI taxonomy): Eukaryota > Metazoa > Chordata > Actinopteri > Carangiformes > Echeneidae > Remorina > Remorina albescens. Next base: position 5,596,676 of record CM068478.1, on the reverse strand, counting down.
GGCAGCCAATGTTTGGTCAGAATCTTAAGGTGCTCTCATCTGCCTTTATTGCAGTTATGTAATCATGTCAAATTATTTTTCTTCTGTAAGATAGCTGTCGGGATTGCACACAAACACATTTTCCTGGCTGTAAAGGTATTCGCATCCATGCGAGAGTACCTCTGTCAGTTTGTGCCTGTGTTTGTATGAGTAACTGTGAGTGATATCAAAACTGACCAGCAACCTTTTACTTTCAGCTGAAACCTTCTCAGCTCAGTCAAATGCATCTCAACTGATTTTTGTGCCAGAATTTTGATCTCAACTTTTCTTTTTTTCTTACTAATTGTTCGCTTTGATATTTTTAATTGAAACTATGAATTTGCACAATTTGAGCTGAATTTTATGTCAGCTCTGTTCCTTCAATGTTAATGTTGATCCGGCTGGGAAATGGGATTACTCTATGAAATGATTTTCATAGTAGGTTTACACAACAACCACCGAGCCGTCTGTGCAGGTAACTTATTACTTATCAACTCCAAAACAACATTCATGGTCTGAAGGTAACAAACAAATTGGGATTCCTGGTTGTGTCTTGCCTTGCACATTAGCCAAGCTGATAATGTTGCGAACACTGCTGTTAGCAGACAGAAACAAAACATCTATTATTCAGTGTTCATTGCTTTTCTCTTAAGTGCACTGATTTGTTTTATTGCCTGAAGCCATATTATTCATTTACATTGTGAGGGCAGAAAAAGGTGCGAGTTACAGTACGAATGTCTACGAATTACGCCTACTCTATAATTAAAAGCTATAGTTCCCACTGTGACTCCCTGGTAAAAGAACTACTGTTTACCCCCAGTAGGATCAGACAATTTCAGGAAAGTGAAAGATTTATTTCTCTGTCATTGTCCTTTCTTTTGTGATCACAGGGAACTTCGCTGAGCTTTTTGAGCCTTGTGAGCAAAGTCATTTCCAGACCATACTGGTAAAATAGGATAGCAAAACTTTTTCTCCCCTTAAGGCAGCTGAACTTCAGCCAGTGTCATCAAACTGATATGTGCCGAGGCTTTGTAGAAGACAAAACCATGGGAGACAAAAAGAGAAAGAGATTTATGATGACAGATACACAGAGTGGGAAGAGGGCGGCTGTGAGACAAAAGAAAACTGCTACATGCATGTGTCTAACAATGACAGCGAGAGCTCATACACAGTTTAAAAGCAGCTTGGTTGTCAAAAATCACACTGTTGTACTGATGGGAGATCAGTTAGGTCACCAGCTGGTTCTTCTCTGGTGGAGCTGGATTTCATGTGACAGGCCAGCGGTGACAATGGCGTGACAGGTCTGTTTCCATGGGAACATATTTGTCACTTCTGCGGAGCGCAGCCAAAGTGTTGGAGGGGAATCACCAATGAGGATTGTTGGACTGGAGGGAAAATTAAACACACTTATGATGATTCAAAGCGCGAGCCTCAGCAGAACGTGAAAAGCACTTCTCTCGTTTAGTTTTTCCTCTTGTTTCCTGTGAAAGTGAAATCTGGCTGACTGCAGTAGGATTTTCTTTGGACGGCTTTCCGCAGACATAATTTTCCAAAGAATTTGATGTGGATGCTGGAAGTAAAATAAAGCACGTAGGACAGGGAATGCCAAAGCTACTGAGTGATGTGATCATACTATGGTGATAGTCTGGCTTTGAATTAGAGAGCAGATCCAGTGAGCAGAAAGATGTTAAGATGTTAAATCTCTGGCATGGAGTGGTGTGTGTTTTCCAGCTGCAAGTCTGCCGGCAGCACCGCTGTGCTGTGGCAAACCCTGTTTTCCGTCTGGTAAGTGGATGCAGAATGTTATGTACAAGTGAATCTGTGAAAAGGGGATTTATTTTACATTTTAATTTTTCAAACACAGACCTAGGTGGTGGTTGTTGTTTTTTGGCTTGAAAAATATTATAAGACAAAGTAGATTATCAGTACTTATTAAATCAGTGAAAGGGAAGATGCTAATTGGTTCACAACTGACCTTTAAGCCCTGGAGCTTTTTAGATGCATGCTTTATTCACTAGTACTGTATTCACTGTATGTTTAGAGTGTTATTAGCAGCAAAGATGTCTACATACTATATGTTTAGATACACACTTGTGTACTCTCAATTTCATCTCAATATTTCCATTTGACGAGTAGGGAAAAGAGAAAATGGTCTTAACCCCCTGAATGCCTGAATTTATTTAAAACTGTATAAAAAATGTATTATTAAGCCGGCATTGGGGGAATAAATTCACTATCTTGGCTGCATGCTGAACAGAAGCGGATTGAGGCGAACATGCGACAATCGGCATCAAGGGGTTAAGGATGAAGAACGACAATGATGGTGCCAAGTATATTATAAAGTCAACTACTTTGTCTACACAGGAAGTGAAGCTGGCGCAGAGCAGCAGCCGTCCCAGTGCTGTATGGCTACACAGGAGGCACAGTACTGAGGTGTGGGTCACCTGAATTCACAATTCTACTAGTTCTACATAAGTTCCCTTTCATAAAGGGAGATTATTGATGAGAAAAGTGGATGAGTTTGGTACAACATCCCCAAATCCAATACATGTCCCAAAATAATCCTCATCTCTAAAGTCCCAAAGGTTAGAGGCATCCAAAACTGCTGTTACACTGTCATCCATGGTCACTGTCTTGATCCTGCATGGAGCTTTTTTCTAAAATAACCTGTTGTCCCACAAAACAATGTGGCTAAATATTTATGTTGGCAGTGACACTAAACTTTAGTGAGGCATGCTCGATCAGACAAAGCCCTCACATTTTTATTCTTGTAATAATATCTCTATATTTTGTTCGGAAAATGTGATAAGAGAGAGAAAAACATGGATAGAGGAATGTGGTTGCCAAATACTGCATTTGCTAAAGCGTCATACACTCCACTTCAACATGTGGAAAGAAACAATGCTTGACATGCCTGTCATGCAGCTGCCACACTCTGACTGAACCATTGCTGCTGGAGAAAACAATTATTATAAATGGTCAATTGGCAGCTCAAACAAATGCTCTTCCTATTTTTATCCGAGTTTTCATTTATCAGAAGAGTTCTCATGTTGTTTTGTTTTGTTAACTGTACAACAGACTGTAGAAAGGACAATAAAGTTTGACTGCCTGGGGTAAATATTAGTTTTGACTGATCTACTTGGTGAAAATACATAAAAACTCCAAAGCAGTGAGCCAATGAGAAACCCACAGAAAGATAAATTGCTCTAAACTACAGTACATGAGAGGTTGCCCTGCCGAGACCTAAACCTGGCAGCTTCTTGAGTTTATAATTTATCATGACTGGCCTTGCAATATCAGAGTCCTTCAAGGCCATTTCATCTTAATACGTATCTGTCAGAAAATGGTCCTTCATTTTGATAGCACTCCAACCTGCTCAGTGCAATTAGCTTGGAAAACTCCTCTGCCATTGTCCTGCTGTATCATACAACCCCATACAGGCACTCCACTGCTTGGAGAGGTTATGTGCATTCATTATGTATTTGTGTGTAATTGATGCTAACTCTCCATATTAATGCGCCGAAATAGTCATTGCAAGTGCAAATGAGGAAACCCGTCGTTCGTGTTTGATCCATTAATATGAAGCAAAAATAAAGTTTTATGCTTCAGGCATCATACACTGAAAGAAGACGATGAATAATTTATTGAAAGCCACTGAGCTGACCATCTGGACGATGTCTATCCTCCACAGTAGTGCTCTCGCTGAATCATTTCCGTCGTCTTACCATTTCTATCATCTCCCTCTCTATGTTCCGAGGCTGGCTTCTCTAAGTTTGGCTTGGCACTCAACACCTTGGCACTCTGGGTTTTGCTGGTGAAGAAAATCCTGGCATTACTTCCAGGGACTGCAATTCCTCAGCCTCATTCTGAGTCCTTGCCTCCTTCTATTTTCCCAGACATGTTCCCAGAAGCCTATTCTTTCATGGAACGGCCGAGCTCTCCAGATTCCTCCATTTGGTCTTGGTGAAAACTGACTTGGAGCTGTGAGGGGAGGGTGGTGCTGTGGCCCCTCTCCAGTTGCCAGGCCTGCCAGGATACACAAGTCTTTCCAGTGAATGCGCCGGTGCCAGGACGAATGGGGGTAGCAGAAGAGGAGGAGGAGGGGAAGGAGGGGAAGGAGGAAGAAGAGGGCAGGAAGAGAGGGTGGAAAGCAGGCAGCAGGATTCAGGGATCGCTTCGCTGTGACCCATATCCCTCCGTTCTGCTCTGAATGCCTCAATATGAAAACAACCCAATTACTGTTGACCCCATGCACCGCCTCCAAAACACAGCAGCAGTGACTAATTAAAACTGAAAGGGTTCCCATTCCCTCTTTTGTTTTTGCTCAGTGTGTGTGTGTGTGTGTGTGTGTGTGTGTGTGTGTGTATGTGTGTGTATACTTGTATTCAACTGAAAGCCTCAATTTGTGTGAGTATGTTCATGTTTGTAATGAACAGGCTAAGATCACATTCCGGTATTTGTGCTGGAGAAAAATATGACTGTCCATGTGTAGTTATAACCCACCTGCTCTGAGAAGGACAGTTTAAAAGCAAACGCACTGATCCATTCGAACAGTCTGTTTCTTTCTCACCAGCAGGGCCCGAGGGGCCCGAGGCGACGAGTCATCAACCAGCCGATGTGTCTGGCAGTGACAGGAGCTTCCAATCCAATCTCTATTTCATTCAATTATCATCCCCTGCAACAGGCCTCTGCGTTGTTTGCCCTCAAGAGGAACTCGTGTTGCACCTTCAGTAGCTGGTGTGTTGTGTGTGTGCGCTGCTCTCTTGCTGTACCTTGATAAAATCCATTTCCGCTCTAAACACAAATGCCCTGTGATTCGGATAAACCACATGTAATCTGAGTGGAACCTCTCTGGCGTTGTGTCAACCAACAATAATTCTTCAAACAGATTCTTGCTTCTTAAAAACATAGAAAAACTGTAAAAAGAAACTAGCACAACTGAACTTTTATTCCTAAAAGGACATATATGGAATAAATCAAGAGACTCTACAAGAAATCCTGTAATTTGTGATAAAACCTGGAAATATTCCACTGACAATTAATTTGTCTCTGCACCTTGTTGGTTTACACAACACTAACATTAACAGCAAATAGTGTCCATATCCCCTCATAGATACTCGTTGCAACTGTGACCCCATAGACCTGTCAGATGTCCAGACTTTTGTTGTTGGCACATAATGAAAAGAATCTTTTTGTTTCTGAGAGGGATTTGCAAATGTGGACTCACTGTCCCAGACAAATTAAAAAAAGAAACAATCCAGTAGGGGATGTCAGAGAAAGATTGAACCTTCTTTCAAACAGGACTGTATTACTAATATTCATGTGCAATTCAGGGTCCTACTAAATACTAAATGTGTTTGTAAATGATGCTTGGTGCTTGTTTTCACCCGGCTGCAGTAGGATTTACTATGAAGGGGGAAATGAGATAGAGACAGGGATATGAAATATGAAAGTGATTTGAAGTAATATTAACTTTGATTCAACTTGCTAGTTAAAGAAGTCTGCTGAGATCTGCTGGTTTTACATTCAACTACTGCAGTATTTTTTGGGCAGCTGCACCTGCGCCCTATTTAAAATTTATCATCGGGTTATTTGTATGGAGCTGGTTATCTTGGTGTGAACGACCTCATCTTGTGGGCACCCTTGAATTTTTGCACCAACAAAACGCATATTAATCCCTGGTATGAAAAAAGGCTACATCTGGAGTTTTAAATATTTTCAAATATTTTACTTTTTCATGTCAAACTTTCCTCAGTATCAAATAGATTTTGTTTCAAGTCATTCTGTTTGGTCCGACTTTTTCCTTCACCCTCAGCCGCACCTCTGTCTGTCCTCTGGGAGACGTCAGTCCCTCTCTCACCCAACAGATGGTCAAGGTTGAGCACCTAACTGGACTCCCTTGCACATCAAGCACGTCTTTGTGATGAAAATAAAGAAACTGTGAAGGATATCACAGTCTATCTGATAATATCTTAAATGATCAGATGACAACCACTCTTCTTTTATACTCAGTTTTCTGCTACTTAGCACGTACTACACTGTGACTTCATAATACACACAGAGTCATTTGAGACATTTGTTTAATTACAAAAAACAAAGAACATCCTCCATACTGCCTCAGCTTTACTTGATGTGCCACTGGGCCGCTGCTGTTCGTTTAACACAAACACAGATAAAGATTTTGAGATTTTAAGCCAGCAGATGGTGGAATGAGAGAGAAATTAAGTCTTGGAAAATGGAGAGAAAAGCACGAACATCTCTAACATGTTTATCCTGTTCAGTGCTGACAAAGACCGGAACAAGCGGCAACATTATTCAGGAGAAATGCGTTCTTACTTTTGGAAAACAACCGTACTAAAAACACCACTGCAGGAAGGAAAATGATAATCATCTTGACGATGCCTGTTTGTTTCAAAATGCTACACGGGGGAGTATTAATCATTCAAACCGGGAAGTGGATTATAAGAGCTGACCATTTAACCTGTTGCTTGTTACATGTCTCCTGTTGAGAGACAGTGAGGGAGACGAGGCCTCTGTGAGCGTCAGATTTGGTCTAGGCCCTGAGGAGTAGAAGGCTTACAGAGCACAGTGAGGACAGCCACATCAGGGCAGCCCACAGACAGCTGGCTCCCTCAGATGATGCATTGGCCTTGGCATCCTAATTGGCCCCAGTGCCTCAGCCAGAGGGCCTGGTGTTTCTGTATTTGTGCACCCATGTGTGTTCTGCATGTGTCTGTCTTTTTGTGGTACAGCATATTACGCGCGGCGCTCTGTTTATGTTTGCTTTCTTTGTGCATCTGTCCATGTGCGGTACACATCTGCATTCTGCAGTTGCCTTTTGAATGTGTAAAAATGTTTGTGTTTTCAGGTGTGTGTGTGTGTGTGTGTGTGTGTGTGTGTGTGTGTGTGTGTGTCTCTCGCCCTCCCTGTCTTTTTCAATGTATACCACACAGAGCGCTCTGTGCTGAGATGTACTTCCACTGACCTTTCATCTGCTGCAGAATCTGCAATAGGTCTGCGAACACATGCACACACATGCACCCACAGTGTTTTGTTTAATTGAGTGGGCATGCATGTACATCCATAGCTATACTTAGTGACTGTATGTGTTTGCATTTCCAATTAAACATGAGCATTTATAATGATTATTTTAATTTATTTTGGCTGTCAATTAGATTAATGCATGCGTAAGCTGTGGTGAGATATTTCAGACCAAAATGTCATGCCAATAAAGCACAATTTAGTTCAACTGAATTCAAACTGTATGTGTATGTATGAGTGCATAATTTCACCACATATGTGTCTGGCATTAAGCAACAGAGTGTGTGCATGCGCACCCTTGCTGTCAAAACTAATATCAGTCAAGTTGAGGATTATAAACGGAAAAGACATGAGACATTTACATTATCCTGGACTCTGTAATAAACAGAGTTAATTATTGTTGCCATCCTGTCTATTACAGAATTGTCCAGTCACTTTAAGCTGCGGCTTTGTCCGGGTGGGGAGAGAAACTGTCTTGTGAATGAAAAGGTCACAGGTCTAATTCCAACAACAGTTTATGTGTGCATCACTGCAGAGGAGGACATTTAAGTCGTGCTCGCCGCAGGGGTTCAGACGCATCATGCATATACAGCCATCTCAGAGGAATAAGCAGAGAAAGGAGGAAAGAAAAAGAACACTCCTCATCGGCTTGACTCCACTGCACTGTATGTGGTGATTCACTGCTGATAAAACATTTTTATGTGCCAAACAGAGAGCGCATCACTTCATGCATCAGTATCTCCCAGCTGATCACTCTGATCATTGTTGGTACAGTATTGACCCCCTCCCCCTTCTAATTCAACTACAGAAGCCCAAAGCAAAGCAGGCCATAGTAGCAATTTTAACATGGACCAATGTCGACTGACTGGAAAAATAGGCTGTGACTTGCTTGGAATTGGAAGTATATATTGGACCAATTACCCCTGCGGTGATGGCAATATACTAGTGTAGCTATAGGCTGAAGCTGCTGTGGGTGTAATTGATGTTGCTCTGTGGCTGCCAGAGAGGTTGGAGGCATGTAGACCACAGAGACATTTTCTCTAATAGGCCCTGCCAGAGGTCATGGCACACACTACAGACCAAAGCACTTACAACCTGACCAGCTCTCCAGCGTGTCCTCCAGAACACACTGAAGCACATGTGTGGAGCTGGGCTGTGGCTGTGGGGGCATTAACCCACCCCGGACTTCTTGACCCACGTTTATATGCAAAAAAAAAAAAAGTGAGAGAAATTTGTTCCTGCCTCATGTTTTAGTGAAGACTGACAAGTTCATTACTTTACTTCATTACAAATAAAACCTTTGGCAAAAAAATAAAGTACAACTGCCCATCAACAGCTCTAAACCTCTTTATTTTGTCAATGTGTGTGCACAGAATGATATAAAAATGCTCATTTGTAGGAATAGAGGTAGTTTGTGCTCTTACAATTTGTTGAACCTGCATTCATTGATTATTTTGTCAGATTTGTGGTAGCATAACAAGCTGTAAACACAACGCTGACATATTAGCTTGCAGCAGCACCGGCTCCACCGGCTGAAAAATACAGTGTCCCTGTAGCTGCTGAATGTCCCACTGTGTTTATTTGCTAGTTGCTAACTCTCGTCTGTTGTTTGGTGGCTCAGTTGGTAACGGACAGTAGTTTGCTGAAAACGGCTGCATGTTGTGGCTAAAACAACAATACGAGAACCAAAACTGTGACATTATAGGAAGGAAAAAAAAATCAAAGTAATAAGCTGAGAGATGCTAAAACTCTCCATGAAGCTGACCTTCAATATTTTTTTTCTGGGCTTATCATTATAAGCAACCGCCTTTTCTTTACACGTAGCCATTTAATCTAATATAAAATATATTTAATCCAATAGCTTTAAAGAAAATACATGTACAAATGTTAGCTTTACAAGATGCGCATCAAACCACTTGCATTTGCAGAGAAGATGATGCATAAACTTCAGATTAGCTCCAATTAAAAGCTTGTTGATGCAAATACGTTGACAGAATTGAAATCACTTGTCATCCGGCTGCAGTTGTAAATTTCCGAGGTGTCTTAAATTGATTTAAAGGAAGACTTTCACAAAAATTGGTAAACATGCAATTATGAAATGACTGCAGAGCTTTGTCTGTGTCGCGATCATCAGCACAAGGAGTGACACTCAGTTTTATCTAATTTAGGATCGTGATATTATTTGCACCACAAAGTATAGAGAACTATCCTGCAAAGATAACGATGCACTGCCCACTTTATGAGGGCATGAATCATCTAAATATGAGTCTATGATGGACTGTGCTTATGTGGAACCTAATGAGCCACAGATGATAGATGTCATGTTCATTAAGAGCAGGCACATTTGAATAACTCGTTTTTGGAAAATGATTGATGTCACCAGGAGAACCTCCACCTCAGGGTTGTACAATTAGCATGCTATATACTGTTCCTTGGAGAACGTTTTACAGTTATTGGTTGAGTACGCTGGGGAAGTCTGTCGCTAAAAGAACAAATTATAAACCCCGGTAGCAAAACAGCAGTTGAAGGGACTCTATGAAACACAGCACACTCAAGGAAGACAAATTCAGGAAAACTGCCCTGAAGAGTTGGAACAGTATGATGTTATTGTGTACACTATTTACTATTTCAGCGATTATCCAAGAAAAAGAGGGCAGACTAATGTATCACAAGCATTTGTGCTGTGTGTTGCATTCACGCATCAATTTTCCAGGTACAGTGTCCAAACCCCAGGGAACACAACCTGCGTGTTAAGTGCTGCATATGGCGGAAGGCTTTTAGTCTACAGTTCAGCTGTTGTGTGAAAAACATGGGTACCCGCTGGAATTAATGGAAACCAAAAGGCTACAGAGACATGCTGCCATTGATTTTTCTTCCTACAATCATGATAAATAAAAAACTATAAGCATAAGCAGCCATTACTCCTTTTTTCCAGCCCTGCACAGATGTCAGATCCTCTGGGGGGAAATAACTTGTGTTGCATTCCACGAGTTTGACTTTGTGAACTATGTGCTGCTTCTCAGGCAATCACGAGTCAGGTGAACGAACAATTTACAAGGGTACGATTGCCTCATCCTCATTACCATAATACTGAGGAGGCGAACAGGTCCTGATTTCAATACAGGGAAATATTCAAGGAACTGTAAATCCACATCAAGTAAGTATTTAAGTCTCATGATTGAAAAAGGAAAATATATATTTAACAAAGATGCGGTCTGTTTCTTATTCTTGATGAGAACATTTCTGTACACATCCTCTGACTCCAATAGTTACATAAGTAACTATTAATACTAATACTAAGGATAAATAACTTTATTATTATTTCTGATGAAGAGCCACAAAAGAAAAGCAAGTCCCAAACCAGCTGGAGACTCAACAATTGTCCTCTACATTTTAAAGTAAATAGAGGCTTTACAGCTGCTCTTTGCACGTTTTGTTATTGCTGCACAACCAGTATTATCATTAACAGCTGTGTACTTGCAGCCATCATTGTGTTTAGAATGGTTATTATTAATGATTCATTATTATAATGGGTTATAGTACGCCCTCCGAGCAGTGCTTCTTCTTCAGGAGAGACTGGAGTGACTCATTATCTGAAAATGACAGGTTGGTCACGTCAAACTCGGGTTGGTGGTTAGCATGCTAATTTCAACACAGGAGAAGAAATGATAGAAATGGAAGCAAAACATGAGCTAAGGACACATCGGTGGGACTTCCCACTGCTGGAAACAGCTCCTACCTGGCAAAAGATGGCTGTCGATACGGAGCTCAAAATATTTTTTTCTAGACCGCTAAGTAAACATCTGATAGGTCTGACCTTCCTTCCTGCTCAATATATTTTTTTTTTCTTATACCTGTAATTTTTTTTCCCACAATAGAGGATCTTGACTATAAAAGCAGTAATTTGACAGTAATATTCTCTGTCACTTGTCAAGGTAACTACGGATTAATGATGCGTTCACTATGATGGAGAGAGAGGAAGTAAACAAGTAAACAATACCCTAAACTGGTGCTGCAATTAGAAAGTAGTTTTAAGTTATCGGAAATGTGCTGTTCAGGGAAGAAGTCGGGGTTTAGGGCCATAAACACATCGCAACGCGTTACTAGTTTTTAGTTAGTTAACCTATAGTGTCATAAAGAAGTGCATTTCTTTTTCAGATACAAGCTGCTACTAGTTTATTAAAACAACCTGCCGACTCATTCACATTCTTTTTCCTTTCTTTTTCTAATTGGTCTCAGATGTCATCGACATCTCTTCCCTTGGCTTTTTTTTTTTTCCTCTCTCCCAAAGTTCACTGGTTTATATGGTCACAATTCAGGGTGAGGAAAAGAACCGTCCTTTTTATGTACATTTCTGGGTATGTCTGTGATGCATGGTTATTCTACAAGTTTAACTTTTATTCCTTATGACAGATTTACTGCAGCAGCTGCAATTCCAGATGATATCCTCGCTGAAGTGGAAACCGAGCAAAACCTTAATCACAATGAGAAAGTCTCATTTTATCCAAATATGAAACCGAGGTTGAGTGCACACCGAGGTGATAAGGCTCGGGGACTTCTCTTCTTTAAGGACAGAAGCTGCAGAGCGGATTCACACTACTGAGTTGTATACCACCTCCAGAAAATGCTGATAGCTGCAGAAACTCCATAAAGGTCATGTTGTTTCTATAACCTGTCCGTCAAGTGCTGATCAAATGACTTGCAATGACACTTCCTCACCTACTGCAGTGTGAGCCAGATAAGATGTGACATTTCAGTAAATTTGTCCTTCAGAAGAAACCTTTACATGAGAGGTTTACATATATGGCCTTGCTGGGTACAAAAACTCCTTGTGCATTAAACATTTATCTATTATTGAAGTCAGTTATTTCAAGGAAAGGCTCCCTTCTTGCCTCTTCTGTTACATTAATGCCCTAAATATACATGTTTTGTTCCCACAGGAAAATCTGATTGTGTCTTTTGTTGGAATATTATGGTGGAAATCTTTGCCCTCTCCATGAGCTGCAGTGATGCCACGCTGACATTTAAACCTTTTTTACTCCAGCTGCTCATGGACTGAAAGTTTCAAAGCTACTATATAGATGTTATGTGTTGACACGTGAACTGTCTAATGAAAATGGCTCCTTAAAGAAAACAGTTCCAAATTGGATATACATTGGTTTATGTTTTCATATCGTTTCTTCTCAGCAGCTGTGGTAAGAATATGCCTCAATTACTGTGGCGTGTTGTATTCAAGACTGTCTCTTTCAAGCCCTATTGCATTCTGAACCAGTGTACTGTTCCTCATTAACATTTTACTGTGGTTGGTGACCCTGCCATTCATTTACAGACAATTGCTTCCTGACAATGTTTTTTTTTTCCCTTTCCTCTCAACGGAGAGCAGCCCATTCTCTCCAGAATGTTAATGCTTTGTAAATCCAGAAGTGAGGTTCAGTAGAGAGGGAGCAAACTAGGGTCTCTTCTTTGGGTGAGCGTTATTAAAAAATTCAATTAGGGTGCTGAACCATAGTCAGGAAAAATAAAAAACCCATTGCTTTCAGAGATGGTGTGATCGCCCCCAAGAACATAAACTCGTTTTCTCTCATCTGATAGACAGACATTTGCCAGGTTTGTACTTGGCAGAAGATCTAGGCGACACCAAAAAAGTATCGATTCTCAGTCGTCTGCAGGGTGAATTTAGAATCGATGCCTGTTCTCAGGCAGCTGGAGCAATGGAAAAGGTGCTCACATCAATAAAAGCGTCTGCTTGTGCATTTATATAGAGCCAGTCATCAAATTTTTTTGGGTTTTACTGATATGTGCAAAATGCCTTGAAATTGGTTGTTTTACAGACATTTCTTTGCTTTACAAAAAGAAACTGCCAAAAGCATTGATGTAATAATCCCAGTATTTATCGATATACATATACTGAGGTATAGTTGGACTGTATTTAAGTATTTCAATGCTACTTTATCCATTTAATCTGGCAGCTGTAGTTACTTTGCAGACTTTGATTTTGTTTACAAAACATATTACGATCTATAACATAATGCAGGACTACAAGTAACACTGTCCACAGATGGTAACGACAGTAGCAGCAGCAGTAAGACCCTAATAACACACCGATCTATCATACACAATAACAACTTAAAAATATAATTCATAGTCCCTTCACAGTGACAGCAGCCATTCTGCAATTTAACCTGTTCAGAGCTGTTTATGTATTGGCTGATCAATGAGATCCAATTAAAAACCAAAATGCTGCAGTACTGTGGAGGTCTCAGACTTTTCAACTAGACATTACACACTCATCCTGTGTGTGTGTGTGTGTGTGTGTGAGAGAGAGAGAGAGAGAGAGAGAGAGAGAGAGAAAGGGATTTGAATGCTGAAAATAAGTTAGTGGTAGCTGAAATCCACCACTGATGATGAAAAGAACTGTATCAAAACTTAATGTGTAAAATACATCAAATGGCCATCACTAGAAAAAATGTCAACTGTCGCAAACAGGATTTCTTTCAAAATCACATTACAACTAAAAGAACTTTATGCTGCACTTTAACTCAAGAGAAAAATTTACCTCAGGACTTCCAGTTGTGTGATGTGGCTACAGTATTTGTTTTCCACCATCACTGCTTCTTCCTCTCAGTCAGGGACAGCATGATAAAAGGCAGTCTTGGCTAACTCACACCTATAGCGTGGCTGTTTTGCCCAGACACACATGATAAGTGTAGTCCCTGCGAGCGCAGCCAATCAATCACACGTTGTACTATGTCCATACAACAGATCAATAAGGAACGGTGGCATGTTGTTCACAGGTATGCAAACGTACGCAGAGCCCAGACACCCCTGCAGAGCTGAACCTGAGTTTTGTTTTCACATCCATTTTGCAGTGCGACACATCATGCTCGAGCAGGTGGTGTATTTATACTGCCAAAATTACCATGGGAGCAGGAAGAGAAATTACAGGTGTACTGCATGGAAGACTTTTTCAAAACATGAAAAGCCACAAAGCACACTGAGCCTGAGAATGTTTATAGCACTACTAAAGGCCAGAGGCAGCACCATGCCACGCCACCTGCATGTATTTCTCTCCTGTTAGGTGCAGTACACCTTTTTTTGTTATTTCCTCTGCCATGCTTAAGTTTGCTTGTGTTGCAGCAGACTGGGAGGCATCCTGTGGCACCTCTATTAGATAAAGTTGGCGCTGGTTGGTTCATGCAGCCGTACTTGATGAAAGATAGCATCTCCTTTTTCTCTGGGTCTGTTGCCATAGGCTAGCCTCCTCCTGTTTCTCCTGCTTCCTAAACCCGATCTCCCTCCTGGGGGACTTCATCAGGCAGCCTGTTGCTGGGTAACCAAAGAGGATTGTGGGTCAGAGAAATTATCACTTGAATACCAACAACAACTCCTCAGCCCTCAGTGTGGATAATGACATCAAACCTACATCTTGATAGCGATATGGCTTCACCTGATGTGGCTGCTCTGGGATAGTCAGACTTTCCCCTGGTACTTTTCCCACTTATGAATCTGCAGTTATTATCTTGCTGTAGAGAAATCTGCATCTGATTTCCAACAGTTGTTCACAGCCATTAGCTCACTGTAAAATAGCACTCCTGCACTAATGATTTTATCGATATAGTCAGATGAAATTTCAGATGAATAAATGGATATGGCATTTAGAGATAAATAATTTGGCATAAAATACTTGAGAAAAGGACAACATAAAAAGAAAATCTGTGGTTATAAGATTGAGATAAACGATTCAATGAATCCCAAATTAGAGAAAAAGTTTCACAAGTGTATCTGTTTTTTGTTTTTTTTTTCATTCAATTTAAATCCAGAAACGACACACTTATTAGTTTCATAAGCAGCAACAATACAACGGTGAACTAGGTTCCTATCGGCTCAGTCCAACTGAGATACAGAGTTTTGGCAGTCATTCATCTGCTAGCTATTTAACAGATGTCAAGCTTTTTCAAACAAATGACCTTAAATAAATTTGGGTAAAATAAAATACTCTGCTAGTCAGTATATTAATATCACTTCTGTCTAAAGGCAACAATTATTGACGGTGCATTCCTCATGGTCAGGTCAGAACCAGCTGAATAATTGCAGCATTTACAATGCAGATCTACAATTATTGAGTTGAATTGGGAAAGACTGACAAAACATGAGCAAATGTATTCTCCTTTCATAAAATACATTTCACAGCTCCGAGCTTTGACAGAATAGATTCCTGCAACTTCCCCCAGTTCACTGGACTATGTAATCGAGTTTAGGTGGTCTACCTTTACTTAAGTGACGCTCTGCAAAAAAAATCCTTAAGAGGTGGTATAATATGTTTTAGTTTGATGCATTTTTTTCTGATGATAACTGTATCTCTTTGACCCATGGGTTTATCTTTTGATATTGAATGCACTATTCCCATTTAAATTTGAGGATCTAATTGACTTGCTACTGTCGCTGATTGTTGAATGGTGCATTTGTCTAATGCTGTTTACACACATACAGTGTGGGTGCAGTTTGCTTGTATGATTTTTTTTGTGAGGACAAGCACTTATAAAATCAGTGCAATTACCTAAATTCTACTTTTGGGGGGAATACTAGACGCTGTTGGAAAGTCATCGGTTCTGAAACGCAAAATTTAGCTTGAAAATGAAAGTAATCTCCTCCGTGTGACTAAAACAAAGGACATGACCTAAGTTTCTTCACCGTCTTCAGCCCTGACTCAGAGCTAAAAAGTAGGATCTAGTAAACATGAGCGATCAATTCCATCATGTGGGAGCAGACCCCCCCCCCCAAAAAAAAAATCACACTCAGCCCTCAAAAACGTTCCTGGAAAACAGCTTGACATGGATCACTCACTAAGTGGGCCTTGGATGGGATGTGCAAAAACACTACAGCAATGATGGCTTCGCACCAAAGGTTTCGCCGTAATGACAACAAACATGTTCTTGTAGATTAGCATTTAACAGCTGTACGCATAATCTCTCTCCAAGACAATATATAGTGAAAGCCATTGCACTGATCTGAGGGTGCTGCTGAGCGCTGAAGGCATGCAGAAATATGCGTCTGCATGCGAGGGGAAGGTGAATCATCCACTGATCTACTTCAGCATTTTAATCAGGGACCTTAAATTGGTGATCCAGTCCATGGTGCCGGGTTCAGCCAAGCGCAAACGGATTCCAGTCATCTGAATAGAAATCACGTGACTCCAGTCATTTGAATAGAAATGGCCCCAGCTCGGCAGCATGCCACTGCACCCAACGTCCATGTGATTGAAACGATTGTGCTATTCACCCCTCCAGATCTACTTTGCTTTCTTTCTAATGGTGCTTTAGTTGGGCACATTTGGGTCAACTGTTTTAAAGACTTTCACCTCGTTGAATGAGTGTATTAACAAAGCGCTACTGTTTCTTCCAGCACCCACATCAAGAAAGAGGTTGAGGGGAAGGAAAAAAAAAAGCACTTCAAATCTAAGCCATTCCTCTATTGGGAAGTGCTTTTATCATCATGCAATGATGACCATGTCGGCTTCTCTTAAGTATATTTCATGGGTTGTGCTTAGGAAGCTGTTTTGTGAAGTCCTGCTGGTTAGAAAAGAGGGATGGTGGTTTAACCTCCTCTGTGCAGATACCAAGATTAATGAGGTTAACTGGAGTTTTTTTTTTTTTTCTTTATCTATTACGACTAGACAACAATCTACCAGGACTCTGAACTCCTACCCACTAATTACTTTGTGAGTGTGTGTACACATGCCTCGGTGTGAATGTGCATTCCTGAGCAAACGTTCGTGTGCATGCATGAATTTGTGTGCACTGGGTTACATGGACACTGGGCTATGTGTGTTTAAGCAGTAGAGACAAGCGAGCAAGAAAGAATATGATCATATTTATCTGAGTCAATGAGTTACTCACCAGATTTACTAAAAGCCTCACAGCAAAAGCGTGGGAGGCTCTCCTCTGCTTGTGCATGTTTGCTATGTACAGTATGTATAGATGGTACTATGGACGTGGTATGTGGAATGTGTGTGTGTGTGTTTTTGCATTAATGGGGGCGTTGAGAAGGCAGCACTGCTTTGTGAAGCGAGGAGAGAGCAGAGATGACATGCTGTCAGTCTGAGTTGACGGTCACCGCTCAATGCTTTAGCGCCTCCTGACACTTTCTATTCAGACCAGAGAGACCACAGAGCGCCTCCGGCATGCTGAAGGATTCCGCCTTTTAATTGAGCCTTTACCCAAGATTCATTTCACTCTGCATCTAGGACCTCACTGGGAGCAGACAAAACCATGAGAGTGACAAAACTGGGCCTCATATTGTTCGGGCTCGGAGGCTGGTGAAACCTAGACTTGCATAGAAAAAGTTGACCTTTACAGACACTCACAGGCTCTGAAACCTCACAAATCTCATTTTCTAGCATTTGAAAGTTGTTTTAGAATGAGAAGACCCCATTTTAAAGTAGTAGACCCACATTAGCTAATATAGCTTTAGAGCCAGACTTCGGTCCCATGAGCCAGAGAATATTCTTGATAATGAACATATAAAAGGATCAGATGACCTTGTGCAAAAGACAGGTAAAGGTAATACTAAAGATGTAAAACACTGAATGTATTTGGCTTAATCTGTTTATGTGCTGACACAGTAAATTGATCTACAGAGAACTCATCCAACACTGTTTAGATAACCTTGCAATCATTTTACGTAGTTTGGGTTTTATTTTGTGCGTCTGTAGCGAGATTTCTGAATAATTTCCAAAAACCAACAAAAACTAAAACAAACTGCGATTGTTTAATTAATACACTTCCAATTCAACCCTGTGTTCTTCATTAGGAGCCCTATTGGTCAACTGAACAGGAAGAAATGGGAATTTTCTACAAGCATATAAACAATTCAATAAATATGGAAAATAGTCTCAAACAACAAATACATAAATTATGAATTTCACTTGGATGTAAATGTAGCAGTTCTTTTGAAAAATGCTAATTTTCATTAAAATTAAGGGCTAATTTCATAGCTGTCTTTCCAGTAAAACTTCTAGGAAGTTAAGGTCTGGTAAAAAAAAAAAAAGTCTTGCTGTTGATTCATAGGGCAAAGAGTACAGCGTGTATATGAGTTTCAGCTTCTTAAATGTCAGGCAGCACAAGTTGGGCTTGGGGGGGTTGTCAGGTATGCTGTTTATTTTTTTTTTTACTTTTTTTAGTTTTCTAAGACTAAATGATCAATAGATAATAGAAGTAAGGGCTGGCTGCTTCTCTTGTAACAACAATCACAGCTCACATCTGGTGGTACATACCGGGAAACTGGATTTTTCTATGAAATGTCCTGATTCTAATTATTACCTTCATCGTGCTGTGATTAGAATTCCTCCGAGTCAATGTCACATTAAGCTCTCTTTCAGTTCACCAGTACATTTCAGACGAGCAATCACTCTAAATCCCTTCAGACTGTAAAGAGGAATGGGTTGATGATATGTGGTTTGGCGCTTGTGTTCTTATATAACTTCCCTTGGGGGGGGGGGCAGGTCTCTATGTGACTTAATCTCTAAAGCCTTTTCTGACAGGGGAGAAGAAAAAATACAGAGTTCTTGCAGGCTTCATTAGCACCAGCTGGAAAGGAATGGCCTCACCTGCTGTGACAGATCCTCTCAGACTTCTCAGTGGAAACAATGTGCTTCATTATTCTCCTCATACAACACCGGTCTAGTGTGATGAACAACACTAATTCAACCTGTGTCCTATAAAGTTGTTCAAACTAACGTAGAGAATTTAGATAAAAACTGCAAATGAGAACAAAGTTTGAACAAGGTGATGGGGTGAGCCAAGAATCACTAATTAATTTTGATATACACCAACTTTTCATTTAATTTTTTACTGTGATTTTATCCTGACACTGTAGTAATCTAATTTATTTGAAGGCACTTTGAATTTAGAAAACGAGAAGATAAATCAGGATGTCAAAGATCTCAAGGTGAACCTGATTAAACGGCAAACTGAATTAATAAAAGTTGAGTTCAACAACAACACTAAAACCAGCGGGGCAACAGTAAATATGTAATTGGGAAAATAGATGCTGTAGCTGCTGTGCTGCTCAAAATAACACAAACATACAGGCATTTGTCTGATGAGTCAGTCTCCGCCACAATGAGTCAAAACTGCACCGGAGCTATTTCCATAGCTACAGTATGATGGATAAAAAATATGGAATAACCAGCTGGATTAAAATTTCCCACCTTGGCCTTTCTTCAGGTGTTCACGCCAGATGAGCCTTGATTTTAGAACTGATGAAATAAATAAACCACTTTTTTTTTTTCTTCAGTGTGGACAAGAGCAATTTCCCTGGTGACAGACAGCTCAATAGTGATCTCTGCCTCTTTGTCTCTGTGTGTGTTCTGACTCCCTGCCTGTTAATAAGCAAACCTCCCCAAAGGCACAGCTGGCTTCTCTGTTTGCCTTGTTACCGACGTCTGGCCTGTCAATACAAAATTTAATGGAGCGTCCAGGATGCACAGTGTATATGTATATACTGTATGCATTACATATACTTCAACTTAGTTAACCATAAAATCAACAACTTTATGCAACACACAGTATGGCAGTACCATGAGTACTTTATTGGTCATAAATATATATATATTTTCCTGTTTCGTCAAAAGGAGCCAATCAGGACTTTGGCATCCTGCTAGCCCGGCTAAACTGTCATCCTCTCACATACAAGGAGAAGATATCCTGTGACGCAGACCGCCTCGGGGTAAGTCCAAGTAGCTGGCCAAAACAGAAATCATTGGCAAAAGCAAAGGTTTAAACTGAAGCTAAAGTCAGTTGTTCATATGTTGACAAAAGATACTGGCCGCTAGCAGACGCTCTTTAACCACCATTAACTGTTAATCAACAAGATTAAAATGAACCATTTAGAGTCCTCCAGCACCAAGCATGCGGTGTTAAAGCAGCATAATAGCCTTTCATGTGCAGGAATATGTTAAACAACTTATTAAAATAAATAGCAAATAGTAGACAATTTTTCAAAACAAAAGCGCCCAGAGCACAGGAAAGAAAACCTCTCCGTCTGTTCTCAGATTAATGATCAGAAACAACCAACAGGTTAACAAATCATAATCCTGCATCTGAATTTTTACTCAAAATACTCAAAATAAAATGAGGGCAGGGCCTTTCTGTGTGGAGTTTGCATGATCTCCCTGTGCCTGCATGGGTTTCCTCCCACCTTCTAGACATCATGTTTGGGTCGATTGGTGACTAAATTGTCTGTAGGTGTGATTGTGAGTGTGAGTGGATTGGCTCCAGCACCCCCAGCGACCTGGAAACCAATAAACAGTAGAAGATGAATGAATGAATGAAAATAAAATGAACAGGTCTTCAGTTAAGTGGAAGTAATAATTGTTCAAATGTTTATTTGGTCACAAGAGTTGACACTTTTTATTAAATTTTTGTTTTTTATGACCTTGTTGTGGTATTGTATTTAACTGCAGAGTAATGAATGATTTAATGAACTACATAAATGCAACACTTGTTTATTTCCATGCTTTTGGACGGCAGGGTAATATAGCAGGGTAACATATCTGCCTGCCAGAAGTACTGGATTTCCTCATAATGGAGAGCAATATTAAAAAGAATGCAAGTCTAATATCATTAACAGTGGAGTAATTCACCAGCAGGCACAAACTGCAACAGAAATAACTGAAGAGTTTAATCCTATAAATTGAATGCATTCATTTTCAGACTTTCTTGAAAGTGATGATGACAAATGATCTCATTCAAACAAATGTTATCTCTCACTCAAAGTTTTTGAGATTGCTAATTACTTCATTACAACCCATATAAAGTTTTACTTTTATTTGAGCTATCATATTGTAAAAGTGAGTAACTTTCCTGTTTTCAATACTACAGACTTTTTGGCATGAATTTTTTTCATTATGATGAGTCATGAGGACTCGCTGTAAATGGTTGCTCCTGGCAGCTGAAGGGCCGAGACGATTCATGAGGATATAGCAGAGCTTTTTCTGCTAACAGAAACAGCAAGTCTAGCAAAATTCTTTTTCATTCATTTTAGTGGTTTTTTTTCCCCCCCAAGTGTTCACTCTTCCTCTCACCTCTGTGCAAGTGTGTATCTTAAACAAACACAAAGGAAGGCACAAATAGAAAGATGGACAAAAAGATTTATAGCTCTATGTACACAGCCAAACACACATTCACAAGAGGCAGCTGTTCATACTGTATGTTGTAATTTTACAGTTCCATTGTTCAGCAGGTTCGATTCACTCCATGACGTCGTAACATCCTCTTAAACATAATTTAATCCTTCCTCTGAAATTAACTTTAAATCTAAATCCTGAGCACAAACTAATCCCACAAAGAACACAGGATAGGACATTTCAAGCTCACCAAAAAATAATTAAATAAAAGAACAGACGCAAACATACACTGCTGTTAATGTTTACAGTGCAGTGTGGAGGTGAGGATCTTTGTTGAGTGCCCCTGCCACTGCAGTGATGTAGTGTCCCCAGCTGACAGCAGCATGAAGCTGCCAGGCTGTCTGGCTATCCTTGAGATGCTGCCCATCTCCACAGAACTCATGCCAGTGGACATTAGTCTCGGCCCCATCCGTCTGTTTGGGATTTATACCCATTAATAATTCATCCACTGCTGGGGATTTAGGAGGGCCCCCTCTTTTCTTACTGAACCACACCGGCCCATTTACATGCTCCGAGACAACGCACGGCAGAGTGATGTGCAGAGCCGCTTTAGAGGACATAGCATTTAAGAAGAAAGGAACAGAGAAAGAAAGGATAAAGAAAAAAGATAGGAAGTTCCCTCCTGCTTTCTGTCTCCATCTCCATTCGCTCTCTCTGTCACACACACACACACACACACTCACACACTCACATGGTTGCTAGGCTACGCCACAACTAATCGCTGGGAAAATGATCTTCGTCCAAAACCGTATCTCTAACTTGTGTGAAGACATAGAGCATGTTCCCTGCAACTCAGATTGAAGATATGAAAAAACAGAATTGTAAAGCAAGCAGGAGGGGTGTGTTTATGAATATACTTGTGTCCAGTGTTTAAGAACGATTTAGCTGACAATATGCCTAAATAAATCACCAATTTGTTGCTTATCAGTGTTCTCAAATTGAAGTTTAATATCCTCTGCTCCCAGCAATTTCCTACATCCTCGAGCCCTGTGCACTGCCAACCAGACACCCAGGACTTGGATGGAAATCTCTCCCATCACCGCTCACCACCTCTGAGGGAGAAGATTATGAAGATTAGATTTTCCTTAAATAGATTTTTTATGGCAGCCAGAAACAATGCTATCTCGGAGTCACTCTATATGCAATTCACTCTCCAGAATGCCTGACAGAAAGCACTTGCCTTTCATTGTGCGTGAAGCATGGCTTTGTGTGCTGGTGATTGAATCTTGCAGGGGAAGTAATGGCAAATGTTATGACCACTGACGTAAGGGGATGGAGACTAATACTGTTCCCTGCCTTCCTCAGCAAGCCACAAGTCTACGCAATCTGTCTGCAGGCCATAAAAACGCTACAACTGCAATGAACTACTGGAGGGGGCTGCACCACATGGCCTTGTGTAGGTATCCATGGACTGGTGTGTCCGAGGATGTAAACATCCTCATGACGCAAAGATGCTTCTGTAGAAGCGTCTGAGGCTTCTCTGCTTTACTTCAGCACATACACCTCAAACAATTTGTCTGATGGCAGTAGCATTTCTTTCTCTACAGTATAATATAAATTGGATTTGGGCACGCAGCATTTGCTGATTTCTTTCTGCTCATTGCAGCTATGATAATTATGGCCACATGAGATGGCCAATCATTTGATGATATTAGATTATGAGAGGATGATTAAATCACAAATATTGTCTGAATTAATATCCTCAAGCCAACTGTAATCTACGCAACTGAGTGGACACCAGAAAGCCTTCACACTCTTGCCTACTGGCCAACCGTTTATTTTGCTGCATTGTATTCATTTGATAAGATTCAAGTCAACCGGTAGGCAATAATGTTATAACATGGAGGGGAACTTTATCCAAGTGATGAAACTGAATACAGTGAATGCAACACACCAACACTTTAGGATTTGTAGTTTTCTTCCCACCTGGAAATAGAGACTCAGTCCTGTCTCCTAGAATTGTTTCTTTACTATACATGTGCAGCAGTTTTCAAAGAAATATGAAGCCAGCCTGATAACATTTTTCACATCGATATAATGAGGTCATGTGAATAAATTATCAGCTACAGTACGATACACTAGACTGCTGCTAAAATATTCACAGACAAGACAATATATTTTAATATCAGGAGCCAAAATTTGATCCTGGCTGAACTTCAAAAATAACAAAGAATAATGACTTCTGTTTTTGTGTTAAAAATCTGGAAAATGTTTGAATGACATTTGTTCCATCTGAAAATGATTAAATGTCCTGATATTCATATCCTCACACTGCAGCTCTAATGAGTGTATATATTTTAGCATGTGAGAAAATTGAACCCATAAAACAGGCAGTGGCAGTATTGACGTCTAAAACAACATGGCTATATATTAAACTCATCCAGGGTCGCATTTGTAAATATCCTATTGGCTATTCCCGATTGATTGGCTTTATTTCTTCATGCAAATCCTTGAGAACTGGAGTTTCAGCTGACAACAGACTCTCACCTGCCAGTTTGATTAGAAAAACACTGAAGTATTGTTCCAGCTTTGATATTTCAATGCTGCTGCGTTGCTCCTCCAACTGAGAGACAACAGACCAATACAAACGTTGTTATATATTAAAATGTCTCGGCCATAGTTAGCCTGGTGACATATTGACATTGTTTATGATCATATCATCAGAAGTAATGACCATAAAGTTTGAGTCCTGTGGTGGTAGCGGGTTTAATAACCATCATTCATACGCTGCAGTGCTGAGCGAGCTGTCCCTCTGAAACCATGTCTGTAACAGAGGTGACTGGCACTACACCTATTTTCTATCTGGTTGCTCCTCTGCTGGATGCTTCACTGGAGGCAGCAGGGTTTGTTAGTGTCCTGTGGAAACAAAGACAGGTAGACAAGAAGCCGACAAGATGTAATGACCCCCACCATCAACGACTAAGCCACACCAGCACCTCTGCATGCCTGAGAAAGTAAAAGTGATATTAATGACAGCAGAGCCACAACTGCCACCGTCTCACTCTCTTCTCTGACTCAGAAAAAGTCAGCTGGACAGGCTGCTGGTGTGACCGTCTAGTGTGTCTGCACCACACAGACACACGAGCGCACATTTCCACTATATATGCCAAAAGAGCTCACAATATTTATCTCTTTGTTGAGACAGAAAAAACAACTTTTATTTTTTGCATTCAGAAAAAATGTTTCATTTTTATTTGAATAACCCGATCAGTGACACTCCTGAAGCTTCTTAAATCCCCAAGTATGACAGTTCAAACACCGATCAGCAGCTGTTGACTGCGTTGATGTCAAACTCACATTATCTATTTCATAACATCCGCATTTTGTTGTTTTGACTTTTGGTTTAGATTTTTCTGCTGTAACGTCTGTGAAGGTAATGTTGTTGAGCAGTGCTGTGAGGATAAATTAAGTGGCTCTGCCTCACGGGTACGCTGTTCAAATGAGTTTGTGTTTTTAACTTTCCCGTCATCCACCAAGAAGGTAAAAACAACATCCTGTATAGTCACAAACCTTTGCAAATGTTTGGATTAAAGGAATCGTCTGACTTATATTCTTTCCTGAACACACCCGTTCCTGCACATTAAGGATGGAACTGGAGCCAAGAAGAAATTAGCTTAGCTTAGTTTATAAAGACAGAAACAGGAAAAAACAGCAAACTCAGCTCTTTCCAACACTTTAAGGTCACTAAGAAACAGGAATTTAATCTAGTTAAACTCAATGAGCTGGTATTTCTTTTTTTTTCCTCAGTGTTCAGCTGCTACCAGGAGATTAGTGCTCAGCTGCCAGGGTTCTCACTCGCACTAAACCTTGGCAGCACATCACCCCCACTCTCAAACAACTGCAATGGCTTCCTGTTAAGTTCTGGATCACCTTCAAACTTCTCCTCCTCACCTACAAATCTCTGCACACCGTTGCTCCTCAGTACCTTACAGACCTCCTTCATGTTCACCACCCCTCCCGGAACCTGCGGTCTACGGACTTGGGCCTCGTCTCCATTCCCTGCACCAGAGGGCGAACCTTTGGTAGCAGGGCCTTCAGTGCGGCAGCTCCCACCCTTTGGAACTCGCTCCCGCAGGAGATTCGCCAGGCAACAACTTTAGACTCTTTTAAATCACAGCTGAAGAGGCACCTTTTCCTGCTGGCTTTTCACAGCTAGTTGTGTTTTTTGTTTGTTCATGTCATGTGATTTTGTGGTTGTTTGTGCAATTTTGGGGTTGTCTGTTATTGTGAAGTGACCTTGGGTTTCATGAAAGGCGCTATATAAAATTGATTTATTATTATTATTAGTGTCATGTTTTCTAACCTATTGGTAGCAATTAGCCAAAACCTCATTAAGACCCAGACAGTAAACAATCTTTACTCCTTTACAGAGTGAACATTCTTCACCACGGTATATGAAGCAATATAAAAGATTCAAATTTGCAGAGAATCCCTCAAATATACAAAAACATTCAAACCATATTGAATACACGGAAGCGCCAGACCTCCCAAAAATAAATAGATGAGATATTCAGTCCCGGATATGCCCCAAAATTATGTCTTGTTGGAATTTTGTAGGAAAAAAAGAGTGAGGTTGCAACTCAAAGTTGTCAAAAAAAAAAGGGGGGTTCAAGAACAGTACATCCCCATTTAGCTCACTGTCTTCTAGATATATTGACTAAAACACAGAAGCCCATGATTACCCTGAACCCAGAAAGTTCACTACTTCAAAGTAGAAGCTCATTAGTTTAGATTTGCCTTTCAAGTTCACTTTCTCTCAGGATCCTGACTTTAACTGTTAATTAATGTTCAATTAATTAAAGAACTTGTACCTCAGAGGCAGGTGTTGATACCACATATAACTGATAAAATCCTGCTTATTTCCATAATTTTGAGTAATATCACTTTTGGGAATATGGAAAAAAAATAAAATAATAGCGAGTATAGGCTTTATTGTCAAACTGATAGAGCACAGTATGTGCAAATATTCATACAGCTTTCCCGCTGTTTGATGTAAATTTTGATTAAACATCACAGTTATTAATTTCAAGGCAGACCCTGAGTGGATAGTTAATTACATACACTCTGTTTCAACAAGACTTATGTTCTCCCACAATTAATCAAAGCAGTCATAAACCAGGGCATATACAAGAATGCCAGCCCACCCCTTCTCACACGAGCCAGGAGCTGACCTGCTTCAATAACTGGATTCAATTCCAAAGGGAAGGACGCACCGTGTGGGTCAAATCCACAGATATAGGATGGTGAAACAGCACTCTTCATCGAAAACCCACTGAGTTACTATGTAACATGTGTCACTGAATTTAAATGAGTTTTAGCTGCCAGTTGGGCAGCGGGAATTTGCTCTCACCTCAGCCACTTCATCCCCCCGTCACCTCTTGTTGGAGCTTGTACTTAGAGCTCACCGGGGGAATGCATGCATGCTTTGAAAGAAAGATGCGAGTCGCACTGAGAGAGAGATGAAAATATGAGTCTGCATGCTTGCCGAGGTGTACGGTGCCTGCATGCACACAAGTGAGCTGCAACCCGTCATGACGATTTTGCCTCCTCGTTTTTCATGTACAGTACTGTTGATATGCTGTTGCTCAGAAGGGGGAGAGTGATTACGGGCAAAGATGAGATAGAGCTAGAAGGATATATAAACCTTAAAGAAAACCTATCATTTCCCAAAATCTCTGCATCATCAGGTGCATCCCAAGCAGTTCTATGTAATTTCTCAGCAGCTCTCTTGTTCTCCCTCATCTTTGCATTATGACAAGATGTCAAACTTGCAGAATGGATCTAGCAAGTCACACAGTACCATGTATCTCTGTGCAGAGGCTGAATCACATCCACTAATCTGTTTGTTACCACAAGGTCTGCAGACTGCCAGAGATGGGCTCAGTTCTTTTGATGGAAAAGGGCACACTGCAAACTTTATACTTATTGAGTTCGGCTGCAATCATTTCACTTCACTGTTAATCTCGGTGACATCGTCTCAGATTTGCAACTCCAGAGGTGAACAGGAAGTGAACTCACACAGGAGGACAAACTGTGCTCCGTGTTTTCTTGCCTTCAAATTTTGGAGTTCTCTTTGGAGTCTGCTCCCTGCACACACATTTCCAGGCTGCAAAACTAACAAAGATGAAGTGGTGCAACACATTATGTGCCACCCAGACAGTAACACAATCTCTTTGTGTCAGCACTATGGTGGATGCGGTGAATATTACAAAAAATGTTTCACTTGTGGATTATAAACTTTGACAGCTGACTGGTTACTATGTATTTTTCCTGTTACAGGGAGAACCTCAATAACACTGTATCATTACCAGGGTTCTGAATGATTAATCAAAACAAAATGGAGTATTAATTAAGATGAAATTACTACGAATAATTAATCAGTTAAAAATATTTTGACCATGAAGAAGATGAGGATTTGTGGTGCAGTATTAATATGGGAAGATTCTGTTGAGCTGTTTTCTGGTGACAACAGACAGAACCACTGTAGCTGCTGTTCATGTTCTGAACAACAAGACTCTAATTACACAATGTCACATCCACGATGTGGACAACACACAAAAAATATTTAGATTTTTTTTTTACTTTTTGATCAAATATTTGTTGGAAGTGGCCTCTCTTCCTGTCAGCCTCTGTGCCAAATACTAACAAAAAAATAAAGTCATAAAAAGCCCCAAAGATGACAATAATAATAACAACCACACACACACACACACACACACACACACACAGATAAATATTTAATGGAGGCTGGAATAAACTCAAGCAGTGAAAACATTAGCTCCTGTATTCATGGCAAAACTTGACATAGATTATCTGAACACAACACATAAAGTTACCGCTCTTAATTAACCAAACACTTCATAGCATTCCCCAGCTGCTGGTATTAGATGGTATAATTGCAACATAGTGATAAAAATGAAAATACAATATACAACATATTCTTAAACAAATCACGTATGTATTTTATTCTAGTCCACTGTGGGGAGACTGGGGCAACTTGGTTCATGTTTATTCAGTAACATTACAGATTATTTATAGTCAGAGAGGGCGTCAGAGGTTTAGATTAATGAAAAGAAATAAGGTGGACTTTTGTTAGATAGTGTAGTTTGATCTGACTTGCTCCAATCAGGCCTTGAAAATAAATTTGCAGTACTGTGCTGCAACAAGTACCTTTTTTTTTGGTCAAATGAGGAAATAGCTTAATATTTGCCACAGTAACCAACACCATTAGTAAGAGAAGTGAGTCACGCAATTTAGCAGCTGCCATACAAAGGCTGTTTAGTTTGATTAGTTAAGTCAAAGGGTATAATTACAAAGGGACAGCGAATCATCATTGAAAAAACTGGTATAATATTATTCTTCACATGCATGGGAGCGAACTTTTGGGGCTGCAGGTCCAATGTGATTAAAATTACTTTTCCCTGGAGTCCTGTTGTATTACAGTATGCATCTTGTCCCATCTGCAACACAGTTATGTACACAATCGATAATGAATCCCATGGCGAATAATCTTTTTTTTTTGCAGGAGGAAGTCGGCATAACTTAAAAGGTCGCCTCAGAAATCAATCAGACTCGTTGTAAATTATGACTGATTTTTAAGTATAATCTGAATGTTGATGCTTATTTTTATCATGGCAAAAATTTATGTACATGTGTGGCTAATTTATCGGATCCAACATTAGGTGTGATAAGTATGATACAGAGAAAACCCGTGTAGCTCATTATTTTTAATTAGCTCCACCTTCTTAGTCCATTACCAATAATGCTACTGTCTGTCACCAAACATTTGTGCTTGTCGATAATGTTTAGCTATAACACCATCACATTAAGGGCATCAGTGCCTCGTTTTTGATCTGCACTGATGTCGTGCATTACTCCTGTTAGGTTCACCATAAGAGAAAAAAGCTTTTTTTAAACTAAAATTATGTATGATTCTGCCAACCATTCAAGCTGAAGGCGTCTCTCTTTCTGCAATGACAAGGATTTTTTTGTTGTTGTTGTTTTTTGTTTTTTTTGTTTTTTTTGCTGAACATTATGAGGCCACAGCAAAGATGACCTTGAGCCATTTGGATGTTTAAACTACCCCAATTTCTCAATTTCATCCTATTAGCTGTGTTAAAATATTTGAATTACAGAAGTCAACTCATATTTGGGTGTAAGTGAATGTTGGGTAAAATCTGAAAAATATCCTTCACAAGAATGGGACATTCTAGCAGACGTCCATCAAAACAATTGTCTGGCCAGAGCTGTCGCTTGGTGGTGCAGAATAATAGCTGCAATCAGATAAGTCATTACTTTTGTTAAATTATGCAACAGTAACTTTATGTATTTGCTGAGACTATGTCAGACTGACACCACGGATCATGTCCAACTGAGTTTTGTCACGTCTTCCCTGTCTCTCACTTCCACTGTCATATCAACGGGAAGCAACAAGCTTGAAAAATCTTTTACCTAACATTAATGTGCTCTCTTTCCCCTCATTACCTTCAGCTTAATGAAAGTGTCGAATGGCATCTCTTGTTGAAGTGATCCAGCAGGTGACAGCCAGTATTAATTTGATAGATTCTCAGAATGACTGCTTAAATCACATTTTTTCATGTTGCCTTGAGGCAATTATGGGACAGAAGTATATCACAAAAGCTTTTTAGAATAGTTGAATATGAAGCAGTATTTACTAATTGCCGTCTACAGAGCTACTACTTTAATTATTCCATTTTGATCAAATTACAGGCCAAGTTTACAACGTATTCTTCCTGAATTATATTAACTGTTACTAATTATTAAATCCTTAATGTCCCTTGCTACTTCAGTCAAGCTACAGCTTATCACTGTTCCTTTCACTCAGGTGTTTCACTAATGACTATAACCACCTCTTCTTCCTCTCAGGTGATTCGAAGCTTTCAGAGGAGGCAACCACACACCAATTGTGTTTTTTTTCACAGAGCAACGACTATGTAATTGTGATAGTGCAAAGTAAGGGTGGGAATCCTTTACCATCTCACGGTTCGATTCGATTCTGATTTTTGGGGCTACGATTCGATTCAAAACGATTTGATTCATAATTATTTCTGCTTCAATCTTTAGGTGTGCAAAGGATCCTCATGATCTCCTCCAGTCTGCTTTGTAAGACAGAATGACAAATGGAGACACTAAAGTGTCTTTTTCACATTTATTAAGTTTGAAAAATTTATCCATGCTTAGATGGAATTGTTGCAACTATTGCATGAAGGCAATATCACATATTGCTTAAGTAACAAAAATAAAAGTGTCTCTTTATAAAAAAAAAAAATAGTGCAGTTAAACATGGGTTCCCGAAGTACTTAATCCTCATTTTGCAAACCTTGCACACTGTGAGGCTCATGTGAAGCTCAGGTGAAGCTCGGTCTTCCCGGGCATTCGGTAAATAGGGCCCTATAAAATCCCCAATCACGGAATCACGGAATTAGACATTAAAAACAGAATTCATTATAAACACGGAATAACACAGAACTGGCCAACATTTTATATAAAAGTTTTTTTGTTTTTTTTCCAGAATAAAAAGGAACGTATCTGTCGGCATAATGCTCCGTGGGGGTCACTAATAATGCACGCCCCCCATCAATGAATGAATAAATAAATAAATAAATGAATAAATAAAGAAAGAAAGAAAGAAAGAAATGAAGGTGGTGACTTGAGCATAGTGGGCATAGTGGTAATGGGCACCTGAACATGTCTAGGTTAATTGGTGACTTGATGTAAATGTATGTGGTGACCTGAGCAGCTTGGTGGTGTAGTGGTTAACGCTGTCACCCCACAATAAGAATGGTGCGGTTCGATTCCCGGTAGGGGCACCTGA
Organism: Remorina albescens; assembly: GCA_034769265.1. Taxonomy (NCBI): domain Eukaryota; kingdom Metazoa; phylum Chordata; class Actinopteri; order Carangiformes; family Echeneidae; genus Remorina; species Remorina albescens. Next base: position 5,565,597 of record CM068478.1, on the reverse strand, counting down.
ACCTGTCTAGGTTGATTGGAAATTGGTAACAAGTGATGGACTGGGCTACAGCAAGGAATGGAGACAAGACCAGACCCCTGCAGAGAGTAGAGACTAGACCAGAACAGACCAGACTAGACGAGACACCGGACCTCCCCTCCAGAGACCGAACCCCCAGAGACTAAACTGGACCAGACCAGACTATACCAGAGCCGGGACCTCCCCAGAGACTAGACCAGACTAGACGAGACACCAGACTGCCCCCCCCCCCAAAGACTAGAACTGCCCCCTCCAGAAACTAGAGACCAGACTAGACCAGAGACCGGACCCCTGCAGAGAGTAGAGTCTAGACCAGACAGTGTTTTTCTTATCTCCTCGCCGATTCACTCCCTCATGTTCCCCACTCATGTGCTGACTGACCCTTGCAGCATTCCCCAGTTTGTGTGGGACAACGGACACTGTCATCAGAAGTTGACAGAGACCGGACCCCTGCAGAGGTTAGAGACTAGACCAGATCAGATCAGATCAGACTAGTCGAGACGAGACACCAGACCCCCCCTCTAGAGACTAGACCAGAGACTGGACCCCTCCACAGAGAACGGACCCCAGTCTTTTTTTTGGAATAAAAAGGAATGTATCTGTCGGGAAAATTCTCAGAGGGGGTCACTAATAATGCACGCCCCCCTCCAGTGAAGCTGCCGTCTGAGTGCTAAGTCAAACGAGAGTCACTCACTGAGCTCAACACAAAGAGGTTGACAATCATGTACTTCAATGGAGATGTCAGTAATGGGTGGAAAACCAAACAGCATGGGGATAGAAGAAATTAAAAAGCTTAGAATGGATTTTATATTTCCACTAAAGTTGTGGAACATATGTTTCATTGTTTTATTGTTATGTTTTTGCTTAATTGTGTGGAAGCATTAAAGTTTTCAGTTATAACTGAAGAAATTGTCTATGTTTCATTACTTAAAACACTGTCTCGGGGTTAATTTTGCGTAAAATGCTAAAAACTGAATTCTCTAAAATCAAAAACCAAGAAAAAAAAAAAAACGACTTTGGTAAAAAATAAAACAGATTTTATAGGGCTCTAGGTAAAAACCAAAATGAGTCAAAATCTTTGCCTTCAACGAGGACGAATCTGCCTTTCCTCCATTATTGTAGTTTCCTCCTGGTTTTGGTGCTCACCATGCATGCATATGTTCCAGAACCAGCTTCATCGTGACATCAGGACGTCCCGCATACAAAATGGAGGCAGACAGCCTGTGGATTTTTTTTTTTTTTATCGATTTTGGGAAATTTTAAATCGATTCTGAATCGTAGTAAATGAGAATCGCGATTCTTATATGAATCGATTTTTTGGCACACCTCTAGTGCAAAGATTTGGACTGAAGCATGTTAACAATATACGCTGTCCAAGATGTGATCAGTCCACAACATTCTGCATGTTCTGATCAACAGTGCGGTCCAAAAGTCTGAGATCACTTCCCCAATGGGAAAAATCGTTCCCAACGCTGGACTTTGTTGTAACCCTTGACCACTTTCCATGTGGTTCACCCAGTCCGTAGTTCTGGCCACCTTGAGCCAATGACCTCATCAACGCACAACACAAAGGAATGGGAATGACAGGCTTTTCATTATTGCCCAGCCATTGTGCCAGAGGAGGAAATCAATTATAAAAACACGACTAACAGCAAAGATAACAGCAGTGTCCTCTATTGTGTTGGAACGAGCTACATTTTTTTTTTTTTCTCGAGGGTCTCTTGACCAGTCCAGCATCACCTTGGTGCAATTTGCTCCTCATCTCAAATCCCATTGCCTTTTGGAATTGGATTTACCTGACTCATTCGCACAGTGAATGGACTCTCCTTCCAGTGAAAAAAAAGGAAAAAAGATTCTGTGTGAAATTGCCTGAGGAGTCAGGAGGTTTTGGATTTGGCAGGTTCCTCTTTGTCTGCCATTAACCTTCCAACAGGAAGAATGTCCTCATTACGGGGACAGACGTTTGGCTTCTGGGAGTGACGAGGAAGACACAAAAACACAAACTGGACCCTGACACATGCAAAGGGCATGCAAACAGCTATGAATTCATGAATACCATGTTTTTTGGGAAGCTGCTCATGGTCAAGACATTACACGAATGTGCATGAAGTGCAAGTCATACTCATACTTACACTATCAGTGAAAAGAAAGACACAACATACATCATTGTAGACTAAAGCTTAAAATTAGGGCACAGAAACAACTCAACTACATTTTTCACAATTGTTAAGTTTTCTTTCAGAACTCAAAACTGCAGAGAAGTAATTTGTCCTTGAAACAAACAACATGAATGAAAATAAAAATAAGTCCTTTAAGACTTTTGGCAAGCTCTGGGATTTTCACTCCCAGATGAATAGCTTCTAAGTAAAGGCAATGACATCTGCTCACAGCTGGAAATTAGGCTAAATCAGCATGAAACCAAAACAACACAGATGCACCTTTTATTTTTTTAAAGAGTAAACAATTTTTCTGTCATTTTAAAGCTGAAACCAGTGAAACAACAGCAATAACCCCCTTCTACACCTGACTCTCTCCAGTCTGTTTGAAATAAATGCCTCACTAAGACTTCACAACAACTGTGCAGCTTCGTGCACAGTTAAATCTAACCCATAAGAACCCACCGTGACACAGGTGCCACACATCCTTTAAATGTTCTGGAAAATTCCATGAACAGGTTTATCCTTGATTTTAACCCATTAAGTCCCAGAGCGACAGATACTAAACATTTTGGTGGGTCATGTGACAGGTTATGTGACTTAGACATCTTGGAAATGGGGTTATGGGAAGACTGTGTGCCAGGTTACCACTACGGGCAGAGCTAGCTAAATTTAAAAAGCTTGTTTTTGGCTGCCAAAGGTAAGATTCAAACCATTTAAGAACTGTAATGCTTACATAACATGTCCTTTATTACATTTAAACTGTTGTGAACACTTTTCATGAACAAATTGATATAAAACAAATCAGGTAAATATCGTTGTGACATGTATGTCACATCGGACCTTTAACCTTAAAATTATCATGGAAAACCTAATGTGACATATATGTCACAATAAGAAAACATTGTATTGATCTGCTCAGTTAACTTATTCAATGATATTTAGTTAATATATTTTATATTGTTCAATTCAAAGCATATTAAAACAAATTTAAACAAAAGATCACATTTTATTGATCAATTATTAACAAAATATTATTAACAAAATTATTATTTTGAAAAAAAAAATGTCAGAAATGTGTTCTATGTGGTCTGTTTGGTCTATTTTATGCCCCCCATAATTTTCCTTTAGGGAGAAATGGGTCCGGGTTCTTATGGGCTAATCTAAATCTAATCAATACTGGAATTGTGGTACTGCAGTATCAGAATATTTTTAATGTGCACTACCAACAGTAATACCATTTATGGCAATAGCACAAGGCTTTCAGCCAGCCATGTTTGAATATACAGTACAACAACATGATGCCCTGCCCATATCCAGAGTCCACTGCCAGTAAAAGATTTACAGCACCATGTCTAATACCAATATGACAACAAAATGTTTCTTAAATTCTTACATTAGATTTGGACTACACTTGATATCTGAAGACTTGCATCATTTTTCTAGCTCCTCACTTTAACCTTGCCATGACCTGCGCTGGTCTGGGAATGCATGATATTTTTTTCAGCCTTCAGGTGGAGATCCCACTTTATTCTTCCAGTAACTTTTAAAGAGCATTTGGTCAAATATTAAGTAGTGTATTAACCTTTGGATCAGGAAAAATGCCGGAATGTCTTTTTTTTTTTTTGTCAGTACTAGAATCATATCTTATAACTAGGATACACATGATTACAGTGCTTCAGCTGTGGAGGGAGGGACCACCCACACAATGGACACCTATGGGAATATATATATGGACGTGGACTCTCCTTAAAATGTTCTACAGACCAGCTGGAAATAGCTCATGTGTAGCCGGCGTTCATAAGTTCAAAAAATGACACTGTTCAGTGTTGGAAACCCTCCACCTGCAATCCCACCGCCTCCTGCGTCTCTCATCCTTAGAGTTTTGAAATTTGTTTCAGCTGCCCTCATGGGGTTGGTTTGTTTGTTTCTTGCGCACACAAGCAGATTATCAGGATGTTTGCCAGCAACATACAGTATGCAACCTGCTTTGAATGAACAATGATTTTCTGGGAAGCCTACTATGTTGCGTCATCCTCAGGGAAAGGTAATTGCTGGTTGAAACTGATAATTCTATAATCTTCTGAGAGGTAGATAAATCCTGTCAGATTAATCAAAATGTTACCCATCACCAGTGACTGTATGGAAGGCAAGAGGCCGAAAAACAATTGCTGTTTACCATTAGCATTGGAGAGTGATCCGGATTGAAAGCCATCATCAAGTGTTGGGCCAATTCAACCTGACAGGATGTGACAGAATAAACAAAGAAGTTCAATACCACTTCACAGAGTGGAAACCAATCCACAGTCATTTGTAGGAGCCTCCGTCATTGTAATCTTTTAAAAGTAAATCTAACACAACAGTAAGAAGGTTTCATTCCTCACAAAATTGAATTTCACTCCTGAACAATCTGGCACAGCTGAAGAAATCAGTGTGATTTACAATTTATTCTGTTATATTTTGGATACCAAGTGAGCCAATATGGTGTGTATCTTTGGGGTTTTCGCTTCAATTTGCCCCACTTCCAAAAGAATCGCTAGAGCAGAAACGATGCCGTATGTTCCAATTGCTAGGTCAAAACACAAACTTTCCACTCAGGTGTAATCATGTGTCAGTTTTTCCACTTCGCAGCTTGAGTGTTTTTGTCATTCAGCAAATGACAAAGAGAAAAAAAAAAGGGAGAGAGATGTATCAGAGCGTGACAATGAAGACTTTGGCAATTTGTTTGCTTGTATGGGCACTAATATCCCCAGTCTGACAGGCAAAAATATTTACTGCTGTTTAAACTGAAAAATATATATTCTCTCGTTGAAACATGTTGTCTTGCACAGCTCCTCTAATGCACTTTTTTATGCCATCAGAACAAAAGTCAGTTATTACTGTATTTATGTTATTCTTGACTACATCATAGGGAGAATACGACAGACAAATTACTCTTATTGTATACATGTTCACACAGCACTGCTGATCTCAGTATTATCCAATCAAACATACTCGCACAACCACACACACACACACACACACACACACACACACACACACAGACCCACAGCCACGGGCTCACCACGAAAGAAAACAGATGTAGGACTAATGAGAGTAAATGACAGTTGAAATAGGTTTAGCGCAATCTGGAATCAGATAAATGGACTTAATCTCGTTCTGGTCGGGACCCTGGCCGGGAAATGGCTCCTGACACCTGAGACCCTGCTGCACGTCAAGGCTCAATCGAGGCAGGCAGCACAAGCCCATACATCTCCATTTTAGATGACAAGACACGAATCTGAATCCTCAAGCAGAAGAAAGCCTGGGAGGGTCAGTTCGAGTTTAGTGTGAGATTAAAAGGAGGAGAAAAAGAGGAGATAGCCATGGTCAAAGATATGTGTTCGTTTTACTAGATAAAGCTGACAAGAAAAATGGCCCTGGTCTAGGCCTCATTAAGACAGGCTAAGGCAGACTTAAATCCAGTCTCATTTCTGAGCGTGGAGTTTCTTTATTTCCAGTGCCCAAGTTTACCAACCTGTTTTATTTCTCCAAACTTCAATCAGTGGGGGACACGACTTTTGTGTTTTGTCCCCTTTCGCAAGCATTAACTGAAACTCTGCGGGGAGACAAATTAAATTATAGCCATTTAATCTACATTTTTTTTGGGCTACCATAAAACATCTTGTCAAATCCAGAGATACAAACCTGAGTTCTTCATGTATAATTCATCCATAAATAATTATTGTCTGTTCATTCAACAATAATCTCATCAATCCCATTTCCCAAGTTGATGAACTCATGAGAGGTGCAGCTGACTGTCTTCATGAAAACATTTACACTAATATCCTTTAATTGACTAATAATTTCAGCACTAATAAATTTGTCATTCAAAATGAAAATTAATCAACAATCTTGTGAAGTCTCTCTTTCGTCGAAGTGCCCAAAAAAAAAACACCTTCATTTGATCCAGCCTTTTAAATTTGAGGAGCTATATTTCATTTTTGTCATTTTATGGGTTGAATGATTAATGACTCTATCAATAGTTAATTGCAGCCTAAAAAGAAATAATTTTTTGAAAACCATATTCCCTCAGGGTCCATGAGGCCTAACAGGGAGCTGAAGAGGACACGCCACGTGTAGGGAATACACTGAAATGAGCTGCCTGTGATGTCAGATGACAGAGAAATGTCAGTCTCTAATATTCACCCCATCACCTTCAATCACTGCCCCAGACACACCTCATAAGATGGGAGCGAGATACTACGGATCAAAGTTGGAAATTGCTGGCAGAAGGCATGTAGGTAAAATGGGGAAAAAAGGGCGCACAGGTATGGTTGGAAAATGACACCAGACAGCAGACTATCAGCCCTGATTGGATGAATCCCCACAGTCAGGTTATGTCCCACACACAGGTCACATTTACTTGGTATATTCAGCTGTGACACTTTCAATTCTCTTAAGAGTCTGCAGGTCGCAGAATGAAAGGAGCAACGAGTTAGAAATAAGGTCAGATTATGGCTGATGTCAGGTATAAAAATAAGGTGATCCTGAGGCAAAGATTGAGGCTTTCAGCACATACCGGGAAACATCAAACCGTTTTGTTTTGCGGTTGCTGTAGGATTCTGTATTAATGAAGCTCTGCCTCGGTTCAGGAGGAAAAACGACCGATTGCCTTCAGTGTCATCACCAGCAGTATCCCTGGTATCATCTATTACTTATTAAAACCTTGCTGAGTAATAACCTCCAACAGCAGTAATACTGGTGCCTTATGGCCACCTTCATAAATTTCAATCTGTCAGTAATACTCTGCTGATTCATGGTGCCAATCCTGCTTGCTGCTCCAGTTCTGTCTGCCATCCATACTTCACCCTTATGCAATCTAAACCTTGGTATCTTTTGATTTGGTAGGCGTCCCAGACTAAACTTTTTGATTGTCCCAATTCAGGTTTTATCAAACTTCTTTGGTTTTTACTCTCTGATAAACAGCCTTTAATCAACTACTTCTGTTTCACCTCTTCACCTATTTCGAGATGTCAAATTCAAAAGGTGCTTACTGTGTGGATACAAGTCAAATCTCAAAATGTATATTCCAGCCACAGCTTAGTTTGCTGAATTTAAACATTATATAAACCTGAAGAGAAAGGAAAATCAAACAAAGTGTCTTAATGTCTCCTCCATATTTTTGTCCCTCCATTTTTCTCAGAAAAGTGTGGTGTGATTGTTTAAACTTAAATTTATCCTTATTGACTTGTGAGTTAAATAAAGACATAAGCAGTGTATAGATTTGTGAGTTATGTGTTTTTTGAGGTCAATTTGACTTTCACTTCTGACCACCAAGATCGAATCAGCACATCCTGAAGTCCCGATGAATGTTTGTGCCAAATCTGAAGCTGTTCGATCAAGGCATCACAGAAAAAAACCTAAAACATCCAGCAGGAAATATTCAAGAATCTATTTAAATGGGATTTTAATTGAATGATGCAAAAGGAATCACCTCATTAAACGCAAAGTGATTCCAATCATGGTTAACAAATGTCTTCATGCTTTCTCTCACCTGAAAGCAGTAAGTGTTGGATAGAAATAGGATCATATCACTTCATAAACCCACAGTTTCTTTACAGCTCACCTGTCAGTTTTGGGGCAGTTTTTTAAAGATTTCAAAGATTTTTATTTTTTTTAAATCGCCATTCAAAGAACAGTTGGCTCTATACTCAAGCTTTATGACTCGATCTTGTACTTGATATGATCGGATCCAAAGCCCATCTTCTGATGGGGCCACTGCGGTCATTGTCTCCAACATCCAAGTAGGTAAAATAAAGTGACCTTGCTTTAGCTCCCAAAGCAGGAAGACCTATCAGGGAGTTCACAGAATTAAACACTGAACTTTTTTTTCAAATTCCATCTTATTAGTTTTTTGGGTTTTTGGTTGTTTTTTGTTTTTTTTTTTGAGAGAGAGAGGATTTTATTTGGGTGAAATTTTTATAGTGGTTGTGTTACATTATTATGTTGCTTACTTGCTTCTAAAGCTTTGCTGAAAAAGTGCTCTATGAATAAAGCTTATTATTGGCGACAGACCAGCGCTCATTATCATCCAAGTTGTATTGTGGTTTCCAGTTTTGATATCCATCCATTGGTCTCTTGTTGGCGAAAGAAACAGCATAGCTAGCATAGCATTTTTAATTTTCACATCACAGGGTATAACCGTGCTACTCATAAACTATCATTTAATTAGCACATATGTAAGCATGTTGTCTGGTTATGACCATTTAACACCCACAACATGCGGGTGTGAGTAAATATTTAGGTATGAAGTGAATTTAAAATGGCTGTGGGTCACAGAAATATTACATAACAGCTTGATTTGATAATTTGTTCTTTAGCTAGAGTGAAGCCTGACAATTTAAACCATTTAGATGAACATCTGCACCTGGAGATAACTCTACAAACCTTAACAAGGCTGGCAAAAATACAAGTCTCACAGATTAATACAGCCTTAAATTCAGTTTAAAGTAAATATTTTTATCAGATATAGACACAGTGAAGTACATAACTCCAACGGAACGCTTCACCCATAATGCATCAGGGCCAAGGACCTCCGTGATGCCTTGTTTATAATAAAGTCAAAGCACCTATTATCCGTTTAAACATAATCCAGATTTTAACAATTGGTACCTGTGGGTACCTGTCTTTAGTGATTTCTATTAAGTGGCCTGACACCCTGAAATGTGTTTGAACAGCTGGTGTGTGTTGAAAGATAGAGATCAAATTTTCCTCATTCAACGAGGGGATGGAGTTTGATAAACTTTCATTAGCTTTGTCGGCTTTGTGATTCGTTACACAGGAGGACAAAATCAAATGGTAAGAGAGAGTGGGACTCATGGGGGCCTTTGAATTTGTTCTCATAATTAGGATGTTAAATGTGACAGATTTGTCTCAGCAATTACAGACTGATTTTAAACATACGGAAAGATGAAGATTGATCCAAAGATCCACGTGTCTGTATGCAGCATGTGGCAGTGCACCCTTCAAAAACATTTCCGTCTGTAACAGAAGCTGCACACAGTCGATCTCGACAAAGACATAAAGCTGAGAGGTTGCCGTTTGCTGTTCACCTCATAGTGGCTCATTAGCTCATGTTTATGAAGAGTGGGAAATGCTGTCCTCCTCCATTTTCTTCCTGCTGTAATGTACAGTGTTTTATCTTCCAGAGTGTCTAATGTACAGTGAAGTATCACATTCCATGGCAAATAACCAGACATGTTCCAGTTACTTATTAGAGCCTAACTACACGGGGATGATGACTCAGGACAAAATATCATCCTATAAACTAATTGCAGTGGAAAATTCACCCATTTGGAGGAAGTGGACAGTACCAGTGGCTGAATGAGATCTCAAACCTCCTTTTACAGAATGATGAGAATGATGGGACCATCATAAAAATTCTGAGCCAGTGACCCCCAATTTCACGGCCATGACTCTTGCATAAAGCTTGAGCTGACAGTGTATACACACTGACATCAATGTCACTTTTTTCCCTCTACTTCATTATAATTAAGCACATATCTCCAGGGCACACAGAGAGAGCCAGAGGGGAGAGCTGAAGACAGGACGGCTGTAATCTGACATTGATGTACAGCAAAAATGGAAGTCCTCGTTCACCTTCCCTTTGTTCCATGGAAAGGGAAGTGGTGTGTGAAAGGGTGTAATTAATGAACCTACAAATAGCTCCAGTTTCATTTAATGACAATCTATGTGTTAAGAGGCAGTACCCTTTGTTACTGTGGGTGTGGGAGTGCTGGCAACACTGACTCCCAATAGAGCTCTGACAGGTAATTTTGCATTTTGATATGGTAATGAAGCAGAATGCATCACTGGATTACACATGAGGGACTAACATGTAGAGCGTCCTTCAGTGTGTTAAAATGTAACACTCGTGATCATCAACAAGGCCACTGGCAACTGACTATCTGAGGGCGCGAAGGTCAAGCACTGTATCTGTCTGACTTACCCCAGGGCTTCGCCAGAGCAAGCAATTTCTAATTGCCGCCTTAAACGTGGCAAACGAAGCTGGCATGACAAATTGCATCAAAACAAGTCTGTAGGCTTGTGCACAGTTAATTTGTGAGACTCGGAGATATATTTGGTGCCAGGAAGAGCTCATGTGTAATGAATATCATTTCCCAGGTAGCATCTTGGAAATGATGTATTTCACTACAAACGGTGCACAGTGGAGGACTGACAGGCTGCTCCCTGCCTAGCTTAAACTGAACCCAGATAATGTAGTGGCTATAAGGCCAACGCATATGGTGAGTGCTGTAAAGAGAAAAAAAGGTTCTTCTTTGAATGCAGATGCTACGATTTTGATGTTATCAGACTATTAGTTTAAATTAGATGTTTTCTTCTTCAAACAGATTTTAGACATTTAAGTGTTTAATTAAATTTCCTCATCACACAAAATTTGAGACCACATCTTTGTCTTTTATCCATCAGTCCAAAGAAAGTTTCTGGCAACCATTGCCGCCCATCTATTTTCACAATATGCTTATCTCAGTGCCTGAAAGATTCTCATTGTTCTTCTGCTAATCCTCAAAATCTCCAGCATGACTCAGAAGTTAACCACACTCCCTTGTGCCAATACCATTCTGTTCTGTATTATCCTCCAACAGGAGCCACACATCATTTCTCCCTCTGAAACAATGTGCCCAAAATGACTCCTTGCCTGCCAAACAGATGATAAAATGCCCAGCTGTGAGTTTTAATAATGCCTGCTGGCAGACACGAATCAGAGGAACAGTTAAAGATATAATGACACACTCTGTTGTAATGAAGGTCATTGTCTTACACAACAGTGGGAGAGCTGATACAGAAATGGTTTGGATTTGCATAGTGAGTATACTTGCAGTGTCTACTTCTGCTGAGAAACTAGGACAAAAAATAATAATAATAATGAGCACATCATACTACAGGATGTACTTCACCAAGATAACTTGGAGAAAAAAGTGAGTTATAGCAAAAAGAAAGCTTGAACAAAATGCACATCACTCACGGTTACCCTGACTGGACCTAGTCAGTCAAAATCTTCAAGAGCCAATTGAGATGAACTCATAAGTATGTAATTCATTCCTAGGGAGGGGTTGGCTTGTGGGAATTGTTTATTCGCCTTCACCGTCACAGGAATTTAGTCACGTTGGGAAAGGATGCAGGTTGTCTTAATACAAAATTATGGCAAGCTGTGACATTCCTGCACAAGTGTGGGTGCTTTTCGGCGTGGCCCCTAATCTCCGAGGTCTATTTTGGACGACACATTGGTCCCTCAGGCCCCTTTGGCCCGTAACTCTCCATCTTCATCTGACCAACTGCACACTGTCACATAATACACTGTCTGCCTTTAATTACTGTCTGGAAGTATCAGGGTCAAGGGTCACACATTCCATCGGGAGCCCCTGTGTGCATATGTGTGCTGTAATGTGTGTGCGTGACTGTCTCGACTCGATGTGCTGCATGTCCTTTGTATGATGACTGGAGTATTGAAGGGAGTGCTGAATTCTCCGGCACTTTTTCCTCTTGCTCATCACGTATCACACCCCCCTGACTGGCCACTACATCAGCCCCCTGGACCTGTTTTAGGAGTGCAAATGGTTTGCTGGGTGCCACTGGGAAGCACAGAGAATGTGTCTGAGCTGTGATTACAAGTGTCTAATTTAAGTCTGAGACAAAATTCTGAAATGATATTGGTCCCAATTTAATCCACTGTGATATGCAACCTGAACCCAAAAAAGGTTTGTTGCCCTTGAGGTTAAAGCCCCACTATCCCAGGGGCTCAATGTCTACTTGCACTGACAAGAGACAAGATTAGGCAGCTGAACTAAGGACCAAACTGCTCTCGGCACCTAATTTGAGCTCTTATCTAAAAGTGAAAATAGCAAAATTATTTCCACGTGGAGGAATAGCCTTAAGGTAATAGCTTTAACAGAAAAACATCTTTGTAAGTGTATCCTACAACCCCTCTATCAAAAAGGTTCTGTGAAGCTGATACCATTTGTATACATGAAGGTTAAAAGAAAAGAGGTTGGTTGGAGATATGAATAAACCTCCACAACCCACCCTGTAATCTGGCAGCAAATATTATTGCAGAAATCAGATGGTGGCCTTTCATGCTCTTCTTTCACCAGCAAACATCAACTCAGCCAGGCTACAAATTACAGCAAACAAACTTAGGTATTAGGCTACAATAATTGGGTTTGCTGTCTGTTGTACTTTCCTCTTTGGCAAGCTGTTGTGCATAATCATAAAATTAAGTGACTAAACATAATGGTGTTTTCATGATGGGAAGACAGGCAAGCAAAGGGTGGATTTGAATATGATTTAGCTGAGATTTAGCAGCCCCGCCTTTGGCCCTGTGGCCAGCATCATTTTTTATCCAGTTTTTATTAAATCAGAGTCACCAGTGTAATTCTACATAGGCAGAAATAACATACTGCTGAATGCTGATGCACTGCTCCCTGAAAACATAATCTAGCGACTGGGCAGAAATAGGCTGTTTATCATGGGATATGTTGACTAAAGTGTCTCAGGCCATTAAGCAGATCCCTGAGATACTGATTACTAAGGAGGACCAAAACATAAAATGAAAGCGCTTACAATGACTGAGGTGCAAAGTGATGATGCACAGGCCACTCAACAAGGGGAAACAATGATGTAAAACTTGATGATGGAGCAAGAAGAGACTTCACACTCATGGTGAAGAGTCGGACAGTTTCATTACAAGAAGGAGCACAACAGAACATCAATTCTACTCATTGGTTATTCAATACAATATGCATATATAAATTCACTGAATAATAAATGATGCACTTAAAGTGAAAGCATGAGGACATCTATTGATTAGACCTCTTACATCTGTCATATGACCCATAGATTATCACATGATCTGCACAGATTGCCTTACTCTCAGTGCTTTACTGGCGACACAACTGGGCTCAGGGGCCAGTGAAAACCTGAAACAATGTGTTGATCCACTGTTGAGGTGATCCCTACTGTTTATCAGGTTCCCCCGACCTTGGCCATCAACCAACAATAACAATACACAGTGTGGGCAACTCTTAATTCATAAACCAACAAATAAAAGAACAAAATGAAATAGCAGCTCAGAATTAAGTCATTTTTGGTTTGGTTATGAAATAACAAGAACATGTCAACATTTGCATGAAAAAGTGTTGGTGACACGTTAGATAACGCATGCTGTTCTCAGACAGACCAGGGCGAGATGATAACAAAAGACAATTTCCTGCAAAGTCCCATCTTGCATATGCGGTTGTGAAGCAGCCATGTTTTTTTGTTTTTTGTTTTTTTTTAATCCAACCAAGGCTGAGGTGCCTTCTCTCCCACTGAGTTGCCTTATCCTCCTCAAGCATCTGTTTTTGAAGCCAGGCGGCTTAAGCACGGATTAATGGAGAGTCCTAGACGGCCCTCATGGCCCTCGCCGTGAGGGCACAGAACAGAAGTCTTGGCTTGAATTTTGGCATCAGAGCCTGTATGTAGTGAGTTGCCATTATCAGCAACATATCTCCAAGACCGCTGAGACAGCAAGTTTCCTAACATTGCTGTTTTGACATATCTCAGCATTGTACTTTCAAGTTTTCAGGAAGCCACACCTCAAACTGAGTACCCATGGGCCTTCACTGTACAGTTACTCCAATCCGATTTGGGCTATTTGCTGCCTTCTTTTGTTTTACTGGCATGTGATAGATTGGTATAAATGTGCTGTAATAAGATAGTTGTCTCTTACTTTCATTGCCACTTTCATTATGTTCAAGAAATGCTGAAACAGCTTCTGTTGTAGATGGTGCTGTAGTACAGGCCTACTGGCATTTATTACCCAATCAATACTCACCTTAATCTAATTTAGTGGGAAGTACTGAAAACTCTTTCACTTTATCGCCTCCCCCTTCTCATTTAGCCAAGCTGTAGTATCATAGCCTCTCATTCTCTTATTCTACTGCCAGGCTTTTCATCCTACAGACAGATACAATGTTCCTGAAGCCCTGCACTGACTGTTCTCACGCTTTCTTCCTCACTGCTCTCAAATAAAGTAAAAAAAGAAAAGGTCTTTTCCTGAACCCTCTTTCTTTCTTTCCCCTTAGAGAGGAGTGGTTGGAGGGGTGGTGGTGTTGGTGAGGGAATCCAGCAATGCTGCCGACACCCCACCCTCAAGTGAAGCTGCGACCCTCTAAGCCGTGCCTGCTCCCAGATCTACCCAATCATTGCAAGATGTGGCAAATGAAACAGTCTTTTTTAAACGAGCGAAAGTGAGCAGTGTATGAAACAGGGGCTCTGACACAGTGAACGTGCCTGGACTACCAGCCACGATATTTAATCAGATATTAAACATACACTGCATCACATTCTCCAGCCTGGCACAATGACAGCTCCCATCATTTTCTACTGTTTCCAGGAAATATAGACTGCAGAGAAGCCCCCCTGAGGTCAGGAGTAACTATGTTTATATCTGTTGATTATCTCTTTTTTTCCTGTTGCTTTTGTTGATTTATTTAGCTCCTTTCTCTGCAATTTCAAGTTTATTTTCAATTGAAATTCATATTCTCTATATTGCACAAGCGCTTCTGGGGCTATTTCTGGAACACATGCTGTGTGAGCACCACATTTAACTGATAATTCCTCTGCAAACCTTTTATTAGAAGTAAAGCCATTCAGCTAAATGCATTGGAAACATTCAAACATCCATTACTAATTCCTCATCTCCTCTAATCTTGTTGACTGGTTGACAATTGACTGGCAAAGACCATGCATGGTTATTAGTCTGCAACCTCAGACTTTTAATGAATTTGACTCCTAGGGGTGGGAAGCGCAAACTGTCATCAGTCAATGTTTGCTGTGTGATATTTCTTTGTGTGTCTGTCAGTGAGTGTGTACACAGCAGGAAGCTATACCCAAAAGTAATAGAAGCCATCATGAACATCATCTATCTACCCACAGTACCTAATTCCGATTTCAGTTTCCCCCTGTGTCTTCCAATGTGGCAATTTGCATTCAAGTCGGAAGCATGTGAAAGTCTGATTTGGCCTGATTTTCACTGATTTTGTTCCCAACTGCATCACTTACTGGATGCTGATTGCAGTTCAGAATTACCACAACAAACCATCATTCCAAGAACTAGTTACCATTGAGAGACATTTTTAAAAAATTAATTGAACGTATAGTGCATATCCCATTTACGTTTTTAGGCAATCAAGCTCAGTCGCTGGTAATAGATTGCCCTTGTGGTTGGTGTGTCTGTGAAATGAGATTTATGGCCTAGTGAAGCTGTTGAATGAACAAATCAATAGATTTGTGTCTGATATAGTGTGTTGCATTCAGAAACACCTGCATCTGCCATTGTTCTGTGTCCACCTCTAAGACAGACAATTCCTCACTGTCATTTTGTGAGACATGACATTCACCACACACCTTCAACAATAGGTCTTTGTGCCTTTTGTAAGTGTCTGAAAACACTTTGAGGCAGCTGATTTGATATAGATATAAATGGCTCCTCCTCTACGTACAGAGTTATATTATGAACCAGTGCAGAGGGAAACAGCTGAATCCTTCACTTGAGAAAATGTAGTCACTGCAGGAATAGCATTACATTTTTATTAAACATAGAAGCCATGCACAGAAGATTCAGCATTAAAATTATAATATTATTCATATTCAAATGCACTAAAAATGTCTTGCATGTCCACAAATGGCATGTGCTGACTGACAATCATATTGACTATTATTTATTCATTGGCTGGTGCGACAAAGTTTTTTTTGAAGCAACTTCCTAAGTGTGTGATGCATAATTACCACTAGATTACATAACACAATGACAGATGAATGATGCTGCCTTATGCACTATATCTTCAAACCAGGCCAGTCCAGGAATGTCATTTATATACCTGTCACACTTCCTGTTTCTTACTATTTGAGATTTTTTTTTCCCCGAGAAAATGTGTATTTTCAACACTTCCTACAGGAGCAACAAGCGTAACGCGTCCTAAAATGTCAAAAGCAGAGGGTGGCGTGAAATGTGAATGGGAGAAATTATACTTTTTCAAAAATACAGTACTTTAATAAATGTACAAAGTTACTCTAATGTTACAGAACACCTGGATGAGATGTGTGCTGACTGCAGTGCATATTTTTTGAAGATTTCTTTACATCTGGCATGTAAGGCAACCAGATCAAAATGCTCCTGAGATGAAACGAGAGTACATCCATCTGTGGTGTATACTGTACACCGTACACTGTAATGGAGCAGCTGTAATGCCTCTCCGTACCAAACACCCTCCATATCCCGTCTTTATTAATATGCAAACATCTGCCTCTGCTCTTTACGAGGTGTGAATTTTAAGTTTCCACAGCAGCATCTGCAAGCCATCGGTGCTCAGTTGGGGTTTGGGCCTGCTAAACATTTACCAGCTGTTGACCGTACGGGGGATGGCTGTGCGTAACAGAGCACCATAAGAGATGACAACAGTTGCCACACTGGTCCTCTGTGTCCACTTTCACAGGAAGCTCTTTAACTGTTTCACTGTCTTAAGCCGACAGACTGCTCAATGAAGGAAGTTTCTCTAATCCACAGATGTTGTCTGAGACACTTTGAGGGACCTATTAAAAGCTTTGTTGCCAGATTCTAACTCAACACTTTACAAAAGTTGTGTTTAGCTGCTGTGCCACTAGTTCCAAACTGAAACAGTTTTGTCTAGGGCACGTATTGTTTCTAGACATGATCATTTGTACCCTTTTCTCTCCGAGTTGACGAACCATTGTGTTATTGACAGACAAGAGATTGAGGAAGAAAAAAAAAACTTTTGTGGTATATTCATTGTCAGAGCAAGCATGTAGAATGCAATACAAAGGCGCTCTATTCACTGGCCACAGTGACAAGCTCCTGTTCTTTAGAGCCCAAAGGAAAAATCAATATTACGCGAATGTAACCCTCTGTCCCTCCACCCCTCTATTCTGTCATTTCTATCTCAGTGGAGAGTTTTGTTTGCACTCAGACCAACTCCACTTCTACCCTCCCCTCCCCCTCCTCCACAGCAAAGGTCTGCATCACTCAGCCCCAACCGTGGTCACCTGCAAATTGGACCCACCATTTCAAGTGCAGCCCATGTACTTCACAGCACCAGGCTTTCTGCGTAAATCATCGAGATGTGATGAGCATGCCAAGCACATTAGAAGGTATGTTTGCCGTTTGATTGGATAGAAGTTCTTCTGTTTGTTGCTAAGCATTTTCTGTTTGCTGAGCCCTCGCTCCAGTTTTGATGTTGATGATGAATACCATGCAATAACAGAAACTGAAAATCTATATGCTAATTTTGGAAGATGGGGTTATTTGGTCTAATGCAGTGGAACAATTTAAGTTTAAAGCTCAAACGCACATCCTTTGAGTGAATATGGTTGGCAGGGAGAAAAAAAAAAAGACTTGGACAATGATAAGACATGAAAGATGATATTGGGTAATTAAAGCTAAATGTATGCAAACCACTTCTGATTAAATACCCTTTACAGTTAAGACAGTGGAAGATAAAGGCAGAATCCATTCTGAAAGTACAGACCTACATTTGTAATTCCAAATAGACAAGAAATAAAATGTTTGTTTATACTAATGAAGCTTGGCTATTCCTGTGAATGAGATTTTTCAAAATAAAGACTCTTCAGGGAGGAGAAAGGATGGGAAAGGACTGAACCCCCAGAAAGGTTTTACTTTAAGACAGATGAAGTGCTGAGAAGAGGACAAAGAAAAAGGCAGGGCGACACGATGCATCAGCTAACAATGTCACCTCCCTGCAAGAAGGTCCTGCTTTCTGGGGCCTCTCTGTTTTCGACTTCATCACAGTTCAGTCATGCAAACTTGGCACCTCTAACTTGTCTGTAGGCCAGAGTTTGCCCTGTGAAAGACTGTCAACCAGTCCAGGGTGTAGCCCGTCCTCACGCAGCGTCAGCTGGGCCCTGATTGCTAAGCGGCATAGATAATGGATTGATGATTAAAGGCCTACATGTAATGGTAGTGTGAAACAAATAAAGCACAGCTCCTGGCCAGAGATACAATTCGTAAAGGCATCTAGTTTTTGAGAATTCACAGAAAACTGCTTCTATCTCATCGAGTGAAAGGTTTTGAAGCTGATCCTTTAAAAATTAATTAGTAAACGGCTCAGTGGGTTCAAGATAGTGATGTCTATTTTGATATTTTGGATTTTACTTGCATAGAGGACTTCCAGCTGTGAGTCACAAAATGGGCCCATATCTCAGTAAGAGTACCTGGGAGCCTGCCGGTGCCGTCCGGGTGCTTCGGTTAAATGGCATTATGTTCCTTAGCTGTTATATCACCATGTGGAACAATCATCACACCAAATGTTTCCCATGGCTGCTTATATCAGTGCAAATCTTCCACAATGTTGAACAGCTGGTGGACGATTTAGTGCCTAGAGTAATCTTTTGGCTTTTTGTGTGGAAAATAGAAAAAAATAGATCTTTAGACTATATAATTTTTTTCCTGCTCTACAGGTGTCCATGTTTTACACATCTTAGACATAGGTTGTCTTTGCCTGCAAGCCTCAAAGAGTTGGTTTTACAATGACAACTCTAGCATATGCACCAGGCTGCTGAAGCTCAGAAAGTGGGTTTGGATTTTATTTTCAAGTCTGTGGTTGTTTTTGAGGCTGTTTGTCTTGATTTGACAGAGTTCTGTTTGTGTGTCATTGTGTGGTAACCAAGGTTCCTCTCAACTGAAAATTTGTCAGTGTTTAGCAGATAACTCTGAAATCTGTGTCCCCTGCCACATTTTGCAAACATAACAAATTCTCTTGCAGTAGCAGCCCCATTAACCCCCCTGGGAATCTTCTTAGCTACCATTTATCTTTGAAAACTTTTGAAACCTGAATAGAAATTGGTGATGCCAGACTTTTTAAGGCTAATAGAGATAGCTGGCTGTGTGTGGCTGGCTTTCTAAATACAATGTGTTTCTCCCCTCACTGTCTCAGAGTACGTGGTGATAATATGATCCATGTTTCAGATATTACAGTCACTTTTGGCCTCTCTCTGACCTGCTGCATGTCTGCCTTTTAATTGTGGTGCAGGAAATTTTTAAGAGTCTCATTCCAGGTCTCTGAGGAGGCCAAGAACCACCAAGGGAGTTTCCTCCTCAAAACACCACTGATCAGAAACCACATCAGAACTCACTGAATTTCACTGAAACACAGAAAAACACAGTGGGCCTAGAATTACCCTTTGAAGCGTTAACAATCTGGGGACGAAAATAACCCTTCAGGAGTTTCTATTTTTGCCTTAAACTTTGGTTTAGATTGCTAGGGGGTAGATCTCATCAGGAGAGCACTGTTTACTGCTAACATTTGTGCTTGTTTATTTGGTCCTGTTTTGTCTCTTTCAGCTTCAGTAAGGCTTAAACAGTAAATCCATATGGAAACAGGTTCCATGCATATTATATTATTTCTTGTCCCTTTCCTTTGGATATTAATATATTCTTCCTGCTCATATGATGTTAGCAGCCCCAGATTTTCTTTCCTGGCATGTTCCCTATAATTATTGTGAAGAAAATGTCTTCCTTCTCAGTCAAACAGCATGAAAACAGCTACATTCCTCTTTTTTTTTTTTTTTTTATAAGGGCAACAGACAGGAGAACTGACCTGTTGATATTGTTTAAACTTAGTGGTAAATAGTGGTCAAGCATGTTGTTGCATGTGTGAGATGCATTAGATACAGTAGCCTCACAAGTAAAACATTGAATTGCCCTTTCTCTAGTGTCACATCTGGTTCAACAGTAATGTCCAACAAATTTCACCTCTGTTCGGTTGAACATTGCATTGTTTCCAAAGCAGGATCCCCACTTCTAACGGAGATCACTGTAGAACATACTAAACACTCATCATAGAAGACACTTTGGAAAGCAAACCTCCCACTGCAGATCCAACAATATGAATAATGAATGAATGAAACAAATGAACAAAATAGAAGTCAACTATTTACTTGATCTTTTACAGTTGCTCAAAGTGTAGTAGAGGTAAAAACACAGTCAGAGCCATTTTATATCTAAGAATTCAGAGGATTCTGTTTCTCACATACTTGTTCATGTTTTATTTTAGTTCTGGATTGAATGCTGCACAGTCACAACTGTGTGAACTGTAATTATTAGATGGCAGCACTCTAATGGTTTTCTTTCAGCATACTGTACCTTGAACACAGGCTCCCCTGGGTCCTGTTAGTTCCACTGCCTGTCTTACTTTACACAATAATAAGCATAAAAGCTATAATCCCAATTGCAACATCATCAAATTGTCATATCATAATGCCATCTTAGGTGTAATGAAGAAGGACAGCAATATTTGTGTAATATTCAGAAATACAAAGATTGTAGCGCAGTGTGATGAATAGCACCTGGTGGTGAATGTTAAAGAGATAAGGGACCACAGAGATGTGAGAGACCACAGGCTTGTGGTCATCAACAGTGAAACCATTCCACAGGTCTCCTCGTACAAATACCTAGGTGTTCCTATTGATTGTGCATTGACCTGGAAGACACAAGTTGTCACACAGTTGTCCGTTGTAGAGAACTACAGTGTCTGCACTGCTTGCTGTGACTAAGAAATTTTTGTGTTGGACAGTAGTTTGGGGTCATTTTTTTATCCCTTGTCTTCCAAGTCTTGATTGGATTTGGCATCACAACTTTGTTGGTAATGTCTCTGTGCAAGTTAAGTCAAAACAAGTCAGACTCATGCATACTGCATGGAAGATAAAAAGAATGAGACAACATCCGTTGCTGCAGTCTCTGTGCGATCTGGCTCTGCTGAGGCAAGTCAACAGGATACTAACCACCTATTCTCATGTTGTATCCACTAGAACCAGCTACAGCCATCAAAGTTGTGCCAAATGAATCAATTTAAAAACTCTTGTCTGTACTTCAAAAACAATTTGAAATAGCAGGAAAATTGATGACATCCAAACAAAACCAAAATAAACAAAAACTTTTCTTTTACTCTCAATACATTTTCATAGATTTAACATAGTCATACATATGTCCTCTTGTATTTCTTGCTTCTCTGCTGGAATATTCTTCTGCACCAAGGGTTGAAATCCAAGTCACAATGTGGGACGACAAAATGAAGCTTCAAGTGTTTAAAAGTGGAAAACCCAGGAAGAGAATAGATGAGAAAAAGACGAAGGAAGAAGTCTGCAGGGAGTCACTTATGCAGGGATGAAAGTTTGTCTAGAATAATCTGCTATGTGGTCTGAACATTAAGTTTCTATCTTGGTCATGGATGCATTTTTTATTTTTTTATTTTTCACTGTGGCAACTTGGCTTTTGATCACATGGATTAATTAGCTGGCAAAGCTGCCTTGTTCAGTCCACAAAGTGTGGTGTTGATGTTTAGCAACTTCCTTAATTCAAAGATGCCAAAGCTGTCTACTGATAATGTGGGTTTTATTATTTAATTTTCTGGAATGAGAAAACTGACATAATTAAATGTACTACCTCTGGTGATAGTGTGATAGTGTAAAAAGCAACGTCTGATTGGCTTCCAGTAAAGAGGAAGGACAGATTGTCTCTGATCTCTAATGATGCGATGAAACAAAATTCTTCCAAAAAGTATTTCTTCATTCAGGGTTTTGATAGCGGTAATGGAGAGTGGTCCAAGATCTAACATGTTGGACCAGTATGGTGGGATTTCAGAGACAATATCGTATGATGTACTTCATTTTAATATTCATGAAAGCGTTCTGTGAGCCCGGTCTTCCTGTGGATGACAGTGCTGCCTAGACAGACACTGGCTAGAAATGTTTCCGGTGAAAATTTTACAACGGCGGACAATGCTGATCACTCAGAATAAGTTTGCACCATCTGCAGTGTATCCTCTGGAAACAGGCTGGAATTAAACTTCTCCAAAGTTATTTAAAGTCAAGTCAATCTTTATTTATGCCAGTTCACAACGGAAGTTATCTCAAGGCTCTTCCCAGAAAAGGTCTTTAACTACTTGATATAAAATTATTTACAGAGACTCCACAATTCTCAGCAGAAGCAAACACATGGCAACAGGGGCAAGAAAAACGTTGTCGTGAGAGACAGGAACCTCAAGATTTACAGGATGTACCTGTGGTTTAAATAAGCTGATTTTGTTGATTTAACTCTTGCTGGGCAGCCAGTTTGAAATGGAGGAGCAGGTACACATGAACTTATTCAGAATCTTTGAGTAAAAGATTCATATGTAAAAACATACATGGACATACATGGACCCCAAAGAGGTACTAATGGGACTTTGTCATCAATCCGTATACTTGTTTAAAGCTCTGGCTCCACTAACATGTTTTGAAGAAAAATTTGTCTTGGGTTAAATTTGTAAAGCAGCAAAGCTCCACATGGGCCTTGTCTGCAGTTCTTCTGAAGCTGGATCACTAGTCTTCAATTTACCGATGACGTACGGATCATCAATTTTGAATAATGTTCTCGCTGAGTCTAGAAACAACAGCCTGCAGTTAAACAGCATTGTCTTGTTCTCTGCTGATTGACAGCTTTCTCCTGCAAACAACATAAACATGAGACTGTCACAAACCCATTTGAAAGACATATAGCACAGTGATAATGTTCAATTTTCTAGCAGCCATACTGACTTCAATGAGCATTTTCCTATTTATGCCCTCATGTTTTCTGATTTGAGTGGATATGTGAAGTATTCTCTTGCAGAGGTAATGGGTTCTGTCAGCGCATTCTCTCCAGCTACTTATTACCCTCCACACACCCGCTCATCAATATCAGAGGCAGCACTAGTGAACAAAAATACACCAATAAACTTTCTCAAATGTCCCTCACTTTCAAATGAAAGGAGCCAATATACATACGTCCCTGCAATTTCATGCAGAGATAGCATGAAGGGTGGAGGTGCATGACCATCCACACAACACTTATCCTGTCAACACATACAGGAGGAACAGGCAGTGTGATCGAGATCTGTTGATTACATAATGGAAGAGGTTGGTGAGGGAGCATGACACGTTTTGAAAGCATCAAACTTTACGCTTGATTCATCAAATTTCTGTGACAGAAAGCAATTTGAAAACAGCTCAAACAGATAACAGGAAATGTGACATTTTTCCCTCTATGGCCTTCTTTTGCATTAACAGGAAAAACAGCACTGGGGTGGCAGTCGCGATTTCTTTGTTGCTATGTGATTCAGGTTGAGGCACTTCTAATTTGGTCTTATTTCATGTGTGAGCACACAGTGAATTGATTCATTTACGTGACGTCTTGACAGCCCACCGATGGAGTCTCGGTCACTTCTACAACTGTGATGAATCGGTTGCTTTGCATAGCTTGACATCACACTGACAGATTCAACAGAACAGAAAGATTAATTCACAAACAACCTAATTTTTACAAGACTAAAAGGATGTTACTGCTATTAAGTGTCAGCCCACAAAAGGTCTTCGTTTGTTCCTTGGTCTAAAGTTATGATTCGATGACATAATCTCACAGGTAATTCATAAGAAGTCATTAATTCTGCATAACTGCCTGCTTTGAATTGTCATACACGCTTTGAACGTCCTTGATGAGACCATATGATTGCACAAAGAAAAGTTAACATTAACGTAATCTTCAACCGAGCAGTTATAGAAGGGAAGAAACAAAAAGGAAAGAAGAAATTCTGCCAAGTCAAATGGTTTCATCTCATTAAATTGTATTTGTCAGAAGCATGTGGGACTTTCGCCTAATGTAGCGTAAAAGTGTCTTTTGTTAAGCCTGCAATTTACTGGGTAGGTCTACATGGAGCCTAATTTTCAGATTAGATTTGGTTTAAATGCTGAAACAGTGTGAAAACGCTCTATATGAACACCCCCATCTTGACATGCATAAACATCCAAGTTGAACTATGCTTACACTCCTAATACAACCTATTTTTTTTTGTAACTTTTAATAGTTTGCAATAAAAGCTCACCTTGGCCGATAATGCCCAGTTCAGAAATAACACTTCCACTAATGACAAAGAAGGATCTTCATCTCCCACTTTAAGCAGGAGTAGGTGCCATTATCAAGTTGTTGGTCAATTAACCCTTTGACACCGATGATTCCTACTGTCCACCTGGACTTTTTGCTTATTTTAACTTAACAGGCCAGAAAGTGTCCTCTCAGTAAGTGCTTTTGCCCATTTTTCCAGAACACTTAGAACCGTCGATTTCCTGCAGTTTACTGTATTTGAAAGAATGGCTTAACACTTAACAACAAAGGAACGTATTCGCCAACTTCCAGCAAAATCTTGAGTGGAATTACCAAAATGATGCTACTTTGGCTGCGAAGCACAAGTTCTCAGCTTTCAGAAACCGCTGGCATTTCACCAATAGAGTAAACATTCGCGAACTTCCAGTAATTCAAAGTGCTATTGTGCAAATGGTTCAGCAGCAGCGGCACACTGGTTTTAATAGGGTTAAGAGGAAAAAACAGTAGCATTTATCTTCAGGGAGATGATCAAACACACGCCAGTGAGATGAGATGGACCTATGAAGAAGATAATGCTCACAGCTGTTCCAATTAAATGTGCCAGCACATGTCAACCCCAGACCACATTAAATCACATCCTAGGTAAACAGTTGACCCAAAATCTTACATCTGAAGGATTTTAACCAGAATGAAATGACATGTGCAAATAACCAAAGCTTTCCTATCAGCCTGTCAGAGCTGAAAAAGGGAATTCACAGTCAATGGAAAGAGAAAAGAATGAGAAGGACAAGAGCAACAAGTTGTTTTGTTTTGTTTTGTTTTGTTTTGTTTTTCCAGGAAACAACTTGTACCCATTCCAAAAGATGGCAATCGGGGCTTGGCTCAGACAGGGTTATTTTCTCAAAATTATTCTTGAGCGATAGAACCTGGAATTTATCCAGATTTTTTTTTTTTTTTTTTTTGTGGATTCATGGTGTCTGAAATAGTCAGGTGCAGACCCCTCTGTTTGCAGCATCAAAAAGGCACAGGGGTGGTTTCAGATATTATTTGAGGATCTGCACTCGAGCAGATGAAAACTGTCTTGACTCCACACTAGAATTTAAAAGAAAGAAAAGCGCAGCTGCACAGACTTCTATGGCCTGAAAGGTATAAAGTTCTCAGAATGCTGGAAAATAAAAATTGGACATATGACCATGTGGGGAGGTCAAAGTGTTTGCAGCTGCTCTGAAAAGCCATATTTATGGAGCAAAGAGCCTGTTATCACAGGGAGGGGCTTGCGTGATGTTTGTTCAAACGGGGACAACAGTGCACACACAGGAAATCTTAACCTGAAGGGATTCATAGTGTTCAGAAGTAAAATGTAAAATGAAGTTTAACTGATTTTCCTATTTTTCGTTTTTGCACAGATATAGATATTATTACATGCAGCCATGTAGGGAAAGCAGTGGCAATCCAATAATTTGCAGGTGCTGTTAAACTACACAACAAACACATCAGCTAAGCCTTCTGAGATCACAGAGAATTACAGCTGGATGTGATCTGTTGTACTTGCCATGCCGTCCACCGATATAAAATGCTGCTATCACTGTAGGAAAAAGCGTGCTGTCACAATTAGCAGGCAGTGCAAGCAGAATTATTATACTGGATGAAGTTGGTCTTTCATACAGCAGAATTTTTATGCCTCTAACACTCTTTTAGTTTTTGGATTAAAGCTTAGTCTGTAAATTTCATGCTCTGTGCACATCCCTAACCCTAACCCTAACAGCTTCTGACTGATACCTATTTAAAGAGGGGTAAATATCTTATTTCACCAACTGAATTTGTGTGGACATGCCAAATTCAGCAAATATGTTTTTCATTATGTCATCCACTGGCCCTAAGTAAAGACCAAGATGAAAAAATGTATACAGAAGATGAGTGAATAGCACTCCTTCAAATGAATTTCAGACATTAACTTTGATGCTTACTGTCAGGGCTGTCAAATGGTTGGGGGTTTTTTTTCTTACTGTTTTTTTCTGAAATGTAATTAAAGAACTTTAATCCCTGATTCTGTTTCTTCTGTATAGTCAAGGACTGACTCAATTGTAGAACCACATTAGCCAGTTGAAAGTGATAAGTACAAAAACAAACTGAATCTTGTCCAACATGACCCCCATTATGACTCGAATTTATTTTCCCACCCACAATCAGAATCAAATTGAACCTTTTGACCAGGCAGATAAAAAGGACTGGTGCACAAAACAATATGGTGTACATTTCCCCCTGATTAAATACTGAGAGTCCATTCAAAACCAACAACTTATTGATGGAAATGTGCTACATGTTGCCAAACAGTTGGCTTAAAGGAATTAAACTTGGAACACTTGCTGCCACTGAATGCATCTTTAAGTCGGTGGCTTTATGGAAGCTGAGGCTCATGAAGAAATTATGAATCCTGCAGCCTAGAATATCACTGTGCCGAAGAACATGGTTGCTCCAGATAGTCTAATGTAGGAAGAAATCCCATGCTGCTAGTATTTCTCCCCATCCTTATTATTTGAATATAAAACCCATCAGCTTAGCTTGGCATGCAAGACACTGCTCTTTGTTGTGGGTGATTGCCGCCATGCTTGGGGCTGATATGGTTGTGTGCTTTTATTTTACCCAGCACTCCAGTGGGTCCGTTGTGATTCAACGGTCATTATCATTGCCCAACACATGTTGGCCTGCCTCTGACTGTCCTAGTAGCACGCTGACCACACCAGGGAACTGAACACACTAATCCACTGCAGTCTCAAAATGGATCCTAAACAATTGCTTGGCATTTATGGTTCTCACATGAGGTTGCAAAGAGTATGTCTTGTTCTTTGCTTGGAAATGTGAACAGTGAGGACAATATATTTATTCTGCCCTGAATGTAGACTGGATTAATTTAATGATCCTCGTCAATATTTCAACACAAACCCCACTCCAGAGCAGAGGAAAATTAGACATACATGTAAAATTAGTCAGGATATACAC
Organism: Remorina albescens; assembly: GCA_034769265.1. Taxonomy (NCBI): domain Eukaryota; kingdom Metazoa; phylum Chordata; class Actinopteri; order Carangiformes; family Echeneidae; genus Remorina; species Remorina albescens. The sequence goes on along the minus strand of CM068478.1, from coordinate 5,538,450 downwards.
GAGCCAAGTCACGCCATGTGCAGTACCCTTTTAGTATCCACTATAAAAGCCACTACATATTAATGCATCTGACACAGCCACTGGAGAGAGCTGCCCTTCACAATCCATTTGCCCTGTTCTTCTCATCCCGTTTACGCATTCGGGAGGGTGTCAAAACTGAGCCGATTATTACACAAGGAAATCAAGCCATCTGACGTGCCGATCAATGGCTCCCTTGACTGATGGGTCTCCTATCAAGATGAACGGCTCCCTTGAGGGATGCTTGCTCTGCCTCAGTGGTGTTACAGAGACGGGGGGGGGGGGGGGTGCAACAGCACTGATTGTCAAGGTCACCTCTCGGCCACAGGGATGACGCGATTAATCAGACCAACCCAAAGGAGATCATGCAGCAAGATCTGACCACAGATTGAAGGGTATTCAAACTTGGAAAGACAAACACCCTTTTTCCAATTTACAAATGTGGCTATTTCATGCGTAGAATCCTGTTAGGCTACACTCCACAACACACGACGACTCTGGTTAATTAAAAAAAAAAGGCCTGTGAGAGATCTGGCAAATGCCCTTATTGAAGGCCCACTCTGAGGCTTCGGGGGCAGCCTGTTCATTGTGACTCCCTCCAGCAGCAGAAGCAGCCAGCTGTCTCTCAGTATGGGGGAGGCAGAAGATATGTGGAGACTTTGACATTGAATACAGCCTGAAGATGTTTGGATGGCACACTGATAATGTTGGTCATCTGTTGAACTGAGAGGTCACATGAAGCTACTTGCAGTTGAGTAAAGTCACTACATGGTAAATCATGTTCTAACAAGAGCGCGATGGATGCACACAGGGGAATCCAGCAGATGATCACAAAGCAGATATCATCAGTATTGCCCCCCCCAAATAAAAAATTGTCTCCAGGGATCAACTGACAAAGTTAGTCACTCCACCACTTGTAGACTGAAATATCATACACAGACTACAAGCATTGTAATGAAATTCTGTGCAGACATTCATGGTGCCCAGAGGATGAATCCCAAACCCTTCAGCGAGCCTCTGATCTTTCATCTCATGCCACCGGCCATTAAAACATTACTCCTGGTTTTTATTCCGTGAAATATCTCTCCAAGATCAATTAGCACAAAACTGTGCAGATATTCCCTGTTCCCTGATGATGAATTCTACTGGCTTTGGTAACATAATTACTTTTCCTCTAGCGCCACTATGAGGTTTGCAAGTCTGGTTTTAATTAAAATCTTCTGGCAGATATCGAGTGGGTTGACATGACATGTATATTCCCTTGTGGAATGCATTATTGTTTATTGCCAGCAGTGTTTATTGCTGATTAGCCAATGTTCGCATGAAAATATTCTAAACTAAGATAATGAGTAAACATTATGCCTACTCGAGATCAGGCGCGTTCTGACATTAGCATTTCACTCAAGGAACTGCTTTGTCTCACCAAGCCACTGATGTAAATATAAGATTCATATCCTTGTTATTACAAGTAGTAGAGTACATCTTTCGAGTTGGCAGTCCCTCTCAGAACTCATAAACAAATCTTCTAGACCAGTAAAGAGACCTTCAAATTGCTGAGCGTTGCTGCCTTGATCTAAGCATGGCTAACAAGAGGAATGTTAACGGGGTGGAGAAGTAAAAGCACACTGTTTGAAGAGTTATGGTGTGGAACTCCCTCTGTTCAGCTTGCTACAACTGCTGCTTCATAATTAACGCAACTAGAATTATACCTTATAGAATTCCTTCAGGTTCAAAGGAGCCATCTTGGCGCAAATACATGGCCCGTTACAAACGCACACCGACACTAGAAACATCTCCGACTGCTTTGCATTTAATTTGAGTAGCTCTCCAGTCCCTTTCAGTACCATGTTCTGGTCTACAGTGTTGCCGACCATGTTCTTTGTTTCTCTTTTCCCTTTCACTCTCCATCGAGGATAAATACAATTATCTTATAATGGGATCCCCTTTGATAAAAAAGCAGTCTTCTGTCATTCTGTTGGAGGTGCCAGAGTGTTGGATGGTGAGAAACTCCAGGTTAAGTACTTTCTTTTATCACTGCTCCTTTTTATATGCAAATCATCCCTTCCTGCCCATCTATTTACTCTTGCAGGTATTCAGACAGGGCCTCAAACCGTGCCAGCCATAGACCGCAGCCTGCGATCCGGCGCCAACATGGGACTTGAAATAGATTTGATTAGGATTCAAAAATACTTCTTTGATCTCACGTTTGTTAGGCAAATGCAGCCACATGACAATATGCTTGAGAGGATGGAATGGTTCTGCTGGCGTTTACAAAATAATGGACAATCTAATTGTACTGTAATGTAGAGTGTGCGCAGTTATTAATTTGTGCTGTGCAGTGAGCCAGAAACTGGGTTCATTTGCATGCAGTTCTGACAGGTTACGAGAGAGGCGGTGGTTTGGCTTCAAACAAATATGCTGTTGCCTATAGATAATCAGCACTCTGTTGCTGTGTGGCACAAACTCCCTACCTGCTGTCAGCATGAATATACTGTCAGTTTGTCAATAAATAGGAAATAGAGGGCAGGGGTTTTCAATAATTAGACTTACTACAGAGTAAGGCATTCATTGCTGACTAGAGTTCTGTAAATTCACAGCACTGGAACTGATTTGGTCTTTTCTGCCCCCCCTCAAAAAAAGGGAAAAAAGACCTGGCATTCAGTTGCAGTCAAATTGAAGCAAAAATGCTATCAAGATTCAACATAGAAAGACTAATATCCCATAGTGCAATCATTCCAGCAATCTCACTGCTTCCATTACAGCTTAAAATGTGACACTTGTACTCTTTAGGAAAAAGTGCATCAGACTAACCAGAAATGAGTGTTATTTGAAATGTTCAGTCTTAGACCCAAAAGAGCTGAGTGACCCAGAACAAAATTATGCTTGACATGCATTATTTAAGTCATGTGGAAGAAGAGAGATTGGAGAGATTTCTAAAAATACAACCATGATATAGGCAGTAATCTGGCGGCACATGAAGCACAGATTTTGATTTCATTGATGATTATATATTTGTATGGTACTGCGCTCTTTTACCTTTCATTATACTGAGGCCAGGCACAGTGATTGGACCAAATAACCCACTCCACATTCATTATTACCTACATTACACACTATTCTCTGATGAGCTGTAATTCTACTTGCATGGGCACAGCTAGAGGGCCTTCACAAAGGTTTTAACATGGCTAACTCTGTGCTAACTGGAATTTGCAATGAGAGTCTATTAAAAGAAGTCTTGTACATTGGTGAGATTAGTAGCAGCTGGCCACCTCTCATAATTAAATTGTTGCCGTGCCACAATGACAGTCAGTGTTCTTTTTCCATTTTCAGTCAAGGATAAACAGGAACCTATTTTCTCTCATTTGGGTGTGACTCGAAAAGCTGCCACATACGATGGGTTTTTTCAGGCTGTAACTGACACACACTTGATGCTAAGGCTTTGGAAAAGACCATGTATTTCCATAGATTAAACAGCGAGGGCCAAGGCTATTTCAGTTTCTGCAACTGGATTTGTGGCGAATTGCCAAGATATAACGTGCTGGCTTGGTATTCAAGGTAAAAGGTTAACCGTCCTGTCCAGAGGGTCTTCAAACTGTTTGGCCTTGACCATGTGGGTCAGAGGATGGCACTCGTAAATAACTCGCCAATAAACTACAATGAAAGTGCAGGATCGGGCCACCTCATCCCATTTTCAGTGGCAGGTGAAAAGAATCTCTATCTGTAGGTTTTCTTTTTTTAAGAGGTGATACTGCCTTCACACACATACACACTCTCACACAGAGTGCACATGCTCAAATGCCCCAGTATGCTCAAGACTCTCATTTCCTGACTAACCTCGACTTGTTTCCTCCACATCAGTTCTTGGTGTCATGTGCCCTCCCTCTCTGTGTATCGTTCTCTGCACCACAGCTTCCCCAAGGCTTGAGGCTGTGAATAGCTTGGGTGCAAAAGTAGAGTCTGTTTCAAATCTAATTTCTTGAAATATAATGCAGCAGGTTCTTTAAAGTTCTAATCCATGATCTGTTCACAGCAGCATTTCCATCCCATGGCCCAACTTACAATTTTTGACTCATTCACAAGGTCAGTGTGTCCACAGCATACTCTACTACATCAGTTGCAATTAAAATACGAAACATGAACCCTGGCCTGGAGGAGGTTATGTTGTCAGTCTGCCCATCGCTTAGAAAAATATTTGAAAAGCCTTTCAAAACATTTCACTAAAGATTGGAGGAAAGTCAGGCTATAGGGAAAAGTACAAGTTACTGAAGATGTTTGTGATGCAGTGAGGGAGAAATTTATGATTATTAGGAAGCATTTTATTACATTTTAGCTATTTTGCCATGCTGAACTTTACTTAAATGAAAGTAAAATCTCCCTATTTTGATTTAAAATACAAGGTCTAAATTTTCCTTTCATTTAAAAAAAAAAAAAAACTAAAACAAAAACACACACACACACACACAACACAACACAAATTACCACTTTAGTGTTGGTTATATGCCTTCGCCAACCAGCCAAATTGCAGATTATCACAAACGTCCTTTGAAAAACATAATAGTAAGAATCAGAGAAAAAAAAAAGAAAGAATAAAACATAAATGATAAAAGTAAAAAGAGACATCACCACATAAAATCAAGTAACACATAAAAGAAGTCACTAATTCTGCTTGCCTCGTATACTCAGGCAGGTCCTTCTGGAGTCGAGGGGCTCTGATGGAAATAAGTACATCTAGATTTAAGCCCTAACTTTGAAGTGACTAGAAGGGCTCCACCCCAGGATCTACAGTTACGAACCGGCTCACATGGGCTCAGTAGTTCAGTTATGTAACTTGGAGCCAGGGGCTGTTGCGCTTTAAAAGTGATCAGTTAAAACTTAAAATAGCCAGGGAGCCAATGGAGGGAAGCGAAGACTGTAGTGATGTGATGCCATCGGATAAAACCAGTAAGATTGATAAGCTCTGACCATTTAGGAATAAGAAGCCAACACCCACAGCGTATATTCCAACTGACCACATAATTCTCATCATGTCCTCCTTGAATCCTGGTTTTATGACAGCTGTAATGAGATTCCCTCTGGGCGTTCCTGATATATCACATTCACAAGGCCACAATGACCTTGAACTTTGACCACAAAACTGGAAACACAAAACACTCATCTCTGCAAACAGAAGTATGTACCAAAATGTAAGGGATTCCCTTGAGGGACAGTGCGTCCAGAAGGCAAAAACATCCTGTGAGGACAGTGTGACCTTTGGCTATATCCTGGAGGGGGAGCCCCTGTGGCTCACCTGGTACAACCCAAACCACAAATGCGTTGTCCTAACTTCAGTGGCACAGGTTTGAATCTACATATCATCCCCCCTATCTCCCTCTGATTTTCATTTCTCTGTTGCTTGCAGATGTTCAAATAAAGGCAAAATATTGCTGTTCATTATCACACTGATGTCTGTCTGTCTGCTTCAAACAGAAGAAGAACAATTATAATTTCCTTTGCAAATGAAGTAATTGCTACTTGCGCCACTGACCTCCTGCCTTTGCTATAATACTGTTTATCTGTCATGAGTTAAGGAGACATACAGTAGTGGAAATGCCAGGGAAAACCTGACAGCAAGTCCCCACAACGCCTCAGAGAGCCATTTTAACATCCAAAGCTAGAGCGAAAAGAAGCGATCACAACCGCCTGGTTTTGGCAGGTCTTTTGCAGTCATTGTCTTGGGAGTGATAAACAACCTCTATCACAGCCATAGCCAACCACAGCCCAAACTAATTACTCTACTGGCAGGTTCTGTATTCATTGTGGGCCTTACAACCGCACGTGCCCAATTTTCTATCTGTTTCTCATTCATGAAATGGCCATTATTGCAAAGTGAAAGAGAAATGAGGTAGCATGATGGTTTCTTTGTAACAGTGGAAACAAGACACAAATTCCTGCCATGGCGAATGCATTTCTATTTTTTTTCCCCCATGTCTTGTTAGCACCTGAGGGGGCGTTGGATATCATACAGCGTAACCTGCAAGCCCTCATTGCCTGTTTATGCCTCACAGAATCAACGTTGGATGTAAATCTTCAAAGGGACTCACTATGCTGCTACTTAGATAATATGTTCCGCTATAAAACAGTCTTTCATTGACATTTAAATACTATCCGATCCTCATCATTCAGCACAATGCAGAGAAAATACATTTCTTTAATACCACCTCTTCTGTTGCTGATAAATTTGAACCGTACCAAAATATTAGTATTAAAGCTCATATTCATGGAGTATGTAACTGCTCTTTTTCCTCCTCATTTCTTGTCGAGTCAGTGATACTGGAAGAAAGTAACATTTAACTTTATCTTCCATGGTCAATCTATTTAACACTGTAAGCAGACTGAAATGGTTGGAGTGAAAATGTCTGGGGAAATATCAGGGCCTGGGAAGACGTCCAATGATGCTGTGATTTATGGTTTCATTACTGCATCTACTAGGAAAGATCCCTGTGTGAATCTCTGCTCTGAACATCTCTGTGCGTCATAGCACCGCTTAACGTCACTCATACTGAAAAAAACACAGCAAGGTTGTAGGTCACCGAGAAACATATGCTGCACTTATTTTAGCTGTTATTAATTATGCTATTCTATAAAACTTCCTGGAGCTAGTAAACTAATTAAAATGTTAGAGAATGATGCATGCAAATAGTGATTTTAATATTAACATTACAGCACACAAAGTCTGCCGAGCCCAGTTAGCCTGTAAAGGTTCCACTTTATCATCCAGTAGCTCAAAGTTAGAGGGGAGTACAAGGACTATGCCAGCTCCACTGGAGAAAGCCAATTCTGACAGATTGCGATTTTCTATCCATAAAACATTCATGCAATGAATCACTTAAGGTATCGAAATACCGGCGAGCTGGCTGTGTGCAAAGAATACAATTCCATTTTATCCAGCTGAAAACACTCTGTCATATAACTTATTTCTGGAAATGAAAGGAGTGAGGACGAATACATCTGAAAAGGGCTGAACTGGGAGGATACATATCACAGGTATTCATTCGAAGCTATTAGTTTCTTATTGAACTATGCATCAAAGTGCCGTCTTCAAAAGGCCAACAGAGTGCCATCACTCTGATATGCAGACCTATAATTTGGACATCTTGCTTACACAGTGTCCTGGGGAAACCACAAGTTTCCAAATGCCAAAATATCTTTCCGAGAAACTATACTTTAGATTCTTATCGTCCTGTTTTTTCAGGTAATGGTCTAAATATTTTAACAGTTTCATGATTTTGTTTTGTTTTAGAAAATCATCAGTTATATGATCACGTCATTTTTAAGTTCCACTAATCGAGCAGTTCATGTTCTGTGATGTTGAAGGTGGTGCTTATAGCGATGAACCCACAGAGGATTCGCCCAGCTCTCAGACTGAATTGGCACACAGGCACAGCGAGCGGCCAGCTGGTGAATTCAGTGGAGGAGTGAGCTCCTTGAGGTACAGATATTTCCCTCAGGAGTTGGTAGAGACCAAAATAGAGCCAAAAGGAGAATATCAGACTTTCAACTACCCTGGCCTACTTGACATTTACCAGATGGTCAGAAATATGCCTAACGAATAGTAAATGTTGTTTGGTTCCCATTTGGAAGGATAAATGAGCAATTGCTTGTTATCAATTTTGCCATAATAACTTCATGAGGTGATAATGTGTCAATGTTGGGGCAACTGGGGTGCTCTCTTGCTAGAAGGGTTAATTTAAGACTTATGAAGCAGGATCAAAAAATGTGCAATTTTAATTAACTCGAAGGAGGAATAATCAATCAACAGTTCAATGACAGGGCACAAGCATAGCTGCTTCACCTGCTTATACATTTTTCTAATAATTATGACATACATCTATATGAGACTACAATGAGTGTGGATGTGGTCTGCTAATTCTACTAAAGTAAAGGTGTTTTTAAATCCAGTGGCTGTGCAGCTCAGTGGGAGGACATGGACACCACACTTTGTCACCACAGGCATTTTGTTGATCCAGACTCTGGAGTCCAGATTTAAAACCTTGAGAATTCATGACAGACTTCCAAAGAGAAAATATAGCTGGACAGATGAAACGGAACCACAGCCCTAAGTCTAACATCTATTATTATCTGAGTGGATGTGTGTCAGCAGGATACAACAAGCATGAGCATCAGTGAATTATAGACCTGTTTATACTGGGTTTTGTGCCTAGCTGTGTTTTTCACCAATTGTACAATGTATATTCATGAAGATATTTCATGTCAGTGAGTCACACTAAATATCACTGCGCTCAGAGTTCATCACACAGCTGAAGTTGCCAAATTTATCTGCAAACTAGATCTGAGTTGTAAAACTATGTTCAGGTTGGGTCATGCTCTTACACTGCATCTGTCTGTGCAGACGGTGGCATTGATTGAAATTCATGTGACGGTTACATGTTTGTCCACCAGACAACCCTGGCTCCATCCCACCGAAACATGAAACAAATTAAGCATTACATTATTTACCATGGTTCTGTTTACAAAGCTGTTTTAATTCGTGAAAAAGAAAAAAAAAAACTAATTGTTCAAGTCATTCACAAGAAAAGGAATAATTTCAGCTTCTTAGCAGTTTTTCAGCAGCAAAGAAGTTTCTGCTTCTCTGGGTTTGATACATTTAGTTCCAGTAAAAATGGAGATTCCTTTGAAGAATTGTGGAAAGGCATCAATGGTCTGTTACTTTACAGAGAGGGAAAAAAAAAAAAAAATCAATAAGTAAACATGCATTCTCAATGAAATGCACATTTTTGCCATAAACTTGTGATTGCTGCCTATTTCACCTTGCATGAAAAATTTGTAAAGCTAGAGCTGAAGTAACTTTAGCAGCAATTTTAACTAAAAGCTACAGAGACATTTGATAATAGGACTAACCCTTTGCAAGAGCTGTTAGTAAAAGCCTTTTTACATTAGTCTGCAACTCCTCAAGGAGAAGATTTCAGGCAATAAGTCATCATTTTTTCAATATGAGCAAAGCTTCTGACACAAGGTTATGTTAGTTTCCCTTCCCCTGATTCAGCCCAAATCGATGGATAGTACAGACACTGAGGACATGTGTAGGCATGCTTCACTGTGACAGCTCCATCTGGACTCACCACACAGACCTTCTAATGATCACAGAGCGGGATTCTCTCTCAAGGACCCACTGCTTTCTTCTTAGACACTACCCGTGTACTGTCCCTTAAATTGTTTGGGGGTTTTTTTTTGTTGTTTTTTTAAAGTAAACTTTATTATGTACAACTGTGAGGGTGAATGACGTTTAACCTACACTCCCAGAGTGTTAGCATTTTAACTTCTTGGTGAAATGTAAAATACAGGATATGTTTTCCCTTTTCTGTCAGTCTCGGTGTGAGAATGGCAGGTCTGTGGTTTGACTGAGATATGCGACAGGAGCACCGGTTATGGTGGACCATTAGATGAGTATCCTTGGGCTCCCGGGAACCTCTCATCACTCTTTGGTGGCTAGCTGTCCCTTTGGCAGTGTGAGCCATCCTGCTCTCTGCTTGGTTCCATTATTTATGACTGTCAGTCTGACAGGTCACTCCACCTGTGCTATTCAGCCCACTACAACAAATATGAAGCAAAAGATAAAAACAGTTGTTGACAGAAAAACACTGTTAGCTCACTTTGCTTTGTGTGACTGGAGAGTCCTAAATAATGGCAAATGCTGTGCAACCTTTCCACGCAAATAAAATTGGTGAGCTGTAGCTTGTGAAGAGGTTCCAACAACACATAGCATTCATTGGCTTTTACTTAACTCTATGCAACCTAAAATGCTGACCCAAACAGGCCAGGACTAAAAGGTTGATGTGACTAATGGATAGTGATCTAGAAGGTCTGAGGTCTTTGGCAGGCGCAGGTTTGGTTTGAGTGATTACACTGACCTGCACATGCATCAGTCAGAATGTGACAAGGCAAAAGCTCTTTCAATAGAGAGACAGCCCTGACCTGCAAGGAGGGAGTTGCTATATCTCTTCCACCATCAGCCACATATGACATTCACATTTCAATATCAAGTCAAGCTGAACACAGTGAATAGGTGTCCTCACTGGATTCTAATTTGAGATTTCTGAGTAGATGTGGGTGAAGGATGCCCTGACAAATGAGAGCACATCTTGCATAAGGAATGACGCAGACAGGTAATTTGACAAGCACAGTGCAAACAAAAGTGACACTGTAAGTTCAGGTAATATATTCATATTATAAATGTCTTCTGTGAAAACAACTTTGTAATGTTGATGCATTTATTTACATGATGAATCATGCCGCCATCATCTCAGAGGGTTCAGTAAAATGGCATCTGCACGAGTCAAGGCACAGTGGGCTGCATGCAAATGAAACAAGGAGTAATAATCAATACTGTATTTCTCGCCACTAAGTGAAGCGTTAACTATTGCACTATTTCAGGAACACAGCATTTGAATAAATATTTGATTATGCTGAAACAGAATACATGCATGTTTGACTAGAAGAATCCATCACAATTTTTGGTTAATGCAAATTGCATTTGCTCAACTATTAATGAGGGAGGGTTATTAGGGAGTGTCTGTTTGTAGTGCCAGTTGAGCAACTTACTTAAGAACCGCATCAACAGATTGTCAGTGATGTGTCTCCATGACAAGTCTGTTGATATGAAAATGTGAGAACAAACGGGAAATAAAGAGCATTTAGAAAGTGCAGCGTGTAAAAGAAAACACTAAAAACATGGATTACAATGAAAAAGAAGTACTCCTGACAGATGATGAAGACCAAGCTCCTTTTTTTGATAGCTTCCCATGTTGCCATGGCGAACATAACACGTTGAGCTGACTTGCTATCAATATGTTCAAAATTGATTAAGTTATTGTTTGTTAAGAGTGATGTAAAGGAGAAATGGCAGAATCTATAATAAACTGGCAGAGGTCTGTTGAGTACCCAAATGGCTTCTGTGTATTTGTGGGAGATTGAAAAAAACCCTCAAGGGTCCTATTTTTATAACGATAAATGTCATTTAAAGTATTTACAGTTCAAAGCTTGGTGCATATACATTGCGCACATGGAGATTTTTTCTCTGAATTTTTTATTTATTTATTATAGCAAGAAAGTCAATCATCCAGATTTATAGAGTATATGTTAAGTCAGTTCAAACAATCATTTAAATTGTGGACATACTGTACAAACTGTAACACAGATTGCATGGGACAAATTGCCATCTGTTGACGTGTAAATAGCCCCCACAGGTCAAGACCTTGTCAAGAAAAGTAAAAGGGAGGGACCTGTAATGAAATACATAAAATCTTGTCATTCTCTTCACAAGCTCCCAGAATCCGTTTAACTCCAGATAGGAGATATGAATGAGAAAAATCATGCTTAAATACCTGTCAGACATTTGTTATTTAGGTTATGATTCATTCATGATGTATAAGGTGATGAAAATGAAAATGTCAGACTGACTCTGTCAGACTCTGTGTTGAAAGGTAATGCAGCGATTAGCGAAACATGCATTCATTTGTTCAAATACAACTGTATCCATGCATGTGTGCACACAACACAACACAGGAATCTTTAATCTGACAGCCGTTAGATTCCTTTCATGTTAAACACGTGCATCAATACACAACTCTCTAAAGAATTCCACCATTTACTGATAATGTGATTTTACATCACGGTGCAGCTCGAGGGGTGAATCCATTGTCACCTTTCCACGTGTATGCCTCTGTGGGTTTTCCCATAGAATAAGGCACGAGGTTGGGAATTATTACATAACAGAAACACAACAAAGTAAAAAAGTAAAAGTTTAAAAGTTTGTCACCTGGAGAGACTTTCTAGAGTCACGTGTCTCTAATTATTGGTCACAGGCTTTTTAAACTGCTGGAGAAATACATTTTGGCAACTGGATTGAGCTGAAGTGGAGAGGCCAAATGCAAACCTGTCATTACTGAGTGTTGAACCCTGAGGGACTGTTAATTAGAATAAACATACCTTGCAGTGTGCATATTTTAAAAAGAAGATTTAAAACATTAAATAATTCAGAAAATCAATCATTTGATTGCCATTGAGAAACAACTACACATTGAACAGGTGAAATAAACGCTGAATAGGATAGTATACCTGCAAATGTGGTGAGTTACCTTAGGTCTGTCAGACTACAGCATACATTCTATGATATTTTATGCTGGGAATTATGTCTGTATTGGATTCTGCAACTTATTTCTGTTAGAGAACTGAAATGTAAGGCCTCTTCCCTGTTTTTATCAGTACAAAGGAACATTACAAGCAGCCCCATTACCTTCTCCATGCAGCTATTGATTCTGTACGTCCTGATAAAGACAGACTATTTAGGTTTAGTATTTAAGAGTCAAAACACAAAGCTCTTGGAGTTCCTTCAATTTCAAACTAAAGAGGGACAAGCACACAAAAACACTTACGTAACCCAGATTCAACATTCAGCCATATTCTTCCCACAAAGTGTGGCTACACAGTTAGCTTAATCTGGATTGATGGTACAGCACATTGGGTCTAAATATAGTCTCCCAAAGAACATTCTTCTCCTTGCCATTGCTTTGGGGCGAAGCTGAGGTTTTCAGATCCTCCACGGGTTACGCGCACAGGATAGGAGGCAGTGGAGCTGAAATGCACTCCTATGTCACACTCTGCCCCCCCACCACACAATGTGCTTCTTTTTTTTTTTTCCTCCCCCCCCTTTATCTCTCCCTGCACTTGGATTTTGTGGATCAGTTACTCAGGGAAACCCCCTCAGGAAACACAGTTCTGTGTTCAGAGGTCTAATTTCTAAAATCCACTCTTATGCGGATCAGCTGAGATATAAAGCTCAACTGAAACTGGATCATTAAGAGTGTAAACTTGTTAAATTTGACACATCAAACATTCACGAAATAACAAAAATAAAATAAATTCAAAACATTTTTCAGCATAGCTATGTGGCACTGTTAAGCTTTAGTAGACTCTGGGGAGATTTTCCCTCTTTTTTAATTTGCAAACATAAAAAAATATGCTGAAAGAACCTTCAGACAAACCTTTATTAGTTGGCCATGATTTGATTTGCAAGACAGAAACAGCAGCAAAAGCCATCTCTCTGGTACACATTTTGTATTTGGGATATGCCTCTGGCCTATAGGCTAAACAGACTCTCCTGTTACTGTACGAAACCTAAAAAAATTTTTTATTTATTTATTTTTTTATTTTTTTAAGTAACATTACTAAATTAATACATTTAAAATGAGTAGATGGTCAGTGCAGTAGTAGATGGTCAGTTTTCATTATCAAATACAAACACAACTTCATTACTGCACCTTTATTTTTCACTCTGCAATGAAGACCCCAAAACAACTTTCCTTTGGCACTCACTCTACGCTCTTTGAATGAATCGTAAGCCATTTGAAAACAACAGCTTTTTCTTTTTTTTTTTTTTTTTTTGGAAGATGGCAGTCACTATATTAAATATGATTTATTTCCTATAAAGTATAAGAAACAAACAACTTCTTTTTAAATTCAGTTGCCAAGAAAGAGATTTTCTGTTAAGAAACAATGGAGTGTGCTCAGCAATAAGCTCTGAAAGCAGTATCCAGTGTTCTCTTTCAATAATAAAGTGCCTCTTAGAAAATTAAAGTCTGGCACATGTAAAATGGATTTTGTTTTGATCCATATCTGCAATGCAAAGGATTAAAAAGTGAATGTAAATCAGTAGCAGCTCCATAAAAAACTGTCTGATCGGCTTTTGACTTTTCTAGTATTTTCTCATCACTGTGCAGTGTGCCCAAAACACAGTTTTTTGTATTCTATACATAATTCAGCTCAACTTGAAAAAGAACCACTAACACTCCTGCAGAAGCATCAATACTTTCTTATCTGGATGGCAACACTTATTTTGGCAAAGAGGAGTGAGTATTTACATCTGTTGGTAAGAGGACAGCATAATAAGCAATGCCCCTTCGATTGCCGTGGTAACATCAGTAAACTGCATTTTCGTATGTCAAAATTATATATAATCCCATCTCAATCCTAGCCCCAGAAAAATATGACATGGTTTTAGGGCAATGAAGTATTGACAACATTTTTGATCACAGGAGTTTTGAAAGTAGTGATGGATGAAGAAGTATTCTGAGGTAAAACAGATACAGTGAGTGTATATCAAAATGTAAATTACAGAGATTAATGGCAGATCTTGGTGATTGTCAGGAAAACTATGACCATATATGAAAGTGCTCTCATCAACTCTAATGCAAAAACTGAAATAAGTCTGTATCCAGAATAGCATACCCCCTGTATGGGAGGTATACAAGGACAACACTCCTAGAATTGTGTTATACAGAGTGGGTTCGATGGTGTATTGCCATTATCCATTATGAAAAAAATGTGTGCTGAACCTTTTTTCGGAGTAAAGGTACAAAACCTTCTTAGCATTTTTATATTAATTTAAGGAATAGCCCAGTCTCATAAATCCAAAATAAGTGCCTGAAGGTGATGCAAATTTTGCAATAATTGCCTAAAAAGACTTAGATCGAGGTCGGGGGCTTTAAGGATCAGAAAGTATAATATCTGATCTCAGTGACTTTAAGCATGACATGATTGTTGATGTTGAATGTGCTGCTATGAGTTTGGAAACTGCTGATCTCCGCAGAACTCCCTAACTTTAACTAGAATACACTATAAAAAGAAACAAACAAACAAAAAGAAAACTCCAGTGAGTAGCAGTTTTGCAGACAGAAGCCTCTTGTTGCTGAAACAAGTCAGGATAGAATAGCTAGACTGGCTGACAGAAAACTCACATACCCTCTCTTTACACACATGGTGAGCACAAAAGCATCCCAGAATGCACATGTCCATCTCCAGGCTGATGGGCTACAACAGCTGAAGACCACATCAGGTTCCCGTGTTGAAAGATGGAAACAACACTAACAGGACAGCGGGCAGAGACTCACTAACCCTGGACAGTTGAGAACTCGAAAAATGTAGTCCAATCATTGTGAATGCCGGCTACATCCAGCATGATAACGCAACCAAGGCTCAAAATAAATGATCTCAAGCTGGTTTCATGAACTTGACAGTTCACTGTACTTCAGCGGCCTCCCCAGTCACTAGATTTGACCTTGAGGGATGTGGTAGAACAGAAGACTGGCATCTTGAATGTGCAGCTGACAAATCTCAAGAAATTATCTGAAGCAATCGTGTCAACACAGAGCAGAATCTCAGAGGCATGTTTCTATTCGCATCTGAGTTGAGAGCAAGGGGAGGCCATACCAGTATCAGTATGATGTTCCTGATGAAGAGCTCTGTAAGAATATGACAGTATGACAACTACTGGAGATTGAGTCTTCCACAAGAATATGCCTCAGAATACCTTATAAAAATTTTTTTAAAAAGACATGGAGTGCAGTTTTTCGTTTCTTTAAAAATAAATACTGTATTTTGCGACTCTGTGCATTTGTCAGGAACTGTATCTGTATTCAGAGGTTAAAGTTCTGTGAGGCCGCATTAAGGTTATTTGAAATAAATGCAACCGCTTGCATGTTAACACAGATTAATCTTAGTGTAGCATGTCAGCATTCTAATTTGTTACTTAGCACTAAAAACAAACTATAGCTGAGGCTTTTTGTCATAAACCAAAGGAGCTAAGATAAATTGTGTTTTGATTGTGTCAGATGAAAAGTCAGAGTGTCACCCAGGTTATTACATGGTCAACGTCTTCACTACATTTCATGGAAATCCAAAATTGCTGAGACTTTGATAACACCAAAGGAAACATCAAAGGGTCCAAAATGCCACAAGGCCCCATCCTTTGGGACACATGAAATGTTTTTTTATTGTGGCAGTGTAAATGGGACCAAACTGGACTGACACAGCCATAAATATAGATTCATGCTAATTACATGGCTTAAGCATTGTAACATCTCTGTTGGAACCTGGACAACATGAAACACTGCTCATTTACTACAATAGCATGCCACTGGCAATGGCAACAGGGAATAATACTCATGTTTCTGAATTTAAAAAAAAAAAAAAACAAAAAAAAACTTGAATGTTTATGAAACAAAACAAAAAAAAGAGTGATTGAAGTTTGCCCTCACAGCTGCACAAATCCATTTTGGGGAAAATACTAATTTCATACAAAACCACTTTGCTTTCCAGGGTACAAATACAAAAGCGGTTGAAATTAAGGACACATTGTTATAGTGCACTTCTAAGTTGGGAATATGGGCTCCAGTAACCAGTCAAGTATTATTTTAAATCCATGTCTGGCCAGACTTATAATATATATATGTAAGACTCTAAAGGAATTTAATAACAAGTGTATTTTATAGTGATGACTGTGAGTTCTTGAGTTATAGCCAAAAATTGCTTTTTGACATTACTGTGAAATTGACCTTCAATCATCGAATTCTAATCAGTTTAACCAAGTAGAAGTTAAATGTAATGGAACTCCCTGACAGTGAAATACTGCGTTCACAAGAATGGGACAAACTGATGAATAAATACACAACCCAAAAACATCATGCCTCCGGCCACAGCTGTTACTGGCACAAAAAATAAAGCCCCGGAGGACGACTCATTTGAAAGCAAATCTCACAAGCTTCTATACACGGAGGTTATTGACTATCATGAGGTTAATATATTCATTTCTGAAATTGTCAATCAGGCAAGATTTCCACTCTAAAATTCAGTATGTACACAGTGCAGTGTTTTGGAGAAAATCCTTTAATTATATACTTTTCAAATTATATTTTGCAACCAATTAGGCTCACCAACTACTCTTGAATGCAAATTCAAAACAACTTCTCATTAACCAGTTTAATGATAATTTCTAGGAGGTCACAAAGCCAACGGTCCTGATCTCACACTGAATATAAATAACAGTAAGGGGTCTAATCAATGATAAATTAATGCATTAACAGCCTGATTTCTCATTTCCACTCTGGAAGCTACATTTCATCCAGGCATACTGTCTTTAAGAGAAAAAAATAAGGCAATCTATCTATTACACACCCAATCCAATTCACACACTTTCAAGCACCACTGTTGTTACACCTGAGGATGGTTTCTCTGCTGATAGACCAAATAAGCTATGTTCTGTTGTATGTGCAGCATCCCAGAGGCTGCTAGTCAAGGTTATTGATCAACACTAGCCTCCATAATTGCATTGCCATCTATTTAATTTGCTGTTAAGCTCCTCATTAATTACCCTGGTTTCCATCTGGGCATAGCTATTAATCTCATAGTCTTTGATCTGTTTAATATGCCTTGTGGACTAGTCTTGACACCCTCTGCAGTTGTCAGAACATATTCGGAAGTCCACTGACTTGTGTTCATGTCGGCGGACTAGAGGAAGACATGTACGCAGGAGGAATGCAAAAGAAACTAGTTGAGTGTATCTGGAGAAAGAAAAGAAGACAATGTTTCTGAGTGAGAGATCTTTGATTTCTGACAGCAAAAACAGCCTCAGAGTTTGTGTGTGAGCTGGCATTTACTAAACAAAGGCACAAGACCATAGAATTCATATAAAATTGAGATCTTTGAGATGTTTCACACTTGAATGAGAAAAAGTGCAAAAATTAGTCTGATACCCGTCCAACCTTTCTCTTGCCAAATCTGAAAGCATCTACACAGCATTTTGAAACCTAATCTTGAATGTCTCATGCACAGTGAAAACTGACTTTCAAACTCGATAACCCCAGCAATCAATCTTCCCCTGGCAGGGTAAGTCTGCAGAAACTAGGAGCTGTGGCTATGAACAAAGTAACATTTCAATTTCTCTCCTCAACTCTTAGTGGCAGCCAGCATATGTTAGCCTTGGCAGTGGATGTAACCATTATGAATGGGTGACAGGGGCGTTCTTGTGGAAGGAAATGGAGGAATGAAATAATCCATCTGAGCTTTTTCTGGAAAAAGGTATATGATAAAAGAGATCTGTGGGGGGCGCAGTGGCAATGAGGTTACAAGAGATTGTGATCGTACTTGTTGTGCTGTGTTATCTGGCACCATTAGAAACAGAACACATAATGCATACTGGTATCAGGGGCTTTTGGGCTTGATAAGAGATATTTCACAATGTTTAGCATTTCCCAGTTCTGACTCATGATGCTTCAGGCCACGGGAAAGCAACAGATCTGAAGAAATTTTCATGATAACCTGAGTTCTGTCAGTTTTACTGTATGCCACACAGCTTTTGGAGTAGGAGGGAAGCCTTTCATCAGAGTATACTGGAATACTTTAAAGAAGCAACTTTTGTGTCATGTTCACAAAGAGCTCAAAGAGGACAATCTTTCTGATTATGTTACCAAGAGTGTGGTGTCTCTTATAAATAACTCAGTCAACTGAAGCAAATAAGTGATAAATGAGAAATGTTGATTAAATATAACTTCATCATTTTTATCAACTGAGTAATTTTTTAATTTGTCAAGCAAAAATACATATCAGTGCAGTTCCAATTTCTAAAATGTGAAGAAAAAAAAAATGCTGGTTTAATCAATTTAACATAATTCTTTTATGTATATATAATTATATTGTATATTTTCTCTAATGTTGAGATTGTCAGTTAAATGTTTACCTTCATACCTCAAAACATTTTAAATTGATGTTTGTGAGAGGTCTACGTGTAGGCATGAAGACACATCTTAAATGAAAGCTGCATTAAAAGGGCAAAGAAATAAACTATGAAATACATTTTCTTTGGGTTTGAAACTGCTGTTTGGCTCCAAGAGACTATTTTTTTTTCACTATTTTCTGACATTTTATTGATAAATTAATGAATTTCCATTAGCTGCAACGCTCATTCTTTTTTTTCCATAATCACATTATTTAAGAAAGCCCTGAAAAGTGATGGTGGACATCTCGCATTTTTTAAGGACCTGCTGTGTAAGCCTGAATTGTCAGTTTTGGTTCAGCACCTTTTGATGATCAGCCAAATGTCTAGAGAGTGAGAGAAAAACCCTTCCACTATATCCATCTCAAAGGAGTGACAAAAATCAATGGGTGAGATGCTTATCAGGGCTATGTTAATAATTCATTACAGCCCATGGCAGGTGTATAATTGATCAATGGGCGGTAAGTTGTGGCGATAAATATTTCATACGTGGCTGAGAGAGAAAGGAGGAGCCCTCACTTGTCAACACACCCCAGTCAAGGATTCTCAATAGGGGACTGGTCTTATTCTTTCTCACAATTGTGCAGTCATTTTCTCTCAATGCCTGTGTATTGTGTTGATAGCTCTCCCAGAGTTGATGGTGACAGAGTGAAGAGTGAAGATCAACGGAGTGGAGCATGTACAGGCTAGCTCACAGTGTATTGTGCAGGCCTATGGATCAACTCTGACATCCCAAGGGCCAAACACTTGGAATTGGTTGGGCTATAGGTAGCTTTTCTTCAAGTGGACATCCTGGTAGGAGATTTATATATCACTTGCAAGGGATGGATGGTGATTCCCTATCATTCGATAAATGTATTTTCCATTTTGTGAGGGAATTCACACTAGGCAACTGATGTGGACAAAACTTATGTAACCAATCAGGGCAGTACTGAGAGCCAAAAAGAACCCGAAGGTTTGGCTCTGACAGATGGAAAAATGTATGGTATGATATTTTAGATTTAAATCTTCTAAGTAAAATATGAGATTTTAAACTAGGAAAAAACGGTCCACCTTCTTACTTTCCATCTGTGACAGTCAGATTAGAATAATGCTGCAGAATCACATCATACTGAGGATTTTGAGAGGAAATAAACAAGGCAATATTTACTATGCACAGCAGTCACTGATTACAGAAATAAGGACTATCAAATACATCATACAATAAACACAAAAAAATCATTTCTGCACAATAATGGTATCATGGCTGTCATTTGTCTCCACTGCCCCATAATTGCTATCAATAAGAAACACGACACATCATATTATAGTTAATTGCCATCAGAAAGTGAGCAATATTGTAAATTCAAGATACAAAAGAAAAATGGGAAAAAAAATCTTTATAGCACCTGTTAAAAGCTGCATTTCATGTGAGAATGCATAAATATTTATTCTATTGAATAAAACCTAACATCTTAATCCATATCCAGAATGGATCAACTGAAAAAGCTTTGACTATTCATCAGAAAATGACACGAGTGTATAGAATTTAATTCTTAAATTGTTTCTGAAATTTCCATCTGGATTAGCTCAGATTTAACTGAATAGGGAAAACAGAAACAATGGAATCCATTAACATGTAGATGAAATGAAATGAACATCGTTTTGAGGGTTCACATTCATTTAGACCTACAGGGAATGTGATAGATTCGAAGAGCTGTGAAGAAATGTAGCATAAATAGTATATGTTTATGTCCTTAGAATCACTTCGTTAAAAAAAAGTACAATCTGTCCCGATCTGAGACCCAGCCTTTCACACTATTGTGCAAAATTTACTGCTATTGAATTTAAAAAGATGCTGTTTTTCCTCCAACTGCAGGATTCATTGAATGAATCAAATCTCATAAATTAAACAAATAAAATAGCAGCATTCATAATTAGGCACCTCAATAAGCAGCACTCGTGTTTGTTTGTCTCTGTCTGTTGGCGCTGCAATGGACTGGGGACGATAGATGAATGAATGAACCTGAATGCTTACTTATGTTTTAACAATTACTGTGTTTACATGGTCTTTAGTATCCCGGTTTTGATTGGGTTTTTGAGGTCTCCTGTTTTTGTGTTTGTGCATGTAAACACCGTATCCCGAATTCAGTAACCGGGTTATGCTCTTTTCCCGGCTTCGAGAAACCCGGCTTTGCCACCTGGAGTACTCCGAAGCCGGGATACTGGAGCATGTATACGCCATATCCCAGTTTCTGACGACTGCGCACAGTCTGCGCAGGCGCCAGATATACAAACAACATGGCGGCAATGAGATCATCACATTACTGGAGCGATGAAGAGACAGAATTTTGCCTTAATATGATGAAAGCTGTAATGCTGCGTGAGTATTTAACAAGGCTAGAAGCCACAGAGGTCTCATTTTTATTTTATTTTACAGTTGCCACTCAATCTGTTGATCGGCAACTGTAAACAAAAGACGTATAAGACGTAACACACGCCTGCGCAGATAGGATGCAGTGATCAGAAAACGGGTTACTGGTATTTATCATGTATACAGGGATATGAATAACCGGGTTTCTCTGTGTTCCATGTAAACATCACATCCCGGTTATGCTGAAAGCCGGGATAAGCCTCAAAACTGGGATACTAAAGACCATGTAAACACAGTAATTGTTTGACTTTCTTCAAGTCTCATTGGGGGATGGGAACGTCAAAAAAAAAAGGATGGGATTCTTTTACTCTGACACAGACGCAGACTGAAATAAGAAATGCAAGCCAGGAGTCATCTTGGTAGGCTTATGAATTCTAAAACAAAAAAAAAGACTTGGCTGGTTAATTGACCCGCTTTGGTAAATGGCTTAAAGCTGGAAGCTTTGCATAGTCTTTTATCTCAACAAGAGAGGTGTTGAATATCGAGATATTTCAGATATCAGAAAAGTCAAGGTCACCTCTACCTGTCATCAATAAAATACAGGTTAGAACTGTGAGGGGGAAGCCTTTCATTTTAATGGCATCTTATTAAGCATAATTTAAAATGCTTATGAAATAAATGCAAAAGATTCTTGACTATGTAAGGAGAAGAGAACCTTTAGAGTCAAAATATATTCTTCTTTATTGGATGTGCACTTAACAAAAACAAAACAGCAAAATAAATTCTACCCACATTCTTTTATTGGTAACTTTCATATATTAACATCTTCCAAAGAATACAAATCTCTTAGATATATGTGAACCCTGTATTGCATTCACACACTACTGGAGAAACTTTTTGATATTCTAATACGAAGAGTTGAGTATCGGGTCTCAGAATCTTTGGCCGTCTCTGCCCATATCTGAATGACCACCTGCTGTGTGAGAGAACATTAAACTGTAATATGAATCCTTTATTCCCCCTTTTGTCAATTCAACTCAATTATGCACTCAACATGGGAAAAAAAAATTATGTTGTAATATAATGGAGAGATCATAACTCAGCTGGAAGACACAGATGGAGATTGTGAAGTACCTGACCTTACCTGATGCCTGTTGACAGAGCTCCCTTTTTAAGACTGAATTATGGTTTTGCCATTTGTGCCTTGGATCCCATCTTCTAGAGCCATGGGCCACTTGTTAATGGATGGTCTTAATTAAATATTTCAGAGTTTAAAGTTTTTAAGGACTTTAAATGGCCTCAGCTATGTTGCTAAAGGCGGAGCAATATTTTTCCTACCATTGGTGGGATATCTGATCCACTGATATCCTTCTGGGCAGGAGAATCAATATATATCTAATGGGGGCACATATTACAATAATATTGGGCAATTATCAGTGCACGGGTATGATGAATATCATCGCTTTTAACCTCTCAGCTTTCAGCAGGAAAGAATCTGGCATCTCACTGAATATCCTCAGAGTGTAGCGCAGGGGGGAAAAAAAAGGTAATTAGATTTTTCCCTAAAGAGGCATATCGCTCTTTATCACTCAGGATTTGATGTGTAGAGTTTGAGAGCATTACACATTCACACAATGCACCTAAACATTGCAATCACAGTAATGCTGTTAAAAATCACATAATAGTTAGGGATTCCATGCTGTGGGAATATTACAGTGGACATTTTACAGGAAAAGACCTAATCTCTTTAGATTAGAAATGGTACCTGAATGTTGTCACCATTAATGATATCTTTTCTCTTTTGGTTCCACCCAAACTACTTCCCTGTGCTGCAACTCTGCTCTGCACAACAGTATCACACTCATAATTGCAGTGTGTGGTAAATATTGACCAGTATTTACCAATGAGTGATTTTTATTTATTCATCCCTGGGAACCAATGACGAACCAAATGGGTTTTAACCTAATTTTTAAAAGGCTGGTGAGGAAGTTATGTAATCGCTGTGTGTGCCTGAACACGGTATAGCACCGGTGACCCCAACAACCACGGATACTGATTTGTAAATTCACACTAAATATTTATGTAATTTAAATGTCAATAATTAGTAGAAACACATGAAACATTCATGTGTTTCTACTAAACACATGAATGTGTTTGAGTTGGCCTTGATTAGATAAGTGCTAGACAACTTGATCAACAGTCTTTCTTTGCCTATAATGCCTTGCTGTGAAATAAAAGAATCCCAGGTATAACCCCGCCCCAATGATAAACCTTGGCCATAAAGGACTTTCACGGGGTGATTAATCCCGGAGAGGATGGTTAAATTTCATACCAGTGCTTAAATTCAAAAGGGAAAATCCACTAAGATGGCTGACCTCAGCATATTCTATATAGCAGTGGCTCTTTTGCTGTCTTTGTCAAATATGGTGGCTGAGTCTGATGCAATAAAAGAAACTGACAATGTTCGGCGGGGAAAAGTGAAGAATGGGTTGTTTTGCTGACCCAAAGGCTTCTTTTTTCAGCCGACAGAGAAACTTCCCTGTTCACGGTTTTCAACTCACTGACAGAAAAGCATGCTGGGAAACTTTTCACAGTTGCCTTTCATTTATTATTCACTGTGGTTATAAAAGTGTAAAATGACTGCTCCTTGCTAATAACAGTCACCTAACCAGCTTTCACAGACTTGTGCTGTCTGAGACCTGGGTTCAACGCTCTCCTCTAAAATAGCTGCAGCACCACAGTGTACTTAAGGTGCAAAATTTTCTGTGTGCTACATCACTCGAGGTGTCTGGTGCTACTTAAACATGTCACGTCCTCTCAATGTCATGGCACACTTCATCCCACTCCCAGCTAAGGGATAAGCCAACAGGTCAAAGCAAAATGTCCTTCTGTTTATGTTTTTATTGTGCTATCAGTGTGCAGCCCCTGAACTGTGGGCACACTGTTGTTCTACAGAGCAAAGCAAAGTCGCTCATTTGTGAGTGAGAGTGTTTTTTTCTGCTTGAGGAGCCAATATCAGACATCAGACAGTCATTAGGAAACTGTTACATTTTACCGTCAGATCATCCAATTGAACTGACTCATTTCTTCAGAGCCGGTATTCAGGCTAGTTGCTTTGAGTTGATGTATCTGACTCTTTCCCTCATGCTATTTATGATTTAATTGTTTTGTTATTCAGGCAACTGTGCCTGTTACTACTTGAGTTGAATGTTTTGTGCTAAACTGACTGAGCCGTGAAGCACTCTGTGAAAGTTCAGCGTTTCCATTCATACTTACATTCTTGCTGTCACACGGGGCTGCGAGCTCAGTGTTTAGTCAGTGGCCTCATCTTACTTTACATAAAAATGACTCCAAACAGATTCCCACTGTGAGGTATATATTTAAATTTGGGAAAAAGTAAACACTGGTATCCCGCATTGAAGCATCAGTCTGCTAAACACATCAATATTAGGACAAAAACTCTGGCTATTGGTGGATTTTTGTTCAAAGCAATGAAGGGCCTTATGCTGTTTTAACATTACATGTCCCTAGAAAACAGAGACGTTCAATGACCAGTTTTTTAAAGTAAAAGTAAATAAATGAGCAATGATATTCAGGCCGTTTTCAAAAGAGCAGTTGACTTTAGAGAAAAGTTGGGGTAAGTAAAAAAGAAAAGTTGAAGATGGGGAGCTAAAGGCAGCAAAAAAAAAAAAAAAAAAAGCTTATAGTGGGGTTGCAGATAATGCACAACAGAACCCTCATTTCAGGTAATAGAACACACAATTGGACCGGCTTTCCACGGAGGGGAATCCATCCATCTCACACCATCAATTATTCATTTGCCTCACTCTTTCCTCGGCACGGTTACAAGACAAAAGCTTTCTCTTGGAATTGTGGCTGAAATAAGAGAAAAGCTCTTCCCCTCAGCCCGACAGCTTCCAACAAAACATATGTAGAGGTCTCTTAGTAACAGACTCAATATAGTAGATACATGACTGGCTGCTCTCTCACCCGAACCGATAATCAAGTTAATAATGTGAAAAACAATTAAATAATGAAATATATGTAACTTTAAGGCTTTTTTATAACAACAATCCAATACAACACATATCTTTGCATCAGCAACTGAAAGCTTAGAGCTTAAAATGTAAAGCTCATGCAAATCTCTGAACAAATCAGGAGATATAACACACAGTCGGGTGGAAAATGGGATGGAGATTATTCATGAGTGATAATGACTTTTCATCCTCATCACGTGAAGTCTGCAATGTATGGATTTATGTTGTTGTATGCATCACATCAATCAACCATAAATAATGGTGCATTGCTCCATATCAGCAGTAAATCTCAGATGGCTAACATTTGCTCATATTTGATGTAATTGTCTTCGAATCCCAAGTGTCGCATGTCACTGGTCATTCTGGAGACACAACTGGACCCCTCATCAGGCTGATCCTGCTGTCGCTGTAGACATAATTAACACAGTCTTGGTGGATAATCCCTAATTATTTGTCAGTGACCTAGATGATACCCATCTATTGCCGTTATGGGAGAGCTGGGAGACCCATCAGAGGATCAAGAACTTGCTGATCATTAGCCTGGCAAAAAATTAAGTTAAGTCCTAATTTAATTGGCACTTCAGACAGAAAGGAATCAATCCATATTATCTTATTTCATACTGCAGAATTTTATGAAGGTTATTCAAGGGCTCTCCCTTACAGAGATGTGCCTCAGCTATTTTCACTCCCAAGTAGCCAAATACTGACACTAGACATCACCAGTGGGTGTGTCAACATGAACACACAGGGCTTCCAATTACTCCAGTATGAACACACCCATGTCAACACTAGACATCCATAGCAACTGCTCTGCCTGCCCACTGATTCCAAGATGACCCTGCCTGTTTCAGTTCATCACCAGAGTTACCATGGCAATGAATGCCAAAATCGGTTTTCATAGAGGTTAATATTTACCTCCTTGCTTAATGATCTTTTCATTCTTGGCAATGTAGTTATCAGTTTTATTGTATCTGCCCATATGCCATCTACACAGCTGCCCTTAATTGTTACAGTGTAACTTGACTTGTGATATTACTTAATTTTAGCTGTCTGTTATCTAACATTAGACTGTGCCATGTGTATGTAAAGGGTCATGATCTGAGCTGCTCTTTCAATTAAAATCTTTCATTGTATGCTTACTTACTGTAGGAGGTGAAACAAACAATGATGGCATGTCCCATGGGGATTATATCTGATATGATCAGTGTTGGCCTTCTTCATTATCAATTAACCAAGAGATTAGTTTCTCAATATATTACTTGTTTACTTTATAAGATGGAAGAAAATAGCATTAGGTACGCATTTTTTTATTTGTTTGTGGAATGTCAGCATGGGATCTATGATATGGATGAGATTATTGCTGCAAATAAACACAGCGTAAAGTATGATTAAAGCTTGGTTAAAGTTAGGATATGGTGAGGTGAGGCAACGAAAACACTTGATTACTTAGTTAAGCCTGGCGTCACAGCCACATGCTGTCATTTGTCCTATTGATTAGTTGCCATGTGTCAAGATGGTGGGTCTCATCTAATCTGAGCCTGTCAGAGGGCAGAGGCAAGAAAAAGATAAATAAGCCAACAACAGATGCAAGGTAAGAAAGTTGGCATTCTGCTGATACAGTGAGAAGCTCTTTTGTTGAGACGTTGATGGACAATGAGGAATCCGCCTCACCCATGAACTATTTTGGTCTTATTTCCAACTGAAATTAAAATAGAATTGCGATGCAATCCATCACTGTATCGTTTTGAGATGAAGCAGAGGACTTGGTCAGACTTTCACCACATAGCTCAAGTGAGTGGACATTGCAAGAACCATGTAAAGATGCAAGGTGTAAGGTAACATCCACACCTTTTATCCAGGCAGGCTATTAAGAAGCTACAGCATATACTAAGGGTTGGTTAATTCCTTTTGACACAACAATGTGTAAATTCACCAGAACTAATCGTCTTATAAGGTTACACAAAGATTGCAATCACATTAATGAGCAACAAATTTTAAGCAACTTCACAACATAATAAGCACATTACATCCTTCATTGGCAACAGACCATAAATGGGAGGTACTGGATCATCCAACACGGACATGATTCCTCAGCATGCTGAGCTGGGTAACCATAGCACCATCCTTCTTTTGTCATTCATCAGTTTTTTTTCTTTATTTCTATTCCTCTCTCTCTCATTGCCATCTGAACATTGCCTTCTCTTCACAGTTTCCGTGGAGGCCTCTCACAGCAAGGCCAGAATGAGAAAAAGACACAGAGCAACATAATTTTTAATGTAAGAATCCTAGCAACAGGGAGGTTTGCACTTGTGCTCAGAAGTCTCTGTGACCATGGGAGGTTGGTAAATTTGCACTTACGTTAGTTGGGGGACATTAATCCAGATGGATTTACATGCAGTAGCCATCACAAGTGTTTATCCTGTAACAATAAATCTAACATCCCACACACTGCTCATTGCCCTTGATGAAACTTGATTAAGATTTCTGAAAGATTCTTGTGTATAATGTGCTGTGGATGTGAAAATGAGTTTATCGAGTCGAGACTGACAGGTCTTTTCTCCACAGTCTGACCTTCTGAGGATGAGGTTTACGTGTGCTAAAAAGGTATATTTCAGTACTCATCAACACATGTCTGGTAGGCAGGTTACAGGATCACACTTTGAGTAGACCCCCCAGCCACTTCAATTAGTGAACTCCACAGGCTTCTTTGAGCAGACTGCAGAGATTCTTCATATGAATATGATCAAAACATATGATTAATGCTTGCTTTCAATCCCAGTTTGGGCTAATCATCCAAATACTCACAAAGTTATTAATACCTCTCAGAAAACAGGCTTGCCATCCTGCTTTAAGTAGAATTTTATGATACCTTGTACAGCTATCTTTGCACTCATATTCATTAGCATGAAAAGGCTGTTATGAAGCAGTGATTCATTAAGAGCACAACCAGCTACATCTAAGGTAATGGACCCTAAATCTTTAAGACACTTTCATAGCATCTTTGAAGCTATATGAATATATTAAAGGCAAAGAAGAGCAACAAAAAGTAGCAATTTCACTAGTAATAAATTAAAATCTGATTTCAATCTGATGTTTCATATACATCACTATTTTCTAAATGGGGGCTTGTGTGACCACATTCAGCACAGGAAATTAAGACGTACATATATGTTCTTTGTTAGTGTTGAGTTACAGCTCTGAAGGATCTGTGATTACAGTCCTCATTTTACATTTTGGCCTTCAAGCTCCATATCAATTGGTAAAAGAACAGCATGGCCTTCAGATCACTACAACTAATCACCCATCTGTGACCATTGTCTCCCAGAACCATATGTGACTGTGATGTCTGTTTATTATGATGAAGATGAAGATACGTAGCATTTTAATACTTCCTCACAAACTGCACTGTTTGAAGTACTATATGTGCCCAGGCACTTGCTGTTATTTGGTGCACATGACAGACATTACAGCCAACCTCGCCCAATAGTCCCAATATTCAGAAAATAATAATTGTGAATTTTCAATGCCAGGAATTCATTTCAGCTATCTTTGGTCCATCATGGATCCAGTATACTGACATATAGAACAAGAAATCACTTTTCACTATCTGGTTCTGCTCCAGAAGTGATTAGATCAACTTGATACCATCATTCCACTGCTTCTATTTTCTCCCACCTAGACCTTCCCCAAGGGAATACACAACCATAATGGTTTTCGAGAAATATTATCGACCTGGCTTGATGCTGCGGGTGGCTACTACTGTAATGATGTCCTTGCCTTGTGTGTAGATTGGGCACAAGGTAATATTGTGAAAGTACTGCATTTAAAAGTAGCCTGCTGGGGTGTTCACACCATATAGACCTTCACAAGTTGCTCAGGAGTGGCACACAATTTTCGTCTTCATCTCTTGTATATTGAGGCTATGTATGAGCTCATACATACTTGTGGGAATAAAACTACAAATGTAAACAAGAAAATATGTTGCATGTTTATGTTGTTTAATGTTTAAATTATGAAAATCCATTAATTGTAAAACTAAATATAAACATTCCTGAATCATGCGGATATTTTGGAAAAATTCTTTTACAAAGCACAATTTTACAGTGCTTGGTCTTACCAGTGTTGCGCAGTAACAAATAGCTAGGTTGTCTTTCTACTGGCATATAGCACACACCTGTTTTCCTTCGTAGAAAAAATTATAACATTAAAAGTAATTATTAAATCATGTGAAACCAGCAGCAGTATTTGTAAATGGAAAAAAGATTAACTTTTCTTTTCAGCTAGTCTGAACTTAAAGATCAAGGAAGCAATGTGCTCAGATTCTTTTTAAAAAGTTTAAGGAGACTCGAAACTGGGTTAAAACAATGAATATTGTAAATATAAGGGTCAGCTATAAAACATTAGTTATGGAATAATAAAAAAACGTATTTACAAACTGAATTAAAGGTCTGCTGAAATGGAAAATAGGTATTGTAACATTTTTTACAATATATTTTCCTTGCATCAGTCCCTGAACCACAGCTCTGTGCTGACTATTTGCTATTCAAATTTATTATTATTATTAAGACTTCACCATGAAGCTGTTTGTTATATTGTGTAGAAATGTCAGCGGTTACTGAAGAAATAACACTGCAATTTGTACTGCACTTCTTGCCCTGCTAAATACAAAGGTCTAAGCAGTGCTAGTGGGACTAGGAAAGGCAATTATGTGATAATGTATCAAGAAGAGTCTGTATGTAATAGATCTTAAGCCCTGATCTGCATTTACAATTTCCACTGACACCCTTGCGTATATCCAACTATAGGTAATAATACTTTCCACATACAATTCGTTTGAGGGAAGGCCATATATAAGACAGGTCACATGGATATGGCTGAGCTGAAAGGCACTACGTCGTCACTGGGAGCCCAACCCATGACAGATTTCTGAAGAGAAAAAAATTTCCATTTACCTCTCAATCTGATTTAAAAAAAAAAAAGAATGCTGCCATTGTCGTCGTCAAGTTTAGAGGATACCTATTAAAGATCTCCATTAAGGTCTGTTTTTATTTCATTTAAAGGATACTTTTATCAGGAGAGTCTCAACAGTTAGGGCATAAAGACAGGTCTTTTATGCCAGTCATTCTAAGGTGCACAAGAGCCTGGGTGTCAAAGAAAAAAGGGGAAAATATTTTCTTTTCCTTTCTATCGCTCTTTCTTTCACTCTCTCTCTCTATCTCTTAAATGCATTAGTTATCTACAACCACATTAAAAACACACCTCCCTGGATATCATTGTTCTTCCAACCACAATGGCCACTGACTTGATTTTCCATGGAACAATAAACTGTGGGTCTATTCAGCATCAACAAAGGTGGACTGACGGCAGATCAGTCTTTGTTAAGGGCCAGCATAGTGTGAAATTAAGTACTGTTGTTGTATGCAACAGCATCTAATACAGTTCATGTTATATCAGTGTCTGCTGCCTCCGTTAGTTTATCAGAGCATCACAAACATCCACCTTTTTCCACAGATGCTTAAATAATACAGCCGCATGAATATTCAAGAATTGAAATTACACACTGCAATTACATATTAAAGCATACTATATTATAAATGCCGCGACCCGGAAACGGATAAGCGGTTGAAGATGAATGACAGAATATTATAAATGACTACTGACCAGATGATTTGTCTTGTTACTAAATTTTAACAAAACACATCATGAGTGGTTATCAAAGTGAAAGAACACAGTGCTGCCTCTTAATATATTAAAATAATGTTGTGGGAGCCAGAACAAGATATTTTCTCTACATTATGGTTTTTACATAATGTATGTATTAATTAACATGTATTGTTGATGCGTTTATCAATGACCAAAAAGACACAAACTCTTTAGATGAACCAAATGGATCAGAGAGGCTCTGCAAATCTTTCAGAAACCTCACATGTTCCTCATTATGTTGTAAATAATCGCAATGGCAGCTAAAGCAGCAGGCTGTGTCCATGCAAGATTGGCACAGTTATTTTCATTAATTTCATCTGGGGACGTCATATGTCCTCCTCCAATGTTAAAGAGGGATAAAAAGATGGTTTGTGGGTCCATATTGAAGTCTCTCTAGTGTAGCTGGTGAAGCTTCTTAGTCCCGCCTCAAACATTATACCCATATAAAAAGGTCTTAACATGAATGGAAAAGAAGGTGGATAATATACTGCAGGTGACAGCAGAGCTGACCCAAAAACCCTGCCCTCCGACTATTACTTCTAGTGATACAAATAAGCGAAGAAAATGCTTCAAAGGACACCACTTTATTACCCAAATTACCTAAAATTGTAAATTCATGGAAGAGCATAGTAGGTGTTTTCAATAGGACGTGAAGGATTGTTGTAATACGTTACAATAGAGACCGAATTATTGAAATGATTACAAATTGAAGTGGCATCATTCATTTCTATAGGAAAGGAAATGAATGGCAATGCTTGAATCAATACAAGTTTTCCTCTCAGGGCCTCTCCGGCTAGACCAAACCTTGTTTCTTTGATTTCCATCTTTCTGCAGTGAAGATAGATTCTGTTTTGAACTGTCCTTTTGCTTGTGTGTTCACAATCTTCGTCATCGCTACAACACTTTGTGAAAAGCACATGTACTAACTGAGACGTTCATAGCATGCACAGAAAATGGTTGTTAATTGGGAGCAGAGAGACTCAAATGCGATCTCTCAGCAACAAGCTTTTGGATTATCAAGTTATTAGAGCTAATTGCACATCCAACAGAAACAGAGCCCCATGCCATTTATGTGCACTCTCATTATAAGTCCAATGTGTTATGGTTTGAATGCCCTGGAAACATTTTCTCAACCAGCTTCTTGAATAATGAGAAACTAGATTTTTTTTTTTTTTTAAGATAAAATACAATCACATTCACATTTGTTTTTTCTCAGATCTTCGTAAGTACTTTAAATGCTCTGTATAGGTTACATACAGAGCTGTTGCATAAAATATATAGCTTTTTTTCATTAAGTGGATCATGAAAATGTTCAAAGTGTTGGTGCCTTAAGGGCCGTCCACAACAAGAACTATAACTATAATTATAACTATAACGATAAAATGCCAGCATCCACACCAATGAACGATATCGTTGTGTTGCTAGGTTACGCCGAGCACACTGAGTGCTCGGCGTAACGGTCAGCAGTGGAGCAGAGATTTATTTATTCCAAGGGTGCGCCCGATTCCGTCCCAGATGTCCCTCTTCTTGGTGGTATCTTTATACAGTCTGTCATTCTTGTCATACAGAGCTGGATTTTTTTGTACCTCAATGATAAGCCTCTCTCCAACGTCGTCCGCCATGTTGAATGAGTGTGTGAGTGACGTAGTGACGTGAAGAACGTCTCGACCTGTCATTCCTGATGGATTTTGATTGGCTGTCAGTGTTTTTATCGTTCATCAAATCACTCTGAAAGTTATCCGAACGATATCTTCCACCACTATTGTTATCATTATAGTTGTAGTGTGGACGCTGCCATCCACTTGAGTTAAGAAAGATTTTTAGAACTACATATTTATAGTTATAGTTATAGTTCTTGGTGTGGACGGCCCTTTAGTCACTGCAGCCAAACAGCTTATTCCTCAGGGGTCACAACAACACTGAATATACATTACATAACTTTGTGGCTTCAAAATAGACTAGAGAAGAGTAGAAACATATGGTTTTATATTGCTCGATGCACAAAAACACATTTAAGAGAAGGATGAGAAGGAAGATAAAATAGCTTGTTGGACTGAAGATATCCTGGCATTCTTTTTAAAGAAATCTCTCAACTAATTATGTACTCGTCATCAGTCAAAAACGCACCATTTGTGCAATACACATTTGTCCCATCTAACAAGTTACATAACAAAACAAATGCTGTAGCTAACAAATAAATGTACAGTCATAAGACCTTGAAAGCATTATATTGTGTTTCAGGGTCACACAAAGACACACAAAGGAGGAGTCCTTTGGGGTCAGTGTTTATAGCAAACAATTTTAAAAAGTATGGCCATATTTGTTTGTAATATCTGCCAATGCTGCTTGAAAAGGGCCATGGTCAGTGAGTGTGTGACCAGCCACCACGTCTGACACAAGGTGAGTGAAAAAATTCACTTGAATATTAGACATAAGAAGCAGGTAAAGGTGAAATTGTTGCATTGAACAAAGTAAGGAACTGGAGAGGAGCTGATGAGCTGGTGAGGAAAAATAATTTAAATTAAAATAATTAATTAAAGCTGCAAGTAGCAATAAACGGGCCCTTGCATACCTGTGCAACTCAGACCACCCCGGACTCACCCCCACCCAAACAGATTAAAACTTTAAAGGTTTTGTTGCAAGTGGTTTGCGTGCAACAAGTTGTGAGTTTCCACTCTGTGGCACAAGAGAGCACCCATCACTTTTACATCATGTGAAAGTGTACAATGTGGAGAACAAGTCTTGTAAATATCCCAGAAATCGGACGATGTTTGCATTATGATGCTGACTTCCTGTGTCCAGTGGGTGGCACTCTGAGTCTGAGACACATGGAATTGTTCAGACTCCCACTCTGAACAAGTGTGCAAAATTTTGGGGCATATTGGACAATGTATGTTGGAGCTTTAAGGAATTGCTGTTGAGTGTCATCTCTGTGGCGCTAGAGAACTTCCACCAATCTTATGTCATGTCATGTTGTAGCGTAGGATGTAGAGAGCACAGCTTGTAAATATCATGTAAATGCTACTGAGTGAATATAAATGTCATTTTGGATAAAAACTGGGGGAGGAGTTTGTTAACCCTCTGGAGTCATCGGACGCGCCAATACCTCCAAATCACATAACCACTTTAGAACGACGTAGCAGCAAGACAGAGCATCGCAGAAGGCGCTGCCTGCATTTTCCTGTAAATAGTTTAATTCAACTTTGAATGTGAGTATAAACAGTAAATTTCAAAAACTTATGTACAACTTTAGCAAACAAAGTTGTCAAAATGGTTTGTTGAACATATTTGTGGTTTTCACGGTAAAAAAACGTTTTTCTTTTCTCAGATTTTATGTTTTTTGTGTGGTTTTAGGTCCACTGTGTTAATACAGTGGGTCAAAATGTAAACATAACTATGAAGTCACAGAGATGAGGATGTGCTGAAAAAAATCACGCCAAACAAGGCAAGGTAAACAGTTTTTAACGGTGAAATATAAAGGCAGTCAAAAATGGCCAAAATACCCTCAAACACCAGAGGGTTAAATGCATGGAAATCAGCGAAATTGGCAAAAAATCTGAAAAATGGCCGACCTCCTGTTTGAGTGAGGTTATGGGTCCTAGAGACTTTTTTTGTGCAGCCCATCATGATACATATGTGTACCAACTTTCGTTCATGTACGTCAATCCTGAGTGAAGGGCTCAACAAAAGTCATACATTTCTGCAACCACTGAAATATCGAGATTTCACGCATTCCTGGCATGCTGTCCAAATTTCATGCATTTTGGGGTATGTTTAAGTCCCCAATAAGGACGTTGAAACTGCAGAAGAATAATAATGCCAAGGGATGCAATAGGGCTCACGCACTGTCGAGTGCTCGGGCACTAAAAACGAAACAATCTCTGAAATGGAAGCTTTATCAACAAACCTTGGAGGAAACTTGAGAGCCCCCTGAGAGTTTGAAATATGATATTCAATGTGAAATAAAACATCAGAAGGAAAAAGACTATTTATAGACACAGCACACACTGAGACACAGAAACAATTGTGTGCTGCTTCACATAAACCTTTGAATATGTGAACAGTGAAGATCATACCCAGAGATATACTCACCATGCAGTCTTGACAAGTGCCAGTCTCTGTAACACAAAAATACATCAAAACATAAATATATGTATTGTTAGTGGTTGACATATGTAAGGTCTGGTGCAGTTGCATACATGACTATTTCCAGTCACCTGACAAAGTTTAGTCTCAGCATCAGTGGTATGGATGTCATAGTCAAAACAGAACTAAATTATGCAACCATAAACGATGTTGGTGTGCGCGCCTGCTAAATTGCCAATGAAGCAAACACTGCTACAAGAACAGCAGCGCGAGCGATCTTTATCCACCTACAAAACAGGTGAAATCATTAGTTACAACACTGTGTGGTTTATGACTGGTTTGTGTACGTGTTAAATAGATTAAGAACTAATAAAAACACTAGCCATTAATCAAAGTTGATAATCATACCATCAAAATCCATTAACGGCCCATCCCTAAAAACACACACAGACTTACAAATGCTTCCAAATACCAGACTAATTCTGGGTTATTGCTGTGTTAGAAGTGCACAAGTAGATAGTCAATACCAGAAACACCAGGTAAATGCCGCTGAAACACTAAAAATCCAATTCATGTATCAGGGAGACACTCTTGTGGTACAGAACTTTCAAGCATTTGTACCATCTTAATAGACTCTCCGATTTGATGCAATGCACAACTATCAGGAGAATAGTCCAAGAACAAGGTGAGTTAGGAAAGGAAAATGCACCATCTCACGATGGTGGTTTTTAGCTAGAGATTGACCTTGTACATTCATAATGTATGTGAATCTAAAGGATCGGTTACATTTTAAAGCCTTCGTATATTTGCAATGACAAACAAGTAAATACAACATATATTCTGCCATTCAACAATCAATTGAAAAAGTTGAACTTTGGATGTGTGTGTGTGTTTGTTAGAGAGAGAAAAATACCTCATATTATATACATTTTTGTAGGTTTTGCAGTTGTTTTATAGCCTTTGTTAACATCAACTGCTGTTGCCAAGAGCTTCAGCCAATGTTGCTTTTACAATACACAAAGTTAAATTCTCCCTCTGAGCGGTATTACTTTTACAGAGAAAAGTGGACACTGCAGTTACTTGATATTGGAAAGTGAAGAGACAGGCCAACAAAACTTGCATGTACTGTTAGCATTCAACAGAAAAGAAAAAGTGATGAAAATAGAAGCAGAACCCCAAGAGAGACAGCTCTTAGAGAGAAAAGCTGTTAAGTTTTGTTTCTCAGCTCTAAATCTGTCTTTAAGACATAAAACTCATTCAAAGGTTAATTCTGATGAACAAAATATAGCATATTGTCTATACTCATGAAAAAAGAAATGGGAACATGGCTTTAAAAACTATATGTGTGGAAAATTACTTATATTATTCAACTGAAAAATTAAAAGAAATTCTAACAGAATAGTTAATGACTGACAGTTTATTCTTAACATCTCAAAGACAAAAATACACCCTGTCAGACCTTTTTCTATTGTGAATGAATGAACCTATTCTCACACTACAACTCTTTTTCTGGCCATCAATCTTTTTCTTTCCTAGTTGTCATATATTTCAACTTTATTTGCACACAGCTGATATTTCAGTGGGCCAGCACTTTTGGCACCAGCTGTTGCTGGAAGATTAACTTCAAAGGTCCTATTCATCTTTAAGGATCCATTTTGCTGGTGAGAAGAAAACAAAAACACACTATTTATCCCGCTGTGTAACTAGTGAGCGTCGTCCACAGCATGCAGGCTGTGGACTGAATTCTTATCGGTTGCAGTGAAGTCTGGTCTCTACGCAGCAACAATGCCGTGTTGAGATGAAAGATGTGTTTTGATGAGAGCTGTATGAGAATTTAATGAGGCAAAATGGGAGTAAGAAAGAAACTATGGATGCCTATTGATGCAAGATGCTTTGAGGGGATTCCTCCTCCTATGCCTTTATGAGTTACCTCTGCAATGGCCCCTGTACATGTCTCACTGTATTTCACGATTGTATTCCTGACCCTGATTCGAACAGCTTGATAGTCATCATTTCAACTAAAACACCACAGCACAGATAACAATAATCTAAAATATCCATCAAATAACACCAATGCACCTTAGCAAGATTCCCAAATTCATCTTTAGTTGAAAAGTGAGCAGTATTCAAAGGCAGGCCTCGGGCAACACACGTCTAAAGTAAAGGAAAATTTGCTTCTCCGGCTGCCCTTTGATACTGGGACACTCCAGCCTAAGTCTTGGTTTCTTGCTGTATTTATTAGTTGATTTATTAGCCCACTGATGCTCTCGGTTCAAAAACGGAAAGAGCAAGAATCATCCTAGGGGGTGAATGTCTGTTGGATGAAGTAATGTCTTTTCCTAATGTGCTTTCCATTCACTTCCTCCAGTCTTCTCAACATACCCTCTTAATATTTCTGTATACAGCCATCCTCTCTAGTGTTTCAATAACAGGTCTCCAAGAGGTCAATTAACAGTAATGAAGCAATAATGTGGTTTACTCCTAACCTAATTAGATTTCGTTTAGCCAATGGGCTCTCAGATTTCCCATGTAAGAAGCTAAACTATGCATACCATTTACTGGATGTTTCATTTAATTTCACTTGAACTCAAAGTGGTTTTAACAGCAACATCCACCCATCAAAGATGCAACTGTTTGCCTTTTAAGTCTATATCATCTTATTCCAGATACTGTGAATGTTCACAAATCCCTTTAGTCTATGCTCCTTTGTCTATCTAACATCCAATTACATGCCGCCTCCTGACTTTTCCTTTGCAATCAGACATGAATAGTCAGATATCAAATACAAAAGAAATGCCAATGTAAAAGAATATGCAATGTAAAAATGTTGACAGGTTTGTAATATTCAAAATGAAGAAGTGATTTGTTTACATAGTTTGTCATTTATACTCAGCCAAACTGTGTAAGAGGAAGAAGTACAGCTCTAGAGGGTGTAAATGAGCATTATTACTGAAGACTTGGTCCAGCCACAGTAAGAGACAAAGTCAAGAGCCCCGTTCTGGTGGTTTGATTCAAATAAATGAAGAGGTAGGCAGAAAAGAAGTGCTTTAATGCTAATTCAATCAGGTTTAATACTACACACTCAAATCTTAAGTGGTCTTTGAGGTCAATTGACTGTCTGCCGAGTCAAAACGTGGCAGGGGTAATGCTCACATTTCACACACTGTTTCACAGGCCAGAGCTTGTAAGCCATCACACAGTTGGAGCTTCAACCCAACTTCTGTGGCCCTCTACAAAGGAGTAACACAGATCTACCCCCTATGTGCCAGAGCAGAAATTATGATAGCTTTTTTGGGCTTTTTGTACCACAAAGACTTGCTGAAGAATAGAGGTATTAAGCCGAATTCAATCTGGAGATAATTATTTCATTTAGAGGACATCAAATGAGGAAATGACAGCGTTTGGGTTCACAGAGTCCAGAGGGAAAATTTTGCTCAAAGTTGATGCTGCAGCTGCACGATCTCTTCATTGTTGATTAGTTGCCTCTTAACTCCCTCAAAATAATTCCCTACCAAAAGATGAAAGGACAATTTCCATGCAAAGTGGATTGCTTCCTCCAGTTGCGTCTGTGGCGGTGGAATATCTGTTTGTGCACATGTGTGAGTGAGGGGTTTTTCGACAACTCAGATTTGATAAGGTTTTGCAGCAGCTTCCATCTATTGGATTTTTCCCACTCTTAATGTAATTCTTCCCACTGTACTGTCTTAAATATGGGCACAACAATTGCATTATTCAAACTGCATTAGGAGATAAAAATAGAATACAGTAATCCATGTGCATTGTTTATTAAAATACATATGTATGTTTTAGTTTGTTTAGAATATCCTCGGAAAGCAAACAGATTGCTTGCCGCATCTGTGCATAATTTGATTCTTGTCATATCAAAACTTTTTAGATGAATACAGCATCCACTCTGTGCTCTCCGAGGTGACAGAAAAAATGAAGAATGTCAATTAATTTTTTTCCACTATTAAGGTTTTCCATCTGCTCCGGCAAAGTCATAAAAGTATTAACATTCCATAATGTGACAAGTCAAAAATGGCTCTTAGTCTTGGCTGAGATGCAAAGGAGAGGAGTGGAGAGGATCTGAAAAAGAGAGGTCTGTTGCATTAAAAAGATTTAGCATTAAATGCATGGTTTTGTCTTTTTTTAATCTGAGGCACTAAAGACGCCTAAAATACAGACCTGCATTTTCTTTCATTTATTACAGAAACGTTGCTAGAGTAACTACTGCTCTTCAAAAGTTAATGTTTCACCCCGGTCTTAAACAACACTCCACACCATTTCATCTGGATACACTCCCTAGCATCCCTTAGTATCCCTCTGTCCAGCTCTTCCCAAGGTAATCTGTGTTTTCCTTGTCTCCCACTTTCAATCTGGTGAGTATGGCTGTAACCTCAGCTGTGTCACCCATCGTCTGTGTAACTACTCCTGTGGCTATAATAAACAGAAGCAGCCTTCCAAATCCCATAACAGATGTCAAGAGAAACAAATTATTCACTCATGCTGACAGGTTTATCTTTCTGTATTGCAGCCTGTCAAAAAAGCCAATATTTCAGGGTTCTAGTGTGAGTTGCTGTCTCACTTCTCCCCAAGTTAGATTTGAAACGATAATGAATGGACTACAGCTAGCTACATGGGAAAGTTCAAAACAGATCGCCTTAAGGAGGTGAGTCAGCATCCCAAGTGGACAGGCTATGCATAGATCGTTTTAATGACTTCAATGTTTAGACTGAACCTTCTCCAGCTTTATATTTCTATATAATATCAAATTTTTTTCCTCAATTGGATATATAAATATTTAAATTTTCTTGTTCATGCATTGAGGTAAACATCAAAATAGGTGAGGTTTCTTTTCAAAAACGGTTAAACTTTTGACCTCTGAACTTTGGCTTACACGCTCACTGACAAAGACATTACTTTCAGGAAGAACCACTAACACAAAGAGCATTATTCATACAAGCCTGGAGCTAACTAATCAGCTTTCATAGCGGGTTTAACTCAGCCTCATACACATCAAGCATTTGCTCAAGAAACATATCCCACAGGACAGTAGCAGCGTTCTATCAGTCAAAATTCTACTGTTCTATTACAGAAACACACAAATCCAAAATGCCAATATATCATATTAATTTGTTTTTTCATAGAAAAAAGGAACATCTGGGAAAACATGAGTTACAACAACACATCTCTGTATTATTTCTTACACATGGATGTTATTAAATTGTTAATATATTCCATAGCCTTCCTGGTGCTCTCAATTTGCACATTGCATTTAATTAGAAAGAAGTCATCACTCAATATAGGTCGCTCTACTGATCCAGAATCATTACAAGCAACGTGTTGAGCATAAAAACATGGTTACTGTGGCGCATCATGAATACACCCCAATATACACCCAATTAACTTCAGCACTTCAGGCGGGAGCATTCTACAAATAGCACTTTTTTTTTTTTTGAGTTAGGACTAACATGGATGTACACAGATTATTGTCTTTTTCTGGAGATAAGATTGACATTAAACATGAGCATCTTTTGCTTCAGGGGGTGGCTTAAAATCAAACAGTATCATCACACCAAATAAAGAGAGTGATGTAGCAAATATGGACAAGGAGGAGCATTAGTATGCATCATCGGTGAGGCAGCAGTGACATAAAAGTCAATTCATGCCAATTGTTAAGATCGAGGTTTGGGCAAAGTTGACAAATCCACTCATGAGTTTATGATCAGCAGCACACAACAGCTTAAGAATCCAAACCAGCTCCCCACATGGACCTCTGCCAATCATTACGTCACTACAAAGAAAGCCCTGCTTATTTCACTTATTTCCAAGGGGAATCTTGATGCTGGAGATAAAGCTGCACATAAGGTCAACGAATTAAAGAGGAAGAACTAAGAATAATAATAATAGGCCAAAGCCATAATCAATCATTTATATGTAATTATTCAACTTATTCACAACCTGTGGTACGTTGCATGTCTCATCAAATGCAGAGAAATCAGTCTACACTGACCTGTGACAGCCTTGAATATGAAAATATCTCATTTAACTGTTTCTGCTCATTGCTTCATCTCAGAGTTAAACATTATTTTTGATTGAATCAGTGGATAGTAGTTGAATAATTTGGGGGGGAAAAATTTACTTCTACACCATTAAAGGATTGATTCGAAATTTTTTTTTAAGATGATTTTTCAGATTTCCTTTCTGGGAACTACTTGCAGTTATTATTTCTAGAGGGTAGTTTTAGAAAAAGGGGAGTAGGTAAAACCAAGTATGACTTCAACAAATCACAGTTCATAAACAAGTAAAAGCTGACAACAAAACACAAGGTAAAATTTTTTCAGCCATCCTCAAGTCCCTGAATCATCAATTTGTGCTGATGTCAGGCAGCATTAGTGCAAGGACAAGTTTGTTTTTTTCTTTTGTATAATTTGACATTGTTTTGAAGAAAAACTAAATTACGTTGACTAGTCTTAAGTTGTAATAAAGTTGCTTTTGTCAAATGATTCTCAGAAAATTATTCTGCAGACTTCATTGTGATATACAATCATAAGTTGGACCAAAAAACAGCTCTGAAGCTTTGGGGTGTTTTGTTTTAGTTCCACATTTGTGTTTCCACAACTGTGTTAAGATTTATCAGATTCGAGCAGCCTCGGTAAATGGATAGTTCAAAGTGAGACTCCTCCATTAGCCTGCAACCATCACAAAGGTAAAGAAACATCCTGCAAGAAAAAGAATTGCTGAAGCTGTGGTGGATATTTACTCCATCAAAAGTACAGTGCAAATAAAACAGCAGCCTTTGCTCTGCTGTGTAATAAAGATAGTCCTTTGATTCCCCTTAATTCGATTCAAAGAGGCTTCTGTGTTTTGCTACCAGACAGAGTGGAGTAAAATAAAATGCAAACAAAGATAACAAAGATAACAAAGATAAAGTGGCCATCTGAAAATATGGTATATAATTGGCAGCTGCTGTACAGTGCTCTAGAGACTGCAGTTAAATGAAGGATGACTGTTGCCTCAAACTACCTGTCAACAACTTTACAATAATGTGTTGCTGACATGATATGTGTTTTATGGGCTCATTTGAAAATTAGACATCGATATTCATGCCATTATTCAATATATACTTTTAAAAGTACTTCCAAAAATGGTGAACTTAATTTTTTAGTAGCACTAATAGTTACTGTTATAAATTAATGGGACAAACTATAAATGCTTTTAGGTCAATCTGCATGTTTTATTTAGTCCCAACCTTAGATTGTATGTGCGCTAAAGTATACATTTACAGTATATGTGATACTAAATGATTTGTTGGAGTGTGGATTATGTTGAGTTAGGTTGTTTTTTTCCCCCCAATTAAAGTATTGTATTCTTCTATCTGTACAATATATTTCAAAGTGAAGGACATAGGATATATGGCAGAGAATCAGCTCTCTGCTGTCTGTGTGTTATTGGAGTAAGCCTCAAAAAATCTTATCGTACAAAGAGATCCTGAACCCAAAGTACTTTTGAGTTTCTGAACTTGCAAGTGAGAATCCATCTTTCCAATCAAAGATTATGGTTCTTCACCATAGTAGTTTGGACCAATTAGCATCTTGTGAGAGAGAAACTACTGGTAGCCACAATGAAGACCCCGTTTTGGTGGTCTTAAAAGGGATTTTCAGACATGTTCCTCAGAAAGAGGGAAAGAATCATTTACAAACACAGTAAACAGCTTTCTCTTCCTAATCAGGTGCCAAATATTTTTTGAAAGCTCCTGCCCTCTTCCGAATAATTTGAATGACTTCTATATTTATGGATCTGCATACCAAACCATCTGGTGCATCTGGTTATTGAGTTGCCAAATCATAGTATTAACACTGAAAGAGCAACTAAAATTTCTCACTGAAAAATTTGCCTTTAGATTGACTTTGCAAATTTGTGTTATTTAAAAATGTTTTTCCATACAATGTGGATAACAAAAAATTTATTCTTTCCAGAAATTTCTGAAGATGCAAATAGCTTTAAGGAGACAGGGCTGAAACAAAGAAGCCTTAGAAAATATTGAAGCCAAAGTCCATGGAACTTATTATTCTCAAGGTCAATTTAGAGATGGCTGGAATTGTTCCACAGCAGGAACATAGTGAACTAAGTGAAGTAATATCACAAAGGTGTGTGATAAAAGTTGTCTCAACATATAGCTGGTGAAACCCCCACAGCTCATCATTTTTAATTTGGTCCACATTTTTATCTCATTAGGATCAGCTGTAAAGTTTCTGCTGCTGTATTTAGAATTAGTGAGCCAATTTAAGCACTGCAGATAAACACTACCGTTTACAGTCCTTACTAGAACGCAAAGTGCCTGAACTGAGTCACGAGTTTGACAGAACAACAGGTTAACAATCAGGTACCTAAAATATCAGTTAAGCATCAATTTACCTTCCTGGGAAAAAGACTTGGTATCTTGTCCCAGTGGTTAACAATCAAACCCACTTCTCCACCAACGGTGACTTCAGAATTCAACACAGGCACAAGCTGTGATTCACTCTAAAAAAGTGCTGTGAAATATTATATCTAAAGTCAACTATTTCGTGCCTGTTCTCTGCCTGGGCTATGAAAGAGGATTCTGGGAAATGTAGGAAATGAAACTGCAGTAAAAGTAGAGTAGACACATTGAGAGGACTTCGTACTCACTCAAAAATGTAAAGTTACATATAAAATATATGACTGACGCTGTTCGTTTTTATTCCGGATAAACATACACATATGTACTAGTTGAATAGAGCAAAGAGTCCAAGGGTTTACTTATTTTTCCATTAACGTTGCAGTTGTTTGTTAAACTAACCTGCGGGCACAAAAGATCCTAAAATTACTTTTGTAATATAGTAGGAAGCTGCACAGAAAATTGTATTTGCAGCCCCACATGAATCAGATCTTATTTAACAGTAACTTAGTCACAGTGCAGTTTTTATTTACTGTATACATATTATATCATCTTAACCACACACTTTGACCAAGAAGCTGTCTAACAGTAACTATACATTTCTTCCAATGCATAAAACCTTGTTAGGCATTTCCTCATTACTTCCAATTAAGTCAGCTTGTACATCACTGCATTTATTCAGGCAATATTCATCCCCATAGGACTGTGTTGAATCAGACAATCTGCTTGTTTATTCGTTTTTATACAAATGACCTCCAATTGCAGGAATAGTGCAGTCTAAATGATTCCAGCTTCAAACTTCCA
The DNA here is from genome assembly GCA_034769265.1 of Remorina albescens. Taxonomy (NCBI): domain Eukaryota; kingdom Metazoa; phylum Chordata; class Actinopteri; order Carangiformes; family Echeneidae; genus Remorina; species Remorina albescens. Next base: position 5,494,423 of record CM068478.1, on the reverse strand, counting down.
TTCAAATGAAATGTTGAGAGGGGAATTAATATGCAGTGAGTGAATAGGCTTTGACAGGGGGCTGTTTCACCAGTCACTGACAGTGTTATCCGAGCATTACAATAATGCAATAAGGAAAACAATCAAACACCAAACTGCAAAACATCTGACCTCAGATTCTGTTTTGATATATACTATAATTGCATCATACTGTGGTCTTACACCGGCCTCTGTGTTCTGCTGATTTCTTAAAATAAGTTAGCACAGCGCCAGAAGCAAAGTTATTTTCATACTGCCTTTGTTCTGCAAGATCAGTCAGATTGTCTCCAACATGGAGAGATAGTCTCTTTGAAACACACGGATAAACCTTCATCTTCACATTGTTTCCCCCTTTCTCTTTCACTTCTGCCTCGCTCTGTCACAGCAGCCCAAGAATTTTATAAAAACTGAGAAAAAGAATTCATGTCATCAAGTTTCTGAAGCAGGTTTTCATGTTTTTAGTCTGTCCAGGAACACTGGTTTTACCATGTGATGAAAAAAATTAAAACACTACTAATTCTTTAATGAAGCTGAATCATCTTCCTTGATGGGCCAATCACACAAGCAGAAGCATCTGCAGCGTGTTAACAGTTAACCTATTCGTCCCAAAAAATAAAAAAGAAATCATTTTAGCCTTTTCTTAAACTTTGTAAGATAACAGTTGGTTATACATAATATATGTTTTTAATATTCATTACTGGCCATCGTTCAGAACTAATGCTTACATTTCAAACTATTTCAGAAAAATATAACTGACACTCTTCATGACAATGAGAGAAAGCATTTTCCAATTTCCAACTATGAGACACAGCAGAAACAGTTGGTCTGAAACTGGATTGTAACAAAACAGTCTTTCCCTGTCCCCAACATTTCCTTTCTTGATCCAATCATGACCTGATTACAAAAAAATCAAGATGAAGTCAGGCAAAGACAGAAGACAAACAATAAAAGAACACCCACTTTTCTGGGTCCTTTTTTGACAGATAAGTATATGATCTGTTTTTGCATATTTACACAGATCTTCAAAAGGAGCCAGCATGGCAACCCAAGAAAGTTTCATCAGGGCTGAATGACAAATATGTAAAACATAATGATGTTGTCCCTAAAACCACATTTTTCAGAAGAAAGAGAGGAATTACACAATGGGAAAGACTACAGCGAAAAAAAAAACGACAAGATGATTACTAATCGTAAATAAAATAAACCCTTTAACAGTGTTTGCATTACCTGACGGCGTTGAATGCCCTTGATGGAAAATAAAGCTTTCTAATCAGGAATGCAGAGACCATTTATTGGTTTACAATCTTGTTGTCTTAACTGCAATTCTACACCATTAACTTCGAATTAATTTTATTCTTTAAGGGGATACAGATGTTTGCTTTTTAGAGACAAAGAGTCCCTTATTCCAAACATTTTATGATACCTGAGAGACACCATTTAACTCGTTCTTACTCCCAGGAAATGTTGCTTGACAAATAGCTGAAAAAATTATTTTCATTAGTTTTTAGTGGTCATCTTTGTCCCATCAAAAACATTTCCCAAACTAGTTGCTTTTCTTGGTATATATTGTCCAACTATCACATCACTGTTGAGAATGCCTCATCCAAAATTTCATCTTCTGAGTCATATCAAACATGGAAATGTTTAGTGCCATGGCAATTTTTTATTATGACAATGACATTACATTCCATCTATTTTTATAAAAAAATAAATACATTTATTCAAATATTTTTAATAGAATGTGTGTCGCCAAGCAAAGAGCACTTCAAGTTGAAAGCATGAACAAAGTGCACATCATATCATTTTGGGTTTCAGTTCAGTTAAGTGTGAATACAAGTTTACAAATTAAGCAACTGGTCATTCGTCACACGAAAACATATCTACGCTATTAAGACATATTAAAATATCAGTGAATTCTTAATCTGACTATATTTTGTTAGAAGGCAGCGCCATGTGTGAAATCTTAACAGAGGTCATAGGTCACCTTCGGTTTACATTTAAACCCTTAGTTAAAGTTAAAGAAAGATTGTGGTTTTGGTTAAATAGTAACCAAACTATCTAGACCATGGTCTTTCGCCCTATTCAACAGAATGCGGTTAGTTGCCTCAACATCACCGTGAAATATTTGCTCTTGTTTGGGTTGCCATGAGGAGTTTCTGTTGATTAAACAAATGTAAAAAAAATAATTAGGAAGAAAATATTGCATTGACACTGAGAAGTCAGCAGATGTGCAGCAGGGACAGCTGTTGCTTATTATTTGTGCATCTAATATCTGGGGGTCTTAAACATGGTTTTGAAGTAATTGTACTGACACCTTTACAGAAGATCTTTCTTGATTATTCTTCAAAAACAAAAAAAAAAAGATGAGACAAACCAAATTATTCTTGATTAATACATTTCAAAGTCAAATCTGTCAACTAACATGTGCGGTTGATACTAATAATATAATCACACATAGCCTATAATAACATAACTTTACAGTTTTCATTTATGTCAGGTTCTAATAGTATGCATGTGTGTGTTGTGTGACTATACAAACTGTCTATTTATCTTTGGAACAATGCCACCAAGGCGAATGAATATATAGTTCTTGCACTTGACAAATAGAGTTACCCTGACACTAATTATTCAGCAAGGGAGCCCAGTTGTTGAGGCTAATATATTTTCCCAAAACATGTGAAACACTATGGCCTTGTTGTACATCTGAGCCATTATTCCTCACAAATTAAGTTGTGAAAGACAGGAAGACTTTGGTTTATGTGCCTGAGGCCTCTTGTTGACCTGAATCATGAAATCATTCTGCTGCACCAACAACAGCAGGGTGTGTGTGTGTGTGTGTGTGTATGAGTGCCTGAGTGAGAGATGCTTAAAAAAAAGGAGCCCTGGGTAGCAGAAAATGCAGGTCAGTAATTACGTTACCTCAGTTGAGCAACACTTAATCTGTATGTCAGTGTTAATCTGTTGCTGCATATATATGGATGTTGCTTCATCACACCCGAAGGCGCAACAATTACTTTCTTCCTTTACCTTTAAATTGGATCATTAAGCACAACAGAATGAGTGAAATATTGCTACAACTTTAACCTTATCCAAACAAAATGACAGAAGATCCTCATGAGACAGATCTAGCTATCGCAGGAGCATGTCAACTGACTGCAACAAAACAGGGACTTTTGGAGATAGATCCGTGGCCAGTTTTTTTGGCCATTACTAATTCGGCAAATTGCATGACTTCATTAGTTTGTGAGAGAGTCTTCCCAGCAGTCATTGGTAATCAGATTTCATGCTCACATCTCTGACAGTTCACCATTCACTCACCTGCCCACATCCCGCCCTCTTTTGTCTTTGACATCACCTCTTTAAAGATTTATGAGGCAGAGCAATTTACATAAAAGTTAAAACGTCTGATTAGTCGTATTACAACCCACTCTGACCGCCTTGAGCCCTGCAGGGACTGGAGGATTGGCCAAGGTTACAGCAGAGGCATGGGCTCAACAGCACGCGATGTGACCCACCATGACGCCGGGCATAGAACAGATTATGAATTTCTTTGGGGCCAAAGCTAAGTTAAAGTCTCTTTTACCTTTATGTTTCACCCAATTATTAATAATACTGTGCAGGGACTGTTTATTCCTTTTGTGAATTGATTGTGGAATTAATTCTTTGTAAAGTGTCATTTGTATTAATCACAATCAGCTATTTTGCATGAACACCAACACACTGTGGGCATGTTCTCCACAATACTCATGTATTACATACATACAAACAAACATCCAGCTTTTGCACTAAAAATCAGTGACCATGTTGCAATATTGGAACAATTTTCCTGTACATGAAACAGCACCAAAACATTGAAATTAAAACTATTCATTGCAATTCAATTGATGTCATTAAGTAAGAATTTGCATTTAAATAGCATCATTAAAATGTTACATAGTATAGCTATTTAATGTGCTCATTCATACTACAGCATCATAATTGATGGGTGCTTCCAAGGGAATCTGAGAAACCTAATGCCTCTCGGGGTGGTCTCATATCACCAAGACTATGTTTTACATCAGTCTGGCAGGCCAGAGCACCAACAGTGAGGCAATTTATTAAGGATGGATAACAAGAGCACTATCAAAAGTCAGATAATTCAACAAATGTTTAAATCGTGTATCTATAAATCGCTCGCATGAGCACTCTGCTTGGGGAAAGGCAGCCAAGTACAGTGAACTCACTTTCATCTTCATGAAATCAGAGGAAGGGCTTTTGCTTTTGAAATGGTTCTTTGTCATGCTGGAGGTGGCTGTTAAAAGATTGAATGAAAAATTGTAAATGGTATGATTTGTATGATGAATATATGATTGCTTGGTGGCAAAGGGCTAAAAGTGCGCCAAGAAAACATTTCCCCACACCAGTACACCAATACCGCTGATCTGGACTACTGAATGTTATTGATTATCATTTCTGACCCAAGTATGTGCTGCCTCATCAGAAACTGAGATTCGTCAGACAGGGCTTCGTCCTTCCAGTGTTTAACTGTCCAGTGTTGGTAAGCCTGAGTCCACTGTTATCCCAGATCTCTGTTCTTGGCAGGAGAAGTGGAACCCACATGGGTTCTGTTGTTGTAGTCCTTCTACCTAAAGGTTCAATATGTGGCACACTGCGACATGTTTTTCAGAGTGATTATCAAAGTTTCAGTTCACAGTTCAGTGGATTTTTTTTTTAATTATTATTATTATTATTATTAATTGTTTCTCGCACCATCCTGACTAAACACTAGAGAATGGTGTGTGTGAAAATCCTGGGAGATAAGCAGGAATACTCAAAACAGGCTATTTGGCAACAGTCATGCCACAATCAAAAACAGTGAGAGCATATTTTATGCCCCATCCTGATGTTTGATTAGTGAAAATTATTGAAAGCCCCAGACTCATATTCGAATTTCATTGCTGTAAAATGATTGGCTAACAATTGGATAACTGCATGAATAAAGACATGTACAAATGGTCCACATAAAAGGTGCAGGATATTTATTTTTCTCATTTCTCTGTAAATTTATTCTCATGGCCTCTCCTTTTACACCACACCTGACATTTTAGAGTAATTCTGTACTTTAAATGTGAGTTATGTGCTAATTCATTTTGCAGGGGTCCTCAAACTATCGCCCAACCTGGCAACATGCCTAAGGGTGAGCAAAAAAGCATAAGGACTTACAGTTACTACCTCTTCCCAGCAAAAGGGTCCGCACCATGTACCACAGGATTTAAGAGAAAGACTTAAGGCCAATGCGACCTCTTTATAAAAGAGAAAGAAATATAGGCTCCTTTCCCAGGTAAAGCCCTGGAGCATTCTTGTGCGCATGTTTTGATAACAAAAACAGTGAAGCTTGACTGTAGGTTACAGGTTTAAGAGGTTTATCAGGGAAAGGTCTTTTTTCCAGAGTGATGCAATAAAACTCACGCATAAAATAATACTTACTGTAAAAAAAAAAAAAAAAAAAGACAAACACCTAGCTAAAAGTTTCATTTTTAATGCCCATTTTAAAAAAGCTAAAACATTCCACTAACAGTGCGTCTTCAAGTCAATGTGATTCAGCAAGGTCAAAAGAACATCAATCTGTCGTCATCTCCTCCATTAGCAGTAGTAATGCAGGCTATCATGAGCAAGGGGGCAAATTGGAAGGGATATGGTGCTTTTGGGAGGACTAGGTGGCCCCTTTGCTGTGACATTTTGTTGTTTGTTTCGCAGGATGGTGCAAGAGGTGAGAAAGGTAGCCATATGGTGGGCATTTATCAGCCGATGGCTGCCAAAGTGATTGAATGTGAGCTGAAGGTGAAGCTCTAGACAGCTGAAAGGAGAGCAGGGCCTGAAGCCCAGGGTCTGGTACCAGGTTGTTCATCATCTCCCTTAAAGGAAGGTCAACAGTGCAATGAATCAAACTCACCACCAAACTTACAGCTTGTTTTCTGTCAGCTTTACTGCATTTCTCTGCAGTTCTGCTAGAACCTAATCCACTCAGTGTGTTGCAGAGTGAGCATCTTAAGAAAAGAAACACAGAAGCTGAATTATTTTATTCTTAATGGGCCCATGTTTCTAGATGTTATAACAAATGGCTGCTGAAATCAATAAAGCCAGAACAGATCAATATTAAGAAACTGGTGTTATGATGGATGCGTTAAGGAAAAATAAGCCCCAGAATCAAATTTAAAGTATAAAGTCTGCTCCAGGATGTTCCCAGGTGTCACTAGTACTGGAAGATGATACATAACACATGTGGGATATAGACAATGAAGCAGTTAATGGAGAAGCCAGCCTGGTCAGAGGGCTACTCCCCATTGACTTGAAAGTCCCGGTGGGAAACCTGCAACTCCCAGAGGGCATGAAGTCTCCATACACTTAATCAACCTTGTCCACCAATCATTGAGACCTTGCAAAACACATGGGAGGAACACAGGTATCTAGCAGGAGAGGAAAGGATTCGGAACAGAATGTAAACTGTAAACTACATATAATATGACAAGTGCACTAATGTTTGAAGCTAATCCTCCTCCATGTAAGAATCTGTGTCATTAAGGAGAAAAACATGTTATACACAGTTTCTCTCAGCAGGAAACACTGGGGTTTTTCTAACTTAGTTGAAATTATGAAACATACAATTAATTAAATCTCCCCTCTCTGACTCAACTCATTGCTGAGAACACCTAAGGCAGTCTTAGGGCATCCCCAGGGACCCCTGTATGCAGTGCATACAAGTTTGGGCTGCAGAGGCAGCAGTTTCAAACCAACAATAGGTTTAAGACCTAATAGTAAAAGAGTGACAGATTTGTAAAAATTCAAATAAAACTGAGCATGTGCAGCAATGTCAAGGAGAGCAAGCTGCAATAAAAAAAAAAAAATCTACAAAGCAGTCCAGTTGGTGAGGGTGATGTGCCTGGGTGTTTAGCTAATGAACAGGTTTTTGAAGAAGAGTTTTGAAGTGAGAACTGCACAAGGATGAAGAAAAAGAAATAACTAATTTCAACTTGGTCTAGTTTCTTATCATGATCATTTTTCAATGATTCTCGGAAAAGATTTGGCATAAAGCAACACCAAAACCTGGACATTAGCAGAGTCAACTCTTCCTGGGGATGAAAATGTTCCAGGGAGCCAACAGCTTGTCAAACAGAAATGAACACGACAATTGTTACCTGTCATCCCCACTCTCACTCCGTCTGCTCTTTCTGCTTCCTAACTCATCACTTGTATAAAATCTAATAAAAGTAGGAATGCCAAGACATTATTATTCTAAAAACAGGGCGCATTGATATGGAGAGGCATCACTTTCATTTCACTTGGTATGACACTATCACAGTTGCACAGAAGGCTTGTTTCATAGCAGGTGGTAAATACTGCAGCTCCCCTCCCAAGCAGCTCAGCCATCAACCCCTGCGGGTGCAACAAGAAGGTTCACACTTTATAAGTATACACACACATACATACCATCTTATCTGGCATACCTTGGTGTTTACACAAAAACATTGCTCCTCCAGATTCCTGTGTGACTAAAGCTTAGGTACAAATAATGTAGAGATAAAATGTTCAGTGATGGTTCAAGTAAATTAGGAGTGGCAAGATTTGTGGTTCAACTGACCTTGCATGTGTTATAACGGTTGATGTGTCATCTCCAGCAACTCAAAAACAACAAGAATTGGAAAGAAATGGCTGCCCTCTAGACATACAATAAAATGCACCAAAAGCCTACTCAGTGGCTTATGCTGTGCGACAAAATAGCCTGCTGATTAGCGATGGGGAGAGAAAAAGCAAGACTCAAGGCTGGTAAAACACACACACACACACAAACACACACACACACACAAAAAGGGACGTGGGTATGTAAATATCAGCTCCGTTCAACAATGGTGTGCAGAGGAGCATCTCCAAACAAACAACTCTCAAGGTGTTGAGTTGCTTGGAAGACAGCAGGAGATCAATGCCTGCTTACTGCTAAGAATATGAAAAGGGTACACTAGCCACAAGAGCATTAAAGCATTCAATGTGGTGAGTAGAAAAATGCCACCTGGCCTGATAATCACAGTAAATATTGAAAAGCTGAGAACAGGGTCAGTGTGAAGAGTGAACATAAACTCATATATCCAGAAGGTCTGAGCCAACCAGTTACAAAAATCTACACACCGAGCTGCTGTACTGGTGAAAATAATCCCACAAACTGTGTCTTTGTGCTAGTGTGAAAATCTGAGCAGATATTATCTGGAAACAAACTCACAAACAAAATCAACAAGTTGATATAACTTCCATCAAAAGACCGAATTTGCCAGCATTTCATATATTAAAAAGGGCTGTCAATTTGTGCAAGTTGGCGATACCCATAGGTCAGAAAAGCACAACAGTGCAAGTATCAACTGTGCACAGAGCAGATGGCCAACTTTTATTCAACCAAATCTGAGAAGTCGTCATTTAGCAGTTAGCAGTTTCCTGCCTTCTAATACTGCATACGTCATGGAGATAGACAACAATACGTCTCTGAATAAAATAATAAACTCAATAATAATAAAAAAAACACTTGCATGTTTCTCAGTGTGAGAACTGTACTCAAAAGTAATGGAGCATTTTATCTTTTATGTACTTTATAATTTTGGTGTACATTTTGTGTAAGCACTCTACATTTCCAAGAAAATGTAGTTCACACAAGTGCAACTCTCCTACCTGAAGACCACACTTTGGTTCTGGCATTTGTAGTACACATGTGTTACTCAGTCCATTAAACTTCTTTTGATTTAAGGTAAATCTAAAATGCAAGTTCATAAAATAATTTTACTTGCAATTATTAGATTTCCAATCCAGATACATTGGTGAGAACCGCTCGTTAATAAGGATGTAAAAACTTTTGAACTGCAAAAATCATAGAATTTTAAACAGATAGATAAAACGCGCAATTAATCGCAAACAACCACCAAACTATTTCAATTAATCACAATTAAAAAATTACCATTTGACAGCCCTACCCCCCAAATTACAAAACAGTAGCTAGAGATAGAAAATATGAAGTATCACACTGGCATAAGTATTCTGACCCCTTCCTCAGTATGCCCGTCTTCTTGGGTATAGCGCGATACGCTTTGCACACCTGGATTCAGTGATTTTTAGCCATTCATCTCAGCAGATCCTATCAAGCTCTGTTTAGTTGGAATGGATCCATTGGTGGACAGCCTCAACACAGCCATGTCACTTATTTCTGCAGACAGTTCCTTGGATCTTATGAGTTGGCTCTGACCTGCATTGTCAGCTCTGAAATCATGTCCAAACTATAAAAATTCAATGTGATTTTTTTTTTTTTTTTTTTGGGGGGGGGGTGTTTTACAGACTACAAGATGCAAACATGTAGAGATCCTAAGGTATAATTGAAGTATAAACTTAAATTAAAGAATATATTTTAGTAACTCAATTTTTCTATAGAGGGAAAATGTCAACTATATAGGCGATACCTTACCATAACATACATTCCTTCACTTAGTTGAATAAGCACAGGAGCCTTAAGTTGACAGCATGCATAGTTAAGGTGCCCTTCAAATGACATGCTTGACAGCATGTACCGTATATTCACACAGAAGTTGCATGCTTCCTCAGGTCTGTTTTATTTTTATGATGGAAGCAGTCAGGACCTGCATATTGCAACAAGATACATTCTAATGAACTAACACATTAATGATTAGAGGACACTGTATAAGATATATTTATGATATAAATAAATATATAGCGATATATTTTTGTGAAGGAAAGCTGAGTATTCAGCATAAAAAGGGCCATATAGAAATAATTCAGCCATTACATCACACCACTTATGAAAGCACAGCCTTAAAATAAGACTAGCATCTGTAAGTTCAAGAGCAGGGCAGACTTATAGAGAGAATTTGAAGAAAATTCCTCTTAAATGAAATATTCAGCTTGTTGGTTTTTTGTTGTTTTGTTTTTGGGTTTTGTTTTGTTTTTTATTTAGATAATAAAAAATATGGTGTGAAGGTAAATCACATTATCAGCTACTGATGAACAGTTAAATTACTCAAATGGTAAGATGATTTGGCTTTATATTAAATTTTTTTTTTTTTTTTTTTTTGGAAAAACACGTTTTCAAATGTAAATTCATATTTTTCCCCAATTCAACATACTCACTGTAGCAAATCTAGGTAAGGACAGCTAGTGCTGTGCCCAAAAAGAATAAGTGTCTTCAATTAATTCTGCATGTGTGGGAGGATCTGATGATTCTCAGCCCTTGTGTACAAAATCCTGTCTATCGGAAATGTAGCCTGGCCTCAGGGTTTATGTCCAAAATTATCCAACACACTCAGAGAAGTGTGGCTATGGGCAGACTGGTCAGGCACAGTGCCAGAATTAGGAACCAACCATGAACCAGTCCACAAACGGAGTGGGATTGCAGGTGAGATATTGCCCCCTGGTGGCTTACTTTCCAAGTACAGGGAGTTCTGAGAGCTCAGCATAAGCGACAAACTGAAAAGCAGATTCACTGGATGGACTTAAGTTTAAAAAAAAAAAAAAAAAAAAAACTTTAGATCATTTTTGAACAAATAACTGTTCATTTTTGCATTGCCATGGAAGGAACTGCCAAAGACAAACAAAACAGCTTACAAAGTCAGTTTTTAATGCTCTCCTCTCGGTAAAATGGAAAAGAGCAACAGAAGGTGAGATGGTGGGAACACGACACATGCTTGCACATCTCAGAAAGACAGAAATTAAACATATACAACCATACTTTTGGAAGAGGTAGGGGATTTTCTCCTTCTGCACAGAAAATGTGTAGCTGTTCAGGTACTGTGCCAACAATGCAGCAAGCCTGACTTGCCTTCGTAGCGTGCTGCTCAGATTCACTGGGTAGTCACTGATTGGGGGGGAGGGGGGCTTAATGACACACAGTGCTGATTTCTTATGAAATCCTGATAATGGTTCCATAGATAGAGGGATGAAATTTAGTTTAGGGATATCAACGAGAAGGCAGTACTTTCTTCCATTCCGGATTTTCTGACATTTGAAGTTGCAATACATTGTAAAACCATTCAATAAGTTAACTGCACTCAGACAGACAACAAAACAAGAAGAGTTTAACAAAAGTGCAGTGAACTAAAAGATGATAGATATTACCACACCAATCATTTTTGTAATAATCTGGAAAAAATGTGGCTCCATTCCCTGATACATTGTTTGTTCAAACATGAATCCCCTTTTGTTTTCAGGAAAGCAGTAACAGGGAAAATGGAAACGGTAAATGCTGACTTGCTTGTCAGATATTATTAGAGCACAACAACAAACCAGCCCAGTGTTGCACAGTCCTGTAAAGCCATCCATTTTGTTGCCAAGTTACATTTCTCATCATCTGAGCAAGAACAAAATTACAAGTGACATTTGTCATGATCCCCTGGAAACTCTCAGATTAACTGATAATTGGACGGCCTTTCAAAAGAAAAGAACAAACCATAGTAACATCACACATAATTTGTCTGTGCCTCATGTTGAGGAGTCATTAACGTTGGCTCTGGAGCCACTGTGTCCACTTTGGCACAAGTCACACGATTACTGTGATTACAACATTTCTAATTTTATGTTGAAACCAGTCACACTGACTGTCATTGGTTTCTTGTAGCACTGTTTGGGGTTTCACAGATGAACACAAACAACTTTTGGCTTTAAACGAATTCACCTGCATCTTGACATTAAAAAAAATATCTAAACAGTAAATAAAACAGCACACAAAAATCTTTGATGGAAGAAATCTTGATGCTTTATTAGGATAGCAGGCACAACGGAGCAAAAACAGGTTCTTCAGAGTGCTTTAGCTCTACGGCTGTTTGTGTAATGTAGCATGAATAGTACAAATTGCTACAGAGGCCTGTCTTATCCTCTCTGTATTCGGCTGGTGCTCGTCTGAGCAGTCAAGGCTGTTGAACACACATTCTCTTAGACAGTAAAAGCCGACGAACCTCACCCCCTAATCATTCTCTCCCATTGTATTCGTCTTCAACACGGCTGTTTTTGTCAAATTGAAGTCAGAGGAGCCGATTAAGCTTTTTTTGGCTCAAATACAAATTAGCTCAGGAGATATAAGATGAACATTTCAAGTTAACCACAAGAAAATATTTCTGCGTAAAAAATAACGTTTCTCATCTGACAGAAATATATATACGATTAAGGTAACCCAAGATGGACTGAACTGAGGAGCCAGGTGAGTGGTCACACCACTTTACCTAACATGCTGCAACAAGTGTGAATGTATAATGAATGGCTTCACCCCCAATTCATCCTGAAAATGACATGGTAATCAATCCAGTAGGTACAACAGCATGACCAAAGGACTGACTGGCCACCCAACCAGCATTCATGTCCCTAAAACAATGCTTCATACCACTGCAGTGGCGTGACATGCTCCTTCAAAATGGCAAAAATGGGCACTATAGTTTAACCGGTGTTCTACTCCTGGAAACACTCAGTGCAATTTTTATTCAAAACTGAAAATCACCGAAATAAAATTCAGAATTTACTGGTGTTTAAACAACATTATCTAAAAACCTACATCCCTGTTATTTAACTCTAACAGAGAGAAGCGGGAAGAAAATACACAAGAAAACTGCCACATTGTTGGTTTGAGTCTTTTCATGAAATTTGTTGACAGCTAGAAAGATATAAAATAACACCAGCCTTATCACTTAATATATGCAATATAAAACCCTTATCTAAGATAATCACACTGCTTGGTAAGAATTTAATCACAGATAAAGACACATTCAAATTCTTTCAGGAAAGTTGCTGAGGCTGCATACTCATTTAGTTGTATCTTGAATTACAGCCACCCAGACACTTTAATAACTTACATTTCTATCTGTCAGTACACCTGAGAGTCTGTTTTGATTAGAACTCTCCACAGAACAAGCCTAAAGACTGATTTGTATGTCAGAAAAATATTCTATACAATAGCAGACTTCCTATAGTAGTGTTTCCTCTAGGATTTTTTTCAGCAGCGGGGGCAGGCTCTCCGGGGGATCGTGGCGGCATAAACAAATGACACTTAACTGCTGAGACTTTTACAACCTATTTATTGGCTGGCCAGTTGAAAATGGCTTTTTCCCTTACAACCACTACAACCTATATATCTCAGTCATATACAATGTAAGATAAAGGCTTAATGTAAAAAGTAAAAAATAAATAAAAACAATAAAATAAGTAAGTAAAAGGCTAATGATACATGACTAGCATCATCTTGATCAGTTGTCTTTCTCTTCTTAGAGAAATATTTGAACAAGCTCATCTGAAAATGCAGTCAGCAGCTAATACGTCATGGCGTGTAGGTATTAGCTTAATGCTATCAATTAGTTTACCCACGTTAGGGTCACTGAGTTGGCACCGGGTCCAGTTAATTTAAGCAACCGGTATGTGACGTAACGTCAGCTGGCCATCAATACTTTGCGAATGTCTGTATAACTTGTAAAATCTATGATGAGTTATCTTCAGCTAATAAGTCTACCTTTTCCCTGGTAAATCGCTGCCCTCTTTTCCAGGACGACACTCCTCTGACTCTCTGACCTGGTGCCTGGGTGCCTGACGTCATGTCTCAAGGCCATGCTCTTGCGAGTAATTAATGTTGTATTAAGTGGCAGCCCGCCACTCCAAAATGAATGTAGAGGAAACACTGTATAAGATCACCTGGAATTACAACATGTGATCACCACCCAGTAACAGCATCCATCTCCAGTGGATACAAATCTGCTGCTGTAAGAATATGCAGCACGGGGAAAAACAACCTATTTTTGTGAGCTGTTAGGGATAACCTCTAATTCTGTGTTTCTTCCAATATCCCACATCTAAAATGCGAATTAAAAAGCCAGAATAACAAATGGGGCATAATAAGCAGGTGAAATTGCTGATAAAAGGGAAATTGTTACATAGACTAATGCATTTGGAATCTGGCCAGATATTTTCTGCAACACCACCTAATCTATTTCAAACACCATTTATTATTTTGTTTGATGCATGGGAGTGTTACCGGTTGGAGTATGTATTTGAATTTGAAGGAAAGTATCGAAACAGCACAGCCAATAGACAAAAAGTATGATTCACAATTCCCAGCTCTTCCTCGAATCCCTGGACTGATGGACTGCTGATGAGTGGTGGATGTTGTGGTGGATGAGTGGAAGAGAGAGAACCCACTGCGAGGTCAATAGTTCTGCGATGACCTGTGAAGAACTCCATTATACCTCAATCACATCTCTGCCTCACTCCTTTTTTCCAAGTGGTGCAGCCAGCCAATACAGCAGTAACAATATCATTGCTGCCAAGTGGACTAGAGTCCTGATTCAATCACAACCCTGTACAGAAATATATCACACTGTCAACTCCTGCTTTCAGCAAAAAGTTTGCAAGCACTTGGCTGCAATACAGGTTGGAATTTGATGACATTTCAGTCAATACCCCGCCCTTCCATTAAAGTTGAACACCAGTGATCACTTCAAAACAGCTCAAATAGAGGACAATCTTTTGATAGCAAATCTATTATCTACTATTCTAAGACTGATTTACATGCTCTGTTATAAACAAGCAAATGCCTGCCCTCTCACTTTCAAAGAAACACAAAAAAAAAGAAAAACAAAAATAAACAAGTACATTACTGTTTGGCTTGCATTAAACCTTTTTCTTTGTTGAGAGCAACATTCTGTTCTTGCTGAAGCCATGCATTGTCACTGCCATTACAGCAAATAATTACATGCCTATTTGCATTCACTTTGCCCCTTACACACACCCACTGCTATTCTTTATGCTCTCACAACTGAGTGACATGCTTTACATATGTTATGGCTGGTAAGATGCATTATTCCATTTGGAAGCAGGATGACTGTAAAAGACTGCAAAAATACATGGCACTTCATAAGAAAAGGAGCTTTGAATCATTCTGGGTTAGTATACAGGGTATGTCAAAACACTAGTGTGGTAAATAAGTATTTTAAGAGCTATATTACTCTGCATAAAAGCACAATTACAAGTCAAGGTCCTGCAGTCAAGTTTTTGATCGAGCGAAGATATAAAAGTTGACTGGTGGCAGCAGAATATACTTCCATAACAAGAGTAGGATTATTCTTTACGCAAAAAAGTCTTCAGATTGTAGCTGAGTGTTGAACTTGGTGTTTTTGAAGGATAGAATTTAAGAATAGAAGTTATTCCTCTATCAATATATGATACAGAAGATATAAGTATGTACATTTGCTTGCATGCAAAAAACTGATTTAGATGTGTTCTACTAATAGAAAGTAAATAACACGTGACTCATACTGTGATGAACTTCTTAGAATCATTAATGTGGACATAAGATATTGTCCATCACAATATGTTCCAATAGTGAATATTGGAACAATATGACAAAAGAATTTTGTAGATGAAAAACTGGCCCAGCCTTACCCAAACCACAAAATATTATTCTGTGGTCTCCTAAACCAATTCAGTAAAGTAGCCTACACGTCCCAGAATCAATGTGACTAATGTGTTTGTTTTCGAACTACAAATCCATTTTATCTGGGGTCAACAGTTGTTCTTTTCTTGGCATGATAATAACGCATTTAGCATTGGTTGGTAAATATCAACAACAAATGCTGGATCAGCACTTAATATTGTATATTAAACTTAAAATTATTTTTGATATTATTTTGAGCCAAATAGACTACAGAAGTAATGCATTTAATGTAGAGTAGCCCACACCCCACAGTCACTGCAGCACTTATACAGCTCAGTGTTTAACTGTCAAATTCATTCAGCCTGTCCAGGCCTGATGAGGTCTTTTCATGAGAAAGAAGACAAACACCATGTTCTCCTCACCATATCTCTGTATCTCACTAAAGTTACCTTCACCTCAGCAGTAGATAACTCGTCTGGTGAAGCATACATACTTGCAGTCATAAACATGACATTTTTTCAGCCAGTTTGACATTTTTTCCCCCACTATCATTTAATGAATATGGCCCAGTTTGACCACTAACTGCAATGACATTAAAAGGCAAAGACATTTTCTTTCTAAGTTTTTGATTGTTTGAAAATTACTCAAGATTAAGTACAAATTTAGATGTGACATAATGGGATTCGAAAATTGATAAACCCACTATGCAATGGAATTAACATTGGTAATTTTTGACTTTTAATGTACTTCCTGTTCAAGCCTGAAGCTCTACTGAAACACAAAATCAGGCACATTTCTGTTCGGTACTTTGTTGTTACTGAGCACTCTAAAGTTAATCTGAACCATTTTTATTCACTGTGTGGTGAGCTCAGTATTTTGGGTTTTGCAGATTACTCAGTGAATAGACATTAGATAGTTCAGTGAGCTGAATTACTCACAAGCAAGAGTCCCTGTGCTTGTGGCCGAAATAGCAAAGACCAAATACCATCCAGGAGAAACTAACGACAGCTACGGGTTAATGTGACCTCGGTGTGACGAATACAAGAAATACATTCGTTAGCAGTTGCAGCTCTTAATGCGGTTAGTGTGACTCAGAACTGAAGAGTTTTTCTTGATTGAAAGAAGAGCAAACATCTTTCTTGAAAGCCTTTTAACAACCCTTTCTGCTGTTGGTGAAGGTACTGGTTGATGCTGGCCTGGACAGATGATGACACACATCCAATAACTTGCTGAGTATTTTTTGAAAACAATCCCCCTTTTCAGTTTCTAACAAAGCCATCCAGATGGTTCTGTGCAACAAAAGCTTTACTCAATCCTAAAAGAAACGCACTGAAACTACAGCATTTTTCCACCAGTGGAACCAGCTCAACCTAACCCCACTCACTTTTTTTGGTGTTCCTATAGAGAAAAGTTATGACTAATACCTGGTAATTTCTTTGGCATCACCTCTGCCGAGGTTTCACATAAGCTGAGACAAAACCAAAAAGTGATATAACAACACAGTAAACTTCTGAATGGTTTGAGAGAATGATCATTTTTACAGATAAGTGACTGTACCTTTCACTGTAGCTTCATATTTTTGTTTGTTATTGTAGCCAACAAGCAGCTAGGTCACGTCATAGTCACTACAGAAACAATTCTGCATTGAAGAAGAATCTGCAGTGGAAAAAGAGCTAAACGGTATCCAGAAATTAGTAGAGGCAAGTAGTGGTAATTTTTCAAATCTATTAGAATCAAGGCTTTCGTTGATTAACTGATTACTTAAAAAACTGAAGCAAATAATTGCTTCAAAAACGTAGGAGTAAGGTGATGTTATTGTTATTAACAATGTGAGGACGTGTAGAGAGAACAACAGAAATCTTAAACATCCTTAAAGGCACACAATTATCTGGTTACACAATCATCTTGTTCTATAATTTCCTGAAGAGCATATCACATATCACATAGACCCAGCATGTCCACACAGCTACATGGCATGAGAAAATAGTGATTCACAGTATTATATTTGGATGTAGGGAGAGAAGCCCAAGGTAATGAATGAGCCTTAAGAAGGGCTTGGGCTCCATCATTAATCTTACAAGACTGGGCTACAGAGAAGTGCAGAGTCACTCTATTAACACAAAAGAAGACATCCATTCAGTTACGCTTTGTTGAACTCACCTAGGAAATATGCAGATTGCTTCAAAGCAATTATACAACTCCAGTATGCCATTATATGCTCCCCTAGGAGCAAATGAGTAAACAAAATTGCTCTAAAAAACATGAAAGATGGCTAACAAGCAGGGGACATATCCAATTCAATTAGGATTCAGAGCATTTCTCTCAAAATCTGGAGGAAAAAGCAATGGAAATCTGGACTGCAGAAAATGCTGCAACTGCTGAAAATGTTTGAGTAGGCACTAAGCTGTTTCAACTGCCAAAGCAACGATGCTTTTGGTTTATGTCACAAAGTGATTGATACCACCATCACGACACACCTAAGATTCTTTTGATGAAACAGCTATCCTGGAAAAGGCATCGTCTTGCTGACATCCTGTGCGATCTTTTTCAAGTCTCCTCACTTTGAGCATGATGAGAAAAAAAAAAAAAAAAAAAAAAAACACTGACAAGACTATGACAACTTTCTTAAAGCTATGAGACAGGAGTACGACTCACATTTTCCCCTGATCGTCTTCATAGTGCATGGCCCTAAAGTTTTGAAGACCTTCTGAGGGATTGTCAATGTGCTAGAGAAGGTTCCGGTTTTCAGGAAATTCTGAATGTCTTGCATAATTCCCAATCCACTCAGCCAGTTGTTATCACGTTTTCATTTCATCTTTCCTGTCTCGGATGCGATCTCATGATAGGTCTTTGACTATGCAGTTTCGTAAAAGCTCCCCCCACCCCACCCAACTCATCAAGTGTTTTGATTGACAAACTCAAACTGTGAAGTGCTGGAAGCTGTTACTTTTCAAATGTAAAATACATCTGAGACTTCCTTGTGGCAATCCTGTGCCTAACAGTGCTTGCTTTATCTAAGAGCAACTTCTATGAAAAATTCATTAAAGTAACCATTAGAAAAGAAATTATTCTTGATGAAATCGCTTTCTCTAGTGATACATGCTTTGATGGCTACAAGGTTCCATTTATGATTTTCATACTGTCATATTTGCTGTAGGAATAATTGTATTGCAGCCTACAATTGCACATTTAGTTATAGTATCATACAATGTTTTTAAACCTAAGTTTTTATAATATGCAATTGACTGTCATCTTCTGTAATAGATATTCAATGTATGTGCATTAATTACCTGTCAGTCTATGTAGCAGTTCAGACTGGTACTGGCAGAGAGGGATTCACAGGAGAGAATGTATACACATCAAGGCAATGTGACGGACAAAAGCTTGTGAAAATACGGAAACAAATAACCATGATGCTGAAGAACTGCCAGTGTCAGGTGGTAATAACTAAAACACACTCACCTTGAGCACAAGGGACCAGAGATGTTAGCAGAAAAACGATAACATTTTGATTAAACTGTCAGTATACTCCCACTAAAAATGAGTGTCTGACTTCTGTGAGTAGAATTTCTGCAATATGTAAAAAAAAGAAATCCCACCATTAGAGAAGAACTTATTAATTAAAATATGTGTCAAACTCTCAATTCACTGCTTCCTGTTAAACTGAGTTAAAACCTGAAAAGCTGTGATTTTGAATGTGTGCGCGCAGACCATTCAGCTCAACACAATTTTAACCTTGGGTACAGAAGATGATGTTTTAGCATGATTTTAGTGTCTTGTGTGATGGGTGAAAAGTTATGACAAGATTACTGTCTAGTTATATAGTTCCGTTTATTTTACCATAATTTTACTTAGCTTTTCAGTGAAGAGAGGAGTTAGAGGCTTGTGAATGACAGCTATGTGAGGCCCAGGACCATAGTGTATACTTGTGTATAACAATATTTGTTGTCTAATTTTTTTGTAAAACTGACATGGCACACATGGAAGATGAATGTTCTTCCAAAATAATGACCAAACACCACTACTTACTGATAGCAACCGAAACTTATCTGGTTAAATAACTTGTAAAAACACAGACATACGACTGAATAAAATTTCATGTTTTTAAATGTTACAAATTTTTAATGCTCAAGTTACAGTTGACATAAGTAGTATGGTTGCTGAAAATGAGGATGTCCTAGGCTCAGGCCCAGATGTCCGACTGACCAAACTACGGTAATATATTCCAAGTCAGTGTTTGGATGACATTGCTTAGCAGGAATCCTCAACACATTAGCTGATATTTTGAAAAGCTTGCATTAATGCTAGTAAGCACAGTGTGTCTGATGCACTGAGACGTCAACAACATTTTGTTTTCTCCAATAATCCCTTGATCACCTCTATGTAATTACCATTTCACTACACTAGGTAATTGCTTGAGTTGAATTCATTTCTAAGTATTCCAGCTTCAGTGCCTTCAGTTTTCATTTTTCCTTTAACCAGAGCTACAGTGCATCTGTCACTGGTTTTGTTTCAGTCCACTTCGCCGGCTCCAGGGACTGACAGTGAATTAGGGTGGAGAGAGAGACAAGCTCAGGGTAGAAACTGGTACAATTACATTCATCTTTTCAGAGCATGCCTCAGTGAAAGGTGCTCTCTGGGGAATTTATCGCACCAGTGTTTGAGCATCTTACCTGTTTAATAACCAATTTAATCACTTCCTCCAAAGGTTCAACACTCCTAAAAAGATGCGAGTGGCTGATTTTTATTAACACAGTGCTTCCATTGAAGGCCAATTAGGAGCTATGAATGAATTGTGTACTTGTGTATGTGCTGCAATTTATTTGTTGGGAACAAAATGAAAATGGGTGACTCAGAGGTTTACCCAGATTAACCATTATTATTTATTACCAGAACCGACATGTAAGAATAAGGCGCTGCTGCTCAGCTATAATTTGTATCAATTATCATTCTGCATTTCTTTATCTCCTCATTTGCTTGATGTAGCTCACAAACTATTTATCCTCAAGTGGCTTTAAAGGCTTAGCATTCAAACCTGGAGCAAAATTTCAGGAAAAAAAAAATAAAAAAGGTCTCAAGGTCGATAAGACCCTTACAACAAGCCTAATTGAGAATTTGATCTAGTTGCTCAAGGGGGTGGACAAAGTGCTGCTCTGAATGTTAAAGATGAGCTATCAGGATTTGATCACAAGTAATCAAAGTGTGGGCCTACTTTCAGGTCACTTCCATCTTTACTGCCAAACTGCACTGCAGACACACTTTTCTGTACAATTTGTATTCTAAAGTGTCAAAGATTCTCTAACGCAGCATTTAAAGCTCCTGGTATATCAGCAGAAACAGATGGAAACAAAATGTATTTCCATTTACAAATGGTAAAACATTTTTACAACACATACTTTTTTCCAGCTCCGAAAATATACATATCAGATGACATTTATAAATACATGGTAAAGATAAGTGAAGAGATCTGATTACACTGGTGATATTATTTCAACAATGAAAATGAAATATTGGAAAGCGCATATAACATACAATATCACAGTTTACTGCATTAATATGTTGACATTTGCAAATTGGCACCAAACACTATATGCCTCTGAGGCTGATGGAATCATCATTAGTTTGCAGACATATACAAAAGCACTTGACCATTTTTAACCTGAAGATGGTTAAGATCAGAGTAGTATTCCAGTGCTGCGTTTGATAGTAAATGTAATTTTGTCCTTTATGCTATACTTGAGTGCACAATGAAAATAAAACAAAATACTTTAATCAGTTTCTCATAACGCTGTCTTACAGCCATGCATTACAATTTCACCATCGAAGCAAACTTGGATTGTAAAAACTGCACAAGAGAAATGATACTGCAGCAGAAAGCCCGCAGTGAGAGGCAGCCTGTTTGGAGGGAAACAAACTCTTTGCAGTGAATAATGCTGCGCTGCTCTGATTAAAGGCAGACAGCATTGAATCTTTCATTGCAGCTTCACAATGAACTTGTGCTGTGAGTGGCTTTGATGTAAACTTGCCGTTTCAACCAGTGGTGGCTTGTTTGACAGGTAGCAGTCACACAAGACGAAAACAGCCCAAAGTTGAGCAGGAGAAATGTACCCCCCTTCAAAAAGCTGCCAGAGTGGTAATGATTAGCTCTCTAGCAGGATTCTCCTAAGGCAAGTGATTACAACAGGCTCTGAACGATGACACCTCTTACCTGGAGCCCAAACAAAAAGAGCACCCAGAAATATTTCTAGAACGCTTCTGAGAAGACTTTGAGTGAAATGTTGTTTTTACCCACTTTCTGCAAGAGTTTGTCTTTATTATTCAGTTTGAGGACTTGTGGGGAAATTGCTTTTGCTAATGAAAATTACTTCCTGTGAACAAATGAACTGTAAATGCCAGCCACAAAGAGTTGCATAGCTGTTTTGTTTTGGCGTTTTTTTTCTACTGGCTGCTCGAGTTGGATGAGAGCTTTTGAGTGTTTCCCTCTGTTTTTCCCCTTACCCAGCCTGAGAGCACCACTAAGCCTCCATGAGAGGAATAAGCTGAAATGGAGGAACACTTCAATGTCGCCCTTTCCTCCTCTCCTCCACGAGTGATTATACAATTGATTTTTTTTTCCCACCACTGGTTCCTGCTGTAGGAGCAGTAATAACAATTTATCTTGGGTCCTTGTTCCATTACAGCAGAGCTGCAATGAAACCAGAGGAAAAGTGCTATGTTTTATGATTTATAGAGGCTATTTGACCTGTGCTTATTAGAGGGATCTACTGAACGTGATGCAGACTTCGGAAATAGACTATGAGCTTTGCTCTGTGATGGCAATGTGAACATGGCTTTCAGAGATGATGGAATGGGTGTCCCAGCTGATTCAAAAACAAACATGACCCAGTCTGAGCAGCAATGTTTAAATGCATGCAGTTTTGCTGCAGCATTTTAGCACACTAATAGTTACTGTGTAATTTAGAGGTCAATATAATTAATATAATAATTGGGGGGGGTTTACCATCACCAGTGAAACACACATACTGTCCCAGTGTGGGATGATTAGATAAGACGGTGAGTGATAAGCAAGATGATTATTGTCATGTGTCCTTTCCCTGATTCTTGCTTTTGTTAGAGTGATGCCTGAAGGAAAATGCCATTCCTTTTAGGGGCCCCTGGTTATTCCAGATTGATTGATTGGCATTTATGGAGCCATTTAGGTATGGTGGCTACTTCCTTGCCTCCCTCCACCAAATCCAGGTCTCTCTCCTGTGGCTAGTGATAATATTTAACTGCTGACCTTATCTCCTCTTCCCCACATCTCCTCCCAGGCAGCAACTGGGGAGCATGTTAAAGTTTGACACAGCTCTACATGTAGCATGCTAATCCATCTGTGGCCCAGCTGATTAAAGATGAATATCTGTGGGATGGTAAACACAGACATGCCCCAGGCAGCTTCACCGATGACTACATCTGCACAGGGCCATGTAAACTGTTACGCTCCAGCCAAAATATGATATTGCAGATCTTGGTCCAGATTAATAAATCAGGGCTATCCACTTCATAACAAGCAAACAAGCTGCAAACGTTGATGATAAATTATGTAAAACCATGAAATTTGCATGTTGCCATGAGTTTTTTTTAACATGAAGAAAACCTCATTGTCATGCCAACTACAAACTCGCAATATATTACTATTCAAGAAGTATCACGTTTTCAAACCAATTAATTATTTCTGATCAAACAGGACAGCATCGCAAAATGTCTATTAAATCAAATCAACACACAAGTGTGTATTGATTATGCAACAATTTTAGAGCAAAAACAAGCCATCACTTCTTTACAGGTTCACCTACTATGAATACAAAACTGAACAAACCATTACAGCAAGCTAGTATATATAATTTAGGTAAAAACAATCATCTTAACCATGAATATTACAATTATGTGTACTCAATGTTCAAATTAATAGTACGTAGTATAATAGCCATAGAGGGTTACTTGGCCTAATTAGAAAGGTGTAAATGTTTTTATTACAGCAGCCCAAGGCTGAATAAAATATACTTTTATTACATCACATTATAATTTAATGTGGCAATAATCTCAGATGTCGTTGTTGTCAGACAATCATATCTCAATTATCTTCAACTGTAAATTCACTGCACAGGTTTGCACAGCAGGATGTTCCTGCATGTCTTGTTTTACGCATAAATATAATTCATGAGTTTGTCTTCCAGATAATACTTTACCACTGAGTGCTGGAAAAATTAAACTCCTTTGATACAGAATTACAACTTTTAAAATATAAATGTTTATCATGAAATCAGTTATTATTTTAATGTATTACATTATTTTATAACCTGGTAATTTGTTGCTTTAGTTGAACATACATCTTTGTCTTATAAAACTGTGGCTCCCATAATTCCTTTATAAATGTCTTCTTCAACTGGCAAAGATAAAAAAAAAAAAATGTGTGGCCTTCAGCTGATCAATATTGGACCACCTCAGAGTTGTACCCCTTCTCTGTGGGCAGAGTTGTTACTATTAGTAGGATAAGGAACAGAAAGCTGGTAAAAATGATAATGCTTGTCGATAAGATGCAGAAAATACAATTGAAAGCAACAGTAAAAGGCTGAAAACTGAACAATTCTGTGACAGTGGTGTTTACTTTGCTTTATAAATATCATCAGAAGCAATCATTATCTATGTAGTGCCAGGGGGAGAGCACAGTGCTGTGCTGGCATCACATCAGGTGTAGCTCTCCTCTCAGACAAGCCATGGGGTGGGTAGACAGGAGAGGGATAGTCCTTCTCAGGTAGATTGCTAATGAATCTAGGGAGCTGTTGCCATTACCCATAAGACTAGTTGTGGTTCATG
This sequence comes from Remorina albescens, assembly GCA_034769265.1. NCBI lineage: Eukaryota > Metazoa > Chordata > Actinopteri > Carangiformes > Echeneidae > Remorina > Remorina albescens. The sequence goes on along the minus strand of CM068478.1, from coordinate 5,470,119 downwards.
ATAAACATAAACCTGCCAAAATTAGAAAAACTTTGACAAGCATGCAACACAAACAAAAGACAATGGAAAAACTTAAAGAAAAAAAAATTTTGAAAGAGTTATGCGTTTATAGATTATGCGCATAGTATCTTTAAAATGGCAGTTTATTCGCAGTTGCACTGTTTGTCATATGAATATATTTTTAAAAAATGAATAAATCACATACAAGCATGACAGTAGGTAAATAAACAAGTATGCCTGTGTAAATGGTATTCCTACAAGGCAATTCAAATAAAATTATTTCTCTCAAGTGAGTTTGCAAATAGTTTGTCAAGGGTAGCTTACTCATCATACATTCAAGGGGCAAAACATTTTGACTGACATGTCAGTTGGCACAGATGCTGCCATATGGGAAATCATCCAGGGGACCATGTTAAAAACTTCAACAATTACCAGTGCTACCGTACAAAAGGGCAAACGCTAAGATGCAGAATTATGGTGTACTGAGACAGGTGTTTCTCCATAGGTTTGTTTTGGTTCTGGGTTTTCTTTTAAAACTAAAATATGTGAAACTGCATTCAATTTGACTATAACAAAATTTGTTTGCTTGTTTCAGACGTACGTAGAAAGACCGAGGTGCATAGTTTAGTTTCCTCTCAACATTTTTTCTTTACTGATAAAATTTCTGAACTCTAATCATCATGAGAGAATTGTGCTTTCTCTAAACTACAGCTCAGGTCTTAATCATACTAATTTTTCCCATATATCATGAATCGTGCAAAGATGACCCATTCATCAAGTTTTTAATATTAGCTACAAGATAGTTGAAAGTTGTTATTTTTCATTTTTGTAGATCAGACTGTACACAGTCTAGATTGCCTTGCAGAGCATGTACGCCTTCAACAGCCTGGGTTCATGTTGGACCTGCACCCCTTTCCTGTATGTTATTTCCCCTCTCTCCCTGACATTTCTGTCCTTTCTCATTGTTACTATATGAAAAAAAGGCAAAAAGAAAGCTCAAAATACTTCTAAAATATAATTTTCAAAAAAAAAAAAAAAAAAAAAAAAGTGTGAGAGAGAGAAAATCATATTTCAGTCCAAGTTCAAAAAAGGTGAAACAAAATCTGTTTTGGGTAAATATTTCCTCATGAAGATAGCTCTATAGCTGTTAATTTTTCAGTAAAAACTGTACTTTTACTTTCCCCTCTACTATATGCTTTCAATTAATCTAAACGCAGCCACCCTCTAGATACCAGCTGGCATCTGGAATGCCCTTCTGTTGGTGTTGGCAACCAAATCAAAAGGCTTTTGCTGTTAATTAGCCTCTCCACCACCAGGCCAATGAGCAGCATCCGTGGCATAGCATTTACGCACTCAGTAACAGATCACACTGGTCCATTTTTATTTTATATTTCAGACCCTCACTTGCCACACACATGCACGTCAAAACCACCAGATGCCAATATCTTCAGCCTCAGTTTGCGAGAGGAAGAGAGGGAGCGGCAGATTAGCATAAATCGGGATTACTATGCATGACTGTCACTTCAGAGATAATCAAACAAATTAGAAAATTCTTCAAGTGTTCACGAATGTTGGAGTGAGTCATAGATAATCCACTTTGTATTATTTATTTATTTGTTTGTTTGTTTTGCCAGTCAAGAGCATTTCACATGCTTATGTAACTTAGAACAGGGTGCTGACACAGGGTAGCAGCAATGAGACGTACATGGATGTGGAAAAAAATAATTAACAGTAAGCGACACGGGACAAGGGGAGAAGGCAATACAGTCTAGTCAAGGTAACTGATATGGGTAAAAGCCAATAATCAATACATCTCCACTGCCAAGCTGTCATTACTAACACCTGCAGATGGGCTTCAGACTTAGAGATAGTTTATTCAGACTACCTAAAGATGAAGAAGGGGACTGTTTTAGACATCTTGTCCTTAATATATTTCTTCTTTCCAAATGGTACATTTGAATGTCAATTCATTTTCCTATCAGTAGCAGTAACTACTGTTCAATCAATCCTATTACTCATCCATTCACATTTGAGATATTGGAAGAAGCAAATCATTGGCAAATCATTTCCATGACTTCAACAATTAATCGTAAAAAAAAAAAAAAAAAAAAGATTTTTTCAATACATTCAATATAAAACCAAATACCGCTCAGCCGCTCAAATGTAACGTGAGAATTTGGTACCTTTTGAGTTATTTTGGCAAGACTTGAGCTTTGGTATTTTTTCACTAGCGTTGTTTTCTATTCTTCTCTTAGAGAGAAAACAATCACCCAGTGAATCAGAGAAATGATAGTGAAAAAAAGAACATTATTCTCATCAGACATAACTAATACATTACAGGCAATGGTCAGCTGAAGATCAGAGGGCTCGTGAAAAATGGGTTTCTGTTTGCATTTCTAGCTGGTAATAACAGGGGATAAGAGGTTATTGCTGATCCTTTAAACCAGCGGTCCCAAATCCCGGGACCACGGACCGGTACTGGTCCGTGGGTCATTTGGTACCAGGCCACACAGAGAGAATAAATAACATATACTTTATATTTGTTTTTGTGGTGTATCTTATTTTGAAGGGATGTTTAAACATTACCATAGCAACCAGAGGATGTTACTTATGTTGTTGGCGCAATGTTACAAGAACGCTGCTAATAAAGTTGCATATGAGTACACAGTGGATTCACGTTTATCATTATTTTTAGAAAATACCACAGTTTTTATGCCAGTCGTATCATTTTATTTTGTTGTATTTATCCACCAAACCTTAAAGGCCAGTCCATCAAAATATTGTCAGACATTAAACTGTGGCGCAAAAAAAGGTGGGGACCACTGCTTTAAACAATAAGTTAAATGCATGCCTTATTGCCCCAGTAAAGCCACTCACTCTACTGTAAAACACAGGACTGTTGGGATTTGTGTAGGTGAGCACGCACGTTTAACTGCTAAAGCTCCTCTAACAACATCCCCTGTGCTGTGATATTAAAATGTATACTGTATATGAAAAATTAGTAACCAAAAACCTAAAATTCCCAAAACTATACACTAATGACATATCTCAGAGCCTAGGGCCTCATCAAGCAGCTATAAAGTTTAATAAAGTACGATGAAGTGTCTTTTTTTTTTTTTTTTTTTTAATACACACTACCAGTCATTTCCATAAGCCTTGCATTAACTACCCTCACGTGTCGTCTCAGTGTCTCAGCGGAGTCGTAGAAAGTAGGGCTCACACAGGATCGGAACACTTTCACAGCTCCGTTTTCATTTAGTGTCATTAGAAATTCAATTCCCAGTAAATGACTTTTTAGAATTTCACAGCAGTCCCTTAAGATGTTTTTGCATGACCCATTTTTGTCTCGAGCAGCACAGTCTTCTCATCACCACAGTTCACGATGTACATGCATATTACTCAACTGCTCCATCTGACAACCAGTGTTCGTGCTTAAGTGTGGGGGTGTTTAAGGCAGCTTGTTCAGGCTGCCAGGTCAATGCAGGGGAAACTGGTCATTTGGACTAAAACCGCCATAGTGATTCAGGATTACCGTAAGCAGCTGGCTATTTTCAGCTTTCACATAATGACGTCAGTAACCTATATGACTGTGTCAAATATACCTCCATGAGATCCATACAGAGAGAGAATATCAACAGTGACATTGCCACCCTGGTGAACGCTACATTTTCACCCAAGAGTCCTGTTTATGCCCGTTCCACTGTGTTTTTGTATGAAAAAGCCCTAATCCTGCACATTGCAATTGATTCATCTAAATCACTGGGCAAATTTCTCCACTATATCAACATAAATTCCTCCCTGGTTCTGTTGAGTGTTCATGTCAGGTGCAAAAGCATCGTACATCAACAACTAAACATGCTCAAATTATGTTCTGTGATATGCCCCATCTGTTAAAAAGCTAACAACAAATACAGCAGGTCTAGCTTAGGTCTCCTTCAGAGTTGAAGAGAAGGTGTCTACAGCTGACACTTGTAACTTTAAGAATGAAATGAGCATGCTCACTTTTGTGTCTGTGCAAACAAGGCTTAATAAAAGGTGATGGGCCATAAATTTGGTGCTCCACTTTTTTTCAATTTTCTGCTTCACTGACCATCCCATGGGTACAGGGGACCACCTATCCCCGAGAAATACCTCTTACAAAGTGACATCACATGTGCAGTAATACAGCACATGAAATGTGTAGAAAAGGTGATTTCACTCTGGGGACCGTGCCAGGTCATAACGGAACACTTTAGGACATTGACCATAAGCAAATTTAATCATGTCAAAAAAGCAGAAAGATGCCATAAAATGAAAGAAACTGACTAGTAGGATCCCAGAGGAAATTTCAGACTCCAGGATATTAAGTGAATGATGATTCCAACGGAAGTCACTCATTTCAGGTCAATGACAGAGTTACCCTTTAAAGGTTTAATCCTAATGGAGCAAATGAATGCACACAGCCATTGAATTTATGAAGCATACTTCCAATATGGAGTCCACTGCCCCCAAGTTGATCTTAAATATCATCAATTGCAAGCCTGTCAGCTCTGACAGGGGGTCCTGTGTTTGGGAGCAGATGACCCTCCACCTCCTACCATCCTTTTCCTCAGTGCTGTAAGTCACAATAACAAAGGTGACATTAGGAGGAGATCTTGCCATGATGGAAAGGGTATCTGAGCAGCATGTACATCTTTTAATAGCCCCTACACAGACCAGACAGGCAGATAGAGACACCCACACTTACCCACTTGAATGAGTAGACATATGTTCAGATACATAGTTTTCAGTAATTTATGAGTACAAGTTGACCTCCTGGGAAGAGAACAAATAGTTTGTACTTAATCAGTAATGATAAAAGTACTACAGGTGCCAGCAACAAGGCAGTGTCTTCTCATAGTTTTTGTGATTTACAGAATAATTTAAAATTCTTTCTTTCATTGACCCTAGTTCTGAAATATATTTCTATTAGCATAATATATAATAACTAGAGACCCACAGACCATACCCATCTTTTAACTTTGTCCTCATTGTCAAATACTCAACTGTTACGTTTTGTGGCTGCAATTCTATCACTTTGTAGAGTGTGTAGTGTGGACAGACATTGTCAAAGTATCGGTGTAGAAACAGAAAGTGTACTTCAGTAAAGATGGATTGTTAAAGTGCTGAATTTTTCACAAGCTAGCTCTGAAAATAATAGTGTGCTTTGAGGGAATATGAAATGGCTGATGTGTTGGAAAGCTCAAGAAAACATACTGTGCAAGTCTGCACCACGGAACAAAATGGTCTCCCCAGAGTAACACTAGACAACGGCAATCACTTCCTCCTCTTGCTCTTTCTGTCGCCATACTTTAAATCTTCCACTGCTGATGTGCTCTGGCCTGTAATGGATGTGTTTTAATTGCAGTCTTGGTGCTAATTGAAACAGAATCTGTGGGTAAATAGGTCCATTTGGTCAGGCTAGGCTTTTAACTCCAGTTAATGATTTTTGTCTGAGTGTATATTCTAGAGTTGAAACATAGTCACTAACACAAGGGAGAAGTTAAACTGCTTCTGTCATGGATAGAGAATATTGTTGTAAACAGATGCCAATAGCTTCTTTGCTTTGGGGAGTTATATTTTTTTGTTTTTGTTCCAATCATATTGCCAGACGAAACAAAAGCACTTTGGAAAAAAGTTTGGATTATTTTCACCAGAACTAGAGGTCAATGATAACAGATTTTGTTGTTTAACTGAAACTGCAAATGGGTCTCAAAATTATTTTTGGCTTTACTATGAGCGCACATTTTCCACTTTTTTTTGTAAGATCTGTGATTAATGCAACAAGATGTGTTCTAGCAATAGAGATCAGTGAAACTGGATAATGGGAAGCAATGAGTTCAGCCCTTGAGAGCATTTTTTTCCTATCATGTAGAAAAATACCACAATGAATAAATAATACATAGTGTCATGTATAAAAGATTATTTGCACATTATTCACTACTAATAACAGTTTATTCCAGAGGTTGGAATGTTTGTCAAGCACAACTATCATATCCAGCTGATGAATTTCATGAATATTTGAGGTGAGCTGTCTCAATTATTCATGTTTATTCTGGTGACATCTTGACACAAATCTGGAAAGAGTTCTCATTACAGGTTCTATTAAGTTTAAAACTATTTTACACTGAGCTCTGCAACAACACTGTTTAGAAAACATCTGAACAAATGTGAATTTTTACCTATATATGATGTGTCACCCACACTGGTGTTTTCACTTACATTTGCTGATTAGAGCTCTTCTCAGGAGAGCATGGTTGTGTATGAACTAGAGTTAACTGAGTCAGCAATGTGTCTACAAAGCTTCCAGTTTGTTGGGAATTTGACTGGCTTAATGAAATAGCAAATGTTACTACTAACTGATTAAAATGAGTTTTCCTATTGGTCATATTGTCAACATACTGCAATGCAGCATTAGATAGAAAAATGCATAATTTGACTTAGTAGTAGTTCTCAGGATAACCCCAACCACTCCATAACAACCTTCTACCTGCAAAAGGTGTGGGTTTACATCATTGAACTATACTGTAGCTTCTAATGACATGGTCTTTTAATATTACTGGCATAATGTCAATTGATTTGAGTCAATACCATATAGATGGCTTTATAAATACAAACATCAGATGTATTACTCTTGTGGAGAAAGTTCCAGCTATTTCTGGAAATACTGACCTGCTATATATATATATATATTTATTCATTTATTTATTTATTTTGTTTGTTTATTTATTTATTTGTTTAGGTTAGGGTTAACCGTAGGTAGGTAGGTAGGTAAATAAATAAATAAATAAATAAATAAATAAATAAGGAACAATAAAGCCAGTCTTACCTTTTAAGGACCAACACATATCACCTTATAAACCCAATGGACCAGGACAAAATCCTCTGGCAGCTTATGTAAAATCATGTATTAAAAAAAGCAAATGCTGTCAGTAGAATATGGCTATGAAAAATAAATGAGGTTCACAACACCCTTATTTTTACTTTTTTGGCCCTAGTATGTGTACCCTCTGGTCCAATTGCTGCCTATGTCAAAGCACAATTTAGCCACAAAGACCCAGCTGAGAAAACATTGGCAAACCAAGGACATCCACACAAGCTGCCCTAGTGGGAAGTTGATGAAATGGTGATATGATATAGTGAAACATCATCCACACATAAACTAAAGCACATTTCCATATACCATTGCTGGCGACAAAACACATTTGAATGAGGCAGGGACACATGGGGCATAAAATGTAAAGCAGGGAATGGAATAATCTAAGCTCAGTGACCATACAACCTTTCGAAAATAATAAGGTGACTGGAGTTGTAGGTAGGCAGGAAAGGAGATTGGCAAGATTTTATCACATGAGAGCAAAGGCATATTAATCATAGTCTGGGCACACATGAGTACAACGGTAAGGAAAGAACTCAGGAAAGGTTAATGCTTGGAAACTGGTGTAATAATGTGCACCATTAGAATACTAAAATGATACGTTCACTACACAGAAAAGCAATCACCGCACTTTGTTGTATGTCATTGTACATAATGCAATGCCACACATATATTGCTGGCAAGGAAATATGATGGGGGGATGAACAGCATCTGCCAAACACCATGAATTAAACAATAAAAACAGAATTGTTTGTGTGTGGGAAGCTTGGCTGGTTAAGGCTGTCAGTTTGAATCTGATTCAGTCTTTCCTGCATGTCATCCTTCTCTCGTGTCTCCTGCATTACTACATAGACAAATAAGCTCACACCGTTTAAATCATCAACAACCTCGTCTTCAGACACAGAAAGAAGACAAAGTGGTAACTATTCTAAATCCACTTCCATTTATGACCTTGATAATGGCAGTAATGAGCAACTGCAGAAGGAACAAAAGCAGAGCTGGCACAAATAAATCCAAACTTGAGTGTTTCAGTGCAGCTTTTTTTGACAGTCCAGCGGGCTACAAGCTTTACATCTCTGTTTCAAATGCAGAATCAAAAGGGACTGTGTACTCATCAGCAGGCTGCAGAGACAGCGGTCTCCCTCATTGTTTCGCAGCATAGATGTCTTGGCAGCTGGCCCTGGTACTCATGGTGCCATTGCTTCCCACTAATGAATGCAGACAAGAATTCAAAGGCCATATTGAAAAGGAGCAACATAACTCAAGTGCTCACTTTTAAAGACATGCAATATTGCTGACACCAGTGAAGCAACAAAACAGAGGGAAATTTGCAGAAAAGTATGTGTTTTATTCAGTAAACCATATCGATGTCTGATCTCGTAAACTAGCCAATTTAAGGTTTTCACAAATTTTTATTTTAATAGCCATTACTATGCCATCTGATCAAGGATGTTTCACAGAGCTGTTAAAATTTGATTTTGTTTGATCAATGGGCTTTCAGGTTACTGGTTTTCATTTCATGTTAAAAAAAAAAAAAAAAAAAAGATTCTTCAACTTCTGTTTGTTTGGTTTTTTTTTTTTATTCGTGTTTCAGATAGCTCATAAGTGCAATCATAAGGCGTCGACCTTGACTGTCACAGCTCGCAAAACAATTCCTTCCAATCATGCTGGTTTGCAGCATTTGAACAAATCAAATGTAACCACTTAAGCAGCTCTGAATCATCCAAATCAGTGGAGCTTGTACAGCCTATCTAGAACTGTTCCGCATGAAAGAAATTACTCTTAAAATTAATTCAAGAAAACATCTCATCGCAACTTCCCTGTTTTCAAAACCATTATTCTAACTCTGAAACACAGTGCAATTGCAAACAAATTTCTGAAAACCAAATAATTTCAGATATCTGCTGGGCTCACCATAAATGCAAACATCAGCCTTATAACATCAGCATAGCAATTTCCATTTTCTGTGGTAAAAAGGTGTTGTAATAAGCCTGTCGCAGGGTCACATCAACGATCCTAGCCTTCCAACACAGTGCTGTGCAACATCAATCAGGACTGTTGGTACTAATGGAGCTTCAGTGGCCATCAAAGGAGGACAGCCTACTGATAGATGAGGGAACATAACATGAACAACCCCTTGCACAAGCAGAAATACACAACACATTGCATTCAGCCAGCAAGTAAGTAATGATAAAGTCTTGTGAGGCAGCATTGCAATCCATCCACAACACTGAGATTCACAGATATGGTCAACAGAGAAGTAATAAAGTGAAAGAAAGAACAAATAATATATTTTTACAGTTTATTACAATGGAAAATTTGCTGGCAATGTTTGGTAGAGAGACAATTTAATTAGAGCCTTATTAATCACTGTAATTGCTGATTATAGATCCCTGGAGTTTAACTGACCAATAGTTGTTAACGGTTCATCTTTATTCCTCCCATTGTCCTCTTAAATTTTAATATATTATGTATATTAATAATATAATATAATTTTCAGATGGCTCACAGGAAGGATTTTCATTGGTTCTCAAGTAATGGTTAACTATCTCCTACTGTTTATTAATGCAAGGTGGATTATTCCTCAATAGTTCTTTGAATTGGTATCTCATATAAACACACAGTTTGCTGTGAAAGCAAGTATCTGATGAGCTATACTTTACTAGCTGAACAGAGCCACAACTAACATAAAACAAGAGAAATTTCAGAGGATAATTAGGTTGGTCTGAATTTTCCTATCATGTATTGTGAGATTACTGCAACATTATATAAACTGTCCAGATGGAACACTACCAGCATGGCTTTTGTCAGATACTATGCCTGGTGAAATTAGTTTTCACATTGGTGTAATACAAGACTATTTGGAACTAAATATAGCATGAATGGTGGATAAGAGGTACATTGTGGATATTCTGCATTTTCTTAGTCTGTATATACAGACTAAGCAAAGATGGCACCCTCCACAGATTGGGAAATGACAGCTACACAAGGCCATCTAACAGGAAACAACAAGCATATTCAAGACCCAAAAGGCCATGAAGGCCAAAAGGGTCAGCAGTCGGAAGAAAAACTGTGGCCAGAAACAAGTTCTCATGGTATTTATGAGAACACAATACAGTGAATGACCATATTGTGGTCTTAAGAGCTTCAGTGAGGCAAAAAAGTCTGTTGACAGGCAATGGGCTTTGATCTTAAATATTGAGTCACAGGTTAAAAGCCAATATCCTGCAGAGTTAGCAGGTACAAAACCAATAATCTGTACTACTAAACAAAAACACAGCACAAGGTCATTTGTGTTTAGGATGGTTCGGCATATGTTCAAACAAGTCATTCACAAATCAAGACAAATATTAAACATTTTATATTCAACAACAATCGACATTCAAAGCAACAAATATTTAGCATTTTCTGATTTGCCCATTTTGACAAGAAAAATCTGCTGGCACCTTTTGTAATTGGAAATAATGCTTCATAAATTACATTCCAAGTCTTTGCACTCTAATTTGTCGTCACGCATTCCTGTCCCTCGCATTATTTTAGTTATTTGTGCAAACATTCATGCAAAATTTTACAAAGAGAAATCTTCTCATATAGATGAAACATTTTGAGTCAGATGTCTAGTACCCAGTGAGTAAAGGGTACTGTGACATCTTAATCAAGTGATCTTGCTAAAAAAAAGCACACATACTTGTACTCCATTTATGTGCCAGGGTGCACTTCTCTCCACTCTGAGTTCCCGTTATCTTGAGTATTTACACTGCGGAATCACTGTATGAATGATTAATTCAAATTCTGTCGCTTTTTGCCCAAAACAGCATCTACACAGCTCAGCTGGAATATATTTAGAGTTTTCTTGTCGATGCTATGCTCCCAATCACACTTCGGTTGTCATTCATTAAAGGACAAATCAAACTTTACCCATCAAAAACATTTGCACAATTAGCAGAACTGAACTGATACATGAGTCAATTTTTATAAAAAGAAATTAATTAAAACCACACTATGCTAGGTCAAAAACAAGTAAATAGCTAAATTATAGACTATTTGCATTCTGCCTATAATCAGCCAATCTTGTCCGCTTGCTTCACCTCCTACTCTCCCTGCTCATACACTTTCTGTACAGCCAAATTCCCAATAATGTTGTTCTCATTTACATGTTTTCTTGTTGCTCAGACCTCACAACAGAAGTACATAATAGTGACGGAAACACAGCCCACAGCTCATCCATTTCAGCTGCCGAGTCTATAAAGTGAAAGTCCCTTCACACTTATAGGGCATAACAGTCGCCTATGCAAAGATAAATTAAAATATAATTATCAAAAATTTGTTGCCATGTGAAAAATCAAGTTAAAATATCACCAAGTTGTGTGCAAAAAATATCAACTAGGGGGAAAATAACACACAACAAGCCAACCCATGAGGTAAAGTTATCACTCACTCAGTTACATTCACATTCATAGGCGTAGTTCCACTGTTGCACACAAACAAAAAGAAAATTAAAATCAATAAAAAATACTTAAGTTAAGTTAAATTTTGGTTACAACTGATTGTGTTCACAAGAAGAACAAATATTTTCACAGCTTTAAGACACCCTGGATACAGACTTTAACTTGCCACTTCCCACTAGAATATACAAAGCTCACAACACCACAGAAGGGGTGGGGGTAATTTAAAAAGATGCTCAGCCCAAATCCAGCTATTAACAAAAATTGCTCCGTGTGGATTTTTTCTGTACGCATTGTGTTGTTTCTGTGGACGCAGTAAAGTAGGTGGAGCAAATGCGGCTGACCATTTAGCGTCGCAACAGCCATGCTGAAATTCCTGTTGAGAAAAATGTTACAGGGAAGAGAACTTGGGGAATAATTGCACAAGTGCTATAGTTAAAAACCAATAATATGAAGACCACTACAAGAGACCTTGTTGGAAGTGGGCCAAGGATGGCAGCAGCTTTCCCATGCCCATCAATTCATGCCTCATGCAGCAGCATGCAGGTTAGTCAGCACTAGACAAAAATCATTGGGCTATTTTTTCTGTGTCTCAGACAAGCACATTTATACAAAGGAATGTGTCAATGTAGAGGACTAGCCCTATGTTTTCTAGCAACTGACTGTGTCAGTCAATCAAACACATTCAAGACACATACATACTTGTTGAACATAATAAGCCTCAAGATTCATTAATCTATTTCTCAGGGGAACCCTCTCGGCTCATATCTTTGTCTCACTGCAAACATCCTGCTTTCAGTCTGAATGTCCCAACACAGCTGTACAGCAGAGTGATTATACAAAAGTCGAATAAACTGAATTCCTCTATGTAAGTGTAGGTGGAATATTTCATCGATGCAGGGGGGGAAGTTTGCAGGTTGAATGAATGTGGCTGAGTGTAGCAGAAACATAAACAGGAGCGGTACAGCTCAGCAGTTCGTGTGTGTGTGTGTGTGTGAGAGAGAGACTCAGATGTGAGTGATTGTGCAGCAAGGGCCGACCAAACATCCTCTGCAACAAAAGCCATGTGCGGCCTAACACTAACACGTTAGAGGGGAATAATTTAGGCCGTAGGATAACAATCCCCTCCTCTGTTAGAGAGCCAGGTGTGCAACGAAAGAGACCCCCCTCTATACATTAGCAACAACTCAGTCAAAACTACCACAGGAATCCTATTTAAGCTCACAGTCAAATCATAGCAAACACTTACCTTTCCTCGGTGTTTATTTGGGAAGAGTGAATTTTGCAGTCGAACATCACAAGCGGGAAATATTGGCCGGAAATGAATCCTTAAAGCAGCTGGCGTGATGGCCGCCAACAAGACTAGCTTCCTGAGGAGACATTATTAGGCTGTTAGGCTAACAGATACAGATTAACAGCCACGATACACTTCATGAGGGGGAAGAGTTGGGAGAAGATCTAACAATAATATATGACAAATAAACGATATGGCGGCTACAAAAAAGACTGAAAGACAGAGAAATGTGCGTTATATGTCTATATTATATGTATTTTAGCATAGCATTAGCAGACCTAATTAGGACAGCGGCCCTGCTCCGTTTCCGTCTTCCGCAAAGGCAAAAAAATACTTGTAAAATACCAAAACTAATAAAAATAAATTTTTATTATATTTTTCAAAGTTTAAGGCTTTTTAACCTTAAATTTTAACCTGACCTTGAAGGTGCACCTTCAGGTCGAGGCAGACGTTGGGGCTGCAGCCCATTCAGCTTTAATTATCTGAAGGCTCCACAGCTGCGTATGGAGCCTGACCGACAAGCCTGACAGACAGCTAAATGGAACGGTGCCTTTATTGAACCCTGTTTGACCTGCAGTGACCCCTGTAGGAATAATCCTCGTTGGAGGCCACCACTTTTTCCTGCAAGCAGATTTTCTTAATATATAAAAATTACAATAATCTGTCACGGCATGGACTTTGTTTTTTTGTTTGTTTGTTTGTTTGTTTTGTATAAAAAAACACACTTTTAAAATAGATTGTATTATAATGTAGTTTTCAGGAGATAACATTGCCAAAGAGAAAAAAAAACACTAAGTGCTTCTGTATTTTATTTTTATATTCAATTTTAATTATATAATCAGCACGCCATTATTATTCAGTGTTTTGTATATTGTGCATTGTTTTGTATGTATCATGTTCATTCCAAAGTAATATCTCACTAGTGTATATTGTGGGGGGTTTTTTCATATTTGAAAAAGTTGTAATGACTATATTGATCATTTTTAATGTTGACACATGTACCTTTAGAAAATGTATCTTTTCTACAGCTCTTCTTAAATATAACAGATTATTTTATACGCTCCAATTTTACGAAAAAAAAAGTCCATACATTATTCAAGACAACTGTGTACAAATTTCTGAGCACTAACATTATTGTGTCTCATACTTTGCAATTTATATAGTTTCTGTGGTCATTTTCTGTGATGTTTCATTCTCACCCTGTTCACTTTTAGATTCCTATAAATTTCAAAACCAATTAGTAACATAAAAAATGTCATCTCATCAAGTGTGGTAGGGAAGGTAGCAGAAGGAGCAGCTGCTGAGGGAAGTCAATCTTTCTCTTTTCTCTTCCATGAGCTTAAATTACAGATTTCCTTCCCCTCATAACTATAGAGAGAGGCTTAGCTCATTATGGCCCATAATCCAATCTGTGAGCTCCCTGAACTGGTAGTGCAATGACATATCAACATTATCCTTGGTAGAGAGAAGGTGGAAATGTAACAAAACAGCATAGAAAAAACATTAACAAAATCATTGCAAGGGAGGTAAAAAGCTAATTTCTGGCTGTAAGTGAGCACCAGCTGGGAATACAAGGTTATAGCAATGTTTCCTCTGTACTCATTCGGTTTGGCTGGCTATAGCAATTTGATGAATGCCAAATATTAATATCATTGAGTATAGCTCTGCTGAGAAAATGAACTTTTAGTGTAACTTGTAGTCAAAAGAGTTAAAAGAGGAGTCAAAAATTCAAGCAGCTACTAGTAAAAAATTATGGATGAAGCACTGTGTTGAGGGTATGTCTTGACAACATGCAGCAATAGTGTGATATTATTCTGCCCACAGAAATACACTGTGCATTAAAAAATATGAAAAGACAAATCATGCAAATCAAATACAAAATAGCCCTGGATACACTTGAGGATGTGAACATTCTACTAAGCTGCAGACGGGGTGTCAGAGACATTAAGTTTTTATTGTCCTGTGACATATGTGCTTATATATTCATCTCATTTCCTCCTGACTGTCAGGAGCTTTACAGAACATTCATCAGGGTGAGCAGTTACTAACCGTCCCAATGTACCCCTAGCAGAATCTAATATAATCTGCCTTGATGTGAAAAATATGTCTGTTTTTTTACATGAAGATTGCCTTTTATTTAAATCCTTTAAAATGCATACAAAATATCAACACTCACATCATTTCCCCTCCGGCTATTTTGATCAAAAGATGCCAGAAGCCAAGGCTGTCAAGGACACACACCGACACTCCTCTCACCTACCAACCAGCTTAATCCTTTCCAGTTCTGATGTATGTTAAATACCTCTTTTTATGGTACTAAATATAACTAAATGGAACAAAACCCATTTTAAATAATTCAATTAAGCTCCAAGAAATATCCCAGGCCAAAAAGCATCTATGTTTGTTTGACTGAAGTTCCTCTTTATTCTGCTGGAATTTTCCAACAGTTTGAACATTATTTGTTTTTTTAATAATTTACTTGCTAATAGGTGATTTAATTGCTCTAAACAAACGATATCTTTCTGAAACACATTTCTGTACTGCCCAGTACCCACATCCTTGAACAATGACGAGCTTTCAGAGAGGACGGAATTAAAATTCAAAGGCAAGGCGGTTCATTTTAGTTCCAGGAACCACTGTGTGAAAAACACTTGACTGATTTTAATCACATTCTTATTTATTTCAGCTTAGTGCACGGCATGACTTTTTAAATGCCAGTGTTGATTTTCCCAGTGTTTATTACAGTACAACAGCACCACCTAGCAAGCATATTTAGGTATGAGCTTTGCTCACCAGCTATTAGTTATTGGTTCTGAAAGTCATGCCTTTGTAGCACTGCTGGAGTAGCGAACATTTGATTGCAGAATATGCTTTTCCTAAGAATACTTTATCTTCCTGTCTGTTATACACTCCATTCAGTCAGGATTATTGTTGAATCCTTTTGTCGGTACTATTCCTTCCATAGCAGGAGGAATGAGTCATGTAATATGTTTGGCATTTGGCAAATAAAACCAAATCTCTATGAGTCATTAGTTTTTATTATTATTTTATTTCATTATTTTTTTTATTGTTTTGACAAACATAAACTGAGAGTGTAAACAAAATTTATATTCAAAAAAACTTGACTTTTAGAGAGTGATGACCTTGCGTAGGAGTCGTAATGCAGCCACTTCTAATGCACATTGTTTAATTAGTCTGAAAAATCAGGAATATATCATGCAATTTGACTTTAAAAAAAAAAAGAATTATAGGTGGAATGCAAATGAACTCTTTTTGAAATGCTGGTACTACAGTCCAGAGCACCAGTTTTATAAGATGCTTAAACTCATATTTATTTCATACAGTTGCACTTTGATGAACTACAATTATTGGACAGCTACAATTGGGTGCTTAACAGAAGGGGATTTTGTGTGTTAAACATATTGTAGCCTTTTAATTGTACAGTATGATAGACTGTGAAAAATGTGTATGTACACAATATTAAAAATGCCACTAGGTTTAAAAAATTGGGTGATCATGATTTTTTTCTACATAAACACAAGCTTCAAGAAGGAACTTCAGTTTTAACACAAGGACCATTCTTTACAGTAGGTATTCTTAATTTTGACTTGAATACAAAATTTTATGAAATAATTTTAAATTGATTTGTTCTTCTGTGATGTTTAACAATCTGCAAGTTTAGAATACTTCCTATATATTCCTGTAAGCCCAAATAAGAGCAAAAATCATTTGGTGCTGTCATCCAAAACACGAGATAATCATCGTGTTATTCTACATAAATCTGACATACCTGTACCTTTCATCATCAGTGTAAATTTCCTTCAAGAGGTTAGTGCCTTTGTGTCATGCTTCAGGTTCTTTTACATAAGAAAAGCCAAGTGTACACACGCCCCCTTAAACCACAGTACTCTGGGCTCTTCTCTCCAGCATGTTGCACTAATGAAGCCATTTATATTGGTGACAAATGTGATCATCCTCTTCTCTGTCTTCCTGTCACTTTTATCAACCGTATTCACAGCTGTTGTCCACAGTGTGTGCGTGTTTGCCTGTGTGTGTCTGTGTGTGTGTGTGTGTGTGTGTGTGTGTGAGACCATCATTAAAAATGCATAACATCTCTCCAAACAGTGTCCCTGACAGGTCACTCATGCTCATTGGATATCAGTCATTAAAATTTAGCAAATAGGGCAAAGTGTGGGTGTCAGGTTGCTCATTCAGCCTGTGAATGAATTTTTCAAAGTCCTATTACTTGTACAGTCACTGCTCCTGATGTCTCAAGGCTGTAAGCCCTGACACTAGCCTTGTCTGCTATTGTAGCTGAGGCGGGAAAAAAGCTGAATCAACAATAACAACATGAGTCTCGGGGTGGCTATACTGATTCTTTTAATATTGCTTTCTGACAAGGCTGATTCTAAAAAAGGTGAGTCACTATTTGTAACCTTGATGGAGCAAAGCAGAGTGTTTTGTCTTGCAGGTGGTGTCTATACAGAGAAGGTTGGTGCTCATTTGTTCAGTGTCAGCTTGTAATACTCTTTCAGATGTTGTATCACTTCACTAGAAAAAAGTTGAATAAATAAGTTAAATAATAAAGTATAATAGCCTTTGGTATCTCCACTAAGACTAAATTAATTCTTTTTTCTTTTTTTTTCTGCATTTATAAGGTGTCAAATGTGGAGGAATCTTCTCTGCTCCATCTGGTAATATCTCCAGTCCAAACTTCCCAGGCTTGTATCCCTATAACACTGACTGCTCCTGGATAATTGTGGTGGCAGAGGGCTCCTCTGTCCTCCTCACCTTTCACTTCTTTGAGCTGGAGTACCATGCCAGTTGTGCTTATGACTACATAAAGATCTACAATGGCATATCGGAGGATGAGGGAAACCTCCTTGGGACATTTTGTGGTGACATTTCTCCACCTCAGTTCACCTCGTCTTGGAATGTCATGTCCATCATCTTCCACTCAGACCGCCATGTGACCCACAGGGGCTTCAGTGTTGGCTACAGAAAAGGTAACTTGTTATATTTGATCCAATCTTACAGGGATCAGTTGGCTAAGGGCCCAAACCTTGAGATTATATTTCCTGGCCAAGAACCAATATGATATCTTGTTAGTTTTAGCTAAAAGTTGTCAAGTTTGATATCCCTTGTGGTCTCAACAAAACAGGACAAAGAAACAAAAAAAGAGCTTACAGCCATACTAGCAGCTCTGTGAGGCTGTACAGACAGTTTGAAACATATTTCAAAGATAATATGTATGATTTATGACTGCAGTCTGACCAGAGAGTTGACTATATAGATACAACTGAGTGTATTTCCGGTGTTGCTCAGGCAGTCAAATATTTCAGTTTATCTGTGCTGTCCTTGCTATAAGTTTGTGTACCCAGTAAGATTGTGTGTAGTTTTAATCCCTCTCTCAAAAAGAAAAAGATAAGGTACATCTAAATGTGGCCATCTATCTTCTCCAGACATGTGTGGTGGAGTCCTCACTGGCCTATCAGGGGTGATTTCCAGTCCGGGCTATCCTCAGGAGTACAGCAACAACGCCGACTGCTCTTGGGCCATTCACGTGTCCAACACCAGCGTGGTCACAATGGTCTTCTTGGACTTCCAGCTGGAAAACAACGAGGGATGCAATTTTGACTTTGTTGCTCTTTTTGATGGCCCAACTGTCACCCATCGCCACCTGGGCAAATACTGTGGGGCAGATAAACCTCCCAACGTAGTCACTACCTCCAACCAGCTTCTGGTAGTTTTCAAGTCTGACTTCAACATTGGGGGACGGGGATTCAAGGCCTATTATTACTCAGGTAAGAAGGTTTCATTCTGTGTGTTCCAAAAAGTTAAGTATCTGCTTTCAGTGTTTGGCTTTCTTTAGTCCATGAAACAAATGCTTCAATATGTGTGACTAACTATCAGACTTTTGGGTTTACATTAAGTAACCTTCTGTCATGAAAATGATTTTTGTGCACCTATTCAGACCCAAAAATCTTCCATGAGTCTCAATTTTGTAGTTGATGGTTGAGAAAAATTTAATTTGATCTTAACAAGAGGGAACAATGAGGTCTATGATTAGGCTGATACTGAAGGCGAGATGAAAACAAAAAAAAGACAAAACACATTACATCATGCTGAAGGCCTGAAATTAGACACATGAAAGAGCTAGAGCATGAGACAAAAGATCCTGCCATCCGATGAAATGAAAATTGAACACCTTTGACAGAAACTGAGTGGAGCGGAGCTCATCCCACAATCTCACGCCACTGCTGTCTCACACCATCCCTATCAAAGGCAAGAATGTACTTGAGTAATCCAACTCAAACCCAGACTTCAATCCAGTGGACAGTGTTAAAAGTATAGTTTAATAAGAAATAGATGGGGGAAAAAATCAGTACGCAATTTCGCTCTACTTTAGTCTGACAGAGTAACCTGGAGAGCTGTTTCTTCCATTCACAGTCTCTGTGTTAAGCTTAAATAACTTGATGTTAGCTGTAGATGCACACAAATTGCACATTCCTGAAACTACAGTTGACCGACTGATTTGTTTACCTTTAACAGGTGAATGCCAGCAAGCTCTCTCAGCTGTAAGTGGCAACTTTAGCAGCCCTCATTTCCCCAGCATATACCCAAACAACATCAACTGCCACTGGAGCATTACTCTTGCAGCTGGATACCGCATCAAGCTCTTCTTCCCCGTGATGGACTTAGAGGACCGTAACAGTCTGTCAGACCTGTGTGACTACGACTCGGTTGCAGTTTATGATGGGGACAGTCAGACAGACCCCCTGCTGGGACGTTGGTGTGGCAGAGAACAAACTCCCTCTATCATCTCAAAGGGTAACAAGTTGCTGGTAGTACTGAGCACTGATAGAAATGAAGCTCACAGAGGCTTTGCTGCGTCTTATCTTGGAGGTAAATGTTCAGTATTCAGGAATTTCAGGTCAATATACTATGTATGACCTAAAAATTCACATCCACAAACACTCTTTTCAAACCCATGCCATTCTTACATATGCTGCTCTTTTTATTGTCATTACTTCCCCCCTGCAATCCAAGTGGTACCTGTGAATGTTAGCTGCACAAGATCAGAGTTCACCATTTTGATACCACAGAAGTCTTTACCTCAGCTGGACCGGGAGAGCATCTACCTGGGAAACCCTACCTGTACAGCCCAGTTAACAGCCACATCATATAAGATATTGACTCAGTTTGTCAACTGTGGTACTGCTAGTCAGGTGATTAGCCACATTCTCATGTCCCTTTCTGACACACAATAATAAGCAATGAGTTGCCACGCATTAATAGTTAAGGAAAATATGACACTTCTATGTCTCTTTTATTAATATTCTACCTTCTGATGCCTTACAGAAACATCGGAACATCACCATGCTGGTAAACAAACTCTACATTGATTTCTCCGACGGAAAGCGGCAGAGTGTACAAGAATATAAGGTGCAGTGCGACGCCCTGCGGAAGATAGCATCAGTCTCCATCATTTCAGCAGAGGAGCGTCGCCTCGAGGAACAGACCCAGCAAACTGATACAGACAGCAGCGACAGTGCAGGGAAGCAGGAATATGAACCTCATGATTTGAGTGACATTGTCTTCATTAGCATCTGTGTTCTGGCAGTTATTCTCATGGTTATAGCAATTGTTTGGCTGGTGTTGCTGTAGCAATATGTACTATGTGTACAGGCCTATCCAGCAAACAAAAGACTCTTGCTGATGTTGTCTTAAATAATTTCTGTTCAAAAATATTAATCGACAATATAAAAAAAAATCTTAACAAACAAAACAGTATCATATTCAACACAAGCAAACTGTATCTTCTTAAAAATTATTTACATACAGTAAAACTACATTGTAAGCTCACTGATATGCCACAAAATGCATAAGTATTTTGTAAGTATAATTCAAAACACTTAATTGTCATGAAAACCAAAAGTCCTTAAAATGCAGTCACAAGGCTAAGTCTTATTCGTCTTTATTTATTTCCTGTATTTGGAAACCACCTGGTTGACTGACATTGTGTTTTCCTTCACTTGAGTTCTGATGTCTGTGTTGTGTTTGAAGGCGAACACCAGCGCTCGAACAGTCCTTCTGTATGAACTGCTGACTAAGCGGGAGCTCTGGTGAAACACTTCTCGTTCAATGAGGTCTATAAGACCAGAATCCTCCTTTTAGGTCAGATAAGAGAAAAAGAAGGAAAAACAAACAATCAATTAAAATTCAGATTCATATTTATGTATGTAAAAATACAACAAAAAACAAAATATGCTGGAGCTTGGTTATTTAAATGACTACATATTGTCGGTTCTCCACAAACTTTCACAAACAATGTACTGTGGAGTGAAAATTAGAGGTGAAATGATCCAAGGGAATAGAACACAAATACTTTTGCCCTTACACTGAACTTAACTGGCACTCTCATCCTCACCTTGACTTCCAGGGCTTCAGACATTAGTCTTCTTGCGTTGCTCCTGAGTCCTTCAGATTGTTTATCAGAGCGCACTTCAATGGAGGGCTTATTGGAATTCTCCTCAATGAACGTCCTCCAATCAGTGTAGACCTTTGCTGCCATTGAGCTCACCTCAGGGTCCAGATGCTTTCGCATTTTGTTAACGGTGTGACCTTAGAAGAGAGAAGTTTTCACCAGACTAATTAGAATACTGTGAATTTGATAAGAGGCCTGATATTTGTGAGGCAAACACACTTCTTCTAACACTTTGCTGTTTTGAGTTCAAATGCTGCAATGGAGTGAAAGCTCATGCATTCACTATATTCAGCCTATGAACTGGTCAATGTGTGAGTTTAATTTGACTATGTGGTTTTGAAATCTGTGCTACAGTCTTGGCAAATCTTTTCTAAAATGTAAATACCATATATATTTGCACATCAGGAATTAATGTGCCTGACATCTCTGCGTATTAAAACATAGGGAAACTGTAGCATAGGGTATAAAGCCAGTGCAGAGAGTTAGATCTTATCCAGCCCACCTATCTTTGTGGACTTGAGCACTTCCCTAGATGGGACCTTTTTGCTCAGCTCTGTCAGAGCAGACATCAGGTTGTCTTTGCTCTGGTCTGGCAGCTCCAATGTAGACTTGTAGCGAATGATGTCCTCAATCACAACCACCCTCTGTGAAAAACACAAGGACAAGCAATGAATAAATAAATCAGTTATTTAGCTCCACTGAGTTGTTCTGATCATTCCTGCGTCAGGACTGATAGCTCACCCGTAAAGATTCAATTGTAGCTTGCTTGAAGACCTTTGTATTGCTTTTCGATTTAGTAGGAGTTTCCCCCTTTGGAAGTCGCACCACGAACTTGTCCATCTTCAAAATAAAAAGCAGGAAGCCACAGACAGGGCAGGTTAGTCACACTGATCCTAAAACTGTAAAGTTTGGTGTCGATAACCTAAGTTCAGGTAAGATGGAGCCGGTGTTAACTGCTGTTAGCAGCTAGCTCCCCGGTCAAAATTACCCGTGAAGCTCGACATATCAGACACATTGTTAGTTTGGATAAAGTCGTTCGTTTATACCACATCCTTTGACTGTGGCATTTCTGGGGGGAATTGTGAAAAATATTAGGTTTAGTTAAGCTAAAAACAGCTGGGTTGCTAAGCTAGTACACATAAATGGTCCCTTTAGGTGCTGTCAGGATATTAGACAACACTGTGTCGCTCCAACCTGGTGGGAAATTGTAGGGAAGTGCATACAATGGCAGAAAAATACGAAAATAAACCATACGTGAAAAAGTAGAGTAATATAAACTGATAAATTGTGATGGTCACAAATTAATATACGACCAGAGCACAAAAAACCCAATACGAAAGATAAATTAAAAACAACTAAATGACTAAAACCTATTTCCAACGGGATCTGGCATATTCAGAGTCACGGTGACAAGAAAGGTTATGCGAACTCGAAAAGAGACAAAAAGGACCTTATCACAATGCTTACCCTTTAAACCTGAAGCTGTTACGGGGGGGGGGTGTCGGGAGAATGGGGGAATTTTCGAGGAACACTTAAACAGAACAAAACATTCGCAAATCTCGCTCTGTCTGTCTCGCGAGACCGCAAAGAGCTTTAAGAAGAGGAAGACAGGCGTGTTGTTTGTTTAGGTTTTAGCAGACAAAATGGGGACTCACTCCTCCTTTGTTTGCGCTGTGGGACTCGTCGTCCTGCTGTCTGGCACATCAGCGTCTTCCGATGTGTTCGACAGCGTGTTGGGAAACACCGTATCTTGTCACAAATCGTGTGAAATGACTTACAGTTTACACACGTATCCGCGGGTGAGTCCTCATCTGGCCGAGGACAGTCTATCCAGTTAGCTTTAGCTGATTGACGTCCTGTAACTTAGCCTGCGTGATTCAATCCCAATAATCTATAAACAAAATGCTGTTTTCGACGCGGTTAGCTGTTGTAAAAGTTTGAAGTGTGCCATCTTTCTCGGGTGTTGTTGTTGTTGTTGTTTATTATTGTGGCATTCAACTGGTCCTCCGGTTTGTTTTACAGGAGGAGGAACTCTATGCCTGCCAGAGGGGCTGTCGTCTCTTCTCAATCTGTCAGTTTGTTCGTGACAGCGAGGATCTGAATCAGACCAAAGCAGAGTGTGAATCAAGTGAGCTATGCATGAAGCATCTGATCTGTTTAATCCATGTATCTTATTGTCTGTGTGATTAGTTTGAGTACATTACATCTGTAATCAAACACACATAATTAGCCCGATGTCTCCACACCCCGTGCCACTAATAAGAAGATTGTTCTTAATAACCATTTGTTCTTAGTACTGCTTCAATAATCCTGTTTTGCCATCTGTCCCCTCCCATCTCCTCAAAACTTCCTGCAGCCTGTCATGAGGCTTATACGCAGTCTGATGAGCAGTATGCATGCAACCTGGGCTGTCAGAACCAGCTTCCATTTGCAGAGAAACGCCATGAGCAGGTATGTCACAGATACTCAGCGGTCTGTTTGAAAAGACGAAGGAGCATACTCAGTCTGGCCTGTTTTTTCTGCAGTTGGAGGCCATGATGCCTAGGATTCACCTGCTGCACCCCCTGACTCTAGTCAGAGGATTTTGGGATGATGTAATGAATCAGGCCCATAGCTTCATCACTTCCACCTGGACTTTCTACCTCCAGGCTGATGATGGCAAAGTTGTCATTTTCCAGGTAATGTGCTGAAAGATCATTTGGCTGACCTAATCTTACATTCTGTATGCAATCACATTAAATCCTGCCATTGTGCAACTGCAGTGGACAAAAATATAAAAAACTGAATTTGTTTTTTATTTAACAGACTCAACCACAAGTCAAGTTTTTCTCCCAGTTCGAACTGGAAAATGAAGTTAAAGAGGAGCAGCAGAAGAACTGTAAACCTTCCATTTATTTTTCTTTCATTAAAGCTGTTGACACCTTTCTTATTTCCAAGCTAAATGAACCAAAAATAATCTTAATGTTGTCTGTGTAGACATAATGTGCTAACCATTGTATTCCAATGTATTCCAAGAAACAGGATAACTGAGTGATTTAATCTGTTTAATTTAATCACTAGTTGTACTTGTCACACTGAATAATCGCCAAACAATTAAGGATATATTTTAACAGAATCCAAGTTTTGTAACACAGCAAGGGAAATCAACTGGACATGTTTGTGTGCCTTTTCTAAGTAATTTTATTTGTCATTGTTTAGTCCCTGAGTGGAGCACCCCGGTTTATAAAGAATACCATCGCACTTTAATCCAGGAGAGGGACAGAGATTTGAGCGGAGACCGCAGCTATGATGATGAATACAACCTCTTTAGATGTCTTTCAAGGTTCGTTAGTTTTATTGACTTTGCTGCTGCAGTTCAGTCATCATCAGTCAACAGAATTGAAGATTTAATCCCAGTTAAGCACATAAAGTGAATATTTGTACATTTCTTCTCAGAAATCCTTGGCTACCAGGGTGGATCCTGACCACAACTCTGCTCCTGTCTGTGTTGGTCTTGATCTGGATCTGCTGTGCAACTGTTGCAACTGCCGTAGACCAGTATGTACCTACTGAGGTGAGTCCTGTGCAGTCTGGTTTACAGGCAAAGCTCTGGATCACCATCATGTCAAAACTCTTTATGGTTAATACTTTGCAATTTGACTGCTTTTTAAAGAAGGTTAGTAATAAAGTGTCATTTTTGAAAAATGTTTTTTTTCTTCCATGCTGAGAATTAGGTAAGAATATCTATACCCAAGTTGGTTTAAAAATGGGAAAGAGAAAACAGCCAGCCTAGCTCCTGTCTGTAACAAAACTGTTTCACATGTTTATCTGTAAAGCACATTTATTATTACCAGCACATTTAAAGGTCACTCGTTTTTGAAAAGGTGTTAGTTAACAAATTTGTTTTCTTTTTCCTTCCCAGAAACTCAGCATCTATGGTGACAGGGAATACATTAAGGAACAAAAACCAATTCCATATCCAGCATCCTCCCTTCTGATCATTACCTCCAAAGGGGTAGAGGAAGAGGCTGGACCACTCCCCTCCAAAGTGAACCTCGGCCAGTCCGATATCTAGAAGCCAAAGCTCCAGCAGAAGAAGAGACACCCTCTCTTATGAATGCTCTTTAGTTGATTTTTATCCTCGGGCACAAGACCTGTAACTACTTGCAGAGCAATGTTGTATCACTGATATGTCTCATCTCCGTTTGATGGTTTTAGAATTGGAGTGATGAGAAGGTTTTGTTTTGTTTTGTTTTTTTCTTTTCTGTATATTGGTATAATTGAGGCATTATAGTATAGTGATTGCAAAGGTTATTAGGTTTGGGGATCTCTCTTTTTTTAAAAAAATTTTTCCCATTTCTTCCAATTTTCATGTGTGCATGATGTTCTCTATGTTCTCCATTTAGTGAATAATGGTTTGATCTGCTTGTGACTTGAACTGATACAAGTTTTCAGCCAAACCTCCAACTTTTGGTAAAATATAGTGCTATTGTTGCAGACTCACTGTTTGTTCATATGTTTCTACTGCAGTAAATTTCCAGATTATATTTAGTTTTTCAAGAAAGTGCTATGCCCTTGATTTTAACTAATTGTGATGGTACATGCAGTAGGTCTTTTCCTGCTTCAGTCATTTGTTCTCATTATGAAGGATCAGAATTAAACACAATGGAGTGATGTTGTTGATGTAACTTTTTTTTCCCACCATAGTATAGCTTAACTGACAAGGCCCTATTGGCAAAAGAATAGAAAATTTATTAAGTCACCAGTACAATAATTTTCCAAGCTTAATTAAGATGTTCCTTGTACAGGGGAATAGTTCTCCCTATGTTCTGTAAATGTAAGCCTCTGGTGTTAAAATGACCTACAGCCATTTAAGTGTTTTCTCACTGATTATGCAGCACTGAAGAGAGCAATACAAGCGTCTCGTGAGGTGACAAATCTTTGGAATAGCCCAGACAATAGTATGAGGCTGTACAAGTCGATGTGCAGTAATGAAATACTAAACCTTGTTTACCACTGGATAGTGCCTATGAAGGCCTAATCTTCTAAAACACTACACATCTCTCTTGTTGCCCGGTACATTCTCTCAGCGTAATGTGCTCCTGGGTTCGTTTTATGGCAACTCTAGCCAGTCATCTTCTCAACTACTATTTATGTTAGAGTAAATATTCTTAGAATGGGATCTTTCTCTTAAATGTAGATTTCTTTGTTAAAATGTCAGAAAAACAACAATCACACAGTACATAGAGAGTGTATTCGTGGCTGTGTTTACCTAACTGTTTGTGCTGTGTACACTCTATAATAGTAATTTAGAAAAATGCAGCATCAACATCGGGGACATTCTTAAAAGGATCATATCATTTTACACACACATTTTTGAGAAACCACACACTTAACACAAAATGACAAACAAGAACGTATAAAAATACTTAATTTTATTTCTTTAAAAAATCCATGAAATGCCACGTCTATCCAAGAAAAAGTGTCTACAGTTAACCAGTGAGGCTCATCTCGGAAAACATGCTCATTCCTAAATGTTACCTGCTAATGAACACGCGCTTGGTTGAGCAGTGCTTTCTGTGTCATGCCACCTATGGATGCATCCCTCAATAGCTGTTCAACAAATCAATGTCCTCTGCAGTAAGAGCTGATGATGGAGAACGTTTTGTTGGAGGGCTTTGATGTAAACTGTCACATGTTTCTGACTGACGTCTTTTTTTCATGTTGCACCAAGAAGTCTTTGCTTGATGATTTAATGTGTTAGGAACCTGTTTTTCAGGAATGTTTTTTGCTGCTGGTCTGTAGAAATGCAGTCTGTCCTTGTTGACTTCCTCGTCACTTTCACATAGCAGCGGTGCTGCATTCAGGACCTCTCTGACAAACTTCTGCCTTCCAACTAAACACCAAAAAAACCCTTTTATTACCATTTAGGGCAAAATGTTAAAAAAGACCAACAAGACATCAGCAAGAATGTAATGTAACATAATGTGAAACATAAAATAAAAGGAAACTTACAAAATCGTAGAGCTGATGTTCTTGATTCTTCAATCTTCTTCTGTTTTGGCATTTGTGAGCTATTTGTCTCCCACTGGTTTACAACCTGAAGCAAAGTCAAGCATTTGTTTTAAGATTTGTCAAGAAGTATTTTACCAAACAACATTTATACTTCTATCAGTGTATGAGGATGCTTACCTGCTCAGCCCAACCTTCTGTTTTACACCTTGAGTGATCAAAGGTGTCCAGTGGTTTCTCTGAACAAATGAGTCCCAACAGGTTCCATATGGTCTTTTTCAGTCCAGCACCAAGCTGGACGTACAATTACATTTAGATATCAGCACCGCAATGAACTACAACCAGGTGTTTAACACAACCATCACCGGCTCACCTTCAAACTGGTCCTAGATGCATCGAGTTTTTCCAATTTGGGGAGACAGGTGAGGTATCTGAGGGCTCTCTCTGAGATTGGGTTATCTGTTAGAGAAATACAGTCACACACATTGGAAATCAACTCATGACCACTTCCCTGCTGTGTAACCATTATCATATGAGAAGAGCTTATATTCAGGGAACTAACAGGAAACATCCAGGAGCTGAAGACAGTCCAGGCCCTTCTTCATCATTCGGATAGGTGCAGTCAGTCTTTGTAAACCAACATCTGACAGACTGTTCCCACCAATAGAAAGCTGAATTAGGTTGCTATAGATGAAAAGGCACAAGTGTTAGTGATGCCTTTTCTTAGATAGCTCACAATGTTGGGTTGGGACAGAGAAGTCAGTAGTAGTCAGATTATTATTACTTTGCCAGTGAGCTAGATGTTAGATGCTGGAATATCTCATGATCATCGCCCAGTCTGCATCCAAACAAATCCAGAGACCTAAGACTGTGAAATGCTTTTATTTCATCCATCCTCTCATGCAAAAGTGGAAACCTGCAAAAACGAAAAAGGAGACGTGAAACCAGGATGTGTGGCACAAGAAATAGAGTAAAGTAGGCACACTGGCACTGTAACATACCTGTTTCGTAGACAGAGGGATCCGAGCACCATCTGGCCGTATGCATCACTGAAAAGCTGCAAGGCTTTTGGAGATATATGTGCGTTTGAAAACACACGATTCTCCTCCGCTGCTGCAAAAAGTCTGTCTCCTATTTGCTCGGGAAAACCCACCAGAGAGTCCACATGGTGGATGTTGTCGGCCACGAACAGCAGAGTGATGTCGTAGAGGGATTTTGCGGTGTATCTCAGACTCCCTTCGGCGTTGTACGTGAAGGTGAAGTGCTCCTTTCTCAGCACAAACGGGTTCGTCCTTCTGCACGAAGACATCGGCTTCGGCTGGGCCAGGACGATGTCTCCGACCCGACGAAGGCTGCCTCTTTCTCGGATATAAATGACCCCATTGTCCGTATTACGGTTACACATTTTCACCCTCAGCACAAAACTCACAACTCATGCACGTTTAGCTAACCGGCTAAACACATTCAACACAACGACAACTCTAATAACCCGCAAGCTAGCAAATGAATGGAGTCGTTGACTTGCAGATAAATGTAACTCAACGTGACTCCAAAGTATTTGTGAGTTATTCTCCCCTTTTTGCTAACTGTGTGTAATTTTTGACAAGTTTGTCCAATTCCCATCGATAATCTACACAGGAAGTCAGGAGAGCTGGTGCCTTTGCTGGCTAACTTCAAACTAAAGGTCTCCTACTAACACCGACGTGTTTCAGCATCCCAGAATAAAAAAAAACCATACAAACTCGTCATTAGTCTCGAAAATTTTAAGTATATAATCATAAACAATCATAATAAATAACCTGACTTGGCGAGTCAAGAGTGTTTGACGCTTTCAAATGGTTTGAACTCTTACTTTGAAAGCTGCTTGTTGACAGGAAGGGGTCTTGTTGACATGTACGCAGACCAGGAAACTCACGGCCAGCGGAGAGACGTGAAAGGATTTTTCACGGCTTTTGGGAGACAATATAGTAAACAAGCATTATTTAAAGAAAATAGCCCAAACAGAGAACTATAATTTAAATACAGTTGACGTTTCTTTTCACTTTTTGTCAACTTCTAACAGAATTAGCTGGTTGTTTGGTCAACTGAGGACTTGTTAGCTAACTTGTAAGCTAACTTTCCACGTTTTTTTTTTCTGTATTTCTTATGGTCGACAGTGGTTTAATCCAACATTAAAGGCGAAGGAGTTATCACAGCAGAAAACTAAGAAAAGCTATGTTTCTTTCCTCATTAGTTTCTAAAAGATTACATGGTTATTAATTGAAGTTGCTGAGAGACGAATCTGTTTATTGAGGCTGAAGTCGCGTGAATGGCGTCTACAAATGATCCCTTTCATTTTAAGGGTGAGTGTCCTCACAGTGTTTCTGTTATTTGCTAATGGAGTTGTCTCAGTGTTTTTTTTCTCATTCCTCCACCAGTCTGCGTGCCATCAGAGTCTGTTTAAGACTCATTCTTTGTATCCTTTGTTATTATAACGCATATGTTTGTGGTGTTAGTATTGTTTGTTTTTTGCTTGGTTTTAGAAACACAATTTCACTTCTCAATATTTCATGTATATATAGCACAAATGAGAATAAAGTGAACTTGATGTTCTGCTTAACATTTTTAAATATTTGTCATTTATCCGTGTCATGAATGCAGAATTTGAAGAAGCTGGCAATCTGTTAGAATCCAACAGAGATGCCACCACCATTAGCATTGAAGATGACGATGTCAAACCTGAGAAGCAGAAGAAAGCTGCAGGTCTAATTCCTGGCAGCGGTGATGATGGAGATCCCCTTGGCTATGACGACAAGTCTGAGGTGAGGACAAGACTAACGCTTAGAGCAACTGTCAGCTTTTCAACAAAAAAGCATTAAGTGTTGTTGTCGGAAATAGCCATGTGATTAATTTTGTTTTTCTGCTGTTTTTATTTTCTATTTGAAGCTTCTCTCTGGTCAAAAGAAAAGTGTCCCCTTCTGGTCATTTGAGTACTACCAACAATTTTTTGACGTTGAGACACATCACGTAATGTAGTTCAACTTATTTTAAACCTCTAACAGACTTTGATAAGTTGTCATGTGACAGACTGCACTTGAACTAAGTTAGCTTTAATTGGCACACTCGTGAAATGGTTTTTAACACATTTCTTACAGGTCAAGGAAAGAATCATTGGATCAATGTTACCATGGCCTGGAAAGAACTTTATTCAATTCTACCTTCGTAGAAATCCTGATCTTTATGGTTAGCACTTTTCATATTCCATTAGACTAATAGATGGACACTCAAACTGAAGTTGTAATCACTGATATTTGTCCCTTCAGGACCATTCTGGATTTGCACAACTCTTGTGTTTGCTGTTGCTATTAGTGGCAACCTATCCAACTTTTTGATTAAATTCGGCCAACCAAACTTCAAGTATAGCCCAGAGTTTCGAAAAGGTAAGCACTGTATTCACACTCTGCTGTTTATTTGTTCACATTGACCGTTAAAGAACCCAGTACTGCCATTAACTCAGAAAAATAACTGTATTTTGAAATATATCGTGTTTTCCAGTCACCATAGCTGCAACGGCAATCTTCAGCTATGCTTGGCTGGTGCCTCTTGCCCTCTGGGGTTTCCTGCTATGGAGAAACAACAAAATCATGAACTTGGTGTCGTACTCCTTTATGGAGATAGTCTGTGTCTACGGCTATTCGCTTTCAATTTGGATTCCTACAGTGGTAAGACCTGGAGTTTTATATTTATGTGAGAATACCAGGATGCAATGTTTTTCCTGCACATCTAATAATAGCTCTTAACAATTGGCCTAAATTTATATTATTTGAAGTTTCAGAATGAAACGTTTGAGTTGAAAAGCTGCTTTGATCCATTCACAGTGGTTTCTCCTTTGCATGCTCAATTACAAATATATGTGGCAACGTATCAGCCCAGAGATCAGAGCACAGCATTGTTTCACAAAAATATTGACCTCAGGAATATGTTTTAATAATTGTGTTTTATCCAAAATATTCTCACTTCGCATTGTACTGTAATGTTGCTGTTATACATTAGATATGTTAATACTTAACAAAAACAGTGTCATATTTATCATTCATAAGAGCAACATTTCAATTGTTTGTGATTTGTGTTATTTCTCATTACATGAGTCGCTTTTTATAAACACATGTATTTTACAATGCACTCTTGTTTCCTAAATAAGGTCCTCTGGAATTTCCCATTTGAATGGATGAGGTGGTCCTCCATTGTGGTGGCTCTCTGCCTGTCTGGTTCAGTGCTGGTGAGGACTTTCTGGCCTGCAGTCCGAGATGACCATCCCAAAGTGATCATAGCAGTCATGTCAGCCATTTTGGTGTTGAATGTCCTGCTTGCTGTTGGTTGTAAGGTAATGATGTCAAAGCTATAATGCTTTCTTTACATAGCTTTTCCTGGCAGGGTTAATTTCAAATAGCTCAGATATGGAAAATGATCTGTTTTGGGAAACAAGATACAGCATTCATTGTCCTGCTTTGGCAAACTACATCTGCTCTAATTCAAATTATTCAAGCTGCCTGCCTATCTTGGTATTGATAACAAAGATAAATCCACTCTCATTTGTCTAAGTGATCTTAAGTGATCTTAGTGGCATGGATAGGCCTTGACCTAGCTTGTCTATGTCAATCACTAAAAAGAAATTTTTGTGTGTCTCTTCCTGTGTGTTTCTGGCACCTACCTGATAGTGTCAAGTTAACCTCCTCTCCAGAGGTTCTCTTCATCGGAAACTTTGACCGCACTTACTAAATGGTGTGACAACAGGCTCTTAGTGCACTTCTTAATGTTAATACTCTCAGGTCTGCACTACAGAGGTATTATATGTCTGGTCACATTCGTGTAATTAGTCTACAAAGTAAGCCCTGTCTGAAGACTGACCAAGATGAATGGATTGTACACTGAACATTTTCCACACACTTACTCTCAGACACTTCAGCTTTAGTTCTTGATGGATTAGTAGTTCCTCTTAATTATCTAACTCTTTCTTTGTTAAGTTCTTTTACGTTTTTTTTTCCTTTATTTTTTCAGGTGTATTTCTTTAGCAACCCACAAGATCAAAAAAATTCCACTGCTGCAACTGGGATGCCGAAGACATGAAAGCCTTCATTGTCTGAAGGTAAACAATAGTGACACGTAAGCTGTTAAAGCCATGAGTCCATTTTTCAAATACCCTAATAACCTGATACTTGTAAGTCATATTTCTCCACCTTGTGCTTTTTCATCGTGGTTTATAATTTTGCGCTCTGTTGTATCCATAATATTAAACTCTTCCTGCAGTAGATACTGAAGATTTCCTGCCTATTTTAGTGGCCGTGGCTGGAGTATGTGTTATTTTGACCTGTTAGAAGAGAACATCTGATACCGGACTTCCTGTACACAATTTCTCTTTCCCAAAGCAAGTGTTATACTTTTTTTGAAATGCAGGTTCTCTTGTTGCCTTATTGGGGGGAATCAGGTTGCTTTGCTGATGAAGTCATGGGTCGTCTGGATTTCACCTACACTTGGACATTCTGGCTTATGACCTTAAATACCCATTGTTGTACGCTCAGTGAACAGAAAACCTCTTGAAATGAACAGCACATTTAAGTATGTTATTTCTTATGGAATGGGTTCTAAATTTAAAGATCAATGAGGTATGGTGTTACACTACACACTGTTACTGTTACTCTATTGGTGCAGTAGTTTTATGCTTTATAGTTCTTAAAGTAAAATATAAATAACTGGTATGTGCAGATATGGTGGAGTTTTGTAAATTCTTATACTTATACTCATTACTTATAATGAGCTGGGTTGTATATGTATGTACAGAATTTTTTACATTTGTGACGTGCAGTGAATGAATGCGTTCTTCTCTAACTGGCCTTAATCAATGCCAAAGACCTATCCTAAGTGGCAAAATGATCTATAACTTGTGTAATGATTTTTGGAATTAATTTGTTCTCTATTCTTATAAACAGCATTTGATGAAATTTGATGTCTCTTTCATGGGGAATCCAATTAAACATGGTCTATGTGGGAAATTTTAAAAATTTTTAATTAAATTGTCATATTTATGAAAATTTACAGTTAACCTATAGAGCCTTTTTCCAGCATAAATCAAATTTTATTTACAGATAATGGCTTCACAAATATTAAAGTAATTGTATTATTGCATATTATTGTATTACTTCTTTATTGTCCTGATTTACATCAGATGATTAATGGCATCTGATGTGGATAAATGTGAATGTGCAACTGGTTATCATGTCTTAGCTTCAGGGCTGGAAACAGAGGGAATAAGATACAGTGTGTGTGTTGATGAGCAACCTTTGGTGGTGCTGGATGTCAGGTAGTGTTTCCTTTTTACAGAGACAGGAAAGGTGTTTCTTCTTTGATTTTAGCGCAAATTTTAATTTATTTTTTCACAAAATTCTAAAAAACGAAAAACCATTTGGCCAGTTGACATTCAGATGATTTTGAGATCATTCGAAAATGTCCACATTCTTAATCTAATCACTTCATTGTTTTCTATTCAGTTCCAGAGTAATACATTTCATCTGATCTTTTATTTATTTAGCTGTTTTCCGCTTGTAGAAATGTGTAAGGGATCCAGATACTTGTATGAAATTAATGTGTAAAATAACTGTGAATATGTAAATTACTGTTATCTTCAAGTTAACTCAAAGCTTTAGTATCACAACCTTACTTAACCCCAGCTCCCCCACATGCACGAAACGTGACTCATATCAGCTACTGCCAGTGCGTTTCAACAGTTTCAACAGACATTTTAAATATTTAAGGGGGCGATTGTAACCAATCGGTATAACTTCAGCATTTTAAAGAGATCATCTAACTTTTTAAATAGACATTTGGCTTCTGTTTCTGTTTTTCCAACTATCTTAACTGTTCATGGTTGAACAAACTGACAAAAGCTATTGTGTTGCTGTGTGGAGGCACTGACCCCCTGCAGTAGAAAATGTCACTTATTTATATAAAGCCTATTTCTACAGGTATTAAACATGTGATCGGCACATTACACACAGGGGGCTAAGATTGAGACATTGTATTTCCATTGATTAAAAAGGGCTGGTTTTTAGATTAAATAACAAAACAAAACAAAAGAAATTGTGTCACTTGAAACTGTGTCAAAGGGATTGTGGTGCCCTAATTAATGGTCATTCTAGCCCCAGCTTTGTGTTACACAGGAGCTGCCTGTCAAACAGATAGCCCTTTTAGAGGAATGTCACCTGCCTCAGTCTGAGGAATGTAGGCAGCTGCTTGCGCTTTTGAATTTATGAGACCAATTCTCAAGGGCTATTTGAATTCCCTCTAAAGAATAATAATAATATATATACATATTTATTCAAGAAAATGCCTTTTTAATATATATATTGAACTTGAGCTTTCCACAGGATGGCCACCTCAAGTGGAAAAGTTGAAAAAGTGTCAAAATTTGAGACTTTAAGACTTTTGGAGAAATGCAGAAAGGAAAGAGATGACGCCCTGCACAGGGAAAGCGTTCTCAGAGAGAAACTCCGGCAGTACGAGTCAAGGATGCGTTCAACTGAGACTCTGAAACAGAAATTGAAAACCTTGACCATGGACAACAAGGAGCTGAGGAAGCAAGTGAAGGCTCTTCGTACTGAGATTGGACTGGAGTGCAGCCCTAAATTTAGTGGCAAGACAACAAGGGACATAATCAATGATCTGCACGAGAAGGAGCAAGAGTGCAGTTCCTTGGTGGAGAAGACAAGAAAACTGAGCCTGACTATTGATGATTTGACATCAGAGTTGGCAAATACAGTCACGTCTAAAACTCTGTTAGAAGACCAAGTTCAGTCATTGCAGCAAAACCTCAAGGATATGACAAATAATCAGCGTCGTCTGCTGAAGCTGTGGGAGGACAAGAAAGCTCAGAGGGAGCAGCTTGCCCTGCCTGCAATTGCCCAGAAGCCAGGACAGAAGCCATTTGTTCATAAAGCAATTCAAACTGAGATGTCTATCAGTTCATCCCAGAGGCTCCCAGTCAACGCTTTTGAGACCAAGCCATTCTCCCTGGACAATGACAAAAAGTCTGTTTTGGATAAGCACAGTTTTCCAGCTTACGGAAATGGCTATCATCTTGACAAGAAAGCCTTCATGCATGATGAAACTAAAGGAATTCAGAACTGATTAAGGTCAAACAGGAGAGCACAGCCAACACCGCTTCAACCACTTTGAAGAGAGGCACATCAAATAATTATTGGACTAATGTTTAAGTTTATAAATACATGACATTTATGATTAACAGGAAATATTGTCAAAACTATGAATTTGGCTTGTCCTGGTGTCTTCTGTAAATTAATAATGGGACAAAATTGTGATAAGAACATTTGTATAATTTCAAATGAACACCTAATTATGTTTGAATCAACCCAAATACTTTTTTAAAGAGCTTATACAATTCAATACATTTTTGAATTGTATCCATTCTTTTTTAAAATTCGTTTAATAAAAGTAATTTTTGTTCAACAAGCAGATTTAAAGTAACTAGATGAAACACTGGCGTCAGGCAGAAGGATGGCCGACTATGAACTGGGGTCCTTCGCAGGTCTTTTGAGTGCATATGGCGCGATATGGGAAAGTGAGTGGAAAGTAGTTTGACAGCCGGAGAGATTATAATCACCGTGTGGCCCCCTTATTTATCCGAACAATATGTTTTCTACAGAGCAGACGTGCTGGTTTATCCGTAAGGTGAGTAGTTTGTGTTTTGAAATGACTCCTTAATTCGTAACAGGACAGAAAATGTTCCGGTCGCGCTAGCTAGCTAACTGTGCGTAGCTTGTGTTTATGCTAGTTTCTGCGAGCTCTGCTAACCGGCGGCGTTTTAGCTTTTAAAAATTGAGCTAAGATTATCGAAAATAAAATGCCAAAATACCCCTTTTTTTAAACTCATAACGTTATCAATACCAGTGACAGTTAAAACTAGCATATTGGCATCGTCTTTAAAGAACTTTCTGTTTCGTCAGTGTGCTGTATTTTTAAACTTCGTTTGGAAAAAAGTTTACTGAATCCTGCATAATTAAATAACGAACAACTTTGATCGATTTACTGGCTAAATCACAGTCACTTTATAAAGTGAACCCAAAAACTGATAGCGATAATGATCGTTTTGGATTAAAATGTGCAGTGCTGTGTAAACTTTATCTTACACTACAGATGCAGACCTCACTCCTGTTAGATGTTGTTTGTCTGCTGTATTTTAATACTCGTGTCACTTTGCTTTGTAAACTGAAAAAAAGTGAAACAACCCAATTATGTGATGATGATGATAATAATAATTACTATTATTGTTATTATTACGTTTAACCAAATTATGTTGTCCTGCGTTAACTGTTTTACAGCAAAGTTAGGCTTAAGGTTAAGGCTGTATGTGAAATATGTGTAAATACGTTGTCAGAAAATGATTATATATCAAATGTATATACATCCCAAACACACACACACACACAAAAAAAAACGTTGGGTTCATGCCTGTGTAACTGTTAAATACATGATAATGACTGACTGATCTGTTCAGGTGATTTGCTGGCGAGCTGTGGCCAGTATTGCTTGGGCTGTCCTGTTGTTGCCACCCATCACGGCAGTTTTTGTAATCTTCAGCAGGTTCAGTCTTCTCCACCCCATCCACACGATATCAGGTGAGTCACTGTGTTCCCTTTTTCAGATTTAATCAAGAGCTGTGGGAAGCCGTTTCCGAAGCTTAACGCTTTACTTTATCCACAGAATGCTTTTCCCTACTAACAAGTACAAGTGCCATTTTCTCGTTCATCCTGCTGGGTGGAGTGGTGCTCATGGTGGGGTTCCTGAACCTCGAGTATTATACAGGTGAGTGGCAGGATGTAGAATATCTTTGATATTACCTTGATGACCTTGTAGTTGTTGTTTATAGCTGACTTTTTTTCTGAAACGTGTCATGTGTGATCATTTCTGCATTAATACACTGCAGACATAAAGAAAAACTAGATGTGATATGAAGTGTATAGATGTATCATTTGATCCAACATGATTATTACCATCAGTTTCTGTATAAGAAATGATGACTGAATTATATGCACATTCCTGAAACTTTTCATGTGTACTTTTACATTGCAAGTGCTTTTGAGTTTTCCCAAACCTTTGTTCTAACTCTACTGTTTTTTTTGTTTGCCTTCAGTGATCCCAACTATTGCATGTTCGAAAATCGCCCTGTTGGGTCAGCTGCTCCACCCTCGTCAGTTTGTCAACTCCCTGGTCCACTGCATCATGGGATTAATTGTGGCTTGGTGTTGCACTGTCAACACCGGGGACAGATATGAGATGCTCAGCTACCTATGCGTGCAGAGTGATGGGTAGGCGGCTACCACATAAAACTAAAACATTGTAGTTTACACCTTTCAGCTATAATTAACCGCCCCCATTTTGCTTTCTACACTGGCAGTTCCTCTCAGATGTGTCTGAATGAGTATCACCTCGTGTTTCTGTTGGCGGGAGCCTTTGTTGGATTTTCTCACAGTCTGTTGGGTGTTATCCACAACATGAACTATGTCTCCTTTCACACTGTTCAGGTGAGTGATGTGAGTTTACTCATTTATGTGACTGAGAATTTTCTGAATGGCTTGATCGCTGATCTAGATTGACTGTGTCAGTATACCTCTACAGTCAGGCTAGATGAATAGATGCATCTTTCTTTAATGCTTATTAACCTGAACTACATGCAAAATTCACCAAATATCACCTTTAATAATGACATTTTTAAAAAACACTTAACCAAAACTTGAGAAAACAGAATTATCATCAGTTCTACTTTGAGTTATGCTCATCTGTTTTTCCCCCAGCAATACAAATACCTTCGCTTCAAGGGATCCCTGCCTTTGGTGGTGAAGTGCAGTGCCACTCAAGCACTTTACTCTATCAGGAACTTCATTGTTGTGTATTTCTTTTTGGGTGAGTGACATTTATTATCAAATAGAATTACTTATTCTACAGCTATTGCTCTTGAGCGCTGTTTTGATCATCTTTAAGTCATAGATCAATAAAATATTTTTATTGAACGTTAACAGGATACATCCCGCGAGCATGGATCTGCAAAACACTGAACCTTCACTTGAACAGGTTAGTACAGTTTCTTAATTATTTACATTTTAACAAGAATGACATTTTGGCCAAGGCCAGTCTCTGGACCAATGTAAAAGTTTGCATGGATGTGGTTTTGTGCTATCTCCCCTTCCAGCTCTGTCCATGCTCTGGACAGCGTAGCTGGACTGCTGGATCTTTCCCTGCTGTACCAGTTGTGGATCAGTGCCACCTTCCTCCTCTTTACGTGGTACATCACCCTACTGCTCTTTAGGATCTTTGTCACTGAGGTATGTTTTTTTCCTATTTACATTCTTTCTGTCTTTTTTTTTTCTTTTCCCAACAATCTCTGAGCTGACCTTTTTGATTTGAGAACATGCTTCTTGACTATTGGGACCACATCCTGAAGTTTTGGTTATCCATTTCGTTTTTCAATTAATGAATGCTAATAACTTAAAAGCAGGGTGTTGTGTTGCAAAGTGGTCAACTCCTGTTCACCTTTTTATTTATTTAGAGACACTAGGGGGCAGTATTGTCATTGCTGTGAATGTCTCTGTGAATGACGAGAAATCTTCTCTTAAAGGGGCTATGTGTATTTTATCGGTATCACATTTGTCTTCTTATCAGGTTTATCACAGTAACTGATAACTTAAGACAATCACATATTCCTCAACTTCAGGTGCACAGTTTTCCTGTTCAGTCATCTTTTACTGAAGATGCTCACCAGTGTCTTCCCAAAGTTCTTACAGACAATCAACAAATGATATTAAAGGTAGGTAACACATGTATATTTTTTCACGTTTACTCTTTGTGTGCCTGGTGGCTACTAAATATCAGTGTTGTTATGTGTCCTTCCCCAACTATTTAGTTCTTAGCACTGCAGGACTTGGCTTTGCTGTCTCAGAGATCCCCATCACGGCGCTGTGAGGTGTTCAGTCTGAGTCAGCCAGGTCTGTTTTTTTAATCCCTGCAGAAACCAGGTTCTTGTTTTTACTGGTTTTAATTATTTTATAAATCTCGGCAGACTTCTAATGTTGAGATTGTATTGTTAAGTAGCGCACAATAAAACAATCTTCTTTCTCAGGTGGCCATCCTCACAACTGGAACGCCATCAGTCAAGAGTGTCTGTCTCTGCTGACTGATCTGACACAGAGACTTGTAGTCTATCACGACACCGTAGCAACGAATGGCAGGGCCAAATCACTGTCTACTGGGAGTGAAAGGAAGACTTCCTCTGAGACATCAGGTACATTGTTGTAAACCATTATTTGATATTGTTTAAGATGCTAGTCCATGAATGAAACTTTAATTTGATGAATTCTTTTTGGATAATTTGCAAAAGATAACACGATTACATCTTTTATGTAGTTAGTAAGTACACATTAAAATAACCACCAATTATCAGTTATTTTAAATGTGAGAAAGTTTGAAAATGTAAAAAAAAAAAAGCATCCAACTGTTTATTTTTTTTTGTGAAGTTACCTCGGGCACAGAAGACTTGATGTCTCCGAGGC
The DNA here is from genome assembly GCA_034769265.1 of Remorina albescens. Taxonomy (NCBI): domain Eukaryota; kingdom Metazoa; phylum Chordata; class Actinopteri; order Carangiformes; family Echeneidae; genus Remorina; species Remorina albescens. The sequence goes on along the minus strand of CM068478.1, from coordinate 5,430,410 downwards.
CCTCTGTGCTAATGAAAACTCCAGCTTCAGTCTTTGCACGCTCAGTTGTTAGAGGCCCACGGAGCCCTCTGACGGCCCCATTCACTCCTGACCTGGACAGCCCGTTTTCTTCTCCGGCCCTGCGGCGCCTCACTGCGCCGGTGGAACAGTGCTCTCCGTGGTACGGCACGGTGCAGAGCCCACACATCATGAGGAGGGCGCCAAAACTGTGGTCCACCTCCACAGGTGAGAAAAGGCTTTATTACTCAACAAGTCCCTCACTAAATATACTGCATATGTGTATACAAGGTAATAAATAGTTACCATATTGATGCCAATAAATGATAAATCTCTGAAACTATTCATTTAAGTGATTTGTAAGGCTTAATTTCTACCTCAAAAGATTGAACTTCTCAGTGATTGCCACAGGTTTCGACTTTCTTTAAGTGGTCAAGTGTACCAACTTGTCAGGGGCTCGAAGTATTTCCACACATTTTCTAAGCTTTCTTTTTCTCTGTTGTGATGTCCTCTCTCTCGATGCAGATTCACAGGGAAATGGCAGTCCTCTGTCTGCCGCTTCAGTTCACACTTCCAAGCAGGAAGCCTCCCAACCAAGTCTCCTGGCTCAGTTCCTCCAGAACAGAAAAGAACAGGTACACCAGCCTCATTAAGGAGCAAAACTGTGTGCTAATTGTTAGCCTGTTCAGCATTGTGCTTTCGATATAAGGCTTTTCACACCAAGCATTTATCAACCAAAAAGGTAACATCACATGCCTTCTTTTCTGTCAGCAGTGTATATCTATGTCAGATGTGCAGATGTCCCAGTCTTAGTCCAGGATTAAGCCTTAAACATTTTGTATTTGTTCTCATTGTGCTTGTATACCCAAACAACTCTACACTTAACTGTCCCATTCAGGTTAAAAATTTCTTGGCAAAGCGGGTGCTGATAATGTATTTGTTTCACAAGGTAAGGATGTGTGGCACGTGCATGCTATCTCCCTTTAGGCTTCTTTACACACAGGGGCTTCCTGCATGTCCTCATTTGGGACGGTAGATTTTTCTTGGTTTCAACAAAAGTAATATCACTGACTTAATTTGTGTTATGGGTTAGTTGTTCTTTCATTAGTAATGTAGCTCTTTTCCATCCACCCAGCCGTTATGATGATTTGTTCTAATTGCCTTAAAAGCAAAACTTGAGAAGTTCTTTGACATGTTTCAAAGTTTGTTTAATATGATAAAAAAATTATTATTGTTTAGAAATGTCATTCCATCATAACTGTCTTGGCCAATTTACCTTGCACTTTTTCCTTTATGTTAAAGCTAGTTTAGTAGGTCTGCTTTGCTTCCTGAGGTGTGTGTATCTTTTTTTTTTAACCATGTATGCATGCTGTAGTGGAATTAACACTAAGACATGTCCAAATAACCTATAATCCTTGATCCCTCTGATCCTTTGATTGTCAGTCAAAGAGTGAACTCCTATTTGCTAACACTGTCTTGCAGCTTCCAGAGGCATCGAGTCAGGCTCTTTTTGCTGACAGCCAGGCTCATATCTGGGCTTTAGAAGGTACAAAGAGATGGTATGTTTGAAATTAATACAACCTCTTGACACAACATGATCATCATTTCCACTAATATCCTCCTGCAGGGTTGTCTTATCTTGTTCAGGCCTCATTCTCAGAGGACCAGTTTGGAGTTGTCCAGACTACATTACCCAGCATTCTTAACTGCATGCTGGTCTTGCAGGAGGTAAGTTTATTTAAGGTGGTTTCACTGGGTACACATACAGAGTAGACTTGCATGCATGAATGAATGCGTAGCACTAACAAATACGCGTATGCGTATTTGTTAGTGCTAAAGAAAACACACAAAAAATGTTTGCACAGTAGCTGGTGGATTGAATGTGTGAACTGAAAAACTGAAAAACAAAAGCTTTGTAGTGTCACCTCTAAGATTTGTTAAACAAATATTAAACGGTTTACTTCTCCAAATCATAAATGTTCAAACTGTCCACCATGTAGGGGAAACAAACAAAACAAATGTGTGCACACTGTTCTCTGCATCTCCAGGCTGTAGATCGCCACTTCAAGCTGCCTCATGCTTCCAGTAAGCCCGTCAGGTCGACCAGCAGCATGGGAGACTCCACTTATAAAACACTGCGCTTCGCTCTCAGGGCCACGCTCAAGACTGCCATCTACAGGATAACAACCACTTTTGGTGATCACTTAAAGTGAGACTCGTTAATAAAAAAGAAAATCACAATGGTAGAAAGATGATGCTGCTGAGCTGTGATTAATTTTACGTCTGTTTTTAATCCCCAGTGCTGTTCAGGTGTCCGCAGAGCACCGGAAACGACTGCAGCAGTTTCTGGAGTACAAAGAATAACACCTGACATTTGGCGTCCGTGGCTGTGGATTCACATCAGTGTGATGTGACAGTATTTATTTGAACACATCAGCTTAAGTGAGGCAAGAAGTTAAAGCCCATGATAAGGCCTCTTTTAATATCTACGCCTGCACTGTCACGTGGGATCGTGTTTAATAGTCGAGACACCTCCTACACCTTTGAGGTGTGGGCAGGACTACAGCAGGTTGGCAGGAACTCTGAGAGACAACCACCTCCTAAATTTGGGATTTAAACCAGCTGACATTGTGGATTAGCAACTCATCCCGAATTTTTTTTTTTCTTTTTTTCTTTGTTTCACAAAATAACACAATATTTAATTAAATTTTTTTGTCATTTGGGATGAGTTGTGAACGGTTGTGTCCTCATATTTCATCTGCTGTTTTCTTGAATTATATCCATGTGATTTCAAAAGATTTTCTGTCAAAAACACAAAGAAATTGATTAAATGATAATGTAGCCAGCAGGAATATGTTGTGTTGTCGACATGACGTTGCTTCAGTTCAGAGAACTGGTAAACAAAAACACCAGCAAGATTTAAGTCATCACATCACAATTTCATCAACTACATGCAAACATCTTGTTTTTGTCAGTTTCGTTCCTGTGTGAGAATATTTTGTTACATGCCTCAAAGACCTCTTTAATAAAACCATGAAATTAAATTTGTCAAGTTTTTGTCCTTTCAGTCCTGTACATCACAGATGTTGTTTGGAAGTTATTAATGCCAGCCTGTGGTTATTTTCCCCCCCTGCAGTTAGTGTTGCCACTGTTACCATCAAGTGTGTGATTTCCGTGTGTTTGGTCACAACTTGAACTTGTGCCATTAGAATGGGCAACGCCTGAAGTTTGGTTTGAGTTATGAAGCAATCAGCTTCTTGTTTGCTGTGGTTTACAAAGGTTCGTAAAGTCACACCTTGTTTTAGTTTGACGGATGATACATAAACCTCAAAGCAGAAAAACAGTTTCTACGTCAAGGATGATGCAATGGGAGGACAATGTTTGGCTCTTAAGATCACACAATCACAAAAACATAAACACCTTTTTTATATAATAGTTCTCACCTAATATTACAAACATCCAAAAAAATCCTTAAATACTTTCATTCTTTTAAAAGAAGACCTGCATTTAAAACCTGGTCAGTGGAATTTGAAAGACATGAACATTTACTACAGAGCTGGTCTTATGAAATACACTGTTCTCTAAACGTCATTGACTGCTTTTAATTCTTTTTTAAAAAAATGGTCACCTCCAACCATATGAATTGCCTTTTTTTACTACCAGAATAAACTCATATTGATCAAACCCTGCAACAGGTATTTGCAATCTGGTGTAACTTGAACCCTCTGCAGGTAGAGTTTGGCCTCAACTCAATCATGTTGCAGCAGTTAAACACAACAACAAATGAGACTAAAATGACAACAACATCAAGAGCACTGTCTTTTAGTTTATTGCACGAATCGTACATTTCCAACTGAACTTGTAGAATGCAATATTCGGCAGTGGTGGAGAAAAATTTTCCATCAAAAGCCTTATGTATACAAGATGCCAAAAACAGCCAGTGGGAAAAATCTGAATATAATTGTCTGAAATTATGGAGTACAATACAGAAAGGAAACACAGTTTTGAAGTTGTTTTTTTTTTTGAACAGGAATCAAAACTTTTAATACTTGAAATGACAAAGATTCTGTCCACAACAGAAGGAAGTCATTCATAAAAGGAAAATGGTGCCTCAAGTATTTTGTTTTCTGTGGAATTTAAAAGTTCTTTGTCCTCATATCGAATATAAACCTCTGCATCAATCAATTCAAATGTTCCAACATCTTTTTTTTTTTAAGTCAAACAGCATTTGCTAAAGTAGTTTTTTTTTTTTTTTTTTTTTACAGTTTTAATATATATTTATATATGTACATATAAATTCAACTAACTACAGTTCTCATAGAAAATGAGAAAAGCTGGACTTTATCGCTCTCACACAACAAATGACTGGCAAGCATATCGACCCTGCCGACCCCATCCTCCTCTTATGAGCCAATGATAATACAGCACAGACGTACATTTCCTCCCACGTGGTTTGCTGGCTGCAAACAGCCAACCTCGATAGTTTGAGGTGTCACTTGGAAAGTGATTGCAGACGTTAAAATGTTGCAGAAGGATTTTAAAAGAACCACATCCACAAGTGGAGTGATGGTCACTCCAGTCTCAACTGGCTCATCGGCAGTGTTTTCATTGTGATTGATCCAGGTCGGTTCTGGTTTCTTAGACAACAGGGCCTGAAATCAGTCCTCATCTCCTATGCAGATGCTGAATGCCATCTGTTTGTCCAATGTAATGTTCACAGGGAGGTGAACTGAAAATTTCCTGTCAAAGATGGGTGTCAGGATGGAGAGTGAGGGGGTAGGGGGAGGTGGAAGCTAGAGGAAACCTCCTCTTCCTCTGTTAAGAAATATAAGTGCAAAACACCCACCTCCAATCCCCCCCCAAAAAAATAATAAAATAACCCTAAAGAAAAACCAAATTTCACTGTGGATTTCCAAATGAGATACAGGACAAGACAAAAGCTTCCCCCTCAAAAAATAAAAATAAAAAAAAAATAAAAACCACACACTCAGTGCACATTTTGTCTTTGTCTCAAACTAAAGCATCCCTGATTCAAAGTGCACTCAGTGAGGGGGGAGGCGATGGAAGGAGGAGGGGAGGGAGCAGCTGAGGCAGCATGTCGGGTGATGCAGCACGTAGAGATTTAGTAGTCCTCTGGGAGCAAACATGAGACTAAACGCAACTAACTGCTCAAGTTCAGGGTCAGAAATCAGTAAGAGGCCGGGCCGATGTGGAGAGAGAACCAGGTGATTCCCCCTCAAAGTTCAAACGTTAAAGGAAGTCACATTTAGGGGATGGTTTCATGGTACGTCCACGCTCTTCCACCCTGTGGATCCCTCTTCATCACCACAAAAAGCTTGAGAGCACAAGGTGTGTTGCTAAGAGAGGGGTTGGGGTTGTGTGCTGGTGATGTGTAGCTTACTACAGGGTGCCTAAAGTTGGAGGTGCTTGTTGCCATACATGCACAGTACAGAGATTTGGGACTAGGCAGAGCAAATAGATAATGTATGGACAAGCACGGGCCTCCAAGTGGCTTATAGGGACGTAAGCACTCACTAAAGCTCTTCATAGAGTTCTCAAAAATTGTGTGTATGCAGACTGTAGCCACCAACCAGGCGTTAACAAAATCGGTCACTCTGCTTCAACAGCGTATTTAAGTAAATGTGTGTTTGTCTGTGTGAGATTGTATTATGTGTAAAAGAAAAACCAAAAACCAAAAACCAAGTCTGTGGCTTGTCAGTGTTTGAATATGCCAGTGTGTCAATAGTGCTTGCCTATGTGCATCAATTCAAGGGCAATAAAGTGTGTTTATATGTATGTGCAGTGGGGCTCAAAGGCCTGACACCTCCTCTAATTCACATCAATGGAAAAGAGGTCCCAGACATTTGCACCCCACTTTGTTTGTATGTATGTGTGTGTGTGTGTGTCTGTGTGGCTCAGGAGGACATGCACTGCACATGGTCTGGACCTCCATCCTCTTCATCAGAGGAATCTGGAGAGCTCCAGGACTCGTCTGTGTCGGGGTCTGTACCCTCACGTCGGGCCTGGATCAAGACAGAGAGGAAGGGAACTGAAAAAAGTGGAAGTGGGGCAATTTGGGCTTTAACAAGACACACTGATTATTACACCTGCCATAACTAATGACCCCATCTGACAATACTCAGTGAGAAAGTCAAGGAGAAAAATGAAACAGTCACGGAGAGATTTTTCTGATATTCTCTCTCCCACACGCCAAAACAAATTTAACGTTTCCTCGGTTTTTTTGAGAGCTCACCCTCGGGGGCCGTCTGTTCCTCATGTGTCTCATCAGGAACCACAGCAGCTGGGTGTCGTACTGGTCACCGTGGCGCACGCTGTCTTCATCACGCTCCCGCTTGTTTTTCTTCATCACCTGAGCAAACACAAGAGATCCTTAATTAGAGCTGTGAATTTAAACAACACTGCTCAAGCTCCTGAAACAAAATGCCATTATTTCCTCCAAGACTGCTTGAAACGAAGTTTTTTTATTTGTTGCACATCCTGGATTTCTTTTTTGGGGGAATTTGGTTTGATTACATTATGTTATTGTCAGATTTTACTCATAACATGAGCATGATTCCAGAGTAAAATTCAAGATGTTGCTATAACCGATTGGACAAAGGCCAAAACTACAACAAACAGAAGAAAGTAGAATACCTCTTTTAGGCCCTTGAGTCCTGTGGGGCTTTCAGCGGTGGGGGCCCAGAGTTTGATGTCGTGGTCCAACCCACTGGTGGCCATACCAGGTAGATGAGGATGAGGCTCCAGGCAGTTTACCTGTGATAGTTGAATGCAGACAGAGCGAGTATGAAGGTGATGGGGAATTTTACAGTGTGAATTGACTCGTCAAAGCAGTAAACATATTATTATCACGATAAAATATCAAAAACTACTATGTGGCTGCTTCAAGGAAAAAGAAACACTGTATAGTCATTGCTGAAAAAATACATTGGTATTCCTACTGTAGATCATATCTGAGTCCACCAACTATATATTTCTCCATTGGATATATTTGTGTCATTTACTCACCACTCCTCCTCTGTCTCCCTCCATAAACTGGACGATACGAGCTGAATACTTGTCCCAAAGGTAAATGTGTCCACAGTCACTCCCACTGACCACAAACTCGCTGCACGGCCCATAGAAGTTCACCCCCTTCACTGTTAGGAAGAGGCCAAAATGGAGATCAGTTACACTCGATAGGTGTGATTTTTAAAAGTGTAGCTGGGTACACAGGTCACTGATTTATGACTGGGGTGCTGTGACTGCGGACTGAACTCCATTACCTGTGGCATTATTGCGGTGTCCCTTGTACCTCCTGCGATAGTCAGCCCCGTCGCTGTGGTTGGAGTCAAACAGGTAAATGTCCTCATCATTGTAACTGGCCAGGAGCTCTAGAACAGACGAAGAGGATCAGTCATTTACTGAATTTCTCTGGAAGTCATAAAGGCAGAATTGATCTGGTCTTTTTGAAGACCAGATCATCATCCATTCAAAAGTTGATTGTAGACTAGCTGAGTAAATTTATTCAGTGACTCCGTACAAGTGCCTTTGATGTTGCATTTGGTTACATCAGGGTTAAAAGGAACATTTCAAGACAACTATTCAAGCAAACACCAAGTGCAGGCCTCGTTATTTCAATAATATTTCTAAAATATAGACAACAGAATGAGAAATTACATAAAGATGATCAAATTGAATTGAATTAGAAATGGACTGGAAACTGGATTACATCATGCCATAGGAATATGACATCATTTTTATGAACACTGAATACAAGCTGTCACCTCTCTGTAAATGTCAAGACTTTACACACCAAGTTTCTTCATGTTTTCATTGTGTAAGTTATTTACCTGTCCCATCATGACTGTACACAAGGCAGGTTATGTTGGTTTTGGACTCACTGGATACCAGATGTGAAGGACAAAATTTTTTCAGTACACCATTGTTATCATTTTCATTAATCTTCCTCTGATCATAGATCCTAGAGAGAGTGAGAAAAGCCGAATGGGGAAAAAAAACAAACTATCATTAAGTAACACCAAAGAGATGGTAAATGACAACTTCAAACATTCAGCACCTTTTTCCATCGCCCCCATTTACTACATTGGTCTAATAAGCTGGTTCCTACCTCACATACTGGTCTCTCCCACCCACAGCAAAGTGGTGCGTCTTTGCTGGGTTCACAAAGATGGTATACAGGCCAACTTTTTTATCACCCTCCTTTACAACCACCAGTTTACTGCCACATAAAGAAAAAACAGGTATGAGAAAAGGGAGACAGAAGTGCACCAAACAAAGAGGAAGGCGTTTTCAAGTGGTTGTTCACCAACACGAGCTGAGAGATAGGATGACCTAATAAATGAAAAGGTTGTATCAATATCGGTCTGATTATAAATTATTTAAATTTTACTCAATTGTTATTTAACTTAAAAATACCTTAATTAGCATACTCTGTCAACGCAGTTCTAACAAGATAAATAGCTCTCAAGAGATTTGACTTCATGAGGGAAACCAAATTTAACCTTGGTTAACTATAAAGATGGTATTGCTCACTTGGCAGGACGGTCTAGCCGCAGGTCAATACCAAACACCACGGCGTCCTCGCCAGCAGACAGAAAGGAACAGGGTGAATCAGGCTCGAGGGCCAGCTGAAATAAAAACATGCAGATAAATATAGATGGATTAGTGACACTACTCCATTACCAGGCCTACAGGCTATTACATATACCACAAACACTCAACTTTCATTTGCACATACAGTTTCAGCACTCACCTTGTGTGCCGCCCCTTTATGCTGTGCTACCCGCTTGGTGTTCTTGCAGCGCTGTGTGGCAGAGAGCTCAGCCACTCTGATCTGACCATCTCGAGCACACATAGCTAAGGTGGAGTCTCCACTGTGAGGCAGGAACTTTGCCTAATTTGGAACATTTGGCCTTTCTGATTAGTGTCTGCTGTCCTGTGTTGCAAGATTTAATATTTATTGCTGACAATACATCATCATCCTTAATCTCATTGCTAAATCATCTACATCTTCACTCTCAAAATATTACCAAACATCAAAATATTCTGTGGCAATGAAAGAGTCCCTGTTTTTTCTTTTGTGATGACACAGATACTCCATTAATCAATTATAATGAAGCAATTATTTTATTGCCAGAAAATATAACTAGCATTAAAAAATTATAATCCATAAAATGTTCATTCAATCATCACTTTTTGTTCTTCTCTCTTATATAGCAATGTGACTTTATACATCTTTATTAAGACATCACTTTGGAAACTTTGGAGTTTTTGTGATTGTCATTTTTACTAATCTTACTGATTGAAATATTAATTGATAATTAGTATAATCTCTAGATCCAGCCCTTACCTGAAACACATTGCTCTTGTGTCCGCTATCAAACTCCAGCTCAGCATGACGGATGGCCCAGTCCCAGATGACAACTCGCAGGTCATCACTGCCGGATGCCAGGCGTGTACCTGAGGGATTGAAGTGCAATGTGTTGACACAGCCTGTGTGCTTCTCCAGGCGGCCCTGGAGCTCCAGCCTTTGCACAAGACCCCGGGCTCCACAGACACGCCTCACAAACTGGTGGGAGTCCCTGCCAATTTCTCTGGAGCGCAGCGAAGGTATTGCCCGCCAAATAGGCCCACGGAGGTCACAGAGCTCTGCTCCTAGCCACGCATCCATAGCCTCATCATCGTCTTCATCATCTTTTTGCTCTTCTTCTTCATCTTCATCTTCATCCTCATCTGAGCTGGAGGAGTGGTTGGTGCCACCGCCAGGTCTGTTTCTCTTTCTAGCCGCCCTTTTTCCATTGTCTTTATCTTTTGCTCTCTCTTGTCTGCCTCCCTCACTTTCTCTTTCACCATCCTCAGTCAGGGAGTAGAGACCACTGCCATCCATGCTGTCTGTGTCTTCTTCCTCTTCTCCCTCTCTGTTTGTGCCCGTCTCTCCTTCCACATCTGGCATAGGCTTCTCTCCAGACACCTCTCCTGTTTCTTTGGGTGGAAGGAAATCCAAAGGCAAGGTGAGTAAGGCTACGACAACTGTCTCATTGAGAGACTGAACAAAAGGTGTGCAATTTCTGCATAAATTTTACTTTAAAGTACATCAATAATTAGTCCTATCAGGATGTAAAAAATGTGAGAAAGCTCAACTCCAGTAGTGGTAAGTGTAGCAGTGTATCCTGAAGCCAATGCAGACAGGAAGAATATTAGTGAATTATTAAGATGTTGAGCCACCATGTGCTGCCAGAACAGGTTCAACACTCCCTGACGAATCTCTAACATACTTAACATAACCGTTAAAGTATTAAGTGATGATGTTTACTTTTAATCCATCGCCCACCTGCATGTACATTTGAATGTGTAAAAATGTTAATTACAGTGAAGCAAAGTTTCTACTTCATCAAACAATCTTTGTAGCCGAGCCAGAAAAATGGCTTTACCATCTTGAGAGGAGGACTGAGTTAGTCCTCCTTTGCTTCCAGAGGGATCCCCCTCCTTGTGTTGATCTTCTCCAGGCTCCTTTTCTTCAGAGCCACCTGGTAAAAACCAAAATGTGTCCTGTGATTACCTGATTGTGCTACAGAGGGACAGGACAGCTCGCCTTTAGAAACAGGCCAGTTATCTTCTAATACTGATCCTTTACCGTTAAGTGCAGTGGATTTGCTGTCAGCCTCAGCCATTGTGTCTCTTTTGTCCTGCGTCGACCCGAGAGAGGACTTTTGGAGTGACACACACACACACACACACACACAACAAATGGTTGATTATTATCCAAGCTGCCAAATGCTCAAATTAACACCAGACAAAACTGTAGGTACGAGTGAGCAAACATCACTTGCACTCGCTGGAATGTTGTCAAAACCACCGAACTCACAACTGTGTGTTGTCGTTGTTGTTGTTGTTGTTGTTGCACAAGTTACCTTTTAGCTCCGTAAGCTCCCAAACTAACAACCCGGCTAATATTACCACCAACCTGCCGCTGATAAATGACGACTTTTAACTACACAAACTCGCTCGCTAGCTGCCTCACAGGCCGGGTTTGGTGTCTCATTTTGCTCTGTTGTGGTGATTGATTGTGAATTGACTTCTAAAGAAGCGAGCGAACGACAACAACAAAAAAAAAACAAAAACAACAACAATAATAACAACAAAAAAAATCGGCTCTGCTCTTACACAAGCTAATGCTAACTAGCTCGGTGGCTAACAAATATAGAAACTAAACGCTGCTGTCAGCTCGGGCTAACAGCTGGCTGTCGGCTAACAGCTAACAGGCTAGCGATGCTAACTAGCACAAGGCTAGCGTTACCTCTACTGGGAGGCCCGACGAGGCGCACTTCTTAGTTTGGTCCTAATCTTTGCTGCAGATTTATTCTCTCCGGCTGACTGCTTAGCTCCTGGGCCGAGTGTCTCCGCTGGAATTTCTCTGGCGGAAAACACACGACATCAGGGAGGGGTGCATAAAAGTTTCTGTAAAAAACACACAGTTCATGAAGCAGGCTGCGTCCACACTGGGCTGGCTGCTCTGTTTATGTTTTGACGGTTCAGTTTCTCTCTCTCTCTCTCTCTTTTTTTTTTTTTTTTGGAGATTCAATTTCCGGTGTCGGGCTCGCTTTGTTTTCTTTTTTTCCCCTCCGGAAGTTTTCAAGCATATTAAAGCACCTTTGCATGCTTTTTTTTTCTTTTTTAAGTACCTTGGTTTCCCCTGTTTGGTGAACTTGGAGATACTGACATTAATCTGATTAATATTCTTCATTTGTTATTTTTTTTTTTATCTTGGCCTGCTCCTCCGATTTTCACTGAAAGCAGGAAAATCATCATCTGTTACTACATAATATTAGATAGAAATTGACTAAAGGTCAATTAAATGTTATTAATTCGACCCGAATACAAAATGAATCAAATATAATACGAATATCTGAAATAAAATTCACTTGTTACAATAATAGAGGAATGCTCCAAAAAATTGTATTTTGAAAAATAAGAAAATGTAACAACTTAGGTTTTTTTTATGAATATTCGCACTTTTCTTTAACAAATTATAGTTAAGCTTTGGTTTGGTTACCATTTGTGCATACTGAGAAGGTTCAGATGGACCGATATTACAACTTTTTGGAGATTTGTGGTGTTTGACTTGTATTTTATAGGTTCTAATGATTTACACTGGGGCCGGGAATCGGACATAGGACCTTCTTGTTGGGTGGCATTGGCACTGTCGCAATGTGAGCTAAATGAGAATCAGTCTTTGTGGAGGAAGAACTACGTTACCCAGCAGCCTCTGCTTTCGCGCAGACTCACTAGCAGCCTGAAGATGTCTGGTAGGATGCAGCGTGTGTTGCTGTTTGTTGGCAGCTTCACTTTTTATTTTCTTCTGCTGTGTTTTCACATCACAAAGACCATCAGAAGCATTTTCACAGAGCTTCACAGCGCTCTGCTTTCTGTGTTTATGCTCGTTCAGTCTTTGGGAGTTAGCAAAATCCCTCAAAAAGGTGCTTACAATCTGAAAAGTTAGCTTAAATGACTATTTAGATATAATCAGAGTGAACTCCTGGTGAACATGCTGACAAGCTGCTATCAAAACAGTTATACCTCTAAAATATTAGTTGTACTCCGGCTTGATTAAAGTCAAATCAATATTATTTCGATTCGATATTTGAAGGTTACAATATCAATTTTGGCCGGATAAAACAGATTTCAGAAAATGTTGTAAATTGCACAGCCTCCTAAACCGGTGTATTATTAAAAGTGTAAATACGATGCAAACTGCAGCTGTTTTGACTGAGAGAGGGTGAATATCAAAGTAATATTAAAGAGTAGCCAGTAGACAAATCATCTGTTCGGCCCACTGCAGCCTACTTGTCTGTCTGTTGTTATACTGGACTCTAAAATAAATGTAATTAAACATATAATTTGAAAATAGTTTTAGTTTTAAGTTAGCAGTAAATGAATGAGGCCTCAGAAACCATCATTGTCAGCCAGGCTGTGAGGGTATGTCCTTGCTAATTAACAGTCGTAGTTTTTTTTTTTTTGTTTTTTTTTTGTTTGTTTTTTTGTACACAGAGAAGTGCAGCAGTATTTTGCATGGAAACCATTTTCCAGAGGAGTTTGTTTCAGATCAACTATTCTCACAAATTCTTTGCCATTTCAGTTTCGGACAGTTGTGGTATTTCATAGTATCTCATGGCAGTCAAACCTAGAACCGTCTTGTTGTGAGGCAAAGGCACTAACGCTGTGGTGCCTACAAGTCTGAGCACATGACAGTGGTAAGACTTCCTCACAGTTTTGGTTGTTTAGTGGTTTTCAGACAGATGCTGTTACCTCACAACAAGAAGGTTTCGGGTTCAGTTCCCAGGCCTACATTGGATATGTTCTGGGAAGTTACAGATACTGTTGGTTATGTATCTAACTTAATCCTGAACACTCAGAAGGGAACTATTGTAACTGTAACTGTAATTGTGTTTTGTTTTTGTTTTTTTTATTGACAGCAGTCACATTACACATTACACACCTTCTGGTAGGTTAATAATAATAACCAACCAGTTCCTTCTAATGTCAGCTTGTCTAATACCAGAAGCGCGATGCTGAACGTGAATTGGGTGCCAGTTTTGTGTGATGTTCATACAAAGGACACCATTGTGCATTTGTCAATTTTGTTGTCCCCTGTTATTTTAATGGACACTATCTGACCAAGCTACACTAGGTATTGATTGCATTTAGAGAGAATTTTCCTGCTTAGCCCATTTACTTTTATATATGTTGAACCCTGATCAGTGTGTAAGGAAACACCTGGCTCCCCCACTCTGGGTCAAACATGACGGGATCCCTCAGTTTCCTTCCTGTGTTTATGTAATGGGTTTACTGACAGCGATCTACAGTAAATCCCCACAGAGGACGATGTCCTTCTGTCTGCCTCTGATTCTCTCCTATCTGGTTATACTTACGACTATAGTGGAACATAGACATTATAGCTCCCCAGTGAATAAAATGAGATTATAGTCACCTTTCAAAGCTTCTTATAATCCACATGGAATGTCAGCTGACATTGTGAGACTGAGGGGGGAAAAGGGTTGTAGTCTGTACAGCTCCTCATCAGAAGCCAATTTAAATAATACTAACGATAAAACTTTTTAGTTTACAAGAGTAAACAATAATGAAAAGTAATTTTTTCTTTAAAAAACAAACAAACTTATTTCTCATGTTGTAATAATACACAAATGAGTTAATAAGTAACTTCATTCATTATAAAATGACACCAAGGAAGCGCAACAGTTAATATTTCCGATTTAAGGTTTAAAAAGTTTGCGAAAAGTTGAAGTAAACTGTGTTGTTGTGGATCACCTGTTGCGTCAAATTTGATTCAACAAAAATTCAGATGTATCACAGAAAAAGCAGACAGGGTGGATTTCGGCTGCTCGGTAGACTTCACAGGTTTAAAGTCTGGCTTCATTTCAGAAGTAGGTTGAGCGGAAATTTAAAGCGAACCACGAGAGTCAGGACCACCTCAGAGGAAATCTCACTGAGGGAGGAAAGGGAAGTTGTTGGGGTCGGGGTGGAGGTGGGGACGGAGGGGGATGGGGGGCGCTCATAAGCTGCAGCTGCTCGGTCTCTCCTCCAGAGTCGATGTCGGAGTTTGGAGAGCCGGACGCCGGGGCGCAGAGCGCAGCTGTGGCCATGCCGCTCACAGCTTTACTATAGGAGGACAAGTTTCCCCATCTGGAGCCGAGCTGCTGTTTTCCACCTCCACCACCCGCCCGACAACATGGAGTACTGGCGGCAATGCGCCGTGTGGCTGATCGGCTGCAACGTGCTGCCCACGAACCACCGGGTCACTGCGGACGCGGCGCAGGTGTTCGACCTGGCGCAGACGCTGCGGGACGGGGTGCTGCTGTGCCAGCTGCTGAACAACCTGAGGCCCGGCACCATCAACCTGAAGGAGATCAACCTCCGGCCGCAGATGTCCCAGGTAGGCTACTGCAATGCTTTTTATTTGCACAAACGTGACTGGAGAAGCAGTCAAGCGTGGACTGTCAGACGTCAGCTTGGTTAAAATTAATTGGCCCGTTTTGATGCCAAATCATTGTTACTGCTGCTTATGAGCAGTCCCCGAAGGTGTGTTACATTCTGCATGAATTAGATTTAAAGCATGTTGGCAGCTTAACTGACTTGAAAATGTATCAGCTTCAAATGAGGCAAACGAAACCACCACGTCTAAGGTGTAAAAGTTTTTGGTTTTGTCTCAGACCAACAGTAGTCTGTGCACAGTAGTACAGAAGTCTTATCACAGAAATATTAAAAGTTTAAGGTGCAGGCTTTTATTTTCATAGTCTTAACTAACTCCAGGATTTCCCCAGACCAATAAATTGCCAGGATGTGCAGTTTTTAATCATGGAAATGATGACAGTCATTGGAAATAAAGAGCCATCTTATTTTATTTGGCACTCTGATAAGTGTCACTGTGAACATTAAGGCCACAGACTGACCTCTGTCAGACTCAGACTGGAGATTATCTGATGTGGTCTCGTCCTCACCAGTCCGTTTGTTCTAAATACAACAATGAATCCAAACAGACTTACTTTGCCCTGAAACTTTAATAATATCTTCTATTATTTACACGTGGGAACACTTAACATCTCTAAACGTCCCTCAACCTGTGAAACTCAAATGAAAAGTCCACGACTGACTGCTGTGTTGCTCTTTACCCGTTTCTCCTGCTGCCACTGGAGAGGCCTGATAAAATCCTGGCTTTGATCCACCCATTAGTCAGGGAGCTCTGACTCTTTGTGCAGCAGCTTGTAGTTTGCTTACAGCTGAGTTTAAAGCCTTACAGCATCTGTAGTTAACCATTAGCAGATTTTTTGACTTACACACGTGGACACAAACATCACTGTTTTATTTAAGAGGTGCATTTATTATTCCAGATCCTTGTCATGAACAGGACGAACTCTTGAAGAAAAGTAATGCAACGTCTTTCTCGGTCGTTACGGCAATACATCTCATTGTTCCCAAAAATTGCTTGCAATTTTCTAAATACTCACCATGCATTTTTTTTTATGATGTGCTACTGTAAGATCAGTATTTCCTGTACACTGCTGCTCGCTTCATTCAAGCAACGCTGCGGATCATTTGATCTTTATCAATTCAATACAGCAATGCATTGGTATTTTAATCTCACGTTAAAGGATGAAGGAAACACCCACACAAGAGATTTTTAACATAAGTAGTTTTGATAATCTGAGAGTGAATTTCACATGGTTTGATATTGCTAAACCAATTGATTGGAGAAGCATTTTTGTAATTTTACTGTCTGCACACTGCCATAAATAAAGACATACAGCAAAAAATATTTGTTCTGCCTTCAAAAAATTGCCGCTGTGATAAACAAACATCAATATCTCAGTTGGGCATTTAGTTTTACTCAGTCTTCTACTTTTCAGTGGCCTGTATGTGATCTGTCAGTGCATGTCCGCTCGTCTTTTATCTTCTTGACAGACAGTGAAAGCCAACGCAGGGTATAAGAATGGGTATTCATTGCCTTCAGCTGTAGGCCATGTGAATCTAGCTGAGAAGAACGTGTGTGCCAGATTTTAAATGGCCTTTTCATTGTGCCCTGCTGACCCACCATCTTGGAAGTGGAAACGAGGGCATGGAGGTAATGGACTAAAGGGCAAGGGTGCACTGTACTGTGATGGAAATGTGCCTAGAAGTGCTATTTTAATCAGACTGTATGTTTGGCAGAAATGCAGAGCAGCTAAAGAAAATCTTTCGAAAGAGGCTTCCCCATCCTTAAATAAATGCAGCTGAGCATCAATATATAGAAGCATAAATGAGACATTAAATGATCCTTGACACAATCACTTCAGAAGCGTCTGTATATTTTTTTAACCCAGTGAATCCAAACATGCTCTTGCTTTATGCCGACAATAGACGTGAACAGGAGAATGTGGACTAGAGCTGTGACTGTCATGTTTGTGCACTTCCTCCGCAGACAAACAGGGCCCCAGGGGGCGGTGGAGTGATTACAGGCGCCTCCATGATTAGCTGATAAAGTGTGAGCCTATCTGTTCTCCAGAATCATGTTACAGCTCTTTTGATAATGTAAATTATCACATATTCAGCTTCAAGCTAAGTCATCACCTGATTGAGGGCACAATATCGGTTGGTGCAAATTGAACACCTGCTTTTTCTACGGTGAAGGTGAATTGGCCTGAGCTTGACTCAGATGTCAAGCTGGAACCCATAATCATACTCGCATTGCTCGTACAGAATGAAAGTTTTTTTTCGGTGCACTCCTCCCACTGACGCACATCCCAATGGGAAGTGACTCCTACGAGCTGGTGACTCGTGGTTTCATTTCATACCGCGAAGCTTTCAGTTTTCACTGCAGTTCACCCTCAACCTTTTCCCCCGGTCACTGGTGATAATGTAACTGTAACAGAGGATTATTTCTATTAAAAAAGAATGAAGTTTGGCTGCTTGTCCTACATCACATAAAAACGTATTGTCTGATGTTCTATTTATTTCCAGAAACAGTGTCTGAGCAGCTCTGCCAATAGTCCATCAAATACCTTTAAAAAGATCAATTGTTTCTTTAGTAAATAGGTAATTTCAATAATGTTCATTGACAGCTTACCCCATGAGAGTGTTTCTTTAACTTCCAATCTGCAAGATTTGAATATTGAGAAATGGCATCTGGCTCAGGTGATGATGCACAATACAACAAACAAAACAGACATTTGTAGGGCGTAAAAGCTAAAATTGTCGACATTGCCTGATACCATTAAAATATATTATTTTCGCAGTGGATCAGGCATCATTCTGGGAAATGGAAGCAAGGCCATAATGGTTTTAGCTGTTATATGGAACCAAGAGATGCTAAATGCCAAATTTGTCTGTCTGTGCAGTTCCTGTGCTTGAAGAACATCCGCACCTTCCTGGCGTCATGCTGTGACGTGTTTGCGATGAAGAAAAGCGACCTATTTGAAGCCTTTGATCTGTTTGACGTCAGAGACTTTGGAAAGGTAACAAACCGCATCCACCATTAACTTCTGCCTACACAAAGAAACAATTCTCTGTTTTCATGAATGATGATGTTTTCCAAGAATGGTCGGATCAATTTTACTCCTTTAAGTTGCATTCCTCTTTGGTCTTAATGGTTTATCAATGTCTGTGAGCTTTTTTAGATCCAGCACCTGAAGCTGTTTTATGAGGAAATCAATTTGTGGGCACGAATTGTCTGTAGAATTGATTTTATACTAAATTATGGCATTCACTTCAGATAAGTAATGATGAGGCTTGTGCTGCTCAGTGCACAGGTTTCCTTAACTGTTCAACAAATTTGCGAACTTGTGGCACTTGTGTCTCAGCTGTAAAATGTCTGACCAACAGCTGCAAGAATAGAGAAAACACATTAATCTACTTTTTCTATCCAGTTATTAAAATCTTACTTGATAGTTCCAACTATAATTAACCCTTATCCCCCTTGAGTTATTTCTTATTATCTATTTCACTTTTCCCTTCCTTCTTCCATCATTCACCATTATTGCTTCTCTACTGTATTTAATATTGTTGCTTTGTTTTTCATTCTGCGTTGCTGGAACTATTTAAATTTCCCAACTAGGGCACAAATAAACGGGTTTGATAATTATAGCTGTGGTGTTTATACTTAAAATATAGTTAAAATCTTGAGATTCACATGAAACCATATTCAGTAAAGTCAATGCTTGTATCAAAAGTTCTTGCAAGCTGTGAGGAAAAAAGTAAAGCGCGCTTCATGTTTCAGCTATAGAAATGGTTGAAAATAAGGAAATTATCACCATTTTGTGATAACTATAAGATATCTGACTTTCGTACATTCCGTGTGACACAGAGCAGCTCAGAAGTCCGACGTCTGATGGTTGTTTATCAGGCCTCCGAACGGATCGGTCGACTTCTGTTTTTTATTGCAGTGTTATTGTGGCAGCACTACAGTTGCCAGGTCAGTGGGTTTATAGTGCACGCCTCCTCGCTGCACTCAGTGGACTCGCAGCACAGAAGCCTGATTTCAGTAGCCTTATTACCACATCTCCTTAGTTCAGTCAATTTTGTTCAACTTTGCCTCAAAGCGTTTAGAGTTGACAGCGTATTTATTGGCCATCCACGGGGAAACACGTTTGAACTAATTTCTAACTAAAAGGAGTGTATTTCATTTGCTTTAATCTGTAGTGAATATTTTTTTCTTTTTATTTCATTATCTGTAAAGGCATAACCCTAACATCACAATACTGAATCATTATTTCCAATAATTAGTTTCAAGCAGGCTTTGTGTCAATTTTGCATTAGTTATGCATTTTGTCATTTGGGGAGAGATATTCAGCTATACGTTGTTGTTTTGTAAGTCCATTTCAAATAAAATAATAAATGAGCAGTGCAAGGAAATTATAATTTTTTTATTTAAGAATAATATATGTGATTACAATGGTTAATTCACTTCCCAGCAGATAAAACAAAGTGCCCATACGTGCTTGAGAAGTATAAGGAAATGCACGCAGCACCCCACACACTTTTTTTTTTTTTTTTTTTTTTACTTCAGTGCGTTATGTTCAAAAGAAGCTTCCAGTTAATCTGTCTTCTGATAATCCCGCAGAGGAGGTGCTGCCTGCAATATGTACAGTACATCCAAGCCAGGCTGCATAATCTCAGCCATGTTCAAGAGTTGTCCATCTAACAAACAAGCTTCCGGAGGGGGAAGATTACAAGGCATCATTACAGCCCCCCCTTCATCATTAGTTAAAAATATGGGTGTCTGCAGGTTTAGCGACTGGGCTGGATTGTCTCCAGTGAGGGTTGTTCAGATGAAGAAGAAATGCCCAATCTCTTCCTTATTTTCCAGAAAACATCCAGAAGAGAACATCTCAAATCTCAGCCAGCCTAATCCACTTGGGTTGAGTTGTGCCAGTTCAACCCCTAGGGCATTAGTCCACTGAATATCTAATGAGAGCTCTCTAACCTACATTCCTGTGGTGAGTTCCTACAGGGTTCACCCCGGGCAGCCTGGAGCTACAGCAGAAACAAGTGGAAGAAACAAACATTGTGTTTATTTCTTCGCTCAACTTAAAATAATACCAAACCACCGACTGCAAAAGCAGCTCAGTCAGCTCAGTTTGGTGTATCATAAAGATCTAAAACAGTATAACTAACTAACTCTGGAGTGTAAAAATAGTATTTAGTGGGTCTGGACTCTTTCTTCGCCCACTCCTTCCTGTTTTCCAGTCTTTGTATGAAGCTAAGATGTCTGTAAATGTATATTTACTGACCAGGTATAAGAATACTATCAACCTTCTCATCTAACTCTTGAGATTATTGTCCCATTAGTAACAGATCTCACTTACAAATAAGAGAAAACCTTCTAAAATGCTTAAAATCAGGGAATTTTAACTTGCTATCACCTCCCTGTAGATGTTTTTGGGATCCTTAAGTCCTAACACTGTCATTGACCAGAGTAAAGAAGCAAGTTTCACACCAAGCTCTTTCCAAAATATCCGGTACTACCATGCATATGTCACCTTAGCCAATGTCTCTACTCTATACACACATATGTCCACTGGAATTCATATACAAATGTTGTTAACGTAGCCCGAATTACAAGAGAGTTCTAACTGAATTTTATGTAATTTGATAGAATGAAAGTAAAAAACACAGATATGATACAACAAATACAACACAAATGTTTCCTCTTGATACATAATGTTCTCGAAGGAAAAGTAACTGGGACGTCCAGCATTGTCTGGAATCAAATGACACGCAACTCACACTTTGAAAACTACCAGCTGTGCTGTGGAAAGGGTCATGCATGCAGAAACTCACACCTCTGTATAACACCCTGTGTCAATGTCTGCGTTGTCATTTAAGTGGAGGTGCTTGTGTGAAAGATAAAAAGTCGGATGAACAGATATCTTTCCATAGACAGATGAAAATTGAGAGTCTATTCACTCAGATTGAAGGTCATTACTTCATATGTCATAGGTAGATACAATGTTGACAGCTTCCACAGTAGATAGATGCTGTATGAGAATCAGTGAAAAAAAGATATCGTGTATGCTTGATGAAGTCAAAGCCCGTACACATCCTCCAAAGTAAAAGTCATAATGTTTGTGTTAAGAAGAAGGTTTTATGCATCATTACAAGCACAGCACATGGAATAATTTCATGCGTTGAACTGCAAAGGAGAGAAAATTCTCCCAGTCTTAGAGTTAACTTGTTTGTGTCTAATTTCTGGTATAAAAGTGATGAAAGCGGCGCAGGATTTGGACTTACAGAGATGGCTGATGAAGGTTGTTCATTGGTTTTGATTCAGCTGCTTGCCTTTAGCCCTTCTTCCTGTGCGAATGAGTGCGACGGCTGAACCCAGGTGTCTTGTGGTGTGTAACAAGGCCGTTTGTAGTGTGAGAGACCAATTTTGAAAGTGCAAAACACCTCTTTGCGTTTTTAAGATGAAAGTTATTTAAGATAGTTGAAACAAAAAATTAATAAAAAAAACATCTTATTTTAATAAATAGATCCTTATTATTATCATTCAGTGCTGAATCATTCTTCCACTATTAGTCACCTGAAACACATCCCCTGGTTTTTTTAAAAAAAATGACTTTATCATTTTGGTATTTTTTGCGATAACTTTCTCACCGTTAGCGTAAATTTTGTGTATCATTCTGCTGCACACATCACACCCACAGCATGTGATTTAACACTACTAATGGTTTAGGCTGCTGTGTGTAGGACTGATTTCTCCTTTTCAAAGAAGTATATCACAAAAGGAGAAGAACCAAAGAAGAAAAAGTAGAATATCAATTCTTTAACTGAGCAGGGAGAACAAAGATGCTGGAAAAATCTGACATTTGTTTACTATGTGTAATGAAATGTGTGTAAGTTATCACACCTGACTTGTATAATGAGGGCAGATTTAGTTTAAACCACAAGTGAGTTGAGAAGAAAACCCACAGGACGAGCTGAAATCCAACTTCCATGGTTAGTGTGGTCTACTTAACAGAGTTTATTTTGAATCCCCAGAGCACCATAAAAAAAAAAAAAGTAAAGTTCATTTTAACTAAATTGTTCATGTCTGTCACTCTGCAGAGACCAAAATGATCATTTTCCTCTTTTAAAAGTTAAACCTCGTAATCGAATTTAAACACCAGACACACAAGAATTCTTTTTATTCTTTATTTTAGTCTTTTTTTAGGTGCCAAAAACATTGTACAAAAATACTGCTTCTTTTTTTTTAACAAAAGAGTGATAAGTAGGACTTGGATTGACACGACATGGTTGACCAAGGGTGTGTGCGTCATGTCCCAGTACGTGTGAACCCGACTACAGCGTGCAGGATCTCACAGTTATTGTATATACACACAAAACCTGCATGATGTAATTTGGATTAGAAGATATATATATATATTTTTTTTTTTTTTGCAGCTGCAGCAGGTTAACTAACCTAACATCTACTACACTTTAGTTACCTTTTCTGCACATCGTTATACAATAGCAATAGGAATAAGGCTGAGTGATCAACAAAGGTTCAGCCCAACCTTCAACTCTGTACTTTGATAGTTGTAACTAATATGTTGGTATCTGTTGGAACACTATATGTTAG
Organism: Remorina albescens; assembly: GCA_034769265.1. Lineage (NCBI taxonomy): Eukaryota > Metazoa > Chordata > Actinopteri > Carangiformes > Echeneidae > Remorina > Remorina albescens. Next base: position 5,407,783 of record CM068478.1, on the reverse strand, counting down.
ATTTGTTTCATATATATTTATTAAGGTTCCTCATGAATCAGCTAGTTGGATTGCTAACGGTTGTCACATGGCCTTTATGGCCTTTGGCATTAATAAGGTGGGTCAAATGTTTGCTAAGCTATATTAAGGTGTTACTAGTTGATGAATGAGGCATTCAGTGTGTTCTGTAATCGTGGTTATTTCAAGTGGTTGCTATGGCTTATGAAAATTTACGTTTAAGATAGAACAAATAGCAACTCAGCAATTATGGGAAGGCAAACAATGGACGCTGGCTAAAGTGAGGCATTGATTTGTACTTGGTTTTCAGTTTGTCTTGTGTTTCTTGGGCTTTGAGAAAAATTGGAAGTCTATATCTTTCTGTCTGCCTCTCTCTCACACTCCTTCTGAGCCTTTCTTAAATATAAAATACACATTTTTTTGTCTTTCCAGGTTATGGACACGCTATCAAAGCTCTCTTACACAACAATTGCACAGCAAGCAGGATTCAAGTGAGTCTCCCGATATTAAAAACACACAATGGAAATTGGTATGCATTTCAATTGAAGTTATGGAAGGCGTGCAGTTTTTTTTTTGTAGTTGTTTTTTTGACACGTACCATCACTTCACCTGCATCTCCTCAGTGCCTCACTGACACTATACCCACTCAAATCACCCACGTCTCCCCCTAGATGTGACACCTAGTTAGAGAATCTAAGTGTCCTAGATCTTCTTACTAGGTCTACTTAATTGCCATAAAATAAAAACACAATGTATTTCTTAAATGTGTTTATTTTCAACATTTGGAAACGGCACTAGTAAATTTGTAAATTCCTCCACACTAGTTTTAACCAGTCACTTTGTGTCCTTCTCTGTTGTACCGTGGAATTTTGTCACATCCATAGTCTGTTCATATTCATTTTTCTGTTTAAGACTGCACCTCACACTCTGCTTTGCTGCCACTTCCAGGTCATTTCCAACAGAGGAGAGCCTAAGAGACGAGGCCATTTGCCATAATCTGGAGGACTTGATTGAGTATGTATGAAGCTAATCTCTTTGGGGCCATTACTGGTGTTGATGGAACATGATTATTTTGCTCAGTAGTAGAAGCAGCTCTGCTCATCATCCCTGGTCTCCAGGGGTCCCGACACCCACATGTTTTGGTAATAGGCTTGGCTCCATTTCTCTGTTACTGTCAGAGGAAACGAATGAGTAATTCTGCATGTTTTTGCTGAGTACTTGCATACCGCCCACATCAAGGTTCTGGATGGGTGCTGCTGACAGCTTGATTGATAGCTGAGAGGGATAGTACAATATGTATATAACAAATGTAATATTTGTATCATTTTCCTGTCACAGATGATGATTTCTTCAAAGTGAGCGTTATGCTTCTCATTCTCTAATAAAAGCAGTGATTACTGATTGATGACAAGTTAATGAGTTTGACAGAAACAGCCGCGCCGCTTTGATTTTCAATGCATTTCAGTATTATTCAATTATCTTTGTCATATGTTATTATAAAACACTAAAAATATTAAATGTTATGGTACATTTCTTATTGTTTGTACTTCCACATTGCTTCCTTCTGATAAACAGTAAACAGCCATGTAGGTCAGATCCTCGCTGCTATTACTGTTAACGCTGTTGTTAAAATGTTGTCCACACACGTGTTACAGCGAAAACGTCCTCGAGGACGAGGATGACTTGTATGCAGCGGTCTATGGGATGGAGGAGGACTACGCACGGGGAGAGATCTACGAAGATCTCATGAGGACCGAACAGCATCCCCCCTCAGTACCAGCCACACACAGACACACACACAAACTGAGATTTACTCAAATATATCTAGAAATTCAACAAAAGAGCTGAAATATTACTTACACAATGTACTTGTGGTGTTCAACGTGAAAGAGCTCATAATGTAAAAATGAAACTTCTAAAGTGCCATATTGTTATATTGATGGAAAAAAAAAAAGGAAAATTTCAACTATCCAATTACATCAATTAGAATAACATCAGTGTTTTAGGGGATGCAAATGAAACCATACATTCACCAAATCACTGACACGTTTACACCTCAGAAATAATTTTCACATAGAAACATTTTACATGCGCGTACACTTCCTGCATTGAAAATACATTTGCTTTGCTTTAAAAAAGAAAAAGCAAAACTGAACTGTATCTGAGGTTCTTCGTTATGTGGCGTCGGCTGCAGATAGGACTTTTTTAACTCTTCTCTCTTGTCTGCAGGTTAACATAAAAAGGCAAACCACGTTTTAACCTGTCGGATAAGTCGTACATAAGGAACATTTTCTAAGTTGTGTGTCTTCCTAGAAGCAGACAGAGCGAGATGTGCGGATCTGCTGCCTTACAGAGATCAAACAGACAGAGGAGAAATACACAGAGACTCTGGAGTCCATCGAGAAGGTAGCGATCCTCCTTTAGTGCTCTCTCTCTTCTGCACTGATATCACATACTGCTCGACGGCTAATGACGAGTTACTTGATGCCAAATTCTTCCATCTTAACCTGATATAGGCAATTTGTTGATAATATTTTAACAGCATTAGCACACATCAGGGGGCATTTGAGGGAAATTCACAGCTATCAATTCTGTATTGCTGCCTCTTATCTTACATCTGATCTGATGTCTGTTATGAGTCTCAATATGAGTATGCCACAGCTGTTGCAACCATGTCACAGATTTTTATACTGAATTTCTTTTCGCATTGTTTCCAGCTAAATATTCACTCAGTGAAAGAGCATATGCAGTGAAACTAAGAGGTTTAATTTGTTGCCTTTTCTTCTGCAGTATTTTCTGAATCCTCTGAAGAAGTTCTTCTCTGCGGCAGAAATTGATAAAGTTTTTGTCAATATCCCGGTAAGTCCCACAAGTTCCCCTCCTTGTTACATAACATGACCATAAAATGTTGATGACCACATACTGATTGCCTTCTTCTCCAACCCAGGACCTAGTTAAACTCCACAGGAGCCTGATGGTTGATGTGCAAGACTCCATCTTGAACAAAAATGCTTTAAATCTCTACCAGATTTTTATCAGCTACAAAGAGAGGTACTCATAAAGAGCATTCATTTAGATTTATTAATACAAACAAAACTGATGCTGGTTCTGGTAACATTCTTTTGTATGAGCCTGCAAAGTTTGTGCATGTAGAAGTAAAAAAAAAAAAAAAAGTCCATCAATGGAAAAACTGCACTGGCTTGCAGTTATGTCTCAGTAATCAGCTTTACATGTGCAAAAGGTTTCAGTTTAAGTGTACCAGGCTGTGTACTTTCCATCAGAATTATCTAATAATACAGTGGGAGAGAAACACTGGCAGTCATTTATACTTTAGATCTGACATTTTAACAGTGCGGTTGTTCTTTGCTCCAGCTGTTATCTATTCACCAGTTTTGCATCTGAATGACATGACTGCATATTAAGATTATTTCTGTGTTGAAACAACTCAGGCACTTTGTTATATACCTCAAACTGAGTTGCTTATAAAATGAACGGTGATTTTTTGTCATATCTCACACGTTATATTTGATTTTTTTTTTTTTAAGATCCTTTTATATTATCAGAAGCTTTTCCTTTTCAGTTATATGAATATCATGAAACTGTGTAGATGACAGTTTTTGTATTAGAGAACCTTTACCAACCTAAATGGGTTAAGTTACACTGTGATATTGTTTAATATTGTTCTTAAGCGTTGTTATCACTTTTGAATTCTCTGCATTCATCTGGTGTAAATCCACAGACACGACCTCACTAATCCTCTCCTCTCACTCGTAGACTACTCATATATGGAATTTATTGCAGTCGAGTGGAGATTGCCATAGCTGTTTTAGACTTCATTTGCAAAGAGAAAGAGGATGTCCGCCTGAAGCTTGAGGTTAGATACCTGAAGAAAAAGATAGCAAACACACACACAAGCCCCCACACATAGATTTAGTTTTCTAGTGGCCCCTAGTGGTTATTTTGAACACTACACCTACTCTATCATCCCTTTTTATTGAATTGTCTCTTTTTCAACCCAACAACAAAAATAAAACTGAAAATAAAAGACAATACTGTATTAATAGCTATTTCTTAAGATGTGAAACAGCTACATTATAATTTTAAATATATTTCTGTGTATATTGTGAACACAGTGCTTAAGTAAGTTCAATTATATTATTAATAGAAATGAATATGAAACTAGGTCAGACTCATCTTCATGGCTTGGAAAATTTTTAAAAGTCTGTGTTTCTGACAACTGTAGGCCCCAAAGTAAACTGTGAACCAATGCATTGTTTTGTCTCTGGTATTTATTCCAGGAGTGCTCCAAAAGAGCCAACAATGGGAAGTTTACACTGAGGGACCTGCTGGTCGTCCCGATGCAGCGAATCCTCAAGTATCATCTCCTTCTTCAGGTACAGAGCTCAGATTTTACTGACTCAGGCCACAGTGACGCAGCATGTTTCACAGAGGACTGAGGGTCAGCTCGTCCTGATTAAAAAGATTTTTAATCACTAAAATGATTCTGCAGTTTTGGTTATGATAATATACCTGTTATATATTGTCTGCGTTATCATTACCATATGAATAATTCAAACATTTAAGACTCTTTGGGCACGATGAGGGTCCACATTAGACAGATTTTGCCCGCATTTGTTGAGGTTAGGACATATATTTCTACTTTAGTTCATAACATTTTTCTTTAACAAATAATCTACTGCTGAAAGAACAATTAGTATAGAAGTGTCCACTTGATGGCGACATTCTCCACATATCTGCAGCTTCTTACAGCGTCTCAGGAAGTCCTTGCAAGCACAAAACAAAACATCAATTTTGAACAGTAATTTGAATGATAGCTGAAATTATTAAGAGAATTTCAATCACAAAATATCCAAAATCTTCTTCAAAGAAAGAGCTTTAGGTGTAAGATTATTAATTCCATTAACTTCTTCTGAGTAAAATAGTCAACAATTGAAATTATAATTAGATTTTTGTTGGGGAATAAATTTAAAATTAATGCAAGAAAAAATAACCAAATGTGACTTTTGAGAATTTCTCCGATTTAATTTCCTGGTAGCTGTGCACACTCCGCTGGTTAGTATGAATTAGGGGGCAGACTGCAGCTGGCAGGGCAGATCAGGACAATGACTGGAGAGCCATTTTAAATTGTTTTAGAGGGTAAAGGCCTGCATGGTAAATGGTGGTAATCCTGAGTGTTGTCAGCCAACCCCCCCCGAGGAGAGGCGAAAAGACAAAAAAGGGAAGAAACTTAAGAGGAATTGGTGAAGCAGAAATTGAGTGAGAATGGATACAGCAGCGCTGCAGCTTTCACCACACAAAGAAATAATTAAGCTCCTCATTTTCTAATGTTATTAGAAAGCTAATGAAGCTTAACACACCTTAAGTGATTGCACCCATCTTTGATATTTAACTCCTATAATAACATACGTATCGCTGCAATTATGTAAAAATATTATTAACACCATTTTCTGCACATTACGTGGTAAATAAGGTTTTGGCAGCTGCATCAAAAAAAAAAGACGCTTTATGCTTTAATGTGCTGTCCTACTAAAAAGATGAGACTGGTGTCGCATGGAAAAGACTACATATGATTATATTGACATTGACTTGACTCAATCTGGACTAGTATGACATTATCTGTCTCTTTTTCTGTTATGTGTTCTCATGGTAATGAAGCCAAAGTCTTCCCACAGGACAAATTTCCTCAACAGATGTTTCCCTCGTTGTGAAATATAAATATAAATTGATTAATCGTATACACGTTATAATGAGTGTTAGCAGGTGGTCACTACAGGACAGCTTTAAGAAACTGTTTTTTAAAATTGTACACAGGAAAAAGAGAAATCCTACTTATTGGCCTGTTGCACTATATATTTGGCATTTAATAAAAAATATTATTGTTAGGTAGTTAGAAGTACTGCATTATAAAAGTTCAAGTGATCCCAGGTTTCGCTGGTAAATCTTACATTGTAAAGAAACTAATTGTGGTATCATTAAGTAGCATAAAATGTACCTAAAAATGCCTCAAATTCACCAATAAATACATTCTGGGAGGCTTCGGGGTAATTCATAGTAGGACCAATCAGAAGACAAAAAAATACAAGTATACTTTATATCTATTTAGTTTTATGTCTGTCATATTAAAATGTAAGTTGTGCAGTATCACAAATAACATTTTTTGCATTTCGTTGGCTTTGTATCTGCACGGTGTCAAAGTGGAATCTGATCTAATCTGATCTAAAAATCTTTTGTACTGCTGTCGAATTACAGCAAGAGAGCACGAAAATAGCTTTTTAAAATTTTGCACTGTGAAAACAACGTGGGAAAACTGCCTGTCCCACAATTTACTTGAAACTCATCTTCATTATGAAATCAATAATCCATCTTTTAATACCAGATGTGTTTGTCTGTGCCTCTCTCTCCCTCCCTCTAACAGGAGCTAGTCAAACACACTCACGATGCTGCTGACAAGAGCAACTTGAAGATCGCTCTTGATGCCATGAAAGTAAGTGCAGTGCTCGTGGTAAATGGTCTGTAATCGCTGTGATTTCAGCTTGTTACCAGCAGCAGGCTGATTTAGTGGATAATTCCAAAGAGACTACAAACAACAACCTGTTAACTATTATCAGGTGGGAAAAAAGGCATACATCATTCATGTTGCACAGTTTCAGATGGGTGTGTGTTGATAAAAAGAATTTACATTTCCATCACATTAGCGATAGCTGAATGCCACCCTCACCCCTCTGGTGCTGAAAGGACTGGAATATTTTCTTGGTGTGTATGTTTTGGTCAGAGGACGCACAAAACACTGATCAGCATCATCATGCATATAGATGATTACAGAAATTGTTGCATTTTTGCAATTTTGTGCATTTTCTTTCTAGCCAAAAGCCAACATTTATACCACTGAACAGCCTGATTTCAGCTGTTTCCAATGCTTATACAGAACTAAACTATCCTAACTGTCTACTGCTTCCATATTTATATTAAACACATGCTTTCTTGCTTTCTTGCTGAGAATAAGATCAATCTGAATAGGAGCATCAAAAGTGCTCAAACTCTCCCTTTAAAGAAACAGAGAATATCAATACTTCTTTCTTTTCCCGGCTTTGCAAATGAAAATGTTCTGAATTTTCTGACATATTTCACAGCCTCCAATCTAAACCAATCCAATAAGTTGTGTGCACTTGTGTGTCTGCGTTGTCCAGGACCTGGCCCAGTATGTGAATGAGATGAAGAGAGATAATGAGACTCTGAGGGAGATCGACCAGTACCAGAGGTCCATCGAAAACTTGGTAAACCAAAAATCTTTGTCTGCAACTATTAGCAGCTCCTAGTGTGCAGTTTGTAAGGGTGCAAAACTCGGACAAAACACGTTTGCTTTCAGCAGACTTTTCACCCAATGAGTTGAATAAAAGAAAAACCAACCCAGACACCTTCATTAAATATACCTAACACCTGCTTCCCACTGTAGACTTACATGGTTAACGCAGACACATACTTAACTTTCAGGTTACTGTGTATATCTGCAACTTCCTATATTACTTTAGTTTTTTACTATCACATTTCTTTTTATGTCTTCTGAAGGACAGTAAAGATGAAGTTTAAATGGAGTTCTAAAGTCTTGGTTATAACGATATCAATTTCTTTATGAAATTATCCGAAAACGAATCAGCATGATTTAAATCACAGTTTGCAGAGTTAAACTTTGATGTTTGGTGTTATCAAGGCTACTGCATCATGATAAATTAATTCTAACTGTAATTAAAACATCAAATTAAATGTTCCTATTTCTTTCAGAGAGACACAAAAGACAGAGTTCACATTAAATGCCCCCCCCCCCAGGCCTGAAACAGAGAAGAGCCCAGCACATGTTCGATGAAATAGGTTGTAATAAACATACATAATGCAAGAAATGCCATCACAAAGTTTGCTAGCAAAAAGCTAGATCAGCATCAGATGAGGTGGCGAAAGAAATAATCGTTTCATACAACCACTAACAAATTGAGGAATTAAAGCGTAACCAGCCGCAGGGATATAGTGAGAGCACGGGAGCTTGGCAGATTATAAAAACCACCCTCTTGTCTTGATTGAACAAGACTGAATGAATGTTATTAGTGATAACAAGATACAACAAGAGATGGTGTCAGAAATCTGCACCAGTTTGGAGGACCAATGTGTTACACTGATATGTTTTTTTAAATGAAGTTAGAGGTTTCTGTCGACTGTAACTAAATCTAACTAATGTGATAAAAAGGTAAAAATGTCTTTGCAATACATTTCAGTGTGTTGTCCTGTAGCACTTCTATTAGGGATGAATATAAGCCAAGGTCAAAAACACAGATTCTTTTAAACTGTTTAAATGAGCTAGTACACAGAAAGGGTCCGATATATCCAATCAGGAAATATGTTGCACATCAGACTTGAGTCAAATGAGACATAAACAAAGGAAAATATGCCCAGATCTGATAATGCTCCCTCTGCTTATTTCAGAATCAGCCTCTGCTCACCTTCGGTCGGCCGAAAGGAGACGGAGAGGTGCGCATCATCTCCAGTGTTGACAGGAGGAAACAGGACAGGTTGTTCTGCTTCAATTTTAGTGTCATTACTTAGAAATGTGGATTGCAGTGAGAAGAAAAATCAAAAAAAAAGAAAAAGAAAAAGGTATCATCGAGGATTTAGAGAAAATAAGACGATATGCTCTCGCTGACACAAGGTGCATAATTTGCTCCATTTACTCATAATAAGCGAACGATAATATAATCTGTCTACAGCATTCTGTCCTCTTAATTTACAGACACATCTTTTTATTTGACCTGGCCGTCATTGTTTGCAAGAGACGAGGAGACAACTACGAGATGAAGGACATACTCGACCTCAACTACTTCAAGATCACCAACAACCCCACCTCTGACAGAGAGGGGAAAAAGGTCAGCCAGTTAAAACAAACATGCATATTTCGACAGTTTGCATTACTTGAATATCTCTCTGTATTTATCTGGCATTTTGGTATGTTGACCCATATTAACCGTTATTGCTAATTATCATGTTTCTGTTCTACGTATGTTTTGGTTGGCTGCAGATTTTTGTCTCTGACACAAATATTTAGAGCTACATCCTCTGATTTGCTTGTGTGTAGTCGATGATGTTTCTCTTTTCTGGAGAATTCAGGTTTTGAAAGCCGCAGGACGGTTTTTCCCCTCCGCACAGTTTATTCAGATCACCATTTTTTTGCCTTGTGGGGAGGTTTGCAGGCCATATTGTAATGAGGGGACTTGTTGTTGTCTTGTTGATGTATGCTCACAGATGGTGTCTTCTCACCCCGGTGCTGATTGCTAACGTGAAAACGTGAAGCTGACAGCTTGACAAAATGGGGATGGTTGTGTAGTTTTTATCAAAGCGGCTTCATTATCATCCCCATTTACTCCATTGTTCAGTTGTGATTTATGTGTGTGATTGCCACTGCAGAAACTCATATTGTATATGCACAGTCATGGTCTGGATTTATTTTGTCTACCTTTGTTTGCCGTTATTCACGTTCGTATCTACTAGATTTTCTAGATTAAGAACATCGTACTAAACATGCTGAAAACAGTCAGATCTGTCTTTACCACTTATTTTTTTTTAATCCCTTCCACCTTCCAACATGTAGCTCTATCAATCATATGCTGCACAAAAAGATATAGACGCATATAAGAATTCATTTGTAGTGAAGAAGGGAGAGAAAAGAACACAGAAAAGGACAAATATTCACAGTTACCCCCCACTCCTACCACTGCCACCCCCCACACACACTGCAGGACAGAGATGCTAATATCAGGTGATGAATGTGTGCCGTCCTCCAAGGCTGCTTATAGCAATATATCATTTTCTGCTAAATGAAACTTCAGAGTGTGTATGTGGTGCCACTGAGCACCCACACGGTCATCAATGATTTAACACTTCAGCAGAGCTCTAAAACACTCAGGACTCTACAGGGCTGGCCAATCACTGAGCGGTAAACCCTACCACTTTTCCTGTTATTAGATATGACACAACAAGCTGGAAAGGATTAGGGTGGCAAAAGCCGAGAGGTTTGGGAATTGATTGAAAAATGCTCTTAAATATGTCCATGGGCAAGGCATTTAACCTCGAAGTGCTGCAGTGGAGCTAGTGGCTGAAACCTGTGGCCATACATTATACAAAAAGATGCCTATAAGAGATCTGGCCGTTATTGTTGAGGTGTTCGGCGGGGTTTTTACCTCAGACGTTTTGGTAATGTTCCTAGAAATGAGAAGTTTCTTTTGAACTTTGGTTCCTGTGAAGCAGATTAGTATGCTCTGCCTCATCTTAACCTATCTTTGGGTAGAAATCTGGTCAAACACCCACTGCTGCATCTCTCTCTCTCTAAATTGACTAAATCCAGCAGCCAACACACTGTGGCTGGCTTGTGAGCCTTGCAGCAACAGTCATTTCACCGCAACACAGAAACTGAAACCAGTGATGACAACATTAATATCTGTACAACTGAAATTTGTCTGATGAAATCATGTTTCCCTTTCTTATAGGATAGGACACAACAAAAGTTTGACAATAGATTTGACAGTTATAAATAAAGGGGACAAATTTAAAGGTATTATCCCCAAAAAAAAACAAAAAAAAAACAACAACCCTTTAAACTGTGAAATGCTCAGTCAGGGTTCATTTGTCCTTCACTGTACTAGATACGACTGGATCGGTAGTTCCACTAGTTATTGGTAATTGACTAGCACTGCTAAATATCAGCACCTTAGAGGAGAGGTTTCACATTTTCTCAAAGACGCTTCCTTTTACTGTGTAGAGTTAAGTGAAAAAGATCAATACCACTTTTGTGTCCGTACGCTAAAGCTTCGTGCCAGCAGCAGGTTGGTTTAGTACAATGGCTGCAGACAGTGGGGAGCAGTTAGCCTGGCTCTGTCCAAAGCTAATGAAATCAGCTCAGCAGCTTATTCAATATCACATATCTTTTGTTAAATCTGTTGAAGAACAAAAGTGGAAAGTTCTGCACTGTGTGTTTTGCCACGTGGAGTTTGTTTGACACTGAGGTTTTCCCTCATCCCGGGTATTAAGATATGTAAAGCAGCTGCTGTTTATAGCTTTGAATGCGCCTTCCAGACATCAGATCAATCTTTTCAAATGAATCTCTGCAAGAAAGTGAATAACTATGGAAGGAATATTCTCCTTAACATTAGGCATGTCATGGGGAGCAGAGCAGTATTTTCCAATGCACCGGACAGATTAAACCTTGTGGGGATCCATATTTCTTTTTTTCCAAGGCTGTACCAACAACTTTCAGATTGTAAATTTCTGACTTTGACCTTGAGTTGAAACCAGCAATATTAGCCTGCCAGACTAGTCACCTTTATATATAAAATCTTTTGATTAACCTGTAATTACACCTTGGCTTCTATGGGACATTTCTTTCTCTGCAGTTTTTGCAGCCATGCCACAAATAGCATTTATCTCATCAGGCATCCTCCAGTATTTGAAACTGTGCATCTATTTATGTAACTGGCAGATTCAGAGGATCGTGCACTGTTTATGCTTAAACCTACAAATACACCGTAACCCGCCGTGGGTTTTTGCAAATATATGACAGAAATGAAAACAAAAAACATGCAAACTGGAAAAAGATGTAACACCTCTAACTCAGCTTGCTGTGTAACATTGCTAACAACTGACTGAACATCCGTGCCACCTGCTGCTGAAAGTGTACATTCTGCGAGATAAGTATTAGGGTATAAATTTAGCCATGGTGTGAATAAATATGTAGATGCTCCTGCACTTGCATGGAAAAAAACTGTACTCCTTTGTGATTGTTGTCTTCTTCCTGACCTCCACAGTGGTGCTACGGGTTCTATGTGACTCACCAGCAGGGGTACACCGGCTTTGAACTCTTCTTTAAGACCAGAGAGCTGAAGAAGAAGTGGCTGGATCAATTTGAAATGGCCATGTGAGGACACACACACACACACACACAACATTATGCATGCACACTACAGTTCAGACAGGTTGCGATCAACACACAAGACTCAATGTGTATTATAGGAAAAGCGCAGTGTGAACTTGTGTGTGGTGTGGTGTTTATTTGTCTTTGTTAGCATGCATGTTATTCCAAGGCCAAGAGAGGTGTTGACTCTTTCATGCGCCCTGTTTGATCAGGTCTTAGCTGCAATCACGCACACACTCCTGACAACAGAATGATATCACACACTCATGCACATGCAAACCCGCATATTAAACAAACTGTTCCAAAAAGCTGCAAAAACTACAAAGAAGTCCTGACGGTTCTTCAAATCAGTTCTTTATGGAAGTGGATATTTCTTTTGTGTTATTTTGCAGCAGTGGGAGGTTTTTTGTATCCTGTCTGAATCTTTTGCCATGTTGTTTTGAGCGAGCACAGTGTTGTTTTGACATTATATCTGATTGACTGAACAGATGCTTTTGTGTTTGAGGTGGATATGTATGAAAACAATATCCCTCCTTTGCATGCTCGTCTGCCAGGGCTCTCCTGAATGCATTTTCACATTTAATAGGCTGCTGAATTATTCTTTTATCCATACACTGAAGCAAAGCAATGTCATGTGTGGAAATGTACATAATAGTGTGCACTTTTAGTCTTATTTTAGTGTATGCGGTCCTGAATGAGCTTTTCACCACCCAGGCTTGACACCAGCTCAAAACCTCACACGTACTTTCCAAAATTTAAAGAAGAAATAACCACTTTCAAACCAGTCTTGAAGAGGCTCTTTTTCCACAGAGATGGGGGGTATGTCTGAAAACAGCTTTGTGCCACTGAGCATTGACACCAGATGGGGCCCATTCAGAAAGTGAAAATTGTACCTGTAAAGAGGATGTGGCTTCCTGATGAAGGACTCACTTAAGGGAGCGCTCATCTTAAGTGGCTTCTGGATGGTGTCCTCAATACAAAAAAAAGGCATTTTTGTGCATGTTTAGAAAGGTTGCTTATTTACATACATAGTGGTTTGCGCTGTTGCCCCACAACAAGAAGGCCGTGGTTTTGGTTTTTGGGCTTGGGGCCATTCTGTGTGGCGTTGGCATGTTCTCCCCGTGCCTGCATTGGTTTCCTCTGGGTACTCTGGTTTCCTCCCTCCGTCCAAAGACATCATGTTTAAATTGTGTGAGTGGTTGTTGGTCTCTGTGTGTCTCTGTGCGTTGGCCCTGTGATGGTCTGGCGACCTGTCCAGGGTGACCCCGCCCTCGCCCAGAGTGAGTTGGGATTGGCTCCAGCACCCCCCGCAACCCGGAAATGGAAAAGAGGCAGAAGATGAATGAATGAATGAATGAATGTTTGAGCACATGCAGCTCTAAATTAGACAGCCACCATGAGGTTTAAAAATGTGCCTTTGAGTAAATGACTCCAAATTATTGGGTAGATTTCCATCACTGCATTTAGCTCAAAGCACCACTGTGCCCTAATTACAGCCTCACAGAACCATTAAGGTGGCTCGAGACTCCCAGTCTTGGTTGCATTTAACAATTTATTTTCTTACTCCGTGTCTCAGATCAAATATTCGGCCAGAAAAAGCCAACCACAACTCCCACCAGTTCAAGATGCACACATTTGAGAGGATCACTTCCTGCAGCTTCTGTCACCTCTTGCTCAGGTAAGATGTCAGCTTTAGGAAGAATCCTTTCTCTTTACAATCATTTTGGAAAAACTGATAACTCTCTCTCGGGGCAAATCATCGTCTGTTATTGCCCTGGTGGTGTTTTTCTGTTCTGAAAAAAGGTGCGCTTTGAAGGTATGAAGAGGCACCTTGACATTTTAGTTCTCAGTCACTTTTCCTCTGCCACTTTTCTTTTCTTTTTTTTTCCTAAAGTCTAGTCCTTAACTGAAAGTAGTGTCTCAGCACTGGGTTTTAATTGAAATAGATAGTTGGTATTCTGTAGCGTGGACAGTCAGAGCATCTTAGTTTTCAGCAGACAGTATCAGCCCTAACAGGTTTAGAAAGCTAAAGGACATTTCCTGTGTCATTTTTCTTTTTCTTCAGAGTGTGAAAGAAGCCTCAAAGTCAAAAATGTCAAGGTATTTCCCTTAAGGATGCTATTATACATGAAATATATCCAATGTTTTACTGTCTCCAGGGGCATCTTTAACCAGGGCTACCTCTGTGTAAAATGTGGGCTGGGGGCTCATAAGGAGTGTCTGGGCCGACTGGGAGTGTGCGGGAGAACAGGTGAGCAAACTTCCACTTCCACTATTTTTTTTAAGATTTTTAAATTCTTTTAAGGCTTGTCACAAATTAACTTGAAAAATTCTCACATCGTTATGATACTGTCTGCACGCTCGTGTCCCCAAGTCCACATATTTTTGGTGACCTTTACTGTAGAGCCTTGATCAGGGCAACATTTCCACTTAGCCACACGAAAGAGCAAAATCTAAAATGCAGATTGTCGTGAAGTTTACTGAGCACATCCATGCTCCCTAGATGAGTGCGCCTTTACATTTTCAGCATTTCAAGAAGAAAGAAAGCCTCCAAAAAACTTGAATGACAGGGGAAATTGGAAATGAACAAAAATACTGCACAAACAAAAAGGTGCCATATATTGGTTGCTGCTGGGAATTTCACACAGTGACCCACAAATTCTATTAAAATAAAAGACAACAACCAATCCTCTACCAGACTGTCTTTTTCTTTAACATGCCGGAGTGCTAGACTCCAACGAAGTAAACGGTGGTTAGTGGAAATAGAACGCTGGAGGTCGTTATATCTTATCTGGTATAATTGTTGGATTGTATATGGATTGAAATGCTGCAGCCTTAATATCAGAACCAGAGTCTCCTTCACCATAGTGAACCACTGGATGTTCCACACCCTCATCAGCAGCTTGGACCAGCACTGCCCCGACACCCTGGTCACTTGAATCAGTAGAGGGGACAAAAGGGCGCTCAAAGTCATTAGCTGCCAATATAGGAGCAGTGGCTGGGGGGGCTTTAGCGTCTTCGAATTCAGACTGACACTCCGGCTTCCAACAAAAGGGAACCCTGGAGCTGGTGAAGTCTGTGAGGGGGGGCAACCACCTGAGCAAAATTGCCACAGAATGCTCTGTAATTTCTCTGCATGAGTGTTCCTTTTGTAACACCTTCATGAAATTTGAAAAATACCAAACTGGGACTTAAATATGCAACAGCTGTTGATAATATACTATGTTAGAGATATTTAGCAGTTGCAGCATCTTACTCTTGAGTCAAACTGCAGCTCTTTGTCACCTGTCTTGCGCTGGAGTTCAGGTACATTACCCTTCCTGCATGCACAGACAGGTAAAGGCAGCTTTGGCCTTTGACAAGTCTTCTTAGCCGAAGCACTGTGGTCTTTATGCATTCTGCGGTGTGATGAGGGCCAGCCGAGGTTGACAGTTGAGGTTGTATGTCAGGAAGCCACCACGCACTCATATTGTATTCCTCTGTCTGTGTCTGTCTCTCACCTGACTGCAGATTCTGCCAAGCTGCGACCCAAGGTGAGACCTGGACTTTTACTCCTCTTTGTCTTAGACAGCCGAGCCAACATAATTAGTGAAGCACAACATGACAGATAAGATTATACACACTCATATATGTGCAGTTGCACTGCTGTTTGTCACATCGATGATACAGACTGTGCTATTACAATCAATTCATGCACAGGTTTTAAAGGCAATCCTATTTATGTATTAATTACATTTGGATTTAATGATGCATTAAAAACATTAAATCAAATAAATATGTGGAATATGCCCATACTCTTGCTGCATGTACAGTTTGTGTTTTTTGATCAGCTCTATTTAATTATAAAACTTATAAGTCCATCCCACAGAGTGAGAGGAAGCTCTAATTGGTTAATCTCCTATCAGCACATAACAGCCGGCCAGTCATAGCTCCTCCTAGAGTTTGGTCTTCTTATGATTAAACTATAAAATATAAATAACTGCTTTAAGCGTCAACATATTCAACGCTCCATATGAGTCACCTGTCAGCTGTTATTATTATTATCAGGGGTTTTGCTTTTGATAGTCCAGGTACACAGAATTAGTCACTCCACTTTTCCCAGAACTTTCACAGCTAACACTTTTTTTATTTTTTATATTTCAACCACTGATGATAGTTTTAACAGTGACTTATTGGTCAGGTCATGCTGATCCAACACAGGTACTCAGAACAACCTTTATATTTATCAGTCCTTCATTCCACCACGTCTTTCTTATTCCTTCTTCTTTTCTTTTCCCCTTTCTTATTGTTCATACATTTTCTCTCCGTTCACAGGAAAACACAGCACCGTTGGACCCAGGTCAGTGTGCCTTGACCACTTCCACACTTTTGTGAACCTGCTGAGGCCTTTATGTCGTACCTCTTAAGTTACTTTTATATCGGTTTTGTGGCAAAACAGAAACACAGACAGGATGAAAAGGAGACGGTTATTCAGAGGCCAAAGTGAGACGTGGAGAAGACAGACATTGCTTTAAAGCTAACCTTCAGATGTTATCACACCCCTCCCAAGTCTCTGATCAAATATTACACTTATATTACTCTTTTTGCCACAAAACCCCCTGGAAGAGATGTTAGAAATTCACACTCAGGTACAATACACAACAGCAGTTTCCTTTTGACAAATATATTTGAGTAAGAATAACCAATAAATAACAGATTGTGAAAAGTATCCTTAACCAAAGCACAGAAAGCCTTTTTCTCACCGCATGCCGTGATTCCTAAAGCCTAGATGGCATTGAGATGAATTGCAGTAGGTGGAATCATTATGAGAACCACGGCAGGAGAAATACTGGCAGAAAAGCACTTTCAGCAGTCTATATGCCTCGGCCTCAGCCGCCGAGTGGGGCCTTTGTGATAAATCAATTTCCATAAGGGGTTTTATGAAAAAGACAGCCATGCTTATTGTTTTTATTAAAAACACAAATGTGAGATATTCCATTCATCTGAGGTCACTGTAATAGTTTCCCTTGGGCTGATTTTCAATAGGGCCATGGCTTGAAGGGAGATGTGTCTAAGGGGGCTAGATGTGTGAGTCAGGGGAGAGTAAGTGGCTGTGTCTTTTAAGTTGGCAGGAGTGTTTAGTCTTGGCTGTTGCCGGATGCTTGTGGCTGTATTTGTCTTCCATGCTTGGGAAAGATGGGACGTGCACTGTTAAGGAATCGGAGGCATGAATTTTGCCTTCCATAGTAAATTGCTGCTTTCTCTAGGATGATGCCATTTTGGTGGCTTAAGCCTCAATCATAAGAGCTATCACATGGAAGTGCATGCTAAAAATAAATAGTGATTTTTGCTTTCTGTGCATATGATTAGTCCAAAAAATAACCAAATCTCTGGTTCACTCAAACTATACAATGTATTTTTCCTCCCTTGCTTTTATTATTATTTATATTATTTGGTTTTCTTTGCTCAAATTTCGAGATTTCTGTTGTAGAGATTTGGAGAGAGTGGAGAATTTTGTTTCTGATACTCAAAACTGTGAAAATTACATTTAAAGGCGCTATATTTAATTTCTTAGCCAAAATTAACATTAACAGCTATTCATTTGGGTGTCTGAAGGATATTTTAGTGTAATTTGGTGTTCAGTACCAATTTATTTATTTTCCCAGATAAAATATTCAGACTATGAGGTATAAGGTGTTACGGCTGTTTTACCTTCGTGAATAAGTCTCTCCTGATACACATTTAAAAGTCAGAGTGTAAATATGTTTGTATTCCCTGCCTGCCAGGTTTACCCCGGATGGTTGTGATCAGAGACTACAGTGGCACCCCCCATCCCCAGTGTGGGCCCCCACTAAGCATTCATGTGGGGGATGTCATTGAACTGATGTTTGCCGACCTACACAGTTCCTGGTGGCAGGTGCGTGTCACTCAGCTCATCCGCGTTTTATCTCAGCATCTGTGGTTCTGTGAAAAACTAACATGTTATGGCTCACCGGGTTGGCTCGGTGCACGCAATGTCTTTGCAGTGTCATGGGTTTGATTCCATGGTGCATGTCATCTCTGGTCTCTAATAGTGGATTTCCCACTATGTGATAAAAGGAAATTAAAAAAAAATAATAAAAAAGCTTTCAAAGAGGTATTGATGGGGATGGCATCATTAATTTCCCACCTTTCAGCCATTATTGTTTGTAAATCACAAATTGTGTTGTAGGTGTTTGTCTCATTCTGTCATGACCGCCATAAATGTGACATTATGGTGAGATCAGCTGCAATCAGATGAAGGTCTGTATGAACTCCACTGAACCTCTGTTACATTACAAATGGGCCATTTGTCTTTTTTTCCCACTCATCTGATTGAATCACGGCCTTCATCTGATGATATAACCAATTAGTGCCTGCAGTTGATTAATTGGTTGCCTCAGTGAGACAATAAAACAGCACACCCTTCAGCCAGTGGAAGATGTTTTAATGGTGGCGCACGACCTCGTGTACAGGCACATTTAGCAACCGCCTCACGAGGTCAGCCAAACGGTCGAGAGCGTTTGACCTTATCTATTTTTGAAAGGATGGCGATATATCTGGGGGTCTTTCGGCAGCCTCCCTCGCCGCATTAAAGCTTCGTCCTCCTTCTGCTGCTGCTCCAATCAGACTGCCGTCTTTCCCAACAGCACAGTGGGGAGTCGGTGCTTAGCCCAATTTCCTGTGCTCCACGTCTCTCTCTGTTGTGACAGAGCACAAGGTGGCGGGTGAGGACATGAATGGCAGGAGACTTCTTGAAAGCTGGTGGAAGGGCAAGGAGAATTTCGTGCCACAGACCCGATGGTACTGCAGTGATTGCTGCCATGGTTACCGTGCATGGTAATGGGATAATCAAAGGATTTAAATAACAATATCCATTTGTGTGCTCTTGTCCCGTGTATAATGATACTGCTGTTGGAAAGCTGAAGCCGTCCTGTGTGGGCTTTGACCACTGGCTGTGCTGCAGAGCAATATTCTGCTGAGCAGACTAAAACACTGTTAATATTGTGTTTTCTGTCTGTGTAGTTATTGGAGCAGAGAGCAGTAACTACAGAAGCAGTGAAGCAGAGACAGGGGACCAGTTTTTTTCCCCCTATGATTGGCTGTAGCTACATCCTCATCAAGCTGTTTGGAATAACAAACTGAATACTAACATATTGGATGATGTAAAATAGATAACAGGTGATACACAGGAAAAATAAGTTAGCAAAAATCAATAGTTTTGTTCGATGGCTGAGTGTTTCACCATTGCTGCCTTATTTATTTGCTTTGATATTTAGCTTTTAGTTACTGCAGATTTTATATAGTTTCCACAGAAATAATAGCAAAATAATTTATTGTGTTGCGAAACAAAAAGTCAGTTAGCTATGTAAGTAAGTGCAGTTGCACAACACAACACATGTACAATGATATTAGACAGCAGTGCTAATGAAAACGTGAACACCTTAACCCTTCTAAAATACAGATGTGTTTATTTACAATTATTTACACAGTATCAATCATAAATGAAGCATTGTTTATTTAATTGGACACAATTAAATTGGTATCAAATGTTATCAATAACAGTTGGTATTAATTGGCTGCAAAATGCCAGATGAGGAAATAAACAGAGGAAAAGATAAAGACCGCCACAATCTGACAGACACAACGCGGTAAAGTGCAAGTTTCAAAACGATGCTTTGCAAGTGTTTTCAACAATTTTGTGAATTCTTGAGCTCACAAACGATGCATTTTGGTGAGAAACGGTGAATCCCAACAAAACTCTGTTTACAATGAAAGCTCCACAGGGTAGCCTTAATCTTCAGTGTCCCTGGTGGCGCCAGAGGATGGAATTACAGAACATTGAGAATTCATATCCCCTGTTACCCAGAAGGCAATTATCCCCCATCCCACTGGCAGAACAATACAATCAATCACTGTAATTTCATTTGATCCTTTGACTACTGCCTGTTTATGCCAACAGAGTAATAAGTTTAATCTTTATCATACGCTTATTGAAGGCATAACAAATAGAGAGGGGCTCTCAAAAAACCTTTGATGAAATGTTATTACACAGAATGAATCATACAGATGGGTAAAGATTCGCTTTCCAATCTAGTTACTGCCAAGGCTTGCACGGTCCCAAAAAGCGTTTCTTATTTTAATAAAGAGGAGTGAGGTGGGGGGGCATAAACAGGGCAGGAAGCTGAATGAAGAGCTCCACATGCCCTCAACACTCACTGTCATCTCAGATTGACTCAATGAACTTCAAATTGACCTCGAGCTCAGAGCTGGATACTTAAATTATTTTGACCTTAATGTTGATATATATGTTTATGACCGTCCACAGAATAAAGAACACGATAGAAATTAAAGGTTAAAAAATAAACTGAGCTATGTTGGAGCAAGTTTATATAAAAATGAAGTCATTCATTTTATCAAATTAGTTTATTTAGCTGGTGAAAAAAAAAAGTCTGTCTAAACTATGTTTATTGAAAGAATTAATGATTTTCATATGAAGCTGGTGTTTGCTTGAGGCGAGTTAGCTGAAATGCAATTGGAAGGATTAAGCATAAACCAAAGAGCGCTTGCTGTTTGGATATTCAAAGACCAGAATAAGATCCATTATTTAGTGTTAAACGAGGCTCTTGTTTTGATGCAGCACAAATCTAACTGCCGGCAGAGTTTGAACCATAATTAACTTGGGCTGCAAATTAGATGCACTGCTTGTTGTGTGCTAATTGCTGAGGATTTATTGAAGCGGGTGTGGGAGGGGAAGAGGAAAGGAACAGAGAAAGAGAGAGAGGGAGGGAGGGAGAAAGAGAGAGATGTGTAGTTGCTCCCAGACAAATATAACGCGATTAACAGCCAGTTGCCATTGCAGGGCAAAATCCTGGCGACAAGCAAGATTGGCTTCTTTCCAAGTGACGCTGTGAGGCCTTGCCCGTGTGTAAGTGTGCATATTTTTTTGTAATCAATAACACAGTTTGATTACAATGCATTCAGTGGATAATTGCAAGTAGCCATGTCTTAGCAAAGGAATGCAGTGCTTTTCAACTGCACTTTTTTTTGCAGTAGAAGACTGATTTTAGCCATTAGATGTGGCTTGAATATCACATTATCACCAATGCCCTCCCCCACCCCCCATATCGACTGCATTAAAGCACAAAATAACCACAATTCTTTTCTACGGCAGGTTCCAAAACCTGTCGATTACTCTGCCCAGCCCTGGTAAGCCATGAAAATGAACGAACGATAATAAATTGCTGACAATAACCACAAGTCATTTTTACTCAATTTTATTGACAGTATTGACTGTTCTCATCTTCGTGTTTAGAAATGATTGATTGCAGTCTAACTGCAGTAGTTGTTCATGGGTGGTTCAGGTTTGCAGGGCCCATGGAGAGATACCAGGCTGAAGTGGAGCTGCTGGACCGAGGAAACAGCACCTATCTGGTTCGGCACAGGAGTAAAGAAAGCACTGAATATGCAATCAGCATAAAGTAAGTGGCGCGAGAGCTTGTTTTCAATTTATTTCCACTCTGGATCTCCCACTATTTGTACTCCCCACAGTTTACCAAGAGTAGCGGGATAAACACAACACATGCAGTCACCAGCAGTCTTATGAACAAAAAACAGAAGTGAGAGATGAGTGGCAAGAATCATTCAGGCAAACAATATAGCCACATGCAGCCAACAGCTCACGACAACAAAGGTGCAGAATCTGAAAACAAAAGAGCTCATCAGATGTTGCAGTGGATGGGTTAGCACAGGGAGATCAATAAATTACTTTTATTTGTACCCCTGGGGCAACTGGGTATATGCTGGATGTACAAATAAAAACAGAAAAATACATAAATGCATCACCAAGACCAAAGGATAAAGGACAATTTATAAACTAAGTTACTAAAAACAGGAGATGATGAGTTCCAGTCTTGACAGCCAACAAAAAGAAGCGACTATACACTCATAACAGACTGAGAAAGAATTGATCAGTTTTTCCCGGCCTGAAAAATCACAGTTGAAGCTGGTTATGCAGATGGTGAGGGGCAGATTTTTCTTTTCAAAGGGTTGGTTCAGCCGAATTTGAAAACATAATTGCTGGTGGTATGATGCCATGTGAACAGTTTCCAGTTTTAAAGGCGTTATTGCATCCACAACAGTTCTTTAAGTCTCAAACAGCTGCTGCACTGATGAGCAGGAAACATACTATTCCCAGTCCTGCTGGCTTTAACATGCCGTAATGCTGGCTGCTGAGGTAGCTAATTTCACGTGGGGGAATCCGATTAAAGAAAATTCCTATTATGCCAGTGATGTTATATAAAGGAACTGCGCAAATACAGGATGTCCAATTTCCTTCTGTTACTTTGGATAAACAGCACACAGATTTGTGGAGACCTGCTATTTAAAGTGTTGGTGAAGAGGAAAAGTACAAAATGTTCAAAAGGTATTGCGGTTATCGTGTTAAAATATTTCCTATTAAAGTCAACCACAAACGTTTTGGAGGAAAGAAAATAATGGAATGTGTCCTTGCTTTGCTTTGCTTTACTTTTTCCACATAATTTATGTGCAATGAACAAAAGGGGCTTGACAATTGCAAACAAGTCGGAGGAAAGATCAACCAGTGCATTTCAGCTGAAGGCCTTCAGCGGGGTATTGAGGTAAAATACAAACACAGACTCTTAACTACTACAGGGCAGGAGCCAAATGAGTTGTGGATGATGGAAAGTGAGAGGAGGGAAGAGGGAGGGCTCTGCAGGCAATCAAAGAGGAGGAAGCCCAATGTGTATGTGGATGGTTAGAAAGGGCACTCATTTAAATTTCTGACATGAAGTACCTAATGTCAGTATGGATGAGTAGGAGGCACGTCGGCAGCCTCTTCTTTTGTTTAATAATGCACAAGGTCGCTAACTTCATACCTCAGCTGCCTCTGAAGTCAACACTCACTCACTCATTCATTCATCTTCTGCCGCTTATCTGTTTCCGGGTCATGGGGGGTGCTGGAGCCAATCCCAGCTCAGATTGGGCGAGGGCGGGGTCACCCTGGACAGGTCACCAGTCCATCACAGGGTCAACACACAGAGACCAACAACCACTCACACTCAGACCTACAGACAATTTAGAGTCACCAACTTAAACATGCATGTCTCTGAACGGTGGGAGGAAACCCATGCAGGCACAGGGAGAACAACTCCACACAGAAAGGCCCCAGGCCGGGAACCGAACTCGCAACCTTCTTGTTGTGGGTCAACAGCGCTAACCGCTATGCTGCCGTACTGTCCTGCATTCAAACACTTCTGTAAGAATAATTTAAAAAACGTTTTTATTTTTTTTAGCATCCAAACAACTAAACTTAACATCACACTCCTGTTTTTCGGTTGTTTTACAGCTGTGTGTGAAACTATTGGTCACAGGGATTTTCAGTTATTATTCATCTTGCGTGATTCGCAGACCTTGCTGTGAATAGTTTTCAAGCAAAGAAAAACTAATTCTTTTAAAAACTGTGGCCGGCAATATCTTTGGATGATCCAGATCAACAGGGACACTTTATTCCTAATGAGAGATGTTGCTGTTTACTTTCTTTTTTGTAATTATTATTTTTGTTCTCTGAGCATCAAAAGTGAACTTTTCTCTATATTACAATTGATTACAAGTAGAAATGATAAATTCTCTTTCACGAGGGAAGAGAAAACTGAAACTTTCAGCATGGCTAGACGTTAAAGGCACGTGTTTGTCTAAATGTTCCCAGAAACTGTTGCTGCTCATTTTAATTTCCTCTGATGGTGGACTCAGTCCATACCGCCCAACTGAACACAATGCGGGGTGGAACTGGGCGATCGGGGTGATCTGTTTCACCATCCATCTATTGTTTTAGTCCTCCGCTCAGACATATGTTCAAAGAGCGGCTGACAGCTTTCATCATACTATTTGCCTCTCTTTGGCTATCAATCTGAGAAATGGATTTCAAAGGAGGGCAGACACGCGCTTGAACTGTAAGATAAAACATTCATTCCTTTAGGCCCCAATAAATGTATGCTTTATCTGTGAGACGAATGCCTCGGTATCCCCCTTTTGAAATACAACAATGTCCATTTAGCTTGAGAATATCTTTCAGGCTACATCAAAGCATGTTCGGTCTTTAAAAAAAAAAGAAAAGAAAGGACCGTTGAGTCCTTTTGACCTCATGACAGCTCCAAGAGATTATAATGATTAAAGGTGCACTCTGAAATAGTATTTGGATGTTAGGACTATTTAGCTAGTGACACGCCATTCCAGCCCATTTGGTTTGTTGGACTCGTGCCATCCCCTCATTCAAAGCTTTGATGTAAAGGGCCAGTTTCTGAACACTCCAATCCTAATTGCCTGTCTCACTGCTTAAGATCATTATCGGGATGCCCATTTGAGATAATGGAGCTTTATACAGAGAGCTCCCTCTAATCAAGTCGAGCTGTCTAATGTCAAATGTTACAAGTGGTTGGTTTAAGTGTGTACCCTGAACGATGTTTATGTGTGTGTGTGTTTGTACTGCAGACTTGGGAGCCAATAGGAAGAAAGAAAGACTGAGCATTAACTAAACAGGACTCATCCGCCTCCATGAATTACACGCCATACTGTATAACTCAACAAAAATCAATAATGCATTGCTCCTCATAGATTCATAATGTATCAGTCAATTTGCAACATGAACATATTTTTCTCATTGGTTCTATTCAGCATTGAGAGATTTATAATGCGGATCTCCAGTGTAACTCGTACGGCATCTTAGGGGAGACGTGCACTATGCGGTGCCGTGCTCGCAGTTGGTTTGACAGCACATCTCTGCCCTGTATATGTACCCAACAGTGCAGATATATATATTTTCAAGGTTGGCCTACACTACTTCCAACAAAGTACTTAGCCTGATCTATGATTCTGTCATGTCATGTAATTTTTTATTCATGTAATTATTTTATTAGCCCTGTAGCATACATTCTCATCTGCAGAAAGTTTTGGAGTCACTTGTGATTCATTTTTCTATGTTGGTTTAAGTGAACACACAGAATCACATCTAGTTAAAAACTATTCAAAATGTGTAATTATTGATTATGGATTGTTAGTATAGAAGATAACACGTTATCAATGCAAAGTTTACAAAGGATAGTAGTGCCTTAGAGAAAAAGAAGAAAAAGAAATATTCACATTTGATAACAAATCTTTTCTCTGGTTAAACACAGAACTGCTCACAACTCAAAACTCAACTAATGAATATGTTTTGATTTCAAGGATTTTAATTTCAGGCAATGAACAATATATAGTGCAAATAGATGCAAAGAACAGGTTAATACCAGGGAAACCTCAAATGCTTTTATTAATACCTTATGTAGGTGAATTGGATCTGAATTACACAGCAGGGGAAAGCCCACGGTGCGCTCGCTAAGTGAAGTTGCCTGGTTCAGCATGCTAACTGACAGCCAGTACACACAGACCTTCGTGACGGTTCACCACAGAGACTCAAGTGATGTGGAACCATGTATAGTTGATTAGCAGCACATGTCTTATTCATCCTCCACAGGTTCAACGATAAGATCAAGCACATTAAGATTCTGACCAAGGATGGCTGCTTTTACATCGCTGAGAGCCGGCTCTTCAAGACCGTGCTGGTAACTGAATGGATTTCTGCTGTTGCATTAATGAAAATGATCATCTTGACATTAGGCTACTTTTACAGCACTCTCTTGAGATAAACCTTAGCATGCAAGTGAATTTTTGTTTTTGTGCAACGACGAAAAGCATTTCCACAGGTGGTTTATTTTTACATTTGTGTATACACCCACAAAGCCACACTGTTGGGGGGCATTTTATTACAACAGCTATGATAAGCCTCTTTCTACAGCTTACTGTTACTTGAAATGGGCAGCTACGAAGATAGGATTGTGGTTAGTTGTCGTGTATACTGTAACAATGCTTCCTGCATACTGAGTGCTTTTGTATCTCTCATGACTGAACAACTGCTTCCTTTCGAGCCTTCTTGTATGTCTTTGCTTTCATTTCTATGCATTTGTACACAACAAAACCACATAGACTTACCTTTTCTAACTAATGTTAAGGCTATATTTTGCACCACTGTGCATGTTTTACACAGGACTTAGTGGAGTACTACAAGCAACACTCTTTGAAGGAAGGTTTCAGCAGCCTCGACACCACTCTGCAGGTCCCCTACAGGGAAATGTCCAATGGAAACATGCCCAGAGCCATTACCAAGACAGCCAGTGGTGAGACTACACAAACACTCAGGTTCCCTGCCTGAGAGTTGCCTGACAAATGAAATGCTACGAGCTCAGACTGGGTCTTGATTGGTTATAGTTGAAAGCAGTTCTGAATATGTTAGAAGGGAGGTGTGGATCAGGTTCAGATCAAACTGCGTCTGTTGTGTTTTCCCTGCTTTTAAAGCCCCCGTATTTTAGCAATGGAGACTATATTTCCCAGATCCCCACAGAGAAGCAAGAAAATAAAACTAAGGCCAGGCACAGCTTGCCGGAATCAGTATCTCCCTTGCGATATTTTGTTACAACTGGCCAGCTAATGCACTGTGCCCTCACCTCCAAGGACTAGACAAAAAAAGTCTCCGCTTACATTACAAAATCTTGCTGACAGAGCATTTGCGCGGTTATTAGACGCTCAAGTGAAAACTGTGTCTTAATACCCGAGGCTGTTCTATCTTTGAGGCATGCTTGAAATATTTAGCAGAGCATAATGAACTAACTTGATTCCCTGTGGAACAGCACAGGGTGAGAGACAGCAGCAGTTCTCCCAGGGAGACATTCCTCTTCAGTTCTGCCTCGTTGAGCCTCTTTTGTCATTTTACATAATAAAGTTAAGTACAACATTCATCTAGTATAATGTATAACGTCATTCAGATTTATACACGACTTAAGCAAATTCTGACTGTGGATGGATATAAAATCTTTGCTATTGTGTGTGGTGTATATATATCTTGGCGAAGCCAGTTACAAAACATGTTATCACATTGAATGTAGTCTGTTTGTATTTTATGGTGATTTTCCATATTCAGATTACATAGTAATGTCAGGAGTAATTGAGCTAGAGATGAAGAGTGGAGAGGCAGAGTATGAGGTAAGAGAGATAAAGAGACAAAATTGAAAGTGAGAGAGACAGCGAGTGAAAGAAATGGAAAGCAGCCTCGGCATCTCACCAGGCTTGGCAGAGAGGTCCCAGCTAGGGCCCAATGCCCCAGGCAAGCACCAGGAGCCAGCTACTCCAAACGTCACACTCCACACGCTGCTCAGCTCTGAGATGGCTTCACAATTTTCCTGACAGGACATGACATTTCACTTGGGCTGGCAGCAAAGAAAACTGTGTGACAGCCGCCCACTGACACACACCTGGGGGATACCGCTGGTCCAGCTGAGGGACCGTGGCTCCACAAAACTGGGAAAACTTTGCAAATATGATCTGATGCAAAAGAGCAGGAAGCAGCTGGGGGTAAACCGACTTAACTTAAAGAGAGCTGTGTGTGTAAACAACCGCAGACGCTGCGACGGCAGGCGAGGTAAGCAGAGGAACGCTGGAACAAAGTCAAAGTTAGCCCTTTGTGTCTGTTCGGATGTAAAATTCTGCTACATCCTTGTCCTCCTGCCTCCTTTGGCAGTGTCGGTCTCACAGCGCATCAGACTTCAAAGCTCTGCGAGAGGTGTTTTTGTGCATCACTACCATTCACCGTGCTGCCGTCTGTGTGAAAGGCTTGACAGACCCACCATTGCTTCAGTGCATTCTGGGATAGATTATTATTGCCTTAAGTCGTGCACCCCCATAGACAGACTTAGTGTGGGCACCACATTCTTTCTGGTAAACAGCCTCTGTGGAAAGACAGATGTCATAGAAAAACAAAAAAACACACACAAAGTGGTTTGAATCTCAAAACAGACACCTCTAGCAAAGAAAACAGAATGCAAGACTGAGCAAATAATCACAAGACGCAGAACTACTGAAAAGCCACCAAAACTCTGGAGTAATTTGTTTGGAAAAAACCCCAGCCAGTGTCTTTAATTAATTCTGACTGAGACGTTTTTCTCTGTGCAGTCGTGTGAACGTTGGAGCTGGGAAATCATTTAAAATGCCATTAACTAAATAGCAAGCCTTTCAAGATCTTAAAATATTTGTCAGAAAACCTTATGCGCTATTTGACTTCAGTTTAATGATGCTAAACGTCTAGAATTGAACATCGATGCTAGTCAGCGATGTCCAATGCTTGTGTGTGGGTTTTTTTCTGTTGTATGTGTGCACTCTACTCAACACCGAACACCCATTGACCTGTATTTACTCATATTTAGGGTCAGAAGAAGAAGGCATGGAACAATATTGTTGTCCTGACAGGAGGTAGTTTTCTCAGTGTGAGGGTCTGCTGGCTCAGATGGGATTTCACATAGGAACAGATGTCGCTGCATCCTGACTGATGCCTTGTTATGGTGCCGTGCTGTGCCCAGATGTATGCTTACCCCCACGCTGCTGCTTTGGCTCCCCTGGTCTCAAGCTCAGAGGGTTGTTATTGCAAATTAAAATGCAATATGATCTGGCGAAGGCTGTGGTAGTTACACTAACTGGCCAAAAATATTTGGACAGCTATTTTCTGAGCTTCTCTCCCGGGTTATTATTATACTAGTATAGCAGTTTCCACTGTTCTTGTGAGGTCTTGGAATCTGGCTACAGGGATTTTCTTCCATACAGCCACAAGAGGACCAGGGAGGGCCGCAATTGATGTTAGGTGATAAGATCTGCCGTTCCAGTTCCTCCCAAAGGTGTTAAATGGGGAAATGTGAGGCACTGGTAATCACGTCGGGGAACACTATTAGACCAGACTGGGGAGATCAGAGATTTTCACTATGAAACCACTGATTTCTTGGTTTACGGGATTTTGTAATTTACCCTTGGTGCACTGTGGTGGAGTGGCTGACCAAAAGTACCCTGACTACAACACACCAAGGACTTTCAGCCATCTACTCCTAAAAGTATGTTATCATCTACTTGAGTAATGGATCTTTTCTTGGTCAGTTTGATGTAAAATGGATACATGAGCCGAGTAAAATGATAAGTTATGAGACACTTATGCTGTTTTCCCCACACATCCTTGCCTTTTCGCTTCTCCTTTGACTTTGACAACTTTTCCTCTGTCTCCTTTACCCTCTCTCACACTCCCTTTCTGTCAGACTTAAGTTTACTTTGCTTATGTTCTCTCTTTGCTCCCACTACGGCCTGAAACCCTCATCACTTGCTTTGTTTCTCTGTAGTTCCTCCTGGCAGCTGCAGCTTTGTTCTTCCCTCTTCTTCGCCTTTCTGGTCAGGTACAGGTACAGCTTTTTACTCCTTTTCAGTATTTTCACGTTTCCAAAGACAAATAGTTTGTTTTTTTTCCCCCCTCTCAATGTTAAATAATATCATACGGTTACTGCTTTCACGTAATATTACACGGGCCATATAAAATGTTACTAATTAAAAGTGGAAATACACGTGTACAGTTAATGAACTGCAAAAATCTTGGAGCATGTTTACAAATATAAAATAAGCTTGGAATCCATTCATAAGTTATGAATACAGAGCCCACAAGAACACTAACCAAAATGAGGAATAATGAGAAAATACTTCTGAGTATAGGGAGTTTTTGTTTTTGGTTTTTTTTTGTTTTTTTTTTTACATTTCTTTGCTTTTCTTTCGTTTTCCTCATTTCACTGACATGCTTAGACTGCAGCGTAATAGTGTACGACTTTGATTGTGCCTTTCTCTGTATGTACTCTTGCACGTGTGCATATGCATAACTGTGTGTGTGGGTGTGTGTGTTTGCATGACGCAGTGGATGAAATAGTTTCATCCAGCACATCTTCCTAGTTGTGTCAACTGATTTTTCCACAGGAGGTAAACAAACCTGTGCATACATACGTAATATGAGCCCTGACTTGTATGTGTAGGGATAACCTTTAAGTCGATGCAATCTGTGAGAAAATTAACTTTTAATAAGATTAACACATGACCATGTTAGCCCATGACCTCCCGTCTCTAGTTTTTTGAGTGGCATTGCCAAGATGGTCAGGCATATAAAGTCTGTTTTATTCTCCGTCTCTCCCACCTTGCTTTTACACTATTTACTCAGACCTGTGAGTCAAGGCTCTTCACTGCCTTTACAGAGTAATTTAGCAGTAATTTAGCAGTAAGATAGCAGAGTAATTTTACTATGGATAATTTCTGTGAGAAATGTACCTTACATCATTGCAAACATTGTAAAATGACCAAAAATGTTTCCAAAAGATAAATCATGACAATAATAATAACAAAAAAAAAAAAACAAAAAAAAAACCCCCCACTGTATATTAAAGGTAGAGTTCAGTTGAGCTGCGCTGATCTGGGTTGAGCTCCGACTATCCTTGGAGTCTCAAAAAGCTTTTGGGTGAAATCAAATGTTTACCACCAAACATCCTTGCTCTTACAGCGATGTTTGGTGGCAAACATAAGTGTTAAGAGGAGAACTTTCAGAAAACCAGAGATTTCTGAAGTCAGAGAAAGTGGTTTAAAAAGTATGAAGAGTTCTCCACCACTGAATGGCAAGGCGTCACAGGCCTAACTACACCATCTGTAAGCAATGCCTTGAGATTATAATGAGATTAAATTGTTGTAATGAAGGTTATAATGTGATTTTGAAAGTGTGCTCTGACAACATAAATCACTATATCTTTTGAGAGTAGTCTGGGAATATTTGTGAAATTTGGTGTAAATGGCATCCCCAATAATAAACAAGCTCTTTGTCTCAGTGTTTTCTCCCAGGGTGGTGGGCATTGCAGTGGCACGCTATGACTTTAGCTCCAGAGACACACGGGAGCTCTCACTGCTACAGGGAGACATTATCAAGATCTACACCAAGATGTCCAGCGGGTGGTGGAAGGGGGAGGTGGACGGCCGGGTAGGTCTGCTGTAGGATTACACACATTCCTCTACACGTGTCATCTGTGCACTCCTCATATTCTGGAAGTGACTGTTTGATTTCTTTACAGTACCCAGCAGCACATACAGCACTAATGCGACGCCAACTCATTTGACAGTCTCCTCTTCTTAAGCATGGATTAAAATTGCTCTGGTGCATAACATACTAAATTTGCATAATCAATAATTTTCTTAAAACTTAAGCTTTAAGATAACTAAAAGTCCATCAGTAAGTTTTTCCACCCATCCAGGGGGGTTTGGAGCCAATCCAGACTGGAACTGGGGCCTGGACAGGTCGTCAGTCAGTCAGTGGGCTGACATGTTAACACAAACAACCATTCACTCCTATCCAATTTTGAATCGTCTTTTACAATCTACAAATGTCTGGTATCTTCTTGATGCACCTGGGCGGTGTAGGGGTGAGAAGAACTATCAGACATAATTGAGGCTGTTTGGTGGAGGGATCATGTCATTGGTGGGGTGAGGTAGTGTAAATTTCCCCTTTGATGAAACTTGTCACTGGTAACGCTGTGTGCAGGCTGAACCAATTAAAACGTTCAGTGTGAGGAAAATGTACCTTTTGAACTTAAGAGAGAGATTTAAAAATTAGTGTTTAGTCCTTCTGTCTCAGTTGTGTTTTGTTTTGCTGCTTCTCAGGTGGGCTGGTTTCCCTCTACCTATGTTGAAGAGGAGGACTGACTGACTTTGCAGGTTGGATTGCGTGTTTTCAGCGTCCGTTAAAAGCTGCCCACCTCTGTTGAGCCACTGTCCGTGCCCTGCAAGTCAGATCTCTTTGATAAAACCGAGAGACTTGGGCTGAGGAGGAAGCGGCGGCGCCCTCGCAAAGCCTTCTGCCCTCTGACAGACTCTCACACAGAGCAGTGTCAAAGCACAGATTCTCGGAGTGCCGTGCTGTTTCTCGCCTCTCTGTGGTCTCGTCTGGGCCCCCGCAGTCCACTGGGAAGTGCATGAGCTGTGCCGATATAACCCTCCCCCTCCCTTCTGCCTACCCACTCACCTTTTCTTATTATTGATGACTCCATTGGCTGGTCTTAGGCTTGCCTTTGCTATCATCATGTTTCAATACCAGGAAGGCTCAGTCACCCAGCTGGAACACTGATCCTGCTGACGTGGCATCGCCCAGGTATCCCGACACATTGAAATGCAGCAGAGGAGCTTTGACTGCTGGAACCCTGTAGCTGACTTGGCTGGTCAGACTTTTACATCCAACTTTCTCACATTAAGTTTCATTAATTCATTCAACTTCCACCGCTTATCCGTTTCCGGATAGCTGGGGGCGCCGGAGACAATCCCAGCCCACACTGGGCGAGGGCGGGGTACACCCTGGACAAGTCGCCAGTCTTTGAAGAGCCAACACACAGAGACACACAGAGACCAACAACCACCTGGACTC
Organism: Remorina albescens; assembly: GCA_034769265.1. Lineage (NCBI taxonomy): Eukaryota > Metazoa > Chordata > Actinopteri > Carangiformes > Echeneidae > Remorina > Remorina albescens. The sequence continues at coordinate 5,375,462 of CM068478.1, read as the reverse complement.
ACACTCAGACCTACGGACAATTTAGAGTCATCAGTTAACCCAAACATGATGTCTTTGGACGGTGGGAGGAAACCGGAGTACCTGGAGGAAACCCACTCAAGCACGGGGAAACATGCAAACTCCACACAGAAAGGTCCCAGGCCAGGAATCGAGCCCACAACCTTCTTATTGTGGGGCAACAGTGCTAACCGCTATGTGACCTTGCTGCCCGACATTAAGTTTATGATATTTAAATTAAATCTGTAGTATATTTGCATAGTTTGAACAAAAAAAAAAGGTGGGAAGGATTTTAGAGCCACAGCGTGAAGGATTGATTGGTCTTTCACTTGTGATGTGTTTGCGGTCTTAATGACTATTAGTCTTTGGCGGTAGAAGTGACAGGAAATCATGACGTTGAAGTCAAGTTGAAAGTTGAAAAGTTTTCCTGCTCCATTATAATTTCTTTGGTATTCAAAACTGCTTTACCCTTCAATTGTTCCAACCAAAATAAAAGCAGCAGTTTCTCATGAGCTTCACGTAGCTTGCGCAAAAGGTGCAGGTATGTGGATTTTGTCACCTTTGAGCATAATCCATTTCGTCGTTTCCAGTCTTCAGCTAAGATAAACTCACCATCTTCTGGCATCTTCTGTAACCTCAGATAGAGCAGTCAGACGTGTTGTATCGATCTTGACATGTGAAGACATCAAAGAGGGGGGAAAAAAAGTATGCACGAAAGGATTTACAAAGCCAAATAAATTTTAAAAGTGTAAGTGTGGGGTAGAATGTGCAATTGGAAGTAAACATCTATACTTCACTGTGAGCTCCATCGTCTTTTCATTATTCACTGTGGAAACCAGAGAGCCCTTTTACATTCTGCGGATTTTGTGTTTACCTCAACTCTTTTTGGTTTCAGAATGAATGATTCAAGGGTGATGTAACAGCTGTTCACTGTAGTGCAAGGTGGCACAAGGGCGTCAAATTATGCTGTTTTTCTTCAAAACGACACCCCACTAACCGTGTGTGCGATATCAATATCTAATAAAAGCATGCTCTTTGAATTGTACTTTTGAAATTTGAGCGGCTATTTTTCCCTTTTTCAGACAAATGCTCCATTGCAGAAACAAAGCCCTGGCACTTGCATCACATATCACACCTGTGCCTGACACCGTCGTGGAGGTTCAGCACAGAACCGGCTGTGCTCAAATAATGGCTAAACAAACTGAACAAAAGAGGGAAAGGGGAGACAATTGAAAGCCTTTGTGGAAGGGGAACTTATAAGAGAGTGAAGTTCTTTGTTTTCTTTCTAAGGGTATGTCGCTGAATCCACTGAATCCAGAAAACAATCCACTTTCACCAAAATTTTCAACATGCAAGCTCCTATTTGCAAAATAAGATAATTCCTCTCACGTGAGTTTTGACACATTGGACTAATTAAAACAGAAACCATACCTGCGACCCGTGCTCGAGCATGCGAGAGCCCTTTAGGACTTTCACATTTATCTCCCGTTTGCAGGCGGCTGTGGCTTGTGAAACGCGATGGTGCCTTGTTTATGCAACAAGCCCCTTGTCCTCTGCCTCATTGATCCTCAAATCCAAACCAATAAGAATATGGGTAGAGAAAGAAAACAAATCTTATTGGATGTCACATTTGTGTGTTGTTGTTTTTTTACATGCATCCGTTGCAGGCATTGTTCCAAAAAGCGGCCTTATCTCATGCAGGGATGAAGAAAAGGGGCTGGACGTGTGTGATGCGATGTGATTCCCGTAGTGGTTTCCCAGAGAAAACTAATTCTTAACACTGCAGAACAGGCCCAAACAAAAAACAAAACTGGTTAGAATAAATATAACTAGAGCTAAAACACATTTGCCTTCTTTCACTATTAATACAAATACTTTTAGAATTGTTCGGCTTCACAAAGACAGAAAACTGACCAGAGTTCAGAGTCTCTAAAATCCTCCACAGCTCAATACATAACCGTCTTCCTGCTCTTATTATCCTGGCACCTTCAGCATCAAGGAGGTGCCACAGAAAGCAAGCTAACGTAAAATGTTAACTGCCGAAAATTAAAAAGTACACAAACATTCTTATTGGCTTATGAGTTCTGAGTCGATGATGATTAATATTTAATGTCAGAGTGTTTTTAAAAAAAAAGAAACAAAAAGCAGGCAGGAGTCACCCGTAGGAAGAGTACACAGGGACCTCTACAGCAACACTTAGATTCAGTCATTACTTTCCTTTGAGACACTTTTGAAATATTTACCAAATGAACTAAATGTTCAAGTTTTTTGGATTCCAGCTAATGGACTTCAGAAGATCCCAGTTTTCCTGAAAGCCTGGAGTGTTTGTCTACATGCGGGTTATGAACTTCCTGTCTTTTGACTGAGAGTCTCATTAATATCTTCATTAGTGATTCAGCAGTTGCTTCAGTGGAGTCACTGTGAGCCCTGTGTTAGTAAGTAAATAATTATTTCTATCTCCATAATGTTTTCACTTGTTTTTGGCACATTTTCCTCCAGTGCACAAATTCTCTCCAGTAATGCATTGTTTGACATCTGTCTGTTGATGTGCTCTTTCTATTGTTTTATGCACTCTAATTAATTTACTTCCTTTTGTACTGACTGGATTTGAATATACAAAATTCAGTTGGAAGGCAGTATCAAATATGCAGATGGATTTATTTACCGGAGCTGTCACGATATCAGTATTCCTGTAATGTAAACACTCCCCCAGGCTTACTTTAGCCTACTACTCTGCAGCCTCTCTAATGACCAGACTGAACAGAGGGAGGGCTCTGCTGCGCTAACAGCAACCCTCCCGTCACAAAGAGGCAGAAAGAATGGCTCCCCTAATTCTCTTCCTCTCCTTAATCTGCCTGTTCCTGTCTTAGCCGAAGAGATGAAAGGCAACGACAGAGAAGTTGGACGGCAGCCAGCGAGAGAGAGAGAAATGGGTGTACAAGGTTGTATGGAGTAGATAAAGCGCAGGGAGGAAGAAGATGGTGTGTGGGGCTATGTGTGCACGAGCGAGAGAGAGACAAAAGGAAGACAGACAGATAGAGGAAGAGAGAGAGAGAAGGAAGCCATGCATCACCTTCATCTGTCTGAATGATCTCCTTAACCCCTGGTCTTTGCCAGCCAGCCCCTCAGGATCTCTGTATGGGGGTTAAACAGGGATTTAGCTGAATTTGAAGCTGCCCTCAAATACGGTGAGCTCTCGGTTTCTCTCAAAAGGGCTCCACTCTCTGAAAGACTTTATCTGTAAGATTTATATTCAGCTGCTGACTTGTGACCATCAACCTCCTCACAAAAATCAAAGTTTTCTGTGTTGCATAAAAAGATGCCCCGCAGGAAAAAAATGAGGAATGTAAAAGAAGCAGAACAAGTTCTCGAACAAAACCCACAGCAGCTAAATTACAGGTTAATGTCCACATATTCGTGAAATCAGTATTTGACTTGAGTGAAACACCTTAAAGCTACCTGGATTCAACTGTCCAATCTCGAAAAGCAGCAGTGGACCGCAGTTTAAACATGTTTACATTCACAAACACAGGCAGAAGTGACACAATACTGTGCTGAAAAGGAGCCTTGACAGATGGAGGATTTATTATAAATATAAAGGAAAATCTGTCTCACTCCTTCACCGTGACTTTCCCAAATGTAATCAAGCAGTTTCTATTAAGGAGCTCTTTAGAAATGTACATAATGCTCTGTGAGATAACATCAGTGACCAATGAGCCGAATGATGGATTACAAAGTTATTTCAAGAGCAGCATCGTACTGATCCGAGTGTGGACTGTGCCAAGAATGATGATTGACCAGATGTGATGATATAAGGACATTTTAAATGAGAGAATCTGAATTTTAGTTTTGGAGCAACAAGTAAAACATTCAGCATGTAAGCACAACTTTGGGTTAGTTTAAGGCACCATCACCTGCATCGTGTCTGCTGACAGGTCAAGCCACCACTTTGAATAAGACTGAAATATAAATTATTCATTCAAAGTGTCTGATGGATCATCATCAAGCCTGTTTATCATGGACTGTCATGACGTCTGGTTGAATTCTCAGGAGCAGGACCCAGCAGGCCAGATTTAATACTCAGATCAGTTGGACACAAATAAACTGATTACTATTCATCATTTGGTCAGTTTCATATTTCATAAGTTTACAGGAAAATACCAGCAAAATCCATCAGCTTCCACTGGCCTTTGTATGACGTGGAAACATTACCATACTTATGCAATAAGCTCAGATGGTGGTCTTGGTTAAGTTTTACTTGTGAAAAAATCAGCATTTTAGCATGTTAGCTTTAGAGTGTCACTCCTCCAGGCTGCAAGCTCCCTCAGTTTTCATTAGTTATTATTAATAGAAATACAAACAACCAGTATTACTGAGAAACTAAGATTAGTTTGAGAGGAAGAGGAAATAAAGGAGAGAGAGCAAGGACATGACCACCCTCCCACCTCGCCCGGATGGTGTTCCTACGTCTCTGTGAGGACTCTATCAGTGCAACCCGGCAATTAAGATCTCACAGATCAAAAGCGCCTAAATGAGCTAATCCTCAGAGAACCGCTGCTTGCTCCTCCTCTGTCTATCGCTCTCTTTCCCCTCGTTATCCCTCCCTCGCTCTCGTTACTTCCTCTTGACTCATAGCTCCGTGTGCTGACTGTGCTTTGATGCTTGACAGTGGTGGGTCCCCTAAATGTAAAATGTTGAATAAACGGGTGACGCTTTCATGCCCTTAATGCCAATTTGCGCAGGCAGGGGGAGCATGTTTTCAAAAGTGTTTAAGACGTTATGTGTGATCATGAATCTGTCGCCACTCTATCTGGTGCCCACATGCAGCACAGACGCCTCACACAGACTTTGGAAGACTATATCAGCAGAAAGACTTTTTGTGCAACATTTGACAACAAAGAATATTAACACATCCAGGCCTGCATTAAAACCCACGACACAACAGGCCCCTTCTGAGCGTGGCGAGTCGGAACCAGCGCTGGTGTGAAAAGGAGTGACAGCTTTGAGCTTCATACTTGTTCAAAGGAGCATGACACCTCGAGCTGCTTAGCAGGTCAGCCATTATCACAGAAAAAGCCAAGCATCTGCCTGTGACTCCCGGGGACAGGTTTAACGAGGCGATGCTTCTCGTGGCGGCGTCCGCCTTGGCTGGGTCTGACCATCTCTCCACCTCCCTCCCCCCCCCACCGATCCCTTCCTCCAACTTTGCCAAACAGGGGTGTTCATGTTTACTGCTGCCTCTCTCCATCAGGGAACCATTGTTTCATGGCAGGCTTTGCAGTGAAAGCGTCTTTACTCCTTTATTTCTCTCTCCTGTAAGTTGAATCTCTTTCCTTTTCTCGCCTGCCTGTAAACTAGCTCCACTCACATCCCTGTCAGTCTGTTTTTGTCTGTTTCTTCAGGAAGTGCGTCTTTGTTTCAGCTCTTTGTTTTGGGATTTTGGGCCACCCCTACCACCTGTGCCTCTTCTTCTCCAATACATGAGACAACAGTCCTTGTATTAATTAGTGTCACAGTCACTACTGGTTTGTAACAAATGTGGAACACATAATTTGCCCAGCTATTGAGATATCCATTTCTGCTGCATTAAAAATGCAACTGAGATGAGTCGTTTTTACTGAAATAGTCCTGTTGACAGAGAAGTCTGTGGAGTATCCAGATGAACGGCACATTGTTGCCTCAAAGAGATTTGCCTTTTAATTTTGTTGTTGTGAAGGTTAACACACTCCAGGAACGTATGACAAGCATCAAAACGTGTTCATGTTTGTTATCTAAACATGCACGTCGGTATGTCAATGTGGCCTGATGTCAGCAGAACACAAAACCGTCCGGTTTCACTAAAGCTCTGATGAATCCACCACATTGTGTCACCTTCTCTGCACAAATTGGCACATCTTGGCAAGCGTGTCATGACAACTTCCTCTGTCTTTGTGCCAAAGGCACCAAATGGCTAATGTGAGTTCCCTCCGAATTATTCAATGTTGTGAGCGCCATAAACAATATTCATTACACTGGGATGGGGACAGAAATTACAGAGACCTTGCAGATACAACTAGAAGCCAAACATCCTTTTTTCTTTTTAGCATTGAGGTAAATTCATTGGTTTATGGCTATGAAAAGAGAGAATTAAAGAAACTGCATGTAATTATGACACCCTTAAAATACGTGCATGCTTTACAACCTTGATTCATTTACAGTTTATTATTACAAATTCAAATCTAAAGCGAAATAGCTGCTTATCATGGTGGGGTTCTGTCAATCAAGCCCAACCCATCTGCTGTTTGGTGCAAGAAAGGAAAAGAGACATTATTATTTATGCCGCTGTAATTCTTTAGGACGCGTACTATGTAAAACTGAAAACAGTCTCCGTGTGCTCGGGAACAGGTGATAATCTTTTACAGATTCTCCAGGTGTGTTATTTTTCCTCTCTCATTTTGAGTTGTTTATGATGAATTTCAGGGACATAAAGTCCCCCATCCTTCACAGCACGTGACGAAAATGAGGATAAACCATTTTCTTCTGTGCACCAGGAACTCTTGAACAGACTTTGAAAGGTATCTTTTATTTATGGACAGTGTCTGATTTGATACATAAATAATTTCTTCAACGGGGTGTCAGGAGGCTTGCAGTGCCAATCCCAGCCGGCACTGATTTGCAATTTAGGTGTGGCACTGAAGGCCAGAAGTGCTGGATTCAGCATTGAGGAAAAACAGACAAGAGCTGTGATCGTGTGTGACACTGAATGGGATTACCATCTGCAGCCGAAGAGCCGATTGCTGCCCTAGATTGTATTGAAATGAGAGGACATCAGATTGGTTTGCGGTCGTGACGAGACAGCAGATTTTTTATTTTTTTTTTTTTATAGCTTTCGTTTAGTGCCAGAATCTAAACTGCCCTTCTTAAAGCTGTGTGTATTTCAAATGTATATTTTCCGCTTAGTGTTTTCCCCCCAAAAAATTGAACATTACAGTGACACCATCACATGCCACTGAAGTGTACAGTGGGAGTCCTTGGCAATATGGATAGAAGGGACATTTACCTTGAATAACAGCATTTTTCATGTTTCTAAAGCTAATGGATAAAAGCGCGGAGTTCACTCAGCCTCCTGTTATGTCATTTCCAAGAACTCTGAAGGAGCAGCAGGGACAAAGGTACTTCTATCGTGTTCCAGCTGAGGTGGCTTAACTTCCTCTTTGTTCTTGCTATTGATTTTAGTGTACTCTGGCAATGTGCGCCAAGTTAGTGAACCACCTACCAGCTGTCCTTGCGATGTCAGGGATGTAAATAGGAGTTTGATAAAGCCACAGATGGTATGCTGCTCCCACCAGTCCATAAGTGCCATTCCTGATGTGACGTGACGCAAATACACATAAAAGCACACAAAGTGCATGTGCACTTCTCTTATGGTGGTTCAACCGTTGAATGCACATCTATTAAAAGAGGTGATGCACAATTTTATGTCTCTCTCTAAAGCTTCAGTGATGGCAATATAATAAATATAATAATATCTCTTGCAATTAAACTTTCAGAAAATAGAAAAACAAACAAACAAACAAACAAACAGACAAGCAAATAAATAAATAAAACAACCTCCACTGTCAAGCAGCAGGCAGCTGCTGCTCAAAAGAAAAGGTCTTTTTGCAAACTGCAATTCTCCATATGGAGCCACACTTTTAGTTTTATTTGTTTTTTTGGAGACACAGTTGAGCCAATAAACTTAAAGCTAAATTACACCTGTGAAAATTATAAAGTACATATTCCAAATAATCCCGAAATTCACAATTTAAATGGAAGTTACATTTTCTCCACAACTTTTGATTTGAAAACAGCCAGGGTGAGAAATATGAACTTTCATATCCACATTTCTAGCATGAGCAATATTGATATTTAAATGTTTGGAAAAAAAGAAGAGAAGCAGAGCTGGGGACTCCAACAACACTCATCATATAAACATATATGCACTGCACTCGTATTATTCTATTCATAAGGCTGACTGACAGAAACGTTAAGCTTCCTGTCCCTGAACACCGCTGTGTTGTGTTTTGAGTTCTGGGCATTTCAAAAAGCGTCTATTGATGAGCTGAATATAGATATTGGATTTCTAATAAGCTGAGGGCTCCAGTCATGCTGCTGAGCCACTTCTTTCCTCGATACTGAATACCCTTTGTCTTATGTAACTTTCTGTTGGTGCCACCAGTGCTGACAGTGGCAGAACAGAAGGAGTGCTCATGTCTAAAAATGTCCTCCTAATACCCCCCACCACCACCACCGCCACACTCGAGTCTTAGAAGTGAAAGGAGAAAGGACAAGAAGTGGCTGCAACACATAACAGCAGGGAGCACAACTAAGTAACAAAATCCTTAGTTGTTTTTTTTTCTTTGTGCAATCAATCAGAAAAAAAATCATTTTCACAAAATGTTCCACCGCTGCCATGTGTAGGTTTAAATATAAACATTTCTTGCCAGCTATTGATGCATTGCAAAATGCATTCAAGCATGTGTTCAATTCTGCTGTGTATGTAGACGCCACATTTACTTTTTCTGTCTCTGTGGTGCAGGAAAAAGGCAAGTTAAATATTACCATGACCATATTCCCACCGTTAGTAGGCCATGTAGAGGAATTATGACGCTCATTTTCCCTCCGTGGATGAGAATGTCGATGTTGCCAGGGCATTGCATCTGCTCTGGAGGCAGAGCCATGGTCTCCATTGAGTTGTTCATCAACCTTTTGTGCCATAATCTGCATTTTAGTGCAAAAGACTTGGATTTAACCTTCAAACTTTTTTTTTTGCTGATGGCTAAATACAGCCCAAAGCCAGGAGGAAGTGTCATAAAACACCAGTTTTATTGCACTAACATGTCATAAAGGTAATTGTCTGCACACACGCACACACACATGCACGCACACAAGCACGCACACAGGCAAACATAGGGCCTAAACCACTGCTCTAAAATTAGTTTTAGTTCAACTGTCACTACAAACAGTCTCAAGTGCACCACTTTACATTCTGCTGAGCAAGTTCAGGGAGAGCTTAGCCTTGAACAAAGCTATGAAATGCGCAAGGCGGAAATGTGCAAGGCTGGATAGATATAATGCTCGTGGATTTGGGTGTGATCGTATGACAGTTTTTTGTCATAGCTGTAATCGCTTAGGGTCAACTGACCTTTTGACTTGCCTTAGACAGTGATGGTGGATACAGTAGATTTACAGTAGCTGATTGCAACACAGAGGTCAAAAGCTTCTATATTGTTATTTTCAGAGAGTTTGTGACACTTAAAATATAACAAGACAGACTGAATGTGAGCCTCAGGCTATCTTGGATAATTGCCTGGGATTGGGGGTGCTGGTGTGTAACAGACAAATGCAAGCGAGCGCCACCAACGCTACTCTAACCTCTGATCCAGGACAGTAGTTTACGCAGCAGGAAATGGAAAATGTGAATTTCTATAGATTTTATAAATATTGGAAACCTGTAACACCTCCAAATATGAAGTTTTCCCTGGTCTAGTCAGGATCACTACTGTCTGTACTGAGAGAATTAGCTGGAACTGGTACTTTCTGATTAGACTGCACACAATTTTAGTGTGAAATTAATAACTTGACAGGTGGGCCTACAGTTTGGGGGAGCAGCTAAATAAATGACACTTTTTAGGATTTACTGACTTACTGCAACGTACTTTCTAATTGATATAATTGACAATCATTTAGCTTCTTTAGAGCTTTTTCTTTGTACCAAAAGTCTGCTGAACAAATAAAATGTAGTTACCCGTTTAACTCAATTTCCAAACATCGCCTGACAAAACAATAGTCTCTCCCAAAAAAGCCATTTGCTACTTTTTTAATTGACAGTGTCGTTTAATGAGAGGCACTTACAGTAGACTCATGACAACCTCGGGAGGAAAATTTATCTCTCAAATGAAATTGGTCTCAGTGCTCAATATGTCACCCAGTGGGATGTGACTTCATTTCTATTCACTGACCCTCCATGAATTAAAGCTCATTTCCTGAATGTGTCGCTTCACTGAGGCTCTCACAGCAGGATGCGGGCTTTCAATCATACCAGCTCAGAAAACCTTCCCCTCTTCCCATTTGATCAAGGATTAGATCTGATTACAAATTTGAGCTGGACAACCTCTGTGACTGCCGCTCAATCTCCTTTTCTCTCCCCAAGTCATCTTCTTGTGAAATTTACATAAAGCTGATGGGATTTTGGCTTGAGGCTCTTCTGGTTCTCCAACATTGCATGAGCACAAGAAGGATGGGTTACAGCACAAAAAACCCCAAACCAAAACAAAGAACCTTAGTCATTGCACCAGGTAGTTATTTGCGGACTGATATATTGTTACCACCAACTGTTGCTTTAGTGAGTTGGTCAAATATTGGCATTGATAGCATTCATAAATCTTTTTAAATGACATTCATGTATTGTCATTGGCTTATACCTATCTACGAACAATACACTGCTTCACTCTACACATCTTGTCTCAAATGCCATGTAAGTACATAATAAAATTACTACTATTCAACAACAAGACAAAGACATGGTTTTCTTTTTCCCTTTGGTGAAAGTGTATTGTGTAGGTGTGTATGTAAACATAGTTTTGACAGCAGCTCTCAAATGAAGAGAACCATGTGCCACACAAGCAAAGAAATAATACAACTGAACTCCGTGCGCACTCAGAATCCACATCTAGGATGGCTCGGCAGCAATAGAAAACAAGTAATACATTTTTCTGTTTTGCGTAGTCATGAAAATATCTGTTTTTATACAAAAATTAAATTAAGTTACAGTATGTTACACCTTTTTTTTCCCATACAGGTGAGCTCAAGCATGACTACAAAGCCTCTGAGAAAAAAAAAAAGTACTAGATTGGTACTTGTTGAGGGGCTTGGTAATAATACATGTGCAGCATTTTGGCAAAACAACAGACACCCTTCAGAGCAAAGGAAAATCACCAGAGTCACCAAAGCACAGGAAGGAGAAAGTGAGGATGGGGGGAAGGGAAAAGTGAGGAAAGAGGAGAGAGGGGAGACATAGAAGAAGATAACAAGTAAGGAAGGAGGCAGTGAGGCAAGATGTTTCAAGATGTCCCCATCCACACTATTATTTTTTAATAGCTTCAGATGATAACTTAGAAATCATGTGTCTAGTTTTGTACAGTTGGCTCTCAGAACTCTCTCTGAGTCTCCAGTCTGCCTTTAATGAAGTATCAGCCAATGACACAACCACAAAGTGAGGGCTCCAACCATTTCCTTTGTGACATTATGAGACAGCAGTGACTTCACCATAAATCCTCTCATTTAGTGTACAACAGATCAGCGCACAACCTGTCAGTAACTCTGTCACCCACCACTGTGGCCTTGGATATACAAAAGAGTTGCTTATATTGTATACTGAGCACATTATCCATGCCCTTTGTCTTTCATGTCTTTAAGGTTGACAATTCAGTCTCATCGTACGGGGGTTTTCAGGGTTCGGTTGAGGATGGGAGGCTGTTAAGGTCTCTCAGCAAAGGGAGACAGTCAGCAGCGAGATCACCATGAGGGTGAGGGCGAGCTGGCAGCCTATCGGGGGATGATAGAAAGAGGCCCGTCCAGACAATTGGTCATCGCACTCCCCTGGGCCCTGGCAGCGAGCTCTCTCACACAAGACGCCCGTGAAGCCAGGGGAACAATGGCACCGCTGATGGTGGTGGCACGTGCCACCGTTCTGACAGCGCAGCATCGTGTTGTCACAGATTCGAGCTGCAGAGACAAAGCAGAGAGGGCAGGGGAGACAGGAGGGGGTGATTAATAGATCACTCAGTGATAGGGCGGCAGAGAACATCAACGGGCAGGTTCACAGGGCACAAGCTGCCTCTTCTTGTCCTGTCTGCATCGCTCTGTGTCCTTAGAGCACAGCTGACATATTAGGAAGGGTGAAGCCAAGGACTTTTGTGAACAAGTGCAGAGAGAAAGAGGAGGCAAATAACCAGGACACATACTGTATGAATACTAAAATGCAGCCAACAGCCTGTGAAAACCATTTCTGTGTATGATTGTTTATGACAAAAGAACACAGACATTTTATGGATTTATGGATATTTTTAGGCTCACCGAAGGGACTTCAGAGCAAATAATCCTGGAAAAACAAAAGAGCAAACAAACACCATGGCAGTGATGAGGCGAAATTAATGATTAGCCAATCAAAGGATGCCAGAGTATTATGAAACAGCCCTATGAGCTGGACAGTAGAATTAAATTTTGTTCCCCTCTGGCACAATGACAGAAAGAACTGAAAAAACCAGTCCCTTCATTCTGTTCTTTCAAAACAGGATGAGGTGAAGACGTGGGATGGATACCTGGCTCCCCTCGTACCAACGCTAGCTTTGATATGCAAATAAGCATTTCCAGGTATTTTGACAACTGCTATTATTTTCTCCTGTGCAGTTAACATTACAGAGAACAATACAAGACTCTCAGAATAAATGGATGTAATATCCAGGGCTGTTTGAGTACCCACAGAACATTTCTTTGTTTTGATATGGGCTGATTAAGACTACATAAGCTAATATCCACATTTCTAGACAAAAACTCAAGACTCAATTATCCCAGGAAGCCTCTCTGCTGGCAGAGATGAAATCCTGGAAGAGGTAATATTTGCCAAGAGATTTCAGTGTAATTGGATATCTCTCCCTGCATAAATAGTAATCACATTCTTGGTTTACCGTAATGTGGCTCATGCATCAGAATAAACTCTACAAATAATCAGTGCTGCCGCCAAAACTGATTAAAAATGCGTTGGTATTACATTCAACTTCATAATATTCCCCCCTTCTTCACATAGACACCACTGCTGCTTTAAATGGAAATTCCATTTGATCATCAATTACGGATTTTCAATAATTTTGTGTCTTACTGTAATGTACTGTTCTGGTGAATCCGCGTCCTCATCCTCAATGCCTCTTGTCTGCCTTTGTTTGATGTGCTCAACAATCTTTATGTGTTGAAGGAGAGATCAATAGTAATAGGACTATAAGAGTAAATATTGCTCCTTTACTTAAAATGCAAGTGTGCTTCACAATAGATTTCTCCCTGCATGACTCTTGAACACTAGTGCAAAAATAATGAGTCTGGCCAGGAGCCGCTGCTCTTTGATTCAGAGACTGACATTGAAACCTGGCATTTACCACTGACGTTTTAGATAGATTAAAATTTTCTGCCACAAAACTTCCTCGAATCAATGCTGGGAATGTAATATTGTGATGTTTATATTTAGCTAAAGCACACACATATATACACACACACACAAGAGACTCTGCTATGCTAATAATATTATGAATAAACTCTTTGTTTATATTCATATTTGTTTAAAGGGCAAATCAATACTGAACAAAAAAATAAATTACTGCGGTGCAGATATACTTGAGAGTGAGGAACAGATTTTTGATCATTTTCATGAAGGCTGTCGTGCTGTAAAAGGGGTTGGATTAGAATGAGTATACCATTATTGGCTGTAAAAGAGGCTGGTATCAATCATTAATAAAAACACCAACAGCAACCTTAAAAGGCAGCTATCTTTCTGTCATGATCACTGTGCTTTATCTTTTGAGGGTTTGCAGAAAGCACAACATCTTTTGTACATGTTCTGCAATTGAAGGTGAGAATAAAGAATATTAAGTGACAATAAGCAATAAGTGATTTCTTTTTAGATGAATAAGGAGTTGAACAGGAAATCTCTGCAGCTATGCGCATTTCTAAGGAGCATTTAACCATCTTTATATCATTGTTTTAGTTTCGCTGCTGAAAAGGGTGCTGCTTTGGTTCATTTCTGCTGATTTCCATCGCAGCGCTGTTTCCAGTGGCAGCAGGAGTGCTTCATAACTGCTGGATGTGTAATTTATCAACTCAAAATAACTATTTGTAATACAACATTGGCTGCTGTTTACCTTCCAGTCCTGACAAGAGTTTCAGTCATGTTCGGTTTATATTTTAATGGACCTTCTCAGCAGGGCGAGATCAGACATGTCCAGGGTCCGGCTTTATGCGTTCCACAGCCTCTGTCTCAAATTGTATTATTTTTGTCCCATCAGATGTAAAATACATATTTCAATTAAATTTTATGTTTCACCAAATGAAAGCAGCGGCACTGCCGCCCTCCAGCTGTTTTGACCCTCACCGTGACCCTTACAGACACTTTTTAAAATGGCGACTGTGAGTCAAAAAAAAAAGTTGACTGCGAGGGCCACCGTTTCCAGGACAGGACAGGTGGAAGTTTAAATTCACCTGTGTCTGATTAAGTTGTTAAAAAATTGTGTCTGTTTATGAGGAGTTCAAGAGACACCACCGGTGGAAACATGCTAACAACACGACAAGCTAACAGCTAACAAGGAGCGAAAAACTGAAGCAACTGGATGATGTGTGTGTGTTTTTTAAACTTCACAGCAGCTTTTTCACAATTAAAATACCACAAAGGTGAGCTACGAAGTGTCGACACTAACTGATAAATACTGCAAACCTTTCACCGAGGGTGAATTTATTAGAGACTGTGTTAAGAGGATGGCGGAGAAGAAAGGAGATTTGACAACGCCAGGCCCCAAACACTGTAACCCGGAGAGGTGGAGAGATTTCATCAGATATTAGGAGACAGCTGGCTGGATTTAGACCTTTTCCCCCCGTTAGCCTGCCATGAAAGCACCGCTAAATTACCGATTTTTATATATATTTTTTAAGAGGAGTGGACGATGAAATGAACGTGACTTGAAGTGCTAACAGGACAAACCGGATTTATTTGTTTATGTTTGTGGATGACAAGAAACATCGGCGGAATAAAGTCAGCGGGATTATTACGGATGGATCATCTGCCATGGCTGGAGAGAGAAGTGGATTATCAACCCTCATCTGTAAGAAAGCCAGCCAAGAAGAAGAAGGTAAAGATATTAAACTGCGTTATATTTATTCACCAACAAGGTCTGTGCGTTAAAAAAAAAACCCCATCTCAGATATGATCATGTTATGAAGCCGTTTTATAACCAGTTTTATTTATGAAAAATGTCAGGCAGAGTAGTTAGCCCCATATCAAATCTCAATGAAAAACGTTTAGACACCCCTGGACTAGATGCTGCAATGACTGATGTTATGCAGCAAAAGCAAAACTTACAAATAGCTCCTATCAGAGGTGCTGTAGTTATTCAGGATATTTCTGCTGGACACTAAAAATCTTTTATTGCAATCTAACTAGAGAGGCCCAGATCAAAGGTCCAATAACAAAAAGAAGATTTGAGGGGAAAAAAAAGAAATCTAATTCATATTAATGATCTCCATCTGCTCTTGAATTTGATGAGTTCCTCCCTGTCCTGTGTCCCATCCCACCATCATGTTCGGAGCAAATCCGATAAACACAATTAGATCCTGTTTGAATCCTGCTGTGAAATAGACAGACACAGGTCAAATGTTGCTTCCTTGGAGGTAACTATACATCAGGGTCCAAAAGTATGAGAATTCTTTCTCAAAAAATGGTAAGGTGGCTTGGTAACATGGCCAAAAGTTGTCCAGTTGTGATTCAGGGCTAAATTCAGATGGGGATGAATGTGAATCTCTGCTGACCTGTCCTTAATGGGTTCAAACATAAATATTGCCTCCTGGCTATCCAAAAATCAGGTTTCTTATTTTACAGCTAATGAAAAACACCTGTGCAGTGTACTTTTCTAACCATTTCCACGGGATCAAGCAAGTCTCTGTTGTCTGGCCTACACATTAAATTTATTCCTGTGGCTGAAGGATAATCTGTAGACCCTCAGGACCACTGTCTTTCTAAAAGCATCTGTAGCACAATTAGTTTGCTTATGTAGAGGCTCAAGCATGGAGTGTCTTACAGGAGCCACAGGGCCCACTGCCCCTGTGAAATATAGTTTAAGAGAAATCAGTTTTTCTCTGCCACTCAGAAAAAAAGAATTCACATAGGCATTGGACATGAGGGAAATTTTTAAATTTCTATCTTTTATGGATATTTTGAACATGTCGGTATACATTGTCATTTAATTGTAATTGTGAATTATAAAATGTAATTCTTATCAGATAGAGTTTACGGTGTCATAAAGAGTGTCAGCTATTTTACCAGGGTCCATTGCACCAAATTTTGAAGACTAATAAGAGATGGATTTGAAAAGACAGACTTGTGCCTAAAAATATATAATATACAGATGAAATCTGAATTTGCTTTGAATGACATCACCTAATTCAAGCCCTGGCTGCTTCTCTTACTCTCTCTGAGACATATGTGCACCTCACACCTCTGTCAGATGTGTTACATTTGGCAACTGCTGTGACAGATCTAGGCTTGGGTCTGGGTGTTGGATGAAGCAACGCGAGGGAAATTCTTCACCACAACAGAATAACAGTGAGAGGCACTGAGGACAAAGCACTTAATTAAATTTCACATTGCTGCTTGCAAGATGCAACTGTCTATTTCACCCTTCTTTTTATAAACCTGTGATTTTGAAGTATAATTTTGTCCTGACATACCGAACCATTACTTGTTGGATATTTTAGATTTGATTATGTGTCTGTTAGGACACATTCAACTTACTACCTTCAGAAATATTTGACATGGAGTTCTTAGTATTGTTACCTTTGTAGAGGATCTGTTTATATCCTAAACATATGTATGCTGTCTCATCCTTTCATCTGAGATGAAAGGTTGTCCATACTTCGATGCCTCTAAAATGCCTTAGATATTGTGCAACTCAAGTCCCAGAGATAAAAAAAAAAAAAAAATCACACCATGATAACAAGGTGACAGTCACAAATCGATGTTCTAAATCATAGCTCCTTTTTGTGCAATATATGGATTTTATGAGGGACAGAAAAGAACCCGCTGAACAGCCAACCTTTTTAAATACCTCAGTTGATATTAACAGATTTGATATGATCGGTTATGCTACGGAGAAAAAAGAAACCACACAGAGGCACAGCACTTCATTCAATTACATACAGGGGAAAAAATGATGTTTTCTGTAACTTATTTAATATTTCTAAAGGGTATTTATAACTATAGATTCACCTGAG
Organism: Remorina albescens; assembly: GCA_034769265.1. Classification (NCBI taxonomy): domain Eukaryota; kingdom Metazoa; phylum Chordata; class Actinopteri; order Carangiformes; family Echeneidae; genus Remorina; species Remorina albescens. The sequence goes on along the minus strand of CM068478.1, from coordinate 5,358,419 downwards.
CGATTAAGTATAAATGGAGACAGTTTTCAGATACAGGATCTGCTAATTATAAGATATGAGAGAGAATAGCGTTGCTTCAATTACACTGGATCAATACCTTTTGTCATGAAGTCAGGGTAAACTGAAACCTGCGTTCAGCGATGCCTCCTGTTATCATATTAGCATGAAGGCTTCATCATTAGTCATGTCCCACAGCTCTAAAGTTCAGTATAAATTATCAGCTGTGTGGTAGCACTAGACAATGGAAGAGAGTATGTCTGGATCTGAAGACAGAAACTGCTGAGTTTTTCTCAATGCTGTGCTAGGATCTGCTTATCAAGTCAAGATTAAATGTTAGATAAATGTTGTCTTTGCAAAAAGTCCTGAAAAGGAGGGAAACTGTTCAAAATATCAAAAAGCTAAAAAACATGCCTACACCAGTGAGGCCACATTCAAACTACTATGTTTTTATTTTAAAAAAGCAGTTTTAAAACAAATCAGAAACAATCTCAAACCATACTGTCACACCTGAACGTGACGCATGCATACATGTGCACATGTGGAGGATAAACAGGAAGCATAACACCTAGTCATGGAATGACCGTGAGTGTTTATGCCTTTGTTTCCAAAAGTTTAAATTTTTGCCCATTCAGACTACAAAGTAATGAGTTTTCAAACTAAAGCAAGTCCAGCAATGTTTTCAAAAGTAAGTAAAAAAAAAAAAATGCTGGAATAGTGTGGGCAGCAGGCCAAAAAAGATGAGATTTAAAACTAAAACATCCAAGCTCTAACGAGCTATTGATATTCAATAGCGTGGATAACGACTCCTCTGAGGCTATATACCTGAGTTTCATCACCAGCCAGTCAGACTACCTTTACCGAGTCAGAAGGCATGAACTGAGGAAGCCGCTTGGATGAGAGGCAAAACGTCTTCAAGGATATAGAACCAAGTCCAGTCGCTCTCGACTCAATTCTCTTTGGATCGCAGTGTGGACATAAACCCTGAGGCTTAGTAATTAACTTGAAGCTGATGCTTCTCTCTGTGATTGGTGAACATTTTCTACTATTTTGTGTTTCATAGTTTCCTTTTCTCTGGTCTGTGGCATTTTGCCTCTGAAAACGTCTATTCACATACGGCATTTAGAAAGCATTTAAGAGATTGCTTTAGATTAGACAGATCGCTACCGGCTTTCTTTTCACTTCTGACTTCTGCAAACACTGGATTATTTCCATAGATGCATCTTGTCTCTGCTTTTTCTATGCAAGGAAAGAGAGGGAAACGCCTTCGCTTGATCGTGGAAATCCTGAAAGTCCTCTTTTTGTGACTTAACACTCACTACACAGGATATCTGGGCCTGAGGATTAGCTGAAGATAGCTGGAGATCAATCTACATACCCCCCCCCCCGAGTCTCTTTTCTCCTTCCCTCTCCTTCTCTTTGCTTTTTTTTTTTCTTCTGAACATGGCAAAAAGGGTGGACCCCCAGAGAGCATTCTGGGTAATTAAAAAGGGGGCATGATCAAAGAGGTCAGGAGGCTGTGGACTCCTCGATCGCGAAGCATGTGGTCCGTTCCCTACAGTGTTCCCACAACAAAAGGTCTGCCTGGTGAGGACCAGCGTGTGTTTGTGTGCGTGTGGGATGAAAGCGTCGAGGCTTCAGGAAAGCAACCTACCGCACACTGTATTTGCATATACTGCATTACAAATGCCCCCATCCTCCCCCAAATGGGCAATCAATAAGCAATCAAATCTTTCTTTGTAGCGTTAACGTCATGCTGAAGTTACAAAGCCTATAAGCCTACCTTGGTTACGATTTGCAACACCAAGAGATGAGGCATTTGCTCGATCTGTGTAAAAATGGGAGAGGTTATATATTACACTGAGTTGTCAAAAATTCATGCTGTTATCTTGTTAAAGCACAGGGACAGCATGCATAGATGCTTGTTTTTCACAATAACTAGTTTTTTTTATCAGGGCTGATTGCCTCACTACAATTTTATGGTTACTGAGTTCTTATTATAAAATGGACCCATGTAGAATCGTGCGCATGCAGCTCAAATAAGTGATTTTTTTTTTTTTTTTCTTATAAGACAAAGGCAGAGACATGTACACGTGGTAACTGCTTTTGGTATCCAGCATGAGAAGTCACCTTCAGACATCAGCATGCGAAAAGATGCATAGTGGGAAGTAAATCTTCATAAAAGATGGGTTTTTTCCCCTTCTGTCTTAGGGCAAATATCTGTCTGTGTACTTAAAGCAAATATTCAAGCATGGAGGCGAGAAATCATTCTCCAGACTGCCTGCGGATACACTGGCAAGACATGAAGGACACTAGTGAAATTTGTAATAAAGTAGCAAGTCATTTCATTTGAAACCTCATCAGCTCATTATTTACAAACCATCTATCCTTTAAATTACTAATGGTCCACTGTGATTAAATCACCTGCCACTTAATTTCAATTTCCTGCCGAAAATTGAGCTGGATGGAGGTCTATCGAGGTAGCGATTAGTTTCCATTTATTTGCCAAAAATTTAGGACAATATAAAACAGCACCACAAGAATTGTAAAACTATTAGTAGGAAAATAAAATATATATTGATTGTAATCATTTGAAATTAGCAGCCCAGTTTTTTGTAGATGTAGTTTATTTCCCAAAACTAGATAGACATTTTGTCTTGTTTCAAGAATTATCTTGGAAAAATTGTCACTGTTAGAAATGCATTGGTTCAGTTCCATTTCTAAAAATTGTGTATCAAGACCAAAATAAATACCTCTCTTTTTACCCCAAAACATACTAATGGCCTATAATGGTAATGTTTGGCACGATTTTTCAAAGTTACACCATCAGTCAAACAAGAGTTAGTCATTACTGAGGAAAGAAACCATTCATTAGCATGCCAATTTACAAAGTGTGATCAACTTACGCACTGGTCCGTGATTACTGGGAATACCTGCAGAAAGAGCAAAGACACAATGTTTCATTAAAACGTGAACTTTATATTTCAAGCTCTTGAAACTTTGTGCATGAAACAGTCATAAAAAAAGCATCTTTGTTTGTGTCGTTCTCCTTGAGTAATGAAAGCCAACCAACACTTATCCAATTGGTCTCTGCTATGTCCACTGATTAACAATAGCCATGGCTTCCCAGAGAACCTGACCAATGCCTGGTCCAACACCTGCCTCCCGCTGATGATAATAACAGGTTTGCCGGTGATGAAATGTCGAGACAATCAATATTCAAAATGTGGGAAAAGTTTTTCTTGTCAGTGTATTCACCGTTTGGAATAACGATGTTGTCACCAGCTTGTTTTTTTATATCCGCTTTTGGCTTCTCTTTGTCTTTTAAATCAGCAAATGTGTCTATCAACAAATCAAATAGCATCTGAAGCTACCTTAGTGTGTATTTTGATTGTGTCAGACTGAAGCGCCTGAAACTCAACTGTCTTTCGACTGAAAGCTTGATTTTTAAAAGGAAGGAAAAAACAAGTATGTGCATTTTCAAAGAGTCAAACCAAATCTTGGCTGTGCCCAGGAGCTGCCTGATGCAGCCTTTGTCTGCACCACATGTTATCAGTATCTGGCTGTGGATCCACCATCTTTGTGTAATGTTAATGTCATCAGCAGGCAAATCCTACCCCATAATTAGAGTGATTTCTGATCCTTTTCATAAGCTTTATCGCATTGGCCTTCTGTGATTATGTTTCTGCGGGCCTTTCATATTGTTTGCAACCCATTCATCACTTCATTACCAGTTTGGGGGCTGTCACAGCAACTGCTGGCAAGAGCACAACACTGCAGCAGCAGGAAAAACACAGATTTTAAGCTTCAATTTGCAAGAACCCAAGCAAGCTGCAATTCTTAACCAATAGCTGTTCTGGGTGAGAAATGGAGGGCAAACAATATTGCCCTTTGAAACCAAAATACATTCTTCAGTCTGATCAAACTCTCAGCCCTAACTCCTCTTAACCTGTGAACCTGCTTTGGAACACAAGATGAGTCGTGTTCCCTGCAAAGTGGACTGTCAACATAATTCTCCAAGTGATTCCTCTTCTGCTCTACGGGCAACTTACAAATTACACACCTTTTTTTTTTTTTTTTTTTTTTTAAATTTTTTTTTAACGGAAGCCATGGATTTGAGTCACTCTCACTCTGCTGCTGACAGCTCTGGCCCATAGAAACACAGGGCTCCATTTTTGGCTCTAATTTATTAAATGAGGAGTCACGTATGTCCATATATCTACATGTGTGGGGATTTGAATATGTAATAGACCTTTCCCTGTTCCTACCTATGAGATAAATTACTTTCATGATTAAAGAGGAAGACTTGATGACAGATGAAAGCTATTAAACCATAATTACATTTTGCACGTTCAGCATATTTGTCTTGATATGAGGGCTGTATGTTTAATATCCTCATAGGAAAAATGAGCTTCACATAATGGATAAAGGCATGTTACAAGGCCTGGGCTTTACTTATGAGAGAAATAAGAATAATTCAAGACAAAAGTGTGCTCATTCAACACCTGGGGGACCAATATCCTTACGTCATTTCCATGTGCAACATTATTGCATTTTATGCCACTCCCAAACAAGTGCTAATATTGCTTTGGATATGGCTAGACCTTGGTTTCATCGGTTCACTGCAGATGCGGCCAAGTGTTGGATTTTTTAATAACGGCCTGTCAATCTGACGTTGAGCACCACATTACATGGAGGCTCATAACACAGGAGAGGTGCAAGGGTAAATCCAGCAATATCTCCTTAGAGTTCAAAAAAGCACCCACAAACAACGCCCCCCCCTTCCTCCTATGCAATCAAATATGTTGCATGTGCACTGAGGCAGACACATACTAGTCTGTGCACATACAGGCATATACACGAGCACCGACTCATGGGAGACAAATCCATGCCAATGACTGCAATCAGCCAATTCATCGTCGAACAAACAGCCCAAAGAAAAGCACGAAAAAGTGCTGTTACTGCACAGATTTACTCACACAAAATCAGTGGATCAATAGCAATATCATATCTTTGTACACATCTAATCAAAAAACGGCACGTCTGAGAATTCAAGTCAGACAATCAAACCAAGCATCTGAAAAACCTGCCGTCAATCCCATGATAGCTCCCAACTTCAAGGCTGAATCAGTGAGAAAGGAGAACCAGAGGGCTAGATCTTCCACCATCTGGCCTTGCCTGGCTGTCCACCACCACATCCCTGCGTGGCTGTATTAGATTTATTGAGGCAATGAGCCCCCTGCCTCAGGCATGGGATTTGATGAATGTGACTCAACTCCTGTCCAAGATTATAATGGGGATAATGCAAAAGAGCACCTTCTGCCTCAGCGATGTGAACAGGCCAAGAAATATCCAGCATTAGAACACAATTTCTGTGAAGTTAAGGCAGGAATCCCAAAGTATTACTATAATCTAATACTAAATAAAAAGAAAACCAAAACATGAAATGACTGACCAGTGGTGCAAAAACACAGCGTTAGGGTTATTAAAACAAGTCATTTGGACATTTTGAACTTTTTTATCAATAACTCTAGTTTTCTAAAGATCCACAATTGGAAAAGAAAAAAAAATTCAATACAATGTCCACATTCATAATTTTTTTCAAAGCTTTCACTGATCAATTTTTAATTTGTTTGGTAACAACTAGCTGGGCAGCTGAGTGACTCTGAAGAAGTCTTGGAGATGTTATTGAAAACTCGGACAACAATTAAGTTTGATATTGCTGAGATATGTTTCTCAAGCTACTTGGGTAGAAGTTTCTGGTTATAGTCACATGATGTTTAAACAACACCAGTAGATGCCTCTAAAATGTGATGAACATCATTGTGCCCTGCTTCTATGTAATTCAATGGAGTTATTTACTTGATCCCACCCACCCAAAATGAAACACTCCTCAATTTCTAGCTAAGTGATATTGCTATATACTTACATGTTTGTTAATACCATAGCACATATTTAACAGTCTGGCTTTATCAAACCACAGACAGTGTTCTGGGCTAGATTTGGAAAAAATACGGCTGTGAGCCAGAATACCAACCAGAGGTTCAATAATCCCTCAAGGGCAAACAAAACTTAAAGAAATAATCAAAGGAAGGGAAAAAAAGAGGTTTGGTGTTTCAGTCTTCATCAAATACTGCTGTAACCACACAGGAATTGGAGTGTTGTGTCGCTACCAGCAACAACCAAATCACAAATTTTACTTGCATATCTAATGTATCGAATAACAGAAATAGTGATATACTCACATATATTTGCAGTTCCTTTCGGTATAGGGAGGTAAGAGCCCACGCTCCATGCTCGTCCGTGGTAGTGCCTCTTACAGCGGCTGCAGTCTGGCCCTGTGGTGTTGTGTTCACACTCACAGCCCAGCTTCCCCTTGTCAAACACGCAGCTGTTGGCATGCAGGTTGCACTTGCACCTGAGACAGAAAGATAACAACAAAAGACGGAGACATGAATAGGCATCATTCTGAACCCAGTGAATCAATACCTTCTGGGGGGATTACACAAAGCCAAACCCTTGCTGCGATGTTTATTTGGGCCTTTTTTTGGGGGCCTTTTTTTCACAGAGGTAAATTGAAATCCTGGTGGGTTATCTGAGTCGGATTATGTCTCCACAAAGGTTTGTTAGGCTCTTCTTAGAAAAACAACGCCCCCTCCCCCAAATAAACAAACAAACAAACAAACAAAAAAAAACCAAGGCTTCATTTGTCATTGCCCCTGTGGAGAAAACAGCGAAGTGAACAAGGTCACTTTTGCAGCTCCAAGAGCTAAATGAATGGCACTCTGTAAGATCTGCTAATTGAGTGCAAAACAGGGATCTGATAGAGAGATGATAGCACAGAGAGATGCACTGTAGCAGGAGAATTCTCTTTTTTCTTTTTTCTTCAAAGTTACTTTGTTATTTGGCGAGGGAGCCTTCAGGCAGGAAACCCTACTGGTTGGCGGAGCTGGTTTATTAGACAGAACTGTGGCAAGGTTGACAGATGCTCCTGACAGGAGAGGAGAGAAGGCCTGACGGCTGTCAACACTCAGCCAAACCCACCCCCCGTTTGACCACATGGAACAAACGTGCTTGTATTTCCAAGCCTGTGGAAAAAGAACAAATTGGTAGCAGTTTGAGTCAGACTTGTGGGTCTAATAACCTGAAGCAGCAGCGAGTCAACTGCATGTTTGCAGAATGAGATCTTTTCTTTTTCAACGAGAGTTGTTTGCTCCCAGCGAGGAGCTCTATCAGAGGAGGAACAGGCTATGTTTGCTGTCACATGAGATATTACAGTTTCATATTGCAGTTGTATTCCAAATATAATTCTCCATCTTTGATTTTATTCCTAAGAGGGTAAAAGGTTACAACCAGTGACCTCAGCTTCTCAGGAGGCTGGGGTTGGGGGGTGATTCACATACAGTCGGGGTATAGGGAGCCATTGAGAGGATCTGACACACGAGACCTCTCCTGAGGTTTGGGTGGCTCATGATTTCGCATCTTGCCTATGTTTGTTTTTACAAAGTGTTTCCGAGGGAAGATTTCTCCCATTTTAGGCCGAGGAGCTGGATATCTGTTGCCTACAATCACCAGTGAACATGAGACAGAGAAATGACAGGAGCGGTCACTAATACATCCATTCTAATTGACTTCCTGGCCTTACAGTGACATCTCACATTAATGATGGATAACTGCGGGAAACAAGGAAACCGTACCTTGTTCTGCATAGCTGATCAGCAGCTATAGAAAGTCATGGAATAAGGTCTGAAGTAATGTCATCACTTTAGAACAATTAGTTTTACTCCCTACCATTTAGAAGTAATAATACTAATACTATACACACAATTGAGCGTTGTTATTATAATATATTGTAAAAATGTCTCTAAAAATTGCTCATCCAAAAATTAGAATAATAATATGAATATAATTATTTAAATCAACACTATCCTTACTTACTTAATATTATTCTACTCCAATTTAATTTTAAACATTTATTTTCTGATTACGCACAAATGCGTGCAAGTAAGGTACACAACCTTTCTGCTGTAAAATTTGTGACCTCAACACTTAAGTCTTCCAATTAGGCTAAATAAAGTGAATATTGGCAGATAACAATTCACTGCATTTCTATTTAAGCACAAAAAAAAGTTCTTAATAGATAAATAACATTACATTATAAATATTTTATCTGTCCGGCTATGGTACTGGTATGGTATTAACATTTAAATGTCTGGTACAGAATAGAGATTCTAAATAGTTTAAAAAGTTTTGGTCCAAAAGGAAAAATTGGTGAATTGGTAATCCATATTTTCTTATTTTGAACAAAATGTTGTGAAACCAAGGTGCTCACTTGGTAACAGAAGTGCCTAAAATAACACAAGATGTAGCAAAACCAGTCAGTGTATAGCTAATGGCCATGGATCTTGGTAAATAGGATTTTGACTATTTTCAGTCACTCAAAGTTAATAAAACTGGATTTTATGAGCAGCAGCAATATCAAAATTGATATTAAGTCTTAAAGTCAATGTGTAAAACCAAAATCAACATAATTCCTCGGTTTGATTGCTGCCTCAACGATCTTAGCAACCACATCACCGCAGCTAAATCGTGGTGCGTTTTTCCACTCATTCCCCATAGTCTTTAACTTTTTAATCAATTTAAGTCCCTGCTCCATAAAATTAATGACTGGGGGTAGTGCTTTTGCCATGCAGACAGCACAGGCTCCCTGAAGTCAAGAGCGATGAGATTTGACCTTCCACTTAATTAAAAACCAGCAAAATCTGGATCATCGGGCCCAACTGGTGTGGGTAGCACACTGATAGAGTGGAGGATGTGGACTCTGGGGAGTGCTGGGATGTGATGCTTTTGCCGCTGGCATTGTCATATCGAAATCAGAGAGTTTCTCTGTACCTGCTTTTGGTCACATGAGGAAAGAGCTCCGCTGTATGTCCAGCCTTTTGAACTGGCACCATTACAAAGACACATTTTATAAAGTTTTATTGACCTTTTATCCTGTGTTCAGCCCAATAGCAATTGGTATTATCCATTATCCAAACAAGTGACATCTAGTGTCTCCCCTTGGAGACACTAGAAATCATCAAGCTCTGTCCTTCTTATTAACTGCTCTCCTTCAGTTGGAGGTAAAATGCTTGAAGAGAAAATGAAATTAATCCCATGATGGAACAAGTTGTTTCATCTATGAGCAAGAAAGGGTTTACTGTGAATTATGATTGAGTTAGGACTCAAATTACTCCTACTACCCAGATATTTTTGAAAGGAATTACTTTGTGATGCAAATAAGATTGAATACTGTATTTTTAAAAGTCAGCAGTAACATTTATGCCTCAAAAAAAAAAACACCTTAGAATACATTAAATATTCTTTTTTCAGTTTCTATAGGAAGTATTTCTTTTATATTTAAGATTCATTCAACAAACAGTTTGAGCTGCTGGCTTTCTGATGAAACTTCAACAGAAAGCCAGCCATAGGGGGCACTCTGTAATGGGAAAAGATACAATCATCATCCATTCCCAGGTCAAAAATGACTCTAAAGTAGGCTGAGTGGCAAGTATGTGTCTTTTAAGGAACACATCGACAAAACTGTTACCTGCTGTCAGAAAGTTTCAAAATTACATGTTATTTAAAAAGGAGACTCTTAGCGTGGCACCAGCCCAAGGACAAGATGTGATGGCTCCATCTACCAGCCGCCATGGTAGCTATCTTATCTTGGTTGCTGGCAACCAGGCAACACACATAGATACACATGCTTATATTATGGACCAAAATTGACATGCTACACAGCTCAGATAGATTCCACACGATTTAACTGTTAATTTCTTTAGTGTCGTGATCAATCTATGTAAGGCAGCTAATGTCTTCTATGGCTAGGCTGCAAACTAAAAACCAATGGCTCAGATTGGTCTGTCTTTCATGGTTTCAGGACAGGAGGCAAATATGTTTATATTCTGGAGTCGACAACTGCAGTGCCCTATGTCTTCTACCTTGGCTGCTGCTGAATCCTGGTTTCTCCTGGCTGCTTGGCACTGTGTTGACAGGCTCACTGTGTCTAACAGCTTTTCTTCCTTGTGACAGCTCCTGGCATCTCTGATTCAATACAAGAGAGATGCACAAAAATTGTTAAATAAGAACCTTAAAGTGCAGGAGCCTGAGCTGACAGGTTAGGAAAACTTTCCATTGTGAAAAACTTTCATTTGCTAATTTTCAAGTTCGACCTTACTTTCAAGAAAAATAAAATTTAATTATATTTTTATATATATATATATATATATATATATATATAATTTTTTTTGCAGCGCAATCAACTTTTACACATTAAACTTTATACATCAGATGTGACTGGACAAGAACAAAAAGAGTGTTGCTTTGCCTCTTGGACAAATTTTTGGCCACCAAATTGCAGTGATCTTATATCTAGCGGTATTAATGTTTGAGTGGTGGGAAATTATGGTAATGAAAATCATAATGAGCTGGAAGAGCAGATAAGAAATGTAATAGAATTAAAGTTAAAAATGTGATGTCCTGTTAACTGAGGTCATTCAATAGAGAAATCATTTAAGGGGAATTTGCATGAAAACAGTAAGGAGAGATTTGCATTTTAAACCTGTTTATTTAAGCACCTATCTTTATCATTTAAAAAAACATGTAAGTCCACTAATTTATTTGCTTTAATGAGACCTCTCAAACGATGTGGGTGTGTTAGATTGACATGTTGCTTACTCTCCACTTGTAAGGTTGAACAAATCACATTGTTTTTGTATGTATGAGCCTTTTTCTTTTATAATATTTCAATATGCCACAGGTTTGAATAATAGAGCTCATGATGGCTGAATTCCATTTAGCTGCTTTATTTTCAGGGTCTTAGCCTTGGGCATGCTGGCTCACTGTCACTTAATTAATTACCATCCACCAGTTTTTATGACACTGTCCTCCGATAACAATGACATCTTAGGCTGTTTGTTCAGTTTATTATGACCCATTGTTTTTATTATCAAGCACCTTCTGTCAGCTGTATTAATAGTCAGTCTTATCACCAAGAGTCCAAAAAGACTTTAGGTTATATTACAGTGTGTATATATATATATATTAACAAACTCTCTATTGGCCATGGTTTTGTGGTCAACATTGCATCTTTTTGACGTTTGTTCCATAACCCCAATACTTTCATTATTGCAATCATGATGTTGTTCATGGTAAAAAATGTATCAAACCATTGTCGCTCCGTAAAACTGTGTCTAAATTGCACTAAACCATTACTATGGCATCGCTACATCATATTTTATGTGATTTATATGATGTGATTATACGATTCATGTGTAGGCGAAGGCAGAATTGAATAAACCATTATGTTCATGGATTTAACATCACTAAAGAGATATAGAAAAATGGCATCACATTAGCGTGGACCAATTACCTGCAGTGTACCTCCAAGTAATATATCAAACAGATAGAAGGTTTTTCAGTCACATTTTGCACACTCTTAACCACTGTTTGACTTTTCATTGTGGCTCTCTTACTAATGTCAGCTAACTTGTTCTCCAAACATTTAATGGTGTGTGACTGGACCATAATCCTGATGAATTAACTCCTAATATTTGCATGTTATTAACAAGTCTTGTGTTACTAGATGTAAACATCCAATGAATCCTATTTCCTGTAAATTGAGTAAATGCACTACATTTGGATAGAAACTTGTCGGCTATCATTACCTACAGGGACACTTGAAGAGTATGAAGTATTTGTTAAAGGTTTAGTGTTTTTGCTACGGTGAATTGTCAAAACTGTCTTCTGTGAAAAAGTCATGTGCAATGAAAGTGGTGACCTTTTATAACTGCCAGAATGAATTTGCCCAACTTCAACCTTACCCTACCTATCAACTGTGTGTGAGCAGGACTTTCAATATAGTGACATAGTAGCCTCTTCAGTTAAAACTGTTCTAATGTTAGATGAATAGTTGTTTTGACATACTGTTTATAAATATCCATTCATTGGAACTGTACTTGCTGATTTGCAAACTCCAGTAAATGGCCCTGGTGTGGTGCATTTCTCCTTTAGTTTAGCTTCTTGGGTTGTTTTTTTTAGTGAAGGCAAGATGTAATTGACCAGATTTTCTGCACCTGTGACAGGAAAGCCTTTAATGCTGCGACCTCCCCAGGGCCGGGCCACACGCCGATGAAGGGCTGGCTGCTAAACTTTTTGCCAGTGAATTATTCTGCTGCTGTGAAGATTGGGTAAGTACAGAGAGCAACTTTTATGAATTGGTTTCTGAAATGAAAATTCAGATTCTCCTTTGGACAACTGCAAAATGTTAGCCTCCTTTCCTTCTTTTTTTTCTCTAAACTGTGCCTGTGATTGACTGAGCAAGCCTGTTTCCCTCAGTGCTATAGTCACCTGTTCCTCACACAAGTTAGCCATGGTCAGACGCAGTAATGTGCATCCGTGCTGTATAAATACATACTGAGGTTTCCTGAAACTTTTCTTGACAAGACACTTTGAGGGGCTCACATATCTTGACTGGTGATACCTGTGACAGATATGGAGAGATCAAGGTTGTAGAGGAAAACTTTTGCCTTACTGAAAATTGTTGATGAATGTCAACTCATTACCTGACTAAACCAGAATACCCTGCCATCATTGTGGCTGTTTGATTCTTTTACATGAGGGGATCAGAACATTTGGCCATATATTTTTTTCCTATCTGTACTGCCCTTCAGTTAATTTTTTTTTTTAATGATTGCAGGTTCTTTTGGGAGGGGTTATACACTTTTGCAACCTTTCATGGAGAAAAAAAGTCCAAAAACCTCCCTTACACCTTGCTGGTGTATTAAAATTTCCCTAAAATATGTATAGAAATTTTTTTGGTCTCAAACTATTATTCGGATTCACGTTCAAATTGATTGTCTTAAGTATAAAGACCTAAAACGAGCTTGAAGGTGTAACATGGTACAGGCTTAACCCAATGAAATTATCCTATCACCGCTATAAGACAATTAACTGACTTACTGTGAGTTTATTTATTTAAAGAGCTTTTTAAAAAGTTGAAAGCTACTGCTAAAATAAGAAGATTGCGTCCTGTTTCTCACATGCTTATATTTTAAATGGACTATAAGATGTTTTTATCTTTTATTAATTAATGTATTGTACTTTGACCAGTAATTTATATACTCTTGTTTAATCAAGAAAAAAGAACAAGCTTGTCCTTGAGCAATGAGGCAGCATCTTTAAATTTGACGAGTAGACCAAAAATATAATATTTTTCATCCAGAATTTTATTTGTGGGAGTGTCGATACAGCTTCGAGGAGCATTTAGAGAAATTTGTAAAAAATCTTGGGCTCATTGTCCTGTTTCCTTTAGAGGTACCTTATACATACACTTGTCTGTCTTTGGCTTGCCTTCAGTAAACATTCATGCAGAAAAACATGTAATTTTATAGTTTAGTAAGTATAGTACCACTTTGAAAAACAAAATGATTCATACGTATCAAATGAATAATATAGCTCCTATCTAAAAAATAAAGACTTTAATGGAGCAAAGGAACGTTTGCTGCAATATGCAACCTGACTTTTCTGCCTTTAGCAAACGATGTAGAGAAAACATTGCAGCACCACTCATTTGTGCAAGGATAAAGAAACCAAGCTTATATAATGAGATTGACAACCCTTCTTTGTGTTGCCATGTTTTACATGTCAGCTGGTGTTGAACTTTTCCATGAGGAAAGGGGAGAGTCACCTCATTACACCAGGCTGTGTCACCGTGAAATTGAAGAGTCCGATTAGGCTTGTTTTTGTCGCTATGTGCTGTGGCCAATTTTGTCATTCTTCGGGGTGTAATGTAATACATCTCAAGCAAATTGTTTGCGTCCCCTATCAAAATATAAAGCAGCCCTGCCAGGGCTCCCCAAATTGTTGGAAAAATATTAGGAATGGATCACAAGTTAATTCCCCGTGCTCCAATTTTCTGCTGAGGCGAAATGAAATTTGAATTTGCGTGGCTTGGACCACTGCCACTGAAGGCCTGTGATTTGTTTCAATGACAGGGGCTATTATTGAGGTTGTGCATTGATGTAGGCATACAGTATGGTAATGTGGACACCCACCATTCCCACCCTCAGCTCTCATGGTGGAGGGCTGTCTCATTCATGTGATGTAAGCCGCAGAGACAAGGAGGAAGTCGTGAAGAAATCACCAATAGAAGGACATATTAATATGGAAATTTGAGGCTGACTACATGTTTAGTGTGTGTGTGTGTGTGTGTGTGTGCGTGTACGTACGTCTGTGTTAGAAAGACAACACGGAAGCATTCAAGTGTTTCCTGCTGCTGGTTCTCATGTTGTACAGTATAAATGGTGAATGTACAAATAAACACAAAGTTCAGAAAAGTATTAACAATATAATGTGGTGAGAGGAGAAATGCATGCTTTGCGACTGTATTTTCCAGTTGAGGACACACACTCACACACAACAAACCTATACACCATTTAAACACACAAAGCCACAAAAACCTTGTATTTTTTACTCCTAGTAAAACCCGATCATACAGTAGGTGTAACAAAAGAATATGTTAATGAGTTTTACTGCCACTCCTCTAGAGAGAGATTGTGTTGATGTGCTTTCTCTGGCATCCATATATTATTTACAAAGAAAGCCTGGGCCATAATGAGCACTAATTAAACGCCAGAGACTGGGAGATGACTGGCAGAAAACATCGCAGCATGTGACAGACATCTGGTGGAAGATAAGTGAGCAGACGTTGGCAGAGCAATGGAGAACCTTACCGGGGATAGCAGAGTAACGCTGGGGGTCGTGTGAACCTGCACTTGAATCTGACTTTCTAACTCTGTCAATCAAGCTGGATACAGCTGTCATGGTTCACAGGGCACAGGCTTGGTGGATTGGAAGTGTGTGTGTGTGTGTGTGTGTGTGTGTGTGTGTGTGTGTGTGTGTGTGTGTGAGTGAGTGAGCGAGAGACTGGATAAGAGCCAGTCAGCTTGTGAGTGCATGCGTGTGTGCAGTTTGTTTTGGCTTGTGTAGTTATATGAAGGGCAATACTGCAGTGTAGCCATTTAAAGGGGCAACAAGGAAGAGTCCCACACTGAAAAATAACTGGGCTTGACTCAGTGTTTACTTTGGCTTCCTGCCATATGGATGCATCTTCCTAACTAGTCCCATTTTCCACGTATTGAGAAGTAAATGCTGTAAAATGTCTTCCGCAGTATTTAATTCTTTTGGATCTCGACTGGATTTTAGAAATATTTCAATTAATATTTTTCTGTTTGTCTTACCTCAGAAAGTGGTGATCCAAAAGCCGTTCCAGAGGCCTCTGATGAATAGAATAATCCTCTTAAAAACTAATTTGGAGAGCCTTAGTCTAAAAGTTGGAATTATTTTTAAAAGTATTAAAGCTATTTTTTCATTCATCATGTAAAGTTGGAATGTAAACTCCTCCATGTGGTTAAACTCCCACATTCCCATAAACTGTTCCTAATAAAGGGCAGCACGACAACATAGTGGTTAGCGCTGTTGCCCCACAACAAGAAGGTTGCGGGTTCAGTTCCTGGGTCCTTTTTGTGCAGTTTGCATGTTCTCGTCGTGTCTGCTTAGGTCTCCTCCCACCGTCCAAAGACATCATTTTTAGGTTAACTGGTGACTCTAAACTGTCCGTAGGTCTGACTGTGAGTGAGCGTGAGTGGTTGTTGGTCTCTGTGTGTCTCTGTGTGTTAGCCCTGTGATTAACTGGCAACCTGTCCAAGGTGTACCCCGCCCTCGCCCAGTGTGAGCTGGGATTGGCTCCAGCAACCCGGGGGTGGTAGTCGAGTGGCAGAAGATGAATGAATGAATGAATGAATGTTCCTAATAAAAGCTACTTCATTGTTAGTTATTTGTGGTGCAAGCACAATGAGCTGTGACTTGGTATGAAAAGGTGCAGTATCATATTGCCACCTGATTTACCATTTAGTTTACACTGGAAAACTGTGTGGGTGTGACACCAAACATTTGGTGTAACATTTGATTCCTTTTTTCATAGAAATGGCAGATTTCTGCTCAGACTGGTGCATATGTTTCAACTTTGTAATTTAGAAATCATCATGAAGTTTTATTGATTTTAAACATTTTTACTTTGGACATGATTTGACTTTTGCAACTGCTGAACTTAGAATCACCAACAAATTCCATCCATTTATGCAACAACATCCTTTACTCAAACACTCTGGAGGAATATTGATTTTCCTCCTGCTGCAATCTGTCCTGCCTTATAAAGTTACAGGCGAGAGAGAAAAAGGGAGTGAGACATTGAGAAGACTGTCTTCAGGACAGATGGACATTTAAAGGCCGGTACTTCAAATGAGGGAGAGAATCGGAAATCAGCCAGGCAAATTACACAGCCAAGGATATGGTATAACATCATTGCTTTTTTTCTTCAATTTAAGTGTGTGATCACTCCACATACTCCAGATATCCTCCGGGTTTACCTCTTCTTTGTGTGAACCAAAAGGGGTGCAATGCCAATCACGTGAATGCACTTTGGAGGAGCTACAAATTTAGAGTCCTTTCAAGTGCAAGATACAGTTGAAGTGTGCGATATGGCACTTTTATGAGCACAGGATTCCCACCGAGAGATGATGATACAGAGTTTGCCTGTGGCTCCAGGGAACCACTGGGGAGCTTAAAATAAGCGTAAGGTCTTTCATACCTTATCCAAAACTATCATTCTTTTCTATCCAAATTGCCTTTGCATTATTCTCATGTATACCTCAGAGGGAATGTTCAGGATAAAATGTTTAGGAATACGCTGCTGTTTTAACACATTGAGAGTCAGCAGAGAATGAAACACCTCTCACATTATTTCCATAAGGAGTCTTGTTCATGTTAGACACTTCAAATTCCTTTTGTGTTACAAAGCAAGATTGTTTTACCGATGAAAAATTACATAGTGAGTCAATGTTCTTATCCTGTTGTTGCGGCTTTATCCCAAAAAATTTGTGGAGCCACTACTGAACAAGTCAACACTCGAACAAAACAAAGACAGCCGCTGATCAACTTAGATGTTTATTAACAAAGCTTGGTTAATACGACAAGTACTCAGAATTTTAAATAAAGAAATAAATGAATGATTTGGCGATCTACCACTCTTACGAGAGTTCCCCCCAGGTATCATTAATCACCTCTTAAATCACTGCATGTAGCAGCTTTGACTCAAAGGGGGGAGGGGCAGGCAAACACAAAATGATTCCTCTTTAAATTATAATGTTTCTGCTGGCTATTTTCTATGAATTACTCAGAGTAGTGAAACAGATGTACAAATTAATATAAATAAAACTGATTTTAGTTTGCTGCCCCTTTTCTCCAATATATAACAATACCTTGTGTATAATTCATTTTGGACCCAATACTGCGATCAATGATAGATCAGGCCTCATGTCAGGATGCTAAGTCCTACACTCGCTCCCTATATAGACTCTAAATTACGTAATTCCAACTTCTGATCTCCTACATCTGTTTTTGTCAGTAATATTCTTGCAGCTATTTGCACCATCTGTTCTTAAATTTATACTTTGCCTCATTAAAATATATGCTTTTTTTGTTTCAAAGGTGCTATGCAAATGAGCTCAGCTTGCCCTTGACCCCAATTAGATTATTTAAATGCATTATTTTAAATTAACATCATTAAAAAACACAACAAATGCAAATTGCAAAATGTTACATCAATAATGTAAATCTAAACAGTTATAGTGTTAAATTCACATTTATTGTAAATAATTTTAAACTAATTTAACTGAAAACACATTTTGCTGTATATGTATGAAAAACTGAGGGTCAAAGGAGTCATAAAGAAATCCGCCCCCCGAAAAAAAAAAAAAAAAAACCCCAAAAGGAAACAAGTGCAGTTGTTTAGTAACAGATTTCTAGCAACTAGCTACCATATGACAAGAAAAAAATCTCTACAAAAATCTGCCTGGATATCAGGGACCTGGGAGGGACATACCACATGAACTGGTAAATAGATTCATGAAGAGCTGCTGTAAACCATCTGGGTATCATCAAAGGGTTTTCAATCAAAGGACGAGGGCATGATCGAATAAATTAGGTCCATGCATCACAGAAGATACTCGCGTGTTATATAATGCAATGCTACCAATCATCTTTGTAAATGAAAAGGGCACTCGTACATGAATTCAAGCAGAAGAAGAGGTCATAATGTAACGTCTGAGGTCTGTCAAAGTGTCCTTGAGCATGAATTTATTTAGCCTGAAAAAAAATTGTCTGACGTGTTTGAATTCACAAAGCAGTTAAGGGGTTAAATTCTTAACATATCTACATGTATATAATGAAAAAGTACATTTTCCATACATCGCTTCACAATATGCCTCACAAAAACCCACATAGTGGAGGTGCCATTGGCCATTGTGAACAAAAATGGGTCAGTGTCCCAGTGACATTTGGACTTGGGTTCACATCACCAACCCAATTATAAGGATTTATCATGTCACATTTCCCCCCCAAATCCCTTTTATATTATGTCAAATATGTATAGTTTCTTTACCTCTGAACTCTCTACTGTATTTCGAAGAATAGAATTGGAATTAGCCAGTCCACAACATGAAGGATGTAGGAGGAATGTTATAAGGTTACTTTGACACCATGCGTAACACTAGGTAAAAGGTGACGTGATAAAGGAAGAAGCAAAAAACACAAAAACAAAAAAGGTTAGAGAAAAATAGAGAATGACATGGGAGATGAGAGAAATAGCACATTAGCACTTATGGATTAGCTGCCTCTCATTCCCAGGCCCTGCTGCGGCCCTGCAGATGTGCAGCTCTGACTGAGCAGTAGCGGTCATGTCTTAATTAACAAGCAGACATCTGATCAATAAGTGAGGAACGATGGAGAGGGAGACGTGAAAGGTGGGACAGCCTGCACAGTTCAAGGTTTTTGTTTCCCGTTGATGCGGAATAACATTAAAAATCAATAGCATGGCTGGCCCCACCGCACACTCGGACTCTGGAGAGTTGAAAGAATAAATCCTCTTTCTTTCTTTTCTTAGGGTTTCTTTTGCTCGTGATTTTTCTATCACACAAGATCATTGCACAGGTAGATTTGTCACAGTTTTTATTTTTTATTTTTTGATGAAATCTGATTGTCAGCTTTGTAAAGCCAGTTTTATAAACTCATGTTCGCTGACAATGCTTATATTATTAAAAGAGAAGTCTATTCTGGTTCTTTTATATTGTCTTGTGCAGTGTCTGAAGCGTCCCAGGATTTATTTCTGAATAAAATGTTATTTACTTTTATTGGTGTTTCAACTTGCCACAGACCCGTTTTGGATTTCTCTAAAGACTTCCATAAGTCTACAAATAATGAGCCTCATTCAGTATTTCTACACGCAACACAACCCTCCAATGAACTTTAATCATGATGCTGTTGAATTTACTTCCACACATTGAAACTAATTCACAATCTTATGTGGGATGGTGATGGCATAGTGTTGACAAGTAGTAGTATTTTTCAAACGCTCTGCTATAGATGGTTAATTGTAGGATTGTGTTTCAATGTTATTGAAACACAAAGGTGAAACATTACTCACTGTATTTATGTTGCTTTAGTAACCGTGATAGACAGCAGGGGCAAAGTGAGAACAGTTTTTTTTTATTTATTTATTTTTTTACAATGTGTTACTTAAATGGGGGAAGACAAATGAAACTGAACAAATGAAAAATGGGGAAATGGCAAGAGCCCAGTCTGACCAATCCAACATGTAGGAACAGCATTGGAATTGAGCGAAGTGAAATGAATACTTAACCCTTTGTTGAAGCTGGAGAAAGGTTAGTTATAGCAAGTGAAAAAGGTAGAATTTCCTGCATTAAAGTCAGATTCACACAGATTCGGCCCCTCTGAGCTTCAGCCACTACACAGCAATAATTTGTACTGAATTATAGTTTTGTATAATCTCATGAGGAATTATTAAATATCTTTACAAAACCATTCATCAGCTTTGGTTGTGAAATTGTAGTGACACAAATATGATAACTTCATAATATTTCTAGAATATAAGTGGGAAAATAAGACAGACAATATTTATGCAGGGTTCTCGTATCTATTCAGAGCTCTGACATTCATGAACATATCTGGAGATTACCTGACATTGCAAATAGTCAGCTGTGCGTGAGTGAAACTCTATCAGCATTTATGAAGCACTCAGGGTATTCTCAGACAGGATGGCCATTCTGTGATAAGACTTTCACATTGGGTTGTAGCCAGGAGGCTGCTAAAGCTGGCGGGAACCCCAATCAGTCTCTCCCCACCTGCTTCCATCACCCCCTTCCAAGTGAGTTACTGATCCACTCTGGACTGAAATCGTATGTTTATTTTCTTTTCTTTGTCACTGCAAATTTCTGGTGGAGAATTGAATTTGATGCCCAGGGGCAGGATGGAAAATTGGGCAAAATAGCTTATTTTCCCGCCCAACCTTTTGCGACTTTTTCTAATGAATGACAAAATAAGATATCTGTGGGAGATACTGGTCTCTGCTGGGTAGCTGGTCTTGCAATTTAGAACTTATCAATTCATGTTTACAGTATGAGTGTGGATATTGGCAGAGTGTGTCTGACTGCTGAGCATGTGCATTTCTCTGATGGGGCTTAATTGGGAATATCACACACCGCCATTATGAAAACCTTGTTGTGGCATGTGATCAAAGACATCACACATCATGTTTTAAAATGTTTCCAGCTGTAACAGCTCACTCTCAGTAACTGCAACCGGCAGTCAAAGATGATTAATAAAAAAAAGCCCTAGATATCTCTGAAAATGTGAGTTATTTAAAGCAAAAACTGTAGCTTGCTCAGAGAGGAAACCTCATAGATTAAACCATAAATCCACTCATTATTAAACAGGGCAAGTCTAAATTTGGAACCAAAGCCCAGCAATTTTGAACGTCTCCACATTTCACTGATGTGTCCCTGATGATTACCATTTAATCAGCTGCAAATGCTCTTAATTACAAGATTAGTCTGCTACCAATTACCCAACATGCTAATGGTTCTAATCTTCCATTGAAGTCGAATGATTTCTAATTAGGGACTAACTGTTTCAATTCACCTAGGACC
The DNA here is from genome assembly GCA_034769265.1 of Remorina albescens. Classification (NCBI taxonomy): domain Eukaryota; kingdom Metazoa; phylum Chordata; class Actinopteri; order Carangiformes; family Echeneidae; genus Remorina; species Remorina albescens. The sequence goes on along the minus strand of CM068478.1, from coordinate 5,337,318 downwards.
CATCTGATGGGTCATTACCAACCTAGTTATCCTCATATAAACCAACTGCAGCAAGCGACACGGGTGCCATTTGCCGAGCAGCTGCAGAGGCTTTACGACCACCGTGTGGGCTGTTTCCATGTGTCATGAAACAACAATGTTTCCACTCCCTGAAAATTGCAGACACCTCAGCTCACTGAAGCTTTATGGTGCAACAGCGCACCGGGTCAATGGCACATGTTTTAGAAGTATTCTTAATTTGAATTTAATCAGTAAATTTAAGGGAAGATAATATGGCTCTCTTTTAAAGGTTTAGTTATAAATGTTTTGGTTTTTAAAAAAAAAAATAAAAGCAATGGATCGAATAAGTATGTGTAATGTGGGCTGCTTTTTGAAGTAATGAACCCACACAGAATTATCCAACTCTGCAGGCCCCCACAGCTCTATAAAGTGTTTTATTAGATATATTTTTGGTTTTCTGGTCTGCAAACCTATGCTTTTCTCACCTTTTGCTTCTAGTGAAAAAATTCTGATAAAGCCATTGTACTCTGCCTCTAGCTGAACATAGTAAGGTAATTTGCTGCTATAAAGTCAGCTTTGTCCCTCAGTGGTTACTGGAGACCATACAGGAGCCATTAGGTAAGGGAAAATTTAATTTAATCAGGGAGATAGTGAAATCCTTATCCTAAATATCAAGTGTAATAAGCAACTGTTATATAAGATTGTCACTTGGAATTAAAATGTTTTGCTGCTGTGAATGACTAGAAAGTCAGATAATTCTGCTTTAATTAAATTAACATTATATACACCTTGCTTTCAATTAATCATACATTTCTCTCCTGTCCATGTATTGTGTCCTTACTACATTTCATCTGCTATCAGTCTCCATTAACATTTCATAAAATAGTAAGCTCAGGTAACCAAGTTTGATTTAAATTTTCTTTGTAATATTTCTGTTTACAACTAGCTGTGTTGTCATTAGTAAGGGGAACTGCTTGATGGCACAGAGAACGACAGGTGCAGGGCCTCTGCTTGTGCTCAAGGAAAATGAAAATGTGTTTCTCTCTTTATCTGTCTAACACATCCTGAAAAACAGAATTCATTATTGTACCAGTAATCACATCAAGTTTTATATAATAATAATAATCAAGTAATCAAATTTCATAGTGAAGAGATCTCAATTTAAGTGAACTGTCAGTTTAAAGCAAAAACCAAATTAATTTCAGCTCTTGAAAATTTATGTGTTAACTGGGCCCGTAATCATTATATCATATTATGAGATTAGGAGATGCCTGTGAAATCCTGATGTGTGTCTGCAATAAAAAAAATATAGGGAGATGTATTAAAACCACAGCTCATAGGAGCCTGCTTCAGCCCACTGCCATTGTCAGGTTCGGGTTATAATAACTAATTTAGGATACCATAGTTCAGTCTCTGTTCAGGTTGCTCCCTTTCCCCCCTAAATTAACTTTTTAGTTTAGGCCACCTTAACATTTCTCTCAGTAATTAGCTAAATAGTTGTCTTATAGGTTTAAGAAAAGGATATATAATGAAACCTCTTCCCTTTGCTCTTTTAAAAATTAACAATTTTGGTTGTGGTTCCTACTGAAGACTGTTCTTTTCAGTTACAATTCAGTTTAGTATATCTATGGCATTTTTGGTTTCTCTTTGTGCAAGCAAGACAGTCAAAAAGTCTGATTTTGATGGATCGGTGCTGTTATTCATTTGTTTGACAGAACTGGGTTGGCCAACCAAATGCCATGGAAGGCCTGTGGGTTTTTAATTCCTCAGCAGGAGATCTCTCTTAAGTTCTCCCTCTCAAAGAATCAAAGATCAGCTAATCAGTGTGTGCTCTCTTTGTATTAACGACCTGCAGACTGTTGGCTTTTCATGGCATGCAGTCATCCAATCCTGGTTTATACTGATGTTGTGTTGTAATTTTAACAATCGCTACAAAAATTCTACCAATGTGGTGTATTTAATGTTACAGAGAAGGATAGAAATTGACGAGTGGTGCTGTCTCATCACAGAGCTCCAGCTGTTTTAGCAGGCATCTGTGAGCTCATGAGCTCAGCAGTCAGCCAAAAACACAAGCATCCATGGAGACCCACAAGTGAGCAAAACACACAGTGAAACCACCCACGTTTCCTGTGGTTGTTTGAAGAATATGAAAAATTACAAACTGCAAAAGCCACCAACAACTGTAAATGATTCTTACCTGCCCTGCACCTTGATGTCAGAGATGGCGTAAAAATATCTGGACAGGTTGTTCTCATCCACCATGGTGGCCCCAGTGGCTGGCTTCAGCAGCCTAATCCTCAGATCTGTGATGGTGAAGAAGTCCCTCAAGTTCTTGGTGGTATCCAGCTGGCCGTACAGTGAGGCCATGTTGTGTAGTCGAGGCCCGGCAAACAGGGCGAAGCGGTCCTTTATCTCAAAACGTACTGTCTTGTCGTTCTTCCACACATAGCCCCTGGAGTAGTCCTCAGTGCAGATGATATCCAGCAGGGTGCGCTGGGTGAGATCGTTCACCGTCTTGGGCTCCATGGTGAAGGCGTCTAAGCAGTCAGTGGCGTAAAACTGGTATGGGGTCCAGGTCCGGCCGTAGTCAAGCGACTTTTCCAGGACCATCTGCTCTGGCCGACCAGACTCAAAGGTCAGAACGATGTCGTCAGTCAGCTCAATGGTCTTGTTCCATGACAGCGTGATGTTGACCTGCAGGGGCTTTGGGTATTTCTTCCAAGAGGTGGACTGCCAAAAAGTTGTTGGATTACGACCTTCAAAGTCAAACATCAACTCAGGAGGATGAGCCAGCTCCTCAGTGGTGGCGTCACATTCATTGTTGCACATATAAGGATTTTCCTATTAGAAAAACAAACACACGTAAACATACGTAAGTGCACATTGCAAATAGGGTTTAATTGGTCAAATGCTCATATTGTATCATTACAATTTTTTTCCAGAAAATTTAACAATTCAGTATTTAAAGTGCTTTATACTACATCAAGAACTTAACAATTATGAGAGTAAAAATTTGATTAAAGGGAGCCCCCCCCCCCCAGTGTGGTAGTACACCACGAAGAATTATATCTTCAATAAGTAACAAATGCAATCAAATGTTATGAACTGTAGTCACGTGGTGCATTTTATAGCTTATATGAGAGAAAAGAAGATTCCCATAATTTTCTTAATATAGTAACATCAACATTTATTTTTTTGTCCTCTTACTACTTTCCTGTACAGATGGTGCTGTCAATCGTGCATTTATTCTTTTAGCATTCAAATGTGTGGAGTGTGTGCAGTGTAATACATAAGCAAATATAATGGTATTATCTGTCACTGAGATTGAAAAAGTACAAATTATAAAAGTTGCACATAGAGTAATTATGTTTGAGAGCCAGATTATTAAATTAAACTTTCACACATTGCTTAGAGATGTTTTGGGGCATGATTTGAATTCATTCATATTGGATCTTGGTAAATTGTGTCAGACGATTTGCCAGCTAACTGATGACTAGGGAAGTAAATGACAAACCAAGTGATTAGTTTTGGGGATCAAGGCCCTGGCTAAAAATATATCACATTTAATCAATCTGTTTACCTTTGTGCATGATGAATTGTGTACAATAACACTGAAAACAAAAAAGCTGCACTTTCTCGTTTCTGGAGAAGTTGAGTGATTAAATTGTCAAAAAGGCAGTTAAATATTGAGGAAAAAACACAGGTTTTAGTGAAGCAGCTCACTGTGAGAGTCCAAGCCTCACAATTTCAAACCCTAAAGCACATCCCAGATTGGTTGTTGATCTCCTTTGATTTGAATGGTTATGTACCTCTCCAGTGCCTTGTTGGCTTGCCAACCTATCACGATTCCACCACCATACTCAATAGGATTTCTTCCCCATTCAGGCCAATGTGTATTTTTATTATTTGCGCAAGAAACATTGACCCTGGAGCTGCGTGAGACAGTGACCCTCTCATTAAGATGACTCCGTGAATCCCATATTCTCGTCCAGTGCCATTCCTGTCTGCACTACCACCCAAATTGCCAGCGTAATTGATATTCCTGTGTGGTATTTCAAGATGGGAATGGCATCTCGATGAGCATTTCTTATGAAACACGCAAAGGGACATGCATTTTTCATGGGCCTGTGTCTGCTCTGTACCGTAGACATCCACCGAGTGTGGATGTGTGTGCGAGCGTGTTTGTGGGGAGAAAGAGGAGCTCTTGATGTATTTGTGTTTGTTTGTGAGAGGGAAAGGGTAGAGAGCTCTTACTGCGTTTGCCTGTGTGTGCACACGCAGTATGTATCCGTGTGTGTGTGTGTTTTTGTGTGAGTGAATAGAAAGGAGAGGAAGAGAGAAAAGCAAGACAGAGAGGGAGCTGAAACAGAGCCAGAGAGCACAAGACACACTCAAATTGACATTCCTCTCACCTCTGCTCCAGGAACAATGAGGTTAAGTGCTGATGAGATTCAGATCAACTGTAAAGCGGTTCGATAATCAGCAATCATCCGACACTCTACACGCAAAATTATCTAAAGGTGAGAACGGCGCTATCTGCAACATTACCCGCTTATCTCTCCAGTATTGCAGTGCATTCAACCCAGACTGCCACTTTGCCAAGGGAAGATCACTGTCAGGAATACTGATAAGCAGACGCCATTAAATTTTATTCGAAAAGACCAATAGCTGCTTTTTGTCTTTGTGAGTAAGGACCCCCTAAGTTTCGCTTGCCCAAAGAAGAAAATGTATGTGATGCTTTATCTTCTATGTTGGAAGATGTATGACTTCCCTGTTTTCAGATACAGATCTCCGCAGTCTATTTTATTTCCTGTGGGATTTTGATATGCTATCAGCAACCTTCTCCTGCGCTATAAGAGATAACTGTGCGATGTGGTAGAACAAGACTGAGGGATTCTGGGTCACTACGCCCGACTCAAAGGAGTCTTGCATTATCCAATTAGGAGGGTAATAAGGGTTATGCTGCTAATACAGAGAGTGGGAGAAGAAGATAGTGAGCGGGAGAGAGAGTATAAAATAAATGGACCTTGTTTGCTATGTGTGTGTTTTTTTTTGTTTTTTTTTTTTTTTTAAAGGAAGATCTCAGTTGCAGTATTCTCCTCTCATGCCCATGCACACCCACACACATGCAGAGCCAACACTACGCTTGAAAGGCCTCACTGTAGCCTGAAAAGCGAAACAGAGAGAGAGAGAGAGAAAAAGAGAGAGAGAGACACAGAGAAAGTGAGAGAGAGAGATGTGAAGCAGAGAGTTAAGGAGTAATCGGGAGGATGGTGGCAGCATGGCCACAGGGGCAATACATTGTACTTGTGTCAACTGTTTACCAATGATGTGTGCTGAGGCTCGTTATATTCCCTCCTTGTGCTGGAACAGCCTTGGAGGTCTGCTCTGAGCTCAAACCTTGACAGTACATGGAAAGAGAGGGAGGGCGACAGACATTGAGCACAAGAGAGAGAGAGAGAGAGTGATTTCCCTGTTCTCATTCAAGAGCATGAATTTTCACTTATATTTGTTTCGTTTGTTTTCACGGTTAGGTTCAGAGGAGCTGTGGGGTGGCTGCCTCTGCATCTTCCGAAATGGGAACCTTATTCACAGACAATATAAAGAACTCAGACCGCAGCATCCGTGGCTAATGAGAAAAACGATTTCCCCGCTGAACAGAGAGAAGTGGAGTAAATAGAAGCTTTAAAGAAAGAGAAATTTGCTTCATGCCGCCAGCAGAAGGAGTGTTCAGAGACCGGTGGAAAGCAGTCATAAATTCAATCCATAATCATTCTCTGGCTGCCAACGCCGACTTCAGGCCTTCAGGGAACTGATCATTCTAACCGAGGAGCCTGCTTACATATGGGAGCTAGCTGGCTGACCCCTCCATAGTTAATAATGCTCAGTAATGCGAGGGTACTTTTCTGGTCGCACAATAAGTGACATATATGTTTATATTCTCATAGAAACACCCCCCCCCCCCCCAAACACACACACAAACACACTGGAAAGCTTTCATACAGCCCAGCGAAGGTGATGATGGAAAAAGGTCAGGACCTTTCATCGGATTTCCTGTGGTGGTTATTTAACAACAAAAACAGTGCCTTATGAAAATCAATACCTTGTGTGGTCATTTAAGACCCAGGGCTTCAGTTCTATACCAGGGGGAAGCTATTGAAAAACAATAAGCCCTCTCAGCTTGATCCTTTACCTGCAATCATGGCTGTGGGAGAGGGAGATAGTCAGCAGAGAATTAGAAAGAAACAAGAGGTCTTTTTTTTTTTTTATATACCAGAATGAGATATTGACCGACTGAAAAATGTTACCCATGGTTAAAGTACAATTGCCACCTTGAAAATGTTACCTATTGTAATGTCAGATCCAACCAAAATGTCCCATGTTGATGTTGATGAAGTTGAATTTTTGTTATAATGAAAGCCATTGGATCTTGTGCATACAATCAGGCATAAATTTATTCTCATGAACAATGTAAAATAACACATCAATGCATTACTACAATTAGCTAAATGTGTAATGATATAAATTAGTATGTGTCATTATTAATTATTCCATGCTATGGTATTCAGTTCTGTTATTTTAGAAGTATTATTAGATACATATTTAGACATGAATTGCATGAAATATGTCAGTGTTTTTTCACACATTGAGTGAGTCATGTAGCACCACATTGCCCCACAGTGCAGATGTCATGGTGGTGTCACCAGGGTCACCTCAATTTGGACTTGAAGATTACAGAGACTGAATGACAAGGGCGGTTAACAGGCGCTGATATTTTACTGATCAGTTAGAGTAGCATTATGGGGGTTGTCGGAGCTTGTATTTTTTTAGAGCTACACCCATTATTGGGACTAAAAGTCAAGATATCATGGCCTCTCATGCTTCCGTTCCCCCACTCCTTTAAAAACAAATCTCCCCTAATCCCCTGCTAAATTAGAAAAATGTCACTATTTGTTTCAAAACTTAAAAGACATTGAATACAATGAAGTAACTTTTGGTCTGTGTATTTCCTGAAAATGGAAATTCTATAGTAATTGGTGAAATGCTGTGTTTGAGTGTTGCAGTACTTCCAATTTACAGCTAACAAAATCTTCAGACTTCAGCTAAATATGCACAATTGTGAAATTGGTCTACAAGTGAGAAACAAAGTCTCACTAATATTTTATATGAAGCATAAAAAATGAAAAATTGAAAAAACAAACAAAAACAAAGCTAAATTAAGTTACCTTTCTTTATTTTCCTGTAATTACTCCCAGATTACCCCCCCAAAAAAAGACTTTAACAGAACTAAGACTTTTCTGTAATAAAATACAGTGTAATCACACAGCATGTGTGTCATATAGTTTATTTATAATTATTTTTCTTGAATTTATTTGCATGATTAAAAGATCCCTTCTAGTTAATGGCCCTCTGTCATATTGTCTTCCTTCAGGGATTCTCGGGCCTCTAATGGGCCTGTCTATTATTGGTCAGGCTGACATCTCATTTGCCACCATAGCTGCTGTGTAACCAAGCCCAGCTGGTTTCTATCAATGCTATATGATCTGTCTGGGGTGCAGTAGCTTAGTACAGGAGGCCTGAGCAGCAAGTCTGAGGCTGTTCACAGCTAATGATGTCCCAGTCTCTGCAGCCTGTAAGGTCAATCCAATATCAGGGTGTCACACACAGTGTAGAAGAGCAGGAGGACGAGAGACAGAGAGACAGTGAAAGACATGAGCTGGGAATGTGAATTCAAATGTCGTTCACTGTAATGTAGTGTAATCTGGACACCTGACTCTTCAACTCACCACGGAGGCTCAGCTGATACTCGCATGTTAAATCATTGGCATGTTTAATAGTTTGTAGGACCCAGGCAGTCGTGGCAGCACATACAACACAACATAGATATATCGGCTATATGCTAATTAAATCAATGAAATCTTTGGCACAGAAGAAATGTGTGTGGAAATGCACACATTATATAAAAACGAATGAAAATACAAAACACACACAAGTGCTCAGGCACATGATGATGTGATGTGAGGAAGATGTTTAAATGAGTGACATACAGCCTATAAGACTGACAAACACAACCTCCTGTTGATGTGCCTTTTGACACAAGAGGTAGCTGAGCAGATAAATTCTAAGGCCAGTGACAGCTGCAGTTGAAGGATGGGTGCAGGCAATCCAACCAATCAGTTTAGCTGACAGATTCCTGGAGTCACAGCTCAGATCACAGACTGAAGGCATCCCGCTTTCTCACTCCAGCCACCTCCTTTAATTCACGCTTGTTATTATTTCTCATTACGTTAATAGAAAACACAATCCAGTTCCAATTTGTTTCCTACAAAGTATGCTGTCTATTGGAGTTTAGTTTCAGATAAATGCGTGTCTAAAGTTGCTCTGAGAGAGCTTTGCAAAGTTAACTAAAGATGCTAACTAAACTAATTTGAAATTACTTTATTTGAATGATGACCCTTTTTTATATATATATAAAAAAAAGACAAAATATTGCTATCAATTACCAAACTGTCCTGGATGTTATTTATGTCATTTATTTGTGGGTGCAAACAGGGACCCACACCATATAAAGAGATAATTCTCTACATAAATTGCAAAATAGTTCAGTCATATGCCACAAAACTAGAAGGGTATAATAATATTTATATTTATATTCTCAGTTAGTTACACCAATTATACTAAATCAAACTGTGAGATAATAAATTAATGACTCATTTAATTTGGATTATTATTATTTTTTGTTTTTAACCAGCCTCATCAAACCTTCCAACCCACCATACAGATTGATGTTTAAATTTGGAAATAATGGTGCATATTTTCCACATAATGCTTTTATTTGACATTGTTATACTGCATAATATTTCTTTCATGCAAAAGATACATTTTTCAAAATTATAAGTATGATTTTAACTGCCTTTGAAGAATAATCTCAGTTGCGTACAACATGGGTCTTTTTTTTTTGCTGAGCTTGATGAATAAGTTGATGTTGATATGACAAAGTTGGACTGGACAGGTGACAAATGTTCCTTCAAAACCATTTTTGGAGGCATGCACGAATGTGAGTGCACCCAAAGTGTCTAACAAATTTTTTCTCCCATTTTCCTCCATTTTCTCTTCCAAATAAGTTAAATTAGCCTCTTGTTTAAATGATTATTTTGAATTTTGTTAAAGCAATGTCACTGATTTCCTCAATGTAAACAGTTAATTCGGTAAAAACAAAGATACCTTAAACTATTTAAGGTAAAGCTATGATGTAAAACATACAGTAATATAACATTAATCAGTCTGTGACCTGTGTATGGTAGTTTTCTGCTGAGCCCTCACTAGCTACCTGGCTGCAGAGCCACTTTGGCTCAGAGAGAAGTCATTCCCACTGGACTTGAGGTGTTGCTGGATTAATCAGCCCATGTTCCTGCTTGGCCTTACACCTCAAAAACCATTTGCATCACACCAGCAGACCTGTCGCTGGCCCAAGCCCGTCTGTCACACCTCCGGTTGTCCATACTCCTTCACGTGGCGCACAAGAGGAGGAGAAAATTGATAAATGGCAGCTTGGTGATATCACTCAGCTGGAATTCAGTGCTCAGGTAGTTGCTCTCGGACAGCAAAAATGACAATGATTTGAGCTGAAGCAGTACTTTACAGAATCCCATGATGCCCATCAGAGACCACAGTAAATACCTCACTTCCCTTTGGCGTAAAAAGCAAGTTCTCCTAACCTTGCACTGGTGCAGCGCCTTGATATAACAGGGATGATACTTTGTTGTGATACTCTGAAGATGTGTCAAAATGGATGATATCAAAGTAGATCTAGGTAGGCTCGAGTGTATAGTGAAGACTGGGGGTTGATCTTTTCGGGGCTCGGTATAAACCCTGACGGAAGGGACAGCTCAGATGAGCCATGCTGAGATATTGGGAGAGTCAGAGCTTTGGCAGAAACTCAATAGAGCTTTAATGACCTGCAGTCAGGGCCAGAAGTGGTTCACAACAGAGCCAGGCATTTCATTCCTCTGACCTTCAGAGGAATGAAGGACACGAGGATTGCCCGTCTGACCTGTGATTTCTCCATCATATCATATCTGAGGTTAGAGGTTTATGAATGTCAGAGGCTTAACAACAGATAATGGCAATTCAATATCATGCATGTCCAATAAACATCACCACAGATGATATCTCAACAACCTAAATTGTCATGTGAGCACTAGCCTGAAAATAAATAATGGACACAACATTCAATGCATGAAGGCATTGAATGTTGAATGTTGAATTTTTAGAGGGCAAATACTTCACAAAATACTATAGGCACACTGTCTGCAGAAGTGGTAACTGTTTAGATGGGAAAGTGGGACTCCAAATTGTACAGAAATGACCGCAGACCAATGGTGGCTGGGCATGGGGTAAAATGTCACACAGTATAATCCAAGACTGCACCGAATGCGTCCAAAAATAGCTTCGCTTAAATATAGAGGAGCCATGACTTTTAGTTAAGGAGGTAAAACTTGCAAATACTTCAGCAGCTCCTGTTTTGGTGTCATGTGTGAGCTTTCTCACAGTGAGCAAAATTAAGACATTTACATCAGGTGGCGAAGTGAACAGCACATCAGAGGGCTATGGAGGTGACTCGCTATTGGCTCTGACATCTGGTCAAAACAAAAACATCAACTTCTCCCGATGCTTGTGTTTCAATTTGCCACATGCCAAGCACTCCGCCCTTTGGAGCGTGGCCCTTGCCAAAGTAGTCCCTTTGAGGACTGCAGCACAGCCAGTCTGGGCTTTTGAAGTACACTGCTTGGCAAATCAAATGCGCCGCGATCCACGGACGCAGCCTTGATTGGGATTCAGAAGGCGTCGGCAGATGAGGGGAAATGCACTCCACAATAATTAACACCTGGCCTCATTATCTGTCCCATGTGGTTGAGTCCCACTGGGGTAAATTTAACACCACCTTATTATCATGGGAGATAAGGGGTGTGAGCCTTGTACATTCGGTTTAGTGCGTGAATCCCTGTGTGGATGTATACAGGATTGCATCAAAGGGATTTATCCATGTATACCTGTTGTTTTTCTATGTTTACCTGTATTTGTATATACCGGTATATTTTTCTGTTTGTATGTGCGCGTGCTTGGCTGTGAGGGATTACATTCCCTCTGATATCAGGATTCACTAAAAAGCTTTACATTGCTTTAATGAGAGGATGTTTAATTCTCTTTACTGGATCTCTCTGTCTCTCTTTGTGGTGCTCTGTATTCCAAAGCGGCCAGTGAATCAAACACTGTCTGCCCGTGTGCTAAAAATTGATATCTTCTCTATTCCTCAACACAGCCAGGTATATTTTTTGTAAAACAAACGTACCAGATGAATTCACAGGCATTTCCTTTGATCCTGTACAAACAGGTCATGACACCAACAGGGTTATAGGCTTGATACTCATTGGCATTAGCTGTGTGAAACATATTCACATACTGTCTGAATAAAATTGATCTGACTTCGATGGGATTCATATGCTGGAAGATATAAGGGGCACTTAAATGCCGCTGTAGTCTCACATTTATGTTCTTAACGTCAACACGTACCAAAAAGTGACAGTCTAAACTTAGAATTAACTTTACTGTTAAAGGTGCAAACTTAGCTGAAATTGTGACAAAAGATGTAAGCTGTATGATCTTATACATAAAGCCTTGGGGTTATTTATGATTAAATAAACTAACATTTAAATGGATATATTTATTAATATTGGTTAATATATTTGCCAAAATTTTATAATTTCTTTCTAAAAGAAAATTGGAATATCATTTCTGTGCATTAATTACAGAGTTAGAGCCAGGAGGCAATTTTATTTAGTTGGTGGGGGGGCATAGTTACCTTAGGTATCTCCAAGGTCTACTCATTTAATTTGGAAAGAAATCTTGGCTGACACAATGCGATTGTTGGTGGGGGGGGTTTCCTTTGTTCCTGTTATTGTCCTGTTTTTTTTTCCCCTCTCATGGCCACTGACATGGTTACAATATTTGGAAAAGCAATTTTGTGACTTTTCTGTGAAAATCTGTAGAACTGGTTCCAGATTAGGCACCTGCACCATGTAGGTGGAAAAAAGGCTATCTTTGCATTCCTATTGATTTATTCAGTTTGAAACAATTGAAATTGAAATTGTTATTCATTTGTTACACATTTCCACCATAGCCATACACTGAACTATGCTAAAATCATTACTTTATTGATTTAGACTCTTATTAGTTTCAAATAAGCAGCTTCAAAAATGAATTAAAATCAGCTGCTGAGGGATTTCAAGGGTTCTAAAGACACAGACTCAGTGCAGCCATTTAAAATGAGATGCAGGGGTCATAGCAGAGAAATTCATAGAAACGGATGAAATTGAGAGAGTGGAGAAAAAAGAATGACAGAGCGAGAGTGAAATTGCTGTATTGTTCATCAGTGTGTTAGCTCATAGCGTGTCAACTTCGCCTCCATCTTTTTCAATCTGCATAGTTATTAGAGGCTTTTATTAATTTGAAATGCCAAAGTGAGGAATAAAGCATTACTGAAATGTCACCCTTTCACTGAGCATGATAAAATCACACCAGCCACTTTTGTAAATGACCATTCTTCCTTTCCGTACTTCCACCCCTACCACTCTGCCCTCCTCTCCGCCTCTCTACAGCACAGTCTCTTTCACTCTTTTTCCGAGATCGATATGGCCTGACAACATGATGGCTGGGTTTCCTAAGGGGAGGTTGGTCGCAACAGTTGCCTGTCATCTCACTGTTGTTTCTCTATTTCATTTCTTGCCCCTTCAGCGTTTATGAATTTTCAGAAAAAAAAAAAAATCTTTTTTCAGGCTTGACCCTTAAAAAAAAAAAAAATAATAATAAAAAAAAAAAAAAATATATATATATATATATATATATATTTACAGCCTGCATTTTCATTAGATTTAAGACAATGGATGAATGGAAATACATTGGATGCCTTTTTCTAAATGCAAAATATATTAATATCAGCCACATTCTGTCTTTTATGTGCAAGGACGTAGCTGCAGAGATTTTAGCCTAGCTTAGCATAAAGGCCAGAAGGACAGATGAAACAAGAAAATACCCTTACCAGCATTTTTAGAGGACAGTTGTTTTGATACACTTGCTTTCCTTTTTCTTTTTATATGAGAAGATTAATTCTGCTCCTGCCTCTTTTTGTAAGTACTGAGGTATACCTCAGTTAGCGCTTGCTAAATTACATGCTGACAATGGAGCCATGGTACAGGGTACCATTTTAAATTACTATTTTTAGAAGGTTTTGTAAATTAACCAAGATGTATATATATTAAGTACAGGTTGAAAAGAGTTGATAGGTTTATTTGAACAAAGCCATGTGCTAAAGTCTTTTACTTCAAAGAAATTGAGAATAGAAACTTCTTGAGAAAGAAAAATTTCTTACTTTTTGGTTGAGATGAAATTCAAACATACAGACCTACTGCACCTTGAAGGTGCATCTATTTAATGTTTATTTTTATAGATATTTGTTTTCATTGTGTGAAATAGGTAAATGGGACCTTTTAAGCATGCCTGTATTTGAAGCACAGTGTACTGTATTCCCACCATCACGCACCTTTGAGGTCAAAGCTTTGAAAGCATCACTTTCCCGTGAGAGTGCTGCTTGATTGCTTGACACTACTCAGTCTGGCTAAAATTACAGACAGTGTCTTGAGGGAGGGAGAGCAATTCACATGCACAGGCACTTTCCTACTAAAGAAAAAATAAGTTTTGGCAGATCAGTGAGCCAAGTTGAATTTATTTATTTTTGGGTAGCAAAAGAGAGCTAGCCTGCCAAATTGCTTGTGGGTAATTCACTAACTGTATATTTTACACGAATCCCATTGAACTTGTCAAGCATAAGAGGAAACTGAATGGGTGTACAAGCACTGAAGGTTGTGAGAGCAAAAATAATTGAATTTAATGGTGATGTCCTTTTATTTTCAAAATTATAGTGTGCACAGTCCCCTTATATACCCACAGCCCACCACCTTATTTGATTATTGAATAGAGCTCAGATGGAAACGGCAGAGAGCGAAAACACAGGCAGCTCTGACGAAGGGCTCAAAATAAAAGTAGCTCAAGTCCACAGGGCACCACAACAATGTCATCTCTAAATAAGTACTTCCTTGAACGCTCATAACTGTCGCTCTCCAAGAACCACTGTCTCATTCTCATAAAAAGGCCCCACACACTGCAAGGACAAATGGCTTCCTTCGTAATGAGATGTGAGACAAACACGATGACTCACACGAGAAACCTTTATTCTTGTATGATGCCTTTTCCAGGGAAATGCTAAAATTGCATTGCCATAAAAGTCTGCAGCGAATTAGTTAAATGTGGCCGAACTATCACAAGGAGGGAAGCTGAGTCATATCATGATGTAATAGGATTTCCTTTGACTCTTTCCAAAATACCTCCTTATCTCCTGAAATTTGGAGCCTCAAGGAATGCCCAGGAAATGCTAATAAGATTCATCTTGTCACTCTGCTTCTAAAGTCAAACCTGGAAGGGGAAATAAATAAGATTTAATATTGCCTATAATGTTTGTTGATGGTGAATTTGAAAAGTGGGGGAGCCAGAATGCACTCAGTATCTGTAGCAAGGTCAGGCAAAGACCTTTTGTGCAAAAAAATTAAATAAATAAATACAGATCACATGAAGATTGCCCAAATTTTTATGGCTGCATGTAGCTTTTTATAGGTGTGAATAACAATTAGCTGAAATTAGCTAAAACAATAGACTTAAATTGCAAATACTCTGAGGCAAGGCTTACAAACAAATATATGCTAATTGTATGTCATAAGATCAATGACTCACTGTTGATTTATAAAATAAATGTATCGTGTTTGTGTTATCAACATGAGCAAGATTCATCCTCTGAGTACCATAAAGGTCTAAACAATATTGAATAACAATACAGCAAATAGTTGCTGAGCCAACACTAAAGGGTTTTCTGTATGTGTTTTAGCAGCATCCAGCTGAATCAGGTGTTTCCCAGCTTGAAAAACATGTAAATATTAATTTGATGCTCTTAACGGTGCACACAGTTTTGGCACTACTACTTGCTGTGCGTACCTTTCTTCAAAATAAAATGTGTGTACAGTAATTAACCTAGAATATGTGCTCAAAATTGTTATTAAGTTATTGATTTAACAGGATTTCAGATTTATTAATCAACGTAGGTAGAGATACTTCAAAGTGGAGGACCAACCTGCTGTGACTAAAATTCTGGTATTTTGATAAAAACTGAGTGGAAAAACCACGAGCTGTGGTGGTCCTGTGCACTATGAAATAAATCATTTCACAAAACTCAGCCTGGCATACCTGATGTGAGCGAAAGCGTAAGCATTTCCACAAGGTTGAAAATAAGTCTCTGGGTTGTGACATTGCTCGGTCAAGTAATAATCATTATGCCATGCCTTCTGATAGTTCTGCTGTATCTACTCCCTGTGTTGTTTGAATTTCGCGTGCCTTGAACCCAACTGACTTAAGTGGAAAAGTGTGTCACACTTTCAATTCATCTTATCAAGGGCAAACATAATCTGGCAGAAAATCAAGGTTTGACAATGTGTCATGTCAAGCAGCTTGGTTCCATCATATGTGAGCGAATGTGTAACTTGAGAACTGAACAATATGAGAGCTGTTTATAAAGCTTTCTCTTTTCAATGCAGACAATAGGCAAGTTGATAAGTCAAGAGTGGATTTCAAACATTTACATTACAAAGTCTGATGTTTGTGTAAGCTGAGGTCACGGGCAACAAAAGAAAAACTGGAATTATTTGTAATTTTTCTTGAGAAAGCAAGAATCCTCCCTATGCCGACACAAAATTATCCAAAATTGTTTTTTTCCCATGTTACGTCTACTTGGGGAAAAAAATTAAAAAACGAATGAAGTACTTATGCATATAGTTGTAGAGACTCTATTTCAAACAGTAACCATGTGTTCAAATGTTGAGCTGTCCAGAGACACTGCATAGTCAAACCACATAGCCCATCACTTTCTTTTATATCGCTATGCATAATTCATCCGTCTTTGTATTTACAACCCTCTTAGAATTAACCTGTCACAGTTCCCGGGGAATAATGCCGACATATCTCCATCTGTCAAGTGCTCACCTTATAAGGAGCATCCAGCCTCCACATGTTCAAACAAAGCATGGATATTATGCATCATCAGCTGACAGAAAACAAGGGACAGGGAAATTAAAAAGCCAGGAGACAAAAGAGGTGGCAGGCGAGTGAAAGAATAAATGATGATTTCCCCCCTCTCCTGGAGTCGGGGGACATGTTGCATGTCATCTTGGTGTCTTAGTACGCAGTGGTGCGGTGATGATGTGCTGGGCAGGGCCAGTTCAGAACAGAGTCAAGGGCACCGGGGTGACGGGGAGCTAAGCACTCCAACTGTTCCCTGTCTCCAAACAAATATATGGATGAGTGAATTCCCTCCGTCCTCTGAGGCGGAAGAGTGCAGAGATCAAAGAGGGGCAATGGCAGTTTCAGCTTTGACCTCTGAACTGCCCGGTTATTTCAGCATCTAGAAACTGAAACCCTGTTCATGACATTGATGCTCCGACTGCTCCAACGCAGACAGCGGCTCGGTCTGAAATCACTAGCAATATTCTACATAGTCACTACATAATCCTCGATACTAATTTAATTTCTATATCCAATTTTACATAGAAATTTGGCAAAAGAAAATACTTTAAATTTAATAGTCCAAAATTATCAAATGCCAAAATTGCAAATATGAGACATAAAATGATGGATGAAGCAAGATGGTGATTACTCATAACTGTCTCAAACCTCTGTTTACTGAGCGTCTTTTAAACCAGAAGTCTACTGAAATGAATGAATGAAGCCGTCATGGTCCTAGGCTCATAAAGTTGGATGAAGATTTGATTAATCTAGATTTTTAATCTGATCAAGCCTGGTTATTAAGTTTTTATGCATGAAACTGTTCTGCAGCAGCAAATACAGTTTTCGATTTAATGTCGCACAGAATGGATTAATTGGTATTGTAGCCATGTTGGATGGGGGGGGGCTTAGTAGCTTCGGTTTCGTCTAAATGTCTTTGTGTGTTTGGCTGCTACAATGATTTGCCTGATATATTCAGATTATCTGTGTTTGTCATTGGGTGCTTGGTTGATAGCATAGCTTCACTGTTTTGTTTTGTTTTGTTTGCTGAAAAACATCTCCATTTGCGAGAAAGAATAACACTGATTTAAAAAAAAAAAAAAAAAAAAAATCCTTAATTTTACACTCACTAACAAACAAACACTTTCCAGGAAACAAATTATTCCTTTGAAGTTGATTCATTTCTTCCAAACTTTCACAAGCAAACTGAATCAGTAGTTCAAAAGCACATTTTGTGGAGTTGAAGTGCGAGTCATTGTGCAGATTCACCCTTTCTGTTCATGACCTCTGCTGTCTGTGCAGCAGAGGTTACTTCCCTTTCTCTCTTTATAATCTATTTCTCTTTCCAAAGTCTATTCCATCAGTTCTTGTTGGCGTGAACGTCACAGATTCAAAGTTCACAATGGCTCCCATCATTGCCAGCAAAGATAAGTCTGCTGCTCTGACTGTCAATAACGTGGCAGTCTCCAAGCAGCTTAGTGGGAGCTCTCAACTCGTCTTTCCTCCCTAAGCCTCCGAAGGGGCTGTGTGGTGAACTGGCAGCCAAAACTCCTTTCATCCATTCTCAGAGAACTGAGTAAAGTTCAGAGGAATTACAAGAATATGCCCAGTTAAACTCTGAGTAACTGGAATAAACGCCATTACCAAATCACTCTCAGATTATACAACTGCCAACATGGTGCAGATGAATCAGCATGGCTGCAGATACTGTAGAGATGGCGGGCAAATGATACCTGACTCAAAACTTGCATTCATTCATGTAGATCCAGAGCCAGATCTCTGAAGATGCTGTGGGAAAACAGAGTTTTTCTCAACCTCTTCCTCAAAGATTTTCCCCCCGAAGTGTTTCAAACCAACAACCCACTAGGTGAAAAGTTTCAGTAATCAGCAGGGCACTAGTTCAAACACTACCCCACCATGGCAGCTGCTTGCCAAGGTGGTCTGCTTGACAAAACAGAATTTATTTACCCAGCAGACTCAGATTGGGAAAATTTTAAGACACTGTGGCAGCCATTTGCCAAATGCTTATTTATTTTTTTGTAGAATAAACATGTCCGTGCCCATTACTTGGCAAGTACAAATGATTTGGTTTGACTCTGAAGTGTATGAAAATTAAACATCTTCTCTCAATGAAGTCTATGTAATGGCCTGCCACTTTTATGAATTGCCGTTAAATCCCCCAAAGCCAACCTGATTTGGACTTGAGTGAGTCAACGAAGTGCTGTAATTAAAAACACTCTTGTGTCTGTTAACCATATCAAAAGTGATTATGAGAGGTTTTAGATGCAGATGTCTTTCAGCAGGCGTTACTCTGCATTAACAGCTATTGTTCATTAGGGCCCATGTAGTGCACTAGTGTGATAATTGTCTTGTCTGCAACCATTCAAAAGGGTCAATTAAATAATTTGCATTGATGCCAAATATTAAATTTGTGTTATTTCCGTTAATTATAGCAGGAAGGAGATATTTAAAAATAATAGCAAGAACCAATATATCAATTTACACAGCCTTCTCGTTGCTCACTTACATTATAGTGTATGCATTTCAACCATGGAATTAAATATTAAAATGTTTTAGCTTGGATGCTGCCTGTTAGAAAAAAACCTTAACTGGTGTCGAATGATAGTGAGCAACAGACCACGGTGCACAGCAGGACAGCAGCCTTAATACCAACACATTTTGAACAACCTCTGAAGGTCTGCAGCTAAAAATAAAAACAGGGCTAACTCCCTGATGCAGAACACCTGTCCTGGGCACTGTTTATCCTGATCTCTCTTTATCACTTCCATTCAAGAGAAAACAGATGAAATTTGAATCAAAACCAAAAGAGTATCTTTGCATATTTCATCCAAAAACAAACAAAAGAAAACCCCTCAAACTGGAAATATCTAATCTTCAGTGATTAATGCCATTTTCATGTTTGAAGATGCAGCCATAACTATGTTTGCCTGATCCCAATATGGACACAGAAGAGAAAAAGTCATTGAGTGACAGTAATGAGAAGGCAGGGGGAAGGGAGGGATGAGTCGTCCCGGATACTTTGACCACCTACTCTGAGGAAAACCGACTCCTGAGGAGACTGATTAGACCGGGCTTGCAACTGCAGGCAACTCTGTGATTGGCTAAAAGAGCTCATTTGCATGCTCATCTCATCTCCAACAAACTCTCAGGAAGCACCGGTGGATAAGGTCACTGGTGTCACTCTGTCTGTGTGCCAGCTGAGAATGTAAATGGATCAAACGCCCAACATTTGTTTGAGTGAGTGCAGAGGGAGCCTATGTTCTTCATCATCTGGACAATGGTGACCTCAAATTCATGTCAGAGGTGGCAGACATCCTGACAGTCAGATGTAGAGACATTTACAGCATGATTGTACGCATGTGTAGCAGCATTGTAGGTGAAAAGCTTCACCTGATATAGCAGCAGTAGTGCTAAATCCAGTCAGTGAGTGTTCCTCTCCTTGGACTTATAGTAATTAATTTTTAAAATTCACTATTTATTTTATCGCCACTTTTATAAATGAAAAATATACCTTATAGAAGTGTGACGATGATGACATACTCATGACATTATGAAAGTCCGTATAAAATATGCGATTAATTATGAAAATTCAAATATGCAGTTTACTGTATATAAAACAACAACTAAAAGACAAAAAAAGGTCAGGATATGGACACGGAATATTTAACTACCAACAATTACTGTAGTAAAATGACATATCTGTCCAAGCATTTTGCCTTTCTGTGTCTCTGTTTGGCTCTTTATGCCTCCCTGTGTTATGTTAATGTTGCGTATTGAGGATAATCTGCTGGGCTGATCGAGGTTTTACAGTTGGTTTTGATATAAAGCTTTGCAGAATGTTACACAAGACTGGGGACAACTGTGACTCCTTTTTCATCCTACAGTGGCATTAAATGTCTCAATGCCATCTGGAGCCAAAAGAAGAAGAAGAAAAAAAAAAAAACCCTCTCCTTTTAAAGATGCCCATTTTAATTGGATAAATATTTACTTGCAGGAGCTCTCAGCGGGCGCACACACAACTTTGAATAAAGCGCTGTAAAGCCTGTGGGTTCTTGCTGCTTACTTTGAGTGTGATTCTAAACAAATGCAACCCGGGGTTGAACTGTTGATAACGGTTGATAAGGGCCAATGAAACACAATGCTGAAAACACTGCAGTGAACATGCAGTGCATAGTAACTTTGGCAGCAAAATTACCATGTCACTCTCAACACTGATCCTTCCTCTGTGCCAGGGCATTTGTGAACATGCGTGTGCTTGCAACTATTTGTGGGATTTCTAAGAGTCGGGGTGTATCTGAAGTCATCTGTAACTAAACTGCATGCATATTTATGTATACATTGTACTTTGCATACTTTACAAGATTAACATTGCCGTACATTTGACCAACCTAAATATTGATGTAGTGACAGTGGGTGCTTGTCTCCGGAGTCTCGGGGGAGACAGGGTTATATTTTACACAGGAGGAGGATATGGTTAAATGTCTAGAGTTGTATGCAAAAGAGCAAAAAAAAAAAAAAGCTGGGCCAGTCATGAATTGTCAAAATTTTGTTGAACTTATCCTCTACAATGAGTGTGTATATTTTTTTAGATGCATTAATTTGTCGATGCACATAATAGAGTACATGATTGTGGGTCTCATTGATAGTTTTATGTTTGTATGTGTTTGTGCTGGTGTGCTCCTGTCTGTCTCCACACCTCCTTTTGCTTGTCTAATGTTTGTGTAAATGCATGTCAACAGCAGTTTGTGTGTGTGTGTGTGTGTGCTGCTGCTGCATGTTAGTGCTTGTATCCTAATACACACTGGATCTATCTGTACATTAATCTCAGCAGCAGCACGTTGCCTTGTTATGTACTGCTCTCTACCCCTGACCTAGTATGCTGTGAGATTTTGTCTCCAGCCTCATTTGTCTCCATCAGGGGACAGGCGAGGTTACGACTCACCAAAGCGCAATACGTTTCTGGTGGATCTCCACACGTGATATTTGGGGGGTCGAGGGCCACTCGCAGGTACTTTGTCATGTCGGTGGCTTCCGGCTGACAGGCCATGTAGTCCCATGCTAGGCCTTCCTCTGTATAGATCTGGGACTTGCACACGTCATAGTGTCCCCAGGCCGCTGGGTAATGTTGCATGGCATGTGCCACGCTGGTGCAGACAGTTTGCAGAATGAACAATATAGGCCAGAGCATCGCTGATCTTGTTTTGTGCGTTTTCTGTGGAATTCTTCTTGTTTAGTTTTTTTGTGTCTGAACAGCTGCTGCTTCGTCACAAAGACAGCAATATCACTGAGAAGTTTCTAAATGGGCTGCAGCTTTCAGCAGTGAAGTGAAGGAGTTGGGAACTGTGGCAGCATGTTGCTACTTTTTTGCGGTAAGCTTCAGGCAGTGATTAGCCCCCATTCTCTTATTTTGTCTTTGATTGCCGCCGATTGTGCCTGATGAGGTGTGTCAAAAACTTTAGCCTCTCCAGAAGTGTTGAATGTTGATGTAAGGGTCAACTGACGGTCAGGCGTGATGAACAGCGAGAAGTGCCACTCTTTATAAGTCAGTAGCTGTCAGATGTCTTCGCTTGATTGTCTGTCACTTGTGGGCTTTTATTTTTCGCCACAAGCAGCATCCTAAAGGAGAGAAGAAAAAAACGCTGCAGTGAGTAAAACAGATCACATAAACATCTGGAAAAATTTAAAGCACCCAGCAGAAATATTGACATGAACTCAACATGGGCTAAGGGCACTAAGGTGGATAAGTAGTGGATCTTTCTACCGACTACTACAAACATGCACAAAGTACGTACAAACACAATGCAGGGTCTCACTCTTTATATGAATGCCATGATAATAACCTCGCCAAAATCACTATATACATATCAAATCAAGCTTGTTCTCTGAAGTCTAAGCTCCACTTGATTTTCATACAAAAAGGCTCATTTCCATGTGTCAAGTCACTGCAAATTCCTAGCCGAAGCTGGAGCAGTGTTTGTCCCGGCGCCTTCAGAGGCATTTGGGAAATATTAAAGCAAAATTGGGAGACAGAAATGGTCTGTTTGAGGGATTGTATTTTTCTCAGAGCTATTGCAAGCCATCAGTCAAATGGCCTAACTTGTCAGGTAATGATGCCTGGCAGCAGTCAGCAGAGACCCCTACGATCTGAGTGTCTCAGGTAAAGATTGTATGTGTTAGTGGGGAAAATAAAATGGAGCTGCTTCATAGAGTGCTGAGATGGCCTGAGGTTTCACCTTATTGAAAAGAACCTGATGTCCGTGGGAGTAGCTTATCATAGGGATGCGTAAACATTTCAACTTAACCTTCTGCCCATTTAGGGCGCAATTTGAATGTGATATAACGTTTAAAGTCCAGGTCCGTTTTCATTTCCTGTCGCCATAAAAAATTCTTATTAATTCCAATGGCTACCAAGACTTTTAAAAATGCCTGGCACAACCGTTGTGATCTCACAGAATGTCTGCTCAAGCAGCAAGAGGTTAAATGCCTTGCTTAAGGGCACTTCAGCGGCACTCATGGAGATGAAAGTGTTACTTATACAGTTTCTACACCCAGATCGCCCCCCTCCCCCCAACTGATAAATGCAGCTAAACCGAGTTTCCGGTCAGTAGCTTTATTCTTTACCCTTTTCTCTTCTTCGAAGTCTTCTAGAATGAAAATGTTCGGGTAACCTGGGGTCTGGAACATGTAGAGAGACTTTTATGTTCAGGGAAAAGAGCTGTTTTTTTAGAGGTGGGGTGGTTATTTTATAAGATTACCGGATTTTACTGAGAAGTTATCAATTCAAATCAAATTAAATAATGAGGGTATTAAAAAAAAAAAGTCATCATACGAAACAGCAAAGATTTGGATAACAATTTGGAAAACATCAGCCCTTCTTAATGAGTTCTTGTGTCTGCATGTGTGTGCACACATGTAGGCAGGCTTCTGTGCTCCCTGCTGACACATGGATGCTTTAAAATTTAGGATTGCACTGCAAATTGAATGGGTTTTGACCACATCTGAGGCATTTCGCTGCTGTCCTTTTCCCAACCTAATACCCCTTTTATAAAACTACTCCAGGCCTGAATAGATCACAACTGTAATGAGAGAAGTTCATCTGGGCCAGAAAAATGAAATTTGCTTCTTTTTCGACCTGACAGAGCCTTCAAAGTGAGCTGTGTCAGGATGTATGAATGGGAGGCTTCGTTTGACAGACCTCTAGAGGGAGATGGAAAGAAACTAGTGAGAAGGTAGAATTTTTGGCTCTTTAAATGTGGCCATGTCAATCACTTGAGAAGGCGAAATTACAAATGACAATTATTATAATATGGCTGGAGCTCTGAGTGATGAATAAGACATCTATTTCATAGGTATGTATGAATAAAATGTCATAAATATACATAAGTTAACTCCTGATCAGAAGTGCACGACAAGATGGGCCGCTCTCATCTCACACACACATAGACACACACGCACGTGCACTCACACAGACATGCACGCACATCTCACCTAGATAAAACTCCATTTCATAATACTGAGGTTGACTTTCATTATAAGGACAGTCAAATTATGTACCAGCAGCAGGGTGGTGGAGGTCGCCTATCTTATTTTCATTTAATAGGGAACATTCGAACCCAATAACTGACAGTAAATGGAGCTAACCATGGGCACATTGGTTTTAATTCGTGGACACCTGGAGTAATGAAAGCCATACAGATGAAAGGAAGGCGTCGGAAGCTCTGTGAATCTGCGAGAAACAGGTTTCTTTCAACATCAGAGCAAGAGTCAGGTGAAAGGAAAGGGGGGGAAGGACAGAAAATATTAAATATTCTAAATCTCAACTATGCAGAAGAAATTCTTTCTGCATACAATAAGTGTCCTGACACCATTTAAAAAGCCAATTCATCTGCTTTCAATGATGAAAATCACTCAACTGTCCCATGTATGAGTGTGTTAACAACAGAATAATAGATTTGTAATCTTCCTTGGTGCTGTTGTGGTCACCAGCTCATTTCTTACAGCATCAGATTCTTTACACAAAGCTAAAAATGCAATATAGAGCATAATCCTCCCCTCCCTTGTTTTCCCTGCCCCTGTCTGATACTCAGGGGCACTCAGGACGCAAGGAAAAACTCAAGAATGTTATAATTTCACTGAGGAAAATATGAGGTCAGATTCTATATTAAAAGTCATCAATATTTGAGAAGCTCTTCATATGCAGGGAGAGAGAGAGAGAGAGAGAGAGAAAGCTTAGAGCTTAGGGTGACCACCTCACTTCTGCCCCCCCCTCTCTCTCTGTCTCTTCTCCCTCACTTGTTTTTGAATCTTCTGAAACACCCCCTTGTGTCCGTTTGCATTCCATCCCCTGGGCAGCTCATGCATGGCAGAGTGTTTTAAAAGTCAGCGGGCAGCCGTGTCCCGTGGCTTGTTCTGGTTAGGAACTCCCAGCCAGTCTCTTAAAAAACCGTGGCAAATGTATTCTATTCATTTTATAGTAATCCATGCTGAAGTGTTGCGGTGCGCTCTGTCTCTGAGTGCGGCGTCTTGATTGCCTCTTCGCTCCTACACAGGGCAAGTGTGGAGGGGAGCTGTCCTTGGAGCTGAATTATCAATGCTGACTGCATGGACTAGCAGCAATGATTACATATGGCCCTTTTATTGGTTTTTAAAACAAACAAACATTCAAGAAACAATGACAGGACAGGACTGATCATCCAACTGTGGTTTGTCCCTCAACAATTACTATTTTGTTGTATTGTCTTTGTGTGTTGAGCACCTGGTCAGGATTTTGGATGTGTGCACATACAATGCTGCCTCGTTTAGTGTTTATTGATTTTGCTGACTTCCAACCAATAACTTCTGATCCACGGCCAGTTTGAGCAGACTGATGCTTTGTGGCTGGCTGATGAGTGCAACAATAACCAAGGTAATGCTTCCAGTGTTGACGAGCCAAGAACCAACCCTTCCATATGAATCACAGTGGGATCGACTGGCAAATGGAAACATGTCTGTATTGGCATACGATTGTCCCTCATTCAGCCTCTCAGTCCTGCCCCCCCCCCCCCACCATGTCTTAGACTCTCTCAGCCTTCCTATACTTGATCTGTAAGCACATAAAGCATCCTGTTAATGTCCCTGGGCTGCACCTTTAACCTCTGCAAGTGAAGTCACATTACTCCTTTTCTATTTACAATGAAGGCAGATGCTGCTTCCCTTCATAGAGCCTTTTCCCTAAGAGGATGTGGTTGGTGTGGTGACAATGTGAGGGTCCCTCAGTGTGGAGTCCAGCCAGCCAGCCTGCCTGCCTACACCGCTGCCACATAAATCTGCTGCCATGCATTATTCAAAGACTTTCCCCTGAACGACTGAAATGCAAACATGCAGACCATGTTGCAAATATAAAAAATATATATATCCAGGAAATCTAGCATTCATGGAGTCAGAGCCCACAAATCTCATATTTTTCTCCGGACATCGATTAAATTTTAATTGAAATGCAAAGAAAGCAACCGTTGGACAAGAGCTTGCGGTGGATCAGATAATTAATAGAGGCTGTGCCCGGCGTGTTCTGGGTCACATTTTGCGCAGAGGCGAGGCACACCTGACCTGCTGCGCAACAGGTTAAAGTGACATTATTTCATTTAACAAACCGGCGGTTTGTTAACGGGGATACAGTCTAAATAAACAACAGCTGTAGACAAAGTGTACACGATGCAAATTCAGATTTATAACATTTAAAATATCCCAAAACATCGAAGATTCTCCTCAACGGAGTAAAACTCCTCGAAGAGGACAAAACGGGAAAACGCTGGATACAAACCTGCAGTGTTGTGTATATCGGCTGGTTTTGACCCACCTCAGACCTGATCCGCCCATCAAACAGCCCTCTATAATAAACTCTCTTATTGCCCATTTAGTCCCGATCATCATCAAGCAAAAAACGTTCAATCCGGATGCTGAAAACACAACAATACTCACATTTCCAGCAGCTCCTGGAACAGACTGCTCATTCAACAAGTTATGTGTCAGAGCAGTTGCAGAAACACTTTCTCATGCCTTCTCCTGCTTCTTCTTCTCCTTCTCCTCCTCTCCTAAATTATTCTCATTTTCCGGCAGGCGGTTCGATAAACAGGCGACGCAGAATTTGCGCGATTCGGGTTATTATTATTATTATTATTTTTTCTTTCTTTCAGTCCCAACTTCACTTCCAACTTTTTGTTCCTTTGGACTAAAAAGCGGACTCTCCTGTCTCCGATCTGCTCTGCTCTGCCCGCGCTCACAAAGCGCTGTCGCGCGTCGTCTGGTGTCCGCACGAGCCGCTGGGCTTTACTCAGCGCTGCTCCGCGCGCGGCTTCCGTCGGAATGGCGCACGGCGCGGCGAGCACTGAACGCGCGTCAGGCTTCAGGGGGGATTCACGGTGGCCCCAAATTCATTAGAGTCCATCAGCGCGTATTTATTTATTTATTTTTTGGTTTAAAAAAAAAAAAAAAAAAAAAAAGGGCGTCCCGGCGGAGGGGCCACTCCGGGTGCTTCGGAGAGGTTGGATAGATTCCTCAGCTCAGCCGAGGTGTGGACGGGAGAGGAGGGGAGAGACAAACGATCTTTCCTCAAACGGAGCCACGATGTCCAGTTACATATTAGCGCTCCGCCGGGTCCTAAAGATAACACCAACAGCCTGTTAAAACCCAACTTCACCCCGTTATTGTCACCCGGCTGTTGAATTCCAGCTTCGGTGCTGAACCGAGCCTTTTATTCTAACAGGGTCTTATTTTTCACCTCCCATTTGTGGTCGATTGGCTGTTTAAAATGGAACTCGAGGATTAAAAAGGTGATTTTAGTCCGAGAAATACACCGTGTTTTATTTAGCCTTTATGGAGGGAAAACATTTTTAGACTCTTGCATGTTAAAACTTGCTCAGTAAACGAAGGTATGGCTCATTTGGAGGGACACAAAAGCGGAATATATTCTAGTCGAAGTTTCCTGATAAATCCTCAGCATCGCCTTCCAGCCCCAGTGCTGCCTAACGCCCTGCAAATCGCACCTATCTGGATAAAGTCTGCAAGCTTTTATTATCACATTCCAGTAGCCAGAATAAAGACATGGAGGCTGCGTGTGGGAAGAAAACGCACCGAAACTTAACAGAAATCTACTGTACAACACAATTAGGATGCATCGTAAGTTACAAGAATAGAAGCACAGAGGGGAGACGAAAAAAAAACAACAACAAAAAGCTAAAACGGAAAACACCCTCTGTCTGAAAACACATTATAATTAGGTTGTTTGCCAGGAAGATGATAACTGCCCAGAGGTCATAAACACAGATTATTCCCACCACAACACCGCTTCAGGAGTCTGCGCTTTCAGAGAAAAAAAATATAAAGATCTTACCTTCCATCTAAGGAATGTGGGAGACTGGAAATGCGCTTGCAAAAGGAAAAAAAAAGAGAAAGAGGTGGATTTTTTTAAAAGGAAAAGAGAGAGAGAGAGAGAGAGAGAGAAAGAAAAAAAAAACTCCTCAGTTCGGACTTGTTGGTATAATTATTGGGCGGAATTTGAAGGCAGAGCAGAAGGAATAACTACAGTTAGGTGCGTGTTGCGGGCTCCCTTGGCGAGGAGTCATAGATGTCACCCTCTCCACTACAGGGTGCCAAGCAGCACGGCAAACAACCGCGGTGACAGGTCGCTTTGAACACGCATTTTAATTGTGCTGTAATACCAACTGGTGTGGATTGCACGATAAAAAAGCAACCGCGCCCAGCTGAAGGTCACCACGGTAATTGAGTAGACTGTATCCCATGTCGGTGCAATAAACTCTTTAATCCTTCATTCATGTTTCTTTGGGTGTGCAGAGGGAGTGTGTCATGTCAAAGACGCAGCCAGCTTTCTTTCTTTCATTTTTCTCCTTTGTATCTCTCAGTTGCTGCTGTTTGTATATCGTTTAACGAGGAATGCAAAAAAAAAAAACTGCTCTGGAGACCTGCTCAGTTTTCTCACATTAAACTGCTTTTTTAACGCGTTGGGAAACATACTCTTTTTTTTTTTTCTGCGCCCTTGGCAGCCACTGCGCCCCTCAGGCAACTTCACCACCTGCTCCAGTGGATTTTTAGTGAAGACAGTTAAAAAAAGATGTTACTCATTAAGAACACTCTATGGCGGTTGGTTGTGACTAATGCACGTTTATTATAGTAACATTTCACTTTGTGGCTCTCATTAAGATCTTCCCTCTCATCCATCCACAATCATATAATCTCGAAATTTAAGAATGAATCATCTTGTTTTGAAAAGGTCAATTTGACCGTCTGTATTTTTCATTTCTTTCCTTACTTCCAGAAACCATACTTCAGTGCCTAATAGTCTCATCTCCAGTCTTCTTTTACTTCCTCTCCCTCAGTTTTTTTTTTTCTTTTTACAGAGGCTGTAAACTGTGAGCAGCTGAGTATTTAAAATGCTCCCGAATAGTACCACAAACATATTGATTTTTGGCAAATTAATATGCAATGAAAGACCTGTAATCCCTATGGGGGGGGGGGGGGGGGGGGGGATCAGGATGCCATTTCTGTTCTAATAAAGGCAGATTTTGGTCGGGACCAGGGCTGAATGACAACAAGTCTCTCATACCCACTGAGGTAAGTGGCTCACATTGTATCAGAGGGTTCAGCCTTTGCTTGGAGGGACTGCTGCTCTTGACATTTCCATTAAATCATTCCTCCCGGAAATACTACCATACCACCCTGACAATCACATGTATTACTGTGCCTTCTCATTCTGATTCTAAGCTGTGTTGATAGATAGATAGATAGATCATTGACCTATAGTCCAACAATTATATTTCAGTAAAAATGATCAGTTTCAATAACAATAAAATAGCTTTTTTTTAATTTTAATAATTTTTCTCAGCGAAGGTGAGTCAGAGGAATAGAGTTTACAGTCCCACCAGCAGCTCTATGAAGCTGTAAGATCAGCAGATTTCTGAACTAAATGCTAATATCGGCATGCTTTCCATGCTCACAATGACAATGCTAACCTGTTGGTGTTAAGGTGATATTGAGTTCAATACCGAATGCTAAAATGTCCTAATTAGCTCAAACCACAGAATACAGCGAAGTCTAAAGGGTATGTTGTGAGTTTTGTTGCAATCTACACACAAGTTACAAATGCAATTCTTTTAAAAACATAAATGTTTTCCTCATTGAGGTACGAGATCACAGTTATTAAAATGAATTCTCAGTCTTTGGAAAAATGAAAAACTAAAATCTATCGGCTAGCTCTTAGGCTCTTTCAGTCTGGATAAAAACTGTAGACCACCTGGCCAGCTGACAAACCTCTTGGTGCAAACAGGAAAACTTCAGACCACTTGTATGAGAAATTTCAACAACCTCAAATGCCATATGCCATTTGTCCGTGGACAGTGACCTTGTAGGTTTTCATCTTTTCTTTCTCAATATTTTTAATTGCATAAACAGTACAGCAGTGGCTATTAGACCATGGTTCATTGAACATCGCCACTTGCTGTAAACAGTTGTTCAGGGTTGTGGGAATAAAAAAAAAAAAATGCAGCAGATGGCTGTTCTCGCCAATCTCCTTCCGGTTCCCTCTGGTCAAAAGCTGTAGGGTCAGCTGAATGAATCCACAAAGCCTACTTAAAACCACATCGGAGTGTCAGGAATCCTTCCATAGCTTTTTTTCAACAGCGCACTTCAGGGTACAACAAGGATACAGAGGTGGAACCTGCCCTCTCACCCTCTGCATGTCCTCTCCCTTGGTTCTGCCGAGAGCTCGGGTTGACGGCGATGGAGGGTTTGCTGTTTGATTCAGCTCCCGGGGGTCTATTGATAGTTTCAAAGTGGAGTCCACCTGCCACTGCTTTAATCATCCGTGACCCCACCTGCATGTAAGAAGCCCGTGGAGGGGGGCAGGATCAGCAGCCCTGTACGTGGGGGTTTGTGTGTGAGCAGTAAAAAGAAAGAGGAAAGAAGACAGAGAGACAGATATGGGGAGAGGATAAAGAAACATTCAGACCTGCAGAGATAAGATGGGGAGAAAGAATGCATCTGTCAAGCCACTTTTCACCCCTGCTACCATCAAACATTGTGTGGGTTGAGATTTTTTCCGCACTTGTAACAAGAATTCAGAATAACACTTTTTTTTATTCCATCCGGCTTTGGGCTCCTGTTTCTCATGAAGCATTTCTGTCTGGTTTAAATGTGTTACTAGTGTATTTAATCAGTTTTTCCTCCAGAGGTGGAGCAGAGTGAATCAGCATGCAGGCACAACTTATGGCTGCCAAATTAATTCAATTTATTCCAAAGCCTTTCTTAAGGCCAAGGTTGTAATTATGCCATGCAATTAGAGGGGATATAAATATTAGATAACTTCCCAATTTCCAGTGAAAGTTAACCCAAAAGTTGTTTTTCCAGGTATTGGTGATTTACATAAAGAATCTCAGAGTGCTCGTGGCCATAATTAAGGTAACATTCACATACTACTACAAACATCACTCATCTATTGTTGAGTTAAGATGAGAGGGTTGTTACTGATGTGATGTAATGTTTACCGATGCTAACCGCTTCACCCATAGCCATATTGATAATTGGAGCAGAACTTCACCCTTTAAAGTGACAAGCAACCTTGCAGTGGCATCTGATGGTATCTTTTCACCAACAGGGCCATAGTTGTGGAATTGAGTGGGTTGTTACTGCAAATAAAAGTCTCTGTTTACATGGAATATGTGATACTTTTCTTGAGAGTATGCCAAAGCCACTGCAGTGCAGCTAAGAACAGGAAGTGATCAGGGTGTGGAAGGAGATGGGAGAGTCAGGATACACACTTTGGAATTAGTTCAACCACAGCAGTGCATCTGTGGGTGTGTTCCTCTCTGGATGTGTGTACTCTTTTGAGACATTTAAGCTTGTAAACATCCTTATTTACTTCTCTGGTGAAATGGAACAGATAAAACTTAGTGAAATGACTACTTTCCTCTAATAGTTACCAACACAGGGAGTTCATTTAACTGTGCTACTACAGCATAATTGTCTTAAAGAAATCAAACCAGAGTGTTTGGTAATTGGTAGTCTGGTTCCAAACCAGCAGACCTTGCACTGCTGGTTTGGAACAGCCAACCAATCTGAGCTGCACCAAGAGCAATGATGCCTCCAAATTGCTTGTTAGCTACATAGAAATATCTGTGAAAATCAGGAAAAGCAAAATGGCCAGAAAACTGATAGCAAACATGGATGCGATTGAAACTGTACTGAAATAGCGACATTAAAATTTTGGGGGTATTTGACATTAACTCCTCAACTGCTGCCAAAGCTTTTGCGATGCCAGAGGGACCGACACTTCACTGGCTTCAGACTGATTGGAGCGACAGACTGAGGCAACAAGCCTGTCCGTAATTGCTCTGTCAAACAAAGATCCTGGGAGTGTTGTGGAGGTTGGTGTGTTTGAGGGGCCAAGTTCAATTTGCTGGACTTTGTTAGCAAAATTGTTAAAGGCCAGGGTGGTTCATGGCACTGCGGCTCACACAGCAGTCAGAGAGAGAGCGAGAGAAAGCAGTCACTGTCCACCTGAAGTAATGAAGCTCAGACACATGAACACAAGATCAGGCTGAACAAATGAAGTGGAGTGGGATGGCAATTCCATTTGATTAACAGGAGAGCTTAAATGGTGCTGCTGGAGGAACTCTTTAGGCTCACTTGGGAAACATGAAGCCTGTTTCTCCTTACCTTCCCTCTACTTTTTTACTACTCTCCAGATCTTAATCACATACATAATTCCTCTGTTCTGCGTCAGATTACTCAGGTCCCCACTTCCTGTTTTGTGTGGTTTAGCAATCCTATTGAATCCTAATTGGCAAGCAAGTTAACATCTAGTTCAGGAAAAGGCTAATGATCTCAGTTGCACCAAACTCCATAAAAGCAGAATTACTTTTTTCAGATACATAGACTGCCAAAGACTGCCCTCTTTGTGCTCCTCGAATCTGGACTCAAAAGTCTTATTGCGTGGGAGGTGCACTTCTATTCTTTGCCAGGTACGCGAGTAAGCGGGTGGCACCTCAGCTGCACCGAAAACCAGGGCACACAAGCAGCTGGAGCCTGGCATGGCTTGCCTTGAGAGTGGCGGGCAATGTGCCAACCTCTCTGGGAGCTGTGCTACATTTCACAATATGATGGATGGCACAAGTCATTTTTTAACCATGACAACAAATCAGTTCATCAGCAGCCTTCCTGAATATTTGAGAGGGGATAAAAGCTTTGTTTTGGGATCAAGGCAAAATTAAAACCCTAATGAGGTGATAACTGTGAACTATTCCCGCCTGAACTATAGGCTAGTTGACATATTAGGATTGTTTCCTGCACTCTGCCTTGAATAGACAGATGGGATGATTCTGCTAAGTGTTTCATTGTGGCTTTATAGGCAGATAGCTTGTACTCACCATCAGCTTATTGAAATGCTCATGACATGATGACCTTGGATTAAAAATGTTTTCACAAGGATTGAATCAAAGTGCTTGAGGTATCAAAAAAGCTCATCTTGAAAGTAAGAAAAAACCTGCATGGCTGTAAGGGTGAAAAAGAAGAATAAACACTTTTCTGTCTGCAGTTTCTCTTGTTTGCAAAGAGTGAACCATTGGGTTTTGGTTGCTCTTAGTTTTGATTCATGTCTAAAAAGCCGTGTGACCCTCTTGACATTTATTAGGTACAGTATGTCTAAAAGTCTACATTCCCTGAGGTTCTCTTGCTGTGTCTTGACAAGGTTTAGACTTTTTCATGTGACTGCAGAGGAGAACTGAGATTTCCTCGCAAGATTTCTGGTGGATTGATGCGCTGATCAACAGTCACCAGCCAACTGTATGACGGTGGCTGTCCATAACACTTTAATTGCTGTGTGGCTTGATCTTTGCCAAGATGACATTTGGTGGAGTTTAAAGCCTCATTTCTTGGAAACAGTGGTGTCAGTTGTTGGAGCATATTGCAATGTTTACTAAATCATATCTTTTTTTTTTTTTTTTCGTCAGGGGGAATAAAAAAGAAAATCAATAGGATGAATCAGGCCAAGATACAGTTTCTTGGCTTGAAATTCATGTCTTCAAGAGTTTTCAGTCGTTGTGACCACATAGCCTGCTCTCCAGAAGGAAGACTTAGATGGAATATATCCCAGAATCAATTATCCATAAATTGGATTGTATTACAGAGAACAGTAGCGCTGACAATGTCTTGTGAAGGCACTCAGGAGACGGGCAACAGAGCGTAACCGACCAACACTGGGCACATGTTAACACAGTGCAGCAGAGACAAATGTTGCCACTGTCATTAATTAAAAATCCTCACAGCCATTCATTACTCTTTGTTTGGCAATACATGCATCTCTCTATCTCACAGGCAGTGCCGTGTGGCTGTTGTGAAACAAACATGAAACTATTAACTGATTGGCGTTCTCTTGTGTCCTGACTTATTAATCAACTAGATATCAATTAAGCCTCCACAATGTGTTCTTAGCATGTTCGCTCATACATCATGCTATTTGTGTCTGTCATGTTAGGAATGGTTCATTATTTCCAACATGGACCATTGGCAGCTGACACAGTAGTCATTGACCTCTACTTAATGTGCTCTTGATTGAGGGTAACATATTTTGATGTGGAGTCACGTTTATTAATGTTTTGGTGCACTTAGAGAATATTGACTCGGTAGGTTAGCGTAGAGTGTAAAATGAGGTCCACTATCTGGATTTGTGAGTGTTAATGCTTGACCAAGCACGTACTCACCTGTGCCTAATCTACTTTTCATTGAGGTTAACATTGCAGGCTAGTAAAAAAACAAACAAACAAAAGAACTTAGGCACTGTTGCTTCTCGTAAACTGAACTCAGTTCCTAAAAAGTTGTGGAATCAGTAGGAAAGAGATCACGTCTTCAAAAACCTCAGCCAGCTCAATAAATAAAACACCTTGTGCCCCCATCACCTCCCTCTAAACAGCTCATTTCTCATTGAAATTATGACAGCAGAAAAATGTGCTCACTGCCCTGTCAGAGATTATCATCCCACTTATTTTTAGCCACCAGACGTGGCTGGACGTCATTATTTCTGGATAAACCTAAAAAAGGTTTTTACCTACAATACATTTTATAATCATTACCACATACCCAGCGTGGCGTCTGAGGCCTTGGGGATGGGGTCCAGTCAGTTGTACTTCAAGTCAAGTCGATTCTCTGAATAAATCCAGTTGAGGTCCAGATGAGACCAGTACAATTCCCGTTATTTCAACACATGGGATACACATCTGGTCCATAGCAATTTCAATGTATTACATTGAGTTAAAAACAATAAACAGAGAAGCACTCATGGTCTGTTCTTCTGCCTCCAACAGATCAATGCAGAGGAAGTGGCAAATCAATGAAATGGATTTGAATGTCAATAAAACTAAAATGATTCTAAAAGTGAAATGTTTGAATCATGGTGGGGGGGGGGAGTAAAAAGGAAAACTGCAGCTCCTCAATGTGCTTTAGTCAAGTCAACATTTATCTCTCTGTCACAAATTACAAAAAGGAAATTAGGAGCAGCAGCAGGTGGAGACCTTATGCACAGCAGAATGTGAAGCAGCTTCACCCTGTTGTTCTGTGAAATGATATTTAAGAGATTTCCTCCGCTGTCCCCCTCTTTAATATCTCCAGGTATGTGAGGCCATTGTGGTGCCATGCAAATGAATGAGCGGGGCGGCTTTATGGGAAAATTAGATTTTTAAATGACTTCGACACCAGTGTGATTAAATACCTTAATTCAATGGACTATTAAAAACAGACATGAATGTGTGATTAAATCACCCTCAAACGGTTTCTGAATTGATTTTATAGAGTGTGGACTAAATCCCAATGCATCTTGATTTACTATAACACATAATAAAATTTCCATGACAGGAGATTTTGTCCATGTGACCGACCCTCCATATCATCTGCATTATCTCCCTGAACAATTTAATTTTATTAAGCCACTCTTTAGGGTGTAACTAATGTTTGTAATGTCCGTTAATTAATTGTTTATTGCTCCTTTATGGATCAGTTGTTATTTATGATTAGAAGGGTTTCCCTGGTTGTGAATTATTTGTTCAGCTGTTGTTTAATAGACAACGTTGGTGCTTTTATTCTGAACAGCATTTATAAAACAATATTTGGAAGACCTTTTTACTGGAAATTGCTGATGACTTTAACTAATGACCTTTAAGAAAGTGAGAAAACTTTGACCTTTTGTTAATGACCATTTATAACTGAGGAATTTATTGGTTATTAAATAGCAATGATACCTACCGTTTAATTAATATATTTAAAACCGACTGGATAATTTATTATAAATTGATCCACACACAAGTATTTATAAATGCATTACCAACATTTATTATAGCACCTGTTTATACATTCAGCCACCCACTTTTCTGCTGCAGCGAGAGAACAGTTGGTTTGTCTTTACTCATAGTATTAAGAGGCATTGACGCGCCTGCAGCTACGATATTTCATCAAAAACTCAGGTGATTAAAAGTAGAGGGGAAGCAGATTTTTGATTGTTGGAATGTCTCAGCCACAAGTTTTTTTTTTATTTTTTGGAGCATTGCTTGAGCTGACTTTTATGTGGAAGATAACTTGTCATTGCATATTTTTTTCCGTCAATCTCATCTCCGTGAAAAACATGATATTTTGGGAGATAGAGCTA
Source organism: Remorina albescens (assembly GCA_034769265.1). Taxonomy (NCBI): domain Eukaryota; kingdom Metazoa; phylum Chordata; class Actinopteri; order Carangiformes; family Echeneidae; genus Remorina; species Remorina albescens. Next base: position 5,301,455 of record CM068478.1, on the reverse strand, counting down.
CTGTATTTTACAGACTAACATATTCAGCCATCAAGCTCTGTGTTCATTCCCACTCTATACTACCCCTGATACATATGGTACCGTTATTTATTCCACCCACACAAACAGATACATGTGCACGCTAGCACGCCGACACCAACACAAACATGCACACACACACACACATCATACTAACAAGAATACACATATTTGTAAACACTGCCCTCAAAAGGAAACGTCCTCGTCAAACGTTTCCTGTTGTTTCCTCATTCTGGGCTTGCCGTGCTCCTTGAAGTAACCTTTCTCATTCTGCGAATCTGCAATGCAGACGGTCTTCATTTAGGTGTTTGTTGGGTGGGCAGGGTGGAGACTGCATTATTTATGATGAGGCAAACCAGCATCAAGTGATAGGCACCAAACAGACACGAGAACAGCCCATCATGCCAGAGCAGAACAATCAAATACAGTCCCAGTGCGTTTAGCAATGCCTTGTGACATCTCTTTTCATTTTAACATTAAAAATCCCATCTTCCCTTGCTGAAAAGGACAAAACCTGAGTGCCTTCAGAATAAGGAGTCCTGAGGGAGCGTACCGACACGTAGCCTCAAAAAATAGATAAAATGTTGATGTAAAAGTGGAGCTGATTTGTCAGAAAAGAAAGGAGGAGTGTGTCGGAACCATGATAAACATCTCCTGAGATGAACAAGGACACCTCCATCTCCATCCCTTATCAGGAGGAAGCATTGTTTTCCCCAGAAACCGAACGTCACATCAGTGCTGAAATAGGCAACCGCCTCTTGGATGTAGTCAGCTCTAATGAATTCATATTACAATGCAAATAGCACTGATCCATTATCATCCACTACTGAATCCTCTTTGTTTGTCAGGTTTTACATTAATCCCAGAATGGAAGGAGTGGCCGACAGACAAGACTAATTTACAATGTTCATGTTATAGAAAATGAATAAAGCATGAAGGCCAAGTGTTTGGGTGCAGACCGGGCTTTGGTGTCGATGACAGGAATGGTTTTGCAAGATGTGTTGGTTCGCCGAGAGGGTGGTGCTGCGGGGATGGAAGGCGGCGTGGAGGGCCACAGGGTCCACAGGCCAGGTCTGCTCAGAAATCCCTCCTCAGTATGCAAGGCAGCTGCTGGAATCCAGTGAAACCTCTTAAATATTAAACGCCAACCACCTGCAGTTTTTCTCCCTTTCTGTTCAATAATGGAGAGCAGCCGCTGAAGCTGTGATATTTCTGTGGCTGGTGGTTGCATAACAGCGAATGGCGTGAGGCATGTTTACGAAAACACAAAAACACAGACAGCCAGTTGTGTTCATGTAATTATCAGGGCAAAGATTTTGGCGCTTGAAATAAAGAAAATAATTTGTGCTTGTACTGAATCACCAAATTTCCCTACTGTCATGAATGCCTCTCGAGGAACAAGCTTGCTGGTTGGGCTTTTTTTTTTTAAATGGCTAAAATGTGAATAAAATTTGAATCATAAAAAAATCCTCCCAGAGACAGGGCCACAGTGCGGCAATGGTCTCTTTTGTGCATATATTTTACAGAATTAGATAACCACAAGCTATGCATTTGACAAATAGATAGTTTTTGATCTTTTCATTCCATAAATTGACTTCAATCCCCAAAATGGATTTGGGTATTTCTCTCAAGGCCCAGTGTTGGCCCCATTTCCTGATCAAAAGAGTACTCTGTTCTTGTCTGGGACAGATCTGGGATTAAATGGCTATCTTTGATAACTCACTTAGCAAAATTACTGCCCTGTCTCCAAAGATTACCCTTTCCGTTGCCCCTTTTTTCCAACTATTTCTGAAGTTGGGTCAGTTAAAAGACTTAAATTTTAGATGTCAATTTAAAAAACATAGCAGTTTTGTTTTGATCTACTCGTAAAATAATCTGTTTTTCTTTTTTTTTTTTAAATCTTGATCATTCAGTTTCAATTAAGCGTCTAGGAAAAATTAGAAAAATAGTATTTCCAGTTCTTCAAGAATAAATTCCATTCACATACATATGTTAGTTATATATGGCTGTAAACAGTTAATAAATCATAATGAATAAATTAAACATGCACGGCAAAATCTTCCCCTGATGGCAGCTTCAAATGAGAGCAAGAGTTAATCATTTAAATATTAAAGAGTTTAATACCCAGAAGCCCGAAAGAAGAGTTTGAACAATTTTGTTTTTCTCATGAGAGGGAAATAGGACACCAAAGTAAAAGCCCAAATTTATAGGAATTAAAAACCTACGAGACTACCAGAGTGTCTTCAGAAAGTGGCTGTATCTTGTTTGTTTAATCCAAAAAGAGCCAGAAATGTAAAACTAATAATGGGTGGGTTTAAAATTATTCAAGGTGTCGTTTCTTCACTATCAAGCTTTCCTCCATTTACTTTTTATCTTTTATCTTTCTGTATAAACCAAGTGAGACAGAACAGGCTATTTTACACCTGCTTTACAGATGCTAATTGGCATGTCCGTGAACTATGGACAGATATGCAGAGTCAAAAGAAAGGTCTCAGTAGATCCTTATGTGAATAAATGCATAAATGAAACACTGATGTAAAGTATTGGATGACACCTTCATGCTGAGGGTGGTTTGATTTTGCTGTTTTAAACTAGAACATTTATTGCTTAATGCAGTTCAGCAGAGTAGACTTCTAAATGCTCTCCTGTGCACTGAATCGGTTCTTTTTTTTAAAAATGAGGTGTTTAAACACCTCCTGTGGGATATTTCTCTTTGTCTTATGTGGGAGCTAATGGGGGAGCAGAAAATAATGGACCTTGGGGGTTTGATGCAGCTGAATGTCAATGAATGTCAAAGATGTAAGGGAGTATATCCATACCCCTGGTGAAGCTGCCGACAATGAATATATATAGACACGATCCCCACTCTCAATCAGCGCAGGGATGAGGGGGGCAACATATGTAAATGAGCTTCCCTCTGGCTTTATTTCTTTCTAATGTTGTTGGTAGTCTAGAATTCGTATCTGGCAACAAGTGGGCATATCATGTCACACATACATGCAGATACACACACACAAAAACCCCCACCTAGATAGGACAGTTTTTCAATTATGCATTGAATTGTGTTTCCTAAACTCACGTATAAAGGCTTACTATTCTAGCTGTTCAGTGTATCGACTATGTCTTTTTGCTCATGTGTGCCTGCAAGCTAAATAATTGATTTTTTTCTTAACCTTGATGAAGTCAACACTTAAAAAATGCATTCATTTTTTTGTGCAGACAGTCATTACACTTGATAAGGAATGGTGGCTTTAGATAGCAATGTCGGCTCACATCTTTCTTCCAGGCTAAAATATTTTTTAAACCATTGAAAGTTTTTGCAGGTATTTATCTTCATCTAGCTAAAACTTCTGGCCCAACAATGTGTCGGTCTTTGGCACAAGTCTGGCCCATACATGTCCACATCTGGGCAGACTCTCCCTGATATTGTCCAGCAGCAGGAAGATTTTCTGTGTGTGTGCTAGAGTTGGTCCAGATATGGAACTCCAGTCCACAAGAAACAAATGGCACACGTATGGACTTGATTTATTTTGCTATCTGGGTTGTGCTGATTGGATGAAACCTCCAGACTTCACTTTCAGAACTTTCTTAAAAAAAAAAAAAACCCAAGAAGGTTTGAGGGTGGGTTCCTTATATTATCACAGGGTGTAGTCTTTTGTGTAAATGTATAACTTTAACCACACTTTCAATCGGCTTTGATTATTGTCAAAAATGACTTTATACATATTAGAAATATTAAGTTATATTAAGTTTAGTAAAATTCACCCGTTTCCAATAACAGAAGAACAAAATCCACGACCTAATGTTCCTGTCAGGTCTCCGTTAGGGGCTTTGAATATTTAACTTGTGTGCACAATGAAATGCTTTTTCTCCATACTTCTACTGAGACGTCCGATTTTATGCTAGAAAACACATTTTCTGTGTTCACTACATTTAATAAGCGGGACATTCTTTGGGGATAGTATGGTACACCACAGTGTGCATACAGTACAACAGCATGGGCGTACAGCTGGCAGAAGTAACAGACGAAGTGTTTCAAAAACGAAGATATTTTCAGTGTGCAGGGACATTTGTATATTGATTAACTGTCAACAGCAATTCTATACAGAAGAAAAGAGAGCAAATGCTTCCTGATTCAAACTATTAAAGATGAGGACAGCAGAGATAGTCTGTGCAACGCTGCTTTATAATGATCGAAGTGCCAATTTCATTTTATTCATTTACCTTTTGTCATAGCTCCCTTTTGCATATTCCATTAAAGGTGTTGGTCCTTTAACAATCTAAAAGTTTTTTTTTACAATAAATTCCCTGCAAACAAACTCTTTGGTCTAATGTTTTATGGATGCATTAGATGCTTTGTATTTGTGTTTATCTATAAGCAGCATTTTATTGCTGTGGTTGGCCCAGAAGGAGCTAGTTATTACATCTGTCTTCTACAAAACTACCAAACCCTTTTATGTTTATGAGATTTTCATCTAAAAAGAAATCAGTCAAGCATTTTCCCTGTCAAATGTTACTAATTATAGAGGGGAATAATTCCAAATTTCATTTAATGTAAATAGTCAGGTATTTCCTTCAGTATAGAGCTTGAGTTGATGTACTTAGTTATTTTCTACGCTGGGTGATTGATTGTTTTCAGCTGATTCTCTTCTATTTTTTCAAGCTCAATGTTTGTTTTTGTGCATATTTTTGTGAGTATGTTGTTTGTCGATTTATGATGCTATAAAACCTAGCCAAGCCAAAACAAATGTAAATCATATTCAAGCCTCTAAACCTAACATGCTGTTAAACGTGCTTTTCTGTGTATCCCGTTATTCTCCGAATTCCTTGCAGGCCAATAAACTAACACCCGGACTGCAGTCTGAATTCACAGGCTGGATCCATCCTGTACCAACTGTACATTATATCTCAATAAAAAAAAAAAAAAGTCAACAATATCCTCCTTAATGGACCAGTCCATCAATTTCCCCTCAAACTGTGTCATGCCAGCTGTGTACTTAAAATTTAATCCCATTTTGAGGGGCAATTGTGAATGCCGCACACTGCTGATAGACTATAAACCCCTTTCTTAGGTAGGGGTGATGGTGGTAACAAGGCTCAACAGGGCACTATTAGGGTGCATTTCAAATGTCGCCATCTTGTCATTGTGTTTCCTGACAGCTGTGAAAGGCAGAGACAGAGTGGTCATAAGAGGGAATTTCATCCGTTCTCTTGCGAGGGGGCGAGCCGAGACGTGCATCTCTGTCAAGGCAATCCAGAGCCCAGCTGACAGATAACTGATACCTGGGCTTTAAAAGAAATGAGAACGATAGGGCATCGTAATCCCTTTGGAAAGGTTTTCCATCTGTCACAAACGGCGGTGACTGGGCTCGGGTAATGTCCCCGCCGGATTTACAGAGAACATTAAAAAAGGAGCCATGTAATATTCCCCCTACTTCAGAGAGGCTGGCAGGTAGAGAGCAGCTGCAGTGCCAGGTATAGACGGATATGAGGATCCACCCTTTTCATTTCACATGAAAAGCCTGGCTGTATGTTTGAACGGCATGATAGGCTTTCAGCTGTGGATAGCTTTGTTCATGAGGATCTGAAATTACATTGCTCACATCTGCACACGTAGAGCAAAGTTATGATTCTCTGTTTGTTGATTTCACTAAGTTCTTACAGCCTAATCTCGCTTGTTATTTCAAATTACATTTTATTCTTCAGTGACATGAGGAGGGAAAAGGTCTGGAAAATAAAGAATCACATTTTCAGACTCAAAGCAACCGCACCCCCTTTTCCTCCAATGTGGATCATCCCCTTTGTCTGTCTGATTTGGGACTAAGTGCATCACCACCAGCAGACCTGCCACTGATGTGGTGTCTTGGCAGCAGTTTGAATATTTTGGCTGCGGTGCCTTCAGTGAGCTGTGTGAGCACTGACCAGGGGAACAACAGTGACATGCTCTCAACTGTTTCTTTCTTACTCCACGGATGTGACACGGTGGTAGGCAGGGGGAATCTGCCAAATGGGAAAATCTGACAATTCCTGTAGTTTACATGTAGCAACACAAAAATACAACAGTGCTGTCAAAGCTCTGGCATGAAATAAGAATCAAACTAAACGTTGTCTGTTGCATTTTGTAAAAAGATTCACAGGAAAATTAAAGCACAAAACAAACAAATTCCTACACAGAGTAAGCATTAAATTTCACTTCAACTCAAAAATAAAAATAACATGTTGATAATAGAGGCAGAGGCTGCAACAAGCAATTAAAACTAAAACCAAATAGAACAGGATTATTATATATATAATGTATGTGAAGATCTATAAAATACAAATATCTTGTATAAACTAACAAATACAGGTTATTTGTAAGGTATTTCTGCTGCTAAATGTGCTGATTTGTGCTTCACATTATCATTGGTGAACATTGCATTTAGGCCAGCATACAGATTTCAGTTGGCGAATATACAACTATTAATAAGAGAACATGAGCTGGAATAGTGTAATACTATGAAAAATTCAATTCCCGTTCATATTTCAGTCAAAACAACCTTACAAATATATATAACGTTGTTTCATGATGTGACACTGGGGAATGACGCTGGGGTCAGAGGTCACTAGAGCTCATTGCTCTTGACAAGCTCCTGCCTTCAATAATTGGATCCTGCATCATAAACATTGTTGTTCCACAGAAGGAAGGAGAGACAGGTCCTGTAAAGGATTCGCCTGGGGATGATATGAACAGGCCGTTTGGTTCTTCTGTGCTCCAGACAGTTTGTAGGCAGTTCCCAATTCATGAGAGGATTGTAATACACAAAAAGAGACAAAAGACGCTGATAACACTGCTCTGCATCTTCACCATGACGGTGTATTTATTAGGTGGTTGTGTAATTTGCTGTTGTTGGTTTCTGAACATTTATATGGAGCTGTAATTGTACAGATTTTTGCCCGAGTTACAGAAAGATTGGTTTGTGTTGCATCAAAGCTGCACTGACACACTGTTGGTAATGTTTACTAATGTCATCCAAGGTCTCTCTCTGTTCGTCTTAAGCAACAGGACCTGGTCTGTGAATGTGCTTGGGAGGCTGTGGCTTGTGTTGTGAAGAGCTGTTGTACTTCATATACCTGCCTGTTTTTCTTCCCACCACCTACTGTTTGGCAGCTGGGATACCTGGTGGGTGGCATTTGCTGCCTGAACGAGGGTGATGTGGAAGAGACCTGTGGACCAAGCAGAGACCTGTGGGTGTGAGAGGCAGATGCCTGGGCTTGCAGCGCTGCATGCTTTATCAAATCCTGTGTGATACACTGTATGTTTTCACCGCCTTTGCCAAGTGGAAGCGATTCATAGGCCAGTGCCATTTCACCCCGACGGTTGGTGTGTGTTAGAAACAACATGATCTATTCTGGGGTGAGTCCTGTGGGTATGGAAGACTGGCACTTTTGTCTTGCGTGATAGAGTGTGCTGACAGCAGTCTTGCGTCATCTGGGCTTAGATGCAATGATTATTTTGGTCAATTTCCTGTGAAGTGACAGTTGTCTTATGTGCTTTAGGCAGCTGTCCTCTTGCCCTCTGCTGAGCAAGTCTTTGGATCTACAGCATGGAGAATCTCTGAACAGTGCCAGGGACACAAATAGCTCTCAGAAAACAAAGACTTTATAAAAAGCCAATTTTATTAGAACAAATGAGTGCAAACCTGTACTATTCAATTTCTCAGTAGTATATTCATTCAAATATCTTTTTTCCTTAAATATTATCCATTAATTTGACTTTTTTTGACTGACAGTTAGACATTTGCTTTAATTAACAGGTCTAAGAGGGACTGGTTGTCAGAGTGAGTAGCACTGTGGCAGACTTATGTGAAGGAGGGTCTCTGTATTAGAGCAGCAAAGGGTCCACTTGTCCAATTACACTTCTTTGTGTTTGTAAGAACTGAGTATTTATTGAGAATTTTAACGCATTTTGGAGGCAGCTTCCCTGTCATCCCACTACTCCACTAGTCCACTACTCCCAAGTGTTTGACATCATAGTTATTGTGTCTGTTCCTGTATGCTGGAGTTCATCATCACTGGCGTCAAGATTAGAAAATGGGGCCATCACTCTTCTGCTGTGTTTTCACTTTGTTCCTACTGGTTTTCCTCCATTTTTATAGAGGTATAGATTTCCAGTCAGACTGAGAGTCATAGGTATGAACGTGTGTCTGTGTCTAGGCTCTGTGAAGAACCTGCAGTCTGTTTATGACTCCTCTCTCTTTTCTACACTGTCACGTCTGGGCTTCTGAATAAAAGACTAGAAGGGTGGGTTGAGTGGAAGATGTTATGTTTGTGCATACAAATTTTTTATTGTGCAGTCAACAATTACAGATTGTTATTGTGGAAAATATAAACAAAGTCCAAGTTCCTAACTCTTACATCAGTCTCAACCATTCACTCTTTGTTTCTTCAACTAAACAGGTAAATATGGCTCCGAATAGTAATGAAAGCAACAGTGCATGGCCTTGAAATTATGCCTGTCTTATGCTCACCCTTGAGACACAGTTGAACAGTTCAGCGCTGAACCAGAGCGGAGCAGCATGAATGAATATGCACTTCGACTGGGTGAGTGGAAACCATAACCCCCTCAGCTGGGCTGTCTGACAGCCTCCTGCTGTTCACCACTTGACTTGTGGCAGCTTACAAAGTTTTTGTTTTTATTATGGATGGTATGTTTTGGCAGGATCATAAGCTGAGCCACTCTGAAATGAGCAAACCCCCCACCCTCCTTTTTTTATGAAGTTGTTAGGGTGGGTGAGCTTCCTTTCCTGCTTCATTAAGTGGACAATTGACAGGGAAACTATTTGTATCTCCCCCACTGGTAAGATGGTTTAAATCTTTAAATCTGTTTTTTTATTCTATGATTAATATTGAATATTCTGTATCTGCCTCCCTGCTAAACAGCCTATAACATTTGTGTGACTTTCTATCTTTCTTTTTTTTTAAGTTTCGTGGACTATTCAAAAGGGCTCTTAGCGCATACTGCTTTCAGGGACTGCATGGGGTTTGGGGCAAGGTACAGACAGGTTGCCAGTCTATCAGATGGCTGATATATGTAGAAAAAAACAATCATATTCACTCTTTGGAACAGTTTAGAGTCAGCACTTAACATGGACTTGGACTGTGTTAGGAAGGTGGAAATCCACTATAGAAAAACATGCAAACTCCCCACGGACCCAGCCGACTGCCAGGTGTGAGCCCACAGCATCCGTGCTGTGAGGCAACAACTGCACCGTTGTCATGCTGCTCGGAAAATACAATATAATACATAAATCAGAGCAAAGACACTGAAACATACACAGCCAGAAGCTCTCTGAGGCCTCAGCTCTCCCACACCTGCTGGATTAGTAAATGTACACGTACCATTACAAAACAACTGACGTAAATTAACATCTGCTTACACATTACGAATGAAATATTTTTATGTCTCTAATTAATCTGAGTGTTCAACTCTTTATACTTCACACATTTATGATTCTCTTTGTCTGATTAGCGGTTCTAATCAGCCATGGGAGTTTGGTGTAAATGAATCATCCAAATCAACCAATCATTGCTGGCAACACTTTCAATCCGCCAATCATGTTGTTGCTGTCAAACCTGAAATCCTTGTGATGTTAGGTGTATTGCTACAAACCGTCCCCCTCCTCCCACCGTTTTACCTGCCTTCATATCCAGCGCCCAGGCCAAGCTCATCAGAATCCAGTTTTCATCGCACCCAGGTCTTCAGCGCTCTCTTCATTCCAATCAGTGACACCGGTGTTTAGACCCTGGGGGATTTCACTATGCACAGCATCTTTTCCCTATCGTGCTGGGGTCTAATCTCCAAAAGATTTATATGTTTCTATTTTCCTTGTTTCTGCATATGCCCGCCCCCCCCCAAAAAAAGTGAGTGAGTGGGAAAAAAAAGTTTCTCCTGATTGAATGTAATTAGAAGTGCAAGTTTCCTGAAGATCAGAAAAAGGGATGAATTCCAATGATGAGAGGAGGTGATAGATCTGAATGAAGTAGGCAGGTTATAGCATTCAGCTGGTGGTTTAAATTTAGAGGCACATCGCCCAAGATCTTTCGAAATTCTGGGATTAAAGGAAAAAAAAAAGAATACTTGCTATGTCTCACGCTGTACAATGGAGAATGTAGTGCCACGCTCGCCTTGGTGGAGGCCTGCGCTCTACTGAGTGCCTTTTCTACTTTGAAATTATAGTCCTCAGGAGCCAGAGCCTCGCTAGATTTTAATGTAGCCATCAAGGTGGGCGTGATTCACACCTGAAGTGGAAGATCAATGCAATTACAGAACTGGCAAGAGGCAAATCAGTGGAATGCCAGGGCCCTTCGACAACTAATATATTCCGTACATAAAAATTTAAGTGCCAGCTCAGTCATTTGATAATGTCTCATATCTACCCAATGGATAAGTTGCTTTAGACACACGCACACAAACCCATACACAAATAAAAGGATTTCCATTGATTACGTGAACCTCTATGTATGAACTGTGCTATCAGCATCACTTCTCTTGTGCTGATTGTTTTATTTGGCAATTTTCTACTCTAATCTGGTGTTGCTGAACCTGAGGTCATAGAAAGACATAAGATAAATACTTACGTCTTATGACTCAGACGGTTTCCTCCCACCATCCAAAGACATCATGTTTAGGTTAATTGGTGACTCTAAATTGCCTGTAGGTCTGAGTACGAGTGGTTGTTGGTCTCTGTCTGTCTCTGTGTGTTGGCCCTGTGATGGACTGGTGACCTGTCCAGGGTGTACCCCGCCCTTGCCCAATGTGAGCTGGGATTGGCTCCATCACCCCACAGCAACCCGGAAACGGATAAGCGGTTGATGATGGAGTTGATGAAAGATGAATGAATGAATGAAAGATGCCTTTTCAGTGCAGTCTTGACATTTTGCTCATGTTTGCTCACATTTTGCATAAAACATATGTTATGAAGTGGTTCTGTAACTTTCTTTATTGCCTCTCAGCAACACTTTCTTTGAAGTAAAGCTCTTACAGTAAAGAGGAAGTTGACTCACTGTAATGCACTGCACTGTACAGCCTGTCACAAATGAAAAGAAGCTTGGTGGAGCGAGAAGAGAGGGGACCTGATGGGATGTGGAGAGGAGGACTGGGGCTAAGTGTTATGGACAGACAGGTGATGACCTCGCGGGAAAGGTACACACAATTTCAATTCAAGAATTGGCTCCAGATGGAAACTGGCAAGCGGCAGAAGCGGAAGAAAATTGTATCGACAACCTATGCCTGGGCAGGCCGCAAGCAAGGCCATTAGCCACGTTACCAAGTCACCAGGGAAAGCTCTGTCAGTCTGAGATTTCACTTCACCTGAGTGTTGATGAGAGATCTCCCCTACCGTGCTGTGTCGCAGCCAAACACAGAGGCAGAATCCCAATCAAGGTGCTAATGAGAAAAGCACAGCAAATACTAAAGTAGTAAATGTGGGGGAAGGATTGGGATAATGGTCTCATCCCTGTTCTCATTTCCCTTATTTTAATGGGATTGCTACAAGGTCCTATTACCCAAATGGCTTGTTTTTTCCTCTCTTAACTTTTACTAATTCACACCGTCTATTGTTTAGACCTGAAAGTTAGAGTATTATCACCAGAGGGCTCAGCAGGAATGCAGCGTGTACCTTCTGGTTGTCTTTAGAGAAAAGGGGACTTTAATGGCTACAAAGAATGTGGTTAGGACTGAATCTTACAGAAAAAATTAATGCAGAAAAGAATAACAAAAATTCAAATTGACAGAAAAATGATGCATGTCGCTAGGTAACAGTGCTTTGATTGCAACAATCCACCTCTGTGGTAGCCTCAAGGTGGTTTTTAAATATGTTCACTGGTTTGGTAGAATACCGTGAAATGCACAAACAGGTTCATCCACAAAGGCTGACAACAGTTGAACAATCCCTACACAACATTACAGATTTCAGCCTCACTGGTTCCATCTAACTCGCTCAGGTAGAAATTTAACTGTAATCAATGAAATCTATTTTAAAATCAATCTGACAGTTCGCTGATCAGTGCTCTTGCCTTCAGATAAAAGATTAGCAGCAGATTAAATGGTGATGTTGAAACACTCAAACAAAAACGCCCTGAAATATGGGGAAATCTGTCCGTAAAGATTGTCTGAATCAATCTTAAGAGACGACGAAGGAGAAAAAACATTAAGTTGCGCCTCTCACCTTGCTGCATTTAGAATGAGCTGACTGTTCGGATACTGGTGTGACGGTGCACATCCCAGTCTGCGCACTGACCCTAGAAAACCTGGAGCAGACAATGAAACGCCTCGGTGTTAAGTTACTCTTTAATGTGATCTTAGATAACTTAATTCAACAGTAACCAAACATTGATGCTCTACAGACTGACACATAATACCTGCTGGTGGATTTTATTTGAAGTAGATATATAACTTTTTGGAGTAGAATTGAGGACAAATCCATGCTATGACCATAAAGTTATGATATTTTCAAATGAGCTGCCTTGTTTCAACTCAAGTACTTATTATATCTACGACATCTGACAGAAGAGAAAACTTTGAGCAAACACCTGGCTGACAATCACCCCTCCAGGTTCACAGATGAAAAATTTCACCACCAGCGGAGCGATAATTCATAATATTTTCTCTGGATGAGTTAGAGTGAGTGATAAAATAATAAATGGAGTTGTATGTTATGGTTTTCTCTGAATATAAATATGTCAACACTATTTCCCTGAAGTAGATTTGAAGTTCAGACCAGAACTGCTCAGGTCTAGACGGTACTTAAAGCTTTGACCCACAAGAAAAGAGCTAACTGACGTATTTGAGAGTTCAACAAGACGTTGCAGGCCATCACCAAGTTGCAAAGTGAGCATCCAACTGCAGTCCCCACTTTTTGACAGTGGTGACAGACTGTGATGCAGCGCTTGCCTAGCAGTGCTGAGAGAGGCGTCTATTCTGATCAGCTCCACTCAGAGCAGGATACTTAGAGTGAACACTGTCAGAACCCTCCACAATCCTCATTTCAGTTGAAGACCACTCGTGCCACAGCACATCAGTCAACGACAGGCCTCAGTACCTCCGTCGCCACCAGAGAAAATTTGGTATGAGTGTGAATGGATAAAAAAACAAGAAGTGTGCAGATGACATTTTCTTTAACGCAAAGCAAATACATCTGGGTAGACAGATCCTACCCCCCCCAGTCCCCCATCCCATCCCATCCCTGCCTCCATGCTGGAAGTTATGAACACCAAGTTTGGTATAAAATGTATTTTTTAGCAGATCTTTGAAAATATTTTGTTCCATTTTAAATGTTGCAGATATTTTTTGTGACATTGATGCAGTCATTTTTTAAGGTAATAGGAGTATGTGATTAATAAGAACAAACATTAAAACAAGATTTGCTCCAAGAGCACATTTGTCTGTGTGCGTATCCTCGTGCCAGCCTCCCTATGCATGTGTCTGTGTCCCTCTCTCGTTTTCTCCGTATACACTATGTGTGCGAATATGTTCCTTCTCTTAGTTGTCTATCACCACCTACAGTATGTGTTGGCGTGTGCCGGTGTGTATGTGCATGTGTTTGCTGTCTGACTCCATAAGCCAGTGGAGTCGAGGGAGTTGTCAGAAGGAGGTTGCCCTGGTTTCCTTAGCAAGAAAGATGAGCATCTCCAGCACAACCCCAGAAAGAAGCAACCTGCTTGACTGTAGCAAAGGAGAAAAAAAAAAACAAAACCATCAGGAAAAGCTTTAAAACCGGTGAAATTCTCCACCAAAGACAGATAAGATAGATCAAATCTAGTGCTGAAGCTCATCAACACCTGTGCCTTTTTCTGTTGTGCACACCTTTCTATAAATTAGTCTGTGCAACTTATCACTCGGACAGCACGGCAGCATAGTGGTTAGTGCTGTTGCCGCACAACAAGCAGATCACGTGTTCGGTTCCTGGCCTGGGGCCTTTCTGTGTGGAGTTTGCATGTTCTCCCCGTGCCTGCGTAGGTTTCCTCCCACCATTCAGAGACATGCATGTTCAGGTTAACTGGTAACTCTAAATTGTCTGTAAGTGTGAGTGTGAGTGGTTGTTTGTCTCTGTGTGTTGGCCCTGTGATGGACTGGCGACCTGTTCAGGGTGTACCCCGCCCTCACCCAGTGTGAGCTGGGATTGGCTCCAGCACCCCCCGCGACCTGGAAATGGAAGAGAGGCAGAAGATAGATGAATGAATGAATGAACTTATTACTCCTCATCTGATGGGAAGCAGCCATCGTGACAGAGGATTAAAACTCTTCCACATCCTCAGCTTGTCTGAGGCAGTTTGTTTGCTGTGCTCCTGTCTGAACTCTCTCTGCCAGCTGATGGATTTTTACAGATCCAGTGCACCATCCTCCTTGGGCTTCGCTAAATGAATTAGGGAGGCCTGAGTAGCTACATTTTTAGCTTGGTGCACTAGATGCGCATTATCCTGAGCTGCTGAAAGCTTAAATACCTGCTGGGCCTCACCATGACCATTCAGTTGCCATCAAGAGCCCGCAGAGAGGTCGGAGAGGAAGAGAGACTGCACAGGATAGACAGAGCGCACGGGAGAGAGTGGCTGATGACAGCAAAATCAATTAATTGAATGAGTGGACATCTCTTGCACGGATTGAGTTGCACTACTGTGATAAAACAAAGTGCACATTATGTTTTAAAAAGAGCAAAAAAAAAAAATGAGTTAAGCAACTAGAGGGCAGGCAGTTATGGGGACTGTATGCACTAGCTCACATCTGTTATATCTGCAGAGGCACCCTGTGCTTTGCTGCAGCTCAGACAGACGCCAAGGCACCACAAGACGCCTTTGCTTTGCCTCCCAGGAGACTCGCATCCTCCATCAATATTTAAGTTTGTTTATGTGTAGCTGTTTTGGTTTATTGACCATGCTCAGGGTCGTTTCATATTTTTTCGTTTCTTATCTTTGTTTTCATTTTGTAGCAGCTCTCACCAGGCATATTGGTGCAAAAAACATTATTTCACACTCGCATTTCAATAGATTATACATAGTATACACTCCATACTATGTTGCTAAAGTGTATCATCAAGGTTGTCTTCTTGTCAGTGGTGCAGTTACTTCATAAATACCAGCAGCATTCCAGCACCTTGGAATTTGTCAGCTCCCTAACGGCACAGCATCACTGCACATCCAGCATGGCTGTAGCTTATCTGCAGCATCATTAAACTCTGCCATGCAATTTTATCCCCTAATAACAGCCAGTTTAATGCTCACTTAGCTGAACACTATAGCCAGTGATCTATGACAACCCTGTAACCTCTGTTTTTTTCTGCCGTCTTCGTCCACATTGGAGATGGGCTGAGATAACCAGATCACAGGTGCACTACATCAGTCTCTGCTGGTGTCAATGGGATTACCTGTCCTCTGTAGCCTGAGCTGTACAGAGGGAGGGATGAAGCACAGAAGCTGGGGAAATGGGTCAAGCACACTGATAAGGGCAGGTGTTCTTTTGAAGATGTCTGCACAGTCTCCAGGGGACCAAAGTAGAGCTAAACATTCTTACTTCAATTTTAAAAAAACAGAGAGAAACATTGCTACTTCAATAAGAAGAGAAAGGGAGAGCGAAGGCTTATGAAAAAGCTCAAGTGGTTCTCTTCAATATGTTGTTCTTCTGATGCACTTGGAAACTCTCTGTTTCCGCAGTACAAATACAGTTTGAGATAAAATTTGAATCACTAAAGATTTTGTGGCTCATAAACGTCTTACCCTGAGTACTGTTAAAATGCACGTGTCCTAAAGGTTTTTATCACCTTATATATATATATATATATATATAAAGATTAATGAGGCAGGGTAACATTACTTAAAATATTTCTCTTACAGAAATAAAAATGAAAACCTTTTTTTTTCTGGAGTGAAGTAAAAGGTTGTGGGTAAATATTAAACAGATATAGAGAGCATTTTACCAAGGCCAAACAGTCCTCCAAAAGGCAGCTTTCACAATAAAAAAGTCAAAACTTTTCATGAAATCCAAATATTATTTGACAAAAAAAAAACAAAACCTCACAATGTCAAGGGAGACAGTGATATAAAAACAAACCGAACTAAATCTGTACCAAAATCTAATGTATTGATTTCTGTTCCATGGCCCGGTGCAGTCATACATATTCTCCTTCTAGGCATTTGAGAATAATTCATTAATTCAAATAGTATGAACCCAGCCTTCATTTTTTTCAGGTCAAATAAATATTGTTTAGTTCAGTCAGTTACAGGTCAAGTGATCATTCACTCTTGTGTGCAACAGACAAAATACATTTGCTTTTGGGTTTAAAATGCTCATAATATAAAAGTAATAGGTGTGCGTCGTAAATAGGACTAAATGGGAAGAGTCCATATGGAAATGAGCAGGATAAAACCAAGTTAAGGATCTGTTCAAATCCTAGTTTATTCCATCTTGGGTCCTACTTTCATGGTGGCGGTGAGATGTGGGTCCTTTAGATGAACAGGAATGACTTTGTGGACTATCATCTTATAATAACTGGCAGATAAAGCAAGAATTATTTAATAAAGCCCAAGATATAATAAACCAGAACTGCACATTTAGATTTTACTTGACGGGGTCATTAGTAAAACAGTGTTCTTCTATCCATCCATTATCTACACTGATTATCCATCAGGGGGCCACGGGAAGGCTGGAGCCAGGCGCTGCTGACAATGGGTGAAGGCAGGGTACGCCCTGGACAGGTCGCCAGTCCATCACAGGGCTGACATATGGAGACATATAGAGATAAACAACCCACTGACACGTTCAGACAATTTACAGTCACCAGCCAAGCTGTCTTTGGTCTGTGGCAGGAAGTTGGAGTAGCTGCAGGCGCAGGGAGAAAACAGAAAGGCCCCAGGTCCTGAAATCAAAACCAAAACCTTCTTCCTGAGAATTAAACAATGGCAAAGTGAAAGATGGCAGCTTAATTTGTGAATGAGGTATTTTAGAATCAAAACAGAAACGATATTCAAGAATAAAGCATGTTGACAATACAGAAGTAACCATCCTGTCATTAATTCATTCTCAGCAGCAGCTGTTCATCAGGGAGTCGGAGGCAGCATCACATTCCCTGGTGATATCCCAAACTCCTCTGTCTAAACAGGGTTTTGATTAAAGTCCTCATAACAACATGAGTGTTATAAAGTCTCTTTTTCTTAATAAGCAGCATTCCACTTGAACAAGACAAGTTCTCAGGTGTAGCTGGAGGGATGATGTCATTGTGATGAAAGGCAAAGTGATCATGTCTTTCATGTTGGTGATCCTTCCATTAAATAACAGATGAAAGAGCAGCTAAAGAGAAAAGAGAGCTGGTCACGGCGGATAGAGAAGACAAAGCTAATGCTTAGAACAGGATTTCAGGGACAGGTGGCATTGTATCTCTGTGCTGACAATGAATGTGTCGACCCCTCTGTCATCTTAGGAGGCAGCTTTGACCTCTGTGACGGATTTTGCATTTGGCATCCTTTTGACTTTCCTCCAACGGCAACATGAAATAGAATCCAGATACTTTGAAGGAAGGTGTCAAAACACGGGTCCTCACACGCTCGTGAATTAGTTATGACAGCACCTCTTATGGTCAAAGTTTCATTCTTCAAGGTTTGCTCAGAAGAAGTTCGAAACATACAGCTCTCATGTAAGAAATTATATGAACATCAGATTTATGGTAATGTACTTTCTCAGCGACGGTGGCAAGGAACAATCTCTATTGTCTGGTGAAGTAAGCATAGACAACTAAGCAGTTCCCTTTTATGCTACATGATATACATACTCCACTGCTCCTGAACAGACGCATGACAAGCTCATAAGGAGCAATCAGATTTTGCAGAGTAAACTGGTGGCTTTTGATGGCTCATTAACAAGATGTCTCGGGATTGTCACCCCTTGTCATGTTCCAGATGAGATTTCTGCCTCCACATTTCTCAGATGCTTCATTTTATATAAAGATTGAAAGTGAACTTGCTGCACATTTTCACCTTTTCTTTCTTTTCTTTTCTTCTTTTCTTTTTTTTTTTTTATCACCCTTCAATTATCTCTCAGTCTCTTAGGTTCATATGGTGACCTTGTGGTGTGGACCTCAGGTTTACCACCACTGGTCGGAACCATATGAGAGGAGAGTATAAGTCGCTCCCCCTCCACCAATCACTACAACAATACCGACTGATGGATCCTCCTTGAAGTCAGGCCATTTTCACACAGAATGGGCACTTATAAGCACATTTTGCGGATAAAACTTCTGCCAGTTTATTTAAGGTTAAAGGATCTGAGTATATATCTATCTATATAAATATCCACACTTTCATTACATATATTCCATAAACCTTACAATATATACAATTACCTCCCTAAACAGCTTGTCTATATATATATATATATATATATGTATATATATATATACACACACACACACACACAAACACATATATTCTATGATCTCCATCTGCAGCACTGTGAGTGGGTAAATTAGTCATCATCAATGAGGGACAGCTGCGACACAGATTAATTATTCCTCTCACACATCCACAGTTTATCCTTCTGGAGGCTTCAAGGACCAACTTCAATGAGTCGTCAGTTATAGGAAGATGCTCGCTCGGTAATACTAGAGGGATACCCATTCTCCGTTTTACTCTAAAACCTAATCTTAGTTTTCTTATTCACAAACAAGCATTTGGGATTGTGACCCACCCCCTCCCCCATCTGTTTCCATAAAAAAAAAAAAAGAAGAAAGTGTTACAACGCTCTACATGTAGCTCATTATATCGATTTCAAACAAGCCATCACCATTGTGTATAGCAGTTTAGCTTGCCAACATCTAATTGTCCTTTTCCCCAACGTCAGTGGATGTTGCGTATCAGCTCCAACCCTCTGTCTCCTGATCTCAACATTCCCATCCCGCCCCCTCATTAAGTGAATCATTTCTTGAGATGCTCTAATGGCTGCTAAATTGTTTATGGGCCGATTTAATTTGTGTGTAAGGAAACCTAATAAATGCTGGTGGCACAGACAAGTAATTATACGTTTGGTTAAATAGATAATTGGATGGGCTTGAAAATAGATTAGAGAATCTGTGGAATATTGTTCTTGTTTGGAAATACAGCAACTGTTGGAAGAAATGCAAGCCGCTGAATTTACAGTAATTGCTTTCCATCCTGGCTTCATTTGAAAGTTCATGAAACTGAAAGAGATTGCTGTTTTGAACAAATTAAACAATCTATTTTCAGTAAAATATTTTGTGTTTTAATCTTGTTATCTCAGCATCGAATAAACAAAGAAACACTTTAGCTTGGTGTTCCTCTAAGCTGCAGCACTCGTATATATCTTCACTCATTATGATAAACTCTCTGTGGAAATCTCACATATTGTTTCAGTTCACAGAGGAAAAACTAACCTCTGACACAAACACGGGTGTTCCACTACTAAGGCCAAAGCAAAATTCAGTAACAATATGGTTGCAATGATGCTGTAATTCTATTATTCTTGCATTAGTGCACTGATTCAATATTTGTTGATTTATTTTTTTAAATGGAATCGACCAGACTAATAATATCCTCAAGCGAGAGCATCAATGACTGCAGGGTGTGATCAACATACAGTCACACATTTGGCATCTTCCATCATTGTGGGCATCATGATGATGCAGGTTTCAGGCTTGAACAATGACACTGACCATTTCGGCACATCAGTGGTGACATTAGCCTTCTATGGGCCTCTGTGGAGACTTTCATCAGTGGAGCATCAAACAGCTAGAGACTGTGTCGAACTGATAACTCTACGCGGCAGAGCCTGAATGATTTATGCATTTGTCATTTCTCATTTGTTGAAACAAGGTGTCAACGTTTTTGTTCCATTGCACAAGTCAAGCCTGTGGAGACAAAGACATAAGGATGGAGCAAATGTCCTTGAAGAGAAAAAACAAAGTCACTGAGGCTATCTGTCCAGGCTTAGCTCTTTTCTCAAGTATTTCGCTGTGGAGGTGCATGAACGGTAGCAGACAATCATCTTGTGACTCATAGAAATTCTCCCTGTCCTTTGACTGTATGTTTTCATACATTGTAAAAGCGTGCGACGGCAGGAAGTGTGATGGCTGTCTTAAGAGAGAATGTCTCAGCTGCTTTTGATCATGCCCACCGATGGCACACGGAAGTCAAGTGTTTTGATTCATTTGCTATACTATATAAATATGAAGTACATCATCTCCAGAATTATCTCTTAGGCTGCAAATTTTCAGTGGAGTTGTTGCATGACTGCTCACTGCGAGCCTTGCCGCCACTTACTCATTCATGCAAATGGGTGTACGTGAGAGCAAAACACAATGCATCACGTTACAGATAAAGGAAAGCAGAATTAGTTCCAATAAAAATGGAGCAAACAGGATACCACCTCTGTTGTGTCTACAAGACAAGAGTTTATAGACCTGCACTCTGGAGGCAGTGCCATATCAACCAGGCAGATTGGAGGCTGCATTACGTCGCACAAGTGTAAATATAAGTGTTGTTTTGCATCTCAAGAGAAGGCTCTCAGTGAGCGGAGGAATTAAATTTGATGTTGAAACTTGCAGCAGTTTTTTTTTCTAAGCTAATGATTAAAGTTGTTAATGCTAATTCTGACTGTATGCAATTTGTAGCATTGTTGTAACGTAGTTTGTTTTCCTGGTGGCTAATAAGATCACCTATTTCTTCGAATAAACAGATTTAATGAATACTGCAGTAACTAAAGCAATGTGGATACATCTGTTTGCCTTACCCAGTCTCCAGATGATGCTAAAAATCATTTCACAATAGGTAATATTGTAAATGCCCACCTTAGCAGATGTTTGCAAAAGCTTGCCACAAAGCACTGTATTTACACAATGCAGTCTTACTTAGACTCACGCACACACAATATTTTTGGGCAAGCATGGCCTCATCCTGTCAGTGTAGGAGCTGACAGACAGGCTTTTGCTGTGTGTGTCAAAGGAAGTGGTCCAGTATATACTTGAGGGATTCACTAACTGAGCACCGAACAGGGGAAGAAAGAAGGTGTGAGAGAGAGGGAGAATGAGAGACAGACAAAAAGAGAGAGGGGGAGAAAGAATGACAGAGACAGGAAAAAGGAGAAGGAGGAGAGAAACAGGGAAGGGAGTGTGTATGTGACATGGTGGGGTTTAAAGTGCCCCAGGCTGCATCACGTGTGAAGACGGCGGGTCTAAGAACTCCCTGCTGCTGGGGAAACAAGACAAAACAAGCCCAAATATATAAACTTTAACAACCTGTCCTTCCTTGTAAATGTATGAGCAATACCCAAAGCCCGTTTTTGACATTTCACTAACTGACTTTGGAATTATTGGTTCCATCCAGGTGCTGCTGAGCTGGACCACATTTGGTTAAACTGAAATATCTTCCTGAATTTAAGGCAGAAAACAGAGTCGGAGGATTCACAAAGTGTGATTTAGCTATTAACAACTTGCCATTAGGATTGGAGGAACTCATTTCTGTCGTTTAATACAAGTTTTACCCACAATTAGGAGGCAGTTTAGATGTTCAGCCACACGAATGAGACAGGAATGAGAACATTTTTAAGGAACTGACTGCTAAATTTCTCTTCCAAACAGTGATGGCCCTTCAGA
This sequence comes from Remorina albescens, assembly GCA_034769265.1. Taxonomy (NCBI): domain Eukaryota; kingdom Metazoa; phylum Chordata; class Actinopteri; order Carangiformes; family Echeneidae; genus Remorina; species Remorina albescens. Next base: position 5,279,808 of record CM068478.1, on the reverse strand, counting down.
GTTTAGCAACCATAACCAGGCAGGGCAGCTCTGTCAAGCTTTGCATTTCTCCACAGGACAGAGTAGTGTGCACAGCTCTGCTCTGTGAGTGATACTCACTGTTTAAAGAATCTGGCTATTTTTTGTTTTGTTTTGTTTTTTAGCTTATTCAGCTTATTTAACTTCTCCAGAGTGTTTTGACAAAAATGAACAAATGTGTAACCTAAACAGCCAAATAAGTACAATACTTGGGTGGACTAGCTGCAGGCAGCAATATGCTTACAGCATTGTTACTTCATTTATTTTTTGAGCCTACCCTGGATTGTTGTTGATTGAGCATGCTATGGTACATGTTCATGTAATAAAGGATTGTCTTATCACATCTTATCCATCAAGCATGTGTTACAGTAGCATTTCAATTAGTTTTTTAGTCATTTTAAAGCAAGTGGAGAAACACTAAGAATTCAGACTGAGATGGCTAACAGTATCTTATTTAGCTGGCTACCTAGAGTTGATAATAAATACCGATTGTTTTTATTTCTTTTAGTCACAAGAGAAAAGTTTGCTCTGTTTTCTACTTGGCCTGAAATTAACTACTGATTCTTTTAACAATGAGCACAGATCTTAGGTAGAGTACAACTGCTTATTCTATTATATTATACTGTATTATGGCCTGTGTAAGAACAAAATGCTTAATTTGAGAGCTAAGGGTTGTGAATTTACCAAGGGTCAATTGAATAAGCAATGTAGGGCTTTTAGAGAAGCTAAATGGATAATTCAGATTTAGGCAGAAAGTCAGAGGCTACATCCATTCACATGTGAGGGAATCACTCAATATACAGCAGGAGGCTGAATATTTTCTAAATCTGACACAAGACAGAGACATGATACTTTGAAAGTCAAAAGGCTAAGGGCACTGGAAATGACTCCGGCAGAATAGCAGGCTGCTCAATGTTCAATTATTGCTGATGAAAGGCACATTTTGTGAGGCGGACATCAGAGAGTGGGATTAGTGAAAGTGATTTCCTTGTCCTGGGTTGTTTGACAAAGTCTGCCTGTAATCCTCTGGAAAACTTTGCCGTCTTGGCTTTTTTCTGACCGTTGGCTTTCTTCTGAGCTGAAAATGGCACACAGAGCAAAAAGGAATTAAAAAACAAAAGATGTCCACTTATGGCTTGAGTTAAGTGATCAAAGACACACACAAATTGCACTCTGTATGATGATGCGTGAACTAAATTTTAAAGCTCTCACTTTACTTCCATAGTAATTTATTGGATTAAAGGCTGGTGAAATTGATTAATCAACCAAATAGAAAGCATACAATAGAATACTGAAGCATGGATGAAATGTGTCATCTGCATTGTTCTGTAGCTGCTGATAACAAGTCATTAATTTGAAGCAGTAAATCCAGCTCATTCTATGCACACCCATTTGTTACTCTTAGAAGTAATGATAAAGGCAACAATCAACCAAATGTCTACAGTAGCTAAGAGCACAACTGCACTTTGGTATCTTCTTTGCAGAGGCCTTAGCACAATGAAAATATTCCACTGTGCTGATTATAATTAGTAAATGGATGTTTAATGCATATGGGAATAGTCTGGATATTGCTAAAAGCACTCAAGCTTTGCTTTCCAAAATCATTTAGAGATGAATTTATTTAGAGGGCTTTTTTTTTTTTTTTTTGTAATTCGCATCAAACACTTTAACACGTCAGTGATTAAAAGCATATTCATTGGCTTCAAAGCTTAAATTCTGAAAATCAAAAACCAGATTAGTTGAAATTCGTTTGAGTGTAATTCCCGTCTAATTTCAATGCACGTTGAAAAAAAAAAAAAGTGATTGTTTTTCGTGGCGACGTCTCATTTCACTCCATGATCCAGGAAAATGGATCCAGAGACATGAGGAAGTAATAAAACATATCAACATGTTTGGCAAACAGTCACCATTTGAATAAGACAGGATTATAAAGATGGAGCAAGCTGATAGTAGTCAGACCCCGACTGCCTGAGGCTATCACAGTGGAAAGATTTACCCCATGGTGTCCTTTCTGACAAGCAATGAAGAAAATAATCTTTCCATAAAATATCCTCATGCATAGATAGATAGGTAGATAGATAGCCATCAGTATCTGTTTCCTTTATTTATGATCACAAAATATAATAAATGCAACAGAGACTAAAGAGCATCAGCCACGAAAGCAGATATTAATCTCCCGGCATTTGTAAATGTACAAGTGGCGTAAGTTGTAACTATCTGTGTCATAATATTTGCAGATGTATACTTTACTGTCAAAATGTGGATGGCTGAAAGACAGGTCTGTGTTTTGCCCCTAGGAACTAAAGATCGGAGCTCAAAGAGAAGCTCAAATCCAGAAATCCGAAGTGTTCCACTCCAAAGCATGTGGTGTCATCCTCCGCTCTGCAGATGTGAATTTATATGTTGACTCTGGACTTTAAGATCATTAGCAAACAAAAATTTTGTTAGGAAAAATTCAGTAGACCTGCAGATTGGGACTCTTTCAGACCTCTTTCAGTCATGAATCGAAAATGCAAATCCAATCCTCTTTCACTGAAATCATATTAAGGTTCCTGAAAGTATAATGGCCGTCGCTCGTTTTTGACCTTCAAGAGAAATTTATCTGCACAATATTTATCGAAATCCTCTGACTGAGATCCAGACCAAACCTGCAGTAATGAGAAGGTGTTGTACAGTATTTTTCAAATTCCTTGAAATGAAGGTGGATCACTGCTTTAATCTCCATACTGGATTAAAATGCCAGAGACAGAGTCTTGGCAAATCCATAGCTCTTTATTCTCCGAGGTGTGTTGACCCCTGCACATATGTCTGATTTCTTTAGTATTCCTGGCCAGGTCCCGTGCATTTCCCTCAGATGCTCATCCCTTTTCCCTCCATCCACTGAATTGCAATAGGATGTTGAAATTTAAAGAATGATGTTACACATTAGGGGGATGAAGTAACAATTTCCTGCAGTGGCCCAGTCTAATGGGGGGACTCCCCTCCACTGAGACACATGGAGCGATGTTATCTGTTGACAAATGCTTGCTTTATACATTGTGGTTTCCACAAAAGTTACAATATGAGCGCACAAATTCATATTTTCTGATACAGGAGGGATGAGCTGTTCAAACACTTGACATGGGACATTCAAGGATATCTTCAGTGTTAGATTTTTTACAGGTGCCATGAAATAAGCAAATAACGCATAACGATCAAGCTGGCATGTTTGACATAAAAAAAACAAAACTGTTAAAGAAATTTTACCTGTGTTTGATGTTGAAAATCCATCCCCACTTCCCTTTCACCTTCACAAAGCAGCAAAGAGATTATTAACTTAATAACTTAAATATTTTAAATTCAAACCCTTTTTGAATTATTTTGGAGTTTTAAATATTTGAAAAGGTATTTAAAGGCCTGACACAATATGCTGAAAATGTTCCATTAGTTTTCAGTATCTGCAGAATGAATTCTGGTCAAAGAAGATAAAAATATGTAAAAAAAAAAAGGAAAAAAAGAAGAAGATATATCACCTCCCCCAAATACCGATTGCTGATTTTCAGGCCATCTGCCTTCAAATCATTACCCTTAGAGGAGCACTTCACCAATTATTGACCTTAATGTCAGCTGTGCCTTAAAACACAACACTCTCTGGTGAATTCTGTATCAATGTTAAAAAGAGGCTGAAATAACAAACATGGACAGTGAGAAGGATTTCTGCACTACAAAAGAATAAATATACCAAAAATGACACAGCCCTGATAAACAAGGGCCGTTATCTTCCTCCACAGTAGCCAGCTGAAAACCTGTCAGCCTCTCATGTTCTGACATCAGCAGATGATAGAAAAACTATATTGTCACTTTGGTGAAAAATGGCCTCACCCTGTCCTGTTGGAAACATTAGGAAGTCTGCGGTAGTCGACTTTCCTGTTGTACAGTTTCATTTGTAGGTGTCTTGTTTCAGATTCCTATTACTGACTTACTGGAACAGCTCCCTGTGTAGGGCTCTTAATGAAACAAAGCCACTTTCAAACAATTTTACGCGCGTGTTGTTCTAATGTCGTGTCTTGTCCAACTAGATGCAATCAGCCCTGCAGTTCCTCACCTGTCCAACACCCCCTCACACTGAGTGGCCATTCTCTATTAGTCTCAGACAATCTTTTGCTGCATGTTGTTGTTGCTGGACGTCTATGTTATCCTAACTCTCGGCCGAGTCCTCTTTTACTCTCATTTCATTGATGTATTGGGGGGCAACCACAGGACAGACTGTTATCACTGGGCTTGTTGAACAGCTGTTGAGCATGTTGCTGTGATGATGAAGATGGAGCTGCCAGGTGGTGACAGATAGAAATGGTAATATCTGAGCCCCAGTTACCTGGTTCTGTGAGCTCAAATCAAGTCTAACAAGTTGCAATATCGCTTTAACTGAGCAACTAAAGCAAAAGGCTGAAGTAAAAGGTAAATATAACTGCTATTGATAATTTGTTAGCAAAGCTAGCATGAGATCTCAGTTTTAGTATGAAGCTCAGAGAAGCTCATTCCATTACCTCCTCGGAAAGTGTGAATTTTTGTTTATTCATTTGTATGTATCCTGAACATCCCATGCAGCTGTATAGAAACGTGTGTACTGTAAAGTTTGAACATAGGGCTTTCTTGTGTTTGAGTGAGATTCATTTGATGAAGTTTAGAGGGTGTAAATGTAACATCTTGCTCGCCTGTTGGTCATAGCAGACTTCAGTAGGCCTACAGCTGGAAGACTGAATTTTCTTTAGTTAGTCTGTGTAGTAAGGTGCCACTGCAAACCTGAGATAAACACATTCTGTTCAATTGTAATACAATATTCAAAAATATTCATCATTCAACCCCTTTTTCCATTCTTTACCTTTTTCTTTATTTGCCAATTTTTTTTTAAGTTATACATTTTTATAATGATGAGTGTGTTTTTGCTTTTTAGCTACAACTTTACCTTTAGGTCTTGAAATCAAGTTTCAAATGAAGTTTTTCTTGGTAGTTTGCTTTGTAACATGAACAGTTGAGTCAATATCAGTTGTGAAATGTATAAATGCATAGCTCACCAATCTCCTCATCTCTTGTGTTCCAAATATGTCACAACTCAGACATCAGGGAGCCTTCATCACATCCATCTCCCACACAGGAGACAACCAAACTGGAGGCAAGCTTTGTATATTTGTCAGTGTGTGTGAGGGACAGAAACAGAATCCTTCACTGGAAGAATACATGATGATAAATGATTGTAACAAAGAATATAAATTTTTTGTGAGATGATCAAAAAGGTTTGTGTGGGGAAAAACTGTCGATCAGGGCTTCAGCAGAGAACGATTGTGCCAATATGCTTGCTTTAACTCCTCCAAGTTTCTCTATTAACGGACACAATACGCTCAGCCTGAATGGAGTCAGCTCTGTAGCTGTAGCTCTTTGTGTCAGCAGCCTGTAGTTTAGAATAAAAAGATGCTGAAATGTTGATGCACAAAAAAAGTGGCATTAAACTGAAGCAAGCTTTGTGCAATACAAACAAGACTGCAAAGTATTTAAAGGGATTTGACATGTTTGACCAAAATAGCAAACTAGATTTTTACACGTCTTATATTTTTAAAAACTTCAAGTCAAGCGAAAAAATCGTATCCTTCAAAATCTATTCAAGGTAAAAAAAAAAAAAACTACAATTCCAATCTCAAAAAGAAGATTACAATATTAAGTATACATATATGTATAAACAGTATTATGATGATAACTATTACAGGTATTAAACAGTTTGAACTGAAAATTGTGATGTAGAAAAGATTTTCTGTCTCGTCAGTCCATCATTTGCATCGTGAATGCTATCATGAAGGTTATTGCTAAGCCACCTCTGTATTTTAAGCCATGTCAACCTTCATGCTTGAGATGTAACACCTGAAAACATCCTCTCAGTTAAAAAAAAGCTTATCTGAGAGTTCACAAATTACATAAAACACATCTAAAAGAAGTGTCAGGAGCACATGAACACCCGCTAGCCCTGAATCACCTCAGATTTTCTGTAATTGGTCTGAAGAATGGAAGTAGCCTTCCCTGAAATTGTTTTGCTCTTGAAGCTGCACTGAGTTTTTTAAGAATGTACTCTTGCTATCAGCTGTCTGTATAGACTGGGCTGTCTTTGTGGTTCAAATAAAGTTTCATGCTACATATGGGTGAAAACAAATTGCTCTTTCAATCAATAATTTACTGTGCCACAAGCTATAATTGGATAAATTAGATTTCTCCATGGGACCTATTTTGGACAAACAGCAACAAAATGGCAACTGTCCATGTTTTTGTTTTTATTTTTTCCATACAGCATCTTTTAGTAATATTTTCCCCTGTAATTGGAGATGTGCCAAGGATTGTCTTATCTCAACAACACTTTTAATCACCAAGAGAAGGAGCGCAATACAAACAGTTAAGAAACACATCAGGCGAGCTCTGATTTCAAAGGAAGCTGTTGTACCTTTTTACTTCCTCGGAAAAGCAATCACAAATGGACAGCCAAACTTGAAACCCTACTTTAATGCTTCTGTGCTTGGAGTATTCTATTCAGTTTCATTTATATAGCACCAAATCATAACATACATTACCTCAAGGCACTTTACAGAGGAAGATTGAGACTCTACAATATTCTAAAAAGAAGCTATGAGAAAACACTTGGCTACAATGCAGAGGAACAGGATGAAACATCTGAACAGAACTGGACTCGGGGTGGGCAGCCATCTGCCCTGACCTGTCGGGTTGGGAGGACAGAAATGGAGGAGAGAGAGGGAAGTGTCGGGGGGGGGGCGAGAAGAAGGAGACAGAGAGGGAGAGGGAACAGGAACAGCAGTTTATTCTGTTTTATTCATGCACATGGTTCAGGGCTCATCTGAGCTAGCCCTAACTGTGAGCTTTATCAAAGAGGACAGTAGTAAGTTTTTCTTAAATGTTGTTAGGGTGTCCGCTTCTTAAACCCAAACTGGGAGCTGGTTACAAAGTAGTAGAACCTCTAAGACCCAAAACTAAACCTCAATTTGAAGAGAAGAAGATGTAAAAAAAAAGCTTGTTATCAGTTAGTTTCATTTGGCTTCACAGATAAATACCGCTGAGTGTCGTCTGGATATTCATTTGGTGCTTCATGGTCACATTTCATAAAGGAAACATACATAAGAAGTAGGCCTATAGCACAATAGAGCAGATAGCCCAGTAGATTTACATGACCCGCTGTTTGTGTGTCCTCCTTCATGCTCATGTGGCAGAATCGGTCTGATAACTATAACTAGAAAAACCTGGCACTTGTAATTCAAATAATCTGTTCCAGTCTGATAAAGTCTTGAGACGGATGTCGCAAGTGCAGCACGAAGATCTAGCAGGACTAGAATGGGGATGAGTCTGTGTCTGATGAGCAGCATAAAATGTCTCTCTTTAAATTTAATTACATTTCACATCAGTTTACCAACTTAAAATGTTGCTGAGTTGCCGTACAGTTCCAAATAGACTCGACCTTTGAATACTCTAATATTGACAGTTTCACACACATGCAACTCAAGATATAAGTGGTTTCACATTTGAATACATATTCAGAACTATACTTATCATCATATTTAGCAAGATTTAAAGAAATGTGGCAAAAATATTTCAAGAGCATTGTGGCATCCAAACAACAGAAGGTGACTAGAGACGAGAATTGGTGCACTATTTGCAAGACTCCAAATTTTAATGGTGATTGACAGCCATAAACACCTACATACATAAAGTGGAGTTCAAAGGAGTGCATTTGCATCTACAACAAGATGGTTTTTGACAATTTCCCAGCTGCTCACTGTGGGAAACTTCCTAGGGATAATGATCCTTCCTGACAGATTTGGTGCAATCAAACCTGTTTCTGCAGGATCTGTTCATTGTGAATACTCCACCCTAACAAGGACATTTTCAAAGCTGGGGAAGCGAGCCGGTGTGTAGCACGCAGAAAACGTGCGTGTATCCAAGGGCGGAACCCACAAAAGTTTGCCATTGAGCGGCTCCTGAAAGAGGCAGCACTCATGAAATGTCAGTGTGTGTCATAATTTACCCAGCAGAGTACCTGCATTATGGTAAAGGATTGAAATGTCTACCAAATATGAACGACAGGAGCAGAAACAGACTGACATGAGGAATGAAATGCGACAGTGATTCATAGCATGTCAAAGAGTCTTGTGATGTTGAATGGGGGGGTCTCGAACTCACGCCAAGAACGGTGGCATTGTTGTTCTCTTGATCATTATTCTAACCACATGTGGTCTGGATGCTCTGTTTCTCTGCGCTCTGTGCTGTTAATGTTTGAACTGTGCACTTACATCTCAGTTTGTGATAACAAAGGCTGGTGGCATAGAAGTTCGGTTGCTACGCAAATAACGGGGGGAAAAGCTACCATGTTTACTGGGTGCACGCTGACGTTACTGTGGTATTGTATTGAAAAGATGAAATCCTAGAGATAACCTGCTTTGTGTTTAATTAATACCATGTGTAACATAGTAAACATGAAGCTCTATAAAAACACGGTTGTTAGATGTTGCACGATAAAAAAAGAGCTACTACTGAAAGAAATGCCATCGTGAGGCTTGTGTTACTGTATGTTGTATTGTGTTGTTTTTCTTCTCAGAAAATAAAATCGAGGAGCTTCTGGTTAGATAATAAAATACGAGGCATGGTTATCTGATGGCTTATCTGATGCCGAAATATTACAATATTATAATAAAATATAATATGAGAAAGTCAAAATCTTCATTGTCATTTAACAGTCGTCTACTATAGCAAGAATGTGTACTCACACTTATCTAAATGGGCACTCCAGATACTGTTGAATTGTGCCCAAGCTTAACTATTTTTCAGGAAGAACCCCCTTTTTCGCCCCACAATAAGAAGGTCACAGTTCAGTTCCTGGCCTGGGGCCTTTCTGTGTGGAGTTTGCATGTTCTCCCTGTGCCTGCGTGGGTTTCCTCCGGTAGGTACTCCGGTTTCTTGCCACCGTCCAAAGACATCATGTTTGGGTTAATTGGTGACTCTAAATTGTCTGTAGATCTGAGTGTGAGTGGTTGTTGGTCTCTGTCTGTCTCTGTGTGTTGGCCCTGTGATGGACTGGTGACCTGTCCACGGTGACCCCGCCCTCACCCAGAGTGAGCTGGGATAGGCTCAGCAGCCCCCGTGACCCGGAAACGGAAAAGCGGCAGAAGATGAATGGATGGATGGTTTTTGTCCGGATGTTTAAGAGCCCTCTGCATTTCATACTTGTGTCAACAGAGTGGTTTTTCTTTTTAAATGTAAGGTTAGTGCTGAAAACCCCCCTTCAAGACGTGAGGCTTTAAAAAGGTTTGCCGGAGTTCATTTTTTGGTGGGGGGAAAGCAAAGTAATTTCCTACAACGATTGTTAGGTAATAATGAGTGGAACATGTGTCGTATCATATTGAAATCAGCCTAAAATTTTTATTGTGTTCAAACCAAGACATCTTTGTGTGTTTCTAATATTGACTCAGGACACCAGGTTTGAAATCCTGCACAAACGTGAACATCTGGTAACCGTAATTTATTGGTCTAGCTTATGTTTGAAGCAGCAGTGCAGCCGATGGCACTGACTCAAGATAAACTCCATTATCCATGTTTACCGGCACAAAGGAACATGTCATCCAGTACAACAGTGTGACTCACCATGTTTTAGAAACATTATGTGTGAGTAGAATCACTTCATTCTCAGTTTAGATCTTCTCATGGCATTTGTTTACAGGAGGATAAATAATTATTGTCAGCTTTAGCCTTTAAAAAAACATGACTCTACACTACAGAAAGATAAATAATTCCACTGCCCAGTGCTATGGAATAATTAAATCAGAGAGATACTATTAGGCAAGTAAGAACTTCAGAATCTAAACTGATAACACTTCAGATTCCTTAGAAACTATAATTTTGCCGTGTAATTGCAGAATAAGTAGCTTCTCGGTCCAATCCAACGGAGTCTTCAGAATGCAATCCTTTTCCAAACACAGCCCGGTCAATCGACAGTACAATTGATTTCCTGATTAATGTCCTTGCCCACCTACTAGCATCGAGGCCTAGAGACATAATTTCCTTGTGAGCATGATCAATAGCTCCATCAACATAAATAAATGCTGGAAGAAAATAAATTTTCTCCAGCTGGGGCACAGAGGCCAAAAACTTCAGTAGTAATAGCGTTTTTTAGTACTGGTTTACAGCTGTGCACATTAAACATAAGATTATAAATGTGTTTTTTCTTCCTTAATATTTTTAGGGAATTAAGTTGCCGGGTGCAAAGTGGAGAGCAAAACAAAACAAAAATAACAATGAGGATGACAAAATAGATAACACAAACAATAACTCATTCAAGGTGTGTCAGTTCTGTTAAATGCTGTAGTGGATAACGCTTTGTGTGAAATCGCCAAGCTGAAATGATCTGAAGTAGTCAATCCTGGTAATTAATTGCACTAATTCAACAACATGACTACAACAATAGAAACTAAGAAAAGCAACGATTTGGGCAGTCAGGTGCAAAAGGAACCGAAGAAGTGCAAGCTCATCCAGAATGTACCATTTGCTGGTGACTAAAGTGGAACATAGGGGTGGAGACGCTGCTTCAGTGCTGGACTGCTGACCTCTCACTAGCTTGCTCTTATATGATGAGCAGTGATAAAATATGTAGAAGGCAGTCGTCTAATTTTAACTTCTAGCTCCTCTATCATCACTTTCTAAGTTTCGTGCTAAAAATCATCATCATCTCCCGAGAATATTACAGGAAAACACCTGCAGTATTAGACTGACTGACTTTGACCCGAAAAAGTTGCATTTGAAGTCGCCGAATGTGGTCGAAATAAAAATAAATCATAAAACCGTAAAATAGATACATAGCTGACAGATTTTCATAAGTGCAATCACAAAAATTATCCCCTTTTGCAGTGGAAATTATTGTGAAAATACCAAATAAAAGAAAAGAAAAAAACCTGTGATGGACGAAACCCAACCAAATAAATAAATAAAATATGTATTTCTTTTTTGTGGGCTCAATTTCATTCAGAGACAGCACATATAATGATACATAGTGAACAGATATCAAAAAGAGGCAAATGACATTTCATTTTATTTGGAGTGAAATATGTTTATTGTAATCGAAGTACTTTTAAAGGTTGTTTTTCTTTTCTTTTCTTTTTTTTCCCAATTCTCACTACATACCTGTACCATAAACTTTCTGGTTGCTTATCATTTATCGCCACACTCCCAGATGCAGTAAAGCTGCCCCAAACAGCAAAACCGTGATTCATTTGTAGTATGCTCGAGACCAGTATTGGTTCCAGTCACTGATGACTTTGAGAGAATAATTAAAGTGTGGGCTAAGTGTTGCTCGGGGATATTTTACATGCAGTGGAAGGGATGGGACAGCGGAGCGGCCAACGATATTGATTACTGCTGGGATTACAGCACCACGAGCATCGCTCTCAGTCCAACAATGTAATCATCAGCCCTCTACTTGTAATGCGCAGGTTGCCTCGGCCTCACCGGGGGAGGGTAGGAGAGAGGCAGAGGTAGAGGTGCAAGTCGACAGAGAACAGATGGATAATGTTTCATCTGCCATTGTCCTTCAACATATGATGAATTTAAGGTTGAAATTTGCACACAGGGACTTGTTTTTAAAGGGGCTTTGTCACACAGTAATTACTTGGATATCAATACCTAATGCGTATTTACTGTCAGAAAAAAATCTTTAAGAAATAATGGCTTTGTCCAACACCTGTTTTGCTAAATGCATTACATCATTTGGGTGGAATAAGGTTGTATTCCTCACTGGGTTTAAGCCAGTTGTTTCTCTCTTGCTCAGTGACTGTCACCGTGGCTGCTCTGCCACTAGATTGGATTCAAGGGATGCATTGATGTAAGTTGGCAGATACTTAAAAAAAAAAAAAGGGTTCCTCTTCGAGTTTAATCATCAAACTCCGTGACAGTGCTGATCCAGCAGTTTTTTCCCCCCTCCACTTTTAGACAAATATTTCACACTGTTGTACGATTCTGAAAACTATCAACTTCCTGAATGAGAGCTGCGTTAGATTCATCTCATTTACTGTATATTTATGCCCAGATATCGTTCAAACATTGATTTTAAAATGCAGGATACTGTGTAGCATAACCTCTTGCTTCTCCCGCTTCACCTCCGGCGCTGCATCAGTGCCTTTATATTTTATTACTCTGGTGCATTTTTTGAAGAACTTGTTGTGCAGCAAGAGTCGGTGAGATGCTTCATCCCAGCCTGTATTTTTGTTTTGTTTTGTTTTTTTTCATCATGCTACTGGAGAGCACAAATGGAAAGGAAAACAAATTAAGCAAAAGCAGCATGAAAAATATTATTTAAATGTGAATACATGATCTGGCCTCTGGACATTTGTGCGACACCAACAATACTGTAAGTGTTTACATTCTGGTCGAATTTACTCTCTCTCTTTTCTTCTTTTGAAGTCAGTTTAATGATTCTTATGTGACTGAAGGGGTGTCACGTCCTTTAAACCTCACACCATTATTGCTGATATAATATATTTTTATGTGTAGCTTTAAGTTGTAAAATGTCTGCCTGAGTTACAAGTTCAGAAATAATTGGTGCACTTTGATGTGTTGTGCTGCACTCAAAAAGCTAACAATTAAGGTTTTTTATTACAAATTTTCATACTGAATTTCTGACTTTTAAGCTTTTTGTGCTTGAGGTTTCAAGTCAAGTTTGTCAATATGCTGTTAAAAAAAAAATTAATAGATGCTGCACAGTCAGCTAAGTAATTGTTCTTTGTTTGAATGCACCTGCACTTTGAAGAGGAAGTGCTCTCGAGGCGGTCAAGGGTACTTCTTGGAGTTCTTTGAGGTGCCGTAGCCCCGGGGCATCCCTTGGAACAATTTCCCATCCGAGACAGAGAAGCTGGGACATCTGAAGCTTGCGGGCCGGGTGACATCATGGTGTTCCTGTGCTCTTCTTGCAAAGTGTCACACTTGCCAACTGTCTGGCAAACTTTTCCTGCAACTTCTCGACACTGATGCTTATATAAATGCTACTCCTGAGGTAAAAGCGAGCTGAAGTAGGGGGGAGGGCTAAGATGAAACACTTCTTGGTCTGAATTCATAACTGTGGTTTAATAATTTCAGCATTTTCATATATATATAGCCCGCACAGCAGTAGATCATTTCTGTGTACTCCCAGGTGTGTTATTAGAAATGACAGCCCTTTGTATCTTTATTGGCTAAATGCAGTTGAGGGCATGGTTTGTGTTATGGCATGCCGAGGCATATTTAGTCGTTGAGTGGATCTGGCAGCGGGCTGCACTAGCAGTTGGTTCACTATTGGCAAGGAAAGACAGCAGTCCATGCTGTCAATACTCAATCGAGTCATGCCTGGTGGTGGTGGTGCTGGGGATCTGGACTTGATCTGGGATAATGACTCTATCCAGTCTCATATGGGGAAAAGTGGAACTACTCTCCCTCGGGGCAGTAGAAGGGGAGGTAGATAAGCGGCCTCTGTGCAGCTTCCATCTGACTGAAGTGCGTGACCATGGAAAAGGAAATTATGGTTCTTTGTTCTTCAATACAAATAGAGAAAAATGCAGCCATTCAAACTTACCTTTTCAATATTAACGTGGAAGTAAAGATAAGGCTCAGATAAAGTATACTTTTCTACTCAGACAAAAGAATTTCGTAAACAAAAAACAAAGCAAATAAAGGCTCCTCTAAATCGACCGGCATTTCTAGCTGAAGCACAGCTGCAGTACAGCTACAGTGGAAGCACTGGTAATTGCATTGGGTCACCCCTTGCAGATGCCGGTCAGTGAGATTACACCATTTATTTAAATAAAGCCTGGTCAAAAGGATAAACTCAAATCAAACGGAACTGAGTTGCCACCTCACTTCACAATTTCCCTTCATGTGTTTGCACTGGCAGCGGAAAACAAGGACAACTGGCACAATATTGACAATCACCAAACACAGATGTTCAAACTCATGCAAAGGTATTGCTGCTTATTTGGTTGCAGCCAATGTGCAGAACTAGATAAAAAAAATTGAAAAAATGAGAGCAACGATTCTCAATCATAACAAGAAGAGTGGAATTTCAACCTTCTTTTGAAAAATGTTAGTTTCCTACTCGCATTGTTCCAAAAAGTGTTAGCTCTGCATTAACAACCAGGTAATTTACAGCTTTAGGATTATATCTAACGCCCAACAAAACAAAAACAAAAACTGGATCTGTTGTTTGTGAAAACAAGCAAAAAAATACCCGCCTCACGATTGATCAGCGTCATGGAAGACAGTGTGTGAATTCCTTTGTTTAGGGAAAAGAGTGTCTGCAGGGCTTTCTCTGAGGTGGCACTTGTCATTGAAGGAGTAGAGAGCGATAACCTGGGGGCCTGCAGATAAGTGAATCTAAAGACCTCAATAAAGCCTGAGCCAGGAGAGGTGGAAGGAGCAGGCAGGTATTAGTCCATCCATCATTTCCCTCACCTGATCAGAGACTCCAAAAATATACTGCTCTCATCTAATCTGCCTAGTTCTCTCTATCTTTGTCATCAGTGGCCTCAGATAACCGGTGTGGGCTAATCCCTGAATCATTGGAGATCAGAGGTGGTGAGCAGTTTACTACTAAAGGCTGCAGTGGGAAAGGGAGGTGGGAATACTTACTGTAGTTATAGCCAAATTACATAGCCATTCCAATTTTAACATCCCATATAGCGATTTCATTGCTAAGTCATTAAACCAGCAGGACAAATAATACAGTGGTCAGGTAATCACACACATCGGACCACACGCCAGTTTAGGTGTGTTACCAACAAACTGTGTCGTGTAAAAGGTGTTACTTCCCTCAGCCTCAGTGATCGAGTTATAGCGACCTTACTGTTCTTTTTTTAGGGTTCACGCTCTCTTTTTTTTTTTTTTTTTTTTTTTTTTGCCCACAGCAGGCAGCAGTTTTCAAAAGAAAAGACTACCTGCTAAGCACAGAGTAGAAAAAAAAAACCATGGTTACAACCAGCAGCTAAAAGAGCTGAGAAAGTCTGTCCACTACTTGCTTTCCCCCAATAAAATCTGTTTGTTTTAGTTTAAAGATTCAGAGACACGGCAACATCAAAATGTTCAGCTAAACTGGCTTTTACTGTCACAAAAAGTCTCGCAGAATATTGGAAATGAACTTTCAGCAGGAGTTCAGCTTTAGTCCGATGCACAAATGGTGATGTGGTGAACAACCTGTGGGCACGAGAGGAGCTTGTTGGTTGTTTGACAGGTCTACCAATCGCTGCTTCGATATAAAGAAATGTGTTTAGAAATGATCAATCGTCCCAACGCTTTGATGGTGGAAGACTAATTGTGTCTTGTGTTCATCAGAGAATTTCCCTCTCAAGAAAAATAACCAAGGATCACGTAACGAAAAATGAAGCAGAGGCAAATAAATCAATTATAAAAAAGGGAAATAAATGTGCTATTCGTTTGATTAATCTGCAGCTGTAAAAGCAAATAAAACACATCTGAGTTGCATCAACATGCAGAAGTGTAACACCGCTACTTATAATTCAACAGTGCTTCAAAATGGAGCTGGTAATATTGTAATTACAAATGGTGCACAAACAAATTAGAGAATATGTCTGGTGTGCATCGTGATGATGGCATCTAATAGTGGGTGGTTCAGGCTTTTCCTTTACGTCAAAGTTGCAGGGATGACAAAAAGGTTTTATGGATCGGCAGCGCTCAGATCATCTGCAAATACTGAGGCGTAAATCAGATTCATTTCATTGTGTCACTTTAAAATTAAAATTCATTTGCCTTGTTTTATTTTGTATTCTGTAGGTTTTGGTTTCAAAGAATGGGGAAAGCTCGCGGGCTCTGTCATTTAATCAGTGTCTTTAGAGCTGAGTTGTGATATGTGCCTGCTGAAGGACAAGCCCTAATATCCTGATTAAAAAACACGCTAAGAGGAGAAAATGGCTCATATTTAAATCCAAATTCATAAAATAAATATTCAACTATTATTATTAAGTATTGATGCTGGCAGCACCATCATTTATGAATTTCTAAACTTTACACTTGTACAAGCACACTATTAAAGGGAAACATTTGTTGAACACACATACCATACTTTATTGTGATGGGTTTTTACAGCCACTCCACTTTTAAGAGACCACATAAATATACTATTTCCATTGTTTGGCATGCTATTGAAGAATACCTACATTGTCACCTATCAAAGCATGAAGGGAAAAGCTGCTGTGAACAGATCAATAGCGAGCTGACCTTTGTCGCAATCTGCACGACATTTAGCGTCTTACTTTAAGGTCATTGTAAGAGATCCCTGTTGTTCCTGCCCCATTTGATCTTTTATCGTGCTCTTCAATGGGGAGCATTAAAACAGGCCATTTGCTTTATGTTCACCTCTTCCTCATCAGCAGGCGGACGATGTTGGCTTAGCTAAAACTCAAGCCAGAGGTCATCATCAGTGAATTAATTGTGGAGTGCGAGAGGCAGATTCCCAGACCACATATTGATCTGGGGATGTTGAATATGCTAGTCATTCGTCTGACAGAGGTGCTTTGAAAATCAGCGACGCAAAATCCCAAGACTACCACCAGCGGGGGGAAGTGGCTCAAATGAAGGATGCAGAATTTGCTGTCATCAAGCATTCAATCTTTTAGGCCGTTCACTCTTTGTCACCGGCAATTACAATGGTAAATGGGTCCATGATTAAAATTCTTAATACCTCCATTATTGATGTTTGCTTTTGTACAGAGCAGATTACAAAGTTGCGCTTCCAGCTAAGACATCCAATTTCGTCATTATGAGGATGTGTGAACACATTCTCTTGTTGTGTGTGTGTGTGTATATACAGACCGTTATATCCAAGTCCCTGAAGAACATGGATCCTCTCATCTCTTGATAATGCGGTCTTTAATATTATGTAATCTAGTTTTAAGGCTGAATTTATGAGTCCAGGCAACTTCCTTAGTTTGTTCTACCTAAATAACTTTTTTCACCTGTGGTTCCCTCCGTCAAAGGCTTTTGCTTCTGGTGACATCTACTGGTGTTGAGTTTGGGGAAAACTCAACAGAGTAAAGAAGGGTGGATTAGAGCTAAAGATTGTGCCATTTTGCGAAACGACTGTGTTTTGCTCAAAAAATAAGCTTTTTGAGGCTTATTAATTGTGTTGTTTTTTGTTTTACACAGCCAGCTTTTTATAACCACCATCAACAAACCCTGGAAGACATCATGGCTGGATTTGATGTTGAACTTCATCCCATTGATCTGCATGTTTGTGTGTCCGTCACTTTCCTGTAGTCTGAGTGAAAATGTGTTTCAGGTTCTCACAGCGTAACGTGCAGCAACTGTAGAACCTATTTAATTACGTCTACTTCCGTGTGAGGGCTGTCTCCGGACTTTTGTTCTGCTGCAGAGACAGACGCTCCCACGCTGTGTGGCCTTCTGTGG
The DNA here is from genome assembly GCA_034769265.1 of Remorina albescens. Classification (NCBI taxonomy): domain Eukaryota; kingdom Metazoa; phylum Chordata; class Actinopteri; order Carangiformes; family Echeneidae; genus Remorina; species Remorina albescens. The sequence continues at coordinate 5,262,330 of CM068478.1, read as the reverse complement.
TTGAGAAGACATGCTTTTGATAACCAATAATAGCAATGCTGTGGGAATCAGGAAATGCTGCTTTTCAGATCTTTTGGAATTTTAATCATTCGCTCCCCACTGTTTTCTTCAATGTCACAGAGGAGTTATAGATTTCAGCTGCAGATTGTGAACCAGCTAAATTAATTTGCTTGTTTATCCTGTAAACTTTCTGATGCCTCATTTATTCCATTTTTCAGTTCATAAATTATGAAATGTAAATTCTCGGGGTGAAGCACGACAAATCACTGCATTTATAATTATTAAAGAGGTATTCCAGCAATTTAGTAATCAAATTAGGTCCTTTTGTTTTCATCTCTCTGGTATGTCACGCTTAGTAAACCCCAGATCTTACAAATCCCAAGCTCATACTTCTGTCAAATTATACGTCTGGGTTTCTAATGAAGGCTTTCTCTCAGGTGTTTGTGCTAGCCATGCCTAAACCAAAATCCTGGGGTGATGAGCAATTTCCACAGGCTTGACCATGGACTGCACTGACAAAGCTACTCCGTGGAAATTACATTATACAGGAGATAGATGTTTTCACAGGGCTGGACCTCCTGTGAGGAACAAATTAACATGTCAATTTAGAGTTCCTCTGTTTACCCAATCTCCATACTCCATAAGAAATGCACCTAATGTCTTTACTGCAGTAAATACCCAGATCCATGTTGGACAAATAATGAAGGCAGTCTGTCCTCTGCTGGTAACAACACTTCATCAAAGATCGCTAACAAGTTCACGTTGATGTTGTCGAGGTGATAACTGCGATGAGCAACTGTGATACAATTAATCCATTTTAAGTTCTTGTCCCTTACACCACTGACTTGCTGCAAACAAACAATAACATAGCGACACAAACTGTTCTCACTTTGACTGTGATTTTACCTGCTTGTATTTTCATGCTGCTTAATCAACAACTACGTGAATAAACTTCCAAAAAATTCCGCAAATTCCCCATTGCCTCAGCTGCCTGGAAATGAGGGACTTAGCAGAGAACCAATATATAAGAATTAAATTCTCTTGCAGTGGATAACAGAATAATGGTGAGTACAGGTCAGATCTAATGAGAGAATAAACCTAGTGGCATTCAGCTCATTATGCTTTTCTCCCAAACTGGGTCAGAATTTAAAGGTCCATTGGGGAAAGAGTACTAACCAGCCAGATCAGAGTGGCCAGAGCACTTTCTGTAATAGGGCTTAGAGAAGCCTCATTAGCCATATACATTTGAACTTGAATCTGCAACACATAGCAAGCTTCAAACTTTAAAATGGCCAACTTAGAGTGCACACACATAAAAAATGGATACAGACATGCAAAGAATTGCAATCACGTACATAAACCAGGAACAGAGATACACATATACACATGCTTACATACGAGCCCTTATCCTCCTTCTGGCATAAATATTTTCTCAAGCACACTAAGATATTTATGCTATTTTTTCAATCACGAAAAGGAGCAATACAAGAAAAGAATTAACAGGAGACATAAATCAACCTTAAGTCTTTCATTTTCATATTTCATGTGAGTTCATAAAATCTGAAAATTTTTCTGTATTTAGAATGAATAAATGGATCACGACTGCAATGCTTTCATTCCTCTTCTCTCCATTTCATTATGCATCGCACGTTCCAGCGGCTACACAATACAAACCAACCATTCCTCCAACTAACATCATTGTCATGCAGCAGCTCCAGGTTCAGTCATATTTTCCCCTCACATCTCAAAACCAAAGCCCCCTCACAAAGCCTTATAAAAATCTGTGCCATGGGAGGGAGCGAACTGTGGAATACCAAAGCATGCTAGGTGCTCCGTTTAAAAAAGAAGGACTCTGTTTAAACAAAGATACATTATTTAAAATACAACTGAGAGACATAAACAGAGTGAATGCATGACAAGGCCCCCCAATCTGTACCCCCTAATAGGCCCTCAGTGATCCTGGTGAAGTCTTCTTGTGCTAAATCAGTTGACTCTGTCCCCCTCTGGCTCGTGATAACCTGCCATTTGTCTTAGTTTGACCTTGGGCAGCTTTTTTTTCCTAGTCAATCGGTGCCTCCTTAGCCTAGTTGGGCTGCCATGTGAAGTCAAAGAGCTTTTTTGAATGGACAAAAAAAAAAAAAAACCCATTCAAAGTAACTTTATTTCACACTGGTGGCCTTGCCACTGAAGAACTTTGATCCTTTCTCCTCAAGACATCAAGGTCAAAACTACTTTAGATTCAATACTATACAGCGTATGTGTGTGTGCGCTCGTGTCTGTGGATGTGTGCTAACTTGTCTTTACTGGTTGGATGAATTATTCCCTTTGATCAGACAAAGATGATTCACAGATTACAGGGCAAACTTCATCATTCATCAGTTTCCCTGGAAAGTCTCAACAGTACCCTAAATGTGGCTGTTTCCACCACTGGCTCTCCCACATCACTGTCATTTGACACAGACACTACAAAGTCAAACCGTGAACACATGGCAAAAATGACTCAAGGAGAGTCGTCCATGTGGCAAGCAAATGCTCAAAGAGCTGCTTCAGACGGAGATAACATAGTCTGAGTCACAGACGTTGAGTCACAATCCACCCTGGGCCTTATCCAGTCTGTACAGCAACCTAAACAGAGCCAAATGACCATCAAGCACATGATAGAAAGAATTACAGGTAATACCCAATTAGCATGCTGTGTTGCTCATTGTCAACAGAGGGCAGATCCAGTAGTTCTGAAAATCAGGAGTCTTGTCCAAGCCAGCCAGTTTAGTGCATTAACTATAGTTGTTGATTAAGTCAGTGCTGCATTTCCGGCTCTCTTTGGCTTCTCTGTTGCACTTTTCTCAGGTCTCATACCTCTCCAGGCTCTACTGAGCAATCCTCACAGATTGTTGGAGTTCAGGTGTGCCACAGAGACTCACATCTCATTAAAATGTGCATTACCCCCTTCCTGTCTCCCTATCTCTGTTCCTACCCAACCCTGTTATAACCATATGGACCCCATACTGACTCTCATTATACGGCATGAAGTGAATTCATTCCTGGGAAGACAAGTGAGGCCCAGAAGTGTTTAGTTGTTCAGGGTGGCATGTTTGTAATCAGATCCAAATCTGGGGGTGGAAAAAGTCTGTTATGCTGACTTATTACATCATGTCTGATGAAGAGATGCTGTTGTTTTGCTTTTTTTTATCATAGATGTGAAATGTTAGTAGAGCCACACACAAGTAATTATTATCAGGATGTTCCAGCTTAATTTATCAATGAATCTGTCTCAATATTATGCAGTGCAGGTTTTTAATAATGTTGTTTTGTACATAAAACATATATGTAGCACATGTCAGAAGTTTCATCTGTCCAGTCTTCTTTTAATCGTACATGGATTCTGGTCTCTGTAGATTTCTTTGAGTCTGCAAACTTTTTCTTTCTGTAAGAAAAGAAAAACAACATACATGTAAAAAGGTCGACTTTTCAAACTCACACATGCACATACATGCACCACTTACTCTGTGCCATTTCTTTTAATCCATTATACACTGTGAAGGTATATGTCCTGCAAGGTGGGGGCCATGCAGGAGCTGTCTCAGCCCCAAGTCATTCACCCCCTCTCTGTCTGCTGACACAACAAAGTGAACAACCGCATAACCAGATGACAAGTGATGGAAAGAAATTAAGCAGGAGGAATGGGGAGGGTGGTGCAGAAGATGTCTTAAGCAGCGTTTAAAAGTGAGCAGGCAGCTCATCAGGAAATTGGGGTGTCAGCTGGCTTTCAGGGTGCATTGACCTAACAGTGCTAGTTTGCCGGGCAGCTGTCACTGGTTTGTCAATCTTGCTCTCAGCCAATCAGTCTTTGGTGCTGAGGAGTGCAGCTCTAAGAAAGGGAGGCTGAAGCCTGTCACTTGTCCTCCATGTATTCTAAATAATACAATTTTAATGACTGCTTTTTACTATTTGTACTTTTAAAGGGCAAGAATAACAATTTAAATTTAGATCATTTCAATTTCCATAATTATCAACACATTTTCTCACCACGTCCATAGTCTTTCTATGAAAAAGTTGACTCTTTTCTCTCTTCGCATTCACCCATCAGACCCTGTTGTCTCTGAAGGTCAAGCTTCTGCTCAGGAAAAGTGTGTGTTGGTGCAGCCGAGTAGAACCGCTGCATGTGTTCAGGGCCGGCTCTGTTTGGGTGACCATGAAGCTGCCGATCTCTTCCCATTGCTCCCACTCCCCCCGGCTCGGGCATGTCAGCTTTCTGGGTCACAGCAGCCCAGCTCCCCAGGGATATGAGACAAAGAACGAGGGGGGGGGGGTGTACGGTATAAATAAAATAACACTTGTGTTTCACCTTGCAGAGGCCAGTTCTCTGTTGTTGTTCCCACTGATGTCGATTTAAATCCAGGAAAGCTCATGAATATCCTTTGGAAATATTACATCTTCCCTTGGGTTTACATGTCTTCAGGGCTTTGGTATGGCCATTGTTTGGAAATGCTGTATTGTGAGTGACAGCTTACACTGACGTGGGCCAACACGTGATTTGCACAGTGTTTTCCACAGATGACAAGGAAGCTCGCAAATTCACTCAGTTTTTGTGCCAAATATAAAATACAGAAAGGACATTCTTACAGTAAGCAGCCGTCATGGCAAATATGGACACAACATACCTACAACATACCTTGCACATAGTGATGAGAAGAGTTTTTATGAAACATGGAAATTAGGCCACTACTGTATATGCAAACGCATCCTCGGTCCTTACAGTAGTAATTGTGAAAATGTTGATTTATTAAACCAGTCCGCATTGTTAGAAGTTTGAAATACAACAGAACTTACCTTCAAACTTTGGACTAATCTGAGCACACTCTCTGGGAACTTCTATTGGACAGCGTGTTGTGATTTCTGTCACTGAACACACTCATGCTCTCAAAATGGAAAGTCATAGTAATAGAATAGTCCTACGTGATTTAAGAAACAGCATGAATATTAACAACCATATATTAATAACCGTATAATGTTTACTTTGTTCATTGTGTAAGTGTAACTGCTAATTATTGCTGAACACAAACTACAGATGAGACTGATGGGACTATCATTAGTTCTGCAGGAAATTATAACAAGCACTGGATGTAAATGCCAATGGAAACAAACTCATTTTCATCGGTGCACTGGAGGAGGATTAGGGAATCTCAAAAGTCATTTGGCCTCATTTTCTGGAGAAAATGATTGTCATCTGTCATATCTGCTACTTTTTTGAAGTATCTCATGCTGGACTAAAGTTTTAAAGTATAGTGTAATAAATTATCCAACTAATAGTCAGCAAGCAGCAGAAGCTGAGCCTGGTGAATGTCCGAAACAATCTGGGTAGTATTTTAGTTTGGGGTTTCTTTTCTTCACATGAAGTCTGTTAAAAGCATGTGGTTATACACTCAGTCTTCCCAAAACACAGATGATTTACATACAAAAAAAAATCCTTATCAGCATTATTGCAGTTCTTTTTGACAGATGTCTTTTTTATTCAAATCAGTAAACTTTCATTTCTTATTTTCCAGTGAACATGTGCAGTGTGTGTAGAGGTGGTGGGCGTGGGCTGTGCACTGGCAGTTGTTGTAAAGTGACTGTTAAAATATTGATGCAAAAAAATATAAGAATTGATTTAGGAAACAGGGTGCTCTCCTCCAAATTAAATGAAATTATACCACTAGACTTCATGTTCTTATAAATTAAACTGGGAATTCTGTGCCAGAGCACTGGGCTGCCTGGGTCACAAAACAGATTTTGACACACTCTGTCTAAACCACGCCATACAAGTTTAATGTTGTGTGTTGCCCAAGGCTGCCATGTATAATTAAGGTTTTTCTGTGGGGCTTTCCCCCCCTGCAATGCCTGGTGGATAGATAGGGAATTAATGGGATAAGTTATTTTGAACCATTCTCAGGGATTCAAATAATCACTGACATGATGGTAAAATGTGTTGTAAATGTGTGTCCCAAATGAAAATAATGTAAAAATCAAATTCCAGCCACTGCAGTTTGTACACAAGTACAGACAGGTAAGAAACGTATAACCTTCATCCACAGACATTCGGCGTGCATACAGTCATATTCCAGAAGATTCAAAAAGTCCTCTCCCCCTGGAGTGCCACTACGTTAAAATTAAATGTCAGAGTAGTCACCTTGATGATTCTGCCACTCTGCAAAACTCTGGTGATGATGGGGCCATTCCAGCATATCTATTATGAGAGGCGTTTGTTGAGGTAATGTGCTGCACGCAAGGCAATGGGCAGGGGTGGACGGGACCTGCTGCACTATTTATGTTACCATCTGCTCCTTTTCACAAAGTCTTGCTCCACGGGCCCATGGGCTCTGGAACCAGACGTGTGGCTTCATCCCTGGTCCAATTCCTCCAGCAGTGTTTGGAGTCACTGCACAAACATGTAATTTAGACCAGCCAGCACTGTTGCCCTCGCTGTTGTGGTCTCAGCTAGGCAACCAGGTGCAGCACAAACATCTAGGTGGAGCACCGGTGCAATTGAAAATCTTGTGGAATGGGCAGCAAATGTGAGGTGGCAAACACAAGCAGCAGGGGACTTCCACAGCAATAACAGGGATCAATAAAGAGAGCACAAGGGTGACAGCGGAAAGGGGTCAGCACGTAAGATCCCAAAGCCAACGCATGAAATATAAATGCCTCTGAAATGGAGAGGATTTCTTTTTGAGGAAGATTTTCGAAGACCAAATGTGCTTTATGCTTCTGGTCTTTTCAAGTGGTGTTAAAGCCCATGTCTAAGACACTTCTATTGGCAAGATGACCCAGGAGGCTGTTGACCCACTGCCCAATTAGTCTTTGAGGTGATTAATAGTTGGCAATGGCCTAATTGGAAGCCTTAGTTTGCACTTCCCTGAGTGTGTGTGAGTAAAGTAAATCCAGGCTCTGATTAAATCTAATATCCATGGTGACTGTCTTTGAGATGGGGCAATGTAATCTGATGGAGGCATCTTATCAGTATGCAAATTGAACAGCTCACTTTGCTCATTATATTAAATGAGCCGCGACTGAATGAGTTTGTCTCAATTATTTCAAAGTTGTGCTGGGTGCCTGTTTCGCACAGTGGTATTTTAGCTTCATATTACAGTCTGGGTATAAGATTCAGGGCTAAGTAGGGGCTTGTCACACTGTACATTTAGAGTGTACACAAGGAGTGTAGACCACACACACTCTAAACTAAATAACTAAATATATGCTACCCTGTGGGGTGTCTGCTATAAAAGATGGCCGAGCCAGGCAATGATACCATTAAAGACTAAACAGAGAAATGTATGAGGACACAAAAGGCCAACCTTCACGTTCCTCTGTGTGCTCCTGTATAATCTGTTAGTGGGGGGTATGAATGAGATTACTGCAAGGGCAGCAGAAGTGTTGGAAAAGGGTAACTGTGAAACAGACCAATGTACTCATGTATCAGGGCTGTTTCGTCTTCCTTGTTACTCTCTGTGCTTTCTTTGAAAACCATACAAGACATACTTATTTGTATATTTCTGAAGTATGTGGGGCATGGATTGGAACAAGTTAAAGTTAATGCATGCTATGTCTGTTATGCATTATATTTCAATTTCTCGGGCGGTGTGTTTGTCATTCATTCAATTCATCAGTTACAGATGTGGCCGAGGAAGCAGCGATTGATCAGATTGAACATATATTTTTCTTATGTGTCATTATTTCCACATCTTCAACCGAACTAGAAAATACATATTTATTCTTTACCTTTTATTTAACTCAGTAAAAGTCTCACTGTGAGTAAAATGTCTTTTTTTTGTTTTTTTAAAGCCCCGCCTGAGAACAGAAGAACAGAATACGGATGTTTTCCCAACAGTATATGGGATTCGGACAAGATAGATAAGACGACAACTATCATACAGACATGATTTTAAAATTTAAAAAAACCAAACATTGAAAATAATAAATAAGATGCATATGCAAACACATTTGTGCGTGTGTATTACTTGTACTCTGCTAAAGCAGATCTAAGTCCTCAAAGGTTCTGAATTATCTTTGAAAATTGTGATCTTCAGCCTATTAGTAGATGCACAAGTTGCCATAGCATGTCGCCATGGTGAACGTGCCACCACACACACACCGATATTGAAGTGGCAGCTATAAGGTGACAAAGCTGGGAGCTTGACTGGACTTGCCAGTAACCAGAAAATGGATGGAGGGTTGTGTGAAGAGCTTTCGATCGATACCTCTCTGCACTGATGTCTTTGCCAGAATGATGAGTAGTTGAACAATTTCAAGTAAATTGTATGTAATTGTACATTAATGCAAAGCAATGGGCTCCTTACATTCACGATTATAAATGCAGGGTGCATAGCAGGGGACGTCTTTTGTCCAGCTGGTAACAATACATATAATTATTGACCAGCTTTTAGACTTAAATAACAGGCGTGAATTTCTTTAACATTTCGACTTGTTCAGAATTGAATTTCAAACAGTTATGAAATACATCTCACAGAGAGGAAAGCGTCTTGTAGATCTTTTTAAACTTGTTTTGTCTTGCTTCAATACTGCCCCCATGTGACAGGAAGGTGCATATTTCCGGGTAACTAGAGGTGCTGAAGGGAATTGTCTCGTCTTGTGATTTTGACTGCTGCAATAGCCATCAACACAATAAGGTGAGCTAAAGAATCACCCACATTTATTGTTTTAAAGTCATTTTAACTATTTCTCTCTTTGTTCAAAGTATACTCAAACAAAGATGTGACAGTTTAGCCTTCTAAATGAAATGTGTCATTTATCATGTTTAAATAATCACCTTTAAATATCCCTATTGCTTGTCTAAATCAGAAGAGTCTGGTTAACTGCCTTTTTTTTTTTTCATCTTTCCAGGGCAGTGTGAAAGAGCTGAACGGCCCCAAAACTCACTTGTTTCATCCTTAAGTTTCTCATCGGGTGATGTGACAGGCAGGTCTGGTGCACCATATGAAATATGAAACAGGATGGGGACAGCACTGACAGCCGTGTCACAAAGCATCAGTGAGGATGACAGCCCCAAAGACCCCGGTCTGCTCCACTGACATCTCTGCAGCTAATCGGAAGGTACAGGCCCTCACAGCTGCCAGACCAAAAGATGGAGAGAGGGTCAATAATTTAGCAGTTGCAATATGCTGAGGCTAGTCCAGTGTTAAGGTCTCCTATCCTTCTCCTGAACACTCTGCCAATGTTAACCTCTCTCACACATTTTGTGAACAAAGACTTATCACCTGCCTTGTAATATTTTAAATTGAACAGCAATTCACAACTTGATGGGGCTGCAGCACCCAAGATACTTTCAGATGTGAGGAGAATCTGTGTGAGCGTTACTTCTGCTATTATCTGCATGCTCTAAGGCAGTTTACACTTATGTCTGCGTATTGCATCAAACCACACAGCCCGTCAGTGTTGATAATGTTTGCAGAGTAAATCAGTCACTCATTGCTATGTCTTATTCTTTCGAGGAGGTATTTGAAATGAATACAAACCTTTTCTATCGCTTGTGGGTCACATTGCCATGACAACCAGGACGAGCCTGCGGTTCTAGCTGCCATCACCGTTACTATTTCACATCTGGTGGCTGGCACCCCAGTGTGGGGTGGTGGTGACGGGAGAGAGAGGGATAAAAGTAAGGATGGAGATTTAGCTCATCGCCTCTCTGGGCCCCTGCGATGCCTTAGTGATGGAAGCCAGCGCTGCACTCAGGTGAAACAGAAGTGGCGGCAGTGTGATGGCAAAGGGAAGAATACACAACGCTGCATCGAAAGAAAAGTCACAGGCATCACAAGTCTTTTTTAGGACACACAAAATGGTTGCACCTGTCTGAGAAAGCGGCTTTAGGTAAGCAAATTTAAAAAACCCTGAAAGAATTGAATCATTTCCTTGTTTTTCATTCATAATTGCTCTCTTTCCACATTCACAGCTTAGCAGCCTTAATTAGGGACAGAAGTCACAATGTCTTCTCCAAATGATCTGGAAAAAGCAAGCTGCTTGTGTTTGCTCCTGTTTATCTGGAGTAACTCACTGTTCTGGTGATTATTAGAGATCAATCTGCTGTAGCTCTTTGTATCCTCTCCGTCCTTTTCTATACATCAAGATTCCCACAGTGGCTTCAGAATAGCTGGTACTGCTGAAAGGATGTTGGAAACTTTCTAATGGATGATGGTCAAACAGTATCATCGTGCTTTTAATCCTTGATTTAAACTGATTTTACAAGCAGGTCTTAACTTTTTTTTTTTTAAATCAAGGTTTTCTCTTTATTCTTTGTAACATGTAGGGTCTGTGCATGTGTAAAAATGTGGAACAACAGCTTAATGAAAAATGAGATTTGTTTAAATTTTATTCAGTTAAAATGTGTTTACAGTTTGGATTCAGCATGAATAGCAACAAAAGGGTCTTCATCTCTGTTGCTGATCCTGAAGTGAGCTCGGCCATCCCCGCCTACTTGGATCTGCTTCCCAGTGCACCTGCCTCCTTCCTTCTGGCCAGAAATGACGTCACAGTATGTGCCACCAGGCATGCCAGTGTTCAGGGTCACATCCAGGTCCCTTATGGTGAAAGTAGGGAGCACTTTGTGTTTAAAACCACCATTGTGTCACTTTTAAACTGTATATTGAGAGAAGTATTTAATTTTGCATTTGGATGCAAACCTTTGGTGTCAGGTTTGGTATAAACCTAACTGGCACAAACATGAAAGGTTTTTTTCAATGATACTTTTCTGCGGGGTAAATAGTCCTCACCAGTCATCGTTGTTAAATACGATGAAACCACGATTGCCACGGCCAAAGGCAACCTGGTTGCTCTGGTTGTCCCACCAGTTGGAATGAGGCTGTCCATTGACCACGTTACGGAAAATGACCATGTTCCTAAAGGAGACAATGAAAATTCAGCTTTGACTGAGAAGGACTTTCTAAAATATAATGAAACTGAATTTTGAGAAATGAATCTAATTTTTAAATAGGTATGTCTCAAATTAAATAGAATAATATTTAATGCTACACCAACTTTTTTTGAAAGTTACTGTACCAAGGTTATATCACATAACTGCAGGTAAGTGCTTTTTCAACAGAGGTGAACAATCAGTAGATAAGGTCAGCAATGTCTGTGACTCTCTGATGACTCACTTGATCTGGCGCCATCTGTGCTCGCACACCCATCCGTCTCCACAAGTCTGGTCAGGATTAATGGGAACAGACTTGGTGGATCCATCACTATGGCTGGGGGGGCCAATCCAGTCGTTCTTATCCTACAATAAATGGCTAAAGGGTTTAAGGAAAAATGTTCTAAAAACATTCAATGCACTCCACATTAAAATGTATTTTTTTTCTCCAAAGTGAACCTACCTTTCCGTTCACAATGTGGCGGTTCCAGCGGAAGCTAGACATCACTCTGGTTACTCCGTAAGGATGCGCCAGCATGAAGCCAACAGCCATCTTGTGGAGCCTGGAGTTCCAGAAGGTAATGATGGACGCACCACCGGCACCGTGGCCTCTCTGGTTGTCATGGTTATCGATGAAAACCAGAGCATTACCATCAGGCATGAATCCCCAACCCTCTCCCCAGTTCCTGGAGACAAGAACACAATTTCACTCATGTTGAATTCACCCCTTAAACACTCATTTATGAAACTGTACATAGAAACCTTAGCAAGTTAGAACCTATCTGCGTATTCCACCAAAAATAAATCATAGCACTATCATGATTAAATAAGCTTTTTCTCATATATTAGATTGATTCGTGATTTAGGTACACCAGCAGAAATACACAAACCTGGTGTAACACAGCTTCTCGCCGTGCCATTTTCTGAAGACTGTTCCCAGTTTGGCACCATACTTAAATTCGGTTACCCTTCCCAGATGGAAGTACTGGCTCGATGAGATCGGCTCGTTTCCCAGATCAATAACCTAGAGGGAAAACAGCACATAATTCATACCATTCATGCAGTACAAAGAACAAATGATTTATATCAACTGGTGATGTGTGAATTGTCAAAAACTCATGGAACAAAAAAAAAAAGCTTCTCGGTTCTGTTGAAACAAACACTATGGGCATGTTGTAAAATCCTCATGTATTTTTAGTGAGGTCAGAGCACAGTATTTTAGTAGTTCAACTTTTTCTGCAGTTTACAAACTCTAAGTTGAATTTAGCACAACTGCATCTTATGTGCTATTCAGGTCATTGTCAGGTTCTTTTATAGTAACAGCATGTGTTTGTGTTAGCCATCTTGATATCTTTGCTTGTATTCCCATGACTTTGCGGGCTGCTGCTCTCCGTTATCAGTCATAAACACTGGGACATGCTCGCGTTTGGTAAAAAAGATTGCAGCAGGGGTTTGGCCAATCGTGCACTTAAATGCAAAAAGGAGATTGTGGCAGGTAGAGTGTGTTCAGTGACTGCATGTTTTCATGCATATCAAGTTACTGTGAAAGGCAGAGCCACACATGACATATGGACACAGTACGATCAGTAGTTTGGTATGTAATGGATGCTTGTATTTTTTCTTTCTAATGTGTAAAAAGCATGCTTTAGTAACCTCCTGGTAGATGAAGGGTCTGGAGCCGTTGGGGAACCACCTGGTGCTGAGGTTTTTTAGGTGACCAGAGACGGCCTCCAAGTCTCCGGGCCACATGTGCTTGCAGGCGTCCACTCTGAATCCTGCCACACCCATGTCAATCAGCTTGTTCATGAAATCAGCCACCTTACCCCTGACGTAATCCTTCTCCAGGGCGAGGTCCAGCAGGCCAACCAGACGACAGTCGCGTACCTAGAGTGGTCAATATTTATTGCATGAAGCATTTTGGACTCCTACAAATATAACTACCACTTCATCATTTATATTACAGGGACCTGATGTGCACAAGTGGATGGATAAATACTGTAGTTTCTGCTGGAAAAATGACTGTGAATTATAAATTAAGAGTTACAGATTGACATGTTGCAGACAGTTTCATTACCTGGTAAGCATCAGCATAGTTTTCGATGTCCCCACTGCCAGTCTTGCACTTGTTGTCATTGAAGTCCCACTGGGAATATGGGACGCTTGGGAAGTCCCTCCTGCTAGCGCTGAACCAGCTTCCACATGAAGAGTGGGTTCCCTCTCCGCCTGTGTTTCCACACATGTGATTGATGACCGCATCCACGTAGATGTTGACCTGTTAGGAATACGTAGGGTGTCTAGATGCAACAAACCAATCAATATGACTCCTCCATCTCTTATCCATTTTTTCTCTTTTTCTGCGTACATTTAAGTCCAATGGCAGGTCAGAAAAACATGTTCCAGCAGCACTGCTCACTATTGGTCTGCTGTGATGTTGGTGGTCAAAACAAAGCAAAAGCTAAATGTTTAGTAGGAAAACGTGAAAGATCATTTTCCAAGACAGAGTTATCAATTTGGTCTGTTTTAAAATGCCAAGTGCCTGTTGTGATATAACTGTGATAATGATGCAGAAAGCATCAAGTGGAGTGAAATGTATCTAAAATTTTGTTGTCTTGCACCCAGCTGTAGATTTACGAGGTGCTGTCAAACGCAGAAGAACAATGACGCTAATGCCTTTCACTAAATCGCTGCTGTGCTGTAGTTTACCCCGACGTTGTTGCATCTGGTGATCATGTCTCTCAGCTCGTCCTCGCTGCCAGATCTGGAGCACAGGTTGTAGCTGATTGGCTGGTATCGCTGCCACCAAGGCCTCCAGGGACTGTCCAGAATAATGTGCTCGTTTGGAGGAGAGATCTGAGTGACAAGGAGGGACAACATTGCTGTAATAATCCATTTTAACACAGGAAGGATACAGTTGCTTATGGTGAGTGTAATGTATGGCTTTCTTTTGGGGGGTTGTGTCGAGGGTCACTATAGAAAAACTATACCATAGCAAATTTATACACGAAGTTCAGTTGAAACATCTCAGTGGAAGTATAGATGTATAATATGGCTTTCCTGAAGTTCCTGGTTAAGACCCTGGTGATGTTATTGTTACCCTGTTCTGGGCTTTAGACTATATAAGATGGGGCATTATGGGAAATGTAATGTTGTCACATCAAAACAAAAACGTAGGATCTCCATATGAGTCTTTTTTAAAATCTGTGCCTAATTCACTTTAAATTAGAGGTGAGTTGATATAAAAATCAAAGAGCAATTACTGAAACTGTCAGCAGACTCTATTATGCAGAAAGCAAAGTTTGTACTTTGTAGGCCTAAAGGGACAAAGTGAACAGCTGATTTCTTTATTATTCAAATGAAAGTAATGTTTATTTGAAATGAAGCATCTGTCCAATCTGTTCAAATTCAAGCCAGAAAACAAAGTTTTCATACTTGTCACATTTTAGCTTAATCATGGCTTATTGCTCTAAAGCATACAATACATAATATATATGTATATAATTACAGGCCATTTGTACAAAACTGTGTGTTTATCATCAACAAGCTGCCTGATTACTGTTCATTAATTTACAGTGGAAAAGAAAACAAAGGGATAATCCTCCCTCACAGAACTCATACATACCTGAACTCCACCAAAACCGTTTGGACCCAGGAAGCGTTCGCACTCTGCAGCGATGTCGGCCCAGCGCCACTCAAACAGGTGGACGATGGATGTCCTTCCATGCCTGATATGGGGATTGTGGTGGGCCAGGCCGAGCCCAAACAGAGCCACCAGAATGAACAGCTTCATGCTTCCAGAAAAACTAACCTCCCCTGCCGCCTGGCTGTTAATATTTATACTGAGCTGCTTCTCTGTCAGACCAATGAGAGGCTGCCATATATCAGCACGGATATTAAACAGGTGCTTCTTTATCAAAGTTTCCTGCCTTCTTTCAAAACAGGTGGGAGGAAAAAATAGCTCAGAGGCACATAAAAACTTAACACATAAGTTGTGCGTAATACCTTTTCCCAAACAAAAATAAAAATAAAAATAGAGGTTAAAAGAAACTGAAAAGTCGTTAAAAGAAACTGAAAAGTCGTCAAAGAAGATTTTTCTGTGCTTCCTCTCTAATGCCTGTGACACATCTTTGCAATGTGTGTTATCTTTTGTAGCGGTCAAAACAAACAGTCCAAAGGAATCATTGCTGTAACATGTGCCAGCAGGATGAACCTCCCATATACTCAGCTTCAACACAAGCCTAAAAAGACACGATCTTCTGCCTTTACACAAGAGCTTAATGATAGATTTACCTAATAAAGTTCATCTTCAACTGCTTCAAATAACAAAACATAAACATTCAACCATTCACAACAGAACTGTTTAATTTAATCTGCCTCAATATTTGTTCACAGAGTTCAGAAACCAGATGATGTTGCAACGGGCAGTTTAAAGTTAAAGTCCCCTCTGAAACCTTTATTTGGAGCAGAAATCTATTTTGACCAAAGCAAATAAAAAGCTTAGGCAGGACTATTTAGTACTCAACAGCATTAACTTTTTCATGTCTGAAATTTATACCTCATAAAACTAAAGTGCGTGTGGAATTGGACTGCCCTTTACATGAATTTGACCCCAAATTACCCCCAAATGTTGAATAATGATTCTTTTGAGATGACCTAGCTGTGAATTGTCAAGAAGCAAGGCAGCGTGGTTGTTTTTATGTCCCAGCCTTTTATTAGGATGAATCAAGAATACACCACCATGGTATTTTGAAATGCCTTAGTTTCATTATAAAGAAATTAAATGCATGTTGTCACATATGAAACAAATATTTCTTACACATGTGATGTACCGTGTTATGCTGCAGTTAATGTTCCCTGTTTTGATGAGATGCACAACATCTTAAAAAGTGGCTCTGTGCGTGCAGGAGTAAACTGTTCTGTTGAGCACCATTTTCACCCACGTAGAGCAGATTAATTCTCCTCTGCTGGTAAACTAAGTAAAAAAAGGCAGCATTAATTGAAATCCCACACACACACACACACGCAAAAAAAGACTATTCAGCTAAATGCAATGTGTTTGAATAATGTCCACTGTAGGACAGGATAAGCTTTTCAATTTTCATTTTAACAAAAGTACAGCATGTGTGTGTGTGATTACAGTATAATGAGTCCAGTGGTGAAATTGGGATTTGTGATGGGGGGGGGCCCTCAGGGGTCTCAGAGACTGCAGAACCTGATTGATATAAATAATGTGTGCTATATTCTCTCTCTCATATGTTCAATGCTGCAACATGATGCACATTTTAATAAGGGATTATATTTCTTATTTTAAATAGAACAAGTTGAGACAGCTCTAACAATAAAGTGCTAATTCTGGTGTACTTTCAGTTGTTCTCAGGTTAATTCTATCTTAACTGGAGGCAACCTGCTGCAAACGATCTTGTGTTTACATTCTGTTATTAATTCTGTGCAGTCACTTGCCGACATACTGGCAAGTGACTGAAGTTGTTTTTATTGTTGCTGTTGTTGTTGTTGTTGTTTTTGGTAAGCGACAAATTCCAAATAGTGTGATCTTCTCCTTCTCCTCCACCTCCTTCTTCTTCTTCTTCCTCCTTAAAGTTTATGGCAGCAGCAGCTTAAATGCTGTGTTGTGTTTAAGGAGATCAGGGAAAAAGGAGAACCAGGTGTCCTGTGGGAAGTAGGGTCACATGACTGCTGGGCCATGTGACCCTAAGGAGCAGCAGGTGTGCTGATTGGTCAGCTGACAGGTGTCTCCAATGAACTCCTTCAGTATTTGGCCTTCAGCTGAGCCGGTTTGTTTTTGAGTTTGAAGAGTGAGTAGTTTATTCATTATATCATCGTCATTATATTTTCTTAAGGCAAGCTTCTTTCTTCTTTTTTTTTTGTTATTAAGTAGTACATCTAATTTTGGTTTATTATTGAATGTGCTTTCTTTCTTAATTCAATTTAGTATGCTATAATTTAATCAGTTTATTTGCTTTCTTTCATTTGAAGAAATGTAACAGCTTGAGCATAAACACTCACATGATTGACTGCAAGCGAAAGATTAAAGACCTTCAAATGAAACCTGGTGACTGCTACTGCCGCTTTTATCTCATCCATTAAGTCAATTTTTGTTTAATTGTAGAACAAACACAATTATGGGAAATTGTATTTTCAAGTCTTCTATAGGCTTCCATAATTGACTTTCACCAGATGCTTTTAAAGACTATATTGAAACCACCATTGTTTAGTTTCTTACATCAAATTTAGTATTTTAATTTTAGAGTTTTCAATCAAATTTAAAATCAGAGAGCAACAAACTTATGTCCCCAAATGTCTCAAAGTACTTTAGTGTAGCCTGACTCATAAGTACAAACCTTATATATTTTTTTTCATTTTATTCTAGCCTATGTTTTTCAGCTTTATTATTTCATCATTTGGAGTCCGTAGCTCTCAATATCAGTTAATTGGTGAAGCACTCCATGTTTTCGTAAAAGACATCCAGTGGTACTAAAACAAAGTCTTTTACTTAGTTAATTCATTTCAGATGGATGAGCAGTGTGTTTATGAATGTTGTGATCAATTTCTTTTTCTTAAGTAACTTGAACTTCCTGCTGTAGTTTGTGAATTTAAACTTTCCCCCTTCAGCAGCTGAAGTTAATGGATTTAGTTTCAGATGCAGCTGATCATTTTTAGTGGATCAGAGTGTCCGTGAGAATGTGAGCATTCTCACATTGTGCAGAAGTATTTTAATAAAAGATCGGTAATGTAAGCTGATTATATTCTCTCTGTAAGTGAAGGGCAGCCATGGAAAAAATAATAAGAAATGAAAAAATCATTTTTGCCCCCTGGCTGAAATTGTCCAATTACACAGGTGTGCTTTATTTCTGGACTGGTTGTAGGTTGTTAGATTTGGGCCACTGATCGGACCTTTTCTTTTTTTTTGGGTCCTGTAAAACGTGCCACACAACCCCAAGTTCAATATACAACAACTGGGGCTCTGGTGTTGTTTGTTAATGAGATCTTTGTGTAATTTCTCACAGCGTCTCACAATCAAAAATCTTTTTTGTGCATCAAATTTGTTTTCAGTCATATTAGGTTTAGTGTGTGTTTTAATTAAGTGCAAAAACTTAATTGGACTTTATCTTGAATCTGATCCCCCATTAGATGAGTTTGACACAAATCCAGAATATGGAATTCAATCTGAATTTATTAAAAACAACCAAACAAATGGTAACAGATGGAGGTGAGGTAAGACCAAAACATTGTGAAAGTTTTTTTTTTTTTTTTTTTTTTCCCCAACTTGTGTAGACAACAGATGCAGGGCAAACTGCATGTAAAACCTGACATTCAAAGTTCCCCCACTGTCTGTGATGCTGCAGTTACAAGTTCACATTGCAATGGAAAGTCATCAATATAATGACCTGTGTGTTTTCACAGGAATGCCAGAATCCAGCTGAGGCCAGAAGCACAACTGATTGTCTTTCACAACCGGGAAGAAATGGTAAGTCATGCACATGGCTTTGCCCCAAACCCTTATGGGCTCAGATTAAAGTCCAAATGAATTTATAAAGTGATATTCCTTGATAAATCCAAAGTTTGAAGTTGTAAATTGACCATTTGAAACCCCTAAAATGCAAATCGGAATCCCTTTAGAAATGCCAGCATTTCATTCCTATCAATCTTCAGGTTAAAATGCACAGCTGTAAAAATTTGCTGAAAAACTTATTAATGAAAAATAAGATTTGTTTAAAGTTTATTCAATTGAAATGTGTTTACAGTTTGGATTCAGCATGAATAGCAACAAAGTGGGTCCTCGTCTCTGTTACTGATCCTGAAGTGAACCCGGTCATCACCGCCCACATGGATCTGCTTCCAGGAACACCTGCGTCCCGCCTTCTGGCCAGAAATGATATCACAGTAGGTACCACCAGGCATACCGGTGTTCAGGGTCACATCCAGGTCCCTGAGGTTAAAGACAAGCTAGATACTGGTTTAAAGTGCCATAAAAGAATCCTGCCTTCTTATTTCCCAATATTTTTAGTTGAAAGTTGAGTTGGTTTTGTGTTTTTAGGATGCAGTGGTGAGGATTTTTTTCCCTCTTCTTTTTTTGCTCAAACTGCTTTTTTTGCCGCTTCATAACAAACATTGAACACCAAAAGTGCTCTCCGGCTGTGGAAACTTTGTTTTGCTTTGTGTTCTACTGAAGTTAGCATGCTGACCAGCTAGCATCACCTGGTCTCGCCATTTTCTGATTGTGAGGTTCATTCGGTACTACAGTACTCTGAAGAAGTAGCACAGCTAAGATGCATACTGCATGCTGTAAATGCAGTGATGTTGGAAGCTTTGGACAGATCACTTGTTTTATCTCGTTACTTGGTTTAAGTGACGTATACTTGTTTGTGCGAGTACTGGTTAGTGCTCTAGGTCCTCACCAGTCGTCAAATACGATGAAACCACGATTACCACGGCCAAAGGCAACCTGGTTGCTCCTGTTGTCCTACCAGTTGGAATGAGGCTGTCCATTGACCTCCAACAAAATAAAATCAATGTGGAATAATAGTTTTCACATTTATAGGACCAAGCAGAAGTAAATGATATATTTTGCTTCAGGTCAACAGTACTTTCTAGTGCCATTCGGCCCACATGCCCATCCGTGTCCACAAGCCTGGTCTTGGTTGATGGGAACAGACTTCATCGCTGTGGCTGGGAGGGCCCATCCAGTCATTCCGATCCTACATTGATTGGTAAATAGACTGAAAAAAATGAGACATGAGACATACATGCTATTAATGGCATTTTATCATTACTGCCACTCCAAAGTGAACCTACCTTTCTGTTCACAATGTGGCAGTTCCAGCAGAAGCTAGACATCACTCTGGTTACTCCATACGGGTGGGCCAGCATGAAGACAACAGCCATCTTGTAGAGCCTGGAGCCCCAGGTGACGACGAGAGCGTTGCCGTTGGGCATGAAACCCCAACCTATCCAAGTTTGGATAAATATATCCTAAATTATATAATTCAGAAACTGTAAAGTGCACCAGTCAATGATAATTTATTAAACTGTTTGTCCCCAGACAATTTAGCAACTAAGCATCTATCTGTCCAATGCATAAATTTATGCAGCAAACGGGAGAACAGCTCTACTGTAGGTGAATCACCTCTTGTCATATATCATCAGCAATTTATGCATGCCAGCTGAAATGCATACTTGGTATAAGACAGCTTCTCGACGTTTTTTTCGTCTTTTTCTGAAGACTGTTCCCAGTTTGGCACAATACTTGAACTCAGTTACCCTTCCCAGATGGAAGTACTCTCTAGATGTGATGGGCTCACCTCCCAAATCAATAGCGTAGAGGGAAAACAGCACATAATTCTTATCATCTATGGACTGGTGGTGAAGTTGGAATGGTTTGTATTAACTGCATCATACTAGTGACTTATGAATTGACAAAAAAAAATATTTACAACAAATGACTTTTTGATCCAGCAGTAATATGAACCATATTTCTGTTGTTATAGCCTCATGTCTTCAGTGGAAACAAAGTACACGTATTTTTGAGCTTACATTCTGCCTTTGCATTAAGATTCTTTTGAGAGGCCAGTGATGAATGTTTTATTTCCACTCCACTAAAAGGGTGAGAGGTTACATCACATTAGTGTGCCCCATGCTCTTGTTATGAAAGGTACACTCACTCCTCCAAAACATGAAATACCTGATACATGTTGAAATTCAGACCCAGTAGACAAAAGTATAGAGTACCTCCTGGAGGATGAAGGGTCTGGAGCCAGCAGGGAACCATCTATTGTTGAGGTTGTGCAGACGACTGTAGATTGCAGCCAGCTCCTCGGGCCACATGTGCTTGCAGGCGTCCACTCTGAATCCTGCCACGCCCACGTCAATCAGCTTGTTCATGAAGCCGCCACCTTACCCCTGACGTAATCCCTCTCCAGGGCGAGGTCCAACAAACCAACCAGATGACAGTCGCACACCTGTGATGTCATTATATGTCACAGTTCATAGCATTTTCATGACGCCCGATGATGATGATGATGATGATGATGATAATAATATTAGCAACTTGATGAGCAAAATTTGTATTTCTTGGTGGGTTTTATTCAGAAGACGGATTGTGTCATGCTAATTGAATATACGATTTAAAAGCTATAATTGCACTGTAGTTGGCTGAAACATCACCAAACTAATTTGTCAGGCAATTTAAGATAATTACAGACAAACTAATATCAGCGGTTTTATAATAACTGGAGGTTGGTGCTATTGGAGCTATGTTATGACCAGTGTCGCTATTATGTAGTCTGTCCACCAGAGAGCACTTAGACTCCACTGCTGGCAACATGTCAGTCCACCAAACGCATCATAGATCATCTGATTTCTGTAGAGCTGAATGGAGTTTGTGGTGTGCTGTTCATGGTGAGGTGTAAAACATTTCTTAGATTACAATAAATCACGCCTCAGAGTTCTCTAACCTACATGTAAGTAAGCCTGACAGCAGTTATGTCAGCCGTGTCTGGCTTTGCTAAAGTAAACCGCAACTATCTTCTGGTGATGGAAAGCCACTCAGCAACAGTGGTGGAAGTTGGAGGCTGCAGCTTGTTGACAAACCTCATTTATTTGTGTCAGTAAGACAGTAGAAGAACAATGGCATTATCATTTTTTTCCCCCCAGTATATCCCTGTAAAACCCAAGCGTGCAGCTGGTCTGTTGCTGAATTAGCCAGCGGACGTTATTGATTGTAAGAGGAAGATGCTTGGTTATATAGGCTGCAGTCATTCTGCCTCTGACATATAATTATATATTCCCTCTATTTGTATATTTATAGACGGTGCCACATATTAAACTGCTAATGTGCCTCAAAAGCTGAAAACTGAGACAAAGTGCCTTCTCAGAATTACTCCTCACCACATATTTCTCATATTTCTAAACAGATCGTTACGACAGGTAACATTAGAAGGGTTTTTTTGACCAGTGTATGAAACACTATGCACATAAATGCAATCAGCAAATGTCAATGAAAGCTGATTTGGGCAATAATTAAATATGAAGGATCCTCATCAATTTACATGTATATTTACATGAATTGGATGTGTTTATCAGATCCAAATCAACCGCTGTGCTTAAAATCCTGTGTCGGACCCTAGGTCAGATTTTTATCACAGTTAGAGTAAATAGATCGCCGGATTGAGTGAAAAGTAAAAGTCTTATGAAAGTGATTCGTCGGTTTTCATTCATCACCATAGTTCTCAATGTTGCCACTTCCGGTTCAGCACTTGTGGTCGTTAAAGTCTCAGTGGGTGAAGGGGATGTTGGGGAAGTCCTTTCTGGCGGCGCTGAACCAGCTACCACAGGTGGAGTGGGTTCCCTTCCCAGCACCACACATGTGGTTGATGACGGCGTCCACATAGATGTTGACCTGTGAGGAGATACAGGAGAGATGCAACACTACCAGTCAACCCCCCCTTTCTGTCCCTCGTCATTTTCACTCCTTTTCTTTGCACTTTAAGGTCATTCTCGGGTCGAAGGCGTATATCAGACAGGCATGTTGGTGTGATGGTGGCTCAGTATTGTGTATGACCCAAAAAAAGCAGCAGCTCTGGTGAATTCCTTCGATAAATGTGTAAATGGTGGTTACTCAAGGCAGAGACATTAAGTTGTATCAACTGTTGCAAAGTCTTCCCACGACGTTGTTGCATCTGGTGATCATGTCTCTCAGCTCATTGTCGCTGCCAGATCTGGAACACAAGTTGTAGCTGATTGGCTGGTATCGCTGCCACCAAGGCCTCCAGGGATTGTTCAGCACAATGCGCTCATTTGGAGGAGAGATCTGAGAAACACACAGGGAAAGCATTACAATAATTACCGCTCTCAAAACAGGAGCTGTCTGTATACGGAAGACTTTGCCAAAGAGTGAGTGTACCGTGTAGTCACTCTAACAATTTTACACACTAAGCTCAGTTTAGTTTTCATGAAAAATACAACAGAGCCAGTGAAAACATGCATAAAGGAAAAGTCCGATCCATTTCTGATGCTTTAATATTTAACTTTTTTAATCTGAATCCCTTTTAAATCAAGTGGGGAGAGAGGTCATGCAGTGATTACTGAACCTTTTTGAGACATGTTATATGTATTATTCTGATTACAAGCCAACGTATTACCTTTTCATTTTGTTTTATATCACCACATTTTCAAAATTAGAAGGTAGCATAAGTGCTTAAATGTTGATTTATTTGTGTAATTTCATTTGTTTTCCATCAGCTTGAGCAGATAAAAATCACTTCACGCTGATTTTTTTTCTTAAGCCTAACTTTATTAAAGCAATTTTCAGGGTTTTTGTTTCAAATGAATAATTTTTTTCTTTCTTTAATAAGAAAGCTAAAGCCACCTCTTAACGAATATTATACCTATCTGCTCCTTAGTCATTACAAGATGACAGGCAATCACTGAACGCTTGCCTTAAGTGTCATTGACATGCTGTGTGATTATACACACTTTGTTTTAAAATCTTAAATATTGCAAATATCTTCCATACATACCTGAACTCCACCAAAACCATTTGGACCCAGGAAGCATTCGCACTCTGCAGCAATGTCGGCCCAGCGCCACTCAAACGGGTGGACGAAGGCTGTCCCCTCCGTGTCAGGTGTGAGGGTTGTGCTTCACATGAATCTTCAGTAAATGGAATTAAATTTGTATCTTCTGGCTTCTGGGCATTAAAATAAGTTAATTAATGATGAGATTTATTGATTCAGATGTGAGGGCAGAAAAATGATGCTGCAGGTAACGGCGAGTTAACCTCTGCCCCCTAAAGACGAAGACCTTCTGTCTGTTCTTTTAATTTGTTTCTCTTGAATTTGGGCTCCCTCCAACATATTATATGCTACTATGTTTTATTAGCTGTATCAGTCAGTGTAAAAAAAAAAAAAGCAACAATATCCCCTCAATGTGACCACCTGTAATTGTGGATGTTTTTAAATGTATGTACTTCTATTTTATGTATACATATATTTTATTATATATAAGTTGGAGGTGTTACAAAACATCCAAGACATGCCTTGTATAACTTCCCCCTGTTTCTAAACCAATACAGATAACCCTGCACTCCAGTGAGAAGGGTGAGAGGTCAAATAGTTATGTAAAACAGGTTAACTAAACCAGTCCTGACAAAACACAAGCATTTTCCCATGAGGGTCTTCAGTGTGACCCTCCACGTAGGTGCTGTATTTGGGTAAAGGTTCATCTCAGCTCAGTTGTGATGTCAGTGGCATGCCATATAATTAAAATGACTTCTTCTGACTCCCTGATGGTCACTGTGTATAACCAAGAACAATTACCCCGTTCGTAGATCGTTCTGCTGCTTACATTTCTGTCATTCTTTAATGGTGGACAAAACTTGAAGATGTTTTCTCTAATGTACCGAGGCTCGTCACTTAAGTGTTTTATTCTCGTGC
Organism: Remorina albescens; assembly: GCA_034769265.1. Classification (NCBI taxonomy): domain Eukaryota; kingdom Metazoa; phylum Chordata; class Actinopteri; order Carangiformes; family Echeneidae; genus Remorina; species Remorina albescens. The sequence goes on along the minus strand of CM068478.1, from coordinate 5,237,979 downwards.
TCACTTTGAATTATGAGGTCTACATTTTCTGGACCTACATTTTAAATCAAGTTTACACTATTGCGTCACCCAACAATGCATCCGTTACCATGGCAATATGTTAACAGTCTGGTTACATATTCATAATGATATTGCAAGGAATAAGTAGTTTTGCATACAGACATACTTCTGCTACTAGAAGTCCATTTGGCCGCCTACACAGATGAACTTTTACTTCAGTATCTATATGGAGTATTACTGTAGTGTTACTTTTTTAAAAGATCTCTATGCATAGTCTGTCGATACTTTTTTTTGTATTGTACTATAACTGCAGTTCTTCGCTGTACTGTGGTCCTGCACTGCTGAACACTCACTCATCCTTCATAAGTATTGAGTATTGAGTGCTGAATTATACATGGGGAGTTGCTGCTGTGTGAAGAGCTCTTATATATTTCAAAAACTCAAAAGTATTGGCAAATGCCACAGTGTTTTAAAGGCAGAGCCCCGTCCTGCACATATAGAATTCTTGTTTACCAACCCCAAGGTTACGTTTTTTGCGACTCAAAAACTGTCAGACTCGTTTTAGTTTCTGTTGTAAGAGTTTTACATTTTATATCAATTCGTTTGTAAGAGGCCTAAAAAAAAATGTAGCTTTTTTTTTTTTTTTTTTACTTTGATGTATCGAAATTATAAATGTAAGAACTGTACTTTTTCTGACAAACAACAAAAATGGCATGCACAGTAATTGTTCATTCATGTGTCATAGGCTATAAAACATTATGCAGTATAATTAGCCTGTTTTATGAGTATGATGTCATCAAATTTGCAAGATCATTTAATCACTGAGCAAATTTTATTTAGGAAGTATTTTCCATGTGAATATTTTTTTTTTACATATTCAATTTTCATAAGGTCAGAAGAAAAAATAAAAACATGTTATCAGTACTGGACATCCTATTTACATATAAATCTGGAATCAAGTTAACTCCTGAGTGTATTGAGCAACCTCGCACACATTAGGTCTCATTCTAATGTCACTTGTAGTTCAGGGCAGCATGTTGAAAGGGTTATGATGGGATGTGCTTTTGTATAACAATAGCTCCTCCAATGGTTCTTGAAAGAAACTGCTTCAGCACATACATCATTTTACGTCAACCAGATCTCCCATAACAATATTTTTCCCTAAAGTAGCTATTATAAAATACACAGATAGGAAAGTAGGCATAATTATTTTGCTTTCAAATATAAAATTTTAAATCAGGTGTGAATATATCATAGAAATTTGGAGGAATTGAACTACAAGTTGTTAAACCTCTTTTGAATAACTGATTGAGACTCAGCAAGTAGAATATTTCCACGGCAAAGCCATATGGGCTCGTGCCCAACACAACGACATAAAAATGTATGTACTTGTGACACTGGGGGTGCTTTGCATAAAAGAGGGCAGTGAATGCCACACTGACTGTAGTTTTGTGTGTGTCGAAGCTTCTGTAAACAAGGCCTAGTGCACCTCTTCTTGCTTCATCCCACCTGGTTACTGTCTGGGCCGGCCTCTTTCTCTTCAAGTTCCCCCCCCCCACCCCCACCCCGCTGAGAACGTGTCAAACGGACATCTGACCTGTCTCATGGGGTTTGGTTCCGGGTCGCTGCTCCCAGGGAGTTGGGGGGTCACAGACGTGTTTCTGGTGGAAACGCTCACTAATAACTCATCTCGGGCGCAGTGAGTGTTGACACGTAAGGACTAAAGGCATAAAGATCTAGTTTTGCGGCGCATGTTTCCATCTCGACTTGTGATGCCCTGTTTGTAGGAACGGTGCTGTGCTCTGGTGTTTGCAGTTGTTGTAAGCATCAAAACAAAAGGGGACAATGAAAGGTATCTTCATCTGAACACTGAAGGCCAAATCAATACAGCTGGCGTCGCTACTGTATGCAGTATAATAATGTCATGGAAATTTAAGGTAGAAATCAATTTCTCTGCTGTATTCTGAGTCTTTGTTGCATCAATCTAAGTGTCATCTAAGTTTCATCTAACAGTGTTACTGTTAGATGAAATGGCCCGTGAACACAAATGAGACTGATTATTGAATTATAAAAATAAGATTATTGCTTTTTTTTTTTTTTCCTCTTATCAGTTTCGGCTCTCTAAGTCAGGTTGAAATTGTTATTTTGGCTTCTTTTGTGGTCAGAAATAAGAACACTGCTTCATTTAAGCTTCTTTTGAGTCGTCAGCAGGAGGTTTTTACACTCATGATGCAGCATGCTCTGTGGGAAGGGATGTCAAAGGGGAAGCTACGGCCCAAACTTGCTCACGTTTTCCCATGGGCCCCAAAAATTCCAGTCAAACCAAAGTTCTTTCCTGTATGGACAACACAGGACATGCCTCCGGAGGCGATGAAGGGTTCGGGGGACAAAGCCTCCTTTCACAACCCGAGTGCAGACACCAGGTGAAGGGAGAGAAGCTGGCCATTTGATTCCCGCCCCTGGTTCTGTCATGGGAAAGTGGAAGAGTCGTAACGAAGGGGGAGGTGGGAGGGGGGGATGCCTGAAGACAGAGAGGATGAAGGAAAGAGAGATAAAAGGAAAATACGGGAAAGGAATGGGGTCAGCAGGTTGAGAGGGAAAAGAAGGGGGAAGAGGAAAGAATGAAAGGTGAGTGAGTGTGTAGTGTTAGCTGAAGACAAATGAGGAGAATAAGGGAATCAGGAGAGCGTGAGATGGAGTAAGGGGGGTGCTGCTGTAGTTCAGGGCAAATCGGGAAAAACACGTTGAGTGAGTGGAAAAAGAGAAGGAGGGGGAGTAAAGACCATTAAGGAAAGGAGAAGTGTGGCGAAGAATAAGAATCAGAATTTGCCCCTTCTTCTTACACCTCATGTTTAATAGCCGGGGGCGAACAGAGAGCACACGGCATGCTGTATAAAGGGACAGACGGTGTGTGCAGATACAAAGCAACAAAGGTTTACTTCCAACATAGAGCTCAGTGGTCAAATCTATAATCCCTCACTGGTGGTGAAAACTAAAAAATAAATTCACACTACGTTGAATGAAGAGGTGTCAAATGAAAACTAACCGTGTCCACTGGCTGGTAAAAGTCTGATGTAAGGCGTTTGTTGCTTCACTGAGTACTGCAAAAATTTATTGGCCTTAACTTTGTGTGGCTGCTTAATGATCCCAGCAATGCCATCAAGTGCAGTAACAACCATTTCTTACTCTGACGAGCAGCGTGTCACCACATTTCTACCTTTATTGTTTTGAAATATTCAACAAATGAGAGTCTCTTTGGGATGTTTTTCAGGTTTTCTCAAATAAAAGCAGCCATATAGGGAGGGGAAAGTCCTATAAAGTGAAATCCACAGGCTCTTCCAATGGAAAGTTTCAGCTCAGTATCCTCCTTTTTTTTTGCCACGATGATATGTTGTGCAGATGTTGGGAAAAGCTTTCCATCTCACTGCAAAGAATAACAGCAGCAGCGGAAGTCCCCCAGGAGAGGTTCACACTCTGAAGCTCACTAATACACACACAAACACACAGTCAGACACATGTGCACACACACATCAGATGCAAGCATGCACACACATGCATTTGCAGAGATCAACTCAAACACCTTGAATCAGTGAATGAGACGCCCTCTCTCTCTATACATTTCCCTCACACATGCACGCACCACTCACCCACTCTGAAAAGACACCTTTTAACGTTCCTGTTGAGGAGGAACATTAAAGGAACATATGTAGACTGTATTCCTGACCAATTACAGTGTTTTCAAATATGATACAATCTTAAATTGTGTATTAGAAAACAGTAGTTGGGTATAAAACGATTTGATCGCCCAAACAATAATCATTTGAATTATTTGTTCAGTAAACTTAGAAGAAGAAGACAGCTGCAGATCCCAACTTTCAAATATCTAACTCAGTCTAAAAAGAAAAATGCCGCCTCCTCACTCACAGTGGGGGAGTCCACACATTGTTGTCTGGGGGGGGGGGGGGACCAGGCTCAACTTGAGAGCCAGTGAGAGACACAACGCTGTCACATGTTCACATGGATGGTTCAAATGGATGATGCTGATACAATGATGGTCAGCAGGTGTAGCGTAGTTTAGCGCTAAATTGGCCGTGCTGATACCACAGACAACATCAAAACAGATTAAGTTCCACATATTCTTGTCATTTCTAATAACTAAATTATTTAAATTGTCTCTGTCTGCACTATCATTATGTTCTAAGAGGCAAAATTAAAAAAAAAAAAAAAGGGAAAATTGGAGCAGCAGAGACTGATACACTAATTTTAACTCTCTCTAATCTCCATTTTATCACACAGACTTGTGATATGTTTGTCTGAACACTAAACCACATTTCGCCCCGATGACATCATCATTTCAGATCAAGACATGCACGAAACAGGAATCCACAAATTAAAATGAAATCCAAATTCAAATAAAAATGTATGACATGTCTTGCATTTCATGCCTTCAACTTAATTTTCGTAGAACTTAATCGAAGGAATGCCGTCGAGCTGCTTGTGACTGGAAAGTTCACCATAAAATTACACATGGAGTCAATTTTATGATCCTCTTTCACAGTAGTCAGCAGGAAATGAGAGCTTTGCTTTCATGCTCATAAGCTGAGACACAGTTTTACTGAGGAAAATTCCCGAGCTCCTTTGCATTGACTGCTTCTGAAATGTTTGTAGTTTTTCCTCCTCAGACATTTGTTGCCTTTTATTTTACACTAACAGGGAACTGAAGGGTGGAGGGGTTCAGCAGTGTAGTCTTAGGGAGAGACTTGTGTCCACCTTTGCCTCATTTTCTGGGATTTTCTTCAACGTGTATCTCACAATGTTTCTAAGAAATGCAATAGGCAGGCAGGCAAAAGAAAAAGTTATGATGAAACAGTATTATTGACTTTATGGATTCTTTACGTAACATTTAGGAAAGTGCAGAATGACAATAATATGAATCCAAGCTGAAGTCAAATCAGTTTTTTGAGAGAGCAGTAATCCCTCCGAGTTTCCTCCACACCTGACTGACTGTCAGCCTCTTTCCATGATATCACTGCTGCTTTTGTGATATCTTTTGTTTTGCAACGTTCTGTTCCTCAAGAGCAAGAAAGGAGGGGTAAGAGAGGAGGCTTTGTGTGGGGTGGGGGGGGGGGGGGCGGCAGAGCATGCTTTCAAATGGCACAATATCAGCCTGCCTTTTATCCAACACGTGCTGTAGTCCTGCCTCACATTGGTCCAAACACATCTGCCAATATGACTTCAGTCATCAGTCTCACTGTCGGCTTATCTCTAGTTTGTGGTTTTTTTTTTTTTTATATGTAATTTTATCGGACACTTGAGTTCATAAAACATGAGGTGACTGAGACACCACTGCAAATATTTTCAGTACGTGCAAATGCACAGCTTTTAATTGGCAAACGAGCTGCACCTCAAAACGCTTACCAGATGATGAACATCCTCACTAAACAGCAGCAATGTGCAGGACAGATGTCTGTCTGTGGCACAGGAGGTACTATTACAGCGCTGAAATCATCTCTTAAAACACTCCTATCTTCTCCCTCAAGAAAAAATAGCAACAAGTCTTTAAAGGAAAAGATGCAGTGTTGTAGGTCTCGGGCGTATACTTAAAGAGGAATAATCACAGGTTAAGAAGTTGGCACGGAGAGGGAAGAGGCCGGCTATAAACCTGGACCTGATCTCACACTAATGAGGTTTTGTATAAAGCGCTGAGTACCCGGCGTTTGTTCTCCTGCGAGCTTTATTTGTTTTAAGCTGTAAACTGTGGAGTCCAAGTTTTGCCAGATCTGTCCAAGTTCCTGTCTTCAGCTGGCTGCCTCTCTGTATACACTGCCATAACAGTAGCCAAACGCTACCTCTGTGCAGGACACTGGCATCTACACACACACACACACATACACACACACATATGCAGAGAATGGGGAGAATATAGGGAAATACATAGAGGTACTTTCACAAGGCAGAGATGGAAAGAGTTCAGAGTGAAACTATGCTGACGCATAAGTATAGTTTCACTCTGCAGTTTCTATTATTTTCCAGTCAGATTTGGCTGATCAGTTTCATTTGTCCTTCTTAGCCTAGATCTCAATTTAAAAAGTGACTCAAATTCTGCCTCACACAAAAACAAAACCTTCAAATTAAAGTGCTTGTAACTGCTCGTGATGTCCTATATGGCTCTCATGCGTTGCACCTCCTTTAGTCCTGAGAGCTCCAAACACATGTCGTATTAATTAAGAAACAATGCCCTCTTTCTCAGAGAAATGGAGACAGAGAGAGGAAGCGGGAGGAAACGGGGGGAGACAAGGAGGTGGAGTAATGGAGCTCAACACTGCTCCATATTCTAATACATTTAACCCTCTTCTTCTTGGGGGGGGGAGTGAGAGACCATTTTCCCTGAGAGTGAGTCGGTGATACTGAATATATAAAGCGTGCAACCATGTTTTTAGAGAATGACACAAAGTGACACGAATCATATGACATTGCCTTCGCAGCTCGGCTGAGCACCGAGGGGAGATATCAAGGAGACATGTTAGACAGTCCTGTCTTCATCGCCATCATCAAAACACCATGAGGGACTATTTTCATGTCTCTAACAGGCTTTAAGAGAATTGTTGAATCTATGGCGAGGGCAGTCCCTGAGCTTCATAGCGGTGCCACATTGTTCTTCCTTCCTTCCTTGGTTCGTCCTTTTAATTTCTCATCTGTCTGGATGTCAGAGGATCTTTTATGTTCTGACTGGTGGGGATCATGTGAAGTTTTCTAGAGCTTGTTTTAATTTGCTTGTGGAGCAGTTTTCAAACACAGAAAACTAATTTTAAAAATACTTGATATCCCAAATTTCCTGTCACTCAGTGTGACCCCAAACATACAGCGTTTCCTCTCTGTCTAATGAAAACTCTTGTATCTCCATTTGGTTAACATTTAATCTGTTAAAATCCCCCCTGTTCCTTCATAGATGGAGAAAATGTACATTTTATGTAACACCTTTAAAAACCCGGTGGACCGTCTAAAGAGTCACAAAGCTAAAGTAAGCCCCCTCCCTTATTTTCCTCTTTCTACTTGGTTTTCTGTATTTTTAAAATACCTTCACAGCACAGCCGTAACGTTGGCCAGGGTACCATCTGGGTAGGAGAATGGATGTTGACACAGAGGCTCTCTAAATTTTTCAGGAAGTTAATTTTGGAGAACTTCCACGATTTTGGGAAGTTGCACTTGCAGCCAAATCAAATTAGAGCTTCCCCAGTTGTGAGAGTTTGCAGCTGAATCAGATTTACGCTGTTACAACCTGTCCCCGGGTGTCTGTTTTCTGTCTATTATCTGCTCATCCCAAAACAAACCACCACCACAGAGGACCATCACACAGTTTGAATAGGCATTTTGAATGCACTTGGATGTTTCCAACAGCAGGGGTCTCCCTCAGGATTTCTTGAGCCAGGTTGCTGAGGAAACAAAGTGGCAATTAGAAAACCCCTTAATACCAAATGGAACTCGTCTTGTTGAGCAGGGAAAGCACAAGCTGATAATCTTGTTCCCAGTGACGCCATCAGTGCAGCCTGAACGGGGACGCCGAGTGTATTGACTCTTCAAACTTGTCAAGGACAGACCCCCTGCCTGAGATTCCTCCTTTCTTCACTCTGAGTTTCAATTTCAGTTTCATTTTCATTTTGCTTCACTGTGATAAAATCAGCAATATGCTGACGAAGCATATGTGACAGGGAATATAATAAAGTAAAAGAAAAAACCCAACGTTTCTGTTGTAATGTAACATCTCTATCTTTCTCCGTGTGTTATCACTTAGACAGTAAAACAAAATGATTTATTTGTCAAACACCAGTTTTGTGTTTTTCACAAACATTCCCAAAGGGAAACTACATTCCACAGCTTTTGCACATGAGTAAAATTTTAATGCACTTTATTCCATTATCTTATCCTTTACATCTCTGCCACAGTGTCCCAGAAATATAGTTCACCTCTGGAGAAATGCTTTTTATTCATTGATTTATATTTTCCTTAAATGATCTGTAAGTGGGGCAGCATGGTGGCATAGTGGTTAGCCCCACAACCAAAAGGTTGTGGGTTCGGTTCCCGGTCTGGGGCCTTTCTGTGCATGTTGTTTGCATGTTCTCCCCGTGCCTGCGTGGGTTTCCTCCAGGTACTCTGGTTTCCTCTCACTGTCCAAAGACATCATATTAAGGTTAATTGGTGACTCTAAATTGTCTGTAGGTGTGAGTGTGAGTGGTTGTTGGTCTCTGTCTGTCTCTGTGTTGCCCAATGTGAGCTGGGATTGGCTCCAGCACCCCCCGCAACCCGGAAACAGATAAGCAGTAGAAGATGAATGAATGATCTGTAAGTGGTTGTCACTGCCACTAGATGTAGCACTAGACTACGAGCATGTCATATCAACACCTCCATTCGGCCACGACCTCCTCAATCCGTGCTGTGATGGGAGCAATGCTGACAGTTAGCCAGCTAAAGAAGAAGAAACATTTGTCGAACTAATTCAAAACATGGCTATCAGCAAGTTACCTAACATTATCAGGCTAACTTATAGCTGTTAGGTCAGCCAGTCCAGCCGAAGGCCTTCGGCAGCTCGTATGGTTCTCCATCTCAGTCAAAGTCAGTATCAACAATCACCTGCTGTTGAAGCTGGTCAGGCCAAAACAAACAAATAATTATATTCAGATCCTCGATCACCAATGAGATTACATCTTAAACGCCTCGTTTCTTGTTGGTCAATCGTGGTGGAATAAATACAAGTCAGTCACTCGTATTTGCTCCTTATTGAGTGTGACGTGACGTCGGCCAAACTTCTGGAGCTCCAACCTAAATCCGGCCGGTTATTAATTGTGTGTGTAGCACATATCTGGAGCTTGTCTGACAAAACCGCTCAACACTGGAACATGTGTGGAACAGCGGCTTCTGTAACGTAGCTTATGTGACATCTCGTCTTGAATCATACTGAGCGATGATCGCCAGCTGATGGGGGCCGCTTGTCACATTTTTCAAAGGAGTGAGAGCTTTCTATGAAATCCTGGAATTTCTTTCTCCCTTCAAAATGGATGATTCTTCCCTCCAGAATGAATGATGTCATACATTAAATATAAATTTAAGGTTGCTTTCACACATGTATATCCCTTCCAACTCCTTTGTTATGTGTATAAAAGGACCTTTTCCTTATTTCTCTCGATCCTTTGAGAAAAAGCTTCAGTCTCAAATCTTATTTTAGGTGAGAACTTTTGTAACTTTTCTTAGACTGAAAAACGTGCCCACATTTCTCACCCACTTACTCCTAAACAGGAACTTTAAAAGTATAGCCTTGATAGTCGTGTCTATGAATCTGTGTGCATGTGTGTGCGCGCATCGTTGCCGACCATGAGTCTAGTCGTGCATGGGTGTGTGTTTGCTTCACAGTTTATGCATGTATGTGATTTTCTGTGTTATATTTGTTCCAAGGTATCAATTTGGTAAGCAGGGCTTGACTTGGTGGCCAGTAATAAACTTCTATTCCAGTGCTGCCTGTGCAGCGGACTTCACCACAGGCAACTCTGTGGCTGGCCGCCCGTGCCGCCACAAGGGGAGCCATACATTTGACTGGTATGAGTCAGTGGATCGTGACTGCCGCTCTTAGAAGGGATGGATCGAGCTGTCAGGCTTCAAAGTAGCTTTGAGCTTGAATGGAAAGTATTTGGGGGTTTTTTTCTTTCTTTTTTTTTTTTTTTTTTAAATGAAGTTCAGGTTTTAAAATAAAAGTTAAGACAGGCTATCGTGGGATTTTCACAGCCAGTGTGCGTTGTATTGGTGTTGTAAAGGCAAGCTAAATTGTTCTTGAATTTTCGGGAGTAATTTAGACTATAAATTATTCGAAAGGTTGAAGTGCTGTAACTGTAACAGCTGAAACAATAACTTTAGATGTTATTGAATAATATTGTATTTATGTGTCAAATAGTTTTATTACTACTTTCTTTTCTGGAGTTTTCTTGAAGATGCATTCTTTGTAATAAATATTGTGATTATGATATCAGCACATTATTGGATACCCAGTAGACACAATGTCAAAACATATTCATGATAAATGTGCACAATTTTTCTTGATGACACTAGTTACTCTTAATGAAATTAGCATGCCTCAAAGGATGGACCTTTATTTTTGGTTTCTTTATCAAGAACAAATCTGATGGAAAAAATAAATATTTTTTCTTTTGATTCTGTGCCATCTGCCTTTTGAAAACCATTAAAAATATTAGTGAGCATCACAGTCGCACAACTTATACTTATAATGAACTTGTGTTCATCCCCCTTCTCTCACACACACACACACACACACTATTGTGGTGCTGTAAATCCTTGTCTGCAAATAATCAGCAACAAAAATGTTTTAATTCAGTCAGCTGTTAACCAGCTGTTTTCAGAAATTAAGTAAATTAAAATGAATTAATTGAGTATTTCTGGTCTAATTTTGAAACATTTGCACCCTCATTAGGAACCACAGTACTTTTGGCTTTGAGTGTCATAACAGAGAAATCGACTAACATGCTTTTGGTTTCAGTGTTTTCCTCATTCTTTCAGAATCACCGAAGAATCTGCATTTGCTTTCTTGCTTTATCACAGCGCGGCTGCTCTGTTCCCGGCTTTAGTATGTCTTCACAGAAAGTATCACCAAATATCGAACTGCAATTTACAAATCCATAACATTATGTTTATCTTCTACTGTCTGCCCGAACTGGGCCGTCAATCACAGTCCTCGGATCACAACAGCCCTAACTTCTCCCTGGACCTCTATGGCTGAGAGGAAAAATGAAACGTATAGGAAAAAATGTTACCTGAATCATGGTGAAAGCAAAGCTTTCTTTGGAAACAATGACACTCCTATTGGGAGGAATGATTCCACATGCGGGAATGTGTTCTCACTCTTTAAATGATTCCAGACATGCTGCTCTCCCTATCGGCTTGTAGGCGGGTGCAAGGGCAACAAGCATGCACGTGCATGAGTGCACGCACAAAAATACACACATGCGCTCCCACTCCCCTCTATCCACCATAATCATACTGACTAGATATTTCAGCAGTAAGGGCTGCACTGATCTGTAGCAACTAGGAGGCTCTTTGGCGCAGCATCACTTTTCATAGAATTATGGCATTTGGCATCAAAGACCAAGAGACAGTTATACTGAAAATGTAAACCCAGCTGCTCTGCCACCTCTGTGTCATAGAGTCTCACAGAAAGAAGTGCAGCCTAAGTGCCACCACTGGAAAAGGCAATGGATCAATGTCACCCAAAAATGTTCTTTTATGTTATTAGTGTACCCAACAGCTTCCCTTCCTGAAAGCCAAGGTTTGGTATTGCTTGACAGCCAACTGCTGGGCCTAGGAGGAGAATAAAAAAAAGGGGGGGGGAGTTGTGGGTGGTGCCAACTTCTTTTATTAAGAGCAGAATTTAGGAACTAAAACTGCTCAGATGGCTTGAATGCAGACATGAGTACATGATGCCATTATATTTTATATTGGCAGTGGATGGCTGACAAACCCAAAGAAAATTATCACCCAATTCAGAAACTCAAAAAGAGCATTTTAGCATGACTAACTGATTACAACTAGTTTTATAACACAGTGAGTGTTTGGACAGACACCTAAAGAGCACAGTTCCTCAGGAGCTGGAGCCGGGGCAGGGGGGGGGGGTTATAGGTTTAGACAGGCTTCCTCAGGGGGGTGCAAGATGCAGGAAGTGAAATAAAAGGTGCAGGTGAAAGCTGTCATAGAAACAATGAACACAATGGCAAATACTTGGAGCAGATTATGGACACGGTCAGGATCTGGAGCCGCCGTGGATGAGACACACAGCTCCAATAAGGTACTTTTAAAACGCCTTCAGTGTCAATATCCTGCTCCTCTCTGAAGTCATAACTCGGTAAAATGTGAATATATATATATATATATATATACATTTTATTTTTTTTTTGTTAAGTGTGACTTGTATTTTCCAACCATAAATCCACACATGCGCAAAGCGGAAAAAAAAGCATCTCTTTAATTGCCAGAGCTCGCCTAAGAATGATCACCTTTCTAAGTTTCCCTCAGTATCAGTGATCCAGATTCAGTGATACATCAGGAAGAGGAGCAACTTGTAGCTAATTCGGCGTAGTTTTAATGGTGCCTGTTTGTTATAAAGGGGAAAAAACAAAAAACAAAACAAAACAAAACAATCTTGGCTCAAGTTTGAGAACTAATTCCAAAACATGAAATTTGATTATGAATCTACAAATAATAGCAGTTTAGAAATCCATCCATTTTAAGTTGAATATCAACGCAGATGAAAGAAGAGTGAATCTTCGACTTAAGATTGTGTTTGCGTGCTGCTCTTATGCTGGAATGTGTAAAGATGCATTTGTTTGTCTGTTTTAAAAGTGCCAGTATGTGTTGTGTTCACTGCTTTATTCAGATGACCTGATCAGGCCAAAAGATCAGTTATTGATAGAGATGTCGGATGAGCTCGGTGCCCCGATGACACTAAACCAGAACAAAATGCTGATCTAAAACTCGTATGGTTTTCTACTTTTCTCCAGAGTCCTTTCTTAAAGAATGAGGGCTCTTGAACGGCTCGCTGCAGAAGCTTGTGGGCGGACGCATAGGCACCGCAGCTTACAGCAACATGGAAACAACGCTCCGTCCAGACGCTGGTTACTGTAACCCCAAATCAGCTCGCTGGAAACCGCCCAATTCATACAATGTGGGAGGTGATGAACGTGGAAAAGCAGCGAGCTACTGTACTGCTGATACAGCTCTTTACCTTTTCCACTTTAAAAGTTAGGCCGGGTGGGAATATATAGCACTTGGCCACAAAGATGAAGCAGTTCCATGTAGGATGTCTTCCAAAATTACTCATCAGCCAGATTTTATGGTTTTATTCAAGCGTCACATTGTTGCAGTGCCATCAGTGGAAGACGTAGTCAGACTCGCTGCAAGTGGAACAAAATGGCCCATTCATATTCTCAGTGTTGTGAGTGATATAAGCGCAGTACTCTGTAAACTATTTCATCTGTTTTTCCATCTCTGCAGCCACAGTTCTCTCTTTGGTCCTCTGTGGAAGCACACACAGGCCTAATCAAGGAATTAAGTCAATATGGTTTGTATTTTAACCAGTTTTTTATTATTATTATTACTTTGACGTAGAGTGACATTGTCTGCTGGCCCAACTCTCTTCCATTGCAACACATCGAGATCTTTTGGCCTTGACTACAGTATACTATATTTTATAATCTCCACCAGCACACTTCATATTTTTCATCAGCCTTATCCATGTCAGACAAAGAAGATAAGACACAGTGAACAACAGTCAACAGAAACAATAAGATGAGTGGAACGATTATTACAGAGTGCCAGTGTAATTTCAGCTATTTGATCTTTTTTTCCTGCAACATTTTCCCTTCCATAGTTGGAAAGAGATGTGACCAAGCAGAAAAACATGTATCCAGGGTGAGTAATTTGGAAGCAAAGTCATGATTTGAATTCCTGATACATGAAATATTTACCTCGCAGTGTTTTCTAATCTTTTTTTTTTTTTTTATTCAACTTTTCAACAGGCAGTTGCTCTACATGGACAGTGACTCTGTTGAAGATCATAAAAACCACAAATTTGTAATTCATTCTATTGGCAACATGGACACCTATATCAGTTTTCATGGTAATCTCTCAACCTCGTGGCAACCTTTATTTAAAAAGTCGAGGGTCCTTTACTTGCTGGTGGCATTAACGAAAATCCAGTGGATCACCAAAGTCGGTATGGTTCATGTTCTGCGGACTGTGAATGGGAATCCATCCAGTAGATGTTGTGTTTTTCAATTTTGGATACAGTTGTTGGTCGGTCGACACTCTGTCATTGTCAACCATAAAATGAAAGTGCATTAAAGTAGTTTGGTTTTCAGTTTCAGCAGTAAGTACATGATTGAGCGCAGAGGTTTTTATAAATCTTTTTTCATACAGTGTCAATCATAGTCTTACTTTTTCGCCCTATTAAGTTTCTCTATATTCGGAGCAAAGTAAACCACATGTTCATGTTCATTCGCTGCATCCAGCTGTCACATCATGCCAGTTCAATCGATGGTCAGAAGTTGATTTATTAGCGTTCGTTCTGGGTCTGAATTGTTTGCATCATACTTTCCACTTATTTATATGCATAATAAAAAGCATGGCTATCCTTTCATGAGAAAACGTATAACAAGCCAAGGCAGGTTTTCAGGCTAGTTTGGGAAGACACCTGGAACTCAAATTCTTACTGTTTTATTCCCTGTTCTGAGTCCAGTAATGTTAGAGTGGCCTTGAACACCTCATCCAAACAGCTTCAAGAGCTGCTAAACACAAGCTGAAATTAGTTTAATACCAAGATGCCATTCAGCTCACAGCTGGATTCAATAAATATGCCAATATATATTTGGGTGGAACTGTTATCTTAAAAGGGTGATGGCTGGTTGGAAAAGGAGTCTCCTAGGTAACTGCGTTTATGAGTGGAAACCCCTGCTAGCCTACCCACTCATTAAGATGTCAGGAGAAATATACCTGTTACAATAAAAAGTTAGGCAGCAGGCATTTGTTTTGTCACCAAACTGTGAGCACACAATGTCTGCCTGGGAAATCCTCAACATATCAGTGGGGAAAAAAACAAAACAAAACAGTGGAAGCTGTAGAAAAAACAGTTTCTCAGCGTCAAAAATCCTTGCCAAATTTAGGGAACCTTAGAGGAAAGTTACCGTGACTATTATCAGTATTTAGAGGCACTGTCCCGGGGAAGAGATGCTCAGTGCTGCTGCTGTTTTTGCTGTTATCTCCCTAACTTGGTGCTAATACACCAAAAACTCTTAGCAATGTGACAGGAAAGGCAGAGGAGAAGAGGAGTGCCGGCTACGTGGGGGTGAACTCAGCAGGTGTTGAGATGTACTGAAAACAGGCTTGCAAATGTTTAATGAGAAAGGAAATGCATTAATGTTTGTTTTGCTGCAGGGATTCGTGTTTTCGCTGCATTTTAGCGAGAAACTGAAAGTGTAAACTTACAAGAAAACTCTTAAAAGAGTTTCTGTTTTACATTCACATACTTCTACATAGAAACTAGATGCCTCCTGGCACTGCTGAGCAACAGTGAATGGATATCCACACACAGAGGGAATTATGGACTAAAAGGATTGTTACTTTAGAAAATATCTGCTTGATTTGGCTGAGACTGACACCGTCTAATCGTCATATTGGCTTTGGCTGAACTGCAGATGGGATTTTTTTGCACAGAACAATGCTGATTACCAGCCACATTCGTAGGGCCCTCAGAGGAGAGGAAGCCAAAAGTGCCTACTCAAACTTGACAAGGAACACCTTCATCATCCGAGCGGAGTCGTGTTTCTGACCACCAACAAAGCAAATATTGTTCCCTTTCAGTTGGTCTGCATCAACTCCTCAGAGAAATATTTGCATTTTTAACTTGCTAAGTGTCGGCCAACTTCATCTGATAGTTGCTAGCTGGGAAGGTACTGTCAGCGTGACCTGTGGTGTCAGCAGTTGGTTCGTTAAAGGTGAATGGCCGAATCCATTGGAGTTGGTAGATTGATTATAGAAACCAAAGCAACAAGATAAAAGAGATGGAAGAGCTCAACAAAATGTTCCAGTTAGTTTTTATTTATGTTGTGTAGTGACTTAATTGTCTAAGGAATGCACATCAATAAATCCAACTTTGTGGTGCATTGAGTTACACCCACATGCGATGACTTAAAGGCACTGATTTACTGTTTACCTCCTTAAATGTAACCTAATTCCCAGATCCCGTCCTAAAGATTGATCTTCTTTAGCACACACCATACCGAGAGTGTGTGAGAATTTCTCATGCGAAACAACTGCTATTGTATAAATGTCAGATTGAAACCGAATTCTCAATATAAACAATTTTTATACAAAGCATCAAAGATGACACAGAGATTTATGCATGTCCGCAACAAATAAGAGTAATGAAAAACACTCTTGGCCTGTGAAAACAGCAACTCTCAAAGTGCTCCAAATCCAATAAGGTTCACGAGTTCAGGCATCTTCAGTGCACAAGCCATGTGCCTTCATCTGCCAAGGCCTCTGCTTTCTCTTTGCGCTCCCCCCTCATCCCTTTTGACAGTAATTTCTCATCATCTCTCATCAGCTGCAGTTTCTCTACAGTCGCTTTATGACTTTGTCTCTCCTAATTGTCAATCCGCTTTAAATCTGAAAACCTGAAGTTAGTGCTTCTTCAGTAAACTGCATTGTTTGGCATTCTTAACGTCCCCCCCCCCTTTTCCAAGTATGATAACAGGACATAACTAAGTGAGTTTTGTCTGTGCCTGGCTTTTTGTCGGCCCCCCCACATTCAGTGTCAGCCAGTCCCTCTCTGCTATCAGTTTTTACTGCTGACGGCTGGAAAGAGGGCTCAGGGAGACTTTGGCTCATGAAATACGAGATGCTTTGGGCATGTTTAGATTATAACAGACCTCTCCACTTAACTGGCCGTAACACTGCTCACTGCTGAGAGGAAAGGCATTCATCAAACCGGCTTGACAAGAAACATGAAAATAGGATGGCCTCTTTTCATCTCTGTCACTTCCCTGATACAGTCAGAGCCGGAGCACAGCGATATCTAATCTCAACGCTGGTAACGACCTTAGCCACACTGTGAAGAACTCGCACTTTCTTTCAGTGCTTATAGAGATTATTCAGTAAATTTGTTTTGAAAATGTTGATTTATAGAGCCATACTAGCTGTGGGGATGGTAATGTGGTAATTACTGGCTGAAATATGAACTCTTGCATGAATAACCATGAAATGTGCCGCAGATCTTTGTTTCCAAGAAGAATCCTAATAACTTGTGAAGTTTCTGCCCAGCGTTGCCGCGATATTGATGTTTGTGGCTTTGTGTTAAAAGTCTCCAAGCTGAACTGCCCTTACCAATATTCAGCCTTTTATCACCTCATGGTAATATTCAGTTAAGACAACTTAAGGCTTATGTTGTGTAAATTGGTTTTTCAGATAATTTTTTAGATTGCAGTGTCTGTTAAGTCTCAAACTGAATGCTACCTTTGTGTATTCTTGACTGACAATTTTCCCCAACCTGTTAATTTGGCTTTAAATAACCTGCATTTTACTTCCTTTGTGTGCCCTTTGTTGATTACTTGTTCTCCTTCCTCTGTTGCCATTTTTGCCAGTCTGACAACAATTGGTGGTCCATCCCCCTTCTGCTCAACTGACATTGTTGAGGATGATAACCTTTTGACTGTTTATAGCCCAAAATCCAGGTACTTATGGTGTGCCACATGCTGCCATACTTAAATTAAACTTACTTACACACTCATTACAGCAAGCATGAGTATGGAGGTATGCAAATTAGGACACTTCATGTGTGTTTGACTTGTCAAAGCAGACTAAAAAAAAAAAAAAAAGAAAAACAACAGCACATTATAAAGTATTGCATGGCTCGTTCAGATGTTTGTCTAGTTGTCGTTATAATTCTGGAATAATAAAGGCTCTCTCCTCTCTGCTCAGCTGTGTTGAACGCTTTGGGATGACTTTGCCCCTGTACCACCATGGGTCCTTACACATTCTGAAAGTGAAAGCACACCTTTCCAGATCTTAACAATCACCCACTAGGTGAGGCTGTCTGGGCACCACATGCACTTATAATAAGCATGCCCAGACAAACATACATTCCACTCAGTGGTTATGTGGTCTGCTGTGTCTAGCGTACATCCCCCCCACCCCCCCCACCCCCAACCTACCACATGCAGCCTTTTAGCTGGATAATTCATAGTAACAAGGAGATCTTGAGGTTGGATCGTACTTGTGATTTAGCAGAGAACATAAGAGTTCAGAGGAGCTGGTAGATACTTTGTTCTTATTAGAGCTTGTGAGGCGTATTGATGAAGGGCCCCTTCAGTGGACCAGAAGACATGGAGTCAAGGTCACTCTCTCACCAAACTGAAGCAACTTTGAGCCCCCTCTTAAATGTCCTCCTCCGGTCATGTTGAGGAAGCAAAGTGAAAAAGGGTGATTTCCCACATTGGTAAGAGTTGTGATGAAATGCTGCTGTGCCTTCAGTTAAGAGGTTTCCTGGACACTGCATCATGTTTCATATGCATCACAAATAATAGCAGTTCTTTAGATGAGTTCCTGGAACAGGCACTGAGGTACAACACTGAAAAAGCAAATGCCTATAAATCTCCGGCGGAGTGTAGTAGTCTGCTGTTTGTTGAAAGCAGCAAGAAGAATTTTGTTCTGAGACTTGAAAGCATTCAGATTAAAAGCTGCCCCCACTAGAAAAATAAAGCTAGGGGGGTTTATAAGACATTCTTGTTTTTATAGCTGCATTGGGCAGAAGCATACATAGAGTAGATACTTATTATAGAATAATTATACAATGTCATCTCGGTGCACATTTGGCAGTAAATGCATCAGTCATAATCATATGCTTCCAACTACAAAGAAGGCAGCTCTGGAGACAAGTCTTCCTGAAAATTGTAGACTGTCCGTTGAAACAAGAATCTATAAGGAGCAGTTGGACGGCTGTCCGAGTCTCCGCTTCAATTTTCATCTCTACCAGTTCAGCAGGGCTTGTCAAATTGAACCAAACATTTTGGGCCACGATCCCAGAAAGCAACATGAACAAGAGGATCTGCCACTTTCTGCCAAACAATTGAATAAAAGGGGGGAAAAAAGAAAAAGCCTACCAACTTATGAGAGATACGATATGTACAGCCAGGCAGTTTTTCTCCTGCCGAGCATTCAGAGAGCCATTAAACCAGATCATAGATAAATCATGCAAACAACACAGACAGTTTCACTAAATTAGCTGCAGGATTAATTCAACCCCAGTTAACATTTAAGAGTAATCCTGGTTGTTCATGTTTTGTCTTTAAGCATGGTTAAAGAGCACAATTAACTTTTTTTTTTGTTTGTTTAAAGATTAGCAGCCAATTTTCCGCCCGTTATTACTCTCTTTTTGTGTCTGTCACAGTATTTTAGCTTCACTCCCTCAGTCATTTCTCCACTTTAGTCCAGACTGGAGTAACTCTAAGATTATTTAGTGTTCTGCCATGAAATTTCATTCCCGGAGGGTGAAGCTTAATGACTTCCCTGACTTTTCCTGTCACGTCACCAACAGGTTGCATTTCTCTTTTATCTGGTGAAATATCTTAACTTCTACCAAATGGCCCTGGTGATCCGCAACTTTTCCCCTTGGTGCCACCATGAGGTTAACATTTGTGCTTTTGTGTGAAACGTCTCAACAGCGATTGGTTTGGTTGCCATGAAATTTTGGCACAGATATTAATGTACCTCAAAGGATAAACTGCCATACTGTCAGCGATGTCCTGACTTTCCATCTAGCAACAGTCAAATTTTTATTTAATTTTTTCAGCTCTTTGGTTTATAACCACGCAAAACTAATGACATTCACGAGTCTTGGCTGCATTTTAGCATTGTTGCTGTGCAGTCTCCCAGAGCCATTAGCATAGCCGCTGACACTCAAGCAGTACTCGAGTTCATAGAGATCTGTCAGCTCACCTCAGCTGCTGCCAAAGTGCTCATGAGCAAAAGGTGGCCGACAGAAAACTGCGGTTTTGAAATCTGCCACCAGATGTGAATTTATTTAAATCTTTGGATTCTCAGCAAATGTGCCAGAGTGAATAAATGTTTAATAATGAATCAGACCACTGGGCCTGTACACCCTGCAGTCCAAAACAACTAATCAAACCCCCAGCTGTACACACAACCAGCTGGAAAGGAAGTCCAGACACGTAGCCACTGATTAGCATTTTTTAAAAATACTTGAACAGTATTCAATATGACTTTCGTATCATTATAACATGATCCAATGTATTATTTAATTAGCCTCAACTGCACAGTGCTGTGCTGAAGCTTTATTTCAGCACGCTGAGTAGCAGCTATTAATCCAGCTGCTAGTTTCTACCTTACGATAAAACACCGTGAACACGGACAAATGTTCCAACGGGTCGTTTGGTGTTTGACAGTGGCTGCCGTCACAATGTGAAGTCCACCTTTCATCGGCGCACATGGAAAACCAAATCAAGGGAAGGACTCTATAGCTACCACCTGTGCTTTCAATCATTTGTTCCAGTCATGTCAAACCATTAATTATTTTCAGGCCTCAGGAGCCCTGCTATCCAAAAGAAGATGAAAAAAAAGGACTCCTTGAGGAAACTCCCAGAATCTGGAAAACATTTCCTTTTGGCCACTGAAACTTTCATATTAGCCATCGGGCCATGTAGGCTCAATTTTCTCATTCTTAGGCTTTCAGGAAACTTCTAAAATAACAGCTCCACCCGACTGCTTCATTTTCATTTACTGTGTTGCATTTGGTTTGAACCCTCTCTCCCCCGTATTTCTCCTGCTCTGTATTTGTTCTCTTTCTGGAAAAGTTTAGTAAACAGTGAAATTCCCTTTTTTTTATTTACTGTCTTGTTCCGATCTAAATATTTAATACAGATTTTCAAAAAGGCGTTTGTGGGTGTCTCTGGTTATGTATTTGGGGAAACTACACGGTGTCCTGTAATTAGGCTGCTGTGGGATGAAGTGATGCTCCGCTTGATGCCCCCCCCCCTTCCTCTGTGCTTTGGAAGAAGGATGGGGGGGGGGGGGGGGCGGGTCCACAGACAACTTTTCCGGCTGGTGATTTGATGAACGGAGGATTTTCCAGTGTCAGTATCTTTGCAGTCGGTTCAGGTTTACTCTTGCGGCGTTTGTCCAGCCTCCTGCCGGTGCGCAGCGCAGTGGTTAGGTTTGCGCTTTTTTTCCCTCCTCCTCCTCATCAGCTCCCTTCACCATCAGTCTGAGAGGAGCCGGGCTTGAGGGGGGAGCGCAGCTGAAGGGCCCCAGTCTGGCTGTGCGATTGGCATCTTGTATACCTTCACACATGGCGTTGTAGTATAAGCACACTTTTTTTTTTTTTTTTTTTTTACATTTCTTTCCTTTTGTGGACTGTGGAAGGGACCGATTTTTTTGTTATTATTATTATTATTATTTTAAAATCACAAAGTCGCCCGGTTTGTGTAGCTGCAGCTGCGGGCGCTCATCATGGAGATGCAAAGGTGGAGCACCAGGTGGAAAACGAAAAGGTGGCTATGGGACTCAACGCTAACCGCTTTGGTTACATTAACTTTACTACAAGCTGCCAATGTCAGAGCAGGTAAGAGAAGCTCGGTGTCATCCCGTCCTGAGGGGCTCAACCCCCCCCCCATCCCATAGTTAGCCTTAGCTGGCAACTTTTATTCCAATTATCGTGAGGCAATTGAACGCACCATTCCGGACCCTTTCCCCCAGCCCCAGCAGCCCCTTCCCTGTTTTTATATTAATATTAATTGGCTCCGAGTCACGTGACTGCAAACTTGTCTGTAACTTTTTAAATAGTTTTCGGTGTTGTCCCTGTTGTGTTTCCATTTTTGTTGAGAAACTTCAAACTAATCACCTTTACAATTCGCCTGAAGATTTCCAATGTGTTCAAATTTACCAGTGATTTATTGTGATATAAGATTTATGGTGATTTATTATTTTTGGCAGACCGACTCAGATTCCTCTGTGTAGGTGAGGTCTGTCCTCCAGGAGAGAGAGAGGACTGGCAGCATTGATTTACTTTGTGGTGGTTAAAAAAATGATGAAATGAAGGCTTGTTGAAATGACTGTGTGGTTTTCACCTAACTGGAAACTATCCTTAGTGTGTTTGCATCTCACTTCATCACTTGGCAGTCTTTCTGGAAAGGTATGATTAGTAGTGGATACTGGTTTTTTTTTTTTGTTTCTTTTCACCACACACCAGTGGCGTAAGAGCCCAATAATGCATTCACGGTTACAAAAGGCATTAAAATTGGAACAAGATATTTCTTATTTGGTCTGAGAAGCTGTGAGTTGTCTTAGTGACAGTCCATACAGACTCACAGTGTAACAGACATTTATATATATAGAGAGAGAGACACATACACTTAATACTGTAGAATTCTGGGAGTGAAATTCATATTGCAGCCTGAAGGATCACCATTTTTCCACATTATCTGGGCTCCCACGGGGTCCAAGAAGGGGCGTTGATGGAAAAAAGAAAAAAAATCTGGAGTATTTTTTCTACTTTAAAAGACATATGTGGGTCACATTAACTTCTTTTATTTTTCCTTTGACTGCGAAGGCACAGAGGGAGCCATACTGTGCTGTGGCTTCATTCAGGATAAATCTGTGTTTGTCAAAAGTTGGGTGTCTGTTATGATGCCTGCAACTTGGTTAAATTTGTGGTTTTGACATCAGTTTATTGAATACTTCTGAATACTTAGAGCCACAGCTTTAATAGAAATGGCATTTTTTTTTAAAAATGGCTTTATAAAAATTTTAATCCAAAGCTGAAAAAGAATAGTGTCAAGTATTATATCCTGTCTAGACATTAACTATCTGATGTCCAACCCCATTTTGAACCATCATCATCCACTGATGAAAGTCCTCTGATGCTTTAGAAGAAATCATTCAGCAGAGGACAAAATGCAAAGAGCTCCCCTAGAGTCAAAAGCTCATTAAAGCAAATACCATAGTGGTATGACTTGCCCACCGCCCATCTTACTTCACGCTGAGTGATACTTAAACAAACCATAATTGCATGATGTGCTAGCAAACATTTGCAGGCTTTCCAGTGTATTTTAATTGCTGCCTATGCTGCCAACTCTCAGTAGATGGCAGTGACACGGAAAAGACTGACAGGAAATCCCAAGATGCTGCTGCAAGACCACAGAGCTGCAGAGGCATTGAGTCAGACTGTCGCAGATTTAAAAGTTAATCACAAATCTAAACTGCGACATTAAGCTGTATGGCTCTGATGAGTTATGAGATGGGGGAGTCCTGGAAATTTCGCCCGTGCAGGTGAAAATGGCATTTAAATGTGCGAGGGTCTGCCGATTAGATTGCTTTAATGATTTTAACAGAGGCTTTCTCATGTCACCACATGCCTCGCCGCCTCGGGGGAAATCACTCTCCTTTGTCATGCTAGTAGCTTGTTAACATGGCAGATAGTATATCACAAGCCCCCAACAGCAGTCAGCAAGCTGTGTCATTAAAAATAAGAGAGGATGATGAATTACCCCTCAGACAAGACAGCGTCTGAGACGCTGGTACCTTTAGGAGAGCTGTTTTCTCTCTTGTGGTTTTTATCCTTATGATTAGAATGAGTTTTAGTTGGAAAGATGGGAGTCAGGATGTGTTGAGTATATAGTACGCTGCCTCAAACTCCATCTCTTATAACTCCCTGCCTAGTCATTTGGGGTCTTTAATGGTTTGGGGATATTGCCTGTTTTTTTCGGGGCTTCTGTCAAGCGATAGCTGTGGAAGGAGTGGGGCTGAAGAGTTAGAGGGGTGTGTGTGTGTGTGTGTGTGTGTGTGTGTCTGTCTGATGGTGGTGGGGGTGGGGGCGGGGGTCGGTCCAGGCCAATTCAGCACATCTGGAATATATGAGGCCTTGAGGTATGCAGTAATGCAGAAAGGCATTCTCAAACTCACAAAGAGACCTTTAGTCCAAGTTTTTTCTTTCTTTCTTTTTTTTTTTTCAGGAACCAGTAGCTCTGTACTTGGGACAATATTCAGAAGAGCCACAGACTATTTTCCCTTTTATGAGGCATTCGGTGTAAAACTTGGCATATGGCATTTCACATTTGTGTTTTATTCTGTCTTTCAGTCAGTCTGGAAGTCTGTTAAAGTCTGTTAAATTGCTCTTTTTCAGTGTCAGTCAAAGCCTTTTTTTTTTTTTTTTTTGAATCCTCACCTCTCCTTCAATTAATAAAGCTTACTGTAGGAGTGAATTTAACAGAAATAAAAATAAAAAGACACTCAACTTGACATTTGGCCCGTCAGTAGTTTAAATGGATTAACTGTGGCATCGGGTGACTTTGAAAACTCGAGACAAAAGCCTTTACTATGTGCTTAAATCAAGTGAGTTTGATCCACCACTCAAGATGTTATTTTGCTCCTCAGAGGAGAAGTAGCTACAGGGAGGGGGCCTTCTTAGTTTAGTCTCATGTATGTTTTAGTTGAGGGGGGGGAGTAGTGCCAGTGCCATAATGGGTTCAGCATGTGGACTTATAGCTCCACCCCTCAGACCCCCTCCTGGTCACTAAAAGTCAACAGGAACCGCACAATCAGCACTTCATCGTTTCACATGCTGCACGACGTACAAAAATGGAAAATGCTAGCAGTCGTTTATTTTCTATCATAAAATTCTTTTATATTGAATTAGAAGTGCAGCTACAGAAAAGTATGGAAAAAGTATAGACTGGCGTTTTGCGGGAGTTATAGGAACATATGGTTCTTCCATTTATGTGCTAAAGGTTTTATAACACACTATTTCTTTCCATCAGATTCTCCCAAGTTCTCTCTCACCACCGGTTCATGCTATGCTGGTTATTTTATGTCTCTGGGTTGTGTTTTTCTGCTGAGTCATACTGTTTAATTGAGTATTATCAGGCTGATAAAGAGATTTCCTGTGAAGTAGACTTCAAGAAGAGCTCCTGTCTGATCCCTTGGAATAGTTTTTCCCACAATGCTTTCCTGCAGGTATCAAACGCATGAATCCGCATTTTTTATTCCAAGGGAGATTTTCACATTAAGCCCGTTATCAGCCAATTCTGAGAGCCCTTATCATCCCTGTGGGACTTTAAACTGACCATTCAGACGTTGTTTATCATTCCTGGGCCTTTCAAAGGGACACATCCCACCTCTTGAATTACTGTAAAGTCAAATGAGTAATTTGATGTCTGTACACGGCTGTGCTGGTTGCTTTTGGGGGTTTTTTTTTGTTTTTTTTTCACAGTAAAACAAGTAGTTTTTACTACTTTGGGTTGCACTGTGTTGCGTTTGGAGTGGAAATATTAACTGTTAGCCATTTCGTTTTCTTCGCTCTGGACCTCTGCGCCTTTGTTGTCTTTATATCTTCCCATTTCAGTTCAGTAGAAGAGTTTCTTGCCACTTTGTACTGGGTGTATTATAAAAAAGAATTTCATCTCCAGAGTATTATAACATGGGGCAATGCCGCTAAGTTACGAATGAAAAATTGAATTCCTGAGTAATAATATGAATCCTTGCTCATGTTACCACGCTCAGTGGTTTTGTTGCCTTTGCCTTATTTGGTTTGGTATGACCAGTATGTAATGGAGGCTAATGTTAGCCGGTGTTTTATAACAAGTTATAAATGTAACTTTATATTAATTTAAATTTTAAATATGTATTTGCTGCTGTCCATCTTAGATAATTGGCTCATTTTGTGTCCAC
Organism: Remorina albescens; assembly: GCA_034769265.1. NCBI lineage: Eukaryota > Metazoa > Chordata > Actinopteri > Carangiformes > Echeneidae > Remorina > Remorina albescens. The sequence continues at coordinate 5,212,689 of CM068478.1, read as the reverse complement.
ATGTCATTTCTTTCATAGTGTTATTTCTATATTTGAGCAGTTACCATTGTCCCGTAATTGTAAGTTTCACACTTGGTGGCTAGTCTTCAACTGAGATTACATACCTGCTTTAAAGCTCAGGGTTTGGAATACCTAAAGACTGCTTTTAAACCTTACAACTGGAAATTTAAGTGCAGAAATGCAAACTAGGTTTGAGGTTTCGTAGAAAGACTGGGTAAGAATATTACAATTGTGAAAATCAAACGATGAGCAGGGGCAGTTCACCCCATATCGGAAGAAGCAACAAGGAAATGCACTCTTTGGCCACCGTTTCCTTCCCTTGTGCCATACAAGCCATTGGATATGCCTGGACAGGACCCAGTGAGCTGTCACATTGATGTGGACTGTCAAAAAAAATCCATCCAATCCATGTTTATCATTCGGAGTGTGCACGAGAACAATGAATATGTTACTCCAGCTGACAGTTGAGTTATTTTTTAAAAACCACATTGTCACATTCACTCACCAAAAGCCAGAATCAATTTATTCAAGCCTCCACTTTTGTCATGAACAATTCTGCATTCTGTCCATTTACCATTGTATCCACCACGGCACCTACAGTATAGTAATGTTGAATTAACAGCGCGTACTTATTGCTAAAAAAGCAAATGCAGCCTCAGGCATGAGAGGCTGGCATACTGACATGCAGTAAATCACAAATGATGTTATCCTCTCTCTATACTAGCTTTAAATCACACACTGTCAGACATTTTGAATTCCCCAAAATCACACCACAACTGCTCAAGTGCCTCAGGCATTGAGAGAGATAGGGGTTGGCAAGCAAAAGCGGTTACATGGGGTCGGTGAAAGGCAGCAACAGGGTAAAGGGCAAAACTCTCAAGGATGATGACAGATTCTGACAATGGTTGGGGAGAGACCACGTGAGATGGAGTGTTTATTACTACACCACACTGTAGTTTCACCCCTGAATTACAGGCCCATTCATAGAAAAGTGTCTAATAGTGTTAAGAAGCCTGTAAAGCTTCCCCCCCTCTGTGTTCTCCTTATTCCAAAGACCCAGTGATCAGGGGCAATGAGTTTTATCATCCCATAGATGCTGTAGCTTTTGGCTGTGTGTGTGTGTGTGGTGGGGGGACAGTGGAGAGGAAGGGGGGCTCTAATCATGCCTGTTCAATGGTCCCATGGACGTTTTTACTGTTCGTCTGCCAAGGTAGCTCATAAATGAACAACTGGTGGAACTGACAGATTTGGCCAACAGACCCTGAACAGACAAGGGTTGTAATGGGCGTAAATGTTGACTTGTAGTAAAATGCCAGGCCCTATTAGTTTTTGTGTTAACTGTTACAATATGTTTACAGCGTACTGTGATATTACAGCTTTTACAACAGGTAAATTCATGATGCATTAGTTTTAAAAGATTTTCCTTCCATAATCTCATCGTTCACCTTCATTTAGTTCCATAAATTTATATTTGCAACATTGATTACTTGTATTTATTTAATGTTAAATTTATGTGATATACATGATGCATTCCCAGCAGAAGATGGATTTACCTCTTCGTGTAAGAAATGACTAAAAACTTTAATCATCTGCTTTCTGATTAATGAAATCACTTGTACAACTTTATTTGAATGCAACAAACAGGAGTCTCTCCAAACAATCTGCTCTTGTAAAATACACCAAATAAAAACCCTTCCCAAATAGTTTGTTGCTTTGCAAATGTAATGAAGTTTTGCAGAATGATTGGTTAATTTAATCAATTCTTTTACTCCGCCTCTGCAGCTGAGCCAGTGGATGTACTGAAGGTGCTAGACTTCCAGAGCTCTCCCGAAGGAGTACGGAAAACAACAGGCTTCTGCACAGCCCGGAGAGGATCCAAACCCGATGTAGCTTACAAAGTCGGAAAACAGGCTCAGATCAGTGCTCCAACCAAACAACTCTTTCCAGGTAACACCTCACCTCCCACAGTTTACTGGCATTTACAGAGATGCTGTCACTCCAGACAGTTTACCTCATAAGACCCGGCATCCTCATATGAGGACATTACATTTTGGGTTCTCTTTGCCATTATACTTAATTTTGCTTAACTTACACCTGTGTGCCTTATTCGTGGACACTTTGGTCTATCATCTTGTGGCTGCCAAAGCACATTACAGTGATGCAGAAGGGTTAGGGTATATACAGAATTTTCAACAGGATCACTTTCTGCACTGTTCAGGAGATAGTTAGCTTTTTTATTTTATGGCCTCTGTCACGGTTTTGAAATAAGATGGCTTATTAGAAGCTCTTTTATCTAACATCTGAATTCTATTTGAGCACATTTTTTGGGAAATTAAAGGATCTCAGAGATGGGCATGTCAGTATATTTTGTGGGGTTATGAATATGTTTTTGTTTAAAACCTTGCTGGTGCATCTTTTACACAGGAACACTGACTTAGTCTCACAATAAAAGGTCACCCTGTTTTTAAACAAGCTTACAGCTGCTCGAATCAACTCTGTGAGGTGTATGCGAAATGCTAATGTTGGCATGCAACATGCATGTTATTGACTATAACTTGCACAGATATATTATTTAAAATGTTCTCAATCTCAGTTTAGCATGCGATTGTACGATAATTAGTACAAAACTCAATGTGCAGCAGATTTTAAGAGGAATGTAAGAGGTTTTGCGTGTTGGGTCATAAACCAAAGTTTTGACCCAAAGGTTTTGCTGCATCAAACGTGAAAAGATAGCAAAATTTACCACAACGCATCCTATGAGGAATATGAATGTTTGTACAAAATTGTATGTAGTGGTCATGATATTTGACTCTAGGCCAAAGTGGTAAATTCAGTGCCTCAAAATCATGGCACTGACATGGTTAAAACTTTAAGTAAATCATTGTTTGGATGAAGCTTCACTGGTATATTTGTTTTCCCGTCTTGTAGACCGAACTAAATAAATAAATTTGCATTGTCTTAAATGAAACCTTCCCTCAAAGCACCTGTCTTTTAAAATGCAGTGCAGACGTTAAGCAGTCATTTTCTAGAAGACACCCGTGTCTACAATAGTGTTTCTGTCAGCTCCAAGAGCCCAAAGGGGATGAGGACCGCTCGGCACGCAGTGTCTGAACTCTCACGTAAACATATGACTCAAGTAAGAGGCGCAACAGCAGATTTTTGTTATTTGATAATTTGGGGAAGGACCACAATTTATTATTAAAAAGAGATGTTTTGCAGAGCGATCTTGTCAATAGAGTGTCTTACCTCAAGTTTTATGGCTGCTAGCCTCCAATTTGCCGTATTTGGCCGATAGTTGTATCGAGCAGTGCTTAACAGGGACTCAAAATCTGAAATCTAAGAATCTGAATCCTTATTTATTTTACCAGGCCAGAGTGCCCTCGGAGAAACAAAAAAGCTAGTTGACCACATAACCATTTCATTTGCTACTTTCTGACCCTCTTTGCTACTCATCAGCCAATCCAAAGTTATATAATGGACCTCTGTCTTTACTGATGGGTGTAGAAAAGCAGTGAGCTAAAGACCAATTCAAATTTTCTATTTGTCAGTTTCCAGTCTTGCCGGTTCCCTTTTTTTCTTTTTTCTTTTTTTAAATTTAATTATGAAACATACTGTATTTGAGTGCATTGTGATAATTATGCTCACATTCATAGCAGGATTGTTAGTTCCTTATTACTGAGGCAAAATGTCAAAAGAGCTCCCAAGTTGTTTTACTCACTCGATACTGGCTTGGTTGTTTAGAAATGTATTATAAACAGAGCGTTGTTGAATAAAGTGTCCCAGTCTACTGTATGTGTAGGACTTTTTGAATTTGGCCTAATTTCAAAGAACTACAAGCAATACAAATTGGCCTGTGCGATTTTTGGCTTAAGCGCTTTACACTTTGAGTCAGAGAAATTTTGAAGACTATAATTAAACTTGTGAAGTGAGGCGTTGTTGGTGCCATGGAGGCAGAGTTTCCCCAGAATGATTTGACTTTTATTTGATCAGGATTAGTTTGGTCTTTTGTTTTGTTTTTTCATTGAACCAAAGTATTATGGCGTTTAAAAATATGATATTTGTCTGAGTTGTTGTCCTTACAGCTCTCGTAAAATTAACGAGGCTACATCACCACTGTTGAGTCTTTTTTTAGGGAGTGCCAAGGTCTCTCTCAGCTTCCTTAATAAACACAGCTCTAGGTCAAGCTGTCTAGACATTTATGTTTAATGTGACGACAGAAAGTTAGAGAGCTCATAAACATGCCATCAATCAATTTAGTCGTTACAATACAATTGCCCTCCTAATGACAGCAGTAGATTGATTTATAAACAGCAAGGCACAAGGTGAAATGGCTACTATATATTTAATACAGATTATTAAAAGTGTTTAAACTTTAGCTTAGCACAAAGACAGAGCATAGTAACAAACTTTTTCTACCAGCATGACTATAACAGTCAGACCACTGTTCCCTTGACTTAAAGGAGGAATGAACTCTCTTCACAACTTCCTCAGTCATTTCATTCAACCTAATGAGGAATACTGTGGTTTTAATCAGACGTTCCCACGTGTGTGATTCAGAGTGTAAAACCTCTGACAAGAAAATCGCGCTCAACAAAACGTTTTCAACTCCATACAGTATCTGTTAGCTGTTACCAACATACCAACCCAGGTCCTCACTGCTTGTTCCATCTTCAGGGGGAGTTTTCCCAGAGGATTTCTCCATCCTGTTTACCATCAAGCCCAAGGCTGGACTCCAGTCCTTCCTGCTGTCTGTGTACAACAAGCAAGGCATCCAGCAGCTTGGCGTGGAGGTGGGCCGTGCCCCCGTCTTCCTGTACGAGGACCAGCATGGCAAGCCCGCCCCAGAGGAGTACCCTTTGTTCCGCTCTATCAACCTCGCTGATGGCAAGTAAGTGACTGACTGGATCTCGAGATGGTTTGAACATGTTGGAAGTCAGGTGTGGGTGGCAGATTTTTTTTTTTTTTTTTTTTTTTTGTGCGTTGATTTTTGGTGATGACTTTTAAAATCCCAACTCTGTTGTGACCCCTGTGGAACTGGCCACAAAAAGAAAGCAGTATATTTCGCAACTAATATTGATAACTTTAGCAAGATTTATTTAGGCCGCGTTTGACGAAACAAAACTAATCTGTTTAACGCATTTCCTCAAGATTTCAGACCATACTTAACTCTTGAAGCCTGGTAAACTGACACACAACCCTGAGGATTTATTATCAGCATCTGTTTGTTGGGTTATTAATGCCATATGAAACAAGCCAGTCAAGCCAGACAGTCAAGGAAAATAAATTGAAGACAGCAATTTGATGACAGCCTTTTCTTTTCCAGATTATTTACAGCAGTGGTGTACTGATACACAGTAAAAGGCAGGCTCCTCATAAATTTCTGTCTGATGATGTTGAGGGAATAGTAATTAAAAACTGCCCTCAGATAATTTGCACAAATGTGAAACAGTAATGTTGTGAAATGATTCCATGTGGGGATGTTTGTCTCTCATAAATTAAACCAGGGAAAAACGGTACAATCATTACATTCAGTCACAATCTTGCAAAATGTGTAGCCATAGTGTGTATTGACACAATAAACTTAATGTATGCAAATTTACTGTAACAGCACTGTCTTAGGAACCCTACTCTTGAATACATTATATATTCATAGGCATTCCCTGGTTCTCTCTGACATACTGTATCATTTTCATTAAAAAGAATTTCTCTGCATAATCAAATGTATGGAACCTGTAGCTATTCAAACTTACTTGCTTGCTTGCCTCCCAGAGCCATATGGAGAAAATAGTACGGCTCTACTATCTGCTTGATTTGAAGCTCCAGCCAGCAGCTGGTTAGCTTAGCATTTCATAAAGACTTGAGCCAAAGCTGGCTTGGCTCTCAAAGTGGTAAAAAGCAAAAAGAAAATGTGCCTGCCAACACCCTCAAGATCAAAATTAACACGTCACGTCTAATTTGTTCCACTGGTTCAAAAGGTTTAATGTAAAAATGACAGTTTGTGGTTTTTCAGTTTTCACTTTCTTGACAAACACTCTGTAACTGCTGAAAACATTTTTCATGAGATAGATTATATTGATAGTCTTTAGCTTGAGAACAATTTTTTCTCTTTATTTCTATCTTGTCATTCGGTCCCCAAAGCATTCAGAAGTCTCAGCTGCTCAGCTAAACTAAAACAATCCGTCTCTGGTGCAACAGTTGGATTATATTTCTGACTTCCTACTGTATGTTGCTCTTGTGCTGCCCAGATGGCATCGCGTAGCTATCAGCGTGGAGAAGAAGAGCGTCACCATCATTGTGGACTGTAAGAAGAAGTTGACCAGGCCACTCGGCAGGAGCGACCGGGCCGTCATCAACACAGAGGGCATTACTGTCTTTGGCACCCGGATCCTGGATGAGGAGGTCTTTGTGGTAAGACGGCCACATTTAATCCTTACTATTGCCTGGATTGGCTCCTCAGACATTTTTATCTAAAAAATAATGTATGTTGCTGTAATATTTCCCCCAAATGTATCAGAGACGTCTTCAATATATCGACAGCACCAATGTGATTATAAGTTTTACATCTTAATTTTTGCATATTTTCTTAATGTTACAATGGCTTCAAGATGTCTCCATCATTTACACAGGAGTGTCTTCCACAAATAGAAGGCAGGCATTCACTACTAGACTGAAGTGATTATGTTCTGAGGGAGATTGGACAGCAAACCTAGATGTGGGAGACTGCACCGCTCTGGTGAAGCAGGGGTGTAATTGAAAACATATTGTGTATCTAACTTTCAATGAATCTCATTTACCATTGTGGAAAAAGACAATTCTAGTGTCTAATGCTTCAAATTGATACGCTCTAAGGCCGACATTTTATTTGTCTTTCATTAACTTGTGCGTACAGTTAATGGTGAATTTTATTGGCCAGAACAACAATATTGGTTTTGTGTACTTGGCAGGAGCTGTGGGCAGTCTGTGGAAAGGCTACTTGCACAGTGCTTTTTTTTTTCTTCTTCTTCTTCCTCCTCCCTCAACAGTGGTTGGATCTGATTGAATAATTGACTTAATGAAAGAAAGACAGACCCCCCATAGTCTTCAGTTGTTGATACTGGACAGTGTTTTATTTAAGATGGATGAATTTTACTACTGTTTGTGAGCTCTTTTTGCCTCCTATTCCTGTTGCGACACACAATAAGGCCTGAGGTAGCGATTACCAACCAGAGGCTGGCAGGTTTAGTACAGGTAGCTTTGAGCTGAGTGGAAAATGTGAGCTGAATGCGAGCTCAGGAGACAATAGCGTCTCTTTGATGTCTGCATGTGGAATGCCTGCTAAGTAGAACAGGCTGCAAAATGTTTGCCTGCAGGTTAGAGATGACTTTCCACAGCGGAGCCACTTGGGTGTTGCTCTTCTTCACTGATTGAGGTTTTAAGTAATCAGATCATGTCTCTTGATTACAGAGGTTAAACTTGTGTATAATCAGATGTCATGATTAGAAGAGTTTATATGCCCGTTCTATTTTAGTGCATTGATAGTTACTAACTATACAACTAAAGCACAATGGGCACAATGTGAGCAAATTATTTTTATAGCAGCACCAACAGGAAGGAATCACAGTTAAAGCCACAGTGGTTAAAGTGTAGATTGTAATTAAGGTAATTAAGAGCTGAGGGGAAAGGATAAAAGTAGCACATTCATGAAGCCTTTTCTATTTTTAATGCTGATTTGAGACCAGCCATTTGACTTTTTGGGAGGGCGCTTTGTTTGAAGGTATATTACATTAAATGGTGTTGAATTGTGGAGTAAATTGTTTTGTTCTTTTCTTAACAACCTGGAGAAGAGAAAATGATTCTGTCTTGTTCCAAGACTTGAGGCTTTTTGCACATTGCAAGGTGGTTTTAATCACCATCTTGCACCATAATAATGCTGCAGTGCTGTGGCGACTCAGCTAGAAACCCAACCAGATCTTAAGATGTAATTATTTCCATTCAAGTTTAATAATCCTAGAATTGGTTCTTGCAAACTGGCTACTTGTTTGTAGTGCTGCTAATGGAAGAAAAATATTACTTACTACCAAGGTGTTGGTTAATTACGGAATTATTCCAATACCAAAAAAAAGGGGGCTTGTAAAGTAGATGTAAGACATATGTTTAGTGTGGGGTTGGATTATACTTTGGCATCCATTTCACATGTGTTGAAGGTAAACTTCAGAGAGGCTACGGAAACTTTTGGGAGTCTGCTGGCTGTCTCATCCTGATAAATCCAGTGAATTTGAAACATCTCTGCTAACAGGTCTTTGAGTCTGGTTCATCCAAGTGCCAGTTACCTTTAAAATTTGTATTTATGTCTAACTCTTACAGAGATACACCTAAACTTTGGCTTGGATATAAAATGTGAACTCAAATTACATGCAGGATGCTTCAACAATTGCATGACTAAAAGAACATCAATGGTTGTTGTATTGATTTTTCTGTCTGTGTATAGATTAAATATATAAAATACGTCACATTCCTTTGTGAACTTCTCGGGTGTGACCAGGTTCATTTTTGCACTTTGGAGAGTCAAACAAGCTGTTTTCCCAGAATGGTTTCTTTCTTCACTTTTGGCATGCAAGTTCAGAGTCATCAGAGGATGGACACCTGAAATCTTCATTCAACTCTCACTTTAAACTTTGCACAAGGATGGTATAGAACTATCTCGTGAGTTGTAAGTTTACTTGCTAAAGCTGCTTTGAGCTTTGAATACACGGCTACCTTACTGCAGCAGAGTGCATTAGCAGGTGTCAAAGCTGGAAGCACACAAAGAGTGAAGGCTAGGGGAAAATATGATCAGTGTGTGCTTAGTCCATGCTCAGATTTCACAGCTGTTTAAGAGATATGCTCAGTGACTGGGCCTTCACGTGCAGCCCCCCCCCCCCTTTTTTTTTTTCTTTTCTTCTTTCTTAATAAAAGCCACAAGACACCGAAGTGAAATCATCTCCCTCTCATTTTTATGCAAATCCGTACTGTAGACTTAAAAGGACGGTCTGTTATTCTCTGTTTGCGTTGCATCTCAGCACGTGTCTTTACATGTGTGTTGTTGTTGTGCGCCCATGAAAGTGTGTGCACGCGCACGCCTGGGAGGAGGACATAAGGAGCAAGAGGCGAGGATAGTTTGTTTATGTGTCTGTCATTACTACATAGTGGATTGTTCCAAAATGCTGTCCCTCAAGCAGGATGAGTCTTTGGCAGAGGAAGCCGACGAGGCTCTGATGGGCTCTAGGCCTTAAAGTGAATCATTGTTTATGGTTGAGTTGGCAGGAAGGGAAAGACTCAGACTGTTTCTCATCTGCTTCAGCCACTTTTCACTCTGCAATACCTGTCACAAAAGGTTTCGGTTAGGGTTGTGTAATACAAATATAGTAATTAATTCATATTTGAAGGAGTCCATTTGATATATTCAACATTTGTTTAAACGAGCATAAAGCCACTTTCCTGACTGTGGCATATTGTTTATATATCAAATTATAGATGTATGTGACCTCCGTGTGTCTTCGTGTGCTGCGGTGACCCCCCACTAACTGGTCTCAGCACAACCACGAAGTATCAGACCCGAGGTGGTTCTTAAAAGCTTTTGCGAGGGGGAGGTGAAGCAAAGGCATGAAGAAAGAGAGAGAGAAGTAAAGCAAAGGTGTGCAGACAAGCAAGCAGATGGTTGAAACAGTTCAACAGCTTTTCGAGCTACTGGCAAGCAAAAATGTTTTAATATTCGGAGGGTGCAAGACATTTGTGTGCCCCAGTGCTTGAAACGAAACTTTATCCCTGCATTGACCACAAAGGCTGCATTTGATAAAATGCTGGAAGAAATCTGGACAGTATTATACATTTTCCCTCTTCTTTGGTTCTTGGTTAATTGTTGTCCTTGTAAAGTTTTGAAATTCCATCTGTCTATTTGTTCTTTCAAGATGTGTTCCCCTCCCAGAGTTTGGAAAAGGAGAGCTTTTTTTTTTGACTGAAAGTGTGTCAGGTTCTGTGCAGAGGTGGGAGATTAAATAAAGAAAATACAGAAAGTTATGGCTTCAAATATTTGGACAATATACATTTGGACAATGAACATTTCTACTGCCAAAACATCTGCAGGACTAATGCTTCTGATTTGAACAGCCGCGGTCTGTGTGCTGGCTGCGTCTGGCTGATAGTTCAGTGTCACGGGCAGGTCGCGGTGACAGCATTAAAGGTTTCATTTGAACTTTTTCTTCATCGGAAAGTAGTTGCAATGAAAGATGTTTTCGAGGAGGTCAGCGTAATCGGGACATTGTTTATGAGAAGGTCAGATGTATTCACACACCTATATTATCATCGCTTCAGAGAACTTCACATGTGGACGCTTTCTCCTAAATAGAAGCAGTCAAGAACTATAAATTAATCATAGAAAAATATGCTTTGTGGTCGTTGTGTCCTTTCTTTTCCTCCAGCCTCTGCCTGTATACAATTGTGTCTTAGTGGGTCAGACTGCAGATGCTTTGAATATATTTCTAAGTGTGTGTTCTGGGTGCATTAATATCCTCCAGCTGTTCCTACAGGCAAAGTGACCTGCTGTACCTGGACTCAGCCAAGAACATCCCAACCATCCAATTATGCACTTACACGTCATTCCGTGTGCATTTTTAAAATGAAGCATTGTTGGTGTATTATAACAATTATAATAAGACTGACGTCATCTTCATCATTTATTTGTCTGCAAGTTAATTGTTTTGTCTATAAAATCTCAGAAAGTAAAATATCAACAAAAAAATAAAAAATTAGTATAATTTTCCAGAGCCCAATTTGAGGTCTGAAAGTATTTAGTTTTGTCTGACAAACAGTCACATACTCAGTTTTCAAGGCTATAAAACGAAAGCATATCTGGACATTTAAGACGCAGGAACAGGCAAATTTTCTGGTCATGTAGATATGACACACGTCCACATCACACATATGAAATTATATTCAAGAAAGTGCGGATAGGCTTTAAATTTGCACAACATTACTACTTAAAAAAAAAAAAATTGGCCGACTTGTCTCGAAGGATTTGTGCTCTTGAGAACGTCAGTCAATTGAAGACATTGGATTGCATGATGGATTACATCAAAATGGATTACATGTGAGAAGAACAGTGCTTAAACTAAGACTCTGGATGGGGTTTGGCCCACCCGGGCAAGACTAGGGAGAATTTAAATGCAGCCTTGCGAGGACTGTGATCGAAGTTGCTTCACTTCCAGAAAAAAAAACAAAAAAAACAAAACGTTCTCAATCCAGCACAAACTTAATTTTACAGAGACAAACACAGATTATGTCATTATTTACGGCCCCGTAATTAGTCCACCAAAAGCAGGATGGGGAAAGCCCCAGCGCTTCATGTCATCTCTGATCTCCAGCCTTATCTGCAACTCATCAAAGTTTTGACTTATTTTGTAAAGTCAGTCACATGCTTGCTGCTGGTGGATGAGGTACTGCTCACCAGATCGCCCTCCCCTTCACAGCTTCTGAGCGACGTCCAGATGTCGGTATCTGACGGCCTGCTATTAATACAATACAAGGACTGATTTCATGGTTCAGACATTAAACTCCACCCAGAGTTAGGTGACCGTCTTTCTGCCAGTTATTTCCCTTAAGTGTCTTGTGTGGCTGTCAGATGGGGGATGAAGGATGCTCCTCACAGCCCAGGAATAATCTACTGGTTTTTGAGGAAAAACAGCGGTATGCTTATTTCTACATACTTTTGAATTGGTTTGGCTCTAGGTGAAATGTAATTGGATGAACGATTCCACCTCCCTTTATTCCCCTTGATCAAACAGTCTCATCATTTTATGTACTTTTTTTTTTTTTTTTTTTTTTAAAGCTACAGTGTGAGATGAAGGTCAACATGTGTATTTAGACACACATGCACGTTGGACACAGGCCGTATGAATAGTGGGCTAGACAGATGAGTCTCATTGTGTCTGAGTAGAGCCAGAACTTCATCGTAGATCATTACAGGAGTTTTGTTCAGAGGAGGAACTTCGGCAGATACCAGAGAAATGTGCAGCACAATGCAGACAATAACATCAACAAAAGCACAGAGATCGAGATGCAGTCCAGGAAGACACCGGCTGTAAAAGAGGAAGAAAAGGAATAACTGCCTGGCTTTATGAGTGGGCTAAGAGTGTGTGGTCTCCCAACAATCCCTGTGTGATGTTGTCTTATTTATTGTTGTTTTACACACTTAATTTAATGACTGAATGCACACTTAAACTAATAAATTATTAGATTCAAACAATTGAGTGACACTGAAAAGCAGACAGTGGCCTTGCCAAAGTTCAGTGTCTGTGCTTTTAACTGTCCTCTGTTTCTGGCTCTGGCTTTGGATTCCACTCAAACGCTCTGAATTGTAAAAAGAATACACACTATGTGGAGGCTGTGGTGCAGTCAGTAAATTGAGACTTTCTGCTTGTCATTGTAGTTTTTGTTAATTGTAGTTGAGGTTCAGAAAGTACAGGGTGAACTCAGATGAGCTGACTCTGAGAGTTGGCTTCAATAAGCAAAACAAACAAACAAACAAAAAAAGAAAAACGCTTCACTCATTCACACCTGGAAGCTGCCCGGTCCAACCAAGAGTCTGATCTTCTTGGCTCTTCCCAGGCATTAATTGCTTTGCTCAAGGGTGGAGGAAGAGCTGTTTTCACTCTCCTCACCCAGTTAATTCTGCAATCTGGGGATTGTACTGGCGACCGATCATTTCTGCCATAACCATGTTTTGTTTTCAGCCACGTGGTGCTATGCTGCTTTCCTTTAAAATTCCCCAATTAGACAAGGGTTGCTAATGATTGTGATTGTGGATATGTCCATTTTAAAAATATGCACTGTTGTTCATATTCTAGTCTTAATTACTGGGTGGGTTTCTTTTCTTTTTCTAAACTGTGAAGATTTCATACGCCTGGTACCTCGCAGACTGGTGGATGGTAAAAAATACTCACACAGTGTAAACTGTGAGGTGATGTCAAAATCTATAACATTTGTTTTCTTCTTTGTTTTCTGGCTCCTCTGAATGGAACTCATTAAAGCGTGAACAGCTGATTACTTTCCTATGCTGTTATTCCACGTGTTGAATGTATTTCTGTTCGTTAGGGTTGTTTGGGTTGTTCAATACCCTGCTGGGATCTGCTGGTCACAAATGACTGGAGTGCACGGCCGTGGATATCAAATGCGTTCCAGAGGTCTAAGCTTGCACAGATGTTGCTTGCTGTAATTTAATGCAATCTTGATGTATGTGCTGCCTCTTTAGGGGCCACCCTGATTGTGCCCCTTCCCCTTCCTTCACCTTCACCTTTACTTTCCCATTCACTCAGCAGTTAGGGATATTTTTCCCATTTTATTTGCCCTCTGAAAAAAAAGTCATCTGAGGTGCCCATACGGTCGGTGGGTATAGATAACATTCCCCACATCAGTGGCATAGCAGTTCCAGGTTTAGAAATTCCTTCAGAGATGATCATGGAAAAAGAGCCTTTGGCTGATGGAAGGGTTTGGAGCGGGGATCTAATTTCCTTTTCCAAAAGCTCATGGAAAACAGACGGCCTGAGATAAGTAGAGACTTTGGTTATTTATCTGCTGTGTAAGGCGACTTGCCGTCCCTAATGGTTGAGAGAGGGGGGGACTGTGCTAGAGGTCTTTCTTAAAGCTTCCAGACTCCCTCAAAGCATTGATTTATTCCATAAAACTATATGAAATTAACAGTCAAGAGACTACTGCCTCTGGCACTCCGCAGCATCTGCCTTGTTGTTTTATTGTCACATTATATTTTCACCACATTGATGCATCAGGCGAGGATGAATCTGTGAATTCTTTATGGACGTTAAACATTTGGTTCCTATTTGTAGTCACAAAAGAGAAAAAAGAACAGATTGTGTGGAGAAGGGCTTTCTGAGTGTAAGTGAAATGGATGTATTTTGGATGTAGAGGTGAAGGAAGCTCGGTCATGTCCACTTTTTGCAGACAATTACCAGTGATTGACTGCTGGATCACTGCCGAAGCCTGGGGGGGGGGATAAAACAACTGTGAGTTGAACTGCAAGCACAAAAGATTAACAGCTGTGTCATCAAATATTGGTTACTGCGATTGTAAAATGATAAGTCCCATAGAGAATATACAGTCTAATTCCTTTCACTGTCTGATTAGATTTTGAAAGAATTTGACAGCTACATTGTGGTTGTTTTGCTTACAAATTGTGAGGCAGAGGGGTCAGATTTACTTTGATTCAAGCCTCTGACTAACTTTTGAGGCCACGGCTTTTGGGTATTGCAACTGTTTGCCAAACCAAACTGGAAAAAATTTGATTGCTCGGAAATGACGTTGAATTACATAAAAATGAGGGTCATAACATACATCTATAGCATGATAAATTTTTCATCAGAGGCTCAGATTTGATGCTGAATGAAATTGAGGATGAAAGAAGACTCTGGTTTGGGGAATTTGCAGTGGGGATAAACAGTTCCCCACCCTTGACTCCGTAGTCTGTGAAATTTATTGACATGATTTCTGCTGACATGGCTGATTTTCTTTTCCTCCTTCCTCTTCTCTTCTTCCAGGGCGACATCCAGCAGCTGCTGATTGTGGCAGACCCCAGGGCAGCCTATGACTACTGTGAACACTACAGCCCCGACTGTGAAACCCCCAACCACCACGACACCCCCCAGGCTCAGGAACCTGAGGGGGTCAGTATCTGGAGGAAGGGGGATGGGAGTTTGAGGTGTGCATGGGAAAGTACAGAGAGTTTTAGCCATAGTTGGATTTAGAGAGGAGGGAGTGAAGCAGGGGAGGAAGAGTTAATGTGAGATAGAGTGTAAGAATTAGAAAGGATGATAACAGGAGTTTGGAAAGAGGCCTTTGGACTTGGGTGGTGTTGTAAAAGTAAGAAAATAGTTTTTAAAAAAAAGCAAAAGATGACAACCCAACAGAAGGCTTGAATGGATGAATGTGACTGAGGACAGACTGGAGTTTGCCAACATGTAAGAACCCGTAAACTAAAATGCTGCTGTGCTGATTTTTTTTTTTGGGATACATTTTTCAGGAGGATAGAACATTTTTGCGTTTGACCATATTTGTCAGGGCAGTGTTTATTTGGACAGAAGGTGACCAGTTAAAGTCTTTAAGTTCTCCCACTTCAGTGCCATACATCATCATTTATGACAAGTCACATAGTAATAGATAACCCGCATCTAATCTGCCTCTCTCTGTACAGTCTGGTTTGCCGGTGGAAACATGCTGACCAATCAAAAATAGTGTTTTGTTTGAATCTGTTTGAAATGTAACTTTAATTGCCAAAGTTTCCAAAACATTACTTGTAGCCTCTTTAGCCAAATATAGTCCTTTGTGTCAGGTCCTCTTTCTTTTTTTGTGACTTTGCTGGTTCGAGACTTTCTGTCAGCTGACATTTTCCTTCGGTATTTCACTAAATAACTGATGAGCTCACTCTGGAAACTTTTCCTTTCTCCCTGCCACGAAGTCTGAGCCCACTTTGGAGTGGCCCTGTGATTTATATCACTAACGAGTTCTTCAGGCTCTGCCCGGACTCCCAGGGAAAATTTAAGCTTTCCCTTCCCAAGCTAGACTTCCAGTACCTGGAAAAGTAGACTTTAAATCCCTGGTTATCCAAAAAAAAAAAAAAAAAAAAAAAAGTAACAGGGAAAAAAATCAAGAGCCCGTACTCTTGAATATGAAAATATTGGCTGCACAGTTGGTACCATGTACTGGAAAATATTGTTTCATCATCAAGTTCTTGTTCAGCGCCAAGACAAGGAACTTGTCAATTCTAAATATACAGCAGGGAACAGGTTGAATTCAAGAACATTGTAAACCTGGTTGACTTCTGTACACTTAGAACAAGATTTTTATTTTTTTGCTACCTTCCAACTCAGTATTTTAAAGAATTTATGTCCTCCTGCACAACTGAAAAACGCCCCTTCTGATGGACAAATCGCTGTTGTAGAAGTGTACTTCTCAACAGAGAGCTTTGGTAGTACAAAAAAGTGTTTGTGTTCTTTGAGTTTTGATCTTAAGTGCAACAAACCTCTCAGTTCTTTAAAAGCCCGGAGCACGACTTTGACCTTTGCCTCAGAAGATGCTCCTTGACCTGAAGCATGCTGGTGCTGCAGTTGTGAGCCTTATGTCCCCAGCTGGATTAAAAGAGGAAGATGGAGTGCTACAAGTGATAGCTTGCTTTATAAGCACACTTCAGTATTTATGCCTTTCATCCAAGCCAGTGGTGAAGACCTTCAGCTTAGCCAACCTCTTCAGCACCTTAAATCTAAATAAATCCTATTTTTCTCTGTATTTCTCTTTGACCTTCCCACTGTCAGTCAATCT
Source organism: Remorina albescens (assembly GCA_034769265.1). Taxonomy (NCBI): domain Eukaryota; kingdom Metazoa; phylum Chordata; class Actinopteri; order Carangiformes; family Echeneidae; genus Remorina; species Remorina albescens. The sequence goes on along the minus strand of CM068478.1, from coordinate 5,196,348 downwards.
ATTTGGTCTTGCCAGGGCTCTTCTCCTGTATGGCCCCTTCCACTCGCTCTATCGTGGCCACTGAATGCAGGCCAGGCCGTCATTGCAGTAGGCCGCCGATCTTGTATTATTTTTATGAGTTTAGCAGCTATCCAGGGACTAATATTTTTCCCTGCGCTTGAACAGCATTGCATATCAGGGCCTGGTCTGTTAACTTAATCTATTTCTCCTCTGTTTTGACAGTAGGAGAACAAAATGGAAAAAAATGCAACCACTTTATGGCAAAGGGTAAAAGTGGTTAATTGACAAAAATACATAAAATTTTGAGGGAAGTGTACAAATCGTTGTCTGAGGGATTCAATTATTTAAAGGAGCAGTCTGACAGTTTGGGAAGCAACCAAGCGGCCCCCTGCCACTGTATTTTCTCTGCTCCCCATAATTTATCAGTATGCAATGAATCAGGAGAGCTTAAGCTTTCTGTTTTCAAAGGGTCCATTAATGAAACCCTGGGGCCATTGTAGGCATAAGAATTAACCAGGAAGAGATACGTTTTCACTGGCATCACAGTAACGCTCCAGCATCCTGTCATAACCAGACAAGAATCATAATTTCTTTTATTACAGCCATGGAGCTGTGAAGGGGTGTGTGTCTGTGTGTGTGTGTGTGTGTGTGTGTGTGGGGGGGGGGTAATGCATATGTCATCCATATGCTGGAAAAGCTAATTTTTCTGTTATGGATGTAATGTCTGACCATGTTATTTAAAATGTGGGAATGACATGTTCTTACATATCATGTAAATAATTTAAAACATTTACATGAAGGCACTAGTGAACAGATTGCACCCCCCACCCCCACAACCTCTCTTTCTTACTGTACATTTCATTACAGTACCCTAGTGAATATGATGATTTCTATGACTACGGTGAAGAAGAGGTAACCAGCGAAGCTCCCCCGACTGAAAAAGCCAAGACTGAGGTAACGCTTGACTAACACTGTTATCATGGCTCCTGTCATGAATAACAAATACAACTACATCATTCCTTCCCGCCAATATTTTGTTCTTCATTGTCAGTCTTTCACCGCCTCTGTCTTTACCTCTCTTTCAATGTTGACATTTACTTTTTAGCTAAATATATGCTCACTAAATCGACTACATACCTAACTTAACATCGCCGTAAAAATGTATAAAGAGCAATAAGACATTCTTTTACTTCATTGAGCTCTTTAATAAGATCATAATGTGTTGAATTTAACCTTATTAAAATGCATAATGCCTCACTTTGTGCTTTACCTGCTCTCATTTCAGACAAATGTGGATGCACACTACTACACGGGTGAGTATGACTACACCACAGTGGACGGAAGTCAGCCCGAAACCCCAACTGACACTGGAGCACAGGTAACTGAGGGGGTGTAACAGATTTAATTGTCTCTGTCCATGTTTATGAACCATGTAATCATTTTATAACTTGGCTACAGTAAAATATTCTTGTTCTGACAAACAAAGTAGATTACAGTAGAAGAGATTGATAATTTCAGCAGCAGTTCAGAGAAACAGACATAACAGTGTGCTACACGGGAAATATCAAAATTGCCGTGTCACAGGATGTATAAAATATTTGGAAAAACAATACAGTCAATGCAACAGATGGTCAGGATATTTGGGAAATGGAGAACTGTACTTAGTACTTGGACTATATACCCAGTTTCTAGAAAAAAAATGTTAACAGCTGTTAATAATTGGCAGTTGGTTAACAGCCGCCTTTGGTACTAAAAGGAAGAGTTAACTTCTTTCATTTTATAGTATAATTACTTCAAACTTTCCCCAGTTGGATGGACTTTTTACTGTGTGAAATTCTCTGTGCCTTGACTCATCAGCTTGACAGTTAACGTCCAGATTCCTGTTTTTAAATTGCTGCTAAAGTCGGTTTGAAATTTCAATAACACTGTAGGGAAATCAGCATTTTATTTTTTACATTTTTTTGCGATTGCTCTTGGAGGCTGAAACCCAACAAGGCATTACTAACATCAAGCACACTCACTCTCCTCAACTTCCACGGAAAACCAGCTCCATCAAATGGAGTCTGGATAAAGACCGAAGAAGAAAAATGTTGTCGTTAATGATCCATAACCGATGGAAAATCGGTAGACAGACGCATTCCCCATGTTTCTGCCATATTCTGAATTTGGCAGATCCCGTCTTAATTTGTGCTAAACCATCACATAAAACACAACATAATGGGGAACATTTGGGGGTTAAACTAAAACAATACGGCTGGGTGCTCCGCCAGCCAAATGCCTGCCAAATATATTGTGATGTACCTTGAGGTGGATAACTCGGCTTCACTCGGTTTGAGACGTTACAGTACATTCATTCAAAACGACAAGCTGGAAGGCTAACCACAGAAACAGAACATATGCTGAACCATGTTGGATCACTTGTCTGATGACTGATAACTGTGATGTACTGGAAAAACTTTCAGACAGTATCACAGGGTCAAATTGCCCCGAGACCAAAGTACAATTGGTGGATGCTTTGACTAAATATGTGGTGGTATTGTGTTGTCAGAGGATAGTTGTTGATAATACTGCTATTCTTTACAGTCTGTGCATGCATTTATAGTTTTATTGTCCTTTTTGTGGAAGTTTTTGCACCAGGTGTCCCAACTATTTAATTCTGACTTATATTTTACCCATGGGTTACGGTTTGTTAGAAACACAGTTGAGGATTTTTTCAAATTTATTTATATACTGATATATTATTAATGTGGCATGTAATATGTGAGATTAGCGTGATAGGCCATTTGGCTCAGATAAATAAAAGGGAAAGCGTTGGAAGAACTGCATGAAGTAACCTGTTTTGAACAAAGAAGGAATGTGTCTTGCTCTATCAAAAGATCCCATAAACTGAAAAGTTGTTGTACTTTAAACATTGAACAGGAGGTGCAGCAGATTTTAGTTCTAGTTCAGTTACAAAAAAAATACAAAGTCTTCTATATAAGTGTGATTTAATAGTTAAACGTTGCTCCTTTTTTTTTTTTTTTACACCAGGTCTCTGATGATTTGGCAGAAGATATTTGTGCATGTGTAGCATTTGCATTTGAGCCTTGACTAAGACTGCAGCCTTTAAGATTGAGTCGTGTCAATGACCTCGTGGTCTTAGAGCACAAATATGTCCGTGTATGTTAAACATATTGTGCCATATTTTGCTGATTACCTTGTTCAAACACCAGTTTTGACATCTCCAGTTCCTATTCCTTAAAAAAAAGAAAAAAAGAAAAAAAGATTTAGAACCTAAAATTTGTTGTACATTTTAATGTTAATGTCAGTGCCTCTTGACAAAACGTATGTATGTTTTCTCTGTGTGGAAAAACTAAACTAAACATTCTGATTTCACCTAGTTGGTGATCATTGTTTTACTTCAGTCCAAAGTGCTGAATGCTAATGATTGTGAATATGCACGTGAATCGCTGGAGCTGTTCACATGGTTTAATTTCACTAATCAAACCTTCATGTTCCCTCCCATCATAACAACCCCTGCCACCTCCTGTGCTGTCTGGACTGATCCCAGAACTACGATGGTGAAATCGTGGATGATTACATCACCGGTGTGGAAGAGGTCGGGGTGGATCCGACGGTGGCTGTGGAAACTGCTGCCCCAGTGGACGCCCAAGAGAAGACCGAACCTGCCACTGACATATACGAGTTTAAGGAGTACGACCTTAAGGAATACGACAACAAGCAGTTTGTAGAAAAGCCGTACGACTACGGTGATTATGGCGATTATGGCCATGTCGACGCAAAGCCTACATCTGCAACTTATGACGAAGACATTGTCGTTGGCGCTCCAGCTGAGACAGAAATCGGAGAGAGCAGTGTAAGTGCTGATGTTGTCAGCTACAACGGTATGGGGATGGTGGGGAGAGATACAGAGGTGGTGGTCAGGAATGTGGGAAGACGGAGGTGATGCTGATGGGTTGTACCCTTTTTGTTTGTTGTTTCTAATGGGATCGGGTTGTAGCCTGGAGCATTCAGGACGCACATTCACTGGACACAAACAAAACCTGGAAACCGCAACCGCACACCTTGTCTATCTAGGTCTCCTGGAGTTAAACAGATAATGACCCCGCTGTCAGCACAGACATGTCACCTCCATGACCTTTTGGTCTCACTGACCTCTTTTATTTATCAAAGACATACTTCTCCTTGGTTATCACGCCAACGATCTGTTTGGATTACCAGATGACAAACCAAGTCTTAGAACTTTTTTTTTTTTTTTCATCTCATCCAGATAAATGTCCAAAAAACCAGACAGCCATATTTGCTGAGCCGTTGTCTATCATGGCCGGTTTCCAACCTCCTTCCTTGCCTCAGGATCCAGATTCTCAGAAGCAGGAAGTGACATGGTCTCTGTCTGAGTGTTGGCTTGAGATCTGTCTGCTTCAGGGTAATCTAAACTGGTCTATTAGTGCTCTCAACTCTACCGTCTCAGGACACCACAGTCCTCAAAAAGAGTTTCATCTTCAGGCTTAACTGTACAATCTGGTGGTTTTTGGACTCACTGCTGTAGGTGGTTTGGGAATTCTTCACATGTGAAGTCATTGTATGGATAGTGTCAGGTAACGACCTCTGCATTTGTGCACAGTTGGGGTCTTTTTTCTTTTTTTCTTCACTTTCTGGCTTTTAGGAAGCTTAATAAATAGGAGTCAGACCATCTAAATTATAGCGTCTTGCAAAATTATTCTTGAGGTTTATTTTTCCAGCATGCAGAAGAAGAAGAAGAAGAAAAAAAAACAAAACAGCGTTTTGCCTTGGAAGCTACCTAAATCCTTCTAAGCGTGCCCACCAGTCAGCATTTTGCTGAGCTTTTTTCTGGAGTTAGGTAACTTTCTTAAAAGAGAAGACATCCAGAGCGTCACACAGGGCATCTGTTGCTCATTGATTCCACATTTTTCCGTTTTTTGCCTTAAAACCCCTGGGTGTGCCTCCTTTATGTGTGAAAGTTGGCCTGGTACTGTGGGTGGGGGAAAAAGCTCACCTGGTCTGTTTTATTTCCACAGGTGAGTGGAAGCCAGAGTTACCTGGGAGAAAAAGGAGAAAAGGGGGAACCTGCTGTCATTGAACCTGTACGTGATGTATTCAACCACATGTGTCTTCAACCTGAAAGCAAACTTCACAATTTAAAGTTTCATGTATTACAAACAAAATGATCCAATACCTTGTTTACTACTAGATAGTAAGCACAGTATTAAGCCTGCTAATGATATCCCTATAGGACATATTTATAGTGAACAAATGTTCAAAATACAATATGATTTTTTTAAAACTGACATTGACTGTTTTTCATATTATCTAAGAGTTTCCAACTGTTGCACACAAGGATTTATGAGTCCACAAAAGTCTGAATGTGATTCCCTGCATATTTTTCTGAAGAATCTGGTTTCTTTTATCAGTAATTTTGAACAAATATTCCACTGTAAATTGATTTTGGCTTACATTTACTGTATGTGTTCATTTCACATCTCAATGCAACTCAACTCAACTCAACTTTAGGATTTGTTTACTTTACTGAGGCTCTTACAACCAAGATAAGCTGCCGCTTCTGATGAGATTTAACTCTCATCTTTGGTCAAGAGACAAACGGACCACTGGCTTCACAAAAGGCCACAGTACATATGATCTTTTGAGGCCCATCCTATATAGTTTACCACCAAAGTATAAACATAGACTGAAATAGCAGCTTCACTTAATGTCTGTCCTCCCATACCATCTGTACCACCACAGGCTCCCATCCAAATCTCTGACCACACACACATTATAGAACAGAGCATCAGATAGTGAAGCATTGCGAACATCTTGAGATTGAAGCTATAAGCAAACTCTCCAACCTCAAACCCGGAGCATCCACTGAATCTCCTTTCTTCCCCATATTCTTCATTGGATGTCGATTTACAGGCTGCCCAATAATGCTACTGTATCCACATTTTCCTTTTTCAGGGGATGCTTGTAGAAGGACCCCAAGGAGCCCCCGGCCAAGCAGTGAGTATCACGTTCTCCCACACTCCTGTCTGCTTTCCACAGATGGAGAACAGCTAAAGAGGGAAAAAATGTCTTTATGGAAAGAGCGTCAGTCCTGATCGCCAGTGAAGCTTGAGTTGGGAGAGAGAGAGAGTCAAAATGTGAATATGCGCATGAATGTGTGTATGCCTGTGTCTGTGTGTATGTGCGAGCACAAAAGAAGGGGGGTTGGGGGTGCTTTTTTTAATTTGAGACTTATTTCTTTTTGAACCCATGTCTTTTCTTCTGTCTTTGTTGGCCTATGCATCTGAAGTATTGGATAGACCGACTGTGGTGGGAATGCTGGCTAGCAACAGTTTGGGAGATAATATGCTAAGTGTATGTATGTCTGTGTGCGGTTTCAGGGTGCTCCTGGTACCCCAGGATTGCAGGGTCCCCCAGGTCCCCCAGGAGATCCTGGTGAGAGGGTGAGTGAAAGCAGGCCTCTTTTCACAGCAGAGTACAGATTTTTTTGAGAAAACCGTTACTCATTCTCTCTTTATCATGAATATGAAAAATTAACAATGGTTATATGCCTGAAGAAGAAAAACTGCAATTATACTAACCTCTTATCAGTTGTGTATCAGCCAAAATCCATTTTCTGTCTAAAATTGACATAAAACTGAATTACTAACCTCAGCCTGTGGACTTGATGTAAGGAAATATATATGTATATGTACATTCAAATTCAATGGCGTCGATCAATCTATCGACCCATCCATCCAGCATGTATCGATTGATATATGCCACTGAATTTGTTATCCTGCTGCCTTACCCTTTAATGGCACGTTAGCTGTGAAATACTGTTCCGGTGCAGGGGAATGAATAATACAATTAGACACAGCTTGCTACTGCAGCAGTTGGGGGAGATTAGTGAGGAGTGGTGCATGAAAGGAGATGCCTATAAAGCGTCAATATACAAAGTTCTGACAAACAGCTGTATTGTTTTGCTGCAGGAGTTGCAAGAAGTTCAAGGAGTTTGCTGTATAATATATAGAAGTCCAAACTTTTTCCCTCAGCACTGTGTGAATCCACTCATTTATGTGATTGAATGGGTGACACAGTGTAAGTGCCTGTCCCCTCTGGAAAACTGAATCTCAGCTTGTTTTTTCTCCCCAAATATGGTGATTGCCATGCACCCTTCTTCCATCACACTTTTAGAAGATCTATTGTGTCTGTGCTGGTTTTAACCCTCTCTTTGCCAACTACAAAACACGCCTCCTCCAGCACGGCCAGCGCTCCCTCCCCCAGTACAAAAGCCTCATTGTTCCACAGTCAAAGTGATCAAAAAAGCATTTTTTGTCGTCCAAAAGTCTAACCCCTCCCTTAATTTCCTCCCATGAGAAATAGTTTAACTGAGGAGTGACAGGGGAATTAAAAGTGACTTGTCTCTCTAGTCTTGCAGTTTTCCGTTGCGTCGTATCCGTCTGGACTCAACGGTTGATTGGCCCATTTCTTTAATGATCACCATCTCTCTCCTTTCCCCTGAAATACCACTTTCCCAGCCATGTAGGATCATCATTAACACTAGGTGCCGCTATGGTTACTGTAACAGCAATGGATGGGGGAGTGTTTCCCACCTCTAGGAAAAGGCAGATGGGAACACATGGCATCAATTTGAGCCAGCAGTGTGGGATTGTGGCACATGACAAGAATGCTAAATAGATCCCAGTTTCTTTGAAAACACAAGGTACCACTTGATCTGAGTGATGATAAGGTTTTTTCTTTATGAAATCAAAATCAATCATATCAGATCATTGTAATTTAACACTCTTTTCTTGATGTCATTATTCAGTATGAGTAACATTTCGCAGCCGATTTGTTTGTAAATATTATTTATCCACATGGTTCAAAGAATACTGTCAGTCCATAAAGCTACGTTCACACGACAGGCCCAAGTGGCCCAAGTCAGACCCCCCCCAATGCGACCCAGATCTGATTGTTTAATAACAGTGTGAATGGCACAAATCACATGGAATCTGATCAGATTTTTTGAAATGTATCCAACATCTGAACAACCATGCAACCCGTAATTTTTGTCATAATTGCGTGCAGGTGGGAGTCACAAAACAAAAACAAACATGGCAGACAGCGGCAATGGAAGTGGTCAGTGGAGGGACAGTGAAATATTAGACCTCATTACATTTAATTAATAATTTAATTTATTCAACCCTTAATTAGACCGTTAATGCTAATATCTGTGGCCTCCATGTCTGTTATTCCCGACCTCTTCTTGTTTATTTCCCTACACAGAGTGATGCATTTTTTGCTCTTCTGGGGATGTGGGTCACATCAGGGCCGTGACCAGTTCACATTGGAGTCCAAGATTTAAAAGACAATGTGAACAGCTACATAAAAATTCTAATCCAAAGGAAATCCAAATCGAGCCCTAAGGCTTGCAGAGTGAATGTCGTCAAAGCGAAACATCTTAACCACTTAATAATAGATTGCCATGAAATTCGTGGTCCACGGAGGATAAATCCTAATCACATTTCACTTGGACCTCTTCTACACTTTAGTTCATAACAATGTCCTTTAAAGATCATGACATAACCTGGCATGATATGAGTGAAGTCTCACAAATCAGATCTCAATGCTAACAAATTACAGTAAAAAACAAAAACAAAAACTTTTTATTTTACTTAGTCTCCCCTCTGGTCAGACACTAAGGCCAAACATCTTGTCCCCCATTTTGTGGTTAGGAGCCAAGTATAAGAAAAGTCATCAAGCTGTTTTATTTTCTGGAACCTAATGAGCATTATAATCTCAGAGGGTCTTGCCTGTGGATTTTTAGTCTTGTTATAAAGTCAGTGCTCACCGCAGGCGATATCCCCGGGCCAGCTTAATGGAAATACATGCTTTGCCTTTGCTTGTGATTGAATTCCCACTCGTATTCTTCTCAACAGGATTAGTCAATTATCTGCTACAGTTTGCTTTGTTTTCACTTATTCCAAGGAAAGGACCTTTCCACTGAAATTACTGCTGTAGATAAAAAAGGGGTTTACTGTGTACAGATTAGTTTGTCAGTCTCTGCCCCAGTGCTGCTGTTGCTGCTGCCCTTGTCACTTATTTTTCTTTTTCATTTTACACGGCTCCTCCAGGGTATTATAGAGGGAAAGGCAAATAAACTTGTTATCGTATGGGAAAATATTCCGCTCGCTTATTAACCACATCTAATTAATTGCTGATATTATGTAAGCACTGGAGGCTGATATGCCTGTCAGCCAAAGAGTAGCTGATTTAAATGAAAGCAAGTCCATTCGAATAGGATTTTCTCAGATAATGGGGATTTTATAGCCCTTGGTTTGGTTGTTGACCTCAGCTCCAGCTGTTTTAGACATTCACGCTGAGGCTGGATGTATTTGTGTTTAGAACAAAACCCAAGTCTTTCTCCACCCTCCGTCTTTCCAGGGTCCTCCAGGGCGTCCTGGTATTCCTGGCTCAGACGGTGTCCCTGGGCCTCCAGGTACCATTCTGATGCTTCCAGTAAGTCCTGCTCTCCTTGTACCCGCTGGGCTCTGTTGAATTTCCCTCACATACTGTGCACCCTCCATCACAGGCATTAGCCCGTGAACTCACTTCATTTAGTCCATTTACCTCACAGCATCGCCACTGGGCCAAAGGATCACAACCTTATTTTCTTTGGGTTACAAATCACTTAACTTGTAAATGTCAGCCAGTGCAATGGAGTGGAACCAGTGACTGTGGCTTTGAAAGGGTTGGTGACACATTTGTGTGTGTGTGTGTGTAAAAGCTGCTGCCTGTGCTTGCATGCGATTGCATGTATATGTATAAATGTGCGTTTGTGTGTGTGGCATGGTGACAGCTTTAAAGGTTCAACAGCACACAGCATAGATTTGAACACACACCGGGGGAGGCCGTTAGATGCCTCGTTCTGTTAAAAGACACAAGACTCTTTTGGTTTTAACTGTGTTTCTTTTTTGTTTTGTGGTTGACAGTTCCGTGCGGGCGGCGAGGCACACAAGGGACCTGTGGTTACAGCCCAGGAGGCTCAGGCTCAGGCCATCCTATCTCAGGCCAGAGTGAGTATCAACGGCAAATGTGACCCCAGTGCATCCTTCTCCATTTATATGACACTTTAAATATGATTTTGTGTCTCTTGGGTTATTCTAAATAGCTGCACGGGGCAAATTGTTAAAAAAGTGTTTGTAAAAGAATGTTTTTAAATGCTCCAGGCACTTTTGTGGCAAAGGAGAATCATGATTCAAAAGTCCCCCTCATCCTACAAACTGTCCAAATTCCAAAACAGGACCTATGTCAGCTTAGGTAGTATATAAACCCACAACAGATGTTCACACCCACTCAGGGGTTCTGATATCCAATGTGGTGTTGAGAAACAGGTTGAAACACACAGTGTTATGCACAGTGCGACCTATAGCAGAACACATGGAGATGATTAAGTGGGGCACAACACTAGATATTCACACATTCACAACACTCTTTGGAGCTGGATGACTGCCATAACTGGCGCTAAGTAATGTCTAGAAAGCACTTGTCACCTTTCTGTATTTGTTTTATGTTAGAGGGTTGGCACCAAGGAGGAAAAGGGGAAAATAAAAAGATCAGGAATGTGCTGAAAGTGAATTATAGGGGCAAGTTCTAATATATATATATATATATTTTTTTTTTTTTATTTTATTTCTTTCAATCTGCCAATGCACCATATTAATTCGCTTATCATGATTAACATATGCTAATGTGTGACTTCAGTTTTAGTGTAACATAGAGCATGAGTTGCTGCAAATATGTTCCAGACAACTTTTTGGCAGCAACACGCTGTGGTCAACCATGAACAGAAACAAAGACGAGAGTGGTAAACTGCGAACAAGAACAAAGTGAAGTTTGCACACTTTAAGCTGAAGAGGATGCTTTTTATTTTCTTTATTATTTGCAGACCCCTATTGGTGTTCAGTCAAGTTAGATAGAATGAATGTTGAATCAATTAAAATAACAGAAATTTTAACTTTATTAGAGGGAGTATATTTAATATTAGAATATCAAAACCAAACACAGACAAATCGTGGTCTTCATATTCATCACCAGCAAATAAGACAAAAACGCCTATATCCATCAGAACGCTAAGAACATAAACAGATGGCTTTACAATCTCTTTACTGAAACGCGAAACATATTTGCTAACGCCTGGTGTTTGAGGAAGAAACGTTGGTTTTGGATCCGTCCATTTGTATCAACGCTGTTCGTCAATCAGTGGTTAATGACCTGTTTCTGTCTGAACCACAGCTGGCTATGAGGGGCCCTCCAGGGCCAGCGGGCATGACAGGAAGATCTGGTCCTGTGGTGAGTGGCTTTTTACACACACCACTGATCTCCTTACCATCCATTCATTTTATAAGAGATGAGAAACACAGAGGTTGAATTGAGCTACTTCATGTGAAGCATTCAACTAAAAATCTTTAATTCCCAACACTCCTTATCTGCTTGTAAGGTGGTTTTAATTTATTCCTAAACTACCCGAGAAGACAATAGACCATAAAGAAGTTCAAAGAATGTTTTATTGTAATTTATTATTTAGGGTAAGGCATGATATAAGCTCTCTCTCACACACACACACACACACAGCATTGTGTACTTGGACATGGAATTGCTTTACATGGGTGTAATTATTGGATGCAGGAGCTATTTTGATTTGAATAGTGTTCATTTGAATTTGCTTTAGGTTCAAATCTATTTGTTTTTTTTTAAAGACAATTGACTGGACGACAAAATATATGGCTTCATTGAAGATGTGCTGATTTTCTAAATATGTCTGTCTGTGTTTGAAAGGGAAGTCCTGGTGCCCCCGGACTGAAAGGTGACAGTGGTGACTCTGGACCACAGGTGAGAAGTCTCAACAAGTCTCTGTTTTCAGACCTAATGATACATCCTTGTTCTAATAGTTGTTCTTCCTAGGGTAAGCTTCTGTTTTTCCACTTTTATTCTGTAATGCTGTATTTTGCTTTATTCTCTGTAGGGACCCAGAGGTCTTCAAGGTGCAACTGGGCCTCCAGGAAAAGCAGGAAAGAGGGTGAGAGTACTTTAAACTTTATTACAGTCATAAATGAATCTCATCCAAGGTAAAACTGTGTTCCAACAGAACAAATAAGTTTAAATTCCAAAATTTCTCATATTTCCAAGTTCATGGATAAATGCTACAATGCCCCGAAAGGAAGAGCTAGTTTAGTTTAAAACATGGCCTTTTTTCAAATAAGTCAGCTGCTCTCAATTCTTGTGTTGAGTCAATCTGTAAAGTCATGTTTATTTAAACATGAGCTATTTAGAAAAGGGTTAGCTTCCCTTTGTTTACTCTCCACAACCATTCAATGTCATTGACTATTTTTCTGCTAATGTGTTTTCCACGTGGCCTGTCGTGATACATGCGTGCCCTTCAGGGTCGCAATGGAGCTGATGGTGCTCGTGGAATGCCAGGAGAGGCAGGACCCAAGGTAAAAGATGCACCAGGGTTCAAAATAAAATTCAAAAAATCTGTAGAATTGATTTTAAAAGTGTATTTTGAAATCAAGTGGATTGATCAATGGAGCTAACTGTTTGTTACTGCGCTCCTTCAGGGTGACCGAGGGTTTGACGGACTCCCTGGTCTTCCTGGAGAGAAGGGGCATCGAGTAAGTATTAAGACAGTGAATTTTTGGGTCTAGCACAAGAAACAAGGTCAAAGTACAAACATCCCAAAATAAGATCCTGCAGTCTCTTTTTTCTAGTCCAAAATCCTCATTGATCACAGGCTTTGCTGCTCTGTACCCAGTCCTTACAGCTGCATCAAGGCTGATTGGTAGTTCAAACACCACCTCCCATTCGTCTCATGTGAACTCCAATGTTGACAGATATGAATTCTGAAGCAGTGCAACTCATTAGGGTGCTTGACCCAGTTTCAGGAGGTGGGACTAACTCTTTGGCTGCCAAAGAACCACTTTGGCTGCCTTTAACCAGGCTTGGAGGAAGAGTGCTGAGTTTGGTGTTTGCGGAATTTGGGCCTGCGTAGAGATTCAAAGGAGAGTGGAAAGAGATCATACAGGGGTATTTCTGGACACGTTTTTGTGCCTTATCCTATACTGACTAATTACAGGGCCACCAGGGGTACACCCGTGCTTATAGAGCACTAGAAATAGTGGAAACCATATAGGTCCATGCCAATTGTGGTGGCCATGCGTACCGTACATGAAAGGCAGCTTTGATGCCCATTTTTGTTGCTCTTTTTTCAGGATCTTCTGTACGTTGTCTGAATTTTTAACCCCCTTTTTTTTCCCAATAAGTAAAAATTAGGAGGCTCTTTTTCTGTCTTAGCTGCAGAGACCAAGCCTTTGCCCTGCCACTCCCAGGCTTTGTTGATATTCCTTTTCCTGTGAATTTTTTTCCCCTCTCTCTCCAGGGAGAACACGGTCCTACAGGTCCTCCAGGACCTCCAGGAGATGATGGTCCAAGAGTGAGTTGTCCCTTACCTTACAACTTAACCTAGTCATCAAAAAGCCTTTGCCATCCCTAATAAATCACTGTTTTCCTTTCCAAAGGGAGAAGATGGCCAGGTTGGACAGAGAGGTGTGGCTGGAGAGAGTGTAAGTACACTTATTATCTGATAATAATACAGTAAGATTGGACAGTTAAACTACAGCTTGTGGTAAAAGACAAGAATATACTGAAATATATGACCATCATGTTACACCTATCCTTTGCTACCACAGACCTCACCCACTTATTCCTTCCGTTATGTTAATTTTGGCAAATTTTTAAACACATAACTTCGCCCGCCTCTCCTCTTGCAGTTCTAACGACATTCCTGTCTGGAAGGGCCATTGCGTTTGTAATGTCGGCCTTGCCAAGACGGAATGGCTCTGAATAATAGATCAGAAAATAGAACAGGGAAATGTGTTGTTCTGTCATTATCCGTGAGAAACTGCCATATGCTGCCTACTTCTGTCTAAATGGACCATAGAGCTGCATGAAAAATGGCTTGCTTCGTCATATCCAAAACAACGCTGTCCTTTTTAAAGAAATAGTTGCATGCTATTTCATCACTCAGTCCCTCTAAGATAAAAGAGCTCAGTAAATACACTGATTCCAATTGCAAGACATAAGATTTTAAGATAAGACACAACATAATTGCTCATTCCCTGAATTGCACCTGCAATTACCACACATGGCCTCGTGAGGTCAGTATTTTACATACCCAGGTCCATCAGCCAAAGGATTTTCAGTGCTTTAGATATTGACATTTTTCTAGACACAATGCACAGTTTGAATCATATTAATTTGTATGGATCCATGTTAATTTAGTATCCAACACCATTTTCTTTACTTGTGTTATACAGGGTCCTCGAGGTTTGCTTGGCCCCAGAGGGTCTCCAGGTCCTGCAGGACAGCGTGTAAATACACATCCTATATCATTTCATGTTCAATACTACCTCTACTTAGTGTTGTAATGTAAGAGATGGTAACTGTTCTTGACGCATTTTGATCTCCTCAGGGTCTTCCTGGTCTTGATGGACAAGCTGGTCCCAAAGGAAACATGGTGAGACTTATTCATGTTTTTGTTATTTTTAGACCACCCAAGCAATCATTATGTCATTTGACCTGCCCGAGACTGATTACAGGTCAGTGACATTTAACCCCAATGTAACATCCTAAGAATGGAAGTCATCTGTGGATTAAAGATGGCGAATGGTAACAGCCGTGTGTCATCATCCTTCTCAGACCTCCTCCATAAAACATAGCACACTGAACTGAGTAGACTGTGATGAAGGGGCGTTAAGAGTTTAAGGAGTGAAACAGAGAAGGCTGTCCGCCCAATGTCCCATCATGCATTTTGCTTCCTGGAGGGTCCCAGTGGGATGTTTTAGATGAGGGCAACTGCTTAACTGGTCAGGACAGTTGGACGAGCCCACACATCATCTGTGGTCACTGAGTCACCAAGCCAAAGGAATAAACAGCTGTTGAAAGGACACAACACAATAGAAAGTTCTTGTGCCTCTCATTAATTTCTCTGGGGTTAGTACCGACTTCAGCCTTTTCTACAAAAAAAGTAGCCGAACTTCCCCAAAGGTTTATAATCCTCTAAGGTAAAGCCTGTAATATATGGATATTTTTAAGGCACTCGCTGCAAGCGAAGCACCCAAAAATTTTACTGACTACATCTGTATCCTCATTTTTGAACCTCAGACTAAAGATTGCTATCGGTCACAGCCGAGCAGCCTATAATTCCCTAAATACCCCATTTGTATTTAGTGTTTGTTGTAACAGCTGCAGTGGGTTGCTTCATAAGTGTCTTGTGTGTTTTTGTATATGTTTGTTTTGTAGCACACTAAATCTCAGCAGGAACACCAAACAGCTCGCCCTAACCATTTCCAGTTAGTCCCATTACCGTCGGGTTATGCCCAGATGTCTCTGTAGTTTCACAGCATACATTTACAGAAAGTATTTCATCATCAAACTTAAATTCTCACCAGTCATCAGATTTAAGGGATGGCTCTGATGGGGAGTAAGCATAACTTTGGATAAGGCCAGATAACAACAGCTCTGCTTTGTGAGTCAGTGAATCACATTCATCCCCTTCCACCTTTGTTGTTTTACAATCCTGACACATATTGGATAAAGACATTTCATCCAATCTGTCTAAACATGGTCTACCAGTGTTCTCCCTTAGCCCAGCACCACTGATGTGACATGGGAAAAGTACATTTACAATTGAATTCACATAAATTCACTGAAAGACGCACCAGAAAGTTTCACCATTCATTGGCTTTAAAGATAAATTAGAGCCGTTTTTTTTTCTTTTCTTTTTTCTTTTTTTTTTTTTTTTTTGCTGTTTTGCTGCATTAATTAGATTCGTCAGGCAGTGCTGTTTTTTAGCAGCTGTGTAAATTTAAAGGGGTTGAAAAAATGCTTAAGAATAAATTAAAACAAATCGTGTATTGCTTTACTCATCTGCCTTTTTCTTTCTCTTTGTGCAGGGTCCACAAGGAGAGCCAGGACCTCCTGGGCAACAGGGCATGCCTGGTCCACATGTAAGTTTGTTTTTGTTTTTTTTCCTCTCTTTTTCTCTTTCGCTATCTTGTCTATCTTTCTGATCCTTCTGTCTCTCTTGCTGTGCCTCCTTCTCTCTCGCCAACCCCCTCTTTTTTTTTTTCAAATCCCCTCTTTCCTCTTTTTCATCCTCCTTTTTGCTATGAACAGTTTACTGTGAATTCAGGCCTGGTACATAATTCACACCAAATTAGAGCAAAGACTTTTCATTAATATCGTTTCTCTGCTGCCATGAAAAAGAAAAATATCATCTCTGTCCTGCTGAGATTAGGCATATTGTGCTCATTTGATAGCATTTAACCAGATTATACTCAGCAGTCGGTAGTAAAGTGAAAAATATTCCATTTTATAGTCATCTTTAATATAAAACAGCACACCCAATATTGCAGCCAGGGGTAAATGAACACTGCCAGGTGAGATTTTCAGCCCTGCTGATGCTCACCGCCTGGACAGGATGCCGTCATTCCCCTGGAAAGTATTAGTAGGAACCTTTTCTGATGTTATGCAGGTTGAATAAATAACTTTTTCTTTTTAGTTATACCTGGCCCGAGATGGATTGATGCCTTCCAGTGAAGGCACTGAACCGAAGGAAAATAACACAGCTCTCTTATTTTAAGAGTTAATAACTTTCCCCTTTTTTATTCTTCATTAGTTGAACTTTCTAAACAATTGTTAGATGTGCGACTTTAAAATGAGTCCTAGAAAATAACGAACCTGCCTTTGTGCAGCTGAATGAACAGATCTTATTAGACAGCATGAAGTAGCCAACCAACAATAAAAAAGGTTGGAGTTTTAGGGAAAGAAGAGGAATGCTTTACAAAATTGGCATTACAAAAACAGTCTAAAACAACCCCCCTGCCTTCATTATAAGAATAACAACACATATATATCTCTTTCAGGGTCTTATTGGTCCTCAAGGTCCAATTGGGCCTCCTGGTGAAAAAGTAAGTAAAAATGGAACCAGAGTCATCACTTCAGCCACACTGCAGCTCTGCTGTCCCGATAAGTGAATGTTTCATTCACAAAACCTCATAAGTGATTCTGCAGATTCACTGCTGTCAGAGCTACAGGCCTTTTTTGCCTCCTCTGCACAGCACTGATGGCTAAAACACACACAAACACAAAATCCACAGATATACACACACACTATATACTTTTTAATATATGAGTGCTCCTGCATAAACGCTTATTTTCTGTAATGGAAAGCGTTGTGGTTTTGTCGATCCATCGTCTCACATGTCAGCTATTCTGTCTTTGTAGGGACCTCAAGGTAAACAAGGTTTGGCTGGCCTGCCTGGTGCTGATGGCCCTCCTGTAAGTAACTCACACAACTCCTTTTTCATTTTTACTTCATTTAGACAAAAAACATGTAAACACAATTGCCACCATATGCACTTGCTGATAGATTATCTCTTTCACTGCTCCAGGGTCACCCTGGGAAAGAAGGTCCTCCAGGCGAGAAAGGAACAGCTGTAAGTAGAACACATTTAAGCTTTTCATTTGGAGTTTAGAGTTTATAATTATCACAAGTTCATAATTACATTTTGTTCTCAAGGCTCACTGGCAGTTTCTTTCAATAATTATATGTAGCATTTATAACGTGCCAAGGGGGCCAGGTTTAATATGACTTTAAAATTAAGATAGCACCAGGTTAATGGTCTCAGAAATGAAATACAATATAATGATTTTTTTTTTTGAGTGTGAGATTTTACTGTGAAAAATCAGCTTGTTCTATACTTAAAAACCCAGTTTCAAAAATAGCCATCATAATTTATCATTGGTATTCCGAAAACATATGCCTAAAACAAATTATTAAAACTGTGTCACTGCTACATTTAGCAGCAGGGGCCCTTTACCAAATTCCCAATTCAGGCATAGTTGGGGCAGCCTATAATGCTGTTGGGTCATACCTGGGTTATGAATAGACTCTACTCTAAACCATCTTGTCTGTTTTTAGCTTTTTTACTGTCCCCAGTATTTGAATTATGTGAAACTTTTTACATGATTAGACAAAGCAATATAAAGTTTTTAGTAGTAGTTTCAAAATAATTTGAATTCTGCTGAAAATCCTCAGTGAACATCATCTAACACAGCGGAGGCAAATCACAGGAAAGATCCTAACTCCAGTAATTCTCACTTCACTAATCACAAAACCTTTTTCTTCAACCTTTTAGGGTCCTGCTGGTCCTATGGGATCCATCGGCTACCCAGGGCCCCGTGGTGTGAAAGTAAGCACTATCTTGGGCATGCATTACCAGTCTGCCATGATAAATTTCCATTTTCTCCCTGAATGTCATCTTGACTATTTTTCTCCCTCTCTAGGGTGCTGAGGGTATCAGAGGCCTTAAAGGTGGCAAAGGAGAAAAGGTAAACACCTCTCCGGTCTCCTCTTTTTCTTTAACATGGCTGACAAAATGTCATTCCTCTAACTATGGACCCATCAGAGTCATAATTCTCTCTCAAATGAAGCTTCCTTTTGAATCCAGCAAGTGGAAAATCTCTTGAAAGGCCCATCAGGCTGGCAGTTAAATCATCATGCCACTGAGCCGTAATGGAGTGTGGAACATTAAACTAGAATGAGGCTGTTTGTAGGGTAGTTTCAGTAGAGACTGATCTGGTGCCATTGTTTTCTTGGATTGCCAGGGTTGAACATAGCCTCTGTGCCAATGTATAGAGTTTTCCTCAATTGTCAGAAAATTGGAGCTAATTAAAGATGATCTGGAGAAATTCTGAATATGCTGTTAAAAGCTACTATCAGATGAGTACTTCTTCCTTTCCTATCCTGTTTCGTTCAATTATCTGAGTGGTTTCATGCACAAAACATGTGTAGTTGTAATAATATAAGTCAAGCAACAAAATGTATGTGAATAAAGAGAGAATTTTCTTGAAACTGTGAGGGGAGCACTTTAGAATATATCAGAAGCTGCATTCTCAATTTCAACCACCAGATGTCAAGAGAATAGCATACAGAGTGCTATAACTTCAGGTCTGCTGATGTGATTGAGTCACTCTAGTGGCCACTAGATGTCAGTATTAATCTGCCCAACTGCATCTGCACACCTGTATCAGCACAAGAGTAAAACAATTAAAATTCCTTATCACTACTACGGTTACTTTGTTTTTTAAACAATCAGGGTTATGTGTTTTTGGTGTAAAGAGAGTAAGACTTATTTTTGTCTCTGTCATACCGGATAACAGGCTTATATCAAACAATAATACTTTTTGTCTCTTTCATCTTTAGGGAGAAGATGGTTTCCCTGGCTTCAAAGGAGACATGGGTCTCAAGGGTGACAAGGTGAATCATCATGTCTAAAGACAAAAATGATGCTGGTGGAGAAAATGGGAAAAACAAAAAAAGTTAGACTGGTAAAGAGTGTCTCCTTGTGGTTACATTTATTTTCTTTGCATCCAGGGTGAAGGTGGTGTACAGGGACCGAGAGGAGAGGACGGTCCTGAGGGCCCCAAAGGGAAGTCAGGACCTGGTGGTGAAGCTGGCCCCAT
Organism: Remorina albescens; assembly: GCA_034769265.1. NCBI lineage: Eukaryota > Metazoa > Chordata > Actinopteri > Carangiformes > Echeneidae > Remorina > Remorina albescens. Next base: position 5,176,758 of record CM068478.1, on the reverse strand, counting down.
CGGATTAGCTGGAGAGAAGGTATACCATAAACACCTCCAATTATAAAACCAATATTTACCTTATTTTCTTAATCAGTTATTGCATTGTACTAACCTATTAGAGTTTGAGTAAAATGTCTGACAAATGTGCTTTAAAGAGTAATTAAGGGTAGAATTTATACATGTACATATTCACAGATTTTATATATAGCTGTAGGAAAACAATGGCTGCATGAGGCTGGTGGGGTGAGAAAAACAGACCAGAGTAAGGACTGTTCTTTTCCTACAGTAATGGGGATGTCTTAAATGAACTGAACTGGAAAGGCACGGGCCTGGGGAGAACTGTTCACCACAGTCTTGTAGCTAGTTTAATCATTTGAAGTTTTGATTTTCTCTTCCCCTCTTCAGCTCTACAGCATTCCAATTTTAATTGGCTTATGCTGACAGTGTTTTTCCACCGAGGTTATCTCACCACAAAGTATCTTCCTTTTGTTGTGCAGCAGTATTTATGCCGTAACAAATTTATATTAAAGGTTACACCAAGATCTCTGTGGACCAAGCTACATTATAAAAGTACAGCTATGATGGCAGGCAGCAATAATGTTGACAGTTATTGGAGTCATTTTGTTTTCATTGAATTCAACATTTGCCAGGCAGATGAGCTAATCCCACCTGTTGCAAATTGAAAAAAATTAAGTTCCTTTCCATGTCAGCGTTACTTTAGCTGCTACATATCAATTATATTTTAAATCTGTTGACATCTTTCTTTGGAGTTCTTTGAAACAAGAGCAACAGTAAAGCAGAAGTATAAATTACCTGCAACAGAGTGAGAAGTAATTTAATCATAGTCATATAAAAATATATGACTTGGCCTTTTGTTTAAAAGCACAAAGGAAAGTTACATCGGAGTCCTGTCTAAAGTGGCTTCAGTGGACCAATATGAATCACATTTTGGGTGAAAAGCAGAAAAACCTTTGCATGGATGATGTCATGTTAATAAATGTGGCATTAAAATAGAAGTAAAACTTGGTTGTTATAAGTTTTTGGTTTTTGCAAGGCCTTTGAACTTTGTTACAGCCACCAGTGACAAAATCTGTAATTAAATGTCTTTATGTTCTTTGTCTTTGCTCTTTTTTAGGGAAAACTTGGAGTCCCTGGTTTGCCTGGGTACCCTGGAAGGCAAGGGCCTAAGGTATGTGATGAGCAGGCTTCTTCTTGTTGTGTATGCTCCTATGCACTGGAAAGTCAGAGAGCAGGGCCAGCAGAAAGCAGGTCCATTGTGTTGGTCACAGGCATTTCAGAACAGAAGCTTTTTGCCGCCATATTAATGTGAACTGCTGAAGGGTCATGTCTGTTTGCAATAAAAACTAAGACAGGAGACATCAGCACACACATGAAATGTGTGCATGGCTTGTGTATTCATGCCTGAATGTCTACTGTTTTTCTGTATCGATCCTCTTACTGACTCTCTAGTCTTTTGAAGAGGTCTTGCTGACCAGCATTCACTCATATCTGAATTTTTCCCCCTTGTGGCTTTCTAAAACTTGCTGATTTGCTGACTAACCCTGATGCACGCAAACTCAAACCCAAGCAGACATCCACTTCACTCCGTCTCCCCAATTCTTATAAGAAGCTTAACTTGCACGGTCACCTGCCGGAGTCATCAGCTGTCCTCCTCCCTTAAACTCATCCCGACATTATCCAACAGTTTTGCATTCTTTATGCTGTAGCGCCGGCCGTTGTGCCATGGCTCCACTATCAAGATGTGCTGCTGCAGCTGGTTCCTCTCTGCTGCTGTCAGCACTGACAGCTTGGCACCGATATGACGGGTCAGATACACCTACTCACAACATCCAGATAGGCAAGTCTCGAGCTCTGTGTTAAAGTCAGCAGGATCTGAGCTGAGCGTGGCACACACATTAATAATAGACTCAGGCAAATGACACAAAGTAGGGGAAACACTGACGAATTGAGGCTAGACAATCTCCATCCATTTGTATCAGAATCAGAAATACTTTATTAATCCCTGGGGGGAAATTCTGCAGTGGTTTGAAATGAGTTGTTCCGCATTGTTGAATTACTACATATTTCATAATTGAACGAAGCAATTTACAAGTGGAATCAGCATAATGAATATGTAGCTATAGCTTGTTAAAAAAGGAAAGATGGCAAAAACACAAAGGATACTATTGTGTTTGTCTCCATAAACAATTTTCCACAAAAGCTGCCCACAAAAGTTACCAGTGGAGTCTAAAGTCTTACTTTGAGACCAAATATACTTCAAAAAAGTGTTTTTGGAGAGCAAGAAGGAGGATGCAGGCATCTTGACTCTGGCATGGTACAAACAATGTTGTAGTTTCTGCTTTTCTTCTGCAAAAAGGCATTTAAAGACCAAATCCTCTGCACTTTTAAAGATCTCTACGGTTTGGTTGACCTTCAGGGAGTTGTTCTATTTAAGAGATGAAGAGCTGTTGATTCCATTGCAAAGCGTATTTTCTTATTGCAAGGTATCATAAGTGTATAACATTTGAATTTATTCATTTAGATGCTTTTATTCAAATGGTCTTGCAGGTGAGGGACAATACTAAAAGGTCAAACTGTCCCCTTGAGCAGGTTCAGGGTCAAAGCCCTGGCTTGTTTGCAGCCTTTATCCCCTGTGATCAGCCTATGCACGAATCCCTCCACTGGCTGTGTTTTTGGCTGCTACACCCCATCACTCTCGGTTAACAGCTTTCCCACACCGTTAATTCTGGATGCCATTTGCAATAGCTTCAGTGGACTGTCTTATCTCTGTGGCACAAGTCAGGCTTGTCCAGCACCAGCTCTCCTTTCAGTTTACCATAACTGCACCTCTGTGGAAAACAAATTAAGCAGCATAGATCTCTCATTCCTGCTGTCTCGCCGTGATAGGCTGTTTACCTCTTGCAATTCTGCCCACATCACCTTGTAGAGTTGCCCTTGCTTCGACGGCACACCGTTATACCGTGTACACATATGCATGTGAGCAGTAACGAGCACTACAGTTGTGCATTGCGTTAGAGAATGTTTGAAAGACAAAACACAAAGAAAGATTTAACTTAAATCGGATGAATAAATACAGAATTTATCTAAACTAATGTTGCATAAAGTGCGGCCATATTTGTAAGCTGCTTGCTCCCTGTTTTGTTCATCCAGTAGTGATTGCCATCCTAATATTTATTTGACTGGCTCCATCATGACTATCAGACGGCAGAGCCTGCAAAAGCCCAATCACTAAATTGCTGATGGGTATCGAAGAGGAGCTGCAGTTTCCACCTCCTTTGTCTTTATTTGCTGCCCGCCCCCGCCACTGCCTTTTCTAACTTCCTGCAAGCCTTATAACGGTGCAAATAAGCTAACAGCACCTGTGTGCTTCCCTATGCGTCACAAAGTCTAAGTGGCACGAGGAGGGGAACTATCCCCTTCACTTCATTTGAAGCGTTTAAGAATGCACATTTATCTTTAGGAACTCACAAACTATAAAGTGTAACACAATAAGAATTTGCTGGCTGGTATGGCACTACTTAAAGTATGTTAGGGCCTTTAATTAGCCGTGGTCAGTAAAGCACGAAAAAAACATTTCTAAGTCCTCCTCAGCCTTAGCAACATTGTAACTGCAGGTGTCTCTTTATTTTATTCCCTCCAGGTCCTTAACGTAATGCCCAATCCGTCGCTTCTTTCTCACTCGCTCACTTTTCCTTTTATTTCCTCTTACAGGGCTCCAATGGTTTCCCTGGATTCCCTGGAGCGAATGGCGAAAAGGGAGGAAGGGTGAGCAGCAAAATTCATTATCCTCTCCCCCGTTACAGCCATGTACACTCAGGCACTGAGGCCTTTCCTATTTAGCACAAATGAGGTCGGTGTAGATAGATTAGAATAGCACATGATGGTCAGTGAGTGTTGGCAGTATAAGACTCACATATATTATCTAGACATTACTGTTTTGCGTCTAACTGGCGACCCAAAAGTAATAAAATAAAATAAAATAATTGTGCTGTGGATGGGTCTGGTCTAGTCTCTGGGGGGTCCAGTCTAGTCTGTGGAGGGGTCTGGTCTCTGCTGTAGTCCAGTCCATCACTTAACCTAGACATGTTCGGGAACCGAACCTGCGACCTTCTTATTGTGGGGTGACATCGCTAACCACTATGCCACCGTGCTGCTCAAGGCAAACGAGAGAAAACTGGTAGATCAGCAACCTCCATCTATATTTTCCATTTACATCCCAGTTCATATACAGGTGCTATATTATATGATATTATTTCGATATGATAGATATATAGTTTATTTATCCTGAGGGAAATTCACTTACATGCATCATTCACACAATAAGACATACAGAGACATGCTGCCTCACCTTTACACTCCAATGTGCTTTACTTCCAACATGACACACAAACAGCTCGTTTTTGTAGAGATTAGATGATGAAAGGTTTACAAACACAAAATAGGCTCAGCAATGGAGAACTATATTGAAATGTTGATACTTGTGGCACATGAGATATTGTGCTAAAACGCCTGGTTAATATCCACACAGCTCCACTTTAGGGGATCGGGAAAGAGAGCCGACTCCGGGTCTTCGGGTCCTGAGTCTCTCATTCACTTGTCTCATGGCCGCTGCGCAGTGTTACCGGCCTGAGTATACCCCTTTAAGGAGGTGGCCTTGTGGGTAATGTGTGACGTAGTCAGCACGTAGCCGTGTTGTGTCGTGTTGTGCCAAATTAGCCCGGACTGCTAGTTACCATGGTTACCAGCGTCAACGAGCCAAGCTAAGGTGAAACGAGACTTAGCTTTATAGCTAGCTACACTAGCATAAGCTGGGCTAGCTAAGGTGCGGAGCCGCGACTCTAACTCACTAATTCTCGCCTCCATTTCTGCCATCACCCGGCTGCATCTATGACTGTCGCCCCGCAATAAGAACGTCGCGGGTTCGATTCCCGGTCTGGGCAGCCGAACATATCTAGGTCAGTTGGTGAGTTGATGTAAATGCATATGGTGACTCGAGCAGCACGATGTTGCTCCACAATAAGAAGGTCGCGGGTTCGGTTCCCGCCGGAACATGTCTGGGTTAATTGGTGACTTGAGTTAATTGGTTAGTTGGTGACTCTAAATTGTCAGTAGAGTGAGTGAGTGAGTGAGTGATGGACTGGGCTACAGCACGGAAAAGCAGACCCCTCCAGAGACTGGACCCTCCCCAACACCCCCACAGACTAGAGACTAGACTGGAACCCACTAGAGAGTAACAGACCCCCTCCAGAGACTAGAGACTAGACCGGATCCCTCCAGAGACCGGTTGTTGTAGGGCCTCTTTAACTGAAGATATTTTTGAGCTATAAACTCAATAGCTGAATGTAGCAGAATCACATCAGTGTATTGTATAATGATAATAAAGCTACTTTCATTTCCTATATTTCCTGAGGTATTTTTTTAAATACTTTTACTTAAGTAAAAGTACAAAAGTATTAGCTTAAAAAATTACTTAAGTAATATTTTGACTATGCTGCTTTTACTTGTACTGGAGTAATATTTGACAAAGAGTGTCTGTACTTTTACTCAAGTAGTGAAGTTGTGTACTCTGTCCACCTCTCTGTGTGTGTAGGTTACAGCAGCATAATGTTGCCAATAGTTTTGGAATAATCAACCATCACAAACTGGGGTATTGTCATATTTTTTGTGCAGCAGTGCAGCAACAGTCTGCACTCTTTTGGGAACACTGGCTGCAGGGATTGTCTCCTTTTAGCCACTGTAGCATTAGTGAGGCCTGGTGAGTATAAAGGCCTCTCATTTCCAAAGAAATTGGACAGAGCTGAATTAAGGGCTCTGTGCAGACCAGTCAGGTTTTTCAACAATAATCTGGAGGAACCATGTATATATTGTGCCCACTAGGAAAGGCCACTATTGTCTGAAAGCTATGGCTGGCTGTTTCCCTTAATTAGAACCAAGAAGCCAAGCCTAAATCACGAAAATCCACCCAAAAAAAACATGAGAAAACAGTGTCTTGTGGTTACTGACAACTCGGACTGCTGACTATATTCAGCTCTGTGAATGTTGCCACTCACTGGGTCCAGTTGAAAAGGGTTAAAAATGAAAAGGATGAGATGGATGGCTCCACGGTGGTGAGGAGCGTTATTATTGATGAGATGAACTCTTCTCTGCTCTCAGACAGACAATGAGAGACAGACACCCCTGGCCCCATAGTGCTAGACCTGACAGGTAGTTCAAGCTGTCAAGTGCCTGTGGGGAACCACCTACTGGCATAATTTGATTATTTATTTTTGTCAAGATAAGTTCAGATGGTTCTATTCCAGTTCTCACTCGACACTCCTTTGCTACGGTGTCTGCCTCGTGTTTGAGTGTATTTGTTATCAGTGATCTGCCTTCGCCCAAACTTCTTTAGAGACCAAAAAAACAAAACAAAACAGTAGTCATATTGGCTGATGGTACAAGGAATGATTTTGTTCTAAATCAAAGCTTTCATTTTTCTTTTTCAGGGAATTGCTGGCAAAGCTGGCCCAAGAGGGCAACGTGGCCCAACGGTAGGCAATTCTGCCAAGACTGAGCCATCCATATAAATGATTTATTGTGCTCAAATGAAAATTTCTTCCTTTGTGTTGTTCCTTTGTGTTGTTGTATATTGGCTGTATTTCCAGGAAATATGCACTGGATGGCAAATTGTAGAGCCAGACAGAGAGGGCACTAAACACTGATTATCTGCCTTTTGTGTTATTACTTTCAGTTTTGGTTTTTATTTGTGTGTTTTTCTTTTTGTTTGTTTGGTTTAGTTTTTTGTTCCTTTTTTTTTGTGCAGAGAATGGCACCTTTTTGTGTTCCTACTGATGTACTGACTTATATACTGTGTATCTAGGGTCCACGTGGTGGGCGTGGTGCCAGAGGACCAACAGGAAAACCAGGCGCAAAGGTGAGCACAAGGGTCATTTAGTCATTATGGAGCAGTGGGTGATATCACTGTCAAAAAAATGTAAGTTTATTTAATAATGAGGTGTGGTGTACCTCAAAGAATCAGTTTAGGGCCACATATATTTTCAGTGTTGACTGGTGTGCTCTAGTTGCTAAGGTGCAGCTATGAAGCATTATTGCACAAGTGACTGTTTCTAGTAAAATAGCATCGAACTGGCAGGTAGATCAGTTTTACCCCAATGTAGAAAAAAAAAATAGTAAAAGTAGACACGGAGTCACTCTAGTCCTCCTAAACTGTGATATTGATGGAAAGAATCAGCCATTTCTCATTTATCTGCGAACAGAGAATCTAAGTTGCTTTATCGATTATTTTTAAGTCTCTAAGAGGCAACGCAATAAAGTAGAGCTATCCATTTTAATAGACAAGATTCTGAGTTACTATGTTGGTTTTGGGATTGTTGAGTCATAAGGTGTATGTGGATGCCAGATGTTATCTGCAGTGCCTTCCTCCGCTAATATTGTTACAGTAGCTAATAAGGATCAAAACAAGTGAGCACAGACCTGCTGTGAGAACAAACAGAATCCATGACAGTGAACGGATTTATTCGCTTACCAGCAGACATAAACAGCCAAAAGCATGAAATCTCAAATCTGTGTGCTACGAATGAGCAAATACATAACTGTTTATCACAGGAAACGTGACAGTCATTTAAATTATAATTCTTGAGTGTCAGACCTTTTAGAAAATATTTCCAAATACACTTTCTGTAAAATTTCTCTCTTATTGCCTCAGTTATCTTTTATTCACTCTTCGTATTCTGACAGTTTTGACACGTGTTCTTTGTGCCTCCTCTCCTTCCTCAGGGCACCTCGGGCAACGATGGACCCCCCGGCCCACCAGGAGAGAGGGTTAGTATCAGATATTCTTTGATTACTGCCTTTTGAAACATTGAAATATTGTGACAGCGAAGTTGCATCAGGTTCGTTCTACTTGAATTTTAACTCAAAGTGCATTGCGGCTGTTTGTCACATCCAAAATCCCTCTGCTCCAACTGCTTACTCCACTAATTTCATAGATAATTTGGGCAGTTAAAATCCTAAACATCTATAATGAAAAGGTAATGAAAGCAATTTCTCCATTACAATGGCAAGAAAGCAAGAATTACCAACTAAAATCCAATCAAATTTCAATTCCAAGTTAAGGCCATGTTGTATTTCTCATCTCTTCTCTCGGCTCACTCCATTAATTTTCTGCTCATTTAAGGGACCACAAGGACCGCAGGGACCTGTTGGTTTCCCTGGACCCAAAGGACCCAATGTAAGTAGCTGGTGTCAAACAGTCTGAGTTAGCACCATCCACAACAGGCCAGCGCTGACACTTTTCACATAAGCTTTTCAAATATTAATGTACACTTAAAACATTGTGTCTTCATTTTGTTGAACGTCTTCCTCTTCCCTCCCCAGGGCCCACCAGGCAAAGATGGACTGCCTGGTCATCCTGGACAGAGGGGGGAGACGGTGAGTGTTGAGCCATTTGACCCTGAAAATCAAGCATCAGTGCCCGCTCTCTCCCGTCTCCGCCTTTTGTCCTCTCAGATGTGTTGTACAAAAAGCAAAGCATGGTTGGAGAGAGTCAATCTATCATACCAAACATGTTCGTTGGGTGAAAGTGAAGCAGATGTAATGGAAAACAGAATATAGACAATAAAGTACAGCTGAGCAGACTTTGAAGATTGTCACAACAGGTCATGCCACCAAAAAAATGTAATATCAGCAGGATATTTTGGCTATTATTTCTCCCAAAAATTACATTTTATACAGTGTAGATAAACTTGATACCGATATGTAGTTCGTACTTCTACTCTGTATGACATACATATTGTATGACTCTCCCTGTGTGCTGTCAACAATATCTCAATTTTCACCCTCAGGGCTTCCAAGGAAAGACGGGACCTCCAGGACCTGGAGGAGTGGTTGGACCTCAGGTACAAATACAGGAGACTTGTTTTCTGTCGATATTAAGACTTTACTTCGTTACTTATGCTGTGCTTGTGGTTGGGCAGACACTGAGATTTAAGTGTGGTACCATAACAAGTGAATTATAAAAAATAAAAAACAAGAAAAGTGGGAACATACGCACAGGTGGTGATTGAGCTGCATCAAAAGCTCTATGTAGATCTTTTATGCCTTAGGTGGTATTGAAAGTGTCTTTATAAAGTAATGAAGCATGGGCTGAAAATAAATTGTGCTACCTCATTAAGATTCATCTCATTACATCACTAAGTAAAAAAGAAAAAGAAAAGAAAAGAAGTAAGATTTTTTTACTATCATCACCTCCAATCCTAAACTCTGCTTCTGTAGAAGCGTCAGATCTCCTTTAGGACACAGGTTAAGACGTAGGTTTATAGTTCTCTGAACTTAATACATCTCTGTGGTCTGATACAGGGACCAACTGGAGAGACTGGACCCAGTGGAGAGCGAGGACACCCAGGCTCTCCTGGTCCACCCGGTGAGCAAGGTCTGCCTGGAGCTGCTGGAAAAGAGGGTGGAAAGGTAAATGAGCGTGCATGTTTTGTGTGCTACAAGAGACAAAGTTCACCAGTGATGACTGTTCGCACGTGTTCAACTGTATGTGTTTTTGTTCCTTATATTTTTTTTTTGGACCACGGCAGAGATTAATGTCCAGCCTCTTTGTTTTTGTCCTTGGTGGCTGTAGTAATTGTGGGTTTCTACTTGAACTGTTTGCATATTAATGTGAAAGATGTATTTTAATGTTATTCATGAAGAAAATATAATATTGAGGGACTGAGCCACAACAACCGATGTCTTACTAGATTCCTGAACAATGTGCTTGTGTTTAATTCTATTATTATTTAATGACTTAGATCACCATTAAACACTTCCAAAGTCTTGTTGAGGTTTTATACACTCTTCCTGTCGAAAACAAATGGTTTCCAAAGATAAAAATTTAGTTCTTTTTCCTTTAAGAACAGTGGGCTTTAGTTTAGCAGAATCTGGAATAACGGTATAATCGTGTTTTGGAAAATTGAAGTACAGTGGAACCGGCACTAAAAAGGAGACTTTGTTTAGTATCCGGTTTATTCTAATCTTTATTATTCCTTTGGTGGTTGTCTGTTGAAAACTGGCACATCCCTCCCATTTAGCCATTACTTCTTATTCCCTCGTTATTTTCACACATAATTGGGTATAATTTCAGCTTTTATCAAGCTATGTTTTATTTCTCTTGTTGATTCAGCTCCCCCAATTGTTTTCACCCAAAGCAATTCTGCGTTTTATGATTACATGTCTGTGACGTGAGAATTTTTGTTTGCCTCTGCAGGGTGATCCAGGTCCCCAGGGTCCTGGCGGCAAGGCAGGACCTCCTGGTCTGAGGGGTTTCCAGGGGGCTAGAGGTCTTCCAGGGGCCATGGTAACACACAGACCACCCACACGTCAACATGGGCACTTAGAAGTGTTTCATGCCACATCCTGAGCACACACCCGGTTGAATTTAGCTCCAAACTCCAATTACCAGACTAACAACCTGCTGTTAAGCCAAATGTCAGGCTTGGCAGTGGGCCTGACTAGAAGGTGCAGAACTGGCTGACACAGAAGTAATGGAGAGGACTAGTCCAGACACAATATTAATGCACTTTGTTCGCATTTATCTCAGCAAAGTTGAAGTAGGTTATAGAGATTTCTAAACGGGGATCTTGAAAAGCATTTTAGCTTGTAAATCTCTCCGTTATCAGCTGTAATCTGCAGTTGACTTCCCAAGCCCTTTGCTAAAGAGTTTCCCTTTTCTGATTTAGATGAAAAAATCAAGCCCTTCGAGTCTGATTCAAAGCCCAAAAGGAACTTTTAGAGCATGCAGAGCAGCCCTGCTGAGTAACCCAAATTAACTTTCAGAAGGAGTGGGTGTGGGTGAGAGAAAGTTCAAGGTGAGACGAGAAAGAAAGGAGGGGAGGGGGGCTTTTAGAGGCTGACTGAGGATCAACTCGAGGGACTGTTGAAGCTGAAGCTCATTTCAAGGCTGACCATTAAGAGAGTGCACGACAGCACTGCCCAGACTTATTACCACCGTTATGTTTGTCCCACGTGTGCAGAGGGATGGCTTTCTCTTCATAACAGCAGTACACACACACGCGCACACACACACAGGCACACAGGCAGAGTGCGAGCAAGCAAACACACACACAGAGCGCAAGCAAAAACGTGCACATTCTCCCACTCTCTTACAAAGTGATCCCATCCAGTGACACACAGATACAAACATATGTGAACCTTTTGTATGAGCAAGAGAATAACAGATGAGCTCACTGTGTTTGTTGACAGGATGCAATGCAGATTGAAAGAGTTTGTTTTCTTGGATCGGCACAGAGCAGTGCACACACATTCATACACACATAATTTAACCCATCTCTGAGTCTTGAAGAAAGGCACAGTAGTGATAGACAAGCCAATAAATAACTTTTTGTGCGTCCAGCAAAGAAAGCTCCTTCCAGCCTTCCAACACACACTGTGGTAAAACGTGGAGGCCAAGAAAGTGGAGAGACTGCTTGGCAGCTTCCGTACCCCCCTGGCTCCGTTGGAGCCTGTAAATTAGTTATTGTAATCAAAGTCCTTACTGCCTCTGAACTGTGTTTTCCATACGCAGTTCAGCTTCCTGGTGCTGTGATAGCAGCACAGGTAGCATTGCCATTCAAGGACAGGGATATGGCGGATCCCAGTCATAGTCGTCCAAAGATAGATGGACTATACCTGAACTCGATGGCCACCGTGGGCTTCATCCCCTCTTATTTTCATTTCCATTTAAGCTCATTTAATGCCACCTTGCGTATTAATAATATAAATACGCCTACAGATTAGACTATGGCCTGACTTATTAAGAAAGGGCCATTTTCCCACATTTGAAACTGAGCTTCAGTGAAAAGACGCTGTTTCTCAAGCTTACTATTCCATTGATTATTTCTGTGCAGTGGCACCAAATCATGATTATTATTGTTATTTTGGCATTTCTTGTCTGAATTTGAGGATGTGAGACAAATAAAATTGTTGAATTTCCATCCACCAAACAAATTTGCACAACATTACCCAACTGCCGTAAGGGCAATATTTCCTCATTCTAAACCTGAACTGGCCAATCAATGATTTAAGGAGTCAATTGCCACAAAAAATTGATAAAAAAAAGAATTAATTGTTTGTCTTTTTTTAAAGGCTAAAATTCCATAAAAGTCAAACATTTGTTGGTTCCACCTTCTCAAATGTTGAATTCATCCTTTTCTTTGATGTATAATAAACAGTGTTAGTTAGACAAAACAAGACATTTAAAGACCTTGCCCTTAGGTTTTCTGAAAGCCGATGGACATTTGGATATTTTTATAGACAAACAACTGATTAATTAGGAAGACATTCAGCAGATTAATAAATAAAAAAAAAATAAGCCAAGTTGTAGGCATCCTCACCCATCCAGTGGCACTTGACTATGAATATGGCTTTGGCTTTATGTGCTAAGGTTCAAAGTTGCATCTGGTGAATGGGATTTGATATGCGGTGCTCACAGTGTTGAAATATTACACTTAAAAAATTCAGCAGCGGCATCTCTTTCCAGTAAAAGTGTCTGCTGGCAGGATAATCCAAAGATCTCACTCTTCAGTCTCTTTGAGAGACGTAGTGGATGAATGAAATCTGAGCTGGTAGATATTTTAAATGTTTTGGGGGTTTTTTTGCAAGAGAGCAGCACAAACAAACATCCTCTCAAGGCTGTGTGAAGGGGATAATTTGCCTAAACTGATAGAGCAAACCCTGACAAATAAAACCAAAGAGAAGATGTGGTTTACTTTTTGTACGTGTGTGTATGTGTTGGGTGGACTGACCTTTAACTGACCTGCTGCTTCAGTACAGCTCTGATAAGGTCAATTGTGAGTACAAATTCAGAGAAAGCATGATAGGCACATCTTTTCTCAGGATGAATCTAGAAGGTATGCTCGTAGCAGGGTTTAAAAAACTTTACTTGAGTGTCTTGACTTCTGATTGGAAATAAATTCAATCAGCGCTCATTGTATGTTTTTGTAATGTTCACAGGATCACTAATATTTAAGTGGAAAAATTATTTCTTAATCATGTATTGATCCCAAATTGCTACTTACTTCCTTCTCCTTTTCTGCATCCCAACCTGCCACACACATGCCCATATACTGGGATACACATATCCACATATCCACACACACACACACACACACACACACAGGTTCATACGGCCATGCACATAGCAACAATTAAAGGCTCATTTGACAGCTGTGATTAGTACCGTTTGAATGGAATTGATCTGGTGTGTGGTGTGTGAGATCTAACCCCGTCCTGTGCTCTGTTTTCAGGGTCCAGCTGGCTTAAAGGGTGGAGAAGGGCCTCAGGGTCCCCCCGGCCCCATCGTAAGTACCCTGTTGCTATGGTTACCTCATCTCTCCTGCCACAGTGCTTGCAGTGAAAAAGTGACTTGTGCTTTTCGAAAACGGAGTTGCACATGCTCTGCTCTGTTCTCCTGTGATTCAGCTTCACATGCAATGTAAACTGTAGCGTAGAGGTGGCAAAGCAGAGCATGGTGGCTACTCCCCCCCCATCCCATATAAGATCTTTACTCATTTTTAGTTTGGATCTGATATCTTATGGATATTATAATGCCTTAAGCCCTCACAGGCACTATAAGAACATCTTTGATCACACAGTTATAAATCTCACCTTTCAAGCTGATGTTTCTTTGCATGATGCTGTGCAGACGATAAACACTTTAGTTTCATAGTGATGAACTTGCAGCCGATTAAACTCAGAGGCTTATGAATCTGTGTACTACAGCTTGATGAAATATGTAATATGCTGCTTGAGTTTTTACGACAGCTTAGAAATATTCTGTGGAATAAAATTAAGGAATGTCCCCAACAACATCACCTTTAAGCATGAGCTAATCACAGTTTACTGCCATATTGAACAACAACTCGTTTCATCCCCATAAGTTGATCCGTCTATAATGTTTTCCGCTCATATTTAGTTGTTACTATAGCAACTGCTGCTGGGACAGATGGCAGAAGGTAGTCTGTTATTGTCAGCCTTTATTATTTTTGTATGAGCACTACTTTTAGAGAAACTTTTAACTTAGTTGATAGAGCGCTTGGGATTTTTCTTCTCTGTAGTTAAAGGTACTTATATCGCATCTTCTGCATCACTGATTAACTTCAGCTCAGACTGATGGCAACCCTTTTAGATGCTTTAGCTACATTCATACATAGTGCAATGTCACATCTGACTCACTTTAACATAGTTTAGGACACTGAAAAGGCTGAGGAGTGGCAGGGTAATCCATAAATAAGTGGGGCACTTTTTTCCTGCCTTTGTCTCTCAACCCAGCCTCGGGAGCTCTGGCGGTGAATCTGTACAGAAAGCTGACTGACAGGCAGCTTTGAACTGTCTGACATTTTGTTCAAGCGTTAACGCGGGCTCCCGATAATTGCCCCTGCTCACCAGTGACAGAGCATCACCAGATTAGATGACAGCGGATATGCAGAGCACGGATGAAAAGATGATGAAAGTGAAAAGAGGGGCTTTCTCTGAAAGAATGCAACCCTTTCCACTGCGAAATGATATAGTTTTCTTAAATTGGCTTGAAACCGAGCCATTGGCTGAAAACATGTGATAGACTGTTTTGGTGGGGTTTTAGAAAAACTCTTAAAAAAAAAAAAAAAAAAAAGCCAATGCACAGTGCCCACGCACACAAGAGATCTGATATTTTCCTCCATTGATTTCCTGCCAGATATTGAGCTGCTGTTGTGCTGTGAGAAAGTCTGAGTGCTGGGTGTGCGCCGCAGCTTCGAAGTCTTTTCGGGGGTTGTGTATATGTGTTTGAAGACAAAAAGAAAAAAAAAAAGCAACAGAACAGAAAAGATGACTGAGAAAAGTTAAGTGGCGGACTTTGTGTCTGCATGTTTCGTGTTGCAGTTTTTGTTTTCTAGCCACAGAATCACATAAGTTTGAGAAGAGGAACTGGGTAAATTAAGAAGGTTAGAAACAGAAAAGAAACGTGTGTGTGTGTGTCCTGGCGAGCAGGTTGGCAAGCAGGGATTGACAGTTTGGAGCTTGAGGTGTGTGTGCATGTCTGTGTGTGTGTGTGTGTGTGTGTGTGTGTGTGTTGTGTGTCACCAGCAATGTCTGTCTGTCATGAAATGGGCCAGGCACATGAGTGCCAGGTGGCAGCTCACATCAGCAGCTGAATCTGTGTGTTTGTGTGTTTGTGTGTGTGTGTGTGTGTGAGAGAGAATCAGGGTGATTCTCTGGCCTGGTAGAATGATGTCATAATGACATGCTGATCAAAAATGCAGTCACATTTTATGTGACCTAAGCCATTGGGATGGATATGAGCAGCCACCTGGGCAGAGCGAAGAGCCGGGTAATAAGACGTGCTAATGTGGGGGAAAAAAATGGCAAGACCTTCCATGAGGCCTTGGCAGAGGAAAGCAGCTGAATCATATTAGTTAGATACGAGTTTACTCATCAGCAGTTTTCATCCGAGTAATGCGTTGATGCTGACAACTACTGTATGATTTTATTTCTCGTAAATCATAGTTTTCATTATTGCTGCTGCAGCTTCTTGCATTTAATCGAAACCTCTGTAAGAAAAAAATTGTTTGTGAGCACATCAGATATTTTTTAAAATCTGGGTGTTGTGTAGAAATTGCAAATAAAAAAACTTGCCTGAAAGCTATGAAATTGATTTATACAGTTGTGTTTGTGCCTTAAACACAACTGACAATTTAGCAGCTGTAGTCTCTGGAAAAAGTTTTTTCTTGAAAAGGTCCTTAATTAATGCAGCCTCTCTAATGAATTCGGCTTTTTTCATGGTTCATTTTTGACCAAGCACATTTCCTGTGGCTTTCATCTGCTCCACACTGTTCGCCCTCTGCAGGAAAATTGACTTTTAAAGTTAGCTGCTGCGTAATGCTGCAGTGAGTGATAGGTTTTTGTTCTTTGGTGACAGGGTTCTCCTGGAGAGAGAGGTGCCGCTGGCCCTGGAGGTCCAATTGGTCTGACAGGACGCAACGGCCCCCAAGGACCACCAGGCCCAGCCGGAGAAAAGGGAGCTCCTGTGAGTTTTTCTTTGCAGCACTCATTCAGTCAAACACTTTCATTCTGCATGCACTGTGAAGTTTGGACAGCGACAATTTGACTGCCGATTATGTGACACTGCTTTATTATATTTTTGTGGCATTTTTAGGGGGAGAAAGGTCCCATGGGCCCTGCTGGCCGTGATGGTATTCAAGGTCCTGTTGGTCTCCCTGGTCCGGCTGGTCCTCAGGGTCCCCCCGGAGAGGACGGTGACAAGGTGCAACAAAATTGCATTGACTAAAATACTAGGAATTACAAGTGAATTGAGAGAAGGGGACACTTTTCACAACAGGTGCAGATACAAAGATAAGAAACAGATGTAGACTTCAACTTCAACTTCTGCAGCAATCAGTTCCTGAGATCAGAAAATTGTTGTTTTTTTTTTATTATCTTTACAAAAATAAAATAAAACCCTGCTAACATCAAAGAAGAGACAAGCTGTCTACCACTGGCAGCGTCTGATCATAGATGTAAGGATGCCATATGCATTTCTCTTTATATCTATCTTGTTACTTTCTTTTAAAGAAATAAGAAACTACATTTGGCACACTATGGTGATTTCAGAGAAGCATCTCTTATAATCCTCTCTATATTAAGACATGCAGTGTATACATAGAACATTTTCACTTGAACAGTTTTCTGTATAAGTGAAATTATTTCCTGCCTTTGCTAAATGCAGCCATTAGACATTCGCAGTGAATGGTGGAAAAAGTGAGTGAACCCTTGGATTTAGTAACTCCGGTTGTGGATCAGATCTGTTTAAAGTCTAGGAAGAAGTCTTTCTGTAGATGTTCTTCAGCTCTCGCTCTTGAGATGTCGGCTGTTGAGCACAGCATCCATATTGGGCCACTGCAGCAGGTGTATCCTCTTTGTCTGAGGTCATCCTGTTGTAGATTTGCTTTCAAGTTTAGGGTTGCTGGTCTGCAGCCACCTTCTATTGTGCTTCACCGGATGGACAGCCACCCTGATGATATCCTGTCAGACAGCTTGACACACTTGAGAATGAACTTTTCCATCGATAATGGTGACTTGCCCAGTCCCGGAGGTAGCCAAGGCATAAATCATTATGCACCCTCTACTGTACTTCCATGCTGGGAAAAAATGCCCCTTTACGCCACACCGGGTGCTGCATGTTCTTTACAAAAAAAAAAAAAAAATCTACAAAGGCTTTAAAACATTTGTATGGTAGACTCATGAATATATATACTAACCAGCTCCAGTAATTCCTTTAAGCAATAAGCGTTTACTGGACTTCTTCTTTATTGCAGTCATCACTCTGCTTTAAGTCTTTGTTGTTGTTGTCTTAGCTTGACACTCCCTTCTTGGGAGAGTAGCCAGAAAACTAAATCATCTATATTTATAGACACTTTGTGTGACTGTGGACTGAATATCTAACCTCTTTCAGATTGTAACCCTTTCAACTTTACTGAAGTATTCTGAGACTTCTTTTCTCTTTCTTTTTAAGTTTCTTTTGAATATTTGAGAGAGTTTGTAAGTCAGAGCGCCTCCAACTCCCAACTCCAGTCTGGTTCGCTGATATTTGGCCACCCCTGTCTCCAAATAGTTTTTGTTGCTGTTATTAACCAAAGGATTCACAAACAGTTTCCACCTGACACAGTGAATGTTTGAATGATTTAATATGGGCAAGTACAGTAATATCCCTGTAGATAGAAAAACCAGCTATGCACTTAGTGAGACATTAGTCACCACAGCTTGTCCACCCCCAGATAACTCACATCTACAGTTGATGCACTAAGCTCTGCATCTTTAGATTTGTAATCATCACACCTCTCCGATCACAGTCACATCCTCCATCGCGCCACTTCGTCAATCACGGTGCCGATGAAGTTAGAGAGAAAGCCAATCAATTAATTGCAAACACTCGCCAGGAATCTTTGTGGACCAATCAAATTAGAGTCTCTCTGGGAATACTTACTGCCCAGTCATGGTAAAGGTGACACTTTAAGATATTGGACTTTGACTAAACATGGGAGCCAAGTGCCTTTTAAGATTGAGAGCAGAGATGTGAGCTCTGTTGTTTGTATTGCACCACAGGGAGAAGTTGGTGGACCCGGACAGAAGGGAAGCAAAGGAGACAAGGGTGAACTTGTGAGTCATGGTTTTCTCTCTTAATTATTTTTTAGGTAGCTTTTTTTCGATTTTCAATGTAAGACACTGAATTTTTAAATCCAAGTCCTTGGTAAACAAGTAATGAGCATGAATCTTGGGTACTGAATTCTCTAGTGAACTGAATAAATTGAATAAACATAGGTTAGTAGGCAATCTTAGGTTACCTTGCCCTAAACAGTCTGCAGGATATAAGAAATTAACTGAATTGGTGTTGTGTTTTCTAAATCGTTGCTCGGTTTCTAATGAAAATACCATGGAATTTATGTATTTTTGACTGACTTAGCTTCTAGTCACAAACAGTAAATATTGAAATCTATTTTTCTCCTGTCCTTCAGGTAGACAGCCTGTCAGAGGATGAACAGATATAGTGTCAGGTCTGTGTTTTGTCAGACTGCAGATCTCATTCTTCACTGTGTTTTCAGGGTCCACCAGGTCCAAGTGGTCTCCAGGGTGTGGTTGGAGCTCCTGGACCAGCTGTGAGTATCACTTTCTCCATCACCGCCATCTGACGTAGACTTCTTCCCTGATGAAATATTATCGTGCCCTTTTTACAAAAGGATGCCTTTTTCAGGAATAAAACATGAAATAAAAAGAGGTGCCTCTACTTGGAAAGCAGTGCACATCAATGTCCTTTCCAAATGCCAATGTCAAGGCATTCTCTAACCTTTATTGGGCCAATAGTGATATTTTTTAAGTCTCTCACTTCCTTTGTGTCAGATACCGTCAAAATTTAATTGTTGTTTCTTTTAATTTTAGCCCCAGGCATGTTGTTAGTCATGACAATGAAACTGCAAATGAAGTTTGAAATATTTACTCAACTTCAAGGCTTCATGAAGTCAGATAAGGTGATGATTGTAAGCATGAAATGTACCAAAAGCTTGTGGAGACTTTTAACGAACCGACAGTCTTATGACGCAATGACACAATCACGTTTCTTTTGGCCAAACTAGACTCTGCATTATGTAGTGTCTGCAGGTTTTTATTCATGGCGATGGTGTGACAACCAGTGAAATGAACTGTTAGGGTGTTAAGATAGATTAGGAAAACTACACACTCTGCTCTTATTGGTGCATAGTTGGAGACCTCTGTTGCAATAAAGCAGCCTTATTTAAAAAAAAAAAGAAAAAAAAAGTGATGTTTTATTTTGTCAGATGGGTAGACATTAAAAACCATTCTAGCCAGGTCAGAGATACATTATGCAAGCAGTATTGCTTTTTTTTATTGTTACCTCTGCTGTCGAAAAACCCTTGGCTACATTCCTTACTCATTTAAAAAATCCCCTGCTCCAATGTTGCACCAATTCCATCTTAAGCTTTTCCTTGAGTAGTGAAGAATGAGTAATGTGACATAATAATATAATTAATTCCAATGCAACAAATATCGATTTTCTTCTTTTTTTATTTTATTGCTTTGCAATGTTATATATATATATATAATGGCACAATGGCACAATGAGTATTACCTCACACAGCACCAGACCAAGCTGAAAAGACCACAATACAAAGCATCATTTACTCATCCATCTCATTAACACAACGGGATAAGCCCTACCTCTACAATAGCTGATGGCTTTGGGGCAACTAGCAGCTCATTGCTGTAAATTATCAGGCCTTAACAACCATTCTAGCAAAAATTCAGCATCTGCACGGCTCTGTGGGGGCTAGAGTAGACCTGGTGAGGTGGATTGCCTAGAGCAGGTAGTGCACCCAAGCTGAATAACAAATTATTTAACAGTTGTTTGTCCTGGGGAGTCAGTCTGCTCATGTGTATTCATATCTTCATAACGACTCGTGCTGCATAGTTTCAACATTAGCTGCCCTCTTTTATATTACTGCATGTCCCAATGTTGTTAACACTTCTGGGTATATGTAGTTCAACTCTCAGTCCAGGAGAAATGTTGGTGTTTGTAGGGAAAACAAATTATCTCATTTTCTTTTTCAGCCAAGGCCTAACAAAGTTTAAAACAGTCCAGTCTCTAGTGCTTTTGTTTTCAAGATGTACCTAAGTTGGATGGGTTAGAAAGTCTGTAGGTGGTTAGAATTGATCTTTATCTGGGTTTGGTGATTGTAATTTTCTACAAATCAAGTTGTTTTTATTTAGAATCATTTCTAAACTATCATTTGGCTGGAGGAAAACGTAAACCTATGACATAAACCTTTGTGTCCAACGCAACTTGAGGCAAGCAAAACTCCTAAAATAGCCTGTTAAATTTTTTTTCCTGGACAATTGGAAGATATATTGAGTTAGATGCTGTTCAAGTGACTCATAGATTACGCCTGCCTGGGCACATGTGTGGTGCCTCCTGGCCCGAGCATCTTTCATACCCACAGGTCTGATAGAAGTGTTAGTGCTGAATCATATCTCATCCTATTAAATGAGCTGCACTTCAGATTTCAGAGAACAGTGAGCCAGTTTTTCAAAGTATATTCCTTTTTTTTTTTAGAAAATGTAGCTTTTACTCTCCATCCTGAGCTTGTTTCATGACTTTCACTGCATGTTTAGCTTCACACATTGTCAGCCCATTAGATTAAGGATAAAAGTGAAACTGAAGCAAAATATTGCAATGTTATTTCTTAGAGAGAAGTATACAATTATAACTTCTTCCTTATTCTTTCTTTCAACTAAGTCTGGGGCCATATGAGGTTTGACCTCCTAATAATAAATAATGCAACATCCCACATTAAAAAAAAGACAAAAGAACATTGCCATCATATAATCATAGAAAAGCTTGACATTCTACATTGTTGGACCATTTGACTGAGTTATACAAACCAGGATTCATATATCAATGATAACTGGTCAAGGCTGTCCTCCATCTTTTTCAATTGCATCAAGGATGTCATCAGTCAGCCAAAATAGTGGCACAGCTCTGTTGGGGCAGTCAGATATTTTTGTTGTTGTTGTTGTTTAACACCTCTCTAAACTTAAGTCCACTTTGTCTCCAACACTTTCAAAGTCGTACACACGCTACCAGTAATCACCAAACACTTCCCTCTAAACTCTTCTGTAGTCAGTGCCAGCACCTGAGGCTGCCAACATGTCCCAGGGCTCAGCGAGAGCTCCTCTAGCTCTTTCAACTGCTGACATGCATTTGGACTGAAAACTCCCAGTTTGTCAGCACTTCACTCTTTCCCTGTAGTCTTCCCTTTCAATCCTCTGAAACCCTGTGCACCTCTCACTTCACAGATGAAGTCAGCATCTTTCACATACACTGCCTACCATAACCCCGGGGGTGTACTATACTTCTTTCTGCTTCCCCAGATGAGAAGCCTTGGTACGACGGCTGCTGTTTTTCCAGGTGGCCTAGTAATATGGTGCACCAGTGGCTCATGCCGGTGCCTCGACCCTTCTTCCTTTTAAATCTCTCCCACGGGTTCTCAGATCAAAAGGTTTACGGGCTGAATCTAATCTCTAAATGGCCTAAAATCTAAATGAGTGTCAGTGGCTGAGATGTGGACTATTCGCCTGTGCAGAGTTCATGGTGAGAAAAGCTCCTGCCTCCCCCCTGACATTGAGGAATGTGTGGGTATAGAGAATTGATTGATGGATGGATGAAATTGCCATAAAATGACCTTCAGAAAAGGCAGTAAGGTAATTGTCCATCCTCAACCAGTGCTAAAAAGGGGCATCAACCCACACACTGCCATGTGAGCTTGAATATCCTCAACAACCTTGAGCATGATTAAGGCGGCAAAGAAATCCCATAACAGGGGAAAAAACCAACATATGAGTGTTTGTTGACTTGCGTTTGCTAAACCTCCAGCCAATGAGGATGAGGATACTGATTTTTGGGTTGTCCTCCCACAGGGCAGCGATGGTGAGGCTGGACCAAGGGGACAGCAGGGTATGTTTGGCCAGAAAGGAGATGAAGGACCCAGAGGATTCCCAGGTCTACCAGGACCCATCGGGCTGCAGGTTAGTCACAGTATTCATCCTCTAGATCAACACACAAGACACACACAAAGATCACGTTGAATGCAGCGCAACAGGCACACACTGTTAAAGCCAGCCAAAGAAAGAACAAGCTCCTCCATACCCCATAAACCAAAATTTAATTTCTCCTCACATCATTTACATCAAAACAGAGCATAATTTATTAATGCAGCCTTGGCTCCTAATAACATTTTGTATTGTGCCTGGGCAAATAATGCTTTTCGCCCTCAAGGACTGTCCTTAGCATAGACAGTGCAAAAAATCCATCACCATTGCTAATATTTTGCATTTGGCATTTTGCCGCAGCGTTAATGGTGGAGAGGAGATTGCCATTGGTTTTTCCTCTCAGTTTGCATCATTATCATGCAGTAAACTGCTCCCCTGCAGTGCTCCAAATAAGAGAGCAGCTTCTGTGGCAGCTGATATTTGATCAAATATTTTAATCAATGTATAGAATAAATGTGTTAATCTTTTACAAATATGCCTCATATTACGCATATTAAAATATACATATGGTGTACATAAATACAGAATAAGCATGCTGTATTCATTGGCTAAATGATTTCTAGAAAAGAGACCGCACTTCTCATGCAACTAGGAAGTCTGGACGTAGTTAAAAGTTGATTTGGATACTAAAATAGACCGATTGCTTTCCTGTTATATTGCAAATATTCTGTCAAGTCACGATGACTCCCTGTGAACAGATCAAAGAAAATAACTAAAATTGATCTATAATTATTTTTGTCCTGCTTCAACACAAATTGATCTATGGCTCTTTATCTCATTTTCAATGATCAAGGTTCACTGATTGATGGATCCGTGATTTTCTCAAAATGTACCCTTTTTTGTTTGTTTGTTTGTTTATATGAGTAGTAAGGGAGGAAATAACTTCTTCCTCTTCTTCCCCTCTTTTTTCCTTTGTCTTTTACTTTTCTTTTCTCATAAAAAGTTGAAATAACAAACAAACACAACTTTCCTCAGCTCAATACATGCACCATTTTTTATGCAGATTCATTACTTAGTGAGGTGTGATATGACATTTATGGTGGATAATGTAAGAGACAGGTTGGTGTATATTGCTGTTTTATTGCCATTATGGAGGCAGTTTGTTGAGGGCTCTTGTGCTGCTGCCGCCACAGTTTCTGTTATAGTATCTGTGTGTCTCTCGGCTCAGTTATCCCTTGAGGTCACAGTGATTGTTGTTCAGTAAAAGTTACAAAGACTTGCTTTTATTTTCAGTTTGCTTTAACCATACGTTAGGTTTCCACTTTCTTTCCAAATGATGTGACAATAGCACTAAACCGTACTTTTAGAGCAATTCTCCCCCATTGTGCTGCTCCATTTATCTCTCCCTTCTTCAAAAACTGTAACCGAGTGAAAGAGGAGCAAAAGGCAAGAGCATAAAAGCAAATGAGCTTGAGTTGAAGAAACTTGCTTGCTCGCTACCGAGGCAATGAATAAAGAAACAGCATACTTGAGAATATCTCAAAGTCAATTATCCAAGGACTCACATGAGGATGAAATTAGAGCAAAACCCCACTGGTCAATAGGGCCAGATAACAGAGTTATTAAGTGCAATTGGCTTTTAATTGGGCGTAATGCACTCCATCTCCACTCTTTTAATTATGTTTGGCTAAGCTGCCCTTCAGTAGATGGCAGCAGCCACTGCAAGCTCAGCTATTCAATGCAATTATCTGTAGCATTAATGATTTTTGACTGCGGGGACTGAATGGCTTCGTTTTGAAAGCCCTCCATCATTTGGGGCTGTGTTTGCTGTGGAATATTAGAGCCCTTGCTGCGATGGTGAATGCTCTATAGTGAGGGGGTTTAAACGCCTACATATGGATCTGAGTACTCCAAGTTGCCCAAAGCTTGTGTGTGACATGAAGCGAAATGCCAAGTCAAGAGTAAGCCATTATTGATTTGCTCTGACATGTGTAAACGTAAATGAGAGTTGAGTATGTACTCTTACTTGTGTGCACATGGTTTATGTAAATTTCACCCACCACACCACCACCATCCAACCTTCCTATCCATTCGTTCATAAAGTTTACAAAGAAAGCCAACAATTCCAGCACTGATTAAGCGCCTGTCACATCCAAGACTTTATACATGAAATAAGTTGATGCTTCATTTATTTTCCATTCTTTGTACCCGCATGGTTTATTACTGCGAGTAAAGTCCCTGTCAGAGAGTGTTATAAATTATCTTTCTCTGCCATTGCAGGTACAGTAAATCAACAAAATGGACGGAAACTACACATATGTGATCTCAAATGATCGATACCCATGTCATTTTAGTTTTACAGTGACTTATCATTACCGCTGCTTTCCACCCACCTATTGATTATGCATGCTCCATCATTGGGGTTAAACCAACACAGCAAACAATAACTCCAATTATGCCGACAGACAATAAGCCACAATCCCAAGTGAGAGCTCCTTCATTTTCATTGCACCTTCCCAAGTTGTATTCAAACTGTTTTAGTCAAGCTTGATTGAATCCTAGAACTGGATAATATGCACTGCCTGCACTGTCCCCTTTGTTTCCATTTTCCCGTGGACATAGATGGATTGAGCGTCCACCCAGTAATTTACACAGGCTGATTATACCCAAGCCTCCCATACCCTTTAATTACAATAGGTGTCCTGTTTGACTAATTGTGTGTTTACACTCAAAGGCTCGTTCGTATTAATGCATTCTTCATTATGTTGCATTCTAAAGCCCACTATTCAATACACATCATGTGAAAGTACCTGTGAATGAGCATTGGTGATGTATTTGTGCTCCTGTGTGTGGATTTTCTAATGTGTAGTCTCAGGTGCTACCTCATACTGTATGGCCTCACTTTTTTTTTTTTTCCCCTCTCCCCCTGCTCTAACAAATATTTGTCCTCTTCTCAGGGTTTGCCCGGCCCCCCTGGTGAGAAGGGAGAGAATGGAGATGTCGGACCAATGGTGAGCGCAAATCTTTCTGTTATTTTCCTCTGTTACTCCAATTTGCATTGTTTTCACGTACAGCCCAGTGAGGTGGGAAATTGTTCTGAAGTTTTGGCTGGTGGCGGAGTAGTCTGGCAAATCCACCAGTGACTTGGCAGATGTTTCTGAAGTCTGTGGAAGATGTTTTACACATACACACACCCAAAAAAATATATATAAATAAATAAAAAATTCAGGTGGTGAAAACTTTGCATCCCCTGTATCCTGTCCCAGAGAAGAATTTTTTTATTTTTTTATTTTTTATTGCTGCTTATTAATTTTGCTTTGTATACTTCGACAACAACAAAAGTTCTGCCAGTGTAGCATGGAGGTGCAAATATTATGTACAGATATTGTATAGGTATTGTTTGATTTTCTTTTGACATACCTTCAGACCACCACTGAAGTGCGACAGACACAGACACAGAACCCTGTATTTCTGTGCCCATCTGTGTTGACTGTGTTGGCATCGTGTTTGCTATGCTCAGCCACGTCTGAGTATTGTGTTCACGTCTCAGGCCTCATGTGTTGACAAGAAACACACAGTTTGTCATTCACAGCCCCAGTTTCTATAACACAGCAAGTGTCATCAAACAGCCTGTTTCTCAACAAAATCAAATCTGGACGTTCTTACTTCGGACTACTAATGCTGCCCTTCCTTGTGTATTTAGTTTTTGTTTAGTTTTTTTTGATTCAACATAACTTCAAAAGGAAGATATAATCACAATACGAAAAGTGCTACATGGTCAAACCTGTAAAAAAAAAATAAATACTATTACAGCTTCTGGAGTCTTTTGAATTTGTTTGTATGGTGAGGTGTACATTTAACCTCGTGTAATTTGTGTTTTCCTTCACAGGGTCCACCTGGTCCTCCTGGCCCTCGAGGTCCTCAAGGTCCCAGTGGGGCCAATGTAAGTTTGATTAACGTTATTAGTTCAAAAAAGAAGAAAGAAAGAAAGGAAATAGTTTATTTACTCAGAAAAAAACAAATCATGTTTTCTATGATTCTTATTTCTTTGGATAATCGAATGAACTAATGCCGCTATGATTGATCCACAGGGTGCACAAGGTCCCCCCGGTGGTATTGGTGCAATGGGAGGTGTGGGTGAGAAGGTAAGAACCTGACCTAACCTGCACAGTGATTTCACATCCCCTCAGTTAACACTTCCTAGCTTTGGCAGATAAATCTTTGAGATTTCTTTCCTCAAAATAAGCAAAAATGATTCTCTTTCTGCCTCAGGAGGAGATTTTTAGTATCATGTAATAGAAAGCTCTGGATTGTTTACTGCAAATGTGATAATCCACATTTTCACTGTGCCATCACAGGGAGAAAACGGAGAGGCCGGAAACCCAGGACCTCCCGGAGAGCCTGGTATCGGGGTAAGTACAATATCAAGCTTACATACTGTAGTCCTCTCATCACTGAGAGGTGAATACAAAGGAACTGATTTATACATGCGTGAGCAATAATTAAAATTCATGGCAGCCAACAATCTAACACTATCCAGCAGTGTGCACTTGTGACTGTGGGGTTTGTTCCACCTCTGAGTGTTTTACCTCTGATTGTTGGATGATGTGCAGAAGTGCTCCCAACCTGAGGGCTTTTCAGCCAATAATTAGCTCAGCCGCATTTGGATATGTCCACTGTTGGTGGTGTCATTAAACTAACCTCCTGTTATGAGATGCTGAGGCCAGGATATTTCACAAGTTATAAGTTACAAGCCCTGAAAGCGCCGCAACAGTGTGCAACAGTTTTATTCTATGTCTTATGTCTCCAAATAATAGTGTTAAAGGACACAAAATTCACTTTGTAATTTAACTTAATTTTCACCGGGCATCGCATGCATCAATTTGCTTAATAAAAGGCACAAAATCAAAATAAGGATGTAACATATTGTGTTTGCCTGCAAATAGCCTCTTTTTTTTTGTTTGTTTGTTTTTTGTTCTGTGTTCTGTGGTAATATTTAGGACGGGAGAAAGTATTCACAGTAGGCATCCCGATGTTGATTGTCTCAGAGCAGAGCAGTGCCATCAATCCTGGCTAAGCAGGAAAAATCTGCTGTGTACACCAGAGAGACTTTACCTGAGTTATAATGCTGCGAATAATAATAAACTTTATCTATACAGCGCTTTTCATAGCATGAAATGTAGCTCAACAAGCTTTAATAGAGGAGGCACTAAATCAAGAAACCAGATGCTTAAAGACAGGAAATATTAGGGCAATAAAAGACGATAAAGCAATAAAATGCTGAACAAAAGAGAGCATCATGGAGAGATTAAGGGTGTGGGCCAGTCTTCCTGCCTGAGTCTGAGCCCATCAGGCTGACGTATTCTTCTGCTGCTGCATATCGGTCTACAGTGACGGATGGAGCGGCCATTGCATGTCACATCGAGGTCAGTCTCAAAGGTGCCATGCATCGACCAAAGAAGTGCACTGCTCTAATAGGCCAAGCAACGATTCGGGGCTTATAATTACATTTCAGCTGCCGCTCTGAGTCACAGCCAACACCTTAAGGTGTCCATGTCTGTTATTACTCGACTCTGGTATGATCCGCTTTATTTAGTGTAGGATTAGGGTTTTAAAATGAAACTGTAGGAACAGATGATCTTGGAGGTTCACTTCAGCTCTTCCAGTTCCTCTTTGAGCTCTGAGAGGTTTGTTGGATGCCTTAATGTTGAGACAACAGATGTGATAATAAGTCTGCTGGTGTCAAAGTCGCCTCAGTCTTTGCGGTGACAAGCCAAATATCTGTTTCCTCCTCAGGGCCCCAGAGGAGAGACCGGAGAGAAGGGAGAAACCGGACCACCAGGAGCTGCAGGACCCGCCGGTGCCCGCGGACCCCCTGGAGATGACGGCCCCAAGGGTAACCCTGTACGTCAGCTCCACTGACCTGTATATATGCACAAACAGGTGTACACAAGCATAGCCATGTCTGCTGGTGTTTACCCGGTGTCAAATATCTGAGTCAAGATCAGCCCTTTGAGTGTCTCGATCTGTATGCAGGGTCCTGTTGGATTCCCAGGAGACCCCGGTCCCCCTGGTGAGCCTGGTGCTGCTGTAAGTGCTCCATTAATCCCTAAATCACTTTAATATCGTTGCATCACATTTAAGGTATTATAACACTCAGTTCATTAATTATGCTTGCATTTCATTAGCAGTGACTAGAAACTATTATCAATTTTAGAATGAAGGAAACTATATTTATATTTGTATTGAATTCCTATTTTGTTAAAATTTTCATTTTAGGGTGTTGACGGTTTACCAGGTGACAAAGGAGATGATGGAGAGGCCGGTCAACCTGTAAGTCTGATCATGAAATTAAATTCTAAAAACTTGCAAAGTAGACACATTAAAATCGTCAGCTAGTGACATTCTGCACTGAACACTTGGTGTTTCTTTTCATACATTTTTTGTAACTTGACACATAATAATTTGCAACATTCTGGCAAGCTTTGAATCTCATTTCAAGTTTTCACAAAAATTTTAAATCAAGGGGAAAAAATGCAGGATAAAAGAAAGAGAAAATGGTTAAACACTTTGCATTTTACTGTACAATTTAAATGCTGGGCTACTGAAATGTACAACACTTGCAGTGAAACAAACGTAAGAGTCTGCAGGAGAGTCTAATAGGGTCCTATCTGTGAAATCACTCTTTGCAAATGAGGAGACGTCTCATTATATAACAAAACTCTTCAATTTGTGTGTGTGTGTGTGTGTGTGTTCTATCTATTCAATTTTAGGGCCCTCCAGGTCCATCTGGCGAGGCTGGAGTACCAGGACCTCCTGGCAAAAGGGTGAGTACATGTCCAAAATGATGTATGAGATGATACTTTTGTTCAGCTCTCAGCATCTTCTCTATATTTAAACTCACGGTGCTTTTAAAGACCCCTCTATATTAGCCACTGTAAGGTGGAACACATTTCTGACTGTATGTGCTCGTATGTATGAATTGATCTCCCAGTTCTTGGCGGGTAATGATGTCCAATAATGACATACTGAGGGCTTGACTGGCAGTAATGTGAAAGCAGTGGGACTGCTACTGCTGCTAATGTCAGGAAATTATCCTGTCACTTCATATTCTGGCACTCTGTGCCCTTTCCGTCACATCAGACTTCAGCTGAGATGATTTCATTTCACGAGTGTAGCATTTTTTCAATGCCCTCCATTTACAGTCATAATGTTGAATAGTTTGCAATAAAGCATGGCCTTAATGTAGCTTATGAAAGGTTGGCAGAACATGGCGATTAAGAACAGAGATTGATATCCAGTGAATTCATCCTGTTTGGTACTTCAGCAGAGATGATGCTCAGTAGCTTGTTCTGTGGAACAACATCAATAAGCTTTACTGCCATATCTGCATATTAATGCATACATTGCATTTAGTACGTAGATAATACAACATATCTATATGTTATTAAGGATAATAAACACAGATTTTCTGCTTGGGATCATGAACATCTATGGTGAGCTGTAACTAAGTACGTCAACCCTAGGCGCTCTACTAACAAATACACAAATAATCATATTTATATTCATACTTAAATGCCCATAAATTTACATTTTATGTGAGTTTGTATCCTAAACTACTTTGCTACATATTTTCTTGTTTGTTAAGATGTTATTATATTCTATTTACTACTTATACTCTTATAATGATTTCACTTTAATAAAAACATTATATTTTTATGGAAGTATAAAGTTGTAAAATACTAATATATATAAATTGATTGCGAAAGATTAAATTAGCTTGATACCCTTTAGAACAGAACAGATGGAAAAAAAAGGAAAAGTAAAAAAAATAAATGACTAAACCACTTTACCACCTACAGACTAATTAGGCATTGATACGTCAATATGAATGCCATCTGCTATAACATAACTCACTGTTGCAGTATGAATCCTTAAACTGATATGTTCTTACACTGTGTTGGCAGTCATGCTTGCAGTAAGCAATGGATGTGAGTAATTCCTCCAGCTCTGTGAGTCAGAAATCAGCCACACGCTAACATACCCTCACCATGGAGTGAAATGTAACTATAATAGCTTGTCATTATGGGCTTGTCGTGACCACACTGTCTGTGTGACGATTTAGTCCTGCAGAGGATGATTTACCTGAGATAAATTGTCTGCCTCTCCATACAGCCAAAAAAAAAGTTCTCTTTCAGGCATCCGATAGCCTTGTTTTTCATGTGTTGGATGCAACTCGGTGGCTTAATTTGAAATACACGTTTGGATGGTTGATTTTTAAAAACGCTGGTAAGCACTTTTTAGCCTCAGAATTTGTATTCCGAGGGGCAGAATCCAGGTGAATGAGGCTACAGAACAAATTAGACCCCAGTTCCATGTCCATTTTAATGGACCTTGCGATATGATTTTTCATCCACTCTGGGTTAGTCTCTGTCTCAATATCTCTTGAAAATTGACTCAGGTTTGGTGTTCATTGATGCATGTGGCTACTCGACCACATTAGCACACATGCACACACGGGTGCACACAAGCGTGCCTGCATACACATACACACACACATTCAGGTCACATCCACTAATGCACATACACAGTTGCCAGCGTTCCTAACCTACATTGAAGACCGGTGGCTTTTGTTTGGCCTGTTTGCATATGGTTTCTAATGGCAAATGACAGCCCGCTTACAAGGTTTTGACCAGAGGCTGTTTGGTGAAAATTCTGATGTGCTTTTAGCACAGCATGTCTGAAATGTAGAACAATTTGCTCACACTGATGTTGCACGGCCCCGAATAACCTCCCCTTTTTAAAAATGTTCAAGGTGAGAGGTTCAACTGGTCAGTTTCCACTTGCATGAAACTGAAATATTTCCGTTTCAGAGACTAATTCTCTGTTTTGTATCTTTTAAATTGGTTGCAAACATGTGTGTTGGTAACAGTGATATATTTGTTGAAGTGTTTTTGCATGAACTTTTAATTGCATGCAGTTATTCTTCTTTTTAGGGACCTGTTGGACGAGCAGGTCAAGAGGGGAGACAAGGAGAAAAGGGATCGAAGGTGAGTAATATATGTTTACAATATGTTCTTTTAAATCAGAAATATTAAGGTGCTTTCTTTGGAAAGTGAAACTGTCTGTCATGTGATCCAACTAAACAAAGTTTGGATGAGTGATACTAACATTTTCTTCTTCAATTATTCACATTCTTCAAATCATTTGAGAATTTCAAGGAGTGTAATTCAGACCAAGTAAACCACTTAGCTGGCCCTCAATGGGAAAGGTGTATAATTTATATCCATCTGATTATAGCTGTGATCTTTTCTTTGCATAACTTTGACCTTGCATGGCAGGTTAGCTGAACAGGACAAGATGTGAAATTTGCCTTCAGGCAACATAAAATCTTGAATTTTTCAATGGAGAATGAATAAAATTACATGGACTTTAACTGTGCAGGTTTTTGTTTTTTGTTTTTTTCCTCCCACATGTATTCCAGTAATGAATACTGAAATTGATGAAGAAATATTCTCGGCCATATTTAAGGATATTACAGAACTCTAAATAAAATGTTGAATATGAAAACATTTCATTGCACGTTTATTTGCGTTTACATTTTAACTTTAAGTATTCAGTAGTGGACTTTAGAATTTAAGTAGTTGGTTGTAAGAGTTCTTAGTTTTTTCATCGACAGTTGCTAAATTTTCTGCCCGAAGCTGTTTTAAAATGCACATAAATATCCAATTAAACATAATAAAAATGCGCCTGATAACAGATGTCAGGTTGATAATCTAAAGGAAAAAAGAGTGCCCATTTATACAACTCTCCCCCTTCCCCGCTCAGGTGTTTTACTATCGGCCATTGAGTCCTACAGCCATAGCAGTTGTGCTTCTTGACGCAAAAGGCGGTTTTGATTGCTTTGTTAAAATCCATAATATGTTTGTGTCTTTGTAAGCCGTAAAGAGATTGTTTGTCTACCGAATCCGATGCGTGGAAGGAATGCAGACAGATAACCTGACAAATGTCAGACAAATGCCTGAGTCTTTCTTCTGTTCTCTGTCACTCTACATCTTTTTATTTCTCGTCTCTGCGAGCGCACAGTTGGACAGACAGACACACACACACACACACACACACACACACACATATGTGAGCTTCACATTGTATCCACATTGAGGTAAAGGATTAGAGTTGAGTTGATGGAGATGAGGCAAAGCCTGCGTGGTGATTCTTGAGTGTCATCTCCAGGAACTAATTGGATGTCAGGGCAATTTAATCCCCCCCCTCCTCTTATCCTAGGCAATGTGACATCTCTGGAACTTCAATACATGAAAACTCTCTGTTCCCGCTATCAGACAATAGATTACATTTGATTTGTGTGGATATTACAAATCCTTGAGTCCTTCCAGTCTGAGGTTTTGAAGAAAGAAAGCCTTGCAAAAGAGTGAGCAAAGTGAATTTCAGATGTGACTTTGCTGTAATTACCAAATGTATGAAATTCTTGCTATCATTATTATCAGACATATTTGACTTTTGTATTAACACACATGGTAGAAGGATCACAGACTTTGTGGAGTCATGAAACGGTGATTGTAAATATGATTTATTTTCCTCCAATAATGTGTATGTGTTCTGTAAACCAAGAAAAGGGAGTAATAATGTTTCTTTTCTGTTTTACAGGGAGAAGCTGGAGCAGAGGGACCCGTTGGAAAAACTGGACCTGTGGGACCTCAGGGTCCCCCTGGAAAGCATGGTCCTGAGGGTCTTCGTGGAATCCCAGGCCCTGTTGTAAGTAGACTTTGGTGGTAGTATATATAAAGTAAACATAATTACCTGGAATACATTGCTCAGTGTAAAAAAAAAAGTATTCCAATAATTCTCTTATTATCGGTCAAATGCTGTAATTATTCTTTCTTTTTTTCAGGGTGAGCAAGGACTCCCTGGTGCCTCCGGTCAGGATGGCCCTCCTGGACCTCTTGTAAGACACAAACTAAAATGCTTCTTATTGTACAGTTTTGCCTTCTTAAAAACATCTGCCTGTTGGTTGCTTTTTAGGTGTTATGTGGCATGAAGTATTGTTTCCAGTAGTTGTTTCAGTAGCTCTGCAGGATAGATGCAGAGTAGTCACTCGGAAGAGGGCGGAGCTCTTTGCTGGCTGTCACTGTAAAATAATGTGAATTTATATCACTGTGATTCATGCTTGACAAACTGATTCTGTCCCTCCGCAGGGACCCCCTGGACTTCCTGGTATGAAAGGTGACTCTGGATTCAAGGGAGAAAAGGCAAGACATTATGATGCTAATCTCAAATTGCTTTACTGTGTATTTCTCATATCTTTTTGTGCGCCTTATCTAAGGCTTCCAAAGTAAGCAAACATCTACGCCTGTTGCCTCTATCTCATTGTTCACTCTCTCCTAGAGCGATGATGAAAGACTCTGCTCCGCGAGGAGCTTTCACACACTGATTTAATGCACTGAATGAATATGTATGACTCCAATGATATCGTTTTTGTAATGGTCATTGGTTTTAATCCCAGCATGCGGCAGTCAGAAGCAGATGGTCATAACTCTGCTCAACAGCAGGTGCTGAGACAGACTGCCATTGCTAAATATGACGACCACAATGAACACACAATTATTTACAGGCAGAAATAGGACAGAACCGGGGTCGTCTGTCCAGGCGTTGGGTATAAACATGCAGGGGAATAAGCATATTTATTTTCATTTCGTTTCAAAGGACAGCCTTTGTTTTCTGCAGGTGATGAACGAACAAAGATCCAACTTATGTGGATATGGAAATGATTTCTTGTCAAACGGGTAATTAGTATGAATATTGTTTTGTCGTCAGAATTTATTTCAATGCCATTTTTGTTTCACTTTTTGTTCTGTATTTTCTCTTCCAAACCCAGGGTCACCCAGGTTTAATCGGTCTGATCGGACCCCCCGGTGAGCCTGGAGAGAAAGGAGACCGGGGTCTTCCTGGACCTCAGGGTACTGGAGGTGGCAAGGGCGACGCTGTAAGTCAATCTCCAAAGACTGCGGTCTCGGAAAAAAATATACGCTTGTAACTTGTCTTGATAAAAACATGAATGAATGAATATGAATATATTGATGAATGTGCATCAATACATCTATAAAGTCAAGGAAGGTTTTAAGAAGGGTTGGCTTCATTAACGTTCATTAAGAGCATGTAATGATCACATGAAATCCTCATTGTATTACAAATAATTTTAAGTTGAATTTACAATTTAAATATAAGTTCAATAACTTCTCTAAAAATATTGGAAGAGCTTTATCTTTTGTAATGCATAATAATGTGTCTCTTTAAAAACAGATTTTATATGGAGTGGAATATGAATTTGCCATCTTGTTGTTCTAACTGTGAAACATTTGGGACAAACACAGCCATCAAATATCATCATATACCTTAAATAAGATTTCCATTAACATCACCTGTCGTCTGGTCTAAGGGTCTCGGTGGTCCCCAAGGTCCTCTCGGTCCTCCTGGTCCCCCTGGTATTCCTGTAAGTGCAAGTTTTTGTCAGCCTAACTTAGATTTGTGCACTTTTTTTTTTTTCCCATCAATTTGTTCATCAATCTGTATGTTTGTCAACAGGGCCCTCAGGGACAGAAGGGATCCAAGGGATCATCTGTAAGTCATGTTTCCATCTTTTGCAGTGCGTTCATGGATCTGGGAATATACGTTTGCTAAGAATGGATGTCCTCGTAATCATGTCAGCAACATTTTGTTTTTTTTGTCAGGGTTCGGCTGGTCAGAAGGGAGACCCTGGAATGATTGGACCTCCTGGACCTCCTGTAAGTCGCCTATTTACTCTCTTTTTTCAACTTGATAGGTAGATAGATAGATAGATAGATACTTTATTAATCCCCGAAGGGAAATTCAGGTATCATAGGGATGGCTCTAAATGGGCAACAGTAACTTCATTATCTGATAACAGTGTACTCGTCAGTGCTAGAATGGTTAATAAATCATGAAAAAGTACTTTCAGGCAATTTTTCAAGAAACAATATTTGCTGGTTAAAGTCCATGAAAATTTTCACTTTTCTGTTTTATCATTGTAAATGATACAACTCTGGACTGTTGCTCAGACAGAATAACCCAATCAAAGCAGTCACCTTGCAGAGTTGTATAAAATTTTGATGACTGGCTACTGGCCACTATTTTTAAGATATCTGAATAGATACTTAATGAATATAATAGTTCTTTTAAGTTCTTTATTATTTCTTTTGATAAACACAGAAAAATCAGTTTGACTTCTTACCTTCTATGTGTCAGGGTCCACCTGGTGACGTCATCCAGCCACTGCCGATCCAGCAGTCCGCCAGGAAGACCAGACGGCAGGCTGAGATGCAGGGAGATGAGGCGCTGGCCGACTACGGCGTTGACGGTGTGGGCATGGAGGGAATGGAGGATGTCTTTGGATCCCTCAACAATCTCAAACAAGACATTGAGCGCATGAAGTTCCCCTTGGGCACCCAAGACAATCCTGCCAGGACCTGCAACGACCTGCACCTCAGCCAGCCTGACTTCCCAGATGGTAAGACTGAGAGATAACAGGGACGACAGATTTCCAACTGTCCAACTGCCAAAATCCAGAAAGAAAGAGAGTAGCTGAAAAGAATGTTCATATACTCATCTGAGTCACCATTATTTCGAATGAGCTCACAGCAATTAAACTTTGAAAGCTACAGCAAATCATTTTGCAAATGCGTTCTTGTACCCAGGGTTTCGCCTCCCAAACTAGATACAAGCTGCTTTGTCAAGATATCCACTTTATTATAATGTAAGACCGAGTAAAGAAGCCAATTTTTTCATTTTAAAACAGGTATCCATCAAATGTTTGCCTATATAATGATGAATCAAATTTCAAAACCATTCTGTTATTTTGTAGTCCAATCCACTAATGATTTGGAAAAGTTCCTAACAGCTGTAAGCCAAAGCTACAGCCTCGGTTGGAATAAATAACACTCTTAACTTCCCTGTTGACGTCCTCCCAAGTGACAACCCGAACAATCTTACCAGAGATGATGTGAACTGCAGCAGTCTGAACTCTCTGGAAGGCCGGAGCTGTGTCTCGTGCCGCTGCCTTGTTTGTGTCTCAAACTGTGTTTCCCTGTCAGGTGAATACTGGATTGATCCAAATCAGGGCTGCATAGGAGACTCCATCAAAGTGTTCTGTAATTTCACAGCAGGAGGAGAAACGTGCATCTATCCAGATAAGAAATCCACAGGAGTAAGTCCTAGACACCGATAACATCTGATTATTACAGCACAAGCCTTGTCAAATGGTGTTTTGTGGTAAACGCAATTAAAAGAGACATGAATCTGGCAGTTTTTTAATTTGCCAGTTTGAGAAAATTAGAAAAGGATTCCTGCTCTTTGAATTGTCTTCAGCACTGTTGAGAATGCTGTACAGTAATTGTCATAAACTCACTTAATTATAGTTATTATTTTTTTATTTTATTTTATTTTATTTTATTTTATTTTTTGGTGCTCGTTGTTGCAGGTTAGAATATCCAACTGGCCCAAGGAGTCTCCAGGTTCATGGTTCAGTGAATTCAAACGTGGCAAAATCGTGAGTCATCCCTGACAACTTTTTCTTTTCCATTTCCGCCCAGTCAACATTCACATCCATTTCAGAAAGTGTTCTATTTTGCTGCTTTATCACTTTGTCTCATTACCATTAACTCTTTCCCACCACTCTGTCTTCTCGTACATCTTACCCGTTTCATCTCTTCTATTCTTAATTTCCTTTCACTCCGACCTTCCTTGCAACCTTACCTCTCTGCATCCTTTTGTTTGCTTATCCTTTTCTTTCTTTAACTCGTTTGTATCTTTGCCTTTTCTTTCTTTCTCTTTCTATCTTTTCATCATCTAGTTGAACTACGTCGACGTGGCAGAAAACACCATCAACACAGTGCAGATGACCTTCTTGAAGCTGCTGAGCTCCTCAGCACGGCAGAACTTCACTTATATATGCCACCAGTCTGTGGCCTGGTATGATGCCAAGGCTGACAACTATGACAAGGCTCTGCGCTTCCTGGGCTCCAATGATGAGGAGATGTCTTACGACAATAATCCCTTCATCAAGCCGCTGACGGATGGCTGCTCGGTAAATATTCATTTTCTAACTTTCGGTCGGCAATTAAACTTTTTGCTATAACCCGTGAAATCCCAGTAATCCTAACAAATGTGTAAACTATTCTCGGAAAAATTTCATACAGCAATGTTTACACAGACACAAACCTGAACAAACGAAAGGATCAAAAGAAGCAGAATCTGATTTTGAATGGGCATTTTAGCGATTGCAGGTTGTCTTTATATCAGAATATTTAACGGTTTGTCTTTGGCGTGGAAACTCGAGCTCAAATGATGAGATGATTAACTGGTTGGTCGAGCAACAGAAAATTAATCTGCAACTTCTCCACCCTCTGAAATGGTAATATTGGCTGGAGTGCTTAGTTACTTTGTGTTGTGAAATTAAAAATCTTTCATTTTGATCCTTTTTTTTGTTGTTGTAATTAATCTAGAAAATAATATGTAAATTAGGAAAATGTGAAATAGTATGTTTTTCTGACAATGAAACAACAGCCGTAGAAAGAATTTCTTAAATTAAATCTCGACAGTATATTCAAGCTTTGCCTGAAATATGACCACAAAATGATGAAATGAATAAACTAATCAACTAAATACTGCAGGACACCAAACACTACAGTACACTGGATTCATTGATGATACTTTTTTTGTTTACTTATAAAATATTAAATCCATGCTGAATAATTATTTTCCAGTCCTTAAAGAACATGTTCTATAGAAGGCTGTAAGAAATATACACGGTCCAGTTCAATGAAAGCCTGTCCTCTCATTTGCCCTCTGTGCTTGTAGCTGAAGCAGGGCTATTCGAAGACTGTGATGGAGATCAACACTCCCCGCATCGACCAGTTGCCCGTCATTGACGTCATGCTGAATGACTTTGGGGAATCCAACCAGAGGTTTGGCTTCGAGGTCGGCCCCGTCTGTTTCCTCGGCTAGACACGCCCCTACTCCCCGCTGAAGGACAGGGTCAGAGGGTACATATTAACACCCACACGCTGATATCCGACAACCTTTACCTTCTCTCCCTGCAAAGCAAAAAACCCTGTGTTTTCTTTTGTTGCCGAGAAGATTCCACTCAAGCCCGGAGGAGAAGGAGAAGAAGAAGAAGAAGAAGAAGAGTGCCCCCAGGCCCTGTCATGAAAGCGCCAACCAGGGGAATCTACTCCTCGCCCTTGTAGGGCCAGAATCACATGACTTTAACATAGTAAATGGGAGTGACATCAGGAAAAGGACATTTGATGCCGTGGCGGACAGTGGCGCACTTTCAGCAACAGAGAGAGGATCCACTCACCCCGAGCCCCACCCTCCCTCGTCCTCCCCCTCCCCTCCACGCCTCCCTCTCTGGATGCTCCAGGTGCTGCTCTGAATACAACCACAGAGGTGCTTTTGTGCAGAATCACAAAACACTCAAGGTGCTAAAAAAAAAAAAAGTGCTTTTTGATAAAACTGTAATTATTATTATTATTTTGTACAATATGTTCCTTTACGAATCCACTCCAAAAATTTGCATGTGCCCCAAGCTTTTAAAGTTTAAGTCAGTATTTGGTTAACTATATTACAAATAAATCCTATAAATATATTTGATGTTTCCTAAGAGCAATTTTGAAGAGAGATATTATGTCTTCTGAAAACATTCATGACATCGTTTGACAAAAGCTCCAATTTGTAAGTATAAATTAATCATTTTGTAAATAATACACCTTTCATTATTTGACTTTCATGAGAATAAACGAAACTGGAATGTGACACTTAAACTCGAAAAGCATTTTGTCTTTTCTTCATAACGTACCCATTCATTAGGAAATGAAGCCATAATAATAAGATGAGATAGTAATATAAATATTGTAAGAAAGGGCTTTTTCCTCCAGACAGACTTTATTCACCCAGATGTTATACCTCAGTTTTGTTTTTTAGTTTGTTTGTTTAATTTTTTTTTTTTTTTATGTGGACATATTTGGCTCCTTACCATGTTAATATGATAACACAATCAAGTCTGAACATTGTTTGCATTGGCTAACAAAGGGCAAAGATTTTTTTTGTGTAGTTTAATTCATCCAGTTGATTTTCTTCTTTGTAACAATGAACAAAATGTTTTCATGTGCCTTGAATCAAAAATATTAAAACTGGATTCTGAAAAGTGTCGGATTGAACGTCTGTATTGTTGACTGAGTGCAAAAAAGAAAAATGGTTATTGCTTTTTTTTTTTTTGTGATTCTGCGCTGCCTTATACATATTACCTTCCTTCGGCATGATAATTTAAGATTTAATAGGATTAGTGGTTCTGAGCGTTTGGGCTCATGTGATTGAATATGCTGAGCCCAGGCGCTGTGATCTCCTCCAGTTTCTTTCTCTGACGCAGATTTGACATTTCCACCTCCTTAGCTTACAGCTATGATAGCATAGACTTCAGAGCCGCTGACAAACCTGTGTAATTACAGTATGTTTCCATCCTATGTATAACTGAAATAAATGTTTAGTGCTTTGCCAACTGCACATTGCAATGGTTTGCATTCACTTACAGATTATCCTTTATAGTGAGGGAATGAGATAATACAATCGATGGATTAAGCCAAAGGAAGGGTTTTTTACACCATCTATATATTTTAAACTATTGTGCCAACACTGCATGACAGCAACATTCCTTAGGCTTCCTAATTGCACCACCGACTCCAGTCAAGCCACATGTTGGACAAACAGACTCCACAGTTCCAGCCCTGCCTCAAAAAACGCCATTATTGAAGGCCAATTAACCAACATTGGTGATACTCTGCTAAGCCATTTGAGTGGCTGCGGTCAACTATCTGTGTGTGAGCAACCCCATCAATGTTAAGTTCCAATTAAAAAGCAAAACCTCAACACAAATTGTCACTTTTCTGTGGACTACCACTGAATCAGTTCATTTGTACAGACTGTGGTGACATTTTATGATGTTTTAATGTGATTTTTTTTGGGGGGGGGACTTCATATTGTTTAAATGAAATAGAATTTAGAATCATAATCCACACAATAGCAGCTCACACTGGTTTTGTCTAGGCTACGGAGTCCCCGGAAAACCCAAATTGAACCCAAATTGATAGTTATCATTCCTTCCCCTTTGGGTTTCTTGCTCTAGCAGTGGCAAGTATGAAGGAACAGATAAATGTACGCTGGTAAAGCATGCAACGCATCATGTTTTGCAAAACAGATGTGACAGAATGGTCACAATATGAATTTCCATCACATCAAAAGTGGCAACATCAGAAAGTGTGGCGGGTTCCTTGTGTATGTTTTCTGATAGAAATGGTGAAAGCCTTACACGGTGAATGTACAGCTCAAGGATTAGATCACAATGAAGAAAAATCGAATAAATGTTTGTACTTGGAAGGAATTTTTTCCTAGCCAATTAATTTCCTAGCTGCTGACGAAATTGGCTTCAAGCACTTAATTTTTGACACCTCTATGACAACAATGGCAGAACTCTGGCAGCACAATAA
Source organism: Remorina albescens (assembly GCA_034769265.1). NCBI lineage: Eukaryota > Metazoa > Chordata > Actinopteri > Carangiformes > Echeneidae > Remorina > Remorina albescens. Next base: position 5,136,109 of record CM068478.1, on the reverse strand, counting down.
CCCCTCTGTGTCCACATATTTCCTAAAAGTTTCCAACAACTGTGTGTCACTCGACACTTCTCTGTGTCACACCTGAGTAAATAAAACATGTAATGACAGACTGGATAATAAAATACACTGTCGAAACCAACAGCATATTGTTAAATATTTATATAGCCTATGATGTCAAGTTGTCAGAGTCATCAACTTACAGCATGTTGTTGTTTTCCTGACATTTCATGTAGTGCCACCACCGTCCTTTTACATTATTCAAACACAAACAACTCGACCCCTTAAATGAATTTTCTGTTTTAAATTTGAGATCTACGAGTAAAAAAACTAAATGAGAAACACAGCAGCGATTGCGACACTCACATTAACCAACCTTAAACTCATCATATTCATCTGACAGATTTCAGCAACGCTTAACTGAAAAAAAAAATTGTTGACTCCAGTGAGGTCTGTTGAGGTTTTGCCGTCAAAATCTAGAACTGTTTTCATTCTGCTCGATGAACCAGTACATCTGTTGGTACTGTCTCTCAGCACTCCTTAAATCTGCATGCTGGCATGCATGAATCCTGTTCAGTCAGGGAAAGCACATATGGTGATGAGTATTCACAACGTCTGTGCCCCTCACAATTTTTGCTTGGGCTGATGGCCACTTTGGACGGTCATCATTTTCTTTTTCTTTTTTTTTTCTCCTCATTTTGAAATTAATATGGGGCCACCTGTCTGAAGGCAGAGGAACATGGTTCACTGTTCGCTGAAACTGCTTGCTGAATCAAAAGAAGGAAAGGCAACACAAGCTGGAGTCGAGTGAGAGTATGCTGCTGGGGTAAGAGGCTGCTTGCTAACGCTGAAGCTATCCACTCTCACCTGGTCTGCAAGTCATAGACGATCTGCTGGGACACCCACTTTGGTCAACATGGCAAAGATGTTCTGTCAAAATCTGCCATAGTCTTCACAAACATTTGAAGAGAGAAGGAGATAAAAGAGGAGAGGAGGGGGGGGTTCAGTGGAAGTGAGGTGTTAAATTTGTTCTCAACTATTCTTACCCATTTCTCTACCCACTTAATCCTTTTTAGGGTCAAAAAGGGCTGAACCATATCACATTCTGATCTAAGCCCGAGGACTCTGAGGACAAACATGAAGACAGATATCTGGTTTAAGGTAATGTACAGTTCAAGTTCCTGAAAAAACAAAAAGTTCTGCAAATTAGATTTTGAGCAAAACATGGCAGCAAACAACTATTTTCTTTTCTCAGTTCTTCGTTATGGTCCCTGATCTGGTCTGGTCTGGGCCATATCCCTCCTGTTCAACCACAGAGGCACCACCTAGAGGTGAGATAGTACAAGGCACTCAAAATTTGCAAAACTCAAAACTCAAATTGCAATTTTTGCCAGTTCCTGAAATGTTAATGCAACAATAAGAAAACTATTTAAAAGAAATCACATTAAAAAAAAAAAAATCAGTTTTTCTTTTTGTTTTCAACCAAAACATTTGCCCTTCAACTGCTTTTCACCAAAACTGCACAGTGACCAAGAGTGGGGAAACTGGACAATAGTCCAGGAAGATAATGGCTGTAAACGTTTATTCAAGCAAGAGAAGATAGAGAAGATCATAAAGAAAACTTGTTTAAAATAGCCAAAGTTGTTCATAGCTTTGCAGAGAGGAACATCAGAAACAGTTTGTATTGATTGCCGACTCTTTTGTAGCAAGATAATTGCTTGTTATCTCGGTTTCCTGGAAGCACAGAATTCCTACAGACACAAAACGCCTTCTCTGTGTACAGCATTAACTTTTTTTGAGTAGCCTGTTGATTTCTTTGCGTCTCTCCGGTAAATACATTTTGAAAGCAATTTTTCAAGTCTATTTAAACTGCAAATGATACCCCACGCTCATCATATGTCACATCCAGTTGGAAGTAGAAGGAGCCACAAAGCAAGCAAAAGCCACTGTCGGTGCTGGAGAGATATTAATCAGTAATGCAGGTCATGGCTTACAAAAAGCCTTTGTTCGAGTGAGCCAAGAAACTTCTGCCTCCTCCTGTCAAAGACACTTCTGGAGTTCAAGTATTCCCTGTTCAAACAGTTTCATTGGGAAACACTCCAACAGCACTGTGCCTCTTCGCCCAACCCATCACTTCATCCTAACCTGCCGCTGACTGCTGATCTGGAGAGGCCATGGGAACACTCTTCACTCGCAGGTCTCCATTTTCTTCTGGCTGCTCTTACATAGGCATTTCCCAGAATAAGCCTAAACAATGACTGCCCCCCACCTAATCTATAAAACCATGTGTGCCCCCAACTCACCTAACACACCAGAGCTTTGCATCTTCTTGTATCCTCGCTGCTTTTTCACTATCTGAGCAAACACAAAAAGAACAATCTTGGGGGCAATTGGCATTCCAAAGTGGATGGTTCCCCACCAGGGGGGAAGGTGACTTCTTCAGTCAAGGACATGCTCTGGCTGCGGTCTGTGAACAGCCTCTTGGGGGAAATCTGAATAGTAATCTGTGCACAGAAACTACGGCTCAGGCACAATTAATTCAAGAACCGTTTGGGTTCAGCCATACTAAAGACAAGGGAAAGGCGACTATCAATTCAGCGGTTATCAAACTGTGAGGTGTGCCTCCCTTGGTGGAGGGAAAGATCCAGCATGAGGCAAAAGCAATATTGTTCAGTGGTAAGTTATTGTATTTCTATTGATTTGGCCGGTTTTTCAACATGGTCAACATTTTAAATTGCAGCAGAGCATGTGACACACAGCTCATAGAGACAGTTTAAGATCGGGCCTTACATCTGCAATTTGCATTGAAATCTGTACCCCTTCTCTCTGAGTCAAAGCTTAAAAAATCTAATCTTTGATACATATCAGCGGAAATTCGAATGAGTATCAATTAGTTTGGAAAAATATTTATCAATTTAAAAAAATGCATTATAATTGTGAGCAATAGCACAACATTTAAATTAATGAGGAGTGTTAAGACTCTTAATCCTTCGCAATTTTTTAAAAAAACGGAGTGATCTCATTATTGTGAAATTTAAACTCACTGATGCTTTACTCTGTTTTTCCCCAAATGATTGTGTCACTCCTCCAAATGCGGAGTCCAATGTTCAGAAACAGCATTGGGAAACAGTGACATAGAGAAATTAAAGAAATGACAAACTATATAAGCCTCAAGCACTCTTTTGAAAAAACAAAACAAAACAAATGGTCTTCAAAACAGTCTGAAGGAGTCTGAAGGTTTATGTTCACACAAAAAAATTGCCAGTCAGCTCTCATGAAGCTCAAAGCTGAATAAACATTCATGCGTCTTACTTCCTGCACAGGCAATGAACTCTACTTGGATGCTTGATGAGCACTCCACACAAGATTTAATACTTCATCTCAGTTATTGTGAGCTTTGAAAACATTGTTTCATGTATAAGTCTGTGATGGTTTTGGCTTGCGAGGAGCACAATAAAGGAAAGGAAAGCTTCGTTTCAGTAATATGACAGATTCATAATTCCCTTGATCTTGGAAATCAAGAGTCAGGAGCTGTCAGTTCAGTCAAAATATAAAATAACTTTGTTCTCTTTTAACAAATATTATGTGTGTGTAAAGGTTTTGATATGTCATATTTCTGCTGCTACCAAAATACAGCAGAGATGAGTAGGATTTTGTTTGTAGTGGCCACAACTCTGAGAAATGTCATTGAAACTTTAGCAATTTTCATCTTTCCAGACACAGCGCCGCTCTTATTCCCAGACTGTGCTGAGATTAGTTTTCATACAGACCCATATCTTTTGTAAACAGCTACAATCAAAACTGCCAACGGCAAAGTATTTGGATGGTTGGATATATAAAGGCTCATTTATTCCGGGCAAATACCAAATATACAGAAATCACCGCTCCTGCTCATGACAAAAATACAGAAAAAAAAACTGTAGGTTTATGGTATGTATGAGATACCATGTCTGAATTTTAACTTTTAAAAGTGGCTGTATCCTAATTTATATTTAATCACTCAGGATTATCCTCTGAGGATGCAGCTCACCTTGGCCTCACAGAGATGTGTAGCTATTTTCATCTTATTACGTTGCCGTCCAGTCAGTTTTAAGCAAACCAGTTCTGAAAACCCAACGGTGAAAGGTGAAACATGAGCTACAGAGTCTAACATTTAGTATTCAGAGCTGAGATGGCAGGGACCAAAAACAGAGCTAAAAGAGACCTCCCTGAATAAATACAAATCTTAAAAAAAAAAAAAAAAATCTATTCTGAATTGATTTATTAAATATAATTTGGGTCATAAAACACAAATAATTTAATATGCTCGTTGATATTCAGTTAGTGTTGAGTGCTTATTTATTTTTTAAACGCAGTTCGCAAACCAGCAGGTGACGTCACGTGCGTCACGCCTCGGTTTACGGCAGCCCGGCGTGCGTCAGGTGCGGTTATCTGTTGTTGGAAACACAAACACAGACGGCAGAGAGACCGGAGACTTTTGGACGTTTGGAGGCCTCACATGAAAGAAAAGTGACGGATCACCGGCATCACCAAGAACGGGTAAGACCAGGAACCTGTTCCCCCACCCGAGTCATAAAAACATCCACCGATCAGCAACAACGTCACAACCACATGCCTGATATTGTGTAAGTCCTCCTTTTGGTGGCGAAACTGACTCCACTAGACCTCTGAAGGTGAGCTGTGGTCTCTGGCACTAAGACCTGAGCAGCAGATCCTTTAAGTTATGGGACGGGGCACATCCCACAGATCCTGGACTGGATCAAGATCTGGGGAACTTGAAGCAGAGTCAGCATCTTGATTTGGTTGTTGTGTGTCTCAAACTGTTCCTGAACCATTTCTGCAGGTGCAACCAGGTGGGAAATTCTGCTTCTATGAACGGTCTGCAGTAATGTTTAGTTTGGTGGTACAGGCAGGACTTGAGGGTTCCCAGTAAAACTATCGCCAAAGCATCATCCTGCCACCTGCTAGCCCGCTTTCTTTCCATACTGCATGATGGTGCCATGTCTTCTCCGACCGTCTGCATGATGAAAAGCTACACAGCTTCATACACAACAAACTGCATCAGCCGTTTCAGTGCTTTGAGCTGCGGTAGCTCTCTTTATGGATTGGACCACACAACGCTCCCTACAGGCCCCCAGTTTTCCTATCAGGCCGCTGCAAACCGGAAACATCTAACAAGAGCAGCTGTTTTGACAACTAGATCCAGTTGTGTAGCTCTCCACAATTTGGCCCTTGTCAAAGTCACTCTCATCTTTACAGTTCTCCAATTTTCCTGCTTCCACTGTATCAGTTTAAAGGACCCAATGCCATCTTGCTGTTTAGTATACCCCTCACCTGTCCGTGGTCATGATGTTATCGATCAGCGGTGAATGGTTACATTGGTTTTTCATAAATTTGTACTCATCTTTCTCTGTGTAGTTAAAAATATAGAGGTAGAATAAATAACACTGGGAATAATTCTAAAGAGAAATTAAATAGATAACAACCAAAATTAGCCTTGAGCATAAAAGAAAATCCTCCAAACAGTCACTGTCTGAAGATTTCTTTTCATACAAGTCATCTCTCATTAACCTCAAAGCTCAATAAACAGTCATGTCTTCAGTTCACTCAAAATGTAATTTTTTATTGATTTACATGTAGAAGCCTCATGCTGTCTTTTTGTGTGTGAGTGAGTGAAGAGGTGAGTTGGATTATGTCCATAGTGGCCACAAAAATGTCGTTCAACCTTTTGCAATTTCCATCTTTTGCAGACATACGCTGCTGCACTGAATTTAATGTTCTATCTCTCTAAACATTCCTGAAACTGCCATTATTAGGGAATGCTGGTTCTATGAACGGGATGTAGTTAGTCTGCAACACTGCATAAAGTGAGCCACAATCTGAATTTGGTGTTTGATAAATTGGAGGAGATTCTAATGAAAAACAGAAACAAAAAAGGAAGAAATGAACTATTTTATTTGACTGCAAACTTTGTTCAAATTCACAACTGTGACGCTGGACGTTAAGCTCGTTTCAACTAATGTGAGCTGCAGTTTGAGCTGTCTATGATCAAGTTGAACTCGATTATTATATTATGTGATTATCATGATTAAAAAAAAAAGATATATTAGATTGAACTCTTGATCTAAGCAGAGGAGGAAGATAAATGTATGTCAGAAAGTATGTGTTTCAGCTCGAGTTCCCAGGAAAAGGGACTGTGGTGTTAAAGCAGCATTAAAATGAAATTAAATTCAATAGTTCTGCCTGGCTGGACTCTTTTGGACACACGGCAAAGGGCCTATAGGAGCTTTGGTTGTTACTGGTAAGGTTTGATGATTGAGGCCAGGTAAGTCTAATAAGTAATAAGTTTGACTTAAAAATCTCATATTTTGGTATTTCATATTTCAAACGATCGTGCTTTCATATTTCATGCGCTCTTTCTCTCCTCTGCGCGTGCACCCAAGCACGAAGACGCACTGGGGGCGGCTCCGATCTGACGCCAAAACCTCATTCTTATTTCTCATCTGCAACTTAAGTCGCCGCGCAGCTGCCGGCTGTTCCTCCTCCTCCTCCTCCTCCTCCTCCTCCGCGTAACGCTGCGAGCTGGATTCATTAAAAGTCGAGAGAGGAGCGAGGCAGCTGGATGATGTCACATCCGTACAGAGGAAGGGTCGCTACGCTTTAAAACGCCGCTCGGATTTATTTATTTATTTATTTTTTGCTGCGTGCGTGCCCGCAAACTTTTTTTTTTAAAATTGTCCTCCCCTTCTCAGTGACGAGGCTTCTCTCCCCCAGCTGTCCACATGGCGTGCGTAACGGGGACCGGCGGATGGATGCGCCCCCCCTCTCCTCCTCCTCCTCCTCCTCCTCCTCCCCAGCAGGAAGCCACGGTTGGTGCTGCTGCCAGCGCGTAGTGGACGCGGCGGCGGAGCCGGAGCTGGTGCGACCCGAGGCGGGCACAAACTTGCGTGACAGTCGCTGTTGCAGCGGCGGCGGCGGCGGCAGAATGTGGTCGCTGTCCGTGGTGCTGAACCCGCTGCTCTTCCTGCTGCTCTTCGGTTATTGCCCCTCGGTGGTGAGTTTCCCCCCTTTTTGGATTTTCTCTGAGACAGCTCGGACTTAACTTCAACAACAGCACTGTAAATCTGTAATCTGTAATCTCACATCGGTGCCAGAAAGTTCAGGTCAGTAGGAGGAGGAGGGGGGTGTAATTAATTAATTAGAGGGAGGTTGGGGCGGGTGGGGTGGGAGAGGGATGGTGAATTAACAAAACCCACAGAATGAGTCGTTTCTGTTTCCTGGCATTATTGCTTGTTTGGCTCATTCTTTGCTGCTGTCACTGAAGCCAATGTACGTTCCAGTTCAAACAATAAAAGTGGCACTAAATATTGGAATAAAATAAAATATATACATGTATAATATATATTGAATGTAAAGTAGTGATGCAGGCAGAGACAGCCTTGCAGCACTCATGTTTACTGCCTACATCAACCACATAGCTCTGATATTGATCCTGGAGTATTGCCAAGCTTATAAGTCACTTTTAAGGGAGAGTTCAGTCATTGTCAAAAAAAAAAAAAAAGATAATGAATTAATAAATAAATATTACTGCTGGGGATTATTGCTGATATATTGCTGCACTCCCTCCAGACGAAGAAGAAGCAACGCTAAACATATTGAATTTGTTACATTTGATCTCTTTACATTTTAATGGGATTGAATCTGTCATCATTTTTGATGGGTTTTTTTTTTTTCTCATGCTACCACTGTTTCGAAAATGTAACGTATAATGAGAAATGTTTCATCCTGCCAGTTTAAGCCCCTGAAACGGCAATACATTTGGGAGAATATTGCAATTTAGGAGGAACATCTTGCCTATCACCAAACCATTTAGACCAGGGCTGTGGACGATTAGGTTCATCCCAGCCATGCAGAGTGAAATCCCTGTGCAAGTGTTGCAACGTGCCCTCCCATAGCATCAACTGGAAAAGTGGTGTATAGAACTAATGCTGTCAGTTTGTTCAGGGGGGGAAAGAAAAAAAAAAAGATGTTTGCAGGCTGAGTTGGTGCTCGAAACTGTATTCAGTTCTGTCAGAAAGTCTAAATGAAAACCCAAAACAAAAGAGGAGCCAGCTGTCTGAATAATTTAATGAAAGAAAAACTCTTTGTATAGAGTTCCCTTGCAAAAAAAAAAAGAAGCCTAGTTGGAGAGTGCATCTGGTTTGGCTGAGCTACAGATTTTAATGAGGAAATGTGGAAGTGAGAAGAGGGGAAAGGATGTGCGTCACTCAAGTGACAGAGGAGAAAGACAGTTTTAACAGATTAGTGAAACTGGCTTCCTTTTAGGAGCCTTTCGAAGCGAAGTGAGGGAAAGCGGGGCTGTGGATGTTTCTTTTCTCCTCCCCTCTTATATCCCATTCAGCTATGATGCTGAGAGAGGCTGATTTCAGCTACAGTCACGGTGCACCAAGCCTTCCAGTCTCCCCAATAATTTCATGGACTACCACAATATATCAGACATGACCTCCAAATACTTCAGTTCAGCGTCACTTTTTTTTTTTCTGCTGCTTTTCTCTCTGAGTGTAGGACTTAAGAGGGAGAATTTTTTAAATGTGGAGGTGAGATTATTATATTTGGCTTTAGGGTCTTTTTTTTTTTTTATCAGATAGTCGTATAAATACCAGCTATGTATGAGGGCATCAGTAGAACGAGCTTTAATTTCTACATTACAAACTACAAGCAAACAATTGGAAGGTGGACAAAGATCGGAACTGCAGTGCTTTGATAATGCCAGAAAAGATTTCCTTACAATCTGATAACTATAATTTAGAGAGTAAGCTGGGGGAAAGATTGAAAGCTCAGGAGATTGATTGTATAGAAGGTTTCTTATTCATTAAAACTATTTACTGACAGGAAATGTTGCAGAATGCAACAGTTTAAAGTAAACAGATTCTATATTGCAAAATAGCACTTAATGGCTTGGGTGAGCATTTGATTTTTAAAATGCATTCCTTTTTATGGCATTATTGCAGTATGAATGAATAATTTTTTCACCTTCATGAAACAGCCTCTCAGCTGGTGACAATGATGAGTCAAAGCCTGCTTATCTTCCTTGGTGTGACGTCTTCGACTGCTCAGATGGGGCATGATCTTTCCAAATGCTCTTTAAACTGCTCATGCTGACAGGCAAGGATGAATGGGAGGAGGGAAGAATGCCTGCACTTATTAACAGGGCACATTTATAATTTTTTGTGCCCACTGGCTTCAAAGGAAAATATGTTTCACCTGTTATTTTCTCAGCAGAGAGGACGTAAAACAAAATCCAGACATTCGTTGGTTGTCTGCCAAAGAGGCTAGTAGAGTAGAAGAATTTACCATCCACAGTCAAAGGTTGGCAGCATTTGGCTGAACACTTGGGTTAATTTCCCAGGCTACACAAAACAGAAATATTGTTTTAATACTTACTGTCTTTTTGTGTCTCATACGTATCAACTTTTCCAGCACTTGGGATGTTTTAATCAATATTTAGTGCAATGCTAGTTTATCCTTTTTACGCACTCTGGACAGTGTTTGATGGTGTCGCATTAAAATATGCTGCACTAGCTTATGATGCATCACTTTATGTTTTGTAGCCTTTATACTCTAAAGCTGTGGAGCATATTGAATGTAATAAAGGATGGGAAAAGCTCCCACAAATCAGCTTTATCTGCATCTTCCGGCAGGACTTTCAGTTAAGGCATTGGAAGGTCTAGTGAGGAGAAACAGAGGAATTTCAACACTGGGGTTATTAATTCAGGCCAGGAAACACTGTATATTGTTGAAGAAGAAATTCACAGGAGACCATATACTGCGAGTGCAAGAATATCTTACAGCAAAAGCAGTTTGTTCTTTCAAAGCCCATACTTTTTGTAAGTCGGTGAAATTGGTTGGTGTCAGAGCTTTAGGAGCATAAGGCAGAAAAATGGATGACCCATGAGGGAGTGTGGGGGGGGGGTAAGAAAACCATCATTGCTGTGTGGCGCAGTTTCATTGATAGCGATATCATCAGCGTTAACTTTATTTGATGTGTCTGCCTGTAGATGTGTGTGTGCCCTGTTTTTGGGACTGTGCCTGTGATTCTGTATGCAGACCATCAGGCCAAAGGAAGGGTGGCAGGTGTACAGCTCAGCTCAGGATGCAGATGGGCGTTGTATCTGCACAGTGGTGGCACCTGAACAGAATCTGTGCTCCAGAGATGCCAAAGGCAGACAGCTCCGCCAGCTCCTGGAGAAGGTGTGTGCACACAGAGCCACACGCGGACACATTTCTGTTTATACAACACACACACACACACAGACACCCACTCACACATTCACACATGCACACATGCACACATGCACACACCACTTTGCACATTTACAGTAAGCACTTGGAACACCTGTATTCATAAAGACATTTCACATTGATTTCTAGCATTATTTGTGCATCTTTGTTGCCTTAATCCTCAGAGAGATTGCATCGGCCAGGTCCATAACTCTGTTTTCCACCTCTGCATATATTACATGGGTGACATCAGCTGAATGGCTGCTTGTGAAGATGAGAAGGCTTTTCATCTCACTTTAACACAGCTGGAGTGCCCCACGTCTGAACCATTCAAAGTTAATGCTAAAGTTTGGAGCATAGCACTGTCTGGCTTTACACATTTGACTGGGAATGCCATTTCTAACAGGGCGTGTTAGAATAACATTCTGGCATAATTTTTTTTTCACATCTACCACCACAGAGTTAAAAAACAAACAAACAGAAACACACATTTTGGATAAAAATCATACAGTGAAAATTTGCTCTGAACATGAAAGCCAACATCGTGAACTGAAGTAAAAACCAAATATAATGTAATTCCAAATGTTATTTGTTTTTGTTGTTGTTGTTGTTTTTTTCCAGCATGACATAAGGGATTTAATGCTTTATCTACAAACAAACGACTCAGAACTGGAATCACTTTCCTAAAGTAACACACTGTAGCCTATATTTAATGTTGTATGCCAAAGGGAGTTCTCCGTCATTCACTGGGGCCTTTGACACTAATGTACTAAGCTGCCGCAGGGGCTTCAGTGGGGCCATTTTAGAATCCCTCTACCAGAGTCAGACAAGTATGCAGAACACAACGTGCGAATGTTATGCCACTTTGCTAGTGATGTGCTCCAGTATTGTTGCAATTCTAGTCAAAGAGAGGGAAGAGAAAGGGCCGTATTCCTTCTTGTTCAGATGTCCCAGAAACCTAGTGAGCTTTTGTTAAAGCAGAAAGAGGCCCAGTGAGGTTTCTGTGTCAACGAAATGCTCCACATCCGGCAGATTCAATAGTTCATCCATGACATTTGGAGGAAAAAAACAAAAAACATGCAATTTTTTGTGATCTATAGCTGATAAAGTGATACATAGGTCTAAATACTGAGAGGAAGCAACAGCCCCATGCCCGTCTAAAATGAATGTGAAGCTCCATCCAGCTCACACGCTGACTGATAAAAGACAATCGCATTGGAGGTCAGAATGTTGATTTATTCCTTGGGACGTTGGAGCATGGCAGGCTACCGAACGGCTGAACATGGAGGACATTTTAATCCCGTGGTGGAAGGAAAAATCAATGCAGTGCTGTTTCATTCTTTTCAAAAGGTGCAGAACATGTCGCAGTCAATCGAGGTGCTGAACCTGCGGACACAGAGGGACTTTCAGTATATCATGAGGATGGAGAGCCAGATCAAAGGCCTGCGGTCAAAGTTTCGACAGATTGAATCGGACAGGAAGACGCTCGTCAACAAAAACTTTCAGGTATATATATATATATATTTTTTTTTTTTTTTGCTTTAAGTTTAAGCCTGTGAGGAACATCACAGGAGAGCCAGGGGAAGGATATCTTCTAAAGAGAAACATCTGAAGTGATAAACTTTCAGACTTGATCAGAAGGATGCAGGTCTGTGGCTGACCGGCCAAGGACAAGGCTGTCTTAAGAGCCAGGCAGGCTGTGTCCAGCATAGAAAGCAGTGAGTGACAGCAAACTTCTTGAATGTTTCCATGATGTTTATTCATTATTTACTTGTTTAAAGGCTGGGGACACTTTGAGTTGCATGTGTATAAACAGAAGTGTGGTTACAGTAACAGTCATTCTCCGTCACGTGCATCTGGTGTGTGCACAGTATGAAAGAGTCTAATTGTGATATTGACTCATTAAAGTTGATGGTGATGGCAAATCAGGAATTTGGTGCAAAAGTATTTATAATATATTTTCACAGTTGCAAGAGGACTTTAAGATAATTTGGCATTGTATCATTGACATTGCCTTTACATAACACTAAGTAGGGCGATTACTACAATAATTATCATTAATATCTATCCATTAGAAGAATTATGTTATGTATATTCTTACTGGAATTTCTACCTCCTGCTTTCTCTTTTGTTACAGAACTCTGTGCTTTCTCCTGATAAACCTTTCATATATTACAATTTATTTTTTTTGCTTCGTTTAATTTAACTCAAACAAGAAAACAAAATTTTGCTGTTTTCCCCCCAAGCAGTTTTTTGTTATAATAATCATTTAATGAGAAGCTGAAAAAGAGTCAGTCTTTATGCAACACCTTTATCAAGTATTGACTCACTACTATAAGAAGATGCAGGTATTTCAATATCTATATATTAGTGAAAACAGATCTCAGAGGTGCAAGGATAGCGCTCAGTTTCCCTGAATATTATTTCCCGCCTCAATTAAAGATGTTTGCAATGTCCCTTAAAACATCCTGGAATTGCTCCACTGAAAACAAATGAAATCGTTCTCCCAGAGTTAAGTCAAGACATGCATTTCTGTGGCGATGTGTTCTTTGTGTTTTCTAGGAGCTAAAGGGAAAGATGGAGTCCCTGCAGCCGCTCATCCCTGTCCTGGAGCAGTACAAGACAGACGCCAAGCTCATATCCCAGTTCAAAGAGGAGATCAGAAACCTGTCCGGTGTGTTGATGGGCATCCAGGAGGAGATGGGAGCCTATGACTATGAGGAGCTGCAGCAGAGGGTCTTAAACCTGGAAAATAGGCTCCGAAACTGTATGAGCAAACTCAGTGAGTCCATTGCAGAGAAATCTCAGCCGGGGCATGGTGACCCGAGATTAGTCTAGGGCAAAGAGATCTTCTGGCATATTTCTTGCAGATTGCTTTTTGGATACTGAACTGCTACTGGAGGCAGAAATGATGTTAGTGGTCTGAGAAAACTTCTGTTTACACAGTCACGTAACAATTTTCCAAGCCAAAGTTAAACAGCGGTATCATCAAGTAAAAGTGCAGCCCTTACACAAACCTTTTTTTTTTTTTCTTTTTGATTTGCTCTTGTTCTTTCATTGCCATTTACAACCAGCCACTGAAAAGCTTTGGTTTGCTGCATGCACTCAGGTCGAACTCAGCTAATAAGATCAATTCGGCCTCCAAAGCATCTTTGACTCTGATAAAGGTTTGCATAGCTAAAGCTTGCCAACTCCCAGGTTGTCAACATTGATGAGGCCTGTCAAAGTGTCAAGCTAAACAGCTAACATATGAATGCTAATGGAATTATAGATGGATATCTGTTTGAGCTGGCGATTATCACTCAAACCTTCATTAAGTTTGAGCTTTGATTGAGTGAAACAGCAGTTAAGGATTTTGCAAAATGCAGGTGATGACCCCACCCTCGTTTGGCACAATTCAAGCTTCTGGCAAGATGAATAAAGTGTAACTTCGACTACTCCTAAGACCAAACCATGTGGGATAAATGTTCAGCTTTGACACATGAGAAAGAATGGTATAAGTTATTGTATAGTGGAATTTTCTTGTTATCCTCTGTGTCTCTATAACAGTAAAAGGAAACATGTGGTATGCGCAGATGCTGCTCGCAGAATATCCAGAACCAAAACCTTTTTGATTGAAAAATGAGCCACTACCAGATTCAAGTACTCCAAGAGCTTTCAGATCTGTTCCACTTTATTCAAACCGTAACACTGGCTGTGTTTTTTTGTGGAGCGAGCGACAGAGGAAAAAATGGGAGCATGAGATGTTTGTGCTCTATGTGACCAGATTTTTATAATGTGTTCACAGCATGTGGGAAGCTGATGAAGATCACTGGGCCACTGACAGTGAAAACGTCAGGCACCAGGTTTGGAGCCTGGATGACTGACCCACAGGCCTCTCCCAAAAACAACCGGGTGAGTCCAGCTGATGTGCTTTTCTTTATACGAAATGCTTTGAAGCAAGACTGAGTAATTTAATCATTTACATACAACAGCTGCTTCCCTCCTGCTGTACAGGGGCAGGAGGGGGTCATGTCAAATTGCAACACCACGCTCCTCAAAAGCTTCTCGTACATTTAGATTCTGAGTTCAAACGTAAAATCTGATACAATTTGTCTATTTCTTTGTGCATGAAACTGATTATTTTAACTTAAATATGGAAAAATAACCAAATTTACTGCAAGAGTCAGAATCTGTTTTGTACTTGACCCAGAACCTTCAACATGGTGTTCTTCAGAATAGGTAAAAAGCCAGCATGTGCATCACAAGATGTCCTGCACTTGGTCAATTAAAACCTGGAGCTGTCTTAGAAAGAAAGACTTTTTGTTTATAGTGCGTTCAGGGTTAAACTGCATAGATACTTGACAGCTGACAAACTTGTGAAATGCTTTTCCTTCCCCTCATAAAAGCATTTGCAAAGCTGTTTTTTAAATACCCCTCTATACTACAGGGGCCAAGTGGCAGGTTCCCCTCCAGGAAATTCACAAACAAGTTGCAATTCAAGTTGAAAAAGAAAGAAGAAAAATAGTCACAAAAAAAAACCAAACATCCTTTACATTATGCGTGACTACATAACATTTTTATTCGCTTTGTTTTGAGCCAAATTGTTTGAATGTTTTGAATGACAAAACATTCAAACAAATACAATTGACAATGTAATTTCTTTTATGTGCCATAATTCTTTTTAGTTTTTGTTTTCTTTTTTCGTGTGTTCTTGTGATATAATCTGTCACCATTTGCACTTTTATGTAAAAAAAAAAAATTCTGTCCATATTTGCTGGCAGAAGAAGACGTTGAGATATTGTATCTCAGATCTTACTGTTTCCAGTAAGATAAATAAAATAAAATAGCCTTAACCACTACCAGCTGCCATTTGGTGTTGCACAATGAATAAGGATTTTTTATTTTAACATTTCTCTCTCTCTGTGGCCCAGCAAAGTTCCCTCCAGACATGAACGTTAGGTTAATTGGCGATTCTACATTGCCTGGAGGCGTGAATACGCGCACGACTGGTTGTCTGTCTCTCTATGTCAGCCTTAGGCTATAAATAAATTTCATTTCTTTTTTTTTTTTACTATCATCTGGGGATAAATGAACTAATTCTTGCAGCTTGTCTTTATAATCACAGAAAATATTCAACTTCATTTGATGTAAATATTTTCTTTAATAAAAGAAAGGGGGAAAACTTTTTCTTCCCAATTATCGCCACAGTGTCTGCTCATGTTATCCTGACAGAACATGAACACAAAAACATCAAGACTGTCAGGAGTCTTGACAGGATTAGAAGAATTTTGCAGCCATAATCCTTGTTTTGTCATTTGTGGTGAACTCTTCTTCTGTCCACATGGTAAAGCCCGGGAAAGCAGAACAATACTACTTACCTATAAGAATATCTGCTGCTATTTTAAAGCTTTTTTGATCTGATCCTTTGCTCCAGTCCATCCATCTAAAAGGGAGTCAACCCGCAGAGACCGCAGACTCCCTCGGTTCCCGTATGAACTATTATGAAAGAGAATAAAAGTCCATCAGTCACCATCTGGCCTCTAAAATTGTTTGGACACTGGCTGTTCCCTGGGATGAAGCTGCTGCCATCTGCAATTTTTCTTTTTCAGGAAATACCCTGTTTTCTTATGTTTTTTTTCATTTTATCATATAGATTGCACTTTTGAGGAGGATCAAAACTTTATAGAGGTATCAGGGATGATTTTTTATTTACAGCTGGCTTCGAACAACCAGTTCCTTGTAACTGAAAATCACAGGATTGTCATGTGTTTGTGTTCATCACCAGGTCTGGTACATGGACAGCTACACCAACAATAAGATAGTTAAAGAGTATAAATCCATCGAGGACTTTGTGGCAGGAGCCGAGTCGAGAACGTACAACCTTCCTTTCAAATGGGCGGGAACCAACCACGTGGTTTACAATGGCTCCCTGTACTACAACAAAATGCAGAGCAACATTATAGTGAGGTACAGCTTCGAGACGGGCCGCGTGGTCACGCAGAGGGCTCTGGAGTCGGCAGGCTTCCACAACGTCTACCCCTACACCTGGGGGGGCTTTTCGGATATCGACCTGATGGCAGATGAGCTGGGGCTGTGGGCCGTGTACGCAACCAACCAAAACGCTGGGAACATCGTCATCAGCCAGCTGAACCCCGACACGCTCCAAATCTTCAACACGTGGAACACAGAATACTCAAAGAGGAACGCCGGCGAGTCTTTTATGATCTGCGGGACGCTCTACATCACCAATTCCCACCTTACCGGCGCCAAGGTGTACTACGCTTACTCCACCAGAACCTCCACTTACGAGTACACAGACATTCCTTTCCATAACCAGTATTTCCACATGTCTATGCTGGACTACAACGCCAGGGACCGCACCCTCTACGGCTGGAACAACGGCCACCAGGTCCTGTTCAACGTTACACTTTTCCACATCATTAAAACTGAGGACACTTCTTAAGCAGAGGAAACTATGAAAAAAATGGGTGGCTTCACCTGAATGTTCTGATGAATTCTATTTATTTTTTTAGTTTATTCCATTTCCCTGATTAGTTTGGTGCACTTTATATAAATGTATTAATTGACATCTCACTGTTCTGCCTGGCGGTTCTTAGAGCTACTCTCCATGTGGGAATGTGCCTCTCCATAAAAAGAAATGACAGCACAAATTAAAACAAGTCCATTGCATTATGGAACACTCTGTCGATGCACATTTTGGACCGAATAATGGCACTTGTACTTAGCAACTTTCAGAAACACAGAACAATGAACTGCGAGTAATTTCTGCAGTTCTCTATTCACTCTGAAATGAAAGCTTTTTCCCAAATAAAGTATTCATATTTATAATGATTTTCTCTGTCTGTATTGCATTTATTCATGCCCCTCTAATTTATTCATATTTTGTCTGTGTTCACTAATTGTTCTTTTTGTTTCCATTCTTTCTCTGCCATTTATTCGTCGTCATCTTCAAATTTATTCCTGCCGTTCACTAACTCCACTTAGCTTTCAGTTTGTCTTTGGACTTTTACTTTTAAAAGTTTGACCTTGTACAAGACAATGAAAAATGTGGTGAGCAAAAATGAACCTGTATAGTTAATGCACTTTTTTTTCGTGTGTGTCGATGAAGATTCTTAGTCATCCAGGTCATAGAATATCTTTAAGTACTAAGTTGAAGTACTTTGGAGAACAGGGAATTTGGTTGCCTTTTACTTGGTACTTTGAGATATTTGCTTTTTTGTAACTTCAGCAGCAGTTTGTATGCCTTATTCAGTGCAGTACGTTCTGTAAGCCCAAGGATAACAGCTCTCGTGCATGAATGTTGGCTATCCTAATAGCATTTTTACTGTAACTCTACATCTGTGTATTTTGTATTTGCACAGCATCCCATTCCTCTCCTCTCTAGCTATAGTAAAGACCCATTTATACAGACAGCAGTAGATAACTTTAACAAGCATTTGTTGGTGTAAATAAGAAGTTATACATGAGCTAAATAAAACTATTGTTTTCATTAAATAAGCCTTGTGGGTATTTGTGTTCGCAGGTTCACAGACAGGCTAATGTCCGACCTCTGCTGCTTAAAAGAAACACTGAAATGAGTCAGAAGTGAGGTAATGGCTCACTATGATTTAACATCAGGTCAGTTTAAACCCAGATGTGAGTGCAACAACGATATTCTGCCAGAAAATCCAGACTTCAATGTTCTGTAGAAAAACCAAAGTGACCTTTTTTTTTTTAAAATCTTTTCCTGCACTTTACCCATTTTACATCACTGTTAGTATTGTCAGCGCTATAATCACACTGAAAGATATGAGCTTTTTTCCTCTTCCTACTCATACCAAGGGCTTCTTTGTGAACTTGGTGACAATGGCTCATAAAACCTTCAAGCTTTGGTCTGTATGTTACTGCAACTTGAGTACTCACTTTAACTATATTGCCTATAGTATAAGTTTAAATGGATGTGATGTTCCTGGTACACTAAGGCTGATAAGTATTTGCTTTGTTTTTATGTTGACAGTGGCCTCCAGAAGCAGTTAGCAAACAAGAAATAAATGCCAGAGTCTTTATTTAATCATGTATATTGGTTTTAAAACAGACTGAACATGGTCTTTGTCCAGGCTCAAACAGAAAAGAACCCCATTGTATCTATCTGGGACTCCAAATGCATAATACACCATAAAATAAACATTTATGCATCGTTAAATAACACACTGAGAGAGAACAGCTTGAATAGCAGCATGTCTATCACAAAAGATAATCTGTTTCTGATGATAAACATGTTCTGGTGAATGTATTATACTCATTAAAATACTGACACAAGCATCAGAAAAGCAGAGAGCCTCTGTGGTGCTCATTGTGAACAAAACCTTCATGAGTTTTTGACCAAATACTGGTGATCTCGTGCAGTTCCACAAAATGCACTTTTAAAATCCCTTTAAAATGGTGGATTAAATTTATCATTGTGCTTCACTAAACGCAAAGGTGTTTTCTTTGCTGTTTTATAGTGAGTATGATATTATTAGTGATGACATTCAGGATCAGAATGGTGTGAAATGAGCCATTAACATTTTCTTTAAATAGGTGGCATTAACTTTCAAAGGTATGGGATGTTCCTTATCAAACTTTCATAATACTGACTCTATGCTATTTTACATGTAATTTAAACTTAATAAAATTTCTGATATTTTTCTGAGTTATATCGTTTTGAAAGCTGTTGCAGAGATCAATTAAGTGTTAGTGGGATAGTATAAGGATTAACAAAAGAAAAAAAAATGGAAGAGGAGCACTGAATGGGTGCAAACTTATATACCACATGATAAACCCTTCTTATTAATGATGCTCGGACCATTAAGTTCTGGTTTGCAGACTTGAAATTACGAATAACACCTTTAATTTGCAGCCTGTTACTGACTGACTAATGTTCTCACTCAGATGGATGAAAACTGTACATGGGTGAATTAACACAGCAGGAGGACAAGA
This sequence comes from Remorina albescens, assembly GCA_034769265.1. Classification (NCBI taxonomy): domain Eukaryota; kingdom Metazoa; phylum Chordata; class Actinopteri; order Carangiformes; family Echeneidae; genus Remorina; species Remorina albescens. The sequence continues at coordinate 5,116,879 of CM068478.1, read as the reverse complement.
ATATTTGCAATTCAAAGTTTTCCACCCTGCCACCATCCACTTCTTCTAAAATAAGCGAGACAATTAGTGCATGAAGAAGAGATTATGTAAGATAAAAATCTGATGAGGATTCACTGGTTAAAAAATGAGATTTTCTTTGTCCTTTAGGAGAAGGAGTAAAATCCAAGAACAGAAGTTAAGTACGAAGCAAACACACTTAGCAAACAATTGGATTTGACCAAAGCATTTTTGTAAGGTTAATGAGGGAGTTAGATCTTTTTACAGTATCCGAATGAGCAACTTTCTAAGCAATTTAATGTCACAGTGAATCCGAAAGTAAATCTTTGCTCCCAAGATGATTACTTTGTCTCTAAGCCTTGTGGCAAGTGGTGTTACTCATAATAAGATACTGACTAATGTAGGAAAAAAAAGTGGGATGACATTGGAAGTAAACCAAACTTGTTGATGAATTGTTAAAAAGAAAAATGAAATCTTAAGAGTCACACTTATTGCTGTGTTTCTGTATTGATTCGTGTGAATGTAGATTTTCTGTTTCGTTGAGTACACACATACACACATGCACATACGCATGCACTTGGAGGACATACAGATATTCAACTGGCGGGCTTCATGCTCAAACTCTCCTCAAGGTCAGATCAATGCAGGTCAGCCAGACAGGAAGCATCTCAAAGGTCAGAGAAGCAGTCTCACTGACTACATGCCTTTAGCAGAGACAGTATGGATCCCCTGAGATATCGATCCCCTGAGAGCACTGAGGCTAAGCACTTCCCCATGTATCAACTCATATGCTTCTTTCGGCATCTTGCAACATTAAATTCTTGAATTTGTATAGGTTTGAAATCTTGTACAGCCTGACTTGTGCACCAGATGTCAGAGTTCTGGTAAATATTCAGACAAAATGAATCCAATAGTGCACATCTGACATGTTAGAGTCCCACATCTCTTCAGGCAAAAGCAGTATGACCAGAACTGACTGTGCTGTTGGCCAAAATGTCAGTTTTTCTATCATCACACTACTTAAGTGGAGCACACTTGTTTTCACTTCTTTATTTAAGTTTATGCTTTTGTGCAACACACTCTTTTTACTTGTTTTTCACTGATACAGAGAAAAGACCCACACACACATTTACCATACAGTGCAACACAAAACAGCATTTACTTGGTTTCTGCAGTTACTCCCCTGCTTTTCCTATTAAAGCGATGAACCACCACTTATGGAGCACACTTTTTTCCCTCAGAAAGTAAGCTGTAGTTGGTTTGTATTATTTTTTTAAACGTCTGATTTGTGCCAAGACTTGAAATGGCACAATGTGGCCCTGGCACCGTGAGGTTGTAACAGTCTAATGTCATTCTGCTGCAGCTAATATGAATCCAAATGCTCTGAAATGTTGAATCAAAGTGAATATTCTGGCTCTATTTGGATAACTTTTTTTTATACAACTTTATCCGCTGAAATATTTTTTTGTTGTTTTTTTTCCCTCCCTTGGTTCAGTCTCTGCTACTGTGTTGAAAAAGAGGACTTCTTCCATCAAAGAAGCCCTTGTATCTGTTATGTTCACATCAAATACGTTCTGCTTACCATATCAGTGTGGTTTAATATGATCTGGGAGTCATCCAAAACAAAACAGCTTGTATAAGATGATTGTACTCCTGACATCCATTTAAATGAAATCAATTGAATTAAGCGTTTAAAGACAATGCTTGCGATATTTCAAAAGCCAACAGAAAAACTATAAAAACTGTACAATGATGAGCAGGCAACATCAAGGGTAATCCTGTCCCCATTCAGTCAATTTGCGTTGCTCAGTAACAGCTTGGGGTTTCATTTTACTTCCTGTCAGCAATTGATATTAACAAGCACAGTAACAGGAAATCAAACCAGGCCAAATTAGGCTGCTGATTGTGAAACAGTCCATAGAAATGAAACAGAGGCTGTACTTAACACACACTGCAAGTTTTGTGATGTGAGCCAACCCATCACCCTAACATAATTACTGTGGTCCATTTGATGCCATCCACTGGGAGCCCTTATTTGTCCTTATTACCGTGTAACGAACATCTGTTGACCAAAAGTGTGGATGAATTTGGCTTAACAAACACAAGAGGATTAGAATAAAATCACATTAAGTGTCTTTTTACTGTGCTTCAGCTGAATTACAAAGCTAATATATGATATTCAATGATAGCATGTGAGCCTATAAATCATCCCAACAGCTGGGCAATAATAGTTTGACAGTGGGAGGACAAATGGAGGGACTTTATCTCTTTGTTGAAAACTCATATTCACATGTTAATTGCTGGATTTAAACAATTAAAAGACACAGACATGGCAATATTTCCACTTTCAGATGGATGTGATGGTGTTTGGGGAAAACAAAGACTTTCTGTTGTATTTCTGAAAAGCACCTTTTCAGTTTCTGTGCCAATTTTCAACACAGGCCAGGGAAGAAAACATCAATTCAGCTTCAATTGTGTCAGGTATTTTCTTATGCTACCGAGACACGTCTGAGAACAGTGGCAAACAGTTTGAGCTGCACATAGAGCTGCAGACTGATGTCTCTAAAACAAGTCAACCCTGGTGATTGAAGTTATTAATGTTAACAGCTATTGATGGAAGAGATCTTGTTATAGTCTGTCTTTACATTTAAAGACGGACTATAACAAGACAACATATAGTCTCTATCAAAGGACTGAGTAAAAATGGAAATCCTCAGATTGCTGCCATACTTTGACAAATGAAATTGTTGTTTGAAGTGTCAGAATAAACCAAATCTTTGCTTTACTACAATGGTGTTTTTGTTGTTACAGAGCTGAATATATGAATATATGAAAGTGGTACAGATGGGGCAGTCGAAGTGTAGGAATTCCTATACACATATAAAACAAAAGAAATGTTATTGTAGTTGATCTATTTTGGCAAATTGTCACTCAACTGAAAACATCTGCCACTGAAGACAGGAAGTTGTCCTTTAAACACACAACCTTCAAATCCTAGGGGAACCAATTAACTGTCCTCCCCCTTGTGGATTTTGTTAGAGCTTTGTTGAATGTACCTTAAGGAAATTAAGTACAGAGATTTCTTGAGATATTAGATATCCTGCAGATGACACACAATTTAAGGTGCAATTAAAAAAACCTGCATGATATGTGACCTAGATGGACTTTTAAAATCAGCTATGCTGCTGCTTATATAGATATGTTCAACCTCTTTCAGAGGGTAACAAGGATGTATCTGCTATTTCGGGAGAGGTACAAATCATCAATTTACCTCTGCCGGCTTGTAATCTCAAATAGTTTACAGTACTTTTGTTAAATCACTGTGTTAAATCTTAACTCAGTCTTTCGTTTAATTTTTCTGGATTTCCCCACTGACAGTGATAATGAGTGTTAAAAGATGGCTGTTAAGTTACGTGCAAGTTCCTCGGGATTCTGTAATCTTTTCACAGAGGGTGGTTTTGGTGGTTTTGGGGTAAATTTAAATCAGTTGTTTCTTAACCATTTTTGACTTTTCTGCTCATTTTTATTTTAGTGATTATAATAAAGCGCTGTTTCGCGGGCTGTTTGTTCGGATGACGTCATAGAAAGTTCCGGAAGTGGCAGGTCCCAACGGGCGGAAATTGCGGTTTTTATTTATTATTTTTTTTGGGGAAGGGGAGAGAGAGACTGTTTATTTTATTCTTATTCAGCCAGGTATTTTAATAAAAGTAGAAACAAGTCTTTAAAGTCATGCTGTGTATCCGAGGAGGGATTGAGGAGTGGCGGCGGTGGGGCGAGGGTCACCGAGAGGGGAAGAGGACAGTAGCTTGCGGCTAATGGCCGCACCATCATGGCGCCGGTGTTCAAAATGGAGAGGCCTGGGAGTATACGGTGAATCATCAACAGACCTTAAAGGATAGGGGAAAACCACATCCAGCAAAAACGGGAGGACGGTAGACGGTGGAGGAGCCAGGCGGCCCCGGCAAATGAGTCCCACGTCCAGCCTCCAAACAGGAGCCCGCAGCGGGGAAGAGGAGGGAGAAACTCCGGCACAGGTGAGCCTCCAAAGTCCTTCAACATGTGGATGTTCTGCTGGTTTACAGTCAACAAACTACCATGTTTCTATTTATGTTTAGTATTTTTAAGATTATGTTTGGGCGGCCAGACTGGCTGCAGGCTGGTGCTTTTTATCTGACCATTTAGAAAAATAATGAGGAGGGGGAAGCACACACACTCTCAGCTCCCTTATTAAATTATAAAATCATCGCTCAGAGGGAAAGTTAGAAATAATACTATTTATCCGGGGTACAGTATCTTTTATTTGAGTTACTCTTTCAGGATTTTGCCCAGCGGTCAGACCTGAGCCCATGCCGCTGCAGCAGGTACTAAGCCCGGGAGTCATGGCTCCTCCAGGTGAACTGCCACCATGCATCATCCCAGATGGGCTGTTTTTCTTAATTTGCCTCTCAACACAGAGCACAGGCTCCATGGGAGATCCACCGTTGTTTGGATTTTGTTTACTTGAAACTTCAGAATATAACAGGCTTTTGTCAGAAGGAGGTTTTTTTTTTGTTTTATTTTTTTTAATTTCTAACTCTCTCTGTTTAATATGTGGAGTTGGTCACAGCAGTTACCATTAAGCCTAGTTGCTGGTGAGATTTTCTGCCTCTCTCTCTGTTTGGTTTGTTCTATCTTTGGTTATTCCTATGCTCCTTTATTAATACTGATCGATGTCCATTGTGTCTTATTTGCCACGATGGAGGCGAGGCATAGTGTGGTGTTGGTGCTCCTCCCTTTCCCTCCAGTTCCTGAGCAGCTGGGAAACCAGTATCTTTATTAACTGCCCCTATCAAAATAAGCCCATGGTTGGCTAAAATATGGTGTTCAGTAATGTTCCATGTTGTTATCCTGTTTGTTTAAAACAAAAAAAAAAAAACCCCCAAAAAGTGCAGTGACAATGCAACACTAAGTTAACAGTACTGTAAAAATCCCACCAATAGATCCTGTTTGCAGCAGAAACTCCTACACAGGGATGAAGCACTAAACTGACTGGTGGTGGAAATATCATCACTGAGTCACTCAGTCAGGGACAGTTCAAGTTGACCCAGAATAAAAAATAACTAGTGTTGCGGCAGAACCGAAAAAATCATTTCTTCTACTCGGATGATGCCCAGTATATCCTCCATTCAGAGCAGAGAGCAATGCTTATCTTGGTTTCCTACAAAATATTGTTTGTCAGTGGTTCAGTCCCAGTCTTAATTCAAACTGCCTTTTCCTAGCAAAGATTGACAATAACCTCTGCTTGAGAAAAATTTAATGCTTTGTCTGTATCTGTTTCTAAACAGAACAGACTAATCTACTTTGGTATCAACAAAGATTTGATTATAAATGTCAGCACCAAAATTCCTCAAAGACTTTACTTTAGGGGAATTGTAATGGTCAGAGGCTGTTACCACAGTTATAATCAGATCATTCAGCCTGTCTTTAAAGTTTCAGATACAGAACATAAGAGCAAACACCCCTTCAACACATATTAAAAATCAAACAACATATCTGTACTTTGTACACTGTCCCCTCATTTCTCCAAAGCCTTGCTCTGTAATCCCTCTACCAGCAATTATCAACCAAAAAAAGACATGTACTCATAAGCAGCAAAAATGTCACATCCCTCATTGCAGTTTCAAATAATCAAAGCTACTGTAATCTTTAGTCTGTCCACCAGACCGAATTACTAAAGCTTGAGGCGAGAATCATCATCTGAGATTTTCAGATATTTCATGGAGGAAGATAAAATATGGAGTGGAAAATAGTCTTTGTAAGACTACGTCTGACTTAAGATTAAATTGAGATGGTGTCAATAGATTGAAACAGACAGAGACAGATGGGTATTAATACAAAAGCAGTGGGAGATCTTGTTGCTCTCCACCAACTGTGTTCATTTTGAAAGTCACTTGTTTTCAGCTTTGCATTTCTGTATTTGGCTGCACTCCTCTGCAATCATCCCTTATCTATGTGCACAGCAGCTAAGGGTTTGTCTCTCTGAATGAATGGCTTCAATAAACCTGTCACGGCCCAGACTTGTTGACTCTGTACTGACTCAGGTTACAGGGATCCATCCTTTTTATTGGCTTCAGTTTGGCTACAGATTTACAGAGTGATGTTCTGCTCACACCTGACAATGCCACAAAGGCATCACGTCACTTAATATAATTTACTTCTTTGTTGTTCTGCTCAGTTGTTGCTCTTTTCATTTTTTTCCGCTTTAAAGGAAGTCACTGCAGCATAATAATTATTGAAATATATTCTTAGAGTGCCATCACTTATTCTGTCACATGCCTTTGCTTTATCAATCATTTGGTGTCAATATAGTACTGTCATAGCACATCATTATATTCTTTAAGTTTGCATCACATTAATAAGCACTTTTAATGCTTGGAATGTATTTGTTTTTCAGCTAATGAAACTTGGTATCTATTGTCTAATTTGCTTTCAGATGAATGTGTTTGCTAAATGCTCTACATTTCAGACTTGGCTCTCCAAAATGCTCAGACTGCCCCATCAAACCTCAAACACAACACCATATTCAGTATTATATCAAATTTATGTTGTCAAAAATATTTAAAAACATCTTTCCTACAATACTATACTTTTAATTATTTGTGTAGTTATTTTTCATTGTATTGCATCATTTGGTGAATCCTTTGTCACAGCCCATTATCATACCTTTCAACTTTACAGTCTGCAGTTTATTGTAAAGTGGCATTTATTGTTTTTATATTTTAGGACTTGTCTGAACTATCTTAATAGAACTACATACAAAGAGACAATTTTTCTTGTGTTAACATACTGTAGATATGTGTGAATCTGGACAACTAACCATCACTGATTCCAAATGCAATACATGTGATGGAAATACTGGGAAATGAAAAAACTGGGATGTAATAATGTTGTTGCCGCAGGGAATTGAACTTTTCCCCAGTAAACCAAGAATAGCATTACCATTGTCATCATTCTGTGTTGGTCTTTCCACACATTTTTCTGCAATTTAAGCTATTTACATCCCTCCTGCTGTATTCATCTTTTTTGCATTGTAAAACTTTGTGTTTAAAAACTGTAAGTAAAAATGGAGGCAAAAAGAAGTCAGACTGTGTTGAAATCTATGAGAAAATAGCCTCACTTTTCACTTGATTTATTAGCTCAGTAAAATTTTTCTTAATTGCCAGTCTTCTTCAATCCAGCTCATTTTTTTTTTCAAAGTTAGAATGTGAATTAAGACAAGCAGAAGCATTTTGTACTATGAACTAAGTAATCAAGCGTAGAATAAATAAATGGATGGAAAAATTTCTGTAGATCAGTAATTGATTAAAATGATCTTGAGCTTGTAAAAACTAGACCTGCTTGACTTAATTATCAGAGCTCAGGTTTCCACTAGATTCCAGGAGAGGTTGCCAAGAATTGCTCTAAGGAAGCTGGTAGAGTTAAGTTTGCCCAATAGTATTACTTCAGTGTTGTTATTATTTGTTGATTTGATTTGACAGTTAATGTGATTTGAGTTGTTTTATGCGCACTAGTAGTAGACTCCACCCCCTGTTGCTGCTCTGTGGAATGGACTTTAATCAGAAAAGGGAAAGAAAATGTTAAAATTAACTAAACAGTTCATCTGTAAGGTGAAATATCACGACACTTAACTTAATGCTCTATAGGACATTAAGTAGGTCAGGATGTGGGTTGGTTAAACCCCTGTAATATTAATGCAAAATCTACAGCAGGGAAAAGGTCACATATTGGATCAACCCCCCCACCCCCCTTTTTTTCCCCAAGAATTTTTGACGGGCTCGATAGATGATAAAGAGATGATGGTTGTTGGGTCCTGCCAGACGTAGTCAGAACCACTGCACTCAGTGATCTCTGACTGATAGCTGGGCATGTTGAGGCATAGATGGACAGACCCCTCTTCCAGATTAACTTCCCACTGCTCAAACTGCCGAGATTGATCTGTGCCAAAGTCTTCCAAAGCCACAGTGTGGGTATTGTAAGAGGAGATTGGATCTGTTCTTTCAAGGAAGGAACTCCCAAGGTTGTGAGAGTAAGCAATGATAAAAGAAGTATGGCATTTTTATTACATCATTTACAATCATTGCCTGGGATTTGCCCTCAAAAAAATCCACACACACATCTAATCATATATTTTGTCAGGGTCACTCTATTTTCCCTTAATTTGATACATTTTACCTTTTGGCTGTGGGAGCCCTGCTGAGCAGGTTTTGGAGGAAAAGGTATAAACTTTAGGATATGATTTTATTTTATTTTTTTCCACTTTCTCTTAGTGCTATGGGATTGAAATTTAGATTAGACAGGAAGAAGGAGCAGCAGCTAAAAAGTCTTACTCCTGTATTATCACCTCAAAGGTTCATTATGTACCTCAATCCATATGCTAAACTAAGCTAATTGCCTCTTGGCTACAGCTGCATGCAGACATGAGAATTGTTTCTTCATATTTATTTTAACTCTTAGAGAGCCAGCAGTGTACATTTTCTCCTCAAGCACCAAGACTGTTTCCTTCTCTACAGTAGATTCTTAGTGCTGTGAATATAACCAGGGAAATCATGTTGTGTATTCATTGTGGTTAAAAGTTCATAGTGACCTGCAATAATCTACAATACGAGTGACTGTAGACAGCCCCCCTTATTGTTTTTGACATTAATAGGCTAAAAGAGGGGAGGGCGGCATCACCTCCTTTATACTCAGCTCCTGCACTTGGTTCTGTTTCTGTCAGCCTGGTTTACATTATAAAAAATTCAAGCACACTGTGAATGTGTACATCAGCTATTTCTATAAGCAACTACTGTGGTTGTTGTATCCCAAAAACGGACTGTAATTGCATTGTATGGTGTAGTCGTGTGTATACCTGACTCCTTACTAGTGTAAATGTGCATATTTCCGTCTTAGTTTGTCTCGTTCTGACTTTTTCCTTTTTAATGGAAATGAAATTGAATCAATTAGATGTCCATGAGATAATCATAGGTATTCCCCGGGCCAGTGATTCAATTATGTCCTTTAAACAAAGATTGACTGACCTTTTTTAAAAGGAAACTGTTCATAGTTCAGTTTCAACAACTACTACCATGATACACTGAATCTATTTTACATTTCTTTCTTACATTAAATAAGGCTTATAATATGAAGACATCATATCACAACCCAATCTACTGCTCAATGATCTTAAAAACAGGATTATATTTTTTGTACTGCAGATTTTGGAAAATAAATTGGAGATTATCAGATGAAATTCTCCTCTCGGTTTTCTTGGTCTTCATGTGTCAGCGCCTGGAGGATTGGGGGTGTTGGTGCGTGGGTTCTAGTTGATAGCATCGCTGGCTGGGGAACAAAAGGAAAAGGTAAAAAATTTGCACCTGTAGCTTTCAAGACACTGGTAGACAGTGTGTTGTTGGGAGTAAAGACAAGGTGTGTTGAAATGCGCTGATATGAAATTAGATAAATACAAATAAATGAAAAATATAAATACCTTTTCCTAAATTAAATCCGTCGACAATGAAATAAGCAACTAAATGTCCAGTGCTGTGTGAAGGTATTTGGCACTAAAAAGTGAAGTGAGGATGTTTGGGGAAAAAAAAACAATGCTATTGAGAGTTTTTACTTTGCACTTGCATACAGGTAGGCAGCATTTTAGAGAAATCAGCATAGTTGTCCTACGGATTTAATTCTTTCTCATTCTCATCTATCAGGACTCCCATGATGTTGAGATTGTAGACCTGTTGTTGTTGTTGTTGTTGTTCTTGTTGCTAAATGTAATCATGACTCTAGGACTATGCTTTGCAAAAATCAAGGAAACAGCTAATGATATTGATCCAATGGGTGATGGGTTAGAATCTAATCATTTACTTTTGGGAGTCAGCCAGAAACTATTGATTGTCAATTTATTTATTTAATACAGAATATAGATTGGAAAGATTATTAAATATAATAATGATTCATCTACTTTTCACTCACTGGCCATCATGGGACCAAAAGATAAAAAAGGATTTTCTCCCTTTTTGGGGTTAAGAATTTTTCTCTGAGGAACTGTGACTTACAGAGCAGATATGTGTCAGAAAACACAGCAACACATAAGATCGGTTTGGGGAAATAAAAGTGGAGAATTGATCAGATTATGTCATAGCTTTTGTATCTTGACTCGTTCCTAAGAAACAAAGGATGTTAGATCATCCATCCATAGCTGCTCCTCAGTCCCCTCTTTTTATTTATTTATTTTTTTTACATTTGATGGTTACTCTTCCCAGAGATGAGACTACGTTGACCTGATGATTTGTTTTTCAGTTAAGGCTGTTCAAATAAAGCTATTTGGTACACAAAGACATCAGTTAATATGAGGTGTTTCATCAGTATTCAGATTATTGCGGAGCACTTTTATTAAATTGCCCAGGCAACTTTTAGACCTCCAGTAACAATGCTCCAACTTTTAATTAAAAAGTCAGTGTGCAAACATTGGCGCCCTGCACTCAGGAGCTTTGAGGTCTCCATTATAAACGTCTTCATAGATGATTCTTTCCTTATACCTGTGACCTGTGGCTTTGGCAAAACAACCCCTGCCTGATGTTTTTCACAATCATAATCAATAGGGCAAGAATAGCACTTGAAGGTGAGCGATGTCGATCCATCCATCTCAATCATCTTTTCCTCTATTATCCCCAGGGTCGATAGCAATGCCTTTAGAGGCATCAAAGAAGTTATTCACAATTCTCCCCAGGGGAGTAGCAACATGGCGCTGAGGCGCTGTGAGGAAACTAATGAATGTATTTGTCATATCTCTAATGGCTCACTATATCATCGCAGCACCTTGGCTTGAGATTTATGGCAAATGCAAATGCAGTGCGTGTGTCGTAGGATTCTGTAGTTTCTGTCTATGTGGCTACGCTGATGAGGCACTTGGGAGAGCATTAAATTGACAGCACCAGTCTTTTCTTGAGCCCAACTTGTGAAAATGTTGACAGAGTGCCATGATAAAAGATTAACACACAAACTGTGGGAAGTTGGTATTCACAACAGCAAGAGTGCAAGAATGGCAAACTAATGATGAGTCAGTCCTAGTATTGATTAGAATGTGCTTATTTCTGTCCCTTAGGCCCACACAAGGCCACATATCCAGACCAACAATATCAGCTCACCCCAAAGTTGAGCTGAGATTTTTTTTTTTACAAATACTGGCTCCAGAAACTTTCTCTAGCTGTCCCTTTTTGCCTCTCAAAATCTGACACACCAGCAGAACTTCATCTCCTTCCATTAAGTCCCGAGTGACTTCATTTTGGGGCTGTATTTTTTATTTTTTATTTTTTTATTTTTATCTACAGTATGCACTCTATATGCAAATGACCAAGTGTCTTGGGTTGTGGCAAGAACACTGATGCAGAGGAGGAAAACGTGAAGGGTTCACGATCATATGAAATATATTAACATTGATTTAAAAAATGAAAGTAATTAGTCTATAGATAACAAATTTTCCATTGCTCCTTTGTAATTCAATTCTTCACTTGTTGATTGACTCTAGTATGAGTGTTCAAGTGTGACCAATGAAAGTTTGAGCCAGCAGCATATTTCATTTGTATGTTTTCAGAGTTTCACAAGCACATTTTATGCAGCGGGAATAATAGTGTGTGGGTGCCAAAAGTATTTGCACAAGATTTCTCAAGGGCCGCTCCTGCAGCCTCTAAGGATACAAGAACGAACACACGCACTAGGCGGGAAGATTCAGGGTTGCTGCACGCTTCTGATGCACTTTAAAAGCACACTTGATCAGCAATTCCTTCCATAAGCCCACACGTCCCACAGACTTCAAAAGACACCTTCTGAAGGTTGAATTTACAAAGCTCAGTAGATCACAGAGGGATGTCTCAGCAGAAGCACCCCACTTTGTTGACATAAGACAATGTTGTGGGTTTTTTGTTTGTTGTTGTTTTTTTTATATAAACTTGCTGCCCTTATGTGGTTAGTTTCCGGGTCATACACAACATTAGTCTGTGATGGCTCCATAAGCTCCAGGGCACAGCGCCTGCTGAATGATGCAGTATATCAGCAAAAAAACAAAACAATACCCTGCAGCTCTTCTACTGTAAACTCCAACAACCCCAAGTTTGATCCAGTCAGCACAGCAACTGATCGATAACCAACAAATGACTGATGATCCCAGCCTTCTCAGGGAAAATGCCATGATTAGGTTAATTTAGGAAACAGCTGAGCTTTTGCTCAGTGCCCGCTTTATCGACTGGCGTATTCCTCTCTAACCTATCTGATTTTATAACAGTGTGAACCTGTGAGGGTTTGTCTCAGTATGTTTAGTAATCCTACCGATGCATTTGACTATCAAAGCATTTTTTATGTTATGTGTGTCTATCAGAACCTTTGAGAATGGAGTCCATATTCATTGATAAAGGATTGACTCTGTGTCCCAAAATTCATAGGAAGAGTAAGAAAAGCATTTATTTAGCAGAACTGAATAAGGTTTTCACCTTTGGTTTGATGCGTTTGATGATTACGCTGATGGACATTTATAGATAACGCTGCAGACATCTGTATGGAAAGCTGCCTGAATGCACAGTGATTGAAAGCTAAGAGTGGAGTCAAAGATGCCAATTTTGGTCCTCTGTTCCAGAAATGGGGTCCAATCAAGATCTTTTCCACTTATTGTGCATGTGAATCTCTATTACTCTCTTTCTTTGTCCATCTCTGTCTTACTGTCTTACGCCATACAAACTTTGACACACAATTCTCTACACTGCTTGGCTCATACTTGGGCATGAACTTGCAAGAGTTTACTTTATATCTATTTATATAAAAAAATTTCTCACTCTCAATATAGATACTCCAATAATCTTCTCTGAGTGCAACCTTCAACCATGCCCCCAATTAAACTTATGACCCAAAATATCCACCACTCCGGATCACAAGCTAAAAAATGACTAAAAAGGAATTAAATACTGTAACAAACGCAGACATATCCTGGCCCCATGCAACCCTTGTGTCATGCTTTAAAGTAGTTCAGAACGAGGCTGTCTATGCAAAATAAAACTTGCAATCAATAAAAAAAGGACTTCTAATTTATTCTACTAACAAAAGACACCAGTTCTAATAATTCATCATTATCCAACATTTTTTTTTTATCATTACAACTTCCATTTATTTTGAAAAACTCTGCACCAGATCATTGACCTTAAATTTCATGAAGTCAAATAGGTCTCAAACATCATGATTATCATCCAGCCAGATCTGGTTTAGCAGATACGCCTTCAAATCTTCAAAGAGTAAAATAATTGTGACCTTTGCCTCGTTGGGAAAATTTCATTGCTTTTTTCGGTCGAAGTATTGAGTATAAACCTTCCTGTACATTGCCAATTTGGAACTGTTGTCACACAGTGTTAATAATCTGTGAGTTTCTGTTGACATTTCCTCACTCTAATTCATAGATGGCAGTGTGTCTTCACCATGCTTATGTGTGCTCTCACAATTTCAGTACGCTTTCCACAATATATCCAGAGACTGACTGGGCATATAATTAACAATAATTAGTAATTTTAATAATGTGCATAAAGAGATGAACAGAAATACTGTGTGGCAGACTTGCAGGGTTACTCCAGCGATTTAGTGATGGGCCCAGATTGTGCCATCAAACTTCAAAACCACTGGATCCTATATTTTTCATCATGCTACTTGCAGCTGTAGTGTCTTTAGTTAAATGCTCGCAGATCGATGATGTGAATCGAAGGCTTTTTTTTTTTTTTTTTGTTAAAAATGTGCAGAGTCCAAGCTAATGTTATGGAACTAAACTGTGTTGGCAAAGCGCCCCGGGAGCCTCAAGGGATGTTATACAGCTGTTTTCACAGGCTGAAAAATACTCGGTGTGATTCCACATGTAAAACTGGGGGAATAGCTCCATTTGACATCATCTATAAATGCTGTTTTTATCCTCTGAATCACGTTTTCAATTGACTCCAGCAGGCTGAGCTCTTCATAAGGTATCTGTCTGATGCTTAAACATGAACAAAAATCAACATAATTTGTTGAGCTATGTCAGCTATGTTTATATGACATGTTTAATAAAGAGGACCATTTAACACATCTAACATAAAAGTGCGAGATTAATTTAATTAGAGGCTTGTCATGGCAGAGACAGAAACTTATAGAGCTCAGGACAGTTTTATTGGTATTGGATGCGGAATGGATTTTGTGATAAAAGCAACTCATCACATAATTAACTTCATATGTATTGATTTAAGGCAGCACGTCTTGGATCAATACACAGTATGTTTGCGATTAGGAGGAACTGATGTACTGAGCAGGCTGAGCAGTGCTTATTAAGACACTAACCACCGGTTCTGTCACGTCACTTTCTCCTCTCGACATTGAAATACTTGTGACGTTGGAAGTTTGTCTTAGTTTAGCAGAAGCTCTACAGCAGACAGAATCTGTCAAATGAAATGTTTCTGTGCCCGATTATCAGTCAGTGGGACAATGAGAGCATTATGTGGGCTGATAATTGTGATGTGATAACAGTATTAAAAGAAAAACATTTCATATTCTTCTCCACAGAACTGCTGTATCACCGGTCACCCGCTGTGCACAACACCAGGTGAGTCTGACCACAAAATCTTTCATCTGAAAAGTGTTTCAGTACATGAGCAAAAAAAGGCAAGTGCATTCACTATGAATGGCAATTGTTTTGTACAAGTTTTGTATTTATTTATTTTCACAAAATCAATATTCAGGGAGCTTTTCCATTAAATTAAGTCTCAAGGATTTAGGCTGCAGCAGTAAATAATTTTTTATTCTCATATTTGCATTTATAATTGCAGTATTTACCCCGGAAATTAATAAAGAGATTTGGATTCTAAGATTCAAAGGTGCCATTAATTTCCCTTTTTTTCTGTAGCTATTCGTGCAATTTTTGACTTTCCTAACACAGACTATGCCTCATTAAACTTCATTAAATTCACATTAAAGGCATTTAGCTGACAGTTGTGACAGAGATGTGTCAAAGTAAAACAGTTATTAATTAAAGTTAATAATTAAAACAAGAGGAGCTGCGGAGTCTGAAATGAGCACAGACTTTTTTTTTTTTTTGACTTCAGTTCCAGCAGATTGACTTGTTGCCACAGAAAAGACTTTCATTAGAGGAACAGTTGTGTACTGATGTGTGGCATCACGTTGACCTGATACCAAACTCGTCACTTCCTTTCTCCTGCCAAACAGGGAGGATGTTTCCATCATTTAATAACTGTCTCTCAGTGGTCAGGCATTTGGATTCAGCTTTAGCTGTTTGAGTATATTCATTTTTATGCTTGTATATACTTCCCTCCCGTAATACCCTTCATAAGAGAATCTAAAGTACATAAACTCAGCTCAGTGAAATGCTGCTTTCCTGCAAATGTATCAGTAGCAGCAGTCACATTTAAAATTATAGTCATATTTCAGTAACTGCAGCTGCATTATGAGAATTACTGTAAGAATGCTTTGTGTTTGACGGCTTTATTGCTTTTTAATTGGCATAGTTTGTTTGGGACATACTTAGTGGTAAAAAGTAAAATTAAAAAAAAAAAAAAAAGTGTGTTTCTCCCTGAAATAATGCAAATAACCCTATTCTGCTAAAATGTACTCATTGAACAAATCCACAGTAACTTAGGAAACAACTTCGAAAGAAAGAATTTCCATTTTCAACAAATTGAAAAGAAATCTATATTTTCATTGGATTACTCACAATTTGCAATGTGTTTCATATTTTACTGAGCGATTGATCAATTGTTTCTTTTTTAAAATTTTTTTATTAACCCAAAACAAACCCCAAGAAAGACTAAATTTACTGAAGAAAATCAGCAAATTGTCACATCTGAATGGCTGAAATCATGGCATGTTATTATATCATTTTTTTAGTGAAAAATTATTTCAATTATTAATGATTTATGATTTAACTATTGTTAAAAAAAAGAGTCATCAACTTACGAATAGATTAAATAATTAAAAAAAATTTTTTATGTAAAATCTTCATTGGTAAAGAAACTATCTGTCAGAAATGTAGTGGAGTAAAAAGTATAAAGTCACATAAAGTGGAGATAAGAAATGTGTGTTAAATCAATGAAGGATCAGACTTTTCATCTTGTCCCAGCAGGATCAAATCGAGGATTCTTGAGTGTTCAGCCGTACGCAGTCACATTTCACACCTGTTATAGCGTGCCTTCTTTGCCCTCCCACAGCGGCACTATTCACACTCATTCATCCAGATGACCATATGTGCAGGAGAGGAGCATTAGTTCCTCATAGAATTCTTTAGCAGCCTGTGGCATCATCCCACTGTTTCTTTGAGGTAGCTGGTGAAGTTCAGGTTAGTGGGCAGCCTGAGGCAATGGCATCATCCACTTGCAGTCGAAGAACAGTAATTGGACTGTGTGTCAAATATATTCAGGTTGTGACAGGCCACTCAGCACAGTGGTACCTTAGCCCTAATGCAAAGCTACCTCTGAGACACTCCACTGACCTGCTGTGGCTTTCTTAGCTTTTAAGTGGCGGCCAGACGACATATTGTAGCGCAGCAGAGTTAAAAGCCACGGTAGCATGGAGTGGCTTTTATGGTTATTATATAGCAGAAGTAAGGAAGGGCTAAAATATTTAAGAACAAATAATGCACTCCGCAAACACTTTATCAAACTTTGGACTGTTTTATTTGGGTTTGATGATGCAGTACAAATTAGCTAGGCAAATCACACATAGCAGAAAATAGAAAGCATGATTGAGGTTTATTTGGCCAGATACAAAATAGAATCTGTCTTTATTTACAGCTATATTCATCTGAAAGCTATTCTTTTCGTTAATTGGTAACGTTTTAGAGGAAGATCTTGTGCTATTTTTTTACTGACATTGGGGAAGAACATGACGTGGCAGTGAATAAAAGACAGAGGAATGCTTAGATTTACAACAGGAGATGACTGAAAGGAAATGGATAGTAAACATGTTTTGCATTGAGATAAACATCCATCTATCCATCTTGAGCCGCTTATCCAAAGTCAGGTCGCGGGGGTAACTGCTTTAGCGAGGAGCCTCAGACTTCCGTATCCCCAGCAACCTCAGCTCACTCTGACAGGGGGATCCCGAGGCGCTCCCAGGCCAATGAGGAGATGTAAGCTCCCCACCTGGTCCTGGGTCTGCCTCGAGGTCTCCTCCCAGTTGGAAGTGCCAGGAGCACCCCCCCTAGGGAGACGCCCTGCTGGCATTCTTATCAGATGCCTGAACCACCTCAACTGACTCCTTTCCACCCAAAGGAGCAGCGGCTCTACTCTGAGTCTCTCCCAGATGACTGAGCTTCTCGCCCTATCTCTAAGGGAGACCCAGCCACCCTGCGGAGAAAACCCATTTCAGCTGCTTGTATCCGGTATCTTGTTCTTTCGCTCATGACCAAAGGTGAGGGTGGGAACGAGGACTGCTCGGTAGATTTAGATCTTTTCCTTCTGGCTCAGTTCCTTTTTCGTGACAATGGTGCCGTACAGCGAATGCAGCACCGCACCAGCTTCCCCCGATTCTCCGGTCAATCAGTCACGCTCCAGAGTTCCCTCACTCGTGAACAAGACCCCCAGATACTTGAACACCTTCGCTTGGGGCAATGACTCATTCCCCACCTAGAGTCGGCAAGCCATCGGTTTTCTACTGAGAACCATGGCCTCAGATTTAGAGGTTCTGATCCTCATCTCTGCCGCTGCGAACCGATCCAGTGAGCGCTGTAGATCTAAGGCCGATGGTGCCAAAAGGACCACATCATCCACAAAAAGCAACAATGCGATCTTCTGGGTACCGACCTGCAACCCCACCTCGCTACAGCTGCGCCTCGAAATCCTGCCCATGAATGTCACGAACAGAATCGGCGACAAGGCACAGCCCTGGCAGAGGCCAACACCCACCGGGTCCGACTCGTCCGATAAACAACTCGAGACAATTCATTTAGAGACGGTAAATAAAATTGAGGTGTATGTGTTATTGTAGACATTTTGAAAATACTGCTAATTATTCATTACACATATGTACATATTTATACAAGTGATTCAATATAAAAAGAAATACTTTCTTTTTTCAGGATGTGGAACTCATATGATTTCAAGTAACGTGGTTTTTGATCAGACTGTTCTACCAGTGACGATGGTGGAAAGTTATTTTACTCAGACGACTACATCCTTGGACATTCACAGGTGACTTTTTCATGTTTTCCTCTTCACTGGCGCGATCTTGATGTCTTTCCTTCCTCCTGCTGTTCGTCTCTGTAATGTTACATCCTCATCCTCTCCTGTTTGTTGCTTGGCAAAGTTGACAAACACCTGAATGACAGGAACTGAGTCATTAAACTCATCTAGTCAAAGTATCAAACTACGGCACAACGCGGCCAATACATTCTGCACCTGCTGAGAATTGATGGCTATAATTGGGGAATTAGCAGAATATTGGTGCATACATTTAACACAATGACGTTTCTAACATACCTGGTCCAGTGTTGTCTGAGAAACAGAGTAGTCTTCGATGCTGAGTCTCTCTTTATTGGCCACCACTAACTGAAATATCCTGGCTAGGGAGGATGAGGCGATCTCGTACTGCAGTGTGTTGTAGTGCTTCTCCTGTTGAACACAGCCGGGGAAGCTGCTCTCCATAAAGCTCTCGACAGGCTCCAGCTCTGGGGACGAGCCAACTTTAGCTGCCTTAATTTTCATGGTCACTATGTAGCCGTCCCCAAATCTGGATAAGAGAAAAAAAATTAAACATCTTAGAGGACACATCATGCATTTTCTCATATGTAGAAACACATGTTTATGTTAAGCTCTAGAGCTTTTGTTGTCTCGTCCTGTGGTTACTTCATTGATGACCAAAAATTGTAACCGGTGGTACAGAAGGTGAGTTTGTTCTCTCTGAATAAGTTGTCCAACTTCACATTATCAGCATTTTCAAAGTCAGAATGTGCATAGCAGGCGAGTTCTAAGTTTCCTCTGCAACCAAACGTTTCATGTTGGGAGCAGGTGGTGGTGATTTGGCACGTCAAAAGCTTTGGCCATCTTTGTGTTTACAAGACAAGTTTATATAACCCTCTCTGAGCGGTGCCACGTCAGCAGGGCAGTCTGGAGGCTACAGTGACTCACTACTGGAAAATAATGATATGAGGCACAGCTAGCTGACCGAAAGAATCGATATGTCAAACACACGAGTTGACAGTGGTGTTGATTTCCACCTCTGAAGGCCACCAACACAAAAACTCAGCTCTTGGAACATGCTGGTTATCACAGTGAATTATATATATATATATATAAAACTCTTACTTATATTTAAGATGTTGGATGGTACCCAAACACTTGAAGGTCCCATTGACCATGATGGCCAGTCGAGTGCAGAGGGCCTCACACTCCTCCATACTGGAGGAAAAGCAGAAATAACAAATCTTAGTGCTGTTGTTACATCTCTATGAACAATAAATCATAATTTCACAGACCTGTACATTAAAATGAAGCAGCAGTCTAGTCATGATTTCATCAGCGATTCTTGGCAGAAAGGTTAACTGTGTTTATTCAGCTGCTGCAGCAGATGTGTGCAATGGATTAATGTTATTATTAGATATTGAACCTGTGTGATGTTAGCACCACGGCCCTGCCATCCCGAATGATACTCATGATGGCGTTCCACAGGAAGCGTCGAGAGTGCGGGTCCATCCCCGTCGTGGGCTCGTCCTAAACAAACAGCAAACCTGGCTTTGTGAGCGCATAAGGCCATATGAGCAGAGACCAAATCCTTATCTCTATCAGCATATGGCAAAGATTTTAGATTCATGCCAATTTGAATTGAACCAAGCTGTTGCCTGCCAATGTATAAAACATTCAAGGCCAGGCTTCAATGAACCCATATGGCTTCCCATCTGGATCCATATACCATTTTATTGATAAATCCTTGTCTCAAACCCAAATAATGGGCTCATGAGCTCCTCATCATTTCCTAACTCACCAGCAACACCAGCGCCGGGCAGCCAATCATCGCAATAGCCGTGGAAAGTTTCCGTTTGTTGCCTCCACTGTAGGTCCCTGCACAGGAGCCGGCGTACTCTGTCAGACCCAACTTCTGGAGGCCCCACTCCGCCACCTAGGAGGAAAAGAGGACAAGCGTTCAGAGGGTGTTTGTACCACAGCACTTCATACCAACAGCAATACAAAATTAAAAAGTCAAAACAAACATTAACAACCACTGAGCAACAATAAAGGGAAGACGCACAAAACAAAATGAATCAAACAGACAAGCACTCTATGCAGCACTTGGCCAAGTAGTAGTTTCATTTGGGTGGCGGAATGAAACACCCGGAGACGGATGAAGCTGTGAAGCAGCTGGACTTCGACTCACTCTGGGGATCTCCGACTCGGGAACCCCTCTGAGACGAGCGTAGAGATAGAGATGCTCCCGACCTGTCAGGAGCTCATCGATGGCATCAAACTGAGGGCAGTAGCCCATATTCTGGTGCACGTCCAGAATCTCTGATACAATGCTGGAAAACAAAGTAGAAATTGTGAGTTATCTGAGCAACAAGGAAATGTCAATGAAATCTAAGTGTTTTTTATTGATGATAACGGGCTGATGGTGTTGTATTTACTGTGAGCCAATTGTTGCCAAATTAAACTGGACAAATTAATTTTTTCAATTGTATTGATTCATTTAACAGCCCAAATTATTATAATCATAAGTTAATGTTAGTTTCCAGGTTTTCACAAAAAGCAGCACTCATTGAAATAAAATAATTCAGTCTCTAGCATCTCACTCTAATTAACCATCGCAAATACACTACGGTCTTAACCCTGAAAGAGCAGTCTCTACCTGTGGGACCTCTGTTTTTGTCCCCATGGTAACATAAATCCCCATAGATTAGTGTCCCTTCAGGCTAACAACAAGAGGATACTTACATCCTCATCCATCAGACTAACTCCTGGTTCAGTTCCACACTGAGGCTACAACCTTTGAGGAAAAGTCACATCTATATAATATGCTGTATTTTAAAGGGAGTCCACTTGGCGGAAAAGTCGGGAGCTAGTTTAAAAGAGCCGATGTAGCTAATGATAATAATATGACCTAATGAGGACTGGGAACTGATGAAGTTAAAACCTGTTTGGGAAGCTTCCCAACCCTGACAGGAACTCTGGGAGTAGACTGGCTGCTTGCCAACCAGGCATGAAATATTTTTTATAGAAAATACTTGAACCAAATCTACCAGAAATTGGTTTGGGGCTTCACAACCTTCAGCCGTCAAATGCCAGTCAAGATAAGCACGTGTTTTAGTCACAGGATGTGAGCTATGTTTGAATGACTCTCTGGGTCTTTAAACTTTCTAATTTATTGGACTGTTTCCAATAACTGCCCATCTGCAACTGTGCAGAATAAACTAAGGCCATCCAGATTTTTTTTTTTTTTTTTTTTATAGATCCCATCTGATCAAGCCTCTAAAAGGCTTTGTGCTGCAACGACCAGGGAGCATTTTGACTGATCTTTATGTACCTGTAACCGGCCACAGTAGCTTCCCCAGAGCTGACATCGGTGTCCCCAGTCAGCATTTTGAAGGTCGTCGTCTTTCCGGCTCCATTTACGCCTAAGAGACCAAAGCACTAACAAGACAAAATACAATCGGGGCATCAAGACAAGCAGACATTCAGCTGAGATACTGAAAAGGAAGCAGTGAAAGGGAAAAAATGTATTAAGGAGAATGACTACTGATGTCCTTCTCAAATCAAATCAAATTTATTTATACAGCGTCAAATCATAACAGAGTTACATCAAGGCGCTTTACACATAGAGCAGGTCTAGACCAAACTCTTTGTGGAGTTGTTAAAGAGACTCAACATATCCCTCCAAGAGCAAGCACTTGGAGAGTGCTCTTATCCTCTAATATTGTATTTGGCTTCATATGAAACACCCAAGTACATGAATCTATTAAAGAAAGTATGAGAAAATTTGAATAGAAATATTGCCAATAAACCCAGACAGAGGAGAAGACCAGAGATAAATGCAATTTGCATTATGCTTCCTGCTGATGGTAAATGCATCTGCATCCCTAAGTGAGTGGCTCAAAGCTTAGTCAGTGTGTGGGTTGACTTGAGCAAACATAAAAAGACAAAACTTGAGATTTAAAAAAAAAAAAAAAAAGAGAAGAAGAAGAAAGAAAAGGATTAGTAGCTGTGAATGAACTCAGTGACTTTACCTCTCCTGCAGGGACTCCCACACAAATCCGGTCCACAGCTGCCCTCTTCCTGCCCACATACGTCTGTGCAGAGAAGCCAGAGAAACAATGAGAACTCTGTTTATTTGTGTTTTACATTAGTTTACGCATTATTGTATGTACCAAAGCACAATACACTGTGTTCTTTTTTTTTCATTATATATCATCTTTAGTTTCTGTTTTGCGTTGCATACAGTGAGTTATTTAAGCTCAATAATTTTGATGAATTAAATAGGAACTATATTTTTGACATTTAATTATCTCATATCTACAGTTATACTGTGTGCTATCAGGACTGAGCTGTTACTTTCCTAATGCTTTGTGTATATTCTTGTGTCATGTACTTTGTACTCTTAGTATATTTATTACTCCAGAATTTCTTCAGTATAACATCTGAAGCATTACAAACATAATAATTATGAATTAAATAGTAGGGAGTAATTTTAATGAGTGCAAATTTATAGTTTTTTTCTTCTTCTTTCTTCTTTTTTTATGTGTATCCAACACCAATCTCACTGGTTTTACAAACATGCAGTACTCTGACCACCAGTTTCTTTTTTTTCTGCTCCCTTGGGAGGAAAGACTAATGAGTGAAACTAAAACTAACTAAATTAAATTAGGTTTCAGATTAGCCAAAAAGAAACTTATTTAACATACAGTATCTAATCCACTGACTGTAGAATATAGATTACTGTGTGTTTATTGGGTAATTGTTTTTTTTAACCTTTGAGAGGTCTCTCATCTGTAGGATGTCTGTCTTACTCCCTCCATCATAAATTCTCTGCCTCTCTCCTGCCACGTCGTCGTCTTCATCTCGTATTGGAGTCTTCTTATGATCTGACAGCCTGAAGGTTGCAAGGGAGAAAGAAAAAAAAAAAAACATCTGCTGGCAAACACCTGTGATAAAAGAGCTTTGAACAGTTCGGTGGGAAGTCTGACCCTGTGAGATTACGTTTTTCCTAGCTAAGTGTCAAAGGAGCAGTGCTGCTATAAGAGCTATGTAAACCTGTGATACTGGTCTGGGTGAAGCCAGTCCCTTACCAGTGATCCAGGAAGAACCGATACTGGATGAGAAGATTGAGGATGAAGAAGACAAAACCTTCCACTGCCATGAAAGTGACATTTTTCCCCACAAAGTCCCAGCGGAAAGGCTCTGCCATGTACTCTTCACCTGGAAACAGAGAGCAGGTTTGTGCTGAAAGTGAACCTTTTGTGCAGCAGCTGATAATAAAACCCCAAATGATTTGGTTTTTATCACGGATATCAAATGAATACAGACCTGTTAGGAACTGTACACAAATACGTATGACTAAAAAAGACTAATTCAAAACAACACCTTTTTCTGATGACTCATCCATGTGTTGAGGTCACATGATGAAAATGATGGATGACTATCAACTAAAACAACCCATACATCAAATACAATTTATTTATATAGTGCCAAACCGTAAGAGAGTTGCAGCAAGGCACTTGACAAGTAAACAACGCTTACCAAACCTGGCGTAAACATCAGTAACAGCCTGGTTCATGGCCATGTCTATCAGTCCTCTTCCCAGGCAGAAATGAGGGAACACCAGCAGACATTTCTTCAGCCACTCGTTAAACGTCAGCAGAGACTGGAAACACACAAATTAGGCGACACACATTAGGCTCATAAAGCCGACCTGACAGTGATATCAGAATAAATTTGGTCTGTCAGTGTTGAGGAAGAAATTTATTTATCACTGCATCATCATCAATCATCTCAAACAAGGAATCTATGCACAATGACCTAATGAAAACAAATGCACTAAATCAACATACGTTTTAAACTATTTCAATCTATTTACTTGAAACTTCGGTTAATGCAACTCACTGATGTTGAAAATGTTGAAAAAGCAGACTGAGTGAAAACCTCCTTAACGTGTTGAATTAAATAATCAAACTGCATAAAGTTTTAATCTGCTGCACAAAAATACAAAGTTTAGACCCCTAAATACCAAAAACATGGTCCAGCGGTTTTCTGATGACTCATCAGGGGCAGTTCAGGCGTTCAGACACACAGTAGAGGAAATCATCTGCTGAGAAGAACCATCTCCCTTTTTTTTTGACAGAGCAGGAAGTGACCTTTCACAGTGTCAACAGCATCTGCCCCCCCCCACCACCTCTCTTAGCTTCTCCTACAGTAACTATACCGTGTTTATTCAAACGGTTTACACTGGGACTTTCAGTAGTTGGCAACATTGTGCTTCATCTTCAGATTCATCTATTCCTCACCGGTGCGTCACGTAAACTGTGCTCCCCTGCCCTTCACGCCCGTGCCTCATCTGCTTTCCCATCTGCACCACAAGATTTGTCTCTGTTTGTACAGCCCATTTTCATGAAGCACATATTGCCAGTATATTCATTCATTAATTGTGTCATTTCTTCCAATATTTGATCATCTGTATATTCTCACCCGGTTGTTTTCGAAAAGCTCCAGGATGAAGGTGATGGCGCTGCTGTTGATGCCTATGAAGAGGTTGATGCAGGACAGAGAGACGTATGCAGTACTAGGGACGCTGAAGACGTAGGACATGGGATACATCATGGGCGTCACTGACCATCTATGAGACAAGACAGGATATTTCAACGTCAGTGCCAGTATTTTCATCGCTGAAATGATGAAATGGCTTGTTTTCCAGTTCCTCTTGTCAACCTCAGCTGCGTCTGTGCTTCCTTTTCATGCACAACCATAATAATAATAATAATAAAAAGAAAAACTCAACAAGGCCTCACCCATAAAGTAGAAGAAGTGCAATTAGTGCCGGTAGGTTGGACGGTGATGTGTAACACTTTTTGTCAAAAGCCATGAAAATGCCAACCACCATAGCGGTGCTGAGAGAGTAGTTAATCTAGGACAGAAAACATCAGTCATTTCAGATAGTTAATACAGAAATCAACAATAATACAAAAGGA
Organism: Remorina albescens; assembly: GCA_034769265.1. Taxonomy (NCBI): domain Eukaryota; kingdom Metazoa; phylum Chordata; class Actinopteri; order Carangiformes; family Echeneidae; genus Remorina; species Remorina albescens. Next base: position 5,091,687 of record CM068478.1, on the reverse strand, counting down.
ACAATGTGAGATCATTCAACTCAACTCCATAACATTAATCACTATTTCACAAACACTTAAAGGTCTATAATGACTTGAAAACGTAAACTTTTATTAGATGGAAATCTCATATAATTTCCAAAACGTCTTGGTTTCATATTTTTGGCTCACCATGTCCCAGAAGAAGTTGGTCACCCAGTAAATTAAAGGGCTGACCCCACTGACAAACTGCAGGTGCTTGGCTTTGGTGACACGCTCGTGGATGAGGTAGAGGACGAAGCTGGCGGGGATGAACGACATGGCGAAAATGACAGCGATCGCAACTACGGCGTCCACTGAGGTGGTTAACCTGAAGGAAAGATGACGATAGTGTCAGTCCTGCGCCTTCTGGTCAGGGAACTTCATGTCAGCGTTTGCCCATCAGCCTTTTCAAAAAAGGCTGATGGGCAAACGCACATCTGCATTAAAAATAACTGTTCGCCAGAGAGATGTGTTTAATGAGTTCATTAAAGGATCCAATAGTCTGTCCATGACAAAATTCATTAATAATATATTTGTAAATGCAGTCCACTGAAAAAATGCTGGCGTGAACAGTGTTGAATGACTGAAACAAGAAATAATAGTTAACTATCCACACTACTTTCTTCACTTCATCCTTTTTCCGTTGTGTTCTAGTTGGTTTTCTATGTCATACTTATTTTTCTTTTATGTAACAGGATGAGCGTGAATGGGTGACTGTGTGATCAATAAGACCAGAAAAGGTTCTTTAAAAGCTTTTCTTTAATTTTATGGACAGTAAATTGTTGTTTAAGTACATAAAGATACACTATACGGCAAATAAATCTAAAAGTAACACTCACACAGTGACTTCAGAAAGCTGCTCCTTGGTGAGGTTCAGAGGATGGTTGATGGCAGTGATGCCAAACTCGACGGGCTTGGCGGTCGGGGGCAGGAAGGCCCGCAGGATGGCGTTATTAGCCACATTCATGAAGGCCACCATGGCATGCCAGCCTTTATTATTATACCAAACCTGACAGCAGAGTGCAGAGTTAACTGAATCCATCTGACACTTTCTGATTCAGTAGTTACACTCCTGATCTACACTACACGGACCTGTCAGCAGACCTACTTTATATAAAACCTTCATTACTTTAAGTGGGAAGCAAAGCCATTAAAACCAGCACTTACAGCCATCAGTTAGCGTGCTTTTTATATGACAGACCTTATATATTGAGAAGTTTATAATATGAAAGCAAAGGGCCAGAGGAAGACATTACACCTGTGGCAAGTACTGTTTCGCTGTGTGAAAAACACTCACCTTTACATTGAATTCACTTTCCATGTAACGTAAAAAAGGACCGATCTCCCTCAGCGCAAATCCAGAGCTGTTACCCTATTTTAAAAATTAAAAGAAGGAAAGAAACAATAGTCACTGTGAGCTGAATTAATGGACACCTGTCTGGTGTCTGTAAGTCAACAGCAGAGAAATTATTACCCCTGTGATGTTGAGCATTTGCCCCAGCTGCTGGAAAACACTCTGGATGTCTTTGGGGTTCACATTCAGGATGGGAAGTTGCCCCCCGACTGACAGACCTCCGTATCTGATCGGAGAGACAGAGGAATTTACTCTCACCAATCTAAACCAGCTCGTCTTTAAAGTGCCGTGATGAAGAATATACTCAAGAGGGGGACTGCGGACTGAAATTACCTTTGTTCATTCACCCAGTATTTGCTCTTCAAACTGTGGAATGAATTCAAATCAGTTCAATAAGCAGTCAAAGAAAATGACTTACAGGGCAATAAAAGCTTGTTTGAAGGATAATTCATAAACCTTTATTAGTATTTTTTATTTTTTTTTTTAAATCATCATCATCAACAGAAAAATAAAATGTCACGTATAAACCTGCCTTGTCCTGATGAGACTCGGGTATGTTTTAACCAGATAGTCAGAGATGTTCCTCTTCGTCAGATCCAGCATCGTGTCTCCCGTGGCCTCGATTCGCTGGCGGGGGGGGAGGCCTCCTGCACCGACAGGGCAGATGGGCATCATGGTGAGCTTCTTGCTGGTGCTGCACTGGCAGGAGGGCGATGGGTTTCTCTGGGTCCACTCAGGACTCTGTAGGATATTGCTGACCACAGGCGACACATCGGGAAACTCCCACTCTGATGTGCTGTTACTGCACGACATTCTGAAGGGACACGAGCCGTGAAAGTGACAAAAGGTCAAATAGGAGAGCATTTAGAGGTGACACATATATCTGCTTAGCTGCGATGTATATGAACTGGTTGCTAGTTCTCTGCTCACTCCTGCTGAACTAAAAGTGTGTGTTTCTGGGTAATTTTGTATTTTTGCAGCTACAGCTAAAATATTGGTTTGCATTAAATCTCTCTGTGGTGTTAAGTCCAGGACATTTCCCAAAGTCTTTTTCTCATTATATTTTAATGGCCCAAGATGCCTGTACCACTTATTTTGAATAATGGGATTAATATGCCCTGGTGTAATGATCACATCCTTCCCTTCCCTGTGCTGTCCTGTCATATCCTTTCTGCAGGCCTGGTTCTCACCCCAGTGGCTCTCCCTCCATACAGCGCGTCCCGAGGCCTGGCAGGTTTAACAGACGCTCTGTGAAGACTTTCATTTTAGGGTCAAACGGTTGCTCGTTACTAAAAAGAAAAGAGAAAATGCATTGCCATGTGCATTTATCTATTTACAGACACTTTATAGAGGTGAAATCTGTGACCAGGGGGTCTCCAAAAAAAGTTTTTGCCGCAAGGTCTGACCTGAAGAAGGTGAACTGTTGTCCATACATCCAGGGTGTCAGAGTCAGACTGGGGTACTCTCCGAACGGTGGGACGATCATGGTGAAGACCAGAGCGATGAAGATGAAACTGGCAGGGAGCACGATCTGGAATCAAACAGGAAAAAATAATTTCCGTTAAAAATGAACATCTCTGTATTTCCTTGGTGTTTTTAAAAAAAAAAAAAAAAAGAATTTGGGAATTATGTCTGCTCATCTTCTGCCACTGTGGATAAGAACTGCCTGTAGCGCTGCTATCAGTCCCAAATGTCGACATCACAAACCTGAGCCAGGAAGTCTTTCTGGCTTCTCGTTGCGTGGTGAAACCGCTTTACAAGCAGCGCATGAAACTGCTTCAGGATCAGGGTGGCACCTTTCACCTGCCTGGTGCCCTTTCCTGCACTGCTATCTGACGCACCATGGGCGACGCCATTCGCACCAAGTTCTGTGGTGAAAATGCAAACATACGATTAGTGATGTCATTTAAATGTTTGTGGAGGACAAAGCACTTGGAGAGAGCTGGATAGGCAGGATTGGGATCAGTGGCTGAGAGCTGACGGAGCAGAGAGCTGAGACTCGTCGGAAGTTTCTGAGTTTTGCTCTGGGTGAGCTTTAAAGAGACTTGAGCGTGAATGTGAAGCGGCACTTTGCGTGAGCATGAGTGTGGAAGCAGCAAACCTTCCTAAAAGCTTCCTACATTTTTGTTTTCATCCTCCCAAACCTGGATCACTCAAAGTGCACAGACTGATGACTGAGACTTAATTTTGAGATTTAGCTAGTCACAGGGTATTGTTTTATTGGCCAGAACATAATATCTGTTGTGGATACCTTATGTAATTTGATCCAATGTGTGATCTGATCAACCTCACAAAAAAAACAAACAAACTGCAGTTAATCTTGGAAATGCCATCTGACTGATCCAGGTTGAGCAGATTCAACAAAAAGAAAGCTTTTATATTGTCATGTTCATATTCTGTCGAGAGGCTCTCAAGTCTCTGACCTTCATCTTCCTCTACTCCATTATTGCTGTTGTTTTTTCTCCGCTGTAACATCCACTGTGCTAGAGGTGGAATGCAACACAATGGTAGACACAAAACACACGCGCACACACATATACACACAAAACTAGAGGGTTAAAAGTGACAAATGATGCACAGCACCACATGCAAGTTTAGTGAAGATGACAGTTAAAGGATACGCAACAATAACAGCATAATAAAAACAGGTGACGGACAGGAAATGGGTCAGAAATTCAATTCCAGGAAAAGGCCACATAAAAGATCAGTGGTGGTATTTACCCGCAGCGGTGGCATTATTCGCTGCTTCTCCATCTGCAGTGACCTTTATGAATATCTGAAAATGAAGACAAAAAAAAAAAAAAGTTTGAGAAAAAAAAAACTTTTCATACATTAAATATGAATACTTCCCTCAAGCTCAGAAGTTATAAGATACGGGACTTTTCTTGCCTTTATTAATGTTGATTCTATTCAAAAAATATACAGGAAAGAGGGCTGCCAACATGTACCACATACCCTCAGGTTACACTGCAGAAACGTTCATTTTACCAATAAATCTCAGTCGACTGTTAAAAATTCTCTTTTGAATGAGTAAACAAACCAGCTTGGTCAGTTTCCAGTCCAAATAAACGGATTTATAGCGTTAACAATCGCTCTTTTCTGCAGTGTTTTAGCATTTCAAGATAATGAGACTAATTTCTACGATCTTATTGAAGAACATTTATCTGTACTGGCAGATGCTTAGAAAAATATTTGTCTTCTCAATAGGCTTGGACAAAAGACATTTGAGAAGTCAAAGAGGCGTAAGTTATGCGTTGGGATATTTATGACTGAAGTGGCCACCTGCCATCGTTTCCAGAAACTGTCAATACATAATAAAAACAGCAACAGCAATGGTAAAAGTACTTAAAGCTTACACTTAAGAAAAAAAAGGAAATTATACAAAAGTGTTAAAATACTCAATTATAACTGAGCCCTGTGTTTAAAACTCCCATTCTACTTAAAGTCAGTTAAGTATAGCCAGTTGTTTGTGGATAACATGTCCACAGTGATATAGTTTTATATTATAGTTTTAGATTGTTAACACTGATAGATCTTTGTTAGGTAATGCATTGAATTTTAAAAGCTTGTTGTGATCTTGATCAAAAAATTTAATTTAAAATTACAGCAGTTATTGTGCTGTCAAAAAAAAGTGAAAATCTCCATCTGGTGAGGAAAACGAAACAAAAAACCCAACAACATAAAATGAGTTCATGTATTAATGTCCACAGTCCAAACCGTACCTCCTCTAGTGACGTATCAGAGATGCCGAAGCTGCTGAGGCCGATATCAGCAAGAGTCTCCTCCAGCTCCCTGAACAGACTGGCATACGCCCGGTGCTTGAAGCCTTTGTTGGGGAGCAGATAGGTCAGCTCCTGTCCTATTGTCTCGATGAGTTTGGCCTCTGGGACGTGGTGGTGGATGAGGCCAGTGATGCACTCTATGTCCCCTGCGGTGGAGGGAACAAGAACATCTCAGTGGAGATAAGTGTTTCAAAAGGAGCAGACACTAGACTTTAAAGAAAGTGAAAGTGAAACCAAGACATTGACAAAAGAAGGAGAGACTGCATATTACTCTGTCAAACAAAAAATAAATTCATGCTTGGACAACTCTAACCAGCACTCAAAGGTGACCCACTCAAATTTTTTACAAAAATTTCTTTAAAAATCTTCATCTGCAATCTATAATTCTATTTGGTCCTCCATAGTAAAAGTTGCAGGAGGAGCGACTCATGAGTATGCAGATACAGTAAAAAAGATACAGAGAATAAACTTACCATCCAGAACTCTGTCTGTATGCTGGAACTGGTTCTGAGACTGATCTTTGTATCTGGTGCATATGGAGCAGGAACAGGAGCAGTCGGAGGCACAGTCACAATCATTCTGACGGAAACAGGAATGACAAGTACACCTTTAACACAGGGAAGAAGAAATCCCGCCGGGAAAACGTTCTCCTTGATGGAAGAGGATCAAGTATTCTTCTTTGTGTATCTTATACCACAACCACACATTTTCTAATGCAGGTTGCATAGACAGGGGAAAAGAAAACACTGCGGTTGGTTGATTTTGTGTGAAAGGTAAACCTCACCTCCCTCCTCTTCAGGTCCCTCAGGCGGCGCACCAGTGTCAGATAGAAACCTACTCCGAAACAGTTCTTGAGGAAGAGGGGGGATCCACTGCAGTGCAGTTGTCCTTTGGAGATGATGGCGATGCGGTCGCTCAGCAGGTCGGCCTCGTCCATGTGATGGGTGGACAGGATCACTGTGCGACCTGTACCAGGGTAAAACTTCATAAAGCTCTTTTGCTGAGCCAAAGGGAAAATTTCAGTCCATTTTATTGATCTAAAAAATAAAGTTAAATGTAGCTTTCAAGTCTTTGTTACCAAATTCTACACAGCATTGATTTTATGATGAAATTTTATTTAGTTTTGTTGTAACATTTGCAGCTGAATTTTTCTATTTGATCATTTCACTGCTTAATTCGAGCGCCTCAGGAGACGGGAGAAGATGCAGAAGATTTCAGTGGTTTCATTTTTCAGTATCTTCAGTACAACCAGTATTAACGTGGACCGTTGGATAAGATGTGTACTTGCAGGTGTAAAATATGCATTCGCACAAAGGAAACACAGAGCTAAAGGGCTTTTGCTTTGTTTTACCAGTTCTATATTTCAGTAGGAGGTCCCAAATAGATCTTCTGGAATATGGGTCCACTCCTGAGGTGGGCTCATCCAGGATGACGACTTTTGAGCCTCCAACAAATGCCATGGCAACGGACAATTTCCTCTGCATGCCACCTGCAGAATAATGAAAATTTATAAGTATGTGTGTGTGTGTGTGTGTGTGTGTATATATATATATATATATATATATATATATAAATTCTCTCCTGCACAAAATCAGAGATACAAGAGGTTGACCTGAGAGGTTCTGAGCCTCATCATCTCTCTTGTGAGGCAGCCCCAGGTCCACCAGCATGTCCTCGACCTCCTTCTCTGCCTCCACCTGAGTGCGACCCTTCAGCAGTGAGTAGAACAGGATGTGCTCTTCCACCGTGAGGCTGGAACAAAAACAGGTCAGCAGCGGTGAAGGCACGTACAGAGGAAGAGTGTGGAGTTGTTGATAATTGCTGTGTAAATGCTTTTAAAAGAGGTCTTTTGAATGAGGAACCAGTAACTTCAATTTTCAGCTTTTATCTGCTGTCTAAGCTGACAGGCTTAGATGGAGGCAACTGATTCGCTGTGGCGACCCCTGAAGGGAAAAGCCGAAAGGAGAAGAAGAAGATCTGCTGTCTAAGCTGTCCAAAGTTCTTGTTTTGGTAAAGACTGTGCCCTGATTTTAACAAAGTCTGCTCCTTGTTTCATCGCAGCTGAATAGAGGGTACAGTTTCAAAGTTCCATTACTGAATTTAAATGACTAAATATAATCATCACAACATTTTGTCACCACGTGCCTTGCTTCAAAAGTTCGGAAATATCATGCACAAGTCATTCTTTTTGGACTGCGTCACACCAAACCTATTTGAACATCTGCAATGTAACTTACTGATTGAAGAGGATGTTGTGTTGAGGACACATCCCCATAGAGGAACGGATGACGTCCATGTCAGTCCTAATGTCTCTTCCATTAATGTAGGCTGTGCCAGATGTGGGAGGGAAAAGGCCAGTCAGGATAGACCTGGAAAAAAGTATCAGATCTATGACACAGGCAGGCCTCTGGTTCACCACCCACATTCAGTCTGAACGTGAGGCTCTTAGCTTTCCTATTTAAAAAGAACTCATTATCAAATATCCTCTCCAACAACTTGAGGTATAAAAGAGTATAAATATGAAATCCATAATTCCTTCAATTTGATTTCATCTTACATAGTTGTGGTTTTTCCCGCCCCGTTGTGTCCTAGGAAGGATGTGATCTGGCCTTCATAGAAATTGATGTTGAGGCAGTTGACCGCTGGACGAGAGCTTCCATCGAAGACCTTCACCAGGTCTTGGATCTGCACTCCCATTATCAGGCCCACCGGATCGGCTTCAAAGAACGACTGACCTGCATTGGAAAACAGATTCAAAAAATTAATAAGTCTTACTCCCAATTAACTACTTAACATGGATGCAACCAAATGTGTGAATACTCCTTCTTTCAGGTAATGCCTATGATGCTGAATTTTTGCTCTCACCTTCCTTCCCGGAGTCCAGACACTCCTCCTGATTTGGAGTTTCCTGCTGCCGTCTCAGCAGCTCCTTCTCTCTTTCTAGTCGTTCCCTCTTACTTTGATGCTTGCAGGTTTTCCTGCTGGCTGAGCCGTTGCAGGTGTATGTCTCTGGTGTACCTCTGCTATCAGCATCCTTATCCAGCTTCTCCGCCTCTGGTTTCTCAGGATCTGGAGGAGACAGATAGGAAAATTTATGTGTAACCTCTGACAGGGGAATTACAATGACTGTGGGACTTTCATTTACTCTTCACTGTTCATATTATCTTGACAGACAAAAGGACGAAATATCTTATTGATGAAATTATTTTTAAAAAGGATCTATCAGTGCTAAAAGGTGTAAGAGGACAATGCTACTAACCTGGATCAGACATTTCCATATGAGAGGCTTCAGGTCTTTGCCAGTATGAAGGCTGGAATGGGAAGTAGAATGGCTGACCAATGCCATACTGTCCTGCAGTGGAGAGATTTGACAAAATGACTAGAAACTCTTAAGAATCTGCCAACTACTGCATTAGACAGTTGGGTAAATCACGCCATGTATTAGCAGCCCAACCTGGGAAAACATTATCCAGATACCAGGCCAGGACAGCGTAGAGGACAGCATCAAGCATCATCATGAGGATGGAGGTGAGGAAGGAGTACGTGTCCTTCTCTAACGGGCTGGTCCGGATGTTGTCCCACTGCAGACCCAAACCCTGCTCCTCGTACCTTGAGAGGTATTCTGTCCCAAAGCCAAAGGCCACTGGAGACAGCAAGCTCTAAAGCAGCGGGACGGTTGGAGACAGAATGTTAATGTGCAGAATATCTATCAGCTAGTGAATAAATCCGTTCTCGGGGCAGTCCTATTTGTTCCTCGTGCTGCTTTGCATACATTAAACTGTATTTAATCACTAAACATGCAATACATGTGTTTAAACTGTGTATCTGTGGGTTTGCACGAAAAAGGACATACAGCAACCATCTTCATGTTTTTTGTGATGCGGTCCTGCCAGGCGAAGCAGAGGATGTGAGGCAGGTAGAGGGTGAAGTAGATGATGCCGCTGCAGGCAGCTGCCAGGTTGGCCTTGTTGAAGAACACACTCATCAGGAAACACTGCATGACTGTGGCAATTGTGAAAGTCAGCAGGAAGAAGAAGACGAGGATAGGGTCACTGTAATTCAGCACCTTTCCACCCTGAAGGGGAACACAAACACAGAGCCAGTGGAACCGTTGGATGTTCCAGAAATATTTTTTTTAAAATAATCCACTAGAGGGCACCGTTAGACATCATAAAACATGAACCCTCCAAACCTGCAAACAAAACATGACCCCAATTTTACACTCAGCATGGCGTCCTTCTTTCACTCTGTGTTTTCTCACCATGATGATGGCGGTGAGCAGTGCAGTGCTCGCAGTCATCACAACAAAGCTGTCAATGAACCATGTGTACCAAATGGCACTGTTGCTGACCCCCATGGTTTTGAGGGTCTCCTTGAGGCGCAGCTCTTTCTCCAGCACAATGCTCTTGACGGTCATGGACACGGAGTAGATCCATGCCAGCACCATGAACATCGGGAAGCAACGGTTCAGCGTGATCATAAATCTGGAGGAGGACAGACGTAGACTTCATGAGCAAAAATTAGGATGAAAGTAAAAGACTCAAAAGTTGGACAGTCTCTGACTGTCCCCTCACCACAGACTGACCGATCACACATTCTGAAACAGTTTTTAGATTTGTCTGTTTGATACAACTCGGGTTTACTCACTGGTCATCTACATAACATGGATAGGGCATCTGCTGGATGTAGACTCCAAGAGGCCAGTCGTTGCCTGTGTGAAGCTTAATGATCCCATGTTCAATCATGTCCTGCAGATAGGCAAAGCCGCCCCAGATGTACCGCTGGTCCTCAATGGGGTCTGCCCTGGGGCCCGGGTCCCAGTACCTGAGGGAGGACACAAATGAGATGAGGTCGCCTATTTTTACTGTCATTTATATAACTGAATAACTGAAGCAACATTGTCATAATAAAACATGCTAAAGCCAGAGTCTGTAAAGCTGCACATGTACACTGCTTTTACTTAAGCGGATAAGTCCGAGGCAAAGCCCGCTCACAATCTGATTATTCAGTTGCGCAGAGGCACGGCTCCCACTGGGTTTATTACACCCTGCTGCTGTGCTACTAACAGCTAAAAGTGCTTGTTCACCCCAAGGGCTATTGACAAACTGTGTGTTTATGAATGGGAGATCAAAGTCAAAGGAAAATGCCTGTAAGAGCCTCACATGGGAGGGTGAAAGGGCAGGTATCCAGTTATTGTAGAGTTACTGAGAATTTCTCGGAACCTCAATTCACTTAGCTGGAGAGGTCTTTGTTTTGTGTCGAGTCCAGGCAGACCGCCTCATTAACGTGACACAAAATGTTTGAGCAGCATATTGTCAGGGCTGTTTGTTGGTTAGAAGTTGCTGGGTTGCACCACTCAGGTGCAGTGAAATGTGTTACAAATGCATTAAGTACCTGTGACTAACTTTTCTTTCTTTTTCTAATAAAACACTTATACTCCAATTTTTTCTTTACAGGATTGATCAGGATCCCTTTAGGTGCTTGGATCCTGCTAGGTAGGATATATGAAATGGTGTGTACATTTTCTACTGTTAAATAAGCAAGTGTGCTCCAAACTCAAATGGCAAGTAAAAAGACAAATAATCACAGTCAATGTCTGAAAAGGTTTGGCAGCGAAAACAGAAAAACATCAGCTCTTACTGACCGGTCCTTGATCTTGTTGGTGCGCTCCACAGCATCAATGTCCATGCGGATCTTATATTTGACATGTGGAGGAACACTTGTGGTCCAGGGGTACATATCCATGAAGACCACGCCAGCCCAAAATTTATTCTCCTCCAGCAGGAACAAGGCCTGATGGATCATTTGGGACTCATCTGTGTGGGCCACAAACTTATCCAGACTGATGCACTATAACCGGAAAAGGGGAGAAAGGAGTGCTGTGGGTTAAATGGTTTCCCTTTCAAAAGGCTTTTTAATGGAAAAAGGGATTGCAAATATGTGGTCAACTATGAATGGGAGATCAACACATGTGTTTTTATGTATGCTTAATTATGTATATCTGGAGGGATAGTTTTGGATGTGTTGGTTGAGCGAAAAACAAACAGGATCCTGCTGTAAAAGTAGAACTGTATATTGCAGCAGAACAAATTTTAATCCCAGACAGTAACAAGATCTCTAGAATCCAGTATCAAAGGGAAAGCAGTTCCAGCGGCTTCTGTTTTTGACATAATATTTATCAAAGTACATTTACACTTCACAGTAAAGGAATTTACATCTTATATTTGTTTACTGTGTTACTACCCCCCAGACTGTACAGGCAAAGTAATCAGGACCGAAATTCTGGACATAGATTCAACCCAAATATAAAGACGTAAATAAAAAGAACGGCTGGTTTTAATCAACGATTAATAAAATAATATTATTGCCATGGCAAAAGCAGTGAATGTGAAATACAATTAAACTATTGAAAATGAAAGTTGAACAACATCCATGGCAGTCCTGTCAGGAGAGTGTGGGCTGAGTTTGTGAATTAGTGCTCATTATCTCTTTCACTGAAGTGACATGGGAAAATCTCAGCTACTATGTTTTTATTCTGCTCACACACACACACTTGCATGACAGGAAACGTATTCACACATACATGCATTAATGTTCACTCTCTTGCTCTCTGCCTCTCCCCCTCTGTGAAACATGTGTAATTGCCATGTGAAACTCCCATCCTACACATACATACAAACACACCGCTCTCCAACACACCCCCCACCTATGTACACCGTGTCTAATGTCCCCATTCACATTACTGTATAATGCTCTGAGAGTGCTCAAAGAAGCACTTCCCATTCATCTTTAGGGGACTATACATTCACAACACAATAACGTCCCCTCAGACAGGCCGAGAAAACAGATCCTCGCTGATACACACGCTCCGGTGGGACTTCAGTGTGAGAAAGACGGCCCTGACAGAGTGAAGGGACTCGGTGCTAACTACCTATGGCCCAACGCTAACAGACAGCTATGTCTAATTGGCTAAATCGACTGGGTTTGTCTGTGGGACTCTGGAAGGCCTCGGTGCTGAACGTGGAAACAAAGGAGAGATTGAGACGCCGGCACCGATAGGGCTCTCTCCTGCCTGCCCGCTGCTCCCCCAACCACTTCTTTAAATCAGATGAGAGAGGAAAGTGGGAAGGCGTGAAGGATGGACCGAGCGATTGGCCCTGTTTTATTCCAAAGGTGCAGGGGTCTGTTTCAATGCAGAGCTGTACACTAAAACAGCATTGAGCTCATGGTGAGGAGGGTGGTGGGTGGTGGTGGTGGTGGTGGTGGGGGGGGTTCACTTCAACCTACTCTCTAGTTTACCACTCGACTCACAATGGAAGCAAAGGTAGGAGGGTGAGAGCAGGCTTGTTCTCCCCACCTTTCAGCTGACTGGACAGGAGATCAGACCTATAGCCGTGCTAAGTGGCCTGGTATGTTTCAAAATAGGCTGATAACAATCTACTGGGGGCAGACTTGGAAGACTGATGCTCTAAGGACAAAAGAGTGGGTCTCCAAATTAAGATGAAACCACGATCCTGGGAATATTTAGCTAATAGTGTTTGGCAGCAGAGCAGAGTAAAGCATAGAGACTGAGAAAGGTTTTTCTTACCTCCCCGTATTGGTTGAACATCCGTATGACTTGGTCAGTGATGTTGAAAATGTTCCTCCAGCCAAAGTTCGGCATTCCCGCCTCCCTCAGTTCCTCAGGACCATTATACAGGAAGTTAAGAATGTCTTTTGTGGTAAAGTCAGTGTCCTCCAGACTTTCATCCATGAAGTGCATCACTGTCGGGTTTGTTAGAGTGTCCTACAATGAATGATGGAGACAGACGTAAAGTTATTGTCTTTAATTGATATGTGTTGTTTCTGTTACTGTTATCGTTTTCACCCTGCTCATTTGGGAATAAAATATTCTTTTAAGCCTTTTAAGTGTTTTAACTAAAATCTTCAAGCTCTATTTTTGGTCCCTTCTGCCTACTGAGGGAAATGTTAGGGTTAATTCTCCACTGTATTCAGTAGCCAGAAACTAATTATGCTCGTCTTGCAGTTTGGAGCTGAGCAGTTGAGTTGTTACTAAACTTTGAGCTGAAACTCATCAAAAAATTCCCACTAGGGTCATCCTGAGCAAGCAACCCCTCTATTATTGTCGCATTGTTCGGGATGCTTACCAACATTGGATTTTTTTGAAGCAAGGAAAGGAAACCATGTATTTAATATATTTTAAGCTAAAATTTGTGGTAGGTTTTAGTGTCAAGTCTTGTATCTAGAGTAATTTTTCACTTTGGATATTGTGTGTAAAGAAAACTTATTTTAATCAGCAGAAATTGGATGCGTGGATTATATTACACTTTGAAAATAGTGATACTGGCACTTCTTTTGTATCATATGTTGACAGTTCCTCTTTTGCTTTTCTTTTCAGACTGAAATTGGTATGCATGAGCTCCAGTACCTCCGGGCACGAGGACATAAAATATCTGTGTGTGTGTCAGTAGGACGTGATGCTTCGTACCCGGATCATATTTATTTGGATGCTGTTGTGGAAAAAAGCCCAGAGCTGAGGTCCCACCTCCTCCCAGGCCATGGCCATGTGCTTGAGCCTCTCTAGCTCTTCAAAGGTTGTGTTGGCCTGGGTATACACAAGTAAACACACACACACACAAACACAATTGAAAGTCAGCACACACCCATATTAAGTTCATATACACGGAATAATACACCAGCAATGAAGAGGCACCTTATATGCACTGTTGCTGTGTGCTAGTAATATTAATAATTGGTGAAGAGCTTTGCATTTTGAGAAAAGACATCATAGATAAGATGGATGAAACCATGCTGAGATTTGGTTTGAGTGAGGAGTAATGAAAAGGATGTGACAAAATGCAAAGGACTCCGTTCCTGCCACTGGTGCAGCCTCACTTGCAATTTATTGTTTAATCCTCCCCTCCTCTTCTCTTCTCTTTCCTCACACTGCAACAGTCTTCCCCTTCCCTCCCCCCAACCCTCTCCACTCCCTCCACCCTCCTTTGCTTTGGTAGTCAGCTCATTCCTAAGAGGGGTGGGGGGTTTTGATGCATATAAACAGATTCTGAGGGTGTTGAAAGAAATGGGGAAGCCGCGAAAGAGTGAGTCGCAAGAGAGCGAGAGGTGAAGGGTCGGGCAGGAGGTGGTCTCTCTTACACTCTTTAATATTTTGCGGACGGCAGGGGAGTCTGGGGTGTACAGGATTTTTCCCATCAGCAGGGGCTTGACTGAATTCCACACAATTTTTGTGACAGGGTTGGACTCCAGGGTCTGCATGAGGGCGTTGCAGAAAGGAGCTGTGGGGAGAAAAATTGCAAATATGGTCCATAACAGAGAACAAAGAGACAAAAAGAAAGACAAATAAAGGGCGATCACACAGACTGAGTCAGAGGACATCGGCACTTTCTCAGAGACTCAGCCATGTAATTTACATTCAGATGATCCAAATGGATTCATCAGTGTGTATAGAGTGATTAAGACAGTGAAGCATCTGACAACAGTAAACAATGAAAGATATTTGTGACACCACAGCTGTTCTTCTACTACAAACTTATTCCAACTAGGTTTGGAATATGTGGTAATAGAAATTTCATTCATGCTGTAGTTGGTGACTATAAAACAGCATATAAACTGTTTAATAATATGAATGTTAAATAAACATAAAAAAAATGTAAATAAGGAATTCCATGAATTATTGAATCTTTGAGTCTTCAATTAGTTTAAATGACACGAGTCTTAAAAAAAGTTGAGTAATTAACTTTCCCCCTTGTCATCATTTTTCATCCGTGACAACTGGGCCCCATCTGCTAATGAAGCTCATGTGAAATGAGTAAAAGCTCCACAAGCAGCAACTAAATGGACCATTATTGCTTTCTCCACGGCTGTTGACGAGGCCAAGAGTGAACTTTGAACTTCTGATTTTTAGCAAAGAGGGATTAGAAGTCCTTAAAGTGCTCAGAAAGAGCTAGTAAATCAATCTTCCTGTGAGAGCGACTCAGATCTCAGATTGTGTCTTATACAATATTTTGTTATTGCACAATTTATTCAATGCTTTAATTTTTGGTGTATAAGCAGCAAAAAGTAATACGTTTTTGAATCACAGATACTATCTATTCCATTTAACATAGAACATTTAAAGCTCTTCACGTACTGGCTTTGTCATCGTAGACGTAGTTGTGGTTCTTGGTGCCGTTGACCCCCAGAAACACCTTGTAGTTGTTGTCTTCGTACCAGTTGAAGGACAGAACCCTGGACCCGGCTCCCTCCGGGTATCCGCAGAAGAGACTGGACACGCTGGACATAAGCTTGGTGAAGGAGGGGGGACCCCCGGCCTGGAACAGGGAGGAAACTGCCTTCAGGAGCTCCTGGGAGCTGTCCCGCTCCATCAGCTGCGAAAGAGAAAGAGTCACATCATAGACCGGAATTTGCACTGAAAGTTGCACTGAATTCCAGAAAACTGATGTTGTCATAAAGTCAGTAAAAGTTTTTTTAACCCAAAAAGAAGAAGAAGAATCTTTAATTTTCAAAAATTAATCAAACTGATTCTATTTGGTGCTAATATAACAGAGACGTTAACAAACAAAAAAAAATCCATGAAATATTTTGACTATATGTATTATTTGAATTCACTTTTTACGAGAAAGGGCTAATATTACAAAAAAAATTTTATGGTATTTTTTTGCTTTTAATTGGTTGGAATTATTATTATTATTATTTTTTTTTTTACCAGATGTATTTGTATTGTGTTGATTTCAGGTTGTGTGACTGAGTTTCATCTGCAGACATTTGTTGAAATGTGTATAACAGAGAGTCTTTGTTCAATAAATCGAAAAACAACAGCTGTTGATGCACTTTAAAACAACCTTATACATCACACCAGGCCAGCTGAGACATTAAGTTTCATATTTTTTGAACCAAATTGGGTCTTCAGTGGCCAAGACAGAGCCAGATTTGCTGCCTCCAACAGAAAGAGTGACTGTTGAGTATTGATGGGATATGGAAATAATTAGCTTTGAGCAAGGTGACCTTTTTAGCAGATAATTATACACGAGGCAGGGATATTTGTGTGCTCCATATTAATTCATACTGAGCAACTTTCATCATATAAACCATGACAACAGAAAAACAACAGATTGAAAGATAAGCAAACAAGTTGGATGGACGCTTCTCGCCTCTAATGACCTCTAATGACCTGGATAGTTAAAGGGCGGACTAAATATCCTCCAATTGATGGAACTATAATAGCTGCATCCAAGTGCATTTCTCAGGAGTGGATGTCACTTCCTGTCTGAAGAAATAGGGAGGTGTTTGCCAACAATTGAAGTTTTATGTTCAGGATGGTTCATCTTAGTCACATTCTTACAAATACGTAATCTAGTAAGAGTGAAATAAAGCTGGAATAGAGTGAAACCAGAGAAATTTATGTTTCAATGATATCACGGATGGGGGGGGGGGATTTTAGGGATATTTGATCATAATCCTTCCTATCTATCAGCCGGCCCCCTCAGTTTCAAATGTCAGCTGTATAACATCAGTGTGGGTCAGAGGTCGGTGGTGAAAATGACTCATAGCTTCTCTATGTGCCCCACTCAGAGCTAAATACTACATGTGAACACGCACACACACACACACACACACACACATCAACATACACATGTTAAAGCACACCCCTGGATTCATTTTGCTCTCACTCCCTTTTCCGCCCTTTTCATTTATCATTTCACACAAACTCACCGCCAAACTAAAAGGAAGGAGAGGTGGGTAATGAGAGCGTTTGGCTCGCCTCTCTGTCACCGCGGCGATACAACAGTCCCACCTACAGGATGTGTCACCTCGCAGGAATGTCTCTATGTCCCTTTCTCTCTCTACACTAGGCCCCTCAATCTCACTCACCCACGATGAAGGTGACGATAGGATACATTCCCCCCCCCCGAGACGCAGAGTGAACGTGCTGAAACCCTCATTCAGCCTGCTTTTGTCTGTTGTTGTGTGTGTTTGTGTGTGTGTGTGTGTGTGTGTGTGTGTGTGTGTGAATAAGTATAGAACTACATTTACTATATTGCACTCAACAGGTGATTTTTAAATACATGTTTATGTGTGTGTATTGTTTTATGTTACATTATATTTCTCTTGAATACCTATTTTCTTTATGCTATAAAAAAATCTCTGTTGTCCTGTGGGTTGGCATGGCATGTTATTTTTCTCTTTAACTGTGCTTCAGTTTCTATTTTTGAATTTTTTTAATGAGAACAAATCAGTTTTTTTGTGTTTTCTTTTCTATTCTGATGACTTCGACTTCAAACATTTCCTGTTCTGTGCTACATTCCTCCAACATGAAAATAAACCTATGGGAGCCATTACAGGCAATATATATATATATGGTTTTTTTTCACAATCAAATTTTTCTGAGCTTTTTTGTGTGTTTTCATCTTTTTGCTATAAAGGTGAACTCCGAGGTGAGTTTTAATATCTTCATGGTCTCTAAACTCAAGGTACGTCTAATATGTGTTTTTTGGAGAGGAGGTTGTTTTTAAGCTCTTTTCTCAGACCTTATAATGGTGCTGGCAAAAGCCTACAGAATAGTGACTGATCGTGAGGTGAAATTGGTCCTATTATGGTCTGTTCTTACATTCTATTCTATTCCTCTGCAATATTTACTTGTTCCTATAATATGACGTATGTTCTGTCCTGTAATTTCCTTTTGTGTTTGTATTTGCTTTCAATAAATACACAATAAAAGCCCAGTATTTCTTGCATAAGCCAATGGAGACATAAGCTGTTTGCAACTAAGCAAAGACAGAAACCCACATGCACACACTCACACATATGACGTGAGCTTACAGAAACATTATGCAAATACATATGTTGGCTGTTTGCACACACACACATGCACACACATTCACACTGTTTTGTTTTGTTTCACATTGTTGAGCCCATCTCTCAGCCTCCTCTCCGAGCAAGGGAGCAGCGGAAGAGGTGAGTTTCCTGCAAAGCTAAAAATACCAGGACTTCTGATCCTGCAAGACTGAAGAGAGGAGGAGAGGAGCAGGAGCAGAAGTCGAGGGAATTGATGGACATCGGAGCACTTACTACTTGTATCTTCTCCGACACTGCCTCGAGCACCTGACCCCAGAAGTGAAGGTCAATCCCCTGGGAGCTGCTGTCCATAACCTGAGGCATCTGGGGAAGCAGAGTCAAGTGTTTGATATTTGCTAAGTGTTTTAAAAATGAAGATGAATACTGATAACGAGACATGGAAAATGATGTTTTGTATTAAAACTGTGGCTGCTTTTTAAAAGCCCATGTCCTGTGGTGACCTTGGACAGATAAACACATTCATTTCTGACAAGAAGCCAATTATGAACAACATCCTAAATGGACAGGAAAATTCCCCAAAATGTTTGTGATTAGGAAGAGGAAACAATTTTTTCAATCACATCTTCTCTACACAGAGTTTATGGCCATTTAAACCAGCAACCTACTTGGAAAAAACTCTCTGTCAAACATTTTAACATGGATTTATTAAGGACCCTAGCTGCATTAGTGAACCTGTATCAGGTTAAAAATACTTCTTACATTGGAAATACACAAGCATTATTCCTGTAAACCTTCATACAAACAACTTTATCTTCTTGAGAAACCATTAGCAGTAGGTGTTAGAAAACGACTGTTCAGAGTGCTGAGGGCTACGGAAACCCCGAATGCCAAGAAAAACATGTGAGATATCCTTCCTCTCGCATTCCTCCTGCCTGTATTTCGAACGAAGTAAGGAGGGAGGCGGAACAGTGTTGGGGGGAAGAGAGAAAGCTCGAAGAGGAAGGGAGGGTGTGGAGAGGTTGATGGTGGAGAAGGGAGAAGAAAGCAGGGAGAATAATAAGGAGAGGAAAGTTGTTGCAAGGCAAAGGTCACTGTGGTAATGGGCTTTACACTTAGAAGAGCTAACAGGTTAAAAGCACTAAGATGCTCCTGTACTACTAAGATTACGTTAGGAGTACATGTGCTTGATATGAGACGTGATTGTTTGTCCAAAATTCATTGAAGAGGCTACGAACATGGACACTTACTGGACTATTAATACTATATTACTGTAACTATTCTACTGCTGTGTTGGACTGTAATTGTATTGACTTTTTGTGTTTTGCTTTTAAATATATAAAATTCTTATTTTTTAAATTATCATAATATAAAAAAATTTAAGTGATATTTGATATTTTATATGTTTCAGTCTCCGGCAGCAGCCAGCAAAGGTTAAGCATATAGACATGAGATGGATGGATGGATGGGTTCATATTTATATAGGTGAGGGAAAACATGAAGATTTCTTTTTTAAAAGTGATGTAAAAAAAACTATAAAAGTAAAACGATACCAATGTATAACTTGATCATAGTTCTTTGTCAATTGATACAATATCCATCAAATTTACCAAGGTTGTGCCTCTTAAATATAGCAGTTTAAGTCCATTTACATCTACAGCTTTTTTTTTTACAGACTTTTCAAATATTCACAAGCTCAATCTTTATATATCTTCAGGGAAGAGACATTTGGAGCCAGAGTAAATCGCCATGCTCTCACTGTTTTGGTTCTACAGGCAGGTTCTCCAGCAACCAGATGACCAGCCAGGCAGCAGTGACCGCCACATGGCACATGCTTGTGAAGTATTTATGCAAAACGCAGCATCATGTCTTAGAGAATACCTTGCAGGCCGAGGAGGCGGGGGGGTGGGGTCTGCGCTAAGCCCATTAGAAAAACAGGCCAAGAGGGTTAATGCCATGGCTGCTGCTTGAGCCCATCACCTGATTCACTCAGGTTGAATCTGAATACCAACATGTAGTATAAAAAAAAAAAAAAAAGGAAGGTGTTGAAGTAAAAATTAATAACAAAGAAAGGGTGCTTTTCTTTCATTTAAAGTTGAGGTATAGTGCCAAAAAGCTCCCTGCTCTGCCTGTATTCATATTTCTTGCTATTAAATACACGTGTAAACAGTTCAAAGCAAAGCCAATGGTTTATTTTTAAACCCCAAATATCGTCACTGACTGAGTGAACATGGTTACCTGAAAAGTGCGATCAGGGACTTGGCCTCACATGCAGCACTGGAATAACTAACAGCTCCACATCGAACCAACCACCTTGTCACAATACTCATAAAATGTGTCCCCCACTGAACACAAGCAGCACTATGAAAGCAATCATCACATGTACACAATCCTATATAAACCCGGCTGAACCCCTGCTGATCCGTGTGCAGTTCAGTTAAAGTGTATTGGGTTTGTCCATCAGCTACTTCTAAACTGCTCTTCTAAATGTGCTACTGTTCAGGGTCCGGTGCCAACTGTATCACCAGCACAGCTGCACTCGGCCAAAAAAAAAGGTTTCAGTAAATGGATTCAGACACCAAGCGTCTGTTCATCTGCGTTCCCTCAGCAGAAGAGGCATCTATTAATATCTTCCTATTTACATTTTACAGACTTAATATTAGTTATTGTCTAAGATTGTCTTTGTTTTTAAATTCCTTGTTTTCTGTAATTTGTTTTGCAAAAAATTAGCAGACTAAAATATCTTCTAAAATTAAACTATATAGTTGCGAGGCCATTTCTTCTGAGATTTTTGTTCATTCAAATAATCCTCATCTTTTGAGATGGCAAAAAATGATGTCACACATTATTATAAATGCTGAACAGGACAGGCAGCATTTTTCTAGAATAATGTCTGCCATGTCAATGAAAATAGTGAATTTGGAAAATGAATTTTCCGTGACGGCAAACATCCTTTACCGTCACAGGAAGATGTGAGGAACAAGAAGTGATGAGGTGACTGGATACGACATGCCACTGTCTCATTTTCAAAAATATGCTAGATGTACTTTCACTCAAGTCACTGACCAGTTTGAAGATCTTGAAGAAGTCTAGATTAGCGTAGAGCACGTCCTCTATCTTCTGCAGCCTTTGCTGGCTGAGAGCACACATGGCATTGCGGACCCCGTGGAGCCCCATACGACTGGGAAAGATGATGAAGTGCTCCAGCAAGGCCTGACTGCAGGCGATGTCTTTCAGCTGCAAGGCTGGGATACCAAAGGCAAACTGGAGGCAGTGACAGAGAGAGGAGGAGGTGTAGATGATGCGCATGTCTGGACTCAGGAAAAACGACCTAACATTGGTTTAGACAGCAACGCACCTGTTCTAGTCTTATTTCTGCACTGACAAGCTGGTAGACTATCGAGTCCGAGAGACCTGCATCTCGCAACAGGAAGGCTGTGAGAACTTCATCGTCCTTCAGAATGTCGTTTATCTTGAGTCCGCGGCCTAGATGGAAAATCAGAAGCAGAGAGACGGTGATGGGTCAGAGACACTAAAAGCAATACTGACCCAGCCAGCACTGGACTGCTCAGAGGAAATGATTCACAGTGGCAGGGATTTAGTGAACACATAAACGTTGAAGATGATCTCAACTGAAACACTTTATGTGCACCAGCAGGCTCAGTCATAAAAAACCACCAAGTGAATACCTCTGAGATTAATCAAAATAACAGTAAATTAAACAGGGCACCTTTATTCTGGATGATCTCAGTGCAGCTGTCAGTAAAGTAACTGAAAATGTTGTATATATCTTATATAGTTTAGATTGAACAGTGAAAATGTTTTGAAATAATTGACTGTGAAAAGGGTCATTTACAGAGATGATACTGAAGAAGAGACATAAAACTATAGAGGAGATGTTTGACAGGAAAAGGACAGAGGCCATGAAGCACCAATATTAAGATCATTTAGTCAAAACAATTTTCAAAATATTGTATTTGTTGCACCTTATACAAGATTTTATATGCAGCTATCTTTTATGTTGTTGTTGCCTTTTGATGACACCCCCCTGTAATGGAAGACTCCTCCTGCTTCACTCTGAAGGGACGCATCACTGTCTGAAAAATGTGCCACAATTTCCCTTTACCTGACACCATAGAAGGGTTGTTGCGTAACGTCTCCATGAAGTTTGAGAAGGATGTTACATCGTGCCAAAGCCGGCCGAGCTGTTGGACCTCCGTTTCATTGAGCAGAAGCTCCTGGACGTCAACATAGAACCGTGCCAATCTGGAAAAAGCCAAAAAAAACAAACAAAAAAAAAACAAAACACCAAGTGTTCCTGTTAATAAGAAAATATTGAATATTTTCATAATTTACAGATTTTTTTATACTTTACAGTTTTCCTGCATTTTATTTGGAGTTCGGATATCCATGAGAAGCTATATTTGTAGCTTCGAGTACCAGTGAAGTTTGTACTCAAATGAGAGGACCTGAGGCGCCTTTCTGATTAGCTGACTGATTTCAGAGTGATTGAATATTAACAGAGCAGATTTCAGGTAAACACTAAGAGAAACCAAATCCTGCCAGGTTGGATGGCGGCTCTAAGTGAGCTGGGCTTGAGCTGAAAGCAGCGACTGCTTTCTTGTGACATTACAAAGTCAGAGATGTCCTGCTGGCTCATATTGAGTTTTCTGTGTGTATTTCAGTTTGGACTGAGCAATTTGATACTTCCACAGTATCACTAAAGTACCTTGACCCCCTTCATAACCAGAAAAGACAAGGGTAGCTCACTTTATACAATATGGGACTTTTAAATCTCTAATTGTTAATAACTGGAAGCAAATACCAATGGAAATGTCAAGCAGTTATAGTTTTATGAAGTCTCTGCTACAGTGGAAGTTTATAAGGTACGACAAGCTTACAATGAGTTGTTATAGTTAGAGACGACTCCTGGAGACTCTCCTCTGGTTGGATATTTGAAGCAGGGGTTGTTGGCATTGCAGAAAATACCTTGGATCCAGGGCAAAATCCCTGCTGAGGGCATGGCCTTGTTGGGGAAATGACCTGAGGGAGCAGACAACAAATCGAGGGTTTGTGATTCAAAAGATTTGCCCAAGGGTTACCTATTCTCTCTATGAGAAGAAGTGTTCAGGGAGACACCACCCGCGTGCTATCTTTTTAAAATAGATTACTGAGGCGGCCTGTTAGTCAGGAATTCATTCTTACATTCATGCTGCTGGTAAAGTGGGTTGGCCTTCCTCAGCCACACCAGGCCAATGAATAACAACACAGGCCAGAATATCTCCACCAGGAAGCGGATCTAGACAGAAACAGGTAACATGTGAGTCCGTGAAATGCCAGAGAAATGTGAACACCTGCGCAATCTAGAACAATCCCTCAACTTTAACATCACTACAGAGCTTATCAGAGAGGTGCTGGCAGCTTTAGTTTGTGTTGATTTTGTTTCCTCCAAAGTTGTTTCTAAGGCGCAGTCCAACCTCATTCACAAGAAATGATCGTACCTTCTGTCTCTTGCGGAGAGTCCAGTTTTTCCACAGTAACAGGCCGATTTGGGAGCCTGTCTTCATTGCTCCGCAGCTTAACCCCTGGAGGGGGTCATCAGACTGTGATGCACACACACACACACACACACACACACACACACACACACACACACACACACACACACACACACACACACACAATCAGTGATGACGTGAAGTTGTTATATTGACATCAGACAAAATATTTACAGTTATTCATCAACAAAAGGACTATGTGAAATGTACAGTGTCATGGTACTGAAACATCTACATCCAACATCCTTGTGAAGGATGTATAGAAGTCAGGTAGTAGAGAGAATTCACTCATTATTCAGCTGAAAACATTATTTTGACAGCAGGAAACACACACTTATTTGTAGACTGAATGTGCCCTGGTCTTGGTTTTGACTTCACCTTTACTCAAACTGTATGGCTTTAGACTTTTGGGAAAAGCTGCACCTTTGCTTGTTCCACAGCAAAACAATACCAGCCATCAGATATCATGTTGGCAAAAGGTGGTGGTTTCTTTGCAGGAAAATACAATTTTGTAAAACATCTTTAAAACTATTGATTATGCACCAAATTAGGTGTACGCTGTAATGTGTCATGATATCTACATTGTCATGCAGACTTATTTCGGAAGGAAAATTTAATTTTAGAGATGCAAAAAAACAAACAACAAAATCCAATTTAAATGCCAATCATATCTGCAGGTTATGTGCAGATGGCCTTAGAAAATGTCAGACATGGGAAGTAATTTGTTCAGTGACATGTCCAATAGATTACTGCAGTCCGCCAGACTGACGATGCCCAGACATAAACTAGTAAAACAACAGGACACAGACTATGAAACACAAACAGAACACTAGGAGAATAAAGGCTATCACTGAGAGTCTGACTTCTCTAAAAATCACTTTATAACCCAAACAGTAAGAAGACGATTATACATGACAGGATGTCTTCGAGCAAGATTGAGAAAAATAGAAGATTTGTGGCAGACAGGTCTCATTATTTAAAAAAACAAACATAACTAGGAGCTATATTTAAAAAAAACAAAAACAAAACAAACCCAACAAAACAACTCACCAGGATCTGTCACATTATACCTATAATCTACTGAAAGACTAATTAGCAACCACACACCTGTCAGCTCTTCCTGCTCATCTAATTTTGTCAGCGACAAGAATAAAACAGTAAATTCTGATCCTTACCTCTTAGGGATTAATATAGTAGTTGTGCGACATCTATAAAGATTCACAAACAAGCTGAAGTAACAGAAAAAACATTAAGCCAGGTAGAAAAGAGGAGCTCCGTATGACTTGCTGTTGTCCACTCTCTCTCCCCCAACCTCTCTCTCTCTCTCTCTCTCTTTCCCCCCTCTCCCTCTCTCTGCCTGCAGGTCAGCAGTACTCCTAATCTGATTGCTCTAATCTCCCAGCTCAACATGGGCAGGCAGAAAAAGACAAGTCATCCATTTTGAGGCAGAATTAGGGGGATATTTGCCTGAGAGGGTGAGCAAACTTCTTGGTGCAGAGAAGGACAGTTGGGTGGAGGTTTGGGATTTGGGGGGGGTTGGGAGGGGGTACAGGTTTTTAGGACACATAGGTCAAAGTGTCCAAGTGTGACTTCCACTGTAATAATTGTGAGTCACTCTGCCGGTCAAACAGCCACAAGATAAAGCACTTTTGACTTTGCAACAGCAGCAGATGACCCCGGCCCAGAGACGATGGGGTGTG
Source organism: Remorina albescens (assembly GCA_034769265.1). Classification (NCBI taxonomy): domain Eukaryota; kingdom Metazoa; phylum Chordata; class Actinopteri; order Carangiformes; family Echeneidae; genus Remorina; species Remorina albescens. Next base: position 5,066,480 of record CM068478.1, on the reverse strand, counting down.
ATGCAGGTTTTCTGTCTCACCCCTCTGAGGTGAGTCACCACGCTGAGCAGCTCGACGAGGTGGACGAGCGGACAGGGGTCATTAGGTCGGGGGAATGTGAGGCTTTGACAGAAGGACTGTACAACCACCTGCTTGAAGCTGCTGCACACGATGAAAACAACAGACACAGCTTCCTCTGAAACAGAGGTGAATTCTAGTCCTGGTGACTCAGAAAGTCACCTCACTCTGTTAGCTGACATACAGCAAAAACACAATTATACATCTAATTGGTTACATGGTAGAAATACACTACAGGCTGAAATGTAACTCAAACCACGTGAACAGAACACATAAAGAAAACTTATATGTCTACAAAGCTACAGAAGGATCTGTCACAAAAGTTACAGATATAACCATAGTTCCCTGAACAAAAACTGGAATAGAGCTGAACTGATTGATCAATTAGTTAACTGGGATAATTGGATAATTGATTAAACATTTGATCAATTTTTCAAGCAAAAAGTCATCATTTTCCATTTTCAGATTCTCATTTATGAGATTTTGTTTTATTTTTCAGCTTTTTCTCCATTTCTTCAGTTTACTGGCCAAAAGTCTAGATGAAGAAATGTGAAAATTTCTCTATAGAAAAGCCAAATTCAACAAGTAAGCAAAACGAAATTCCAGTAAGAAATTAGTTTTCTTTCTTCTATACTATTAGAACCAAAAGACATCATTCTAAGCAAAAATTACAAGAAAATCAAAGAATTTGAGGATGTCACCTTGGGCAATTTCAAGTCATTACAAATTGCGGGCCTCAAACTTCTTCAAAAATTCTATATATTCTTTCTCCACTAAGGCGAAAATAAGAAACGATACCTTTCCTGGATACATGGTGTGAAAAACATGAGCCTGCAATTTAACAGGAATACAGGGAATGTTTCATAAGTATAAATAATAACATCAGCACAAGGCTTCAAAAAAACAAAACAAAACAAAACAACTTAGGTTTGTTTACTGATGCGATAATTTTATAAAACACTCTGAAACAGAAATAAAGGTTTATACTATATATATATTTTTTAATTTGCAGCAATTTGCAACTGTTGCATGTCATTTTTCACAACATTGAGATGGACAACATTACCATGACAAACATGCAGTATGTATGAATGAATATTAAAAAACGTAAACAGATACATAAGGCTTACATACTGAGAAAAAAAAAAAATGTACCAATCAAGATGACTACGATGGAAAACTTAAAAAGGTAAAAAAAAAAGATGAATTCTTTATAATTCAGAACCTTAAAAATACTTCAATCTATTCCTTGTGGAATAAATACAAAATTAGCAAATCTTAACGATAAACACAACATTAGAATTAGAACCTGTATTAAGTGCATTGTGTGATTACAATAAAATATAATTCTTAGGACAAATATAACAAAAAAATGATAGGCTTACAATTCTTAATGGAAAGAAATAAATTTTGCGGTTGGTAAAGTTTCTTTGACATGAAAACAGACTAGAGATATTCACATATTTGCTATTTAAGAACATGAGACCAAACATTCTTGATGCCACTGTTCTTGTTATGAATGTTTAGATCAGTCACTGTTGACGCTTTGACTTTAATGTGTAAAATAGAATATATTAGTACTTATAACACTTTCATGGTGTATTTTCTCCCCCTTTCAGCTGTTTGTAAAAAAATATGTCCCCCAGCATACACAATGGAACCAATACATTAATATTTACAGATAATAATAGCTTTTTTTTTTTTTTTTTGGCATCAGACAAAATGAGCCTCTCTGTGTTCAAGCTCCTGCAGCCGCCGAGGTCGCAGTCTTTGGTATACGGGTTTAATCTCACTGGGACTTAGGTCGTCAGAGCTGCTCGGGGGTGGGGACTGGGGCGGTGAAAGACTAGTGGAGGTCGACCCCCCGGGGTCAATGGCGCTGTCGGTGGAGTCCTGCGTTTGGAGTTTTGTCTGTGGTGGGGTTGTAATGGCAGGGGATGAAGTGACTACCTGGCTGTGGTTGATGGGGGCTAGTGAGGAGGTGGTGGTGGCAGTGGTGGTGGTGATGGTGGTAAGAGTGGTAGTCCAGTTGGGAAGCGTCCTAGCTCTGCTGTTCATGGTAACAGGGGGCTTGTAGAAAGTTCCAGGAGGAGGCTGCAGAGTCCTCGGAGGCCTGAGTGTTAGAAGGTTTGGTGAGCTGCCAGATTCACTGGCTGAACTATCTGAGCCATTTTCCCTTTTAGAAGTCCAGCCAGGCTTAACTGACACCGTACTGGGGTTGGTGGAGAAAATGGTGCTTAAACTAGACGTGGTTGACACCACGGGTGCAGAAGTTCCAGCTGGGTTAACAGTAACAGGTATTGTGGCCTTAATGGGTTGTACTCCAGAGCTGGCAGATGGCAGGTTGGCCACAATCATGGCAGTCCTCGGTGTAACATCATAGTGCTTGTACTTCCTGTCCCATGTTTTCCTCTGCATTGTCTGTGTGTCAATGAAAGGTGTAATATAGTAGGTGCTCACTCTGGATGAGCCATATTGGCGCACCTTTTCTGCCTCAGGTATCTCCTGTATAGTTTTGGCCATGACGTCCCGCTCAGAGGAGGCGGCGTCATCATTAGCAGCAGGGTTTTGATTACTCCTCTCACTGATCTGAGTGGGGTTGGGCAGACGTTCCAGCGGCATGCTGATCGGTCGAGACACGTGCCTGGCGCGCTGCGTACGTAGCTGGACCTTCGGTGCCACATTGGTAGGAGTTGGAATGGTGATGCTGGGACGGCCAAACACTAAGGTTGACCTCTGGAGATCTCCTCCACTAGATGTCTGGATCCCATTGAGCCCGTCCACGGACAAGACCTTGCTTCTGTCCGTTCCCGGTTGGACCTCCTGCACCTCATCCAGGATGTGTGTGGATGGGATCACTGACGAATATCTTTTGTACGCTTTGGCACTCTGGAGGGACACAATAAACAGTTGTCTGAATATCATGTATCAGTGAGTAGTTCAGTAGTGGATTCTAATTTTGTGAATGCACATTCTTACATAACATAAAGACATAATTTTGTTAATTTCAGGGGATTTTATAGGTACCTAAGACAAGAACTGTTTACTTCTCATTCCCATCTCTATTTTAACCTGTTTATCCCGCACCCTGAATCCTTCCTCACCTCCTTGATGTCCATCAGGGATGTAGAGTGTCTGCTGAGCCGCTGCACCTTCTCCTGAGGAGTGAGTCTGGGGGACCCCTGGCCAATGGTGGAAATGTTGGAGCCAGCCAGAGGTGAGACGTCAAAGACTGTTCGGAAGTTTTGCACCAACAGCTCCACCATCAAGGCCTGGTAGGGGTAGTCCACTAAGGAGGACAGGGACACCTCTGCATCAGTCTGCCGAGGCTTCACCAGCGTGGGGCCAAAGATAATGCCCAGGTTACTCGCAGTCATCTTGTTCTCATCCGCCTGCTCTGTCACCCTGTGGTATTGCAGAGTATTAGTTTTATTTGTAACAGTTATCTCATATTTCAGACATTATTGATGTAGAGTTGTCCAAAAATTGACAGACTTTCTGCAGATCAATATTTTTCTCTTTATAAGTCGGGAACCTGCAGAAAATTTCATCTACCTCAAGAAGCTGCTAAGAATCTACATTTTTCTGTCACTTGGAATTCTGCAAGTATGCAAACAAAAACATGAGAGAACATCAGACACCCCAAGATGACAGTCCTTTTGAGGAAAGGAAATTATAAGAAATGAAAGGACATTTCCACAGAATATTTGTTTTGAAAATATCTGTGCTTGTGACAGATTTGAATCCCCCTGACTTCAAAAAGACAAGAAAAATAAAAAAAGAAATTAAAAGACTATGAGTAAGAGCATGACTTGTGTGTTCTCTGTACTAGTTCCTCTGTGCCATAGGGAAGTGTCCCTTTACCTTTGTGTGTTTTGAGGAAGTTTGTGTTTGCCCACGCATTTGGGCAGAGAGTAAAAGACATAATTCCTTGCAGGGAACTAGCCGTTCTTTGTTTTGAGTCATACCTGTTCAGGTGTGCCATAAGGTAACGCAGAGTCCTGTAGTTGGCTATGGGGAGCTGACGGAGCAGATCTCGGATCTTGAAGATGACTCTGTTGAGCTGTATGCTTGGACTGCTTTTCTCCTCTGTCGCTGTGCTCTGATTTTTATCAGTTTCCTCCACAATCACTCTCTGACATTCTTTGGACAAGCCAATGACATCGTTGTAGTATCGATACAAGATCAATGGTTCTGGTAACTGTAAGCATAAATACATAAGAGTTAAAACAAAAAGATGGCCGACTACGTCCGACATTAAAGATTAAATTAAGGAATCAAACTATAAGCATCTATGACCTTTTCAATCAAGTCATAATCAGAATCAGAAATACTTGATTAATATCCCTGGGGCATTTCAGTGATAATGAAATTTTTAACTTGAGCAATACCAAAATATCTATCCATTCAATACTTCAACATAAGTTTCATCAACATTTGAGACGTACCTGTCTCAGGTAGAGTTTGAGAACATTGCTGATGTCATGAGGTGAAAGTTCGGACAGTTCAACCAAGTCCTTCCCGTTTTCAAATGCCTGACAGAGCTTCTCGACACGTGATTTGGCACCATTAACACGATAAATGCCCTGTGGGTAAAATCATGCATCAGAACATTTTTGCAAGTGTCCCAAGATTCTCCGACCACAACATATCCAAGACATAGGATGCAATTTAACCTGATAACGTAACATAAATTGTATAGCTCAAAAAATAGACAGTACTGATATATTAGGCGATAAATATAAACAGTGTCATTTTAAAGCCCTCAAAACTGAATTTTACCTTGATATTGAGGGCTCGGCTCTCAATCTCAGATGTGCACTTCTTGATGATAAAGGGAATACCATCTGAGCTGTTTTTTGCTGCTTGGGCAAAGTCAATACCAAACAGGTGTAATCTGCCTTGCAGCTTTTTATGACCACACTGGATAGCAAGAGTCTCTAAACACTTCTTATGGCAGGCAAGGGAGCACTGGCAAAAGAAAACAGAGGGAGACAATCAGGACACTCTCGAATTCAGAGTGGTTGATCGATGAATACTTGTAATTTCTACAACCAATTAAAAACGACATACCTCTTCACATTCAGCTCCATGGAAAACGACCAGACTGTCGCACTCTCTGCATTTTGAAGGTGCTCGCAGTTTTCTCAGTTTGTGGGTTTGAGCAGCTTTGGACATCTGAGCATTTCGGAAAGGACCCGGAGAGCTGGCTGTCTCTGTCACCATCTCTGCCAGACCTGAAAATTAGACCAGCTGATGAGGGAACTAAAAACACCGGGGATCTCATGCTGAATTAGAGAAGTGATGCAGTTCTATTAACATTAACAAAACAACAAGTAGTTTTTGCTTTTCTAGCTCCCAGCTGTTCACTGATAACCTCAGAAAGTATATTAGAGTTATTAGAGTTAGTTGAATTACCTTATTCTATTATATGATATATATAATTGTTTTATAATCTATTTAATAAGATTCATAATATATTATAATATACTGCAATTTGTGACACACAGTGTCTTAATTCTGATGTAAATATTATTTAAAGTAGGCTAATCATTCTTCAAAACAGGAAGTATGAACTGACACCACATGCCAGAACTAACATAACCTCATTTCTGCACAGCTCTGTCAACTGAAAAGACATGAAGCGAAAGCAAAATTCATCACCAAGTCAGACCTATCTATTAGTGTTGCGTATTTCTGAGCTGTACAGTGATCTTTGACCCATCCCCTGACTGCTACTCCTTTTAAATAGGACGACAACTGACTGGATTCCTTATGAGATTAGTAAGACAAAACACACACGTCCACACCCCAACACACACACACACATACAGATAGACAGTTTAAGCCTAACCATTGTCTGAGGGTGATGGCGGCTCCCTCTCATCCAAGTCATCAGCAGAAGACATTGTTCCGGTGGAGGGAGTCCTGGGTAGCCGTCGCTTGAAGTCACCTGCACAAATAGGAAAGTAATGAATTTTACATATTAACCAATATGATTGTAAAGTGCAGTGATGATGATGCAGTTTCACCACGGACATGCCCAAAGACAGTGCAACACCAAGATTATGTAAGCCGAAGAACATAGCAATATGTGCAGATACAGAAATGAGTATTTCATAGCTTTGCAAAGTGTGGCAAACAGTTTCAGGCAAAGAGGGGAGGGCAGTTTGAGATGAGTAGTTGTGGATCAACTACACACTTAGGAAGTTACACAAACGAACTAAACAGAAACTTAATTACACCCTCAAGAGCTTTTTTAAACTAGTGTAAAAAAAGATTGTTGTGAAAGCCTCGTACCTGGACTGGCGGTGGGGGAATCCATGGACCTGGACTCGCTGCTGCCTCCAGCACTCTCCGAGTCACTGCACATCCCGCCCTGGCTCCCCTGACTGCTGGAAGCCCAAGCTCTCAGCGATGCCTGGCTTCTCAGCGCTGCAAGAGAAAAATACAAACCACCAGTCACATACAGAGAAACAACTGAGGAATACGGCAATATGACAGCTCCCCACTTAGTGATATTTTTGCAACTGTTTCTTTTATTTTCAGAGACAACCAGACACACAGATATTCCAGACTCATGAGTAAGCAACACACAACTCCAAGTGTTTTGACTTTATTTGTGTACGGGGACTTACCCTCAAACCAAGGGGTAAGTCCCTGAGAAATCACATAAAGAAACAGGCAGGTTTGCAGGTTGATCTGCAGTTAGTCATCTGACCACTTACCTCTAGCAATAGTATCTAAATAGTACATATCCAAGTTAGAAAAAGAATTCAGTTGCTTGTATTCTTATATTACTCATTCTGTAAAAGTGTGCTGCTTCTCTAAAGTCTGATCAGTCTGCTGATATTCAGAGCTCTTGCAGACACAAAGGCTCTCCTTGTGTGGCTTGTGATCATGCCACATGACAACGTTCGCTGAAACTCCTTTATATCTGAATATGCACCTTGTATATCTGTGCTGCTGTTGGACCTCCGCTCACTGATCTTTCCCGGTCGGTGTGAGGGACAGTCTGCTTCATCTCCGCTCAGCACATCACAGGAGGTGCCAGATGCCTGTGACAGGTTGCCATGGGAGGAATGAGTGCTGCCAACTGACCGTTTGAACACAAACCTGGGGGACATAATGTCAGCATTTAGGTTTACATGTGATGGATTTTACCTTTAAGTAAAAACTATTGTCCCAACTGCCCCAAAACTATATAATGTTATCATATCATGCAGTGTGTCTGCGGCCGTTTGGCAGGATTCCTGATTGACACCAGTGAATAGGTCATTACTTCACATCAATAAGTGCTGAGATCTTTGGCTTTGACATTTTTAGCAAGTAATCTGTTTTGCCAACACTTAATACATAGATCACAAGCATTTTATCTACTTACAGATTAACCACAGTTTTGTGAAAGCTGATTTTTCAACCAAATTTGTATCTGACATCTGTGTACAACAGTATTTCTGCAATAATGTTGTGCAATTTAAGTAGATTACCCCTTCTACTCTGTAGTAAGTTCACCGAATCCTTCTACTGTAATGTGACTTTCTAAGCTCCGCTTGTTGTTTTTTTATAATTCATCTAAATCAATGTGAATCAAAGTCTTAAAATTCAAAACTGCTATTGCGATTTGTTATACAGAACTACCAATCATAAAAGAGCTACAAAATCAGTCATCTTACATAAACTCGGTACAAAGAAAGTGAAGGTATAAAGCACTGCTTATTTTCTTTGTCATGTTGTGTGTGTGTGTGTGTGTGTGTGTTTGTGTATCTGAATCTGATACTGCTTTGACACTGAGACTTAGGGACGGTTCTAAACCAGAGCCAAACTCTCACGCTCACAATCTCCCCTGCTGTATTCAGCCTGCGCCACAGATATTTCCTGAGGAAGGGCAACAAATTCAACACACACTCTGTCTCAGTGAGGTTCCCTCTCTCTAGCTTCCTCCCACTCTGACTCACTGTTGCCTTTGCAAAAAGAAGAACTAAGTCAGTTCTAAATGGGCAGGAACGACTTCAAGATATTTAGAAACACCACTTAGTAAAAGTTAGTTTTACCCCAAAATGACTTAAAAGTGCATAACAGCTGAACAGATACCACAATATGACCTCAGATAATACAACAATCTCATATTATGGCTGTGTGCAACAATGTGCCATGTGACCAAAGTGTTTAAACGTTTGTAGCCAGTCATACTGGAGTGTAGCAAGCAGATTTCATAATGCTTGCACAAAGCTGAGGAGCTTAGGTCTGATTTTGGAAATGTTAATTTCATGCTTTGCACAGCAGTTTCAAAGCCAGAGTCTTCGGTACCTGGTATTATCAGAGGAGACGGAGTCAGAGTGCAGGCGCTCCTTAGGCAGATTTTTGGGCAGGTTTCGGGCAAACTCAGCGTAACATTCGCCTGGTTCATACAACTTGGCACTTGCACTCAGGGCCTGGTAGTGGGCAGGAAGTGACACAGTCTGCGTTTGCTGCATCTGAAACCAGTTCACTGTCACCTGAAGGATGACAAATTAAAAGGTGAATATGTAAGTGTTTCATTTGGTCATGAGCCATGCACTCAAAGGCAAATGAATTTTGAAATTATAGTAAATACATTGAAATATATAGAGATAGAAAAAAAGATCAATTATTTATATCGTGTGATTTCTAGTCTTGTATTGTCTAGTCCTGTTAGTGAGGAATTTAAAATCTGTTCAGATCAATTCTGTGGCTCCAATACAATTATCTACTACCAACTTATTACACCACAACATGAGCAACCATGGATGGTTTGTTATGTTCATTGCAATTTTCATACTTCACCCACTATACAATCCACTTTAGCAAAAGCACCAGCACAAGTACAATTAATGCATTCGCCTACTGGCACAACAATTTTTTGCTCTCATAAAATTCAGATATATTCATTATGTAAAACTTTTATTTTGCAATCTGTATGTCTAAAGTCATAACATGCCTTATACAATGTTAGCAAACCATTTAAAAAGATAGATTGACTGTAAGCCCATGTAGTAATTTTAGTTTCTATATTCATTTGTGGAAGGGTTAATTTTCTCACAGCTCTATCTACATTCATATAAATAATGAAATCTTATTGGACAATTCAATTTCCTTTCTAATTTCATCGGGCTGTCTAGCTGTCTAATTCTATTATGTACCATCTACTCACAGCTTTGAGCGTGAGGTCACACTGGAAGACCATCTCTCGGATCTGTGTGAGGATGGTGCCCTTGGCGTTGACCAGATCCATCCTCCTGACGCCTGCGTCAGCCATACAGGTCTGGTACTGGTCCTGGGCCTCCTCGGCCTGACCAAAAAACGACAGATACAGAGGGTTGTGTGAAGAAGTGAAATGAGTTGTATACGAATTAAACTGCACCCAGCTGTACTTAGTGATACTGATTATTTACACTTTATTATCTTCTTCCCTGCCTACCTTTTGCAGAGCCTCTTCTTCCAGCCTCCTCTTCTTCTCCAGCTGTTTGTTACCAGTATTATTAGAGTGCTCCACCTGGGAGCGGTTGGTAGATGAGTGGGCTCTCTGGTACTCCTCTCTCCTCTGGGCCTTCAGCGCTCGTGCTTTACGCAAGGTTGCATCTGCCTCTTGCTGCCAAAACAACAGATCAACCACATAAGCCCAAGCGATTCAATTGTGGTGTGGGCATGCAACCGTTATCTCAAATAAAATCAGACACACTTTTGTGGCTGATCAACCTTGCATGTAAAGTGATAAAGTGGATTTTGTCAAGCAGAAAAAAACCCCACTATTTATTTTTCTCTTGCCAGATTGCCATGAGGTTACCTATGCTGATAACTGATAATCCCTTACAACATTTTTTTTGTGAAATGCAGATTAGTCTGTTGGACAACACAAAAGACGGATAGGTTGGGGTAATAGTTTATGACTATACAGAGACTCTAGACAGACCATTTTCTTTTGTTCCCTCTGCCACTGCTCCTTGATGTCTTTCCTCAGCTTGTCCAGTTCATTCTTGCGCGCCAAAAGAGGCTGAAAACAGATTTAAGGTCAACGGTTTTCTTTTTTTTTTTTTTTTTTTTTCAAACCAACATTATCAAAAACTTTAGTAAAAGATATGTCCAGATTGGGATTAGTCAACGAAACATTAATCAGGAAAACCAGAAGCCTCCATACTACATTAAACATTCTTCAAACCAAACCTGGATGGATGGCAGGAGACAAAATGGACTTAGAATAAGAAAGCCCTGTGTAAATAACTGATTTGTATAAAGATTTGCCATTATTTAAAATATTCTCAGCCAGGAGGCAATCATGCTAAAAGTTTTTCTCAATGAAACGGGCAATAAATGTTTTGAGATTTGGCAAGGAACAACATTAGTTAACTCAAGTGGCCTTTGTGGGCTAGAGTCTGGTTTTTCGTATCACTCTTACCTGGATGAATTTATTGGTTTGAAGTGCTATTGCAGTTTGAATAAGCAGCTGGTTGTATTCAATGTCATTCTTGAATGTGGAAATGTAGACATCGCTGAATGGCATGTAGTCCTTTGATAGGTGGGAAAGAGAAAAAAAAAAAGAACGTGATGTCTACATTATCACTTGTCATGTGCTCTTCTTTTAAGAAAGCTAACAAGAATTGCCTCATACCAATAGAAGCAAAATAATTTTAAAATGTCTTCTTAGTTACCTGTTGACTGGCCAGTGTCTTTGCAGACTCAGCCATTTTGGCATAATTTTTAGCATACTCAATATCTAAAAGAGAGGAAAAGTAGGGGTGGGTAAAAGAATTATTTATCACAGTCCATTGCTTTCTGATACAAGCATGTGTATTGTGATTAATTGTACAATGATGGCCCCAGACAAATAATTACGGTAAATGCATATTATATTACAGTAAATATTATACTGAACAAAATGAAGAAGTGAGGCAAAAACATAATGGTTTGGAAAAATAACTACAGATTCGTCATAAATAAATACATCTGGACAGGGAGTGAAGATCCCAGTTAGGGCGCAGCCCCCTACAGGCATGTTGAGCTGCGTAGTCTGCTGGTTCATATAATCATCTAAATCCAGGGCTTATAGTGGCTCAACAGTCTTATGACACGTTGCTTTATGTTGCTTCAGCCCTGGATCAAATAAATGTATATACAACTCTGTAAAGCAATGGGAGATGGGGATAATTTTCAACCACAACATAGCAAATCAGGTTATTTCTAGTACAATGTCCTGATGCAGTAACCCTCTGATTAGAACCCCGTACATTGCCAATAGTCTCAGTCTCTCACCCATGGATAGTCTTTTCTCCATCCAGGCCAAAAGGTCTTTGATGTATTTGGACCAGGCCTTGGCGTAGAGAAGAGCAGACTCCACTCCGCTGTCATTCTTCAGCAGCGTCAAGTCTACTTCTTCCTCCCGTGACAATGGCACCTCTGGGCCTGTGGAGGCAGCAGAAGGGAGACACATATCAAAACAAGGTGGATCGAAACACATGGTATTGTTGGAATTTCCTAACGCTGGACTGATCTCTTCTAGTTTTACTACTCCAACAAATGTGTGGGGGTGGCAAATGAAAGAAACACTGAGGTAATTAATGTTGACAGCGTAGGAGGATGTAAAAGTGCTGGGTATCTTCAAAAATAGTCCAACAGCATTATTGTGTTATTATTGGTTAAACTGTGATACACCTTTCCCAGCAGCCCGCCATCTGATTCAACATGAGCCCCATGTGTTTCAAATCCCACACGCAACTGCAGCTCAACAGGCAAAGAATGTCAGATATGTGGACAGAGAGGGAGAAAACGAGCAGCTAGTATGAAAAAAGCAGCAGAAATAACAGGGGTGGAAACAGAGGTTTAGGGCGGGTCTACCTCAGGCATTCAAAAGTCCAAAGCCTAAATCACTCAGCTAACTCACAAAGCGACACCCCTGGCTGCCCTGGTCTAAAAAACTACCATTAAATGATTTGAGGCGGGGTGGATACATTAACAGCTATTACATCTGTGAATGCATTTATTTTACAGCCACTTTGCTCAGAGGTTATTGAAAAAAAATGTCAATAACACTTACCCACAAGGTCAGTTTTCTCTGATACATATCCCTCAGGATCCACAGAGAGGTTGTCATAAGACTGTGAAAAAGACATTTTAGATTAAAAAGGAGGGAAGAGCAGACATACAATCAAAGTCAGACATCAGAAGCCGCTGGGCTCTGAAGACCCCAATTAAGTACAGAAAGCAAGTCTTTGAGGTTTTTTTTTGTTTTTTTTTTTTTTTTTTAAATGGGCCATGGTAAAATTGCTTTAAGTGCACCCTTTTGAAAACCATCACGTTTCAACACAAAGTTTTGAAAAAAGAAAGAAGAAAAAAAAAAAGATGTCTCACCCTGCTTCTCCTGGTCTGGGGGGTCCCCAACCCTGAGCCACTGTCCACATCTCCCATAAGGAAGTCAGAAACTCTGAGGGGCAGATGTATGTCAAAAATCTCATAGTCAAGTCTCATACGGTCAAAATTGTAAGTATTGTGTTCAAACTGATTGTTCTGACAAAGGAAATGACTCAAAATACAGATAAAACATCAAACTCTGAAGTTTGATATCTGTTGGCTGAAATCACACTTTCCACACTTTTCTAGGCAGTTGAAACTGTAATAAAAATCCAGTAGTGTTGAAAAGGCAAACAAATCCTGTACTCACACATTGCCGAATGTAAAAGCCAAAGTGTCAATGGATCTGTGTATCTCGCCAAATATAGCAGTTTTGTTTTCAGAGTTCACTTCCTTGAAGTTAACGCCTGTAGACAGTGATAAAGCACAAAGGACCGTAAGCCAAAATAACATACTATTGCAAAGAGGTTTGTGTGCACTAAATCATTCAACAAAGGTATTTACACAACTCGGCCTGTATGTTGATGGTTGCTGACATTTGACCACAGACGATATAAACACTGGATTAATGGAGGAAATGGTAGTGAAACAAAAACCTAAATTTAATTATTAAAACCTAAAACAATGCATTAAATGCAGACTGAATGTACGTAATTTTTCTCCATAGCATAGCGTTGATGCTATTATAATCAATTGGAGCCATACTTAACTCTTCTGTGGTGAGTGGTTTATCGCCTTCAGGAGAGCTAAAATTGTTTCGAGCAAGTGTTAACATGCTCCTCGATGACATACAAAAGTCGAACCCCTTGGGCAGCTACACAGGGTCAAATGTTTTAAAGAAAAAGCTATGAAAACAGCTTTAAAAAGACATCTACCAAAACGAAAATGTCTTTGGAACAGCTTCAAGGATCTTCAAGGATGGATATTCAATGAATATTCAGAAACAATCCCAAATTTTCCCTCCTTCGGTCCAATGCGATATTATTCCATTGGTCATCTTTCATGTTGCTCATGCACCAAAAAGCCAATCTTTCAAATTTCTTGCTTTGAAATCTATTGGCACCAACACGTCTAGCATTTTGGAACTGCAAGGCCAATGAAGCACGACAAATCTCTGTAATTATAAGCACGGCTGTTTCCTACTCAGAAAAACCGTGTACTCAGCAAGAAGACATTTGCAGTAAATAGTCAGAGGAACCGAAGACACAGGCAGTGAAATCCGACTACTTCCTGTCTGCCCCACAACAGGAAACACTCACACAGCTTGAGTTTAGTGACATGAAACATTATAGTGAGCTGTGACAAGACTTACCTTTTCTCTCTGTCACCTGTCATCACTGTCTTTGTAAGCGGTACAAGAAAACCTCAATAATGTGAATTAGTTGCTTGGAGAAAAAGAAAGAAAAAAAAAAAAAAAAAAAAAAACTTCAACCAGCTCCAGTTTTGCTGCTGCTGCTTTCCAGCTTTTTCTATTTCCTCTTCATGAGAGCAAAGTCAATCAGCATCAGTGGCTGCTGAGGAGCTGCTAATTCCCGACTTGTGAAGGAACTCAGAAAAGACATGGCATTCTAGGTTGTGGAAGGAAACCCCGCGTTCCAATGAGAAACCAAGTGAGGAGATGCAGTTGTGCGAGCCTCCCTGACCCTGAATGCTCGTGTACAACTCTACACTGACTTCTTCCTCAGGACATCCTGTGGGTCTCATAACAATGATTCCAGAGCTCTGCCCCCCTTGTCACAATTGAAATATGGAAACTGCATCTTTTAGGTACGGGGGCCTTTGTTTTCTCACGGTTGAGTCGCAACTCGTACAATGACAAAAAAAACAAAAAACAAAAAACCTTGAGTGAGTTTAAGTGTCTGATCATTCTCTGACAATTTTGTTGCGATAATGCAGGATGAGTTTATCCACATAAAGAGAGAAAATGTCTCTATGATGCAAATAAAGATTGACAGTAAGCAGCACACTTTCCCTATTTGTCAGGTGAAGTAACTAACAGCTGGCAAAGAGAGCAGGGAAAGTAACTAAGTAGAGAGGATTGACGCTTTTTATTGCAGTGTCCTGCCAAACTTTGAATATGAATTCAATTATAACCAGAAAAGAAATCTTGTCTGGGTTTAGTCTGGGCCAACAAGACAAGTGGTTGCACAGATCATATCTTCAATGACACACAAACAGAGAAGGCAGATGAGTGACACAACAATAGCTTTCTCTGACTAGAATGAAGCCCTGTTGACTGCATAGCAGAGCGGAGCTGAAAATGTTCCCGACATTTTCTGGTTTATTAAAATGTGTCAAGTAACAAAGACAGAAGAAGGAGAGCAGTTTGAGTGGATAACAGTGACACGTGCAATAAATGGCATTTGAAACTGGTTAGGCAACCACATCTTAGTTGAGGGAGGGACCGGGGGAGTCAGGGGACTTTTTTTTTTCCAGTAAATTCTGGCAGCTCCAAACGCTCCGAGTGTCATGACCAAGCATCAAAGGGCAACATGAATGAAAAGACAACACACTCTGAAGACAGAGCGGCCCACAAGACCTGTTATCTTTAAAACCTTTGAGTCTTCATCTCAGACGTCTCACTGATTCATTCCTCCTTTTCTCCTTTTAGTCTTCCTCTGGCTCTTTGTCTGAGCCTGTAGTGTTACCTGGGGTCATTAGGGACAGTCCAACCAGGGAAGGAGGGGACGTAAAGCACCCCCTTGTGGACAGGCATATTCCCAGTTTATCACTTGTCAACAGGACACAGTGGAAATAACTTGCTTTGCTGTACAGTAGTTCTGTCATTTCATCTGTACCATTTATGGTGTAACTATCAAATATCTTGATTAATACTCAGGTGATCTAAAATTATTTAGGTCTCTGTATCAACAATATTGAGAAGAAAAAAATGTATTTGATTAGCACACACGAACACTGTTTAATGTGCATCACAATTAGTTATTGCAAGTAATTGATTAATTAATACTTAATACCAATTAACAAGAATTTGAAGCAACCACATATAAAACTGCAGCCTTCAATGTTCTACATAAAAGTGTGTAAATAATAAAAGTCTTCAGTTATTAGCAAGACTTCGTTTATTGTTAATTTTTCATCTTGTCACTGGCACTACAGTCTGTGCTATTCAAGTTTGTCTAAACCGTGCCAAGATTGCCTTTGGCTGTTCTAAACCTGAGTGTCTTTTGTTTCCTTTTCTCATTCTACACACTGTCGAAGCGCCACTCAATAGGCTGAAGATCACAGACATGCATTCTGGAGCATTCTTTTGGAACAAGTCACAGCTCAGATACGGAAACAGGGCAGGTGAGCTGGCAGACAACCTTCACCTCATGACATGGCAGGAAAGAATGAAAAAACATGGATGCGCTTGGCCGACAAGCAGCCTGTCGAGGGGCCTCTGCAGACGCTGAATTATGGAATGCAAATTACAGCCATGTAGTCTCTGCTGTACAGATTCTTGTGTGCAAGTCAAGTGAAGAATTACCCTTGCAGTGGATCACATTTCTATCTGATCCACTTGTGAGTTATGATTCCTTTTGTTTGTATTCAGTTGGGGGGGATGGGAAATGGATCTGCTGTTGAAGGAATAATAACCTCTCACACAGTGAACTCTTACAAACACATCTTCAAGCCAACTCTAGCTGAGCAGAAATCAATAAGATATTCCTCCAAGGTATTTCCCACACTGGTTTGAAAGACTGACGTCGACCCTCAGCCTAAACCAGTAATGCAAGATTTCATGCCAAAACCTTGAAGCATCATCTGGGTGCCCACATGTGTTTACCTGTATGTCTGGGAGTAAGTACTGACCTTTGACCTTGGCAATGACTGTGCCGGCCGCTCCCAGGATGTCCACAGAGTTGAGGGTCTGGTGTTTGCCAATAACAGCCTTGAGGACACGGAGTAACTCTGCCAAACGTTCTTGCACCACCTGCTGAAGACCTTCCAGATTTTCTGGCAAAAAAAAAAAAAAAAAAAAAAAAGCGTCCCAGGTTGAGTCAGGTCACAATCAAGTGTGAAGACATGACGAAAGCTTCAACTATCAGAAAAACCAACTACCATGAACAGTTTGCGTCATTAGTAAAAGTCCTTATTGTCACGTTGCATTTTGAGTCATGATCAGACAGCATCAAATTAATTCTTGGCATTCCTTTTGTCATTGCCACACACACACACACACACACACACACACACACACACACACACACACACACACACACACACACACACACACACACACACATTACTTAGCTATGAGTAATTTCCATACTATGAAATTATGTAGCCACCTTTTTCACAATCAAGACATGCTTGACATATTTTATCAGTTTTTGCGATCATGCTGCCAGATGAAATGTTGAAGACAGAGACAGATGTAGATGAAACTTTTACACCCTCAGTTACACGAAACTGTTGTCATGCAATGTCTTTTTGCTTCCTCCAGGCAGAAGGTGACAGCATGTAAAACGAAAAGAGCACATTTTATGACATACACATCTCAGTCATGGTTTGAACATTTCCACACAGGGGTGACGACATGCTTTTTGTGCTTTCATGGTCACAGGTGTCCTACTTAACACAATGACACAGATTTTATCGACACAGCAGCCACCGTGTTTGTCCTTGGTCCACGGTACAGTGAAAAGATTAAACATATTTATTTGAGTAGTTATTGCTTAAGCACTGAATCAATAAAAAATGTGCATCAGAGTCTGTATTTATTCATGCCAATTAAAAAGCAGTTGTACTGAACATTTTTATTAATTCTTCAACCGCTTATCCATCAGGGTTGCAGGGAATGCTGGAGCCAATCCCAACTGGCATTTCGAGTGAGGGCAGGGTCACCCTGGACAGGTGGCCAGTCTATCTACCAACATATAGGGACAACCATTCACACACACACACACAGGTAATTTAGAGTCACCAATTTACCTGGCCATGCATGTCTTTGGACTGTGGAAGGAAACCGGAGTACCCGGAGGAAACCCACATTAGGATAATTTCATGCAGCAATTAGTGTCAGACACTGAGTGGCAAGAAAAGCTGAAGAAGATCTTGGATTTTCTGTTATGAGTGAGGCTCCAGAAGACGACACTTTAAGAGAAAGAAAATGTACAAAATGCATTTAGATTACTCCTCTCCCTTTAGAATTTGACCATATCAGAGTCTAATAAGAATTCTGCTATGAATGGCATGTTGTTCCTGTAGAACCAGACTAAGTAAAGACTAGTACCACATTCACCTGTATTTTTTAATTTAACCAAAGGTTTTCCTTACTACGCATTTTTCTATACAACTTTAAAGTCCCACATTTTTTTAGAGAATCCCTGCAGCACTTTCCAAAACAGTGTCGCTGTGTGTTTTACATAGAATTAAGTTGTCCAATATAAAGGCTGCCAAGAAAGAAAATACAAATAGAGACATGATGGAAGGAAGACAGCTTGTGTCTGGGTCTGCTGCAGGTTCGTCAGTGGAGGCACTGCAAGTTGGCAGCAGACAATAGGTGAGTTCGTGTCTAACTCATTGTTTTGGAAGAAATGAAGGCACTGGCTGGAAACTGAAAGGCCATCTGTTTTTTATCAAGCCCATTCCACCAAGCAGTAGAGCGAGATGAGAGACCAAATTTATTACAAGGGTTAAAAGGAATTACAAAGGGAGAGAAAATAGGAGTCGGGTTGTGTGTGCTACCATTTCTGCTCCTCCTTTAGTCATATACCCATGCTCTAATTCAATTAGCTCTAATCCGCATTTGACAGATAAACTAAGGCCATATGCTTTGGTATTCTATTACTAATGAGAAATAGGCAGAGGGTGTGTCTTGAGGATACACTCCAAACAAAACAAATATACACAAATTAAATAAGAAAAAATATGGCATGCTCATTTTGCTTGTCAGCCAATCTTTGTCCACACCTTCCTCTGCTCTGGATTAGAGAAAAGCATCCTGCGGAGCAGAGGACTCACCTCCTCTCCTGCCCAAAGGTGAGAGGTCCCTGACCCCAACACACACACACACACACACACAAACACACACACACACACTTTGAAGTCCCCCTTCCATCCAACACTGGCAACGGGCCATCATTAAGCACCTTCCCCTTCCTTTTGACCTCTTTTTTCATTTTTATTTTTGGTCAGATCACTGGCGTTTGAGAATGTTTTTTCAAAGATAAGTGTGTAATTTGACCATTAGCATAAAAGAGGCAGTCCTAATGAGAACACACATTGCATGGCACCTATGAAATTACAACAGTAATATAGGTTAGGTCATGTATTTTCCTTCCCTCTGAAAAGGAAATGATTAAATTAGACTAATCTGTTCTACAGAGAGGTCAATGGAAAACAGATTGACAGGAACCAACAGTGGCTGTGATGTTGGGGCAACAAAGACCAAAGGATGTCTTGAGCCAAACTGCTGGATCAGAGCTGAAGCTAATAAAGTTTAGTTTTTGGGGTTTTTTTTTTATGGATTGGTACTGGGTGTTTTGTTGCCACCCTCTGCCAGCTGTCAAACTAATATGCAGAGTTCAAACAGTGTTGTGGGACAGCAGAAACAAATAAACATCAACCAGCAATTTTAATTAATGATATACATACTGATAGTGACCTACAGACAACAAAAAGCATGTCCTCACTAATGATTACCCACAATTTACACCACACGATAAAAGGGAAAAGAGGCTGTCTAAATCCTGTGTTCATTTCCTGTGAGATACGTTTCATTAGAGGCTGTATTCTTTCACACAGAACTGACAAACTTTGTTCGAGTGCTAAGTCGAGTGTAAACCTCCTTTGGGATAACTGTGTATTTTTCTGCTATAATATGAAAGAAAATAACAACCAAGACGTACATCTGCAGATGCTGAATTCTGAAGGACTTAGATTTGGATCCAGGGGAAAAAACTTCAAACCAGTATACAAATGCTTAATAATAAGCAAACTGTAATGATTAGGGTTTTTTTTTTTTTTTTTATTTAAAAAAAAGTACAAGACATTGCTTTTTGGACACAATGTCACCAGTCTGTGTGCAATTAGGCTACTCAGATCATTACTAATTCTTCACCCTAAAACCCCAGATTAAAGAATTCAAACAAAATAATTAAATTTAACAAACAGAAATGGGAATAAAGTTATCAAAACAAGGCCAAATTTTGTGTGACAGCTCATACCGATCACCACCAGTGTTGCCCTTTGTATTATATGAGAGGATGTGTGCTCAGAGCAGCGTGAGACAAGTGAGAGAAAGCTGGTGAAAATCAGTGGTGAGTGGTTTTGTCACAACAATGCCATCAAAAAGTGCACTGGAAATTTGGCGCCGATTGTGGGGACCATGCCATTGTTTTGATACAGATAACAGTAATGAAGCATGGAGCTGGGACATATTGTTTGAAGGCAGACCCCCTACCAATGTCAACGCAGCTCAAGGCCGCCTTGTCTTTCTTTACAGTGGTGGGATGAGCCGGCGTCCCAGCCACGCTTCACGCTCGGCCTCCTTCATTTGTCTTCTAGATCAAGACTTCCCCCTCTTTTAGGAAAAAAACAATTACTATGACAAATATTTCCAGTACTTGACCTCCACCTAACCATATACAGTAGAGTATATTGCCAAACGTTCTACATTTTTAAATACACATTTGTCTCGTAAGCCTGAAATGACATTGAACAATAGCAAACAGCCAAAATTAAAGAAAAAAGTATGTTTTACTTCTTTTTAAATTTACTGTAAAATGGCCATCGAGTTCTACATCACAGTTTCATCTGAGATGTTGAAGTGGGTCCATGTGCCTGGCAGTCATGTTAGTCATGCTTCTAGTCCATATTTTGACTCACAACCCCTGACAGCTGTGTGTTAAAAATACAATTAGGGTATGTATATTTAGCTCTAACTGTATAGATAACTTTGCTAATTTAATTTTAAATTAAAAGGTCACTTAGCAGTCTATAGCTTCCTGAATTTACTTATTTTAAGCAGAGCTTTCCATTGATTTTCCATGACGTACGGTAACTACAACAAACGGATTAAAACAAAGGTTTAAAATGGTCATGAGGGTACAGGACAGTGTCTGAGATAACCGTCCATACAGTATGTGCTGCTTGTGTCATTTTCATTCAATTACCATTTGAATTAATGGCCATCAGTTGATCAGTATTTCGAGACCACAAAAAGCCCATAAAAAGTATCTAAAATTCACTAAATTCAAGTATATAAAAGAATATTGTTTCCGAAAATGAATATTTTTCTGAGCTCATTTGTTCTTCAAATAGTACCAATATTTTTTTTTAACAATTTGGGGTAAACTTTTTAATAAAATAACTTTTATAAACCAAGCCATTAAAGATGCCCATTCCCCAAAGATATAATAATATCCAGCAACTACAAAAACACTCTCGAGTCATGTCAGGTACAGTGAATTCCACAGGCAGCAGGTTTTCTCAGGAAAAGGCTGGATATAAAATTCGGAATAAAATCACTTCTTTACTGTCAATCTTCATGCTGGATATGTTGCAAATAACAATGACTTTTCCAAGGAGTTGCAGGTGACTCAAGCTTTAGCACAACACAGTAACTCAAACATTTGCCTTTTAAATTAATGTCACCCTTTAAATTGTGTGTGTTGGGGGGTCCCTTTGTGTCTAACAAAGCTCATTGTGTGTCCCAAGCAGAGAAGACCAATCTAATCCGAATCTTCAGGTGGCCTGACAGAGGTTACAGCCTCTGCTCCCCCCGCTGATAACAACAGGCAATCAACTGGCCTGTCTGGACACGCGATCTGCTCGACATGAAACAAGCCTCGGCAGCTCTGGTGACACAGTGCTGCTTGGGAAACAGCCGCAGGGCTTTACTGGGAGGCCACATTTCTACGGCATCATCCCTCCCCCGCTGCTGGAAAGAGGGAGGGTGACGGAATTACACACACAGAAACAGACGATTGTCAGATTTTCTTTTAGATGCCATCGCCTTGCCTCATCTCTTGATGGTGACACGTTGTTCTCTGTGCAGACTCAGTCACGACCTTGTGTCGACCGAATGGAAACTGACCCTTTTTGCCCTTTCCAACAGAGAAACACAGACTAAATAAATTTAGATCGGATTATCCACAAGTCTCTTGAAGCGCAAACCGCAAGGCTAGAAAACATTTAACGCTCCCTGTAACACACTGTGCTTGCATTGCAGAGCCGACTGCAACCTGATCTGCGACAGGTGGAATTGTTTGGTCAGGATTCCATCTCCAAACACTAATTTCCCACTCTGACCAAACAAACGCTGCATTGCTGGGTGCCTCTCTGTCTTTCCCATGCCTTGTTTGGAGACGAAACAGACCCCAGACATCACACAGACGGTAAACAGCAGGCACTTCATAAACAGCTACCTGCTCCCAGCCTATTAGTGAACTACACTCTGTGGGGTCCAGGCTTCGCAGTCAGGCTAATTCTTTAAACACTTCATTACATGTTTGGGGGACTGAAGAGCAGGTGCAAAACAAGACGGCGTTTTTCGATCACCTCAGTCTATCAGCTCCAGTTGGAGATGACGAAAACCAGAAAAGGAAAACAGGAAAGAGACTACGCCACAACATATCATCCCCTATTCAAATATTCCAACCCAAACCAAAAACTTTTTGACCATTGAAAAATAATTAAACTTTCTATGCTCAATTTGATTTTACATTACTGGATAACAGCACTTCTGGGCTATGATCTGTCAATCAATTTCCTTAAACCGTTAAAGAAAAAAAAAAAAAAGGAGATAATTAATCATCCAAAGAGTTTATTGTGGTGAATTTTATAACACATAAAACAGGAAAAACTGAAAATCTCACATTTGAAAAGCTGGAAAAAGACAATTTGTGGCAGTCATGACTGAAAATGACACAAAAATGACTTATGGTGTTACCAAGAACAGAGAAAAGCTGGCATTGTCAACCAGTTTTATTCCATTAGTACAGAGACATGCAGGCCCGTGAATGACTTCACCACACAAGATTTTACAAATGCATCTCCACCTACCTGAATTAATGATGTCCCCTTGTAAAGCCTGGGAATGTATTGGAGACGACAATATTGGGCAAGAAAAAAATAAATGTTGTGAGTGTGACTAAGAGGAAGAGCTATCTAAGCATTTGTTGGGACAGGCATACTTGTGCTTTTTTTGTGTCTCTTAAATCAAAGCTGAGTAGACGTAACGTTAGCTGTTTGGTTTTCTATACAGAACACACACACACAAAACAACAATGTGAGTCACAAAACAGCATCACAAGTTTTGGCCCCCATACTGCGCAGGCCCTATGCACAGTTGTAAATTACAGTAGGTTTGCCCAATCGCCAGCGAGTGACGTCCCCCTGCTAGCAGAAGCTCCACTGGCCAATACACCCCTCGCCATGACCAATCTCCTACACAAACATCCAGAGCCCATAACCATAAATCCCACCCCAGGAAACACACCCCAACCACAAGCTTGCACAAAAACATCCTTCAGTATCACAGGGGAAAGTTACTGCCCAACAAATCTCTTCTTTCTTTCTCCTAAGAGCAGTAGGCCATTAAACTATTATGTGCTAGAATTCAGCTTTTTTTCTTGATTGAAGGCACCACCCGCAAGTGGCCACTTGAGTTGGCACAAGGGCATTTGTGCGACAAGAGCAGATATTTGTGGTAGTTATTGGGGAATATATTCTGAACAGGGCAACAGTGGCTTTAATGGCCAGTAAACATCAATTTTATACTGGTTTGAATCTGAAAATTAGCCTCATTTGACAAGATTAAGTTAATTCTCACATTAACTCCAATAAGCCAATTAAAGGACATAAATTCACTCTCTCTGAATGCTACTACAATTTCCAATTACCATACAGCTGCAATCTAAGGTCTCCTGAGCAGAGAGGAAAATAAGTCTGTGACTAAACAACTAAGTAAGTCCCTGGAAAACTACAGCCAAACAGTTTCTCAACACTTTAATTCCATACCAGACGCCAAAAGAGGAATCTGTCAGAAAACACATTTAGTGACTGGCACTGTGAAACACTGAACAATTCATTCTGGCTGGAGTGTAGCCAGATCTTGTCAATGTCAGCATGACACCAACAGTTGAAGAAAGCCACAGTTTAATAGTGAAACAAGGATGAATGAGTCAGCTAAATATGTTCCTCCCCTATTACAATGTCCATTACAGATATTTAATGCTTCTTCTCACAGCACTAAACTGCACAAAGGGAATTTTCTGTAACATAGGGAAGTGACATGTTCACTCTCAACCTCACGTTCTGCTACTAACTGTGAAGTGTCGGTTTTATTCTGAAGTGAATGTTTAAAAGTGGTGGTGAGAAATACTTGTTTTGCTTTGTTTTTCCACCTGTGGCCAAAGGGACAAAATGAAGTAACCCGGGCTTACTTGAGCAAAGAAGCGTTCAAGGAAGCAGAATTTCAGCCAGTGCCCTGATGGCTATCTTCATTTAAAGTGACATCCTCACCCTGGTTCAGCCCAGAATCCATGACGCAATCCATCCACACACACACACACACACAGTTACTTTTTTGGTTTAATAATGAGGGCAAAGAGTTTAGCTACATGCAACTATGCGTAAACACATTTAGGAAAACGAAAACAATATTGTGAGGGAAAATTATGCATTTCTTTTGTTCTTTGTGGTCTTAGAAAAAAAAAAAGAAGCAAAACAAAGATGTGAAATGGTGAAGAAACAGAACTTGTGATGAATACATGAGTTTGTGCAACAATGTTATTTTGCACAAAAGCAAGACAAAAAAAGAAACCAAAAAGTTTTTTCCCCGTATACTTAAGAGGGCTACCACATCTAGAATGTGATTCCCCCAGTGACCGTTCTCTCATTGCATTAACTCTCAGAAATATACCAGCATGTTTAATCTGTTCAATCTGCTTCAAGTACTGAAGCTGTGCCCCTGAGATATTATCCTTGAATTCCATACAAATAGAAATAAATTTTTTCCAAATTCCTTCCCTGAAATTTCTAAATGAGAGACAGCTTTGTACACATAATCATTTAAGAATGACCACAAATCTAAACAGAATTTGTTTTAGGAGTTTTCACAGTCAATCGGCCTCACACCTACCATTAGTCTATTGAAGGCACTATAGCTACAAGTGAACATTTGTTCTAAAGGAATGCCGAGTATGCAGGAGAGTGGGGGGATGGGAGGGGGACCGCGGCTCGGTTGTGTGAGAAAAACTGCTTTTTCATCCTGATTAAAACCATTAACCAAGTTGTCTTTTGCTACAGATGCAAATAAAAACTTCAGGATGAGAGAAATATACTGGCATTTTTACTTCTTAGTCCGGTTTCTTTTTCATTATTATTATCACATCGGCCCTGAAGTGCTGTATAATCACGATGATTAAATGCTTGTAATATTGACATCGGGAGATTTTAGGAAATCACTAAACGACAATAACATGTTGATCCCACAGGAATTTGCCGAGGGGTTTGACGCACAGTCATATGTGTTTTCTTTCATTTCAGCAAGAGATTGGGGTGAAAGACTAAGGTTCACTGATGAACAGTGTGTGATGATGCCATGTCGGATTGGACAAAGATCACCTCAGGAACACGGGGAGACAGGGACAGGGGTCACCTGCTCAGTCAAAACTCATTCAGCCTCACATTCTTCTCTTGAGTTACATTCTTTGACAACCTGACTATTGTTGGGCAACACTTCTTGTGAGCACTGTGAATGTTATGGGGGAAAGTGTAAATCTACACCACAATCTGACCCTGGGGAATCCATAGGTGTGAAGCAGTGGGAGTGAATACATTGTGTCTTAACTCAAGCTTTCAATCGCCTGATGGAGTTCCCTTTAGGTGTCTGTCGGCCAAATTTGCTGTGTACGTGCTCTGCCCCCAGCCTAAGACTGGTAGGCACCTTTGAGAGGAACCCTGAGCATCTTCTTCCATAAAGTCTTCTCTGTATGAGAAGTTATGCGACACACAAAGAGTCAAAACCTGCCTCTCTGCAAGCCTCCCAGACCTTTACAGGGAGTATGCCTATCGTCGAGAAAAGGCATTATGCCGATTTCTCACAGCACTCCAGCGACAGAGCTTTCCAAGTATGAAAAGATCAACACGAGCGCTGGCATGTGCCTCAATAACCTACTCCCCACTTTCCTCACTGCTGTTGCAGCAGATTTCCTCAATCACATGGAAAACTGCTTCTGGTCTTTTCAGACAAAAAGCTAACTGTGCTATATGTGTTCCCAATTATTCCCCATTATTATTATTATATCAGATAATATATACTATAATAGCTGATTAAAATGTTTTAATTAATGTTTTAAAACATTTCTATGTTCATTTAAGTCTTTTTATGCAAAGTCCTTGGTGCTTGTAAGTTCATTATTATTATGCTGTCAATCACACAAACTTAACACTGTAAGCAGTGACATAGTGTATGTAACTGTCATTTCTGATGGTGTGAAAAACTCTTGAACTTCATTGTGATTACCATCCATTTTTTTAATATATCAGATTAAATACTACTTTGCATTACTCACTTGTTTTATTTCTGCTGCAGCAAAGACTAAGCGCAAATGGTGCATGTTACACCAGGTGAGCCACTCAGGAACCCTGGTTATTTTTGGGCATCTATTGTGCTGATACAACATAAAATGCAGACCAATCCTTATTTTAAATAACTAAAAAACACACTTTGCTTGCTTTTTCCATGGGGCATTAGCTTCGCAACCCCTCAAACAAAACCGATCAAATTACGGTCAAATTATGAGTGTGAACACACACACACACACACACACACACACACACACACACACACACACACACACACACACACACACACACACACACACACACACACACACACTAGACTATATATCCATACTGACATAGATGATGATCAAATCAGTCATCGAGAATGCTATTTGCGACTTTTGTTTGTTTGTTTGATTTTTTAATTAAATAAGTGTAATGACAGACAAATTCTGATGATTTTAATATGTTCTGAAATACTTCACATACTTGTGTCTCTGGTGAGACACAAGTGAAGATTGCATGAACCCATCCATAAAAACTGCCCTACTAAAGAAAAACATTATAAAGGTTGATAATCAGTGTCTGTCTTTCAGAGACACCCATCAGGAATGTTCCAGTGTCGATGGACAAGAGCCAGACTGATCACTGACAGGACTCAGGATGTTAAGTGTATGGGTAGCTGTGAACTCCTTAAAAAGTTAAGAATAAATGCTCGGAAGCTCCAAACTGTCTGTCTCTAAATCACTTTTCTCTTCAGACCTGATCTAAGTGCTGGTTCCCTGCTTGATTGTTTGGTGTTTTAGACAGTCTGGGATCACAGTGTATATTTAAAGCTGGGAGGATCGTTGACAAAACACACTTTCTTGAACTGTGATCATCTTCCACTCTTCGTTACCCATTTGAAATGAAAGTGACTCAGTGTTTACTTTTGACTGGGCTGCAAACCACATTATGGTAGCAGCATCTTACATGAGTCTTTGACTCGAAGCGAAGAAAAACAAAAATAAACCACTAATCTTAACTGAGCTGAATGACATTATGGGGTCATATGACATGATTTCATCCCCACCTGCTGAATAGGAGCCGTTGTAAACGGGGAGGCAAATATCCCAAATGTTTTTGTGATGGCTCAGAATAATACTCAGCATGACGCAAGCTGAAGCTGAAAGACGCCTCACTCCTCCGGCCAGAAGAATTGCTAAACAACTCACTCCCACTGCCAGACTTTCAGGACCCATGTGTCTCTTTGTGAGGGTATGTCTTTTAGCTGTACAGTAGGAGTAGTTTTAACTTTAACAGTGGCAGTATTACTGCAAGAATTCCTGAGAAGTAAATTACTTCAATCAATTAATACATCAGACATCACAATGTAAAGTCGGAAATTTGCTGATTAGATTGAATCCACTGACATTATAAATGAAATAAACCTATAAAATCACTGCTTTAACAGTTAGTGGATATATCAGACACTATAGTGATCGGACAAAATTGTAATCTCATGATGTCACTTTGGGCTCTGAATTTTTTTTTTTTTTTTTTGCACTTTATAATCAGTCAAAACAAGTGACATACGTTGACTGGTAATGAAAACACTATAGAACAAAAACAGACTGTAAATTAGCACCAGTTTTTATGCTGCTATAAAGCCTTGTGTAACTTTATATGTACACTTGCATGGGCAGATCGTTTGTGCATGTCTAAGGAAAAACTGCCAAGCCATTAAAACCAAGTGAGAACAGTGAGAAGACAGTATGTGTGTGTGTGTGTGTGGTCGAGTGTGGTTGTAAAGACAGTAGCAACACTGAAAGCGCCCCAGTATGCAGCAAGCAGTGAGGTTGTTATCACACAATGCACTTAACACTTAACAGTGTGTCACAATGGCAAACTTATCTGTAAAATTTCAATAAACACAAAAGGTTTTCCTGCAAAATTCATCCAAAAGTTTAGTTACCTAGTTTTTGACACAGCACTGCTCAAAGCAGAACAATTACAGTTTTTGGCGTGATGTACTACCCAAGAGTAAAGAAAAATGTTTCCTCTCTTTGTAACATCCATCTTGTAACACTGTTTGAAAAGCTTAAGGTGCCATTACTCACTTATTCATTATTTCCTTGAGCCAGCAGTCAGACAAACACAACATGACTTCTTGTCAATACGATCCTAATACATCTATGAAGGAATTTGCTTGTCGAGAATTCCAACTATATTTAGCATTATTGGTAAACATCAGGTAGTAGTGTCATTACCTCACTACAAAGAGCAAAGGGTTCCTTTCCAAGAGAGACGGAGATAAGTTTTCCAAAGACAGCAGCCTCTTTGGAGCAGATGGTAATGCAGCTAATGGATATGGCTGGTGTTATCTAAAGCACTTGGTCAACTAAAAAAATTTTACTTTAATTTTTATGTCATTCTTTGGATATTGCGCACTCAAAAATCACCTGTACCCAACACATTCTCCTTCATTGTCTGAGTTTAAAGTTTTTCTGGGCATCTAACAGAAATTCTCAATTCTCAAAGTACAAATATCAAGTCCGAAGTAAAACAAACAAAAATATAGTAAGAGCAATTAATTGGCCCTTCATTGTAAATAAAAATCATGAATTGCATTGAACATGCAACACTGATTGTGAATAAAGATCATCCAAAGAGGGATTTTCTTTCTTTAAGTTTGCCGATTTGTTGTGTTCCACTTCCCCGACCCTCAGACCTTCCCCCACATCCCAGTTGCTCCTGAACTCACCTTTACACTGGAATGCATGCTTGAGGTTGAGCAGCACATCGGCGAACCACCGCACATCATTCACCAGCTGCATTACATACTCCGGGTCCACCCCGGGTGCCCCCACCAGCCGAGACGACAGGCCCATGCTGCTGAGAGGGTTGGAGCTGCGGCCCATATCCAAGGTCTTGGCGGATCCGGCCGACAGAGATCCTGAGTGGGGTTTGGAGAGGTGACCAGGGGGGTGCTTTGTCCCACTGCCACCGCTGCTGCTGCTCTTCCGTAGCATCCCAGCAGCCGGTGCAGCTGTCCACCCTTCACAGGCGCTCCAGCCCTGGTACCTGGAGGGCTGGAAGACAAATGGGACAAGATGATGTGTGTGATTGTGAGTCTGTGTCTCAAGTGCTGGATCCCTCTTCCCCCACTCCAAATCTACTATCAATGTTAACACTTCTCAAGGAAGCTCTTGTTTTGTAAACCAGAATCTGATGTTGTAGAAATTTTTTCAAGGAAGTTATGCATTAGACACAAGTATCACATTTAAACTAATAACTCTGAACTCCTATAGAAGTTTTTAAATGATCTCTACTCACTCACTGTAAACTTTATCTACACTTCCCCCCTTTAACTCACAGCTGTGAAGTTAGGCACCAAGTCCCTGTTAGCTTAACGCTATATTTCTAAAATAACAGTATATCTGTCCATCAAAACACCGCCACACATCTTCACAAACACATACACACACACTAAAACCCAAAACAACACAAACTATACATCAACAAGACCAGCACGAAGGAGAATGACGGCATTTACTAAACTTTGGAGGCAACGAAAAATCACACGACCTGAATATTTTTCTCTTTCCAGACAGTTTACCATGAACGTTGATGTTAATACCCCGATACAAAAAAGAAAATACACACAAAACAACAACAACAACAACAACAACAACAAAAAAAACAGTCAAACTGGCGCGACTAAAAAAAAAAACCCAAAACGTTAATTTCAACTCACCTGTTCGGCAGTTTACGGACATAATGGCCACGATATATAAATAACGTTTTGCTCAATGGCGCCCGTGAAAGGACGAAGACATTTCCGTTGGTAGAAAAAAATAAAAAATAAAATAAATAATTAACACAAACTCCAACAAAGACGAAAAGTTGTCCGCTGTGAGTCACTGTACATCGAGAAGGAGCCGACTATCGGCCACTCTCAAGTCATTTGTAATTTACCAGTCGGCCTGTCACGTGGCCTCCCCGACGCGTTCTGATTGGTCGACTCTTGATGGCGCTGTGATGCCTTCGCGTGCTGGTGGACGGGTGGGATTATTAAAACCCAAATCCCAAAATAAACGTCAAAATAAAAACAACTCAACTCGGAGGAGTTTTAAATGAACTTTTTACGGCAACGAAATGCATATTCATGGAATGTATGTCATATTGATACCGTTTTTCTTTTGAGGGAATAATGCCGGATGTAGAGTAAACAGCACTGAGTGACAAGGATGATAACCACCATGTCAAATGTGTGTGAAAAAGGCCCCACACCCTTTTTTTTTTAAGTGTTGTAATACCTTGACTAGTAGTGCAGCAAAAGCGGTGTAGAATTACTGGCTTTCGCGATGCCGTTTTATCGTGCTTCTTGCAAACCTGCACAGTTTATGTGAGGAATTTGCTAGTAGGGAATTTCAACTATCTTTACCCTTATTGGTAAACATCAGGTAGTAGTGCGATTACCTCACTACAAAGAGCAAGGGGTGCTTTTCCAAGAGAGACGGAGATAAGTTTTCCAAAGACAGCAGCCTCTTTGGAGCAGATGGTAATGCAGCTAATAGATATGGCTGGTGTTATTTAAAGCACTTGGTTTACTAAAAAAAAAATTTTAACTTTCATTTCTTTGTCATTCCTTGGATATTGCTCAATCAAAAATCACCTGAACCCAACATATTCCCCTCCATTGTCTGAGTTTAAAGTCTATCTGGGTATCTAGCAGAAATTATCAATTATCAAAGTAGAAATAAGCAAGTCAGAAGTGAAACACACAAAAATGTAGTGAGAGCACTTAATCGGCCCTTCATTGTAAAAAAAACCACGAATTGCATCAAACATGCAACACTGATTATGAATAAAGATCATCCAAAGAGGGATTTTCTTTCTTAAAGTTTATGGTTTATTCTGAAAGGGGCTCATCAACAATGCCAATAGAATATAATGGAATAGAAGTGACAAAGTAATGTAAAGTTGAAAGGCCAACATCCTTTCCAAACGATGCAATATGGTATTAATCCTATCAGTGATGCAACAGATGTATGGTGGTTTGTAGAGATCATGAGGTCCTGATTACATGCATCTCATAAAAAAATTGTCCAAAATCCTTGTTCTTACACACCTTCCCTCCCAAAGGAATATGTGCACACTTATTTGTTTCAACAGGGCTTTATTCAAATTCTCATCAAAAAGTTCCCATACACCTGCTGAAGGAACCCTGCTTCTCAGTTATATTCAGTGTCAAATACACTTCTGCAGACAGAGCTCCTGGTCCTTGTGGAGCCACTGGACTGGCAGTAGACAGAGATTATAACTCTCTTTTTGCAATTTCAAAGGTTTATGTTCTCAAGCGAAATTATATCAAATTGGCTGTGTGTGTGTTTGTTCAGTGAATTTGTACAATTAATTCAGGCAGTTTAATCATTTAATCATCTATTATTTTTCGACATACCATAATCTTTGATGCATATATATCTGTATATGTATAAATGTTTATAAATGTTGGGTGTGAAGTTGAATAGTGAAGTTGTTTGTACTCCATCAAATGAACCAAATTTATGCTTCTCGTTTACAGTCACAGCTGCGGCAAAGGTTTATAAAATCAAGTCACATGACGTTCTGGGCTTCATGGCATAAAAACAAAGTCAAATGGAATTTCCCAGCAACGTAAAAAGTGCTCACATGTGACGGGATGTCAAATGGAAAACCTTTTTTTCCCATCATGATGAAAAGAAGTCAAATCTAAACCAAAAAATAAAAAAGCTCTTTAGAAACAGCTAAAATATGCCAACACTCCTAAGGGTGGGTTGAATGAATTGCCTCTTTTTTCACTTTGACCCTTGATGTATAATGCAAATAAACCCAGTAGTTGTAACCTAAAAACACCAAAGGGTGGCGATATAGCATAACTAATTAAGTACCTTCTGTCCAGCTCATTAGATAATGAAGCTCAATGGTCATTCGAAAAATACTTCATTTGAGTACAACTGTTGCAGCTACAAAAATAAAAACTATGCAACCTAACAGAGACACTGTATTTAAATTTTCCAGGATGGTTTTAATCACATACTCAGCTATCATTAAAAGAAATGATGTATAAATAATCTCATTATGGAGCGACATTTTAAGTGTGAGTGTTATTTCAGTATGACAAAGAAAGACTGTTTCAACATGAGTTCTTGGCAAATTTAGAAAGTCAATACATAAATATTTGTGCATAACCATATGATAGCTTTATGGGTGCAATATGCACACACAGTACAGACTTATTGTGTTTACACACCAGTGCAAAGAATGTGTCTCTGTTGTCAGCAGCATAGAGGGCTAATCCTTATGGAGTGAGATATAAACTCTTCAGAGATACAACAACAAAAGAGGAGAACAATTAAATTTCCTTTAAATTAGTTCAGGTAGTTTGAAGTTGTTAGAGGAGGCTTATCATCTGTGCTGCATGCAGCCCATGCAAGACACAAACTTCAAAATATATACAAGAAGGAATATGAAGTGTTCAGTTCAAAGAAGCCAGCCACTTCTCCGGGCTTTTGCTGTTGGTTGTCACTCAATAGTAGCTCACCTTCTCTCTACTTGCTTTCCTCAGATGTTTGTGGCCTGTCCTTGATTTTCCTCAGTTCATATTTGCCACAGTTGATGGAGCGCAGCCGACATGTTCAGCTTTTGTTTGCTTTTTCTCTGGCTGCATCTGATGGCAGATGGACGATTGGGAACAGCAACAGCTGGGGATGTCAGAGCAGAAGCAGCAGAGGGGGCAGCAGCTGGAGCAGAGGAATAGGTGTTGGCAGGAGCAAGAGCAGAGCTGGAGGGGGCAGCAGCAGCATCAGTTGCTGGAGGTTAGTCTGGAAGGGAATTCGGGGTATTAATGAATTCTTTAGCCAGTCAGCAAAAGGTATTTCTCAGCCCAATCTTCTTTGACACCTCTTAAAATGCCTGATCTCCCACACAGCCACATGAGGAATTCTAACAAATCAAAAAAACATGGGTCCATGTTTTAGTCTGTTTGTGCAGCCCCAGTTAAATTATTTATTAGCTAAATGGATGCATATAGGCAGAGAAGCTCAGTGAAGGTGCTTACATGCAGGTGGGTTGAAAAAAAAAAACACAGAAGCAGAGGGAAGAGGGAATCTAAAAACTGGTAAAATCTCAATAGCTAGTAACAAATATTGAGGAAAAAGCAAAGAACAGAAGAAATGACAAAGAATGAGGGCTCCACAGAACCTTCAATGTAGTGGAAAAGATAACAAGACAGAAGTGGAACAAATTAGGCTGAAGCAGCTATTTACGGACACGGGAAAGAGGAATTAGAGATTAATAAGACACCCAAGGAAAGCAATTACAAAACACAACAGGATAGTCACACAGGGGGGCAAGTTAAGTGATTGTACATGATGTGATAGTGATGCAAATGGTATTTGCTGCTTTTCCACTCAAATTTTCTGTAGAGGTGGGAAAAGGCTTTAGGCTCCATACTCATAATTCAAAATTTCGCCTTTATTTTACAATGTTAGTTCAAATCCCAAAGGCAAAGTTTATCCAAGCATGTAAGCAGTAACATTGAAGTTTCAGTTATATTCAATTATATATTACAGCCATGAAAATCTCTAAAACAGAGTCCAGGACTGTTTAGAAAACTAAACAAACAAACAAAAAAAGTGAGGAAAAAAACTGCCAGGTATATCAAAAGTAGACAGACAGAAAGATCAACTTTTAGCACTCGCACTATAGTTACAAATAAATATGTAACAATTTCTAATTTGATTTGTAAAAAATATATATAGCTTATATTTTTATGAATAACACAACACGGAAGGTTGGGTTATTTCCGTGTCCCTCCCAACAGCTCCGCCGATTGGCTGTCCCATATACGATGGGCGCTTTTATTGGACGTCACAGGCGCGCCGCCCCGCCCCCGTGACGCTGTAATTGGACGTCCCTTCCTTCCGCCGCCGATCAACAAAACGCCGGAGCCCTTTTTCTTTCTTTTTTTTCTGACGGTAAAGTTAAACTATTTGTTGCAGTTTTCATTCCCCCTTTTTTTCTCCCATTTAAAGTTCCCAAAGCTTAACAAAACTAAGAACCGAGTTGATTAAAGTTATATAACAAATATGTTTACTTTGATCATCAGTCCTCATTTAACCAAACGTCTGCATTAACTCAATAAACGGGCGGATTGTCCAAATCTGTATTGCTTTGCTTATTCGGTCATTTGAACTCTTTTAGTTCTCTTAGTAAAGTATTTTTGACATATTTCCTTCACCCTAAATTGTGAAATAAATGTGACAATGTTTAGTGCCTGCTGTAGGAATAGTCTAATTCTATAAATCTGTGGATTTAGTTTGGTCCTATTTATCATGACAACCTTACGTCAATAGCACTGTAATAATTTTGTCTTTAGTTTTCAAATCAGGTAATGGTGATGTTTTTCAAAGTTCAGAAATTGCAGGACAGTGAAGTGACTGAGATCTGGACCAATACAGCGTAAATGTTAAACGATGGCGCCTGTACAAATGTTGACCAGATGTGAGAGATCCAACCAGAAAAGGGAGATGAAGGCAGCAGAGAGGAATGAACAAGAGGAGGGATGAGAAAATGCAGGAGGAGGGGTGGAAGAGGAGCATGAGAAATTGAAAGAGCTGTAGAACAGATGTGAGAGGGAGGAAGAGGACAACATTTAGTTAGATGTCTATATATTTCCCATGTTCTCTAATGGCTGCTCTCTGAGTGTGTAAATAAACAGCCTTCCTTTCATCTCTGGTTTTGTTTGTGAGAGGTGTGTCTGTTCACACCTTTTGATGGTGACAACCAAGAACATTTGCTCAACACTGATGTTAAACAGCATCTGAACTTTCTACACATTTCCCCTTCCTATCTCTTTGTGCCTTTTTTTAAAATTTGAAAATAATTGAAATTTTTACAGTTAAGAAAAACAACAGACTGACAGCTGTCAGAAATCCATTCATATATCTAGTCCTGTTTTGACCTTTGACCAAAAGACACAAGACAACAGGGTGCTTCAGTCTTGGATTTATCAAGGAAGCCTGGTTCTCCTCCAGCATCCTCCAGTCCTCCACCTCTGCCTCCTACAGACCGTCAAACATGATGGCTGGTGCTGGGAGCCTCTTCCTACAAGTCAGTGGCCAGCACCCCAGGAGGAGCAGAGGGAGCCTGTTGGGTGTCCCTTTCCTTCCTCTGCTTTGGCTGGTGTTTTCTTGTATTTGGTTTTCCTGTCCCTGCTGTAGGGGACATGTCTCTATGTGGCCCAATGGCCCAATGGTCCCAACTACTCCTACTACTACTCCAAACCTGCTGGGGGATGCAGTGCTCCCTCTTGAGCCAGGTGCCCCCCCAAAAAACATCCGGCTCCTTTGGCAGGAGTTCACAGGGCTGATGGAAATTTTATGCAATGAGCCTTTATTCCATAGGCAGCAGGTGAATGCACAAAAGATCTCTCCTGAACTCCGCCCAACCCCATGACCCCGCTTAACCCTCACTCGGGACTATCAGCAACCTCCCTATGGTTTTTATGCTTGAGAAAAACAATAATCTTCTTCTGCTGCTGCTGCTGCTGCTGCTTTTTGTCTTCAGTCATACAATTCAACTGCAGTTCCTCACACTCACCGCCAGGCGCCAGTGTACAACCCATCTGGGTAAGGGGTGCTGTTCATAACAAGAACGGGGGGAGAAGGAAGGGGAAAAAAAATCTAATATTGAAGGCAAGAATTGGATTAATACACATTTATGTCTTTAATTTGAAGGATTGTTTAACAGTTAACACGTGACAAAGCATACATTTCTGCTTTTTGCAAAGAAGTCATTTAACATTAATAAAATGTGACAAAATTGAAAGTCTTTCCCCCATACAGGCATTTCATCTCCAAACATAATTAAGTTATTTTTTCACTGGAGTGTAGATAAGACCATTGGGCATAAAACTGACAGACCGAGAGCTATCATAACAATTACATTCATACTTAATTCACTGAAATTTTTTATCTGTAATTTTATTCACTTAATCTCCACAATGTCCTAATTTATCATAGAGAAAAGGGGCCGTTATCCTACTATTGTCTATTAGAAAACAGCAGCGCTCCACGATAACTGCCTTAAACATTTCCTAAAACGTTGGTATCCTTAAATAAAAATCACTTTGATCAGCGTTCATACACCAAACTGAATATGTGTTCATTTCCTCAGATGTTTTCTACAGGACTATTATGACCTGATAATATACTCCAATTTCGTTTTATCATGTTTTACTATGCAGACTGCATTATGCAATTATTCCTCTAAAAACTGTAACACCTACAACCGTTGTACTACTACATGTTGTTTATCATCACCTATAACAAGTGCAGTGCCTAGTACAAACCAAAAACACTTAAATTTGCACTGAACAACTCCCAATTTAAGGGGATGCTGTTGTATAACTAATACTCAGCCATGTGACCCGGAAAGGACAACAAGGAGGAGATTATAATGTCCACAGCCCACTCTCACACAAGGACGTGACATTTCATACCTTTCCCAGAAAACCACTGGGCCCTTAATTTTCCTCCACAGCGCCGATCCATCTATCCTTTATCTCTAGTGCTATAACTCAAGGTAATCAGTATTGAAATGATTTATATCCATATTCCGTTTTAATGGTTATCTTTATAAATGATGCCCTTTGTTTGAAGGAGAAAACATTAAATGTTTAAATGACATTACGTAGTTTCCAGGGTTCAGCAATGAAAGGGTGTAGGATTTTACAGGGATGTTTGGTCTCTCCATTAAAGAAATTGAAATGGGTTATTGAATACACACATCTTGCCATTTGGTTTGATGACAAATTTATATTTAAATGTCAAAAACCTTGTTGGCAAGCTACGACAAGTGTAGACAATAAAAAGCAGCATTTCTCTGATAGAGAAACACACACACACAGCTCCCTCCACACCCAACTACACTCAGCGTACCATTCAGCCTTGAGTTTTATTAGTATCATTTCACTCTCATAGCTCAGTTGGTCCTCCCTCACCAATAAACATGAAGAATGTCTTGTTTGTGATCTAAAACTGAACAATTTCACACCTCTAAGACACTTTCGGACTGTACCTAACACC
Organism: Remorina albescens; assembly: GCA_034769265.1. Taxonomy (NCBI): domain Eukaryota; kingdom Metazoa; phylum Chordata; class Actinopteri; order Carangiformes; family Echeneidae; genus Remorina; species Remorina albescens. Next base: position 5,029,431 of record CM068478.1, on the reverse strand, counting down.
CATCAATTTCCTTCTCGTGACAGTTTTAACAGATTTTGTTTATCTTCAATGATAACCATATAAACAGATTTGTGTTCTGAATATTTAATCATACAGTTTCAGCATTAGAGTACACAAGGGTCACCCTGAAGGACTTCAGGAAAACAAGAACAAAATAGATTATAGTTGGTGAAATAGATATACTAAGCACTCAGTGATGCACGGTTCCAATAAGTGGACTTAAAAAAAAAAAAAGGTACTCATAAAGCAAGATGTATAGAAATGGAGGACAAAATTGGTCAAGGCATGCATCATAATCGCAAAATACCTCAGCTTCCAGCACCAAAAAGTGAATAAAACCTTTTTACCCCTGTGCCAACAGCAATAATGTTAAGTGGTAACTAAATTATCTGCTAGCAGGCTTAAAGCTACTTGAAAGTAAAACGGTAAATTCTCTCAAACAGCTCCCCATGTCAGAGTAAAGTATTGATAAGACACACAGAAAAACTCGTTTTTGGGATGTTGACCTGTTCACTGCCGTCTTTAAACTGTTTGTTTCTGACCTCAAACACCTGCGTGGGCTCTGCAAAGATGAAATAAACGCAAACCTGCATGCTCACCTCATTTTGTATCAATAATTCATTCCAAAAGCAAAAAAAAAAAAAAAAGAACAAACAAAAAACCAAAACCCCGCTGTGAAACACCCCAGTTGTGCTGATGGTGTTCATATTTAAACAGCGTACAGGTGTGTCCCGCCTGGAGACTAATTGGCGTCCAGGTGAGCACGTAGAGCGTCTTAAAGCGGTATCACTCCTCTGAGTCCAACCAGGTGTGGCTGCAAATACACTTAATGTCTGAAAAAATGCCATTTCTGGTTGCAATCATACATAATATTAATGCAGACAATATTTCATTTACATGCATACCATCATATCTTTAATCATGTTTGGAAACTAGGCTGTAACTATTTATAGATTATTATATATATATAAAAAATAAATAAATGACCTCTTGTAATTTATATCCTCATGACGCTGCACCTGCTCTGTGTCCTACATTATGACCAAGTTTGTGTTATTTTGTTTAAATGTATTTCAGTGACTTGAAAGATGTTGTCACTCTGACTATTGATGGTTTCAAAAGCAATGACTTCTTGGAGTGTTAGCATGTTCTGAGAGAGGTAGCTGTCTGTAGATAATGTGATCACTAGTGCGTAAAAAACAAACAAAAAAAATGTGTAAGAGGTGAGACAAATGTATTGATTAACTGCATCCAACAAAGTTTGTGTTAGTATAAATACTCAACCAAGTGGATATTAGTGATGGGAAGTTCGGATCATTTTAATCTCGTTCAGTAAAATGAATAAATCTTTTTTCAAGTCATCCGTTCATTTCATTCACTGGAACCAGTGTGGCGCTGTAGCTGTCATTTGAGTAATGACTGAAAAAGCACGGCTTTCAAACACTGAAGAGCGACATGGTTTGCTTCACTTGGCATATAATACACAAGTTTGCTTTTGTTAAACTATTGAGCACCCTTTTGGGCCATAGCCTGCTGAAGTTGAAATGACTGATTACTTCATTTGCCGGTAGGAGAGCGCTCCGCCTATCATTAAAAAATTCTCATTCTGTGATGGCTATTCACTTTAGTCTACCTGGTCACTGAAGACCCGTAATGTATGAAAGGCAAATTAAACATCCATCCCATAGCTACATAGCTAACGTTAACTTTCGTGCTAACGTCAGATAGCTCTCCTCACCTGTAATAACAGCATTGGTCATGTTACTGCTGTAACCACGTGAATAATGAACTGAAGACCCGAAGACCCGGAGTTATGAGCCGTGAACGAATCACTCATTTCTACACTGAGCCTGCGCAGCGGCCATGATATAAGTGAATGAGAGACCCAGACCCAAGTCATGAACGAATCATTCATTCCTACGCAGAGAATATGCGGCAGAAAGACCCGTTTGTGAACGAATCTGAGCCTGAGGGGGAAAAAAAGAACGAATCATTCACTGAGATAACTCATTACTCCAGAGTCGTACAAAAGATTCGTGTCCTGAGTGGGGAGAACCTGTTGGTGGTGAGCCGGGGCTGCTGCCTACGACTATGCCTCTTGTCTCGGACAGTCCCCCAGCCGCCCTGACTAGATCCCGGCTGCTCGGGAGCTGCTGGGGGGGAGGAAACTCTCTTGGCTGCCGTAGGAGCCGCTGTAGGTCGGCCCGCACCGGCTACAGGGGGGGCGGCTAGCTACACTAGCATAAGCTGGGCTAGCTAAAGTGACTATAACTCACAAATTCTCGCCTCCATTTCTGCCATCATCCTGCATCTATGACAAGAAGTACTATCATAAAAGGAGGCAGAGGAGGAAGTAGACATGTAGCACACAGGACAGGAGAAGGAGAAGAGAGAGTGGAGACAGAGAGCTGGAGGACATTGCTAATCGTTTAGTTAGATTAGCGGAGCAACAGAATCGTCTGAACAGTTTAGGGAAAGGAAAAAGGTTGAATTCTTGGCTGAGTATAAGTTTGATAACAGTTTACTGTCTATTAATCAACATGAGGTAACACACAGCACAACCAGCAGAGACCGGACCCCCCCACAGGGACTGGACCCTGATCCCCTAAAGTGGAGCTGTGTGGATATTAACCAGGTGTTTTAGCAAATGCCTCAGGATAAATAAAGTATATATCTATCATATTTATAATATCGAAGTAATACTGCACCTGTATATGAACTGGTATGTAAATGAAAAATACAGATGGATCTACCAGTAGTGGTTAGCGATGACGCCCCACAATAAGAAGGTCGCAGGTTCGATTCCCAGTGTGGGCAGGTTAATTGGTGACGAGTGATGGACTGGGCTAAGGCAAGGAAAAGCGGACCCCCCCAGGACCTAGACCGGACCAGACCAGCCTAGACCAGAAACAGGACCCCACCAGAGACCACAGCAGACCAGACCCCTCCAGGGACTAGCCTGGACCCCCCAGAGACTAGAGACTAGACTGGACCCCTCCACAGGCTGTACAGGACTGTACAGTGAACGACACATCACTAGTGGATATTGGGCCACTATAACCTAAGATTTATTCTGCCTTTCTGTTGTTAATCGTTTAGTACTGATGCTTTAGTACATGAAACTAGTACCAAGGCCTTCTACCGACAGATGTCCCTCACTCGTCAGCGTTTGCCAAACGAATAAATGTAAATGATAATGGCCATCAGTAATAACATAATCCCCAACAGGATTTTTGTTGTGACCCAAAATATACATTATCCTGTACTAACATGCAAATGTGAAAATAAAAAAGGAAAACAAGCATATTTTTCATAGTGAGTGGTCTGATGGTGTGATGTTTAAAAGCTGCTTTTGCACGCAGGCCTTTATTTTATACAGAAAAAGGAAAGTGTCTCTCATCTGAAGCTTTTTGTTTTAATCTGCCTGATCCCCACCCCCTCTACCAGTTTTTAACTTTATATGATGAGGTGATGCTGTAGGAGTATGTTTACAATGAAAGAATAAATGATAAAATAACAATATTGGAAATAAACCAAAAATTCAGTTCTCATGGTTAATCAGTGTTTGTCTTTATTTTAATATACAAAAAGATGGATGTATTCTCATCTAGTTTATATTTCTAAGCATTTCAACTCACAAATAAAGTTATCATTCATACTGTTTTAGTGAAACCAACATTCACACACACACACACACACACACACACACACACGCAATCATGCACAAACATTTCACATGAACAGGGAAAGTCGCACAATTCAGTCCAACATCCATTCACACTACAAGAAATGAACAATATGTTGACTGTAAATGAAAAAAATAAAAAATAAAACAGGCTTTGCTTTCACAGGATTCACACATGAAAAGGAAGAAACCCTTTACATTTGTCAAGTAAATATATACACGATAACTGATACTTTCCTTTTTTTTTTGTTTTTGTTTTTCTTTTTTTTTTCCTTTCCGTTTTTGAAGATGAGACTGACTCCATGTTAGTGTTACTAACGAAGTACTGCATGAGGTAACTGGTTTTTCTGTTCAGAAGAGCTGGGTGTAAGACAGCATTTGGAGGTTACCACAGATCACAGCAGCATTTTCCTACGCGATCGATGTTTTTCTGGCACAATACGTGAAAGCACCCGGCTCACGTACAGCTCACGCACACAAAAGAATATTCATTCTTCTATCAGGACACGTCTAGGACGTGCGTCCTCAGGAGAACGTGATTCAGGTGTGGTGAGATGTACATCATTGATCTGCAGAGGGAAACCGCTAAGTCACAGCTGAGTTTAATGACTTGAACTATGAGATTCAAATATTGCTGTATAATAAATATTGCTGGACCCTTGGACCAAACGCATGCCACTGTTTACATTAGTCCTAATGGGGCTGCATTACCAAAGTCAATCAATCATGTGGTTATAGATGCGTCAATGATTTCCAAACACTGAAAACACTGTTCTGTACTGATTGATGGGTTTTTTTTTGTTTTTTTTTTTGTTCCACGTTCTTTACCAAAACTGCACAGGAGCAAGCGTTACAGACCACGGTCAAAAAGAAGAAGAAGAAGGAAAAAAAAAAAAAAAAAAATCACCATCTTTCCACAGCACTAATCAAAGCACAACAGATGAGCCTGTGTGTCATCTAACGGGGCTAAACTATCACTGAACAGGTCTGAACATCACATCAGCGGGTTAATATTGAGGTAATACTGTTCAAACTGGCGTTACAAACAAGTGGACAATCACAGAAGCCACCTGCCCCCAACCCATTAGGATATTTTTTTGTTTGTTTTTTTGTTGTTTTTTTGGATCATACTAAGATTTCTGAGATTTCTGATGCAAGTGCTACCCACACAGCTTCTGATTCAGAGAACTGATACCATAATTCATTAAAAAAAAAAAAAAAAAAGACAGAATCACCATTTTATTTTTGTATATATATATATATATATATATATATATATATCTCACAGGGCTAGGTTCAAATATGTAGCTGTGGAACTGAGCGATCCCTTTCTGTTTGTGTGAAATGAGAACTGTAATGCCCTGATTTTGTTTTTTGCGTTTTGTTTTGTTTTTTTTTTTTTAATAAAAGAAATCAGTGTTCTGTAACTGTGTGTGCACATCTATTTACAAGAATCTGCCTCTCTTCTTTTAGGGTTGTACAGCATTAACACTGTGACAACTGGTCAGGCTCTATTTAAAAGAAGAAAAAGAAAAAGGAAAAAACCAATCTCCATAGACAAAAGAGGCCCAACCGGCAATAAAATATCTCAACTACCAAAACACAATAAAATACATAACTCAACTTGATATACATGTAGAAAAAGCCTGAGGTACTTGTCAGAATATCTGAGGTCAGTCTGGAGAAGTAAGCAGCTGAGGGCTTACCCAGTCAAAAAAAAACAAAAAAAAAAACCCAAAACAAAACACAAAAACAGAATATTAGCCTCGTATAATATCATGGATAGTTATCACATGTTAGCGTTATATTAACAAAGAACACATGTACATCTACAAATCCTTGAGTATCCTGGAATAGTCACAGCAGCATAACGGACATTCAATGTATGGTATTCATGTTATGGTACAACTATGGCATTGCATTTGAGACAAAGGCAACCATTTGAGCTCTCCTTGCATGACGTACAGTGACTGAGGTATCTGAGGGGACTGATGTCCGGCTGAGTGAACTGAAAAAACACCCATGAAAATGAAAAACAGACATGTTGCTTACTCAAGTATGGCCCTTGCAAGGATAAAGCCCAAATACCAGTCCACAATTCTTACTTTAAAAACACTCTGTGTATCTCATATCATTTTGTCTTCAATTCTTGCACACACACGCACGCTCACTCATACATACACACACACACGCACACAAGCACACACGCACGCACGCACTCACACAGACAGATAAAAATCAAGAATGTGTAACATTGCAACTCCAGACAGCATCTGTCAATGCCCCTGGCACTGGCAAAGGAGTAACTCTGACTTCTTGAAAAAAAAAAAACAAAAAAAAAACAAACAAACTAAAAAAAAAATAAAATCCAGGAATATGTCCATGATAGCTAGCTGGATAGCTTGGCTCTCAAATAAGAGAAAGTATTTCAAAGAAGCCTACTGGATACCTGAGAGGTAGTTCCCCGGGGGACAAGACGCAAAATGTCCCAAATCTTCAAAAAGTTCAAAATGTCCAGTACAACTGTTCAGCTTCTATTGTAGCTCCCTCGCTTTCGATACAACAGCTGTGCTCCAATGCTTTTGATCTCTCTCTTTTTTTTTTTTTTTCCTATTCTGAGGCATTCATGAGTTTAACAGAAGGGAGGACACTTGACTTGGGGAAAAGAAAAAAAGAAACTTCAACCCCTGAGGAAGATGAATATATTTTTCTAACAGTCTCGAAACGGTTCCTCCGAGGTGTGCAGCACATCGACCGAGGTTTGGAGCAAAAGACTCATTTCATTTGGCCGCAGACGATCATGACCAAGACCGGAAAACAACTTGTGAGGTAATAAAAAACAAAAACAAAAAAACCCCCAAAAAACAGAAAACACACCAACACAAACGAAATACATGAGGTAATGATGACATTTAAGATTTGACACATGGGTGTGATCAGATGTGCCCATCGCATAGCTTATAACTACTTCAAAACTACAGCAGATGGATGTATTAGTAAGATTTGACTTTACACACTGAGAACATTAAAACAGGGGAAAAAAATACCATTATTGGGATAAAATAGCAGCTGCATTCAAGTTGCTAGTTGTTTTCTTATTTTTCTTAAATATTCACGGAGATCCGCTGAGTTTGGGTTTGAAAAATAAAAAGTCAGGAGCTCAGGTGAAAGGATGGTGTCACCCGTTCAGGTGCTGGACTCTTTGGGAGGTAGGTCCTCGTTGGTGAGAGACGTCACAATGGAGACGGGGCTGTCTGAGGTAGTGCTGCTGATCATCCTGGCAATTTGGCCGATGCGCTCCTCCACGCAGCCGGCCGACAATCGTGCCTCGGCGTCGTGGTCCCAGCATTCCTCGATGGTCTCGGACATCTGGCTCAAACCCTGTCGGCACAAACCAGAAATCACGGGAGAATAAATTTGCAATTTCACCTTCTAATCTCATCCAAAGAGTCATGTTGATTAGATTTTGAGTCCTTCAGCTGAAAGTGCAGGAGCTATTCTTCCACTGTTACTCACAGGATGTTTGAGCCAGCACTCCTTGATGACTGGACGCATCTTCTTGTGCACGACCACATCCTGCAGGTCCTCCAGGGAGGGATGCTGGCCTATTTCATCTTCAAACGGCAGCATGTACTCACCAACTGTACCTGCAGAGGCCACAAGAATAACACATTAGACAAAAGGCTGTGTCAACTAAATCGTGTGGTTCTGGATTTAAACAGTAACTTTACCCACATTACCCCTTTGACCTGGACAAGAAAAACAAAACAAAGCAAAAAACGAATCCGCTGTTTATTACATCAGTCTGAGGCACAGCGACTTATCACATGTAGGTGAAACCTCATTCCTGCACAGTTTGCCTCACCGTCAGTCTCTGTGCAGCGGGACACCAGCTCCCATAGCACCAAGCCCATGGCATACATGTCTATCCTCAGGAAGGAGTCTCGCTGAAAGTTGATGGCTCCCTCTAGCACCTCTGGAGCCATGTAACGCCTCGTACCCACCTGGGAGGACAACGGATGAGAGTCTTTGTGAGAGTGTGTACGAGTGTACGTATGAAAGGATGCTTCTTGCTATCAAACTAAAATGATGTATGGTCACATTGTTGAGGGTTTTTGAATTTTTGAAGAAAATACATTTTTCATACTGAGACAAAGATTGTGGCTTCTGCCCGATTTGAAACTTGTTACCTTATTACTCCTGGACATTAACTTTATGTGATCACAAGTTGATTGAAACAATCTGAACAATGCTTTATCATCAGATTTGTTCCATAGTAAACAGGATCTACAGTTTTGAATTCTGGTCATGATGAATCATTAACCCATACAACAGCAAAGAGCGTCAGAGAACTTTAGTCAAAACCCCTATTTTTATTATAAACACTGTTTCAATGTTGTGAACCACACTGAATTTATGCACATGACCAGAAAATTATTATTTAATTGCAGAAATATTCCACTCATCTGATGTCAATATATACCAAAAAGGGGACAGCTTCTTGGACGATGCATCTCATACCTGGCCATGAGTATCTCCTGGAGGTTTTCCTGGTTCAAATCGAACAGCGAGTCCAAAGTCTCCAATAACTGCAGTTAAATCATCTCGAAGCATCACATTCTTACTCTTGAAGTCCCTGGGAAAATAGTTTTAAAAACGACATCCCTGTGATTGCTGCAATTATTGAGATGTAAGTCACACAAATTGCGAAATCGGGCACAACCAGAGAGGTGTACTCTTAATTTTAAGGTTAGATGTAAAACTAAATGTTGGTCTAACGGTGTATGTTTCTCATACCTGTGTGCAATAGTGGGTTTTGGCCCCTCTCCCTTATAACTGGGAATGTCCTCATGGAGGTAGGCCAAGCCGCGGGACATGGTCTCTGCTATGTGACACAGCTCAGTCCAGGTCACAGTGTTACCCTTCAGGTGGTCTGTCAGGGAACCCTGGGCAGACAAAAAACACAAAAACACACACACACAAAAATCAGGAATAATGATTAACCAACAAATCAAGATCAGGAGAACGCCTTAACACCTGTAGAATTGTTTTTTTTTATTTCTTGGAAGCGTTACTGTTGAATTACGAGGAGTTAGTCCAGTATGACCCAACAGCTGTAGTTTGATGCACAGATGAGTTGGAACCTATTTGTTATATGTCCTACTTCACTTTAGCCAGCCCAGTCAGAAGATGCAAACCAGGCAAATATGTGGAAAAAAAATTGAGAAAAGCCCCCCCAATTGAACATTTTGCATTGGTAATGATAAATCCACTCAAACCTCTCATAAACACCCAATGCAGTGTGCTGCCCCCGCCCCTGCGTTCGGCCCCTGTCTGTCTCCCTATGAGAGTTTGAGTTATATCAGCATTTCTTATACAAAGACTCTACTTGGACGGTATTCCAGGTAGAATAAGTCCCTCCCAGGTTTACCTAAAGATTTCCCTTTCAGTAAATCTTGTATTAGAAAGACTGATTTCATAACAATCTAATATCTGTCTCAGTTATGTGAGCTGCAGTCTATGAGTACTAAAAAAAGGTTTTCCCGTGTTCCATTGCTTAACTAGCTTTACCCATACCTTCCATTTGAGGCGTTCAGAGAACAGCTGGGCTTCTTTGCCTGTGCCCCCTCCCAGAGAGCCTCTAGGATCTATCACTGTTTGTTTCACCGCAATTGAGAAATGGTGCTATGAGGCGAGCCCTAACACTAATTGCCCCTAACCCTACATTCGTGGTAATGCATTTCTTCTTTAAGAAGAGACTAATGAACAGCATGTTCCGGTTGCCTCAGTGTTATATAATAGCTTATGTCAATACTAATAGTATTTTCTATTAATTCCTCTTTTATTTGTACACCACATACTTAAATAATAAATCTAAACAAAACCATTCCATCTCTTGAAAACATGCTGGGTACTGCAAAGCTACCATCTGCAATAAAATCCTATCTGTAATAAAGGCTGCAGGGGTCTTTTGTTCAGGTAAATAAAAAGCCCTCTGCCTTTATTAGAAAGCAGCTCTGGTCAACACAGAAGTCCTATAACCTCAACATGAATCTGCTGTATGTGTGTATATAAGAGTGTATAAGAATAGATGTGCTCTCACCCTCTCATGAAACTCTGTGATGAGCCACAGCTCCGTCTCCAGGTTGGTTCCATGTTTTTCTGCAGCGATGTAGCGCAAGATGTTTTCATGTCGCATCCCCGGAGTCATGAAAATGTCCCGCTCATTTTGCCAAGACTGTTTATCCTACACGAACATACAAAAGACAGAGCAGCGTGTATGCAATCTTCTATTCAATTCCTTTTAATGTAACACAAAGCTGAAAGCCTCATACATATTCACATTAATGTCAAGTGACATAAAACATTATGACTGATCATAATCTATGAAAAAAACCCATAAGTTATTATGGTAGATCCCAAATCCTTAGGATGAAAAGTGTATCTGCTGTTTGGAAAAAAAAAAAAAAAAAAAGAAAGTTTCTATAAAGCCATTACCTAAATTGCACCTCTTTCCAAACAAACAAAAAGATGGTGGCAAGAAATGATACAATTTACACTGAATATACAACAGTGATATATAAAATATCAGCTCTAAAGGAATATATTGATTTATCTTCCTCTATTTGACAGTTTCATACAAAATAACAATTTTGCTTGTTTTCCAGGAGAGAGCTAGAACATACGGCTTGGGGAACTGACTGTAGAACAGCCGAGGGCTGAAATGTAGACAATTTATTAGATTTATACATTTTTAAATGGTGCAACAAATGAATCTAGATGGCAAAAACTAAGGACTGGGGGAAACAATAACAATTTTCTGTTGTGAGTTTAATATTTTTCTTGGTGCTTTGGCTCAAATCATGTAATGTGGACTTGAAAGTCCTGCACCACAGGGGATCGGGCTTCCTGCTCTGCGGCCCCTCGTTTATTGGATTCCCTCCCTGACCATTTGAGGTCTCCACAGACTGTCAAGACATTCAACAGACCTAAAATGCTCCTGTTTAGAAGGTACTATTATTATTACTTTTAAGTGAACAGCGATAATTGTTTTGACTGATTGTTTTTCCTTATTGATTGTTCTTCTTATTACCTTTTTTTGTTACAATTTGGCACTTTGAAATTGTTTTAAATGTAAAGTGCACTACAAATAAAACATTTTATTACTATTATTATTATTGTCACTACAAATGGCGTTAGCTGAGAAAACTAACAAACAAAAAAAAAGTACAAGAAATTATCAATTACAAAATGCCTTAAATTGTTATTACTGTTGTACCTGAACAGGGAAAATCTTGACAGCAACATATTCACTCATCAGTTGGGCCTTCCAAACACAACCAAAGCGCCCCCTAGCTTTAATTTCCAACAGCTGCAGAGGTTTCAGACCCACCAAGGGAGATGGAGGAGTGGGTCCAGGATCCTACACAAAAGACAAGGAAATATTCCCATTTTCAAAAGATATGGCACTTGGACTCTTCTACTAGTAATATATGAGCTGAATATCAAAAAGACAAACTGGGTGATTAGAATAAACACAAGCATGCTTGATTAGCTGAGAGGAAACCCCCAACTTGCATGCACAGGAAGGCTGATTTCACAGATATCTCAGACTGCCACTTCAGATGACAGTCACTGTCGAGTATGTCCTGTCTCACCTCGCTAAGGTCCACGTGGCCGTAGGGAGGTTTGCGGTGACGGTACATCCACAAGGCCAGAACAAGGGCCAGGGACAGCACGCAGAGAGGCAGTAAGGAATACACCAGCACATTGAGCAGGGAGGGCACCCTTTGTGGGGGCCGAATTTTCACTGTCAGGGAGGAACAGAATAATTGCATTACGTCAGCTTTACAGCGTTTAGGTTATTAGAGGAATCACAGATGTCCCTCACAGACTGAGAGCTGATTATAAAACTAAAAACTATTTGTTACCCTGTAGTTGGCTAAAACTAGGTGTTATACTGTGAAAATAAATAGACCAAGTGCTGCAATGTCACTCACACAAAAGTGAAATAACTGTGTGTTCCTGCTTCACTTTTAGTCTCCATTTTGACTGCACAAAATACAACATCAGCTAGAAAAACTGCAATAGACTTAAAACTTTTTTTCATACACACAAAGCTAACAAACTAACTTATCAGCTTTTAGAAGAAAGTCAACCAAACAGTATTTAATGAGAAGTCTCACAACTGTCAGTCGTGGACAGACATAGTTTATTAGATAGTATTTGACAGCTTATTTAGTTATTAAATCATAAACTTCACAAATAAAAAGCAGGACTCTGCCTTCCTTCGACTCTTCAGGGACAAACTATCTCGAATATTGAACCCACAGTGAACTCAACACAGCCTGTTACGGTGCGTGATCATTTCATAAGGCTAAATGACCACCCCCAAGAACTCGCCACGCAAATCTATTACCCAACACTCATCAGCCTAACATTAGCTACTTAGCATGCTAGCTTGCTCTGACATGTTTGTGTTAGTCCACTCACAATCTTTACTCCTTTTACAGGTGTCATCACATAGCCAGCAGCCGGCTTTGTGATGTTTATATCTCATCACCTCATTATTATGCTTTCATTTTTCTCTCTTACATTACACTGTATTGTTGATGGTACTCATTTTCTTATGCCCCTCCCCCTCCTTGACAAATGGCCTGAACTAACAACCAGGAAAGGCTTTGGTCGGGAGCAGCCAAAGTGTAAAGGGAGCATACTGTCACAATTGTTTTGTTTTTTCATCCCCGACATGCAAAGCTAACGTCAGCTCCCGCTAATCGGAGGGGAAAAGCCAAGATCCATTTTTGTGCTTGTACTATATGTAGGATACATTTAGTGCTCACCTCGGTTGCCATTGCCAATCATGTCAGGAAGGTGGGTGAATCGTTCATTGCAGTAGTTGCCCTCGCAGCAGCAGAAGAAGACCTGAGGGTTTTCCTCCATGGAGACACACTCTTGCCTAAAAGAATATCAGATGAAATGCACACACACACACTACATTATTACTGCAATAACCAAATGCTGACAACAAGACACACTTCAAGCTGTTTTAATAATTAACAATAGAGCCAAATGATCATGCCAAAACAAACAAAGCTTTTCAGGAGCTAGATTTTACCTTGAAGGACAATGACTGTGCATGCCTCTCATATAATATTTGTCCGACTTGTTCTTAGGACTGCCTTTCACCTCAGCACTCCCTGGTGTTGGCTCCACCAAAGAATCAATTTTGCCAGCTACTTAAGTGATCCAATTCTGATTTTTAACAATATATCACCTTATTACTCAAATCAAGTAAAGCTTTGATCCAAACTTAAAAGAACTGCAGGATTTCAAACACTATATGAAAATAACTGCAGGTCTCTGCTCTTTAATATAACAATTACTCTTTGTGACATTACCTCTTAACTTACTCCCAGATGCCCACCTGTTCATTGCCTTTAATTCTCTGATGTTATTTTACAGTGCTTTTCTCTTAGATTAAACTGACCAGGAGCACATTTATTTTCCCAGGTCCCATTATATTCCCTCTGTGTAATTACAACCAAAAGCACTTCAGGCCACAGATATTTCCCTGGAAACCATCAACATATTTGCAAATGCGTCCCAACCTACAATTTGTATGTGTCTTATTCTCGCAAAACCTTTATTTCATAAAAAAAAATAATAATAAAAAAATACTGCTTTTGATTTAATGCAGTCACTTTCTGACCATCATCAAACAGCCACAGTAAACAGCTGTCACTTAACTGCCTTTCAACAACTCCAGTATTGACCCTGAAATACTCAGACACTGCAGGCCAATCTCAAAACTACTTTTGCATTTAACGCTAGAGAGGCTGCCAAGTACTGTGAACAAAAGGACTTATTTTATACACAGCTGTGTCATCTAAGATCTGTTGTTGGAGGTCCTCTTTTCTCCAGCTTAGGATCATGAACCACCAGTGGTGCCCGGCTTGTTCAAAATGCTGTGACTTGAATATTAAAGGCTGGATCGACTAGTTTGATCGCGTCGCTCAACTCTGCACCAGCTGCTGATAAGGGCTATTTTAAAATTCTCCTGTGGACGTACAAAATCCTGAATGGCCCCGGTGCCACTGAATGTATGTGCCATCTATCTGCCTGGCTCTGGACTCTGAGCTTCAGACTACCGGGTTATTTCCATTTCCTCCAATAACATCGAGTTGTTCGAGTTGCTTAACCTTTGCTCAAAATAAATCCCTACTTTTGGTGGCTGCCTCCTCCACTTGGTTCTATCAAAGCTTTTATATCAAAACTGGAAAACTTAATTTTGAGATAACCTCCCTCTACCTTCAACCCACTTGGCTGGCTCTTCAGTTTGTATTACATAACATATTAATAATTTACACTCAGTATACTATGTTGTGTATTTTGTGTGTGTGTGTATAGATGCTTATAAATCTGGGCAGAGTGAGTCATATACCTTTTAGTTTACATTTGGTTTTATACACGATAGGAAGCAACCGGTAATGTAGCTACAGAAAATAAGCAATGTTTTCAGTCACTTTACATGGAAAAATTTTTCTGTATTTGATCTTCAAATGTGTTTATTTTCTGCTTAATATTTGTGAGTTTTGCCACACTGATAAAAATGAGAAAAGAAATGTGCAATTTTTATTTATTTTTACTTTTTGTCATTTTATAGTTTATTTTAATGATGAAAACAATCATTAGTTGCAGCCCTATGTCATTCTGTTCTTAGCTTCATGTGCTGTCTGTGAGTACTGACATGAATATTTACCGCATTTAATATGTATTGAGAATAATGTTGGAGATAAAGGATTGTAAATACGCCTTTCAATCAGTATGCAAATAGTCATGGTGAATGTGCACGTCTTTGTTTTCTGTCATGGTTTTTGTTAAACTGGTTGCAACTGCAGGTTTTCCACTATGTCAGAAGGAAAAACAAAACATTTCAGTGATATTTCAGTGTAAATGAGGACCAGAACTGATCATTTCACATTTAAAAAGCTACAAACAGCAAGGGTTTATTTTTTTCTGGTTGATTGGCTAATAGACAGATAGTTTCCACCCTAAATTTGTTATTGCTAACCCTGGAAATGCCCAAGGTCATAGAAATAAAGATGCACTGAACTACATGTGTGTGGGGAGGCTGTTTCACTCCCTGTTAGTCACTCTGGGTATGAGCCAGATACCTGGACTATAAATGTAAAAGCATGATGAGGACGATCTCACTCAGTGACCCAACCTGTCATAGCAGTTGAAGTCGTCCAGCCAGCAGCCTTTCTTCACCAGCTTGATGGTCCCTGAGGAGTTGAGCCAGGAGGCATAACAGTGCAGTCGCTTGTCCTTCTCCCCCTCGCAGCGCTCAAAGCCGCTCTGGTTGGTCCTCTCCGTACGCCAGTTATCATTGTAGTACACACACTCCCGGGTCTCTGCTTCGCCCAGACTGTACCCTGAGATGGACAGAAGGCCTCAGTCAGCTTGCAACGTAATGAATTGAAACTCAGCGGCGGAAGCAAAGACATATGGTGCAGGAACCGTTTTGTGGCACAAAGACACATCTCTGAGCAGAGCTTCTATCATCACTGTGGCACGTGGCCAAGTTTGGGAGCTTTCTGTAGTAAAAAGGGAGTTCCTCAGGGCTAAGAAATTGTAGCTGAGCCATAGCTCATATAATATACACATAATACCATTCACAAAAAAAATCTTTTCAGGTAGTAACAAGTGAAAAATGACAGGATTTAATTGGCAATAGCAGAACAATGATCTGCCCTGCTGTGATATTAACACCACACGCACACAGACAAGAACATGTACACCCAGCACGTCACTTCTATAGATAAGGACTATGGCATCCTCCTGGAGTATGACACATCTGGAAAGACAGATAAGACCTTCATCTTTAAGGGGGAACCAAGCTTAAATGTAACAATAGCTGTCAGTCTCCTGATGTTGAATTCCCTTCAGAAAAATAATTTCTTATTCTTCCTTAGTGGATTTAATGTTGGACATACTCGGGGGACAAATAAGAGACATGTTTCTGCTGAACACCAACGCAGATAACAGAGTGCACATGTTATTCACAGTATCCTATGGGCATTCATGCCTAATCTTTGTTCACAGAAAAAAATAGTGCCTGTCCCTTTAAATCCCTGCCTATAGGAGGCTGCCCATCCCCCCAGTGTTACCCCCACCTACCCATTACACACACACCACATGCACAGTGAGCACATTTTCACAGGCACCCATCCACTTACATGTCCAGCAGCACACAATGGACTTCATTATGGAAATATAGGCATGTATGCAATAACCAAACATCATGCTCGTTAATAAGGAGGAAAAGGTAGTAAGGATAGATCAAACACACACACACACACACACACACACACACACACACACACAGTGCAGTGATGCTCAATGCTCCATTGAGCCGAGATGGCATTTCTGATATCTGTGGCCACGTGATCCGGGAGGACTTTTACTACAAGATCATTCCCTGCCTGCCCCCTCCCTCTGTCACTTACTGAGGCTTACACCACAACATGAATTCTGGAGACGGAGCTTATACCATACACTCCGACTGCTAATCTATAAACCATAAAGGCATTAGCCAAAGAGCTATTTGCCCACACAGGAGACAGCTGTGCCCCAATGAAATTTTTATTACAGCTCGAGGAAAAACTACAAAATTAATAAATAAAATAAAACAAACAAACAAAAAAAAAATACAAGTCACAAAGGGGGGAGAAGTTGCACCATATTGTTTTCTAAAGATCCATTTTGTTGGGTGGATGTGTGTCAGTGGCTGAGACACAATACTATCTCATATGTGAGTTGCAAACAAAACAAAACCCAAAAAAAAAAAAAAAAAAAAAAAGGCCAAACAAAAGAAAAACAACCCTCTTGCTCAATTTCACGTGGTACAGAGTCTCAAGCTGTGTAATAGTAACCTGAATTCAGAAAAGACCCGACTCTGACTTCAGACGAACAGCTGATTTCTCCTCAAATCACTTTCCTACTGATTTATATTTATATTTTAAAAAAGTGTAAAAAAGAAATGGAGGAAAAAACTAAACAAAAGAAGGAAACGTGGCTCTTGTTCAGGCTGTAACCACAAAACAAGAGTGCAGACCTGAGATAGAGCCTCTAAGGTTTCAGGATGTTGATGCAGCTGCTGCCTTCTATTTCTGCCACTGTTAAGAAAGGCGAAGGAGGGGGGGGGGCGCAACAGTTTTAAATTCGGATAAATATATATCTTTGTAACATTTCTCAGCATTGAAACGCCAAAGCTCCTTATATATATATATATATATATATATATATTTTTTTTTTAAACACTAAAATAGACAAAAAATGGCAGCTATTGCTTTAATAATTCTCGATGGTGGAAATGTGTGTTTAAGCGACAAACGGAAAGAAAAGCCGATTATGGTGAAGAGAATAAAACCCCCCTACAGCTGAACGATAGCATCCGCTGCCAGCAAAAGTTTAAATCACCAACAAACGTAAACTCATTCACAGGTGGAAATAAAAATAAAAATAATAAAAAAGAAGACAATTATACACAAACAAAAACAAACAAAAAGACCCCCCCCCCCCCCCCAATCTGGAGTCGGGGAGAGAGGGGGGGGGGGGGGGGGGGGTGCAAAAAAAACCCACACACAAAACAACAAAAAACTGTTGCAATTTCTTCACCCACAACAGCGAACCGACCAAAAGCTTACCTGCGCATAAAGTTCCCAGAAGAAGTGAACAAGTCAGCCATGAAAAAGACATGTTCCGCTTTAGATACAGGACAGAGATTTCCCCCGCTTTCCGTCGCGAACATTAAAACTCAGCTCGTCCAAAAACATCAGTCCGGGATCACAAAAACCACCACAGCCGCCACCACCAACCACCACCACCACCACCACCACCACCACAGGCCCTCCGGTCCCTCCGGCGGGCTGCAAAAACCGCCGCCGCCGCCACAGCGCGTGTGGAGAGCCGCGACGGTGCAACAATGTTGCGAGGAAGAGGAAGAAGAAGAAGAAGAAGAAGAAGAAGAAAGGAAGCCGGAGCGAGTAATGGACCGTCGGCAGGCTGTTTAATCCATTATCAGCGCGGGCTTTCTCTTCCGAAACGGGATCCCAACAACGAATATGAAGCCGCTGGACCGTCCGAGAGGAAAAGCCAAAAAAAAAAAAAAAAAAGCCAAAAAAAAAAAACAGCCAGCAGTCTTTTCTTTCTTTCTTTCTTCTTTTTTTCTTTTGCGCGCGCGTGTGTGTGTGTATGTGTGTGTGTGAGAGAGAGAGAGTGTGTGTGAGGTTATTCACTTGAATAGTAGCACCGCAGCGTCGGGAGGTCGGTCGGGGTTTACATGCATGTTACTGATCTGTGTCCAAAATGGCTTCTAAATGGGGAATGGGCTGCAAACAGGGAAACCCGGATGTGTAAACACAAAGAGGGGAATTGAGGCAGCCAGCGAGTGACCTTAACGCGACACCGTAGATACATGCATGGATTCACTTTATTCCAGCACCCCGATGTCGATGATTATTGTATTTTTTTTTTAATGATATGACACCCTCATTTAAAAAAAAAAAAGAAAAGACAAATCAAACAAAGAAATAAGAGGTGTTGGAGGGGGGAAAGCCGGTTTCAGCTGATATAAGGCTTGCACTTTCTGTCGTCAGAGTTGGTATTTTTCGGTCTAGCCTACTTTTCGGTTCTTATTATCTCTATCCATTTTTTTTTTTACTCCTTTTGCCGATTCCCATTGAATTTCGTCGTTAGGATCCACATACAGAAAGATGCACCATGTTTGTTTATTTTTCTTTGTAATGTTTTAGTTACAAGAAAACAACAAACAAAACAGCTACATTACCGAGTACAACTGTGTATAGCTAAATCGTGTATTTCTATTGTGTTTGTACAAAAATACAATGAGCACTTAGAAATTCACAATCTGAATATATAAAGCCCAACTACCAGCAGATTAATATAGTGTAGAATGATATCGCGTTTTGTTTGAGTCAGTGTGATAAAAATAATCTCTTATAGCCCCACAAGTGGCAGCCTATGATAAGTTCTTAGGTGTTTTTTCCCCCCTATCTGAATGATCTTTTATGCATAAGTGGCAGTGCTAAAAATAGATGACCTAATTTGGAGTAACAGGATACAATAAATGCTATTTAAAATGTATTCATCCTAATTACTCATTTCACCATTACAGCTCAGAGTTAAATATAAAACAGACCCAAACACAGCACAAAAAAACAACAACAACAAAACAAAATGGAGCCAACTGTGGATCATAATTTTATTCAAAACAGAAAATATATTACAATAATCATCCATCACTTCCAAACATGGTATTCTTTTAACAGTGAGTGTTATTTCTGTTGTTAGTTGTTTTCAGATAATCAATGACACTGCATTAAAAAAAAAGAAGAAAAGAATGATTAGCCCTGTCCCCTAGTCTATCAGTCAACAGACAATCTCCTGTGCAAGTATTCACCCTAAAAGAGTTAGATTCAAGTTCATTTTCCTCTGGGTAATTGGTATGTTTCTCTTTTGTTATCTTCTCTCTTAAGTAGCTCTTGCCTTCATTAGAACGATGAATCTAGGTCTCTGGAAAAAAAAAAGTTGCTCACAACAAGAGAGTATCCTGGCACATAGTTGGCTTTGACAGTGAAACTGAAAAACAGACGTTCTTTGTGTAAAATCATAAATCTCACCGTCACAGAAAATCAGCAGTGACATTGTTAAAATGCCATTAAGACTTTGTACGCAGGTCTCGCTCCATTTCTTGTCCATGACATCCACACTAATAGCATGTTGGTGACACCCGGCCAAGTCATGCAGCAAATGTCTGAGGAATAAGGTTAGTCCTAGGTAATCACTGTTAAACTAGTGCCATTGAGTGTAATTCAAGACGAGCATTTCCACATCAGGCTATCCTATATTGACCCTGTAATTCAATAGAGGCCATGAGCGAAACCTTGTAAAGATAGATGTTGTCATGACAGTTGGAAGCGAAAGCTCGGATGCTCATTAAAGGTCCAACCATGCTATGACATTCCCAGAAGAATGTGAGCGTGGGGGTGGCCTGATGCAGTGGTGGAAAACGTGGAAACCATAAGTGGATGCTGTTGTAAAAGAAAAAGAAAAGAAGGTAAGTTAATGCATCATATGCATGTGCTTACTTACACAACAGCAATACACAATTCAGAAGGGCTGCCATGTGATGAGTTTGTTGGATAAACTCCAAACAGAGAATCTTTAATCAAGGAATGACTCAAAAATGTGTGTTTCTCTCCACAGGTTTTCTTTCTTTTGTATCCGGATGCATTCGTATATTTTTATGTATTGGTGTCAATGCAATTGAAACGTCTCCATTGTGCCCCCCTTTATAAAAACCCTGAGGTGAGCGGCACGACTTCACAGTAAAATAGATAAATGACACTAGGTGGTAGCAGAGCTCCCTTGGGCAGGTGCCGATATACTGCCTCATCCTGTGCAATATGTCTCTTTCACTCATGATTCATAAACAGTACGTGTAGAGATGATACACAATATCCATTGTTCACTGCAGAATGCCAAGTATTTTATTTATATGAAGGAATGTGTCTGTTAAAAGACTGGCTTACTGGTTTTTGAAAATATTAATTAAGTCATTTTGTTTTCTAAAATATTGAACCACGTTTCTTTTCTTTTAGGAGCAATATACATATATATATATAAACATTTTAATTTCCCTCCTGGATTAAAAAGATACCCATCCATCTATGTGATAATCGATGATCAGTGGTCCTGTTATCCTGAATGCTTTGTATAACTCCAGTGGATCCATTAGTATGAGGAAAAGCACAGCACTTAAAATCTTTGTAGTTATGGCATATAATAGAAAGCAATTACCTGAATCACAGCCGGCAGCCGTTTCTGCAGTGAAATGTGGTGGCTAAGTTAGGAATATCACACTGAGTGAGCATAAAAGGGAAAAGAGTGGAAAATGAAGATGTTGTAGGATCACCCCTTTATTTCAGCCTTTGAATAATTCAGTACAAAAATAAAACGACAAGCAATGTCAAACATTTTACTTCATCTTTTATTATTTTATGGCACCAAAGAGTCAGTGTGAGATTACTTGACAATGTTTGTTTCCCTTAGCAGATGCCCCCCATCCCTGCAAGCACGCTGTCAGTGTGACAAATGAGAAGGTTTTTAAAAGTAGTTTGCCACCCTGCGAACAGACTGGATGTTGGGGTTCTCCGCCTGCCACTCCATGTGGGTGCAGTAGTTTCCTCTCTCCACGATGTACATGCGGCCACGGTAGTTAGGCTCCTCGTACAGCACCCAGCTGTTTGGAAAAAGTATACAAAAATAATGATGTGCAATAATAATTGTATGCAATATTTAGTCTATTACAAGGGGAATATTGGGTCAAAGCAAGGCAAGTTTAGGAATATAGTGAAATTTGTGCATGAGGTACTTTCAAAGTGCCTTTTGGACTCACTTAGCTGAGACACACATCCAAATGGAGTTTATGGCTTTAAAGGGAAAGTTCAATGACTACACAACACATTCTCCCCTGTAACGGCTGTGGAATGTGGTTTTGACTCACCTCAGAGATTTTTAAATGAACCCTTTTTATAAATATATATAGTATGCACACAATGGTGGGGATCTGCTTTATATTTTCGAGAAAGTCTTCTGAGTGGTGAGACGACGGGTAGTGAGCAGAGAGAGGGAGAGATGCTAGGTGACGTTACAGCTCATGGTCTGTACCTTCAACTCTGTGAAAACTGCAGTGCCTCAAACTTAAAATTTCTGATCTTAACCTAACAGAAATAGGAGGAAATGAATTCTGTTCGTGACACAAAACCCATTATAAAAAAAAAAAAATATCATGCTAAATAATCAAACAGAAGCAATTTCCCAGTTACAATTTTGTCCTGTTTATCTTTCCCACCTATATTCTACAACTTTTCGTTTAGTCGACAAACACATATATGAAGATAAAAGTGTGTTGGTATATTGTGAGTGTCGGTATATATATACATATATATCATGTACATTATATCAACTGCTGATGCACTTCTTTTGCTGATCTACTTGCACTTATCGACTAGATCTAATACTTACTAATATTTCCTGTTTTCTTTCTACTCCTACGTAATGAATGCAAATTTTCATTAATAGCACCACAGACCAAATGAATCTGTCCTCACAGCAGGACGTCCCATAAATGAAACTCTCTGCAGGGTTAAACGAAAAGGTGGTTTTGGGTGACCTGACCTCAATGGCTCAGACAGGGTCGCACAAGAAGAAATAAAGTTCAAAAGAGTGCATTCGTCAGCAAAGCACAATGAACTGAGAAACACTCAAGCAGATGCTGAAAAGCCTTGCAGTTTAAGTGACACTCTTGCTGCAGAGACACCTACGCTCCATCTCCGTAGACCTTGATGGAGTTGATGCAGTTCTTGGTCAGGCCTCGTGCTTGCAGGAACGGGCAGTCGTCACAGAGCTCCACACACTGGCCAGAGAAATTGTCCCCCTCAAACAGCTCCATCCTGTAGTGCTCTCCATGCTGGGGAGGATAATGACATGCCAGCTTGCTGACTCATAGCAACAGTGTTGGGCTTTACCTCTGCAAAGAACCAAGGTTTTCTCCTTGACGTGAGAGGGAATGTTTTGTGTGGAAAAACACTTGTACCTATGGAAATCTAGAAGTCAAAGGTACATATGGATATCAGTATATATGGCCCACAGTCTGTGCCTGAAGTGCATGAGATGCGCGACTTTCCTTTCAGCTAATAGTGTAAGCATGTAGTGCAAGAAGCCGCAAGTTTCTCTTACACTGCAAAGGTAATTTATGCCCTTAAAATTAAGGAATCAAAATGATCTTGACTTTGATTGATCTCAAAAAAAAAAAAAGACAAAACAGATGTCCACAAACTAGGCCCCATACATCCCCACACAAATATTTGTCTGTCCCTGGGGTCCCACATACACACACTCTTACCATCCTGATTGGTTTGCAGGAGCCCATGTGATCATTATGGGCATTCCAGCGCTGGAATTCAGGGTACTCTCCGTGCTCCAGTATGTACTGTTGGCCCTTGAAGTCTGGGTGGTCGAAGCAGACGAAGGCCCCGCTCTCCACACGGACAGAGTTGACCCTGTTCATGAAGCCCCGGTCCTGAAAGTTGTCGCAGTCGCTGCCGATCTCCAGCTTCCTCCCAGTGAAACATTTTCCCTCATAGAAGACAATCTGTTTTTTGTTGTTTTTTGAAGATGAAGATTTTTTTTTTTTTTTACTCCTGACAGACATTTGAATGCAAAATGCTGTGAAAGTGGCTATTTCAGACTAACACTGAGCTCCAGAAAATGCAAAAACATTGTTTAAACTTCTTCTTTTGTCTTTTTGTGATTGACTTTTGTTTGTGAAACCCACTGCAGGTTTTTGGAGAGTCCCCTTTCTTGTTGTGATACTCACCTTTCCTGAGTACTGAGACATTTTTCCACAGTTAGCGATTCCAAACTAGTCACACTGTATAAAAGTGGAAAAATTTTGGACACCCAGATATATAAGGCTGACAGAGAGTGTGATGGTATCGCGAGGCTGCTGCAACAAAAGCACAACAATGGAGGGTTTAGACATTTTGCCACATGGACAGTTTCCCTTACATGTGCCAGTGCTGATATTGGACTTTGGGTCTCGATGGCAAAACAATAGAGTGAGAGATATTTTGCTTTGATTTGGGCTTTGAGGGTGATGTTGCACTGCAAGTTGGGACTGCAGAGTAATATTTGGGTTGTGTCCTGATGAGGGGAGATGAGGAGCAAAACAAACACAAGGAGGGGACGTTTAAATAAAATGTAAAAACATTAAAAAAAAAAGTAGAATTAAGCGTAGACCCATAATGGTTTTTTTGAACTGTTTAGCTATACCCAAGTTTTAATGGCAGATCAAATGTTACACTCACAAAGCAGATTTGCCTCTGTGCTTTTGTTTTCAGTGTGTCTGTAGTTGTGGTTTCTCTGCAGATCCAGAGAGGATCCTTCGATCCTGAATATCTGGGCGGAAACTCAATTACCATATGACACAAGAAAAGATTTAAGGTCAAACAGTGAGATCAGGATTCAAAATTAGATGTAAAACCTGTTTTTCACGTTTGGTAGCAGAGACATAGACAGTCAGCCTTTTGTCCATTTTCCTGTTTGTTACTGAGTGCTACTTCAAGTCATTTCAGTCTTTATGCTGTGTATTTATTGAGTCTATTCATAGCAGATGCCAATGTTGATTAATGACCACTAAAGCAAATATATTATACCCCATACAGGTCAGACATAATCCACCTACAGCCAACATACTGTACCTTTGACTATTATCAACTTGTCTTCTTAAGGTACAAATCCCACTCATATAAATCTTTATCTGAGTCTGTGACAAAAGCAGACATTAATATTTACAAAAGTCTCATAAATTATGTAGAGCAGTTGACAAAGGGCGGACAGCTCTTGCATAATGCAAGAATCTGAACATTGGGAAACTCTAACCCCTGAACACAGTGTACCCAAGCTGAGTTAGATGCTAAGTATATAGACTTAACAAAGATCCAGCGCTTAATGGGCCGTTGCCATGACAGGACAACGTATGAACAGGTATAAAAAGAGGGAAAGTCGATGAAAACATCCCAGTCATTGACAGAAACCAAGACAGACGGGCTAATCAGTCAGGTATGTGCACATAGAAAAACATGCTTTCTTTCTTATTTCGTGTGTTTAGCCTTTGCAGTTGGTTTTTTTTATACATACAAGACCAATCAATATAAAATCAATATATGTTAGACCTTTTTGTATATTTGCTATCAAATGTCAATATCGCTGCACTTGAGCTCTGAAGTCCTTTTGAATATTTAAAATCAGATCCTTAAAAATATATTATTACACTACTTTCTCTGAAACTGAAACACTTGTGTGCAATAGAAGACGTGAAATCGGGAGCACAGCACATCTTGTATCATCAAATCTGCGCTTTATCTCTCCCAGGCTGCATTATTGAGCAGAACAATGAAGCTGTTGGTCTTTGCTTTAACCATCGCCCTGCTGTTTACAGCTGGTGAGTCTGCTACTGATTCTCCACTGAACAAACATAACCACTGCCGGGAGATCTGCTTTGTCTGTCACTGCGCAGCAGCATAATCACAGCAGACCTGTCAGAGACTTGGAGACAGGCCTTTTCACTTTACATCAGTGAGATGAAAGTAAATGTGTGAAAAGCATTTGACTAACCTTCACCCTCTCGTTCTCTGAATTAAAGCCAAATAACTTCGAAATTGTGGGAGAATCAGAAAAACTAAAAATGGATGAAATTAATTTGTTGTTTAATTCCCAGGTGAAGCCCTGAGCTGCCACCGTTGTGTCCCCAAAAGGGCTGGAGGCGACTGTGAGCTCAGCGTGGAGACATGTAAACTGGAAAAGGAAGGCTGTGCTGCCGCCAGGTTCCTCAGAGAACCACGTAAGTTTCTCCAACATTAATAAATACGTGGACTTCTGACTAGTGGTGCAGAAACTACAGTAAACATAAATACATCAATATCACAGTTGCTTTGGATTATAGCTGTGTTAAAGGTGTAATTTGTGCATTTTTACTGAGAATGTTATATTAAGGAGGCGCAACATGTTTGAACCCTTTAACCCTCACCAGCCCCAGGCCCTTATTTATTATGAGATTTCTCAATGCATATTGTAAATAACCACTGTATTAATAAAGAGAGGTGCTGGAATCAGGCTGTGCATTTTAAAAAGCAGAGGAAATATATTGCCAACCAAGGAGAGCTTTAAAAACAGATAAACTTTTACAAGCCAAGCCAAAATAACAAACCAAAAATTAATCCATACTTTCACTGACAATTTTGAAGTATTCATGGAAAAGTCCCCAAAGATTTTCAGGAAATTTTCTTGGTGGAGTTATGGATTGAATAGCAATGAGCACAGATAGACAGGGCAGCATCCTCCATCTTAGTACTGCCTGGCCCAAAGAAATGCAATGTGTGGCATTTGTTTGAATCTTTTCTCACCAACTGTACCAACATGTGTTAGTTTGAGGATAAAGGATAGTGTTTTAACTTTTGGAAAATGTCCACTTGCATATATCAAGAAAGAACTGTCAGTTTCTTCAAATTGATTAGATATTGCTTAAGCAGAAAATCCACTGTGTGTCAAATGTTGGTGAATCATGAAAACGTGTGAGAATACCTTGCCCCTAGTATAGAGAAGTGCTTCTTGCATAATAAAACCATGTGTTTTTGTTTTAAACAAATCCTTTCTTTACTTTCCAAGATGGCCATTACCAGAAATGCATGGCTCTGGCCGACTGCGAAATGCTTAAGATGAACGCCTACATTGATATAAAGTGTTGTAGCGACGACATGTGCAACACCTTTTAACACTGAATGTGAAAATCAAAGAACATCACAATCTGTTGGAGTAGGTGTACCCTCATGCAAAGAACTCACCCACCGCTGACTTCATCAGGGTGCAAGCTGCTGCAGGCAGCTACCTGGTGGGAGCACCTGTTTGAATCCTAAGCAGCCATGTTCAAACGAAGGAGAGAAAACAAACACTGTTAAACAACTCCTTGCCCTGACAAATAAAGGAGATGGGAAACATAGCATGGCCCTGTGCATATTCTTATGTTTAAAAATATTTGACTTTTCCACTTCTTTTTCGCTGCCACATCAGGTCAACGACAATTTCTACCTGTCATGATCGTACAAAAAAGGAGTCAAAGGATTATTTATGCTCTCATTTCCAGGTTGGTTGATTGTCATATTGCCATTTCTCAGATTTCTTATTTGGTATAAGAACAAAATACGTCTCCAATTATCTTTCAACATGATAAGCCCTCTGAGACATTTGCATCATCTGTAAGTCAGCTGTTTTGAAATCATTGAGGACACTGGGAGGCAGCATTTAGTTAGACAACGAGGAGCTGGAACAAACTTCGAGGAAATATAGGTGTCAAGATTTTTAAGGTCAGGATCCAATGAAAATACTTGGTTCTAGCTGAGTCTAAGAAAACAAGCTTGAGTGCAGAGGGAGTAGGAGGACTAGTCTGAGCTCCTGGGTACAATCCCCAGGCGCCGAGTGAATGCTGAAGTCCATCACTTGTCAGAGAGACTGGGGTGATAGAGTCCTCCTAGAAAGACATATGGATGACAGCTTCAACTTTTTCTATTTTTCCTCTGAGTGTGGGATTTGCAAGTACTCCAATTGCCACAGGGTCAAACCCATGACCTTAAAAACACCCGAACGGCCCTGTTACTCATACCTTTCAATCAATGTGATTTGCTAATGCTTGTCGCAACTTTATGGCCAGCACCCAAGGGAAATAAATCAAATCCTTGACAAACTACCTCAACATGCTAGAGGACTTCAGCACTTAAATACTTTTTTTTTTGTTCCAGATAGACACAAAAGGTCTAACACACACTGCTGAAATGATCCTGACCAAACTGTTAAATGAGACAAAGGATGGATTGATAAGTTTTATGGTCAAGGGTACAATCATTTTGATCCCTGAAGCACAGTGTCCAAAGAAAAATGTCAAAAGCTCAGAGAAATGGTGCGTAAATGTGTCAAATGGCTCAGAGGGCCATCCACTTCAGGAAAACAGTCATATGTAATAAAAAATGTGGGTCAAGTGTCTTATTACAACAGGGGAGTCAAGGAGTGCTTGGAAGTTTTGAGGATGTGGGTTTGATCATTATTGGGCTCAATGAATTTTGAAGACCAAACACTCAAAGACTCAAATGTTCGAGGAAATCTAACGCAGGAGTGTCAGGACAAATGACAAACGAACAAGTGAAGCTGAACACACGGATTAAATACTGAAGTACTCTTAATAGAAGGGCAGAGTCCTTAACAATTAACTCTTCACAGAAATTCTGAGGCTGTGGGTTCAATCTTCTTTCCTACTTTGGGAGTCAAAAGTCCAAAGTGAAGGCTGAAAAGCACAAACCAGATCCAGTGGTGCAGTCAGGTTGGGTTTTTTCCTGCCTGATGTGTCCTATAATTTGCAACTACAGGAATTAGATTTACTCTCTATTAAATAAAACTTCATTTCACAGAAAATGTCGCTGCGGCACTGATTGACATAATTATATAAAAATAACTTAAAATAGTCCAGGAACAGGTTTTCACTATCGGTCGCTGATTTTTCATTCTGCTTAACTGTTTTCATTCTTGTTCTTGTGATTTTCTAAATAAGAGTTATTGTAACACACTAATTATATGTTCCATTATCTTCCATTTACTTGAGGTTACATGAGTCATTTTAAAACTCACAAAACTAATGATCCACACTCAAGCCTGCTTTACATAACCACTTTTTGCTTTAATGATTACAATCAAAAACATTTGTACAACATTTTCAACATTAGAAAATGGATGCAGATTTTTTTTTTTTTTTGGCTGACAGTAACTGCTTCAAAAACAAACTGAGGGACAGAGAGGTGGCTACTGCGTGAAGATGAAGTAGAAAAAGAGCTGTATATTGGAGAGACCAAACAGCTGGTGATGTATCAGAAGAAACCTCCATGTTAACTTTACCATTTTCAGCGCATATGCATTGCAGACGTGACATTTCTTCTTCTTCTCTTATTTCGTATTAGTTAAATTGATAAGGGCCCGTAGCCCACATGGGAGCAGCTTAATGAGAAGCTAAGATGCATCAAGTCATTACTGTCTCTGGCCCTATGCTTGCCGTCATCACTGTGCACAGGCAAAGCTTTTCTTTTTCTGATACACCCAAATGATGTTTTATGTTTTGCATCAGTGCCGAGCACAGAGATGAAGGAGGGGTGGTCTGTGGGAAATATTACACAAGGGAACCACCACTCATTCTTCTTTTATCAAACACAAAGAAAAAAAAAGGATGACAAAGGGAAGAGGCTGAAGAGAAATACTGATAAATAACAGTGGATTCAGAGCCATAAATAGACAGTATTGGATATTTAGGACCCTGTGGGGGGGTGGAGTCAGCTGAGGTGGAGGAAAACTGGCAGCTAGCCTTCAAGTAACGGGATATCCCAGTGCAGTGTCCTGTGTGTTGATTGGGTGGCTCTACATCATGGAGCAGGATGTTTTTCCTGGCTGAACGCCCCCGTCCATCTTCTCTGCCTCCAGGATCATCCTCCGGAAAACCTCAACAGCCGTCTGACACACACACACAAAGAAAAAGACAGGACACACACAGAAACATAGATGAGACTGTCACATGTCTCCGCCACACACCACTTTGAATTTTCCAGCAGCACGTGCACCACATCCAGTGGAAAGTTGCTGGTTTTAAATAAAACAGAGCTGGTGTTGTTTTTTTTTTCTTTTTCTGTGCATTTAAACAAACACAAGCAAAACTGCTCTGCTGAGTTGATTTGAAGCAGATTAGTCGACTTCCTGAATGTGCAACTCGGAAGCAGAAGGAAATACATCCACCAGAAAACAACAAGAGGGGTTCCAAAATCGACTACTCTTACGTGTGATGAATGTTTGTTGGTGACTGTTTGCATAGGTTGGCAGGACCTTATTTGTGCCCACTGGATGTAAGTGAATGCGATCTAAAGACCAGGGGGCCATTTCTTGGAAGCTGTGGTGAATAAACCTCTCAACTGGCCACTTGGAGGCAGCAGAACAACCTGTAAATACAACACTGACATGGAGTACCATGCTGCTGTTAAGGTGAGCTCTTGAGGGGAAAATGGAGCAACATTAGTCCAAGCTTCACTCTCCTTTTAGCTGTGGTTTGCTGACAATCAACTTCTGAGCTAAATATCCATCTCATTAGGAGCTAAATGTTCTGTTGTATTCAACTTACTTGTTGTTAACTGTGTTGTTTGTGTTTTTATTTTCAGAGTACAACAGGTGCCCACCGCAGCAAGAAAAAAAATGAGGGAATCAGACTCAAAACGTCTCTCTCACGACATCTAGTCAAAACATTATTAATACGAATGTATTTCTTGGTTTAGTTTTAAAATTATTTACAGTTCTGGTCGATTTGTCGAACACATACAGTTACTGGCAGTAAGTGCAAGTCTGTTTAAATAGCAGAGACGCCATATCTTTACTCGATATGACGTTTATTGACAGCTGGGGTCAGCGGTGCGGGCGATGAAGCAGAAGAAGAGCAACTTGTATCGGTTTAGAGCACACACAAATAGTTTGATTTGACTATACGTGTGGGCGTCCTTGTTGAATCCAATAAGGGATTCCACATGAAATTACTTTAAAAAGAGTGATAACAAGAACCGGCAAAATTTGTGCAACAGAGGCAGCGATATCCTGACCTTCAATCCCCTGTTTGGGTCAAAACTCTATTCTACGGCATCCTACGCCCACAAAGGAACTTGATATCTGATGAAGGTCTTTCTATCTTTGTCTTCTACAATTGTATGATGGGGTTTCTGTTACAAATTGTCGTCTCCAAGAGTCGGTATTATTTTTAGAATTTGGAAAGCTCCCTTCTGAGCCACATAAGACATACAAGTGTATTCATGGATTGTGTAGTAACCACAGTAGCACGGTTGTGCTCTTGAGAAAGCTCTTTAGCCCCCAAACCCTCCATCAGATCTGCTCAGGGGCCGGATGAACGTGTGTAACTGTATGAATGTGGCGTCAGAGACAGCTTGTGTCTCAGTGAACCCATCTGAATATACAAAGGTAAAAAAAAAACCAAACCCTTCCCTCCAGCCACCTTAAGGGTTATAACTGACATAAATGAGACTCAGGCTGTTGTCAGACCCATCACACCAAACTTTTGACTGTCCATCTCTCCATCCATCCATCCATCCATTCCAACTTCACGATCCAGGCTTCTACAGGGAGACAGGTAGGGTGCTCCCTGAACAGGTTGCCAAGCAATCGCAGGACAACGCATGCAGTCAGACAACCGTTCATGCTCACAGTCACACCTACGGGCAATTTAGAGCTGCCAATCAACCTGACCTGAATGTCTTTGGACTGTAGGAGGAAACCCACGCAAATACAGGGACAACATGTCCACACACACAAAGGCCCCAGCTGACAACCAGGTTTTGCCGGCTTGCTGCTGTGAGGCGACAGGGCTAAAGAATATTCATTTTTCGAGCTTTGATGATATCCCCACACAAAAATACCTGCAGGTGAATATTACCTGCACTGCGTGGGCTCTTACCTGGTTCTCTTTAGCTGAGGACTCCATGAAGGCAGCGTTCCAGGATTCGGCTAATGCTTTTCCTTCTTCACAACTGATTACTCTGAAGAAAGAGAAAATCCCATGGACAGCAGGCCAGTCAGGACAGAACACATAAATATTTCACTGTCAGGCTGCAGTGCTGGATTTGGTTAAATCCAGTGAGTCTAATGCTGCTCTGATAATGACGTGTAGACCCAAAGGACTACAGAAAACACAAGGAGACCATTTCTAACATTCTAGCTTGGTGCAAATGGCTGCTGCTTTTATTTAGGTCATCTGTGAACTACATATTAACATCTGCTCTGCGGTCTTGTTTTGGCCTCATATGTCAGAAATGCATTTTTTGCCTCTGGGAGCCTCCGAAATGGTGAGAAACTGAAGAGAAATGATGATTAAACCTGGCAAAATGCTTTTACCTTTGTGTTTATCTACTGTATATTGGACATAATGTACAATGTAATTGCGAGTTAGGACATACCGCTCCATATGTAGGTCATTCTTGTTTCCGACAAGCATAATTGGTACTCTGCATTGAAAGTAAATGGCAAAATGTCAACGTGTATGTCTTCGAGTGCATTACGCAATAAAAAGAGAGCGGGGCGGGTACTCACTGGACTTTTCCCACCATATCCAACAGTTTTTCATGGATAACCTGGACAACTTCAAAGCTGGAAGCAATAAGAGGAATTGATTAACTTTACACAGTCGAGCTCATTGCATAGAACATAACGTAGATTTGTCGTCATTAAAAAGGGGATGCAAAATTATTAAACCTTTTATTAGATGTTACTGAATAAACCAGAATGTAACCATTGATATCTATGGAGTAGGTCTGTGGGAAGATAGAGTACTCATCCTGTGGAAACAGAAAGATTTTTGTATTACAATGTTCGAGAAAATCAAATGTCATGAAGCAGAATTATGATGGAGTATCATTATACCAACAGATAATTCAATAAAAGTCAATAAACCACTGACAGGCCCATTAAAATGCATTGTGTTGTACCTGTCCCGCTGTGTCTACCAGCTGAAGATGATACTCTTGGCCATTTATTGTGATCATCTTAGTAAATGCTGCAATTAAGAGAAAAGACAAATGCAGATATCATCACATGTATGGATGGTAGAGTCAAAATCATCGTCTCTCATAATAACATAGCCAATGACAACAAATGCAGTAAAAAACATGTGTTCTCAGTCTGCTGATCTCAATATGTACAAGACACAAGCCGGTTATAGATCCGTTTTGGTTTGCATGGGACCAGTGAGTTCATTCGGCGCAGGAATGTCGATATCTGCCTGGAGATGGGTCATATTATCTGCTGTGGGACTGAGGGATAGAACCGCCTGCAGCATCTCACTGATAACACTGATACTTCACTTTATGTTAACCATCCATGGATTATTTATAGACACAGACCTTAAACATCGAGTGGTATGTGAGCAAATAGGCTGGTGTAAAGAGAAAGAGCCTGCAGAACAAAGTTTAAACTTCAGATCTCCGGAGAGTCTGGGAATAGATGTGTTACTATATGTTCTCTCCTTCAGCAAAATGTAATGTTAAAGCTCCTTGAAGCATGATCCTGCTCTAAGCCGGGGATGTTCATGAAAACACCAATCAGACAGTCAGCAGGATGTAATTTCGACCACGTAATAGCCTGGTGGATTGTCGAAAAGTTTCTCAGAACAAAGCTCTTCTGAACAAGAGATTGGAAACTGGTGAAAATTACAACGGAAAAAATGTAGCATGATTTAAAACGATTATAGTCCACATTTTAGTCCGACAGGTGAACCTGACTGATATATCAGAAATGGTAATATGATACTATATTAGAGCTGCAGCTCATAAATCCTTAACTATTTTGATAACTGATTAAATATATGCCCCAAATATTTCTAGTTTTCAACATTATAATGGGAGTTTTTTTAAACTGTTTTGTGAGTTATAGACATTTTGGTGAGTGTAAATCTGAATATAGGACTATTTATCTGACAACTACGAAAAAATCCCCAAGAAATGTAAATCACAGAGAGACTGGTATCATAAAATAACCGATCAGAGAGTTGAATGTAGACCCATCATTAAATTTTAAGAAAAACTGAGCAAACTTTAATGGATGGGGGATGCATTGCAGGGGTTTCCTGCAGTATTTCACAGCAGAGGTGCTTGAAGTTGAGGAACTCTGACCACTAAATACCCACTTACTGTTTTCTATTGTTGGGTCATAGGAGTCAACAAACTGGCCCTCCACAAACTGAATGGTCAAAGAAGACTTTCCTGCAAAAAAAAAAAAAAAAAAACATGAAACAAGTAACAGTTACAAACTGAGGAAACTGTCTTCAAAAGCTTCTTTAGTGTAAGGCAGTAAATTCAACAAACAGATTTAACAGGAGATAGTATTAAAAACAAAATCAGGGTGAAAATAATATTAAAGCTACACAAAACAATCAGAACCTATAGAAAACGAATCAAAATGTGAAAACTCCACAGTTATAATAATAGCATGGCAGATATTGACACATAGTTCATAGATCAACTCATTATAGAGCAGGCAAACCTAAACACAAGTCTCCCTGGGAAAATGACACGTTTGTGTGTGTGTGTGTGTGTGTGTGTGTGTGTGTTAGTGCTGGCATGCTGGCTGGGCCTCCAGTCGTGGTGCTGCTATCTATCTGTGTGGGCCATCTTGGTTCCCCCCCCCCCCCCCCCCACCAACATCCTTTTACCGCATACGATTTGCGCTTCTTTGCTTTCCAGATGCGATCAAATAAACCGCTACAATAATGCGTCAAATCCTCCAAGGCCGTCACGGTGCGTGGCACCAACTAACGAAGCTGGGGCTGGAGGAGAGGAGGAAGGGAGGAGGAGGGGGGGGGGGTCATTGATAAAATAATAATAATAATAATAATAATAATAATAATAAAAGTATAAGAGGATGTGTTATGGTTAAATATAGACGTTGTGCTCATCATAGGAGGCTCCATGTGCTGAAGGCCGGGTCTCACCTGGTGGCGCTGACTCCGCCGGGCTCAGATCTCCCTCCCTATAATTTAAGTCTATTATAGGAGGCGCTCATAATGGACTTAAATTAACCCGAAAAGGCCGCAGAATTCGAGGCCCTTTTTGCGGCTGTAATACCCCACCTCCTCCCTCTCCACCTTTAGGTCCGTCCGCCCGGGACTCACCTACGGATCTGTACCCGAGGATGGCGATCTTTCTTGATTTGGGCTGCGGCATATCTCCTCCTGGTTATCGCATCCAGTCCTCGGGCTGAACCGCAACCTCCAACCGGAATGGCATCCAAAATTCAAGGGGCGCAGAGAGTCGACATACAGCCTGCAGAGGACCGCGGGAAGCCTGCCTGTCTCCTGCCTCAGTGAAGGGATTATTTCTATTTAAGGAATCAAAAAATCCACAGCTTCGGGGTTTAAAGTAAAAATGTTATTTCAGGTCATGAGAAAAAAAAAAGCGTGGAGGATCTATAGTTCTACAATAACTGCGTCACTCCCCTTTGCGATATAATGAATTAGTAATTAATGCTGCTCGCTCATTGGCTGGCTGCCAAGGAAAGGCGGGCTTTCCTGGTTCTTGTAAAGCTCCTATTGGACGAGACGTCTGTTCGTCTGGCGACAGCGCAGAGCTCCTGAAATGTGATTGGCTGATACGGGCATTATGACGTGCTGGGTGGTCGGATGTAATGTCATTCATACGTTTTGGGGTCAGGGGGCAGGAGGAGCGTCCTGACTGAAGAGGACGACGTCATTTCTTTGCTATATGAGACATTGTGTGATTATTATGTCACGAAAAACGCCACACAAGTGTGTGTGAAAACACAATAAATGATGGAGTGGCTAAAATGATCAAATATTAGTATATTTCAGCACCACTGACAACAAAGTTGTATCGTATCGCATCGTATCGTATTAAATAACAACATTAGAAATAAGGAGCAAACAGGCTACAAATATAGTATCTATAATATCAACCAAAGTCTCTGATAACTTTACTTGAATTCATATTAATATTATTTTTACTTTTAACAGTATTTGCCTACACTCACTTTTTTTTTTTTTTTTTTTTAACAGCTGTAGCTGCTTTATAAATACATTCATTCCATTTAAAAGAGACACTGTGACAAAATATGACATTTTTTTTGTTTAAACTCTCCAACAATCTGGAGGTTTTAATAGTCGCTCCAATTTTTGATCACACTCCACCTGAGCCTCATCAGCAGTTGAAGCTTATATCTGGACTTCACGTAGATTCTGGCTGAGAGCTGTAATCAGGGCAACGTTAAAGAGACATCCTGTTGTCAACTGAGAAAATTATATCTGCTGATGAAGATCATGTGTTGTGATCGAAACATTAACTTTTTCCTCACCAACAAAGCTTTGCTAAAGTTAAAGTTAGATTTACTTTGGCCAGCATTAAAATTGGCCAACATTTACGTCCTCAATCAGTATGGTGGTGGTCATTGGTCAAGTTGTTGTGGACAGTCATAGGCACACAATAACCCCAAATATGATTGCTTTTTGGCCACTGGAGTAAAAAAAAAAAACAACAACAAAAGCAAACATAATCAGAGTCCTCGGGTTCTTTGTATTGTTATAACAACTTGTGGTGCAGTTTATATATTACATACTAAAACAGAAATTACACTTTTAAGAACACAAATTCCAATATAACTCAGATTAAATCTTTCTATATTGGCCTGCTATACATTCCACAAAATGATAGCAAAGTGATAAAAAATAAAATAAATAGATTGAAGAACATTCGACCATGACGGTGTGAAGAAGGTTTTAAAAGGGATAATTTCATCCATCTTTTAAGGAGATAAACTGAATATAATGGAACAGTTCAATGCATGAGTTGAAGTACTCAGAGAAAAGGTAATGCTGTTAAGAATTAGAATAGACTTTCCTACAAACTTGAAAACTGGCAGCAAAGTACAAATATACATGCTACAGGATTAATTAAAAAACCAAACTCATACTACAGACAGAGTACACTCATTCCTCATTGGACTATGACCAGATGATTTATATTAACAGGATGCTCATCAGTAGAAGAAAATGTCCAGTAGATGTCCCCATAACACTATTTATACCTCACAGGTCTCACAGAGGCCCCCTTACAAGTGTTCATGTTTATTCCCTTAGAAAGGTCAACACCTAATTACTGTATATTTCCATTTCTTGTTTTTGCTTTGGACCCACACATGAAGTATCACTTCTCAAGTTAGGCACTCAAGTAAGAGATACTCTGTTAAAAGCCACTGACAGTCTACCTCAACAAGCTCGCACATCCTTGATTGTCTTTAGCTGATGGCGTGTTCCTGTATAGAAGTTAAAACACCCAGGTCTTAATATAACTGGAGTCTTGAACTGAGCCGCAGGCATGCAGCGAAACCATAGGAACTAAAGCCACAATTAGTGGGTTAAGCCCATAGGCAGACACTGGAATTCAAGGCAGGCGTGGCGAAGGTGGTAAGATTATGAGAGTCCTCTTTGCTTTCAAACTCTAATGTTACTTATGCATTCCAATCATTTCTTATTGCTCCAAAAACACACGTGATGCAGTCTCTGACGCTGCACTTTCTCTTTAAAACTGCTGAAATATTTACATTTCCTTGCTGTTTAAATGCCAGTTTGGAGAGTTTTGGTGGCAAAACCTCTTGAAATAATTATATACCTTCTCAAAAATAGCCCATAGGCTCAAGGGTGTGCAGTTTTTCCTGCCCTGTGAATAACCCCCCCCCCCCCCCCCCCCCCATTTCCCTGTCCCCTGTCACGTCCCGGGCCATTACTACTTAATCACAGAAATGTCCAACTCCCTGGTCAGTAGGACCCAACTGTTTTGCCTCCACATACACTTCTCAGCACGGGAGACAAGAAATCACTGGTGTCAGCAATAGACGATTTGTTCTGCATGACATTGAGTGGCAAAAAAAAAAAAAAAAAAATTCGACTGAAATGGCTGAAGGGTGCCTGCAATCACTGGATATACACACAAATACACACTGGAGCACACGGACACTGTCACTTTCTCTGCCTCTCCCTTTATCAATTCTCTCTCTTTTTCACACACACACACACACACACACACACACATATATACATGCTCTCGGGAAATTATGATGACCAAGAATAGGTCACATTGGTAATACAGCCATGTTCTAGCCAGGGATTACAGTGTGCTGACATGCTGACAGGCCAACAATAAATACCCCCTGCAAGAACAACAGGTGTCAGACAAGATTGTTTCACTTTAATAAAAGGCTTACGCAAGCCTCAGTGAAATAATACATTAAGCTCTTTTAGAGATGTCAGCCTTTTATTGCTTTATCCCCTGTGATTGGGAAATTTGTTTTTCCACCCCAACAATTAATCTCACACAGTCTTGCCTGCAACAAGTCACAGATGTGATTGGGGCAGTGCACGGCTGCTTATGACATGAAATCAATATTCCTGCCACAAACCGTGCCGCAGGTCGAAAAATTTAGATTTCCAGCCGTTCATTTTCTTAGCTATATGTGAAGTGGTGGACATGCAGCTGGACCCTGTGTCACTGAACCCTGGGTGTGTGGCAATGGCGCCAGCGCCAGCCTCTTTCATCTCACTGTGAAAGCACCCCTGGCTCTGTTAGTATGCCAGCCTGAGCACCAGCAGAGCGAGTCGGCCACATCCTCCAGCTGGGTCTGTGCCACCAACGGGCACCTGGACCCTCTTGCAAAAACCTCATGAAATGGAATGCATATTTAACTCAGGAATGCATTTACGTGGCATCCTTCATCAGCGAGTCTGTATAGCTGCATGGCGCACAGCAGACACCCACTGCACCTTCAGTTTTGCTTTTCTCTGAGCCGTTTACCTATCTATTGGATGCAACATGTCCCCTTTTCAACTGGCAGATTCACACTTCAGGCTCTGCCTCAGCTGCTGGACCATGTCCAGAGTCACACAGGCCTGAAAGACAGCCATCGTTATCCAACTCTCACAAGGTGTCATTGTAGGGATCCAATGATTACCATATCAGCACCACATGAAACATTTATGGCTTGCTGGCAGTGATGGTCTGGCGAGCATCCTAATTTCTAGGACAGAGCTTGTCAGATGCCATTGTGTCGACTTCTGGTGGCACTAACATGAAAATTATCAGCCTGCAATGAGAAGTTTGAAACATAAGTGCCTCCAACACACCTGAAACACTGCCGAGGCCTATTTTGTGCATGCCTACAACAAGTTTTATATCCAACACACCTTTTGCAATAAGACAGCCTTTTCATACTGGCAGAACTACTTCCTCTCTGTTCTGCTGTCCTGCTGCTGTGCTAACTCTGTTGTAACTAAGTAATGCTAAATATAATGCCAAAACTGCTATCCATGAAGAGCCTTTCATGCATTCATTTTAACTCCAATGGACGTAATCGGACTAAAGCAGCTAAAATGAGGGGCGCAGTTTTTGTACGTACATTAGCCAACCCTAACTGACCATATGATCAAATGTTAGACGGTATGAATGCAGCCATTTTTCTGAATAAATGAGTTTCAATATTTTAAGACCCCAACACTGATGGACTCCAAAGTGTTTGTAATAATGGATGAGATCTAGATAAACACTTCAAAAAAGATGAATTTTATTTGATTTCAGGGCTCTACTTGGTCAGGACACCCTGTAAAATCAACACAAAACACACAACAAGGAGAACAACTGAATAAAGTTGCACTCTGTCCATGAGAAACCAACAAAGCCACTCATTGGCAATATGCTACACAACAATATTGTACTACTATGGCATGATAATCAGGGCCAAGTTACTTACACATCAGGAGAGGAAAAGACAGTACATAGTCAAGCTGTAGCCTTTTAGCAGCTCATGCATACTCCATCTAAGTCAAACATTATCAGCTTCATGCAGGGCTGTGAATAAAATTGAGCTTTGGATTTGATTTATCGGTTGGGATCAGTGGCACACACGACACTAGTGAAGACAATAAGCAATTTATGGATGTTTTGACGAGGCCAGTAATCCCCATCGCCTGTCTGCCCGTCTTCTGGTCTGATCTCTTTCTATGTCTGAGGCCAAAAAATGATTCTAGAGTCAGTAATACAGATCCTGCACTCTGAAATTCATGTCTTCTCTCCATGTGGTGGGGATAAAAGAAATTTGATTAATCACATGAATCTGCAATTTGTCTGAGAATGAGCAACTCTCAATATTCAAAAAGGATTTCTTTTACAAGTTCAACTTAGGCGAGGGTTGAATCGAGCTGCCTTACCTGCCAGCTCAAATACAGAGAAAAGAACTATAGGGTTTTGCAAGAAGAAGTTTTCACATTACTATTTCATTTATTTATTAATTTTTTTCAAGAAATCCTATCCCCATCCGTAGCAACACAGCTTTCGAAGAGAAGTTCATTATTATCTGTTATAGGGGGCTGCAGAGTCTGCAGAAGCTCAGGAGGTCAGATCCTTGACTACAGATCAATCGGTCAATCTCATTGCCATCCCAAAGCCCCAACAGCTTATCCCATCACGATTATCCTTCAACATTGCTCACCGTACAGCTGGTGTGGTTAGGAGTGAACAGCCTATCGCAGTTGCTGTGAGCAGGTGAGACCCAGATAGCCTGCTCGGTGGTACTTTATCACCCTCTTTGTTGTTGTCACAGCCACAATTG
The DNA here is from genome assembly GCA_034769265.1 of Remorina albescens. Lineage (NCBI taxonomy): Eukaryota > Metazoa > Chordata > Actinopteri > Carangiformes > Echeneidae > Remorina > Remorina albescens. The sequence goes on along the minus strand of CM068478.1, from coordinate 4,989,854 downwards.
GTTTGTACTCCCCATCTGCTGCATCAGCAAAGTCAGGACTGATTTGGTCACTTTGGAGCCCTCTTAGCTTTGCTCACCGCACTTCCCTGTTGATTCCAGCCATCCTCTCAAATGGTATCTTTATGCGGTGGAGTTAACCCGGATAGTGCTCTCTCCTGGGTACCTTTATTATCTATTCATCATGTTGTCCCAGTTTATCTCAAGATGAATCTGCTTCACTCCGGATCTAAGCACAGATACCTGCCGTGTGGCCCGGGGAAAGAGATTACTTGATTACAAGCTCCTCGGAAGAGTTCACAAGAAGGTGAAAAATATGCTAAGAAGATGTAAAATGGTTATGAATTCATGTTTGTACTCTTTAGGTGCCAGTTCACCTTCAAAGTAGTCACAAATAAGTCAACACAACCTTATATCCAATCATTTCCATGGTGGCAATTTGCACAGAGAGCCAGGGGGGGCAACCTCAGTGTGTCCAATCTGGTGAATAAATGAACATTGAAATGAAATGTTCTTGGCCAAATATTCAGCCTCCAAGCTGACTTTTTGGACCCTCCCTCAAATTTCCTCCCTGATAATTTGCATTACTGAGTAGCTCCTTTGTGTCACCTGGAGGTTTGGGTAGAGCAATGTTGCAGCCAACTTCCAGATGGTGATTCAAATCTGTGACATACCCCCAGTTTTTGACAAAAATGCATGGCCACTTCCCCACACTCCATTAGCTGGGGGGATGTGTACACGTGCATGCACAAATGGAAAGTGTAAAGTGTCCAGTGGTGTGAATATTCACATCTGCACCTGCTGAATAATAGACGATTATCAGCTCAGGTGGCTGGCCATCCACCCCCTGTTCACGAGCGCTTTCCCATTCCATGAGGCTAATTTTGTCTGGAATACTCAATGGGTCTACAAAAATGCATATTTCTTGTCTCCCATGCTTGATTTTGTCTTGTATTTTGTCTAAAGAGGGAGCATAGTCCTCAATAAGTGCGCTGGCTTCAGGGAGTAATGTTTCTGCGATATAGACTCTAAGGAGCCCCAGGTCTTGGCAGGTACTCCTTACATTTCAACAGGATAGAAACACCCACGGCAGATTCTGTGGCAGCAGGACCATATATCATCTGTCATCGCCAGAAGCCTCCAAAGTAATGAACAAGTAATAATGGTATATATCTTGAACTTGAGTCTCTAAAGGTAGCTCATCCAGAATCATTATTGTGCCACATAACCAGATGAGCTTTCTCAAATGAGATCATTTTTGTCACCCTGAGGACTGGAGGGTGTAACTGTTCTCAGAGTGAATAACTCATCCTCATTTGGTGCTAATGGGACTCTGTATTAAGGTGTTGTGTGAATGCAAGAGGAATGGTAAATCCCATTTTCTTGTAATTTAAATCTCAAGCTGTTTCCACAAATCTGTTCCTCTGATAGAAAAGAGGATTCATCTGAAAAAAAAAAAAAATCAAACATGCATGGGACGAAAAGCAGCATTTAATGAAGATTCATGCTTCACGAGATTATGAAGAAGTGTTAGACGACGGTGCATTATGGAGAAGTATGTATTGATGATATCTCTATGTCGCAGAAATGAGCATTATTCCCTCTGTCCATTCATCCACTTACTGATCTACCTCCCTCCCCCCATCTATCCATCCATCTCAGCTTTATGCAGGTATTGTAACGCTACCGTTAACCCATAATGAGGAATATGCATATGAAACCGAGCTTTTTCTGCATATTTGACAGCATGTGTTCTCAGCTTCATGTTGCTACCCCAATGCTGTTTGCAAATGTTTTTTTTTGGGGGGGGGGGGTTCTGATGGTTACAGCTGAGGTGTCATTTTTCATGTAAACAGAGGATGGCAGGCTATAGCAGTCCTGCTGTTTGTGAAATTAGCTGTGGCACATGTATACACAAAACCAGTGGCACAGATCTCCTAAAACTGAGGGCTGTGTAAAGGCTGATGAAATGTTGTTACTACAAGCACACACACACACACACACACACATACACATACACATATAGAGACACACACAGAAGGAAATGTACCAGTCAAACACAAAATTACTGTGATGCGGTGGTATTATCATTTGCTAAATATGTCCAGATGAGACACACTGCCTGAACGGGCAGAGCACCCCAGTAGCCCTCTCTCCAGTGTCCAATTCAGCAAACACATGATTCAACCCATCATTTATAAGTGCTGATGTAGTCGTGCTCAGAGTGGAGCCTCCTTGAGTCCCCAGAGTTGGATATCAATGCTAACTGTCATCCGAGTACTTTGACTACTGGACTGGGAGAAGGATGATGACTAAGGCCACTCTAAGTCCCGGTCAGACTCTGTAAGGCTGTCGAGGAAAGTGGCTCACGTCCAAGCACCCATTTACACCTGCAACATTTTTATAACGTGCTCGTGGCTCGTGAATGTGGACTTATCCTGTTTCAAAAACTGTTGAAATGATTTGAGGGACACCTCCTAGAAAGGGACTGATACTAAGAGATTTATTTTGACAGATAGAAGTAGATTTCAGTCACTACTGGACAAAAATTTAGATTTTCCAAAAACGTTTTACAAAAGAACAAGGTTACTTTTTATTTTAATCCCAACTACAACAGTATAAATAATTGACATGTGGTTTTAATGCACCATAAAGCTGATATATTAGTGTTAATATATGTGTATCTCACTGAAGCATGCATAGTATGTATGACTGATGTGTATGGATTAAAATGCACATGCTGTACTCTGCATGATATACACGTTTGTATCATCCTTGATGGAGGTATCATTCCTCCATGTTTCTTCTCCAGAGTTTTCTTGCATTTTTTCCCCGCGATAATTTTTTTAATGCAGGTTTCTCCTCTCTATTGATGCTCAAAAGATAGAGCGTGCCAAGCACTGTACAGATTTTTACGCCGTTTGAAGCAGACTTGAGAAGAGAAGCATAACTGCCGACCTCACAGCAGGAAGGCTCGGAGTGAAACCCAGCTAGCCATGCTTTTTTTATGAGCAGGCTCATTTTGTTTCTGAGTTTCCTCCAGATTCTTTATTTGCCTTCTATGATCCGAGAACAAGATAATGGACATTGGTGGTTGAAGTACTGAAAGCCCCTTTACTTAAATAACTTTAACTTTAATTATCCATTTATTATATTTGGGTATAAGTTGTGGATATAACATTTATATCATTGCCTAGTTAGCGGAAGTTGCAGAGGAACATTCTCATATGCCTGAACTTCCTTGAATGTAACTCCAAAATACTCTTTTAGCTCATGTGTTTGGTCTCCACTGCATAAGGAAGAGGTCTGACTAAATTCTTCCCAATTTATTAACTTAATTTTTTTTTGTGCTGAGCAGGTAATGTACAGTAGGTTTTATATATGGCCTCTTCCTGTGTACTAATAGTCAGTATGTACGATGTACGATTAGATTCAAATTGCTGATACATTCATAAATGACATTTTACTGTCATAATTGGAGCTAAGGCTTCTGCAATTTTGTGCATTTTAGTAGTTTTATATTTTATGGTACGACTGAAACTTTAAGTTATCAAATAAATGCAAATAGGTAAACGGCACATTTATTTTCCTTTGAATTGTAGCTCAATACGTGTATAGAAGTACCTCAGATACATGCTGGGTTACTGTAGCTACTCTGAATTTACACTATTCACACAAATCACAGTAAATATAATTTTTTTCATGTCTTTTTTTTTTTTTTTTACTTTTCAAATAACAGAAAGATATCTAAAGAACTCTTTAGGGGAAATGCATTGAGAAGTTTTTTCCTCACTGTGCTGCTGCACTTTGTTGCCTGGGGGAAAGACGGTCTAAAATGTAAATGCACGACAGTATATTCCTTTACATAAAGACGGCTTCATTCTTCAGGGACGCATGAATGACATTTTGAAATGCAGAAGAGTTTCAAGGAAAGTATTGGAATATTCCATGTCCTTTTTGCACTTGAGATTAAACCAGTGCATGTCTGCGCATAAGGTTCAACTAATTCCTCTAAGAGCTGTTACTTTTTTGAGAAATGAGTCAGTGTTTTCACAGCTTGGTGTCATATTTAAAGTGAGACAAGGGGAGTGCGCATGTACGAATCAGTTCAAATGAAAAGATAGTAGAAAATATATCAGTTGTTGTCAATGTAAATATGGTTCTGTACCAAATCTGTGAGCATCAGTGTATTTCTGCTTGTTAGACTATGAGATCATTGCAGCAATCTAAACTGACTGAGCTCACACAGCATCCCATCCCCAGTCCCCCCCTCATGTGGTGGGTGGGGAGCCTAGCGCTATCTGTGGACTTGAAAAGTGACAGGACCAGCTGGGGAATGAAATCCAGTCAGACAGGCAGTTGGTCTGAGAGACCAACTGCTCAGTCACAGCAGCCTCTAACTCAACTCGGGAAAAACCAAACAGAGATTCAACGTAGCTGCTGCCAAACATCAGGAGTTCTACAACAACCAGACGCTGCAGAGCCGCCAGAGCTGATCGTGTTCTGCGAGGCATGTTCGAGAAACCTGAAGATCAATCAGCAGCCATTAGTCCTTAGCAACTCGTTCAATGCACCAAGTGCTGGTGATTTGGCTGGTTATTCATGCTGACATCTTATTGTTGGTCATAGAATCAGTATTACTGCGAAGACGATGGGTGGGAAGCAGTCTCGCAGTTTTTCCAACAAGGAGTTGAATGAGGTGAATATAAGTCAAAGGAGGAGTGCTTTGCGGGACAATCAGCCCGGGCTGTCCTCGGCTGCGGAGAGGATCCGCAGGCACACCACGGTGCACTTTGGCTACAGCACCCTGAGTTTAGCCATGCGAGGGCTTGATGAAACTCCAGCTGAGCTGTGGGAACTCAGAGAGCTACAGAAGCTAAACTTGTCCATGAACTGCCTGTGCTCTCTGCCCCCTGCCCTGGGCGCTCTGGACAATCTTGTAATACTCAACCTGTGGGGCAACAACCTGTCCACCCTCCCCCCCGAAATCGGCCTCCTAAAGAAGCTGCGAGTGCTCTTCGCTTGTCGCAACCGCCTGAGCGAGGTCCCCGAGGAGCTGGGCTCCTGCACCTGTCTGGAGGTGCTGAGTCTGGCCAACAACCAAATCACCGGCCTCCCCGGCAGCTTGGCAACCATGCACAGTCTGACCAAACTCAATCTCAGCCACAACCGCATCGTCCACATCCCCGCCTGCGTCTACAGCATGAAAGGCCTGGTCTTCCTCCACCTGGCGTGCAACCGGCTGGAGACTATCGCAGACCAAATCCAGGATTTGGTTAACTTGAAGATCCTCATCGTGGAGGGAAACAGTATCCACACACTGCCCAAGACTCTGTGTTTTCTCGAGTCTTTAGAACTCCTCAATGTTGACTTCAATGACCTGCAAAATGTGCCGGTGGAAATGTATCAGCTGAGCAAGCTGGGGAGGTTGGCCTGCCACCCGCTGGATAAAGGACTTCATATTATCCACAACCCCCTCCTCAAACCTATCCAGGAGGTGCTGCAAGGAGGACTCAGCGCCCTCTATAACTACCTCAAACCCACGTGAGGGACGACCACTGTGTCTGTGTGTGTTTCCTAGAGTGTGTCGTAACGAGATGTTGGCACAAATCTGACCCCTGGCGTGTGGTAGTCGTGCTCTGAGTCCTCTGCCGCCACAAACTGACTGACAAAGACATTATGGCGCGACGCAGGATATCTTGAAGAGATTTTACATTTTTTTATGTAATATTAAAGTTTGAGTATAAATAAAGAACTGTTTCATGTCTAAATATTTGTTAATGTACAGTAAAGAGGGATACTCACTCAGATTACACAAAAATCTGCAGCTACATTTGTCGGCTGCGTGCCAATCAGCTGATCTTGTTTAGTGTTGAGACAGTGAGGAAGCATGGGGGTAAATTCAGCTACGGACCAGCACGCTGTTGCATTCAGGACATTGGGATCAGCTGGTCAAGGTCAGTGGAAAAAATGGTGGAGGGCGGCTTAAGATCTGCAAAAACAAATACATAACACAGACCTTGACTCTAACTAAATCTTGTTCTCGTGTTGAACAGATCAGATCAGAGTTTGCTGGGGGGCAGCTCCTCTGAGGTCACTGGGTGTTTTTGATAACAACAGTTTAAAGAGTTTTGAGTTCTAATTGTTGAACAAATAAAGCTGAAATATCTTAAACCATCGCTTAAAAAAACATGAAAAGTTTCAAAGCGGACCTATAATTTGTGGACCTGCACTTAAAGCAAAACTAAAAAGAATGAAAACAAGATTAAAAGTTAAATAAATGAGTCATCACAGCAAAACTTTTAACTGATGTTTTCCATCACTAAAAATTCAAAACTATTGCTATATCGGTGAAATTTAAAAAGCTGTTAAGGTCTAAGAACATGAAACAAATCTGTTCATATCTGCAACATGAAAATAATGCATTGATCTTCTCATACGTATTCAACTGCTTTAAAAGGAAAACTAAAGTAACTCATATTTATTATTATTATCGACTTTTTTGTGGCTCTAAACAAACAAAAAAAAAATGCGATTAAACATTTAGAAATGCCAAAATTTGGAAAGATGGAAATAATTTTTCCATCTTTCATGTTGACATCATATTTTCAGTTGTAACATTGAATTCAGTCTTCTTGCAGAGGTCTACCATGACTGCTGTGACCCAAGGTTTCTTTTTGTGATGCTTTCCTCTCAACACAACACATCATGATAAGACATTAAATGAATCCTCTTCCAATATTTACTCTCTATAGACATTCTCACAGTTTGTTGTGTTTATTCTGTAAGATTAGTGAACCCTGTTTTCCAAAATAAGAGTTTCTTTACGATAGAAAGGCCTGTAACTCTAATTAAGATGGCAGTAACGGTGAATTTATTTTGATGTGCCTGACATGATGAATCATTGTGTGTATGATTAGATAAATATATGTGTACGCCTCACACGTGTCAGATTCTCCCTGTGAATAACAGTTTGTGCCAAGTTGGGTGAAGGTCGACGGTGCTGTAGAAAAGACAGAAAACTGACCTCTGTTGGTACGTACCTGTTACTACATCACTTTCAAATGAATGTTGAAATAACCACTAACTCTCTCTCTCTCTCTCTCTCTCATACACACACACATACACACAAAGAACCCACACAGTCAGGATGGATGAATCCCTCCTGAATAAGACTTTGTCCCAGATAGTGATCACGGGACATGTTGTCAAATAAAGCACCTATAAAGATATTGCCTCAGTCAGATGACCCAAATTCAGGAACTAGTGCTCTGTGGTGACGCTCCAATATTCCTTAAGAAATGAAAGTAAGTAAAAAAAAAAATTTATTTTAGTGGTACTTGGGGAGGAAAACCAACAAAACAAAACATTTGAGATGTTTGGGATGTCAAGTGGGCAGCCAAGTAAAACACACTTTCACCACTATGACAACTAATTAATGTGATCCTTTTCTGTGTATATCAGCCTTTTTGCAGTGAACGGCGCTCAGTCACTGGTGGTCAGCTGTACACTTGGGGATCACCCATGGACTGCAGTCATACCGGGCTTTGGCATATTCTCTGATCTTCTTTAATTGCTGTGTGGTCTGATAACTTTGCTTTATAATGAGACACTGTGGAAGATTGCACAAGTGGCCGAGCTCGCACACACGGCACCGGTGCTCTTCATTCAAAGGTGTCATGCATTTAGAAGCCAAGGCTTAGAAAATAACATCACTAGTGGCGAGTGACTTAGCCATAGTAAAGGACAGCCAATCAATGGCGTATTGAGCTTGTGACAATCGAGGCGCGGGATAATCACAGCAGAATTAAATGACAAAATCACTGTTGTTGGGCAGCCACACGAGGAGAGACTTAATAAGTCCTCTCTTTGTACTGCCGTTCAACTTGTGCTATTTACTCAGTCACACTGAGAGTCCTCACATGAGGTGAGGTTATTGGCATTTATTGACAAACAGCATTACACTGCCACTTATGTCAATCGCTGCAAAGGGTTATTTAGCTCATTGTTCTTATCCTGATGTTTGACTGATTGAACCATCCTTGTAGGGAGGGATATGAAGGAGAAATAAATTTACTGAGGGGGTTCATCCCCTGGCGGTGGCCACTCTTCAAGATGAAATGTCAATATGGCCTATTCAGTGGCTCTGGACGTTGTTTCAGAAATCAGCAACGGTGAGTCACTGAAACGCCGGGCCACCATCACAACCTTTGAGGTCTGTACATGGGCTCTTTTGATGCTCGCCTGATCCTTCCCATCCAATCAGTGGGATGTCAAAGCTTTGAGAGAGCGATGGAAAATAAGCTCACAGCTTGGTAAAAAAAAAAAAAAAAAGAAGGTGTCAGGCTAACATAAGGCTTTTTCAATAATGTAAATGGTGGATGGGTTTGTTTTTGCCACCACCACAGTGATTCCTCCCCCACAGCTGTCAGGGGCTTCCTCTGAGAAATGTGACTAACTTGACAAAAAATCGGGATTTGATTTAAAGGATGTTTACACACTGAGGCAGCTTTATCACACAAACACCACATTTTTGTGATTGAGGGAGCATGAAAAGTGATTGATGTGCGAGCAGGGAAGTCTGAATAAACACAACAGATAGGAACAATTAACAAATGAAAGGTTGAGCTGAACAGATAAAAGTAATGGATGGAAAGTTGGAATAGCTAAATGAAAAAGGGTTGAAATGGACAGCTAAAAGTGATAAATGGTTGGAACCACCGGTGAAGGCCATCATTATGATTTATTTATTGAACATGACTGTGTTTATGAAGAACCTATCCCTCAATCACTCTCTCTCTCTCTCTCTGTGCAAAGAATGATGTTATCCGTTCATTTCTCCATCCAATCGGAGCAGTTACATCCTCTCCAATTCCCGGGACGGCTTCGCTCAGACTGGTGTTTATGCATTCCAGGAAGCACGGCAGCCCAATCTGAGACAATACCTAAAGACCACAAAGAGGAGCGATGCATTTCTGTGAAATGCTTCAGCTATTGTTTGTGTGGTAAAACAACCATTAGATACCCTTGATATACAGCAGGAGGTCATTTTGAAACTAAATGTGGAGCCATGTCAATCTGGCTGCATTTTAATTAGCCGTGAAAACTGCTGGTACAGTTGAAATGGCCATGTGTGTTTATGCATGCAAAAACAATAAGGGAATGACATTGGCTGACTTTGTCATTAGTTGCCTCTCCATCTCCATTTTTGATATTGCTCTGAGAAAAACCTGGTGCAGTTTGCGATGTGTGTCAGATAAGACAAATTTTGAACACATACTTGCAAATACTAAAGCTACACCATTACCAATTCATCAAAGCTGAATAAAAAAAACAACAACCCCAAAACAAAACTGTGATGATATTGCCCTCCTGTTTTGTGAGGTCATCTCATGAGATCTTCTTCAAATGTCAGCCTCTGTTTCCCTGTGATGTGATCAATGTGTGAATTTGATCAGAGGGACACAGCGTAAACTGAAGGTATCCAGATCTCAAAGGCCCCCTTAAAGTTTTTTATCCTTGTCCATATGATGCTGTGTGTGTGCAGCAGTGCACAATGTCACCTCTGAATTGCAGTGAACCAACGATGGTCACCTAAAATCGGATTCAGGTGGACCTGCTCATGATCACTGTCATTCAAACTACTATCACTGTGTCAGCCACCACCAGTTACAAACCAAAAACAACATTAGAAAAATTTAATAAAAGATGCAACTGCACTAACCGTCTTGCTAGCTGTTGAGTGCGCTCACAATAGACTCCTCATCTGTGTCTGGGCCTGACTCAGGATCAAATCTAGGATTCAGTTTCTCCACACCTGATCCAGATTCATCACAGTAAGTGTGTGAACCACATCCAACAAAAATATTTATCATAGCAGAGTTTTTTCCCCATAGTTTAAAAACATGGAGAGGAACATGAGTTAATTGATGAAGGTGTCGGGTTGAGCATGAAAAAAGATCATAGCTTATTCAGCGGAGGATCCAGATTTGAACTCAAACTATGACCTCATTGTTGTAAGTCTTTATCAACTTCACTGTGACATCATAATGTTCTGCACTGTGACATCATAATGTTCTGTTTCTGCAGAACATTATGATGTCACAGTGAAGTTGACATTTGACTTTTTAGATATGTCATCATTTCATTTTATCTGGGTGTCCAAACAGCATCTACGATTGATTCGTATTTGTTCATAGAGCATGTAAAACCTAAACAGCGCCTTATTTGTGATAGGCTCTTCACATCATGTATCCATAATTTATACAATATTCAGCAAGGGTGGGGGACTTTGTGTTATTTTGTTGATCTCTGTAACTGTCCAAGCTGTGTTTTCAGTCAACGGGAGGTTTAAACGTTCATTACCTTTCTACTTATTTTGTTTTAATGAAGTCAGAACAAAAGGAAAGTTCTACTTAATGGGGAACCAAACAATGAAACAACATGAGAAGTAAAATTGGGGGTTTGTTTATTTTTTTTTTTACTTATGAAAATGACAAATATCCCAATTGGTGACTAAGTAATGAATATCCAACTCAACCCTTTCTATGGATACTATCCCTCATCTGATTTCAGTCCCTTCAGATCATCACCAATGGAGTCCCGGTCAGAGGAGGAGGAGTAAGAGGGGACACCTCCTTCCCACTCCCCCCCCCGTCCTCTCGCTCACACAGGCGGGGCTCAGTCGTGCCCTCTACCGGGCAGACAGCGCGCACGCAGCCGGGTCTCTCCCGGAGCAGCCGGACCTGTGAATGATCCAGGAGCCGGGACTCACTCACACATTCCTCCTGCTGCAAGTGTGGAGCGAGCCGGCAAAAAGGGAAGCAGCCGTGCCGGCGACAGTGTCCTCTCACCTCCCCTCCCCTTCCTCCCACCCTCCGACCCCCACCCCCGAAGGACTGCGCGCCAAGGGACGGAGGGGACTTTAGGTGCAACACCAACACCCCCCCTCCATTAAAAGTCTAGGTAGGATCCAAGTTGCAGTAAAGAGGAGCAGAGTTTCCAGAGGACCCCGCGGCTCGGGGGGAACGCTGCGCCGGCGCCGCCGACATGGATAAAGTTATCAATTGCTTGTTTGCCGCGATCACCCTGCTGCTGTCCGCCCGGGGGGAAGTTTTTAAAGGTAAGGACGATCAGCTGGATGTGTTTTTTATTTTTATTTTCATTTTTTTAATGCTTATAATGTTTCTTTCTAAGAAATACGCGCAGGCTTGTTTGGGTGCCACAGTCGGAGGTTAACTCAGTTTGCGCGTCAACTCAATTTGGCCGCATTTTATCTCCCAGTTAAGTCGGAATATTTCCGGCTTTAACTAATGTTTGGATGGTAAAATGGAGCATACGTGGCACCATGAAGGCACCGTGAGCTAATTTAAGGGGAGGATTTTTGCAGTCAAAGTTAACATAAAAAAAAAACCCCGAAACAAATTGTGCCAAGACTTCCTTTAAAATAACGAAGGGCTCAGTTTGGAGGCAGCACGGCGGCTCTTTCCCTTTTTTTTTTTTTTTTTACTTCCAGCTTTTTGGAGCTGCAGCCGGCAGGTGCGTTCACCGGCACCGGGAGCAGCTCAGTCCGTCCCCGCTCCGCCGCCTGAACGTCTGATTAAGTCAAGTTTAAGGAGTTCACTGTTTGTGTCTAACTTCATCTTGATAAGTTGCTGTCGGATGTGATTAACCCGGAGAGCTCTGCGCACCGAGTGGCGCTGCCGGGTGAATCCAAACGGGACCTGACCGTCGTTGTTCTGACTGTTTAACTCTGAGCCAACTTCATCTCTAATGTCACAGTGTAGACACACAAAATACGGACACACAAAGTCCACAAGCCCGGTGTGAATAACAGGCTGCTTGAAGCGCAGAGCTCTTCCCATCCCAAGTTTTCTTTATTTCTATTTTAGCTGAAATGGAGAAATAATTCAACCCCCCCCTTTTTTTTTTAAATACAGAGCTGCTCCTAAACTCTTAATAGCTCACGTTTCTGCTAAACTAAACTGCATGTATCTCTTAAATGTATTTCTTTCCCCTCTTGATCACTATAAATGCCTTTCTGTGGGAGACTGGATAGTTCACAAAACACACTTTGAACAGCTCATGACACCTTTTAAAAACAGATATTTGTCATGAAGTGATTCGTTAAAATCTAAATCTGTCTGTTTCCCTGGCATTTAAATGTGTTTTTTTTTTTAATGTTAAACCACATGAGGTGGATTTACTGCTTCACCCCCCTTTTAGCAGGTTGTTTATGGAGAATTCCTCATGTAGATACAAACACAGCACTCCCACTTAAATGAAGGCTTTTCATCTTCATTGGGTCACTTCAGTTTGTCGTAAGTCCAGTCAGAGCTTTGTTGGAGACACAAAGTTTGAGGATTAGTGCCAGACGGTGATTTGACTTATTAGAATTACTCACACAATAGAACGGACTTTCATCATTAATGGTAAGAGCTATAGACTGCTCAAGGGGGAGTGAACAGTCAGTCTAGTTTTGCCCCTGAAGGGGTCATTTCTGCTGCCTTGACTGGGGCATTACTATGTGGTAAGAGGCACATTAGCCCATATCTTTGCCAATCAACACATTGACAATCAATTTCCAGCCTGTGATGTGATCCGAACTGCCGATACAATACATATGAGAAGAATATGAATCAGACTGGCTCTATTTGGGAGAGTTTGGTTTTTTTTTGTGCGGCTTTGATTCTGGGGAAGAAGTGTGTGTGTGTGTGTGTGTTGAAGTTGGAGTTGGTCTGTGTTGGGCTGTGCTTTCTGCTCCAGTCTAATGCTGTGTTTGTTGGGGGGGACTCAACAGACAGCTGATGTGTTTTTAAGAGACCCTGTAGGGGGCAGCATGGCACACATATAATATGATACTCACATGATGGAGTTAAGCTGCTCAGAGAGGAGGACCACCAATCAGACCCATGGATCACAATTCAGATGTACTGTGGAAACAATCTGTATCTGAAAAACAAACAAACAAACAAAAACAACTTATTTTTGATCACAACTCTTGATGCAATAAACTGACTTAGCCGCGCGGAAAAAAAGATTACCATTTTGTTTATGTGTCCCCACTTTCTCCAATCTGCTTCTGGCTCCATCAGGGATGTTTTCACAGAAGGGATCTGACTTATTCAGAGACCCACACAAGATTTGTTTAAACACTTTGTGATGAATAAATGCTAATTTTTTTTTAGGTAGTCTGAATACCACGGGCGAATTATTGTGACTGGGAACATTTATAACCTGAAGCTCGACGTATCCCCAGTTCATATTTGTGTGACGCTTATCAGTCTCCCCCGCTGGCAGCCTCAGGACTGGGAGATTTATTGGAGTGGGCCGCCATCGTGGGGCTCCCAGTGGTGCCCAAACTGTCGATAAATGTGCTCCTAATTGCATGAGTGTGTGTGTGTGTGTGTGTGTAAATATGTAAACCAAGAAGAAATCAATTGGACGTGTTTTACTCTCTCAGGCTGGGTGATGGATTAGGCACACGCCGATGGAGAGGCAGGGGCTAAATATGAGCCTGTGCATGCAGCTGGAGACATTTGTTATGGGGAGTATGTGCTAACAGCTCATGTGATAATTAGATCACTGAGGTAACCGGAGCATCAGTCCACTTCAGTGTGCAGCATCAGCACCTTGTGACTGCGCAGCCTCAATTCGATCACAGAGAGCAGTCCTTTTGGAAGTCTTTTCATTTACTCATAACAAAACCACAAACCTGACTCCATAATCAGCATCACACTGTATCAGGTTCCTTGGTGAACTTGTCAATGCTTCCGTGTATCTGCTCCCAGTGGCTGGTTAGGGATCAAGTGCTCTGTTGCCCCCCCCGCCCCCCGCCCCCTGCCCCCTGCCCCCTGCCCCAATCTCTTTCTGCGGTTACAATGGCCACTGGATGCTGTAGGTTCAGCGGGGGGGGGGAGAAAAAGAAATCAACAGTATAAATCACTTCTTGTGTATGGCTAGAGCTTCTGTTTTCTACATTATGAGGGCAGCTTTTTTTATTTATTTATGTATTTATTTTTTATTTTTTTGAGGGCCTGGCCTTTGATATCTATACTCTGTCTTTCGACCGAGCGCATTAAATTCCAGGGAGCTGTGCGGTTTGTTATGTTTACCACCTTTTCCAGCAGCCATAAAACCTGCCTTGTTTTCTGATAGGGGTGAGCCATGTGTTGAGAATAATGCCCATGCTCGGAGTGTCGAGCTGCAGTTTGTCACTGCAGAGTGACTGCTGCTGATAGCGTCCTGGTTGACCGATCCTGATTGCCGTCCAAGCTGTGACTAAGGACTAAAACAACACATTGACTGCTTGGGGAAGATAAAGAGCACTTCATTTGAAGTCTGGCAATAATTTAGATAGTTTTTCACTCATGAAATGTTTCTTTTTTTTTTTACCTTTCCCTTTTGTTTTTTCCCAGCTGACTCAGATTTAATAGAGACTTTTCCGAAAGGTGTCCTGATGGGTGGCAGTTCCTTTTGTGTGAGCCAGTGGAGAATGAAATTAAATATGCATGTGATTTTTTTTTTATTTTATTTTATTTTTTTTATATGATGGCTTCAACCAGTGTTGAAGGAGAAAAAAAAGCTCTATGGTGATTGATGATAGTACAAAGCAGAAAGTGAGGTGTCTTCATTCTTCAGTAACTTTGCTTTTCAGACACTTTTATTATGATGATAATGAAGGTGAGAGAAACACAAGGATTTAGTGAAGCTGTTCAAACACTGTGGGTACACATGCAGCTTCCTCGAAAAGGCTCTGCTGAGTTTGTCAGGAAAACTGTCTTCAGACTGATCATAGTTGCTAGATATTGGAGTGGGTGGTTTTAATCACAAAAAAAAATAAAAAAATAAAATAAATAATAAAAAATACATCGAGAACTTGCAGACCTAAAGTTCTACTGTATAGATTGGTCAAGGTGATAGCAGGTCTTACATCCCTCTTTCTGTACATTGCTGGATAATGTTGTGGTCCAGGACTTCATGCCACTTTGAATGTAGTACCAGACTCATGTCATGTCA
Source organism: Remorina albescens (assembly GCA_034769265.1). Classification (NCBI taxonomy): domain Eukaryota; kingdom Metazoa; phylum Chordata; class Actinopteri; order Carangiformes; family Echeneidae; genus Remorina; species Remorina albescens. Next base: position 4,974,839 of record CM068478.1, on the reverse strand, counting down.
GTATCTTTAGTTTTTCACCCAACAACACACAACAAGCAACAGGGCTCTTCCTTTTCCTCTTCGCTCAGCTCCCTGATCAAACCCAGACAGTTTCTAATCAAATCAAGCTGCTTCTACGGCCGTCTATATTTTCAAATAAAACCCGTTCAACTTAGTTTTTAGACTAAGGCGTCGTACCAGACGCCATCATGTGAGAGAAGGTTATCCAACAGTTTGGCATCCCCCATTTGAATTATTACAACAGAATAACAAAACATGTTGCATTCTTGGTAAAGGTCGCACAGCTTGACACATTATTCAGCCGTGTTTCAATGGGAAAAGCCTGCATCTGCTCTCCAGAAGATGCCGCGAGGGCTTCCAGGAAACATACGTAATGACTGACTGAGGGAGAAGATGAAGAGATGATGAGGCAGAATGAACACACCAAAATAAATAAACAAACAAATAGATAAATAAATAAAAAATAAATAAAAATGTCATCACAAAACAGCTTCTTAAGATGACAGATTGGTGATGGTAAGCAGTGCGTGAGTTGAACGTATAATGCACATTTGTTGTTCCTCTCTTTTTCCACCATGTAACTGTGTTTTTGCCAACTTAGAAAGGATATTTAACTGCTGTGACACCAAATATTAATAAAAGTGGTATTATAGGTAGGCTTATGAATGCGACAGAAAGTGCAGTCTATATTTGCCCAATAGCACATTATTGTTCTTTTTGGCTCCGTACTCCTCCACATTAGATCCAAAATCAAACAGTCTTGACTTTTCAGTTTTTAAATCTACTTAAGGTAAAAACTGTAGCTCTTTTTAATACTCGGGCGCCACTCTTGGATCACTGAAACTAACTGGATGAGATAACATGAGCTTAAACAAAGGCATCACGCTTGATCATACAAGCACAAAAGGAAGGTAAAGGTCAAATAATAATTCAGTTTTGCATGAAGTTCTTGAAAATGTACTTTTCATTTCACTGCATATAGAAAGCATGTTTAGTAATTGTCTGTATAGAAAACCAGGTGTATTGCATCTTTTTCTGCCCTAATGAAGACCCTGCAAAGTCAGAACTAGTAGGCTGAGTAATTAAATTAAGACTTCTAATTTAGCAGTTCTTGCTCAGCCTAAGGGTGTCTGAAGAATTTGTTTTTCCCGTAATCACATTTAATATTTAGTCTCAAATCCTTCTTCACGCAAAAGTCTGTAGACATCAGCAGACGCTTGGTATCATCCACGTGCAGCAGTTTGTTTTGTTTTGTTGGCCTTCAGTATGTTCTACGGTGAGGGCAAACACCCACATGATCATTTGGTCCGAGTCAGATGACTGACCTGACTACTCAAGGACATTCCACAGTTTGACCATAAAAAGCTCTTTGGTTGTTTGGGCTCTTTGTGAATTGTCCTGCAATTGAATGTGGGCTTTGTTTAAAATACCTATGTTGACCATCCATTTCAATCAAAGCAGTAATTTAAATCTCAAATGAAAAGCATAAAGCTTGTATTAAAGTTGTCAAAAAAAACAAACAAAAAAAACAAAACTGGGCATGAAGCGGTGATCGTGAATTTAAAGTGTGAGAACCAACACAAACACATACACGCATCAACAACGAAAACAACAAACACGTGACTGAAAGTAAGGGCTGCAGAGTAAGTATGGAAATTGGTTAAGTGTTGGCCAATGGAAAGTGAGTAAAATCCAGGAACGTGAAGTCAATCAATATGGTTCATCATCTTCATATCCCTGGAGTGACACTCCACATTCCGTCATTAGCTGTTGATTTGCAAGTGATTTTATTTACATTCCTGAGAGGTAGTAATAGTTTGAAGTTCATTCTCGAGGCGGCTGATGTGGCTATGTTATCTGGGAGCTCTGCGCTGGAATGATAATTGGCCTTGAGATGTGACTGCATGAAGGATGCTGGACAAACAGAGATGCTCTAATTATACACAGCTCCTTCTTCAAATGAAGAGGATAAAAGCTAATGAATCGCACACAGGCCAGCACAGGGGCTGTCTAATGAAGAGAGAGTGAGGGGAAGGGAGAAGGGGGGGTTGTTTGTAAGGGAGAGAGTGTTTGTGCGTGTTAGGCATGCTCCAACAATTCTGTGATCTCATCACCATGTCTTTATAAAAAAAAAAAAAATAAAAAAAAATCCTCGGTAGGAAAAACAACTTGCTATGCAACAGATCATGTTTACAGAAGTCTGGATTCGTTGTAGGTGGCTCCGAGAGTCCAGGCGCACAGGAAAATTTCTCTAATTAATGCTCCAAGGGGTCTCAATTGTTATTAATGGTGACGAGGAGGAGGAGGGGATGAAGGGAGGAGTGGGAGAAGCAGTTTAAATCAGGACATTACAGTGTGTCTACTCAAATGATTGTTGGTCTTCCTCTCTTGCAGAGCAGGTTGTATGCCAGTTCTCTTGTATCCTTCTCTTTATATTTCTTTTTAATTCAAATAGTTTAACTATGAGAGTTAAAGCCGTATCAGTGACCGACTACTGGCAGCCACACAAATGGTTTCACACTCAGATTGAATTGACAACCCCCCCCCCCCCCCCCCCCCCGAGTCTTCAAACCCTCGCTGTTGAAATCATCTGGTTTTCTCGTTCGGCGTTGTTGCCTATAACCCCTGGGTTATGATGTGAATTGAAATTGATTCTGATCGAGCACACTTTAATATTTGGTTTTGTGTGAGCGTGCAGCTTTTGACCTGAAGAGTGGGGCTTAATTTCAAATCTGTCACGTAAACCCCCCCCCTCCAAAAACCCAAATTGCCGCCGCATTGATGCGAGAGTTGCACCAGTTGATGAGGCTCAAAGTTTCTCGAGTAATTTCATGAATAACTCGAGTTGCCTCTTTTCATGGGACAAGTGCACTTGCTAACTTAGAGGAGACTCTGTTTCATGCCAAAAGGCTGTCAGCACAGCCTGCCGCTCTTCACACAACTCGTGTTAGGGGAGGTGGTGGAGCTGGATGCGAGATAGGAGAGGCGGGAGGTTGGGGGGGGGGGTGCGCGCTGTTGCTGCTGTTTCACCTTGTCTCCTGTTATTTATTAGGCTTCTGTCAAGGCTCAGGCAGTAGGCAGGTGTACAAGCTCCCCCCCATTCCCTCCCCCTCCCACCCTCTCTCCTCCCCCTCCTCTCCCAATCTGGGCCTTATGAGCATAACCAGGGGCAAAATGCTCCATTACTGTCAGTCTGAATCTGTTGCCGTCACATTAGCGCACGTCATCCAGTCATTAATGCATTAGGCCTTGTTTGAGTGCCAGTTATTTGAATTGGCTTTTACACTGTCTATTTACCCTTGTGCTAAAAGCTGCCTTGGCTGAACCTGTTGACCATTTAACTGTTCAATAATGAAGCGATCCCTGAGGATGAATTCGGCCTCAGCGGTGTTGTTGAATAACTGTTATTAGGATGCAAAAAAAACAAAATTTACCATCATATATTCATTTTTATGGCCCTGAAAGAAGGACGCAGAGCACTTTTGAACTTGTGTTTGCTGACTATACCTCATGTTTTTAATGTAGCTGTATTCCTGTAGCATATGAACGCACCGCTAACAGTCGAGTACACTATTATCAACCCTTATCCTCCTCTTCTTCCTCCCAGAGCAGAATGTACCTGATTATACTCCTATCGGTCACACTCTGGTGCCTATTTGGAGGCTGTTATCTGTTTGTGGTGGAGACTCCTCGGGGAAGCATGCAGCCGATAAGAGACTGTTGTTCTGTAAACACCCCTCTGACCTCCTCAGGCTGGGCTTGGCTCCTTTTCAAATGGCCCTCTTTTGTGTTGGCCTTAAGCTCAAACCTCTGCGTGACTGATTCCCCATGGGGGACGTTTGATGGCATTACTGTACACTCCGCACCGCGCAGGGTGGTCACTCCGGCGCTGTCAGAGCCGGAGGGGGTGTCCATGGCTTCAGAAGCAAAAGGGAAACCGGAGAGATGTTGGAGGAAATATTTACCGTTGTGTCTTGTGCGATGGAAAATGAGGATGGTAATGTGAATGATCCTTCTGTACCCTGAAGCTCAAAGTAGCTTGTGGGAATGAAATTATCAGATGATATGTAAGTGTTTTTCTTTACTGTCAATCACCATTTTAGTCTTTAACTAGGGGGCAATTTCTTCTCCCCCCCCCCCAAAAAAAACAACAAAAAAACAAAAACAAAAAACAACGATCTTACAGTCAGTGAAATATTTTACAAGTTGCATCAGTAGCTCATCTGGGGACAACTTGGCTAACTGCTGGACCGTCCACTATTAAGGACAATCAGTCAGCAACCCCGATGTCTTCCCAGTTCTTAGCACACCCCTTTCTTAATTTGCGAACATGCCTGAGCGAAACCGTGCATCGAGAATCAGTTGCCACGGGCTGTAATGCAGCGAACTGTTGTACCAAATCACTTCGGTGTTAAACACTGCTTCAGTGTAACAGCTATTGAGACCCACAGCTGCAGGGCCCGTGTTAAAGATGGAGCAAACACAAAACAATAACTGGAAATGATGATGCTTGGCCCGAAGCTTGACTCCCACCCTGTAATCAGAGTTTGCCAACGCTAAAGAAATTACAGGGCACAGGAGTCATTAGACGTGTGGGTGCAGCTCTGCGTTGCAAACGGAAACAAAGTCGAAAACACATGTTTTTGGAATAATGTATATCTGAATAAACAAACCGGTGAAAACCTGACAAATTTATTGTGATGATAGTACACTTCCCGCCAGGAAGATAAATTGTCTTAGATGTGACACTTCTTGTATTGGGGCATAAGAGGGAGTAATTAATGTGGAAAGCCTTGAGCACCATTTGGTTTAACAGCAATGTTATCATCAGTCCCACCGCTTCGGCTTCACACATCACGACAAATAGCCTTCGACTTGAACAAAGTAGAATAGAATTAACTCGACGTGATTGCTATATTTCTTAGACGCTGTCATGTTAAAGTGAAACAGCCTCACTTTGTTTTAAAGCAGTTTGCAGTGCAGTTTTCTTTCTGCTCACTAACCCAGAGAGATGCTGCTAAAATGCTCCAAACACAAGGTGAATATTATTACCCACTGCTGAAGCTAAGGTTTGCAAACATATCTTCCATGTCCTACTAAGTCTTCGAGCAAGTCCCAAGGCTAAACCGAGAATTTCCCTATTGCCATTCCCAGATTTCTAAATGGGGCATTATTCATAATAGGATCCCTGCTGAAGGTAAGCTTTAGAAACTCTTACAAAAAGCAGCAGAGAAAGAAAGAAAAAAATAAAATAAAATTCAGAGCTGCTGGATTCACACCAAAGCTATATTCTAAATCACTTCCCTGCTTTGTCATCACATAGGTGTCATTTAAAGATGTCTTTGTGTGTTTTATTTTCTGTTGTCTATCATGGTGTTGGCTCCTGCTAGCTACTTGCAAATATAACGCTGCAGTGGTGATGCCATTTTGTAGCTCAACCCTTAAGTTAGCCGATTTCCTGGACAAAAAGCCAGTGGGATTTTTGCAAACACTGAATCCAATCACCAGAAGTTAAAAAGCTAATGTTATGACCTAAAAAAACTACAGAATGGTCAGATGACTTTAAGGCTACCGCTGCTAAACTTTCAACTTACATTTCTATTTAGCGTCTTTACCTTCACTCCAAAAATCTCTCTTATGTGCCCAATAAAGCAGAAAGGTGAGTGAGATGGTTTTTGTGTTTGCTGTGATCAAGTTTCACACCCTCAGTATTTCTGTTGGTCTCATTTAGCCACCTCTTAGCCTCTGCCCTTTTCAGGATGCATTAAAAATTACAACTCAGGTCTTAACTGATGTATTTAATGTCCTACAATAAAATGTGAAAATGTATTGAGTTTGTGTTAACTGCAGACCTGATGACTTTCAGTGATCTCAGCAAAAATCTATTCAAATAAGACCCCTACCTGGGGTGAATACCAGTTAACAAAGGTGTAAAATCATTTAAAAAAGGAGAAAAGTCCGTCACCGGTGCCTGTTCCTGCCAAGAAAACCCTGTGTAGTGCAGACAAAACCTAGAAAAATCCCTTTTTAAAGCAAGTTGACCTTATAATACCAATCACAGAAAAAGTATGTCAGTCTTTTCCCATTTATTTTCTGATATGTACAACTCATATTACAAACTGCTTGTCTTCCCTTTTGATAGCTGGCTCTGTTTTCTGCCTCACATTTGTTGAAGCCAAATTGCACTGGAAGGTGAATCATTTCAGTGCCAGAACATGTAGCCAACCTACTCATGTCCTTGTCAGCCTCATTATTTAATTAAATCCTTTATTAGTTCAGCAATTCCATGTCAACAGTAATAACTCAGAAAATGTAAATACTTGTATTATTATAACATTTAATGATATAAGACTTATATTAACCACCTCTCTCTTGTCTTTTGAGAAGACAGTGGGGGTAACTTGACTGAACCCCCCCCCTCCAATGTGGCTCATCTGTGGGGCAGAACGACAGCCCCGGTCAGTTGTTTGGAAGACGCAGTAGCATCAAACAGGATAAGGATTGCAGCAGCCTGGTGAGGCAGAGTTGCACTGGCTGGATTCAGAGGATGAATAATTCACTCCCATGAGCCCGGACTTGTTGCCATAAGCCTAATATTCAGCAGCACCTGTTTGTCCCCCCCCTCCCACCTTCCATCCACAGGTTCCTCTCCATGGGGAAAACCTCACCCCTGCACCACCGCAGCCGTGGTTTCTCCAAACTGTCAGAATAGCATTGCTGTGGCTGAAACGCTGTGATGGGAGGACAAAAATAGACAGTTGAGTCTACAGTAGGCTGCTGTGTGACTGGACTCAGAAACACTGAGCAGTTTGGACATAGCTGGGGCTCCCGATTGAACCTCATTACTTTTTTTTTTGGTGCCCTGAAAAAAAAAAAAAAAGTTCGCATTGAATGTCAAAGTGACTTTGTAACCAAATCTCAGTCAACAGTCATGCTGATGTTGTGTTAGATATTCAACTTTGAAATACCTGTTTGATTTCCTGTCTATGTTAGTTAGACATATGAGGATGAGGTTCATCTTGTTTACGAAACAGCTGCTAAAGTTAACTTGTGGTTAAGATTGTTGTTTCCAAAGGAATTAGCCGACATTATTCGTTTTAGGTTTAGTTTAGTTTATTTGATTAAAACTTCTGTTCAGGTGTTTCTGTACAGCATTTAATTATTATCTCCAAATATCGCTTAGTTTGCCGTTTGTAGTCAGGTGTCGTTTTTCTTTTTTTTTTTCCATGCCATTTTATGCATAATAGTGGAACGACTTGTGTTTGAGACCAACACACAGTCGTCTTCCTCTCTTTCAGTTCTTCTTCATTTCATCCTTCAGCCTTCATTTCTATAATTATCTGAACAACAGAAGCCCCAACGCTGACAGATCGAGTGTGTCCAAGCGTACATGCATGTAGGCGTTTGTGCACATAAACACGTGGACAGTGTTTATACTGTGTGAATCTCTCAATGGTGCCACTTTCCGTGTGTGTGCTCTCAGCTGTGTGTACCAGTCTGGGCTGCTACCTTGTGTCTATGTCTCGTGGACTTGTGCATGCACAGTTTTTCTTTTTTTTTTTTTTTTTCGTTGTTGTTTTTTACTGCTCATCCCTACGTGTCAGGTAGCGGACCAATCTCAGGCTTATTATCAGGGATGTGACAGAAGGCGGCAGGCAGCAGCGCTGATGCCTTAATGAAACCTGGGCCCTGGCTAATTGGTGACACCGCAGCGTGAGGGAATGAGAGAGGCAGTAACCAGACTGGCAAGACGATAGGAGGCGGCGGCAGGTCCGGCCCTCACACTGGTGAATTAAACCTGTCATGTTCATTTGTAGAACAGGAAGAAGGAAGAAACACCTCCACTCTTTTCATCAAAATCCTGAACAACCCGCTGTTGACGGGCTCCGGTCCTAACCACATTTTCTCCTCAGCGGAGTTTTCCTTTTCAATCTTTTTTTTTTTTCTCAGTGTACCTCAAGTCATCAAGTCATCCTCTATTGCTTCCACTTTCAAAGAGTATGGATTGACTGGGATGAACCTTTGTCCCTCTTTCTTCACGGTGCCATCCATTTAAGTACAATAACCAAATGGAGGCATGCTTGTTAAAAGCTAGCCGGCTTCTGAGACTACTATTGAAAGAAAATGTTAAGCTCACAAGCAGCATGGGCCCAGAAGCCAAATAACATTAGACTGGTAAAACATAAGTGTTAATAATGAACTCTAGCATTAAGGCCCACTTCCATAAGATGATTGAATGTGCTTGCATTAAGAGCACTGTTCACATAAATATATATACACTTATTTATATAAAATAAAAAACACATTGTCTCACAAATAGTGTGTCCACTCTGCTATCTTCACTTGTTCTGCTGCTGACCTCCTCAGTACAGATGGAATTTATTCACGGCACTCACATCATAAAAAAACCAAAACTGAACACCAATGTGTCTTTCAAGAAACACTGTCCTTATTAATCCGCAGACCTTGCTGTGACATTGCGATATGGAATGTGAACATTTCACACAGATATCTCAAAACGTGAAAAATAAAACTCAACATCACTTTCAAAGTTAGATATCAGCAGTTTTAAGTGAGTAAACATGGTTCTTTCCTAATTCGGTTTAACAGCCCTCTAAGGTTGGAGTGGATGGGCGAGCCCGAGGCTGTCGGTAGTTCTTCCTGCCTCGCGCCGAGCTGGCTGTCTGACCGTTGTGCCTCACAGAAAGCCAGTTTGGCTCCCTTATGTCCACCACAGCTGGAGGGCTCCTTCCAGCGTGTCAGAGCTGACCTTTCTCTGTTGGTAGGAGGAGAAGCATACAGCCGGCCTCATCTGTCATGCTCCCAGCTGTGTTTATGCCTTAGAAAGGACCGTTGGGGCCTTCTCTCATGTTATGTCGGCACAATGGCAAATGAGCTACAGAACTAGTTGTGCGCTCTGCTGGTCTCCTGTGGCTGCCGTTTGCCTCATTTATTTCTATCACTGGTCATTATCTGCCGTTAAAATTCAGAATTATACGAGCCATTTAAAGGTTCATTAAGAGGACTGAGTCACTCTTAACATATAGACAGCATTTCATTAAGTTCAAGAACTGTATAAAAAGGTGATTGCGTTGCAGCTCAGGAGAAAATTAATCCTGGGACTAAAAGGTGTTCAAATCCCCGTCGATCCTCCACCCTCACTGCTTCACATCGAAGGCTAAGCTCGCATGTCCCAGAAGATCAGGATGAAAGATCTGGGCAGTTTGACCATGTTGTTTTATACTCTGCGTGTAATGACCTGATCAAACATCCTCGGTGCTTACGGGCTGACAAACATCACAACAAATCAGATTTCCTTTCACTTCACTTCTCAGCTTCTGACTCAAGTGACAGATCTAGCTCAAGTCTGTGATCGGTCCGTCCTCCACTACACATGGAGATCAAACAAGCCAACCCCCCCCCCCCCCCCCCCCCCCCAACATTTATATAAAAGATTATGTATGAGTTGTAATTAGTGCCTGCCCCAGCAGTGACAACAGAAAAATATGTGATTTGGGCTGAAAGATGAAACGAAGATGAGATGAGATTTATAATAACCAGGTCTGAGCTTTAGAGTCCCATTTTTAATTGAAGAAATCCCCAGAGATTGTCCAGCTTTTCCACCAGCACCTGACTCAAACAAAAAAAAAAAGAAAAAAAGACCGATTAGGATTAGTCTTATTAATTTTTGTTAATGCATTCATACACTTTCATTTTATCCAAGATAATTACATATTTTACTTTGATGGCTGGCCTCCTAATTTCATATGCCCATGTGTACTGCTGCAGTGGATATCTCTTAAACACACTCCCTCAAACTCCATCCTTTTAAAAAATTAGGTTATATCATCCTCCAGATTCTATTCAAAATTACGTGTAGTTGTCATATTACATCAGGATACCACGCTGTGACTGATGCAAGAGTATTGCTGTAGGCACATATGGATTTTTTTTGCTACTCTCTGCCACCCTGGGTAAACGTATTTACCTCATGTGTAGAATTTTTCTGGGGACGTGTCAATTGGCAGAAGCTGTAAGAGAAATCTTTTTAATGCGTCTGTGCTACAGCATGTCATTAGAGGCAATTTCCATGCCACAAAGAGGGTCACTCGCGGGGTCACATTGTTTTGTGTGCTCATTGGAAAACTCAAATTGTAGAAGTAGACAATTTTTGAAATTTCATTCTAATCGTCAGTGAGTAGCTCGGTGAGGTGGAAGTTCATCTTGTACAGTTGTAAAAGGGGACTATTTTGAGAAATTAAATAGGACACCCTCGGATGTGCGCACCTCATCTCAGACTAATAGACTCGTGCGTGCACGCACTGCAGAGCAGCGACAGTGGCGAGGCATGGAAGCTTATCCTCCTGTGGGAGGAGCTGACATTTACTCTGAAAATTCACCTTTGGTTTCTGCCTCTGGATTTACGATATCTTTCTTATCTAGATTCCATCACAATTTTTCATTACTTTTGTACTCTAGCAGTGTGTGACTTTGTGTCAAGGCTTGTAAGGTTTGCCCTCAGAGAGTGAAAAATTACTTGTCTGAATAGTTTGGCCTTGCATCGCTGATGTTTCTTTAAATGCAATCATCTTGAAGATACGCATTGACATTTCAGATGTGCACATTAGGGTCTACATTTTGGCCTCTTGCCACGATGTTGGACTGGAAAGCAGACAGTCCTGTGGCTGCACTGGTGTTACGTTCAAACCCTGCGTTTTAATTAATGTTTCGCCTGAGTTGCTCCAATTCTGTCAATCCCTAATTCCAGGAGGGATATTATCCTTTGCCCGTTAATAAGTTTTTAAACATCTTTTCAATTTACTTGGGAATATGTAGAGATTTGCTTAACATGTTTAATATATCTACAGTATTGCTCTCATAGGAGAAAGGCAACAGAAGCTGTCTTGCAGGCTTAACTTTCCAGGAACATATCCTGAGCTGCCAAATCTTGTCCTTTTATTGTGTGTATGTGTGTGTTTTTTGAATCGGCGATGCTCAAAAGCACTCACCTTGGATAGAAGTGTTCCCTAAATCAGAGGAAACGGTTGCAGCTTGCTCTGAATCTCACAGGATGTTGGAGGTAAAGCGGAGCCAAACCTGACCTGGCCTTGGCTTGTCTCATTTTTCGAAATGAATGTCATGTAAAACAGCTCCCTATTTGGGTCCAGAGCCAGGCTGAGTTCCACCCCAGCTGGCACATATGATGATAATGCTCCTTAATATCTGGCAGCGGGCGGTTTGATAATGAGGAAAACACTTGAAATACAGATAATTCTCCCAAACGTGCATGCTCTGTCAGACAGATCACATTTTATTGTTGCTCAGTGGGAGGTCTGGGCTGACCAAGTGATTTTACGCTGCCAACAAAACAATGATGCATTGGCTAGAGATCTTTGAAATAATTGCCAACTCAGTCAGCCTGTTTTTTTTTTTTAAGTTCTTTGGTAACGTAATGATACTTTCACATCTAATCAGGTCAAGTGGAATCGATTTCCATACACATAAATCACAATTTTCTAATCATTTTTAGTAGGGCCTCTATCACTTTTAGAAGACAAATCTCCACAAAAAATATTCAAAACCAGGTTGTGTTTCACCTCAAGTTGTTTCACTCCCAACTTTTTCTTCAAAACTTTCCAAAGGTTTTTGAGAAGTGAAAGCTCTGCCTTAGTTTTGAAAGTACTTTCCATTTTGACCCACAAACATAACGTCTGTTTTTAATAGGAAGCCTGTGATGTGAATCTGGCGGAGGAAGCCAGCTGTAGCCCGGCCTTGTTCCTCCTTGTGTTTTCCTGATGTTGTTTCCATAGCCTGAGGGCACGATGTGAGCCTCCGGAGGCAAGGTATCTCCGGAGCACAGACCTATCTGGGGAGACAGGGAGCACTTGGTGAGACGGATACCTCAGCCAGGCGCCTGCTGCCATTTAACAGTCCAACCCTACTCTGAACTGACAGTTCTGTTTTACCATCGCTCGTCCGACTCGTCGCCCCCGCTCTGCTGCTGTCGCCATAAACTTGTGTACAGGAAAAACACAGGGCTCTAGATGTGATAGCATGGAGGGAAAGCTTATTCCTGAGCACAAACAGAACCCTCAGCCTCACACACACACACACACACACATATATATGTCTTTGAATTGTCCTTCTACAGTCAGGCAAATTTTGGATACTGAAGAAAGTGTGAAGCAGCCGAGCTCCCAAGAGAGACCGGTAAGCCTGATGAGCTACCCACAAGCGAGGCCAGGTGCTTCTTTTTCGGAGTCTTCTGGGCGGGGGGCAGTGCGAGATCCGGTGGTACCGCGGGAGGGAGGATTGACGCGATAACATATCCAACCGACTCCCCGTGCCACCCGGCAGCACGACCACACAGCTTAATCCTCTCTCCGTGAGGGCAGAGCTGAAACACTTGTTCCCCTCCTTGCTCAATCCTCTGTCAAAACAAGGGAGTTTTGTCAGCCACGAGGGGTGTTGCATCCCTCTCGGTCCCTGCCAGCGGAAGCGCTATTATTGCCTGCCAATGCCCCGAGAAAAAACAGAAAAGAAAAAAGAATACCCAATATGCATATTATTCCAATACCAGCCGTCAGTGCTTGGAATTACTGGGCATGATAGCATAATGAATGTGGTGCCTTGTAGGTTTCTACATAAAGATGTTTTGTCACTTGGATGAATAATTCATACTAGCCCGGAGGCAATGGATCATCCAGGCAAGAACTAAGAAAATAAACTACCAATTAATGTTTATTTACGGGGATAGTACGTTTTACTCTTAATCTTAATGCCCAAAAAAATATATATATGCAAAGTAAAGTTTGGGTGACTTGTCTGACCTTGGGATTGGAAATGAGGATAAGGGGTTTGGGCTACTGGATGAATCAGACAACCATAATAATCACTGCTGCCCCCCACCCCCTCTTTCACTTGTGTTATTGGACTCTGACTCCTGTCTCAGCCGGCCTCCAGACATCCAGTTCCAGAGTCGGCCTCTCAAAGCAGATTGATTTCATCTCTCGGCGCATGATGTGCGAAGGACTTTGTTGACTGAGGGGATGTGATGTGAGGTTTTGATGCTGCCACTGGTGAGCTAAACCACTGTCTCCTCGGAGCACGCAGCCCCCACCTCCACCATCTTCCTCTGCACCGCCCCCCCCACCCCCCGGCTCTTCCTAACCCAGCACACTGGCAGCCTGCCCGGATACATTGGTAGTCGTTAGTTGTCACTGGAACGATGTGACGCGTCTCTCTGATTCGGGGAGACTGTTGTTGAAAGTGATCGTTCCTGCCAAGGAGAAGCCCTCACCACGGATAAATGGACACTGAACAGCATGTGAACAGAGAGATAAAAACGGCAGAGAGAAAATAAACTAGTCAGGCTCGTAGTCTAGCCCGGCTTTTCGACACCACAATCTTTGAAGCCGGTGAGATTTGCAGAGTTGTTTTTCAAGGAGATTGAGAATTTGTAAACCTTCCTTCCTTTTTCATTTCAGATTTTCCAATTATTTCACCCTGGTGTAAAAAAAAAATAATAATAATAATTATATGCTTTTTAGTTGAATACGTCCCTCTTGAAATATATGAAGAGTTGAAAACTCTTAGTTTTTTTTTTTTTTTTCTCAAGGTCAATGAGTGGAGAAGATATCTCCAGCCAATTCAATGAAAGACGAACAGACAAGAGTGACGGATGGGCTTTATAAGAATCAGACAAGCTGTCGGTGGGAGGATAAAGAGGAGGGAAAAAAAAAAAAAAACCTACCAGAGATTCATGAGGATAACTCGCGCCCCTTTTCTTCCTTTGTAAAGCTTTCATTGTGAAGAAAATTTGCTGCTGTGGATGTCTTGTCCAAAACGTTTTTTATGAACTCCAAGTTTCAGAGCTGCAGCGAGTCAGACATTATGTTGGCCTGAAGATAAGGCAGAGCAGGTGACGATGTCCAGGATTTCTGGTACTTATATGATAAACACTGTTGATGCCAGACCTTTTTTTTCTTTTATTTATTTTTTTTTAATTTATGGGTGGAAAGAAATTACACTTATTTAAAGACTCCTTACATAAAAAGCTGATAATATGATTTTCTCACATTAAGTAATACTAAAGTTATGGATGTATATGGAAATATTAAGGTGGCTGGTATTTGAATCCTTTTGCGCCGTATTTTGCATCACGAAAGGCGTATTGCTTGACTATACAAGATGTCAGAGACCACATTCAAATAAACAACCCATTTTTTGAGTAATCTGGATAAAGCCTGAATCTTCCAAGCTTTGGCTGTCCCCAGATCCACTTCTTTTTTTTTTTTTTTTATCTTTCAAAAACTGTCGGCTGAATTGGCAAGAGATTTGGTGTACACGCTAATTTTAAGAGTAGACTGTAAAAACTTTTTCCATCCTGTCCCACTATCCAGTCAGAGGATCATATACTTTACCACAGAAAAATCAATGACACGCCCACATCAGTATTTAGCTCAGACCAGCTTCATGTAGCTGCTTGTGTGCATGAGGGGACAATGAGGGCGCTGCTTTGATTGTGAAACTTAAGATAAAAGCGACGTGACTTGATAATCTCTGTGGACGGAAGGCCTTAATGTTTTAATAGAATATTCTGGCGATCACAAGACCTGCAGGGAATCTAACCCTCCTGCAAACAGATTAACAGTAGTTAGACTTTACAGCTCAGCGTCTCACAGTCACGTTTACCCGGTGAATGGTGGAACCATGTCCCCGGAACTGCATCAGCATCACAATGGGCTGTGAATTTTGTGTACGTGCCGATGAAAGTAGTTCTAAATTTTGATTTCTTGTTAAACACTGTTTGTGGTTTAGCTATTTGCTGTTGGATCCGGTCTTCCAGTTTAGTTGTATTAAAGTTGTCGAATTATTTCTGTGTCCTTGTGTGCTACGGAGAAGATGTAATTCTGTTATGATTCATGAATTACTGTGCTATCATGTCTTCTCCTGAAACTCCAGGGAGGACAGCTCTTGTCACAAGCCATTGTGGTTTGTTCCATCAGACTGATGTCTAAGTGCCTATGTTGTGTTCTTCGCCAGTAATTAGCCACGGCCCTACAACCCCGGTAATGCAATTATATCTGGGGCTGCTACTTTCTTCCACACCCACAGCAATAATGAATGAACCACAGGTTAATGAAATGTGTGTGTGAAATGGAAGATGCTTCTTGAAAAGTTTCACACGTCCAATTCATTACGAGCAGAAGCCGGAGGCACAATCCACAAAAATGACCTGCTACTAAATTTACCACTTAGTCTGCAGACTCACACCTTAATCATTACAGAAATGAACACGTGTGAAAGTCAAAATGAGGCACAGCTTGTTAATTTTATGCTTGAGACGGATAATGCATTTATGCACAAATCTTTTTGGAAATCCAGCTGAATGTTCACATTTTCCTTTTAAGGAACAAAATGCTTCCCAGGCACCAGTTATCATCATATTCAGATTTGTCGTCTGGAAGCAGCGGGAAGTTTGCCAACACTCAATCTGCTGGAGGAGTTCGTGTTTTGTGCATTGTTTGTTTGTGCATGCATATGGTTTGTCCCAAGTGCCAGAGTGTTACTTAAAAGTTTCCAATGTTTGTGCTTCATAGAATCCATGTTTGTATTTTGAATAAGTGCAATTTTAATTGCGGTGGATGCAAATTCAGATGCTTTCAAAGCCAGCAGCATTTTTTGTTTTGCGCCCCCCCCAGTAGTTTCAGGTCAGCACTACAGATGGTCATGGTGTAAAACTCCTTGTCGGCTTTCCACTTAAACATCTGGATGTTGGAGTTGCATCAACTGAAGCTCTAGTTGACCATATTTTCTGTAATCATGCCATGTACTTCCTCAGTTTTACATTGCCATATGGAAGTGGGCTGCACAAGGTCAAATTAAAAAGCTTGGAATTTGCCTAGTGTAGTCACGAGTGGGGAAAATAACTTTCTGGTTTTCTTCCTGTCTCCATTTGAAGAGATAAATTACCATTTACAAACTGTCGAATAAACTGCAGCAATGTGAAACCATCCCCCTTTTTATATCGTCCTCATTTTACTCAGGCCATCTGATGATTATTATCAGCGGTATTTGCATATAAGATAAATAACAGTACCATCTGTACGTTGTGTACCTTTCCACTGCTGTTCATTGCTTTGTTCTTACTGTGTGTGACTTGCCGTACCAGCCCATGAGGAAGACAAATCGACATGGACAACTTCCAAATTACATGAAATCGAATAAAAGCAAGAGACAGATGATGGTTGCTGATGTACGGATGGGTGACAAATTGAAGGAAAACCAACATGAAGTGCCTTAGTAAGATGTTGGGCCCAGCCCCATGTTCGGGACTCTCGTGGATAATCATTGCTCTCCACTCACAGAACTAGGCATCTGAATTTTCAGAGATTTTAAAAAGTTGTCGGGCAATATAATTTTTTTTTTCTTCTAAAATCCAAGATCTGTGACTTGAATATAATCGTAACACTGTGCATGAGAAGCACAACAGGGACTTGTCTGTGAAGGCTACGGTATATATTTTTAAATTCATCAAACTACTTTTATGTGGAAGTTGTTTAATCAGCCTTTTCCCTTTTTGGATTTGTCCCTTTTTTTTTTTTTCTTATATCTCTTTCTATATATTCACTGCAGCTTCTTGTCTCTTTTCTGGTCTGTTTAATTTCATTATGTTCATGTAGAAGTGAGTCTCTTAGTGCCCGTTTGGTGCTTTATGGTAGATATTAGCACTTAAGGTGACGTACTGTGGATGTGGTCGGTCCTTTAACGGTGTTGAAACGAGCGGTTTCTGGGGGGATCGAGCAACCCTCCAACCCACAACCCACCACTCCCCACCCACTTTCTCTGTCTATCTCCCATTTCTTCCCTTCTCTCCCCCTCTCTCACCAATCTCACCAATCTCACATAGCCTGGAGGTAACTCTGTGTGTTTTGTGCTTTAGCTCAATTTGTTGATCTGTGCTACAGTCAGAAACCCTCAAAGGGATCATTTCATTCACTCTGCTGGATTAGCAGCATTTGATGTGAACCTGACTGGAGAATATGATGCTGATTTATTATTTCATATAGATTTTAGTATAAAATGAAACTTTTGTGCTTGCTAAAGCTTTTATCCATAAATGAGTCATGAAGAGTTTCTTTGTTCTACGTGTCAATAAATATTCTATCATCTCTTCGTCGTCTTTACCCTCCTCTGTCTCATCCTCTTTCGATCTTCTCGAGTTCAGATTAGTGACAGGCAGTCCACCCCCCCCCGTGGCGTTTGCATGCCGTCCCTGTTGCTATCAGTGACATTTCAGAGACCATGTCAAAATAGCCTTAACACGGCAGTGGGTGCTGCAGTGTTGCGGTGTAAAGAACGATTTGGCAGCTCAACTCGTCTCATGATTGATTTAGGTCTTCTGGCCAAACCAATATAGGCCAAAAGGCCTCTGGGATGGTCAAACAGAGCCGACATTTTAAAGTGATGTTTGACCGGACTGGACATTTTCCTCAAATGTATGAGTGTCATAAGAGTCACGACCTTTGAGATGATGATTTTTTTTTTTGCTCTACAAAGACCTGTGTGATGAGAGAGACAGATGAAACTGTTTTTGTGAATAATTGGCCTCTAGATGCTGCAAATGAAACTTGATCACAACAGGTTTTTATTAAAATTTCTCCGGTTTATTCCACATTGTTTCCATTTGATGAGAGACTGTTTTGAAAAAATACTAGTGCATTCACTAAATTACACAAGTGACATTTCGAGCTGATACAATATGAAGAGACTTATTTGACGACACACCTATGAGGAGCTCATACAGTGGTATGTAATTGTGGTGTTGTGTTTATTCACAGAGCCATGTGACTATGAACTGTGTTCACCATGCCTCAATAAACTGGGGATTGTAAATTTCACAGGAATATATCTGTTGACTTACACTTTCAAGTATAGTTCACTCACATTTTTGCCTTTATCTCGTATGTACTTGCCAAAGTTTTTTGCTGACCGGAGGAAGCTTTCGTCAAATGACAGATCATTCAAAATGCCGCAGCCCGTGCGCTGACTGGACCCAGAAGAAGAAGACAGTGCACATTACATCTATTTTTAAGTCTTTGTTGGTTTGACTGACAATTTCTGATTTTAAACTTCTGTCGTGCTTTGAATTAGCACTTGAATACATGTCAGCTTTTCAACGGTTTGCAGCCTCCAGTATTTTCTACAGACATTTTCATCCATTAGTGCCGACCTGTTAAGTGTTTCCGCTGACCATGACCAAGGCTCACAGGAAAGCAGTTTTTGTGATTGCGGTACTTAAAGTATCACCTTTTATGTACACTTGACACTTTAAAATAAAATCTTACCACATTTTCTTTTAGTTCAGCATTCCCACAGTGAATCAGACTGATTTGACCTTTACAACCAGCCATGACATGTCTGTGTGGGCATATTTAGAGATGTGTTGTTGCAATATGTGCATGACCTTTTAGGGTGAACACGGGTTCTTCATATATTCCAGGTTGATGAGATTAATGTCTTTAAGTGGGCACAGAAGTATTCATAAATTGACTATACTAAAAATGGCTGCAACTAATCATTATATATCTAGTATCTTCATTGTCTTATGTCCAACCAACAGACCACGGACCAACAACGTTTCATAAATTAGATTAAAATCGAGAGAGAATATAAAATAATAAATGCTATATATTATATATTATTATTACATATTGCACATTTGGTAATTTTGTGTAATATAACTTTTTAAACATTGTTGTTTGGTTACACAAAAGAGGCATTTCATTGGGATTAATGCATCTTCATTGATGATTGAAGACCAGCAATTTAAAAGATGTATTGATCTTGGATACCCAGCTAGCATGATTAAAAAAGCCACGGTCCAGAATGAGCAACAGAAAACACATCCTTCTTTTTTTTTATTTATATTGCATGCAAAGCTCCCTCCTTGCTGTTCATATCTGATTCTCTAAAAACAGGTTCTTTGTTATTGCACTGACTCTGCCAGGTCATTTTCCACGTTCGCTCCATCCACTGGCCTGACTTCTGTTCACACTGGCCCAGTATAAATTCCCTCCTCTGTGGGACTAGAATGTGCTTGCATTGTGACTCTATACGGGCGTTTGTCACGCTCTTCATAAAAAAACCTCACAGTGTAACGAAGGATCAGAGAGCTACTGTGCCTTGGAAGTTTGTGTGCTCCGCACTAATACCTGCAGTAAGTCACCTGAATGTTACCGGAGGTAGACTGTAATATTCTCCTGCAGGGGACATGACAGAAGGCGGCCGAGCCCAGAAACCCAAAATCTCCCAAAGGAGAACCCTGCAGGGGCTCAGGAAGCATCTGAAACCTTAAAGGTTGCTCTCCACTCTGTGATGTGTAAGGATTTGATAGGACACTTAAACCAGAAAATAGGTCACGAGCCATCATACAATAATTGGGTTTAAAAATTAATAATATTAATGAGACTGGGAGAATTCCTTTGTTTCCTTGACTTATTCATACCACTTTACTGTCTAAATCGATAACAAACCGGCTGAAAAGTCTAACAGCTTCCTGTCACAGAGCTGACCTGTTCATTCATTATTACCATATTAAAAGTGGGTTAGCTGCAAAGACTCATATAGAGCAGATATTTTCATTGGATTGTTTGATTTAAACTATTTAATGTTTTCCTCTGTCCCGCTATTGTGGATGATGTTATTATTATTATTTAATGTGAGTCATCAGGGTTTCTATTCATTTTAACACCCGATAGAATCCAATTTAACCATCTACTTTAACCGTCTCCTACTGGCCACAGTTTGAAAGAAAACCAGTAGGAACATCAGTTATTACAATTATTTATCATTATAATACAACATTTTAGTGTTCCTAAAATTCCTCATGATACCATTAATGAACTGAATGGAACCTGTACCTGAATAAACACCAGAAAGCTCGGATGGACAGGTGAATTGGTTAAAATGTACAAATTCTTTTCGGAACAGCCGCGATTAACGGTTGGAAATGTAGTTTTTCACTGCTGAAACATTTGGACTGTGCACTAATCAACCGTAAGAACAAACAGCGGGCAAAAATAATCGACGTTCCGATGACACGTAAGACTTTTGAACACCTTGTGACAGTAATAGAGTGAAAAATCACGGTTAACTCGTAGTGAAGTTTTTGGTTGAAGTGGTGTGTGAGAGTTTGTTGTCTGTGTGGTAAATATGAAGTGAGAGCCGGCAGCTACCTCTTTTTGCTATTTCTCAAATGAATGAATGAATGTCAGTCGTGTTCATTTGTTCATGGCGGTCCAGCAGCTGCGGTGCCACTGCTGTATATCTGTGGCCTCATGTTGCCTTTCTTAAAGTGGGAGTTCCAGACATTGAGGTGAGCAGGAGAGCATGATCAGATCTGTAACCATATTTAGCAGCTACAGTAACAGAGTCAGCACCAGGAGAGAACCGATTCAGATTCACATCTATGGATTATGGCTATAGGTCCACGGAGAGTACAAACAAAATACAATCCTTTAACATGTGAACCTGGCTGAATTACATCAACAACAATAGCTTAAGGCTCATTAACTCTAACTATACCACTTATCCTTACAGTACACTGGGGAGCTGAAGAGTGAAGCCAATGTTAAGTGCTTGGACCTGCAGTCTATCTAATGACTATCAGGAGGTGACTCCACTGGTTGCAAAAAAAAAAAAGTCAATTTGTTAGAAGTCTATGGGAAGATGGCCCTGCTTTTCACTTGATTTATTAGCTCAGTAAACAATTTCCAAATGAGTTTATGGTCTCAGTGTCTAGTTTCAAGCCTTTCTCTATATAACATTATGTTAATCTTCTTTTTTTTTTTTTGAATTATGGTCCCATTTAGAGGAAAATAGACCATGAAACAGGGTATGCATCAGGGCGTGGCTGCTGTGTGATTAACAGACCGTACCACAGGAAGTAACGAATACAGAGCAAGTCAGATCCATCCCGACATCCTCCTCAGCTCTGCCTTCTCCTCCAAAAAATGGTTTCGTCAGGCTGCAAAGTAATCAAGATGGCCAAATTATAAACTTCAGATTGGCAGCTGATTGAAATGTAATAATTGTGACTGCTTTACCTCCAACTATAGACAGTGTAGATGCCAATCAGCAGTGGTGGTGGGCAGCATTTTGACACTGAAAATGGACCTTCAAAATGAATTGAGGCTACAAAAAAATAAATAAATAAATAAATAAATAAATATATATATATATATATGAAAAATGTGGATGATTTTGTTGGCTGCTTTGCATCAGCGTGAGATGTCACGCTAAATGCTGTTGGTAGAATTATCTGCATCATCTGAAAATATCAGGACTGTTAAAAATTAAGGCTGTAGTTAAACAGAGGAGGAAAAGATCCCTCTGACTTATTTTGAGACGCACTGACCGGTCTGCAGACTCCTCCTGTTGCCAAGCACAACAAAAGCTCACATAGTAAATTTGAAAGCGGGCCTCATATGGCTCGAGCCTTCCCAACCCAGGAGGATTAAACCTGGCCATGGATTTCTGTCTTTCAGGTAGCTGATTTATGGGGCTTCAGCGGAGAAACAAAGGGTCTGAATATGTTTGAAGTGTGCAGGTGAAGACCTTAAGACAGCACTTTGAAAAAGCTCCCACTGGGATAGAAATCTCTTCAGCCACACCTGTCAAGGCAGCACTCAGATCCACAGAGTCGCCTTTCACCTGGGCTCGGATCCCGCTCCCCACCTGTGCCCCGGCGGTCCACTTCGGTCCGACTCGCCAAGTTCTGAACAGCTGTGTGTGGCTAGAGATTAAACCCGCTGCACGTGCGATTGACGATACGTCGCGACACTGTAAGCAAAGTAATGATATTTCATCAAGCCGATAATTCTGCTTCCACGTGCAGGCCTCGTCTTGTGGCCTAGATTTTTTCGAACTCTCAAGAGAGATTGATTCAACCTTTCTTCTATTCTTCTGCATTTTTTAATTAGCTTCAGTGATCTCCTAATTCTTTGACATTCAACCTTGAATTATTCCCTCCTCCACACATAAAAACAAGCATTTGTTCCAGTTCTGGAAAACCAACAAAGCATGTTAACGTTCTTGTTTATTCTCTGATCAAACATAATCATTCTCTCCTCTGGAGGAAATCTCCCTTTGGGCTCATTTCTGGCATTGTTACTTGCATGTTTGACAAATAAGACTCTGGGAAACTCAGAGGGGTAAAGCTACTGATACTGACATTAGCATTTCAGCATTCTTTGTTCCACTCTTCAGGCTGAATTCAAAGGTTTGCTGACTTTGCAGATTTTGAGAGGATTGAAGTGGTTCAGTCTGAAGGGTCACACACCGTAGGAGAGGGGTGTTTTTTTTATTTTGGAGTGAGCTAGGGGGCTTTTTAGGACAGACTGGGCCCTTACTCCCATTTCCTTGCCCCCGTCGAGGCCTGGGTCTATTTTCCTTTGGAAGCTAGGGAGTTTTCTCCTCTCTGAAACTGTCTCCCATCGATTGAAGCTCAGGCCGGTGGCCCATCACACCTGGATCAAATGTACAACCAAGCTGGGGAAAGTTTTAATTTCCCATCCAACACTATTGAGCTACGTTGTGAATCGATGCTGAAGGTTAATTCCACTTTAGACCATCTCCGCAAGTTGATTCTGCAGCACAGGATACACGTCTACGGTTTTAGGCTGTTCAGACATGTCGGGCTATTTTCTTTGTTATTTATTTAGAATATTTGACAAGTAAAGTGTTCGTATTTTTCACAGCTTTTCCTCACCTCACTGATCAAAACATATCATCTCCTCAGTGCAATTGTAACTTGTACAAGGAATAAACAGTGATTGTAATAGAGTGCCTTTTATGCTCACTTACCATATCATTTCGGGGGGAGGGGGCATGTTCGGCACAGGGAAATGGGAAGCCAAACAAGCCTATTTCCCTCTGCCATTTAGTGTATCAACAGGCACTAAGCTGAATAGGAAACAACCTTATTTTCTCTCTCTCCTTCTATCTCTGGAAGGCGACAACACAGAGACAGAATGAAGCTTTCTCTGTGAATAGAGACAAGAATGAGGATGCTGGGAACAATAGGAGGAAAGCTATTGTTAACCAGGCTTGTTGCTGTCAACTCAGAGTCAGGATGCGCATGAGCCACCTCTATGCAAACTGAACACCGAAATTGATTAAATTGGATCTTCAGTATTTGGTTGCTCTCTCTCTTTCTCTTTCTTAGATCGAATTTTACATTCAACTTACAGAAAAATATTTGTATTAATTATTTATGAAAACCTACATAATAATTATAATGATCTACTCAACCACAGGCTGCTTCTGTGCAGAGAAACTATTATACCAAATTTTTAATACTTGGAGAAAAATGACAATAAGGATCTTCCACCTCTCTGAGTCAGATTCCATATTCATCTTAATTGGTGCCTGGCAGGTTACACAGAATGGAGATGGATTTGAAGTCATTTACTGGAAGTTCTTGACAGGCACGGCAGAGGAGAACGTCAAGCTCAGCGCTGGCGTACAGAGCTTGAAAATCATCTGTCAAAATTTAGCATATCTAAGGAGAAGGCTGCCTGTCATCTTCAATGTGCATCTAACCGTGCACAAGGGTGGATTTGATCAGGAACTATGTTGCACTCGTGATGTAAAGCACATTCATCAAGTTGATATTTGGCTGACAAGACAAAAAAAAAAAAAACCTGCCCTGGAAAGCCAAAGACGTTGTTATAATGAGATGGTTTTGAACTAAACATAGTGCCAATTGCTTTTTTTTTTTTTTTTTTTAAATAATGAGTTCATGCATGGTATTTTATAAAAGAAAATCTTCACAGCTTTCATACATCATCAGCCATATTCCACAGTCTTTACTTAAAAATGTCATGTTCTCTTGCGGCCCTGATTTGGCTCTGCCACGCTAGATGTGCTTTGTCGGTTTTGTTTTGCAAAACATTGCTGACAAGAGCACAGCTCAGCCAGGCAGATTATCAGTGGAAATCTCCACTCCTACTTCTTTATTTCGCCTTGAATCAATGTGGTGAACAGCAAGACGTGATTGATAATGATATTGAGATTGATTTGTCTAAATCCCTTCCCACAGTTCAAAGTCCCCAAACAGATAGTATATATACATGCAATTCAGTGCAGAGATAGGACTTGGCAGAAGCTGCCAATAGATAAGTGAAATAGGGCCAGAGTGAAAAGGCCTATCAGTCCCTAAGGGGCTTAGCTGCAGGATTCTGAAGCTCTAAACTGGCTGTGGTGGAGGGAGATAGTAGACATTGGTTTTAAATTACCCAAGATTGCCTTGTGGTTTCAGTCGGCGGGGACGCTTGGAGACAAGATGTTTGTTAAAACAAGTGAAGACGTGAAAGCAGATTGGGCCGAAGAGCACGCCGTGCCATTTCCTAGCCAGACAGAACAGGTTGGATGGCTGGTAATTGCAGAATTGGCAGAGAGGCTAAGGAGGTCTTGCCGCAATGATATCTGCCACTGGGAATGATGCTGGAAAAGGATTCAGTTTCCTCCCGGGGAGGATAGTCTGATCTGATGCAGGATACATCACACTAATGGCACTGACTGTTGTTTTTCAGCTTGCTTTGTAATATGTCATATGCAATTCCTAAAATGACTAGGTAGAAAATGGCCAGTAATTATGTTTGCTTATTTCTGGAAGTACAGATTGAGGTTGGCACCCTCCCACCTGTGCAACAGCGTTGCGAGTTTATCATCTACCTAGAAATTTTGGCCTTATTTCTGTACATTATGTCATTGTGTAGAAAAATTTTTTTTTTAAAATGGAGTAAATTCTTAAGAGTTAAAGGTAAAGGCTATAGTGAGAGGGAGCTGGGCTAGCCTCTTACTATGCTAAGCTAACTAGCATATTGAATGGACAGCAATGAGAGTGGTATTCTCATCTAACTCTTGGGAAGAAAGCAGGAGTAAAGATTCAGACACAAAATAAACCCAACGATTTAACACGCTCACAGCAGTTCCTGTTCGCCGGCATTCAGGCAAAGTGCTACGTGCACGGCACCTCGCTACAGTACCAAACTACTACACACGGCTTTTAATGCTGAAAGTTTACTTTTGTTACAGGTGCAATAACAAAGAGCCTTTTAAGTCTGACTTGAAAATCTTTAGGAGAAATTGGCTCCAGCATTGAGGGGTTGAGGTATTGATTCTGGCCTCTGGCTCAGTCCAGGAAAAGATGGATAGATTTCTTTGAAATGCACTCTGCGTGAGAATATAAAGAGTATTGTGTGTTCTCACTCAGGAATAAATTGTTTCATGACATATCTGGGGCCACCTTTTTAGCTAAAGCTGCCTTCTCTTGAAAGGGGGAATGTTGACAGGGTGGAGCGCATTCATCTGTACTCCCAGACTACCTGCACCTCATAGCAGCTTTTATTGAAAGTTAAATCTCCTTCAGAGTGTTGGCAGCCTCTCGTTGGGATATCTATTTCAGCAGCTGTCGGAGCTGATTATATGGGGGTTGTGCCACACACTGGCATTGATAGAAACCTCCTACAGAGAGAAGGACTAATATGACGCCATTGATTGATGAGATCATCTGCATGCATGTGTACGATCTCTTGGCTCAAGAAAATGCTGTTTGCATTGATGGTGTGCAACACGTGACTGGTGATACACTTTGTCTTTTGGCGGTGAAGTCGTACATTTGGAAAAAAAAAACAAACTTTTGATGCCTTGTAGTTTCTCGAGAACGAGCTGCTTGGATGTTTACTTCAGTGCAAAACAGTTCTATACCGGGTCAATAAAAAGTTGTTGGAGAATTTTCCCAATACTAGAATCTGATACCAAGAGCCTTGAGTACTACAAAGCAGTGCAAATTGATTTATTGCTTGCTCACACCATGTCTCCCTGTCTTAATGGTCTCTATATATTCTGATTAGGTATTGGATTTTTTTCATTACCCAACTCGATTTTAAGTCTTTTAATTGTCACTGTATTCATTTCTAGCAAAAAAAAAAAAAAAAAAAGTCAGATAAAACTGCTGGTCCTTGAAAGGGGTGAATTTATCTTTTCCAAAACAACACATTTGCCAAATATGTAATAGTCATAATGTTTCTTTTTTTTCTTTAGCTAATCTCTCACTGTCTCCATCTTAAAATGTATGCAGCAGAAACCCAAGTGTTCCTTCCTAATGTCTTTTGTATTCAAATTAACTCAGCAACAAGAGAGTCATTATTAGAGCAGATCTGTTAATGATGTCTTTGAAGGGAAAAAAGTTTCAAATTGAGACCTCACCGCTCTCATTTTTATGATTTATTAATGAACACAGAAATGACATTAAAAAAAATTAAACATCTGAAAATTAAACAAGCAATGACTTCTGCTTTATGCGTGCTCTTTCTGATGGGTTTTTCTTTCTTCAGCACTCAAAATTCTCCCATCACCCACTGAGTCAGAATGCATTTCGCTCCTCCATCGATTTGAATATCAAACACCAATAAAAGCCACCTCTTTGGGTTTGTTTGAGCTCCACCACGCTGTGAGAGGAAGGTGGGCGGCACGGGGCAAAGGATCTTGGAACTATTGAGTCAAAATATTGATGGAATGCAGCCAGTCCCTGTGACGCTGCAGCCAAAGACTTGTCTTAATGTTCCCCATGTTACATCTTGGCAACACAAATATTCTTATTTAGAGAGGAAGCTGAGTGAGCATGAATTACATGTTCTTTTTGCAGCGTTGCCTTGGTGTAGTTTCCTCATCGCTCCAGGAAGGCAGACGATGGCTTCCTACTGACGGCGACTGAACAGCTCCAACTGAACTGTTGGGAGTAAGAGTCGTGCTTAAGGGTGTTCAGTTGTAGTTATACTTCAATCAGTCTTGGGAGTACGCTTTAGGCCACCTGTTACTGCTTCTTCATATTTAATTGACGATTAGTGTTACTGGTTTTACAGGCTGTGTAATTTGCTGTTATATAGTGGGTGGAACCTGTTGTTTAGGTTCTACCACAGAATTGCACCCAATTATAGATAGCAGTTGACAGCAGTTAGAAAATGTTAATGAGCCTGGCATTACAGCTTGAAGTGGAGAGACTACGGTATAGTGGTAAAGATATGAAAACAAATCACATCTTTACATCCAAGAACCTTTCCATTTAAAAAAATATCTTAATGTTTTCTCAATGACAATATGTGTATATAACAATTGCTGTTGGGTAGCTTAATGCACATTTGTTATGGTCCAAATCTATAAAGTAACCAGTGACCAAGGCGGTGAAAATACATGCAGAGGAGTAGAAGGATAAACTAGCATCAAGTGAATTTATTTGAAAACGATAGAACTATTAAAAGAGACAGAATCACTGTAAAGATATGCTAAACAACTGCAGAGGCAAATAAATGGATCTAATGGTTAAAGTTTAATGAACAGAAGTATTATAAAGTTAACATAAAATAGTACATTTACGGCACAAACATTTGTGTTTAGTGCGCCATAACCAGGAAGAGTAAGTAGGGTTTAAAACGTCCAATGATTCTGTAAATATTTGATTTTATTGAATTTCACATTATAATAGTAAGCCACACTAAACTGCCTGAAGAAGTAGAAAAAAATACACACACAAAAAAAAAAGTTGCAGAAGATAATAATGTAATAAACCACAATAGCACTCCAGTTCAAACTGATGTACAATCTTTATCTTAACATCAAGCATGACGTGACTTGTCATTCTGGAATAAGCCCAGGTTTTACAAATCCCATTAAGAATGATTCTGCTCTATAAAACTGTCCCCGGACACTGTGACAGCCATCATTAATTTTAGACTTTTTAACTCTTCTCTCTCTTTTTTAAAAATTGCATTCCAGTTGTAAGATGGTAACTTTCAAATGCTTTTCAAATTATTGCTATCAGGCTGAGAATAATTTGAGGACACATTGGCTTAGCAGTTTGTTTGCCACCTTGTGAATGTGTGTGGAGGGGCTTTGGATGCGCTGGGGGAAGTTAAATGGTAAATTCATAGTTGAAGTATGAAGATTCAGTTAAAATGACATCGGGAAGCTTTTGGCTGCTCAGTAGATCGTCATTCACCAAAGCGGACTCACATCACTTATTCCTTAGCATAGACAGAGCTCTCTAACTCTTCACTTCAATTTATTCTATTTAATGCACTAACTCTTTAGAACTATATCTCATTTTCCTCTGTTGTTTTTGACTCTGTCACCTCTAACCCCCCCAATGTTGTTTCTTACATCAACACCGTAGCTATACTGACACACAGGAACACTTCATTGCTAGCAGGTTGATATTATGATATGTTTGCCATATTAGGCCCGTTTTTGAACAAGTTGTCAACATGTTACTGAACCTTTTTCCGTGTTATACCTGGGTGGTTCCTTACTTTTCCACGTCCACCCCCTTGAAAAACAGACAAAGCAGCAAATATAGTATCATTAGGAGCTGCCCCGCGGAGCTCGATATTAATTATCCAGTGTTCTCCTCGTTTGGCCGCTCATTTGCACTTGTACTGTAAATGTCAGCGAAGAGATAAATGGAAAAACAAAAACCCCGGCTCGTAGCCTTTATGCAGCAGAATGTCAGAGGCAGCTTGTAAGAGATGAGATATTGGTTTTGGCCTGGCACAGATTCTGGCTCAAAGGACATTCCCAGAGGCAATAAAATTTGTATGTCATCTGTGTTTAGAAATTTATTAGCAATATGCAAGCAAAACATTTTCGGAGTCACTATTTGGATTCATTTCTGGTGAGGAGCTGAGCAATACGCTGCACATCTGTTATTAAAAAAAAAAAAAGTAATAAGCTTAATTGTGTATTTTATGCTTTATGTGTATATCATTTTGACCATTTCCTCTCTAAAGCAGCTGTCTGCTCTGAAAACAACCTCCCGTACTTTAAAAGCAACCTTTGTATTTAATATATAAATATATCTGTTTTTTGTTCGAACTCCTTTCCAGGCACACATTGCTTTGACATGCCATTTTTGTAGATTTATGAGTGGACTGAAAAGCACTTTGGGGGGGGGGGGGAAGCTTAACTCTCACATTCTGTGGCCTTTAAGGTGTGAGGAATAAAGGGGTATTTGTATTAATCGATCACACGCCAAGCTTGGTTGAAGTCTGGCCTTAATGGTTGCTTGCTGTCATTTTGCAAGCAGCTTGTAAAAAGGATTAGAGTGGCTCTGTGGAGTAAGGGCGCATGAACAGCAAAGTTCTCTGGATGCAAAGGAGAATAAATCAGTTTATCCCTGATGGTGGTGCAGTTTGGGAGCATAATGCCTAACGATGATAGAGTTTGGACACTTCATACTTGTCATTGTGAAATTGGACTGCCATGTTGCTAATGATGGTAATGTATGTTGTGCCTTGCCTACTACAGTAATCCTTCACTCTGTCTCACTTAAATGTATCTCGTTGTCTGGCATATTGCATTATGAACACTGCTGGAGGAGGGGAAAAAAAGGAGGAGAATTTAATTTATTCATTCATTTGAGCCGCAAGTTAATGGAAACTGTATAACCATATACATTTTTTCCTTTTCGTTGCAGGCGATTGTAACTTTGAGAAGCCGCTGGCAGCGTGTGGTTACAGTCAAGGCAGAGATGATGACCTTGACTGGGAGCAGGCCAATACCAGAGAGAAGCCTCCGTCAGATCCGTGGATGCCCTCAGGTAAGGACGGCGACAACTGGCTCGGTGAGGAGGAGGAACGATGATTCTGTCACCGTGCAGAGATCACACCATTACAGTAACTGTGTTTTTATGTAACACAGGAAACAGCTATGACCCATTTTTCCCAGCAGAAAATAAATAAATAAAAGAATAAAATAAATGCTGAAATTCTGTTTCAAGACAAATTATAATGGCTCCCAAAGAAGGAAAACAGATCAGAATCAAGTAGATGACAGAGAACACGACGCCCGTTACGCCCACTATGATAAATATCCCAAACATACAGCTATTTTGTTAATTTATATATTTTTATTTCGTGACAAATTTCTGTTCTGCTCTCTTTTTCCATGGAATGAAATTTGTCTCTGAATGGTCAGTTCAGTTTGCTGATGTAGGTGCTTTCACTGGGCACCTTTCGAATTAAGCTATAAATCTGACTGTAATTAGAATAAACTGGAAGCCTGCATCTGTACTCAGTTAGAATTAGAGACTAATAAAAATTCAATACAACTTATATGTTCATGCACTACTATTTAATCTTGTGAACAGAAATTTTGAAGACAACACAATATTTCTACAGCCCTCTCTGATAGGTGTTCAAACGCTTTTTTTCTTCTCTTATGTTTTGATCGCTACTTCTTTTCAGGATCTTTCACAAGACGTCAGACAAAAGCAACGTTCAATATCAAAACAGTCGGATCCATTTTAATTAAAGAAGTCTTTCCATCAGCCACATATTGAAATTCATTAATATGCTTTCCCTGCATTTTGTGTCTGTCGCACCCAATTTGTCTCTTTAATGTTCCATTGATCGCTTTACATTTAATTTGAAATGCAGCGATATCACCACCACTGAGCAGACAGCACCTAAAGAATTAGACTAATGGAATGACGTTTCTTTCTTTCTTCTTTTTTTTTTTTTTTTTTGTTGTTCTCATGTTATAACAAAGGTAGTGTTGCAAACTAATGGATATTGTTTTCCTCCCCTATCTGATGCCTAATCTCACAAAGGCTGCATCACAGATAGATTGCACTGGGCCCCCCCAGTGACAGAGGGGGAATTAATTAGCAGGCCCTCACTAATTTTAAGCAGCCAGTGCCCAGACCTGTTTGTGTGTACATCAGGATGATGTGTAGTGAACCGCCCCAGAGAAATTACTTTGCATGGAGGGGGAAGTGTCTACTTTTTTCCGTTGCAATTGATTAATGTCGGGACACATAGAGGCTGGGCAAAGGTTACAGCGAAATCTGGAAAAGCCTTGACCTACAAATTAACACGTCGCACATGTTCTAAATTTAATGTATCTGATTAAAAACCCATGTCTGGTTAAGAGATGTCCCTGATTGTGCTTCCTAGTCTGAGTACCCTTCAGAAAGGCATGTTTTCTACCTGTGCATCTTGAATTGCGCGTAATTAACATGTTGCAGCTCTTTCTCCATTTCTCAGTGTGAGCACTCAACCTGCCACGCGAAATTGTAATCTCTCCTCTTTGACCGCATGAAAGGGATGTGGAATGTAGAGTACTTGACAGTTGAAATTGTTTTAGGGCTACTGGAGTGGGGGTTGATGGGTAGAAATGCATTTAGGTGAAAGCCACACTGGTGGAAAAAGCTATCACACCTTTGATTGCTGTCTCACTCTCAACCTGTACTTATGAATCTTCACAGAACGACCTTATCATACTCACAGTACAGATTGTTATCCTACCTGATGTACTGGGATGGAAATGGAAGAGAGGCAGGCTCCAAACTCAAGGCCCTACTACCCTAAACCTCATTTAAAAGTGGCTGCAGACAGCGTCTATGAAAATACTTAGTCAATGTTAGATGCAGTTGATGGTTCAGTGATAATTAAAACCTGTCTGTCTTCTGAAGGTGAGCACATTTGCACTTGCACTTTCCTTAACTCCTGGCCAAATATCTCTAAGACATGTCTATATGGGATATGTTTACACACATTGCATACGCATATTGCCGGTGGCAGAGCTAACGTGCTTTGTGTGGAACAAATTGAAAAACAAGTGTGCACAACACGTCTGACTTCAGGATGGCTTTCTGTCATTTCAGTTATTGACTTTTTATTAGACACAACCATGATCGTTCACCCACCTGAACCAAGTATGTTCATTGTTTAACCCTAACAACACCAGTTTATTTCATTTCATTTCATTTATTCATTCCAATCAAGTGATTGGAAAGGATTATTGTCACAGCTAGCAACATATGGCAGCTGCCATGTGCAGATATTATATATTATAAAGCTGTTGGTGGGGAATGTTAAAAAATGTCCTGAATTCTGAAGATAGCATCACAGAATCATTCAGCATTGATGTCCTCCAATGTATTTAGATAACTTACAAGTCAGAAGATGATAATATGAAACGCCGGATTAGACATGAAATCTTTAAAGGTAAAACATCAAGCGATCGCTGCCTGTTATGTGTCTGCTAAAAACTGTATCAAAGTCTTGTGAAATCAGTAGGAAGCTTCCTGAATTAAGATGCTGTGTCAGTATAGTGAGAGTACAGAGATGAGTTTGATGTCAGCCTGCTGAGAACTCTGCTTCATCCCACAAACCTCGCATTGCAACCAAAGACCAAACGGGCCTGATTCAACCCTCACATGTAAATAAAAGGCGGTCAAAATGGGAACGTGAAATGTAACACAACAGGGAAAACAAAAAGCTTTCTGGCACAGCGGAAGAGACGAGAAGCGCCTAAAACTCTCGGGTGTTTATGACGATCTGCTCCCGACCTAATTGCTACATCTGGACAGAGAATATCCTTGTTTATGGCTCTGCTGCATGCTTTGGTTCCTTTAGGGAGGCTCAGCCCACTTTTGAGGCTCTGCATGTCTTTCTTGGACACTTCCCGGGTGTGTTCCCTCCCCTAAGCCAACTGGAGAAACCCCCGCCAGAACTGTCACTATCATTCCTGTTATTGCCAACAAACCTCATCTGTCCTGGGTAATGGTAATAAAATCATTTCAGCCATTACAACATTCACTCAGCCTTGGAGAATGCAGCTGGATGCACATCTGTCAGAAGCAGATATTGATTTTAATTGCATATTGTTAAATGATAAATTTGTTAAACTTGAGTCAGAGACATTTATATCATGTCAAAAAAACCCCAAAACAAAACAAAAACAAACAACCAAACCTTATTCCAGCCTGTTGTCTGCTTTTATGAGTTCCCCAATGTGCTGCAGCAGTCTCAGAGAAAAATGGAGACACTGACAGCAAAAGGTTTGCAGTGTGATGCCGTTGGGGTGGGGTGATGCTGGTCGTTTGTGTCGGGGGGAGAAAATGTTGTCCAGATGCCATTAAGGAGGCTGTTTTTAGTGTGCCCCATCTGGTGCAGAGGCTGCCTCTTCTCTGATATTGTCATGGATGTTGCCAGCAGTAGGCTGCTGCTCACTGACTCTCCCTTGAGACTCATTCGGGGGAATAATGGCAAGAGTCGGAGAAGAAAGAAGGTCCTCTAAGCAAGATTAATTAGGTTTTTTTTGTATTATGCTAAGCACAATGGCAAATGTAGCTCATGCAAAATGACTTATTGTTTCATTCCTAATGTCTTATTTGAATATGTTGCAGAAGCAAAATTGAATGTTTTTGTCTCACTCTTGCACGGGGTCTTTGTTTTGACTGCACATCATTGGTCGATAATGACACCTACACAATACCGAAGCATTGGCACAATGAGATTCCTCCAAGGGTGAATGTGATCTTCTCTCAACCTGGATCTTTCTTGTCAGGCTCAAAATGCATTCATGCAAATGTGGCTGACTCTTGAACCCAGACGGCCACCCTTCCTAGAGAGTGGTTACTGCATGTGGATACTACGGATCATTTTAAAAGCCAAACTGTCAATCAGGACGTAATGAATTGACACCTCACCTGGGCCTCCTGTGTTGTTTACAGCGCTGTACGAGCTGTTCAAAAGAGGAGAAGGCGAGGCCACTTGAAAGGAGAGCGCACCCACTGACTGAAGGGCGTGACAAATTTAATCAGAATTTAAATCACATCAGCAAAAGATGAGATTTGCTGTTGCAGGGAGGGACGGCATGTTGTGAAAATAAGCTAATTGCTTTCGAACCATTCACAACTTTGTGTGAAAATCACACCTTGTGCAGTGTTGCCAAGGTTGTGAGGTTAAAGAGAAACCCCATTAAATGATTAGGGAATGAAACAGAACAGCAAATTACGATGTCTGAACAATTTGTAAAATTCATTTCCTTGAGGGGGCTGACGGACTGTGAGTTTCAATTTCGCTTGTTTGTGGGTTAAAGAAGTGCATAAAGGTCCAAGCCAACAGGATTGCACCCATTACTCCCATTACTATTAACAGGATTTTGACAGCACACTCTCCTGCCATGATGGAGGACATATTTGTATACTGTATCTTTTTTCATTAGCGAGCATCGTATGTGCAATTAAGGCTAATGATGCAGCTAGGTGACTCACGTGAAAACCCTCTGTTGTGTTTCAAGCAAATGGGCCATTATATGACCCATTTATTGCAGTGTAGCACCGTCAGTGCATCCTGCATATTAAGATGACATATTAAGCTATTAAGAATCGCCGTTGATTGACACGCAGCAACAAAGGATGCTGCCAGGGAACATAATAAGGGTCAGTTGTTCCATCTTACTAAAACGACAGGGCTGAAACGTGTTGCACATGATGGATGGTTTTTAGGTGGATCCATTTGACTCTGTCAAAGAAAGCTTCAACATATTCAGCGTTATTTTATCAGCCCCGCTTTCATATTTGAAAGGACTCAGGGAAAGTTCTGGAAAATTGAGTGGAGGCCACGGATGTTCACATTAACAGCCTAACCCTCACAGCGAGAGCATTTTTGATTGGTGGCAGACAGTGAGAATAGCCCTGTCTTCATTGACATTTCCGAAGCAGCCGCTGTGCTTTTCTGCGGCGGTGACCTCTGTGAATTTTATTAGCAAATGAGACCTTGAGGGTTTGGGTTTAAAGAGCGCCCCTTCATTCTGATTTCCCCCCACATAATGATTTTCACAGAGTTCAGGACCTGAATGGAGGAGAAATAATGAGAGCTAGTCATTACTGCAAATTATATCCTCTGCTCAAACCATCACTCAACTCATAATTAATCTAAATACCTTCAGCCTATAGACTTTGATGCTTAGGATAAGACTGTACCCTATATGTGTGAAGTAAATGACTTCAGACTGCATCTCCATTAAACGCTGTTCTCTCTTTCAAAGAAAAATAACCCAAATATACAAATATGTATAAATATAGGCATTTCGTGAACTCAGGTTATTTACTTTTGTCTCCCCACTGTGCAATGGATTTTATTTGTTTACTCTGGTGTTTCTGCACATCCATATGTCTACAGGCAAAATCAGATTTGCACATTGGAAGCTAGTTAACCTCAGAGTTTCTTCATTCATGCAGTCAAACTGGGAAGTAAAAATTTGACAGAAAGGGGTTAATAGGATTCATCTGACATTTGTCTCAGGTCTTTGTCTTCCCCAACATTGTTGGGTGTCCTCCTGCTTACTTCAGTGACTGTAAAAGAAAAGAAGACAGCCACTTCAGACCCAGGCAGAGAGCAAAAAAAGTGGGATGTGCTCCTGCCACATTGTTGTAATCTCGAAAAACTGTCAGTTTTAAATTGAGTTTGATTGTTTCGTAAAAGACTTTGTTAGTCCTTCAAAGGATTATGGTCATTACCCTTTGCCTGTTTCCTCAGGATAATGTCACTGTAGTTATCCTCATATAAAGAATTAAAGTCCAACACCCGTTGCTTGAATGGAAAGACCATCCTTCTTGTGACCAACAAAAACTTAAAAAAAATAAAAAATAATTTGATGCTGCAAAGCCATAAAATCAAAGAGTTTCATTCTTTAGTCATTAGCAGTTTGTCACCAGCTTGCTGTCTTAGCTGAAGAGACTTCTCTTCCCATATGGACTGACACAGTGTGTGATCCAACAGGGTAAAGGATTAACCTGGTGGAAGCCTTCCCCTGGAGAATGTCCATGGCTCTCTCTCAATGACTCATAATACCATTAAACCACTGAGGCTGTCTGTTTTAGACTTTTAAATCAAGTACTGTATCAATTTAGTGGATTTTGAGCAGCAGTACCTTTTTTTTTTTTTTGGATGTTGTGTCTTAAGAGTATGCCAATAAACACTGTTGGGCCCACATTGGGTCTGTTTTATTCCACCCATGCTTCTTTTTTTTTTTTCTTCTTCTTCTTTTTTTTGTCAAAACTTGGTGCCTGCACTCCCACAATGCAGTTTGAGATTTGACAGTTCAGTCAGACCTTCAGGTATTTTTATTATCTTATTGGCTAACGTAGGAGAGAGAAGAAAGTGCCATATCACTTCTTCCCAGCTGTAGCCTACACACCCAAATCGGCCCGCAGTAGTACCTATAATCAGTAAAATGACTGTGTTTATGTGTAAAACTGGTGAAGTTTTAATTTCATTGAAATAATACACTTAACCAATGACAGAAGTTTAAAGGAATTGCTTCTAAAGATTTAAGGCCCAAAAAAATGTATATATATATCACTCGAATTGTGGCCTCAGCTAACCAATGCTCTGATAATCAAAGCATATTTAAAGCATTTTTCTTTTTTTTTTTGGTGGTTGTAGCAACCATTTCAAACACAAACTCCTTGTTAGTAAAATATTTCAGTATAATGATCAACAACTTGAGCGAATGTAACATCTGCAACTGGAACATTTGCGTTTCTTCCCTTCCATGTTCGGCATCCACTGCTATCACAATAATTTAAGTTGAAGCTGGCCTCTGCATATAAATGATAATAAATCCACCCCTTGGGTTGAATACCGTAGAGCCCTGGCCTTTACAGAGTTGCATAGACGGGCCTTGAGTGTGCAGAGAGCCTTCTATTTTTAATTGGTCTTGAACGCACCACTGTTTGGGCACAAGAGATAGAGAGGAGGGGAAAACCCCCCCCCCCAAAAAAAACCCCTCTTGTGCATCACTAGCACATTAGCAAAGCACTAACACAGTGTCATTATAATTTGCTCTTAGTCTCGCTAGCTAATTAGTTTGTCATGGTGCAGCAGGTCCTGAACAGTATGTGGTCATTAGGCTCAGAGAGCATAGAAACCGAATGACAATCACTGCTCTCCTGTCATCTTTTGTGAGACGGCGACAATAAGAGCGCCATGATGTCTCATACTGTCACTTGAAATGCCGAATTCTTGTGGTGGTCAATAATGAGGGAACAGAGACTTTTTCCTCCTGTTGTGTTTTGGTTCGCTGATCCAAATCAGGACGATTTGTAGGCTTCAGACTCGGTGACAAGATTTCACAGCGTCGCAGTTCTGCAGCTGGCCTGCCAGTGAGGAGGAAATGCTGGATAACATCATATACATGTATTTCTATCAAATGTTTGCACTTATCTGATGTGACTATGCACCAAAGCTGCCTATTGTTTTATCACTATTTCATTTAGATAGAAGTAAAGAAAAAAAAAAAAAAATGCTGCTTTGGGAACTGATATTTTCGTTTCTAATTACCAACAAAGAGCAGTGCTGTGCCTAACTCTCCTGTGCAACACTATCACAACATGACTGTTTGAAATGAATAGTAATCCCCCTGTTTTAATCATAAAGAGAAACAGTGGTGCCGGCATCTTAGCCTCCGTAATATCAGCTGCAACTGAACAATTCATCAACTGATTATTAGTGCTGGTTCGCATCACACCAACAGAGGCTGATGTTTCAAAGGGAAAAACAAAACAGTCCTGGGCACCTGAGCAGATGGCTGAATGTTATTAAAGAGACCTCCGAGCCCTCCTATAGAGTCACCTGATTGAGTTTGGACAAACAAGTGTCTCAAAGTCGACTCATCCCCTGCCCTTCTACATGTACGTTACACAACTTCCTGAATAGCCCCAGAAATAATTAGCTGCGCTAGTTGAATCACAGACAAACTATAAGTGAATAATACATTAAAAAGCACGGAGAGAACAGCAGTGTGTTCTTCCCAATGGTGAATCATAACAGGGCGATCCTGCTGTGCAGAAGAAACAGTCATAAATAGCTAATCACAACTTAAAAATGTGCCTCTTACTATCGTAAATAGAGGGAGATATTATGTATGGCCTTCCATCATGCACTCAAACATTAATTTTCCTATTCTTCCACTGAAAACACTGAAAAATCTATGCTTGATTGAAGCAATTTAGATGGTTTTATTATTATTATTATAATACTTTTTTTTTTTGTATTTAATTGCCGCTCATATCCAATGGATGGAGATTGTTCAGTTGTCATGGCGATATCTTGGTTCTCATCATTTGCTGGTGAGAAAATGTTGTCATGGGGACTGTTCCATAAGTTACAAAGTTCTGCACATCAGGTCACGTGATGAAAACCGAGGTGTCGCCATGACAACTGCGGAAGCCGCAACCACTGACAATTCATGCGCTCACTCTCTTTGTGTCAGTATGCCGTCACCTCAACTGAGACATTTTGTATCATCACTCGTCCTTTTTGCAACAATAAAATACAGAGGATTGTATTGTGGGTTTGTTTGCAGAAAGTATTGTACATGCATTAGACACTTTTTGGGGTAAAATGAAACAATACAATGCTCTGCGTGTTCAGATCACAGCAAGTGTTTAATCTGTTTCGAGCGTCCTTTAGTCGAGAAGCTGTGATTTATTTATTTTTTGACCCAGCTCTTGAAATGTGGTTAAAAGCTGTGCACCGATATTGGACCTACACTTCCAGTCTACTTTTAACTGTTATCAAGGTCAGCAATTCATTTTCAATCCCAAAAGTTTATTCATTAATTCATATTCCACAATCATTGAGATGTTTTATTGAAATTATCTAAAAAATAAATTGGTTCAGGTTCCCTGTGCAGCATGAACTGAGCAGAGCAGAAGCACAATTGCAATCCTCATTTTTATTATTGATTTACAGCAAAGCTCTCTGTCCCAAACATCAGAGTCAACGTGTACTGTGGCCCATATGGCTTCCCTGTGATCCAATTTTTAATGGGGATCATTCAAACCCAACGGGCATGCTTTCACCGCAGGACTGCATGATTTAACTGTGCTGTTATGCCGGGGGGCTCAGTCGTACCTGACAAACAAAGCCGAGGAGGCTTACTCAGTGTCATCACAACTCACTGCTCCTCCTCCTACTTCTCCTCTGCTCCCTCTCCTCCTGTTTCATTGTGTAAACATGACAGACCCCCCCCCACCTCCACCACCAATCTCCCCCTCCTCCTCCTTATCTGAAGCTAGAGACAGATGGAATTGGTGAGCGTTACAAGTGCAGCACAACAAGACAACAAGTGGGCAAGCTCGAGTCATTGATGGAACAAATGGGGTTTTTGTGAGAGGCTGTTCTGCTGCCACACTCGGGGACTGAGCCTGCCGATGTAGTAGATGTTATTTACCCTTTTTAATGCCACGTCTGAGCGAATCAGCAGATGTTAAATTTATTGACAAAGATTCACATCCTCTGTGGTTTCGGCTCTGCCTCATGTGCAGGAGAGCGGAGCTTTTCGTTTACAGGTTGTTTGTCTCAGCACTGAGCGAAATGTGACTCCCAATCATTTCCACACTTTCTCTCACACACACAAAAAGGTATATTTCAACATAAACTGAGTCTCTCTTGGCTGCGTCTCAAATGCTGTTACAATTTCTGCCATCTCATTACCAAGCCAAGTTAAATAGGATGATGACAAATAGAATGTGTTCTGCTTCTCCTTGAAAGTTTGCCAATATAATAATTCTCACTTGTGTTTCATTGGCAAGAGGGGAGAGAATTAGATTAACCTTTAATATTGAACCAAAGCGATAAAATCTAAATGGGGCTTGCTTGGCAAATAGATTTTAACTTATTGATTTCTCATCATTTCTCTTCTCTCTATCATTTAGGAGGGGAAAAATGCTTTCCTCAAACATCCAGCGTTCTTAGCATCAGTCTATCTGTCTTCATATTTTGATGAATGACAATGATTCGAGAGTTTGCATCAATCCAAAGATAAAAGTGTTTTCTCATTAAAGGTCACATGGTGCAATTCTCAGTGCTAATAGGAAAAGGTCTCCGCACGGTCATTTACCTGCTTTCTGCCGAGTCCTTTTACGATTACAGCTTTTATTTAGTTACTAATAAACCTCAGGACCTGATTGCTCCTTATTATCTGTTTTGTCTGTGATATTTATATTTCTGTCTTGTCCATACCAACCTGTCTTGAAAAACCAACATATCTACCAAATGTAATAACAATAGGTGCTATTTCTGGCCTTCTCGTTGACACTTTGAAAGTGCAGTGAGTCAGTCAGTGCTCGTGCAACATGGACGTCAAATGCGGATGTGAAATCTGGACATGGATTGCACAGTCACATGTTATACCCAGAGTAGTGCTGTTCATAAGAATCTCACGCAGGACGCTGTGTGGTCATTTACTACTGCATGACTCAATCAGTTTATCTGAAAGTGTTTGAACTCACGGGTGGATTAAACTTTTTTTAGCTGATGGCGCTCTTTTTTGTGTATTTTTGGCAGGTTCGGCCTTCATGATGGTGAACACTTCGGGACGATTTGCCGGGCAGAAAGCTCTGCTGCTGACACCCCAGCTTAAAGAGAATGACACTCATTGTGTCATCTTCCACTACTACATAGGAGGCAGAGACAACAGCCACCCAGGTCATCTAAATGTCTATATCAAAGAAAACAACAGTCCCATGGGGATGCCTGTTTGGAACGTGTCAGGTCCGGCCTCTCGCTCCTGGGCCCAAGTAGAGCTGGCCATCAGCACCTACTGGCCCAACTTCTACCAGGTGGGTCAGTGAACCGTGGTCTGATTCCAGGTACCACTTGCTTGCAACATCTCATTAGAAAACTTGGTTTCTCATTGTTAGCAGCCTTTGTAGTCAAGCCAAAGTCATGAAAGCCTGTTCACTGGGTGGAGCAAGACAAATGTATTATTTGAGAAGGTCCCAACAATCACACAGTGGCTCATTCAAAACATCTCGGATTATTGATTTCTGGGGCTATCTCAGTATCCTTGGTAATCTGTTCTCTCTCCTTTCCATCTGAGCCATCTCTCTTTTTCCAATTCTGAAATCTCATTTTCACTTACCAATGCACATGACTGCTGGCTAGGCCAAGCTGATTTCACACATGCCTGGTTATTAGTCTTCACTGGGCTTGTTCCACGAGTCCACCAAATGTTAATTGATGCAGTGCAACCCCTTAACCTCCCAATGGGAGACCTTTCCTTGGTGAATTATTTCATTATGGCCCGGCAGAGCTGGTCCACTGTGGAGCGGAGGGGGTGCCCTCCTGCCTGCTCATCATAGCCACCCCTGATAACTTAGTTAACATGACACACCGCTGAGTTTCTCACTCCAGAATGCAAGATAGGAAGTTTAATGAGAGGGGGCTCGGACAAAGGAAAGACACAATGAGCTGCAGCTCTCAGTAACAGTCACTGC
The DNA here is from genome assembly GCA_034769265.1 of Remorina albescens. Taxonomy (NCBI): domain Eukaryota; kingdom Metazoa; phylum Chordata; class Actinopteri; order Carangiformes; family Echeneidae; genus Remorina; species Remorina albescens. The sequence goes on along the minus strand of CM068478.1, from coordinate 4,933,699 downwards.
TGTCTGTTGATGGGGCACTGTCCCTTGTTTGACATAATGATGCAAAGTAAAATGTTTTCAGATTGCCTCTACGTACAACATTTGAAGGATTTTTTTTTTTTATGGAATCCATCCTGCATGCATGCTTTTGTGGTTTACACAAAATACAGATCCTGCGTCTGACCGCTGTCACCGACTCCTTTAAAATTAAAAAAGCAGAATCTTTTTCTTTGCTTTTCTCTGAGAAGTTCAGTCATTTTTACTTACTTTACTTTACTGCAGCTCCAACATGACAAACAAGTGGTGTGTTGCTTTAGATTCTAGGTGAAGCTCAGTCCTACTGGAACAGTTTAAAATGTTGCTCGCGGTGAGCATTTAGACCCAAAAATGACGTATTATGCTTTCCAGTGTGTTCAGGGGAAACTCCCAGCAGCTGTTGCCTTTCAAAGCCCAGAGGAAGGTCTGTCTCCATCTGTGACAACTTGGATAAATGTGAGGATGCTAATGATCCTAGCACACCTCTCAGACAAGAAAAGAAGGGCCGATGCTTGAAATTTTCACTAATTAACAAAGGGCACTAATCATAGGTATCTTTAATTGCATAGTATCCTATAGAATTGTCAAAGGAAGCCACCTGATACTTGGAAATTATTTTTTAATTGCCAGTAAGGCTTTTAGTCATCACACATCTTTCAGCCTTTGATAATTACTCTTCTGTCAGGTTGTTCCTAAACTTTTTAATTGAGATTTCCAAAATCTGTTGAATGGCACGATAAACACCACAACTTTCAGTAAACATAATACATTCTACACACACCTCGCATACGATATTCAAAATACGTGCTCGTGTGATAAGAGGAACACCTGTTATTAATGATAGCGTGGAAAACTTCACCATAGAGAAGAGGGAAAAAAAAGCCTATTGTCCTCATCTGTCTTGATTTCAATACAGTACAGCCTATGGCAGAGCTAATCAATCCTGCTGTAATGTACTACTTCGCCAAGTCCCTTAGGGATAACCAGCGTGGTGATGTAGACATTGAGTGTTGAGTTCACTGTCTGTCTCCCTGACAAATGAGAATGGCGAACTTTTCTGTGACATCAACAGCTTTGGTCCCATGTGAACATTTTCACTCCATGGGTCAGGTCCAATTATGCACTGCACTATCATTGATGTTGGAATCAATTATATCACAGCTATTAGGCAGGCTGACTGATGTCTGTTGAACAAACAAAGGATTTCAATTAGAGAGCGGGGGCCAGTTCATTTGTCTGGTGGCGATATATGGAGTGGTTGCCCTTTTAATTTCCTTTAAATTAGCCTGTAATGAGGCCATAATTGGCACCCAAGACATTCACTTTCATATTTCATGAGACAAAAAAAGAAATTTATAATTAGACAGCCTTATCTGAAGGCATCCTGCCTCCCAGATGACAATGGTAACTATCTCTGCTTCCCCATTCCTACGCTACAAAAAGGAATCTCAGATGCATGTGTGTGTGCAGCTTCGCTACAGCTGACAAGACACAAGTTTCTGGGTGACACCATGTATGGAACTTATCCGTTAATATATAGAGTTCGCTGTAAGATATAGGATTCTATTTAGGAAATACGGGCATGCAAAACATGTGCAGCAGTAGTGTGTGTGGTGTAACGGGTCCCTGCACCACGCCCTGGTGTTTGGAAGGGACTGGCATTCTGTTTCCCTTTTTATCACGCTGCAGACAGTGAAGCACATAACTCTGACCTTCTGCTGGGACACGCCCTCCGTCACAGCTTGGGACCATTTGTTTTGCCCCTTAAAATAGGATCGAGTTAGCCCAGGACAGCACAGTTGCACTCAATTTTAAGGTTTTGTGCTGTCAGAAATGGCAACAAACATGTCAAGCAAGTAACACTAGACACAGAGCAACTGTGAAGTGCAACAGCAGGTCCTTCTCATCGTTTTTTAAGAATTCATCGAATGGTTAGTTCAATCACGTTATGGGAAAAGCATATGTTCACACTTGTGGTGGCATCTAGCCACCCAGTTTTTTGTTTTTTTTGTTTTTTTTTTCTATTTTTCAGCTTTTGAGGCTTTCACCTAAGAGATTTTTAAACCAACTTTATCTTTAATGACAAATAATACAAATGAATGAATGGAAAATAGCAGCCAAGAGCCACTGATGCAAGCTAATCTTAAACTATGTGGAGATTTATGCATCGCTGATTTAAACTGCTTGCACCACACAAACATGTTCGTACAAGGAGTAACAAAATCTTCACAGCCAGTAACTGCCAAGTGTAACGTTATCTTGCCCTCTTTAGAGTGAACAGTAAGTGAAGTCACAGAATCTGGTGGACACTTCTGACCCGACCTGACCCTGATTCTGGATTAAAATACTGTTTAATGTTGGTATAGACTGAAAAGATTTGGAATGGCAGGTCATATTTATGCCACTAATATTAACAGACAACATTTTTTTGTCCATGCTATCGCAGTTGTTGTTCAGACATCGGGCAGTGCTGACATAGACACCTGCTGTCGCTCCCTGATCGGGTCTTATCAGTCAGGACTATCAGTGGTGAAAGCAACACAGATACTGAATTAAAGTGTTACTGACCTTTTTGGCTTAACTGGTGGCTGATGGTATAATAGTATGACTGCTTTCTGCTGTTCATCTGTAACACGTTCGTGAAACTAATCAGCTGCACTCAGGTAGACAGTAGACAGGTAGACAGCGAACATGAATGATGTGATTGAATGGACGGAGCTTGCGTCTGATACAGAGTTAAAATGATTGCCTGTCCAGAGATGACTGTTTTGAAATCCTGGTTTGTATTAGCGTAACTTCTCCCTTGAAAAAATAAATTCTCCTCGTGTTTTTATATATAGACTAAGAAAGAAGAATGACTTAGATTTAAAAACAGAGTCGCTGCTTAATAGAACTGCAGATAACCAACTAAGACACTACATACATTTTATGGTGCAACCCAGTTGACCAAATCAGTTGTTCATTTTAACACATATTGCAAAGCGCGCACAAATGAAATCAGATGACCCTTTAAACATGTTAGGCGTTTCACCTCCCGTACACTCCATGTTTGTCGCAGACTGTGGGCTAATCGTCTCAAGACTCAAACTTAATTTAACACTTGCATGTCATAACATCTATCAACTGTGACATATTGTGGAAATAATGTCATTGGCCCGCAGCTGTGTGACCAGCTGCGGCTCTGCTGAGAGCAGGACTGCATTAGCGCGAGCTGGACTTTCTCTGTCCACATGAGCAGCCTCACTCAAGTGCCGTTTGAAGACACGCATCCATTTATCACCACAGTTATGAGTCTCCTCTCTCCTCCTCAGATTGTGTTTGAAGTGGTAACCTCAGGGCAGCGTGGCTTGCTGGCCATCAAAGACGTCGTGGTCCAGGGCCACCAGTGCAGTAAGTCCTTTTTCCCTTCACCATAAAAGAATATCATCAAACAGTCATTGTCCTTTCCATGACACTCTCCCAAATACCTGCGTCGTTGTTCTATTCAAGGCCTCCGAGTCAAACAAAAGCCCTTGAAAGAGTATGCTACAGTCAATCCAAAGCATAAACCTCCCTCCTCTGAATTCCCTGAAGATTTATGAGCACACAGTTGACACACTGGAGTGTGCTTGGGATATAATGTTGGAGTGGCTGTGTTAAATCTCTCCTACGAGAGACAGAAGAAATAGTGCAAAAGAAGATGAAAAGCAAATACAGTACTACCATACAATATGCCTCTGTTTGTGTTTGGATTACACCATCTCTCTCCTCCCATCAGGATATTGAGTAAAACGTCTCATCTCTCAGATGTTCGGCGTTCTGCTACCCGTGCTGAATAGAAGTACAAGCACTTAAGAGCGCACCGTGGAGCAAATTAACATGTAATCACAAGCATATTTAGAATTTTTCTGCTTCTGCATTTGGGATTGACTGCTGCTGGGGGAGTACAAGATGAGGACTATTCTGGATTCCTTGAGTGCCAAGCACCACGTTAAGTCCATATGGCACTCCTTAAGTTTATAGTTTATTACACTCTACAGTTTAAAGTCAAAATCGATACCACATGGGTTTTCACCTATTGATTTATACCTCAGTCTACCACTCATAGCTTAAGCATCAAGCCCCGATTGTTAGGCGCTAATGAGCTGGTAACCATTTGAAAGCAGCTGAATTCTACAAATGTTATGTCAATAAGATGGATTTATACAGTGAAAGGTGTTGCATATAAATGTATTTGAGTCAGTCAATAAGGGCTTGTGACGTGATCAATGTTCAAATGTGTAAAAATGCGAGCGGATCAATAACCCATTCAGAGGCAATCGGGTTTCTCCAAGTGATAAGCAGAGTGATGGGAGTAACTCTTCAGTGGAGCACAGCCAATTAATTTTCTATTCATACGGCCGTGTGGAATATTTAGCACAAAGGTGTGATTATGCCACTGGGTGGTCTGTCTTTCCCTTCATCATTAAGGAAGACATTAGAAATTGGGTGGATTGACAGGACAAAGTTACAAAGGCGGTATAGTTTGAAGACGAGGTTATAAAATATTAAGTAGAAGTGAAAGTCTCAATGATGAAAGTGATGGAATTAGCTTTTGCCACGTCTTCAGAGATTTGGATATGTTTCGAATCAAGGTCGCTCCACTGAATTGCCCTATTTTCTTATGCAGAATAGCAGCGCTAATCAAAAATGTTCTACATAAGTTACTTTCTGTGGACTATCCCAGTCGGTGGTAATGAGCACAGTTAGAAAGAGAATAATGCTGTTGGAAAAAAAAAATTGCTCAATCAATGAAAGGATGAAGTTGGGAGACAGCAGAAATTGGGTTTTTGGTAGGTGCAAGTTTGGCCTCAGGTGTCTCATTTGAAAGACTGAGTTGAAATAGAGCTTTCAAACTGGCACCAGAATCAGGTATTGAGGGGTACGAGATAGTGAGATAATCACACGATCCGTTCAAGGCAGCTTCTCTCATTTCTCAAATTTTACATACAATACAAATCTCGGCACCAGAGTAACAACAGTGGAATTTGATGACGCAACGTCTAAACTCGACATCTTAACATATCATTGGAGAGCTCGGCTGTTGTCGGATAAATGTTTGTCCTTTTTCTTAGTGAACACACCTCATTTCCTGACCATAAAGGGAGTGGAGGTCAACGCCGGACAGACCGCCTCGTTTCACTGCACGGTCAACGGACGCAAAAGGGACAACTTCCGCCTGTGGCTCCAGGTTAGTGTCACTTTTTTAAATCCCATGTAAGAATCCAAATCACAGTCTTAAAGAACTGGGCCCGTTGGAAATGAAATTGCCTTACGGAACAGATGTAATCTTCTGAACTGGAGTCAGAGGTGCACCTGCTGGTCCACAAGACCCGCAGGCCCGAGCTTTTCTTTGCTCAAGTCACTCATCAAAGACGCAGCAAAAGCTTCAATTTATCCGGGTGAAGTGAGGCCAGATGGTAATAACTGCCAATTATTCCAGAACAAAAATAAAAAGCAAAGTATCGGTTATTATAACCTGTCAAAATCACTGAGTAACTGACAGTAATGCTCACTCTCAGAAACTCTGAGAAAATGCTGCTTGTTTTAGAAGTTAAATTATTAAGATCCAAAGTAAGAAAGACTTTTATTAGTTTGGGATTCTAACCTGCAGCCTGTCTCCCTCCCACTCCTGAGTTCCTCTCAGGAAACTACGGGTCTTCGTTAATGTCTGCATCAATGAAATCAAGCCAACACATTCCCATTTTGCTTCAGTGTTTCTTCGTATTTCACCTGCTCGCTGTGCTTCCGGAGGCCTCTACGTCTGGAAGGCAGGGGATTACAATTGTTTCAGATCACTGCACTATGGTCTTAACCTATATAGACATCGGCTCTGCGGATACTGTGTACTATATCCGGCACAACTGAGTTGCACAGCACTCTAAAATTGACCTTGATCCGAGCAGCAAAGGTAGTGCATCTGGCAGACATAACCCTGCTGGCTCTGCTGCTAAGCACGCTGTCACACATGTGATCAGTGGGAGCATGACGCCGGGTAAAGGTCCTCTGCCAGGTACTCCATCATTTTAACAAACACGTCCTCATTAGCACAGGAGCAGGAAAACAAACATTAAGTGAAGTCCCTTGATGACAGTAATGAAGAAATATTTCTAATGAGCAAATGTCCCCCATCTGCCTGCTGTGAAGGGTGACAGCTGGGGAGAGCCCACTGCGAGTTCGCGAGTATATGTGTACTTGCATCCTCGTGTGATAAATGTTTTCCCTGCTATCAGCCACCGATGGGAATGATAGGACACGAACATGCACGAGAGATGGGGCCGAAAAAGTGCACTCAACAGGAGTTTCTGAAGCACACAAGGTCAGGCCACTTTGCTTATTAAACCTTTTTCCGTATTCGAGGCTCACTCGTGTGTTTGTCTCGGATCCAAACAGGGCATCGCTGGGCGGGAGGCTCCGATGAAAGCCACTAAACCTTGGAACAACCGCCGCTTCATCGGCACTTTCGATGTGGAGAACACAACCAAGGGTGACTCAGGTCGCTACCGCTGCATTGTCCACTCCGACAAAGGGGTTGGAGTGTCCAATTATGGCGAGCTAACCATAAAACGTAAGTATTGGTCCCCGAAGCAGAGCAAGACACAAACACGGGCCTATCTGAATGAAAACAGTCTAAAACAGTGGAAGTGTTTCTTCCATCCACACGACCTCCATGTGCACAGCAATGTCAGCTGAAAATAAACAGGAAATGCTGCGTGTTCGTAGATGAAAATGTCCGCTCAGGCGATACTAAAAATACTATCTTTTTATGTTGATTTGTTATCCAGAGGACTTTAATACTTCCCCCTGCAAAGGCTGTCCTTGACTGAGCACAATACCCCCAAAAAGATCACAAAGGCAAGAGGCACCAGGGTTTACAGTAACCTCCCTGATATTTCACTCCTGCAGTCATTTGATATGAATTTATGGAGTCGTCTGAAACTAAATCCTGCAAGGCCTCACTTTCCTACAGCCCTATAGCCCGGTAATGGCCTTCTATATTTCTTCACCTCAATTTTCTCCCCGTGCTCTCAATTGAATTTACTGCTCCGTTTTTTTTCTTTCTTTCTTTTTTTTTTTTTTGTCTCCAAGCTTTATGTGATTGATAGGTTTAATCCTGGCTGTCCAGATTGAGGTCTGTCAATCATGTGAGAATGGCCAGGTCCAGACACAGCAGAGTGAAAAGGAAGATAAAGTCTCTCTGCCCGAGTGTATCAGTGGGCTTCAGTGGTGTACTCAGAGAAAATTTACTGACACACTGGAGGCTTTCTAAACCACACTTGTGCATAAATTCAGCAGCCCAATCACCCGCACATCCTCGCACTTACACTTACTCACTAGACAGCGATATTTTTGCTGATTACTGCTTTCAATTTGTTACTTGATTTATTCCCCCCCCCCCTTTTTTTTTTTTGTAACAAGTCAAACCAGTTAAATGTTAAGTGCTTTTGTCATAAATATTTCAAATGCAGTAATTGTCTAGATTTAGGAATTCATCGACTCTTGTAACACAATCCATTTTGAATTCTGCAGAGATTTCACACCCCGATGGCTCCGACATAAGCTAACTCGTCAAAGGAAGAAAAGAGGCGTTTTCACAGTTCACGGTAGTGTTACACATTAAAAAAAAAAAAAAAAAAAGCTGATATCTCCTCTTATCGTAGCAGTCGTAAAACAAGAGCTTAACCCTCCTAGCATAGTGTATGAGTCGTAAATCCTCCTTTAAATGTGTTCGATGCGTTCCGTGACTCGTTTTTGGAGAAGTGACCGTGGAGAAATTCTGTGGATTATGAGGCTGCTACAGTCACACACTGTATCAGCCCCCCCCTCACATACACCCTCATTACCATACACTGCCTTTTTCTTTAACATGAGGAGAGTGAATGCTTGATTATCCCAGATAATCACTTCTGCTTTCATGCCAGTATTCAGACAGATTTATGCACCTATGTGCAAGTGCACGGCATGTATTTCCAGAGCGTTGTTCAGATTGGCCGAGCGAGCCCCAGTTTTCCCGTTCCCCCTTCCCCTGGTGATGGGCTCTCCTGTAGTGCAGCCAGTGGTTCTGAAAGGTGGTGGGGGGGGGTAGGGGGAGGGGGAGGGCAGCGGGGGTAATTACACCCTGTCCAAGTGCTGGCTTTTTTCTTGGCCTGGTTGGAATCACCTGGAGCCCTCTGCTCCGAAGTAGGATTCTGGGTCACGCTATCAAACTCAAGTCTGCAGAGGCGCCGCCATGTCTGCGATAATGAGAGGAGCCGCCAAAAAATCGAAGGCCGGCCAGTTGAGCCTGTCATATTTTCCGTGGCCACCTCTTCTCATATCAGGAGCAGATCAATTCTGTACACGCAGCAGCCCAATTAGGAGTGCACACAACATAATGAGGACCTCTTGTATTTCAACAAGAGGAGCTCAGTGGATTCATTCATTCATTCATCTTCTACCGCTTATCCATTTCCAGGCTGTGGGGGGGTGCTGGAACTAATCCCAGCTCACATTGAGTGAGGGCGGGGTACACCATGGACAGGTCGCCAGTCCATCACAGGGGCAACACACAAAGACAGACAGAGACAAACAACCATTCACACTCACACTCAGACCTACAGACAATTTAGAGTCACCAGTTAACCCAAACATGATGTCTTTGGACAGTGGGAGGAAACCCACGCACCAGTTTTGAGAACTGATTTATCATTGAAGTGGCAAAAAGCCAAATAAAAAGTAGTTCCATTTTGTATAATTGTGGATTTTCTGTTTCCCGCTGTGTTGTATTAGTGATTGTGTTTTGGCAAAAGAAGCAATGTCAAGTCCCCACCAACTTAAAAAAAAATTGCATATAATGACCAAGGACAATGAGTGTTGCAGTTTTAGCTTGAGTATATTCTTCTTCTGCTTCTGGTACACCAGTATATATATGTATGTGTATGTGTGTGTGCCACTTCATGTGTATTAGTGTGTTTTTGTGCGATTGCGTCCTGGCACGCAGGCAGGCATGTGCTGAGACGCAGCTGGCTGGTCAAAATCACGACAACAGCTGCTCGCTGACCCCGCGTATGGCCGCCACTGTCATACCCTCGCCATTGCCCCGCTGTAGCCAGCGAAAGGGCTCGGTTTGGTGCCGCTTCCAGGGAACCCCGTGAAGCCACCTCACGCGGCTTAAACGGTGGGAACTGAGTTGTTAATAGCCTAAAGTGTCCAGCACTTAAGTGTATTTCACCAGAGTAATCCGTCTGCTGTGGCTGTTGAATGGGGGATTGCTGCACCTGCAGGAATGAGTTCATCACCATAACAGGCTGTTGCTTTCGTGAAGCAATAACTTATCGGAGTTAAATGAAATGCTTATTGCTATAATATGTCATGCTACTTGCATTGTTGCTGCAGTGGTCTCAGGTGATTATGCCAAACAGGGGATTGAATGGCAGCAGTGGCCTCCATGCATCATAGTTGAGGAAAAGCACGTTCTCTGTAGGGAATAAAGATTGATTGGACGACTGAAGAGCTCGTGCTTGATGCCTCGGACATGAGCATCCTACAGTCAGATAGTTTCTCAAGTAATCATTTTAAATGATGTGAGAGGGAAACTGATGGCCATACGATACAGTATCATGACTTCATTGGTCAGATTTTGTGTCGCTGAGTTTGTCATCCTGTGAGCCAGTCATGATTGAGTCAGCAGCAAGAGACCTTTGTCATACTTTGACGGCCATTTGGTCCTGTGTATCATAAGGTGTCACCACAGAATGAGTCTATTGACAACTGTGTCAATAAATTCTGGTAAAAACCTGCAGCGCTCGCCTCCTACAAGGCCAGATTGTATTTTATTAAACGAAAAACAACAGATTTTTTTTTTCAGATTTCTCTCTTTTTCTTTCACCAACTTCCTTTACAAAGTTCTAACATTTAATTGTTTCTTTAATGAATGAAGACACTTAATAAGCAATAAAAGAAATTACATCTAGTCCTTTAATTGGACAGGCCATCTGCTTTTCTCAAGAGAGAAAAAACTAAACAAAACATAACAGCCAGAGAACTGCAACAAAATCTTGGTTATCTTTTCTCCAAAGAAAATATGACATCAAATACTATTACATTATCAATATGATTTGATACACAGCCATGCCGTGAATGACTCTGTTGTTGTTTTTTTTTTTTTTTCAAAACAAGCATGTTGTTCCACCCAGATTTTGGATCCACTCACTCTCCTGTCTGGCTCTGGCACGCAGACCGGTGCGCCGTGTGCAAGTGCTGGTTGAGGACTTGCTGGATTAGCTGGTTCGCTCTAGGTGATATTTGACAGCAACGCTGGAAACTCGGATTAGTGGGAGTTTAGGTAGCTGCGGTTGAGGTCATCGTGGGGTAACCATCTGCTGAGGGAGAGCCTCCAACTCTCTGTAGGACACCTCAGCCTCTTCCTGACGTGCCTGAAGACTTCTCCCTCTCCATGACAACTCCACGAGAAGCAACCAGTCAACTAATGGCATTATTCTGTTACATGTGTGTGCTCATTAGAGCTGCTCGCTGTGGCCTCTGGGATGTGTAACTATTGTAGTACGTGACAAGGGCAGATTCCTAAGCAATGCTTAGGCTGCCGGTTGTAGCTCTTTGTTGGCAGTAGTTTCTGGTTACACCTGCAGACGCTGTCTGAAGCATGAGAGGCATCCAAGTGAGAAGTCGGAGGACTCTGCAGGTTGAAAACGTGACTGAGACTCTTTATGTAAACATGTCTGTCAAAGGTGACGTGAAAACATTAAACACATCACTAACAAAATGTTCCCACGGACTTAAACTAGAAGTATGTATTAAAAACATGTTCAAGTGTTCCCACATTGTTCCCACACCAGGTTATATAATAATGCAATCCTGAAAATAACAGTTGAAATAACATCTCTGACATTTCAAGAAGCCTCATTAAAGCAGAAATGGCACAAGGTTTAGTTAAAGATGAGACAAATATTGGTGATATAACGGAGAAGAAAAAAAGGTCAGCTTCGAGGTTGACATTGAATACACTTGTCTGAAAAATATAAACTTATACAAGAAGAGAAGAATTTGACATTACTCTTTAGAAGTATCCAAACATCCAGACTGAAGCTGGAAATAACCCAAGAATAGATACATTCCAATTTTAATTGGGAAAAAAAAGCCTCAATTCCATGAACAGCAGAGTCAGAAAACATGTCTCTCGTATTTTCAAACATCATTGAACCCACCATCACGCTGTTTGCCGTACTGATTGTGCTAGAATGAGGAGTTTGATGACAATTTCTCAGTTCAACTTCAGTCATTTCAATCATATTGTGGAGAGATAAAACATTTTCAAACAATTTTAACTATTTCAATTATTTAGCAGAAAATAAAAATCTATCCACTGCATTTATTTGACAGCCATAGTTATTAATTACTTAAAAAAAAAAAGTAAGGTTGATGGGGAGATATAATTGAGAAGTAGCATATTAATAAAAAAACCCTAAATGATTCCTCAAGTCAATGTTGAATAGTTAATTAATACCAACAGCAAGTGCAGCACATAAACACAGATACTGACTAAATGCTACTTCTGGTTTGGAGTGAAAATCAGCCCTTTCTGGATCGACAAAAACTTTATTTTGGGCATATTTATTACACATATCATACGTAGCAACTGAAGCACATGCACAATACGTCAACAAATAGTTGCCTCAAGTTATATTATAGACTTTCCATAAAGCTTTTTAGATTTAAAAAGAAATCCAACATTCTGCAGCCGTCATGAGCTGAGAGATTAATCCAGCTTCAGATTCAGAAAAAAAGAGAGATGGCAACTACAGTAACTATCAATTACCACAGGCTTTTCCATAGAAGGCCTCTGATTGAAATCAATAAGTTGTTCAATGGGAGCAGCATTTGCCAAGTGACTTTGTTCACACCTCTGCTAGAAGTTCCCGTCACTTTCAGAATGCGTGTAATTACAGGACTCAGTCAGTTTACTGTGAAATATTGATGAGATATTCCATTCAGCTGGAACTATTGATTGTTACATGAATCTCCTTGGATACCTTGTTTACTGGAAAACATGAAGATACTCCTCGTGTGTCTCAAGGGAATTTTGATGTGGTTGATTGCCTAAAAGAACAAATTGATTTTGAGCATCATGTTTGCTTGGTTCAACCATTTGTCACCAGTTATTTTCCCAAGAATGGTATTTCTTTTTGCTTAAATTACTTAAAAATACATAATTGGTTTCTGTATTGCAAAGACTTTTAACAAATTCGCCATTGTACTGCGTTTATCTAACATCAATCAAAAACGTTTTGTTTCCCCAGAGCCCCCCGTGCCTATCGCACCGCCACAGCTGACGGCTGTCGGTGCCACGTATCTTTGGATCCAGTTGAACGCCAACTCCATCAACGGCGATGGTCCGATCATCGACAGGGAGGTGGAGTACCGCACGGTGTCGGGAACCATGTACGACCTGCAGCCTGTAGACAAGACCACACATAAGATCGGCCACCTGGACCCAGACACAGAGTACGAGATCAGCGTTCTGCTGACCAGACCTCTGGAAGGAGGCACAGGAGCCCCAGGACCCCCCCTGAGGGCCAGGACCAAATGTGCTGGTGAGGCCAACAAATACCATTACTTACATAGCACCTATGGGATTTTGGGAAATTTTCCATATTATTGTTTTGCAGCGTCACATGAAAACTCTCCTAAACCTGATCATAGATGATGTTACAGAGGTTGTGAATTTCACGCATGCAGCACGGGTACGCGTAGAAGCTACACCAACTTGAACATTTGAACAGATTTTCTCCGACTTTTACAAGTGAACTAGAGTTAACCTCGTCAATCCATTCATAATCAAAGGTGAAAGGCACTGCGAGGGGAACATAATGTGTTGATCGGAGCTCAGTCTTGAACATAATGGAAGCGTAGTTACCTTGCACACAGCAAAGCATCTAATGTCGTGCAAAGTATTATGAAATTGAGGACATGTGCATAATGCAAACCTCTTCAAGACGCACCAAATTCAGGACTGCTATGTCAACACAAGTACATTGTGTGCAGAAATAATATAATAATGAAATGCAAATATGCAGAGAGAAAACATCTGCTATTCAAGGTATGAAATGTAAGTTTTCTTCATTAAAATGTTTAAGAATGACTACACACACGCACGCACACACTCACTTACATTTTCGAACATAGTAAAATCCATGATCTTAATGGTCTGTTTGACTTTATTGCCCAACTGTGTCATGTCTCCAATGCACATAAGTTGTGCCTGTCAGAAGGTCAAAATGAACTTTTTATGTTTCCTCCACATTTTCAAGATGCACTTCTCTCCGTGGTCATCTTTAACCACATATTTAAACCGGATGAAGGATTTTAGTTGTTGGGTATCTGAATCTTAAGTTTTAAAAAGGAGTACTGAGTAAATGTTAAACAGCTCTGCTCCTCATTCCTCCAAGGTGGCCTGTGCAAATCACACGGTGTGATATGTCATGAAACTGTCCTACTCTGTTCCTCCTGCTCTTAGTCAGCAGGTCTCTTTGTTTTGAAGAGAAGGACACCTCCTCTATGAATAATTGGGCTTTTGCCGAAAAGCTCCTGAACTATTGACATTGAGAGAATCCAAACAATGAGAAGCTGATGACAAGTGTGGCTAAGACAACTCACATGATCTTGTGCTCCCACCAAATGGCGTCTTTGTTTAGTTTTTTTTTTTTTTTACAGTGAAGCCTCAACCAGCAGTAGTTACCTTCTGTGCCTTTTAAGTGGGAAAAAAAAAAAAAAAAGGTCCTTTAGGTTGCAGAACTGGTAAAATTGCAGTTGGTGCAATGTAGTGAGATTAGCTGCTTTGTGTCTAAAAACAAAGATAACACCTCTGTCTCAGCTAATGGCTGAAAAACGAGGAGGAGTCCCAAAACAACGATAGAATCGTGCATCAGAGAACAAAAGTACTTTACTTCGATAAAGACGGATAGAGATACGGAAATTTATAACAATCATGAAAACGGAGGTCAAAGCAGTTCAGGGTTTTTCTATAATTATTCTTTTATTGCTGACTTCAGCTTGTGTTGAGTTTGCTCCTAATTTAGTCCTGCATACAAAACATTTCAAAAAGTATACAAATCACCCCTGCATACAATAAATAGCCATCAGGGCTCCGTAACTGGTAATGCTGTGCTTTCTCTAAAGCCTCATTGCATTTGAAGCAAATAACTGCAACTTACAATTGCCCAGCATATATCATTGCCAATTTACTTAGGCAATTATTTTCTATAGTAGACAAAGCCTTTTTGCTTCCATTGTTTGCCCTTATAGATCATCATTAAGGTATTTGGCATGTGGACATTAATTGTCTCTTTTCTAAGTAATGCATTCTGCGGCAGACACCCAGATCAATTAGAGCTGTGCATACTCCTGAAGCTTTATATGTAACAGAAAAACTGATCAAACCTGTGAACCAAAAGTACAGCCCGTTTAACTCTTAACTCTTCTGGCTGTTTGGAACAGCTGTGCGTCACAGTAATGAATATGATTTATAGTTTGCAGAAAAACTGCCCCTGCACATGGTTAACTTTATCACTACTCGTTTATTCAGCCTAATTCTCATTCCAAATGCTCTGCAAGCTTCTTAATCCATCAGCAACACAGATTGATATCGTGTGTGAAGCGGAGTGGCACCTTAAATTTGGACCATTATGTTGCTGTTACACTGTGTGCCAGTCAAACTCAAACATATACATAAACACTTTGAGAATGCCTGATGATATTGTACAAATTGTCCTTCTCACAACATTAACCAGCTAAATTCCCATGCTGTACCAGGATGCCAACTCGGAGAACAAAACAAACCCGGGCTCAGCAGTTTCCATGGCTAATGCTGTTTGGTGTCCAGAGAAATGCTGATGAAAATTAGATTTTTCTCCCTTCCCTGCCCAGGGTGTAACCCCCTCTTCCCACTGTGAAGGTCATCAGCTTATTCATTTTTAGTCAGCCTGATAGGGATGAATGGCCCTACCTGTGCGGCCTTCGGCACCAGGCGTAGCTTCTGCAGGGGTCCTGCCCCTTGGCCACCCCGCCTGTCACAGTCGGGGAGATTGATGGCCCTGGCCCCTGAAGTGTGTTTGAGGAAGCAGCTCTTGATCTTGTCCTACTCTCTGCTGGTCCTCCCCACTGACAGGCCGGGCCTCAGCAGAGCACCTAATTGAACGGTTAAGACTCACGAGGCTGTGTGATACATCACTGTTGATACAGACAGGCCCAGGGACTAACTTCCCCTCTGCCTGCGCTGCTGTCTGGAGGCACTAATGAAAATCTGTGGCCACTTTAAAACGCCGTCTCTTGCATAATTATTCATAACCATGCCTTGGTCACATCACAAACTGAGCAATGTTTCTGATGACAAAGGATGTTTTAATTCAATCTCTGTAAAATGGGGAATGTATAATGCAAGGATGCCATCAATTCAATTCAGAAGCAGGAAGAAGAAAGGGGTAGCCTTGAAAGATTTTCTTTCCCATGAAGCACTTTCATTACTTTCTGAGTGAACATCAAAAGAATGTCTTATCCAAGGCTCTGTGATTGCTTTCGGGGGTTATTTGTGTGTTTCAAGGGCTTGTGGAGTGATTCAAACAACATTTTGCTTTTGCAAATCCTCATGTATTTGCACTTTCAAATTTCTCAACTTGTCACAATTTCTCATTTTCCTCTTTTCCTACCGGCCGAAATCACTTTCCAAATACTTCTGAACGAAAAAGAGAGAAAAGCATTTGGTAACTGTGTTGCTTTTCATGAGAAACTTGTGTCTCTGTGAAGTTGTTTACCACTTCAGAGTGCTCCACACCTGGTAAGTGCTACTTGAAGGAAGTCAGTGTAATATCAGGTGATGCCCTAGGATCACAGCAGGGTACTCTGCATTTCAGCAACACTATTGAGAGTCCATCTCACACAGAGAAACCATTTCCAGCCCACACTAGGAAGGCAGATAGGCAACTCTTAAACAACTACTCCCCAGCGGTCTGAGCTGTACTTCATATCTGTGTGGGAAAGTATTTGCTGGAACTTTCCTGTCTTCACAAATACAGGCTGAGAAAATCCCGGTCATGTGTAAATCAATTAACTAAACTAATTTTTTGACTGAGTCGGAGTAAGGTCTCTGCATGGTGTGTTTATTTCCACACAGTACTTATTTATGATGTAGCAGGGATAACTTCATACTCGTTTCCATCGTAGACAAACAGTCTGTCCGATGTGCTTTAGCTCCGCCTTTTAGCCTTTGCTCTCCCACTGGCTCCCAGGCGCTTTCAAAAATGGCAGTACATGATGTCCATGCTGGGTCCAAACACCTGCTCAGACTTCAGCCTCTGCCAATTCCACATCTCCATCTATAAGTTGTCTCCATCTGCGCTCTGGCACCATGTGGGTGTAGTCTCATCTGTTTGTTTTTACTTTGCCATTCTGTTGCACTGAGTGCTATTAAACACAAGGGAATCAGCATTAATCAGGGATCAGCCTTCGTTTAAACAGTTTATAACAGTGGAGAGCAAGGAGGAGCTGTGCAATTAATGTTCACCCACACCAAGGTTGGATATTTGCATTTGCATTCAGTTGATTTGCAAAAGACCAGGTCTGTTTTAATGCAAATGAGGATTGCGTCTGCATCTGGCATCATAGAATCACTTTGTCAATGACGCCAAGTGTTCAATATATGCTTTTAAAAAAAAAAAAATCTCCTTATTCAGAAAGCTCATCTTCATCAAGATAAAATGAATAATATTGACCCTCACACTAAAGGTTAGAGAGGGTAGCTTTGCTTTTAAAACAACAACATATTGCATGCGGAGTGAGGGGTGCCATCATGGTGCAGCGGAACTTGTGGATGTTATTCTAAATACTAAATCGAAAAACATTACAATATTCTAATATCCATTAATTCAGTCTCATTAATAGCCGACTTCCTGGATCACGCACACAAACACTGGAAAGTAGCACTGAGGTCGTCATGAAAAATCATATACCCGTCTATCTCTGGAAAATCCACCATTCCTTTCACCACCTTTTCTTTTGACTAATCAGACAGGTTAATGTGACTTAAAGTCTGTCATTTTTTTTTTTACCATTGTTCACTTGTCAAAGGAGGCTTAAAAAAAGTACCAGAGCCTTTTGCCAATGTACTTTTAATTTGTCAAAAAAAAAAAAAAAAATGGCTTGACGTCAGGACAGTTAGGACTCTTACCTCTTGCATAAAGTTTTCAAATGTTCCACTTTGAAGAACTTGTGCCAGATTGTAGTGTGATCCAGAGGCTCAAATCCAGTCAGAAATTCTGCAAAACTGAAAAATAAAGGTGTGAAAAGTGTCTGAAGAGAAGTGCAGGAAGGATCCAGTGCAGTTTTCTCTAAGGGGATAATTGTTAGCCTGCTAATCTGGTTAGCTCCAGATTCCAGTTTATATTACTTAGGTGAATTTAAGTGCGTCAGTATATTTCGCCTTGCTATTTCTTGGTCTTTACATTTTACTAACAAAGGCAGAATGATGACCTGTCAAAGTTTATTGCCTCATTCATGTCTACAGATCAAACTGCCTGATATTGAGGTCTAACCCTTAATGATTAGTGCTGCTTTTGTGTTTTGTTTTGTTTTTTTCCTTTCTTTTTTTATTATTTCATAGGCTGAGATGGAGCTGATCTGTCTGTCTGGGCCTGAAGGGAAAAGCTATTGTTTGCTGGGATTTGATGGGTCTAATTAATACTATTGTTGCGTTACCCAGCGAATAGAAGCTCACCTCTTCACCTCACTATCTCAGATAACATTGGTCTGGTTTACCAAGTACAATAGGTGGCAGTCATG
The DNA here is from genome assembly GCA_034769265.1 of Remorina albescens. Taxonomy (NCBI): domain Eukaryota; kingdom Metazoa; phylum Chordata; class Actinopteri; order Carangiformes; family Echeneidae; genus Remorina; species Remorina albescens. The sequence continues at coordinate 4,915,837 of CM068478.1, read as the reverse complement.
TGACCTATAGGGTTTATATATTACCGCGCCACAAATGAAAAGCACTGGGTTGAGGCCCATTGAATTTGTGTTCTTTTGTCAGTCATAGAAAACAGGGTAGATTGAGTTTGGTGTGTGGGAAGGTTATAGTAGACCCGGAATAAAAGTCTTTTTATTGCAGGGGGGTTGGAAGTAGAATGGCGAATTGTTTTCTATGATATTGGCTCCGCAAAACGCAATTCGTGTTCTTCTCAAGGACACATCTTCAAACAACTGCTGCTGGAAAGGAAGACAATAGAGTGGAGCGAGATTCCACGTTTATCACTGTTTCATTATTATTATTTCCCTCACCTCCATCGCTCCGTCTATCCATTTCCTATACACAGAGGAACTGACACTCAGAAAAGAGACGTGCACGCAAAAAAAAAAAAAATAATAATAATAAAAAATACTCTGGTGATGACCACATAAATTTGGGCTCAACTAGAGCAGCATCTTCAGTTATCACTGACGTTGTTTGCATCCCCACCTCTTAAACCTCGGGAGGATGATAAATAGTGGTAGTTTCGTCAGTCTTGGGAAGATCCTTTTTTTTCTTTTTTTTTTTTCAGCTGTTTTTAAATTTGAACTGAAATGCTTCTCAAGGTCTTTAAATGTTTCTATTCTCCATGTTAAATTATTCACGGTCTATCTGGTGTAATTTTTGTCACAGATTTTCTCCATCCTTTTGCTGAATTATAGATGTCCCATTCCCCTTTGCAAGGCGTCCAGGAAGCACTCATTCAGTCTGGTTGTATAACTCTAACTCAAGAAAATTTCCCCATCTCCTTCTCAGCTAAAGGACGGAAATGTCAGGAAGGCTGCTATTTATTCCCTAATAATTCCCCCCCCCAGCCTTAGATAGCAAGATCTTAGACCTCATCTATCTGCCTTAGTAGGTGGCTCAGAAAACACAGCAGCCATTTCACAAAGTCAAGCGCTTCACTTTGATTTACACTCTTGGTAACACCCTGAGTTGAGCGTGACACATGCAAGTTTTTATCAACAAATGACAATGCCACGCGGGCCATCTGGGAAGTGTTGAAGTTGAATAATCACCTTGGTAATCTCCCCATCGCTCCTGTAGAGCTTGTGTCCCCAGTCAGTAAATGAAGGGCTGGTGTTCTCTGTCCGTTTGTAAGCTCTAACCACAGGTGTCTTCTCCAGGAACCTGAACATGAAACATGAAGGCCGGTCCGTCGGTGGAGACGGGTGTGCATCGGGATGTATATCTGTTAAACCACAAGGAGGATTTGGGGGGGTTGTACCTGACCCCAACCACACAGCTTTATTGGTCGAAACAAAATGAAAGATTGCTTTAACCGGTTCCACCTCCCCTGCCTCTGCTCTTCCCATCAACCTGGCTGCCAATTTGTTTTCATCTGGTGGCTGGACTTTCACTTCCCCTCACCTTTTACTCCTGAGACACACTTGCTATGTTTCTTTGTTTAATCCCTCTAAATGGTCTGTGATAGGGGGGGAAAAAACGCTCCTGACATTTTATACGCTGCTGCTTATTGATTTATTTATTTATTCTCTCTCTATCTTTTGAGATAAGTCGGCCAAGAAGTGCCACATTTTATGTTTTGAGACTGTTGTCGCTCGGTATCTGAAGCAAAAATCGCCTCAAGTGCTTCACAGATGTTTTTCGCAGGATAACACGTACTTCATTCCCACCCTGATAAATACTACCATCGTGATAAATGAACAGTGGAACCTCTTACTGCAAAGCTGAGTATATTACAAAACACGATGAAAGCAGATAACCCATGTTAATTCATGAAACTGCCAGTTCCTCGCAAATATAAATTATAAGTGGATTATCTGGCATTCACGGAGTTGTGTGCTTTACTTCACGTCTGTGATACAAAGGCAGTAGTCACTCGTTTGTGCGTTTTACCAACTGATTCTTAATTATTATTCTCAGTGTCTCAAAGCAAAGACGAACACAAAAACCGAATCACTGCTGTTAGTCTTTAAATTAACAAGCATCTTTCCATTATCCACTGAACATAAATAGGGACAACACCTTCATGGATGAAGCAAACAAAGGGAATGTTTTAAATTAGGATTTGTTGTCACGATTGTCAAATGTGAATATTTTCCTCCATTTCAAAAGTCAGATTGTTGTCTACTCATTCATACAAAAAAATACCAACAGCATAAAGCCTAAAGTAGGGGTTGATTTAAAAAAAAAAAAAAAAAAGGTTAGAACACCAAACAAAATCGACCCTGAATCCAAAGGGTTAAATGCTGCTTTTCAATAAGAAATTTCTATATTTACTCAAAGATTATGTGCCCACAGTGTTGTTGGTTTTCTCTGTAGGGATGGACATAATGGACGAGTTTTGAGTCATGTTTCACCCTTCTGTATGTGTAAAGGTTGTCTTCACTCTGCCTCACCATTGAGTGCTCAATTCAACTCAGTTTTATTTAGCTGCCACCAAATCATAAATGCATTACCTCGTGGAACCTCACAGACGAAGGTCAAGACCTTACAGCGTTACAGAGAGGAACCCGACAGTTCCCACAATGAGCAAACAGTGACAGCGGAGAGGAAGTACTCCTTTTTAATAGGAACCAACCTCTGGAGGGGCTGTCTGTCTCAACCAATTGGGTTGAGAGCAGAGAGAGATGAGGGAAAGAGGATAAGAAGGGGCAAGGTGGGGGGGTGGGCAGGCGGCGGATGTAAAAGAGAGAGGGAAGGCATTCACCCATTCATCTCCACCTCTACAGCTCCGGGGTGTTCATCAGACAAGGTGGCAGCCCGACCCGGTCCAGCACCGAGGCTCAATCTGCAGTTTCAATTCGATTCAGCATGTTGGTGGGCCCCAGCCCCCAACCCCCGCCTGCGCCCCCCCCCCCATCCTCACCAAACGTGGCAGTCCCATTTATCAGCAGGCCTATAAAGAAGGGCTTGATAGAGTGAGTAGCGACCACCACCATTCAATAAATCCTTGTGATTATCCACGCCTCCGAGGTGTATGGGCAAAGTACCTGTGTGTGTGTGTGTGTGTGTGTCTCCACAGCCTGTGGGCATTTGTCTCTGACTTTGTAATGGCTGTAGAGGTTGACATCGGAACACTAGAGGTCCATGTATGGTGTCTTAAAGTGCTATCAATTATAACGCGTGCACGCATGAACCCCTCTTTGCCTGGCTTGACCTGTCGCTTTTGATGGCAACAAAAACTTTGGCACCTCCGCCCTCCCACCTTTTTATGTCTTTCTTTTCCACCCCTCACCCACCATCCACCCATACATGGCTCCCTCTGCCTCTCCCTCTTAACCCCCTCCCACCTCTGTTTGTTCCTCCAGAGGATTGCATGGAGGAGCACTCTAGGAGGGTGATGGAGCTTTGATTGTCCGTTATCAAAAGCTATCATTACAGCTTGCTTCTGCGGGATATGAAAATGATTTCCTAAGTGTAAAACCCATGTCATTACCTCAATGGCCTCTGTGCTATCACTGAGATGTAATAGAAAGAGGCAAACAAATGTCTGCGCCTCCCATCCCGCCCGGCTCAAACAGAACAGAGGGAAAACAGACAGCAATGGGGAGAGATAAGTGATGGCACTACCAGGCTTCACCGTCTGAAATGGAACACTTTACATGAAAACAGCCCTCCGACCCGGATTTAATCTTCGCTGTCGTTTTGGTACCGTCTTCGGCTAAGGCGCCTGTGCGTGACAATTCAGAGTTGACATTCTCCAGCAAGAATCTGACAGTCTGGATGCCATCCTGTTAAAGATGAAGCTTTTTTTTTTTCTTTTTTTTTTTTTTTATGTTTCTGTTGCTCTCCAAACAACAACCTCCCCTCCCTGTGCCGTTCCTCCTGATCCTCATCCTAAGCACTGTTTCATCTTGTTGAGGCAGCGTCTGTGCTCAAGGCCCACGTTGACTAGCGGGCAGTTTCTAATCATTCGGGAAGGAGTAGTGCCCCCACCCCCATCGCCACCAGTCGCCGCCACCTGCTGATTCTGGTTGCTGAGCAGGGAGATGGGAGTGCCAGCGCCAGACTTTTCTGTTCCCTATTGATGTGGGTCCGATAAAAATAAGTCAGAATAAGACCATAAACATGCTAGAAAACACACATTGCTTCCCCTTACATTTGCACACACAAACACACACACACACTCACATTAAAGTGGCTGTGCTCCGGACATGCCCAATTTGTTTCCTTTCATCCAGGACTAATGTCTCGCTCTACCCAGGGGCTAAGTGCACCATTTTAAGGCCCCTCTAGGACATGCGGTTATTTGTTGCTTTTTGTTTTCACATTTTGGGAAATCGTAATCGTATCACTTCAGCCTCAGCGACATGCATGCAGGTCCCATTCAAATTAACAAGAGGCAATAATATACTGATAATTTCTAAAAACATTATTTAAATATCATGCCGTAATGACCAAAAAAAAAAACCAAAAAAAATCACCAACAGTTCAATGTAAATGTCAAATTCAAATTATTCAATTACATCAGCAAATGCAGGGCAGGTGATAATTTGTCCACCACTTGGAATACCAATCTGGCTCTGACTGGAGCTCATCTGTGTGCCCTGGCGTAAGATAGACCTCAGTAATTTCCTGCTCCGAGGGATGCTTTCATAGCCGTTATTATAACTCTATTCCACTGGAAATATCTGTCTTAGTGGAGAGATATTAGAGTCATATTTTCACTACTCTCAACCCAATGTTGCCCTCTGCGCTCTGTGCGATCACTTGTGAGAAATGTAAGAAAAAGCAAATGGTATGGATTTCAAGCTGTAGCTCTGTTATTCCTTGTTGTGATTTGTGCTTATGCTTTTGATACTGAGCCTGTTACTGCTCAGTCAATAAAAACACAACTAGCACACACGGCAGACTGGGGGTAATGGGCTCATCTCATCAGCTGTCTTTCATGGGACTATTTGAAAACTGCTGCACAGGCTCCATCTATACACAAAAGGGTACCAGCTATTCAGCGTGACCTGTTCAATTCAGATTAAGAGGGAAAGGAGGGTACGAGGTGTTTTTTCTTTTTCCTCTTCCTTACTTTTTCAAAGTCAACCATGACCGGCCTCTGAGATGGATGAGGCACCTTGTTGTTCATGCAAATAGATGATGTCATTCTGAATCATAGGGTACAAGTTGTGATCAGCCGTCAGTGACACATCCTCAAATTTTACTGCCTCCCTCAGACGGCTGGCATTTGCACCACGGGGAGCCAATGGGGCAACAGACAATTAGCCTTTTCTCAACAAAACCCAAGGGACAGGCCATAGAATAGTCATAGGAGCTGTTTATTAAATAGCCAGTATTTTTTTCTGCACCTCTGCTGTGACTGGTGGTATAGCAGCAAAATGTCTCTAATGTTATTACCACATGCCAATAAAAGGCACATTCAGATTTACATGTGAATATATTGCTTTTTTAATTTTTTTTTTTTTTTTTTTTTTTTTGGTACAGTCAACTTTTTCGCCCAATCCCATTCTGCTCAAGTGCTTCCCACCCCCTTTTGGCATCTCTCCGTTGTCCGTGAACATCTTTGATGCTCCACAAAGATGGGAGGGTAACCCCCCCCAAACGCTTCTCCAGAAATGAGACTTCCCTCCTAGCCACTTGTGCACGTCTGCTTGCGATTCACACTTTGGTGCATTTGTCACTTTGAGAGCATCTGGTTTAATTTGATTTCTGTGCCTGGCCACCCTGCAATTCTCGTGCTTTTAGTGTAACCGTTGCCTACTGAGTGCAGCCAACAGATAGTTCCGCAAATAAAGGGGTTTAAACTTCTATTTTCTGGATGGCTTTCCCAACATTGCAACCGATTTTGAAAAGGCCTGTTTGCCCTCACCAATTCTGTCCAGTTATGTGCTGGATTCTCTTTATTTTTGCTCTGGTTAAATTTGATTCAAATGGTGGACCACTTTTTGAAATTTTCTATGTATACACATAGTTTTTTGGTTGTTGTTTTTTTCGCAAGTTTGGCTGAGCAGCTTACTTTTTTGTTAAGGCACGTACTCTGAATGTTTGTTCTTACATACTAGTCTGAACCTAAGATGAACATTTCTTTCAAAATTTAACAATCGGAGAAGGTCAGTGCTGCCAGAAGCTTGTTGTATCAAAGGTGCCACACATTTCAAAGACCTACTCCAATAAGCATTTCAGAGAGGTTTCTCAAGGGTGATTTAATGCACTTCTGTAAGTTGTTCCTCATCTGTAAAACCTCTTTATCGGCCAAAGAAATATTTTCTTTGCCTTTTGTGTTTTGCTTTGTTTTTTTTTTTTCTTTGTTAAAGCTGATTGACATCCATTCTCGAGGACTTACTTCACTCCACGTAGACCTATAGCGATGATTCCTTTTAAAGAGAGGCTAATTGGTATTTTTCTTCCTTTAGAAAAGATGTTTCTCCAATTTCCCCGCAGTACTTTATCATTTGCAGACCTCTGTGTGTGCATCATGTAGTATGTGCTGCACATCCCTATCCCTTCCCCCATCAGTCTTCAACAGCTCTTTTTCTGCTTCTCTCAGGCCCTTATAATGTTATTTCATCTGCACTATAAAAGCGCAGGAGAGATCACATCCATTGTTTCTCTAAGTGTTCCATCTTTCTTTCAACTCAGTGGGTTGGCTTTTTCTCTCTCATTTTTTCTTCTTCCTCTCTCCTCCCTAACTTGTTCAAGCTTCTGTCTTCTGTCATATGTCACATGTTATGACCTGATTTCCTAGAAGAACATTACTTCTGTCTTGTATCTTCCAGAGCACAACACATGATTTGATCTTCCATTTGACTGGATTCTCAATTGATGTTGATCATTCGGCTGTTATAGTTCAGTAAGATGACAAAGGAACATTTAGGGACCTGACATCATTGGTTGCCAACAGCGTTTTCTCCAGATTTGTACTGTTTGTCATGTCCTTTGCGCAGCCTGTAGAAATGAACATGCCCGAATGTCAGCCCAGTCCCCCCCCCCCCCCCCCCCCCCCCCCCCGAACCTGCCCAATGCACTTCCAGAATGTTAAACATGGCTGCCGTGGCTGCCCCTGAATTGCTGGACTGTGTCTCCAGGGGAACGGGGAAATTGAGCCCTGGCTCTTCCTAATAGGTGGTAAAGTGTTAAGTTCCAGAGAAATGGACTGCGAATTTAACCTGGAATGGAAATTGATCCCATTACTTTGTGCTTGGGCTGCTTTCCTCCCGTAGGAAAGGAAGCGGGAGAGAAAGAAAGAAAGAGAGAAAGATAGAGAGAGAGCAAGAGGGGAAAATAGATGGGGGGTGCAGGGAGACAAGGTGAAAAAGAGAGTGGGAAATAGAAAATGGGGGAAGCCACAGAAAGAAACAGAGAAGGGGAATAGAAAAAAAGATAAAGAAGGAGAGGAGGTGGAAGGAAAGCAGGAGAGATAATGGAGAAAGGCTAAGCAGACACACTATATGCGATTAGAGGTGATAGGATGGCAGTGGGGGTTGTGTCCTGCCCAGATTGACAGGCTGGCTGACTCTGTATCCATGTGGTGCTAATAGCTGACTGCCGCTGGCCAAGATGGAATAGAGTGGAGAAAAGGCCAGGTAGAAAGAGCAGAGGAAGCCCATGCTCTGAAGGGATGATGCACCTCCCGCTGAGGGTTTCCACCAACATACCTGCGCTGTTTGGTTGCATGTAGCTGTTGTGTGACCCACTTAGAGACAGTGATGAGATGTGGCAATGGCTCAGTGTCAGATTGTGTGCTTTGAAAAAATTTAGAAAAATATTTTCTGGGAGTAAAATTCTCCAAACAGCAGAAATAGTATTTCAGTGTATTGACTGTGTCTCAAGTATTACGAACAAGCTGGTGGTACATTTTTGCCACCCAAAAGAACACAGCTGACTCTGTGCCCTGGCACAGACCTTTATCATTTCGCTGATTTTATTGAAACTATCATTTCATGTGGCCTAATTGATTATTCTGATGTATGCTCACACTCCTCTCTCTGTCCTGTCTCACCAGAGCCCATGCATGGCCCACGAAAGCTGGAGGTAGTGGACATCCAGTCCAAACAGGTGACGGTGCGCTGGGAGCCTCTGGGCTACAACGTGACCCGCTGCCACAGCTACAACCTGACTGTCCAGTACCGCTCCAGGGTGGCCGGCAAGGAGGAGACCCGGGAGGAGGTGTGCTATGAGAGCCGTGACCCTCAGCACACTATCCACAACTTGACGCCCTTCACCAACCTCAGTGTCAAACTGGTGCTGCGCAATCTGGAGGGGGTCAAGGAGAGCACGGAGCTCCAGGTTCAGACCGACGAGGACGGTAAGTGTGATGGAGGCTTACACTACAAATACAGCACGAGCTACACACAACATCCGCTAATCTTATATTAGTTTAGTTTAAGAATAAATAAAGTGAAGCACAACCGTCCCTCCCGGGACTCAAATAATCAAACCTAAACTATAATTTGGAGTTTTGGATTAACCTGCATTCACAAGCAGTTGGTCAATTCATGACTTATAATGTGTCATTCCAACCTGTATTTATAAGTTTAGAAAGTTTAATTTCTTCATCACATTCCAACACATTGATAAACCCGCCTGTGAAGGAATTGGACCGATCATAAACAAATGAAATGTTTTATAACTTTCTTAATTATTTGTATTAGCTGGTGCCATCGAATTTCCATCGCTGAATTCACTGTACCAGTTTCGGATACATCTAGGAAGTTTCATAATTTTTGACAAACGCATCATTAAAAAACTTAATTATATTGAAATGCAACTCCATTATAATTAGATCAAAAGCATTTGCTGTGAAAATTTAAGTGTAACCCAAAATTCAGTTGGCTGAGAAGATGTATCAATGATCTGTAATAATAGCATCTTGCTAAAATCAAACCATCAAGTTCAAATGAGCATTGAATGTTTCTTAACTTTAAATAGACTTAAATGTATATCATTAAAGTTGTACGCTGAAGTTGTGGACGGACGATTTCCCGCCTGTTTCACAAGCAGCCTGCACTGGAGGCAAGTTTGGCATCTTCCAGATATTTTTCAGGAGAGCACAGAAGTCAGACAGTGAACTTCTGTATTGTATCGTTGTTTCACCTCCTCCAAAGATGAAAGATAAAGCGCGTTGCCTCAGCAGACACAGGAAATGAACTCTATAGAAGTCTCAAGGAACCCCCCGTCTGCCAGATAACAAACAGGCTCAGCTGACGAAAAAGAGTCTTGTCATGTCTGGCTCAGATATCTCTGGTTGGGAACTTGAAAGGGGCAACTGTTTCTCACTGTCTGACTGCTGTGTGTTTCTGTGTCTGTAAGCTCTGGATCCGTGTGTTTAAGGTCCCATGGGAAAAGAGTGTACAGACAGGTTGTAGCTGTAGTTGCATTCGTCAAGATAAGTCTTCATCTCTCCATCATTCAGTTTCACTTACAGAATGTACGCAATTCACATGAAAGGTTAAAGGAGCAGATCTTTGTGTGCAACATCTCACCACAAGTAAACATTGTGGAAAGATTCCAACTATTCCCCTGGGGTCAGCACTTCGTCTTTGTGACACGCGTTTGATTTGCGTGAAAAGTGTTGGGTTTTGCTGTAGAACACCTTTCACGTTGTGTTTCTTAGTAAAGATGCCTTCAAATAATATGAAGTGTTTGACTTTGGCTCATGCATAGCCATCTCTGTACTGTAGGTCCTTGAAAAGCTCTTTTATTGATTGCTTTATGCACAGCAGCATGAGGTACTGGGCTGGGGAAGGCATAATAAAGAGAAAAAAGAAAAAAAAAAAGCTAAGTAGGAATGGCTTTCATCCAATTGGTATTGACAACATTTTAACTTCACAAACAACAGATGGTGAAAAAAATGAGTATCAAGGACATTCTACTGTTTAGAGTTTTTACTTTCTACCTTGGAAATTACCACTCTTCTGCCAGTTGTGTGTTTTTTTTAGGCAAACGAACGTGTAATCGTTTCTCCGCAGTGCCAGGTGCCGTTCCTCTGGACTCCATTCAGGGCAGCGCATACGAGGAGAAGATCATCCTGAAGTGGAGGGAACCGGCGCAGACGTACGGCATCATCACTCAGTATGAGGTACTTGAGATCCAGGGTTGGCAAAATTTTTACTGTCATCGACACGTTTCCTCCCGACATCCTCTCTCCATTTTCTGTCTCTCATTTGATTATGTGCAGTTCTTTGTGTATTGCCAGAAATATGCTCAAATTTTTCATCATGTGAATGCATTTTGAAGGCCAGGCATTTTTAATTATTATTATTATTTTTTTTTTGTATGGACAGCCCATACAACAAAAAAATCATAAAATTTGATTTTTCCTTATGTGTTGCTATCATCATAACCTGTCAGATCAGCCTGGACCTGCAGTCAGGATAGTTTTTAAGTTTAGATTAACCTGAGTCATTCTCCTTTCGATATAAGATATATGCAATCCAATATAATAACTCATCTTGTTTTACAAATACATACCATTGGTAGGTTAAGTGGAGGTTAATGAGCGAGCGAATCTGCAGGTTGTGGTTAATTAGTTATTAAATCAGTCTTCGCACTGTTTCTGCACAAAGTAGCGTCAGATGTTCATTTTTTCTTTTTCGTCTAGTCAGAGTTACTCTCTTTTTGCGATAATATCTTTGATCAGGTTCTGTGGTCCACCACTTTCACATCTCCCTCAGGATGAACTCTGATATCTTGGTTGATTTCCTTGAGCGCCATCGTCAGACTCAGTTCTCTGATTCATTACGAAAGACTAATGAACTTCCCATCAGCCTCAGCTGAACTCTGTGCTCTCTGCTAATTGCATGTAGCAAATGCTAACATGCTGACATGCAAAACTGAGGACGGTGAATGTGGTAAACATCCCACCTGTTCAAGTTAGGAGCATACAATTAGCATTTAGCCTCGTGGAGCTGCTAGCACTGGCTGAAGAGTTGTCGTCACTGTACTTGACGTCACAGCGTTGCGTTTTCATGCAGCTGTTGTTTCAGTTTTTTAAAACAAGACTGAAATCAGACTGATCTCATTATCATTTGTTAAACACATCAAACTTGAATTAGGATTCACTTAAATCAGCTTATTATTATTATTTTTTTAGCCTCCTTTATAGAAGCAAGTATTTTTCAATGTTGTTTCACATTTTACAAAGGAAAGAAATTGCAAGCAGCCGTCATTTTCTGTTCTTTGACACGTGTGCGACCTCTAAAAAATAAATCAGAATCCCTGAAACACACCTCGAACACATATCACGTTTCAGCACCAAGCTAATGTTGACATAAGACTCCTCACGGCCTCCTCCAGCCTTATCTGAGAGCTGGGTTGAGTCTTCAGTGACAGAAACAGTCTCTGAACACACACACACACACACACATTTTTTTATATATACATTGATCTTAAGGTGGAAGTAATCCTCCAGCCTTTTCCCACAGATTGATTCTCCTCTGTTGATTCTCCCTCTTGTCACTGTTTGCTCACACTTGGTATTTCAAGTGGGTTAGCCGTCATCAACGTGGCTGTCTCTCGTACGAGGAGATTGAACAATAAAAGCAACACAAACGTTGTTGCGTTCGCTGCCATGACATCAGGTGACCGAGGTGAATGAAATATGAAATAAAATTGTGTCAGCTGCACGGGGGACTTTTCAATCAAAGCGCACAACCCTAAAGTCGGGATCACAACACTGTCCTGTTTGTTCAGGCATATGGTGCAGTGTTTTATCCCATACACAACCCCGAGGCACTTAAAGGTGCAGGGAAACCAGTGTCCATAAAAATTGTAGGTTTAGCGCACACTTAATCACTTTTAGAGCAGCATGTTTCAGTTGTTTATCTTTTTAAAATTTCATGGTACAAGTAAAAGCATTCAGGGCAAATGGCATGGTTTGAATCGCTGCTCTGTCAGGTTCACTCATATTTATGTAGAAGCAAATGTGTGGCTTTAAAATACCTACCTCAGGGTATTATATTTATCTGCTGCAGCAATTACCTCGCTGTGTCTTTGAGAGCCGTAACAGTATAGTAATGTGTCTAGTTAGAATAACAATTCACAAGTCATCTTGTTATTTTTTTAAAGCATCCAAATAGATTTTGTCTGCAATCGCAGCTTTTATTTTAGAGTATTATAGAGTGTGAATATCCACATAACCCACAAATTATTCTGATGGTATTCCCCCATTCCTCAGAAAATGACACATTATTGACAAATAAAGTGCGTTTTCGGAAAATTAAAAGTACTTTTAGGTAATACTGATTTTTTTTTAAAGCCGTAGTTCTTATAAAAACTGCAGGTGGTAAGAGTGAAGCTTGGAATAAAGCTGTTAAAAGGAGTTTAGATAGGTTTTCTATTCCACTCTAGTTTCCCTATGATAGGAGAAGAGTCTACAGCATCTTCCATCAACAGATTTTTTTTATAATTTTTATTATTTTTATTCCTTGTATCTAGGGTACAGGTGTTGGTGATTATATAGAAATTTATATTTAATGAATACTTAACTGACATTTACAAAAAAATGTAAAGCAGTGTGGAGAAAAAAAAATAATACATCAGGTGAAGTAATAGTACCAAGTAAGCCAAATTAATTTGCTCAAATGTTGGCAATTATTTTTCCCGTCAGTTCCATTCGAATTGTAACAGCCTGTCCATGTGCCCAGTTTTGACAAGTCATTTCCAATTCATCTCCCTGAAATGTTATGATATAGGATTTGGCATCACAGACTCATTTCACAGACAAAGACTAAATGAGAAGGCCTTGAAGCATTTCAAAAAACTTGATGGACACAAATTATGTAGTACTCCAAACTCCCTTTGTGTTCCTTAATTGGAATTATAATGGAGGTCTTCCTGTACGAGCAGAGGCGTTTTCTTAATGTGGGACTTTAGAATTATTCAAAATGGATATTAGCAAAAGCACTCACCTTAATGCTTCCCTCCAGAGCTCCCTGTGTTTATTAATGGAGAAGGAATACATTAAGAGTATTTCCTCTCTCCTTGAAACCCATAAGCTTGCATCAGCTTTGCTAGGAAAATAGGTACCTGTGGTTTTTACACATGTGTCTAACCGCTGCAACCAGACACTTCCACTCCACGGTGTTTTTGTATAACACTCATTTTCGAAAGGCCTTGTTGGCATAAAATTCAAAAACTCCCACATAAAGGGAACAAGAGATTACATTTTCATTATTGCTTTGTAGCATTTGCCTCAAAGGCTGGGTAGTACAGATGGGATAGGTTGCTAGTGTTGGCATGATGATGGGTCCAGCTTTGTTTGAGTCCAAGTCAAATACAACCAATGCTATGAGGAAATCAAATCAATCTAAAGTATCTCCATCAATCACCCTACTAGGGAAAATTATGTATTTACAGGGATCAAAATGATGCATTCGTGCGCTGTGCAAATATTGTAAGGTCGTCTGGTTGACTGTTCAAAGCACCAAGAATCCAAAGTCTTGTTTAGACAGTGAGACAGACTATAAACTACAATACTACGATACTATACTAATTACTGTGCACCACTAGACTGAGTTATGTGTTTTGATTGTCTGCTAAAACCATGAAATATTGTAACTATTTTTTAATTGCTATGAGTGGATGTTAATGTTAGCTGCTACAATTCTGCAGATACGTTCAGGATCAAGTTTAGAAGAGTTTCTCTTGTGCTTCTTGTTAATATGTTGCTGCAAGTTGGTCATATTTTTATATTCACGCTTGCACATTTTCCAAGTAATGATATAAATAATAAATGACAACTATTGGTGGATATTTGGACAGATTTCATTCTCTGTGTTTTTATGTAAGATATGCACAAAGAAGTGCGAGATGAGACTTTCAAAATCCATTCATGGGATTTTGGCCTTACTGAGTAGTGCAGAGAGCAGAAATGTGATAACTCACACCACCATGATACAGGATACAAAACCTTAACACGGTGAGTACAGTAAATGTTTCAGCTCGCTGAGCCACTTGGATGCCTCGAACATGAAACGGTTTCATTGTATGAATACAAATCGTCCTCAGCATAGGAGAAGCTAAACTGGGAGTACCAGAGGCCACCATCAGAATATTCATTTCTTTCACTTCGTAGATCTCTTACAAGGCGGTGAGTTCCTTTGACCCTGAGCTGGACCTCTCAAACCAGAGTGGGAAGGTGGTGAAGCTAGGCAACGAGACCACCCACATGTTCTCCGGCCTCTACCCAGGCTCCACATACTCCTTCACCCTGCGCGCTAGCACCGCCAAGGGCTACGGCCCCCCTGTCATCACCCAGTTCACCACCAAGATTTCAGGTCAGCAGGGTCAACAGCGTGGCCAGACAGTGTGTGGATGATGTTGAATAAGTACCATTTTATGTCTAAACACATGAAGGGAGTGTGCTTGGACTGTGCTGCTGTTTTCACTAAATTGATGCAATTTTTATGCCGCAAAGACTAAACCCACCTTTTCTGATCCAAGACTGGGAATAAATGAACAAAAATGCCATGTTTATTCTGCCTCGCCCACTACTATACGAGTATGTGTGTGCTATTTACTCTGGCTATTATATTAGATGTCGAAGAAATGTCTGATTGGTCATGGGCCTTTTAGTTTTTATAAACATTGGTTGATTGTAGATAATATAAAAACTAAGAGTGATTTCAATCAATTGTTAGTCCTTGTAGTTTTTTTTTCCTTATGTGTGTGCACCGCTCATAGTTTCTCTCAGCCAGAAATTGTGAATACTTTTGTGACAGCAGCTTCTGTTTCACTTCCCTGTCATGATTGTCACTATTAATGATTACATTATGTTGCTACGAAGGCAAAAAAGAGTTCAGTGTAAAAGTGAGAGAACTGGCTTTGCTTTTTTTCTGAGCTGAATGAGTCATGAGGCACGAAGGATGATAAAAGCTGATTTTCACTGAAACTCAATTGTGTTACCTTTTCCTGTGCTGTGTTTGATTTTTCCTCTCAGCTCCCTCCATGCCGGCATATGACCAGGAGACCTCTCTGAACCAGACAGACAGCACAGTCACCGTCCTGCTGAAACCCGCCCAGAGCAGAGGTGCACCTGTAAGGTAGGCTTCCAGAATAAGGACGCACACAGATACACGAGCACGCACTAAAAACAACACGTAAATTAAAACACCAGGAACTGCCATCAGCAACAACAACAACAAAAAAAACTATCAAAGAGTTTGTGTTTATCAAAAGCCCACTGTGTAGAAAAGCTGCGAGGGAATTCAATACGTTATTGTATGTATCTCATTTTCTGAGTTTTATGTGTTTGTGGCTGTTGATTTTGAACCAGTGAAAGAGAAGCATAGCCTTTGAAGATGAGAACAAAGCTTTGGTGCAGCCAAGGCTAGCTTCAGGATCTCTTTCCTTTACGTGCCTTTTATGTTCTAGGCTGCCCGGCCTGAACCACCACGGGCTTCTCGGGGAGCGCAGGAATTCTACCTGCTTGATGCCGCATTTATTAGTTGTCATTAGGAAAGCAGTACAGATTTGTTTTGTTTAAGTGCAAAGTTGTTGTGCAAAAGTAATCAGCTTTTACTCAAGGCCTCTTTGGGCTTCTGGCAGGAATTGTACTAGTTTGATGATCTTTGTTTCTGTTGCTCATTATTAGTTGTACTACTACTTATTTAATGTAGCATAAGCAGTTTTTTAGTACGCTTCCTTGTGCTTTTTATTAGATCATTACAATATGAAAGTTTGCAATTAAAGCAAATCACATTTAGAATAAGCTTAAGGAAAAAGTACAGTGTGGGAGGGTTTCGGAGTGTACAGTGTACATTTCCGCACCTTAAATGAATCGTTTTGGCACTTTGCAGTTTCCTGACTAGACTTACAGGAGGACATTGGTACGCCACTCATAATTCATTAAAAGACAGCTACTACTGGAAGGCCATTAGCTTAGATTAGCATGAAGCCAAGAAGCAGGGGAGAACAAGAACAGCTTGATGTTCAAACATGAACAAAAATCCCCTTGCCGGTTCGAACAAGTTTTAATGTGTTAATTTGAAGGGGGAGAGATTGAGGCAGCTTTACATTGAATGCGAAGATATGAGTTTGGCATTGATCTCAGCTCTCTGCAAAACAGCAAATACACACATTTGTGAAAATGCCAAACCACTTTATCAAATTACGGCATTTAGTTGGGTGGCACAGAGAAAAGACTTTGGAGAATGGAACCCCAGTTAAGGTCGGTTTTGTTTTCTTACCTGGGAAGCCAGTCAGGGATCGTGCCCTTAAGAGCAGCTGACGCTTTTCAAACCTCTTTGTGTTACTCCTTCAGAGAATAGCTCAGCGATTACAGGTTAGTAATAAGAACTGTCAGCTTAATTTATCTCAGGGGAGACAAGTGCCTTTCTATATCCTTTCTAGGCCAGCAGTGGGAGTTACTGAATTGGCTATTCCAATATTTAAAAGAGCTCTATTTTATTACCAGTTGATGCGCTTGGCCTTTGCCGGCTTTTGCTTTTCCACCACCAGGACCCCGAGAGAGTGGGTTAACTTCTCGTATGAGGAGTGATAAACACTTGTTCTTGCTGTAAAACTCAATTTTACACTATCAACTCATCTGAGTCCTTTAAAGATTACAGCCTGGAGATCTTTAGTCAGGCTTGTCAGCTCATGTTTACTATATGTGCAGCTGCCCGGATTAATGCTCCGGCGCCAAATGCAGAGGCCTGAACAAGACAGACAGCGTGATCGGTTTTTAATCTTCTCGCAGGTACAATTCAGGAGGCCTTACTCAGGCTGCCATTCTTTCAGTGGGTTAATTACAAACCCCTAATTATAATTAACAGAGCGCCGTCAATTGGAGTTTCCATTAATTAGCATGCCGGGCTCCTCTTTTCTTTATTGTTGGAAAGCAAGCTCACCTCAGGAGCAGCTGAAAGAGATTTGGAGTTATAAACTTTAGTTTGAGATCCATTTCGTTCTGTTTGACTGAGCTGAGACTTAACCGTGTGTTGATGCTTCATAACAGAATTCTTTCTTTAGACGTGGAATGCTTTTTAAATAAAGAGAAAATAGTGAGTTTTTGATACAGATACTTAGTTTTAAGGATCATATATGTTTGATGAGATTCTCAAGTTAATCCATTAAAAAAATTCATCAGTAGAGTTCAGCGCATGGCACAACTCAACCTCCCAACTGATTGAGGCATCCTTTGATCACAGCAGAGACTCTCCAAATCTGAACTTTGGAGATTTTCAGGTACACATCTCTTTTCCCCACCTCCTCACCCCTCTCAAGTCTCACAGGACATAAAGCGTGATGCCTTCAAGGATGTGCCTGGTGTCTCCAAAAATATGAATTGCTAAAGGAAGAGAGTTTGCAGAAGGGCAGCAAAGATAAGAGATTACAATGCAGGCCCAGGACGAGATATGACAGGCTTTTGAAGGTGTTTTCCAGTTCTACCACGGGTGACACATGATCCCTTTGAAAATTTAAGGTGACTATAAAGTAGCACCCGTTCAGGGGAGTTGAGGGAGATGGTCTGTTGGGATTTGCGTTCTGGACAATCACGATGAATGTAGTCATCTGAATTTCCCTAGCAACAGCATCTCTAAACTGATTTTGGGTTAGGATGTTGAGATGCACGACTAAGTGAGGTTTTCAGCCAAGGGACATATTCATGTTTTTCCAAAATGTTCAGGACCCGGAGTCCTGGAAAGAGTAAACATGGCTGATCGAGTTGAGCTCTTGAAGAGTTTGCATTTTGTCATCCAAGGACTTGAAATTTCACAGCAGTAGTTAGATTTAGCTATTTGCTGCTGCTCATATGGTGAGACTAGCCATCACTTTTCTGGAGTGGTGGGTGGCTCATTTTGAAATGGAATACTTTAGGAAATCAGGTTTAAAGCCCCTATGAAATAGGGATTTGACAAGGGAGAACACACAGCTCTACAAAGCGCAGCAGCACGAAGCTTGATTTGATAAGGCAGTCTTGCTCGCTGATTGGGTTTGGGAGGTAATAGAGCTGCAGACATTTGAGTTTCAAACAGCAGATGTTTTGCTGTAATACAGGAAGGGAGAGTACTGGAAGATGACAAGATAGGGCTGGTTTGAAAATACAAAAATAAATAAATTATAGGGGACAACAAATGTCCGTTTCACTTGAGCATCCTGCGGTCAGACTGAAGTCAAATCATGTTTTAGATGGATCTGGGCAGACGTTGTCACTGCTGAGGGGAGGCAGCAGTCGATTTGTCATATTTGTGTAATTGCTAATCAGTGTAACATTTCCAACTTGGATTTGGCTTCTAATCTCTCGGGACGATACACGTAGCCGGGAACAGTTTTTACCAGAGGGGACACTGTTCCTTTAAGAGGATTAGTGAACTGTCTATCAGTCATGTCGTGTTAAACTAATGTTTGCAATGGCCCCTCATCAGGGCCAGAGTACGCCTCCTCACTCCGTAGCATTGAAATAAATGTTTACATGCTTCTGCAGAAATAAATGATTTGAGATGCTTTCCTTATCATTCAAACCACTAAATCAGCCCTTCTCTGTTTTCCTGCCATAACCTTTGCCTTGAGCAAGCTCACATACATTTACACAAACAGGAAAAGCTATAAAATGCAGCGGTTTCCAGCCTTGTAGGGAGCATATTGAGGAAACTGAGTTCCAGTGTAGCTTGTACCCTGTAGCATCAGATTATCTGTGCTCAACCATGGCCTGAAATCAGTTAAGTGATTTTCTACAGTTCTAAAATAGGCACTAACTTTCTTTGATCACGGCATAGCAAAAGCTAATAGCTGTGCCTAAACGTGACACAACTCGATGCTTTTTACAATTTAATGGCAAATGTAATCTATGGCAGCTTCTAATTTGTTTGCTTTATAGCCGCGTGGACACCGGGGAAATATAAAGAGTAAGAAGATAGAGGCAAGGAGGAAGGATGCTGGGTCAGGGGAAGTGTGTTACTTACAACCGCTCTTAAATCAGACCTATAGGCATATAGAGCCAACCGATTAGCATTAGAGAGAGAGAGACAGTGATTGAAATGCTCCCCGTAACCCTTCCCTCATCTGCTCAAACAGCCTCCAGTTCTTCCCCTATCAACCCACATGAAAAATAAATCTGAGTTTCAGGTCACAATCCAGTCGATTCCAAGTCAATCCACCATAATTGGTTGGCGTCACATGGCGGTAGAGCTGAAATCTATCGGGCAGCGAGGCTGGAGGAAGCCTAATTGGTGTCAGCTCAGGTTGCAGCTCTACTGCAGGAGAACAGATCTGTTGGACCGGCCCCTTCAGGCCGACCACTTTTAACAGCTTTATAGCATTCTTACCATACGGCTTCTGCCTTCATATCTCCTTCTCTCCATGTCTTTCCATCTTATTCTCAGGCAGAGTGGTTGAGGATTTCAGCAGGGTGAGTAGGTGGTTGAGTGGTGGTGTGTATCTGCTGCTGTGCACCTACATTACTGATGGAAATCATGCACTTCTTTTATCTCGCTGAATATATTTAATGGTTATTCTCCTATGTATTATTTAAAACACCATATATATGATCGATTAGCTCTGTGATGGGCTGCCAACGTGTCCAGAGGTGTCAACTGGGATTAGCTCCAGCCACTTCATGGATGGTGGATGTTCTAAAATATGTGTTTTTGAAGAGAAGAAAGCGATAGTTGCTGTCAGTATTAAGAAACAATTTAAAGTAGGTTTGCCTCAAACAATGACAATAAAGTCCTGCAAACAGATAATAATTCATTGATTATCCATGGACACTGACAGAGACAATTCTGCTTGAGTACTTGTGCGTTTCATATTATTTCATTGTTAATATTTTGCATGCAGATTGTTCCTTGCACATATCTGGATAGTCACCATTAGTATCTTACAATCCTGTGTTGGGTATCAGATCACATAAAAAAAAAAAAACCCAAAAAACCCCAACAGCTACGAAGGAGTCTTCGCTCTTGCGATCAAGCCGTTGTTGTTCATCTGTTGTTTTGTTGTTGTTTCATTGCTCATTCGTGTCATATTAACTCAAAAATATGACTAAATCATTCTGGTCTGTCAAAATGACTCACACAGTAAATTGTGAGGTGACAAGGTGTCAGCTGCTCAATGGCACATTAACATGACAGCAGTAATTATAAATATATATATACATAGATGTGACTGCATTTCAAGTCATGAGTCAGTTTTACATTTTAGAAGCCAGCAGAAGGAGGTGAAAGAAGTATATTTTGCAGACAGGAATGGTGCTTCTTTAATATTTTATAAGCACACAGCAACTTACTGCTGAAAAATACTTGTGAAAACCAGTAAAGTAGATATTATGGTCTCTGTCACTTACAAAGATGAACAAAACACTTTTATTCAATAGCAAATTTATTGTGTGCAAGTTTTTAGTTTCTTGCGGTGAATGTTCTGTAGGAGTGCAGCAGTGGTTTAGATTTCCACATTACAGGAGTTCTTACCCTTGGAGCCTCATAGCCTCTGGCAGTCTGTATTTTGCCTGAGGAAAAGAAACCAGTCCCATTCATACTGTGTCTGTCATTAAGTCATGGCACAGCCACATCATCATATCATAAGGAGCCGACCGGGGGGAACTAGCGTTTGTTTTTATTTCACTATCTGCAGATTGATTTGGAATACAAAACACCAATATGGGCAAGATTTGTGTGAGTGTGGATTTCTGTAGTGAAGTGAAAACATGATCATGGTTAGCTGTTGTTGAGTTTATTGCCGCAACAATTCGCGCTGGATGTAACACATCTGTTGTCTTTCTTTCAGGTTATATCCTGAAACAATATTATACTATCATACTCATCACACTTGCTGATGTCAGATCTACAGTGTTCTGGCTCAGGCCCACACACAACCTCATCACTCATTTCTCTGCTGCTGTGGAGCTACTTAAGTGGCTCCCGTGTACCACCTCCACCTCACCTTTGACCTCTGCTCTCAGTAGGGATCAGTAATTAAAGGCTGATTTCTTCTGCAGACTCTCAGCAGGATTAAATATTTCATCGCCTCCCAACCCGGCACTAAGCAGGAGAGCTCTGAGGAATTCGGACACACCCAATCGGGGCAAAAGGGGATTTTCTAATGACACCACAAGCATCTTACGATAAACTATAGGGTTAAAGAGCATATGCTGTACACACAAGGGGACTCTTAATCATCCAGTAGCAACCGCAGGCCCCAATTGATCATCTCCACAGCTGTTTGTTCTGCCACAATACAGCTTAAGGGTACAACCAATTCAGTGGAGAATTTTCATGCAAGTTATTTCCTCCACTTGTTGTTCTAATAATGTTGGCTAAGATGTCCGAATATGTTTTTTTGCGAAATAAACATAATAGTACTTCTTGGTAAACTATTCTAAGATAGCAAGCTCATTCAGAGAGCAATGTGAATGCGTGTGGTTTAGTTTATTTTCCTGTTTGGTAATTTGGTTTTGCGGTCATGCATATTCCAGCTAATATCCTTCAGACTTTGAACATAATGTCCTAAAAAAATTGCTTGTTATTTGGCTGTAAATAAGTAGGATAAAGGCAGGACATGCCCATGTAAATGGTCTCTTATTTTAAGGGAAATTAAGAATATGTCAGTTCCTACATTAGCAATCAAATCACCTGCTCATTATATTCACGTTCGAAGGAAAAATCTTTAGCACTAATTGCATGTGAAAAATTGCACTCTACGTTTTGTCAACAAGACTTAACCCTGCAGAGTTATTATCAACTCGTTTTTCCACTGACACTGGTTCAGTCCCCATGGACTCCATGTTAAAATGCTCAACGTTCCAGCAGAAATAAACATGTTTACAGCCTGACCTCTTTAGTTAACGTCCTCCCTCGTAGCAATTGAGGGCTGCACTGAGTGACAGGTGGGCGAGTACGTATTTGCCACAAACCAGCATGCACTGCAGTTTGTGCTCCTTAAGCGCTCCACCTCTTTCCATTTTGGGATTAGCTTAGAGTTGAGCAAAGTCAGGCGCTGCCAAGATGGCGACAGTGGCGGAGACGACTGCTCTTCAGAAAACATGCGGGTGATGCTACAGAGACGACATCCATCCTTATTTAGAGTCTATAGTTAAAACCCAAATGGACTGTATCATGAATCTGTGTGATACACCTCTTGAAAAACTGCTCCATTGCACCACTCATGATCAAAAACACTCCAAGGTAAATCTGAGCAAAGATTTACTTCAACAATGTGCAAATTATTTCTCACTTTTTTTGTTTTTATGCAAAGAAATTGGTTCTAAAATCAGAAATCAGCTTTCCAGAACTAGAGCACCGGAGCATATAACATCATAACAATATTCATTCATTCATTCATTCACACATTTATTCATGCATTCATTTGCCAAGCAGTGCACTGCTCCTTCTTCTGTGATAATAACTTGTTGTTTGTCTGACTCTTTTGGAAATGGAACACTAGTCCCCAATCATGGCTGGTTATTCTCTGTGGCAGCTGTAAACAGACTCTTTGTCACTCAGCAACTCAATAGATTTAACAGGTGGATGTGAGATGCATACTAACATGAACTCCTATAAGACAGTCAGTCTCCCCCTCAAGCTAAGTGGTCGGCTCAGAGACAATGTCATCTCTGTCAGAGGCACAGAGGGCTGCAGTTTTGATCTAGCTAAACACAGGGCTTGGCTAGAGAGGAAATGGAAAGAACCGTTAACCTTTTCGGTTGTTGAATAATGAAGAAGCAAATAGCGTCAGGCCCAGTCCTGCGTCTCTGCCCGTTTCTCCGGCCCAGCATTGTTGTTTGAAATGTGGTTCAAAAGCACATAAATGTGAGCATACTTCATGAAGTTACATTTCTATGAACACAGTTTATCGCATTACGCAGTTCTTGTACCAACAGTCATTCAATGTTGTTGCTAAAAGTTTCACTCCCTGACATTTCCTGTAATTGCTTGACCCTACGCTTAGTGCTGCTCATGTGAATCAATCCTGGCTTGCTGCTTGTTTTTCTATCTAGTACACGCTAAAGGAAATTATTGTCATGTTTCTGAATGTCCTCAATGTGTGAGAGCACAAACTATACACATGATCACATTATTACCTTAGTACTTAGATTTCAAACTTTCAAAAACTCCCAACTTGCATCTAAATAAAGAATAGTTTCTCAAGTCTCATTATACTTTTTGACATTTGGAGCTTTATAACATGCATCTCTACGCCTGCCGAAAGAAAGCCATTTTTATACTTGGAGAATGCAAATAAAACTTGCCAGCACTGGCAGCAGCGGCAGTAGTCAGCGAGCGGAATCTGTTAACTCTGCTTGTGTCCTGTGTTTGCAGTGCGTACCAGGTGGTGGTGGAGGAGGAACGTCCACGCAGAGCACGGGGCACGGCAGAAATCCTGCGCTGCTACCCGGTTCCTATTCACTTCCAGAATGCCACGCTCCTAAACTCGCAGTACTACTTTACTGCTCAGTTCCCCGCTGGCGGCATCCACTCGCCCCAGCCCTTCACTGTGGGGGACAACAAGACCTACAACGGCTATTGGAACGCCCCTCTGCTGCCCCAAAAGAGCTACAGCATCTATTACCAGGCTGTCAGCACAGCCAACGGGGTGGGTATTTACACTGTACTACTCTTTCCACCAAATTTCACGGGGAAATATTGTACTTTATTGTACTGTCAAACAAATTATTAAAAGATCAATGATATGACTTCCTGTAATACAATTCCTTGACAATGCACGTCTTCTCTTTTAAGATATACGTATTTGCCCTTTAAGGCTGCACAAATAAATTTAATTTTATGTTGGCTTTAATGAGAGTGAGAGGCCGACTGACGGACTTGGTGACAGGGTGTAGCAGAAGTGAAGTGAGTGAGTGCAAAATCTCTACAGTAACTGAGCACACAGCCAGATACATTCCCAGAGCATGTGCCCCTTGCTAAATGTCTTGGAGGGGTGGCAGTGCACCGACACCACTGTCTGCACTCTTAATAGGCTACAGCAGGGTCAGACTTGGAATGCAAAGCTCTATGCAGCGACATGCTCTTTCCTCCATTACCGTCCCAAGCCTCCCCCCGTTCTCCTGCAATGGAGCTTCATGCAAAATGCCAGATGAGCCTCTGATCAACGACATTTAAGAGAAACAGTCACCCTGGTGGCAGTTAAGTGTGGGAGGCAGGCAAAAACAGCAGGGTTACCAATCGCACAGGTCACAGCCTCTGTCATCAACTGGCACTCGGCTGGGCCCTGCCTCCGCAGAGCCGCAGCAGGCAGCTCAGTGGCAGCTTCAAGAGCTCCCACCGATTGTGGTTCTGAATGAGAATGACCATAAAAAGGCTCCTTGAGAAGCACCAGCACGTCCTCAAGGAGACAACAGAAATAGCACGTGAGGCCGGGCCGAATGCAATTAGCGAGCTCGCTCCAGAGACTCTGAAACTTTCTGGGATGCGTGGTCTGAATTGGTTGATAATACTCTTACTCTCAAAACAAAATGAAAGAGTCCCTTGTTGACATGGCATAAAGCTCCATCTCTCTGATGGAGACACATCCAACATTATTTTTATATTGTGTGTTTTGATTTACAGTGGCCAGATGCACTCTCCTTCATTAAGCTGTCACTGTCAATGGAACTGCAAGCTTTAATTAATGTCTAATGATGTTGGAGTGCTATGTTAGCACCTCTTGGGCAAAAAAAAAAGAAAAAAGAAATTCCACTTAGAGAAGGTGAAGGCCATCCATACCTATTTTTTCCATCCCTTTATTCAAATAAAAATCTAATGTGACTTCTTGTAATAGTGCCTTTAACAAAGCGACCATCTGATAGTTTAAAAGCTGCAGTAATAGGAATGCACATGCTCCCAGGATCACATGAATGCTGAGTTTTTTTTTGTTCTCTCATCCTTTCTTCTCCTCTTTATGCCTCTCATGGTCTCTAAATGCTGTCTCTCCCATATGCCCATTGCTCATTGGACAGCTTGGCTGGGTCAAACACAGGGACACAGCGCTCGTGTCTTATGTGTTCTATTACTCATTGCCTTCCTGTTCCTGTCCGTGTCCTTTTTCCTGTTCACTAGACCATTGTTGACAAGAAACTTCTCTGACAATACCGAGAGAAGTGATTTTTTTTTTTTTACGTTGTTGAAGGCTGTTGTCAGAGCTGAAACTTCATTACATATTCAGAAATGCTCCCTGATGCGTCATTTTGGAGCCCCACATGCTGGGTGTGTGTCGCTTGTCACAGGGCTCTGGTTTCTCCACAGTGGCTGACCACCTTGAGCCGCAGGCTGCCGACAGATCGCTGTTGTCTGACAAATCAGCAGCTCAGCACCACTAATCTGTGCTATGGGCCCTCTCGCCTAACTGCATTTTGTGTCACAGTCATTGAGCTCAACAGATGATAGGGGACAGCATGGAGCTGGTCGAGCTGTTTTGTCGTAACCATGGGTTCTTAGATAGGTGTTGTTACCGCCCTAAGCGCGCCTTTATGTTTCTTTCATGCCTGTGTGTTCAAATTATCTCTGATCTTCTTCCTTCTCTTCTCTCCTCTTTCCCCCCAATTTCCTCCTTCCATTTGTCTATTTGCACAGGAAACCAAAATTGACTGCGTTCGAGTAGCCACAAAAGGTAGGATCGGATCAGACTTTGTGAATGAGGGCGTTTGCCACATGTATTTCTAACACCACTTGTGTTTATAGTTTCTGAAAATTAACACAATTAACAGGTTTTTGGATTACAATCAGAAATCCAACATACACACACTGACATCCACATCTTAGCATCAATCCACATTGAATAACACAGTAGAAACACGTTTGGGTTCACTGCAGTTGTCTTAAAAAGACAAGAGTACGTTAAATGCGCTTCACGTGAATTTGCTCAATAGATTGATCAAGAACATGTGTTTTTCCACTGTGAGGCAGGTTGCGCGCCCACCAAGGTCTGTGGGTACTTAGCTATGCTGCCGGTGCATCCTGCTCCACACATTAGAGGTGATGAAGTCTAAGCACCATTGATCCGGCAGCAGAATTGATAAGGCCAGAGGGAGCCCTAGTCACACTCTTCTTTGAGCAGTGGGAGGTCCTGTCACACGCCCCAACAACCTTGTTTATTGTGGAGCTTGTATGCAGCTCCACTATGGATTTCTTCTGGAGTTGCAGATATCTCCATCTGCATGGCTCAATAGGCTGAAGTCAAATGGCATACACTAGAACCGGAAGCATCATAGTATCAATTCGTCACTGGAGGGGTCAAATTTCTATGTGCTAAATTAGGCTCACAGACATATTTAGTTTTTGTGACTTGAAGAATGAAATGCTGCTCTAATGCTGGTTGTCTTTCTCTGCCTCAGTGTTGCATGGTGATGGGGACTGTTGGTATGGTTGTTTTCAGCTTCAGTGTGGCCTCTCTCTCTCTCTCTCTCTCTCTACTGCATGCCATCCTGGATCCACTGACTATACTCAGCCGCCATTCTCGTGACTCAACTCACAACCCCCTACATCCGCATCGCCCCGGCGGCCGGCGACAACCAACTAACAGGTCAGACCTGTAGCCTCTTTGGCCATCACAGTTATTCTGCCCCCACCTCCCAGTGTTCAATGTGGCGGCCATGTGAATGATGAGAAAACAAAGCAGGATACTGCACTGTGTGATGATTTATTTATTTATTTACTTATTTTATTGTCTTTCAATTTGCATAGAACTAGTGAGATTAAATCAAAGACTTGCAGACGCCATTTCCACCTTCATCTTCACACCATCAGTGGACATGAAAGACCTGTCGGAGGTGCAATTGTCATTTGATGTGTCAATGTTGGAGCTTTCTGACAGGAGTTAATCCCCTTTTTCATGAATATTTCTCATTATTTCTGGGAGATTAAGTGGTCGGTTGCTGCAGCAGTGACAACCATAAACACCCAGAAGAATACTGAAGTTCTCACCGGGTAGCATCTAAACTGTTTTTACTTGTATTTGGAAAGATTCTGTCAGACTTGAGTGAAAGAGCATCGGCTTTTGGCAGCAAATTCACGCATCTCAGTGCTTTAATGGAACTTGTTCTCTGACAGCATTTTTGTAAGATTAGCCCGTAACAGTGTATTTGAGGAAAATCAGTACCATCAGTCTATACGTGACTGTTAATGTGTCCCTACTCCTGAAATCCTCTGGCACTCTGCCTTACAAACGGATACTTAAATAAAAGCACGGCTGTGGATAACACACATATAAGAGCAGCATGTCACAACCACCCTGGGATGGATATTTACCTTTTTGATAGAAAGAGAAAATGGCAACACTGAAAAGTGAAAGGAACCTGCTCTAACAGATTTGCCTGACATAACTATTTATCATTCTAAATTTACCCCTGGTGGCAAAGAATAATGGTGTTGTTGAGGTGGGCAGTTGTGATTCCAGCAACGTTGCCTTTCCTCAGAGTGCTTTCTTATCACTTCCCATGGAGCAGATGCTGTTAAAACAAGCTGCCCCCCCCGCCCCCTCTCTCTTCTCTCTCCTCGTTGGCTATCTGCGCCTGAGCTGATACCTAATGTTTTGGTTATTTCAGGCTTTTTTATCTCCTTGGGTATTATCTTTCCCGTCCTGCATTCTACATTTTTATACAGCCCAAGCAACCATTTGCCCAAAACATGATTAACCAAGGGTAAAGATGGTGTGCACTTATCTCTCAAAGTGCAGCTCCATCCACGGAGCGCTGAGGCCCACTAAGGACGGACCAGAAGGTGGAGTGTTCAGGACAACGGGGAGGCTTTTACATTCTGAAATAAACATCACTTTGAGCCAATGAATGCATATTGATATTTCTAGTCCACAGAATGCCACAGAATATCAGCGTATTGATTAATCAACCTCGGTCCTCCACACAGTCAAAATCAATGAGGAAATACTGAAAATGTAGACGTCTTTTCTGCTGTTTGCATCATGCAGAACAATAGAAAACTGTAAAAAAAAAAAAAAAAAACCCTCTGCTCCATTACTTCCACTTTATTCATTTGATCTTTATGTATTGTGATGTCTTCCAGGAGCAGCCACTCACAAACCCGACGCAGTGGAGCCAGAAAAACAAACAGACCACACAGTGAAGATTGCCGGGGTCATTGCCGGCATCCTCCTCTTCGTCATCATCTTCTTGGGAGTCGTACTCCTCATGAAGAAAAGGTGCGCCTTCTTTTACTTACTCGCTGAAATAATTCTGAAATTCACATTTGTGGAAGAGGAGGTTGAATTTGGTCGAGATGTGCTCACGAATGAAAAGCTTCCGCCTTATCATTTTGTACATTCCTCCCTCAAACAGTAGTATTGTCAGCATCGTGGTAAATAATTAATTTGATTATGCTGATACGCCCCATTAAGGCTGTTTACAGCCATGAAACACAGTGTGCCATAAAAAATTAATCCCTTTCCACGGCACCCTCAAACAAATACGCAGCGCTTCAATGACATTGGAATGGGAATAGGAAAAAAATGTTTTTGAGGCCTGTGCTATGGGATGAGGCAGAGAGGAGATAAGAAAGAAAATATGATGAAAGACTCCAAAGAAAAGAGGATGGCCAGATAGCTGAAGGCTAAGTTTACATTAGCCCTGGACCCCATATTGGAGAGAGGTCCTCTGTACATATCCCAGCAATCAGAGGAACTAAAACTCAGCAAATATCAACCCTGTTTGTCTACACCAAGGCTTGAAATGATACAGTGTCAGCTCCTGCTGAAGGTATTTTTCCCGTAAATCTTAGTTTGTGTTAGCTGTACTTTACTGTACAGTACGCTTTTCTTTTTAATTTTACAATGATTGTCTTGAATTGAAGAGTAAAGGTCACAGCAATATATAAAGTAGATGTAGCTGATTGTGAAGATTTAGTTATGTACTAATAAGATCGTTATGTTCCATGTTTATTTTTGATCCTATTATATGATTCTTCGTCTTGTGCAGCAGCGGCTGTCTGTATAGCACAGCCATCAGTGGGCAGGTGTGAAAATCAGCACACACTAATGGAATTGTTTTCAATTAGCATTAATCAAACCAGAGATGGAGATGACTTTGTTGGTTGAATTTGGTGTAATTTACCGATACTAACAGGGGAATAGGAGTTGTGTTTAGACATTCAAACCGCTCATTAAGTTCCAGCCTTGTAGGTCATATATGGTAATTTTTATAGGTGGATAGAATTAAATGTTCATAAAAATAGGCAGCGGTGGTGGGAGGGGTGTTAGCGACAGTCTGGTTGCTTCTGATTCGCAATCTCATGGTGCAAACTAGCGCTGTATGAATTTAATTCGAGTTTTTGTACGGAGGCCCCCCCCACCCTTGCCCCACCACCCCTCGCAAAGCATGACATGACTCCAAGCGATCACCTTTTGCCCTCACGATCACTAGTTTACCTCCACGTATGCCGCCATATCTGATTTTGTTCATTTCTTCTCTTTTTTCAAACATTAATATATTTTTACTTTTTCTTTCCTTTTCATTCCATCCCCTCCCCCCTCCTCCACTGCTTAAATCCTACCACCACCCCACTCGGCAGAAGAACCTATCACTCCTACACTTACTACCTGTAAGTAACCACTCTGTGTGATGTTAGTGCCATGCTTCTCACCCACACGCTGTTTTCCCATGCATGCAAAGAGCCATGTCATTCTCCTTCCTGGCCAGAGCTATTACAGAAGCCCGACTGTAATCTCTGCCGGGGGAACAGAGGACGCCACTCCAACGCATCTCCACGCGACGGGCACATCACACTGTATGTCACATTGGCATGACTTCTGATGAAAGCAGACAGACACAACTGCACCCCCCCCCCTCCCCCCCACAAATCCAACAGTCAAGTGAGAGCAGCACAGAAGCAAGCAATATTGTAGATATTGTAGAATTTCTGCAACACTTTTAAGGGGTTTGTTTATCAAATAAACTATAACTAAACTGCCTTAATGATTGTACAGCTGCCAAACTCATCTTGCGAAAGAAAGAAAAAAAAATCAATGCAGCAGCTACTGCATTTTTACTGAGTGTGAATTTTTCATTCGCCTCCAATGATTTTATCTCCGTTGACTTGTCAAAGTTGGATTTTTTGAAGTGCCTATCACAGTTCATCTATGCTTAAGTTCAACCCTCAATGAGGTATTTCAGATGTTTTATATTTCACACACTTATAAGTTCACCCTACAAACGCCATAAAATGCAATCAACATATTTGTAGAATCGACCGCATTTATAACAATCGAGGTGAATTCAAGCATGAGCTAACATGTTGACCTTCCCAATTTGGCTTCATGTGCATGTGATGATTTCAAGTCTTTCACTTCCCCTGCTCGATCCTCTCGCTGCCATCAAGTCATCTCAGCTCTCTCTTAGCCTTTTCCTGTCTTCTTTTTTTCTCTTTTTTATTCCAAGCATGAATTTTGGGTTCCTGCACGTCCATCCCATCAATTCTATGGTGATGGTGGAGTTGTGTCTTTAGCTGATAAGACGTTTGCATCACGTCACGAATGAGCTAATGTGATCACAGACTAGCCTCCTTTGTATCTAGATGTCTCCTGCATCAGAAAACAATAGCTGTAGTGCTTACTTGTTTCGCTCTTAATATTACAGGCGTTCTCACATCACACCTCTGAATGGTAAAGAAGCTTATTCTGCAGCTCTGCCTTCTCTGCTGTAGCTCATAGGCTCCCTCTGTATAGTCTTTGTGATGGATGCCAACTAATCTGTCTTGAGATGGCTGTGATCAGAGGAGAGAATGGAGGCTGCCTTGCATCAAAGAACATCTTGGAAGACACCTGGAGATAATACTACTCTGAATACTCAGTGTGTCACTCTTATTAGATCACAGCTGTCTTGAATGGAAAGCCCTGTGACTTAGAGGAGTGGTGTCATCAAAGCTGCGAACACACATTGGCCAAGCTAAGCAGGAAGTTCCAAGACTCACCAAAACAATCAAAATATAATATTTGCTGTTTTAATTGGTGTGAGTGTGTGTGTGTGTGTGTTTGTGCGCACTGCTTTCTTGGATAGAAGCCAGTGCACATGCGGTTGTATCAATGCAACTACGACAGAAATGTATTTGGAGGTACTATAGTTATAGAGCTGCTGGCTCCAAATTTGACAGTGGGAAAGATCCCAATTTTCTGTGCACACATCAATACATTATTCCCCACAAGATGTTGGGGATTTAGCAGCTAATTTTATATTCTGGCTGTTCTATTCTTCCATTAACGGGACATTAAGTCCCAGATGAGGGATTGTGTTTGGAGGTAAGTTTGCTTTGATTGATGGGATTTCAGGTTGGATATTCCAGCTTCAAACAAATGGATGTTTTTGAGTTGCAGGAAACGCCACAGCAGCAACCATGTCCATGTTTCTCTGCAGTCTGATGTGTCAAAATGAATTGAGGGTTTGCTGTTAAGATGTAAAAAGAAGGGGACCACAGGGCTGTAACTGTTGTGACTCCTCTCTAAAACTGACAAGATAATAACACAACACATAGTTAGATAAGGATGAAGGATTAATGATCCCTGTTGAGAGACGTGCAACACAGGAACAAACACTAATAGATAATAAAACACACTCAGGGAATGGGGGAGTAAATAAGGATTAAAGAAAAACGTCATTCGGTCCTGTAGTTGACTGCCTGTACAGCTGCTGTGATAGAAAATGCACAACATTTTCATGCAAGATGCCAATTCATTTCGATACTTATGAATGTCTGCAGGGATTAATAGATTTCAAAGGGTACAACTCATTTGGCAAAATTTTTTTTATGATAATTTGACTCATTTGTACTCGCCCAGTTCTCCACTGTAGCAGGTCTATGGATTTATCACCCACACTGCATGTAAATTATAGTGCACAAACGTAGTACTTATTTACGCTTCTGTCTTGTTTTACAGGAGTAAATGAATAAGAAATAGTGTAATAGTAACTTTGCAGCTAAATACATCAGGATGTTCAATAGCAAGCCTGCAACAAACAACAAACCAAGGCGAAAGCTGAATATATTGCATCTCAGCAGAGCTGTCTAGTCCACTTCTGTGTGGAGCTCAGCTCACAAGCAGTTA
This sequence comes from Remorina albescens, assembly GCA_034769265.1. NCBI lineage: Eukaryota > Metazoa > Chordata > Actinopteri > Carangiformes > Echeneidae > Remorina > Remorina albescens. The sequence continues at coordinate 4,883,883 of CM068478.1, read as the reverse complement.
TTATTAATATGCATATATCCCAAGTTTTTATAGTCAAATGAATTATAGACTGCACTCTTAAGAAGCTCTCTTTCTGGAGCCTTCTCTGAACTGTTCACCTGCAGTTCCGATGACAGACTCGTTGTCGGCTATGAGACTGAAACACCTCTATGATTGATGAACCTTATTCAGTCCCTCCAGGAATTCGTGATGTCGCAATCGCAACATTCAACGCAAATCAGCCAGTCCCCGTGATATTTGGGCGCCCCTTGCAATTTTATCCAGTCACTGCAACTTTTCCGCCAATTCAATTCCCCCCCCCCCCCCCCCCCCCCCCGCATGACAATGTGTATTAAAGAAAATGAGCAGCCAATAAGAAGTTAGTCCAAACCCAAGTTAGAGTTCCAACCTCTCCCGGTCACTTCTGGCTCAGTTAACAAATTGAAGTTATTCACGTCAGAGTAGAGCAAAGTTGGGGGTGTCATTGTTGATTTTGATGTGCAGTAGATAAAAGTAAATGGCTGTCAATGTTCAAAAATGTTCTCTGCACCTCAGTTTAATATGCAAAGAAAGCATATTTTGTTAGAGTAGTTCAAATTCAGTGCTATCTGGGGCTAAGGTTACAGAGAACACTCAAAACATTTATAACAAATTTGTATAATCATCAGTTGATGGAATTTTATCGAAAAAAAAATAAAGCCTCAGAACATCACAACTTTTTGGAAAAGCTGCCGTGAAATCGGGCATTTTAGGCTGCAACATTCACAAAAAAAGCCAGTGAAATCCTGCAGGGACTGCCTATTAATGCTCTCACACATTCATCAAAGTCTTTTAAAGGCAAGAAAACATCCTGCAGTCACCAAAATATGCACTTTGGCTATATTGCCAGAGGTGACTCAGGGGGGTTAGCGCGCCACACAGCATCAGTCAGCATGCTCATTAGGAATGCGGTTACATGTGTGATCAAATATATGACCGTTCTTTAATCAGGTGGCTGCAATGTCCGTTGTGCCTGCTGCTGCTGGGGACAGGAGAGAGATCAATTGGCATAGGGCAAAGTTGGCAATTGGGTCTCTGTTCCCAGGGGAGTTGGGTTCATCAATCAGGCGGCAGGCAACAAGTAGAATAAAGCTTTAACGTATCACTCTATAACTGATTTGTCAGGCTCGCCAAACCTCAGGTAAGCAATGTGAATGATTTCTTCGATATAGATAACCCAACTCATACTTATTCAATCAAGTAACACGACATTAAACTGATCTCTCAGTGAAATACGATAAACATGAAAAAAAAAAAAGTTTACACATCACATTTTTAGCAAGAGCTACATAAAAACTGCACAGATTGTTTTGGATTTGTTGTGCACAAGTTTGGCGTCCTTTAACTTTACAAAATGCTTTGCACCCCTTTCCCTGCAACCAAACTTTGTTTTGTTTTGTTTTTTTACTTTTTGAAAAATTTTGATTTTGATTTTTGAAAGTCATCAGTTATGTTGTGGTTACCTGTCATTTAGTTGGCACTGGTTGTAGATGAACACTGCAAGCAGCGTATGAAATAGAGCGATAACACGTTTGAAGGCACATACACGTGTTCACACAACCTATGTATTCATGTATTCAGCCCATAAATATTAGAGCCATGCGTTGTTTCTGCCCAAGGTTTTACTGTATCAGCTCATAAAAAAAAACAACAAAAACCTCCAACACTATTCAGGAGTGACATGTTCCATTTCAATCTGACAGGTGGTCACTTATGTCATAAATCCCTTAAGGTATCAGGAGTGCATACATTTTATGGAGTGGCTCCAAAGGTAAACACATCTGCATGCCGTACACTGTCTCTGCAGTGTTGATGTCAGTAAGAGAACCTGAGAAAAGCCTAAATAGAATCAGACACCTTTGGATTGTAAATTAACTTTTAATATCTAAGTAGCTTCCTCAGTTGTAAAGAAAGCAAACACGCAGGTATTTTTAAATATAACCAGTATCACCATTCTTTAGGAATCCTACTTTTCATAATCAGCTCTGTTGCATTCCGTGTCAGAATGGGAGGCCTACTAAATGTACCATGTATAACACAATGTTCTCAGGGCAAACACCTTGATTAAACCTTACAAGGCGAACATGCAGCAAGAATCGCATTAATTGGTACAAGCCTTGCAGATTTTTTCACCTACGAGCTCTGAATGTTGATGAGGGAGGGGAAGGGGGAAGGAGGAAGAGCAGCTCGGGCAGGGCGAGGGGATGTCATGCATGGAATAATGAAGTTTGAATAGATGCATTTAAAAATGGTGTTTGGCTCAATTCACATTTGCACTCATCAGCTACTTACTTTACTGCGTATGTATCATCGAGAAAAATCGAGAAATGAAGCCAAACCCTATCCTGCACAGGTATCAAGGTTTAAACTGTGATGTTAAATTAGCATTAAACTTACGTTGTGATCCATAAATACATTCAGTTTAATAACTATAATTTGGGAATAACCCATTACAGCCTAAAGTGGCTGTCAGAGACTGCAACAATATGACATCGCTATTACTTTCAAAATCTTAATAAATGCAACACCCTACAGAGTACCGTGCCGTATATTTCATATGTAGTTTAAAACATATTCATATAATTTATACAGCATTTTTCTTGGGTTTATGTACCCTTATTTGACAGTGACAAATAAGAAATGTGGAGAGAGAGAGAGAGAGAACAGAAGTGTGCAATTAGATTGCCCCAGCCTTTCAAATGTTTATTGTTTGAACTTCTTCTGTCCTAAAACTTTTTATATTTGAGGAACCAAAGAGAAGAGAAGTTATGAGGGGCAATCTTTATTTTATTGTTTGTTGAAAAACACAGTTTTACAGAATCAATGAAGCAAGATAAACTGTTTTTGTTTACCATAGAATACATTTTTCATTGAGGAATGTGTTCTTTCAGCTTGTCTGTTGTTTTGGCTCGTAAAGTGCATATACAGACCAAAGCTGAGCTGACAACCTCGTGGAGGAACGTGTTAAAGATGGAGACAAGTTCAAAATTAGATAGAATGCAAACAACTACTGAAATGCCCCCACTGGGTTAATCAAAGAAGCTTCTGTTGCCCCTCCCAGCAGGATGTCAGTCATCTAACGCGCGCGCACACCACAGATGTGTGTGGTTCCTCTAATGAAGCTTCCTTTGTCCCAATGTCACAAGGTTTAGGCTGCTCCGGTGCTGAAATGAGGCCCATCATGCTGAGCTTGAGGTTTTGAAGCTCTTGTTTTAGAAGCTGCAGCAGCGTCACCTCCCACAGAACAGACATCCTGGCAAACGCGCTCAGACACACAATCTGAGCAGCTTCCTTTTTGTTGTAGCTGAACTCATGGAGTTGGGAGCTCTGCTCACTTAGATCCCAGTTATGCCATGCCTGTCATGTACCGAATTGCAGACAAAATCTCTAATGAGAGTTGCCTGTTATAGTTGCCTGGCATGTTAGCTCAGGCTGTACTTCTACACACATTGCTGCCATCTGTCTGTCTCGCCCCCTTCATATGCGTGTTCAGTGCTGTTCTAAGAAATTTGGGATTTTATTGTTTGTCATGCCTGCAAGCAATCAGAGCTACTAATTTCTTTTTGGGCTTATTCCCAATGCAGCCTTACTCGAACTATCAGGGGATATGATAAATGGTCACATTCATCGCCATGCACAAACAATCTACTGTACACTTCCTTGTACTATCTCTCAGTACATCGGATCCTGTAATATAGTCATCTATCATTAAAGTTTCTCGTCTTACAAATGAGGAGAGAATAGCATGCCAATTAATCTTCATCTAACACCCACCGTGCCTAGCAAACATCCCAGTATTGCTGGTGCTTTCCTCATTTTGGCACTGGTGTCTCTGCAGCCTCGTTTATCCACAGCGCTCCAACTTCAGCTGTTACACAGCCCAGGAAAGAGAAAATCTAAGTCTCAGCAGATGTAGAAATCAGACCAGTGATACAGTATTAAATCAGGAATATAGTGGGGCTAAACAGTCTTTGCATTGAGTTCACACAGTGCCAAATCATTGCCTGGGGTACATACAGCTCCCCTTCTCCTCTCCACTCCTTATTAGAATATGAAGCTATAATAAAAAAAAAAAAGGGAGATAAGATTGCCATTTTGTTCCCCACCCTAACTGCAGATTAAAGACAAAAAGTGCGTCCGGCAGATGAAAATGTCGCCGCTTTGTCACTTTCCTTTCTAAAGAACGGATCTACTATTAGCCTCACGTCGCGGCCTTCCGAGCAAATGACTGTTTGAAGGCAGCGGGGGCCTGTTGCCATATGGCACAAGACAGCGACAGAATTGAATAAACAGAGGGGATTTGCGAAAACAAAGCAGCAGGAGTGCGTCATTAGAGAGCAGTCGTCCGCGAGAGAGACTGCAATTCAAATAGGCAGAGGGGTCACACAGAGAGTAACAAAGTGCGAGGATCAGTGTGAGGGCTGCCATAGTTAATTTTTACACCTCTTGCTCCCTCCCAGCTACAGAGCAGTGACAGCCATCAGATACAGCTTTAGCTACAGTATATTTCCTGCTCAAGCTGTTTGCCATTTTTCTGTAGTGCAACCTCTGTGGAAGTAGAGGAGGGTTCATTCCTCAGAGTGATAAAGACGTGCATTATTTATTGCCAAAGGGAAATTCTCATATGCCGGTTCTTCCTTCCTCCAGGAGGTCAGAGGTGAGGGTTAGCGTCAGAGTGGAGCAACTTCAGGGACAGTCGAGCAAAGTTAGTGGAGAATGAGAGTTTTTAAAATCTCATATGCTGCTCATTCATTTACATCGCAGCAGTTGGACAAAAGCGTTACTGCGGTGAATGCTTTCCTTAGTCCGCAGCTTCAGGGACCACCACTGTCCAAACACGAGTTGATGATGACAGATGGCACACAAAATACATACCACCAGCCAATGAAAAGAAAATAAATAAATAAACCATATACAAACTGTGTCGAGGGATGTTAGAAAGTTGTTATTTATAATCTGCAGCCATGTTAATAGCTCGATGCTGTTCAGGGCAGTACGTTGTGACAACTGCTAATGTCGGTGCCAAATTATTAACGTTTAACTTCTTAACCTTCTTAGTTTAGAGTGTTATGGAAAACTTTAGTATTTAGCACCCAACACAAAGTGGAGTTATGGTGTGTAGCAGTCTGGTGCAAAATGGGGGACCAACTGACTGACCGTGTCATCCACGGAGACGTGTTAAAAGTGTGACCAGAGACCAACACATTGAGATGACACAAAAACAGACAACATCAATGAAAAGATTCTCTGCACAAAGCACTACAGAGTCTGGTTGAGAGTTTGGGGTCGTAACAGCAAGCACCCATGAGTCTCAGTTCTGCATGTTGACCATGGGACAGATAAAAAGCCCTGGGCAAAAGATATTAATGAGTAAGGAGCTCACGCATGTAGGTGAGTATCCTCGAGTATCAAAGGTGGAAGTCAAGACTCTGATATTCAATTCTGCTTCATCACATTTTGTTTAAATGAAGCCAGAGCCGGGGAAATGTGAGCATCGCAGTTGCTTTTGCATGAGACTCAACCTCCCAATAGTCTCTGTGTGAACACACATGTGAAGTTGTGCGTGTGTATGTGCGTGTCTGTGTGTTTATTTCGTACACAATGCATTAATGGTGATTGATTAGGAACAGATTGCTTGTAGGCTCCAGCACATCAACTCCAAGTAGGTCAATAAAAGCAGGTTGACTGTTTCAGTTCACCGTTCGCAATTCTAATTCTTCTGCCCCCTAAAATACTCATTTTAAATCATCACGGCCTATGATGTATTTGGGTTAGGGTGTCACACCTTTCCACATACTCAAGGATTTATATTTCACTGCTTCAAAAAGCATCCGGAGCCTAATAAACCCTAATGTGACCACAACCAGGGGCGCATTAGCTCAGCCCATCTCATTACATCAATGAGTCATCGCTTCCAGTATCATATCAGATCAGTTCAAGCGCAGCCATTGTTGGCTTTTGTCTGATTGTTTGTTTTTATATCTTCCCCCCCGTGAAGGAAATTGGCTAAGAAGCGTAAGGAAACACTGAACAGCACCCGCCAGGAAATGACAGTGATGGTCAACTCCATGGACAAGAGCTACACAGAGCAAGGCACAAACTGTGACGAGGCTCTCTCCTTCATGGACACGCACAACCACACGCTGAACACCCGGAGCGAATGTGCGCTCACCCTGAATGGCCGCAGCGAGTGTACCCTCACGCTCAACGGCCGAGGTAAGATGGGTGAGCATCAGCCTACCTTCATTTTCGCAGTCACACACACTGAGCAGGCTGGAAGCAATTTATTTGGTTTGGTCAGGTGAGAAGGAAATCAAACCTGGCTGCAAGGGACAAAGTCACACTGCGCCAAGCCGAACGTATGAGTCTTGGTCTTCATGTGGATTTAGGAACATTTATAGGCAAAAAAAAAACCCCTCTCAATCTTGGTTCAAATTTTTCAACACTTGAACATGCGAGTCATCGAACTATAATTGTTTTGACTTTGCCCTACAAAATTTTTAATTTTGCCACAATGAGTATCAAAACGCTTTTTTTTTATTACCATGATAAAGGAGTCTTTCCTTTTCTTTTATCATTTACCACAACTAGTAGCATAAATTACTTGAAAATGGATTTTTAATGAAGAACTGTCTTCATATCCCTTTGTTTTCCTGTTTTTGCCTTGTTCTAAACCAAGGCTTTATTCACTCTCCGCAAATGATTTGACAGTAATTTCGTCGCTTTTGAAAAACTACCCGTTGTTACCACCCTAGTGGTAGTCAGTAGGGAAATGACCTTTTCGAAACAGTTGAAGAAAGTTTACTTTCATTTGACAGAAAATACTTTGACTTGCTTTTGAGAAAGATTGTTTTATATATATTTTCCTTCAATTTGAGATTCATTCTTCCTCGCCAACCCTCAAGGGTTTGTTCCATCCTTTTTACACATTCCCTTTTGAAAGCTCTCCAGTTTCTTGAATTAATTATTTTTTGTTAAATTAGGTAAAAGTAAAATTAAATCAGGAATATTAATAATTTACTTTGAGGAGTGCATTGTAGATACCCATATTCTAATTGGCCAGCTGTGGCAATAGCAGTATAAATGATTTTAAAACCTAGATAGAGGTTGAATTTCTTTTTTATTAATATTCAAGACATCTTAAAAACCCAAAACTGAACTAAAAGCCTTTTCATAAATATGAAAACTCTGAGAAGTCACACAATGCTTGACTCCCTGTTCTGTTTGCAATTCACAGAGCAAACACAAAAGACTTTGTCTACGGGCTGTGGTGTGATAACCTATTAATTTTCTCTGTCCCAGGTTAAAGTTAATGCTTTGTTGATGGACAGCTTGGCTAAATCTGCACCCAGGGTTTGACCTGGTATAATCCCAGTCAAAACCATCAGATTAAAACTCTGCAGCAGCTTCTGTCTCTGCTGCCCTGCAGGGGATGAGCCCTGACCTTGATTAACTGTCTGTTAGTGTGGATGTTCAAATCTGTCTGACAACATAAATGATTTCACTGCATGACTGCGTACACTGCCTGTCAGTGTAATATCTTCTGTATTGTAGTCTAAGACCTGTCGCACCCTCTATGACCTTACATGACTGTCAAGTGTGTCATTTTGGCTCAAAACATCACGGCTGGCAGATTATAGCCTTCTCCTGAACATACTGTACTCATAACCTAAACCCAGTTAGTGACAGTTGGCTCTATCGCTGTTGTGACAGAAGCCCTTATTTTATTGTGGGACCAGGTGACAGAGCAGGACGCCAAATGGCAAAATGGGTCTTTACTCCATTCTCCATATGAGAACTTGAGCTAAAGTAGTACTGGGTCATATTCAACAACACTGAGTGTTGGGGAAAACTTTACTTCATCTACTGTTTCATATGCTAAAGATATTTAACTAATAGTCATATCACTTGTAGAATGTAATGTAATATGTAGAATATTAATCCGCAAAATAATTAGTAATTTTAGCTGTCTAATTAATTTGGTGCAGTAAAAAGTACAGCAGCGTGGATTTAAATATAAAACAGAAATGCTGTTAATTAGAGTTGTTTTTTTTTTTAAGCAACAGGCCAAAGAACAGAATCAACTAATTCCTAATGTGATAATAATGAGTCTTTTTCATGGACTGAAGGGAGCCGTTGCTTTGATGAAACAGTTATGAAATATGACAAAAAAGTTAAAAGTAAAAGTAACATGATTTTTTTTTTCCCTCAACGTACAGAAAGTGGTATGCAAAAAATAACCAAACTAAATTTCATCACTTCGGTTGTTTGCATTTTTTTACCTGCTCTTTCGTTAGCTCCACATGCTTTTTTAAAAAAATGTATTTATTTCTACAGGTTTCCATTGTCGTGAAATCACCACTAGCTAAACCAGTTTGTTTTTCTTTCCATGTTGCTGTCAGTCACGGAGTGATAAGGAATCTTATCAGGTTGCTCGATTTGAGCTACCCGTTTTATAGTTAGTATCATTAGCTGTTTACATTCGCAAAATTGCTTCAATCTGATTACAATTCGGATTAGAGCTTCACTGTTTACATGGACTGTAACGGATTGATCCTATCATGACGTGCGTTTACATGCATCTCACGTGTGAACAGAATAAATGATTTTGACCTGCGCAGAATTGTCTGACATTTAGGAAGTAGTGGTGGAAGAAGGAGCTACTTCCGATGTAAACAAACACCGCCTTGTGTCTCATTTTGAAATGGATTTTTTTTTTCTTTTTTATGGATCTGTACCGTGTTCTTCAGGCCGTACTTTTGCTTCTGCTTCAACAATTTTAAGTTCTTTTAATATTTCCAGCAATGTATTTGTGTCCAATAGAGACCAGTCTTGTTTAACTCCTGCCATGTCTTCTGCTAGCTGTTGTAAAGGCAGGAATACATTATGTCGACGTATGGCTGATGTAACAGACCATATCTACCCAAACTTCGGAATAAGTGTTTACATACAGGCCGATCAGATCAATAATTGGCATAACCTACCCATCTCCATCAGAAGGGACATTTTGATCCGAACAAGTTCGATCGGCTCAGAATCTTCCGATTGGCGTGTTTACATGAAGCATTTTTATTCCAGTTAGGCTTTTAATCCAATTACTTGAGTCCATGTAAACATAGCTACTGATACAACCCTGACAGGGATCAGCCTAACTCTAAACAAGTTATCTGTAAGTTTTGCTACTGCCACATCGCTATGGTTAGCATTAGTAGATGTTGCTAACACGGTGATGTGCGTTTTGGGCTGCGGAATGCTTTATACTTTGTTAGATCTACAATGTGTGAAGTCAGGCAATGAATGCATTCAGCAAAAAATGACTCAACTCAGCTCTACTCTGATTTCACAGGGCAGAATAAACTTTGCTTGTAATACTCTTGCAGTATTCATTTTAGGGTCTTTTCACCCAAATCACAAAGAAACAGATTTTTTCTCCTCCCTCTTGAATTTGCTCAAGGTGTCTGGGATTTCAGTTTCCACCACTATACAATGGACAGTAATGGAGTTTTGTTTGTACAAAATACAATTTACCTTACAACAGGAGTGAACATGTTTTCTTACAGTTTTAGAGACATGGTCCTTCAAATATAATTCTTAAAGCAGGAACATAATGGTGTGTTAAATCAAATTTGAATAAAATGGTGATTAATTTCTCATCCACCATTAAGCAATAATAGACAAATAATGCCTTGTGTTGTGTTTTTATTATTCTTCCATCTGCAGCTGGATCATCACCCTCATCCTTCACGCTGCCTAAAGCCAACACTATCAGTACTTCCATCCCCACCAACTCCTACTACCCAGGTAAACATACACTGTATTTCCTCGCACTTATCCTGTATGTCAACAAAGAAGTGCTTACGACGTGAGCAGTGATGTTCAGTGAAACCAGGACGTGTGAAATTCACCCGTGATGAGAAATGCAAAAGGGGCAGGATAAATTAATAACAGACAGTATGAATCAGTTTTATTTCCCAGCACAACTTCTTTTTCATGTAAATTACAGACCAATGCTGTGTTGTGTGGTATGAGTTCATCTAATAGAGTTGATATGTGCTTTAAAAATTAGACGACAATTTCACAAATGAGAAGGTAGATAAATTGACTTTAGATAGGTTCGCTCCACATCTCTTGTGATAACAGAAAACGCTTTCTATCACTTAGCCAAGATGGAATTTAGTTGTTCAATTATACTTTTAATTTCTCCGAATAATATCCATAATTGTATGTCTTATGTAATCAGATCACAGCTCATTGATTAGCTGGAGTGAAGGGCAGCTTCTGTAGATTTATAACCAACTAAACTTACTGTATAATTAGCTTTTCTTTTTTTTTTTTTTTTTTGGCAAGAAAATATGATAAGTTTCTTGTTGTGCAGCTTGGCAAGAAACCAAAAAACTGTCTGTTATTTTTTTCTGTTGTTTTTTTTGTTGACTTTGCTTCTTTTATTCACTGCAACTCTCTTTCCTCCTTCAACTTCTGCACTTGTTATGGTGGTAATGAGCAGATCCCTTTGTGCCAACTGCTATCTTAGGTGAGACACATTTTCTTTCCCCATTGCTGTTGATTATTTACTCTTACTTCAATGTTTAGGAGAATTACAGTACATTACATTCATAAGATGGCTGCTTGAAGACGTAACTGTCAGGACCCAAATGATTATTTAAAAAAAAAAAGAAAAAAGCACAGACTTTTTTTCCCATTGTTGTTTTTTTGTTGGCTCTTTTTCTAAAAATGGCTTCCTCACCTTCATACCTGCCTGCTGCTTCTCTCCGCCCCTCCTCCTCCTCCTTACCCCTCCCTTCTTCTTTTCCCTTCCCGTCAAACGAGGGCTGTCCTGGGCTGAGGCTGGCTTCACTCCATCCCATCCGCATTGCGTGTCGTGCGTGTGATGTCACATACGTGTTTGACCTCTCATATGCATGGACAGACATGTGGACTGGATGTGGGGGAGTGTCGAAAGGGGGGCACGGGGAACTGGGGTGGGGAGGGGGGGGAGGGGGGCAGTTTTGCCCTAGCGCCAAGGCTACAGTGTGCTGGAGCCATAGCAGCTGCACTGAGACACAAACAGAAATCAGTGTGAGACGGAGACAGATAACAAAAAAACAAACAAACAAAAAAAAAAACGTCTCTCTGAGCCCCCCCTCATCAAAAATTTCCAAAACGGGTTGCGTTCGGTCTAAACATGTAAAGTCTAGCATTAGCTGTGCTGCCCTCCCTCCCCACCCTCTCTCCTCACTACGCATTTAACTCCCCTCCCTCCCTCCAGAACAACCACCTTTTCTATTATTCTTTTTAATGTCGCTCCCCCTGCCTTTGGCTAACTGCTAGCGACCTACTTGTTTTTGTTTTGGTTTCTCCAGTGTTTATTCATCTTGCTCACTGATAAAATAGAATTATAGAAAAGCATTTTGTTCTTCTGTTAATTATTACTGGCCCTTGTTGAATATGTAGAGCAGCATCTTATATGAGCAGATGCTTTCCCACAAGCAGAGCACATTATGTTGCTACTAAGTGGGCCACTGGAACTGTAATAATTTAATACTGAAGGCCAAGAAGAAACACATAGTAAGTAACTCTACTTTAGTACCGCCACACGTGCCATAACTGCATTTTTACGTTCTTTAACGTTTTAATGTAACTTGAAGCAGCGTCTTTCATCTTTGCTGCCGTGACAGCTGCCTATGCTAGTTCTGCATCTGATACAATAAACATGAAATTATGGCAGCCACAAAAGGTTACGTGCTTTCATTTGTGGCACATTCAGTCACAGCATTGTCTCATCAGTTGAGGTTAATGATCAAAACTGATTAGATCTTAGAGGATCGGTAGTGTTTTTGATTTCCTCGCACATTTACTTAAATATAGCTGTATGAATACAGGTGCCACCAGCAGCACATGAAAATATAATTATAGCAATTAGAGAAAGAAATTCTAAATGTCAGAATACTCAAAAAATGATTGGCATCATTAGAATGTGCAAGTTACAGATCAGAAACAATTACAGCCTGTTCCAAAGAGAACCAGTATTTCACCATTATTTTCTCCCTTGAGATCCATGACTTCCTTGTTTTTCTTCTTTTACTTTTGTCTTGCACTGTTGAAATTGTCCCATCCATCCACTCAGCATCCCCCCTTGACTAGGCTTTCTATCAAGGCAGTTTGAACTAAGAAGGCATGTGATCTTCCCCTTTAGCTTAGCTCTAAAACACTCTACTGTAACAGGTATGCTGTATTGTTGCTTATCCCCTCTCTCCTCTCTCTTCTCCTCTCTCTCTCTCTTTACATACGTAACCTCTTATTTATCTGCTATCTAAAAAGTGCCCATTAATGGTAAGTTTTCCCAAGTGGGCCCTGGGTTGGGGGAAGGAGGTGGTGTTTACTCAGAAAGTGAGCCGACATTGAGAGGCTGCTTCTGACATGGACATTACGACATTTATTGCATGACCAGGGGACATGTTAGCATTTCACCACCCTCCGTACCGTGACACCAAGCCACCATTAGCCTAGCATGGTCAAAGTACGTTCAGTGCCCCATGGCAGCATCACCCCATGCATTCTCCTCCCATCTCCGCTTCCCTTCTGGGTTGGTTTTTCCTTTATTTATTTATTTCTGACTAATTTCTATATATATATATATATGTATATATATATATATATATAGGGGGAAGAACGGGTGGTAGGGTGGGCGAGGTGGGGTCGAATTCACGCTGTGTCTGTGTGATGCTTCTGACGGTGCCTGCTGCAACATGCTCACTGTGGCCCATCGCACCCCCTCACATCCTCCTCCTCCATTTTTATGGACACCCTCCATTGTCCGCTGGCTCCCCACAGCATCTGTGCCTCATGTCTGCCACTGACTGGACTACAGTATGAAAGAGCTGGAATGGGCTCCGACTCGCAATATGAGCCGCAGCCCAAACCTCATACTGTACTGCCAGTGAAGGAAGAAGAAGAAAAAAAAAGTAAACATGTTGTTTTACAGCATCATCATGTGTAATTTCATTATACTGTTTCTCGCAGTTGAGGGCCACTAGTGCATTATATTCTGACAGTAGCCATATTAAAAGCTAATAGTGCAAGCACTTAAAGGAAATCCTATTTTAATGGCTATAGACTTTTCTACGGCACAATAGGCCTATGGCATTAAATATTTTCCAGCTACACACTGGGACAGATGGACCTGAACCTTCTCACCACATGACTCATCATATTACTCAATGATGTTGTGTTGTTATGACCATCCATAACAAACAGATTACTAGCTGAGAGTTGTTTGTCAATCTGGAGGGTGGTGACATAATGCTTAACAGTAAATGAGGTAATGTGCCAGCTGTTACTAGGGACAATTGCAAGTGAGATAGGGAGCAGGAGAATATAGACAACACTGTGAGAACCTATCTCAGTCTTATTTGAAAACACATTCATACTGTAAAACACCACTGAAATTCACTGCTTCAAGCATTATGTCGCCCCTACATGTCTTCTAACGTTCTGCTAATACATCAGGCAAGGTGAGCTCCTACCTCTCCGTCCTGACCTCCTCGGCCTGTCCCTTTGTTTGTGCCCCACAGACGAGGGCCAGAACATGGGCAGTGACACTAGCAGCCTGGTGCAGTCCCACACTCACTCTCTTAGGAAGCGGGAGCCGGTCGATGTGCCCTATCAGACAGGTCAGCTGCATCCGGCCATCCGCGTGGCCGACCTCCTCCAGCACATCACCCAGATGAAGTGTGCGGAGGGCTACGGCTTCAAGGAGGAGTACGAGGTAGGACGCAAACAAAGTAGTCATTCCTCCTCCACCCCCCGAACCCTCCTCCTCCTCCTCCTCCTCCTCCTCCTCCTCCTCCTACTATAAAGGTTGCAAACACAAATAAAGCCTGGTGATAGACTTGTAATGTCTCCATGGAGATTTTTGAGTGGAGATGTTTATCAGTCTAATACAAGGATTCATCTGTGTTTCTTTCTCTGTCTCTCTGTCTGTCTGTCTCTCTTTCTGTTTTGCACCACACAGCAGAACTGTTTTGTTTCTCCCCAGATGCACTTTTATGATAAATTGTTAATGTACTCCGTCTCAGTGTGTTTACGGTGTGATTCGTTTTGTTGTTCATCTGTTCCGTGTTGTTAGCACCGACTGTGCATTTCCGTGTGCGTTCGGCTGTTGTTGTTGTCCCAGTTCCCCTTGGAGTCTCAGTCATAGACTAATGTGAAATGGGGGAAAAAAAAATAAAAAATATGACCCTCCTCCGAAAAGGTGTGAGGAACAGCCAGCTACGTGTTAGCCCATGCCCCCTCTTTGTCTGAATCAGGTGTGATTAGGCCACCGGCAATGGCAGCCCACTGCTCTCTGAAGACTGTTGGCGCACAAGAAGCATCCATAATCTGACCCCATGCCTCTTGCTGACACCTAAACAAAAGATTCTTCCTCAGAAAAGCATCACTCTCATTTCCTATCATTAGTGTGGGAGGGGGGGGTTGGCGGGATTTGGCGGCACTCCAGCCTCCTTGCTGTTCCTCAGCACCACACCAGACAGCCTCATCTCGCCCTGATGCCAGGTTGTAACAGAGGCTTCGAACTACACTTTGAAATCCTTCTTTTTTAATGTTTAATGTAATCTAATCTAAATATCTAATCCATATAACCTCAGTTTTTGCATCTCACATGTGTCTTATCACTTTTTTTTATACTTACATCTTTTTGCTTTCTTCACTACCTTTCCACATTCTCACCTTCCCTCTTTTTAACCGAATCAAATCGTTCTCCATCCTCTCAGCTTCAATACTTTACTTCTTATGTGCTTTCCTGTCTCTCTCTTGCTTCAAGTGCTTTTTTTTCTTCTGTAGCTCACTTATCCACACCTCCCGAATTCCTTCCTTGCTTTCCTTTCCTGCCCTTCATCTCCTACCCTGCTGAGTTCTACTACGTGTAGGCCAGATTTATCAGTAATTAACTCCCCTCTTCCCCCTTACGGCCGCAGAATTAAATAATGCAGCTTCTCATTGCTACCTGTAGCATCAGATCATTGAAGGGCCGGAGTGCTTTGGGCTGCCCTCCGGACCTAATCCATTATGGATGAAGGTGTTGTGGGTTCACGCGGGCTGGCATCGCACAAACATATAACAGTCAATCAAGAGGAAGCAAACGATTGGACCTGCTGTCACCAAGATGTCCAAAGCCTGTTACTTAAAAAAAAAAAAATGAAAAAATGAAAAAGACAGAGAAGGACTATGGGATAGTTTAAATGTACAACGGAGCTCATTCTCTCTTGGCTAGAGTGATTCATTTGTATGTCGTGTTACGCTGCTGTCTCCTTCACATCAATCTGTCCTAAGGTTAATGCCCTTTTTAACCTTTTATTTTTGATGATAAGATTGGAGCCTAGTGCACCTCTAAACCTGTTGACTTACACTGTACTATATCTCTCTTTGACCCATGCTTCTTGTTATTCTGTACGTTAACTTTGGATCAGATAAACGAGGTAAGCCAATACTTTTGGTTATTTGTCAGTTGTTTTTTTTATTTTTGTTTTTTCTTAGAATTGTAGATCATATCACAAACCTGACAGATTGATGGTGCTTGTCGGCTGTTTTTTAGGGCCACGTGGGATTAAAACATCTCACATGTACATATGATTATATCTGAAAAGGGCATTTACCAACAGAAGTTGTGCAAAGTTGCTGAGCTGTTTGGGAGTGTAGAGATGATGAAATGTGTGAAGCTGTGACATTTTTTTCTTTAAACTCTTGTCATGTCATGTTTTGAGATTGTACTTTCTCTGAATCAGGACCAGTGAGATCCAAAAATGCTCCACAGCTAAATCCGAATGTTCCCATACAATGATTAGTTCAAAGATTTAAACCAGTGATTCCTGACATTGTATGACATTGGAGGTGTACGTCAAGTGCCAAAATTAATTTACAATTCGGACACCCAAATAGACAATATGAGACTTCACATTCTGCCAACTTGTGGTGAATACTTTTGCCATGTTTGACAGAAAATATAATAAAAAGTTTTGCATGTCTACATTATTTTGCACGTTGACACAGTTTGAGTGAACAACCAGGAACCAGAAAACAACTTTTAAAAAATGTGATGATGTCACTTTTTTCAGCTTGTCCTGTGTGAGGGGGGGGTGCAGTCCTCCGTGAGATTCACAAAGCTTCAACCACAAATAATCACTAGTCAGTTTGAATGAGTCTCCTTTTCCCACACAGTAGATGATTGTTACTATAATTTTCCATGCTATTTTTTTGTTTGTTTTTTTACTCTTCCATGGTGTGTATGTCAAGTGTTCTGTCCTCGCCTTATGTAGGTTTTTCCCAAAGTGGTTGTATGCAGAGAAAGCATTGTACTTGTTGTACTTTACACTTCCAATAAGTGGTCACGGAAAAGTAAACAGCGATGCAGAGAAACTGTGCTGGGACTAGAGTACAGCAGGTAGCCTGCAATTAAAATTGTACTAAGTTGGATCTGGGCCAATGGGAATAATTTGAGGATAGTGAAAAACTACTTGCAGATGCAATGAAGTAAAACACGGCAGATATTTGCCTTATAAAAGGTTTACATGTGGAGCCACACATTGTTTTATTTATTTATTTATTTTTTATCACTGTCTGGTGATTTTCAGGTAGGCAATCATTTCCAGTGTGGATATGTTAGGATTTAGATTTAAAAGCTTCATACAATTTCTGGCTCTTTAGACACAAACTGCTTTATTGCCATTTTGCTGTCATTTTAGGGCTCAAACAGCTGGAGGAATTAGACTATACCATCTGAGACAGACAGGGCCACTCAGTTTAAGAGAGAACTATTATAAAGTTGCCAGGTAACACCTCTCAGCTCAAGATGATTTGTCCCCAGATGCTTAATATTAGACCCATATCCTTCAGAGTGACAGAGACGATGACATTGGCCTATGCATTTGCTGAAGACATATTGCCACAAGAGGAGGGGCTTATGTAATCCATCTCTGAGACATCCTTCCATCTTCACTGGAAGGATGGGCCGTATTTTTAGCATATTAAAGCTGTTTCTCAGTGAAATCACTAATCCCCAGGACTTAATACAGGAATATGTCCTTGTGTGCTGTCTTAAAGGCCTTTATTTGCTAGACAAATGGCCTGCTGCCTGCCATGGTGCCGAGATGAATGAAACCATCAAGTCCTCGTGCAGTGATGATTGACGACAGCGCGTCCAGCTCTCTCAGACTGGCTAATCACGCTAAAAGAAGTCTGCAAACAATCTGTTTAACCTTCGATAAATGCTCTCAGATCTTCATTTGCTGATGGCCTGCATTCTAATGCATCAGCTGACTTTCAAATGTGCATTAGCTACCTATCAAAAAAAATAAAAAAAGAAGAAGAAGGTTGTTGGGTTTTTTTTTGTCCAGGCTAGTTTGCTCGGAGCCAACCCCGTCCTAACCCTGCTGAACAGCGGTGGACTGGGAGCAGAGATGTATTTTTGATAATTTGGCTTAATTGTGCCTGGTGTGCCATCAGAATGAAAATCTCCCCAGCAAGAGATGTTAAATATTTCATGAGGGTAATCTGAGTGGAGCAGTTTTGATCTGCAGACAATGAGCTGGCTTTATTTTTCCCTGCCACGAGCTGATTGAGTCCTTCAGATGAGGCCAACAGACAGCCGCGGCGGTGGCTCCGCCCGGCAGAGCGGCACAGGGGGAGAGGTTTGAGCGCGACTCCTGCCGCCTCTGCCCTAATGGCACTCGCTGTTTGACATAGCTTCCCGGGATACACCAATCCTCTTTGTGTTTCATGTCTCATAATTATGTGAATATCTCTCTGTGTGTGTCTTCCTTTCTTTTGTGATGTTCCCTTCCTCTTATTTTAGAGCTGAAAGAGGAAGACTGTGTTCTTTAGCCTAGTTATCATTAGCAATGCTCACACATGACACCATATTTCACCCCGCCACCCCTGTCTCTGTTCTCTGTTTTCTATCTTTTCAGAGCTTTTTTGAAGGACAGTCGGCGCCATGGGACTCTGCCAAGAAGGATGAAAATCGCATGAAGAACCGATATGGGAATATTATTGCATGTGTGTACAAAAGCACCTCTCCGGCGCTCATGAATTTTTGTGTGCTGTTCCCATTCTTCTGGCTGATTTATTGGCCAGCCTTGTGACTCTGGATAACTGTAAGCTGCTCAAACAGAGTTTTATTATCAGCAGACGGGAGCAGCTTTGACCTTTTCAATCTACTTTTATATTCATCTTCCTGCAGTGTCTATTTAAGTTCTGAAAAATAAGCTGTGCAGCATATGGCTCATAAGGCGTTGCCTCGGCAGTGTTTATAAAAATTTTAAATTTGATTATGCGATTAACTCATAACACTTACCCAAAACTGAGCAATTAATGCTGATTGGAAATGTCACTTTATTATGCCATTCATTCAACTTAAATCACTACTGTGACTGTAAAACCTTGAACTTTGGGTGATTTGTCTCATTGCTTATGGAAGTTAAAAGTATACTATGGAAACATATGAGTGTGTTCATTTGGATATGAAAGAATGGGCTTCAGCAGTTAAGTCTGCATCAATCTGGTCCATATTCAAAGTATATGTGTCCATTTTTTTTATTGAACATTCAGTCAAAGTTTGTAGCTTTCCAAGAGTCAATACAATATAACATTTTTGGTTTCCATTTCATTTGGGTCAAACCATCAAGGTTGACAGCAGCATTACTCTGTTTGTTGCACGCGCTCAGTCACATGACAGCAGCCATTCTTCAGCTCCACTTTTAATTGTGCCCACAGTGTAATGCCAGTCTGGTCATTCTTCCAGTCGTCCATCACCACCTTCCCTCTTTGCTACTGTGTTTTGCTGTCCGTCTCGCTGTCCCTTGCCCCCTTTTCTTTTCCTGATGCCCTCGTTAATATGATTAATTCAACGCTGGTTTCTTCCTCTGCCTCTCTTCCAGATGATCACTCCCGTGTCAGGCTGCAGGCCCTGGAGGGGGAACAAAGCTCCGATTACATTAATGCAAATTACGTTGATGTAAGTACACACACCAGCCAGTGCCACCGACGCAAAGGTCACTGCGCTTCCTCTCAGGGAGGGAGAGGGTGTTGGTGCCGCCGTCATAGGAAGCCTCAGGGACTACGCATCCCCCCGCTGCCCGCCCATCAAAAACACACACACACACACACACACACACACACACTCATACACCCGCACATTGCCTTTACTTTCAACTTTACAGGGCTGCTGTATCACTTTATTCATTGGATATGTTAAAAAGAATAAAGACCAGAAGCTGACAGCACTGGGTAAGAGAAAAGGCAAACTGGCACACTGGGGAAACTGAGGTTATAGTTTTGGATTTTGCTTTGAATAACAGCATTAGCACATATTGAGAAATGTGGGGAGCAGCATCATGGATGTTTAATTAGCGAAGTTATAATGATGGATAAAACTGAAACAGAGAACACATGATACAGAAAGAAAGCACAATATGTTGCCTTGAACATCACAGTTGACACACAAAGTAAAAGTAATTATTACGGCATTATTGTATCGTTGATCTTTGGCACATTTTAGCTATCGAACCAATTTTAAATGCAAACCCTCATACCTAAAACAACCACACAGATATATAAATATAAGTTAGGTTTAGTTGATTTCAGGAACTAAATCTTCTTCAGGGGAACATCTGCGGCCACGGTTAAAACACCTACTGTGATCTCAGGTGACAGACAGCGTCTTTGTGCAACCAGCAGTCCACCCTCTTCTGATTCTCTTAGATGTTTTGTTGCGCAACAGCAAATTTGAACTACTGCCGCCTTTGCCTCTGCTGTGGTTAAGAGGTTTCTGGTTAGACAATTTAAACAACCCTGTGTTGTCATTCTTGTGGGGAGGGCAGTTCTGGAGAGATTGGAGAGCTTCATCATCGGCATGTCTTCTACTTCTACTTCTACTTCTACATCTATACCAGGCAGCTACTTTCTCCTCTCTACTGAAATCCTCTTCAACAGAACAGTGAATCAGACCAGATGTGCAGTTATCTCCTGCGCAGAGGTTTAGTTCTGCTCCTTACCTCAGGAGAGTACTTGCAGCACAGCTTTTACATGCACTTAAGTGACACAGCATACCTTTACAGTAAGTAAAATTCATTAAAGAGTGGTGTGAGACATGCCTCCCATTTAAAACAGACCTAACTCACTTTGCCCAGACAGTATGGAACCTGCCGACCTGATTTGCTGTTAATAGCAGTGTTAGTAGCAGGATGTGACCGATCACAGCAGCTCGTTGGCCTCTTTGAGCAGATGCTTCCACTCCATGCGTAATGGGCTGGTGGTGTACCTGACTCCCTAAGTGGTTTTCTGCTTAGGCGAGAACTCTCAGTCCGTCTCCCATTTTCTCTCTCCCCGCCCCTCTAATGTGGTAATTTGTAATCTCTTGTTACGCCTTCAAACATAAATTCATAATGCAAGGTGTGCCATAGCAAATGCAGGGGGCTTAAATTATTTACCTTTCCTACGATTCAGTTTATGGCCCATTATGCTGTGAGATGGGATGCTGTGGAGAAGACTCTCACAATAGCGAGTGCCCCATTATAAGATAAGAATATATGCATATTAAAGAGGACGGGGGAAAAAAGGGGATTTGCGCTGCTCTACCAGCTTCATTGGGAAAAGTACTTAGCAGAAATACGGGCAGATGGGTAATGATGTTTTTGCTCTTCTGAAAGCTTTTTAGTCCATCTAAAAGCTTGTCCTGCCCAATAAACTCTTATGTGTAGAACATTTCCCACAGTGTTTGTTATTGTACTGACGATTATTGTGAGTCATGTTTGAGTAAGCAGAGGCAGGCGGGTATGTTTCTCCTCTGCGCAGCTGATTGAGTATTTTCATAAGCATTTAGGAGGCAAGGAACGATAAAGACAGTGTAATGGTCTGATCTGTTTGTGTCCAAAAAGGTTTGCCGAGGTTGTGTGTCATATAATGGGGTAGTGTAGTGGTGTGATGAAATTTGCAAGCATACACAGAAATCAAGCACCCCCCCCCCCCCACAATTTCTCCTCCCCCCAAACTCCTGCTTCCAAAATGTTCATGGTCATTTACAACTAATTTGCATCAGGCAGATGCGCTTCACAGATAGAATACGACCGTCCAGATTACATCTTTTATCAACATAATGAGGAAATGTATTTTATTTGTCTTCCCTCACAATAGCTGTTCTTGGCAATATAACATTTATGGTTTGGTTTTGGTCCCAGTCAAACATTCTTAAACTCCTCCTCTTGAATATTTTACCAAAGCAATGATTTTTTTTTTCCTATAACCAAGTACTCTGATAGTTAGAACTAACAATGCATGGAACACAGGGCCCAGGACACAAACCTCCCGCTGGCGCTTTGTATAACCACCCCTCCCTACTCCGGCAAATTTAATACAACAAAAATGCAGAAATGAGCCCCTGCTGACCTGCTGCTTGTGGTTTTTTGGGGTAAAACACAATTTTACTGACTTAAATGCAGCATGTAAATCTTGGTCCACAGCCCTCGAACAACATTGGTTGTTTTTAGCCTTTTGGGCCACTGGAAAGAGCTCGTCATAGGTTATGACCTTGCGTTAACATGAGCTATTTCATGCTACAAAATAGTTGCTTGTTAAATTTAAAGAAAAAAACAAAAATGAGTTACAAATTAGAGGAACAGAAGAACATACATATAATTATACATTTATTTTTGGGAACTACTGCTACTTAAGATGGGGCCTGCATTCAGGCCTGTATATTTTCAGTTGATATTGTCCTGGTTATGCTTTATGCAGCAAATTAAAAATGACAAGTGACACACAAATCTTGTGTTGCACTGTTAGTAATATGGCCTGATATTTTTATTTAGTACAGCATAGGGATGAAACATTGCAAGTGACGATGGTGTAGACAGCACTTTGTATTTATTTTCTTGTAAGTGGGTTTGGGAAAGCAAATAAATAGCACATAGATGAATATTCCAGGTGATAAGGTTGGCACCCAAGACTCAGAATTGGGCTGTCTCATGATGATTAAACTGAAAATACAAATTCATGCCCGCAGGCAAAAACCCTTCACACTGCATATTTTAGACAGTCCACATCCCAGTGTCACTGGAAAGAATTAATGAAAGTGAACATTATAATAATCAGTGCAGCAAAATACAAAGAATACAAAAAAATACAAATCCTTGTCAATTAATAATTCCAGCTCTGGCATTTCCATATTTATCTTCGTGTTAAAGAAGCACTCTTGTGTACCTAATATAACGTGCTTAGGAAAATCTTCAAGTCCATTTATAGTAAGCTGTACTCACCTGACAGTTACTGTCAGGGCCCTTCCTTCGTTTTCTGACTCTCCGTCTCTAATCCAACGCCGTACTGGGCCTCCACTTTACTTGACAGAACATACATGAAAGCACAAACAAATCTCCTCCTCAGTCCAGAGATAAAGAAGTCATTAAAAATGGAGGACAGCTGAATAGCTGAAGGAGCCCTGTGGATGAGAGAGAGCGAGTGAGGAAAATATCCTTTGTGTCTTTCTCCCTTCATTGGAGGAGCGTTAATCACAGTCCAAGTTAAATTGAATATGAGTGAGATAAGCAAAGCGGGGTGGGGGGGACAATCAAAAGGAGGCAGCGGTGGGGAAGAGCCTTTAAATCCTAATGTTTTGTTTCCTGCCTCATATCTCTGGAGAGAAGACAAGGAATTGCACAAATAAAAACTTGAAGGGATTAGAGTAATCCCTGAGAATAGAGGCCTGTTGTGAAGATCAGTGCCGTTAGCTGTATCTTGTGGGATTATCAGCACTCTAGCTGCTTACTTCAGAGGTGTGCTGCATATATAGAGCGTGTGTGATGGAGAGTGTTTTATGCGTCTTGTATCCAGAAGCATCCCTGGTGAGCCTTTAGTTGTACATTTTCCTCACTTCGTCAGATGTTGAAACAAAGAACTGAATGAACATACAGTAGCAGCTAAACAGCTGGCAATCTGACCGATGCGCAACACTATTTCTCGAGCAGGGGAGTTTTACAAACAGTTCCTCTTAAGGTGGAGCAGCAGTGCTCTGAGAGGGCAGCTGAAATGCCACACAGTTTATGCAAAGTGTTTTGTTTATAAGTTTTCCTAAGTTCGCATGTAAGAGTTAACCTCCACTGTCAGAAAACAGAATATATCAAAGTCAGCTTGTGGCTCCTTCTTTCTTCTTGATTTCTCCTTATTATGAGTGGGAGGGAGGTGAAGTGACTCTCACGTTCTCTCTCCCTTTTTCTCTGTTTGCAGGGCTACCACAGGCCAAATCACTACATCGCCACTCAAGGTAAGAATAAAACTTTCTAAAAAAGGTGGAAGGCATCCTTGGTTTGACTGTGTGGGAGAATTTGAGGTTGTCTGCTTGTTTAGGTGTGTGATGGGGGTGGATGTGGATGCGTGCAGGTGTTCACGAATATTTTTCTGAACATCCCCATCGTTGCTTACATACGCTCTTGCAAACTACTCTTTGATGCTCAGTCAAGTGTGCGTTCGGGGAATCTGTTGCCGCTCAGTGAACACACACACATACACAAACACACAAACACACACACACACACACACTGAGTGAGCAGAGGTACATGCTTTCTCTCTCTGTCTCCTTCCTCTCTCCTTACATCAGTGGTGTGGGAGCGATTAATCAGACAGTCTGGAAGAGAGCTGAATAAATAAATGGATTAGCTCACATGTACAGGCACATTTTGTCACTGTGTTAATCTGGCCGGCAGATTCGCACGGCAAGGAGCGCTTACAACGACCCCAGAGGTTAAGTCTGATTGATGGTTAATTGTTATGAATTTTGCGTCGAGGGCCTCTCTCCCCCCACAAGAGGGCTGCGTGCGTGGAGATTCTGCATACCACTTGAGAAAAAAAGAAAAAGGGAACATGAAGGGGGGCAAAAAATAAGAGGCGTTTTTGCGAAGAGGCCTTAATGGATTCACAATCTGCTTTGGCAGAGCTGGGAGTTGCATAATTACCTGTTTATTAGTGCATTGCTTCTCTTCCTCGGTGTCTCAATTAAAATAACTCTCTGTTTGCTCTCAGTCCAGAAAGACATGGCATACAAATCAGGCAGCGGCCGCTCAGTTTGTCCGTCTGTTTGTATGCACGTCACATGGCATATACTGACCGTCAACTCACTCCAACACTCCAAACGAAGCCGGCACTCTCCTGCAGGGCGTCGGTTAACAAAAACAAGCAGCTTTAACGGGCACATTAACCCTGAAAGGATGTCAGCTGGATTAATATGACTCCAGTAACTGTCCTATCATCATTAAGGGTGCAATATATTTCATTTAAAATTATGCTCATGGAGTTTAGCCGTCAAAGAAATGTTGCAAACAGAAACCTTCTTTGAGATGAAAAGCTCAAGAAGCCAGACGTGTTTCCATTCAAGTTAATTAGCCCCTGCTTTCTCATTGAGCTTGCATAATAAGTCCTCATTTTCCACTGACTGTATCGCAAGCACGATAAGGCTTTTTACTGTGCAGAACCATCCAATGTGAAAGACTGGAAGTGTGTGTGTGTGTGTGCGTGCGTGCGTGCACGTCGAAACATCTGTACTCTCTGGGAGAACAGGGCCTTTTATAATTCATCATCAGCTCCGGCAGACTGACAGGAAGGAAGGCTCAGTCTGCTGACACTGAGGCAAAGAGCAGCCAGAGATGATAGGAAAGCCAGACACAGACCTGTCTCTCTCAGTCAGACAAACTGCATACTGTAGCACCTGAAAAGAGCACCTGGGCATTGGCACAGTTGCCAAAAAATGAGGAAGTAGTCTGTTACCCCCCCCCCGCCACACACACACACCCCCTCCAGTAAAGTTTTTCAGTGAGTGACACTTCCACTCAAGTCCACCAGGACCAGCGGTGGCTCAGAAAATGATGAGACCCGCAATAGTGCTGGATAAGCTAAAAAATCTTTCTCATAAATTGGTTGTGGAGGTGGTTGAGGGTGCGCTTAATATGACAGACGCGTGGAACAACGCTGTCCCCGTTCTCTTATGCTATAAACTACAATAGTGTTCATTAGTTTGGGGTTTATTGACAAGTCCCTTTGCTCTGTCAAGGTGACAACGGCAGGTAGAACAGCTGTCACTCCATAAAAGCCTCATCATCCAAGCTCTGCTCGTCATTATGTAGGTCATTCTCTCATCCAGGACTTTTTTTTTTTTTCTTTGCTGCAGCACCACACCAACTGACTCTCAGTGATTCACCGACACCAACAGCAGCTCGCCTACTTAGCAGATTGAGTGCATGCATGCGAGCCATCCCTCCCAGTTAGCTGCTTTGCTTCTGTCCATTTTTATGTCCCCTGGATCGTCTGAATACCAATCAGACATGAGCTTCTTCCTGGTGGAGACTGTGAATTACACAGGAGCCAGGGTACAAACAGTTCTGATAAGTGTCCACATCCTCCTGGTGATGTGGAAAATATTCATGATGCAGGAAGGGGTTCAATTTCATCAAGCTATCTCCTCCAGCCTTCTCTGCTCTGCCTTCCCCTCCTTCATGAGCAGCAAATGTCACCAGCAGCGCACAAGTTTTATTATTTACAGGTTAACATCTCAAACCCCAGCGGGAGGAGGCAGATAGAAGAGAGAGAGCAAATCAATGATAAGTGAGTGTACATTATGCCAAAGTCTGCCACATGTAATATTAATGTGCAGGAGGGGAACGCGGCCCGTGTTTGCCTGTAAGTGTGTGTGCACGTTCATCAGGAGTGTTGTGGCGTACCTGGCTGGGGGATTTCTACAGCTGTCACACTCCTTGCTGCTTAAAGGAGGAGCAGGCCCGATCCCAAAGCACAGAGTCGGCTGCAGCAGCATTAGCTACTCTGACAGCTGGAAGTGAAGCGCCTACTGCTGTTCTTCCTCTGTGAAGTGACTCCTCCAAAACTTCTGCAACTTGGCTCCATGAACGCTCCACTAGAAATATAGTTCTCTTCCTGTAGCTCCTTAAAACAGTTTCTCTACAAACACCTGTGGCCTAAGTCTGTGCCACTGGAAGCAGACACTCAGCACAACTCCCTATAAGGAGGATGACTTTATTTTAGATGCCTCTGTCTATATGTTTTCATTTGTATCGAGCCAACACAAAGAAAATCGAATTTAAAATTTTTTGTTTACATGGAGTTTCCTACAGTATCGACATCATATGAATGTCATATCAGTAAAATGCCATATAGCAACCTCTGTGGGAAATATAGGTATATATTTGGTTGGTGATTATTCAGATTATTTCACAAAATTTCCTGTAAGAAAAAAAACTCTACATGAAAGGTCGTTTTTGGAAACTGCGTGCAATAGCATAGTTTTAACTTGTGTCATTGCCTTCCAAAATATCCCAGATAGCGCTTTCTTGACATGGTTGTCAGAATCACGTTGTTAATCTGCGCTTTCCACTTTGCCACACATCTATATTTGCCATCTCTGTAATTGAACTAAAATAAGATCAGGAAATCAGGAGAGGGTCGTGATCACAGTTAAAAGAAATGTTGACTGTCAGCCTCCTGATCCAAACCCCATAATTGACATCACCACAAGACGTTAGCATGCAGGCAGTTTGAACAATTTGAATAATCAACCAATGTTGACTGTTTTTTAGAATGCTCTTATACTTTCTCACAATATTTCTCTTTGCCTCCGAATACAGAGTCATCTGAGACATAATTATCACAAAAGAACCTTATGTAACACTCAATAACTCCAGCAATCAGAGTAAACTTCCAGCACCAACTTTTGGATCCAAGTTCCTCCATCTTCTACCGCTTTTCCATTTCCAGGCCACTCACACTCAGACATACGAACAATTTAGAGTCACCAGTTAACCCAAACATGATGTCTTTGGACGGTGGGAGTAAATCGGAGTACCTGGAGGAAACCCACGCAGGCACGGGGAGAACATACAAATTCCACACAGAAAGGTCCCAGGCCGGGAACTGAACACGCGACCTTCTTTTTGTGGGGTGACAGCGCCAACCACTATGTCGCCGCGCTGCCGGGATCCAAATGTAGAAGTTTCAAATTGAGCGTTATCTGTAAAAGCCAAAACTGTGAAACTTCAAACTTCCCTCTATCATGAAAGCTATTGTTTGTTTTTGAGCTCATCCATCTATTCATCAGGAGTCATGCTTGCTTCCTTTAGAGTGTCATCAGGTTCAGCGCTGGCCAGCACCTCCTCCTCACCTGCTCTTCATTTCTGCATGCATATGGAAACATAAATTAGCTGCGTGAATCTTGGCAAGCATCTCCCATCGGATGATTTACCATATAATGCCAAGTGTTATTGTGTTACTGAAGTCCTACACACCAGCTGTCCTACTACTCAGTCTCCCTCTCTAAAACTCCTCAGCAGCATGTGTCCGCCCTCGGGGACAAGTGTGGGAGGTAGCCGAGTGGGCGGCTCAATCAGGTTGGGCAGTTATTTGAGAGAATGGAAGTGACTGGAATTGAAGATTGAGGTCCTATAGTAAAAATCAAGACAAACCACCACACGCATAGCGGAGGAAGTCAGGGAATACAGATGGATGATAGTGAGCATTTTTGTTCCAAATTTCCAGACATCCAATTGGGAAGTCAGCAGAAGTTCATTTGTTTTTTGTTTTTTTGTTTTTTTGTTTTTTTTAAAACACAACTATTGTACTGAGCAAAATGTTATTGATTTCCAAGGAGAGATGCATAAACAGACTGGCAACAAAAACGGGATTGCAGAAATGATGGTTCATTTTGAATCTTTTTCTTTCTTTCTTTCTTTTTTTATTTCTTTTCAGCCAAAAGTCTCCAGAATTTCATCGCTGAGTTTGTGACAAATAAAAAGGATTTAAACTATGTCACACGAGGCTGTATTTGAGTACAATTAGGGGCTAGAGAGACAAAAGCTGTTTATGCGACACAGAAGATCAAACGTGTCTTGATCAATCAAGTGAATAAAATGCTGATGACAGTTTCCTGATGGCCTGAGGGAAATTAGGTTGTAACAGACGACATAAGCCAATGAAGAGCACACACACAGTACAGTGATGGAAAAGGATTCAGGGTTTGCTGCAACTGGTGTCTTCTGGCTTCTACTATAAGTTATCGAAGAAATATGTTCATTTGAAAACCTTCAATTTGTTGATAGTGATACAGACAGAAAGCACAGATGGATTTATGATGTTTTGGTTATAGTATGCATCTAACCATTTGGCTAATCACACACAAATCTTTTATTTTTAGATGAAATCCATCCAACTCAGTGCTCCAATGTCAGAAACGCATCAAGAAATAGATGATTTACAGAAAGAGAATTGTAGAATTAGTATTGGGAGAAAGGTTCCTTGAGTCAGCTCTCCAAGAATCTGAGCAGCAACTCAGATTCTGCTGCAGAACTAAACCGAAGCCTCAACAAACACGCACAGTTCTCCGTTAAGATGATGATAAATTAAAGAACGAAAGAATGTAGAGAAATAGGAAGAAAGGTTGACGCGAGAGGCAGAGGGAGATGCAGCAGTAGTTCAAAGGGTTAACATGTGCACTGTATCAGCACAGCAGCGATGCTCATGCTCCACACCTGTATGACTATGATTACCAGCTGTGTAGCTGAATGAGCCGGCGATCAGGAGGCTCCAACTCTGTGGTTTCATTTCTCAGAACGATATATATGATTGTATGTTTGACATTTACCTTGACAACAAACTGTGTTTTTTTTCCAGTTTGAAAATAACTGAGCTTTTAATTTCAATTTCTGTTATGATGCTATTCTAAAGTAAAACTTCCAAGGCAAATAAATCCAGACTGCCCTTGAGCAGGACAATAAACCCAGTATTGTCCCTGATGGCCGGGCTGAGTGAAGGCTCCGCTCGAGTCATAAGGCTTTAATGATATTCCATTATAAACAGTATTCATGAAGGCTGCTTTGTTATAAAAGCACATAAAATCCCACAAGTGATCACAACAAGCCTAGTCCCATTTCTGCAAGTTTTTTTTTTTTTTTTACACGTTTTACTTTTTAACTCTCACCTCTAAACTTTCCAATATTGCACAGAAATAGCAATACAAAGACAAAAACGTCTGCTGTATTGAATTGGATTTCAAAACCACAAAACTGACAAACTCCACAAAGAGCAGTTGTTGGCAGCAAGAGCAGTGTAACCAAGGCCACAGCTGTTTTGACATGACCTATTTTTCAATAGGTCTTGGCGGCCTAAAGGATATTTAATTTACATATTTCATATATGGCAAGGAAGCAAAACACTAATAGTTTGCGTCCGTGCTGTGTTGTGTCTCTAGCCTGTGTCTGTGCATGTGTCTGCATAAATTGTCATTTCTCCAGGTAATTCAGGCCAACGCAGGAGAATGCACAACTGCCAAGATTTGCATTTACTAATTAATTTGTCAGAATTAATTTTTTTTTTCCCCAGCTTGGTGCTTGATTAAAACTAATATTAATAATTTTAATTAACCAGAATAATAATTAAATTCCCATCAATCTGCAATTATTGCTCGGTGAAGTTTTAAATACTGAAAGCATTGAATGGCCCTCTGCTCATTTATTTCGATGTTCAGCAGACACGTCTGGGTCTGGTTTGGTGGAAAGGTTGGTATTGAACACACGAGCTGAAATGGTAATTGCTTTGAGCTTTAGCACACACAAACTCAAGGTGTGGAATTTAGCCTCATCTTGAAACTTGTGATTAATTTACACTCGCTCTTCTTTTCATTTCTATTAAGCTTTCGGCTGTAGACTAAGTACTTTGCGATGAATCTGTTGTAAGAATTTCTATAAGTAATTCTGACCTGACGTGTTTTCCATCGCTTAGGTAAAAACGGAGCGGAAATACTCCTTCGACTGCATTGTTGCTGTAGGACTGTAATACCTCCAAATCCTGCGGGTTGATATGACAGTCGGCCTGCCTCTGAAAACAGATGTGCAAGCTTTATTGGCAAGATGTGATGATGACAAAGCATACATGGAGTAAAGTATATTAGTGATGAATATCACACTGGTTTAAACAGATATAGTCGCTTGGATAAATAAAAAGTAACTATAACGAGAGATTGAGACACTACCCTGCCAAAGGAGGCTTAACACCATTACTATGAAGAGACTTTCAGACTGCCGAGCACCTCTGCGATGAACTGGAGCGCAGACTCTGCTCTGGTGGAGCAAATTCCTGCAGCCAGGTCCAAAACTGTTGAATAGTCAGGAGTTCAGGTTTGAGCCAGATTCAAAGTATGAAGTCTTTACCAACTGGGTTGTACACCATTTGGAGTCCTCGAAACTGGAGATGGGCACAGTTTAATGCAATGGGGTTTAGACAAACCCAAGACTGCAAATGAAAATTTTGCGTCAATGCAACATCTTTTGTAGTTAGTTGTCATTTTTCCTTCCTTGGTTGATGGACTTCACCTACTTCTCTAAAGGAGAGAACCTTACATCTCTCCCGGTGAAGTAATATTTCCAGAATCAGACAGGTTTTAGCCGTTTGAAACAGTTATTAATGGTGCATGGAAAGTTGCAGGTCCATTTCAGGGCCTGTAGGAATTTCTGCTGTCACCATTATTCCTGGGATTTTTAACTCTTTACGTGTTACAACAAACTTCTTTTGCAAAGGCTGGCTAGCAAAATTCTCTAAGCTTGCAGATAGAACTGTAATCGTGAGTATAAATGATGCGTGGAGTTAAACAACGAGTGTTAATAATGCAGAGTACATGTTGATCATACAAAGTAGCATTTTTACCAAAAATCTGCGACTAAATTTTATCTTTGAGTTGCATGTTTTATATTTGATTGATGACCACACGCTTCTCCTGTCATTCATTGATGTTTCTATTCAAAAAACAACATCCTGTCTGGAAAAAAAAAAAAAATTATATTCTTGGCACTGTGCAATGCATAATGGAGAATCACAGTAAACCCTTGAGTATATTGTGTCCCCAGCTTCAGAGTTGGCTGGCAGTCCAAGAACGCAATGAATCCTGAAAACTTTATGTCCAAATTTATTGCAAGGGTCACATGGTCAAAAAAAGACCTTTTAATTTAAATTTATGACCCCCCAAGAGCGGGGTAGGTGTTAAATGGAAAGGAAACCTTGTCTGGCTTTATGAGAAGCAGTTATATAATCTCGTGACAGTTCTGCCTGATGAACGGTTTCATCAAGAGACATTTGAATGTAGTTGTCTCTGAAATGTCCCGGATAAATCTGAAGTATAATTCCTCTCACTCTGTCTGTCTCTGACAGGCCCCATGCAGGAGACGGTCTTCGACTTCTGGAGGATGGTCTGGCAGGAGAACACGGCGGCTATCGTCATGGTGACCAACCTGGTGGAAGTGGGAAGGGTGGGTATTAAATACGTGTTGACTCTAACCGCAGATCTGAAATAAGATTACCTTGCCCCCAGTCGACTTACAGTCTGATTGTATCTCTGGGCAAACGGATCCATCTTTTTATGGTGTCTGTGTGTGCCTTTGAACATCGGTGCCCAGATGTTTTTGGGGGTTTTTTTCTGTGTGATTGTGTGAGTGTGCGCCGGCTTAGTGAGGCATGGGTCTCGCGTGTCGCCAGTTCCTTTTCCATCTATCTGATCAGCGAGAAGTGAGAAAAAACTGATTGATGGCCTTCATTACCAGAGAGGCATCCAGGCGACTGACTACTGTTTCATCTGAGTGGCTCTATAACGGGAGATTATACTCTGCTGTAGCTGCCAGTTTGTACCAGGCTCCTGTGAGCAGGAACTTTTCTTAAAATTGTCCTCATTGGACAAAAGGGGACTGTTATTGAGTGTTGTGGACTGTTAATAATGTTCAAACTAATAGTTGAGCCCTTTTTTTTTTTTTTTTTTTTTTTTTTGTACACTGCAGCATATGGCCTAACTCTGGGAGAGAAAAAAAAAATCTGTCAGCCCTACTTCAGTCCTAATTTGTTCCACTTAACTCTCACTGTAGTTCCTTCTGGTTATTGTAGGTTATAATCAAGAGAAAATTAAGGTCTTAGCATACAGTGAAATGCTTTGCCAGGGAATTTTGAGCACATTCAAACCGAAAGCCCCTTAAACACAGGCACATCTTGATTTCGCTGATGTGCATTTTTGGTGGGCCTTAAATGTAGCAGAGCTGATAATGATTCATGGGCTCATCTCTAGGTACCTCATTAGGCCGTTCCTCTACAGTAGCTGAGTCTGGCCCGCCTCGCCCCACACCTTCTCCACACCTGCTTAGCTGTAGTGCCATCCTCGGCGGATCCCCGGCCCCCAAACCGTCTGTTATATGATCCTTGTCCAATGGCGGGCGGTAGGCACAGTTGGTCACAGTGGTGGCGGCTCCACAGAGGCCCCCATAAAATCACTCCGCCATATCACAGTGGGCCATCTGCTCGGCACAGTTGCTGATGAACTCTGGGAAATCCTGGCACACACATACACACACACACACACACAGACTCTGTCCTCCAGGTTTCACACACAGGAGGCGGCGCTCGGCCCACTTTGATGTATGAGAGATTTGGTTTGGAAGGTGGTGGCGCTGATGTGTGCGATGAGGTGATGCTACGTGGGCTTCTTTTCCATACACATTATCCATAAGAGCAAGTGAGTTCAAGAGCTGCATTCACAATGAACATCTGTGTATACCCTGGCATAATTTAACCCAAAGGCTGATCCCCCCCTTCCCCCGATCCCAAACCAGGGGCCTGATTAGAGCGATCTAACAAGGTAATAGCTTTTGCCTAATTCAATCTGGCTAAAAGCGGACGGTGGATTTGTGATTGTCATCGGGGATTACTCATCGGGGGTGTCAGAGAAAAGGACCTGAGAGTCCCCCTCTGTCTGTGTCACTCTGCAAACCAAAATCTCATTTCATTCCCAATCAGCACATAGACTCCAGAAATGAAAATTGAATCAAGTTGTGGCTGATGTTGAATTTATCCCCCATCAAAATTATCATTCTCTGATATACCTGCATGATCTCAGTCTCTATTACCAGCCTTACTCCCTCAGTATCAACAGTTTAATTGAACAAGGGTGTGTGTGTGTGTGTGGGGGGGGGGGATAATTTGGCACTCTTATGATACCTAATACAAGAAGTATTTTCAGTGGGGTGTTTTACATTTCTGTTGGGAAATCTGTTTTAAATAGCTGAGGGTTTATTATTTCAGATCATTATTGGATTGTCATTATATGTCCCTCGTCCAATTGCAGTACACTATTTCTTTTTTTTTATGTTTTGTCCTAATTCTCTGCCCCAGTGCTCAAAATATTAAGGTGGAGAAATCATACACCCCCTTCTGTGCCTACCCTTCTCCTTCCAGCTTTCTTCACAGTCTACCTTTACACTCATTTTCACATTATCGACGTGAGAATGAAAAAGCAATAATGTGAGAATGAGCTCTCCATCGATACATAAGATTCCCATTTACAGCAGATCCTTGACCGTGGGCCGAAACTAATATGAAGCGAATCTCATTTTGACTTGAAAGAAACGCATCAGAAACTGAAATATCAGGTGGCAAATGAGAGGTAACGTTATGTGACAATTATCTTTATTGGAAAAAAAAGTGATGCCCTGGCAACTTGCAGACATTCAAATCATTTGTAGTGCATGTGCACAGTGCACTGAGAGGATTTTTTTTTTTTTTTTTATGAATGCAGTCCTAGTGATATTCCTTGGGTGTGCATGTGCTTGTAAAACACTTTGCTTTTTGTCACCCTCAGGTGAAATGCTGCAAGTATTGGCCTGATGACACTGAGATCTACCGTGACATCAAGGTCACACTGATAGAGACTGAGCTGCTGTCAGAGTACGTCATCAGGACGTTTGCAGTGGAAAAGGTACACCTTCTAACCTTTTAAGGAAGACACTTTATAGAGCCTACATACTTTCTGTGAGACCTCAACCTTCAGCCCTTGAGAAGGCTGAGCTGAAGGAAGTTACGGGTTATGTGCTTAGCTCTTTATGGACCTTGAGAACAGTTGCTAAGTGGTCCAGGAGGAGGTTCATGTTTAAAAGTTTATTTTAATATCACTTGATTAAAATTGACTTGGTTCTGTTACAGATTTACAGTTTATTAAAAGCAACCCATCAAGGTCATAACAATATGTCTAGAGTGTGTTAATTGTTTGGAAATGACTCACATTCCCCTTCATGTTCAACCTGCAACATCTTCAAGGTCCTTGAGAACATTTTGAAGAATTAGTGTTTTGTTTTTTGTTTGTTTGTTTGTTTTTGGTTTTTTTACTGCTACATATTTAAATTTATAGACATTTATTTGTTGGATTTCAATAGTATTGACGTTTGGATTGTGTGGTAGGCATCAACATATACACTTCCCATTGAGCACACCCCCTGGGACATTTTTTTAAATAATAATAATATTAAAGGTAAGTAATTCTGAAATTATGTAAACGGGAATTGAATACATTATCCGAGAAATCCAATTCATTTCTCAGTAGCAAAGTAGCCCCAACACTGCTGTTTAGGAAGAATAGCACATACTGTCGACTTCATCTACTGAAAGCTTTCCCAGCAGAGCTCTCTTTAGCCGTTTAGTTCTGGCTATTTAACGTTAAATGTTGGTGAAATAAAATTGAAGAACAAACAAAGTGATTTAGATTACAATCACATTCTGAGTCACAGTTTTTTTTTTCATTACCGCAAGCAACAGGTCCATCCACAGAATGAACTGAAATCTAGAGGTACTGCTGTGTCCAGGTAATACATTTCAAGTAAGAGACCATCCACTGTGCCCAGATAATAAATATTAAATAGAAAAGACTATCCAAAATGTCAGGATAATACCTGTCACATGGTAGAGACCACAATGTTCTCAGTATGAGTCAGACCACATCCATCTTCATTTTTCTGTTTTGATCTCAGCTACACAACTGTGAAGATTTGTGATTGCACCGTGACAGTATTGCATTGACAAGATCTGTCCAGAGACAGAGAGACATCTGAACAACTGCCATAGTGCTCAAAAGTGTCTCTGTGGTTGTTGTCGCTACAGTAGGTTTTTTCAGGACCACATTTTGTTTTGATGAGAGAGACACACATGCACACACAAAGACACACACAGACAGACTCGCAGGGTGAAAACAAAACCAGTCACGCTGTTGTGGCTGATAATAATGCTGTATCTATGGAAGAACCAGGCCAGACTGAAAAGTGTCAGAGTAAGTGAAGAAATAAGGGCGAAGCGACCTTGAACATCCAGTTTGTTTTAAGATAATAAACTTTCCTCGACCTCCATCTTGACCTTGTCCATGGCGTGTGTGTTTGTATTCATTCCAGCTCTGTATTTGCTCTAGAAGGACTTCTCACACTGACCCCCTTCCTACCCCATCTTCTGTTGTGTAAAATGATGACTCTGTTCCTCAGAGGGGAGCTCACGAGATCCGGGAGATCCGACAGTTTCACTTCACGGGCTGGCCAGACCACGGTGTGCCCTATCACGCCACCGGCCTGCTGGGATTTATTAGGAGAGTCAAGTCCAAGACCCTGACTAATGCTGGGCCCATGGTGGTTCACTGCAGGTTGGTTTGCAATGGACCTCTCCACTGTGTGCTCATCGAACCAGTTTGTGCGTAGTTGTACCCAACAAGTAGTGGACATCAGAAACTTTTACCAGAGAAATAATCCCAAAGAAAGTTGTTAACTTCTAAACACGTGGATTATCCTGAGTGACTTTAAACAAATAAATGAAAAGCTTTTTTTTTTTTTTTGGTTACTTTTATGTTTATCTTATAAATTATCCTGTGAAAAGCCAACACTAAAAACAATACTGGCCTTCAATCCGTAAACACTGGGTGTGTCACTCCTCTAATTTCTGTCTTTGCTTCCAGCGCTGGGGCCGGACGGACAGGCTGCTTCATCGTCATCGACATCATGCTGGACATGGCGGAGCGGGAGGGTGTGGTAGACATTTACAACTGTGTGAGGGAGCTACGCTCACGGAGGGTCAACATGGTCCAGACTGAGGTACGGCAAATCAGGTCCCACAGTGGCCTCAGCAGAGCCTGATCAGAGATCCTTCAGTGAAACATGGAAGAGGTGGGAGGGGGGGCGCAGATTTCCAGGCTGTCGTCATCAAAAGTGTATGCAAGTCATTCCTAGCACAAGTCCAACTCCTCTGGTGTTCTGAAAAGAAATGCTCAGAATTAATAGAAGGGAGCACTTTTACCACAAACAAGTATTTTTATTTTTTTATTTTTTTATTTTTTTTGGGGGGGGAAAGTAAATCATAGCCTGTCATTTATTAGTCATTAATTCTGCAGCTTGGGCGATCCAGTAGGTAAAGGTTGTTAATCATTTTGCCAGTGACTGATGATGGCCATTATCTTTTAAATGGAGCTTTTTTTTTTTCTGTCACTCACACAAGTACCAAGTTCAAGTCTTCCATAATTCAAACTGTGGAAATATAATTCATTTTATTACTTATAGTCGAAGGATTAATAAACCTCTGTCTGATGACTGTAAAGCAGGGCTTGTTTTGAAATGTCACACGACTGGTGTTTATGTTTACAGCAGATGTATTCATGGATTTTATCGTACATGGTGTAGTCGTCATTCATGGCACATTTTAAGTTTAGAGCGTTCGTTTCAAACAAAAGACTTTATTGGAGTGTGTGCCCTAACTATTTCTGAAGGTGCAAGGCACACAAACTTGGCAATACATGCTATAATAAAAGGGTTTAGAGGCTTGTAACTGACAGCATTTAGCTCATATTGATGGCTGAAAACATCCCTGGCTCATCTTCCAGCTTTATGCCAGTGTGGACTAGCAAAGGACTTTGCGCTTTTCTGAACACCGGCCATCTGGAGGTGTCCATCGTCTCGTTGAATGCATCATTTCACCGTAATTCCCTTTAAATCACAAGCGTCATTGAACTTAATGGGCAAATGTTTCATTGTTGACGTCCGAATTGGGATTTGAGTAACTGGAGACCAAATGTTGTTCACCCTGAGTCACTCTCCTCGAATTCAGTGACCTTCAAAGTGTGTGTATGTGTGAGTTTTCCCTCGCAGGTGTTCAGGCTCATTGGCACAGCTCCTCAGCCTGCAGCCAGACACCAACCCTCTAACACGGTTTAATCAGTCCGCCGAAATAAAAAGCCTTGTTTTTGTTGATAGTTTTCATGCTCGGATAAGTTCCATCTATCTGCAGTTCCTGTTCTGACCGCCTTTTGCTGCTGAGCCGCTGACCTAGCTCAGGACAGTCAAACTCTCGGATCACCAGCTCACATTGGACCCCAGACTTAACAAATGGCAACACGCGTTTCTCTGTGAAAATCTGTAAATCGGTGACCCCTGTGAATGTGCATAGATTTTGGGCAGAAGTGACAGGGGGATGTCCACTGAAAATGTCACTTCAGAAGCGATTTACATCAACCATCAAGCCGTGTCACCAAAGTCAACTGCTTGACTGACTGATGTGAGGAGGAGGAAATGTGCTGCGATTTTCTGTTTCGCTTTGCAGTCCTTGTCTTTGTTGTTCAAACATCAACCTTGTTCATGACTTGATCCTCACAACAATGATGATGAAATCTCAACCTTGCTCGGGCCATCAGAATTGTGACAAGCCTGAATAGGAGAAGGAATTTAAGAAAATGTCTTTTTTTTTTGGCCTCTAAATATTGTAAGTTGTTTTTTTCTTTTAAATTGAAGTGCAATTCAGGAGTCTTAGTCATGAAGTTTTATAAGAAAATTAAATCAGCCATGTATTAAAAAATGCAAAAATATGTAATGTAACCTTTGAATAGAGACAATGACAAATATTAGTCATAGAAACTGCCTGAGGACTAAAGAATAATCATGTTAAGGTTGTTTAAAGGTCATTGAATTCTTCCAGCAAATGCAGGGGAATATTAGCTCATGTATTTCTGGTGCTGAAAAAAAAACCCCAAAACATCATATTGGTGTTTTGGGTTTTTTTTGCCAAAAGTTGTCGTTGCAATGAGTTGAAGAGGTCTGATAGATCCGCAATGAGGATGCTGTTTTTTGCAGGAGCAGTATGTCTTCATCCATGATGCCATTTTGGAAGCATGTCTCTGTGGCGACACCACTATACCTGCCAGTCAACTCCGATCCGTGTACTACGACATGAACCGCCTGGATCCGCAAACCAACTCCAGCCCCATTAAGGAGGAGTTCAGGGTAAGGAAATAATTGGGCATTGTTGAAAAAAAAAACAAAAACGTGCATCTGAATCTCTAATAAAACAAAATCTCAGATGCAGGATAAGATCACAACAGTAAACATGTCATCTCCTGATGAATGGCACAGTCCCCCTCTGGGCCAATCAGGTACAAATATATCACTTAAATCGGTAATAGTAGCACCCCTCCTTGGACCAATCAGTGTGACATGAGATGCATCGTCCCCCTTAGTTTCATCACAGTTGCATCAGGGGAGTCTGAGCTATCGCTAACATTACTGATTAAAGAATTGCATTGTTAATTACCATATCGGGAGATAATTAGCACACTCAACACCCAAGCGGGTATCTTCCACTGTTGGTATGGTACTGTATAATAATTCTGCTCCAACCCGACAGACTCTGAACATGGTGACTCCCACACTGCGAGTGGAAGACTGCAGCATCGCCCTGCTGCCCAGGAACCACGAGAAGAACCGCTGCATGGATGTCCTGCCTCCGGACCGCTGCCTCCCCTTCCTGATCACTATTGATGGGGAGAGCTCCAATTACATCAACGCTGCACTCATGGATGTAAGAGAGAAATGCAAAAACAACAACAACAAAAAAAAAAGGACATTTAAAATTTTCACTCACATTCCAACACAGAGTCTGATCTGTTTTCCTCTTAATTGTATCACTGTAATTTAATGTGGCAAAGTGACACAGATGCTCCTTTCTGTGTGAACTGAAACTTTCCTGTGTGTCCATTTTCCTGCTGAACACCTATCAGTATGGTCAAAGTAGGTATTTTGCTTTTGATAAATAATGAAGAACATTATATTTTAATGAGATGACTGTGAGTTTTCCACGTGATATTATAGTCTCATCTCCTTTGCATTCACTCCTGGCGTCTGTGTCGGATACTCGTATATAACTACAATCGAATACAGCAGATCTGCAATAAATTCAGTGCGAGGAAGGAAGTGGTGTTCAGTTTCTGTTACTGTCAAAGAAGTTTCTTACTGCGGTCATAGTGAGTGGAGGTTTTGAAGTGGACTGCATCATAAATATTCCTCCCCCATGTTGGGTCTAACAGTTAGCACTGCTGCCTCACAGCAAGAAGGCTCTGGGATTAAGTCCAAACAATGCACAGGTTAATTTGTGATTAAATTGTCCTGAGGCATGACTGTGAGCATGAATGGTTGTTTGTCTGTATATATTAGGCCTCCGGTATCCTGACAACCTGTGCAGGGTGTCTCCCCCCCCAGTATCGATAATGAATGGATGCCCCATGTTTTTTAGGCGAAGCAAAAACATCAGGAACACATCTCACTGTAATGCAGTCCAGTTTACCACAACTACAAACTGCTACTTCAATAATAAGTACACAATTTAATGCCCCTTGAGTTTGAGGATTCAGTGACTTTAAGTTGTTAGATTTAAAACCCCATCCAATCCCTCCCCTATAAAAAGAGCAGGCATAAATAATCAAAATTTATTATTTACAGATATATTTAAAAAAAAAATTGTTAAAATAAATATTGCGTGAAAATAATATGCAGTGACTGTGCAGTGGAGTCACAAAACAGAGGACTTAAAAGTGAAATTTTCAATCTCAGGTTTTTAGTTCAAGTTTATTCTTTGGCTTGGTAACAACAGCTATCCAAATCACCTCTCTTCAAATTTCCATTTAGCTGCATTTAGAAAATTTTTCACTGAGGAGATTGTCAGCATCCAGCTTCGGGATAGTCCCCTGAAGGACTTACTGTACTTTACTGGACTTGACTTGAATTTCTCTGACCGAGTTGCCCCATAAAACTTAAAAACACCTTTCTCTTGCTGTCAAGTGAAATTGTCTGTGGCGGAGCAGTTATATGTCACACTAACTAAAAATGCACCACAAGACAACAGGAGATGCAACGCATCGCAATTTCAAGCAATTTTCAAGTGATGAATTTATTCAGGGTGGATTAAAGAACACCTTGACAAGTGATGGACTTTTTGGCTCTTGCTCTGGACTGAACAAGTGACCTTTTATGTATAGGACCCTTTCAGTTAACATGGGCTGTCTGTGAGAGCCAGCAACCACATTAAAAGAGCGGCTTCCTAAAATAATCTCCCTTGACATGGAATCTCCATTAGAAACCAACGATTGGTGGGAGAAATGTTCAAAGGGTGGAGGTCATTTTGGAGACAGTTTCATTTTTATGAAGTCGTGTGTTCACGTAATGTGTAATTGTCATGGGATGTATTAAGTGAAATGTTTTGAACTAGTGTCTTTGCTTTTGTCTTGATTTTCCTCCAGAGCTACAAGCAGCCATCCGCATTCATAGTGACCCAGCACCCGTTGCCAAACACAGTAAAGGACTTCTGGAGATTGGTGCTGGACTATCACTGCACCTCCATAGTAATGCTCAACGACGTTGACCCAGCCCAGGTAAACCCGACCTGATACGTGTGTGCAAACACTGACGCACAAAGATATATGCAAATCCTTGAGAGATGTTGCCGGAGGTGGTCGCACAAACAGATGACACATGGAGCCGTTCCTTTCATCACAAGTCCGTATCTAATAAAGTTACACAAACATTGTGGGAACTAGATTCAGAGAAAGATTGCCCTCTCCCCTCCACCTCAAGTATGAGCCCAGGGATGTATCTGCACTGGCAAACATATATGTGTACACAGAATCTGTTTGAAATGAGGTAGATGCTGCTGAATGGAAGAAGACTTGCCATGAAAGCACAGGTAGATGGAGAAACAGGCCTGTGGAAGAGACTCTCCACATTTCTCAGCCCGAGGCTCTGTCATAATACCCGGGGATCAAAGCCTGAAGCCAGGCCGCTCTCCCCATCCAAATCCCCTTTCCCTCGGAGACTGACTGACTGTCTGACTGGCTGGTTAGAAAAGGCCTTTCATTCAATATTCTCACTGTAGGCAGCCAGTCAGCCAGTCAGCCAGTCAGCCAGCCAAGGAAACAGCACAGGTGGGACGGGAGCGAAGCAGAGCCGCGTAGATGGAGGCGAAGGGAAGTGCTGGTGTATTATCTTGTCCATCAGCTCCTTTGTTTTTGCATCTGTTGAATTTGTCTGGTTTTGACACCCAAACGAAGCTAAAGAGAGGCGCTTTAGCCGCCACACGGGCTGTATATGTTTTTTTTAGGCTTTTTAGCATGTCAGTGAAAGAAAGTGAGCGTACATTTGTTCGTCCATCTGTATGCATGTGTCCAGGCCTGTTATTTGTCTTCTTCTCAGGTTCAGTCTCTCTCTCCCGCCCCTTGTTTGTCCCTAACTATGTGACTCTGCATGTGGGCATGTGTGTGTCGGTGCAGAGTCTGTTCCTTTGGTGCGTGTACACTTGCAGCAGTCTGATTTAGAGCCATGAAGCTGGCAGTGTGTTCAGCAGGCGCGTGTTCTTAACTGGGCTTTTCTCTCCTGACGAGCAGAAATAGGGGAGATTTTGCTGCTCCTATGAAGCTGCCCCAGGGGTTAATTTTTTCTCATCGCTGTTGTGAGAGCAGTCTGTCAATGCCTGCTTCCTAAAATTGATATTATATTTCGAGATGAAACTGTCAATCATTTTTTACATTAATATATTAATTGTACGTTCATATATAATTACCAATAATATTATCTTCTGTCAAACAACTCTTAAATAAATAAATACTTAAACACAATACAAATCACCTGTCGTCCAAGGTAACATTTGTCCACGCAACACTTTTAAAATTATTTGTGTTTATTTCCAATGATTTAAAACCAAGAAAATCAGTCAGTTGTGTTAGCTTTAAGGGATGAACACTATCAGTTATTATTGATACTAAAACTAGTTTGAAAGAAACGATTGGCTACATGTAATGTTTAGAAAGGTAAAGTAGTTAGCCCAATATAAAAATAACAGAGAGCTAAAATACTTAGCTAAAGGTAGCCAAGTGAATAAGAGCTGTTAGCTAATAGTGGCGGACAAGTTTGCTTTTAATTAACAATTTTTGTCAGAAACAGCTGATTTAGATCAAAGTGTGTGATAAAATGTTGTTATTGTTAAATGTAGTTGCTGATGTTGTTATCTAGAAGTAACAGAGAGGTTGTGGGTAATTTATAATTTCTTCAACCTCATAATATTTGCCACATTTAATGACATCCGAGTCAAATTAACACTTTTGCAACAGAAACGTTGAGTGTATTAAGTTTTTCTTCGCAGAGACAATTTGCAGATTTTCTGTTGTTTCGAAAAATAAAAATAGATTTTAAAAACAGCTATTATAACTTTTTTTTACTATTATTATGATTTTACTGAGGAGGTTTGAACAATTAGCTATGGTTTTTGAGCTACTAATTTTTGATTTGTTGATCAAAGCATCAGATGATTAGTAGAAGCCTCTCGTGCTTAACGAAAGATCTGTTTTTAGTTTCATGGTCTGAGCAGAAATTCCAGCTGTTGTTTGAGTAGTGAAGAAGTGATTCATCATAGTTTAAAAAGAAAACACTTCACATTTGCACACAATTCATCGTCTTTCTTTCTGCCTCTTCTAAATTAACATTGATGTATTCGCACTTTGTAGTGCAACATGAACCGTTTGAACGTATCATGAGTTGAATTTAATGTCACTGGTTTCAGAATAGTCTGGATTCCAGAACTAACGAATCATTTTCCATTTCCTTTGTTTTTCCTGTGTTTTTTGTTTCCTCTCTTTCTTTTCTTTTCTCTCTTTTTTTTTTTTTGTATATATATATATATATATATATATATATATATATATATGTGTGTGTGTGTGTGTGTGTGTGTGTGTGCGCCAACATACCTCCATGTGTCTGTGTGCGAATGTGTGTGTGTGTGTGTGTGTGTACGTGCCTATTTTGTTTAGTTGTGCCCACAGTACTGGCCAGAAAACGGAGTTCACCGCCACGGACCTATCCAGGTGGAGTTTGTCTCTGCTGACCTGGAGGAAGACATCATCAGCAGAATATTTAGGATCTATAACGCGGCGCGGGTATGTTGACACATTAGGGTCACGCTTCAACCAGAAAAGCAAGGAGTATGGTATGAAAACGTGGAGGTCGACATGTAGCTCCTCTGCTCTGCTGCTCAATCTTATGTATCTGCAATAACCTGTTTGTCTTGATTTATTCTGTGACTGCACACCTCATACATCCCACTCGTAGGCTGAGCTGTCCATTCAAGCTGTGCAGTGGCATTATTTTCTTAAACTGTGCCTCGGCGACAGTTACTGGACCAAGGTGTTATTTCCAGAAGTGAGGCAACTTTTAAAGAGCTTCTGAAATGCCCACATGTAGTTAAAAGGGTAGAAACTGAGCTCAAATCTGAGTTTCCTATCAATCAGTGCCTTTTGGCAAAGCAGGAA
Source organism: Remorina albescens (assembly GCA_034769265.1). Classification (NCBI taxonomy): domain Eukaryota; kingdom Metazoa; phylum Chordata; class Actinopteri; order Carangiformes; family Echeneidae; genus Remorina; species Remorina albescens. Next base: position 4,840,376 of record CM068478.1, on the reverse strand, counting down.
CCTGCCTCCAAAGGCTGCTTTACACAAATGACAAAAGAAAAATTCCCATTTTCAAAAAGCTTACATCTAGCTTTATAAAAAATGATGGTTTTACATACGATGTACAATAAGCAACCTGTGAAAATAAGCGATGTCCACAGGTGAAGGCTCTATCTGTTTTTAGTTTGGGGATTATTAGCATTTTTATTGTCAGATTGTTAAATCCGAGGTACCTTTTGAAGCTTCAAACAGATTTTAGCATCAAGCAAAAAGCAAATATAAGAGAAAATTTAGGGTAAAAACAGAGACGTATATTTTTAATCATCCTGTGACCCCTCAGATTTATCTCAGGACCTCATGTGGAAGCCTGATCTCCTGGTTTGTAACGACTGCTCTAGATAATCTGGGATGTGGAACTCATTTCTAATGAAGAAATACTCCCTATAAATGCCATTGACAGTGTATTTGGTGGATGAGCCAGACAAATTAAGACACTAACTCTGCTCAGTAGCAACAAGTTTTTAAGTTAATTTGTAAGTTTTAAGTTTAAGACTTCAATCCTGTGAGCACCGCAAACTCAGTGGACAGTATTTCATCGGAGGTCGGCATCTCGCAGTTCATAGGAGAATAAAATCAAAACCATCTGCTATGTGGATGCTGGATTGCTCCACACACAGGACAGATTTTTTGGGTGTACTGACCCTTTAACTTTGAGCTCCTAGACATCACTGCGCAGACAGGGTCCTGACCTGTGACAGCATCACCTGCAATCACCTGCATAATCTCCTTACCGTGTGCCCACGGTTGTCAATAATCACCCGTCACATTTCCATGTTGCATTGTCTGGCCGGCAGGGGCACCACCAGCGTGTTCAGTGTAATACGGTTTAATCACACATGATCACCGACAAGTGTTATTGATCAGTATGTCTGAGTGTCACTTTCAGAGTCTGTATCTCAGATTGCTTATCATTCTGTCTCCTGCAGTAACTGTGCTCATCTATCAGCCCGACTATCTGCTCATTCATCTCTGCAGTGACTCTTCGTGCCCTTATCCATCTCTTGTCCTACTTGTGCCATTGAGGCTTAGCTCAGCCCTGCATCTTTACAGTCTGATTGAATCTTTGCACAACAGCGATTAACACCCCCCCTCCCTCTCCCCCTTTAATGTGTTAACCTGGGATGACCAGTGTCTCTTTATCCTCCAGCCTCAGGACGGCTACCGGATGGTGCAGCAGTTCCAGTTCTTGGGATGGCCCATGTACAGAGACACACCCATGTCCAAGCGCTCCTTCCTCAAGCTAATTCGACAGGTGGACAAGTGGCAGGAGGAGTACGACGGGGGCGAGGGACGCACCGTGGTCCACTGTCTGTAAGTTTCCCCAACACTCAGTGCAGGGGGTGAATTTGAGTGAATGCAGGCATTAAAAATGAAACATCTCCACCTACTGACCGAAGAGCTTCACTGCGTCAAAATCAAAACAGCTCAGATTCCTCAGGCCAACACAGGCTTCACTAACAAACCTAGAACTCCTATATCAGACGGAAATGGCTGGCATTCTAAGGTTTGTGTCATCTCTTGCGTCTGTAGGAACGGAGGCGGCCGCAGTGGAACATTTTGCGCCATCAGCATCGTGTGTGAGATGCTTCAGCACCAGCGCTCAGTGGACGTTTTCCACGCCGTCAAAACACTGAGGAATAATAAACCCAATATGGTGGACCTATTGGTAAGGAGCTCTTTCAACAGTCAGGCACTTATGAGACTTTTTTGTGAATATAGTATTTATGAAATAGAGTGAATCGTTTTTTTAAATGGACAGTACAGCATTTTATTAAGGTCTTTTATTTTTAACCGTCTATATTATGTGACTTATTACTGATAATGTAAAAAGATCTGTTGCACTTCTTTATAAAAATTAAGTTAAAGTAAAACATATCTGTGGCGTGCTGGACCTGTCTATCTTTCATACTCCAATGTGACTCCAACTGTCCAATGAAGGCATAAGAGAACCAAAAGATCATTTCTTTTAAAGAACTGTTTTCGTAAATTGCTTCAAAGTTGCTTTTATTAAACTTTGATTAGATAAAAGCAGACAACCAGCCTGGGGCAGCACAGAGCCCTGCATCAGTGTTATGCAAATGTTTAGCTGTAATGTGATTATGTGTAACTTTGGTAATATGGAAATGTGCGCCACTAAAGCACAATATCAGCATTGGCGTGATATGTCATTATTTCAGTTTATAGTGTGTTTGTGTGATTGACTGTATCACATTCAATCAAATTATCTTGCAGAAAACCTTCAGCCAGTTAACATTTTCTCTAATGTTTCCTCTTTTCTTCTTCTTCTTCTTGTCTTCCAGGACCAGTACAAGTTTTGTTATGAGGTGGCACTGGAGTACTTAAACTCTGGGTAACTCAGACTACTAAGTACCAGCAGAGACTTAAAGTTTGGGACATTACAGAAGACTGCAGCTCACATGTGTGCATTGTGCTAAGTGTGTGTGTGTGTCTGTGTGTTATCAAACCAAGAGGAACGAGGTGCGCGTGCACACACACACATACAACCTTACTGGCTGATCCTTTTGACCAGCTCTTTTCTTCTTCTGGTGTTCAGTTGGTGTAGATAAGGAAAGGTATCAGAGTTGTACAGTGTTAAATATTACAGCCTGTGTCTGTCAGTACCGGCTAAGAAAGCCAGCAGGAGCACAGTCTTTTTGTTTGTTTGTTTGTTTTGGTTTTTTACATTTCTTCTGCAGTGAGTCGCCTCCTACCTGGGTTCCTCTCTCTCTGTCTCTATCGCTCTCAGCCGCCTGTGGTCCCGTGGTTGTTGCCTTGATCCTTTTTGGACGACGAGCATTAAATACTCTTCAGTTTTCTGTGAAACGCGATACACTGTACATAATGTAATGTGTTCATTTTATTCTCACTGATTTCTTTTTCTTTTCTTTTTTTTTCGCACAGCTTTATTAAAAGTCATTACATGCAGGAGCTCAAAGCCTAAATGTTACTAAATGTCCTGTAAATCGACTTCTATATGATTATTGCTTCATACTGTATGTTGGGGACAGCTGGCTCAGTCTACATCTGCTTACCTTGTTTCCTGTACAGGGATCCAAAGCTTTATTTGCACTTCCATTGAATTTGTGTTGTGCATATTGTACATATTTCTGTAGATTATTTATTCACAGTATGTACTTTTTTGTGACTCTCAGTAAGTGACAATCATATGTTCTATAGGTTTGGTTTATTGACTGTATTGTGTGCTTTTTTTTTTTTTTTTTTTTTTTTTTGGTCATCTTAGATGACAGATCAATTCCATTGTAAAATAAATAAAGATATTATATAAACGTATCTACAATATAAACATTGGAATAATGTATTTTTGGTTCTTTTCTGAGTGGAGCTGGAAAAGATAAAGTTAGGGTGACATCTGCTGGAGACATGAGGAAAAAAATAATCACCTTTATGTTGAGAGCTTTTCAAGGTCCCACACTATCACTTTTTTAATGATTTTGTCTTAAAATGTGTTGTCTTAGTATGATAAGAATTTTTTTTTTTTTTTTGCAGTTATTCCAAATAGATTTATTTTGTTTTGAAGAAAACTTGTTGAATAGATTTGAAATCTAAGTCCTTACAGGCAGAGAAGTCCTGATGCTGGATCACAGTTGGAGAGCAACGCCACTTCAAAAAGGTAAACTGTCTGTCTGGAGACTCTTACAGTGTGACCCCTTAAATGCATTTGCATTAACACAACTTACCTTTATTTTTTGAATTAAAATCTATTCAACACTATAGTATGGACAAAATAATATGAAGATTCATAAAAGAATTAAGCATGCAATGCAGTTCAATAAAGCAGCCTAGGAATAAATCCTTCCTTCTGTGAAGGTTAATACATTTGATTTTTGATATACTAGAGGTGGGTTTTGTTTTGTTTTTTTAGACTGGTAGTTGTATAGTTTTGGGATACTTTATACTGTGTTTTGCTTTATTTAAAAAAAAGAAAAAGAGGTGATTCACAGCAATACAACCTTGAACAAATATTTAATACTTTTCCTCATAGCACCCCCTTTTAGAAACTCCTTCACAAATCCAAGTTCACACTTTCTTTGAGAAGTTGGAAACGAAGCAAACACTTGAGTTTCTTACAAATGATTTCATTTCAAAATAAGCTGGAAAAACTTTTCAGTTTTTATTCTGACTGAGGGACACGAAAGACCTGAACTATTCAGAGTTAATACGAAGGCTCACTTCTAGAAAGCTTATCAACCACTTGCAGCAGGACACTGAATGCAGAAGAATAGATTTTTTTTGCACTGCGGTGGATAAATAGATAATATAATGGGCATTGTGTAATTTTAATAGACTCTGTGTGCTACCTATACATAACACCTTCAAGGATACTAGCAAAGATCTTTAAAACTTGGACACAATAGATGTGTCCCTCTTTTCTCAATGCCGCATAAGTCTTTTGTGAGTTTGGGCTGGAGTTTACCGTGTGCCTATGTTGGAAATATGACAAGAATAAGGACAAAGTTGTCATATATATATATATATATATATATATATAGTAAATTGTTATAAGTAATGCAACTCTCCTACACAGATAATGGATGCAGTGGAATATTAAATGAGCTGATGATTAGACCAAGACAGGAACAGACCAAACTTAGTATTACCCAGGAGAACACACATTTAGCTTTCTGTGTATGAGTGTAGACATAGCGGATGGATATTTATTATTTTTCTTATTGTGAAAACATATATAAGAGAGGAAAGGCCAGTTGTTACTCCTGTCAGCTTTGTTGCAATTACATTTAATGCTAATGCTATATACTGTATTCTATTGTATGATCTATATGCTAATGCTATATAGTAGTATACGATTAGCATCAAATATAATTGTAACAAAGCTGATATGAGGCCTTATCCTTGTTGAACTCATGCACTGTTAAAAGCTGAATGGAAGTCATTCATTGTGACGTGGCATTTACTGTTATCCAGGTTAGTTAAACTGAAGTGTGGGATGGTCCAAACCATTCTGTAAAGAGTCGTGTCAGAAAACATTAGAAAGCAGGAATTTCTGCCCAAAACCTTTTGAAAAAAGTGAGACAAATTCTCTGCTGATGTATCAGCCCACGCTGCTTTTCCCTTCACTGCCTTTACACGTCGTGTTAATTTAGTCAAAGCTTTGTCACACCATGACCACATATCTCTACATTTGCACCACATCTGTATCTTATTTCAGCTGTCTCTGTAGGAAGGAAGAGTTGGCAATTAGTCCCTCATTATCATTTGTTTCATCTTGTTGACCACACATTAAATTGCGTTGTTATATATTAGACAGTGTTATGACAGTGTGGATATTAAATAAAGTCAGTAAAATCTCTGATATATTTGATATATCAAACTGTATTCAAAGGTTTATGTTTGAGTACATCCAGAAAATTAGCCTAAAAAAATCTTGCTCTATGGACTACACTGTCACCCTTAAACTGAATAAAGCTCGTTCTTCCTGCCGTGCACACTCAGAATAGCTGATCTTTTGGTTTATTTGCCTTAGACTTTTGAGTTTTACTCCAAAGAGTGACACCAACGCATCTCCTTCTGCACTTTGCTTCAGACTGCTACTTAAAAAAAAAAAGAAAGAAGGAAAGCAAAAGTGCGCAAGAAACACACATCTTACATAAAATAATTTGATGACCAGTTGACACTTGCAGGTGCAATGACTCAACACTGTGAAGATTTAATTAGTATGTAATTTAAAATGAAAACAGCTGGAGTTAGTTTGATCCCCATTTGCCAAGAACGAGATGAAAACTAACACATGATGATTAATTTTTTCTTGAAGTGTCACCATCAAGTGGGATACCTGCCAGAAGCAACTTTGGACGACAAGTTGAAGTTTTCCACCACAAGAGGTCAGTAAAAATGGTTTTCAGTTTAGTGACAAGCTACTCTTTTGATAAGGTTGTTTATAATTCAGCATATATTATGCAAACAATATGCATCTCTTGGCAGATCTCCTGTAATTAGGCCCAGAAGTATGGTGGTGGACCTCAACAGCTAATTAGCTAGAGACTGTGTACACAGTTTCCATGTTTCGCTTGGTTTCATCCTTTGGATTCAAAAAGAAAAACAGCAAACAGCATCCCAATTCCTAAAACATATGACATTTTACTTTTATTGGCCCTCGGTTCGCTCATGATGCCTTGAAAATGCCGTAGGACAGGAGAAAGGAGTGTCTGGCACAGCTTCATGAAAGCTGGAGGTCTCATCTCTTCCCTTTACCTCCATCTGGTCGGAGCTGCAGGCGCCGGGGCACCAGGGATAGTTTCATATTTCAGTGCAACACTGCGAGTGAATTATTTCTCTGTTCACACATGGAGACCACGGGAGCTGACAAGTCAGAGCGAAGGGGAGGACGATGGAGAGGAGGCAGGGAGCACATCCTTCCACTTATGCTTGATGTGAGTTGAGCTACAGTTAGAATCCACGCCAGATGTTCCTCCAGTTGAAGTTCAGAAGCTCTGAAGGGACAAGATATGAACACACAAAGACACACACAGAGCTGTAAACTAATTTATGTCTAATGTGCAGCAGAGATTCGTACCACTCACTGCCAAAAAGGGTATGGAAAATAAGTAAAATATAAAAGTTGATACGGTCGAGCGCATTTCACACAAGAAATCAAAAATGATAATGATTTAATGGTGGCACATAAAATCAAGATTAGAATACTACACCACACAAGTTGTGCGACTAAGGCCAGTTTGAAAAAACGAGGCAAGAAAAGCTAACTGGCTTTCTGTCGTCTGATCTTGAGGCATGAACACAAAAAATAGAAATCAAATTTATTTTCCAAATTGCATTCATATAAATCAATTTGTTGTGTTCATGGTAAAATACTAAACAGGAATGTTGTCGCATTTAGTAAATGTCTGTGTAGAGGAGTGTAGGCAAGACCACAGAGACACGAATCAACCACAGTAAGATACACAAAAAGTTTCACAGTGACCAGATGGGCCTAAAACATCTACGAAGAGCCTTCAGTCAACCACTACATGATTCAAAATGACCACAGAGACTCAATATACCTTCAATAAGAGCCCAGCCTGTTTACGACAAGGACATTCAAAAGCACCGCAGACGACCAAACAACAACCTCAAAATGACTCGAAAGACCACAGAGACAGAGAATAACCCCCCAAAAAACACAAAGTAAAGAGAGACAGCAGAGACATCTAAACATCGAGGCAACTGCCACAAAATCGGACAAAATTTGCTCAAAATTAATGCAAAAAACAGCCACGTGGTGATACAGGGGGACAACAATCACAAAATAACTCAAAATATTCACAAATAGATGTCCATTACCTTCAGAAAAAGAAAAGACATGAAATGACTACAGTGTGACATACATGACTACATTTAAAAAGACGCACAGTGATCAAAAAGTAACAAAACCCATCCTCAGTTAGAAGTGACAGTGAGTTCAAGTTTCAAGAATCAAATTTCTCATTTTCCAAACTGGTTGTCCTTATCTGGACTCAGGAGGGAATGAATATTTCATGAGTGGCAACTGAGAAGAGCAGCCGAGGTTCCTGCTGCAGATGTGACAACCTTGAGAGCCGCTTTCCGTGGCCCAGCATGCACCAGGAGGTGGCGCCGCAAAGCAGACGACACTTCCAGCTTCGGCTTCACAGTGGCAGCAAAAGTCAACAGCAGCTTGTGTGGAGCACTCTTCACTCTGTCAGGCTCAATTTAGCTTTAATCCTCATTTCAAGGCCGAGTCCAACTCAGATTGTTAAAATTAACTTGACGTGGTGCAATTTATCAAAGGTTAGTTAGTTATTTCAATGGCATGAGGATGATGAGGATGATGATGATGATGATGTGTCAGATTTGTACTGACACCAGTGATTCAGCACAGCAGGGTTATCATGGATAGATGACTTGTGTTTGTCTTATCTGTCGGCTGTGAACATGCAGATTTGAGTCATGGACATAATATTTCCTCACACTCGGTCTCCTCTCTGCTGATGTAACAAAGTAATGAATAAACCGATGAATAATTAATCGCCCCACAAATGCAAAAGACACATTAAGTGGCGTGTGTTCTCATAATCGGGGATCTTTGAAGAATGCAGGCGACACAATGCTGCAGATCCAAACAACACAAACACGCAACACAAGTCCACACGCAGGTCAAAGGGCATCTGAAGCAACTGGAGCACAACAGCCTGTTTCCATCTCCAGGGACCAGATTATCTCCCCCCTGCCTTCATCAGCCGCCCAGCCCTCCTCTCCCTCCTTCCTTTTCTACCACAGATGATTGCACAGGCTGGACTGTAAATCTCTGTGAGAGCACAAGTGGCAATCCTCTTCAACCCCCCCCCCCCCCCCCCCCCGTGGCTTTTCTGTCCTTTGTGTTTTTTAATTGGTTGCAGCACAGCCAGGTCACAGACAGGTCCTCATGTGAAAGTCAGGTTTCTTTAAGATTTCTTTATTGCTCTTTTTTTTTTTTAAAGCTCATTTGTCCTTGTGATTCTGATGCAGCAGCTGTTTGGAGCTGAATCCCAATAACTCGTCGTATTCCTTCTCGGTTCACAGTTACTGCCATCAAGCTTTTGCCAAGAGGGAGGGAGCAATCAATCAGTGGACCGGCTCAACATACAAAAAGCTCCCCCCATTGAGCTCTAACATCTGAGGCAAATCCATATCACATATTTCCTCCATTTTCATGCAGATAGAGGGGAGATGGTGGCGGCACAGGGAGGAGGGTGAGATGTCTCTGCTCTCCGGACATCATTTCTATCCCCCCGGACACTTTGATGTGATTGCATTGTCAGCTCTCTGGTGTTGCTGTGCTCTCGGTTAGAGGCTGTATGAGTAGAAGGCTGGAGGAGCAGTCTTCCCGGGCACAAACATGGCATACATATTTCAGCAGTTTGAGACTACATATTTTAGAAGTTGCAAGCTTAGTGTCAACCCACCAGTGGAAAGCCTAGTTTGGCTCATGCCTGGTTCATCGCATCACTTCTTCTTCTTTTTTTTTTTTTTTTTTAATAGATCCAACACAGCAAAATAAATGCACAACTACTCACAGTATACACAGATTCGCTCCATCTTGCCAAAAACCCTCAAGGTTGAAATGATACTGGGAATCCACCTAAGGTCAAGTCCTCATCAAAGTCGATCCAATTTCCTGCGATTCGGGGGGCAAAAGTGACAACTTCGGCCCCCCCCACCCTGCTGTGGCAGCCAACAGCTCCTCTCTGCATATGATCAGTCTGTTGCCATAGCAGCCCCGTGGAGCTTTCCTGCCACTCAGTCTAGCAGAGAAGATGAGTGAACCAGCGGTGCCCCCATCCAGAGAGGCCTGCACGTCTTCATCAGTTGCCATGGCACCGTAATAGCGTTCTGGATAGATTTGGCATGGCAGGGAGTCAGTTCCTTTATCTTCTAACGCATTATATCGAGCCAAGCTCGCCTGTGTTCGGCGCTCGCAACACGGTGAGCAGACAAAAGGAGCCGAAGGGGGAGAAGGTAGATGTCAAGACAGGGTATCTAAATTGAGATCCAAAGCAGCACTTCGCTTGGATGTGCGGTGCTGCTCAGAGGGCACTAATTAAGAGATACATGGAGATGGTGGATGTTAGGGAGATGTGTTTGACAAGGTAACCTGGAGTGGACCCTCCACATGACTCCATTTGTGTGAGAGCGAGCAGATGTGTTCAGAAATATAGTGCACTCACAGTGATGAGGAAGTAAACCAAGTAAAATGTGAGCACAGTGAGCTCCCCTCTGTTTTATGGAGATTAATTGGGAGTTTCAGCTGATTCTTCAGCTCTCCCGCCGTTGGCTCCTGTGTTGGCCGATGGTAGGTAGGAGAAATAGCTCTCCTAAAACAGCAAGTTTAAAAGGTAATGTTATTTCAATGCTGCGTTGTTTTCGGTTCCCTCGTATTGTGAAAAAATTGTTATTGTGTATTCAAAATAGAGTAGACAATGAAAAAAAAAAATAAAGCCATGAACAGATTTAGTTTCTACCTTGACACATAAAAGATGTTCTGGGGATTATACAGATTAACTGTGGATCCATTTTTGGAAAGAGATGAAGGTGTTTATTTTTTCATATTATAATTTTTGACGCTATAAAACATTTTTTATTATAATCCCTTTCCATTGTTTTAGGTTGGAGAGGAATATTTTCAAAAACAAAATTTAACCTACCTTCATCTTTAATGGATGAAGGAAATAGTGACTGTTTTTCCTCAGAGAAAATACTTCAAGGCTTTACGTTTAAATCTGTGACTGACAAAGTGATCAAGTACGTTACATAACATTCACTTTGAGATGAGCAGGACTGTTTTATATTAAATGTTGTTTCACTTTGGTCTGATGGAGTCTTTTTTTTTTTTTTAAACATCCGACAGACCGTCCTCATCATATCATTCACCGTTCTTCTGCTTTACAACCAAAGAGCCACAAATCTCTGACCATCCTGCCTGTTCCCTGCCTGGATCCAGAGCCAGACTGTGAACGTGGCCAGGCTCCTTCTGTGGTGAGTTGATGGCAATACTGGGACTGCGTCCATCGCTCCCACTCTTTGGCGTCCTCGCTGTGAGGACAAAGTGGTTGATAGTGGTGAATCGTGTTCGTCTCCTCCCACCCTTTCGATGGACTGACTCCTGCTGCTGACTCTTCACTGCTCTGCACAACAGGGACCTAGCAAAGAGTCTGTCCTCGTCTCCTGCTGATGAACTTCTTCCTGCAATGCTTCCAGTTGGACATATTTGTTGGACCTCAGATATCAGACATGGCTGTTTGTAATTAATTTGTCAACTTTGGGTTTACGATCCTTGTCTTTTCCAAGCCAGTAGTTAGCATCGTAGCAGATGATGATGAATGTTCCTCACCTTAAAGAAAATTTGACCCGAACTGTAGTCCTTACTTGAAATTATACCAAATCATTTCTGTACCAAACCCTACCAGACTTTAACCACAGTGGCGTCAGATCACATGTTGTTTTGAGGGCCAATGGCTTGTTCTGTCTTGGACTTAGGAGGTTTTAAGAGCTACGTTAGAGCAGAACTTCCTTGTGAGGGTCACCAATGTCATCCTGTGTGTCCTCACAGCTCACAACTTCCATAGAAAACAAAAGTTTATCTCTTTTGGCCTTTGCGCTCCCTGAAAATGGATCTGAAGAGAGAAGAAATACACAGGAGCAGCAAATGATCCAAGTCGACTGTTCTAGCCTGAGCCTGTGTTGCCTCTGGCGGTGGTTCTTACCATATTCATGAAAACTACTCTACACTTTCCTTGTTTACAATCTGATCTCCATGTGTATCCACATCCATCCATCATTAAGACCTGCAGGGCTAAAACCGACACATCTAATCATCAAATGTGTGTGTCAGCGAGCTGTTCTTGTCATGTCAGGCCTTGAAGTTGGTCGGTCATTGGGCCACTCTGTCTCAGACCGTCTCTTTTTTAGATGAGTATTGCACTCCTCTGTTCCTTAGAGGATGCTGCCTTCAGATACTTCTTCTGAAAGGAGCTCTTTAATCCCTCCAGGCAAATCCGTCACCGCTGGATGAACTACAGAAGCAGGACTGATCTTATCCTTAAACACAGAGATAAAGCCACAGTACACAGGCAGCACTAATCACCAAGACTGGCCGAAAACATCGAGTCAGTTTGATGAATTACAGTTCAGGTCCCAAAACGCTCATGTCAGGGCACAACTTGCTACTTACAGTAGGAACCAAGTGATCCATTTAGCCTTGTGTCAGGCTTTTGACTGCTAACAGCTTTTCTTGGCACACAGCAGGCCGTTTCAGGATCAACTGTGAATTTTTTTTGTGCAGTTATTTTGTGTGTTGCTTTTATAAACTTGCTTGTTGACTGAGTTCTGCTTCCCCACGGAATCGGGAACATGACAGTTGGTTAATTTACCTTATTTAATTTATCTTTAATTCAAAGCATGGCTCAGATGAGGTGTAAAAGCGGCTGTATAAATTAACTGCTGAACAGTCTGTCAGATGTCAGTAATGTTATTAAGTCAGGCTGAGTGATGAAACCAGGGGAACGTTTCAGTCACAGCAAAGAACCTGAAACAGTTCAAGCTGATCTGGAGTAATGAGTTTCTGAATTTCCTCACGATGCCCTCAGTCAGTTGTGGCAAGGTTGCAGGAAAAAACAGCAAATCAACAAATAAAGACTAAGAGTTGAAATAAACACTGCAAACTAAAATGTAAAGCAGTTAGCAAAGCATTAAGGAACAAACAAAGTGTCACAAACAAAATAAATCTGCATTAAAGATGATTTATTTCCAATGGCTTATCTGTGACAGCTAACCAGAGCATATTCAATAAGCAAGATGTCAATGCCTCTTCCTGCTGATTTAACATCTGTTGCTGTAGTAAAGAGTTGACGATGCAAAACCAGGACGCATTACCATAAAGCAAAGTTAGAGCCCATAAGCAGCTGCTGAATACTGCCCTACCCGTGTCGACGGCGTAGTTAAAACAAGAGGAGGCGATCAGTCACTGTGCTGGCCACACTCTGCTGATCCCAGTACAGTTTCACACACACACACACACACACACACAGAGGAAAGTGATGAGTAGGCGCTCTAGCTGGACAGTTTGGTTTTCGGCCAATGTACACTCTGCTTTGTTGGTGTGTTTTCCTCTCCTCTCCGTTTCTCCTCCTCTCCCACTCACGCGCTCCCCAGCAGCAGAAGGTGATGATGGTGGAGCGTACAGTATGTCGGAGTGATTTTACACAACATGTTCTGCTGCCTGCCTGGCCTCACAGTGTTAGCAGGCCTTTTGGCACTGCACAATATTTACTATAATGAGCAGTTTGGTCACAAAATGTGTTTTTTCTTTCCTGTTTTCAGCAAAAATGATAATCAGGTTTTGTGTTAAGTCAGACATCTGGCTGTTTCTGTTGATTCTTGGTACGTAGCAACAGCAGTGTTTCAAGATAGTTGCTAACATCAGCACGGCAACACAATGTTAACAAACTGCTCTACAGAAATTGTTTAGTAGGTATTTGGTTCATGGAGATGGCAGTAAAGAGTCATGACAATAGTCATAGATCCAATAGTTAAAGTAGAGCAAGATGTTAAACTCAGCCGGATTCATCTTCTGAGGATAGATTGGTCAGATGAATTTATTTTAGCCCGAATCAAAGTGGTGCAATGACTAACAGACTGACGTTATCATCTCTAGAGCCGCTTTCATATCTGCCTTATCATTTGGACTGTTGTATTTCCGTTCCTGATCTGATCTGCCTACTGTAAAAAGAAAAGTAAGAAAACATAGCTGTGGTTACGTGCAATTCATTCAAAATTCCCATCATAAAAAGAACTATTTTCATCTCGTCACACCTGCTCTCAGATCTCCGCACAGACTTCCATTTAATATTAAAATTAAAAATTAAAATGATACTTCTGATCCGTGGTGCCCTGCATAGCTTTACTACCCCAGTACCTCCCCGTTCTACTGAATATTAACATGGCTCTTAGTTAAGTCAAAAGCTGTCAAGGCAGATGTTGTTTTCGTGTGGTCCTGACTTCATGAACATTTTACCAGATTGCGTTAGCAGTCGTTGAACATTAACAATGCTATATTTAATATTTTTCATAATAACAGTGGAGCCGCTGTATGTAGAAAGGGGTCATGTGTAGTAATAAAACCTACAGAGAATTTATCACCTGACTCAGCTTCCCTCAGTTAGATGAAGCTTAAATTTTGGCTTTAGTGCCTGAATCTGTGTTTAGTCTGATTTGTGTGTGTGTGATTAATGCACTGTATTCTCCTGGCCATGCAGGAAACAGGCACATTAGCAGGCAGCTAACTCTTGGAGTAATTAGAGCTAAAGTTATTTCCCACAGGACATGCTGCACTGCAGTCCAATAACAGCGCTCCAGGAAGAGATACTCTTGGAATTACTTTCTACAGGTGACTCCAAGTAAAAGCTTATTGTACTCTGTATCGGCTGGATGTAGAAAATAGGCAAATCTTTGCAAAAGCACTTGCCGTGTCACCTTTTTAAGGTGATACTGTGTCAGTGTTTTGTTTGCAGCTTGCTGCACTGTGTGGAAATCGAAAAAATACTACTAATAAAGTGTGTTACATTACTTTCCCTTGTGAAGCCTGTTGCGTCTCTATTTGCTATTTAACTATGAATGAAAAATTTTTCTTTCTGTTTTTGCTTCGTGTGTCTGCCTGGTCAGTCTTCTTTTCTCATGTCACCTTTTCATACAAGTAACTGACTGAGAACGATCAACCTTTTCTGGATCTTTAACATATGACGATAAAACATAATGTACGAGACTGTGTCGCTGCCAGCATATTAAACTCACAGCTTTTTTTTTGTTTTTTTTTATTCTTTTATGGTTTGTAGTGAAAAAGACCCTGAATAGTTCAGGGTTATTTAGAATTGAGCTTGAAACTCAGTTGGTAATCAAAGTACACCCTAAATAACATGCTCTTACTGTATTCACAGCGTTCAGCTTGCGGAGGGAAAAAAAGGAATCTCCTGATTACGCTGGTACAATTGAGATTTTCAACTGTCCTTCCAGCACTAAAGGTTAATTTGCCCGATAACACAAATGAGTTAGAGCCCTGCGAAGGCTTAATTCACTGGCAAATGTTGATTAAAACATTAGCATATGAAAAGATGAATGACCTCAGAGATGCTCCAGATAAAAGCAGTCAAAAGTGGTCGAGTTAGGTCGACCACCAAGACGAAAACCACTCGAATGGGTGTTTGTTTTTCTAGCAGTTGCTACACGACTGAGAATGTTGTGTCATTAATGTGCTAAAATTATGGACAGAAAAACGGGGGGAGGGTGAGTTGAAGGATGAATGACAAAATCAATTTTGGAGTGAGTTCACGTTGTCCAATTTATAGCGTATTTAACTTTCGGAAGACAACATAATATAATTATATCTCCCCTCCCGGCAGTTTTAATACTCCATCATTTATTGATGACTTTGTGTCGCTCCTTCTGGTGACTCAGTTGAGCCTTTTAACATAATTAATAAGCTTATCCAAAGCATAAAACACAGGGGAGTACGTGTTGGCCTGCCATCACACTATCCAGTCTCCAAAATCACCTGACACA
This sequence comes from Remorina albescens, assembly GCA_034769265.1. Classification (NCBI taxonomy): domain Eukaryota; kingdom Metazoa; phylum Chordata; class Actinopteri; order Carangiformes; family Echeneidae; genus Remorina; species Remorina albescens. The sequence goes on along the minus strand of CM068478.1, from coordinate 4,825,253 downwards.
AAGTTGAGGTAATGCAGCTGAAAGTAGAAAAAAAAAAAAAGAAGCAGTGGAGCCGCGACAAAAGGATAAACTTCTGCTAAAATGACGAATGGCTGTTTCAACCACAAGATTTTGTTTGCAGATACGGTTCTTTTTTTTTCTCCCCGTCCATTAATCAAGAAATGCTGCATAAAAAGAAGACTGCACCGTGTTCAGATGAGAAATGTTAGGAGGATATGATGGTTTACTTCCTCACTGAGAATCTTCTTTGTATCTTGAAGGATCCTCATGCAGCTGATTCCTTCCACTTGGTTTACCTGCTCAGGTAATATTGTGTGACAGCCGCCGTATCCATGGCAAAGGACACCTGCAGGCGCCCCCAACATGGACACTTCTGACGGCCTGATTAGCATGCATGGATGAGGCGTGGGCTTTTCTCTGTTTGGCTCCATCAGCTCCTTGCATGGGCTCCAGCTCACCCCTGCAGAAGGCCCAGCTGGCTGTATGCCCCCCCACCCCCCCTCCCGTTTTGCTCACGCCTGCTCTATTCCACATGACTGGACTTGTCTTCCCAGACCTGGACTCCACGCTTCTGTACAGTGAGTGTTGAAACCGGAATCACATGGGATCACGTGCAGTGACAGCAGCGTCTCTTTGTATTCCCCAGAAATGTTAACATGAAAAAAAAAAAAAAAGTACAGACTCTAGAAATCTGCAGCAAGAGGAGCCTTTTAGGCCTTTTTGTCATTGCTACGAGATGCAGACATATCCCTATCATATTTCCTCTGGCCCCTCAAGGCGTGACTCTTTTCATGATTTCCTTTATCTGTAGACCTTTTTTTAAGCCACACCTTTTTAGGGAGAAAAAAGGTATCAGCTGAAAGAAAGACTCGATGTGCAGCCCCGTCGAGCCGTCACTTTTGCCTCCTGATGTGATTCTCCGCTGGCTCTGTCCCAACCCTGCAGCCCAGATAAAAAGGAACCTCTTCTAAGGTGTTTCGCAAGGCATTATAAAACGGTTGCCATGGATACCAACTCTGAACAGGCTCCACATACAGGCAAGCAGAGTAGGAAATGACAGATCCAATATTTCACATTTGGAAAAAATGCATTTTTCTCTCGTCAGCAGCACAAAACCTGATGGAGCGTTGTGTTCAAAACGCCAAAGATCAGGACCCTGTAAATAATTCTGTGTGGCTAATTGCTGTGGTCAGTGTGGCTGCATTTGGGGGGCTATTTGCTTTCTTGCTCCACAGAGGGGGTGCATTTTCTGTCTCATTTGGTCTTTGTTGTTTCTCCCTTAAGAGATGACCTATATTATCTAGGATGGGAGATCAAAGAAGCCGTTCTCGCTGTGATCCCATGAAGCTCACATCTTACAAGCCCCGAGAATCAGCCCGGCGAGGCAGTTGTTGCGCAACAACTGCCTCGCTGCACTGGAAAATGTGGCCGTGAAGCTAAACAGTGGAAAAAAACTGCTTCTTTGTAGCCGCTCAGCCTACGGGATTCATGATCCTGCAGTTTAGGAGGAGCAGAGCTTTTGATGCTGAGGATTGTAATTACTGCCTTTTCTTCAGATAATGCACGCTCCACTCAATGCTGTTTATCATCCACATCATAAGAACATTCACAGAAAGTGGTGGAATAGAAAGAAACTATTTTTTTCCATTTTGTTTCTGTAAGAGCACAGCAGCAGTCACATTTTGTTTCAGTTTAAAAATTAGACTTGTCTGAGTTCCTGAGGGTCTGATTCCATTACAGGAAGGTGTTTCCTGCATATTTTATCGGTGTTACCAGCTGATGATGTCTGGGCTCTATTTGTGTTTAGGTCTTTGGTCATCTATTTATCAGCCATTTTTTCACAGTGGAAATGAAACAAGGTCACCCATGGGAGGCGGCTTCCTGCTGGGAGCAAAGGTTCACCTGCTGCTCTGCAGTCCCAGCCTCCTCCTCCTCCTCCACCCACCCAAACTCTCCTGACCCCTTTCCCTTCACTGACCCAGCTGGGTGTCTCGATCCATTTTCAGTCCACCACTGTGATGTCAGAGACGAATGGTTGCCAAACATAGAAATGAATGGACCAGGTATGCCCATATGTCTCCATGGCCCGTATCAGTCGCCGGGCTGCCATGCATCTCATTAGGCAGAAGCACAAAAGTGCAGATGGACCATGATGGTCATTCATCAAGAGAAGGTCTCCTCCCTATCGTCTCCCAGCCATACCGAAGGAGGTAATGGTACAGGTGATGGTTAGCATGGTCAACCCTGGTGTGATTTATGAGGCTCTACTCAGTTCTACCATTTGTTTCCACAGGTCACCATAATGAACAAATTGTAGCCTCAGTCGAAAACTGAAGATCAGCAGACTGGTCGATGTGTTTGGCTTTAATTATTATAAATTACATTTTGGTTTTGGAAGGGCGTTTTAAAAGCTATCCATGTCCTCTTGCTCCTAGTAGTTTTGTACACACTGATGGCCTCCCTAAACATTTATATACCGTCTATGGATGCTTTTAATGGATAGTCAGGTTATAAAATGTATGAATAGTAGAAGTAAAATGGGTTTTATACTTACCGAATAAGTCTGACTATCAACAAATCCCATTAGAAAAGAAAAAAGCAATTACTTGATTGTTCTATAGATCACCGTTGTTGAACCAGTTGACATCTTTTCTTAATAAAATGAACGTGGGCTCTGAAGCTTATTTTGGTCCACTCTGTTGCTTTAAAATGTATATTTATGTACCAGATGCGTATGAATCCACAGCTGAAAATCATCCTGAATAGAGACATAATTTCCTCTTGTTTGATTAATGTTTGCTAAGAACTACGGTGCCCAGCTGTTTCACGAAATCATGCAGCCCCTTTATGATTTTAATAGGAATCAGTATACTGACCAGACTAATGCACGATAAAGTTTGGCCTTTTCCTGGGATCGGCTCATTGGAAAATGTTAAACTTATACTACTAGTTTTGTACTTTTACTATAAACTTACAGCACTGATCATCCTCACTGAGGAGCACTCTCAGTCTTTAACAAACATGAGCAGTTGTTGTCAGTGAAATTTATGATCTTTCACTTCCCACAAATCTCAAAAACACTCAGCTACTGTCTTCATTTCTAAAGCCTCAGAAGGGAGCAAAGCTTTTAGCTCTCCCCACTGCGAAGCCCTCTGACTCCTGCAGCAACTACAGCATTAATGATGCCAACGTTTCCTGGAGCGAGTTGATCTCTCACGCAGCCCGTGTTCTAAACTTTCCACATTCCCAATTAGCCTGCAGAGACCGAGATGAAGAAATTAAATGAACCCCCTGCAGCTCCCGATGCTGTTACAGATCCTGTAGCTATTAAGTAGTGTATTACTGAGAGGAAGAATTTCTGACAAGTAGAAGAAGCAAGAGGACAAAGCGAGATGGCGTGAGTTGTTCTCTGCCGAGCTGCGGCTGAGTTTAGAGTAACAACGATTTCAGTGGAACTGTTTTTGACACCACAGTATATTTGAATCCTACTGTGGTGCACTGCTTCCTGGGATACCCTTTATGGTTTGATGTGTGAGGGGTGATCTATATTTTGAATAAGCATCAGGAAAATGGTAGTGGGACAGAGCTGATCCAGCTTGAGTAGGAATGCATGAAAGGAGAAACATGGTTCATAGCATCCAGGATGTTGGGAAGGCTGTCTAAAAGAACGGTGACCGACATGATATGATCACTAAGCATTCAAATTAATTATTTAATCACTGCTGCAGGGTAGATGGGGACGCCTCTCCCGAAGATAAAAACCTCCAGTATTTGGAGAGCATAACATTACAAAAGCTCAGAATCTACAGTATCTATCTCCTCCTCTATCTTTCATCCCCCCCCCTTTTTTCTATCCTTAAAATTCCCTTTTTTCTTTCTGTGTAATGATGAAAACTGAACTCTGAACTCCCAAATTCATCAGCCTGCATCACGGTTTAATTACCTGGGGATGTCTTCATAAGAAACAATTAAGTTTGCAAGCGGAAATAATGGCTTTTTGGGGGTGCAATGCAGCAAGTGTCTGCAGTCTGCTCTTTCACCTGCAGGCCATGGGAGCGTTACACTTCCCACAAACCTGAATATTTCTCTGTAGACCTTCACTGTGTAAAACTGTGCATTTTTCTCCTCTTCCATATTTTCAGTAAGTCAGACAGAACAGGTACTGACAAGTTTTTGGCTCGGGGTGCATTAGGTCTATTCGAGGGAGCTCACAGTAAATCCCAGACCTCATTTAGTGGGTAGAGAAGTGAAAAAGGGGGGTTTGTCTTGAAATGCTGAGGAACTGGGACATTTCTCAGTGTAAATTTATAGTAAATCTGAGAGTGATCTCTCAAACTGGTTGCTGATTTGAATCAAGAGTTGTGAAGACGGGGAGTAATCACTTCAATAGTACTCGGGGAATGATGATCAGCTGAAAAAAGTGACTGACGGGGTTGACTGGTTGGTAAATAATATATTTTTACATCTGAGCTCTGATGTGTAAACGAGCTATAGATGTAAGAACACTTGGACAGGGTGGTCAAGCCAATAGTCATTCATCACTATAAGTGTCCTCATTGTTTCTGCAGGACGTTGGGGGATATCTTAGTTTCTCTCAGACCACATTTTTATATTTTGGGACAGTATTTTGCAGGAATGTCCTAAGATGCTATAAGCCCCTGACAGAGGCTCAGAAACATCTGTTGTGTGTCACTGTATCTTTCTATATTGCTGAAGCTTAGAGCTACACTGAAAGCTGCCCCAGACCTCCAGACCTCCAGAGCACTGGTTGACACCACGGATTAAAGGCAGCTCTTTAAAACCCCCTCCTGGATTAGTTCACAAGTCCGTGTATACATTGAATCTGACTGCGGCATGCACACTGGAGCCTGCACTGCTCCTTCCTTTAATTTATGCCATAAACAAAACACTTTTCTGGGTCACAAATTCACAGTCAACTCTCTGGAGCATCAGCAACAAGCTTTGTTATTCAGTAACCCCCCCGCCCCCCCATACCCAGTGTATAGCTGCTGCCTCTGTCTCAAGAGTCACATCTCCGAAACACATCTGGACTCTGTCATATTTAATTTTGCTGAACATCGGTATGCAACATATCAGCAATTATGAAAATGTAATCCAAGGGGGAAAAGTAGAAAGAGGGAAGGACATGATGCAAGAGATGATGAATTTGGTAGATTTAAATTTGTCTTTCTCAGATTTCACCTTACACTATATACAATTTCAAACCCTTAACAGCAATAGTTTTTTTTATGCATTACTATTTTTTTAGGCTATTTATCACAAGTATGCACATGAGAAAAAGCAGCTTGTGCTTGCCATTTGTCTTGTTTAACATGACAGTTCCCATTGTGTGAACAAAAACAGATTATATAACAAAAAGAAAAGGTGAGTGTTGGTGATTTGTGTGACCACACACACAAAGAAATTTAGAGGGAGAGAGAACAAAAACAAAAGCCAAACATCTGGAAGTGTTTGGAGTATAACTAACATTCATTATGATAGATGTGTGGAGCGCCTCTCGTTTTTCACGTTGCCCAATGATCAGCACCGATGGAAACGCAGTTGGCCCGCCCCTGCCGGTCTATTGTGGATCCGCGTTCAAGTGGAGACCGCTCTTCCAGCTTTGGCACCAAAGTGGCGCACCACGACATGCGGATCTGAGCGAGCAGTGCGCCTCCGAAAATGCCTGACTGTCGAGATCAACAATATCTGGTGAGAGACGCGCTGTTTTTGCTGTTTGGTGTTTATTTTAAGGTGTACATCACCATCACCTCCTCCTGAGCCTTTACCTCCAGCTCAACATCCGAGCTTCTTCCGTGTCTTTTTATAATCGCATCTGATTCCTGGCGGACTCCAGGGGTCCAAGTGAAAGCAGGTTTGTCAGGTCCCCCCCCCCAACCCCCTCCACCCACAACCTTTTTTTTTTTAATGTGACCGATCGGTTTTAGTGGATTTGCTCCCGGATACATCGACGGACAAGAGTTTGGACATCGTGGAAGGCGTTGGACTTGAAGCAATACGCACTCCAGTCCCTTCACTTTCAGCGAAATGAGGATTTTGTTGAGATATTTCGGTTTGTCTTTCACATCCGGTTTCTCATCTGTCACATTTATCAGGAGGATAAAGTATATTAATAATAATAATAATAAAAAAGGGGAAGTGGGGTGAGATCAGGACAATTATCTGGTTAAACTTTTTTTAAGGATGTGTTGCTGCCATTAGATGCTCATTTCTGATAAGTTGGTGTGATTGGTTTATGCGTCGGTTGAATTGTGAGCACACAGCGCTGAGTTGTAGTGTTAGTTATGAAAGCATGGGCTTCGTCAGGCCGTGGAGAGGTGTGGATGTTTGTCATCTGTCTGCACTTTGTGAGCCCCCATGCCCCCCACAAAAAAAAATTATATATAGCTTTGTCTTTGAGCGCGATGCGTCGCTTTGGCTCTGGATATTTTCAGCTGCTCACCTCCAGCTTTTTTTAATATATATATATATATATACATATATATATTTTCTTCTCAGCAGAAACGAAACAGATGCGTTTTAATGTCAACAGTCGATTACCCATGCAGCATTGCACGAAAAAATACGCCCCCACAGCTCTTTGGAAGGACCTAAAGCAAAAAAAAAAAAAAAAAAAAAAAAAAACTGCTCCAGGATCGTGATCCCCGATCCTGATCCTGGTCCCTCTGATCCTCTGTCCTGTCAGATGTGCACCTTAAATTGGGGAAGCCACCAAAAAAAAAAAAAAAAAAAAAAAAGGCCGAGGAGTTGGCAGCTTCCTGTTCAGCACCGCAGACAGAGACACAACCCGGCTTGTCCACACCCACTTCAGGTCCACGTTACACACACACACACACACACACACACACACGCAGACTCACACTCACAATGAGGTCCTCCTACGCTTTATCAGCCTCAGTGCACGTTGACTTGCTCTCACCGTTTGAGTGCCTATTGGGGGTGATACAGAGAGGACGTGGCTATAAACAGCAGCTCAGGGCTGGTGGGCTGTTTGCTGATCTTCAGGTGCAGCAGAGCTCCGTGTTCTGGTCTACTTCCTGCTCCTCATAACTTGCATCATAAAGGGATTTGAAGGGGGCCTTCACCGACCCGGTGCAACCTTAGAGGATCACTTATTAATTGCTGCTCTGAAAGGAATTTATGAAATAAGTTATTCATAAGCCCCAAACCTTAAGTCATACACAATTAGACGTGATTAGTCAAATTAAATACATAGCCACCAGCACGACCAAGCCAAGCTCTGGTCTAATTCATCAGCCCTGTCCTTTGATTATAATTCACCACATGTGGCTGAACCTCGTCAGCAGGATCGGTGTTGGTGAACCACAGCCTCTTCTCTCATGCAGCGGTGGTTGGTCTGTGCAGCGTAATCAGACAAATGCAAACAGCCTAATGTGGCAGAAAGCACACTGGAGCGTAAACACATGGCTAATAGCTCATCTTTGCCTTTACGATCTTGCTGTTATGTGACGCATGGCTGTGCTGTTTGATGGTGGAGGTGATTTGGGTGGAACGCAGGAGGGACAGTGCTGGTAGAGTAGAGACTGACGGGAGAAAGGAGAGGAGGAGAAAGGGAGCGTAAGGAAGTGAGGGTGAGGTGGAGAGAACATGCCTGCTGGCCTCCTGTCTGGACACATTACATTTTCATTGGCAGATATCGCACCAGCACAGCTGAATGTAGATAAATGGCTCTCCTTGTTCTCTGCTGTCAACTTGGGTATTTGTCTCTGTTTTGCCTACATCATCATATTTATAGATTCAGCAGCAGCAGCAGCAGATGGATGTTATCTGTTGGTCTTGTGTCCATCTGATGACTAATATTGCATCTGCCTTTAGCTGGATTTGTGCAAAGCAGCAATGTTTGTGCTACCTGTGGGATAATCTCTGCTACAGGGCTGGATAAATCCACTAGTGGAACATGGGGCAACAGGAGCCGTAGCCCCACCCTCATTTAGTCCCCCCTTCTCAGATGAACTATACTCATATGAAAGTCCCTAAAATACCCTGACATATGCTGAGACATATGTGAGATAATATATTTCTCACTGTGTACTATCCAGTGTTAACCAGAGAAAAGGGAAAATACAGAAGGCTGACGTGTGAAATAACTAAAACTTTGCTGAGTTTGGTAGAAACACCTGCTCTGTGATTGATTGGGGCTTTTGGGGCCTCTAAAGATTCAAAAACTAAATCATTGTGCCTTAACACTTAAATTTAAATTCACATCAGTGGATGCCACAAGCAAAATATGAAATTAATTATGATCCAACAAAGTCGAGCAAATAAAGGACTCTAATGGTTATTGCCAGCTTTGCCTGCTGGGTAATCCGTCCGTGTACGTATTATAAATCTGGATTACATTTATAATCTCTTGTGGAATGAACATATTTAATCTGCTGCTGTTTCTATATGCCTAAACCTTCTGCTGATCCTATATATCATTAACCTAATGTTCTTCTTTGTGATTTGTGTCCTGCCAGGTTGAGTGACGAGCCTGTTGTTCTACCACCGCCATGATAGCCACCGGTGGCCTGTTGCGCATGAACAGGCGCCAGGATTCCCTCCGCTCTAAAAACCGAGCAGAAAACAAAAGGAAGAGGAAATCCAAGAAAAAGAAGAAGAATGATGTGGTGGTGGTGAAAGGGAAGCTCAATCTGTGCTCCCCAGCAGGTTTGGTCGCCGCTGTTGGAGTTATAGTTCTGATGGTGGGGATTTCTATGGCGGTCCTGGGCTACTGGCCCAGCCAGAACCAGCACAAGTATCAGGAGCGCCGCAGAATCGGAGCATACCACACCAACAGGGCCAGTTACTCCAAAAGTCCACCTGTTCCCTCAAACGCGACCCGTGAGAACCGTCCATCCAACCAGAGCCATTTCAACAGCAGTGTCCCAAACCCCTCCCCCCACTGTGGCTTCCTCTGTGACTTCCTGGATAATTACCTGTACTCAGACAATCTGAAAGTCTTTGGACCATTGGTGATGGGAATCGGCATTTTCCTCTTCATTTGTGCCAACGCAGTCCTGCACGAGAACCGGGACAAGAAAACTAAGATCATCAACCTGAGGGATATCTACTCCACAGTGATAGATCTGCACAGCATACGGTCCAAGGAGTACTCCCCCCTGAACGGCTTGGTGAACTACACTCAGTCCAGGGGTGCTGAGGGCCCATCCAGCTCTTTCCCGCCGAGTGGGATGCTCGCTCGCAGCTCCTGGCCCTCCACTGGACTTGGCTTTCAGGGGGAGTTAAGTGGGGATGAGTTGCTTACACACCCGTCTTTAGCCAGCAGGCCTCGTAGCTGGTCCAGAGATGTCCAGACCTTCACAGACACCGTCTACAGCATCTACAAAGACTACAGCAACAGCAACAGCCAGGCGCCACAGCCCCGACAATGGGAGACCACTTCCATCGTCACCTCCTCCGTGAATGCTTTCACCCTCCCTGTGATCAAACTGAACAACTGTGAGGTGGAGGAGTCTGAGAAAGCCGGGGCAGAGGGGCGTTCGGGGGAAGGGGTCGTGATCGAGGCTGCTGTTCCGTACATTTGCGAGGAGGGACAGGCCGGCAGCAGCCACACTGATGAGACTGAGGAGGAGAAAGAGGCCTCAGCGGCAGACCCCGCACCTCCACATCAGAACCATGAGGACACATCCACAGACTCAGCTGACCAACAGATGGCACCGCAGGCCCTCCCTCCACCACAGTGGACACAGCTGTTTCCTCCATCACCTGTTGCCAGGGCGATGGGGTCACGGCTGTCGCTCAACTCCCTCACAGATCAGCCCAGGTCTGCGCGACGCTGCAGCCTGTCTGTGTCCGTGTGTAGTCACGGCGACAAGGGCCGGCGCTTCAGCTGTCCTCGCCTGGAGCGCACCAACAGCAAGGGCTACATCAAACTGACTGATCTGGGGGGCGATTCCTTCGAAGCCCCCGACACAGACACTTCTTTAGTGACCACGGAACAGGAAGTAGCAGCAGACACAGCAGCAGCGGAGGAAGACGCTCAGGGAGAGGATGACCTGGTGACACCCGGCACCTCTGCAGAATACTAAACTTAATATGTTTTCTTCTTCTTTGCTAATGAGCCTCTTAAAACTCTTTGATGTCTTGTTCTTTGCTTCGTACCGTTTTCTCTGACTGCTGATGTGAAGCTGGCCATTACAGAGGAAAAATGTGGAGAGTAAGCAACTAAGGACTATTAAAACATAGCCATGAACACTCCTGAGCAAGGTTCTACATCCACAGTTCAATATTCAGATGTAATTTTTCTATTTTTTTCAATGTAGCAAGAGCAATACTAAAGACTCCTATTAAGATTTAGCAAAGATTTGTATTTAAAAAAAAGAAGAAAAAAAAAGAAAAGAAAATCTGAACTGATGAGTTTTATGTTTTCTTTTGTATAAGAGTAGGGCGAACATTGTAGCTTGTAGAATTGCCAAAATTGTCACTGCAAACTACTGTCCAACATGTTGTACTGTAGCATTGATACATGCCACAGAAAACTAAATAGTCTTGATATATTTCTCTACATTGTTGTGTAAATACCACGTGAATAGGTGAGCTGAACTGAATCTCAGGTAGACGATTGGTTTAGGATCAGGACCTTGAAGACCAGGTCTTCCCTATGTGCACACTTGTTTGTATGAAAACATCCATGGTTGAATAAACTTGACTGTAACACCTCCTGCTGGGTCTTGTAGGTGTCCTTGTGTGGTATCAGATTAAACACAACAATTGTATACTAGTTTGTTTGCTTCAAATATTTTTTGCATTTTAAGAAGAATCTTAAACTCTAAATCAACTCTGACTACGTGTGATTAAGTGGAAGGCAGACCAAAAGATATAGATTTCATTTTCCTGTACAAGTCATTAAAGGGGAAGACTGCAGTGGTATTGATGGTACATTATCTGTGTTAACTGAACTGAGACCAATAGCATATAAGTGAGCTTTGAAGCGGTCTTCTTAATAACTAGCTTCACTATTAAAGCGCCAAATTAGCAGGACAAAATCAGGAAGAACTCATATACCCTGTCTTTGCAAGGATGTTGGCCACTGCAAGACTATAAGACAACTTCTGTGCTCCTTTGTTTATATTTTACAAAAGTATTGTCTTCTCTACTGCCTATTTTTTCCAGGAAATATCTTCTGGTGTTTTGACGATGGTGGTGGAAATCGCTGCCAAACGCATCACTCTTAAATTATCCCAAAGGATGAAGCATATTCAGTGAAATCATTTCATCAAATCGTTCTGTTTCCTGAATGTGGACATGTGTTTCTTCCCAGTTATTCAATTGACTCTTATTTGTAGAATTACTTTCCAACTAGCTTTCTTCTCACTGGTAGTCTGAATGTGGTACCCGAACCATCCAGGATCTTTTAAAAGTTTCAAGTGTGGCATCAAAAACCTGCAGTAGTTTTCACTTTGCAAGTGGTGGGATGTAAACTAAGCACATTTACTCACTTATTTCATTTCCATCGTATGCTGCTTTATATAATTACCAAATAATGTTTCATTAGACAATATCTTTTATTTGAATTATTATTATTATGTTTGTTACTTGATATTCATTTGATGGCTATAATTAGTTTGGTTAAAGTTTTACATACAAAGCAATAGTGGTAGTTTGTGATGTTGTTGAACTGTATCACATAATGCGAATATTTTTGTTGTTGTTGTTATTTCGCCTACCCTTACAGGCATCATTGGGGTTAAATATGAAACATTTCAACAGCCCCACAAACCTCAGCTTCCAAAATGATCTGCGTTAACTGAGTTAACACCACAACAATACAGTTTTATCAAAACTTTCATAGAGGTAGGATTTATTGTTGGACTGGTCTATTAAACTGCACTAAATCTAGCTTGGAAGAAAGAAAAGTACTAATAGCATACATTTACAACATTAAAATGCAGTTTGTTCATCAACTAGAAATAATCCAATACTATAATAAAATCTCCAGAGCAGATTATATAATGTTTGCTTTCTGACAATACAGACAGACTTGAATGAGGTAATGTGAGTTTGATCTTGTATTTGGTGTACATTTGCATATTTGCGTTGCATTTGTATAAAGATCTCGATATTTTTAATATCTAAGTAATTAAAAAAGGAAACGTAGTACATTTTGTCAACTCAACCAGGTTTTCTTTGGATATTTGATGGACTGCTTTTGTAGATTTTGTCTCACATGGCCATCTAGCGTTCATGCGACATAAAGGTCATGATATCAAACGCACCTCCTGCTCCGGCAGGGGGCGCTGGATCGATGTCGGTCGGCCTGTCGTCGTGGGCGTGCCCGTTTTGGAGCACAATGGGGGCCGTTTTGGAGGCGGGAGGGGCGGGGTTAGCTCGGACCAGCTCTGGGAAAGGGTTGCCAAAGCAGGACGCTTACAGGTGTCTGGTCCTTTCCACCCAGCCGAGCCCCGAGTCCGGATCCCCGGAGTCCCAGCTGGTCTGCAGGCACTTTCTGTCTCCGCTCCTCTGACTCAGGTAAACTGTCCTGATGCGTTTATGGGATCTGTTTTTAATCTTTCTTTCTTTTTTTTTTTTTTTAATTGTGCTGCGTTCAAACACACCACAAAGTTGAACTGTCTCGGGACAGTGAATTAAACGCGGCTCGCAGATTTTGTGTAGCTCTATCTCCACAGTCAGAAATGTTTAATCTCCCTGAATATGATTCATAGTGTTTTCTACTCGGTAATTTTGTTTTTGTTTCGTTTCCCCCCCCCCCCCCCTCCCTCATTTGTCTCTCTGGCACAAACACGGCGCTGTTTCCAACGCACACTGTGACCTGCTGCTGGCTGTCAAACGGTGAGTACGAGCCTTCACTGACTAAAGATGGAAGTGTGACAACATGAAACCCGACCAGTTTGCACACAACAGATAAGCACATGTGTGGATAGTAGTCTGACAGTTAGAGAAGCCTCGTCTGATGTCTCTCTTTTAACATATTTTAAGGCCAAACAGAGGACCAGGATGTCATGAGGGCTTCAGGGGTCTCAGCTCCTGCACAAAACATCCTATTTCCTTTGTGTTTATTAAAATGAGAACAGAAATCTACTGACTTTTCCTGAGGGCTGATTGGCTTCTATCATGGTGACATGTCCATAAGCACCTCGTCAGCTTTTTTCTTTGAATGTGTCTTAGCTTTGGGTTTTTGGGTTTTTTTTTTTGTCAGAACTGCTGAGCCAGCACAGCTCTATGACACACACACACACCTGATCAAAAGTTTGCTGGGCACAGACCGATAGTTCGGAAATGGGAAGTTCTCACAGCATGTGTTTCCCGTTAGGCTCTCCCCAGAATAGAAATGTGAATGAATCAAAGGGGCAAGAGCATTTTTGTTTTTAGTACTCTCTTTCACGGACTCTAATCTGCACATTTAGACTAAGATTGACTCGTCAAAACTCTTCCTGCATGGTCAGTTCTGTAGTTCTCTCATGTCCTAAAGATCCTTATGGCTGTAATTAACACAACTGAGTGTTCGAAATATAGACTTGTAAGATGGACTATTGCTCTTTATAGCTTATCACTGCATGGGTGATCTTTCGGTTCAGTGATTTTATGACATTTATGAGGTTGAATGATGAAGGTGAATGTACAGGACTAGGCAGATAAGGCCGGGCAAAGTCTTCGGGACTTGTCATGTTCATCGGCCGGTGGGGATGTGTACAGTCCTGCACCTTTCTCTGTGCGCTGTTCATTCATTCATTGGCGATTTTGATGTATGCCCCACCATGCATGCAGGAGAGCTGTTGTTATGTCATATCAAAGCTGCCTTGTGTAATTTACAGTTGCCTGTGGTGAAAGAGTTGGATGTCTCCTTGAAATTGTATTCCAGTACAGTTGAAAACTCTGACGTGGCCACAAATCAAGCAAATCTCATATGCTGTGTCCTTTTTAACAAAGTCAAAAATTAGCCTTCTCCGACTAACAAATGAACTGCACCTTAAATCTTGACTTCAAACCCTGATTATTCTGGGCTCTTAGAGGCAGCACACAGAAAGCTGGTGAAACAACAATGACATGTTGGTTGTTTAGGTTGATATTGCAGTTGCTTCTTTATGCATCTGGCAGGAGTTGAGTTTCGTGGCCTCCAGTCATCTGACTCTGGGGGAAATAATTGACACTTTAGCTTTAGCCGCCAAAAATTTATTTCTGAGTGGCAAGAAATGCCAAACAAACAAGAAAAGTTTTAAATTTGGCTGAATCATGCGGGATCGATTCCTTCATACAAAAAAAGGCCTGAAAACCTCCTCAGAGCTTTCGAGGATGGAATTACATCCAGGAAACTGAGACATTATTTCCAAACAAGATGTTTCCAGGATGATGTCTCCCAGCATGTAATCTCGCAGCACACACCAGAACGCTGCCATAAAAAAAAGACTTTAAATCTGAAATTTGCACTTCCAGTGGAGCTGGTAAACACAGTTCTATGCTGTAAGTTATGTGGCAGCAAATCTAACATGGCAAAGTGTATTTAAAAGTTGTGGGTGACCTTGTTTCTTGCCTGGTTTTTCCAAGCTGGGCCACTGGAACACAGGAAGGTTGTAATTATGGGCGAACAGAGGGGACTTTCCAATTTCAGACTTTGAGTGGAATGTAGCATATGTACGTAAGTGTAGGTCCCATCAGGTGTAGAGACTGAAGACATGGTGCACGTGCTTAAATACCTACATCTTGTGACCCCTGTGGCCTTTGTCCAGAGGCAGAAACTGATCTCCAAGAAATTGGCCTTGGATATTTTTCCATTCCTCATCTCATACAGGATGATGTTACAAGATTAAATCTAATTTCTGTGGCTCGAGGAAAGAGTCATTAAACTACTATGTTCTTCTCCTGCACAGAGGAGGCTTCCCTCTGTTGTTACCAGTGCTCAAGATTATCTCTGACTGTTGATCTCAGGAATTTGAGTCAATATTGCTGACAGTTTAGTTCAGGATCAATAGCACTGGCACTGTACTGCAGGAGAAGATGTTATTTTACCCGTTGTGTGCGGCAGCATGAGGTATATGGAAGGGCCACGAGTGTGAGTGAGTCAGAAATAAGGGACTAAAGGTTAAAGGAAAGTCTCCAGATCTCTCTTATTATCATGATTTAGTGATAAGACATGCAAAGGTTGGCAAAAACTAATATCTGGAGACATTCTTTGAATTAAAAGGGCTGAGCAAAGTGTCTGAGTTATTACATTACACCCACAACTTTCCCACAATGCACACAACACATTTTAGAAGGTGGAGCTTTTTTTGAGCTCCTCAGCCTTTTAACAACTTCCAATATATCCCAAAATGCGCATATATTTATATGTAATACATTTTTTGATATTTGTTGTTATTAGTAAATCTGTTTTTTTTTTTTTTTTTACAGATTTACTTACAGTCCATAAAATGTCCATAAAATATTCTTAAAATAAAAAAAGGGAAAAATTACCACCACCCGTTCATTTTAACATATTTGAAAACGTTGTTTTATTCCCACAGCAGTTCAAATCCTGAAATATTCAGTCTGTTATCATACACGTCAAGCAAAAGCATCGAACATTCAGATCTGAGGAAGTAACATTTTGATATTTTTGCTCGTAATATTGATTATCAGTATAGTTGCAGATTCATTTTCTCCTCATCAACTGTTTTCATCCATTTTCACTTCTCGCATCAATAATACGAAAGTAGTACTGCAGTTATTTTGATAACTGATTCAACATTTGTTGGTTTCAGCTTCTCAAATGTTAGATTTGTCATGTTTCTATATTTCTCATTGAATACAGTTTGGAGATGCCAAATTGTAATATTTTGATCTATTTCCTGTACTAAGCAGTTAAACTAATAATGAAATGATAAAGAATAATTTGAAGATTAGTCAGTCATGAAAATGGATGGTTGTCAGTCTAGAGAGAATGAATTAATTTGAAAACGCTCACACGGTAGCTGTCTGCTCGACTGTTGGTTTACGGTTACATACACAGGCTACTTTTACTTGCGGGTGGACCGTAGTTCACTGTCGGCTGATGCGAGCTGAACTCGACACGTGAGCACAGTGTGATCACCAAAGCCTTCAGCGGCTGGAGGAGATAACGCATATGACTCAATCTTGTTGAGTGGGGAGATAAGCTTGTTGGGAGTCTTGTTATCTCGCAGTGATTCCTGATCACTTGAGAGCAGTGAGGGGCTGTCTTTACCTTATAAAGCTGCAGCTCCTGGGATGGCACCTTCACAGTCACATGGTATTTATAGTGGAGAGCCGGGGTCAGTCTCAAACTGGGCTCCATCTGAAGTCCTCCTCTATTGTCTTATTGTGCTGCAGAAAACTTTGCTTCCAGTTGATTTCCTCTGGGCATTGCTATGAACATGTGCTCACTTAACTGTAACCAAACCACCAAACCAAAGTGTGTCACCTCACTTTCTCATTATTACTGAAAATATGAAACTTGCATTTACAAAATCAAATCAGTGCTTTAGATGAAAACAAGCTGATTGAACATTTTGTGCCCTGTTTAATATAAAAAAACGAGATGGTTGATTATTGACTATGCTGTCAAAAAGAAGTTAAGTGTTGTAACCACTTCAATCCCTTCACACATGGCCGCTTCGTCCAATTGCAAACCTCTCCCTTAGCTAAAATATCAAAATACTGATATCCACAGAAAGCTCTTAAAGCGAATAGTCATTCTAAATGTCATCGTTATCTGCAGGCCAGAATCACCAGGCTGCCATTTTCCAAAGGTTAGAAATGGAGACTCCATTTATGATTCCTTGAGATAAGATGTGCGTCCTATAAGAAAAAGAACAAGAAGGGAGTGTTCCTGATGCTACACACTGAGGAAAAATGGGAGCTGTGGTCTAATAGAGGTGCCATCAGGGTAGGCTTCTGATGTGGGAGATTTGGCACATTTTGTGGTGTGTAAATCAGACTCTAATTTGGCATGTGTGTTCACCGACTTGCAGCCCTCTGGGAGTGAAGCCATTCACAGCTGAGTGGAGCTGAACAGCTTTGGTTATTCAGAGGTGAAATACAGAAGAGTTAGAGCTGTTAGACTTTAATGAGCATGAAGTAATACCCTTGGAGATTAAACCTGAAAGGGCCTTTAATAGAAATGCATATAAACGTCACAGAAATGCAGTACACATCATCCAGTGTTGGAAACTCATTGGTTATCGTGGCTTTGTGCTTCTACGTTTGAGCAAAGATCCTTTTTACATTAGCAATTATTTCCCCCACAGGCCCCCGGGACAGAAGGGAATGCTGGTCAGGACTTGATTTTTTTTATTTTTTATTTTTTAATTGGATCACATAGGTAATTTGCCTGGTATTGTACGGGACATGCTACAATTTAATTATGTATTGATGAAGCGCCAGCTTGCCTGTCGTGTGTGCAGTACTGGAAATTGGATTGCTATGATGAGGTACATAAGGTTACCGCTTTCAGATAATTGATAAATGCACATATTAGTACACAGCAGGTTTAGCTGTTTACAACCACAAGTTGTGCAAGAACAATTTACTTGGGATCGCACAATTACCTTTTAATCTAAAGTGTTTTGAAACGAAGTCATTTTTAGTAAATTGCTGTGTAAGCAGGAAATCGGATCAATGCAAAGGTTTAAATTAAGTAAAATTAAAGCGTTAGTAGCAGAAATGCGACTGAACGTTGTGTGAGAAGAAAAATGCAACATTCTCTTTCCCCGGTTATGCTAATACTTGTTAAAAAGTGGTGGATTCAAGGTTAATGAAGTTCAAGGCGAGGGTTTGCAGCAGATGAGCAGCACAGGAAGTAAGACTCTGTACACAGCAGGAAAAAGTGAAGACTTAAGCAGCCACATAAGCTAAGTAGAGTCCAGAGATCACATGTTGTTTGTGTCTGGTGGTTTTAATCATTCTGCCGAACAAGAGCTGTTCTGGGCGCTCTGGGGAGTCATACATCTGTGCTCACATTTATCTCAGTGACTTTACATACATAAGTTAGACGGCAAAAACTCAGAACATCATGTCTCTCCGTTGAAGTCTGCTATTTCACCTCCTTTAAGTTCCTTAAAATCTGACGTCAGTTTTTCCATTTCATCAAACATGTCAGTTAAGCACAATTGGAAATAAATGATACCTTAAAACTAAAGGAATATGACAACATATGTAGTTTTTTGTTGTTGTTGGTTGTTTGTTTGTTTGTTTGTTTGTTTGTTTTAGTAAAAAAAAAGACTGAAATACCTTTTAAAATCAGGTACAGCATATTTGCTCTTTAAAGCTCCCTGCAACATGTTTTTGTTTAGTTTTTTTTCTTCATAAATCTTAGCTCCAATGTAATAACACCATTTTTAACATTGCAAACACATAAGAATTAATATCTCCCGTGTGGTCAGACTACTACTCCTGACTTGTAACTTAAGATTGTTTACTGCATTACAAGTGCACAGTCAGTGCTCACTGGCCAGACAGGCCCTGATGAGCAATGTCTGAGACGATCAGCCGGGTCATGACTGTACCGTGCCAGACTCCACCTGCTCTAAATGTAAATAACTGTTGTTTGGCTGAGTGGAGAACCCAGTCTGTTGTGACTGCTTTCTATAGTGTGACTTCTTCCGTGGGTGCATCATTGTAGACACCTAGACAACATGACCAATGTTTACAATTACAAAAAGGTCCCTGTCGTAGAAATGAGAATTGAAGGGGGAAGTGAGAGGACGTAACTCTGTGGAAACGAAAGAATTGCAGTATGTGAAATTATCGAAAGGTCTCACACCAATGAGTCATTAAGGTTAGTAACATCTTCTTTTTATTGTTGCTGAAGATATCATATTAAGGCTCAGTTTGAGTGAAGAAATTGCCCTTTTAAACAGCCTCCCTCAGCTCTTATTTCTCTTCCCATCATTGAAGGTTGCAGGAATATTTTGTTACATCTATTGTCAAGTCACGGTAGCTCTGAACCTCTTTCTCCTTATTACTGGCTGTTTGTGTTTAGGAATTTAGACTTCCACATGAGCCAGCTGAATCACCTCTTATTCTAATGTGAATTACATGTCTTCCATGTGAAACATTCATTGTTGTTGACATTGGGCTTGTTTTACGAGCTGCGCTACAATTAGCCAATGGCTGAATGAGGAGCCAGCTGTCTGGCTGCCGTACATAAGAGCTGCACTGTGTGTTATTACATTTACCCTCTACTGTCTGCAAAGCCATGCTTGCCATGTCTCCGTCTCTATTTTGGGAATCTGCGTACGACTGTAGCTGAAATTTCTCTTAGGACGTAACTGGGTGTTTTAATATTTGCATGTGTGCAGTAAGTCCAGGCATGCGGTGTACGAATGAGAGCATGAGCACAATTGGACAAAAGAAAAAAACTAATTAGGGAACAATTCAGGCCAAGTTCCTACTGGATTTATTGCTATTGACGCTTCAACACATAAACTGCATTTTTACATTGTGGCCGGTCAAGGGCAAGCTACTTTTAACTACCTAATGACATTGCATCATATTTTGCAAAGTCATCACACGATTTACATGAAACATCTTCATCTGCAGAGTAGACAAAAACAAAAACAAGGCAAAGACATTAAATGGGACACAAAAGGGGAGGGATAAAGGTAAAAGGAAGGGGGAAAGTGAACTAAACAATGAGATATGAATTCTGGGTATAGGTTTTATTTGTAAATATGTGAATTTTTATGTATATGAAATGAAGAAATGATGCACATCCTTGCATTGCATTGTACATTTTTGTTAAAATGACTTAAACAGTTCATTGCTAACAAAGGTTTAAATTTCCCTTTTGGGTCATTGATTAATCAATAGGAACAGCTTTTTGCATGAAGTTCATTAATTCAAAAAAACAAATTGCTGATTTACTTTTTTTACCCCCTGAAGCGCAGACTTGAAGTAAAAGCATTTAATCACGTTTCCTCAAGTAGAAATTAGTCGAACTGTTTTTGTTTTTCATTAATTGCCACGCTGTGTGTGTTTTTGTGTGTGTGTGTGTTAGTGATGGGGGGGGGGGGGGGTGTTGTGTTAAAATAATACCCCGGCTGTCCTGATATCCCACAATTCTCCGCTCAGCTGCATAGTGGGCTTTGATAGGCCGGCGGAGGGGGAGCTGCAGCAGAGCAGCACCGCTGTCAGGAAACACAAGCCCGCTGCGAATGCGACCCGCATAGCCGGCTGAGAGAAGACCGTCCACCGGGTGATTTATCCGCTTTCCGCCGCTTATTTCACACCCAGGCTCTCTCCGCCTCCCGGTTTGTACCGCTGCTCCCTTTATTATTATTATTATTATTATTATTATCATTATTACTGAATGTCTTCTGTTTGGCCGTGGTGGCGGTGCTCGGACCTGAAACAGCCTCGGCCCGTGTCGGATAATTATCCTTAAAAACACACTAATGTCTCCACCGAGGCGGAAAAGTCTGCTGACCGAGCTCGACCTTTGAAGTCCCGCTGTGTTGTTGTTTGTTTGTTTGTCTGTTTGTTTGTTTTTATGTATCTATACGTGTGTCGGTGCGCAACAATGTAGCGATATGTTGAATTGGGGTTATTTATTTATTTATTTATTTGCTGAATGGGCTTCCTTGCTGTTGCAGCTAAAAGTGAAATCATTTCAGAGGACCCCCCCCCCCCTCTTTCATGGTCCAGCTCCGAGGCAGAAAGTGGGGAGGAGAAAAAAGGAAAATGGGCGGAAAGACACCGTGGATGCTGTTTTCACATCAGTCCAGGGCAGAGCTGAGTCACCTCAGCTCACAGTCCGATGAGGTTTTTTTAGGGGGGGGTGGATTGGGACATTGTGGCCGTGTGGAGAGCACAGAGCTCGGTGTTTGTGATCTGCAGTGCGGTAGGCGTGGCCAAGGGGCCGGATGACATGGCTCTGGATCCCCCTTTAGCATCCTCACATCCTCCTGGAGCCTCCTCGGTGTACAATGACCGGAGTCTGACTTGACAGTTTAATTAAGATGCACAGTAAGATGTTGTTGCAGCACTGTTGGAAAGAGGCAACATCGTGGACCAGCGCTTCCTGGTTGATTCTTTCTTTTGGGGGGGGGGGCTGTAGGGTACTTAAACTTGTCAACAGTGCAAATAGTCATCTTTATATCCCACCATTACAAGAACAAAAAAGCCAAACTGCTGTGTTTGGGGAAGATCTATCAGCAGAGTCTACTATCTGAAGCTCTGCTGAGGCTTTACAACATCTATTCTTATTATCTTAACTCACAACAACACGTTCTATCTTTAGACTCTTGATCTACACAAGGAAACATCCAAAGAGGTCATGCAAAGGCAAATAAAAACGCAACAGCCTTTTTTCTTATCAATAATGCAGATACATGTTTTATTTCTTCCTTCCTCTTCTTCTTCTTCTTCTTCTTCTTCTTTTTCTTCTTCTTCTTCTTCTTTTTTTAATAGCTAAACAGCTTTTCCAACAGTGTTTGAGGCTGACTATTTTTAGTCGGACACAACAAGCAACCTGATGACATCATCCCAGGCCTCGGGATATGAATGATTTTTAATGAAAGTAATCATAACGCTGATTTAAATAAGGAAATACTCACCAATGCGTATCATAGAGATGCAGTTGGGCTATATAGAAGCAAATGGCAACAGCTTCTTTGGCTTTGTTAATAAGATTTTGTACTATGCTAATGCTATATTCGCATATTGCAGTATGAGTTTGACTAAAATATGATTGCTTTGAATAGGCCCCATGGGGATGAAACCCTGAATGGTGTATGTATTTTAATTATGTTTCGCTGTTATGCTGAAGTATTTGGCAATCATCTAAATCCACTTTAAAAGATAAATACAGTGAATACCTGTCCGGGTTGAGGCCAACAAACCAAAAGGATCATTTTAAAAAATAAATATGCTTCTGGAAATCAAGCTTGAATGCAAACCTCTCTGCTCCTCCTGCCCCTCCCTCTCCCTGCAGCACCCAGCCTTTCACTTACATCCTCCCTGTGTTTGCCTTCTCAGCTAATGGAGGTAATCAGGAGCTTGCACGCCCATTAGTCAGACATAGTAACCTCCTTTAGCAGATGACACTAGTTTTGAAGCCTGATAGGAGTGGTAGACCAGGAGCCAGGGAGCTCATAGCCCTGATTCAAGCCTTCTCTGAGTGGTCAAATGGGTGTTGTTTGGCTTACCAAAGCCATTATGAAGAAGTGCTTTATATACTTTCAGCTTAAAAAATAGAATTTTAAATTTGCTCTGACCCCAAGCTTATGTTTGTCGACGAGCGTTATTGCTAATCAAGTTACAGCTGATTTACTGATTACCTGCAGATAATCTCATAAAATGTTAAAACCTTACTGACCACGTCTTACACAGTTGCTGTATAAGACGTTATTAGCTTCTCATTAAGCTACCAATATTTGGTACTAATCTTTTCCATTAATAGGGGATTTTGCTTTTGCCAAAGGAGCAGTACAGCTTCATTGCAAACCCCACACAAATAAGTGCATCAGGAATTGTGTTTTCTCTTTGTGTGTGTGTGTGTGTGTGTGTGTGTGTGTGGGTGCCAGGGTTTCCAGCGTATCCTTAAGTGACAGCACACCAACAAAGACGCACTGAATGTCACATAATGTAGGTCAGTCAGGTTGAAGCGGCATTAAGTTAGCTGGTCTGTCTGTCGTTTCCCTAAATGTCTCTCAGCTAGGGATAGAAATGCTAAGAATGTAAATGAAGCAGGCTGACAGGATTTATGGCCTCCTCAGCAAAGGTGCTCTCTGCTTGGAGTCACCTTCATGTCATCAGTCCTTCCCTAATTTCTGCGGTTGCATTGCGTCTCATCCAGTTTGGTCCATGTACGTTCAACTAAATGATTTATTTAAAAACTGATATCAGTACTGAATGGTTTCAGCTGTTGTGTGACTGTTTTCATTGAAGTCTGAGTACCTTTTTAGAAGTTGCCAGTGTATTCGGGGAATTGACCTAAAACTAAATCTAATCTTATTACAACAGCCCTGCAGGAGATTTTAATGAAGATTATCATGTTTGGCTTTGTTGAAACTGTGTGATCAAAGAATGAGTTTGTAGTGTTTTGGTACTTTGTTGCGTTATTCAAAGAGATATTTAGCCCATTGTAACAATTGTTAAAAATGTGGTGGACAATATCACGTACAAATTTGCAAACTTTTTGACTTTTAAGTTCAACACCATAAACTACGATATATCCCCTGTGATCAGCTGAGTCTACCCTATTATAACCTCCATGAAAGTAGCTGGATTACTTTTAGTCAGGCTTTCCGCATAAATTAAGTGTTTAATGCAGAATACGTAATGGAAAGTGTCAGTCTTCAGATGGAGTGCTGTGTCAATGATGTTAGAGTCCATGTTTAGTTTCCGCGCTACCAGAGCTGAAGAATGTTCTGGCTGAGCACACAGTTGGAAAACAGTCCCGGGTTGTTTTAATTCTTGATTATTTTTTAACTTTCTGAAGCTGTGAAATGTGGCGTGATATTCAGGAACATTTTGCAAATGCCTTATGACAAATAAAGTGTTGAGCTTTTGTCGTTCTCTTGCTGAAAAAGTGAGAGTCTTGCTAGAGTCCTGTAACAGCAGTTGGCTCCTTATTTTGCTTGTTATTCCAGTTAATGTCAACTGACAGTCAACCGATCACACACCAGTGCAGTTAAATTATAGCGCCCCCCATTCTGGTCTTTCCAGATTTGATTGTTAAACCTTGAGCTCTTTCAGTTTGACGGAAATGTTGAAAGTTTACAAAGTTCATGGACAGCAAATTAGAATTAGACATAATTATTATTCAATTGTCATAGTGATAAATTGACTCAACTAATCTCTTCAGCTCTGAAAAATGCAGTAGTGGTAAACTCCATGCCTGTACTATAATCTACTATAATCAGACACTGAAGTTAACAGTATTTAATGAACCACTCAGATCTACTGTAAATTTAAAATTAGAGGACGACACACTCACGACAAAATATGTCAGTAGTTTATGGCTCTGAAGTCAGGATGTTAAAAACACTTTGGGGATCTGTAACTTAATGGCAGAGGTGTCTGATTTGAGTGGCCGGGCCAGCCACATGGTTTCCCATTACAGTTAGCTGGGTTTTCTGTGTGACAGCTGTCAGCCCTGCAGCCAAATAGAGGAGTTGCATGATATACAGCCGGCCCACTCGGGATGGGCCTTGACGTGTCAAAAAACACCAACCATTCCCCTCCTTGTAACCTCCAGAAGCCCTCGGGGGGGTAATGGTGTGGTGGGGGAAGGGGTGGCAGCGATGGGCCCAGCTGTGGTGTACTCTGGCTAATAGCACTCAGCACAGATGGCAGTCCCATATCCTCCTCCTGTGTGTGTGTGTGTGTGTGTGTTTGTGTGCGTGTGCGCGTGCATGCAGAGGCCACTTTCCAACATCATGCATAATAATCTCAAATGGACCTTAAAATGGAGATTTGCATCCACAGAGTCGCTCCACAGTGTTTAGTATCAGTGATCAATGATGTAATGTGGCTACACACTGATAAGCCTCTGCTGAGCTTTTAGCGGAGACGTGAACATCCACCACAGTGGGGTTGTCTCTGCATTATGTCTTAATTTGATTTGATTAGTAGGTTCGTTTCTGGAGCAAGATCAGATAGACGGTGTCTGTTTGTGTCTCTATCCACTTTACTGAGCACATCAGTCTCTATCTGAGAGAACCATGTCCTCCCCATCAGGTGACAGTTGACTTAAAAAGCTGTTTTCCAAGTGTTAATGTAAGAGTTGCCTTTGATGATACAAACTGCTCATTGTTGTGCTGGCCTTTTGCATTTTCTGTAGAAGTCTGAACGGATTTCTTCACAGCTTTCATTCAATTTGTCACTGCGTTTTTTTTTTTTGTTGTTTTTTTTTTTGGTCAAGTGCTGAGTTCCTCCTTTTATTAATTTACTAATTTGATAACCATGCACATAACTTTAGTAAGGGGTTTGGTTTGATTGAAGTTTCTACTTTGGATCTGGAAAAATATTCACAAACATTAAGCTCAGATGCTGTCCAAGCTCTTTTCAGACATATTTTCTGTTGTTGTTTTTTCCTGCTTTAATGGAAAAAGTGATAGCAGCAACTGTTATTTTTTATTATATTGGACATGAATTAGGTTGCCTTAAAACTGTGTACCTTCTTTTTTCTCCACCAATACTGTTGATGTTTGTTTCTTTATCCGTGAGTTATGTTAACTTGTAACTGGTAAAAACTTGGTTATGATTCCAAATGTAAAAGCTAACACGCAAGACTGAATCTCAGTTAGGCAAAATGAATCAGCAGCAGAGTGGCAAAGCAGATTTATTTGTTTAGAAGTATCACATGATGATCACAGTAATAAAAGACTTTGTTCTTTAGCTTCAGTGGAAACTTATACTTAGTAGGACAAAGCTATATTAGCACAATTATCAGCCAGACCTCTATACCAGGAGTAATCCACAGCACTAAATGAGTTGTGAATACAGCTTTCTGAATGCATAATGTATGTGCCAGTCCACGTTGGGGGGTCACACACAAGGCTACTGTGTGGGCTGTTGTGTAGCCCTGTGAAGAGTGCCTGTCACCAGTGACTGAACGTATTCTTCCTACATTTCTATGGTGCTAAGATGTTCCTTTCTTCCCTTCCTACCATAGTTCCTGTTTCATGGGATGCGTGTTAGAAGAAGCAAAGGTTAGCTGTGCAGGCATCGTCTGTCAGCTGATTACTGAACCGCACTTCAACTTTGCCTCACATGGCGCAATAAAGTCACAGCAGATCAGTTTTGACAGGATTCTGATTGAATTGGGCTCAGTGGGTTTCCTTTCTCTTCTGTTAAAGCCAGTGGTCCCAAAAGTTTGGATTTCGTGACTACATCACTTTATTCACATTGCTGCCACTCAGGCCTTTAATCCAGTCTTGGCAATCTTTATAGACATTTTATTGTACCTGAAGTTGAATGTTGGAAAGTTCTTCATCAGCATGTCATCGTCAGTTAGCCTTGAAGCTGTCACACACCACTCCTGATTTATTTGGTTCTTTTATTCTTTGTGAAAGTGAGCGTCAAAATACTGAAAAAATGACTTCCAACTGTTTTGACTCATTTCTTAGTCCAGGTTTCCTGGGCGCCAACATCATTTTGATCCCTTTAAAAAGTAGTAACCGTCTGGGGGTTTTTTTTCTTTGTTTGTTTGCTTGTTTCGTTGGGAAAGCAAGATTTTACTTTAAATTGAAATTTGTTTTTTAAGTAGTTACATGTAGATTCAAGCCTGCTCCTCATTAGTAAAGATGAATTACCCTTTTGCTGTCAAAAAGTAATGTCCTACTTCAGAGCTGTATCATTCTGCAGTATAATGAGTGGCAGTTCATGATGATACTGAACTATGAGGGGTCTTTTTGTTTGTTTGTTTTTTTAGTTTGCTAGGTTAAAATACTAGTAATTGCATCAGAGACAAGAAAACTGTGTTTTGAAGTATTAGTGTATTACAAGGTGCAAAATGAACAGAACAACATCCAGCTGTTAATAATCCAACTACATGCCTGCCAGCACTGTTCACAGCAGGACACATGGATTCAGGCATGTGGACCAAGGTTAGTTCATTTAACAGCCAAGTTTTCTGATCGCCTTCTTCTTTTAAATTGTAAAATCATTTATGGTTTATAGTTGTTGCATTTATGGACAATTGGCACCTAGAGTGTTTTTTTTGGGTTTAGTTTCTCTGTTGTGCGTGTCTCAGCGGTTCAGCAACATCTTAGAAGTTTGGTGATCACCTCAGCTCACAGGGTGGACTTTGTTGATCCAGAGGCTGCTGTCCACAGCCATGGCTGCAAGTCACAGATCCCCCCATGAATCATCCCACCCCGGAGTAAACACGGCCCTATAAATAGAGTTCAGGGAGAGGCAAGCCAACAGCAGAATGACAAGCATCTGTACTACACACCACAGACTCACTGCAGAGGCCCCCGTGTGCTCTTCCGCACAAAATGCCCTCTAAACCCCGCATTCCCAATGTCAGAGTCTGTGGTACAGTTAACACGAGGAGGGGGGCTCCAGTGTTATCTGTTCTACCCGTCATCTTTGTTTGGCAGAGCTGGCCATTAGATGTTTCCTCTCATTACACAGTTTTAGGCTCCTGGGACCGCAACTGTTGCTACGCTGCTGTTCAGGGTGGGAAAAGGTCATGCCATGAAAGGCTTGCATGGGTACTGTGCAGATACTTTGGATACTTGTGTGTAAGTACTCTACAGAGGAACTGGGGGAACCATGGAGCAACATGCCATTCTGATTATTGAGTCATATTTTTTCACTCAATACTAGATTACTGTTTTTAAACAAAATTTTGCATATATCTGTGTGTTCTTTTTTTGTTCATATTTTGTTGAGTTTACATTGAAAAAAGAAATGATTCTCTCTCTCCGTATATATTTGGACTTCAGGAAACAGCAATTTCTCACAGTTTTCTAATACATTATACATATATCTCATTAGTTGTTTATTCAAAAAATAACCAGATTAATCAAGTGTGAAAATAATCATTAGTTGTAATTGTAAAGTTTTAAGTAACAGAAAGATTCAGCTTTTATTGGTACAGGATACAGATGTTGGGTTTTCATTTTAAAATTGTGGAATTAATAATAAATGGATGCATTTCTTGTTTAATTTCCTCTTAATGTTGTGCCTGGTCTGATTATTATTATTATTATTTTTTAAAGGGTGAGACAGGTGAGACAATGTAAACAATCCTCAGCTGCAGCGCTGTCTGAAATTATTATAAACCCTTTTAATTCAGTGTGTGTATGTGAAAAAACATATGTCAGAATTATTGTAAGCCAAAGCAACAGAAATCTAAGCACTTTGCACTAACGGCTGCTGACACCACTGAGATTATTGAGGAAGGGTTTTGAGTGCACCTAAGCCACTTATGTTGATCTGTCTTTTTTATTCTGCTGTCAAACAATATCCAGAGCTCCACATTTGCATTGGAGAGGAGCTCGGCGCGCTTACTTAGGGCTGAAAAACCGACTATACGTCAATTCATAGCAAGTCAGCTGATTCATCTCCTTCTCCTTTTTTACCCTTTCCCACTCTCCGCTCCAGTGTGATTTACCATGACAACCGAATCAGGCGCAGACTCGGAGGCCAAGCAGCCACAGGAGAAGGGAAACGCCAAAGCAGCATCCCAGCCCAGCCAGGCAGCAGCCGAACCCGCCTTGTCCCAGAACCAGCCGGAACAGCTGCTAGACGCCGTCGGACACAGCACCCCGGCCCGGAAAGAGCAGGTAAGCCTCCTTAGAACCACATTCACACCTTTATTTCTCTCTGAGCTGGCCATACAAAATATCCACACAGCTGTCATACACATCTGGAATTTAATGAAATACAATTCAGCCTAATGAAGTCTTTAACATGCCTTCCTGTTCTTTACCAAATGTGTTAGATACCTCTTAGTATTTTTTATTCAGGAGGAATTTTCAAGCTGTAAACACTGGAAAATATAAACAAAAACAATACACGCCATTCATCCTTCTCCTGAATGAATCGTATCTTTGTGTGAGAAATGGAAGCAAACATGGGGGGGGTACCACATGGCCTCAGTGTCTGAAGGACACAGCTTCGACAACAAGTGCACCCGTCGGCCAGTAGATAGTCCTTATCACTCCTGTCTGCCTTTATTTGGAAATGGGGTGGAAAAACAAATTAAGAAACCTGCCGACAAAGTCTGGATGTTTTCTTTTCCACCGCTGTGTCAGCTGATTGGACTGATTAGCACAGCTTCACACAGCGGTGGAAACAAAGAGTAAACCAAGCTACTGAAACTCGCAGAAATGACTTTTAGTTGTTGATCGGCTGAGATCTCTTGATTAAGGAGTTTATTTAAATGAAAACAATGAAATCACAAGGTTGTTTTTCTTTTTTGGCTTGTAAGGTAGTTGATATGATAAGATATGTTGATTTATTTATAGTGGAAATGTAACAAAATGATGAAATATTATCCACCAGAGTATTTTGGTGAAGCAGAAAACCCCGTTTGGGGTTTGTTGTTTCTCTGTCCTGAATAAAAGTGTAGCCTGTGGCTTGTCCATGTTTTATAGAGGCAAACTACCCAGGTAGCCTTGGATGTCATCTGAACAGTGAAGTGCTAGTCTGGACATTTTATCCCAAGCAAACCCTTGGGCTAACTATGTAGTTGATTTTTGTAGATTGAATTTCCAATGTTGTTGCATCCTCAGACAGATTCTTACCCATTCCCTGATTTACTACTTGAGAGGAAAAACATTGCAGGCTACTGCACGTGCATACAGATCGGGTCCTCTATATGGGAAGCCACAGCAGGCACAAATTTGTTTCGTGTGGCACTCAGGGCACTACTTCATCCCAAACAAATCACTTACAATTCAAGTCTGAATTACCCAGAGCACTCCAGACTGGAGTGGCTTCACGGTGCGTTGCTTTAAAGAACCCGTTGTGCAGAAAGCCTGAAACGAAAGTTTTGCATTGGACTTGTTTACTCACAAAATGAGTTCAAAACCTATTTTATGTTGTTTTTCATCAGGTTGAAGTTGCTTTGTGGATTGTTCTAAGTTGGAAATCCAAAAACATTTTCAAATCCAAATGAGAAAAGGTTGTAAGAGCTTTGGCTGATTTTTGGTATGTGTAGGATCTCAGACCGCATTAGAAAAGGGATTAGTTCTGGGCTGTCCTGTCTTATTATTTTTGCTTTTGTGAGACGTTGCAGGTTTGTAGCTGATAGTTTTATCTGACAACAGCACCGCATTAACTTTAAACTTGTAAAAGTCTGCCATTTACCCAAATCCAATCTTTAGAGGTCAGAAGTCACAACGGCCTGATATGGAAGTGTCGAGAAAAAACAGAGCTCGATTTCAGATGTTTCACCTCTTTGATTTGCCTCATGTTTGAACGTTTAACTACAATCTTAGCACACATGTTCACGACCCCGTTGACCCAGAAGTGAGGCTTATATCATAATGTGGAAAAATGAAGTGTAGAAATGAGCTGTCTGATGAAGAGAAGAAATGGAGCATGGACATAATGTGCTATAATGAGAGACAGGGGAAGGTGATGGGTTGATTCATTATGCCCTAGACAAGACAATATTGTGGAAAAAAAAATTAAACATTTAACATACTAATTATGAAAGCTTCATTTGCATGGCCAAGAAAGAGCCAAATGGTGATTCATTTGTGTGAGATGATAGACATTTGCAAGTTTTTGCCATTATTTGTCATTTCCTTACGCTGGACTGTAGAACAGCAGAGTCCACGTTTTTACTTGATACACATATTTTATGTAGTGCTCTGTTAGCATTTAGCTCACAGCATCAGTGCGTGTAGCATAGACTAAGGTCAGAATTCAATGGTAATGGTAAAATGAAAATCAAAATAGTGTAGTCTTTATTTCTTTACAGTCCATTTAACAGTTTTTGAGATATTTCAGTCTTGACTGAACACACTGGCCCTAGAGCAATGACAAAAGCTTGGTTAGGATGTTTATGTAATTTACCCCTCGAAATGAATTTATCATGTCTGTACAGCTGTCATCACGCCAGGCTGAGGGTGATGGATGATTATCTTTCATTTTCAGACCTGTGTGAATGGACCAGAGACGACGAAATGCTCTGACGCAACACTGTCTGTCTTTGCTGTGAGGGAACACTTATGAATGATTTCGTTGCTGTGATTTCAGACGTCTGCGCTACTCACTTATTGGTCCTCAATCATCCATAAATGTTTCAAATACATCCTACTTTCTTCTATTCAAAGAAAAAGACATCTAAATTATACTGTTACTTTAACGCCTGTGCGTGGTAATTTTCTCGAATGGCTGGATCTGATTGAGTCCAGAGGAAGCCACAGATGATGCTGTGGGGGCAATGTGACAGAAATAGCCTGAAGAATAAGATAAGACATTTTCAATATATGAATGAAAAGAGGGATTGAATCCACTTCGTGAGTGAGATGGGAAGAAAATGTCTCAGAGCCATGGGCTTCTTTTTCAGCATAAAGTCACTCAGGAAGGCTTTTGTTTTCAGCCAAGTGGAAAATTGGATTTTCTAATTCTAAGACAAAATGGCGGTACACCTCCAGGCCTTCTCAGTGGGACTTGATTATATTCACTCGGGGTCCCGGTCTTTTATTTTTAGGTTTTAGACATGTGACAGAGCTGGAGTATTTGTCAAAGATAGCCACCTTTTAAGTAACTGACATCCAGTGTAGTCTGGATGTCTAATTCATCCAGTCAAATAAACACCGACATCTTGCTGACCCGTTATTAACACACAAAAACTCATTAGTGGTGTTGAATGGCACTTGTTCTCTTCCCCTCAGGAGCAGCAGGAAGAAGACCAGGTATCCCACAGGTCGTCCACCAGTCGTCTGTCCAAGTCTCCTTTGAGAGGAGTGAAGAAGGTGAAAATCATGCAGTGTAAAGTCACCCTGCTGGACGGCTCCGACTACACACTCAATGTGGAGGTGAGGTGCAGCATTTTAACACACCACAAAAGCTTCCAACAGCTCTATCCTGTCCATTTTGGGCGTTGTTGTCCATTTTTATAATGGTTATAATTGAATAAAGGCTGATTTCTCTTGCTTTCTAACCAGTTTATATCCAAAGCAGGTATTTTTAAGTTGAACCACGGATCATAAGTGATGCAGTTTTCAGTTTATTTTATTCTATTTATTTATTTTTTTAAATGGCACTGTATAAGAACCATAAACACTTTTTTTTTCTTGAGGGGAAGAAGGGAGTAGTAGGGTTCATGTAAAAGTTATTTTCACTTCAACAAAGCAATAATGCAACATGTGGCTTCAGTCAAGCCTGCGTTTTTGAAAACATAAAGATTATTGTCCCCAGAGGTCAGTAACTTAAATTTCTGTCCTGACATTTAAATACAAATACGTGTACCACAAAAACTTTCTTGTACTGACTTTGTGGCTGCATTTCCATGTTTGTTAGTCTTGTGAGGCACCGCATGCTGTAATAAAATAGAATATGTTCTATTCTGGCTACGTTTCTTAGAAGTAGGGATTGCATGGATTTCTCTGTGCATTTATATTTGCGTTGTATTGTATTAGGGGGATTGGTTTTTCCCTCCAAAGCTTCTTATCTATGTAGCCTTGAGAGAAAGAAAATATTCATATAATGCGTGTTAAAGGTTCAATTCTTACTTCAAAGCTCACACGCTACGCAGAAATAAACCCTGAGAGGAAAGGAGAGCCATCCATCAGTGAAAAACATGTCATTGTGTTGTAATGCTTATGGAGCTTGCAACCCCACCATCCCAGCAGTGTTGCTTTTATCCTCATGTGGAAAAATCCAATATGCAGCTGGGGTTTTTAGTGAGGAGAAGAACTAGAGCATGAGTTGGATGTTAATCATCGTGGGTTAGAATGAGAAAGCTGGCTGAGGAAGTCATTATTTTCTGAGCAGGACAATGTAGCAAAAGTAAATTTAATTGACAGAGACTTAACTGTGTTGATGTAGAATTGCAGAAAGTTCTGACAGTCTGGATCAAGTCTTGTATGGTTATGATAGTTTGCACCTCACATTTACATTTCAAATTGCCTTCAAACGTTATTTCTTTTCCAAAGCAGCTTTGTGTAGCCTTGACCAAAACAATTATTGTCGAGTCTTTAAAGTACAGGCTCAAATCAGAAAAATTTCTTTTTGTTGTAATTAGAGTTGGAGCTCAAAAGCATAATCTTTCCTGCCTCACAACAGACTTTCTTTATCTGAACATTATGAATTCAGGAATTCAGAATAAATTGAATTCAGGAATACATGTGACCCGTGAATTTACATTTCACCCCTGCATGTTTCTTTCCAAGAAAACAAAGTTGAGCATTTTCTCAAAGTTATGAGATTTTCAACTTTGTTCTTTTCCAAAAATGTGTGCGGGCTAAAAAGGAATGAACCAGACACTTCCGCACAAATCTCCTTTGAGCAGATTCCACCCCATCGGGGGGTTGGATAGGAGGATTAGCCGACTGTTTGGGTGTTGGTGGCAGAGTGTTCTGGCTGTGAAATGGGAGCATTTGTTGGAGGTAATCGCTGTCAGTGACTTTGTGCATGGATGTGATTACTGGATGTCCCACTGTGGCCAAGGAAAGATTCTTGAGGACATTGATCTGAAAATGGGGGTCTGAACTTGTTACCCTTGAGACAAACTGAGAGTGTTTCTGTCGTGCTGTTGGTTTTAACAGTTTTTGCTCTGGGAGATATGCTCATGTTCTAAAAGAAGAATTATATTAGAAGATGGAGTTTTGAACAAAATGAGAATGTCCCCTTAATTTGAAGGCATCATCTTTTTTTTTTTTTTTTCTTCTTTTTTTTAATGGATATAAAATTAAATTATACTACCAACCCTAAACAGTCACCACATGGAATCGAACTTGCACTCCTCCAGTTTAGTCAAGTTTTTATCAGTTTAGCTGCAAAATAAATCCAAAATAAATCCAATACATTCATGAATTTCAGTCATCAGCTATTCAAGCTCTAAAACACTTGATTGCACTTAGCTCGTAATGAAATTTGATTGCATTTGTTAAGCCCTCCTAACAGTGTTTTTAGAGACAGTTGGTAATCTCATAACACCAAGCTAAATAAAAGTTAACTTTGTTCTCACTGTGCAATCAGTTGAAGACACAATACTTACTTTTCATCTGGACTCTTCTGCCATCTAAGTGAATGTATGAGCAGAAAATCAATAACTGGCTTTTTGAGTGCGTCTCTAGTTATTTTAATTTCTGGGAGAAGATATTTCTCAGAATGAAAGTTGATTAGTTAATTATCCTGTGGATATACTGTACAGTGAAAACTAGACTACATTATAATACAGTCACCACAGTGAGGCTTTTACTGTATCCATAACAACTCACCTAATTATCATTCAAAGATAAGATTATACCTCTCCAGGGGTTTGTCCTTTATATCATCAATCTGACTAATCTTTGGTAATGTGTGAATCTTCCAAAAACAATCTGAAGAAATTTAAACATCAACATTTACAGTGTGTGCGTCTAATAGTTGAGCCATGTGCCATCTGTTTGTCTATCCTGTAATCTCTAGAATCTACCCCACACCCCCTGCCAGGGCAGCTTGGTTCTCACCCTTCGACACCTACACCCATTAGACGAGGAACTCTTAGCGCTAACCTCGGATTAAAGTGCGAGCCAAAGGTACTGGCAGAGAAACTGGACTGATTAAGTTTTTAACATCCCCAAAATGTATGCAAGGCTCAAGAAAAAGTGCAAGCGTTTTTTGCGGTTTCTACATTCTTCTCTTTGTTGGACTGACACTAATCATTTGGTCCATATCTCAGATTTATATGAACAAATAGTGACAAAATGACAACTGTCTCACCTGCTTCTTCGCATGGCTATGACAGTCAGGCACCTTTTTCTTTTTTTTTTTCTTTTTTTTAGAGAAAAACTATGAATAATATCTCCAAATATATTTTCTATTTTAGTGCTAGTAAGAGTTCTAGTAAGATACAAGTACTGCTTTCCTCAGAGGGGAAGAAGTGCTTGAACAGCGAGGGTGAAGCCCTCTGAAATTAAATGGAGGAGGTTCAGCAGCTCAGCAGTCCCACAGAAAATGATAATAACCGATTAGTGGAGACATACCCCTGGCACCACCACGCCTCCCCAGAGGAGAAAATGAAGTTGAGCCGGAAAACTACAAGGTCAGGAGGATAAGAACGTCAAATCTCGACATTCAGGACCAGCTTCAAATGAGACTGGGAGGGATGAGGACTCCCTACAAATTATCTGTGGATCCGCTGACCTCAATTGTATCACTGTGTCAAACACCACCAGCTGACCTTATGAATCACAGCCTCTTTTGCAAATCCTATTGTCTTTATCTATGGTTGACTAATTTGTCACTGGCTTGAAATTGCCAAAGATTCTGTTTTCATTTCTCTAAAAGGGGAACTGGCCGGTTTCCAGAAAATTTAGTTTCTTTTGGTCTTTGATTGTTGAGCTTAACAAGGAAAATGTTTAATAATTAATAATAATTTAAAAAAGGGGCTGCAGGTTAAGCAGATATTACAACAACTGTTAGATTATAGACAAACCATAAATACAGGTTTGGTTTGCTCATGCAAGTTCTAGTTCCTTCATAAAATCATTATGAATCTCTCTCAAATCTCTGCTCTCACTCCAGTTTCCCCTCAGGGAGGGCAGAGTACACGCCGGATCAGTCAGCTGCATCTGTTGCACTCCGAGCATATTTGCTCTGGTTACCATAGTCATATCTGTTAGACAACTGTGTGACTAAGCCCTGAGCAGAGGCTCACAGATCACAATCTGTCTTGCACGTCTGTGGAGGCTCTGTCAGTGAAGCTGGGGGTTAAGAGTTGCATTGAGAAGACGCTTGTCACAACTAGGCAGCAGCAGTCTGACATGACTCTGTTAATTCCCTCTGAGTTGTTCTGATAGGATTAACTCCCTGCCACTAGCAGCTTCACGGCTCTGTTTAAAATCACTCACATACACTCAAGTTTTCTCATAAACAGAGTGTGTATGCTTAATTTATATGTACTGATGTGGCATATGTGTTGCTGCTGCGACTTGTTTCACACACCTGCCAAACTTGTGGGTTTATACCCATGTGGGCCTTCATGTAATGGACTATGTGGGCTTTACTGGCTGCCTGCATGTAAATTAAAGGCGTGTTATGACTCCTGGTGTTAGAATGTGGCAGTGAATCTGAGTGTGTCCTGACGCCTGTGTTGTGGTAATGCAGGGCATAAAATATCCCATGTGTCCTGGAAAAATGAGTGCATTGGAGTAGAGTTGGTGGGGGTCGAGCTCCAGATGATGACATCCGGTACTCGGTTAAAGATGTACAATCAATGTCGAGCCTTCATATAGCTGATGTTCACCCTGACCTCAGGAATTTGAAGGTGTTGCTGCAAAGCTTTACAGCAAATTGATTCTGAGTTGGCCAGCTGATCGAAATCCAGGACATGAAGAAAACGCTCTGTCATACATTAGAGGAATCTGCTCTGTCATTATGCTGCTATTGTAACTGGAAAAATGTCACATCGCTGTTAACTAATTTTCATTAAATTGTCTCAGGATAAATGAGAATCTGTTGTCTTAGCAATTCAACTCACTTCCTTTTAAATTATTTACTGAATACGCTTTTAATGTGGTAGGATTTAACAATCCTTGATTTTTATTTATTTTTTTATTTAAATTTTTTTTTTTGATGTTATAATCCTTTTAAAATTTCACTTCCTTTATTGTACAAACTGCTATCAGTGTATTGTCACATTACAGTTTTTTTTTTTTTTTGTCTCTCTCCATAGAAACGGGCAAAGGGACAAGTGCTCTTTGATAAAGTGTGTGACCACCTCAATCTACTGGAGAAAGACTACTTTGGTATCACATACAGAGATGTAGACAACCAGAAGGTAATCTTAAAAAAAAAAAAAAAGAACTTTATAAATTATAGACTTTATCTTAATCATTTTAATCATACTATTGAAACTGAAACTCTCCATGAATCTTTCAGTAACAGTTTTTCTTTTCATGGGAAATTTGTAAGATGAGTCTGCTAAGCGTGTTGTGATAAATAGTCATGTCTTTGATTTTTCCATCCATGCGCAGGGAAGATGTCCAATTTTTGGTTGTTGCAAATTGACGATGATTAAATATTTTCTTCTGTGTTTGTCTGATGTAGAATTGGCTGGATCCCTCCAAGGAGCTGAAGAAGCAGATTAGGAGTAAGTCCCACATCCTGATGAAGCAAGTTGTGTGCTTTTGTCCTTATTTTCAACCAAGGGAGGTTTATTCAACTGAAGAAGTCTGTTTTGAATGATGAAATGCTTTTTTCTGCACCTCAGCTGGTCCCTGGAACTTTGCATTCAACGTGAAGTTTTACCCCCCCGACCCCTCCCAGCTGACTGAGGACATCACAAGGTGAGCTGACAGTGACTGTTGGAGAATATTTATTTATATCAGTCCCTCTCATAGGCCAAATATGTAACACTTTGGCTTTAATGGTTAATTATGTTGATTAAATATGTCAAAAATACTTTCATGCTGAAAATGGCTCATTATTCTCTTCTGCCTCTCACAGATACTACCTTTGCCTGCAGCTCAGAGATGACGTGGTTTCAGGTCGTCTACCCTGCTCCTTTGCCACCCACACTGTCCTGGGCTCCTACACTGTGCAGTCTGAACTGGGAGACTATGACCCAGAGGAACTGGGCAGCGACTACATCAGCGAACTCCGCTTCGCACCTAATCAGACCAAAGAGCTCGAGGAGAAGGTCATGGACCTCCACAAGAACTACAAGTCAGTCTCAACATACTTGAAACTATTTATTTTGAGCTTGAAATTCAGAGTTCAGATTCATATACAGTCCAAGACCTGGATGATTTTTGCTATCAGGTCTTGCAGTTTTAAAAATATGAAGTTTTATTTATAGATATATAGCTATTTTTAAAGCCTCCAAAATCTTTTTCAGTTTTCGATTGGAAATATTTCTCTTAAGCATTAAATAATAATGGTAAATGTAGACAAAACTATTTGGGGTATTATTTATTTAGAGTTTAATAATCAAAACTAATAAAATGTGCTTTTATTAAAGCTCTGCAACCAAAACAAGACAAAAGATTTTGAGTTCACATAAGCCCCTGTTGTTCATAATATGAAAATGATCGGGAAAATGTATTTTCATCCTGAAGCCAGCCAGTCAGGCTTCCTGATGTTAATATGTATTGGATTTTTCTATAATTGGATATAGCTGCCTGTGCTCTTGTCTGAGTGTAATTTGATGCAATCACACCCAGTGAGGGTGGCAGTGACATTACCAGGATGAGGGTCCCTCTAATAACCATTTATGCTAAAAATGGGTGCACTCATACTTCCCTGTGGTGCCTCAGTTAAAAACATCCATAAAACAACCATTTTCCAAAAAGCCCTTATGCAATGGATCTATGAATCTCTCTCACTTAGAGCTCATTGGACTCTGAAGTGTTGCATATTCACAAAAGCAAAATCAAATCAAATCAAATCAGATTTATTTGTATAGTGCCAAATCATAACAAAGTTACATCAAGGCACTTTACATATAGAGCAGGTCTAGACCAAACTCTTTATAAAATTATTTAAAGAGACCCAACAGATCCCTCGATGAGCAAGCAATTGGCGACAGTGGCAAGGAAAAACTTCCTTTAAGAGGCAGAAACCTTGGGCAGAACCAGGCTTGGGGGGGCGGCCATCTGCCTCGACCGATTTGGTTGAGAGAGGGAGAGAGAGAGAGGCACGGGGGAGGGGGGGGCAAAGTTGGGTAGAGTAGGGAGAGAAAGAGAGCAGGAGGAGGGGATATTCAAACAGGTGTAGGCAGGAACATGATGCTGCATGAGGTTCGTAGGAATGATGTTGTATGGAATTCTTGAAGATGTGGGAGCAGCAGGCATTGCAGGAACATGGGATGGTGATGATTCATCACCTGCAGGATGAGGACAGGGAGAGAGAGGAGAGAAGCATCAAATCTTTATTTCTTAACTTAGTACTTGCTGAAATATTTTTTTAAATTTTTATGTTTTTGGCTTACCTGACTTATTCTATCAGGGGGATGACACCAGCTGATGCAGAGATGAACTTCCTGGAAAATGCTAAGAAGCTGTCCATGTATGGTGTGGACCTCCACCACGCCAAGGTAACAAGTTGCCACGTACTTTTAACTTCTCCTATAGAAGCTAAGCTAAGCTAACCATCTTCAGGGTGGAGATTTATATTTTTCATATTAGTGGAAAACAATGATATCAATCTTCTCTGTCAGTAGTAGTGCCTGAGCTGTTCCCTTTAAGTAGTTTTTATAAAGAGATAATTTTGCTCCAGTGATGGTGAGCGTTCAAGAGTTAGTGGTTGAAAATGTTTAGTATTCTCTATATGAACTGAAGAAGCCTTTTGGATAGGAGGTCTGACTTCGAAGACAGTTGCCCTTAACTTAAGCACTTAAGACTACCATGACCTGGACGACTGAGAATCAAGACATATATATTCTATGCAAAACTAACACATGCTAATCATGCAGTCAATTGTGACGCTTGTCACCACAACACCGCTGCTTCAAAAACATCATGGCTGCCACAGAAATGCCTACGTTTAACATGCCTCTGCTGTACCGCTGATTGACTGACATTATATCACTGCTGCCTCTGTGGATTCTGGGCTGAAGGCTGGATGGATGATGGGGAAAAGAAGGGGGAAGGATGAGGAGTGGTCTGGAGTCTGCCAGACAGATGGGATCAAACGGAACGTTACAGCACAGGAAGAA
Source organism: Remorina albescens (assembly GCA_034769265.1). NCBI lineage: Eukaryota > Metazoa > Chordata > Actinopteri > Carangiformes > Echeneidae > Remorina > Remorina albescens. The sequence continues at coordinate 4,785,979 of CM068478.1, read as the reverse complement.
AAGAGAAAGAGCTGGAGTACAAGAGCAGGACCGCTGTCATCGTAAAACCAAAATTACAGTCATCAGTCTTGATACGAATCCAGTTATCAAAAGCACTTTGAAAGTCAAAATGGGTCTAGATGTAAGTGATGGGGAGGATATTGCCTTTGCAGATTCAAATCAGAATAGAGGAGATGACAGAGACAAGGAAGCGGCCTTGATCAAACTGCGTAGTGTTGCTTCTGTGATTCATAGTTTTGATACGCAACAGAAAAATATGTACATATCAGACCAGCATCCCTCTTTTGTCTTCTCTTTCTCATTATTGCAAAGTTGGTAGGGAGTCTCTATGAAAGCTTGGCTCCAGCTGAGGGAGAGGTAAGAGGCTGCTTCAGCATCACATGTGCTTATTCCAGTGAGTGTGTGGTTTGTAGTTGTGCATGGTAAAATACAAACTATACAAATGTTTGTTTGTTTGTTTTTTTTAAGACTGTCTGTTCCTGCTTTGGACCAGCATCCCCTCTAAAAGCGTCCCCATTGGTTTTCACCTACTTATCTCATGCTTGGTGCAGTGAGGACCATCGTCTTGTGCTTCATCCAGAACTCCCTGAAACCTCACTGTCGCTTTTGCCACTCTCACTCACTTCACGTCCCCTTTTGCGTCATTATTCAACATGAACACAGCCTGCACACACAAGATTAGAGTATGCCTGATTCCACTCTCCACCTGCCTGCTTTCACCCTGTAATTACCAAACACCTGACTCTGTTTACATCTATCCTGCTGTGCGCTGGCTCCTGAAAACCATCCACACAGTATCTGCCTCTAGAGTTAATGGAATAGGACTTTTATGTTCTGCAGAGTATGAAGTGCTTAGCTGCTTCCACTTTGAGGTTGCCAGGGATTTTGAAGAAATTTCGATAAACTAATGTTTTATTTTTGTGTTTTTTGTGTTGTCATTTTCTCTGTGTGTGTGTGTGTGTGTGTGATGTTCCCAGGACTCTGAGGGTGTGGAGATCATGTTGGGAGTGTGTGCAAGTGGCCTCCTCATCTACAGAGACAGGTTGCGGATCAACAGGTTTGCCTGGCCCAAAATCCTCAAGATCTCCTACAAGAGGAACAACTTCTACATTAAAATCCGGCCCGGAGAGGTGATTCAATATTGAGGAATCAGAATTTTATTTACAGGGATGTGCAGAGCTGGTCTACTGAGTAAACACTGTGCTCTCATGGCAGCAGCTTTCAAATTCCTTCTTTTTCTGTAACATTTTACAAAACCACCACACACCACATACTGCTGCTGGCGACTGAAAGTTTCTGAAGTTCTGGAGATGAAGAGAGTCTGGCTTATTTTTTCCTAAAATGTCCTAAACTAATATTTCTGCGCTAAAGCACCTACTCTTACTGACATTACAAAAATGGAAAACCGTAGTGCAGCAATATTTTCATTATGTAAAGCTGTCAAACATCTTGTATATAATCTGTAGGGGCTTTGGTAAGTCTTCAGCTGCGTGCAGAAAAATAAAAATATTGGATTGAGACATGAAATCGAGAGATGAACAAGAAAAATGGCAAGAGGAGGATACTCAGATTTCAGTATATATTGCTGTAATGAAAGTAAATAAAGTGGTGACATTTTCTGTAAATTTGTGATTTAAAAAACTGGTCAAATTTAACTAACTATGCAACATATGTTAATAGAAAGTTAAGGAAGCACTTATTAAATTAGGTCAAGTTGACCTATATGGGGAATCTGATGATATTGTTTTTTCTGTTTCAGTTTGAGCAGTTTGAAAGCACGATCGGTTTCAAACTCCCGAATCACCGTGCTGCCAAAAGGCTTTGGAAGGTCTGCGTTGAACACCACACCTTCTTCAGGTGAGAAATCATGGTGGAACCCTGACTGTGACTACAAATTGCTTTTCAAATAGTTTTTCATTTGAAAAATTACTGCAAGAGCAAAGAATTACTTCATGTCTCCCAACAGTGAGTGATGTTTCTGTATCTGAGTCAAACACGACCTCCTTTGATTATCGATGATCAAAATCAACCTTGTAAACAATAATTTATCTATAGTCACCTCAAATGATTTAATAATGAAACCTTGTTCAGACTGTTTCTAATTGTTGCCATTTGGATAGCACGCAAAGTCCCTTTGTGTTGCTTTTAAGCGAAAAACTGTCTCCTGGGTTCTTTCCCAGGCCCAGCCTATGGGCTCAATAGAGACAAAAAAAATTCTCATTTGAATAAAGTGCAAAGCTTCAATCCTTGTGTTGTTTATGGTGTCAATAATGTGAGCTGTGTGTAACTTGCGACAGGCTGGTATCCCCTGAAGCGCCCCCAAAGAAGTTCCTGAGCCTCGGCTCCAAGTTTCGCTACAGCGGTAGAACGCAGGCTCAGACCCGCAGGGCCAGCTCTCAGATCATCAGACCCGCTCCCTTCTTCGAACGCTCCTCCAGCAAACGCTACAACATGTCCCGCAGCTTAGATGGAGGTGAGGGAGCAGAGCCGGGGTTGTGATTAATGACCATTCAAGTGGAAGGACTGGAAGGTCCTCCGGTTATTTGTGCAGTTTTTTTGACAACTGAACAATTTCCTTGTTTTTATGGGTTAGGTGGTCATTTTTAATAAGACACTCTACTGTTGTGTGTTTTCTGAACATCTCTGGTTAAAAGAACCTTTTTGTGTGTGAGGCCACTATTTTAGCTGAGAGGTAAAATTTTTGTCCCCACAGTATTCTGCTTATTCTAAAAGAAAGTCTTTACTGCCTGAAAACTGTCAAAGCAGCAGAAGTCACACTGGATATTATTATAACAACAATGTGCAAGTGCAAAGCAGTTTTGGTTTTTTTGGGTTTTTTTTTTACTCTTAGTGGGTAATTCAGAGCATCAGTGTCTATAAAATGCCACTGATTTCTGCCACTCCCCCTCCCTGGCATTTCCAGCTCCCATTATGGAAAACCATGAGACTCTGATGAAGGACAACGCAGCTGACGGGGCGGCCAAAGTCATCGCCAAGGGAGACATCATCACCACGGTAATGGCAGAGAAGAAAGCGGAGGAAGAGAAGGCGGAGCGAGAGGATGCTCAGATGGACGCTGCAGGGACACTGGAGCCCATTGCCACAACACCGCTCAGACACGACACAAAGGTAAACCACCGTCCTCGGACGCCTGTAGAGGGGTCGCATCTGCGTTTAATTCGGATAAAAGAACCTTTCAGAAGCTTTGATGTGTTTTTGTATTTGGTTCAAAGAAAGGTAATAAATGTAAATATGCCACCAGATTTTCAAAGAAATGGTTTCCTAAAAGCTGCTGCATCTTTGTCTTTCAAACTCATTTTGAGGTTTTTGGTTTGTTTTTCCTTCGTAATAATCTTTTTTTATTAAGAATTCCCAGTTGCTTTCAGCTTAACCCTCTGCAGTAGACTAGGCCTAAGTGCTTTCATCTTGTGTGCGCTTTACTAATTAGCTTTTCTTTTCTTGTCCTTCCTTTGACCCCACACTACACTCGTGTGTGCTCATGCGTATTTGCCCCCCCCCCCTTCCCCTTCGCTCCTCTCCATTTACACACATGTCATCCGTCCGTTGACATTACCCTCCCATCAGAACTCCCCTTGTGTATACGCAACCGACCCCCTCCATTCCGAGCTTTCACTCCCTTCATCTCCTGTTTCATCAACTAAAGTAAGGCGAAGGCGCAGGGAGAACACGCGCAAACGGGCCTCATCAGTCAGTCCAGCCAAGAGCAGCGCTGGGTGCCGCCGCCGGCAGGCCCACGCGGACCGCAAAGCCGCCCTGCTGGAGGAGCAGGCGCTGCTGCTCTCGGCCCGCAAGCAGAGGCTGGAGCAGGGCAAGAGCCGCGGCGGCACGCTCTTCTCCTTCTCCCTGCACCTGCCCGACCTGTCCTCCATCCTGGATGAGGATGGCTACATCACTTTCCCCGATCTGTCAGAGATGCGCTTCCTCCCCGAGTGCGCGCAGAACTTTCTCCCCATTAAGTCACCTTCACTCATTCCCTGCTTCCTCTTCATCTTCTTCTTCTTGCTCTCCACCTCCTTCTCCGTCCCCTACGCCCTCACCCTTTCCTTCCCCCTGGCGCTGTGCCTCTGCTATCTGGAGCCCAAGGCAGCCTCCCTGACAGCTTCCATAGCCCAGGGCTACCATGACCATGACAGTTCAGAGGAAGAGGAGGTGTGTGTGCCTTTATGTTCCACTACCGCCCCCTGGCTTAGAAACAACGGATCATTATAACGGTTAACCCCCTTATCCTGTCCTGTATCTCGCTCTGCTGTTTCACCAGTTCAGAGCCGACCTGGAGACTGTGTCTGTCCCAGTGTCTCTCAGTCCTCCTACTTTCAGAACCTCATCTCTGCCCAGTCACACTCTCATCCTGTAGACTACATCTCCATCAACATCAGCAGTACACAGAGATGAACCTGCAAGTTTCACCATTTCATATTTGATTGGCTTGTACGTACTTCACCTTTTTATGAGAGGGTTAGACACAAACAGTGAGCACCACGTACACTTGAAATCTTTATTTGGAACATTTTGTCACTAACAAATTGCCATGAAATGTCAGTGCAGTTTGAAATGATTCATCATGCAAATATCTAAATATTTGACTCAACCTGTTTATTCTCAATAAGGAGGATTTTATGAAGTCTCCATAGTGCCACTAATCCCAAATCACCAAACTCCATATTTAATACAGTTTTGTGCCTAACCCATCTCAGTGTGATCATCTACATTCACATCTTTATACTGTAGCAGTGTAGAGGTCAACACCCAGCTGCATGGAAACACATCCATATTTATCTTAAGCACTCAGTCTCTCTGCATTGCAATGTGACTCAAGCAAAGCAGCACAAATTGAAATGAATCATTTAAACAAAAAGTCCTGCTGAAAGCGTTTTCAGTGAAGATGCTTACTGCAAAGTGCGATAGTTTGCCCCTCAAGCAACAGCCTTTGGATTCACGTAACGCAGCCTGTGACGCAGAGAGACTGTGACACTCAAATCACCTTCAGTGTCAACATGCATGGAGAGGAGGGGGGAGGGCCTGAAAGTCAGGTTACTGTTCGGCAACAAACCCATCTAACCAAATTTTTATCTGTTCTGACAACATCATCAAATATTTTATCTACTTGGACTGAATTTCATTGAATCTCCACAAAGAATCAGCCTCGTTCAAATGGATGGCAAATTGAATTATATATTCCCAAAATGTCAAAGTGACTGACCAAAGGTTTCAACTTCCTCTGAGTCTGTTTTGCTTGCTTACTTTGCATTTGCTTTGGTTTTTTTTTTTTATATTCAACTTCTGCTAACCTTATTTATACTATTGTATGATACTGTAAGGTGAAGCTCACAAAAACAACCAGTGCATTTCCATCCGTTCCATCTGTGGTTATTAGGAATATCTGTGTTGATGAGTAATGCATTTTCAAGGGTTCACAAACTGGGTTCTTCTCGTTTTCTTGCTTGCCGCTCGGAACCGTTTCGGTCTGCTTGTGAAAGCAGACTGACAGCGAACAAACTGACTTTGCCTTTGATGGAGAGCTGACTGCCACAGAGGTTGGTACATCAGGGGAAGATGTCGTGTCTAAAGCATGAAAGACGCACTGACGGGGAGGAGAAAGCAAGTGATGTTGGATTATAGCTGGATTGTGATTTGGAAGAAGCTGTGCATTTGAAAATCTGCACGTTACATATGCCTGCCGTCCGGTTATGCCCATTGAGCTCTTGTTTTTAATTATTATTTTTTACTATAAACACACTTTAAATGTTTTAGCTGTATTTTCTGCCCTTCTGTCTTTACCACTGGCCGCACTGCAGTTGACTGTTTGCAAAGCCCCTCTCCCCTGAGAACAGAACACTTGGGTACACACCGTTTTTCATCCAGTCGAGACTTAACCAACATGCAGGCTGTGAAGAGCTTTGTTTTTGTAACACATACCATGTAACTCTCAGATGTAATACAGAAAGTCTCAACACATCTTCTAGGTTTGCTTCCGGTGCACTTGTACTTTTGTGTTTCCTTGTGTTGTGTGTTGTTCAGCTATACATTATGATGCCATCACACAAATATAAAGCTAGTTAGCTGCATGTACTAATATTTGCAGTTCATGTTTTACCAGACAGAGTTTATGCTTCACATGAGCCCGCACATTCTTTAAAAGTAAACTATCACTTTTACGAAGCCCATGCACACCATGTGAGCATGTGGACAACCCCAGATCTTGACAGGTCTGGTGTGTCCTGTTAATGGTTGCTAAGCTGTTAGTGGACAAACATCGCTAATGAAAGGGGTTTAGCAAACAGTCCTTTTCCTTCGTCTCTGCCTGCCATTCCTTGGTACTGACTTTCTTCCTTTTCCTCATCTTTGATTTGATTGGTACTCTGCGTCTCTTCTCTTTAATGGCTCCTTTCCTCCTTGTCTCACGCTCTCTGTGCTCTCCATTTTTACTTGCTGTCAGTCGGAAGCAGATGAGGACTCTGAGATGCGGACTCAGGTACACTGGGCTCGCTTCATGGCCCTGCTCAGTGCATCACACAGCCACCATCACCAGATGCACTGAGCCACTCAGACATCAGCCATCATTCACTTTGTGTGGTCCCTCCGCCTTGCCTTGCCTGCTGCTGCTGCTGCTCCTGCTGTTGTTGACACACTCACTATCACACCACACATCAGACTGACCATTCACTCTCGCCTGAATTCACTTCACAGACTGCCGCTGCAAAGCTGTCACTGCTTCTAAACACACCATTTCAGCTCATTTCTAGAATGCTTTGGTTTGTAAATGTTGGCGTCGTGTTCCAATTTGTTTTCCTGCTGCTGCACCCAAGAGTCAGATTTCAGAGTTTTCAAGGTTTTTTGCCATCATGTCATTGACAGTCAAAGCTCCCAGCTCAAGCTCAAGAGTCTAAATTTAACATGCCATAGCAACTTTAACTGCAGCTCCACTCCCCTCTTTCTTCTTTTCCAGTATAGTTTCATAAGACGAATAAAAGGGGAAAACGTTTTTATCAGACATAGTAATCTGATGCTAGAGGTTGGTAAGAAAAAACTGCATGACTGAAATATGCACGCAGTCAACTGTAATGAGTAGAAACAGGATTTATTTACTTCTGTCTAACCTGCCAGTGTTAGATACTGTTTTCTGGAGTTGGTGTGTGAACGGGAGTTGTTATTATTACACTCTTGTCTAACACGTGTGTTTTGCTGTGAGCAGTTTTTCTGAGAAATAAGACAGCAGAAGCTTAACTGAATTAAGTCTGTGTTTGTAGAGACCTTAACTTCTAATGAGTTTTCGGGAGTTTTTTTGCGTCATTAAACCTGCAAAACTAAATCTGCAGATAAATGCATGATGCCATTTTTATTTTCACTGAATTTAAGCTGGTCCTAAATGCTCCCTCGGCATTTAAGCAGAAGCTGCTAGTCTTGTGGTTACAGCTGCCATGTGGGTGGATGTTTTTCTGTTTGTATGAGCTGGTGCACAAGTAGCCTGCACAGCCATCTAAACAGGCCTGTGAACAGGAAACCTAAGGAATTACGGGGGTGGGAGTAGTAATTAATTTGATATGCACGCTACCATTGCGTACATAAAGCATGGCCGTCGTTCTCGCCGCGCTGCTCCTGCCCTCATCTCTCTGTATCATGGTTGACCGGATACTGCAGGACACTGAGACTCCAACTGAGATGGCCAAGCACCAAACCAACATCAGCGAGTTGAAGCGCTCCTTCCTTGAGACCGGCAGCAGCACGCCGGGTGTGACAGAGTGGGAGAAGAGGCTCTCCTCGTCCCCCGCGCGCTCACCCAGATCAGATGAAGCACCAATGATAGAGCCTCTGGAGCCGCAGGATGTAAGCTGCAGCCCACAGCTGACTGAATGGCGGCGTGTGTGTGTGTGTGTGTGTGTGTGTGTGTGAGTGTGAAGCATGACATCACTCAGGAGATTTTTGTATGAGCAAAGACATAATTCTTAGGAGTCATCTTAATGAGTCATAGCAGAGCATATTCAGTATTCATAACGGAGTCACTTTTTACATGATAGTTAGTGTGGTGCAGTATATTTAGACTCCAGATGTATATTAAAGGAGAATCTTGGCACCTTGATGGAGGAAATTAGTTCAGAAAGTCCTTCAAAGTATAAAGTCGCGCAGTTAATCCAGTGAGTGCGTTTCTCTTTGCCACCATCACCTTGTGTCTTCACCAAATCATCAGCAGCTGATTAACATATTAATTTGTCTCGCTAATAGATGGTGAAGTCGTTCATCAATAATGATTGTTGTGTTCAGTGAAATTACTTGCAGTTTTATCATTAGCTTGTGTTGTTGTGGCAGTATGAACTCACACAGGACTGAGTGATTCTAATTGAACCCTCTGGAGATGATTACCTGGCACCGAACGTGTCTCACTGACTGGGGGAAAAAAAGGGAAGCTGATTCTTTGGAGGAGCTTTGGGACCTGAAATCTTGTCCATTTGGACATTCAGCCTCACTGGTCATGTCTTTGCTCTTGTCTTCTGTCTGCATGTGTGTGACATTTTGGTTATTTTTTTCTTTTGCAGACTACAGATGAGCAGCCACATGGGCCAAAAGAGGATATGGCACCTAAAGCAACTGAGGTAAAATTAGTCAGTAACTGTAACTTTTGCGATTGTGGTGCTGATTGTTGCCTTGTTTTCCTGGCTCCAGACATATGTGGATACAGAGTTCTGCCATGTTTCATGTTTCTTATTCACACGTTTTCTCAAAGCTCATAGGAAAAAAAACATACAAGAGCCAATTCCACCATTATCTGATCAATTGAACGTTACTCTTTATTTCCACAGTTAAACAATTGCACTGCCACATCTGTGCAGAGAAACTAAGGGATAAAACCAAGATACTAAAAATGGTTCATCCCTGTTCCAGTATTTTTGGAGCTCCTTGTGTGTGTGTGTGTGTATGTGTGTCTTTCTTACATGACTTTTCTCTCGAGCTTATTCTTTCCGCGTATTGGCTGTGTGATGCCCTCTGTTTATTAACCTGAACGATCCATTTCCAATAAGCCAAGTGTCTCCCCAGGCGACTGGATATCTGGTGAAATACGTGGCAGATAGTTTCGTAACAGACGGGGCCACTTCATCAGGGCCTCACGGGATTAGTCTGTCAACCACTATGGACGACGACGTCTTTATGGACGGGACCCTCAGGGAGGTGGAAGAGAAGGTGCCTGACTTCCAGGAAGAAGTGTCTGAAAGGTCGATTTTGAAAGTCAGCCCTGGAGCTGTGAGAAAGGAAGTGTCCCAGGCCATCACTGACAAGAAAGGGATGCTCATTATCTTGAAGGAGGCAGAGGATAAAGTGGACACTGAAGGCAGCGAGATGAGTGCTTTGGATGAAAAAAAGGAGCTTCTACTCTCCAGAGAGGCTGAAACTGAAGAGAATGAATTAGTTTCTACTTCTAAAGAGAAAGAAACCATCAAACAAGACGGTGCTGTGGTCGCAGAAGCCCAAACCACAGTAGTCAAGACACTGAGTCCGAAGACTGAGATAAAAACTGATGACATGACTCAGATTAAAGTTATCGACTCGCCTAAAAAAGCCATGGCATCGTGGATTTCTGAGGAGGTGAAGACCACAGCGTCGGAGGTCTTTGGTGTGTCTGCGAAGGAGTTCGGAGAGATGAAGATGTGCGGCGGTCTGCAGCAGAACGATGAAATCTTCACCTTTGAAGAAGTCCAGAGCAAACAGTCCAAGTCCAGCCTGACTCAAATTACAGTTTCTGAATCTTCAGCTTCGACCTTAGCAGTGGTACTGTATGAAAACTAAAAATCAACAACTTGGTATTGGCAGCCTCCCTCCATATATCCACCCCCGCCTGCAGCCTATTCCCATTGCCAAACTAGTCTAACCAGTATAATACAGAGCTGTGCATGGCTAACGGCCCCTTAACACCCAGCGTTTACTCTCACACTTGCCAAACTGCTGATTTGTGTTGCACTAAAGCCCACCGCTTCCTTTATTTCAATAAAAACGTGTTGGTTTAGTTTTTGACAGCTAAAACAACTCACCTTAGCAGCTTCCTCCAACAGCTTATATGGAACAAGATGATTTTTTTGTTTATTTGTTTTGTTGTTTTCTGTTTTGCACAGCAACGCCATTCCTTTTTTTTTTTTTTCAGCTTAGTTATCAGTTCTCTGAGAGGGGCGACTTCATAGCCATGGCTTAGTGCCACCGCTGCAGCTTTCCCCACACCATCATCCTACAAAATCCTGCTTCTGCCTCCATAACAAGTCAGAAAACGAAAATGTATGGGTCTACCTGGGGAAAAAAACAGATTTCATTGTCCTTGTGGAAAAGTTTTTTTCAGACGCAGATTATCTTAAATTCACCACTGCTGTCTAATTCAGCAATTCTAAAATCAAATTTTCACTTTTCGGCTTTCAGAATAGGTTCGTCAGGTTATAGATATAATACGGTATTCCCAGCATTCCAGACTTTTCATTTCCTCGCCATCTCTCCCTTTTGCTCTTTGCTTGGTGTTCATTGTGACTTTTGACTGTCTTCTCTTGTCCTTTTGTCTCTGTTCTTGTGTCCGTCCATCCTCCTGTCCTATCAGTCTACGCTGGGATGGTTTTCCTCCTCTCAAAAGGTGACCACTCTTCTCTGGTCCTCCTGAATTTTTTTTCTGTATTTGTGTTTGCAAATTTTTTAACCGTCAGGTCATAAGGTCTCAAATTGCTAACTGAAGTTTTTCTCCGTCAGGTTTGATGCGATTCTGCTCTTTGTCTGCGTGGGTTGTTTTTTGTTTTGTTTTTTTTTTCCCAGGGTAATACAAAAACAAATCATCATTATTTAATGGTACAATTGTCATTCACAGACACCAGCTGATCCAGAAGAGAAATTGGTGGTTGCCATGGCGACAGAGACAGCACCAGCCGAGACAACAGGACCAACGGTGAATATCCAGACCCCAGAGGCCGCAAAGGCCAAACCGGTGCTCGCCACAGCGGAGCTCAGAGTCAAACCGATAGGAGCAGAGCCTGCAGAGGGAGACCGTGTAGCTACGATACACACTGAAATTAGTGTCAATAACTCTGGAGATCCACCAGCTGACTCTGTTCATTTAGAAAAATCTGTTATTCTTGGCTCTGTACCATCTATAGAACAAGTTTGGCCGTGTGCATCTGTGAAGGCAGAAATGCGGCCAGCAGCAACAACTTCAGGGTTTCATGAGGGTCCATCTGACGATAGCGTTTTGCCAAAGTCTGGAGTTCTCATCTTATCAGCAGAAAAGCAAAATAAGGAAGCAGTAAATGAGCTGGGAGAGGACGCAGGTGTTGAGGGGGAGGCAGCGATGTCGAGAAATGAAAATATCAGTCTCAGTTTCTCTATAAATCCTACCTACCTCAGAGGTTGTGAAAAGAAAGGGAGGCAGTCATCAAAAGAAGAGGAATCCAACATTGAGGTAGCAGGAGAGAGTTGTTTGGAAGATGAATTAACAGGTTTAGAATATAAAATGCAGGGAAAGAAAAAAGGAGATGCCAAGAGAGACCAGTTCTCGAATGAAGTGCAGTATTTCCAGGAAGAAAAGTTCCCAAGAGAGTTAGAAGGTGGTATCGAGGAGGTGGATGAATGTTCAGGTCGAAACACTTCTCCAGATGTCTTGAGACCTTTACCCTTTGAAAGAGACAAATACTACCACGCACAGACGGATGGCTCAAAGGATGAAATCCAGGAGGAAGAGACAAATGCAGTAGAATTGGCGGCTGGAAAGATGGATTTGAACCCAAAAGAAGACAGCGTTGATGAGAAAGCTTCAGAAGGGACAGATGTTAAGGTGTCAGAAGAAAAGGAAACGCAGGGACAAGATTTGAAATCCAGCCTGAATGAAGTGACTCGAACTGAACCTCCTACCTCTGCCCACCCCCTCACCCATGTCCTGCCGCAGTCGGAGGTAACCCCAGCTGCCTACACCTCGGCCCTGTAACATCACCACCACTCTCTCCTCCTGCTGGCACAATCTACCACTAATAATCAAGGGGCGAAACTCCACCAAAAGCATGGATGTGCATCTCGACTTGCTAACCAGTTCGTGGGACCTTTTTATATGATGTGGTGCACACAACCTTGTGATTTGCGTTCTCCGGGATTTTCTCCCTCACTGGATTAGGGACTCTAATGCATGACTGCATGCTCGTTGATAGACTACAGCCCTTCAGTGACTGCCTCTGGTTTAGTTTACCAGAAATATTGCATAAATTTTACGTAAGACATTGCAGTGTTTTCAGAATAAAGCTGCCATATTCACAGTGAACACCTACAGCAATTTGTCTCAGACATGACATCTAATCTGCTTCAGAGCACAGATGGATTTAGTATAGTAGTTCTCCCTCTGCATGTCTTTATTAATGTCTTTTTTTCTTTTCACCCTCAAGAGTGTTGAGGCCAGCGAGGTGTGCACCAAAGAAATGCCTGTGATCCACACGGAGACAAAAACGATCACCTACGAGGCTGCAGAGGTACACGAGAACAAACTTGAGATGATGTTTGGAACATAATTATTGATTTACAACCCTCAGCAGGTACAGAACAGCATGAACATTTAGTTAGACACACATTGGTGTCCACTTGGTAAATGTAGGTCTGATACTGAGGTACTCTTTTATTTTAGCTCTGTTTTGGTCTCCTGATTGGTGATGGGGAAGGTAGTTCAGACTCCAGAGCTTCTTCGCAGAAAATAGTTACCTGCTGTGGTTGAAAATGAGGTTTAATAAGTGGCAATGAATCAAAATGGTGCAGCTGTGAGCAGACAGATCTTGTATGACACAGTAAGACTGAGGTGGCCTGTAAAGATGATAATTATGTGGAAGCGCTTTATAGCCTTTTTTGCATGAGGCTTAATGGCTCAAATTACCATGAATATTTTCATTTGTAGGTACACAGCTAGCACTACACTTTGCTGCCATCTTAACTCTACCGGGCTTCTTTTAGTGCATTGTTTTTGGATTTGAATGCTTCAAAGTCAAAGATATTATTTAAAACCACACTATCCACAGTAGCTGGTATAAAAACTCAAGCAAAGAGCCAGATATTTTCCCCTCAGGAGAGATAAAAGGAGTTGAATATTGGACCCACCTTTAGCAGATGCACACAAACTTGAATGAATACTAACGTTGTTGTTTTACATTTTGTTTTGGTGCTTGTCATATGCCCCCCACAGTGTCCAAATAAATCGGTTCATGCAGCTTCAAGATGACTTTAAAATCCATCAAATCTTCTATTGTGAAGTTTTTGACTTTATCCTGAGCACAAATATCATCTCAAAAACGTGTTTTGTCCATCAACAGGGTGAGACTAATGGTGACGCAGACCCCGGGGTGTTGCTGAGCGCCCAGACCATCACCTCGGAAACAACCAGCACCACGACAACCACACACATCACAAAGGTTAGCGTTGGTCGATTGTCCCTTTGGCCTCCTAACACCGGGAATGGTCAAACTCGTCTTGTGTTCCTGCAGACAGTGGAAGATAAGAAATAGCTGAAGATTCAGGGAAATGATCTTGAGTACCCAGACTGATCGTGACCTTTCTCTGACCTGCGTCTGTTTTTATTTATTTTTGTTTGTTTTTTATTGTTTATCTTTATTATTATTATTATTTGTAGTTAATTCAAAATAGAAATAAAATAAAAAGGTAGAAGGGGGTCTGGATGTGGAAAACTACAAATGACATACAAAGTTTTTGAGGCTTCTATTAGAGCTTTGGGTTTAAGACCGACCACATCCAACAGGTGTTTTATTGACACTTTCACATATAGTCTGTTAAATTATTGACATAATTTTTGTTTCAGTCAACCAACTGATTCATCGTTTCAGGGTTGCAATGAATGGTTAATTTTACTGTTTCCTGCCATTTAACCTGCATCATATCTATTGATGTATATTTTGTTACTAGTTCTTGGTTGAGAGCTGCCTGCATGGAGCGTTAGGATTTCATCATTAAATTTACATTTGGGAAAGTGGATCAACTACATGAGAATACTGTTTAGTGAAATGTATAATCTGTATAATAAACCTTGGTTAATGTTTGTTGCCACGGGATTTTTGTGACTGAAGTGTGTTTTTGCTCTCTGCTGGTCAGACGGTGAAAGGAGGGATATCAGAGACGAGGATCGAGAAGAGAATCGTCATCACAGGAGACGCAGACATCGACCACGATCAGGTCTCTTTGAGTTTTCATCAGTCTATTCAATATTTTTGGATTTGCTTTTAAAGTCAGTAAATTGAATTTAAAACGTGACTATGAATAAGTAAAGCTCTACTACAGAGCGAAAAACTTTCACTCTGCGAACGTAGCTCAGGCACAGATTGGTCTAGCATGTGACATTTTCAACAAAACAGTATTAACATGTGATGTGACCTTTAACAAATACTGGAAGTATGACAAGTGTAACTGAAAGTGACTTCCCTGTTGGCATACTGACTTACAATCCAACATCCCGCTCCCTCCCTGCCCTTCCCCGTTCTCTGTCTCCCCCTGGTGATCCCTCCTGGCACTGCACTCCCGTATATAGGCTCTGGCTCAGGCCATAAAGGAGGCTAAAGAACAGCATCCTGACATGTCAGTGACCAAAGTAGTGGTACATAAAGAGACAGAGATCACACCAGAGGAGGGGGAGGACTGACCCAGGTAAGACCACGAGGCCCCAGTCCTGGTCCCCGGACACTGTCCGGGTTTAGTCTGGTCTGGTTTTGGTTTTGATGTAGTAGGACTGGGCTTTTTTTCTAGCTGGTCTCCATACTCGGGCATGCTGCTTTTCCCATCAGCACTTCTTCTCACTGCTGCAGACGGCCCAGCTTCTGTAGCACTTATAGCTAATGCATCATGCTGTTTTCATTCCAGCTCCACTCCCCCTGCAGGGAAAAGGTCGGCTGGTGCGTGTGTGCACGCAGAACGGATATTACAGTCTCAGCTCCTAATGACAAGGCTTACAAACCTTTGCAGTAATGCTGCTGGCATTCTCATGCAATCTTCTGTCATTCTTGCTTCATCACTCCCCCTGCTGGAACGAATCACCTTATTTATTAGAAAGAGCTACTGTGTTTACTGTAACCGCTCTCTCCTTTACATAGATAATGGATTTGTCTTTTAATAAATGAAATTTGCCAGTAAAACTTCCTTCCTAATAGAAAAAACTGAGATAGAAAACTTGAAAGGATTTTTTTTTTTTTTTATCTGCTTAGCACAGAAAAACAAGCTTCTGAAATGGTTACGCTTTCATGTTGTGCATTTTCCATGCATTGTTGTGTCTACATTATGTAGCCACACAAAAGACAGAGGCAGCAATGAGTGATTAAATACCAGCTCAACCAGCTTCTGTTTCTCAGAACACTCAGTCTTCTGCAAGCATGCCCGTATGGACTGAAATCTGATCTTGAGTGTGCACAGATGTGCTTCAGTCTATTTTTGACTCTGCTCATACAAGAACATGGATGTTGTTTGATTCCTTTTGTTGGAAAAGTACACAAATGCTATGCTCCAACATGTCGCATGGAACTTTTTATCCAATAGAGTTTAGAACAATAGAATAATAAATAGTTCCAGATTTTAAAATGGATATACCAATATTCTCCAAATAAAGTAAAACTAACAAAGCTGTGTATGTTTTGCTGTTCTTATCCAGCAGCATTACAGGTGGAATATTCACCTCACTAAAATGTTAAAAGTGTGTTCCTGGGACGCTGGGACATACTGTTCCTTTCAGTTGCACTCTTCCTCTGTGTGTGGGGGGGTAAATAGGTCAGCAGTCCTTGTATCAGCACTTCCACAAACTACACAAATGCAACCATTTGTGTTTGAGCTTGCCCGCTGTCAGTAATGTCAAGGTTATATCAGGAATGGAGCTACATGAGGGAAACTGCTCTCATTCCACGGCATGTCTTTATAACCCCACCACCTTCTCTCTTAAGCATCGTTTTTTTGTTTGTTTCTTGTCTCTGGAAACGCCACACCATCAAGTTTATTCTAATTTCACCTTTTGGATCTGAAGCTGGTTGTGTTTTGAGCTTCTGACTGAAACGATCCCAAGGTGCAGGGTGTGGAGATGAGCAAGCATTCATGTGTCTACTTGTGGGACTCAACAGAAGGGAATGCTTGGCTTTGTTTCGGCAGCCCTGCCCTCTATAGTGTAGTGTGTGTGTGTGTGTGTTTGTGTGTGCGTGCTCTCTAACAACCTGTCTCACAACGTCTGCCCTTCTGAGTAGCACTTTGAATGTGATACTAAATGTTTTTCTCTGTGTTTTATTTTATTTTTTTTGTTTGTTTGTTTGGGGGTTTTTTTGGATGCTTGTCTCTCATGACTGTAGATACACACAGATTTGTTGATCAAGTTAGAAAAATTCCGGGTTGCATCATCCAGGATGTCTTAAACATCCAAGTTCAAACTCATCACACACACACACACACACCAGTGCTACACTCACTAAACTACATCTGGGATGGCTGGGGGAGTCAAAATATATAACTCATTGATCAGTCATGCGGCTGATAACTCACAATAAATCAATACTGTATAAACAGAATGACATACAAAAGTCATCTTGTGATCTGAAAATATAAATAACCAAATATTTCTGTAGGAAATCCAGTCCTTTACCTGAGTTCAACAGGGACTGAAAAAGTTGAATATCATATTTCCCGCTTCAAAAAAGGAACCAAATGGATCCGTTTAACCTCATTAGTCAGATAATTTGTTCAGCGTTTATTTTTCATACTGCAACAACCTAATTTCTTCCATCACTCATCATTTCTGAGTAAGCCAAGCTAATTTTAAAGTTCGTCTGCATCTGACCTCAGCACACCCATCCATGAACTAAATTTCCAATTGTTCTCAAAAGATTCCTGTGATATGAGCTCAGATCTGATCCAGAAGACTCCCCCTGGGGCTCAAAGGGCCCAATTTAGAAATCCAAAATGGTCTCCACCCTGAAGGAGCAATTTGTCCCAATCCCCACTCCTTTCTCTCTCTCTCTCTCTTTCTCTCTCTCTCTCTCTCTCCTTGATGAAGGCAAAAAGATCAGTGTATAAAGTTTGGTTTACCAGAGAGAAGTTGTGTGATGCGTTTTTAATTCTATTGAAAATATAAATTCAAAACCACATTGTTACATTAAAGTTAATAAGTGCAAAGTGCCCAGGAAGCCTGTGTGTATCTATGGTTGTGTATTACCATCTTTGTAACTCGGTAGTCCCTCAGTGCATCTTTTTCTGGGCACAAAGCTGCTGTAACCTTCTATCAGGCTCGTTTTCAGCCTTTGACAGGATGCTCTGTGCCACTAAAGGTGCAGATCTGATTACGTATGCAGGATCCGCTGACTGCCATTTCCTCTGCTCTTCCAGGAGTAGCGCTGAGGGGCTGTCTCTGCTCACCCTCCCACAATCCAACATCCAGAACTCCTCATATACCGCCGGGAATCTCAGAAGACTAGAAAGGCTCCTTACTCTCCAGATGCTGCAGCCCGCCGCTCGTCGCAACCATCACCTGCAGAATAAACAAGAGCATTTTGCATGAGAAGGACGCAAACGTTGCATTATCAAACAAATGGCAAGAAAATACAGAAAACCATACGATTTTAAAAACGGTTCTCGATCCATCTGCACGTGGAATCCCTGTGTGCAGCAAGCAAACCTTTTTGCTTTCACTGCCTTATGACTTTGATGCATTTTTATGATTATTGAGAATAATTATTGTAGCAATGTTTTATTTATGAAATAAAGCCATCACTTCAGAAACTTTAAATCGCTGTACGCTGTAAATGTTAGAGCATTACACTATTTAACCTTGCTGTAGAAGTGCCAACCTCATTTGCCAGCAAGCATCACCTCACTCACTCAAACTACATGGATGATTTTCCCTGAGGTCGTTAAAACAGAAATCGATATGACCTAGTTTGTACATATCAAGGCTTCCTTAGGAAAATAGCAAATTGTCTTTCAGAGTTGATTTTTGTCATGTCTACTTGAATAGTGATTTCCTTTTTATGATCATTTCAGTATTTTATTGTTTCTCATCAACTGATTCCAACACTCAACACCTTTTTTTTTTTTTTTTTTTTTTTTAAATCTTACTTTGGCAAATGCCAAAGAATCAAGATTTCTGTGCAAGAAATAGATTTTAATGTGCCTGTGCAGGCTTTGAATGTTTCCCCCAGGTAGATGATCGGCTGCAGGACAAGTCCCAGGTTTGAGTGACTGTGAGGTAAAGGGCTCAGACTGCCAAGCTCTGCCCAATCTAAACGCAAAGCCAAAAAGAGATCTGTCAATCCCTCCTGATCATGTCAGCTGTATGCCTCCCTCATCTGTTTAACTGTATCTGAATAACCATGTATTGTTCACATACAGCTGTGTTTTCCTCAAAATGGTGGAATAAAAGTGGCAAATGCATTTGTTTTTAATTTGCTGTTTTCTTCTATAATAATAAAATGTCAACCACAGTGCTGAAACTCGAGTGTTGTTCAATCAGCGCCAACACACATTTTGCAAAAAAAAAAAAATCTAATTTAAATAAGGGTTTTGTTGTTCTGAATTCTAAATGATTCTGAGGTTTATATCCCAGTAGTAAATTGTACAGCTGTGGCGTGTGGTGGTTTGGGGCTGCCATGTTTAATTTAATCATCTAAATTCTCATTAAATTGCCTAATCTTAGTTGAAAGATGTTTTTGTTTTGTTTTGTTTTTAATTGTGATCATATCAACATGCCCCGGCAGCAACCTGACCTTTAAGAAGCAAATCAGGCTTTATATCCTCAGCTGTGGTTACTGAACAGCTAAAAGACGAGTTAAATAAATATATTGATAGGAGATAAATCTGCAAACTGCAGTTGATCTTTTATTCATTGAACCAAATACCAGAAACTCTTAATTGATCTGTTAATGGGAGTCCCCCCCCCCCCCAGGGTAATTAAGACGGATCCAAGGTGCTGCTGGTAATTATGTTGGATGAACTGAGGCCCGACTAGCCACGCCCCCTCCGGGCCACTGCGCGTTTCCCAGAGAGACTCCAAAGGTGTGAGGTCTCACTCCGTCTCTGTTGCTGGGCGGGAATCACATTAAGTCCTGATAGAAAGACTTCTGAAATTATTGCTGTATTTTTATTTTATTTTTTAATCTGACTGTGGAGAAAATTAGAAATATTGCACCAATTGATTGGAAATATCATTGGACTCCATCTGAACGAGCATGAATAAAACCTGTATGACATCAAAATCCAGGAACAAGAAATGATATATATAAATATATATAACAAAAGATATCGTGACAGTTCCCTCAATGCTGTTCTGACATGAACACATTATTTAAATAGAGAAAATAACATTTGTTCTGTGCCATAAATGGCTATTTGAAATTTGGTGTTGGTGACCACATGTCCACTTTTGGGGATTTCCCTTCCAAGATAAGTTACCGTGTCATGAACTGACTGACAGTGAAAGGCGGATAAGTGTGTGAGGATTTGCTTCATACTTATATTTAACTGTGAGCCTTGTTCCCGAAATAGGAAGAAGAAAGCTGGTGCTGATTATGGTCCCACAGCTGGCTCATAGGGGCCTGGTTTTTCTTCGTTTAGATTATGAATGAAGCATAAAGATTTTTGGGTTGGTGAGAAAAACATCAGCAATTTAATATAATTTTATAAATGTGGATATTTCCCACTTTCTACAATAAATAAAACAGTTTGGGGGTTTTTAGCTTCTAAAAAATGAATGTTATGAATGTGTTTACTTTGAATTCAGAGTAATATGTATTTTCACTGAACATTTCACAAACTATTGAAGTCAACAATAATTGAACAGACAAAATGATCAGTGGTGGATTTTTACACAGGGCCCATTTCTTTGCAACTTTACAACAAATGATTAATGAAATTATATGGACATAGATAATATAGAGCATTTCTTTCTCTCTGCTTTGTCCGGTTGGTAACAAAGTAAATTAGCGGATGTCAAAGTCCTTCAGGACGGCCCTGAGAGTTCACAGCAAAAATGTGATCATTTATTTGCACTATAATTCACTACAAGGCTTTTTTTTTATGTTTGGCTGTTTTCTAAGTGTTTATTTTAGTTATTATAACTTCTTATATCTTATTCTCTGCATTGCTTTTACTGATGGGATTTCATTTATCCTGCATGTTTTGGTTGTTTTTACTGGACTTTCTTTGCTCAAAGTGCTCTATAAATAAAGTCATCTTCATTATTATTACCATCATATTAAAGTAACACACATCAGAATGTGTAAGGATTTTGTCACAATCTGTAATAAACCCACGGAGATTCTTTGGAGCTTTCCCCCCTGCCGGGCTCTGTTTAATATCATTATTATTTATTTGCTCCTGCAGAGCGGCTCATCTTGCCACACGGAGACGATCTGCGCGCCGCCGCCGCTCCGGTGCGGTAGGTGGCAGCAGAACAATGCGGCGTTTCCTGTGCAGCCTCGCAGTCACAACAAGAAGAGGAAGAGGAAAAACGACAGCTCTGGATCGTCGTCGACTGCCTTGCGTGACAACACAGGGATCGCGTTCAGGCTTCGGGTATTAACATTTTTTGATTTCTCTCCTTGTCGCCGCCGGAACGAAATAAGCGACGCGGCGGTTTTGTTGCGCGCCCGCGTCTCCGCCCGTCCTCCGCCGCCTGTCGGCCCGCCGCTGCTGGCGGAGCCGCTCCAAAGGCTCCACAAACATGCCAATGGAGGCTTGCTGACCAAAATGGCTGGGCGCAGTGAAATGTGAA
This sequence comes from Remorina albescens, assembly GCA_034769265.1. Classification (NCBI taxonomy): domain Eukaryota; kingdom Metazoa; phylum Chordata; class Actinopteri; order Carangiformes; family Echeneidae; genus Remorina; species Remorina albescens. Next base: position 4,765,230 of record CM068478.1, on the reverse strand, counting down.
ATATTCTTGCTCAGGTTATCCGTTTTCCACGCGCCACGCCACTGTCACGCAAACGCGGCGGCGAAAACGCGCGAGTCAAGTCCGGGGGAAAAAAAAGTGTGTCTGTTTGTTTGTTTGTTTTGTTTTGTTTTTGTTTGTGCTGCTGTTTTGTATTTTCCTGAGTAACACTGCTGCGGCTTCCATCGCTGTTGGGGCCCTGTCGGATCTTTTTTTTTTTCTCCAAAGGCTTTCTGCTTGATTGATTTGGACAGTCTTTTCCCTTTTTTTTTTTCTTTTTTCTTTTCTTTTCTTTTTTTTTGGTTTGTTTGTTTGTTTACTCTTTTGCTTTTTTTTGCGTGCGGAAATAAAAGATAAAAGTCACGTCATTTGCATGTCGCTCCAAAAAAAAGTTGATGCAAATGTGTTGTTGTACAGTTGAACCTGTGTGTTATATCAGAGGAGACGTGCAACTGGGGCTCCACCCTCAGCTGTGCACTTTGACTACATCTCCTGTTCTGTTGTGGAAATCCAAATATCTGACTTCTTCCTGTGTCTCCCTCCGCAGGTTGCTCCTATTTGACCTGCAACATGTCTGATTTACTGAGATATATCGACTATGACCACAAAGCCACCTTCCTGAAGATGCTCAACCAGCAGAGGATGGAAGGTGAGCACTGTGACGTGGTGGTGGTGGTGGAAAACATAGAGTTCAGGGCTCACCGCTGTGTCTTGGCAGCCTGTAGCAACTATTTCAAAAAGCTCTTCAAGAAGCAGAGCGACGAGGACAACTCCATCGTGGAGTTGGACTTCATCCGCTCCGACATCTTTGAGGAGGTGCTCAATTACATGTACACAGCCCGGCTCGCCGTCAGGAAGAAGGACATCAATATGATGATGTCGTCCGGCCAGATCCTGGGGATCAACTTCCTGGACAACCTGTGCACCCAGAAACGCGAGCTGACCAACATGAAGACCCGGGAGAACCAAGCACCTGGCGACCACGGGATGAGAGCTCAGGACGCCATCCTGAAGGAGCTGGCCATGGAGGAGGTGAGGAAGAACAGCTTCTATGACCAGGGGATGGATAGCATGGGGCCCGGCGGCTCGCATGTGTCTCAGCCACACAACTACAACACCAACATGGGCAAAGACCCGCACAGTCACGGCTGGGGCTCCTCCTCCTCCAGCGACATGAAGCTGGAGTACCTGCTGTACGGCCACCGCGACCACGGCTCCTGCCAGAGCACGGGAGCGAAGCCCATGGACCACAACGCCAAAAAGGAGCGTCTGCTCACCGCCAACCGCCCGTACGGTTGCGAGCACTGCCCCAAAGCCTTCACCACCGCCGCCCACCTCAAGGAGCACCTGAAGATCCACTCGGGCTTCAAGCCTCACCGCTGCGTGGTCTGCGGCAAGGCCTTCATCAGGGGGCCCGACCTGAAGAGGCACGAGAGGGTTCACAGCAACGAGAGGCCTTTCGCATGCCAGCTGTGTGAAAAAGCCTTCAAGCACAAGTCCCACCTGAAAGACCACGAGCGGCAGCACCGAGGCGAGCGGCCATTCAACTGCGGCTCCTGCGACAAAGCCTTCATCAAGGCGTCGGATCTGAAGCGCCACTGGAACACCATGCACAGTGGCAACCCCCGCAGACAGATGTCCCTGTCCCCCGCCGCCTCCCAGCACGGCCAGGGGGACGCCGCCGACCAGAGAGACTGGAAAATGGAGACCGGGCCACATTCGCACAACTCGGGGGACTGTTAAATCTGCAGACGCGCCGAACACGCACACATACTGACACACAGACACGCACACTTAAAAAAAAAAAAAAAAGTAAACACACTGACACAACCAGAACCCCGTGACGGGCTGACGGCCTGATGTCACACGGACAGTGATCGGAGTGAGTAACGAGATCAGAGCATGTTCATAAGACTGTCGGGCTGTATTATTATTCCTTAAAGAAAAAAAAAAGTTATGTCAAAACAAAATGGTTTTCTTTCCACCTGTAAAATCATGTAAATGTTTAGTTCACTCTACTATACATATATTTTTCACAAAGCATCCTTGCTATCTAGACTGGGGGTTCTCATAACATTATCCTCTTTTACTTTTATGGGATATGTAACATTTAAATGTTTGTTTAACCTTTACTGGATTTTATGGAGATTACAGAGAGCAGCAGAATTGAAGGGGGCGGGGGGGGGAGATTTTTTCTGCATAACATTTGTTGCATTGAGTATATTCATGTGGATGTTTTTAATGGATGTTTAGTTGTATTGATTGATATTACACTGTAAGAGTAAGAGTCACCATTTTTGCATTTGAGACAGATGATACCAAAGTCTTGGGCCTTTGAGGGATTGTCTTTCCGGACTGTCCTGCCCAAGCAACTGGCCAACTAGATTTACTGTTATACAGTATAACTGTCATCCAGCTATCAACAGGTAATGATAGATGTCTGTATATACTGTAGCTTAGTTTGTTGCACAATTAGAGTACACAATAATGAATTATGCACATATAACATTGTCCTACTCCTACACTTTGACAATAAACACCATTTGCTGTGTTTTATTGTTTTTTGCACAGTTTGGTTTTTGTTGAACTCATTTTTTAGTATTTATCTGCAAAAGCCAGAAAAAAAAAAAAATCAGCCTTACAGCAACTGGAAACCTGCTTTCAAGTGTTAGATTTAGAAAATGCGTTTAATTTGGTAAGATCCAGTGTTTTGTGGAGATTAGAGGCAGTTGGAGGTGTCGGTGACTCGTACAGGGGCCCCATCTGTTAAACGGAGCTTGTAGTTTTGACACGGAAAATGATCTACAGGTGAAATTAGTGTCATCTTAAGCTTTGAACGTTTGAATTGCATTTGAAACATTCCAGTGAACTTTTTCCACTGTTTATAGTGAACAGTCAAACACTGAGGTCAGAGAGGAGCTGCAGGTGTTTGTAGCAACAAAGTCTGTTTCAGCAACTTCTCGGACTCATTAGTGAACGTGAAATGTCAAACTGAAGAATCTTAAAGCTGCAGTATCGACTTATTTCGTCCGTATGACCACATTGCAACAAAGATCCACCTAGGACAGCAGTCTAATATAAGAACCAGGTATGGGGCGAATGAACGCTCCCATCAGTGTTTAATATGCAAATTATTTCTTTTGGTTAATTTTTGTCTAGAAATTTCCCCCAGATGAAGTCTTGAAATGTCATAAATCTGCAGAAAATCCTCACATTTTGAGATTCAAATTATTCTAGTGATCAAAAATAGTTGGAGTAGTTTCATCTTGACTAAGTGATCACTGAACAAATAATTGCAGCTCTGCTAATAACAACAACAACAACAATAATAATAAATAATAACCATAATTACAGGAACTGAAACAGCTGAAGTTTTAGTCATACTTCAGGGTCCAGTTGAAGTTGCTCCGAGCAGAGCTGCAGCGCCTCAGGCCTTGTTTTGTTTATGGGCCTGGTCTATGCAAACAATCAGCAGCTCTGCCCACCCCCACCCGACCCTGACCTCCACCAGGCTACACCTTCAGGTCTGCTCGGCCTTGCTCAGCTCCTTCGCTCTGACTCTGAAGTGAAACTTGACCTCTTGGTGACCTCGCTGTTTCTTGAGGGCGAAAGACACAAAAATCCAGCGAGACAGGCGCCCAACATGGCTGAACTCTGTTCATCTGGTAAAAGTTTCCAGCAGCTCTTCTATACTCTGCATGCAACACTAGATGGTGCCCTGTTCACAGTGACTGACCTGCTGCTGCCCAAATTGACCCGCTCATGCTGAACTGTCCAGGACCAGAGGGCAGGGCCGATGATACCAGTTGAACCAGTGCAGTAAAACTTGATGGGGTTTTATTGATGGAAATACGAGCTCGCCGGAGAGCACATGTGGCGGCTGTGTTAAGTATATGCACTCTCACACCTCGGTGTTTTGCATATGTTTACTTCCATCTGACTCTAGTGGTTGGAGGGAGGCCAGTGTAGTATGAGGGTTTCACAGACAGCCAGTGCTCTGTGTGTTTTTGTGTGTGATGTCTGTGAGATGGAGATCTCTGCTCTCTGCTCTCACTATGGACTGAGTAGAAGGTCCCCAGATCTGGTGCTGTGTGCCGGATGTTTCTTACATCCATCCATTCCTCAGTGTCAACAAAGGAAGAGTTTGATCTCCTGTAATTTGGGCTGAAACAGTTTGTTGGAAAACTGACGTCAGTGTGTAATGGAAAAGGCGGGCCGTGCCTCACTGATGTCAGTAGATGCCTGAGATCTGTTTTCTGCATTTCCTGGCCCTGCTGCACTCTATATGTGTGTGTGTCCATTAAAATCATTGAATGATGCAGGATATGGGTTTTGTATCACATTGTTGGACTGACGGGGGCTGGGTGTGTGTGCCTTTGTGTCGTGACTGCCTGTGCATGCTTGTGTGTGTGTGTGTGTGTGTGTGTGTGTGTGTGTGTGTGTGTGTGTGAAGAAGGCTTGAAATGTAATGTCTGCATTTGTGTGAGCACCATGGGATTTGAGTGATGTGGGCTTATTGTGTGTGTGTGTGTGTGCTCAAGTGCATTTATATGTCTGCGCATGCAATGTATGCGTGTTTATGCATGTATAATGCCTGGCAGCAGGGGGTGGCGGGTGGCGGTGGTGGGGGGGGGGGGGGGGGGTGTGCACTCATGCATGCGTGTGTGTGCGTGCATGCATCCGAGAGTGTTTTCGTGTTTGTGGGTTCAAATGAACACTATATGCATCCACAATGAGCTCTGTGTTTGTGCACGCACACCACTGAGTGAGTGACAGGAGGCAAGTGAGTGTGCATTCATGCATGGGCTTCTCTGCGTGTTCCCATCCGTGCCTGTGCCTGTAGATTGTGCATCAGTATGGAGGACTGTGTGTTTGTTAATGTGTGTGTGTGTATGCCATTCCTTATTTGTTTTATATATGCATGAGTTTGCACGCATGCGTGTGCATGCAAATGCTCATATCATCACTATTTAGGGAATTTACGTGTCAGCAGGCTTAATGCTATAATGCAGGTAGTCATTGGAATGCATTTGAATATAATATGTGTGTGTTTGTGTGTTTTGGGGGGGTTGTATTAAAGTTGTGTGGGCCTGTGTGTTCAGAGTCAGATAAGTTTTTGTGGCTGTGTGTGTGTGTGAGTTCACAATGCAAGCACAGTGTGCGTTTGCATGTATGTGTATATATGTGTACAGTGAACACCCGGTTTCCATTACCCCGGCCGGCGTGGCTCTCTCAGCCAGACCACAAACCTCCTGTCTCCACTCTGGCTCCACCCAGCGCTGCCACAGGCTTCCCAGAAAAGAACAGCGTCTAATTAAAAAACTTTAATTACATCCATCTCATCTCTCTCTCTGTCACACACATACACACACTTGGGGAGAATAAAACAACTGTATACAAACAATTCCATGTGATAAATGGCCATGAAAGGCAAAGCCAGCAGTTTTTTTTTTTCTCCTCCTCCTCCCAGCGGAGCGGCTTTTAATCAGAGTTGTTGACATCCATGAGCCGTATAGTCTCCTGTGATGTCGTCCTCCACTTAAGGACTTCGCCATTATGGTGTCTCTCCACTCTGCTATCTTTTTTATGTCTTTGATCTGAACTTAAACCAAAAAAAGGCCAAAATCTCTCTTAAATCTATGGACAAATGAGGAGACAACAAGCCACTGGGTAGCCCCAACACAACACACAAGACTTTTCAGGCTGAGAGAGACAAAATGACCGCTAACAACAAGGCTCTTAACTTCCTTTTTGTCTCTATATTTCCATTGTGCCTCTTTTGACTGTGTTTTATGTCTCTTTTTAGTCACTTTGTGTCTCTTTGTCACAGATTTTATCATACTTTTGGGTCTCTTTATGTCTCATTTTGTGCTTTTTCATAATCTTAGTGTGTCTTTATAGCCACTTTTTGCCTCTTTATGTCTTTTTGTAGTTGTTTTACTGCTTTTGCATTGAATTTACATCTTCCTAGTTGTTCTAGCTTGGCGTCTCTTTGTGATTAAATTGTAATGCTTTGCGGCCATCTTGTATTGTTTTGGGTCCCTTTACTTTAGTGCATTGTGTCATTGATCTCATTTTGTGTCTCTTTGTAGTCACTTGGTTTCTGATGAGCGCATTAACTAAACCACCCATGTGAATATTTACTGTATAAAGAGACAGTCAGGCCAATGAAGTGATTTGTCAGGCAGCACTTAAAGTATGACACAAATGTCAAATAACTCTGGATTAATGGCTCGTCTTCAGCGTGATCGTCACATAAATGAGGAATGTTTCTGGAGGTCCAGGAGGGTTTTCATTCACCACCTCAAACACAAGAACTTCTATCTGAGCGGCTCCTTCCTTCCCCATCAGACCTCAGGAGCAGGTTTATTAACTGTGACCCAGTGCGTCCACACACAAGGTCCGTCTTTGTCGATGTGCGTGGCGTTGACCTGCAGCCTCGGGGTTATCAGTCCATCTCCTCGGGCCCATGAGAAACCGGCTGGATCGCTGCGATCTGCCCGTAGGAGGTATAATTCAGGGTCCCGGCCAGATGTTCCAGCTGAGAGATTACAATCATATCACTCTTCAGGCCTGCTCACCCTCTCCCATGTCACTGTGCCCCCCTCCGCCTTCTATCTTTTGTCTAATTCGAGTCCTTGTCTCCTCTTATCTCCGTACCTTTACCACCTGCCCTGCTTCCTCTAGCTCTACCTCACCTTTTTTTTTAATATGTTTCTCCCTGTCGTCCTGTTTTTTCCTCCTTATCTTTCTTTCTGTTCCCCCTATTCCATTTCCTCTGCCAGCACTTCTTCTTCCTTTATTACTTCCCTTCTCTTGCTTTAAATTCACTCCTCATTTCCTCCTCATTTTCCTCCTTCCCTCCTTCAGTCCTTTATCATCCCCCCTTGCTCCTGCCATGCCTTCCCTCCATTTTTTCTCTACTCACATCATCACTTTTTTAATTGTCTCCTTTCCTCTCCTTACCTACTCTCATCTCCTCTCCTTACCTCCTCTCCTCTCCTCTCATCTCCTCTCCTTACCTCCTCTCATCTCCTCTGTTTACCTCCTCTCCTCTCCAGCAGAGATAACAACCCAGGGCTGTCTTTAGTCAAACACAGTGCAGGCTGTTCTCCTTCCCCTCCCTTTTCCCCCAACCTTCCTCCCCCTCCTCCTCCACTGTTCTTATCAGTCTCATCCAGGGAGGTCTCACTCTAATGAAATTCCCCTGCTGATCACAGTGACGGATCTAAAAGGCAGCATTTGTTGGGGCGAACATCTGGGGAGAAGCTGAAGGCATGAAAAGGAAAAACAGCTCTAATCAGATGATAAAAAATGCTACCTGTAATCTGTCCCAATCACGAATCTCAGACGTAAACATTTTGCAAATTAGAATACATTTGTGAACTCTGGAGGTCACGTCCTCTGATTTTTACCAACCTGATGTTCAACAGACTGAAAGATCTCACATTACACATGAACGACTTCAGCACTCACATAGTTTAGGTTGATATATTTCATATTCAGTACTATTTTGAGAGATATCACTACCACATGGTTTGGGGTTCTTGAGATTTTCTGCAGATAAAAAAAAATTTTTGTTTTCATTTTTCATTATTTAACTAGATAGGAAGTCATTTTCAAAAGAGTCAGCCAAGAGTTCCACCGGACTGCAGTTTCCTGTGTTAAAATAGTGATGCATCCATGATATTATATCAATATAAACGTTAGTGAAGAAGTGAAAAGCTGGATATAAATTTGACTTTATAGCGTTCTGATCAATCTGACTTCATAATCCTATATTTCTCTCGTTTTAGAAATAAATATACCACCAAATGATTCTTCACAGGTCAGAGTTTAGTTGCTTTTTTTGGTTTGGTTTTTGTTTGAAAAATAATATTACTGGCAAACCTTTCCCAATTCTCATCTTGAGAAAGAATCAATAAATCCCCAGTAGAGCATTTAACTCAACACATAAACACAGCGAGTCTAACCAGTGGTGGGATTTGGTTTGAGTTGATTTCCTCCCCGACCTCACACTGTCCGCTGCGAAAAGATGGCGCAGACAACCCTGATTTACTTGCATGACACAAGAAATTATACAAATAGCATTTCACTCAAAGGCTTTTTGGAAAAGTCGAATATCTTTAAAAATCGGCTTTGTAATCATTGCCAGATGAAACACAGGGGGAAGAGAAAGACAGCCTGCTCTCTTGTCTCCTTTCGCCTCTCAGATTATGATTCCACCAAAATAATGTTATTCTGTGGTTTGGAAACAGGCACTGTGTCTTTAAGGCAGAGTGTTTTACGCTGAGCTCCCTGTTCACAGTGATGCTACTTGTGATTTAGACGTGTGTGTTGCGGTTTTCATGGTGCACGTCAACCCGTGTGTCACAGAGGTCTTGTTAAAGTGAACGCAAAGGTGAAGCAAACATCTCATTCAGCTGAATGTTAAGTGCATCCTCAGAGAACAATAGCCGCGTTAAAACATATGGATGTATGTGAGTTGGCCTGAGGGTGAGAGTCTCTTCGTCCTTTTTTCGCTCAGCAGGTGTTCAAATATCAGTCGTCAGTGTGTTTCTTCAGTCTGTGTCTCTGGGAGTGCTTTTTGTTTTGATGTTTAATCTGAGGCCGTCCCCGCTGAGAGCAAATAAATGATTAAAGGTATCGCTTCAATCTTTTTCCGCTGAGCCTCTCGATGTCGTGTCTGTGTCTAAAGTATGGAGGAAAACTTTGATGTCAGCCTCAGTTCATGAGAAGGGGGCCTCTGTTTTCTCCTGCCAGACCAGCAGACCCACACTGGGCACAAGGTCACAGGGAGTCCCTGAAAATATTGACTCATTACAAAAGCATGTGTGTGGCGTGATTTCTGTTTCATAGAGTTCCTCTGAAATAGAACAGGAAATCAAAAAGCAGCGAATCCAGGTAACAAACCTGATACAACACAGAGCTCCTTTTTGTTTATTCTAAGCTAAGCTGACCTCTTTTTGGTCAAATAGCGCTACAGCATAGTGATGAAGGCTGGTATCAATTTTCTTATCTGACTTTGTTTGGTTTTTGACACAACGCCAAACAAAACATATCTGTTTTTTGTGGCTTTATGGAGCAAAATGTTCCTTTAAAATGATCCTCCACTGTTCCAAAACACATGGTTTCTGATAGCACCTTTCATTAAATATAATTGCAGGTTACCAATTCTACTTGCTTTGTATACAAATAAAAAAGATGATGAAGGCACAATAGAATATATGAAACATGGTTTAACTACTTTTTTGATGATAAAAGCGTTTCACCGTCACGGGCAATCAAGTCTCAGTCTAACAAGTGTTTGCTGGGAAGTGCGGTGAAAGAAAGCACCGCAGCAGTGAGCATGTAAGCGCCACAGATGTCACTAAAGTTGAAGCAATGCAAACCCGGGTGATTAACACTTTAAACATCTCCCTCCATGGTGCGCTTTCATCCCCCTAACACATGACTCACATCAGTCCAGGGCCGCCGTTATCAGCAGCTGTGGCCCCCTCAGTCCGGTCCACAGAGACCTGCTCCATGAACAGGCCTTGTCTCAAAGCCATCGCCAAGTGGTCGACATCGCCGCAGCTGAAGGTTTTGAACTCACGATCTGGCAACAAGCAACCGAGATCATGTAATGTGGTTGAGCAGAGATGGTTTAGCAGTTATTCTGTTTTCAAAGGAAATCTTTTCATTCTCCAGGTATTCCCCACCAGCCCACAAAACTGATCGAAAGATAGCAGCGGAAAGATCTGAGTCGCTCGCCGTCATTGAATGAACATACTTGCCGGGGAATTATCTGAAGCCGTGTTTATCCACATCAAACATGAAGTGGCTTTAAGTTCTTTATGCTTACAGGCTCAAATGGAGATGTAAAGTGGACATTTCTTTGACATATTCCCACAATCTAAGATTTCAAACCGAGGCTTAGTGAAGGTAAAGTCTCAGGCCAAGGAATCAAGGACTTCTTTTACATTTAAGTATGGGATGGGGTGGGGTTGGGGGGTCACATTACTCAGATGCCTAAAATCCAACGTGCTGCCATAAACACCTCGTACAGAAGGTTGGCGGGCCGCTTTCAAAGGGTCTTCAATCCCCTCGGGCCCAGCAGTTGCTGTTTTGGCACAAAACGAACAGAGTGTGCGAGGAACAGGTGGAACAAGGACGATGGTGCCGCTACGGGAAGGCTCAAAAGTCTCACATCAGTGAGACTGTAAAGATAATGCTGCTTAAGAGCAACAAAAACAAGGAGCAAGTGGATATTAGCTTGACTCATCCTGGACTGCAAATAGGCTTATGGGAGTAGAAGCGTGTGAATGTAAACAGGATACGGCGCTGACTCTAATTCTATACACACACTCACTTAGCGCATGCCTTTCCCTCCAGTGTACACACACCTACGACACTGTCAGATGGGCTTTCCCAAAGGTTAAAGAAACATTGATTCAAAGGCTCCCTCTGTGAATAATTCGCCAGCTCGATAAAGCTGATTAAGGGCTAGAAACTCGAGGCGAGTGGCGTGGAAAAAAGAAAAAGTGGGTAAACTCTGAATGTGCACTTCCTGTTCACCCATCAACACCACCTTCCACACACACACACACACACTCACATAAACTAAACATGTGTATAGGTGTTGGGCAACAGGCCTGATATCTGGTTTTAAACAGAAACATGTGATCTCAAGTGTTTTTTATGCATCATGTCACGCAGACGGACGAAGGACGAAGGAGGGGATGTGATTTATTGATGTCTCCTTTATCACTCTCCACACCTTCACTATTTCAGATGTTCAGCTATTGTTGTTTTTTTTTTTCTAAATGTAGGTTAAAGGTAAAGGACTTTCCCAGAGATGACAACGATTAATCTGTTTGACTTGGACGTGGACACATTTTTTTCCAGTCAAAGAAAAGGCTGCTCATTGAAACATATCGACTGAGTTAATGGATAAAAATAATTCAGTATACGCGTCTTACTTCTCTCATTCATCGCTGTCAATTACGGACTCTTTGGGTATTTTATTAGATTAATCACAGCGTAGTTCATGTGGGGACTCAGTGAGGATCTTATCCTGGTGAAACTTGTTTCTTCCTGGTGTAACCTTTGCTTGTATAATTATCTTTTTTCCCAGTTTTGTTGTGGATTATTATGTTTATTGTTGATGTGGACTAGATATAGATATAGAACAATACATTCTGATTTCTGAATTATAAAAGATCTGACTCAACCTTTATTGGGTGTCTGCGTACACACAACATACCAAGGATCCAGTAAAATCTGTGAGAGCGCGATAATATTTTGAGATATGTCACTTTGGGTGGCTGATGTCTGCTAAGTTATAGTGCAATAAAAAAAGAATAAAACTCATGTCCTCCATCTGCTCTGCTCTGAAAGTGCAATAAACAACAACGAGCTTTGGCCAAAAGGCTTGTTTCCCTTTTTTGTATTTAAAAATTGGAATACAGATCAATGTTAGGAGCAGTTACACAGTGTGAACTTCTCCATTGCTGCCATTTTTATCATTTTGAACCAGAGTGTCACTAAAGTTTTAAACCTTTTTATAGGCTAATCTTTGAATAATATTTTGGACTTTAAGTGATCATGTCTGTTTTCTTTGGTGATCTGGACCTTCAGTGGATTGATGTCATTTATCTGGAACTGTTCTCAGTGAGCAGGAAAACCCCTCCAACACATCCCTTTACATCCAGAGCCGAATCCACTCGGACACGCTGGAAAAATTCAGTGTTTGAGCCCCCCCTTTTTTTTGTTTCACTTTTTTTGAAGAGGCTCCGAAACGTGAACAGCCCACTCCAATCTGCGTCTGTGGGCTGCTGGTTCACATTCAGGCGGTCGTCTAATGAGAAGCATTCCTGCCTGAGAAAGAGGAAAAGATGGCCGGTCTGCAAGTCCTTTAATTTTCAAGATTTGTACCTTTGATTTTGGCTTACCCTTAATCACCCCACTCCAACAACACCAGGTTGCCTGCGTGCATGGGTGTGTGTGTGTCTGGGTTCACACATGTGGTTTTGGGTAGCCTTCAAGGGCAGGCCACATGTTGCTGGAGCTGCTATCTGTTTGGCAAAGGTGGTGCTGCAGATGAAATGTGATAGGCGCAGTTTTGGTTTTTTTTTTCTTTCTGCCTCTGTCCCGCAGTCAGGAATGCAGACAGCTCTGTCAGGAATATGTCATTACCCCCAAACGGAGAGGGATCTGATGATGCCCTGACTGATCAGTCATGTCTGGCTCCTGTGTGTCAGGTCCCATGATCGCACACACATCGATCCACTGTACAACAGGAACCCATACGTACGGTGCTATAAAATAACAAACAATGGTTCACTTGAGTCTGATTGATTTTTTTTTTTTATGCCCATAAGAACTCTTTAACTAGACTAAAATACAAGCAAGTCCCCATTGATGCCAAAAAAGGAACTTTCAGGCATTATGTAGTACATAAAAAAATCCAATCAAGGCCAAATATCTTGTTAACACAAGAAATACTACATTGTAGTGGACAGTTTGGTAAAATATCCTACAAATTTTTTGGATCTCAAATCTATGTAGGTGTGCTGCGTTGACAATATCCTACATTTCCCATGATGCATTTTGCCCAGTTCTGCTCCATTCAGCCATGTCGCTGCAGGTGTTTTGGTTTTCCAATCAAGTCAACCAGACAGAAACTCAAAAGAACAAGACACCTCATGGCTGCACGACACCAAGTGAGTGTTTAACAAAAATACTGAGCCTTTAGAAAATGCCCTTTTTTTGTTCTTAAAGTCATGTTTGCTGTTATACTTTGGAGAAGGATCAAACACTCAAACTGTCTACATTTGGCTGTTGCTGCACAGATATGAGATAAAAACATCACAGACTCAGAAATTTAGACAGATTTAGTAACTAAAAATTTCCTGCTGTTGAACTTTAAACCTCAGTTTGTTTCAGATCTTAATGAGTTTATTTCCACTTTCAAGTCTGTCGATTTAGTCAGCAGATAAAGTTTACTCATTGATCCGTGCGTTCAGAAGTACAGTGCTTATGGAGTTTCTCATAAACTTTTCCATAAAGGTTTCAGCGTTTCCTCACTGAGCCTATGTGTCAACAAATCCAACTACAAGACACCTGGACAAACTGGACCCGCCGATGAATGCCATGTGAACTAGTGAAAGCTCTACAAGAAGCTGGTAAGTGAACGTGTTTGTTTTGCCAAACTGTTATTTCTACTATGAATGACAGTCGTGTCAGAAGTGATGAGCACTTTTTGTTCAGTCAGTTCAGATTGTCCTTCAGCTTATTGCGACAGCTGCATGCTGTCAGTAGAAGATCATCTGGGCTCGGTTGTCTCACATCTGCCTAAAGAGAGTTTTGTCAGGACAGTTCTCATCGCTCTTTGACATTGACCCAGATGTTGAACCTTCTGGAGCCAAGAAATTTACTTGCAGACTGATTTCATGCAAGCTTTTGACTGTGTGTCTGTTTTGTCCACCGAGATGAAAGTCTTAGGTAATTGAAGCATTTCAGACATCGCCTTGTTTCAGAGGTCGCGTGGTTTTGTTTGAATGAAGACAATGAACTTTTCACCTAATATTTTGACTTGAAAATTTGGCTTTATGGTGTCTGCGGAAATATTTTTATACTTAACACGTCAGACATCTTCTCCAGTAGGAATCCCAGAAATCTAAAGATATTCAGCACCAATGTTTTGGTGTTGTTTTCTTTTCAGATTTTTTTTTTGGGGGGGGGGATGAGAAACTACTCATTCTCAGCACCTTAATGGAGCATTTATCAGCGAAAGAGAGTGAATATTGGATTTTTGATTGTTGGGAGGCCAGAAACACTAGTCCTAGTGAACACTATTGTTGTGTGTTGTGTGTGTTCTGTCAGCTAAAACATTCCCTATATCGACTTTATGAGGTGTTAATGTTGGTGTTGCACCTGCATTTTGTTTCGCTGACTCCAAGAAGCTTATGTTCAGTAGCTGCACTTTAAAACACAATGGGCGAAACATTGCAATAAAAAAAAAAAAAAAAGGATTACAGATTACCTTAGTTTGTTAAAATAAGTGAGAAATCGCTGGATGGCCCCACAGTTTGATTTCCCCCATAAAAACTGACTTTAATATCTGCTTACAATGAAATACTCCGTTCTCCAATCTTTTTGGAAGCAGCTTCCACAGCCTCCAAATGATGGACTATCACTCCGCTTGGCTTTGTCGACAGAATTTACCAGAGATCGTCTTCATCCAAACACAGAGGGGGGATAATTCTAACACTGTGGGGGTTACCGTTCGGTGCTCACTGCGTGGAGAGGCAGCCAGCGGAGCGGGACTCCTGCGGGTCAGAAGCCTCAGAGCTGTGGAACAGATGCACACCATTAACTCAGGCTACTTCAGATTAGTCGCCTTTTGAAGTTCAAGTTCCTTTTTTTTTTTTTTTTTGTGACATTTTCTTTTGGAGACCAGCGATGCTTTGTAACCTGAGACAGAAGCGAGGTTTGGGTGAGGAGGGAGGGAGAGGTGTCTTGGGGTTCTTTTCGGGTGGTCCTCCCCGGGAAGAGGAATGCTGAGAGTTTGCCTTTGAGCTCATACAGATTGTTCTGTCACTTGGTATCTGATTTGGCTCTCAGACCTTAAACCTCACCACCTGCAAACATTTGTTAGACCCTCAAGCTGAACTAAAAATCCATCTTTGTGTTCACCCGTTAATCCTTCATACCAACGACCCCAGTTGGCCAATCTTAAAACTTGATGCACTGAACTGAACCGACCCACATTCAACTGAACAAAAACACTTTTAAATCATATTTATTTCAATATTAAATAGTAATGATTTAAAGAAAAAGTGAATCATTTTAATTTAAAGCCTTGGACATGAGACCACAACAGTTGTATTTGTTTTTTTGTTTTTTTTGCCATGAATTAAGATAAATTTGATTTAAAGTATCTTTTTATTTGTACTATTTCAGAAAGGTATTACATTATATATTACCGAATCAATGTTTCCATGTGGTGTGTCCTTATTTTCACCCCACGTGTGACCTTTTGCTCAAATAATATCAGCACTAATGTAGTGAGAAATAGTTTTGAGGTAAAAATACAATCCTACGGTACGTTGCCTCTTTTAATCCCATATGATTCATTTCATCTGTCGCTGCTGTTACTGTACCGGGAAAATCAACATGTTGATGACAAAGGCCCCTAAAATAAAGTATGATGACAGATTTAAAGCTGGTCCTGCTGCTCTTCACTACTCGTGACGCCGTTGGGGGGGGCTGTTCACGGGGCAGAGGCGCCTTTAGTCCACTGTATCACACTCACACGTGTAAAAGAAAACTCCAGCAGTTTTACACATCACAGTTTATAACTGGATCTCTGGGGTTGAAGGGAAAATCTTAGCTGTGTAAAATATAATCTATTAAACACATTTCTCTTTGAGCTCTGAAGTTTGTTTTTTTTTTTCATTGCAGACCATGTGAACATCTGTACTTTTAATTTATTCTGATTCATTCATTTCTAAAATTTCAAAATGACACCAAGATATAGTATATCTAGCTGAGCTGCAATTTGTCTTTCAAGTGGAGGTCTTCTAAAGCTTATTACATCTTAAAATAAAAGCCGCTGATCAGCCAAATGCAGCAGAAAACGGCACAGATGTGGGTGGAAAATACTGAGGAGTTATCAAATAAAGGATTTAGGAACCTCTGGGCCATCATAAAATCTTTATAAGGACTGTAAAATCTGAACATACATATATGTTAATAATGAGTTTTTTTTACAACCCCAAAGACATAAAAAAATATTTACGCCATCCCATCTGAGATTTTCTCCCGCAGCCTTTGCTTAAACAGAGGAAGTTAAAGAGCGACGCCTGACAGAAAAGCACTGCCAGTTGGTGACACTGCGGCAACAAACACGTGTGATCTCCTGCAGTTAAAAACAAATGTTGTATTGAAGTCTATGGAAAAATGGCCCTACTTCTCACTCAGTAAATGTTTTCCCAAATGTTGTTCAATGCAACAAGATGTTTTTTGGTCATTTATAAATTATGGTCCCATTTAAAGGAAACTATACCAGCCGGGTATCTATCAGGATTTGGCATCATTAGCTCCGCCTTCGCCTCCAAATATGGAAGTTACTCATTTCAAAAACCAACATGGCGATGGCTCATATAAAAACTGGAGGCTTCCAATCAGCAGTTCTCACGCCAATAGGTGACAGTGGATCGACACATGGGTACTCAATCTATTTTCCAGTGAGAAAAGTTATAATGAACACAAAGATATAAGCAGAGGCTGCAATTTAATGTAAATGATATATGTGATAAACTTAATCAGGAACATTGTTTGGAATCAAAACTGCTACGTGTTATTGATTTACAAAGCATGCAGGCATTTTTTGTCAAAGGTTGAGGTCTCATTTATACTTTGCATCTATGAAATGGAAACCAAATGTGTATAAATGATAAATTACTTGGCTTAAGTCTTCCACATATGTGTCGCAGAATGGGATAAATGTATTCCTTCTCCCTGCACTGTGCAAAAGGCTGCACGCAAGAGAAAAGAAATGGCATTTAACACTAAACATTCACGTCTTTAGCTGAGTGGCGCTGCAGCTTTGTAAATTAAAGGGCACAAAAGTGATGGCTAATAAAGGAAAGCCGCATGAAAATAATAATGCAAGCTCACCATAAAACTTGATGGAAACTTGACTGTGTCCATTCAAAGCAGCCAAAAGAAATATTCTGATGGTGCTCACCACTTCTGAGGAGCTCTGTTTAAATAGCAGTGAGTAGAAAAGTTATGATTGGATTGTTTTTTTGTTTTTTTTTGCTTTAAAGTAATAATTGTGTGGATTAGCTGACCTGAAATTTAAACTGGTTTACTCATTTTAAGATCAATGCCCATGGTTTCCCTCAATCAGAGGAGTGACGACAACAAACTGGATTAAAACGATGCGCAATATCTGGAACATTGTGTTTTTCCTAAAATCTGCAGCTGCGTTTGTGAGATTTTTTTTAACAGATTACAGAATGCAGCCACTCTGAAGGATTATGAGGCAAGTGTTAGAGATAGTTTAGATATTGTATGACATTTTCCTCAGTTGCTCTTCCATCTGTTTCCAACATGCTGGAGGGACCAGAAAAAAAAAAAAAAGAAAAAAAACACAAAAAAACCCCATCCCTGTCAAGAGACGGAGTCAGTGAAATGTTTGAAAATCCATTGCCTCACAACTCATCAGTAATGAAGTGTTTGGGGGGGGGTGGTTTCGGGCTGTGTGACAAATCCTCTGCAGGGTTACTAATGGCTCTACGAGTCAAACAACACTTTGTGCAAACTATTAATAAACTAAAGTCTGAGATGCTTTAATTAATCAGGATCTCTTGAGGTGACAGACTTTACTCAATATTTCACTTTAGATGGTGACGGTGAGGGAATCACATCTGGACTCTCCGATGGGTGGACGCTGTTAGGTCATTCAAGTAAAGCTCGAGATTTTTTTCTCGTAGCTATTAAGTCATTCCCAGCCAGACTGAAACTCCTTTGTCTACCATCTGCTCTATTTGGACATCTCCTTAGCTGGTCCTGCTTTCGATCAGAGCATACGTTCGTTGGCTTCTTATTTTGTGTCTATAAGATGTGCAGCTAATCCGACATGATGACACTTTCTGTAACAGAATGTTCAGCGCCACCAACTGGCTTTCCAAAGCTCCCAGTTTTCATCAGCAAATTAAACTGGATGGGTTAAGCTACTAACAAATGTTTGTACACAGAGAAAGATTGTAAACTCCGGCTCCTACCTGATGACTGCAGCCACTTCCCTGCTTTTCATGTGTTTACAGGAAATGTTAGTTGTTTACAGCGATCATTCAGTTTGTTGTTCACTGTTGTCGTGTTTCCATTTGTTGTATTTTTTGGGCGGGGAGTTGTCGATGTCTTTGGTTGGTACGTCTTGTGGTTTAATGCTGTTTCCTGGAGACTTGGAACCAATAAAGGTGACTTACTGGTTGGGGAAAAGATTGCAGCCATAGTTTAGGCTGATGGTGGGAGACATGATGGAAAATATTCCACTCATTTTTATGCTAAATTGGACCATTTTCATCTAATTTCCAATCCAATTTTATCTGCTCAATAATGGGACAATTAGCGTAATCAACCAACTGCATGACCTTCACATTACTTCAACATTAACACTACTAAATTTCCAACTTTGGTTCAGAGTGCTTGCCTCCTCTACAAAACCTACACAACCTCTTTAGTGTCACTTGCGAACACCCTTTTTTTTAACAGGCGTGACTTAATGAAATCAGGACTGTTTACTGAGGTAGTTTATGTATTTTTAGGTATTTACAAGGTAGAAATGTCTCAAGTTTGTGTTAACCACAGGCCTTATTTCAGCCGTTTAAAAAATAAATCCAGGTTTTAGGATTTGTTGCTGCAGCACATTATTTTTGTATATTGATCACATTGCAGTTTCTTTGTGGTGCTTTTGGCAGTTACATCTTTTCTTCAGTTGTCATTACGAAAAAAAAAAAAAAAAACCCACCAAAAGCACAAAATGTTGCTTGTTGGAAAAATGTTAACCCCAACGTGCGAAGCCTCTTTTCTTCACGAGCTGCTTTAACTTACTCTTTTCTCGATCTGATGGCTATTTGGTTCATTTATCTTCATTCATTTAGCGGTTAAGAGTAACTTAATTACTTTAAAAAAAACCACACAGTTATAAATGTGTTTTTGCACTCTCTAAATTGCCTTCTAGATGAATCCAAGCCCTAGCTAAACAGATAGCATTCAACAAAATCATTCAAGCTAACTGATAGCTTACATATAGAAAATCAAAAGAAAAGAAAAACCCTATTTGTGGATGCAGTTTGATGGACCCCAGAAATGTGGGACATGTATAATGTCCCTTATAGACACCAAGTGTTTTCAGTACAGTACCAAACACCCCACAGTAAAAGAGTCAAGATTAAACGTTTCGCAGACAAGATGGAGCGGAGGAGAAAAACAATTGGTTAGTTGGACATGATGGAATCTATTTCTTCAACCCGGAAGTGTGAGATCTGTCAGGTTTTAAGTCCTAATGTGCTGCAGCTGACCCCCCCCCCTCGAGGTTTCACAGCCTCATTCCATCTTTCAGTCATAAGATTATAACAGATTCTTAATGGGATACAGACTCCACGTTCCCTGAGTCTGTAAAGGCCTACGGGCATCCAAACACATTGTTCACATACAGCTGGGGACTGAAATGAAGATGACAGGAAGCCTGTGACACACACACACACACACACACACACAAACACACTCACGTCCACACACTGTTCTCATCAGGCCGTGGCCCGGAGCAGCGTGAGGTGATGATCTGCACATTGAGCTTACAGCTCCGCTGGTTACTGTGAATCTTGAGGAGCACAAAGGAGATGAACGTTGGCCTGTAATCTTTGGTTGGAAAATTTAGCCTCAAGGAAATTAAGTTAGATCTTTGGAAACTTTAGATGAGGCTTTCCATGCGCTTTACTTTCAAATTTGTCAGCACTAACTATTGGTTACCTGAGAGGGAGGTTGTTTATGCTATCCAAATTTGTTTGTGTTTTCCCAGCCAGTGTTTTCTTGCTTTCTTTGACCTGTGACCAGAGGAAAAGTCCCAGTAGGTGAACGGCTCTGGACAAAACACCAGAAATTAACCAACACACAATTAGGAGGAAGATGCTGAATCGATCTGACTGCTGAATACAACACTCGTTATTTTGGCTCTGGCTGCCTTTTTTTTAGCAGACAAGGACTGTTCCCCACTTTTGACAGTGTAGTCATGACAGATGGGTTTTTTTATGGTCAGTGTGGAGAAGATGATTGATTGTAGGGACTAATAACTCTCTCTGAATATGGTATGTGAGTGTCACATTAAGTTAAACTTAAAAAAAAAAACTGAAGCCATCCTTTTAACTGTCAATATATTTCAAAGGAAGGGCTTGTTGGATTATCACCGCCCCCTCCACACACACACACACACACACACAGCTTTGGGACTGAACTGTGCCGGAAATCTTTTGATGAACGAGTTTGAACTTTGCACGTTCATTTTTTTTATTCTTTACATAACCACCTCTGTCAATCAGATGGGTGGACTGTTTGATGCGCACAGTTATCTCCATTAGTACGATGTTCACTTTCTCAATTAAGAAAAACTTAAGTTACTGTTGTCTTTCCATCCAAACAGCTTATGTGAATATTCAGAGTCAAAGCATTGAAGTAACACAGAAGAACGGAGAGAGGAGATGTCACAGTTAGAAGACCGACAAAAACAATGTAGAAAACATGATGGAAATACGTTTGTTTCATATAGTCCTTTTGAAAATCAGTATTTTAAATCGGGACACAAGCTTTTCTACCACAACCAAGACTAAAAACGTTCAGAGTTGACTATTTGGCCCGTATGTACATTTTTGCCTTGAAGTGCTCAGACCAACTCATTAGTTTCAAGCATTGTGAACGTTTTCTGAGTTTGGTCCAAATTCTTTTTTTTCTTTTCTTTTTTTTTTTTACAGCTTAAGAGCTCGAAACCTACTCACGGCATGTATGAAAATAGTTGGTAGAAAGTTTTATAAGGACTCCACCAAATCTCACGTCCAAAAGACAGCACTGATGAGTCGTCCCTCCTCTGAGCCAAAGGAGGAAAAAGTTTCTAACCCTGTGTTGGCCAAACATCGGGGGGTCTATAGTGACCTAAGAACTCAGCACTGAAAGATGTTTTCTGGGTCAGCGAAGCACAACACAACACTCTCACTTACATTTCACACACACACACACACACATACACACACGTGCACACACAGACACCTGAGGATAAAAAGAAGGGTAGCAGAGATTGTGTGTCGCTCTGAAACTAAAAAGATTTCCACAAACATGCCCTCGTGCACAAATGTGGGAGGAAAATGAGAACGGTTTCATGTTTTGCAGAGTAGAATTACACACAAATCCGAATGGGCTTGCGTGCACGTACGCAGTGACTTATGGGAGAGTCGGGTACTGCTGAGCGGCTGCATTGTTGATGACAAGGACCCGTGAAGGAAGGACGGGCTTCCTGTCTGTGATCTTGTTGTCGTGGAGACAGCCGGCCCCAGTCAAATAGATTATCCGAGAGCCTTTGATCTTTAAGAGGGAAACCAAAGAGGATCCTTAAATTGGCACCACTTTTCCACATAAAACAAGCCACTGGCATAGTTTTAGGCTTTTCTGTCAACGACTTTCGTCTGACTTTATCCTTGTAAGAAATGTCTGCATTTTAAAACTCTTAAACCGGCTCTTTGTAGGTTTAGAAACGCAGTGATTTGTTTGAGTCCTCGTCCACATTTACAAGGGTATTTATTAAAACGGGGTCTTTTCTCTATAGTTCTTCAAGAAATTCCCTTCTGCAAACACTAAAACAAGCAGTTTAAGAAGATATCCGAACTGCCAAACAATCTGTCAGTGACGTCCTTGACAGATTACAAAAAAATTCCTTCTATTATTGGAGTTGAACTTTCACGTTTGCACATAAATGAGTTGCTTCCAGAGATTTCATGTTTGGGAGTTTAAGACCGAGACCAGTTTGCCATCAATGAATTTTGCAGGATGTTGCAGGATCCACTTTCAGTGACCTGAAATGCAGTTTGCATGTTAACGAAAGGTGAAAACACAAAGAACAAGCAATGCTGTAATGAATCTGTTGTAGCCTGAGGTGGGCAACATTTCTTTCTGAGGGAGATATTAGTGAGCACGTCTTGCTTGGTGTGCCGGTCCATTGGGGAGTTGTAAGATTCAGCTACTTTGTGATGTAGCACATCCACCTCTGCAGAGGTGGTGACGCTCGGAGACCTAATTCCAGTTGATCTATTTTTATTTTCTGTATTCTCATCATCTAACACCATCAGGGCCTATGTATGTGTGTTTGGTGTTAGCTCACCTCTGCATCAAGACAAACTCTGCTGTGTTTCATCTTCTGGCTCTTTCCTCTGTATATAATTTTATAACAAGAAGGTTTAGACCTTCTCTATTTGTAGGGTGCCTTGATATAACCCCAGTAGTGAATTAACACTATGCAAATACAAATTTGACTCGTTAAAGTGGATGGCTCGGGTCTAAAGTGAAAAACCTGGAGAAATTTTCCAGCAGCCGACTCAAACGCTGTCGCTCGCAGAGCTGCTCCCAGTGTTCGTCTGCACCTTTAATAAACGTAATCAACTCCGTCTTGTTTTCGTTTGCCGGCTCCGATTGCCTTCCAATGAAAACAGTTAGATCAGTCCATTGTGCTTTCTCCCATCTCGCATCCATTAGTGGGCCATTGTATTTCCCCGCGTTGGTTTTCTGCATAAACAGTTATCTGACATATAGGATAAACAACGCATTTGATGTTTGACTCAGAGAGAAAAGGAGAAACGCTGAAAAAGAGAGAGAGAGAGAGAGGAAGCTAAGGGAGAGTGGGATGATGGAAAGATTGAGTTTTGCTCAGCAATGATCTTTCCTGCCTTTCCAAGTAGACAGAGATGGTAAACCATCTCTATAAAGAGGTCAGATCAATCTTTCCGTCTGTAGCTTCCATTTCTTTCAGATACATTATTGTCCCCAGTGACCCAAAGGGAAGCGCTTAACATAAGTCTTTATGTTTTTGTGGTGGAAGCTGAAGACGGCGCTCATTGCCAAACTCCAGAGTGTCACATGAGGGTCATAAATCAAAACTATTATGAGGTTTGTGTAATGGCACAGTATGGACAGTCATGGAGGAGGCACATTTGATTCAGCTTCTGTTGCTGCTGAGGTTGTTGGTGGCCCAGCGGTTAGACAGACTGTCCTTCGACTATGGGAGCCGTGTAGAAAACCCGCTGTGTCAGCAAATATTCAGACGACTGAAGCGCCCTTAAAAGGAACAGCCAGACTAGAAAAATACGCACAGCGAACTTCAGAGAGACAATTCGAATTGATTTGATTTATTTATCTTTTTCTGGTCATCAGGCAAATGTTCTGCCAAAGCTCCCACCACAACACGACGCTGCCGCATACAGACGGTATTAGTCAGCTGATGAGCCGTCCCACATGTTTGTGAGGTACAATGTTTTGGTTCAATCATGTCTCATCAGGTTCAGGAGTTTCTCACGCAGAAACTTTTGACCCTGGATGAGGTGGCTTCACTCTCCCATCAAAAAAATTTCTCCAATCAGGGTCTTTCTTCCTTCATCAGACAATTATTGAGGCCACTGTTCCCCCAGACAGGAACAGGGTCTCTTTAATAACTCCGTAAAGAGTTTGGTCTAGACCTGCTCTGTATGTAAAGCGTAACTTGTAACTCTGTTGATGATTTGGTGCTATATAAATAGATTTGATTTGATGATTTCTTGTACCTTTACCAGGTTTACACTGAGTGGAGATTTCTGGAAAAAAATTCCAATACATTTAAAATGAAATTTTTAACACAAACCAGTCTGCAAAAAGTCAGGTGTTTTCAACAAGCATTTAAATTTCTACCTTAACCACTACCTCCAGCCACAACAAAAATAAAGCATATTTTTTTTGTTGTTGTTGTTGTTCTGTTGGTCCAGAATAACTTTTACTGCCGCCACCACTCCCTCCACCTACACAGAGAAAAAATAAACAGCTGAAAGGGACAAGTGTGGGCATATTCTCCACAGCATCGTCACAAGTCACTCTGGGAAATGTAGGAAACCACTAACTGGAGGAGAATATTGAGGAGGATTAATACTGGGGCGAAAAACAACCAACAAGAACAAATGAAGTGAGTGAATATCAGTCTTGTGATTTGGAGCTGGCTTTTCTTCAGCATCTGGACTAAAACGATCCTGGATATCAAACAGAGGAGTTTTTTAATTAAAAATCTTCCTGTGTCTGTGAATCTGACTGAATGTGACTCATGACTCCATGAATGTGATTCATTTGTTTTTGTGATGAGAGACAATATCTGTTTTTTATTTTTGACTGTTAAGTCATATGCAGGCGTTTCACCGGGGGAAAAAAACCCCATCAACAAGTCTTCTCATTCGCTGTTGATATTAATCTTTTTGTTCTTACCACAGCAGCATTTAACAGCCAATAAATACTCAAATCAAGTTTGATTTTTATTTGCGTGTTTAGCAGCAGTAGTCATGTGTCCTAATACGTCCGAGCCAACCAGCTGTTAAACTGCTCTGGCACTGAGTTTTCGTGAACAAAAAGTAAACAGCCAAAAACATTCATTCACATCACATCTTCACTTCTGCAACTTTTCATGACAAAGCGCTCAATTTTCAGGAAAAGAACATTGTTTTTCTTCAGCCTTATTAAAGGAATAGCTCAACACAACATTTTCTTTCTCCAGAGAAACTTAAAATGATCAAATAAAAAACATACAGATATAAATTTATACAGAACATTTATAACATTTAGAAATCAACTTAACTAAGGCCACTCACTGCAAATCTACAGAAAATGTAAAACAACTGTTTCAGTGTGCGACAAGATGTCTGTCAAAATGGTTCAGACTTTGTGAAGACATTGGACAGCGTTGATTGATCACTTTCACATCTTTCTTTTTTGTCTTAGAGGCTTTTCTTTTGTGACGACTGTGCTTGGACAAAAAGTCAAAGTAGCCCGCGATGCTCACAACCTGCTGCTGTTTTTATTCTTTTTCTGCTGGGCTTCAGCCTAAAATACTATGCTGATGACTCATTGTTTTGCTGTTTTAAACTCTCACACGATGGTCACCATTTTGGTTCCCAACACAAACTTTTAGTGATCCAACACTTTGAGCTCAGTGCTGGTTTCTGCAGACTGACGCGTTAGCAGGACATGTTCGCTTTTGTGCTGGAAACTTTACAGTAAACTTGGCTGCCATAGAAGTAGAATCTCCCTTTTCCTACACATATATATATACATAAATATGTGTGTGTGTGTGTGTGTGTGTGTGTATGTACCACAAGTCGGTCCAAAGAGCATCTGGTTCCTCTTGGGCCTGTGGTCACAACACTGAGTGAGTGCCACATCAAAGCTCCCTCCATCCAGCCCACAGAAAAGAGAGGAGAGCAAATAGAAGGAGGAAAAGAAGAAGAAGAAGAAGAAGAAGAAGAGAGGAAATCTGGGACAAATTCTGTTTCACACACACACACACACACACACACACACCACAAATCTGTCTTTGCTCATGGAAAAATTGCAGCACATCAGCAACGCTGCGTTGAGGATCCATCAATCTCTGACCACTTGGTTTCCACAGATAGTCTGACTTTGGCTCCCACGCTCATCTTTTTTACTGCTCGGGAGGCTTTTTTTTTTTTTTTTTTTTTTTTTAAAGCTCTAGAGTTGTGTTGTGTTAACATTACATCATTTTTATACAATTCTATCAATGAAGCTGCAGGACTTGAGATCGAATTCTGTTCACTGTGTGTACTTGCAAGGCTTAGAACAAGCCAAGCGGCATTGTGGGAAAGATCAGCAGTGATCAAAAATCCTCTTGACGCCTTTCTTTCTTCTGGCTGGGGCATGTGCGCGCACAAACTCACACAGCTGCGCACAAAAGGAGATCAAATGTTCAGGGGGCATGATGGTGCGTTTTTGAAATGTGACCTCCCTCCGTCTCTTTAAGACACTAAAACACAAGTGTGAGCGTACCTGCCGCTTCCTGTGGGCCTTTGTGTCTGACAGCTTAGACCTCAAAGGACAATTTTTACTCCACGCACACATGTTTTGACAAGTGATGTGAGCGGTGGTGAATTACCGAAAATTACATTTAGTCCCCACTCAGAGGCAGCTCTATTAACAACAGATGAGGGGCAGGAAACCCGGAGGTTGGGGGGGGCAAGTGTTGAAAAAAGTAATTGGATCGATCCCAAAGGAGCTGTTGTGCCATTAGGTGAGGTCACCTGTACACATTTTCTGCTTACCAACTGCTTTTTGTGCATGATCCTGAACCTCGATCCGATGATGTGAACATCTTTGAGCCTTTTGATTTGAAACCAAATGGGATGCCACAGCGGCATCACCTACTTTGAAGCCTTTAGTTTGTAACTAAGTTTGAAACTCAGTTTTTATCAAACCAGAAGAAACCATATTCAGTCGTGAGGGTGAAGCTGACCTGGCTGTCAATCATGGGGTAGCCACGCCGTAATGCACATCCCGATTTAGCTTCTATTTTCTTCTAAAGGTGCCATAATTTAGAAAATAAACATTGTGTTTTATTTAAGACTTGAAACTAGCAACTGAGCCCGTAAATTTATGAGGAAAACATTTACTGAGCTAACAAATCATGTGATAAGTACAGACATTTTCACATCAACTTTACAACCAGTGGAGCTGCCCTCTGTACTTTACAGCATCCACGTCCACAGCCTAGGTTGGTAACTTGGGAAAAAAAAAAAAAAAAACTTTCTAAAATGTTTGTCCTCTCTGATAACGGTCTCACAACTTTCTATCAAAAGGCCTTTGTTCTCTGAAACATATCACCTCTCTTAGATAATGGCTTTCTGGTTGTTGCAATGATATGAGTTGCTTTTCACCATTATTCCCTCCTAGAATGTCTTTTGACCTCCAGAGATGAGGCCTGAGCTATTTATTATAAAAGTTTAAGGCTCAATAGCATCATAAAAAAACAGGCTAAAAACAAAAACTGGCTTTTCTCGTAGCTGCAGAGCTGCAGTGTGAAATAAATACACCTGTAACTCAACAGCAGTACACAGTGACCTCATCGCTCAGAAAAATCTAAATCTTTCCAGCCCCAGGCGAGCGAGAGAAACTGAGGGCAGAGGTCAGCTCCACCTGTCAGTCCTCAGACGGAGGGTGGAAAAACAAAGTCATGGGCAAACAACAATTAAAGCTTGCATTGCCTCAGAAAGTGTTTTGTAGACAACACTTGAGGTTTGTTCTTAAAAATCAATGCATCAACATTTAATCAGAATAATCGGACGTATTTAGGGTGGTCGGAGAGTAATTTTTGAGAAAATGGGCAAGAAAAGCCATGAAATATCACGCAACAGCTACCTCTGAGGTTTCAGTTACTTCATATTTCATTTATGATGTAATAACTGAAGACTTAAAAGTCCAGATTGCATTATTTGATTGGTGTTGATTATGCCATAGTTATAGAGCTTTGTGGAGTTCATCGTCTGAATTTAAACAGATAGTTGGGCATCTTTATTTATGAACACAAGATTGAAAGTTCACTCTCTGGAAATTGGACAAAATTTGTCTTGACTGCTGAGCTAGTGGGATCAAGAGTTTTATCTGAACATCTACAATTTGGTGACCAGCAGATATGATCAGATAAATTGTGTGAATCAAATCTGCAGAACAGTTCACAGTTTCTTGAATCTGTTGTAAAAACTTCCTCTGTGATCAGAAAATGTATGACTGCGGTGAGCAAACGCAAAACATTTATAAAGTCGCAGCAGCCAAGAGGAATTTATTCCCATGAAAGGTTCTTTTTATGACTCTCAACTTTAGTCCCTCTAAAGTCCAACCATCAGTAATAATGTCATCGACCCGTCTGGTTTAAAAAAAAAAAAGAGCTCTTGGAAAAAAAAAAAAAAGTGCTATTGACTTGAAAGTGATGGCACGACTTGAAAAGGTGATGACGGACACAGTTTTGGTTCTCTGAGCGCTTCGTCTCCAAGCGTCCTTGTGAGACACCTGATTTTTGGGGTTGTCTTCCCGCCACCTGTGAGCAGAAGGTCAGTAAACGTTTCACAGCTCACGGTTCCTCCTCAGCCTCATGCCAGAGCCTTTGGGGGCCTGCAGCTGCCCGTAACACACAACATTCAGTCTATTCGTGTTTGTGGCGAACCACAGTTTTTTTTGTTTTTTGTTTTTTTTATTGTTGGTGCAGGGGGTTTTCTTTTTTACGTTTTGTTTACAAGTTTCCAGCCGGTGCAGTTCTGCCCTGCAAACATTATTATTTTTGAGCAAATGCCATTAATGTGTTATTAAGTAATACCAAATTAAAACTGGGACTACATCTGTTTCCAACTCTTGTAACAATATGGACATTTTATATCAGTCCATCAAACCCTTGGACACAGAACCTGCATTAAATCAGTTTGCTATGACTTCAAGAAATCTGAGGCAGTAATTCTAGTTTCTTGTTTTTTCAGACATAGATTTTCAACTCACATTCTCCACATTTCATCAGATGTTCACATAGCTTCGCAAACCATATATTTTGAATCACCCATAACAGTGTGGCCTTTCGCAGTTAATGAATTCGTAATAGTGTAATGAATAGAACCGCGTGTATTAAATGTTACTGTGCTTATGATTTGTATCTTTGTGATGTCCTCTTTAGTTGTCGTGTGATTCATTAATGAAAGTTAAGTGTCCCTTCCATGCAGCTGATCACTGAAACTTAAAATAATCTGACAAGCAGCCTTGATGAAGTGGACCCACAGCTCCACTTGTCCTCGTTTCTCTCTTGCGTGTCTTCTCGATTCATCATGTATTTTTATGTTTGAGGTCGAGCTTTTCACATAAATCACGGCCTCCTTCAGTCAGCTGAAGACGGTCGCTTCCTCCGCCTGGTTCAGACGGAGAGGGACGGTGCCGAGTCAGCCTATGTTCACCGAGCAGCTGGCAGCTCTAAGGACAAAGGGGGCCCTGTTGGACGAGGCCAGAGGCCACAAAAACCACAAGAATCCTGACTCTGGCACGGCAGAGCAGCAGCTCTGGCCTCTTTCAGGATGGTTTAGAAGGATAAATGATCACGGCGAATCATGGTTTTCTGGTAATTTTTAGGTTTTTATTCCTTTTACAGTTGCTGTTTAATGTCCTCACTTGGTTGTGTTTCTCCCCTCAGTTGGAGTCATTTTCTGAAGCTCATTCTCGTCCACAGTAAAAGGAAAAAAAAAAAAAACAAAACTACCTCAGCAGTCCTGAAGATCGCCCAAGGTAAACAATCCATCACAGGAAACATGACAACTTATGGGTTCTGTCAGTGTTTCAGCTTTATCATTATCCCGGCCGCGCTGAGCCGAGCAGAGCGTTTTTCTATCAGTGCTGGCATTACATTACTCTGCTTACTGTCAATCACGGCGAAGCCTCAGGAAGACCTGCAGGTCTCCTGGAGGAAGTGTTTGCTCAGGAGCTCGCTGCCTCCCAAGCGCTGCTCGAACATCTGGGTCTTTCTTCGGGTTGATTTATTTCAAGCTGCTGGAAGTTTGACACGAAAGTCTGGGCTTGTCAGCGATTTACATTTTCTGATTTACTGCCATCACTGAGGGTAAAGCCTCTGCAGGGTCTCCCTTCATTGCAGTACTGTCCCTCTGCCCCCCCGCCCCAATTTCTCGCTGTTGTTTCTGGGACTTTTTTTTTTTTTTTTTTTTTTTGGCAGGGACAATTTCACCATGACCCTGCAGGCCACTTAATTTCAAAGAACTCCTCCACGATGGGACCTCTCATTGCACATGGGAGTATTTACCAACGCAACGAGGATGAAAAGACACCCCCACCCTTCCTCCTCCTCCTCCACCTCCTTCCCCCCGTTTCTTTCTCTCAGCTTCCCGCTCTCAGTCTGGATTGATTTAACTGTAGTGTTTCAACTGTCTGTGCAGCAGCAGATGTTGGCCACACTGAACGAGCAGCTCAGCCGACTGGACTGGACTCTGGGCTACTTCGGATGTTTGATTCCCTGTTTGGCTGGAGGAGAAAAAAAACCCAGCAGAGGTGGTGAAGAACACCCATTCTGCACTTGTGAGCTGGTGTGAGCTCAGTAAATTATTTTTATTGGGTTTTATCACTCGGGTTGTGACTTAAAGATATTCTCAGCCTGTAAAGATTTGTGGGCTAACAGGGAACCAGCACTGAACTTCCACAGCCAACGTTCACCGCGGCAGATGCAGTCTAATAATATGCTATCAGTTGTATTATGGGAAACGCAGGATCCAATGTCTATTCACTAAAAGTCGACGCATCTCAACCTGTGCTGCAAAGAATTTGACCTTTCTTGTCATCACTTAAAATTTCCCCAACTGAATTGAAGTGTGCGAGGCAGAAAAGATAGAAGACATAATGACATAAAACAAGAAGAAAGACGAGAAGCAGTAACAGTAAAGAGTAGATGAGGAGATAAATAATACAGATAATAAAGCGTTTCTATCGGGATATCAGATTATTCGTCTCTTCAAAGAAGGGAGGATGAGAGGAGTCATGAAGCAGCTTTTTTCTGTAGATCACAGCAGAAGACGGTAGTTCCAGGTTTGAGGCGTTTCCATTCCAGATATTTGGAAAACTTCCAGTTTTGCTGAAAAGAGACATCAGCAGTGATAATGGCAAATAGCTGAACAGCTCCTTCAACGCTAGATGGCAACTGGCTAAGATGCAAAGCCAAGATGCTGTGATGTTTATTCCCCTTTTGTTTTCCTTGGAGTAGCTTGAGGGATGGAAAGATGATCTTATTCCTCTTCATCTGACAGCTCCATGTGCATTCTTGTAGTTTCGGCTGTTCCTCCTACCCACAGTGTCACATGTTTACACTTCAAATCTGACAATTTATACTTAATGTGGCTTTGGTATATTTAGAAGCTCGTTGAGTACATTTTGGCTGCATAGCGTGGATTTGTACTGACTGACCGGGAAGGTTCAACTCAAGATGACAACATGTGACTTAAAACACATTGTTATTGCTGTCAGTGACCCCTCTGGCCTGATGTACAGTCCCAAACAATCAACAGTCGAACAATTAACATCCCATAACTCATAAGAGCGAGGTTTATGTGTCATTGTGAGGCACACCCTTCTCGTTCTGCCTTTTACAGCACCCTGTAGAAATGACACAAACGTCTAAAGGGAGTCAAACAGAAAACAGTGCAATCATCCAGATCTTCTGAAACACGGCTTTAATCAGGAACAGGCAGAAAGCCACTTTGAAATGTCCCCGCGAACATTCATCTGCTCTGACATGTTTAGGGACACAGACGAAAAAGGCTTAATGCAAAAAGCATGTTAGAAAGAGAAAATAACAAGATTCAGCATTCGCATGGCAAAATCATGATCCTGTTGCACAATGACAGGTCTTTTATGAGATAATATCAACACTTCTTATTGAAAATGTGGTCGAAAAATAACTTTGATTTTACTGTCTCACTGAGCTTTATGACAATCAAAGTAGCCTTATTTCCACCTCACACGGATCACATTCCTGCCCGGACACAAAGGGAGAGCAGTGATGCTTTGATTAGCCACACAGGACAACACAGGGGTCAACAAACCAGAACAAACGCGCCCCCCCCACTCTTTGCCTCCAGCTTCTCCTCTATACAGCCCCCTTAATAATACCCCTTCCGGGGCTTCTCCCAAATCCCATCAGTCTGTTTGTCCGGATCTCGCTCTGCGGCTTTTCCGATTCCTGGAAAAAAGAAGGAATTGAGTCGAGAAAGACGGAGGAGGGCTGGAGTCACTCTGGCAGAGCGTGGGTCCAGGATTAGGTGGAAAAGAGCAAATACCATGGAGGAGAACTGAGGGAGGCAGCCGCGAGGGCTAAGACTCCAAACAATAGGAATTAATTAGAGTTCCCTCAGTGGAGCGTTGCTCTGCTGATTAAGGATTGGAGGATTATTGGATAAGCACATGAAATACTGTTTTTGTGTACAGAGGGGCCTCCTTCACTATCGCCTCTCTCCATATGTGTAAAGGCATGGATGCAAACCTGGTATTTCTTTTATTTTTTTTTGGAAGTTGGCCGGAACTGTGTGGTTAGCACCGTCGCCTCACAGCATTAAGGCTGTGGGATTCGATCCCAAACCGAGTTTGCATGTTTGTCCCGGTACGCCATCCTCCTCCCACAGTCCGAACTCATGCAGGTTTAGGTTTTATTAGGGTTGAAATTACCCATAGGCATAAAAGTTGTTAGTCTCTGTTATAGACTGCCGACCTGTCAAAGGCGGACCGCGCCCTCACCCAGTTTCAGCTGGGATTGGCTCCAGCTCCCTCTGTGACCCTGATGGATAAGTAGTGCAGATAATGGATGGATGTGTCAGAAATGAATCGATGAATTCAAGGCTGTAATCCTGTTTCCAGGAGCTAAACCCAGCTCACATTGGGCGAGGGCGGGGTACACCCTGGACAGGTCACCAGTCCATCACAGGGCCAACGCACAGAGACGAACAGTTGTTCACGCTCAAACCTCCAGGTCTTTTTAGAGTAACCACTTATCCTAAACCTTTAACCTCTTTGGACGGTGGGAGGAAACTGGAGTACCCTGAGAAAACCCACGCAAACACGGGGAGAACAAGCAAACCCCACACAGAAAGGCTCGGGCCCGGGAACCGAACCCATGACCTTCTTGTTGTGAGGCAACAGCGCTAACCGCTATGCTGCCGTGCCGCCTGCACCAGAAGTTAAAATACCTAAATAACTGGGTTTGTACTAACTGATCTACCTTCACATCAAAGCCTGCCATCAAGTCTAAGTCCTGCAGATGTGAAATCAGTTGTGTAAATGATGTCACTTGAGGGCTGTAAGTTTAAAAGTGAAACGAGCCCGAGGGTGCAGCATCAGAAAGAAGAAGCAGAAGTTTTCCAGAGCCGTGTGGGCCGCTGCTCATCTCTGCTGCAGCCCAGCAGCTTGACACAACCATGGCCTCCATTAACATAACACATCCAAGTCTCCGATACCCAGACGGGATTTTATTCTTAACTGAACTCTCGGGGAAAAAAAAGAAGAAAAGAGATAGATTTCTGCTAAGTCACCTGCCGTGTCACGTTCCAGGTTTTCTTTTAACTTCATTTTAAGATAAAAGTCATAAGTTACTAAGCTGATTATCTGTGAATCTAATTTTAAATTGACAACAAAACAGCATTCTGATAAGAGGACAAACTTGGTTTGCGGCTCTAGTGCAGATAAAATCAGCGTTCAAAGGATGAAAGAAGAGGAGCTGGAGAGTCGCCTGCGGGTCAAAAGATCAGAGAGAAAACGGCAACAAAAACACAGATGAAAAGAGACAGAAACTCAAGGCCAAGGTCTCTCTCACACACACACACACACACACAACAACAACAGGTGTTGCTGAAGCTCTGTTGTTCTTCCCTCCAGGCAGACAAACTATGATGACAGGGGGCATAATTTGAGAGTCACAGTCAAGAAAAATGTGCAGCATCCATCATGAACGATAATATGGAGGATGGAAACCAACAGAATGAATGAAAGCCCGAGCAGGAAGGATCTGTTTGTTTAAAACCTGGAACCATTTCATCTTTGAAGTTTGTCTTTTTGGGCTTGTGCACAGAAAGTGAAGTTAAACTTCTTTTATCGTTGAGAATCAAAAGTCAAACAAAGTTCAGTATTTTGAAGGAGTTTTGAAACTTTCCATTAGTTTACTGTGGATTTATTTTTAAGATTCTTCCAGATGCCTCCAGGTTCAGCACTTCACTAACACACCTCATGCACATGTGTTTTTGTTGTTGTTGTTGTTGTTGTTTTTTTTTTTGGTTATTTGCAGCACCTAAAGGGACTAAATTTCAACACACTCCACGCCCACTAAGTCTCTTGCAGAGGAGGAGGAGGAAGAAGGTGGTGGTGATTGAATGCAGCCTGGTGTCTGAACACAGTTAAACACTCCTCTGAGGCGCAGGACGCACGGAGGACCGAGCTGCCGTCTTTTCACCTTCAACTCTCTTTTTCTTTCCCCAAGAAAAAGAAAGAAAACAAACAAAACCTCAAAACAACTTGAGGCTTTCCTTCGTTTCTTATATGCGAGTCTTTGTCTCGGAGCTGAGGGATTTTCTTCTGGTCTGCCTGTCTGGAGGTGTCCTATGATGCGCACACACCGCAGGAGTGTGTGCTCCGCGCTTTGGCTCCACAATGGGAGGATTTGTGCGGGAATAAAGGAGGACGCAGCGTAAAAGGGACAGCCGGAGCCCCCCACGTCCCCTCAGTGTGACCAGTGAACCCCCCCTCAGTCCTCCGGAGTCCGGGATGGGGCCAACATCTGCCCTGCTGCTCGCTGCTCTTCTGGGTAAGGAAACGTTTCCATGTTTTGTCGGGCTGTGTGTGTCCGAATGTGATGTTAAGCTCGGTGCACGTTTGTTTGGGGGGGCAAAACAAACGCGTTTGAGCGCAGGTGTGGATGGAAACAAAGAAGCTTCGTTTGTGTCAAATTTGGAAAATATAAAACGTAAAAAAAAAGTTCTGCAACTTATTTTTAAAAACTGAACTTTAAAGTGCATGTTTGTCAGGTAGGGAGCTGCCATGCTGCTGTTCACCTCAGCACACCTGTTGGCCATCATGGCTGCGTGTGTGTGTGTGTGTATGTGTTTGTGTGTGTGTCCCCAACATGAATAATATTTTCTGATGCCACCTCGATGTAAATGCTTGAAGGCTATAGATAGAAAGCAATAAAAAAAACTGCCCTGGGGCAACTGGGCAGATGAAAGCACCGGGAGACTTAAGAGCCACTTAAACAGCCATTCCTGATGAAAACCCTGTGTGAGCAGCAGAGGATTATGGGACTGCAGTTGACCCAGTCCATCTGCTGCCAGTGACAGAGGAGGGCAACGTTTGGCTGCGACTTCAAATGATGGGGTTGAGATACGATACAGAACAGTATTCGGACTTTCCACTTATCCTTAAGTGTGTTTAAGTGAATGCAACGTTCAATTAAGTGGTGTGTGTATTGCAGCCTTTCATAGTTGCAATGGAAATGCACTGTCAGCTGAGATTAGGGTGTGCAGTAAATTTACAGGAGGGGGGAGTGAAAACCTCGTGGAGCCCTCGAACAAGAGTGAAGCACCAAAGTTTGAAAAGGACACTGCAAAAAAAAAAAAAAAAAGAAAAAAGAAATGGACTCACATGGAGCAGCAGCTGCTTTACCTTTTCACTGCGATGAATCTTCTGTTGGGCCCCAAAAAGGTCCTTAACTTTTATTCCATTCAGCTATTTAGAAATGTGTGCCAGTAGTCAAAATGTTTGTTCGAGTAATAGATTATCCTGCCACTTTTTACCTTCTTCTCTGGGGAGTTTGTCTTAATATTTGGTCATTCCCAGCACAGAAAGTGAACAAGCTGACAGGATGTGGCATAAAAATGAGAACTACCACCATAAAGAAACATTTTTTTTTTAACCATTTTAATCCCAATTACAAGCAAGAACGTGACCTCCGATACAGATGCCGATGTTTGAGAGTTAAAATGGGAGGAAAAACTTTCACATGTGGTTATGAAGTAGTTTCGACCTGTAGCAGGATATTCAGAAGTTGAATAACAAAACTTTGCAAAAGTATCAGTACAACTCAGTATATTGCATGTATTGTAATTTTAACTCTGGTAAAACAAATGTTTGCATTGAGAGGAAAAATTTGTTATAATTTCTGGGCATAAAAGCTGTATATACATACTGTGTGTACATATAATGAAGAAAACATAGAAAAAGGATTGTGAAAGATCTATAGAGGCATCTTAACAAAAAGTGATATAACTCTAACATGGTCCAATGTCAATATACAATATCACACAACCAAAATAGCTGCTGATATGTTTTTTAACGCTTTATTTACAACCTTGTTCTGAGTTCTGGTCGGTTTTCATGTTGGACAGCAGTTACCAGTATTTATCAGCTGTGAAAGTTGTCTGGAAATCAACAGTTTGACAAAATGACAACTAACGGCGTTCCAGCAAGGCCGGATGATCAGCGCTAAGATCACAGAGGCATCAGTCGGAAAAGTGGCTAAATAGTTTCATGTCAGGGGGGAGTGAAGTCGAAATGATGTCAGTGTGATGTCGTGTGAATGTAGCAACTGTAGGAAAAGTCGACCACACGTTCAGACATACGAGCAGAGGGGAGAGCCACGGGCCCTCTGTGTCGGCAGTGTTTCCGTGAGGATTCATTCATTTGTAGGAGGAATTCCACGTATCTGAAAATATATGGTCTTTATTCTTGCAGTGCTGAGTGGAAAAAACGCCCCTCAAGGTCGATTTAGTGACGGTTTTCCGTCGGATGGGGTTTGTCAGTCGCCATGAAAATGTAGATTTTCATATTCATTCTGTTTATTTCCTGACAGACTTTATTGTCTTTTGTCCACTTAGAGTTCAAAATATTGTCGAACATAAAGCCTCAGAGACGTTTTAAAGCTCCAGATTCTCTGCTGAGGCGACTGAATGGACCCTGTTGGTACTAAATGGCTGTGAACATGTGAGTGTGTTGTGACTCTCAGGAAATGTTTGAAACACATCATGAAGTTCCTGAGCTGGTTTGGTACTTCAGTTCAAACTGCAACACAAATCACAGATGGACTTGACCAGATGTTAGTGTGCTGATGTTCAGCTTCACAGTACTGCTGACAAAAAAAAAACAAAAAAGAAAAACTGTTTGTTTTTTTTTTAATGAGTTTATAACATGATGAATGTAAAATCCTAATCTGGCTGCAGCTGTCAGCAACATGGAGAACAAGAAGTACAATATCCCACTTGCAACCTTGTAGAGAAGAAAAATAAATAAAAACACTCGAGGTGACTCGGCTTTTAAACTTTACATATTTCCCATTTCTGGATTTAGTTACCTGGAAGTGTCAGGTAGTGACAGTGTTATTTCTTTACCTTCTTCACGTCGTCCGTGGTGCCTGCCAAAGTCTGAGATAACACAAAGAACAGTCCTTTGTCTGGTCTCTGCTCGGGCACTTCTGGATTTTTATTTTTTTTTCCTCTCTTCCCATAAATGAAGTGGAGTCTCTCAGCTTGTCCGGGGTCCCAGTGCTGTTACCTCACCGGTGGGATGGAGCCAACTGGAAATGTTCTCTGTGGTTTAGGGCTCTGGGAGTTTTTGTGGGCGCTTTGATTCAGATAGAGAGCAGCAGTTTGTGACCAGAGGTTTCTGATGATTCTGATGATTGACCCTAATGAGGGAGGAGTTTGGATCTTTTTTTTTTTGTTTGTGTTTGAAGAAAGTTACCACTCACAAATTCAACATTAAAATGTCTACACAAAGCGACGCATAACGCTTCCTCTTAAAAAGTCATTTTGCAAACGGGCTCCTTTTAATCATTTTCCCATTTATTTCTTTGGAAGTCTGTTTTCCATTTTGAGCTGGTTTTCATTTTTGGCTTTGATCTGATGTAACTCTTTTGTGTTTAAAAAAAAAAAAAAAAAAGATTTGCAACTGTTTGAAACGGCTCTAAATAAAGCCCACGTTTCATCATAATGCTGATATTTTCTACCAAGCCACAAGTCGGTCTGAAACAAGCCTGACTGCGGATCAGCTCAATCACTTTGGCACCGTTTAATGGTAAATCAAACAGGCCAACATCAGACATGGCACGCTCTGTTTACCGACATCTGCCATTGAATACAAACTCTAGAGATAAACACACTTTTTTTCATCGTCTTTTTAAGTGAGAAGAAAGAGTTGGCAGTTTGAAAAGGTCCAGAATATTTCTTTAATTTCCTTTCCAGAATTCAAACGCTTTACTCATTTAGCATTGAAACTGTTCCGCAGTATCAATGTTGGCAGCATTACTCAAATTATATAAACAGAATTCACCATCTCAGCATCTTCTCCTAAATGATTCCTTAACTGTTAACCTCGTGAGTGAGCTGGAAAAAAAACAAAAAAAACAACCCAAAAAGTCTTTAATATTCCCTAAAAGAAACAAGAAATCAAGACCAAACATCTCATATGTTATATTTTTATTAAAAAATGTACATAGTTTATAAGTTTTATGCTTTTTTAATTTGCTCGCTTAATTTTCTGGTTTTTGGTTTTCTGGTCATTTTTCTGGATCTTTCAGTCTCGTCTTGTTGTCGCCTGAGATGTGGTTGATATACAACTGTTGTTCAGCTTCAGGTTGGATGTCACTGCTGTTGAAAAATGGACAAGGCAGAACCAGGAATCAGATTTTATTTATTTATTTGTTTGTTTATTTGGCATTTTTGCTTAAAATGACTCAACTGGTGGCTTTATGGTGAAAATTGCTGCCAATAAATTTGAGAAAATCGGCATATGAACCAGTATAAGTCAGTAAATAATCTATAATTCATTTTACACATTTTGTTAGTCATCCAGCCGTAGTTTTCTTTTTATCTTTCACTTTTGAGGAGAATGAATGAAACGAAGAGCATCTGCTTCATGCCCAGTCGCACATTTGGCTCTCAACATGTAAATATTGGCGTTGGTTTTGTGTGTTTGTCCCGCCCCAGAATACACCTGCCATTAAAACCCCTTGGTGGTATTTGACCTGCGGAAACTCAAGCGAGGCTAAAACTGTGTTTGTATTTTCGCCTCTCAGCGAGTTTCCTTTTTAAATTCACACACACTGTTAGTTTCTGCTCTCCTCATTGTAAAAACAAGCTGTTGGCAGCCACTCAGTCTTTTGCTCCGGTGCAGGCTGACTACAGGTGCAAAAAAAACCAAAAAACCCCCAAACACAAAAAAAAGGCCACACACACGTATAACATGCAGCAAACTGCTGTGAAGCCTTTCCTTTGATTTTTTTAACACGGCTCCAGCCAGCAGAGCAGCATTACTAATTCCACCAGCTGAGTTGGGGGATCAACTGTCCGGTTTCCACAGAGCAGAGTTGTGATGTGGTGAATTACACACAAGCCTCGGCTGACAAAAGCTGACTCACTGGGGTGTAAAACAGCTGGATATATCTTTGTTCCTTGTGGAGCGTTTGTCTTGCTTTAATCAGATGTTTGCGTTCCTCCGTAAGACTTTATTAGTCTTTATTATTAAAGCGCAGGCAAACATTACTCGGCGGTAAATAATTTTGCAAGAGGAGTCAGGTCTGGCAGGAAGAATTCAATGCAAAGTCTTGCTATTTCAAGGCAGATTCTGATTATATTAGAGTATTACATGGAATAGATCCTCGCTGGAATGTGAGCTTCAAGGCTTTTCTTCGGCTCCGAGCTTTGAAAATGCTTTCATTTCCGACATCTTATCCCCCCTAAGCTTGGCTCATTGCTGAAGGTATTATTTCATGTGGTGCATTGAGGATATTCACAGACAGGATGAGAACTGAGGGTATCTGAATTTCAGTGCTGCTTGTGTCCTTTTAAATTTTAACTTTGTCTACAGCTTGAAGTCAGAGTTGTTTTTTTTTTTTGATGCAAGAGCAGAAAGTTGCGTGTTAGTTCTTTGGTACACAAACTTTGCCTTTTCATCCCGTGATCAGCCAATGTGAAGGTCACTGATAAAACCCCGTCATCCTTTGGTGATAACGTGAGTTCAAAGGATTGAGCTAAAGCCTCAAAACACTACAAACAGACAGGTCATTTAAAACGTGAGCGCACACTTGGTAAAACAAACAAAAAAAGGGTAATTAACCTTAAAGAGTTGTGCTTCATTTTTTGGGATCCTTATTGTTATAGGGTCATCAGGGGTGGAGCCACTCCCAGCTGACATTGGGCATCAGGCTATCACAGTATCAGATGTCAAGATATAAAAGAAACTAAACCATTTTCATTTGTAAACCTCTTCAGGTCGAACCATCATGAACCAATCAGTTCTATCTGTGAGGGGCATTTTCACCATGTTTGTTGTTCAGTCATCGCTGCTTTTTCATCTCGATAGTCTGACTGTAAGGAATGGACTGTCCTTCCTCCTCTCTGAATGATCGTCCTTTTTGTTCACCCCACCGCACTGAGTGAAATCATCTTCGCTGTTCTTCCCATCAGGCTGGGCTGAAGGTTCGTCCCTCCACTACGCAGACGGCCACTCCAGCCGTCTCTCCCCAGAGAAAACCTTCGGCCTTCGGTCGGTCAAAGACCACAAATGCCAACACATGCTGAAGCACCTTCACAACGGAGCCCGGATCACTGTGCAGATGCCTCCCAATGTGGAGGGTCACTGGGTGTCCACCAGGTAAATGACGACACACTCACAGCCTACAGCTTCCTGTTTTCTGTGCATCCTGAAGGTAGGAAGTCCATACTGGCCATTCTGGGCCATCTTTTCTTTTCTTTTTCTTTTTTTTTTTTTTTTTTTTTTAGCAGACGTTCATGGTTGTTTTTGTGGAGAGGGAGAAGATGCAGCTCTTATGTGTTATATTTTCAGATCTTTGAGGGAATTTTGTTCCACTTTCACTTAGAGTTCAAAGATAAACTGATTAGCCAGAGGTCAAAGGTCATGATGACTTCCCAAAATACCTTTTTTGGTCATAACTCAAGAGACAAATGTGTAAACCCAGTAACAGGAAGAAGTATAAAATGAACATCATCGTTTTGTTTTGTTTTCTCAAAGCCATAACATTATTTTAACTGTTAACATTCTTCTATCTGGCCCAAAGTGGCAACAAAAAGACTGAAGTTTGTGATGCAACCACACAAACATAACAAATCTTTGACCCCAGGTGGAGTACAAGTTTAATTCAGTCTAAAATTGTGCCAAGAATATTCATTTAACCTTCTTCTGTTTTTGGTTGCAGCTGTGAGGTGAGACCAGGGCCGGAGTTCTTGACACGATCCTACATTTTCTACCCCAACAACACCTTCCAGGCTCACCAGTTCTACTATGAGGACAACCACTGCACCAAACCCACCTACACTCTGGTGATCCGGGGTCGTCTGCGCCTACGACAGGCTTCCTGGATCATCCGCGGCGGCACGGAGGCGGAGTACCACCTCCACCGTGTCCAGATGGTGTGTCACACGGCCACGGTGGCCAAAGAGCTCAGCCAGCGGCTCAACCACAGCTGCCGGGGAGCCGTGAAGGGCCCCTGGGAGCCCAGCGTGATCTACGAGCTGTGGAGTGAGGAGGGCGGCTACGACTGCTCCAGGCAGCTCAACTTTGCCATGCACGAGCTGCAGCTGCTGAGGGTGGAAAAGCAGTACCTGCACCACAACCTGGATCACCTGGTGGAGGAGCTCTTTCTGGGAGATATCCACACAGAGCCGTCACAGAGGCTGTACTACAAGCCCTCCAGCTACCAGACCGCCCTGCAAAATGCCAAGGTCAGTCCACTATGTGAGAAGGAAAAGGGCCTGTGGGTCCTTTCTGCTGCTGATTATTTTCCTTCCTAGATGAAGCTGCAAGATGAGCGTAAAGTACAAAACATTTGCAAAGCTCATGTTTCAAATTCATTTCTGCTCTGAGTATTCGCTGTATTTCTATATTTGGGGCAGTCCAAAACTAGCAGCAAGAATATTGGGAAGTCTTTGGCATCCCTACGAGCACCCGTTGATTTGAGTTACCGTTTTGTAATTCGGCCGCCGCCATGCTGCTGTTTTTGAAACCATCTTTGGAGTTTGTGTTTCCCCTGCAGATTGTCGTCTGTCACACGGTAGCCACGCCCTAATACATACCTCGTTTTATGGTCTATTTTCCTCTAAATGTGAACATATTTTAAAAAAATAAATGTTGCGTTGTATTGAAGAAGACTTCAAACTGGAGACTGAGATCATAAACTCATTAGGAAAACATGTTCTGAGCTAATAAATCAACAGAGAAGTGGAGCCATTTTCTCATAGACATCATAGACTAATGGAGTCGTCCCCTGATGGTCATTAGATGAAATGCACCTTTTTGATCATGAGTTCACTTTTCAGAGCTGCTAAGTCCTCTTTTATATCCAGTCTGTGTTTTCTTTTTTTAAACTGCCAATAATGACGATCAAGGCATCCGTTAATCAGCCACCTACACAAATGTGGTTTGGCGTGGGGAGAGTTGCAAAGAGACAGAAGCAGTACCAGTACGAGTCACCAGGGCAGCAAACTGTCCCCCAAACTTTTTGTATTTGTTGGAGGTAGACTTTTGTGTCTCATCCCGCGTGTTTGGTTCAGTGAATAAAATGCTGAAGTCCGCTCCTGCTGCACACCACAAAGACCATATGACCTTAAGAGTCCTCATTTTGTTTCGGAGTGGCGGAATGAAAAAAAAAAAAAAAAGAGAAACAAACCAATTCCTAAGATGTGCAAACAGCTGCAAAGTTAATATATTGTAACTTTCTGCAGTGGAGAACTTGATCTGTTACACCAAATGGATTAAAATGCATAAAATCTGAATTACTCTTGGATCACAATCTGATTAAGAATCAGTGGATATTTGGAGAATTATGCACTTAAACCCTGTACACACCAAACATTTGCCCCCTGAGAAAGCAGAAACTTTGTTCATCCTCCAAATCTATTCTTTCTTTTTTTTTCCTCTCTACTGCGCTTTTTGGATGTAATTTCTCTATTTACACTGCTGAACAGCAGTTTCCCTGCTGGATGAAACCCTAGAGTGGTGTTTTCACTGTCACCCTCCACAGAGATTACAATGAAATCCTGTTCAGGGCTGCTGTCTAAATAAACATCCATTTGTGTGCGGATGACGGGGCTCGGTGTTGGTGATCAGAATGTAAACGGAGTGTGAAGTGAGGGGCTGTGATCAGACGAGCTCCCCCGCGGCGGTATAATGACCAGAGCTGCTCTCTTTAAGCTCCCCCGGCCCACAAAGGAACAGCATGAAACCCAGCTCTGTCTCTGGAAGAGACCAACATGTGGTATTCCTACAGTTTGGAATCATGCGGCCATATGAATTATTCCGGCGAGCACATACCAGGTCTGAGCTCAGGCGTGCCTGAGGCTCGAATCATAGTGTGGCATGTGCTCTTTCGCTCCTCCGTCTTTTCTGAATGAGCAGGAAGAGGAGGTGTTGGTGGAGCTGTGATTCACAGTATTTGCAGCTGCTTTTCCGGTTGTGTACTGAGTCTGGAAGTAATCCCAAATACTTTTACTCAAGTACTTTAGCCTCCTTGAGTGTTTCCATTTTATGCCCCTGCGTACTTCACTAACCTCGCTGCGTTTCAAAGAGAAAAATTTAGCTTTTTGCTTGACTGCACAAGCTGCAGTGAAATTATGAGAACCGGAAACGTTTTCCTTCTCACGTAAACCATCACCACAGGTAACAGGCAGATATTACTCGTTCGTCTTGCCAAGATTTCGAGATGCACGTGCGAGATTTCTGCCGGCAGCAGCAGGAAATTCTGCTTGTGGTGCACGCAGCGTTTAAAAATGACTTCTACACAACAACTGCTGCATCTCTATCCAGGAGCAGCGTCCTCCTTACTGATGATTATCAAAAGAACATGGTGTTAACAGTCATTTGTACATTTAGTTACTCTAATAAACTCTTTACAGTTAACAGGGACATCGTTGCTGGAAAAAGATGCTACAGGTGATCATAATAGATCTTTAAATGCTAGATCACAACAGACATGAGTGAGTATTCTGGTTGAACTTCTGTAATAACACAGGCCTGTGTTACAATACATTTTCAGCTGTATAAATATGGAGTATTTTTATAGCTTTTGGTCCCAGTCGGTCATTAACTGAAAACAGACAGCAAATTAAGGTTTTAAAATCTATATTTTTTGCTCATGAATATTAGCAAAAACTATCTCACTCCTTCCTACACACAGTGTGCTCTCCATCGCTTTAGGTTGTAATTGGTTTCTTTTCAGGGATTTTCTTTTTATTGCTGTGTAGTAGAGCCAATCCATTAATCTTAAATTCTGTACCCGGAGCTGGTCCCAGTCCAGGACATTTGCCGGTGCCAGTAATTTGTGGTTATTGGGCAGACCTCAGCAGTGATGCAAGAGCAAGGAAGGAGACTTTGTTTTGTAAGTTGTTTTTTTTTTTTTTTTTTGTCGCCCAGTTCACAACCACATCACTGAAGCAGAGTAATCACCACTTGATAACGACCTTGTTAGAAAGGGAGCTGTGTTTTTATGTTGGGAAAGTGTTTCAGTGGTTCTCCTGTTTTTTACTTGTATCCATTATGTAGAGACTCATTTGCAACGATGCACCATAATGTGCTCGGAGTCTGGTTCGAATTACATTGTCTGAAATTTCATCCTTCATATAAAATATATGCAACGAAGCCAATCGGTCAAAAATAAGACTCTTATTATGATAGATGGAAAGAATTTCCCTGTGGATAAAATTAATCTGTTACAGCAGCATGAACGAATAATACAAATAAATTAAAAGGAAGAACAAAAGAATGGGTTACAATAAATACTAAATATAGAAATATGAATTTGAATTCAGATGCAGGTTAAAATCTCTTAAGGATGTCTACGGAGAGAAACATGGCTCTGCTTGCTGTCACCAGCAGCTTTCTAAATAAGCATTTTAAAGAGTGACGTGGTTTCTTTTCCTGGTAAAATGTTGGCTCCTGGACTGTCAGCAGTAATCCCCAACATGTCCAAATGAAACAACGTGAATTCACTTCCAATGCGCCTTGATCTTCTGCGGTCGGGATTGCAGCTCATTTGTACGTCGCTTCGGACAAACGCTTTTGCCAATGTAGTAAAAAATGAAATGAATGAAGGTAATTTACGTGAAGCTAAGGCAGTAATAACCTCCGACATGTCTTTTTTTCTCTTTACAAAAGGGTTAAAAAAAAAAAAAAACAACCCAAACTGTCCAATAACTCGTAGCAACACGAGCTGTAGGTAGCAGCTCTATGGCAAGGAAACCTACCCAGCTATCATTTCCTGTTATTTATGAAGTGTGTGTGGAGATTTTGCTGTCATTGCTTGTTCATTTATAATCCTGAAAGTTAGTTCAAGCAGCATTTTCCCGGCCAAAACGCAGCAACGAATGGAGTGTGGGGCTGAGACGATGAATCGATTGATTCAGTAAACTAGCAAGCTGACATCATGTGGGTTTGTTTGGTTGCTTAAAAGGTAAAAATTCTCCATCACAACCTAACAACAGATGATTTACTTAAAAGGATAACCGAAAATGATCATTAGTCGCCAAGTTTCCACAGATATTTTACATTGGCTTTCTATGAGTTCAGTTTAACTCTTACTTTTTTGGTGTGGGGGAGTTGGCAGGGTTAAAAA
This sequence comes from Remorina albescens, assembly GCA_034769265.1. Taxonomy (NCBI): domain Eukaryota; kingdom Metazoa; phylum Chordata; class Actinopteri; order Carangiformes; family Echeneidae; genus Remorina; species Remorina albescens. The sequence goes on along the minus strand of CM068478.1, from coordinate 4,720,487 downwards.
AAATAAAATAAAAAGATAATCAAAGATGGAGCTGAGATGATGCAAGTAGATTGCAACCACAATGGCCATAAGTCGAAGCAGGAGGTTTTATAACCAAGGCAAACACACCCGTCTGAAACTTCAAGATATAATTATACATTTTTGGGGAAATTTGCTTATGGGCTTCCTTAGTGAGAGTTACATGAGAAGATGAAACCGCACTCATGTGTTTGTTAAATCTGAAGGTCAAAAAATATCTGAAATATAGAGAGAGAAAATATATACCTAATTATGGGTTGTTTTTTTTTGTTCTGTGACCGGCTGCCTCAAAATGATGACGAGATAACAGGAAGTCACAATAATAGACATTCAAAACTGCTAATTTTCTTTATCTGATAATATTTATTACCAATTAAACAAACATATGTTAATTAGTGATGTCCACAGACGCCTGTGCCAATAGAAAGAGCTGCTGGTTTGTTTTCCTTGAGTTCTGCCTCTCAGGCTACATGCAGCTTGTCCGACCTTTAGCACTGGAGCTTGTTCAGGCAAAAGAGAAACACAACTCATGGCGGAAAATGTGTGTGGGTCCAAAATTACATACATTTGTATAATTTATTCCCAATTAATATTGTCTAGACACTTAAATTAAACATCTGTCAAAGATGAAATATTGCAGAACAGAGCTCTTTGTGGACATAAATACAACAAAGTGTCAGGAATTTGTACGAGGAATTAAAAGATTAAAAAAAAAAACAAACAAACCACACAGTCTGAAGGCTATTTCTATTATTTTAGAGCCAATCTTTATCATGAATTAGATATGTTTTAATTTCTACTTTCCTACAAACAAGATATAAACTTTAAAAGAGATTCAGAGCTCAGTTATGGTATTGATTACTTGATATGGAAGAAAACAGACTGACATGCGAAATATTTATGGGCCATGAATAAGTTATTGGTTGTTGATCCAACTGTTCCACAGCTCGAGGTCTAGTGACTCATTTCTTCAGTAATGAAAAGCTCAGCATTCATTTGTTCAGAAAGTCTGTGTTTGCTTAGAGGAAACCCTGCAGGTCTGAGGATATGCAGATTAAACCAACACTGTGTACGTTAAGGATAATATGAAATTAACATGTCAGCCCACTGAGAATTATTTTAATCCCCCCCCACAAAAAAGCAAAGAAATCTGTGCTCAATTGAGGTGTTGGGTGTTTCGTCGCATGCTGGTGACATTGGAAAGAGGAAAAGCAGATTTGTTCATTGTGCTACTGGAAGGATAGACAAAATGTTTCTAATTGTCTTTAGGAGTTATTGTTTAGTGAGACAAAAATGGATATTAGTGAGGTTTAAAAAAATGGATGATGCACAAACACTGAGCTGTGGAAGAGATCTCATTGTTAGCCACCTCCACCCTACTACAACACCCATACACACACACACACACACACACATATATGTACTACTTGTGTCCTTAGATGATCACCATTCATTGAAGAAAAACATGTTCTTTGTTGGACTATGTTTCATGTTGGCTCAGACAGACTGTCTCTGTTTTATGGGCCCGGAGTTCCTGCAGATCTCCGTCACGATTACAGGAACTCTTGCCTGTCTAAAAAGTTCAGGTCACCGAAAAATGAAACATCATGTGCATTTCACAGGAATCAGGCCATTTTCGAGGGACTTAGAAATCAGTTCCTGCAGCAATGGACATAAATTAAGTCCTGAAAGTTAATGGAAACTATTAATGTGTATCCCAGCTTTTGGTTATGACTCTGAAACCTTCTGTCCGTCCAAAGGCAGAGATGGAAGAGACTGGTCCTAATGCATCACAGAGTGTAGTAACAAACTGCACTGCACTGCAGAGCTCCACGTTGTTCCTACAATAGCATGAAAAGGGCGACAAAGTGAGGGAGCTTGTCCAACAATATTTGATTTCTTTTGCAGAAAGAAAATCTCGACTGCGTTTGGCTCCTTCGAGTTAAAATCTCCAATTGTTGATTCGCTCAATTCAATTTTACTGTTCTATGGTTTAGTTTTAGGAAAAAAATGTGAATTTAAAGTGGATTTAAACACGTCTACTGTATTTTTTTTATTTTTATTTTTTTTTATTAAACTCCCAACTCTCTCATACAGCTCGGTGCTGGATTCACAAGATCACAGCCTTTCTCTTCCAGTCGTCCCATTAACCTCTCACTCGCAGGCCTTAGAAAGCTGCACTGGGCTTATCTCATATGTAGGATGTAGTGAAACCCCCCGCCTCCTTTTTTAGCAGTCACAGTTTCTTCTTCTTCTTTTTTTTTTTTTTTTTTTTTTTTTTATTATGCTCCATAAATCTCCTGCAGGATGAATGTTGTCTGGGAAAAAGAGTGATTGGGTCACCAAGGTTAGGTCTTAAATTTTGACCACCCTCAAATAACAAAAACTTCATGGCCTCCCTGGAGTTCGGTCTTTTGGAATAAATTTTGTGGATTACACTATGAGGGCTTCCAGCCCTGAATCCACCAAGACCTCAAGTTCGCTCTGCAGCCAGAGACACCACAGCTGTCACTGTCTGTGGAGACTGACCACATGCAGCTCCGGGGCTCCTCTAAACCAGAAAAAATCTGAACTCAAGTGTGATTATTGGGCATCAATGGATTTGCAAAATCCTCTCTTGTCAATAACGCGGCGATTTTTTTTTTTAAAGGAATTGCAGTGTTTGAAACCTCGACTTGGTGTTTGCTGTGTCATGGCTTTTGTTGGACCCGACGTCTGTCTTTTCCTCTAAAATGATGTGATCACTGAGAAAATGCTGGAACCTTGTCTGGCTTCCAACGGCGGTTCAGACTGAAGGAAATAGATTTTCCTCTTTCACCTCTGAACCGACGCCAGCCGTCTTTTTATGTGAATTTCACGACACAATAGAGAGATGATGGATTAAAAAAACCTTTCAGTGCTGACAGATCATCCAACATGGAAGATCTTAGCGCGGTGATGTTGAACAGCAACTTCAGGCTGTAAAGTATTTACAAACTCACAGTTCAACAAGTTGTTGACTGAAGTTTAATGCTACACAATGAGCCAGTTTGACAGGCTCATTGTTTCTGCTGAAATCAGTGCAGTTTGATGTGTTACTTTCAGCTCACGCATGTTTCGGTGACGCGACCACAAGAGGGTGTAAAAGCTGGAAATTTTCAAATTGGACACCCGGCACCTTTAATGTAATTTTAAATTGTCGGTTTAAAAAAATGACAATAACATAACATAATAGCCAAAGTCTCCCGCATCAACATCTGTTACATTTAAACAGTAAACCAAAGCTCAGCACTGCCAATGTTAATTTATTGATGTCTGTTTTTATTCTAAAATTTGAATTTCTAGTTTACCTTTGCATGTTTGGTCTTTTTAAAGAGCTGTTTTTTCTATTATATTATTTAATAAAACATTTAATGTTTGTAAACTGCGTATACGTTGTAAATTGGTGGACAGTGTTGAGTCTTCACCATATTTAATGTATGTTTGTTTTTTTGCCATGTTTCCTGACAGTTTATTTAAATTTTTGACGGGTAACGTCTGTAAATTACCAAAAGCTGTACCTCACCATCGTGAAAGCTTCTCCTCTCTTTGCGTCCAGAACCACGACCACGGCTGCATCGCCTGTCGCATCATCTACCGCTCTGATGAGTTCCACCCCCCCATCCTGCCACCACGGGCTGACCTGACGGTTGGTTTGTACGGTCAGTGGGTGAGCCAGCGCTGCGAGGTCCGGCCCGAGGTCCTCTTCCTCACCCGCCACTTCATCTTCCACGACAACAACCACACCTGGGAGGGCCACTACTACCACTACTCCGACCCCGTCTGCAAACACCCCACCTTCACCATCTACGCCCGCGGACGCTACAGCCGGGGCCTTCACTCCACGGGGGTCATGGGCGGGACGGATTTTGTCTTCAAAGGTAACAGACTGATCTCTTTTTTTTTTTTTTTCATAACTTGAATTCTAACAGTTGTTGAAGAGAACACATCTCTGTCTGGAACTGTCTGACGGTTATGATCTGTGGTCATGGCAACCTATTTCAGCTAGGACATCCTTCCCTCTTTAATACATTTAGTTAATTTAGCTCACCATAAATCCTGGATTAATGCAGGATTAAGTAAACACAGTGTCATTTGTTCATTTATGAGCTCTGGGGCTTTTTTTTGTTTCATATTTACTGCTCAGGTTTACTACCATGAGTTCCTCTTTACAAATAAATTGAGCAGCATAAATGACAAACATGACGCAGATGTTAAGAAACTGACAGCTGAGTTGATTGTAAATTCAGATGACTTTGATATTGGAGGCTCAGTTTGTTCATAGCAAGTTACACTGTAAAGTAAGACACTTGATAGTGCACTTATTCTTTTATCATTGTGTATATTTCCGATAGCATTGTTCTAATTGGCGCTAAAAAGAAGTGAAAGGATCAGTCAGACAATCAGATGGGTTCTAAATAAATTCTGGGGACACTGAGAGAAGTCTGGATCAGTTTAAAAAAGGTGAATGACCTTTAATTTCCTGACAGCACAGATCAAAGTCTGGCCTCATTTTATAGATGACAGAAACAAAACCTCGTCAGTGTTGATCAAAAGTCTGGGTTTGAAGAGGTTACCAGGATCCTAAACCTGATCCCTGAGGGACTAGTGGTACTTACATGAGGCCCGTTGTTTCAGTGCAGCGATGCATCCCTCGCAGCCAACACATCTTCTTGTGTCCTCCTCACTCTAGTCAACCACATGAGGGTGACGCCCATGGACTTGGCCACCACCTCCCTCCTGAACGTCTTCAATGGTAACGAGTGTGGAGCCCAGGGGTCCTGGCAGGTCGGGGTGGAGCAGGACGTCACCATAACGAACGGCTGCGTGGCGCTGGGCATCCGGCTCCCGCACACAGAGTACGAACTCTTCCGCATGGAGCAAGACGCCCACGGCCGCTACCTGCTCTATAACGGCCAGCGTCCCAGCGACGGCTCCAGCCCGGACCGGCCGGACAAGCGGGCCACGTCCTACCAGATGCCGCTGGTCCAGTGCTCGGCGAGCAGCCAGCCGTCCAACTACGGCCAAGGGGACGACGGCTACAGGCCTCTGCTGCACCACAACGACTGCACGGGATGGCACAGGGGCAGCGAGAAACACGTCACTGTGGCTTTGGCTGCGTTTGCTGTGTCCTTGCTGCTTTTCTGGCAAAGCTAGACAGGCAGTTTGAGATTTTTCTTTTTTTTTTTTTTTTTCTCATAAAGACACCAAACAAGAGTGTGGATTACAACAGCAGACTGGGAGACTGCTTTTTTAAAACATATGTTCACGTTTAACTTTCCCTCTTTGAGGAGGAGGAGGAGGATGAAAACTGGTGCCCCTGATCCTCTGAACTCCGCCCCAGTTACCAAAGACTCCAACACTGCTGCACCACAGAAACTGCACTTTACAGTGGAACCAAAGACAAACTGGCCCGAGTTTCCACAAATATACAAAGATGTCTATATATCCTCACAGACCTGTGATGTTTTATACAGCGTATTTACCTACAACACTCAAGTGTGATGCGTGGGAACGAACTCTCGGACAAAGAGCTCCTTGTCTCGAGGAGATATGCTTGTGAGTTGCTGTTTAGAGTAAAAATGAACCACCTGACTTATATTACAGCAGGTTTTTTTAAATATAGCCTGAACTCCGCAGCAGTTTTCCGTCATCTTCTGGGTGACAAACTGTTATTTGGGATACAATAAAGCTCCTTCATCTCCTGCTCATAGCCGCATTTTCACCGGCTCGACATCTGAACTTGTTTCCAATTGGGCTATTTTTTAAACACGTCTGACTCGGATTGGGAAACTACCTGGAGAATTACATTAAATATATCCGTTGCCGGAGTAAAATGAATTGGAAAACTGCTGTAAAATTAGCAAAATAATTAAAGCGACTTAAGACATCCTACCTTCAATTAGAACTGGAAAATACAGTATAATCTATCAGTTTAGTAAACCTGTGTAAAATTACATTAAATAATAATTTGGTCCACATATATTGTTTTGCTAAATAATTCCAATCAAATCTTTATTCCACAAGGGGAAGAATATAAAAGTATCTGATAACATGTTCCCTCAATAATTTCACCAGAACTATTGAGCACCTGCCATTGATTTTGTCTTTAATACTGGATGTCCTCCATTTGCTCTGGGAGATCTAGATTTTTTTTTCTTCAAGTGTTAAAGGTGATTTGACACAATGATAATTGAGTCTATGACCCAATGATGAAATTATATAGGAATCCTGGTTTGACTCGTGCGAAAGTCACAAGGAACACGAGCCACTAAAAACGAAGATGTTGTTGAAATGCGTCACCAAATATTATGAAAACGAATCCCAACAATTTCCCTCCATAAATTCTCCACTGAGATCTTGCGCGAAATAAGAAAAGGATTGAATGTGTGAAATTTGGTCAACAGGTATAATTAAATATGATCAGACACTTTGAACTGTTCAGATGTGCAGCTGTCTGAATCTCAGAGGATTCAGTGAAAGGAAATGAAAACAGACTTAATGCTCTTTGCTCCTCCAGGTGTTTTTTTTTTTTTTTTTTTCCCCCTAAATTCAAACATACCTCCATTGGGAATAAGGTCATCAGGTTGTGGTTATTAGACGACACCCATTGGTTCCCAGTGCTGAATCTCTTGTCTGAAGATGTCGTCACGTTACCTGTGTGGGAACTCGCTCACAAACGCTTTCTCGTCTGTTTTCAACAGAAAACTAAGTGACGGCACTTTTATAGGGTCGTTTTGTTCAGTGTACGCAGACTAAAGAACCTGAACTAGGCTCCAAGAAATGTCTTTGTAACTGGATACCCGTAGAAGATTAAAAATTTTATAATTTCCATTACTGATCTATTGTTTACATTCCTCTTCATCTTATGGCCACAGTAGCTTTGGTGTTGTACATACTGAACATTGACCAGGGAAAATATTTTTTTTAATCCCTTTATAAGATTTAATGTTGTCTTTAGAGCATTTAAAACTTTTTTTTTTTTTTTTTAATGGATTTAGGGAGTTGATGTATGAGGGAGTTACACATGAAAGCTGCCAAGAACAACAATCTGCACTGAAGGCGAAATGTGCCTTTAGACTGGAGTCTGTTTTAGATGTCATCGTCATGGTGTTGTGTTCAGCTCAGGGGTTTGTGAGGAGGCGTTAATCTACTTTTTGGGCATATGAGCATGCTCTCAAGCAGCTACTTGAGTTTTTAAGTCTCATTTTTATTTGCTAACACCTAGCTGTTGTGATTATTTTATATTTTCTGCACTTATGGGCAGAAAATTGGCTAAAAATATGAACAGCTGAAGAAAAAGAAAAAAAAAAACCCAATGGGCTTCGTCGCATCTTTAAAAACAAAAGAATCACATACGCAAGCGAAAATAAATAAGTGAGTAAATGAAAAATCCATTTTGAAATGACAAAGCACAAGTGGTGGTAGTTAGGGGAGAGGGATTGAGTATTTCTGATACACAATGGTGGCACATGGCTTTAGAAATCCCTGTCAAGTCTGATGATGAAACCTATTTTCCTTATTTCCTGCAGCTGTGAGTCCTGTACCTTATTAGACACATCATCAATGGTAAGTCCAAGAAGCACTAAGACAAACATACATACCGACAGTTTCTGGTGTGATCTAACTGCTTAAGACAAAATCTCTGCTAAAAGTGTTATTGTAGTTGGATAATAAGTGTAAATAGTGAATTTAGTCCAACCTAAGAAGAACGATGATGCAATATTCTCTGTTCGTTCGGTGAAAGACCCCAATGTTGTTTATGTCTGTAGAATATGGTTTGTAATATTTAGCATCTCTGTAGCATAGATACAAATTTATACTAGTCACATGTGGTTTGGATATCAGATACACTATTGGCCATATTGCAAATTCGAAATTACAACTTTTTGCATCCAGTTCTTATTTAACATGTAAGTGCGATGTTTTCTACGATGTTACTAATAAAGTTGATCAGGACAAAAAAAAATTATAATAATAATAGAATAGAAACATCAAATTATTATTTTTAATTTAAACAAAGATGCCTTAAAATTTAGTTAACAAATTGGAGATAATCGCGTATATTAAGTGAAATTTATACGTATTTATATCTGAGACTAATGACATAGTCACAGTTATGCATATAACGTCATTTTCCCACTCTTTACTGCCAAGTAAAGTCATCTCGTGGTCTTTTCCCACACGGCCTCAATCATTTCACTTTTTGCCTAAATGAAATGATTGTAGGCTTCACTTTTGGGGAGAAAGGCGAGCATCTTGTAAAAAAGTTTCTGATTTTTACTCATCAGGCTGAAATGAGTTAAGTACAGGCCCAAACGACCGCAGCGGATTTTGTCATCCAAAACACCACAATGTACCAAAAATTGTATGAAATTACTTTGGTGGAAGAAGCTCAAATATCCAGAGTAACAGTCTCAGTGCAAAATGGAATCATTAAAACGTGTAATAAAAATTCCTTTCCTTCCTAACTATATTGAATTAAGTAGCATTGAGATGAGGTCCAAACTTTGACCTTGCTTCATCTGGTCAATAACAAAAACCCCATCAAACTTGATCCAGTAACATAGAGAATAAACTTTTCAAGTTTATAGAAAAAAAAAAAGTCTGAGGTTTAGAGTTGGTTTTTTTTTCTTTTAAACTTTGTGAATCTTGGCAACTTTAACAGAAATAACCAAATAGTCATAATAACTAAAATGTCAAGTGTATTTAAAACACATGGTCAGCTCATACTGTAGGGGAGGAAAAAAACCCCAAAAAAACAAGACACAATGCTGATGGGAAACGTGGCACAAAAATCCTAGTAGAGTCATTTTTGACGGCACGAAATGAATTTTTGAAATGCAGCATTGGAGAGAGATGCAGGAAAAGACAGCTATCAAAACCACATTTTTTCATTTTTATTTCTTCAATGCTTAATACCATGGAACAGGTTTTTAAGAATGGAGACCTTGTTTCAGTCAATATTTGCCTCAGAAGGAATATATGCTTTGTATAATAATATTATTAATAATTAATAATAATAATAATAATATAAAGTCTGCATTGGTGTTGGGGGGAAAAGGAAAGGATAGAAATGTACAAGGAGGAGGCACCTATATCCCCAGCTGGACCTGAACATTCCAAGACAAGAAGTAGAAATTACAAACTGAACAGATTTACTTCAGAGACAATCCAGCAACAGGTAGTAATGTCATTTTGATGGAAGTTCTTTCCTTTTTTTTTTTGTTTAAAAGGATTTAAAACAACATTTACAAGACACAACATTCCATTCAATTCCTATTAAAAACAGAGAGAGAGAGAAAAAAAAAAAAAAAAAAAATCTATTGACTTGCCTCTCTCACCCATGGTCCTACTACGTGCATCTTCCATGGGGACTTTTAGTATACATCTTTCATTGTCCCGCCACATTACCTGTTTAATCCAGTCATCAAAAGAGAAAAAGAAGGGGGGGGGAGGGAGGGAGGTGGAGGGGGGGCAATCACTTTTGTCGCCTTTCTTTTCTCAATTGTGTGTGAACTAACCGTGTGAGATTGTAAAAAGGCAACGCCTTCGAATGATGCTGTACAGATGTGTTCACTGTAGGCCACACTACCAATGATATGGCAAAGTCAACAGAAAGACTTGTTGGTTTTTCCAGGCCTTTTTAATTCCGGAGCTGGGGTGGGTGATACGGCGGGCATGCATCTCCCAGTCTACAAGATGAACTTCCCTAAGAAGAAACCGATGAAGATGGCTGCTATGACAACGAGAAGAGAGGGCAGGGAGGCGGTGGTGGCTTCCCGGCCGAGGAAGCTGCTTGAGTTTGATGTCATGTGCTCTGAGCGGGGTACCTTCCTCATTCTAATGCCATCCTCCTGTAAAGCAGAGGAAATGTATGAGGAGAGGGTTTCACTGAAGAGCAGAAAACAGCAGAACAAAAGCTCAATCTGTGATGAACTGAAATGGATCGGTCATTGAGTTCCCATACAGCCATCTTTACACCTGCTATTCACATGTGATCTGTATCTGGTTCAGGAAAACAACCTGCTGGGTATCGATGTACGCAGAAAGCGCCGCAATCCTTTGGATCTGCAAATCTGTTGCTTCTCAGATGGTGTGCAGACTACAGTCCCCACCTCTAGCTGTGACATATATATTATATTCTTTGACCTTAGATGTGACATGTTTGCTGTCAACTCTACTTAGCCAAGTTAATTATCATACGGTGATCCAGTTAAGCTCAGGTCAAAATCACCATAACGAGACCCCTTGGTGTTAACACACAGATCTGATGTTCATTGCTTAACGATGGTCCGTGCAAATGGGGGGGGTCAAAGGGCTTAGAGGGAAACTGCTCACTGCACTCAGACAGACAGCACCCATGACATTTTGGTAACATTTAGCGAAGCCCCTTTTAGGACCATCACAACACAAACGCTGTTGATAGGATCAGTGAAGTCAGTTTTCTCTCAACATGTAGTCGCTGCATTTGTTTAATTTTGCTATACAACATCGATTCCTGATTTTCACGCACAACCAAACCACAATACTTGAATCATATTACCAATATTTTTTAAATCAGAATGTCTGACCTTTAGTTGCCGGTTCTCCTCAACCAGCTTGCTCATCTCAGCTTGCAGCCTCTTGCATTTCTCCTGCACCTTCTTCATCTCTGAGTCGTCCAGCGGAGCAGAAACAGGCACTGTGGCTGCTGCCGAGTCGGCCTTCGCAGAGTTCATCACCGGGGCCACTTTGGTCGTCTCTACGTCATTCTGCCCAACAAGGAGAGGGAGAGAACCACTGAAGTGAAATCCAGCATGCCCTGGACTAAGTAGGAGGGTTAGCCTCTAGACACGAGCCTGTGCCAAAGAAAGACAGCGTTGTCCTGAGGCCGAGAAGCTCACAGTGCCAAATCATAGAGCCCAGGGAGGAAACACATCTCTCCAGAACATGTTGGATGTGGCTTTGTTTTGTGGGGCAGACAACGAGACAGCAAGAGGACACGAGGGGGCTTTGTAATGAAAGTACAACTGTATTGTAGACGAGGCTAACAAGCAGCACACAGGTTTGGGCACAAGTAAAAATAGCATCATATCCTGTCTAAGTCAAGAATTCATAAACATGTCATTGTTGGACTCAACCATACTTCACGGTACGTACCAAGCAAACATTAAGTGCTTATTAATTTAACGAGAGAAAATTTATCAAAATTACAACTGCCAAATTAAATTGTTGCTCATGATAGGAACCGTTTGATTCACATCTATGATGTAAATTCTCAAACTTGCTCTTTAAAAGTACCTTTAGCTAATGTTTTTTTCCCCCCCCACAGTTTTAACCCATTGCATCTTGACAATCACACTTTTTTTAAAACCCTACATGGTCCTGGTTTTCACTTGAATATTAAGGGTCTGCTGAGCTGTGGAGCAGCACTGTATGCTAATCCTGATTACACCTACAGTAGGGCTACAGGCTCCCAGTGCTGAGGCACGAAAACCTAATAACATCCAAAACAACAACCCTCTAATGAATCCTATCATTCAACAACTTAAAATATAACAAGCAGAGTGAAGTATTTATTGGTCATTTTAAGGCTGGGTTGGTCTTTAATATAAAGCAATTTAATATAACATGACCACTAGAACTATGTACTTGACTTGTGTAGAGTTGTATCAATAAATGTGTTCAAAAATCTCTTAAATCTGAGCTAATCTTGGGCTCGTTCTACATATTTACACACGTCAGTGTTAGTAGTAGAGTGTTGAACAAACTGCTACCAACCACCACTGTTTACCCTTCACCTAGATCTTTCAGCATCTTTCCTGATCTTCATACTTTCACAGCAGCTGTAGTTATTATTTACACCTGACCTTGATGCAGGTGGCATATCTGACGCCCGTCATTGAAATGCAAAATTTAGTGTAACAATAAAACTGTATATCTGTCTCAGCTATTTTTATCTCTCATTCCATCTCTGCTTTAGAGCACAGTCATTTTTCGCTCAGGATGCTGGCCATTTTTTCTACTGGTACTGCTCTTTCTACTTTTTTCACGTTATAGTTATTAATCTTTTTCCAACGTTTTGCTCCTATGGAAAGCAGTGCGATTTTAGCAAAGTTTAGCATCACCTCTAACCTTCACCAACAAAAATAAAACTTCAGGTTATGGGGAATCTGTTTCTAATGTGGAGCAGCACCTCTTACCACTTTATCGTTTTCAGAAGGCAGCTCGAAGACACATCTCAGCTTGGAATCCATGAGATCATCGGGTTTCGCATCTTTCCACTGGTGGAGATGAAAAATGGGCATGTTATTCATCAGCTCAAACTGCTAGCAGCTGGAATCTATCCACACAACACAGAAACTCACTAACGTCAACCTACTTCATACTTATCCACATGCAATGCGGCCTTGAATCTGTAGATTTTACATAAAACAAGCACAATGTCCTCTAAAAAGAGTTATAACCTCAGAGACATTTCCCCCACAGTCAGCCATCTCTGTTTTATTAAAAGTGGACATTTCCACAAATTTCTGCTATTTAACTCAGAAACTTGTGATTTTAAAGAAAAACATTTGTCATTAAAAGGTTTTAAGAACACAGAATTATACTTGAGTGAATTAAACAATCTGCATCTGAGAAAGATTTAGCACAGAACTGAAAAAGGTCGTGGAAATACCACAGAATGAATTTATCTGACACAGATCAGTAATCTAACCAGATTCCAGTTACTGTATTTTGCTTCTCATTCAGGACAAGCCAATTCATGAACAGGACGTGCAGGGTATGTGCATGTTTTAGTGACTGACTCAGCCTTTGCTGTCCTCTGGTGGCCCGCTGTATAATGCATCATAATTAGTTCAACTGCTGCTAATCTAACTTCCCTCTGAAAGAGCACAGAGCCTGATTTGATTTAGTGTCTCAGCAGAAAGCCAGCAACCTTTCCAACACTCAATGACTAAAATAAAATATCTGCTGTAAATGGGATTAAACTTCAGTATGAGTGATAGAACACTTGTACTGTCAGAGTGGATGACAAATTTTCACTGATTCCTTCACAATGGTACAGTGCATGACACTGAGGCTACTTACTGTGGCATTACCATGTGAATAGTGCTCCTTTTCTGATTGGAAAATAATACAACTATCATTTTAAAAATACAGAACATCAGAAAGTAAATGATACCAAATCGTGTTGAAAATGGATTTTATAATTTGTTCACTGGAACATGCTCAGTGTATTTCAGATAATGCTTAGCTAAAAGCTGTGCCTTCCTTTATTCATTTATTGAAGAGTTCCACAAAATAAAGATAGTACACTTGTCTAATCCTAACTACTATGCACCCGCCACCCAATTAAAAACAGCGCCGTTTTATCCGTTTCCATGTCTTTGGCTTTTGTGTAAAATTACCACATTCTCCGCTTCCATTTTTTTCTATTAATGTCAAGATTGGCTGCCAAATAGCACAGAGGCCCAGAGCAGACCCTTGGAGAAAATATCTTCTCAAGGCTGACATGTTGCATAATCTCTTTAAGCCATACGTGGATACGTGGATAAATGTTCACTTACCAGTGCATCCATGTCAGAAACATTTGATGGGGCAAAAATTGTCTGCACCATAAATTTGTGTTTACTTTTCTCATTGGGGTCATAGTCAAAAGGCTGCAGCATGACTGTGAATGAAACATAAAAAAAAAGGTGTTAAAACGTTTGAGCATCTCTTACACAGGGAAAAAGCCAACCAAATCAGTCAACATTTTACAACATTAATACTTCCATCATATCCATGCTGGTTATGCAACAACAAATTCTGCTATTTCTGTTTAATCTAATAGAGTTAGAGAAATAATTTTCAAACTTAATTTTGTTCAGTGGTTATTGCGCACACAATGTGTTATTTTCTGCAACGTGGTGTCTGTTCAAAATAATAAGGATGAATAAGGATTTTTTTACTGTGAGCTAGTCTATTTGTGGTGGTCCTCTTCACCAAGATAAATATAGGCTATGATTTAATCCACTAAAACCACTGAACAAAGCAGTTCTACGTTAAAAGTGTGTCTGTGCGCTGTCCAGCTGTGTGTAGAGCAAGTAATGTTTTCCCAGCTTCCTTCTATCATAACTTAAGATCCAGACATCAGAAGACCAAGAAAAAAACAAAACTTTCATCCAGTTAAAATCTATAGTTAAAAGCAGCCAAGAGCTAAAACTGGATACAAAGGTTAATTTTTACACATTCTGGCAGATAACCATAAAAACACACGTGGAAAGGGAATGTTACACTATTCAGACATATGACCAAATAAAAAGAACTGTTAACCTTATAAGAATTACTGAATTCTTGGGTCCAAAATTTTGGACAATACTAGTACACAACTCCACACACGTATACATATAAGTGTGTTTATACACGTGTGTGTGTGTGTGTGTGCGTGTGTACGTATCTATGCATGTATCTATGCATACACACACCAACACCAGTAAGATTGTTTTCAGAAATGTTAATGTGGAAAACTGATAGATTACACGTTCAAATAGCATAAAAAGAACAACAGATAAACAGATAGACAAAGAAATTAAGTATGACACGTTTCTGTGGACATTGCTTTGAAAATTCAATTGAAATTCAAGATGTAGCTACAGGAAGCATAATACATACTGTATTCAGGTACTTCAAAGGCTGTTACATTCACATTTGTTTTTTTAAACTGCTCCATTTCACATTGAATCTAATATTTCAGTCACAGCAATACTGAGTAAGGCCTTGTGGTTGTGTGCCTCTGCCAAAAAGTGCAGTTGCAGTCAATCAACTTATGAAAACTTGACTTATGGCCAAAATGTGTTTTCAGGGATTAGAATAACCTTGACCTTTTATCACCAAACGAATTAGTTCAAATGAATGTTTGTGCCAAAGTTGAGGGTATTCTCTAAAGGCATTACTGACTCCTTCCCTTTGAACATAACGCCTCCAGCCATGGCTGAGTTTCTATATGAATTAAACGCATGTTACTTAACCTTCTGTGGCTTCTTCATCACTGTGCGTACAAGTGTAGCAAATAACCTTTCAAAATGAGTATGTTTTTTGTTTAGTTAATTACTTAAATTTCCTCCCAGATCTATTTTAATTTAAAGACACCATCCCACAAGAAGCAGCATACAGTGTCATCACCCATTGGTTTGGAAACTAACAGTTTATAAATGTCAATGGTTTTAACTTGGATAATGTTTTTGGATTGTGAATCATATCTCCCTGGCCCAGTTTTCTGTATCAGCAACAAAATTTTGAGGGCCATAGCAAAGTTTGCCCACTGATCTTAGAGAGAGAAGAATAAAAAGACAAAAGTGAAACAACAGTGCCTTGGAAAACTTACCAGAGATGTTGACAGAAGCTCCGGCATCAATGACGCCACTGTTGGGCCGTACACAGTACCTGCGAGGCGCCGTCGTCTTCACTTTGAAACACACTCTTCTGTCAGAGGGGTTCTTCAGCTTGAGGTTGGTGGTGACTACATCTGTGAAAGGACCTGATGGAAAGAATGACAAGTGGATTATTATTTCTATGTCCATGAGTATTTTCTCCTCATGTGTGCGCCAAAATAATTCAAGCATAAAGTAACAAAAATACTCTTGTAGCTAATTTCTCTTTAATAATATACAAGGCAATGCAGTCATTGATCACTAGAATAGCATTCAAAACTATTCCCCCCCCCCCCCACATAACGGCACCAAGACAGGCCTGAGGGTTTCATACAGCGGCATGATCTTCCAAACTAAATACAATTTTATAGTGTATTGGCCAAATTTAAAATTGGAGGGTAAATACGTTGCCCGTTTACAGAGAAAATGCAGAAAGATAAAAATCTGTGTTTCAAGTTACCCCTAGTCCCTGGAAGAATGATAGGCTGGAAATATTTGGTGCCATGGGTCAAAAAGAATGTTGAAATAAATTAAGTTAAAAACAAACAAACAGTCAGGCCGCAACTTAATTAGCAATCCTAATTCAATACAGAGTTCCTTGGATTGAAGTTTCAGGTCAGATTTTTTGCAAATATACTAAAAATGATACAGTTGAAAAACCAGTGGGTGGTAAACATTGATTCATCACTTTTTACTGTACTACATTATATTCAATTATGGAATTTCACTTTTCTCATATTTAAAATTTTCTTCCAACGATTACCTTTTGTTAGTGCAGTAGTTGGAGACTTTTTCACTTTGTAAGACTAAGATTTCTACATAGCTTAAGAGTACCTTGTTTAAGGGAAGAACTGCCCTCCTTAATCGTAAAATCTGCCATATAAAAATGCATCTTCAAATATTTCATAAACCCCAATGGAAGGATATTACTTCTTATATATGGTGGGCTCCACATGAGATGTTTATGAAGATTAGGATCTACAAAACATTCCCAAGCCTCTGTGTAGGCCCCCTGAACTAACAGGCCAAACCACCTGAGCGGATTAAGATGTGCCTCAGCTAATTTCATAGAGATGTCCCATGTTCATATTGGAAATTAAGGTCCTGTCCTAGTTAGCTCATATATCAAGAGATCAATAGTTTGCTCTCCATCTTGTGACAGAGCTGGCTTCAAATTAGGTCCTTAACTACGGTCAGCATCATCCAGCTTTGATGAGCAATGACATGTCAAAAACACAACTGAACGCAAGTCAGAGGTACCCTAAATTTGATCAGCCCAATCAGGCTGGGAACGTGGAAGATAAAAAAAAAAGTCCTGTGATCTGCGATTAGCTGACGCCGCAGAATGCGTGATATGGGGGGTTGTTTTCACCTGCAACAAAATTTGTCAACTGTTTATTATGAGCTCACAAATTCTCTGTAGAACTTGGATTTCCTGACTTTTTAAACTTTGAACATTGAGGGAGTATAAAGTCTTTAGTTTGTCTCTGAGGCTGGACCGTCTGATTTTAGAGGGAAAGTCCTGGTACCTTCAGATCCTCTGAGGAACCCACCTTCAGAGGACTGAGTGGTAGAAATGACAAGAGCTCTAGTTTTATTTGCAACATGCATGTTGCAGACTCATGGGAAATCAAAAATCATTGGGTTCAGGTTCAAAGAACATTTATTTTGATTCTGAACTGACCTTTAAAATTGATTCATACATAGTTCCTGATGACAAATTTCTTAAAAAGATGAAGTGGTACTCATGCCAAATGATTTATTTTTGATTTGATTCACAAAACAAATAACACATTTAGCACACATTTATCAAACACTATTTCCACAAAATATTGGGATTATTGAGATATTTAAACATTAATTAATTCAAGTCTTCATTTCATCCACTTGTATGATACTTCAACATGAATGCCTATATACTAAATGATTACACAGTGCCTTTTGGACCCTGGCTTATAAAAAGTCTTAATACATAACACACACACAGATTTTTATTCAGGGTCAACAAGTTTACAATCTGGTCATGATATGTGCAAAGTATCTATTTCTTGACACTGTTTTCATAAATAAAAGCACTGAATATTCTTTCCACTTTATATAGCACTTACTCCCTGTATGAGCTCTGGAGTTCACAAAGCCCACATTCAGCCTCGCCTGCTTTACAACCAGAGCTCAGAGAGATAAGAAGCAGTGCATGACCAGATTGCAGTGGCTCCACCCAACTAAAGCTAACGTGTAGCTTTACGGGGATGACTGGGGCGTTGTTTTCAGGTGCGTCACAAAGACATTCCTGGAAACCTGAAAAACCTTGTCACTAGTACTGTGTTAGCAGTGCTTGAAGTTGAGGGGAAAAGTCACCTCTGCATTGGCTGATATAAGCAAACCATTTTCAATTCTAAATTTCTACAGTGAATAAAAAACACCAAAAGATATCGCTGATGTATACATGTTTATAATTTATTTTTTTGTACATACTACTATGTATATACTATTATACTCCTGACTTCAGATCTGCAAAAGGGTCGTGCCACATCTATCAGGGGAGATATATGGGGACACACACACACACACAGAGCAGGCAGACACAGACAAGTAGAGGGGAAGTTAGCCAGAAAGAAAATAATAGTAGTTAGCTATAAAGTAGTATATATTCAGTCAAAAGAGGGTTCCCTTGATTTGTCAAGAGGTGAACATACAGAAGATTTGGAAAATATAGAAAAGGAGCAACATTCATTAATGAATTAAGAAAAAGTAACACTAAACCAAAGAGTAAAATAAAGAAATGCCTGTACTGTTCTGTTTGTTAGTGACAGGTGATACTTCCATTGGAAACTTTAGCTTCCAAAATTTTTGAATAACATTCCTTTAACAAGTCGAAAAGAATGCGGTTCGTCCAGCAATGATCCTTCCTGCAGAGACACCGTTCAATCTATTGTCATCCTACCTCTTGTAATCACAAATGGAATCTAGTAAGTATCTTCTGCATTCATACTAACTCAGTAATGTCAGTTGCTGATAATCATATTTAGATAATTTGCATTGACGTTGGACACGCCTGAAGTTTTTCTAGTATCCTGAGCATGCAGGTTTTGGTGGGGCAACTTTCGGTTAATGCACCACATATGAGCAGCACCTGCTCTTTAAACAAGAAACACTGAGGAGATAAAAAGTATCCTCCCAATTCATTAATCAGCCCTCTTCGGTCACATAGTCAATAAAGTAGCGCAGACTTTTAACAACTAAGAAAAAATATATATTGTTGCCTGAGCCCAATTTCTACATTGAGTGTATTTTATACACAGAAAATCACAAAAACCAACATTGAAACAGATTAAACACTGGAAAGCAGTTGTGCACATCAGATGAACACCCACATTGCTAGCATCCATTACCTAACTCTGAGATTCCACCTTTGCTCAAGCAGCGTTAGCACCAGTTCTCTCATCTTGTTGCATGTATGCTGAGTTAGGGTCCCCCAGGCCAGTCCTGTTCTAAAAATACCAGCCAAGGAAAGGAGGGCTGCCCCCTCTAGCTCACTGGAGGAATCCCAGCAGAGGCTCCAAAACAGACCAGCTCTCAGATACATGTAGACTGATTTAGCTCTGTCTCTGTGACTCTGTGGTCATCTTCCTTCTCCTCATATTGCCTCTCAAGGACCACACAGAAACCATTTCACTTTTTCCTGTTCCTGTCCAAAGGAGACAACCCTCTCTCTTTTCAATTTAGCTGTTTGATTTAAATTTAATTACGTTCACACTTCATTTCATGCTGGAGCATACCACGGGTAAACAATAAGTCTAAGCCAAGTGGCAAACACTGAAGCCTGTGCACTGTATTCAGACCCAAGCCTGCAACACAAGAGGGCAAATAAGGAACCTAAGCAGAACTGCATATATACTTGCAACTGATTTCCATTTTATATTTAGCCATTATTATGATTTTAAAACACAAACATTAGGATTTTTGGCTCCAAGCCTTAGATAGGCATTAATCTGGGTGACCGATTAACGCTTATTAGCATTAATATTACCTTTGTCATAACTTTATAGTTATGTAAACTGTGTGACTGATCAGTAATCAGAATTTAAAACAGATTCCTTAAATCCAGTAAAATGGGGGGTGTTTAGGATCAGATTATGATGAACCACGTCTCTGCTATTTGACTGTTGATATCAATCTAAGGTTCAGCAAAAGGACAAACATTCACTTGTACGCTTTTTATGCACTTGTGTTTGACTCGTGATCCTCATGTAATTAATTTATATTAACAAATTTATTGGCTTTATGCCTTCATTCTTAACATTGTACTGTGAAAGAGAGACAGGGAGCAAGAGAGGGGATGACATTCAGTAATAGGTTATGGGCCGGTTTCAAACCCGGACCGCAGCATTTAGGACTAAGCCTTTAGGGCACCAGCCACCAGGGCACCTCTGATCCCAATTTTAAAACCTCAGTGAGTCTAACACAAACTGATTGATACGTCCACAGACAGACTTCTACTTTTAGTCCTCCAGTAATTTGGCTGAAGTTGATCATTAGAGCAGCAGTAACCTGCTGCACAAACTACAGGCAAACTTGATCAGATGCTCACGTTCATTTGGCGCCTTCTGGCCTGGAAGATTATTGTATTCCATTTACCTCTGAAGTCGGATGTTAGCAAATGGGAATGACATCAAACTAGTATATCCTACTTTCCATTAAAGCATAGTGACTAGTACTGTACCAGTGGACAAAATTTAGTTTACAACTTGCTTTAGTTTTTGATGCACAGAACAGCTATATTGAAGTATGAAGTCGGGGTTGGTGACGTTGTGCCGGCTTTCCCAGTCACATATCTGATTTTACAGGGTGTTCTAGCTGACATATCCAACTGGTAAGTTAAGTTCAAATGGAATGCACCATCTATTAATCACCGCAAATTCTGCATGTCATGATACAGTCACTGAATTTTTGTCTGTTTTCAAACAAAGCCTGAGTAGTTTAATAAAGTAAGAATTCGTAGCGCTGTTGCTATCTTCCATGCTTCATCTTAGCCCGTGGTCAGGTTTGCAGTCTGAATTTTGTACACGTACATAAAGGTATAACAAATAATTTTTTCATAGTACACCTCATCCCTAAAGTATTACAATGACTTTTCCTAGTGCCCTTTCAAACAATCCTGTCAAACCCAGACTACAGCTACTACCCAGCCATACTTAGTCCTAACTAACAACCGGCTTCTTCAAATAAGCAAGACACGATGCTGAAAGACTCTTGATTTGAAGGCAGCAGTAGATCAGCAACAATAACAACAACATCAGTGCCTTACTGGCAATACTGCCTGGAGCAGAGAAAACGATAAAATAACTGGGACAAATAGAAGAAATGCAGAGAATTCTAGGTCAAAAATAATAATGTTTATGACAAACAGATCCGCTGCTGGGTGTGCTTTATCATGCCACCAGCTACACTGATCCCTGTGGGCTACATCAGTTTTACTGTTACCTTAATCACTTTAAATGATCTCAACTTAGCTAATAACAAGATCAACAGTTGGGCTAATGTAAATGTCACAAAATGAAGGGAGCTATATTTATGGATGTCTAAAATGACAAGACAGTGTTGACAGGCCTTTACGTGTAAAAGAAGACGGTTTGTTACAGGAGTTAGTGACATTTTCACCAGTTACACATCAACTTTGCCGTTAGCATGCTAGCCTAGCTAACGTTAGCTAACGGGTAATTGACACATCGTTGAACGGTAGCGCTGCCAGGAGCGCAGACATTGTTTGAATTAACTTCGATACGAAAATGTTTGAGCACCTCAGGTCTCTTCGTCAGCACGAAGATAAAAATCACTTCAACCAGGACACGTTTATATATTTTGTAGAGTTAATGGAGGTAGGGCAAACGAGCCAACGTTAGCCCCGTGGTAACGTTTCTTAGCCCGACGTTCACTGGATTGAAGGTCTCAAGTTTTGTCATTCAAACTGTCAGTCACGACTGAAGTTTGGCACAGCAAAGTGTCTAAAAGAGGTGTGACAAGTTGTACGCTCAATTTCTACTGAATTTTTAAAAAAAAAGTTAATTTCCTTCCATATAACGTCCGGGTTATGAGCAGTAAGCATTTCAAGGAACAGGCTGAGACCCAAGGAAATAACAGTTTGCTGTTGCTAACACTCCAACAACAGCGCATTAGCTTGGCGTTGCTGCTAAAAGCGGACGGTATTTTGATTTTAATTCCCTCTCACAGCCACAGCCGGCTGGCCCGCAGCCTTCCACCGCTCTGCTGGGTGTTGTCACGGACGGGATACCGTCCAGGTGCTCGCCACGCCGGCTTATCCACGTCACTACACGGCGAGGCTACAGCGGCCCGTCTCGTCCCTGGTTAACTTAAAATGGCGGTGAATGCTAGCTTAGCTTAGCTTAGTTTAGCTACGCTTTTTTTCCGCCGGAGGGGAGCGTGAAATCGGCTCAGTCAGACATTACTCCCCAACTTCATTCAAGGAAAAAACGACCTTCCACCTACCTTTGAATCTGAGGTCTGAGGGGGGGTCGAGCACAAGGATCTGATCCAACTTTGACATTTTTGTTTTTAGCTGTAGGGGGGGAGGATGCACTTGATTTCAGTATCGGGGAGTCACTGACAAGTGGAAGTCCTGGATCCCCTGCCACCACCGAGCCAAACGCTGACTGAGCTCCGGGAACGAGCATGTGGGTACAAGTACTTGAACGCGCTGGTGCACGACCCTGTTGCGCGCCCTCGTGGCTCATGGATGTAATTATAGTACAGTAAACTAATTATATCGGAAGATAAAAAAAAAAAACAACAACAAAAAACAACACCTTATGAAATAACAAGAGTCCTTATTGATTTTTGGGATGATTCTTTGTGCCACTTCTTTTGTATCAGCAAACAATATACAACGAACGGTGAAGTTTGTTTTCAAATTTCATATATTTTTTTTTTGTGTAGCCAATTAGGAGCCCCGAAAGTCCGTGTTTATACTGTATATAAATTGAGAACTAACGTTTGATTTATTTAACAGTTAGGGTGTCAACTTTCATCCCAGTCATGTAGAGCAACTCCTCAAAAAATTGTTTCAGTTTTCATGGATTCATTTTTTTTTTAAATAAAATTGTGTCTTTTTTCTTTTTTTTTTAAATCAAAGCGCCTCCATCTTTTTTTCATTCAGTCAAGTAATTTTCACACAAAACCTTGGGCAAGACTGAATTATTATGTCATAAAACTTTAACTGTCATTATCATCATCATGTCATTTGATACCCCAAAGAATATAATTTTCCACAATAATTGATTGATTGTTTAGTGTATGTCAATATTAGTTCATTACTATTTTAATAATCAGATTTGTAAAGCAAAATGTGAAATATTTGCTTATTGGCCTTTTGACCAGACAAAACAGCAGAAGATGCCATCTTGGTCTGTATGAAATTGTAAAAGGCACTTATTATTTCACATTTTACTGATAGAATGATTAATCAGTGAATCAACAAATAATCAGCACATTATTTGACGACTGAAAATGTGTTCTATCTTTTGAGGATTATACTTTGACGTTGCAAACAACCGTAGTATTTTCAGTTTACCATTGCATAGCGGGTCATAAATAAATACATAGAATTCCTCAAATAAATAAATAAATAAATACAAATGTCTGCAATCAACTGAAAAGAAAAACTGCCAATTTTGCTGAAGAAAAACAAAGTTTTCCTCCTTAGCTTGGGATGCTGATGATGTGAGTTTGAACCTTTACAAGAATTAAACCCAAAGAACAATATGAAGTCAATTGTTTATGGAGGGGAATCCTGACACTGCTGTCAACTGTGTTGGTAAATCCATCTTCGTGACAAGCTGCTGGAGGTTTAATCCACTACAATGTACTGAATAGGACTCTGTGCAATGCTCCATTCTGCAGGTACGTCATAGGTGCTATTTGCAGTTTTTCAAAAGGTCATTCTAAACATATATGTGGAAAAAATAACACTAATGTGAATGTTTTTAAATTTGGCATTAAAGTTACAAGGTTGTGGGAGGGTAATCCAATGTATCCAGGAGAGAGGTTTCTTACGTGTTGAAAGGAAAGCAAAATTTCTAACTGAAGGCTGTTTGGGTTTAAGTGAAAGAAGCAAGTAATTCTTTTTTCACATAATGTAGTTTGCGGGGACTGGGACAAAGGCTTGTTCTGTGCAATCAAATAATTAAATTTCTCATGGTGGGTTTTGGTTCCTGAGGTGCCAAGGTGGCGACATGGAAATGCATTCAATACCAATCTTCTTTCTTTTCTAGTTCATCTTTATGGCTTCTATACCAACAAATACAAAGTTTAAAAATAAAGGCCTCATTTTATCCCTGTAAGAGTGTTCTGGTGTTTTTGATGCACCGTTAGAAACGTGTATTTTATGTTTCTGGAGGGAAAAGTGACACAAATACTAGAGAGAGAATTACTACTTTATTACATGGCTATAATATACAGAAGTTAATCTGTTCTACTGAGTATACATGGAAGCATGACTAAGGCATACAATATAAGGATTGCTGCAGGTAAGTGGTAGTTTCAAAGTTGACTGTTATATGTACAGTTAGTCTGTACAGATGTGTAATTCATGCATTATTCTAGCAGTATGCACTTTTAGCCACGCCATACATTTGTTTAAAAACATGTAAAAAGGCACTTGAGTGGTGACACATAGTACTTGGGTTACCTCTAATAAAATTTCTTTTCTCGGTATGTCATTGTCTCTTCTATGGAGGTGGTGTCAGGCCAGATTACATTGGAAAAATTGTTTTTTCTGAAGTTTCAATCTTGTGACAAATGTGATATGCCGTGCTGTACATTTGGCTCACTAGGTAAGTAATGATTCAATTTCAGTTAATCACTGTCCTACATCTTGGCAGAAGATTGCAGTCATGTGGTTGACACGTTTTGACTGTAGTAAAAGATAATTTTTGGATTATATTTGTGACGCATTTACCGAATAAAACATCAGGATTAAGAACAAAGTCTGGTCATATCACATTCTGTTAGTTTTTCCCTCACATTAAATTGGTAGATTTTTGAATGGAGTTTGGTGTGACGTTCCATACGGAGACTAGTACCAAGTGAAAAATCTGAGTATTAATTGTATGATAAACAAAGTTGTCTGAAAATAAATCTTCTAACTGACAAAATACAAATGTAAACATGATTTTTTTTTTTTTTTAGATTATCACAATGTGGATCTAATACTGTTAACACAGAAAGGTATGTTATAAATTAAATTTCATGTATATTTAAATTTTTTTTATCAGACTGTTATGAAGTACTTTAATGATTTCAAAAATTAAAAAAATTACTTGACATGATTGGACTAAAGACCATCTCCAATATTCCAATAATTCTCTTGGAGTTTGGTCAGTATCTACAATACAGTTTTTCTGAATTTAAACAGCTGTAGACATGTTCAGAGTAAAATATACATAACTGTAACGCCATTTCAGGAAAAAACAAACCAAAAAAAAAACCAAAAAGGAAAAAACCTTCTTGAGTTTGGCAGTTGTATACAATCATTCCCTGTAGTGAAATCTCAACAACACACTTCAGCATGTAGAAAATATCCTAAACAAATCACTATGTAAACAATTCCTAGTATTGGTTACAGTGTTTCAACAGGGACTCTCATACTGTAATTATAATTTCTTCTAAGCTGTTCATTCTGCAGCATTACAGTTGAAGCCGTGTGCAGCGAATGTGTGTGAAAACACATGACAAAGTGGAATGTAAAGCCGCAGTGTTTGAGCTATACAACAGAATGCTTGTCTGAGGTTCGATATTAACAAACCCTTATTGAAATATTCTAAAGGAAATTTCATAATGGCACATACATGAACATAAAGACTACACCAGAAGGAAGAATGTACTTGATAAAAATGAATATTAAAAAAAAAAGAAATGTTCATTTACGGTGTGCCATTGAAGAGCCACAGTGCAATGAAAATCTACAGAGCAGTTGACCCTTGCAATGAAAACGTTGTTGAATCTACAACCAAAATCCAGCTTTAATTAGCACATCAGCTTGGTGACTTATTATTTATCTGTGCTTTGTGTTTAAGTTACCTTAGGTCGTGGGACAAAACTGCCCCTTGTAATGAGCTTTTGCATCACACCACGCAGACAGAAATCGTAATGTAATTCAGGCAAAACACCACCTGAGGGGGACAAACTGACGGCTTTCTGCTTCCTAACCCCATCAAATTTGAAATTGATAGAATTCAATTAAATGAACGTCCACTGACCCAGACAATGCTGTTGGCAGGTTTTGCTTCATGTTGCAGGTGACCACATGTGCAGGCTGTCATCTGTCTGTCCACTGTTTTGTCTTTCCCCTTCAGTAAGACAATGTGTGCATTGTGGACTATCTGCTGTACTGGTGGGTTCCCGGGTCCTGACTGAAGTAATCTCATCTGCCACTATTGGTACTAGCAGCATCTCCTGGTGGACGCAGCTGGCTGCCGGGTAAGTTTGAAGGACTCGTTGCTGTCCACTTCAGAATGTTCCAGGGGAGGAATCTGTTTACCTTAACACACATAGCACAGGGTCACTTACAAAGTACTCATGTCATGTTTAACATGAATGTTTCCACTTATTTGGCAGCGCATAATAATCATTACAATCATCCATGAAACAAACAAAACAGTCACAACCTAGTAAATGGTTGAACCATGTTAAGTGAAACTGTTGTGAACAGCTCATGCTGTTGTGTCCTTTGAATTCTTCACCAGCTTTCTGCACTGTATCTGTTTGCTCTACTCTTACTCTCTGCATTAACATATACAATATTTTAATTTCTGCTGTTTTCATTTATCTCTTATTCAGTTTCTGTTGTCAGACAGTTTGTCAAAGTGACTCTTATGTAGCCCATTGCCTGTATTTTTGCATCTCATGCATTAGTGGTGCTCCACAACTATTATTATTCATTTATTTTTCCTTCGATCCTCTTTTTTATGCTTATTTCTTATTATGTTAGTCTTCACTTAATTACACCATAAAATAAAAATAATGTTGATAAAAATGATCCAAGCCATTTCAAGCTGCTGCTCCGCTGCAGCTTAAATACTAATTTTATAACTGCAACATTAGCAGATACAATAAAACTCATCTGCCCCACATTATGGCTAAAGGTAAAATCTTAATTCATTTAATGCAATTATTACAACTGAGGACTGAGATTTCCTCTCACAACATATGTAGTGCACTTGAGCAGGCGGCTTGCTGGCTTCTCTGTGTGGAGTTTACATGTTCTCCCTGTGACTGAATGGTTTCCCTCAGAGTGCTCTGGTTTTATCACATGGCTCAAAGACATTCACATTTGGGTTCGTTGGGGACTACTTGTTTGGATTACTTGTCAGCCAGAATGCTTGGTTTGTCTTTGAATGTCCTTTAATGTTTGCCCTGTGATTAACTAGTGACCTGTTCAAGGTTTACCCTGACCTCGCCCAGTGTCAGCTGGGCTTTACAGTAGCACACATGACGGAGTAACAACATAAAGGCATGAAACCTACTGATTTTCTGGAAGAGCTCCTCAACATTTACAGCATTCCTGGCACTAGTCTCAATGAAAATAGCTGCAATTGATTCAGCAAACTCCTTAGCTTCCTTCATAGGAACTTCCCTGGGAAAGAGAAAGGTACTAAAATTAACGTTGGAGTCCACATTTAAAAGTTCTGTCAAAAGCCCACAATCTCATCAATTGCTTTCATCAAGTCAAGAGTTAAAAAATGTTAGTTAAGAAAAAATAGTATGTATAGAAGAAATTACAGCCAGTTAAACCTCAGCTGATCAATGCTATCGGCAATGTCTTCGAATTGTGCCATTACTGGTGACTTCATGGTGTATTTCAGAAGAATGAGCCTTTATTGTTTGGTTGATGTCTTCAATGAAGTGCTGTAGTAAGTACTATAGAGGTCCACACCTATGACAGACATAGGAAAGAAAATTAGCCCACCTGATGTCTCCTAGATCATTCTTGTTCCCTGCTATGGCTACAACAATGTCCTCTGGACCATGTTCCTTCAGCTCCTTCACCCACTTCTTCAGTGTCTGGAAAGAGTCCTGGACAACAAGAACACATCAGGGTCAATTCTGGGATAAGTACTTCATGAAAATATACCCCACATTTTCTTCAAGTGATGTCACATATTCATTTCATTAGATGGAGTTTTTTCTGACAAGTTTCCATTAACTGACCTGGAAAGTATGGCTTTCGCAGTCATTGAAGCAAAGTATCCTAGACTGATGGAAAAGTAATTGGATTTTTCATCAAGCTCCTATGTGAGACCAACTTCTTCTGTGATAAATATTTAATACAAAAGGACGTTGTTCAGCATGTCAGCAACTCCACTGATACAGTTCAGAGTGAAGGCCATTGCTCAAGAGCACTTTTACAAGTTCTTTAGAAAAAAAGGGTTCATGATTCATTTTGCATTCTGGGATTCTGCCAACGGCTCTGAAGCTTTGAACCACTGACCAAGATCAGGTCACCAAGATTAACTGAGATGATGAGGGTTGAAGAGAGTTGTGTTACTCTTACCAGTTTAGTTATGTCATATACAATGACAGCAGCAGCTGATCCTCGGTAGTACATAGGAGCTAATGAGTGAAACTAAAACAAAAAAAAACAAAAAAAACAAAACAAAGCACATTCAAAGCAGGTAAAACATCAATTTGTCACAGCACATTTTACCTCTTTTGCAAAGTCTTACAGCAGTATTTCCAAGATACATTACAGAAGCGACCTCAAACCCACTCCATGACTTCTCTAACCCTTTACTTCCACAGAAATAATAATGTTGTGTTAATCCCTAAAAGACTGACACAGCATACTGTACTGTGAGTATAATGTGCCCGTACATTCTTAAGGGATGAGGGGCTGATGGGAAAAAAGCTGCTTCCTCACTTCTAACTGTGAAGGTTGGTCCAGTGTTTAGAAGAAAAAAAAAAACTACCACTTTTATTCTGTTCCATGGAAAATGGACGCAACATGAATTTTCAGTCTTAGACTCATGACCGGTCAGGCTGATATGCCTACACAATGAAAAGGTAATAGTGTCTAGTATAAATAGTGCTGATTTAGCCATAATGTCAAACCAGGTTTGAATCATGTAGCAATGTCTCCATTGCACAGTTCGACCACCAGAGAGCGCCACTAGTGGTCAAAAACTGCACAGTGTCTTTATTTTGCATGTTGCCAGTAAAAACATCATCACTTGTTAATCAACTGCAGTGACATTCTTCCAAATGTCCCCCACAGATAATAAACACTGCACCCCTGGCAACAGTACTTTCATGGTATTACCTTCACTCAAGAGCAGGAAATATCTGCACTAGTTTTTTCCATGCTGCAAGCAAAAGTCTGGCAAGCCTCAAGTACCCCCTCCACCCTTTCTTCCTCTAAATGAATCACCATGAAGACATCACAGACCTTTGACCTCATGACCTTTGAACCCGATGTGAGTCACCCTGTTTCATACCTAATAATAACTCTATGTCATGAGGATCCCCAACAGTGAAGGGATTGTCAATAACTTCCTGATGCAAAATATAATGGAAAATTGACTTAGAATAAGGATCATATGTGTAAACTTAAAGCTAAATAAAGCATAAGTGTGGAATTTCTGTTGGTTATGCACTCACCCTTTCTTGTCCGGCTGTATCCCAGATCAGAAATTTGTGTAGTTCATTTCCACATGGCACAGTCTTGGTCAGGAATGATGCTCTGTGGACAACATATTATATTATATTTAACTTTAAAAGACACAGGAAACAAGTCAGTACATGTCAGCAGGAGACCAGTAACACTGAGAACAAAGACATTTGACACTGCACCCTTGTACAGGCATAAATATAGTTTATCAGCTACACCAGCAGGACCTGGCCCTACAGGCTTAGGTTAGCCTATAAACAAGGTTCATTTAAGATGGGCATTTAAGTCTGGCAAGATTTGACTGTTGGAGATTCTGACTCAGGGTGAGAATTAGTATCAAACATTGTGTAATTTTGGTACTTCAGAACGTGTGGAACAAATACACATTTGTGTGATATGCACTGAGATGCTCTTACCCTATTGTGGGGCTAATGTTGTGGTCAAAATGATCCTGAACAAATCGACAAACAATACTAGATTTTCCGACTCCAGTGTCCTAAAAACAGAGGGTTACACATCATTAATAGTGCTCCAATCACACATGTAAACAAAGTCTGTGCTCACTATTGAAATCTACTGATTATGCAACTGTGTGGTCACATGCCTGCCCCATCAGATAGGGTGCTGGTATTCAATGAATCCAGCAACTGCCATTGTATTAATAGGCAACTTATTTATCGATTATTTGTCCAAGACAACATACTATAAACCTATCTATCAATAACAAAACAGGTTAACTCCCTAAAGAAAAAGGAGATCTTTAAAGTCCTGTTTAGTTTAGAATGGTTTGGTCATAAAATAACTCCCACAGGGCACATTCGACAGAAAAATTATTATCCCTGTCTAAGGATCTTCATGGTCTGCAGTTGTCAGTGCAAAGCTAGTTCTTTTTTAATATGATTTCTAACACGTACCACATCCATAAACATCAGAACATTTAGAACAAATACTTTTATTGACAATAACTATTATTTTTATACATTACACTTTTCCTCGAAAAAAAATAAACACAGAAATATAATAAACTTTTGAAAAAGTTATAAATAATTATATTTCTTTTGGAGTAAAATGCTATAATATAAACTTGGTGTGTGATGTGATCCGTCTCTCTTTGTTGCATTTGGGTGTTAGTATGAATAAAGATGAGTCTAGTCGCTCAAAGAGCTGTTGGGAGGGACGGGCTTTAATTTTTTATTGTTGTATGTTTTATATGTTGTTTGTTATTTTATTCCGTGAAGCAGTTTGGGTTGCATTTTCATATGCATGAAAAGTGCTATATATATAATTAAAGTTTAAGTTCAAGTTAACATTTAAAGGTTTTGACACATTGATGGTTGATCGTTTTTTGCTCTTTTTCCACTCATGCCTTTCTGACGATCAGGGATTTCGTCTGATTGCATTTAGTTAAATGAAGAAAATCTAGAAGTGGAGGAGCAGCTTGACTTGTGCAGCAGATCGCGTCAGACCCGCTGTAGGTTTGTTAACTCTTACTAGCTCCCAGTTCCCTTTCTTTTGTTTTGTGTTTTCGGTCCATTGATTAACTTGTCCCGGTCTGCAGGACTAAAGGCTGTAGACCGGGAGCGTCCCGGTAAACCGAAGACTGTATTTGCTGACGCAGCAGGAAATTAACGGCGGCTCCGACGATGACGTCATGGCCGATAAACTGTCAGAAGAGTTAAAAGAAAAAGCAAACAAACAAACAAAAAACTGTGAAAAACTACATCATAATGCAGATTTAGTCGCTTTTAAAGACGACTAAAATCACACAAAACGATGAGGAAAAACAACCCTTAACGGTGAGCGGTTGACTTTTTCAGTTAACTAGCTTTGGCTCTTAGTTATAAGTTATTTATTTATATTTTTATATATTGGAAAGTTTCAGACGGGAAAAACAACAACATGGATGGAAATGAGTGTCGGGGGGGACAGTGTCGGACAGACCTCCTCTAAATGTTGTCGGTTAGTTGCTGCAGTCGGTTCAGCAAAAAAACAAAAAAACAAAAAACTATTTTCCCCAAAAATGGATGAAGGAAAACATCGGACACTTACCCCTAAAAGGCAAACCTTCAGCTCCCTTATAGCCATGTTGAGTTGTTACAGTTGTCTAAATCATTATATGACAGTGATTCGGTCGGTGTCTTTGTCTCGTCATGCTTTTAAACTCATTTTTTTCCTCTTCTCGGGTAAACGAGAGACCCAGCCCCTCCAACGGACAGACTGACCATCTTCTCCCAAACCGCTGTCAGCCGCTTCAATGGCGAACAAAACTTCCGGGGGACGACTTTCAAAATAAAGCGCTGCTCCACTTTAAAAAAAAAAAGGATTAATAATATTTTTTTTTGTACTTAAGAAAAATATCTAAATATTTCCTCCATTACTGATTAATGACATGCCATCTAGCAGTGACATTTATATTATTGTTATCAATCCGCTGTAATAATCTTGCAGAGGGAATATGAAACAGCCACTCACCCAGATGTAAAAGTATTCAAATACTTTACTTCAATATTTACCTAAAAACACTCCAACTCTATAACAAACAAATAACGTAGTCGGTTCATCATTTAATCCAGCATATCTCATAACATTTTATGGTTAAATTCATCTGTAGATGTAATTATCTATTTAACTGCAGCTGAGCAGAAGTTATATATATATAGTTGTAATAGTCAGGTATTTGAAAATGGTTTTCATTCTATCAATCATTGCAGGTACCAAGGTAAAAGGTTCATGTTGCCCATATGAACATGAATTCATGTCATTGATGAAATTAAAAGTATGCTTTAAGTTTGAAAGCTTATGAATTAATGTCCGTCCTTGTTCTGGCTGTTTTTGTCAGACTTGATGCGTCAGAGTGCCAAATCGGAAACCGGTTAAAGCAATGACAAAAAAAGTCGGGTGGTTCCATTATCTCTGAATAAAACACTGCAGACCTGAGTCTGAGGCATAAATCTGCAAATACATCACCTCATTTCATCTAAATGGATGTAAAGGTTTTATTCCCAGCTTCATTAAACCTCCAGGGGTAAAAGTATTCAAAGAATGTGTAATGGAAAATGAGAAGCACTAAATTAGGACTGCACTTCCAGCCAGCCATAGTTGAATAAAAAAAAAAAAAAAAAAAGGTAAATGTCAAAGAAAGAGATAGTCAGAGAAAATATTGGGATTGACACTTTATTCTTCACAGCATTATTCTGTCTGCAACAATAAGCTACAAAAGCTTAGAACAATATGAAAAATAACCTTATGAGAAGTTTTGAGTCCAATCTAGCATTTATCTGTTTCACAGGATTAATAAACAGAGAATCATGGGTACAGATGAGATTGCTTCTATTCACCCGTGACCAAAGCAGACGCAGTCACACTAGCATAGTTCGTACAGATCATTAATAGAAAAAAAAAAAACATGAGCTGAAAATACAGTATGTTTGCAATTGTACAATAATATACAGATACAGTAACTAAGTCAGGCCATGCTACTGACTGTACTTAGCAACAGTCATGGATCAGTTGTGAATTGAAATGATTGAATAATGTTGCGTTCACTTACTTCTGACTGATCCCATGAAAAATGAATCCACACATTGAGTTAAAAAAGAAGAAGAAAAAATAAAGAAAAATCAAATATACAATAAATCTAAATAAACCGCCCTTGTGTCTACACACTCATTCCAGACACAAAAGTCATCACCAGAGATTTGTTATTCCACAAGAGAAATATCATTCCCCACGTTTCCTTGTTTGTGCAAGAGATAGCAGAGAAGATGATTGCACAACAGAGGAAACTGCCTCCAGTTGTTTTGCAGTGACGAATATTTTTTTTTTCCTGAACATTTGTTTGCCATTCATGTTTTCATCCACAGGTCAGCAGTAACGTACAACACCACCGCTGTTCAAAGAAAAGAAAGCATCTAAAATATATGTTTACACATGTTCATATATTACTGAAAAGCTATGATTTAAAATCAATGTATTTCTTGAATAGTAGCAATAGCATTTGTATTCTTCAAAATACGACTTAAATATATAATATATAGATAGACCAATCATAAATTCTTCATTTTTTAAAGAGATTTTAGTATAAGTGGGGAAACTTGTTGAGTCTGTAATCCTAAAGTATGGCACAGTAGTCTCTGTCCTAATTTTGCATTGGGCTGAGGGACAAAAAGAATTACAGGGAATGAGTATATGTAGTGATTATTTCTTCAACTCTCAGCAGTAAAAAATAATTTTTTAGAAGCTAATTCTTTCTTCAATACCTTTTCCTTCATACAGACTTGGCACTGTGGACTTGAAGATATGGGTTCCCCCTCATCGCTCAGCCAGTTGTCTCCTCCAGCTTTCTAGTTCTTTTGTGTTTGTGTTTTTATGAGGAAAATGAAAACAACGTAGTTGATTTGTGCTGACAGAGTCAGAAAGCCAAAGAGGTAAGAGATTTTTTTATGGCTGCCACATGGAGGACACAATCACTAATAAATTCACAGATCCAGCAGGTTGAAACCTCTAGTGGATAACAAGTGACCAGCGGCAAAGACGTCCATCAGCCAAACACAACCTTGACCTCTTACATGTTGGTGTCCCTCCTGTCTTTGCTTGGCGAGGGCTTTGAGGGATCTTTAGCTGCCTTTCCATTGGCCGAGGCAGCTGCATCAGTGACAGTGGCCGCATTGGTGACAGAGCGTTTGGTCTGCTCGTCACTGCGAGCTTCGGGGCTCGGCTGTGCGGGCGGGACCTGCTCGGCTGGCGGCTGGACAGTCATTTCCTGCTGCAGTTTGTGGCTCTGCAGGAGGCGAAGCTGGACGCGAAGCTCCAATATAGCTTCCTGCTCTTCATGGATGGCTTGGTTCAGGTGGGTGTTTTTGTTCTACAGGTCGGCAAAATACACACAGTGCTTAAGAAACTTAAGTAATATTGAAAGAAATAATGTACAGAGCCCAAAATAGGGAGGGTCCTCAAAAGTCTGCAGTTAAAAGTTTACAATAGTTTTTTGTTTTTTTGTTTTTTTTGAAAGGAGCATTGGAACAGCTCAATATTTTAGCTATGTTTTAAAGGACCAATCTATAAATTTTGCTAATGCTACATAGTCAACATTAGCATTGACAACTGTTACTTACTAATCCAGAAGTTCAGCATCAAGCTTCATTCCTTTAATTAGATTTACAGGAATGAGTGAACTATTTTATTCTATATTTGTACCTTCAAATTTCAGTTTAGTTCATCTTAAAAAAAAAAAAAAAAATTTCTAGATCCAACTCTGCCAGAGCTCAACTGAAAGATGATCCTTAATGGCCGGTTTTTCTCACCTCCAGTTCCTCGTTTTGCTTTTGCAGATCCTCCAAAATCATCTGCAGCTCTTCCTCATCTTCACTCTCACTTTCACTGTCTGATGAATATTCTTCTGTCTCACTGCGACCCTGCTGCCGACTGAGGAAAATATTGCTGGGTTAAAGACTTGGAATGTAAAGGCATGCCATGTTTTTTGTGCATTATATTACAGCATATTTAATGCTCAAAATGTTCTCACTCCTCTCTTACCTCTGTATGTCTGCGATCTCTGCTCGCAGTCTCTCGATTTCTTCTTTTTCAGTGGCTATTTGTCTTCGCAGCACCTGTTCAAGAGAGATCAGCTCCTCTTGCTCTGTCAGGATCTCATTTTCCTGATTATGGGACACAAATCGCTAAATTACTTCACCTCAGACTGGCATGGGATCTTGTTGTTTTTAACTTTTAACTTTTCAGTGTTCATGTCAGTTTTCCTTACATTTTCTTGGTCTGAGCACATTCTTAATAAAGATGTAATATTGTGGTTATTTGAAATACTCACCTGTGCTAACAGGAGGTTGATAACTTCCTCCTCATTCTCAGTCATTTCCTCCTTTGAAACATCTTCCTTTGACAGACTTGCTATCTCTTGGGCTATCTTACTCTCACACTCCTAAAGGCCAACAGAGGAAATGTACAAAAAAAGGAAACATCAGGGTCATGCAGTTGTTTTTTCCCCCGAATAAAAATAATCAAACAATAAAGACTCCATTAATCTTTGTACAGACTTAAGTCGTTAGCTAACTCAGCGTTATGTCAAGTTCACTAAAACAAAGTTGCAGTCTGTTGCTGATAGAAACACAGGGCTTGTTCAGAACTGTAGGCAATAACCTGTATCTTCAGGGATCTAATGACCACATGTGATCAAATCTCACCTGCCTGATTTTTATGCAGTGTTAATCTTAGCCAGTGAGACACATACAGATCTGATATCAATGTGCTTGTGTGTGTCAGATCCAAAGACACTGATACAGAAAGGGGTTGAGCGAATCAACACACAGCTTGAAATACTACACTTGTTTTGGTTCATTATTATTTATATTCACACTGCTAAAACAATGTGGCCACATGTCTTGGACACATTCCTGTCTATATTTTGAGCTGTCACATGTGATCAGATCGTCCAAGATAGATGTTGATGCCAGTTTTGAACAGAGCATAGAGATGCATACAGGTAATATTCAAATATTCAAACACCTACCTGACGTTTGGCCTCCCTCAGTTTGCGTTTAAGGGCGGTCAGGATTCGCTGAACCTCCCAGAGTCGTTCCTCTTTGGACAGGTCCTTCACTCCCGCCTGCAGGTCCCTGTGCAGGCAGTTCAACAGGAACTCCTAAAACACACACATAATTATGTTACAGGCTGCAGTTTAGTTGACAGTATACAAAACAACTTGACTTCATGCCAAAGTCCCACGTATTTGAATTCCTTGATCAGAATTTATGTTTGTTTTTTTCTCCCCCCAACAAAAAGGTAAAGTTCCGGTCTGAAAGTTTGCCTGGAGTGAGATAAATGTTTATTTATGTCTGTTTACACTGCAGTGTGCTGGCATATAAACTAAACAATATGTACTTCAGGAACACATGGTCACAAAATATCAAGTCAAGGCACACTATCAAACTGAGGCAAAGATAAAGATTTGTACTGCTGACAAGACAATTTACTATAAACAATAAAGAGCTTGCTTTGCTAAATTCCTGCTGCATTACTATGTTTGTACCATGTAACACTATAATCCCATCTTAAAGTGATAACACTTCATTATCTGCTTACTCAAAACAAGATCTGTTAACATTTTACTGATCTTGACACATCAATGTATTGATGACTCAAATTTTTTACATTTCTCTGAAGATGTTCAGTTAATGTACATTGTTTTTACCAAAGTTTTTATAAAGAGAATTTTTTCCTTCAAAATGCCAAACTAAACCTTTCCGTCTGCATCAGGACTGAACCCACCTGTCGTCGGATCTCCTCTTTGATGCTCTCCTGGGTCTCAGGCAGCGCCGGCATTGTTGCCATGTTGGACCAGCGGAGCGGTCGCACGACAGGCTTCAGCAGCACTTCCCCAAACAGCTCTCTCACATGTGTGAAAAACATGTAAAGAACCCGGTTCCCAATCTAAATACAAGGCAAACAAATCATTGAACGCAAAGCGGCGAGAAAGCATATCACAAACTGCACCAAGCCTGGCAGTTCGCAGGAGGAGGTCTTTGTGTTAAGTGTGTCAGATTGTCATGTGAATTGTCTCTGCACCAATTTCTCAACATAATAAATTCTTGCCTCTTTATTTATCCTGATTCAACAAACTCCGCTCTTCACTCAATAATTGAAAGAATTGTTTATTTTGCAGTGTTGTGGCTCCTGCTGCTGTTGGTTCACAGTAAGTGGAGCAGCCATTGAGACTGTACCCTGTGGGAATAAATTAGCTTCACTAAAATGGGCCAGGGTTTCTGAGATGAGCTGACAGTTTGATCCAATAAAACCTCAGTTGGTTTGTTGCTGAGGGGAGGTTTCTTATCTTTTAGGTACGGTGGAGCCTGAGCCAAATTCCCATTTCTCTATTCGATGTTTATTTTGCCTGTGAAGTTTCTGTTTTCTGTGTAACATTTCATCATCTTTTTGCTAATTTCCTGCTTTTTTATTTTTATTTAATTTTTTTCGATTAATGTTGAATTTCTGTTTACTGCACTTTATCCACCCTCACTCTCTGACCTGTATGGTTGGGTTGAGGACGATGGATATATTCTGAATGTTCATCTTGGTATCGGCTTCCCTGGTGATGACGTGGTCCATGTGTGTGATGAGCCAGGAGAGAAGAAGCCGGCTGTCTGGCGGCACCTCGGACAACAGCCTCTGGAACTCTGTCACCTTCTCTGCCTCTACCTGCCGGCCACAGGCGTCCTCAAAGCGCTGGGCAAGATCTCGGCCCAGCACGTTCTCTGGCAGCTCGCGGAGGTACTGCTTCAGTAGACTGGCCACCGTGTGGGGGTCGTACTCTTCAAGACAGGGGCACTCCTCACGGTCGTATGCTGCTTTAAGTTCATCAACCTTGGACTTCATACCTTCATTGGCCACACATACAGATAATTAAATTATTTGATCTTGTTTCTCACTTTCTGCATATTCCTTAGATTTTTGCCCCATTAAAAAATTAGTAAGTTAAAAAGATATCACCAACATGGCAAAGTGTCTTTACCTGAGACCCGGTAGATGCCCTCACACTTCATCCCATAATTCTCAATGTAGTCGACACACTCTCTGAAGATGGCAGGCAGCTGAATGCCATCATACAGAGCTGTCCTCTTGACAGCCTCAGCCAGAGGAGCTCCAAAGATCGGCCTGAAGGTGGGGACCTCCACTGGGACAGGTTCTGCCTCTGTGGTTGGTTTCTTCTTCTTCTTCTTCTCTTTCCATTGTTTCACTACATCTGCAGCTGTTAAGTCTTTCGATTTCTTATCCTTGGCCTTGTCCTCCTTGGGGCCCTTCTCCTTCACCTTGAAGTCCTTTTCCTTTTTCTTGGAGAAGCTGGGCTTCTTGAACACATGGATTCCTTTGGAGCGCTTCATCTTGGATGGGCTCTCAGCTTCATCTGCTGAACTGTCCTCCTGGAAGGCAGCGTAGCCTTCCGCTGTGAAGTAAAGAAAGAAGAGACAGAAATAGGGTTAGATCTGAGAGAAACACCCCTGTTTTCCTATCCTGCTCTTACAAAAGAACTATGATAGGAGTGAAAAAGTAAAAGGAAGAGAGATGTGTGAGAGAGAGAAGATAGCAAAGGAGGGGGAGAATGGGGACTTTGAAAAGAGGTCAACCACCGATTTAGCATAGCTCCCACTGCACCTTACGCCTCTCCTCTCCAGAATCAGCTTGATTCGAACATTTTTCCTCAGAGCAAACAGCTAAAGGATAGTGTCAAATTGCCTCTTCACTTTTGGTTACTCTACTCTGGGTTTCCTGAGAGTGGGCACTGTATATCACACTGCTGTCTGAGACACACCTATACACAGCTCTGGGTGTGTCCTGAAAATGTTCATCGCTTCCTCTGTCCCACTCTGGGGTGGGAACTAAATACAGTCATGGAAAAATCCTGATACAAAGTTGACAAAGGGTCTGATAGCAACATTACAACAGTATTTAGTTCCCTGGTACACTATGTTGCTCTTAATATCACTGCCTTTCATAAATAAAGACCAAATATGCAAGTTTACCAGAAAAAGACTAAATGATTTCAAGTAAGTTTTGAACAGTTGTGGAAGATAAAAGTCACCTTCATCAAATTCAATTTTTTTTTGGGGGGGGGTTGGATTTTTTCCAGAGCCCTCCAGTCCAGTTCACAAAATTTTTTATCATTTCACAATCAAAATTAAACAATAAATCTTGAAAGTTAAAATTACAAGATAATCACTTACTCCTTTTCTCCTTCTTCTTGAACTTGTTCTTCTTCTTGCTGTGCTCTTTGTCATCATCTGAGACATAGGCATCGGGTGCTTCGTGATGATGTCCATCATGAGGTGGTGACGGTTCGCCGGTGCGGTACAGCCCAGGGAACTTGGTGGGGCTAATCTCCTCTGAGCTGGGGGTGCGAGCTACACTTCCTGGGTGTTCAGCCCTGCGCTGCTCAGCAGGGCTGCTGCTGGGTGGCAGGAAGCACTCGGTCATGGCTGCTCTGGCCTTATCACTCCTCTGGCAGTGGACACATCACCTCTCCATCACACCTGCTGTGATCAGAAACATGATAACAAACCAGAGCTCTTTGGGCATCTCAAGGTAATGTGAACCAGGTTTCACATTGTTTCTGCCCCCCTATTTTCCTTTATAAATAATTTTTTAATTACTAATTAACACAGCAATTTACTAACATATTTTGTACTATGGTGTGAATTTTACTTAGTTTTATTTCTGCATAATTTCTAAGGCAATAATTTTACCTAGATCATTACTGATACATATGATTTAAATCCTGGGTCAGTGGTTTAAAGTTTAACTTTGTTTTGAACAATGTCAAATTGATCAAATATATAAATCCTCCTGATGACTGCAAAAACAATCAAGTGCAGCAGTAAAGTCCCCCCACCAGATGGGGCTCTGTCATATGAACAATCACATCTTCTATGTCCTACTTCTGACATCCACAGTCAGCAAAAGCAAAGCTGCAGTTCATGTTGCCAACTATGGTAACTATGATGGAAAATGCCCTGCTTAGTGTTGCTAAGTAAATATTTGGTCAAGCAAATATTTGGTCTCCCGGTGAGTTTGACATTCCGACAATTATTTCATAATTCAGGAACATGAACTATTTCATGTAAATTCATAATTTGAGGGGTTTTTTTTAAAAGTATTTTCTCTTTTTCATTCTATGATTTCCTTGACAACACATTACTCTCATTGCTTGAGACGTGCCTTTATGTCCACTTAGAGTTTATGGTTAACCAAACTGTACATAATAGAGCTGCAGAAAAAGAAAATATTGAAATATGAAGAATGTGTGAATACAAAGCAAACATTTATTTGCAAACGATATTTAAATGCATCTATGGTTAAATCTAATCTAACAAAGTATTCCATAAAAATGACATGTATCCTAGCACAAATTTAATATATTCTTCCTACTCTATGTCATTAATTAGCTTTTAATTTGAATTTTCATTGTATCCTCCCAAGTCCATTAGAGATGTTTGTACATTGGAGAGGGTTAAAGGATCCATCACACCTGCGATGGAACAGCCTATATGCTGGTTGATAATGGTGATCTATTAGTGTAAAGTCTAAATATTGTCTTTTTGAATTTATCTGTGTTTTGGAGTCAGCGATACTTTGTTGATGCAATTTCTTTCCTTCTGTTATAGTTCAATTTTTTAAAAAAGCAACTCCCTAGCTTTTATATTATTACCGTTTTAGGAAGTAGATGAATTAACATTATCACTCATTGGGCCTGATGGAGTTAAAAGGTATCATCTTTAACCCCTATCACTTACCCTTTCTGTTTACTGTAATTATTTCTCAACTGACAGCTTCACATACTGATACTAGAGACAACACACAAGTCGAAGTGGTCCAAAACATACACACACACACCTAAAAACTAAGAAAGAAAAGGAAAGAAAAGGAAAATGCTGAGTGCCAAAAAGACAGAAGTGATGACAGCACATTCACTGACGCTGCAGTTACTGAACTCTGAATATGAAACTATCAATAAAGTCTCTTTTTGGTCTCATATCTTAATCCTCCTTCGCTCTGAGCAGATTATCCTCACGCTTTTCTTGATCTGTCCAGTTTTCAGAGGAATATTAACCAACTCCAACCAGCCACATTCCATCGACCTACCTTTTAACTACCCGGGGTACTTTTCACACCCCTGAATTAAAGCAAATTATCAGTAAAATCTGCCAATAAGCAGCAGCTGCCCTGTGAATGGAGGGGCCCATATGCTAACGATACTTCGGCTTAGTTTAGCAGCTAGCTGATTAGCCAAGCGCGTCCGTTCCGATTAAACCCGCTGTGTCATCCAAACGGGAACGACATGAGACACACAGCAAGTCACTGGTGCTAAACTCTATTCTCTGTCTATTTACAACAGCTGCACTGTCGCTGAACAGGCAAAACACAACAGAAAAGAAACTTTACCCCGCACTGTCCCGTTCGGCCAATTCCGAGAGTGGAACTTCCGGCTGCCTGGATACAAATAAACCCAACTGCGCTTGCGCACCAGCACAAGGGCACACTGGGTAATGTAGTCGTTCAGAGTATTCCTGCTTTCGCTCGGTAGCCGCTAGTGAGGGGAACTTCGGATCTTTCTCTCCATAGAGGCTAGGCCCCTCCACAGACTGGACCCCCACCCAGAGACCGGATCCCTCCCTCCACAGACCCCCCGGAGTTTCAGACTGTGTTTATTGTGTCCATATAATATATGTTTTGTAACTGGCTCCTGCTGGATAGGAAGCAAGAAGCAGAAATTCAGACTCCAGTTTTCTGCCTCTTTCCTGATCCCCTAAAGTGGAGCTGTGTGGATATTAACAAGGTGTTTTAGCACAATATCTCATGTGCCACAAGTATCAACATACATTTCCATATAGTTCTCCATTGCTGAGTCTATTTTGTGTTTGTAAACCTTTCATCATCTAATCTCTAAAAAACGAGCTGTTTGTGTGTCATGTTGGAAGTAAAGCACATTGGAGTGTAAAGGTGAGGCAGCATGTCTCTGTATGTCTTATTGTGTGAATGATGCATGTAAGTGAATTCCCCTCAGGATAAATAAACTATATATCTATCATATCTATCATATTTATAATATCCAAATAATAATAAATGAAAAATACAGACGGAGGCCGTGTGGAAGCCGTGTGACTTGAGCATCCAGGTGGCGTAGTGGTTAGCGTTGTCGCCCCACAATAAGAAAGTTGCAGGTTTGGTTCCCGACCCAAACATGTCTAGGTTAATTGATGTAAATGTATGACTCGAGCAGCATGGTGGCACAATAAGAAGTGGTTTGATTCCTGGTATGGGCTGAACATGTCTAGGTTAATTGGTTAATTGGTGATGAGTGATGGACTGGGCAAGGAAAAGCGGACCAGACTAGAGACTAGACCAGAAACTAGATACCTCCACAGACCAGAGACTGGACCCTTCCACAGACCGGACTAGACCAGTGACTAGAGACAGCATTGGTTAACACGTGAATAATGAATGGAAGACCCTATTTTATGAGAATCAGCCATTCCTACACAGAGAATATGTGTGAATGAATCTGAGCCTGTGGCGCGCATGCGCGGACCACGGAAAAAAGAACGAATCATCCACTGAGACGACTTGTTGGTCCCGACTCATACGAAAGATTAGTTCAAAATGAATGAATCGTTCACGACCGACACATCACTTGTCGCCGCAAAAGTACAATCTTTGTTAAATTGTGGGCCAAGGACGGCCTGGAATTAATGAGGGATGTTTAAGTTGTGGTAACCACGAGTTGACTGTTATACAAGTCTGTGGACATGAGAGGCTGTCAAACCATGTTTTGAAAAGCGACTATAATCTAAATTTGTTGAAACCGCTTGTTATTCTGCGTCATGTGTACTTTCCCAAACGCTGTGGTTGGACACAGAGGACTGCTGGTCATCTGAAATACATCAGTCCTCTGCAGGACCGGCACAAGCACATTTACTTTAGTACTTTCCTTGTGTAAAATACCTCAGTGTTTCCATTTTTTGCTACCTAAAACAAATATGCATTACAGAGGGAAATATAACTTCTTTTACTCTGCTACATTTACAGCTACAGTCCAGTTATTTTATGATATAAAATACTGTAGATGGAGGTCAAAGATGTGTTTACAAATAGGTCCATGTTGAACAGTGTGCCAGTATTTACAATCTAATAATGGCAAAGAAAATTAAATAACAGTTACATGACAACAAGCATTTATGATGTTCAGAATACATTTCGCAAATAATAATACAATTTCTCTTGTGTGGCTTATTTCAGGATTCCTACTATACAGGACTTTTGTTTGTAAAGTGTTGTTTGTGTTATTGCATGCATAATCATAATTAAAAAGAACATGAATACTTCCCCCTGGTTGGCACGTCGCCTCGAAACCTACAGCTGCAGTAGCAAAATGAGGTCGAGACTCAATATCATGAAAAAAAAAAAAGAAAAAAAAAAGGACAAACAAGGTCTCATTGTGCGTCTGGTACATTAGTCGATGCAAACGGCTGTTGCATGCCAATTGGGAACAGAATCAG
The DNA here is from genome assembly GCA_034769265.1 of Remorina albescens. NCBI lineage: Eukaryota > Metazoa > Chordata > Actinopteri > Carangiformes > Echeneidae > Remorina > Remorina albescens. The sequence goes on along the minus strand of CM068478.1, from coordinate 4,677,312 downwards.
AGATAGGGCGCCCGCTGCCTTTTGAAAATGCACTGGCATTACAAAGAGCATTTGTGTGTGGTGATGAGAGATTGGCATCAGCAAACATTCCCTTTCCCGTCCGCTTGCATGAGATGGTCAGTGAGCACTACAACACCTGTGGACCAGAATGGTATAATAACAACTTTGTTTCCCCAGGAAATGATGCCTTTCCTGAGCCATGCAACACTAGGCTAAGATTAGAACAGGAGACAGGCAATGGAGAAGACTAACATTTACTATTCCTCTCAAGCTGTGCCTTTTTACACATTCTTTTTAAAAATATAGCAAGGGAAGAAAATTCTGTGAGACAAAGCAGTCCACGTCACCAAATTCTTCTTTATTTGGCATGAGACTGTGATTTAGCAGACCATAATTGTAAAAATACATTATTCATATACACCTCTAGTAAAAACACTATTGAAAACATATCTAAAAATATACAGTGAAATATAACAGCAGAATAAAAACAATTTGCAGGGGTAGGAGGAAGGGTGTGGGGGGTATTTTACAAGGTAACCGAGGAATGCTAACACATAACAGTCATAGTTTCCTCTGCCTTCAGTCCTCTGGTATAGCCCAGACATTTGGTACCAATATTTCCCACATTTCAAAAGAGACAGTTCATGCACTTCACAGCCTTGCTGCCGTAGTCTACGCACTCAGGTCCGATGCACTGGCAGCAGGCATTGTGAAACCAGCGGTACTTGGATCCTCCCATTGATTCGCAGTAAAGTTTACACTGACGGATAGACACGCAGTCGTCAAAGTATACCACTGTGCACATGTTTTCTGAAATAAGAGAGAGAGAAAGGGACAGGGCAAAGCAGAAGACGTGAGTCACAAATCCAGTAAATGCGGTTTTAAAAGCAATTACATTTAACCCTCCATGCTCCTACTTTTCACTTCAGGGATGGAGTGAATTTGCTGCAGCTGAGTCCGACCATATGCTCTGCTGATCTTAATGAGTTAATTTCTCAGGTCAGTATGATCCCTCCAATTATGAGTGTGTCTTTTATAGCAAATAGCTCTGGTTTCGAGAGAAAGAGCCAAAGAGGCCACAAATGGAAAAAAAAATAAAAAATAAAAAACATAAAATTGGCAGCATAATGAAACTTTCAACCCAGTTACATTTCCCTAAACTGGAGCACCATGAAAATCTGACCCAGCCCAAGCTGGTCTCAGACTTTGTAGTCAGCTCTAGGTCTGACGTTATTACCACAGTGCTCATTGATGCAAATGAAAACTCTGACTGAACCTGAAAGGATCACTATATAAGAACACAAAGTGTGAGGAAAGCATGACTTTTTTCTCATGTGACTCATTGAGAAACTTTATTGTTGGTGTTGATTTGACACAAAAAAAATATCATACACAGGCTCAATGTGAAATAGCTTATTATCAGTCGACCAATGACAAACTCTTCCTGCTTGATAAGGATTTTTCACTATTATCTGTCATTTTTATCACTACAAGAAGAATCAAAAAGGTGATCGATAGATTTAACGGTCAGGAAAATAATCCCCCTCAACGTTTCCCATGTTGTAACAGATGTAAATGCAGGTAGTTCAAAATTGTACATGTACACAATACTTTTTTAGAACCATGAGAATCTGTTTACTTTGGAAAGCTAAGCCTGTAAAGAGGGACTCGGAGGTGAGAGGTTTTGGTACCTTGGGCGTCGTAGCTGGCGTGGATGCTGTTGCCAGGCACCGACACGTTCTGGTGCTGGTTGTCGAGCGACTCCAAGAAGGACACCAGGTTCTCGTGATGCGAGAGCTCCTCGGCGACGGGGAAGGACACGACCATCATGTTGACTGGCGCGTCGCCTTCCGTGAGGGCGCGGAACAGCGAGGGGATGGGCCGGTGGAGCTCCTCCACTGTGCTCTTCGACGTAGCTGGCGAGTCGCTGTAGTTTTTGGGGTTACACATCCCTGACACGAAGAAATGGAGGAAGACGAGGAGTCAGTTCAACCCACAGTAGTAAAGATCATCATTTCTTCACCCACCTCCTCAATTTCTGAGATTTCTGCTGCCGCTTCAAATATGATGGAATGAAACAACGTTTGGTTGAAAAATTACTCTATAAAATATTTAAACAGGGGCATCTATTTTTCAGGGTATATAGATCCTATAAAAGCCAACATATGTATTACACTCATGAATTATTGCATATTTTAAGACTGCTGAAAAATGAAAATGGACACTTAACACTACAAACCTAATTCAATTTACTTCTATTGTGCTGGAGTCAAATCTGCAACAAATATCTGGAAACACTGAGGCCAGGGCATGTTTTAATCCTCCAATAGCAACAAAATTGCATTAAAAAAATATCATATTTTACTTATGACCGTAACTTAATTATTTAATATTGTTCAAATACTATTTTCCTTTAAAGTCTTTTTTACATTGCCAAGTATGAAAGTCTGGTGGTTATTATGACATTTTAATTAGATTTTCATTTATTTTTGTGTCATTGCTGAACTTAAAACTGTAATACCAATGTCTGAAATGGCATGAGGAATTATTTGGAATCATAATTTTCGTGAAAATTCCACAGATTTACGCAATTAAATTCCACTCTGTCAAACCATGCCGCTGTCAAGACTATCTCATCTCAATTAGGGTCTTTTTAACACTTCATTTAATTTCCAGTGCAGTAGTAATCACTCGACAAAGTCCCCACATCCTTAGATATGATCTTTCTAACCCTTTAAATGAGTCAAAGTGAATTATGGCTAATGGGTAAATCATTTAATGAGCAACGGAGTTTGACAGAGGAATTGAATTACAAACCAGCGCTAAAAGCAGAGCCAGAGCAGCTGTTTTAGATAAAGTGTACACATGGGTCCTCCCTCCACGTCCTCCCTCCTTCCTCTTAACTACAAACTGTCCTCTCCTCTGCTTTCCCTGCTGCTCCTCTGCTGGGCGCCATACTCACTTCAAAGTAGCTGAAGTTTGGCCCAGATAAGATGTTTCAGGGAGACATTTCAAGAAATTTCAAGATTTAAGTGTGGTGAGAAAAAAAAAAGAAAAGAAATTTATATAAAAACTCTCCAGGCTACAGATCCAGATCGTCCTGTTGTAAAGAGGCCCATCCCGGAGGAAAACTGCACAGTCATAACATCTGTGAAGCAGCAGCGAGTTCAGAGCTCAGAGTCAGATGCTTGTTTTTGTGAACCACATGAAAGAGTCTCCTTGTCAGTACATAGAGTAATATCTGTCTGTCACAGCTGATCTGAGAGTAGGTTGGGACAGGCCCCCCCCTCCTGACAGTCCTCTTTGTGCCAGCACCAGGAAGTGAAGGGCATTTCAGATTATTAATACCTGTGCCCTTTAGAAGCAGGTCTATGGGGTAACAAGACCACAATGATTGTTATTGATGAAAATCTCTTTAGTGATGAGACACAGAGACTCAAAGCAGCCAAAACAGGGAGACTGAGAAAGTCTAAAAAAGAAAAAACCACAATAACATGCAAAAATGACAACAAGCTGACGAAAGAACCAAAAGATGCAAAATGACTACAAAAGACTCACAAACAACAAGACTGACAAAATATGAAGCACAAAACATGGCATTAAGCAATCATAGAAAACCAACACGAACCAACTTGTAAGACTAAATAATAGTGACACTGGACCATAAAGAGAGAAAAAAAGGACACAAAATCTACCACAAAGTAACACAAATGACGCAAAATGAGACACAGATATAGACTGACACATCACCAGCACAAAGAGGCCACAAAGACCAGAATCCTGTGTTTGCCTATGAATTCTTCAGTTTTTCACAGGCAGTCATCATAGGTCAGAGTGATCTTTGACCTTTGAGTCCTGGTGACTAAAGCTGCCCCCCCTTGGTTTGTGGTGAACTGAGGACTTCGCCAGCCAAATGTCTTCCTGTGCCACAAAAAGCACCCCCCCCCGATCTCCTGTCAAACGCTGAGGCCAGCTGTCCTTGTGTGGAGGTGACGCTGCACCTTCAGCTCCCTGAGCACTGATGAACGAGCTCCTGTCAACTCTGCTCAGCATCAACCTCCACGCCGTCGCTCCTCAGACGCACATTCGGCTTCTGGCTTCAGTCACCTCGCACTCATCTAGTATCAGAGCAGCAACGCTCCCAACAAACCACCGACCGGAAAGCATTTAAGCTGCAGCCTCGCTTTTTTTACAGGCTCTTCACAGGATGAAAATGTTCTGCGAGATCAACGAGACTGAAACACAACTGTTTTTATTTACCGTGCTTAACTGATTATAGTTTGTCGTATAAAGCTGGAAGTAACAGAACATCTGTCTCTAACACAGCACACGGCCTCTCCTCAAAGTGTCCATGGTTTGTCCAAAGAGCTAAGGGGGGGGGGGGGCAAAATGGTCTAAGTTGGCAACATCACAGGCCCTCCGGCTAAGAAACTAATAGACATAATAAATGAAATAGGAGCAGTGAAGGCCAAAACTCATATGCAATCAAAGAAAGCTGAAAATGTGACCAATATTTGAAGATAACTTTCTTTCCATCCATAATTCTTAAACACTGCCTTACACAGCTGAGTAGAATTCCTTTGTTATATTATGAGCATCTATAAAATGTGATTGATTTTAAGGGGTTTGGTAAAACCAGTTGTATTATATTATATTCTAAAAGGCATAAAAAGGCAAATCAAACAAATCCAAAAAAAAAAAAAAAAAAAAAGAAAGAGAAGAACTCACCCACGCAGTCGCAGCACTCCTCCCACAGGTTCCCCAGACACAGCATGCACTCCTTACAGCAGGAGCAGTTCCCGTCGGACGGACGACACTGGCACAGCTCCTGCAGGACACAAACGCAAACAGGCATCAGCGAGACACAAAGACATCGAAACAAAACCGACACCTCAACACATCACTCAGTAGCTTCTGCTACTCCCAAACTGTTGTGGATAAAAGCGCCTGACAGCCCAGTAATTAGATTTGTTTCACTTCATCACTGTTTGAATCGTTGATGAAAACATGGAGGCGAGCCGATCTACTTTTTGGTGTACTTAAGCCTACTTAAGCTCCACACTGCGTCCATCTTTTGTTTTGCTGACAGGATTCACAGATCCCACACACACCGAGAACAATAACAATAATAATTCTGAAAACCAATCAGCTTTTCCTTTGGAGCTTCCTCTAAACTTACTCAAACCCAATATGTCGAAAGTTATTGAAGCATTAATGTGCCACAAACTGGACTCACACACTCGATATATATGACAATAGAAAGTCTGATAGGTGAAGTCCAAACAGAGTTATTGGGATTGGAGAGAGAAGAGCTGCATAAACAATATTCTATAAGAATATATAGAATATGAAAATCCATTTGATCACATCTTGTTTCACAGCTGGAGTCTGAGATTAACAATCAAACAACACAATTAATGAGTCTGACATGAGAACCGAATCATGTTAATGTGCCATTTTCACCAAAATAGGAAAAAATCATTAAGCATGAAGCTGATGAAACTGTATTAAATGGGTTTATAACTATCACGTTGTGTTAAAATCCCAATTTATTTTTTGTTTTAAATATAAATTAATTGTAATTCCAAGAAAATGTGAACTGTTCATCACACCGAGCTTACACAGAGAGTATTTTTCAGAATAAGAGCCCCGGGTGCAGCAGTAAAAACACTGATCATCACACAGCAGGCAGAAGACAACACGCTGTACAAACAGTAGACGTACCATTAAAATATCAACACAAAGAGCAGCAGCGGGTTTGTTTCAGGTACAGTGACTATTAAAACACAAGCCCTTACAAGACAGACGGACTGAACACTGCACGTGACATCGATGGTATTTTCTCCCCCCCATGTGTGTTATCGTGTCCACAAACAGACACCGATAACTCCACTCAGCTCGTATTCATGAACAGAGCAGGTTGTGACACGTCCGTCAAGTGTCATTTGTTGGATAAATTTATTCTGCAGCTCAGCAGATGGCAGTGAGTGAGGGTCAAACTTCACAGCAGTTTGGACACAAACCTTCATTAGATACAAGTCTTTATGTTTGATGATTAAAATGGCATCACGTGAAGATCGGCAAGTCAAAACGATGTTAGTAGTGGTTTGTTTGTTTTTTCCATGACTTTACATGCAGACGTCTGACGATCAGAAGTTATTATTATTGTTCCATTATTTCACCGGGTCAGGTTTAAGGAAGTCAAGTTTGGATCCAGTTAAATCCTCTTTTTCATGACTCAGATTTGAGAATGAAGTCAGTACAGTCCTAGCTGGATTAACATCCTGAGAGCCAAACTCCTGTTGTTGTTATCAAAATCTGAAATGATTAGTTTATTAATTGATCAGTCGCACACAGACAGACAATAATGTGAAATGTCTGACTAAAAATTACTATCGAACACATCAATGGAATGAATGAAAATGATAAGTTAGTGTAAAAATCCAACATGTGTGGAATTTATCCAGCAAATGTTGATGAACAGCAGCCTCTCGAATATATTAAACACATAAATAAATATGAGTATTATCCAGTTGTGCCGGCTTTCTAAAACAGAAAATTCAACTTCTCTGGGTTGTTGACTTTGTTTTGGATGACAAAAGTAAAAAGACAGCAGAATATTGATGGACCCGTCATAGTTGATTAGACTTTAACAGCAGAAATTACCAACAAATGTGAAATTTATAAATTTATGGCGACACACGATATGGAGTAAACTGTGCTTTAAGGCCCCTGGCTGGTTTGCCTGGTTGGTAATCTGACAACCAGTTAAACACACAAACTGTAACCAAAATAAATCAAAAAAAAAAAAAAAGATTAATAACTTGCAGTCATTAGAAGAAATAAAAACGAATCGCTTTGACTTGAGTTATTGCCTCCATTTTCTGCTACAAATTTGCGTTTTAATTAACGTATGATTATGGGCCACATCAGTTTTGTAAGCTCACAGTGACCTTCACCTTTGACCTTTGACCACCAACATCTGATGGGTTCAACCTCGAGTCCAAATGACGCTTTGTGCCAAATCTGAAGAAACTCCCTGCTGGCGTTCCTGAGATCTGGTGTGCTGGAGAGCGGGTCAAAGCATAAAAGTGCAGTTTCATTTTAGCGGATTTATGGGAAACATTTGTGATAATAATCTGGTTCACTGGGTTCACTTTCCTTCGTGCACACACACACAAGCACACACGCACAAGCACACGTTTTTGTTTTGTTTTTGTTTTTTTTAAATGGAGGGAAGGTAGCATTATTACAAGAGCTCCTGCAAACATCCAAAAACTCAACCCTCCTCCGACCCGACAGCACGAGGGAAAAAAAATGGCCTCATTCCTCAGCTCCGGCACGGCTTGTCTCCGGGGGCCGAAGACACAAAACTGAAATGTGGAGGTGGGATTGAAATGTGGGTGAGACTGCCAGAGGAGTTCCTCTTTCTCCCCCCGAAACAGGGAGCACATTCCTCCAAGTCAAGGTCACCTCGGCGGGGGGAGAAACAGGAGGAGGGCGGGAGAAGAAAACACCTGGAGAACAGAACAGAACTGCCCCCTCCCTTCCCTTTCTCTCTTGTTTTTCCTCCAGTTTCTCTCCTCCTTCCCCTTTATCCTCTCTCCCTTTTAAATTTCTCCTTCCCCCGCTCCTCTATTATATCTTCGCACAAGTCGTCTCCTACATGTAAACAGTCTCAGCGGTGATAAAAGACTCTCCAGTGACTCACCAGCGAGGGATTGCAAAAACCACACACAGTTCACTTAATCACCAGCCTCTGGATCCCCAAACCTCCTATCAGGATCTGATCCCAGGAGAAATTATGACTCTCAAAGGTGGAATTATGCGAAACTAAACAGCTGCCGGGGGTAAAACATGCAGCTCATATTTCATATATCAGAAAAACATTACTTAAAAAAAAAAGCCATCTCAGAGAAATGGTTGGTTTTATCAGAAGGGGAGCTGTTAGCTTAGACTTAGCATAGAGATAGATATACCAGCTTTTTTATTTTAGGTGACCTGACTCTGGGGTTAAATATCTGCCAACCAACAGCAAGAATTCACTAATGAATCATACAAACTAATTTAAGACAATAAATGGCGGCGCTTTAAAATTAGAAACAAGACAGAATTTAATATTAGTTAGGGAAAGCCTGAGGGGCCAGAAAGAGACACAAAGGACCCAAAAGAGACAAAAAAACTAACTATGACACACAAAGCAAAGATGAATATAACGTAAATAAGTATGTTCAACTTTGGAAGGGTGGGGGCCTTTATAAGTCGGGCCCAGTGTCTTATGCTGATGTTAAATACTGAGATGAGCAAACTAAAATAAGCTGATTGTTGTCTATTTATAGGAGTCAATCTTTGATCTTCTCATACCTGTAAAAAAAAAAAAAAAAAAAACATCATCCTTTTCATGGAAGGAGGACATGAGGAGGAAACGTGGGTCTCATTGCTTATTTGTGAACTTCATGAATCGCTGTGAGTGCCATACAAATACACAGGAGCCCAAACTCTGAGTCACAAGATTTCCATCCTCAGAAAGACGGTAAGGATCGTCTGCTCGGGTTAGGGTTAGGGTTAGCGGGGTTAGCAGGCTTTTCTTCAGCTTTTCTGACTGCAAACTCAACATGTTTTGAACCGCTGAAGAAGCCAAAGAAGCAGTTTAAAGACGTTTGTTTCGGCATTTTAGGTTTGTAGAAGTAATGGACAGACTAATGGTGAAGATCATCAGCTGCAGCCGAACAAATGACCGTTTCCTCGCAGGGATGGATGAGGTTAGGGCGACCACTTCAACAGCTCTTGTTAGGCTCCCATTGCTACAGAGAGGAAACCGCTGTAATCAGTCAAAGCCCAGCTGCACTGAGACAAAAAGACCGTGGAGAGAAAGTGAGCAAGTGCTCAGCAAACACCACCAACGCCGCCGCCACCACCAACGCTGCTGCTGCTGCAGCGTTGTGTTCACTTTGAAATCTGCAGCCCCACCCTGCACCCCCACCGGACAGACCAGGCCTGTGAATCTCTGCACACTTCACAGGTTCCCAACTGTATACTTCCCTCGACTGACCTGCCCCCACAGCCCCACACACACACACACATATATATATATACACACACACCTCCTCCTGACCTTAACCCCCCCCCCACTCCACCTCCCTCCTCATGTTCTCCCAACCTCGGGGGTTTTGGGGAATTCAGACAAATGACTTGAGATGGCAGCAGAGCGTAAAAAGCCAGAGTCCGACAGCAGATCCCACTAATCACGAAGCAACATGGAGTTTGTGCTGACGAGCCAGAGGCGGAGATTTTTCTCCTCCACGGCGCACACACCATCACTCTCACCTCTGACACCGTCTAGCGAGCCAGTGTTGGCGAGGTCGCGGCGGCTACAGAGCTCGTTGTACCGAGCAATGATTCATCGGGAAAAATAATCCACCTGGAAGGAAAGAAGGAGGAAAAAAACTGGAGCCACAAATGTGCTGCAGACGTTTGAATCCTGCAGCCAGAAGGAGCAGAAGTTGGTACAAATACATTTGGGCCAAAAAAAAGGGGCTGAAAATACAAACTGTAATTTGTAATGAGGCTATAAAATAAAATGCATCTCTATATTTTTCTTGAATGTCAATATTCGACAGAGCAACTTTGTAAGACTGACAGAAATATTCAGCCGCCGTTTTAATAAATACTAAATCCTTTTATTCAAAACAATAAAAGGAACTTTTTCAAATGTGAGAAAATGTTAAAAAGCAACAAAGGGGTTTTAAATCACTGTTCATTCAACAACCTTTTTGGGGTGCTGCTGAAAATGGATCCATCAGTTCATTTGAAATATACTTGACACTAAATGGAAGCAGTTTTTGCAGGTTGTCATTGAGCAACAGGCTGCAGATAAAACTGTTCGCCTGTTGATTCTCTTGCCAAGCTTGACAACAGCAAGGCGGCATCACCAACTGAGAAAAAGCAGGCTCAGGGGTCCCAGACCTCTGAGGGCCCCCCCCCAGGGGCCCAGTGGAAGTTACTGAACATCAGCCAGGAGCAGGAATGACTAGTTTCCACAGAACGCTGCTTTAATGTAGAGTTTAAATTACGGCTGCCACAGAGTTTCTGCCACTTAATCTTTCCTCTTTTTTTTTTTTTTTTTTTTTTAAATGCTCATTACGATTTCCCCAACTGTCTCAACACCAAACAGGCCAAAACGTGGAGCTGAACGGACACATCAGAGAGGCTGAACGCAGCACAGATTCATCTTTGTGTCGACTCCGTTTGAAATTCATTTGACGTCTTTTCTCATTTCCAGCAACAAACAATCATTCCAACATCCAGAGCTCAACCTCCTGCACCAAGACGTCAACACACCTCAGCCACCTGAGGTCAAACTGGTGAAAGAAGAGGATAAATACAGGGCTTTAAAGATGTTAATGGGAGAGGCAGGGCCAGTGAAAACACACACACGACAACCAGCAGCTCAGATTTAACTTGACAGGTGGTGGAAACACAGACCAACACCTTTTTTTTCCCCCATCATGACCAAATGTGCATTAAGCAGCGGTCACCACCCCGCATCCCATCAGCCACTGGGCCTAAGCATCAAGGAAAATGTGACACGGACGAAGTGATGTTAGAAAGTTAACAAATAAAGGGGTGATGTGAAAATAAATGAAAAATGTCTCAGTCTCCTGCTCTAGGGAAGCTCAGCAGCCTCAGCCTGACAGGGGACAGAGCAGGTGTCCTCAAAGCAGGACACTGGCTGTGGACAACGTCCTGTCTCCGCTCACTCGGCCAAAACCGCCCTTGGATTACAGAAAGAATGTATCTGCATTCTTTACGTCTTTATTCATCTTGAACTCGGGCAGATTTGAACTTGACCTGAGCTTCGGCTGAGTGTTTGTTTTTGAAGTGAAATATTTGTATCTGCGTCTGGCACGCACATTAAAAAGAAGAATAGCTGTCTGTCCGTCCTGCTACGTTTCAGGCCGATTCGAAAAGGTCTTATCTGGGACTGGACTTCAGCTGGAGACACTTCGTTCGTGTCCTCATCCAGTCTGTGTTTACACAAAAACAGCTGCAATGCTGAGCTCGGATGTGCTCACATAGATTTCCACCTTTAATCTACAGAGAAGAGCTTCAGAGTAATGGACAGATCATCCGTCTGTAAACACAGAGTGGCCTGAGGGAGGTCAAGGTGATTTTTAAAAGGTGCAAACTGCATTTTTGTTTAGTTTCATCTCAGTTTGACGCAATTGAATGTTTGAAAAGTCATATCAGACCGGGGTTTGTGTTGTTGGGGTTTAATCCCTCACCTGTATGAGACACTTGCTGACGTCACTCGCGCAGAGAGCTTTGTTGCAGCCGGAGGTCAGAGACAGTCCTGAAATGAAGAAGAGGAGAGCAGCGGCGGTGGGGAGGATCAGCTGACCAGGCCTCATCCTGACGGCTCACCAGCACGACACTGGAAACAACCTACAGCAACAACACAAGAGAGATCAGGGCCAAATACACAAAAAGGAAAAGCTGCAAACTGGAGCAGAACTGGTGATGAGACGTGAGAGGAGGAGCGTGATGAAATTACAACATATGGCGTAAAATACAGTGCAGCAAAAAGCAGATGCAAATAAATGACCTGAAGCCTCAAAAGCAACATTTTCCTCTCAAAACCAGCAGGATCATGTTCAGTTGTCAAACGTTTTCACTTCAAAAACATAAACACTGACATGTAAACAGCAGATTTTAACCAAAGTAAAGAACGATTCTGCGTCATGTTTCATTCAAACAGCAGCACTGCTCACATCTGGAAACATCAGCCTCCTTCTCCTCCTTTTTCTTTAACACGCTGTCTGATGTTAAATCTTCATCTGCAGATGTTTTATCTCCGTCTGTCCTCTTCTCTGCCTGCACGCTGCTACATTTCACATGACGGAGTGAAAACATGTGAGAAACATTAGTTCCCACAGTCGTGAACGCGTTTCTTCAGCTCTTTTCTCCTTCTTCTTTTTTGGTGGGGGGGGGGTGGGAGGCTCACACCAAAAAACTTGGTCTTAGTCGAAACAAGATCGAGCGCAGGAAAAAAAAAGCTCTCCAAACAAACACGGTGAAAGTTTATTTGTTTATATATATATATATATTTTTTTTTTTTTTAAAGGAGTCCAAACTTACCTCAGTGCTGAGAACAAGTTGGGGTGTTTTCTTTCCTAAATCGGCTCTGAGGCTGTTTTCTCTGTGAACTTCTCCAGGATGGTGCTCCGCCGCCGCTCGCCTGTCCACTGTGTCCAGAGGGCGTCAGTCTCTCCGCAGCACAAAGCGACAGGCAGTCGGGCGCCTTAAAGGCACACACTCCATTTTCTGGCCGTCGTGTGTGTGGAGGAAAACACCGGGCCTCCCGTCACACACGCTCCCCCTGTCCCGTCCAGGGTCTTCGGCGTGGTGGCCACGAAACAGCCCGACAGAGTCCGTGTCCATCCGCCGGAGATCCGTGCGTAAAAGTTCCGCCGGTGCGTAAAAATCTCCCACGGGCCGCTTTGGGAACCGAGATCTGTTTGGCTCAGACACATCCACCCCCTCCCTCTATGAAACACCCCCTCCCTCCATGAAACACACACACACTTTTGTCTCCGGGGCTTATCAGCTGACCTGTGAGAGCCGTCATTAGGTGAGAAAAGGGGGCGACTCGGAAGCTGCGGACCCCCCGCTGAGCCGCGTCCTTTCAGCCCCCCCAGGAGCTCATTTGTACCGTCAGCAGAAACGCTCTGATGGGCCTTTCAGCTCCACAGGTGTTTACATGTGTTTTAGCAAGCGCTCATCAAAGCCACATCAGTCACCCCCCCCCCCCCCCCCCACACCCCACCTCCTGCAGCTCCACCTCCGCATCCAGATCCAGTCTGTAGTTAGTGTGTGTGTGGGGGGGGGGGGGGGGGGGGCACACCTTCAACCTTCAACCCAGGAAGGAACATTTTATCTCCCATCAGATTCAGGAAGAGCCGATTGGTTAGCAAGTTTGCAAATGTCACGTGATTACAACGTGATGTTTACGCACCAAAAGAGTTTTTCTTTTAAAACAGCAGTTTCACTAATTTAACCTGAAATGTGCTTTAAAGTCAGGAGTCGACGTCAAAAAGAGAGAAAATGAAAATACAGCTCATTAGGAAAACAGTTAAAACTGAAGCAGCTTGATACAACAGACTGTTAATTCATTCACTCAGACTTTTCTTCAGGTTTAGTCTTCTGTTGACATGAAAAGGGCTTATGTTAGAGCAAACATGGAAGGTGAAATAAATCATGTCTCTGAGTCGGCCTGCAGCCGTAAATACAGACAAATAAAATTCAATAATTCATATAAACTGTAGGGAATGTTACACTGGGTGCTGAAACTTTAAGTCAACATTCATTCTGGACCAGATCAAATGATGGAGTCCGTCTGGGATCTGAGACTGAGACCGAGGAGAGAGGAGCTGAGGTCAATTCTCCAACATGCAGAAGAGAAGCTGCGTCTAAAATCTGACTTAAAACACCAAAAGTCTCAGCTGCAGTTTAATTTATTTATTGATCAAATGACTAACAGGTAAAATAATCATCTGGTCGGTAAATAAATGTGGAGGAGGAGAAATATTAAGAAAAATGACATGGAAATACTTTAATTATCTGAAGTACTGAACATAAATAAATGTTCCTTTCCCTTTTCTACATTATCAGTATAATAAACAGAGTTGACTTGTTAACAGTGACATCTACTGACTCTGAATAAAACTGCTCAGAAAGAACATAAAAAGAAATACATGCCTGAAATAAATCAGATTCTTATGCAACTGGAAAATTATTCACTTGGTCTGTTTGACTTGTTAAAATAGTTAAACGTCTGCATTTACTCAGAGTAGATAGCTGTTATTACTACTAACTTATATTTTGTAGATTCGTCCTTCATTGTGTTTTAATTATTTGCCAGGTTAAATATCAAAATAAGAACCAAGACTATAAAATAAATTACATTTGAGATACAGGAAGTAGCGATTTTTTTCTTTAATTAACAACTAAAAGAAATTGACTGATTAATCAACCTGAAGTAATTTCTGTAATTTCAGAAAGAATTAAATAAATGACACCAAAATTAAGAGTTTTAATTTCACAACAAATAAAATTTATTCAATTATATATTACAAATATGTACAAGTCATGTAACAAGTAAATATTAAAATAGACATTTTTTTAGAACTATCGTTCAAAAGGCATTATGTTGAAAAAATAGGATTTGTTGTGATCTCACATTGAAACTGTAAAATTATGTTGGTTTTTTTTTTCTTGGATACCACAACAGACTTTAATGTGTGCGAGACACAATGGACAACACATGAGGAGTGAAGCCGCAAAAAGGACATAACAAATGGCGCAAAAAAAGCTGAACACTTTAGTAAACCTCACAATTAAGTCCACAGTACAGCTCTTTAGGAAAAAAGTACAAACAACGCAACGCATGCACAGCATTTAATTGCCAAAGTCAAAAAACACCAGCTGTGGCGTGGAACTCCAGATGAGGAAGGAAGAAACGGTAAAAACAAAAAACACAACGAAAGCCAACACATGCTTAAGAATTTAAGCCAACAACAACAAGAACATCACAGACGAAGAGGACACTCGATATAAAAACCAACTTTGGTCCATTAAAACATGAGACAGAACGAGTTTACAATCAAAATATCTATTATTTTTTGTTTTTACAAGTTTAAAACAATACTTACATGGCTATTTACAAATGCACAATTTTTTTATGTATAAAATAAGTTAAAAAATTAAGAGCACAATCTGTACACAATGTATGAACACTCACTTTGAAAACAATTGAAATCTTTCGGCTGTGTGACTGTGTGGTGGAGAGCAGTAGCCGGTTGTTGTCCACTCTCTTGCTTCTTGCTGCAGCTCCTGGCCCAGCGTTTGGTCTCTGCTCTGTGGCCTGGACCCCTTCTTTTCCTGGTCGGTCCACGATCCCCCTTGTTGCAGTGGCCGTACCCGTTTGGACTCTATAAGAGCTCTGGAGTAAAATCATCTCTTTTCTAAGTGCTCTTTTGTGTTGTCGCCACATTTTAAGTGCTTCACATTTTTCTTTCCTTTTCCTCGAATGAGTCAGCTGCCGCTCGTGTCCGTGATATGGCCGCCTCTGTGGCGAAGCTCGTGTGTCCTACAGTTCATATCGGGGTGAGGTCAAAGTCGTCGTTGACCTCCACGAGCGGGATGTAGAACTCGGGGATCTCGAAGATGCTGGTCGATTTGTAGGTGGCCGGGTCCAGCTCCTGCAGTTTGAGCTGCCACTCCAGACGCTGGACGGCGTTCAGGGCCGCTGCCTCGTGCTGCTGCCTCATCAGAAGACATGTCTGCCGAGAGGAGAAAGAACAAAAATAGCTCATTGGTACATCCACACAGATGTTCTCATTCAGATCAAGAGTGTTTATTTCTGGGAAGGAATTCGTCAACCTGCCGTGAAATTCAAACAGATTCTGCTCCTCGCGTTAAATTAATCTGATCTGAAAACAAACACAACTGCAAACAAAAGTGGAATTAACCTGATTTCTGTTTACGTTCAAAACAGACAGAACTCCCCGATCTAGATTCTTGACATGTGGATCAGAACTAAGGGTCTAAGGGATAAATCTGAGATTTTAAAATTGTATTTGATTTCTCATTGTAATCTGAAAAAAAAAAAAAAAAAAACTAAACATGAAGGCTTTCCTCCTAAAAAGCAGGAGGATAAAAAGTTTATAAAGAAATATGCAGCACACTTAGTTCCCATGGTTTTGTTTTTCCTCTTTCCTCACTGAAATATTTAAATTATTGCAAACAAGTGACAAAACAGTAATGTAAAATTTTGATAACAATGGAAAAATATAAGGGTTCAAACTGTTCATTGTTCATAGATACTGACACTTGTAACTGTGGCTGCGACTAACATGGTCATCAGTGATGAATCCAGATTTTCTCCTGTTTTTTGTTTAGAAAGTGACAAAAATAGCAAATGAATCCTGAAAACTGTCTGTTCCCCATGAAATACGAAACATTCTGAACACGTCTTGTGTTTTTCAACCATCGGTCCAAAAATCTAAGGTTTCAATTTAAAGGATGCAGAACAGAGAAAAACAGCCTGTGAAACAAACAAAAAGAAGCAAAAATTGACAAAGCCTGCTGGTTGGCTTCAATCTACAAACTCTTAAATAGACACAGCGGAAAATCTTACCTTCAGTTTATCGAACTTGTCGTCAACGTCTTGTAACCAGGACATAAACTGCCGAGCGTTGAATCGGTCTCTCACCGAAGTTTTGCCGTCGTCGCTCTGTGAACAGAGCAAAACTATTTATCAAACACTGACTTCTTCACCCTTGGCCCGGAAACGGATAAGCGGTTGAAGATGAATGAATGAATAAATGAATAACTTCTTCACACGTCAAAATAAAATGCTGTGCTAGAGAATATATGTAGTCTGAGCCACACTGCTTACCTGGACGTCCTGAGGCATGTTATACACTTCAGCGTCCAGTAAAACTGTACAGGCACTGAAAGGCAGAGTCTGATTGGCTAGTGTTCTCGCTGCCCGGTAATGAACTCGTAAAACCTCCTGCTCATTTGAAACAATCAGCTTTTCCTGTGAAGAAGGAAACATCGATCAATACTGCAAAGTCACAAATAAAAAAAAAACAAAACAAAACAGCACATATCACGTTTAAATTATCTGTCGTGCTGAGTTTAGGCATTTAAAGCTGAATAAAGCGAGTTATAAACATGTACCCTTTCAATGCTGTGTTGCAGTCTGAGCTTCATGCGGACGACCTCTTGCTGTTTGAACATCTCTTTCAGCTGCTCAGGTAGTGACGGAGGAGGCGTTATCTGCACAACAACGGACACAGACATGATTCAAAACACAAAATGAAGGCTGCAGCCTGACGTCTCGATGCATGTGGGTTATCAGACACAGCACAGTTTTTTGCTTACTTTACGATAATTGAGCATTAACACCAGATTACATAAACTGCTGAGGCCACTAAGCAATTTCAAACACAGGCTGAGAAGCAGTTTACTAACATACACAGCCAGGGCTCAGTAGCATTTTATCAAAACTGAAATCTCTTATTGAAATCTGAATCCCATTATGCTCAGCTTTTAATATTTGAAAGTAATTAAAACCAGAAGTAAAGTTTTCAGCCACAGCCAAGTTGGATTGACAACCTAAGTCTACAATCTGAAAATGAGATGAGCGGCATTAGATAAGAAATGTTGAATAGTCTTCACACAACAAAAGCTTATTAACTTTTGATCCACTACTGGAAATCCTGATTCAGAGCTGCTTCCCTGTTACTCTTGTGAGTTACATTTCCTCTGTGTTAGTTGTGTTTGAATTTCCTTTATCTTTCATTGCTCTTGCTCTCAGCCAGTCAAAACCCAACTTCAGTGAGATTATATCAATATAACAAATACAGAGCATTTTACTGATCTGTGCTCTTACACACCTCAGATCAGCTTGTGCGTAGGGATACAGTTGAGAAGTTTGATCTCCTAAAAACCAATCTAAAACCTGTTGTGACCGTCTCCATTTATTGCAGGACATCACCCAGCTTCTATGCCAGTGTTCGCGGCTGCTTCTCTAACCTGGAGGGCACTGATCCATATCAGGGAAAACACTGACTATAGATAACTACCTCATACAACCCTACATGACCCCCACAATCACTTTGAGGGAGGCAAACTACAACTGATAGTGAGCAACTGCCACCTTAATTTTGAATACCAAAGGCTTGAGGTATGAGCTGTACTAATGCAGATTAGGAAGTTCATGGTGTTAAATCGAGAATTTCCAGACACAAACTGAGAGCAGATGAGAAAAGAGGATGAAACTCACTGTTGGTATACAGAGTTTGCTGAGTGGGTTCCCATCTAAGAGGTAGGACCCGTTGAAGGTCACATATTCATCATAATACTGTGGTGGTTGGGGAGTGACGCTACACAACACTTTGCGCTTCTCCTCGATCTTCTTTCGGATGTGCAGGAACTCATAGTAAGGGTTGGCCCTCTCTGTCTGGTAGGGTTCGATCTCCTCCAGCTTCACAGAGTCAACAATCGCAGCCAGGGACTGCTGGCCCCTCTCCTTCTCCTGTTGATTCATGCCGCATGGCTGGGAGCTCGACACTTTAGGCATCTTCCTCTTGCGCGGATGCGGAACGTGGATGTCCACGTCCTCGTCTGCTGAGCGGACCTTGACCTTGGCTCCTGAAGAATCGGAGTCACGGTCTCCAGACTGTGGAGACGAGCTCCCTGAGGTGTTGCTGCTGACATCAGACTGAGCTGCTGGCTGGACGGTGTGTTGACTCGGCTCTTCTCCGGCTAAAGAGGGCTCAGGTTTCTCGTCAGAAGGGGTCACCTCCATCGACTCCGAGGAAGACTCCGCTTTCAAGTCAGACAAAGCTTCAGTAACGACGCTGCCCTCAGCTGCCAAGTTTTCTGCTGTTACAGTAACAGCAGCGTCACTGTTCTCCGAGCTCTGTGGGACATCAGTCCATTCTTCGACTTTGTGTTCAGGGCTCTTGCAAGACATGTTGTCTTTTCTCTCCATCTGAACATCGAGACATGGGCCTGCCGTGTCGCTGGATGGTTTTGATTTCTTGCAGTCTTGGTTACCTACATCCAAATCCTCTTGGGAACTTTTGGCCTCCATGTTAGTCTTGCCAAGACCCGGCAAAGACTCCCCTGCTGCGGAGCAGGGAATGTGCGAGCTGGTGGACGGCACAGGGCTTCCCATCCCTTCTGTTTTGAGGCTTTCGGAAATTATTTCCATGCTCTCTGGTTCTGGTCTTTCTGCGTTCTCCAGAAGCTTCTCTTTGTGTTCAGTAACCTGCGTGGAACTGGTTTCTGCCTGCTGCTGGCTATCCACTCCGGAGGATGGGAGTGCTTCTCTTTGCTGGAAGGTTTTGGTGTTAGTGAGCGCTGATGGTTCAGCACACACAGAAGCTGCAGGTACTGATGGTTGATCAGGATCCTTGCTGGTGCACTCTGCCTGTGAATTTTCCATCATGCACTGAATGTCCCTCACAACAGGAGATTCAGCTTTCTGCTCTGTTGATCCGGTTTGAGAACCACTACACTGAGAGAGGCTTGACTGTGGAATCAGGTTTTTATTCAAAAGGTCTTTGTTTGAAACTTGTGGGGTTAAGCAGCCAGGAGTGCTCCCTTCTCTCTCTGACAAAGATTCAGACACTGAATTTGTATGTTGTTGACTACTGAGGTTCTCTTCTGCCTCTGCTGAGCTCTCCCTTGTTCTCAACTCGTCTGAGGGCACACTGGGTTTTGGCAGATTTTCAACAGCTTTACCTTCAGTTACCGAGTTGGCATCCTCGTCCAGAATAGCCCTGAGGTAGGGAGATTCGTGTCTGCCGGACAGCAGGGTCCGATTACTTTGCGGCGCATCTGGAAGACTGTTGCAATCTCTGTCATGAACAGACGGCGATCTGGTAGCCTGAATGACAAGGGAAGACTGGAGGAATGCAGGCTGAGAGTCTGAGGCTTCCAGGTTCATGTCAGAGTCATATTCAACGTGTCTGGGTGTTAATGTCGTGGCCTGACATGAATCCTCTGAGCTGGCGACAGAGACCAAGGACACAGACCTGGACATGAGGCCACAGCGTTCGCTCTCTGGTCTGGGAGATCTGTTCAGACAGTTTTCCACAGCCGACATGACCTTTGCATTGATGGAGGGAAGAGTCTTTCCATCAAGCGACATTGTCCTGAGGCCGGTGCCATCCTTCAGGGGTTTATCTCTGCTGTGGATATCAGAGGTTTCGGAGCTTTTTGAGCGCGTTAGCTCCTTACTCAAACATGGTTCAGTCTTTGTTCTGTCTTTGGGCTTGGGCTTCGCGGGGTCTGCCAGAGGTCGCTGTTTAAGCCTCTCTCGCTCTTTCTGTTTGATTTTCTCAAGATGTTTCCGGTGCCACTGCTCAATCTCCTGGTCCTTCTGGCTGAGCATGC
This sequence comes from Remorina albescens, assembly GCA_034769265.1. Lineage (NCBI taxonomy): Eukaryota > Metazoa > Chordata > Actinopteri > Carangiformes > Echeneidae > Remorina > Remorina albescens. The sequence goes on along the minus strand of CM068478.1, from coordinate 4,657,338 downwards.
GCTCAAAACTGGTTTGCATCAAATCGTCATTCACAAGCCTCTTTTCTTTTGGCTTGGTGTCTCGTGTTGCTGGCGAGGCTTTTGACTTGGCCTTGTCTGCATCCGTCTCATTGGGTTTCACTTTGCTGATCTTGGCCTGCTGGGAGCGGTCTTTGTGCCTATCTTTATCCTTGTCCTTATGTCTCTCTGAGTCTCTATCGCGGTCTCTCCGGTCACGATCCTTTTCTGGTGTTCTCACAACCTCGTCCTTTGATTTTGTGGATAAGAACTTGCCGCTCTCAGACAGATAGCTCTTCTTCTCTTCTAAAAGCAATTTCAGATTGGAGCTTGAGGAAAGTGTGCCATCTTTTATTTTATCTTTCTTCTTCCTGTCACAGTCCTTTTCTTTGGAGCGATCAGATTTACCATGATCTGTGGTCTTCTCCAGGGGTTTTCCTTTCTTATCAGAGGTTGTGCGATCCTTCTCTCTCTGATCCCCGGCACTAAACTCTCTCTCCTGCTTCTCCCTATCAGACCGTTTGTCAAACTTATCTTTATTTTTCCTGCTATCTTCGTGCTTTTTTGTTGTGGATAAAGATTTCAGTTTTTCATTCTCTTTGTAATTTTTATCTGCAGGAGAGTGGGAAGAAATGGCTCCTGTTCTTTCTTTTTCCTTCCAACGATCCACTGAATTCTGTGGTTCAGCTTTGTCAGAGTGCTCTGTTTTAATCTTTTTTTCCTTGTCAGGATGCCGTTTTTCCATCTTTTCGGGATCCTTCTCCTTTCCTGGGAACCTCTTGTCGGTTTTTTCGCGTGAGCCTTTTTCAGAGGGCTCCAGCTGTTCTTGATCAGCTGTGATCCCACTTATGGGTTTCTCTTCTGTCTCCTCTTTCATGCTGTTGCTCTGCAGCGACTCCTCAGGAATCCGCCCTGAGCTGTGGCAGTCCACCCTCTCGTCACGCTCACTCAGTTTTGAATCCTTTACCTTCTCTTCTTTACCAGCAGCCTCCTTCCGCTCTTTTTTCACGGTCTTGTCTTTTTCTCGCTCCTCTCTTGGCCTCTTTTCCTTACTGCTGGAGTGTTTCTCCTTTGTGTTCCTCTCATCTTTTACAGGGGACGAATCCGAGGTCTTCTGAAGCGTGCTTGTGTCTTCACCTTCCTTTTTTACTGGCAGAGGTTCATCTGTCTCATCACTTTTGAAAAAATTTTCTTTCCAGAACTCTCTGTCAAACTCCAAATTCCTGTGGCTGTCTTTCCTGGCCTCTTTCTGCCTGTGGCGGCTCCGCTCTGCCTCGTACTCCCTCCTGTGTTTGTCTTTCTCCTTGTGTTTAAGTTTATGCTTCTTCACTACTTTGCCGTCTAAGTCAGTCTTTCGTAAGGCACCTTCAGTGCTGTCTACACTGTTTCCTATGCTGCCATCTTTGTATGGGCTCGAATGACCATCGTCCCCATCCATACTGGAGTCTTTCTGTTGATGTTTGCTCTTTTCCTTGTGCTTACACCCCTTGGTGCTGGAGCCCTCAGTGCAGTAGTCTGCATCTGTGTAGTGGTTGTATTTGACACTGTCCACCGGACATGAGCTGTCACTGATGGAAACGCACATCTTAGTATTTTCTTGTTTGAGTGGTGTTTGTTTATCCGTCAGGCTGTGGTTCAGTTTAGGAGATTTTATTGACGACAAATGGAAGAGGTGGACGGATGAGTCATCTTTAGGACTGAAGGACATCTTGAAGGAGTCTTCCTCTCGGCCCTTTTCTGTGCTCTCCGACACAGCTGCTAAAGAGAGGACCAAAGTTTTGCTGTTCTCTTTCCCATCTTCCTGGTTTTCCTTGTTTTTAATCTGGCTCTTACTCTTCCTCTTAACTTTGCCCTTGTCCTTTTGCTCAGCACTGTCTTTTTTAGACCTTGTGTCCGTCTTGAGCCCATCTGAGCTCTGAGAGCAGGTCGGTGAGTTCCTTTTCTCTGAGAGGCTGTCCATTTCATCGCTGGAGGTGTCTGAACTACAGTGGACACGGGAAGCCTTCTGTTTTTTCGCCTTAGAGGAAGAATCCCCCTTGCCGCTCTGCTTTCCTGCCACATGATTCCTATCTTTCTCCTCCTTCTCCCGTTGCCGTAGTTCCCTCCGGAGGATGTGTCTGTCGTTCAGGGCTTTACTGAGATCCTCCTCTTCTTCCTCATCTTTGAACTCGTACTCATCCAGCCCTGGCATGGATGATGATGCTTTTATGGCTGGTTTGCCATCAGAGTCTTTTTCAGTATCAGAGTCTTCCATGTTGTCATCCACACTGGATGGATTAACAGAAGGTGGATCTTCAGACTCTGTGGAGAGAAGAGGAGTAATGTTAATCTGGAATTAACGCTAAAACAATAAACTTTATTTTTTCTGTCATAAACAGACCTACTAAATAGAAAATTAACAATTTCTACTTTTATTACTTTCTTCTCAATGAAAGAAGGAAAATATACGTTAAACTGATTATGAAACCTTCAGTGATGCATATAAAAAACTGCCAATAGCATAAAGTCACTATAGTGAGTTACAAATCAATGGCATTTAATTTTTAAACCCATCTGGTCCAACTATTGTGAAAAAACAGACATTGTACTGCAAGGTAAAATGACTGTTTAGATGTTAATATGTGACTAGAAACAAGAAAATCAGCAAAAGGCCTCAGCCTTCTCGGCATACCTGAAGAGCTGTCATCTTGGTCTGACAGTGGCACCTCTCCCTTTAAAAGCTGCTCCAGCTCCTGGGAGTCTGCAACGTCCACTGGGCGCTCCCCACGCTTGTTGGCCTGGAAGGCGTTTCCACCATGACGTAGTAGCAGCTTCACAATCTACACAAAACATAAACAAAAATTTATACTGAGAAAAATGTAAAATTTATAGAAAAACAATTACATGAATATTTTATGAAAAAAAAAAAAAAAAAGTTAAATTAAGGTAATTTGTTTTCCTTCAAAGCATCCAAATATGATTTTTTTTTTTTTACCATTAAACTTGATTTGCTGGATTTTATATATTTAAGTAAACGAGACTGATCACAGAAAAGGCTGTTCACAATGTACATCTCAAACAATGAAACACTGAACATTATACATAGTGCTAACACCCAATGGTTTTGATGGCGACAGATCTTTCTGCCTTGAGTAATTTATATCTACATATGCACAATGGGATAGAATTTCTTCTTCTCAGTTATGTATCAATTCAGTCAATGCAAGTACAAAACCTCTGCAAAGACTTTTCTTTCATATCCTACACTATTGTGGCAGGGCAACCTTCAGGTTCAGCTCTTACATCTTTATGCCCACTGCTGGAAGCATCGTGGAGTGGCGTATCGTCATCCAGACCCTGCGTGTTCACCTCTGCACCTGCCGCTATTAAGACTTTGGCCACATCGTAGTAACCAAGATTACAGGCTTCATGGAGAGGAGTCCAGCCTGGTGAGGGCAGAAAACAATGATAGCAGAGATGTTACCGAATTCATATGGCTTCTACTTTTTTCAGCAGATGTCAGCTGGCATCTGTGCATGGAAATAAGAAAGGTGTAGTACAGTAAGAGTATATTTAGAGTGCATGTGTGCGGATGCTAATAATCTTCCCCTGATGTTGATTTTGACTTTGTATCATTAGATGCTAGTCAGTTTTGTGTCAGTAATAGGTACTTTACAGACATGATGAAAGCTATTAAATTTTTATCACCTCGGGCATCATACCTGCAAAGTCTTTGACATTGACGTCAGCTCCCAGACTAATGAGCTCTTTAACTTGCTTGGCATCTCCCCGGATGGCTGCCATGTGAAGGGGCGTCTCCCCTCGCTCGTTCCTCTTGTTGACCTTGTCCTTCTGTCGGGATGACGCACTGCTGGGGACTTTCTTCTGCACAGGAGTCGTTTGAGAGGGGTGACTGGGGGTAGAATCTGGTCACGGGCAGAGAGAAATAGGACTTAATTGATGCTTAAAGCTAAAGTCTGTCCCATGCTGAGATAACCTGCGATAGAGAAAGCACAGAGTTGAGCACACAGTGAAACCCTTTTACCATGAACCGGAACGACTGTGTTTTAGGAGGCATTAATTAAAGGAGCAGTATTTTGGGAATATGCTTAATTGCCCTCTTGCTGAGTTAGAGAGGGTTGATACCAAGTGCACATCTGTTCTGCATGTGGGTCAACATTCACCTACACACTATTAGGCTTCAGTAACATGGCTACATACAGGGCGCCAGACTACGATCATTTACTCACATTATGTGCCCATTTTTTGGGACAATGCTACAAAATGTCATAACTAGAAGCACTGCTGTAACTAGCAAATATGCCCATTAGTTTTTCTTTTTCTTTTAAAGTCATTGTATCTCAAAGAACACCAGGAGTGTGTGATAACAACACAGGATGTGGACTGTGAAACAATCTATCAATTCATTTTTCAAAGAACAAGTCAGCGGGTGATTGTCACTTGAAAAACACACAAACACATACACAAAAAACACACTTGTGACTCATATAGATATTGAAAATAAAGGAACAGCTTGTATCACATTACATTGCTCTTGGTGTCGCCCTATCTTTCTGGTTGACTCCAACTCAGCAATGAGTACAGTAAATAATTACAGCATCAGCTACAAAAACACAGCAATGGAAGAACTACTCAGGTCCTCTACCTAATCAAAGTTACTAGAAGCAAGCACAGCTGGAAAATCATGTTTGGCCTCACCCCAGGCAGAGTTTAAAATAAGGAAACATTTAACACAGCAACATTACAAATAACAGTACAAGGCAGCCCTGAGGTAATTCCAGACAACATTCAATGATGGATGACAATTACAAATTATTCCTACAAGCTGAAGTGCCGACCTTCATTCTGCCATTTTGATAGTTTTTAATGTCCACATGTGTGTCATGTGGACATTAAAGTTGAAGTTGTGGGTGGTAAACAATGCATTTGTTCTAAATTACTGCATGTTTTTAAAGACTGGAGCAAGTAATGCTGATGGTGCAAAGAAAAAACCAATGGTTATTCCCATATATGTTAACAAGGTAATTTACCCTTTGAACCATAATTTCAGAGCAGAGCATAGAAATGACAAATTCAACAGGAGCATGTTATATCCAAACTTAATTTCACAGAAAACAGATTTATATTGCTTGGTCAACTTGTTATTCCTCACATGCTTCAGAAACAGCTATGATACCAAGGGGAGTATCAAGGACATGTACAAATCTTCCCACTGCCTTTGGAAGATGACGTTCACCATAAAGCCCTGCTTCTCTGATGCCAAGGTACAAATCAAGTTGTTGTGAATGCTTAATTCTCATTATTGCTTCTCATCAAAATTTCTATTTTATTCTTTCTGTCCTTTGTAAAAAAATAAATAAATAAATAAATAAATAAATCCAAAATTTTGTGCACATCATGCTCATTCTGCCTGTGTCATCTGGTGTTATTTGGTGTGTCTGTTTAAATCAAGAACTATCAGTTTAGAGATCTGGTCATAGAGCTGACAAGCATACAGATTTCTTTTCTTTCTTTCTTTCTTTTTTTTTTTTAAAACCACACTAGCAGGAAAGGAAGAAAGTCCAGTCTGCACATCTGGACAAGATGAGGTGATACTGGTGATATTTGGAAACAACTCTGATTCCTGACAGGAGGGGAAACACAACAAAACAACTTCCATCATCTATAAAGGCGATAATACTATCCAAAATACTGAGGATAAGGAAAGCTAAAGTCAACACTCTTCTCACACTGTTCCTTAAACAACTATGACACAAGATTGCGCAACAACCATGAAACAGGTTTTACTAGAAACCCAATAAACTGTACTTACTTATGTCTGTTTATTTCAAGCAGGTATTAATCATTGACTTACATTTCATTAAAAAAAAAGCAATAAGCTGAACGATGCAATAACTCTAAAACTATTTAAAAACCAATGCAGCTGCTTTCTCCCAAGTTGTTGTAATTAATATTGAGCGTGTAAGCTTGTTAAAATGTGCAGAAAGTTTGACTCATTTAACAGTAAACACACACTGATGCATGTTGAGGATGTGGTTAATGGGAGGGCAGACACAAACCTGGACTGTTGGCAGTCATCTGCATTAGGAGAGCCATCTGTTTGCGCTCTGACAGAGGATACCCAAACAAAAGGTTGGGTGCCTGGGATTTCTTGCCCCCAGCCTCCTTTTTCACCTTCTTCTTGTCTGGTCCATCTTTATCTGCAACAAAACCAAGCACAATTTAAGATACAACGCCAAAGAAAAGTATTTTCTTACAGCAAATTTATCTTCACAGTCTCCTCCTCCCCTTGTATCTGTTGTGCACGTGAAGAAACAGATGACAAGCATGAGGTTTGAAAAAGAGACAAAAGAACAAAAAGACAGCATTTTCTTAAGCCAGCCAAGTGCAGACGGCACTCCTCGCTGCCCCCACCCCTCCCCCGTCTCCGTTGGTCAGTTGTTACTAAACACAGACATGCGTGAGCTGTAACGGGGCAGATGCATGGCGAAAACACACACACGTGCATGTGTATGTGTGCCTACAGCAGCATAGTAGCGCAAAGTGGGTGATGTGACTTGAAGAGGGTACGGGGGTTGAGGATCGGGCTGCAGCGATTACCTGCGTATATCCTGCAGGGAGGCACTAATCTCTCTCCCCAGGTCTCACTCGACTGGCCTGGGTCTGAGTCATCTACAGTGCAAAGCAGAGAGGATGGGAAGGGGAGAGAGGAGGAGGGAGGGGAGAGCAGGGGGAGGAGGGAGGGGAGAGCAGGGGGAGGAGGGGGTGGGGTTGGAAGGGTGGGAAAGCACTGCATTAACGCTCTCACTCTCTCACACGCACTCTCTCTCTCTCTTTCTCTCTCACCCTCCGCATCTTGCATGTACTCAAATACAGACAGGCACAAAGGCAGACTCTCACTCCACGCATAGATTATGAGTCATGGCAACACAAGAGACAACATCCAGTCTGAGGTGTCAAAGGAGTCAATACTTCCTCTCTGCCTACAGCTACTCACACGGGACCTGAGGGGCTCTATGGCAAAGGCTGCTGGGAGGGCAAAGCTGCCCTCAGTGCTTGTTTGAGTTTACAACATGTGCAACACAAGTTATAGTCAGTGGAGTCAAAATTGAGGCTTCTGGTCTGTACAAACGACGCTGGACCACACAATGAAAATCATTACACTGAGCTTTTGCGCTGCAGAAGACATGAAGGCAAACATGCAGCCTGTAAAATGTATCACAGTAGTTCATTTACGGTAATTACAGCTGGGTGACCAAACAAACTATTTTCAGGTCTCAAATCTGATGTAAACATAGAGTTAAACATTTAACTGTTTAATTGATGGAAGCAGAATTGTTTATTTATGAGTAAAATAGGCAAGATGAAGGAACACTGTCTCCACTGTGAAGCTGAGCACATTTTATCTCACACAGAGCAGTCGAGTTCATACAAGTGCAGGGACAATTTTAGGGTTCAAAGGAGACTGCTGTGATTATAGTTATGTTTTCATGTGACATTTATGTTGTCAAATACCATAAAAAAGTAAAAAAGCAAAAATGTTTCCAAGTATTTTTTGTGACTCTCATTCCCAAGACAGATGATTCATACATGATTTCCAGTTACTGTTTTTCCTTAGCCTTGTTAGGAGAAAAATCCATATCTATGTTGGTTTATTTTTTTGTTATTCCACACTACAGGCCACAACGTCATCCGCATCATCAAGTTTGGATCCTGTTGGCAAACACATCTGAACCCAATGACCCATGAAACCTCCCCTATAGAAACGGTCTAAAGGCAGGCCGCCAGGGGGCACTGTGAGGACATGGCAGCGAGCCAGCAGCATGGCCGCTGGACGAGGAGAAAGGAGGATCATTGACTGTCCTTACCCGTGTCTGAGTCTCGCTCCTCTGTGCGGGGCGGACTGGTAGTGAAGGAGAGCTTGCGCTTCATGGAAGACTTGGCTTTCCCTTCCTTCCCCAGCAATTCACTCCGGTCCAGCTTCGGAGTTTTGGTGAAAGGGGACAACTTGTCTTTGCTCTGTCAGAGGCAAGCAGGAAATAAACATGAAATAAATTAGAAATTAAATACAGCAAAGGTGTGGCCACTTCTGAGTTGTGTGTGCTTATATATGTAAATAAAGTCATGACAGAGACAGCAACATCTGAAAAGATCTGTTAACAGGACTAATAGCAAACAAGTTGCGATTAGGACGTTGGCAGCATTTCATTTTGCTAAAATGTGACACAAACACAGACTACACATGATCACATTGCAAGCTCTGTTGTTAGTCTGCAACATATTGTTTGGGTCTTGCAGGCAGCAGGTTTGCCAGCATGACTCACTAAAATCTTAGTCCCAAGGCGGGGTCTGTGCCCAGTGAAGAGTACAAGATTAGGAGTGAATAGTTTTCTGCTGCTTGCACACAAATAAAAATTCAAACAAATAATAGAAAGAAGTCTACACTTGCAGTGTGATCATTTTCACAGCGCTGAGTTCTGTTACCATAAACGGGTTCATTACTAATAGTACAGATCTAATTCAATCCTGAAACAAACATTTCACACACAGATGGAAAGCACAGCTCGTCACAACTGTACCTTTAAAAATCAAACTAAATTAGCTAAAGAAGTACAAAACAGGAGGTCACAGCAAAACCAGCACATCTGCTCTACCACACTGTATTACACTTCCAGTTACTGGGTTCTTGTACCCTGATCTGCATACAAAGCCTTTTCAGTGCCATTACTTTTTGTGAGCTGCACTTTAGTGCAGGAAAATACATTTCTGGCAGGAGGAAAAAATGTCTGCAGTGTGGTGCTTCTTTGATCTCAGTGAAGCAATGTGCCAGCTGTGCAAAGATGGAGTGTCTGGCGGTGTTGAAAGTAGAGAGTTACAATGAGAGGCACTTTTGCCTCAAAAATAAAAGCAGATGTATTGTGTTTCATTTATAGCGAGAAATATAATCAAATAGTGTTGGGGGGCTAAAGCAAAGTCAGTTGTTTTATATTAAAGCAGTGTATCTTAAATAAATATTCAATGGCTGATCCTCAGTTGGTCTGCTGCATCAAAAACAGTTGGGTGAATTTCTGGTCAGATTCAGATTTATAGTGCATATGTGATCAAATCACAATGATAACATCTCTGTCAACATGCACATGCAAAGCTCCCAGATGTAATGTAATATAGCGTACATATAATGTACATAAAATTCTAACAAAAGGTAGCTGGGTGCAGAAATGCACTTTGAGCCAAAATCAGATGTTTCAGTACTGAAATTCTTAAGTCGATCTGTTTGACATCTCATCCCCTTTAACAGACAGTGACTCACAAAACTGCTAAATTACGACTACTACATGAGGAAGATGATATTCACACTCAAATATGTAATTCACATGTGAGATCTGGTATTCAGTGATGCTACTACATGGACCTTGACGGGAGATTAACTCATCAGCTGCTGTTTCTAATGACAAAAACCAACTTTGAACCACAACTATGAAGCTAATATGGACCAAAAATTTTGCTCTCAGAAGAAATGGAACGTGGACATCTGCAAATCCACGATAACTGGGCAAACGCCATCTGCTGATAAGGAACAGGAGATAAGACCAGAACAGCTTGGATTTTGTCAACTGTTTTCCAAATCACAAATGAACTCTTGAACTTCTGAATCAAATGTTTTTGCTGTATTCAGAGTATGTGACTGTATTTTTCCCTAGAGATTAGGATGGAAAAATCATCTTGTATTTGAGGACTAGACAGTTGAATGTTTTCTACAAAGTGTGTTGCATTATGGGTTGTTTGTAGTCTTGATGTTACTGGGCAATCAAGTGTTTCAAACCAGTTTATAGTGAGTCTTTGAGAATTGGTGAGCCCAGTATCACATACAGGAGTTTCAGATGGCAAGTGTAATGTTGTTTTACAGCCACAGAGGAAATTAAAAAAAGAAGTGAAAAGAACTTCACAGCATCTCTGATGTCTCCAATGCAGAAATGACCCAGAAAAAAATCATCTAACATCCAAGAATTACTGCTTAGACATATGATGAAGAGACTGATGAAGAGTCTGAAATATGCTGTCAGAGAAAATGACAGGAGAGTGCGAGTCTGTGACAAGATACGGATATTACGAGGTCTACATGTTTCTGTGTTTCGTATTTCATGTGTACAAGAGGGAAATCTTCTCAGCAGAAGGTAGTTTTTCTCAAGTATTCCTTTTTACCAAAAAAAATAATAATAATAATAACAACAACAAGGGTGTGTCTGTCTGATAACCATCCTTCGGCATAATGATGTAATTTTTTTAAATAAGCACAACACAACAATTTGGCTACAGCAGCAAGAATGAGCATTAAATCTCAGCTCAATTCTCCACTGTATATCCATATAGGTCAGATCTGAAAAGGGGTCAAATTCTAATTCATTTATGCAGAAAGCTTTAATTAAAATACAAAATACATGAAACTTTGTCTCCTCTTCAGCGCTATGGTGTGTCTGTGCCCACGTACCTTCTTCCCTGCCTGCTTATCCACCATGGCTCCATCTCTGTCGCTCCCAGGTTTGGCCATGGTGCGGCACCTGACTAGCTGTGACAGCTAAAGCTCAATATGGTCATCATGCACCTGGAGACAGACAAAACAACAGCAAAAAGAGTGATTTCAACTCTGCCACATCACAGTCTGAGCAAATGGCTGGCTTCCTGTTTCTTTAGACTTGGTGTAAACAGGCAGTGTGTGCAGCAGACACTGGAAAGACATTTTTAAATACAGGTACAATTAAATGGCAATCCTTCATAGAGACTGTTTACAGGTTAGGCTCTCAACAAACGTCTACATCACAGAGGAAACTAGAGCTAAGTTAAGCAGAGTCCCTTCAGCACAGAGAGGAGTGGCAAAAAATAAAACTGAATTACTACAAAATGTAACTTGTTGTGTTTCCTGTAGGATGTAGGTTGAGTGGATCAGTAATCAGGTTTCTTTTTTTTCCTTAATTGAAATTTCCATTCCACTTCTTGAGGCCGACCTTTAAAAGACAGGCAGGAAAAAAACTACAGCAGGCAACATGAATCACAACTTTGGGGACTCTTAAAAGTTTTCAAAGGAAAACGTTCCTCTACATGTCACTCTGGCCTACTCATCAGTGTAACCGAACTTCCTTCTGATGTGGTTTGTGTTAGCGTAGTAACATATGCAGTAGTGTCAATTGGGGAACGGGGAACATCTGCCTTGAACGGAGAAAGTACAGCACTCAACTGAAAGTGCTCATGAAGCCGATATGGCATGTGTCATTTAGCTTGTCGCCTAAAACATCAAGTCATAAGACCCTCTTCAAAAGAACTACCTACAAACTTTCCCTGAAGCTCTTTTACACACAGTCAAATAAAGAGCATCTGATTCAAAGGAAATATGTCTTTACCTTTGAAAGTCCCTCACAGTGTGCTCTTTATTAACAAACCTGAAAGCCACCAACATTGAACCCACTAACAAGGGAACGTGCACAACTGTTTCTTTTGTACGCTTTGAACTAGGTTAACCCACCATGTTAAATAGTTAATGACAAATGATCCCATAATTAATTTAATCAATCAATTAATTCCATATTTTTTTTATTAAATCATTTATAACTGGCAGCTTGTTTTCACCAGATCTGGGCACTCAAATAATTAAAACCAACAATACACAACTGACAAATTTTAGTTGCTGTTGAGGATGAATTAATGCCTTTTGCTGGAAGAATAACATATGTTTTGAACATATGTTTGAGAGTTTCATTTAAGATAAGGGAAAGCAGAAATTTCCCACACTTTTGAAGCTGGGACCTTCAGATGTTTTGCATTTTTGCTTGAAAATCATTTGTTCAGAACAATTGATAATTTACAAGTCCAGTTTGTATCCAGGTGTGGAGCCATCCTATCACTTAGGTCTTTGTGTGATTACAAACGTATAGTCCTGGGAGACACACTGCAGTAAGTTTATGTGCAGTCGATGCAAAATTAGCAGTAAATTCAGCATGTTGACCAATATAATACCATCACAGAGAAACTCAAAAGGGCATAAGCACCATCACCATACCAGTGGCCCCACAATGACACAAACATCCATCCATATGATGCAAAAACACAAATATGCTAGTGCTGTGGCTAAATGGATTACGACAGACTGCAAACCTTCAATTATGAGACATTAACCTCATAGGAAGCGTGGTACAGTATTTCATACTCATAACTTTCATTTTGAACAATTATGTGATATATCAAGGGTGGGCTGCAAGCCTTACAAATTTAAGTAGTTAATGCACTTCAAGACAAAAGCATGAACAAAGCAACTGCTTCAAGTGAACACTCAGTGATTGTATGTCTCTGTCAACCAGTCAAGTTACATTTTATATTCATCTTATATTCAAATACTCATATTTAGTGAAGATAGGGATTTATTAAACAGTATTAAAAGGGTAAAAAGTATTTGCAGGGCTTTATGATGGTGCAGTGAAGTTGATGTACACGGGTCCTTACAAGTGCATTTATACTCTTAAGGCCTGATATCTCAAGAATGGGATGAATGGATGGACAAGCCAGAAATACGACACCATTGGTCACAGCTGAGGCAAACACAAAGGCTTAAAAATCAGGAACTGATGTGACAATTTTGCAATTCAATGCAATTCTTACACCTCAATTCGATTTCAGTAAATCCGAGGTGACCTTGGCATATAATATAATGGTACTATACATGATCTAGTGACATTAAATTACTTTGATGTTAATAGAAAGCAGGTCATATTTGAATAGTTAGAAATATAATGTGCATTTCCAGACAGAATTTAGCCAGCTTACACAGTAAATCGTTTTGAATAAGACCAGGCTTCTTAATGGAATCCAACATTTTGTTTCTTCAAATGCCTTTATAACCTTTACTGATCCCAAGTAATGGCACAGTGTTGACAGGTATCGTTTTTTCAACACACAGCCCTGCTACACAGCTGAGGCCAGTAGGAGGTCCATCATTAGTCAGCAGATAGCCAGTATGCAGCAGCATTGTCATTCAGCCAGCTGAAAGGGAGAATTGAGCAGCCCACAGTGAGCACGGTGGTGCTAAGAGGCTCGTGTGTCGGGGGTATTAGAGCAGTATGGACAGCCCCGAACCAGACCAGAAAATAAACGCTGACAGGACTCCAATATGGCCCAGAGACGAGGCGAGGAGGGTGTGACTATAATTACAGAGGTATTTGGGCACTTGCCAGTTCGGCATTCACATTCACTGCATTTCATGAGCAGCTCAGGGCTGCGTAAGCCTCTGCGAGCTCTGCCGTTAACCTTGGACTGTCTCAAGTCTAGCTCAAACTCCTGCCTTCATGATTACTGGAGTTCACATAGACTGAAAAAAAAAACACCATTCACTATCACAAAAACAACAAGGCAGCAAAATATCACAGAGAGCTTTTTTCCCAAAAATTAAATAATTATCAGAATAACCCCAACTTCAACAAGGTATTTTACCAGTAGTGAAAGGGTATGGGTGAACCAATTATGGCATTAGCTGTTGAAAAGAAAATGTACCTCCAACTTCAGCAAATCAATCATTGGTGTCACTGGTCAAACAAAAATGTTTCAGGGACTCATTTGTGTGGATTTTACTAAATTTCTTTACATATGCAACAATAACTTTAATATCATTGAGTTTTGTGCTGTTGGTCTGACAAAAGTAACTAAAAGACACCTCACTAGATTTCATAAATCTGATGGGTAATTTTTACAATTTTTTTTACTTTTCCATCTCTCTGAACTAAAGATGCAAATGATTCACTCAAAGCCTTGACATGGATAATACAAATTGTTGTACTTCCTCACTAAATAACCTGGTGTGGTGGCCACTCTGTTGGTTCTCCTGAAAAGCAAACGTCCCTGTATATATTTATAACTTAGTCAGAAACCAGTGGAGTTTAAGTGCAGGAACACTAATAACAATAACAACCATTTCCCTGTAGCGCTGGGTCATGTCGGCCCTGACATCGAAGCGCCTGCTTCAGTGTCTGCCCTTGCGTGTGTGTAGCAGTTTGGGTGGGGGTTTGAAGAGGGAGTGTGTGTGTGTGTGTGTGTGTGTGTGTCTGTGTGTTTGTGTGGGGGTAGCTGGTGCAGAGATGTGCGTTGGAGGGGGATGAAACATGTGTGGTGGTGTAGCGGAGATGGATGAAAAGCACACACAGTACAGTAACCTGATCCACTGACTGCAGGATGGGACAGGGAGGGAAGAGGGCTAAGAATAGCGCTGAGCCTGACAGAGTACGCCACCACCGTCACCTCCACCAACAGCAGCAGACGCAGCAGCATTACTCCAGAGTACTGCCTGCTGTGAGCTTTCAGACACACCATGTGGAAAATACATGTGATTTTCCTTTAGTCTCCCATGTGGCTGCACTTACGACTGCACACACAAAGAAACCTACTGACAAACAAGCTCTCAATACATTTCTCTGCTCCAAAAGGTACAAATAATTACCCACTGTGAATTCTTCACAAGAATATCTAAAAACTACAATCACACTCGAGTCTATTTTTCTCTACATACGTCGTGGAACACACTCAAAAGAGACACACTACACTTGCTGCGACAGTAAACAGCCGGTCACGTGATAATGGTCCTGTATGCCAGGCTAAATGATGGGGGAGGTCTCTCAGCTGCGGATCCACTCCAAGCCTTCGTCTCCTCCTCCTCCCTAATGAGGAGCAGGACAAAGCCAGGCGCAAAGGCCCGATTACACAGACTACAGAGGAGAGGCAGAAGAGGCAACAATAACCAGTAAAGAGCCGGTGTGTACAGACACAGGCTACCAGTTTACATGTTTATTTTATACACCCATTGATACCAGCAAAAAATAAATATGCCACAGTATGCTAACCTAATGTACAATGTGCTCTAGAAATTCTAAATTATGAAATCGATGTCCTGAGGAAAAAACAAAGGGAAACCCAGAATATCAAACAGTCCACAATTTTGTTAAAATGATGGAACATAGATGAATTCCATTTTTCATCTAATTTATTATATTTGTACATACAAATATGTGCAAATATGTCTTGATGTCAAATTGCTGTGGCTTTGACTTTCAGCAAAAACTAATAATTTTTACATATTTGAGATCTGGAAAGTCTTGTTTTTATTTGACTGAACACTTTGCGAAAAATTCATTGGCAGACATTGCGACTCGGATGGTTGCCATTTCAGAAGGAATAGTTGTTTTAACATTGGTTTTTCCATGATAACAAATATAAAAGTGATGATGGGATGTGACTTTGGTTGGCTGTACCACGCAAACATGTTCCCTTACATCTGAAGATGTGATTTATAGGCTGGAGCACACCTAACAATGTTGCGACACATTTTGCCTTCATCATAGAATGAAAGAATGGACATTTGCGCAGAGCCTGTGATTTGGATAGTGCACTTGGCCATAATGCGATTTCCATGATATTTAAATGAACTCTTATCATTGTTGAATGGAGCATAACCTCTCTTTTATTATAATAATGTTGGATTAGTTACCAATAACAGTAACTAGTTTTACTGTTTCTATTACTGATAGATAACTGTAAAATTGAAGTACCCAAAATGTGAAGCCTGAATTTGCTTTATATATATATATATATATATATATATAATAAAAGTAAACACACACACACATCTTGTTGTACTGTTTGGCCACATTCATGCAATCCATTCAATTCAACTGTGCAATTCAAAAGCATAACATTTCCAGCAGAAAATAAATGCCCTCATCCTCCTCCTGTCACCAGCTAGTCTGAACTGAAGGCATATTTCAACATGGACAAACAAACATCAAGTGACACTGGATCCCTCAAGGCGTCAGTTCACCTCTCTCTACCCTAACCCCAGACAGACACAACATGCCTTCTCTAACCAGAATGTCTGGCCTTCGTTACAGCTTTTGTTGGGTTGCATAAATGCATCAGTCAAAGATTTGGTTCCTCCTCTTCCACATTAGAAAAGCATGGGCTACTGTTGGCAATAAAGATGAATAAATATTACAGACAGACACCATTAAAAGGCTGCCAACGTTTCACAGAAGCCGATACATTCTTTCCCCCAAGGTGCCAGCCATTCTCAAAGGTTAAATCTGGCTAATTAAAGCACCAAATTAAACTGGTGAGTTAAATTAAGACATTTTGGGGGGGCATTACCTGTTGCAGTAGTAGTTTCTGCCCACTCTACAGTAGACTGAGCATTCTCCTTTAATGTATCCCAGGACAAATCATCTTAATTTGCAAAAGATGCTTTGGGATGCAGAATTTTTTAGCTTAATTCATAATAATCCAAGCATTAAGCCATCATAAGACCCAGACATAATGTACTTTGTGTCCTAAATGTGTATTCTTATGTAAGATTGAGTGCTGAACTGTTTCACAGCCTCAGCCATCACTTAAAAGCATCCATAAAACAGGAATAGCCCTAAATTTACTAGGGAGAGGCACAGGGCACGGCCCGCACACAAATCAAAACCCTGGTAAAATAACCTAATGTTTGTACGCAAGAGGCGTCAATAGGGTTAACTTTATAGACAGAAGACGAAGGCTCAGCCCAGGACTCACTCAAACATGCCCATTAAACTGGTCTGAGAGTCTGAGAGCCTTAAGAAGTCTTCCGCCATGGCTCTGTATGTAGGTTAATGATCAGATACCCAAGCAGTGGACAAGAACAATGAAGCCTTTACTGCTGATTATGGGTTAAAAAAAAAAAAAAAAAGGAGGGGGTAGGGAATGAGGGAGGGATTAGAGCAAAGGTTAGGACCTAGGCGTGGATCTTGTTCTTATTTCCACCGCAGCGTCAAGCTCACATGACTGAACCAAACACTGGTGAACTGTTTCTGTTAGACTTTCAAAGAAACGTTAATAATCTCTGAACACTAAAACCTAAAATCTGTAAAATATTCAAATTGACACTAATTACAGTGAGTAGCACATGCAAGATATACTTGCCTTTTTATAGTCTTTTTTTTTTGTGGAAAAACACAATGTCTCAATAATTTGTGAACTCAATGTAATTCTTATATTCTTACAACCTGAATTCATAAAAATGCATTGTCATCTATCTTAAAAATAACACCTCCAATGTTTTCTTTTCAATGGTGGACACATTTTCGGAAGTTTTTGAAGATAAGCCCCTTGAATGAGTAAAATGTAACATCAGCTGTTAACAAGGTGTCACAAGCACAAGAAATCTCCAACCATAGGGTTTCATGAGAGCAACCAGGAGGCCTCAGTCTAAAAAAGTAAACCATGACGGAAATATTGTGTCAATTTTCATTATGTCATTCAAGACACCACTCCTACACCTGCCACATCCTATCAGTCTTGATGACATGTTGATCTGATCACGGTACCGACACATGGCTGCCTGTGCTTTGCCAAAACCGCAGCTTTGCAGTGCCAGAGTAAGCATCGACAAAGCCAGTGTGCAAAGGTTGACACAGCATCTGTGTCTTCAGATTGAGAAGGATACAAGGACACGGAGCATGCAGGCTCTTTGATCAACAGTCACGCTGCAAGAAAATGAATCTTTTTCATTTACGTGTATCGCTGCATGGCTTTTGTAGCTTGTGCAGATAATCAAGCCGTACTTTCTACAGATCACGTGCTGAAAGTTAATAATTACTTCCTTACTTTGCACATGAATAACAATAACAGCATAAATAAGAAGAAAAAAAAACCTTCCCATGTGTTTTGTTGCACAAGAGTTTATGTTCAGATTTAGAGAAATTAATGAATAGTAAAGGCTGAAGCTAATGCTATGAATCTTTTCGTTAACTGATTCAACCATTATACAAAGCCAAAGATTACTCGCTTTATGGGCAAGTCTGAAAAATAATAATGAATGAATAATCTTGTAAATTAACTGAATAATGTTCCAGTCATTTCCATGATACTTCAAAGAGGATAGAAGGGATAGAAATTATGTGTGTTTATTTTAAAACTGCATTCTTAATACACAGCAAAAACAAAACTTCAACCCTTGCTTGGAGGCAACAACTCATTCACGGCAATGTTAGTGTTCTCGATTGGATGCAAGTTACCGTTGATTCGGAAACAGCATTTTCATATCACTTTCTCAATATTGATCTTCAATTCTTATGAATTGCAATTAAAATGTTAGACCTTTTGGGGCTAAAGGATTTGAAGCCAGACGGCGAGATGAACTTAGCACTTGACTACTGTTAATGCTGCTGTTTCAGGAGTTTGAAACTTTATCTTCTTTTTTTTAATCATTTTACGGTAGCAGAACATCTAACAGGAAACCTGCACAGCAATTTATGCCTGCTGCTCATTGTACTCACTGTATTCAGTGTATAAATTGGTTTTAAAGCACCTTTGTACTTTGGTTGCTGATTCTGACAAACCCTTATCTCAGTATATCAACTCTACAAAATTTTTAATTCTTGGTCAACAAATGAATATGTGACATAGGAATAATTGACAACATGGCTTTTGCTGTGAGGCAGCTAGACAAGATATCAAAGACAGAACAATTGGCCAAAAATGCTGCACCAGACCTGGACGACTTCTGTCTACATGGCTGGGAGCTCAGTCTGCAGTTGCAGCATCTTTCACCAGCATATAGACAGTTACAATTATATAAACCTAAATGCAAACATGGGACACTGGCTAACACTGAAATGGGAATCATCTGATGTGAAACCCACCCAGACAACAGTGCCAGTGATGTTGACGTTAACAATATTAATCCTCGGGACATTCAGGTAACGATAACATCACCAAGCTGAAGCAGCAGTCTGACAACGACTTTCAGGCTAAGTGGCTCAGAAGATAACCTTCATTCAAATATAACAGTGAAACAAGCAACTTTTAAAATAGAAGGCACTGAGCTCTTTACCAGCCAATATTACAAACACATCAACAGTAAGTCGATGCCAAATCATGTTTTTTCATAAACTGAAAAAATAAACACGGGACAGATTACCCTTGGACTGATGTCACATGATTCTGAATTCAGCCACACAAAAATATTTTAAACTGACTTCAGCATCATAACATCATATAAGCACCCCCTGCATGACAGACACACAGAGCATGTATCCTTCTTTGAGGCATACAAAGAAAGTGGCGATTTTAAAATCTATTCCCAAAAGGCATTTCATTGCAGAAACATTAAGTAGACTACATGTCGCTTTTTCAGCAATATGCACAACAAATCTGCAAATTAACTATTAATAGATGTGGCTATGTTGTTTTTTCAGTCTAAACCTAACAAAAGCAAGCAAAGACATGAACAGTACACCATGCCACTGTCAATGATTAAACAAATTTGACCACACTTCTGAAAAAAGTTCATGGTTAAAGCAATAACATGCTTATTTCCACACAACGTAAAACCACTCAAAACAAAGAAAATGTCCTCTTCCTCAATAACAAAATTTATTTTACAGTAGGAGGATCTCAGGCCTGAGAAACCATGGTCACTGAAAGAGCCAGAGTAAACAGGATATGACAGCTTTCTTTGGTATTGGTAAAGCAGCCTGCAAACAAACAGCTATTGTCAAATTGTCTTCTTTAGTTTTAAACTATAAAGAGACCCTTATATCTCTCATTATCAATTTATAAAGGAAAGCTTGAAGGCCACAATTTTAATGAAAAAACTTCGACATTGCCATTTTACAAACAGGTTTTTTCCTGGATTTCTTTTTGCATTCCTGTATTGTATTTTGAGTCCTGTAGAGAGGAATTATCAGTCTTTAAAAGCACATGGTGGATTATCAACGTAACATCAGTCGTTACACACAGAGATACAGCATTCAACATACCAAACAAAAACAACAGTCTGCACACATTCAGCTGCTGGCAAAGGCTTGCACATGTTGTGTAATCAGGAGACTCCACCCTCTTCACACATAAATACACACGCATGCACAAACGCATACTTGCTGGGCCTCTCAAAGACAGATACTCTGCTGACGGAGCCAACTGCAGATGGGCTCATGCCTGGGTAAAGGCCCTTCATATCATAGATGGCACTAGTGCTTTTATCACGGTCTTGTTTGAACTGCAACATAAGAAACATGGGTGACAACTTAAAGTGAAAGTGATACAAAGAAGAATGTTAAGCCATCTGGAGGAGTGGAAATAGATGGTTTCTGGCTTTGCCCTCAGTGCTTGGGATTTCTTTCCATTTAATAAAAGCTTCCTATATTTCTTTTAAGCTTCTCTGCCGATTCACTCTCAACATGACAATTCTAATAGTAAACGCAAAACACCAAACAAGCACTGATCCTCATTTTGCTGAAAAAAAAAAAAAAACAAAAAAAACAAAAACCCTGACGGTTGTGGGGGCTTTCCCTGAAGAT
Source organism: Remorina albescens (assembly GCA_034769265.1). Classification (NCBI taxonomy): domain Eukaryota; kingdom Metazoa; phylum Chordata; class Actinopteri; order Carangiformes; family Echeneidae; genus Remorina; species Remorina albescens. The sequence goes on along the minus strand of CM068478.1, from coordinate 4,636,990 downwards.
ACAGCTCTGGTGTTATAACTCAAAACAAAAAAGAGGAACTACATTAATAGGGTTAGAGCAAAAGGCCACCATACTTGAAGTTATATCATAGCTTTACTAGGGCCAGATTTTACAACAGCTCTGTGTTCCTGATGAAATGCTGTAAGATGACTTTAGAAAATAAGCCCATTCGACAAAACCCCAAACACCTCACAGTCTCATGAATTAACGACACATTTCAGACGCCTCTTAAAGTCCACATAAAAGAGCCTAAACATGAAGCGAGTTCCAATGAACCTCACACAGCAGGTTTCAGTCCACCATTACAGACCATAATGTGTGACTCCAAGAAGCATTTGTATGGCTTAAATTCTATCTGGAAAGGCAATAGAAGCCATGGTATGGTTCCCAGTTACACTTACAGTAGGTCCTCCCTGTTGTAATGTTTCTTAAACAACGGCATCGTAAAACGCATTCAAAATAATTCAGCAAATATCTCATTAAACTGTGACCACACACCAGAATGTGAAGACAGTTTGATTTGAAGCTTGTACAATTAACAATGTTAGTTATGCACCTCCCCAGGCTGTATTTCTTTTGCTTTTTGCCACACGGTGGTCGTACGAAGATCTGAGATGACTTCACATGTAAAATTGATGCAACTGCAGAGCCTCCCTCATCTGATTTTCATGATCTGGCAAGAATTAAAAGGAAAATGAGATTTTTGTGCATTCAGATCTGTCGCTCAATCCACCAGAGTGTCACCGGATGAATACTGCCAAGACAAATGGGAAAAAGCATTGTATTTTTATCTGACCGAATACCACGAAATTCTCTAGGCCAGCACCACAGCAGGACTGTCAATGAATCACTATTTACATTATTATTGCACTTATCTCGTTCTGCAACGATTGATTAATGACTACTAGCCTAAAAATTATACATTTAATATAGAAAACTTTTTTTTTTTTTTTTTTTAACTTGCAACTGGCAACTATTTTCTCTTTGAACTCAAATGAAACATTTGCTAATCATTAATGCCAGCCCAAGCCCACAGATTATATCACAGTCCATAAAACCACGTTACATAGAAAAAGGAACCCCAAACTCGGTGGCCAACCACATTATGGAAGAGAATGTGTTTTCAATGTCCATCATGCCTCTTTAAAACCCCACTTGTACATAACAATTACAGGGCATTCATGTTAGTAGGGAGATCCTTCCATCAAATCAAGTGCTCATACGCACCAACAAATGACAAGACGGTGTTTCAGGGTGTCAATGTGGGAAATGAAAATAGATCTAACGTAGAATAACAGGGATGGGTCATTGTGAAAGAAAAGGCTTTTAAAAATTAGTTCAGCCAAGGAAACCCTGCTAGAAACGATGAGGAAATAAATGTATCCAACACCAACTCTGAGAGAAACAATACTCGGGAATCTGATTTGGGAAGCAGGTGGTGTTAAATTCACTTGATAATAACGGTGTGTATACAGGTTTCATGCTGCCATTAGGACGTTGGCAGTCAAAGGCACATACTTTCCAAGCAGTATTTAAAAGTAGTTGCAGGATCATATGGCTCTGCTTGTTATAATCACTTTTAAATACAATATGATGAATCTTTCAAGGAAATTACAATTTCCAGAGAATACCTGCTGTTCTGAGTGCTGGAAATTGAAAATTCTTGTCTGACAGATAAGGGCAGCCTCCCACATTAAATGGACAAACCCTCAATATCTTAGCCTCCAGGCTATGTGCGAGCTGTGTATTCTAAAGCTTAAACAGTCAGCTAATTATATTAAGTAGACAGAAATAAAAAATAAAAATCTGCAAGTAAAGTTTTGAACTAAAATAAATGATGGTATATTTGGGGGTTTTTGCAACGCTATCATGGATTTGAAAAAAAATATCTGAAACGCTCACATTCGACACAGACATTTTATAGGATTTTATTGAAGGCATTTTAATGGATTAATAGAGGATGTAGGATTATGATTAAAATAAAGATAATTGCTAGTTGCAGCTGTAGATATCTATAGATGAAAATTAAACATATAAAAGCCTTTTTTTGTTGTGCTAACATGATGTGACAATGCCATCCCAAAAATGAAAGTCTTTAACATACACATATTATTTGTATCATAATATCTCCGCAATAATGTGGAATGCAGCAAAACAGAGTTAGATGTAGCCCAACACACAAATTTATATAGAAATAACGCCACACAACTCATTCACCAGCTGGTTCCTTGAATGGTTTCAATTCCACACAATTTATAGAGAATATAGATGTCACATCCATAAACTGACAGAGCAGTAAACTGCCAGAAAGCACATCATTTGAATGACCAAAAAAAAGATACCGCAGTACTGATGCCCGAGTACCCATAACACACTGTCTGGTGGTACAATGCAATATGAACTCAGAAAGCATGCAGAATGCTTATATCTAGCTACAATTCTATGTTTCTTATTAATAAATATAGGTTTATTCATTTATTGTCTTTAATTCTTCCTAAAAACAGCTCTATGGTTTTAATGCCTGTTGTGTGGAATGATAATATCAGCCTTTTACAATTCATACAGCTCTTTAGCTGTATAAATACATATACCACTAATGTGCTTACTGCTAATAATAAGTACATTAAGTGTGTAAAGTGGATTCAGCAGTTTCTTCGGCTCTGGATTATCTGCATCTGCACCAAAATGTGTAAAGAAACATCATAAACAAGCGTTTTTGGTTTTTATGGATTTTTGTGGGTTGTTTTGGGGTTGTTGTTTTTTTTTATTTCGAGATCACTACATTACATCCTGAGAAACTGATATTGAAAGATGGTGTTTCACGATGTGAAGTAAAGTGATTTATTAAAAAAAAAAATCTTCATCCTTCACCGTTTAACGGAGTGGGCAGCAAATTTCATTGGGTTCTTCCCTGGCCCATGCCCCATTCCTCCGCCAAATTTGGTGTAAATTGGTTCGGTCCCTTTTGCACAAGCCTGCTGTCAAACTAACAAACATAAAGACAACTTCTAATTTCATTTTCAACTAAATCCATATTTGATGCATCCTTGGTTGCCACATACAGTTGTAGAATCTCTATCTATCCACGTGTTCTCTTTTGTCAATGCTATTATTTGGATGTGACGACCAACTTTCCATTCACAACAAAAGAATACAAAAATAAAGTGACCCATAAAACATATTTAATAAAGTGAGTGAATCCAATGATGTGCCATCATTTTATGGCACAGCAAATGAAAACCAAATAAAAACCTGCTTATATTACTTAATAAAATTATCTTTAACCTGGCTGTGCACACTATCAACCCTGACTATGACATACCATTATGCTAATATGAGAAGAATAAGGCAACAGCCATACTAATAATAAACTCATGGTTTTTGCTACATTTACGCCTAACACCCATATTACACTGGTGATTTAGTCTGGACTGGTGAAAATTGAGACTTTTAGAAACAATTAGAGACAGCCTCATTTGCTTCCCAGTGGGAGCTTAATCAGACAATGTATATGCTTTTCTGATTCTCCTTGAATGTAAACAGAGTGGTCATGTGATATGAATTTTCAAGAATGTTAGTATGGCAAGAGATTCTTTCTGATAAAAAGCAGACTTATCTGGATTTATATTTTAAACACTGTTTCCAAAAGGAAGACACAATAATTATGTAGAGTATATGCATGTCAGTCTGTAGCTTCTGAACAGAATGGGTAGCATGCATTGATGCCTTGCTTTCTTTAAATATCTAAATTGCTGTTGGATTTTAGAATAAATGTCACGGATTACTGTTAACACACTTTATAGTTATAATTTTACAAGACAATAGGCAGTTTCTTTCACGTGATCTGGGTGAACTGTTCTGTTCAAACATCTCCAATAGCTGATAAAGTCCTACAGTGACTGGTCAGATGTAAATTTTACAAATTCTAACATTAGGATGGAGGAAGAATGTTTTTCCATTGCTTTTTGCGTTGAAAGAAAAATATTTTGACATCAGTAGAAGCTGCTTTTTTTTTTTTTTTTTTTTTTTTTTTTTTTACTTAATTCAGTTAATGAAATGCTAACTCAATCATAATAGTCGGGCTATGTATGTTTTTCTGTACACTGGTTTTTTTCCTGATGAATTATTTTGTGATTACAAGTAGTGTTCATCACAAAAAAAGTCAGCTGTTCTTCTGTGATCAATACAATACTGAGATCGCAAAACAGATATTTTATCATTTGAGTACAACTTGAAAAACATTAACAACTGCCTTCCGTTTCCTGACCATACCTGCACCCTATCTTGGGCTTTTTCTTAGACATTTTCTTAGAAAGTAAATGACAGATATTGCTAACTAACTATGCTATGTAAACGCAGTGTTTATTCAGTTATGTTGAATGTATTTCAGTTTCATGGGACAATACTTCTTTACCATTCTAGTGTACACAGAAATATATGTGGGGCCAGTATACCATTTAAAATACTCCTGCTAATACCATGATTTGACACTTCTTGTGGTGTACTGCTATTTTGTAGTTTGCTGTTCGTGTATCTAAATGCCATTTGTATGAAAAAGCACTTCATTTAGAGATATACTAAATTTTAGGCTGACGTTTTGTTGGTTCAGAGCTGTCGTTGCACGGACAACGATCTAAAAACAGGCAGCTTTTGTATCAGGCAACACACCCCCAAGATGTCACACACACACACACACACACACACACACACAGAGGCTGGGTGGCGCAAAGACTCCTGGTTTTTCAAGCTATGCTAGTTCCTTCTCTACATAAACAAATCATAACTAGATTTTATACCAAAACTGATCGCTATCTTGTCTGAAACGGTGCTGAGTCCAAATAAACACATAGCAGCGTTTGCTATATCATTGCAGACAACACCACCCAACTCACGATAATGTCGCTCATGTTTGCCTTCAACACACAGCCAGCAGTATGTTGTTGAGCGCAATTTTTTTTTTTTTCTAACTTGGCTTTGGATAGTAAATGAATGATTCATTTATACCCCTTTTAAGCTTACACGAGTTGGTAAAAAAAATGCGTTTAGAGTCACTGTGATGCCAACAATATGATACCAAGTTCAGGTTTTTGCGTTTTAATTGGCAATATTCAACAGCAGAGCTCAGTATAGCCTGAGACAAAAGCCCACTGCAGCCCCTCCGCTGTCCTCACAACGTCCCCCTCCCCAGCGTTTCACAGCTAGCTAGTTCCTTCCCAGCCTGCCTGTGCTGGCTGGGGCTACAACAGCTTACCCTTCTTCGCCCCGACATTTTCCTATTGCCTCTCTGTACTCTGGCTTCAAAAGGAGGCAGTGGCACACACACACACACACACACACACACACAAAACAGAGGCAGACACGGGTTAAATATCAGTTGGCGCAGAGAAAGTACTCAATGTGTGTAACGCACGTGGCACACAACTACACCGAGCCCCACGCAAACACCTAACAGTCCATTTTCTCACGTAGTTTACGTCAAGTTAGCTTAACGCTAGCCTGCTGGCTGTAGCCAGGTGGCTAACCTTAACTAGGCTTTTTTTCTTCTTCTTCTTCTTGTATCCCCCTCATGAGCCCGACGCAACAAAACAACAAACCTTTATTTTGCGTTGCGCTTACCTTGAAACGGGGTTACAGCTTCCCACCGACTCATTCAGGTTTGTCTATGTGTGAACGCTGCGCAGTAATAAAGAGTTATTTCCTAAATTATTGGACGTTAACCGTAGCCTACGGCTGCGTGACGTTCATCGCTGCTTTTGAAAACATCGCAGCCGTTCGTCGTCGTCCGTCCTCTCCGAGAAAAGCCCAGCAAAACATGCAAGCGTCGCGCTGATTGGCAGAGCGGGGTCACGTGAACGAGCGAGCCATTTCCCCCCCACCTCCCACTCCCTCTTCCTCCTCCCCCCGCCCCCATCGAGCTTATAAGGGCTCCGTCTGCCGGGCAGACTGTAGATGGGGTATGTGTCAAACCGTTTAGTTCCAACTCTAGCGACGCCACTTGTAAATCCGCGTCTTTAACGTTAAAGGATGTTCCCCGCGCTGTGGCATTTTGACGGTTACTGGCGTGTCTATCTGTGTGTGTGGTTTTGTCAGTCTTGAGAGGATTGGTGAGTGAGAGAGAGAGAGAGAGAGAGAGAGAGAGAGAGGGGGAACGGGAACTTGACGTCATCTTTTCCGTCGCTGTGTTGCGGTCAGTGCGAACTTTCTCGAAGGCCACAGCCGAGGTTATCGCAGGAATGGCCGATTCCTTTTCTTTTCCTCCTCCTCCGGGCACATTTTCAAACGTAAAATGCTGGCCTTATTTCGCCCGCCCTTCCTTTTTCCCTTCACCCTCCTTTCTTGCCCGCCAATTCTTGGTATCGGCCGAGCTTTGAAATCGGTTGCGCAGTGACATTTGCATCACGGTGGATGCTCCGCGCATGCGCCGTGCTGCATGGTGTTTTGTGTTGCAGAGAGTCGCAGGAGGAAACCGGAGTGGGGGAGGGGGAACCGGCCAGACAGCACCGCGCCACCGGGGCGGCTTGGAAATGACAGGCTGCTGCAGGAAGGCAGCTGTGCAGCCTGATCAAATAATAGCTTAACCTTTAAGATACCTATAATTCATGTGCAACCGTTCAAAACTTCGATTTGACACACATGATCAGTAATGGAAGTAATGTTTAGTTGCAGCCCTGTGTGATACAAAGGGCCTTTATGTCATGTGTCTTGTGTATTGTTTACATCTTTAAAAAAATTTAATTGGGTAATAAGTTTTTAATTAAATTTATGCTTGCTCTAGTGGGGGGGGGGGGGGGGTGTCAAATCATTCTGATTGACCACAGTGTAACAATGACTCATCAAAATGCACGAGAGTACATGCTGTATCACTGAAGGTCCTTAAGTGCCATTGAGGATCAGAACTGGGACATAACCTTTTTCTCTTCCATAGCACGTTGTTTTAAAGCTTGGTAATATTTAATGAAATCTTTTTTTCCACTAACATCGTAAGTCATTAGGGTTGAGCTATAATAGCTCAATTAAAGAGATTGGCCTCTCATAGGAGAATAATACCAGTACCTCTGGAAAATACCAGAATTATTAATAGATTTCACAAAATACTTTTTCAAGGGGAGAATATAAACCATTCAGTTTACAGTGAGATTTATCTGCCCTAGTTGGAACCCCTGTTAAGTGACACACTGACACCTAGGGCACAGGTACATGAACAATTTATTTACACAATATGTTTGCGCCAAACATAATATCACCTTTTTTTAAGGGGGAAAAAAAAGCAAGATGGTAGCAGAAAATGTCTACAGGTCTGCTCTTACACCAAAGCCTGGTCCTTTAGGAGGTTCTGTCAGGGAAGTCAATCCTCCTGCCGGCTCGCAAGAGAAACGCCCACTCCTGTAGAAAAAGGGAAAGAAAGTGTCTTATTGTCCAGCCAGTGTATAAATAACTTTATCAATTAGATAAGGTTTAGATTAATTATTGTACCTGGGCCCAGGGGGTGGAATTCTGCCTGCTTTAAGTTCATCAATAATATTCTCAATGTCCTTAGGTGTAAGGTCCTCCTGGAATAACAAAGCAGGAAAATAAAGTGAAAAAAAGTGCACGATTTTTTTATTATTCCCAGTAGGGGACAGGCTTTTTAAATTCTCAATAGTTTTTTACTTTACGTCCTGGAACCCGTATTAAGACCTTGTCATAATTATTTAATTAAATCCTACATTGAATGGGGGAATTTTAGGGGCTCAGATATTTGAAATGCTAACTCAGTAATAGAGTTTATGATGAATACATCACATCTTGAAAATACTGCCAGTCAAAATAAACACTTTTTCTTAAAAAAATTTAAAATAACTTTTATTAGGGATAATACCTCAAAGGGGGCTTGACAGCCATTTTGCTGATAGTTATTTAGCTGCAAAATTGCATTAAATACAGTGACAGATTGCAAAGAATTTGACCATAAAATTGTATGTTCCCAGTCATTCAGGTTTTGGTTGTCTAAGGAAGATGAATCTGACTTTAACAACACCTTCTTGGAGGTGAAAGTATTCAAAAATCTACAACCAAGACCAGTTGGCAGAGTTTAAACTTTCTCAGACAACAAAACTGGTTTTACTGGTCAGCTCAGTTTACATTGTTAAACCTGTGTGATCCGACACCATTTTAAACAATGTAACTCACTTACACAATACTCATTCCAAGCAATGCTAATCTGCCTGTTTACAGATCAGAATTTTTTTTTCTCACAACAAAATTGATACTAGGGAGTTCTTAAAATCTGACCGAACAGCAATTAGCAACACAAAGACTGTAAGGGCTCAGCTATTCTTCCCTCTCAGTCACATTTACTTTAACTAGGCCATTCACTTGTGCTCAAATTGCAATAACTGAATTTCCCATTGCAATAAAGTGCAGAATTAGTTTCAGATTATATTTAAAGTCCTTCACATCACATCTGACTCATAAAGTTAATATACTTTCAAGCTGAGTTCATGGATGAGCCACATTAATTTAAAATGGATTATTGTTCAATCATGGTTTCTATTTCTAAACAATTCTTTCAAGCTGCATGTATTTGTAAACTGTACCAAACCTACATTGACTTCCAAATGGGAATACAAAGTTTGTTGTTTGCGTTTCCAGAAACAGTGTGATATTTTCTCTGCAGACATACTTGCAAAATTAATTTCAGGATTTAACCTAATTTTGCTAATTTATATATAACATTCATTTCATATGCCATCTGAACTTACATAATAGTTGTCATTGATCTGGACCATTGGAGCATTCACACAGGCACCTAGGCATTCCACTTCTATTAGTGAAAACATCTTGTCAGGGGTAGTCTCTCCAACCTTGATACCTGTAGAAAACAAAGACATACTATAAAAGGTTATCTCCTGACAAGCAGTGGATAGCGTTAGTAAACTCAAGCAGTACTACCTGTAATACACCACTGTAACATTATAGCTGAGTGATAACAAAAAACCTCACGAGCTGGTATACTGAATTAGTGACACTAGTCGCTAAAAATGGAGAGTGTATAAGAGCTGACAGATTAATAGCACTGACAAGTCTGAATTTACATCTTTGTTACCCATTTCTATGCCTGAAATATACACAGTTTTTTAAAATCTGCATTGTCATTTCTTCATTGGGGTTCTGCTTAAAATGGAAAATGGCTCTCTTACCCAGTTTGTTTTGGATGGCCTCCAGGATGCTGTCTGAGTTACAGAGCATGCAGGGTGTTGTTGTGCAGATCTGAATGAAGTATTTTCCCACGGGCTGACGGAGGAACATTGTATAGAATGTCGCTACTTCATACACTCTCATTGGAGGAATTTCCAGCACCTCAGCAACCTGAATGAAAACAATTACAAACATTGACACAAAAGACCTGGTGTTGCACGGTCCTGAATAAAACTTGTGTAGATGTTTCAGAGGAAAACTGTCATCACACAGCTGTAAAACAAATTCCAGAAGAGTCACTGTCGCCGTGCCTTGTTCATGGCGGAGATGGGGAGCCATCCATGTTGCCTCTGTGCTAAATCCAACACTGGGAGGGTGGCTGCTTGCTTGTGTCCTTCAGGATACATTGAAATGATTGCTTCAATCCTCTGCAGGGGTAAAAAAAACACATAATTTTATCACTGAAAGTAAACTTACTTGTAGCTTAGAATAACCAGATATTGCACTCCTTTAATTATTTCACAGTTTGTTAAATTTTTTTCATTACAGAGACAGTGACAAAGAGGAAAGGGGACAGGGAATGGCATTTAAGTTGCAGTTAAGGGCTGTGGGTCAGACTCAAACCAGGGCTGCTGTGGTTGGGGCTGTCATAATGGTACGCATGCTACCAGGTGAGCCTGCGGGGAACCCCGCAGTTAGAGAAATTGAAACTGAGGTGTTGCTATAAAAGCATTATCTTCTCAGATATTGATGGGAGATTAATAAACAATAAATGGGTTGACAGCAGCTTCAAAAAGTACTTCAACTTCATTGTTGATAATATCTGGGTGCTCATAATTTACTGTGTAGCACAGTGGCAAGTACCACTGTAAGAGAGTATGGACGGAAATTCCCAGTATTATGTTTTGTACAGACAAAAAGAGAGCGAATACTGTAGGAAACTATATAATCAGTCTGAAAGTAGTGAAAATGGTTTGGGAATCTAAACTGTGATAGATTTAAAACAAACCTATCATTGATTATATCAAATTGTAGTAAGTTAAAATAGGTGTATCTAAAATCTGTACCAAACACATTTCCACTTGTTGCCAGTATGGCAGCATAAAAACAAATCATTATAGCCCCAATATGCAATGCTCAGGACAGGTGTCTTACGTTTTTGTTCTCCTCAGTGAACTCAAAAGGGATGTCAGGGTTATTGTCAGGAGTATCTCTGTGCTGAAATCAAAAGACAGGCATAATCCTGGTTAGTCATCCCTGAATTACATTTGTCACTCATTTTGTTCTTCAAAAATAAGCAGATGCTATTAAACATAGAATTTAACTCAACAACTAGCACATCCCTGTGTGAATAACAGGCTTATGAGTAGTATTTAATGGTATCTGTAAAAAAAATTTATATTCCATCATGTGAACCCAGAGGACAAACCACTGTTTATTTCAGACCAGTGATAAGAATCCACTGAGACATCACTTCTGTGCACACTGCCCCCTTGTGAACAGCAAAAATCCTTTGAGCAATTAACAAAACAGACTTCAATGGTGTTTACTGTTAGAGATGTCACAAATATTTACATATGAAGAGGAATGACTCAAAGATTACTCAGTCATACATTTTGTTTTTCCAATCAAGGATCAAAAACATCTTTACTTTCAAGAGAGTATGAAACCATGACATGTTTCCATTACATGAGAATATCATGTGATGTTTTTGCTGGATCGCAGGGTTTAACACGCCTAGAGGTCCAACTCTAAAGGAGATGGATGAATTAGTAGCTTTTGGAAAGCAGATACCATTTTAAGCCAGAAGCAGAAAATGAGTTGATGACAAATTGATCATATTTACACATTAAATTCACAAAAGCTAAAGATAATCGATGTAATTACTGGTGAGTTTTAAAACACTAATGACTTTTGAAGTGGTTTGGTGTGAACACATCGGAGTAAAACTTACATGGGGAATAATTAAGTTTAGTGACCAATTACCACCTCATTCCCACCAACAAATTTGGTTTGATTAACTATATCATTTTGTGTGAACTTGAGAGATACACCCATTTAAAATGCATTAACTATAGTTAGGTGGCCGACACCCAAACAATGATGTAATTTCAGTAATATTTACAATAAACAGTGATAAAAATCTTGCCAATACAGCTTAATATTCAGAATGTTGTCATCAATCAAAGTGGTCCTCCAGAGCCAATCTCCATTCTACCTCGGTGAATTCACAGCTTTCCTGTAGCCAGCATCTGTGATTTCAGAGCTAAACTGAATCTGTCAGACCGAATTGAAAGTTTGGGACCATTCAACCGATTGACGCTGGCCCAAGTAAACCAAATTGCATATTCCCACATTAGTTGCTGTTACCTTGTGACACACAATGTCACAATCGACTCGATATCAACCTTTGTTTTTTGGCAAAGACACCAACTCACCACAAAGATGCCACCAGCCCCAGCACGTACAGCAGATCGATGCAGACTCCTGACCTGTCTGGCCTGAAAACACAGAGAGAGAAGAGAACACTTAAATAACTTGGTAGTGTTTCAATAATACCTAAGTTACCCAGACACCGCAGATCTTTCAGAAAAATTAAACTGTAAACTGAGAGTGGCTAAAGTCATTCTTTCAATTATGTAAAAATAATCAAACTATTTACTATATTTTTCCTGCAGCCCATAACAAGCACCAGGCCAAAAGATCGTTTTGACCAAATAACTATAAGATGATTAAACCATCAGAGTTTAGCTTAAGAACTTGTTTGTATTAGCTTTAAAGATATAATTTAAAAAGTTACATACAGATTTACACGTAGACGTTTCCAGAGGTTGTAGTCGTAGAGTATTATTAACATTAACTTGCATCTTTACAAGGAATCATAGAAATTAAAGATGCTAATATACTTCTATTTATCTACTTCATTATATAGTGTTATATATATATACAGCATGTGATTTCAATACTTTGACATTAACAGCTGCAACATCGTGTTTTAACACACAAGTCACACTATCAACACATCAGAAATCAAAGTGGCTATCAGTGTCAGGCCTGCGAGAATAATATTAATTCTTACTCCATAATGCATATTATATTTATAGCACTGTTCATTAATCCAATAAACACCTTGTTAACGTTTGACAGAAGCTAGTGCATGCTAGTGTTACCCAACGTCAGCTAGCTTACAGGCCCCCACTGCTACTTGCCCTTGTAAGGAGTCACAGCGCTTTCTCTCCAAATAAGCAAAAATAGCATTTAAATCTTGACCCAAAATCAAAAGGAGTATCATAACCGTACCGTCTGCGACACCGCAGAGCGAACAGCGGCACACAAAAACATGTCTGAGCTCGAAGTTTGGTCCCGGTTCGTTAAGAGATGGACGGGACAGCGCCGGCGGACATCAACACAAGAGTTATCGGGCTCGATTGGGAAGGTCTGACGTCACTTCAGCAGCGACGTCGCTCAATCGATCCCAGAGCGGAACCGAAAACATCAGATGATGCCAACAGACTTTTGAATGCTTCCTCTGAGCCGTGTTATGTAACCTAAATGCTAGTTCATGTTGCCTGTTAACCCTCGAGAGACAAAAAATAGCGATATTATTATTATTATACCTTTTTTAATTATTATTATTATTATTAATGATAATAATAATAAAAATAAAAATACTGTTTGTTATTCAAAAACTGGACTACTCTTGTAATTAACATGAAGATAAATTCATCATTTTATATTTTTTATAATCACGAGATGTTTAATTTAAAAATCTGACTGAGTAAAAGGATTTTACAGTTGTATAAATGGGGCAATGTGACAATGTCGTATGTTGAGTCAGAAAGTAAATGTTAAGCAATGATTATAAATTGATCTAGCCTAAAGTCCTATGGAAACATTTTTTTAAAAGATTGTGCAAGTAAAAAAAAAAAAACTAAAGGAAAGTCCATAGCATATACAGAATACATGCACATGTATTTAAGGCACAACAGTATACCACAGTAAAATTTCAGAAGGATGGGGGATTTTGTTTGGTTGCTGTCAGTTTTTTCTTTTTAATCCAAGAACACCCATCACCCTCTCTGTCAGATCGAACCTCCCTGTTCTTGTTTGAATCCAAACCATTCATCCCACTGCTCACCTCCTCCTCCTTTCCTCCTCCACTTCCATGCTTGGCAAAATAATGATATCAACAGACCACAGAGGGCTCATCCAATGAAAAAGTGGGAGTGCCGCACCCTGCAAGCCAATTGGTTGGTTTGGCACTAAGCAGACTGGAGAGAGCCTCCAGCTCAGGGATTAGAAGTTGGTCTTTGTGCATGCTGAATTGTGTTACTTCAATGCAGCAGGCCTTGTAGTGTTCTTACCTCACCCAGGAGGATTCAGACAGATCAGCAGTGACTCCAGATTAACCCATTTTTTGACTCAACCTCTCATGATATAGGCCTGTCTACGTCTGTCCTTCCACAATGGTTGTTCCTGATTCTAAGGACAAAATGTACTACCCTTCTGATGACCTGCAGAAGGATGCTCATGTGCCTGGTTTCAACTCTTATCTAGCACTTTATAGGAAGTCTCTTGAGAATCCCGAAGGTAGGTCAAATATGTCCGTATTTTTACTGCAGTGTTTTCCTGCGTTTCATATACCCCTTGGCCTGGCTGTGTGTATCTCCCATTTTTTATCTGTTCTGTCTGCAGCCTGTAACACAGAGTTCAATGTATTTCAGCTTTCTGGAAAGATGTTGCTGATGAGTTCTTTTGGGAGAAACCACCAATAGGGCCAATGCTGCAGTACAACTTTGATGTGACAAAAGGGAACATATATGTCAAATGCATGGAAGGGGCCAAAACCAACATATGCTATAATGTCCTGGACAGGCATGTGAGCGAGAGGAACCTTGGCCAGAAGGTTGCCTATTACTGGTAAGCAACAACGGGATGATGGCTTTGATGGGAAATACTGCCTGGAGTTATGTCAGGTATTCCGGTCAATAACAACTGCTGTGTCCCCATTTGAAACCCCAGTGCACCAAAACAAACCACACTGTGTCAGTCTCTCTGCTGCTAGAATAAAATTAAAGAAAAGAAAATCTAATTCAAATTCAAAACAAGATCTTGGTTACATTCTAGGATTACAGAACATTGTAAAACTAACAAAGCAAATTTATGTTAACTCATAGATTTCCTTACTGTCATTTTTCTTAATGATCTTTTCATCTCCTGACTCTTTGGAAGGAATTCTCCAGCAACTCACCAGAAAGGATTTGGTTTATGCTTTTAGGTGCTTTTATAGTCTATTAGGTCGAGAATAGACTAACCATCAGTCACATGAGTCCTTGTGTCCTAATAATGTTTTCACTACAACATTGTACTTATGTAATTTGTCTGTAAGTGTTTTCCATTCATGTTTCACCTGCGCACAATGTGATGAGGATATAGCATATCAGCTGTGTTGATCCAAACCCAATTTAGACACAGGAACCAGTTATCGCTGCAATGAACTCGCTACTTCATGGCGTTTGATAAGGCATTAAAATAAAAGGAAGAATAAAAAAAGCAACACATACAGCCAGCGCTTCTGCAGGTCTTAGATTAAATTTTGAGTGTGTTTCTCCTCATGTATTTGTCTTTCCAGGGAGGGAAACTCCCCTGAGCAGCACATGACCATCACCTACAGCCAACTGTTGGGCCAGGTGTGCTGCTGTGCAAATGTCCTCAAGCATTTGGGTGAGAACCTTAGATTAGCAACTCTTAATTAACTCAAATGTGAGAGACAATGACAGTTAGCAGCAAAATGAATCAAATGCTTAAACGATTGCCTCTTATTGATCTTTACTTCTTGTGTAGTGTACAAAGGACAAAATGTCAAACCGGAGAAATCCATTTGTTTTAGTCTCATCTTCATCATCTATATCCTGAATATATACAGCCACAAACACATGATCTAAAATCAACATTTCCTGTAAAATGACCCAGGATTGACTATATTGTTAGGCCGACAACTAGCTAGCCACTAGAAAGGGCTCTGTACAGTATGTCCAAGGTACTTGTTGTATGAGAGACATACCATATGGTTTCTGGCTCATGAGTTAACATGCCAAAGCACACTCTAAAATTTTGTCCTTGATCAAGGTGTCAGAAAGGGAGACAGGGTGTCCATCTACCTACCCATGATCCCAGAGCTGGTCTTCACTATGCTGGCCTGTGCTAGGATAGGTGCTGTTCACTCCATTGTGGTAAGTAGTAAGATGAAAAATCTATTTCACCAAATTCACAACCCATTGTGTTTTTGCGTTTCATTACATTAATCTTTCAGACACTTAAGTCCAAAGCAGCTGACAATAAGTCATACCATTGGATTTTAAGAGTGAGATTTAAAAATCTTGATTCAATTTTGTTGATTTTCTACCACTTTACTAACTATATTAGCTTCATGCAGTGTCATGGCAGCTTCTAAGCAGTATAAAAAGGAGTCAAATTAAATAATTCAATATGTTTCTTTGCTGTATTTGTTTCTCTGACCCTTTCCTTGGGAAAACATCCGCTGAATCTGAGCTCTTGCTTCTGTTAGTGCAGGTTTCTCTGCTCCTGCGGTTATCAGCTGTCATCATTGTGAAAACAGCAGCACCTGCACTTAATATATGGGTCAGAAATTTACTGGCTGTATCCAGTTTGGGCAGACATCACAGTCAGTGTAGTTTTGCAAGAAAGCCAGCACTAATTTACATATTCAACCCAATCCATCTATGCAAAGGCTGATGGCCTGGTTAAAAATATCTTGAGGCTCCTGCAATGTGTGTTTGATAGCTTGCTAAGGCCTGTTTTTGACAGACTTGAATGTAAGTGACCTTGTCCATGCTTAGTCATTCTTGTTTATTTTCCAGCTTTATTTTATTTTCACTTTTGATATAAATGCATCAACAATTGTTCATGTGCACCCCGGCTTTTTACATTATCGCGTAACTTTATTTGTGATCAGTCAGCATGGCATAAAACTCTTTCATAGACTGAGCCAAAAAGAGTCTGCCAGCACCACGCATGCACTGACATTATGCTGAGTCCTCACTGACCTGATTCATAAAGCTGTCAGGAAACTTTACACTCGGTGAACTGTTAACCTTGGCCAGAGCACAAGTGTCTGGCAGGACATGCAAATAACATCACATTAAAGCACATATATGAAAGTCTTAATGTATTATTGAATAAAGTAACCACTCTACACATGGTGATGATGAAAATGAGCTGCATGCCCCATCAAAGTGTTCAGCTTTTTGCTGAACAACAGCCTATATAGCCACCAAGTAACTACTGAGAAATCATGGTTCAATGAATTCAAATAGAGCAGAGTGTTCGTGTATTGTTTCAAGCTGGTTATTGCTGGTACTAACTAGACCAGATAAAAAGCCAAAATTAGATTTTTGCTGTTGTTGACTTATATTTTCAATCCAGTAACATATGAAATAGGCTTTGGAAATAGCAAGTTATCAATCTCTACACTAAACTTAACAAAACTATGTGAATCAATAAAGTGATAACGACCATCTACAGATCAAAAGGTAAGCTAACTGGTAGCTAAAACTTGTTATCTTTATTTGGAAGTTAAAAGAAGAGGACATGAGAAATATTACTCAAACTGTTCTTGGTAACATCTGTTATAATTTACACACCACTCCTGGTTAAACTTGACTGCACAGTTTCTCTATGTGCACATTTAATTGGTTAAATCATGTGGTTGCTCTGTTGGACTTTTTACGTTTCCAGATTGTAATTACTTTGATGAGTACAATGTTGACATAAGTTATGCACCCAAAGGGCCCCTGGCAGATGTATATATAAAAGGGCCTCCACCCTTCTACATGGGAGCAAAACACTCACACTGAAAGAGACACAAAATGACTAATAGTCATGCAACTGTATTGCGTTTCTCTGTAGTTCTTTTGTGTATCTTTGTGTCTGTGTGTAGTTTTTGGAGTCTTTTTTTGTTCTTATTACTAACTGTCTTTCTGTTTTCATGTTCAGTTTGCGGGTTTCTCCTCTGAGTCTCTGTCTGAGAGGATTATGGATGCTCAGAGCAGCGTCCTGGTGACAGCAGGTAGGTCCAGGAAACGTTTGACCGGCCTGTTTGAAGACACCAGGATATGATGTGTCGCAGCAGTGAGGGGTGGTAATGATTATGTTGTAAAGAGAGTGACTGTTTAAACACTTTCTCCCTGCTGGTTAACGCACTTCATCATCGATTTATCATCTGTCACTCTCCCTCCCTTTGTCCTTTTGTAATATACAGATGGTGTTTACAGAGGAGAGAAGCTGATCAACCTGAAACAGATTGCAGACGAGGCTCTGGAAAAGTGCAGGGAAAAGTAGGTCCTGCTCACAATAGCAACAGTTTCTCACTTCTCAGCAGCTGCCCTTATTTACGCTCGTCTGTAATGGGACTCAACCTGTGGCACACAAGTCACAGCAAAACACAGACAAGCACACTGCAAAGCCGCATCAGCTGTTATCAGGTGCGTTGAGGAGACGTACCGCTTAGTTTCCGAACACGGTTGCCAAGCAACATGGAGCTCTCAGATTCACCAGGGAAGCCCGAGCTGCGTGTCTCCCGTGGCAACGTGAGTTTGGCAGGGATGTGACCTGAGAAACAAAGCACGCTGGCAATGAGTATCTGTACTTTACTGTACCGTGCTGCTCACCTAGCAAACTGCTGAAATCAGGTGATGCAGCAACATCTCTGAAAAGATGTCCAGTGGACACATGGACAGATTTTAAAGCTTCTATATATTTATTTGGTATTAAAAATACACTAAATTAATTCGTTATAGAATTATTATCCATATGTAGTTTCACCCAGCTCCTTAGAGCGTTTTTTAAAAATCTCATTGTTGTGGTTGATCTGGTGATCTGGGATCATCCTAGACACAGACGTATATTCTCACCATCTATTGGTCAAAGGATACACAAACAAATTCTCTGTTGCTCTTCCTGATGAACATGAAGTTCAGAGGTTTTTTTTTTCAGGGGTCAAATAATCACCGCGTGTTGTTCAGATTCATAATACAGATAAATACAGAGAAAATAAAGCCTTTAAATCAAAATATTCACATGGTAAAATTGTCACAATGCCAGAATAAAATATTCATAGGCATAATTTTGTCTCATGTCCCAAGGGCTCACATGATCCAGATATCTTTCTTAATTCTTGAAAAGTGGGACAACACAAACACCCTGTAGCCATGACATAAGGTTTTATGCCTTTCACTGATCCTCGCATATTTTCTTATTTCTTCAGAGCATCATCTAGCATCACTAAATGTCTTGTTGTCAAGCACCCAGCACTGAGGACAAAAAGTGGGGCAGCCTGCAACAAGCTACAGGTGAAAAAAAAAACAAAAGAGAATGAGAAACTGGATTCTTAAAACTTGTGACAGTTGTGACAAAGTTATGACAGTATTTTTGTGAGATGATTAAATAAGAAACATGCATTTTTGTTATTTTCTCATACAGTGTTTTCATATGAGTTTTTGATCTGTCAATGTCATATGGCGTTAGTTTGAATTTATCACTCTTTTGTGGAGGTAGAAATCTGGATCTTTCAGAAAAAACTGTACATTCTTTCCTCTTTCTGTCATTCAGCTCAGAGTAAAATCTTCTGACTTGTATCACAAACTTTTCACAAACTACGAATAACAGCCTACATTTGATCTTTTTAGTATTCAAGGCCTTAGAGTTGAGGCATAGCTCGCATAATCTACCATCCGAGGCTAAATTAAAAACAAATATAACCCCAAAACATGGCCTCTTAAAAATTTGGAGTCAGATCAGAATATGCCTCCTAAGGGCACAGTAAATTACTGTCAGTTCAGAGCTGATATGGTGTGTTGCTGCCTGCGCTCCTGGCACACGATGTGAGCAGATGTAATGAGTGGTTTCATGCGTTGGATTTGTTCCCTGTTGCTCTGCTGCGTTCAGACCCCCTGGGACTCAGAATGTGATGTGTGGTGGGATGAGGCGATGAGAGACTCTCCTGACGAGTGTGAGCCCGAGTGGCTGGACGCTGAGGACCCGCTGTTTATCCTCTACACCAGCGGCTCCACTGGCAAACCCAAAGTAAGATAAAGCTTTGGGTAGAAACATAACCTGCTCTTCACTTTCTGCCTGTGAAGCTTCTCCAAACCCACAATTTTACAACAAATCACAGCATCTATTTTCTACTCTGATAAGCCTGTAATGATGTTAACCATGCTGGCTTTTACATAATCTGCTGTCTTCAGAGAGAATTTATGGTTTTATGCAACGAGGCGGAAATACAATCCTAGAAAATTATGTGTTTGCTAAAAATCCCACATCTGTCTTTTGTGTATCACTGTGCCATTATTGCACAAAACACTGCAGTGAGAGCTTCAAGTAATAAAAAACTTTTTTTCTGTTGCCTCACACATATACAGATGCACAGCTATTGCACACACACCATGAGATGTAATGTTTTACCTTATGGGGACTGGCTTTTTGTCCATAGTCCCCACATGGTGGCTGTGTGGGTAGACTTATGTCACCACAACATGAGTAAAACCAGCACACATACACACACCTGCATACATGTTCTTTCTTCAGGTGTTGACAGTCCCTCATTTTTGCTGTCTGCTGTCCTTGTGCTGGCCAATTATCTCCTCACTCGTGGCTCTTTCTTTGTGCGACATTCAGGGTGTTCTCCACACTGTTGCCGGGTATCTGCTCTACACATCGCTGACCTTCAAGTATGTGTTTGATCATCACCACGATGATGTGTACTGGTGCACTGCAGACATCGGCTGGATCACCGGGCACTCTTACATCACCTATGGCCCTCTTGCTAACGGCGCCACAGGTGTTCTAGTGAGTGGGGAAAAACACTTACCTCCTTTTATTGGATTGAAATATACCCACAATATCATCAGGAGGCGTATTTTAATAAAGACTGTTTGTAGAGAGACGTGTATGTTTTTTTTTTTCCCAGTTTGAAGGTATTCCTGTCCATCCTCATGTGGGTCGGTTCTGGGAGATTATTGAGAAGTACAAAGTGACCAAGTTCTACACAGCTCCCACAGCCATCCGCCTGCTGATGAAGTACGGAAAGGAACCACTGCAGAAGTAAGCGCCTTCATCACTTCAATAAAAGTCCTTCATTTTTTAGAGGTTTTCCCAAAAGGATTACAGGAGTAGTCTCACTTTTAAAGCACAGCCTCACCTGAGAGGTGCTTCTAGTATATTTTTATATTTGGGTTTCTTAGCTTTCACAATCAAATTTTTTACCAAAGTCATCACATCTTATGTAAGAGTTTTGCTTGGCAGAGAAGAGTAAGCACGATAATGTGACTGCAACTGTGTGAGTATGCCTTTTTTTTATGGGGAATCCTTGAACTAAGAACAGGGTTATATGTCAAAATCAAAGGAACTTCTACTACAAAGTGTCACCTGTAACAGAAGTGGAAATGTCATTTTGTTGTCAGAGTAGAAATAAATGACATAATCTTACAAATATACATCAGTTTATTAATTAAACACTAGAAACACAAAACTGAGGTTATATAAATAAAAATTACAAGACCTTTAAATGTCCTTTTGATACATAGAGCAATGAGAAATATATCATAAATCTGATATCTAAGGGAAAGCTCCTCACTTGCCTCTGCCAGGTACGACCTCTCCAGCCTGAGGATTTTGGGTACAGTGGGTGAACCGATCAACCCAGAGGCGTGGCAGTGGTACCACAAGGTGGTCGGTCAGGGCAGATGTCCCATTGTCGACACTTTCTGGCAGACAGAGACGGTAATGAACACTCACCTCAGCTGGTTATACACATAACTGCATTGGCTTCCTTTCCTCCTGCTGAGCACAGTCTTATTATTTCCCCCTACGCCGAACAATCAGTGCTCTACAACTTCAATGATTAACTGATCAGTCATTTTCATAATTTACAGAATATTAATGGCAACAATTTTACATTTTAGATAAACATTAACTCTCTTTTTTTATAACTGTAAGTGACAAATATTTGCCTTAAAATTTCTACCAAAAAATATACAGAGGAAAATAGAGTTTTGTTTGGTTATCTAGGCTTGGTTATATATTCTTGCATAAACATGCCCGTTGAAGATCACTGTGATTTTAGCTGTCACTTTAAAACCAGTTATCAGGGATTTTAGTGTATGCCTTTATCTCTCTGCAGGGAGGTCACGTTTTGACTCCTCTGCCTGCTGCCACGCCGCTGAAACCCGGCTCTGCTGTGAGTGAACACATGTCCTTCAATGCTGTTTACCTCACAGTCATCTCACAAAAATCTACATTACATTTAAACATAAGCTATAAAAGTCGTGCTGGCGAGGAGGGGTTTTGTTTAGGATTAGGATTCGGGCTGTGATCTGAATCCACCCTTCCTCTTTCAGACCTTCCCTTTCTTCGGGGTGGAACCGACCATCCTGAATGAACATGGAGAGGAACTGGAAGGGGAGGCTGAAGGCTATTTGGTAAGTTTCAAGTCAACTCAATTCAACCGTATTCAACGGATACTCAAACAAAACAGAGAGATAAATATTAACTTCAATAAACAACATAAATCCAATTATTTCACCTCATTTTGTTATCTAAAGGGGCTTAAATACCTTTTTTGTCTCTTTTCCATTGGCTTTTTTTTTTTGTTTGTTTTATTTTTTATTTGATTTGGCTAAGTTTTAGTTTGACGTTATTTTAAACAGTGTTATTGTTGTATTCAGTTTAATAGTGGCAAATGGCATAGTAATAGTAGTTTTATTTATAGTTAAAATGCTCGTGCGATTCCATTTGCCAGTGCTCAACTGCATATACCAATAAATCTGTTCTCAAATAGCTTAACCAAAATTGAGCCTGTAAAAATCACAAAGACAGAAATGCCAACAAGGAGAAAGAACTATAAAAAAAAAAAGAAAAAGCAGCTGTAGGAGCCCTACTCTTATGTATTCGTGTTTATTCTGTGTTTTGTTACAGGTATTCAGGAAGCCGTGGCCTGGAATAATGAGAACTTTGTACAGAAACCAGGAGCATTTTGAAAATACCTACTTCAAGAAATTCCCCGGCTTTTATGTGACTGGTGACGGTAAGACAGATAAATCAATTTGCATCTTTCATCATTGCAAAGGAGACAGATCAAGTTCACCCTCCTGTCACACAGATTGTATATCACTTGCGATTAAGCAACAGTCCGAGCAGCAAAACAGTACATTATGATCTGCCACCAAAATACCAAAGAGTCTCCTGAGAGAGAGAGAAATGGTATAAAAACTCATCTGGGCGTTACGCAACTTGTTTTCTCTTCTCTCAGGCTGCCGGCGGGATAAAGATGGCTATTACTGGATCACAGGAAGAATAGACGACATGCTGAATGTGTCAGGTACCATACAAAGAGACAAGGCAGGCGCTTCTCAAAACCTTCAACACCAAACTGTTATGTAATATTACTAACTTTGTGTAATCATGATTTATCACGGATGTAACGCTTGACTTGTACGTATTTTCGTTGTCTTGAAGGACACCTGATGAGCACGGCGGAGGTGGAGGCGGCTCTGACGGAGCACCTGGCTGTGGCCGAGGCTGCAGTGGTGAGCCGGCCTCACAAGGTGAAGGGCGAGTGTCTCTACTGCTTTGTCACCCTCAAAGACAGCAGGGAGTTCAATCAAACGACGGTGGAGGAGCTCAAGAGACTGGGTGAGACTCACGCCACAGGGGTGTCAAATCAAAATGATGCAATGTTTGGATTTAGTGTATGTGAGTGAGACTTCTGCCTTTTTCTGAGGCAGGACTGTGGAAATGTGAAAGCATTAATGCTGATAAAGGCATCAGAAAGTGTATCGTCAAGACTTCATCAACTTTATGATGTCACAGTTACTGCTTCCACCCAAACCTGGTTTCTCTGAATGTTTTGCATTAAATCGCTCACACACTTGTTAACACTAGAGCTCCAGAGATAAGAAGTAAGATCCACAAATATCTTCTGATGGATATTAACGTATAAAATAAAACAGCAAATGAATGTGATTTGCTTCTATCAGCATGGATCCATCACAGGAAAATAAATTCAGTGTGAAAGAGGCAGCAATAATGTAGTTGGTTGTACTTGATGCTGCAGCTGCCTCATTGTGCACATGTTAGTAAAAGCACCCACATTTGGCTTTTTGCAGGATGTGTGAAGCGACAGTGGAGATTAATATCAGTCCAGACAATCATATTCTGTACGACATTCATTTTCTCTTCGCCTTTTATCAGTGAGAGAAAAGATCGGTCCCGTTGCCACGCCCGACTTCATTCAAAATGCCCCTGCGCTCCCAAAAACCCGCTCAGGTAAACAGCTAAATACCCCTTTAATCCTCCTCCTCCTCCTCCCCCTTTACTCCCCTCCTCATCCATTTCCTCTTCTTCCTTCATCCATTCAGGGAAGATCATGAGGCGTATCCTGCGACAGATCGCCCGCAACGACAAGGACCTGGGTGACCTTTCGACTCTGGCTGATCCAAAGGTGGTGGAGGTGCTGTTCAGCCACAGATTTGAAGCTGCTGCCTGAACAAACAGCTCCATCTCTTTTCCTTGCTGGTTGTGGATCAGTGTATCTGTGTGCACTCACTGGGACTGAATGAAGAAGTTGGTACCAGAAAATAATTCTAATAATGATTCATAAAGATTCAAATGGTTGGTTTAAGTGGAGAGAAGAGATAGAAAATGATGGGAAAAGGAAAGGTTTTATATAGATGTACTAATATTAAGAATTATATTTTATATTTCAAATCTTTTTATGCCTCACATCATTGAAGGGGGAAGTGAATCTTTTTTGAACTTTTTAAAATCCTGAAATAGTAAGGTCAGCTTTGTTTTTGACTGACAACTGGTGTGTATTTTTAATCTGTATCTCATTTCTATAACGTGAAAACAAAAATGTTTAATCTGTATTGTTGCTTTTTGGCCCTTTACTGTCAGAGCAGAGCAGCTGTTGGACGCCCTCACATGGCAGCAGTCGTCCTCTGCATCTGATAATCTGTTGGCTTCTCCTCTTTTACTGCAAAAGCCTGTTTTACTCTCCTGCAGAGGCTTCCTGCCTTTTGTCGTCTAATGATGTGCGGAAACACAAACACACACGGCTTTGATGATGTGATCAGAGCAGCAGGGAGCAGCAATTATCAGCGGCAGAGGAGAAAAGTGGTTTGTTTTTAAGTGCAAAGGACTCTTTTGAAATTTAAAGTGTCAGTGAGCTTGAAAAGGGGAATAAAGACATTACAGCATGTTTTTAAAACAGCAGCTGAGAGGGACTTTCATCCTGCTGTTAATGTGGGATCAGGAAAAGTCAGAGTCTTCTTCTCTGTTTCCTTTATTTGCCATTCCATGTCACAAGCATGCAGCCCTGTGTGTGTGTGTAAGTGCAGGTGTGTAGTTGGGGACGGTGAGGACAAAAAAGAGTTCCAGAAACACAACGATGGGCAGTGATACATCATTTCCCCTTGCACCAGGGAAGTGGTTACCATGGCAACCTCCCCACCCCACCACCGTCCATCTCCTCCTCATCTTCCTCCTCCATCTTCTTCCAAAAGCAGTCTGCAAATGTTCATCAAAAGATATAAAAAAAAAACTAAAAAGTTTTAGCTCAAAGATTTCTTTGTATTTGTGTTCGATAAAAATAAAACAATCTGAGAAAGTAAAATCTCTCTTCTTAGTCCTGTGTGACTAAGAATCACCTTTATTTATTTCAACATAGTAGATAACTTCATCCAGTAACATTATGTAGTTGTGATCGAGTAAATGTTATTATTATATACTTACTTTGGCTGAGCTTCAAACATAAATGTAATTATTTTGACCCATCGGTGTACGACAAGTTCAAAGCTGTCATAAACTTATTGTTACTTGTTAAAAGTGTTATTATTATTATTATTATTGTGTGTTTTGCTTATTAATTTTTGTCGTAAAAAACTGGGAAAAGATCTGCTATCCCAACTTCAGCATCATACCCATCTTAGCAAAAGGAGAGCACAGCTGTCAGACAGCAATTTATTGAATTTTTCCTTCTGTGTACATTTAAATATCGGCCTCAGATAGCAGTCTGACACAGACAGCAGTTTCCTGTTGGTAACCGAATTACAGAGATTGAATGTCACAGACTGACTTCAAAGCCTCGGCGGCTGAAAGATGGAGTTGGTCCTCGCTGACGGAGCATCTGACGAAGTGACAGTCAGCCGGATATCAGCCGTCAGCAGCAGATCAGACAATGAATTAATAAGAATCTGCTTCAACATTACAAAGACTAATAACACAACAATCACTGTGGGGCAAGTCTAAAATATAGAAGCTCGTTATTTACTGTTTTTTATTTGTTCTCTGGTCTCACTAAGTACTAAAAAGCAGGTCCCCACATTGTAATTCAAGTATGATGCAGCAGTTTTATGCTGTTCCTGGTCAGCCATTTTTTTTTATTTGAAAAAACAAACCCAGCAGATTTTCTATGCACTTTTGTCCAGGAAAATGCAGATATGCAGATATGAGAGTATACACAAAGATAAATTTTTCCATGCAAATTTGTAAAAACAAACCAACATATATTGATGAAATAGATGGTTTTTAATGTCTATGTAGAGGTCAAACAAGGAGTGCAGTGCTGCATTAGAGTAACAAGTGCACTTTGATAAATACTGTTAAATAAACTTATATACACACAGGAGATAGTATAATTTCCACAGAGAGTTATTGTGTGGAAATCACTGAAACTCCTCTCAAACCTTCCTCAAGCCCAAAATATCTGGAGGATTACAGCCCCAAATCCTCTGTCGTTGTTTTTTGAGTTGGTATCAGACCAACTCAGAGAGGCAGAGACTGAGCCTCAGATTCTCTGTGTTCCCCAGAGCTATACATCCCCACTGTGAGTGACACAAAGATGTGTGTGTGTGTGTGTGTGTGTCTGTGTTTGCTTCAGTGCCATGACGAACACCAGGCACGTCCAAAGGAAATTATGCAAACAAAAGAGGAATCAAGGAGGCACCAAATGAATGGCATCTTTTTGTTTTTCTTTTCAAAAGACAGACAGATGGTGTAACTGAACTTTTAGTCTGTTGGACATTTTTCCACGTGGTCTTTATTCCACCACATTTATTTAGGAATTTTAGAGTTCATATAAACACTGGAAACTATTTAGTCAATAAGTAAACGATGATCATAAGTTGAGATAAAACTTTTTTGATCCCCTGGTGCTAATTTATGAACTGTATATTAAGTAATTAAATCAGCCTTTATCAGGCTAAATACTACTACATTTAAGTGAATGTACATCAAAATAATCCAAAATATAATAACTGGGGGTACTTAAAAATTAAAAAAATAGTTTAAAAGCATATTGAACTGTAGTTCATGCTTTTTCATTTTGTATAAAATGACTCACAGAAGCCATTTTTCTGTAAAACTACTACTTTATCTGTTGATGCTGTAAATACATTTCAATGATTTTACGGACCTGAATGCTTCCAGGAACACTGACTGAGAAATGTCTCAACGTGTCATGTTACAGTCTTATATTTTCTTTAAATGCTTTCTCAGCTGGACATAAATTTTCTGATATTCCTGTCCAGTCTGAGCGACGGCCCTGCTGCTTTAGTTCAAATGATTGTCACACTCCACCACCTGATGGGACTGTCTGTATACTAATACTAATAATAGTTCATTTGTTGTGGAGCTGTGGTGGACACCCAGCCTGTGCCACACTGTTTCCACGCTGTTCTGATGTTCGGATGGGCTTTTTTTCCTCACATGAATAATGATGTAGCAGAAAATGAAGAGAAATAAAGGGCCTCTGGGCGAAGCTCTCACTCAATATGAATTCTCTTCGGGCCAAACCTTTCGTCTGAGCTAAGAGAGGGGCTTTTTGTAATGTTGGCATGACAACCCCTTAGCTAATGGCAAAGTCGGACCCATTGTGTCGCTCATTGTCTGTCCCAGGCCTTCACACACAGCTGCAGGCATGTGCGGTTTGGGATCCAGGTTTTGACAGATTGCACACTGAAGGAGGCGTCTCAGAGCTTCCAAAAGTTTAATTCTGTCAGCGGGACGCACATTGGGAGCGAGTGCACTTAATCCAGACTGATTCAGGCTGTCCCAACAGAAGGTTTCAACCCCTCATTCACTGACAAAGGAGTCATGAGTTCCTGAGGCTTAAAGAGCAGTGGGTCAAAAACTTCTACAAATTGTAATTATGGGTTATTAATGGCAGTCGCTATTTTAGTTACAGCATATAAACACAGAATAAAGCCCAATTTATTAGTTCTTGCTTGGTCTGGGACTTCTTGGCTTAACTCTACTGATGTTGAAGGTATTTGTTCATGAAATCATTACGTTGCTATCAGGGATTCCTGCTTTTCTTGTACTGGTGAACCAAATAGCTCCTTTAAAAGTCAATAATTGTTTTCCTGCAAGTGGCGGTGGTGAAATAAACTGCAGTGTTTTTCTGTCAATTTTCTATTTGTCATTTTAACAGCAACAGTATTTCTCACAGTGGTAGATGGTTTGTTCTGATCGGATCTGTGAAGCATGACTAAATTATTCATTCATCTTCTACTGCTTATCTGTTTCTGGGTCACGGGGGTCAATCCCAGCTCACACTGGGCAAGGGCGGGATCAAGTATCTAGAAAAGTGGGACAAAAAATTTTCTTTTTTTTATTAATTAAATCTATGGGGCAAGAGTGGAGAAAAAAATCTAGATTTAAAGATATTTTGTTTAGAGTGAAGGGACTTCTAATTTAGGATGTATTGTATCATTCAGCTTGATCAGTCTTCATATGAGACTCCTTTGCAAACATCCATCTTGACAAATACATATCTGCAAAGGGAGCCACATCTGTCTGCCCTCTCTGGTGGCCTTCGCTTGGTTTGCACTGTGATCCCCTTAAGATTTGAACTTTTTCCACTGATTGTTCAGCCCTGACTGTCAGCTGAGTCCTCAGAGAGCAGCTGTAGCTCCACAAAACAGAAAAAACAACTACAGGCTCGTTGAATCTGTTCAGTCAAACACTCCGAGATTTGGGAGCATGAGAAGAAACTGCTCTAAACAGTCCGATAAGGATGCCCACACGGCCGCTGCTGCATTATTCATCACAGCTGGAGAGAAAAACATTGCTCTTTTTTTGTTTCAATCACGGTCAAACTAACTATTGAAAAGTAAGATCATTTAAAAAGGTGGTTTACTTCCAAAACGACCTGAGCTATAATTGCCAATGATGTTCTGCAAATATAACAATGTTAAAGTCTGAAAAAGTCTTTTACTTTCATTTTTTTAATGACTGGTGCGTCCTGACAAAGACTCAATCTCTCTGGATCAGCAGATATTTCCTGACAAACGAGTAGCATTTGATTTACTTTCCTTATCAGTTAATTGAGTATGCAACAAGTGACTTTGAAAAGCGATGTGTGATTTTCACAGATGGGATGAACTGTGAATTAATGTCAGACAAATCATTTTAATGTCACTGTGCAGAATCAAATGGGTTTTTTTTTTCCCAAATCAAGGACATGATATATTCTGAAAAGGTGACAACATTAAACTGAAAATCTTTGGAGATTAACAAAGATTGTCATTGAATGTCAGCACTTCATCCTTCATTTAACCAGGATGTTTCTGTGAATCCAATCTCTCCTGAAATGGATATTGTGGCAAATGAAATGGGCAGCGGTGATAAAGGAAGCTCTGAAAGGAGAACATAAAGAGAATCATTTGAAATGTGAGGACATGGGTGGGCTGATACTCTGAGCAGAGTCTCTGTGAAGTGGTGGAGGGTTTCGTGGGTTCCCCAGGGCCTGAGGGGGGATGAGTGCACAGGTACCTTCGATCTAGTGGAGGGGTACAAAGTTTCGCTCAGCTTTCCTGGGGTTCTGGTGTAAACTGCTGAGTTGCAGAACGAAAATCAGAGACAGGAGGTAAAGGTAAGGTGATATGTACTAGAGAGGTGCACGTTCATTATACCTATTTGCTCCGATTCTGTATGTGGTCCAGGATCAAAAAGAGGAATCAGGATGTTTGGACCAGATAATTTACTTCCTATCTAAAGCTCTGTGATGTTTGGATTAGACTGTAGCAGACAGAAATTGACCCTCACAGGACAGGAAGGTGTAGGCGCTAAGACAGAGAACAGGACTTGTTTTCTTTGGTCACAATCCCAGGGACAAACAGGCTGAGCAGCAGAGCTCTGGTCTGCTAATGTTGGCTGACTGGG
This sequence comes from Remorina albescens, assembly GCA_034769265.1. Taxonomy (NCBI): domain Eukaryota; kingdom Metazoa; phylum Chordata; class Actinopteri; order Carangiformes; family Echeneidae; genus Remorina; species Remorina albescens. The sequence goes on along the minus strand of CM068478.1, from coordinate 4,607,569 downwards.
GAGAACCAGAGGGGACAGACAGATATTTATGCTGCAGGAGGCGGTTTTGGGTAATCAGTATGATGAGCAGCAGGTGAGGTGGTGGGGGAGGGAAAGTAGGTCAGCCATGCACACCTGGAGACACAAACACAGAAAAACCAGGAGGGGAAAAGCACAGAAGACAAAGAAAAGGACAAGATATTGAGACCCCTAATGTTTAAAATATCCCAAAAAGTAGTGGACAACCAATATTCACAAACCAACCAATATCGAACATCATGCAAAGGCACAAATGGAGCACAGAAAATGACCTGAGTCGTGCTGTTGTGTCCACTGATTGATTGATTGATTGATTTCAGATAGAACTCAGGTGATGATGAATGATGGGAACAAAGTCACTGCTTTTGCAGATCACAAGGAATTCCCAAATATTAAAAGTCAACTCAAAAACTCTGTTAAAGCCTTCACAGGTCATACAGGAAATAAAAACTGTGTCAGTGTGAGACTTACTGACTCAGACTTGTGTATGTATGATAGAAAGATTTGTGAATAAAATATAAAAAAAAGCCTAATTTTATTCAGGCGCTTTGTTTTCTTCATATAAATAAAAAAGCAAAACAAATTTGTCACTCTAAGAACTAATATAACACACTAAACGTTACTCCACGGCTCAAAATTGACCCAAATGGAGGAACCTTTTCCTTTTGTTTGAGCAATGTTGGCTGAAAAAACCTCAAACTTCACCTCTGAAAATCTTATGGAGTCACATCAAAGCAAAATAAAACCGTCCCTGTTTGACTTCACTTGAGGACGGCTGGACTTGGCTGTGATTTCCATTTCATGGCTGTGTTGCTGCTGATGCTGAAGCAGAGTTAGGGTTAGGGTTAGGGTGGAGGGACTGGGTCTGTCCCCATAGGGTTAGGGTTAGGGTTAGGGTGGAGGGACTGAGCCTGTCCCCTGTAGGGTTAGGGTTAGGGTTAGGGTGGAGGGACTGGGTCTGTCCCCATAGGGTTAGGGTTAGGGTGGAGGGACTGAGTCTGTCCCCATAGGGTTAGGGTTAGGGTTAGGGTGGAGGGACTGGGTCTGTCTCCTGTAGGGTTAGGGTTAGGGTGGAGGGACTGGGTCTGTCCCCTGCAGGGTTAGGGTTAGGGTGGAGGGACTGGGTCTGTCCCCTGCAGGGTTAGGGCGGAGGGACTGGGTCTGTCTCCTGTAGGGTTAGGGCAGAGGGACTGGGTCTGTCTCCTGTAGGGTTAGGGTGGAGGGACTGGGTCTGTCCCCTGTAGGGTTAGGGTTAGGGTGGAGGGACTGGGTCTGTCCCCATAGGGTTAGGGTTAGGGTTAGGGTGGAGGGACTGAGCCTGTCCCCTGTAGGGTTAGGGCGGAGGGACTGGGTCTGTCCCCTGTAGGGTTAGGGCGGAGGGACTGGGTCTGTCTCCTGTAGGGTTAGGGTTAGGGTGGAGGGACTGAGTCTGTCTCCTGCAGGGTTAGGGCGGAGGGACTGGGTCTGTCTCCTGTAGGGTTAGGGTTAGGGTGGAGGGACTGAGTCTGTCTCCTGTAGGGTTAGGGTGGAGGGACTGAGCCTGTCCCCTGTAGGGTTAGGGTGGAGGGACTGAGTCTGTCCTCTGTAGGGTTAGGGTGGAGGGACTGGGTCTGTCCTCTGTAGGGTTAGGGTTAGGGTGGAGGGACTGGGTCTGTCCTCTGTAGGGTTAGGGTGGAGGGACTGGGTCTGTCCTCTGTAGGGTTAGGGTTAGGGTGGAGGGACTGGGTCTGTCCCCTGCAGGGTTAGGGCGGAGGGACTGGGTCTGTCTCCTGTAGGGTTAGGGTTAGGGTGGAGGGACTGAGTCTGTCTCCTGTAGGGTTAGGGTGGAGGGACTGAGCCTGTCCCCTGTAGGGTTAGGGTGGAGGGACTGAGTCTGTCCTCTGTAGGGTTAGGGTGGAGGGACTGGGTCTGTCCTCTGTAGGGTTAGGGTTAGGGTGGAGGGACTGGGTCTGTCCTCTGTAGGGTTAGGGTGGAGGGACTGGGTCTGTCCTCTGTAGGGTTAGGGTTAGGGTGGAGGGACTGGGTCTGTCCCCTGCAGGGTTAGGGCGGAGGGACTGGGTCTGTCTCCTGTAGGGTTAGGGTTAGGGTGGAGGGACTGAGTCTGTCTCCTGTAGGGTTAGGGTGGAGGGACTGAGCCTGTCCCCTGTAGGGTTAGGGTGGAGGGACTGAGTCTGTCCTCTGTAGGGTTAGGGTGGAGGGACTGGGTCTGTCCCCTGCAGGGTTAGGGCGGAGGGACTGGGTCTGTCTCCTGTAGGGTTAGGGTTAGGGTGGAGGGACTGAGTCTGTCTCCTGTAGGGTTAGGGTGGAGGGACTGAGCCTGTCCCCTGTAGGGTTAGGGTGGAGGGACTGAGTCTGTCCTCTGTAGGGTTAGGGTGGAGGGACTGGGTCTGTCCTCTGTAGGGTTAGGGTTAGGGTGGAGGGACTGGGTCTGTCCTCTGTAGGGTTAGGGTGGAGGGACTGGGTCTGTCCTCCGTAGGGTTAGGGTTAGGGTGGAGGGACTGAGTCTGTCTCCTGTAGGGTTAGGGTGGAGGGACTGGGTCTGTCCTCTGTAGGGTTAGGGTGGAGGGACTGAGCCTGTCCCCTGTAGGGTTAGGGTTAGGGTTAGGGTGGAGGGACTGGGTCTGTCCCCTGTAGGGTTAGGGTGGAGGGACTGGGTCTGTCCTCTGTAGGGTTAGGGTGGAGGGACTGGGTCTGTCCTCTGTAGGGTTAGGGTTAACACTAAGTCCAGTGTGAGAGCATGTACTGTCTGTTTGTGTGTCTCTTCAGGGCTGCAGTAAATTATTCAGCAGCGGTGGGTTTCTCTCAGGGCAGATGGAAGTTAAAAGCTGAGCGTCTCCCTCTCTTCCCCCTGCTGACCCACTCTGAGCCATCAGCAGCTCCCAGCATGCAGTTTGGCAGCATTAATGATTCATCCTTAGATCTTCCTCCTCATCACTCCCTCTCTCCCACCTCCAGAGAGAAGTAAAGGCCCGGAGTTCTTCTGTGGAAGCAAACACTTCTGAAATAAAAAAAAAAGAATTCAATTCTTTGAATGGTTAACTCAATGAAGAGACTCCTGCACCTTCAACATACATGTTTTACTCACCTTTTTTTTTTTTTCGTAGCCATTCAGATGAGGGATTAGCAATCATAGTCCAATGAACACTGTTAAACCAACCCTGCAGTGTTTGTCGTGTCAGCACATTGGCTAAATCTGTTGGTGAACCTAAATCAGTTAGATTTATCTGTCCATCGTGAAGTACAATCTAAACTATAAAACAGAATTTATTATTGTATAATTTTAATCTTTAGTGTCATCTCTCACTTGTAAATCACTTTGGATGACATCCAGGATTTTTCTGTGTGTGCGCCAGAGTGGCAGCATCAGACGTTGTGCTGCATCTGGGCCAGAGGAAACACAAACATGTGGCCCACGTGTCGGCCAGATGCGAAAAATTTAAATATAGGTCATTATTAAAGGGCTCCCATCTGTGTTTTGGTTCGGTCAACAAAGATGCTTTTGTTAAGCTCAGGGAGAGATTGGAGTTTTGGTGTTTCACCACTGTCAACTTCCTGTATATTAAAAAAAGACAATGATGTTTCTATTTTCTTGGCAAAGTGCTTTGAGAAATATAACCATCATCAGATCACATCATCATTTTGGACTGAAACATTCAAACCAGTTCTATAAATTATCAACATATCCTCATATTATTATGACCAAGCTTTGTCTTGTATCATTTTTAGATCATTTTTTGATATTTAAAGTCCAAACAATGAATTAATTATTTGAAAAAGTTAAATACATAATGAAAATAAACGTGTTCAGGATTTTATTGCTGTTTTTTTTTTTTTTTTTTTTTTTTTTTTTTAATCTTGCGTGACAAGCCGGCAAACATGAGTAAGGTAGCACATGTATGACCATGATGCAAGAGGATTTGACTTCTGGGAAGACACAATCTTCTTATTTCACATTCACTGTGTGTTTGTATGTCTGCCCCCCCCGACCCACTGTAATCCTGTGGTCTGCACTGTAATCCACACACACACAATCAGCATCCGTCCCTGCCAGAAACACAAACTCAGGTCTGATGAAAGAGCCTGTAATCTATCATGAGCGATCTAACCTTTATCACGGGGAGATGACACACACAGGAGGAGAGAGTCTTGTAAATACACATTCATGTTTATTACCATTTATTATATACATAAGACTATAGACCATTAGAGTTTTTCACATAGACTTTTCATTTAAAACATTCATATTTTTCCTGCAATCCCTTTTTCTTGTCAAAAGAAAAAGTAAGTCATATCCAATAGTAACAACTATACAAAGACAGTCTGGTAGGTACAATAATTTACTTAAAAACTGGGTTCATTTTGCTCATTGCAAATCATGTGACAACAAAAACAACAGCTCAAAGTTCCCATCACAACATTTTTTTTTCCTGTGGTCACAAATGACTAGAGCTCATATGTACATGCTAGTGTTGAAAAAAAAAAGGCATGCAAATATTTGTCTGATATTTGTACAACTGCCTTCCGAGTATGCATAAGGTTAAAGTTTGTCGTCACCCATCGTTTACACGTCGTCTACGGAGCTAAACATTCATCCCAACGTAAAAATAAATAAGTACATTAGCATCAGAAATGACATCATGTGTCTCTGCTTCAGACCCGATGAGGCAGAAGTGTGTTTGTTTGCTTTTGTTGTGTTTCTTCTGAAACTGAACAGACACACAAAAAAGAAAAAGCATATGCCCTTTTAGAAAAAAAAATAGCGCGAATTGATGCAGGATGTGAACAACATAGAAAAAACAAGTAAAAACAGGTGAGAAAAAAATGGTGTAAACTTCATACAAATGGAACAGCAGAACAACAGTTACTAAAGTTACTAAAAAAAAATGGATGTATTAAATCCAGATATACACAGATGTGGGTGATGATTAACTCAAGCGTGTGCAGGCACCTCTTATGGAAATGTAGTTTTTTGATGGTGGTTACAGTACATTCCAGGTTCTTCTAGGAACTTCTGGTTCCCCGACGGTCAGCTGGTGCTACTGGGTGGATCCCAACCCCCTCCCCCCCCCTGCCCCCTCCCATCTGGCTCTGTCTCTTAGGGAGTCTCTAGATTTTGTTTGGTGTGGGGGGTTTCTGAGGTACTGGGTCTTTTTAGGCAGAGGTGGAAGAGGGTGAGAGAGGAGGTAGAGGATGGACTCATGCCGGCTCCTCGCCCTCCAGGATGGTCTTCCTGTGTCCCGGCGGCGGAAAGGTGAACCTCCTCTTTGAGCCCTCGCTCCACTTGGGGGAGGAGGAGGGAGAGCGGGCGGCCCAGCGCGAGGGGGGTCTGCGGTTGGCCGGGCGGGCCGGTCTCAGGAAGCAGGAGTCCAGGGGCGGCGCCACCGGAGAGCGAGGCAGGTCCTGCCAATGACAAAGAGCTGTCAGAGAGAGAGGTCGACACAGAGGAGCGCTGATTCTGAACTGAAACATGAACCAAACAGCAAGAAAAAGGGTGAGCGGGGGCCAAACGTATAAAAGGAGCTGCACAAATAAAAAATGGATAAAATGTTCCAGAAGAAAAGAAAAAAGATCAGCTTTGGTTTAACTTCAGGTGTGAGTGAACTGATAAAACAGAGAAAATTATAATAAAGGGAATTTGGTTAAAATTTTTATTTTGAAACGTGTTTTTGCTCCATTATAAGATCAACACTGTACGATATTAACACATACTTTTATCTCTGTGGCCTGTTGTTTCATGATGATGATGTTTCATTCGACGTGGTAAAAACTTCAAATCATGTTTTCAGGATTTTGATTTCAAATCAGTGTCAGTTTATTATTGTTCATTGTTCCGACTACCTTTGTTGACATATTTTGAAGAGAAGTGTATGATTTTGGTTTGATTGATTTTGACTGGCTCAACCTTAAACTGACCTATAACATTTTGGGGATTATTGAAATCATGTTGAGTGGAGATATATGAGATCTTTCCTCATCTTTTGCTCTTCAAATCAGCCAAAAAAATTATCTTTTACTTTTACATCAGCTAAATTGATGTTTCTTTGTAAGGCTGTATTTAGTGGTTGTGTGTATTAATGATGATTTTTATGACAATTTGTTAAATAACTGTATCAACTGCGTTGAAGACGGGTCCTGAGTCACAGTCTAGTTTCTTATTTTAGTTTAAGTAGACATCACCTCAACATTTAAGAGCAGTGAAAAAAACCCCTGCAGGAAAAAAAAGGCAATTTGCTGACATGGATGCTGAAAAGAGGAAAAAAGAAAAGACAGCAGAATCCAAAAAATGAAAGTCACGGCCTCCCAGCTAACCTCTAAAACAACACACAGCTGAAACTTCACCTGAACGCACAACAGCCCTGACCTTTATCTTGGACAGCAGGAAGAGCTCAAAAGCAGCTGCGGCTCTTTTAGCCGAGCTCCTTCCAGAGTCCTGACGTAGTTTGTGCTGCCTAACTTGTCATGGCTGACTGAGACACTTGATGGAGCCGTTGTTATGACACTTCTTTCTCCTGCTATGAGTAAGAGATGAAAATGAAAAACATCTCCTGTCTGTTTTGTTCTACGGCTCAGTTTGAACTTTCCCCTGACAGCTCAGTGCTTAATCACTTCGAGGACTCACTCACAGCTAATTGAGACGAGCTGCACAACAGAACAAACAAATAAAACTACTCAACTCATATATATTTAACTCCAAAAGACTAATAACAGTGACCAACTTCCAACTAAAACCTTTGTTTTCGTGTTTCTGATATACCTGACTTGACCCTTGACTCATATAGAAGAATCATCACTTTACTCAAAGTCCATGTTTAGTAGATAAAGGGATTTGTTCATTACTTTATCTCCTTGAGCTCTCTCGTGATGCAAATAGAAAAGCTGGGAATGTTTCTCATCTCTACCATCCGTCGACTTGACACATGGACATTTGTCACAGAGTTAAACAGAATTCAGTGCAACAGGACACAAACTACAGCCTCATAACTGAACCTTTTAGCTGAATCTGAGCTTCAGATTCAAGTGTGTTTGTTTCACGCCGTTAACTGACACAGCAGGTGTAAGCTGAGGGACAAAACTGGTTTATTTTACATCCGAACATGGACGTCTCCACATGCTTTTGTGTATTGTGCACAAAAACACAGAACAATGCAAACTAAGAAGTTTCTGAATTTGGTTGGATGCCACATGTTCCTATTTCTGCTGCGGTTTGCACACAGATTAATGTCTCTGCAAAAACAGAGAGCTTTACACATTTGTCCCCTGGAAGAACAGGAAGAAGTGCGGAAAGGAGGGCAATAGGAAGAGAGTGAAACGTCTGTGGGTCAGTCTTTTTATCTTCCCCACTCAAAGTGTGACTGGGTGAACGCTCACACTGGGACATCACACCACTGGCCTGATTTATAAATAGTTCATCTCCAGGCATCCGATTTCAGCTGAAGGACTGAGCCCACACCAAAGCAACAATCTAGTTCTGCTAAAAATACACAGCAGTCAGGCTGCGGTGGCATGAGAGGATGACGCGGAGGGATAAAATAAAAAAGAAAAAAAAAAAGAAAAAGTCAGATGGAGGGATGGACCACCTGCAGAGAGTCCCAAAGAACTGGCAGGAAAACAAGTCAAAGATACGGAGGGGAGGCGTCTGCCTCATAACAGACGCCTCCATTCACAAATCATAGTGCACACACCAGAAATACAGTTATTGTTTAATGGGCGACTTGTGGGTTAATACAAGATTTCCTATGTGATGCTAATACACAGAGTCACACACCACCACAGATCATGCACCAGTAATGTGTACAGGAAGTCAGTGTGCAGGAAGAGAACAGCAACAGATTCACATCAACCCTGACTTCTCTGTGGATGCTTCGGCCTTAAAGGAAAAATCCACCTCAAAACACTTTGACTTAAACGAGGTTTCCTATTGAGGAGCAACTTGGAGACTGTTGAGATGTTACAGTGAGGATCATAAGAGACTGGGATCAACAACAATTAAATTCCATGAAGATTTTCTCTTTGGTCTGAACCTTTTCGTCTCCACAAATCACAGTTTGGTACTATAAACTGATCATCATTTTTGTTAGCGTTTCAACAAATTTGAACTATTTCTTCCTTGTCACTGAGGTCCACTCGACCGTCCAGACCTCTCTTTAAATGAACTGATGGACCTGCAGCGACTGACGTGTTCACTGCTCTGTGCTGTTTTTTCTGTATTTGCTCGTGTTGATGAGTGAATTTGAAGTTTTGTCTTTTTCTCTGTGTTTCTCTGTTTTATCCACGCTGTCTGTTTAATCATTTTTAACTCATCTCAGAATTCTGAGAAATTATTTTCAAGGCCACCAATTCAACTTATTGAATACATAATATGTGACAAGTAATTTATATAACTGTTGTGTAGTTCTAGAGGAGAAAGGACTTTTTCTGATATTTTCTTCAAGGGAACTCATTTATATATGTCATTGAGTGGGAAATTCCAGCACCTTATCCCAAAGCAGCTCCTGCAACCAATCACAGGGTGAGCGTTAAAGTGTATCCCAAGGTGGATTTTTCCTCCAAGCATGCAAAATTTACCAGAATATTCAGTTAATCTCATCCAGGAATTACAGAAAACTTAGAGAGAGGTGAGAACGAACAGGAAGTGATGGGTGTTAGCAGCCGTCTTCACCGGTTTATCGTTAATTGTTTGAAGTTCTGGTTAGTGTGAGAGGAAATGGTGAGGGCGAACTGTAAAGAGGGGGGAAGAAAGAAAGCACCTTGTGGACAATTAGGTGAAATAAAACCAACAAAAACATCACAGTCCATCCAGTCGCACACAAGTTGACAAAGAGAGGAGGACCTGGTAGAAACACAACGTTAGAACAATCCAGATGAGGCCCAAAAAGACAACAATCGACCTGTGCTGGGGAAACATCCAGAGGAGTTGTCTTTTTTTGCTGGGTTTGCTTTTAAAGGACCATACCAGAGATTTTACGGGCTCCATCCAATTAATGCATAATTGCGGAGACACATGCGGTCTATACAGTATAACCTGTCATCAGTTTTAATGTTGTGGCTGGTTTTATTTTATGGACATCATGTTGTTGTACACGCTTCTTCTTCTGCAACAATATAATGGCTCCAGACTGCAGAACCCAGTCTTCAAATACTCTTACAGCAGTAGACAGAAACATGTTCATTTGCGTTTTATTTTGCTGATTTTCTGGGAATTTCTTTCATATTTGAATGATGCTATCTAAAAATTTGCTGCCTTCATCTGCAATGGACTTCACTGATACCAATGCGTCTGATTAAATCTAATTCATATCTCGTGAGAGTCTACTGAAGTTTTTTTTATACCATACTGGTGGCAGTTTAATTAAAATCAAATCATCTCAAAATGTATGGTATGGTATTGGGAAATAGTAGATGTGATTTATGGTGAATGGACTACAACATGCAAAACTACCAGTATGGTCCTTTAAAGAAACAGATGGTCTACATTTATCAAATAAACTGAGCATGCACACATTAACACAACAAAACAGATGCATGACCATCCACAACTTTTGACACCAGGCCGACGACTTCACACACTGTCACTCTGCTGTCCTGTGAAGCATGCATTAATGAACAGGGTGAGGAGGGGGGGCGGGGGGTCTGCAGGGCGTGAGGTGAGAGGTCCGTGTGGTTGGTGAACCCACCGCCAAAAGGTCGCAGAGGAAGAGGAGGAGGAAAAGGAGGAACTTACATCACGGAGACAAGCAGAGTTAGAGTCCCCAAGGAGTTGTTAGTATGACAGTGTGGTTCTGGATCAGAGCACAGCGGACAGGGAAGAGGAGGAGGAGGAGGAGGAGGAGGAGGAAGAGGGAGAGGTAAAGCCCAGAGGAGAGGAGAGAGGGGGGAGAGGAGGGAAGATAGAGCGGGAAATGTTAATCGGTAAAATCAGCCAACAGAGGAAGAGGAGTTACACGATAAGTCTGGCATATCAAAGGCAGCGAGGCTGACCAGGAAAAATGAGGAGGCAGACACACACCCATTCACTTTACACCTGGAAACAGTGTGGTCTGGATACACACAGGCCCGTCATCAGACATTCACCATGAAGGGCAAAAAGACCACAAACGCTTTCAAGTGAGGCAGCGATCTTTTCATAATCTCTATTTATTCAGATATGATCAAGAAGATTTCTTGATTTAACAAATTCAGCCTTCAGATCAGCCAATTCATCAATTCATCATATCAAAGAACATCTGATGTTCAAAAAGCAGCTGGGATTTATGGTGAATGGACCAAAGCTGGATTTGTTGGGCATCTTTGCTGATATTCTCACTTTTTCTCTGTGTGTATCCATCCATCCATCCAAAGCACCCGAGCAACAGGAAATTCTGATCAGTAAAATATGACCCAAATACAAAACTGACAAAACTGGCATGATTAACTACGGTCGCTATCGACTGGAGGAAACACACGTTCCGTTATCATCCATTAAAAAAATCACATATCAGACTAATCTTACTCTGCAGGTCAGTGAACAGCAGCTGGTGAAAACCTGACATGGGATTATGTTGCTTACTACACATGTGATAGTTTTAAATATACAGTCTGTCTGGGGAACATTGTTTTAATGCACAGCTTTAATACAGCATGACATACTTCCCCGGGGGTTTTAATCTTTATATTTAACAGCCATGTTAGTACAAATGGTGCTGTGAATTCATTTTTCTCTGTGTTTTCTACCATCATTTAAACATGACCAGAAAGATGGTAGGATCACTCGTTGATTTGTCCCACAGTTCCGCTGAATGGGTGGTTAAAAGTGCTGATTTCATCAAGTAAAATTAGCGCTTCTCTGTTGTTTGTTTGGTAATCTGAGAGATTTGATCTGGACCCACTTAAAATTCAGGTTGGACCGTGAAACGGAGAGAGCTGATAATGATTAAATACGGTCCACTTAGATCACAGCTGTGAGATCATTATTATCACTCCTGCAGTTGTATTCATGAGTTATGACTCGGTCGGGCCTTGATGATCATTAAAGCACAGAAATAAAAGCCAAACTACGAGGAGATCACTACAGCGAAGAGGAAAATACAGAAAAACATGAAGAAGAAGAAGAAGAAACCTTTGAGAGTCTACATGTAGAGCTGAAGGAAAGTTCAGTGTTACTGAAGAGGGTTTAATAATTGAACATTACCATTTCATCAGTCAGTGATTTCCATCTGAGAAAAAAGCATGAACATTTTAGTCATCTTACACAAAATAATGCAGCTGATTTCCTGATCAATCAAACATCCTTTCAAGTTTGTTGTCGACCATTACAAGGGAAATCCGAGGCAAAGTCATAAATATCACTGCGTCATAAAACATGGCCCCCAGATCAAATGAATGATGAAGCGATGGATCCAGTGGGTCTGTATATTTACCTCCATACATCCAGACTGTCCTCTGTCTGAGTCGGCCTGCCTGCTGCTGTCTCTGCTGTGGCTGCTCTGTCCGCCAGTCTGCATCCTCCTCTCCTCCCTAAAGTTCTGCTCCTGCAGCTTCTTGTTGAGGATGCGAGCTGTGTTTTCGGCCAGCGTGTAGCCGGGCGGCGCCGACAAGTCCTGCCGTATGCTCACCACCTCCGGGTTCTTGTCCCCCTGCGTCTCCACGATCAGCTGCACGGGGCTGGGCGAGCGCCCCCGAGCGGGCCGCAAACACTCCTGCGTGTTTCTGGGGTCTGTAGCGAGGGCCCCGTGAGCAGGGCTGGGGTCGGTGGTGGAGGGAGGGGTGGGCCGAGAGCGGCTGGGGGACTTATTGAACTTCTGCATGGAGTCGTAGACTACGGGCGTATGGTCGATAATGTTGAAGAGGCTGGAGAGGCCATCGTTGATGGTGGTGTGGACGGGGCTGTCACGAGTGGTGGTGGAGCGGGCCCAGGCGGACTCGTTGTTGCCCTTCTGGGGTGTGGTGGGGGTGGGGGCGCGGCTGGTGTTGGGGAGATCAGTCTTACTGGACGTGGACAGTTTGCGCTGAAGTTTGGGGGAGCCGTACTTTGGTGAACAGCAGGGTCGCTCAAACTTGCTCTGGACCACAGGAGAGTACTGGACCTTCCTCAGACTGCGTGACGGGGAAGAGATCGGCGTGCTCCCACCTTTTGGGGTGAGGCAGCGGTGGGGGCTGCTGGTAAGGTTCCTTAGCAGATCTGTCTGCAGACCCACGCTGATGGTCTGGGTGGTCTGAGTGCCCCGTGTGGTGAACCCGTTGGTCTGGCAGGCCGTGTCTCGAACGACAGGCCCTGGCGGAGAGCGGATGGCGTTTCTCACAGAGATGGCCACCTCTTTCATGTCATCACTCATGTTTCTGGAGAGCTGGAGCTCCAGAGAGGACGCGTAGCCCACCGTGGGGCAGATAGGTGATTGACTGGGAGAAGTCCTCAGGCCACCAGCCTCCAGGAGCCCACATGGCCACCTCCCACTGCCAAATACCTCATCTGGCCCACTGGCTCCCACTCCAGCCTCTCCGCCGCCCCTGGCTTTGGTCCCCTTGGCGTACAGGAAGTCTGGGTCTGGGGCAGTAGGCCGCTCCGCTGCCCCAGTTCTGGTGGGGCTGTGGAGGATGTGCACCCCATAGTGCTCCACTCCCACCCCTGTCGCCCCTGCTCCGTTGCCCCTCAGGGGGGACTTGTGGCAGTGCTCAGGGCTGCTCAGGGTGCTGGTGGTCAACGTGGCGCTGGTGGTGAGGAACCAGGAGGCTGGCTGGAATGGATCAGGAACGGGCTCCCCTCCCCGCACCTCGGAGGTTTTGTCTGCCCACACTTCCAGCGCAGGAGCCGGGCCAGTGGTGGATGATGGGAAGTCCCAGCCCTTGTTGTTGAACTCCTCGATGTACTTGAGGTCGTCCGGGGACAGAGGCGGAGTGACGTCGTCTTGGCTTTGATCGCCGTGGCGAGTTTTGTCAGGGAGGAACGGAGAGCTGTCCATTAGCCTCTGGAAGTCGCTCATGGAGCACACAGACTTCGCTCTGGAGAGAACACACACACACACACACACACACACCAAACACACATTAAAAACCAAACATTGCAACAAACACAATCTCATCTACTGTATATCCCGACTGCAGCTCTATATTTCTTTGTAAAGCAACTCAGTGGCTTTTAATGTTTTAAAAGTGTCTGAATTTTGGAGAAACACAGTGAGTTGGATCGCTTTTTCAGCATAAAAGACATTTTCAGTTATAAAGCTTTGGGGGAAACTCACTGTTACTTCAAATAACAGCTAACAGGATCAACAGCCACATCCCGAGTGACGGTTGTGTATGTATGAGCAGCAGAAATGCAGCAGGAGGCTGGATAATTTATTTACTGCCGACATCTATCACAATTCAGCAGCTTTTGGGAGAAATGTTTAGTTTGCCTGCTGCGAACAGATTTTCTGGACTGAATTTGACCTGAAGCTTTTTCACCTGAGCAGACTCCCTCCGCCCATCTCCTCCTCCGGGAACGAAGGATCAGCCTCTCTCTCTGAAATCTCATTCAGGGCCTGAAACGGAAAGGACAGAGCGTGAGGAAATAATTTATGTGCAGCAGCTTCTGGAAAAATACTAGTTTTTCTTTTAAAAGGAGTGAGATTACTTTTAAAAGCGAAACTCATCAAAAGCTCTTTGGCTGCCCACAATTTATGCTAAAGATTTTACATCTTTTGGATGTTTGGGGTGAATAATTATTTTAGAGTGAATAGTTTTTAACATTCTTTAAAATCAAACTCCTTGGGGTTGTTTTTGATATTCAGAGCTTCTACTAAATGTTTCAGGATCAAACCTCAAGATCGTTAGTCTTAGTTTGGTTAGGCAAGTGCAATTTGGTGAAGTAAAAATAAAATGTGAAGAAATGAATCTGTTAAATAATGAATGCACAATTAATAATGAAGATACTTCACTCAGCTGCTTTTTTTTCCTGCTGTGTTACATCCTGTTCTTGTTGGCCTGACTGGTTTGATGTGTTAAAGCCCCCCAGTAATGAAGGTGTATTACCTCATTCATGCAGGGGAACTTCTTCTCACTCTCCAGTCTGGAGGGCGGGGGGACCTCCAGGCCGCTGAGAGGGTCCAGAGTCAGTGCGTCCAGGAACAGGTTCTCCGTTGGACCTTTCAGTCTCGTGGCGGCCCCCTGGCCCTCCAGCATGGCCTCAGACTCAGAGTGAGAGCGCGTGGGCGGGGCGAGGACTGGGGCAGACGTACAGGGGGAGCGTGGGGAGTGCGGTGACCGGGGGGCGTTGCAGGGAATGTCCTGAGGAGAGAATACACCTCTGAATCCTGAGCTGCCATCTTTGACTTCGATGCCCTCGATGCGCCGGGAGTTCAGCTCTCTCTGCATCTGCACGAAGAATAACACAAGAAGTTATCAGTCAGAGAATTTGCTGATGTCGTAGATGAAATCACAACTGACCGGGTTTAAATACAGACTTCAACTTAGCGTACTTCAGGTAAACGTGGACTCTCCCTCCAGAATAAAGACATTAAAAATGTCTCATTCATGGATTTTGTGACAGATATCTTGTCTGTCTATGTTGGGATGTAAGCAGAGTCCAAAAAAGAGCAGCAATTTTTTAAATAAAGGTGAAATGTGTTTAACATTGTTGTACATCGTTGGTGCCACAGAGATGCTCTGGCCTGCGAAGCATAATCTCGTTTAGCTTTTACGAGACCCAAGAGTGTTTGGCTTCGAGTGAATCATACCTACTATCCATCTTTAATTACGAACCAAGGTAATCCAAGAAAGAGAGAGAAGCAACGAGGGCCATAAGTCCAATAAAAAAATATAATTTGCATCACATCCCTGGTATGATTCTTAAACATTTATAGTATAATTCTGTTCATCGGTGGGAGACTGCTCTCCCGGAGCTGAACTGATTCCTGAATATTTGGGGTCAAGTGTCTCGCTCGGGTTTAAGAAGTAAATCCACATTACTCATTCACTTTCACCCCGACAGTGTGAACGGCTCAGGGTGTGTGACTTGGGCTTTGTAGTTTGCTGCAACATTACTGAATAATGCATCTCTGCTTCCTGCTGAGTGTGACTTCATTCAGCAGTTTTCTTTTTTTTTTATTTTAGTGTGAGTTGGTAAACGTGAGAAAGTCTATTGTTTTACATGTTAAGACTCTCACACTCACATCATATTAACCAGTGCATGTTCACATTTCCTGCTCTGATCATCGGGTACAAACTAGGTGAGACTGCAGTTTGTCTCATTAAGTCTCCCAAAGGACATTAAACATGCAGTATTGGTCGGATTTTATTGTATCGCAGAGTCAAAAGAACCAAACACAACAGAAGATAATGACCATGTCACTGTTCCTCTCACATCCAATCAAAACACACAATTGGACATTGAAAACATGTTTGTTTGCTCTCAGCAACTCTCATAACGATATTAAACAAAAAGCAGAAAATCTGGTGCTAAAATAAATCAGTGAATCAGCCATTGAAGGCTTTACTGCTTCCCTGCGCTCTTTGTATCAGCCCCACAGTGAGGCCCATTGAGGATCTGCTCCAGAGCTTTTGTTCTCATCTAAACACGCTTCAACCCTCCTCATTAGATGAAGTTAGTTGTGAAATTGTCACGGCTCAGATTTAAATTTTTCTGAGCACTTTTCTGGACTTTTCATCCACATTGGCTTTGGAAGTTTGACCTTGATCTGGGAAATACAGAAGCAGGTCAGTGGCTCTTGTGTTGATTGTTTTGTTGGCTTCTGCCTCCCAGGGTCAGGTTTGACACCTTTTAAACCAACATGACCGAGTCGTCCTCCCTCCTTTCCTTACCCTCTCCATCTTGCGGTGGAGCTCTCTCATGCTGCCGTCCCACTCCTGACGTTCACGGTCGAATCGCTCCAGGAGCTCTGCCCTCTCGCGACTCCACCTCTTCTCCCCGTGCTGCAGCTTCCAGCGGAGGTCCAGGGAGGTGCTGTGGCTCTCAGCCAGCAGGCGCCGGTGCTCCTCTCGCTCCTGCTTCAAGCCAAACTCTGGGTCTTCGGCAGGTTCCCCTTCGCCGCCCTGTGCCTCCCCTCGCACTTTGCCTCTTGCCTCCTCCTCCAGCTGGACACAGAGCAGGCACAAAGATGTTGACCTGATTAGTCAATCAATGAAGTATATCACAGAATGAATATATAACAAGACATATAAACAGGGCCCATATTTGTGTGTGTGTAAGAAAAGTTACTGACTAGAACACAAGTTTGAACTAAAGATCGTGAAGACTAATCAGTGTAGATTTTAAATTTTTGAAAGTCATATGTACAAAGATTATTAAAAAAAATAATAATAATAAAGCTGCAAGCGGGCAGCTTCCTCTTTCACAGGCAAAACAGACCATTGGGGTTGTCCTATTTTTATTCTATTTATCTATTTTCTGAATATGTTTGGCATTTACTGTGGACAGCAAAAAGAATTTCATTGTACAAGGGAAAGTGTACTTTACTGTACATATGACATGAAACACTTTGAATCTTCAGTCAGGCTCTTCAGCCCACAACACACACTCTGCGGAGTCTGCAGAACAGAAGCTGTGTGAAGAGCAAGTCAAGGTCGCCTTCAAACATCATCTTACATAACTCCCATCCACAAATCAGGAGCCTTAAAACTGTCTGATTACACACTGCAGAGGGTGACATGTACAGTTATAGCTGTCGACTGAACATTGAGAGCCGAGATGTAAGACATTATAAATATAGAAGGTTATTCGGGGGTGTGAAACACGAGCCTGACTGAGAAACGACACCAACATCTGGTTATGGTGTTTAAAAATAAAGACAATCGCTACTTTTACCCACATCAAAATACACAGATGAGGATAATTCCAGCTCTGCTCTGCTCTGCTGGGCTGCGTAAACAACCTGTTTGGGGCATATTTCGGAGGTCTTAATCAGCACTGAGCACACTGGAGCAAGAAAAGGAGTCAGCCTGGCATTATCAGAAGAAAGTAAGTAAATTAGTTCTCATCAAAGCCCTGGGCGACCTTTGCTATGAACCATGTTAGAGCTCGACAGATTAAAAGCATCAGAGATAAAGAGAAAATCTTCCTCCCATAACTCAGACCTCTTAATTGGATCCCAAGTTCCCTTTTATATCAGATAAATGGGGGTTGGGTGGGGGGGACTCTGGTCTGACCCAGCAGACAAGAAACAACACGTTCAGCATCCTCACACTGATCGTCCATCTGTACCGCAAGACACACTCAGTATCCACCTCCTGCCATGAAACTTCCTCCAGACTCACGTTGTCCAATATCAATATGCACTCAGCTGCCAGTTAATGAAACCACTGTGGTTGAATACAGCAGCACCGCGAACTGGTTCATTCTTCTTTCGGGTGTTTTTATAGGAGTACATGTTGCTGTTAACTTGTGTTGCATTATACTGGGAAAATTTTTCTCACCACATAGACGCTATATATCAGAAATACCTCCCACTAAAACCTCTTTTCTGGGATATTAGAGCACAGTTTTAATTAAATGCAACTAATGAATTGGTAAACGAGTGTAATAATGAATAAATGACATAGACTTGAACTTTACTCTCAAAGCAATCGTGCATAGATTTAGAAAAAACACATGAACTCCCCTCATGACCCATCCATGTAAATATGACTGAACAGCTTTCACTGTGACTGTCTCACTTCTCTGTAAATCAAACTTATGTGATCAGTAAGATTTAAATGAGGCTGTAGTGGTATTAAACTAAAACTGTGACTTTAATAATTCTCTGTGCCACTGAATGAGCGAGCTGTGTTTTCTCTGCAGAGCTGTGAATGCCGGGTTCAGACAGATCCTGTGTAAAAATGCACGAGTATCATTTATTCATTTCAAGTCGACTGTTGTGTTGACTCACAGCATCTGTGCTGTCACATCAAGCTCCAGAAAAAAACAAAAACAAAACAGAAACAACAAAGCAAGAACAATGTCGGGTCGCCCAGTAAAGTTC
This sequence comes from Remorina albescens, assembly GCA_034769265.1. Classification (NCBI taxonomy): domain Eukaryota; kingdom Metazoa; phylum Chordata; class Actinopteri; order Carangiformes; family Echeneidae; genus Remorina; species Remorina albescens. The sequence continues at coordinate 4,589,621 of CM068478.1, read as the reverse complement.
AACCAGGCTTAACTTTTGCTGCAAACACGTCTTAATCCCTTCAGATTGATCCGAGGTCATTCACCTGCAGCAGCCGTCGCAAACAAAGACAAAACATTGATCAGTGACGACTTTCCCATCATCCTCAGTGTTGCCTTATGTACAGTATAAGCTCCGCCCCCTTTTGTTTTTTTCTTAATGGCGTGTTCTTTTTAAATATTGACTGTTTATAAAAACGGACATAAACTCCAGGCTTGCAAAATTTATTTAATGACCATCACGGGGCGACTTTACTGGTTATAAAAAGAATTGAAGTCTATGGGAAAATGGCCCTACTATTCACTTGTTGCTGTTTGTTGGTTGTTTATGCTTTCAAAAAAAAAAAAAAAAAAAACCCAATATGGCGATGGCCAAATTACAAACTGAAGGATCTAAAATAGCAGCTCACAAACCGATGTGCGACTTCACAATTGGTTGGCCCATGGTTTTATCCCTTGATGTTGTGTGAATGTTTTAATTTGATGGAGAAGGTGAACACTTTGGATCTTGGAGGCTTTTATTACAACTGCAAATCGAAATATTTCTGATAAAGACAAGCAGCCTGGGATCAGCTTTCATGTGCTCCAATCTGTTGAGGTGTAGACAGTTTGTTCCTAATCTGTGAAGTATTTACACAGTACAGGAAGAAAAATAGGCTGTAGTGCTAAATGAATTTGTTTTCCCATCGACAGCCTTCTACAAAGTGAAAACATAGCTTTCATTATTGTTTTATTGGATGCTAATCTTAATGGGTGAGGGGTGTTTATATTTGAATTCTGTCCATTTGTTTGACAAATGAGTCACAACTTTGAGCTCTTATTCATCTTGTAATTACATTTTTAAATGACACAGCTCAATCTGAGGATGGAGGTAAAATTACAGGTAAAGAATGAGGTTAACCTGATTTTGGTATTGTTTGGATTTCATCCGGACAGAAGAAAATGTGTTTACTGTTGTCTTGCTGCTTATCGACGGCACCGCTACTTTCCTACACCAGATTGTGCTCCGTCCCTGTAAAGGTTGGCACTGGGACGCCATCTGTACCTGAGCAACCTGGCACTTCATCTCTGCCCACTTGACCTCCCAGGCGGCTTTGTCGTTGGCGTAGGACTGCTGCAGTTGCCATCGCCGCGTCTCCTCCTCACGCAGCTCCTCCCGAAACTCCTCCAGCAGCGTCCGCAGGGCCTGGAGGACCCGGCGGTTTTCCCCGAGCTGCCAGGAGAAGGACCACACAAAGCAGTCAGTGTGGGAAAGGTCAACCAACACACATCCACACACAGCAAGTTCTCTCCTTATCCTGATATTTGTGTTGAGCTTGTCCTCAGTTTTTATCTCTGTCCTTTGTTTCTCTTTAAAGCTTTCTGGTATGAACCTGCTTTGTAAGTGCTTTATAAATCAATTTGACTTGAACTTCCTGACTCCCATCTGCCTCCTGCTCTACTTGTCCTGTCCCATCCATCCCATCCTCAGCTCCTGGCTGAGAACAAAACATGTGTGCAGCAAAAATGATGCTGCTGATTAATTTTAGGCCGATTATGTTGCAGGCGGTTCAAGATATTTCAAACAACTAAACCTCCGGCCTGGAGGCTGGAGGCTCCATCAGTGTGTCCTCAGAGAGGTGTGTGGATGGCAGTTTGTCTCTGGTGGCCCTGGGGCTTTTGAGAGTCATCACATTTTGGGAGGATGCCCTAAAGCACAAAAGTAGTCTGAGAGTAAAACATCACCTAGAGGTATCACTTCTGCAATATGAGCTCAGCTAATAAAAGACTGGAACAAGTTAGTCCAATATTTTTGTCACAGGACAGATACAACTACAAAATACAGTCCCTTATTATTCTTTTGAATGTCGACTGTTGTGTATCTGAAAAAATACCATCTGGGTATCACTTTGTAAATTGAGCGCTGAAAATAAAGATTAAAGGTAACTATTAGGTAAAAGGTAAAAGATGGAGGTTCCTTTTTAAAGGGAAAATAGAGAAATTAGCAGCAGGGTATCTTGATAGCTAGCTAGCGTACATCTCTGTGAAGAAACAGAGAACGACAAATTTCTTTTCTTTCTTCTAAAACAATTGCGAAGACATTTACAGCTTTATACAGGATTCTTGCTGTCATAAGATTCAGTCTTTTACATTTTTGCCTTCATCTGGAGCATTATTTTACCAGAGCTGAATAATTACTGAATATTATTAATCAAAATAAGCGCAGACTGCAGGAGCTGGTAAAATATGTGACAGCAGAATAAAGCTTTGTGGTGCTACAGAGATTCTCCACTCTGAAAACCATGAAGCAACACGTGAGTTTGGGAAAAATGATATTATGGCTTTAAGAAATATCTCTCTATATATAGATATTATTGCAGGAAAATGACATGTGTGCCCTCCAGCAGTGTAGTCATAAATAAATCAGAGAACCTCTGACATTGCTTGAGAGCACCAGCAGTGGTCAAAAACTCCTCGGGGTCTTTTTGATGAAACAGGAAATAAGAAATACTGACAGTGGAGTAAAAAAATAAAATAAAATACAATGAATCCAATCTGGTGTGTGAATAAAAGTAAATATCAAATTGATGTGGGTATCAATTAGATATTTCCTTTTATTCTGTTTCAATTATGACTTAAGAGCAAAGGAGAGTCTGCTTATTTAAACTGAATGAAATGAGTGCCCCCCCATTATAATAATAATAACAATAATAATAATGAGTAATTAGAAGACGATATAATCACATTAAAATCCTACATGTAATTTAACAAACGTGTCTGATAGGTCAGTTCTCCGGTCTACTCGTGACACCTCGCAGGCTACTCATTAATAATAAGAGAGGAGACCCATCCATGTGATCCTCTGGGTCACTGATCAGAATGGCTTCAACCATTAAAATAATTTCTCTCACTATTTCAAATTTGTTTTTGGAACTGTTCACATTGTGAATTATTAAAACCACCAATAATTCAGTGATCAGATTTATTCTAATGCACTGAGGAGAGTTTTCGCTTCTAAATACGAGGAACGCTCACAACCGCTGTGGGAAAAACCTCTTATCTCTGACTTGGAGTATTTAAATAGACCTCAGCACCTCTGCAGTATCAGACAGAGGCCCTTTTGGGATGATTGGATGAAGATTTTTCCTCAGAAGTTTGTCCCTAAATTCTCTCCAAGACCTCTTGAATGGTTGACTTAACAAACTATCATCTCGCTTTGGTTTCAGTAACTATCATCTGTGTTTGCTCTGCTCTTCTCTCCGCTGTAGTGGTCATGTGTGAGAACGCTTACAAAAGCAAGTCTGCATTTCTGCTCTCCCGCATTAAGCTGAATGCGGTCTACTGGGAAGGCTGCTCGGACTACACCGACAATGTCAGATCGCTGTACAAACCATTTTTATGATGTTTAGGAAAAATCAAAACACAAGACAGAGTAGAGCACTTACAACTTTTCAATAATGCATCCAGCCCAAAATTCTTTACTTGAACAGAAAGCAAAGCAGTCAACAGACGTACTGAAAGCTGATCTCAACACATACAACGTCTCGGCAGCCTCAACAGGCAACATGGCTCTTTTTTGTCTCTTTAAACTGCCTGTAGTCTAAATAGTTATCTGGGTCAATCATCCCCAAACGGATCCATTGAAAACCTGCCAAGGCCTGTCACTGGTGCACAATGAAAACGAAAGAGAAACAACGGATGTCCAAATCCAAACTGAGTGAACAAATTTACTGGAGAAATGTATGACATAATTTCTTTACACTACAAGTTTACAGTTACGCTGTTCATCAAATGGAGAAAAATCTACCCTGCACTTATTACTCAATTTGTATTTGATATAAAGTTTTGCTTTGTTACAGGCAGGCATTGAATTAAGTAATTCTGACTTATAAAATAACAATAAATACTTATTGAAATAGACCTTTAAATATTAGTTTCTTACCATGGAATTGGTTTTGGTAAAAAATATTTTTGTTGACCTACAGAGTGAAGTGAAGACGGTAAATGATCAGGTACCTGTCTCTGATGCTGCAGGTGCTGATCAGGCGACGGCAGAGGGATGATGGGCCCCAGATCCGGTCCCTCCCCTGGAGTTTGTGGTAAACACAGTCTGTCGTCTCGATCCGACTCTCCCTCCACCTGCTCTGTTATCGCTCCCAGCTCTGGGATGCCCTCCAACTTCTCAAACTGGAACAGACGATAGAGCCATAAAAAGCTGCGCTTCAAATCGTGTACCAACACAATGTGTTCCACGCTCAGTCAGCGAGCCTATCCCAGCATGCATTGGGTAAAAGGCAGAGACGATGAGTCTTTTAAAGGTCCATCACAGAGCCTGTCCATAAGGGATGGCTGGTTTTCACAAAGATTTATAAAACCGATGGCTGAACAGGTGTCATTCAAAGGTTTCTTTCACTCTTAGAAATGAAATTCACTTCAGAAAACTTTGTGCTGCTCGGATTCAGCCTTTCAGTATTGACAGCTTTCCTGTCTATACTGCTGATGTATCAGAACTGAATCAACCACATTCAGTTGGAACTCAACCTCTGATGAAATAAAGCAGCACGGCGTGAAATTGTAATTGTAACAGGACTGATGGGATTTGTGTTTAAGACAACCATAAAATAAACTGTGAGAGAAATCATATCCAGCACAACTGAGAAAAGATCTGCAAACACAGAAACTCAACGAAAAAATCCCCATCATCCAAATGGCTCTGGGAACTCTGGGGAAGTCTGAGGAGACACAACAGCAAAACACAAATCTCACAAATTACAAGTTTAGTCAACTAGAAGCCTGAGGGGACAACATAAAAAAATGGCGCATGTATTCAATCGATGATAAATGGAGTTGCTTGATCACTCTGGAAAGCAGCTCCTTCCACGGAGGGAGGATTTACTGCAGGAGTGGTTTAGACTCCATTTGTCTTAGCTAGCTGTTCCTGGAAAACTGGTAACAGGATAGATCCACAAATTTTTTATTCCAACATCTGAGGCCAAAGAGTGATTTTTTTTTTCAAGAAAAATTGACCAAGAAATAGAAGAAGCTTATTTATCTTTCAAATCATCATCTATCAAAATCAAAAGCTGGGAAGTAACAATTATTATGTGAACACAAAGCGAGAAGTTCATCCACAGAACAGTGAGCAGAACAGAGAAACCTCTCAGCCAAAGAATATCAGTGTGTTAACAGTGAAGTGATAGTTTAACATTTTTCTGTGTTCAGGTTCAGCTACAGAAGAACTAAAGACAGAAAAATCCACTTAGCAAGAACAGCAGCAAAGAGTTTAATATCTTTTAAAAAAAAAGGCCTTTTCTCTCAAGTTTTTTTTCATCTTATTAATTAGCAAAGGATTTTCTTCACAACTTCAGTGTCCCCTTGCTATCAGAGTTCATGTTCATGTTCTGGTTCCTGATGGATTGATTGATTTTTTTTTTTTAAACCACCATCCAACCCAACTCATCAAGCCTCCGACTCACCTCTTGGCGCGCCGTCTCCCCCTCAGAGTCGTCTTTGCGGCTGAGCCTCCAGTGCATAAGGATCCACCTGAGCTTCATGTAGAAGATGATGGTGTTGCGTCTGAAGAGGCGGACCTCTTGCTGCAGCAGGGACCTCTCCTGAGCCCAGGGGACGTCATGACTCTGAAGGCCCTGCAGCTCCAGACCTCCACGCTTGGCCTCTAAACGCAGGAGCTCGTCGTCCTGCGGTGACAAAGATCAGGACAGAAACTGGAGAACGTAACTGGGCAAAAGTTTCAATCCAGAACTGTTTACCGTTCATGCATTGGATTGTAAAGCTAATGCAATAATTATCATTACTTTAAAATGATTATATTTTATAATAAAACTTTAGCTCCTCTTTACCAAAAAATGTATGATTTAATTTGTGTTATATACAGTTGTTTATATTATTAATCATTAGGTCCATTAACTGTCAGGAAATAAAAGACACTTCTGATCATAAATTGACATGTTGAAATGATTGGCCAACATCCCAAATGTCAAACATTTAGTTCGACATCAGTAGGCTGAGAAAACTGGAGGGATATTTACATTTGAAGAGCAAGAATCACTATCAAGTTATTGAGGTGATCTTCAGTTAAATTTCTGACGTGATCTTGTGTGCTTAACTTGACCAAAATATAATAATAATAATAATTATATAATAATCTCTTTGTAAGAGTAGTTGTCATGTTAATTATATTTTCATGTTTTTGTCAGGCTGCAAGAACAAAGCAACGTTTTTACTGAAATCCAAAACTTTCTTCCCTCCCAAGTGTTGGAGGTGTGATACTGCTGGCTTTATGTTCACGGTGATAATATGAAGGAGCTCAAACATGGTGAGACGGACTGCGTTGTTGTACCTGAGGCAGAGAAACAGCGGCCTCCCGCTCCTCCGTCGTTGCTCTCAGCCTCCGTTCGTGATCCAGACGAAACTGGATGTCAGAAACCGGCGTGTCCCGGAGCTGGACCCACAACAGCACAGTCCACAGTTACTTTAGCAACACTTTGGTTGAGTTACACAAACACAACACAAACTGGGATTTGTGTGTGGCATATTGGTTTCTTTATTTTCTGCAGCTAAACAAAAAAATTCAAGAGGCAGGAATGGAAAATCCCAAAATGAGATTTGGCCTTCACACAAGTACAAATTCATTAGAACTACAACGTCTCATGATCAATATTTAATGCTGCCCATTTTCTGGATGGACTAATTATTTCTTCATCTCCAAACATCAAAGTAGTGCCTGACATTTTGGGAAAAATGCTTGCTCGCTATTTTGCCGAGGGTTAAATGAAAACATTAATAGCTCTCTCACGTCTGTATGTTAAATACATAAGTGTAGTGTGTCGCTTTTTAGCTTTGAGACTGGAAACAAATGCAACAACTGATGTGGCTTGATCCGAAGGCCGAGCTTCTAATGTTGACTAATTAAAACATTATACCTCTTGTTTCTCTGCGTAAAGTGTAAAAATTGGATATGATAATTTCCCAATGGGTTATGTACTTTTAGGCAGCATTAACTTCCTGGAGTCCCTGAACTCGGCCTCCTGCTGAAGACACACAAGAAACGGCCAACTGGGATTTTACTGTATGGATTAAATTGTAATGAGCTTTCGAGGCGCTGCTCGCTGGATTCTGCGGACAGAGCTGAGCAAGATGTTTTTAAGTTTTTATGCTAAGCTAAGCTAACTGTGGTTCTGCTTCATGCACAATCTATTCACTGTTTTCATCCGGTTCTTAACAAGGAAGCGAAGAGGCACGTTTCCCAAAATGTAGAATGATTTCATTTAGTCAGCTGCTACCTTCTCTGGATCAAGACAATAAACAGTTTTGTTTTTTTTTTTTTTAATTGATGAGTTTACTCGATTGGGACTGCGTTACTCTGGTGAGACATCTGAAGCATTTACTGCCTTAAAACTTTGTCATCTAAAAAAATGATTCATAGACTGAAAATAAAACATAACTAATAAGCCATTAGTTGTCTTGTATCCAGTATTAGAAAACCAGATAACTGAAGTAGGAGTTTAACAGATGTCAGCTTTGATAGTTTTTACAGGTGATAAAATGCTCAAAGGGAAATGAGATGTGCATGTTTATGGTATTGAATGTAATGATACTTCTTTCCAAAAAAAAAAAAAAAGAGGTGCAGAGTCAAAATTGTGAAATTTCTGCAGCTTCAAAGATGATTTCTTCTCTTTGCTGCGCCGGGACTTTCCTGCACTCTCCAACAGTAAGTTGAGCTGTTCAGTGTGCACTGACCCTCGATCACCTCTCTGTCCAATGTCAAATGCAAATCACGCAGGCCGACAGTGCTGCACTAATCCCACCACATCCTAGCTGCTCTCCCATTCATTAATTTCACCTCAGAGATTATACTGCGGCAGAAAGCAAAAAGGAGTCCACACCCATCTGCCATGACTGTAACTGTAATAGATATGTGTTGCATCACCGCTGCCAGCGCTCTGCATTACTTAACGGTGGGCAACTTCTCTACAAGACAAGAATGAGGCAGCAATTATGAATCACAGTGTCGTGCAATTATACGGCCGGTTTATTAAACAACCGGTTCACTGGAGGGTTTAACAGACCTGAAGCAACGTTACCATTCGCCCCTTTGATTTTCTGTGTGTGTGTCTGTGTGTGACATTAACTCTAAAGTACAATATACTGAGTCACAGGGCATCACTACAAGCTGAGACATCAGCTGTAACGGCTGGGTGACAAATCTGCAGCTGTTTTGATGAGCAAATAATCATTGTTGTTGTTTTTATGCAAAATGTCAAATATGTCCATCTGAAAATATAAACAAAATCATTCACAGATTAACTGGAAAAAACAAACAAACAAACAAACAAAAGAAAAAAAAGTACGATGCAATCAACTTCAAAAGAAGTAAATCACTCACAAATGCCCAGGGGCTCATTGCAAAATTAAAGAAAGGAGAAAAAAAAAAGCTAGAAGAAAGTGCCAAATTAAAGCTGAAAATAAACTTTAGTGGCTGTGGGAGTGGATATTTAGTGCGAAGGCAGAGTGAGTGAATGAAGTGAAATCGTGTTCAGCATCAAAAAGTCACTGTGGCTGGAGTCAGTAGACATGCTGGACTGAGTGGCCTTCTCATATCAATGAAACTAAGTGAACTCTTCAAAATCAGTTTTTAGTTTATGTCGTAAAAAAAACACTGGCTGATTATCATTTTCTGAACTGAAAAACAAATAAACTCTAAATGTGGCAAGTCAAACTTCTCACATTTGAACGACACCTGTTATCAGTTACTTCACTGAGCAGTAATTATTTCCTTATTTCTTTAACAACAGACAAACAAACACTCCAAAAATAAACCCCTGAATACTGATTCTGTGCTGGGTCAAGTTGGATGCACCGATTCTTTCCGCTGCATCAGTTATGGACCGGATGTGAAGGACCATATTGAGTACAGATTCTTTTACAGTGCCATGTTAAAAAAAATAATCAGCTATATTCAGGCATTAACGGGGGTAAACTTAAATCTCATGTTAGAACAGATGAAAATGACGCTGAGGATTTTTACTGCAGATACGAAGAGCTGAGCTCTTATGGGATCGATACTGGAAGAGGGAAAGTTGGGTGGGTGGAGTATGCATGCATCAGTATGTTCAGTTAGTTTTTTGGGGTTGATTTTTGGAGTGTCCATTCAGCCTGTGGAGCTGCATTTTGTTACTCTGCACTTAAGAAATTGATGTGATTTTGGTTTGAGGGATCCAGATTACTGTTTTCGACAGTGGAGCCATCGTTAACTCTGTCCCACAGGTGGAAGGGGAGATGGAGGAGGGAGGAGGCACTGACCTCTGCTCTTAAAGCCAGGGGCCTGTGGTACCTAGTGAATCCCGCGGCTCCCCTGCTCTTGGCCTGGCCCCCACCCTGGCTCTGGCTCTGCGGCTCCACGCCTCGCTCCTGTCCTAGACGCCACTCCAGCTCATCCCTCTGACCGGACTGTGAGTGACGTGGGGTGGGAAAGGGGAACGAAAAGGGGCGAGGGGGGTGGCAAGTGTGGAGGATGGGTGTGAAGGATTAATGGGATGGGGGGGTGACAGGTGCAGGGAGTTGTGGTGGTGGTGGCGTCGGGGAGACATGTGTGAGGTGGATTGTGGACAAAACAGACAGGAGATAACAAACGGGTTGAGGGGGACGAGGAAAGAAAGTGGACGGGAAAAGAAACAAAAATAAAACAGAGAATGGGTAAAGAATATAAGCTGAGCGGGGAAAAATCAACTAACAGACTACACGGTGTGGAGAAGAACAAACGGACTAGAGTACGAAGAAAAGCGCGAAGAGAAAGACCAACTTAAACATGACGGCGTATGAGAGAGATGAGAAGAGAACGAGAATGAGGATGAACAAAATCATGGGCTGAAACATCTGGCGGGAACACAAAGAGGAACAAAGAGAGGGAATCGGGGGGGAAAAGAATGCAAAACACTTGTTATGAAGCGCATGCAATGAGGGATACATGAGTCCAAACCAACAGCTGAGAGATACCACAGCAAACTGCAGAGCGAGAGCTAGCACGCTAAAGGTTTCCAACACATGCCCGTGCACAGCCGTGTGTGTCGTAGCAGCAGGTAACTAAAGAAAGTTGAACCTTGAGCCTGCATGATGCACATTGGGGGGGTTTTTTTTTCAGACATTACAGCATTTAAAATACACTGGAGGCATTTTCAGCGGAGCTTGAAGCTAGCGCCGTGCTAGCCGCGGCCCTTTGCAGCAGACTCTGTCCAGCTAACAGGAAGTTCACACAACCACGGCAAAGAAGAACACAAACGTGTTTAACATTCACCAAAGGAAAAAGAAATAAATTAAATTCAGATGTTTTCTCCCTCAAATTTTTACTTTTCTGTCTTCTAATTCTGAGAAGCTATTATCTCATATGTTTGATACTTTCCCCTCATAATTACAAGATCTGTATTTGTGAATTTTACTTCATGGTCTGTTGATCATAACATCATGTTATAGTAAATTTTTTTGTCTTCAAAATGACATATGCAATTAAATATTACTAAATTGTTATATGCTAGTAGTGATATAAAAGAAATTGTTATCACAAGACAAGAACCTGAATCTCCTTCTTTATATGTAACACTATAATCTCACACAAAATCTCTAGATCACAAATTTAATTCAGACCTTGATGTTGTTTAGACACTTAGAACAATGAGAGTGTTTCTCATAATTGCATGATGTCATTTTTACTGCAGGAAAAGGTTTTATGAGATGATCACACAGCAAAAATATCTTAACAGGAAAACAGATTCCTTCAATCACAAAGTAAACAGATCGGAATGAGATATTTCCTCGTGATTAAAAGCTGCTCAGACTTAATTACAAGGTACACAAGTCATCATTTTTATGATAAAAATATTATTTCACAAGACTTACAAGATGAGCAGTTTTTTACAAGATAATGTCCACATAAAAATCTTGTATTAAAGAAATACAGATCTTGTAATCAGACAACATACGTATCAAATCGGAGACTATTTGGATTGTAAGATGTCACAAAAATGATATATGGAGAATATCTTAATAACTTTGAATGAAAATATATCCAGATCAAAATCTGAAAAGATACAAATGATGTTATCACAAGATAAATGTGGTATTATTATAAAAGGGGTGAAGTTATGAAGAGAATAATGATGAGACATCTAAACTTTTGTTCTTGTGAATACCCTTTTTAAACTTTTTTGGCTTTAACATTTAAAACTCAAACACTCTTCAACTCCGTCCTCAATAACTGTAAATGGACGGATTCCTTATTGTTTTAAAGAGGTGTTGTTGGTGCTGTGGTTAGCTTTGACTAAACCACCCAGCTTCACCCAGACTAACCAGTGAGTCCCACAGGCAGCGGAGCAAAGCAGAAAGAAGTCATTGGACAGAATGAGTATGGAGGCAGCTTCAGTCTATTATCGCTACAAAGCAGACTGCATTCTTGCAATGAGAGTTTTGTTTTTTTTTTTTAAATACAACAGTTAAAAAAAAAAAAGACATCTTGCATGTCTGTATCTGACCATGCAGCACAGAGATAATGAACCTGCATCAGAAGAGTAAACAGTATGTTGACATGTTGACTTTAACTAAGCTGCAGAAAGCAGGATGCCAGCCAGCGAGGGTCCTCCACAGACAGCTCACACAGCGCCATGCAACTCTGGTTTAGACTCTTTTTGGTTGAACAGTGGTTTGTTTTAGTCGGTGCAATTATTTTATAGCTTGTTTCCTTGGCAACACCATGGAGTAACCAATCCCACGTGTGTGTTTGTGTGTGTGTGTGTGTGTGATGATATGTCGTGCAAACATCACAGCTACAACATTTGTGTGTCATAATGAGTCATACAAATGATAACATTTTGTAGCTCAGCTGTAAAGGGATAAATATTTGCTAGTAACATGCAACAATTCACTGTCAAGGAAAAATTGTGAATCAAGCCAAATGGAAGAAGCTGCCATAACTCCTTTAGTACTTACTCCATTCATACCAAGCACCCTTTCAAGCACCCTCCTATGCAGCCTCCCTGTGCCCTGGCTGACTGGAAGCAGGGCAGCTGCAGACAGTGAGTGCAGGGAGGGGGAGGCAGGCAGGGCTGCTGGCTATGAGGATGTGCATGGAGATGCAGATGTGAATGTGGCAGCAGCAGGAAGCAATGGCGGTGGCGGTGGTTCAGGGGAGGGGTAGCGGTGGCGGTGGAGCCATTGTGGTAGAGCTGGGTGGCTCATGGTGGAGCGGGGTGGCCTGATATGTCACCCTGCACTGGCACTGGAGGTCTTGGGGGGGGGGCTATGGAATCTCTCAATCTCAATTTCCTGCTACAGCTTTAAAGGATAAGTTCGGACTTTATCAATGTAACGACGTGCCATCGGTCCAGTACTGAAAACCACAATCACAGTCTTGTGTTAGGATTGGACAACCTGATGCCTACATCACCCAAAATGCACCTTGACCTGTTTGGTCAGAGCTTCAGGTGTGAAACTAGTAGCAGCTAATGTAGCTTTGAGCTGCTAGCCTCAAGTAGAGATGAGTCTGGTCTCCAGAGGTCTGAATGACTTTGTCCTCAGTTCAAACTTCTGCTGGAGCCACAAAAGGCTTTTCCACAGATGTGGTAGTTTTCTCAAAGACCTCGAAACAGACTTTAAAGGGTAAAAACTACACACTTCTTTGTTAAGAGTGTGTTTCTGCAGAGATCAAACAGTGTGGATTTTGTCCCTCATTTCTCACTCTGGTGTCACACTATATCGTATAAGGAGGGGAAAGGATTACATTGACCACAACTCTCTCCACACACATATTGCATTAATCTGGACCTGATAAAAATTCGAACCTATCCTTTAAGCCAATTTAATGAGATTCCCATTGACAAGTAGCGAGCCTGTAGGTAGTGTGTGTGTGTGTGTGTGTGTATTATATTTATGTAGCGCTGCAACATCTCTACTTTTTTTTGTTTGTTTGTTTCACACATTGCTGATTTAGGATCTCATTTAATAAATGGTCAACTAATGACTGCACTTTTGGCCCATTTAAATCAAACCTGAGTAAATTCAAATACACTGGCGCTCTCTGTATTTGGATTATGTTGACAATTTAACACAATTTTGCAAACAAATTAATTTTGCCATCTGCTGTTATGAATCAATGAAGCCATCTGTTGTGATATTTTTCTTGTCTTAATCTTTTTTTTTTTTTCCTCCTGCGGCATGACATTATCTGCACACCCAGGTGGGCCGATTTTGAGGTTGAATGCTTATTATTTTTCATCCAGTTTGCAATGGCCAAAAGAAAAACTGAACTGACCCCCTTATTCATCGTGGCCAACTGGTTAAAGGGCCTTTCAAGGGCCTTAAATATCTAAATGTACAGATGTGACCTTAAATGCAGTAAAAAAGGTGAAGGAAGCATATTGACTGAACTTACCTGCAAATCTGTCACCAGGTCTCTACCAAACGTGCCGATGGGAGAGTCGCGGGACATGGAGGTGACTGTGGACAGGAAGCTGCTTGACTCTGTGAGATTTGGCATGGGTGACAGATCATCTGTCCTTTCTCGCAGTCCCTCCCCCACATGGTCCAGCTTCTCCACAAAGATGTGGAGCTCAGTGCGGAAAGCCTTCATACGAGTGTTGATGGTATCCAGGACGTGGGTGTCTGGTTTGGATCCAGACGTCGCCCCTCCATCCAGGCTCTCTCCGGTTGTCACCAGCAGCCTGCCCTCGAAGATCAAGCTGTCGGTGTCCGTGATCAGCCGGTCAACCGTCTTCCCGAGCCTCTCCGCCTCTCGTTTCACGTTGCTGAACGACTCCCGTTCTTCCCTCCTGCGACTGGCCAGTTCGGTGGTGCTGAGCTCGCTGCCGTCTGATGGTTTGATGCTTCCAAAACCTGAGGTGGTGGTTGTCTTCTCAAACATGTCTTCAGAGTCGCTTTCGCCTCCAATGGGGCCTTCTCGCTTAGGGTGGAGAAGAAGAAGTCGACCTGTCTCCTCGTCCTCGGCGGCTTCTCGACGGCCTGCGTCGCTCTCTGCGTCGCTATCTCGAGGGCTGCCGGTGCGCAGGCCGAGGTGCGCGGCGAGGTCACAGCGCTGGACGTTTGATATGAGGACCCGGTTCTCGTACTGCAGCTTCATCACCTTCCCACTCAGCTCGTTGATCTGCATCCTAGCTGACTTCAGCTCCTCCATCATCATGCCGCCGCTGGAGCCGTTTCCATTTCCCCCGTTCCCGGGTTTAAACAATCCTCCTTCACTTCCTTCCTCTCCAACTGGCCCGGAGCTGCTGCTGGGGCCATATTTGAAGCGATTGAGTTCGGATGTCAGCTGCCTGTTGTGGTCTTCGATCTCTGAGATGGAGCGTCGCAACAGCTCAGCCTCTTCCTCCACAAACTGGAGATGGCGACGGAGCTCACTGGCTGACTCCAGAGCGTCGCCTCCATATGGCGACGAGGGCATGCTGGAGAAGGGTTCCCGCCCGAAGCAGTCCCTTTCATACTGACACCGGATGTCTTCGTTTTCTGCCCTCAGGCTGCGGTTCTCCACCTCCAGCTCCACGATCTTCCTGCCAAGGATGTTGGCCTCCTCCTCCACCAGCTTCAGCCGTAATCGCAGCTCAGCCTCTCGGGTGGTATGAGGGCCTCCACCGGAGCACTCAGCCAGAGGAAGGGGACTGTCCACGTCCCCGTATATGGACTTGTACTTTTGCAGCTCTTGTTCCAGTTCATCCTTCTCGCGACCTAGCTTCGCCATCTTTTTCCTCATCAAGCCAGACTCCTCCTTGGCGAACTGGAGCTGGCACCTGAGGTCTGCGCTGTCCTCCTACGAGGGTGGCAGAAATGAGAATGACACAATAAGATGTTTCAAAACTGCAGTAACGTAAGGACAGTTTTAAGCTGTTATGCTCAACTTATTGGCCCATCTGATGAGTTTGGTAACCTGATGAATTTAGGACTTTTTTCAATCTGTCTTCTCTTTGGAGCACAGCGGTTTTTTTGCAGAAGAAAAGCTCCCTGCTGCAGCCAAAAGTAACACTTTGAGAGCAGAAAGACGGGACCAAAACATTGGAGCTGCAGCCTAAATAGCTAAACAGTGACATGAAACTGACTGTGGAGCTTCAGAAAACTGAGCCGGGCTGCTGACTGAGACGATAATTCTCTGTAGGTTCATCACAACATGTGGATATATAATTAAAACAAGAATGAGCATTATTACTCCTTTGGTGCTCCGGTGAGTACATGACAGCAGGCCATATCGAGGTTTGATTTTTATTTTCTTTATTTGCATATGTGCAAACATTACAATTATAATCCATATAGTTTTCTTCTCTTTTTATGTGAAGTAAGAAACCAATCAGGAGTTTATGATGAACCTAAATGTAAAAGAAAGATCAAATAAAATAGCAGTGAATGTGAACTAAAGGGCTGAAAGTTGATTATAAAGTTAAAGAAGTTTATAAAAAGAAGCATCAGATCAGCCTTTCTGTTTCTGTCCCAACATTTCCTTCAACATTAAATATTTTTTTTATATTGAAATTCAGGAAGTATGTTCAGAAAGTATTTACCTGACTTGTGGACTTCTTGTCTTTGAATGTTTCCCTGCTTCCTCGTCTCCGCAGAGCAGTCTGTAAAAGCCAGAGCAAAAAGAGGAAAGCTGTCAGACATAGCTGAACTCAAGCACTTCGCCCATCTTTAAGTATCAGTCCTCCTTCGACAATTCATGCTGGTGCTGCATGTCGGAGATGGAAACTGAAATACAACATTATGACACAGATTATAGCAATAAAACACGCTTCGTTAATCCAATGGTGAGGATTGCTGCAGTTTTGAGAAGCTATTGATTGTTGCATCATAAAGACAAAGTTCATGACTGACCCTCAATAATAATAATAATAATAATAATAATATTCTCTAATAATAATGGTTATAGGGACGTTCTATTATTGTACAGAAACGCAGTATGGCTTACATATGACACCGAAGGGGCAGAGGGACATTAATCCACGTGGATGTGTTCCATAACATTTCCATCAGGGAGGAAACATTAATATAATTAATATTAAACATAATTATCACTGCTTGATTCCTCTACATGCTCATGGCAGGAGTGTGAATCAAAGGCCAACAACTTTTAGCATGCGAGTCCGACTGGGGGTGAGTGGAGCCTCAGCGTCAGGGCAGTAAATGTGATTCATCAGTTGTGATGTCATTTCTGCTCAGCATTAAGTGTCGTACAGATGACGAGAATGTGCTGTCATGTTTTTTTGTTGTATGCTGCAGCACAGTGCTTTAGATCCCATTGAGGGCTCAGTGTGACAGGCCTCTTATCCTGGCTCAGATTCAGTGACACATGGTGCTTCCACAACGCTGTGAGGGGGAAAAGCATCTGTCCGTCCAGCGGGGAAATCTGTCCTCCAGCTAATACTACAGTCGCCATCGCACGCAAAGCCTGGATAAAACAGGGCCCTCCGCACGCCAGCTTAGTCTCACCCTCCGAATTAAATCATTCACTTTTATCCAGTCTGCTTCTGCTTACATTGGCTGCAGCTCCAGAGACAGTAGGAAGAAGGGAAGAAGAGAGGGAGAAGAATAAATCCCCCCTCCATAAAAGAGTGCAGCAACAGACTGCTGCGCCAGCACAGCTATCTAAAGGTACTGACGATAAGTTAAGTCACTGCCTGGCTCCTTCCGAGGAGGCAGAAATTGATATAAATATTTCTGATCTCAAACTTGCATCTTATTTCATCATGGCCATACTCCAAAATAAGGATTTTACTCAGTCTGTTCTGAATGACCGGTTTCATTCAAGCAGGTTAATCAGTTTATTTTTACTGTTTCAACTGATGCTCAAACTTACTAGGACTTTACTTGATCAGCGATTTCAATAATAATTTCAGCTCCAAATCCTCCTCCTGTGGATCAGAGTGAGGGATAATCATTTTTTATTCCTCTTTTCTTTAGGTAATTTAGCATTAGTAGTTTACTTTCACTGCTCTCTCCTGAAATTTAGTGTTACATTTTTTAACTGCCCCAAAGTCATACATAAAATCTGAAAATAATTCTACACACCGTAAATATAAAACGATAATAATAAGTTAATGTATTAACAGAGAAAAAAGCCAGAATAATATCAATCACATTCCAGCTTGTTCCAAGAAACTACCAGTTGATCGGAGAAACATAAAAGAAGCTAAATTCCCAGATTCATCACATTCCCTGTAACTCTAGGAAAAAATGTTTAAACTTGTTTGTCTGTATTTTAATTTGTATTCGCATGTATTGTCCTTCTACCAAAGACCTTAAACAAACAACCGTATCACAAACTTAAAAGGTAAATAAATTGGGGATTAGAGTAATTGCTTGTACAAAAAAGTGTGTGTGTCAAAGAGAGGGGAGGATTTGTTCTCCCCTTTCTGAGAGAAGCTGTAACTTTCATATTCAGCCGTTAAAATGTTTTATGTCTTCATTAAAACAAACGCTCATTGGGAGTATTTAGGCATTTCATTTCTGATACATGTTAACATCAACAGTGTTATTACTTTAGAGTCAAATAGAGTTTTACTAACACCACAGTTCAACCACTGGACCTAAAAGTGAAGACTTGATGTCCTCCCTGTTGCTGTCAGGGGTCAGACGTTTGTCATTGTGACATTACTGCTTCGCTCTGGACTGACGACCGAATTAGCGGTTTTTTTTTTTGTTTTTTTTTTACTGTTCATGCATGACCTGTTTCTGAGTTCAAGTATTTATTCAAATTGCCACTTGACAATTGAATATTGAGGTATTTAGCATTGTTTTGTCATCACAATTTAAGCTGTTGCTGTTTTAGCGTGGCACCGTGTGTTTCTCCCATTTCAGTCTGATTTTTATTCTTCACTGTATGGGCTCTGTTTCCAGCCAAAATCAGACTACAGTGAATCATTCATGGCCAGTCGGCTGGAAAGTGTGACGGTGAACCTGTTTTGCCCAGAGCAAGGTCCGACTTTGACTCAGTCGCTGGCTCTGTGACAGGAAGGAAGCGCCTACTTAGTAACAGCACAAAAACATGAATATAACCAGGCTGTGGTCACTGAAAGCTACAGAAAGAGATCCTGTCTCCAGTTTTATGTGTATTTTGTGAATCCAACTTGAACTCAACATCTTTTACGCTGGATTTTCTTAAAAGGTTTCTGAAGCACCGAATCAAACGTGTTGATGCAGCTCTCTGCTAATGTTGGTTGATGATCACAGTTTTATACATGTTTTCTGATGAGAACACAAAGAAGGAGCCTCAAGCTTGTCTTCCCTCTTGTTGCCTTCACCGTGTTAGTGCCAGATCAAAAATTAACCTCAGAATTCAAGCTCAACTCGATCAGCTTTGAGCTGAATGAAGAGGAGTCTCATACACAAACTGATTTCACCTTCAAAGTGTCCCTCAACAACAGGAATCCCATTTTCTTGCTGTAATTCGTCACTTACTCTGATCATTTACAGCAAAATCAGACATGTGAATGCACACACACCACCATCCTCCCCCCTCTCTCCTCCTCCCCCTTCAACCCAGTATCTCCAACACCAGCTGAGGTTTAATTCCCAGCCCTGGTGACAGAGCTAATCTCTCGGGGGAGACAGCAGATTAGGCGACATCTTGTGTAAAGCTCCTCTGAACCCCAGACCCGCCACAACCCGGGATCCCTGTTGACTGTACAGAAGTCAGTGTGAGGCTCAGACAGACAACAGCGTGATCGGAGCCTGAAGGCGCTGAAGTAACAGTTTGTCTGAGCCAATAATCTCAAATTCTATTCTTGTGCAAATTCACCAGTTGATTAATCCAAAAACACCACCAGATACTTGTCTGTTATTTTTATGATCCAATTTCTTTTAACATGTTTTAAAAAATATTAACAGACACATTTTCTGGAGTTACACAATTTATAGCATGTGGTGTGAGTGTGTGTTTTCTTTTAACTTGTATTACTTTATATAATAATGTCAGAATCTGAAAACATGCTGTGTAAACATGAAGATACTGCGTATTAGGAGACTTTTATTTAGCAAACCTCCAGCTGCCTTCACATTTACTCAGTTTATCAACATCTGCTCATTAATAAGGTCATTTCATGTTGTGTGTTTGTTCCTGAAGCCCACAAAAATCACTGGATAAGTTGTGGGTGCACTACTCATTATTTGTGCACCCACATCCCTAATCGCTCTTTACAGGACCATAACGTTAGGATTTCACAGAAGAACGTCACACAAACAGTGTAAGAGGAGACGCAGAAGTACAACACAGAGGTCATAAGAGTGGCTCACAGGTTTATCCCTCTAACAGATGGTGCCTCCCCAAACTGCAACAACACTGAACCTCAGTCTCCGGCCCTTTGACACCTGCTGCACGAAGAGTTTCTTTTTTTTTACATTTTTTTTTTACATTTTTTCTTTTTCTTTTAAATGAGGATCAAAATTGCCCACGATGCACCTTGACCATCCACACAGGAGTGATAAAACTGTTTATAAATACACAGTTGACACATAAAACTTACCTAACTCTACAGATTAGTCTGAAATTAGAGATCAATACAAAAACATTCACAGGAATATATTTCTTAAGTCAGTTTGTAATATATTTGTCTTTAATATTCTAATAAAACACTTCATTGAACTGTTTTGCACAGCATCAATATACAAATGTTATTGTGCTGCTCAACAGGTTAGGGTGCATACCGCATGCTGTCTACAAAATCCTTATCGAGTAAAAGTGTAAAAATGGCCTCCAAATAACTAAAATGTGTAAAACCATTTAAATAATTGATCATAATGAAGCTGAAATGAAAATAGCTCTGGTTGTTGTTTTTGTCACTGAAAATAAGTATCTTGGTTAGTTAGATAAAAGAATCTAAAGATATCACCTATTCTCAGCAAAAAAAAAAAAATCTACAGATTAATCGAAAATGAATTTACTTCAACCACTCAGATCAGTTTTGCCTCCCGAGCAGTTCTGTCCTTGTGCCTATTGTTAAAGTAAAGCCTCGATCTGCAGCACTCACACACAGTGATTGGATTCCTTCCACTTGAACACACATCTGCGCTCCAGCACACACAGACACACACTTCATCATTGCATCTCTCTCTTCATCATGCTTTAAATGCACGGCTCTTACGAGCCTGTCAGCCTGCAGCCAGTCAGCGGCTCCAGCTGGTGTCAGAGCCGGCTGCAGCACTGGTGCAGCTGGTTTTACTCCCTTGGGCATCAGCCAGCCTGCGGGATTAGCAGATTGTAGTTACACAGTTATTACCCTGCTGAGACAGAGTGAAGCAGCCGCTGTGGGTCCTCGCTCACTGACTGACTGGCCTCCTCCTGTACCTCCCTCCCTCTCTCATTTTACTGTCTTATTCCTTCCCTCCTCTCTTTCTCTCATATCTCCTTCCTCTTGACTCCTCACAGGTCGCCTGTGAAGGACATGTGAACTCTGTGCTCATTAGTGTGGTGTGTAATCTCATCTCTAAAAAAAAAAAAAAAAAAAAAACCCTTTAAAGGTCTAAATCTTAAAATAAGGATTACAGATGAAGGTTAAGATGAGAATGAGGATTTTAACTTTTAAGTATAAACACAGGCATGAAGATTTGGCTTTAAATTGAAGGTTAGAGTTAGGGGAAGTTTTTAGGACTCATTATATCAGTGGCAGCATTTCATGGAAAAGATTTTGATTGGTTTAGGATTCACAGTGTGTTCAGACCAAAAATAGCAGCGTGTCACAAAAAAGCCCAGCGGAGCGAGGGCTGCTCTACTGGACGTCTATTCTGTCCAGCTTGTTGTTCTACAATGTCACTCCTCATCTATGTCTACAACAAAGCTGCAACTTTTGAAAGCAGCAATTTGCTTTATTTATTTATTATTTTTTTTATTTAAGTCTGTAAGATTTTGGGCCACCGTGTAGTAGATTTACCAAACAAGCATGCTGTTAGGTAACGTCGTGGTGTTTTAAAAATACTAAGATGTTAAGATAACAACAGCTTAGCTAAGGCCAAAATCAGGTTCAACTGGATGTTTTTGGGTTTTTTGTTTTGTTCTGTTTGTCTGTGTGTGTGTGTACGCCTACTCTGTGCCAATGCAGCTGCCTCTTAAAAAAAAAAAAAAATAGGCAAATATTGACTTGAAGGTAAAATCAGGATGCTTTTGTGTTGAAAGTACAAATTAGAAATAAGGTTTGATAGGGATTACATTTGTGCATGTCAGGATGAAGGGGGAGTCCAAAGCCGAGGCCTGTGCGGAGTTCTCATGTTCTCCATGGACCAGTGTGGGTTCCCTCTGGGTACTCCAGCTTCATCCCACCGTCCAAACACATGCAGGTTTGAGTTCATTGGTGATGAATCTAAATTGCTTGTGGGCTTCCCCGGTTTTTGTGTCAATATGTCGCCTCTGCGTGACTTCACCTGTCCAGGGTGGACCCCGCCCTCACCCAGTGTCAGCTGGGATTTGCTCAGTACACAGGTTGTTTGCAACAGCTGCCTCTATCTTCGTCCCATTTATGGTGTGTGTGTGTGTGTGTGTGTTTGTAGTTGCGTTTTGCCAGCTTTTACTGTCAGTCCAAGACTCGAGGGGGACGATATTCACCAGGTGAGTAAAATAATCAAAGCACTCAATCTGTAACATTTGCACAGTGACGCTGTGAAAACATACTGTACTTCTGCTGCAGCCTGTTCACTTCACAGGGGGAATGGAGAATACTGTGTTCTCTGATACTCTGAGACGCCTGTTTGCGTAAGAGCATTTTTGGAGCAAGTGCTGGATGACATCGCACGGTGGTGACATCACCAAAAAAAATCCCAAAAGGGAGGGAGTGAAATAAAACAAAACATTCTGGGGGATGGAGGATGTGTAGGAACGGGAGCACAGTGAGCGTATTTTCAGCAGCATCTGTACTCAACAGCTTGGCCTATTTACAATGTTGCTCAAAGACCATAATACAGTGCAGACGGTGGCGTCTGGCTCTGGTAATGGGATCTGATAGGAAGTGTGGTGTGACCAGCGAAAAGGGGGCAGATTGTAGAGGGGGTTGGCGGGGGGGGACTGCAGGACACAAAAGGAGCTGCGACGGCCGTTGGATGCAGATAAACCCCCTTCTCAACCCTGGCAGAGGGGGCTAAGACTCTACCACAACAGAATAAAATATTGCTCACCCGGCACTAGAGCTCAGAGAGATAAGTCGCTATGAAATGTTTAGAGGCAGATTATATTAGTGAGATCTGGATGAATGAGCTCTCAATCTGGACTGTAATCCGTTTCAATAAATTAATTAATACAGCACGCACACTTGACTGAATGCATACAAGTGTGTATTGGGGTCCTTTAATTATTTTCTCCTTCATCCAAGGACGCATGCCAAGTTTTGTCTTTTCAAGCTCCTGCTGCAACATGATTTATGCCACTGTGTTATTTTTATAAGAACGATCAATCTCTGGCTTGTGGCACCTGCAGTGGTCTAAATATACCACGGCTGAATATGCTACTTCAGCCAAATCCGATCCATGCAACCCACTGAAATTCAATTTGCTGCTGAAAACGGTGCTACAGCGGAACTACTGCTGCTGCATATCTCCAAGAAAAATAACAAAACCTTAAACCAATCAAAACTGAATGAATTAGAGTAATCCAGTAGAGTGCGCTGCTCAGACAACGTGCACACGTGTATCTGCAGTCATCAGTCTCCAACGTGTGTCTAAAGGACGTGCGGCTCATGGGTGTATTGTGCTGCATGTGTGTATGAGGAGTTGGTGGGTTCATGCATCAGACCATCGACGTGTGCATATATTTCGCAGTGAGACGGGGTGGATGCAGCACTCTGAGGTCATTCCAATGTCAGGCCATCCCCAGCAGATGTGAGCATCTTGTAAACAGACTCTGGCTCCTCTATCGCTCATGCTTCCTGACATCAACAGCTGTCCACGGACGAATCTCCACCTCTGTAACGTCCATCATTACAGTAAACACATAACAGAATCACACTGAACTAAGGAGAATGGAGGGGACATCTGACATCAGACTGCACAGCAAACATCCGGCACATTAAAAAGTGAAAGTGAACATAGGGCAGGTTTTTTCCATAAAGCGCTGGTTAAAATTAGACATCATATAGATTTTATACAGGAGCTCTTAAAGCTGCCCGTATCAATACGTTTATATTAATAATAGAACAAATGGCTGAGTGATGTGAGAGGAGCTGCTTTTGGTGGAAAACCTTCTGTGAATCATGCTCGTCCACTCAGCTATTCCTCTACATCTCCACCACATCTTTCAGCTCATTGTTTCATGGGAAATGAGAAATATTGTTTATTTTAAGAGTTGAATAAGACGAATTTGAAATCTGCTGAGAATCTTGTATTTACCAAAGACCAAAGTTTTCCCTTTAGAGCGAAGGCTTCAGTAATATTATTATTATTACTTATAGTTATCTGTTTACAATTCAATTAACTTCAATCATATATCATATATTATCATATTTACGGGAATATAAATATGTGGTTTTGTTTCTGGTCTTTTTTCTTAATTCTTCTGTGTGTTGGGAATTAGTTTCATATGACCCACCTTCACTCCAAATAAAACCCGAAATAAAGAAAGGAGACATCCTTGGCATTAGGTCTGTAAGAATATTATGGCTGAAATCTTATAATGATTTAATACTACAGATGTTTGATCCTTACTATAGCACAAAAAAAAAAAAATCAAATTAACTGATTATTGGACTAAAAGACCATCTGTCAACCATATTTCAAACCAATCTAATCATAAATTCTTAAGGTTATGTTCAAAGCCCTCAGAAGCACATTTGCATTCTCATGCACTTGTTACTGGTTTTGCAATAAACCTGTGGCAATAAAGGCAGGTTTGTTATATGAGGTGTCAACAGTGCTTCTATTCTCGGTTTCCCACCAGAGACTTGTAGATCCTGCAGCAGCCTAGAGGTTGTGCAAACAATAATTCACATTAGTGGCTATAGAGACTTATGCTGACATGCGGAGGTTATATATCATCATGCACAGCAGCGGTATGAGCGCGGTATGCTTGCTTCTATGTGTGTGTGTATGTGCGTGTCTGCGGGAGGTCACTCCCATACTGTTCCTCTTCACTAAGCCAGCACTGACCTCAGTCTGAGAGCCAACGTGCATTAAAGAGCAGCACAATAGAGCTTTTATGGGGCGTGTCACTCCGCTTTCACCCGTGCTTTACAAAACCTTCCCGAACAACCTGACAGCCCGGCATGCAGCGTGCAGGAAACACGACACCCCGCTGCCAACTGGCACCAACCGAAGACACAAGGCTGAGACAACTCTTAGGTAAAACAAGACATTCCTGTGGAGTGTTTCTGCTAAAACCTTTTACAGCTCTGAGAAGTTTCAGCTGATGTGAAACAACACAACAGGAGTCAGTAATTAACTGCTAATAATGATGACCATTTTCCCAATTAGTGGATAACGATTGACCAAATATTAATAAGCTCCTACAAAGTGAATCAGGTTTAAGCATGTAACACAACATCATCCTTTTGATAACACGTGCATGCGTGCGTGCTGCATACACTTGCTGGTAAACTGGTTCTCACATGCTTCAAGTGTGTAATGCTGAATCTGCAGATCCCACAGTGAGAAGTCAGCAACAAGACAGAGAGGCTTTACTTCAGCGCACACCGCTTTTCAAAGCTTTGGCCTCACTGACGTGTGTAATTATATTCAGCTCCACCTTAAGGTCCCTACTTCACACACAGGCTGGTCAGATGGACCTTTATTCTGTCATTTTAAGGTTTTTATTTTAGTGTATCTTACAGAACGTAGAGCAGGAGTATAAACTATATATTCATATATCATAATCTGCAAAAGATGACAGATTTTTGGCAACATGTTATCTATTCCCAATATATCTGGCATTGAATTAAAAAAAAGGAGAAAGGCAGCAAGGATTCTGTGTTATGCTTGTCAAGATAAGAGAATATTAAACCAGGCAGAGGCAGATAAGACGGAGTCCTCTTGTGTTGTATCAGGCTTCAGCAGTTTGCAACCTGTACACATAACTGAGACAACCCAACCCACAAAAGCAATGTGTGATGAGCAGTTGTTTCTATGGACACTGGACTGATATTACTCATGATTAATTCAATTTTGAGGAATAAGATGAACTGAGAAATAGAAGAAATGTGGAGAAAGTATTTTTGGAAGAATTACAGTCTATTATATAGAGAGAAGAAGGTTACGTAGCAGCCTGTTGTTCCTGACAGGAAGCCAAATAGTGTAGAATTATTATTTACCACTTAAAAAGGTGTAAAAGTTGTTGAAGCCTCGTTCACTGCTGACCTTTTGTCAAGTCTCACATATCGGGTAGGTGGAGGGCAGCAAAAACTTTTTTGATTTTTCTTTTGAGACTTAAAAAAAGTTGAAGTGTCCAGCTGTCAAGAGAAATAAAGAAAATCCCGTTCTGTCTTCTTTTCTATTCTATGAATCGTACTGAGACCCCTCAGGTTGATCTTTGCAGGGCTCCGGAGCCTCAGGTTGGGTACCAATGATCTAGATGAGATTTGACATTTCCCCTTGGTATTATTCTCCTCTTGCAGACAGTCATTTTAAGTCTCACTGGGACACACACACTGCAGTGCAACTGTATTAATTAAATGCAAACGTTTTTGAACTGGGATCGAGTCGGAGACGACTTTGGTCAGTTGCCATGTGAACAGTAGTAAAGGTAGGAAATGTTCTCACAGTAATTAATGGCCCATCGCTCGGCTAGACTGCCCATCACTGGCTGCCATGGTAACGAATGGTTTGGGATGGACAGATTGAAAAATCTGACTTGGAGATAGAAAGACTGAGACGAGGAACAAGGGACCGCTTTAACACACAGAGCAGAGTGATTGATTTACCGTCACCGCGACATTTTAAACTTTTAAAAAATGAACATTTACTCAACATTTAATGGTCTCGACTCCCACTGACTGGCGGCTGCAGTTGGTTCCTGCTTGTAATCTTATCAATCATCTTTGAACCACCTGGGATATGTTGTCTCATAAAACATTGTCCTTTGTAAGAGCAGAGTGGTGGACTGGGTGCAACCACGATAAACAGCGAGCAACTAAGGGCCTGATTTAGCCATCGGATGTGGAGGGTTGACAAGTGCAGCCCCCCCCTGCCCCTTCATGGCTCTGAGGGAGCTGGCCAGGGAGTCAAACAGGGAGCAAGTCTTTAACTGCTGGAGGCCAGAAGGGGGAAGTGATGACTGATATTTCTGTCATAAAAGGGGACATGAAGAGACGGGGAGGCAAGAAGAAGCCACATCCAGACTACAGACTTTTCCAAACATCTCTTGTTATTTTGTGATAGTGTGTTTATTGAAATGCACGGCAGGAGTTTCTTGTAATATACTGTGAACAGCGTAGCCTTGTCAGTCACAGAAACTATAACTAGTTTACAGAATGAACTGATGGAAAAGCGAGCTTGACAGTGTTTTAAACATAGACTCCATCACATCATCCACAGGTTTCTGAAGAGCAGCTCTGAAGCTAAGAGTGGGCCGCTCTGCTGTCGGCAGGGAAATTACCGATAAAGACCTAAATGTTTTTAGTACCAGACCGTAAAAACCTTTATTTCAGCTGCGAAGATGATCATTTAAAGATTGACTTAATTTTTGGTGTCCAGCTCCTGAGTTTTGCCGCGTGGTTTTGAACCATCACTGGTAAGAAAGAGACAATGAATATCTTATCAAAACAGTCGCAGATTGTTCTCCTGTTAATCAACAAATCATTGCAGCTCTGAACACAGAAACTCCTTTACACAAAGTGTGGTATTGTTGTTTGTTTTTATTAGTACAGTAGAAAGTAACATTAAATTGTGGGAGGTAACAACTGCATCAAGGTTCCAAAAATATGGAGCCAGGAGAGAGTAGTGGAAAAGGTCCCAGGTGGGGATGTGTGTAAATGTCGAAATGAGCAGGACGGTATTTAAAAAAGGAACATGCAGCCTCAGCAGAATCCGTCCTCGAGGGACACACAGGTGACCAAAAGAGGACAATCTCTTTGAAACGCATTGACTGTGCTCCTCCGTCCGGAGGTCATCTAGCAGTCTAAAAAGCCTGCACTCTCAATGACACTTCACACCTGTGAGTCTAAAAAGAGGCTATTAAAAAATAAATAAATCAATGTGTCATAAGAGAAGCCCCATTTGTGGAGCAACACTAACAGATATAAATGACACTGTGGCTCAGTTGGGCCAGGAGGAGGGAAGAGCTTCCACGTCATCTGCCTGCCAAACTCCTCAGCAGGTCTGCAGAGTATTCTGGGATGGCAGGCTGGCGGCGTGCCAGTTGTGTGTAATGTGTGGAGATAAGAGATAGAGAGAGAGAGAGAGAGGGAGGGAGAGAGGAAGAGAGGGATAGAGAGAGATAGAGAAAGAGAGAGATAGAGAGAGAAACGGAGAAAGAGAGAAAGAGAGAGGAAGGGAGAGGAAGAGAGAGAGTGAGGGAGGGAGAGATGGAGAGAGGAAGAGAGAGAGAGAGGGAGGGAGGGAGAGAGAGATAGAGAGAGAAAGGGAGAAAGAGAGAGAGAGAGAGAAAGAGAGTGAGTGAGGGAGGGAGAGAGGAAGAGAGAGAGAGAGGGAGGGAGAGAGGGAGAGAGGAAGAGAGAGGGGGGGGGGGGAGAGGAAGAGAGGAAGAGAGAGATAGAGAGAGAAAGAGAGAAAGAGAGAGAGGGGGGGAGGGAGAGAGGGAGAGAGGAAGAGAGAGAGAGAGGGAGGGAGAGAGGAAGAGAGAGATATAGCGAGAGATAGAGAGAGAAAGAGAGAGGGAGGGAGAGAAAGAGAGAGAAAAAGAGAGAGAGACGTGAGGGGAGGCCAGGGGAGGCAAATGTCGCTCTAAACTCATCATGACGCTCAGAGGAGACGGATAAGATCAGAGAGCTACACTTGACTGCAGCCTCCAGGCAAAATAATGCTGACAGATCACAAATGGAAAGAGATACTGCATTTCCCATGCTGCTCCTGCCACAACAAATATAACCGGCTCAGACATCTAAAGAAAAGGGATCATATCTTTATTTTTTTTTTTTTTCGTCAGGGAATCTGTCTTTGACCAGTTGGTCCAGCCGAGATTAAGAATTTCTCTTTCAGAGCACACAGAAAGGATAAAGCTGGCGTCATGTTATCTGTATATTCATTCATTTTCTCACTTTGGTCACTGTCCATTCAAAACTGAAACTCTCACTCAAACATGTAGAAAAATTGACTTGATAGATTGAAGTGCTGTTTGATTTTCAGCCTTCGCTTCAGTTCCTGAGTAAGAGCGGGAGTGGACACTGCTAACAAGTGAGCTAAAGGAAGCACTGTTAACATCAACATCATCTTTGCCTGATCATTTCCCTTCAGATCTAATTTATGATTATAGATATGACTGAGAATAGAGTGGGAACAAATTTGATTTCAGACAGAAACATTAACAGTTCAATGGAGGAGCTTCACGTCTTGTGCAGTGATCTGGTACAGACTGTGTTTGGTGCTCTTCTGGGGATTGTTTGTAAAATGCACTTCACTCAGACGCGCTGCATGGATTATTGGCCTATAAACTCAGTTATTGTTCTCCTCCTAATGGAAAACAGAGGAACAAGCTATTTGTGCTGCAAAATAATCACAACTCATGCATTTTGGATTCTACATTGAAAAAAGGATTGGTTGGCAACTTTTTAAGATGCATCACCGTCTAGTTTACAAAGCGGGCTATTTATTTAGACACACGTGAATGAAGAAAATGAGAAACACCGATTTGTCAGGAAAATACCTTGTTACAATCACATGGTACAGATCCGTCAGTATAATTGGCTGAATCACATCTTATTCCAGTGTTAAAGTTAAACGCAGTACTTTTGTTTAGTCTCCGTTATATCTGATTGTGTTTGTAAACAGGCTCCTCAAGATGGCCGCCAACCTTTCATTAGGCTTCATCAGCAGCGTATTGTCCTTCAGCCCATGTTGATCATGAGTCATGATAGGAACTGCAGCCATTTCCAAGATCGCCCCATTTGTGATTTGTATGAACCGGCGGACTGAGTTTTCATCCTGTGAGCATTAAATATGGGTTTGTTGTCATTAGAGACAATTAAAACTTGATAATACTCTCATCGCACACTTCAATCAGTATAGCTGGGACTCTGCAGAGATCCCCAGCTAAGTTTCCTCTGCTGGCTAATGAGAACCAGACAACAGATTTTTGTTATTCTCATGCGACTGGAGCTTGGATGGGAGGAGGAGGGTGTGGGATGGGGAGATGAGGGTTGAAAAGGGGAGCACAAGTGGACGGTGGGACGGTCCAGCTGGCTGATAATGAGGTCGTCTTCACCCCCGCCGCCACTTTCTGCCACTC
This sequence comes from Remorina albescens, assembly GCA_034769265.1. Taxonomy (NCBI): domain Eukaryota; kingdom Metazoa; phylum Chordata; class Actinopteri; order Carangiformes; family Echeneidae; genus Remorina; species Remorina albescens. Next base: position 4,560,248 of record CM068478.1, on the reverse strand, counting down.
AGTATTTCACTGTCCCCTTGTGTGTGTCAACTAGCTCACAATAGGTTGGTAATGAGAAGGAGGGGCCTTCGCCACAGCACACATGCTGTCTTTGTGGCTTGAAAAGGCGAGGAGGGGCCGCCAATAGAGGAGGAAAGTGAGATTTGAAATATTGTGTTATTATCAGATCCCAATAGACAAATGAGCTGCCAAGTAAGGTTGTACAAGATAACGTAATCTGAGCTCAGGTGGCAGCAGAGGCCCACAGCAATCTAGAAAGTCCTGTTGTTAACCCAGAGGGTGGTCGTTTGGGGCGAGGGGAGGTTGGGGGGTTTGTATCGCAGCTGCCCGTAGCTAAGAGCTGAAGTAGATTTTCTAGAGATGTGAAACTTTTTAAGGATCTTTGACGTTGGTTTCACCTTTTAGGCCTGAAATCTGTGACCGTTTTAATATACAGTCTATGGTAACTGAATAATCATGAACTGTGCCAGAGTTGCAGGGAGGGGGAGTTGCATTGATGAAGGCAGATAATGGCCGCCCTCTTTCTACACCTCTGTCACACTTATTATACCAAACCGGCACTTACTGCACACTTTCAGCACAATTATTTATCTGATCTCCTTCCATTTGCTTTAATGAGTTATTTTAGGACTTTAGGTCCTAATGAACTGAATCGTTCGTGGTTTCCTTCACTTGTGAGCAAATGAAAAAAGTAATCAGTGTTACTTTCCCATAGATTTTTGTTTTTGTCTTTTAGTTCAGATGGATTCAAACTCATGTGTATGTGGTATGTGGTGTTTTGACGCTTGTGAGGGAGTTTCCAGTCCCTCAGACACTGTATGTTTCTGAGATAAATAAAAAGCTACCACGAGTGAAAAGAGGACATGACTGTTGGAGGAATCCCATTCACTAAGATGTCTCTGCTTTTGATGAAGTCTTTCCTTGGAGAGCAACAAGCTGTACAGGCAAGTCTCTGTCTTTATTGCTGAAGTCATCTGTTTGCATGCAACATACGACCCCAGAGAGCTGAGACGGTCAGGCCAAGAACGCCTCACTTAAAACAGGAGCACTTACTTGTGTATAGGTTTCCCTGATGCTAAAATACATGCTGCTGCATCTGCTTCATGGCTCATGCAGCCTTCCAGACCAGTATATTTCCCAAAATAGAGCACTCTGGATATGACAGCGGACGTAGAGGGATGCTTCAAGCTTGACCAGTCATAACTCCATACTCACTTTTATGATTGCTTCTATTTGAAATTGGGAATGTAAAGTGACTCCTGCCCAACAATAAAGATAGGAGAGACTGAATATGTCCCCTGGACTCAACTCTAAGACGTCACGGCTCCAAATGAACCAGATGTGTAGATAGGAAACTGTCATTTCAAATTAAAAGATGCTCCTCTATTGTGCTCCAAATTCAGTAAATGCAGCGATACCCAGCATGTAGCACGTATTATTTCTGACAAACATGATGATATTTCACCGAACCAGACCTCCTGTATGATTCTCACTCTCTTCTACTTCACCTCTGAGTTAAGGCAGTGTTGGATCATCCAACGAACCCTCTGCGACCCAGACGGTCCCCGACCCCTGCCAAATCAAATGAACTCTTTCAGTCCATCGGGCTACAGCGACTGACTCACTGACTCCACACAGACACACACACTCAGCGGTCTCATCAATGAACAGGAGTACACACAGTTTTGGTCCGATGGAGAACATCTGACCTGGCGTGGAATATTTTGGAAATGAAGGGATGCTGATTTCTGAATCCTCCAAACCGGGCATGAATCACACATCTGGCAATATATCAGCAGTACAACATCAACTACAAGCCAACAATCCCCACATAAATTTGGTCATGAAGAACATGTTCTTGTCCGTGTGGTGAATAACAGACAGAACCCCAGCCAGCAGCCAACAGCTAAGAGACATATAAATCTAAGTAGAGCTGAGTGCATCTAAAGAGGAGAGTGCTAATCATCTGTGGGTTTGTCTACAAGCGACCCCTCCCACATTACACAAGGTCCCATGATCAATTGTTGAGATGAAAATATTGATTAATACAGCATCATAACACATGAGACCCCCCTATTGTGCCTCTTCTTCTCCCCCACTGGCAGACATCCCAAAAGCTCGGGGGTGAATCTAAAATCCCTCTTCATATATAAACCTGCTGCACAACAGAAAGCAACATCCAGATCCTTTCACTCGCCACAATCGTTGTTGACACCGAAAGCACTTCTGTTGAGGGTCATTTCCCTCAAGGCTGTGGCCTCCAACTTACAACTGGGAGATGGATTTTTTTCCTGGTGTCCTGTCTGTTGCTTGTGTTCGGAAGAGAGTTTTGAGCGATACAATGACTCAGACTGAGTTACAGGCCGCCAAGCTGCTGTCAACCTGCCTAAATATAACTGCTAATACTATTTGTTACAGTGGAGAAGAGAAGCGCTGGATGGGAACTGTGAATTTTCCTCTTTTTTCATATCTAGGTTAAGCTGTGCAGCAAACTGTGGGCTGTGAGGTTATGTTTTTTCCTTGACTTAATCTCACTGTGCTCTTTCAGCTGTATTCTTACTACATTTGGCAACAAAATTAAGATCATACCTGAGCTCAGCGCCAACTGCAACACCTCAAGTTCTGTCTGGAGTTGTTTCTACAGAATCAAAATGGGATTTCAAGATATTATTCATCATTCTGCAGCGGATTCGATTTGCACGATTCAAAATAATTAATGGGTCAGACGTAACTTATCACTTTAAAGACAAATTTTCTGACAGGCTTTTTAAAAAAAAAAAGTCAAACAGACGTGACGTTTTGTCAGCTCCAATACACGAAACTGGTGATTCAAATCCAAATTAAAAGCACCAGTCAGGTCTCATCACTTTTGAAGACATATGCGTCACCAGCGAATGCTTCAGGATGTTTTCTGATTATTAAAGCAGCAGCATCGACGCTTCTAGAAGTGCAAACAGTTGCGAAACATGTAAACATTCACAGAAGACGCTGTTTCAGAATCAAAACACATTAGCGGGGTTTTCTGCAGAACTGACGACTTCATCATTTACTCTTTGTCAGCGATAGTTCTGGTCTCTGTCAACTTTACAACCTATGTAGATGTTACCGCCATCAAATCGGCGCCATTTTCAGGGAATATTCTTAACCAGACAATGATATTGTTGATTGATTTTTCCCCCAACACAGGTCTGTCCTATAAAAATCTTATTTTTATTTTAGCTAAAAGATGAAGGTACAGTATGCGGTATCAACCTGAACGACAGTATTTATTATAATTTTTTTAACTTCCTGTTCATTATGTAAATGGAGAAGCTTTATATGGATGTGTGTCACTGCAGCAGATTTCAACTTACAGCAGAGTCCCTATGCTACTCCTCTCCTCACGCCTGCTCTCCTTCCCATTGGTGCAGTCCGACACAAGATATTAAATAGGTCAATGAGATTCCTTCACACTCCTCCGACAGGGAAGCACAGCAGAAAACAGGAAAGGAGAGAAGAGAGGTGATGATATGAAGGAGTTGTGAGGAGCGAGAGATGAAAAGGAGGAGGAGGAGGAGGAGGAGGAATCGGGAGATTCTTCAAAGCCAACATTTCTTCTGCTGAGATCTTGTGTGGATGAAAGGAGTGAGCAGCACGAAGCGGCTGCATTGTTGATGTGACTTATTAACAATGCAGACATTCCCCTCTCAAATCTCTGTAGTAGTGACAGCCACAGCAAAAGACTCCAGACTGGAGCCAGACTCAGGAGCTACCATCGATCCCCGTGTGTGCAAAAAATGTCCTGATCAGATAACAGCACTGGTTAATGTTTTAAGAGTTTCCAGGGAGGCGATATCCAGATTCAGAAAGTATAAGGGCAATATTTTCACTAAATTATCCCGAAAAAGTCTATTATTATTCCGCTACAAGACAAACGATGATTGAATGATTGTTTCATCTCAACTTTTGCTTGCTAAAGATCAAGTATTTATGTTTTGGGCTTCAACAAAAGCAGAAAGAAAATAAGGACAAGAACTTTTCAGTATCGGGATGATTAATCAGTAATTGAAAATCATCATGTTGTATTTTCAGTTATTTGTAGGTTTTTAGATACTTATATCTAGAATAACTGACTCCGCCTCCAAAACAACAGAAGTTAATGCACTTTAACACAAAAACATGAAAATGTCTGTTTTCAATAGAACTGCTTATCAGTCCTGATGAAAACTATCTGTATGTTCAGTTACACCAAAGGTAAAGTGGGCAATAGGTGTCTGACAATTTGTGCGAACGAGCCCTTTAAAGCAACGAGTTGGTGCTGGTAAGAAGAGAGCGCTCCCTATGTGATGGCGCCATTACACCTACACCAAATCACGGCATTATGCGGTCTTCACATGTGCTTGAAAAGGAAAACACCACCACACCTCCACTGAGGAGGGGCGTCCATAAAAAGTGTTATATCACATGCGGGTTTTGCCATTTTATTCTAGACATTGTCCACTTGTTTTGTCCTCTCGAGCTGCTTCTGTATGTCAGGAGAGGAAAAGTGACAAGAGACATACCTGCTGCTCACTGAGGAGGAAAAGCCAAACACAAAGCATTTGAATTTTGCCATAATGAAAGATGAGTTTATCTCAGGGGACCGGGAACACCTAATAAATCACCTGATGCTCATGTTATGCACGCTGACGTTTCATTAGTTCCGTTTCATTAATCGTATCAGTGGGCCTTTCTTCAAATGTCAGAGGAATGAAAAATCTGTCGGCCGGTTGCCGCTCACCGTCACAGTGACCACACAGAGGCAGCTGCAGTAATTTGCTCCCCAGGCCAATACTGTAACAACAGAGACTCCAGTCAACCTCTCTCTCATACTGTTTAATATGAGGTCTGTTTGCAGTGGAGTTGCAGCACTCTCCCTGTCTGTCTCCTTGCCTTTTCCTCCCCTCCCATCACACTGCATGAAAACATGCCAGCCTGTTTTATAACAGGCCCTCTTGTTTGATTAATCCACGCAGAGTTGCCAATCTCGGGGCCAGAGTCACTCTGCGTAGCTTCTGATGGCAGCGAGCGGGTAAAGGGACAAGAGGAGATGGCCTCTTAAGGCCAGAGATGCTCAAACTATCTGAGGTCAGCTGCCCTTTTATCACTGTGGTAAGAATCTAAATCGTCATGTTTGAGCTTTATGTGGAACAGAACTCAGCCAAAAGTAAAAGATCTCGTTACACTCGATGCATCACCATCAGGCCGATTTACTGCTCTCTCTGAAGAGGAAACACTTCATGTTCATGTGAGATTACACAAGAGGCCTATTTTATGATCACTGTTCTCTACATAATGATACTTATATTAGTATGATCTTCTTCTGCATGAAAGATTATTATTATATGATAGGCAGCTGCCTTGGTAATGGAACCTTTAATATGGCTGATTTTGTTTGTCTGTGTGGGTTGTGCACCAGCAATTTCCTAAAAGAATAACTAACTAACAAACAGGGAGGAAGTAAAATCCTCTTCATACAAAAATCTTGAAGCAGTTTGTTTGTATTTGCATTGGTGAGAAAGGAGCTTTCCACAGAATAATGTAAAAGAAGATAAATTTGTGTGGGGGATTTTATGTTTTTCATGACATTACATAAAACCTGCGTCCAAATATGCAAGGTTGATCTGAAGTAAAAAAAGGAGTAAACAAGATTTCAGTTGAGCTGAACTACATTCTTATCATCCAACGTTCCTCCTCCTTGTTCCTCTGTCCCTGATCTTTATCACACTGACTGAGCAACTCAAAGAGCAGAGGGCAGATCAGGAGATTCACTCAATTAAATTTATCCCAAACTAAATTGGTTTTAGCGCGTTAATAAACACTCAACAACAAGAAGGAATAAAAAGGTTCCTTCTGTGCATTATGAATGAACTACTTCCAAAATTAGTATGCAGTTAGTAACAACAAAACTGTGGATTCCATATACCACAAAAAAAAATTAAAATTAAATCATCATCAATTCTTCCAGTACGTCTGTTAGTTCAAGAAAGACTGTGCCATTCTGTGGCTCTGTAGGCCTGGAGCCAACACCAGTGTTGTAGCTGCTGTTCAAATGCCAAAAACTTCCTCATGTGCGGTGTTCTTCCACTTCAGTCATACTCTTCACCGGTTATTTCCTTTAAAAAGGTTACCACAGCCAGGGAACACATATGAAAACTGCAGTTTGTATTTGCTGCATTAGCACACCCAGACCAGACATAGATTTTCTGTCTCCGTCTCAGCACACGTAGCCTGTTCAGGTTCAGATAAGTTGCCTCTGAAAACAACAGTGTTGCCAGCACCATCACCAAGGTCATAAATGGCCTCAGAATATTGATTTTCAAAGAGCAAAAAGACCCGCTTGGAGAGCAGACAGAGGCAGAAGGCAGCAGAAAACAGAGCCGGTCTTTTTGGAGACGCTGCGGCGCACAGGATGACAGTGAAAAGGAAATGGTGTCATCCAGTTGCCGAGAGAAAAGTCCCGTCTCCATGCTGACTGGTCGGGTGTTACCCTACTTTCTCTCTGTTGCCAGACAGCGTGCTACCTGCTGTTGTCAAAATCGATTAGTCTAAGCAGTTGGACCTGAGCAGTACTGAGAAAAGCCTCATCTTATTACCAGTGAGGAAAAAGACCTTACTCCACGTCTACCAAAGCAAATATTCCCTCCACTGAGCAACATCATAAGTGATAGGACACAAAGGTGACTGCAGATTAACCAAAATGGAAACAAATAGGCTGGGAAAGATGCACAGCTGCAACTTACTGACTCCAGGGGAACATGGTATGCCCTTTTTTCATCACTCAAAGCATGATGGGAACTGTGGAGCCAAAACTCTACGTACATATCCCAAAATAAGAAAACAACAGAAAGTCCATGAAAATCTAAGCTGTATGGTTCTTAAATCTCTGGAACACTGAGCTGCTCTTCTGTCACTCTACTAAAATACCCCAAAAAACTGCCCCGCATTATATTTAAAGCCTCGCAGATGCCAAATGATTTCAGTTCTGAGCAGCCTCCCATTCTGAGAATAACAACATGTGCCAAGCCTGGTCAAGACATGGAGCAACTGTGACATCAGCCTGCAAATAACGGGAGTCCAACCGCAGCAACAATAGCTGAAGGTTCTTATTTATAGAGCTTAGAAACTGTAAAAGACCTGATTTGTATGGGCTGATTCAGATTGGCCTCGAGCTCTTTAATTCTGGAGGTCTAAACAGAAAGAGTGAGTCATAGCTGGGAGAAGCTGCTGAACTTCTTTCCTTTCACAGAAAACTGAATATCCCCTTTTGGGCTGGAGGCTGTGAACACACCTGAGCTGTGAGGAGGAGGCTTGGCTGCAACTCCAGGCAGTATTGGGTTGTACTGTAGTAAGAATCACTTGGCAAGTGGCACATGACGGCCCATCTGACCTGCCTGCAGTTAAAACACTGACTGCTTTGATTAAATAAGGCTGCTCAGATCAGTCATCTCATCACTGGACAAAGCAGCTGGTTTGCACTAAACCATCATAGGAAGCAAACGTGCGGTGCTGACCACCGCCTCCCTTACCTCTTTGGTCCTCTCCAGCTCATTGTGCAGCGCCTGCTTGGAAATCTCCACCTCGATGATCTTCTGTCTGAGCAGCTCGTTCTCGTCCTCAGCTCTGCTGCGTTTGTCCTCCACGCTCTCCAGCTCATTGTGCAAACGCACCGACACGTCTTTGGCCACCTGGGATCGAGGACAAACACATGGCATTACTCCAAATACTACAAAATGAGTGGGTGAAAATAATTACATGAACCTCCAATACCTGAACCGATCTATGTGTTTATACAAAGTCTTGCATAAGCACACAATTAGATCAATATCTCAGACCTGTGTTAAAAAAATCATCCACAATCTCCTGATTTTGAACCAAACTTATGTTGAACTGAATAGTCAATAACTGCTAAATGAATATTTTTTGGGTTTGGCCTATTGATCTAATAAAACAAGTTCAAAACACCCCCTTTAGCTTGAAATACAATTATTCTACAGCGCTTATATCACCTCATGAGTAAACTATTAAACCAGGTAAAACTGTTTCATTCATCTGCCTTCAGTGTGTGTTTCAAGATCAGCAGCTAATAATGACCAATTTCTGAAGGAATATTGTCATGAGACGCTGAATTAAAGCATCAAACTGGTGATGAGTCAAAGCCTAGAACAATCTCAGACGTGCTCTCACAGACCTTCAGGTCCTGCTCCAGACTCCGCAGCATCTCTCCGTCCACGTGGCCAGTCTGTGCCACCCGCAGGCTCTTCTGCTCTGCCTTTCGAAGACGGTATTGCAGGATGCGGCAGTTCTTGTTGGATCGGTCCAGTTCCCTCCGCAGCTCCTGGAGCTGGTAGACCTCCTCCTCCAGGTAGCTGTCTCGCATCTCCTCCATCTCTGCTCGCAGCTCGTCCACTTCATCCTGACAGATGGAGAGGAAACAAGGCCAAGCTGTTTGGAGTACTTGCATCACAAAGTTGCTTGACTTTATTTAAACCCAGCACAGTCAAAGATGTAGTACAAGACTTTTAAAACACCAAAATATTAATATTCCATTTTGTCAAAAAGAAAACTGTCGAAAAGGCTGAGCAGTTTAATATACTGGTATTTTTATTACTCTGTTAAAGGAAAAAGTATTTAAGTTCACTTTTTAATAGCAAAATTAATGTTTAAGAACATTAATTTAACAACATTAAGTATTTGCAAGTTTTGTGTTTCAGGTATAAAACTTGTAGAAAGTGCAATATAGATAAATACAGCTTCCTAGATTATGCTAATACTTTCTTATGGTAACATATGAGTTGCAGTGATGTCAGTGCTCTTAGTGCCGGTGATATAACATTACTAGTTGGCTCTAAGCATCTTATCTCTTGGATTGGAGACATTCACTTTCGCCATATCCCATCAGCTTAAAGAGCCCAGTCTGTAGAGTTTATTGATAATCTCTGGGGTATCTGTTTGCCTGCTAAATTGGGGAATCAGTTTGCTCATCAGATTTCCCCTGGGGTGGATATTCCTTGACTGGCACCTGATGAAAAGACATTTGGATACTGAAAGGGGAGGGAGAGGAGAGCGTGTCAATTAATGAAAACTAAATCTATCCTGATTTGGAAAGGCACAGAGCCCATTGTTATGTGAGGAGGGCCCTGGAGGAAGGAGCTAATGACCTTGCACAGGGTCAGCCTAATCGATCGTCAGGTTAAAAGTAAAAGCAGAGGCAGAGCAGCATCCTGGGAGCAGATATACTTAGAGAATATCACCGATCTTCATGGACAGTGATTAACCGAGCCATTGCCAGCATTTCGTCATCTCTTTAAGGCTGTTAAATGTTATCTTTGCCCAGCAGTCACTGGAACTAACTGGAAAATTAATGTTTTTTGCTGCAATGATGGCGGGACAGAGACGCGTGATGAATAATCATCACTCATCATACAGTAGATGTCTATTTCCATTCTTTATGTAGCAGGTGTGACATGGGTCCAGTCAACAAATCAAAGATGATCAATTTGCTTTTAAACATCAAATCAAGAAATGCAGTATATAATAATAATAATGACAATAATGACAATTGATTTATGTCATTGTTTACATAAATCCCCAAATCTTGCTGTTCAAGTTTACTTTTTTTTTCATGTTTGACTGTAATCTGAGTGTTTGGTTATACAACTGTCTCCTGGCAATTTGTGTTATTTAATGGCATTATATTGAATAAAAATTTTGTGGATTCTTCCAAAAGTTTTCAGCAGATTATTGTGCCATGAAAAATTTCAGTTAACTGAAGCTTCTAAATGAATTGTTAGGCATCACTCTGTCACCCATCACCCCCTTTCTTTTCTTTCATTCTCCTCTTATTGCAGTCAAGAGAAGCACAAATGCCTGAAATGTAAGTGTTACCAGAATAAAATATCTATAGGATTCAACTGAGAGATGTCAAGTCTGGAAAACATTAAATGACTGTGATAAACATGTTTTTCCACGGGGTATATGGGGCAGTAGTGGTCGGGGACTCCCAGACATTATGGGACAAGGAGAGGGGTGGGTGGGGGTGTTTTCAGAGTCCACCTCAGGGACCCAGCTGGCAGCCTGACAGCCAGGCAGGAGGACGTTTGAACCCCACACATGAGGGACATCTGACTGCTATCAAGTCCTGTGGGATAAAGCCATTACAGCGAGAGCCAGTAAAGCTGATTAACTCTGTTGTGTTTTCACCGAGCCAAGGAGAGAGACCCAGACATGTGTGATCAAGTTTGAAATAATACTCACAGCAACATGCAAATAAAACCTGTTCCCTCCCACTTAAAAAAAAAAACAAAAAACTGCAAGGATGTTTGCCGCAATATCTGTTTGCTTCCCCTCCCCAACTTATGGGGATAGCCTACTTATAGAAGGGGGAGGGGGCAAATCTTCATGCAGGATCTCTATGCAAAAATACAACCATGGCAAGCTGAAAGTCCATTTACTGCCTTTAACAGCCAATTGTTCATGTCCAGATAATACACTAGTTTTTTAATGCACTGGCTATACAAATGAGTTTAATCATAAAAACCAAATGTTAAATAAGAGTTAAGTGTGTCCCTGTGCACAATCTGTTTACACTGTATCCCAAAACATAACACACAGGAAATAAAAGGACGAGTCTGTCTGTCTAAACAGGTGACTCATCAGCAACAATGGAAAAGAAATAATAACATTTAAAAAGAGACTCAGGGTGAAGGCACTACCAATAAAACTCCCATCAATAAAGCTGAAATCCAGGGGGAGTCCAGGAAGGTATGATGGATGGGGAGAGGGTCTACATGGGGATAACAGCTGGCAGTATGTTTAGATTGTGCTAATTTATCCAGAAAGATTATGAATTTATTTATTGAGCAGGTGGAAGTTACAAAGAACTGAAGCCAGGACTCTGCTGTTCCTGGACCTTCTCAGGTCTTCTCTGGAAACCAGATACTCCTGCATTAGGTGGACTGATGCAGCAGAACATTGACTGGGTGCTGATATATTTCTACATGTAAATATGCAACAGTAGTCATCAGTGATTCTGCTGGAGATGGCACCGTCTTACCTTGAGGTAGTCGTTTTCAGATCTCAAATCTTCAACTTCCCGCAGCAGCTCCTCCTCGGTTACGTCCTTGGCGCCTGGCAGTTTGAATTGTGCGCTTGTTGTCGGTTTCTCCTGCTTGTGTTTCTCTCCGTGCGCCCCCGGAGCGGGCTGAGCCTGAGACATGCTTCCCTTGGCGGAGGGAGGATCTGTTGTGCGCGGTGGTGGAGCGGCAGCAGGAGCTCCTGCAGCTTCTGCCCGCAGGGGATTATCCGCTCCCAGCTGATCCCGGTCGCTGGAGCCGGTACCGGACTCTGCGTCGCTACTGGCGGCCGCTGCCAGTCTCTGCTCGTCCGACAGCGGCTCGGACGGACAGTCCGACAGGTCTGAGCTGCTGTCGGTCTGGCTGACCCGGCAGAGGGGCGCTCCGGTCGGAACCCGGATGGGGGATCCATGGACTTGAGGCCCCGGGGAGCCCGAGGCTAGTTTCCCCTTCTTGCCTTTGGTGAGAGTCGGGCTGCTGGTGCTGTCGGGTCTGGAGCCGGCGGCTTTGGGCTCGGCTGCTGCTGCCGCATGCTGGGGCACCTTCGTGGGCTTCTTCCCGACGGCGGACTTGGTGTGACTCCTCACCGAGGCTGGTTTCTCCTTGGCCGCGGCGGTGTTGCGGTGCCTGGAGCTGCGGTTCGGGTGGACTAAGGGCACTGAGGCGGGCTGATGCTGCTGCTGTTTGGTGAGTTTGGGGGATTTCGGTACGATGGCAGGTGATTTGGTGGACCGGGAGTGCACATCCTTGAGGAAAGGTCTTGCCGGGGAAGGCGCTCTGTTCAGCCTCTTCTTCTCCAGCTGGTGGTTCTGCGGTTTGGTGTCGCTGCCGGAGCCATTGGAGCTCTCCATTATACACCGACACCGGCAGCAGGAGGGCGTTGAATGAAACGATCAATCCACACCACCACCACCACCACCAACACCGACGCGTAAAATATCTGACAGGCGACGGCAGGAAAACAGCCAGCTCTCTCTACCTCCTTCTTCTTCCTCGTCGGGCTGGAGATGCGCATCCTGCGTTGTGCTGGATGTTTCACTCCATCCCTCCCGCATTCACCAGGTTGTCACTGTAGTCGCCCTCCGCATGAAAAAAACAAACAAAAACAAAAACAACAAAACGCTGCAACTAAAAATAAAAATTGAAAAAAACGGGATTACCGGGTCGGCTGTGCAGGAGGACTGGTTTCATCTGCAGGTGGGGGATTTGTAAAGCTCAAGTTGAGCCACAGGAGTCGGTGTGGGAGTCCCGTCAGCCCTCTTCCTCCTCTGCACGCCGGGTCTCCATCCCTCTGCTTTCACCGGGCTGTGCGTGTTGGGCCCCCACCGCCCCCACCCCCCCTCCGTGTCTCGTACCCCTTCCCACTGCCTCCTATCCGACATGTAAGATCTGCACACGCTGCGGTGTGAGGCTCCACGGCCGTGATTTCTCTGCGGGGCGCATGCGCTGCAGCCTCACCAGTAACCCAAGCACACCCCTTGTTTTCTCCGGGACCAGGCGGGACCAGGTCTGGCACGCTCTGGTGCGCATGCCCTAATGACACACACACACACACACACACACACACACACACACACGTACAGTAGCCTTCACACAAACTGTTGGCTATTGAACAACCTCACATGAGGAGCCAAGATGCGCTCAGAAGGAACCAATAAGCTCCTCTTTCTATCTTCTATCAGTCATTTGTCCTAAATACCTCAGTCCAGAAATCCCAACCTTTGCTTTGAGGAGAAATAACCACTTTCAAATACTTTTGGTGTAAGAAAAAACAAAACTCCACATATTCATGACACACAAACACAGTCACATGTTTAAATCAAAACCATAATCTGGTAATAAATATAGATATCTTTAATTGCATTTCATTAGTTCAAGAATGCCACAAGTTATAAATACCACAAATCTGCTTTGAGCACGCCAAAACTTCCAAAAAGACTTTAAACAGGTTGAATACAAAGTACAGTCTTCCATCTTAAAGGAGACACATTTCAAATAAAGGTATTTAAAAAAAAAAAAAAAAAAGCATATTTAAAACATTGAGTAGTATAAGGCTTAGTCGTTAAAACAAAGCCTGCAGGGTTAGTTGCAAATGCTAAAAGTTAGGGGGGGAAGTCGGGGAGGGGGAGATGAAAGGTGTCATTGAAAAAAAAAAAAGCAATCGTTGAAGAAATGTCAACAACCTGCCATTTCAAAAAACACAAGTGATCAAATTGCTAAACTGGAGATGATTTGTAAAGGTCGTGGTGCTCAGATGTCAGCGACTGTTAAAGGACTGTTATTAGCAAAAGTCCCTCATTGACATTTTTCTCTTGGTATGAAACGATTCATTCGTTAGAAGTACATAATGTGCCCGAACAGAAAACGTCAGCAAAAAATGAAAATGATCCTACAGGAAGTGGATTTGATTAATTCTACTTTAGTCTTTCCCCGGCCTCAGACTCTTTTACTTTCAACATGTGACAACAAAACTGAAACATCCCACAGTGTTAGATTTTTCCCACCGTGTTAATTCCACAACGAGGATGGAAGAGTTTAAAATGTCTATGGACAAAAGAAGGCTGAACATGCATAGCCTTATGTTTTTGAAAATGTACAGAAACTTCATATTGGTCCATAAGACAATGTGAAACCATACATTGAAAGCAGCTAACCTCTTCTATGAAACACAAACCTCCCTTTCAAGCAGGATTTCTATAAAGATCAATCTTTATTAATTTGATACGAAACTCAAACCAAGTCTGTGATCAAAAGTCAGACAAAATAAGCCAAACAGTTTCCTGAGTCATTCAAATACTACACAATCCTTACTTCGCCACATCTGGAGACTCACACATTCTTCTCTTTACTGTAGTTGAATTCAAAGGAAAGATGTCAAAACAAAACACTTAGAAACGTTAAAACAAAAGGCTGAAACCACATCTGTGTAGCTTCTTATCATCTTTACTCCCTCTGAAAAGCTGGTATCACACATGGAAAACGTCCCTGTGAAGAACTCCAATCCCCCCAAAGACTACATTACCCATCTCTCCTTGCATTTCCCAAGCCAACTTGAACAGGATGTGGAAGAGCGGCCACTACTGCGGCAATGTTGATTTTTTTAATTAGTGCTTCACTACAAATCGAGTGCTTTTATCTTACTGCATGTCAGCTTAAACTAGTTAAGATGGATTGTAGTGCAAAATATTACAATTTATACAAATGTGAAACGAGCCGTTCCAGCCACTTTAATACTTTAAGGCAAAGGAATACAAACTGATATGATCACCACCACAAAACCACCTTCTGCTGGCCACAAAAATCTGCACCTTGTCCAGTCATTACAGCAACACACCATATCTACATTGTGTGCTTTTGTTTACCTCAAGTCAACTCGTCACTTGGTAAGAACACCTAAGAAAATAAAACCACTGTACCAGACCCAGAATTTAAACTAAGCTGAAGAGACGGGAAATATCGTTATCCCTTTTATGAACTCAAAAATGCAGATAACAGAGCATCAGGCCAACTCAGATCATTTTAAAACGTGGCGCACGATGACAAACAGGAAAAGGAAGAGAACAAGCTGTAAGGCCCTCAGTAATCCCTCTCCATAGGAAATGTGCAACTGTTACCGGAGGGCTCTCTACCTTGAAGGCACCAGTGAGGCACGGCTAGTCTAACGGTCCGAGGAATGAGGTAGTCTGGGTCAAGTGTAGACAGAAAGGTGGTAGGAAGTGGGTGTTTCGCCAGGCCTAAATGTTAGTGTGGCACATGCCGTTGTGTACAGTTACAAAACAGGAGAAGAGACAGAAGGAGATAATACTGGTAGTTAAATAGAGTCTGTGCATTTGAACAAGCAGCAATGTTTCCAAACTGCTGCTGTATCCTGCCCCCTGGTGGCCAGATTGATGCTCTGCAGGTGTAATGTGTGTGTGTGTGTGTGTGTGTGTGTGTGTGTGTGTGTGTGTGTGTGTGTGTATTGGATTGGGGACCACTTGGACTTTCAGCAACAGCGCATGCGAGGAGGAGGCAACTCCGGAGGCACTTCCGGTTCTGGCTGCAGAGACAGGACACTGTTGGAAAGCTCCTTGTTGGGGACCTCCAGAGGCATCTGTTCGTTCATGAAGGAAGAATAACGACAGGAAGCTCTGAGTTAATATGGGGAATTTTTAAACAAACGGCAACCGATTGAGAGTTGAGAAAGTTTCAACAGTAAAATCTTCCACTAACCATTGGAGCCATTATAAAAATGAGCATTTAATGTGTGTTTTGTTGCTCAACTTTATGATGATGATGGATCATTTAGAGATCTGGATTTCTAAATGATCCATCATCATCAGAAAGTTAAAAACAGTTAAAACAGGTGTTACAAAACATGTTTCAGGCTCTCAGTGTCACAGAGGAGATGCATATCATTAGGCAGGTGCATTAATTAGTTGGTCATGATCAAAAAATAGGCTTGGTTACTTGTTCACATAGCTGTGCAAATAATGCCTTACATGTTCACCTGAATGAGAATATACAGTGTTTGTTTCTCATAGTTAATTTGTAAAATACATTTGTGAATATGAAACAAGCATAATTTCTTTCCTAAGTCAGGACAGGTATGGTATCTAAATACCTCTTGTCGAAAATTCAATAACAGTTTAAAAAAAAGTGTTGTACTGGGCAGCGTTTAATCTATTAATCAATGTGACATCAACACAGATTGTATGAAATTTAAGTAAATGACTGAACAAGGCAGGACAGAGCAGACTTGTATCAGGTGCAAAGTTTTTTTTCCAGTCAAAACATCACATTCAATGCAACTTCTAAGATGATTTCTGAAGGAGAAACAAGAAATTCTGGCACACCAACCTTGCTAAGAATATCATCCACAAGCTTCAGGAAGATCTCATCCACATTAAAGTTATCCTTGGCACTTGCTTCGCAGAAGCGCATTCCACTTACCCGAGAGGCAAACTGTAAAACAATAAAGTGTGAAATTAGGTCAGAGTCAGCAAGGTACAACTGCACAACATCAAAATTAAAGTCCTGAATATGAGAATATATAGATTCAAAATTATTCCAGCCATAGCTTCTTCATATTAAAATTGTTGTTTCATCTAATTTCATTATAAAAGTAGATTGTGCTGTAAGGGACATGGACTCTGTACTTCCAAAACTGAGACAGGATGTATCTGAGCTACATCTCAAGTGACACAGCACTGCATTTAGATATGTTCAAGTTTATAAAAAACAAAGATATGGTTCTGTGATATGTTGAAAGGTGCAGCTGCGTGTTGAACCCACCCTCTCTCCCTGCTGTCTGGAGATGATACGATCGGTCTCACAGTCCAGCTTGTTCCCGACCAAGAGAAGCTCTGCTTCCTCCGAAGCATACTGAGACAAAACAGAGCAGAGGAAATCATCACCCTCACATTTCATTCTCATATCAGATGACTGCAATGAAATCTGTTCAGTGTACTCTCACCATACAAACTGTCCATATGGTGCAGCAAATGAAGTGGAGCTTCACAAAAATGGCACGTTTTCTAAATTTGCTAACAATTTCATGCAGCATAACAACTCATTTTCAGACTCTTGGACATTTTTTATTAAGTTTGATCCATTTCTGCATGATGTAGTGGTGGAACCTGTCAGGGGACACCACATGTACGACAACGTTTAAAATTAATAAATTCAGCCAATAGAATTACCAGATTCTACATGTCAGAACATGCCAGCTGATAAAGAAAATTAAGCTGCACCTTGCTATCATTTCTCAGAGTCACGTCTACTTTCCAACAGTAAAATGTTGCAGGAGTTTAGTTTTCACATCTTGTTCACAGTTGTTCTCAAACTCTCACATGGTAAAGTTACAGCACCAGAAATACAATATCAGCCAGTCTGCAATGGAAAAGTGTCTCTGTAGAGCAACACCCTAAAAAACACCCCCAGCTCATTTATCTCCTGCCAGTGCTAATAAGCTGAAAGACAAAGGTGGAGCTGAAGTGTGAATATCAGGTGCTGCTGACTGTGTTGCTGCTGATGAATTTTTATGTAAACATTATTGCTGGATGAAATCGAGGAATTGTTTCCTCATTGCACAGAAGAAACTGGAGCTGTTTGATACAGCTGAATAACACCAGAGGAGGAGGGCCAAAGACAACAAAGAAAGGGACACATGTCATCTTTTGAGACATAAAAAAAATGTATCGGTCCAAAGCGGTTGTTTACCTTGTCTATCATTTTCATCCATTTGGGAAGGTCATCAAAAGTCTCCTGTTTCGTGATATCGTACACTAGCACTATTCCCTTAGCACCTCTGTAGTAGGCTGATGTGATGCTGTTGAACCTCTCCTGGCCAGCAGTGTCCCTGGATGAAAGAAATTAAACCCAATGTGATTTTTATCAAACCACCATTCAACTCAGTTACAGCAGAGGAGTGCCTCCAATGACTTCAGAACACCAAAATAGGGATTGACAGATTTGATTTCGGCATAGTAAAAAAAAAAAAATAATAATAATAATAGTCAAATAAAAAAATTGATTTCATATTAGTGAACTTTATTATTTTTTCAAAATCAAACTTCTAGCTAGATATAATCAATATGATTTCACTAATCAAAATTGATTTGATTAAAATTTCCTCATGTCATTCATTTTTAATCTCTTAATGAACATCTACATCATCATCATTTGTATCTAGCTACAATCTGAAGACTGTTGTCTCAAATCTAAGGAAAGCAGATATCTACCATGGAGTTTTGGAAACCTATGCACTTAACTTGAAAATGGCTTTTCAAACACTACATTATAAAATGTTGGCAGATATAAATGTCTGTGGATGTTTCTCAATGTGCCCTGCATGCACAGGTTAAGGCTGGTATAAAAACTAACAATTGACAATAATATAGTTGGGGTTTTAATGATAAAAAGTGTATCTTTCATAGACGTTACTACCGTATAGTTATTGAAATTCCAATTTTAATTAAACACCAATTAAAGCTACATCAGTGTGTTGTAAAACATTTATCAAATGTTTTCTACCTATAAATGATAAAAATGTTAGCTTTAATAAACAGGTTGATCAAAAAGGATTAGACACTTCAAATTCGATTTATTCAAACTGAATGTAATTTTTTAAAATGTGAATTTACCATTCATTAAAAAATATCCACAAAAACAAAAATCATTTCAATTATATGTGTAGATTATTTTTGAGATGACATTATGATTCAGCTCGATTCGAGGCTGGGTTAGCAGCATGACAAGCAGTTTGAGCCCCTCTCACAGTGTAGTGTTACTGTACCTTCAGCCAGCTAGTCTTTCCCTGTTCCCCCTGTGAGTCACAGTCAGGCTTATGAGCAGGGGAGCGGACAGAAACACAGCAGCACAATGGCAGGGTTAGGTAAGGCCGGACGTGGCAGTGATGGAGCTTGATGCGAGCAGTTCGACATGAGAGACAAGACACAGTGAGGCCGGCCTTCCTGATCGGACAGGTCGAGGACGGGGGCAGAGGAGCGGGAAACAAAATGGTGAGCAGTAGACGTGATGAAGAGGTGGGAGGGTGAACAAGGTGTTAGTGAAAAAGTCAGACGTATTAGTCAAATATGCAACCGCGCTCCCACATTTTAGCCCAACACTCACACAAAGGCATAAACAAGCTTTTGTAAATTTTTACAATCATCGGACAACAAAACTGCAAATTAAAGCCTAGTTAAAGTCCCAAGACACAAATAGAGGCCCAGACATATCAAATAACATCATCCGTCTCACTGACGGTCTCTTTGGGTAAAAATATAAGCCTGATTTATGGAAGTTTTTCTGCAGTTTAAATAATATATTAAAATAATGAAGTGAAACAAAAGGCAGCTCAGTCTGATTATCGAGCAACAGTGACTCTGCATGTCTCCAGTGACCAGCTGCTGTTTATTCAGCTGACACTTAAAAATATCAAACATCTGACACTGTATTAGAGTTATTAGTATTACTGGGTTATTAGCATTACTCAAAGGAAACTTCAAGAGAGGTCTGTTAATAAATAAATTAAATCACTTTTAAGCATCAGTGAAGGGTGTTAGAACAGATTTTCAACTAAAACACTTAATACTGCAGGAGTGTCCATGTGTTATTTCAAATGTCATAGATGCTACTACACGTGATGGTAGAATGTACATGATCACAAGACCCATCACCATGATTATTTTATCTGTTTAGACAACAACATGGGTGAGCATGACCAGTTTGATCCCATATGGCTCACATGGTGGAACATGGATGCTCTCTGGATAAAAACCTTTATTACTAATAGTTCATTTTTATGACAGTTTCATGTTTTCCAGGTTTTTAAAATGCCAAACATTCACCTTCTATAACTTTAGGATATTGTATCATTATAAACATATTAAAGGTCTTTTCTTTCACACATGCCTCACCTACTACGCAGAGACGCCCCCTCTAAGCCAGCAGTGTTTTTGTTGTTGTTAAAGCAGTTTGCAGCATGAGAGGACAGACAGAGGAAACACTCCATGACAGGACAGACAGAGGAAATGCTCCATGTAGAGGAGTAAAGGAATTGGAGGCTTTTGTACAATTACTCACCATATCTGTAATCTGATCTTCTTCCCTCTCAGCTCAACAGTCTTGATTTTGAAGTCTACTCCTGTGAGGGGATCAAAGACAAACGTGAAAAAAAAATGTACATGTGCCAGCATTTCTAGTGTTATTTTGTCATTATGTCAGAATTTCAGCTACCACATGAGTTTAAGTCAAAATTTATTTAAAAAAAAAAAAAACTGACTTCTTTAGCCAGATTCAAGCTTTTGAATAGAAAGAAGGGACATTTCTATTTGTGTTAGGTTTCCTTGTTTTGATAGCTGCTGAACAATATTAGGAAAGTTACTCATACTTGTTTGATCCTTTTAAAAAGCTGTGCATGATGAAAGCAATGCACTATTAAAACAAGGTTTTCAGAGAAACTTTTAGTGACTGTCAAACTATCCCCCTCTGTGGTATCTGTGATCAAAGGAGCGTAATGTTGGTGGTTGTGTGACAAAACCTGCGAGCTGTGTCACAGGAATGACAGGGCACAAAATGGAGCTCTGCCATAGCAGCTGTCTGCGTGCAACTATTTTAGGATTGGACACTATGGCTGGTTGCTGAATTGGTCACAGGACCGCTTATCCAATATAAACAGACCTAACGCATTATAGTTTGGTAGCATCTATAAGTTTTTACAACATCTCATATTCAATAATTTAAGATACCACTCCAGATCAATTAGGCTATTGTGTTTTATAGTGATGGAAATATAAGACTATGTGTTTGTTCTACTAAGTTGAAACTTGAAAGTAGCTGCTCAGAAATGGAATTTGATCAGGACAACTACACTCTGCTTTAATTACAACAACAACAAGGGTCACCAGTAGTAAATTAAAATGCACTAATACTGAGCAGCCGCAGATCCATGCTATGCAAGTTCCCAACTCTCCTCCTGACAGTGCAAGATGCAGAGTGTTACAAGCACTCAAACATACAATTTAAGCCTTTTGGCTCATCTATAAATTTAGTAAAATTTTAATAGTAACAACTCTCGTGGCCTCTGTATAAAATATGTCAAAACGTTTTTTTCATCTGTTTAAGCCTTGATATTACAGGATTTTCTTGGTATTTATCAATGTCAGCTCCAGATACCCCTTTTGCCTCAGAAACATTTACATATATAAACAAACAAAGAGAACTACATGGTGTAACAAATATTCCTCCTTTCAGGGCAGAAAGACACTTACATATTTTTTACATTCAGTATATATATATATATATATATATATACTGAAAAACTTCTTTATATTTGGGTTCCTCTCCATCTTTGCAACAACAAATTATTTCTGAACGTATGTGGTGTGAAGGAGGAAAACACTTGACATGAACACAGCCAAGTGTTGGCTAAGACAGTTTAGTTGGCCTGAACGGTGTTGTTGTTGTTGCAGTTAGCTAAAATTAGCCAGCCACAGGAGGTATTGTAACATCAGTTCAGTCCCATCACACAGTAAAACACAAGACAGGGTGTCCACAAGGCCCACACTTTGGTGCTTCACATTTCTCCCGTCCAGCAAGTAGACGGAGCCCCCCCGCTGTGTGTGTCAATATAAAAGTTGACCCAAACCTCACCTACTGTCGACTTGCAGGCTTCGCAGAAAGTGTCGTCCGTGTATCTCTCCATGAGGCTGGTTTTACCAACACCCCGGGAGCCAATGATAATAATTTGAAGTTTAAAATCAGCGGGTCTGGGCGGCATCTTCCTGCGGCGCGACTGAGTCCCCATAGCGGGCGACGAATTGGCGGAGCCCCCGCCGGCACCACCACCACCACCACCGGCGGCGGCCCTCCGCGGTATATCATATCTGGGATTCATCAGTAACTCCTCATTGGTGACAAAAAGAAAAGAAAACCGAACAACAAATAAACACTTTTTACAATCCAATCAATGTGCCGTTTTTAATGGAAGTTTGCTAAAAGTTTGTCGCTCGCCGTCGGTTGTTGTTGTTCGGCCATTAGACACCGGAGCCGCCGTGACGTCATCGACTACGTTCTAAGACATTTCCGCTTCCGCTAAAAACGTCACTCAAAATAAGTTTGTCAGTCGTAGTTTTTTTTATTGAATAAATAGTTAAATGTTTCTTATTTGACTAATTTAACGTATAATTTACACTCTTCATTTGTTTTGCATTTTTTTCCGGAGTAGTTTGTGATTTATTATAGTCCCGTCTCGTTTTACAACCGATTTTAAATCGACTTCTGCAGTCAAGGTTAAAACCATTAAACACAGCACATCTGGACATCACTGCAGCTTAATAAGAAGTTGAGCCCAGTAAAAAACACGAGTGTCAAAGGATGTCAATCTATTTCTGCCAACATATCAGTGCGTATCAGGTTTAAGTTCTGCTTACATACTTTGAGGTTTTATTTGGGAAAATGTCCAAATACAACATTGTAAATATACTTTATACAAGGAGAGGAATAAGAACTTAAATTAAGAGCTCTAGGAGCCAGATTCTTGGATCAATTGAAAGTTTTAATGCCCAGAAAAGAAGCATTTAACAAAAGCATCAGAGAAGCTGGGGCCTAAAGAGCAAGCCTTACAGCCCCAGCTGATTAACTGCCGGTCCTCTGGCCAATAGGCCTACAGAGGGCAGGTCCCAAGTTGAGGCCTATAAAGCCTGAGGAGCAGCCTCAGACACATCATTCCTCACCAGTCTATTCAGCCGTGGGAGGAATGTAAAAATCATCTTAATAACTTGTGCGTCTACATCACGTTTCTCTTAAAACTATTACCATCGGGGTAGCATTTACTCTCAAAACAACACATGAACACTAAAAATGTCTTTTTACATCATTACAATGAGTTCTAAATGGTCTGAAAATTAAAGCCTTGTGGAAGTAACTCGCTATAACAAAACCTTACATATTCATATTAATAATAAAAGATTAGCTGATTCCAAATAATTCCCATAACATTTCACATTGTACAGTTGCAAGACAAGTACACAATGCAGGTTGACTTACAACAGCAGGGTGCAATTGAATTTTAAGGATAATGATAAAAATCTTTAAAATGAGCTCTGTATAAATTGTATTTTTAAATTTGGGGGATTGGTAATACAGCCTCCTCCTACTTTAGGTTTTTCTTTTTCTTTGTTTTTTTTTTAAATCTGCGTCGCAGCTGATTTTTGTCCTCTGCGGCCGCCGTAGCCTGCGCCATCGTGTGACGTAGCTGCTGAGGAGGCGTTCCCATTAATCCAAACACCGAGGCAGCAGCGCACAGGGCGATTTATCGAGCAGAAATTAGTTTTATCCCGTCCATTCCTGCGACAGTATGGCTGCCCAGAAGATAAACGAAGCTCACGAACACATAGCTAAAGCGGAAAAATGGTGAGTTTCGACGAAACCGCCCCGAAAAGCGGCGAGTTTGAGCCCTGATGTTAGCTGGCTCTAAGGCCACTGAGGCATCTCCAACCAGGAAAGGTTATGCGACAGAGACAACACACTAGCCTCTGTGTTTGTCTTGTAATTGACTATTAACTTGTAATATAGCTGATTGTGTCAGCTTCAGCCTTTTTCTAAATAATAAACATTCATTGTTTCTGTAGCTTAAAGACGAGTCTGACAAAGTGGAAGCCTGATTATGACAGTGCTGCTTCGGAATACGCCAAAGCAGGTAATCCAGATGAATAGTCCCTTTATTTTTTAACAGATAGCATACCTTACTGATTTACCAACTGCTTTTGTCTTGATTTTTTTTTTTTTTTTTTTTTTTAGCTGTGTGCTTCAAGAATGCCAAGCAGTACGAGCAGGCAAAAGATGCTTACCTGAAAGAAGCTGAATATCACACAGAAAACAAGACGTATCCTCTCTGTGGTGCCTCCACTGTCCCATAACGAGATCTTACTGTTGCGTGTGTCTGATTTTTCCCTAACTTGTCCTCCAGGCTTTTTCATGCTGCAAAGTAAGTATTCCTAATATTGTGTTCACAACAAATACAAAAAAATAAAAAATAAAAATAAAAAAAACAACAACCAGGTATTCTAATGCCCCTTCCTCTTCCTCAGAGCCATTGAACAGGCAGGTATGATGATGAAGGTGAGTGCAGCCATTGTGATGTCATCAACATCAGGTAAATGGATGCAGGGGATGTGTGTGCAGCAGAGATTTAACTTTATCGTGTCTCCACTGTGACAGGAGCAAAAGAAGATGCCGGAGGCCATCCAGTACATAGAGAAAGCCTGTATGATGTACATGGAGAACGGGACCCCTGACACTGCTGCGATGGCTCTGGACAGGGCTGGAAAGTACATGATCTTATATTTCACACTTTAATTCAAACTTAAACCCCTCATATTATAAAATTCCAAGCAACCATTGCAGTTTGAGACATGCATTATGTTTTATGGATCAATTTGCATTGTCAATTTTAAGAATTTTTTTAAAATCTATTGGCACATTGTTAATCATGTATGAATGAGATTCCCTCAGACTAAAACAGACTTTTCTCCTCAGACTGATTGAGCCCATAAACCTGGAGAAAGCTGTGGACTTGTATCAGAAAGCAGCTGGTGTGTTTGAGGTAACAAAGAGCTGTTTACATTAACAGAATAATTTTACTGTTGTTGATTTGATTTTAATTGAATGAATATATCCTTGGTTTGTCTGTAGAATGAGGACCGCCTGCGTCAGGCTGTTGAGCTGCTGGGCAAAGCCTCCAGACTTCTGGTCAGGTTAAAAAGGTAAATGATTCGAAGAAGGGGTGGGCATAAATCAGCTGAGCTGCCAAATTGGTGGTTCAGTTTTTTGAGAAAACATTATCCGTTATAGCTGTTGGTACTAGTAAATTTAGAAATATGCAGTGAGGCCAGAACCTGAAAAACAGTATTTAGAACCAGCTTGACCATTTAAATATTTTTACTCTATTCAATTCTAAACATTAGCCAGCCAAAAGGGGACATTTTCTTTTATTCTTGGATCAAAGCTTTCCCCCCCAAATACTATTACACATTTTTGTATGTATATTATATATTTTTCCAGATATGAAGATTGTAAATAACCATGTAGTGTCATACCTGCTCCTCCTCAGTTCTCACCTTGTCTTCATCTTTGTAACCAGGTTGGATGAAGCAGCAGTTGCTCTGCAGAAAGAAAAGAACATGTACAAGGAAATTGAGAACTTCCCCATGTGCTTCAAGGTGGGATACTCTGTAGCTAATTTTTTTAAAACATATCTATCATAGAAAAAAGGAAAAAGTGTCAGCCAGCTGTTGGCTGTAGTTTTTAAGAGGGAGACTGATCACCTGCCTGAAGGCATTGGTCCATCCTTTAAGTGTCATCAAGTAAGAGGAAAAAAAAAACCCAAAGCATTTTACTGGAACTATATGTTGGTGTGTTCTTTCTCTAGAAAACAACTGCCCAAGTGCTGATTCATCTCCACAGAGGGGACTACGTAGCAGCTGATAAATGTGTCCGAGAAAGTTACAGGTACGAGTTCAAATATGTTTTATAACCAGCTAATTGAGAGGGTGCTGGTGTTTCATTGAGCAAAGGTTACAGGACCATCATCATATCAAAACCTGATATTTGGGGCACAAACAGGGTTCCCTTGAAACTTTTCTTACTCCTGACATACACCTCTTCACAATGTAAAACTTGCCTGGTGACATTGAGGGTCATTACATGAAGTGCTGCTTGATCTCTACCAGTCTGCCTGGCTACAGTGGAAGCGAAGATTGCGTTGCCATGGAGACACTACTGCAGGGCTACGACGAACAGGACGAAGACCAGGTCTACAGGGTGTGCAACTCACCTTTATTGAAGTACATGGACAATGACGTGAGTACCACCACCACACAACGACAGATACATGTGGTTTATATATTTGTATCTGCTGTCGTGCAGCAGATACAGATGGGGAAGGAAAGGTCTATCCATCAAGCCTGTGTCGCATCTCAGTTTTCTTCAAAACTGGTACAAACGGTCACTTCGACTCAGATTAATTGATCTCATCCTCTGTATTCGCGCAAATTTTAGGAAGTAAATTACTTCAAAGTTCAGGTCACTGTTTGAGGCACTCTTCCTTAAAACTGAAAACTCACTCCTCCTTAGGACCTCAGAGGGAGAAGCTGACTGTGGAAATATTGTCTCAGATCCTTTTTAAATCTGAGAGCAGATGACTTTTTACTCCACTCCTTTACAGTACGCCAAGCTGGCCATTTCCCTGAGGGTACCCGGTGGAGGAGGAAAGAAGAAGAAGGCTGCAGCCGCTCCACAGGGTGGTGCTAGTGGGGCACCAGCTGCTGCTGATGAGGAGGAAGACGACTATGAGGGCGGGCTGTGTTAGTCTCAAGCAAGCTGACTCTTCTCATCTACTGCTCCACCACTACACCCTCTGTGTACGAGTTAAAAACCGCAACAAACCGTCTCAGCTCTGGAGCCCAAATGGGCGACAGTTCTGAGCTTTACTGTGCAAAAAGTAAAAAAAAAAACAAAAAAAAACATGCATCTCAAAACCCCAACAGTTCCAATAGGTGTTGAAGAAGAGTCGCGTTAAAACAACCTTTTAATTTGTGTTTTGAGGTGGATCCTCAGTCTAATGAGGGAAAAAAAACAAAACAATCTTTAATGTTCAATAATGTATGAAAGCCAGTTGTATGTAAAATGTTCTATTATATCTTGTCTGTGAAGCTGTACATTTTGCTTTTATTGCTTGTGGAAAGGTTATTATAGGTATATTAAAGTCAGAAATACTCAAGAAATGTCTAATAAGTTTTTCAATGTGTAGTGTTTATTTGTACTGAGTTAATTTATTCAGTAACAGCTACAGTCAAAAAGTACTGGAACAATATGCAGTCAGCCTATTCATGCATGTTTGGAATAATGAAATGGTTCTTCACAATCAGAGCTGTGATGACTTTAATGTTCTTGCTTTAAAAAAAAAAAAAAACCCCAACAACTCGCACGTTGTCTTGAACGTAAAGAAATTAAGGGGAAACTCACAATGGATGACGCAGCTCATAACCATCTGCATCTACTTGGAGGTTTGCGTTATCTGCCTTAAAATAATCCTAACTGTCATGACTGGCTTAATTACAGTTTCCATAGTGCAATCCTCAAATTAAACCAAATAAAACATAAAAAAGGGACCATGTAGTGATTTATTTTCCACTTTAAAGTTGAATTTCTGTATTTGTCATTGATCTTCTCATTTATAATATAAATGTGAGAAAAAGATTATTTAGATGGCAATTTAAAATATTCCAATACCTCTAAAAGTTATAAACAGACTGTTTACATTTTTTTTTTTTAAATTTGTGTTGTTGCCCACATCTTGTGTGTTCCTCAAAAGCATATCTCCAAACTTTGCACATGCATCAATAAAATTTCCATTGTGTGGCATTTCACAGTCTCTGTAGATTTCCTTAAATGAGTTAGCAGACAGTTTCCACATCAGCAGCTGCGAATGTCTGCAACAAAGCGGCCCCTGAGAGACATGTAATGACTGTCGTTTCCCCACACCTATTTATCTGTGACGAGGCTAATGCCCTCTCCCTGTTAAATGATATTTAATGTGCACACATTTGTTCTACTTTTGTGTTTTTTGGTAAAGTTAGCCCAAGTCTTGACTGATATTAGTCAATCCAGGTAAAGGATCTGCATTCAAAAACATTTTTCATTCTTTAAATCATGCCCCCTTCATTTTCACAGTTTGCATTTCAGCCTTTTGTTAAAATTGAATGACACTTCAAACTAATGATTGTACTAAATTGAAGCAACTTTGGCAGCGATTACAGCTGCTGGTCTTCTTGAGCAAGAAGCTTTGCTCACCTGGTTCTGAAGATTTTCTCTTGTCTTTCCTGCATCTCCATAACGTGGACATCTTTAGGTCTCTGCAGAGATTAACTGGTCAGGTGATGAGACCTGCTGGAAGACTGAGCTCTTAGGAATCATTTGACACCTTCTCTAGCCTTCATATTAGCTGGTCTCTGCTCTGCAGGCAGCACATTCACCATGGCTCGGTTTTATGCTCTCACATGCATCATCAGCTGGGACCTTGTGTACACAGGTGTCACTCTTTGTCCCAACAGGTGACTCTAATTAAGGTGCAGAAACATCTCTAAGATCAAGAGGAACAGGAGGAACCTGACCTTGTTTTAGCATCCGGTTGCAGAGCGAAAAGCTCGATGCAAGCCCTGTATATATATTTCATATTATATATGACCGGCCTTATTGACTTCATGTCAACCCAGTATAGATTAAAATACTATCCTCATTTTATCATACTAATTTTACAAATGTAATCCTCTACATTAAATACTTTTTATTTACTTTCCATTCACGTGATGTGTTTAAACTGATTAAATTTGTAAATGTTGTCGTCCTTTCTTTTAACGCAAAAATATGAAGTTTAAAGGCGCCTGTTCTCCCTCTGTTCAAACAGCATGCTGAGTAGAGCCATGCTGTCCAACTCAGAGATCAAGCAAAGGTTGGTGACCCGACGGCTTTTGTGGAGAAAGTGGCTCGTCTCAGCCAATCAGAGGGCGCGATCATCAGGCAGCACGACACCTTCTTCAACTGCAGCCAAGGACGACTGAAACTGAGAGACTTCATGGTGTGTGTTTAAACACTAACAATGTAAGACCTGATTCATAACGGTTGATTTTTCAGTATTGATCCAATAGTAGTCTAAAGTATCACTATAAGGTTAAGTGGAGAAATAGTTTTTTTGTTCATTTGTTTGTTTGTTTGTTTGTTGGGATGGCTCGGGTCAGCTGATCTTGTATGAGTGTCCGGACGCTGATGGACACAAACTGTCTCGTTATTCCATCAGTCCGACCAACGATCCTCAGAGTGTGCAGGTAAACACCGCCTGTGTGCATCTTTGTATGTGTTTCTGTAATAATAAGTGTGTATTTGATCAGGTTACAACTGTGTGTTAATTTGTTTGTGTGTTTAGACTGCGCTGTCTGCAGGTCAGTACTGTCTTGGATCTGTTCTTCCTGTCAAGCTTTAGACGCCAGGTTGGAGAACCAGACCACGGGGATCCAGTACTTCAGGTGAGGGGAAAGGATGTTCTCAAACGCACTCCTCTCCTCTGGACTCACAAAACCTGTAGAGACAGACCAGGTGGAACCAGATCAGACCAGAGACCTACATCTACCTACACCTACAACAGTTGGACTAAAGTTGTGTTTGTGGTGTCGCACAAAGATCATCAGTTGACTCCAGGCCTGATCAGCCGATCCCCCAGGACCAGGTCAGACACAGACGGGAAGAATATGAATTCTTTCATCATTTAGAAACACTAACTCAGCAGAAAACAACAACAACAAACACACTGACTGAAAAGTTTGGAATGACATCAGGTTATCTCACTCGCTTCCACCATGTGGTCCACGTGCTTATAAAAGACCTGGACCTTTATTTAATCTGTTCCCATCCTCTTATTGATTAAAATGCATTTTAAAGGTTTACTTTATGATCATACCGGATTTTCCTAATTTTATCCCACATATAATGTAATCGGGTTTTAATTATAACCAAGAACTGATCCTGTAGAATTCATTCTAAAGTTCAACAGATTCTTTTAATCTGAATTTGTAAACTTGACTGCAAAGAAAACACGAAGAAAATCAAAATATTTTTTTTATTTTATTTTATTATTATTACTTAATTTTTTTTTACATTTTTTTTTTTTTTAAGTTGATAAAGAGTTGGGAGAACCGGAGCACCTGGAGAAAACCCAATGGCATGGCCACCCAGAATGTCCACTGGGCTACCGTGCCAGAATGTTTCTCACTGTGGACATCTGGTTGTTAAGATGTCTACAGTGAGAATTATTTCCTGAAGCAGCAGGTGAAGGGCCTCAGGAGAGCTTTCCTCACAGCTGAGAAATACCTGCGGACTTTAGACTTTTTCGGCTTGGGGGGATTGAGGGTGGAGTCCAAATGAAGCTCCAGATATTTGCCATTTTCTTCTGGTGCTGACAGAATCTCTGTGATTACGCGCTTGATGTTTCTCAGTGCACCAGACAATTTATCACTGAAACTTTGCTGTGAGAAACTTTAGGGTGTTGTATAAGATGCCCACATCTCTTTTGATGCTGGCTGAATTAAATGGGGAGCTTTGCACCGATGTCTTGCTTGGTTGATGGAGAGGTTCAGGTTTGACTGTTGGAGATTCAGGAACTTCTCCTGGCAGCAGGTATTCCTCGTCATCTTCTATCGAAATCAAGAACTCTGATAGATTCTTGAGACTCACCAGGAACTTTTTGTGTTGTTCACGCCACCTGTTCTTCAGCTCTATTATCATTTTTCTATATTGCTTTTGGGCAAACCTGTAAAATCTGCGCTTTTGATCCGTCTGGTTGGCAGCTGAAGGTTCAGGATGGGAGGCGAAGAACTCTTTGACCTTGTTCAAGACGGGCCTCATGTTAAAATGGGATATTTGTGCTGAGTTTTCTGGGAGCTCTCAGCTGCATGTTCTGGACTCAGATAATGCAGGTCTTACCGATTATCCGGTCGTCGGATGTCTGGGTAAGTATGTTAACCCAGCTTTGTGATACAGGCCCCTGCTGACTCACTCAAACAGCAGTCTTACAAATACTCCACACATTTCCAAATGTTTTATTTGCACATCTTTGGACCTCTGTCATTCCACATTACCTTAACATATAGGTACAATTTCACATTTCATTCCCCCCTCCTCCGTGACACATCCTGTCCCCTTAAACTTGAATGTAGATGTAATGAAAATTTGATAATGAAGTTTCTCTTTCATGCTACAGTGTCCTCTAATGCATAGTTTGGACCAAAGGGCTTCATGTTGCAGCCCTTCATGTGAGGAATTGGGGTTGTTTTTGTGTGTGTGTGTGTGTCTTTTTCAGCTTGACGGTTGAATGCACAGCAGCAGGCGCTGCATAGCGAGAGCTTCACAAGTGATGTGCATGAGTCCACCAGCTGATGCACGTTACTACCCTGATTCAGAAACAGCCCTCTGCTGGTTGCGACTCGAGCCAACCTGTAGGTGATTTAGAACATGGATGATTGGCAATTAATCTCATTCTGTGTGAGGAAAAAACAGTCCACAGCGATACATTTGCTTTCTTCATACAGCTTCCGACTGCCTCCCAGTGCAGTAAACAAACACCTGAACAATATCCACATTAAAGTTCATGCCATTTGAATAATTGTCATCTTCTCTACAATCCCATACACTTTTAAATTCCATCAAAGCCTACATATGGTAACATAGAACCCATACAATGAATATCTGTGGAAACAGCTCTTCCTGAGAAAAATATGTCGTTAAGAGTTTCAGTTCTTCTCATACAAACAAAATAAGGCAATTGAAGAATGTCTGATAATGTTTTCTGCATTGTGTCTGTGTAAAGGCCCCAATGTTGCCTCTGATTAAAAAAACAAAACAAAAAAAAAACAACAGAACTGTGGGGCTGTGTTCGTGTGTCCTGGTCAGAACTGGTCTTTTCTTTCGGGTCCACAAGAGCTCGATATTGCACAGTCCCACGATCAAAGTGTTCCAGTTGGAGGAAATAGGAGATTGTGCTCATGTGGTCATTATTGTGCACTTTATTTGTTGGTGGGAAGCCCTTGAAGTGGAATAATGTCACAGACAAGTTCAAGCCTCTGTCCGCCTGCTGTGCAGTTGATAAAATCTTAAGACAACAGGCGTGAAGAGCAGTGGCCAGGGAGAGGGGTAAAAATCAGGAATAAGACTTTTAATGTCTGAAGAAAAAGTCCAAAAAGATTCCATTATCCCAACTGAACACCAGCTGCTCATTTTAACCACCAGATACCAAACTGCGCCAGGTTTTACAAGATAAATACAGCACCGGCAAATTTTTTTGCTCTATTGTTACCAATATGTCTGCGACCTGTTGTTGTTTTTCATCGTTTTGGAATAAAAAATACCAGCTGATAACTAAAAGAACAAGGTTTTTGTGTGGAGCTTAGACCGTGTCGCTGCCAACAGAGCTCAGCCGAGGAGGACAGTCTTGGTCCACGGCTGCTTTGAGCATCTTCAGCTGGTAAATGGGCTGAAATAGAGACTTGCTCCAACAGAGCGACCGCCCATCCAGCGTCTTTAGGAAAAGCTCCGCCTCGCCTTCGCATATTCGATGTCCTCCTTCGCTGGGTCTCACTCCGTTTTCTCCCGGGTCCACTTAATCATTGTTTCTGGTGAGCGGTAGAGGAAGATGAGTTTGGCGTACATGTCCTCCTCCAGGTCCAGCTCCCCGGTCTCTCGCACCAGGAAGATGTCGGTGCACAGCTTGAGGATCCGGTCCACATTGGGCAGCTCTTCAAACATGATGGTGTGGGAGATCCCGCTGAAGAACTCGCGCACAAACTTGCCGATGACAAGAACCACCGAGGCGTACAAGCCCATGATCCTGGAGAGGAGAGGAGGGCAAGTGTTCAGCTTCAGATTCCCTCTCATCTTATTTCTCCAGGTGATGGAGGGGGAAGGGCAAATTTCAATGTAAACAGATATTTTGCAGACACAGCAAAATCATATTTTCTGTAGTTTTTTCTAACATCAGTCACCACCTACCCATATCCAGCCAGGAAGCCCAGACTAGGCGGGCTGACTTGGTCGCTGAATACGTAGAGCTCCAGAAGTTCTTCCTTCTTGTATGTTTGTTTCCTCTTTATTGGCCCCAACTCCGTCTGGTTGACAATCCACCATTCCTGGATCTGCTGCATCCCGTTTTCGTTTCGTTTCAACTTCACATTTATGTCCAACAACTTATCTCCAGAATCTAATCAGAAAAAAATGAGAAAATTGCAAATAACACCAGATTAAAAAACAAAACAAAAAAAAAACAACAACAACAACTGAATGGAAGGATGAAATATCAGCAATGACCAAATTCAGAGGAAAATGAAATAAAGATTGAATTACTAAATATTAGGTAACTGTTGTATCTGTGCTTAAAGTTAGATTAAAAAAAAAAATCATACAGGGTGGTTTTGTATGCAAGAACTTTGTGAAGGTGACAGTTTATGTTCACCTGGATGGAGCTGTTTGACCGGACTGGCATCAGAGTCGCTGGGCGCTCGAATATAACGAGGAAGGATATTTTTCAGGGTCCTGCAAAAACAGTATCATTTTGTGAAAAGACTATTATAGTCGCTGCTGTTCTCATACGAGCTTTTTCTGTTTAAGAGTTTAGAAAATCCACACGACAAGGTACAGGGTCTAAAAAACTCGCAAGAAGTGTGCTCAGATGGTAGTTCCAAAAAATTAGAAGAGAGGACTGACACCATGCAGTAATTGAACACTTTGCAACTCCCTGTAACACAAAAATAATCATGTGTCCAAATAAGTTTTTTTTGCAGTTGCCAGGAAATATGGCCATAGTTGTTGTATATAAAAATATGAAGGATTATTTAATTTGAGCATAATCCAACTAACAACAAATACAATGTTGAATACAATGTGACAAATTAATAAAATGACATTTACATTACAGATTTTTTACTTCCATGCATGTTAAATTCACAATGAGAACAAGCATTAGTACTGTATATAATTATATATAAATGCAGTACAAAATAAGGAGAAAAGGAGGAAAGCGGCTAATTTCTGAGCAGCTGATGTACTCACACTTCTGAGTTGCCTCCTTTTCCGTTCAGGAGAAGTATGAGCTCCTGCCTCGTGGTTTCATCAAGAGATGTTGTTCGTTTTCCAGAAGCTGTTTCAGCTTTGGCACCAAAAGTGTGGTTTCTGAGATTGCAGAGAAGAAAAAACATACTGCACTTACTGCAGCTGCATATTTTAGATATAGTTTAAAGAATATTAATGGACTATTTTAAATGAACCAGCTACAGGAACACAAATATAGGCGAACACACTATGACTGTGTTTACCTTTGCACAAACCAGGCCACAGTGACAATGAAGTCCTCAGAAGTGTTCAGCATCTCCATCAGGGTGTTCCTGCTGGGTGGACTGATGGTCCACAGAGAGTTTGAGCTGCCCTTCAGCTCAGCGATGACCAGGTCCTCGGGCATGTAGCCCTCCAGCCACTGCAAGGCTTCCTACCAAAGCCAGCACGAACACACTCTGTGACACAGTGACTCTCCCCGACTGAAAGACCCTCTATGGGGGATTAATTATCAACACTTGGGGAGAGAAAAGAGGGGGGGGGGGCATCGTCTATTTTAAGATCATGGCTAAAAGAACAGTTTGAATGATTTCTAATGGAGGTCTAGAGAAGCGGAAACTTTACGACCACCAATAAATTGTAATGCTGAGCTGGAACGGTGCAGGATTATCTTTGTTTCAATAATGAAAGGGCACAAAAATCTGAGAGTTAACTGCACAATCTTGTTGATCTCTGTAGAATCAGGATGAATTTTTAAACATCCAATGACTTCCACTTTCAGACTCAGAGCCACCAGCATGTCTATAGACAGAATATCTTGTTTTGATCACTGTCAGCGGAAGAGCAGTCAGGAAGATGTGGGAGTTCTTGAGGACACATCACTGTAATCCCCGCTCCCCTTTTTCACCAGTCAATTGTAGAAATATATTTAACAATGCAGACCTTTAACATTAGTGTTGTATTTCTTTTACTTACATCGTCACCAAAATATCTCTTTGTGAATTTTTCAAATTCGGCTGCCGTCACATTCCTCAGCTGTTTTTGCTGAGCGCTCATGGTGAAGATCGGCTGCAAGAGGAAGACATTAAAACAAGGAGGAAAAAATTTATGTGGCTGTGAATTAGATGCTTGTTTCTTTTGTTTTGTCACCATAGAAATCTTTTCACTCGTGTACTTCACACACTAAAAAGATCTTGCAAAAGTCTGAGAAAATATTGCCGTATTTATCTGGTGTGGCTCCGATTCAAAGCCAACAGAACCTGATAACCTGACCAAGAAGTTTCACTTCATGACTTTCAAGTAAAACCCTGAAAGAATGAGACAGATTTAGTCGCTGTATCAAATTCAGCTTGAACTCAAGGAGAGAGCAGAGGCAGGAGCTGTTGTCTTGGCTTTGGGCTCTTGCTCTTTCTGTTTGGCGTTTCCTTTCTCTCAGTAAAGAACTTGGCAAGCTCGTGTCGCTAGATCTGATAATAGAAACAGTGCCCACACCTGAAAGCCAGCCAAGGTGATTTCTAGCGAGACATCCAGCGGCGGGTTGACAACTCCGGCAACAGATTTTACAAGCGACATGAAAAGCAGCGGGAACCAGACGATACAGATCAGCAGCACCACAATCATTCCTCCCATCCCGTACTTCACCACCTTCTTCTTCTTCTGGCCTCTTGGCTGGGGGTACCTCTGCAGAAGGGCGAGATGAAAGATGGTTACTGCCTTTACAGCACAGCGCTCCTGAAATAATCCATCCGACCGAAGTGCTTTATTTACTGTAAAGAGGCAGAGAATAAAGACGTTTTTAAGAATATTTTGGGCAACACACTCAAAATCTTCTATCTTTGCTACTTAATTTAAGGCTCCCTAAATTTTGCTTTCAGCTGATGCTGCTCAGATTTGTTCTCCAAAAGTCACAAAGCAACTAACGCAAGCATGTGGGAGTTTTGGAATAAAAGATCTATGTTAAAAAAACAATCCAACATGACAGGCTTTGGCCCTGAAGGGCATTCTTTGCACAGCAGGCTGATGCCATGATGAAAAACACCTTCTCAGACTCTCTCCAGCATTTGAGGATGAAAATGTGAGCGTAGATGTCCTCCACACAGATCCAGCTGGACAGAGACAGCGAGGTGTCGGTCCAAACCCAGTCCATCACGGCCCGCAGCTCGGTCAGAAACGGCACCAGGCGGAAACTGAAAACAGCAGAAATAAGGAGTGAGAACAAAACTGGCAGCTTCGACATGATCTTTCAGATACTTGCTGAGATGCAATTCAAATATTTAGTATGTCAAATTTGACGTACTTTTTTTGACAAATCGAAATATTAATATTAATTGAAATAAAGATTCATTTTTTAAAATTCATTTTAAATATTTGCTGTTTTTAATCAAAGCTAAACTCCGTCACTGCCTAAATAAAGAAAAATGAAAACTACTGTGTTTTCATGGCCATTTTTATCATGTTCGTATCCTTTTAGCTTTTAGTTCTACGGGTTCTCCAGTGAGTTAGTTCAGTAGGTTGTTTTAAAGTCATTAGGTTCTTTAGATGTGGAAAAATAAAATAATACATGGCATGAAATAGATAGGACATTAAAGCTGTGCAACTGACATTTCCTTTAGCAAATATTTTCACAAATGTTTGAGACAGAAGACTCTTTAAGGATGGTGCCATCTTTAAGTAAAATGTCCTGACATGACCGAGGCCTTGAACACATTTGTCCAGCTGAAAGAAATTATACTTTCCCAGCGTCACTCACCCTTGAAACAGGAAGAGGTTGACATAGTTGTAGCTCTTGGTGAGGAAGTTTCCCAGAACACGGGTTGGATAACCGCAGCGGATCTGATAGGCCGACAGCCCGAAGTAGATGCATTTGACAAAATACCACATCTGAGCGACCGTGTTTTCACTGAAACGCCTGCAGGGGGAGAGAAAACAGACACACGCTGAGTAAAAAATTGATAAATAATCGGCACTTGTCTCTTTTTAAAACCACAAATGGGGTTTATAAACAATATAAAAAACTCCTCAGGGGTCTTAAAATTTTAGATGTTTTTTGAAATAAAGTGAAATAAAATAACTGATTCATCAGATGAATCAATGGAGGCTCTTTGTGAATTTAAATGAGAGAATAGTAGCTTCATCTACTGATTCATTTCATTATTATATTTTTTTTTACTGTCCGACCCGCAGTCTTCCCCTTTGTGACAGATTTTCAATAAAGATTTTTGTAACAGTGAAAAGCAGCTAATTGTGACACAAAAGAAGTCTGATTCAGGCATTTAGTGATTTTGCTTCATGAAGGACTAAGACAATGATTATCAAAAATGTTGCCAATGATCAAATGTTGTAATGATCAGCCAGCAGTTTTCTCTTTATATATTACACTTAATGACTTTAGATGAAAAGTTGAAAATGTTTAATTTAAGGAAAGATTAGCTTCTCACTTCTTTGTGACTCCTGGCAGGATAAAGAACATCCAGAAGTGGATCCCAAAGACCAGGATGACCTGGAAGATGACCTTGCCCATAACAGACTTTCTGAGGTAGAGAGCCCGGTCCACCACCATGGTCCCAAACTGGATCAGGACCATGACCAAGAAGGGTCCTGGGACCTGATCCTCCGACAGAGACGAGGTGATGTCTGCGGCTGAGTGTTTCTGTGACAGGAAAAGGTGAACACGACGTGAGACTAATTAAAATTTTGTTAATCAGAGACATAATTCAACTCTGTTTAAATGGAAATAAACTTACACCGAACGCCCAGAATCCAAACACAATGATGATGAAGTCGACGGTGTCAGCGAGGAACATCAGCACGTAGACGTCGGTGACGGCACTGTAGTCTGGATGGATCAGGCTGTAGAAGAACTGCCTCATGGGAAGGTAGAGCTCCATGAACCTACGCAGAGCACGAGTTCATGGTATCATGAGACAGGTCAGTTCTGTGTTGTTGCTGTCACAACCAGAAGACTCAAAATGGAAATAAATCTTATGACCTTGTGTTTTTATTGTGTTGTCAAGCTACAGTTTTATGTATAACTCCTTGTTTGTGTTAAGAGTTGGTTGATAATTAGTTGTCTTTTGTTTTTATGTGTTTTGGTTTTGCTTTTATAATGGATAACTGGGCATGTGTGCTGTGTGATTGTTGTTTGTGACTGAATCAAGTATCATTTTAGTGCGTTTCAGTTGCCGTTTTAGACGTAATATCTCAGAAACCACTTGTTTTACCGTGATTAAATTTAGAGCAATAACATTTTTGAATGGTTTGTGGCAGCACTTACAAAAATTACACTGACTGGCCTGACGGTAATGCTGTAATTAAAGATCTAAATTTAGACCTTTGAAAGGTTTTAGCTGGTGTATCCCTGATGTGATTTTCCACAGCGCACATCCTCCATTATTCATCCAGAATATTTGCTGAGCACGTTTCTCATCAGTAGCCTCGCGAAGTTACACACTGTCTTGCACAGCTTCAGGGCTTCAGAGACGAAAACCAAAAAACTACCAAGTCTTCCTCGTACCGCTTTATGATGAAAGCTTTTCCTTTATAGAGTTGCTCTCTCAGCTTCTCCATTATCATCTCCTTGCGGGTCTTCTGCTGGACGCTGGCCTCGCTGCCATCTTTGTGGCTGCTGTTGTGGGAGTTGGTACTTCCTGTGGAAACAATTTACATATCAGGCTGCAAATGAACCGTGAGTCAATGATGCAGCCCAACCTCATCCGAGGGTCTGGGATAGAGAACATAAGACATTGCTATAATTGTAAATAATTGTTGAAAAAGTTGTGATTATGCATTTAGAGCTTTGTTTGAAGAATTGAGGTGTCAATTGCTGACTTTTGTCAGTCACTCTCATTTTTAGGGCAGCTGTAAAGGACTGAGAAGGGTCCTTACCTCGCTTTGACCTTGCAGAGGAGTGAAGGGATCGGTGAGAAATGTGCGAGCCTCCGCTGGAGCTCTTGCGACGCTGGAAGGTCTGCTGCTGTGGGAAGTGCACCTGAACGTGTCCTGAATCTATGGAGGTCCCAAAGTTTGTGGACCTCAAGGAGTGAGTGGAGCTCCTGCCCTCACTGATCACAGAAGAAGAAGATTCCCTCTCGCTCCCCTCCTTGTCCTTTCCCTCGTCCTCCGACTCGCTCTGACGAGGGGCCTCTTTCTTGTCTTTGGGGTCGTCCTCGTCCCACAGACCGTGACACTGGGCATGAAGAGAAGACGCAGCGCTTTATGGCCAAGTCAGCTCATGCAAGGATAAAATTTCACAGCAAATCCCAAACATACAAAGTCACAGCGTTCGTTCATCAAAGAGGAAACATTGAACTCAATTTTTTTTTTTTTTCATTTGCTGAGAAACCAGAAATAGATGGAGAGAAATAACTCAATCTGAGTGGAGCAGGGACACAAATCTAAATCAGGTCAATGCTCGTCATTAACAGTACTGATAATGATGACAAAGATGAGCAGACACAAAAGTAAGTTGTTGCCACACAATTTAAAACAATATTTCGTTAGTTGGTGTTTCATTATGATCTAAATGTTGTTTCAGAGACATTTTCTGTGTGGACTTGAGTTTATCAATAGATTATAATGTTCAATTTAATAAAACGCTGTAGTACATAATGTCTAAAGAGCAGTTTAGTGGCAGTAGGTGGGATGTTAATCTGTCTCAAAACTTTCCAGCTGCACTGTAGCAAAAGTTACTCAAGCCGGAATAAGCAGAGTAGCTTATTTGTTGGGGACTATCTTCACTTTTGGTTTGAAACATAAATTGTGTTTTAGTGAGTCAGCAGGCTGGCGTGTCATCGACTCAAATAAACCCACAATACGTAAGTTGACAGCTGTGGCTCTCTGATGTGTTTTTTAAAGATTTCTTGGCCATTTCTGTTTTGATCTTTTCAAGTGATAGATTTTAGAGATATAAAAGAAAGACAGAGGAGAGAAAAGGAACAACGTTAGCACATGATAGACACTTTGGCCGCTCTGCAACTGGGACGCTCCTCATTGATGTGTTCAACTAGTGGAGGCCAAACCTATAATTTACTTACTATGGGTATCTTGTCTTGAAATTTGTTTACAATAAGAAAAGACTTGAATATTACACATTGTGTGGCTGCAGGTACCTTCAGAATGGATCTGTGGAAGAAGAGAGCCAGTAACTGCACCAGGTCATAGTGAACATAACCGTCCTTCTTCTCCACACCGATGATGTTGGGAGGGTGATACGGTTTGTTCTTATCCATCTTGTTCTGGTTGAAGGGAAAAAAGCCAAACTGGAAGAAGTACTTGGTGACGATGGTGACCTGGAGGGGAAAATGACATCAGTGTCAGTGAAGCTTTCCGGACCACGGACCAAGATGAAGATTTGCAGTGAAACCTGAGAGAAGTTGTCTTGTAAACATCAATAACACCAAATGCGATCTTACTGTAAGAGTGTAATGAAATTATTGCTCAGTTTTCATGTTTTACGCTCAATCTGAACATTTAATTGATTGTGAATCTTGGGCTCTGTGATCACTATGGCACTATGTTACTGTCAAAAAGTGTTCACAGCATAATATATTGATCTTTAAAAACTGTGTTTAACTTAATGTCACACAACAGAATCTACTTGGATCAGGTCTGCACTGGAGCTTACTTCCTACTAACACATCCACTGAGAAGAGCGCACATGCAGGTTTAACTTGTTTCTAACTGCACCTCAGTGTAGACGATGGCCGTCATCCAGTAGCGTTTGCTGGGTCGCGGCACAGAGAGCATGGCCCAAAGGAAGATGGTGATGGGAAGCACCAGCGTGGCGCAGGAGGCCGACACCATGTGGTTGATGATGATGACCAGGTAGCAAACCATTTCTGAGTGGGCCACCAGCATGTTGTAGAGGGCGTAGCAGAGCTGGAGCATCAGAGGCTGGCTTTGATAAAACTTGTCTGACTGGTCCAGCTCCTCGTCATAAAACATCCTGCACAGACAGAGTGTGACTGTTTCTCTCTGACTCTGTGATAAAGATAAATTGACTCACACCGTCCTTTATCTAAAAGTTACTATCATTTTTGTTCATTTTGATAACATGCCAAAATGATCATGAACATAATTCAAATCAAACTTGACGGTTTGATACCGAGTTAGGAAGCTGGTTTTGGACTTACTTGTTGAGCAGCAGCTCGCTGGCGGTCAGTTCGGTGGTCATGGAGGGCAACATGATGTCCGACCTGCTGTCTGAGGGGCTGTCAGAGGTCATGATCATACGTCTCTTCCTGTCCGTGTCACTCTCGTCGTCGCTGACTTCCAGACGATCGAAGCTGACTGCCTTGCTGTAGCTGGGAGGCACGTCGCCGTCAGATGTTTTGGAAGCATCCGTATCGGGGGTGTAGAGCAACCCTCCCTGCCCCTCCGTCTGCATGAAGTCCTGCTGTCCCCCCTGATCTTCACTTTCAGTGGCCAAGTCTTCGTCCTGGACAGGAGGAGCACACTCTGCCTCCTCCAGCCTGCAGGAGGGGCCCTCACCTGGGCCAAAAGAGTCCCATGGAGCCTCTTCTCTCTCCTCCGTCTCTTGCTCCTTTGGTACCTCTAGTGCCTCCTCTGCCTCCTCCCCCTCCTCCCCCTCCTCCCCCTCCTCCCCCTCTCTCCCCTCCTGCTCCTCACCATCCTCCTCATCTTTCTCCCCAGACTCTGGGTGACTCCACAGACCACCCTTGGGCCCCTGAATGTCATCTAGCTGTCGGGATTCCCAGGCAACCTGCACCCTATCTTCCCCTTGGTCCTGCTCATCCTCCACTTCTTCTATGGTGTCTGTGGTGCCCTGTCTGGAGTAGAGGGAGATGCACTGGGTTTGTTCACTGCAGGAGACAGAAACAACAGGTATTGTGCCAATCTGTTAAACTGCAGCTGGAAAATCGGACGTCTGTAACAGAATCTCAGTGTTCCAGTTTATACAGAATAAACAAAAAGAATCTGCAATCTGCTTCCCTTCGGGTTTTATTTTTTATAATGTTCTAGTCCATGTTTAGTAAAAGGATTTTATTTTCAACAACCCACTACTTATTTGCCTGAGACGGTCGCACCCTCCTCATGGATGAGGGCATATCGTTCCCTTTTTAAAGTTACTTACAGTGTTCTTGTTCACATTATTTTTCTTTTACACGGACAAAGCAGAATATAAATGTGTTCTATATTAATACATTGTCAGTCAACGTCATATCATGGGCATCCACCCATGGCTGACCACAGGAGGAGTTGTTGTAGACAAAAGCTGCTTGAAACTTTATCATAAAATTTTTTATTATAAACACTAAATAGAGGTAGCTACATTTAAGAGTTACCAAATAATACTCCCGACATGTAAAAAGGAGGAAGTGGTGTTTATATTTACCCTAGGCATCAATTCGTATCACAATTAATGGGTGATAATCTTAAAATTAGAAAGAAGACATGCTTGTTGTTGGTTATTTACAGGATGCAGTAAAAAAAAGGGGGGGGGGATTATATAATGGTCATGCAATGATTCAGCTGAAGTTAGACATCAAAAGAAACGAACAGGAGTCTGGAGAAGCATGGATGTTAATCATGATGTGTGTACGGGTGATGCAGAGGCCAGGCACCTGGATATGAAGCTGCTGGCGCTGTCCATTGATGAATTGGACAGGTCCAGGCTGTACATCTTATGCAGTTTGGGCCTGGGACGCTCGCTGGTTTTGGGAATGCACTCTGGCATCCCATCGAGGTCTTCCAGTGTGGATTGGCGAGAAAACAGCGTGGTGGCCTCAGTGAAGGCACTGAGAGGTGGTGAGAGTGACAGATGGAATGAGCGGCGGTGAGAAGGTTCATGGGATTGATGGAAGGCTTATTTAAAAGCAATGAAACTCATTTTAACATGAAAAATGAGCAGGGAAATGATCTCCCCGTTTACCATGAAACCAAGCAGAAAACCAAACACAGCAAAAACTGCAAACTGAGAGGACACTGACATCTTCCCCGTCACCACATCAAGACCGCGAGGGGACGACACGCTTAAAGACTTCAGAGACTCCTTGGAGATGACCTGAAATAACTCTTAACCTATTACATTGATGTGTTTATGGGATGTGTCTGTGTCCCATTCTGTGCGTTGTGAACCCCAAACATATGGATTCAGTCAAAGAATCTGGATTAAATGGCTCAATGTGATGATAAACACACAACCTCACTGCTGCTGTGTATCCCTCCAAAGATATATTTAGAATGTCTTCCCTTTTTCACCACAGTTCACACTGTCTGTATAATCCTGATCATGATTATGGTAAAATTTTACACACACACAAAAAAAAAGACAAACTAACTACATGCCTAGATACTGTAAAATAAAAGCGACAATTTTAAATAATTTCAACGTATGTATGTGGATGAACTGGCTCTCTCATGTGAATTACGGCACAGCAGCTGCCACGTGAAGAATATAATGGGAGAGGAGTGTCCATGTGAGGAACAATTATTAGTGTATTAGTAGTTAGTAGTTTTCACTTGAATCAGGAAATATTAACCAAATGTGTGTTTTTTTGTTTTTATGTGGGAAGAGGGAGAGGCAAACAGCTCAGAGAGGAACATGGCAAGAGGCCAGAATCTATTCTTTCAAACAGCCCAAATATTCCTTTAGTCCGATGACCGCCATCGGGCCCTCTGTACCTGGATATACTGTCTCTGGAGTTTGTGGAGTCCTGGCTCTCCATGGGGTAGCCCCTTCGCACCCTGGAGGAGCTGCAGGCGGACTCGTCCTCGCTCAGCTGGTCTAAACTGGCCTGCCTGGACATGTTGAGCCTCATGGCCTTCTGGTAGTAGACATGGATGCTCTCTCTGGACGGCACGTTCCCCTGGAGGAAGGAGCACAGTTCATGACTTCCTGTTTCTTCCTCTCACTTTAAGTTTAACAAGGCGTGTTTATTCAAGTGTGGCAATTGCAAACAGCAACCTTGAAGTACTTTTACTGTTTCTGTGACTCTATTCTTGTTCTTCAGTACATTTAAGAGGCAAATCCACTACGTTTATTAGACAACTTCACAAAGGTGATTAGCAGATTCATATTAATAATCTAAAATATAATTGAAAGTACAGCTCACGTTGAAGCTATAGTAATATAACTGGGTTGAAATAAAAGTACATGAGCATAATTTTCCTCCACCGTGTTTGAAGTCAAAGATCGGGATGGGTCAGGTACCTTTTTGACCTCTCGCGTCAGCATGCAGCGCTCTATACGCAGCACGGTGGAGATGTCGATGTATTCTCTGCACACGTCGTTCATCCACTTGGTGAAACTGTCCACCGTCGTCTGGAAGAGCACCCAGGTGAACTTTATGATGTTGAACACTCGTTTGATGATGTTGTCTGAGGGAGGGAAATTCATGCCGCATAGAGTCAGCACACAGTTTGGAGACACTTGTCTCCAAATTGGGAATTAAAAGGCTAAACATTAAATATTTTTCAAGTCCAAATTCCTCTGGATGGATCCATTTTTAAAAATTATAAGAATTTTAATCAGATTAGCTGATCTTATTTTAGGAAAATATGAAGTCCCTCTCTCTCCCTGCTAATGTGGCTATGAAATAAAAAATCACTTCCTAAACTAAATCCTGAACTCCACTATATATATTTATTTTATTCCAAACCTTGTTTCACTATTTTCTTGAGTATAAGCTCACCTTGACCACTGCTGTGCTTGGTGTCCTCTCCCTTCTCTTGCCCATCAGACATTTCACCAACCTCTATGGCTACATGACCTGCTGATGAACGGAGGAGATCCATCAAATATAATTAGATACACCCACAGTCATAACTTATAATGGGTTCGTTCAAGGTTGCTGTTTTTGTTTCTGTTTCTTGAACTTGCTCACCATCTTTATTACTTTTCTTGCGTCGAACTCCTTTGGTGTATTTCTTCCAAAATTTGCGTTTCTCTTTGCCCCGTGCCCTCAGAGCAGCTTTAGGGTCTGTGATCCAGGCGTGGTAAAGGAACTGGAGAACACGGGGCAGCAGTTGAGCATCGTTGAAAGGATGTAAAGTAGAAGAGATGAATCACTGTGTTCCTGGACTTTGAAAATCATTTCCTACTGGCCAGGTAGATAACTGTTTCAGTTCAGCATGAGAATCAATGTGCATCCACTTCAAGGATGACACAGGTATTAATCACTCTGTTTTATTTTTTTGGTTTTACTTTTTTAAATGTTAGATAATTTGGTCATATTGGATTCAGTTTTGGGCTTGATGGTGCATTCAGGCACTAATATCCCTAAATTAAGAAATGGTTGTTCAATAATGTGAGTTTCTCCTCTTGAGAGCTTTTTTTTTTTTTTTTTTTTTTTTTTACATCTACAAGTTGATTTTTACTAATCACTAATCACTAATCATCACTAATTTGCAGGAAATCATTTTAAAACATATTACAACAACACAGTTATACAATTATGGGCTACAGAGGATTACCAGAAATCTGTAAAACCAGTATGAAGCATTCACACATATCACCAAGTGCTATTTCTGTCACTGCTTCAGTGACCGTGATATAACTGAGAATCTGTCTGAGCAGCGGACTACAAGAAAAAGGACAAAAACTAATAGGAAACACAACAACACATGTCCAAAACCTTTCAGATTAAAAACATTTAGCCAATCGGTCAGACAACAACAATCTGTAGTAAATAAAAGATTTTCACATCAGATTTTTGGCTTGTTAAATTAAGTCTCCTTTAGTATTAACAATTAGTTTAAAAACCAGATCATTAGCAGTAAAGCCGAGAAGCAGACGTGTATGAGGTGAT
This sequence comes from Remorina albescens, assembly GCA_034769265.1. NCBI lineage: Eukaryota > Metazoa > Chordata > Actinopteri > Carangiformes > Echeneidae > Remorina > Remorina albescens. The sequence goes on along the minus strand of CM068478.1, from coordinate 4,515,250 downwards.
GTTAGCTGTTAGTCGAGCTGACAGGTGACGCAGAAAGTTTGTGTTGGTGTGTATGTGTTAGTTCTGGTGGTGAGTACCTTGCCTGCCTTCACTACATAGTGCAGAATAGTCTTAGGCAGCTTAATGATAGACCTGGGCAAAGCCAGGACAGCAGAGACAAACTTCCCGATAGCTCGCTACAGAGGGAACAGAGTGGGAGAGGATTAGTAGGAAACATTTCATATTGTTAGAAGCAGCGAAGGTCTGAGGTAATTATGTTGTTAGGCCCTGAACAGGAGAGGAGTTATTGGTCCAGGATACCATGCAAGTCAACATACACAGCTTAATACATTCTTAACAGCTTCACTCCTTTGATTCTTGTAAAAGACAAAATCAGTCACAAATTCTCAAAGAAGAAAGAAAAATGAGAGTAAAATGGACAGAAGCATTAAAAAAAACAAATCAAATGAAGCTGCCTTAACAACTTTGAGCTACAAATGTTCAATATAAACATATTTTTTTTACTCCTGTACATTCATCCGGCAGGTGCAGCAACATGTTACCGTTCAGACTAAACCTGTTCTCTGCCCTCTGCTAAAAGGCGGAGCCTCATCAAAGATGAAAACAACCAAAGTGACAGCGTGTGAGATTACAGACCGATTTCACCCTGGAGTTACCTGAAACGCTGACTTCTTTGGGGGCTCCTCCTCTTTTTTCTCTTCTTCCTCTTCCTCCTCCTCGCTGTCGGTTTCAAACAAGTAATAGTCTCCGCTTCTCACCACTGAGGGGCAGAGGGTAGTTACATTCAGTCAAACATGGGCTGCAGTCAGTCATCGTGTTTTCACAGTGACAGAAACAAAAGGCACACTGAAGGCTCCCTGCTGAGGTAAAGGTGCAGGAAAATCCATCCAACTATTCTGTTCTATAATATTTAACTAAATCTGCACACATTAAAAAACACCAGGGTCATGAAAGGATGAAACAGAAAACACAACACGCATCAACAATGTTAGTATGATTGATGTAACTATGAGCACAAATCACAATGAAGGATTGCATTATCCAGCAGGCAAAGTCGCCTTAAGCTACTCAGCAGACTCCGGTGGTTAAGTGTTAGAAGCATTGGTATAGACAGGGCTGACTTATGTCCTTGAACAGAACCACAGTGGGTGGGAGGTGAGGGAGGATGCTGGGAAATGGAGATGAAACATCAAATGACAAAGAGATAAAAATGGAGAAATAATTTGAAAATGTCATGTGGGGATGGAGTACGATAAGAGACATGAGTTCAAACCAAACAGGCTGACCGCTGTATTGACTCAGAGAGATGCTGCTATTCCTGTATTTACCACAAAGTGACTGGAAAGGTCGTCTTTTAAATAAGCTTGATTGTTGGCTCCTGTTGTTTGATTTTCTCCTTGGCAACACCTGTTTGGTGATCATGTCTGCAGGCAAAGAATGAACAAACGCTCCGTCCTTTATTCCAGTACTGACAATAAAGGTGAGTCGACTTCATATCTTTGCATGAAAACACTTTACAGCATAGTGATTCTCTACTGTGGGCCCTTTAGGACAGACTGTCGCTCATGTTTTAAACAATGTCAACCACAAACCTCCAGCCGTTAGTCATTTTCTCTTTCTACATCATCTCATCGTGCCTATTTAAGGAAACCCAGATCTGCACTGATACTGACACAGTGTAGATCATCTTGAAACTGAAGTGCCTCTCAGCACACACAGACACACACACACACACACACACACACTGTGTACAGTAATGAGACCTGCAGCTAACAAGGGCCCTTAAATAGAGACAGAAAATGACTAAAGTCTGGATGGAGAAGAGCTGCTATACGTCTGTGCCTTCAGAGTCCAGGGTCAGTATGGGAATCTTCAGCATTCTGGTCAAGGACACAAGGGCCGATCAGAGTGGAGGAAAAGAAATAAGAGGGTTGGGGGGTCAACCTACTGGAAGCATGGTCAACCCACGGCCTCCACCACTGCTTTTTTTTGGTCTTGGTTTTCGTTCGCTGTGCTCCTAAAATTTCACAAATACATCAATGCAACATGTCATAAGAAAATCAGTTTCTTCCACATTTTGTACTGCACGAAGCTGCTCTTTTAGCTCAAATACCAGTGAAAAGACTTTTTTTTTTTTTTTTTTGGTTACACAACATGACTGCATTCTGTTATTGACTACACAAACTTTTTTCCACCATATTGACTGCACAGTGAGAAGCCCTCACAAGGTTCATCCTACCATCGTCATCGTCCTCGGGCTGGACGAGGGTCTGTCCGTCACCAGACTCCTGTGCCAGGCTCAGCATCTTCTCCTTGCCCCTCTTAAACTTTTGCTGCCTCACTTTAATGCGCTCCATCCTGATTAGATCAGAGAGACGGTGAAGAGACGCGAAGTATTGACACAGAGGAACATCACCGACGGCCTAACAGACTAACCATAAACATCTCCAGGCCTCGTATGGAAATTAGTGTATGTTATGTAACAGCAGAGTGCTCATTAAAGCGGGTGAGTGGATATTATCAGAGCTCATGAGTAACTCCTGAGGAAAGTGTAAGTGGTTGAAAAACACTGACTTTATGTGGTGCGATATACTGAGAGGAGACGCCCAGGAAACAATAAAGACCGAGCCAGACGCAGCTTTTAAACCAGTGACCAGCGACGTTCACATTTTCTGAATCACATCTTCTCACTCAACGACTAAATGAAATCAAATGAGATTCATCCGGCGCTGAAATGGACGTAACCTTCGCTCCACACTGTATTTAGTGTAAACTTGAGGGATACTATATTTCTCTAACTGTAAACCAATCACATCAACAGTAACCAGCCTTTAGATATAATCCTAATTATTTGATCCACATATTGTTGGTTTTGATCTTTTCATTTGAGTTAATATTTGGAATAATACCAATTTAGAAAATTATAAGAGAATAAACTTCTTTTTTAATCATACATTATAATGAAAGTAAAGTGGACAAACATCTTCAAATCAAATTCAAATAACTGATTAAAAAAATATACATGTTCATGTAAAAACGCACTTTTAAAAAAGGACTATTTGTAATTATTTTCCGCCATAAATATAAACTGACTTCTTGATGATAGTCACATGGCTGTCCTTGTATTCACAAGATAAGATATTACAACACACTGTCTGAGCGGCGCCTCGGCTTCAGAGCAGATTGGAGGATTCAGTGACTCGCTGTTGGAAAGTGGCAGGACAGGCAGGGGCCTGCTGGTTAGCATGAGAGACGAGTTCATATTTGTGGTGCTATCTGCCTCTGGAGACTTATCCCTTCTTAGGGGGTAGAAATCAAGTTTGATGCTCATCTGATAATATTTCTTCAAGACTGGTGCACAATCCCAACGTTAGCGATAGCAAATCTTAAAAATAAATGTCGAAATCTCTGACAAGAATCCATCAAATTTATATTCTAAAAGCTTTCCTTAGTATTGCGCACTGCACACACAAACCAAACCCACAGCGTCCCACAACATGAAGCATGTTTAGGGTGTTGGTTAAAAGTGTTTAAAGTCTCACTGTCTTTTTAGCTGCTCCACAGATTTGCGCTCCTCCTCCAGTCGGGCCCTCACTGCCTTCACAATAGTGGCCTGGAAAAGCTCAGCTCCTCTGAAACACACAGACACACATCAGCAACCCAACAAATATGTGTAGGTCTGACTCTACTTTAGCAGTTAATGAGCAAAAACAATAAATTCTGTGGCAGACACCTTACGTTTGCTTAACACACTCTCTGTCGAAGCACTACGTCATAATTCACATGCTGTTTTGCTTTCTGATTTATTCGTGCTAAATCCTGTTAGCCCTGCAGGATCACAGGAGTTTCCACATGAATCTAATTCGTAGACTTTTTCCACAAATTACTTTTTGAGTTATAGCAGGAAAACCACAGGTGGAACTAATGACATTAATGAATCCAGCACTCCACACACACAACAGCTGATATTCTGGTTACACACATACAAATATAAACTGATAAAGAATATTTCCAGGAGCAGTCCCCCCCCCCCCCCTTGCTATGGCTTGATAAGAGGCATAAAGGAAAGATGCTTCACTAGAAGGGGTCTGAATCTGGAGGAAGCATCCCTGACCCAGCGCCGTAGTGTCTCTGCACAGAGCAGCTGTGTACCTGGATGCAAGTATCTGTGATGCTCTGATGTCAGCCACCACATGGAGGAAGTAGTAGCTCATGAAAACTCGCCTCTGCAGCAGCAGGAAGGCGAAGCAGATGCTGTCCCAGATGATCCCGGCCTCGTTCCTGGGCAGCTCGCACTGCTGATCTATGGCTAGAACCAAGCATGGTCTAAATTAATGACTTCACAGCACAACAAATTCGTTAGTAGTTGGAAAATAACCAATTAACCAATGCGCCAGGGACACAAAAATATTAAAGGTTACTGTTGATTGAAAAACATTAAAAGTGAGGGTGAACTCCACAGACTAATTTTTAGAGAACATTAACGTAGATGGTTTTCTGTGTATGATTATGCTCAGACCTGCTGTTTCACAAAGTGTTCTGGCAGATTCTTTTTCTTATCGCTGTAAATGAGTTAACCTAACCCTACCCTGAGATTAGTATGAAAACTGCACTGAATTAAATTGACCAGAAAGATGAAAAAGAAACACGGATGTAGGGCTAATGTCTACTTGATAGGAAATGCTCTTGGACGCACAATCTGCTACTGCAGATTTTGGCACAAATTGTAGTAAAAACAAAGGTTGCTCATGTTGTATCCGTAGCTTAAAGAAAATTGAATAATTAAAAACAGCAGCAATGATGGCAACTGTACAGCAAAGATGTCGTATGTCGAGTTCACTCACGCAGATTCTCCTGGGATGTTGTGATGTTATAGTCTTTAATGGTGCAGGCCAAACTAAACAACTGGATTAACCAGCACTGATTCTCCACCAGGGAGCTGATGTAACCACAAGCCAAGAGCTGTGGACAGAAAAAAACAACAACAACCATTTATCGTGCCGTAGATATGGAATAATTTCATTTAACACATAAATAAAATAAAAAATAGGAAAATTAAGGTAAAATAAAGCGGTCTTCAACCTGATGGTAATAATTTAGTTAAGCATAAATTATGAAATATCTTTGATAGCACACACAGTGTGAGCTGTATCTCTGAGCTTCAAACTAATGAGAACAGAGAGGTTTATAGTAAATCAATCTTTCTTCCTCAAACCACGCAGTCATACAACAGCTGAAAATCTAATGTAGCTGATCACTTCCTCCTCATGAAGAATTTGAGATCGTCTACTCACAGACAAAATGTTCTTCATGGTGATAACAAAGATGTTGTAGGCAATCAGAAAGTCCCAGTAGTGCAGGATCCTCTTGATTGGCTTCAGTAACAGGTCTCCACCAAAGAGCAGGAAGTAGAAGCAGGCAACCAGGTATCCCATGCAGAAGACGCTGATGCGTGTGGTTCCAGTGATGAAGATGATGGTGAGCACGAACCAGAACAGGTAACTGAACATGATGACCTTCAGCATGTCCAGGTAGGACCTGTGGGACAAAGGTGAGGAGAGCTGGGTTAGCCGTTCATAAACAGCTGCACATATTATCAGAGGGTTCAGTGAAAAACAATGATAGTGCATAAAAAGAAAAAGCAGCTTGTCAACATCCAGCAGGACTGAGTTTTTAAGTCCTTACAATAATGAAATCATTTAATTGGAAAATATAAAGATTTATTGATCTGTAAGTGCAGCCTTGTGTAAAGCACTCTGAAGACTATTGTTGTTATTATTATTATCATTATTATTATTATTATTAATATCATGAATGCCCTAACCTTTCCTCATCCTTTTTTCCATTTAAATTGAAATGTCTGTTATGTCAATTTAAGTTAACATCAAGTGATTATTTTAAATGCCAGTGGGCCGTTCGGTTTCCTAATGCAACAACACCACAAACTACCCAATTAAACTAAAATATACAGCTTTTTCTTCTTCTCTAAAGCACTTGATGACAACAGAACTCCGGGAGAGCTGAGCATACGCTATTTACCGATGAAAAATCAGATAAAGCCAGTAAATGAAATCTGAGATAAGACATTTTGTTAAGATTGTTGTTTCAAGGCATAATAAAAATACTCAAATCTCATTTAAACCTTTGAGACCGATCCATATTTAGATCATGATTCTGCCAAATGTGCCATTAATGTTTACATCGTTGGGTAACATTTCTGCTTTGCATTATGCTGCACTGCAGAGACAGGAAAATGGTTTATTTATACTATACGGCCGGACATGTGTATGTGTGTGTGTGTGTGTGTGTATGAATATATACAATAATATAAGCCCTGGCCAGTTGCTAATAAGAGTTCATGCTTAGCACATAATTTAAGTCAAAACATTTCAGTTTATTTTGCTGGTGCACGTATAATCTGCCCATCAGTCACACTTAGTGTATCACTTAGTGTCAGAGCACCGGTAAGAGTTGAATCAATGAATGGGAACCAGAGCTGAAACCTGATTCCTGTCACTCAGCACAGGTACACATTGTCCTGTGCGCGTTTCCGACATGCTAAAAACATGAGTATGGATTGTGTGTGAACAGAGGAAGCAGCCTGCATTAATTGGATGGACCTGGGGAAAACGTGGGACCACAACAACAGCTGTTGAGGAAGCAGCTCTGATGAAGTGGGGTTTGGATCGGACAACGCGTTGATGGGCCGAAATAGCTGAGTGAGAGTCCTTCATCAGGGGGAGAAAATACCTTTTCCATACTTAAAAGCTATTTATTGAGTTAGAGTACAGGGCAAAAGCGTCTGAGTCGCGGAGTGACGGACAGAGTGTTTTTGTGGATTATGGATTTCTCCCCCACCCCGTATCCGTAATTCGATCCTGGAGGGAAACGATGGAATAAGTGCAGAGTTGCTGTGGCGTGGACAGGCGGGCTGTGCAGCTCTCTCTCTCTCGACTCGGGCTTGTTGATGGACACAGAGTGCGTTAATAAAAGACTTGTCCACTTTGCGCATCAAAACAGTGGAATGTGAAGAGCACATAATCAATGACTGTGGACAGGTCAGGATGCTCTTGCTGTCTTTCTAACTCGCTCTTTTATTTCCCCACCTCTAAAACCCCGTGTTCACTCCTTTTTAATGTGCAAAGTCAGTGAGCCGCTCTGGATTCAAACAGTGGTGCTCTGCCAAAAATTCTGAATAATGCATGCAGCGGGTATTCAATAACATCTCTCACTAAGCTACTGACATGAGCTAATGTCATCTGTCAGTATTTTCTCACCTTTATTTATCCAGGATAAAAGATTTGCTGAGTGCGTGTGTTCGTGTTCTGCACCACCCCTCCTAAGATTTCCACAGTTACGCTGTTTGCAGCCAAGTGCAACAACAGCTTTCTCCTCAGCTGGCCTCGGAGCAGCTACACTGGCTACACATGGCTGCAAAGTGCTGCTGCACTTGTAGAGAATGATACCTATTCACGTTTTCACTGGAAATCTACCTGACAAGTTGGTTTGCTAACGAGGAGACACTGTATGAAAAGATATTCTAATAGAACAAAATGATAAAAGTAAAACTAAGACTTCATCGGATGTCTATTTTGGGAGAAAGCTATTCTAAGATTAGAATAGTATTCAAAGTATTTCTTAATACTTGACACTATGTTGGATTAAGTTTCTTAATAATGATAAAAAGAATAAGAAGAATAATCAATTAATACAATTAAGCAAACTGTCATCACTGTAATTTAAAAGAAAAAAAAATCCTAAATGAATCATACACATCAAACACACCCACAAGGACAAATATCAAACAGAAACTTCAGAGTAACTCTAAGACTTCTTACACTCCCACATCATGTTTTAATAAACCAGTGAAGATATTTGACTCTGAAAACATCATGAAGAGCTTCAAGTGTTCATTAACATCACAGATCTTCAGGTTTATTTCCAAACTGATGCTTCTTTTAGCTGTCTGGGTATTTTCCAGCTAGACATCTGGATACAACATACATTTAAACTGTGTTAATAGCTCTGCCTGTTTTGAATACATCTCACTTTTGGCTTTATTGTAGCCATCTAACATCATTAAGCATCAATTTAAGCTGGCTACTTCACTTCCTCTCTGTGCTGTCGTTCCCAGTGTTAATGCTGCTTCAGTCGAGCTCCAGTGGCACCAAAACTATGACAGCTGTTTCAAGTAAAATCTAACTGAAGAGTGGAAATACAAGTATGGGATCTATTTCCCTATACTGTATCCTTACAGTCCTAATAGGAATGAGGCCATGCTTGCAGGGCTTCCCGGAGCAGCATGAATGTGGCGTAATGTCAGTGTGAGCTGTTGTACCTGCAGTGGATGAAGTCTGGGACGGGGTTGTGGACGCTGAAGGACGCTGCGTCCAGGTCTCTGCAGATCTCCACGTTGTCTCCGGCCATGAGGCGAACTGCCGCCTTGTTCTCATCATCAAACACTTGCCTCTGAAGTGAGGCACACAGCAGAAGCATGAAGTCATCTAGAAAAGAGCAAGACAGATTTCCCTTGTCATGCTTATATAAGGATAAATTCCTCAGTATGAACTATTAAATTTAGCCCAGAACAGCGTTGTTTCTTTCTGATAAATAATCGGATAAAAGCAATTTTTCTTCTTGCCTGTGAAGATGAGCTGAGTTATGTGCTTGTACTTTCCTTTTAAGTTACAAGTTATTTGCAAGATTACACAAAAAAAAAAAAAAAATGTTCATAGCAAATGAAACTTGACGCAGATTCAAAATGTCCTTCCGACATACTGAATTATCCGTCATCTAAATGGTTTCACATGCGCAGGATGGAATTTTCTGAACTGTCAATAAGTGCATTTTACTGAATTTATTCTGAATTGAGAATTTTGCAGTTATAATACCTGGTAATGCGTCTTTTAAAAAATTTGAATACTTAGATTTTTCTTCAGACTAATCTAAGGTCCAACTAAGACACCTACAGATGAGGAAAGATGTGCTGGGCGTGGTGCGGAAATCTGGAACATAGAGCCACTTGACAACATTGGAGTCTGTAGTAGAGTTTGGAAACCTCCAGGGATAGTCTGAAATGATAATGTGCCCCATTAGACACACACAACATTAAAATGTCAGGATGAATGGAAACAACAAAAAGAGAGATGTTAAGACTGGCAGTTCTGACCTTTAAACAACACGAAGAAACAGCATTTCAGATGTTGTTGTCGTTGGAAATGTTAACGTTAACTGCTTATCTGCTATTTGTATCAATTTAAATGAAAAACTATGTGGATGGAACAAATGATTGGACAAAACAAGTGATCTGAAGAGGACATCTTGGTCTTTGGTGTTTGGGAAATTCTGATGAGTGATTCTAAATGTTGCTCTATGGAGAAAATAATCGCTCAGTTCAATTGATAAGGAAAATATCAACTGAACTGACATGATATTCATTTTCCTGCGACTGTCTGACCTTGACAGGCTGCAGGTGGGATCCCGATGCAGATGAAGTACTGGAAGGTCAGCATGCAGGCCAGGAAGCAGCAGTACTTGGGCCAGATCTCAGCGATGGCTTTCCTCCTTCGTCTGTACATGACGGCTATCAAGGCGAAGGCGTGAAGCACGGCGTAAAAGTCCATACGCTGCCCGATGACGTTGACCCCCATCAACAGGCACGTCTGCAGCAAACACAAGGAAGAATGAGCACATGGAGTGATCGAGATCCTACTTTTTAATAGAAGTCTGAGACCACTTTTTCAAGCTGTCCCCACCTCAAGTCCGAATTTGTAGAAGAAGTAGTTGATGAAATATTTGATGAAGCTGATGATGCCGATGTCCAGGTGCTGCCGTGTGATGTCATGGAAGATGATGCGGGCGGCGGGAGGCAACAGCTTGTTCCTCAGTCTGAAGTATTGCTGATGGCGGTAGATGGTCACCTCAAACGCCAGGATGGCCAACATCAGGAGGTTGTTCTGCACAGACGGTGACAGAGAGAAGATTTAACTCTGTGAGATGTTCAGAGAGTCAGAAAGACTCAAACATACATAATCATTTATGGTGCAGTGAGGCTTAATTACCAGTTTCACCGAATGAGTACAACGTTAATAGTAGAGAGCAAAAAGTGAAAAAGCACAAGTAAGTCATATAAGAGTGGATATGGAAATACTGAGGGCTTTGAGATCAGAGATTAGAAATGAATGTAAAATACTTGCATGCTGAAACATTTAGGGGATGTGTAAAATGTGATGAAACATATTCAACAGCAACGTACTGTAGAGTTACAGATATCCTTGGATATGACATTATTAAAATTTTATCAAATAAAAACATAAAATTTTAATGTGAAATAAACCATTGATGTTTACTCTGTTTAGTAAAGAGTTAGTTCAAGTCAGCTGTAGCTTTGTGACCAATTAGTGATGGGACTGTTGCATTTTTTCCATCATACCCAGAAGGTGAGTTTGAACATCAAACTTTATGTGATGTGAACCTTCAACTCAAACACATTTATGAACAAAACAAAACGCTCTCTTCTTCTCCACGACTGAAACAGTTTTGCCCTTTCTGTCATGATGTCCTGTGTGTCCCGCTGATGGACGTCTCCAGTCCTCACCCTCACGTAGCCCAGCAGGTCATTCGACTTTTTCAGGCCCACCCAGTTGGCCGGATCCACAGGTCCCTTATACAGCTCAGACTGAGCCTTCAAGTCGGTAATCTCCTGGTCTGAGTAGCCGCCCGGCTGTGGACATAAATAATAAGTGTGGTCGGCTCTGAGCGAATGTAAGTTTTAGACAATCTGCTCACTAATTAAAACGTCTTCAGCACGTAATAAATGTGGGGCTGGAAATGTTTCCTGATTATATTCACCACAGAGCAGTTCTTGGAGTAGGACGGTGGATTGATGGACTTCAGCTGGTACAACATTTTACATACGATGATGACACACGTCCACACAGTGCAAACACTGGAGGCATGGGGCCGATACTGGCTGTAGGGCAGTGCGAAGGCCCAGGACGCCAGGAACACATAGTTGAATAAAGACACCTGAAACAGGAGATAATAAAGGTGATGAGGACTGAAAAACAGATCACATAAGTCCTCTTTCCATTCAAACTTATCATCCTGCTACTACAGATTTATTCATTATTCATTATTAAATATTAAAATAATAAGTTATTTCATTTCTAATTTAAAAGCACAATTAAATGCCATGTGTGAGTCATTTCAATAAAAAGTGGTGTGGTGTGAGACTAAAACTAAAAACACAGCAAAGTTCATATAAAACAGGAGGTCAAGAGCTATAAATAAAATATTATTACATCCATTTAAATCTATAAAAGTAAATATCAATACACTCCAAGAGCCCTGAGGGCAAGAAAACCACAACTTTACAATCACTAAATGTGGAAAAAAGTTTTATTCGGTTTACATAACTTTAGATTATCAGTTAACGAGTGTGTGGTGAGTCAGAAAATCCTGGTTTATTATCCTGTTGGTTCAAGTTTGACCAGACAGTAAAAACACTTGATATCAAAGTGATGAAACCCACTTTGACACAAAATCCCATACTTTCAAGGTGCACAGAAATGGAAAAGGTTTCTTTAAGGGTCAAGATCCTGCCGCAGTTTTGGTTTAGGAAAAATTTGAATCATTTTAATTTTCTGAGCATTTTCAGGTAAAACAAAAGCTAAATGAAGAAGATTGGTTTATTTAGAAAGTTTGGGCGCAGAGACAAGGGCCCTCTTTTGCAGTATCTACATAGTTTATGGGATTTATTTTAATGTGAAGTCAAGATTCAGAGCCAGGAAACGGAACAGCTGGAACATCTTGATGCCAGACCACGATACCGCCTCCGAGGACAAGTACAGCTGACGAGTCAAACCTCAGGCAAACATGGAGGACAGGTGGATGCTGTCGATGCACAGAGTGGGTTGGGTCACATTCATTTCTTGAGAATAATCCCACATTTCATACCTCTTTGACAGAGACCAGAACGATGTAGCAGGACACAATTTTGATGATGTGGATCTCCAGTAACCACCAGATGAACAGCTGCAGTTTGTGGAAATACTCCAGGAACTTGAGGAAGAGCACGGTCAGACGGTCGACCACCAGGTGCCACTTATTCTTCAAATCTGAAGCGGGAGAGACACAAACCAGAGACACTTTAAATGGAAAAGAAAGCAAGTGTGAAAAGGTGCAAATGGAAATTGTTTCCAGGTTTCACGTCGCAACTACAGCAGCATATCCCGAATTTAAACACCATTAACCGACTGCTGGCATTTTGCTCAGGTGTCCTCTAATTCACCAACTCAAGCTGGAACAGACCAGTCGGTGTTTCTTACTGTCAAATTATTTATTTTATTTATCATACAACGTGTGAAGAGAGTGTACCCATTTTAATTGGCCAACTGATGACATTTTTTCTTTTATTCTTTTACTTGGAAAGGTTTGGCAATTTACTTTGAGTCTTCAGTCACATAGTCCCATTAACTGCATGAGTTGTTTTCTCGCTGTCAATAAATCTCATAAAAAATACAAAAAAGGCTTAAATTATGTGAAGCTGCAGCCTGCTAGATCCTATTCTTCCAAGCCATAGACTTCTATTATTGTGCAAACAGTATCAAAAATGCATGCATGAGCCACAACATAGCACTAGGTGACACGTTCCGTCATTACTAATTCATGTATTTGCTGTAGTTTACTTTATTATGCCAGATATATTCCACCATCCTGCTGCAATAAACGCATTACTATTAATCCATGGCTGAAAATTCATCTTCGGGTTTATAAAAAGTGCCTGGAAAGCAAATCCAAGGAGTGAAAATGTGAATTAAGGAGGAAATGTGGTGTTTACTTTGTGATTTAAGAGAAGCTGCGTGTGACAATCTGCATTTTAGTGAGAGAAAGAGAAATTATAATACTGTATGTATATCACTCCAAAGCTTAAGTGCCCAAGACTGAAGACTTCATATCTGGTTTTATAGTCTCACAAAGGATATATAAACTCCAGCCACAGTTTGGTGGCATATTATCTAAGATTTTAATAGAGGCCTCATTGTTTGGATAAGAGACCTTCAGAGCTTATAGCTCGTACAGCCTGCAGCTCATTATTGACTGGGACACTTTGCAGGGTTGTGGTTTATCACCTATTTTATTTTCAGTGTATATAAACAACATTTTAATTTAAGACCAGTGTGACCGTCTGTGTAAATATGCTAATGGTGCAGCTTTAGTCGGCATTAGCTGAGAGATGTAATGGGTGCGAGTGAGCGCCTGAGCTATGCGCCGTGTCACAACGAAAAACTGCAGATAAATCTCACTGAACCCAAAAATGTGCAATAGAACGGATTTTTACAGCTCTGTTTGAGATGATTAATGGGTGGCTGGTGAGCGTTCAGGCTGCAGACACTTTGGGCAGCAGACTGACTTTCTTCAAGAGAAGCTTCGCCCTTTAAAGGTTATATGCAACATATGTTTTGTGAGGAGACTGAAGGGGAAACACGTCGCCACACTCAGGACTCAGACTGCTCTGTGTGTACACTATGGTACATGTGAAACATGGCCAGCAGTGTGAGAACACAGAAAGAGGTCACATTTGGCTCTGATGTATTTAAATATAAAGTTTAAATCGGCACCTCAGCAATAATTTTCTATTTATTCAAAATATGAATTAGTTTCTGTTTATTTATCTGATCTAATGATTCAAACACTACTCAATATACATATCAGTTAAAACATCAGGGTGACTCATCAGGTGTGAAGAGGGATGCCGCCCACAGGGCAGCACGGTGGTGCAGTGGTTAGCACTGTCGCCTCATAGCAAGAAGGTTGCGGGTTTGAACCCTCTGGCAGGTTAAATAGTGACTCTCAGTTACCCGTATGTGTGAATGTGAGAGTGAGCGGTTGTTTATAAACACATGTCCTGGAGACAGACCAGCAAAATACATCGTCACACTACAAATATATTGATTTCTACTTAAGACATCAAAAGTAAAAGCACTCTACTGTAGAAAATTGTGGCGAGTGGGACCAAAATGAAAGCTCACAGTTATGGAGAAGGCGCCCTGCGACGACATCCTTTGAGCGATGAGTCAATTATTTGGCTCACAGTCAGTTAATTAAAGATTTTCCTAACAGACTGATTGTTTACCTCGTTCTAGAAGTAGAGACATTTAATGAAAAATTAGATTTTTGTATTTTTCTCTTTCATATCATCAAGTGATTTTCAAAGAGGTCCTTTTTAAAACACTGACTCTGGGATGTCTTGATGAGCAATCTCACAGTTTTCTGCCATTAATGAATAAAATAGTTGAGAGTCATTAATAATGAAACTAGTTGTTAGTTGTAGCCCTGAAAAGTTTCCCTGCATCGTCAGCTTTGGTACCTGAGCTCTGCTCCGTGCTGGGCTCTGGCTCGGTACCCACACTGCAGTGGTTGCTCTCCTCCGTACTGGACTGCCGCGGGTCAGAGAAGCTCCTGGGCTTCTCGCCAGTCAAGTCGTCGTCATCCATCACCACCACCAACGCCTGGTTCTTCTCCTCCTCCGTCCCCCACTCTCCCTGATCCTCCGGCAGCTCTTCCTCCTCCTCTCCCTCCTGCTCTTCATCCCTGGGCAATTCTGCCTCCGCCGAGACGGCGGTAAGCATGGTGAGGTCTGCCAGACTGTCCGGGTGCACCAGTCTGGAAACAGGTATCACAGGTTTTACACACCAGCACACATGCATGCAAACACTAATGCATTTCTATACTTGTGAGGATTTTTAGCAACTTGGGTCAAGTTCAGTTCTAATGGAAATGTCGTTGTTTTAAGCCCTAAACTCACAAATAAAACTTTCAGTCTCAACAATTTAGTCCCACATTCACATTGTATAGTCATTATTAAAAACTCAATTTGTTGGGCAGTGCGGGTGGTTGGGTGTTATTGTAGCGTCTTGGTGTTCAACTCCGACCCGGGGACCTATGCTGCACGTCATTCCCTCCCTGCTTCCTGTCAGCCGCCTGCCATCATCAGAATAAAGGCAGAAAAGCCCCTAAAATTTTACAAAAATTAATCAAATAAAATAAATGTTTTACCAATAATGGCCACAGTATGGCAGAACTCAAACTCATGCTTGTTCATTAGTGCTTCATTAGGCTGGTGAGAGAGAACATGCCATCACATTCACAGATCAGTACACTTTTACATCCTGCTTCTTCTCACTAACTATAAATATCTCTTTGACAACACCAGTTGCTGTCACCACTTCAGCCTCCTTCTCAGCGTGAAGTTTTCAGTGTTGTTGACTTTTATAAGATGTGATTCATGTATGTGTTTGTTCAGAAGAATTAAGTCCTCAGTTCAGAGCATTTTCTAACAAGTCAAACCCGAATTATTTGTGATAAATCTTTGCTTCTTTGATAGTACTGTCTCAGAATAAAACATGGTTGGGTAGTGTGAGGACTACAGTATGAAGGTGTATTTTAATATCTGTGGATTTATTTGCCCTGAATGACGGACTTTGTCTGAAGAGAATGTTTGTTTGGTTAGCCTCTACATCATTGATTCAGTCTGAACCTGAATTTAGCTGTTTAAATTTACGATTAGTCCAAAGTTACTACGATTCTCAAGACACGCTGTCCTCATAAGTATATAAACACAACACACACTCATACATGTTGTAAAGGTGATTCACAACAGGCTCCAAAGCAAACATTGGGATGGAAAGTGTCGGCTCCGTGTCCACTAACTGGACAACAGAGCAGCATTTCACCAGGCATTGTAATCACAAAGCAGTGCACATTCCTTCTGCATTCATTAAAACAATCATTTTTGGTCTTTTTCTTTCTTGCAGTAGATAAATAGTGATAGCTAAAGGGAGGCATTAACCTTGTAAAATCTTCTCAGGCAATGGAACAAGGTCAAAGGTCAGGTGTGGCTTGCGTGAACTGGCTGCACGTCAAGGCAGGCATTTCATTACTATCCAGTGGTCACACTTACTTGCTCTGCTGAGAGGGAATTTTTTGCTTGATGCTGCTCAGAACAATAGAGTTACACAGAAGTCAAGAAGAACAGTGAGGAGAGAAGCCAACACAGGCAGGCTGCAACTGACACTCACAAACCACCATATTAAAATGCATGAAAGTGCCCAAAAAGACTCCCGTGGTTTTTGGTTTTTGGGGGAGACAAGCTTTTTTTTTTTTTTTTCCAGGAAGGGAGTTCGGTACACAGAGGAGGTGAAGACCATCGGCAAGATATTCAAAGTAAAAGAAGAGTTTGAACACATTTAGGCATGCTTGAGAAACAAGTTGTCTATAACAAAGGCCGGACAGTTTGTGAAACTATTGGAGAGAGGAAGAAGAAGGGTTCGGATTTGGAGGAGGGGGCTCGTAGACAAGAAGAGAAGGCTACAGGCAAAATAATACAACAGTAAACCTGAAAAAGAACATCAATCACGTGAGTGAAATGTTGAAGCTACAGGAAATAAAATATTCCAGATGATCATCCATGTGCCATCTCTTGCAAAGGGTAAAAGGGTGAGTGAGTGAAAAGGGGGAAAGGACAGAGGAGACAAGGAAATTCAGACCCTGAGGTGAACTGGGATGGTGATGGATGCCACAGAAAGCGAGCAGATACCCACCTATTCATGATCAGATAGACACGTTCATTGACTTTAACATGGCTGTGAGAGAATGGTGGCAGAAGAGAGATGGCAGCAGGTCGCAGGGAGAAGCAGAGCAAGCGGCGGCAGAATGATGATGGAAAATCCACAACAACAAGACAATAAAGTTAAAACAGCACGCCACAACTTCTGAATGTTAGAACAACAGAGCTGCTCAACAACGCACGCAATGCACTATGAGGACAGTGTTTACAGAGGGCGATCAACGGGGGGGGGGGGGGGGGGGCTGAGTGTGATCATCCAGCACATGAGTAAGTGCAATTGACTTATTTTAAATTATTATTTCCGGGTTGACTGTTTTAGCCAAAGCTGGAGAGTCAGTTTGTGATGATGTGATCTTTTGCTTTTGCACAAATTTGAAAAATTCAAATTATGAGTTGGGAGGTCACCGAACAAAATCAGTTTTCATTTTCCAGAGTTTGGTTTGCCGCAGAGATAAATGTGTTGTTGGGCCCCCACTGAGCCACAGTGTATACAGCGCTTTCATTATATCCTCAAACACTCAGTTGATGTATAAGCATTTGTCCTCTGTGTCTTACTGCTGATGCACTTCTGGTCTGATGTTTTGCAGAACTGCAGAATACAGTTATTTACGCTGTGCCGCAGTTTTATTGTTTTATATGTAACTTTACATTCATTTTGAATATTGTTAAATCCAATTAATATATTTATTAGGATCCTAACAATGTCAGTAATTTTTCTCAGATGTGAAGAAATGAAAGAAAATGCCTAAATTCTCTGATGAAGTATTTGTTGGGTTCCTTTACATTTTAAAGTTAATATCTGACTGTTGATAATGGAGGGATAAACTTTTTATAAACCAACTGAGTAATTAAGGAAATAATGATGAAAATGATCTTGAGTTGCAGCCCTGGAGGTTTTTGCATGTAAAAAAACATCCACACAAGATGCAATATTTGCCCAGCAGTTGGAGTCCAAAGACAATCTTGCTGAGCAAATAGAGAAGCGACTGCAGTTGCATTAACCTTTTTACCGAGGCAGGTTATAACATCATATAAACTACAAGTCTTCAAAATGGTTTCTATTTGATTTTTTTTTTTTTTTTTTTTAACTTACAGTTCGTGACTCAGTCGTAGATAAACTAAATACAAAAGAACAGACACTTTTCAATTAAAAAACTGGGGTCAGACAAAAGCAGAGTATGTGCCTCACCTGTAGATCGTGCTCTGCTCTTTGGCTACTACAGCCTGTAGGTCAGTGAGCTGGAGGAAGCGGTCGTGGAAGTAGTGAAGATGGAGAATACAGGCCAGCAGAAAGGAAGTGGGGATGAAAATCCTGGTGAACAGTTCAGACACAGAGAACTCCTCCAGGCCCAGATCCTTCAAGCTGCGCCAATCAAAACATTCAGAAAAGACCTTCAGATTATCTTTCATCTGGCTGACGAAGCTCTCAGACATATATGTTTACATCAGTTTGATAACAAAAGTTGAACGTCGGTAAAAAAGCTCACCTCTGTTCGTCCAAGCCCGTCATGTTGGACCAGATTCTCTTTGAGCTTTTAAACTGGAAGGTGTAGACCAGGATGAGGACCAGCATGGTGTACATCACCACCGACATCCAGAAGTACTTCAGGATCCTCCTCCACCACTCATAGTGCACCTGGATAAAAATAAAAGTAATTGTTCCAATGAAGTTGTGATTTATATGACATTAACAGGTATTGTGCGTTTAATCACACAGCAGCCAAAGGACATCTGGATTTACTGATGCTGCTTCTTTTTACTGTGGTCAGGTAATAAAACAGTCAAAGTTACACTGCAGATTATGAACATACTCTACACAAACTTTATGGCACCACTAAAATTGTCAGCAACTTCTGTTTTTGGGAAATTGAATTAGTAATCTTAACAGCATTTTACCCACTGAAATAAAATTTGAAATAAACTCTGACCAAAACACTTAAGTTAAATGGTGAAAATACACGAAAGGGACTATTTCTAAGTTCTGAGTCAGGGTGGGGCTGAATGACTGACGAGATGATTCAAGATAATAAAATAATGTTAATATCATTTTATTGGACTCAGTGTGGTTTTGGTACCTGGTAGACTGCCACACAGGAGAGGAACATCATCATGTAGATGATCTTGTACATGACGATGGTTCCCTCAAAGCTGACGAAGAAGAACATCCCTCCACAGATGTAGATCCAGTATTTGACCAGCAGAGCCATGACCATGTTGCCCAGAACATGCATTATGTCCTGCTCCCCCCCCTCCTCAGAGTCCTCCTCCTCTATAAAACACAGCAGCCAATCAGAGAGCTGCACCAACTTAAACCAACATCAAATCAGACAGTCAGCTTCTGCTGAGTTTGAACAAGAGGAAGACTGTAATATAAATCACACTGTGAATAAGACATTTAAAAACTGTGATTTCCACTCTTAATTAATCCAATACTCATTTTTGCACCTGCTGCATTAAATGGTAACTCGAGCTCCACTGATCAGTTCTTCTTCATAAGAGCTGACAAATGACTCAGTTTGATTCCCATCAGCTTTCAACCATTCAACATGATTGACATCCACAGAAAAACCTTATAAGTGGACGTTAAATTCACTCTATTTTGTCAAAATGACATCACAGAAACATTCACATATAAACACGCTCACGCCTTTATTTACACAAATATGTCACACATATACGCAAATATAACTAACCTACTGTAAGGAAATGAAATAATTATATTTTAATGTATAATTTGGCATTCACAAGCAAATATATAGACATTTGTAACACATTATAATGTATTAAAGACACATAATGCAATGTAAACATGTTTAAAGTGTTTATTAATGTGAATTAATAAAAACTTTTAAATTATTACCTTCATTTTGTATCTGTTTTTATTAGCCTGGTCTCCACTTATGGGTCTCCACAGGGGGAGTTATAGTGTAGATAAATTAATAAACATGTATATCTGCTTATGACTGCATTGCACAGTCTTATAAAATATATCAAATGTGTATATAATATTGTAAATGATTACCAGAATTAAACAAAGATGGTGGGCAGTGGATCTGTATGTAAATGCTGCAGAGTGCTGAGCCTCCTCGGTACAATATGACTGAATAACTTGATTTGTTGGAAGAGGGAGAGCTGAGATGTGACTCGACTTCAAAAACAGCCTGAACGTTCCTCTCTCATTGTGAAGTGAAAAAAAAGAGTATCATGTGTGCAGTGGAAACAAAAAGCTGAGGACTTCCCAACAAATACAAGAAACTTCAATTTTCAATCCACCAACTCGGTAAGTGTTGAAAGTCTGTTGTATCCAGACTCAGATATCTGCAGATAATAGGTGTGGTTTGTTGAATTTATCAATGTTCCAACCAGCATAACATTTTCACAGGACGGGTGGTGCTACAGCAGCTGGTGCGAATTTGCAAAATGACTTTCACTGTAACCAATATCGTACCGTATTTCTGCTATAATCTAAACACACTAAGAGCCCGGGGCTTACCCTTCTTCTCCTGATCCTCCACATGAACGTCTGAGAGACCAGCGCTGTCATCCCTCTGTTTTTCCCATCTCTCCGTGAGCGTCTGCCTCAGCAGCAGCCAGAAGCTCAACAGACACAGGACCTACACATAATAAATAAAATGTTTAAACACGCAGATGAGCAGCAAGAAAAGACAAGTTGAACCAACAAATCATTTGCATTTACTTTAACCTGCTGAGACGGTACAGTACAGCACAGATACAGTGTGTGTTTATACATTCAATCAGATTTGAGCTTCTGAAGTTAAATTTAGTTGTCTAAACCTTCAGATGAGTCTTGAAGACATGTGGGACTTGGAATAAACTGACCCAGGTGTGAAATGTAATTACAATCTCCCTGTTTAATAAAACAGCGGTGTGAGTCACCTACTGATGCACAAAATGTTTCTGTAGACACAAGTAGCTCAGGTTCAGTTGAACATATAGAGCAATTCTAAAGAAAAGTGTTTGGCCATCCTTTAGGTAAGTCTCATTCGGTGAAATCTTTAGTTAGTTAGTTCAAAATATGGGAGAACATCTGCTGCACATATCAAATCACACCAGTTATAAGAATTAGATGTTAACTGCAACCCACGAACCTTGGATGAGAGTGAGTGGAAAGGGTTTTTCTTCCTCACAAAGAACCCAGAAACCTCAGGCATGTTCTCGAAGCTGAAAATGTACTGCAGAACTATCAGCAGGTTGCCGTAGGCCACCATGAAGGGAGAAGACAGCATGGCGTAACGCCTCCGGTCCCTCACCATCCACAGCATGCAGGACCAGATGAGGAAGACGAACGTCAGCCAGCTGACGTACGTGATGCTCCACGCCTGAAGACGACAAATCACCAAAAAGCTCAAGTGAAGCCACATCTGCAGCAGATGAAGGACGATTGACGTGCAAATACAAAGATGTGTGGAGTGACGCTCATCTGTTTTCACTCCCTGTTTTTACACACTGGGGGTATTTTATATCGTCATTTCTACAGACCATCAGCTTTCAGAAACAGCATCATTTGGCATGTGCACGGTTTATGTTTCTAGTTTTGTAAAATTATAATTATAATTTCCTTGCCAATCAATTTATTTAGTCCAAATGTTTTTTTGTTTGTTTTTTACTTTATTCTTTCAGGATATATAAGTGATGTAATTGGCACTACAGTACCCATCATGCTTTGGCTGAAATCAGTGTATACTGTTAACATGAATGCACACATGATTACTATAACTCTTCCCTGGATTACTTTTGATAAAGAAGAAAAAATGGTGATTTTTTTTATCATTTAGAGCTGAATTTTATGATTTTAGAAAAAAATCTTTGTTCATAAGTCCCAAAACTAGACCTGTAATACAAAGTCCCTGTAATTCTACTGAAAATACACTGTATGAAAAAAAAAAAAAACAACTAAATAAAACAACAGATCTCTGTTTCTTTTATTATTACTACCACATGTATGAGTTTCATGGAGGAGAAAGTCAAAAAAAAAAAAAAAGTAAAGATCTTTTCGTGCTGCTATGAATAAAATTCAGTTCCAGAAAGAATGAAACCTTTGTGAAGAGACACTGGGTCATAAATATTATAAAAGATATTGGAAAAGAAAAGAGGGACTTTTTATTTTACAGGTCAGATATTTCATAATATCCTCTTGAAGCTTCCCTGAGGAGAAACATGCAGTTTGGTGCTAACTGCAGGAAAAATGGAGTCAAAGTTCAGACTGTTATTTTAGATAGTTTGATATGCAGTGATGAGTCTTTGACTGACTTCCAGAGGAATTTCCATGAAAGAGATTGTTCCATTTAAGCCCCAATGAATATTTATTACTCAATCATTTTTTAGTGGAGGCTTTAGTTTACATTTATGCTGAATTCAATGTTTGTTTGTAGACCCATTTTGCATGTTCAGCTCATCCTCTGAATAAAAGTCTCAAGGTTGTGCTAGCTTAGCATTTAGTGATGACTGGAAGTGAACCAACTCATCACTCTCTGTTCTATCTCTCTCAGGAGATTATTTGGAAACTAATCCACATTTTAAAAACTGAACTTTGCAGACAAGTAAAATGAGGCATTATGTTTTCTTAAAGCAAAACTCACTTAAATCCTGTCGCTCAACCCCGAAACCAAACAGAAACATGACTTTAGTGTCTTCATTGATGGAGTTCTTATTCTTTTCCAACATTTTTATTTATTTATTTTTTCACCAGCAAGATTTATGGACGTCTCTGTCTCTTCTGGATCCAAGTAGAAATGTAAACATTGTTACTCAATTGTTGTATTTCTGAAATGCATTAGAAGAATAACCGAAGTCTTAACCTAAATCAAACAACTGAGCAACTGCTCTTCAACTATGATTCATCCAGCAACGTTTAAAGTGAAAACAGATGCTCCTCCTCGCTAACACCCTGCCACACATGGAGCCACAGACGCTTCCCAGTACAACCACAGTCTGCAATCCCACTGCAGCACAGAGAGCTTCCATGCCTTGCTCAAGGGCATCTTAGATAGTTGAAGTAGATCCAGGAGACGTTTACTAACCACCCAGAATTTTTCCATCAGTTCTGATGGTTTGAACTTGTAACTTTCTGGTAATAATGCTGCTTTCATGTCCTGTCATTAAGAGAAACTACAACTTTATTGCTGCAGTCTGAAGAAATATGACTGTGCAACAAAGGGAACTAATAACAACGGTAACTTTTGTTTGTTTACAGTCCATTTTAAATTTAGGAATAATGCGTTAGTAATTTTGGATGTTGTTTTTTCCAACGTGCAGCATAAGTCGCTTTCTGTAACTCTTACACCACACCGGCTGTGAGCTGTGTTACTCACCATCATGGCTATGAGAGCACAGATGTAGCTCTGTTTCATGATGAAGTTGAAGACTTTGACCATCACACCGACTCCCCTTTTCTTTATCCCATTTTCACCTCCCTCAGACTTCTCCTCTGCCCCATCCAACGCCGAGTCCTCCGGGGGCAAACACACTTCGTACACACACTCGTTCTTCTTCTCTGGTTGGGCACAAATACAAAACACAAGATACTGTACATGTGTCTGATCAGTTAAATGTGGCACTGCTGGAATTAAAGTTCAAGTTTGGGGTCAATTATGAGAATCCAATATTAAAAAGAAGGCTAGCAGCTGATGCAGTGGGGGTCTAGATATCCCGACTTTAGACTTTGGTATGGAGAAAAAAAACAAAAAATAAACATTTGGGGTTTTTTTTCACCACATTTCTCAAACTCCACACACCCAGTTTGTAACACAGTCCTTTTGTTAAGATCTAATAGTCTCCAAACCAAACAAGTCATTTTCTCAGGCTTTCCCAAGATAATCCAGAGCTGCAGATGTGACTCAAAGCTTTTTATATATTATTCTGGTGGACTAAGAATATTAACGAAGTTACATGTGAGAAACATTTTAATGTTGTATCTGGTAGAAAGAAACCTAATATACTATCTTCCCACGGTCCTATTTATTGGTAACTTCTCTGTGATTGTGCAGTGTAATGTTATTTTAGAGTAATTACTATATAAGTTCCACTCCTGGTGTGGCTAAGTTTGATCTTTTCAAGGCCGTGTCAACAGAGGGGGTTATATCAGTGGACAAGTACATCAATGACTAGCTACACCTGTTTATTACTACATTATACTGTGTAATTGACCTTTTTATCATACCTTTAAGTGAATGAATGGTTAAGAATCTCACCTGTAACATCACGGGGCTGGTCCATTTTATACTGAGGGGTGGCGTACAAGTCCAGACAGACCGGTCCATTCTCGGTTGTGACGAATTCAAAGGACGTCCCGTTGGGTGTTGGCACAGCCTGCAGATTGTCATCAAATGTTACTAATAAAATTTCCACGACAATGCAACCCATTAGCTTTGGTATCACACGTCTACACAGCATTCAGTCCCACAAAGACAAAGAGGAGTAACAAAAGGAGGCAGATAAATAATTTAACAGCTGAATGAAGTTTTTGTTTTTTTGAGGCTGTGTTTTCTGTTTTGTTACAACTCTTTGTCTTTGTGAGGCGGTAGAGAAAGAATTTTCTGGTTTTCACACTGCGCATCATTTGACTTCATCAAATTTTACATTCTATTGAGTTCACACAGCTTTACAATATTTATCATTATTCATCAGATGTGTTTCCTTTGGCTTTATAGTTAAACAACAATTTTATGTTCCTCCATCCTCCATTTTTCCAGCTTAAAATCACTTGGTCAACCTGACAACTGAGCAAACACGAGCAGTTTGACGCCAGATTTAGCATTAGCCCCAAATGCTGCTGTTGCTCTGAGGAAACTGACTGAACTCTTAAAGTCAGGCCGGAGAAAACCCTGATCTATGATGGCGCAGCGTGAAAAGCTCTTTGCACTGATTTTTTTTCTTGCAGCGGGGCTGAGGGGGGAACGGGGGGGTGAGATGCAGAGATTTTAGACACATCCAGAGCAGCCCCCACCTCGGTTGTACTGATGCACTCCTGGATGGAGAGGAGCTAGAGGGAGAAAAGAGCATACAAGACAAGGTGTGTTATCGACGAGCTGCTGAAGTCAAAGGCCTCCTTGTGCTTTACAGTCGCTGATAAGCGGGAACAAAGCCCAGCAGCACTAGTCTGTAAATCGAGCCCATCACTCATCTGTGTCTGCACACCCTAAAAGCTTTTAAACCTCAGGAGGTGGCCGGTGGAGGCAGACTACGGACCTTAATATGGGAACAAGGTCAGTGTGTGCATGTACATTTCCAGCTGAAATCTTCGCAGGGATGAGTCTGTTATGAAGGTGAAAGCTCGGCTGAAACAAGACGCAAGCTCATGTAACACAATCAGCAGCTACAGCTTGAGCTTACAGCCTAACAAATAGTCTGTTTCCTGTTATTTTCATCCGTTTATGCATTAAAATATTACAGCATCTCCCCTTTCCACTCTATTCTTGTTTAACAGCTCAGTGGAATCAACTTTTTAGAGGCCAACATTAGTAATCCTGCGTAAAAAATGCAGCAAGGAAGTGTGTTATTTTTGTTATTATCGGCCAAAGCTCACTGAAAGAAGTTAAACACTTCAGAAGTTGAGGGAAAATATTCTTAACAGATTTTCATGATATTTCAGCACGTCCTGTCTTAAGAAATGCATTCAAGTTGTTTTTTTGGGTTTGTTTTTTGTTTTTTGTTTTTTTTTTAAACAATGGGAATGAGTGTGCCAACCGAAGGATGATTACTTCATGACCCGTCCAGTAATTCATACTTCACATACATTTTTCTCATCAGTGCCCTGACGTGTCCACCACAGCTGCCTCTTCCTGTTGGCTGAGTTATTTGTTCTGTTTCCATCCAGCTCCTCCTCCTCACATATGACACTGTCCTTGTCGTCCTGAAAAAAAACAAACAAAAACAACCCAACATATATTGACAGTTAGAATGGATAGAATGGACCCACAGACGATGCTCTCACGAATTAAATCAGCTTCTATTGAAAATTGTTCTACAGTGTAGGTGTGCAGTGTCTGAGGAGGAGTGGGGTGACCTTTTTAAAAAACAGCAAGTCAGGGAGGTTTTTTTGTTTGTTTGTTTGTTTGTTTTTTTACTGTGACTTATCATGATTTCTTTCTATTGATTTCCTGTTTTCTATTCAACAAACACAATCAAATTTTTTTAAGTGTCCAAGTGACTGAAATACTGCAGAAAAAATATGTCCACAATCCCGTCAGTCTTTTAGAGGTTTTTTTTCTCTGGCACCAGTGTGGCTGTGAGCGGGAGGTGTTAATCATTACTGTTTGGTACTTTCTTCAGAAGCAGATTGAAGGTTATATTTTCTATTGTTCTCAGTATCCTCACACAAGACAGAATAATTCTGTTCTAGGAAATTAAACTCAATCCAAATAAATATTGACACATCTTATTCTGATCTATCTAACTCTGCACTATTAAAATCCTTATGTTGATGCTGCTCACACAAGGCTGCAATCACATACCATCTCATTCCTCATGATACTTTTATGAAAATCTAATTCACATCAAACAATAGATGAACTGAGAAATGGTGATAAGACATTCAGATTATTCTTGTCTTTTTTTCGTGAAGATCACGCGTATCATAATCTCAGCTATCGAACAAACCTGTCAGCTGCTGATTTATGCCGTAATCATGTTTTATTATTAGCGTCCGCTAAAGTGTAAGAGCAGGTGAAAACACACACACACCCCTCTGTGGTGAGATCAATAATGCATACAGCCCCACAGGTTTACGGGGAAGTATTGACCCCTCTATAAAAACACTAATCTATAACTCCATTACAGGCCAGAGGAGCTGGCCTCGAGGTCTGAGGGCGGACAGGGTGAATCAAGGAGTCGGGGTCAGCAGCCACATTACATATAAATTTGTTCAAAATGTGATTGTTATTAAAACAAATACATCAAACACTTTGCATACTGTTTGTCTTTAAATATGAAGAGCCTTTAGTTGTTTCAGTTGGATTAATGAAAAGGGGATCTTCCATAGTTTGAGTTTATTTAGCTACAAATTCTTTTCCTGTGTGGCCACCCCTCGAAATTTCATGTCCTTCAATTAAACTTAGGAATGATTTTTGCTGTGGCTTCTTCCCACTACATACATTTTAGAAGCGGTATCGATTTTAATTGCTAATCTAAATTCATTCCTTGAATTCATTCATTTTACCCCTCGGTGAACTTCAGAAGGAAAAAAAGACTCTCTCAGATGCTCTCATACTGACAACATTCAACTGTGTATAAACTTTTTCGCAATTTTGCGATCAAGTATTGTCTTTTTCTTCTTCTATCACCATAGTTTCTTAAATCTCCCAGACGTCCCAGACTCATGAGATGGAAAGACTGACTTCCCTACTTTGACTGAAAAAGGATTCATACATTGAAAGAAGGGCAAAAAATTTCTGGAATATTAAGTATCGTTTGCCCACATCATAGTCACTGCTTAAAATCTAATTTGCCTTCCTGCTCTACTTGCTTTGGAGAATGCAAATTAGCTGGAAAAAGACCCGCTGCCAAGATGATGTTTAAGATGTGGATGTTGCGGATGACCTGCTATTGATTTTAACCAAAAATTTGATTAAAAGAAATTGTCAAAGAGATAATGAGCAAAAACTGAAAGATAAAAACAACGGATATACTCAAGAAACACACACTGTATTATTCATCTATTGAGGATTCCGCCTCTAAAAAGATTTAAAGACGTAAAGTAAATTAATTCTTTTCAAGACCTGCGGCCGTCCTGTGCAATTATGTGATCGCTTGAGCTAAAAGGGTAACACTGCATATAAGCCGGTGCTGCTCACCATCAGCTGCTCGATGGGTTCCTGCAACCAGAGGCGGATGAGCGTGGCCAGGGTGTAGTAAAGAATCAGCAGCATGATGGGATTCACAAAGTGGTACCACTTTCGCTCCGTGTGCACGATGAGCTTCCATGTGTAGGAGCAGTTGCTCTGGATGATGGGGGAGATGCCGAAGGTGCTGCAGAGACAGGCGGGCAGATGGATGAGGACAAAAACGAGCTCTCTTGTGAAATAAGTTTAAATACTAAACAGGAGCTTTGGGTGGGAATCGGCATGACACAATATACCAATAAATACATCAATCCTAAATAAAGCTTAAGATTTTAATCACATGAATCTCAGTAGCAGCATAAAGGTAATTTCTGTCTCTGTTTCCTGAATATTTTGGTAACAAAATATCTGAAGGCGTTACATCTATTTAGCAGAGCAGAGCAACTGACCATAAACAAGATTCACCATTCGAAGAGGTGTGATGTGTAATGTGCCATTCTAAGACTGTCACTCAATTTTAGTTCCTATTATAATTACAAACGTAGCTTTAAACTTAGACAAAAAAAATTTGGCGGCCCAGAGTCATTCGACAATTCTCGTTAAGATGACTGTACTGTACTGTAATGGAGTCCTTCAGTTTTATTCATCTCTGAAACTAATTATCGATCCAGAAATGATGCTGCGATGAGAGGGATGAGAAGGATGAGATTATGTAAAAGTGGAAAAAGAGCTTGCGGGAAGCGCAGGGTCACGGTGCAGTGCAGGTGGAAGCCGAGAAGTAAAATTAGAAAAACCAAAAGATAATTGGGATAATAACAAAATAATAAATTCAATTTACTTTTCTCTGGGATTTCTTTTAAAGCTTCCAAGATCTGCTTTAATGTTCTGAGCCCTTGACCTTGGAATCTGGACAATGCACTGACTAAAACTCTGTAACACGGAGGATGTCACATGACTCAAAGCATTTCCTCTGCGCAGAACAAAGGTCATCTACTCGACAGGAACCACACCGACGTATTCCAGTGACGGCGGCAGATGTAGAAACCCCCTGAGCGTTTTCTCTTGTGCCATGTGGAGGAAGGAGCTCCCTCCTCTGAGCCCACCACGCTTCCTGAAGGGGTTTCTTCTTACGCTGGGCAAATGACTGGGGACTTCCATTTTCAGGCGGGGAGGCAGGAAGCAGAGTGGAAACCAGCCCTCTCAACAGTCTCACTCAGCACCAGCCCCACAGCAAGGCCAAGCCACTGTCAACATGCACAATTAGGAAAGACCCCACAGAGGCCCATTGTCCAATAGACATACCAAACATATCCACCACAGTTTCCCTTTGAGGCTGCACAGAGAGGAAACAGGCCAACGCAGAGGAGAACGCACTCTTTTTACCGTCAAATTGGGCCAGTTTTCACGCTGCAGTGTGCAGAAATACTTTCCTCACAGTGGAAAGTCAACATGAACACATAAGGAGTCAGCGGATGATGAAACGGTCGGACTGTTTGTGTAAAGAGCCACCAAACAAGAATCAGAGCGGAGGCAAACTTTCCGTCTTTAGGATTTCAGATACCCATTTTCCGATGTTTCACCTACCCTGCCGAGGTCACAGCTCAAAACTAAAAAGGGAAATTTGCGCGTTAGTATCGAAAAATTTGAAAATTCTATTTACGTCTTCTAATTTTAGAGCCCCAATGAACTCAAACTATCCAGCATTTAACTGAGTGAAACATTTTTTTTTAAAGCCAAAGGAGGTGAAAGTATTGAATATTTTCCTTCTTTTAAAGATTTTTAGATGTTCAAAAAGGGGAAAACATACAGTGTTTCATTAAATTAACTTTCATAATTTAAGGATTTTGGAGATAACTGCACTCCAGTTCTTCACAAGAACAAATACTCGTATCAGCTTCTTATCCCTTTAATGTTGAGACACTTGAGACTTATCTGTGGCCCCAGTTACCCTTACTGTGTGGTCATTACAACATGCACATTATTACTGCCGGCCCAGATGCTGTGAGAGGAGTCCATTCATGCTAATGAGTTTGTTTTTAACAAGAAAACCTGTCAATGCAACTCTTAATTCACACCAGATTTGCCGTCAGATGGAGGAGTGAGACAAGAGGACACAAGGTTTGTCCAAGGCAGCCTCGGCTATACATAGCTGTAAATAGCCTCTGTCCTGACACGCAGCAGCACAGCTTTCAAATTAGAAACCCTGAGATCAATAAAACCTTACAACACCAAGGGCATTGAGAAAACAGCTGCAGCTTTACAGAGATTTAAAAAACACATTATCATTATCACAGCAGGGCCAGTAAAACAGAGATAATATTAATAAGGTTAAAGGTTATCACCAAATTATTACACATGCACACAATAATTGTTTTTATTTTGTATTCTGAAGCTGATTTAGCTCCAATTGCAAATAAAAAAATATTCAACTGTCACTTGATTTTTACATTGATGCCATGTTTTCTTATCTTTTTCTTTTTCATAAGATTACAGTTAAACATAAACTTAAATGGGCATTTATTTTTTCAAATGATTCGGTTTTCTACAAAATCCTATAAGAACAAACATCACAACCGTAGCAGGAAGCTGTCAAACAGGGTTGAATGTGTACTTTTTTCCCCATTTATAAATAAACAACATTCTTGCCATTCCAAGTTGTCAATCAAACACAGTGAGCTTAGCTACCGAGGTAGCTGCCGCTTCAGAATCCACTTTCATTTCAACTGTGACTAACGTATCGGCGAGACGTGCCACCATGTGGCTTTATTCCAACCGCAACGTTTCAGCGCTGCAGCCACAGACAGCTGATTGTCTCCTCTCTCATGCATAATAAAACAACGCTGGTTGTAGTGAAGAGCCTAAAAGCTCTGTTTCTCATATTGATGTGCTGACAGTACAGTAGGAGTTTGATATATCTGCCCTCAGCTGGCTTTGCCTTTTCCTTCGCCTTCTTGTTTGTAACAACAGTAAATTTTTATCAGCCTTTAAACATCTTGCCTTAGGCGTGATAAATGTTTTGGAGCCAAAGGAGCTCTGGCTGCTGAGCTCCGTCCTCACGTCATGTATTTTCACATTATTGAGGTGTCAGATAGTGCGGCCTTCTGCTTTTCAACGATGAGATGAGAGAGACAGAGCTAATGTGGGTACGTTTTAATTTTAGCTCACTGGTGTTTGGAACAGGTTGTATTTAGCTGCTAAGGTTTGACTCAACTCCATCTGAACACTAGTTTTGTCTATAGCAGCTCAATCAGCAGAGAAACTGCAAATATCTCACATCTGGATTTAGATGGAGTTGGGAATAAGAAGAAATTAGATTTGACCCTTTCAGGATCTGTGTGTTGTTGAACTCCACGTGTCTGACCTGATGTAGCCGTCTCCTGGTGGGATGAACTCCTGGAAGAACTGGAACTGGTAGAGGTAGAGGATGATGAGGTGTCCAGCACTGAAGATAGCCATCAGGACGCACATGCAGCTGAACATGAGCGTGTTGAAGGTGCGGCACAGAGACCACCAGGTGCACAGGAAGAGAAAGATGAAGAAGTAAACAGCCGAGGTCAAAGAGGGCAACATGATGCCTGCGAACACAAAAAAGTGAGAGGACAGCGGTTTCATTATCTGTCCAGGGTTTCTTCTTCTGGAGCAGTTTATTGGCAGGATCATACTTCAGTGGATGGCAGGCAAATAGCAAAGTCTCAGAAATGCTTTAATTTTGTGAAATGTGGTGACCTGCTCACCTGTCATGCCCAGCAGGATGGTGACCACCACCTTCCCCGCGGTGGTGATCAAGTTCCCGATGATGTCCTTCACTTTGTTTGCAACTTCAGCCAGGATGCGCAGGATCTTCATCTTCGTGCTCTCCTTCTCCTCCTCTTCCTCCTCCTCGGCATCCAACTCCTCGTCCTCCTCCTCCTCGGCCTCGTAGCCCGCCTCGAAGTCCTCCTCGAGCAGGATGTTGTCATCCAGGCTCAGCTTCTCTTCCTCCTCCTGAAGGACAAACAGTGTCTGTGATGAACGCTCTCCATGGTGCTGAAAACCGTTTCCTACAGGTGTCCCTCCGATAACAACCCCGCTGAGGGATCGACTGTTATGTAAAGTAGGACCGAGTCCGTCCTGTGGGGGAATATTCCTGCTTTTGCTGTCATCTGAGAGGGTGTTGCAGCATGTTTAACATTTTTTGAACATATATGCTGTTGGAGACGTTACTAGCCACCGTTGCCAGATGTTTTCCTCTAGAAAGACATGTTGGCTTTAAATCTAATCCAGCCAGTTCTTCCATGGCTGCTTCCTCCGACCAACTATGCATTACTCTTTTACAAACGGTTCAGTAAAACAGAGGAAATAAAAACAAGTGGGCCATTCACCAAGATTTATAAATGACACATGAGGCGAAGACAAAAAAAAGCAGCAGGGGGGCACGAGTCCTGTTCTGAATCAAACAACAGTTTCAGCTCAGATGGCTCGTTGACAGAAATTAAAGCCTGAACACAACGCAGCCTCTGTAGATGAATTTTCTGGTGTTTCTCAGTAATGGTGAGCGATGCCATCTGCGCCAGCGTAAGCAGCACTTTGGAAATGAAATTGAATGTGGAATTAATTAACATTGAGTCATAAAGGGGAAAGGAGGTCTTGCCAGGAGGATGGGGGCGGTAATCCAAGTCATCAACACTCACAGGGAACTCTCTATTCAAACGGCTGCTCCGCTCCTCCAGGCTCATTGGAGGAGTCGAGCATAATGTGGACAGTATGTGGAGAGCACAACTCAAGTAAAAACATTTTTGGAGCTGAAACATTTATCACATTATGAACTAAATCTGATCAATGACAGTTCCTCAAGTGGTGGTGCTGGTGTGCAGAATTAAATGTCATCTTTTACAACTGTGATCTCTCACGCAAACTTCCATCTGGAAATGTTGCCAACTTCAAAAAGACTTTCTCCTTTTCCTGCTCCAGAAATCTCAAATCTTACATCTTTGTGTGAAGATGTTTGCTCTGGAGTTTCCCTAAAGCCACAAGTCTGTTTCAGTGGATGTTGGTTGCAGCGTACGGACAATATCTGAGGCCAGTGTCGGTCTAATGTGATGTTGATTCTTTGTTGGTTTTTAGTTGTGTTGTTAATTAAGTAAAATAATAACATCTTCCAAATTTTTATTCATTCATTCATTCATCTTCTCAATCCCAGCTCATACTGGGCGAGGATGGGGTCACCATAGATGGGTCACCAGTCCATCACAGGGCCAACACACAGAGACAGACAGAGACCAACAACCACTCACACACACACTCAGACCTACGGACAATTTAGAGTCACCAATTAACCTAAACATGATGTCTTTGGACGGTGGGAGGAAACCGGAGTACCCGGAGGAAACCCACGCAAACACGGGGAGAACAAAGTCCACACAGAAAGGTCCCAGGCCCGGGAACCGAACCCACAACCTTCTTGTTGTTTTATGTCCAGCTAATCTTGACATAAAAATATTGTCATTCTACATCATGACCAAAACCAACAATCCCTAAACATCAACAAAACCCCACAAAGTCAGTTCGTCACTTAGTTGGTGGTTTCTGATGTCAACTGGATTTTCATTTCCAGCCATCTGTTTGATATTAGAGATGTCAGAGTCGCTGACGTCCTGCAGATGCTACATTGATATCCAGTGACTGAGATGTTTGGAGAAAGTTACTTTGACCGAATTATGATATTTCCTTCTTGTATTTATATACTGAATGTTTTTACATTTTTATTCAAAGACGTTTCTTTACCCGTGACCTTGATATTTGACCACCAAAATCTAAATCAGTCCAGTTGAATTAATGGACAAATCAAGTTAAGTAAACATTGGACAGTAAAAACAGTATTTTTAAGTCATTAGGAGTCACCACAGATGAAACCCACTTGCTCCTCTGCTTCAAAGTCAGCGTTGTACTGGGCCATGTCCTCAGGAGGCCTCTTCTGGACCAGACTGCGACACAGCAGCCAGATGGCCAAGCCGACCACGAACATGCCGATGTCAGGGATGAAAACTCGGATGCCATTTCCCGCATCTGCACCGATCACGCTGGGGACAAAGAGAGGACACACGCTGACTGAGAGCAGACGCTCATTTCCTGAAAGAACAGATGAATCCAAATTTCTCCCCCCAAATTGTAATTTGGAGCAATCTTGCAGGCGAGGATCAAGACCAAATGATGGAAAATGGGACAAAGCACAACAATCCTAACGGCTCATGAACGATCTCTCCTAATGCAAAATGGGTTGTTTTTTTTTTTAACCATCCAAGGACTCGATGCTGCCAATTTATTTCACTTGGACACGGACTACAAACAGCTCACGTCGTCCTGTGTTTGAATCTCTGGCCTTGTGTCACGTGTCATGTGGCACTCTCTCTCTCTCTGTCTGTCCAAGTCTTAAATGTGTCTCTGACTATTTTAGAAAGCCAAGAATGGTTCAACAAACGTCCACATAAATGATCATCTCCCTGAAATTAATGAAGAGCTCTGAAACTCGTGGGAACAGCTATCACAACAGCAAAACACTACCTGTTCACATGAATACATGGGTTCTGGAGTTTTCCATTGCTCAACTTTTAAGATGTGTTGTGTGTTGAACGCTTCAGCTTTTTTATGGTGTACCACCCACTTTAATGAAACCAGGCTTGCCCGTTTTACATGTATCGCTATTAACAAGTGATTGAAATTCCATTCAAACAAAAAGAGCTCTTTTTACTGAACTGTGAAAAACTTGTTTATTCTCATGAGAACCATTGTTTATAATAAGGTAAACAATTAGCCCCTTTTTTTCTCATGTAAATGGGTGCAAAACAAAGTTAAAAAAACTTACAGATTTCACGTGTTACCTAAGTTTGAATGATTCTTAAATAACACTGCCACTAAAACACTAAAAACATAAAACACCGCCAGCACAGTAATCTAAACTGAATGTAGATTCATCTCGCTTTGATCAACACAGTGTGTGTTTTTCATTAATCCACTAACGTCTGACTTTATTTGAACCAGTGCAGATATAGCGCCATGGCAAACAAAGCTTTTGTAACATTTGTCATTTGACTGTTTGCTCTCCTCTGACTAAATACTAAAAGGTTTGTTCAAACAGTGGCAGACGACTGTTGCCTAAACAGCTACAGGCTCGAAACGGGCCAGCGTGACGTCTTTGTGCTGCCTGAGGACGAGCTTTACGATGTGCCATGATTGTATGCACAATTAAAACAAACAAAAACTGTACTTGCAATGGCTAACAGGTTTCAAAAACCCATAAAATTCACTTTTATCATCCAAACCAACTTTTATTTTGGCTTTTGAAGCAATCACACTGCATCCTTTGATTGGCCACCGTCATGTTTTCTTTACATTTCAAGCTTTAATTAAACTGTTTACAATAAACAGTGGCCATTCTGCAACACAGGCTGCAGAGAAAAAGCTGACCAAATGTTCAGATGGAGGCATAAAACAAGTGCTCCTTTCTGACAAAGGCAATCTCATTGGTGCCTCGACTGGACATAAAGCTTAGAATGGGTAATAAGTCGAAAACAGAGTGCTAATGAAAGACAATGGAAAGCCCACACTCAGATAAATAGTTGGGCCTTTGGCTGCTGTTGGCAACTTTAATCTAATCAAGGACGTCTGTTTCCATGTGCTTTATTGTTGTGAGGCCTCCTGTATCCTCACATGGATGAAAGAGATGGAAACCGTCAATGCCAGACGAGGCTGAGCCAGAGACTTCGATGACTCCTACTTTCCCCTTCATATCACGTGAGAGAATTAGATCAAAACTAGCAGCGCTAAGAGCTCATTGAAATTTGACTTAGACCACGATAAATATTTGGTGTTTATTAAAAATTTGAAAAGGTCACAGTTGAGGAAATACATACAACAACTGTGATTTCTCTTTAGGCTCCTATACGCCAGACCGGAGTCCTACTTTGTCCTCCACTCAGGCAGTAAAATGGGGGGCAAAGCTTCTGCCTATGCAGAAAACACAGCTGCAAATACTGTTTATGTTTCCTCAACACAAACAGGTAAATGCAGGCGGGATAAAATGTTTATGGCCCAACTTCCGCCACTTATAGTGTACTATCCGCCGAGGGCTGTTGAGTACTGGAAAAAGGACACGGCTGAGTTCGGACATTCCCGTACTTAGCAAACCACATCTAATATGATCACCGGGGTGGGGGCGGGGGTGTTAGGAGACAGGCACAGTGGGAAAGGCTTTGAAAAATAAGGCTGTCAACCGATTGTCAGGTGTAACTGGGTTTAGAGTGACCATGAATCCACATGGGGACAGATAGGAGCTTTATAATCTTTAACAGATATAAAATTGGTTCAAAGTTATTCTGTTGCTGTTTGAGCTTTGAAAGAAGAAATTAAATTCCTCTAAGTCAGTTTTTTTTTTTTTTTTTTTTTTGGTCTTCACCTTAAATCTGTTTTAAAAAGTGCCGTTCAGGCTGTGATCACATTTCGGTATGATGTTGCTGGCCTTCCATTTTAATGAGCTGAATAATGGAAAAGCTTCTGAATTGCCCAACTGGGAGAAATATGAACGCCGTTAAACAAAATCCACATTTGCATATGTTAAGCTGCGTGCTCGTCAGGACAAATGTGATCTGGAAATGTATATTGAAACCATAATCTGCTAAACGACTGATAAAAGACAATAACTATATTTTCAAAAAATATGAAAATATTACTGTCTTACCTCTCAAAGCCAATTTGTCTTATGGATTTTTCCCACGAAGAACCTGGACAGAGAAATAAGAAGAAATTCAGTGGATACACGTTTAATAAGAGTAAAAACAAACAGCAGCGTTCACAGGTAGACAAACCAAAAAGCACAACTTTACCGCAAGATCAGTGTATCCACTCAGTTTAAACTGCTTATTATTATTCAGCATGACTGTCTATAATCTTAAGAGATGCCACTGTCTTTCATAAAATCCTGCTTTAAATCAGTGATTTTGTTTTTGTGGTTGTTTTTTTTTCTCATTTCAGCTGACATAAAATTTTCAAGTGAAGGAAGATAATCTGCGGGGCCCTGATGGGATGACCTCGACTTACGAGGAAAATAAAAAGATTTCATGCGGGCTTTGTTTCCACAGCTCGAACAGTTTGAAGTGTTCCTGAGCGTCACTCCAGCGCTCAGAGACAAATTTCCAGGTATTCAACTCT
Source organism: Remorina albescens (assembly GCA_034769265.1). NCBI lineage: Eukaryota > Metazoa > Chordata > Actinopteri > Carangiformes > Echeneidae > Remorina > Remorina albescens. Next base: position 4,478,638 of record CM068478.1, on the reverse strand, counting down.
CGCACCGAGAAGAGCCGACCAAGGTTGATTAACCTTTGAGCTGCTGCCAGAGAAAACACGGCGTCACGCTGTGACTCGAGGATCTCGACTCAATGACAAATTGATACATCCGGTTTGTTTTGTTGCTGTATTAGGAGACTAATTAGCTGCTGAGCTGCCACAGCGCTGAAGTTTCTGGGGAGAGGAACACACTTGAGTGACAGTTCTGGACTCGATCGAGCACAAGTCAACACAGACAGTAAACAAACACTTTGCTGTAGAGATTTTATCTACTGTGTCATGACTGTGTGCAAACCGCAGCAGCTTTGAGGAGGTTGTGAAGGTTATGAACAGTCAGTGAAGGTCAATTCTTTTTTCTTTGTCAAAATCTCTGAAAAATTGAATTCAGACAATAAATCTATTTCTATATCACACATTTATCTCAGAAACTGTTTAACCTTTTACGGGAGTATCTGTGTTTTAAAACAGGGGTCACTTTGGGATTTATGAATAAAAGGAGGGAACAGAATTTACACACACACACACACACACCAAGTATCCAGTAAAGAAGTGAGTCACACTGTTAGACAGAAACAGGAAACAGGCTCTGAATTCCACTCAAGGTGGATAAAACAGTGATGAAGTGTCAGCACAAATCCTGGCATTTCTTCATTACTCATCACCGACACAAATAGCTTCACCATCACAGATGTTATGTTTCCTAATCCTCTATGTTTGATAGTCAAACCTCTCCTCCTCCCTCTAAGATCAACAGATTGTCAGAAATAAAACTAACTCTATTTGGGAAAGTTGAGGAACGGAGGGGTGTGTGGGGGCGACAGCGGGTGCCTGACAAGAGATTGACTAACCGCTGACATAACACACCGCCTGCCGAAATGTTACAACTCCTCATCTCTTCACCTCCACACAACTCAGTGGAGACAGATCATCAGCTGACCAAACATCAGTCCCGTGGAGACCAAAAACAACTAACCCTCATGTGTAAGGCAGACATTACTGTTTTAGTGATGGACTTATTGTGTAGAGCTCAACTACTCACAACACAACTTTAAAGCAAAACTACCACGTAAGCACATTGCCTTAAGAAAACTGATTCAGGTTTTTCATCTGTAAATGCTTTTCACCCCCCACAATACTGTTTTTGGGTCACTAGTCTATTTAGAAAACTTGTGTTTATGCCATTTATAAGCCACAGTAGCTTAAGTGTTCAGGATGCAGGGCAGAGCCAGAGACCTGCACAGCAGGAGATGTTGTTGTAATCCCTAATAATAAACCGGAGAGGCTGATAAAAATCAGGGATTACTCAATCCCCCGTTTTGAGTGTGTTGGAGTGATCTCTACGTCCAAACATCTGCAACACCTGACTTCTTCCAGCCCAAACTGAGTCGGAGGAAACACAGTGTGTGAAATCAGTCAAACGGGTCTAATCCTGAGATGTGGAGGTGAATATTGGCTAATACAGCGTGTGAGACTTTTTTCCTGTTGAGGTGAGGCCGCTTTCCAGCCCAGCTGGCCACCAAAAGTACCTGCCCAAGACTTCGCTGAAGATCATAAAACACCCTTTTGTATTTGCTGGGCCGTAAACCCCACAGTACAGAATTTCTTTGTTCTCTCTCTTCTATCTCTGCGGCCTAATGCCCGTTGCCCTTTTCCAGAGAGACCAGTGATATGCAGCGTCAACATTTCACCATGCCATAACTATAATCAGAGTATCTGTAAGCCGAGGGAGAACTCAGGCATTGTCTGCCATTTAGGGAATGGTGGACAAGATATTTGCGGATATGGAGGGCAGTAAAGGTCAACACTACCAATTTCGGGGCTTAATGAAGACTATCCCAGAGGAGCTTGACACAAAATAGCCGTTCAACAAGCTGTTTAGCTTTTATGAGCTGGTGAAAAATCCATTATCATGAGATATGGGCCAAATCCAACCTGCCCATCTATTTTACAGTCTGTTTTAACCTACGAAGTGGCCAGATGGGTGGGGGTGGTCGTGAAGGACAATAACTCCCAAGAAGCTGAGACAATCACAGGAAAGCATGCAAAAATAAGCGCCGTGTATATTTTTCTGTCACAATCTGAGAGTTTAGTTGATATGATCTGAAATGAAGCGAGCTCCACCCATCTGGGAGTCCCTGATGGTTAATACGAACCCTGACGAGTAAATGTAAATGTAAATGTAAACGCCGTTCCCACCGCACTGAGTCAGCACGGAGGAATGACGGATGACTCCAAAGGAAGCTGGCTCATCTGGTGACCAGTCACTGACCTGCTCTAACAGCTGGAGGTGTTCGCTCTCTGGAAAGGTTTTCTCATTCATACTCAACTCAGTTTACCTCTCTAATGGTACATTTGGCCACAGTGTATAGAGGAAATGGTACGAAGTTATCCTTGGGCGGAGAGGATAACCGCCTCACCAGGGAGGAGGACTCCTTGTTTATACTCGGCTGCCAAAAGGAAAAGGGTGTCAAGGGGCTAAATACCAGATATAGAAACCTGAGATAAGGCATTTTCTCAGCATGTAGGCGGCAGATCAACTGCACAAAGAGAAATGTCTGGCTTCCTGTGGCACATGCGGCCAACAAGTAAAAATAGGATTTTAGTAACATTAACTTCAGGAAGTAGAAACATGTTTACAAAACATCAGAGTGGAGCAAAGAGTCTGTAAATTATGTGAGTGTCCTGAGTACTACGTTAATCATCATGAATGTGTGACATTACAGTTTTCCACCCTGTGGCTTATTAATTGTCAAATAAAAACCAGGATCCTCCAGCTGTTCACTGAGAAGCTATTGTAGGCTCGTACCAGAGAAGCTGCTGTTAAATGATCCAGATAATGAGTCAGTATCTTATTTATTCAAGTATCAATGGGCCTTTATGATACAAAGCTGGGACGAAATAATGTAGATGTGAAGTGAAATGGTCACTAATGGTCCAAAAACCACAAAAGTGATTGTTGATGATTATTATTATTATAATATTACTGTCCTGATTCTTCACAGAACAACACCTACTTCATAAAATCCATTTTAACAAAAAGGAAATAACAGCAAACATTACATATCACGCTTTAGTTTTACTTTTCTTTTATTTTTGAGCTTTTTTTTTCTTTCCTCTTCTCAAACTTCTCAAATTCATCTAAATAAAAACCAAATCACAAACTTTATTAGATCTTGATTCAAGCATGCTGCATTCTTATTGGTCCACTGACAGAAATGAACTCATTAACTACTTGAGATATTTAAAGAAGACTGAAAAAACAGGTAGTAGCAAAACGATTCAGTTGGTTTATAAAAGAAGTTGCTGCTGACATTATATTGATGGTTATTTATTTCAAATGACAGTCTGTTTGTTTGTACACATTTCATTACTATCAACACATCTCCTGAAATCACAGACGCCTGTCATGGTTCATATTTTTGCTTGCTGTTTAGTTTTGCCTGTCCTGTTGCTCTCTGTGCTCCTGCTCCCCCCGCCCCTCCTCCCGTGGCTGACGAGGCACACCTGCCCTGCTTTTTCCAGCAATCAACCCACGATATATACCCTCCTTGGACTTCTCTTGAGTGCCGGAGTATCCTGCCTGTGATCTCTCGCATACATTCCTATTATTTCCTAGTTTCTCGTGACTGTTTTTTCTCTGTTTTCGTTCAGGTTATGCGGTGTGCCTCAGTCAGCCTCGCCCTTGGTTCTTCTTTTTAATTCTTGATTCAGGCTTGTTTGTTCTGCGTCGCTTTTTGTTCTCTCCTTCTGTTGTTACTTTGTTAGTTTTTTAGAGCGTCAAGCGTCGAGTCTCCGTTTCCTCTTTTGGTTGTACTTTGTGTATTGTTACCGGTATCTACACGGACTATTTCTGTTGGACTTTTGTTAGCTGTAAATGAAGAGTTGCTTTACCTGATCTGTTTCTGCATCAGGGTCCTCTTTTGTGATTTGTGACAGACATCAGCGATGTCTCTGTCTATCTGTTAGTACTTCCCACTTCCTTAACAGGCCTCAGATGAAATGATATGACGATGAGTGAGCATGTTATGCATCTTACGTCGGCAACAATGAATGAGTGAGCAAGAGAGTGATTTTAATTTCTAATGGCTCCGTGAAGCTTCACATAAAGCTAAATGCTGATGTCGGTATTCCAACATCCTCTCAATAATAATTCTGACGTGCTACTGATAAGTGAAAACTTGTGGTGCGACAGGAAACATGAGGGAATCATTAAAGTCAGTGTGATTCATCCTCTGGGAACCATGAATGTCTGCATCAGATATCATGGCGAGTCGTCCAGTAGCTGCTGAGAAATATAAGTTAGAGCCGCCGCGGTGGATCGACACACAGACACGATCCAGGACACAACATGACAAAAAAAAACAAACAAAAAAAACCCCCCACAAATTTATAAGATTCACTAAAACAGCCACAGAAACAGCTGGCTCCTCTCATATTTTAGGATAAATTACATAAACTGGACTTAATGTTGTAATACAGGGACTATTTTCAGCGGTGGATTAATACATACGTGTTGCTTTTGTGAGTATTTATATTATTAGGATAGTGAAGGTGGAGCTGGCTCAAAATAAATCAGTGTGTGCTCATGTTAATGGGTGACCATTTGGCCTCGTGCAAAAGTGAGACTCATTCATGTGTTTTAACAGTTTTGGGTCAACAATGTTATTTTATGACACAGAGGAATGAAATTTTTCTGACTTTTAATTAAAACAGGCTACACAGGATCACATATTTTTTGGGTGAGGTCTTAATGCTGATTTATTTACAATCGGAATAAATGTCAACAATGTCATTAGGCTAATTTTATTTATTGAGCCTTTCCTTCCCAACTCTATATGTAATGTGTTGTTGTCTGTCTTTTTACTTCCGAGCCATTTTTCTGTTCAGTAATTGCTGTCTAAAGATTTTATATTTTCTGAACTGGCCATAAAACCCAGTTAACCGCACGATCAGTTAACTTGATATGAACTTAAAGCTTTTCAAATTACAAATTATGCTACAAAATTCTTAGTTTCACTCTCCGCTCCTGTTAATATAAGTAACTACTGTTTAAATGAAGAGACAGATCAATAGATGGAGAAATGGATACCACATAGTTAGATACAGTAGATGGAGAGAATTTATGGTCTCATCACACCAGGGTGCGATTTGCCAAAAACTGCAGCCCTGGAGACCTCAGTAATAAAGATTTCCTTGAGTGAATATTTAGTCTACCCTCTCTGAATGGCTCTGTGTGTTTCTGCCCGAGGCGATAAGGTTCGTTCTGCCTTCTGAGCAAAGTTGGCTGTACCGACGGTGGAAAGTGACTTAACTTCCATTAGAAAGAACAAGTCATTAGAATACAGTGTTAGGTTCTGTCCTGTCTAGACACATTCACATTTTTACTGTTTGATACAGAGTTTCATGAGAAGCCCAACGCCAAAGTATTAACACCTTCCCAACAGTGTTTGCTTTACTGGCAGCAACAATCCCTCTTTTTCTACATCACCCGTATGGCACGAGGAGGCTGACTACATTTAGAAATCTATGAGATGCATAAATCTTCATGATGTGACAAAATGCAATAAGAGTGCGAGGGATGTGTAGAGACTGTGAATTATTATTAAAGAGAATATTTCACCTATTCCAGTAAATGGAGCATGTCTTCTGAGGTTTTTTTGGGTTTTTTTTTATCTTTTTTGGATGGAAACTTTGCATCAGGCTGTGAAAAATCTAAACTTTCTCCAGTGATACACAACCCTGTGACAGTGAGGTCAGAGTTTAAGCAAAGAAAGTCCTGTGTGATGGATGGGACACACATGTGCGCACACTACGTCAAAGGAAATGTGGATCAACGAACAGAGATTGATTTCTTCGTTTAGGTCTTACATGACTGCTTGTTCTTTTTAAGGAAGCCATTGTGTCGTAAATTGCACGTACTCATGATAGTCCCCTTCAACTGTTCACCAGTGTGTCCCTAAAAATGTGATTATATGCTAATTTGCAAAAGAGTATGATGGCACCAACGCTTTTCTGACACACATCAAAAAATGGGGTTGTCATCTTTTCTAGAATCGTCCGTGTCTGCTTTGATTTCGAAATACCTAACAAAGCTCGCAACCTTTCGGGCCCTGACTATAAAGGCTGCAGTGTACTCACAGTTGAAGTCAGAGGCGATGGAGTTCCCGGCCAGGAGGCTGTTGACGGTAATCTGATAGATGATGTGGAGCAGCAGGAAGGACATACTGGTGAAGCAGAGGGACTGCAGCAGACGCCCTGTGTGGCCTGGAGAAGGAGAGCAGCCACAGTGAGTTCAGCAACCAACAGCTCTCAGTTTAAAGATTTCCAAATGTTATTTCTGCACTCAGACACAGAAAAGTCTCTGCTGGTTTGTTCCACAGAACCTCAACTAACACAAGGATTACATTTTGCTCACTTTTTTTTTTTTTTTTGAGTTTGGCAAAAGTCAGAAGACAATGATTCATATTCAAGTGATCGGCTCCTTTGCATAAATTGTTTAAGAGGGTGACGATGACTGGGAGAGCACCCAAGGGGGATTTTCTGGGGATCACGATACACATCCTGGCTAAAACTGCCAACACTACCATTGGGGCAAAGCTTATTTTGGTTGAAAAGTTAAATAAACATTCTGGTGGACCACAGGTCCTCTAATTCTCTCTAAGCCCCTAATTCATGGTCAAAGGAGCGAAGCCGGACCTGCTTCTGCTGTGAACAGCCCACAAATGAGGACTTATAACCGACACATACATCGACGGACTGACTCTCTATCTTCCTTTAATGTAGATTAAGAACACAGATGTCAGTGGACGTTACTGATCCTGGGAGGGATGGATGAGAGCGGTCAGGAGCCGCCACAGCTGTTCAACACATGGCCTTTTTTATAGTGCACCTACAGGTATTTGGGATAATTTCAGCAGTTGTTATGGAGCAAGCTCCGGAAAATAGGATGTTTCTGTCACCCTCTTATTATCAAAAATGGAAAATGTTCATGCTCCGTGAAGGACGAGCTTGACGACACTTTGCTTCTTTGTTCACTAAAAAAACTATTATCATCAGCCCGTGAAAAATTTTAAATGGGCTACATATCCTAAGAGTTTGGTTTGATGCTTCTTCACGGGGGCAACATCTCCATCTCATTAAATTTACTGCATCCTTGCAGGAGAACACCAAACTGTTTTACTGTAGAATGGCATAATATCCTGGCTAAGGTGATGCACCGCTGCTTCCCTCAGGCCGCCGATGGCTAACCTTATCAAATGTGCGCAGCAGCTCGCTATGGCAAGCGAGTAAAAACAATTTGTGCTAATTTCCCATTGCAATTCCCTGGCCGTCCACAAACAGGTAAAAGAATGCTTGTAAATGTGAAGAATGAGGACCGTTTAGAGCTTCTACATCCAAATTGGTGCGAAGACTGGACAATGATACTGCTTTGGCTCCGTCTCCCTCTTTTTCCTACTTAATAGAACATTTTCGTTGTCTGACAGCCATCTATCTCGGTTTCCCGACGCTCATCTTGAGCAATTATTTAACTTTGCTTCATTATTCAGTCTCAAAACGGTGTCCCAGGAGTGCCTTTTAAAAGCTTACAAAACAAAGGGCATTGTTCAGATTAATAAGTTACTGCCTTTTTCCCAAATCAATCAGAGGACTGTGGTCGTTCGACAACATTGGGACCTGATTTAACCGCACGGTCCTGCCAAAGTTAAGTTTCAGAAAAAACGTCAGTGAAAGCATTCAGGGAAGGCAATGCCAGACTCAACAAAAGAGAAAAGAAAGAAGTCCCTCAGGTCTTAAAAAGGTGAGATAAGGATGGATGAATTTCAGCCAAGCTAGGAGATGTGTGAAAGCCAGACACCCTCTATTAGAAGTCTACTACCTAAAACACGAACCTGATGAATCACCCATAGCATCAAATATTTATACGAATTCATGCAACAGCACTAAAAGACTCCCTTCGAGGGAAACTGTCATGTCCGTGCCCATTCAACGAGGCATATGGCACCTATTGTAGAGCCTCTTAAAATGCCTGCTACCCCTATGAGAGTAATAGTTTAGATTTTGTTCACCTCCACTGAGAACCGAAAGCCTTTAAGAGGAGAGGAGCCAATTACTGCCAATTACAACATTAGAGCGTAAATCACAAACAACAACATATTTGTTTCCAGATCGGACCGGAGTCTCGTATCTTTGGGCGTACTGTAGTGCTGCGGTTTACATCAGATAAATTATTCATGTCTGGCATTTGGTTTAAATTAACTTTAACCGATTTAACTTCTGCAAGTCTGAACACACAAAGTGAAACAGACCATCAAAACAAAGCAGTGACTTCAGCTTGATCCCCATTTCCTAATTATACCGAAAAACGCTGAATGTTTGCACACAGCGAACAACAAACGGTGAAGCCAACAGCCAGAAGTTAGGAGATAGATTTCACGTTTCAACGCCACAGACTGATCAGATGTGTAGTAACTGCTCTTAAAGCTCTTTGCATCCTACATGACTGACTGCGGAGAGGGAACAGTGCAGCTTTTAGATTCTTCTGCTTTTTCAAACAGATCTTTGGCCTGATATTCTGCCGTGATTACAGCTTCCAGTCATCTCAGAATCCGTCAGAAATAATCCTGTTGCTGTCTGTTTGTCCTTGTCCTCCCTGATGATGGAGGTGAGGCTGACAGATGTGACACGTGTCCTGGCAGGTGTTACACCAGTGCAATTTTTAGGTTTTTGGCAGTTTACTTCACCTCTTTTGTGTTTTTTTGCCACTTCACATGATCGTGTTTCAGTTGTTTTCATGCAATAATGTCTGCGTAAAGGTTTAACAAACATGATCTGGTTTTTAGTTCAGGGGCTTCTTGATTATGAGTCTATAAACAAAAAGAATGAAAACTCGTCTTTATGAGCTTGTTCTGGTGTTAAATGACTTATTGTGCTACAAATTTAATATACTCACACCTGCTTCAAAGTGTCCAACATTTGGAAGCCTGCTGTAGAAAATGTATGCTACTGACAAACAAAATGGTCAACAAGGAAGAGTTTCTTACTCACTGATCAGGAAGCACCTGCTGGGAGCTTCTGCGCACAAACAATGTTTTCATCTGCACGATGAGCTTTAATGATGAATGCTTCCATTCACGCTTTCTAAACTCCACATTTAAACTTTGGAGAGTTCCTGTGTACAAAAATGAATCATGGCAGCTGCTGCAGAACAGGTTCCTTTCTTTCAGCTGTTTGCTTCAGGGATGAATTATGTCCCAAAGCAACAGTGTGAAAATACATGATGTTGCCTTTTTTCACAAAAGAGCAAAATCCCAAAATCAAATGTGTAAAGGGAATCAAAGGATCCTTTAATTTTTATCTGGGGAAACAAGAATCTTTATTTTTGTTTTGTTTTGTTAATGTAAGTTTTGTGATTAATAGAAAAAAAAAGAATCCCTGCTGAAGCATGATTTATACGACTTGGTATTTGAGTCAATAAAAAAAAACAAAAAAAAAAACATATCCCGGAGTCAGATTAATGTATTTAAATTAACAGCTTCCCTCAAGTCATTTCCTCAGATTTGTGGTTTAAGCCTGCTGGGAGTCTTTGTTTTTTTAATGTATTGGGTGTGTTGTTTCAACTTCACTGCTTAAAAATGATGCCAAGCTGACTGACCAGCTGTCTTTGGTAACTGATCAATAGTTATTTTGCCAAGCCAAAAATGTCATAAACCTGAATAAAATTGGCAATTTGGGCTTTGGGAAACTTTGATTGTTATTGTTTCTGTTTGTTTATTTTTTACTTCTACTAAACAACAAAATGCATCAATAAAAGAAATTGCTTGGTGTAATTTGGGTAAAAGTAGGCGCTCCATGTTTTAGGCTGATGAGACATAAAAAGTGAAAAGAACAAGTCAATGGTGACACAACTGTCGAAGACAACATCCATCACATCCATGACTGTTCAGCTTTACTAGCAGACTTCTCTCTTTAACTATTGATGAGTGTAAGTGGTCCACTTTCTTCCCTCCCTCATTCTCCCTCGCTTCCTCCTTTACTTCCTGATTGTTATTTCAGCTGGAGACGAGCAGAGACGGCTCTCGAACTGGACGCTGTTACCTCCGCCAATATGGCTTGATGTATTATTAAACACTGCATGTGGTCTCCGACAGAAGCCCATATTGTGGGGAGTCAGAGAGGCGTGCCGTTTAGTATTTTTTTGCGGTTAGGGGATTGCACAAAGGCGTGGCTGAACTTGGCGACCACAATCCCACACTCATCACCCATAAAGAGAACATTTACCTCTCCTAAACCTCAGATGTGCGACGTGATTGACAATTTTTCAGGGGATGAATGTCCTCTGTGTGGTTTCCCAAGGACAACGTGGGTGCTAGTTCACCAGCGCTAAGAGTTTCATTTACTAAATTCTTTCCCAAACCAAAACACCAAAGAGCTTGAATACCAATCTGCACCTCAACCTGCATATTGTCTGAATTAACTAATAAAATTGCATGCAGATTATGGTGGTACAAATGAAAGCTGAGTACTAGGAACAACTTTTATAATGCCCCTTTTGATAAGTGGAGTGGTTAGCTTTTATCAGAAACAGCCGTCAGTCTGTTTCTTTTCCTCGAAAGGATGTTTTATAAGCTTCCGTGGGTCTCTTTTCTGAACTGTAAAGCCTGTGCTTAGTTTTCTTCTCTCTGAAGTCTTTATTTTTTATTTACATGTAAATTATCTGTGCAAACAAATCAAACATATGTCTAAATTGATCATATTTATCAAGTGGACAGGAGAGCTGGCCCTGATGGGTTGTCGCTTTCTATCTCCGTTCTCACCGGCCTCAGATAATTCTTTATTATTACAGATGGAATCGAGAACACACAAACTGATATAACCTTTCACGGACTGGCCTATGTGCCAAATCCATCCTCATCTCAAGGAAATTCATGTCCCCTGGAGAAAGGCTGGTTTGTATTACAGAGCACAATATTGCAATTCAAAGTGGAGGACTTTGGGAAACAGTCAAGATTCTCCAGCCAATGGATGACGACAATCTTACCCTGCATCGACGTGCACGTTGGCTCTGCGAAGAGCGGGATAAGCAGGAGGTAGATGAGGTAGACGAAGGACAGGGCATTGTACCTGAACAGGCAAGCTGTAGAGAAAAAAAAAAAAAAACACAGACGAAAGAGTTAGGCTACAAATCCGACGATAAACAAACAAAGCTCAATTCAAAGAGGCTATCTATAGTTCGATGTGTAAAGCTGCATTACATAACTTTTAAAGGCAAATAAAATACAGGAGCTGGCAGTGGCAACAAGCACACTGGTCAGGAGTCATCACTGAGATCAACAAAACGCAGATTTTGAAAGAAGCATGCGGTGAAACTCGTTAAAAAAATTTCCCAGTGCAGAAAAAGTGCTCATACCAATAAAAAGCCCAAACGTTCCTCCAACCAAGTTTCACACTCACAGGCCTCATTATCTGTTTGTGTTGCCTGCAGCACGACAACAGCTTGACTTTTAATTCAGTCACTGGGAACTGACATTTGTTTTGAAGTACAATAATGGCCCGACAGTTTCTTGGGTGTTAAGACAGCCGATTAGCTGTCTGTGCTGCCAGCGGTCAGATCTGTCTCTCTGTGCTGTTTAACGCTTCATAGAGTGCAGCTTTGTATCATACGTGAAGATCTCAGATTGCAAGAGTCCTGCAGCATGTTGTGGATGGTGAGTGTTATTGAAGCTGAATCTTTTTCTTTTTTTTCTTTTTTCTTTTCCCTGATAAAAATCTGGGAAAACAACACATCAGAGAAGTTTGGAGCGAAGCATGGTCACGCAGCAGATGCCCCTAAAATGCATGACATACTTCAGAGTTCAGAAAAACGGGAAAATCACTTTTGGTTGCCAAAACTTTGAATGAAAACACAGCCACGTCGAGTATGAAGAGAGTGAAATGTCATGGCTAAAGTCTTTTCTTTTTTGGGGTGAAAGCTGATGATGATGCTTTTTAGAATATTTTCACTTTAAATCTTGCAGTTTATTCATTTTCCATCTATTTTGTTAATTAATTCATAGTTTAAGCCAAATATTCTGCTGGTTATACTGCTGTACATATGAAGCTTAGCCTCTTTATTTAATCATAAACTGTTTAACTTTGGGCTTCAGTCTTTGTGCTGTCGCATTTTCATAGTTTTATGATGAACAAAGAAAAGAACCGGGAGATTAACTGTGAAGGACAAATAGTTGTTAGTTGGAGCCACACTCTGAATTCAACACCATACAACACAGTATTTAGGATGTGTCAGGACACAGGACACTGGATTATGCAACTCCACACTCAACCTTTCCCGAACGCTCTCCCTGGACACACATATAAACACCCTGTCCGAGCACATGAGGGAAGTCTTTTGAGCTCATGATGAAAGTTAAAACATTTTAGTGCAAACATGACTTCCAAAAGCCATTAATTGATGTATTGATCCAGAGCGCACCTCATTTCCCCGAGTCAGACTGACCATCTGCGCTGATTGGGGCTTTTAGCAGTTAAACAGCTCACATCACCTGCTGACTGAACATCAATTAAAGCGTCCAAAATGAGCCGCGCTGTAGTAAACGCCATTTCAACATGAGGCCTACGCATGAAACAAATCTTCACTTTTTTCTTTTTTTGAACAATCTGAGGACTGACTAAATCTGTCAGATTAGATCGAATACCAGATCATGTAACATTTACAGCTCCCTAGTGTTTCTGTGAAAAGCTTTAGTAGGTCAGTAGGTAGTGCAGGAAGGAGAAAAGATTTTTTTTCTGTAAACACATTCTGACCTCCCCAAAAAAAATTTCTTGCATTTATATCAACAAGAACAAAGTTTCCAACCTGCTTAGCTGCATGACTTACTGTCTCAGTCACAGATCAGCCTTTCTGGGCTGCTGAAAAATTACACTTAACTGCTGAAAATGGGCCTTTTATTTATCTTTGGACACTCAATGGACCTATTCATTGACATATTACTTGGCGGTGACTTTTTGCCCACACTGAAGCATTTCCAAAAATGAGCCTCCTGATTTTCTCTGTACTCACTCCCAGACCAATCAAAAGAAAGAGAAATTAATAAATGTTATGGCTTCTGTCAACTTTGTCTATCATGCATACTCATTCGCAAAGATGACCTACAGATGTTTGTAGACAATACACAAATAAGACACAAAATTCATCAAATGTTTTCAACAAGGTGTTTTTTTTTCTGCCAAAGGCTCTCTAGTGAATTAGGATGGAATGACTCACAATCTTTAATATTTTGTCTCACACTGTGCGCCATTTCCATATCCGCCCACTTCATTTTATCTCTGCTAAATGTTGCATTAAATAAGCCCTAGACCAAAGTTTTTGTTTTACTTAACGCAGGTTGGCGGTCTGGAATCTGCCCCCCCCCCCCCCATTATTCATCTGTTCAGTTACAAACGGGGCATTTGTATCTATACTGTGTGGAGATAATCAGTATCTGCGTGGCTCTGCTCCAACTGCTTGCCTGCAGACGCTCGACCACAGTCTTCCTGACCATTTGCCTTCACTGTGTGACTCACCAACTGAGGATTTTTTACACAGGGAATGAAAATAAACCGCTGTTGCTTTCAGACATCAGATTACTGCAAAAATCCCCATTCACAGACAGAATCAGGCTTTTTGTCTTTCCCAATAAAAGCTATTATTATCTACATACATACACACACACAAAGACTGCAGCAAACCAGCCTTAAATGTCAAACCAGTGCCAAGTCGCTTTAGAGTTTGAGCCCAAAAACATAAATATGGTGATAGAAGATAAAGTGGTGCAATGCCTGGCCGGGCCGAGCACAAGGAGATAACGGAGGAATTTAAACCCCTCTGAAAAAAAAACTATAAAGATACCGCAAGAAGTCAATACCACCACTGTGAGATTTACTCTTTTCATTAAAGCGTCACATTTGGACACTTTTTTCAGTGAAAGGAAAGATGGCTGATCAATGCCTCGTTTAAATTCACTAGCTTTTGGACTGAGTCAACTGAGTTTGTATGTCACACTGATTTTAACAGGGAGTTTCACTTTTATACACATCTTCCTCTCAGTGTCAAGATAAAATGTCAGTTTTAAAAAGCATGAAGCTAAACCAAGTTTTGCAGAATGAATAACACAACTGAGTTTCTGTATATTGATAACACGCCAACTGTTTATTAGCATGAAGTACAGTCAGCTTCAACACATTATTATTATTTCAACTTTTCATCAGTAAGAGGAAGACTGGCTTATTTTTTTCCTTTCAGTATTTTCATTGGAGGCAGGTATTAGCCTGCTAGCTAAGTTAGCTGCAAGCTAACTGACAGCAAGGCCATTAATGTTTCAGTCAGCTCCAGTTTGAGATCAGATATATTGAATCAGACATTTAACCCCCAAACAAAAAGGCTTTCCTTTTCACACATCTGTACGTCTCCTCCAACATGGTTGTCCAAACTTCTTCCAATCTGAATTTGTTTTTTCACACACAACCTAAAAAAGTTTTTCATTTAGTGCTAATTTTCCTTTGTGTGTTGTTTTTTTTTCATAACTAACTGGTTTACAGCCTGAACTGTTAAAATGAATCTGTGTTTTCTTACCAAAGAAAATAACGATATTTTTTTATTTCCCTAAGTCTCTAAATTTGGCCTATTGGATCGGGTCATTATTAGAGTAAAATAAAACTCTGCAATTATATTATGAGCAGAATATTGCAGTATATTTAGGCTGGACTGGATTGAGATGTGACATTTTGGATATCATCCAACTGTTGTGTGTAACTATACTCTGCTTCTAATTAATTTTGCATAATTGTGTGAAAAGCATGACAATTTTCTAAACAAATTCAGATTACGATTTTCGTCAAATTAATGTTAAACAATACAATTAAAGATAGTTCATTTTAGAAATAGCTTGTTTTCAGGGATAAGTGTGTTTTGATTGAACAGTTTTTGTTCCTATGTGTTTATCATTCTTAAATGCGTTAGAACAGACTGTCGTTGTGTGTTGTCACCTGTGAAGTCTAATCTGAGTGTGTTATAACCATTTTTACTGCAGTTTGATCTCTTCTGGGCCACCATGAGAAGACTAGCTGTGTGTCTTTGTAGGTTTGTAACAGCAGCACAGCAAGTATGGAGCAGTGTGTCGGAAGAAATTGATTTTGTCTTATTAAATTAAAACTCAAACAGAAAAGCCCGTCATGGTTCCAGTGGTGCTCCCAGTGACTAAGTATCTGCCCGTCCACCGCCACCTGTCTGCCTTTATTTGTGCTCTACTTTGCCACAACCGACCCGCTGCTGTCTGTGCATTCACACGACATGTTCCATATCAAATGATTTGGGAAAGTGCATGCTAACGATCGCGTTCACACTCCGAACTGCCAGTAAACCACGGCCTGTTTGATCAGTGAAGTTGTTACTGTGTGCAAGTGTGTGTGTGTGGTTGAGGGACTGTTGTGTACACATGGGCCCAGCAGTTCTGCGCTTTTCAATAGAGGTGCTGTCAGATGGCCTACAGGAAACACAGACTAGGTAACGTCAGCAGACAAGTCTTTCACTAGGACATGAGAACAGTGAGGATCTACAGCATATGTTACACCGCTGAACATATACAGCAAGAGAGATGTCACTGTGAGCCAGACAACATCTGCTGCACTGTTTATTCAGCACTAAGAGGACAAAACACACTTTAGAATATCCTATTTTACCATAAAACACATCAAGTCAGAGCCAAATGATAAGAATTGTGACCAAAACAGGAGACAAATGAAATGATGTTTAAAGTGGGACTCATAATAATAATGACAATAAATAATTATAACATTAGCGTCTTTGTTGTTGGTTATTGATTTATATCAGAGCCACTAGTTTTAATTAAGATGTGATTTTTGGCTGTCAAAAACGGAAACAGGGAAGAAAACTCAACTGCTGATCGCACGATGCTGGTAACAGAAATACTTTTTCTCATCCCTAACGCCGTCTGTTCTCATTTACCTTCCCTTCTTTCCACTTTACATTTCCTCCATCATGTCAGTTACTCTGCACAGCTGCAGTGAATGACAAGTGCTCATTTGCACTTTGAAAAAACATAAAATATTAAAAGGTATGTTTACGATAAAAGGGAAGGCAATTCTTCTCTCCCTCACAACCACATTACTAATTCATACTGTTAAAACGACTTTCCACGAATTAATGGAGACAATGCATGGCCTCGCAATAGCTTTTGGAAATAAAGGGGGCGTCGGGCTGTCAGGTGATGCATTATGGTGGTACTGAGTGGGTCTTATCTATAGAAAGCATGCTGTTAGCTTTAAAAGTACACCAGCGTAATAAGTCTTACCAAAGTGGAGCCTGTGGTGGTTAGACACTAATCATTTTTCACTTGCGGCCTACCACAAAATTACAGCTTTAAACACAAAGTAAACTGCATTTAATGCATCCTGCATCCGAGGTGTGATGGTGATCAAACCTCAAGCATCGCCTCCAAAAATCCGCATCTGAGTTTGTGCCCTCTTTGTCAATGAAACCAGTCATATCTGAGACACCTCCAGTCAACTTACAGCTGCTGAAAGTCACCAAAACGCTGCCACGTTTGAGCACAACTCACTAAAATCTGCACAGCAAGAGAATGAAATGAGCAAAACATTATATAACACAGCAACGATAACTTCATCCATGTCCAACACTTTTCTTAACAAAATTAAAAACACTGCAAAATAAAATAAAAACTAAAAACCAAGTAGCTCCAACACTGTCAAGGCAATAGAAATGTTAATTAATAATATTGATACTACAGGCATGTACTTAATGTCCCGTCAGAAGCTAAACATTCAATATCACCGCTGATGAATCATTAACAGCTGTTAACCAAACCTCAAACACCCAAAGATTTAAATCACCAAAACTATGAAAGCACTGCTATTTATTATCACTAGAGTCCAGTTTATGTCATCAACTGTTTCTGCAAACTGGAGCGAAATAAAACTAAATACAGTCTGTGACAAGTGTGTGATTTGGTGATTTGGGTATCCAACACTGTGCAAAAGATTATAAATGAACTTAATGTGATAATATTTTTTCCCTAGACATCCACATGTGGAGTGTGGCTCCAAAAGGCTGCCATTGATGCTCACTCTGCACTGACTGCACGCTCTGTTGTCAGCCGTGTTTCCTTTATTAAATCCAATAAAAGGTGACAGCCAAGTGAAGAACAGTGCTGCTGCTCCATTTGCTCCGGTTTGTGATTTCTCTAACAGCTGATGCATGACTGTGTGAATGTGTGCGCTCCTGGCTGGATTCAGAAGTGAGAGGGGATGAACTGTGACCTCCAGCATCATGAGGTCTCTCAAACAAATCATTATACGTTAACATCCAATTTTCACACAACCATCAATTTGATTTCTGCCCTCCTGAACCTCCAACATACACAAATACTTGATGGACCACATCATCATTTATGTCAGCGTGCAAACTTGGGGAAAGTAGCTTTTCCAAAATAAAAATAAAAAACTAATGTTTAAGCATAGATGTATGATAAACAGATTCGGGCCTAAATGATGATGAAGTCACTTTATGATTATTAACCAAACTGTCCATCTGATTGTATGACTGGTTAGAGAAGATGCGTAAAAATTGTGGATGAAAAAAAAAATAAAAGAAAGACTTACCAGCCGCAAGACACACCGGCAGCAGTAACCTGAAGATCAGCCCGCAGACCACCTCAGAGGCCATGGCCCCGGCCAGCTGCTGTTCACCCCGGGTCAGAGTATCAGAGGGCTGTCTCTCTAAGGTCTCTGTCGCATCCCAAACTCCTGCGCTCTGTCAAACCACCGCAGGCATCAAACTGCTGCTGCGCTCCCGCAAACGGCCACATCAGCTCCGCCTGATGATGACAGCTGGACTCCGGCGGCTCCTCCGCAGGGAGAGACTGCGCGTTCACCGAGCTTCAGCACAACAAACATGTCACCGCCCGGCTGTGTCACCATCACAGTTCAGCGGCTGAGGAAGCATGAAGAAGTCCGCATGGCGCTGCGCTCAGATTCAGGTGCGCAAATAGCTGCGCTGTCACGGCGCGCAAAAATGAGCCAACAAGTCCTAAAGTCCAATTAACCCCCCCTTTTTTTTATTTGTTTGTTTTTTTAGGGGGGGGAAACTTAGAAACAACAAAGACAGACAGCACTTGAAAACCTCAGTCCCCTTCTTCACAGAGGAACGACATGAGAGCAGCCGGATTTCCAGGATGAGCGCTCCTTCCCTCTTTGTGCCCTTGGTGGTGAAATTTGACTTTCTGACTTCTGGTTGGGACTGACTTCGCCAACAGGAGGCTACAGGACCAGTGCATGATTGACACCTGATCCGGCCAATCAGAAGTCTCCCTCCGGGGACCGGTCCGGCTCTCTTGGATAATTGGAGGCAGGAGGCGGGCCGCGGAGATGGATGCAAAAAATAATTCAAGTACTGAAAAAGACAACGTGTCACAAACGCAGAGATGTTCTTTGGATTCTCAGAACATGTTTTTATTACTTTGGTATTTAATCAGATTCTGAATATGTTAAAAAGTGACGACTTCCATCTACAGGAGGATTTTAGGAAATTAAAAACACCCGAGCTCCCCATCACATCTCCCCAGGTCTGATTTCCAGCTGTTTAATGGAGAGAAACAGCGACACTTACAGGTCTGAGACCAGCCTGGGCTTGCCAGAAGATCCTCCTCAGTCCACTACAGGCCTGACACAAGCCTCCTAAGAGGGGGGAAATAATCTACTCAAATGTTTACACTTCCTGAAATAATCATGGATGCTGCTGTATCAACAGCAGATTCTCTGATTGCATTTAATGCATCTCCATAAACAAAACATGTGTCGGACTCAAACCTCAAGCCTGAAGTGCTCGGATCTGTTAATCTTTTTCCAAAAATCCCTCCACTCCAAAAGACTGAGGTCATAACAGGTTGAGTTGCTTCGTTGTGCTCGTTGTTGTCAGTTGTTGAATGCCATGAAGTCTGTTTGAGTGCTGCTGAGATGTCCTGGAGTTAGAAAGACACGGCTTCACTTTCAGCTCTGGGACTGACCTTTTCACTGGGCTGTTGAAGACAAAAGACAAATGTCAGCTCCAATAAAGTTTTTACAATCGAAGACACGATCAGCCTGTAATTGGACCCTTTCATTGTTAATTAATGTCTGTTGCTGTAAATTAAAAACATTCTTCTTTTCATTTCTTTCTTCAAAGATGAGAATCAGCCTTTGCAGCTCCAACATTAAAGGCTTAAATTCAATCTGGCAAACAGAAGGAATGTTTGGTGAAGGCATCATCTCATGGGTCTGCAATTCATGATTAGTAATTTGCAGGAGATCATCACAATTAGTCCAAAGAGTCCAAACAACCTTAATTTTGTCCAAGCAAAAGCAGCTGATTGTCCCGTTTGAGGAGGTAGAATCATGAAATGTTCGATAATCATCTCAGTCGTTTCCATTTTATTTCACTTTCATTTCAGTTTTGATTGTATTTATTATTTGGTAGTTTAATTTAAAACAAAGTCTCACATTTTATTTCACTTTTTGTAGCCTTTGTGTGTAGCATTTTTTATAAAATCCATCAATTATAGTGTCATAAAATGGAAAGTATAAGAAGCTCAATTCTGAATGAACATATAAAAATCAATAAATGATTAAGACTCTCTCTGCATGCACCAAAAACAAGATCAACTGAGTTTTAGTACGTGTCACAGAGGAAAATATATTAATGGGAAAGCCATTGAGTTGCTTCACTCATTTTTTAAGGCTTGAGTCATTATTGAGTCATTGAAATTCAAGGTAAATGTCATTAGGAGAGACGCCAGGAGCAGCTCCACTGTACAAACTGAGAACTGATGTTGAATCACTCTTTGTGAGCTTGATTTTTGAATAACAGCAATATCTCTGATTTCTTTGACAGCAAGTTACAATTTTGCCTCATTCCTAGTCCATTTTCACTGAAGCCCCCAATTACCATATCAAAGACGTGTTTTATTGGTTATTCTTCTGGTTCTTGGACACTAATTAATCCTCTCACTTCCAAATTATCCTATTTAGAAAAACTATGTGTTTTTGAGAGACTTGATGAGCATTTACAGGCATTAAAGGACCAGTAAAGTAAAGACATTTCCTGGTAAAGTTCACAAAAGCATGCTTAAATGTAAGCAATAATAAATGTAGAAATTACTTTAACTGGGTTCCACATTACTTCCCACATAAAAACACATAAAACTTCACTTAAGGTTGTTTATCAGCACTATAAAAAAAAAAGCTGCGTTGAAGAACAAGTGAAGGAACGCTGACCTCATGTTTACTTGTTGTGTAGGGATACAGAGGAGCAGCCAAGTTTTTACTGAAGCATTAACATACGATTAAAACCAATCAATCAAGCATGCGTTGATATGTTTAACGACAATATTGACAAGGAAATGATCCATGCTGTTATTTCCTCTGAAGTGCATTAGGCAAGAGAGAAGCAAGGTTTGATGGGAGTCGTCAGTCGTCCACGTGGAAATGCAGGGCACTTAAAGCAGCAAAGGTCCTGCTTGTGATGTGATGAATCATCGTCTGGCCCGATCGCACAACTGGGTTCGGTTTATGAAAATAAGAAAAACAAACAGCTCAGTGCCGCGGGAGGAAAAGTTGATTCTGAGAGACCGTCAAAAGACTCGCTGCCCACCCCTGACCTTAAGATTCACTTTCCCCTGGAAACCCAGACTGGCTGGACGCTCTGCTGCAGCGCTGGAGCAGCAGCAGTCAGAGCGTCACCACAGGGCCCCCGAACTGCAGCCAACAGTGATCAATAACCAACCTCGAGGCTTGTCAGCCCCTGATTTGTTCCTGCTGTTTGAAGTCCAGACCTGCTGATCTAATCCCTCAGATGGACGTGAAATTTAAGTAACATTTGTCTTTGATCCATTATTCACCTGATTGTTGAAAGAGTTATTGACAAGCTCTCAGGCCAAATGGAGACCACAGTTTTACGCTGGCTGGTGGAAACAGTGGAGGTTCAGGTCCGCTGCTCCTGACTCCCCCGCCTCAACATTCATCTCAGATCGCACTCATGATTTCAATATTGAGCCTTGTCCTTCTGAGGCGTGTTTGAGTGAGTTTGACTTTACAGGGATGGAGGGAGAGTTTCAAAGCAGCTGTGTAATATGAAAATTTCAGCACACAAGAGCAAGATTTTGAGTTCATACTGAAACTAGAATAGCGAGGTGAAAAATTAGTCCTGAAGTAAGAGTCAAATCCCAGATCCACACCAGCTTTTAATGGCTTCTTCTGTGGCCCATGTCTCATCCCGCCACCAAATCTGCTGCTAATCTGTTTTGTACTTTTTGTGTAATCCTGCTGAGAAATAAACAGGTGAAAATATGACCTTTTTGGCAGAGGTGATTATAGATAGACTAGTAACTCTACAGGGCTGTACTGAACGACAACAGTCCATCATTAATCAAATCCAGAACTCAGTCCCACACATGTGAACCTCATGATTGCACTGGAGGAAAAGTCAGGAGTTCACCAAAGTCACTACGAAAAGTCCTTTGGGAACAACGAATGACCGTATATAATTGTCATTTAATCCATCAATTAGTTGCTGAAATATTTCAATCTGGAGCAAAGATATAGAATTGCTGTTAGCATCACTGAAAATAGGTACAAATGCGATTTTTGAATAATGGAGGCGCATGTACTATCACTAAAACATGTATACAGAAAATAACTGTGGACTTATAACCTTAATAATTCATTTTAGTATATATTTTTTTCTCTGGTTAAGTTAATTTTCTCTGTATGGTATATCCCTCGTTGTATTTCTGATGAAAATAGTCTTTGGCAGGGAAAAACGACTTAACATCAGTGTGTTTTTCTCTTCTTCATTAAAGAAAGTGAAATGTTTCCAAATGAAGTGATATTTTTTGCTAATGTGCCAACAGTACGGCGTCGCTCTTTTTCTGTTTTAATATGAAGAAGCCTCTGTAAACAAAAAGTCTGTAAAGAAAAGGTTTTCGCCCGGTTTGGCCTGGAAGAATTTAACTGAGCTTAATTTGGTCTGTAAGAAAATAGATATTCAACAGCGTATATTCTACATATGGAAACTGTAAATGTAACATTTTTCTATTCAGAAAATGGTCCTTTCATTCAGTCCATCTTGCAAAAGTAGAAAATTATGTAGACAAAAATATAAATTATGTGCATAAAGTACATCGATTATCTCTTTAAAATCTAATTTCACAGAAACCCTTTCAGTGTAAAATATTCATGTGGGCAGAGAAAATCCATCTCAATGCTGAATTTCTTGTGATTTCAGTGAAGGGCCTACGCTGCCAGTCTGCAGCAGCATTCGCCAAGAAGAAAACAGAAGTGCAAATGAAATTAACGTCCAGATTGCCTGAATATTGATCCACGAGAGAAATCCAAACTGTGTTCAATATTCACATGGATGCACTTTCCATGCACTCTAAAGGTGCTACTGCTTAAGTGGGCTTTTTAGTGTCTTTCTGTGGTGGCTGTGGGCAGGTCGTCTCTTTAGTTATTTAGACAGATATATTTTCTGTGCTGTCGTATGAAAACCTGATAACTCCAGTTTAGGGTGATGTTCATGTTTTGATGGCAAGCGTGTGAATTAGTGTCTTGTTGGTTTGAAAAATGTCTAAATAGATTGGATAAAAATCCTCAATGGTATATATGATAAAAGAAAAAAATAAATTTGACCACAAATGGAAAAACTTGAGGTTTTCACCTGATGATTTTGTCAAAATAAAACTTTAATTTTAGAGGTTTGAATCGATAAAGCAGACGAATGTGTGCGCCAAATTTCCTAAAAATGTATCCAATGGTGTTTAATATAATTCAATCAAAACCCCCAAAGTCAGCCTCATGGTGTATTTAACATCTGGGGACAATGAATGTTTTTGCAAAATGTTGTGCCAATCCAGCTAATAGGTGGTGCCAGACCAAAAGTCATGGGACCGAGGTCAGTGGATTTCCTCCTTTGGGAGTCTCTGTACTGTCCTTAATGGCTCTTCATCGGGTAGTTGTTGAGATATTTCAGTGTGGACGGACTGACTGACCGACCGACTTCACTGCCGTTCACAGAGCACAGCTTAAGGTGTGGCTTAAAAGCTCTCACTATTAAAACGTTGTTCCTTGTAACGTATGTAAACCAATTACAAAGGGCAGTCTCTGCAAATGTTATGGACACGATGCCTTCCCTTTTAAATTGATTAGATAAACAGATAATTGTGAAATTATTTCACTGCAATGATAGTATGATTGCCTCGTCATCAGTCTGGATGTAGGAGATCAGCTTTGGAAGCTAGTTTTATTATAGCAGGATAACGGCATTCATTAACCAATGACTGAAGTGGTGTCATCAGAGCTTCTATCTTCTCAGCGTTATAAAGGCAGGAAGATGCGAATGTCAATGCACATACCCAGGATGTCAGCCTCATCATAAAGAAGTGATATGTTGACAAACATCTTATATTACCTCTGGGCCGTTTCTAACATTACGTCCTGAAAGATTTACAGCACTCACATTGAAGGACTGCCTTATGCTCTTAGATGGAGCATTAATGAAGACTGTTTCTGCCTCTGCAGAACTCCCAAAAGCAGCAAAGAGCTCAGTTTTTAACACAATAGCTATGACCTAATTGGTCAGAGGTCACTCTGGTCCTGCAGCAGACACAAGTCTCTATGTTGATACAAACAATGGACTTCTTAGAAGGAGCTGGTGTTTTCTGCTCTCAGAGAAAACAGAATAAGTGACTCGATGAGGAGGAACGCTGAGCGTGTCTGTGACTAAAATGTGGTGAAGAGAGACCTGTTTGCTCTGTTATTATATCAACTTTCATCTACTGGCTGGTTTTGAGTTTATTGGGGACATAATTTTAGAAACTTTGAGACCTGACTAATAAATTATTTGAGGTTAGCGACTCCTTCTGGGAACAACCTTCTGATCCTTGCTGTCACATATATCATCATTATCTAAAGTTCAGTCATGATTCGGTATTTGCTTTGTGACAAAGTGCTGTTTATATTAATGTACTCTGTAAATGACCCCCACTATAACCAGTCATTTCTCAGAATTACTTTTAACATGCCCTTCAATCAATAACTATCTAATTGACTCTAGCAGAAAAAAATAGATACTTGTGATCGGTATCTCTAGATTTTGTGTGTATTAGTAATCGAGTAAATACTGTGACTAAATAAAGAAATATACTTTGTTTCTTGTCACTATTAGTGAGAGTATGAGCAGGAATCATTTTGGTCGAGTAGATTCTGTTGGAAGAAATTGATCATCCTTTCTCCTACATGAGCAGCCTCCTTCCATGTGAAGATTGTTGAGTGCCTCAATGTAATACAATAAAATAATATACATTAATGAGAAGCATTGGAACCTAATAGGTTTTAGGTTGGGGGAATATTTTTATCAATTGGTTTAAGTGTTGGCCAATTATCTGCCACTTCATAATAACCTGAGTGAAAAAAAGAAGACATTTTGAGACAATATTGATGTAATCTCCTACTGCAACTGTATAACTGTAACTTCAGGCTCACATTTGACCACATGGTCAATTGTAATGAACCAATGAATGTAAACTGGCCACCGTAGTATCAGTGGTTACATAATCTTAACAAATAACATACAAAGGTGCACAGTACTTGAAGAAAGAGCGTAACGCCCACTACAGTGTTCACCTGATCAGCAAAAGATGGATTCATGTGCAATAGATGTAATTTTCACTGTAACTGTTAACCATATCTGTTACATTATTTATGATATTTTTCCTGAAATGTATGTCTATGAAGCAGCATGGCATGCGTACAACAATCTAAAAACTGTATTTAGTATAGTTCTTAGGTAAAGGTCCTTATTTACATCCCATCAGTGTATTTCTTTTCATAGCAGACCGACCTGCATGAAGATACATCCGACTTGTTTTACAGCCTACAGTTTACACTGACATGAACACCTGAGCATCTTTTCCTCCTAGCATCATCATCCTCATCAGGAGGAAGACCACAATCTGAGGATGGATTAAACAACAAACAGCAACTACTGAGTGATTTATGTAGTGCGCCTGTTTAAGGTTATTAGGCGCCTAATGCACATCTAATCTGATTCCAGTTAATCATTCAAAGCACAAACAAAAGTGCTTCCCTCTCACAAAACACAGACCCCAATCGGCGATGAGCCTCATTCTGTGAGATAATAACTTTGTTAAGAGCTGCATAGTACCCATGATAATGCAGCCAATCAACAGCTGCTGCATTAAGAGTGGGCTAATCTGATTGTAACTGGGAACTTACTCTGTTGCTTAAAAGTTTCCTGCCGAGTCTGCAAAATCCACTCTGCTGGCAGTTTCAAATTGATCACTGTGTAAAAAAGAAGAAAAAGGTCAGCAGAGGAAGGGAATAGCAATATATATAAAAAAAGCATGAATGTTAAAATGAATTTTGACTCATAAAAACAAAAATATCATAATTAGTGAAAAAAAAAGTACATGCCCAACTGAATTCCTTTGTCTGCGCCCATCTTTTATATTTCATCATCGATTTGTATTACGTGTTTTTCTCTTGTGAAGTCATATTTTAAACAAGACACAAAAAATAAATAACTTCAAATCCCCCCCCCGCCTTTGAGCTCAAAGGAAGTATGATTCATTTGACATGTAGCCACGTTTGACCCTAAAAGCAGAAAATTAAAGTTTAAATAAAATGTAAATGTCTACTTTCTCGTAGGTATTTTTTGTGTGTGTGTTTATTTATTCATCGACTTTGTTTTTTTTTAGTTTTTGTTGTCGGCGGATGACGTCACGACGGCAGCGCCCGACAGGTGTCGCTCTGTGTTTACGTCAGAAGGAGGAGGGGAGCCAACATGGCGCGTTTGTCAACACTCCCGCTGCTGTTTTATTTCTCGTTTGCATCCGAAATGAGCTGCTCCAGACTTCAGACTGAACCCTGTTACAGACCCGGCACAGACCGCAGACCGCAGTCCGTCAGGTTGGTGGACAGGAAATGAACATTTTCCCCAGAAACCGACAGATTTTAGAGCTTTTATCTGAGTGAAGTGGCCTAACTCAGATTGAGGAGTAATTTTGATGTTCACAGATTATCCTCAAAAGCCCTTTCAACATTTGGGAATAAATCTGTTATTTTGTAGCAATTGCACAGATTATTTTAAGATTTATTTTTAATTTTTTGGGATTTTTTTTTTTTGTGTTTTGCAGACTGCAGACATGTGAGGAGGTGCAATTAATCCAAAAGCACTTTGTGGAGTTAAACTTCTATTAAAATCAAATAAAAGTCTTACCCTTCACTTGTTTTAGGACACAGGCCCGACCGCATGAGTACGTGAAGGTGTCTGATCTTCCCCCTTCGTGGGACTGGAGGAACATCCAGGGGAAGAATTATGTGAGCATCACAAGGAACCAACACATCCCCCAGTACTGTGGATCCTGCTGGGCCATGGGGGCCACCAGCGCACTAGCTGGTAACCATGACAACAGAGGGAGGGAAGGAGAGAGGGAGGAAGAGACAAGAGGGATGGATTGAATAAATATAATACATATGTGTATTATTGTTCATTCAAAAAATGCTTATCACTCAGTTTGTTAATGCATTGACATGGTGAACATGGAGGGCACGAGTCCACAAGAGAATGAAAAGACCAAATGATATCATTTCAGATTTGTAATATTCGATACATTCTTTTGTCCAAGACCGTATCAACATTAAACGTGGAGGGGCGTGGCCATCGGCCTACCTGTCGGTGCAGAACGTGATCGACTGCGGTAGGGCGGGATCTTGTTATGGAGGGGATCACCTGGGAGTCTACGCCTACGCCCACGAGAGAGGCATCCCCGATGAAACCTGCAACAACTACCAAGCCAAAAACCAAAGTATACAAGTATACAGTTTCTCCAGTCATCACTATGCCTGTAGTTAAAGGTTACAATATTTTAGCAAAAGTATGTGGACCAAAAACATTTCAGTCTGAGACCTTCTTTATTTTTATTGGTTATTTCTAACTGTGACTAACTGTGGCAATTTATGATTTCCTTTAGAAATCTTAAATTGCCACAGTTATTCCCTTAAACCAAAGTGTGCGTGGAACTTTGTTGCAGCAGTTTGGATAAGACAGTATCCCCATGTTCAAAGCCCATTCTGTAAAGAAATGGTTTTCCCAGTTCGGTCTTGAAGACGTCGAGTGGCCTGCACAGAACCCTGATCTCAACCCCATTTTACAGCTTGGGGATGAACTGGGACAGTGTATGAGCCAGGCCTTTTCACCCATCCTCAATGGCTTATCTCTCTAAAGCTCTTGTGGCTAAAATGGGAGCAAATCCCTGCAGCCATGTTCCAAAATCTGGTGGGAAGCTCAAATCCAGAAAAGTGGACCCTGTTCCAGCAGTGTATTAATATGTGAGATTGGCGTGTATATGTATCAATTCAAGTAGAAAAATTATGATATAAAGTGCCTGCAGTCTGATTTTATTTTGCCATTTTAAATATTGATGTGAATTTAAATGGCATTAGCATCACAGATCTCCATCATTTAAAAAAAACTGTAGAATTTGTTGTAAAACAGTCTGTTTTGTTCTTGATGGTGTGCAGAGTGTGAGCTGTTTAACCAGTGTGGCACCTGCTCCTTCTTCGAGTCGTGCGCTGTGGTGAAGAACTACACGGTGTGGAAAGTGGGAGACTATGGAGAAGTTTCTGGAAGAGAAAAGATGAAAGCTGAGATTTACACCAACGGGCCCATCAGGTAGTGTAAGTCATCCTCCCCAGTCATTTCTAATTATTCATCCACCTACATCCTTTTTGTGAAAGATTCAGATTCAGCCTTAACGTTTCACAGATTTTTAGTCAGTCTGATGTATATTTAATATTCTTAAAACATTTTAAACTAAGGAGCTTACTTTTATGTCGCTCTTAGGTATTAAAATACTGTGGATTTAAAGCTTCAACAGTTAAATGATCAGAAAAAAAACAACAACATATTTGCAGTATTATTTTTTACAGCTGAAACATTTATTGTTGTTTACAATATGCTGCCCATTAATGCTTTCACAATCAGATCTGGCTGTGATTCAGTTAATGAAGGTTAGACTTTGGCAGCTCTATATGATATTTAATTCCATTCAGTATTAACATCTTAGATCTTTTGTATCACCTGCATATATAGATGATCAAACTTTCCCTGAACTTGTAGTATATGGGCTCGAAAAATTGAACTTGTATATTAATTTTATAAATAATATCAGTACATTGTTTCACACCTAGTTAACCTGTAAGAAAACACTTCCGGAGAAGCTTGCGGACATGACCGTAGATTTGGAAAGAAAACAATGAGAACATTTAAATAAAATACCTTCACAGATTATAGCAATACCATATAATTCAAAGACCTTTCTGGAATAAGAAGTAATTCAGTGTTCAGCTTCAAAGCAAAAAATGATGTGTGAAATGCAGCACTCAAGGTTCCCACGCTGAATACAACACATTGAAATTACAGTACAAAGTTTGGATTGCAGAGCCAAAAGCAGATACAAAAAAGATCCGTTTTGACCCTTCGTTCATCCTGAAATGCCAGAAATTCTCCTTATAAGATTAATCACGACATTGTAAGGATCAAAGAAATGTGAAAACACAAAAAAAGATGTTACTTCAGCATGTTGCAGAGCTTCAGAAACTCGTGTTTGTCTTTCAGTTGTGCACTGATGGCCACAGCAGGCCTGGAGAAATACTCTGGAGGGGTTTTCTCCGAGTTTCACCCCCTGTCCTTACCAAATCACATTGTGTCTGTGGCTGGCTGGGGTGTGGCAGAGGACGGGAGCGAGTACTGGGTTGTCAGGAATTCCTGGGGCGAATTCTGGGTTGGTTTTTTTTTTTTTTTTTTTTACCTGCACCACACCCGACCTGCACAACCTGCAGCTGTGCTAAAATTTGTACACTTGACTTTGGTTAAACTCTCAAGAGGAAAAACTGAACAAGGAATAGAAAAAAACATCTCTATTATCAATAATTAAGGGCTTTTAGTTTGCAGAGCAAGAACAGATGAAGACGATCAGTTTATGTAGTTATAAAATAAGATACCTCTCAGGGTCATTTGAAGACATCCTTCTTTTGGATGTCCTCAAATGACCCTTTCTCAATTAATGATGCTGTATTGTCCTTTTGTTTTCAGGGAGAACACGGATGGGTGAGAATAGTTACCAGTGCTTACAAAGGAGGAAAAGGCAACTGGTTCAACCTGGGTGTTGAGAAGCACTGTGCATATGGAGACCCCATTGTTGCATAGACCAAAATAAACTGATTTTAGTTTTATCATGTTAGCTTCATTAAATATGGATGATCCGGGTATTGTGATGGGATAAAGGGTTCATTTAACATTAGTGTTTCATTTTGGGATTTTTGCCAAACTGTTTCTGGGTTCGTAGAAGATACTTCATGGAATATTTGACATTCCACAAGTTAAGAAATTGTTTTGCACACAGCTGGAGGTAAAACCACAACATGCTGCTTTACACCTTTTGTGCAGATAAATCAAAAAGTGGTGTCTGAAGTTTTTCTTTTTTTTAAATTTGCTTACAGACAGATACTTAGTAGCAGTCTCCCTGTTTTCAGTGTTTGTGTTAAGCTTTTCATCTAATTTCTCTAGTTTTCTTTCTTTTCTAGTCAAGTTTCTGTGAATATGCTTGTTTTAGAAAATGTTGCGGTATTCCTTCATGTTAGAAAGATTTCTGATGCCTTCACAATCAGTTTTCAGAATTTATAGACACACCGAGTTTGGTTGGTTGAAGATCACATCTCTCAACAAGCTTAACCTTGAAAAAATATTCAAATAAAGGATCAGTTTATTACTGATGACCTGCTCCTGAATGCAGTTTGAAGCTTGAATTAAGTTGGTGTGAAAAAAGCTGTAGGTTCTTCACCTCAGATCCGCTCATGCACATTTCTAGGAAAACTACTTTTCTGTAGTGAGCTGAGTCACTCGCATATTAATTCACCTGTGGTGAAACACTTCCGGCAGGTCTGAAGAAAGGGAGGCTTACAGTTCCAAACCGCCATCCACCCCCTCACACGCTGCAGAACACCTTCAGAAACAGCTGCTCATGAGTGTTAGGTGGCCAACCAGTTCGACTAATGTATCTTGATTTAATCTGGTGTGACACAGTTTCACAGAGGCAGTTTACCTGAACACAAAACTATGCAAATGTGAGTCACTCCTATGTTGACCTTTGTGCCGTTCATTTGTGAAGTTAATGACAGCATGAATCCGTTTTCTGCTGATTTCAAGAGGGTTATTAAGGGAACAAAGGTCACATCGCACTTCTGCAATAAAAATGATCTTCTTTGGAGTTAATCTACACTAACAGGTATGAAGAATAACGTCACCACAGGAATACATCATCAGCTTCAACAGCTCAACCACCTTCCATCTTCTGGCTTGGTGTTGTAGAGAGGTCCCTGTGATCGAATTTTAGTTTTAAGATCCATTTTACTCAAGTTTCATTTCTATGAAGTTAGGTTTGATCAAATTTATTAAATGTTTTTGCTATCAAGCCATCGAACTCACAGAAAACTTCAGGCAAGGCCACATAATAGGAGAACTGTTTTAAGGATTTGTATTGTTAATATATCTGATAGTAATTTTCTTTAACAACTGATTAAAGTGGAAATGGATCATCATTGATCCTTGAAGCTAAGATTAACAAGACTTATTTCACAAAAACTTGTTGTTTTACAACAGTTGAAATAGCCAAAAGATGTTGGATTTACTGGATTCTAAAAATTGCTGTTAATCTGTCATCACTGAATTGAGCACTATATTGGACCGGTTGTTTGGTAGACAATGGAATGGCTTGATGGTTAAAAGGTCCCCAACAACAAAGTGTGCCCCAGGAGGTTAGTCCAGCAATGACCATGACTGTGAATGAAAGCAGCACTTGTAATGTAAAGGATTGTGACTTCTGATCCCTGATTGTGTTTACATAAAGGAGGAGATTTCCAAATTAGAAATTTGACTTGGTGTGGTTTTGTGTAATTTCGTTTTACCCAATCTCTGTGGTTTCTCTTTTGGCCTGAGAGCCACCCATGTTTGACAGTTCAAGGTTCACAGCAGAAAAAAAAAAAAAAAAATTATGACTTTGGGAGTTTAGCCCAAATCTAAAAGTGAACACTACTCGTGTTCAAAGCGTCTGTCTGAGCAGAGTGAAGACAGGCTGTACATCTGGAGGAGAGCACAGTTGGGCGTCACCACCCTTTTGGTTTCCTGAGACAATAAATAAATAAATAAATCGCATTTTTGTACTGAGGAAAGCACATTTTGAATACTTTTGAATTATCTCCTGAGTATGAAGATGGGTCTGAGATGACTCCTTATATCATGCTGCTGCTGCTGGTGTTGCAGTGCTCTACTCCTGCAGCTTCCTCATTCTGCCTGAATCAGAGCCCTTCCTGAAAGTTTTGGGCGAGGACAAGACATGACAGAACTGAAGGGTGTAAAGATTCTTTTCTGTCAATGTGTGAAAAAACTGACAAACTTGCATGACCTTAGCAAACTAACTGGTCCAGCAGGTAACTCTACTCTGGGGCCATAATTAGACCAGCTGAGCGACTGCAGCTTCCTGTATGAAACTCCACTGTGGTTCCAGCTCCAGAGCTCACAAAGACGGCCTCTAGCTGATTAGATTTCTTCTCTTAATCACTTAATCTCATTTGTCCCATAGTTGTTGGCTCCTTCCCATCTGTCAGTATTTGTGTGTCTGTATGAGCTGATGCTCACTAATCTGATTCATCAATAAAATAGTTCAATATTTTTTTCAAGCTGACAGTTTGGTGTTCAATAACCTTCAGTTTAAGTAGTTTTGGTCTTCCCCCTCTCTCCCTTCCAACTCTTCTCTCTCCCACACACATCCCCCCCAAAAACCAACATATAGTCAAGCTCTCGGGTTTGAGCAAGACAAACACAGGAAGTTGCCATTTTTGCTCTTAATTTAGGTATTTTCTTCACATCAACTTAACTTTTAACACACTATATTTAGCTAACAATGCTTTTGACCTGTTCTTCATTTTTAGTTTAAATTTTACCAATAGTAGATTGTGGCAGTGAATTTTCTCAAATCTCAAGAACAAATCTGAGACAGGATACTAACTGAATATTACACTTGTGCAGTACTTTAAAAAAAAAAAAAAAAAAAAAAAAACTGTGCTACAATCAAAGGTGAAGATTTTAGAAAAAGCTAAGACTTTTAAAGATTATGCTACTCTGCATTAAGTAGAAATATATTTGTAAATTGGATATCAATCATTTGAGTGGTTTTTCATCTTTGCAGCTTCCCTTTTCCTTTTGATTGTGTTAATCATTTAAATGTACCTGTTATACATTTGTTGTGAGGCGTACATTAAGCTTTGCTGTCTCTTTTGGCTCTGGAATAAGAGTGAAAGATATTTCTACAGAGTTTGGTCCAGACCTGCTCTACATCTAAAGTTCTTGGAGTAACTTTGTTATGAGCTGACACTAAATGAATAAAACTGATTTCATTTTGATTACTGACTTTTTACCTAACACAAACAAGCAGGCAACTATTGTGACAAAGATCACAATTAGTTGTGCGTGTTCTCGTTGCCTTTGACTTTTATTGTGAAAAGCTCTCAGTGGCAGTGTTAGGACTAACTTGACCACGGAGAGCCGAGCGGAGGGGGATCCACCATCGGCGGCTTGTGGCTGTTGCCTCGGCTCCAGAAGCCGAGGACCTCGCTCCTTTTTGGTTCTGACATTTTATATCTTTTCTCTGCAAACACTCGGGCTTGGCTCTTCCCGTCCCTCCTCACGGCCAACCGGCCATGAGCATCACCCGGCCGGAGACCTGAGCTGTCGGGTCTGAGGTCTGAAGGAGCTGAAGATGCCTCATGGACCGCTCCGACGCCGCCAGTGCGCCAGTTCAGGGCATCCCAAAAGCCGAATAACAAAGAAATGCCGAGGTTTAGCGTCAGATGGATGGTGGCCGGGCTGCTGATTCTGCTGGTCGGCGGAGCCTTCTTCTTCTGCGAGTATCTCATCTACTTCCCCACCATCCTCAAGTGCGCCTGGCCGAAGATCAGCCATGCACGGGGCGGAGAGGGCATCGACGCCCGGCCGATGGACTCGGCGGTCCGCGCCATAGTGCTGTCGGACACCCATCTCCTGGGAGCCGTCGGAGGACACTGGTTCGACAAGCTGAGGAGGTAGATGTCATTTTTTTTTGTTGTTGTTGTTGCTTTTCTATTTTTAGGGCAATCCCTCATCACCTCCGTCTGGGGTCTGCAGGAGTGATTTGTAAACCAAAACAGAAAATAACGCAGACTTGTGTTACCCCCCCCCCCCCCCCCCCCCCAAAAAAACGCGCAGGGAATGGCAGATGGAGCGGGCTTTCCAGACGGCTCTGTGGCTGCTCAGGCCCGAAATTGTCTTCATTCTTGGGGACATCTTCGACGAGGGCAAGTGGAGCTCGCAGATGGTAAGGCACCGCTCATTTATCCTCTTTACATGCCCCCACAGTGTTCATCAGCAGTATGTGGATGAAGAGCAGAGGCCAAAGCTCTCGGGTCATCATCATCATCATCTTCATCATAATCCTCATCATGACATTGTACCATTAAGGCCCGAGAGGATGCAGGATTTGAGGCAAACGCCAACATCAGGAGCTGCATCCCACGTCCTTCTCAGTGCTCATCATCCAGCTTTGGGAGAAATCCCCCAAAGACTTCTCACACATCTCACTGGATTGTCAAAAGGGATCCATCAGAGTGAGCAGGAGCTGCACAGCAAGGAAGGCTCATAAAAGTAATAATAATAATAATGATAAAAAAATAAGAGCTCACAGGATGAAACATCTGCCATGTTCCCCTTCAGCCTTCCTCTCTCATGTTTGGCTTGCACAGGTAGGCTACATTACTTGGACTATTTGCCTCAATCTTTGCCGGGCATTGCACCAATGGCAGGACTGCACCTGCTGATTGTGTTCATTATAGATCAACCTGTTAAAAAATGCGTTTCATATTCATGTCAGGGAACTGATTTTAGAACATGCTTCAAGATGCCGGGGACTTACTCTGAAACTGGCAAATATTTCCAATATCAGTTCATACATTTGTGATCATCTGTCTGATCATGGGCAAATTCCCAGAACCCGAAGTGGTTTCATCCGAAAAGCCAGAAAGTGTTTGACTTTTATGCTTGATAAACAACTTTCATCTAAAAATGACCAATTAATCATCATCCTTTGACAGTTTTGAATCTAGTACCTTACAAAAAGACAATTCATGTTTCAGTTATCGATCAATAACAAACTGAATTTAATTTTCTAACATCCCAAAATTGCACCTTCAGGTTGTTTCATCTGTCCAATCCACAGTCCAAGATGTTCAACTTAAAGTGACTTTGTAACATGATAAAGAGGACAATCTGTCCATTTGAGAACCTAAAGCGAACTGATGTGTTCAGAATATTATGATTAGGTGATCAAGTTACGATCAACTATTTGTTTCATCTCTTATTAAAAGCAGCATCAGGGAGTCTTTTAAAGTCCAATCAGTATGAAGCACATGCAAACGCACAGCACTGATGTAATTATAAAGGTCCCCTGTGTGACTTTGGCCCCTGAAGATGCAAAATTGAAAGTGGAGTCTGAATCACCCAGGGGGGCTGCAGGGTGACCCCCAGAGACCCCATTATCTCTGATGAGCTTCCCAAGGGAGTTTACCCCCCCCCCCCCTTTATTGAAAGCCTGTAGTGAACCCTGTCTCAGCTACGTTTGTGTTGTTGTGTCTCCGCAGCACTGGGAGGACGATGTGCGCCGCTTCCACAGGATGTTCAGGCACTCCACTGACACAGAACTGGTTGTACTAGTTGGAAACCACGACATCGGTTTCCATTATGAGTAAGAGCACGATTTACAGCGTTAGTGTTTTATTGTGTGACCTTTGTTCAGCGGTACCGGCTAGTTCAGCAGCAGGGAGGGTTCAGGAAAAGATCAAGCGTACTTTGATTTCACCATTTATCATTGTTACACTTCAGAATACCTCAGCAGGATTTTTTGTGTGTGCGAGTCACTGCCAGTTACACAAATATCTGATAGACATTTGTTTTCCCTCCTCAACTCGAAAAAGTTTATGCAACTTTATACAAGACGCATATGGGGTGCCGAGGGAACATCAATAAAAGCCTCATACTGTTACACTGCAGAGTCAGCAAACAGCTTGAAAACACTTTTGTCCTAATTGCATAACCTTCGAAAGGTTTCATGGTGTGCCAACCTCAAGGACATTTACCATGATATAAAAGGGATTGACTGCAGTAATATTGGGGTCATACTGTCGGCCCGTTAGGTCACTGACTTCATGTCTTCTCTAACATTTCTAAGAATTTCTACAACTGGCAAGTTTTTTTGAAAATATATTTATGTATGGCTCAGAAAGCTCCATGAAAAGATGAAAAGTAATAAAATGATCCCGTTATCAAATATATATTTCATCCAGCAAAAACAACGTGCCTCGTATTTCTGTGTTATGCAGCTCCATTATTATAAACACAAAAAAATCTGCCCTGTAAAAATGAGCAACACGTGCCTTTCTTCAAACTCTAGATTGAGCCAATTCTCTGTCCTGCTGGTGTAAATACTCACTTATGTACAAAATCTATATTAATCCACAGGTTACACATATCAATATGCCGGTGTTTGAGAGAAGTTTGCTAAAAAACTGCAGTGTCCATTTGTGTACTGAAACTGACCATTAAAAAAAAAAAAAAACAATATAATTGTGTTTTTAAACCAATATGTTATTTACTTTGGTCTTTTCATCAGATTTGTGAACAGAAAAAACAAAACAAAACAAAACAGCATGATGCTATAAAGACCCAAGGGGGAGCTTACACAAAAACCTAACTTGTCACATGGCAGGCAGACAGATTCAGCACAGCAGTCCGTAATGAATGAAGATAAGCTTACAGCTAGGTAGGTGGATCAAGGTGAGGAACTGAGCTGGCAGGCCAATAAGCAGGAAGAAATAACCCCATCCCGCCAATGATTGACAATAAGCCCAGGAAATAAAATCAGGTAGCAGATAATCATGGAAACACCAGGGAACAAAGTGACAGTGCAGAGAACACAGACCAGGCCAGGATCATGGGGGACGGGTGAAATTCATTTAAACAGCAGAAATTAGAGGCGGGAAAAACACAAGAGCAGGAAGTAAAACAACAGCCTACCTAATCTTTTTTTACTACTCAGTATCCTCAAATTTTACATGCTGGCATGCAACACCCCCTCAGGGTCAAGTTCAATTCTTCTCCAGTTGAAATTTTTAGGTTAAGTCCTCCCACCTTTGTGTCTGTCCACACCAGTCCCACTGTAACAATAATAATGACCAGAGTACACAGGGTTTCAGTTTTTGTTCAGTTCTCTTGAAACCTGCAGTGCAGAGGTTTGTAATGAACCCACATTTAGATTCACAACCTTTTTTTTTTTTTTTTGGCATATGCAACATTTTCAGTAAAACTAAAGAAGTTACACATTCCTGTTATCTGTGAAGGCCATTTGAATAAGTGTTATAGCCTGAAATTAGAGTTCAATGTGGCAGAAAAATGACATTGGTCTTTTAAACTGGTGAGCCTCTTATGATCCTTCACATCCAACTCCAGTCCAGAATTACAGGTTGGAAACCACTCACTGAGGCGACATTAAAAGAGACACAGTTTAGACTAATACATCAACTGTGGGGAGGTTTTGGAGGGAGAATGGATTTGAACTCATGATTTAAGTATTTCTAAAAAGGAAATAGGATGACAGACTGCAGATCATTATTATTATTATAATGTGCATAGCAAGACAGAGTTATAAGTGAAACAGGATTCATCAAGTAATAGCCTATAGCTCATGGAGTATGTTTAGCTTTGATATGATTGGATCTACAAAGGCATTTATTTTATTTTATGCTAATTTTTGAGCGTCTTTTATGTATAATTGTATTAGATTGCATTATATTAGAAAAATGTTGCAGTGATTGTCCAGCCCCTGGACAATCACATTTTTGTAGGAGACAGTTATTCTTATTGTCTCAGGGGAACCAGAACTGAAAGCAAACACAATGAGACGCACAAAACCACCCCACAGTTTAATTTAATGCGTGTGACTCACAAATGTGAGATTATGCAGACATGCAGCTGCTCAAATGTGCTTCGATTTGATTCATGCAGCAGGAAGCGAAACTCTTACATAACGGTGTGTGACAGACTGAGCAGCAGGGTTTTTCGGGTTGTTTCTTCTTTTTTTTTTTTTTTTTTTACTTTTTTGTGCAATGTGACGAACAGGGTTGTGTCTCCCTGCAGGATGGACTGGTTCAAGCTGCAGCGCTTCGAGAAAGTCTTCAACGCTTCATCCACTAGGATCATCACCAAAAAGGGAGTGAAGTGAGTGACATGAGGATCCACCATATCATGACCACACAACAGCAGCAGCAGGACAGACATGTGACTCAGTGAAGTCATAGGTCTAATCCCAAATCAGCCTTTTCCAAAAAACGACAGATATTTGTCAGCATGTTTTGCGTTTAACTGTATAATAACAATAATAATAATAATAATAATAAAAAAAGGGCAGAAACGATAACATTTCTTCAAACTGCTTCACTCTGGACCCACATAGAGGAAGCATTCCAAACTAGGGCTGTGCAATTAATCTTAATATAAGAAATTGCAATATGGCTATATGCAATTTCCAAATTGCAAGAGCAGCATAAAAAAAATCTCAGGAGCTGTTAGTTTTTGTCATGCACTGTTAGCACCATAAGCACTGTGGTGCCAAAGAGGCACCCCACTATAAAGATCATATTTTTCTAAACATAAGGGGATATCCTTGTTTGTTACAAGGCCACGTCAATAATTCGTCATATCATGCAACTCGACTGCGAACATCAGCAACATCTTTTTAAATCGGGCTACTGTTTTGTAATCGATTTCTTAAAATCTTCAAAAAACAAACACTATTTCAAAGAAAAAAATCTTTCAAAAAAAGTGAGAAAAACGCTGTTAACCTTGGATGGATAAATGAGGCTGTTTTTGTCTCCCCAGTTTTCTGCTGGTTAACAGCGTTGCCCTGCATGGTGATGGCTGTCCCATCTGCCAGTCGGTGGAGAAAGAGCTGATCAAACTTTCTAGGGACCTCAACTGTTCTCTTCAGGTGGGAGGAAGTTTCTGGAAGTCAGTATCACACATTCGCACTGTCAGCTAACACACTCTGCCACTGGTGCTCATGAAATTTAAACAAGTTATGCAAAGAAGAAGGAGAAAATAAAAAAAAAAACATCAACTTTTTTGACATTCAGAGTTCAATATTACGTGCAGTGAATGTTTAGTGCTTTTTAAACATGCAGTGTTTGAGGGAGCACATTAGACGAAGTAGCTCATTGCTCCTTTTTCTTCCTGGAAAATAGCAAACATTTTCTCTAAACAGGAACTGAGAATTATTAGATCAAAATGTTGACTGAGGTTTGTGGAGACATCTAGAGCTTGTGGAAAAGACAGTAGATAAATTTTTAATGCTGACTTTTCTGCAGAACTCGCAGTCGGGCAGCAGAGTGATGGACAGCTGTGAAGGCTCACCGCTCTATCCCCCGACACCTCCCATCATGTTACAGGTAAACTGCAGGTGTACTCTCTGAATCTACTCTCTTCTCTCAGAAAATCTGACATCATCCAGGAGATCTGCTGGTCTCAAAGGCCTCAGAGTCTCCATTTGTAAAGATGCTGAATGTTTCTGCTCGTCTGTTGTCTTTGGTTTGTGTTCCTCTGTTGTCATTTTACATCTCAAACACCTTCATCAGAATATCCTTTACAATTTTACTACCACCTTTACCACACAACACTTAGTTTATCTGTTTCTTACACAGGAACGTGATTTGAATCCTTTACATTCCTAATAATTTTCTGGCATTTTATGGATTTATTCTGCTCGTCACAGCTAGTAGACATTGCACTTTCCACCAGCATCCAAAAGCAGACCAAAATAAACACTTCAGTTCAGCCACGTATCGCACATATAGCTATAGTCCCTTGTGGAAACCCACTGTGACATCTCTTATTGCTTTGTGAGCGCCTAACTGGGCCATCGCCATCTTGGTTTTTTGAAACGAGACAACCTTGTATGAGGTGGATCTGACCTGCTCCGTCCTTCCTCCAGCAGATCATCATCTGTAGTGCAGGCTGTCAATCACGCAGTAGGCCTGTTTTATGGTCCATGTTCCTGCAGAAGGGACCATAATTTTAAAAAAATAAACACTGTGCTGTATTGCAAAAGACTTGAAACTAAAGACTGACACACACACACACACACACACACACACACACAAATCACGAGGAAAATGTTACAGGGCTAATACATGAACTGAGAAGTAAGGCCATTTCCCCATAGACTTCAATACAAGCTGTTCATTTGTATGGTCATCACATACAATGCAGGTTTGAGACTCTTTATTATTGATGTCTATGACCATTTTCATATCTTTTCATACAAGTCTTCATGGTCTGACTGAGTGTTAGAAAACCCGGACAAAGAAAAACTGTTAAACTAAACACAAAATAAGAAACACAGGTGAATAAGGTCACCTTGTGTACACATATTAAAACAAACAAACACGTTAGCACAGCTGGCACTATTACGACATTTATCGTTAGCCAATTAACATTACCTTTACACTATTAGCCAATTAGCATCGTCGTGATGTTGATCGTTAGCCAATTAGCATTACAGCAACATTGACAGCTAGCGATAGCAACATTAGCCGAGCCTATTCATTATAACGGTAGCAGCAGGTAAGCTAACGCTAGCATGCTACTTCCGCCGCTAACCGATGAATCCAGACTTACAACAACATGTAGCATCGATTCACTTACTGTACACATCCGGAGGAGTTCAGCGGCTTGTAGCTTTAGCTGAAGCCGACACTGAGGGCTCCATGGTCGGTCTGAGAAACAGGGTCAGCCTGCTCCACCTGCAGACCGAGAATCGAGCCGGTTGCCCCTAATTTTAGTCGGCCGGGGCCCGGCTCTTATATTTTTCTCTCCCCGAGGCCTTTTAGGCGAAAAACAGTTTTTGGTTTTTTGGTTTTTTTTTTTGTTCTTTTGGGTGTTTTTCAGAGAAAACTGCTGTCGGCGTCTCCACCTGGACGCTGATGTCATCACTGTGACGTCAGCGTACACCTGTGCTGCCATTTTTTAAATCTGAAATTCTGCATGTAGTCGAGATCTAAATGTTTTTTTGGGAACAAATATGGAATTATTAACGAGTGTGTGTCAAATAAAACATCTGTATGTATTTTCCATTTGATGTAATGGAGAGCTTCACTTCACTATTAACATTATATTGAGTGTTGTTGAGGACACGAAAGTATTTAATCACATGCTGAGCTTCTACTTTGGTGGTGATTTGGAGTTTATTAGCTGATGAGCTCTTAAATAATGAAGTGTTTAATGTAAAATGAAACCCAAAGTAAACCATCAGACGTCCTTAGATTACTCATTTCATTCAATCAGCAGTCCCAAACCCAGAAATAATACATTTTCAATGGCCTAAAAACAGAACAGGAAGAAATTACATTTTAGAAGTTGGAGCCAGTATTTTTGTTCATAAATCAATCAGTTGTTAAACTGTTGCTTTTTTCAACACTAGTTTCTCTTTCTTCAATTGTTTTGATTTAGACACTCAACTAGTTTATCAATTTAGAATTGACTTTATTCTTTGAGGTATGAAAATCCCCAAAAAGCTGTTGAGATGTAATGATGTTTGACTGACTGCCTGCTCTGCTCTCCAGCACTATCCCCTGTTCAGGGTGAGCGATGCCGGCTGCACGGGACAGGATGCTGCTCCACCTGAAGATCGACACCTGTTGTTCAGAGAGAAGTACGACGTGTTGTCAAAGGAGGCATCACAGAGGGTGAGTCCTCTGCAGGTTCATCTCAGCACCTCTCTCCCTCTCCCTTTTTAAATGCCTTCCAGAGCACTGATCTCTTCTGAAGTGGATCCAGCCAATGAAAACGCAGCACTACAGCCTGCTGTCAGAAACAGTTGTGTGTGGAAACAGCAGAGGGTGACGTAACAGCTGATGATGTAAACCAGCAGCAACATGCTCTCTGAGGTGGATGTGGATTTGTCTCCCCAGCTGCTGCAGTGGTTCAAACCTCGCCTCACCCTGAGCGGACACACCCACAGCGGATGTGAGGTTCTCCATGACAACAAGTACCCAGAAATCAGCGTGCCGTCCTTCAGCTGGAGGAACAGAAACAACCCCAGTTTCATCCTGGTCAGTAACAACACAGAAGGCTTTCAGTAAGCTCCATCTGTGGACTTGATGCTGATGTTTGTCCTTGTGTTGTGTTATTTTTTGGAGAGAATTCGCCCAGTATGTTTGCAAAAGTAAATTTTAACATTCAAGTTTCCATAAATGAAATTTACTCAACACCCTACAAATGACTTTGTATGAATGGCTGAACCTTTTGTTGTTTGTTTTTCTTCCTCTGTGTTTTATGTTTTTTTTAGTAATGTCTGATATTCAGAAGTTCTGTAATAGACTTAAAACAGCTGCAGTCGGCTCCATCAGTTCATAAAAGGTGATGCAAGCAAACAAACGATGGATTTCTGGTAGCAGGTGAACACAGTGGAGATTTTAGCAGTCTAAGAGCCACATATTTCCATCATGAGTTGGTAGAGACCCAAAGCAGAGCTAAAAGTAACACTCCATGTCCAGATGAGTGTTTCACCACATCAGCTTAAAGGATGATGGTCTGTCATTGTTATACCAACAACTTCTGTCTGCTGTCCCCAAGTGGCCAAAAAACATTATTGCAGGATTAACATGGTGATAATACAATGCCCAGGCGCGGGAATCGAACGCAGAAAGTTTGATGAACATAGAGGTTATTTTTTTGTCGCCTTCATAAATCATTGTGTGAGATGTGAAGTTTTGTGATATGACTTGGAAAGTAGCTTGTAATGAACCAAATGGTGAAAAGTTTGTTGAGATGATGGGCAGCACGGTGTTGCAGTGGTTTGTAATGTCGCCTCACAGCAAGAAGGTCCTGGGTTTGAACCCTGATCTCCCTGTGCCTGCTTGGTTACCCACAGTCCAAAGACACACCATTTTCAGTTCACAGCTGACGCTAAATTGTCCGTAGGTGTGAATGATTGCTTGTCTGTATATATCGGCCCTACAGTTAGACTGGCGACCTGTCCAGGGCGTACCCTGCCCTCACCCTATGTGAGCTGGGATTGGCTCCAGCCTTCCCCCCTGATAACCTTAACGGATGAGCATTCTTGATAATAGATGGACATTGGTCAGGTTATATGATATGATGGTGAGATTTCTTTTTTGGAAGTGTTTATATGATGCTATATATATCATTATTCCTCAATACGCCCCCTTCTCCTCCCCAGGCCTCCGTGTCACCTGGCAGCTATGCTCTGTCCAAGTGTTTCCTGCCGGAGGAGAGCACGGTGATCGGCGTTTACTGCTCGGCCGGCGCCTGCCTGCTGCTGCTGCTCCTGGCTCACTGCCTGTGGATGAAAGGCCTGCTGCAGTGCCTCAGCCTCTGCCTGCTGGGGAAGCACAAGTCTCTGTGAACTACATTACCCAGAGTACA
This sequence comes from Remorina albescens, assembly GCA_034769265.1. Classification (NCBI taxonomy): domain Eukaryota; kingdom Metazoa; phylum Chordata; class Actinopteri; order Carangiformes; family Echeneidae; genus Remorina; species Remorina albescens. The sequence continues at coordinate 4,435,932 of CM068478.1, read as the reverse complement.
CCACGTTCCAGGCCAGGGCCTTGTACGGAGGAAGGAGGTGCACCTTTGGTAAACACTTGATGTGAAGCTTCACCAAAATGTGATTTTTCTCCTCTCAAATGGACCAAAAATATATTCATATGAGCTAGTTTTATTTTGTCCAAGTGTCTTAAATGTCTTCTAAGGACCCAAAGTTTTATCACTTCTGGCACCCACATAACCTGATTTGGGCCAAATTATTGTTACAAGTCATGAGTTTTACCTTCGCTGGGACGTTTGGATCAAGTTTGACCACGATGGTCTGAATGTAACATAAAGTTAGACAAATCAACACGTACATATGTAAATAGTAACCTGAGCTGATTTAAGGTGGTAAAGTCAGATGTATGTTGGTAGTTTATGCCTCTTTACTCTGATGTTTAACCGTGATCTGATGTTTGTTTCTGTTGTTGTCGTCTGATCATCATCCACGTTTCTAGTTGTTTTTATGATCCATACCTGAATATATTTATTGCTGAATTTCTGTGCCAAATGTTTGTGAGGGATTTTGCCAAACTGTTCCAACAATTTCTGATTACCTGCACATAATAAATCAGAATCTTAAGGAGTGTTTTTGAGCTTTGTGGTGAATCTAGAGGCTGACGTGCACTTTGACTTGAAACAAATCGATCATCCACAGCCATATTTCTCTGATATTTTAAATACCATAGAATGTTTTTAGTCTTTTCAGAAAGCCCCCAGAATTTGCAGCACAAATATTTAGTGTTTGCAAACAATCATGTGAAATAACTCAGGACACCTTAGACTCTGAGCTGCAGCAGTTCATACTAGATTTGTCTCAAAGCTTAAATATTCTGCTTTCCTTTATCTCTTTTATAAAGTTAGACAAGCTGATGTGTAATGTGAACTGAGAAGATATAAATTTATCAGTCGGCAGAGATGTTGTTGTCTGTACTGCTGTAGCTCTTTCTTTAACATCCAAGGATTTGTTAAGAGATTTCTGGTAATGTGTTTAATGGTACTTTGATATTTTTATATGCCCTAATATTATACGTTTTCTTGATTTGTGAAGTTAATTTGCACTATTTGTCAAGATAAGATTTTCATTTTCAATTGCTGATTGAATTTATAATAAATTTTTTCATTGCTAAGTATCTATGTAATGTCTCTGAAGAGGCAAAAGGGACCAACCACCGTCGTTCGATAATTAATGTGAAGTGACACAAAAACAGAATCGTACAGTTGTGAAGCCAACAAGCTTCAGCTTTTCCGCTTAAAATTATTTCCTGTTGATTGCAGAATTGGTTAATAAAAAAAAGAAGAAGCTTTAGTGCTAGTCTGCTCAATTCATTTGAAGAAAATATATCCCAATATCAAATATAACACAAAAGATAGATTTATAAAATGACATCTGTCATCCGCTCACTGGATTCACTGTATTAGTACATCAACCTGATTTTGTACTAAAGGATTTATCAGGTTTGGATTTAAAAGGCCTCACTGAAACCTGCACAGCTGATTTAAATGACTATTTAAAACTTCCTGTCAGAATTGGTTTAGACTTTTTGCTGAGCAAATTAAACCTTTATCAGACGTTGTGCCACTATTCCATGTTACACATCACCACTAATTCTTACAAAACACCGTTATTGGAATAGTATGGAACCATTAACATATCTCACTGCTTTATACTGTAAGACAGAGGTCTCCAAATCCGGTCCTGGAGGGCCACTCTCCTGCATGATTTAGATGGTTCCTGCTCAGACACACCTGATTCAAATGATCAGCTCGTCATCAAGCTCTGCTGAAGTCTGAACAGGAGCCACTCATTTGAATCAGGTGTGTTGGAGAAGGAAACATCTAAAACATGCAGCACAGTGGCCCTCCAGGACCGGATTTGGAGACCTCTGCTGTAAGATAATACCAGTACCAGTTAGATGTCCAGAAAATACTTGTATATATTGTGTTTCCTTGATTATTTTTGCAGCTTCCAACAATTAACTTCAACTCCTCATAATTAGCTGTACTGGATTATTGGCTGGGGTTCATTTGTAGGTGAAATCCTGTAAACTCACATTATCCCAGCGTCGCTTTAACGGGATCACCTCCGAGGTCATTCTAATGGCTCCGCCCACCAACACATTTACTTTGGATGATCAGCCCAAACCTCAGAGTCAGTCCCAGGTGTCAACCTTCATCACTGAAGACATTTCAACATGTCTCAGGTGTGAACAGTTAAATATTACTGAGCTTCTGCTGCCTCAGACTGGGACAGAGAATTAAGTTATATACAGCAGGAGAGCTTTATTCAATCTCTCCTCTATACAAGTCTGATTAATAAGTTACGAGTAAAATGCTTAACTTGAGTTTATGTCAAACTCACGTTCATTATATTAGAATTAGAAGGTTATATATGATAACTGACATTCAGATTCTGTGGTAACTTAACATGCGTTTTAAGTTGTATGGAAACAAAAAGATTGTTTCAGTTTTACTATGTGGAATAAAAAAACAAAACAAAACAAAACAAAACCTTGAAGCTCAAATATCGCAGGAAGTGCTCAGAAGAGGTAGAACTTTATCGTCCCAATTACTTTTTTTAATTAGAATTATTATTTTTTTTACGATTTATTTAGAAATGATCCATCGCAGCTGGTTTTATCAGCCCTGACAGTGTGGCAGCCTGAACACTAGGACCCTGACACTGAAGCACTGAAAAGCAGAAAGTTCAGCTGTGGTTCGTTGTACTATTTGGTCCTAAGCCTTTCCTACTACTACATGTCAAAATGTCTCCAGTTCACTGGACATTTGCTCAGGTTGAACCCAAACAACCAAAATAACCGTGTTGGTGTGCAGACCCGTTAAATCTGAATAAACTCTGTTATGCTGCATCATTATCATGGGCGAAAATCTGATACTCAGTCTATACAACAGCCCGGCAGTAAGTCCTCCCTTCATGTTCACATTTTCCTCAAACTGTTGTTGAGCAGTTTGTGGTGCTGCTGTTTTGTTCGTTTCTGGCTTTATAACAAACATCCTTCCCTATAACACAAAATAATCAGACAGCCCCACAAACCGCATCCTCATGCAGTTGATTCAACAATCCTCTCAACAGAAAATGAGCTATATAACCTTTAGGAACCCTCAAGGACTGCTAGATCAGATTGCATTATTTTTAGCTCGGTGTACCTAACAAACTGACAACTGAACGATCCTTTCGCATAAATGCCACTGCAGCACCACAGAGGGTTAAAAAAATAGAAAATAAAAAAGACAAAAAATAAATTAATAAATAAAAAAACAAACAAGGGGGAAAAACTGAAATGACAAAAAAAACAAAAACACATTATCTGTAACAAATCTGGACACAACTGGACACCAAGATGGAAATAAAGCAAAGTCCTCTAATGTGCCTCTTTATTTAAAGAAAATAAAAATGTCATTTAATCATCCTCCACGGCCAAACAAGGTTTTTGCACCTCCAGTCAGTTCACTCTCTTTTGGGGATAGACGTGTACTGTAGCAGAAGAAAAGGCTGATGCTGTTTGTACAAGGAGAAGAGCTTGTCTTGTTGGATGCTGCTCACACATTCATAGTGCCTGTGCCATTGGGTATGGCTCCAAAGGACCAAAGAATTACTAATATTGCACGCTCTCATTTATTCATCTCCATTCTAAACATGCTTTCCTATGTGTGTATGTATACATATTTACCGTATACATACATAGGTATGTACACCTAGGCACACACATAATTAAACATGTATAATTGTACATATATATTTATATAGACCTATAAATTTACATGTACATACATTTATAAAATTTTACACACAACGCACATTCGCCCTCGAACACCCAAACACACACACATACACACAATGCGTCTGTGAGTCTATGTTTGTTTTATGTACACATGCGCACAGGCACGCACATCAGTACAGATCTCAGACACACTTCATAATCGAAAAAACGTTGGTTCCTATTAAAACAACACCAGGTTGCAATTTGGACACTTTCAATGAATTTCCAATGTTTGTTTAAAGCTGTGAAATTCAAATAATAATAATAATAATAATAATAATAATAATAAAATAAAATAAAAGGAGGAAAAAGAAAAACCAACGAAAGAAAACAAAAAAAAAAAAAAAAAGGCATGGCGCTGCAACATCTGGTCTTCACTGCAGGTAAGTGGTTAATTTGCATAATGTATACAGGTTTTTAGGATTTTTTCCCTATTTTTTATTTTTTACTAAACAGCATTTCCTTCTTTTTTTATAAACCAGAAAAAACTAAACTCTACAGAGAAAGTCCCCTACCCGCAGTCTTCCGCTGCCGATAGAGTTTGACATCAAGCTGTACAGCGCAGTCGAAAACATACTTACATCTGAGCTCATTTACAGGTACAGCCATAATCAAGGCACAAAGATCTACAAGTAGATTTGTTTTTCTTTCAATTAAGTTGTACAAAATAATATTACATTTTACAGTCTGTACAGGATAATTCAACCTTGCACAGTGTACAAGTTAACAAAAAAAAAGAATACATTTTTCTCTCCCCCTCCCAGCCCCCCCCCCCCCCCAAAAATCAGTATCTCTACACTAAAAGGATGGTTTGTGTGGAAAAACAAACAAAAACAGCCAAAAGAAAACAAAAAACAAAAAGAAAAAAGAAAAGAATGGAAAAGGAGGCAGGTCAGAGTCTGTGGAGGCAGCAGGGCTAAGGTGCAGAGAGCTCAGTCCCCTTTCCTTCATTTAAATCCTCCTTCATGTCGTTCTATTTCATGTCATGTAATCTTTCGCTCCACATGTCTCTCAGCTGCTCAGTCCACCCTCTGCAGCCCGGCAAGCTAACATCGTGACAGGGTAATAAATATTGTGATGCTACATTGTGTGTATGCTTCCTCGGGAGAAAAAACAAACAAAAAAAAAAAAAAAAAAAACAACAAAATGAAAAAATGAAAAAACAAAAAAGTTATTCAGGAACCTGATGCAAAGTGCATTTATCTCTTCATCCACTCGGTTCCCCCCTCCGTTTTCTCTGCTTTCTTCAGCGTCCAGTCGTCTTCAACGCAGAGAGAAGAAGCAGGTCAGAGGGGGTGATGGGGCAAAAATAAAGTAATAAAAAATAATAAAATAATGGAGAGAAAAAACAAACCAAAAACGGGGCAAAGGTCATGGTGGATGCCGGATTTTAACCAGCAGGTGACACACAAACATAAACACACACACACACACACAGCATTCCTCCTACTCTTCATTATACACACATACACACATCGACACACATGAAGACACTCACGCTGCCTCTACACGGAGGTCCTGTAGGTGTGTTTTTATGTATCCACACCCACCAGTTCAGGTCCAATGACAAAGCCAAAAAACAGAAGGACACCAAGGGGCAAAAAAAGGAGGTAGCCCAAGGCTTAGTGGAATGACAAAAATCAAGGCATTCAAAAAGGAAGGAGTAAAAGAAAAAGAGAAAAAAAATATAAGCGGCACGCAACAGCTTTGTTCCCCAACCTTCCTTTTACATCTGTGAAATGGGCATGAATCTGTCTCAGAGAAAAAAAATTGTACAAAAAGCTAAGAAGTTAAGAAGAGGAAGAGGATTTGACACACTTCAGTAGTACTTCATAGTCCTCGACAGGAGGGGTGGTCAGGGGTTGTTGAGGGTTTCTTTGGGGGAGGAGATGGGTGAGGAGGAGGAAGAGGGGGAGTAGTAGGGAGGAAGAGGAAGAGGAGGAGGAGGAAGGGTTCGTCAAGGATGCAGAATGGTGGAGAAAAAACACAGAAGGCAGACGGCGGCGGTCTCCCATCACAAGAGTTCATACTGCCGCAGGTGCATTCTCTGGATGATGTCCCGGCAGTCGTTGAACACCCGCCGGATGTTCTCTGTGTCCACAGCACAGGTGAAGTGGGGGTAGCAGTAGTGTCTGCCGTCGCCGCTCGCAGTGCTGATCCGCTGAGGAAAGAGAAACCAGACGCACATCAGGGTCGTCCCCCGCTTGTTCACCACTCGCTCTATAATGGGCACTTGATTGTTCAGCAAATTGCAGTTTTGAATGCAAGGTCGAATATATACATGAGATGTGACTTAGTGAATCAACCGTCCTGAAGACTGAGAAAAACATTAAATATGTGTGTTTTGTTCAACTCCCAAAAGTTATTCATATTTATTATTAAAGCTGCAGTGAGACAGAGACAGGAAAGTCAGGGAGGAGGAGGGGGTTCACAGGTCAGACCTAAACCCAGGTGGACTGGGCCTCAGAGACGGACCCCCCTCGTCCCTCTAACTTTGAGGGGTTCGATCATATCACTGTCGTTTAGGAGGAACACAGGCTACAACTGCACCAGATACAACCATGGCTTCACGTTTTTGGTTGTTTTTTTTTTTTACAGAAATTGAGGTATTTCATTTATATCTTATACATTTTGTCATTACAACTTAACTTAAACTACTACTATGAACATCAACATTAATAGTGTGATAAAAATGCACAGTAGGTACACGTATGACTGAACACTTCAGCTAACAACAAACAGTCCGGCTTTACTTACAAGAAACTCATCTCGGATGAAAAACTTAGCTCTCGTCACTCTTGGGTCTTCGCCAGGTTCAGGAGTTGCTAAAGGACCAACACAGTGACAGTTAACCCAAGTCAAGGTCACATGATTCAAACGTAGAAGGACAGCGGTGTTTAGGCGGACTCAAACCTTCATTTGGTATGGTGTAGCGAGCATATTCGGGGAAGTAGTCTTCAATTTTGGATTTTCCAGCTAATACCTTCTCAGCTAGCATGTCCTGCTTGTTCAGGAATAATATGACCGATATAGTACGTAACCATCTGAAAAACAAACACACCACAAGGTAAATTTAAAGGGAAACAGTGGCACTGCATGCAGCAAGAAGAGTTTAATCCCACAAGCTGTAATCGATCTGATAATGGTTTGCTCTGGAAAAATGCTCTGAACATCATTTAACATTCCTCAATAAAGTGTTCTTTTGAATCCAAGATAATCTGATATATTGAAGACAAATCACATGTTGGTCACTGCTGCCATCCGCACCATCAGCAAGAATTAAACCTAAAAACTTTTTGTCTGACTTTTATGTCTGAGAATTTGTTTTTTAGTCAACTTTTTTCCATGCTTCTTTCACATGACCAGCAGTGGTATTGATGTGCCCACACAATCTCTCCACAGTGTATTTCTTTACCCAGTTTTAGAGAGTACATTTATTGTATTGGTTGAACCTGCTGAACTTTTGCTCTCTATCTAAACACCAGGGCATGTTCAGAAAGTTCAGTTTTGAGCTCTTTCAATTCAAATTTAAAACTATAAAATCCGTCCCAGTCAGTTCAGTTCAACCGTCTCATGGCATGGAACCACCTGAACATAAGAGATGAAGATCCACAGGAACAGCAGAAGAAACCAAACCTAGCTCAAACTGCTCCGATGTCTTTGTCTCACCTGTTGTTCCAAATACTGCGGAAGAGGTCCAGGGCTTCCCGTAGCCTGTTGGTGTTATTGTCTTCCCTTATTACCATGTTGTAGCTGCTGCTGGCCACCACGAAGATAATAGCAGTGACGTCTGAAAGGAAGAAGGTGGGCAAGCTGTTACAAGCCCTATTTTGGACTCAAGTGGGGAAAAAGTTATTATTCCTTCACATTTTCACCTGCTCAGAAATTAATAACAAAAGCTTAAATTTATTCAGCAAATCCTAACTATTTTTGACTTTGACTGAAAATGCTCAGATTCTCAGGAGAGCTCCAGAGAAACATTTGTTTTCTGTCTGACAATGCTAATAATAGCATCAATAGTAAGAGTAATTATGTAATAAGAATAAATACCACCAAACCACTTGAAATGTTTTGGTATTTGTCAGTGGTGCAAACAAAGACTCATAAATACGATTGATTTTAATAAGAACCGCTCTCATCATACTCATTGTCCTTTTAACACAGTTCCTCTGACGTAACCTCATCAACCAGACTTTCGTTTGCATTTCAACCACTTTTCTATTTTTCACCCCATTCCATATAGTTACACATTATATGATATTTAATAAATATATTAGACATTATACGTTTGTATCATGTTAGCTTGTCTTTTTTATACTGAATCATTTAAAAATTGACTACAAGTGAAATCTGAGCTACGTTCTAGTTTACTTGCAGAAACTAGAAACACTGAAGAAATCTGTAGGATTTCTTTTTAAGAGTGTATAATACTGTAGGTGAAGGGTCGATCTACACAGTATCTCTGATTGGCTATTTTTCTGCTGAACATGAACGTGGTCAGTTTCACTCTCTCACAACTGTTGGTAGCAGTAAATCACTTGATGAATTTGCCTTAAAAATCTGTTTGGACACCTGACATGTATGAAAAATGACCCAAGAGATGAAATGGTGCTGAAGCTGGCAGGAAATACTTGAAGACAACAGGGTGAGACAAGTTGGAGATGGTGTTGTTGGTCAAGGATGATGTAAAGTGTCACTATCTGAAGAAAATACAGGAAGAAGAAGGCAGAAGGCTCACCGTTAAAGCACTGGATCCATTTTCTCCTTTCATCTCTCTGGCCCCCAACATCAAACATGCTGTGGAGAAGGAAAAAAAGAAATTAGTGTCAGGCTCAGAAACAACACCACCACCTCTCTCTGATGCCCTCTTGTGGCCACAGAGATCCTGTCCCAGCTGTGAAAGTGTGTGGACGTCAGTACATGTTTTACTGTAGTTCAATGGCAACTTTTTCTTTCAATAACTATTCATACAAAGACACATTTACAACACAAAAGAAAGGCTGTCTGTATCAGCCTAAATGAGCTCCCGATCTCAGGTCTGGTTCAAGAAAAGGGTTTCTAGAGCTTAATGGAACCAGTCTGGACACATGAATAATCCATTAATGAATAAATAATATGAACAGCAGTATTTGCACAGACTTGGTACCCTGTGTGACCCTGGCTGGAAGTTTGGGAGTCATCACCCCCCAAAGGGAAGGGGTGTCCGAGAACTTTTTTATCACTGGGGATGATATCATTTGATACAAAGGCCCGTTTCAAACGGTAGAATAAGTCTGTTGTGTCTGCTGCTACTGAAATGGGTCGTGTCCTCCAACATCAGTGCAGCAGTTTCAGAACATTTAGTCAAAATTTTACCGCCGCTTCTTACAGCTGGAACCGACGGTCAGTAAGTTTGAACAGGCTCAGGAGACAAACCCCTTGACCACATTTGAGATTTTAGATGGCCGGTTTCAGTCTGCTGACTGAATGAATAAATGCTTTCATTCAGTCAGTCCTGTTGGTGATCTCCTCCCTTATTAGCTCCTAGCTCATACCTATCTGTTCTGTGTACCTGATCCTGTGTTATGGGTTTGTAATAATAAAATGTGTTTACTTTTACATTTGTCTCCTGAGTCGTCCTCTTGATCCGACATTTTTATCCACCGCAGCTTCAAGCTGCCGAGCTAGTTTGGCTGTTGTGTTTCCTTAGAGGAACAACTGCTGCTGTTGCAGGACACAACTTTCTGACTCTTAACATGAGGCCATGGTAAATATAGCAATAACACCTTGGAGCAAATCCTTAAAAGCGTGGTTATTGGTGCAATAGTAATCCAACACGTAGGTACTGAGAAACGATTTTAAAAAAGAAAATTATTCACAGAAACTGGAAAATGCCTGGAGGGCGTCCTTCCAGGTATGGGTGAGGAGAGTAAGGACAAGTTGGGGCATAAGAATGAACGTCATGTCGGATGTGGACAGGACAGGGAAACTTTTGTGGGGCATGTCTGTTTTTTCTTTTTATGTGGAAGCCCGCTAACATGATTTCCATGTGGGAGTTATTTATGGTCTTGTTTGGTTTCTGAAGGGTTGACCAAGTAAAATTTAGAATATTTATACAATGACATAATAACAATGACCAAAGAATGAAGAATGACCCATAGAAACATTTTATAAAAACATGAATGCAGAAGGATTTTAACGCCTTCTTGTGAGGCCTGCAGATATTTACATTGTGTCTCTTGTCTCTGTGTTTGGCTGGGGATAGGAGTTAAGAATATTGGTATTTCCACCAGTGTCTTCTTTTTTCCCTAAAGTGGATATTGTTTTGTAATTTAACTATTTTGGTCAAAGAAAGTGTCTATCCATTCTGACAACAAACTTAAGAATTATTGCCAACATGTCTTGATTGTGTTCTGGTAAAAGCTGAGCAAAGACTTACTGAAAGTTCACTTTGTCTACTTGGAACCTCGTCTCGAAAATCCCTGAAGTTAACACTCGGCAGCGTAACAGGTCCTTTTAAAACATAAAGACAGAAAGCCGGCTCAGGAGAAAAAACTAAAAAAAATTAGGTTTTGGATGTGACCAGTAAATCTCAGGTTAACCACATGAACAGGAGGACTGACCTGGTCCGTTGGTGTGTAGTCACTCTGTCTTACAGAGTCAATTCTGTCCAGGAAACTGCAAAGAGAAAAAGAAAGCAATTTAAATTTTGGAGATAATCAGTTTCTGAAGGCTGCAAGAACAGCAGCTATTAAGTTACTAAGCATCAGTTTATGATCCAACTACTTATGAAATAAAAATATATAATCAATCTATAAAAAAAAAAAAAAATACACAGCAGTTACAACCGACCCAGAGTCAGTGAGACACTTTCGTGTTAAACCAATCCAGAAAGAAATAAGTCAATTTACATGAACACATCCATTAACTGCTATCACAGATCTTCAAAAGTGATCCAAACACAAATGTTATTTTATAAATCCATCGCTTGTGCTGCACCAACTTGAAATGAATGTTGCAGTCAATGCTACACGAGGCAGCTGCCATGTCTGACTCCCTGTAGAGGATTTGCAAGCTGCTGTTAAAGCAGATGGTTGCCACAAGAGGGCAGGACTGCTCAGTCTGAGCTATTTTGGTCTGTCTCTAGCCAGAGAGATTACATAAGGCGGTTATTGTGGAGGTTAGACAGCTTGCTGTTGCTCTCTCTTCACTACTGAGCGAGCATGTGCAACGGTAGCAGCAGCAGCAGCAGCAGCTGGGCCTCTCTGCAGCAAAGCAGGCTGGCCCAAGATGTCGAGGCTGGGGACGCACAGTCACATAGGCCCCTGGATCATACCGCCATGAGAGGACCATAACAAGGCCAGAATACATCTTGGCTAAACCAAAAACTGTAAAAATAAACTGCTGAGGAAAAATGACTTAGAAAAGATATTTGATGTGAATGGTTATGTATACATCAATAAAAGAGTCGTTTAACATTAAATAGGTCTCTTCAACACAACTTGTACATTGAGATGAACTGACTTAATAAGGAGCCAACAGTGGGCCACACTGAGGTTAAACATTAACTGTGGCCCAAAATAAAAACACCCCCTGTATAAAAATGTTTGTCAGTACAAAATCGAAATGTGGAACTCACAAAATGCCCTAAAAGTCACAGAAAGGGGGGGAAAAAAAACAAAACAAAACTTCCCTATTTTCAGAAAAGGTCCAATACTTCCGGTGAATTTGCCAATCCATTGTAGATGAACAATCACACATTTGTTTCAGCAAATTTTGGCAAAAGTTAAATCAGACAATTAAACCTTCTTAAATTTCTAGCTTTTCGTCATCTTTAAAAGAAAATAGATTTTGTTTGGGTTTTGGGACTTTTGTAATGAAAAGATGATCTTTTAAAGCATTTTAGTAGGTAGTTGTGATTAAATTTTTTTTGACAAATTGTGACTTTCAGCTCAATGTTGTTATTATTCCGAAATGAAATCCAAAATAGGAAAAAAGAGCGGTCCGGGTCACAGCCATGTCATCGACATGACAACAATACTGTAAACTGTGAAGAAAACTACAGCAGATAGAGAAGTGCAGGGTTTATTTTTCTGTGAGAGTAAGTAAAAAATACAGCAGAGGAGGTGAAGGGGCGTCAGGTATTTCTTGAAGAGAAGAGAAATTGGTGAGTGACTCTGGTATGTAGGACACAAATGTGGACCAAACAGCCTGCTGCATCTCACCATCCCTAATTTTTCACCCAAACTCGTCTGTGGCTTCAAGATGCCACAAGACAGACAACACAACTGCAGCACTCAAAGAAACCTGAAGTACACAGGATTAGTAGTCAGGGTTTGGGTTTCTGGACAGTTTCAGCCTGGGATAGTTGTTGGTTTGTGTTCAATTCAGCCCCTATTTAAAAAAAAAAAAAAAAAAAAGTAGCCCACCTCATACACCCATCTGGGAAAAATGACTGAGAATGAATGCACCATTATGAAGCATTAGGTAACAGAGACACTGCTCATGTGCTCTGACAACAATGTTTTCATCACTGTGACTTTATTTCTGCCTCAGACAAAAGGAGAAGTAAGGCTATTTCTGAAAAAGCACTCGACTTTCACACACAGTTCATGTTCATGTGCAGCAGATGCAGTTACTGTCTCTCTGAACACAACACACACTGAGCAGAAAACAACATAAAGTTTAAGACATTATGAGCTGTCTCCATTCAGCTTAAACTGTTTTCTGTTGGTATATGAATGAGCAAGCAAATATTACATATTGTAACTCTTTAGATTTTACTGATGTGTCGGTGAATGGTAATCACAAAAAGGACAACTGCATGCCAAATTTTAACACAGCCTTAAGTGACATCTAAAAATTGCTCATTTATTATTTTAGTACACACTACACTATTTATTTATTAACCAGAGGAGATGCATTTGCCAAGTCATCTAGGAAGGCTGATCAGAGGTCTAATCTACCAGCTAAAATTCCCCACAACTTTCTTCTGGCCACAGAGGAGAAGTCCAAACCATTGACTTCCACCCTGAGCTTTGAACAGTTAATTTTTGGCCAAGCTACAAGACTGAACTGATGGACCTGAACTTTAACCCCTCTACACACCTAAACCTAGAGATTTTAAACACGCCTCCTCAATAAATCAATCCTCTGATGAACAGGTGACCTTTTTTCTTTGCATTACGTGATTTCCAATAAAAGAGATTTGATTTCTCCTGATCATGAATCATTTTGACATAAAAGTCAAAAATATTTACTAAGAAGCAAGAATTTTAATTTTTATTTCCTACCCAGGATCTTTTGATTTAGAAATGCAATTGATTAATCAGTCAACAGAAATATAATCACCCAATGTGATGATGGATGATGAACCAATGTGATTTTTCACTTTCAAGCAGAAAGAGTCATATTTCAGGTGAGATCAATGACATGTTGAATATGTTTAATCAATAACCAAATTATCTGCTGATTTGTTTTTGTTGTTGCTTTTGTTTTATCAAAGATACAGCAGGTGTTTTAGTGTGAAAAGAATGTAAAAAAAAAAACCAAAACAAACAAACATCTGTAAACAGACACAATAAGATCCATCTGCAATGACCTCGGCATCATACAGAGGTGTAGTGACGTGTCTTGGTTGGTAAAAAAAAAAATACATTTTGCACATCATACACTTAAGGTCCTATATTCTTTTTCCAATTAGTGCTTCTCTGGAAATTCAGATAAACACAACACATCCAGTACACCCATCACACTGTGCTTAAGGAGACAACATGGAGTTTCACACACACTCATCTCGCCTGAGCAGACGCAGACACGTATTCACACACAAAAACAGGCAGAACATCCAAAAACCTCTGGCTTTTACCCCATCACTCCAACAATGTGGGAGTATTTTTAGTAAGCCTTCCTTGCAGAAAGCTAGCAAGGTTATAATTACTGAGTGCTTTGTGACTACCATGTGACACAAGTACTATTGGTAGAGCACCGGAGATCCAAATATAGCCCTTGCACCCAGCAAGTTTAATAAAAAAATAAAAAAATAAATAAAAATAAAAAAAGGAAAAAGAGCAAGCCTCCTGGATCCAGGAAAAATGCCGTAAAAGATAACATTGCTTAACCGAGCCAAGCCGTCCATATCGGGCCTCGTCACAAAGTTTCGGAGCAGTTTTCAGTGACTCCAGCTGTTCTGGTTGAGTAAAAAAAGCTGCGATTGAGGTCCAAGGAAATCTGTGGTTTGTGCTGGTGGCTTCAGTTTCCTCCCAGAACGGTTTCCAGATGATAATGTGATGTGGTCATTCTGGGTAAATTGGTGGATTTGAGGAATAAAAGGCCACTTTCACTTTTTGCTCTTAGTATGGCTACTATACCTACATGGAAAGTCCCAACTTATGATTTATTATTATAGTTTTTTCCACTTTAGAGTTTGTAAAGTATGCGACCATCTATTGACATGAATCCAGTTGCAATTTGGCACTTATCTTTCTATCCATGCACCCTAACCTACCCTCCCCCAACATCAAGAGGTCTTTTACACTCCCATGACAGTTTGTTCTGAATTGGCATGTTAAATTTAAAGAGTCCACTACTATCTTGTCTATTAAAGTCTCTCTCTCTCCATCTGCGGGGCTGAGTTGTCTCCGTATTTAGCCAAAACACATTGTGCTCGTCCTGCAGGCCAGTCTGTGTTGCTATGTATAGGTTTGTTGTGGACAGTATCACTTGACTTGGCCTGGTCTTTCTGTGTTGTTGGCCTCATCTTTCCATAAAACACAGACACAGGAAAGAGTACAGGCACGCACACGCACACGCACACGCACATATACACTCACAGCCAGAACTTCCAACACACACACACACACACACACACACACACACACACACCAATATGTTGAGGGGCGGTTGATGCTGGGGGGCCTCAGGCCTCCATCCCCACGTGGTCCAGGTCACATGTTACCGCCCATTGAGCAGAAAAGGGGGTAGAAAGGAGATGGTGTTGGTACTGGATAGACGGAGGTATAAAAATGCTTCACGCTGGGCCTCGGGGACATGGGTCACCCAGCTCCACGGGGCATTCTTCCTGAACCGAAGCGCCAATACAAGCTCTTGTGCCATTAGGTCGCTTTCCGAGAGCCACAACAAACAAACAAACAAACAAACACACACACACACACACAAAGAGATCCAAATACAAATACAGCTACCAGCATGATTAAGTAGCCAACTGCAAAAGAAATGAGCCAAATAGCAAGAACTGAATTTGAATACTCAAATCTGTCCCAAAACAAACTGAATGTTTCATGACAACATATGACCAATGACGAAAAGCCACTTGTGAACATGTAGAAAAAGTAAAAAGAAAGAAAAATAGCAACAATGCTACAGTAAAGGCTGGGAAAAAAGTCCCCACCAACAGACAGTCAACCTTCACACCAACCAACAGCGCCCTGCCTCATGTGCTCATTTGATAATTGGGTTGACTTTTTACAAATAGTGGACCATCTTTAATTAGCAGAGCAGAGGATCCAATCAATAGTTTCCATATTTTGAGCCGCTCAGGCCAGCATAATGGACTTTCACCTCAGTCTCCAGCTGACTGGTGACAACACTATCAAACTCCAGCAGCAGCATCATCATACTGCTGAAGCTTTATTTAAATGTTTTACTTTACTAATACTTTTATGAATTTACATTTATTTTGCTGTGACCAAAGAAAATAATTCAAGGCAACAAGTCATTACATTTATTTGCAATAAATTGGGTGAGCAAAAGCAATTTAAGGGGGAAAAACCCCATCAGCTTATATTAATTTACACGAGACTGACAGTAAACTGAAACACTGCTCTACTTTCAGTGCTTGACAAACAAATGACGTCTGGGAAATTCAAAAAGACCAAACATCCCAGTTGCAGTAAATCTTGCACTAAATAAATAACAAAATACAAATAAGAAAAAAAAAAAGCCCACCAATTTAAATTGGTTCTAGGGTTGCTAATTTTCATTATCAATCAGTAAATGTGTCAAATAAAATATTAATTGTTTTGTCCATTAAGTGTCTGAAAACAATAGAAAGAATAACTTCATAGATTCCAAGGGGAAGATTTTTAACCATCAATAATATCAAACTGAAATAATTACCAAATAATATAATGTATACACTTCACTTATATAATATCTGTATCTATCTATCTATCTATCTATCTATATGAGGATCTAGAAATGGTGAAAAAAGAAAAAATTATCTGACTAATCGTCTCAGCTCGACGTAGATCACTCCTTAAATGATGTGGCTGTCAAACTGTAACCTGTTATCTCGCTTGAAAACTTTTCCTCCATGCTTCGTCTGTCCTCTGTTACAACACCAACCAGTGTCCAATAAACTCAGCAGCTATACAAAGCTCGTCTCATAATACAGTCTGTTGGGGTTGTGAAGCTAGTGGAGCGCATGCAGCCACGTGCAGCAAGACCAAGTGAAAGTGGAGCTGCGAAGGATCCTGGTCACCTGGTGGAAAGATCTGAGCCCGGGGTTCAACTCATCCATCCAAACAGGAACATTGTGCAGTTTGGGAGATGGATCTGAATCTAGACAAATCCATCAACGGCTCAGTGGGTACTTCCTAAATATAGGAGCAAGAACGGAGACACTCCTGAAAGTCAAACCAAATCTTGTGTAAACAAAAGTGCCTGCTTTATCTCAAGACCGCCAATTCACCTTCCAGGGCCGCATCAAGTCATGGTTTTGAAAGGTGTTGTATAAAAATGTGAAATACATTGTAGTGCCCTTTTGTCTCTGTTCAGTGTCTGCATGGACTATTACATTACCTCCGCTTTAAATAGCCTCGGCCCCCAAATCCAGTGATTGAGCCACAGTGTGTCCAATGTGGCGCTCCTGACAACAGTTCTCAGAGTGAAATTGACTTATGAGTCTCTCTAAATAATATTGAAGCCTGACATCAATATACTATCTGTCAGCTACCGAATTAGTCTGGGCCAAAAATAGAAAAGCAAGTAAAAATAGTCTAATCAACAATATTGAACAGGTTTCTATTCTTTCACATGAAAACAACCACAGCCTCCATGTCAAAACTGTTGTTCCGCCAGTAAGTCAACAGGTGACCCAATAAAAATGAGCTTTTCCTCTTTTCCCCTAATCAAAACTCAATGACCAACGACTAATATCAAAGAGGGAAGTGTACAGTATCTGTGCAGATTGCATAAGCCTGAACAGAGCTGTGCACTGACTGGTGATTGGATATCAACCATAACTACACAAGAGGAAAATAATTTTTAATAAACAAGTTCATTTATTTGATTTTATGATACTTTTTTTTTTTTTTTTTTTTTAGATCTTATCGTAAGATTTGAAACATGCACATTTTCTGGCTGTTATTCAGTCTGAAGCTGGGCTGAGCCTGCCTCTGTGCTGTTTGTGTAGTTCACAAACAGACCTCCAGGTGGCATCCCTTCGCTCTGGCTGCACAGGCTCTCTTCCTCACTGACCCTGCCTGCTTTTAGCAGCTGGGTTCCCATGGCAACCCCACTCAGTCCATACCACTCCTCTCTCTCCCTGTCTCTCCTTGTGCCTCTTCCTAAGCCAGGCTTCACTTGTATCCTTCCCTTCCCAGACGCTTCCATACATCACCACAAAGCAGAAGCATGCTCAGTGCTGCTTTCTACACTGTATATGTGTCACTGTGTGTGTGTGTGTGTGTGTGTGTGTGTGGTTGTGTGTGTGTGTGGTGGGAGTGCACAGTAAATTTAGGCTTATGAAGAAAGTTTATTTCTGAGTGTCACCCGTTTTCAAATAAACAACCAAAAAAGAAGTCATTTTCAATTAGGGGAGCACTGCAATATGCAGCATGTAGCATGTAAAGAGACACAAACTTACTCAGCGCTGTCACAACTTGGCAGACGCTGTGTCAGTTGTGATAAATTAGATGCACAGGGATATATGAGTTGAGAGGTCAACTACGGTGATAACTGATAAGGATGTTACAAGTCATGGAGCAGTCAATAGGAGTCCCATGAGATAGACTGGCTACAGTAATACACACTGGGAAATGAGCCATTATGGCCAAGGGGTAACTGTTGATATGGTGTGACGGTATTACAATAATTCAAATCAAAAACTCATATTAGCTTTAAATGCACTGCCAAGTTATTTGACGTTTGTTTGGGTGATGTGCACAGATCAGGGGAAATTTACACGAAGTGAAGTGATGTGTTGGTGATTACGGGGATTTCTGTAGTGAGTAATGAGTGTACAGTGTCATTACTGGGTCAGATGACCCACACAGGTGCCACGGATTATTTTAGCGGATCATGGTGAAAAATTAAAATTAATCAGATTGCTATTCAGGGGAAAAAATTAATAATAATCATAATGTGCTTTCATCATCATCATAACAACTACCTTTGAATAAACTGGATGAGGACTGAGACAATTAGTTGATGAAGAAAAAATTAACTGGTACTGCAATGAATCGATTAAATGTTAAAATCTTCTAGTCCACATTGATTAGCATCAGGTTATTTCCAGGATGTTTGAGCATTTTCCCCAAATTTTTACAGTGAAAAAACTCATTAATCAAGAATGTAATGAGTAGATTAATCAATGATCTATTCCAGACTATAAAATAACAGACCAAATGCGTAGAGAGATAGACAGAAAGAGTTTAAAATGCTAACGGTACAGATAGCATCAACATTCATGAATACAGCAACTGTTTTGTATGTAGTTTGTGTCAATGAAAGCACAAGGTGTAGTGGTATGCTTATAGATCTATGGGGTCTATGAAATATCTGAAACAAAATAATTCTCATTTCAAATCTGGGTCCTCAAGGTGACTATATCAAAAAGTTTTCTGGTCATACCAACAATTAAAATGATCACAAACAGAGAGAGACCGGATACAACCCTAACAAAGCATATGATTTTGTTGGGAACAGTATCTATGTATTAAGATGCTCCTGAATCCAAAGTTAAGAATTTTTACAACAGTAAATCATGCAACTGAAAGAGCTGATCTATGGTTGCTCATGGAGCCAGATGTTTACTTAAGTTAGCCTCCAAGCTACCTCCTTCAGGCTAGCCTGATGAAAAAGCCAACAGCTCAATCTGTCTAGGAAAACAAACCATCTTGACAGAAAAAATATAAAAGGTTTCTATAAATAGCCCCCCCCACCCCCCTCCAGACCACATTCCACAAGAGGTGAAAGTTGAGGCTTGTTTGACTAGTGGCTGAGGTGGAGGGAGACCTTTTGCCTGGGTGTGGCTGGACGCTACTAACCTCATTGCTAGTTCAGGCCTTCAGGCTACACAACCCATAGAGCTACAGTACACGACCAGGCCAAACTGAAATCCAGTGTGATACAAAACATGCTAATGTCAATGCTTAACATACACGGTCATGTGCTTTTTTGAGGGGGATTTAGCTTGGCTTCAAGTCTCCCTGATAGGCAACCAGGAGAGAGTGGAGCTGGGAGCCCCTGTCATGATTAGACAGCAAAATGTCTCCTCGCGTGTCAAACCCTGCTTTGATCAATTCACCCCCCCCCCCCCCCCCCCCCCCCCAATCTGTCTAACAGTGGAAGAAATAGTTGAGCTGTGTGTGTGTAGTAGGGGGAGACAGAGCGAACGGGAAAGCATATGGGTGCATTCATACACTCGTGATGATTTGTTTATGTCAGGGCATTAAGAGAGAAGGTATGGCCAGGCAATGCGTTAGTCTCTCTCTCTCTCACACATACACGCACACAAAACCAACACAGAGGCGTTTTGTGTCTCACCTTCTGCTACTGACCTTCCCTTTGTTTACAGCGCATTGCCGGGATACTCCCTTTGATTCGGCTGCGCACACGTGACCCTCCGCCAGTTTCTGCTCTGCAGTGCTGCTGCTAAAAATAGCCTCAGCTTGCCCTGGCTCCACAGCTAGTTTACATAAGCTCTAAGGGGGGTGGGGGGGGGTGGGAGGGGGAGAAAAGAGAGCGACAGAGGGGGGAGTGAGGAGGTGGGGGCTCTCTGTGAAGAGAGAGAGGGAAAGAGGAGGAGGAAGAGGAGGGAGTCTATGGACGACCATTCCACAATCTCTGAGCAGGGAACCTGCAGCGCCACTGTTGTCCTCCAGCAGTCTGTGCCTTTACACTCCTGGTCAACAGCAGGGTGTGTGTGTGTGTGTGTGTGTGTGTGTGTGTGTGTGTGCGCGTGTAGTCAGCACACAGTAACAGACTCGCAGATATCCGCCATTCACCAGCCTCGCTGTGTCTCTGTCTGTCCTTTAAAATGGACGCACATTTTAACCCAAAAATAAAAATCTATTTATAGCTGTGATTCTCCTTCTTTAAGTGGAACATAAATTCCCATTTTTCCCTCCAATAATGTTCAGGTTTAAGATCAGCGAGACCACACTAACAATTAAAACAAGCCTACAAACAAACTAAACATCACATTACACAATTTTTACAAATTAGATAAAAAATAATTTTTAGTTTGTCATATATTTGGATTTACATTTTAAATACACTCCTCAAAATGAACACCCCTTCTCCGTGGAGCAGTACGATCTTTTTATTATGTGACCAACTCACTGACTAACTAAATACAGTCTGTCAGAGCCTCCGGTCTCTAGAAACAAAATAAAAACACACAGGCAGTGTAGCTAATCTTGTGACATGTAGCATGCTATGCTGAGCAGCTTTAGGCTTTCTTAACTGTTTCCAAATGCTCAGGCAAGCTGAGAGCGTTCAACACCCCATATCTACAACTTCCACAATGTCCAGAGCACTTCTGAAACACTTAACTAATGGAGAGAAAAAGCCATTAACAGTTATAGTAACACTAAAACTCAGACCCCACTGTTAAGATTAAAGATGGTAAATCTTTAAATGATATCCTGTCTGCGAAGGGAACACACACACACACACAGGTTGGAAACCTTCATATGCTTCATATACAGAAAAGACGTGTTCTGCAACATCCTCTCTGCTGTCGCTGGTCTCTAGAGAGTACTGAATAGAAAGAGAGCAAGAGGGATAGTGGGAGAGAGAGAGCCGGTCCCACAGGGGGCTCTAACAACCTTAAGGACAGTGGTTGTGTAGATGGAGTCCCACTGAGCTTCCAGTAGATCAGATTCTACAGTTCAACTCAAAACCACTCCTTCCTCTTCCGCAGAAATCACGCACACAAACAAACGACTACACACTCATATATTCAAACGCTCATACACACACACTTCCATAGTGCCCCCTTTGATTATTTCTCAGTCAGCTGACTGCAGGGTCATCTGATTTGAACAAGTGACACAAAGGTTTTTGTTAATCTGGATTAAGGCCTTTAATGATTCTTTTTATGAATAAAGTATTTACTGACCATATTTCCATTACAGTATAGATTTACATCAACACCATTTAATCTCGTGTTAAAGGGCTAAAAGGACATAAAGAATGAAACTGATATAGATAAAGAGATTCAGTTAGCTGAACTGAAACCATTTAGGCTATTTTTAAAAGTTTCCTTACTGGAAGTGGCCACAGCACTCAACAACTATAAGATCAGGGAAAATAAAAAACATTATTTAGGATTGTTTTTATAAACAAAATCATTGGGGGGCAAACTTCTACAAAATGATTTTAATGTTATTCTTTTTAGTTGCACCTTGTTGAGAAAGTTGCTTGAGCTGCTGCAGTATCCATACTTTTTCTCTTTTTTGGACCAAAGTTGATAAACCACGATTCTAACTTGTGTTTGTGCTTTCTTTCTTCTGCTCTCCATACCTGTTAATCACTTATGTTTTGAAGTCTGTATCACTGACCCTACAGACTGTGATAGTCAGTTTTATACTTAAATTCTCATTGTAACTTCAGCTTTCATTTTGAAACTAGGCTAAGCCCTAAAGTGTACAAAACAATACTGCCCATGAAGGTTTAACACTATTTCAAATGCTGCTCTGGCTAAAGTGTAACAAACATCCCAGCAGAAAATCAATTTCTTATGCATTAAACATAACTTGATAACCAATCTGTAAAAGTTATACATTGAGATATAAATGCACAGATCAGTTCAGGCATGTTAAGAAACACTCAGAGCTAACAAGATGGTCACAATTGGCCTCACCCCCGGTGTTATGTTTGTACATCAAATCAGCTATTGGTGACAGAAAAAAGCAGCGGTGACATGCAGCCGGTGTATAAATATCGCTCTATCGGGCTCTTCCATGAACAGAAGAGGCTCCTTATTGAGGAGAGCCACTGTTTGCGAAGCGTAGCCCCTCTGTTTCTGTAGGCCCTTCAGGGGCCAGGGCTTGCTGACAATGCCGGCCATTCTTAGCACTTTACTGCCCCAGATGACTGTGTCAGTGGCCCCCAGGCTGGTGACAGAGTCCCGTGACCAGCACTACAGCCCAGCACCAACTCCAAACCCAGTCTTTGCCCCAGCCTAGGCCAAGAACCAGACCCAGCCTTAAATATGTCTGTCCACAATCCAGCCCCATCTCCAGGCCTGCTGAAGTTGTGCCCCGTTCATGGTGTGGCCTGACTCCTCACCCTGGGCCATCAACACAAAACTACACCTTCATCTATGATGTTCCTGCATTTTACTCACCACAAACTGATATCAATCATTTTGGGTTTAAATGTATAAAGCTCAGAAACAACCAACAAAGAATGCTTTATGGACATCAGTTCAATCTATTTGACTAAAAAAGAATCTATCTGACTTAATTCTTTCCCCTCATGGGATGAATGAGGCAGGATCCTAGAAGTCCTTACACCTTGAGCATTTAGCATGCATATGTAACATTAATGGACGAGAAAAGTTCAATGAATAAGATGATCATTAAAAAAAACTTTATAACAGATCCTAAACTGACAGGGCTGTCGGTTTGTGTGTGTGTCAAAAGTTGTTACTAATTCTGATCATGAAACAGCCAGGAAATGTTGTGATGTTTAACGTGCCAATGTTCCAAATCTACTCTGAATAGAACAACACTTTTCCTCATGTTTTGACCAGTGTGATCAAGGTTCAGCCTGGATGACACAATTGATAACTGTAAAAGGCTTGAGTCTGGTGAAATACAGTAGGATAATTGTTTGATTTCAAATGGAAAGGACATCTGGATAAGGCCGTTATTATCTTAATATACCAAGTCAATCGGCTACGTCTTTTCTTGAGTAACCAATTAATCATTTGTTGTATAAAACAGAAAACAGTGTTATGTGTTAATTTCCTACTGATCAATTTTCTCATAGTATCTGAACAATGAGGCAAAATCCAAAGATACTCACAGTAACAACTGAGTATCACTTTTGTGCACAAAATTTATCAACTATCAAAAAATTGGTAGATTACTTTTCTTGTCCATCAATTTATTAACTTGTCAAACTATTTCAGCTATAATATGAGTTAAGTTAATCATACAGCAGGCTGTCCAGGTTGAACTCAATTGCAAGCTCTCACATTGTCACCTATTTCAACAGTGAAAACATCTTAGTAAACTACAATGACCACAAAGCATTGTGTCTTAGACATTAAGTATGATTTTTCTTAAATGGTCAGACATACTCCACCTCAAACAGTCGAGCTTTCGTTGGCCACAAAGGAAAAAAAAGACAAAACAACAACTTAAAACTATTCTTGCTGCGTCTTAAGCAAACTCTCACGCTCCTGTACCTAACCCAGCATCAGCTCAATCTCTGTCCCAGACCTCATTCTCACTGCAGGAATAAACCCCAGCTGTATCAATCAGCTGTTTCATAGCCTCATTTCTTCAGTTACATTTTCAGACTCCCACTCCAGCTCCATGTGCATCCAGTGAGGGTCTCGTCTGGCCTGGTCTCTGCTTGTGCAGCCTGGCATCCCGTCCACAGCACAGAAAGCTTCATCGCAGCTCAAACAACATGTGATATGAGAATCATACACTATAGTTAGAAATACCTTTAGTTTACGAACTATTTCATGAATTGTGTCATATTTGCTTCACGACTGCCACACACACACACACACACACACACACACACACACACACCACAAATAAAAATAAGCAAGAGGCCTGGGAGTTCAGATTTGCATGTGAAAAAGTGTTTGATTTTGCCGTTGACACATCCAAGGCATTGCAATGGAACAAGCCCACTGCAGCTGAAAATAGCTCATAATCAATCAACTGCCAGACACTTATCTGTGCTCTTAAAACGTATAAATGTGCAATGCAGAGGGCGGATCAATGGGTGACAGGATTCCAAAAGCATCGATATGGACATGCTCTTTGGCATAACAAGCGCTCGCCATTGGCCCATCCTTGTTTCCTGTGCCTTTATCCAAAGGCTCGTCCAGCGTTGGGCCTGACTGGAAAAAAAAATATTCTGCAAGTGGAGCAAGGACTGTGAAGGACAATACAGCAAAGATATAGAACTTGCCTTCATACAAATCTCAATACGGCATATAGTTGAAACTGAAATGTCTTCCCCTTTGGTCTGATGCTGATTTCATGACTTTATATCTGTTGCCTTAGCATGTTAATGTACAGCCTGCCAATCCGTTCCTCCCACAAACAGTAACATGTAGGCCAACTTCCTCTTTAATTCACTCTCAGTGTGACTGAAAGCACTCTTATCACAATAGTGATCCAAGACATTGCCTGCTGCACAAACAAGTCTGTGGAAGTTCAATACATGAAATGAGACGGAGAGCAGATGTGGAGGACAAGAATAAAAGAAAAAAACGTCAACTTCCTGCACTGACAATGGGATTATAAGAGGGAGATGGGAAATGATCAGTGCCTTATAATCAAACATGTCTTATGTGAGTTTAGGGGACAACACAACAGACATTCATCAGACAACGCTAATAATAAGGCACGGCCTCGTCCAAATCTATGAACTCTGCTCCCTTACTTTCAACCCAGTTGGCTGTTGAGGCCGTCTGCCAGTGTTTCACTACTTCCAGGATAGTGGCAGGGACCAGTGGTCATAACAATAGGTGTGTGTGTGTGTGAGTTTGTGTGTGTGTGTGGGGAAGGGTCCTTCACACACAGACAGGTCTGCTGCCATGTAGGACAGAGGATCTATGAATGTCCTCAATCCAAAGAGTTCATGCAGAGGTTAAAACAGAGAGGAAGTAAGTGAGAGGCCATGTAGTCAGACAAATTCCAGATATCAATCAAACACAAGTCGCTGACAATGGAGGCATGTTCTGAATGTTTCTGCAGAACAGTGTGGTTTAAAAATGAATTGCAAATGTGAAACCCGATCCTACCTTATAAAAAAAAAAAAAAGGCAGGTATTAAGATACTCAGTGTTTCCTCATTGTGAAAACAGATTGATATTTCAGGATTTAGATTTTTTTTTCTCATAAACTCCCAGCACTAAATCACATATGCACTTAACTACAAACAAGACAAAGCAACAACAAAACACGATAACTATCATGCAACTCCACTGCCGCTCTATTGGGAAAAACACAAAACATCTGGACGGGAAGAGCAGTTTGTACATTTAACTACATGAAGCTGTAACTTATTATCATTATTTATCTACTTTAAACACCACTAAAATTATGATTTATTGTCCAAACATAACATGTCCAAACTGCTGATCAGCTGTTAACCAATCAGGAGCTGCAATGTCACTGGCAGACAGGCAGCAATAGGACTAGAGCATGAGGGGCAGGGGGAAAAAAAAAAAAAAAAAAAGTAGTATAAAAGAGGAGGCAGTTGAAAACAGTGAGAATGATTAGAACTAACATGGAACAATTAAGCATTGGTCATTTTACAGTATTTTAAATTGAAGAGAATAAGACGCTGCCCAATACAACATTTGAACAAATGGCGGGGTACAGGAAGTTTAAAATCCAATGCATGTTGTCTGACAGCAGATCAGCAAAACTGAACCACTCTATGTAAATACTGTAAGCTGTCTTCATTTCTCTCATGTCTCAGGACTGCTGTATTCTCAGTGCTTCAGACCGTTCTGAGTCTCTGTAGTTTTAGTATTTTCAATTTAGAACATGGGGCATTCACTGAGTTGAAGCAAGGATGCAAAAAAGGAAGATTTTAAAAGCTTATGATACCTCAAGTTTTTTGTGATATCATTATGATACTGGAACACTAGATGCTTTTAGTGTGTTGTATCGCAGCACACGAACACAGAGTAGAAAAGGCAAACACAGTCGTTGGACTGTAACAACTCCACCTTACAGATTCATGTGACTCTCCAACCATCACCTGACTATCTCTCTGCTTTCTATGGAAGTTGCTTTCAGCCAGGGCTACCAGGGAAGACTTGACCCCAAGCCTAATTTATGTTCAAGGGACGGAATATATTCAGGAAATGGGTACAGAGACGGTTTGTCTACGTGCTATACCATCTTTTAAGCATCTCAGCTCTACACCCATGTAAGATGGGCACACAGATCGCTGACAACAAGACAATATCCCCTTTCACTGATAAAGTGTGCCTTTGACTGAAACAGGAGAGATAAACGGAGCCAACCTTTGGGATGGGAGGGGACAATTTCCAGAGGGCTGCACTCCTGAGTCTGTACCATGTGCATGTCCTCATATTTACATGTGAATCCAGAGGTTAGTCAGAGAGGAAGCAGAAGGAGAGCACTGTAATCAGTGAATCACTTTGCATATCCAAACTTCCTTTTACAGGCAAGAGAGGGGCCCTCTGCTGTGGACAACCAGCACCCTACTGTGGCCCAAGGTGCTGTGGGAACCTTGCAAACAATCTGGGGCCCCATGTAAAGAGGCGTCAGTTTGTGCACTTTGGCACACCCCAACTATAATTGTATTAAGTAACACTTACAGTATACAGGTGACAACCAAATCCAAACATGACCCATATAGCTTTTGTCCACTTAAACACACTGATGTTTAATCTATTAGCTCAATGCCCAACACTGACATGATAAATACTACCTCTCACATCATTACAGCTTCATAAACAAAAACTACATGAATACAATATCAATAAATGCAAAAGTTGGACATTTTAAGAACAGGCCCCAGCAGGCTTTGCATATTGCCATGGTGAAATGTCAAACACACAGACGTAAGAAGATATATGTATAATTTTCCAAAGGACGAATACAACTGTTGCTTGCCTTGCCACACCCAGAGTAAACATATCTCAGCCACATTCATGTATGACATGACACAAGCACACACCGCAGAGCATTCACCTCAAACACATCACAATGAGGACGGACGGAGCAGAGATTCAGGCTGCAAAAGTAAAGCAGCTCACCTATCCTATCAGTAACTTACTACTGCATGAAGAGCGAAGCATGGACTTGAGAAGAGTCTTTCCTTTTTAGATATCCAAAGTTAAACGACAAATAAAATACAACACAAAATTGAAGTTTGAACTCACTATTGTGCGCAGTCGATGAGCTGGTACTCATTGGACCTCTCAAAGCATGCCTTCACTCCTTCATCATCCCACAGTTTCTTTGCGTGATCAAAGAACTCCTGATGAGAAAGGAAAAAAAAGATCATTATGAAAACAGACAACAGACAATAATATAATCCGTACAACATAAATTCTTGAAGACCGTGGAGAGGTCAGGGGCCTTGAAACCATATCGACACTGTTAAGGCAGACACTGCAAAATGAAATTAGAAAAAAAAACACTGCATGCACTCAGACATTTAGACTGGGGAAAATCCCACCTGATCTTTCATTATGAGCAGACATTAGCCTCTCTTTACAGCACATTTGATGACCACTTGCTAAAGTGATGTTTGATTCCTCGGATGTGTAATATAGGATCAGGGACATGTTGATGTATATAAAAAACCATTTTGGTGCCTCTGCACTCACTTTTCCTGTATAGAAGGGTCTCAAGAATTGTTTTGCTCAAGCGCCAGCACCAGCAGGAACAGAAAAACTTGTATAATTTCCAGACAAACAGGTAACAGGCACAGGGACTGTGTGTAGCTTCCTGGAGTTTGTCAGCTGTGGTACTACTTCCACTGGGTCAACTGTCCACCACCAGCCACTCTTAAGAGTCCTCATGTGGGAACCTGTGCTAGATGCACTGCACCACACAGTTAACCAGAAATACATAAATAATTGTTTCTGCATTTCTTTTAGTGTATGAATTAAATAAAGAAGAAATGGTGCTTTGAGTGGTGAGCTTTGAAGTTGTGTAATCTTTTCTTTTTTTATGTGGACAGAGCCAGACAACCAAATTCTCCCTGATGCCAGGCTTTATGCTCAGCTAATCAAAGCTAAGTCTCATATCCAGCTTGATAGTGGAAAAGACATTGAACTGATCCTTCAAACATTAGAGGTCATATTATTAGTACAAAAATAATTAGTTATTGCAATCTCCTTAACCCAAAGTTATATCAATGAAGACAAACTGAGATCAACATTTTTCAGGTGAGCTGCTATGAACATTCCAGTTCACAATAAACTCAAATATTATATTTCTCACAACTAATGAGTTCAAGCAAATACAGTAACTTTATATTTCCAAGTAAGTACAATAAATGTATGTGGTAATGCGTGTGCTTAAAATCAGGTGTACTTGAGGCGCAATAATAATTGATTAATGAATGAGTTACTTGAAGGAAAATGAACTCCTAACTAGTCTGATTATTGATTAATCATAAAGTCATAAATCTGCAATAAAAGAATTTGATGATTTCCTTGGTTTTACATGATGCTAGGTATACTTTTGGGTTTCAGACTTTTAGGGTCAAAAGTCTTTTACTGACACATCTTGTGCTCTCATTTTTTTCCTGATGTTTTAAACCAATTACCAAACAATTTATCCAGTGTTGAGAAAATTACCGTCACCTTAATTTAAAATGAAAATAATCTTAGTTACAGCCCTGCTTTACACCTATCTCAGCAGTAGCTACACTTCCATGATGCAGGTTTATTCAACAGTTCCTCAATTCAAACTCATGACTTTCAGGTCACAAGCTCTCTTCTCTGAGTTCTGAGCTAAAAAGGTGGTTAATTTGGATCCTACAGCTTAACCGTGATCAAATTCAGATCACAAAACAGAATTTAAAAAAAAAAAAAAAAAGAAATGGAAAAGTTAATTATGTCTTCTAAAATTTACAAATACAGCAAGCATTCCCTGCTGCGCAAAATCCATCCATATGCCTGATGCTGTAAATGACTATACATAGTCTTAGTGCTTCAGCTGACTTCCTGCTCCTGGACAATGGGGAGCATTATGAGGAGAGCTCATCTTATCAATGACTTTGAGACATTTCACAGGATTCTCTGTATGCCCCAAACAAAGATGATTGGGCTAATTTCACTCATCTCCTCCTGTGCACATGTCTTTCTGATGGGCTCCTCCTCTTGCCTGGAACCACCACATGACTCTCTGCACTCAGCACTGGCTCTGCGCTCTGACAGCGGAGAGGGTGAAAGTAGCCCCGAACCAGAGTGAGACAGGGAGAAGGAGCCTGATAAATGATCACATGCTCCGGGAGAGCTCCTCTTGGCAGATCCGGTGATTAAGTTCAACATGGAGGAAATCCACTGATCTAGTCCACAGAGAAAGTCTCACAGAGGGAGGGATATGTTGTTTACTTTTTTTTGTTACAGATGAACATTATCTCTCTCTCTTAAGGCATAAGTCAGGAATAACCTAAACACTGTGATGCTATTATGTTTTCTGTTAATGTTGTCATTCATTATTGTTAATCTTAAAACTGCAGTCCATTTTCCTGTGACATAGCAATTTACCTACTACTCCAAACTCTTGACTAACAGAAAATGGGGCCGTATTTGCTTCCATTTCTGTTACAGTCAAAGTTTACTATTTGAACTAATATCAATGCGATCCAACAATGTAGATTACATTCTTGTGCCGTTAGTTTTCTCTAAAGTTTTACATCAAAGCCCAAAGAGGGGCCTGACGAAGCTAGTCAGTATTAGGACTTGATGGAGGGAGGACGAAGGATAGAGGGTGGAAGGGGCAGAGAAAGAAGGGGAAAAAAAGCAGAGTGTGGTCCTCAGGGCTCTTTTCCACAGAGGCGTGTGACACTGGGCCTTTGAATAAATGCAGTGTATGCTGCAGTGCCCTACAGAGGAACTGATAACACAGAAAGAGACCAGGAGGGAATTTGTTTTAACACAAGCTTTTTTTTTTTTTTAACTCTTTCATCTACTCTTCCCCCTTCACCTCCACTCCATCAGATGCTGATTCTCAATGTTAATCAAGTGGGGTGTGTGTGATGTAATATTTCATTGGAATCATATAGGACAGGACTGACACAGAGAACAAAATGGCCTAAATCTGATTCGACTTAGCAAAACAAAGTTGTGGGGCAAATGGCTTGCATCTTTAGTCACAAAAGGACACATTGATTCCTTTGGGTAGGGTTTCTGTAGGGACCATTAGCCTTAAAGCTAAACATACAGGTCCCTCTATACATAGCCATGCAACTTACTAGTTCCTCTGTAAACCATCATCATCTCATTTATTGGATTTGAATAGAATATGAGCATTAGGTAACAGTTGCCCAGCACAGAGAGAGCTGACTTTCACGGGTTACCTCAGTTATGGAGTACAGACAAATTTAGTAAAAAGAAAAAGCGAGCAATGGCCAAAAAGGGGACAGGGAGCAACAGTTTGAAACTGTTCATCTTTCATTATATGGATCCAAAGACAGACCTCTGCCCCACATCACAGATGTTCAACTACTAAATTTCAAGAAAAATGAAGTTCTATGAGTCGAAGGTTTTCACCATGAGGAATTGAATAAGATGCTTACACAACAGGAGAAAGCTATAGAGGTGTTCCCCTTCATGGCTGTAGCAGAACAGAGGAAGGAGGATAAGGAGGTCATGTTCTTTTACAGAAATTTATAATTACAGGGTGGGCTGTGAACTGGCATCAGACAATATCAAATAAAAGTTAGACACTCAGTTGTGATTGCTGATGGACACAAACGTAACGTAATCAGCACAGTAACTCTGCACCTTAACACTAAAGTGGATCAGTTCAACAAAGGGTGGTGCTGAACACACCAGCTATGTCGCTCACCTTCCACAGCAATATGACAACAGATTGAAATTCAGATCTTTAAGGAAAGAGCAAACTTTTGTGTAAGTAATCGTTGCCTTTTTCTTAGGAAGGATTACCAGAGCTACTCTCATTTTACTCAGTTTTTACAGTGACCTGTTTCTTTCAGTGTCAAATCTAGAGCATTACATGTAGGCTTTAACATGTCAGAAAGAGGGAAAGTGACTTGGTGCAAAACAGGGGCTGGGGCTCATTTGAATTTGCTCCACTTCAGTCGACAGTCACTATCGGATGGCTAGCACAGCTACCGGAGTGGCATTTGTTTCCATTTGCATTGACAACCGTTTGTATCAGTGCTTTTTTTCCCCCTTCTGTTATCCCATGTACTGTAGGAAAAAGTGTTTGAAAAGGAGATGCTCTGATGATAAAGAATGAAGGCAATCAAAACTAAGCATATCAACTAACATAAGACAAATGGGAACTGTTGTCTTACAAGCATTCACAGTCACGAAAACACACCTCCACCCTAACTTGGCTTTGTAAAAACTATTAGCAGCATAGCTCACATGTCAAGGCCTATCCTATTCTGTTTGACTTTTCTCAACCCAAACTGATCATGTAACTTGCCAAAAGACATTTCAGGCAAAGTAGGCAGCAATGTAAACAGTAAATGTCATGATCTTATATCAACATACAACAAACAAAAAGGAAAAAGTCTGTTGCTTTAGAGAAGCAACACTAACTTCTCCACCATAAACATCCTCAGTTGATCATGACACCAGACAGCCATGGCTCTACTGCTTATCACCTTATTTGAATAATCTGGTACATCACACCACCACGTCGTTCTGTCACAGACTCACTTTCCTGACTGGAAAAACTTTGCTACACTGTCACATCAAATGACAATACACAATATGTACAATAAATAAAAACTTACCAATATAATTTGGTTAAAAGTGTTAAGAAAACAAGTGATATTGGGATATCTATCTACTACACAGATTGGACAACAGCAGTGTAATTCACATTTATCATCGCAGACAGTATGGGATGCAATGTTTACTTAGCTGAGACAGCAAAAACAACTAAAGTGGTCAGTGCTTTTAAATTGGAAACTTTTCTAAAATGGTTTTAAAAAAAATGTGCAGAACAGAAAACCAGTAGAAAATTGTCCGTTTACTTGACGATCAACAGAAAGTGTTTTACAGCTGTTTTGAGAGTCAAAGCTTTTTGATTAATTATTATTCTCTTTGATTTCAAGTCCATTGGATGGCAAAAAACAAATAAACAAAAAGACTGAAGATGTCACACTGGACAATGGAAAGCAGTGCTGGACATTTTTAACTATTCCTTACTATGATGATACTGGTACATGCTCAATTACTAGCATCAGTCAGATAAATGTAAGATGTCACTGCCTCCTTCCTCTCACCTATTACAATACAATATCTCATAAGAACTGGTAAAATAAATTTGACTGCAACATCAAGTTTCTCAAGAGTTGGCCACCCCAGAATTAGAAATTAATTAACTTTGTTTCACCATGACATCATCTGTTCAAAAGTTTTCAGGTAAAATGCGCCTCCACTTGCCAAAACGGCGCCAACAGGTGAAAGCCACAGGTTACTGATTGGCCGTGTTCCCGCCCTGCTGTATTGGATATCATGCCTGGTGGCACTAAGTGACAATGTAGTGGTGACACTGACGGCACAACTGAAGCCTGAGACTGATGACAAGCGCAGACACTCCAAACAGAGCCATGTTGTTCCCGTTGGCCTGGCTGGGCCTGGGAACTCAACGCCAGCTCTCCCCATGGCCCCGACCCTCATAGAACACAGCATCACAGACGACTGCTGACCTGTTAACACTCTCACTATAGGGGCCTGTCAGGAAATTAACACCCAAATCCTTTTAATGGATGTTCCAAACATGTACTATTGAATAAGAAGTTGTTGAGAGGGTTCCTGAGAAACATCATGCAAGATATACAGTAGCACCCAAAATACTAATTCTACTGCCAAAACAGCAATATTTTGATGGCATTGTTTGACCCACTAAGCATCCAGTCAACAAGGCATCAAAGTTGCTTAGAGTGTTGTTTGGGATGAAACAGAAACGCATTGAAGCTGCAACTTTTTAATACCTTGACCATTTAGTCCCAACAAAATCTCAAATTAGTAAAAATGCCCATCACTGAGGGCCCAGGTTACCCATCCAAATGTCTTGGATTTGCCAACCAACAGTCCAAAACTAGATGATGTAGAAAATTCCCAAATGGGACTATGGAATTTATTCATTTGAAAAATTACTTTTCCAATCCTTATCGCATCAATCCTCAAAATTATTGCTCAGCAAGTTTCTGTTGATCACCCCGTCGACCAGTCATTTCAGCTCCAGAAGGTAAAAGCCGACACTTTTAAAGGGCCTGGGACATTTAAAAGATGCAACATGATGAGAAAGGGGATCATTGCCAACTAAAGGCACAAAGAGAAGATTAATCCAATTGTATGTTAAAACTTTTATTTGGTTCCCATTTCCCCAACAAAAAATGAGTTCATCTTTATCTAATTTGTCATTCCTGCTTCGCAGCATTGTAAAATCAGTGTGAAGCAAGGAACACACAAAAAAATATCTGAATATTAAACACATGATCTTGCACAATTGAATGGCTGATCGCACACCGAAAAGAATCCCATGAGCTCCAAGTTGCATTCATGTCCACATACAGTACATCTGCTTTAGCTCTGAAGGGGAAATCAAACCATTGACAAGGACTGGACAGTGTTGGATTTCAAATGGTTCGACATTTTGATTCTCGACTTCCAAAGGCAAACACAACACCTTTATTTTTGGTTTGTTAAAAAAAAAAAAAAGGGACCTCACCATGTCATAAAAAGGAACAAATTTAAAAAAAGAAATTGTATCTGACACTCCTGAACTACATCCCTAAAAAAGGCAAGTACTCTCTTCATGAACCATCCAACACTGAAGCAAAGAAAGAAAGACAAAATAGCATCACCATTCTAGCTCATGTACATTCTCACATCTGCAGACACACACTCTCACAGAAACTTAATGAAGATCTTACCTGTGAATAGTCAAAGTCAGAGAGAGGTGCTATGCTTTTGATGTATTCGATTCTGAATTGGTCCTCTGGGTTGGCTAGCGGGACTGGGGGTATTAAAGTGCTCATCGCAGACACTATAGTCTACAAACCAGAAGTTGTGGGAGAAAACAAAACACACACACACACACAACAAAAAACAAGCATTAAGCAGGATGAATACAGGACAAAAAACTCTGATCGTAAGCCTGTATAATAATCAGTGAAATGGGATTGCAGTGGGATTCAGTGTGACAACAGAGACATTGAGCACTTTTGGGCAAGCAATACAGATAAAACTCACCACTATGGCATCCTTCACGTTTTTCCGGATATCTTGGATTTTCTGTTTCTTTTCTCTGCATTGGGAGAAAACAGATGTGTGAGGTAACTTAGGAAAAACAAGAACCACATCAGACAGCAAAGGATTTATCTACTAGGTGGTTATGATTAAGACTGGGGACACAGCCAGGTTAGACTGCATTTTAATGCATGTGTATATACATTGCAGGTATCGTGGCTGGGTTTACATCCCAGCAGAAAAGTCAAGTAACAGTGAAATGCAAAATGTGGTTAATTAAAATGCAAAAGTAATGAGATATGTTTGTATTTTCCCCTTCTTTTAATCTTAAAAATGCAAGATCATGCCTGCTATCCAGTACAATCCAGCCTCTTCTTTTTCTTTTTTGTTTTATACTTTGAAATTACACATAAAGAGCATTTTTATACAGTTACAGGACTCTTGACATGTACTAAGCCTGTTTAAAATAGACCACTGGTAAGATCAATTCCATGCAAGGCCTTGCAGCAGAACAAATCATCAATAGGCCTGTGTCGATCACAACCTTTCACCATCTCACATGAAACAGGAAACAGTGAAAGCATTTTTTTTTTTTTTTTTTGCATCTGTGTTACACTGAGATCCTCACATATGTACGATAACTGTATATGCACCCAAAAAGGAGAAGGAGATGAAGGAGAGAGGAGACAGAGACAGAGAGAGGGGGGAAAAAGATATTAGCTGCTTTGCATGGGATACTGGGCCCAACAGGCGCTGCAGTGCCTGGGGAAAATCCATTCACAGGCTATATATTCTGGCGTCGACACTGTTATTCATTTAGGGGGAAGAGGAGGAGGAGGAGGAGGAGGAGGGGGGGGGGGCATAAAAATAAACCTTAATGTTCATATTTGAAGCTTTAGCTGAATAGCACTCACTCTGCGTTGAAGCCGTTGACGTGTAGAATCCTCATCTGCTTCACAATGGTGCTTTTTCCGGACTCTCCCGCACCTTCGAAAAATAGACCCAAAAAATATGTATTTTAAAAAAAAAAAGAAAGAAAGATGGATAAATAAATAAATAACACACATAAAAACAATCACCAAACAAACGAGGATATCCTGGTTAGCGTAAGTGCCCCCCCCCCCCCCCCCGCCTCCACACCCCTCAAAAAAAAGAAAGAAAAAGGCCACACTGAATTTAAAAAAATAAATAAATAAAATAAAATAAAATAAAATAAAAATAAAAAATATGTTATGGAAATAAAACCAGTTGTTGGACCTTCGCTTTCCATCAAATATCCACCCCCATGACATATTACTGCAAGCGCTGTCAAATGGGGCTACGTGTTCGGTAAGCGAAAGGGGATTTCGGTTAGCTTACATTTCATGTAGCCTACCGCACATAAATGAGCCTTACCCAGTAATAAGAGCCTGTGTGTGGCTTTGTACGCTTGTCTTTCCTTTTGCAGCTGTTTTTCTATCTTTTTATTAGCCTCTCGTTGTGCCTTTTCGTCGATGCGTTGATCTTCAGTCTTGCTGTTGCCCAAACAACCCATCTTCCGTCGCCCTAACCCTTCCTTGTGGAAATCGTAAAAAAAAATCTATCTCTATATATATATATATATATCTATATATCTATATGGATATATAGATATATATATATATATATATATATATATATTCTCTTTAAAAAAAGAAAAAAAAAGGAAAAGGAAACAAAAACAACAACAACACCACCACCACCAGTGGACGATATTGTGGGTTGAAATAAGACAGGAACGAGTCTACTGTAAAAATAAAAAAAAAATAAATAAATATATAAATTAAAAAAATAAAAAGAAAGAGAAGAAGAAGGAGGAGGAGGAGGAGGTGGTGGTGGTGGCGGTAGCAGCGGCGGCGGCGGCGGCGGTGGTGGGGGGGGGTCTCTGCGAGGTTTCTCCGTCGGAGGGAGGAAAACGTTCCCCGTTACAAATCCACTTCAGCCGCAGCCAACCGTCATCCAAACCGCCTGTTAGTTCACCGACCGACGAGGAATGGCGACTCGGCGAAACAGACGAACAGCCCCCCGAAAAACACACATAAATACGAGGAGAGGGAGAGGGTTTTTTCAATTCCTGGGAATCCAGTCAACTGTTCCTATCGCGTCTCCAACCCCTCTCTTCTCTCCGTATTTTTTTTTTTTCTATCTGAATTTCTATCAGTATTTCTGTCTCTTTAACTCAGCACTGCCTCTCTCTGTGGCACCAGGAAGTAGCCGCGGACCGTGGAGGAGGAGGTGGAAAACAAACCTCCGTTAAACTGTAACACCGACAGCCCGCACTGATACAGCATTTTATAACCTGCGTGGCTAAAAAAAGAAAGAAAGAAAGACAGAAAAAAAGGGAGAGGAGCCCGTCAAACTAAATCGGCCAAAAAAAAAAAAAGTGGCGGAGACCCGGTCGGTTCGCTGCTGGTTTACAGGAGGGGCTGGGTCTCTTCTTCTTCTTCTTCTGCTACTTCTTCTTCTTCTTCTACTACTACTACTTCTTCTTCTTCTTCTTCTTCTTGGCCTCCCGTCGGAGAGGTGGCCCTAGCCCAAACTGGCAACCCATTAAAAGTGTGTGTGTATATATATACATATGTATATGTGTGTGTGCGAATTGGGCTTTACCTATGACAGTGTATATATATATATAATTTTATTTTTAACACTAAAATAACTGCAGGAGCCATCAAGGTAGCCGTGAAAAAAAAAAAGTTTTTTATTTAAACCCTCTTTGCTCATGTAAAAGCAGCAATACTCCTGATGGAAAACTGCTCTATTCAAATCTGTGGTCTGTAGCATAGTTTCATGATTATCACTGCAGCCTAAAATAGACACACATTAGCTGTGAGCTGCAAATATTCAAAATTTTATTTGACTAAAAGGAAGTATAGTGAGCAAAATGTACTTTAACCAAAAGTATGAGTAGCCATTATGCACCAGAGTGACACCTGGCACTAATATTATTGTGTATTGTTCAGTTAATATTATTGCTGCATAAACATGCATGAAGCAATTTACTCATGTAAATGTGTATTGTGATGTAAATTTTGGTAAAGGCTTTATATTCTGTTGTTTAGTTTAATTCATATTCTTTAGAGTGATCACATGCTTTGAATGAAAAATCTATAGTTGCAAAATAAATGTAGTGGAGAAAAAGAACAATATTTCCATTTCAAATGTAGTAAAGCACAAGTACAACACCTAAAATAAAGTACAAATGCAAGAATTATACTGAAATTCAGTACTTGAGTGTGCTTT
The DNA here is from genome assembly GCA_034769265.1 of Remorina albescens. NCBI lineage: Eukaryota > Metazoa > Chordata > Actinopteri > Carangiformes > Echeneidae > Remorina > Remorina albescens. The sequence goes on along the minus strand of CM068478.1, from coordinate 4,398,511 downwards.
GTCCGTGGACTTTACCATGGACTTTCACAAAGAAACGACAACTCTGACATGTGAATTTTGCATACATTTCAAAACTGCATAAAAGAAAATATTCAAGAAGTAATATTAATATAGAAAATTCAAAATGATTAATCTTTGGCCTCAATTTTTTTGCTAAAGTAGGTCAAAACAAGTATATGAACTTGTTTGTAAAATAGTCTTGTCTGTCTGTCTTTTCAATCTTAATCTGCATCTATGAATAAATGAAAAGAACAAGTATAATGCATCCCTCTGAAATGCATTTAAGTGGATATAAGCATAAAATAAAAACACCTCATAACTATTCTTAAGAGTACTACTTAAGTAGAGGAATTTGGTGACGTTACATCACTGCTTTATTGTACATAAAGAAACTACAAATGTGATATGTTAATGTAGCAAAAATGTATATAGTGTACAACAGGAAATGTTGATATTTATATAAGTGGCTCCAATTGACCTTCTTATACACATAATGCTGTGATGAAAAGTAAAAAAGTACATTTACTCAAGTCTTGTACTTTAAAGGCGTTTGTACTTCACCTCAATGATTGAATTTCACTTTAATTTAAAATTCCACTTCACTATGCACTAAAATACAATTATTTTGCAACTTTAGATACTTTTCTTTCTGCGCATTAACATTTTACAAACGAAACGTGACCAGTGTATAAACATCACGCAGCACTATATATAAATAAAAGAAGCATATAAAGTAGTTTTGTTAACATACCAATATATAAATGCATTAATGATATTATTCAGTACTTGAATATGTATGCCACCTAATGCGTTATTATATTTTGCATCCTGCAAATCCTCAAGCAATGATTCAAATCTTCATCTGCTTAAGAACCCTTGAGGAAGAACCCAGAACCCCTAAAATGAGCCAGGCAACTGCAAAAGAAGAAGCTTCATTTCCTTTTTCCATTAACAAGACATATAGAGGTATACAGAACATCACAGAAAAATAATTAGCACTACACAGTATGTCATCTTAATTTTAAATGGTAACGGTCATAAAGGGAAAAAAAATAACAAGAAACAGGAAATAAAAGCAACATTCAGAAAGGTTAGGTTATAATGCATTCATCACTAAGCCTACATCAACAGGACAATACAGACAAGAAATGTGTTTTAATATGATAATGATGAGCACACTGTCAGTCTTACTGGGAACATGCTTGTCTTGCATATGCTCCACTTATGTGAATAAAAATGATGTAAAAGATGAATTATTTTTAACAATTCCATTCAGTGTGAACACACTACAGGCCCGCCTTGTTGACTCTGCAGCAATTTACTAGCTTTTACCTGCCAAAGAACTATGTGCTGCAAATTCAGCCCATTACACCACAGATCACTAGTGTAGGACCTCACAATCTGAAAATCCTTACATAACACTTACTAACCTGTCCCGGACAAATGAATCTCTTTTGTATGTTTGTGGTATACGGTAAGTTGTACCTCTAAAAGTTCTAAAACTCAAGTCAGGTAATGCAGTAAACAGAGTCTAGCCATGGAAGTTGTGGTTATTTAGGAGGAAATAGAAAAACTGTCACTGTTGTGAGCATTGTCTGACATTTATGTTTAGCTTGCTGTGGCTTCCTCCCTACCAGACCAAAATGGGGTTGTGGATTTGTTATGGTTTGACTTGTTCATTATTTAGCACTGCATGTTCCATTTTGACTTCCAATGTGTTATTTGTAGGTGACAGTAACTCTGACAGTAATGCTACTCTCTCAGTGGATTTCATTCAGGAGCAGTGAGTAAAACTTAGGCCTTAACATTGAGCTAATGCTAGGCTAACTCTGATACTGATAGTTGCACTCTGCTAAGACAAAAACAATCATTACGTAGCCTCATAGATCAATAGCATGAGACAACCATGAATGATTTGTTGTGTAACATGTAACAAGGACTGTGCTGTTATTATGTCCATTATGCAAACACAATGCAAATACTAGTCTCATGTAGTGAAATGAGTCAAACAAAGTTGTGCAGCAAGCAAATCAAAACTGGAACCATCACTTCACCTATAGTGGTGAAAAAAAAAAATAGCACCACCACAACCCCACCCCAATGAAGAGAAAGAAAGAATCCTGTCTCCCCACCTCAGAAAGCAAGGTCAAAACAAGTGACTGGCCCAGACCGCTCTCTAGTGGCCAGAGGAAGCATTGCACACATGCTGGAAATGTAAGTGACCGCTGTCAATTCCCCATGAATGATACAGAATCAGGTTCTGTTACATATTCATCGTGGTTCTTTCTAAGGAAGTACTATCTGATACAAATATTTGGCTCGCTATGTCTTTCTGTCAAATATTAAATTCGACTAAAAGTATGTGTGCGTATGTTAGTACATGCGAAAGTTTGACCTTTCAACGGCTAAGTTTCATTTAAAAGTTCAAAAATAAATGTGTTTTCCCTCAATGTGTCATCACCTGGATGTTTGAGGACACCTCTGCAGTTTGATGCTTAAAAGCAATTTTCAAATCATCTGCTGAAGAAGGAAAGTTTCTCTCTGTGCTCCTTAAGTCTGAGTTTATGAGGAACACATATGAGACAGACTTTGTAACATCAATAAGTGGTTTAAGAACTAATCATGGTCTAAAAATGCAGCTTTCACAGCTTTGGATACATAAGCTGAACACTGAGAATGTGCTTTACAGTGAAGTGGGCAAAATCTTGTGTCCAATGAAAAACAACATGTCTGGAGAGGATCTTTAAACTACCATTAGAGTATTTGAAGGAAGTAAGAAAGGAAACGTTCCATAATTAACTCCTCTGTCAGTATGTGAACATGTGCAGGGTTGGAAACATTTTCAGATCCTTTTCTAAAGTAAACATAGCAATAAGACGATCTAAAAATACTATACTACAGGCAAATTCTGTTTTCAAAGTCTGACAAAGATATTTTTAGTATTTCCAGGCAGATAACAAACCTGTACTGCAAAGAAAAAGGAAAAAAAAAAGGCAACCAACACCAGCAGAGTTTAAGATTTGATGTCCTCACTCAGGCAGGGTCGGGCCCTTAGAAGTGGTTGATAATCAACTCTTAACAATGCAAAGTTGCATTGTTCAGAGACACAACAGAGGTTCTGTATGATGATTGGCCTGTATGATGATAAATACATTAAATGTAGTTAAATACATGGGCTCTCTGGGAGGGTAAACATTAGAACCGCCAGTGAACTCTTACAATAAATCTAAGACTATCCGACACCTAAAACAGCTAATTTCTATGTATAAACCTCTCACACTTATTTATTAGCCCCAACTATAATTGAGGCATGTACTGTAAAAACAGGGCACACATCCAAATGATATCCAGCTAAAATTAGGCTCCTTGAAATTGTTTTTCTTTTCCTCAGGCTGGAAAGAACTTTATAGCGGTCTCTTGAGGGACAGAGGCTCCTGATAGAGCAGGAATTATACTGTAAGCAAAACCAGGGGACGGCGCACAGTCCAATGTCCTTCTAATTTCACCCTGATTTAGCCAACTGAATTATCAAAAAATTTGTGATTGCAACCCCGCTATCAGTATGACAAGAATTAAAAGTCCAGCACCTTGTGTTGGCCATTACATTAACTGGCAACGCTGTGCAGTTAGTAGCAAAGTTCAATGAAGTCAAGTCAATGATAAAACCCATTTAGACAGAAGCAAAGTTCACCCTACTCCACTTCTATTTAAAGGGGAGGGCCAACAGGACTGTACCCTTCGACTGTGTACCTTTGTGGATGAGTAAGCTTGTCCAAAATATGGTTTTAGCTACAGGATAGTGTCAGAAAAAAAAACAAAAAACTGACAAGACACAACAGTCAGTGACTTGTAAGAAACTATTTCATGGTCTACCTGATTTCAGTGTTCACTTATGTCCTGTGTACTACATTGCTGGGAGCCTGTTGTTCAGGCTCATGAAGGCTGATAAGGTTGAGATATGAAACAGCCAGTTAAGGACATCTAGGAAAGCTGTAACAGATATTATCACAGAGCCTGGGCAGAATCTGCTCCAAGACTTAACAATAAAGCAACTTCCTTTCCAAGAAATAATAGGAACTCGCCTTCCCAGTTCCCATCCCAGTACTCATGTACTAAAGCTTAAAGTCTATAGACTAGAATTTAGATTTAGATGAATCATTGTCTGGTCAAAACATTTAATAATGACTTTGTTACTGCATTTTACAATAGAGGCACCTTGAAAAACGTTATTATTATGTTCACTGGAGGAGTCTTATAATAACCCACTGTTCCAGTGACTCAATGATTCACAGCTTAATTAGTAGAAATTTTCTGATATCTTTCATGACTTCCCGAACTACTTTAAATGTAAAATGTACTTAACTTCCTGTGACTGTAACACAAATTATATTTGGAAGAAGCTTAATACAAGTCACATACAGAAAAAATATCCTCTCAATGACTTGGATAAAGGTCTGGACAGTCACTAGGACGTGGCACCATGAGATTTTTTTCTGTGGCAGCGTCAGTTATGTATAAAAAAATAGGGCTCCAACCAACAAATATTTTGATTACCAATGAATTGATTGATTGATTGAGAAAATAATCCTGAACCGGCTCTCCCAGATACCAAGGTGATGTTTTTCAAAATCCTAATTTTGTCTGATTGAGAGTCAAAAACCTAAAAATTCATTTCATTATTAACGAAGACTAAGATATACAGCAAAATTGTTACTGCTTGCCTAACATAAATTAGAAACAGATCATAAACTCTGACCATGAAAGAATAAGGTATTTCGTTTGAAACTGATTTAAAAAGCTGATTAATCATCAAAATACCTTTCCGTTAATGGGCTGATGGATAAGTTTGTTATTGTTTAATCTCTAACATGAATTTAATGTAGTTGTGTATGTAACTGTTGGATCCAAGTACCTTTTTTGTATTTTCAAACCACTTCTTGAAAAGAAATGTTTAATTGTTAAAGAGAGGACTTGATTTTGGATTGATTGCCCCTGAAAGTGTCAAGTGTTTGATTTATACAATTTGAAGGCAGCAGATTTACTGCCTCTAATTTGAATTAAATAAGGCGACATTTGTACAGTAGCATATCCACTGAATAACTATAGTTGTAACTGATAATAGGATTTTTAGGGTTTGAAGAGCAGCAACAAATCATTTTTTAATCATTTCTACACCTAACCTCTCAAACAAAACCTTAAAACTAACCAATGTGAAACCTTTAAACTAAATCCCTATTACTTTGTTCTATAAAACCTACTCATTTCTGCTGATTTACTCTGAATTCCGAGCTATGTCTAAAATTATCACCTGTCAGCTTGTGTCACACCACAGACCTGATCAAGCACTAAAGTTTAAATGGCTATAAATATGACTGAAACTGACCGACTCCAGCTCCAACTCTCAGCTAACACGGCGGCTCACTCAGGAAAACTGGTAAAATAAAATGTTCCTCATGGCTATCACTGTTCAACTAAATACCTGAAGCAAATACAAACAGATAAAGTGACCCAGATTAGCTGCCATACGTTGCCTTGAAATGTAACACTATTTGAAAGGTGTCCACTTTCAGAGGAACACACACCACCTCAGTCAGTGCAACAAGAGTCCTACTGGAGACCTGGATAGGTATAAACTCCCAAAGGCCACTCAAGAAGAAACCAAAAGTCTCCATGCAGCTCGGGCTGAGGCCTCGTGGTGTACTGGGACTGATAGCTCCCAAAATTATTGTGACCCTGTAGTGGTGAAGAAAGCCACTCAAACCATAATAACATGCTGAAGTCACACAGTAACACAAGTCACACATGGTGTGTAGCTGTCAACAGTGGCTCATGGAAGAATGTATGACACTTTCCCTGTGTGACTTCATTAGGATGAACCATTTCTTCCTGTGTGTAATTAGTGAGAGCTGTTTACTCAGGAAATTAAACTGGTGGCCATTTATTATATATAGAGTGATAAAGCATTGCACTGTTTAAAGTAAAGCAAATACATACAAAACTGTATCAAGTGTCTTTGTCTTTTTATTGTAAATTTCCCAAAATGTAAACATTGTCGTCCTCATCAGTGCTGTGGGGACTATTAAGCTTCTGTATCTGTTCCTGGTTAGGACCTTTTTGAAAACTGAAGGACTGTGCTGGCCTACATGTACACTATTGAGATGGGTATTGTGTAAGTGGTATAATAACACAACCTACTCAGCAAAATCTAAATGAATAATGATGGCAAATCCTCCCTAAACATTAAAGCTTAACAGCAGCTGTAGAGGTGAATTATTTAAAAAAAAATGGATGCTGAATTTTGGGACCTACCAGTTAACTGTGTGCAGTGGATGAAACACATCCAATCTAATGTTGAACAACAGTGAGATACAACCTCGTTGATTCATCTTCTCCCAAATACGAACCAATGACCTCCAGTGGAGCCGTAAGGGATTCTTTTCTTTTCTTTCTTAAATTAATCAATATGGCAGCTGAAAGACGCTTCTATTAAAATATTATATATTAGAGACAAAAGCAAGAAATGCTGTGCATTTGTAAAAAGTTTAGTAACTTCATCATATTAAAGCTGAAATTCAACCTGAAGAAGTGGAATCATGCCTTCCACATTATCTAAAAGTTCTCAGCTGTACTATAAACTTTGTACCAGCCTTACACTTTCAATTACACTATACAAACCCTTCTATATATACACAATAGCACAGACTGTTATAATACGTGTGTACTATATGCTACAGGCTATTTCCATCTGTTGTCCCTGGACAGACCTGGCTTGTCCCACTACATAGATCACTGTATTACATTATGCTCAACAATACTCTGCTGTAAATTATATTGTGCTACTGTTCAGTGTCAAAACGGCCCTTCATAGTACACTAAACAATGTCCTACTATATTATACTACAGTATGAGCCACTATGCAACACTATTATAGTACTACCTTTATAAGAAAAACTTACCGCCTGTCATTTAAAACTGAAATTTTTTTCATCTTTTGATCCTAAAATAAGACACCACGCACCTCAAGACAAATATATTATACTATATTATATTGCATTATACTACACTACATCGTTTTCAGAGCTAAAAGCGGTCTCTACACCTTTCCATATAAAATCCTACTAAAGCAGACATGGCAGGTCACAACTACATTCTGCTCCATTTACTGAAATACCTTTGTGTACAGCTGCACTATAATACTCTACTATACTGTAGTACAGAGAAGATTTGGTTCAGTGGCCATATGTGATTTATCTGCACCTCCGAACACTTAAGGCTATATTACATATTACAGTATACAACAATACTACTATGCAATACGACAGGCCTCGATACGACACTCTGGTCTTCTGTGCTTTACTTCTATGCAGCACTTTGGTCGGACCAAGCTATGTTTAAATGTGCTTTAGAAATAACGTTTCACTGACTTGAATGTAATTTGTTGAAAATGCAACTGTAAATGTGCTCCAGCTAATCAAAAAGTCTATTTCTATTGTACCTGGACAGACGTCCAACAGGTCAGGTCAATATGCTATAGACCTGCTATTCTGTACTATATTTAGAAGAAACACAGCCCAGGAGCCCGAAGCTAAGTCTGTATACATCTTTGTATGCTAAAGCGTGCAACACACTGCACACACAACACTTTACTGCATCTTCTTTAGGAGTAACAAGAGCCAGATTCCTGCACTATTTCATGCTGGAAACATGAAAAAAAAATCTGCAATGGGTTTCAGCTTATTTATACAAATAAGTATTCTCCATACAAGCTACTTTATATATCACTGTACTACAACAAAGTGATCCAAAGGGTTATTTTTCCTGTCTTATACTACAGCACCACTAACCCATAGTATTCATTAATGGAGCAGGTCAACATGGCCCAGTAGCCAAAAGCTAAGTGGCCTCCATAAACCAGACTAACCTGGGCCATTCTGTTCTCTTCCATCATACATATATATTTATATAAAAGAGGCTGCAGAAATTCTCCATAAACCTAAATGTGCCTATAAGAGCAGGCCCAGAGAGTCTGGACGTCCATCTTCATGGTTTGTCATTGACAGCCGCAGGGGGTAGTCTTCACAGCCAGCAGATGTGGCAGCAGGCCTCGGCAGACCACGGACATAATTTGTGGAAAGGCCAGTGTTTGTTTGTTTCTAATAATAAGAACACCTTCTAGGTCAACAACAACAACAACAACAACAACAACAACAGAGGGGGACTGGACCTACCGAGCAGCAGCAGCCGATGGGTCTGTTTGTACTCCCGTTTGAGCTCCTTCAGCACCCTGTCAATATTCTTACTGACTTTCTTCGCCTCCTTCTCGGCCTCCTTCTCCTCCACCAGCAGTTTGTCCCAGTTTTTCTGCTTTTGGGTGCTGGTCTTTTGGAGCAGCTGTAAGCGCCGGCCCCGGTCCTTCCCCGTCCCCTTTCCGCTGCCTCCTCCGCCGCCGCCGCCGCCGCCTCCTCCTCCTCCTCCGCTTCCACCACCACCGCCGCCGCCGCCGCCTCCGTTTTGTATCAGCACACCGTCGGTACCGGTGTCTCCACGGCGGTGCTCCCCGGCCGGGAGCCTGGCTGGGTCCCCGGGGCGCACCGGGCCGCCGCCGCCGCCGCCACCGCCGACGCAGCGTAGCGACGAAGTCTCCCCGCATCCCCCGGTGTCCTCCGGGCGAGCTCCCACGGCGCGGGTCGGCACGGCGGCGTCCGGAGGCTGGTCCGAGTCCGAGGTAGCGTTGGAGATAGACCCGCTCAGGTCCCCGAAGAGCCGGGGACGCAAACTGTAGCACAGCCCCATGTTGAAACCAATATCTGTCTGTGAATGTGATTTGTCATTAAATTATAAAAATTTCAAAATTAAAAAAATCCCCGGTCGCGCCAACCAGCCTTTAACGAGCCATCGTCACATCGGAGCTCCGGCGCAGCGATTTAAGTCCGAAACTGAGGCCAAAACGTGAATGAATTATGCTCCGACATTTGCTATATGTCATTTTGCATTTTCCCCAGTCAGCCTTCGCTCCTCGGTTGGTGGATCACCTGATCCTTTAGTGGACACTGCGGGTCCACCTTACCGTAAGTAACCAAAAGCACAACCTCGGAGGAGAAAACGCACAATCCGCCGCAGAGACGGCCGACAATCTGACTGCACAGTTGTTAGGTGCAATGCAGGGCACGTCATGTTACTACAGCATGGCCATTTGGAGAATGCTGGTCATGATTTTCATTCCTCACATTTCATGCCTGCATGTCTAAAGACACGGCAGATAGTGAATCTGCTCCTTTACTGCTGCACAACATTTCTTCTTTAAAAACATTTGCAGCCTGCAATTATTATTATTATTATTATTATTAATTTGTCAGTAAGCATTGAGGCAGGATTTTGAGTCCTCAGTTCTTGATTTAGTTCTTTTTTTATTATCTTTTTCGATTACATATACAGGATGTTTTTTCTAATTGTTGTTCATCTATCAGATTGTCATGGTACACAGGATCTGTTTTGTTTGTTTGTTTGATTTTGTTTTTTGTTTTTTTTTTTGTTTTAGTCAAAGCAGTCCCTATGTGTTGACAAAAATCTGTTCTGGGACTTTTTGGGGCTGGTCTCAGGAGCTCCCTACAAAAATAAGGAGTTCATTAATTCACCTCTGAATCAGAGCTCACCACACAGCCCGACATATAAAAATATTTAGATGTAACTCTTACTTTCCCATTTAAAATCACTTTTACAGTGAATCCAAAAAAATAACACCATATTTTCATCTTGAATGAAATCAGACACACATTCAAATGTCAGAAAGAGTTGGGAATCCCAAAATGACTGGAGCCAAAGTTATAATCTAAATAAACCACCAGATGGAGCACTTGTAAAACTCATAAAGGGAGATTTTAAACATTCCCCATAATGTTAGATTATTATTCATTTATATTGTATACTTTTCTAGTTCCCATAATCATACATTACTGTATATAATTTCTGTAATCTATCTTTTTTTTTTTTTCAAATATGGAGAATTATGAGTTTTATTTGTTATGGCAGCAGATTGTGATTTAATCTCGTTTTATTTTGGAAGTCTCCGTTGCCAAGGAGACAGGAAGCCGCCCTTGGAAACGGACGGAGCCGGCAGCATCTCTCCAGCACGGAAATGTCTCCTGCGGTATGTTTCCTCTGCTAAAATCTCATTTATATCATGTTAGACATATTAAGTTTAATGTAAAACTCCTCGTTGAATCGTTTGGCTGGACAGGTTTGTTAGAGTCTCTTACTTTGTTTACTCTCAGCAGGCTTGTTTGTTGTTTGCCAACGCAGTTTATCACAACAACATGATGAAATGGTCTGATTGTGTAAATTAGAAACAACACCTATAATTTGTGATGCCACTTTTTTAATGAAACATCTTTAATAATAAACTACAGAGTGTAACTTACTATTACTATTAGTGCTGTGTATATAATTGACACACGTTTTAAAAACTCAATCTGTATGTTTTATCATCCTTCGCTACACGGATAAAGAAAGACTGAGCAGGTGAAATTAATAAAACCAACAATAAATGGATGTATCTGATTCAAAAATAGAAATGAAACTGTGACAGCAATAGAAAAATATTAATAATATATACATAAGATAACTAATAGCAATTAAAAAGTCCAAAAAAGTTTTAATTATGTTTTATTTGACAGTGACCTTGTTGATTTCTTATTATTGACTTTGCTTTACATTAGCAATTTGTTTACTTAATGGTTTTAAGGTAAAAAAAAAAAAAAAAAGACAATATTAACGGTTCACTCATATTATTCAAAGTTTGGCACCAAAAGGTGAACCTTGATAAATACTTTGAAGTGTTTTGACAACACCTTTCGAGACCACTGGCTCACTTTGATATGACCAGTATGACAAACGCAGGTAAAGCTCTCTGTTCCCGCATCAAAATTATCAATGAAGTTTCAAAATCCTCACACTTTACAAGACACGGTCCTATTTTCTTACTCATTGGACTTCATGAGGTAAAACCAGGTCTCCATCCTCTCCTGTGATTCTGTTTCTTGGCACACATTCTTAAGCTCATGTCCACTTTAATCCACTTCCCCTCAAAGTGGCTCACCCTTCCTGTCTGCCGTGAAGGCTTAGTTCAGGATAGGTGAGAGACAGAGCAAGAGGCAGCGACGAGACAGCCTCCCTTTTCCATTCACCTTAGACAGCCTCCCTTTTCCATTCACCTTAATAAGGTAACCATTCAGCTTTCATCACTAATCTGCAGAGACAAAAGCAAAGGTCGGCCGTTCATGTGTTATTATTTGTGTTTCTATAGTAAAAGCCTTCACATAGCCTCACAGGAGCAGAAAGGATAGAGCTCAGTTATGGGTGGTTAAGTCGTTGATCTGTGGTGGGATGTTGCTGTGTTTACAGTGATCAACTGTTGTACTGTGTGGGACTGTCAAGGCACCCTGACAAAGGAGAGGCAGGGTGCTCCTTGGACGATGAACCGATACGCTACCCTTAAACAGTTGGGGGATGGTACCTATGGCAGTGTATTCTTGGGCAAGAGCAATGAAACTGGGGAGCTAGTGGCCATAAAGAGGTGAGAGAAGGCTCAATGGGCATGCCGGGGACATGTTCCGTTGTTTTGTCTCAAACTGTTAAGCTGATTAAATCCTGCTGCAACGTGCTTTGAGGCTCTAGACTCAAACGTGGTGTTCGTCACACGGGACACACAAATAAAGGGATAAATGATGGTTGAAATGGTTGCCATTTTAAATGAACTGTTGTCTTTGCAACCTGTTTAGTCACATAACAGGAAACAAGCCCTTGAAATGACTAGATTTAGAATAAATATGAAGATCAACAGGATGTAAGGTTATAGTGTGAATTAATATTACTAATAATGAGAGTCTAGTAGGAAGGAAACGGTTAAAAACAATGCAGTAATTTCATATGTCTAGCCCATATTTACTGTGTTTTCTGGCTTCTATATTAAAATGAACAAAATGATGATATGACAAATATGACAGGAAAATACCAGGTCTTTGTTTCACCTGAAGGCTCCACAACCATCAGTAAAGCAGGTCTTTAATTTCCTACAACTGTCAAATCACACAGTAAACACACTCCATACATTATTTCTGTATTAAAGCATCACTGAATCCTAAAAATCTTCTCTTTTTTTTACCAACAGAATGAAAAGGAAGTTTTATTCTTGGGATGAGTGCTTGAATCTGAGAGAAGTGAAGGTGAGAATCAGTCTAATCATTTTACATTACACTTGTATTATCAGTAACAGCAACAAGTCAGCTATTTTTTTTATTGTCATTTTAAACCACCCATAATTTTAACTGAAAATTTAGCTTTCAGGGGCGAGCAAGTTTGAAATGAATGCATGACCCTATGCTCTCGGTAGTGTAACAAATGACTTTGGCAGCTTGTTGGCATGTGATTGAAAGAGCTAATTTCAGACATTAAATTGTATTCAGGCTTTTGGGCAAATTTAATGAGACAATGGGGTGATTTGTATTGACTCTCTTGTGTCTCTCTTTCTGTTAAATACTTTGTGTTATTAGTCTCTGAAGAAACTGAACCACGCCAATGTAGTGAAGCTGAAAGAAGTGATCAGGGAAAATGACCACCTCTACTTTGTCTTTGAATACATGAAAGAAAACCTCTATCAGCTCATGAAAGAAAGGTGAGGACACACCACGCATTATAGTTACCTGTGCATCTGTACGTGATTTCAGTGAGTTATTCCTGGGATATAATCCCTCAGTGTGTTTTTATTACCATAGGGAATGTGAGAACTATTTGGGTCAGCTTGAGTCATAATGTGTCAGTCTTCATTTTTGCAGAAACAAGTTGTTCCCTGAGTCAGTCATCAGAAACATGACATTTCAGATATTACAGGGACTGTTCTTTATGCATGAACATGGTAGGTGACTTCAGCATGGCCTTTCAGTACAGATAGAAAGAACAAAAATACCTCTGTTGTCTTTTCTCTTCCATAACATGCTGTGTTATCAAGCTGTTAGTGCTTCGCTTATGTACATAATTCATTGACTGAAAAGAAAACAGAATATCTAAACCCCCAAAATACATAAATACTGGACAGTTAATAAGACATCAGCCATCACAGCACTTTGTCCAACCAAAAATGACTCACTTCTCTTTAGTCAAAACAAAAAGCATGAGAGGCTCCAAAGCCTAACTGAACAAAGTTTGACTTTACAGAAGAAAAAAATCAGCACAGATTTTTGTGCATGTGGGTGTTGGTGTTATTCCCACTTCAATAAAGCATCACTTTTTGCATAGTGTTGTTTTTTTCCTTTATCTCTTTTCTTTTCTTTTGTCGTTCACCACTTTGCTGCTGCCAGGGAAGATAAGATGTTTTCTGAAAATGAGATAAGGAACATTCTGTTCCAAATATTGTCTGGCTTAACATTTGTGCATAAGCATGGTAAGAGACTCCTCCTGTCTTTTCTTTGTGCTCAGCTTGACTGTTCTTTGTCAGGTTAAAGCATCTTTTTTTGGTGGAGATGTTTTAACTCTAAAAATGCATCAAATTGTGATATGCACTATAGAAAGTCATGTCTTGGTTGCAGTATTTATGGTAGTAGTTGTAATAGTGGTAGAAGTTATAGATATTTTTTTTCATAAAATTAAGAAAGTTCGACAAATATTAGTGACAGTAGAACCGACTGGTGTTTTTCAGGCTACTTCCACCGTGATATGAAACCAGAGAACCTGCTCTGCATGGGCCCAGAGCTGGTTAAGATAGCAGATTTTGGACTAGCACGAGAAATCCGCTCCCAGCCACCTTACACCAATTATGTGTCCACGAGATGGTGAGACTTTTTATAAGCCAACATCAGAGTCTTTTTATAGCCATATAATTCATGTAGATAAAACACCTTCTAAATAATGAGCTGTGATGGACGTGTAGTCTGACCTGAATCTTTTAACTCAGTGAAACCAGCTGTAATATGACTTGGACTAAGACAAACTTGCGCTAGTTGACCAACACACTGTTATGAAACATGGTATGAGACTTTGGTATTAGCGTTAGCATAAACAAGAGTCATGCCATGTTGTCATGGCAGGTACCGAGCCCCAGAGATTCTCCTCAAATCCACCTCATACAGTTCACCCATTGACATCTGGGCCATGGGCTGCATCATGGCGGAGCTCTACACTCTCAGGCCGCTGTTCCCTGGCAACAGCGAAGTGGACGAGATCTTCAAGATCTGTCAAGTGCTGGGAACACTGAAGAAGGTGGGCCATCACAACAGGAAGTGCCTCTGCTGTGACCAACCAAATCTAATTCATCACCTCTTTGTATTTCCGTATGGTGGCACACAAAACTCTTTGAACACCAAAACTAAAGTTTTTTTGTGTGTTTGATATTGTCATGAATTAATTTGCACACAAGCTCACAGATGATCTATTTGTTTCCTCCTGTCACTTGTTCTTATAGTCGGACTGGCCAGAGGGCTACAACCTGGCCCTCTCTATGAACTTCCGCTTCCCAAAGTGCGTTCCCACCAGTCTCCCATCCCTGATCCCCAACGCCAGCGATGAAGCGATCACATTGATGAAAGACATGTTGCAGTGGGATCCTGAGAAACGGCCAAGTGCTGCTCAGGTACATGACGCTTTAACATAGATTAGCTCAAATTGCAAAGTAACCTTTGGGTGAATGCTTTTATCCCAAGCACCCTTGAGTACATTGTTGAGTGCACTTATTTTTAGCAAGTGGGAATCAATCAGCTTACCTTGGCTGTTACTTTAATAGCAGACCTGACATCGGGATGCACTGAGGCAGGCACATCCATTGACTTGATTCAAGGTGTGAAAGGGAAACGCATCATGGTGAAAACGTTTTAACCAAGTATGCTGACTGCTGTTTGAAAAGTTTTTCACTGTGTAAAATGTGGAGTGAGTGTGTCTCATTAGTCTGAGAAGATACGTCATAAAAAATATTCAGTATCTTACAGAGTCAAATAGTTCTCGTATAATCTTTTATTTCCTTTTTTTTAATTTGATGAATTAAGTATTTTTCTGTTTATACCTATTTTAAGTAATATTTTGCTTTAGGTCATTGTGCAAGCTTCGCATTGGGCTAAAAGTTTGAATATGAATTTAAGAGATGAAAGTGCAAATCTCTTTGTTGTGGATTGTCTCATTTGTTCCAGGCTCTGCGGTATCCATACTTCCATGTCGGCCAGGCGCTCGGTGCTCCTTTTAAATACTCAGAGCACAAGACCCAGGCAAAGATGCCTGAGGTTACAAAGCCTCTGTCCTTCTGCAAGACAGACCCAGAGTCCAGTGAGCTGAGTAAGGCCCAGGCAGAGCTGCAGACCTTCAGCCAGTCTCCACACCAGCCTCCCCAGGAGATCACCTTTCCTCAGGACAACATGGAGTCAAGCACACAACAAGCAACAGCGGGGCAGCACGAACCTCTCAGCTTGGTGAAAAATAAGCAGCCACTGAGTTCACACACACAGGTACAACTTCTCAGTTAATATGTGAACTCTTCAAATTCTATACAATTGTTTTTGCCACCTTGCATATCAAGTTCTACAATAGAAGAACCTTAAAGGAATATCTTTTTCATTCATGCCATAATAATGAAATTAATTTTAGACTTTTTAAGAGAATTTTTCTCAAATTTGACTTTCTACCTTTTATGTGGATTTGTTTTTAAACAATAATGTTTGAAAAAATAATAATGTAAAATCTGCATTATTTAATACCGACTAGTTTTAACATACACGTTTAACTATTCACCGCATCAGCGAGCAGCAGCCACCGGGGCAGAGAATGCTGCATCCAGAGTCAGGACAGGACGCAGACGATGGGGACAGATGTCTTTCAAGTCAGTCGACAGCTGGGATGATGGCGAAGACACAGACGCTGGAGTTTCCATCTCCAAAAAACCCACCATCAGCTCTCTGAAAGACATAACGCTGGATGGGCACAGTCCTCAGTAAGAGATTTTCATTTTAACATGAATGCATCTTCATTTTTTTTCCTGCAGTACAATACCATAACCATTTTTGTCCAGATTTCCAGAGCCAAAGAACTATATGATAGCGAAGTTCCTTAGCAACACTGAACTAAAGAGAACCGACTCCACCGCCTTGTCTGCCAAGCAGCACTACCTCCGCCAGTCCAGATATCTGCCCGGTAAGAAAAAGGGTCTGCCTCATTTTCACCACTGACAAAAAATAAACCAAAACACTTCATCTAAAATGGGACCTTTATATATCCATTAGGTTGACTCTTGTTTGGTGCTGCATGCTGGTCACATTCACTGTTACTGTTTCTTCTTCTCATTACAAACAACTTTATAATGCCAGTGATGTCCACACTTTCCACATACTGAAAACACTGAATCTGGGTTGAATGAGTATGTTCTCACGTACATTGAATTCACTGTCAAATGTCTGTCCTTTGCAGGGGTGAATCCAAAAAGCAACTGCTCAAGAGGATGCCAGGTGGCCAGCAGAAACCTGTGGGACAGCTCCAGGGGACTGGGCCTCGAGTTCCCTCCTCAAAAACGTAAGAAAGATTTGAGCAGGTTAAAATTGTCTATAACATGTAAAGCTGTTCAGAGCAACGTCCTGAGGTTGGTCTACAAACGGTACATTTATATTAATAGATGGTACGTTGATTAGGATTACTTTTGGCTCTGTATTCATCTGAGAGAAAATTTCTCTTCGGCGTTAAAGTGACTACAGTCTGAATTTTCTGATTGTCTACATGTACAACAAGCTATCCCACCTGATGCTCCAGACAGGTGGGATCGTTTCAAAGACAGAGTTCAATTATGTCAACTCCACTGGAATTTAATGTTTTTCACTCAGCTTGTATTTAATTTTAATGATGTCTCCTAGAATACTAGTGCAACTTGTGTGCATGTGTATTATTCATATATCACTTGTCTCACAAACAGCACACATTGCTTTTCTGCTTGAGTGTCTGATCTGCTGCAAAGTAAACTTCAGAGTTCACGTCTCCTTCCTCCACTCACTCCTCTCCTTCTCTCTCTCTCTGTTTCTTTCTGTCTCTCTGTGGTTTTAGATGCTACTCTTCCTAAATTAATAGAAAAGCAGCCTCTGAAGGAAAAAACCCCGGGAGATCTCAATCTTTTCAAAGGTAACACTCAAATTCAACTGCAAAGGCTGAAGACCACAGCAAATTTACTCCAATACTGTGAGTTTAGGGTGCTTGAATTTTATTTAGGCTTTTTTATTATAAGTCATACTACATCTTTAGTCCAGATTTCAGAATTTTTTTTTCTGCTACATTTATCTGACATCAGTAATTATAAAACTCTTTACCGCTAAAGGTTTTTATATGCAAACAAATAATCATTATTATGCATAAAATACTCGATAGTAAATCAGCTTGTTAAGAAGTGATTCGCCCGCAGCAAAAGCTGCCCACAAACACATAATCAGTAAGAAATTGATACATGCAATAAGTTAATTAATAGTTTAAAAGTCTACACTACTCAGGATTTTGAATGTCACTTTGAATGGAATATTTTGAAATTGTAATATTACTTAATTTAATTAACAATCTGAAGCCTGAATCAGAACACAGGAAAGATCTGTAGACCATGGGTTTAGATGGGATGTGGTATAATGAGTCAAATTAGTTCAAACTACAGCTTAATAAAATAATTTCTGTTTTATGTGCTACCCTGTCTCTTAAAGCTAAAGCTCATGAAATTATCCAGAAATAATCTCACTGGAGTTCAGGACGTCTGTGATCGATTTCATTGTCCTTTCTAGATTCCTTCATGGGCAACACCCACAACTCACCCAGGTCGTATATATCAGCTGTTCAGAGGGGTGAAACAGGAGCGGCCCGACACAGGATCACGCTGGCACCGATTGAAGGAGCCTCTGCCAGTGAGTCACGACAGAGCTTTTCATTGGTCGAGTCAGACAGACTCAGTTTGGTGTGGTGTTGCTCAGCATAAACCAGACCTCAGTTGGACCTAACTGAAAAATTATTCCTTTGGTTTGAATTGTAAGACTCAGTAAAATGCCTGGTAGAGGTAGAAAGGAATCAGTATTTTGTTTGAATATCAAGGTCATAGGTTAATGATGCAGGATTTACTGCCATAGGAACCTCAGCTAATGATCTTATGAACTAAACGGTTACTCTCTTTCCTTTCTGCAAATCTTTTAGTTGATCTGTCCTCAGCTGCTGATCTAAGAATCGACTCTAAAATTAAAAGCTGTAAGAACAAGATGTCTTCAGATAAACCAACACCCTCAAATGAAGGTAAAAAAAAAATATATAAACCAGCATTATGAGCACAAGAAATTTAACTCCATGTTGCTCTCAAAGTCTTCCACACACTTTACCTTCACTATCACATTGATTTCAGACTACGACGGCTGGAGGAGCAGACCTATGAATTCTCAGATCTCTGGATCCAACACCAGCTCTACGGGGAAGAAACCCACTTCACGGACCGCAAACACCCAGCTGGTGCACGGGCGAGTGGACTGGAGCACCAAGTATGGAGGTCACCGGTAGCAGAGCAGAGAGATCTGCTCCATCAGGGAGCCACGCTGCACTTTAACAGGAAATACAGACTTCAGATCACACATGCTGCCAACTGTGTGCAGTAATATGTCCTTCTACTCCTGTTGCAATTTCCATGATATTAAATTCAGATATATAAATTCAGTGTTGCACAAGATGCTGTTGACTTCTACCACTACTGTTATTTATGAATAATAGAAAAAAGATTAAATAAAGCGGTTCTATTTTGTTTTTATTTAAGTAAATTGGGTTTTTTTTCAATGCAGCAGAAAAATCACAGCTATGTGAGATTTGATGATTATTTACAGTAAAAAAAAGGTAATAAGTCCAACATACTTTACAAGTAAAAAAAAAAAAAAACAACAACCACTGTGTATTTCCAACAACAGATAAGATCTTTTTTTTTAGCAAGTGTCAAAAAGTGAAAATTTTATTTGAGCAATTTTTGTTGTCCGAGGACATTTTCCTATAAAATAAACTTTAAAATAATTAGTTTTTATTGAAGTCTATTATTGAAAACCACACAGAGAGGAATGATAGTTTCAGTATCATCAAGTTTTTTCAAGACTTGTGTGGCCTTTTTATCATCCCAAATATGATCTTCGCGAGCATCAGTCCACTGAAAAGAGACATGGTCAAAAAAAATAAAAATAAAGACTCGTTATTAAAAGCAGAAATCAGTGATCTGAATATTGTAAATTACTGATCCATCACCAGTCACCAACTCATTTATGGTTTTTTTCTTACCTGGCTAAAGTCATTAAACCAGCTGGCATGAACTTCCAGGAGTTGAGAAATCTCTGTCCCATCACTACAGCCAGACTTCCCGAGGTTCCTGCATTTCCTCAGTCAGTTAGGGAGACGGTTGTTGCCACATGTTTGTGAAAGCTGTCACAGTTAAACAAACGAAGCTCGCTCACCTAGTGAAAGCCAGACATTCTTGGGATTTTGAGATGCCAGATAAGCACCAACTGCAGCCAGCAGGCCGAACAGGAGACCCGCCACCAGAGAGGTGACGCTGCCTGAGGAGCAAAAAAAAAAAACAGGAATACAGAGTTTCATTTACATTTCACACTGTAAACCTGGTTACCAGTTCAGGCTGCAGTCTGTGGTGGATCCATGCTTTGACATTTTGATCAGATCTGATATCTCTCTGAGTTTCAGTATTTAATTAAAGTTTCCACCTTTTGTAGGTGGAGCTGAGTCTGTCTGTCTGATGTGATAAGTTGAAAATTCAATGAGAAAACTGTCTGTGTAAATATATATGTGTCTGACATACCTGCTTTAAAATATCCCATAATGCCTCCTGCTGACACCAGAGCAGCGTAAGTGAACCCAGCCCAGTCCAGAGCCATGACCGAATCAGCCTGAAGAAACAAGTTTATCAATAAAACGTCCAAACACTCAAATAAAAAAAGAACTTCCAAACTTCCTGCATGTTTATACTTCCGGAGTCACGTGGAAGAATTTCAGAATAAAAGAAAGCTCTGCACGGTTTCCAAGATAAATAAACTTTTTTTTAAAAAAATCCGAATTAACTCTCTTGATAAAAGCCTTTTCAGTTGTTGAGCATCTGATTTATAAGTGTTTCTAATGTGTCCTGTGAACGCACTAATTTAAGTTGGTGTTTATTTCAGAGGCTGCACTTTGTTGGTCTGTTGAACTGTTACTCTGTTTGGACAGAGATCAAATTACTCTCTACAACATATTTGTGGCAAGTCTTGTAATAGATTTCAATAATTTTACTTAAGCGTTCCGAATAAACAGGTAACAAGTGACTTTTAGCTCAGTGCTTCCTCACCTCCTAATGGTGACCATAACCAAATGCATATTGTGCAATTCAGTAAAATGAACCAATTATACAATGATGGTGGCTGGACTAACAACCAGGCCCAGATCTCAGACAATGTTGCCTAACCTGAAAAGATATAATGCAGATATAAGACTTACAGAGTCTGTCCTTAGCTTGTTGAAAGAGTTCAAAGGTACATTAGGTCTGTTGCCTGTTATTAGCCCTCACACATTTAGCAGACAGTCTCATCTGCAGGTGTAGCAAATTTCCAGTAAAAGATTGTGCAGGTCAGAGCGCCCCGTTTCATTAATAATCCTACAGGAAACTCTCCGGCACAGCTATGACCCTCCTGCTGCCTGTGTGCTACGATACCGAGGTCTTCAGTGACAGCAAGAAGACATGAAGGAGCAACAGCAACCAGCATTCATGCACATCCCTCTGTGAGGGAGATATGACCAAAGATGGGTTTCATTTTGTCTCTAGGAAGGACAGAAACTGTGGAAAACTAAGAACAGGGGCAATTGTGACCATCAGCATGTATTAATGCGTCATTGGTTTTCCTTGATTGTGCTTGAGTAAACATCCTGTTGTGCTCTTTGCACAGCTGCCTCAACTATGATAAACAAAATCTGCCCAAGAAGAGCAACTTCTAAAATGAATTCTTGGCTTACACAGGCATATTAACCCAATTGATGAGATATGAATGATTATAAAACAGATTTATAGTTGCCACGCTCATTCCCCACCTTTTTTTCTGCTTTTCAGTGTTGACAGCAAAAACACTTAACCATAAAAATATATTTACAACATTTCAACATGTCAAACTGAGATTTTTCACTTCACAATAAGAAAAGGCATATAAAAAAAAAGTTCAGATTTAAAACAATCAGTGAAAGATTTTAAAAGACTTTCTTTTTATTGCTGCCCGTTTTATTTTCCACCATCCTTTTTCTTCTTCTTGGGTTTGCTCTCATCTTCTAGAACGACTTCTTCTGTTAAGATTCGGACCCTCTTCGTCTTTGAAAGCTCTCGAGCAACTTCTGTGGAAGATGGAAACAGATGGTGAGTGTAAACAAGTGGAATCTTGAGTGTTTCTAAATGTTTTTAGAAGATAAACAAAAACATGTCTTTTTTTAGAAACATCTTGAGCTTGGGTGTTTTCTGGCACGCTCAGTTCTTCCCTCTGAACACTGGAAATAGTTTGGGGTTATTACTACTATTACTACTCTGACTTCATGCTGCTGAGTGGAGACATTAGGTCAGTACAAAGGTGAAGATCTTCTCTGGCGCCACTCATTCCACTCCTCTTTACAACACAGACGCTCAACCAGAAAAAGGACCACAGTCAACAATCAACAACCTCCTTCTACCAGCTGTTTTCTATAATCTGTCTGTGGAAATGTGTTTGCAGGATCTCACCCTCTGATGTTGTGGCCTCGGCAGCTGGTTCCTCAGTGGTCTGCTGCACTGATGAAGGTTTCCACACAGCGAGGCACGTCAGCCTGGCTGTTGTGTTCACTTCCCCAAGGAGGGTGGGAGGCTCCAGCTCCTGTCGGACAGCAGTGGCACCATCATTAGACAATCAGCAGCTGAGCAGGTAACAACAGTGTAATCTTCCTCATCTTGGTTCACAAAACTGTATTCATTTAACAGGCGGATTAAACTGTTAAAGCATATTATTAGTGTGTTTTGCAAAGCTGATGTAAGTCATGACCTGCAAGGATTTTTTTTTTTAAATATACACTGTTGAAGCAAATGGAATAGTTTAGAAAGTTTGATTGAAGTTACAAGTAAATCACTGCTGCTTGTATATTCAAGACAGAGACTGGCCTCTTTCAGATGGAGTTTCCACATTTTGATGAATCCGTCATTTGAAGCCGTCACCACCACGCAGTAATCCTCCATATGGAAACTGTCAACTGCTTTCACCCTGATATCACAGGAGGATAATTGTTGTAGGTTTTAAGTTTTAGAAATAAAAATATATCAATATGCTTAACAAGGTTTATTTTTAAATAATATTCTTTTCTGTCCATCTTCGGGAATATGTGCTACGTCTTTCAGACATGCATTGGAGTGGATCTTTGCAGTGAAAATATAACACACACACACACAAAAACACCACTTTATTACCTGGTTTCATGAGCTTTGAACTCACACACCCATTTCTGCTTTCCTGTGTCACATAACCTGACTATTTCATCATCTCCTGCGACAGCCACAATGGAGTTCTGTGAAGGGAAAACAAAGCAGGAGTACAAAACATTTTAAGCTTCCAGGTGGTATGTTTTATCCAGAATTATCTGAATTATCCAGATAGCAAAATAAATACAGCTCATATTTGGGCCACATGCTTGTTTTAGTCTGGCCCAACAGACTCCTACTTACAGAGCCCAAGTCTGGCCCACATACAACATGATTGTCAGATGTTACTTTTAGATCTGGACCAATTCTGGTGCCCACACAGTAAATATTCAGGCTGCCAGTAAATACTACGTGGGACCCCTCAGTGATGTCACCGGTTGATTTGTGAGCAGCAGTTTTGTAGCCTCAAATTTGTAAATTAGCCATCGCCATCTTGTTTGTTTGGGTTTTTTTTTTTAAACCACAAAAAAACATATTTGGAGGAGAAGGGAGAGCTGAGGAGGAGTGAGGGATGGATCTGACCTGCCCTGTGTTTTCCCTAGCAGGTCGTTAACATCATGTTGTATTGAGGACCACTTGAAACTGGAGGTTAAGACCATAAACTCATTAGGAAAGCATTTGCTGAGTTAATAAATCAAATAAAAAGTCAGAGCATTTTCTCATAGACTTCTTTACTGAGTTCTTCATGCTACAGTCGACTCCTGGTGGTCATTTGATAAAATGCAGCTATTAGGCTCTTCAGTATGGGCCTCAATAACAGCTGGAGTCTCCCCAGAGATAGAAGCGTAAGGGCCAGACTTGGGCTGAGGACATGCTGACATACGTCATCTTTTGGTGGGACTACTTCACCAATTATCGCTCAAAAATGTCACAGTTTGTTTGCCAAAAGCCAATTTTGGGTAATAGTCAGACAACTTACAGTTAAGAAGTTAATAGAGGAGATCCTTTTGGGGTTTGTAACTGTTCCTGTGATGGACGCCGTCTCCAGGTTGTAGATGCTCATCGTGTCATTTGCCACCACAACATATTTATCCCCATCTGGAGACCATTTAACTATATGAGCTTCTGTAAAAGTGAGTAGAGTAAAATTAATTCAGCTGAGGTTGTTTCAAATATCTTTAAACAGTCGGTTCATTAACCTTACTTACTTTGTTTTATGTTTTTGATGAAGGCCGATCTTCCTTTGATAAGATTCCATGTTCTAAAAGGATAAAAACATGCAACAGTCACTTTTGATTTCCTGATAAAGAAAACTCCTACATGATGACTGTGGAGCAGAACTGTGGTTTCTACCTGAGAGTTTTATCTGTCCCAACTGAAAGTGCGAGTTTCCCTGATGGATGGATGGACAGAGATGTGACATGGCCCCTGACAAAAGGAAGAGGATGAAGCTGGTTACTTTGACAATCAGGCAAACACAACCATCTCTATGCTTCTTCTGCACCACTCTGTGTGTGCTTACTTGTGAGCTTTGAAGGACTTGAGACACTCCCACTTCTTTGTGCTCCACACACACAGGAGCCCATCCTCTGCACCGCTCAGTAAATTAGATGATCCATAAAACTCCAGACAGGTGATGCTGCCTGTTGGGTTACAGTGAAATTTTGTCAGATGATCACGTCACAAAAGACTGATTGTGTCTACAGTTTTTAAATGGGAGTTTAAATAGAAGGTAAAAAGTGATCAAGGTGGGTTTATTTGTTTCCTTAGTGATTTTTGTATACTTCTTGTTCCACCAAGAAAATTAAACTGCATGGATAAACATATTGTTATACAGATGTCAACATGCTTCTTGAAAAAAATTCATACATTCATTCAATAACAGTCTAACAGTCACAAGAAGATTGTAAATTTCAAATTGTATCCTTGCTGACCTTACACAAAATAGGATCCTTGCCTCATAATTGCACCCATACTGTTTTCATGTACAAAGTTAAATAACATTGCCATCTTACGTCACACACTTTAAGGAGGAGTGTATTTATTGAAACATACCGGAAACATGTGCAGTCTTGGGGCTGCACAGCCACACAGCTTCTAGTAACACAAAACCTACTTGAGCTGCTCACCATCGTGGTGCAACAGAGCACCGTGCTCAGTTCTCTTCTTCATGTCGTACAGCTGGATGGTCTCATCTTTGCTTCCTGTGACCACAAACCTCTCACTGGCTGCCACAGCTGATATGGAGGCTGTGTGAGCGTGATGTGTGAAGTCTGGCTTGGCTGTCCACTCCTGCAAGACCATAAATAAAGTGAATACATTTGGAAATAGCAGCTTAATAGATCTGAATCCGGGTGTAAACATATTTCTTTAAAGCCAAAGTGACCAAATGCATGAAAAAAAAAACTGATGTTGCCCTCTTCGAAAGAGCAGGAAACACAATGCAGATTAGTCTTGGACAATGACAATTACCACAACTACAAGAAAACCAACTCTAACTTACTGCCTCGTCAGTTTTGATCCGGTAACCAAAGGCGATCTGCTCGTAGCTCCCAGCAATCAGCTCCAGCACAGCCGCCATGCTGCCACCTACAGCTAAAGCTAGGCTAACCAGTTAGCTTCCTGCAAACGTCTTTTTTTTCTGCTTTTTCTAAACTCAAGATTGTCGCCTGAACTCAGCGGCAGTTAGGGCAGGTACGAAAAGAGACCCGCAAAAGGAAACCCCGCAGAAATAAACAACGTAAGCGACTCGGCAAAGCTTTTTAAAGCAGACATGTGTTTAACTTAAACTGTCTCCCAAATGAGCAAGAGCGGAACTCCGAGTCAGACCGGCGGAAACTGCTTTTCAAAATAAAAGCTGGCCTCTGTGAAAACAATGTGTCATTTATAATAACAAGTTTTATCACGTGCAATTTTTATAGATTGATAGATTTATTGATTGATAGATGGATAGATAGATAGACTGATTGATCAAAGAATTGGGTCCTAACATCAGAGGGAGGGACTTGGGTGTTGTTCTGTCTTGTGATTGGCTAAATTTCCTGAAGACGTCATGATTGATGTCTCAAATAACTGTGCTAATAAAACGTTTTTGTTTTTTTGAGGATGTGAGAAGTCGGAGTATACTTTCCACTGAACAGAATCATGGCCAGGAGGTAAGTAGTAAAAGGCATACAAGACACACATTTTTACTTTAAAAAAATGTTCCTTCAGTTTTTCTCCATGCATGTTTTTAATCTGTTGAGTGGAGACACTTTCTTCTGCTTTTGGACCTTTTTTGAAAGACGTGTATTCCTCTGGGACAGAAATGTTTGGTGCAAACAATCTCCACACTGTAACACTCCAGATGGTTTGTGTGTATGAGGTGAAAAATGTTTGTTTTTCCAGTTTTTCTTGCAAATGTCCCACCGACTCTTTGAAGACTGCAGGTTTGGACAGCAGTTAATATCTGGATGTTGTTTGCTGGAGTAAAAAATGGTTCTTTGGACCTGACAGCTGCAGGGTCTGGTAGTGATTAGTAGGCTCAGTTATATAATAGAACAAACAGGATAAATTAGACTAGAGCCAGAATGTGCTGCATTTAAATGCTGCTGCCACTTTGCCTTGTGATAAAGCCAGAACAGAAGAGTTTCTGTCTGACTCCCTTCCTGTCACTTGGCTCTTACTCAACCTCCCCCCCCCCCAGTGTGTCAGTCATGTGGTAGTAAGGGTGTGTCAGTTATTGTGATATTTTGAGATACTTTTCAAGACCATCCTGATACAAAAGTGTCAAACCTGTCCTGAATTGAAGGCCAAATACCAGAGGAAAGTTTTTTTTTTTTAATCTCGTATTACAGCCTAAGCACTGAGCCATGTAGGTGTGACTTAATGATGGAGCTCATGTGGACATTGTTTGGGGCCAAGGTTTGTGTAGTCCATCAAAAAAAGACCAGCAGCACGAAAAATGGAAAACAGAGCATTTGATAGGGAAGTGTAAAAATTGAAAGGACACACTTCCCCTTCATACTGGTGTGTAATCACTTTTAACCCCATTTGTAGGTTATACTAAATTAGATTATTTAAAAGTGTGTGTTTAAGCTTGAGTGGGTCAGTCATGGATAAAAAAATTGTTGAGCAGCATCACATCCTCACATGGTTTATGAAGGGAGAAAACATGTTTATCCTTGACATTTTAAGAGAAAGAGTCCTTTTTACTCAATGTTGTACATTTTTGGTTGTTTTTGTTTGCTATAATTTATTTCATTTTATTTAGAAATTGTTGGCTCACAGCCACACCATCATAAACATTAACACTGCCATCATTAATGTCATGATACACATAGACACGGTCCAAGTTCCACAAATCAGAATGTGAAAAATGCTTGTCTATTTTGAGTCTTTCAGTTTCAGAAACAGACCAAGCCCATTGCACCATGTTTATTTAGTCACTAATTATAATACAACTTAATTCACGTTGTCTCTTTTCTGCGCCTCCTCACAGTCAAACAGCCGACCAGGAGCTCACTCAGGTGCTGAACCAACTCTGGCAGTTAGATGCCAACCGCCTGAAACCGGGAACTGACTACATCATTTCCCTCCAGGTCAGTGCTGGCAGCCTGTCATCATTGCCTCTGCGATGCAAAACATTCACCTTGAGATAAAGGCGCTATTTGCAAAAAAAAATAAAATAAAATAAAATCTAGGTCATTACAGAGCTGTGATGTCACCTGACTGCAGAATTAATCTAATCAGACAATGCAAACACAAGGTGAATGTTGGTGCAAAATTTCAAGGCAATCATAGTTGGGACCTGGAATCATCCAAATCAAATTTCGACCATGTCTTCCTGCCTTGTGGACTTAAAACATGCTCCTTACTGTCTGACTATGTGTTTATTCAGGGGAGGGCAGGTTATGTGGCTCAGGGCAGTAATTATGCCAGAGACAAGGCCAGAGCTCCGCTCTTCACGTACGTCAACGAAGAGAAACTGAAGAGTATCGAAACATACGCACGTAAAGAGCACTCCTTTTTTCCCCCCACCATTACATTTCTTGTTTTCTATCACAACAATTATTAACAACTATTAACAAGCACGTGTCCTTTATGTGCAGATTTCATCAACCTGCTGGACAACTACGAGATGTCCACAGGTGTGTCAGAGAAGGTCACTTTCGACGAGCTTCAAGAGAACCGGCTGTTTATTGACTCCATAGTGGAGACGGACGTCATGAAGGTGCAGTGACTTTGACATCACACACTCAGTCTCTATTACAGAGATTTATTATATAATATATAGCAATGTATTATAGAGATATAGGCATTATAGATTTGGCTTGTAACAATCCTTTGGTTATATCACCAAAAACATACACATCTTAACATGATATCATTTCTTTTTAGAGGTTTTCCACCTTAACCGAAGCATCTAACATAGAAGGATTTTAGCATGAGAATATACATTTTAAGGGAAACTGAATATTCAAATAAAATGCGTGACAGAACAAAAGAGTTTACCTTTAAAAACCTACACTAGAAGAATTTGTTCAATATTATACCAATGAGGACAAAAGTATGAATGTATTACCTTTTATTTTAATTTTGTCTGCTTTAATATATGATCATTTAATAATGTTGTTTAGTTAACCCATTTTCATAATAAGAATTAAAGTGTTACTCTAACCTAACCAAAGTCTGTCTAGCTGGTGTTCTGGATCTTTTATGCTCATCACTCATCGCATAATGCTGAACTTCCCATTTTTCTGAACACTGGACGGATTAATCACTGTTCATCCTTGACTTTGGAAAATGTTTCACCTTGACAAACTTTTTTAATCATTTGTTTGTTTGTTTTTTCAGTATATCTGAACACATTTGTCACTTGTAGGCATTAAAAGTTTTATGTTCTATTTTCTTTTTTCTTCTTTGTAGTGTGCTCACAAGTATCTGGTGAGGAAGGGGCAGTCGCCATCAGACACCACGCAGTTCAAGAAACAGCTGTATGACATCTGGTTCCGCCTCTACCACAGGGAGAGGAGTGGGGGGTGAGTTTGACTGTACTAGCAGGGGGAGCTGCTTTTGCATGAACACACTGTCCTTTAGGTTGGAAGAAAGACGACCAATGAGTTTTATCCCCAATAATCAATAAAGAATTTAAAACGATTATACATGATAAGATACAAAGATTCAGCTTTTTTTTTTTTTTACATTTAAACCCCTCCTTTTCTGTGTATTACATGATTTTGGTTGTTTTTTGCTGCAAACTTATTGTTTCTCTGTGTAACAGATGTGTTCAGAGAGAAATATGAGGGAAATCTAATCCAATTAGAAGATTTGTTATTTCTCTTGTAACTGTATCACATGGGATGGCCATGTGATATCACTTCTTGGAGTTATGCCCAGTTGTCATCTTACGCTTGCTCTGTAAAATGTCTTTTTAATGGAGTCAAACTGTTTCAGTCAGACAATGAGCTCCAAGATCAAAAGTAGGAAGTTTAAAAAAAATAAATGTGATTTTATGGGTTAGTCTTAACTTGGTTTTGTATTTATTGAAAATTTTTTTGACCTTAAAGTTGGTACCGTTTGGTTTTGCAGCTATGGAAAACATTAGATAAGAAAACCCTAATAGGATGAAGGGAGACTTAAGAAACACGTTGCTCAACATAAACAGACTTTATTTTCATTACAGTGAAGATTCGTGTGGATTTGAACACGTGTTTGTGGGAGAAACCAAATTTGACCAAGAGATCATGGGTCTTCACAACTGGGTCCAGTTTTACTTGCAGGAAAAACACGGCCATGTTGACTACAAAGGCTACAAAGCAAGAGACAACAAAGATACAGTAGGAAAATACTCTCTCACCTAGGGCATTGGGAACATATTCAACTCACTGAACTGTATGAGTTCCTTAACGTATTTTATTGTTGTTTTATAGCCTGATGAAGATGATCATGTGCTGAACCTGCAGTTCAGCTGGAAGGGCCTGGTGAAACCAGTCGGCGGCTCTTTCATTGGTGTTAGTCCGGAGTTTGAGGTGGCTTCTTTCACCATCATCTTCCTCATGTCAAATTCGAAGATGACATCTGTGGTAGTGAAAGTGGATGAATACGTGCTGGAGCTGGTTGTGTATCGCCACGGGCGTTCCATTGGCACATCTTTCCCTAAACTGCTCAGCAGCAACCACAGGGATTTGTAAACATCCCACTGCTACCCATTTTACATTTTGTTCATTTCATTGCAGTATAATCTCAAAACCAACCTGGTCCAGGTTCTATTTACACTAAATTTCAGCCTTTAACTATGTATAACAAACAGAATTTGTAGGTTAAGTTGTAGTTTGATATTGATTAATGGAAAGAATAGAAACTGTAGTTAAAGACATTTGCAAAGTAAATAAAATTGTTTGTTCACGAGGCCATGTTTGCATTATTCTCATTGTCTCCTGTAAATTATATTAGATATAACACCAGGATAGTTAGTTATGGATGTTTACATATATAATATATTTTAGAAATTATATTATTTAAGATATAAGAATTTAATTATGCGCCAGTCCAAGTTGACTACAATAATCTTTGATAAATGTTTAAACAATAAACTTAAAATTATTGCCGATGTATTTTGGCCACATCGAAGAAAAAAATATGAGAATAATGTAATTTCACAGGAATAAAGTCATAAATTTAACGAGAGAGAAGTTGGAATATTATGAGAATAGGGTCGTCAATTTAGTGGTTTATTTTAGAAGATAAATACTCCATCTTCCGCCGCAGGACTGTAAACAAAATATCCATGTTCTGGTAAAATCACGCCTTTCCGCAGTCGGGCTCAGGGAGAGCCTTCGCTGCCTGACAGACAAAACTCCGGGGGAAGAACTCCAGGTGACTGACGCGCCCTCTCTCTGCGCATGCGTATTCAAACCACCCTATTATCATGTCAAACCGCAGAAATGAAACAGTTCTTGTGAAAACTACCAGACGAAGTGCAGAACGAGCAGGTAAACACACACACGCTTTCACAGCTGGATAAAACTCTCTGAAATTCCGGCCGGCGGCGGCCGGGAGAGTCGACTTCTTGTTCCCGGATAAACTTTTCTGAGTTAAGAGACGAAGAAACATGGCTAGCTAACGGTTAGCCGCTCGGCTAATGTGTCGGTCAGTTGGCAGCTCGCTGTCTCTTTGGAGCCACCTGACCGATCATCTGATCTGAGCCACCGGGACCAGATCCTGGTCTCAGGCAGTGCTGAGGCTGTGTTTAATGTGTTTGTTTTTTAGGTTTTGCTTGGATCACTGGAGTGTCGCAGAAGTGGTGGTGGTAGGGGAGTGTTGTTAACTAACAAAGCCAAAACAACAACATGTTTGGTAAAAAGAAGAGAGCACCACAGCCCAAAGGCCAGGGAGCTGCTGCAGCCAAACAGGTAAGAACAACTCTGATAATGTCAGCCTGAAGAAACTCACTCACATGCTTTACTTCAACAAAAGTGCTGCAATTTAAATAAAACTATTCCGTCACAAGAAAAAGGTCTCACTCAGTTAAAAGTGAAGAGATATCATCAGCAAAAGTGTTAATTTATCAGAGATTATATAGAAATTGTTTCAGATATAGCTAGAAGCTACATTTCATTTGTACCTTCAAGTTAGAGGCCATCAGATTGCAGAAAAATAAGTCAGCTTTTGTACATTCAGAAGTTACACACAATAATACATGATAGTAATATTTGAAACAAAAACAAAGAAATGGCAGAAACAAATATTTGGCTACACAATCAGTGCCTTTTGGTTCAATGAGAGGAGATTTGAGTCTTCATTAGCCATGTTATCAAACTAGATTTGCTTTATTCTCTCTCAGTGATAAAGAAACGCATATCCTGACTTTGACATTATATTCCCCTCAAATGGAGCAGTACAGACTTTTGCAGTCAGAGAATTAGAGTTTTAGAGAATGTGGTGGATGATTGTTATTAATATTACATTACAAACCAACATTAGCCAATTAAGAGTAAATTATAATAGCCTTTAACTAGACTGCAAACTATAATGATCCAACATATTGTATTTCTCATTATTTATCATTGCACATTTATAATTCATTGCTGCAGACTTGTGGAGGAGGAGGGTTGGTTTGGGTTGGGTTTGACAGGTGGATTTATTGTCTATTGAGGTTTTTCTATATGTGCACAAGGTGAAAAAAGCACCAAATCATTTCACAGTAATTTTTTAATGACCTATTTGAGCATGGTTTTTCTGTAGTAGCCATTTAAAATTAAACTAGTTTAAATTGCTATATATAGAGTTCGATAGTTTAGTCAAATGGTTCTTAACTTACCTCAGTAGGGTCACAAGATAAAACCAAGGGAGTTGTTAGATAATTAATAGGATAGGGAAAAAACTACTTTAAGTTTAAAGTAAGATAAAATCCAAATATTAGTTAAATTTCAAGTACTTCTAAATTCTACTCAGGAAACTGTCAAGACTACCTGAATGATGCACTGAGTTCCTTTCTGGTATTTGAGGGAAGTTAATTTTTATGCTCCCTGGTTTCAGATGGGTCTGTTTGTAGACCTTGACCCTGAGGAGATGATGATGGGTATGGAGGAGAATCTGGACGACCCAGATTTGGAGGCTGAACTTGCTGCTATCACTGGAAATAAACCTGCTGCCAGAGGGAGAGCCAAGCAGAAGGGGAAGAGTGAGTGTAGTGGTTATGATTAACCACCATTATGATAGTCCTAAACATTGCAATTCCTTTACAATATACAGTGAACACATTTGTGTAATGTGCTCTGTTACTTTCGTTTGTATTATGACACTACTGTGTTGCTGAAAATGTCTTATTGTGTAATTATTTATTTACTCCATCATTTTGATTCCTGTGTGTTTGTGTTAAAGGCCCTTTACCCATGGAAGACATTGCTAGAATGGCTGATGAGTGTATGAGGGATGTGGATGAGGATGAAGATGATGATGTGGAGGATGATGAAGATCTCTTGGTTAGTGTTTGTGTATAATTATCTCTGCTCTCATAACAGCATTTGTGTCTATTAATATTTCAAGTTTCCGGAGTAGAAGGCCATTTACCAGACAAGTGTTTTAAATTGATTAGAACTAATTGAAGTAGCTCTACAAACTGGGTGCGGACATCTAGCAAAATGCGTATTATTAAAGTTCAAGTTAACAGAAAGGAACCTGATTCCATACTTAACACGTATAAGGAACATTATACCTGTTATTAGAATACATGTATCCATCTCAGAGCGCTGAGTCAAACTGTCAAAGTTGGCTTTTGATCAGTTGTTGTATTTTTCCCCATCAGGCAGAGCTACAGGAAGTGGTGGGTGAAGGGCATGCTGAGGATGTTGCAACTGTTTCCGCCACATCTTCAGTCGCTGTTGAAAATTCTCAACTTGAAACAGAGTCCCCACCACTGCCGGTACCACAAACACTACTCTCTGCCAGACTTGCCATTAATTTCATCAGTCACCAAAATACATGTCAGTTTGCATATTTTTTCTGCTGGGAATAGGAGGAGCTCTTTTCCTGTGGCTGGCTCACACAAATACCTTACTCCTTATATCCTAAACTCTGCCAATTTGTATTATTTTAAGTATAATCCCCTCAAAATAATAGTTATTATTGTGTGACCCTCAGAATATATGCATGTGAATATTTTCCACTATTGCTCCTAAGTCTGGATTCCTTGATATTCATCTTGTCTGTTTCGGTCCTATTTAAAAAAATAATCTTTCACTACTTTGCATATTTGAATTTAGTGATTTAAAGATGAGATGTGCAGAAATTGCAGTTAAATTTTCTTGTATTTTTGATCTCAGAAAAATACTTTTTTCGCAACCCCTTGTGAATAATGATACCACCTTTGCTATGTTTTGGTGCTACAATTATGAAGAAGCAGGAAGTTGAGGTTTCCTCAGCTGCCCCTGGCACCCTGCAGCACACCTTGGAGGAGAGAGTGGCCATGTACAAGATGGCCTTACAAAATGCCAAGAGCGCAGAGGAGACATCCAAAGCCAGGAGATTTGATCGTGGTTTGAAGGTGGGTGAGACTACTGCCTGATCGGAAAATCAAGGTTGAAAATTTCAGGAATGTTTCCACAATAAGTTATTTTCTGTTATTTTTATAAAATAAGATTTGTTGTACAAGTTGGCAGTACAGTCTGCTTAAGATACTAAAGATTGTGAACTGAGGATGGTGCACATATAAACTTGTTAATATGTGTACATGATGTTTACACAAGATCACAGCAGTCTCCTGTAACCTACAGAACTGATCTGATGCTGTTCTGAGATTCTGGGTCTGATTGAGGCTTAATCATGTAGCTGAGTCTCTCTGATGTTTCCTCTAACACTAACTACAATCTGATCTTTCAGTCAACAAAACCTTATCATTACAGTGAGCAGGAGTTTGCATTAACACAGCTAGTGCCATGTTGTTACTCTTGTAAAATGGTGTAAGTAAGTGAGTTGGTCATTTACATGTCACACTTGTCTCCATACATGTATTTTTTTGTCTTGAGTTACGTACTCCTAAACTCTGTTTTCAATCATTCTGTTTCTTACTGTTGCTCTCTGCAGACTTTGGAGACGATGTTAGCTGCTGTGAAGAAGGGGAGGCCTGTGAACGAGGCAGAAATTCCTCCTCCTGTTGCCACTGGAACATCTGCCCCTCGGCCCCCTGTTCCTGCACGGCCTGCTCCCCCTGTGCCATCGCCTCCTTCAGATCAGCAGGAGGAGTCGGATGCCACAACGCCACCGCCGGCTATTCCAGAGATTGTTGCGCCTGCCAGTGAGGAAGAGCCAACATCATCATCTGCCGAACTGCTGCAGACCAGTCACACAGATGGTCAGCTTTGTCTTGCATTACACAGATATATCAGTCATAATGTGGGTTATTAGAGGAAGTAAGCAGCAAATGAAGGCAGGAAATGTTTTAAATGCACTCCCCATTCCTCAGGGCAGTGATCGAAGTCATCTGTTGATATTTTTGCCTCAGCTATGACATGTCAAAAGATTGATTTAACAAATGAATCATAAGTTTCTTAGAATATTAATAGCTCTCTTATTTATTTTAATATCACAGAAGACTATCTCTGGGCTCTTGATTATGGAAAAATTTTTAAATTAGAGATGGAGGGGTTATCTTCTTAAAAAAACAAAAAAACAAGTATCTTCTGAATACGTGATGAATGTGGCCTTTCTCTGTGGTAATTGTTTTGTGTCCCATGAACCCACAGCCAGCGAGACAACCAAGACAATGCTATTGGAGAGGCAGAAAGAATACAAGATGGCTGCTCTGAGAGCCAAGAAGCAGGGAGATGTGGAGCAAGCTAAACTTTACTTCAAAACAAGCAAGGTAAGGTACACAGCTTCAGACCTCAGTGATTCACAGAGGTTTGTTTCAAACCTCTGTGAAAATTTGCATCCGTGGTGCTGTGTTTAGCGTACAGGGCATTTGATGGTCTTAACGAGTCTTCAGAATTGAGTTTCTTTAAAAAGGCATTAGGATGTGTTAGTATAAAAAGGCCTTAAACGAGGCTTAAATTTGATTTACAAAGCGTTTAATATGTCCTGTTGCCTCCTGGTATGAATATGACTCTCCTTAAAATATTTTTTATTTTTTCATTTTGTGGTTGCTAGCATTTCCTCTTCATATAATGATTTTAGCACAATGTCAGGGTCCTAATGTAATAAGAAATTTTCTTAATAGTAGACTAATATGTAACCTGAAACTGCATTGTAGAATCTGGACCTGGAGGAGTTTTTTATTTTTGAAATTGGAAAAATATACATTTCTTTTTGATTTGAGCTAAATAATTGGCTCTTCACATTGTTTTTATTAGTGTAACCTGGATAATGATTGCATCTATCATATTTCAAGAGTGTATCTATCACGATAAGCTAAATACAGCCTGAGCCTGTTGTTGCACATTCTGCAGGATTTCTCTCAAGTATGTGAAATATGCCAACAATTTGGATGCTGACAAAGACCATCATTATCTTTCACACTGTTGGGATTTGTTGTATTTTTTGGCGCAGAGGTTCGATGCAGTGATCGAGGCGTTGGAAAAAGGACAAGCGGTTGACCTGAGTGGCCTTCCTCCATCTCCAGAGCAGGGTGAGGAACCTTCTCATACTGTGTTTTTATTGTAGTATCATACTGTTGAGCGAATTGAATTAATGTAACTCTCAAACAGCTGAAAATGATTCAGTTATTGACGTGATGAATGAAAGTCGAATAACAAGCAGAAAAATCTAACACAAATAAAAAAGTCTCGCAAAAGAAAAGAGAAAAAATTAGCATGGAAACCCAACGCAGCTCAAAAAGTCCTTACAGGAGGGGAACGTCAATGATCATCAATACAAATCTTCAAAAAAAAAAAAAAAAAGACCAGTCAGGCCAGTTAGCAAAAATCTACAGTATCTGTTTCTGTGGGATCAGCTCATCTCATCTTTCAGGAGGAGGCTCAGTTCCAGTGACAGAACTTTCCTCTGGTCAAAACACGCAGGTCACACAACCGGTTGCTGCAGCTCAAGGTAAAAACTATCTAAACATTTAATTACTATATGTTCAAGCTACTGTTGTTTTGGTGGACTAGGTTTCATTTTGACCTGTCATGCAGGTCTGTTTCAAATCCCCCCTCATGTCTCTTAACAGTGTTTATATTTATCAGCCAATGTCACCTTGAGGTTTTACATAAGAGGTGACTTCAAAGTGGCGGAAACACACCGCTTGCCTTATGCAGGGTATAGTTTCAGGCAAGCCTGAATCTCCAAACAGTGCCTTCAGATTTGGATTTAAATAGTTTCTTTATACACCAAAATGTTTATGGATATTGTAAGAGAATAGAACAAGCTATTTGTCAGTTAGGCCATGTGACAGTGTGAAGGTGAAACAGAAAATCAGACTTTGGTTATATTCATCTGTCCACACCAGCAGACGTGTTCTTGATGCTTTTTAAGTCTATTAAGTCTTTTTAAGTCACTATTATTCTTCAGTGAGATTCTTTCTGGTTGAATATTTTTGTGGTAAAAGTTTTGTATAGCTGATTGTATGAAAACTGTGCTGATGCATTTGAGAACATTTAAAAGCCAATTTTAAAGTGGTGCATTTTAAGTTCGTCTGGTAGCCACACTGGTTGCTTGGCTCCAGGGATCACACTGAATAATAAACTCTTCAAACTAATTACTGCTGGATTCAGTGCAATGAAAACTACTATTGAACGTAGAATAAATCCTTCTTGCCTTTTCCTGTAGCACCACCATCAGGTCAAAGTGCTCTAATGTGTTAAACTAAGATGTCAAAGCCGATGAAAATGACACCAGATATTATAATGTTAGCCCCCAAGTGCACTTTAATACAATTAGTTTTCAGGTAACTCTCACAACCAAACAAAAAGAGACACTGACAGATTGCTAACAGTTCTGTCTCACTCTCAGCCCCTGCAGCTCCATCAGTCCCTGCTGCTCCCAAAGACGTGCTGGAGGCTCTTGAGCAGAGAAGAGCCAAATATGTGGAGGCGTCCGCTCAGGCTAAAGCCAGCGGAGACGACCGTAAGGCTCGGATGCATGACCGCATCGCCAAGGTACGCTGAGACAAGACCGTCCTGGTGATTTAGAGCTTAAAACAAAAAGGATCTGAGGTCATTCTGTTTATTGTTTTCATTATCAATTATTATTCAAAGTTTAAATATTAATAAAAATTTATATATAAGTTAAAACAATCTTATTCTTAGAGCCAACAGGGAGGGCATCAAAAAGCGTTTTATAAAAATATCTTACATATATGAAAAAGAAAATAGGCAAATAACCTAATATTTGAGAAGCTGGAATTTGACATTTGATACATTTTCTTAAAAAATGTCGATTCACTGACTGATTAGTCGATGAATAGTTTCAGCTGAATTACAGATAGACCACATTTTTTTGGAACGGTAAAGAAAGTGTGAAGTTAAAAAACTGTTATGAGTAAGAATCAGTCTTTTAGTTGCTTTGTTCATGCCCAGTAACAATGTCATTCGTACTTTTGCAGCATTTGTTATGTTTATAATTTCTAAGATCTGAAACGATTCATAAATAAGAACAAACCAAATACTGTGGCATAACTTACCTCTGTTATTGTCTTTTCTTCCTGCAGCAATACCAGAGCGCCATCCGAGCTCACAAAGCAGGAAAAGCAGTCGACTTTGATGAGCTGCCAGTTCCCCCTGGTGAGATTCTTTTGTGATTTGTGTTTTTGTGTTGACGCTGTAATTTTGAAGTTACTTGTGGCTCTGTAAAATTGCATTTGTCTTGTGTTTATCCTTCAGAGTTATAATCATAGTGTATCACCAAACATTGTGTCAGTTATTCTCTTTATCACTGCACAAAATCTAAATGTGCCAAATTTATTGTGTAATGTTTAAGGACTCTTGTTTGAACAAACTTCCTTTCTTTATTTATTTTACAGGCTTTCCACCAATCCCCGGCCAAAAGGCTGCAGGGGCTGAGCAGGGGTTTGTAGCTGCTCTGGAGGCAGCCAATAAGCTCGCCACTGCTGATGCAGAAGGGCCAGATGAAGAAGAAGACGAGGAGAAAGAAGATGAGGTGTGTGTTAGTATTACATGATTGTTTTTGTTAGGTGTTTGGGAATGAATGGTTGTTTCAGTGTCTTGACTCACGTGTCTGTTTTAGTCAAAGGCTGCCGTTCCAGAGGAGCCAAAGAAGCTCATGTTGGACGTCTCCACTGCAGAGCAAAGACGGAAAAGGACTCCTTCAGCTTCACCTGACAGATCAGCTTCGAGGGAAGGACTCTCCCCAACAGGTCAGTCAGCGATTATTAATCCTTTTAATTAATTTATCCTGAGAATCACAAAGAATTGTTTTACTCATTCTTACATATCAAATGTGACAGTAAATTACTAATGTTCAGTAAAAACAACCAAACTTCCTTTAACCTAATGAAGTATTTCCTCCTTCGTATATATTTTATATATATAATTTCCAAAAGGTCCCAACATGTTCTGCCCAACATGGGACACTCAGTTCAGCCTCATGTTTAACTGAAGCTGTTTTCAAAAACATTAGATGTTGATGGATTTTAGGTAAGCAGATACTGACGCAGATATTGACTCAAAGTGTAACAAATCTGTCAGCCATCAGGCAGCACAACAGCGTTGTGGCTTTTAACAATGTAAATAAGAGAAACCTCTAACTACATCTAATTGTTTGGAAGCATTTTAGCTTTAGTCATCTTTATTCGTCTCTCTTTGCCCTCCAGCTGTTCAGCAGTTAGAGTTCCTGGAGGGTCGGAAGAAGCAGTATATGAAGGCGGCGCTGCAGGCGAAGCAGAAAAACGACATGGAGCAGGCCAAGAGTTTCCTCCGCACCGCCAAGGGCTTCGACCCGATGATCGAGGCAGCGCGCAGCGGAAAGTCTGTGGACATCGGCACGGTCAGGACAGAGTACATTTACCTTCTGAATATTGTGAATATGACTTTTGTTATGTTCTAGTTGAAGATTGTACTTAATAATTAAAAATGTTACATTTCAGTGTCTCACATTTGGATAGTTTTCCAATACATCATCACTGGACAGATTATTTGCTGGTGAATGTTTTAGCCCTGAAATAAGTTTTACATTTGTGCCGCCAGAACGCAAAATATTTAACAGAAAAACAGCAGAAAATTTTTTAAAAAAATGTAAAATCCAGAGTTTAATTAAAGCAAAAATAAAAAGTACATCAGGATTTATCATTTATTAGTCAATAAAAGAGATTTAGATTTTTAAAAAATGATAAAGTTGATGGGAGTAGTGTGCTCTACTCGTAGGTGCCATCGCCCCCTGGTGATGAAGACGATGACTTCATCCTGGTTCATCACAGTGACGTGCAGATCTCAGAGAAAGCTGAGCAGATTTACATACAACTGGCCAAGATCCTCAAAGAGCAGTATGAGGTAAAGCAGCAGCATTCTTTAACCCGCTCAACATTTTGATTGTTATAAAGAAATAAAGTCTTCATTCAACAGAAACAGGATGTTTAACAATAAACATATAAATGTACAATAAATGTATAAATGTATACACATTAATTATAAAGGGGAAAAGAATCAGGTGACAGCCAGATGAAAGTTTCTAACCACAAACTCCACATTTTAAAAACTGAACTGGCCAAAACTTCACGTCTCATCACGTCTGAAGACATACCTGTAATGTATTTTGCTTTCAATGTTACCTTCTGTCTTGATTTATTCTAAAAATAATATCTTTAAATGTGTGTATGTGTTTCCTCTGGCGGCACCGGGGTACTTTCCATTGCCATGAGAATCTTAAATCTTTAGAACTTGACATTTTTAGCTCTCTAAATGAATTCACATCCACCAGAAGCTTAGTCTTTCTGTTCCCAGTCTGGTTTCCATGCACTGTTTGTGATTCTCCTGGCTCGTCTCCTTTAGAAATGTATGACTCACTCCAAGCAATTCACACACCTGGGGAACGTCTCTGAAACTACAAAGTAAGACTCCTGTGTCACCCGCAGTTTTCATTCAGTTTAGGTTTAACTCCCAGCTCAGTTATAATTCTGCATTAGGGCTGGAACTAACGCCAACACTTACTGTCCACTCTGTTAGTAGAGCAGTCCAGTACAGCTGTTCTGTCATAAAGTCCACTTCAGTCAGTTCTGTTTTAGTTGTAGACTTCACTGAACTGAAGAAACATATTGCTATTTTCATCAGCAATATATTTATATATATATGTCCACTTGCCTTATATTTCAGAATTTAGTTGGATGGATTTTCAGTTAACCGTCTGTAAACTTTGCGGTTTATTTATTTTCCTCTTTATATTTTGATAAATATGTCTCCTTATTAGTTGGCTAGATCTAAATCGTGAGTGAACAACAGCTTGTTGTAATAAAGTCAGTGATCATGTAGTGTTCACTGACAACCTCTCTGTGTGCGTGCTTTTGTATCCTCCAGGTTTGAGAAGATGGCTGAGAGTTGTAAGAAGAGTCTGGAGGTGTTGAAACTGGCCCAGTCGAGGGGGCTGCCTCCTCCTAAACATCACTTTGAGGAAAGATCGTTTCACACTGTCCGGTGAGCCACGTTCAGGAAGTCTGATGTTTTGTTTATGCCGTAAAAGTTAAAATTTATAAAGATGGCAGCAAATATTAAAATACAAACAATTTATAATTCATGAAATCTTAGCGTTCAAAACTTAATGAAATGTTCAGGCCTAAACTGACTCTGCAGATCAGTTGTTAACTGATAACATGTGCTGTCCACTGAATGAAATAAAATGTGCCTACGAGCACCAAAGGTGACTTTAGAGGAA
This sequence comes from Remorina albescens, assembly GCA_034769265.1. Classification (NCBI taxonomy): domain Eukaryota; kingdom Metazoa; phylum Chordata; class Actinopteri; order Carangiformes; family Echeneidae; genus Remorina; species Remorina albescens. The sequence goes on along the minus strand of CM068478.1, from coordinate 4,357,794 downwards.
GACATCAACCGACACTTCAACCTGTGGTGGAAATAATCTGCTTCAGAGTCGTGCTTTATGGTTGTGTAGCACAGGACACAGGAATCATGTTTTTAAAACAGGACAATAATGCAGCAGACCTCAAGTCCCCTCTCCTTACCACAAACTTCAAGGTAGAGCTTTTGAAATTCTGTCGTTGGATCTTAAACGTGAGATTGTAGGAGCAGCCTAAAATATCCCAGAATCTGAGCTGATCTGCAGGAAGAGAGGAGCAGAAATCATGTAAACACATGTAAACACATGTAAACACTAATGTCTGTCTGCTGTAGGAGCTGCTTTTACATCTTTTTGCTCAAAGAAGATTTTGCATTCTCCAAATCTCACATGAAGAATAGAGCTTTTTAAATTTTGTTTGTGATGGCTCCATCAACTTATGAATTACTCATCATTTGCTGTTTTCCTCTCCTCTCACTTTCCTCTTTCTTTTCTACCGCCCTTTCAGGATATTTCCAGAGCTGAGCAGCACTGACATGGTTGTTGTTATCATAAAAGGGATGAATCTTCCTCCACCGAGTGGTAAAAAAAACCAAACATATCAGATCTGCACAGCACAATATGTCCAAACAAAGGCAGCATGTCCTGGAACAAACATCCAGGCTTAATATGAAATGTGCTATTTTCTGCTTTAAATTCAGATTTTACAGTTGAACATTTTCTGCTACATTTACATTTCATAGATTTCGACTTGTTTTCTGCCTTAAGTACAACCAACAATAAAGCTCCAAGTTCTACAATAACTATGACGTAAACACTGTAAAAGCACTTAGTTTGATGTTTTCTGATAACCTTTTTTTCTTTTTCTTCATCATCTTCTCTCAGGAATCCAAACGAACGATCTGGATGCCTATGTGAGGTTTGACTTCCCCTACCCGAGCAACGTAAGAGTCTCTTCTGGTTTCTCAGCTGCTGTGAGCTGCTGACATGATGTGATTCACACCAGTTGTTTTGTTTTGTCACCTCCAGGAGCAGCCTCAGAAACACAAAACAGCCGTCATCAAGAACACTAACTCCCCAGGTCAGGCTGCAGGGAACTTTTCTGTCCAAAGCAAATTGGATTTTTTTTTTTTTTTAAATAAATGTTAGCTCTTCGGGGAGTGCATCTGTTCACCTGTCATCTTTTCCAACCAGAATACAACCAGAGCTTCACACTGTCAATCAACCGCAACCACCGCAGCTTCAGGAGGGTGGTGACGTCTAAAGGCCTCAAACTGGAGCTGCTGCACAAAGGGTGAGTCACAGACAGATCATCTCGTTTGTTTGTCAGGTCCAGACTGTGACGGCGATGTTACTGCTGTGGTGTCTCACAGGGGCTTCCTGCGGAGCGACAAGCCCATCGGGACGGCCCACGTGAAGCTGGACAAACTGGAGTCACAGAGTGAAATCAGGGAGATCGTCGAGGTGAGTTTAGTTCGAAAAAGATTTGGAAGATTGACATTGATGTACTTTTTTTTTTTTTTTTTTTTAAGGTAATGTGGTGACCTCAGTGTTATTGTAGCTCCAGGATGCTCCTGTTTGACTGTTCACGTGTAAACGTCAGTGTTTTGTCCCGTCAGGTGATGGATGGTCGTAAGCACACGGGGGGGCGTGTTGAAGTGAAGGTCCGACTGCGGGAACCCCTGAGCGGTCAGGACATGCAGACGAGCTCCGAGCGCTGGCTGGTGATCGACTCGTCACAGGTAGCGCCGCTCATGTTTTCGTAGAATTATGATGTCAAAAGACCTGAGATGATCTAAAACTGATGTTTTTTAACTTCAAGGTTCTTCTGTAGACGGAGATTTATGACAACCGACAACATACAGGTAATTAATTCTATAAGTTAGAATATAAGTGAAGTTGGAGGACAGACTTTTGGAGACTGAATATGTGGTTTGATGATGGTTTATACTTTTGTCCTCCAGATAAACTCAATCAAAAACACTCAGATGAGGAAGAGGTGGAGAGAGGAAGGTGGTTCAGAACTAAGGATGATGGTCTGGTTCAGAGCGGACTCAGACCTACACGGGTCTTTGACTTTCTTAAACTTTTTGCACACTTGCAAGACACTCGAGCTCCCTCGCACACAGCAGTCTGCCAGGAGGAGACCTGGAGCCGGCTCACGGTGAGTCAGCTGGCCCCCGGCCCAGAAGCGTGGACCTCGAGTCTCGTCTTTAGGAGGAGCTGCTGTGGGGTCGTCTCTAGGGCACCAAGCTGAAAGCTCTCTATGAGATATTAATCAGAGAAAAACACTCAGAATGTCCCGAAGAGTCGACGGCTCCTGGAGGACAGAAGTGTGTCATGTACTGTCATTAAGGGGCTCAGTGTCGAGCTTCCCTGATCCTGCTGCCCACCATGACTTTAGTTATATTATATCAAAGAATGTGTACATATTCCTCATATTATAGAGCTCTGGTATCTAGAACTGCACCTATGCACTAATACCAAAGTAATCACTGTTGCTGTAAAATCCCGCAGATTTGAAATCGCCTTTTGCTGCCAAACCTGCAATAGCAAACAACACGAGAGTTTAACGTGTGACGTTTTTTAGTTTTTATTATTTTTCCAAACAATTCATGTGCTTCTCAGTGATAATGTCAGATGGACGCAGCAGCGTCACGTGTTACAGGAGTAAAGCCACGGTGTGATGATACTACAGAAGGTACGACTATAAGCCCACACTCCTTATTGGCACCTTCCACTTTGTCTTTCAGCGGGTCATTGTAGGTGTTGGAGTTTTGTCTTGTTTACACTGAACAGTTTCAGCCTAGAAATAAAGCTAAATATTAATTTAATCTTCACACAGATTTATTATTATTATTAATTTCTAAATAAATTATAACGTTATCCTTTACTTATAGTCGTAGGACAATATTAGTTGGACTTTTTGGGAAATGTCCTCACTTTGATGAGGAGGTCGATGGTTCTCCTGTCTGAGTGTTAAATATGAAGCAGGAGTTTGTGCATAGTTAACCTAGCTTAGCATAAAGATGAGAAACATGCACCAAAGTCAAAAAATAAACCCATTGAGGCCTCTGAAGCTCAAAATCATGTTTCCCTCATTAAATCTGGACGGGCTGAGGAGACTTTTCCAAAATGTCTTTTTTTTTTTTTCCCTTCTTCTTCCTTTCAAATGTGTACAAACTTTTGTTCGTTTGTTTGTTTGAACTATGCATCAGTTTTCTCATAAAGTGGAAACTGAGTCTTGGGATTAACCCCTCTGTGTTTTAAAGGGTCAGTTTACCCAAATTACAAAAATACATTTCCTAAATGAGGGATAGTTAGCTGTAATAACTCATTCATTAAATGTTTACTTCTGTCCTCTTACTGAAGTTAGGTGGACAAAAAACTGTTTCTAAAAAGTGGCCCTTTTACATTTCTTTAAAGCTGCTCTAATCAATGTTGAGGTGTCACATGTTGCAACAATTAGCTGACTATGAATCTCTTGTTTAGCCTAAAGTAGAAAAACAAAATTCAATTTCACTGTCACAGAAGTTTTGACATTTACAAATCAAGCTTCATCCAAATATGTTAACAGCAGTCTGTCACTTTAAAGTGTAATTAATGGACATTTATCACTGAGCCACTGTTTCATGAATCTGATGTTTCACAGGTGAAGTGCACTTAATGTTAACGGGAGGTGAAACACTAAGAAACATTCGAGCACAACGGAAAGACTCGATAAGGGATTTGTTGGCTGCAGGTCTTCTAAAACGTTGGAACTGGATCCAAAATCCAGAGTTTTATCTTTTATCTTCCAGGTAATTGTTTTCTCTTCGGAGTTGAACCAAAAAAAAAAAAAAAACAAAAAAAAAAACCCAAAACAAAACACACAAACAAACAAAAAAACCCCAACCTGATCAGTAAACACTCAGAGAGGCACATTAAGTGGAGACAAAAAATAGAGCTGAGACTGAACTTTAAAAATCTCTATTCAATAATTTGTGTGAGCTGCCCCTTTAAAGTTTCACTGATGGCCCGTGTTGTCCACAGAAGCCATAGGAAAGGTACTGAGCCAACAGCTTTACCTCAACGCTGTCTGCAACCTGATTCAGCTGCCAAATCTTACTGCGGTCACAACATTTGTTTTTATTCCACGAAGCACTTTTCAGGACAAACCACCACGAATCAGTGCGACTGACATTTAGCACGGATGAAAGCATCTGATTTTGTTATAATGTCGGGATCGCCTGCGTTTACAAAGATCGATGATGTCACCATGTAAAGATTTCCGGAAATGCTCCAAAATGATTTTGTTTTTCCAATCGTGGACTGAATTTCTTTATCCTGCTTTAAAATGTTCCATTAAAAATTAGTTGTTTTAATTTTGCACTGAAGTGTTTTCTAATATTTCTTTGGGTAAAATAAAAATTTAACCAAAAGCAAAAGCTCATTTCAGTTTTCTAGAAGTTTTTTATTTTACATATACTACAGTTTTTTTCATAAAGACCACTTTTCTTGACATTTGTAGTGTAAAGAAAAAAAAAAGTTCAGGGTTTTTGGCTTTTCAAACATTTCTGACCAATGTTTGTTAAAAAAAAAAAAAAAAATTAACAAAATCAAGTCAATAACTGAAAGAGCAGATGTCTGTTGGTTTGCTCTCTTCTGTTTGCATGCAGTGTTTTAGCTTTGAATAGTAACATCTTACAACTGAATGCAAAAAAACCCAAAGAAATGCTACTTCCTGTCGGACAAATTGCACCTTTTTTTGGGGGGGGGGGGGGGGATCCACAACATATTGCACACGTCAGATAATGCCAAAAATAACAGGAATAAAAACATTTTAACAGAATAATCGTAGTCCGAAAAAGGAATCCTCATGTCTCCGCTTCATTGATGCTGATTTATAAAAACAGAACTGCTGAACGTCACACAGTGAAGACACAGTGATTCAGCGACACCAGCTCTGCTACGGTCACAGTAGGCTGACCCAGAGCCGGTGACCTTTGACCTCAACACTTTAATCAGCGTTACTAGCGTTACTTTGCTACAGTAGCTCGTAGAATACGTCAGATTGAGTAATAAATTAATACAGAATCAGCTACAGGTCTAATTTAAACTGGAAGCGTCGGCTCTTCTGCAGATTTTCATGTGATTGTCGGATTCTCACTTGATGAGACAGTTTTTCTCCGATAAACGAAGGAAACCTCTGAGCTGCTGCAGCTCCGTCTGCTTTCAGATCAGCACGATTAAAGATGCAGGTGGTTTTTGGTGACAGAAACAAAATCGCTTCTTGTTGCTGATTTGAAGAGAAACATGGAGGAATACATTCTTAGTTTTTAGTTGTTCCAGGTCCACGTTGCTGTACGAGGGCTCCAACAGCCTGATCCTTTAACAGATACACAAACAGCTGAAGCCTCTGAAGACAACACGTCGGGTTGACGGGGTTTCCTGCTCAGGTCTGGTGCAGGATGGGGGTGATTTTTTTTGGGGGGGGGGGGGTGATCAGTCATAGAAAATGTGAGATGAAATACATTCAGCTTCAGGTCGATCCTGGATCTTTAGACACTGGACTCTTCATTTGTCTTCCAGGACACAGTGGCACTGACCCCGACGCTCGCGTTAGCTCCCTCAGAAATGGCTTAGAATCCAGTTCATATATATTTTTTTATATATAGCTTTACATCTTCAACTGTTATTCTCTTTGTATGATTAAAAAGACACCAAAGTAACTTGAGAGGTTTTTCCAACCGCTGCTGGACGAACATCGCACACTGACGCTTTGAAGTTGATTGAGATTAAAAAGTTTCCCCTCCGTTTCAGCTTTATGTACAGATTGTTTGAGTTTATCAATAAAGCATTGGAACCTTTTTTTATCAGCTGTCGACCTAAAAGGACACGAGGGCTTCTGTCTGACTTCAGGGTTACGTGCCATCTCATGTCACTTCAGTAATACTGTCAGCAGATATCTGGAGGCTACAGGTGATATACAGTATAACGGAGGAGGAACCGTTCTGCCTACAAAAATATGTACAAGTCGAAGCATTTGTCCGTGAAGTAAAGCGTCTGGTGGTGGATGAGTAAAGCTTAAAAGGTGAAGCTGAGATGTCCAGTTTAAATCTTTTCCCCTAAATGGTTCCTCGCTGCAGGCACTGAGCACCATGGTGCAAAAAAACAAAAAAAAACAAACAAACACTAGATCACCACACAGAGAAAGCTCCCTCCTCATTCCACCATCGGCTGTTTTCCTTCATAGAAAAAGGTCCAAACGATACGAGTCTCCCTTCAGAGCGTCGGTGCTACACAGAGGCCTCTGAGTTCAGTGCTGCCACAGTGACGTTAGACTGACGGTGAACGAGACGCCGAGGAGTGTCGTGACATCACGTCCGTCCAGGTACCCACAACGCGTCGTGTTCACGGCGAGGACTTCTTGATTGCTGCGTTTGGGATGATGCAAGTTTCACTGATCGCTATGATTTACTTTTTTTTTTTGGATGGTTGCTCTTTTTCCACAAATTAAGTTCTCACAGTCTCAGAATGCAACTTCATTGTTACAACTCACATCCATTTTAAAAAATTAACTATTTTAATAATCATTTTATGGTTTAGGTCAATTTTAGGCCAGAATAAATGATCAGCTGACTTTATTTTACACTAAACTGAATTTCTGTGGCTTTTGGACAAAATTAAAAATTCACTTGACGCCACTTTCAGCTCCAGGAAACGTTCGTCTTACGTTTAAATTTTCTACTTTTAGAAAAAACTCAACAGATTAATTGATAATAAAAAAATAATCATTAGTGGCAGCTTTACTTGTTCATTTAACTTGAACAACTGAGCTGCATGACTGTCAGATCCGTCTGAGCCACTGAAAGGAGTTTTGTGGCAGGTTTGTTGTTACTTGTGTCAATAAACTACATCCGCATGATTAATTAAAAGATTTGATGAAACTGAAATGCATCATGCCAACAGGCGCCTGGCTAATGAAGCAGTGTATTGTGGGTAAAAGGACAGACTCGGTGTGACGTGACAGACGCCCCTGCTCTGAGCGTCCTCCGGGGCAGGAAGGACGGTGGCTGGATGCATAGGTTCGACTGGAGGGATGCTACCTCACCTGGCACTGCACAGTTTTCAGGCTCTTTTGAAGTGCAATCGGTTGAAGGGAGATGCCGAAGGGATGGACGATGTCAGAAGGTCAAAAAAAGAAGATGTTTGAGGTTGAAGCTCCAGGTCGGGGAGATGTGTCCGGCTCCTAGGAGATGATCTCCAGGATGTAGAAGACCAGCTCCATGACCACGGGGCCCTCGCTGAGCTGACACGCCCCGCTGTGGATGACGGGGATCAGAGCGCTGTCCAGGTCGCTCAGGTATTGGGGCAGGAGCGGCTGACCGTTACTTCCTGCCAGGTAACCCACCTGTGACGACACAGACAGATGTTAGACCGATTTTAATGGTTTAATTCGTTTAACTGAATGATGCAGACAAAACTTCCTGCAGTTAAGGAACAACATAAACTGACGTGTGAGCAGCTGCCACGAGCTCGTACACAGATCATGAACCACGAAGTGCCTGGTTTGAATCCAACCAGGAAGCTTTGTTCCCCTTCATCCCTCCACTGTTTCAATATTAAGAGACGCACCAAGACCTCCATGACAAGAGAACTTGTGACTGCGAACAGAAGTTTTAGCTCATTAATATGCAAATGGATCCAGCAAAGCGCAGTGAGATCAGATCATCTCCTCCATATGGGGTCACTGCGATGGAGGGAACAAGTTTTCTTCTGCTCAGGAATAATGTTTAGTTCTAATTAAAACAATTCTCTCATTGATTAGCAAAGACGTTTTGCTTTAACATGTTAATCTGTGTGAGCTTGATAACGTTGTGTGTGCACAAAGTTTACTGTTGGGCCACAAAAAAAAAAAAACAAAAAAAACATGAACTGAGGAAAAGAAGCTTTGTCACATTCGTATTGCACTAATTCCATAATGTTCATTTATTGTTCTGTCATTTACATTAAGGAGTTTATTTTACATCTTTTCTTTCCAGATAAAATAAATATTCTGTGACCGTTCTTCTTGGTTATGTGATACGAAGCTGATAATTTGGGGTTTTAGATTAGATTTGCAGCCTTAACTGATTTCTATTTATACATGAACTGATAAAAATACAGTGTAATATAACTCTGAGGCTGAAACCAACAAATGTTTACGTTTGGAATTATGCACAAGAGAGTTTGCTATCATATCCTCTTTCCCACCAACGTCCAAACCTCCATCCTCGTACCTGATCAGAGTCCAGTGTGACCCTCAGACCCAGTTTGGCCATGCCGTCCTCCTTCAGCAGCTTCAGGTGTGGACACAGAGCCATGCAGAACGCTCGCGCCACGTTCTCCGTCAGCCGGCTGTGGTCTGCCGGGTCGCTCAGGCTGTTGGGTTGGTCTTCGCTCTGGAGGAAAAAGACCTGAGGAAACCACGATAACATGGCATCCAGTTAGATTTCTACAGACCTCAGAGTCGTGTCGGGGAAAAAAAGACTTCTGGAAACAAAGTTGGGTTTGAAGTATTCCTGTTTTGCAAATTATGACACTTAAGCACTGAGTATTGTTATTTGTTTACAGTAAAATATCCTTGACTTTTATATTTCATAACAAGTCCAGACTTGGTGAATGAAACCTTAATATAGAATATTATACCATTCTGGCTTTACGTCAGAAAGAAATCCTGTTCTGTCCGTTAAAAGAAACTCATACCTCTGTCCAGCGGATGACTTTGCCGTTGGCTTTGAACTCCGAGCCGTGGAAGATCTTGACGCTGGTGATGGACTCCATGGACTTCCCATCAATCGGACTGATCACACTGGAACATCAAACACACAGCATCACAGTTGGATTAAACTAAAGTTAGGAACAGAGCAGAAATGCACGGTGTGAGTAAAAGGAGGCGGTGGTGAGACACTGCCAATATGCCCTTGAGCAAGGCACCGAGCTGCCAGAAGCTCAGTGACCAACATCAAAGACTCTGGCTGAGCTTGTTTTCAGCCAACTTGGATTTACATATTTTTTTTACTGTATTATCTGACATTGAGAGAAGTAGGCCTTTTTTTTCATGTTCACTGCCAGATGCTGAGTTAGTCTTTAACCACCTGTTGGTCAAACTCCACTCATAATTAGTGGCACTTCTTGAGCTACAGCTGAAACGTGACCTTGGACCATCAGGGTCCAATTGATCTGTCTTTGAGTCCATGGTGATGGATGGGAATGGAGGAATGCTGGTTCACAAGACCGAAAACCTCACAGCTGGATGACGCAGGCAGATGAAACTTGAACTACAATGACATGACGACATGAAGGTGTCTGGTGACTTCAGGGTTAAAGCAGCCGCTCTGCAGTGAGTACTCTGCTAATGAAGTGATGGAGTATCCGATGAAAGAGCTCAATTATATTTAATGGTGAAGAGGCACATTTGGAGATTTTATCAGGCTGCTGTAAAATTGATTGCACTGGTCTCTCTCTCAGTCAGAGCCGTGTCAAACTGCATCATTCCACCCTGCTGCTGCGTTTCCTCCAGAGAGATTCCACCAGCATGCATGATGAGCTTTTACGGCTAAGTAGTAAATGTAGTGGTTGGGAATCCATCACTTCAATTGTCTGTGACATCAATGCCTCTCTCCCCCCCTCACCCCTTGTTGAAGTTGTGGTCGTCCTCCGTCCACTGGATGTGGACCAGCTCCTGGTTCTCCTCCTGGTCAGCTTTACCACATGTGATGGTGAAGTCCTTCATGTCCCTTAGGGCTTGCCGTAGGGAGTCCATGGTCTCGGCTGTGATCTGGATCATCACACCATCTAAGGGTTGGAGAAGAGAACTGTTCAAACAAATTGTCTACTGGTGAACACATTTATAATCAATGGACCCTTTAACCTCTTCTTTACTCATGAAGCTCAGTTTTGTTGTCATGTGGACTGTGATGATGACGATCAGTGTTTTATCAGCTTTGGCTTTGAGGCCACAAACCAGAGCAGAAAAAAAATTCTGCATCTGAAGTGTAAAATACATACATCCCTGTATTTTCTGTATCTGTGATACACCCAAAGATGTTAAAGAAACATTATAGACGGTGTAGCTAAACCTCATCTCAGGTCCTTATAGCAGCACTATTCGTTCTATCACAGTGACGGGGCCACTCTGCAGGTGTTGTGACCGTTATGTGGCGGCTTCATACAAAATATACTTAATATTTTTAGAGATAATGTAGTTTGTTGCGACAGCTCTCACCTTCCACTATGCTGGTCTTGGCTAAGAAGCCAGACGAGGCTTTCAAAGCACCACTGAAGACAAAGAAACAGGCTCCAGTGACTGAAAAAAAACAGAACAAGGAAGAATCATCACAACTTCAGTTTAGCATCTAAAATCGACCAGTAAAAATGGTTTTTGGGCAAACAGACAACAGGAATAATAACAGTCAGGAGAGGAAGTTTCAGGCAAACAGAGCTGGATGTAACCAGACAGACTGGAGAGGTGAGGATGAGTCAGAGTATGTATTGGCACCTTTGCGTGGCTGGTGATGGATGCTGATGGCCTGTGTCTGATAGTTCCCGTCATCGTTCTGGACACACACCAGGTGGGAGTCAGCCCGGTCGTTGAAACACGCCCCCATGGCCAACACGTGTTCGTTGGACTTGTTCATTGCCTTCATCAGCTGCAAGGGAAAAAAATAAAATAAATAATATCCTCATCTAATTAAGCTGCCCTTTGGGTGAGAGCTGAGGAAAATGGGCTTAAGGGAGGCTGCCTGGTTAAGCATAATTGCCGCAGGCTTGTGGTTAAAAGTGCTTGAGCTAAACAGGACAGTGATGAGATGACAGATTGCAGAGAAGGACGTTGACAGGGTTGGATATCAATAGTCGAAAGAATCCACACATTAATTCTACTAAATCCCCTCTGCAAATCAGAAGTAAGACTAAAAATCTGGAGGGCTTTAACCACTTGCTGCGCTAAAGGCTCGCCTGCAAGCTGTTGAGAAACGATCTCCCACTTCACATTACTGGGCTCCCATCTGTTACTGCAATTGGCAGCCAAACACTACAACCAGCACCGCTCTCTCCACCAATGGCTCATTCTCTCGGCCAAATGGTGCTTGGTGTGTATCACTTCTTCTGGATGGACATTCATTCACACCCTCGAGGCAGCAGCATTATAACAAGTTGGCAGCCTACGCCTAATGTTCAGCTGCAGGGATCCTGGAGAGTTTGTCACATATCACCTACACAGAGAGAACATGTGTGTGTGTTTGAGGAGCTTTAAAATCCCTCCTGCACTGATGTCATTAGTCTGGTGGGGATTTAATGGTGGTAGCTTCTTCAAAATTATGTATAATCCCAGAAAGCATGCTCAACTGTGGCAACACACGAAAAACAGCTCTGCTTCCTTTCAATGTCTCCAGTCCGTTTTCATGCTTCAGTGTTTGAAGTTTTAGGGTGCTGCAGTTCAAATTAAATTCGTCGAATTGGTTCAGCTCATCTCGTCCGGTTAAAAAACAAAACAAAACAAAAAACAGCTGGACTGTCAGTGTGTAGAGAGGAAGGTGTCAGTCTGCCTCCAAACGTTTTGTTGATGGTGTGAAAGCGGCGCAAACAAACAGGACTATGTCACCACTGTCTCATGAATGAGTGAAGCTTCATGTCAAAAACAGTGTTAGCATTAAATAAACTAAAAAGACAGTATACACAAATATTTTCCTCAGGTGCGAAAGCGACTTATTTTTAACCAAAGTGAGATGTTTTCTGTTGTTAATGGAGACACTAAATGTAGGATTCTCACCTCATTGTAGCGATTGCTGGGTATCTTGATGCTCGTCTTCCTCACCTCCATGTCCACAACAAGCCCCTTCACCGCTGGCAGAGTGTATTGGTAGTTACGGAAGTCCTACAGCAGAGATGCGGGGAGGGAGGCAGAGTGAAATGCAGAGTTGGCTTCCAAAATAACGCACAACATAACATGAGCAAAGACAATCAAGGTGCTTGGTAAATGACTTCCTCGCTTAATGTCATCATACTGCTGTTATTTTTCAACAACATGTAACTGAGCCCTCCAACAACACACAGGAGGAAAGGAAGCACTTACTGCGAGCAGGTTCATGATGGTGTGGCCTGTCTCCCCAAAGAGAGGTTTTCTGAAGCGAACACTGAACAGTGGACATGGATAAACTGAAAAGAAAAATGTCAGTGATTTATTAATGTACTGTCATTGTTCCCCAACCTCAGGACCAGTTATCTTATCAGTTGTCATGGAAATGTATCAAATACTTCTGTAGAATGAAGCATATTTGGAAACAATTTCAACATTTGGATGCAGCATCGACTATAATAAGTAATAGAAATGATATTTTGATTCAGCTTTAATTCTTACTCTGTTTCACACGTTAGAACAGCATTCCTTGCTCATTATTATTTTGTTTTATTAATGTAGTATATCAGTTGATGTTTCCAGGACTTTTAACATTCTTATTGACTACACCTAGTGTTTTCTTTGTTTTCCCATCTTCTTCACTCCTAAATGCTAATGAACCAAAACCGAGACCCCACATGCTAACATCAAATACGGTGAACTATGCTTGCAGTTAGGAGGAACGCTCCTAATCCACAAGTGAAAAATAAGGCTGCCTTTTTCTCCAGCATCTAAAGCTCCTTAGGTGACTATTTTTAGCCTTATCTCAGCAAACAGCTGGATATAAGATCTGTACAAGTCTCATTAGCCATAAAGCAGTCTGACAGTTCGGCTCAGGGGGGACGCGGTTGCTCACAGGCCACCCAACCTTCCTCTGGTCACTGCTTAATGCACGAGGTGAGAGCGTGGAGAACTGCACTCTTTGTGTGGTGGATTAATTTCATGGAAATGCTAACATTTAGTATTAATGAGCTTCAGCTCTATGTGGCTTTGTTAATGTATTTTATCCGTGCACCCTGGAAGCAGGCAAGAAGCTTAACGGAGCCAGGCGGCGCTTCGTGCTGGCAGGTCTTGCTGTGAGGGATGGGGGATTTGGTGGAGGGGAACGCGTGATCAAAAAAAAAACAAAAACCCACACAAGTCATCCATGTTTATCCGGGAAGTAGTGAGAAATGTATAAAAGCATGCTGGAATGAGGTCAATGAAGTTCTTCTGACTACCAGTATAGTAAGCACTGCAGACAAACCCCTTCATATTTTACGACGAGAAACCATCAAACCATCAGAGGATACTTTAGGTCATTGCTCTGTTTTTAACCAAATTCAGCCTGCTGATATTTGTGTTTTGATTGCTAGTTTATCTCGGATATAGGCCTCTACTTATTTCTTCCAATCAGCTGGCACAGCCGGTATGCTTCAGCAGTTTTTCTTTCACCGTCACTGCTGCTGCTGATGGCTTTAATGTGAAACCTAAGCTTACATTACAGACAAAATTGGCATTTCCTCCTCCATCAAACATGTAGTTCAAAGTTTTGCTCCACTTCGATCAGACGGATGTGCTCAGTATGCCACTGAAACTGTTATTAATTTAGCGTATTTTATAATCATATTTAGTGCAACATTACACCGCACTATAAACTGCAGCATTGCTCTCAGACTGATTACACTTTAGGGTCATTTGGATCAATATTTATGCATTATCCATATCAGAAACTTGATACCGTGTCCTTTTTTGGAGCTGTGTGCGAGGAGAATGAGGAGCCACCTCTTTCCACAGGATGGTTGTATAGATAGAGCCATATATTAAATTTCTTACTTTCTTGGTGCTATGGACACATTTTGGTCAGCACAAAGTAACACAAACTTTCATATGTTGAAAACTGGCTTCCAATGCTCAAATTTGACGTCTTTACAACTCTTGAATCTTTATTGACATTCCCATTAGCTGGGGAAAAAATTTCACATTCAGGAGTTTTGGGAAAATATGTATTTATTAAACTTGCTAATCTCTGATGTTATGGCTGGAAAACACTTACCCAGCCACCCAAAAAAAAAAAACCCAATTTAAAATGTTGTTGGGAAATTTTCAGAAAATAAAGACTAAGAGTAATAATAAATTCTCTAAATTCTAATGAAAGGTCGTATGATTAGATTTTTGATCTGTGCACCCTTTACTGTGTAAACGTCAGTTGTCCAAACTCACATCGGTACTCTGCGCCCAGCCGCAGCATGAGGCGGATGGGGAAAACTTTGGCCCAGGGCGTCTCCCACTTCTGGATCAGGATGCCAAAGAGGTAAGGCGGGTTTGGCAGCAGGAGATCTTGCAGAGACTGAAATGAGGGGCTGATGTAGAGAAAGCCGCCATGCTCCTTACTGCCCAGGAAGCTCTGCGTGAAGAAGGAGTGACTCAGGTGGCTCAGCACATTTCCTTTAGATAAGAAAGAAGAGGAGAGCGAGGTCAGAGATATAAGAGATATGAAAAGGAGGGGGAGTTGGTGAAATAGAAAAGGGATGGTGCAGTAGGATGGCAGGGAGAGAACAAGAGAGGTAATATATAAAGTGCTTGAGAGCACAAAGTACAAAAAACAGGGAATGAGATGGAGATGAGATTAAAAGTGAAAGGATGAAATTGAAGAAATACATAAATACACAAAGAGGGAACAGGAGGTTCTTTTCCTCTGAAAAAGGAGATGGATATGAAAGGCAGAGCTCACAGTGACTTCTACTGGATTACTGTGTGGATTAAGGGACTTGCTTGGTCTAAATTAAGTTCTACAATAGTGAATAAAAGCTTGCCTGCTCAATCTACAACCTCATATTACCCACAAATGGTTCGTGTTACTAATTATCCATGGTAGGGATCACTGGCTTTGGATGGCACATAACACAATAACAGTAATGACAAGATAAAGCTCAGTGGCTGAGACTTGCTAAAGGCAGCTCTTCTTCTCGAGCCCTGACAAACGGCGACTTAATCAGGAACGGCACACGCAATATGGCTCCTTTCCAGTAGCCTGAAACTGCTCCGGTGTGGATATGAAAAAGGAAACACCCTGAGGGGAACAAGCCATCAGAGTCACCTGATATTAGCCTTATTTGCTCTGCAGCATATGGAGTTAAAATCGCAATGCAGGCAGTGATGAGGGGTCACGCCTGGAGTGAAGCGCCCCGACAGCAGGACACTAATATTTAGACCATGTTTCATTGAGAAAAAAAAAAAAAAAAAAAAGAAAGAAAGCAGAGACATAATTCAACAGCAGTGGACGATAACCTGATTTCTAAATAGAGGATGACACTGTGCTCTTCCCTTATTGAACAAAAAGTAGAGCTGCAACATTTTCCCCTTGCATTACATTCGGGTTAACTCATTTTTAAACAGCACCTTATCGAGACAGGTGGTCTCACTTACAGACCTCGAGACACAACCAACTAATGAGCTCCCGTCTCCCCCAAGAGGGGCCCGCGGTGGAGGTGGACTAGTTGTCAGCATCTCCACCAGGAGGCTCACTGTGTAATGTTCTTACCACTGAGGGCCTCCTGGTAGAGCTGCACAAAGTGGGTGAAGATGTCTTTAGGGATGGTTTTCTCATCAGGGAGACACTGCAGCAGAATGACCACCTCTGCCTGGCCGACAGCATGCATGCCTTTAGTCGTCACATACCAGCACTTCCGGTTTACATCTGCAGGTTCAGAGAGAAGATATCTGTCATTATTTTTGGCACTGATTAGAAAAAATTTGTTTTTATATTCATCACTGTTTGGATTTGGGAGTTTTATTTATTATATATCTTATTTTAAACATGAGCCAATAAGCTTCAAAGTATTCCTGCATCTGTATTACTGTTTCTCCAAAAATGATTTAGATCAAATATTGCTTAAAGGGTGGAAAGGCAACAGATGGGTAACTCACAGTTAACAAGCTTGACCATGGCGAGCAGGTTAGCATTGAGCACGAAGACCAGGGGGTCTGGGCCTCCCTCCTCCAGCTGCTGCATGAGGACAATCTCCGATGGCCTTTCCTCCACTGCGTAGTCTGCAGGTGGGTTAGGGTGGGGCAGAAGATGGAGACAAGAGTGAAGGAAGGGAGGAATTGAGGTCAAGTTAGATAAACAGAGTAAATAAAAGAGGATGAGAAGGGGTGGAGATGTTAGAGTGAGATCAGGGAGGAGGTGAACATGGAGAAGCAATTATAAGTGAGGTAGGAAGAGAGAAAATGATGATCAGACCATGTAAACAGTCCCCCAAATTGATTCAAAGCATCACCACAGCATTCCCATCCACAAAGCGTCCCATTTCTCTTGTTGGCAATGGGTGAATGTAACATGAGCTGTGATGTAAAGCACAGAACAAGCACAGACACGGCAGCTGACGGAGCAATGAAGGAGGCAGTAGAATGGTGAGGATGAGGGCAAGCACCTGTGATGTGGCCTCCCGTACCTCCTTTGACTCCAGTGGAGATGAGGATGGGAGGGAGCCCGTCCTCTGGAATCAGGCTGAGGGAGCTGCCCACGGGGCTGCCCACCGGGGCAACAGGGGTATGGGCTGCCTGAGAGTGGAGAGGAGAGGTAGGGGGTTGCAGGGTTAGATGTACTGTAGGTTAAAACACACAGTGAGATGTAATAGTACAGCAACAAAATCCAAAAGCATCTCTGTGGCTGTGATTATGGGCAAGACAGATGGAATAAGTACAAGGGGCAGCTATAATCACAGTCAAATGTGCACCTCTAGGCACTTTATGAAACCGGTCCAATCCACTCATCTACTGTCTCATCTGATGCCTACAAGACTATGTACAAATTTAAGGATAAAAAAGCACCAGGGCCATCACAGTCTAGTTTCCTTATGACCTCAGTTTAGTTAGATAGACACTGCTGCCAGTTGTTTATGTTAAGAACAAGGTTGGAAAACACAGCTACCCTGTCAGGTTGTGAGCTACCTTACGCACAACAGGAGAAGATAGATACACCTAGTATTGGTGTACTTCAAGAGACAATACCGGCATTTAGTATTTTCCCCTAAATGTAAAATATTTTTAAACTAACAATTAGAAAAAAAAATGTGTGATGTAAAAGGGGCTGATCGTATTAAGAAAGCCACTGAGAATTTCTATCCAACTGCTGCAGGGAAATCTCAGCTAAAAAGCATCTTTTAACTCATTGTTTTGGTGAACACTCTGGAGTATTTAGCAGCACAAGAGCATGTTATTTAGAAAGCAGTGGATTTAGTGTGACCCTCAAGATCTTTAAAGTTGTTTTCAGACTCAATGCCACAGTGCTCTTAAGCCTTCTATTATACATCTGTTGTGTCTTAACTTAAATAAGATTTTTCATAATGCAAGTTGAGCAGTTTTCTCAGTTTTGATAAAGCTCCGCACAAGAACCACACATGGCATCATTCCAGTGTTTTTACAGGCCGAGTAGAACTTGCTGTGGCCAAAAAAATGATTTAGCATGTCAAATGAATTCAGTGCCCTCTGAACATTACTAAAGGCCTTAAATCACTTATTTCATATAAGGTGCTACACCAAGAAAGCAGCTGGAAAGGCACAGGGAGAGCCCCTGTGTATCAATCACTCAGCAGTGCCACTCAATGCTACGGGTAAATTTACACCTTACCATGACTATGGCAATAAATTCAGTCTGTATTTACACTCCAGTTGTGTCTGCATACCATAAGCAGGCTCCCTAAGACTTAGCCATTTGAAAGCTTCAACAATCACTCTGTTCTACAGGCCATGACTCATCCTGACAGTTGGCATTCGAGACCAACAAACGTGGGGCACTAACACAACTTGCTGTTCTATTAAAGGCTGTAAGAGAACACAGTGGTCACTTGGGTTGTTGACTCACAACAACAACAACAACAACAACAGGTTGAGTAAATCTAGTATAGTATGTTCCAGCTTTGAAAATCTCAATCTGCTGGGATTTCTTATTATAAATATGCAGTCAAGGAATGTTTCTTTCAAACTGTTTACTGCCATTTATTACAGTTCTTGAGCCGGTTGGTAAACAACCAAGAATACCACAGAAAGAGTTCTTTGTGACCTCCTTCAGCTAATATGACTGTACATGCTAACGTAATAGCATTAGCTGTGGTTTAATGTTTTTCGTGCCAAGCCTACCTCTGAGGAATCAGCGCTGGAGGATTTGTTTGAACTTGTGGAGATGGCCAGTGACTGGGAGGGAGCTGGACTGGGAGTCACAGGTTTGGGGGACTCTGCTGTGTCTCCATTAGGTAGAACCCCATCGGCGAACCACACCCTCCTCTGCTCACGTGACAAGGATCCTAAACACGGGACACAAAAAAATTTTTACCGAAAAATTGTTCAACTGACTTCAACACTCAGTCATTTAGGCACAGTGAAAAACTTTACTTTCAGGGAAAAAAAAATAAGGGCAAAATGTTAGTATAAAGGTGAAATACAAAGTGCTAAGAGTATTTTTATGCTTAGTAAAGTTCAAACCCTCGTTGCCTGGCTGTTTCAGGACTCCCACCGGCACCATGACAGTGGGAGGAGGGGAGCTGAGGACCCCAGAGGCCTGAGCCTGTTGAAGAGGAGGAATGGTGGAGCAGTACTCTGCTGGGTTGTTGGGGTTCGGACTCTGGTTGTTTCCAGTGGCTGGTGTCTCCCATGATTGAGCTGGAAGACAGAAAATATCATGAGTGAAAGTTAGAAATGTGTCTAAAAACTTCACCAAAATGGGGTGGAAATTTTTCACTGCAAACATTTAGGGTTGACACAAAATGACAATCGCATGTGTAACAAATTTCATCAACGAGGACTCTGTTCCAGTAAATGGCCTTGCAAACTGTTCACGTTATAAAATGCACATATTAATTGCACTGTACTTTTCCTTGTATGCAACAACAGTTATATTTTGATGCTGAATAACCAGAAGTAATGTAGGTTAAGGTTTATCATGGCAAAAATAAATAAAGCCTAATCCTTTCAGTAATGTTTCAACTCAGGGAGCAAGAAAAGATAATATTTAAGTGAAACATACACCTAAATGTTTTTTTTTAAAACTCATTTCACAACTCTCTATTTGCACTGATACTCACCACTTGTCAGAGCTGAATGACATGTGACACAAACACGGGCCTCCTTCTTGTCCATGTATGTTAACCTGCACTTCAGACTGCAGCACGTTGCACAGAACACCTTAAAATAGCAAGCAGACACACAGAAACACGTCATTTGTGTCACATTAGTACAAAATATGAGCACACTGGACAACGCTATGCAACTTTCTCTCCAAATTAGTTCACATTTACTGCCCTGATTTTTAAGAGAAAAATAATTGTAAAAATGTTCTAATTGCATGTGTAGCAAATCTACCAATTTATGGATATTGATTTCCTGTACTTAGCCAGTGCAACAATGAGCTGCAGCTGTATACAAGGCACTTTCAATGGATTAGTACCTCATTACACATCATGATCCAGTAACATGATTTCAGTAAATGATTGGACTAAGGTCGGAGTAGCCTTTTAATTTCAGAGCGTCAAAGCAACATAAGCAGGTTTGTGGTTGTGGATGGTCTGAGCATCCCGCTGCTTCTATTGTTCCCCAATGCTGGTGTGAGTATTACTGCAGTGCCAGCTCCTCCCTGCTCAAGTGGCAGAGCGCGTTTGTTTACAACCATGGGAAATTAAGTAGCAGTCCGGCAATTTTACAGTGCAGCATTAGCGACCGTGTCTTCAAGTACTGTGCGGACGTCCTGCTGCATGTGTGGGTGGTCATGGTGTTAGAAAGCTACCTGAAAAGCCACTGAGTTAATCTGCCAAAAAAAAAAGCTTAAAAAAGGAACCCATCGATCAAAGTACTGCTTTAATTTACCTCCTCACTCCTCACAGAGTCAAAAAAAAAAAAAAGCTTTTATAAGTCGCCGATGAAATATTGTTCTGTTAATATATATATATATCACAGCTACATCTTGCATACTAACAAACTGTAATTGATTACCACCATGTGTTAGCAAAGAATTATCTGGTTTTTTTTCTGCTAAAATGCTGTAATGCAGGATCTTAGCATACCATTTTTTCCTTTACAAGTCCTGACACGTTGGCATCAGTTGGCATCACTGGACCCATACAAGTCACAGAGCTAACATAGTATGGAGGGGGGGTCAGCATTGGCTACTGTAAGGGCAGAAGCTACTAGAAATATTTGTGGAGACAATGTGAAGCACATTCTAAGATATGATAAATAAAATAAAAAAATCTGAAATAAACAGTAAATTGTTATTTGCCCTACTTAAGTGTGTTACTGTTTGTTTCTAAGATTGGAGTTTTCCATTAAAGCAGCTGTAGTGCTCCTCTAACCTTGCCGCAGGCCCTGCAGTGATGCCTCCGTTTGGTGAAGGTGAACTTGACATCACACTTCATACAGATGGGAGCCTGAGAGTCAGGCACCCACACTGGGGCGACCTCTCCCAGGGAGGTGGCAGGTTTCTTGGACAGAGCGCCCTGTTGGCCTGCCTGTAGGTCATTGTCTGGACTCTCTGAAGGCATCAGGGAAGGAGAGTGGGCAACACTATCTCCATTCACCCCAACTGCAATTTGATCAGTGCCACTTTGCATCGTTTCAGACAACGTGCCTCTCCAACAGTGGTTCTCAAGGTTCTTGTTCTTGCTGATGTTGGACGGGCCGAGCTGGTTTTGGACCTGGCCAGATAGCGGCTGGGGAATCTGGAGCTTGAGGCTGACTGGCTGCTTTGGTCGGGCCCCTCCGTAAGGAACGCTGACTGGCTGCAGCCGGTTGTTGGTGAGTTTTGGTTGGATGCTACCAGATCCCACTGCTCCTCCGTCACTGCTCTCCTGCTTGCTCTCCTCCATTTCCTTCTCCTCAGTCACAGAATCTTCTTTGGATGGGACGGGATAGGGAGAAAAATCCTCCTCCTCTTTCTCTTCTGTGCCTTTCTGCGTACGACTACTTGTCTCCTGGTCCAGACCATTGGGAAGGCTTGTTACTATGAGGAGCTGGTCTATCTGCTCCTCTTGACCACATCTCCTCTCCTCCTCCACTTCAACCCTGTACGATGGACAAAAACCATTTTCTTCTGGCTCACAACTAGTGTGACCATTTCCATTCAGGACACTTTCTCCCTGCTCCTTGTTAGAGTTTTCAGTTTGTCTTTCTTGACCATAGTCCTGCAAAACAACTGTACCAACTTCCTCTTTGACACTTTCCCCAATTTGTGTTGCTGGTTCATTTGGATGAGTTTCATCACGCGGAGGCTCTTCCTGTCCTAATCCAAGTTCAAAGGTAAAGTGAGTGTGACTACCATTGGAACTTCCTCCTCCTGAGGCAGCACTCTCCTCCTGATGAGGTTTACCTGCCTGGCCATTAGTACCAGGCTGGTTGTCTTGAGGTGAATTTATCTCCTTGCTAAGCCCTTCATGTTGTGGGCTTGTAGGACAACCATTCTCCACGGCACTACAAGCCGTTACAGGGGTTGGCGAGAGGTCGTCGGTTCCCACCAGTTTGCCGATGTTGGGCTGGGGGAGTGGTGGGCTGTGGATGTCGGCCGGCCTCTCCTCTACCCAGGATTGAAGTTCAGGACCAGGATGTCTTTTAGGGTCCACCCCCGGAGAGGCGCTGGAACAGGACTCCGGAAGAGTCTTCAAGGTTAGCGGACTCTCCTGGGGGCTTAGGTCTGCGTGGGCCAGGGCGGGGTTTAGCGAGAGCAGGTGAGCTGGTGGGGCCAGGATCTGTGTCCACTTAGCATCCGAGAGAATAGGAGTGTCCGTCTCATCTGGCAGACAAGGGAAAGTGGAAAACAAATGATTAGAAAGTTCTCGTTTTGACTTACTTCATTAACCCTGAGTGAAAAATAAATAAAAATCCTTTAATCCCATTAGGGCTGCTGCTAAGAGATTGGAGAAACTGTCTTTAGCTCTTTTGGATATGAAATGTGAAAAAATTTACATTACAACTTCATAAAAATTATTTTTAATTTGAGCTATATCCCATTTATGAAACACATCACATAAACAATCACAATCACACTGAAGAAATGAAACAGAAAACAAGAGGAAGTGGCCACCAGCAAAAAGATCATGAACTTCAACAAGAACAGAGACCCCTCAAATGAACTGCCGCTGAGAACTGTGGACTATGAAGATACACACTCCCCAGTGACTGAAAGAGCTTAAAATGGCAGAACATATCAGGCGACAAATTGAGAAATGAGGCTGGCATGAAGCGGGAAATTAGTGCATGGATGGACTGGGAAATTCTGAGAAAGTGGGCCAAAATGGCCTGATCGCCCATGGGAGCCATCAGTCAGGCTGACACATGAATCCTTTGTAATAGGAGCAAAATTTCTTTTCATATTTATTCAAAACAACTTTCTCACACAGCAGTGTCAGTCACTATGTAGCACTTTGCTCCCAGGAATTCATGCTAAGCTGTTTTCATATGTGGTGTACTTGGTTTGAACACACACACACACACACACACACACACACTTAATCTGCCAAGCTGGATCTCTGGCAAAGGACACACAGATAATCACTCAGCCAAAATACAAATAGAGCTCACAGTACTATCAAAATACATTCTGTGTGTGCATGTTTCAGCAGGACCAGCATTTTCTGGAGTCATCAACAATATATCCAGAGGGAAAAAATAGTCTTCTTGAATAATCTGATTGTTTATTCTGCAGTGCTGGGAGTCTGCACAGCTCAGTAATGCTAATGTTTACTTTACAATTACCACATATACACTCTGTGGAATCACAATTTGAAATTTATTTATTTATTTTTTTTACTTATCGTGAGCATTAAATATGAAAAAGAACAACGCTCTTAGCTTGCACCAATTACATAGTTTCACGGAAACCCAAGGGAAATGGAAAATCCAATTAGTCCTATTCCCTCTCCGCACACCCTCAATTTTGACCTGTAAATGTTACTCAGACTTACTGTGCAGTGGTTGATTGGCGTTAATTCGACCCCTGATGCTTTACTCATGTCTTACATAATGTCATGTCAAACTAAGCACAGTTCTTCTGAAATTGCAATGTCATGACTACACCCTGTCCCATCTGTCTTTTCTCAAGTGGAATGACTCACCGCTTGTCGGTGTCTCATCTGCACATTT
The DNA here is from genome assembly GCA_034769265.1 of Remorina albescens. Taxonomy (NCBI): domain Eukaryota; kingdom Metazoa; phylum Chordata; class Actinopteri; order Carangiformes; family Echeneidae; genus Remorina; species Remorina albescens. The sequence continues at coordinate 4,334,792 of CM068478.1, read as the reverse complement.
ATCAAAGCTAACACTTCAGCTCACCCTCGTTTTGTTCAAACTCGTCCAGCACCTTGTCCAGGTTAAAAGCCTCCGCCTGGAAATAATTCTCCATGGGTCTGGATGCTCCACCCTGCCGACGGCCGTGTGAACCTAAAAGCAGGGAGAGCATGTCCTCAATATCAAATCAGTTCACATTTCCATGATGGCCTGAATCATTGATCCTTGTTTGAATGCTATCATTATCCTTTAACAAAACGCAAATATTTCCATGTGGGCTAAACTCGGTATTCACTTTAAACAGGGCTTTCACTTTAGTTCGGATTGCAAAAAAAAAAAAAAAAGCAGTTTCCATTTCCAGTACAGTCTAAACATTTAGCCATGACATAATGATCTTTTTCCATCAGCCCTCACCTGCACGGAGGTCCTCTTCAGCAGCCCCAGGCGGTGTTTTTTCTCAGCAGGTTTCCCTCTCAGCTATCACTTTACCCAGTCTGGCAAGCTCCCAATGCCCACACCTTAGGCAAAGAGGGGAAACACCGTTCATTAAAAAAGCTGCTCCCCAACCTGCAGCAAAACATCCTGCTAGTTACCCCGTGAGGTGATATATTGACTACATACACAGCAAAGAAAACCGAGAATTCTTCGTGTGCTTAGAGTATATGAATTTGAGATGATAAAACCGAGAAGCGCGCTCATTCTGAACTCAAGATTTCACTTGTGGGTGAAGTGTCTCTTCAATGATAAGAGATGCTTCTTCATTGTAAGTTCTGCTTTGCTTTTGCTAATAAGTTGTTAAAGATCGTCCCTTTAAAAGACAAAATGCCAAAATTCCTCTACATATTAGAAGAAACAACCATCAGCCAAAGTAAACATGCAAATTCTCCTTTGTACTCTCGCCCATCCCACTGCTCAACTCTGTTAAATCCAGGTAGCATCAGTATGTCTCACTCTTTTTCTCTTATCTTTGTAGTAGTTGTTGTTATCGTGGATGTTTTACTGCCACTGCGGCAGAACCAATTGCCCCTCGGGACAAATAAAGAATGAATCTTGAATCTGAATAAAAACGAATTGCACAATCTTGGTATTTTCAAGCAGAGCTCAATTGTTATGCGCAGCAACTTATTTGATAATCAATTTCCCAAACAAACTTTCAAGCAAAAGTTCACAGGATACTGTTTTCAAGTGTGAAGATTTTCTTTTTCTGCTGTGATAATAAAGGGAAATCTTTGGGGTTTGGACTGCTGGACATCAACTTAAGTTGAGTCAGATCTAGCATTTTATAGAGCAAACACCCATAAAAAAAAAAAAAAACAACAACTGGAGATTAAGCAATAACGAAAGTAATTGGTTCCTGCAGCCCTACAGTAAACTGTTTCAGGCACAAGACACAACACCATGTCCCAAATTTAACAGCTCCAGCTTCTAAAACAAAGACTTGCTGCTTCTTCTTCTTCATATGGCAAATGGGTTTAGACTAAAAACAGGCAAACTTAAAATTTAAAATTCTGTATAGAATAGAAATTTGAACCTCTTTTTGACATAGAAACACGTCAGGCAGAAAAATTAAATGTCCCAACCAATACAGATGAATGAGAATAAAATATTAGATCAGTCTAGGACATAGTTCATGAACAACACTCTGGTTCAACTGGTTCAGTTAATACAGCATCTAGTGCAGCAAGTACTCAGCTGAATGTGTATTGCACATCATCATACATAGTGAGCCATTATCCATCCAAGCTCGACAAGGCAATCAGAGCCATGAATGGAAAACAGCTGAAGCCTGAATCACTGCCTCAGTAAACCTGCCTTGTCTGTCCTTGCTGATGAGACCTTGGAGAGACGATATGATGTGATATGGTGTGGTGGGGGGGCATGGGGGGGTGTGGATGTGCGTTTAGGGCTGCAAATGAGTAACAACCAGGCTGAGCTACAGGGTCACTCACATAAGGACAAGAGAGACCAGGGATTACACCAGAGACCAAATATCTGCAGAGCAGAGGCCTTGGAGAAAGGAGCAGAGTCAACACATTTTCCGCTTAGTTTAAGATGCAAGCATGGGCACGATGTCAGCACAAAAACAGGGAAGGCACAGGACACGAGGTTACATGTGTAGTGTGTATTGGGGCGGGTGAAAACATTTGAGCCACAGCAGGAAGGAGGCCAAGAGAGACCGCTCAAACTAGACTGACAATTTCACAGAAAATCCACAAAATTACAAATCCACTCGTAAATGAAATAAATGCTTTAATAAGAAAAATCTATATTTCTTTAGGCAAGCACAGCCCACATGGATTATGATGAGGATTCAGCTTAAGAGCAAAACACACCAGGTGACGTCACTGCTCGGTCAATACAGGAGCCGACTTCATTTACTCGTTAAAATAGCAACCACTGAATGAGATCAGCATCTAAGCACTGAAGTTTAACCCAGTCTAACTCTGGGATTTCTCGCTTCAGCAAAGACGCCTTCCCTTGCACTTGACGAGAGGCATCTTGAATTGTCTCACACCATAAAATTCAGCAAAGTTCCAGTGGACTGCATGAATACGCACACAAATACATGTGAACAAACACACACAGACAGACACGCCTCCATGATGGCAGGAGCCCATCCCTGATTAAGATTTAATTACTCTGCAGAGGCGCTGAATAATGCATCTTTAGTCAAAGTGCATGAAGGAGTTGTATTTTTAGACATGTAAACTTGGGAAGATGCTTTAAAGGAGACAAATGTGCACGAGAGAGAGTGTCAGTCAGAACCTGCACAGCTGAGAGAAAATAGTCCCTTTAGTTACACAACGAACAAACACGCTTCTCTAACAACATGACCTTCAACTCATTAAATAATGACTAATCGAAAAGTATTTAGAAAGGCAAGCAACTACATGCAGTGAAGCAAGAAAATCAAGACTGTGTAGTCCTCTCTCGTGAAGCTACATCCTTCTTGACGATTATTGCTATGACAATAAGGTTTTGACACTGCTTCTTTATTTGACAGTTAACAGCCAAAAGAAACGTTGTAAAATAGTAATAGAAGCCCAACGGGACATCTTAAAATTCATTGTTTTGTCCAGCCAACTGTCCAACACCTAAAGGTATTCATTTTAATATGCTATTAAATATATAAACCAATAAAAACTGACATTAAAGAAGCTGCAACCAGCTGTCAAAATTGCTTTGTCTGTTTCTTTAACGTGTTAAAACTAATAAATGACTGATTATTTGACCTACAACACCACTCTTGGCAGAAGTTTCATTAGAACACCTACCTCACTTTCAACATTTTCGTTGAGTGTCAAATTAACAACAAAAGCATCCATTTGTTGAGTGAAACAGAGTACATAATACAAATTGAAACATGACTGAAAAGAGTTGAGTCTTTTGTATTTTTAAATCAAACAAATTGAAGTTGAACCCGCATTAACCGACAGCCCTGCTCCAGCTTCCATTGTAAGCCAGACATGCTAATAATGAAAAGGCCTTACAGACTACTAACACAATAAACCATGCCTGACTGGACATCCTGATATGGCAGCATAATTACATAAGACAAGCACATCAACAGTGTGGAAGCTCAGACATATTGAAAAGCTAAGTCAGTTTGTTAGGACCTCACAGGTAGAAGAGTGTTTCCTGTCAAGGAACTGCACTCGCTTCCTCCACAATCAGATAGCAATTCATTAGAGTAGTCTGACATTCATCTTCTGGTTATGTAACTCCCATATTTTATGTTTTTATTTCAAGAATATTATTTCTGGTTTTCTTTTATTCCCTATTAATTCCTGGAGTCCACTTCTTGCATGAGGATGATTCTTCACACTTTAATATATCACAGCAAGAAAATGAGATCTAATAATTAATAAGGGCCATAAAAGCATTTAAGTGCACTGGAGCTTCCATAATCAGTCGACAATCAATCAGTGAAATGATACCTCCAATTAAAGGTTTGAATAATCATTTTGAATTCCTTTTGAGGAAACATTTGCTGGTTCCAGTTCCTCAGATGGAAGGATTTGAGGTTATTTTTTGGCACTTGTGATACTAAACTCTTCTGGGTTTTAAACCACTGGTGATAGCCTGAATATTTATTAACTACACACAAACTCATATATGTAACTTTCAACTGCATTACACAGATTTAATCAGTGAAAGTAATCTGGATCAGGAGTTAAAGGAGTTACCTTGTTGAAAACATGCTTTTTTTGACAGAACCCCACAGTTGATTTTAAGAAACCGTCTTTAAGATATTCAGGATTAAATCTCTCAGTTAATATTTCAATTGTTGCCAACTTTACTTGGTAATTAGTATCATGGTTTCAAACAACCATGAGGGGGATGAGGAGGATTAATAATGACAAGCTGTGCATTAAATCATGTTGAATGCTGTGATGAAGCCTTGACTTTTCAGGCCTGTTATTGGCTGATTTATAGACGAAGGGTATTTGACATCATCATACGCCTTATTGTACAACATATTCTGTCATTTAAAGCTGCACTGGAGAATGAGTCACACACTTTAATTTAGACAAGTGCCTTTACTCAGAGTGCCTTGGTTCTTCTTTTGCCTAAGAATTGTTTTGTTAAACTTTTGATTTGCTGATAAAGGGAAATATCTGTCTCCAAAAGAATAAATCAGCAGTCATGTTGATATTGGTCATAAATTAACCCTTTTAATTCATTTTTAAAGCAAAAATCCAACATATTTTGTTGCAGCTGCTTTATAACAGCAATATATTCAGTTTACTACCCAGTAAAACAGCTGATTGTTTAGTTAGTTGACTGGACGTTGATGTTCTGGTTTCAGCTACAAACTGTCATAATTTTCTTCTGTTCTTAATGTAAATTCACGTCAACTGAACACAACACTACAGGCACTGAGAAATTGTTCATGCTAATTATATATTTTTGGTCTAAACTAGACTAAAGTCTGTCACCCTGGGCTCTTTAGAAATTCTAATGGAAATTTTCATTACTTTCTGAAGTTGTAACTGGGGAGTTCTGAAGTATATCTGGGGATTTTGGAGATCTTTGTGAAGGTGATCATGACTAGGAAAATTGTAAGACGTTCTCTAAGAACCAAAGGCTTTGCATCAAGTTTTTCTACAGTTCCTTTTTCCCTGGAGTAACAAACTTCCCGTGGCTTCAAGCTCACATCCTGATAAACAGCATTTGTAGATCCATATACTCACGGGCGTGCTCCAGACGCCGTCTGCACAGGGTCGAGCAAAGGAAACCTCAAATAATCACTTCCTCTCTTTAAGAATGGACTGACATCATTTTTTAACAATATAATCGCATGACTTGAGTGACACATCTTTATGTAACATTTAACTCCCTGACTGGGTGTACACTGGGAGTTCTCCTCCCTACTCCTGTAATTTCCTTTTCTTTTCCTTTCCTCTTTTTTTATGCAATTCCCAAGATCTGCTAGAGATATAAAAAAAACAACAACAAAGAAAAACACAGAGAGGAAAAATATGCCACAGGTTTGAATCTTCAAAAGGTCACACTTCCTCAGAGTTTCTGAAAGCATAATTTCTTTGACAGGAGAGGTTGGAGAGGCAAATCCATTGAGAAGGAAATATAAAGAAGAGAGTAGCTGTCCTTCTCTAACAAAGAGCTACTCTGCTTCACAGCAAGTGTCAAAAGCTATTATGAGCTTCCTTTCTACTTTATGTTTTGATCTACATTTAACCACCACAAGAAAGAAAAAGAGACAGACCGCCAGGCTGCCATCAGGGAGAGACTTGTAATACTTTCTGAAAGCATACAGTTACCTACATCTGCGGACATGAGAGCTTGTCTTTGTATGGGAGCTTAGTGGATCAGTCTACTCAATCAGCCCCCCCCCCCCCCCCCCCCCCCCCCCGGGTTTCAGTACCACTTGAAGATTAAATGGGATATTATTTACTCTCACTATGTGTAAAAAAAACAACAAAAAAAAACTTATGGATAATCAGCTAGTTCAGACTGGAACGATGCCAACCCAGAGCAGATGATGATAGGTGTTACACAGCAAAAGCCTTTCAGGAAAATTGTGAAAATTTACACTTCATCACTACATTTGGATTTTACTGTAATCCAAGGTTTCATTTTATAATTTCTCTGATGATAAAGCCAAACATATTTGGTCTACTGTGTCATGGGACAAAGATACACAATGACTCCTGTCATTTGAGAACCTGGACACTGGAAACCTGTGCAACTTAGTGCATGGTGGACGACTAAAACAACCCATCTCTACTTTATTATCTAGTCTAGCCTTCCCTTCAGCAACAAATTCATTTTTAATTCCTCACTAGTGATGATTATCCAACTTGGCACTGGGATGGGCCTCCACTATTTTTTTTTTATATAAATCCACCTCCAGAGCTTGACTCAGGCCTGCAGATTCAAATGATGAGACAAATGCAAAAGACCTGGCACTATCAAGTCCTTAACCAAACCAACCGTGGAGAGCAGATAGATGACCATTAGGTTGGATTATGCAACCATAAGTGGCACCGTGGCTGCTGCCTGCAGGCCAAACACAGCCTCAGATGGTGCATATTCACAGGTAGACTCTGAAATCTACTGTGCTATTCAATGCAATTAGTAAAACACAAAGAAACAGCTGCAAATAGAATAAAATAAAATAAAAACAGCTACAGTTGGGATTTCTGTCTGCAGCAGAACTTGGACAGTTGTGTTAGCAGAGCAGCTAGCTGGATTTATGGTCCACACCAGATGAGCTAAAGAGGCCGAGGGGGAAGTTTTCCAAACATTTATCCCCCAACTCCACTGAAACAACGTGATGGAAATCTAAACTGTTACACGCCATTTTAACAGCAGACAAAACAGCAGCGGGGTTTGGTGGTGTTGTTGTTGATGTGGGGGGTGGAGGAGCTAAGTGTTAGCTCCGGAGCTTCGGCGGGCAGCCGTGCGCCGAGTGACGGCAGCGACATGCTGCTCAGGCGGACACTCACACCGCCACCGATTCGGTGTGCTCCGCGGACGGCAGGCGGTAAAAAAAAGGGGGGGGGGGGTAAAAATTCAAATCAATCTCACAAAAAAAAGCCCCACAGGGGGTAATTCCTGCCGAGGTTGTGTTTAGTTATTATGGGTTGAAGCCGTTAACGTGTTGTGTAATTGACGTGAAATAGTGTAACCGTGACACCTTGGCGGTTTTTTTTAACCGTTGAGCCATCGAAAAAACAAACCGTGAAATAAATAACAACAACAACAACAACAACAACACAATGAGCCAGTGCCCGCCGTTTGCAGCTGTGAAATATAACGGAAACATTTTCAGTCACTCACCGGAGGAAGCCTCATCTTCTCGGGCAGACACTCGGAGCCCCCCCCCCCGGTACTAACCCCGCACAGCTAATCGCATTTGGAGGTTATTTGTTGCCCCCCCCCCCCTCCCCGTCCCACCACCGGCACGACCCGCCGCTGCCCGCAGGACTCAAACAACACAAGCCGGGAAGTGCTGCCTGTAGCCGGCTGTAGTTTTTGCGACGGCGCTCAAGTCTCGGTCCCCCGAAGGTTTAACACTGAAAACACCGAGCGGCGTCAGCTGCGCCATTATGGACGTCTGTCACTTCCGCTTGGGTATTTCAAAGTAAAAGACATGCAAAACAGACAACAACTAGGTGTCTCTGCTGTGATTTAGTTTAAATGATTAAAATTACTATGATCCCACACAGAATGGGAAAGAAAGACACACAGTTACTCAAGTTTTTAAAGATTTACACAGTCCAAACATATGTATGTAAACAATATAGATAGATGGATGGATAGATGTACTTTATTGATCCCAAACTGGGAAATTCAGGAGCAGCCAGATATCAGACATAAATAAGCCACTTTCTGTTTAACCAAAGTTTGGTTCTTTGCTTTTGTACATCATTGAAACTTTTCACAAGAATGGAAGAAATGTATTTTTATGTTAAAATAAAACGGGAGGCAGAAGTGAATAAAAGGCTCGACTAACTCTAAAAAATCTAATCAGCTAATAAAACAGTGAACAGTTACAAGCAGAGGAAATATTGGAGTGTGTGCAGGCAAGTTAGCAGAAATCATTAAAATTGTGGTCATGCAAAAATACAAGATTTTGGGACAGGGTCACAAAATTTGTGGATCGTGTACTTATTATCTAGTGATGCAATTGAAAAGACTTACTATGTCTTCAAAATAATCAAATTTGTAAGTAAAATGATCACTACAAAGAACTGGCAGGACATTTTCTAGGAGATATATTCCATTTAAATCAAAATCACCTCAGAGAGATGGCAGGGATTTTCAAATAAAAAAAGGGAAAAATGACAAACTTTTAAAACTTACAAAGAAAAAAAAATCAAGTATCTAATTTGCATGATTTTATGTATGACAGATTTTTTATTATATTGAATAGCTGACATTGTGAGAACTGGTCCAAAGTGAACAGGAACCTCAGCGTTGGAAACTGTTTACAGGTTTTTATTTCCAAGGTGACAGAACCCAGTTTCCTGTCTTAATGCAGTAGCTGCTGTCTAACTTTATGTTCTGCTCCTCCGGGTCCTGCACGGTGCTCGATCCGCAGCAGCAGCAGCTTGGCTCAGGCCCGGTGTGCTGGAGCTGCTGCATCGAGCACCGGGGCGGGTCCGCAGCCCCGTCCGGCTCCCCAGAGCCAAAATGGCCCTTCCATCCCCGGTAACCTTGTCACACCTCGGCTGACAGCCATCGATCAGCGTCCCTGATGATCAGTGAAACGGGATGAGACAGTAGTGATGAGTGAAACCCTCCTCATGCACACACCTAGTTCTGCTTTTAACAGCAAATAGTTTCCACTTGATTCCAATCATTGATCCATAACGACTTGGATCAATAAGAACTGATGCTTAAATGCCCACCGATGTTAGAACCAGAGCCAGAACCAGTGACTGAGACAAAACCCTGAAATAAAGGTAAACATCTGACTAAATGAACTGATTCACAGGGAAGTTACTGAGCTTCTTTATACTGAAACTCATTTAGGAGGAATTTATATCTTCTACTGTAGCTATTATCTTATACCATTATCAAAATAACCCCAGAGCATTGTTACAGATGATAAAGCAGCTGACTTAAAGTTAAAATTAGAGATAATAATACAATATAGTAGTTAAATTTAACGTCCTTCCAAGTTGCTGCTAAAACATGAATGCATTAGTGATGTTTGATGCAATACCGCGACACTAACAGGCCACTCTGCTCCAAAGTGAGTACAATTTGCTGCTGCACAGATTTTATCTTGTATTAGCTATTTATTAATGTTCTGTTGTTGCTCTACTGTAATAATAGTTCTTCATAGATGTCAAGGGATGAATTTTATTCAAATTAATTCAGCATTACCAATGGGAACATATATCTAGCTGATACACAATTTAAAGATTTTCCATTTCATTTTAAAGCATAATTTTGTTGGACTGATGATCAATCTTCGTATTTACCTTCCTGACTCCTGTGTGTTACGCAACAGCTCATATCTATGAATTCAAGGGAGTGTAAAGGAAGAGGCTGAACTGTTTATTCTATTATTAATATGAGCACGAAGAAATACGTCGCATATAAAGGCCTCGACTGTGACTTCAGAACTGCTATTCAAAGCAGGAAAATACAATACTGCTGCTTCTTCTGTGGCTGATCTGGATCCTGTTTGTTTCAACAACCAAAACAAAGCCAGAATGTAAATAAAGAAATACGAATAGACCAAAAAAAGTTTTATTAAATTCATTACCACCATTATATGTAAAATGAATTTTTCATTCACGTAATTGTAATTTAATAAACAATCTCTTAAATACTAGCCATGTTTAACCATGTAGAAATCTTATTTCTTTAGTAGTTTGAGTCCTTTGGGTGCTTGGTGTCAAACAGATCCTCGTTTCTCGGTGTGTCCGCAACACCATCACCGACTGAAATCAAACCTACTGTATCTGCATGTTGTTGTCGTAGTCGTCGTGCTGTAGTGGCAGGCTGAACCGAAGCGGTTCGTGCCTCTGGAGATGATGCATTGCACCTTTGACAAGTGTTTCTCCACAAGAGGAAACGCCCTTTGTGAGTCCGCAAGAGGTAAAAAAAGAAAAAAAAAAGAAAGAAAGAAAACTGAACGGTTGATGGAGGAACAAAACAGATTCATCAGTTTGCTTCGTTCTTTGAGGCTTCATCGAAGTTCTCCACAAGATCTGTGACACAGGAAAGGACACAGAATATCAGGATTTTGTTCTCCAAGGAACCACATTATTTGACACATGACAGTAACACTTTGGGAAAGTTTGTGGTTTATTTCTATATTGTTTAAAAAAAGAAAAAAATATATCACTTTTTTGTATATACACAACAATGAACAATGGTTTAAATGAAAGCAATATTTTTTCCAGCTATACCTGGTACATCGTCGTCTTCCTCTTCTGCATTTTCCTCCTTCACGGCTTTCATGTCCATTGCTGCAAAATTGTATACAGAAAAAGAAGAAAGTGCAAATTTTGGCTGCAAAAGAGACTTGTGTCAAAGTGTCCCTGTTTCCAGCAAACTCGTCCTTTGACACTATTTTCATTTTCACACACCACTTGCCTTGTATTCCAGTCACAGTGTGACAGAAAACACATAGTAAGGGTCTAAGGTCTATGTCATTCCTGGTAATATAATGAATGTTTGAAGTCTTAACAGTAACATGTAAAACTGACATCTCTCTCCTGTCGGGTTAAAATTATTTTCCCTGACATTTAGCACATTTGTCTTTTTGAGTTCAACTGGAGGTTGTTGACAGTTTAAACGATTTTCTCGCAGGGTCACTTCTGAATTAAAGACGCCATGAACGTCTTTTCACTCGTGATGATTTTACTTCCTTCACAGCAGCAGAACCCGATACACCAGCCGTCAGAAACCCCTGCAGCTGAGAATGACCTAACAAAGCTTGATAAAGGACGGGTTGACACTGACCGGCTCGCAGCCTCACAAGATTAAGGCTAAAAATAACCCACAATTCAACACAATGTATAAGATCATGCTCCACTAGTTCTCCCTTCAAAAAGAATATCCGAGCATGTTGTCCTCCAAGATAAGATGACCCCTAACTCTTTCAAATCTGATTTTCAGAAACCAAAAATCTTCCATCCAGGCTGGTGCCCTGACAGTACGACGGTGTGTGTCTGTGTTTGTGTACTCACATTGCCGTGGGAACTGCTCAGCCAGCTTGCGCAGGCTGCTGAGGCTGTCGGCTCCCAGCTGGCTCAGGATGCCTGGCAGCATCTCTGTCAACTGCTTGGTCTCAGCGTGGCCCGTGATGGCGAAGGTGTTGGCAGACAGAGATGCCTGAACTTTGGGGTTGTTGAAGTGGATCACCGTCCCATCGTCTTTTATCATATTCACCTGAGAAGAAGGAAGTAAATTACTGCAGTATGAAAGTGTGTTCAGATGTCCTTCCGGTGGGAGAAAAAAAAACTCCCTGAAGAAAACTTCCAAAAGGTAAAAAGTGTCTCATTTAAACCTTGAAATGTTTATCTTAACAATTTTGATAATTCCATGGAAAATTCAACAGGTAAACTGAGCACTGACACGAATGAGACAAAGGAATTCTGTGCATGAAGATTTATTTCACTTTTTGTGTGCTGATTTATCTGAAACTCTGTGTGGCAACTTGTTGGATCAAAGGCATCTAAAAATAAACTAGATGATGAAATGACTGGAGAGCGCTTTGGTACGGCTCTCTCTGTCTTTTATCTCTCCTGTTACACAACAGCGAAAAGATTCAGGGGCTTTTCATACACAAGTAGAAAACGGGGAAAAAAATACCAACAGCAGTGACATTACTTTTCCTTTTAATCATCTCATTGGAGACTCCTCACCTCTTCTATCCCTGCAATGTTGTTCACCGCCAGTTTCTTCAGTGAGCCCTGAAGTTTTTTGTCGTCAGCTGTTGCCGTTTTGTGAACAACCTTTTTCTTCCTGCGGGCCGTTCCCTGAGGAGAGAACAGGTGTGGATGCCAAATAAGGATTAGAGGATTGAATGAACTGAAATGTCAGACTGTTTAATACCCATGTGTCAGAGTTTTTCTTTTTTTTCTATTCGGGTCATTTACATCCTGGACACCGTTCAATCATTCCCTGAATATGATGAAACAGTAACAAACAGAAGCCACAGTTTACACAACAACAATCACTGTGCCCTCTATTATAAATGACTTTTCATCTTTTTCTCAGAATAGTTTTAATGTCAGCAATTTAAATTGAATAATGATTTTAGTAAAATGTTTTGGAGAGTGACTATCGAAGACTGACATCACAATTCCAGATATTCTAGATGTCCAGTTTTCTTAATAATCACTGGTCTCCATGACAAGAAGAAAAACAGTAAACACAGTGCTCCTCAGTCCACCGTCTCCTGATGCATTAATAAGCTAAAAACAGTCCACAGGAAAGGGAACAGATTCCTATAAAGTCTGCGTTTTGTTAGACTAAAAAAAAAAACAACAAACTTCATCATGGCTACACGATTAGAAAAATTAGTCATAATGAAAACAAAAAGAAAAGTAAATCCATCAATTACCTTTTTTGCTTTTACTTTAATGCTCAAACAAAAATGTTACGCAACATAGTTTCTCACAGACTGATGTCCAGGCTCAAACACTCCGGCAGAAAAGAAATTGTATTTATTATTATAGGTGACCGGCAGTCTGTGTTAAGTTAAAACTGTGATTATTCATGAAGGACTTTTATTTGTACTTGCTTGTTTAGTTTCATGGTGCTGTGATAAAGTAAAGAAGTTGCACCCATCAGAGACAACTTGCTTTATTTCATGCTTCATTCTTGTTGGTAAAATACAAATAAAGAAAAATGTTTGACTGTAACTTGATGGTGTGATCTGGCAAAAGGCACTAAGCCTCAGTCACAAGAAAAAAAAACTAATAACGCCACCTAGTGTGTAGTTGAAAGCATCACAATAAGTTGGGACAAAGCCAGAGGATGAAGGGGCCAATGCCCCCCCCCCCACCCCACCCAATGAAGGGACTGCTGAGGTCAGCAGAAAAAAACAGAGACTACTGGGAGAAAACACAACAAAACTGAGATCCTCAATCAGTTTGTCATCATTATGGCTCTGCTGCCCCAGTTAAGTGCCCTGTTTACCCTGAAGCTTCAACTGTAAAGGCAAATAATAATAATCTACATGACATGTCATTGTTGACCTGAGGAACATGGTTTATTACACCAGATATTTAGTTATCGTCCCAAAAAGGAAAAGACAATAAAGAGAAGGGTGGTCGACTGTACCTTTCCTCCTATCCGCACTTGAGCCTGAAGTTTGGCGAGCTTCTCTTGATTCATTGTGATCTGTTCGTGAATTAAAATAAATAAATCATCATTAACATTATATTTTCCTCGCAAAGCTTTTCACTTCAGACCAAAGCGATCACAGAGATTTCCTCAGTTCGGGTGGCGATTATTTGCTTTAGTGCGATGAAAACAGCATGAATTGAGCCACCACAGCTACAAAAATCCTCATTACCTGACGTTAGCTCTGCAGAGCCTTCAACACAGGATAAACTAACCACACCGAGCAACACAAACCGGAAAAGATAAAGATAGTTATCTGGAGTCAGACTTTAAAATGGCATTTAAGGCTAACATACATGTAGCCTGTTAGGCTGCTAGCTAGCTATAATGCTAACGCAGCTAATATTAGCATGCTGGTTAACGAACTGAGACGAAATGAGCAAAACTGGCAAAACAGCCGAGGTCAACTTCAAATTAAACGATGAAACAAATCGCCTCCGTTTTTTAACCACGACATCAAACTATTATGTCGGTTTTTATCGTTATTTTTGTCACCTTTGATCAGGAATTCACTGACAGTCCGTTAAAACGCTCTCTGCTGATCAGACTGAGGCTGCGCAGAAAAAACCCGCAGCAATAACGACACACTTCCGCTTCTGAATTTCACAATAAAACCACCACACATAGCCTGCAGAGAAAATATTTAACACTCCTGCAAACTGTCATACATACACAGTGATGTGTCTAATACATAGACCATCTAAAACATCGCCAAATATTTGGATATATGTTTGCTTGAAAAAATATTGAAACTCTTTCCTGATCGTGAAAATAAACACAAACATCTACAGCAGTTTTTAGGACGATCAGTAAATGAATTCAAACTGGACTAACACGCCTTTGTAAAGTTTCCCCACTAAGTTCAAAATATTCTTCTGAACCTGAACACAAGACAAAGCTGGAAAGCCCCTTCTATACTGACTTTTTCAGTACAAATCAGTTAAAGACCATTTATCTTTTATTTATATTTTGACACCCACCTCTTTGCGGGGATGGATGTAGCTGCTCAGAGGCCTCGGAGTATTTAAAATGCAATAAAATAATAAAACAATTGGTAGACAGGAATAGTCTTTTGCTCTTACAGAGTGAATATTTAAAGTTTGTGGCTAAAACCAAACATTTAATTCCAAGTCTCTTTAAAAGCTTCCGGTCTCATTTGACCGATCCGTTGTCTACCTTGACCAAGCTAACAGGTGCGGAGCAGAGCACGCGGTTGTGTGGATGTGACGCAATGTGGGGTTTTTTTTTTAACCCCGCCCCCCGGAAATAGAATCACTCCCGGGAGGAGGAGCAACCTCACCACCTCACATGGCAGGGCTTTTATTGTGAAAGGCGGCGGGGTTTTGAACATCCGGGTCGCAGGTCGCGGAGCCGCTGCCATTAGTTGCTGCAGAGACAGAAAGGCCGGACGAAATGCAAACATCTGCAGAAAAGCTGATGTTAATGTGGTCGGTGCAGCTCCTGGTGTCCCTGACGTGTTTTCAGGATGTCGTGGACGCAGGCAGCAGCAGAGGTGAGTTTATTTTCACTTCGTTCAGGAAGAGCTGGGTCATTGATCCAGAGCACGGATCAGAAAGTCCGGGTCCGGGTCCGGGTCCTGGTGAGAGACTTCACTGAGTTTAATGTCCCTCCATTTAGATTTAACGGAGGAAATAAACGTTGATTAAAAGAGATTTAGTAGTTCAATAAAATATCCATACAGGAATAAAAGGTTGTTATAACTCCTGGACTACGACTTTATTCAAAAAGACTGTCAAAAGTAAAATAGAATTTTACTAGATACATTATTTAAACCCCCCGAAACCCCTTTTTCTTTTTTCTTTTTTTCAGCTCTTGACCATTTTTGAATATTTTCATATGTTGTTTGGTTTTTACTCTACATTTGCTCTTGTCAAGTGCTCTACTGACCACTTATTTAATCTTATAAATTAAATATTATGATTTGACATAATTGCACTTAATTTAATTGTATGAATTAAATATGTGCCATTAAAATCCAGTGAATAACCTTACACAAAGGTAGATGTGAGATTAGGGACCTCCTGCTTCCTAGCAGCAATGAAAGTAAAAGAAGACCTGAAAGATAAGACAAAAAAAAAACAAACTCTTACACAAATGTGTTAACACACCTTCTGAGGAAAAATGTAAGTAATAAAGGTGAGCAGACTGGTTGGACAGACGTTTATCTTATTTACAGCAAAATAAAACAGGTTCTTCTCACGCTCAGTCTCTTTCAGCGAGAAATATTTTTAGATTATTGCAAACCACACAAAACCATATATTATTAATAAGAGGTGCTAAAATGTCTTTGCACATTTGCCTCTGCTTCAAATAATATGTGTATTTACATAGAAGTTAGATGATGTGGTGCAATCAAGAAAATGTCACCAGGAAACTGATGTAAGTCTGCCGTCATGCAGTTGCTCGTGGTGTAACCCCCCCCCCCCATTTTCATCTTTGAGGATGCCCGGTCAAGTGTTGGCAGGTCTACATTCCCCTGCAGCTTCGTACTGAATTTTCGGCTCTTCCAGTTTTATTTTCTAAAGTTTCCCAGACAGTTCTTTCCAATGATGGTGTATTTAGGGCAGACCCACCCTGTGCTAGAAATATAACACCAGTTACACAAAACGACTGTGCTCAATTCATTCTGCCGCAGGGTTTGGAGATAACATCCACTGGAGGACACTGGACGACGGCAAGAAAGAAGCTGAAGCCAGGTGAGTGAGAGCGCAAGTATCACAAGCACCCACTGTTGTAACTCAACAACACAACCTTTTGTGTAAGCACTGAGCGGACACCTGAAAACAGCTTTTAGAGAAATCCCCGACATTTTTAAGGACCAGAAAGGACTTCCAGATTATTTTCAAAGTAGAATCCGACTTCTCTGTTAATGTAGTTGCAGGCTTGGACAAACAGATAGTTTACACCGTTCAGTATTCATGTGAGGCAAACTTCATGTGTTTGTATTGACAGCGGGCTGCCAATCATGGTCATCATCCACAAGAGCTGGTGTGGAGCCTGCAAAGGTAAAACCATGTTCTCCCTGTTAAACCATGAAAAACTCAGGACAAGGCTGCCTAAGGTGTGTCAGCTCAATAACATAATATCATCACTAAGCCACCACCCAGTGAACACATGTATGAACGACAAACAGCCACCGACAGGTGAACTCAAACTTATAAAAGTGTATAAAGAAGGTCAAAGGGCAGAGTCGTTCCTCAAAAAGTTGGCTGCCGATACGCTGCAAACATAAAACAGAAATATCCATCAAGAATTCAGATGATTGGTTGAAAATTTAATTCATTTAAAGGTTTACAGTCTCCATTGTGAGAACACTGTAACCTGAATACACATTTTAAACTGTTGGCCCGACAAAACAAGATATTTGAAGGCATCCCATTGGACTCTGGAAAATAATTGTCATCCTAACCTGCTATAAGCTCAACAAATGTTTTGTAAAATATCAGAAAACGGCCGATATAATCTACCTCACCCCAAGTGATCTTTACAGATGTCTCATGGCGTGTGACAAACAGTCAGAAACTCAAAAGATGATGAGCAGCTGATCTTCACATTTAGAAGCTGGAATGAGAAAACAGTTTGCATTTCTGCTTTAAAAATCCAGATTTTTCAATTACCACAATGTTTGATTAATTATCTGTTGATCAAATCTAACTGGCTGGGAGATGAGATGGGAGAAAGATCTAGTTTACTCCTGGTCTTAGTGGCAAAAGGAGATTTGAAATGAGCTTTTTCTTTTTACTCAGTTAAATGTCTGAACAGAAACAGAAATAAAGAGCATGTTTTTCTGGAACAGAGGTCACTTTAAGCTGCAGGAAAAGAACTGAACTTGTATTATTCTCCAGTATTTGTCTTACGTGGAAACCAAAAGAAGATTATTAGTAATTGTGTTGTTTGTTTTATCAGCACTGAAGCCCAAATTTTCAGAGTCCAAGGAAATTTCAGAACTTGCACACAACTTTGTTATGATCAACCTGGAGGTAAGAAAATGTCCAAGGACAACACACTCTCTAAGATATGGCCCTTACTTTGTTTGTCTTACTTTATGCTTTAACTTTCAAAAGTATTTTTCTTCATGCTAGTAGTTTCAGTTTTTTTACATATGATTAAAGATATGCAGTAGAGAGCTAACAGGACGCTCCATGGTTTTTCTTTATCTTCTGTGTTTGTGTAGAAAAAGTTCCTAATTCATGTGAACACTGCAGGAACTCTGTGTTTGGACCTTCTCTTAATCACATATGAGGCGTTTTGAGATCTTTTCATGATGAGTTATCTCTTATTTGAACAGGATGAGGAGGAACCTAAAGACGAAGCCTTCAGCCCTGACGGTGGATACATTCCTCGGATTCTTTTCCTTGGTACGGAGGGGGTTGGGTTGAGTTATCCTCCATGTAAACGCTCATTAGGATTCCTTTGCAGAGTGACTGCACAGTTGGCCTTCCAGAATAACACACAGCGGCTGATAAGGTTTCACTAACTGGTAGCAGCCTCAAATGTAAACTTTTCCAAGTAGCATTTAAGCTTTTCTCCGTTTTATAGAATTTTAAATTGAAAATCTTTCAGTTCAGGTCCTAATGGAATAATAAAATACACCCTGGATGCTGGAGAGCTGTTTCACTTTTTTTTTTTTTTTTTTTTTAACTACACAAACATTAAACCTGATAAATTAATCAAAATATTCTTCTATAACACTATAACTGTTGGCTCTGTTGAAATAGTACATCTGAACAGAGCCACATGGGCTGCAGACGGTTGTTTTAAATGAATGAAAATAAAAGTTGTGTTTTTTGGATTTTGAACTAAACTAACCGTTTTGACTCTTCTTATTCTCCACGCAGATCCCAGCGGCAAAGTTCATCCTGAAATCACCAACAAAAACGGGAATCCAAACTACAAGTACTTCTACAGCAATGCTGAACAAGGTAACAATGCAAATAATCAGCACTTCAGATTCTTCAGTGGAAATGTTGGAAATGCTCTGATTTCAGCTGCTCGCCTCTCAGACATAATGGCTGGGAGTAAAGAGCACTTACATGGGAGGTCAGTGGAAACAGTCAACCAGAGGCCTGTCAGAGTGTCAGCTCTAATTTGAAGGCGCAGTGTGGTGTCAAGTTAAGGTGTTCAGAAGTGCCAAAGTTAATCTACATCATTTTGTTTCACATTTCATGGACAATCCTTCCTTTCTCCTTTCTCAGTTGTGTCCGGTATGAAGGAGGCGCAGGACAAGCTGACGGGCGACGCCTTCAAGCTCGGCCACACTTTGGATGAGCTGTGAGGAGGAGGAGACGTGCATCAGGCTGTAAGGGCTACACTTCCTCTACCTGAGCCTGAGCTTCAGAGCACCCTGTAATACCCCCCACCCTCCCCCGACTTCACTATTTATACTCCTACCTTACACAGTATGGTACCACTGACCAAACCAAGCCAATCATTAAAAGTCATTGATGCTTGACTTTTTTTTTTTTTTTTTCCCTCTCAAAGTTTTTCTGCTCCTTCTCCTGCCATGGTCTTTGTTTTCAAACATCTATATTTGTAACGTACTGATAATGAAATGCCATATACCGATCTCATGTACTGACTGTAGAGGATTTAAACAGTTCAAGGTAGCCAAGTTAACCGCAGTAACTTTTTATTAACTCTCATCAGTTGTTGAATACAAACTTCACATCTCTAATAATCAGCCAAATTTTTAGCCAGCAAGTGAAATGTTTGGGGTTTTTTTTTTTTTTTGTTCCTTCACAGTCCATGAAATTTTAAACGGTTTCACTAACCTGTTGTTGACCAGACTTTTAATGTCCTCACCCAACGGGTATGATGCAGTACTTCATGTTAGTCGAGATAAACACCTCCAGTGATGTGCTTCCAAAGATCCTCTGCAACAAAGTTCACCCTGCACTACTAGATGTTCTGTCCTCATTTCTACTATCTACTTTCTTAAAGATAATTGTTCTATTAATCCTGCCAATTTATCTGAACTTACTTTGCTGTATCCAATAATTCTCTGTGTTCTGTTTGTTTTGCTGCCTGTGATGTGACACCACTGTTTACTTTCTTTTTTTAAAACCAGCTTTGTTAAATTCTTTCAATAAGGGATGGAAACATTGGTTAAGTGTCTCAGTGTATTTTATACATGTACACAGCCAAGTGTGCAAATAAAGGTTGTTGTATTAATTAATTTTAGGTTGTTTTCATGTCACTGAGTTTTACAACACATCAGAAATCTAACAGTATATCAAATTTTATTGTCTATGCAATGATAGTGATCCCTTATGGTTTGTCAAACAATATGCGACTGCTGAGAGCAGCAAACATCAGTTGATGACACTTAAATTCAGTTTGACAGTGATTTAAATAGTGCAGTTACATTAATGCAAGTGCATTCAGATAAGACATTGAATTGCAATTGATCCCATTTCCAGACTCAGCTTTCAAAACAGCTGTCACGTTGAGCCGTGTCGCAATGTACAAAACGTCATAGCATATGATTTTTCATGATAAAATAAATTACAGGGAAAACACAAGAAAGAGCACGCCTCTTTAAATCTGCCTCGTACATGACACGTTATCAGTGCTAGAAGACTAAATACAAGAAACATAAGGAATGTTGGTGGAATGTGTCATCCAACTCGGATAAAGGCATTTGAAGATAAAACCGTCTTTTCTGTCTTGCTCAGCCTCATGACACAGAGATGAGTCCTAAGTAAATTTCAAAGTAAACTAACATCTGTGAGTGAGTGCCTGACTTTTTAAAAGATTATTATAAACAACAGGAGAGCAAAATAAAAGAAGAAAAACTGCTACAATCACTATAAGTACAGAATGCTGCTGCTGTAAAATCAGCAGTATTTCCACATATAAAAGTCTATAAAAAGCTGTGTGATACATCTGTATGCTCAAAATTACACAGCTATTAAGTGTGATTAAAATTGCGATTGTTTAAAAATTTAAGATTGTGCACGTACCATGTAAAACCAGTGTAATAGACCACGGTTAACTACGTTAACTGTTCTAACAGAAGAACATCATGAGCTTATGAGATGCATTTAGAGCTCTGCTGCCTCCAAGGTGCAAGTTGTATAAAGCTTTATACAACATCTGGAATTTATCACCAGCGCTTCAGCATGTAGGAGGCTTTCCACATTTCATGGTTATCTTTTTGCAAGATTACAGAAAAACCCTGTCATGTGAAATTCCTCATGTAGACCCACCTGACTGAACTGGACTATAACACTCTCCATCCAAATACAAAGCTACACCAAACAACAGTGTGAAGTAAGGAACACTCCATCCACCTCCATTTGTGCTGGTTGAAGTCTGTCCAGTCGGCTTTTGAGGAGAGTAATGGCTGAGTTGGGGAAGGATGGGGTGTGAGCGTGTGAGTGTGTGTGTGTGTGTGTGTGTGTGTGTGTGTGTGTGTGTGTGTATATGTGTGTGTGTGTGTGTGTGTGTGTGTGTGTTTGGGAGGCAGGAGCCAACTCAAAATCTTCCTTGCTTGGCATCTCCGATGGCGCCCCAGACATCAAAGACAAATTCATCTGGAAAAGCGAAGTCTCCGAGGGTCTCGTCTAACGCCATGGCGAATTCATCGGGGTTGTTCTTGTCACGTCCAACTTCAACCATCGTAGCAGCTGGAGAGAGAAGAGCAGATCCTTCATGACACGGATATAGGAGGAGCTGAAGATTCATCATACAGCATAAATTCTATTTCCTCTGTTTGAATACACACAGGAATGAATTGTTAGTTTTTGGTCACACCAGATGGAGATTCCAGACAGTCTTCATGTTTTTTTTTGTGGGGTTTTTTTTTTTTTTGACTTTTTTCCAGAAATTTTCTCAGCTGCAGTCAAAATGCTGAGAATAGTTCTCGATCCCTCTCTCCTTTCCCTCTTAGGGCTGAAGTGAGGTTGAGGATGTTCATCTGATTCTCACGAATAACTCTGGTCATTGTTTTGTTCTCTGTGTTAAAACTTTGACTTAAATCAAAGGATGGTTTTCGGTTTTTTCTCCAGCACCAGGTTTATTCTTCATGGTCTGACAGATGTCAACCTTCTGCCCTAAACGATCAAATATTTCCCCATGATGACAGCAAAGTTCAATTCCTTTATTTCTGCATACCTCAGAGTCGTATCATAAAATAATATTTTTGCTCTTTTCACTTTTTGTTTGTGTTTGAGAAACAATGGCACTGTATCATATTGTAGCCTGGTGTTGTTAGTTAATATCACTCACCAAGTTCAGTGTCTCTGATGCCCATGTAGCTCTCGAGGAGGTCATCCACTTTCTTCACTGCCTTCTCCTCAAATTCTGTTGGCTAAAAAAAACAAAAGAAAACACATCATTATGTGCCTTTTTAGTTGAATCCTTCTGCCAGCTTCTTACCCAGTACGGTGCGAGTTCTCATCAAAACTGGTCTCAAAACTGACCAGTCACAGACTCCCTGTAGTGTATGTGTAATAAGAGATGGTTGTACCATCTTTAGCTAATCTTTGTTTTTTTTTTTAAAGCCTTATTTACAAGCAACAGCCTCTAACGAGACTCCGTAATATAAACTTTTAAATTTCTCAGTATAAAACATTCACCATTCAAACTTTAAATAAAATCTCTTCACATGACACTTCAGTTGTCTCATCAGGAGACACTCACCTCATCCTCCACAGTCGCTGGGCCCTTGGAGCGAAGTCTCAGGGTCCCCCTTCCTGTGCCGATCTTGTTGTCGCTGGCAGGTTTAGCTCCCTTTGACCTGGGCTCCAGCATTTCTGTCAACCAAAGGAGAAGCAATATGTTTTCACGGACTGTCTAGTTGCTCAGCTAACTCATAAATGAGAAATATAAACATTAGTGGCATGAGGTGTGTGCAACAAAGAATTGGAAAGGCATTATCTGGTCGTGGATTCACAAATTCCCGGCTCCAAAAATGTCAAAGTAAACCTATTCATGTTTGTATAGCTCTTTTCTGAATCTTGTTTCTTACTCACCAAACGCCTTCATGGGCTCCACCAGTTTAAGGGTGAAAGGTCTGTCTCGGGGCAGATCTTTAAGCATGCGTGCAACCTCATAATGCCGTGTCCCGACGATATTGCGGCCATTAATGCACTCTATGTGGTCGCCGACACAGATCACCTTCACCCCATCCACAACGCTGCCATCTTTGATACGCTGCCAATGGTGAACAGAGGAGACGATGTCACTCTCAAATATAATTAAAAGACAGAAAACGTTGCCCCATAAAAAGAGGATTGTCTGAAGGATTTTTTCAAGCAGCTCAAAATAAACCTAAATCAAAACAAGAGAGCAAACAAGTCAAAGAGTGTGTGTATATTAGGTAAATATAACCTTTTTCTTGTTTGCACACCCCCTGCAATGAAACCACTTGACTCAGCAGAGCAGAAAATACTATATTATTAAAAAGCCTCCATGGTTCCAAGCTTAAGAACACAGTTTATGACCGTCTGGGGCTTCAAAAGATTTTAAAAAGGGAAACTACTGTAATGCAACTGTATTTACTTCAGCAGCCCAGGAGCATCTGCACTGATGGCTGAGAGCTGTTGTGATATAAACAAAGGGAGAAGAGGTCATTTCAATCCAATTTTTTTTCTGTTTCAGGCAGAATCTGCTTAATGCCTAGTTTCCTGATCTACTTCTTGCTCCGTAATCCTCTCAGGTCAACAATGTTGTGAAGGAGAAGGTGTAAAACAGTCAGACGTGACAGAGAAGCTGCATTGGATCAGACAATTCATGCTTTTAGGAGTCTACAAACCGTTTTAAGTTTCAGTCATGATGTGTGAAAAGACATCGCAGTTTCATTTTCCTGACAGTTGGCCAGAGATTTGTGTGACATAATTTTCAAAGATGGAGCCTTTTTTTTTTTTTTTTTTTTTAAACATCATCACAGCACTGAGACTGTGATAAACACTCATGTTGTCATGATGCAGTGCAGCTTCAGAATCACATGATGGCACATGTGAGTAGTTTGTCCTGATACAGCAACATCATATTGTTCATTTATGATGGCCAGTATTTTAAGTCTCCTTTTTGACGAAATGATTTAGTGATTATAAAATAATAAAGAGGCTCTTTAAGACTGGAAAACACATTGCTGCCAGTTTTTACACAGAATCTTGTAAAATCCAGACCCCCCCCCCAAAAAAAAGGGGGGGGGGACTACAATGTCAAGTGAAGTGTTCTTATTTTGACCTGCTTTTTCCCTGATCTCAGGATGAGATCTTCAGTCTGTCCCCACCTTTATAAAAGCGTAACCTGCTCCATTGTCGGTGATAGTGAGGCCCAGAGCATCCTCAGATTTATAGACCTCTACTTCCTTCTTGATCCCTTTAATATGGGCAAAGATAAAATCCTCCAGGCCGATCTGGCCTCCCAGCAGCTTCTCCATGTCGATCTTGTGGGTGTTCAGGGTGCAGAACAGGATCTGTACGAAGACATGCAGCAGGCATACAAGTTATATTAATAAGCATGTATAAAAGACAAAAAACAAAGTATGAAATAAAGGTGGGTGAAATGAATGATTATTTTACATTAAAACAAAAGAAATAAAGTCATTTGTAAGTCAAACTAAAGGAATAGCCTGCAGCTTTTACACAAACAAATAAAGAATCTCAGGTTTTAGTTGCATGATGAAAACTGAGCTGTATTCAAAAATAAAAGCATAGATGGCCAAGTGCTGTGTCAGTGTGGTAAATACAGTAATCATCGCTCTATGTTTGGGCATTTTTAAAGTCTTAGGGCAGAACAGTCTGTGATGAACCCAACAGGCAAAAATGACCTTTGCTCCTGTGCCAGAAATTTAGAAATCTGGCTTCACACCTTGTGGCTGCCACATGTTGGCAGGTCACAGAGAGGGAAATGTGACCATTCAGAACATGATACACAAGCGGCTGGATTTAACAGCTCTAAACAGAGACAGGACGGTGAAACCCAGGATGAAGAGCAGACTGGCTGTGAATGATTTATTCCAGTGTCACTCACCCATACAGAGCACCAGTGATATTTATAAGTTTTACTTAAATTGATATCTATTAATTATTATACTCATATGGTGATATCTAAGTCCTGTGCTCTACTTAAACTGTGGGATCAGCTTCCTAGTAAGGCTTTTGAGAAATGATAAGCCAGGATTTAGTGTCGGTAGAAAGGGATTGATTCGTACTGGTTCACCAGGAGGATGACCTTGGGGCACCAATCAGGCTCTGGCAGCGAGGCCTGTCTTGTTTGGGGCTTTTTTTTCCCCAACTGCGCAACAACAGGCTTTGTTCACAGACACACATTAGCCGACACGTTGCCTTGGGTTACCAGACTAATAAAGAACGGGAGGCCACTGGAGGAAAAGGCAAAGAGAGAAAGTGAAGGATAGAGTATGGAGGAGGCACTCTCAGTGCCAAATGGAGGAGTGTACTGTAGCTAAACTGATGGCTCTCGTCCTCTATTTTCCACAGCACAGCTCCCCTTTACGCCCCCCCCCGCGCCAGGACATTACCAAAGAGTGAGTGGGAGTAACAGCATCAGACGCCTACAGCCGGTTACCAAGGCTGCCATCTGCATTAAGTCGCTTCTCTGCAAAGAACGCACCTCTCAGCACCCCTCTATTCCTGCTGGGCTGACAGCCACTGTAAGCCACTGTGCACTCACACCGCCGGCTGTATCGGAGAGCCGGTGAGCAGCAATACACACTGCCTCTCCTCTGACAACCTGACTCACAAGAACAGATGCTACAACACCCACCCATGGCACCACACTGACCAAAATCTCGATGACTACACGGACATGGGCAAGCGAAAGGAGAGGCACAGCAATCTGTTCAGCATCCCCCATGACAGCGCTGTTAATGGATCGATGCTTTCAAAAGACCAAATAAAAAAACATGAGATGGCAATAAAGCAGACAAAGAAGTTGAGAATGAGGCTGATATTGATGTGAAAGCTTTTCATAATAGAGAAAGAAATAAAGAATAGCACCAGGGAAAGCACGCAGCACAAGGGTACAAAGACTAAATTTAATGACTTACTGCTTTTCTTTCTTTTATATAATTACACATAATCTTTTGGTTTTGTTGACACCACAAAACAGACTTCCTGCTCTGGATAGTTGTGAGGAAAAACTACAGTGATTCATTTAGCAAAGAACGAATAATTAACCTAATAAATCAATAATTACAAAGATAGTTGTTAGTTGCAGCCCTGCGCACCATCCAAAGCTGCATTCAGCCTGTAGCAGTGCACAAAATGACATATCTCCTCCATTGATCCCTTCAGGAAGGTGCAAATAGTTTAGCAGCTTTAAAAAATAGCCTGCAATCCAACAAAATGAGAGTGATTTGTCACGCAGGCCACATTACATTATGACGCCAGGCTCCAGGTAATAACAGCCTTAATCCGGATCTTCTTTGAAATATACCATGCTTTCAAACAGTGATGACTAAAAGCTTGGGAAACCTGTTTCTTTAGCAGCTGAATCTGTGCCCATTTACAGTGTCAACAACAGCTCATTTAGAAAAGATGAAGCAGAATATCACGCTTACAATGGGAGGCCACCCAACAGTGAAACAATCTTTTTCTCATCTCCTGAATTCATCTAGTATTGTTTCAGTGTGGGGCGTTTTAGTAGCTGACAGCCAATGCTGATGTAAGCTGTGTGTATTGTGGTGTGACTGAGTTTTAAACAGGAAATCACATCCAACAGCGCTTAAGCCAGTGTAATCATTAACCTTACTGCGGATGTGATTTCTCTATGATGACAGTTTCTGATGCTGGGTCAGAGAAGCAGGGATTCACGTGAAAAGTCTAAAATGAGCATAACAGACTGAACCAGGAATACTCTGTTTCACACAACAAAGCCTGAGCTACTTTCTACACTGCATCTAAAAGGACAAGTAGTACGTCTACTGGAATACAGTACAGACACGTTCAGAACACACAAAGCTTATGTCAACCTGTAAATAAAATTACAATCATAACAAATTGCACAACAGTGAAAATGAACTTGCTCTGCGGCTTGAAAACTAATCTGACCAGCATCAGGCTTGTCTGACAGGATGTTTCATTGTCAGATTTATTATTACCTTCTTTTATCTATTCTCAATGACATCATTGAATATGTGCATATTTTGATGAAGTAATGCATGGTTCTGCTACTTCAGAGAGCATCTTCCTCCATCCCTGAGAAGGAATATTTACTAGTATGACAGGAGACAAAGGGCTGATTTCATTTGTATTCTCTGTCTACTCACTGTTGTTTGTCTTCACCATCACACTGATCCTCAAAGAAACCAAAGGTAAACCTGAAAGCTGGGATTGTTTTTCAGAGGGCTTTGGTGCCATAGCAACACTTTCCTCAGCATCACTGTTGGTAAGCAAACACTCAGATCACTATTAAACCAGATCCAGCCAAGTCAGCGATGAACACAGACACACACCTCTGGGCTCTGTTTCTACACTTTCATTCAATCCTTGCTAGTGCCACTTTGTTTCTTGCAGGCCGTGTGGATTTGCATTCAGGCCAACATAGAGAGTTTATCCCCAGTTTACTCGTCACATGAGTAATGAAGTGCAATTACCAGTAACCACATGTTAAGAGAAATTATGCTGCAGGATACTTTCAGAAGGTATTATTAGGCATTAATATCACATCAGCAGGCTTATTCAACACCCAAGAAAACAATGGTCACAAAAATCACAACATGTTTCATTGCAGTGATGATAAACTTGAACATTGTGAAATCCTATACAACACATCAACCACAAATCCAACTCTCACAAAGACAAAGATGTTCATTTCAGAGCCCTTTTCATGTAACTACATGCTTATTATTGTGGTTGCAGGTTACAGTGGTGTTGAACTGAACATCATTAAACTCAGATGTTTCTACAAACATGGGAAGGGAAGAACATTTAATGCAGTCCAAGAAAACATCATTACCAACTACGCCCTCGGGAATTAATGTTTACTTCGTATTTATGGATCTCAGTTTTGACATGGTGATTTCAGTTCTACTCTTTATCAGAATGGAAGTGCTCTAATGAGGGTCCTCTGCCCAAAGTGTTCGTGTTCTGATTGATACAAGAAGCAAACAGAGAGCGAAGAATCAAAATGAAGTGTTTAATCTAAAGTGCAGATGGGTTCCCTTATCTGCAGTTGAACCTTACCCTTGCTGATTGTTTTTACACAACCTAGGAAGTGACTGCAGGAGCTTGGTTAATACAACCAGCGGACCCAAGGTCTATAAAATGAGATTCTTTCACAGTAATCCTCTCTCCCCTCCTCCAGATTAAGAAATGTGGCTTCAACACAGAAGTACTGCCTGGAACCTGCAAGACAAAAATATGACGCAGGGTTTCTGTCACACAACCACAGCCCTGATATTCAAACTGTAGGCAAATGGGTGTGCGCTTTCTGTGAGCAAGGAGCATGCCTGCTGCATCAGGTGGACAAGAAAGCAAACTCACAGAGCCACACCTAAAATCTACAGCTGTAGGGACAATAACCAGACTTTGACCTGAGCAGAGAACATAAAACATATCACGTTATATGGAAAGACTACAGCATCACATGTATGGGTTGCTGCTGAGATAAAAGAAACAGAACTGTATGAAAGGTGTTCCACCCATTCAGTTGTGGCGTATTTGCTGAAGTTATTTAAGGTTGATTATTGTTATTTCATTCAGACACATTCCTTTCCATCAGTTCCTCATTAAAGTGTCTCTTGGTTCTACTATAACTATAATGTATGAAGAATCAATAGACCTCAAGGGTCAAACTACATGTTATTTGATTTACGATGATATCTATTTGGAAAGAAATGTGTGGCCTATTATAAGCAATGAGTTTGAGGAAGACTATTAATTACATAATTCTTATCAGGGTCACAGCCACTGGTATGCAAAAAACCAGACTTGTGGTTTTCTGTGTGGCTCCCTGTGTGACAATGTTGTCTTCCAGTTTCATTCACAGCAATACCAAACAAACAAGGCACCAAGAGAAAATTGTTGCATCTTAAAGTGTTAATATCTGTTCACACAGAAGTCACAAGTTTAAAAGAAAAAATCTGCTTGCTGCACTTTAAACTGATAGAGTAGGTTTTCTTCAGAAGAACATTTTACTATAATGGCATACACACAGATGACCTTAAATGCTAAAAAAAATTTAATACAAGTGGCACTATATTTATTCCTAGTCAACGTGACAATCAAAGAGAAAATAATAACAGAACGATGATCTTTGTTGAGGTATTTCATTTTCAGCCAATTTTTAATGAGGACTGTTTGGGAATGAAAATAATCTCCAGTGAGGTGATGCGGTGACAAAACACACATGTGCAACCAAATCCTTCAGCAAAGGACAGACGGAGGAACTGCTGATAAACTAACCTTAGGACTGAAGTAACATCAGTATGTAAAAACTCAGACATGTCCCAGAGATACCCCTGTTGTTCTGCTCCTCACCTTCTTTTTAAAAGCTAAAAGCTACAAAGCTGAGCTTCATTTGGCAGAGCTGATATTTTTCCTGCCGTCACACCCAGTCAGTCAACATGGGGAAACAGTCAGATGGGCACCACACTGAGGTTTGGTGGTGTTTATGGAGGGAGGAGACCCTGGATAGAGCTGGTCCCCCTGGGTCCTTTAGACCCCTCTGGCTGTGGGTGGGACAGGTTATCTGCTTAGATTTGAGGCTGTGTCCGAGTCGGACGTGAGGGACTTCCTGTGGTTAAAAACTGTGGAGTCCAACATCTCCTTCACTCTTTCGCTGCTAAGCCAATCGGGCCACATTTACTAAATATGCCAATGTACTCATTTATACGCACATTTTCTGCAATTACTACACACAAAAGGCTGCAAATTTTGAGTCAAAGACTTGATGAGCGAATTTGATGTATTGACATTTGGTTACTTTTATCTCTGCTACCTGCTTGGACAGCAATGAGACATTACTTTTCTGTCAGCATGGACGCTATAAAAATAAGCACTAATATATGACTCTTAACTGATTTCTGAATCTTTTCCCCTTACATAGCGGTCTAAACTCCAAATCAGATGTAGAAGAACAACAGCTCCGGAGCTGGCAGAGTGGCCTGCCCAAAGACAGCAGGCCACTTCTTCCAGAGATGGAGGTTTGAAGAGAGGCTTGAAATGCACCCTGCAGAAAATCTTTTGAGCTCCTCTGTGGTGTTGTGCTTAGTGTTAGGAAAGAAACATACCATCAGTCGGTTTCTGTACTACAAGTCTAGACACAGACAGAGTGTTCTTATAAATGCTAATTAAAGACATGATGGAACAAATACCGGTGGAAAATGGCTGTTGTCCCATTCAAAGAAACAGCTAAGTACCGATCTCATTAAGGATAATTTTTACCATCAAGTGACAAAAGACAATGGGATGGGCAGTTTCAGAGAAATCCTCCACTTCTCAAATGCACATATACTATATATGAATTCTTTCATTGCGTCACTGTGCAGCAATTCCAGTTAGATAAAGACCTTTCCAATTATAACATTTGTTGCTCATGTTGCAGTGAACCATGGCTGTCCTGCCGGCCAATCTGGTCATATTCAGGGGGACAAAAGCCACACATGACACTCACACTATCCTTTGAAAAGAAAATCTCAGTGAGTCTGAGCTCAGACAAGGACACAGACACTGCTTTTGTTATCTACCTCCATGTAGACATACAGCTTTGTGCTTGTTCCCCAGTGGAATGTGATTCTAAATGGCCATGAGAGACTGTATCTAAAAATAAAGCATTAATTTGTCAGACATCCAGGGACTGAATAATAATAATTAAAACAGGAATTCTTTATTTCTCAGTCCTGAAATATCGAATTGTGCAAAGTGGCAAAGAGTTGGGAGGGCGTGCCATCATAAAAAAAAAAACTACCAAAGTTGAATGGCCACCGCAGCACCATCTTAAACTGTTTAATCAAACTTTACTCTTATGTATTCAGTAGAGGAAAAAGCATTCAGTTTCTTTACTTAAGTAAAAGTATTAAACCCACAAAAACTTTATCATGTACTGCATGCAAAAAGTAAAGGAAGTAAAAAAAAACAAACAAAAAACTGCATATTATTTTAGTAATATTAGTTCACAAAAAATACATAATTGGATTATTAATACTAATCTATTCATGTGTAAGCAGAATTTTAGTCTTGTAGCTGGCTAAGGTGGAAATAGCTGTACAGTCGATTAACTGCTGGCACTGTGGCATCACAGGATAGCTGTGAAGCTTTGACAAGAAATTACTATAATTAATAACTATTTTTGTTCATTCATTATTGAACATAATAGAAAAATATGTGGTGAATTTTTCAGAAAATATTTTTAACCTAAACATCTTATCAATTAATTGGGAAAACAGCACACATAATAATGAACGATAAATAATATTTAACCAGGCCATAGCCTTATTTGGGACCGCCTCATAGGAGGCTAAGGAAAGAGGTGGGAAGCAGCTGTACATGTACTCTAATGGACATGAGACAGTTAACAAATAATATCATTTGTACAGACTTGAAAAAGAGCATAATGCCAGTGACCGATCAAATGTTTTATGTCAGCTGTTTCCAGACAGTATTTTTGGTTTGGCAATGCAAAAGGCTTTAACTATTTGTTTTTGCTGATGTGGCTAATTTCCAAAACAAAACAATGTTGAGTTTCCTATGATAAAAGAACAGGAAAGTTAAAAATGTTAAATTTTTTTAAAGCTGCTTGGCTTTTAATTTTTTTTTTTTTTTTGGGGCAAAAATTTAAAGATTTAATCATCCATTTAATCAATTTACAAACTTATTTAAGTTTAATCTCCTTTGAAGCAACTGTTTGATTAATCACTGAATTATTTCAGCTCTACAGAGCTGGATAATTTCTGCTGTGCTTGGGTAAGTAATGAAACTACCCTGTACAGTTTGGGGGAGTAAAAAGCCCCCCCCACGACAACACATTTGCCCCTGGCCCCCCAAAGAAGGGCAGTCCGGCCATGATCGGTGCTTTAACTTTGAAAGCGCGTACAAACAACTTAGCATACTTCACGTACTTTGAGTAAAATTGAGCACCTGAACATTGAATGCAGCAACAAAAAAAAAAAAAAATCACAAACATGGCGCTTATTTTTATTTAACCCCCCTTTAATAAAAACAGGTGAGCTCCTACCTCAGGTGGGCTTATTTTAAACGCCTCTGCTATCTTTGAGTACAGTTCTTTAACATTGGAGAAGCCCTCGATCCGGCCGGTGGGACTTCCGTGAGCCAGCTGCGTGTGGAAGACCAGTTTGGGCCGCAGGCTGGCAGGTGGCGGCGGGAGCCCCGCTCCGTTCACGGCGGATTTACCCAGGCTCCCGGCACCTGCGTGTCCGCCGCTGACCTCCTCGTTGTCCACCAAATGCTCCTTCGTCGATTTGTTTTTCTTCTTCCACGGTCCCAGCGGCATTTTTATTTTCGTTTTTAAATGTAAAAGAAAACAAACAAACAAACAAACTTAAAAAGTCCGAGCCGCCGCTACAACATTGAAGTACCTGTTGAGTCCGAGCCCAACGGTCGTGCTGTCCTTCTCCTACTTCCTTGTTTCCTCGCCTTCTCCCTTCCTTCCCTTCCTCCCGGTGAACACCTTTTCCTCCTCTCCTCACCTGTCCCAGGTGTGGCTCGGCTCCTCGGCGGTGTAAATACTCGGCAGGTAGATGGAGAGTCCGGGATAAACTCCTGACACGACCCCGCCGGCTGGCTGGCTGGCTGCTCGTCGGCTAACAATAGCTGCTCTGTTTGTCTTTCGGCGTGCCGCGGGGCGCAGGCGCAGTAGGACGAACCGGAGCTGACCGGGGCAGGAGGGTCAGTCCCGGTGCACCTGTCCTGCCCCACCGGGGCAATTAAATGCATCCAACGCGTTTAAATACACGCTGCAAAAGAACATGGGTTAAATAGAGTGTAGGTTACAGATCTAGATGCATGCAGATGCGGCCTGAGTGTAACTTTTATAAATCACTGTAAAAATTAGTGAGGGAATTAAAACCAGGACAGCAGAATCAGCTTTAAGAGAGATATAACTATCATCTTAGGCTTCTTGTGGTAGTTTCATATAAGATGTTTTGCATGATGTGCACCGGTATTTCCCATAATTCA
Source organism: Remorina albescens (assembly GCA_034769265.1). NCBI lineage: Eukaryota > Metazoa > Chordata > Actinopteri > Carangiformes > Echeneidae > Remorina > Remorina albescens. The sequence continues at coordinate 4,302,342 of CM068478.1, read as the reverse complement.
TTAACAGAGGCCAATCTATTTGAATCGACATCTCTTCCTGCTCATTAAAATCCTGTCCTAATGCATTCCCAGTATAAGTGGTGGAAAACTGAATCAATTTCCCAATTGAGTTTCCTCAAACTGTGAGCTGGGAGGATGGAGCAACCGCACAAAGGTATGTTTGTACTAAAAGTCCTGTCATTTTGGAAAACACATGCTTGTTTTGTCTAATTCAGACTACTGAAGCCTGATAGTACTTTCAGGTTAACTTTGAGATACATTTTTTCTCTGACTGAATCAGAGGAAGGGGAGACTGATGATGATAACAAGCAAAACTTGTTTGGATGCATTTGGGAGTACCTTATTATACACCAGAAAAATACTGAACCTGGTTTTAAGTCTTCAGACATAGCTGTCAATTCACCGTTCCAAAAAAGATCATCCAAAGACCAGGATCCAAATTAGACTCACAAGCCCACTGATCAATTTCAGAAAAGTTTTGGCAACAAATTGCTATAACTATAAAAAGAAAAAGCATGTTGAGAGTAAAACCTGTTTTGTCTAAATTTGACAAGTTCTTATGTGTAGCGGTAGAATTGAAACTTCACCTTATTTTGCTTAACAATAGGATCCCACATCCATTGGGAAGGAATGGAGGCACATGAAAGCATATCTGAGTAAAAATAACAGTAACATCTCAATATGAGACCTGCTGTGGTCCTCAGAATCCACCCACATATCAGTATACTGATAATTATGGTGCTTCTTGAAACCTATTTAACAAAAGTGAAACAGACTGTAAATAGACCTATTCAAATGGGAACTGGCAATAAAATATTAAGAGATATGGACTTGTTATCATGTTCTTAAAAGTACACTTTAAAAGAGAAGAAGTTAACATCACTCACCTCACAAACTTAAATTATTGGTCATTATTATATAAGCCACCTTAGTGCATTAATGTTTTCCCCACAATAGACCTAGCAGGAATGTGTATATATAGTTTATATTGGTTGATGTAACGATGTTCATATTGTGAAGGTTTCCATCAGGCTGGTAAACTCAAACTAAGCAGGAGCAGGTGTGTTTGCTTTCTACCCTCTCTGGACAATAATGGCTCATCCTTTGCACAAATCTCTGTCAAAAAAAGCAAAAAGAACAAATTGTCTGCCACTGGATCCCCAGTTAACCAGAGGAACATTGGTGGTGGACGGTAGGAAAAAGTTTTAAAATACAATACATAGCAAATCAAAATAAACATGTATGTAAGAAATGCATACCGTAGACATTATCTTGCTTTAATGTAGACCACACACTAAGAAATACAGTTTCAATGCCGCACCTCCATTCTGGTGGGCACCTGTGTTTCTCATGGACTCTCCCTTCTGTGCCCCCCCCATGCCATGATGAGTGATGTGGCGTCCCCTGGTGGGAAAACATAAAGGCCTCTGTGTTGGCAGCTGATATCCAGCAGCTGAGACTGAGCAGCTATATTTACACAGTCATAGTTTTGCTATTAGTAATGTTAAGCATTGATTTCAGTCACAATATTTTAATTTTCAGATTTGAAATTTGACCATGTACACTTTACAACAGCAAAATATTCACATTTAACTACCAAAATATACTATATTTCATAAGAACCACATCATTCCCAGGTGCTGCAGAGACCCCACTTGGTTTAATATTGCTATGCGGACCGACTATAAATAGGCCTGTGCAGTATTAGTGGTTTTAAAGTGATTATTGTTAATGCACTGTTCATTTCACGGAGGAGGGGTCACTGAATGCTTCTCCATGACTTAAACAGCTGATGATCAGTTAATGAAGAAATATTTATTTTAAAATTCAGTATCTTCACATGTAAGTTTCTAAAATGCACACATGACGATCCAGATGAGTTCACTCCACCACTTTTGTTTTGAATAACTTGTACACAAAACAGTTTCCAAACTGAGAATGGAAACATCAGCGATGAAGCCTGCTAAGTCTAAATGAAAGCAGAAAAAACAGACCGCTTGGCACTGCAGTGTTCCCAAGATCCCTGGGACATGTTTTCTGGCAACTGTAGACTCAGTCTCAGAAAATGTGTCCAACAAACAAAAATATAAAATAATGTGTGGAAAAGACCCACATACATAAATTATGTACTCTCAAATATCAATAACCCAAACAGTCTTTCATTTGTCTCACCTTGGCAGCATGCATGGTACTTATAAAAACACCATAAAGTTCAAAAATAGAAATTGCACATTTGTCAGTAGGGGGTCATTCTGTCCCAGTGTGTTTGTGTGTTTGGTAATGAGGGTGAGTGTTGTTGAGTGTCATGCTGTGATTTCCCGTCCCCTCTTTCAGTCCATGTCCTCCCTCCTAAGCAGGTAAATGTCGTTTCAGGACGTCTTTGGCGTTGCCGGGCAACATGTCAGGAAAGTTCACGTCAAACTCCACGACTAGATCTCCTCTCTGCTCTGGGTTTTTGGGGAAAGGGAGACCCTGCCCTGCAACAGTCTTTCTCAGGCCGGGCTTGATGACGTCTGTGATCTTCATGTTGCACGTCTTCCCATCTATCGTTGACACGGTAACTGAGCATCCGCACAATGACTGGAAAGACAGGAATGTGGATGTAAGACCGGGAATCAACAGGAGATTAGCAACCCACGCATGATCCAACTCACTTCCAATTCCAAATTATATCAGTTTATCTATGTAAGAATTGATATGTTTCATTCACATATTAAATGATCAAACTGACATTCAACTGTGATTTCATGAATTACAGTATGCATGTCAGTATCATTTTTTGTGAATATAAAGACATTACTGATCAGGATTCATGATCTATAAAGAGTACTGAGACATTTACTCATTTCACTCTGTCAAACTACTGTCAGAAAACTGACAAATCAAGTTATCGTAAATAACTAATGTGATTACAAGTTAATTAAATTCTAATATGTTATTTCTCAGCATGATTAATGTCATGCACAGCTGATCAACGGGATTCAGATATTGAGAGATATATTTCTGAGTGTTGAAGAGAGTAGGAGGAACCATATAAGTACATCTTGCACCGTGTAAGTGTGTGTGTGTGTGTGTGTGTGGGCGGCCGCCGCCTCTCTAACCTCCCTGTGATACAGCTCCTGTTCCTCAATTCTGATTATCCAGATTACATAAGAACACATCCAAAGTGTGTGTGTAGTTTGGTACTATATTCATGCAGTACACTTCTACTTTCTGTGGGAAACTTTTGAGGTGCACTACTCTGAGTTTATTGACTGTGTCCAGGCTTTGAAGTAGCACTCTGATGTAAGTGTGAGTTGGGTTGTTTTTTTTTTTTCGGAATATATGACTAATCCATCTATCACTCTCTATTATTACAACTACACTTAGTCACTGTGTGTGCCAAAATAAAAAATGTTCTCACCTGCCGTAAGCTCACACGAACAGGATACACAATGTTGGACCCTTCCCTCCGAAAGTGAGGGTGCGGCTTGTCCTTGATGACGAAAACAATGTCAGCAGGAATGGTGTTTGGTGACTCGTCTCCCTCCCTTGGGAAAGTGATCTTGGTTCCCTCTTTCCATCCCCGCTTGATCTCAATGGTGAGAATCTTATCCTCGTTTCGCATGGTCCTGCCATCTGGGTTTAGCCTTTTGCGAGAGATTTTCATCCTCTTGGTGCAGCCATGGAAGACCTCCTCCAGGGAGACCCTGAGTTCATGGATGATGGCCGGGTCTTGCTTCCGGCGCTGCTGCCCTCCCAGGCCGATGTGGCCGTCCCGAGGGAAGCCGTTCAGGTTGAAGCTGGTGAAGGAACCAAAGGGGTCATTTCCATCCACTTCCATGTCCTCGTCATCTCGCCCGTTGGCCTTGCGCCCAAAGAACATCTCGAAGGGGTTGGAACCACCAAAGAAAGTGGCAAAGGTGGCGTGAGGATCTCCGTGGAAGGTGTAGGTGAAAGTGCTACCTTGTCCATCACTGGTGGGTCCACTTCCTCCCTTGAGACCTGGTGGATGGCAGAAGTCATTCATTGGTCATGTAGATATTGACACTCAGCAGGTGATACCCACCTTCGACAATCCAATCAGCTTTGTACTTGAGTCAAGGTTTGAAGGGGTTTTTGTTGGACAAACTCTCTAGACCTCCAATTTTTGGAGATTTTTGTGATTAAATAATAAATAGGATTGTCCATCCACTACGTTAAAGACCTTTCACACATTTTGATGCTCTGCTTTTGAAAGCGATGCCATCTGGGACACATATCCAGCTTCATATTTTCAGTTTGGGCTTCTTCTTGCGTACTTCCTTACTTATCTGGTAATGTTCATCTTGTCCCTTCTGTTAAATTAATGCTAAACATAAAATGTCACCTTTCATTTTGAATATGTGAAAGTGAACGTGATCTGTGGTGCTTTCTTTCCTTCCTCACATCAAACGTGCTTGCCACCCGTAACTGTCTTGACTGACAAGTCAGCCCTCATGTTCAGATACCACAATGTTGGCAGCACATACTGTGCACCATGACAATGCTCAAGATTTCAGAACATTTGTTGGTGGCAACCCTTTGTGTGTTTATTTAACAGGGGCCTTTACCTGCAGAGACATTATATTAGGACCATCTGTGTGTTAAAATGCACTAAACTGTGTGTCTAATGATCAGTTGTGTTCAGGGCCTGATGGTCGCAGTGGGATTTCAATTCAAACCATCTGTGTTTTACATCCACCCATCCAGTTTTATAACGGGAAATTAATGATGAAGTAAGAACAGACACACAATGTTAAAGATGTTTATCAACGCTTAAAAAAAAAAACACACGTTACCTTCCTCTCCATACTGATCATATATTTCCCTTTTCTTCGGGTCGCTGAGGACTTCATATGCCTCAGCGATTTCCTTAAATTTCTCCTCGGCGGCTGCAGACTTGTTTTTGTCCGGGTGCCATTTCAGCGCTTGTTTTCTATAAGCTTTCTTTATATCTTCATCTGTGGCTCCTTTAGAGATGCCCAACGTTTTATAGTAATCTTTACCCATGTTTTTTTTTTCTCCCACGTAATCCTGGAAAAAAGTTTTAAAAAATATAAAAAAGAAATTAAGAAATTTAAAAAAAAAAAATAAAAAAAAATGGACAAGCCCTCAGTGAAGAGCTGATTCTGAATCAGTCGACGGAGGATGATCGCAGCAGTGAAAGCGGCCTCAGTCTGGACTACAACACAATAAGTCTCCGCAGACGGACACACTGTGCAGGATGAGGACCATTTAGAGGCGGTTAGTCAGCGCCGAGGACCCCCTGATATTTATCCGTGACGGGATGACCCTCTTTAAATAGCCACAGCTCCCTCCCCCTGCAGCCGCAGCGCCCAAGTCAAGCTCACCACAATGAACAGATCCGGATCCGGCGTCCAGAGCAGAGCCCCGGAGAGCTCCTGTCCATTCAGGTCGTTGTGTGAACATTTCTGTATTTATCAGAAAGCAGAATGCATACATGAGAAAATTATAAAAATGTTTTAAAATGGGGGGCATCGTGTCTTATGGCTGGATCAACCAGCCAAAGGGACAAAGGAGGCCAAAAAACAAAAACAAAACCCCACCACAAAGTAACATCGAAATATTGATCATAATCACAATATTATTATTTTACAAATCAAAGTCTTAAATATAGATCATGCATGACCACTTAGAGTTGAATAATTAGACAAAAAAAACCAAACTTTTTATGTTTAGATTATATTATAACTCTGTATCCTGGGGAAATGTTTATTTGTTTATGTTTTTTTAAAGATTAACAATAGAGACTGATGAGCTACTACCCGTAAAGCTCAGCCTGCAACATGAAGACTTGAAACTGGGCTAACTGGCAGCTGAGCTTTATCCAACATTGACAAAATGTATGTATTACATCTCATTTTTTTTATTCAAAATCTAATTTTTCCTGGCAGCGACATCAGCCAGAAATGAAAAGGGACTGTGTTCATTTAGTGCATGAAATTTAAATTTTTCTTAAATGAATAAATAAGTTTTTAGCCGGTACTGCCCTGTATGTGTTGGACTGTACAGCACATTTACAGCAAATGAATAAAATCACAGCTCATGAATTAATATCCACTAATGATGGAAGTGGTTTGACCCACATCTGAAGTGACAGACGGGTTTGACATGAGACAACAAAAACCCTGGTCTTATTTGTCTTATTTTGAAAGCTGACATCCGGTTTCTGCTCCACCTAACTGAGTCCAGCTGGACTCTTCAAGACTGGAAACCGGCGGCTCTTTCTAGAAAGCACAGACTGAAGCACGTCATTCACTAAACTGGGTGATTTACACATCATCCAGGTGAGAGTAAAAAAAGGTCCGCCCCACTGTGTTTTATGTAAATATATAAAGATGACAGCAGATGTCATTTGGGTTTTTGACGTTGTAATTTTAGTTTAATTATTCTTCCTTTTAACATGACCGAGACCTCAAAAAGAAAACCCAGTTCTGTTACACATAGTATATAATAAAATATGTGTGTGTGTGTGTGAGGCTCCTGGGGCGCTGTTTTTTTGTTTTGCCTTTATTCAGCTTCTGTGTATACTTGCATTCACCAGACCTTTACTATTGTTGGCTCAAAACGTCCAACCCTAAACAAGGAAGTGTTTTCTGTTTTTTCTTTTCTTTTTTTTTTGTTTTTTTGTTTGTTTTTTCTGAACATTAATAATAATAATTTCATTTGTTATTACAGCAGCATGTCTGTCTCTGGAAACTCTGTCATCGGCTCCACAAATAGCCAAAAGGGCAGGCTGATGATTAGAGATGATGAGGATGAGGATGATGATGAGGAGGAGGATGAGGATGAGGAGGATGCGGCTGTGGTCGCCTCTCCTGTAGCCACAGCGCCACCTGCTGCAGATCAGAGCAGCTGATGTCCTGACTGGTCTGAGAATGAATCCTCTCATGCTGCCATGAGTCAGCGTCAGTGCAGAGCTGCAGGTCCATCATTTCTGCTTACTGTCGATGCTTTATTTCTCTCTCTGCAGCAGAAAAACACCTTGAATTTCTTTTTACATATATTTTTTAATAAAAAGCAGCAATGGATCAGTTTCGTGGTTTATTTGTCAAATTGGACCAAAACAAAGATGGATTCATATCTGTGGCAGAGCTTCACGACGAGATGAAGAAACATGGGATCTCCTCAGCAGAAGGCAAAGTCCAGGTAATATTCTCATTGGCTTATTTCTTAATGCATGTGTGTACGTGACCCCAATTTCATACATTAATTCAAACAGTAGTCTCCTCAAAACATTTAATGAAAAAGTTTTCCTCCATCTAGAATATCATTGAGTCCTATGACAAAAACAAAGATGGCCTGTTGGATTATTCCGAGTTCCTCACCTACATGATGGACAGAGAGAGGGCATGGAAAATACACTTTCATGACCTTGACAAGAATAAATGTGGTGAGTGGCGAGAGTCTCAACGTAAATTCTTAATTCTTAATTTTATTCATATGTCTTGATGAACTACACCTTCAGTTTTGTTCTGCTTTACAGAACACAATGTGCTTCTACTGATATAGAAGATTTGTAGTCCCACCTGGACACATTCTTCATAAAATACCATAAATGTTCTGTTTATGGGCAATAAGTGCTGTTTTCAAGGTCAAGACAGGAACAGCCACCATTCAAACAGCAGATTTGTTTAGGTGCCCTGTTGACAATAAACTAAACAGTCCTACAGGCTGTTACCTTTGCACTCAGTGTGTGCATTATCTGTGTGTAATTCTGTGCATTTCTTCTCTGATCAGGAGTGATTGACCAGGAGGACATCATATGTTTGTTTAAGGAGTTAGGAGTGGTCATTTCAAAGCCGAATGCAAAAAAAATAATACAAATGTAAGATTTTTTTGCCAACTACCTCATGGAATAATCATTTTATTTGAGTAAATATTAATTTGTTTGACACAAAAAAAACCCCAAATGATTTGAAAGTCAAAATGCATTCAAACTGAGACATTTCATTCATACACATTAAATGTATTGGTGGTATACAAATGACTCTGTTATCACTTTACAATGACATATTCTTTCTTTCTTGGAATGCTAAATTGTTGTTTCATGAAGGAAATACATTTGTACAACTTTTACATGTATGGATTTTTGTAAAGTGATACCAGGACGGTGTCTTAGAGACAACCTGATGAAAAAACTAGTTGATGTATGAAGATTCTTCATCTTGTGATGACACAAAGAAGCAACGCAGTGAATATGTGCTGCATCTGTTGTGTTTACTGATGCCAGGATGGACAAGGACCGATCGATGACAGTGGACTGGGGTGAATTCCTGCACCACATCATCATCAACCCTGTGGACAACATTGGGGAGCTTGTGACCTCATGGAAACACCAGCTGGTAAGAAAAGGTGGCCCTTACTTTGAAAGGACTCTTTGAGAGGCTGTAGCACGCTACACAAATCTGTAATAACACAAAAAGTTAGCGTAAAAGATGATAAATTCAATCATTTGTCTCCCTGTAGGTCTTTGATGTGGGGGAGAGCCGTGCGATGCCCCTCGAACTCCCTGAAGAGGCGTCTGGATTTGGGGTTTGGAGGACGTTTGTTCTGGCAGCAGGACTGGCAGATGCTGTATCACGGACTGTGACGGCACCCATCGACCGCCTGAAGACCCAACTTCAGGTCAGCCCTACAAACACGGGCCCCTGTATCAGTGAAATGCATCACTTCATTTGATATGATCTGTGCTATAAGAGTGTCGCTGAAGCGTCTCACTCTCTGCATGAAGCTTGAGGCTTATTGACTGGACTTGAATTTTTATTACCTTTTAGTGTAATACAATTGATAAGTCTGCGTTCTAACTACCTAGCTCTGAGAGCTAGTTTTTGGTTTGACCTTTTAGATCATTGTATTAAATTTATTGTTCCTAAAGATAAGATGACATATCAACCTCCTGGGTTAAGCTTAAATAAAAAGATTGAGAATCTGTAACATCTGCACTGATTTCCTCTCATGTAGTCTGGATTGTGTTCTTATTGGTTCTCTGTGGGTACAGACCCAATAAAGACAAAACCTTAAGCTGTACAGTTGAGAAGTTAATATATTTGACCACATCAGGGTGCAAAGAGAGTCTGTTATCAGCAAGCCTACCTTGTTTTACATAATCTGTCTGTTCCTGATAGCAGATGAGAGCGATCAGTTTATACAGCCATTCACTAACACGTGTGAGAAAGAGAGAATGGGCTGAATCATTTATGAGATTCATCATATCTTTAATGCTGTTTTTGTTGCTGCTTTAAATCAGCGCTTCTCCTTTGTACTCTTAATGCTGATGGGTAGTTGACCCGAGCTGACGCTGACCTCTGACCTTTCTCCTGTACAGTCTGTCTTTGCCCTCAGCTATTATCATTGCAGAGTGTGTACCTGTATTCACCATGAAACTACTCTTAGTATGTATCTGCTTCACATTACTCATTCAGTTTGAACTATTTCCTGTGTCCTTTATAGGTTCATGGATCCAAGGCCTTCTCTCAAGGCTTCCAGGAGATAAAAGCGGGTGGTCTGCGGTCGATGTGGCAAGGCAATGCTGTCAATGTGCTGAAAGGAACACCACAGTCGACCCTACAGTGTCTTATATACACCCAGGTGAGGCATAAAGCAGCTGACATACTCTCCAGTGTGAATTATTTACAAACCACGTTCCTACTTACAGTGAATGTGCCCCCTCCTGATCTGTCCAGATGAAGGTGTGCACTCAGAACCGAAGCCAGGAGCCTTTGACGGTGCAGCAGCGTTTTGGGTTGGGTTGTATCTCTGGCGCTGTTGCTCATGCTGCCTTCTACCCTTTGGAGGTATCAGACATTATTGGCAGGACTGAATGTGCTCACATTTCTGTCCTGAGCTGTAAAACAACTTTAAAAATGACTGTTGTAATATGCAGTGCAATCCACTGATATTTTTCTAATTAGTTATTTCATTACTTTGCAGTAATCACACCAACACCTGAGATAGAAGGTCATCCTTTAAAAAGTTTTCATTTAATCCAATAGTATTAGCAGTTTTTTTTTTCAGTTATTATGCAATCCAGCTGGCAAACCAGTCTTATCTTAATTTGAATTTTGAGACTGTTATTGTCTATTTTATACGTAAATCACATACTTTTTTTTATTTTAATAATGTGTAATAATCTGTCTCCTCTCACTTGCCCCTGAGGTGTTGAAAGTCAGGCTGAACCTGCAGCAAGCTGGCACATATAACGGTGTGGTGGCCTTTGCCCGATCCATTTACAGACATGAGTCTTTGTCCTCTTTTTACCGAGGATTCAAGCCAAGCATCCTTTGTATGGTCCCCTATGCAGGTGTAGAGTGTGCAGTTCATCAGGTGAGACAAGACAGCACACAAACGTTGAGACCCTGTTCGTCTCACAGTTACTAATCATAAGTATTCATTTCTTATTGTAGTCGATCATGACTTGGGCAAAAAGTGATCCAGCCTACAGCAGTGACTCCAAACAGTTTTTCTTCAGTTTTGTTGCCTTTGCCTCAGGACAGATGACCAGTTACCCACTGGCAGTGATCCGCACTCAGCAGCAAGCTCAGGGTAACATTTCTCTCTGGTTAACACAGTTGAGTTTATCTGAAACAATCAAAGATAATATTTCCCTCATCAACATTTGTATGTTTTGCAGCTTTCAGCTCAGATTCACGCCCAGCTTCAGGTGTTTTACAGGGACTCATTGGGATATATGAAAGACGTGGAATTAGAGGATACTACAACGGCATGGGGGCGAGCTTTGTCAGGGCTGTTCCCTGTGCCTTGATAAACTACACCTTGACAAGGAAATTTGAAAATCTGTTTTCTTCAATGGAGTTTTGATCTTTAACAGAAGTTGCTTTCTTTGCATGCTGAACTGTTGCTCTGCAGGAATGTGATCAGAAACACCAAGGAAAATCCAATAACTGTGAACTCTTAGAAATGTGAACTGAATCCCAAAATAACTGGAATCCTGAAATTATTTTGACAAGCCTTCCAGACACACACTGTCATGTGATTAACATCTGTTGGGTTTTTTTTAAAGAGGTAAGTGAAGAGTTTACCTCTGATTAAGACTAATTAACCTCTGATTGAATGTTGATACATAGCTGATTTGAAATCTAACTGCGTACTTAAGACTGACCTGTGTAAATGTGTGGGCTGTACAATAAACTATTACATTTTATTTCATAGCAGAGATCAAGGATCTTCTTTTTCCTTCATAATCACTGTGTCAGTACAATACAGTGTCCAGAGTGGATAGTTCCTTGCTTTGACTTGAATGTGTCTGACGGATGTTAAAACACATATATTTCAGCCTCTTTTTTCGTCTCATTGTAATGACAATACAAATATTTCAGTGTATACTTACATTGAGAAATTGTACATGTATTTATGAATTTCAGAGTGAAAGACCAATGATTGAGAATTAACTGGAATCATGTTTTATTAGCCTCAACCAGACCAGGCCCCAAAATAGATGTGATTCTATTTTTAAAAACAGAAAATTGATGATAGCAGTTTCCCCCCCATCCAGACCACACTAGATTAGTTTCAAATGAAAATTTACCTAACTAGATTTGTTACTTCTAAATTACCAAGGGGATTACAGAGGCAACTTAATGTTTTTTTTATAAATACAGGAAAAGTGTCAATTAATTCGGGTGAAATTGTTAGCTTAAACAAACAAACAAACAAACAAAAGCACCCAAAAAAGAAAGAAACCCCCGCAACTCTCCCGTTATCGCGAGATTGGGGATTTACCCGCGAGTTTTCCCATCAACATCCAGTGAATGAAAGCCGCCATCTTGTCGCGCCGACCAGAAGAAGAAGCAGATATGGCTGACTACAGCAGCGTGGCTCCGCCGTCCTCTAACGCCGGTGGCGGGATGAACGACGCTTTTAAAGACGCTCTACAGAGAGCACGACAGGTGAGAGGACTCTCCAGATGGTTATGTCCAGGATTAGTTCCCAAAACGGCAGAAATAAAGAGTTTCGCTGTAAGCGTTTTCTGCCGTTAGGTGTGGGATTGGGGGAAGCTAGGCTAAGCTAAACCAACGGGTAACGTTTCGCCACGCTGCCCCCCCCCCCCCCCCCCAAAAAAAACCCAACAAAACGATGCAGAAATAGAAGTTATGATAGCTGTACCCATAGATGAAGTTAGATAATCATTACTAACTGTAGTTAGTGCAGTGATGTGTGTTTTTCTAACATTAACCGATCCGGTGAAACGAACCAAAGCGGTCCTTTGTTGGTCCGGACTTCCGGGAGGAGTCGCAGGCCGCGTCCAGCCTGCACCGAGCTGAACGGCAGGACGGCAAAAGACTGGAAAAATGTTCAACTGAATAAGGTTTTTCTCCATTAATCTTTGTTTCAGATCGCAGCGAAGATCGGTGGTGATGGAGTTGCGGCACCTCCAACAAATGAATTTGGCTACGGAGGCCAGAAAAGGCCCCTGGAGGACGCTGGTGGGTATTTTCCCATGCCTAACCTGAATATCGGTCAGTGGCTCAAATCGATTCAATGCAAGTCTTCCCAGTTAATGCTTGCCTGTGTTTTTTTTTTTGTTTTTTTTTAAGCAACTACTAAATCATATTTGCATAGAAATGTTATTAATCTACAGTAGATCGTGCAATATGAAAAATCTAACATCTATACTAACTACATTACTGTAGTTTTATTTCCATGTGTTTGTTTCATGCGTATGTTAGCTATGGCATGTGTGTTGTATTTAAATGATATTGTTACTGTCTGTTCTCACAGCTGTTTTCAACCAGTGCCTGGAAATGAAAATGTTTTAATAATCCGGGCGTGAACATGTGTGACTTCATGATTTGATGTTAACATCTAGGGGGTTTTCATTTAAAAGCTTCTTCAGTTACTGTTTCACTTTGAAAGTATAATCAATGAAAATCTTATGATTTGAACATTTAATCAAATAATTTTTTTTCAAATAATATCAGTGTCATTGTTTCCACATTACTAGGGACATGTTCTCTGTAATAGTGCATCAACAGCATCACAAACTACTGTTACATTGCTGCTCTTTTACTGGTGGGATCTAATAAGCCAGTGGCAATTTGAGCCTTTGTAGTTGAATATTTTCGCCACCTTTTGCTTTAACCATTAAAAGTTCAGGCAGTTCTGCTTCAGTCCCTTATAGGAATGTGATAGAGGTTAAAATGTCAGATACTTATGCTGGTGTATGATGTTGTGTTGTCGCAGACCAACCAGAGACAAAGAAGGTGGCTACAAATGATGGTGAGTTGTGGAGTAATTGTCTTCTAAACACGGGTTACGCTTAATGTTGTTTATTTTTCCCTTAATACGCTGTGATATATTTCCCTCCAGCCTTTTCAGGGATGGGAGGAATGGGAGGTCCCCCAAGGTAAATATACACATGGATTTTAAATTTTCAACTTTGAAATTTTGCTCCACTGTAATATTCACAGTGACACACTTCTTTTCATTCTCAGGTCAACATCAGAAGAATTCAAGGTCCCAGATGGAATGGTTGGATTCAGTAAGTTTTCATTTTGCAGTAAACAATGAAAGCATAATTTTCCGATTGTTTGTGTTTTGTGTTTGGAGGTAACATTTTTTTCTTGTCTTTCTAGTTATCGGAAGAGGGGGCGAACAAATATCACGTCTGCAGCAGGAGTCCGGTTGTAAAATACAGATTGCCCCTGGTAAGTTTAAATTTGTTGCCGATATCTTAAGTGACTATTGAATCGCTTTAGTTATTATTGTATAAGTTTTGTATTCCAAGTTCGTTCTCTGTGTTGTAGACAGTGGAGGAATGCCAGAGAGGTCTGTAACGTTAACAGGGCCACCAGACTCAATCCAGTAAGTTGCAATTATTACTTTTGTTTAAAAAAAAAAAGAGAAAAAAAAGCATACAATATATTGTATTCCCTAAAAATCATGTATTTGTTCTTTGTTTGGAATTGTGGTCATTGTTTAAGGGTAATTTTTCTCCCTCCAGAACTGCAAAGAGACTACTAACAGAGATAGTTGAGAAGGGGCGTCCAGCCCCAGCGTTCCACCACAACGACGGCCCGGGAATGACTGTTCAGGAGATTATGGTCCCTGCCTCTAAAGCCGGACTTGTCATTGGAAAGGGAGGAGAAACAATCAAAAGCCTACAGGTGGGTGTTTGGCTAGTCCAAGAAGTTGCGCTCAAAGTGAAATGGGTGATCGGTCTTAGCTGAGAGTATTTTATCATTCCTGACCTGCAGGAAAGAGCTGGAGTAAAGATGGTCATGATCCAAGATGGACCCCAAAACACAGGTGCAGACAAGCCACTCCGTATTTCAGGAGAACCCTTTAAAGTTCAGGTGCGTCCTTGACTATGTGACTATTGCACTTCTCTTTTTTTAAATTTTTCAGTCAGTCTAGAGGTAAACCCTGTCTAAAGTAATAAAATCATTCACATGCTTATTTGCCTCCACTGAAATCGGAGTAACACTGACACTTTCTTTTCTCCTCAGCAAGCCAAAGAGATGGTGATGGAGCTGATAAGAGATCAGGGCTTCAGGGAGCAGAGGGGCGAGTATGGTTCGAGGATCGGAGGAGATAGTTTAGACGTAAGTGTTTTGTAATATGCTCTCTTGGTTATAGGATTGGAGGCAACGTTTCAATCAGTATTTGAAGTTTGTTTTCTGTCATTGCCATTGTCATTGTTTAGGTTCCTGTACCCCGGTTTGCGGTAGGAATTGTCATTGGCAGAAATGGAGAGATGATCAAAAAAATCCAGAATGACACAGGCGTCAGGATTCAGTTCAAACCAGGTGAGTGTTAAAGTCCACTTAGTCAAAAAATATGAGCACCAACAATTGCCAAGGGCAGAAAAAAGCACTGCAAATGTGAATGGTCTATGATGAAAACTCATGCACCACGCTGAAAACTGATGGATAACCCTAACCCTAAACTTATCTGAGACCTGAACACATCGAAAGCATTTCTGTGTAAATTGACTAGATAGTTTTGTTTCAGTATTACAAATGAAGTATTATATGTGTATTTGAGTGTTTAATCACCTTGTTGTCCCTGTAGATGATGGCAGCACACCAGACAGGATAGCACAAATCATGGGTCCTCCTGACCAGGCTCAGCATGCAGCAGAAATCATATCTGACCTGCTGAGGAGTGTCCAGGCTGGAGGACCCCCAGGACACGGCGGTGGAAGAGGACGTGGCCGGGGGCAGGGCAACTGGAACATGGGCCCCCCTGGTGGCCTGCAGGAGTTTACCTTCACCGTTCCAACCATGAAGACCGGCCTCATCATTGGAAAGGGTAAGTGACTTGTTGGAAAGTTTAGATGCGAGAGTGCTATGGCTGATGGAACCATAAAATTTTGTTCAATTTATCGCTAACGTGGCATTTAGTTGTAATTGAACTTGGATAAAAAATGTGAGATTAAGAGATGAAAGGAGAAACTTTCCACTATTTAACTGGTATTTGTGCTCTTTTCCAGGTGGTGAGACAATCAAAGGCATCAGCCAGCAGTCCGGAGCCAGGATCGAGTTACAGAGGAATCCTCCACCGAATGCTGATCCCAACATCAAAATGTTTACAGTCAGAGGCTCCCCTCAACAGATTGACTACGCCAGGCAGCTGGTGGAGGAGAAAATTGGGGTAAGACCTGATCTGATGTTGGTCCAGGCTGGAGGCTGTAGAGAAATTTGTTTACTCTGAGCTTGTTTACAGATTTTTTTTTTTGTGTGTGTGTTTTTCAGGGACCAGTCACACCAATGGGTGGCCCACACGGTCCCCCTGGTCCACACGGAGGTCCAGGCCCACATGGTCCCCCGGGACCACCTGGGCCCCCCGGTGCTCCCATGGGCCCCTACAACCCTGGACCATACAACCAGGGACCTCCAGGGCCTCAGTAAGTACAGTTTGATCATGTGTGTCTTCCGTACTACAAGTATCAGTTTGATGACAAGAATATTGAGATGGGAGTGAAACAAAAAGCTGATTTCTTTTCTTTCCTCAGCGGCCCTCCTGCCCCCTACCAGCCTCAGGGATGGGGCAATGGCTACCCACATTGGCAGCAGGGACAACCTGACCCTAGTAAGTACAAGCTAGTCACTGATGCACAGTACATTTTGTATTTAGAGGAAAAGAAACAGCCCGTCATGATAGACCTTTATATTAGCCAACAAAGTCAGTTTACAGATTCAGGTCAGCTCATCATCAATATACGTAGGCCTTGAAGCCTCCAAGCGTTGAATGCTTTTCTCCTTAAAAGGGCCATAGAAAAAAAAGTGACAATTCAGACATGGTTAAATCCGTGACTCTGACAGAATAGCTATAACTGTATAATTATAGCTTTATTCCAAGCCTTTATGTTCTAACCAGGCTTGTTCTTTGGATTTAGATAAAGCAGCAGCCGACGCCAATGCAGCGGCGTGGGCAGCCTATTATGCTCAGTACAGCCAGCAGCCACAGGCTCCCATGACCCCAACAAGTGGAGCCCCTGGCACGACCCAAACCAACGGCCAAGGTAACCAAAGTGTTTCTCAATTAGGAAAGTGCCAGTGCCTGTAGAAGAGCAGAGAAGGTTGTAGATGAGTGCAGAGCAGTGTAGTTTCCTAGGTTTACTTGAGTACAGTCCTTTGCTCTTGCCTTCATGGTGTCTCTAACAGGAGGCAATTTGGTTTGGTTTCACTTTTTTTTTTTTTTTTTTTTTTTTCATTTCTTTTTTTTTTCCAATGACTTTGCTTTTCCAGAACATCTTTTAAACTCTTTTTATATTACCCCAAGGACAGGGTAGTTTTCCTCCACCATCCCTAGGCTGACAGCCCGAACCAGACAGGTGGAGGACAAACTGCTGAGAATGATTCACTAATTACAAGTACCGTTTTTTTTAACAGGTGACCCACAGGCTGCAGGTCAGAGTGGACAGGCAGATTACACCAAGGCCTGGGAGGAATATTACAAGAAAATGGGTATATGAACGTAGTTTCAGTGTACACTTATTGACACATGACAGTCTAAACAGCGACGGGGCATTCAGTCAGCTTCTTTTTCAGGTCTGGGTATTTGTCAGTATTGCTGGCCTGCTGTGGAGCTTTTTCACTGTCTCCACTTGGTTTGACATTGACACCTGTGCTGTTTAGACTGCAACACTTTGACTATCTGCAGGACTGAGCTGTGGACACAGAACCACCTTTGTGAGCCTAGAGTAGTTTGATCTCCAGACTTTCTTTAGGCTTTATCTACACTGATGGCAGAGTATTGCAATGTGCCATGAATGTGTTACTGCTACTGAATGTGTGTAGAGTTAAATGATGCATTTGGGGTTATGTATACTAAAAAAATGTAGCTTTAATGTTCTTTTTCTGATTTAATTTGGCACTTGAATGAATTGACACGTGTTTTTCTTCTATTTGCAGGTCAACAGAGTCAACAACCTCAGGACTACACAAAAGCCTGGGAGGAGTATTACAAGAAACAAGGTCAGTGAATTCGCTCAATTCATTTCACAGCATTTAAATTGAATTAGTTTGAATTGGAGTGAATGCATGTTAAACTTTTTTTTTTTTTTTTTTTTTTTTTTCCCTCCACTGTGAGAAAAGTGACCAGAAATCAGTTTAAAGTCTGTGTGAGGCAAACAACTCTGTGAGATCCTAAAGAGTTGGTGAGTGATAGACATTTGAGTCAGTCGAATTGAAAAGTAAGTTAAGAGCTTCGTGACACCAGATTTTGTTTACTGAGATAGAGATTTGGAAGATTCAGGTGAGAAGTTGAGCTGTGCTCCCCAGTAGCTCTGAGATTAGAGGATCTGTAGTCTTCAAGAGTTGGTTGGTTCGAAAACAGACTTTAAATGCACAAAGTTTTTATTCCCTCAACCAGTTTCTCGAAAACTTTGCTCCAAATCTTTTGATTTCATGTAAGGTTTAAATACAGACTTTTTAATTAGTCGCCCACCTATTTTCTGCTTCTAAGTTAGATTTTATGGTGATTACTTATATTGGGAGGAATAATTTTGTTGGGAAGTAGAGGAGACACAAAAGTGACAAATATAAACACAAGCACCTGATAAACCAGCGGTCCCCAACTTTTTTTGTGCCACAGACTGGTTTCATATAAAACGATATTTTCAAGGACTGGCATTGAAACAAATAAAAAAACAAAGTGCATTAAAATACAAGTCACCATTAACCTGACAGTATGAAGGGTGGCCTGTCCCACATATTAAGCAGAGCGCGCTCTGTCCGTGAGAACCACCTGCAGCAATAAATCCGTATTTGGTTCAGGTGAGAAGTTTTGCTACGTCGTAGCCTGCTCTTTTTCTGTCTCCTCATTGGGCCTTCTCCCCGTTCCAGAGACGTTTGTTTTTACTCACCTTTGTTAGCTTGTGGGCTTAATTTTTTATGTACTGTATCATGTGCCCGAGATGAGTATCTTGACTTGTGTCCAGAGACACAGACGGATGTATCAGAACCATTCAGGGCTTTATCATAACTTAATATCAATGAAACCCTGAAGGATGATGATGATGATGAAGATGAAGGGAGGCTGTTTAACTCCAGCAGTTCTCAGTAACTGAGCTGCTGTTTTCCCAGCCGCCCAACAGAAAGGCAGAAGGTTTCTGACCCACCACCGCTAGAAATCAGTGGTGGGTTCGTTCCCCTTCTTACATGTTACTTTGTGCTGGAGCTACAGATGGTGATTTTCATTGTTAATTCATCTGTGGGTCTTCTCGAGAGATAAAGCTGATTAGTTCAGCTGATCAGCTATTTGTTTATTTAAAGATATTAGATAACTACTGTTTTTACATATTGAAGTCATTTGTCTGTTTGTTCTGTCAAGTTTGAATTAAAAATAAGAATGGGTTATTATACCATCAGTAATGATTTTCATATGTTTCTATATTCATTCTGTAGTTCCCCCAGACTCCATATTTATATAATTCCTTTGGTATTAGATGTACAAATATAACTATTACTGACATGGTTCTACTGAGCTGACTCTCAGGACTCTGGACTGGTGTCTCATGTGCCTCCTGTCTTGTTCTGGATCAGCTGGTCTGAAATCTTGTAGCTGACTGTCTGCTGCTTGTCTTGTGTCTCGGCTCAAACCTTAAACATGTGGCCACACCCTGCTCAGTGATGAGACAACAATTTTATCACACTAAAAATACCAGCTGTGCATGCTTTAAAGAGGCGGGGCAACACTCACAATGTCTGAAAAGTTAAGGGTGGCAACTGTGACAGCAGTTGTGTTTCTAAAATGGAGACATTGCGTAAGAGGAAGCAGAAGTTTAAACGGCTCCTTTCTTACTGACCTGTTAGAGTCCAGGCGATGATCCTGGACGTCACAGTTGAGTTGTTATATGAATGTAATTAAACTGCAGTAAGTAGCTCCAGGTGCAGTAAAGGTCCAGATAATAAGAACTTTTTAGAGGAATTGCAAAGAAAGCCAAGCGCCAGCTTCTGCTGGCGGCCATCAAAGTGTCATTTCCTCATGAGCTTAGTCAATTGTCTGGATTTTCAGGCTTGTCTGCCACTGAAATTCCTTTGCTCTGGTTTTACCCCCTCAGGTCAAGCTGCCCCTCAGGCCACAGCAGCAGCCGCCGCCTCCCAGCCTGGAGGCCAGCCAGACTACAGCGCTGCCTGGGCGGAGTACTATCGGCAGCAGGCCGCTTACTACGGCACAGCCAACCCCCAGACGATGGGCGCAGCACCACAAGCCCCTCAGGTACATCCCCGATAAGAATCTGCCCTCCACATTCACTTATACTCAGTAGTTTTGTGCCGTAACCTCCTTCCTTCCTCAGGACTTTACAGGGTTCCGGTCTCTGCAGCAGCTACACAAACTTAACCAAAGCAATTTCCTCCCTAAACAGGTTTTTAGCTTTTTATTTTGGGAAGCTGAGTCCACTGTTTCTGCTGTTAACATGCAATGTATCTTCTATGTATTTCTTCTGCACAGGGCCAGTAATGTGAAGTGGACATAAAGTAAATGCTACATTGTCGAAACAAAATCCTTTGTTAAATGTTTGGATGCTGACGCCTTGATGAAGATCTTAAATTTCCTTGGTTTGAAAGTGTTTCACATAGATGGCAGATTTCCCGGCCAACACGTCCTCTTTCTTTTTGTTTTTGTTTTTTCTTTCTCTTGTAAATGCTTTGTTTTTAGTGAGGTAATTATACATATGGTCATTCCAGCCCTGTATCTACATTAAATGTGGTTAGAACTCATGTTTATCGAACTGTTGACATTACCATGTAAATCATCTCAGTTTTAAAATGCTATTGCCTGTTGTGTTTTTGCAATAAAACAAACTGAAACCTCCTGTGTTGGTAAGTTGGGGTGGTTGGAAACAGAAAGGGTTACTATGAACTTCTGTACGTTTTTGTTTTTACCGAGGAGGAGGAGTAGGGGGGGGGTTTAAAATGTAAGGCCATGTGGGGGGGTTTACTTGTCCAAAATGGATGACTCAAAGTTGTGCTGTCCTGTCTCTCTCCAACTGTCTATAAGGCTCTTAGATACATTATGTGGTGCAATGATAATGACTGGTTCAGACCAACAAACGTCCTCTTGTTGATAGACACCATTTGTTTTGTTTTTTTATACTTCCTGTTTCCTGACATCAGCTGTAGACAGATGTTTGTTCGTAGAGAGTTGACAGGTATCTGTGTTATGGTAACTCATGCATTAACTGCGTTGCTGTGGCGCTTTCTCCAAGTTCTGCCTGGTTTGCTGACATTGTTGAGGTAGTATGCACTGTGTTTTTGCCTTGATTAGACACTTCCTCCTCCACAGGCAAGTTTAGACAAAGCGGTAAGAAAGTATTTCTCTTAACATGTTCCTCAGAAAACGTGGTTGCAAGAAATGTTGCTCATTTTTTAGTGCTACATATATATCTATATATTTTTGTGCTGTTCTTCTTCCAGGACAGTCAGGTAAATTGCCACTGTATCCAAAATGCATTGAATCGTTTTGTCTTGCCCATTTGCAGTTGTGAACTAACTCACATGTATGAATTTGTCTTTATTTTCAAAAGAATGTTTTTTTAATATAAAAACATTGCAAAAAAAAAAAAGAAACCATTTTTGCTGTGCCCATTCTGTTAGTGTTGATCCAGTATAAGAACATAGATGTTGTAGGGTCGAGGGTGGCTAAGCAGTCGTCATCCATCAGTTGAGCCCTCCTATACTGTAAGTACAAAAACTGTGATTGAAATTGCGAGATACACGCCTTTTTTATGCTTTATGAACTGCAAAAGATGTAGTGTTTCTGTCAAATATTGCCATTTCCCCCATTTCTGTGGGTAAGTATCAAATGTTCTGAGGAGAGGCCTTAGTGCTGTAGACTGACTCTTGTTACCACCATGTTTCTGAGAATTCATTTCCCCTGTCTGACTCCTGACTGCATAACATTGAGACTCTTGAATCTTTCCAGTGTGTTGATTCTCTGTAGATTGTTCTAGATTTTGCGTGTAGGTAGCATTTCGATGCCAGTTGGAGATCTGAATGAACTCTGAGGGCTTGAATGTCAGCACTCTTACACTGCTGGTAGGAAATGTTCAAGGATGTCCATCTGGATTTCTGTTTCTCTCTTTTTTTTTTTTTTTTTTTTTTGCGTTTTTGAATATCTTACCTGTTAAGTACCACTGTGTAGTTCAGACTCATGTTTTTTTTTCTCTTAAAAAAAAATGCCATTTATTGCAATACATTGCTTTAGACAAAAAGCCCTACTGCATAACTCCAGCGTAGCATGCTTAGGTTTCTGTTATTTCTTCAATGTCCTATATGAGCATGTGGAATGCTAGTAGTGGAAGTGCTTCTGACTAGCTCAGTATTGACTATGACATTTTCTGAATGAGCACTGTTGTTGAAAGGCTGTTGATTTAAAAGGTCAAAACAAGTCTTTGACGTCATTGTTCACTGATGGCAAACAGTGCAATATATTTGATCTTTGCAGTGTCATCCCAGACCTTGCACCTTAGGTTCTGCTGCAATAACACAGGTAAGCGAAACCTAAGGAAAAAGTGTTTTTTCTTCTGTCCAGTGACATGACCAATGCAAACAAATGCTTACCTGTGTCGTTAACATGCCTCAATGGATTCATGCTTAGTCGCACAGAAATGTCCAGGTTTTTTTTTTTTTTAGTATGAACAGCCCTCTTGAAAATTTGATCTGCCTTCATGAATGAAATGCATGATATAAGTTGTATGACTTTGCTATACTAAGTTCTCAAAAAGTGACTTTAGCCAGAAAGTTGTGTAGTGAGGAAATGTGCTTACCATTTGGAAGTAGGCTTTATATTTTGCATCCTGGTAAGTCTGACAGTGAAATGTGCAATCGATGCTTTAGACAAGTGTGATGCTGGTGTAACCAACTGCATGCCAGAAGTCAGCAATGTGCTCAACTGTTAGGCTAAAAAAAGAAAACAGTGAAATACATGATTTTTTTTTTTTTTCCTGTCGTGGTGTGAATCTGCCCTCTAAGTGCAGTGCAAATCTTCTATTGAAACGCTGCTGCCTTCACTTCTCGCTCACAGTGTTGGAGGATGCTGGAAGTTTAGGTCGTAGTCAGGCCGATGTCGTAGTTTGTCCCCAAAAGGAGGAATCCTTTGAGTCAGTGCCGCTGCTGAACGTAGACTGTTCAAGAGCTCCAGTGATAAGGTAAAAAAAAAACAAACCAAAAAAAAAAAAACTAAAACGCAACGCAATGAATTTGAATTGTTGGTCTGATACATGTTTGAGCTGGGATTGACTGTTAAGCTGTAACCATGTCATAGTGCATTTAGAGTTGTCTGTTGGTTGATTTATCGCTTTAATGCCTTCATCAGTTCCTTTTAGTAAACAGGAAATGTGCATTAGAAAGTTGGATGAGGACAGGAAGTGATTTACTTCAATGACATGCACTGTTTTTCTTATTGGCAGTGATTCTGGGGTTTGAATGATTCTTCTCTGTAGTTAAAGGGTCACATACTGTTTGTGTTGGCTCTGTACTCGTGATGCTCAGTGTTTCAACACAGAGTCCGAGTTGGTGTAGAAGACTAAACAAGGAGCATGCCTTTATAGAGGTAAAGAGGTTTCATGT
The DNA here is from genome assembly GCA_034769265.1 of Remorina albescens. NCBI lineage: Eukaryota > Metazoa > Chordata > Actinopteri > Carangiformes > Echeneidae > Remorina > Remorina albescens. Next base: position 4,279,282 of record CM068478.1, on the reverse strand, counting down.
GCTGTGTATATTATCAAATCTATTGGCTTCTTTTGTTTCAATTTACTCTTCTGACTTTTGAGATGTTGCCATGTTCATTATTAATAAAGTTGTAACAAATAAATAGGACTCATTTGAGTTTTATTAAATTAAGAGAAAATGCCCAAATCACATTCAAGTCTTTATTGAATTTATACACAAACGAGGTGAACTCACAAATGTAGAGCGTTTTTCTGTGTAGACAAATCAAGACGGACAGTTTCACACATCCACACACTTTATTCACCAACTGAACATGGAGACAAAATCCACAGCCTGAAATGTGCGACATTCCCTATAAGAGCAAACGGAAAAGCTTTTTCTCAAAAGACAAAATAACCTGAATCACTTTACCTTTTTTTTGTTAACCTGGTGAACTGTTTAGAGGGAAAAAAGTTAACCAGCATGTTAATGTAATCTCATTTAAAAAATAATTTTCTTGAGGGGAATTTCCTAAATCAGACATTTAAACCACTTACAGCTCATAACTAAATTTTTTTTTTTTTTTTTTTTTTTTTTTTAAGCAAACTCCCATCAAACGTCTGAAATCCCAAAGATGTTCAGTTAACACCAAGAAACGGGAAATGAATCTCCGTTTTAATCAGTCAGACAGAACTGTGGATTTTACCCCCATTAAAAAGGATCTGGATGGTCACTGAACATTTACTGCTGAGCGTCCATGTTGTGTGTTCTGTACGTATCAATGATGTATTAATGCTTTTAAAAAGCTCACAGGTCATGGAAAAATAAAAACATCCCGTGATGAAGAGAAGGCTTTAGTGTAAGGCTGCTTGTGTGTTTGCCCGTCATGACAAACAGAAGGTGCTCAAACATCTGGACGGTTATGAAACAGTGATGTGTAATCTTTGACTTCCTGTATGGGATGGGATGGAGGTCTGTCAGGGCCAAATGAACTGGGATTCATTTAATATTGCATAAAGGTTTGAGTGTCCTGGTGCCAAAAAAAAAAAAAAAAAACCCATAATGAAGCGTTTTTCCCTTTGGAGTAACTAAACGTGAAGGCAGAACCATTTCTTCTGTCAACACATTTTACATTTTCTAACAAACACAAAGTCCATTTCATAGTTTTGCATTGCTGATGTTTAAGACGTGGAAATACATCCGACAAACATGTTTGATAAAGTTCAGTTTAACAGCATTTTTTTCCTACTGCATGTAACTATTCATGTGCACAAGTACGTCTAAAAAATAAATCCTGCCTCTTTATAGCTGTATGATAAAATAAATATGCTAAAATATTTTCCTTTTCACTCATAAATTGCTTTAAATGGTAATAAATATACTTCAATTTACAGAGCGTGATATCTACTGTGAGTTTCCATCAGATATATTATTGTTGATGTTTCACAACTAACGTGCACTGCCATGGCACAGTGAGGAGAATGAAGAGGAGGCCATACTGGCGATAACGTTCATGTATGAAGGCAGAGAGCCGGTTCAGTTTGTCTGGATCCTTGCACAGCACAACGACTACCACAGAGTAGTAGTCGTTGAGTTTAACTGCATGTGTGGACCAAATGGGTGGAAATGAGGTGGAGTCATCACCCTGGAGCTTTTGGCTCTGACCCCCCCCCCCCACCGGGTGCACCACAGATAGAAGATGCATTCACACCTACTGGTAGTTTGTTCCTTTGGTCCAACAGTTGGTGTGAATTCGCAGCAGGGTAACCCTCCTCCTGTCTCACAGCACTCCCGCCTCCAGCAGAGCGCTGGACACCAGCTGCACCTTTGGGGAGCTGCAGCCGTTCAGGTGCAGCCGCGAGTCTGTTCCCAGGTAGGCCAGCAGCAGCTCAGAGCGGCGGTGTAGCAGGTGCAGCATGTCCTCCGCCAGACTCTCCACCGACGTGTAACGCACTTTGTCCAGGTCGAAAATGTCCTTCAGGAAGGACAGAACCTGGTCCTGCAGGAGAGACACAGCTCAGCATCACTGTGACGACAACTCCTGAAATGTATTCATTATTTTACACACACACACAAAAAAAATAAAAAATAATTGGAGACGATTTTTGTGCCAAGCAGCTAATGGATGAACTAACTAACCATTTTGACTTTAAATGATGCCATTATGTAAGACCACGAGGTGAAGATGAAATTATATCGTAGGGGACACTCAGACATCCTGAGCTCATGTTGCTCTTTCCTGGTGCCGAGACTGACCTTGAAGAAGCAGCAGAAGTCGTGCAGGGAGCTCTTGGGTCCCAGGAAGCCCCAGGCCAGGACGGGGCTGATATGTTCACACACCGTGTAGAAATGAGCGATGAACCCGTCAGACAGCTGAAACACGCAGGTTAACGGAGGGGATTAGATTTGTACTAACACCAAGCCCCGGGTTAAGCTGACAGATAGGCTGTCCTATCTATTTGGTGTCAGAAATGAGAAATGGTGTGTTACTCTGTTTCCGTGAATGACTGAGGTGAAGATTAAACTGAGGGTTCCTGGTTTTGTACCTTCATGTGTTGTCTCTTCTGCTTCAGCACTGACCAGCAGCTTGATGCCACCGCCTGTCAAACACACACAGATTCAGTAGAAAGACAACCTGCTCCACCTGAACAAGCTTCAACTGGAACCTGCAGCCGCCCACTTTGTAGTTTCACTCACAGTTTCCTTGAAGGAGCTGTTGAGCCAGCGGTTGTTGATCACGTTCTGGATTGAGATCGGTGGATTCTCCAGGTCCTCAAATGAATCCATCAGGATGAAGTCCAGCACAATGTCATAGAAGTTCAAATGCTTCACCTGAGGAAGGAGGAGGAGGTTGTCATTATTTTATACAAAAGAGAAGTCGGTCTTCTCTTCCAGAATCAACATCGCACTTACTCCTCGCGTGGCCAGCTCCACCTCCGTGTTTTCCCAGTGCTCCGTGTGCTCCAGGAAGGAAATCATCTCTTCAAAAACCTCCTCGAATCTCCTCGGGCTCTGGAACCCAAACAGTGACAGTTAGGACGGGAACATCCCAGAGAGACGGATAACTGTTTTGCTCACCGACTGCAGCTTCAGTCTCACCTTCTGTGCTTTAACAATAATGAACGATAGCACTTTCTTTCCTGTTTCGGCCAGGAACATCCGGGTGGCCCTCTCACACAAAATGAGCTGGAGACAAAACAACATCTTAGTCAAACTGATGTTTCTGCAGAAAACTACGGAGGGCAAATTTTAAAATGAAAGTTAAATGATTCCCACTGTATAACAAAATCCTGTAAAATCGCCTCAGTAGGAACCATCAGACTGGACTGTGACTGTACCTGACAGGCTTGTCGCACACAGTGCAGCTTAGCCAGGAAGTCCAGGTCCCCAAAACAGCCCAGCATTTCAGTCCTGATGAAGAAAAACACATCAGATTAAAATGACAGCGCTGCTGAACGTCTGTTTCATGGCTGCTGTATCAGTCAGTGAATTTACCGCAGCACTCTGCAGGAGATCTTGCCATCCTCGGCCATTTGAAGAGCCTCCTCATAGAACAAATGCTGACCCAGAGCAGAGATGCTCCTCAGCTCCCTGTGCTCGGACAGCTGACACACACAGCAGAGGAAAAAAAAAATTAAATAATGATAAAACGAAGCGTGAATCAGAAACTGAACACCTTATTAGTCCCACAGGCGAACAGTTATGGTTGAATAGAATAGAAAAGTAACACCAAATACTAGAGAACAAGAAAACTTCATATTCTGTAGACTAAGTGTCTGACAATCTGAGAGACTGTAAAGACTTCCTGTACTGGTCTTGGTGGAATTTTCACAATTTTTCAATATTACATTTCACTGTCTATTATTCTTCACTTCCCTGCTGTGAATGGCATTAGAAGCTCGTCCATGTTGTTGTAGAGTTCGGAGGTTATAGAGAAAACAGCTGCAGGGAAACGGGGAGCTGCACGTCGGACACTAATGGAGGAATGTGGATGGTCTATTCTTAGTGCCTGGCTGAGTGAGAGTGACCCAGTTCTCCTGCACTGAGCTCTACCTTCAGACCCCCCATTAGGAAATACTAAACAAGTCTGAGAGTTTAACAAACTTCATTTACAGCGTTCAGAAATATTGAATTATCCATTTGACTGCAGATGCTAAGCTGCTCCATTTAGTTAAACTTCTAACATCTCTTGACATCAAATGATGCGAACACACAGCTCCACAGAGACTTACAGGATCTTAACCTGAGCCTTTCATGTCAAGGGAGTGGGACGAGGCTTCAGTTAAAAAAAAGTCAGTAATTCTTAACCAGTTTATTTTTGTACTTAGTTGGTCAAGTGGATACACACAACCCCCACAGCCACTTAATGAGTAAACCAGATAAGCTGAGTTCTGTTAAAAGACTGAGTGGAGAAGCTACAGGGGGATCAGAGCTGTTTGAGCTGAACTCCTGCTGTGAAACAGTCGCACGCATCAGATTAGGATGTTTGTTCTTTTTCTTCTGTGACTCAGGTACACTGTCTGTTATTCACATCCCAGCAAGTGATGTTTACATGATTATTTTGCTGGACGAAGCGATCAACATCTTTATGGCAACAGTGAGAAGATCTTGTAGTAAATTCAGACAAAAACTGTATTTATACATAATCCTGCTATACTGTACTGCGGTTTATTAACATGCCTGTTGTGTAGCCACATCTGAGTGTGTTTACTGTGTTGTGAAACACTTTCTGTTTCTTGTTATAAAAGCTTCTGAAGGCTGCAGACACTTTATGTAAACCAGGCTGCAATCCAGACACTTGTGAATCACTCACACCTTATACTGCATTTTTTATCTATTTACAGTAACAACCGACAATAAAGTGAAGAAAATACAGGAATGTATAAATAGACCCAAAGAATCATTAATCAACAGTATAGATATTTTTATTGTGTGTACTGTCACCTAACGTCCACTTTGCTTTGTGATTTTAAAAACAATTTGGATGCACCTTTTTTTTTTTTTTTTTTTTTTTGACTCTAGCATATCACATACTATCCAGGTACAAATGAGACGTCTGCTGAGCAGATCCCGGGATATTTAAATGTGGACCTCAGTGCGTTTCTTACCTCAGCAGCAGAAACAAAAGAGTCAGTGGAGGCGATGCTCATGCTGTCTCTCAAACAGACGTCGTCCAGCTCCTCTCCTCTGAAAATGTCTGCCATTTTATCTGGGAAGGAGACGAACCATATAATAAAATGACTTTACAAAGCGCATTAACACCAAGGGGCCGAACCGATATCGGCACAGAGCTACTGTATGGCCTTGAATTACGTCTATATTTATATTTGAGCCCATTGTTGGTCAGGAAAAATGATACAACCCTGAACCAGTGACTCACCCAGGCTGTTGCTGTGGGACGAAGGCTCCGACATCCCCAACACTCCTTCAAACTCCTCCTGGAGGCGGTAAGCTCTCTGTAGCAGACACTTCAGCCGGTGGATGAACTCTGCACTGATGACGTCCTGATCATAAAACAGTAAAGATCAAACAGCGAAATATGGCTCACACAGACAAGTCTGATTACTTTGTCTTAATATCGGAAAGTGGAAAGTTATTTACACCCTTTTCTACCAGAATAGGAGGTAATACACAGGTTTTTGTAAATGAGCCCTTTTCCACTCTGAGTTGAGTTTGTTGTTCTGTTTGGAATAAAGAAATACAGAACTGTGAAGAGCATCACAATCACACGCAGTTACAGAGCAGACAAACACAGACACAGCAGGAAGAACTGATAAAATGGATCATTTGTGTCTCATGTTGTGACTTCTATGAGACACTTTTTCGGGTTGAACAGTGTCATTACTGGAGAGGTAATGGGTTTGTTTACAGTGTCTATGCTCTGAAAAAAATTGTGTGCTCACCCGAGTGTTGCATTCAACTCCGACTAGAGCCAGAGACAGTAAATTTCTGTGTCTACTGCAGAGTCAGTTGAGATGGTCTGTGTGCTGATTGCTGCCTTTTCCAACAACGTCTTAGTGTTTTTTTGAAGAGTGGAAAAGGGGCTTATGAGTACAAAGATTTATTACTCGGTGGTTAAAGCAGTTAGCGACTGTTAACTGTGGCATGAAGACTGGACCACCTGACTGACATTAATAAATCAAACTGGATGTTTTCCCTTTTCATTTCAAACATCTTTTTCAGTTCTTTCATGAGAGCCCAACTCCACCCTTGACCCAATTTTTAATAAGCTTTCTGAAGAGGCCCCACTGTGCAGGGGACTTCCTTGACAGAAGATTGGATGTCTGTTTGGGTGTCCAGGCTTAACTATTTAACCTCTGCTAATCCAAAGCCCTTCCAACCAGGTAGCAGAGTGAGTTAACCGTTACACAATCCAACCTCTGTCACACCAGTGGGCTGTCAGAGTGCATTGTGGGTAAGGAACAGAGGACCCAAGCAGAACATGTTGGCAGAACTTTAAAGAGTATGACTCTTGACTCAGGTTAGGATAGATGCTCCAGTTATTCTATGTAGTGTTAGGACAGAGTGTACTGTGCATAAGCCATTTACAATGTCTGAGTTACCTCCTTGTTCTGCTCAGAGATGGCATCTCCAGCTCCAGTTTTAACAGAGGCACAACTTTCATCATCTTCAGCATGTCTGCTCCTGAAGGTCAACGCTTCTTCCCACCGCCGCAAAGCCTCTTCAAACAAATCCATACCTGCAAGCACAAAAATGACACAAACTTTGAATTTCAAAGACCCTTCCCAAAATCGTTATTTCAGAACAAAGCAACCCACAAAAAACAGATTTCTAAAAGGAATACTGGACAACGTATTGCCATTGTTTCCATTTGGTGCATGAGTGCCTTTACCCATAAGGTACAGGTTTTCAGGGGTGGTGACTGGTAGGTTGACCACACTGCAGATGTCAGCATCCTCCAGTCTGTCCCAACAGGTGGATTCATTGGCACAGGTACTGCTGCTGGATGAGTTCATGCTTTTTACCTGCAAACACAGCAAAGCAACACTGTGAGTGGCATCTCAATACAAACACAATGCAAGTTATGTCCAGGCTGTGCTTTCACCATGCTATGCTATCTAACTCATTCAATCCATACATTTTAATCATCACTGGTTTATACATATTAGAACACTGGCAACCAAAAGCCCTCGTTACATTTAAACCAAGCTCTTCATAATAAAACTGTGACTTTGTCTCACCGAAGCTAAGCTCAGCAGAGATCCAGACAGCTTCCTGTAGTCTCCTGTAGTGAGGACCAGACCAGAGGAATAACCATTTTTGGAGTTGAGGGAGAGAGTGATGTTCTGACTGGTGTTATCTGGATGGGAGTTGAAAAATAAGACAACAATCAGAATACAGTTATTATGGTAGACGGAGAGGCCAATTTGATGACAGTAAATTATTAGTGTTTAAAATAGTGATTTGGTAAGATTACATATGAAGTGGCCCACTGTTTAAAGGAAAAAACTATTAAATCAGTGATTAACAGAATGAATTAACCCGACTAACCGCTTTGTGATTTCTGTTCATTTCTCTTTAGGACTCTAATCAGTGGCCAATCTCCCTAAGTGAAATTAACTGTGTTACAACTGGAGCCTGCTGTTTACAGTTCAAATTGGTAATAGAAGGGCAGACTAATATGTCAGTGTGATTACATCACAGACCAGCAACTGGGCTAAAGTACTCAGTTAAGATTTAGGTTTGAGGATAAAAATATCACAGTCTCAGGAAGTCTTACCATTTCCCGCTGAGACTGGGGGGAAGAACTCAAAACTGGCCTGCTCCCATTGAGGTGAGACAGCCTTCTTTCTGCCCTTCCTCCTCTGGAAGCGGCGTGCAAGGAGGAGGAGCGAGACGGCACCAAAGGCAGTGGCGGCAACTAGCTTCTTGGTGTCTGTGCTGACACTCACCTGGAGGACAGGTAGGGAGAGTTTTAAAAAAATCACTTTCCAAAAGAGGTTAAATCAAAGCGACGTTGAAAGACTACATTTTCAGCTTGTTAATAGATCAACTGAGGATACACGGTTCACAGTATAGTGGATGCTGGTTACATAACAGGCAGCACCAGGACTCATCTTCCAGCCCGTCATCTAGATTTTAAGGAATCAATTTCAGCTAGCATGCATAGGCCCTGCTGGGCTATATATAGAAACACTGAATGGTGCCGAGATAACCCACACAGGCAAAACTGCTGCACATCCTCAGCAAAATATTACATAAAAGCCTCAGTTCAGTGCTATGACAACCGCCATAATATTGACTTTTTATCTGAAAAGCGACTGAATGGCCTGGGATGAATAAATGCTGCTTCAGGTCTGCAGTGTTTCTGTGCTGTGTCCATTTCTGCTGCAACCACATGAAAGATTCTTCATGAAATCAGATCTGCTACGTGACTGGGTACACACACAAACTCCCCCCGTGCCCTTCTCATAAACACACAAACATGAGGGGTCACTGGAGGAAAACAACAGTCACCATGCTGAAGGACACAAAGACAAACTGCAGGAATATCCTGAAGTGAGTACATGCAAAGATGGAAGTTTAACCACCAAGTCCTGTTCCAGTAAACTTTAACGTGGTTTTCTGCAAACTTTTGAACTGAAAATATAATTTGCACTTTATTTGTGTACTTGCTAAAACCTGCATTGATTTTGGAAGTAGTTTTTTTTTTAATTAGTATTTTGGCTTCTACTTAAGTTAAAGTTCCAAACAGATCCACACACATGTTTCTCATGAGTCACCAAGCTGTTCTGCTGGCACTTCACCTCCAAACAGATACTACCACAGGATTATCTAAGCAGCTTAAAAGGAACGCTATGAATGGAGCTCTGCCAAACTTAGTCAGATCTCCCAACAGCCTGTTGGGCTTCACAAATACACATTTCTGATCAAGATAAAAAAAGAAACAATTGATGTGGAAAGAAACAGGTTGAAAGGAACAACGGTCTACTGGAAGGACTGGATAGTTTTATTTAGTTGTCAAGCAGCTTCAGGTGTTTGTATTTCATGTTCTTCCAGGAGTGAAGGGTTAGAATTTCAACCAAACACTGCGAGTTAACGAAATGCCAACACCCTAATTAATGAATGAGGTTTTTGTGAGATCATGTAACTAAAGTATACACACCACATGCCAACTTAAGTTTATAAATAATATGGAAGCTATTACAAAATAGTTTTTCAATTGAAAAAAAAAAAAAAGGTATAAGGTACAGTGTGGATCTTTTGATGTAAATCAACATTTTTTGAAAACATTTATTGCTCATATCCAGATAATAAGATATAAAATAGCCCACTGCAATTTGACAGGCTAGCTCTGTCAGTGAAATGATAGTTGTGCTTGAGAAAATGGTATATTAATTTATTCCAACAAACATTTGGATACAACGTTCATATGAGTTGCATGGGATGCTACTTAAAACTAAACGTCTCAAATAATAATAATAATCAAAAAAAGGGAGAAATCTCGAAGTGCAATCAGCCAAAGATAAAAGCCCCGGTTCACACACACCCTCACCTGAGCCAGGGAGCCATAGACGGACAGTGGTAGGTTAACCATACGCAGGGCAGCAGCCTTGAGAGACAGCTGAGAGCTGGCAAGGGTCTCATGTGTCATTGTGGTGGTCTATCCATGACTTTGCAACTCGCTTATTCTCATCACCATTCTGCTGGAACTGAACAGGATGACAGGAGTGAATAACACACACGGGTTAAACCTTGGAGGCTCAGGAGGGGATAAAATGACGTTATTACATAAAGCCTCTTGACATACAGTATCTGCAAGTGGCAATGCCTTTCCAATCTGAGTACAGTGGCCCTTAGCCAGATATGCAATGAGCACTGAAACTGAAATGTATAGTTGGTCACAGGACATCCAGCATCAGAGGTATCAAGCATTTAAAATCTCTCTTTTCATTGAACACCTTCCTGGACAATGTGGCAATTGGAGACTTTTTCTTTTCTGCAAGCACACTGATACTTTCTCTGAACCAAAGAACCACGTCCTCTAAGCTTTTGTGGCTTCACCTGACAGGGCTGCATGCAACATCCAATTAAGTTTGCACAGGAGACTCATGTGGCTCATCACATGGATCATTATCTCATTTGAGGCTGAGCTTTAGCCTGATAAAATACTGTTTCAGGCAATGTTACAGTCTTTGTGACTCTTTTCAATAAAAACATATTCATTTGCATCTGACACTAATGGAAATATGTTTATCATTTATCAAACATTGTTTGTATTTTTTTAACATCTACATTTTTATAAAATATCAGTACTCCTATCAAAATTCATTCCCTTCAGTCCACTATAAAACACTGTATTTCATTATAACAGTTTAGTGTATTTTTACTTCACTGTTTTGAATGTACTTAAAGTCAATTACTGAAATGACCATCTACTTGATCTCAATTAAACCACTTATTACATTAACTATTTAATTTTAGCACAATTCATGCCTGCACCACTTGTTTCCTTGTTTGCAGCAGACAGTGGTTGACTTCTATTAAGTTACTGCATGTTGCATCCATACATTTGTCATTACATAATAGGGGTGTGTTTTCAATTTCTTTGCACCCTGCACATAATTATTTAGTTGTCTTGTGTGTTGTATTAAAGAGGCACATTCAAAGCCTTTAGAAATATCTTCCCAGAATCCAAAATCTTGGTCTTGACAAAAACCCAACAAATCTGTTCTTCACTGAAATGACCAAACTTCATTCATAGTTACATTCAGCTTCCAATAAACGAGCGATCTCCTCAAGACTTCCAGTAGCTTCACAATATATTAACAGGGAGGAAAAAGAAAAATAAACAGCTAAATAAATGAAAACCAGCCTTCTGGATCTGAACTGTGGATTTGATCATTTTTAGCACATGGAGGGAAAGTCAACAGCTAACTGCCAACAAGGCTAATAACGGCTAACACAGCTAGCCGTTATTAGCCTTGAATTAAACACCCTTAAAGAGAAATTAAACCTCACAACAGTGCCGGTTGTCTTGTAACTTAAAAAAAGGTAAAGTCTCACCTGTACATTGGGTAGGTTTCCTCCCGGTGGTTCCCCGTTGGGTCCCCCGGCTCCTCCGGCTTTGACCTCGGCGGCGGCGTACTGAAGGACTCGGGCCGCACACCGGCAGCTCGCCGGGCTTTCAAAATAAAAGCACGCTCCTCGTCGCGGTTTGTGGAGCTGTCGCCCCTCCGTGCGGTTTGGTGAAATATTACAACGAAATTTAAAGTTCTGCTCAGTTTACCTTTTACCATGAGGGGAGGACTGCAATTTAAATACCGATGGGAACATTTCATTTTACATTTTCCTCCACGTCCGGATGCTTGCACTGTAAAAGGGCTGTGAAAGAAAAGTGGGAATACTTTGTTTTTATTTTTATCAGTTACTTATGAAAACGTGTAGCTGTTGTAAAGCATGCAAAAACAAAAATAACAACTCACATATCCTAAATGATTCCGGGTAAAAGTAATACAGCAATGCAAAACACTTGTTTTATTATCCTCCTGAGAGCCAAGTTTGGACTTTTGTGAGATAATATCCTATATTATACACAGCTACAAAAATCCCTATGATGTATGCGTGTTGGCATTAAACATGCTTTATCGTTTAGATTTGAAAATAACACTGGCTTAGTGAATAAGTAATACACATCAACAGGTTAACTTGTTGCCCACTCATCTCAAAGTTTTAAATGTATGCTTCAGCAGCTTTTTCAATGCCATATTTGCAGGTATGACTCCACAATGTTGTCCACAGTAGACTTTCTTTCCAAGCACATAAAAACCAGAGATGACAACCTGATGGGCAGGAAAATCTCCGTCAGCAAATAAAGACATGAAATTATAGATATGACTGTATGAACTGGAAACTACAGAACATATAAGAATTTAAACTACAACTGGATAACATAATTTGGGGCTACTCAGACTAATTTAAGCTGTGTCATGTTTTCCCCATTGCTATGATACACATCTACTGTATTTGTCTTGTCACGCAATTACGTAAAAAAAAAAAAGAAAAGCATAAATAAATAAATGAGTTGACACTTGAAGACAAGTGAGCTAACAATATTATTAATAATAATAAAAAGTCAGCTTAGATGTTTACTGAAGGACGTTGAAGAGTTGGATGACTGTCTTAACCGGAAAGGGGCGGAGCCAGCTGTAACGTTAGCAACCACGCTGAGCGACAGGGAGGGTGCCGTTCATGTGAAAGATCGCCGTCTGAAATATGTCTTTAAAAACAGACTGAAATTGTGTCTCAGACGCCGTGTACACTTGAATCGACCGGAGGGAAGTTTTCTTTCTTACTGTCGCAGAGGTAAGAACCGATTTTAGCATTTCTGTTTGATGCTACTGAGTTTAGCTGTGCAGCTTCTGTGGGATCGACGGTGATCATGTAATACAGGAGCATTAGCCGGCTAACGCTAGCTAGCATGTTACTGGTGAGATGGTTATCAACAGTCAGGCATCCAACCTTTGTGTTATATTATGTGGCTGGATAGATCCGCCCACGATGAGCACATTAGCAAAGTTACATGTCTTGCATAACAAAAGATCACTTAGAGGACCGGTTACTAGCCGGCAGGCTAATGCTAGCAGCGAAAGATTGCTAGTCAGGCTGTGACGCTGTCAGCGCCTCGCCTGGTTTTGACAGCTCATTGGAAAAGGCCAAAAGCCGCACATATCTGTACCCAGTCTTCATACAGCACAGACTCAAGTCACCACTTGGCTGTAAACCTGGGTGAAATTATTTGACAGTCAGTCAAAGATATTCACCGTTTCTGCGCACCAAACATCAGCTGTACGGTAAGGTCTGAGTTTCAGTATAAAGGCTACCGGGCTGCTGGATAAACTGTGCTGCCAGGCTACTTAGATTGATAGGGGGTTTTTTTTCGTATTGCTGTGTGAATGTAAAATCTTGTATCTTCTAAATTAATTCACGATGACAGGGAATCTGGCAGTCATTTTCGGTTTTATGAGCACTGCCTGGTTTGGGTCACCGCCCCGCCCTGACTGTAATACCTCTTTGTTAGACCCGAACCTCCTGCATTATTGTTCAAGTGTAAATGTGATATCAGCTGTGGAAACGGTTAAATGTTGAGGATGGTTTGTGATGACCAAACAGTCGGGACAGTTGATCTTTCTCTAACCATCTTTGTGTAATCACTGGAGGCTTGGCAGTGAAGCCACCGACCGGTTAAATTGATTATCCTGGTGCGTACTACTGTGGCTGTCAGGATGACTGCTTACTCTGTTTGCTGATCCTTTTTTTTTTTCTAAAGGATGCCTCCAAAGTTCAGGGGAATTATAGCAGCCTGGTAAAACATAGAATTATAGATGACCTTGAGTCTTATCAGTTTGTTTATATATGTACCCTCTCAGGTAAGAGTGATGAGTTGAGGAAACAGCCTTATTCACCATTAGACTGAACAGGAACTTCCTCCTGTATTCATATTGATCTTATGATTCACCTGTTAAGCTACTATGTCTACTTAACACTTTAGGAAGGTACCTGTTATTTTTTTGAGTTGTTACAATATAATAAGTTTACAATACCAATTCACAAATTTAGAACATCATAACATCTTCAAGCACGAAATGATGTCATTAAACTTGAATAAAGATAACTTAAGTGAAGCAATTTATTAAATAATTGAAAAACTAATTTTCTCTTGCTTGCTTAATCAGCTTATTATTGCAATTCTCTCTCTCTCTCTCGCTCTCTCCATATATATAAATGCTATGTGTCTGCAAACAAGCATCATTTCTGGACCACTGAACACAATTATATCAGCTGCTGTAATGTCTTGTTTGCTCTCCTCATAAGTTTACTCTTGTTAGCTGTCCTTTATCTTTGCTGGGAAAGATAGTGGTCTAAAGGAACCTGGTGACACTCAGGGGAAGTGATTTTCCCGATGTTTGTGTGGTGTGAATGTGCTGAATCACGTGCAGCACGGCAGTGTGAGCTATTATCGGCTGTCATCATGCCACTGACTGAACATTTTAAAGCGTCAATGTCAATGTGCAACATCTAACAAGCATCACACTTTCAGGGTCCAGGCCATGGGCAATGTAGTCACACATTCGGTGATCTAGTTTTTTGTGGGTATCGGCCTGATGACATTACAAGTTTTTGATCCAGCGATGTCTTTCAGCCAGAGAAAGTTGCTCTAATAGAAAACAACTAGTTTGAGCAATGAGTGTTATTACACATTTAAGACACTATAGATAAAAAGTTAACCATTAACAGCTGCATTAACATGACTCCTGCACTACTTATTACTATTATTTGTGTTACGCTGCAAAGTAAATGCATTTTTTGTGAGTTGCACCCTCTCCTCAGTGTCTTAAAATCATTTAAACAAACTGTATTTGTGTCATTTGTAAGTTGAGATACATAATTACTGCTCATGCTTCGACTGTTTGTTTAATTATACAATAGCTTTCCCAATACAGGACACCTGATGGACAGACCCCAACCAACCCATGTCCTTTGCAACTCTGCAAATAAATCCCCAGCTCGTCTGAGGGTTATTTGAGCTGTTTGCCGTTTTTGTAGAAGAGATGGGACTGTGGGCCTTCTGAGTAGAAGCTTGATTTAAGATAGCATCAGTGGTTTTCTGTAATATCAAAGTATAAACTGTTGGGTCGCTCTCCTTCCTCTTTCATGCACACTGAAAAACAGAAGCACCCAGGAGTCCATCACCTCAGTGCCAAAGTGGACACTTACAGAATTCAAAATAATTTGATGTCAAATTTTTTCTCAAATTAGTATTAAGGAATATCATGGGGATACAGTTTGTCAGTATAACACAAACATGGCCCTTTTAGTATGATGTATGATCAAAATTTTAATTGTTTCCTTGAAATAATAATCCCTGTTGAGCATGGTCTTTTTCCTTGTAAAGAAAAAAATTGTAGGGATTGTAAAAACTGCTGTGCAGTAAAGTGCTGAGCATTACACTAATGTAGGATACTGCCTAAGAGACAGGCTGTTTTGGACCTGATTGTTTTACTTTTTTCTGAATATAAACGCACTCCCATCCACATCTAATAAGTGCATTAGTAACCTGATTTGTTATTTTTAATACCTCAACATTTCTGTTCCATATTTACTGGCTGAGTAACTGTAGCAGAGGATGAACACAGTTTGTTTTCTGGCTGGCTGGACTCTGCAGCATTTACTGCTCTGCTGGATTAAATTGTTTGGCCACCAGTAATGGGAATGGATAATGATCGTGAAATGTATGCCCTGTAGTGTTATTGGTTTGACTTTCACTCTAAATTCAGAGTTTTTATTTGTCAATACATCACATTTATTTTCACAATTTCTTGCTTTACTACTATGTGACTTTAGTTATAGACCCAGCTGCGCAGATGGCAGACAGTGATCTGAAATGGCGACAAGTTATTAACACGGCGCAGTTTCACAGGTCCATTGTGGTGCTATAGCTGGCATATTAGGATTTATGAAAACCAGGATAAGGGCTTATTCAGGCCTTTATTTCTGATACTCGCATTTATAGCCACATAACAGAATTATTGTACTAGCAGGTATGTGCTCACTCCATCATAGGTGTCATCCTTTTGAATGCTACTGTCACTGATAATAATTATGCACATTCCCATATTCATGCACATTTGTGATGTCAACTCAACATAGGCCACGCTTGCCGTCAACTCATTGTCGAATGGAGATTACAAGTCTTCGAGTCAATAAATCAATAAGTAGATTTTAATCACATGGGCTCTGTTTGCTGAAGATTTGTTCTAACTTGTTTTATATTTAATAATCTGTGTTGCTACATTTCTCGATACTAAAACCCTTTATAATCTCACTGTTCATATAATGCTGGTTCCATGAGCTGTTGACAGACATGGTGTAATGTACTGCTTGGCATGTCAGTGGCTGATAATAAGAGGAATTTGTCAGTCATGTAGGCATGCCGAAAACTTAAGTAGTTTGGTAGTGACTCATGTTCCAGCAGAATGATTCTCAGATGTCCTCTCTGCTGTTTTATGGACAGTTCTCCTCTGTGTGTAATGGGGCTTTGATAAGTATTCTTTCAAACAGGAAGTCACCTGTTGCAAAATCTCAGCGTTTTGTTTCTTCCTCTGTTTTTCCTGCTCAGGTCTGTGGGTGAACCATGCCACCGACATCCAGCTGTGACTGCCCCCACCTGGACTGCGTGGGGGAAATTACCAAGGAGGAACTTATTCAGAAATCCCATGTGAGTGACCTCGTCCGCTCCCCTTGTTTTGATTTGAAGTATTGATATCCATAAGAAGATAGAATTGCCGTTTTAAGAACCAAAAAATCCTCCCACAAATCCTCTCAACGGACAAATCAGAGGAAAGGCTCTGAGACTATTTTCAATTTTTTTTGTTGTTGTTTAGTAAAAATAATAAATAGAAATATTACAGTTGTCAAGTAAAAACTCAGAGAAACCAAATCCTATACGACTGGATAGTCACTCCTGGTGGGTGGGGCTTGGGCTATGGCTGAAGGCGGTAATTACTTTGTTGTGACATCACAAAGTTACCTAAGTCCTGACGGATCATTTTGAGGTCCAGTTTGTGAATAAGGGCTAAAAGCTCTGATACTTTGACAGTGTAAATAAGAACCTAGATCTGCTTTTGCATCAACAAAGACAAATGAATTCATAAAATATGGGACTTTAATGTATTTTCCCTAAGTGAGAATTCAGAATATATTTTTTGCTTGGTTTTCCTATAATTTTTGGAAATTTGATTCGAAATTCAAAAATATGTTTTTGTAGGGCCAGTGCCAAGACTGTAAAGTTGGAGGACCAAATTTGTGGGCGTGTTTGGAGGTAAGATAATATTTGCTGGCAAATAAAGAATTTGACAGTCTGAAATACTACCTCCAATTACCTACCACACTGCATTTTTTTCCTCTAGAATGGCTGTGCGTATGTAGGATGTGGAGAATCTCACACTGACCACAGCACTGTCCACTCACAGGTAAGAGTTCTCAGTCTATTAATTGCCTTTCAGCTGGGAATTGACAATTCATGTATAGTAAAGAGAGAAACAGGGATGGGGCTGAAAGGTGGGGAAGTCTTGACTGTGATGTTAAATTTAAAAATAGAAAAGAGAAGAGCAACAGAGCAGGCACAGATGGCAGTCCAGTACAGGAATACCACTTCCTGGTCCCAGGAGCCAGGACTTGTGATAAAACTGCCTCTAACACTTCTTTATTCTTAACATTTACTTCATGATCAAACCAGCCTGCACGTGCATATTTTAGCTTTTGAAGTACATGCATTGTTAAAAACCATGAGGCCAACTCTGTCTGCCTACATATCCACATTCAGTGCCGTTTCAGCAGTGGATCATCCATTATTAATTGCCATTCCTCTGGGAAAGTGGGGGAAATTCACTAGTACTGTCAGTTGCATGGTTACAGTATCTTCCCCTCCTGGCTGCTCAGAGGCTTTAGTCAGCCTCCAGTGTTCTCAGTGTTGACTAAGGCTTTTCATTCTGCACGAAGAGACCAAGAAGGGCTAGAAGGAAAGTAAGGAGGGATATAAGAGCAAACATGTAATTTGCTCTGCTTATGAATGTCGTGTAGAGGCTCAATTCATTGTTGAAAGGGCCTGTTCCAGATGTAGAGCTCTTCTCCCCAGATCAAAGATGGATATCAGATTCATATTAGCTGACAGATTTTAAATTATATCACCAGCCAATTTGAGTTCTGCTCGCTTATATCTGGGACATGAGGCTGTGTAGCTTGCCTGCTGCCTTTTGTGTTTTTCCAGTGGCAGCCATCTTTAAATCTTGTAAGAATGAGGGCCATGCTTAATTAGTGCTCTGATGCCCTGAGGACAGGGAAGCATTTTAATCTATTTGACTGTGCAATGAGAAAAACTGCTGCTGGATCAGATGTGATGCAGTAATATATAGAAATGAGGGCTGCTCCTAGTCACACTGCCAACATAAATATTATGAATATATCTGGAGAAACTGTGTGGAGTTAAAAGTCCCAGCTGGGTCAGTTCATTTCAGAAGTTGAAGCTTCACTCCTGTGTGTACTTTTGGCAACAAAATTGGACACATAATTAGTGTTTAAACATAGATTATCAGAAGGGACTTCTGAAGCAAATTGAATCAAACATGAAAATGTCTTTCATAAGATACTATAACCGTACAGTTGCTACAGTTTTGTTCTTCTTAAAATACCTAATTTGTTGATAACTCTTCAAGTTCATATGCATTTGTGCAAACACTGCAAATCTGACAGAATTTGAGTTGCCAGTGGCCGTCAGGTTTCAGTTTTCTTCATTCATTGTTGATAGAGTTGATAAATAAGTCCTGTCCTGTTCTTGATTTTGAAAAGTGGAGTGAAGAAAAGTGGCATGAATGAGCCCAGCCTGTTCTAAATATTAAACTATTTTAAACTCAAAACACAGTGAACACAATGAGCACAGCAGGAGGCACATCTGGATTCTGAGGGCGGTTTTATATTGAGTGCTGTCAACACTGAACTTTAGAGGTTTTGGAAAGAAACTAGATGTGAGTATCTGCTCACTCACCAGAGTATTTGCACAAGCACCCTTAAAGGATTTGCTTTGAATGAATATGTTTGTTGTTCCTTGAAGTTCTGATGTTCACCAGATGAAATACCATAAAATCTCACAATAAAAGCTACAAACAATTGACTGTAATGCAGAAGTGGTTGGTAAAACATTTTCCAAGCCCCATAAATCCAGCTTGTTATTAATTGCTAACTGCTATCCTTCCCTTCATAAATGATTTAAACAGGGTAGTTGGATGGTTGTGCTCAGTCTGCCGTGTTCCCTCTTCTGCCCCCGCTGTGCTCCTCTCTGTCCTGGTTTAGGGTTAGGCCCTGATGAATAATGCAGAGTCTGCTGGTCAGCAGCTGCTCACGTTCAGTCTCCCGTCGACCTGTTTATCAGAGCAGCAGTGGGTCAGCAGAACTCGGCCATATTTATACAGCAGCAGAAGTCAGCCCTGCTGCAACCCAACTGCCTCCACCTCCACTGGAGAACCCCGACACCTTCGGGCTTTTATCTGAATACGGTTAAACTTTTCGTGGTGCCAAATTCTGCCTCTGCCTATATATTGGAGAGAATTACAGGGATGATTTAGTTTTCCCCCCAGTGTTCTTCTCAAAAAGGGAATTAAGTACTAGTTTGGGATTTCAGCTTCTCAAGTGTCAACTTTTTAATTAAAAGCAGCTGCCCCAGCCACCCAAACTGTCATTTTATATCTTTTTGGTTGGTTTCTCTTTGTTAATAGTTAGGGGTGTGTTTTGTTTTTCAAACTAAATTTTAAAAATTATGTCATTCCAGCTTCACAGCTTTTCTGTATCTCATGTAATTGTAACCTGAATATCTTCGAGTTTTGAACATTGGTCAAATAAAACAAGCTATTTGAAAATAGGGAATTGAGATGAGCATTGTCATTGACATTTTAAATGTTTATTTGCCACTAATCTGCTGTTTTAAAAAAACAATTAGACAAAAATTTAAATGGTTTGTTTACAGATGGGCTTGATATGTATTCCGGACGTCTTGTGTTTTATTTAAATTATAATCTACAGAACATTTAGATCTTTGTATTGTCAGTAACTCATATTGTCTAACCTGAGATGGTGCCTGAGCTGAAAAGAGAGACAACATGTAATTCATTTGAACTGTTAGCCGTCCAAGATTTTTCCATTAAATCATTTGCAGCTCCACATACTTGCGAGACTCCTCACCAGCAGCAGACATGCCTTTATGTGTTATACAAGAGCAAAAGCAACATGTAGTGCATGTGAGATGCTGATTGGTAGATTTTGTTGAAGATGACAAAGCATTTTGTTGATAACCAAACACACTTAGCTGCTTTTCGCTAAACATTAACAGCGTATTGTTTCACAGTTGGATATGTCTGGCCACAAAATATATTTCACAAAAACAACTTTTTGTGCAGGAGACCCGGCACAACCTGACAGTGAACCTGACCACGCTTCGAGTGTGGTGCTACGCCTGCGGCAAGGAGGTTTTCCTGGAGCGTAAACTGGGTCCTCACTCGCCCAACGCCAACAGCAAACCGCTCCCCTCTCCACAGAGTGCTGGTCAGGTAAAGGCAGGCTGTTGTCTATTTGTCGTCATGTTTTATTATACAAAGTTATTTCTTCCGGCTAACGGCTGCAATTACAGAGCTGCTGAGTCATGAAGCAGGTTTGATGATACAGCAAAATGAAGAGTGTGAAATGAAATGCATTAAAATGTTGTATATTTTCCAGCCTGTAATGTTTATAGAACAGACAGGTTTACACTGTATCTTACATAACTACAAACTCTCTGGCTATACTGATAAATTTCAGCAGCCTCTCCTGAACTCCTGTCATTTACTTTTTTATGACGGGTTTGGTGTGAGACGTGTGCTTTTGTTCCAGGAAAGCAGCAGGGCTCCTGGGAGCCCAACTTCTTTGAGAGTGCCCCCTAACGGAGGCTGTGAAGACCTGGACATGGAGACAGAGGAAGAGGATGACCTGCGGGCCAGAGGTCAGCGCTCACAGATCAAGTGTTCATCTTGTCACAATATTAATGTCATAAATGATCCGTTGATTTTGCGAAGCCATAATGCTCAATAAATATTGCTACAGTAATAATATATAAAAAATTAACATCTACCTTAAGAGACAGTATTAATTGCAGCCCAATCACAGAAGGCAGTGTGAAACACAATTATCAGTTACAAGATCAACAAATTTATAAGGAAATAGGTAGATGGATATATTGATACTTGCTTTATCTCCAGGGGAGTTAACCAGCAAATACATGTATCAGTATTGCTAATGAAGCTGTCATATATTTGTGGTAAATTGTCAAATGGATAGTTATGATGTAGTTCAGTAAATTTCCAATATTATCATTGTAATAATGAAAATCAAATACTGTTGAAGACAACATTATGCTGATGTGTTGCCGCAAATCTTCTGTTAAAAGTTGTACTTGAACACACCACAAAGACCAATGTCAGCATCTGGAAACATCAGTGGAGAGACAAACGGCTCTGCTCATAGCAGCTGCTGGTAGACACACCGCAAACAAATGGTCAATAGTGGTCCCTGAGCAGAACTACAGGCTGGTTCTCTGCCGCTCACACTTCAGTGCAGAGTGCTTCAGTCCCGCTGGAGCCACAAATGCAAACAATGTTTCACTCAGTGCCTGTGGTGACACACACACACAGGCTCCACTGAATGGCATATGTTGTGTTAAACCTCCTGTGGTGTAACTCACGCTTTTGGCTTCAGCCACCACTTTGGTTATTTTTGTCACAAATAGAGATCATATGATCAGGAGGTGGAGTAATAAGAGTTCATGGGTGTCTGCACAATAAGCTCATCTTTTAACTTTCAAACTTTGAGGTGCATCTCCTCAAGTGAGAGCAGGGTCGGGTGTTGAGGTACTGTTTGAGGTGAGAGACACATGTGTATGATGCTTTCTAGTGTGTATGTAGTTTTTGTTTGGCTAATCAACACGACTGTGACACCCACCTCATGGCGGCAATTAGGGAATTTTTTTTTTACTTCACGACTTCCCTGAGAATCATCTAGTTGTCATCATTATCAGAGCGATCAAGTGATGTTTATACATCTACATATATGGGTGCACTGCAAACAGACCCTGCTAATAGCTAATTTAGAAAGCTTTTAATGGTGTAAAATATGCCATAATATGAATAAAGGGGGATTGGGATCCTTCAGTGTCCAACTAAGACATCCCCTGTAGAAGGTAATGAATAAGTTATCTTTGCTTTGACCAGGCTCAAAAACATTTGAGTTCAGCATTCATACTAACTGATGGAAAATATGTCAGGTAGCCTCAGCTTTCCCTGCTCCTCCTATAAAATATTCATTTTGAAATAGAAGGAGCCTTTGTAACATTGTAGATGCTGTCTGGCTGCCATGGAAAATGTACAGGTATCTGAATGGTAGCTTGCCTTAATTTGCCTGCTATGTTCTCTCTCCCCCAGGCCTGACAGGGCTGAAGAACATAGGCAACACCTGCTACATGAACGCTGCCCTCCAGGCTCTGTCCAACTGGTGAGATCTCGTCCTCCGTTTACCTGCCTTCTGCTCCCTGGTTGCATCTATCATGCCTACCCCACATCACCTTGACTTTCTCTGTGTTACTTTACACTCACACTTTTAGCACATTTATTCTCAGCGATCATTTGCTATCGTATTCCCTGCCTCCCTATTTCTGCCTGTTGACTGTGAGAAATGACTGTGGCTCTGCTCATTTTGGGGAGTGATGGCTGAGTGAAAATTGCTGCAGTGCACCATTTGAGATGGCAGACCTGGCCTTTTGTAGATCCCAGTAGGGTCTTCAGTTACAAATGAACACCAACTCTTTCTCCATCTGCTCTGCACTTTCTCCTCTTTTCTTTTTCCCTTCACCATCTCCTATCTGTCTCCCTTTACGGTTTCGCTCTCATTCTTTTATTGCTTATTGAATTGCCAATCCCTTGGATTCATTCTTTATGATCAGATTGTTGGTGTGGTCACTTGAATTAGGACTCTGCAGGAGAGTCTGAGTCTGTAATATTCTTGCTTGTACTTTTTCTACCCAAGGGCTAGTATTTTTTTTTTTTTTATTAAACTGATAATGCCTAGTCTGGATACAAGTCAGAATGGCACAAAAAAAGATGTGGGTCAAAATTTGCAATCTAAATCACATTCCAGAAATAGGGAGAACTGAGTCATGCAGCTGCAGAAGGATGAAACTTTCCTTTGATGTCTGTTTGTGTGAACGCTGATTATTTCAGCTTCTGTCGATTCATTATTCTGCTTGAAGGACTTTTCTCTTGCCAACCAAAGGGAACACACTCCATGCCTTGTTCATCCCGTAGTTTGTCTCTTTCTTTCAAATTCCTTTTCACTTTGTATCCATCAAATGAAATCTCAGCTGTTTCTCTTTTCAGCTTTTCCTGGCACCTTTCAACTCTCATCTATTGGTGGAGTTCTCCTGCTTGAGCCTGTACCCCTGGGAATTTATGTTATCACTCTAGAAGTGAAATATGGATTTAATGAAATAAAATGAATCAAAAATACGAGCAGAAGACAGCATTATGTTGCAATGCTGCTCTCTCTGGATATCCTTTCCTTTTCAATATTTGTCTGCGGCTGAATGCAGAAACACACTCAACCTAGAATGTTGAGCATATTTTTAGGCATTTTAAAGCATAACAGACATTGGCAAATAATAATAATGACACAATGTTTTACTTCACAAAAATAAATCCACTTCTCTTGGATTTATTGCAAATTATATGGATGTTTTTGAGAAATAACTACCTCACTGCAAGACCATTGATTACTAACCTGTTAAATATGTATGTTCAGAAAACGCTTGATCAGTCCCCACGTGTGAAATATGTTTCCCTCTATCCACTGCAGCCCGCCTTTGACACAGTTCTTTCTTGAGTGCGGTAGCCTGGTGAGGACGGACAAGAAGCCTGCACTCTGCAAAAGCTATCAGAAACTAGTTTCAGACCTGTGGCACAAGAACAGGTTGGTTTTATTCTCACCTGTTAAAAGAACATAAAACATTTTCTCCTCACGTCATGGCCAACTTCAGAACTCACAGTGGTGTTTAGAGCATGGTCCAGGTTGTGTTAGAAATTCCTATGTCTATAGGAGCTGATATTCAGTCAGCACTCTGCGTTATATTAAAGCTTATGAAGATATCATGCACAACAATACTGTGTTAAACAGGCTGTGTTCTCTCATGCTACAGACCCTCCTATGTTGTCCCAACCAACTTGTTCCAGGGAATCAAAGCCATAAACCCCATGTTCAGAGGATATTCTCAGCAGGTGAGTCACTCCAAACTTGATGTATTGAATGTGTGCACAATTATTACATCAACACAATATGGACACACTCAAGAAGGTTCGACAGCATAAACACCTGTTTGCGACTCTGTCTCATTATAATTCTGAACAGTAATAATTAGTTGTGATGTGACTGAGTTGATATTTATCTTCTGCCTCTGCTTTTTGGAAATGAGTAAATGTAAATGTAAATGATGTATTTTGTGCTTTGGGTTGATTTCTCTGTACAGCTTGTGGGATGTTCTGAAATCTGAAATGATGCTTGGGTGTTTCAGTGTATTCAGAGATGTGTGGATAATTCTTTGGCTTTTATTTGCAGTGCTTGTAATATAATATAGTAAATTTAGCGTAAAACGCAAAAATGTGCTGGTCACCAAACCATAATTTTTTTTTAAGACTTTCTTTTGGACTTTGACTTAGCACTAAGATGAGGTTATTATGGGTCTGACGCCTGGACTATAAAGTTGTCCCAGATATTATACAGTCTATTCTCTCTTCCACTCCATAACCCTTGATGCTCATTCCTTTACTGAAATTACTTTAGCTCCAGCCCAAATCATTCAGCCCGATAAACTAAATCTTTTGCTTTGCAATTGTTAACCCACAACTGCAGA
The DNA here is from genome assembly GCA_034769265.1 of Remorina albescens. NCBI lineage: Eukaryota > Metazoa > Chordata > Actinopteri > Carangiformes > Echeneidae > Remorina > Remorina albescens. The sequence continues at coordinate 4,254,843 of CM068478.1, read as the reverse complement.
CTTTTATTCACACACGACTGCTCATAATTGGGTACGTCGTTGGATTTGATTCCAAGAGATGCTTGAAAGAAAAGATTAATCCCTAATACATGTAAAGAATTTTGAGCGACGTTTTATTGAAGTGTGTTTTGCCTTTGTCCAGTGTCTGTAAATAAGGGATTTATATGCCTGAATGGTGAAACAATAAAAGGCCCTGTTTCCTCTCAGCTTGCCAGTGTTTATTCAGAAGAGTTAACTGAGGAATATTCATTTGTCACGCCACACTGGGCCTCGCAGCCTTGAAATTAGCATCACTATGAATGAAGTTAACATTCCAGGCCCTGGGAGAGGAGAGAGTTTCTGGCTTGAGAGGGAGATTGGTTGTCTGAGGTTCATTAAGTTTGATTACACATTCATGAGCATTTGGTCTCCGGTTTTGTGATGCAGAATTTGGATAAACGAGGTGAAATGGTTGTTGTTTGTAATTTTGGGAAAGATTTGCCCTGTCTGTCAGACTCGATTATATTTAGAAAGAATTAGTGATGTATTATATTTTAATGTTCTGCTCAGGGAGAGGAAATTAGCTATTTTTTCATGGATTACTGTGACCAAAATAACTGAAGAAACTCAAAATTTATAACTGGCTAGAACGAATGTGCCGCCTCAACCAACATTTAGATGAAAGTGAATCTTTTTGTGATATCCAGGACTCCCAGGAGTTTCTGCGCTGCTTGATGGATCAGCTTCATGAGGAGTTGAAAGAGCCACTGGCCGAACCCTACGACCAGTCCAATAGCATCACAGTGGACAACGGCCCAGAGGAGGACAACCACAGCCAGTCAGACAATGACTTCCAGTCGTGCGAATCATGTGGGAGCAGTGAGAGGGCTGATAATGAGCCACAGGCTGGGAATGTCCACATGGACGACACCAACGAGGCCGAGATGCTGATTCCCGAGCAAGATGAGATACAAGCCAACAGGGAGTGGCAGAAGGAGAAGAACATGATTAATGACCTTTATCGTGCTGGAGTTCATGGTGTTATGGGTGGAAACTCTGGAGGAGACATGGACAAAGATGTTGACACCACTGCTGAGACCACGCCCATTATCAGCAGCCAGGGAGCCATCAAGGTTCAGAGCAGAGCCTCAGGTAATTATAACAAAAAGGCATCTGGCTACTTTTTCTTGTCTACCTAACTCAAGTTAAGGTATTGAAATGCTCATATTGCTGCCCTCTAGATTCATTCCCAGACATTCAAATGTCCAACATCACAAGACCACAGAGTCCAGTCCCAGTGGAGGGACACATTCCCAAAATGTCCAGCAGCCCGCCCAAAGCTGCCTCTGGCTGGCCCAGCCTAAACGCTGCACACAAGAAAAGTAATATCACCAGAAGTGGTCACATGTAGATTTGAAAGCTTAAAAAGTCATGTTAGTTAAATCCTTTATCTTTATCTTCTTATGTCTGTCTTCCTGCTGCCTTCCCACAGCGGTGACCACATTCTCTCCACCAAAGAACAAGCGTCAGAAGAAATACCGCAGTGTCATCTCAGATGTGTTCGATGGGACCATTGTCAGCTCAGTTCAGTGCCTCACCTGTGATCGGGTTAGTTCTATATTACAATAAGCAGAGAAGTAGAACAGAAGAGGTCCTAAAAAGAAAATACTTTACTCCATTCTGAGCTGTTAGTGTATTTGTTGACCATCTTTTGTTTTATATGTAGTGGTGTTTGTGCTGCAATGCCAATAATACATACATAATGTAATATAATGCATAATACATACAATACAACTACAAAATGTGTTTGTGTGGCAGGTGTCTGTAACCCTGGAGAACTTCCAGGATATCTCGTTGCCCATCCCGGGCAAGGAGGACTTGGCCAAGCTCCACTCCTCCACCCACCAGACCTCCATGGTAAAAGCAGGCTCCTGTGGGGAAGCTTATGCACCACAGGGCTGGATTGCTTTTGTCATGGAATATATCAAGAGGTGTGTTTGTGTGTTATATCAGAGCCATATTTATTCACATTCACGGCAGGCTTTAGTCAATCTTCTTTTTTTTTTTTTTGCTCAAACTGTCCTCTTGTGTCTCTTTCTATATTTAGTTGGTTCTGGGGTCCAGTGGTTACACTACAAGATTGTCTTGCAGCTTTCTTTGCCAGAGATGAACTAAAAGGTGAGCAAGTGGGTGTAAATCTGTTCTACTAACACAAACACTAATGTTGATGCCTCAATAACTGTTTTTGTTGTTTTCTAGGAGACAACATGTACAGCTGTGAAAAATGCAAGAAGTGAGTACCAAATGAACTTCACATTAAATTGACATGTGACAAAAAATTCTAATGATTGTGTGTTATCTTTTTCCGCTTAGATTACGAAATGGAGTCAAGTTTTGTAAAATGCAAAGTTTACCAGAGGTATAATGGAACCCCTACTACTTCATACCATCAATAAACCAAAATCTTCTTCCTCTGTGTTTTCACTCATCATGACTTTTGAAATAAATCCTCTCTGTTCTGTTGCTCCAGATCCTGTGCATCCACCTGAAGCGCTTCAGACACGAACTGATGTTCTCCACCAAGATAAGCACCCATGTTTCCTTTCCACTCGAAGGCCTGGACCTGCAGCCTTTTCTGGCCAAAGACAGCTCCACCCAGACCACCAACTATGACCTGCTGTCAGTCATCTGTCACCACGGCACTGCCAGCAGTGAGTGGGCACAGTCTCCTCCTCTTTCTGCAACAGACTGGTGCATCTGCCATTAGTTGGCGCATAAGAATGTCCTGCATTCATTAGCCTGTCGGGAAGATTTCACATGCACCCGTTAGGTTTATGAACACTGCTCTAACACAGCCTCTGTCTGATTCCAGGTGGCCACTACATAGCTTACTGCAGGAACGACGTGAACAATCTGTGGTATGAATTTGATGACCAAAGTGTGACCGAGGTGTCTGAATCCTGCGTGCAGAACGCTGAAGCTTATGTGCTCTTCTATAAGTAAGACATCAAAGTAGACTTGAATGGTTACGCTTGTCTAGACTGTTAAGAATATAATAAGAATATAGTCACCTTGGTAACATTTTAACATCGGCATTGCTGCATTTGTATTCATTACTCACACATTACTTTTCTTTACTCAGTTGCAGTAGCGATTAATCTACGTCTGTCTGTTCCTGTTGCAGAAAGAGTAACGAGGATGCAGTAAAAGAACGTAGAAGGGTGTCGGGCTTACTCAGCATGATGGAGCCCAGCCTTCTGCAGTTCTACATCTCTCGCCAGTGGCTCAACAAGTTCAAGACTTTTGCTGAGCCGGGGCCCATTTCCAATGATGACTTCCTCTGTTCGCATGGAGGTACATATGATCTCAATCCCTTTCTTACTGAAACCACTGGGAGGTCAAAGTGTCAATGAAAAGGAATCCTTTTCTTTGCCCTGTGTCCAAACAGTTAGTAGAGAGGCTGTGCTTTCCCTTCCCTTCACATGGCTTTCCCTTTCATCTTGGCTGGGTATTTTTGACTTTGACAAAGACTGCAGAGTATTCCCTTCACAACAGACTTCAAAAGGGGGTTTTACATCTCTTTGTACAGATGATCCGTCTTTCTCTTTTCAGTATGAAAGAGGGAAGGTTTCTTAAAGGGTTTTGTGCCAATTGAGCTCTTTTCTATTCAGCCCTCTATTCATGCTGGAAATTGAGGAATTGAAAATTTTGCTAAAAAAAAATTAATTTATGATAAAGCTGTTAGATGACAGCAGCTGTAAAGAACGTATTCATGGTGTAAATAAGCACCTAGAGGTTGTTCCCTCCTTCTTTGCAGCTATAAAAACACCCCAGCCATGTACATAAATGGAGATAATATCAGCTCAGTGAAACCATGATTGTCAGTTATTTCGTTTTCGATGGGAATCCAAGAGTATCATGCCTTATTTTCATGTTCCTATTCATAGCCAAGGGTGTCATCAGAAATGGATAATTAGGTACAGTTTGCAATGCCTTTTTATTAGGGGCTCTGTTTCTGCAGGATATCGTTTTCAAATGAAAAGTCAGAACATAGTTATTGGTCATGGGTTTTTCAGCATGGCCCATTATTTTAATGCTTTCTTTACTGTCTTATGATTTTAAGCCTAAATTCTGTAAATGTCACACCTGGGGCCCCAATATCTGCCTCTTTTGATAATTTCAGTTGAAGATGATAACTTGAACTAATTTTCACTAATTTCAAAACTTAAGATGCCTTATCATGCACAAATCATATCAGAAATGTAATTTTGGAACAGGATTAGAGTAATCTATCTTCCAGGATGAGGAGAGTACAAGACTATTAAATCCTCGTAGAAATAAAGAATAAAGCTTTTTGTCCTCTGACACAGTGGTTCCGGACATTTCCTGTCTTGTGACCCTTTTGTCCCTTTGCTCTAGTGAGGAAACAAGAGTTTTAAAGGCATGATGTCTAAAATATTATACACAAACAAGGAGAGAACAAAATGTACTGCTAAGGTTAATAATTTCAACTATGGGTTAGACATATATATATATATATTAAGCTCCCTGGCCTATTCAGCAGATTACTTATAATATTTCCAGCACTGATTTATATTTTTAATGACTTCCCAACACACAATCATTACCTTTAAAATGCCACACTGTTAACGTCTGACAGATGTTCCACTGTGTTTCATTCAGGTGTGCCACCCAACAAAGGGGCATTCATTGACGACCTGGTGATAATGCTGCCACAGAATGTGTGGGATCACCTCTATAGCAGGTACATACAGCCCACAGGCCAGCTCAGAGACTGATCACAAGCTTTAAATATTTCCAGATATCCCATTTACTTCTTGTTCTTATCCACGTCATCGTTTCCTTTGTCCTGTCAATGTCATCTGGGTGAGTTAATGTTGACTGCTCCTCTGCAGGTATGGAGGGGGGCCAGCTGTCAACCACCTGTATGTTTGCCACACGTGCCAGATTGAAATAGAAAAACTGGAGAAACGGCGAAAGTCAGAACTGGATATGTTTGTCCGGGTAAGCCTTTTAAATTATAGATTCTCTGCAAAACTATGAGCTGTAAGTAAGGAAAACCTGCTTTAGCCAGATATTTAAAAAAGGAAAAAAAAAAACAAAAAAAACCCCAGAAAATTGGTGAGTGATGATAATGTGTGTTGTGTCAGTGAGTCCTGTGCAGCCAGCACTCATGGGTGTGTCTCAGCTCTATTTTCCAATCTGTTTAACCAGTTGATAGGCTGCATGTGTTGGCACTCTCCACCCAGCAGGAGAAGTGAGGTGTGAGCCCGATGAAAGCCTTATCTTTAATGCATTGAGACAGATGCTCCTGTTATTAGCTTCATGTAACTGATGAGAAGAGCTCGTCAGAGATTGTGTAGTTTCGAAGAAAGAAGAGAACTGCTGCAGTGTGGTGTTAAGACTGTTTCTAATTGGAATAACTATCACAGAGAATTGATTTGGTTTATTCCTTCTCCTCTCCTCTCCACCCTTTCATCCTCACTTCATTTATTTTTTTATTTATTTTTGTCTGCCCCCAACCCCCCTCCTGCTTCCCCTTCCCATCTGTTTGCGTCCTTTCCCCTCCTCCTTGTCTCTACTGCTCACTCCTCCCCCATTTCCCCTCTCCCTCACCTCCCTCTGCTCCCTCTCTGTAGCTGAACAAGGCGTTCCAGGAGGAGGAGTCTCCAGTGGTCATATACTGCATCAGCATGCAGTGGTTTCGTGAGTGGGAGGGCTTTGTCAAAGGAAAAGACAATGGTAATTGGACAGAAGTCTTGCCTTTCCACCCCTCATTAAAAAGCTAAATCTACCCCACTTGGCAGCTGCACCTGATATCTGGTATCTTGTTGTGGTTTATCATGTCTGGTGCAAATGTATAATATTAAACAAACAGCATACATCACGTTTGCACATTTTTATGGACAGGAGAATATACCAAATGCCAGACTATCTTATACAGGACATCCTCTTGTTACCAAAAGCTGCCTGTGTTCAAAAGAAACTGTGAAGTCCCATTTCTTGTCTTGATTTATCTTCAAAGAGTTTGCTCTAGTCCCCTGAGTCAAGGTTCCCTCCTGCTACAGCAAAATGAAGTGTTGAACTATATTTCATTTTTATTGCACGTGATCCCTCTCTTTTTTCTTCTTTTGCTTTGTATTGTCAAACCTATTTATAACAACTTACATCTGGAGTGTCTGCACACGTCTGTTTTCGTCTGACTTCTGCTCCTCTAATATTTGTTTCCTCTTTGTAGCAAGTGGGGTGCAGAAATTGCTTTTCATGGCATGACAAAAACATTTGACATTTTAACATCATTGCTCTTTGAAACTATTAGGATAGAGAAAATGTATCTGAATAATAGACATGCATGTTTTAAAGCTTTATTTAATGACAACAAATTTAACAACTAATTTATTTTTGCCATCTTTTAAGATCCCCCAGGACCCATTGAAAATTCCAAGATTACAGTAAACAAGAACGGCCATTTAACACTAAAACAAGGTACCATTATTATAATCATTGTCACATTGTTTTATTAATTCTCTTCAGAAAGAAAGAATTTTGAATCTTAATTTATGGATTGTATGAAGCATGACATAGGTAAACAATTGAAAATATTAACTCATGAAATCAAGATGATCCTAGTTACTAGTTCCTACGCAGACATTTGTGATATGTAAGTCTGTGTGCTTCCACTGGCCCTGCAGGAGCTGACTCGGGACAGATCTCTGAAGAGACGTGGAACTTCCTCCACTCTATCTACGGTGGTGGCCCACTGGTGACAGTGCGGCAAAACATCAGCCACCAGGAAGCCGAATCATCACAATCAGAGGAGAAAATCGAGGTGGAGACACGTTCTCTTTAAAACAAGCACTCTGCAACAAACAATGGGAAACATTTAAGCCTTTTTATTTTGCACTTGACTTTTTTTTTTTTTCTCCAAAAAGCATTCATGCAAAAGACCTCATCTTTACTGCTACATGACAGCCTTTTACTGCTGAGGGAATTAACATGTCTGAAAAGGTCTGTCATTTTGTATAAATCTGTATAAAGAGCTCTTTGATTTCTATTAGCACTGTAGTATTCACGTGTCAGGATGTTTTCAGAACCAAGCATTTTAAGTATGTGCAGCTAAAAATTCCACTGAATGCCATATTTCTAATGTTCTTCTCGACCAAATGAGCACATATTGTCTGTCCATGTGTCTTGTGTTGCTGATATTGATAATCACAATACACCTTACTGTATATATATCACACATTTTTCCTGTTATAATATTGTCCAATGGATAGTAAGGAGAGCAAAATGTGAAACTTAAAGTGATGAAAATCAGAGGGTTATGAAGGGACTAATTACTGACTAGTCTCAGGAATAATTTTTGTGTTTTGCACTTTTCTTTATACAACAAATTGGCATGCTCACGCAAATGTCTGGTTTGTATTTGAATGTACCAGTACTGATGGTGACAGTATGTTGGTTAGGATTCAGCACTTAGTTACTTATCACAGAAGGGGGGGGGGGGGGTGATTTAATATGTTAATAGATTTTTTTTTGTAGAAAATAAGTGGCAGGCAGAGTCTGTTAAGAATGCATGCTTCAACACTCAATGCCAGTTTAACATCACATGTAACTGCATGTAAATACAAAGCTTCTCATAAAATGTGCACGCAACTCACGATCTGGATCTGTCTTCACTAAATTGTACAGCTGTAGAAATGATATCGCAGTATATAATCAGCATCATTACCAGCAATCTGATTAATTAAAAGGTTTTATTTTTGTGTATGGGCATGGTGTTGCTTAATGTTTTTGGCTGATAGGCGGTAAACAGAATGCTGTACTGTAAAATTTTGCATATGGATGTCACTTGAGTAAGATCTACCCTGATTTTTGCTGGCTGACACAATTAAAACATGATGAAAACACGCTGAACATTGTGCTCACCTTTTAATTTTTTTCACAGCATTTGCTGATTTCTGCTGAAGTGAAGTGTTTGGATGTGCAGCGAGCGGTAAAAATGAGACCAGAGAAACTCAATTACAATGCACACTGTCATCATAAAAAAAATGAAATTAAATAATGAATGCTCGTTAATTAAACGAGGTTTCTCGGAGAGAGTGTGTGTGACCGACTGCACTTCTGGCAGAGGCAAAAATGTGTAGTGTTGCATTTTGACAAGCGCGGCTGAATCGGCTCACACACCCCGACGAGTTGACTGGACCGAAAACATGGCTGCGGCCGAACGTGCAGCAGATTTACGGAAGTGAGGTATGTGTAATTCTTGAGCTTCAAAAGCTATTTTAGAAGTCTACCTCTATTTCGGTACTGGTAGCGCGGCTAGTGACTAAACCCCCGAATTTGGTACCCCCCTCAGAAATGTCTACGGCCCGCATTGTTGGCAGTACACAAATATATCGGCAAAGTTATGCGCGGAACAATCAGCTAGCTTGGCTAGCTAATGTTAACCTGCTGCGGCTAGCGTTAGCTGCTAACTGGTTACACTCCTTGGCTGCTAACCGTGCTACTTCTGCCCGCACCATCGCAGCGGTTGAAATGTAAACCTCGGGCCAAACAATGTTAGTAAGGACCCCCTTTCTTTTTCGGAGTTGTTAATGGACTTAACGTCTGGTCGGTGGTCGAGCTAGCTAGCTAGCGTGTATGTATCGGGTGGTGGTAACGTTGTTAGTCGGGGGTGGGGGGGCGACGTCTGAAATCGCCACGATTTCTTCTCTGCTCGTTGCGATTAACTGTGGAAAAACTAGCATATGCAACGTTAGCCAAGTTGGCTAACTAGTCGTCCACAGGAAGGGGGAAAAAAACAAACAAAAACAAAACAAAAAAAGAAAAAAAATGAAAGTGGCTTGGGGAGGTTGTAGTATACGTGTTAGTCGGGTGTCACGGAAAGCGTAAAGACTGTGAATTTGACGGGTGCTTCGGTCTGTAGTTTTGTGTTTTAAGCGTTGGGGTTTTGTGTTTAGCTCCGGGAGCTAACGGTAAGTTAGTTTGTTTGAGGGCTAGCTCGCTAAACACCAAGCTAGCTCAAGTAACGTTCGCCTGAAGTTGGTCCATGCTAACGCTCACGCTGCTACCCAGCTTCATTAACCACCTGTGTTTCGCCTGGAATGTGCTCTGGGAGTTTTATTTATTCATTTATTTTTTTTTTTAAATACCGTAAACTTTAAAGTTCATCTGATGCAAACTAGTGTTAACTCAACCGGCGGCACGTGCCTGCCGGTCGTCCGGTGTCGGTAGTTTTTTTTTTTTTTTTTAAACAGCATCCTCGTGCCCCCTAACTTTGTCGGTGCTGAGCTCGCGGCAGCTGATTAGCCGGGATGTGGGGCTTTGAGCCATTCTCGTCGGTTTGTGCACCAACACCACTTCGGGGATTTTTGGTTGCCTGTAGGCCCGGTGGAAGCGTTGAACTCCGGGTCAGCAGCACGGAGGAGCAGACCGACACCACGGTAAAAACAGCCCGGACCTTCATCAACGCAAGACGCATTTCTCGCTCTCCAACTCTCGGTCGCTTAGCGTTGCTTTGCCAGCACCAGCCTCCACACTTTGCTTGTAAAGTGTGTGTGTTTGCTTATATGTAAAAAGCTAAGTCTCAATGAAAATCTATGTTTGGGTGTATGGAGTCAAATGAGAGTATTTGTAAACCCGCCTCTGTCATGATATGTAATAATACAATCAGCACGTGTTTTTCACAACTTCACAACCAAAACGAGCTTTAGACGAGACCAGGAAGTGGTTGTGATTGAGAGGTGAGGCACACATGTGTCCTGTCTAGATACGTGTGTTGACTCTTAACGTATTTTGGCTGTGACACTTTTAAAATGCAAGGTTAAGCTGCAGTTGGTGAGCAGACATTGTCCTTTTCCATAAACCTTGTTATGATCAGAGAGGAGACATGGCAGTATATTGTGTTAAGACTTCCAATCTCAGTGCTGTAAAATGAAACTTGGCACTTGTGGGGATTACAAGGACATGGCATGCTGTGTTGTCCCGGGATAAAGCAGCAATAGTTTCGTCTGAATTAAATTTTATTCGTTAGTAGTGATCACATTTAAATGTTAATGTCTGACACAATTTGCCCTCAAATGTGCCTTTGACTCAAATAATCTGAGTTTATGATACAAAATTATATGGATATCATTGTATTCATCAGGCATAAAAACTATTTGAAAAATGTAATATAATTTTTTAATTCAGGACCCCTAATTCTAGAAATCCACTACCAGTCAAATAGTGGTCAATGGTTTCATGTGGTGGTGCCTACCCCTCTTGGCCATTGACCCCACAAAACACATTGTTAGACTGATCAGACACTTTGGCCATAGTGTTGCTATGAATTATGTGTAGTTCAACAAGCGTCATGAGTTTGTGTAAGATGTTTTTAATTTTGACAAGGTAAAACTATTATATGTTACTAGTGGCTATGGTTATGGAAACAGATGCTATAATTTACATTATTGTACAAAAGATGATAACAATAAATTAAAGAGGACGCTTAGAAAATAAATCCATGAATAGTTTTTTATTTATCAATTAAGGTCTTAAAAAGTGCTTCATGTTTGCAGTGACTATCCTTTGTCTTTTTAACTGCGCCAGTTATCTTTGGTTTACTTGCACACAGTTGTGTTAGGTAGATTGTTGTCTCGGAGAGTTTGCCACAGTCTTTCTGTGGGTTTAAGCTGTCTCAGTCTCTTCTGTATCATCATTTAATCCCAGACAGAATCCACAATGTTCAGATCAGGGCTGCTGCAGGACTTAGTTCTCTATTACTGTATGTTTTAAGTTGTTGTCCTGCTGCAGAATAACTTTGGGCCCGGTCTGATGTCTCCCTAATGGTATTCCATGAAGCATAAGAATCTTCCAACTTAAATGCCATTATCTTTTGCACAACACTGTATGTTTTAATGCTACTTCACTACATGCTCCACACCCAAAGAGGCTGTCAATGATTAGCCCTTCCTTGAAAGAAGTTCTAGCATGCCTACTTTGTAACAGGGTGGACTGGGAAGAAAGTGAGCTTTTTTGCACACTACCTTAACTGCTTGCACTCTCTTTATTTTATAACACTGCAACCATTACACCTGCTAGATGTGCATTATTATGTTAGCTTGAGCATCAGTTCAGTGTCCTTCAAATCTCTTGTTAACTGTATTGTGTTTTGTGGTAGTCATTCATAATTTATTATGTATGTATTTGAACCTGCTTCAATAGATTGATGAAGTCCTTGTTGTAATCCCAGTAAAAAATACATTTAAAATGAATGATTACAGTTACGTAAAGGCTTTCTTAACTTCACTAGTATACATTCCTTGACCCTCACTGGGCCATCCTAGGTCCAGTTCTGTTTACTTTGAACAAACTGTAACATCCAGCCACTGTTTTCAGTTTCACATGTTCTCATGCTTTTTCCGAAGGGAGGAAAACAGAGAAAGAGCAGGGCTGACACAGAGAGGAAAAGATATGTTTACGGATTTAAGTGGCTTGGTGTAGTTGTACTCCTGGGATAGGATGGTTGCATTTGCCAAGTAGTCTCAACTTGCTGTAATCGACATACAGTTTTTTGTATGTTTCCAGCAGGTTCTTGCACTGACACCAGACTTTAATTTTGTAATTATTAGTTGAAACCTTCCCAGCTATTCCAACAACTTGTTAATTATGGTCATAACAAATTTAGTCTGCTCAACAAATTCCTTGATCAGTCTGAAGAAGTGATTAGTTTACTAGTTTTTGAGAGCCGGTCACATGATCCAGCTTAATTAGTTTTGTCATGATCAATCTAAGGGCGGGTGCTCAGTCTGAATAACCTGTACCCCTGCTCCCCCCGTTGTGTTTTTCTTTCTCTCCCTTATTATATGCATGGACAAATCACATTAGCTTTCTCAGCTGGAGTCTTTACTGGAGTGCGAGTAATATGTGCATGTGTTAATGCTTATTCCAGGTGACTATTATGTTTTCTCCCTGAAGGAATATTATCAAAATGTATTTGTACCCAGGGTAGCCCTTGGCTTTCATGTTGCTGTGCTTGCACTGTGTAGGGGAAGGGCTGGATTGTCCCAGGAAACAAGGAGCTTTTAAATTAGTTTTGACAGAGGTCATCCCACAGATTGGTGTCCCAGGAATTAATGTAAATGAACACCATGTCCAATGCTAATTGATGCAATGATTTCTCTCTTGCAAATTGAAATTCTACAACTACGTCTCAGTTTCTGCAAAAGGACACCCAGTGAGATCATCTCCCTCTTTATGTCACTTTAGTATGACCTTTATGGCATTACATTTTTTATTGTCCTCTGTTATCAGATTTATTAGTTTGAGCCATGATTTAGAGGATACCTCGGCTGCAAGTTTCCTATTTGGGTGTTGATTACGAGGTTTTCAGGATTTAGGCATAAATGCACATCAGGGCAGGATTGTTTTAATCCGACTACTTCAATGTTCCTTTTAATTAATTTAACTATACATTTTTTGTTCTTTGTGTTGATTTATTGTCATTTCATCTGTTGTCATGTAATATAATCTGTTACTTGTATTACATGACTACTGACCCTGTTTTTTTTTTTTTGTTTCTTGTAGAAATGATATAATTACGCCCATCGACACATTGCTTCAGATCTGCTTCACTCTTTGACCCTTATGCACACTGGAAATACTGTGCAAAACCAGAATTAGATAGCTTTTTTAATATGTATTTTTGTGTATATGTGGTTTAGTAACCTAGCAATGTTAATCAAGTTCCAATATCCTCAATACACCCTATTGTGATTTAACCTGCCTACATATCATGAGATTATCATTTAGTACTGAAAATCAATAGTATTTGAATTATTAATGATTAAAGGCTGTTACCTATCAGGGAAATAGATTATTTAGTATTGAATTGGACACATTATTGGCTAGTACCTGGTTGAATTTGGGTGGTGCTTATTTTCAAGCTCACACTGTCAATTGGTGCTTTTGTTGTAGCTCACAGTTACATATTTTATCAGTGACCCAGTGTGTTTTGGGAGGGTTTGTTGTACATTTTGTCAGGAAGTTATTAATCATGTCCTAACCCTGCATGATTGTCCACACTCTAAGCCCTTGTGTAAGATTTTTGTTGTTGGACCGTTTCAGTCTTTGTATGTCCTAATTAAGAGTGGACGGATTGTTGCCTTTGGCCCTCTGCTCCACCTATTATAAAGAGATTAACAGACTATAGTATGTGATGAAAAATGTACAATTAAAACATTATCTCTGTTGAGATGTATGCAAAAATTACAGTGTCAGAAATCAGTCAACTGTAAAACCATTTATTCTTGGTCTGACAGAGTAAGCTGCGATCTCTGCGGAGGGGGAGTAAATAAATACTCACTGAAATGAAAACACTAACGTTGCAGTTGTATATTTCATTATTTTCTGTTTTAAGGTAATAGAACATTCCAAAAATCACCAATTTACTCTTAACACAATTAAAATTCTCAGTGAATGTTCACCTTTAACTCTTCAGTAAGAAGCACAAACAAGTTGGGTGTCGAGCCTTACACATTTGTGAAGTGTTGTAAGAAACTTTGTGTTTGGTTATTTTGTTATTTCATGTTTTGATCAACCAGTCTGTAAAATCTATTTCCTCGACACAGACCTGGAATAAGACATCTAATTTTGCTTGTGGCCAGAATGTGTTGCCTAGCTACAATGACAGGAGAAATCAATACCCCTCTGGTGTGAGCGGAGAAATGACCCAAGCTGTATTTAACAAAGACCTTATAGTGAACACTATTGTAAGAAACACCTTGTGCATTCATTTTTAGCTTGATTGGCCAGTGAAACTATCTAAACCTATAACCACTGCAATATTGGTGCTAGAGCGTAACCTTTGAGTTGTAAATGTTTGCTGTGTTCAGTTATTGTAATGCCTTAATGAGGTGCATGTATCTGTGGTATCATGTGTGTTTTGCAGGTGCCCACATTCTGCTGCAAAGGAGAGAGCACCAGGATGAGGAGACTGTAGGCACTCGCCATAGTATGGCCGCGTCCCGTTCCTCGCGCGTCACAAGGTCATCAGTGGGGCTCAATGGATTGGATGAGAACTTTTGTGGCCGAACCCTCAGGAACCGCAGCATCGCCCAGCCGGAGGAGACCTCAGTGTCTCCAGTACCAAGGGCCCGCTCGCCCAAGAAGAAGCAGGATGCCAAGCAGGAGACAAAACAGGACAACAAGCAGGACGCCAAGCAGGATGCCAAGCAGGACACAAAACAGGACAACAAGCAGGAGTCGAAGCAGGATGCCAAGCAGGAGTCGAAGCAGGACGCCAAGCAGGAGTCGAAGCAGGACGCCAAGCAGGAGTCGAAGCAGGACGTCAAGCAGGACTCGAAGCAGGACGCCAAGCAGGACTCGAAGCAGGACGCCAAGCAGGACTCGAAGCAGGACGCCAAGCAGGAGTCGAAGCAGGACGCCAAGCAGGAGTCGAAGCAGGAGGCCAAGCAGGAGTCGAAGCAGGAGGCCAAGCAGGAGTCGAAGCAGGAGGCCAAGCAGGAGTCGAAGCAGGAGGGCAAGCAGGAGTCAAAGCAAGATGTTAAGGAGGATTCAAAGCAGGACCCTAAACATGATACAAAGCAGGATGCCAAGCAGGACACTCAGCATGATGGCCAGCAACAGGCCTCATTGCAGGGAAAGGAAACTGATTTAAATGCTTCCCCTGCTGAGGTGGAGCAATGGACCAGCTCCAGGAAGCGGGGTGTGTCCTGTTTAGAAAAAGACATTACTTCTGAGAAGCCCGAGAACTGTGACAGGGGGAAAGGGGCGCGGGGTGCCTCTCCTCAAATCAAAAGGGCCAAGCGGTGCTCCCGCTCAGGAGAGCCTCAGGGACATGAAGAGCACCCTGAGCCACAGAAAGCTGAAAGTCCCATCTCTGTCCCAGAGCCTAACAAAGATAACAGTTGTGAAGAATTTCCCAGCCAAAACTCTGCTATTGTAGCTCCTTCCTCACCTGTCCTTAGTAAAGAGGAAGGTGAGGTGATGGGGGCGAAGGCGGAGGATGGTCATGTGGAGTGTGACGGGGCACCTCAGCCCCCAAATGCTTACAAAGCTTCTAATGGACTTGGAGAGAATAAAGCAGAGCAACCTAGCACACTTACTGAAGAGCCTAGTGCAAACCCCACCTCTGCCGCAAACTCCCCATTGCTGCTTAACGGTAGTAGCCAGGCGGGGGCTCCCTCATCCCCTGACCCTGCTGTGCCTTGTAGAAACTCTGTCCCTGGGCAGATGGAGGTCTCTGGTTCAGTGGATTTGCCAGCTTCATCTGCACCACCACTTGATGGCGTTCCGGAGGATCCTGTACCTGAGTTGATAGTGGTGAAGGAGCAGGAGGTGGAGGAGGTGGAGGTGGACGTGGTGGGCGAGCCGCTGTGTCTGGCCCACGAGGAGCAGGTGACAGAGAGTGAGAGCGATACCAATGGCCGGCCACTGACACCAGTGCAGGAAGCTGCTGCCTCCACCTCTGCTACCACACCCAACGTGAACAGTAGTCCAATCAACAACAGTAACTCAGGAGAAACTACACCCCCACTAGCAACAACCCCCTCCCCCACAGAGCCAGGGTGCAACCCATCAATATCCAACACGCCCCCCTCCTTCACAGAGCTCTATGAACACAGATACACCCTACGGACTTCACCCAGGAGGGCTGCCAATGGTGGCAAAGCCACCTCCTCCAAGCCCAGCTCTCCTCCCAGAGACAACGGTCCCTTGAGGGAAGAGGGGGAGGTGATAGTTGGGCCAGAGGAGGATTGTCCCATGGTGGTTGAATCTGCTCCCTCAGACTCTATATGCCCTTTGAGTGAGGAGCCACCTTCTGTGGTTCCTGGGGACAATGCAGGTGGAGAGGTTGGTGGGTCTGTGGATAGTAAAGAAGCTGAGTGCAGCAAGGAGATTACACAGTCCCAGGCTACAGAGGAGGAGGAGGAAGAAGAGGAGCCAGACGTGTATTACTTTGAGTCTGACCACCTGGCTCTTCAACACAATAAAGAGTATGTGGGAGCTCGTCAGGGATTGTGCTTCTCCCCCCATCTTTTGTTGATTTAGCTCTCACACATGGTCATCACTATATTCTGTGATCATTGCATTACTTCTGCTCTGTGGTTTTGAATGAAGCAAATGCACTTCAGTTAATGTGGTTGTCTGTGCCAAGAGTATTTTATGTTTTGGAAGTGCTGTATATGGTAAAGTTTCCATATGATAATATGATAAGACAACAATATTTCTCCTGTTTGTTTTTTTTTTGTTTGTTTTTTTTCCTCACCACTCTCACCCAAGATTGACTTTTCAACTAGGACCTAACAATTATTTTCATTATCAATTAATCTCTTATTTATATAGTTAATTGTTTGAATTATTGAAATGCCAGAGAAAGTGAAGTATGCCTTTGTCCCATTGCCAAAGGTCATATATTTACCATTGTTTATTTGATTTGAATTTAAATCTTATATATGATAGGTTTACTGTCATTGTATTGCAACAAAGAAAATAATCAAATCCTCACATTGAAGGTGTTGTATTCAGAGGATGTTTATTGTTTTTGCCTTAGAAATGACTGAAATTGCTAATTGATTATTACAACTGCTGCTGATCAGTTTTTTATTCATCAAGTAATTGATTAAGTGATTTAACGGTTGCAACTCTACTTGCAGCCCTCTGACTCTTTGGCTAGTATAAAGCCCCTTTGCCTTCATCATCAGAAGACCAGAGATTTATTTATTTTATTTTATTATATTTTATTTCTTTATTGTCTCAAAAGGATTTAAAAACTATTTGGTAAGATGTAAATGTCATGGGGGGAAAAATAATTAGCCTTTCTGATCAGCACATCATCCTTTTGCTCAGAAAACAAATATAAATCAACACTGCAATGGGATACAAATGTATTTTCAGTTTTTGCACCACCAACATGTGGACAGAATGTTTAATTATTCCAGTTATTTTTGTAGTCTTCTCTCAGTCATTATGGGAATGTTAGTGAGCATCTAACTATAGCTCCTGAATAATTGTTCAGCTATTACGTGTTCAGCTTTATTATCACCTTTAACCTGCTGCTGTGATCATGTGAATTGGTTGCCAGTTGTCAGATTTCCAAGTTGGAAGATAATTGTTGTTAAAATAACTGTTCTAATTGCTTTGCATCCCTGTTTGTTTGTGTGTAAGGGACTTTTCAGCATAGGGCTTTGTTCCCAGTTTTGTTGTCAGATGTCATGCAAGATAATGTTGATTTTAGTGGACAGGTCTCACGGTGTGCACAGTCGGGCTCTGCCTATTGCACTCTGGCAGGTCAGCATTCATGACGCATCTTCATTGGAAGCTGGGTGGAGTGCTTTAGGACCTGAGAGACATCAGCTGAGGTCCTTCTGTCTGTCACACCAGTGTTGTTTAATGTTTCAAATTTGGATTGTAGCTCTAGAATAAGATTCCACTGCACTTGTGTTGCAAGGTAATTGGATCAAGTTTTTGTCACAAGCCAAGGTTTCATTGTGCTGAGTAAGGGGAATTATTGAAGGTCCAGATCAATGCGGTGAGGAGTCATTTTTAGGGAAGTGTGACTAGGCATTTTAAGGTTGCTGAATATGGAGAATCGACCCAGACATGATTGATGATCTGTGTAGATAAAATCTTTCATTTGCACCTCAAATTTATGGTTTTTGACAATTTACCCTCTAACTATATCATGCAAATATATTATCAAACTTATTCAACCCTCAATTATCAGGCATTATCATAGCAAAACTATTGTCCTGGCCAGCCTTTCATTTGGCACCAGTGTTAGTGAGTGGTCCTTAAGTCCAGTAGGTGGCAATAAAACACCAGACTTGTTCCTAGACACCTGGAGAGAGTCCATGGTGTTGAAGCACTGCCAAGATCTCCTCATTCCCAGCACAGTGGGTTCATCTGAAAAGTCAGCATGCTTGCTGCTTTCTGTTGCACAGACCTTACATTTCAATCAGCATCCCTCTGTAGTACATGAAATGTGTAGTAGCAAGTTTTAATGCTGTCGCATAGCCAGATTCAAGGCTTGAATTATAGCCGGGAACTGTTGCTGGACAAGGTCAACTGTCCCTCACGTAATGTAAAAGGATGGTGTCACTATCTAATCAAGGGATATAAGGTTAAAGAAAGTTGACTTCTCTGAACATTTTTATGTTGAGGATTTTCAAACTACTGGCAGCTATTGAATAAACTGTGTCCTGTGCATTGATTTTCATTCATGTCCTGTTAGGAAGGATTGATCCACTCTGCTCCACTGAGCACCTGCATTAGGTTATAGCCACATAGGATGCTGTCACACTGCTGTCGATTTCCTCCGGCTCTGCTCGCACTGTAAGGCCTCTGAGTCAGTAACACATTTAGTCATTGACAGCTCAGTTTGCTGTTATCTTGTTTTTGCACCAGTGTGTGTGCGTAAAAGGTCAGACTTCTACAGCGCTGAAGACTCCCCAAGCACCACGAAACCCAAGTGTTAGTCATGCAAAGATTTTGGTATTCACTTTGAAATCTTGAGTGATATATATAGACACAGATCAGAGCAGTGTTGTTTTTTATTTTCTGTTACCAGGTTAGCTTTTATTTTTTGCCGTCTGCAATTGCTGGAAAGGTTACTCTGAAGGTGTTAGATACTCTCCAAAACAGCTTGTTTCAGAATATGCATATTTTATTACCCATTGCCAAGATTTGTACCACCTGTAAATACATTATAAAGAAAATGGGTGGAAAAGCTAGGAGAACTCTTCCTGTATTGTGTAACTATTTAGTTTCTGAGTGCCAAGGTTGAATTATGCATAGTCTGGTGTCTAAAGGTTTGATGCACTGCAGCTTTGCAATCGTCAGGTTAAATAATGTAAGCAGGCCATTCATTCCACTCTTGTCTAAACTCACTTCTATTCATGTCAGTTATCAGAGGCTGCTGCAGACCATCGGTGTTCTTGAGGCTCAGCGCACACAAGCCATCCTGGACCTGGAGACCTTGGCACGTCACCAGAGAGAAGCACTGGCAGATCCCATCAGCTTTGTGGAGCAGCTGCAGAAACGGGTAAGAAACAAAACAGACACTATGACCTTGATACAGTAAAATATTTTAAACGTGGGAGTGCAGGGGAGAAAAAGTGTCATGTTTGTTGACTGAGTAAATACACTGCATGTCTATCCAGTATGTTAGTTGTGCTGGATCAAACCTCTGAGACATGTCATATTGAATTTCGTTTTGTGCCTCAGGAATTACCTTGCTTGTCAAGATGAATAAATATATTTCTCAAATAAATATATTTGCTAGCTTGTAAAGTTCAGGGAGCAGCTTTAACATTCCTTTTCCACTGTATGAGTCAGAAATCTTGCAAAAGTTAGGGCAAATATTTTTGAAGAAATATTGTGTTGAATGACGACTGGTCTCAAATTTCAAGTTTAAAAAATGTGAGCATGCCCAATAAATGCAAAAATAAACTAAAATATGAAAGTGGAAAATCTTTTGGCTCCTCTTGTTTCACATATTTGTTATTGCTGCAGTCAGAGAAGTTGTGTGTTCATTTGTTAATGGGTTGTGACTCTTATGATCCTCAGGTGGATTTGGGCTTGCCGTGTCCTCAGCGTGTTGTTCAGCTCCCTGACATTGCGTGGGAACAGTACACCTCAGGCCTCGGTGACTTTGAGAGAGAGTTCTATGACAAGAAACGCAAAACTCGGCGGCTAAAGCTGATCTTTGACAAAGGCAAGTAGAAACGACTTAATCTCATATGAAGTCGATGAGTTCTTCGTCCTCAACTTGTAAATTGTATCATACAATAAACACCAGAGAAACTGTTCTGTCATCTCACAGCCCTCAAAGACGCAAATTTTACTAATCTCCACCTTTTTAGGTTTGCCTCTTCGACCAAAAAGCCCTGTAGAGCCCAAGAAAGAGGGTGAATCCTCCACCATGTACTCCTCTTTGCCTACCAGTGATGCCCCGGAGAATGGAAGGCAAACACAGGTATAACTCTGCCTCTTCACTAAAATAATCTGTGCGGCACACATGCTGCTGCCGTTGTCATGGTGGTGAGTCCCTGATTTCCTGCAGCTTGCCCTACAAATCATCAGGTTATTGCCATTTTACAACGCCTGGCCTCCTTCACTCTCATCTCCCACATACTCCTAAGCATACAGCACAAAACATGGTATCTATGGAACCATAAAGGGACAGCCTACACCTCCGATTGCAGTGTCTTATTCTTGGCCGTATGTGTGTTTTTCCAAGCTGTATAGGCCATAAAGTTTAACTTTTGATTGATTGTTGAGATTAAACCACACTAAGCAACAACTCCTTAATTATTCCGATCTTTCTCTCTCTCTGTTTATATTGTGCAAGCTCATTTGCATTTCCCCTAGCCTTCACTGTCTGAATCCTAACAGGATTTTGTTTGTCACTCAAAAGAGTTGCTGTTTTTCTGTTTTCCCAATGACGCGTCTCGAGTCACATCTGACAGCCTTGCTTTCGCTGTCAAACTGACAGATTCAATGTGCCAGGAAGTTCATATACATGCATCTCTTCAAATAGCATTTGCTCCCCTTTTTTTTTTTTTTTTTTTAAACATCAATTCATTGTTTTAATGCCTGTCACTTGTTTTCCTGACAGATGATCAGGGGAAGGATTTGTCACCCAAACAAGCCTGACACATTTAACCAGCTGTGGACTGTGGAGGAACAGGTAGGTAGCAAACATCTAAGATGTTGCACTATGTTTTATCACACTGACTTAATTTATTGGGAAAAACAGCTGCACAGAAAAACTAAAACTATGAACAGCATATTAAAAAAATAAAGAAAGGGAGCAACCCAGTATGTGTGTGGTGATCGCTCAATGACAACAGCATAGCAACAATTTCTGGGACTTTATAGATTAAAAAAAAAAAATCGAACACCATTTCCCATATTGATGTTTTGAAGCACAAATGTTGAAATCTACAGGATGATCGTCAGCCAAACTACCATCGTTTTAGTGAATAAGCAGCAATTATAATTAATTTGTTCTATGTATCTCTTTCATGGACTTCTTTTATTGATGATTGAAGTATTTGTGTACTGCTGCTTAGTGTTATCATTTGTACAATAAGAAAGTTTTCCTTTCACAGTTTTAATGTGTTACTTTGTGTATTTTGTATTTTCTAGAAAAAACTGGAACAGCTTCTTGTTAAGTTCCCACCTGAGGAAGTAGAGTCACGGAGATGGCAGAAGATCGCTGATGAGCTGGGCAATCGAACAGCAAAACAGGTGACACGTTGATGAGCTAGAAAGAAATGAATGATTATATGACTTTTTACACTTACTCGGTTAAGTTACTTATCTATAAATGAAGAAAACCCATACATCATTTCCTGGTCAGAAGATTTCACATCAAAGAAATGACCTATACCTGAAATAATTAACTTGACTAATAATTTGTTTCCAGTCACCTGTGAGCTAGTTTATTTGTGGTTTTATTAGCTTGTCACGACATTGAAAAATTGTTCTTTTACTTGAGAATTGCAAGAGTGCAGAGTATGCATCAACTTAATGACAACTGCAGTCCTGCAAGTACTTGAATGATACGTGTGTGTGTGTGTGACCTCAATTACTCGAAACAGCTGTTCCTCGGTTGGAAATAATTAACTAAGCAATTTTCCTGTTACAACTTTGCAGGTTGCCAGTAGAGTTCAAAAATACTTCATCAAACTGACAAAAGCTGGTATCCCGGTGCCTGGAAGAACGCCC
Organism: Remorina albescens; assembly: GCA_034769265.1. Classification (NCBI taxonomy): domain Eukaryota; kingdom Metazoa; phylum Chordata; class Actinopteri; order Carangiformes; family Echeneidae; genus Remorina; species Remorina albescens. The sequence goes on along the minus strand of CM068478.1, from coordinate 4,233,105 downwards.
AACCTGTGCATGTACACTAAAAAGGTATCTGTTTTTCAGTCTAATCCCCATTTAAACCATAGTGAGTTATTAATTTTACAAAAACAAATGATTGTCCTAAAGAGTGTAAGGTGTCCTCAAGTTTGACATCACTTTCATATTCATCAAACCATTCAGTGCCCTCCTCATCTCCTGTGGATGGGGACAGTGTCATACTGTTTCTTCCCTAATTTAGTTTTCCTTTCTTCACTTTGTTGTATTTATTAAGCTCTATACTGTCAACTGTATTATTTAAAACTTCATTGTTCTCATTGTAACTTCATATGTAGTTGCATGCATTTGTTGCATCCTATATTGATATACTTTTTTAATTACTTTTTTTTTTTGGAAGTTCTGCCACAATATACATCCAAGGGGACATTTAAATGACTGCCTGCTTTTGCAACTGTACTGTTTGTTCTCTAGGCATCCAGTAAGAGGCAGCACCACCTTAACAAGCACCTGTACAGGCCGTCCACCTTCTTGACCTCTTATGAGCCTCCAGTCTACATGGACGAAGACGACGAGCGCTCGGCGTATTACAGCAGTGTGCAGGATCCCTCAGCTGATGACTCGGTCAGTCCTTTGTCACATCACGGAATATCAATAACTGGAAGCCACAAATATTTTGCCTTCATTTTTAAGTAAAAGTATGTTTTTATATATATATATATATACACACACCTCCCATGTGCTTTGTGCTGGGAGATTATCTTGTAACTGAGCTCATTCATCCCATTCTTTGTCACCATCCACAGTCTTGCCCTCTCCTCCTTATGTAAGAAGTGGCCTGTAAAGACCGGTAAAAGCTGCATGTTATGTGACTTCGGGAGTTTGTTCTCTACCTGAATAGTTCATTTAATTCCATTTTAATGGAAAAATGTCCCTGACTTGTCTCTTACATCTGTGACAGACTGATCCTCCGTCTCCTAATTCCTCCATAACACCTTTGGATGAAATGAAGCATTTAGCTCTAGATCATGCTCGTCTCTTTGCTTCTCCCCTATCAAGGTAGTCTGTGTTGTTAAAAACCGCTAAATCAGAGCAGGGGGTCTGGCCAGCCTCACCTCTTTTTCCATTTGAACTGCGCGACTCCTGGCACTTGCAGTTATCCAAGCATTGACATTTTCTTTCTCCCCTTTTGATGGCAGTAACCTTTCAGTTAAACCAGGTTGCTGTGTCCTGCTGAGAACACAGGCTGCCGATTCCACCAGTGCGTTAACAAACCCTCTGGCACCGCCGATATGAAATAAAGTCGTAAAAATGCTGCCAGCGTGGGCCGCGATAATTTCTCCCTTCTCCAGTTTGTCCTTTACTTTAATAGTATTTGGAGGTTGCATTGAACTTCTTCTCAGGGCAACTGTGTCAGCAGCTTAGCAGGACTTTAACAAAACCAAACCCTGTCGAGAGCTGAAAATGCTTCTGTCACTTGTGTTGAAAACAATACTGTAGCCAGAAGCTTTTATAGATGGCAGACATTCATTTTTCACATGTGTGCTTTGAGCCAAAAACAATCAATTCTCACTACTTGGACACAAAAATATTACTATCCACAGAAGAAAACCCAAACCCCGGTTATGGATATGTGTCCAACTAAAATTAGGGCCAAAAAATTGTCTTTGGGGCACAAAAGATCTAGAGAATGAAACTATCAGATCACTGGAGTCTTGTACAGATGTTTTGTGTATGTGTTTCCTGATGCCTGTCAGTCACCACCTCTGTTTCCTTTCTTTCAGTTTTCGCATGTTTATGTATGTTTGTTGTTTTTTTTTTTTTTGCCTGCTTCTCTGCACCCCAGGAGGAGGAGAGTGTACCTGTGGAGTTGAGAAATTTACCAGAATACAAAGAACTTTTGGAGCTGAAGCGACTGAAAAAACAGAAGCTCCAGGAGATCCAGGAGGATAAGGTTTGGGTGCGGCACATAGGCTACAAGGTGAAGATTAAACACATTTCTGTAGGTCACAAAAACAACATTAAAACCAGACTGAAGTCACAGTGACTGAGGGTTTGTAGGCTGGTATTCTATTTCTAACATATGCTTATGGATTTTAAATAGTATTCTATTTGATTCTATTTTGATTTATTTCTGAAAGTGTGATTCAGAACATATTTTAGCAAAGACCAGAGAGATGGTGTGCTCCATCCCAGTTAAAGATGTTTTTGGTCTGTTGTTGTCTGGGCCCTGTGTAAGGCGGTTCCAGTCTAACATGTCAACAATTCAGCTTTGTAACACATCTGTCTGATAATCAGTTCACATAAGTCCATTGTTGCCAGCATGAGATAGTCTTGTACTTGGCTGATATTGTTTTCTGAAGATGTCGTGTGTGCTTGTGTTTGTTTTGTTCAGTGTGACGTCTGTGGCATGGAGCCAATCCAAGGCGTGCGGTGGCACTGTCAGGACTGTCCGCCGGACAACTCGGTCGATTTCTGCTCCAACTGCTCCGACTGGTGAGTTTCTCCAACTCTGTCACATGCAGAAATTGTTGTTAGGGTGGATCAAAATGATGATAAATACCACAAGGCAGCATTAATTTGTGTAACACCAAATTTTCAATATGTATAGAGTTTCTACGGTGTATCAGGCCTTTATGGGCAAAGAGAAGAAGGCACAGCTGTTTCATGGCAATACTGTACTTTATGAGATTTGTGTCTTTGTGGTGAGGGATTTCATTAGTCCGGTTATTGTATCCACAAATAATTTTTAATACAATTTCCAGAAGCTTCAATAACATAATAAATATTGAAATTGTGAAATGTCTTGTATACTTGTATTAAGTTTTTTCGTAAGCCTTAAGAAGCTTTTAACTCAGTGGCCAGATTGAGACACAACACTAATATTTTCTCCATTTCTCTGAAATTGGTACCAGATTATGTTGTGAAAATATGGGATCTATTAAGAAATAGCATGAAACAAATTTCTTGCTCCATTTGTTAAATACCAATATGTTAATAATGCAGAAAAAATATATCTATTTATTTATTTTTTGTTATTGTTGTTGCTATGAGTCAGAAAGGCCAATGTTGTTCAGTTGTTTTTTTAACATTTGTTGTTTTAATTTTACCTTCAACTGGAGTTGTTGGACCATTGGTTCTAATATTACTGATGTTTGTCTTTGTTTTTCTCTTCTCATCATGCAGCCTGTTCAAGACAGAGACCCACAAGCCTAACCACCACTTGGAGCCGGTGTACCAGCCAGAAACCTTTCTGGACAGGGACTACTGCCTGCCACAGAGCACAGGCTACAACTACCTGGACCCTAACTACTTCCCAGCCAACAGATGACAGGGTACCAGGCGTCCCTAGCTCCAGGCTCTCTCCACATATCCCACAGGCCACTCTGTGCATGGCTCCATCCTCCAAGTCCAAGATAACCGCTTAACCCGCCGCCAGGCAGGCAGACAGCTAGGGGCCTCAGAGCAGACCACAGTGCTGCTGGTGGGGGGCTGTTGGTAAACTGGCCTCCCTGACTCACGCAAAGGGCGGCCATGTTGGTTCCTCAGACAAGGGGCCCCCGCTCCACCTCAGCCAGGTTAATCAACGGATCTGTGATTTGAAACGATACACTATTTTTAAAAACAAACAAACAAAAAAAAACAAACAAAGGCACACCGACATTCCCGAGCTCTGTGACTTCAGGAGGGCTGTCCCTTTTTCCCTCTTCCCATCATCACCCTCCAGTTACCTCCCTGTGCTGCTTCAAAACTGGAGAATTGACGATCAGTCTGGTGAATGGAGATGTGTGGTCAACTCGTGTGTCATAGTGGACTGTGAAGTCATCAACTGAAATACACACAGATGGTTTGTATGTGTGTATGTGGTCTCCGTGTTATGCAAGAGTGGAAAATGTTTCTAGCTAGGTGTCCGTAGAATGAGTATTTATGAGCCACAGCTTCCCCAGCGGGAGCTGGGGGCGGCTGTGAGAGACATCAGACAGACACTGAGGTCGAGGCCGGTGGCTTTATGGCTGCAGACTGTAGGAAATTCTGCTGCTCCACATGACATTCTGCAGACGGACCTGTACGTCTTAACGGACCGTGCGCCGTGTTTTGGCGCCGTCAATACCACTGTCACACAACGCTGCTCTCTACCCCCTCACCTTTCAAACAGATGTACGCACACACACAGACACACACACAAATGCACACTTTCATCTCTATTTCCTTTCCCTTTGCTCTCTCCACTAAAACATGTCTAACAAGGAAGCACTACAGCACGGAGAGAAAATGCTTTTGAAGGCGGGCGAATGGGAAAGAATGGAAAAATACAGAACGTGTTTTTGTTTTTGTTTTCTTTTCTCCTCCCCCCAATGTGTGCCGTTGTTGATCATGTTGAGTGTACAAGTATATGGTGATAAGTAGCCAGTGCTAGTTGCTGTGTGCCATTTTAAAAAAAATTGTCTTTTGTTCACTTCCAAATCTGGCCACAACTTCTCCCTTTTTGCGTGGCACCATCGACTCACATTATCCTACATTATTGATCCAGTCATCATGCCTCTAGACCTCCTTTAATTTTGCAGTCCACTTCAAAAGTTCCATTTAAAAGATTGTATTTTTATTAATCTATTTAAAAAAATGAATTGAAGTGGTTGGTGCCTCCACTGTGGAACAACCCACACAATTTTATACACATAGATTTTGTTGTGCTTGAGTAGACACCATTTTGTATGGTTTTCGTCTCCTTCCCTGACCCCCTTTGCCCTGCTTCAATATCTGTGTATAACAGTCTGTTCTTATGTAAAAAAAATGAAAAATAAAATAAAAAATAATGTAAAAAAATGCTAGAGGAGAACTGTGGAAATAAAAGTATGTGAAAATAGTGTTTCTACATATGTGGTTCCTGAAGTAGTATTATTATTATTATTATTATTATTATTATTACTATTAAATATCCTTATTGCTCTTTTGTCACTCAGAGATACACAAACTGTTCTGAGCTGCTTTTCTTCACTTAATCAATACCTGACTGAGCAGAAACTGTCGTGTGGCAGCTTCTGAAATCTGAAGGTTTGATCTTTGTCTCTGATATTATTGTGAACTAAACAACTTTGAAATTTAGACAAAAAAATCATTTCAACAAGTAGCCTGGGGCTTGGAAACTGCAATGGTCATTATGTGCTGCTGACATTTTTGTCTGTGTTCCAACACTGTTGCTATTTAGAATATCAAATGAAGACCATTCAAATCAAAATAGGGCCACAACAAACAATTTCCTGAAGCCCTCGCTGATATCTTCAGTCTTTAATAAGAGATAAAGTTTGTGCTGAGTGATTTTTGTTGTTGTTGTTGTTTGTTTGTTTGTTTTGTTTTGCTTGAGTCGTGAAAATGATCAGATCCAAACAGTTTTTGGTTTTGCACGATAATTCATCCTTATAAACTATCCTGGACATAAATATCAGATTGAAAAGTACTGAAAAAAGTACATGTGTCGATAAAATTATAAATTATTAAGCCAGGCAGCCTCATGGATGGCGAATAACTCAAGCTTGACATGAGTCAAGGAAAATGTCCTGTGCAAACAGTTCTGTACATCTATAGTTTGGACATCTGTTTGGTCATAACCCTTTCTGTTATACGAGAGATTTTTAGCAGAAGAAAAACAGGAGACAGGATCAGATTGGTGCCTGCTCATCAGCAGAGAATCACGATGAGCGACAGCTAATTTATCACCTGCTCTACCTGCTAAAGTGTCTCTGTGGTGTAAACATTTTTTTTTTCTTTCTTTTAATGAAAGCAATTTCTAAACCTCCAGGTGTTGTCAGGAAGATGTGAACTTTTTTTTTGGTCCCTTGTGACAATTGGTGTGCACTTCAAACACTCCCTGACTGCTGCTGCAGCTAAAGGTCATCTGCTGATGTTGGCTATGTCACCTCATTTCTTTTCTTTATCTTTTCTTTTAATTTTAGATTGGATGTTTCCTTGGTTACCTTTCATGTCGCACCATCTTTATTGATGCAGGCTTCTCACCAGCAGATGGGGCTGTCAGATCAGTTTTGATCATCTCCTCAGACTAAAGGACACACTCCAGAAATCCTCCATTTAGCAAACGCACTGTCTTTATTTGAATGTTAAATACCAGACAGGAACAAATACACTTGTGCGACGCACTTGGAAACATACAAATGCAATATTCAATACTCAATACTCTGCTTTTTATTGAATTTTAATGCACAAAAGGCAGTTAAGCTTGATTGTAATTCATGCATGCTTGTTTACAATTTAAAAGCATGTTGCTGTGGCTGAGAGCATGAACACACGCTGACATTTTTACTTTCTGACGTGGTGGGAAGCCTCTCCGTCGGCACAGAGGTTTCACATTCTGCAGGAAACAAGCTCTCAGCCACAGCAGGGAATGCTATTTTCTCTGCACATTTATTTGCCTCAATCCGGCAGTTGGCAGCATATATTGAGGTCGATGATAGAGAGTGAGAGAGGGAGAGAGAGAGAGAGAGAGAGAGAGATGATAATGATGATGATGATGCAAGAAGGTGAAGCAGGATGTGACACCCAGGCGCTGTATCAGCATCAAAAGCAGAGATTGGTGGGAAAATCTGAAGACATCAGGTGGGACATGCATGTCATGGGAGTTCATGAGCAGATGTCTGGTGCAGGTGTGAGGTTGTGCCTCCTCAGAGTAATATGGCCGGAGAGGAAGGGAGGGAAGTGGGGGGACTTCAGCTCTAGAAATCAGAAGACAGGAGAGGACTCCATCACCTGGCAGATCTGTGCGAACACCTCATCCGGAGACCTCTCGGCGTCAATCTGTGGACACAAAGCGGCCTTCAGAAGACATCCTAACTCAGACTGACCACCTCAGGATGTACTGTGGTATTTAACCCCCCCACCCTCCACACACACGGACTCAAAACGCCTCATGTGGCATTTAAATGTTCAAACAACTGCCCCCCCCCCCCATCAGAAACTGATTACCTGCTGACCCTCGTGCCCAAATGCACAGTCAGTGTCTGTTATCACCTCCCAGCCTTTTCTACATCACTGACATTCAAGACAAAGTATCTGATGATGATGCAGATTTAAGGAGAAGTTCATCTGAAAGTCAAGGAAACAGTTTTTTGTTTTTTTTTCCTCTGGAGCTAATCTCTCTGTTTACACCGGATGCCATCAAGTGGAGACTAAATCCACTTTGGTCATTCTGGGAAAACATGTGATGAAGTGTATTTGAAGCATCAGAAGTAAGTTGACAAAGTCACCCAAAGTTACCTACTTAAGCACAAAAATCCCTCTTTTGACTGATGATAACACAAAAAAACATGTAACACTAAAAACGATTCCGATACTTGAATCGAATTGAGTCAAAGAAAGTTACTTCACAAAGATGGACATGAGTGTTTCTTGACTCTTTCTGTTTCTCTTTTATGTTGGGTAACAAATTAAAGGAGAAGTCAGTGGAGGTGTGTTTAAGCAGAACTTGATTTATCAGTGATGTGGATATAGAGTCTCTGTTCTGTGGGAGTTTTTCTGGAGATAAAAAAAAACACAAATATCTTTCTTATGTTAATTTGTTGTTTGCAGTGACATTTGATGACAAACCTTATTCCTGAAGTGTTCTGCAGGTGAAGACTAATTGTGTTGATCCTTTATGTCCTCATCACCTCATCATACAAAACAACAACGCTTAAATATCAAAGTTTATACAGTAATGAGATGGTTTGCTTTGAAACATGAATTTTTTGTTTGTTTTGTCATCCTTCAGTGGAGAGAGATATTTCCCTGTTAATCTAATTCACTTTGATCTCTCTCTCTCTCTTTTTTTTTTTTTTGATAACAGTGCAGTGAATTTCAGCAGAGTGAACCTCTGATGGGATCTGGACCCCTCGCCCCGGCAGTGTGAGCCGCACAAACACAAAACCGACAGTCTGACGTTACCGTGTGCAGGAGCTGCTTGTGTTCGTAGTGGGCTGCCACCGCCTGGCTGCTGTTGCAGAAGCTCTCAGCCCTCCTGTGAATGCTGCTGTCTCTGTCTGTGCAGGTACAGAAACTGGACTCATATCCAGAACCAGACCCGGACCCGGAGCTGGTGCTGGATCTGCCACGGCACTGGGGACGACTTGATGTGGTGTCAGGTGAGCAGCTGAGCAGGAGGACGGCGCTGGGTTCACCCATCTGACGCAGGAGGTAGAGGGAAACAGAAGATGTGGTGAAAGCAGTAAACCTCAGGCTGTCTTCCTCTGAACTGGATGCTGTGTGTCACAATCCTGTTGTCCCGTCAGAGTGTGTGTGTGTGTTGTCTCCATCGAAAACATGACATTATCCTTCACTATCAAATAAGTCTTGGTCATTATGAACACATCATTTCAGTTTGTCGTGTCCTCATTATTTCCACATTTTTATCACTTCTTCATTAACACTGTGAGTCATAGTTAATTATCGTTGTTTACACTGATGTCAGTGCTGCATGTCAAACACACTTCAGAATAAAAACAGCTGCGTTTTTTTTCTCTCTCCCCTTCTGACTTCTGTCTTCGAGCCCTCACACTCATTTAAGTGTTGTGGGTTTGTGTGGTGATGGTGTGTGTCCTGTCAGCCCAGTGCTCTGACCTTGGCTTCATACTCCTCCGCCTGCCTCAGGTCTCTGGGGAAGCTGCTGACCAGAAGACCTTTCCCCTGCCGTACTGTCGACGCCACCGCATCACAGAGCAGCTCCAGCAGTGTGTCCTGCAGATTTAATACAGCACAAGCACTCATTAGCATTCATGGCTGAAGAAGTAGGGACATCGGGGAAACGCATGTGTTCATATATAACATTTGTTTGCGACCTTATGAATTCATGCAACAGGCTGGAGCCGCTGCAGAGCAGGTTGAGGCTCCTTTGGGGGGCCGAGAAGCTGCAGGTTCACTGTGTGTCTACAGCAACAATATGAGCTTTGACACAGAATCTTTTTCTTTTAAAAGCTTTTTGCTTTTATTTGACTCATGAAATTTTTTAGTTTTAAGATCCTTAATATGTTCAATGTTCTCACACGATGCACCATGGCAACAAAAGGCCGATTCTACCTTTAAAAATATTTATTTCCAATATTGCTTTATCTGTTGAGTAAAGTAAGCTAGTTGTCCAGTTTATAAAACGCCCACATTATTCTTTTTCATCCAGCCATCATAAAATTTTGTGGGATTAATTTTCTGTTGGTGACTCAGTGCTTTAGATGAACACAAACTAGTTAACAAACAGCATTGTTGTCAGCACAAGCTGCAGATATAACAAATGGTATTTCACTGCACAGAAAAGGTTCTTGAATTGTAAGCAGACTGTATTTCTAAAGCACTTTTCTACTCTGTGCATTCAAAGCGCTTTCCACTACAAGTCACACTCAAATGGAGTTTCTCTGTAGGACAAAGATCACTTATATCTGGAGCAACTTTCCAAACTGACATGCAGGCTGGAGGGGCTGAGGATTAAAGCATTGACCTGTCAACGTGAGCTCACGTGCATCAGTAGAAGGAGGAATGGAGCCGCTCGGCTCAGGTTTCCTACAGAACCCTTCGTGGGCCAATCAGTCAAAAGTGTGATTGTTAAATAATCCACATATGATATATCCTGAAGCTTTTATATTTTTTCGAGATGGGAGTTTAATCTAAAGTGCAAAATGAGCAACAACAGATAAAAAATGACAGAAAACATACAAAACCGCCATAAAGAGACACATGATGGACAACAACAGACGTGAAGTAACTACAAACAGATGCAAAATGGCTAGAAAGAGACACTAAAGTACTGAAAATATGCAGAAGGGCTGTTTTATTCCCAGCGTGGTGACAGTGTTGAGTTGAATCAACATGTCAAACAGGATAAACAGCATAAAAGAGACAGCTGTTAAAGATATCCATTAAACTGGACACCACCGTGCTCATGTGGCTCACTGGCACACAAATCAAGCGCACCCTCTGCAATGAGCCGGCCTTTATAAAGGTGTGTGTCTCCACCCACTTTCCTGGTCAGTCTTCCTGCTGCTAATGTTGCTGTGAACAGTGCTGGGATTACCCCCCCCCCCCCCAAAAAAGCCTCCACAGACTCCGGTAAGTGTCCTGGCTCTTTGTGTGGACTCTCCCTCTCTAACTTGTTTCCTCTGCTGTCTGTGCTAATGTGCTAACTTTGGCCTGGTGCTGCTGCTCCTCACTCTGGCTGTCTGACTGTGGTGATCCTGGTCAACCTGCTGTAGTTTGTGGCAGAGCAGGATTTCTTTGTTTTGTTGTTGGGCCCAGTTAAATTGTGGCTTCTTGTGTAAAATAACATCAGAGATTGGGCTCATAGCCATGTTTCTGGCTTCAGTCAGTCTCAGTCAGATATTCTCCACCTGTTATATTGAGCCAAACGTGGTTAATGCAACACGTGTTCTTCATAACAAATTATATCTAATCTGTTGTTAGTGCTGCAGCTGCTCTCGTCTCTAAACCACAATTATCTGCCACTCATCAACTTTTTCTGAAAAAAGTACCTTAGATTGTAACGAGCACAGATGGCGTCTGTTCACTTTGATGGAACGCTCAGTTGTCACTTTATTAGGTACAACCGGCTAAAACTAATGCAGTCTAATGCACAAACCCTGTGATTAAATCCTAACTGTGCAGATGTCTGTAATAATTTGGCCTCCTCTTTTCTACCAATCATGCTTGACTAGACGGCCAAGATCTAAAACAGTGAGGGGAACTGGCTGTTGTAGGTTTGTTGTGTTAGACTGCACAGGTTAGAGAATATATAGTTGACATTCCCTCTATTGTATCTATTAAAACACACCAGCTCTGCTTAACTTGACATATATAGAGCACTTCACTAATTGTACCTAAATATATTTAATTATAAATCAGGTTTCGGGGCTCAACTGTTATCCCGTACAGTGTTTGTTGGAACTTTTTTTTTTTTTGAGTCATTTTATTCAGGAAATGCCGCAGAAGAGACACATGGAAGAATTATAAAGCCAGAAGTTGAAGTTTAAGGTTTTTTTTGGGGGGGGGTTTTGACTGTCTTCTTAAATATCCAGCACTATAATCACTTCAGATTCGAAGCGCTCTGTGTTCAGACACCACACTGTAAAATGTGCTGGTCAATGAGCTCCTGAACTGCACGATTAGGTGTTTGTTCATGTGCTCATATTAGCATTTTAGAAAGGACGCTCTGCAGCCTGAGCTGCCATGGATGGGAAAACAAGCAGTCGGCCGCTGTTGTTAGTTTAAATATTGAAGACTTTTGATCCCAGCTCTCAGCTTGTGGCTGTTGGGGTTGGAGGGAGGGCAGGCGGGGGGGGTCCTTTAGTGCTACAGCACTAACTCTTACTGCTGTGTTTCTGTGGCTGTCTTGGTGTGCACGCCTGTGACCAGACAGGACGTTGATGGTGGATTTCACATGGCGGCAAATATTAAATTGCTCTTTCTGTGTTGCCAGGCAACAGTACAGCGACTTTTTACATGTTCAACATTCACCAGAGAGCCGCAAACGACAACGTTGAATCTGGGGTGGCTGTGGACATCTAAAGTCTGATGTGGGTGTGATTTATTTTATCACAATGGGTTGTGTGTCAGACCTGCTGAGGTGCACTTCAGAAATCCCACTGTGGGATTATTCATCCCTGTCATTCTGCCTCTCTCCATAACTGTCTCACTCATACTTAAAATGGGTGTTTGTGTTGACTGTGTTGGTCGTCGTGTTGGGACGTGACCTTAATGTGCTATAAGGAGCTCAGACAGCGTAGCTTTGCTTGAGAGCCACAGTGTTTCTCTACTGAGGTGACAGAAAGCCAAAGTAGATCTCTGTGTGGACGTCTTTGTACTTCTTGCTTTCGATTCCCTGCGTCACTTTTTGATGTCTCATCTTTTGTTTGTGTTGCTCAAAACACCTCAAGTCTGAAATGTGAAATTGCTGAACAAAAGGTTCACCCCCCCCCCACAAAAAACCCCTTTTGTCCTCACTAACAGGTTTTAAGATATCATGCTGCCAGAATGGCAATTAGTTTGTGAGGCTGAAAAGATTGGGAAAGAAAAAAAAAAAAACCCAACTCATAACCCTGTAAATTTGATAATTTGGTATTCACACTGAAAGAGACATCTGAAGATTCAAAATGAGTTTTAAAATAACTTTCAACTCATGGTTGAAAAAAATGACAAACACACAGTAAACATGGACAGAATAGTTGGTGTAAAGTTGTTTTTAAGAAGGTGAATTTGGTTAAAACAGTAAAAAAAACAAACAACTTGTGCCAAAGCCCGAGGCTCTAAATGTCTCTGTGTCTCTGACTCAAACAACCTTTACACTTCCCACAGCCTCCTATTGATTTTGTCTCACCAAGCCAAGTTAGCAGCACACTCAAAGTGCGGCAGTTTTAGAAAAGTGGAAATTTTGACCTTTTTGAGAGAATTCAGGCTCCGGCCAGGCGGACTTATCATCTTTGGAACGTGAATGTCTGCAGCTAATTGGATGGAAATCAACTTTTCGTAGTTGCTCTAAATGACTTTGGTGTTGAACTTCCTCTTAGTTTGTTAAGGCTTCAGTGTTTATTGACGTCCTGCTGCCTGGGCTGGATTGAAGTCGCATTTGGCAGCTGGCTCAGGTCGACCACCTGCCCTGAGAGCGTTTGGAGTCGTATAGATAATTTATCTGGTTTTACACACTCTGTCAAAGTGATGTTTTCAGCTCCAATACAGGCTCAGACAGCCCTGTAGAGTACACTGTGTAAAAATACACAGAATAAAAGCTGACCATATAATATCTCCCCTCAGTCCTGCCTGCTGTATTCACTTCATTAGGCCACGGGCAGGAAAACACGTGGTGTAGTGTCTCTGGTGTCTCACCTGTCAGTAGCAGCAGAGAACGTCTCGTCTTTGTGTGTTTTTCTAACTTCAGTCAGCTTCGGCTGTCTGTCTTGATGAAACAATTTTGTGGAAGATCTTGTTTATAAAAGATAATCTCGTTGGCTTGCTTTAGTGCTCTGGGGCTTCATGTTTTTCCCCACTTTACCCAGAGATCCCACTTAAATCAAAAATTGTGGGTGGTGGTTCTGTGACAATGTTTTTCATTTCTGCTCAGACATTTTGGCTTTTTACAGTCGCTGCTTCCACTTAATACCCCGCTCTCGTGTTAAACAAAGACATTTTCTTCCAGTCACATCCTCTCACTTCTTCTAAAGGTCTAGCTTATAAAATACAAGTAGAATTATCAGGAAAATGTGGTGTTTGTTTCAGTAAGTTATGTAGTCTATATCTGATTTATATTGTCGTGTCTTATTTTTTTTCCCAAAGCAGAAATGCAGCTTCTCAAAAATGAGCAAAGAAACACACGACGTTCTCACAGCACTGCAGGTCAGACCTCAGCTTGATCTCTTTGGTTGCTAATTCAGCTGCAGCAGAAAATATCCAGCTGGCCCAAAACATTTTTGCGTAGACTCAGATTTTGAAAGGAGCTTTAATGGTTACTATTAAACAGGAGTGTAGAGGGACGTTATCAGCTGATGCCATCCACCCGCACAGCTTGAGCTTAGAGTCTCGTCCTGAGATTTCTCTTCGTCAGATAAACCACAAGAGGAGGAAAAAGTGTGGATTGTTTTTTGTTTTGCAGACTAGCAGCACTCTCACAATCACCCCATTTAAAAACGTAAACAGTTCCAGAGCTGGTTTGGTACCGAATGTAGAACTGGTTCTTTGTGTTTTGACAGCCTAGAAGTCAGGAAAACCAGTTTTAGAACAGAACCAGGACCAGGATGTCTGTTGGTTAGGGTGTGATCACAGGGACCGGCAAGACAAAATAAACTTTTGTTGATTTAAATATGGACGTGAAATCAACACAAGACGATGTTGTGTTGCTGTGGAAGCTAAGATGTACACAAAGTCATACATTTGTGTAATGACGTGTGTCTAAAAGCAAATGGCTTTTCCGAAGGTTCGGCCAAGTTCCTGCCATGTTCAGGTTTGACTTTATCTCTCGACACGTTGTGATTGCAGCGCACTGACCTCGGGCAGCTGCTCTCCTTGCTCCAGGACATCCCGCAGGTGGTGGCCTCGATCGCTGTGAGACTGCAGCTCGTTACACAACAGTTCAGCCAAGGTCACATGACGCAGGCTGAACCGGTCCTCCATCCGCTCACAATGGAACGCCAGCCCAGAGCCTGGACCACCTGAGAGCGGGCGTGCGCGCACACACACACACACACACACACACACACACACGTTTGTGAGGACACTCGTTGACATGTCCCCATTCTGCAAAATGTAACCATCACATCTGAATGCCGATCTGAACTCTGACCTGAAGTCTGAGCTGAGAAGTTGAGGACCGGCAAAGATGTCCGCACAACAACAGAGAGACCAGGACACACAAATACACAAAAACAGGATCAGTCTCTCCTCACACACAAAAAGGCACTGACACAAAGCAAAGATGTGGGGGGGGTGAAATAAGAGCTCAAGTGAGGGAGCCTGCAGCTTCGATCTAACACAACACACATGGAAACACAAGTTCACTACGAGGACCCTCTTCATCCTAACCTGAACAGTAACCATTTCAGGCCTGACCCTGAGTGCTATTTTGAACCCGAACACAAACAAAGCAGGAACAAGAACGTAGTATTTCACCATTTAGCTGTCATTTTGTAACTCTCACTTCCAGACGAGTGTTTCAGGAACTGAAACAGGCCCGTCTGCCTGCTCACGCCACGCTGCGACATCTGCAGGTGCTTTATTGCAGGTTAACTGCATTACTTGGCCATGAAGCCGTGCGACGCGTCTGGGAGAGGCGGTGATTTATCATCAGAGGCCTTGAGCCCAGTAATAAAACTCAGGAGGTGTTTTATATTAATCGGGAAGGCAAGAAATGGAGGTGACGCTCCTCTTTGGTCTGACCTGTTCATGAGTCAACTCAGGTTAAAGGGAGCCTCCAAGCCTTCTGCTAAAACTCCTGTTTTGTATTTTGTTCTTTTTAAAAACAACTTTTTTTTTTTTTTTAGTCCACTATAGAAAAAAAACAACAACGATAATACAAAATAAAAGACAACATATTAGTATTGAGGAACAGCTATATAAAAACTATTTGGAGTAAAACAAACAGGATGCTATTCAAGTTAAAATGGGAAGTAAGTAGGAACACATTCATTCTGTTATGTTACTTTCTTTCCCCTAAAAAGTGGGACCAAACATTACTGACGGCTCTCACTGACATTTTAGAGGGAAGACAAATTTGTGTTTGAGCTCGTCTTCACCGGAGAAGTCTGACAGGTAACCTGGTGTCCCCTCAAGCAGCAGCAGCTGGGCTGGGAAAGCATGACGGGGGGGGGGGGGCATTGTATGAAGGAGTGAGGAGTCGTCATTGCTGCGTCAGGCAGTCTTGACGTTGTGTTTTAAAAGTCACACTTGATGACAGAGGAGGTGTTTTCTCTCCTGCGTCCTCTGAGGTGACGTCCTCAGTGACTCGTCTCGTTACACAACGACCCATCTTCTTACTACACTTGTACAAACTGTATTTTTACTTCTGCTGCATGATTCAGTCATCAAACGTTTTGGGACCTTTGACCTTTTAATCTGAATGAATCAGATTTAAGGGTTTCGTCTTTCATCTGACTAAACATTTCGACTGTGTTTAGAGCTTCTTAGAATCAAAGCCGCTCCTCAAATGCCTGCATCTCTGACCTAATCAGCATTTTTTTTTTTAGGATTTCCCTTAATTATCCGGTTCCTTGAGGAAGTAATGTGTCGTACAAAACGCTGGTGCTAAGGAGACCATTAACATGGAGGGTGCTCTGCTTAAATGAAAACAAAGGGACTATTTTGGATACGAAGTGTGTGACCAGACTGCTGTGGCGTTAAAGAGGCACACTGCTGTTGTACTCCGTAGAGGGGAAGTGATTGTGTCGTCGGAGGGCTGACCCAAAAAGGAAATCACCATCTGACCCTGCAGCTCTTTGGAGTTTTACCATCGTCCGGCTTATTGATTTTTGGTTGTACAACCTGCAGTTTGCTGCTCTCATCAGTTTACTTTCCAGCAGCAGCAAATATGGGATGGAGAAACAAACAAACAAACACATCGACAAAGTACGGTTGATGGAGACCAAATAAGAGTTGTTAAGGGAAGTGAATGTAAAACTTCTTCTGTATGTTGGTTATGTAAAAACATTTTTACAGCCGTGAAGCTTTAAGGATTTGGTTCTTTCCTCTGCTGTGTTGTATCTGGACATTTATTCATTAGCTGTAAAGCTAAAACCTTTTTTTTTTTTTTTTTTAAATCAAGATATGTACTTAAAATAGATCTGACCCAAAAACTTAAACTCTGCTGTTAACCACAACTCCCAAGAATACACAATAGTGGGGGGGGGATTCTGTTCTTGTTCATATTCATGTAACTTCTCATCCTTTTAGTCTTGACTCGTTCCACGCGGTGCTACGTGGCGTTCTTCAGGCAGAGCGGCGGGAGGTTACAGGTTTTTCGGGGAGATCTGAGGAGGGCGGTGATGGTTTCCTCTAACAGTGACTGTTCAGGTGTACGAGGAGACATGAAATCCTCTTTAGTGGCTCCAATAAATATCACTTTGTGTCGCCACACACTGACGGCATGTTAGCCTGAACGGCCAGTCCTGCATTATGTGCAGTAAAAGCTGCTCGGGGGACAGATCTGAGTCTGGGTGACAGATCTTATGTGCAGCTGGCATTTTCCTCCAATTATCTGCTCCTGCTTTTTCGTTTTGTTTTGTTTTTTTCTTCAGGCTTGCGTCTTCAATAAGCGGACAAACTGCTGTTAATGCAGATCAGTGGGGATTTGTCATGCTAGTTTCCGAAGAAGGGGATTTTAACACTAATACACATAACTGGTATTTAATCTGTGAGGTGTGAAAGGGAACACAAACACACAATACTGATGAAATAATCTTTTAATGACTGCATCTTTAGTGTTTTTGCTGTGGTAGAAAAGTGAATGGTGGTTAATGGAGACGTTGTGCATCCTTCCTCTTTCATTAACCTTCATCTCTCTGAGCCTCACACACTAATTGATGACAAAAACACACAACACTGTCTGCCTCTAGAGATGTCAAGTCATTAAGTACATTTACTGCTCTGCTGAACCTCAGCACAGGTTTTAGGCACCGCTGTTTGTGTTTTTTTTTTTTTTTTCAGATTTGTTGGTCTTTTTAGTTTCACAAAATAATAATGTGTTTTTAATTATACATCTGCCTAACAGCTGTAGTGAGACTGTCATTTCCATTCATGCCTGATCTTTTAATTATTTTTCATGAGCGACTAAAAAAGTAATTCTTTGCCAAAATAAAAAATATATTACATTTCTAATAAAATAACTTCAGTGATTTAACATGTTGCAGATCAATCAAAAACCAAAAGATTTTCAATTGTTAAAAATGGAGAATTTAGAGTGAGCAAACATTTTTTCTTTTTATCCTGACTACCATGTTCACGCTCTGAAAGGAAAAATATATGAAAAAAAGATATTTAAAGGTATTTTAAGACGAGCAGCTTCACACTTGGCTAACATGCTGTTTTAAGGGCGTTGGAGCATTGATGACTTGTCAGTGAAGTTTTGAATGAAGACTTTTTGTGAGTCTGGAAACTTTTTAAAATGACTTAATTAATTTCCCATCTGCATTTGTGCGTCTGCATTAATGAGGCCAGTTTGTGTGTGTTTGTGTGTGTGTGTGAGCTCCACCACATGTACGTACCCATCATGAAGATGACCTTTGGTTTCCTCGGCTCTGTACTGTAATCTGTCAGAGGAGTGAAAATCAGAGTTTAACATGCAGAGTCGATCAACAGCACACAATGAGCATGTTCCACACACACACACACACACACGCGCGCTGCTGGGCTCAAACACATTGATATTATCACACCTATAAACAGAACAGAAATGAGGGATCCAACGCAGCCTAAAGTGTTTCTGCAGTTTAAGGGAGCCGAGCTGATGCTGGATGAACAATCATGATGAGTGACAGACATCAAATAAATATTAGAGGATTACAGGTGATGATGACGAACGTGGAGAAAGTTTAACGCTTGAAGCTTGAATGCCACTTTAATCTCCGCTGAACTCTGTTAATTTTAATTTAAGCGATTCATTTTTCAGGAAGTTAATCAGCAGCCTGTTTCGTTAATTGCTGTAACCACTTTTCTGTTTTCTCAAATGTTAATGGCTTCGTTTGTTAAACTCATCTACTTTTAAATTTGGTCACTATCAACAAACATCACTGTTTTCAGACTGTTTATGGAGAAGTCCGTTCACTGTCTCTTTTTAAGAGCTGATAACAATCACATTTCTCTTTTATCACAAATGCCAGTAATTTCTTGTTATTTATTGGCCGACGTTTGTGCTAAAATCTAAATCTATCAACCTTTAAGTGTGTTCAGTACTGACTGAATGTGTTTCACAAAGCTGGATTCTTCATTGTTCATAAGTTTACCACATTCAGTCTGCAGTGACGTTATTAAGTGTCATTTGGTCCGATGTAATTATTCTGATTGATTGATTACATTATGGCATTAAGTGATGCCAAATGCCTCTACAAATGCGGACTGGGTGTCACCAGTAAAATAACAGTAACAATAACGATATCATAAAAATATTAGTATTAATCAGAGTACTGAGGTATCACTTTAGCTCAGAGGGGTGAAGGCAGCGTGAAGCGCTGTGTCTGTGCTGACATTCAGTGTTTGCAGCTTTAGTTTTCGAATTTTTCTGCAGAAATATGAATGAATCGATCAGTTCATTAATAGATTTGTTGATTGACAGAAAAAAAAAAAAACTATTGGCACCGATTTTAATCTTTTAGTTATGTCCTTCATATTATATATAGAAGTAAAATCTCCAGTTGTTTGAGGATTTGCTGCTCTTCCTCTCACCACCAAGCATTAGTCTGCTCAAAGAGGAAGGTTCCTCTTTGAGCAGACTAATGCTTGATTAAACACATTTGATTTTGTTTGATGAAAAGCAGCACTGAATATAAATGTTTGAATGCAGACTCTGTAAATGTTCTGGTCTACGTGTTGATTAAATTCTGGGCTTGTTCTCCTTTAATCAGACCTTCCTCCTCTCTGTCCTCTGATAAACATCAGCTCCAACTGCTGACAGTGAGGCTACAGACGAGTCCTCCTCCCCCTCCATTACACTGTCAATAATGTTGATGCAGAGCCATGCTGATGAAAACACACACATTAATGCACAAACACAAACACACACAGACAGCAGGGACAGGCTCATTCAGGCATCTGATGAATAACTGTTACATGACACATGGCATTTACTGAGAGGTGTGTGTGTGTGTGTGTATATGTATACGGAGCTGCTAATAAAGGTGTCGGTGATAGTATAAGGTGTAGGTTGTACAAGATAGATGAAGAGTTTGTTTTTCAAAGAAAGTCAATTAAAATGATTCATTTCATCAACTCACTTTCTGCAGCTCCTTCAAAATAAGCATTTTCTTCCTCCTCTCCAACCTGGGAAGACAACAGATGACCGATGAATCTGTCAGTTATTTCTCACATTAATCATCCATTCAAAGTTGTGTAGCTGTCGTGTAGCAGCTCTGGTCTTTACAGCTACAGAGAATAAGTTGAGTAAAAACCGGTATCACGCTCATTACTGACGGACTAACTCGTAGAGGGAACACAAAAGAATGACTGCCTCGCTAAAAAGGGACAGATAGAGACAGAAAAGGACTGCAAACAATGGAGACACACAAATAACCACAAAGACTGTGGAGCTTTTTGTTCACTTTGGCTTTAGTTTGCGTTGTCATTTTGCATTTCTTTGTGCTACTTTTGTGTCTCTTTCTGGTTATTTAAATCCATCTGGATATCTTTTTTTGTCTTTTGACTAAGCTGTTTGACCTTCACACTGAAAACTTGAAGTGGCTGTGGCTCAGTGTACGATAATCCATCCATGTGCACATCAGTCTGAATCCAGGCCTGGCTGGTGCGTGGGCACATGATCATGTTGAAGGGCCTTACTTACTCAGACAGTCTGGTTTAAAGCATAAAAGTGCCCTATAGCATTAAGGCCAGAAGAACAGTGTGTCCATATATTTTTGGCCACATAGTGTTGTGGATGCAAAACAAGGGGCATTAAAACACAGAGAATCTGCTGTGTTTGGATAGATGTGTGGACCGAGCCAGCCTTCCCCTGAGTCCTCCTCAAATCGTTCATCTTTTTCTATTCTTTCTCTTTCTGTGTGCCGAGTAAACCCCCAGATCTCCCCGGAGCAAACACACGGGCCGAGTCTGGAGGAGTTCATTCAATGATGATTACATTTACAGGCAGTGTCAAAGCAGGGCAGGAAGATTGGCTGAGAGATGTTTTCCTCTCCATTTAATCCATTTCAAGGGGAAATCTGATTCGAGTGGACGTCAATGGCTTGATATTTGAGACCATTTCCCAAAAATAATATCCCCCAAGTCTCATTGCTGCAGTTTTCCGTGGTTATCCTCCTCATCCTCCACCATCTGCATCATTCTGGTACCAATGACCCGCTCATGATTTGAGATTTGGCTTTAAAATAATAATTATTTTTCATGATCCAACAGTCTGGTCACAGCAGAAACGGGCAAACATGTAAAACCTGAACGGGTCAAAGGAGATGAAATGATCTGTGAATTGAGATTTGATTCATGAAATGGATTCAAGCTGCTCACATCAATATTTTTTGTTTTGCTGTTTTGATTTTAGTGCCATCATCAGCACAATCCTGTGGTTCTTCTCATATCTACGGATATAAATACCACATTATTATTATTATTATTATTGTCTAATAGGCTACATGAAATAATTTGAAATATAAGTGAGTGAATGACGTGAACAAAATGATTGTTTGATGACTGATGAGTTGATCATTTGATTAAATGATGTGTAAATCACATCACGGCGGTCAGCATTCTTTGAAAAAATTAAATCCTGCATAATTCATAATTTCTGTGACCTAAATAAACAGACGTGTAATCCACATTGTGTCAGTGACGGATCAGATGGTGAGAAAGATGGATGTTTGGTTTTTGGTTTTTGTTTTTTCTTTTCTTACGATAATTTCTTACAAAACTGTAAGATTGAAGGTTTTAAGATCAAAATGCACCTGATGAATGTGGGCAGCCGTTTGGATCAGATGAGGCTCAGCGTGTCTTTGTTCAGACCTGCTCAGGACCGGCTGTGAATCATGAATGTGGGAGTGTGATGATATGATGCTGCGCAAGTGCAAGAGGTGTGGGGCAGATGACATTTATAGATGGCATTATGAATGCGAATTTGTCTTCCCAAATACTGAATGCACAGATAAGTCCCTCTCGCTCGAAGGATCTTGACAGGAGAGGAATCGCCTACATGACAGGGAACTGGAGTTTTAAAAGACAAAACGAACTGTGATTGAATTGAGACTAACGTGTTTTAAAGCAGAAAACGCCCTCCAGCAAAGGAGCAGCTGAAAAGAGTCATCTGTGACGAACAGCAGAACTTTTTCTCAGATATGAGAGAGACTCAACGTCCCGGAGCCCTGAATCTGTCTGAAAACCTCAGCTGTACCTCATGGTGAAAATAAACATCACAACACAACTATCATGGCTATAAACACTTTACACAAAAATATTTTTCACGGTTTAAATGAGCGAGAAAGTGAAAAACTAACCGTTTCTCAGTGACAATACGTTGAGAAAGCTCAACAAAGAGACTTATTTGTCTTCTTGTCCTCTGTTAAAAGGAGATGGTCTGTTATTCAGGATCTAGATGTCCAATAAACCATCTCACCGTCTCGCTGTCGTGATGCTGTTTCAAAGACGTATTGCCCTACTTGTCCTCATATGGTGCCCAACTGAATTGTTTTTATACTTTATGGAGCAGTTTGCAGTCTGGAGAGATGTAATGAGATCCAACTGACTGTTATCACCCCAGAAAAATAGGAGGCAGAAAGAAAAATGGCCTCCTGACGTAGCTCCTGACTCAGAGCGGCTCAGATTCTGGCTGGGTCCGTGAGGAGCTGCTGTTATACCCAACGGGACCAGCAGAGTCCGACTGGAGCTAAATGCCATCAGTGTGGGGGAGGGACGGGCGCCAACCGAGAGTCTTGGCATGTGAGTCCACCAACTGGTCCGATGACTCAGAGAGAGAAAAACACATCGCTGGCACAAATTGCTCGCACACAAACACACACAAATAGAAACAAGACTTTTTTTTTTCTCAATTCTGATACTGTATTCTGGAGATGAACCAGAGTATGATTTTATACACACACACACACACACACACGCGTGTCCCAAAACAACACCTAAAGTGTCCGTTCTTGTTAGCAGCTCTATGTCGCTCTAGTGCTTATTTAACACCCTGGAATTAAACTGTTGAAGGGAGCTGGGGAGACAACTTGGTTGCCTAGGAATGACGGAGATCCGGATCCCGAAGGGAGTCCTTTGTGATGTGACTCAACTCTAATGGGAGTCTGTGTAGTTCATAATTCAGCCGAACTGCAGATAAAATAACGTGTTTTCTGTCAAAGCTCTCTGAACTAAAGGCTAACATCATGTTAAGGCAGCACGGCGGCGTAGTGGTTAGCGCTGTTGCCCCCACAATAAGAAGGTCGTGTGTTCGGTTCCCGGCCTGGGGCCTTTCTGTGCGGAGTTTGCATGTTCTCCCCGTGCCTGCGTGGGTTTCCTCCCACCATCTAAACACATCATGTTTAGGTTAGGTGGTGACTCTGAATTGTCTGAGTGTGAGCCTGACAGGTTGTTTGTCTTTGTGTGATGGACTGGTGACCTGTCCAGGGTGACTCCGCCCCTCGCCCAGAACGTTGGCTGGGATTGGCTCCAACACCCCCGCGACCCGGAAACGGAAAAGCGGTAGAAGATGGATGGATTAATTTGTTATTCAGCGTTCATGCCTTACTGAGTTGGAGATATTATGTATCTTTCCCATCCTTGTTTAGGACAGCCGGAGAAGTGTCAACAGACAAAACGGGCAACAATGCATAAAAACAGTCACCACAGCTTGAAGTTAAGGGTTAAAAAATAGAAAATCCCTTTCCATCGCAGACGGCGACAGAGAAAACACAGAGCAGGTCAGATCATCACTTCCTCCACGTTTAGAGGAAGTGATGATCTGACCTGCTCTGCCTCTGGTTCATTTTACAAACTCGAGGCTTCAAAATGGCGCTCTGAGCAGCGGCAGCAGCAGCAGCAGGAGGAGGCGTCTCTCAATCTGCATCACAGAGAACGATTTCCTCACATTTTCGTCTTGTTGAGTCACCTGTGTGATCTGATCAAATGAGCTGTGGCTGCTGCCCTCGGCTCATTAAACCGCAGACCGATGGCACTGAGCTGTCACCGTTCTCAAAATGAGCTCGGAGACGCTCCAGTGGGCGGAAAAACACTCGTCACCATCAAAAGATGGAAAGCAGGAGTTTGATGTCCGGCACGTATCTGATGTGACGTTCGGATGAAGGAAGCTGATTTGGACTAATTGGTGGCTTACTTTGCACTGAGGAAAAAACTTAACTGGTTTGCATTTCTGTGGTAAACGATCCCCTTCCTACCCACAATGCCTCTTGACAGCATCCACAGAATAAGCCTGGAGCTGAATACACTGGGACAGTAAATAGCTGTCATTGAGGACAAGTTGCTTTTTCAATAACTTGTTACTTTCAGCAAAGCTGCATCAAACTGGAAGCATGTCAGACAAGTAAAACAACAAAGCACTTTGGTCCAGATTTGGTTTTTTTGTTTAGGCACAAATTTTAAGGAAAGATTGTGTTAGTGCTGAAATAATAGACAGCCTTTGTTGTCATAGTTAGTATAATAAACACTATCAATCCCCCATGTTAAAGTCCAATGTCTCCTCCCTGTGAACACCTGAAGTCCTCCTCTGTTTGTATCACCACCAAAATCCATCTTTGTCTCATATCCGTGGACACAAACGTGGAATGACAGGACCGCTCAGCATTTTTGTTCCACTTCACAGAGAAGATAGTTACAGCTCGCAGCAGGAAGAGCTGCACAGCTTTTTGTTTCCACTCTCCCGGTCCTCAAGCCCCTCCATGACTTGCTCTGCAAAGATTAGCACTGTGTCGTATCGACAGGCCGATCTTTACCCTCCGTCTGAGTATGTGTCTGAGTAATGGTGAGTAGGTGACATCGATCAGCCACACTTAAAGTTAACTTTGATCAGACGTGACAAAGGCTGTTTTATTAGGAAATCACAGTCAGCTGCTGGCCCAGCAGGTAACAAGGCACCCAAATGTTTGTGAACAGGGCCAGTGAAGATTAAACAACACCATCTTTGTAAACCATCACACATGGACGAGGCATATCAGTGGAAGTATGAGATTCAGTTAAATAGATCCATTACCTTACATTATTCTACATTTAGACACATTTCCACCTTTAGATAAAATGTATATTCCACCCTGATAAACACACAAAGTAATAACTAAAGTTGACAAAATACCCAAACTTCCGTACTGCTGAATGCCGACAGTAAACACATTCAGTCATCAGGAGCAGCTCCGCGGTGGGAATTCAGTGCGCTGCGTAAATCAAAAGTCTCTCTGCTCTGAAAATCGGCCCGGCTGCAACACTGAAAACCAATAAAGAACCTCCGTCAGGCAGCAACTCAAAAAGTAAAGAAGAAATCAAGGAGAGCAGAAAAGTGGAGACACAGAGAGACCAGTGATCTGCTGGTAGACTCTCAGAGGAAGGGAAACTAAACTGAGGAGGAATGATGCTTGTCTGCTCATGTGGCCGGCTGGCTCATCCAGCCTTTGAGATGAGTTCACCATTTGCTATTTTTTTAAAAGTTAATTTTCAGATTGTCAAGTATGCTTTGAAAACTAAAATTAAGGGAGAAGGTGGACTTCGGTTTTTGCCAGTGATGACTCGAAATGAAATTTCTGTAATGAGACAAAAATATTGAGATTGTATTAAGGAGCTCTTGACAGTTCTCGAATAAGGTTGATATAAGGATGATTGGGGTGAAAGGTCAACTTTAAGGCAAAAGCTGAGAAACCAGAACATTTTCCTGATTGTGCTCCCAACAGGTGAACCATGAGACGAAGGCTGAAACAACGCGGTTAATGAGGGCTGCAGGGAGAGTATGTGGCAGCTCTGTACGGGCCTGTGCAGCCACAGAGAGGCCAGTGAGCCCAGCCAGGCTCTCAGATTTACAATCAAAGGGTAGGAAGGAATCCCAATCTTACCTCATCGTACTTGCAAGCAGCTTCTGCCAGACTGCTGCTTTCACCCAGCAGACTGAGGTCCAGCTCGCTGGGCCCTAAAGAAGGAAAAGTCCACAACAGTCACCAAATTAACTTCAGTTCGGTTCACAGCGGAGTTAGATGTGAATATCAATGTGACTTGTGTCTGTGGCATCATCTCTGCTCAGTTCCTAAGTCAACCTTGTCGTTGAAATTCTGTTTATATACAAAATAATTTCCCCAATGACACGACAGCATTCATTTCAGAGGAAAATAATTAATTACTTTTTGAATAACCGGAGCACGTCAACCCACACCAGGCTGACCCCCGTCTGTGGTGTGGACTGAATGTGAATAAACATGTCTCACTGAAGAATCTCTGTATGAAATCAGATCATCTCTCTCTCTCTCACCTAAACGAAGAGCTGCCAGCGCCTCAACACAGCCATGAAACTTTAATAACGCTCGATGCACCACAAGTGGAAGTTGTAGTGATCGGGATACAGGCAGAAAAGAAAGGAAATGTCTCGTCAAGGAACATTTCCCCGACACATTCAGGTTGAACATATTTGTAACTGCACACCTTCATTACTTCGATAGAGATAATTAGCTCAATAGTTGCGCTTCCTTCAAAACTGTATTAGCTGTTAGTTGAATGTAGACGTCACGTCTTCAGGACAGGGTTGCCTGGTTGCTTGGCAATGTAGGCGAGACTCCAGGGAGCCACTGGGCTCGGAAACATTTACAGCATGTAGCTCCCCTGTTGTTCTTACACAATGGTCTTACATTCCTGTAACAATCAAGGTTCCTGTTTAACCGTCGATTTTGGGAGATGTAATTAGAGACGTGGAAAATGTTGAGCTGACTGTGATAAATCTGTGAAGTTGGTTCTGTTAGCTGTCACAGCCAGTGGATCTATTTGGATGAATGTATGCAGATATACGTTTATGGATCACATGCTCGGGCACGCAAAGCTTATTTCCAGATGTAGACGCACAGCCGCACATCTGCACTTCAGCAAAATCAGAAACAGAATATTTACAGTAAGTTTTTTGCGCTGAACCTGAATTGAAGCAACATTTCCTGCTGAGGGTAAATTCTAACATGCTGCATCTCCTTCTTTTTCCTCAGTGGAAATGGGTCGTGAATAACGCTCCCCCTCGGCAGATCTTTCTTTTCTGCATGCCACAGCCTCCTGATTAGAGAACTGGGTTACACTCTGTGAGGATGCAGCTTCAAACACTTCAAGCACTCTCCAAAGAGACAGCAGCTGTCAATGCCTTTAATGCATTGTATGTAAAAAAAAAAAAAAAAAAAAAAAGAAGGCCCCAGAATCCACCAGATTTATTTACAGAGAAAAACAACAAAAACAGCTGCTGAGTGTACTCTTCACAACTTGAAGAGTCGGCAGCACGTCGGAGTACGTCTCATCTTCGGCGGAGGAGGGGGCTGAAGTATGAAGCTGCGGAGGCTTTTGCACGGCTGTCAAAGCCGATGTCAGCTGATGTCAGGTGGCCAACGCTTCACTTCGGTCCACACGTGCTGCTGCCGTAATCACAGCCTGAGGATGGGAGAGGCTGGAGGAAATGAGCGGCGGAAAATGGACCTGAGGGTGATTTCCTCAACTACTGCCAATCTATTTTGAGATCTCTTCTACTTTTTCTTTGTAATATAGACATCATCTGATCTCTGAGGGGAAACAGTAGGAGGAGACAGTTTCACCGTGCAGTCCTTTCAAATTGTGAATAATGAGTGAAAGGAGAAATTCACAAATGCTCTTAATGCATTTCAAAGCGCACAATGTGCCGTTTATAGCTGAGCGGACTGTCAAGGGGAAGTGCTCTCAGCTAATATGAATTTTCTCAATTGTTGCCAGAGTAATATATTATCATAAGAACAATATAATGGAGCTTCAGGCATGAAATCTGAGTAGAGTTCATGGACACTCAGAGGGTTCAATGGCACTCTGATTATGTCTTCATGGGAGCTTTAATGATCGTCCTTTGTTCGGTTTTACAGATTTAGCAGGATTTGAGTTGCTTCAAGTTTGCATTGAAAGTTTTTGCATGTTTGGTATTTCAGTGTGAGGAGAGGAACTGCTGAAGTGTTTCAGGGAGCGAGTGAAGCACAAACCAACGCTGTTTCAAGGCTGCACGCATGTGAGCTTGAGTCTGTGTTCGGCCTTCATCATCTGACGGATGTTACGGACAAGCTACGATAATTATTTGTCGAGGACTTCAGGATCAATTTGACTTAATTATCAATCCCTCAAAGCAGCAAAAGTTTGAATTTTGAGAAACAGTAAGAGTTTTCTTTCCCTCTTCACTTTTTGTAGGTGATAATATTCGGCAGCAGCTCTCCTCCAATCAACACAATCTCTTTATCTGAACATATTTGCTCCGTCTGATCAGTTTGGAGGTGCCATATGGTCTCTCGTTGTGGCTCTGCACCTCCCTGCACAAACAACAGTTTCCTCCTGTGCCAGACTGTTTGTTTCATCACAACATTACCAGAGCGGTTTGGTTATAGGCTAAAATGACGAGCTGCTTTTAGCGAAAAGGGAAAAGAGCGATTTGATTAGTTCCCCTTCATTAACCGCCTTAATGAAAGCGAGATGGCTGAAAACACCTGATGAACAGAACACGGTGTGCTGGAGAAGAGTTACCTGACATCTGGACAGATATCAGCACCTCACATGTAATTTACCATCACAAAGGTTGTTCATTAAGAAGGCTGATGGTTCTAAACAGCCTGCGAGGTCATAGACGAACCACAACATTTTCTTTGTGAGGATAAAGAGAAAAATGAAATAATTTAAATCGCTGTTTATTTTGAAATGCTTGTGTCAATAGTGTACTTCCTCCTCACACAAATGATTGACGTGACCTGATGTGTCAGGTCACTGAATCATCTGCTGAGGTGGAAACTAATGTTCTCATCGGAAAACAGTAATTTGTGCATTTTTAAAAATATATATATTTAATAACTGGCTGTGAAGCAGCTAACGATAAAGGAGGAATACAGGATGGGTTGTATCATTTAATGTTCTTACTAAGATGCTATTGGAGTGTTTTTCCATATAATAAATGCTGAAGACTAAAATTAAGTGTACAGTGCATTTGTTTACATCCAATCTTAGAAATAAAGTTGAGGTACAGCGTGACAAAAATTAGTTTGGCCCCCGGCAACAATCAGGGCTTCTCATGTGGCCCCCAGCCCTGCTCTAAATCTGCCGCAAAGGCAGTTTTTGCCTTTTCCCTTTCAAAAGCTGTGCGACTTCTGTACTGTGTGGGCACATTTACAAGTTACACTTTATTGGGATGAAAAGTAACGCCCCGTCGCAGTCGAGATGAGCAGATCAATTCTGTGGCAGCGGTGATATTTTTTTCCTTCCGATAAACCCCTTTCAAAACCTCAATCACTTATGAAATCCCTGAGGAGCGCCGCCTGATTGTATCTTTTCAGCTCAGTCAGTCAGACGTTCGCTGAAGGTGAACAGCACACATTTCTTTGGGACATTTTTAAAACGGTGAATGATTGGGGTTTTTACATAATGCAGGCCGGTCGTCTACATGACGCCATCTGAGGAGCAGACACTGATTCTATCTCGGTGATGCTGTATTTCTCATGATGCGCGGCTAACCCTTCGTCCCCGGTTGCTATGCCAACTTTTGTGATAACCAGGGAGCTGGTGGGTGATGTTTTCAGTTCTCACTCGTTGTCTCTGTTCTTGTGCATGTGGACTGTTTGGGAGAAGCCCTTCGTCACTGTGCTCGTGCTTTGGTGGCTGTTAAAAGGCAGTAAATCCTCTTGACGTTTCTCTCGATGTTGGTTTGACCGGAGGTGTTTTGATCGTGGAAAAAAGGGCTCGGAGCTGCAGGTTGCATCATGTTTCATCATCATTTGGCCCTCAGCCCCCATCTATCCAATCTCGCTTTACTATCTAAATACACGGACACAGTCTTTGAGATTATGGATTTTTATTTGTTATGACTTTGTCTCCTGGGAACCTTAAATTTGATCTAATTCCGTCTGCCTGTCAAACCTGAGTGACATTGCAGCACTACTGTTTGAACTGGATCTCCACTGTTGCAGAAATACTTGTGAATCTTAAACAAAAAGGTAAAAGTGCAATTGCATCAAAGTATAATTACACTGAACTTGTGAAGACATAATAATCCATGTTTTGATTATTTTATGTATTATCAATCTGGAAAAAAGTTACCCAATAAAGGCAGCGCAATGAAAAGTGAAGTATTAAGTGTTAAAATGGAAAACTGTTTATCATTTATATGTAACTGTGCTAAGCCTGAAGAATATTACAGTCTTGACATATCAGCACATTATTTGCAGCCAATATTTTCGACTTAACCTCCCACAGCGTGCCGTGGCTAATAATCAGTTAAGCTGATAATTATCGTTTTTCAATAAAATGCCAAAAAAACTGAGATAATTGCTTGTTAAAATGGCCCTCAGCTCCAGGTGACCTTGTTAAATGGCTGATTTTCTATGACAGACAGTCCTAAACCCGCAGATATTCACTTTACGACAAAGGAAGGCAAAGAATCTCTACACTTAGGAAACATTTCATCTTCCTGATGCCAAGATCTGACTTTTATGAATTTGTTGTATCATTAACATCCCCTGAGGCGTCTCTCTATTTCATTAAATGAAAAAACGTTAATCTCACCGGCTGCAGGCTCGCTGGAGGGAAACAGCTTGTTGTCCAAAGTCATGCTGATGTCACAGAAGACCTCCTCCTCATCTCGGTCAGCATCCAACTGAAAGGGTAAAAAAAAAATAAGTCTAACTTGATCCATAATGCAACTTTTCAGCATGACTGTGTGACCTCTGACTGTGTCTGATACATAAAATATGTAAAGTCTGCCATGAAAAACTCAAATGAACTCAATTCCCAAAAAATCTTTAGTTTGCCCTCATGAAACCAGATTACATGGGGAGGTGCGGGGACAAAAATGGAGGAATTTTAAAATATTTTATATAATTTTTATATTTAGTTTCAAAAAACTAGCATGTTTAAATAAAAAAAAACCTCATACTTATGAACAATATGCTAAACCATATAAAAAAAAGGAGAATTTTCATATTTTGTAAATATATGTAAATATTACAAATTTGCACAGCTGATGTTTCATTCACGTTGTATTATTACTAATGAAATAATAGCATATCATTTCTCCTATATGACAGATAAAATGGCATTTATGTTATAGCGACGTACGTCATTCACACTGGACCATTTACATAACAGAAGTCATGACCTTAACTAACAACATCATCTGCGAAACGGACACACCCATTCAGAGTTAAGCTGCTGTAACATCAAGAATGAAACTCATTAAAGGATCAAATGTAAGAAATGAGCTGCGGTCCTGGGAGGGTCATTTTGTATTCTCCACACCAGAAGCTTCAATAACAGAAGATTAATTAGGTCCTCTCTCTGTAAATCGGACTCCTTAAGATAATTCGGCGGACGGCTCCTTTGCACGTACAGTATGGGCAAAGTGGCCATAAATAATCTGCTTTGGGGATGAGATGGAAGTTTATTGAAGGAGCCTCCTCCTCTGTAATCTTCTTCTTCTTCTTCTTCTTGTCACCCTTGAACGGAGAGCTCGTGCGAACACCATAACCGGTGGAAGTAAACATTGTTCTCAGGTTCAGGTGTGTGATTCTCAGCACTAAGCCAAATAAACAAATGAATGAATCTCAGCTGTGCAAATGGATGTCAAACAAATGTAAGATAAGCGTACAGTCAACGACTAGCACTAGCTCCTCTGGTTTCTATGGTAACAACCTAAAAAAAAAAACAAAACAAAACAAAACAAAACAAAAAAAACTGATGAGAAAACTGTCTGAGTGATGTCCTCAATATTAACTTCATCTGCCTCCTAATAATAATAATAATAATAATAATAATAATGCTGCAGCCACATTAAGCATCTCAATCTGAAAATGCTCCATCTGCACTTAAAACCAAATCTGCTTCTCAGCAGTTATTAGTCCTCCACATGTATTATTTTGTCTAGTCAAGTCTGTCTTCTTCTCCTTCTCCTTTTGGCTTTTCCCTTCAGGGGTCGCCACAGTGAATCAGTTGCCTCCATCCAAGCCTGTCTAGTCAAGTCTGTCTATACCTTTTTAAATACAGATTACATCACTGTGTCCCAATAAATCCTGCCATCAATGCTATTATCGAAAGATTCAGAGTGCAAATGTACAGCCTTTCACCAAGAGCTTATTAAGTGTATGTATTGAACATAAATGTGGAAAAAAAGATGTATTTTTAAATAGGACAGTGAAGAGTGAGGCAAAACTGTGATCTGTTAAAGAAGACATGAATAAAAAAAGAGATCTTTGAAGCTTTGAAACTTCTAACTCCTCTTGTTCTCTTGAAAAAGAGGTTGCCAGTCTGTTCAAAAGAATATTTTGTTCATTCAGTGTAATCAGTTTGATCATTTTCCTGAAGAGTTCCTGAAGAGTTGGGACTGAAATAGATTGTCCGTCTGCACCTCGACAGTTCTGGTCCAGCATCCTTTGAAGTTATGTGACGCTCGGAGAAAAACAGAACGGGACTCTAAAGCTTCAATATCAATTTACAGTCACCTCCTCAAGATGAACGTTATCTTGAATTTCTGTCTTTGTGTTGTTTGTACGACTTCTCGTATATATTCCTGGAACAATGAAGAACTGAGGCATCTCTTGTTTGTATCTCTGTGGCATGAAGCAGCATTTGGGACCAAAGCCAGAGCTGAACCCATCAGCAAATACTTGATTAGGTCGCTCAATTTAGTTTTTTCCCAGAATGAGAAGACGACTTCAGTCGAGGCCACAGCAAACAACGATCTCTCCTCACTGCAATTTCTAGTTGGGGTTTGTTGTGGAGGTGTGTGTGTTTTTGACAAAATGAGTCAGCATAGAAGGAAAAACAGATCTCGAAAAAATCTCAAACATGTCAATATTTCACACTCCTGCAGAAATATGACGTCAAAGTAAAAATGCTGAGTAGCTCAGAGGTGACAAAACGTCTTCACAGGAACAGAAGGGAGCTAATTTAATGACGGACAAAAGAAGGATGAATAGACTTGTAGATATACATCTTGACAGTTCAATCATTCAAACTCAGCAGTGACGATGTGGAGTAATGACTCATTAAAGTCGTTCTTTTATAGAGTTGTGCTGTCTCATATTGAACCCGACATTTACAATGAAAGCAGAACCGTAACACAACAGCCTTTGGTCGAGCCAACGCAACGGAGACTCAGAGGTTATTGCATTCATTAATCAAGAAAGTACTGAGTCCGTCTCTCAGGAAAATGGCTGTAGAACGAGAGCGGAAAATATCCATTCAGAATTGAATCTAATCTTTGGTCAGATTAGACTGATTCTTTTACTGGTTGCAAATTTTACAAATATTATTTTTGTTGTTATAGTTCATCGGAGAACGAATGGTTTGTTTTTAAAAACAGACAGTTAATCTACAGGACCGTGTTTTGGAGAGATGTACAAACATCACAACTTCCTTTTTTTAAGCCAGCTATTATTAAGCAGCATTATCATTCATTTGTAGTTCTTTCTTTTAGCTCCAGCAGCCAGTATCTGGAGCTGCTGGACGCTCCCAAACGTTCACCAGCTTGTCTCTGACCTTGCTGCTCTGAAGTTTGATCCTGAGCATTCAGCACAGACATCAGATCATTTTCCAATAGTGCTGCGCACTCTGAAAATCTGTCACTGTAAATATTTGACAAGCAAGAGACACACAGAGAGGGAAAGGGGTGTGTTGCCTTCTGTCTTAGACTCCCTGTTAGTCCACAGAGACAGAGAGGTGACAGCGATGCACAAAGATAGAGATTCACTGAAAATGTTTGATTCCTCAGGTAGGAACTGCAGATTTCTTTGATTCCCATTCATGCAAAAAAAGGTGCAGTGTACCTCAGTGTCGACCAAAGAGCTTTAGATTTATTATGCATTTATATACCAGCCATAAAATACACAAAGAGACCAAACAAAGCCCTGAAACCAACTAAGGTTTGTGATGTTTTGTGCGGCCACAGTGACCTTGAGCTTTCCCTGTCTGATCCATAGCATAATTAATCGTTGTTTTCATTGTTATGCTGGTGACTCACAGCTACCTGATAAATTGCCTGACCATGTACGATCCCCTCAGACCGTGCACTGGATGTAAATTCACTGAACAGTGAACAGTTTCGCTGCCGGTCCAGTTAAATCCCAAAATCTGTGACGTGCATCTCAACTTTATTTTTAATCATTACAGCGCTGCAATGGAAGGGCTTGATTTCCATCTGTTATAGATCGATAGCTTTAGTTTTTAAAGACTTTTCTCACCTTAATTAAAAAAAACAACCCTTGGTGAGACATTAAATTCTCCGATTCAGCTGCTGTGCTTCACACTTATTGTTTCTTCCGTTCGTCGCCTGCCTGTTCACGAAAGAATCTATTTTAGAATTAAAATAATTCATCACCCCTGACGTCTACAAAAGTCTATTCACATTTCTGTTTTACCTCTGCTGGACTCGTTTCTTATTTTGGATTTCTGCAGTAACGGGGTTTGTAACGTTCCTTTGTTGAGGTGCACGACATTTAAAGTTTATCTTTATATTTTAGTATCTTTAGATTTTCCCAGCAAAGGCAGTCTGAGGCGCTTCGATTTAACGTGAAGGGGACACAAGTGTCAGCGGCTTCAGCTATGATTGGGAACAGCTCACCACACACAGGGGGAGGGGCAGACACACTCTCCAGGTCTGCTCCACTTTACTCCCACGGTGCAAAGACATGTAGATTAGATGAAATTCAAACAAAAAGAATTGCCTGAAGGTGCACAGCAGCATAACCCCCCCTGACAAATTGGCATGTGGCACAGACGCTTGGAAACCTTAACAGGCGAAGCAGAAACATTACAAACATACACCCAGAAGTGTGAACTGAGATCAAACACAATAGTCAGAGGAAAGAAAAGCCAGACAATCAACCAAAAAGATTAGATTTAAAGGAGACAATATTCTTAAAGAGAAGAGAAGAAGTGATATCACACAGGAGAAAACTGCCGTAAGGGGAATAATGTTTTTGTAGGATTCAGGAGTCTCACACTCTTTCTCTCCCTTTTCCTGTTAAAATGCAGACTTTGACTTTTGGAGTCAAACTGGTTATATTTTCCTCCTTAATGTGAGATACACAGGAGATTAGCCTGTGTGCTTGATTTTTGGATTTCTTGAGCTCTAAAACTGTGCAAACAAAACCTGCCCTTCATAATAATATAGTTGAGCAGTTTTGAAGTATTCCTTCTGCTGGGAGGAAAACACACCAGTGAGGCTCAGACAGATCAATGAAACTCCCTCTGGCTGTGTGGGCAGCCACATCTTGTTGGCTGCAGAAGTCAATAGCCGTATTAGCACCCATCTCACACATAGCACGGGTACTGTACTTCAATACTGCCCCCCCCCCCCCCCCCTCCAGAGAAGATCCCAGTGGGATCCAATTAACAGAATCCTCTATTCAAATAGTCCTGCGGCTCATCTGACAAAAGAATCAGCAGCGTAACAGAAATGTTTTGGAAACAACGATTCATCTGCACACAAGCAGATATTGTGTTAGGTGATTGTAAAAGAAGTCTGTGAAGCTTCTCAGTCATCCAGGTAAGTTAAATTGAGGGAAACTGGACTAGAATCAAGAACCAAGATTCAGCCAAGTCCAGCTGCCTTAGATTTAACTTTGTCAGAGGTTTTGACATCCATCCATCCATCCTGATTAGCCTTATAGAGTCACAGGGTGTGGTGCACCCTGGATTGGCCACGCTGGAAGTCATAAACACTTAAAATCAATTCCATCTCTATTATTGTTGCACATGATGTGAATGCAGTGTAATTGGTGTTGCTGTGGTGCTCCACATCCTTCCTGCCTTCCTGCCTTTACTTCTGGTGTCGGCGTTTCAGATATAAATCTCGCACGTATTAAAAACATGAACAGACATTATTCCTCAGGACTTACTGTAACGATAAGGCCCCTCTCCTGGAAGTATTTGACCAGAGGGATGGTGTTCTGTTTGAAGTTGGTCAGGCGGCGGTCGATGGCCTTCGGGTTGTCATCTGGTCTCCCCTGCTGTTCGGCTCGTTTCTGCAGCCTCTCCTTCAAACGGTGGTTGGTGCAGGCCAGGAACACCACCAGGTCAGGAGTGCAGATCTGAAAGGAGGAGAGTAGACGTGAGAAACAGACAGAGCGGCAGCGCTCAGCAAAATATTCATTCATACGCCAATTTCATTTTGATCTGAACGCGAGGAAACTAACAAACATTGCAGGATCAGTCTCAAATTTAAATTCTGTGCACGGGTCAAAACGTCAAATGCTTCAATTTACAGAAGAAAAATGACTTTGAACTCAGGAAGGTCTGAAAAGATTGAATATCTTTTTTTTTTTTTCTAAGTGTTGAATTTTAAAGCAAGTCCACCGACTGAATTTCAGTGGATTGAATCAGCAGCACGAAGACTTCAGATTGCAGCCTCAGAGCTGCTGCTCTGATGATTCAGGGGTGATTGTGATTGAAACAAGATGGCAGTGTGCTCGACCCACAGCCGAGGAGAGCATCACTGACGTCTCCTGTTTGTTTTAGTGGACTAACTGTGTTTGACAAGCAGAGGATAATGATACGGTAGAAGATGATCCGAAAATATATACATATTTTTAAAAAAAACAATTTTCTAACAGCAGGTGACTTAATGTGTGATCACCCACGCAGGGAATCTCATTAGTCTTTGTCAACCAGAAGACTGATCACTTAGCATATGAACACCTGTTTCACCTCTCCTTCTGCAAAATGTTCATGTTTTATCTTTAACCTGCTTAAATCCAAATCCAAATCTGAATCAGCTTTACTGGCCACGTATTTTTGTATATACGGGGAATTTGTTCTCAAGCACTTACACAGTGAGCTGCATAAAAATCAACATTGAATTAAACATTAAATTAAAAAGACAGTTGATAGAAATAGACAATAGACAATGTGTAATACGGACAAGAGTATGAACAGCATTATTTGAAGTTATGTTGAACGTACAGAAACTACAGTGTCCCTGAGAGCTCAACAGAATACACAAACCACATTTGACTGGATGATACGTCTCATGTATGTGCGGTTTCATCAGAATAGTCAGCTGGTTGAACGTGCACAGAGATCATAAGCACATAGCAGTGAGTCTGTAATGAGAGAAGGAGAATTTCTCCCACCAAATGATGATTGTTCTGCTCAAATTACAACAAACAGGACATAATGAAATAATACGACGGGCCTGCGGTATCTGTAATGGAGATTATAACAGAGGGCAAATACACACTAACTATTTTAATTTAAAGGAAAAGGTCAGGCAACAGCAGCACTGCTTATTTTTTAAATCCAACATAAAAAGACATCCCTCAGTAACCAAGATTAGTGAGACTGGGTATTTAGGATTCACTGCTGGATGCTCCTATCCAGCTAATGCACCTTTAGCTGGTCCCATCTTTAAGTTTTATTAAGAGTTTAGAGCATTAAATGCTCTCCTCATCTTGGACCTGACATCTGGTCACCCAGCTCATCAACATCGGGGACTTTCCTCCATAAAAAGTGGTTTATTACTATTCACACACTGCTGTATGTCTTTTGTTCCTGTGTCAGATGAACACTCCAGAGTATATGTTTGATTTGACGCTCTGCCACAGCCAAAAATAACTTGAATGATCTTGTTTATTCAGGCAGATGTCACTCCGACAACAGAACTCAGCCCTGTAAAAGAAAGATCCTACTTCCACACTAACCTCACTTGTGTCCCCATTTTCTTTTCCTCAGAGTGTTACAGTGAATTTAATTCAATGAGAATTTGTCAGGTATGAAACTTTCTCCAGAAACCTTCGCTCCTCACATCAGCGAGTAAAAAAGACATCTTTTACTGCCGGCAGTTTGCGCTCACAGTCTTAAGGAGGAAGGTGTTGACCTGATGGCGGTACCAAAGCATGTTCTGCTAAACTGTCAAATCGAAAGGACAAAAAAAATAGATACTGATGGTAGAAATTCAAGAACTCAAATACAGAAAATGTGGCTTCCTGTTGTCTTCACAGGAAAGTCAACATCAGTGACAAGGCAAAACCTCAGATGCCTAATACCGATACTCTAATGCTCAGAATGCCTTTATATTATAATGTAGTTTTTACCACATTCAACACCTGCTCATTTTAGTCAAAAACAACTGTGAAAAAATATTTTGGACCAAGTTTTATCAACTTCCATATTTAGTTTGTTTCTCCAGACCTCGTATGAGATAAAATGGGTTTAAAAACCAATCTGATTCCAGCCGCTCAAAGCAAAGCCGGTCATTATGAACTGACCTTCTCTGGAGTTCGTACCGGTTAACGCTGTAACATGAAGAAACAGCAGAAAGTGGGCGTCAGTCCAGAGCACTGTTTCTGGTTAATTTTGTCCCATTCAGCTCTTTGAGCGTGCCGAGCTGCAGACTACCAAATGTCTCAATCTGTCTCCATAAACTCAGCTGTTTGGGGGAGCTGCCGTCCAGCAGTTCTAATGGAGGACAACAGATTTCCATCCTCAGATGCCTCAGTGAGGTTCGAACTGCATTAATCCCACATGTCCAAACAAACAGAGCTAAAGCTGTGCAAATACATATCACTGTCCTTACTTGGAGCCTTTAGACGTGCAACACTTGAGCGGGAAGCTGCAGAGTTGAACACGACTTTTTCACTGCTGCAGATTATTATTTCATTTGCTGAATAATATGTTTTATAGAAAATATCATAATGGTGACGGATTTAAATTCGTTCGACCAAAAGTTAAGAATCCTGAGATGCTTTGTGTGCTCATTAAATAACACAATTTAAAAATTCTCACCTTTGAGAACCTGGAAACAACAAATATATCAACGTAGTTGGGTACTGAAATGGTTTTGTTTTGACCTGCGTAGCCCAAAGGCGACGGATTCTGTCCCTCTGTGATGTGAAACAAAAGTTTTCATTTGTGAAGTGAAGAAAGGATCTGAAACTTGTACAGACTCTGCAAATCTCACACTAATTTTTTTTGTATGTTCAGTGGATGTGTGTATAAATGTAAGTTCGCAGGAAATGAAAGTAAAAACTGTTTTTTGTTTCTTTTTTTTTTTTGTCTGGTTAAGCAGACTGGCTTTTTTAAGCTTACTAAAAGAATCATATAACGTTACTTTCTTTGTAACTTCCCCTTAAGATTGCAGACATCTCACAGGAGGCGTGTGCATTTGTAATACGCAGTAATTCATTTCAAAATCTTCTCAAAGCATAAAATGTTTCTCTCAGCTGTTTCAGAGAGAGTCCACATCCACGGTCAACACGCTGCAGCCAAACAGCTCCTGCTCTGCTGCTTCTTATTAACCTTCATAATCATTATTTAAGGTGATAGATTCATGCAGCTCAATCAAAGTACAACCGCTCCTGCTTCCACCTGATGAGAAACTTGACTGTTCCTTCCAAACGAATGGAAGCAAACAACGGCAATCGATTTGTCTCGACTGATAATTGTCAGATACATGCTGGATTCAGACACCCACAGAGGAGGACAGACAGAGATAAACAGAGAGACACTTAGACACCTCATCTTCGATAGCACTGTTTGTAAAAAGGCTTGGGGGAGGGGGGGTTAAGGGATGGATGGTCTCTGTGGGCAGCTTTAAAGAGGAGCAGGACTGCTGCAGAGGCCCAGAGGAGCAGCTCAGAAATGGCTGCTGTGATGCTGTAAAGGGCAAAGTAGCATCATGCAGTGAGGAGAGAATAATGAAAATGGATTCTATGGGTCCTCAGAGAATCACCCCTGAGCTCACATGGCACTGGGGAGTAAAGGATCTAAAATAAACTGCTGAACTTTTCAACATATTAAATGTATATCATGTTACTTAAAGCAACTCAGACGCACATTTCAGAAGATTTAGATTTCAAGATCTCTTCGGATTCTTGTGTTTTCTCCCAAAAAGTCTCAGGACAACTCTCCTGTGGGACTGCGAATGTACAGTTTCAAAATAAGCCCATTTTAATTGATGGATTGATGAGACTCAATGTGGCCCCGATGATGAGTCCATTATCAGGCAGCCGTTACTCCACATTTACAACCCTGGTTACACAGAAATTAGCATTACATCCAAACTCCATAAAGGAAAACAGTCTATACATATTATTAAAATATATATATAGATATAAGGCTTATAGGCTATTGATGTATAGCAAATTGAAATCCAAAAAAGGTAAAGATGTGTTCTGGCGGATGCTCTGTGGCATCAAAAAGGCTCAAATGTCACTAATGTGTTTTGTTTCGGCGGTGCTGTGATGTATTGTACGGGACAGTGGTACAATTATTGTGTTGTTTTGAATCCTGGTTTAGCGTCAGTTGTCTTTAGTCTCAAGGACAAAATTTACATGTTCATATGCAGATGAACAACTGTTGTTATTGTCAGACACTAATTTCCCTCTCATGAATCAAAGCTCCTGTAGTTTCATCCATTTTTTCCAGCTCTCTGCGGTGTTACTGTTTCTTTCTCTGTTTCAGTCTTTACC
Organism: Remorina albescens; assembly: GCA_034769265.1. Taxonomy (NCBI): domain Eukaryota; kingdom Metazoa; phylum Chordata; class Actinopteri; order Carangiformes; family Echeneidae; genus Remorina; species Remorina albescens. The sequence goes on along the minus strand of CM068478.1, from coordinate 4,193,344 downwards.
CACAACTCTTAAGTGCTATTAATGAGGATTTGGATTTGTGTCTTCTGTGATTTTTTTTTAATTTGTGATGGCAAGTTTTTACAGCTCAAACTATTCACTTTCACAAACCCCTAATTTCAACGCTTCCTTCATGTAACACAACATCGACATATTTAAAAATTGCATATTTGTATGTTAGCCGAACTTGGGGGCCGACGTTTTCAGATCCGGCCTTATTCTCGCTGTCGAATGGCCTCATTCTCAGCACCTTATTTGTCAAAGCATACCACCATTATTTTCGCTCTTTGTTCCTGAGCTCAGCTGAAGTCCTTAAAATAACCAGCTGTCATGTAATTCAATTGTAAATCCCGGAGCTTCAGCATCTGTGCATCACTGGCTAAGTGGTCTTCAGCACCTGTCCAGTCATCAGTGATTGTATGAGCTGTTTCTCAGCGGTTGCCTGGACACGATTATAAACACAACTATATACACGTGTTATCTATGTGATTTCATCTCCAGTGAACTTCCTCAGGCCCTTATCTAACCCGGGGGCCTATTTGCAAACTGTCATCAACCGTATTTAACTCCTTTTTTCATTTGGTAGCAAATTAAAGAAAAACAAAAATCCTTGAACAATCAAGGAAATCTGTTCGGCTGAATCAAATATCTGTGACTATTACTCTTCAAATTACAAAATGAGAGATGGGATGAAATTTTTATTATGAAACTGCCAGAGGCCTTGAAAGTGAAAATGTCTTTTTAATTTAATTTAGTTTATTCATTTATTTTTTTGTCCGTTTACAGGCTTAGCTGGTACGGACACATGAAGGGTCTCACTCACTCATTCATCTTCTACCGCTTCTCTGTTTCCGGGCCACGGGGGGTGCTGGAGCCAATCCCAGCTCACTCTGGGCGAGGGCGGGGTCACCTTGGACAGGTCGCCAGTCCATCACAGGGCCAACACACAGAGACAGACAGAGACCAACAACCACTCACACTCAGAGTCAGACCTACGGACAATTTAGGGTCACCAATTAACCTAAACATGATGTCCTTGGACGGTGGGAGGAAACCCACGCAGGCACGGGGAGAACATGCAAACTCCACACAGAAAGGCCCCAGGCCGGGAACCGAACCACAACTTTCTTGTTGTGGTGCAACAGCGCCAACAGCTATGCCGCCGTGCTGCCCTACATCCAAGTAACCGCAGAAACTGGTCTATTGTGAGCTCTGCCATAGAGGGTGGGTGGGTGTGATCATCAGGGTATTCTGTGGTCATAAATCTGTCTCTTTACATGAGTTAGCTACATATCACCTCATTTTATCCCCCCCAAGAAGCAACCACATCATGAACGCTCATTATGCCCTGAGTCTTTTTGGAAAAAGACCGGAGACCGGAGAATATGGTGAAGACATGAGGGAGGATTAGTTGTCTGCAGTGGTTAGTGTGATGATAATCTACACACAGTAACTGGGACAGTTTGCTGTGTGATGCATCAGGCATGCCGGGTTTTTATGGAAAAACATCAGAAAAACAAACATGGAATAAATGAATGCTAATGTGTGATCTAAAGGAATTTTTACTAAATAAGCAGAAGAATAATTAACAGCAGGTATCTATCAATGAATCTATCTGGATTTGATGTTTTTTTTTTTTTTTTTAAACTGAGGCTGGTGACAGTTTTAAACCCCGTCTGTTTTCGTTTTAGTGTCAGTGTCATCATGAGAAACTAAAGGTCTCAGAGTTCAGAGTAAAACTTGCCCTTAAAGGTGAGTCGGATGTAACAGACCTATCTAGATTGAGGAACCCCCCCCCCACCTCCAGAATAAAAATCTATGTTGCAAAATGCCAATGCTAATCTGCATCGTATCTGCAGTAGATTCCCCCCGATTCATTAATCCACAGCAGGATTTATGAAATGTAATAAAAGTAAACACTGAGGAGATTCACAAAGCAAATCTGAAAAGAGGTTATTCATATATTATCTGTGCATGCAAGCTATTTATTCATTTGTGTGTATTGTGAAGAATGCATGTGTGCACGACTATGTGTAGAGTAATTACAACAGTTTTTAGTCGTACTTGTCACCTTTAAGCATAGGTCTATATTTCCGTGTACGAATCTGCATTAGTCCAGGTTTGCCTATGTTTGTGTGCCTTTGTGTACATACAACATGTAACTGAATGTGTGGATCGAATACAAAACGAATGAAAAACGTGATGCCAGAGGCAGAGATGTGTTCGTTCAGCCAACTGGAGCAACTCCACACATACAGCCAGCTGTTTGGCCACAGATGGCTACATGAACAAGCCGTTCACATGAATTAACTAGAAAGATGACAAGATAAAGCCAAACACCATTTCTCACTAAACTGTACCTCCAAAAGAGCCCCATCTGGATTCTTCTGCAGGATCCCACAAATACCCATTTAATCATCATTCAGCGCCGCTGGGCTGATGCAGTTAGAGGATTATAATGCTGATTGAGTTTTACGTCCATGCTCTGCTTCAGAGCTTCCCTAAATGACGCACTAACAAGACCGGTGGCCCGTCAGTGGATACGCTCGCTTCTGCTCTGACTGAACGAGCCTCGTCAAGCCAATCTCGGTGTAGAGGGGAAAACTGTCCTTTCTGATCTAATGCCCAAAACCAATTGTTTGATTGGAGCTTTTCGGTTCTGCAACGCAACACGGTAAAAAGCCTGAAGGTCACCTCACAGACTGAATTTAGTTTCTGAACTCACCTATTAGAATTTCTTATCAGTAAATTAATAAAATGAACTTTTTTTGTTTCATTTTTTTTAAATTGAAACAGAGTTAAGTTAAATCCAAGTAAAACAGCAGGACAAAAAGACATTTTTTTCTAAAACCAACCACCTGTTGTAATTTGGCAGCAGTTATACACATATTTACTGTGGAACAAATGAAATCTTCATTACCTGGTGGATTATTGCAGCTTCACACAGTGCCCCCCCCCCCCCCCCCCCCACTTCATGTTAACACAGCTAAAATGATTATTAATTCAGCCTCTACATGTAGTGACGCCCAAAGACCCCGACACATTCCCCAATTAGCATGAAAGTCATTAAGTGCTCATTTAAAAGTTGATAAATGTTTAGTGAGTTAAAAGGTGATAAAGACAGTCAATCCCTCTAAAAACGGTGACTGCTGTGTCACAGTTAGCCCCTCAAGTGTAACATACATCTCCATCAGGGGGCTCCAGTTTCAGAAAAAAATAAGTTACTGGAGCTTCACATATGAGCTTCTTCTATCATCCATTAGTTTATTCATACAGACGTTGGTTTTATAATGTGTTTTCTTTTTTTTCTTCTGAAACCCAAAAGGAGAAATTTCTTATTTATGCAGTATACCTTCTATCTTTTTTGCACCCCAAAAAAAGTTGTTTTATTTCATCTTCTGCAGTGATAACGTTACTCTTTAGGGCTCTTTGGTTCAGACTTGGGCAAGATAATTCACCAGTGACATATCAGAACTGAAATTTTGGACCTCTCACCGATTTAATCTGGCTCATGTCGGTTAATATTTTGCTGCTTTATGTTTAGGCACATTCGTGCAACTCATGTTTTTGATTTTAAACTTTTTGCTGCGGAGTTTGGTAAATACTGCTGAATCCTCCTTAAGTTTGAAATCTTTAGATTTATGCTTAACAGAGACTTTTGGAAATTGTTTTATTATATATATATATATATATATATATATTTTTTTTTTTTTTTTTTTTTTACTGTTATTAATATTATTGAAGCCCCAAAGAGCAAAGAGTCATAGTTCTTTTTCTTTTTTCAAAATACAGATCTTACTATAGTGAGTTTAGATTATCTCCATTCAGGATACTTCCACAGTCTGCACAAAAAAGCTTTTGTAATTAGATAGACTGAGAAACGTAGTAATGTGATGATAACAGTTAGAAAAATAATAATAAAGAGCTACAGCCAGTTGACACGACATTATAGATTTAGATCGTGACATTATGCAGCATAACATCTACAAGAAACTTCATCAGAGATTCTGCAGCATCTTTTCGAGCGTGGTATGGCTACATTTAGTCAAAAAAATGTTGTCACCAAAGCTAATGTTGAATGTAGAAAAGGAGCAGATGGCTAAAGCCGCCAGCAGGGCTGTTCTCCAGTCATCTGACAGTATGTCTCCTAACAAACTTCCACTCTCAAATGTCATTCAGCAGCTGCCAAAGAAAACACCCACCCAGAGGCTTAGACAGATACAAAACAAAAACAAAAAACCCCATGAAGTATGCACAGAAGCTGTCATCATAATTCCCATTTTATCACATTAAAATTCAAATTTTAGGCTCTAGGCTCAAAAACTTCAGCCCCATAACCTGAAAGTGAATAAAGAAAAATCAGCATCCTCTCAGCCTTATTAGTCTATGTGTAACTCAGTGACAGTGACCTCCAGACATGCTGCACACTCTCATAGCAATAAGACTCGAACCGCTGAGCAACCAACACTGCCATCCTTAGATCTTACGCTACTGGAGGTGAAACCATAAAGATAACAGCCCCAGTGTGTAACGTGCAAATAAATCATTTACATACGGGGCTTGTGAAAGGTGCCATTTGAATAGCTCTTTGTTGGTCTGACCGATAAGAGCATGCATCACTGCATCACAGAACAACTACAGTGACACTAACTAAAATAAAAAAACATCACACCTTGGGATGGATGTTCCCATTACGTGATCCCAACACAATTTTCTCCTCGTGCTAATTATTTGTTAAAATGACACAAGAAGGAAATTACAGCTGGTAGGGAAGGCTGATTTGAACTAAAACAATCTGATACAAATACAAAGAATTTGATTAAGCAACTAAAATGATCGCAGCAGCGACCGATGTACCGATAAGTTTGTCACTGTAGCAGAATCGATTCACAGCTCTTTTTGGGTATGAAAACAACTGCATAGTGGAGACCGCCTCCAACATAATTGGTGGGACCATCTGGAACAAGTATGACGGCGTCCTCAGACATAATCCTGCACATTAGAAAGTCAGAAACTCACCTGATCCTCAAAGGACAAGGCCTGTCCGACGTCTCGAGGGAACCCGTCTATGACGATTCCATTAGCATCTGGGATCTTCATAATCTTCTGCTTAATTTCAGTGATTGTTGTCTCCTGGAAGAAGAGAAAAAATAAAAAACAACAAAAAAACAGCAACATCATCTTCACTTGGTGTCTCAGTTTGGGTGTAAATGTCCAATGCTGCTTGATAACCCATTATCATTACAGATAAGTCAACAATGAATCAGATCCTTGGATTTCCCACACCTGACTTTGTTAATTTCAAACCTTGTCTCTGTGAAGAGCTTTTGATGTTTCAGCGTTTCACCTCCAATTTATGAGGCTGAAATGTTTTTAGTTATAATTACTATTTGAAAAAAAGAAATTTGTTGTTAATGTTGCAATTCCCAGTGTATAATTATCAATGTAGATTAGTTAAAACCCTCTGAAAATGAATACTGAGCAGCTAGTTTAGAGGAAAATAGCACATTACAGAATTACACAGGATGAATTGTGTGTTTATCGGGGGCTGCTGTGATATTCGTCACTGCAGCAGAGTGATCCAGCAGAGTCTGACAGCATCTTTCAGCATTATTTATGTCCTCATGGCCGGAGGAGGTCAGCACGTTCGAATGGACCTTCTGCAGGTCAAAAGCATCGTGGAATATGGCGGTGATACATGCACGGTGGCCTGATCTAAAAATAACACCGTGTGTTCATTTGCCCCTGTCCACAGAAAGTGAGCAGTGGCCCGGCAGACTACGCCAAGATTATACATGTATGATAAAATGAGAAAAGCTTAGCCACGAAAAAACCCTGTAATCCTCTGAATGGCTTCACCTCGGAGCTTCCACTGGAAGGCCAGGTCATCATCTCCTGCAATCAATCCATACAATGAATCTGTGACAGGACAATAGCAATCATCCAGGAGTATAGCAGCTGAGGAGAGTCATCTCTAAAGGTATATCCCTCATTCACTACTTCCCATCCATGTATTCCTTTTACGTTAACTTTGCAATGTTTTACAGTTATATTAATAAACTGTGTCAAAATGCATTATGGTGACTGGTGGCTGTGTTGTGGCGACAGTGAAATGGCCAATCCAGATAATGTTTTTCTGTGCTAATGACCCATAAAGGACATAGCTGCAAAAATATAAAATTGAATATGGATTGTGGTGAAAGAGTTCCCTGAAGGTTTTGGGGACACCAAACTAAATTTGTTGGTATAAAATAGTAAAAATCGTCTACTAAGTTATGTTAATGTAAGCACTGACTCCTGAAGGTTTTTTTTTTTTTCACTCAGGAGAAACAAAAGCATGAGTGCTATCAGTTGTTAATTTTAGACCAGACTGTTGTGCATCTAAGAGCCTTTTATGAGAACACCTGTGGGATTTCCGAGAGAACATGGGGTCAGAAATATGCTGAGTCACATGACCTGCAGCGAGTTACAGACAAGCAGTAAGAACTTCAAACTGATTTGGTGGATGAGAGGTCAGCAGAGTGATGCCGACCCTCATCAGCGTCACGGATGTATATTTGATGATGTTGCTGCATTTTTGATCCTTTGCGGTGCTGAAATGGCCTCTTAGATGGGCGCAGGTAGATACTCTAGACAACAGAACATACGTAACTTTGTTTTCAAGTGTTTGCTCACTTGTCAAGAGGTGAATGGAAAGATAGATGCCACTCTGATATATGCTGGTTAAATATAAACCTGGAGCCGGTAGCTGGTTATTTAAACGACAAAAGATGGAAATAAGGAGGTGAAACAACAGGTTTGGCTCCATTTAAAAGGCAAAACATCTGCCTGCCTGCACCTGTCATGCTCTCAAATTTACATTTCAGCCCGATCATCATGTGATTTATTGTTGTTTTATAGGTGTCTATGTTCCTCACTCTGCTTGATTCTTCCCTTTTCAATTCTCAGCAAGAAAGTGAAAAGCGTATTTCCCAAAATGTCAAACAAGTCCTTTAATTTTCTGTGAAAAACTTTAATCACACAGTAAACACCATAGTAGACAACTTTCCCCAATCCAAAGACAAGCTGTGAACCAGCAGTGTGTCTCATAACACAATATTTACACAAGCCACTCTATCGTCAGGGCCATATTTTGCCCCTTCTTCTCACCATTTCATGCAAAGTAATCAAGAATCCAAATTTTAATCTGCTTTGCTAAACTAATCATGGCAGGAAATTAAATGTCTAACAGCCGCAAGTCACTTTATCCCATTTAATATGTCTGCAGCTTGGCCTACTTTGGTGTTTACCTCAATGCTCCTGGTGAACGTCCAGAAGGGGGACACGATGTTGTGCCAAATAAGCGATTTATTTAATTTATTTCATCAGGATTGAACCTTTGTTTTGGCTTGCTTACACTTTTTAAGTGCTTTTTAAAATATAGATCATGGCAGCTCATGGTACACTGAGAAAATTTACTTTTAGGGATCTTAAAATTAGCTTTATATGATTAAAAAAATCCTTTATATCAACCTCTTAATATTTGGTTGTTTTTAAGTTACATTGGATTTAATATTATATAAAACTATCTGCTTGCCCTTAATCATCTGTCATTTGAAATTTGGACAAAAATCATTCATTCATGTTTACTAATAGTCTGAAAGACAAATGAAAACAAGCTTTTCATTTTTGGACATATCCCACAGTCTTACTGAACCATCACGTCACTTCCATACAGATTTGATACTTTGATAAATACAACTACAATGTTTTATTGATTAATTTTTTTAGTCTCGGTTTTCTATACTCCTCCACATGTGTTTTGTATACAGCCTTTAAAAGAGTGTAACACAAACAACCAGCAGAGGCCTGTCTCAATTTTCCTCTCAGGCAGATGAATCATCATCCTGCAAAAGAAGGATGCTAATAAGACGAAAAAGCATCCCTCTCTCCTGCATGCTTGTAATATGGATGCCCTTAATTAGTTCCATGTTACATGCACGCTGTGTTAATGATCTGCGAGTGACTGGACACACGTGGTGCTCATCCATCATGATATTCTCCTTTCGCCCCACAAACACAAACCCCTGTGTCCCCTCTGCTGTTCTGTTTAAATGCTACCTGTGGTGCCAGCTCTCCATTGGTGATGATTTTAGCGATCAGGCTCCACTTTCTGTTGCTCGTGGCGTTGTGGATCATCTTCTTCCTCAGCAGCTCGCCCACGGACACATACTGGAAGCTGTAGCGCTCTGCAATCTTCAGGCACTGTGTTCCTTTGCCGCTGCCAGGGCCACCTGGGCACAGAGGGAAAGCTGTTGATGTTTTGGTAGAAAGAGAGTGTGTGTCTGCGTGTGTGTGTGTGTGTGGGAGTTTTTGTGTAGGCAAAATTGTGCATTAGTGAGAGGAGTCTATGTGAGACTTTGTGTGTGTGCATGACTACACTCATGTCTTCACATATATGAGAGAATGTGTGTGTTTCTGTGTAATGGATATGTGTGTGGGGGAGAGGGGCACTTGTGTGTCTCTGTGTGTGTTTTTGTGGGGGCGTCTTCTTTTTTTTCTCAATACTTCAGCAGGAAAAGAGCCTGTTGCTGCCTGTTTTAACACCTTACCATCTTAGTACATCAGAATTCAAATGAATGATTTGAGTTCTGATTCTGAATGCTGATCTGAATATTTAAAGTTAATAGCTTAAAATTAAATTGACTACAGGGAATCTAATTATTAAAAATCAAATATCAGTAAGATCGGTTGGCGGTGTGGAGCCTTGCTTTGTCGATAGACAACTCCATCAAATTTAGTTTCACGATTTCAGGCATTTTCAACCGCTTCAAACTAGCTGTTGGTCGGCAGCCAGTTCAGAGTGAAGTGAAATTATTCGGAGAACAAGCTGTGTCGTTGGTATTTTATTCCAAATAGGCATTGCTGCCAGAAATTATTTATTAGGTATGAGGAGAAGAGTGTGCAGCCAAGAAAATCATACAAATCAGTGATTCTTAATATATAAATCGAATCATCCATTTATAATTTCTCTTCAAGATTCAGTGAAGTGCCTGCAACGAAACGCTATATATTAGACAAATCTCTGAGTGATTCCTGCATCCTCCAGGTATCCAGACCAGTTTCTGGGTTTAGGACTAGGATTTACAGGGTTCACATTCAGGTTTAGGGCCTCAGCATGTTTTCAACAAAGTGTTTTTCAGAGATTGAGTCTTCTGCCATTGTTTGAATTTTTCTGAAAAAAGTCTTTCAGGTTTTTCTGATAGTACAAACACTTAAGCCTTTAGCATTCGGAGGCTTTTAGAGTTGGACTAAGGCCAACTTCACGATTGTTTGGTCTGTTTTTTTGTGCAGTTGTGCTCAGCCGGTAGCGTAGGACGCTGCACAATAAGCATCTAAAGAGGCTGGGAGTTTTTCCTGCTGCTGAATGCCGTCGGGAGCGGGTGGTGGTGATTTTCGCTGTAGAAGAGCTTTGGCCATTGTTGCCTTCATAATCAAAGAGATTTACACGCTGTGAGCAGCACTTCGACCTCACAGCAGATCGATCAGACGGGCTGAGACTTGCCAGTTAGCGTGCTAAAAATGAGATGATAGAGACAAGAGTTATCTGTTTAGCTCTTGGTGAGTAACAAAATGAAGTTTGATGCTGAACTTGCTTAACTTTTCCTACACTGGTAATTCAACAGCTCAGTCAACTTAGATTTATCTTTGTATTGTTGGGAACAGTTATCTGGTTCTGTCTGAAGGAGAAACATTAGCTTTAAAGGTGTTGGTGCGTTTAGAGACTGCGTCCAGTCTGAAGGCTAAGCTCAGCTCCCTCCCTGCTGTAGTTCCTGTTACGCTGGCTGCGTACTTAAGATTACTGCAATAAAGCTATGATTTAATTACTCTTAGCTTGGGTTGGAAGCTGAAATTCTTATTTCAATTTTATTATATCTTTTTATTTGTGTATGAAGGAATCAAATGGGGCCCATTTTTTATGACATACATTTTTGGCACCATCGACCAGCGCTCTCTGATCCATTTGTATAAACTTCATCTGTGTTTTTTCTGCTTTAATTCTGTCAAACATGTCTGACATGAAAAAAAGTTCAGTGATTTTACAAACTGACCACTTTTTAGAAAGCCAAAGTAAAAGTTTTGCAGGAAAGATAAGAGAGATCTCTTAACAGGTCCGCTGTATGTATTTAGCAAGAAGTGCACTTTATCTAATGTCTTAGTGTTTTGTAATGCTCGGCTCGGTCCCTGCCCAACCTCTTCTCAACCACACTTGTATTTGTCAGTCTGTCTCTCTCTCTGTGCAAACCTGGCAGACAAAACATTTGCCCATGATCCTCCAAAGAGATGACAGCTGCTGCCGTCCTGTTCTCCCGTTTAAATGGGGCACAATGTGCTCACAAAGAAGAGATAGGAAGTGGCTTTGCGCTGCAAGGACAAATAACTATCACACACAGGATAGACAGTGTTAACACACCAAACAAGCTGAAGACTATCAGATGATTTTTTTAAAGTCTTTAACCACCACTGAGGCTCTTCTCTGACTCGTGATATAAACTATTTATCTAACGAGATCTCCCCCGCTGATATTGACAGAGTGAGGTGGGGCTATGCTCAAAATACTGAGAAAAACATGCTGCTACACACACACACAGAAACGTAGATTCATAGATTCCCACCCAGGCCATCTATTTATAGCTCATGAGTAAAGTAAATATAAACTTTTCTTTTTATACTTTTCCTTGTCATGGCTAAAACTCACAAGACATTAGAAGCAATAAAGAGACACCGGGTGCTTGTTTTTCTGTTTACACACAGATGAATCTTTATGGCTCCATCTTATCTATTGGAAAACATGACTCAGGAGGAGTCCAGATCAGATCTGAAACAACAGCGTAAGAGACGGTAAATAACTAGCTCAGTTTTCTAATTCTTCTGTTTTTAAGGGCTCAAGTGCTTATAGTGTTTTGGTGTTTGTGTTTTTGTGCGTCGTGTTGGTCCTTTACCAATGACGAGGATGACTTTGGGCCGAGGTCTGGATGGATCAAACACCTCGTACTCCTCTATGAGCTCCGCCGTCTCCGACAGGTCTGAGTCACTCTCGATGGAGAACTGGCTGATGGGAGGGAGGCGGTCGTAGCGTCTGTAGGGAAAATTGGGACTGTCGGGCAACACTGTGACGCACACAGACACACATATAGAAAGGTATAAGCGAGGGAACACTGTGCTGCAATCCCATAGTGTCAGTCACTTTATATATGCAGCTGTCACACTGTTTCAAATTGTGCCACCCAAAAAGTGCTGCTTCTTTTAACCTTCAGAAGGTGAAATAGACAGAGACGACTCAGTCAGTTTGGCAACCACACAGCTGCCTCTCATGATGTACTGATTTATAACAGAGCCATTAAAGACAGATAACATCATTGCATGCTAATACAAAGGGAGCAGAACTGTTATGATTTCCAAGTAGCACTAATGTCATATTTTTATGGTGGATTTTAGTCCTGGAAGTGACATTGATGAGACAATCTTAGGAATAATAGCCAGAGATGGAAACGGAGAGAGGAAGAGCTACTGTATTATGCAAACAATTTAGAAAAACACAAAAATTCCCATTTAGAGGATTGTTTTTAACCCATTCCATGCACATTATGCTCAGAGGTTTGCATCTAATGCTCCTCTGCACCACCGGCCTGAATCTAAGGGCTTACTTTTGCCCGACTGACATTTCTAACAACTAATTCAAACAATCAGGCCAAAAGAAAAACACATTTAGGACAAAAAGCAGCATTACTTTAAAAAAAAGCTGAGTTTTAGCTACAGCCAAGAAGGGAATTGCAGCCCACGCAAATCTCTAACTAGGCTAGGCTGTAGTTCTTAACAGCTAAATGCTGCAGTTGGCAAAGTTTATAGGCGTCTTTGCCACGCAAAGCAAGAGTTGGAGTGTGATGTGTCCTGAACCATCTTTTTGACCGAAGAGGCTGCTGTTTTTATAAATATTGACTCAGGGTATGACATGCTTTTCTGGCAAACATAAAACTTTGTTTTGATTCATACTCAGTGAACACTGAAATAATTAGATGTCCACATTTAAAACTGATGTAGCGAAACATGGCAAATGTAAACATCATTAGCATGTGAGAGCCAGGGCCAAAAAACAGTTTGCAAATTATGACCCAAGTTTTGCATCTGTGGTGTTTGCATTATTTCGAGCTGCTGGAAACTAAAGCTGCCATCCATGATAAGAGATGAATGGAAAGCCTTTTTTGGTTTCCCTGCTCATATTAATCATTTATTTAGCACATTTGTTAGTCTTTTGTTGAATTGTACAGGTATAATCATCAGAAATGGCTGCCTTGTGTGTGTTTGTGGGTCCTCTGTGTGTACCCAACAAATGCTTCTGGCGCTGTTTTGGAGACTAATTCATCAGAGAGAGGTGATACACACAGCTGGGCCTCACACCGTAGAAAAAACCTCCTGTCTCATCTCGCTCTGAGTAGCACAACAATTTAACAGTGGATCTCATGGGGTTATAAGGCAAATGTTAACACCCTTTCCTGTGGAAACACTGAGGCAGGTCCTGATTGTGTGAGAGAGGAACTTACATTGCTGCCAGCATTCTTCAGAGATATTTATTTTACGTATCTAGCTAAAATTTTTCATTGCCTTCAGTAACAGAATTTGTAGCACAAACACGGACAGCGGCTTTGTTTTACTGTTGCAGTTAATGATTATTATCTGCCATCTTAGGATACTTCGTCGATAAATCAAGTCAGTAAAATGTCCAAAAACAGTAAAAAGATAGTAGTATCACTTATTTTTTTGTCCGTAACAACCTAAAGAAATCAAATTTATATCACATAAATGAACTAAAGTGGGAAGTCTTTATATCGGGGAGGCTCGATCCAAGTGTCAACCCACCGTGACATAATGTATTACTTCATGAACTGCTGTTTGTTTCAGATTTGGCTGTCACCATTTGTTTTGTTTTTTTGGTTTTTTTTTAAACCAGAAGAAACAATATTTGAAGGAGAAATTAAAGCTGAGGTGGAGGGAAGGGTGTCAATCACAGGGTGCTGTTGTGAAGAAGATTTACAACTAGAGATTGAGAAAAGGTTCACTGAGCTGATAAATCAATAGCAATTAGAAACATTTTTACATAGACATGAATATATCCGACTTCTTTTAGTACCAAGTGCAATACAATCTGGTTGGAACAAACAAATCCATTATTAGAACTACTGTTGAATTCCTGCTTACCTACTAACTGTTAAGTGACTGTCACTCTCAGCTCTGACGGGTTTTATTACACTTTACAACGACTGTTCACTGCTCACCATTTCTGAAGAGTGACCTGCGTGATTGGCCCCCGTTGAGAGGGGGAAGAGACTTCTTCTCCTGGCCCACAAAGGTGTCCCATCGCACCTTATCTGGTCCTCCAAGCTCCCTGACTTTCTTCAGACAGCACTCCAAGTAGTCGGTGGGGTCATCGGGCCGATGGTACATCAAACCTGTCAGCAGGCTCTGGAGAAAACAACGGAAGAGAACAAGATGAGCTACAGGTGTAGAATAAGTGCGAGGGAGGAGGAAGAGATGTTTGTTTTGGCATCTCTACGTCTTCGTGATGATGTGTTCTGCAACAGAGTGGCGGCGGAGAGCCGCTCGCCTTAATGATGTGAAGTATTGAAGTGCAGATCTGGTTGTCTTGGCTCGGCTCCACCGGGGGAACAGAACATCTGATTTTCTCAGATGCCCGTGAATTTGGAACTCAGCCTGGCAAATAAACACACAACTCTGATGGCTATCTTAGTGGAGACGGGAAGCCAGCGGCTGTGATGGATGAGAGAACGAACTCCATGCCAAGAGACAAGTCGAGTGTGTGTTTGCATGACTTTTCCCCCCCTGACCCCTAAGTGGTTTAAAACAATGCCTTCCTCTGGGACCTCACCTCCACCCTCCTCACTAACAGCCTCCACTGCCAGCAGCACAAAAACACAAGCGTCTCTCCCAGCTGAAAACAATCTGAGGGGTTCATGGAGCTGATTGATAATGAATTCACTTTTATTGTGAGCAGTAAAATGACGCTGCTGCTGTGGTGATAATGTGTCACTTCACTGCTCAGTGTAATTTGAACTGATTGTAAATAACCAAGCAATGACTGCTTGCATACATTAGCTACACCGCACTGAAAACTAAGTCTAATTAAGTGGATGAGCCTATTTACTCTCCTCTCAGGAAAATGAATATTATATTTCATTATTACATTCTGCTGAGCCTTAGTTCCTCTCACTGTGTCTCTCTGGAATTTATAGCATTAACTATGATAGTATGAATTAATATGACTATTAATCAAATGTTTTAGGAGCAGGATTTATGTCTTGACAACCCTTTATAGCTATCTTCATGACTCTGTACCACAAATATACTGAGTTAAGAGTCAGAATATCGTGTTTTTGCAGCAATAATACTAAAATTTTTTATGAACTCTTGATATTCGTTTTTTAATTTTTCAGCACTCTAATCGTCATTTTTCATTAAAAAAAAAAAAGTGGTTCCCGCTGCAAGCATCTCAATTAAAAGTGAATTATGCAGGAGCAAGAGGAAGGTCTGCTCGGTTTAATTATCCTTACACTCTAATTACTGTATGACCATATATCTCTGTAAAGCACCATTTTATTAAGCACTTTGTCCAGACGATGCATCTCCCGGGATCCCCTTCTTATATTTGAAGCACTAATTAATTTAATGTGGAGATACAGCACCGGACAGAACTGCTCCTCTTCGACTATAACGAGAAATGAAGCTGCTACATATCATAAGATGATCATAAGATGACACTTTCTCTAAATCTGTCCTGCAGCGGATCGTTCTGCAGTTGGCTCATCTCACCTCCACCGAGCGCACCGCGGCTCTCACCTCAAACAGCTGAGGGATCTCCCGGCGTGAGAGATACTCCTTGGCATCGTTGGTATTCATCTCCAGTCGGGTGTTTCTTTTTTTTCCTCTCTCTCTTTCTCAGAAGACTAAGTGCTGTCGGATAATCTTTGGTTAATAAACGAGCTCCAGGCGGATTTCCCCTCAGCGCATTTTGCCTCTTTGCACGGACTTTACAACCGGATTCCTGCAGGCAGTGCCGCCTTCCTCCTCCTCCTCCTCCTTCTCGGTGATGCGGATGCGTGGCTGGTCTATCTGTCCGCCCTCCCGCAGCGCTCTGCCTCCGACACGCACAGAGCTGCTGGGTGTGCGCGCCTTGACGTTGGCACAGGGGGTTGCGCGCAACACGTGCCAAATAAATAAATAAATAAATAAACAAACAAATAAATAACGCACGCTACGCCTTGTCTTGCAAAACGATTGCGAAACTGTTATGTTTGTTATAGCGACAAGAAGCACTTTTGCTGGCGCACTGAGCTTTTATTTATTTAGTGAATTACATAAATGTTGAGAGTGAAACTTCATTTTAGACACATTTTAATTGAAACGTCTCAGATATAAAGCCTCTGATCAGTGAATGTATATTTGATGCATTTTTATGGATTAAGATGTCCGACAGTATTTTAGTTCGTTGTATTAATGAATCTATGATCTAAAACACTGAGGTCCATTCTGCATTCGTGTATTTTTTGTTACTGCTCTTTTGCTGCCAATATTTCTGTAGCTACTTTGACTAAATACAATTTAAATGCAATACTTTCATTTGTAATGGAGCATAATGGACTAAATATTGATTTTACTGTTGAAACAGCCTCATTGGCACTTTTCCTGAATGTCCTGAATACTTCCAGCACTCCAGTGATAAAATAGTGTATTATCTGCACCATAAATGACATTGATCCATCAAACACCTCAACTATTTTGACATTTGATCAAAAAAACAAAACAAAATAAAAAAAACAAAAAAAACAAACAATGCTCCTTCAATATATTTTTGCTTTTCACATGCAGAATTATAAGAAAACTTTATGTAAATTTTTATTGTTGATTAAATGTGACCAATATTACCTCAATCACTTTGTTTTCACCACATTGCCATAACTTAAGTGCCTCGAAAATATTCAACAGGCTGTATTGTGTTTGGCTTAACTTGCATAACAATGTCTTTACGGTGGGTTATACGTGGAAACTTGGTCACACGATCAAGGCTCCTTTAGACGACCCAGGAATAGGCCAGTTTGATTTCCTGGTTAGTCCCATAGGATTTGATTCTTATAGGCTACTAATCCTCTTGACAACTGGACAGCTGACTTTTAGTCTCCTTGTTATATCACAGACATTAGATTAGGTCGGGGGCAGGAATGTGTTACAGAGGGATGATTATTCTATCTCAGTGACATTTCATGAATGACTAAGAAACAGTCATGGGCACAACAGGCTGACAGTAAGATGCTGATTTATGGATTGAAAATTGAATGATTAGATTTATGCAATGTGCTGGAGTAGCCTGCTTGGTGGTTCATTTTATAATATGATGCATTTGGAGGAGGACATTACTGTGATGAGCTCTGCTCTGGAGTGAGTGATGCTGTGGGTCAGAAAAGCTGGAGAAGTCAGAGACGTCGGCAGGATTAAAGTGCTTGGCAGACCTGGAGAGGTGCCCTGCAGTGTGTCAAAACTGATTTGGATTTTTCCCCAGCAGACCATCTGCTTGACATCCTGTAATGTTACATTAAAGTTACAGAAAGGATATATTTTTTTCATAACTTCATAACTTATTTTGGGGATCCCAGACACTTGGGCTGCTCAAGCTTTAACATGACATGCACTTTGACATCTGCTGCCTGTAATATCTGTGTCACTTCTAATTACTAGGTCCCTTACCAATTAGCTGGAGAGGGCATTTGAATAAGAAGCTGTCAAGTCCACTTCATGTCTAATGGGTATTTTTTTGCCACATCATATTTGACAAAAATCACGATTTGCTTAATTAGACATGTTGTCAGCTGTCTACTGTAACTCCATTGAATATCAGTACCACGCATAAAGTCCCAGCAAAATCATACAGCAGTAAATACTACACTGAGGAAATCATGGCAAATAGACCGATTCTCATATAAATTTTCTGGAAAAAAAAACAAAAAAAAAACCCCTCAACTTTACCAAAAATCAAGAAAATTAAAATTAAATTTAAACTTAAATTTCATTTGTGATTAATAACTTATCCATCTATCTAAAAGAAAA
This sequence comes from Remorina albescens, assembly GCA_034769265.1. Lineage (NCBI taxonomy): Eukaryota > Metazoa > Chordata > Actinopteri > Carangiformes > Echeneidae > Remorina > Remorina albescens. The sequence continues at coordinate 4,176,193 of CM068478.1, read as the reverse complement.
AGAAAGAAAGGCACTGGAGGGAAATATAACTCTGTAGCAGGATGGAGACATTTCAGGAATATAAACATTTGCTAGATTCAAGTGAAATGAAATAAAGTTGAACTAAATACAATTTACAAGTCAATGAAACTATTGTCCTATAATATCCCACAGAGTAGAACTAAAGTATCCTTGATGGGATACTTTCTATACTTTACATAATGAGCAGGTCCAGACTGGCTCCATTTGTAAGCGCCTTGATGTAATGCTGTTATGATTTGGTGCCACATAAATAGATTTGATTAGATTTTTATTTATCTGCATTTATGGTGCATTAAAATTATTGAATATTTGAAAAGAAATACTTTTTTCTGGCCACAAGAAAACAAAACGTTTTTTAAAAGTACAATTATATGTACTTGTAAACAATCATCCTATTGGTTAATATGTATATAAAGAATCATGTTTAAATGTTTCCAGACCTGTTGGGATACCATGGGGTAAATTAATGACTTTTACATTAAGATTTGATACTGGAAATAGTTTTACATCTTTATGTATTTATTTATTTATTCATTTTTATTAACTTTCGCCAATATATAAATGTGTAGCTGCAAGCCTTTATGATGTATGAGCACTTTGTGTAAAGGGCATCGGTATGACCTTGTACTACATCAGAAAAAAGAAAATATTCTACTGAGCAATCATTTATTTCAGTGCAGGTTATAAAGCAAATCAATAAAACAGGGGGAAAACTGGTCATTGTCATGTGATCTACACTGGGCCTATATGTCAGAGACATCTTTAAAGACTTGCACGGTTGATCCATAAACTGTCGTATGAGCCTGACTATGAGCTGTTTTTTGAGACTTGTACAGCCCGTTTTTTCAATCAATTAATTAATGATTTTTTTTTCTTCCCCCTCACAGAACCTTCTCTACTCCGAGACTTTTACTCTGAAGCGTCTTCTACCGGAAGCGCATGCTGGGCGGGGCTACCGGTTTTCACTTCCTGGTTGTGCAGCTAACGCAGCTACACAATGAAAATATATCATTTTCTCAGTTTATTTTCCACTTACTTACTAGTGGACGGCGCTAACATAGAGGCGAGTGTATATTTAGTTGAATCTGTCTCTGCATATCTCGGAAATTTTGGGTTTTTATGTTGAATTAAACTTGAAATATCGTGTCCATGTTAGCCTTCTTTGCTAGCTAGTCAGCTGCAGTTTTGGCGTGAAGCCTGATAGCTGAGACCACATAAGATTTAAAAAAGAAAAAAGGATAAATGAAAGTTTACACAAACACATAAATATAAACGTTACCTTTTCTCTTGTTTTTCAGGATCGTGCTGGACAGTTTTTCAGCAGTGGCCATACAAACAACTGGGCTGTTCTGGTGAGTACTAACTAGCTGATGAACAGTGGAAATGCTCATTGATTTTTCTTTTGTATAAAAACGGGAGCAGCTGAAACTTGTCTGTGTGTAATTAACCTAATTTCCTAATACTCAGGTGTGTACATCCAGATTCTGGTTCAACTATCGACATGTGGCCAATACTCTGTCTGTGTATAGAAGTGTGAAGAGGCTGGGCATACCTGACAGGTAACTGTGGCATGATTAATAGAAATATATATATTTTAGATATGCTTCGTCTGCTGTGTCAATTTTAAATTTTCAACGGTTATCGTAATCTAATGGCTGTGTGTGTAGGATATTGACAATTCATGGTCTCCACTACTTATATTTAAGTTTTTGACCAGGAGATTAAACGCACCTTTAATTATGTTTTCTTTCAATCTGATTTTAATGAATTATCTAACTTTGGTATTGACAGTCCAAATGAAAGGATTAGATGATTAATGGATTAATCGTCCAAATAGAAAAGCATTTGTGAAGTAAATCAGTAATTTTGGTTATTTTCCAGCAAAAATCTTGAAACAGCGTCACACACTTCAACTGATTGTGTTATTTAACATCTATGAAATTATTATTTTTTTTTAATTTTAGCACTTTAAGACATTAAAAGTTGTGGAAAAAAATAAATATTAATGCTTTCCATATCTTATTAGTACCATTCTATGCGCATTTGCATACATCCTAAGGTGGAGGTTCATTTTATCATCACAATATGGGTCTTTGTGCTTGAGCAAGATTCAAAACTAAAAATAATTTCTCTTTGTTTATGCAGAAAAATGTATGTTCCTTTGGACAGCAATCATGTTACACAAAAATGAATTGTCAGGCTAATGATGCAACGTCATGCCATCTGTTCATTTTCTTACATAATAACTCCAAAATGAATTTGTCATTTTCTCCTTTCCCAGCCACATAGTTCTGATGCTGGCTGATGATATGGCATGTAACCACAGAAACCCCAAACCTGCCACAGTGTTTAGCCACAAAAACATGGAGCTGAATGTGTATGGTGACGACGTAGAGGTGGACTACCGAGGATATGAGGTTGGTTTTAATGACGTTCAGGCATTTGAACACAACTGCTTCCAGTAAAACTCCTCTGAAAGGAGAACCTAAGTTTTTTGTTTTGTTTTGTTATGGACCATGGCACACACACAGTGTGTTTTGAGTTTTTTAGTTTGTGCACTTTCACTCTGTTCGCTGTCAAATGGCAATAATTTACAACAAAAGCTGATAAAGATAAATTGACACAGCAGTTAATTTTCTATTTATTTAAAAGTAAAGTAAAGCATGGCAAAAAATATTTATTTTATACTGGCCCTACTGGTGCAAATAAAAAGTTATTCAAATTCTCCATTCGACAGTCCCAACCTTGTCACTGTTTTATTCAGATTGAAATCATGCATTAGAAGTTGTACATTTCATAATTTATTACTTCCCGTCAGTGGTAGGTTATAAATATCAGAAGAATGTAGTTTCCTCCCTGTGTAACAGGTAACCGTGGAGAATTTCCTGCGGGTCTTGACTGGAAGGCTTCCACCTAGTACTCCACGCTCCAAACGCCTCCTCTCTGATGACCGCAGCAACATCCTCATATACCTGACAGGTAATTAAGTACAGCAAATCCACTGCTGGATACTCCTTATATTTAATGTGTAGTGTTTAGTACAAGAGGCTGTTTTATGATTAAGGCAATGTAATTAACGTTTCCTACAGCAGCTAAATATACTATAGTGAACTCTTCCTTAACAAAGGAGAAGCAAAAACACTCCTTATGGCTTTCTGTTACACATGTAGGTGAGGAGAGCAAGATCAGAACAATCTTTCCTCCTGGAAATAATTTTGATGAATGTTCCAAATCACTCCGATTGATGTATCTTTTCTTCATTGTAGTTTGTAGATAATGACCGCAACTTGTTAAATTTATGGTCGTTGTCAAGTGAAATGATGCTTTTGCTCTTTCCTCTTAAAGGTTAATGGGTTTTATTAAAATTAGAATTAACTACCTTTTTATGATGATGGCCAAGGTGGTTTTGTTTCAGGTCAAGTTATCCACCTGCTTCATAAAACACTGCAGAACACGCTACAGAATAAGAACAAGACTTTTTTTTTTTAGTAGAGAGAAGTTATAAACTTACGCAGAACTATACTGCATTTCAGAGCACTAAGCTGTTTCTTATAGCTGCAAAACAATTATATAGGCTTTGCAGATTTAGATCATAAATAGATGATAAAGAAAGTAAGACATTTTTAAAGGTGGTCAAGGTGGTTCACATCATAGTGTCTTTCAGCATGTCATGTGTGTGCCCACTTTTGTGATGTGTGTATAATTTAAAGAGTCTGTTTTCTTTATCATCCTCATCTGTGGCTGAATGTAACCACAGATCTGTCAGCCATTCAGTTGTTCCTCCCACATGGTCCATACGCCTTTTTCATATATGTAGTTGTTTTTTAAGTTCATATATTTTTGAATTATGAATCATATGTGCATGAATTTTTGATAATATGTGCTTGTTCAACAGGGCACGGTGGGAATGGTTTTCTGAAGTTCCAGGACTCTGAGGAGATTAGTAATGTGGAACTGGCTGATGCTTTTGAGCAAATGTGGCAGAAAAGAAGGTAAATAAACTGCAAAGAAACTTAGACCTGATTAAAGGAACTGTGCTTCCATTGTTGATATAAAAATAGCGATTGTAAGAAGTTGTATGAATGCTGTTTTTAAGCAGAATACTATCAGTGTTGAAATGTACTAATTTCCATGGATACAATGTATTATATATCCTAGATATTGAGGCAATTAATGTTACACATATGTTGACACAACTTCTTATGAAGCAGTCTTTTTTTTATGAATGGAATTGTGGTAGAAGATTTTGCAGCTCTCTGCTACCAGAAACTATATTGTCCCTCAAATCCTTCAATAAAAAGTCTGAGTTACAGTCAGGCCTCAGGCTATTAGATAAAAGCTTACTGATGCCAGCTTTTGCTGCTGCTGTGATAATTGCAGGCTTGAGCTACCAATTTAGAGCAACTATACAGACGTCTTCTCCTCACGTCATTGTTCCTAAACCACCTTGATTCAGTCATCTGGACAAACACTTCACCGTGTTTGCCTAAGTAGGGAGAAAAACTTTGTAGTGAAAGGTAAATAAATTGTAATAGATGCAGCAAGGGAGATACGGTGTGCGTGGGTGTATTAGAGGGGCCGAATGGATCTGTTGATTTTTCTTGGTCTCCATGGCAACTGCAGCATGAAAAATGGTGAGAAGGTTTGTGTGATGCCAGAGTTTATTGGAACAAATGAACGAATGTTATGCCAGCTGTGGATCTTCTCATCAGTTTTGTTTGATAATGTGTGTGTGTGTGTGCGTGTGTTTGTCTGCAGGTACAATGAGCTGCTCTTCATTATTGATACCTGTCAGGGCGCCTCCATGTATGAGAGGTTCTACTCTCCGAACCTCATGGCCTTGGCCAGCAGTCAAGTTGGGGAGGACTCCCTATCGGTGAGTTACCTGCCCTCATACGGACAAGATTAATGAAAAATCATCAATCAACTTGTCAAATTTTGTAATAAGCAATGTGGTTTAATAGCAAACTGCAGCTGAGTACTGAGCTCGATCATAAATACTTGCCCCAAAGCTTTCTGTCTCCAAAGATGACGCGCCACGTTGATTATTGCAATGATAATAGTAATGTCTTATTTATTATTCTTATGATAGCAAGACTAGATTTATATGACAACAAAAGACAGCCATGGCTTCTAATAAGTTTTTAGCAGAATAATAATAATAACAATAACAAGAGCATTGGATGATCAAATGAACTCTGCACAAATGTCTGTTCATGTAAGAACTGGACATGCTCAGTCTCTCCTCATTTACTATAGTGTGCCTCATTTAACTTGGCCATTTTATCTGTGTGTGAACTGTGAACTGTGAATAGTGAATTGTGTATAAATGTATTTACTACGATGTACCCTAAAAAATTTTGTGAAATCTTAATCTCCAGGATTGAATGAAGGACTGATATTGAACTTCAGTGACATTCATCACTAACGTCTATGCTGCTCATAAACAGTGTCATTTATTAATGGCCTGGCGTTTCCTGACTGTCCGTCGACTGTTATTGTTGTAGGCTGGCAAAGCAGTTATAAATTGTATTTTTTATTGACAACGTATCAAATGAAAATGTCTGTTGGTAAAAATGAACCAGAAATAAATCTGCAGCTCCCTTCGATTTCACAGAACCTAAAATTGAATAAGTCAGCTTTTGGTTAGCTGTGTGGCTTGCAATATAACTGTTTTGGTCCACTGTCACTGTTCTCATTGTGAGATGCTGAACAGTTTGGTTGGGTCATTCAAACAGCAGCCTGTTTTAGATACTACTCATGTTTCCCTCAGGAGTATGTAACTACCAAAATGAGAGTGAATATTAGACTCAATTTTTACAGGTGGCCAGAATCACAGCTCTAAATGAACACAAAAAGAAGCTCTGCTCTTCAGCCTCTGTTAAGAGAGCATGAAAAAATAAAAACACTTATTTTAAGATGATAGCCATCGCTCATTATGCCTGCCATTTCAGTGTGTTCAGCAGCTTTAGTATGGCACATAACTGTCAACTTGTTTTGATAATCCAAAAGAAAATGACTTTCCATGGAAGCATCAGACTGACTAATTATTAAAAAAAAACAAGCAAAGATGAGTTTTTAATCAAAACTAAAATACCAACAATGTGCCTGTCCTGACAATATTTCTTCTTCTTCTTTTTTTTTTTTTTTTTTCAAACCCCTCTCTTTCTAGCATCAGCCAGATTTGGCTATTGGAGTCCATTTGATGGACCGGTACACTTTCTACTTGCTGGAATTCCTGGAAGACATCCATCCTGCAAGCAAAACCAACATGAATGACCTGGTGAGGACGTGTGTATTCTTTGACTTACTGTCAGACTTCCTGTGACCTCTGAGCTGCAATGTAGTTTCATTATCCCTTTGCCACTGTCTTGAACATCATTTCCCCAGAGGTGAAGGTAGCATCTTTCGTAATAAAGCCATATTAATGATGTAGACAAAATAAAAAAACACTGGCAGGCCAGCACAGTGCACTAAATGGACTGAACATTTTAGTTTGGTGAGATTTTGGTGAGATGACAAAATAAATGTCATTATATATCTGCATCATAAGTAAGTATTTCACAATCTTTTGACATTTTACAGATTAAAAAATTAGTCGCAGCGATTAGAGAGCAACAGTTATTCATGCAGGACTCCCTCTCAATCCGTGAGACCGTGTCTGTCCTGCACTGCCCTCCTCGTCTCTCATATTGTACGGTTTCTCGTCCTGAAGGAGCCAGATAAAAGTCACACAGGACTTTGCACTTAAAACAGAATGTCTGATACTGCTCTGGGCCATGGCTCGATCTCAGCAGCACCTCCCTTTTCATCTTTTACACTCCTGCAGAGATCCACTCGCCGCACCCCACCCCCACCTTACCTCACCTGGAGTTACAATCAAAACACCTCAAATCTTGACTCAGAAAGGCAGTTCAAATTCAATCAGTGTGTTTTGACTGAAGCTGAGTATTCTTGCAAATTTTCCTGTTTTCTGAAGATGCACTCTTTGTTCCCGTGCTTGTGATTTGGTGGACTTGAGGATCCATGCTATGGATTTCTTTGGCAAACCGGCGACATTTTCTTTTTTTTAATCCAGACTCCGAAGGCTTGACCTTTGATGACACAGAAATTGCCTCCACCTTCTCTACAATCGTGTTTTGTTTTGTTTTTTTTTTTTTAATCTTTTTTTATCTTTTTGATTGATAGAGATAATACTCACCTTTGTTTAAAGATTTTTGTTGCCCTTTTCAAATTAAGAGCCCAGGCAGACAACACACTGATGAATTGCACACTTAAGAGGATTAACCCACTAGTGGAAACACACCAGGCAGCAAAACATTTGTAATTGGGGATGATACGTACAAGTGTCAGGCTTCATGCCTCTAATCTTTTCCCCTCATCCGTGTGGTAATGTATTTTAACACTTCCCACTACAGCTCTGACCTGATACAGCTGGCTAGAGGTTGAGGCTCACTATTAGTGTGTCTCCTCTTTCTTACCACTATTTACAATTGTCCGAGCATTACAAGTGACAGTCTGAGCTTTTGGCTGAACCTCCTCACAGCACCGTTAGTAGATAACTATAGCATTAATATGTGTATAGAATGTATTTATTAGACTGCACCCTCTAACATTTTCTGTTTTAGATGTGTGTTTCTTATACATCAATTGGGGTTTCTCTTTCCCAGTTCAAAGTCTGTCCCAAGAGTCAATGCGTGTCCACTCCGGGCCACCGTACTGACCTGTTCCTGAGAGACCCAGGAAGCGTCCTCATCACAGATTTCTTTGGTAGTGTCCGTAAAGTGGAACTCACCATGGAGACTATTAACTTGACTGATCCCATTGAGCAACTGGAGAGGTAAGCGGAATTGAAGCGGAAATGATCCGAACCTATTGCTCAGAATTGGCGAGCTCGAACTTGAAATTTTATGTACTTTAGTGTTTGAAACATTTCATTGTCTGGGATAACTGTCCGTAACAATCTGTCACTCTGAACAAGCCCTAACAAATTAGTTTCTACTCTTGAATCTCGGTCAAAAACGTCTCTTTGGCCTTTTAATGAAGTTTAAACGCTCAAATATATTCTCTGAGTATATCAGATATTATAATGCAAATAACCACAGTAAGCTTGGGGAAGAGCTGAGGCAGATTTAGCGCTAAGGGGAAATGAGCTTTATTCATTTATTTTTTTTAGTTGGATTAGGGACAGCTGGTTGTAAAAGCTTTAATTGAGGTCATCCTCCTCTATTTTAAATGAAGTGCTACAGGCCACATTTGTTCTGTTTGTCTCCGTACTAACCAAAGTTCGATTTCACTTTAGAACATCTCTCATTAGTAATATTGATTTTTCTACTAATGATTTGTTGAACAGTCTCTTACAGGGAGAGTAACCCACACTGGCTACATCGTAGGGGACATTGGTTCATTTAATATAGTACAGCTCATTAAGTTGGTATTTACTGATACTGAGAAAGCTTAACTTGGTCACTTCAGTGCTACTGAGTGAACAGGAGTGTTTTAGCTGATTATCTCTGGCGCTACCTAGTGAGGAACAGAAGAGACTACATGGATCCAAATCCAGTTTATTGTTTACTCTGAATGTGCTAAATGGACCTAACCACTAGATGGCTGTAGTATCAAACTTTTTAAAACCATCAGCTCTACAGTCACTGTGACTTGTGACATATTGTTTGCTTTCTCAGTCAAAATGCACTAATCCCATAAGAAGGACAATCACCAAGAGTTTCTGGAAACCCATAACTAATGCACTGAAATGCAAACAATCTTCCTTCTATTGACTCATTAAGCTGTTGGTAACGACTAGATTTACATGCTCTGCAAACAGATGTGGTTGAAATTAAAACTTTATTTGCGATCACCCTCCCCTCAATTTTGTTAATTTCATTAGGCTGGGCTTTAATTGAACCACTGGGAGGTATTATAGTCAAAGAATCCAATGTGGCTGGCTGCTAATTAGTAATTAGAGGCAATTGCCATACTGATTTTAGTCATTGGCTGTTTTGGCCTTAGGCTAGTTAGTCATTGCACACAACTTCCCCTATCACTTTATTATTGATTAAGTCCAGCAAATGAAGCTTGCTGGTCCCACATGCAACACAGAAGCACAACACCAGTGTTATTGAGACTGCTGTTGCTCCCATTCAGTCCTAGAGGGATATTTCATCTCCAATTTTGATGTAAAAAAGCAGCAAACCCCTGATTTGTTTGATGTTTAATGGAGTTAAAGTTTAGTGATGCACTAAAGCACAAGTAGTATCTCTGTATTTTTAAAAATCATAAAGAAATACACAGTTTGTCAAACATGTTAGAGAAATTCATAATTAGTGTTTCTTTAGCACATTCAAACATATTAATCTTCGGGGGTTGGATTCTTTTGCAGATACATATCAGTATGCAAAATAGCAGCAGATGAGCTGTACAGCAGCATGGTGTGTTGTTGGAAACAAGGATGGAGTCTTCTCTTCCTAATTGTAATTCAACACTAACTGATAAAAATCAACAATACAAAATCCAACTTCGTGTACAAAAGCACAGAGACGTGTATTTAAAATAGAAATACATCTCTATGGATTTCAATTATATGAAAGATCAGCAGGGGTGGTAAGACACAAAAGGTAACCGGAGCTGCTATTATTATGATGATGATCATAAATATTATTATTATTATCATTGTTGGAGTATTCCAACAACTTGAGAGGAGTGTTCAGGAAAGGATAAAAATCCTTTACAACTACCAAGGAAGTGATAATTGAATTGATGGATGGATGGATGAAGAGGAAACTGAGAGTAAACAGATTTTTGATTTTAGGTTAGTGTTCAAACACAATCAAGTATATGTGTTCTCTGAAGAGATTAAAATATTAATTCATGTTATTTATTTTTCTACAAAATGTAGATGAAAATGATTGAGAAAACCCCCTTACCCACAGATATGGATTATTTCCAAAACAATCACTAAGAGATAATAGAAAAGGATTTAATGAGACCTCTGTCTGGATACCACTCATAAAGTTGAACAATAACATTTCATTCATTCATTCATCTTCTTCCACTTATCTGTTTCTGGGTTGGGGGGGTGCTGGAGCCAGTCCCAGCTCACATTTGGCGAAGGTGGGGTACACCCTGGACAGGTCTCCTGTCCATCGCAGATAACATTTCATAAGACTTGAAAATGGGTTATATTGATGTCTGTGTGTTCCCACAGATGTCCTCTGAAACAAGTTGTCATTAAATATAGTGCTGCTTTAATCCACTTTTGACAGCTCATTGGTCAACTCAGCCAAGTGGTGGCGTATATATAGAGAAGATGGTACACGTGTGTTTTTCTGTCCCACTAATTATCCAGCTCACTCCTCTGCTGCTCTCATTCGCCTCTTATTCTCTCTTCTCCTCTCACGCATTTCTAAACAGCCCTTTTTCCTCAGAACAGGCTCTTCCATTAAGTCAATTGCACTTGATGGAGAGGACATTTATAAGAAAAGACCCCCCCCCCCCCCCAAAAAAAAAAAAATCCTTTTCATTATACATACTTTTAAAGTATAATGACATTTTGCAGCCACTTCCTGTGTTGTTGACCAAAACACATTACATCTTCTTCTGGGTCACACGACTCTGAGGATAATTATGAGTACCATTTGAAAGCTGAGTTCATATCCCATTGAGTCATAAAGACAACGTAATCTAATTTGTGACCTGCAGCACTGGATATTCTGCAAAAGCTACTTTGGCCATTAGCAGAGAGGATGTTAAAAGGAAATTTGTTTGACCCTAAGATGCCAGCTAGAGACAGCAGCTGGAGGTGGTTAGATGCAGTCACATTCATTAGAATCAGCTAAGTGGGTTTAAAAATCCACTCCAAAAAATATCTTTATGGTGGGGGGAAAAAAGTGGAAAGTGGTTTGAATTGAATTAGCCCTCTTGTGCTGTGGTAAGTAGAAGGTGGCGGTTGGGGTTATGGGGTGCCCTTTGGTTACATGGCTCCACTGGCAGGAAGAGCTCGACGTATGCAGAGGACTCAGCAGTAGATCATCTCCGTGCCATCACACCTGGCCTTGTTTGCTTCAGTCTGTGTTCCTGTCTGTCAGAGCAACTTCTGCCCCCATAGCAATCACATGTTGAGAAGGGAGCAGGGCTGAGAAACCAAGATGAATAGAAAGGCATAAAGTAGGAAGTGCAGAGGCCAGGGAGGAAGAAATGTTGAACACAAAGTAACTTAAAGAGAAGAAAGGGACAAAAAGAAAAAGGAGAACAGATCGCCTCATTTGGAAAGTAGCTACAGAAGTGGCTCACTGGAGGATATGGCACACTTTGACAGCATCTATCTGACCTGAACTTTCTTTGACTGTCCAGAAACAGCCTCTACTCAGCTGCGACCTTTAGCTGAGATTCCTCTCTCCATGATTCTGTGATGTTGGAGACTAGTCTTTCAAAAAGGGATATACATGGAAGCATACAAGTATTTCAAAACCGCTCACAGCTATTGTGGCAAGTCAGTGGATCCACACTGTTGTTTGGGGTTTCAGAGGTGTTTGAACTCTTAGGTTTAGTGCTGTTCGACAGTTCTGTTTCCTTGCTTTTATTTATATATTTTTTTTCTTGGCATATATTTATATTTTTGTTAAAGCCTGGGTAGAGTTCATAGAGCTAGCTCATTTTAATGCTTCAGTGATAAACCTAGAAGAACATAAGGGTACAGTTGCATTGTATAAGAGTGTACAAGCCAACAAACAAACAAGCAAACTAAAAGATCTATTAATTGAATTACTGAAAAGGACGTAACCCAGAATGTCATTGAACGGGACAACAGACTTAAAATGATTAATTTTGTCTTTCTGTGCATGGGCGGAGGATAAGCTGCAAGTCATTTAGTTAATGCCGCATTGAAGGTAGTTTCAACATTCTGCACTGTTGTAGTATGATTTAATTACTTGGTGGCAACACTAGGAAGTAAATCTGTGGAATAAATCAGTCAGAACTAGTTATTTTTCTGTATTGTACTCGATGTTTCAAACCCATTTGTTATTTATTTTAGTCATAAAAACCTTGGCAATAGCTTCAAAGAAAAACATTGGCATTACTTGATCTTTTTCTTTTCAACCATGAAAACACACCAAAAATGGTCTCAATAATCATCAGTACTGCTCTGTTGCTCGTCTCTCTTGAGCCAATCACAAGGTAATGTCTGCCCGTCATTAGTCATGTGGCTACCAAGAACAATGTGGTTTAGGATCAGCTTTCCTAAAGGGACAGACTCTGCTTGTCCTCCCATGATGTGCTGACCTTGGTCACAGGGACACACACACTAAAGTTGTCAAATTGTGTGTGCGTGTGGTTTCTGTTTAAAATGAAGCCTCTCCAAATTCAGAAAACACAGTGTTACAAAACTAATCCTTGCTCCCTCACTAACATGTGAACAAATGCCCGGTCTCCCCCCTTTAGCCAATGATTTCATTTTAGATGGGTTTTTTTTTTTTTCATTACATTTCATACTGCTGATATTAGAGACTCAGATAAATTCTGAGTTAGCTTAAGTTCTTCTTCGCCCTGAGGAAGAACTCCAAGTTTGAAACGTATTGCTATCCAGATCACTTGTGAGGGCTTTTTCGGCTTTTTCAAACTTCCATTACTCTCCTGTCTGTGCACAAATTGAGTGTTTTGAATTCTCCGACTTCCCTACAATAAATTACTTTTTTCTTGGTGTCCTCATTGGGCAGATTTTTTTCATTTATTTATTTATTTATTTAAATTCAGGTGAGCCAGTGCCACACTGCAAAAGTCGTAGTCAGCACACTTCGTGCTCGAAGTTTAATTTATATTTCCTTTGTGCATAAACTTGCATAGAGTAACCAAGAGAAGCACAATGAAATCACTGGTGGGTGTGAATGAGACGCCGTGGAGAGCTGATGTTTGCTGTGTAGCATCAACAACAAACATTAGCTGTATCAGAGGTCGTTTACCTGGACAACCAATTTAATGCCAAGCCCGTATGAGTATTGAAGTTGACCTTGCAGCTACTTCTAATGTTCTTTTGTTGTTGTATGATGAATGAAGATATGCACAGACATATTGCTGTATGATGTTCATTCTGGTCTTTGTAAAAAAAAACTTAAGTGCTGAGTGCACTGTGGGTAGGACAGGGATTTTGGAGCTATCCTAACATTTCTTAAATCACTAACATATAAAGCCTGTGAGTGCGTTAGTCAAAAGATACATTTTTAGGTGGTTTTACTTTTCATTTGAAACCTCCCTAAGAGTTCTGGAGTATTATACCATGGATCCATGGAAAAGATGATTCTGACTCTTATTGTTCCTCAAGAGTTCCCTTCATTAAGAGGAAAAAATGGGTTCATGTGCAACAATTTGTACTGAATATCATTGACTTGGCTCTGAAGCGATCTGTCAGTCACACACATCTCTGCCACACACAAGCTGCCAACAGAGGCGCTGGAGTCTGTTCCCCCTCCTGACTGCTTTTCTTCATCACTGACTAATGGTGCCCTGCATAACAAAACTTTATGTTACTAAAGTGCAATTTATTTACTTCAAAAAAATATTCAGTCTGCTGTTTTTGTGTGTGTTGGCTTTCAGAGCTGAGAGTGGAGAGCTGCAGAAAGAGATGCACACATATGCTGACCAGCTGCCAGTGTCTGAGATCATCCATCAGGTAAGAGACCCCATTAAAACAAACACTCAAAACCACACGAGCAAGCTGAAGCTGATACAGTCCAGACAGTCCTGACATCAATTTTAGCTCCGACACAACATTTGGGTTTTCTCATTTCGGTGTTGTGCATTTGCAGCCATTTATTTGGGCTCCATTGTTGTTATCATATAAAATGTGTCCATGCTTGCCCTTAATTTGGACATGTAGCATAAAGTTATGTGCAACATCCACCAAAAGATGTCTCTGTGCCGTTTCCATGGTGATGGCTCCAAGTGTGAAATGCAAGTGCCTTCTGGTCTTAGTGTGGAGGGGCCACCGTGAAATCCTGCTAAATGGATAGGCATTATTGGGGCCAGAAATTGTGTATTCACCTCATTCTCAAATGGATTCTGGCTCCCAGGTGGCTGACCTTCACAAATGAACACCTATTCCTCCTTATTCCACCTTTACAGCATGTGCTCTACATTCGAAACAGCTGGTCTTGTGTCCTGTATCACTTGTATAAGATTTTTTTTTTTTTTTTTTTTATCATGAACCTATTAAAAATGCTATTTCTACACTTGCTTTTCAATGTATGCCTCTGAAGAGTAACAAAGTCATATTAATCTTTGCCAAAGGCAAGAGCAGCCATTACTGTTACTTTTAGCATTTGGCTCTGAGAAAGCCATTCTTAAAAAAAATCCGAGCAGACTCGTTGATACAAACATCTGCACAGTGTTATCCAATATTCCTGCAACAGCTAAGTTTGTAACATGTTCTGCTGCGATTTAACTCTGTAGGGATTTCAGAAAAGTATCCTAGGTGCTGGTACTTAGTGATGTTTCTAAGGTTGTTGGATGTTTTTGGTCTTTCAACATCATAAAACCCTCACTCGGGTCATCCAGGGTTGCTTACACCCCGACCATGAAAAAGCCTTCTGCAGCTTCTGTGGTAGATTGGTGACTCTTTTGTTGCAGCCCTAGAAATGCCAAGTAGACTGTATACCTTGCATGCTGAGTGACCAACAAAGCTTCAATACCCTGCCTTCAGTGGGCTTACTGGCACTTCTCAACTCATACTAGGACTGCTTGTGCTTGTACCTCCTCCATTCAGTCCTTCCAGGGAACTGTCATCTCTACAGAGCACCTGGCTTGAAGAGGCTGATTGTTGCATCACATCTAGCCTCACCACAGTTAGCATAACTTGGTGTGGGAACTTTAGCGGCCGTGCCAAGTCCACTCATAGCTCTGAGTTGGATGCAGAGCTGAGCAGACCAGCTGCTGATCTGGACTGTTTGTCAGCATCAGGGAAATCACATCAACTTATATAAAACCTATAAGATAGTAGTTGGAAAGCTCATCAGCAACATCTGCTGGTTAAAACACTTTGTCAACTGGAGCCATGGGTATAAGCAGCATAATGAAGTGAGTACTGTGGACAATAACTAGAGGTGGAATACTATTTTGAAAGTAGCACATACATGGATGTTTACATTTATGCTGTAGTCTGTTTCTAATGTTATGCAGCTCTTCATTTTACTTTTATGTATCCTTTTTTAGATGACTGCGACTTAATAATCTAGTCACTAAACATCTTGCTAAGTAATATTGGTCAATACCATGGATAAAGTTGGTTGTCATTTCAACATGATGATAGGCAATAGAGGAGAGTGAATATTATTAGTTTTTGCTTTTATTGATGCAATTTATTTACATATGCCAAGAAATTTAGGCCAAATTAAAAACAACCAGTCTGTGGAAAGGTTGCGGTGAGGCAGAGTTGAAGCTCCTTATTTATAATGTTTCTTTGCAAATTCATCAGAGGGAAATGGAAAAATTTTCTAATTAGCTCAAAGGTTACCAGTAGCAACCAGACACCATCAGTATGATATCCTTGATGGATCTTCAAGTATTTACAAAAATTCATGAGGTTCAACCAGATCATTTGAACAGCAAATTTTTTCTTTCCTTGCTTGGACCAAAACCTGAAAAAAGATTGTTCTGTACAGTCCACTGAGACTGCGGCAATGTTGGGAATGCCATTAGAACAAGTATGGCCACAGTCTGAAGATCCTGCACGGCGGTGCATCAGTCAAAAAAAAGTTTTTCTGGCCAAACTTGGCTCCAGCCCTCTTTGTGTAAGGGCCACTGGGCTAGCTAAGGTCTCATACCAGATAATTACTTGCGTACAGAGCTGATTCGAACCCTATCTCAGTTATTCTATGCTAAATGGTTACGACCTTTTACATTTTCATAACAGTTGTTAATGTTTGAGCATAACATTTAAATTGGTCATAGTACTTTGGGTGCACTGTTTAAACCTTGTTGAACCATCTTGTAGTACTTTTTAGAGATTAAAATTTCTAATTAAAATCATAAGAGCTTTTAATATGGTATTTCTATTGAGGAAAATGCAACAGTTGGGGACTTATCCCACTTTATATGCATAAACAGATGCCAAATAATTGCAGTAGCTGAATTAATACCACATGTCAAGTCAAGCGGAGGGTCAGAGCAGTTGCTTTGTGGGGTGTGTTTCCAGAACAACATGACACCACTTCTGTAAAAAGGAGCCAAGTGATATAATGGCTCTTTCTGATGAGTAAACAAAGACATGAATGAAATAAATCTGCAGAAAATGAGCCAGACATTTCTTGAGGTCAGATCTGTTCTACTCCTGGTCCACAATTCACCCACAGTAGAATTACAGCTGCAGACTTCATATTTTAAATGGTTTTTTTTTTTGTTTGTTTTTTTTTTTGTCCGTGTGTAGTTTCACAGCAAAGGCCAGATGAGGCTGAACTGAGTATGTCATGAAAAATAAAATAAGAACAAAAAAACTAATCTAAAAAACATACTCAGGTCCTTCTGCTGGTAGCTTCGACAGTGGTGTGAACAAAAAAAGAAGTTAGTCAGTGATCCAAAGAAACGAAGCTGACCACAGGTCAGAGTCCTGTCAGAGGCAGACGGAGGGGGCCTCTATGCCCAGAGACACTCTGGGAAATTAGCTTAGGAGCCTTGGAACCCCAGTAAAGCACAGCACAGCTTGGGCTCTTCTGCCCATTGATTCCCAACGTGTCCACCATCAACTGTCTGCCATTTTCAGCATGTAGAAACACTCACTCGCACAAACAGGCACCATTAAGCTGCTGCCGTCTGCTACTTGGCGTCATATTTTGGCTTGAACTTTTGTCTCTTTTTTATCCCCTCTCTGTCTATTCATCCTCATACAATTTCTTTTTCAGTTTTTTTTTTCCCCTCTTATCGCTCCCTCTTTTTAAATGCACCCACACGTACAACACACAAACACTCTTCAACCCCGACGACCCCTGCCAGAGATTTCGATTATCAGCTAGCACTCCTGCTGGGCTGAAGATGGGAGTCCTGATAGACTGATTCATCTTGCTCTACCTCACCATAGTCCATTGGCACTGCAGCAGAATGACCAATGTCTGTCAAGTCTATTGACACCTCTCCTGTTTTTGATTAGCTGTCATATTGGATGCAGCACTTGGAGGGACAGACTTAGATAGTGATGGTCTTCTCTTTTTTTTTTTTTGTTGCTGATCAGCTCTTTGGAAGAACTAGATGTGATTGAATCTTATTTTAGATTTTTATGTCTAAAATATTCCCACGTTCTCTGAAGCTGCTTTAAGTTATGCTACCAGCAATACCCCAATGTTCTCACTGCATTTTGATCTTAGAAAACCATTTCTGTATTTGCTAGTAGACCAACCAAAGCCTTGTAAATAAAAAAGCCATCACAGTGACAGTGAATATATAAGGCTGTATGTAAGGCTGCCTTATGGTGTCTGTATACAAACTTGCCCCCATTGTGTATGTATATGTGAGCAGTTGATTAATGCCCTGTCACTGTTGGCAGTTGTCTTGCAAGTGGTGACAGGGTGAGTCCCCTCTCTCTGCCACCTTCTGTTTCCAACCTCACACATCCCATCATGTTGCCAATGCCTAATCACAATATGTTCAGTTCTGGAAATAACCACAAGGGCCTCTCCTTTTTTTTTTTTTTATTTATTTTTAACTCTCATGTATATTTTTTCTTTTTTTTCTCCCCTCCCTTGCTGCTTTGAGTCCTGGTCTCTGGCGTCAAATTGTTATTTGTTCTGTCTCCAGCTTGACGCCACACCATATAGTTCCAGAAAATTGAAAATGGAAACAGTGAAAATTAATGCTTTGCCTCCCTCCAATCCCTCACCAAATCCCTGTTTCCCTCGCCCAGGCTGCGACAATTAGGCTCATCAAAAGGAGATGTTGGGATAGTGTGGATCACAGGCTAAACTCATTCACAAGCTTCCAGCATTTAATGCAGTATCAATTAAAATTTGTTTTGCTACTCAATTACAAATAATATCTTCTAGTAAAGTAAAAGAGTCTTATGAGAGCAGAATCCTCTCGCTGCTGTTACTGCCCAGCACTGGAAGAGGGCTTGAATGTCAAGACAAAACATAGGCATGGCCCGGCGGCACACAATAGCTGCTGCTCTGTCATCCAACTTGGCACAACATAAATTAGCTGCAGTTTTGACCTTGGAGAACTAGTGTTTGGCAGGGCAGTTCAGACCTCCCTCAACAACCATTAGCATCCTCCATGGCCATGTTAATTAGCTCCAATCAATCAGATGAGTAGCTGTTAATTGATTTTACCGGCAAATTGAAGACGCAACACAAAGTGTGTGTAGAAGAGGCAGAGTGCCTGGGCGTATAGGTCCCTGTCCTTGGAAGATATGAACACTTCCATCAGTGAAGGTCAGCAAGCTCACTTCTTTTCTGCTCATCCCTCCCATCGCTTCCTACCCTTCCTGTTTTTGGTGCCTAATATTTTTCTTCTACATTCTTCATGTCTGGTTTTCTTTTCATTATGTCTTTTTTCTTTCTTTTTATATTTTTTTATTTTTTTTTTTAAAACATTGATGTTAGATAAGAGCAGAAATTGTCAGCCTGTTTTAAATTTTCTCCGGCCTTGATTTTTATCTGAGGCTACTCGCACTTTAGTATTAATTAAAGTGGTTATTAAATTCTTGGCTCTCTTTATTGGTTTAATCAGTTGGCTGATAATGGAATTCATTTTCAACAAATATAACAATAAAAACATTTTTTTAAAAAATGTCTAAAATATTAATTTCCTGCATTCTGACCCCTTTGCTTCTTCCAACTTTTTAATTGAGTATCAGCTTTTATATTTCATGTGATGTTAGTTTTCATATTTTTTGGTTTACTGGTCAGAATAAAACAAGCGGTGTGAAAATGTTGCCTCGGACAATGGGAAATGA
This sequence comes from Remorina albescens, assembly GCA_034769265.1. Classification (NCBI taxonomy): domain Eukaryota; kingdom Metazoa; phylum Chordata; class Actinopteri; order Carangiformes; family Echeneidae; genus Remorina; species Remorina albescens. Next base: position 4,157,238 of record CM068478.1, on the reverse strand, counting down.
GCCAAATTTCATAATATTTGCTTTACAGAAGGCCATGCTGAAGGTTCAGTTGATCAAATTTTATAGTAGAAAACCTGCTTTTTGCGATTTCATTTGGTGAAACAGTGTAGTTACAGTTAAATGCAATATTTTGAATTGGTGCCAAAGCGTATGCCACAGTTCCTAACTTTCAATACTTTTAATCCAGAAAAAAAAAAAAAAAATTTGAGGTTGATGAAATCCAAAGTAACACTGTACTAACATCTCAAGACATTTTTTTTAAGAATATCTGCTCACTTCAACTGTATCCCCTCCTTCTTTCCATTCTTTCTTTTCGAATATTTCTCTCCCTCACTTCCCTCTTCGACATATGTTCCTCTCTCCGCCGGCTGTGCTGACGTGGCTTCCTGTCACACTCAATCCATCTCCCTCTGCTCTTCCTTACCCCAGGGATTTAGTTTTATGGAGGCACACACATACGTGCCCAGATGCACACAGTGGCCCTCACACACACCTCTGCCTGCCATTGCCACAGAGGTCAACTGCCCCTGATGGCTACTCACTCCTAGTCACTTCCTCTGAAGATTCCCACCTGAGCTCCAGGTTTTTTCTCTCTCAGCTTCTCCCCTCATTTTCTTGTCCAATACTCCGGCACCGCGGCTGTGGCTGAAAGTGCCCCAACACAGATTTTTATTATGTAGCTATATGACGCATGTAGTGAATTACTAGCAGGGAACAAACATAGAATTTATGACTTTGTGCGCTGTTTGAAATCAGCGGCCATGCGATAGCTGTCTGAACTGTCAGATCAGTATTCATGTCAGCAGCTCCGTAGGACAGATTGCTGTTGTGTTAGCTCTGTATCCATTTGACACAGGAAAACACGGAGAACAACAGCAGAAGCATGCTGGCAAATTTAATTGGCAATTGGGGTGAAGCCTCTGTTTCAACAAAGCAAGGGCAATGTTTCAAAATTGACCTGTGTTCAAAATGTTGGACGGTTTTTCTTACAGAGTCAGGAAAAACTCAACACCCTGAAAACCTGCAAATATGTTCTTTGTGAACTGGATGACGTTTGGGCCAAAAGTAATGTTGCCAGTTGAGAAAGGATGGATGTCTGTTATTGATATCAGGGTTTCTTAAAACAAACAGTTTTAGGCTGGTCTACGGAGTGGGCTTCTCTGATCAAAGACATTCATTCATTCATTCCTCTTCTACCGCTCATCCGTTTCGGGGTCGCCCTGGTTGCTGCAGCCGATCCCAGCTCACATTTTTTTTCCTATTCATTAATTTCAACAATGATAATAGAAAATAAGTCTGAAATATCCTATACAACAAACATGGGGAAAAAAGTCATGCTTTTTATGCCTCAGTGCTGCTGGCAGCTGTTGCTGGAGGCCCTCATGTTTTCATGTCGTCTGAATGAAAATATTTCAGTCCATTCTTCTGAGCCTGATATCTCAGAAGGTGCCTTTAGGAAATTGCCTCAAATTTCATACAAAACGTTCACTTGCGCTCAAGGATTGACTCAGTACACTTTGGTGTTCCGAGGTCACAGTAACCTCAGTTTTGTTTTTTGTTTTTTTTGCTCTTGAACATGATGTCTAAGGATTCCTATGATTTATATAATCATATATGTCAGCATGGTAATAAACTCCATTTTGCTAAAAAAAGGCACTTAATGTTTTTTTTTTTTTTAATCGAATTGTATTATGTAAATCTAGACATGGATTTAAACAGTCAAAACCTTGTTATATGTTATACCTCTGCCAATCAGTCCAGCTGTTAATTGTTAGCTCCCTCCCCAGTTTAGTGCCATGGAGGTAGTTTGAAATTTTTTGAAATAATAATAATAATAATTTGTATGCCACATTGACCTCAAGTGCATGAACAGATGCACTCATCACTGAAATTGAATTCTGTCCAATTTTCCTGTTTATAAAGCCGGTGTGACGAAGCTCTATATGTTGTGCAGCCGTTTGGAAAGGGTGACATCTGACATTGTAGCAAAGCAACAAAAAATGTTTTTTAATGTGAATCAATGAGCAGTTTTTGGAGACTTTGCTTAATATAGTCAAATGTAGATGGCATTCTACAACCAGTTTCTTCCCTGTCTTTACACAGGCAGTTAACTTGCAAATGGAGCTCTTTCATTCAATGCAGCAAGTGACTATATGAACCTTTTTTAAATGTTGGAAAAATCTCCTCTGATAAATCACCGTGCAGTCAAACTGATGGATCTGTGCTTTCGCTAGAACATTTCATCTCACTGCTATCTGCAGCATTTTTTTTTTTTTTTTTTTGTAAAGCTGCTCAAAATATGATACTATTCATTGTTATAGAGTATTTCTCTATAATACTGAATAGTAATAGCTAAATAAGGAACAACCATTTCTAAAGTCGGGGAAAGAAACACGCTTGAAGGAGTTAACAGTATAAAACTGCTTCCTTGGGACTGTGTAGGTGAGGGTTGATTGGCTTTGATTAACAGTTGCCTGGCAACAAACGGGACAACATATGTTTTTAGAACCTGATTCATTATGCATAATCCTGATTGATGAGTGAAAGCACATTACAACACAACACATTATATCAGTTTTTAAACTTGGTCTAATCAACTTAAAATCTGCCATGATGAAATATCCACAAATGTCCAACTCTGTCGGATAAATATAACACGTTTACAAAATACTTCTACAAAAACGGCTGAAAAAATTGGTTTCAGTTTATAACACTGAGCTGTTTGTGAGCTGACTTTAATATCTTCTTGTCTCACATCAGACATTCAAAGTCTAATTCTGTCATTCAAGATGTTGCACATAGTTTCCGTCGCTCTCACAAAAGCGTCATTGAATCAGAGATATGAACCATCTCCTCGGTTTGACCTACATTGGCCCTGTTCAGTAAAGTCTGGGCTCTTTCCACAGAGCAAAATGCAGCTTGGTCTTACAGTCCATTCAGACAGTCATAGTTATTCCTCTTTGCTTTTTGCCAAGGGTCAGGTTCTTGTCCTGTTGGAAGGTGAAGCTTTGGCCCGGGCTGAGTTACTGAGTTTTTTGGGCCAGATTCAAATCAGGGAATCTGATGTAGGGAATTTCTACATCAAACATTGGCTGGATTGAAGACAGCCTTGAGAAAAAATTTCCCTGCTTACAAAGGCTGCACGGAGGTAATAGTACACAGCTACACACAGTGATTTTTTTTTTTTTTTTTTTTTTTTTCACCAGTTATTCAGAGCAGTTAAACCAATACGAATACAATAATTTTCACCTGTCATAGAAATTGATAATCGTCATTTAAGGAGAATCATGTAATCATGGCTGTAAATGCTATTTTATGATTGAAATTGGGTGCAGTGTGTTATTTTAAAACGTTGTATAATGCAGTGGGTCAAGTTCATCCTCACCTCCTCTCCACAAGCTGAGATAATCCTGCTTTGTTTAGCAGGATCGTTACAGTCAGCCATTGAGCAGCCTGTTTGAAACAGAGCCATTGTTAAGCTTTGATCCGATTGGCAGCGCGTAGAGTGGTCATTTGGGAGAAAAGTAAAATAAACGAAAATAATTGAGCTGTTACAATGTTGTGGTCTCAGCCAGCAGAGATTTTGCTGTGAAAGACACTTTTCACTCACATTTGGTGCTTAGTGCGTTGCAATTTCAGACATTGCACGTATTAACACACTCTACAGTAGCCAGTATAGTTTTTTTTTGTGTGTGTGTGTGTGTGCGCACAAATGCAGCATAAAAAAGCCTACTGCTGCCAATTCAGCAGTAATCACTCTCTAAAAAGTGAGATCCAGCAAATATTAGACATCCACTGGAGATATAACGATCAACCTATGTATAAATTGCAAGTCAATTAGACAATTTCACCGCTGAACTGCCATTAGTCATCAGGATTAAGCGAAACGCTTGTGTACTATCTGTACTGCAATATAAAGTGTGAAATACTGATTTGGATTCATATCGACACACTAATTTTAAACTTGAGAATTGGATCACAATGTTCAATAATTCACTTTTGGTTAGTGTTGGTCAGAAGAGCTAAGTGGTACAGAGATATATGCAAACTTCCTGACTTATGATTTTCTAGTTTTATTTCTGTCCGTGCAATGAATTGGAGTCGGGGGCTGGGTGGGTTTTTTTTTTTCCCCTCGTGATGATGACATCTCTGTGGTTTAGTTCCTGATACAGATACTTTTTTCAGTGAAATGGTGTGAAAATGGTCATTTAACCTCCAAATGATAGTAGCTACAAATGGACTTTTCCTGAATAAGTTCTTGTCTGAGATTTTAAAGTTTTCAAACATGCAGCTGCTGACACTTTTCTGGCCGTAGGGTTTTGGCTCCTCTTTTTGCTCCGTTTGGATCTTGACCAAATCTATTTCTAAAGAAATAGCTGATTCAAGCTGGCTGGATGCTGCTATGGGTTCATTACCCAGATGCTAATTTTGTCTCTCTTTTATGTGGGCAACTAGAGTCCATAGGAATTTTTGTGCAGGAAAAGGTTTTCTATTGTTGGACAGTTGGACAGAACGGCAGATAATCATACACACAGGAAATATGTCAAGTTGAAACGATGAGCTACAAGCAGCTAAAAGGCTCCATGGTGAACATTAATGTAGATTATAGAAAATGCAGGTAAATGTCCTTTGGATGTAATGAGACAGTGAGACTCTGGACTGTTGTTTGGGTCCATAGATGCAACTCGGCCTTTCAGTTTGTCTGCAGCTCCTTGTGCACCCTCTTCGAGTTTGTTAGCCAATATGAATATGCTGGAGAAGGAGGAAATATAGACCGCGTATTGTAGTCACACTGAGGCAAGCTACAGAGAGACGGATCTCTCAGGTACTTGTGTGGCAACTCTCCTGGACTGTTTGACAATCTACCCGTTGTGTGTGCAGTTTATGACTCAGGCAGGGTACGTGCCATGTGTTCATCCTCTTTGCCAAGTCTTGGGGTTTTGGCTTTAAGGGATGCCTTTTCTGACTGGTGATTTCCCGACTGGATAATGACAGCTTGTATAGTGACGGATAACAGAAGTCTCTGAAGTGCGTCCTCACAGCCTATCTGTAGCTTCGTCGCCAGCGGAGGAGTTAGAAAGATTTTTTTTAGAGGTCAAATTTCATCTCTCCGCAGAATATTTCAGCTGCATTAGCATATAAATGTGCTCCTTGTGAGATGCATGTTTAATATGAGTGCGATTTAAAAGTATAATCATACACAAAGTGATGATGTGGCAGTGAATGGCACAAACACAAAACAGGGGAGGTGTACCAATGAGCTTTACCAACCGCTTTTTGTGCAAACCTTTGTGTTTGTATGTGTGAGACAAAGGATAGTGTACATAAAGTGTTTGTAGAGATACAGTGAGCTTATGTGTGACTCTGCACTTGCCTGCCTGTGTGAATGACAGAACAATCAGCTGTGGCCTCAACAGGAGAAATATAGACACCATTACTAACCTGCAATCTCTCCCCGCTCCTCTCCCCTCTCTCCCCCCTACCTCACCTTGCCTCAACCCCCCCCCCGCCATCAGAAACCAAAGCAGAAAGACTGGCATCCTCCTGATGGCTTCATCCTGGGCCTGTGGACTCTAATCCTCCTGGTGTTTTTCAAGACCTACGGCGTAAAGCACCTCAAACACATCTTCTGAAGTCGCAGCATTTTCACAGGTGGATTCCTGAAGACATGAAGCTGCAGACCAGGAGCTTTTTGCTGAAGGAGTCCTGGAAGGAAGGTGCAGTTTGTGAGAGGCTTATTTTCCTGAAAACATTAAGAAGATGAACGGCACCATAACAGCTTGTTCACATACTGTGTGATCCTGTTGGTGCCTCTTTTTTTTAAACTTGGGAATGATTGTTTTCTGTCGATGAAATGTAAACAGTTGCGTGATATTTGAGACAGGAAAGGGAGTAGAAAGGACAAATACTTCAAAGCTCCAACTCTGCATGGGCACATGAGCGGTACCGCCATTTATAAATGTTTGCTTAACTGTGTCTTTTTGAAAAGGACTTAAACTTGTATATTTATTTTTTTCAGCAAAAAGTTCTGTTATGTCAAGCCGTTGCATAATTGAGTTGATTTGGTTATAAATGCACTGTATAGAGTCTGCAGATAAGAATTAAATTTATTTTCAAGAGCGTGCTGCTCTGCATATTTCAGCAGCAGCAGCAGCCTTTTTGTTTAAGTGCTACTCAGAATGTCCACTCAGTCAGAGTAGGAAAATGGGGGACGAGGGCAGGCTGACTGGTTGTGAGTGGGCTGTGGAGAGATTACTATTTAATGTCTTCCCTGTCCATATACATTACACCTCTTGACCGTCATATCGTGCTTGTGAGGGATAACAATTGCACATAATCCCATTTCATGTGATGGACCCATCCACTTTCCTATTCACCAAATTGCCCTCCCTGTGGAAACATCCATTAGCTCCCCAGCCTTGTACTCCGCTGATTGTATTCTGGGTGATGGACAGCCATTTCCCCGGCCATTCTGTGTCTCACACTACAGCATTGATAAGTGAGTGATAACCAAGTAAGCTGCCAGCCGTCCCAGATGAATCTCACCATGCTGGGATGTGTTTTCTTCCCCCCCCCCTGAGCTTTCTCTCCATTTGCAACCACCCTGCATTAGGCTCATTGTTGGGGGGAGTAACTGATGCTCAAAGCATTTGAATTGAACCGCTGGTAGTTTATCTTTGCTTGTCAGCGCCAAGGACCACCCATCAGGTGTGCATTGCTACTCCCCCTCATGTCTGAAGTGCAAAATAGATGGATTTAGAAACTATAAGTATAAGAAGGCAGCTTCTGTGTCAGCCACCAAGTACATTTTCTTATGCATTATTTATGCAACGCTTATTTCCTCTTCCTTTTCCCTTCCTGTTTCTTATTTCCTGCAATCTCATTTTCCCCGTTCCCCTTTTAGAGACTGCAACCACATTTTATTTCCTCAATTGGTACGATTTCCATGCTCCAATTAAAGATGAAACATGGAATCAAAAGGAATACATTTGTCTTTAACTACCTTTTTTTTTTTTTTTTTTTTTGAAAGGAAATTGAGCCTCCTTAATTACTCTGCAATGCTGTTTAAAGCTGAGATCTGCTTTTACTGTGACATCCTTGAAGGTATGCCTGGTAGAGTTGATAGTCTAATCTAATTTTATACCACAAAGGCATACTTGAAATTGTGCTTGAGTTGACTTACACACCTGCTCCGTTGTTCTCTTGCTGGAAACATTTCAAACAACCCTGGGTGATTCTTGAAAGCAGCTTCCTTTCCATTCCACTCTTGTATTTCAAAAAGACGTGGTAGCAAATGAATCCAGACCTCTATAAACAATCAGTGTGTATATCAGGTTGGAAGCACATACGATCAAAATTAAAACCAGGCTATCTCAGATGGATTTGTTTGTTCTTAAACCCACTTCAAAATTGACTTCATCGCCGCTGAGCTCCTCGTTCCCATTTTAACGCTGGCAGATGAATTGAATATCTACGTTTCGCTGTGGTGATATGCTTTCCCACCTTATCTGTCACCATAGTTTTTTATTTTTTATTTTACTATAATAAAGATCAGTGTGTGTCATCCTTCTGTGACTGGGAGAAACCAATCACAGAACAGTATCAGAGCAGCCCCCCCCCTCCAAAGAGGAGCGGGGGAGCCGGGCTGAGGAGTCAGGATGATCTGAATATGTCACACAGGTTGTTCAAACAACGGATGGTGCTGCTGTTCGCCACCGAGCACACACGTGCACCGTGTGTCTTTAGAACCGGTGCGTCGACATTAGCCCCATGTGGCAACTTGCTAAATGTAATGATTTATGCACAAACAGCCATGAGCATACACATGGTGTGTGGAGACGTGGAGCGGGTGCACTTGACAGGTTGTCCAATTTCCATGGAAACTCTGGATTTCCCTCTGCTTGACTGTCACTAAGTTTTTGTAATGTCAATCACTCCCAAGAATGATAATAGTAATTTTAGCAGTCACACATTCTCATTCTCATATGCAACAATAGCTTTGGCATAAATCAAGCTCAGCAGCGCTCACTTCCTGTATTTTTAAATTGAACATTTATTTTTTCGAAAACTGTGAATAAGAAGACTAAAATAAAGGAGAGGCGAGAAAAGCTCACACTCTGACATTCGCTTGGGCAGAAATCCCAGTAATAAATATGAACAGCTTCCATCTCTCTGTCCAGATTGCTTTGTTTGAGATTCATTCATTTATGCAAAGTAGATTTTACACCAAAAATAAACTAAGAACGCAAAGAGAATTCAAATGTAGAGCTTCTTGATATAAATGACAGTTGTATCATAAACACAAGAAATTATTTGGATACGTTCAGCCCATTGATAAAAAGACTGAAATTGTCTGAGCTTGGAGTTGGTCCTTTTACATCCAAGACTGAGGTCTTTGTCAACAAGATAGCCTTCAGAAATGTGAACATCTGGTTGAACAATTGGTCAAATTCTTTCAGGAAATAGAATTGCAATAGGATTTGAAAGCTCTCTCTCTCTCTCTCTCTCTCTCTCTCTCACTCACTCTCTCTCTATCTGTCTGTTTGTCCGTCATTTTATTTGTAGTAGTTCAAAATATAAATCTCAAACTGCTTTTATCAATAAAAATACATTTGATGGATTAAATAATTTCAGTTAAAAAGAGTTCAGTTTTACTCAAAGAAAAGACCCTTGGATGAATTAGTATGGTAATTAAACAATTTTGTGTTTCCTGACGCAGACAGTGATTGCTGGCGATGATTTGTTGGGAGATGGTATACGTAAATTAAATTAAATTTGCTGTGATGGTGTGGTGCACTGCGTGGAATCGGCAGCAATTAACCTGTAGTGAACACTGTTACGTTGGCCTTCGTGGTGGGGAAGCTTATCAACTTGAATTTGAAATCTGAATTAAAAGAATGAACTAATACGTATCCATTTTTGTCTCTTAACAAGGTCTGGGTTGCTTTACATTCATTGATTGTGTCATTAATAATTATCCTATGATATTCTTAATTGAACAGAAAACTTGCTTATGACAGAACAATTTGTTGATTTCTCTGAGCAGAGCCGTCTGCACTGAGAAATTAGCCCTAGTATAATAATAAGTGTTCATTTGAAAGTTCAGTTGTTTTCTGTTTCTTTACCAAGTCAGAAAATTCAGGAATCAGCCACATAATTAAAACCAGTTACCTGGACTGATGTTTCGGCTGATTTGAATAATGAGCCATCAATCCTCTGCATATTAAGTACAATTTATTGATCTGGTCAAAGCTTGGCTGTCCAATAACTGATCACCCTCGGTTTGTCTTCATCTTCCTCTAATGTTTCCTTGATCTACCCTCAGGTGGTGCAGAGGCAGTCCTATTTTCCAAATAACAATAATTGTCCCGGCGCTCAGTGACGAACATGGAAGCGGTCAGGGATATATTTGCAGCTCTGGGGTGTAATGAGGAGACCCCACAGCGCTTCCTGTCTTTCATTATTATTTCAGTGTGACACAGCCTGATGCCACCAGCAGAAATGGAAAAGAGATTGAAAAGTAAAACTGAAAGCTGCCATCAGTGGAGCACAAAGGTGAGTCACTGTCCTCCCATCCCCTTCACACCGTCTGTGTTTCATCTTCATCCCTCGGGGCAGCTGCCTACAAACAGAGAGGAAACACACACATTCATTTCACCACTGTCTTACTTTTTAAATATAGAAACAGCTGAACTTCAGCCAAGTGATTAAAAATGATTTTATTGAGTGAAATGAGGTTTATTATTATGTGCAAAAGGAAAGAAACAGATTAACGTCAGCGCTTACACGATCAATTAGTAGAGCACGAGAAAATTAATCTGCAGCAAAATGCGGTTCATCAGCTAAAAGGAATTGTAGGTAATGCATCCTCCTGCCAAGAGTTAAAAATGATACCACTGTCATGCCTGTACAGTAAATATGTAGCCAGTCATCTTAGTTTAGTATAAAGATTGGAAAAATGGACAAACAGTCCACCCCAATCCATCCAAAGGCATCTAAAAACCATCTGCTTTAAATATCACCAATTAATACATAATAATCACACTGAGATATAAAAACACCATTTAGACGTTAAGAAGAGGTAAAGAGCCAGAAAATGTCAAACAGGGAATTCTTGCATTTAGGCTTTTAAGTTCATTTAGTAATACTTTTATACTGGACAGACATAAAAGAAGCCTCTGTGTTTTCACTGAACGCTTGGCAAGAAAGGGAATAACTGTTTCCCAAAAGGTGAGCAATTCCTCTAAGTATCTTATCAAGGGAAAAAAAAAGTTAAATGTTTCCCCAGTTTCTCCACTCAAGTATTTATTTTTCATTTAGTTTCACCTTTAGAAATGTTCAGATAGGCTGCCGTGTCTGCTTAGTATCACAGTAAATGGAATATTTTTGGGTTTTGGAAATGCAATTTAAATTGTCACCTTTGTCTCTGGGCGGTTTTTACACATATTTGCTGTTTTCTGACATTTTCTAAACCAACGGATTTATTGGGAATGGAAGAAATGAGCAATTGCAGCCCAAAATAACATACTTGTTTCAGTACAGATTTAATTAGGCAGGAACTTTTGCTTATGACATTGATAATAAATACAATTGCACACAGCCATTCACAGATGAGTCAACATCTCTGGAAAACACACACACACACACATATCTTGGTCTTTGCAACAGTACAAAGACAGCATCACTCACAATCAGGCGATGTACAGTAGCACCACTCCTGCAGTTGCTGAAGTGTGAAAAGCAATCATGTCCTTATCTCCACTGAAGAAACATGATGTGAATCCTATTTATCTGACCCACAGCATCTGTCCTCTCATTACTCACATTAGAGATGTGGGCAAAACCAGCAGGGACTCAAAATCAGGATGTGTCATTAAGGTAACTACACGTCTCATCGCTTTCTGACACCTGATTCCCATTCAGAGGAGGAGAGGAGTATAAAAACGGAGGATCTTGGAGGGAGGGAGAGGAGCAGAATGCTTGTGGCATACACTCTGCCTAATGATGTGAGAGTGCACACGACATGAAATCAAGAGTGACGGATCACGTACACGATTCAACAAAAATAGAAAAACGCTGTGTTCCTCCAAACTCTTGGCGATGTGATTCAGGCTCAGAGAGGCAGCAGCGGATGAGTACAGTAGGATGGATGCAACTGCTGCGTCCCTGCTCTCGATCTTAATCTCCCACTATTCTTGTGTGACATGGCTGTGCATTTATGCGGAAATCCAGCTTGTAGCTATATAAATCGCACTATTAACTGGCGACAGGAGCCCACCAAGCCTTGTAATACATATGTATGGGGGGGCCAGAGGAGGCGCACACGCATGAGATAAAGCCTCAGTCAATATTACACACTCGTCTTTCAGCCAGGAAATTCTCATCGCTAAAGTTAAACTTGTGGGACCTCTTTTAGTGAGCTTACAATGCACATATTTGATCTGCACTGCAAAATGAAAGTCAAGGAAGTGACTCATATCTCTCTTTTGAATGAGTTTGATTCTTGATACGTGTCACAAGAGTGCAAAAATTATCACAGAAATTGACATCCTCAATCTGTGAAGGCCGCAGAAGATGACTGAACAGGGATCATAAATGAAGTGGCCGTATTATTATTCAGCACAAGCTGCTCTGCAGCATTACATTGTTAGATTATGGGCATTGTAATGGTAGTTTATTTCAATAGACTGTCAGCCTTCATCCAGCAGAGGCTTTGTGGAGAGCCTGACTTGTATCCCCTGTGCCTCCTCCGGTAAACATATACATACAAGCTCACACATGTGCACAAAGACCGGGGGGGGATCAACAGTAAGACAATGCATGCATTGACAATGGAGTGTGTGAAGATGTTGCCTTCTTGTGTAACTTTGCTTTACAAGGTTTCCAGAAAAGCGCAGTAAAGAAAACACACTGCTGGAGGTGCAGTGGTGGAGCTGCAGAGGTGGTCCTAACTAACTGTCCAGCAGGATCAACAAGAGTCAGTGTTCATCTGTGGTGACAATTTTTTTATGCCTACTTCATGTTTTCATCTTCCTGTTAAAGGTCCAGGATCTCACCCTCAGTTCTTCTGACATGAATCTCCACAGTGTGCTAATTTCAGCCCCAACCCAGATCACATCTTCTGGGGGACCGTAGGTGCCACTGTCCCCATTCCCTCCAGCGTCCAGTTGGCTGGCAGAGGCGGGGGGCTCCAGTCCGGCTGGTAGAAGTGGATGTCAAACGTCCGTGCCCATTTGGCAAAGACTCGTTTCTCTGTGATGAAGCGGTGGTGGCTGCCCCGCCGGCCACGCTCGTGGGAAATGTACATGGCACACTCGTCTGGACCACGAGGCTCGTAGTAGTGGTAGGGGACAGAGTGATGCTGAGGCTCCCTGCAGGGATGGAGAGGGACATGAGCGACAGGTCAGATCTAAGAAACACTTTGAGTCACTTCACTTTCACACGACGGGGGACTGATCTGCACCCTGACTCTCTTTACAGGGATGTGCAGCCAAATTCAGGTAGATTAAAAAATCTTTTAAGTCTTTAGTTTTGTTTTTTTTGTTTTTTTTTAATTTCAAATACACAAATCTGTATTTTGCACAGGTTGTGATAACATTGTGTTGTGTGAACTGCCAAAGAGCTGGTTCTGAGTTTTTGGGGGACCAGAAGAGAAGACATCTTTTTGGAAGGTAAACAGACAAGACATACAGAAATTTCAGATTGTGAATTAAACTAGCAAATATCTATTGCTGTCTATGTATCTGCACAATAATTAGCTTGTTTGACTATATTTTTAGTTGGTCAATAAAGTTTTGTGGTCTGTAGATGGTTAAATTGTGATAGTTAATAGTATTTAAAATATTTATCATTGCAGCCAAAACTCTCATTTTAATGAGTGGAGCAGAAGAAACTCCTAGAAAGTGACCGCGACAGATGAACACGCCTCCTCATGCCCATAGTTCACGTGTCCTGCACAGCCTCCATCACTGATATTGACACCAGTCATCAAGAATCAGCAGGTAATAACTCAAAACTGAAAATATGCATTCACAGAGGTATGTATATGAGTTAAATGGGATAAAAGGTTCTGAATGAAAGACATGTTTGGCCAGTGGAATCTCACAAAGTGTATAAAAACAAGAGCTGTTTTCAGTGGGCTGCTGTGACAGCATCACTGACTCAAGGTTGTCACGTACATTTGTAGTAACGCTCCGGTTGTACTTAAATACTGAATCCATTCTCCCACCCATATCTTCTCTTCCTATCATATTCCTGTTACATTAAATCCATATACATGCCTGTATACTTTTGAAACACTGTGTGTGGGGATTTCACATCATGTGGTTTGCTCTTCCAGATCTTAGCTACCACACAGTGAAAAGATTTGAAGCCAGAAGTGTCTTTTCAGTGAACTTTTTCAGAATTGTTCCAAGGCATCACATGGACACAGAAAGATGGCCAAAATTTGATGTGTATTCTAATAGACTGTGAAATAGTGTCCTGATGGAGCAGAGGAGAAAATGTCTTCCCAAACCTGCAGCAGTCTGGTCGTACTATAACTGTAAAAAAACATCCCTGTATGTTCTGGATTTAAGATTTCCTGTAGGTGTCTCCCATGTTTGTTTCCTAAATCGGAAATTGCAACGCTAATGATGATGCTAATGACTCTGACAGCATAGTTCAGGTACAACTGGACCTCTTTTACTTCAAACTGAGTAGGTCCTTGACTTTTGTGCTTCTTAATTCAGTTAATCTTCCTTCCTTCCAAGATTTCTCAGAGTAGCAGATAACACTGTTTGCACTGCGTTCTTTGATCTGCCTGTCAAGCGATATCGCAGATGCCACTGTATTATTAATGAGGCAAATCATTCTCTGCGTTTCAGCATTTTCAGCTGCACCAATACACATCTACATGTATAGTTCTACATCCTCATAAACATTATTGCCCAGTAGACTAGATTTTGCTTCCAATTATATTTTAGTATGGCCATTCCACATTCCTCAGGGCACCAGTCGTATGTAATGGGGGTCACGCTGTGGGTCACACTTTTGCTGCAGCAAATTCCTTGTTTGTGCAAACTCAAATAAATTTTTACGTTATTTTTGCAGAGAGAAACAAATTGATCTCAGTGTCAAGAGAATAATTTTGTGTTTGTTTTGCTCAAAATGCTTCGATAACAGTGAATGAAAAAGTGTATATGAAATCAGGATTGTTATTCCAGGACAACTGGTGGTCTCTTATGTGCAGACACTATAGGTTGTGAATCGAACTCTTTATTCTCGTCTCAAGAGACATCAAATCACATTTTCTGAGCCTCTGGGAACACAATATCTGCAGTCAGATACAGGCGGATAGTTGTTTTCTACTTTCTTTGTCCAAATGTCGCTCATAGGTGTTTTACATTTGGTTAAACTTTTGATAAAACCCTCCGTTCATGAAGTGTTTTAGCGGTCGAAGGTTTATAGCTAACTGAGGGGATAGTTTCATATCATCCCCGACTCTCTCGGCACATACTCACCGTAAAATAAAAAGAGTCAAAAAAGTAAGCTTCAACACTGCAAAGGTGAAGTTTGTACAAGGCCAGCCAAGTCATCACCAACACTGTCATTCACATCAGTTCTAGTTTTCAGATATGTTTTCTTTAAAAGAAAGGGAAATGTGGCATTTTAAAATAAATGTGGGCAGCAGCAGCTTAACAGCGTGAAAAAGTATTCCTGTGAGGTTGAAAGAGATAGAGAAAGGAGGTACATAAAACAAAGAGGAGAGAAAGGCATCAAAACAGAAATTTCAACCAGATATCTCTGATGAAATATGCTTTGATGCATCAACTTTCATGTCAATAAAGCATATTTGACATGATTTCAGAGAGAGAGAGAGAGATGGTTTTTAAAATTCTCAGTCGGGTCACATCCAGTAAGATCTACAGACTTCACTTGTTACGTGAACTAAAGGGGCTGCTAAGTATCAGCTTAACCCAGCAACTGCTGGAAGGAGCTGGGAGGTGTTGCCAGATGACATGTGAAGCGTGCTTTCTTCAAATTGATGCAGCACAGCGACAGAGGGGTAACACTCTGACCTGCAGACGTTTGTGTGTGGTTCTGTCCACACTGTAGTGTTACAGTTGTGTACAAAATGCTTTGTACATTAATATGGTCGCTTTTAAAAGTTTAATTTTAACATCACCACAAAGTCGCTTCTAATAATGTTGACATGTAAAGAAGGTGGCCAAAGTAAATCCTGTGTTTTTTAATGAGGATATTTTGGAGCAAATCTCTTTTTAAACACTAAATCAGCGGAATACAAACCCTGAAAAATGAGTCAGGTCTTTTATGAAAAGGTCAACATACTGCTGCTCAAAAATTCACCCGGCTCTAACGGCAAAAAAGGTGTTTAGTTAAGCCAAAAGGAAATAACCCAATTAGCAAAAAAAGTATGACTGATCGCCTGACCAAAATATTAGTTTACCTGCCATCTGTTCATCTGTTCAAGGCTCACACTTTTTGTTAGCTGTTGTACTGGAACCCGCAACAACAGAAATATATTGCGAGTCCGGTTTATCTCTTAACATCTAGTCACAATCAGTCAGCAACAAATATCATGAAAAGTGAGTCACTGAAGTAAAAACAGAACCTCATTTAAGTGTGTTTCAGTGCAGAGAAGTGTGTATCTCTGCATTGAGTAATCCAAACCATGACAAGAGGACAAAAAGGGTTAAAAAAAAAAAAAAAAAGTAGCATTTTATTGTAAATGCAGCTGTAGTTTGTCTGGATTTCAGGGGAGAAACTCTGTTGTCATTGTCGGAGAATCCATTGTGTCTCCGTCCATTGTTGGCTGTTTTTATTGATAGCACATCTGTGGCATGGGCGCTGAATGGGAAGTGAATAAGATGCTGTGGGAACATTGTATGCAGCAGCAAAATCAAATAAAGCCAAAATGGAGAGAGCCAAAGGAGACAAAGCTTGACTGACACCAGCTTAAGTAGTGTAGCAGGGAATTAGACCAGGTGAGTCCAGGCTCCCCGATGACCCGACTCCATCCTCCAGGCTCAAAGCTGTTTTCTTCTGTCAGTAGAAAGTGCCCCCCCACTGCAAACTGAACCATTTCTGCTTTGCCCTCTCAGCCTTTAAATGCACAGAGAAACGAAAATTGGCGTGGAAGTCATGGAACATCTCGTACACTTGCCTTAATTTAAATGTTCTTTCCTGACTCGTTTAAGCATTCCACAAACATTTCCATACACTGACATTTTATTTATCAGCTGCCTGAATATTTTCACAGATCTAATCTTTTATGTCAGGGGGCTGTTCGGCACCTCCGTGAATTTGGATACACTCGAAGCGACCACATGCAGAGCTGCGCTTTAAAAACTCCTGCTGAGGAGCTCACAAAGACGTTTTACATGCAGCTCCACCGTCTCACCTGCAGAAGTCAGGGGCGACCATGCCATAGACATTGATCCTATCACACAGCTCCAAGGCGATGGTCATAGTGAACCAGCCGGTGCTCAGCCACGAGTTTGATATTCTCCTGCAGAGCAGGAGGAGGAGGAGGGGAATGGGGAGAGATTGAGAGAGAAAAGACAGTTAGACAGATGGATTACATGTGTGGGAGACCACAAGGATGAAAACTGCAGCACTGGATTTAAATTTTTTTTTTTTTTTTTTTTTTTTAAATGTGATTACCGGGGTAGATAATCAGAAAATCAGATTTTGGTGTATTATGGCAGAGAAAAGATTTATCTAAATCCAGAGGTCGATCTTCCTTACTGTGAGATCATTCAGTTTCCCACACTGCTTCATTAAAATACAGATCCATCCCACATATCGACTGATTCACATGAACTCTGTCAAATAATCAAACCTTTAATCAGAAAGTAGCCCTCGTCTGCAAATGACATGGCTGAACCATCTGCCTGCTTTCACAGTATTTCCTTTTTCCACAAGCTAGAAATAAGAACCCCCCCCCCCCTTTTATATATATATATATATATATATATATATGTTGTTGAAATGCTATTTACGTTGCATGAGAGTCTCTAAATCTAAATGCCCATCAGAGCGATCTGTCTCACAGGATTCCTGTCTGATGAAAAATAGTCTGACTACATGCATTTTTTAAGGATTCCTTGCTGGTTTTTGGCAGATTTGATCGGCTCCAAGTCATGAAACTTGCACAGTTTCTAAAGGATCAGTTAAAAGAGAAAACAACTTGAATCAAAGAGAAACAAAAATTACTGACATTTCTTTTTTCTTTTTGTTTTTTAAAGCAAAATACATCATGTCCTATTGAGAGTTGACTGAAATCTGTGGTGATGCTTCACTGTGTGAAATGTTAATATGGTTGTAGTATAAAGAAATACCTTTGGGATATTTCTTTTTTTTTTTTTTTTTTAATGAACGACTTGACATTTTTGTCTTGCTGATGTTAGATTAGCATTTTAGCCTAACATCCTGATCTGAGCTGCAAGTGTAGCTGCAGATTCTTGGTCTTGCCTTCACAATGTAGCCGTAACAGAAACTTTCATGATGCTGATCCCTGGCTCGTTGGCCGGCAGCCACAGCCATAATCACTGCCAAGCACTGTCAAGCAGGGGGTTTAGCTGCTGTGGTCCAAGGCATTTTTGGAACAATCAATATTCATTTATAAATTAGTTTTAGTGAAAGAAATAAAAAAAAATAATCGGAGCTGCTCTTGTTTCACGTTGTGAAGATATTCGAACAGGAGCTGATGTAACAAGTTTACAATAAAAGATTCATCAGGGATTTATTTGAACCCTTCGGCTGAATCTCTTTCTCCTCCGACTGCAGCACAGCTCAGCCTCGGCCTGACTGGGGTGGCAAATGCTGACCAGTATGCATTCATGGCTCCTTTGGAAATATTAACTAAGCCGATGGAGGTACAAATTAATGCATTTATTCAAATTGTTCCAACGGGGTCGTTTGCTATGCTGCAATTTACCAACAACAAGCTGCTAACAATGTGGAAAGATTTATTTAAACACACACACACACACACAAAAAAAAAAAAAAAAAACAGTAGAGGGAGGTAAAAAAATCTATCCTACTTAATGCACATCAGTTACATTAAATTAACGTCCTTATTCAATAATTACAGACGTGGTGGTGCCACGGGCAGAACTTTTACACCAGTAAATCTGCCACATTAATTTAGAGCGGCAGGTGGCTTCAGCAGTGCGTGAACTTTGGAGTGGCCTACTTTCCTGCATTAATTAGTCATAAATTGTGATCCAATCACCATCTCAGACGTGTAAACAGACACAATGTGCTTCAGCTAATAAAGCAAACTATCATATTTTTTTCTCTACTGTTCGTCCTCCAGAATGACTTCAGCTCAGGTATATTCTTACAATCTCCTGCGTTCGCTCATGCAGGATCTTGAGCTTTGATTCTCTAACCAGCAGAGACTCTAACTAATGATAATATGGGTTGTTTAACATTTAAGTTATCCATCTATAGTATTCAGACCAGAAGAGAAGGAACATAAGCTGACAGACGTGTTGCTGTCCAGTTTTATCCTGGCCTTTGGAGTAACTTTATTACTCTGCAGATCACCTGTTTGAAACAAACTGAAGGTAAACTTGCTCTCGGGAATGCAGTACAGTATCTGAATAGCTGATAAAGTTTGCCTGGATGATTTAAAACCATCCGGGTTTAAAGGCAGCCGAGCAGTTCGAATACCTGATCCTCCTCCTTCCCCTGATTTCACCTCGGATATGATTGTTTCTCAGTATATAGTGGTGGTGCATGTTCTTCCCAAAGAATCCAACCTCAGTTTCATCTTTCCACAAAAGATGGTGTGGCTTGATAAACTTGTATAGGATGTTTTTGGTGGCTTCCTCCATCATATCCTGTACATCCATGGTCTGTGTGGTTGAGATAAAGCTGCTAACCGGCTCCAGCGGTTCCTTTCAGTCATTAGCTGAGCTGAATGCTGGACACAGGCAGTTTGTGTGGCTGCGGTCTGATGGCCATCTAAACTCTTTGAAATTACTCTGTAATCCTTTCATCTCTATGCAAATCAACATTTCTTCTGAGGTCTTCTTTTTCAGATCAACATTTTTACACCAAACCTCCAATTTACTTCTGCTGACTGAACTCTAGTTTTGGTAACTCCTGACTCCAGTCAGTTTAGCTCATGTCATTAGCCGGGGGGGGGTCAAGCACATTGTTCCAACCTACGCTGAGAATATTTCAACAATGCATTCAGCGTGGGCAAGAACAATATAATGATTTCTGTGCTATCGGTTAAAATTGAAAAGTTTGAACCACATTAATTTCATTGCAATCAGCGCTGTTTAATTTTGCAGAAAATAAGCTGAAGCACAAAAAGAAGAGAAGTGTCAGACTTGTCTTTGCTTCGTCAAACGGCAGAAAAAATGAACACTGATTGGGGGGAAAAAAAGATTTTGACAAGGGCTCCTTTTTCCCCTCATATTTTGGCAAGTAAAACGATTGACATTTAATAATGAACATAACGGACGGACAACTCCTTTTTGTTGTTAATTGAAAGTGTCAGAACTGCATTAAACAGGATTAATTAAGTCAACATACAGAAATTCATGACAATCCATCTAATAGTTGTGGAGGTGGATTAAAGCATTGAATGACTGAGGATGGTAAATAAGTTATTTTTCATTTCAATTAGACTCTTGACACTTTAAAGTTGGCAAATTACTTATTTATCTTAATATTTCTGCAGATTTTTTAATCTTCTCTTTACATGTATATATTCTTTTAAATGATCACATTCTGTTTTCAGAAAGCTTCTTACTGCCTCTAGTCTGTTCCACACACACATCTACACCACCCGGCTGGGAGTTTTAGTCTGCTAGTTAGTGGAACAAAAGCTCAAGCCTGATAAGAAAAGGCTCGACAAGAACAACCAGTCACCTTGACACAGAGCTCGGCTCCGGCTGATGAGGCTGACACATCTGGAGTGAACGGTTTACCCCGATTTTTGAGAAGGTGTTGAGACTCTTTCTGCAATTCTTTCACAGAGAGAACAGTGCAGAGGAAAAAGCTTGAAAAAAGGCCTGTACAGCATTTTTATTTTGCATCTCCCTGAAAAGCTGCAAGGAGGGGAGGAAATGTTGGCAGAATGTTGACGGGGATTAGGCGGCGTTCGTTATAGACAAAACCCTGGACTGTAATTAAAACGTCCTGTTCTGTGTCGGGCTGCTAAGGTTTGTGTCCACACCTCGTTGTCTTTTAATTACAACCGGTGCCATGCTTCGGGCTGAAAGTAAAATCTCAGGAAAATCTTTTGTTTTGGCGTTCACTGAAAGAATTATAGTAAATTTGGTTTGGAAGTTTTTAGTAAAACTTCTCAAATTCAATTAGCTTGAATAAGATTTGAAAAGCACACGTGTGATTTGTTAGTATGTGAGCATGAATGTAAGTTCTTTACACAGAAATGATGAAAAAAAAAAGATTTTCACTGCGTTCAAATCTCTAAAATACAATAGTCCAGCTCACATGCCACTGTTGGCACATTAGCATGCTACTATGTTGTTGGTGCAGCTGCAGGAAAAATGACATTCAGTCCTGTATTTTAGCAGACAGCCAGTACTTACATTTATAAAGAGCTGTATATTTATATGAATCACTGTCGATCTGCACCATTATTGTCATTTTCTATGTGTAGAAGGCAAAACTGTGAGAAAGTCGTGTGCATGTCAATGAATGTTCCTCCACTGTTGTAATTTCTGAGCGTATTTTAAAGAGAATAAATGCCCAGCAGGAAATTAGACACGGAATTAAAATGGCGGATGGTAAATCTAGTGTACTTTATATTCCGTTTGTGTTAAATATGACGTTGATTTCGGACAAAGCTGTCGTTTTTTTCCTCACTGTTTGTTGGAGAAATGTGTGTACAAACGGTCAGCTCCTGCTGTGTGTCTGTGTTTCCAAACCTCTGGCATCAATCCCTCCTCCACACTGAGTGACAGTGAGATGAATAGTAACATTGCGCCTTTGTGCAACTTTCATCTTTATCAGAGTCATGCAACAAACAACAGTGTCGATCCAAAGTGGGGCTACTGCAGCCGTAGTGCAGATTTCTCATTTTCTTTTACGACAGGAGTCAGGTTGTCTGGTACATGTTGATTTGTTGTGATATGCAAACACAGCCGCTGGGCTTTAATGTGACAACAGCCCCCTGATTCAACCACACACACATGCATACAGATACACACACACCTTGAGCAAGTTAGAAAACTTGTAAAGCTCAAAGCGCAGCTTTTAGCCATCCAGCACTCTGTGGTGGATGTTTGGAGGTCTTTGTCAGGATGCATACCACCAATCTCACTTAAGAAGTGTTCTTCATTTCGTTGTTTATGAACATGCTGATGAATAATGTGGTGTGAAATGTCAAGCTCTTAGCTTCAATGGCTGTCTTTTAAAAGGACTCGGGGAAAAAAAGCTGCGAGTAGGAAGATTTATTCCTTTGAAGGGGAACAGAGCCGTTTCCTTCTGTTCGCGGTTAGGGTCTGTAAAATTGAGTAAAAGCAGTTATGTGATGAATAGTTTAATTGTGTGTTGTTCTATGAGCCTTGAAATCTTATTTTTTATAAAAAAGGTGAGATGATATTCAGCGCTGGTATTCGTAAAAAAAAAAAAAAAAAAGATGAGTGCCTTTAAAATAACAATATAAGAGAACAACTCAATCAAGCTGGTTGGGGAAAAAAACATCATCTCACTCTGGAGGCAGCGACAGATGAACATATAGTCTGCAGCTTTAATTAAAAACAGAAGCTGGTGATATCTTATGGAGCTAATGGCTGATATGAAAAATGTCTCACGATGATTAAATGAATTAGCCCAATGTATATTCATTTATATTGTGTGATTTAGTTTTTCCTTTCGTGCCTCCTTCATTTGAAACACCTCCAGGTAGATCCAGTTTAAGGTTTATAGCAGACATGTTCAATAATGTTTAGAGGTACTTCGATGTTTACTTCGTTGTTTGTATTGATTTTTAATTAAGGCACATTTTTGTCTAAGGCCATCTGTATCTTCTTGGCAGCCCATGGTGCTTTCAGTCAGATCACAGCTCCCTTTCCAGTTAATCTTTTTTTTTTTTTTTTTTTTTACCCGTTACATTCCTCAAGCCCTAAAAAGGCTTGACCCTTGTTTGGAAACTCTTTTCATGCATATTTTTCTGCTAATACATCTTCTCTGATGTTTCTTCCTCCGCTGGGGAAGAAACATCCTGCTCCAGTTTGCTTTTTATTCTCTTTGCATTTTGTCAAGTTTTCCAACATTTTCTCATGGTGGTTGTCGGGTACTTGTGCATTTCATCACATCTGGAAATTTATTACATCAACAGGAACAATCGAAAACAGGCCTTTTTTATTTTATCGCTAAGAAAAGCAGAAGTTGTTCAAATTCTTGTCTGATTGGCTGTTGCTGCTTTTTCTCACTTCAGTGGAAGTTTGAGTATCAACCCTCATTTGCTTTAATTTTGTGGTTTCTCCTGATAGCTTTGTTGCACCTGACAGAACAACAAATGATACTTTATTAGTTTTTAAAATCTTATTTTTTTTTCCTGCACACGTTGTCTGGCCTTCAGCCTGACCAAAGGTCTCACCATCCTGGATAACATATGCAGATGAGAACCTGGCTTTAAGTTTTCATAACTCGATCAGTGAAAAGAAAAGGGAGCTTTTTCCTTTCTCACATTGAGCTCGGACTTCTTCAACAGGTCCAGTTTTGCAGAGGTGTATTTTCAGTTCTGGTAAATCCAGATTCATTTCTTCTGCTGAAGATGTTGCCCAGTTGACCTGCTGAGGCTTCTGTTTCCTCCAGTTTTTCCTCCTTTTTTCTTTCTTATTTTTGTTTTTATCGACTGCTGATTCTTGAGCTTCCATTTTCTTTCCCCTGCAGGTACATTTTCTGTTAAAGGGATCAACCTTATAATGTTTTGCTAAGTGAATGACGTGTAGCCACCTGGCCCGCAACCCACACACTATATTTTAGCAAACTGTACCACAGAGGAACTGTTAGTGATGCTAATAAAGCATTACAGGAACATAAAACACTGGATATATAAAAAACTGTTGTTCCAAATGCTAATTTCTTGTTAATCACCGGTTGAGGCTCATTCCAGCTTTGTAATTTAACAGAGGATGCAAGGGGATACGGTTTTTTCTCTGCTCCTCTGCTGGTGTGATTAAAATGGGCATATGTGGCATCATCCCACACCATCTTAATTACCTTTGCTGAAATGGCACAACCCATAATTACAATTACAGGCTTGCGGGGATGCCGATCACAGAGTTGATTACCCAGAAACTCTCCTAGTAATACTGCTCTCCCACAGGATCCAAACTCGTGTGACTAAAGGACAAATTTTATCATTGAAGTAAAATATCGTTATTTCATACCGGTACGGAACATTTTGCATGCCAATAGCTTCCTTTAAACTTTTATCTTACATAATAAAAATACAAAACTAATACGCTCTTTCCTCCTCCTACACGTCCCACTGCAGAAATGGCTGAAAATTAGCCTCCCAAATGTTAATGCCGGGCATGACAATGGATGAAAAACAGTCAATAAGAGCAGTGACAGGGGATGCCTGCTCACTGTAAACATTTACCACAACTGTAGGAACTGAACCTGAAGGATGGATGTTTGAGCTATTCGCCAAATCCTCTACTCTGCAATTTCTCCCCTGACATCTATCTTAAGCTGCAGTCAGATTCAATCTCTAGTGACACCCGATACAAAGGCTCAGATAAAGAGCAAAGACAAACAGCGTGTGTGTGTGTGTGTGTGTGCGTGTGCGTGCGTGGTGGTGTTTTCATTAAGCATTAATGGCTGCAGGACTGAGAACCCAGCTCGGACTCATTCAATTTCACTCCTTTAACGCTGTTGACCTGGAGCGAAGGTGCTACAGCTGCAGGAGCTCAGAGCGGTGTTTACTACGCCATCTACAC
Source organism: Remorina albescens (assembly GCA_034769265.1). Lineage (NCBI taxonomy): Eukaryota > Metazoa > Chordata > Actinopteri > Carangiformes > Echeneidae > Remorina > Remorina albescens. The sequence continues at coordinate 4,133,296 of CM068478.1, read as the reverse complement.
TTCACAGGCAGGCGGAGTCGCTCCTTTATTTATTTTTATTTTTTGGTTTATCACCTAACCTTGACAGACGTCTTCATGTAAGAAACAAACAAAATTCACATCTCACTCACATGCGACATCCAAAGATTACCTTCTAATGGTGTTCGAGCTTGACTTTCAAAGGCGACGCAGACTGTGAGTGAAAGGGTGCAAATTTTGACAGCCAGCTTCTTTATCAGGCTTCTAAAATTAAAAACCGAATTGACAGCACGTGTGAGAAAGGATGAATAATACTCATCTATTTAGGGAGAGAAATATTTAAAGAGCCAGTTAACCATAAAGCACCTGAATTAATAAAATGAGGATGATGCTGATGAACAATACGTCAGTCAATTTACATTTACAGTACATTTACTCATATGAGAGATGACTGTGTACATACAATTCCCATTTTACACCATTATTTTACTGTGTGACATTGGCATTCAGTTAATGATCAGACTGGTCGGGAGTCGAATTAGTGACCTCCTGTTCAGGGTTTCATATGTCCATTTGGTACACGCTCTAACTGTTCAGGGAAAGTGTCATCTACCTGGTCGGATAATTAATAATACTAAAAGACTATATTGAACTAACAGTAGTAGAAGTGATGTAAAGTATTGAAGTATATTTACTCCAAATATTTTTGAGGTACTTGAACTACTTTATTCTTCTGCCCTGCTAGATTTCAGGGGGGAATTTTGTACTTTCTTCTTGGCTACATTTATTTGACAGTTTTAGTTTAACAAGGAGGATGCTATAAGGACCGTAACTCTTCAGTTCATTGAACTGCACGTCTGCACTAAACTGCATTTCTTTTCTCATCTGAGAAAAAGTTAACCCACCTGACTGTCATGTTATAATTCACACTCCAGTCTGACAGCCAGAGGATTTTCTGTCTGTGCACCAGAATTGGTCCAGATGTGGAAGCAGCATCTAGCAGCTGTAGTGCGACTACGTTTGTTCATACAGAACAACTTCTCTCCAGAATTACATCTTCACATAATTCAGACTCTTTTTCATTGAGACGGCCACAATAACGCCCTCACCTGTCCTTGCCAGTCTCCTTCTTGAAGAGCTCATCGAACTGCAGCATCTTCTGCCAGGAGATGATGTAGACTTTGAGTTTGGGCAGAACCTGGTTCATCAGCCTCAGGTTGTTGTAGACCAGGCCCTTTCCGTCTCGCCTCATGTAGTTGCTGGGTCCCCAGAATATGAACACCGTGTCCTGGCTGGCGTTGAGCAACTCGTGCCGGCTCCTCAGCACCCTCTGCATGCTGGAGTGAGCGATCACGCGAAGGGAGGTGCGGTGGCCGACATCACGGGCGTAACCTCTGGCGGTGGGGGCATCATTCATGCGGATGACACACTCGGCCCTGTCGATCTCTTCACCCCGGCCGCCTCCGATGAGGTGACCCGAGCTGGTCACAAGGGCACAGGTCTGGCAGTGCATCCTCAGAGGCTGATTGATGGAGACAGGAGCGGAAAAAAACAGCGATGAAGTAAACAATTTTTTCCTTTTACAAATGAGCATCCAAATATTTGGCCTCCTCCTTTGTGGAGGCACCGGCAGCAGAAATTTTACGTTGGTTTATCACGATATTTATGATAAAATCTACAAACTTTCTTTCAGAAGTCAAAATGGTCTGAAAGACCTGTTTTATACAGAATATGCAAAGCAGACAGAAATGCATACCTAAGGGAACTTTGGTAAAAAGCTTTTCTGCGTGTTTGAGGCAGAAAATGCTTTGTTGACAAATAGGGAGCGACAGAGCCGCCCGGGTGTGCGTAGCTTGTCATATTGCTTTGCGATTGGTAGGAACCCCGGGGTGTTACAAAAGCTTCACCTAAAACTTCTCCCACTTAGATATAAAAGAGAAACCTCTGCTCAACTCAAACATTAATGTTGGGATGCATAGGATTCATAAGGAACGCTTATTAAATATTCAACCGTGAAGTATTTATCTGAAAATATCCCGAGCTCTTTATTAGGGACAGCATATAAACAGAGTTAGCTCCTCTTTTCTGTGTGGCTTTGATTCCACAACGTGTTGGAGATTTTTCCACATTGACATCATCGCATCGTATCCTTTCTGCGGGATTTGATTGTCAGCTGCACAATCCGTGCCGCCATCACCTTATCTAGATAAAGGGATGCAGACGGTCAGCCACACAGATTGTGTCATCCAAACCATGACTGGTTGGTAGTAAAGGACGGAGCTGTGGTGTTTTAAAATTGTGGCCATTCGGTTTTCCTTCCCACAGAAGTTGGACTGTTGTTGTGTCACCTACCAGCTGTTTCCTCTGCAGCTCTCTGGTTCTATTCTGAACAGAAACTCTTACTGCACTGAAAATCTCAGCACTCAGCGTGGCAACAGCATCGGGCCACAAAGCCTCTGAGTTCACACTTTCCCTTTTCTGAGCTTTAAAGTGAACATTAACTGCAGCTCTTGACCTCAGTGAGTGTGTTTGATAGGAAATTCGTGAAGGCTAATAATATCATCCTGCCGATAACACGGTGCCGTGTGCGTATATATATGATGAATCAGTGCGAATCATAACTTTTTGTCATACTGGTGACTGAAAATTAATCATCACTGCATCAAGTCAAACAAACAACATCAGAATGATACGTCGCTGCCGCAGCCGCAGAGATGAATGACTAAACCTGCCAACAGTTTTTGATCGTTTATATAAATGATCAAAACAAATATGTCAAAACTTTCAGGTTCCAGCTTCATATTTTTGAATATTTGTAGCTGTCTGTGATAGTAAATTTTGTATTTTCGACTATTTGAATAGGCCAGATCAACTGGATATTAGAACAATAAGAAATAAATGAATGAGTTTCAGTTCTTGGTATCTAATCAATGGGATCAGAGTTTAGTAATATCAGTGCACATGTTTCCTCCAAATCCAACATGGCTTCTATGATGGAAGTGTCCTGTTTGAACGTGTTTGCTGTAGTCTAATGTGTGCGGCCTCTTTTTCCTTGCAGCTTTCTCATTTGAAGCTGTGCATGCACATAAATCATTAATGTGGACCTATTTGTATATGTTAAGCTCTCTCTGCAGGTTGATGGTGTGCATGTGTGTCTGAGAGGTTGCTTGGTGTGTAATTTGTTTATATGCATGTGGGTGTGCCCGGGATTTTCCTTTGCCTGCATTGAAACTCAATGACATGCACAGCAGAACTGGAGAGCCCTCTAATGCGCTCTGAAATATATCCCAGAAAGAAATATGGTGGTTATTTACATTCTTGCAGCCATAACAAATTTACATTTTTGTGGCATTAACAAGAACAAATGATTACGGCTGGATGTGTGTGAGGGTGTGGAGGATTTGTTGGGGGGGGGGGGCGGGCGGGCGCAGTGTCATTATCATCTTCATCTGCTGACTTTGACTTAGTGGCAGATTAGCAAGCAGAGCAGGCTCATCTGGTTAACGAGACTTCAAGGATGAGGGTGGGGGAAAGGAAGATGGATGAAGAAGAGATGGGAAAGAAAAGGCAGGCAGGGAGAAGAGTGATAAAAACAAAGGAGAAGAAAAAGATGGTGAAAGAGATATGGAGACAGTGAGAGCCACACTGGTGCCAAAGTGTTTGATGAACTGTTGAGATAATGAGGTCCTGGCGGTCTACAACATCACCAGCAGCAGCAGCAGCAGCAGCAGCAGCATCCATCCACCCCCACCCCTGCACTTCCTTCTCTCACCTGGCAGCGCTTTGACAGCCAATCTGGCTACAGAGCTACGGCACCAGTGGAGCAGGTCAGAAATCCCATTTTCACCCGGTGGCTGCGCAGACCCCTTTTCTCTCTCTCTCTTTCTGTCTCACAGAGAATTTAAGTGGGCCTCTCTCGGCCAGAATTGGCCTCTTCAGGGAGCTTGGTCAGACTATTACCGAGAAATAGGCGGGATGGTTTGAACAAGACTCTCCATTTCAGCCAGAAGTACACGACCCTCTCAATATGGCTGCTTGGGCAAAGGCAATGGAGTCGGAGTAAACAGTAGGCTACCTCAGAATTGGCTGTTTCCCGACTCCCTAAAAAACGGAGAATTTATCCTGAACAAAATCAGAGCAGACCCCCAGTGAAACTCGTGCTGTGCTCAATAATTCATGCGATAAATGGTTTATAATTCAAGACACATCCATCGAAATTACTGGCTTTGTTCCTGAAAATGACGGAACAAAATCACACCTTTGATCATAATTAAAAGATTCACCATGCCTGAACTGTGAGGGGTTCTTTTTTTTTTTTTCGAAGTGTATTTCATTACTTTCTTGTTACAAACCCTGATCAAAGCTGAGATCAGTGATGTAACCCCAGTGATTTCTCTGACTAAATAATTTATTGTGCAAACTGTTCGGCTTCTTTGTCTCACTGCAGGTGTAAAGATAGAAATAAGACAGGCGGGTTTTTGTTCAGGATGACGATAAGGTTGTTAACTCGAAATTCATTATGCGTCTCCTTTAACACGTGACACATTTATGGATTTAAGAGTATCCAAAGCTTCGGATAAAACAGGGGCAGCACGGCGGCATAGTGGTTAGCACGGTTGCCTCACAACAAGCAGATCACGTGTTCGGTTCCCGGCTTGGGGCCTTTCTGTGTGGAGTTTGTTCCCCCTGTTCCTGTGTGGGTTTCCTCCCACCGTCCAAAGACATCATGTTTGGGTTAACTGGTGACTCTAAATTGTCTGTGTGTGAGTGGTTGTTGGTCTCTGTCTGTCTCTGTGTGTTAGCCCTGTGATGGACTGGTGACCTGTCCAGGGTGACCCCGCCCTCGCCCGATGTGAGCCGGGATCGGCTCCAGCACCCCCTCAACAGATGCTCTGTTGTTATTTTTTACATGTCGCTGCAGTGAAGAATTGTGGGACTGCATTTCCCTTTCAAATAGATAAAATAAGAAGCACTTAGGTTCTTTCTTTCTTTAAAGAGAAAATGTAAAGAATTCGATCAACTGGCAGTTTCTTAAGGGGTTTCTCAAGGACTCTAAGACTGTGATGAGCTTGAATCTCTGCTCTGATGAAACCAAGATGGAGTTGTTTGGCCTCAGTGCTGTAGAAGAGTAAGTGACAACAACAGCAATTGGGGAGCAACCTAATCTGAGCATCATATCCCTGGAGACATGAAAATTTCTCCCATCTCCATGCAGGATCTCTGCCGGTCGGAGAGAATGACCGTCAGGTTCTGGGTCGTCTCTCTCCCCTAATTGTTCGGTTTAGGCCAGCGGCCGTCTCCAGGCTGAGTCCTGGCTACTCCAAATTTCCATTTTACAGTGAATGGAGGTCATTATGTTCATGGGAGCTTCTAGTGCAGCAGCTTTGCTCAGTGGTGAGACCTTGGAAAGGTGGTCGCCTGTTAAGCTAACCTTGTAAATACCCGCAGCATAACATATAAAGGGCCTATGCCAGTATTTCTCTGAATTCATCTGCAGAGCTGCTTAAAATTAGCTCACAGAACAGAATCATTTGTCATTTCAGTGAGATTTTCAGAGGGATGACGCCCGACCTTGTCCCACTTGTGGCAAACACCAGGAGTCTGTCCTGGTTTCATTAAGCCCCTCCATCCGTCCACAGTGGCCTAGTAAGAGTACAAAAACACAGACGTGCTGACGGGCAACAGCCGCTTCACATCTCTGCTCCATGGGGAGGCGACGCGGGCGCAGGACGCCGCCATCCTCCATCCTCCATTTCCTCATTCATGTGGCATCGGAGACCTTCTCTGCTTCCAGAGAGCCCATCTTTCACAGCGCTGTGTGAAGCGACACTATCTGCCCACTGCTCGTCCGGCCTGACTTCCTGACCCGAGGAAAACACGGCCATCAGAGCGACAGGGATTAACCTTGAGCTGCGGTGGAAGGGATGAAAGGGGAGAGGGGGAGTTCAGTCCGAGGCCACCTGGGGAGGAAGTATCCTTGAGAGTAGAGGGAGACCAAAGCAAGATGTTGTCATTTAATGAGGTTCTGGTGTTGTTTATTCTACCAGCTCAGAACAAATGTTAAAATGTTCACTTCCTCCGTTGTTACCGAAGCTGCTTTAGACATCGTGCGAGTGAAAAGGAACAGTTTTCTGAGAGAGATGTAGCAACACCGTGAACCGGAGTGCATAATTTAAAAAATCGGAGAGACTCGAAGCCATAGAGGATTCATGTAATGTCACGTTATTACTATGTGAATGTAAAGGGAAAATATTGTGCTTGATTTGCTTTGTGGTCAGCATTCAGAGCACTTCGCTGCCTGTGGGTAACAGGGTAATCATTGGTGGTTAAAACTCACATGGATCTTCAGGAGTGTGAAATCAGCTTTCATTTCTCATTGCCCCCCCCCCCAGTCACCACCAACCCTCTCTCCTCCAACCAGTGCTCTCCCTTGAGGAAAGCCATACTCACTCATACACACACTGCAGTGGACCATCACGCCTGATGTATGCCATACCTCCTCCGAGCGGAGAAATAGCATTTGAGTGTTGTTATTGATTTCTCGTGGGCGAATGTGGAGGGAAGAGGGATCGAGCAAGGGGCTTAGTGAGGAAGCCGGGCCTTCACAGATGTGAAATGGAGGATATGGCCAGTAAATGTGAGCATTGAAAGGCGGCAATCATCCAGCCCAGCAGGATGCTGTCTGGCCTGCTAGTCTCACCCAGAGATACCGCAACAGAGCATTTTCAAGCCCATCCAGGCTGACCTTTAGGCTTGTCAAAGATGCCTTTGTTTTCTATATCTTCCTCAGATACAAGGCTTCTTTGTAATGCCAGAAATGAACAGCAGTTTGAAGCCAGCTGCTTAAAAATGAAAAAAAAAAAAGAAAGAGAGAAATTCTGATCCAAATGTATAAGTATCTGCTCCTATGTTCCTGAATGTGTTGCAGCTTTTCCCTTCCAATTGCTCTTTGATGACTGCATTTAGGTGAAGACAGAAAAATAAGGAGCAGCACAACATGTGAGCGTTAAGAGTAGAAACCTGATGGAGGTTCAGATGTACAGTTTTGACAGCAGCAACATGACATGAGACGGCCCTGTTGTTTGTGATTCAGTGGCATTGTGCTTTCATTATGTTTCCTGCACTGACAGCAATCACTTTTATTACGGTGGTTGATAAGTCAGGCTTGGCTCAATAGAGATCTTTCCTGTCAACATATTCATGTTCTTTTAGTCATGGTGATCCTGAGGGGATTAAGAGTTATATCATACCAGATCCCATGACTACCCCTCCTATAGTTCTTGTGATATTTAACTCCAAAGCACAAACGTCAGCGTCATAGTGGCGCTTGAGGAAAATTCATCAGATCGTCGTTGTTAGCAGGTATCCTCCAGAAACCTCGAATATCTGACTGACAAACTAAATCCTGAACAGTAAAAAAAAAAAAAAAAAAGCTGAAACAAATAAAACACGACACTCTAACAGTTCAGACTGATTTACTCTCAGGAAATGAAACCCCAATCTCCTAACAGCGGTGTAAAGTAAAAACACATCTGATTGGGATGAATTGTGTTTATTTTCACTATGGGGATGTGTTTTTTTTGTCATCCAGGAAAACTGCCAATGAAAAAGACCATGAAAAAAAAAAATCTGAAATTAAATAAAGGGACAAAAATGCCTCGTAAACTAAATTGGAGTAATACTAATTTCTGCTCCCAACTGACTGTGAGAAAGAATTTATGACATGATTATGATTAAAAGGAAACGGACGTCAGGGGACACGGAGGAAGAAATCCAAGGATTAAAGAAATGAGCATTAAAGGAGCGAATGAACAGAATTAACAAAGTGATGACAGCAAAGGAATAAATGACGGGAGGGGCTGAAAGAGGAAGACAGCAAAGTACAATAAAGTCTCAGCAGCTGGAGGCAACAACGGGGAGAATGGTGTGTTCAAATTTAGCAGAAATTACAGTTTATTTAGAGGACAATCAAGCCTTCTTCTGTTGTGTTGATGAGCACGAACACGCACACAGACACACACAGAAAGACGTGCACACTATATGGCTGCAGGGCACAGTCGGTGGAAGGGGGCTTATTTGGAGCCGTTTGTCCAGCATGCATGTTTGGCTGGTCATTAAAGAGAGCCAGGGTGGGAAACAAGCACGGCTGAGAGCTAATGAAGAGGAGGAGGAGGAGGAAGAGGAGGAGGAGGAGGAAGAGGAGGAGGAGGAGGAGGAGGAGGAGGAGGAGGGAGTGGATATCGGAATAGGGGCAATTAGGGATTCCAGCGGGCAGCAGTCATAGTCCAGGTTGACAGCTCCTGCTGCTCTGAAGCTTTGGTCTTAATTAGGGCAGAGTTTTCTGTGAGCACCTTGAAAAGAAGATCTTTGATGGAGGGCAATTATCTACCACGGGAAAGAAAAAAAACACACACACACACACACACACACACACACACACCCAAAAAAAAAAAAACCAGCATCTGACCCAAAAAGAAGATAAAGCCTCGTTGCTGGGGGTTTAAGTTGTTGTTGTTTTTTTTTTTTTCCTTGTTCTTCTGCTTTTTTTGGATAAGTGACATGGGGGATGATCTTGTTAGGAGGGCACTAGTTGAAACAAGAGCTGATATCATCCACACTGTTTGAAGGAGAGGGGAGAGTGTCAGTATAGCTCTGATCTTCAAAGCAAGTAAGGATGTAAAGAGGGCTCTTCACTGAGTGTGTGTCTGCCGTACATGTGAAGGACACAGAGAGAGACTCAGACATAGGATCTAATCATTTAATGTGTCTGTGTGCACGTTTGCGATCAAAGTAAAAGTGTATGGCTGCTGGAGAGGGATGCAAAAGTTTAGAGGACATCAAAATGAGTCTCTCTCCTTCTCTGACACAACACACACAGACCAAAAAACACACCGACACACAATACATCTGTCATTCTTTAACTTCCACTGCGACCAACCAGTCGGATAAAGAAAAACATGAAATAGAAAAAGACAAAGACAAGGGCATAAATAATTCAGCAGAGCCATGACAAGTGTGACCCAGAACGTCATGTTGTTTTTGCTCAGTGATAACGGAGCAGATAGACTTGATGATAGAAAACCGCCTGAGTGAGTACCAAAACAATGATTGGGCACAAAGTTGTAAAAAAAAAAAATTACGTGCAAAACAAAAACACCTGTCCACTCATGAAAAGTTAGTTGACAACTGGCAGCTAGCTCAAGCTGTCAAATAAACCGATCAATGTCTGAAGCTGGGAATGCTGTTTTTCTCCCAGTGAGGTGCCCAGAGACGGTTTGATGACAAGCCCTAAATCAGCCAAACGCAGAAAGCAAGAGTTTTGAATTTGACTTCAGAGAGAACAGATGAAACAATGGCTCCTCTCACAGAACACCATTTTTGATTGCTGACAATCCTCTGGCGCAGTGTGTGATTTAATACAATGGAGAAACAAGGCATAAATAAAGCGAGGGTAGGTTTACCGCTTTTAGAGCCGGACATCTGAAGGATTAAGATAATGGTGAGAGGAGCGCCTCCATAAGATCCCTGTCACAGCACAGTAAAGCTTTGTGCATGTGGTCTGCAACACTGCACCATTTATGTGTTAAAGCACTTAAAGGGGCCTGTGCATTTGTTTTTCTCTCTCAGGGTTATGCAAACACTGATATAACAGCACCAGTCATATATTCAGATAAACAGTTTTCTATTAATACTGACAGAAAAGTCAATCTGAGTCAAGAACGTTTGTACTACGAAATGTGTACTTAAACACCCATAGAGTTTTTCATTCATATTTTTCTAGCAGATGCCAGATCCCCCCCCCCTTTGCCCTATGTCAGCTAGGATCAGCCTCGAGCCCCCTGTAACTCTGCACAAGCAGACGGTATGGATCATGGATGGATGTCTGCATTGCGTGTTCCTGGATGAGGCCGTATTGTTGGTCCAGGTTAAGTTTGTGTGTCTTCTTTTAGAAAAGAATCAGTCTTAACATGCTCAGGAAAAAGCTGTAGCATCATTTCTTTGGCACTTTTTCAGAAAACATTGAGGACAGCAATCCTGCAGTACGCAGAAATCCATTTTGATGTACAACTATTGCCATTGTTGTGTTCACCCACATTGAATCCACAGCCTGATATCCTTACACACTCCCTGCGCTGCCTCCCCAATCAAACATGCTCTTGTATCCCAAACACCTCTGAGGTTCATGTGTAGGTCGACTGCCCCGAGGGCAAGACTCTGGGTCATTAAACCTTAACTTTCCTCAGCAGCTGCATGAAAAGGTGAAAAGAACAATCCTGCACCTTGTTCCTCTCCCACTCTTCTCCGAGATAAAAAAGTCGGCCCCCTCCTCGTCTCCTCGCTCGCCTCATCTGGTGCGGGTGACCCCGAGCAGAGAACAAACGGCTCCTCTCGCTGTGAGTTTCTATTAGTATGAGCAGCTGGAGAGGAAGACTGCATCCAGGCAGCCCAACGTGTCAAGCCAGTGGGAGTGTGGAGACAATCGGGTTGCAGACTGTTACAACACACACTCCCTTGCCTTAATTGGCTCCATGTCAGACTGCTAGCCGCTGGTGCAGAGTGTCCAATGATGCAGCCGTTGCTTGTCCCTATAACCTCCACCCAGATAGAAGAAGTGCAAACTGCTGCTGCGAAGACCACACATGTACATCCCTGTAGGAGTGATTGCCTTGGCACGAATACAAAAGATGAGTTGCAATTTGCTCTCCTTCTTACACACCTTTTTTTGCTCCAAGATTACAGCAGGAGGTGGCAAGCAAAAAAAGACAGAGGAGGAAAAAGCCCGGAGGAAATGACAGGAGGACATTAGGGAGAGAGAGGGAGGGAGAAGGATGCGCAAAAGAGAAAGAGGGGAAGTGGGGGGGGTGAGCGACAGAGACAGGCGGGGGGGGGGGGTAAAATGAAAGGCAAGCTTATAGAGATGAAAAACAGGAAGAAGATAAAGGAGTGGGCTGTCAGAGAAAGAAGCACTTTGGAGACCAGGAAATGTAGGGCAGGACCTTCAGAGGGAGACAGGGGGATTTCATGGGAAGGAAACACACTCCTCTTCTTCACAGCTGCACCAAAGTTATGATATCTGATTTGGACTTCCTGGGTGTGTCCAGGCGCCTTGGGTCTGTTGCGTGTTGGATGAGATTTCACATCTAAGTGAGTTCAAGAAGGCTTTCATCAGCACTCCACTCATCGACCCATCGGGCTGATATGTTCCATAATCCTCTCAGCTCAGTTGGAGTGATAGGCATGGATACTGGTGGTAAACAATGGAGCGAATCGATAACAAGAAGATGATCTTCCCCACATAAGTCCGGATGAGAGCGACAACTTGGAAGAGACGTCTGAGAGGAAAAGTGTGTGCTGCCATTGCACTTTCACGTCACGTTCGCCGCTGCACAGCAAAAGTCCCTTTTCTACATGAGATACAGCGAGCTGAAAATGAAACTGAAAGATAAAAAGGTGCAGCATAATCTTTGCGTGTACCAAATATATACATGGGTAGGGACAGCAGGGAGGGAATTTGAATATGGCACTCAAGACGAACTGCTAACCGTCAAACTCAAGATGACAAGTTTGCTGTGAACAAGAGCAAACAGACAATTTTCACACCAGTGCGAAAACTTCGTTCAGGCTTGAGACTGGCTGTTACATCTTGAAGCGCCAGTGTAATAAATCCCGTCAAGCTAAATCCCAAGGGAGCAATTATGGTTGTGTTCTCACAATATAACAACAAGCCCGAGAAAAACAAAAAGGAGACATCAATAATACATCAGCAATACTACTGGCTCTCTGCCGGGGAAAGCTGTGTTTCCCTTTGAAAACATTTTCAATAGTAAATATTCTAGTTGAAGTGAACGCATTATCTGTTGGACCGCAGCATTATGAGAGACAGTAACCAAAAATGGTGTTTGTGTCTGAGAGAGAGTGTATGAAACACCAGCTGCCAGTTACAACAGTCATCCAGCAGAGAGGCAGCAGATTTCACTGGCTGCACACGTGACTGTGTGTTTATGTGCATTAATGTCCGTGTGAACAGTCAATTAGGAACAAGTAATTAGGAGCCATTTTTGTCTTTACTACGTCCTGTGCTACTTTCTACTTCTGCATTTCAGCACAAACAAAAAAAAAAAAAAAAAAAAGGTGAAATCCCAAAAAAGTGGGTCCAGCCATAAAACTGTGATGATGCAGTTACCACCTCCTAATATTTGCATCTCAGCAGTAGATGGAAATGCTGAGTTTCGGGGAATCCATTTCAAACTGGAGCTACAATTGGATGGAGACTGGATTAATGAGCTATTAGCCGTTCCCCTCCAAACTTCTTCACTAAATGAAAGGATCGCAGAAGAAGTACGTACCGTTTCTCAAAAAGCAAAGGCTAGAAAAAAAGCAGAACTTTCATTTTTCATCTTTCTTAATCATCTCACAGCCCCTCAGATTCATCTGGTGGCTCTCTGGAGTGACCCGACACTCAAGACCAAACCAGCCAACTGTAAAGTTGACAAAACTAACAAGATTAAAATGTGACTCACACACTGAAAACAGTCTAATAATGTTATTTACCTGCCGGAAGGTTGGCTGCAGAACAAATACTCAATCGTAATGTAGCGTTAATACTTTTACCGACGTATTACAGTCATAATAATAATAATAATAATAATAATAATAATATCTGTTTAATAGTTTAAACTCCAGTGCAATCAGAGGAGAACTTTTTTTTTTGCTGCTGCTTTCACAGAGAAACAGACTTTTAATAGGAAAGTGCTAATGAAATGAATCACAATGCTAATGTGTAGTGCCAAAGTAATGCCTATTCATTTTCTTAATGGACACGGACCTGAGCTCTGATAATGGCCCGACTGGTGATTAGGAACATGCGGTTGAGCTTCACAGCAAACGAAATCATTCCTGCCAACAACTCACTGTCTCTCATCAATAAATGACTGTTTGGAGGTTTTTCTTTCAGCTTTTCACCAAGGTGATGAGCCTCCCCCACAAACACAGGGCTCATTAGTCTAATCCTGAGTGGATTCTGTCTAGCAGGAATTCATAAAGACACAAACAATGTGTGCATGCATGCTAACAGCTTTCTGTCGGCGAGGCGCTCCCACACGGTTTTATCCCCTAATGAGCCCTGGTCAGCCCCGTTCACTTTCCAACGCTTAAGGGAAGGTGAAGGTCACGTCGCCGCAGCGCTGGAGGACGCATTCAGGTTTTTTCTGTTCAGAGTATAAACGGCAACACAACAACAATGGAAAAAAATCCAGTGATGTTCAAATAAATAACGCGACAAAAGCTCGTCCCAAAACAAAAAGACAACCTGACAGATGTGTTATCGTAGTCACAGTTAAAAACATTTAGTCCAACATGGAGTTGGCAGCCCCGTAAAATGCCACAAGATTAATTCGAGGGGTTGTGCAGTGATTAATTTTTTAATGACATTGCTTTTTTGTGGAACAGGGTGAAAACTGCCGCTTTGATTTATAATGATCTTTTCATGGAGCCAAATATTCCAAATGTAAGTGAATCAAAAAGGCCAAGCAGAGAAAAAAAAACAACAACATCTTCACCAGAATGAAAAAGCTAAATTTCAACCTTCATATAAACAAATGAAAATTCAAAACTGTCAAAAAGTTTTCCTTCATGACACGATTTTCCAACGTCAAGACAAAAACAATCAATCCAAGAGCAGCAGATGAAACCTTTGGTGTAGCTCACCAATAACAAAACTTTAACTCCACCTTTAACCGTAAAGTATGAAGTAAATAATTATTAATCCGACCTTGCAAGACAAAAAAGAGTTATGCCTTTATTGAAAAATTAAGGCACTTATTACAGACTATGAGTTCTCCGTATCCGTTAGCTTTTTGATTTTTTTTTTTTTTTTTTTTTTTACCAGCACATGTAAAAACTGGATCATATGAAATCAGCTCCTGTAAAAAGACTGCCCTGGAGATAATCTGCTGTATATTTAATAGACAGAACTTCTTTCCTCGGCAGTCAGATAGATGTGTTTGAGTCAAATGTATGAGAGAAGAAGAAGAAGTGAGGTATTAATGCCTGTGCGGTCAATACTGTTCCTCTTTTGTTATTCACCGAGCATCCAACCATCGCTATCAGCATCATCATCATCATCCGATGCGGTTTTAATCAGATGATGATTGACGGTGGCTTGACACTGATTGCTAGTCGAGGAAACTGAAAAGGGACATACAGTCTTTTGCCAGCTGTCCACTTCTCCTTCTTCTTATACGACAAATTCATGGCGAGTGTTTACAACGCTTGAATTTTTTATTTTTTTTCCCCCCAATTCCAAAACTTTCCTCCCTGCTCGGCTTTAATGTTTGTGTTTTGAGGACAGCGTGGAGGGAAAGCGTTCATTCGGAGGAGCACGTTAAGCCTCCATCAACCAAAGTAAAGAAACTTCCTTCATAGTGGCACTTGTTTATTCTGACAGATAACTGCAGGTTTGAAATGAGGCAGAAGTTTCCAAAGATTTTTCCTCGCCTCAAAACAGTCTCTAAACAAGGCCCGCTGCGCTCCACAAATATTGGATCCCTGCTGGCACGATGAGAGAGATACAACTGCAGCACCGAACGTTTAGGAGGGAAAGCATTTCAACTGATTTCTTGTCTCTGGCATTCAAATTATTTCGTTATAAAAAGTTAGAGCAGTTTTTTAAAACATAACTGGCCTGCTAGCTCAAAGCCCCACATGATTTTTATGTTATTATGTGAGAGCGTATACATCCATTGATTTTGCAAAGCGGCTGTCGAGCGATTATTTAGTCACTCTGTTTGCTAAAGGTTCATTTTACTGCGCAGCGTATCAACACTACCACAGAAAGCAGAGCGAGGACTCACCAGCAGCTTTTTCCCTTCTGCAGGCCTGAAACACTTTCTGAAGGTTCTCTGACTCAAATATACTTTCCACTCGCTGTATGTGCCTTCGGACTGAGTATTCATATTAATCTCGTAATCTCTTCTCGGATCATTAGGAAACGCTCTGGTCCTTTTTCTTTCTTGTACATCAGTTGTTTTGTTTTGGTTTTTTTTTCACAACGATTTAGAAATTTTAGATGTATTTTGCCTCCAAATCAAATTTAAACGACTGCAGCAGTGAAGCTGTGATGAAGATTTTAGCATGATTAAGTACAATGAACAATAATATCCATTTCGGACTGGTAGGAAAATGAGTCAGAAAGCCGTGTTTTGATGAGATTATACTGAGGCTGTGACGGTCACAGCATATCGGCTACACTCTGTGCCTCCCTGCCAAAATCAATTTAGTCGTACTGACAATTGTGGAAACTCTCAGTGTTGACCTATATGTCAGTGTGACCCACTTGCTACTGAGGCTTGTCCAAAATCTCCAAAACCCCCCAAAACTATCTGATGGTGTAGAGACAGTATAAATGTTGTCACCTCTCTGGGATCGAGTGAGTGACACCTACGTGGCATTTATCACAGGTGTTAATGTTAATACTCCGATTTTAACTTCCTGCAACAAACAGCTGCAGCGACTGACAAATACACAAACCCAGAGAGGAACAAAGCTCTGCTCTGGATATTGTGTCTTTTATCAGAGAAGTGACAGATCGACCCTCCGTGTTTCTGAACCAGCTGCTCATCAGCACACAGCAGGAGATCCCTCTACATGTGCTCTAAACGCCCATCAGCATAAAACCATGAGAACCAACAAAGTTACCAAGTTTGGAATTTATAGTTTTCATTTCATCCTCCTACTCCCAAAAAACGGCGTCTTTAAATGAACTTCAACTGTGAAACGTTTTCCAAAAGTGCCAATCTATGTCAAAGTCCCAGAAAATATTCACGCTTCACATAAACTCAAAAAAAAAAAAAAAAAAAACCCAATGTAAACATAAATAAATCCAGATTTTATGAGTATAGTTTATGATCTGAATGTGGCATCAGTGCTCCTTTGCAGCATCCTATATCCTCATAAAATCCAGATATGCTGTTGAAAAACTGAACATTACAGCCTTCTTGTATAGAGGATTTATTTCTGTATTAGTCTGGATTCATTTTAGCAAGTTGTACCTAATAAACTGCCAATTGACTGTACGTATAATTTGTACTGGTCATGAATATTATCCCAGAGCTGTATGGAGGTTTGGAGGTGGCTGAGCTGTTGTATTAAAACAACAGATATCCACAAACCAACAGACATGGATGGGCAGCATGATGTAAAGGACTCTCACACAGAAAGGTCAACAGTCGCTCTCAGGGATGAAATCAGCAGCACGGCAGCTTCTCTATAACTGCTGAAAACGTTATGTGGAGCCATTATCATTATTATTATTATTACATTACTACTTGTGTAACCACATTAGTAAGCAGCTTTGACAGGCTACTATCTGTCACAGCCAACTTTTCAGAAAGTTCCT
The DNA here is from genome assembly GCA_034769265.1 of Remorina albescens. NCBI lineage: Eukaryota > Metazoa > Chordata > Actinopteri > Carangiformes > Echeneidae > Remorina > Remorina albescens. The sequence goes on along the minus strand of CM068478.1, from coordinate 4,116,942 downwards.
GGAATGTGCAACACCTCCCGTAAAGCATCTTGCTTTAAGTAATAACATCTCATCAGATCTTTTTTCCAGGTCTGATAGCGATCCAGCCCCCTGACGAGAGGCACGAAACAGCTAAAGCGGCTGGCGTTTCTCCTCAGAAGTGCTGATTATGATGGTGAAGAAGCCGGATTAGGGCGAAGCTGTGATTGACTGTGTGGAGGAGAGAACAGACTCTGTCACTTTTCATGCAAACAACTGTGCAGAAACAGAGACTACAGTTTGTGTATACCTCATCTATGGCGGCCAGCTGTTTCACTCCGCCTTCCAAACAGGCAATTTAGATCAACAATGCTGAAATAGCTACTTCCGGTTAACCTAAATCTAAGCGGCATATAAGTAATGTGCTGGTCCGCTGTCACCCAGGACAGTTTCAAAACTCCTTAAACAGATTCAGCACAGATTCTCTGAGCTTAAGCGCTTCTTCTAACTCTCATCAATCCTTTAATTGACCTTTAGTCCGCCCTGTGCAGAGGCATCTGCACCCCTCCATCCAGCCATCCTTTATCCATCAGGGTCACGTGGAGAGGCTGGAGCCAATCCCAGCTGACACCGGACCAGGATGGGGGCCAACCTGGACCAACGCCAGGCTGTCTCAGGACTGACATACAGAGACGAACAACCAATCACACCTACGGGTGATTTAGGGTCACCAATTAACCTGAACGTGGATGTTTGTTCTGTGTGAGAAGCTGGAGGGAACAGTGCATCATCAGAAATCATTCCCCACGAGGTAAGACTAACTACAGTATCTGCTTCACCGATGATGATTTGGGTTCCCACGATAACACGTGCTGTTGAATGAGCCTGAGTTAATATGGAGCGGACCGACGACCAGCTGGCTCATCAGCAGAAAGAACCTCAGACGGATCACCATGACACCGTCTTCTCATCGAAGAGGGGGGTGGGGATGATGGGATGTACATCACAGTCAGTGCCACAATAGGATTATTTCCACAGAAGGCAGCTGTTGTTGTGCAGACAGATTTAATATGTCATCAGCAAACGTTACAAACTGACAGAAGGCTCCTTCTTTCTGGTCATCAGGGCTTCTCTGCAACTTTTACTCTGTCACATCTTGTTTCACATGAAAACTTCGCTGAGTTTAATACAACTCTGCTCCCCGTTTGCTGCAATCCGGGCAAAGGAGCCCATTGTTTTGGCAAACCAACAATTCTTCATAATTAATGACATTGGCATCCAATATGTTTCTAATCTGGGGTTGGTGGTGGTCGGGGTCGGTGGGTGACTCAGTGCATACAGACGGAGATTACGGCACAATGCAGGAACAGTTTGATCATCCTTCTCTCCCACCATGGACGACATGCTCATTAATCACTCCTAAAGAGTGAATAATGTAGCCAGCCTTGTGTGTGTGTTTGTGTGAGCAGCCAGAGGAAGGAAAAGCAAAGAAATTGAGTTTTATTCCGATTCTTCCTGCCAGTTGTCTCGTTGTATTCGTTCTCCGTGATGTGGAAGGCGGTGGCAGCGGCCCATCATCTATCTCCTGATGTTGTGCCAAGAGGTATCATCCGTTTCTCGTAATTTAACCTTTTCAGATCTTTCACAGATCTGTTGGGGTCCGAATAAGGAGAGCGCCCCACGGGCTCCTGCTTCCCAAGCACCAAAGGTTAAAACACGGAGAAGCATGAAATCACCATTCAACTCAAGACACGTGCCCAAAGAAATTTCCCACCACTTCCTTTATGTTGGAAATGTTTGACTTCGCCAGTGTTTCCCAAACCACAGAATGCTAAAAGGCACCAAGTGTGAGATTACTCCATCGAGGGAATGCTTATCGAAGAGGCAGCGGGTCCCTCATCGCCTCCCTCCTTCATCCATAATTGCTTTCTGGGTCTACACTGGAAAAAGCCTGAAGCTGTGTTATATTTGGAGGGAGCAGAATGCTCTGGAGATAAGTTGAAATCCAAGACTACACCCCAATTGGGACAGCTGAGATATAACAAAACTGCCATTCTCTTCTCTTCAGTCAAAACTGAGCATTTTTAGTATTCTAACAAGGTTTCTGCACAAAAATAGTGGTTATCTGTCAGTAATGTTTTGTACAGTTGGTACAAAACACAAAGACAGACCTCTCACACACACACACACACACACACACGTAGACTGCGCCACAAACTTCACAACCACCGTTTGCAAATGACTACAGAGTCCTCGGTCATAACGGCCTTATTGAGGAGTTTTCTTTGTCACCATCAGCTGGCTGACTCCGCTGCAAAATCCTAATGAACGGTGAAAAATGGCTTTGTTGCTCGAAGTCAGCCACAGAGTATGTGGCTGTCGGATATGAAATATTAAACATTTCACTTCTCCAGCTGTCACTGAAGACGTGGCTGGGAGAAAGATGCCTTGTCATGTCTCCTTGGCACGCACTCTTTCATTCTCCTTCGTTCATGCCTTCCAGCAAAGAGTACCCAGTCGGAGAGTATTTCCAGCCCAGATATGTCTAAAAACTGAACCTGTCCAGAGTCTGGTTGGAGGAATCTGCTTTGTAAATATCTTGTGCTCCATCTGAGAGGGGTTGTCTGGAGCTCTTTCTGTATTTTTATTTTCTTTGAGGGGTGATAATATCTCCAAGGATGGCACCTTGAAGAGGCTGATTTATAAAATTGATCTAAATGGTGGCGACTTTCCATCTGGTGTCACTGAGAGGTCAAAATTTTGATGTTGCATATAACATGAGCTGACGTCACCTCACAGCCAGGAGGCTCTGGGTTCTGTGTGGAGTTTTAACGGGCTTCCTTCCAGCCCAAAGACATAAGACAACAAATAATCCTTCACTTGTCCACCTAACATAACACAGTCAGCTGTGGAGTTGCATCATGGATACAGGAAACCTAATTAAATACAATATTGCTGATTGCTGATTTTTATTTTTTATTAGTGGGGGAACTGTGACGTAAAACCTGTGAACTATTGCTCTGAAAAAACATCCTGTTTCTTGTTAGACACGGTACGTCAGCCACGTTCATTCCTCTCCGGTGTGACATCAGGCTGGCCCTCCTGTCTGATAAGGCGCCTCGCTCTCGTCTCCACAGGAATCTCCTCCATTACTCCGTCCCCACCTGACTTGCAGGATATCAGTTAGGAATCTGCATGATTCTGGTGACAGGGAGGCAATCAAAGGGAGATGGTTACACTGCCTCATCCTCACGTCTCCGCAGAGAGACAGGGGAGAGTGGTTTCCCCTCCTCCCACTCGACGAGAAAATAAAAAGCAGGATTGAGCTAGAAGAAGTGAAACCCAATGGGATTTCATTCTCAATCTTTCAGTCGTGTCTGCTGCCGCCTCCTACTTTCCTCTCTTGGCTCATTCTCTTAGGCTGAACCTTTCCTCAGTCCTATATTCTCTTTTATCACTCTCTCCATTCTCACCCTTTCTTAGTTTTGTCCTTGTCTCTCATTCTCTTTGCCCTTACTCAACAAGAGTTTCTTTGCCTTTTCATCTCAGCCCAAAGTATTCTTTCTTTGCTTCCTTATCCCGGCCCTCTCCTCCACAGTCTTCACAGCACAAGTTCGGTCCAAAGCTGCTGCGCAGATGGAAATAAATCATTGCTTTATTCTGACCTACATCAAACATGCTACATCGGAAATAAATGCTAAGTAGGATCTAATGGATGCGAGATGTATAATTGATAGTATACAAAAAAATATTTTTTAACTTTGGCTCATAACCTGACAGGGCTGGTGAACCATTTTCTGTTTTGTTCTTCTCAGAAATGTTTCAACAACTCGGCCAAAAGCCTGCCAAAAATGAGCAGACTTTTTGGTTTGTGATGACTTTAATGCTCTTGTGGAAGATGAAGTAAATTGGTCAAAGGCTGGCTGGCACTGCACCCTGTGCGCCAGCCAGCTGATATCTCACAAAGATCAATATGGCAGAGAGGGCAGCAAGCAAAGATGAAGAAGACAAATGTTCTTGTCAGAGTTTTTTTTTTTTTTTTTGCCCCAGAAAGTGATCATTCAGCAGCGCAGGAGAACAAATGCAGGGCAAGGCCAACAACTTCTACACTTCTGGCTCAAGAGGAAACTCACCCACGTTGTCAAACTGCAGCGAAGATACAACTGTTCTGAAAAGTGAATGCAAAGCGTCTGAAGGTTGTACTCCATTATGCTCTGCTGCATGCTGTTGTAGCAAAGTGCATTCAAATCATAAAGTATTGATTGCAACTTGCCGTGGCCAAATGTGACGGTTGACATAATAGCCGGTCTGCAGGAGTGTAAATGATGCTCAGTGAAGCCGGGGCCCTAATTGATGTCCCCTGTCACCAAAATGTCAATAAGTTTACTGCAAAGAGAAAAAAAATAAATTGGCAGTTTACTTACAATGCTCAGCTGCCCCCGTCAGTGGCAGAAAATCAATTCTCATCCATAGCTGGGTTTACTGACGCATTACAGACAAATCCTCATCAAATCAGAACGTACACGCTCACTGACTATTGGCATTTGAGGGAGTGAGAATAAAAAGATGCTGCTGTGTGCCCCGTCGACTGCACTCAAGTACGACTGACTCATTTTGTATTTATTTGTGCTTCGTCTGACTTCTGACTGTGAGACTTGGATTTGGACTCACCAGACACCCAAAACTGAAACCGCCTCTGGCATTTTGATGACAACTCTGGACTGGAATAATCTGGATTTCAGTGGTACACACACCAACATGTTCACAAATTCATCTCATTAAAGTAAATACATTTTCTTTCAAATGGTTTTTGTTGCTTTTTTTGGCCACGATTTTCCTGGAACAACAAATTGCTAATTACTACATTACTGAGATCAGCGGAGGAGAGCAAGCTCAGTCCAAACAGCTCTACAGCACAGTCCATTTATGCAACCCAAGTGACAAACAGGCTGTGAAAATCTCCAGCTTAAACCAATTATCTAAACCAAATTATCTGGAAGTTAAAACAAAGCTGAATGCACGAGAAACGTTTGTTATCGTTGTCTGCTGCAGTGAACATGCTTGGGGGGGGCTTCACGGACATAATGCATTTCACAACGACCCTAAAGGCTGTTTAAGAGGTTCTCTAAAGCAGATGCCAACTTTGGCAGCCAAGGCTGATGCATGTACCGTTCATGCTTCTCATTGCGTGTCTGCATAAGGAGGTGTATTCACACATGGTTGTCAGCACGTATTGTGGACCCAGTCATTCAAATTTGGAGGCACGCCACCGCTCCGTGTAGATGCATGCTTCCATCCATGCAGGCATGTGATGTATTATTTATGTTTAACCATCCATATCTTAACCCTTACATCTGCAAACCCTTATTCTAACTAAATCTAAAAGCCAAGTCTTAACCCTCAAACCGCACTTTGCAGACCGGAGGACGCCCTCTGTTCCTTGTTGTAGTGCTGTAAAGTCCCTGGTTTCTTTTTCTTGTCAAATACTCTACAGCAGGGGTCTCCAACTCTGGTCTTTCAAATGAGCGACTCCTTATCAGACCTCAGCAGAGCTTGATGATGAGCAGATCATTTGAATCAGGTGCGTTGGAGAAGCGAAACATCCAAAACATGCAGGGCAGCAGCTCTCCAGGACCGGAGTAGGAGACCGCTGCTCTAAAGTCTCTGTATAAAATACCTTAAAACAAACAAACAAAAACAACAACAACTAAATTCCCCAAACTTTCCTCTCTCTCCCAACATCTTAATCAGTGAGTGTATCTTAGGTTGCAGAAGTTGTTTTGCAAAGTCTAATAAGTGAGAGTCATCATTGGGATAATATAGAGAAACTGTGGATTTGGCCACAGTGTGTTTAATTGTCTGGAGGCTTATGCACAATATGCTGGTGAGAAAAACACAATCACAAACTAATTATAAATGAGAAACAAACAGTTCAGTATGTAACTAGTAGAGAAAGCAATGAGTTCACAAAACACATTACTGCATACAGACCTGAAAAAAAAACCCCCCAAACATTTCTCCTGAGAAAAAGCCAACCAGCTGATCTTTTCATTATCAGCAGCCAACCTTATACGTTTCTACACCTGTTGGTTTCTGCCTGTGAGTTTTCTTTTAATGAATAATAGTTCTGCCTTCTATTGCCAAATTAGATTACTTTGTCACAAAGTGAAATGACTCTTCGGGGCCCCCGGTGTTTAATTCAGATACAGTTCATCTATGATGCTTTTTCTGACATTCACCAACAAAGTGTTGATTCGCAAATCTGCCTGGCTGAAACATGTTAAAGCTGCTTGTTTGTCTCATCTGCACAGCGACAGCAGAGGGGCAGCTGTTGAATCACTCACATGCAAATCAACATATGACACATCGTGAAAGAAGAGATGGCAGGACAGATTGGCCTGCCATTCAAAGTGTCATCACTCCTGTCGTGGACGCATCACTCAAACAGCCTGCCTGGCCAAAATCCAGTTTAAAGGGGCCAAGGGGGGGGCGGACTAGAGGCTCTGTTTGAAGAGGCAGCTTATTTCCTGTTCAAAAATCAATCGAAAGGCCGAAAACAGATTCCAGACTCTTGTGACTGGAACAAAGTGACCACAGAGGGGCAAAGAACAACTACAGAGTGAAGCAAAGTGACAACAGAGATGCCAAACATCTACAGAGAGAGAGAGATGGAACACGACTATACAGAGAAATCACAAGGAGCTGCCACCTGAAAAGAGTTGATCCAAAACAACCACAGCTGTGGCTGTTGTGTCTCTTCCAGTCTGGGTTTGTTGCTCCTTTGTAGGGAGGATGAAGAACCTGCTACAAGTCTGTGCCCAAAGGGGCCAATGTCTCCCAATCCATCCCGGAGTCCTTCCAAACTTTCCCTTTTTTCTAAATCCCAAATATCTCAAACTGTTGCCACCTTCATCGCGCTCAGCTGTGCAGACCGCTGCACAAACCATCCAACAGCCATCACCCAAACTGCCTGCAGAGAAGCATGCTGTTTTATAGAAAAAAAACTGCTTTACTAGGTGATTAGGTCTGCTTTACTTGCAGCGCCTTCGCTCCCCAGTACTCTCATTGATTGTTTTCTCCTGGCTCGGTAAATGGATGGAAGTCGATACACCCTAACAGTGACGTCAGGGCTCACCTAGCTGCTGCAGGTCTTCTGGGCTTATCAATTAGGGTGTAAGAATGCAGCCCAGGATTTTATTTGGAGCCCAAGCTGTTATTAGCAACGACAGGTGGGCAGTGAGCGTGGTGCAACACTGGGCTGGAGAAAATTGTGATAAATGACAGGAAGGGGAGTCTCTGCCTCTCCACAGACCTGTGAGACAGGAGGGGGGGGGGGGGGGGCTCCAGATGGAAAGAGTGAAGATGTGCTGCACACTTTAACCTGATGGGATGAAGTTAAAAAAAACAAAACAAAACAAAACAAAACAAAACTGGCTGCACTTTTCAAAAGGCATAGCTGGCTGCACGCTTTCCAAAGCATCAGACACACATCAGAGGAAACTCCTCCACACAGCCTCGTCTGTTTACCTTATGGTCGATGATCCCGCTGTATCCCTGCAGGACCGGCGGGTGAGGCTTGGCCACCTTCACGGAGGCTTCGGTGGGCCGCCGCAGCTGTTCATGCTGTCGGATGTGCGTGTCGTTCAAGTCCCTGGAAGCGATGTTGAAGCTGCCGTTGTACACCAGGAACAAGCTGGCGCACAGGAGGAGGACGAGAAGCACCGCGACCCCATGGCGCTGCCGGAGACACAAGGAGAGGCTGATTAGTCCGGCTGCGCTCAGCTGAGTTTGGGCTGTTTAACAGGTGACATCATCATCATCATCATCATCATCATCATCATCATCCTCCTCACAATGACAATATAACGCCAACTTCTCTTTAACGCATCTCACGCGCAACCAAAACTTACCGGCTCTTATCGACTGAATTCAAGAGCTCAGGCATATTCATGACATTGACAAGATGTCGGGACGTTAACGATCAGCCCGACTTAGTTTGCAAGCATGCACTTCAATGCTCAGGTGCGTTCAGGTGCACAAATCCACAGGCGAAGAAGTCATCGTCAACGACACCTCAGAGGGCGTAAAGTAAAAAGTTGACACCGACATCCGGCCTCATAAATCCGTGTTGTAGGGCAGGTGGATGAAGCCCAAACACCGACTGTTGAATGTGTGGCTCTATTTAGTTATCATCGTTCTTGTTGTTATTGGAGTTTTGCGGCTAAAGTGGATCATTTAGAAGATTTGAACAATAACATTGTCACGCACTTGCACAAATGTGTGCATCTGCATTAATTAACGCGCAGTGGAAAATAAAATGAAGCCCACATCCAGCTGTGCGGGCTGTGCCAAACAGCCCGCACAGCTGGACGTCCATTGTTCACATCCTAATCTCCTGATCCGGCGGCCGGAGCGCACTTCTCCACAACAATGCTGGATGTCACAGCAGCGAGCTCAGACTGTGTCCTGCTGGGACACACACACACACACACACACACACACACACACACGGAGGAGACCTTTACCATGGGTGTCTTCATCTTGTCTTATCGCTGCAGCTCCGCGCGTCCGGCTCCACTTTCTCTCATGGTCCGGTTCCGTCCGCTCGCATCCCCGGACCCCCTCCACTCTACTCCAGTCCACTCCAGTCCAGTCTGTCCGTGCCAGCCCGCCTGCCGCCGCCTGTGTGTCTTCAGCCCGGAGCTCCGGCGCAATTCATACAGCGGAGAGCGGACAGATGTTCACTACTGCGCCTCTGCTGGGTCTTAACGCCCCCCGAGTTCCGGGCGGCCCGGAGAGCGGAGCAGGGCGCAGTTAATTAAAGACAGTACCTGCAGGAGGGCGATAAGGCCGTTTTGTTTAATGTTGTTTTGGTTTTTTTTTCTGATGAGGAATATTTGATGAAAATCTGTGCCCGGATTACTCCGGAGTACAGTGACGTCCTCCATCCGGACGGCTGCTGCGTAAAGTAGTCCGAGCTGGACCGTCTGAGATTATTACGCCTCCAACTTCCTCACGACAGCACCGAGTCTGTTAGGATACACTCTGATTGTGGCCTGAAACACAGAAGTCCAGGTGTTTTTGACTGGTTTGAGTTTTTTCCCTCATCTGGTCTCTCGTAGTTTTACTCGTAATTTTGGTGCAGTGGCTCTAAATCTGGGGTGCCACAGGGGTGCTTCAGGGGGCTTCCCAAGGCTTCTACGTCACCATGATACCATTCATCAACACAACACAATGACATTATGTGTGTAGTCATGGTTTTGACACTCCTGTAATAAAACACCTAAAAGGAAAAATGTCATCAGATGGGAGTCTGTGGTCCAAACTGAGCCGCTTCACACCTCCTTGATGTGAAGAAGTTTGAGAACCACAACTTCAGAAGGTCAAAGTTTCCATTTAAAAACGAATAACCGATCAAACATGACGCCACACATTCAGCCAAACTAAACAGAATAGAATATAACACTCAGGTATTTTTTCCTGATCTTGCTGATTTCTGGTTCTCTTTTGACTGAAAGGGACATTTGCAGTATTTTGAAATGCTGGTTTCTGCTTTTGTAAATGAAACATTTGAAAATCTGCTCCCCTGCTGCTGATGCAAACATCACACTAATTGAACAGTTTGCCTCGTTTTTAATGGGTTACACATTTACTTCCATTATTTTTTCCATAAAATTGTCAAGTACAATATGAATCAGTTTTGCCAGTTGAAGGTGTTGAATCTCCTGCTGACACACCGTGCTCTGTGCTGATATGTTTTCATTTCTCATTATTGCTCCCTTTGCCTGTGTTGCTCTGTACATTGTTGATAAAGCTTTAAAAGCCTTGAAGTCCTTTGTCAGGTTCAGTTGACTTAATCACTACATCAGCCTCAAAATGAAAGGAAACATTGTAGTAACAAAACATAGATTTTAGCCTTAAAACATCGTGCAGCTTTCCAGCTGTCACTGCCTATTTTCGTTGGTGGTTTCTTGGTAATTTCTCCACGTCCGTGCTTCAGTCCATGTGGGTGTGAGCTGCAGCCCACTGAGTCAGCGTATTACCACTGCAACCTTTCTTTAATTAAGTGCTCCAAGTCACAGTAGCATGACGAGTTGACACAGCAAAACAACAAATAACCCCACCTTAAACTTTTAAATGTGTAGCTCTGAACTCTGCGTGGAGCCCTGGAAGTTTTCGTGATTCAAGTTGTACCTGCTGCAGGTTAACATAAATATTAATAAGCTTTCTTTTTCACACAACGGCATGGACGGATAAGTACCAAACCAAAAAAAAAAAAAAAAAAGCGTGTTTTTGAGGCTCCAGAAACATCCTGAGGGCAGCCGCCATAAAATCCGACCGTTTGTGTAGAAAAACGGCCGAGCTGGTCTTCTGAAAAGCATTTCAGGACGTATCGGGCATCAGACTTAGAGGTGGATGGACCACGTCAGGCTTCAACCTGCTGCTGTACTGGATTTTCTAGGACACTCTGAATCCCTGGTCCAGATCACTGTGTTTGGCCGCCACACCTTTTGTTTTACTGCGTCATAAAGCAGTAGTCATTTCTGGCTGCTTTAATGAATGTGACCGAGTTTAGTTCACAGTCACCAAACCCAAATCTAATAAAACACCCTTGAGGTGTTTAGTGGAATCAGAAATTGTCCTGGAAATCTGCAGGAATCAGTTGGTAAAGTCATGTCAGCATGGAGCAGGGTCACAACCTCAACGCTCCCCCTTGTTGATGAGAAATAAAGTGATATTAGCAGAAAATCACCAGTAAGCAAAAGAGAAGAAGAAGAAGTTTGTGAATAAGTGATTTTTAATAAAACAGCCTGGCAGTTTCATCCATACAATGCTTGTTCACCCACAGTTGCGAGGATCACTCACAGGATTAACTAAAGAGAACCGCCTGAGGCTCCTGCTCTGGGATCTGACTTAAAGTTTAGAAAAAGACGAGAAAACTGATCAATGAAAGGTTAAAAATGAGGATTTGAAAACTGCAGAGGAAGTTACAGCCACATGCAGGATATCTGTGCTAACTGTGGAGGATTGCAGGGCTTTTTAAAAGGGATTTAAAAATACTTCCTGGATTTGATAGTTTCAACCTTCACCACATCAGCAATTAATGAAAAAAAAGTACTTTGGGGATGTTTTTTAGTATGAAAGGAAAAAAAAATTATGATTGACTAACAATATGTGAAATAAAACACTAACTAACACAAGCAGCGGCAGATAAAGTCTGGAATTCAAAGAGAAACTTCACTTCTTGACACGGAGAGAAGAGTTAACACAAAAAAGTTCCCAATTAAAGGAGAAAGCCTGTAATGGTCTAAATCTTCATATTGTCAGCCATAAAAAATTATGACAAAATCAACTTTTATTGAGCTACTTTTATCTGCAGCCCTCAGCCCCAGACACATTTGTTGCAACTTTTAATATGCACATATATAGTTTCAGTAATTCCTCAGAGAAATTATCGGACCACTGCAGATTTACCGACTTGGATTTGGCTCTGTGAGTATTTACCAGCCCAATATTCCTACAAAATATGATGAGATGGGACATTTTTGCACCTTTCTGCCAATAAACTGTGGCTGCTTTCAAAGCTGATGCACAAGTTAGTGTACACGGTATGTAGTTTTTGGGTCGGCTTATTGGATGTGAGTGCAGCACCGCGGACTTTAATGCAGGAGACTATAAATTTGTGCATGATTGTTGACCTGCAGTTAACTTTTCTTTTCTTATGACCTGAGATTCATCCCCAACTTTAACCAAATGGTTTTATTTCCAAACTCCAACCGTCATTTATTTGTCCCAAACTTGCTCTAATTTTAACGATATCACAGTTTCCATGCTGAGATATTTCAGAGAGTGAGAACATAAAGAGTGTTATCAAATGTAATTCAGGGCTTTGTAGAGTTGCCCAGTACTCACTCCATGAAACGATATCACACCACTTTCTCATGTGCTTTCAGTGGATGAAAGCCATAATTCCTTCAGTCAAGGGTCCACAAGTGTTTCTTTTGAAATGTATTTCAGCACAGATTACAGACACACAACTCTAAGTGGTGATGTTTTGTCTGACAGAAAGGAGATAGACCCAGTTTTTGCTTTGCCTTTTGTTTTCAGAACATTCATTTCGCTTTGTTGTCTCGTTGCAACTAATCCCCTTAAAACAAAAATAGCACCTGTAAAGGCAACTTTTACCGATTCGGCTCTCCCCACAGCGTGAAACAAGTAAAAAAAAAACCAAAAAAACAAAACACAAACAGTCAGCTACCAATTTGGCTAAACAGGTTGCTGCTGGCCGATGTGACCTGACTAGCTAAAATAAGTAGCCAAGTTAAACTACCACCTTCTTTTATATAAATCTGCATCACAAACACGTTTTTTCTTTTAACAGTTGCTCACACCTTCTTCAAGCCTCTCTGCCTGAATTCACGCAGTAATCGTGGGCTGTGGATGTCGCAGCAGTTGCAGTAATGCTAACACTAAGGTAATAATGAAGGTAATCTTTTGTACGTCTGCTTCTAATCAAATGAACGCATTGGCATTCCTCTTTCACAGTCACTCATGTACCTGATTGGAAATAATGAAGAAAAAAAAAAACTGAACAACAACAGAAAGAAACAAATTCCATTTTATATGAAAACACATAATTCAAAATTAGGAGGGCATTTTCCCAAATTACAGGACTGTTTCTGTCCCGATAAGGAATATTAAATTTCTGCTGTAAAAACAAAACAATCCTGGGGGAAGAAGTTTGGATGGCAACTTTACATCAGTGCAATAGTGTGGTTGACTAATGTGATTTTAATAGTTTCTGGACAACAGGGAGATATATGGCAGAGAGGAATAAACTATGCCAGGCTTTGGCTACAGATAATTGTTAGTCAGAGCTGTTTATTATTTATAAATATATTCAGTCAAAAGCCAGCAGAGTTGCCCTTTAAAGGGTTTGCAGGATTGCACCATTTTCAGGCAGCTTCTGTTCACAGCCGTCAGCCCAAAGGACACTTAAAACAGATATAAATATAATAATGCATCACATCCTGGCTGGAGCTGCTGCATGTTGCATGTTGATTGTGAATAATCTGCTTCTAAAAAAAATATAATAAATGCATAAATAAATAAATAAAAACCAAAAACTTTTCCTCGTGGGAGAAACACGAGAGACTTCCTGGAAGCATCAGTGCTGCCATCGGAGTCACTGGGGAATAATGTGTGATAACGCAGCATTAGGTTGGCAGGTTCAGCAGCAACAATAACAACAACAACAACAACAACAACAACAACAACAACAGAAGCACACCGGAAAAGCTGTTTCAAAGAAAGGCCATCTTTGGAAGTGTGCACTTAGTGAAGGGCACTAAAAGAGCACACGGATCTCCAAGCTTTAACAGGGATTTTTATAAAAAACAAACAAACAAAAAAGAAAAGTGGGGAATTTGGCAACTTGGCCATATTCTCAGCATCATCCAGGCAAACACCCCGCGGCTGCTTTGTGATGTTGCTGCCAGAGCTTTTCACCTGAGAATAAAATCTGGCTAATATCTGTGACATGAAACAGCGCGTAGTGTCCGCTATGAGGGGAGCATTCAGTGCAGCCTCAAAAGGTTTAGAAGAGTACACAGCCTGTTTTTATGTTCACAGATCCTCTCGGGATTTTGAAGCAGGACTAAAGAGAACTGAGGGTGCAACAGGCACTTAGTCAAAAACAGGACTTTTACATGGAAACGCCTGCACTTTAACTCTCCTGGAGCAGATAAACTGATGTTTTTATCTTCCGCCCCCTGACAGGAACAAAGAATAAAAGCAGAAACTTAAAAAGAATCCAAATTTGCAATATAATGTGAGCATGAGGCAGCTACGCCTGATACACCTGCAGATTCAATATTTTACATAATTATCAGTTCAGTCTATTGTGTCATTTTATATTTAAAAAGGACTCAAATTAAAGGATTTTTTTTTTCATGGTGGCACCACTTAATACTGGCATCCCAGAAATAATATGAGTAAAGTTACCACAGCTTATACATAATGCTGGTGTTTATACATTATACAGTACATGGCACTGTTTTAAGATAAAAGGATACAAGTTTGTGGAAAGTGTTGTAAGCCCAGAGACGGCCAACTCAGTAGGTGCAGTTGCTTGAGTTAAAGTAGTTACCTGTCTATTAAAAGCCTGCGCTTGTAACTGTGCTGGAGTAATTATTCTTACACAAATACCTACAAAGGAACACTGTGTACAAAATCTTAAAAATAACCGCCGCTTTAGAGCCCTTTAACTGGACTTATATTTAAAACAAGCTCCACTATGAATATTCATGAGGGGCCTGTGCAGCTCACAGCTGCGTGGGCGGCTCAGCTCTATATAATCTGAACTGTGACGAGCAGGCCATGAGCAGTCATGCAAATTTAAAATGCAGTCACCACACAGGCAAAACCTAACAGGCAGGCAGCAGCAGCAGGAGCACGCTGATCGATGTCAATAGCTCCCCTAATACCGAGGTTACGCCGCTCTCGGCGTCTGATCGCAGGGGCCAATTCGATGATCACAATGATGATGATGAGGGTGAGGCTGCAGTGAAAGATGGCGGCTGCCGAGCTCACGGATGCTGATCAGCAGGTGTTTACGACGTCCATAACACACAGGAGAGACCGGGCCCCTACTTATTACCTGTCGGAGGACGTTACATGGTTGATTGTCTGGGGTCTGCACGGGCCTATATTTCTCCCTTTTATGTTCTCTCTAATCTGCTGCAGATCTGTGTCCCACCTCTGATTTATGAGTGAAAGCTGCTCCCTGTGGTGCTGCAGGAGGAGGACCTTGACAAGGGAATTTGACTGGCTTTTTGTCCTTTCCATAATTAGAGAGTACATCCAATTCACCCCGTTCATTACCCCTGGGCCCGGTGACAAATGACGAGGAGGCCTGTTTTAATGCAGGCTCACTGAACGTCCTGTTCGGGGTGAATGAGCCACACCGCATACAAGACAATGGGAGATGGGAGACAAATTCACGAGGTAGCTTAATTATCAAATTTTATTACATAAAATGTAGCGGAGAGGGGTTTTTTTTTTTCTACTCCCATTTAGAAAATATTTAAATGCCTCAGCAGAAACACGAGGAGAGGATTTAAAGGACAGGACACACTTTGGATAGATTAACCCCGGCACCATAAATCGTGCTTACATTCTATTTTTTTTCTAAATTGTTATTTGGATTTTTAAAAATATTTATGCACCTTGTAGAAAACCACTGATATTCATCTTTTTTTATTTCCAATTCACTTTCTATTTGCTCTTCCTTTAAATCACTGACCATAAAACTGAATCCATAGATATAATCATTTTAATTTTTCAATGCCTGTACAGGCAGTGACGTGAAAGCTCACAGTGACTAACCCATAAATACTCACCTTCGCTGTGTTCAGCACATTGTCTCGTAGTCTGCAGCAGCTTTCAGAAAAAACAAGCTTTGATAAACTTACTGTGTGCAATCTGCACCCAACATCAGACAGAAAAAGTACGAGCTGCTGAGGAAAGTGGAGCGTGTAGATTAAGAGCCACATTTTACTCGGGAGGTTTTGTCAACAGAAAGTGAGCCAAAGGGATTGAAACGCACACACACACACACACATCAAACAATGCGTTAATAACACATAAAATCTTGCACATCCGGCCATCCTGTCCAATCATCCATGATTAAAGTCATGTCACCGTCATCACTGGTCCTTAACGATTCTGATATGGTCGTTCTGCTTGTGTCTGCCGGCTGGTAGTTTGAGCTGACACCTTCGTTTGGCCCCTCACATTTCTGCATTAATGAATGATAGTGGAGGCTCTTTGTGTAATAAACACATGGTTAACATGATAATAACAGCTGACAGGTCATTACAGGGGGGGTGAATGGATTGTATTACCAGATGGGTCAAAAAAAAAAAAAATGAAGCCCACTCAGATCGGACCACAGGTAAATTAAAAAACAGATTCCAGGACCAGAGTCGATTAAATAACGTAAATGATGTGGGCAATTCTCATGAAAATAATTCAAAGCTTGAGCAACATTTAATCCTGCCCCCTTTAGCCAGTAAATTACAGTCATCACAACACAAGCTGTTCACTTGGTGTGTATTTACAGTTAGTCTAGCAAGGCCACAACATTGTCCACTGGGAGATTTATTTGCTCACCATATTTGTTGACAGTGGACATGTCAAGAATACGGTGATAGGTGTCCTTTCCTCTGAGCTAGCTTTTAATTAAATTGTTCCCTCAGGCATGATGGAAGAAGGAATCTAGTTTCAGGGGTGACTGGGCCACGGCTACAGAGGGGGACCCAAAGCTTAGTGAGGACCCGGCTTCGCTGCAGGCAAGATGAAGACTAAGAGTGTGGGGAAGCGGCTCGGCAGTGATGCATCAATGTCCCCCGACCATTCATGCAACCAACCATCCTCAAAGTGCTCATAAATGGCTTGTGAGCCACAATATGGCAATTCTTCTAAACCCAAGTACAGCAAACAAGTTCACAACATTTTCTTCTATAGTTAACAACACCAAAGGGCAGTTTGGTTTACAGCCAGCTCACCTAATTGGTTATAGAAAGAACCGAGAAGTATCTTGTACATCACGTCCTGACTTAAAGCAACAAAATGAAATGATTCCACAGGGTTCTGTCCCAGGTCCACCTCTGTTCTGGTCATACATAGAGGATTCAATAGAATCTTATCAAGGACCGGATTTTTAGATCTATGCAGATGAGACTGTGATATATCTGTCAGGTGAGACTGATATTTTTTAAGCAGTATGTTCTGAAAACTCACTTCTAACGCATAACATTAAAAATCCCATTTCAGTCTGCAGGTCGGTCCTCCTCAGAAGATAACAGGTTCAGTGTAGTTATCATCGCTCACCGAATTGGACAAGTTTTCAAAATGAAATGTCTCAATATCATCTAAACCATCACATCCCTCCTGAAGGCACCCACTTTATGTCTCCTCAACTTTTTACGTCCGCAGAACTCAAATATCAATTGTGTGTTTTCTGATGTTCTGCCTGTTTCCTTTCGACTCATGTGTTTGTTTTTCTTGTCTGCTTCAGTTCTGCATTGTTGAATTTAATTAATGTAGTTTGGTGCTACCTTTATTGCTTATTTCAGCTGCAGTGCACAACAATTTTTAACCCCATTCAGCCAAAGAACTGACTTATTCCTCTTCTCTGTTGCGTCAAATCTAGGTGTAACACAACTCTTCCCAAAATGTTGCAGTGCCTGCTGCCATTACCTCGTCCGTTTTCCATTCTGTCTAATGGAAATTCACATTTGGTGTACCTAAGTGCCTCCCTCAAAGTGGCCCTCCAATTTCCAATTCACAGTCCCCTCGGTTTAAATCTTTATTGAATTTCGTGTTGAAATCCAAAGAAAATTTCCCCCTCAATGCTCAGCGGGTGGGTGGATGATTATGGTTCATGTCCAAGGTAATTTCAAAACAGAGTGACTTTTTCTCCAGCCTAATTTCCCCGTGAGCCGAACAACCTGGTTTTGTCCTCGTCCGAGCCAAGAGACCGGAGGCCAGGCTCACCTAAATGATGCCATTCCTGCTCCGCTCTAATTCCAGTCCAAGGTTATAACTGACTGAGGTATAAGCCAGGAGTCTTTTTCTTTGGCAGAGAAATAGTTTGGCTGTACGAGTAATGGCTAATTAACTTCCTGAATATGATTGTTTATCTGACTTTATGATCTGACTGTGTGCCAGTTTTGTCTGCCCGCCTGATCGTGCTTCGTCGGTCTGAAGGCAGACAACACTGCTGCTGCTGCTGCTGCATTTGCACAAACTCACCAGATGCTCCGACTGCATGCTCTGTGCTTCAGCGCTGGCAGCGTGCCACTGCTTCTGCTTCACGTGGATAATGTAAATGTGCAGTTTCATCATCAAGGCCTGGAGAGCAGCAGACTTGGCTGCCTTGTCATGTATCACACTTATTGGGGGGGCACAAGTGTTTTCCTCTGTGACAGGGAAGGGAGGTCACGAGTGATGAAATCTGGGAGTGCAAGAGCCAACGCAGTCCTTTTAAAACAGCGTTTATTCTAACAGGAAGGTGTATTAGCTTAAGTTACTTTTTATATCTTGTATTTATTTGTATATTTAGTACTCAGAGAGATCATTTTAGCCATCTGGAGGTTTACAGTAACAGCATTTCAATGTAAATGCACAGTGACAATGAAGATATCTTATGCCATTCAGTATTTGTGAAATTCAAAACCTTCTTTGCTTGTAGAGCCAACAAGTGTTCATCTCTCCTCTTTAGTAAATTCTTCGTCTTAAGGGCAGAATGACTGGTGATAAGAGATTTAACTCGCTTGCTTGGTCCTTCATCTTGTTTGGTCAGGAGAAGATGGAGAACACGTCTTGGCAGAGCGTATACAGAGCGTAAAAAAGTTTTTTGTGATTAGGAAAGAAGAAGACGCGTCCATAATTTATGAACTTCTACATAACAGCCACAACACAAACCAAACCAAAACAAAAACGTGGATCAATGAAGAAAATGTGGGCACAGAACAGTATTTTGTGAAAATAGAAATCAAACAAACCAAGGAGCGTAAAAAATGTAAAAATTCAATAAAGCTGAAGTAAAATGACATTAAAAAAGGGGCAGAACAAACTGAAAATATTCCTGTTTGCTGTTTTTTCCTTCCAATAGTAAACTTTAGTTTATTTTAATCACTATCACCATCATACCTGAACCTGCTTCCTTCGTAACCGTGACAGTCATTTCTTTTATTATAAACCCAACAAAACCTCAGAAAGAAACTCACTTCTGATCAGAAAGAGGTAGTTTGTTGTTCTATTTGGAGGATTTATTGTTTAAAGATTGGTGTTTGTGATGAGGGATTGAAAGACAAAGCGTCTGCATTCAGCAAAACAACGATGAGACCTTTGAATAAACTGTTGCAATTTTTTTTTCATTTCAGTTTTAACTAGACTATAATACTTTAGTTTACATTTACAAAACTCATCATGCCTTGTTAATCTTGATAATATACCTTGAACGGCTTTCGAGTACGATGAAAATGGCTCTTAAATCCTGATCCGTAAACGTAGCGGTGCGGCGCAAAACAGACATGGCAACATACCATGAGAAGCAAGTGAGAGCACCTGTTTTGTTGTGACTATAATGTCATAATTATTGAGAGAGGGACAAGCCATTCCTATGCAGATTTTATCATAATCGGCTTACAACATGCTTTTTCGAAGAATTTAGGAAATGAAAGGGAGGTTAGATATTAGCCAAAACATCTGGATCAAGATGAGGTCTTTTGAGTGAGTTTTAATAACAGCAGTCTTTGAAGGCTGCGGTACATAACCAAGAGATAAACTCACATCGATCAGACGCAGAGTGTACGTGTTAATTTGTGGAAAAACATCTTTAAACAGGTCGATGATGAGACTATAGAAACTAGCTCAGAGAGATTTAAAGGTGAAAAAGATTCCAAATACAAAGCAGATGTTACTGTTGATTGAGAAGCTGCTTCATCTGATAGGACTTCTGCCAACTGTCGAAAAAAGCTGTTGAATTTTGGCTCCGAATGTTATGATTTTATGAGTAAAGAAGCTACTAAGAGCTGAAGGAATCAGTGGTCCCACTGAGCTCTGACTCTGTCAGCCCGGCTACAGTACGGAGAGAAACCTGGGATTGTTCAATCAAGGCTGAATAGTCGGAGCTTCTGGCAATACGAAGAGCTTTTTCTGTGTTTTTAAGCTTTCTTTCTGGGCTAAGTAAATTTCATCTGCATTACTGGAC
Source organism: Remorina albescens (assembly GCA_034769265.1). Classification (NCBI taxonomy): domain Eukaryota; kingdom Metazoa; phylum Chordata; class Actinopteri; order Carangiformes; family Echeneidae; genus Remorina; species Remorina albescens. Next base: position 4,097,204 of record CM068478.1, on the reverse strand, counting down.
CGCCACTTCCTTTCCAATTTTCGTGGCGGTTGCTTTAAGGCACGATTTTGAGGGCAATACCAAGGTGCCAGCCTCCTCTGATTCATTACTTTCTTTTTCAGAGGAGCCACAGACACAAAATTTGAACACATTGAGGCCACAGTGCTTTCACAAGGTCATGAATCTGTGTGGGAGAGAAGTCCTCTGTTGACTTTAGACATGGCAGCAAATGATTTTCAGATAAACATCAGATGTAGCTGAATTTATTCCCAGATGCTTTGGAGCCATTTATTGTAAACTCAAATGTTAGCGGTTGGAGTGAAGAGGGTTGTGGGGAAATATTATTAATTGGTGAATTTCAATGCCGTATGTTAACACCAGATCAAAGGTATGATTGAAACAGTGAGGAGGTTCATTCACACACTGTGAAAAGCCAACTGAGTCCAGTAATGACTTAAATGCAGAACATCTACATGAACACTGAAATCACCCATTATAATGAATTTATCTGTACTAAGTACTAATTCTGATAGAAACTCTGAGTGAGGAGCAGGTGGACGATATACTGCAACCAGAACTGGTTTTTAAATTTTCCACTTTTGAATGGGAGGGAATGAGAGTAAGGCTTTCTAAAGATCTATCGCCAGAGTTTGGTCGAGGATTGATTGATAAGCTGGAGTGAAATACCTTAGCCAAGAAGTCAGGCTTTGTTGTTTTATTTTGTTTTTAAAGTTCAGATGAAGCATGAACTGTCATGAACGTTCATATATCTGTAGGACGCAGTGAGACAGAGAGACAGCTGCACTGCTGAAGAACCACAAATCCCTTCATCGCCCTACACCATTTTTTTTTCCCTTCTTCTTCCTCTTTTGATTTGGTGGAAGTATTCTTGCGCTGTGTGTGAGATTGGTTTGGACAGACCTAATTTTCGGGGGGCTTTTGAAAGCCTCTCTGTCTCTGTAGAGCGAGAATCCCCAGAGAGATCAGTGGAGGAGCGGACGAATGAGCAGACTGCTCGACATGCATGCGGAGTTTCTATTACAGACATGATAACTGGCCTCTCATAATGTTTGGTTAAAAGGACAATATCTGTGTGCGTGGCTGTCCTGCAATTTCGCTTTGCTCCAGGCCTACAAAAATGCTGCTGTAGTTGGTTGCAGATTTCCAGCAGAGTAGGGATTCATCTATCCGTCAGTGGATTCAAGGATTCTGTCTTCAGCTGCCTGGTACGGCTGAATTTCTTCTCATCGTCCCTAAAATCATTCTTATGTCTCAGATAACTGAAGCAGCTCTGATCATTTTCAGATGTACCATGACCGGTTTTGGTCTAAAGTTGTTAGCAAAGGCTGCTTAGTGAAAATGGTGGTTGCACTTAGAATTAGGAATGTCATTTATTAAAGGAAGGAAAAACATTGCAGTCAGCTAAAGACAGAAATAAAACTGAGGTGGATGTTCAAAGTTGAGCAATGACACAATAAGTTCACAACAGTCTTTTGTCTTCAGGACTTTCTGACCTGTTGACAGTGATTAGTCTGATGGAAGTCCCTTCACAGCAAAAGTAGCCGTAGATCATAATGAGCTGGAGTCTCACAGCTGCTCAGCTGATTTCACTCACGGCTCATTAGCTCACGGCTGAATGAGGTCTAATCACTGTCTGTGTGGCACCTTAAACCTGCTGTCTTCAATGTTCTTAGATCAACAGTTTACATTCCATCAGTCAGACATACACAGAATAAACAAAGACATTTGGAGCATTTAGCACCTAAAGTATGAAACACAAACTTTATTCATCTGGTCCAAAGTAATGGAGGAAATTGATCATATATTTTAAATGCAATCGTTCCCTCACTCCAAAACATTCATCCCCAAAGCACTGTCTCTCTCATCAGATAAATATTTTTGCAGAATATTACGAATAACAGCAATTAAACAGATTACTAAAAGCTGGCTGGACTTTTAGTAATCTGTTTTTTTAATCTTAATTTTTAATCTATTACCAATTTTTAAAAAACAAAAATTAGTCCTCTAAATAGAATTACTGCTCACGCTTACTGGTGGTTTAATGTGTTTTATTGGAGCAGTCTGACGTGGAGCTGCTGTCGTATACTTGACGTACAGTGTAATTCAATGAAATATAGTGCTACAGCTACAGTTTAGCTGTTATAGTTTCTATAGTTTGTAAGTTTCCAGTTAAAAAACACCAAATTATTGGGGTGAATGGAGTTAGAGCTCTGTCAGCAACAGCAGGGGATTGTGGGTGGTTGTGGGGAGCGCCCAGCGGTGAAACAGTGAGCGTGTAACGTGTGAAGCAGAGTGTTACAAGAAAAAAATGTTTACTTCAAGGAATTTTTCGCAGCCGCTGAGCGCTTCACTTGATCCTCACACACCTCGAACACAGCTGACACCTTCCCACAGAGAATCAGACAGAGCAGTCAATCATTCCCGTCAGCTGTCACACACACACCAGGACGTCGTGGGCATAAAACTGGAAATTCACCGGAAATGAATAAAACCAACCTGCAGCTGATGTATTTGGGAGAATATAAACAAGCATTGGAGGGGGATGATTGATTGAGATGAGCGAAGGGAGGCTCTCCAGAGATAAAAAGCTTTTATAGCAATCCAATTACATTCAGAGGCACGGAAACTCCGGGACGGTATAAACTTTGATTATGTGAGAGTTGATGAAAGGATGGGAGGAGATGGTGGTCAATGGGGGACATTAAGTGAGATGTTATTTAGCTTGCGGTCATTTATTCCACAGTCCTCACTCCAGTTGATGCAAAATGCTCATTTCTGCCATTTAAGTGCTCGAATCATTGTGGAAAAACGGACACAGACTCAGGAAGGCTATTGCTCTGCTGTCCGTGACAGCACAGAGATTTAATTCATCTGAACTACGACTGAAATTAGTCACGCTCAAATGTTTTCCTGTTGCCTTAGATAATCTGGAAATTGTTGGCATTTAGTGGCAGCCTGTGCACTTCATCCTTCAAACACCGCTGACTCCTGACATCCTCGATATGCTCAGGGAGAGTGAAGATGGGAAGATGAGTGACGACTGGAGGAGGTGAATGTAATCAATATAAACATGAGGCAATTAGTGTAGCGCTCATATTTCTTTAGGGAGGTGGGTGTAAAAACCCGGTGGATAAAGTGATATCTGCTCCACGAGTCATTAATGAAGCACCGGGGCGACTACAGGGATATATTGTTAAAGAGCTTTTAAGAAACCTGCATGGAATTAATTAAACCATAACACTCTCCTCCGTCTTTTATAAACTTTGTAACACTAGAGATAATTTGAAGTTATTAGATGTTGAAAATAAAACATGGCCACTGTCTCCCTCTTTCTGCTGTGCGGAAGGTTTCTGGAACCTGTGAAATGCAGCAATTGACAGGATCTGGCTGCAGGAGCCCGAGTCCTGCACCAAGTGGACCGGACGGAGTCCAGGAGGTACGATGTGGGCGCTCATTTCATCCACAGCTCTCATGAAAACTGGTAAACGAGTGGAGACAGGGATGAAAACATTTCAAAAGGTTCAAACAAACAGACCAACCAGCATGTACACAGCTGGAGATCAAGCTTGGGGGGGGGGGGGGGGGGGGGGGGGGAGTTGATATGCTGACTCAGCGGTAGTTTTCATTCGATGTGTACAACTGATGAATCGTCTGCATCTGTCAACAAACAACAACAAAATGGTCATTAGTGGAACAGAGTGAAGAAAATAAAACATGAAAGACACCAGTTTTCATTCAAGAGCGCCGACAGACGACTCGGACCGAATGAAAAGTGAGAAAAACGGCTAATTAGCTTCAATCATTTGAGAGCAGCACAGCAAGGTGGCTAAACTACAGCCAAGTGCGAGCCTGAAGCACAAACCAGGAAGAATCTGTATTTCTCTTCATGTGACACCACAATCAATAATGTAAACAGGATGACGGTATCATGGATTTTTTTTTGTTCTGCAGCTGCGATCGCTCAGCTTGATGAATGCCAAATCTTTACTCGACTGAGGCTGAAAATGCTGAATACGACAAACCACACGCAGGGATTTAACTTTTTAATACCAACTATGTAAGAAATACCCAAACGACACTTTCTGCAGACGTTTGTGTCTCTACCTCTACTTTGATTATGATTTAGACATTCTCATTTAGGAGCCAAACTTTTATTCACACATTTAATTGTCCTTCGGCTCATTGCCAAGAATTAAGAGTTTAAAGTATAAATATACACACATATATATATATGCTGTGTGCTAGCTAGGAGCTTTGTTTGATTAGCACTACATAAAAAAACAAAAAAAAAAACCAACTTTCTCTTCGTATCTCTTACCTCAGAAGTTGTTTCCATCTGCTTTTCCTTTTAACCGCCTTCTGGCGTGAGCTCCATATACATCATTACAGACGTCGATCTACTTAACTAATTCTCGGCAATGAGGGCTGTTTCTCTTTTTAATGTGAGAGCCTGAAGGGGTTCAGAAAACGTGGCTGCTGTGACGTGCAGCCACGTCCAATCAAACTAACGCTCCGTCCCAAAGCCGTACAACAGACACGCTGAACCTGACGGTGAGCAGTATCAAAGGAAAAGCTACCTACCTGGGAAAGTAAAGTACAGCAAGTGGTTGTCTGCAGGCTGAAATGCTAATTGCTTATGAAATGCTAATTATCAGTGGAACTTATTTTGTGTATTAAAAGCCGACTTTTAAAAAATGGAGCAGGTGGTTTGTCAGGAAATAATTGGAGGGAAAGTGAAGGCTGAACTTCAGTTGAACCTGAGCACACGGCTGAAACGTGACACCAGCAGAGCTCAGGAAAGTCTCGGGAATTACACCAGGGAAAAGGAGAGAACATTATTTTTCGGAGAGTGTGGAGTGGACTTTAGACAGAAGCGGAATATAAAGACAACAGTCAGCAGCGCCGTCTGGTCCATCTCGGGTTCATATCCAGTTTTCACAGAATAAACCGAGCTCAGTCCGTCTCAGCACCTTTTTCCTGACATACTAAACATCTTTTTTCTGACATATTGAACACTTTGTGAAACTGTTAGTTTGTGATGCTGAATGTTGGAATAAAGGTCCCCGTTCACAGCTGGCCCTGGCCTGGACCTTTAATGCTGTTTTTATAATTGTGTCCCATTTTAGCAGCAGCGGCCTTCAAAGGTTCACGGTGTTTTGTGATTGATGTCGATCCAGAGAGCCGAACCAAAGTGAGACAGTCTGGTCCGTGGAGGATTTTCGCCGTCCGTCACCGGCTGTTCCTGCCCTAACGGGGCTCTCAAAGAACGGGCCCTGTTGCTTAGCAACTTTCACAACACATGACTTTTGCAAAAAAAAAAAAAAAAAGAGGTTTTAAGGCCCTCGGTTTAAACTGCAGCAGCTTTAACTTTTGAACTACGACGACAGACAATATGTACGTTTAAAAGTGGAATCTTCGGGCTCTGTTGGGTTTCTTTGCTGCCACATTATTGTCATTACTGCTGCACACTGAATCTCGGGCCACGAGGGAACCACCTGTGGGAGCCTTTGTTTCTCGGGAAAAGGAGGACACATTTGTCCGCCACGTATGGGAACGGGACATCTTCGTCATGCTGACTGCGACACAAGCAGCCTTCAAACGCAGCCTTGGAAGGATGCGACCCCTGAATTTAGGACTCAGCTACAGTACACGAGAAATTTAAGTAGGCTACATTGTGATTTTGTATTCAAGAAAGGAAGCTGTGCAAAATGTGGAGTAACTGTTGATTTTCCAAGCTCACTCGACTGCATTTTAACATTCACAGTTTGTAATATTTTGCTGCTGTGACAAACTCTTTTTCTTTTTTTCTTTCACGCTGCTAGGCATACAGTAAATACCATCTCAGACAATACTGATAAATGAGCAGAGTGAACAGTTTATATATTAAAATACCACCTTAGAATCAGTGCTGTCGGGAATGGGGATACAGCTGATGTGTGTTTAGATACAACACAATAAGCTTTTAGGGCTAAAAAGCAACTGAGACAGCGAACTGGAGTGAGAATGTAAAGAAAAGCTTTTTTTTTTATTTGTCAACCTGTTTTAATTCCCTTTCCTTCACTCCTTTTATTCTTTAATTGCCATCATTAAGTGTCTGTGAGCGATGATAATTTTACAAATCGAAGCACCATCTGGCCCTGGAGAGCACATCCTCTTGCAAATATGTTTCAGAGGTCAAACACTCTGCAAGAACAAATTTGCAAACACTGAATTGAAAGGATTCCACTTGTCTCATTGACCTTGCTCAGTTAAGCTGTGCACATAACAGAAAACACTAATGGGTGCCAGCTGCTGGATAAATCCCCCCCCATAAAGTAAAAGTTGGGGGGAAAAGAAGGAAATTAAAGATGGGGTCAGGCTGGGATTTAAAATAAGGTCTAACAAAGTGGAGGCAATTTGCATGAAAACGATTCAGGTAGACTGAAAACTTTTGGTGTTGTTTTTTTTTTCTCCCCCTCTTTCTTACGGCTCATTAGTCTCCCTGTTGTTGTGAGCTCGTGCAAATTACATTATATCCATTACTCCCATAGCTCAGACACGGAGCTCCCCGTACGACTCCACCCAGCACTTCTGAGAAATGAATGGCCTCCGGAGCTGCGCTCGAAGCTATTTAGTTATTAGTTAATACATCAGCCATGTCGCTGTACTGTCTGAGGCTTTCATAAAGAAGACTAGTCAGCTCAGCACACGGATGCCCTGCACCTTGGTTTATTATCCTGGAAGATAGAATTACACAATGTTCAGCATTTTGAGCGGAGAGGAGCAGAAGTGTTTGTTTTTCTGCGTTTATTTTTCGGACGGATGTGACTCTGCTGCTGTGACTGAGTCGCCCCTGCAGCACTGAAGACATTGTGCTGATGTTGGTCAGCTCGAGCAGACAACTCAAACTGTCTATTAATTAAACTAAAGCCAAAGGGGGTGGAACAGCAAACAGAGCTGCTCTCTCTGTGCTGTGGAGCATTTCGATAAATGCCACTAAAGGCAGGACTTGGAAACCTCCTGAGAACCGGCACTAATAAAAGCAGGCTGCGTTTCTTCCACATAAGAAAAAAACCCTGATACACTAAACAAAGTCCAGCTCCATCCAGTTTAGGATGAAAGTGTTGGGCATCAGAGCTCAGCTCCGCCAACACGTCTTTAAAGGGGGACTGTTTGTTCATCCTGTGATAACGGTGCTGTAAAGTCCTGGGCTGGGATTATCTGGGCTCAGAAAACTGCACTTTCTATGCACAGATCCTGAAAAACACTTCCATGATATGTTTTGAAGGAAACACAACTGCTGTGTGCTGCAAAAATTCACTGGCAATTTAAGTTCCTGTCAAAAAACATGAAATGTTTCTATCTCACACAGAAAAACATCCAACCCAAAAAGTACCAAAATGTTAATGTTCATCTCTATTCTGCCCATCATGAAAAAAATAAATCTGGGTGGCATCTTTATATTTGACAGAACATTTGAAAGAATTTAGTTGGGTGGGAAAAGGATGGAAAGTTTTTGTGTTTTGTTTGACTTGTTTGTCTTAAAAAAACCAGACAAAAAAAAACACATCTGTGTTTTATGAGCTCACAAATTCATGAAGGTGCAGCACTAAATGCCTGGAGTGCTCCTTTAGTTTTTCTGTCTCCAAACTTTATTTTTTATTGTCACATAAAAAGAACGAATGTAGGTATTATTATTTCAAAGTCATGTTTATTTATGCAGAGGTTACATTAATACCAAGACTCCAGAGGAGTGCGTGAACTCAGCACATCTCTGCTGCTCCGCCGACGCTTTAATAATCTCATGAGACACCGTGTTTGAGACGACAGCTCGGCTCGGGCTCCATTTATAAAATATGACGACGTTTCACTGGGACGTTACATTCTGATGTTTTGGTTTTTTTTAATGAAAAGGAACTTAATCGTACTATGTAAGGGGTTTTAGGTTTGCTTTAATCCCCACAGTGAATAAAAGACAGAAGACAGAATCCACATCGGTAAAAATAAGGACGTTCACAATATATCTAATTTTAGCTAATGTAGACAGCAAGTGACAGAATAATACAGATACTAACTACTTATTTCTTAACAAAACACACATTTCGACAACCTGCAATAACCCATGCAGCATTTGGATGTTATTTTACCACCAATTGGTGTGTGTTAGCTGTTTTAGCAAAAAAAAAACAAACAAACAAACAAACAAAAACCAAAACACACATCTCTCTCATTGCAACAATTTTTTGTGTTATATTACATTCAATGTAACGCAAACACACCGTAAGTTACACATTTCACAAGGACACTTGACCTGAAAATGGAAAATGGGAAAGTGCTTTAAAAAACACAAAAATCATAGTAAGACATGCACACGGGTAGAGAGAGGAGAGATCAAGTGAAGCTCTCCCAAAATAATAATAATAAAAAAAAAAGAAGTACAACAGTCAGGAGGGAGTGTCAAATGCTACAAGGTGACCTGAATAGGTTTGGACCTGGAGTCAGACAATCAAAGGCTCTTTAAAATCTGCAAAGTCACCTCGACTGATGTCAGCAGGAAACAAATAAGCCTAAATAATGAGTGTTTCAAACAGTGAGGATTCAGGAAGTTCTCACCTTCATCCGCTGACCACGAAGCCCGAAACCCTTTTAATCAGTGTTTTTATTTTTTAAAGCCAAAGAAGTGACCTTCAGTTTTCTTTTTAACTTTCCATTATCATGACTGTATGAACAGTCAGAGCTCATTTCACATCTGTTGTCAAACAGCTAAGAACAAGTCGTATTTGTGCCTTTTTATTTATTTATTTTTTTTTGTGTTTAAACAGCGAGGGGCAAAGAGGGAAGTCTGTTTCAGGTTGGAGGAAGGCTGAAACTCCAGAGCTCAGGACATGAAATAAAACCAGTTGATATTAAGTTAAGGGTAAAAGCAAATGTGCCAACATTTGATATGAAGGGATCGTCCTTTAGGCTGCATGCTGATCTGCCAGAAATGTTGGACACCTCTGAATAAATATAGAGCCACAGCCAAATATGAGCTCTGAAAATTAAAAGTGACATATATCTTTAGCTTTTCTTTTGCGTCCCACTATCCACACTTTAATTCATATTGTGTCTACACTGCCCTTCCTCTGAGCCAGCAAGTGATTCATGGGCGCCTATAAGAGGGTGCACTCTCCATAATATTCAGTATAACACATTCCTGGGCATTAGTGCAGGGTGTTCTGACTGAGAACAATGGAGTGTTTGTTGATCAGAAAATAACTGAGTGCACAGCCTGAAGCAGCAGAAAATGTTGGCAGCATGCAACCTGCAGCAGAAAAAGGGGAAAAATTAAAGAAAAAAAGAAAAAATCTACTGCATCAACAAAAAAATAAAAGCAGCTATTATCTGAAAAAATAGGTGAAGAGAAGAAACGGCGCCCTTCTTCCAGTTGCAGGTAACCAGTTAAAAAAAATGACTTAAAAATCAGATCACGGTGACAAAACACGGCTCCCAGCTAAAGTTAATATCTCATCCCGGCGCCAAGTGCTTTACAATTTATGGGATGTTCTGTACAGTAGAGGTAAAACTGATTGGTGGAAAGCTGCCAGATGACTTCACAATCACAGGCTGAGTGTAGAAAAGCTGTTCGTTCATCATCTAACATGCACAGGCATACTGTAGGAATTCACACTTCAGTATCTTTGACTGAAGGAAGCGTTATTTCAAACTGCTTCCCGGGTCGTTTTCCAGGCTATTCTGAGCAGGAATAAAAAAAAAAAAAAAGAAACAAAACTCTGAGATATCTCTGTTTTGCAGACGTCACGTGGCTGACATTCCCATCCGCAGCTGCTGGGACAGGATAACTCTCGAACTCCCGTCGTCCCAGAGGAAATCTGACCTCTGACCCTTCCCGTGTTCTGGCCGCCTCCCGTCCGCTGAGCTACACCGGGAGGAATTTAAAATGGGCCATTTTTACATTTTGCTGATGCTCTTGTCAGCCAGGTCGACTCACAGTGAACGACAAGGTGAAGATGAGTCATAGTACTACTGACTACTGAGTTGTAGGACGGTGTCTGCTACTTTGTTTGGAAAACACGGGAGAGATCAGAGACCCCCCCCCTCACGCAAAAACAGAAATCTGAAGCTGATACACTAAAACTCCAGCGAGTACACTTTTGGTGATTTGCAGGTGAAAATAGGTCGAGATGTGTGAGATAAAACTGACAAAACCATTTTCGTCTCTTCTACATTACACCTTCTCTCTGGTCATGAGGATGTAAATGGTGATATGCAAGCTGAGTCGCTGTTGTGATTTCATCAGTTACACTTTTACAGCTTCTATAAAATGTGCAAGAACGTTATTCGTCAGTCGAATGACAACAGCTACAGCTAAAATTAAGATTAGTTTCCAGAACCAAAACCATGACACTCAGAAAATTAAAAACTGAACGTCTGTGATTGTTTTTGAAGCACGATGATCTGCTGAAGCGGAAACATAACGAATGAAACACAAACAGCAGCTTTTTAAAGAGACACGTGACGGGCTCCTGTTTGAATTGATGTTGTTCTACCTGTTGGGGCCGTTTTGTTGACAGCTAAGTTTCTGAGTTGGTAAAAAATTGTTGGCAAAGTTCTCGTCACTGATAACGTTTTTTTAATTTAAATAAAAAAAAAAAAAATCTTTCAAAATCATATTTCGCTTTGAAGGTTGGACCTGTTTCACAGTGAAGTGAAACTTGTGTTTGTAGGTAAAAACTGCAACAAAGAAACTTAGCCGAGTTGTTATTTGGAGGTTTTTTTTGTCTTTTCTAATAAAACAAACAAACAAACAAACAAACAAAAAAGTATCAAACCTTCATTCTCTAGGTCAGAAATGGACTCTCATGCTTCATAGTAGCCGACTTTCATCATCCCGTCTTATCCTGTAAATCACCACATGAATGTTTACACCGACCTGCTTTAAAACTGAGTATCGGGGTTTCAGCTCGTTGCAGCAGGAGCTGGATCGTGATGCTCAGCTACAGTATGTAAGAGTCACCAGGGACCCCGGCCATCAAGCTTCCTAAATTAGAAGTCTTTGAATACTTCCAGTCCCCCGCCTTCCTCCTGCGGGCTGCCATTCTGACCGGTACACTAATCACAGTGTCTCAGCCTTCCTCAGCTATGGGCCGACCTACACACCCCGACACTACGCTGATTATTCGTCACTGTCCTGGAACAGATGCATTCACATGTAATGGCCTGAACTAGGAGAGACGCACGCCAAAGATAAATGGGTCGATGTGTTCAGACAGCGGTTCTGTTCACCGAGAGGCACAAAGCTGGACAAGAAGACGAGCGAGAGAGATAGAAAGAGAAAGAGAGAGAGAGAGAGAGACAGCTTCCCCTGTCTCTATACAATGAACTGCAGACTACTGTATATTGCAGGCACAAAATGATAACAGAATACAATTAACTTCAAATGGTTTCACTGCACACATAAATCTCCCCCTCAGCGGGGTCACAAATGACTTCACTCCTTCCGTGAGGATGGGGTTTCTAATTGCACATTGCTCTATATACTGCTCAAAATTGTCAATGGCACACTAATAAAGAGCATTAGGAACTTAATTCTGCTGAATAAATAAGCAAATCATCCAGACGTCAAGCCAACACCAAAATACGTCTCTCAAACTTCAATTTCACAGCATCATATATATAAAACAAAACACTGACATCTGTAAGTTGTGTGACTCAACACACGTTGTCACAACCGAGCATCAAAATGAAAAAGCAGTTTTAAATTTACACCTCTGGTACGACTGAAATCTGCTTTTTGCTTGCTCTTGTTTTTCTTTTTCAAAATGACCTTGTTTGTTGAAGCGTCTTTAAACAGAGCAGAGAAAATTGAAACTGACGGAGCATCTGCTTTCAATATTCCCTCAGTCAGAGACGAAGGCCTGAATTATACTCATTATAGATAAATTACAGCCTGACAGAGGAGAGCCCTGGCGTGGAAACGGAGCGGGCTAGTTCATCAGACGCTCCTCTTCAGCCTGCAAAATAAAATTTGAATTCAGCCGTTGAGACGCAGAGCGCCTGCAGACGTCTGCAGCTGCTGTGGTCACTTCTAGCTGATGGATGGTGGTGTCTCCGTTGTGTTGCGTTGTTTTCTCCTTCTTTCGTGACATTTATCTTCAAGTCATCCTTTGCTAAACTCACAGAGCAGCGAATGGATGGATTAGTCAGCGTGGAGCAGCGTGCTGTGCGCCACCCTCAGCTTCAAATCCAGCAGAAAAAGTCTTCAATGTCAAGAAGCAGGAGATATGATTCAGAGGTCCAGGTTGTTCAAACCTTAATGGAAATTAGTCTGATTGAGAGGCCATTGTTGAATGAACAAGTGCCTGGATTTGGGAGGCAGCAGGACTTGACAGCCTGCCAGGTTTTTGATACGAAGACGTGGTTGAATTTGTGCAGAAGTGGATGTTTGTGCACATTAGAGGACACCTTTTCTGTCAGTGTTGAAAGTGTGCTGGTCTTTGAATGATAATGATGATGATGATGATGGTGAGGATGATGAGGATGATGGTGAGGATGATGAGGATGATGTGGTATTTGAATTCTGCTTCAGCCAGGGTCATGACAGCTGCCACGGTGGGTTGAAGAACTTGATGGCGTGAGTCTTGGCCCACTTGGCGAACACAGATTTCTCAGTGATGAAGCGATGTCCGCCGTAGGGGGCGCTCTCATGGAGCAGATACTCCGCACACTCGTCCCGACTGCTGGCCTCGTAGTAGTGGTAAGGCACCTTTCTGTAGCCCTCTGTCCTGAGGTGGCGAAAGGAAGGAAAAGAAAGAATGACTTAAACAGGTTTATTGCAGGGAAAAGCTTTTTGTGACTCCGAGTGGAGCAGTGGGAAACCTGGGAGGTCAACAACAGTTAAGCAGGTAGAGAAGTGTGAAAATGGAAAAAATCGGAGAAAGAAATTAACTCTCAGACCTCTGCAGCTCACGCCTTGACCTCTGAGTTGCATCGTGGGTAATGGCAGCATCAGGTTTTGGCAAGGAAAAAGATTGGATCCTTTTTTTTTTTTTTAAACTGTCTCTACAGTTTGTTATAAGAGTGACATTTGGTTTTAAACCTTCAGACTCTTTTTTATTTATATATGTGGTCCCATGGCAACTACAAATATGAAAAAAAAAAAAAAAAGATTTATATTCCGCAGTAAAGCAAATTTGGTTGTGCAATTCTGTGCAGTAACAATAAAGCTAACAAGTCTTTTTATATCTACATGTCCAAATATTCTGGCCAAATGTTTCATGCTTCCATTTTGTCCTCCTCTTTCTGGTGAGCGAAATGAAGTATCTCGACAAACTAAACTTCGTGCCCAAAAAAAAAAAAAAAAAAGAGTTATAATAAACAAGAAAACACAGAGTAACATATTTTCATGTGATAACACAGTTTGTGTTATTCCAGGTGACACGGTTTCATCGTTTGGGCTGAAATGACTTTCGCTCGGTTGTCACATTGAATTCTCTTGTTACTGTAATTTAAATTTTGACAGTTTCAGAAACAAAAAAGATATGTACATACATAAAACTTACATGTTTATAGTATTATTTACTAGAATATTTAGCATTAATATTATTGTAACAACATTATTTAAATATATATGTAATTGTGAAGCTTTAAAGACGCTATTTCTTAAAAAAATAAAATAAAATTTGGTCAGACAGTTTTGGACAATTCCAGTGTGTCCTTGGCTCTGTGTCTGTGTCTGTGTCTGTGGGTGTGATTGACTCAGCTTTATGAACTATTATATGAAATAATGAAGAAAGTAAATTACTAAACTATTAAACTGAAGATCCTTCAGGAGAGTGTTCAGCAATTTGAAATGAAGCTGCCTGGGGCAAAATTCTCCACTCAGCAGGTTCTTTCATTTTAAAAGTCGCTGTTGGCAGCAATAAGAAGAAGAAGAAGAAGAAAAAAAGAAATTCAATAAATACTTTTTTGTAACTAAACTGCATTTATGTGTAAAACATCACGATGAGATTAATTTCTATACTGAGCCAAAGTGAATGTGAACACTGAGTAGTGTACAGCGGCGGAGTTAAAGCCTTTCTAACCTGAATCTCATTACAGGTTGCTCCATTTCCAGTTTTCATCTTACAAATGTTAAATAGAACAGAATGAAAAAAAAAATGGTGCAGTGAAATCAATTGTTTGTGCATTCTCCAGTTGGTTTCCAATAGCCAGTTTTAGCTCCATGAGAGGATGACTTATACTGAAACTGTTTGATTGGGGGGATGAACACAGAGAAGAGAAACAGCCATCACAACAGTCAGCCAGTGAGTCTACAGAGAGCGGGAAACTGTGGCTGTCTGCCAGCACACAGTAATTCACAGCCCAATCACTGCCTCTCTTCTCTTTTTCCCACACAGCGGTTTGCACCCACGTTCACAAATAAATTCAATTTCACCCTCTCTGCAGCACCTGTTGAAATCTCGTTACAACACAACTGCTGAGGTCAATTCTGACTAAACCCTCGAATGCTGTCACACAAAACATCGGTCCTTCGTGTTGTACTGTAACACCAGGCTGCCAGCGGTACTTTGTGTGACACTAAATTGTCCATTTTGAAACTCAATATCCACCTGTCTCACGTGAGGAAGGGAGGAAATAAGTGAGTCAGAGGCAAGCAGGGGGAGAGCGCCGGTCCTCAACTGTCTGGCTGAATCATATAATCCTCCGCGCTGGTTAAATTATCACTCTTTTCTGCCGTATGTCTGGGGGTGTGTCCTGCTGCGTGGAGGGAACACAGAGAGGATAAAAGACAGGATTTTCACCATGCATTAGATTAAAGTGTTTGATTCGGGAGATTGAGAGAGCTCAGGTTGAGTCGCAAGAGAGGTGGGGGAGACGTCGGGAGGGGAAAGGGAGAGTCCACCTGAGAGGACTTGAGCCTGAGCAGCTGTGCCCGGAGCAACATCAACTTGTTGTCGTCCCTCCTATGGCCCCGCAGCCAGACGGTAAATCACTCAGGCAAGAGTCAGAAAGAAGACGACAGGCCAACACACAAATAACATTTTAAGCAGAAGAAGAAAGAGGCGCCCCCCCTCCCCCAGCCATGGAGGCTCTGCAGCCTTCTGAGTTTTCTAGGCAGAAGAACATAATGGTATTCACGGCACAGGGAACCCAATATGGTTTCATGCATTGAAATTCAGCCATTAAATCCAAACTGAGGCAATGGAAATGTATTCCAGCAGGCTGCAGTTATGGGAGGCTGCAATTGGCTGGAGCCGTTATGAACGCGAATCTAGTTTTCTAAATTTTGTGGGATTGTGTGCATATGGTGATGGTGGATGTTGTGGGGGGGGTGTCAGTTGGTGTCTTACTTGCAGTATGTGTCATTTATCATGCCGTAGATATGAATCTCTTTGCACATGTCCATGGCCAGGATGAGGGTGAACCAGCCGGTGCTGAGGTAGGAGCCGGACTGGATCCTGCAAACACACGAGTACAGATATTCGACTGTAAAACTCATTTCAGTGAAAATGCATTACCATAAAAACATCTGCAGAGTTTCCAGGATGGCGTTTCCTGACCTCTGGTCTGATCTGAGAATTTAACTATTCAAACATGTGTTTTATTTGAAGGCAGCTCTGGATACCAGACCCAACTAGGGATCGAAAATAAAAATGTAAATGTAACTGTTTCTACAGAAGAGAAGGACAGCCCTCAGAAATGTAACCATATATCTGTCATACTCTAAGGTTTGACATTAGCAATTTCTCTCATTGTAAGTCCCATTTACGATTAGATCATTCCATTTACATCCATGAATCGTTAAAGTGAGTCTCTGCATTAAAACAAAGTGTAACATTCCCTCTGAGGATCAGAGATTTAAAAAAAAGAAAAAGAAGAAAGCTTTGATTATTTTCAAACACACAGCATAGCTGAGAAGCATCGAGGTTTCGCTAAATCCAGACTCATAGCGTTTGAAGTGGGTCACCAAGTGAGGAAGGGCCCCCCCACCCTCCCTCAGGGCCTCGCCTCTCAGCGATGCAAGATATTATAAGAAGACTCGGACCATGTATAAATTAAAGAGAGCACACAGCATGATGCTGATAATGATCAGCCACAGAGGTTATGGAGGACCACGTGTGTATGGATGGTTATGATACACTATTCATTTATACTCAACTGAAAACAGAAAAAAAAGAAACTTTAAAAACAATTACAAACAGATGAAGAATGAAAGATTATTTTCTTTAATGAGCTGCTGATCATTTTCACAGTTTTGTCTGTAAAAAAGCCAGAAATAGTGAAAACTGAGCCAGTATAATTCCCCGCAGCCCCAAAAGCTCGGAGCCGACAGCTTTTTTCGAGTTTGTTTACTTCATATATAACCATGAAATCACATTTTCCTCCATTTACTTTGATGGATTAACATGACAATTTGTTTTTCTTACAATTACAAATTATTTGAAATGAAGTGATAAAAGATG
Source organism: Remorina albescens (assembly GCA_034769265.1). Lineage (NCBI taxonomy): Eukaryota > Metazoa > Chordata > Actinopteri > Carangiformes > Echeneidae > Remorina > Remorina albescens. The sequence continues at coordinate 4,080,759 of CM068478.1, read as the reverse complement.
AGCGCTTTGAAAAAAGTTTAGAAAAGACACAGACGAATCATTTGAAAACACACAAAAAATGGAATTTCACGATAAATTTGAAATAATTTCATCGCACGGCCCGTTTGGTCCTCAGTAAGACTGAGAAAATGAAAAGAAAGTAAATAATAAAATAAAACGTGTCACTAAAGTTCACTGTGATGAATTCGTCATTGTGTGTCAGTACCACAGACAGCTCCTGTTTCCAGGATCAGCACCTTGGACAGCACTCACGGTCGCTCGTCTTTGTGAAATATTATAAGTCGGACTCGTTTGTGTTTTTGCTTCAGAGGTGAAATCCATTCATCCTCCAGAACCAAGAAGAGGTTAGAGGGAACCTCTGAAGAATAAAGATAATTTGTTCCAGCAGAAATATATTTTCTCTGTTCTCATTTTCCAATAATTGTGCGTTGACCCCTCAGACTGATGACAATGAACCACAGTTATGAATTATCCAAATTAGTTTCTTTTTAGTCACGAGCCGCTCTGCAGTAGAAGATGTTGTCGATCAGTAAATCTCACTTCACGACAACATTAACTTTCACTGACATGCATGATGTCACGTCTCGAACCAGGTGTTAGGTTTTTATTTAGTTTTTGTCTTGTATCTGTGTTGTCTCGTGGCTTTTATTTTGAAACCTCTCTGCCCTCTCATTTCAGGGAGCCTGTCCTCTCCCCGGTGTTCCCTGTCTGATTGTCTTCCCCGCCCTAATGGTCTCCACCTGTTCCCCATTACCTTGTGTATATATAGTCTGCGTCTCCCTTTGTCCTGTGCCAGTTCGTCTTGTCCATGAATCAAGCCCTACGATCTAGCCCTTCATGTCCAGGATTCACGTTCCTGTTCCTTGTAGAGATTACGCTCAGGTTTTTGTATTTTCTTTGCTACTTTGTCATTTGCCTCAGTCATAGTAGAGTGCTTATTGAGTTGATACTTTGTTTTGTAAGATCACAGAGTTATTCCTCATCTGAGTGATTTTTAGTTCATTGTTCTCCTCGTTAGAGTGACGCCTTGTGTTTAGGATTTTTCTAGTTGAAGAAGATTTAAGTTGTTACTTTTGTAAATAAATCTGTTTGAAAATCTTTTTACTGTGTTTTGGAGTCGTGCATTTGGGTTCGCGTTTTTCCAGTCTTGTCACATGAGTCCTGCTTTCAAAGAGACCATTCACTGACAAACACCTGAACAAAATGTTTATTTATGATTAGTTATGTTTTCAAATGATATACAATTATGAATAATAATTACAAGAAATTATGTTGTTAAGTATAATTAAAGCAAAGACAGAAAGATAGCGAGGGCGGCCAGCTGGCTGAGAAAAACAGAAACCTAGTACAGATATTTAGCAACATTTTATTCTCCTGTTATTTGTTGAGTTGTTTTCATGTGACAGGAACTTCACAGTCTAACATCTATCCACCCAACTTCAACAACACCATCACATCCTGTTGCATCCTGTCAGTCAGTTTCAGCTCGTTATCTGTTTGCTTCTCTTGAAGACGCTTTATCCACATTTACAATATTTTTATACAGCTGTACCGCCAATAAATCTTCTCCTAATAACATGTCTACTTTCTGTTGCTGTTGCCAACAGAGACAACAGATCATCTTTGGTGACTGAGACGTGGCCCATTAAGACCAACATTTACAACCTGCTGCTAAAATCCTGATTTGAGTTTGTGATTTGGCCTGGAGTTGAAAATGATCACTCAGACAGGAGGTTCAAAGTGACAACATATATTTCCTAATTTGTCTCTCAGCCTCCGTGTGGGTAACATTATTTTGATCCAATCAGGAAGCTACAATTCATTTATGTGGCCTTTGGCTGGCTGGCGATGGACTTAAAAATCGAAAATAAAATCAGTCAGCCGGTGACATTCGCAGCTGCAGAGCTGGCCCCTCTGTTGTGGGACGTCCACTGGGAGAAAACTGAAGGAGGCCTTACGGATTTGCATCACAGTGCTGTGACAAAAATGTTGCATTTGGGTTTAAAATTTTGACCTTCAATTTAAGTGACCTCATAAGACCCACTGCTCATGTGCGCCGCAGTTCCTGAGTCGAACTGAAAGTGTAAATAGTCTAAATTTTTAGCTTTCATTCATTTGGACGTGATTATTGATGGATCTATAAAGTGGAAGGACTGAAGACGGACCAAAAATTGCATTTGGGTTCACAGAAAGGAGACTTTAGAAAACACACACTGGGACACTGCAATGGCCTCTTTCATAAAGTTCAGAGCTGCTTCAAAATGTTATGCTAACAAATGCATCATTAAATGAAAGGAGGTCACAACACCGGAGAGACATTTACATATCGTATGTTCCACATTTTTACATATCACAGTTCGTGGTGGTGTCGGTAAATAATGAACAGGTGGGGCTCGTACTTCCGTGTACAAGGACACTCGGACAAGGCGAAGCTGTTCAGCTGTTGTTTGAGGGAATGAACCTGTGAACTTTCAGATGATGGACTGTCTCTAAACACATGACCACCTTTCTTAGCGTTGTTTTTTCTCTTCATAAAGTAAATTTGTCTCTGGTGCTCCATCTTTGGTGTTTCTGCTCTGCATCATTCAGAGACACTAAGTGGCACCACTTACATCCTGTTGACCTTTTTTTAAATGGGCTTTTCCTCTACTATGTTATCTCTTGGCTTGATATTTAGAAGCAGCTGTAATAACCTGCAAGAATTATCACAAAACACAAAACAATTCCTTTGTGAAGCTCATTGTTTTGGGTGTTTGGCTACACTCACAGTGTGTTCTTCCAAAAAGCCTTAAAGTCCTGAGTGGACTTGCACCAAATAGTACACAGTTATTTTATATGAGCGTTTGTATCTAATGAGCCAGATTGAACCAGTGGAGACAAAAACTCAAGCTATTTACAAGTTTTGCTATTAAAAGAAAGCGAACATCATCATTAACAGCTGTTCACTTATGAGTCTAACAGAAACGTTGCAAGTTAAGCATCAAACTTAAATCACCAAGGCCTGTTTCTAAATGTTTAAATCAAAGCTAAAGTTATTTCCTACCTCAATCACATCTTTACATTTTACAGCTAGTTCATTTGAGCCCAGCACTGTCTGATGCTGACTCACTGAAGCCTCCTTCCTGCCTGAAGATGTTTACATGCTGCTCAGAGGAGCGTATTAAAACCTCCTGTGGACAAGATGACAGCTGAAGTTCTTGTCTAGTAACAATCATACCGCCGAGTTTCTCCACCAAAGTAATAAAATATTCTGATTCTCTTCAGCAAAAGCCAAAATGAACCCCCTTTAGGGTGAAACTGGTGTTAGTTTTAGATAAAGGAAGGAAGAAAGAAAGAAAAAAAACTATTCAAACTATCTATTTATATTTAAACAGCGCAGTAAAACATTATAGACTAAAAAGATGACATGACCTCAGAAGGGTAAGATGCCATCTCTATATAAGGGAAACATTTTTTGGTCAAATGTTGTTCCTCCAGTGAATAAACAAATACAGTAGAGCCCACTCCAAACCCACCAGTGTGGAAACATGAAGCCGGAGCAGAGACAAGCTGAAATTAATTTGGAAACTAATCAGTGAACTAAATTAACTCAAGACACTTAGACATCATTACCGTAAAGTATGAGTTGAAGGCAGTGAGTTTGGAAACTCAAACTCACACACATACACACACACATACATGGACACACACATGGACACCGGGGTTACAGGAAGGTGAAATTACAAAAGAAAAAATGCAATTTGTTGAAATAAGGGAGTGGAGGAGCACAGACGGGAAATGGGACATTATCAGTGATACACAGCTCGGCACCTCTCAGCTGTCAGAGCTGTCAACACATGACTGTTACTCTGCATTATTCATTAGCCATTTGCCACTCCAGCAGTAGACACACAGGCTCTCAAACACAAATACATGCACACATTCATAATGCGAAACAAAAAAAAAAAAAAGCTTGATGTAATAAAAAAATTTGGGTGGGATCTGCTGACCTGATAACTAACATCACAAAGCAGGAAGTGGAGAGGCTACGAAAACGATGGCGATGTGTTTACCTATGACAATTTGTAAAGGGGCAACTTTGCAGAAGGGTTGCTGTTATTGCTGGGCCAATTTAAAAAAGAGATAAGACATAGTGCGAGACGACAAATAAGACCTGCAGCCTGAGGACTGAGCGAATGCAATTTGCTTGTTTTGTTAAAGCGGGAAAACACAGCCTTTTACTCAAAGACAGCAAACAAAGGTGTCATGAGGTCTGGCTCAACGCTGCCTGGCTCTTTACCAAGTCTGGAAAAATGAAACATAATCAATTGTGTTTGGCCACAAACAGTGTTGGATACCAACAAGAACAACGACAAGGAAAAAAAGAAAAAAAGCATGTTAAATCTTTTTTTTTTTTTTTTTTTTTGTCTTACCGATCCTGAGACAAGAGGGGCAGGAGTGATTGTGACTGACATGCTAGGACACTGCAGTGCTACTGGCACTGGGAGGTGACGGGTGTTTGAAAAATGAAGTCAGACACTCTGAACGAGGTCTAAGTAAATAATCCCCTAAGTCTGACTGAGCTGGAGCTTGTTGTGCTTTACCTGCTGAGCACCAGAGGCTGCAGAGTGGTGGAAAACTGCCCGGGATGAGTGAGAGACTCCTCCGCTGCTGAATCTGTTCAATAATTCGTACTTGACATTCACATCCGGAGACACGTCCATGTGTGTGAGAAAATCCGCACTGGCGAGCGGTTTAGTTGAATTGTGCTTTATAATACCTTTGCAGCTGCACAAATATGATACGACACCTGTTAAAAACACTTAGTGGAATATAACCCGGCTCTGTTGTGATAAGTTGATCCTCCGTCTGCAAGGAAATCATCTCAGCTGTGATACGGTTTAAGAAAGTCGCACGAAACTAAATGATGATGTTAAAGTAGACAAATCCAAATATTCCTTTAATCACAGCAGGAACCCTGAGTTTGACGGGTCAATGTTGATCTAAAGATTTTAATTCCACAGACAAAGTTGTCAAACAGTTTGAAATTTTGATGCTTATTAGCTTTCTTGCTGAGAGTTAGACAAGCAGACCGACATAAGTCTTTGATTTGAACATTAAATGTGTTGCCGCTGCCAGCAGCTGATGATCTTAGCTCAGCGTAAAGATTGTAAAAACAGCTAGCATGGCAGGGAATGAAAAAAATAGGAGAATCTGCCTCTAAAGCTCAGTGATAAATGTTCATCTGTTTGTTTAAAAGCATGCAAACATATTTCTTTTAAATATTTAACTATTCTTTTGAGGTGAACAGATTTGGTTTAGTACGGCCATAAATCTTTTTTTTTTTCTTTCTAGCAGCTGAACAAATCACCAAAGTCTGAAGTTTGAATATTTTGAATACATCTTAACAGAATAAACAGAGTTCACGAGCGGCCGGTCAACACAGACTAGCTCAAGATCCAGATGCTCTCAGTTGGGGGTCGACCAAGAAGATCTTGACTCACTGTGGATATTGGACTTAGATTCATCAGGTGGGTGGACACGTGACAATACCTGACAGACAATGTGGCTCTGTACATGTAAATAAGCACCACATCAACTGGATGAACTGACAATACCTGAACTTTGTGTTAACAGCTTTTTTTAAATACAGATTGTCGGGTTTATCTAGTATCTAGTCTGTATTGACATCATGCTGCATAAAACTGGAGCAATTAGATGGATCTATTAGAGCTTCCAACCTCAAGCTGCCATTGAGTAACACTCTGGCCCTTTGAGACATCTTTTGACTTGCAAATTGGTGCTTGCTCAGAATTTTTAATGGTCAACTACTATTTGGGCGTCTTTTGAATGCATTATTGTCATTAATCTCATCATTGCTGTTGTTGCTTTTGTGCTAAAGAGCAGGATCAGTGCACTGTGTGCCGTTCCTTGACCAAGGCCACCCCACACATCCATCCGCCCATCGAGTTACTTCAGAAACATTTCATCCGAACAAACCAAGGCTCCCGTCTTTCTTAGGAGAGAGTGGATATTATGTCAACCACCATTTTCTGCTCATCTCCTCTTCTCTCTTCTGCTGAGAGAACCTGCCTCCCTCGGGTGCAGCTTAAGTTGTAGAAAGTCTGCGTTTGCACAAGCACCATCTAACCACTGCAGAAAAACACCATGTAATTTTGTAGAAGGGTTTCTTCACTTTAGATGTACTGGTTTAAAATTCACTGCGCTTCTCCTTCGTACTACAGATATGTGATTTTCTTCTCCGGGCAAGTTTAGCCCAAATCCAAAGGACTGTTTGTTATTAGTTGATTACTCTGTACAAAAATAGGCCACAAGACAAGTTGTGTTTGCCCGGCAGCGGCTTCGGTGTAGAAGAACAACACGTCGTGTCTTCCTGTGTCTTGAACCAGCCGAGGAGCCGCTGAGACAAAACAGTGACAAAATCCAGAGCAGCGCCTCGGGGTGAAAACAGGCTTGCTGAGGCGTTTCTTAATTCTGCCAGGAGGCAATATGAAGCGTTGGGGGCGGGGGTGACCTTTACAACCTGCGTTATGAAAAAGTATTTACCTCCCTCAAGTTTAGTTTTATTTGCTTCTCCCCAAGTATGGAAGACGACTGTTCACCGAGAGGAGGTTGAAGAAAGCACCATTGTTGATCCAGGCGTTGTAAATCTTTTATTTTTGAATGTTGTCAGGGTCAAAGGGGAACACGGTGTTCATTCCTTAAAGCTGATTTTGTTTGCACGTGGAGAAAATAATAGGAACACCTGGTAATGGGATTAAGTTTAACAAACACTAAATGTTCACACAGTTCAATTGTGAACTTTTCTGAGGAAATAGTTAATAAAACCAAATATCCACATTGTAAAAACTGTATTTGATTAATGGACAAATAGGGCAAACAGAAATGAGTCCACGTGAGAGATATAGATAAATATAACACTGAGGCAGTTAATTTTGGCAAAAAGGTTATTTCTCCTGCTGAGCTGCAGACTGCTTCTATCCTTCTGCACCAGAGAAGGAAGCTTTTCATTTCCTGTGTGTGTCTGCATGAATTTCTCTTTCAAGGCCCCGACGACTAAGTTAATAAAATGTTGTATTCGACACAGAAAATGTCTGTAAAATATTAATGTGGGACTGATTATGGACAAGATCCAATGTCAACGATCCAAGAGTCACCACTTCCACTCTCAGGTTCGTGGTTATGGATTCCTTTTGTTTTGTTTGTGTCTAATTTTCAGTTTTTATTCTGTTGGAAGTTGTATTTCTGGGAAACAAATAGCTCACTGGCTGGTTGGACCGTTTATTTCCCTCTCTTTTCTTTTCATCACAGTTCTTTATGTTTTTATGGATGAAGTTTTGCGAGTCTCAAGATTAATGCTTTGCTTTTAGTTTGCTCAGATCTCATTCCACTGGGTCAACCACCAAATATTGCAGATTACTCAGCTTTTTCTGACCGTATTTGGTGCTCGGCCCCGTTGGCGTCTGATGAAATATGTAGAAAGTGTCCAAGTACAAAAAAAAAAAAAAAAAAGTGTCATCTTTTGAGTCAAAACTTAACTGACATTTTGCATCTGCTTCACTTATGACATCCTGCGAAACTTTTGGTGCAACTTTATTGGACTACTTTCCAATTCTTTTTGAATCAGGGAGTGTTTTATCCAAACCCAAGAGCACAGCACAACCCAAAATTCATCCATTTCACAGAAACAGATGAGGGTCTTAAAGGATTTGATGTAAACCCAGACAAAGCAGAGGAGAGGAGCAAAGTTACTGCAAAACACGGCACGCTTTTCAGTTCACCGGTTAAATTTTGCAGCTACTGAAAGACGCAGCACCTGACGGTTGAACACCCACATTTCAAATCACCAGGCACAAACAAATCACGTTGCAATCAGCACAGGAGTGAGTCCTTAAGCCAATTATATTCTGTTGAAACTGGAAAGCTTCGCTGCTGTCAAAGAAAATAAGCAAAAGAGAAAGCCACGGCTGTTATAGTACTAGGTGGATACATGTTATTTTAGGTTTATTCAAATTTATGTGTATTTCTATAATCCACAAAGCTGAACTGACTGAATTTACTACATCTACCTTCCATCTGTATCTCTCTCCTCCTCCAGTATATACTGCAACATAACAATGTACTTGTGGCATTTGAACATAAATCTGACTCTCTGTATTTTCTACTCTCCTGTGAAATGAACTGGACTTTTTTGTGTCACAGAGCATCAGTGTTGTTCGTACACTATTAAAAACATCAGTGAATCACACTGTCGCACTGTGACATGCCCTTTTATTGCGATGAGCATGGGCACTGTGGCTCATTTTGAATTGACCCCACATTCACCTTCCTGCTGCTGGATGGACTCACTTGAGCTTCAAACGCGTGTTAATGTGCAGCTGAAAACGGTCCTCTGCAGACGCACCATTTCCCTCCTGCTTTAACATTTTATAAAACCTACAGCGCTACGGCTCTTTTTACAACGTCACTGGGCCAGAAATGAAACTGAATATTTCTGAGTGCGTATTAAATATTTACTTTTTCAGTGGGATTAAATGGGTTTGGGGCTCAGTTATAGACAGAGTGAAGAAGTGCCCACAAGTGCTGAAAGATTATTATTACTGTGTGTTTGCAGGCTTTAATACACACTGATGTTCCCGTGCACACAGACGGCCCTGTTGGCTTTACATTACATACAATAAGGCTGTTATCTTAAGAGCTTTAGGGAATATCCATCCATCCATCCATCCATTCAGTTTTAGGGGCCAGTTTAGAAGATTAATGGATAAACTCAAAATTGTTAATAGATATTTTGAATGCCTATGAATGAATTGCCTATGTAAAAAAAAAAAAAAAAGGGATTTGTTTCGTTGCTTTCTGCGTTTTGTCCTCTAATATGTAATCCGTTCTTTTCCTGGAGATTAGTTAGTTGCACTACTTTTAATTCCCTTGAAAAATTATTTGTTCCTGGGTTTCTTTTCATTGCTATGTGTTATTTTTTCTTTCTCTCCTACGACCTTTTCTTCACTATTTCCCATTCACAATCAATCTCCTCTCCACTGTTTTTATCTCCTGCCTACCATTTCTCCTTCTGACCCTTTCAAATCTCTTCTTCCTGCCCTCTCACTCTCTCTCTCTCTGGTGTACTGTTCTGACCTCTGTTCCCCTCTTTCTCCTCTCCCTCGAGTAAATGGCCTCGTCCTCCTAAGGCAGATGCCAATATGAGCGCAGAGAAAGGAGAGAGGGCATAGAGCTGGTAAAAACGGTCAGAGAGGCTCTGAACTCCCCGCATGGAGACCGCCGCCGCAGTAAACAGCCTGCCGTCGTGACATCGCGCTCACATTTTGCATGGAGAATTTAGTAAAGTGAAGTATCCTGAATAATCCCGGCTACAGTGAGCTCAATGCCAATGCAGTGAAATTGTGTCCAATTTTAGTGATGAAGGAGACCAGGAGGGAGAGGAAAGAGGGCTCAGCCCCAACAAAACCACCATACAATGAAAATACCAAAGTTGAGTAGGAATTTATTCCCTGAAAAATGTCAGAGCTTCAAAGTGTGCTGCCACAGCCGCCGGTGCTGATAATGATACATTTATTCAGCTACACTATCATCATTACTCGGCCTTTTCTAAATTGAGATCCCAACTTAGATTGGCAAGTACGATGTCTGCCTTTTAGAGTCGGCAAATGTCATTATTATCAGCTCCAAAAACAAACTTTGTAGGGATTTTTAAAGGTCAACAATGGAAGGCAATTTACAGCTTGGAGTCCAACAGTAAAATTTAACACATTCAAGCTCCTGCAGCAAAAAAAGACTTATAACGGCTGAGGTTTCTAGTTTGGCTGCAGTCCAGGTTCTAAATGAGTGACTTCATTCCACGTCATCTTCAACTTTATTACTGTTTGGTTTCCATCCAGGATTTAACACACAGGTGGGCAGAAATTAAAATAAAATCATGTATTGTGGACCAATAATAATCAGCAGGTGATCGGCTCAAAAACACAAACAGCAGTGCCCTCTGTGTTATCCATGCAACATGTTTGTGGCTAAAGTAGGTCAAGACGCACAAAACAAAAAAATTAAACTGATCCAGGTCTCCGAACCAAAATCCATATCAGCGACCTCTGTTGCATCCACAGTCAGTCTTATCAGCTAACAGCACCCAAAGCTGGACTGGTTTTTATCCAAGCGGACTAACGTGGACCGAAACTCCCGACTTGACAGGTGAATGTAGATTTTTTTGCTCATCCAGTAATGAGCTGCTTTTATTGTTCACTTCCTCGTCTGGGTTTTATATTGACTCAAACAAGAGCCCTTCAAAGACGAGCTCGTTGGTGTGAGTAATGATATGAAAATCGAATCTATTATTATGATCATCCAAGGAGAAAGATGCTGGTATTGTATATTGTCTAATTATATGTGACACATTAATGCAATTAGCAAATAAGTTCCCAGTTGAGGTGACTGATTCCGACATGATGATGATCTTAATCACGTAACTGAACTTATTTGTGTGTCTCCCATAAACTGTTTACTATAATTCTTTCTGAGGTCTCATAATGATGACAGAAATGTTTAGTTTCTCTTTAAAGGAGCCGGAGAAGAGAGGAAACTTTCTTCTCTCCCATGACTCTTTGCTGCGATCTAAAATCAGCGAGCAGGGACGAGGACGAGGGCAGCTGTGTGTTTTACGGCACACAGTTCCCTGCAGATGGCCGGCTGCCGTATCCACTGTAACGCTGCATGTGGACAATATCTATCATCTGAACTCACTATGAGCTCACAGCAGACGTCTCCTGTTGCATTTACACACACACACACACACACACAATGAAAGCACCAAGATAACCGACTAGATGCAAATATAAAAAAATGAAGGAAAGAAAAAACAGACACAACAACAATCCCCCCAATCCTTCCCTATCACTCCGGCATCCTTGGTGGCGGTGTTGCACCGAGCTCATGGCGAGAGGTTTCCACTGATCTACTCATCACCGCCTGGCAACCAGCAATTTAATTATTCTTTCAGAACAAAAGAAGGCATCTGATGCCTTTATGCCCACCACCACCCCAGCAGTTTTCTCTCATTAATTTCACAGCACCCCAGTGAGTCTGAGCCAGACATGAGAAGAAGACTACACAAACACCTAAATCTGTTTCTTTTCTTTTTTTTTTCAGGTGTAAGGTGAGCCATTCCTTTAACAACCAGCGTTTCTTCCACCAAGTCTCACGGCAAAATGATTGCACGATTACATCTCGTCTCTTGGATAAAATTAAACCCTTGTTATAATTCATAAATCAGATCCATTCAATATGAGATTAAATTCATCACAGTGTTGCATATAGCTCTGATAATGAATCATAATTAAGTCCATGCCTATTCCCTGAAATAGACAGGTGTCATCAGCTTTGATGAAAAGATCTAAAGTCTGTCAAGTTCTGTGACTAATTCTGACATTCTAAAAAAAAATAATGATAATAAAAATTAAAAACTGAAACACTTTTTTCTTGATTTTCTACAGCCCCAGGGGGAACATAGTATAGTTAACCGTATGAGAAAAATATCACTTCTATTTATTCTTTTAATTGAGTTCAACTGATTGCGCTCAAATGCCTCAAAAGTGAGTCAAAGTCAAAAGCAGTTTGCCTGCACTGATGGCTATTTCACACAATTACCACTCACCGATAATTTCCCTGTTTCGGTCACACTCCAACTAAAACTTCAAAGCAAATTCCTCTCCCGTTTCGTCTGAAACAACTGAGCAGAGATTTTACACTGATTATATATCCTCGCCTCTCTCATTTTAAAAGACGAAGACAGATTAGTCAACTAAAGCTGAGCGGTGAATCAAAGCGTACTGCACACGTTAAGCATATTTTCTGTTACATTTTAGGGCATTTAATTGACGTGATAATCTCTGGCGATGTACAGCAAACGTTTTCGTTTTTGTATTTTTAGTTTGCTGTGCACGAGCACTCTGAGTATTTTCAGTATTCAGCGTCTAGCCTGAATTTTCTAACTGTCTCGTTATCCGAAAAGCTCTGAAACAACATTCAGAAACAACACGTGACTCTTTATCTGACTGAAGACAAAGTTAAAATTCCCTTAAATGGGGTCTGTGCTCTTTGAGGCAGGAGCAACATGAACACGCCACATTTCTTTCTTACGGTAGAGGAGAACCACCTGAGACAGTTCAGCAGTATAAAGCCACCATCTAACTTCTCTAACGACAACAATTTGACCCCTAAATGTTAAAGTGACCGACGGCTAATGAGATAAATCATTGTAGCGTTAATTATTGAATTTCAAATTGTCAATTTTTTCATTACTGGTTATTGAAAAAGAGGGGTTGACCAACCGGGCCTACAGTATGCCGGAGGTTATCGTCATTTTGTCATTACATTCTTAAAAAGTCTACATGAACACGATAACACCAAGTGTCAGACTCACAGCACCATCTGCACCAGACATCTACCCACATAGACCCCTCATGGGTAGTGAATGTGCTCTGGTGTCATGGAAACAGACCAGCTGTCAGCCGGCATCCTTCCCACAATCCATTTGTCCCCCATCAACCGCCGCAACATTTTATTTTTGGAGAAGAAGATTGAAACACAGACAGCGTGAATGGCAGGTTGGAATTTTAATTGTCTCCAAGAGGAAGTGGAGAAAGAAACAAAAACAAAAGGAATTGTAACCCCCCCCCCCCACTTTGAACTAAATGCAAACACCAAAATGCTAACTTGTCGATGTGGTGCAGGTAAAATGTTTATTATGATATTCATCGTTGTTTAGCTCGTCCTGCCAATACGATCCCCAACACAGAATAATTTGTTTGTTGATAATTGAAAAAACTAATTGACAAATTAATAACTGAGAATTGCTGGTTGCAGCTCTAATTGGAATCTGCCACTGTGTACAATGTTATTCAGTCATGAATGTGAAATGTGTGTTATAAATGTCATGAAACAATTCTCTGCAGTTCATACAACAATATCTTGATAAGGACACGTTGAGGTTTATAAGCCTATTAGCTCCACTTATCAAAGTGCCGACAAACAACCCCAAGTTAAAGAATCCCATCATTATCCACGAGCTGAGCCAAGACCTTAACCCACTTCACAGGAATAAACTGATTTGTTTTGTTGAAAGAGGAGAGTCAGATCTATGCATTATTCAAAGTGGGTATAAAGAGTCTTGGAAATGAAAGCGTCATGCAGGTTGAGATGTTTATCTTAAACCATTTCAGTCAGCAGCACCAGTCAAGGAAGAGGCAGTCTTCGCCCTCCAAGAGAAACAAAACATCAGCCGCGGCCACATTAGTGCCCCGTCTTACTCATCTGTCCTGGTTCTGACTTTCGGTCAGCTCCTTCATCCTCACGTTTGTACAAATGTGTCCTCATTCTGCTGTCATTTCACACTCTGCCACTCTCCGGTAGGATCACCTGACCTGCTCACCTGCTCACCTATTTCACATTCCCTCATTATCTCCCTTGAATACACCGAGTCTGTTTCCTCTTCTCTTTGCCAAATTGTCTTTGTGCCACATACCTTAGACTTCTTACGGCGCTCTGTTCTTTGCGTGCACTTTGGGAGCCTCAGCGCGTGTTTGACCTTGCCTGTGTTTTTTGGAGGTTTTGCCTCAGGCTGACTGTTTGTGCTTTCTCTTTTCCTCAATGGATTTTTTGCATCCTTTTTCCTTTTTTTTTGTTTTTTTTTTTCGCCCTCCTGAGTCATGCTTTTAGGTCCCTTTTCTAAGAACCGTGACAATCACCAGCCGCTGTCTCTGTGCACAAGAGCCATAAACCATTTATGAAGATTTATTTGGTCGAAAAGGCAGAATAACAAATGGTGGCGGGCCAAAAGAGGTCAGCAGAAGTCTGAATGGGTTTGGTATAAGTGAGCCATTTTTATGACTCCAGGAAAAAAAAAAACCCTAAAAAAACAAAACAAAGGTAGCAGAAAAACAGTCTGAGCAAAGTGATAGACTGGAAAAGCTCTGCAGCCTATTCAACATGTTAATGGGATGTCTGTCCAAGATCAGGGGAATAAAAACTGAGGATTAGCAAAATAGATGAGGACCAACTTAAGAGATTTCTCCGGGGACAAAGATCAACACAAAGACCTAAGAGCTGCGGTTACGCACCAAAATACTGATTATCATTGATTTTAAAGATCAATAATCAATTAATCTCACTTGCAGTGTTTGAACAATTTAGAGAAGCAGCTTCTCTCTGGTGACACACTTTGGAGAGCTTCAGAATAGATAGTAATCCTGTGCAGAAATCCAATAATCGTGGTACTATTAAACTCTCTCCGACTGCTCTCGCTGCTTTCAAGCCACACCGGGTGCCCTCTCCGACAGTAAAGGAGATTTATGGTGGCTCACAAAGAAATGTGTTACGACCTTAATATGCAAAACCTCCTCATTGCGACAATGGAGCAGCTCTGGGTTTTACAGGAGGCTTACCGCACACGCTGCCGTGATTTTACATTTTCATGTCCATCACGCCACATTATGAAGATGGTAAATGATGCTGCACACAAATCAGAAATCTGAAAGGTGTGACAGACAGAATAATGAAGTGATTATTCTTCCCTTTAACAGGTAATACATTCAGCAATTTGACACATTTACACAAAAAAACGACACCCAGATCTCCCTTCGATTCATTTTCCACGCCGTTACGTTCCTGCGCTTCCCTCGTCCATAATTCAGTCAAATCAGTGTACAGACATCATATACAGATGTTTCTGCTTCAGAATCAGAATCAGGAATACTTTATTAATCCTCGGAGGGAAATTCTGTAAATTCAATGTAACTTAAGATCCTCTGAGGAGATCAGCATCTCCAAAGTCCACCGCAAAGATAAAAGATAAAGCCAAAAGCTAACTCAGCATACAAATTCAAAACCCCTCCCCGATCAGCTAATCCTAACGTTATTTTTTTTTATTTTTAAAAGCAATTTGAACAATAATTGACTTCCAGCTTCTAAAATATGAATACACACTTTTCTTGACAGCAAAATTTGGGATTTGGTATGTTGGTTTGACAAAAAAGTAATTTACTGACAGTTAATTAATTCACTGAGGAAAGTCTAGAAAATAACTTACAGATAAGTCAATATTAAAAGGAAATCCAATCATATAATTAAAACTCTGACAACACCTGACAGTTATTTTCACTTAATAAAAATTTTATTAATCTTTGGCATAAATAAATAATAAAAAATAAGCTCATGTATGTTGTGCACGTAGTTTAACATTTTCATTAAATAACTTTGTATTTCCAATGTTTATAAACTTTTAATTGAAAATAAGAATCCTGCATTTAGTTGTCTTGTTTTTTTTTTTTTTAATGCCAAATGTAAAAAATTGAAAAATCTATTATCTATTATATTTAGCATTTTTATACCACAACAGTAAGATTAGCACTGTTTTTATTTCTTTAAATTCTAAACAACGAGCCCCAAGTTGAATTGGTAAAGAGTGAAACTGTAATATATTATAACTTCAAATTCAACTCTGGAGTCATCATCTGGAGCTGCACTGAAAGCTGACCAGAAAGTAAACCATCTAATTTCACACAGCTCTGCAGATGCACAAGAGGAGGCGGGGGGGGGGGCACACTGGAAGTCTCTCTCTCTCTCTCTGGGATTACTATGATTAGCGTGTCAATGCAAAAAAAAAACCAACCCAAAAACAAAGATGTGAAGCGGTTAACTGGAATTAGCTGGTTGAAGAGCAACCCAAAAGCTGTTTGTCAGGCAAAGCAAACGCCTGAATTGCTTTTTGTCGCTGGCTGAGAAACTCTCTCAAACCAACGTCGCTCTGTTTGGGGAGATGAGGGCTTCGCAATTTCACAAGTAGATTTTAATGCTGCTGCCAAGAGGTGATTGCTCCCATTTTCACACAGAGTTGGACAACTATAATCTAAAGTGACTAGTTCACATCCAATTTAGAGGCGAACGTATAACAGAACATCAGTGACAGGATGCATTACAGCTGATGCTGAGCCCAGACCTATGGCGACACTCATTCCTCTTCCTCAGGACACACAGAGGAGATCTCTCTCTGTTCAGCTTGTGCCAGCAGGCATTTGATGTTTTGGTCGTCTTCGCAGATTACTTGATTGTGATTCCGCAGCAGCGTGAGCAAAGAGAAGAAGTCTTTAGCCGGCCAAAACATCAGAGAAAAGATTGCTTCTGTCCAAAGACGTAGAGGGTGTTATCTGGTCTATTGGAGGGCTGAGAATTCAGCACCTTCTGCAGTTAAAATCTCAAACACCAGCCCGGGAGAAGAGGAGGAGGGAGACAGAGTGAGAGAAGGAGGGCAATGTTACAGCTGCGAAACACTCTCAGGTCTGACCAGGCTCTCACCTTCATGGTAAAGCGCCCGGCTCTTAAGCACGCGCACAAAGCTCACAAAAAGCCAGCCTGAACCAACCGCTGGCTCTCGGCCAAAGGCGCATTAATTACTTTTTTTTTTTTTTTTTGTTGCAATGGGTTGGACAAAACCAAACACTTCCTGTGCACGAGTACGGTCGCCGTGTGCAGACCAGATTAATGTGGAGACAAAAGAGATTTACAGGCCATTACCATCGCTGCAAACTCAAATGACTTTCTATATTTACACTTAGCATTACGCTGCACATACCAGTTCTTTCAGTTTTTAGACACAGATGATTTATGTTATTCATTTTGCATTTATGTTGGCCTCGCTGGGACATTGTGTTGATATAATGGCTGAAACTAGCAATTACTTTCTTGCTCTACTACTCTGACAATTATTTTCTGTCTTTAAAAAAACATCTCGCAATTTCTCAAGACCAAGGTGACCCCTTTGAAAGTTCTAGTTGGTCAGACTAACAATCCAAGCAAAGAAAAACCACAACTTGTCACATTTGAGAACTGTTGCCATTTTTCCTTAAAAATAACTCCTGTAATTACTTAACTGTTGAAATATTTGCCGATTAATTTTTCTGCTGTCCAAAAACCATTCCTGCTTTAACTGAAACGTATTTAAGAAGGAAAAAAGAAAAAGAGTATCTAAACCAAAGGCAGAAACATCAGTATAACGCATATCTGTCAGTTTTATTGTCAATTATACTGGTGTGTTTGTTGTTGCCACGGTTCTTAATGACAGCCTTTATATTCTCCTGCATGTTTTCGTATTTCTCCTGCTGAACACGATTACTTTCTGCTTCTGCGGTCGTATAATTCTTCAACTGGGCCAGTAAAGACTCTTCTTATCTACTTTTGCCTAAATGTGGACAATATAGGCCGTTTATAAGTAAAGTTAAATTCTTATGAAAAGAATAAATATGCAGCAAACTGCCTCGGTGACACTGCTGCACAGATGTGATCTGACACGGTGGAGCTCTGTGTTACCAGCTTATTCCATCTCTTCAGCGTGTTATTTTTCTGAAGCCATATAAGCGTGTAATCTAATAAGGCTTATTAGATGGCTGGTTGCTACGTGACTCATGATGCAGGATAGTGTGTGTGTGTGTGTGTGTGTGTGTGTGTGTGCACGTTTGTGTGTTTTCAGGAGGTTTTATCCTTTGAAGTTGTGGCTAACTATCGTCTACGTTTTCCTTCGTTTGTGTCCAGCTGGTAGAATAACTGAGAGGGACGCGAGAGAACATTTTATTTAAAAAAGCACAATGGAGGATGTGGACTTCTCTGGAAAGATGTATGACAATTATCTGTCATTTTTGTGTCAGCATTGTTGGTGACACAGAGGTAACGTGCCATTTTCTATCCAGTGAAATTTTTTCGCAGGATTTTCTACAGAGAGAAAAATTATGGGGCCACATTAGTCTGTGTCAAAACATCGCAGTTGTCCACAAAGTCTGATCTACAAAGAAATCCATGCATCTATTTTCTATACTGTTTATCCATCAGTGTTTTTATTTGGGGGGGGACTGACACTGGGGGAGGACGGGGCTCATCCTGGACAGACCAACAGCTTGTTTTTGGACCATGTGAGGAAGTCAGAGAACCTGGAGGGAACTCGGGAAGGATGTTAAACCCAGAACGTCCTGGCTGTGAACTGACTGGGCTTACCGCTGTCCCACCGTGCCTCCATAAAGAAATGATACCTATTCTTTGAGACACTGACTGACCTGCAGTTACCTCAGACCTACACCTGACGCCTGTGAGGTTGTGGATGTTTCACAATAGGTTTTCATACACAGTTCAGAGCTGGCCAGACGGTTCCTACAGGACCAGACAGCATCCTGCTTTAATCACACTCTTTCATGACACCCGTCTAAGTACATACAATGACTCACTGTATAAACATCCACAGTAGAGTACCTTTTGTTTGTCAATTCTGAGCATGAGACTGTGGTGATATTGTTGTGCGAACACAGTCGTTACTCTTGCTCTAACTCGTGGGGTGTGTGTTTGTTTGTGAACGGGAGCATGTAGGTGAGTCTTTCTTCTCCTTGTTTACAATTTGCTTTACTACCATCAATCTCCATCTCCTTTTGGCTCCGACACATGCAGGAGAAAGCACAAGTGACTGAAGCAGACTGGTCACAAGTCCTAAACCTGCTATGACTGATGCTCCTGCTTGGCCAACAGGCACTGAGAAAAACAAGCCTTAATCACAACGCTGACGTCGCGTTGCCTTTTAGGATGACATGACAAACTTGTTCACAACCATTTGCTTGCTTAAAGCTTTGGCAATAATAGAACAACATCATCACTCATTAAGACTCGTGTTTCTGGCCACACTGGTCAGTACTTATCCAGTATTTGCACTTCTTCTGCCTCTGTTTCTGGTCCGTACCGACTCCTGTTAAACGCTCTGCTCCGCTCACCAGCCTTTTCAAAGAGAATGACAAGCGTCTCAGTTTAAGCCTCCATCATGTCCACGTTCATGCTGTGTAAAGCTCCATAAAGCCGAGGGGAGCTGACACTTCACCAAATAATGTGCAGATTCATCACTACAAGCGAAAACTTAACACCCGGCCGTTTGACACACTGCGGTTATAACAATGTGTATTAGAGCGGCTCCGAGGTCACTGTGTGGTTTTGGCATTGGTGACCTGCAGGAAAGAAATATTAGTCTGGTTCCTTAATGCAGATATATAAAGCCTTTTATCAGCACCTAATCTCTGCTGCTCATGAGCCCGAACAGGAACAAATGTGGAATCCGTCATGAATGGGCAGGAAGGACACAACTGTCATGCTGTGTTAAATGTTTAGCAATCACAGGCGTCCACGTACTTTTCAATGGAGGGTTGGAATCGTGTCAGTAAGATAATTTACAAGGAGGGAAGCACAAAACAGCACAACATGGTCAACAAGGATTCACACAGACTGAATGAACCCAGAACAAATAGAAATCCAGCCACACACTGACCATTCATTTAATAGATCTGATTCCTCCATGAATCATTACACCATTAGGATATAAATTTAAATGGGCTTTAACCTTCTCCTTCAGTTATCACTTTGCTGCTCTCCCTGAAAGCAGGACCTGTGATAACTGCCCATTTTTCACGAATTGACCGGTTTTGACCTGTTGAACAGCTGCCGAGAACGGCCGATTATTTGTGTTTCGGGGTTTCCAGTGGCTTCATTTAATAAGATAATTTCACAGCAATTACAAGCTTTCAACGCAGAAATGTAATGTCATTACACGCTTGCTCGATGACAAGCGGCTCATTCTCGGTTGGGATGGAGAGTGCTGATTTTTTGGGGGCTGTGTAAAGTGGGATTCACGGCTCCATGTGGAGAGAAACACTGACTCCTCCCGCATTCTTTTCACTTTAAACGGCTTGTCATGATAAGCTTGAAATTACAGTTATGTGTGATGGTGTGTTTCAATCTCCTACGTGAGCCAACAGCAATGTTCCTACTATCTGCAGTTTCTTCTTCTTCTTGACATCCAATACAAGAAGCAATTACAGATACAGTATCAGACACGCATCCTCTAAAGCCTGCGCCCAGCGCTGAAGTGATGAGACATCGAAGCCGGTGTCTACTCTGCAGATCACATCAACAAAATTTATTGATCACTGCTTTCTGTCAATTTCCTTCGCTTAAAGTTAGAACATCTCAGGGTGTCGCAGCAACATCAAACATTTTGACACTTTTTTTTGATACATACACATCAAAAACCAACGAAGAACGAAATCTGGATGCAACAGCAAAGAAGAGAATTCATCGCTCTGAAGTGAGATTTGGTTTATGTATTATGTGCAATTGATTTCTCTGCAATGATCTGACTGAAACTGACAGCGTATACATGCAACGTCTTCAGCAATTGAGACAGTTATCGTTCTCTTTGTTAACGCTAAACAGACAGAAAAAAAAAAACAACATAGCCAAGCTGAAGAAAGGATCGAGACGTAGCTTGTTAAGTACAGTAACACTCTTTGCTTCAATAACACCAACATTAGCTTTTTTTTAACAAAACACTTTTGCCGTCACTGTGATCAATTACTCATTAAAAAGTAGTCACATTATTTCACTTTTTACTCTGCAGCAACAGTTCTGTGTTATACTTCTGTGGGACACTCTGCAGTCTGTCAAAGGTGTCTATAAAAACCTCCAAATCCTCCAGACACATCTCTCTTATTTTTACAATGTATACAAATAGAAAATAAAACATCCGGTTTACAAGCCGTCCAACAAGTTTGAGAGATTTACTGATCACCCAGCAAATATTTTGGCCTCAGCAGCTACAGACATCTTTCAGTGAAGTCCGAAACTCAGCTGTGAGGGTGATGCAGCCTCCTTATCTGAAACAAGGCCAGTCGATTTCAGGGTGAAAATTTGACAACTTAATAGGTGCTGCTTTTCTCCTCCTTGGGTACGAGTGCCCTTCCCTCTCTGTTAGCCTCTGCTCCTGGAAAGCAGATCCAGGATCAGCCCGGAGAACACACTGATGGTGACCTCCCAAAGATAAAACAACAAACAAGTCGACCACTGTGATGTGCTGTTATCCCATTAACATTTTTTTTTAAAGTCACATTGCCGACACTAGTTGCTAATTAAATGTTAGTTCTCATTCCTTGATCTTGTGCTTCAACGCACTTCTGTTAATTGATTTCAATTGCTTATGGCTCCATGAAGCACCTAAATGGCTCAGTATAGCCCTCTTTTTATGTCTTTCATTGTATCTCTGCGTTCTGTTTTTGTAATGATCTTGATTGTTTGTGTCTCTGCAGAGCACCGTGACTCTTGTCTATAAAAGTGCCTCATAAATAAATTTAACTTCGGGTGGTATGGCCACTAACAGACAGAACACTGTCTGGATCTGGATCGACAGACGTCATCCCATCTGAATCCGGACCTGTAATCTGTAGAGCGCATTTATATTAACTGGAACAGCTTTCTTTGGCTTTTACGGCAAATGATGCTGTTCAGCCAATCACTGTGTGTGTGTGTAGCACTCACTTGAGTTACTGAGTGAGACACTCTAAGAGAAGAGATACTAGGGGGTTGAATAGATCACGGAAATGAAAGGAAAGAAAGGGAAAAAGACGTGCCAAAGCTGTTCAATTGTTTTGGGATTGTTTAACATAGATACGTATAAATGACATTGTAAGATGTCAAATTAAGAAACAAGAACATGCAAAAGTCAAGCTCCACTTCCTAATTAAATTTTATAAAATAAGGCTCTTCATCTCTGTTATGTAGGCGACTAATCACAGCTCTTCATTTTTCCTGAAGTGACCCAAAAAAAAAAAAAAAAACCCCACATAATTATCATAAGAGGTATTTGAAACCCCACTGGATGAATCCATTGTTTCAGCTGCCTGTAACTGCTGCACGGTCTGCGTGAAGTCACCATGAGACCAAGCCTCAAGCAGCTTTTAAGGCAACAAACAGCCTCCAGTCCCTCTCAAGGCTGTGAAAATGAATTCAGTTCTGTGAAGAAAAAAAAAAAAAAAGATACTCGACAAAACTCAAACTTTTAGGGTCACCAGGTGTAAAACAGAGCCTTTTTCAATGAATTGCACTTAAGTGTTTGTATCTATGTGGGCTTTTATTCCCCAGGGATGCTGTCTGTCTTAAAACAGCAAACACTCCCTCATCCCTGGAAAATCCCTCTTGGGGTCTTTCCTCTGTGCAGATCCATTCCGTGTGAAGCAGCTTCAGGCATTTCTAACTGACATCATCACAAAAGCTGTCTGGGATTCGGAGCGCATGATTTTGGTAAAGAGCAGTTCACATTCACAAATATTGAAAAGAATCTCTCAGTCTGTGATCAAAGCACAGACGAGCTGTTGAACTAAGTCGGATGAAGTGGCCGGCCGGAGATTATGAAGCATGATTACACAGCCCTGACATTCACTCTAATGTATATATAAAATAGATTAAAAATAAAGTTCACCACATATTCTGAGGCCCACGAGACTGGAGCATCTGCTGTTTAGTTCATCTATGATTAACTGACTCCACTCTAAAGACAAATATCCATTTTCCTGCATCTGACTGGGACTTACCCAGAGGCATCGTCGAGCCATTTAAATGATTGTGTCATTTTTCTATTTGTTTCCACTTATTCTGGTTCAGCCTGATGAATCATTTCTTCAGACTAGTTACTAAGATTAGAAGAGTGGCATTTATTCACACTCCCTGTTTGAGCCTATAAAGTTGCTCATCTGACATGAAGAAACTTTACGAATAATATCAATTTATTTCTGAGCTCTCACCATCATGTATGAAGTAATTGATGAACTGAATGGCTCCTGTATTGTCCTGAAATTAAAGGTCACCCGTGGAGTTGTGTTTTTGAATAATAACCAAATTTGTTAGATTCTGCAGCAATATGAGGACGAGGGTGCACAGTGTGTGTGCAGGATAAGCACAAAGATGATGTGACTAACAATTCTGCCAAAGTGTAGCTACAAATACATCATGTGCCGTGAGAGCTGGTTGTCGGTCGACAAAAACAAAAAGGCATTCACCACTGCGTTTTAACCTCTTGTTATTTTCATGATGAGTTCATTTTGAAACCAATATTCACATATTGGTTTGGGAACAGTTTGATGAGATAATGCCCTGGCAAGTCGAGCATACAATCGCACAACTGCCATCAGATTTGAATTAAAACACTGAATAAACCTGTTGAAGGAAAAAACACAAACAAGAATCTTTCATGTGTGAGAACCAAAATAATTCTAACTTTGGCAGAAATTATGGTGCTCATCTAAATTCACAAGCCGATTTGGGAAATTTGTAAACTATGTTTTCAGATTTGACATATGGCCGGACCTGCTGGAGACGTCGCTACATATCTCTAGATGACCTGATACGGTTTCAGCTCTAAATCTGTTACCTTCTCTCTTAGTCTGTTTGAATATGCAGTACTTTAACACAAACTCACAATAAAGCTGTTCACATTTACATGTTTTTGCACATCGTGTCAGAGTCACTTCACTTCACTACTGCATACTAAAGAACTAACAGGCTATTTCCATTGACGGTGACTGAGACAAGGTGAATGGGACGTCTTTGGTTATATCAGTAGCTCTGTCCTAATTCATCTCAGTCTCCTTCTTCTCACAGCTGAAGTTGAAAATCTTACAACTGGCAGCACTGTTAACTCGCGTGGCTGTGGCTTATCACTGAGGTTCCTTAGACCAGGAGAGGTGCTCACCAGATCTGCTGCTGAACGTTGGCCGCATCGGAAAACAGGATCTTACTGCACTTCCTTCCTTCCTTTCTGTGATGGTTGGAGCCCACAGGCTGCCCTGACATCTCTGCGTGCCACAGACATTATCTCCCAACATTCAAGACCAGCCTGAGAGAGGATTTGGACAGCTGTGCTCCTCAAGCTGTGATTGCTGTATCTCCTTGAAAGCCCAGCTGCCCAGTGATTGGGGGTAACATTTGCCAGAGGAAATTGTGCCCCATGGGCTCATAAGAACACCACACTGCGACTCTTTCAGAGGGTTAAAAACTGAAGCAAAGGAAGAGAGGAAGTGGTGTGGGGGCAGTTTGAATGATGCGACCCCTGTAATTCCTTTTATATGGATTTATGGCATCTCTGTTTGACGCCTGATTGCATTTGTTCCACCAGATTCAGCAATGTGTAGTTTTCTGGACTAATCAACCTCCCGTGGTACAAAGCTGAAGCTGAGATGTGGGGGGGTGACGCTTTCTACCCTCTCTGTTTTTGCAAAGGTTTTTAATTATATTTTAATAACCCATGACTGCATTTGATGGAAGCATAATTCATTATGTCAAACCTTGTGAAGTGTCGACATATCCCGGCCTTAAGTGCTATGTAACTGCTAATTCAGTAAGTTTTACTGTTGGCATTTTGAATAGATGCATAAATTGACCGCACCACCTGATTAATTTTTTTTTGCCCCGGAACCCGTCAAAGCTTGTTGACATTTTCTTTTCAATTAACAAAACATTAAACACTGCCATAACCAGTACTACAGTTGCCTTTTCTCTTTTTCTTTAGCTTGATTGACAACAGCTCAGTCATTTAACATGAACTGGAAGTTTTTTGCTCTCCAAAAATCTAAAAATTTGAGGTTAAATTAGGATAATTAACCAATTTTCCATTGTGATCAGGTTAAAATCTTCTGATGTGTCCATGTGTCCATGACAACAGTCCCTTATAAATAGCAGGTGTCACGTATTCAACAAAGTCATGAAATAAGTGTGACATAGTGGCTGAAACGTCGCAAATTAAGGCTTCACATTTATCAGAATTCACTTTCCAGATATTTTTCAAAGCAGCTGCCTCAACCTCATCTGACAAGATCACCAAACAAACAAGTTAAAGACAATTTCTGCTACATTTACTGAAAACTCAAGACAGAAAGTCGGAACAGAGAGAATATCCTTCACTCACTCGCAGTAAGATACTGTCTGACTTTGGGATAAATTACCGCCATCTCTCTTCTGTGGAACGTAGATTTGTTGTTAAATCGCTAAAGTGTTCTGAAAAAGCCAGAGAAAAGGATGTAAAGAATAATCGCAGTTGGTTTTTTGGTTTTAGAAATAGCGCAACAGTGGTCTTAAAGGTTGTGAAGAACTTTCTAAAGGTTAAACAAAACAGAAACAGAATCCTGATTCAATAACGAGGAACAGCATGCTTCAAAAATTAATTAACAGGCACTTAGAGGAATGAATAAAACTCCTACCAGAACCAGACGAGGGGTCTCACCCGTGAAAGCGAACACGTCCCCATCTACACAATACTCAAGTGGATACACATGCAATGAAGGAGAAGCTGGCTGGGAGGCGGACCCGGGGCCATGCAGGCCTAGGTGGCTGTGCTGTTAACTGACAGTGTGATTTAAGTCCTGTGTCATGGTATGGTCCGTTATCTACCCCCGCCAACAGGGCCACACCAATATGGCCTGACAGCCGGCAACCGCGGCTCAGGAGGAGGCGCTGATAGCAGAGAGGTTCAGCCTGCCTAACTTCCAGCTGCACGTATCATACCTTTAAGCAGCTGTCAAATCCATTTACATCCAGGACTGTCGACTGTTGAGGATTCTATCCTATTTCTTTTAGGCTGTTTTCTTTTGCCCGGCTCACTGAGGAGGAAGAAAGGACAAGGGACAAATTTCCTCGGCTGGATTTGATTCCAGGATGTTTCACTGTAGACAGCTTGAGGTGTCAAGATGCACCTTTGTCTTTGTTTTGAAAATACATGACAGCAGATGTTTCCCGGCCAACAGAATCTTTGAATAAATAAATCTTGATCTATTGTGTTTTCAATTTCCAGAATTAAGAAATATTTAAATAAAAAACAAACTAACTCCGTACATATTGTGGTGCAGAGCTGACATTACACACACATTCTCACGGTCTACTTTGCTTTTGTGTTCATTGAGAGCCATCGGTTGACTTTGCTGACAAAGAGAACCCCCCCCCCCCCCCAAAGATTTTATAATACTTGTTTGTGTGCTTTCTGAGGTGTTACTGGAGCCGTCCTTTATTATTCATACTATCCATTTTAATTTCCTCCCAGCTGTGCACAGCTCCTCAAGGTTCTTTGGGGAATACAGTGTGGAACAGCAGGCACTGTCTGTGTCTCAGTTCCATAAAACATTCCCATGTTAGGCAGGTTTTGATTTTATTTAAGACTGAAAATTTTAATACATAAAAAAAAAAGCCAAAGTGCGATGGCACAGAAAGGTCTAAGCAGTTTCCTGCTCTCGGACAGTATCTTTGACCTACTGGGGTGGTCTTCCCTCTGACCCCTCCATCACTGAGTGTCCTTAAGTTTCACATCGATGCCTCTGTCTAGAAACGACTGAGCTTTGATTGATTTGGTTTTAAATGACCGGCTGGTAGACAGTTATTTGGTCGACTGGCCGGTCAGTCAGCCGGCCCCCGTTCCGCCTGATCTGCAATTTGAGGCTCCAGTGTTGCCTCTTGCAGGCGGCTCACAGGAACCTAGATAATTACGGTTGTGTTCGATCACTGTTCAATCTCCAGCAATCTCCAGATAATTATCCCTTGCACCCAGCAGCAAGCACACCAATGACAACCAGAGAGCACGCACCTAAATGTTAGAGTGAAGCCAAATGAATTGCTCCAGCAAGTACATTTAAAGAAGAGCGTTGTGTTTTTAGTAGACATTAATAAATTTATCTTGCATGGATTAATAATAATAATAAAAAAAAGTGGCTGCTTATTATTTAGTGTTATATTGCATAGCTAGCATGTGTGGAGTGATATCATTCTGTAGGAGCTCAATATAAAAATAATTAACTGTTGCTGCCTTCCCTCTCTCTCTATATTCAGATATACCATGTTTCTGCTGTCTGTCAGGCTAATTTAAAAGCTGCAACTAGGTTTGAGGCGAACACGAACAGGCAGAGACGGAGGCGCATAGAAAATCCTCTCAGTACTCATCACATATTCATTAGACGCGGTTCCTTGTTACATCCTGAGTTTGGTCTCTGTTTCCAATCAGTAATGACTGAAACACTGCATCACACCCAGGAGCATTATGTCCTGTAATGAGATTCTTCTCCCTGAGCATCTCTCCCTAATCCCATGTCTCTATCCGCACTTTGCGGACCTTCGTAAAGGCTGAGTCAAGCCGAACATGGATGCTTTACATGGAATGCAGTGTTAACCCATCCATCATGAAAAAAAAAAGCAAGACAATGGAGGCAAAATGGGGAATGGATGCCGCGCCTATCACCCAACAAGTTAATCCTCTTACAAAGTTAAAAGAGGTCTTGATGACATGGGGATGAGACAGGAATGTGCAGCGCTGCAGAAGAAAGTGGAGGCCGGTCTGAGAAATGAGGTTCACTGAAAACAATGGCCCGTCTGGGGACTGGACCTCATAGTCATTAACCTTTGACTCTCTATGGAGATTTGTTAGAATAATAACCAGGTAGGTCTGCCTTTAAATTACGAAGTGCAATTGTTGCATAAATCGTGTCAAATGTTTCGACAATCATGATACATTTCACAAAACCAACAATCTTGCAGACTTTATGCTTCATCGTTAGCCATTTTTTCTAATTCAGAAGCTGCCAGGCAGGATCACCAAAGTTGTGAGATCAGCTCTTACTTGAGTCTCTAGAAACACCTCATTACCCAGATTTCCCCAGACCAGTATTTGGCTGATGTCCATAACCCAGACCACACATAGCTCTGAGGATTCCCATAATACTTTCTTTTTAGAAAATTGTCTCCAGGGTCGTGTAGATGCCTTTCAGAGGGAGAGTTAGGTAACTCACTTTAATTACTCCTCATGAAACAGAGAATGTGAGACAAGGGAAGCACAGAGCATTGAGCAGACCATCAGCGGCGATAAGGTCGACATTATAGCGGCAAACAGAACAGTGAATGTTTAAGTACTGATAGGTAAATTTGTCAGAGGAATGCATCGGAAGTGTGTGTGTGAGGTGCAGCGATTCTGTGCCAACAAGAAGATCAGCAAACACCAAAGACAGATCCCAGTCTCACCTGTCTTTTCCTGTCTCCTTCTTGAAGACCATGTCGCAGTAGTTCATTCTGTCTTCCGTGGTGACGTAAATACGCGCATGAGGATAGTTCTCCACAGCCTGCCGCAGCATGTTGTACACGATGCCCTTCCCGTCCTTCCTCATGTTTCTTAGCGGGCCCCACACCACGTAGATGGTGTCGTTGCCCTGGCCAAAGAAGTACTGGGGCTTTTGCAGCAGCAGGGGGACGCTGGTGTGAGAGACGACCCTCAACGTGGTCTGTCGGCCCACGTCGTGCTCAAATCCCCGAGTCGGCGCGTTGTTCATCCGCCAGATGCACGGAGAACGATCGATCTGTGGGCCGGCACCCTGCCCCAACATCTGGCCAGAGCTGGACACGATACTGCAGAGCTCACAATGCAGTTTCAGGGGCTGGAGTAAGAAGACAAAGTCCATTAGCAAAGTTACAGCAGTGTCATTCTGTATCAGTGCCGGTACATGACGTAAAGGTTCAGTCAATGAATCAAAGTCAGTGAGGACAGATTCAAGTGAAGTAATGAGTCAGTACAGACACTTATGAATTAACCATACAGTATTTCAGGAAAAACCTCCATTCAGTTTGTAAAATCAACTTAAAGAGATAAGAGGTCAACGTCAAACAAGACTAATCCAGGTCAAGTTTCAAACCATTTGAGAAAAGTCCCGTCTAGGTTTCAGTTACCAAGTCTCATGCCAAAGTGGATTTGGACATGTTCACAAGTAACTTTAAATGGCTGAGTTAAGCGTCAAGCCAAAATCTATCAAGAAAGGTCAAAGTCACTGGAAGCAAATCAAAGTCACGTTTCAATTCATTTGAGACGGGTCTGATTTAGGTCATAAAGTAAGTCTCAAGTCAAACCCCAAATGACTGCACAAGTCAAGATTCAGGTCTTTCATGTTTATCAATAAAATGACATTTGAGCAATTCCCTCTCAAGCTGATTTTTAAACACTTGAGCTGCTGTCTCAAGTTAAAAAGAGTCCATCGAGTTAAAACTCCTTCAGGATTCAGGTTGCCTAAATTCAGATTTTTGTAACTTTACTCCAAGTCTCAAAGTAACAGCCGTGATTAAAGCTAGAAAAAGTCACATTTAACCTTTAACCTCGGGGAATATCAGCAGACCTGGGGTACAGAAAGATAGTTTATTAATATAGAAAGTGAAGAGAAAGGAAATACATCACAGAGTAAAACTCTCCAGTCAACGTGATGAGTGCAGTACAGTTTTTACGTAGAAACTAAAAAGGTCAACAAGTCTTCAGTTCCCATAAAGAAAACTTTAAAACCAGAAATAAAATGTTATGGTCGATTTGTGCTCTGCAACAAATTATATCATCAGAATTTTTTTAAATGAATCATCAAATGTATATGTATGTATGGATGGATGGATGGATTTCTATAGTGAGTTAGTGAATCATTGTTTTTTTTTTTTTTTACGATTTTCTGTTTGAAATTAATTGGAGGCTCTTTAAGAGTATGTTTGGCTCATAACTTAATTCAATTAAATTTTAATTAAGCTGTTTCATACATATTAAATGTCAACCACTGAATGGGGTTTTCTTTGAAAACCTACTGCACCTCGTGTTGTTTTATCGTTATCTTGTGGTGATATATTTTATATGTGTGGAATAATATTAAATTGAGGTTTTGGCAAGTGGAGTGGTCAGAACATAAAACAAAATGCATTTGGAAATTACGTATTAAAAAAAAAAATTCATCTGGTTTTTACAGCCCTGTGTAACTTTCTTTTATGTCAGAAGATTAACGTCATTGTGCCAAGAACTAACATTGATTAAGTTAATTGAATGTGGGACCTCGGAGTTATGATAGAGACTGACTGCAACAATGCAGAGCAAAGGGAACGAGGAAGCTGCATCGTTTATCTTATTATAAATTTTTTGTATTTTTTTTTTTTTTTTACTACAGGCCTACTTTATTGGAGATAGGGGATTTGTAATGAATCTTGAATAATTGCTCTTAGCTGTGCTTTGCCAAGGGAGGAAGAAAGCCCTCTCTGAATCTGAAATGAAAGATTTACTTAATTGCAGCTAATATGCTTGGTTTGTTTTGATGAGATTAAACTTACTTGCGCGAATGAATGCAAGGAAAAGTTAGAAAAGAGAGGGAGCATTGTGTCATGACTAAGCCCCGTTTGATCATTTGCGTATTGGAATAAGTGTAATGTCATTGGTTGGAATACAAATTGCATTCGTGTTGCATTCTGGCCGTCTGTTCGGGCAGAGAACGTGAAACTACCTCACGTGTTTTGCTTTTAATGATTCTGTAAAGTCCCACAAGACAATGCAGTAAATTCAATTACACCTATTTGGCTTATCAGCTCTTAGATGAATCATTGTCAAACAGACAGAAGTCCCAGCTGCTTTGGGAGGAAACAGAAATGTGAGGGGAATCCTTCCTACAAAGCAACCTGTGGTTTATTTTATTTATTAGTTTTTTGTTGTTTTTATCCAATGAATAGATCTAATCGTGGGTCAAGAAATGATCCTGGGACGGGGGCTGGTAGCTTTCCATTTGCTGGGTGGTTGAGACGCACACCACAGCAGCCTTGAGCTGTCAGCAGCTCGTCCATCATCGCCCGCTCCCTTCGGCCCATCTCATAACTCCATCACGCCTCTCAGCACACACAGATTGGCTGGGCTCTGTTGGAAATGCCGGCTGGCTAACGGCATACGAGACACATGGGTGTCTGACTGGAAAGTCGCTGCTGAGGAGCCCCTGAGCAAAGCACCAGCCACACAGATGCGGCAGTAGAGCTGCTCAGTGGCACTAGATGGAGGAACTGATCAAATAAATGGGCACGTGAATAGTTTTCTATAATAAAAAGGCTCATTTGAAGATAAAAACAGGTTTCTGCATGGTTTATAGTTATAAAAATCCAAAACGACAGTGGACATCATTAACTTCCCATTAACACTAATCACATTTAAGAAGCATCTAAAACCGCAAATTTAGAACTAAAAACCCCAGGGGAACATCTTTATTTGGGGCTACAGCAGGACTGAACTAATCCATTAATATTAAATCCTGTAAATCAATAAAAATGTTACAGCCTCTCCCTCCACTCAGCTGTGAGTCATTCCAGTTTCACATTCACAACGACGCTGTTTCGGTGTGACATGCCATAGTCAGAAACAGAGAGCATTTTTATAATCCCAATAAATTTGGCACTCTCATGGAAGTAGAGAATCACACAGCAAAGCCTCAGATTTTAATGCATGAGTATGCTAAAAATAAAGTGGGTTACTTAAAAAAAAAACAAAGAAACAAAAAAAAAACAGGTTTAATTCTGGGGACACGTTCTTCATTAAATTACACCACTGGGATGTGAACTGAACCTTGACGTTCATTAAATTGCTCAAAAAAACTCGATTAATTAATAAGCAATAATCATTACATTACCGTGCCAAGTCCCAGTGGAAGACACCTCCCGGGGACTTGGAAGTCCTTGTGTTGAGAGGTTCATTGATTAGCTGTATCTGCATGATGAAACTGATAGTGAAAGGCCTTTTCAGAAAAGGACTGAAAAAATTATTCAAATTAAATGAGCTGAGGTTTTTGGCTCAGTTTTGGCCGTGGTGCTGGTGACCATGGTGGCTCCAGGCTCAGTTCATCTGTTGGTCCAGGTTCAGAATTAAACATCATCACAGAGATTAGACAAAGCCAATGATAGCCTTCTGTTTAATCGCCTGTTAATGTGATGCACATTTCATATCTGAGCTGATGCTTGATCGAAACGCTGTTAACTGACAAGCACAAAATTACCAGTCAAGTTCAAAAATCCAATTAAACTGATCAATCCAACCTGCATGAAAACAAACTCTTGAAATGAGGTATCACATTTTCATTTAAAACAACTGTTTGCCCCAGCCGTTATAACTGAAAGTTGTAGCTCCTGATGCTGCAGTGAGTTTAATGCTTTTGATCAGAAAGCATCTACAGATGTTTCCTTGCTACACATCACCAAATTCTTTTACTAGCTGAGAAACTACAAAAATGTGAATGGAGACTATCCACAAATGAGAACTTGGGGAGGACTGTACACACACAAAAAGAAAAAACTTTAAAATGGACACAATAACATCTCGGAAATTATCCAAAAGTAGAGTCTCTCTTCTCTCCATGTTGGTTATTGTCTACATTTCAAAGGGCCTGTAAGTTTTTCGAGTGTAAATGAAAATATTTAGTTCCTGTCCTCATCTGTGAGAGACCAGAGGAATGAATGTAAAGTGCCACAAGACAAATGTTTTCTATTTCTCCTGAAAAGTAGAGCGGGAACGATTTATCACACCTGGAGACAGACTCAATCAAATGAGGAAAATAAGGCAGACTATTCCCATGCTGCCGGGTTATGCATTATACATGCTCGCGAGAAGTTTATAACACCTCAAATGACAGCTCGCTGTGGATGAGGTGAGATTGCCTCACTGTCCCGGAGAAATATTACTGCTCCTTAAGGTGTTGCTATGTGTTTAACAGGGGCCGACAGTTCCCGCAGCAGGAACTCACTCTGGACTTAATCACTTACGAAGCCCGGCACGAGAGTATCACCTTGACCAGACTTCCACAATTCTGTCCATCCAAAAATTCAGGAGCAAGTTCAGAGCGCTTTTGACACTCGAGTTCAGGCCAATCACCGGCCCTTCTGATTCGCTGAAGAGAAATCACTGGTGGGGTAACATGATCCGACAGGAGGCCTAATTCTGCAGATACTGCCAGTCTTTTCCTCTGATTTGCATAAATATCCATGAAGAGAGGGCAGCGATTTAAGCAAGCTTGTCTGGAGGCAGAGGGAGGCGCAGACACAGAGGCTGATGTAAGACATGATTGCCTCTGGGCCCATGCTGCATGGATGAAACCCTCCTGAGGCGGAAGGATGATGCTCCGAATTTATCTGCCAATATCAGCCTGCCAAATACGAGCCATCCATTTCCCATGAAGGGCCGACACATCCGTCGCAGCTTCAAGTACAGATGTATCGCCACCCAAACTGAAAGTGCAACCCTCATTCCCCCGTCAGCTGGAAATGTTGCACGCGTCTCTGCAGGCGTAATGTATGATTTTTATGCGTGACTTCTCCATTTCCACCAGTATGAGCACAATTTCAGTTTTCACCAGCTGCCTCCCCAAATAACAAATACATGGTTTGGTTTTTTACATTTTGATGTGGTGGGAGTTAAAAGGCTTTGATATTTCAATTTACATAAACTGTGTAGGGAACATACAGCATAGAGCTGTTTGAAGGAAGGATGAATAATAGGATGACGGACATGGATGTTTAGAAGTACAAAGAAATAATGCCCACACGGGACATCAAACAGGCGTTTTCACATCATTCACAGGAAATAAAATAAATCCTTAAAAAATCCTCAAAGAGGTGGTCCGCTTTTGCGTGAGCGCATTTGAACACACCATCATCATGGGGTTGCTGTGTGATGGAAGGTTAATGTTAATGGAGGGTTACAGACTATGAATGCACCATAAAAGAAAAGGTCGCCTGCGCATGGTGTAATTTATAACTCCTGCACTGTAATAAGGTAATATGACAAATGTGAAGAAGGGTTAATTGTAAAACACAACGGTCCGTTTCCACCGAGTCTTTGCACCCCGTTCCTCGGCGTTCCAGTTCCCTCTTTCCATTCCAAGCCTCGCCGAACGAGGGAAGGATTTTGCCTCCTTGCCTTAGTCTAACCCTTTGTACTTTGTTTGACTGCTTGGATTTTTGAATCCTAGTTTTCTCTCCGTCTTTCCCTCCCGAGTTATTCTCTTGAGAGTCTTGACAATTATTTGTATAACTCTGTAAACACACTGCTGCTGTAAACAAACGGCTCTGTCTCCTTGAACTTTCTCTGTAGAAAAGGTTTAGGACACTCCATCAATCACTTTCCTTGAGAAGAATTGTTGTCTCCCCACCAGGTAATGTCCTTGGTAATTTTTTATTTACACGTTAAAGCAAGTGTGACATTGCACACAAAAATAGCATAAGATGTTGCATTTCATGTTGTTCAAGTAATTTCACGCTGACGTACGGGGCCTTGAAGTCGCTTTGTGTGTGAGAGTTCAACTTCAACTTGATTAGCGCTTTCAGACAGAAACTAAGCAAGACTGTCAAGATTAACGAGACTACAAAGCAGATGATTTCACAGATCAAAATTCAAACAATAACAACAAAAAAAACAAAAACAAAGTGACATATTTCAGTTGAAAAGACAATTAGGATTTAAATTAGACGCAGAAATCACAAAAACACACAGTGTATCTGCTGACGTGGGGTTTGTCTCTGACTGTGCTCTGCTTCCAGTGACTCACCTCCTGTTTGGGGATGCTGACGTAGCCCAGGTGAGGCTTGAAGGCCTTGTACGGCTGCTTGGAGAACATCCAGTGGCTGCTGAACGTCTGACCGAACACGGGCTGCAGGAGGATGTAAGGCTTCTCCGAGTAGTTCACCATGACCACGAGGAGCGACACCGCCACGATCAGACTGGTGGCGATCAGGGACTTCCTCTGTGGAGCGGATGGAGAGTGACCTCAGTGAACATCGTGAAATGAACCACAACCACACAATGACCTTCATTTTTTCCAATAGTTCAACTCCTCGAGTTGGAGAGTAAACCAAAAAGTAGATTATCTTCATCTGCATCACAAATCTTCAGTAGCTACATGCGACAAAATGTCTGTACACATTATATATTTTAGTGTATAAAGGAATTATCGTACAGCAAGAAAGCTTCAAAGTGCAGTAATCTGAAATGCATCATCCTGAACAAAAAGATTGGTCACAGAGCAAGTAACATCCTAAAATCTCAACACAACTGAGCCAAAGGGGGGCAGAGCTATGGATTGTGATGCTTTAAGTTAAATACGTCATGAAACTGTGAAATCAAACGTGCAACTTGATTCAATATGCTTGTCTTTTAGTTGACAAAAAGTGAAAGCACCACTTTATGGTAGATATGTTAAGAGTGATGTGGTCCTTTAGAGATATAGTACATTTATTTGTTCAGATATATTCACTATTTGGTTGATTGTACCTCCATAGATCTTTGACCTTGTGGACCAGAATATTATTTAATACAATCATTGTTACAGATCACTTAATTAGACTCTGAAAATGTTCCCTGTAGTACATCTGTCCCTGTGTGTGCTGAATAAAATACATGCTGTAAATAAATGTGCTGTCAGAGGCTTTAGGCCTAGTCCACACATAAACACAGATATTCATTAAATCTGAGTTTTCCTACTTTGTTCTTTAAAGAAACACCAGAAAACATAAAACCCAAATAGAATAAGTAGAGGATAAAAGAGCATCTTAATCAATTCACCTCAACATTGTTGACCGGTGGGACAATGAGACAAGAGCACCCTCACGGTGAGCAGACATTACTGGAGAAGCAGAACAATTGCACAACCTGGAGGGAAGATGTTTTGTACTGAACAGATGACTCACGGTTACCTCTTCCCTTCACTTCAGATGTGATGAGCATGATAAGGTCTCTCTGATTCACTTCTTCTCAAATAGTCAATTTGCAGAGATTAACACTTAATCTCTTTTAATTGTCATGCCGAATTCCTATTTTTCACTCTAATGTCGCCATAATACTTTACAAAGGTGGCGATGACACAGGGTCGAAATGCTTCCCTCACTTTCTTTCAGCACAGTTTGGTTCAGGAAATGGTGATTTGGGTGAGTCAGACGGTGTTGTTCAGCTTAAAGTATCTCAAACGCTATTAGATGGATTCCCATTACATTTTATAAAACATTCATGGTTTTCACGGGATGAATGATAAAAGGCAGGTTCCACCAACGGTTTGATGTCTGAATGAAATACTTGGACTTTTTAACTATGGAGTTTTGATGACCCTCTGATCTGCTGATGTGGCTGGAGAAAATTCAAGGTTTTCACTTGTTAAAGTTCCTAAGTGGAAAAAAAATGATTATAAAGCCGGAGATCTAGATGCTGGATAAATACTGTGAAAGTATCAAAACTCTCAATCCACGGAGAGAATCACACAGGCCGGATTCAGACACTGATCCTCAGAATGTCAGGATGTCAGGATGTCAGGAATCTTCTGATCAGCCGTTCCCCTTGCACCGCCAACACAGCAATGGCTGAACAAATGCTGCGATCAGTGAATGTCGGGTAAAAACGCTGGAGTATTTTAGACTGTTGTTCATATCAGTACTGACACTGTCACTACTCCTATTTACTGGGGAAAACTTAACACCAAAAATATACATATGCATCCACTAATGGTATCAACGCTTCAAATAACAACACAGAAAAATGTAAAACATTTAACCAATAAGAGAAAATTTTATAACATACACTTGGATACAAGTAAAACATCTGATACAAATATCGATGGTATGTATAATTGAATAACTTTTCCGGTAGCGCCACCATGAGGTTTTTGTTGGGCATCTCGGATTTTGATCAAATATCATCAATTATGACCAACAGTAATAATAATCAAATGTTAGCATGCTAAAATGCTAAATGTCGATGGTGTATATCAGAGAGCAGTCATTTTTAGCATGTTAGCAGGCTAATGTTAGCATTTCACTTGCGACCACTGTACTTCAGTGCAGCTGCTGCCGTTGGCTTGATGTGTTGGTTTCATCAAACTGTCCACAGAAAAATAAGTTTTTTTTTGAGAGAGAGAGCATCTCCATCAGATATAGCCACAGCTGTGCTGACATTGGTCCATGCATTGCAAAACAGCAAAATGATCACCTGGAGGTGAGGGGTATTATAGCCTAGCACAAAGAGCCCAGAGTGATGAATAATGGATATGAGATGGAGGACAAGGAAAGGTCTCACAGAGTAGAAGCTATTGACAGGGCAGACCTTGAGATCAATGCACAGAAGAGAGAATGCCTCTGACAGAGATTAAAAAAATCTGTGATGTATAACACCATCTCAGACTGCAGGGTGATGACAGATTTAAACAGTGAGACTCATTTTTTCCAGGAAACTTCAATAATATAACAGACAACACCAGTAGGATAGTCCGGATTTTTAGGAAGGTGGAATTTCGCAGATTCTTTGAAGTTATCTGATGGTGAGAAGATTGGATGTGGTGCGACATAATGGCGAAGCCCCGACAGCTAAAGTGGCTGCACCAACACAAGCTCTGATCTCCAACATCAAACGTCCCAAGGGAGCCACCGGGGGCTTCGCCTCGCAGAGACGAGATCAAACGAGGATGGGGGTAGGAAGGGGGTGGAAAAAGACGGTGGCCATTTGGTGCCCCGACGAGCCAATCATATTTTACCAATTGCACACGTGTTACATTAAGCATCATTTCGCGTAATTAACGTCCATCTTTGATCACAAATAGAGGGGACTCAACTTTGATCTTGTAAGAAGCAACACAAAGGAGACAAATGAGAAATCCTCTTTTGCCAGTCAATACTTTAAATGTTTTACAAAATAAAACTTCAACTTTCTGGAAATTCAGCCGGCTCTATACCATTCTAGGACAAAAAACA
This sequence comes from Remorina albescens, assembly GCA_034769265.1. Classification (NCBI taxonomy): domain Eukaryota; kingdom Metazoa; phylum Chordata; class Actinopteri; order Carangiformes; family Echeneidae; genus Remorina; species Remorina albescens. The sequence continues at coordinate 4,043,328 of CM068478.1, read as the reverse complement.
AATGGCAGGTCATTTTCTGAAAATGTGGTGTAATAGCTAGTCATCAAGAGTCCATTACGGAGCATGAAACCCTTATAAAGCAAGATGATTCTTCAAAAATGGGGGAAAAAAAAGAAACAACCGAGGGCTCAGGCTGCAGCACGGCAACATCCATCTGCTCTCATGAGGACAGAAAATTTCTTTGTCTCCTTCAACCTCAATCTGGCCACAAATCACAGGGGAAATAATGTGTCAAAGTCTGGAGGCAATTGGAGGGCTTGTGCGCAGGCATAGCAGGGGACGCCGAACCTCCAAGAGCTTGAGCGTGAGACTCATGACTCCCCTTTTGATTCGCTCATCCGTCAGAGTGATCACAAATCGGCCTGTTGAGCCGTTTGACAGGGAACCCAAGGAGCCTCCGTGTTGACGAAGCGGTACAGTAGTGGAGTCTGGGAAATGGGGACCATTAGCACCAGCAGAGAGGCTATAAAGTCTCAACATTAGAGCTTTCGGTCAATGTTAAAACATTTTGCTTGAGGAATGTGGCACCATATGCAGCTGCAACGACCTTGTTTTTGACCATCAAATCAGAGAGAGATGGCCATTGACCGCAGTGCCACTTATGATCGTTGCCCGGGGACGTTTCATTTAACGCACCAAGACCAAAAAGCATTGCGGGAGCTATTTTTAAAGGTACTAAAATATACACTGAGCTGGTATTGATCTCGTTTCACAGACACAGTGTGCGGGATCGTTGGGACCTGGGATGTGAGGGAGCCATAATTTTATCCGCCTGGCTCTCCTGCAGTGAGTCTGTGTGACCAGATTACATTAAGGAGGAAAGACGAAAAAAAGAGAATTATTGATGGCCACCCCATCCATCTGTGGCATTGAACTAATTGAATCATCAGAAGCAGACCAATGGGCAGTGGTGGAGTATAACAAAGTCCATTTACTCTGGTTCTGTACACATGGTCATTTTATACTTAAGTATATTCATATTTTTCCATTCCACAACATTTCAGAGAGATATATTGTATTGAAATATTCTTACACGTTTTTCACTGTAGAGCGATAACTTTTCTCATCAAACTCCCAGAGAACATACAGCCGCAACTAATGACTATTTTCTAATATTCTGACTTGGATTTATCAGTTGATTAGTTACTTTCTGAATTGACTGTGAAAAGGGACAGTAGCTCATTTTGGCTGATCAAACATTCAAGACCTAAAATTTCAGCTCGTGGAACATAAAAAAAAAAAAAAAAAAAAGTCTGAAGAATATTCAAGAAGCTGAAACAAGAAAATTTAGGCTTCTTTCCTTCTGATTCATATTTAAATTGTTCCTGATCAAGTAATCGATTTATTGATAAATCACAACAGCTCTACCAGTTGCGTGAGTTTTACTCAATTCTTTGGCACCAATTCTAACAAATTAGCATTAGCATGTTCAGCATGAGAATATATAGCGTAGATCTTTCTGCTCACTATTTGGTGTCTACAGGGATAATGTCAAAATAAACAGCTAAACATTAGTTTCTCTATCAATCACTGCAGCAATTTTCCCACTTAATGTACACCAAATAGGCAATAAATTTGTGAATTACAGAATGATCAACAAGTAGCGCCCCATTCACTTGTGTGATGAATGAAAACTCAGAGCAAATTAGCAGTTTATTTCCCCATACATAATGTGCAATCAAAGTTTCACCTCCATCAGGATCTATCTGGGCATGAAGAGAATACAACTTCCCACAAAGGCTGCAGCTCCAACTCGGTAAACAACAGGACAGTGCTGTAGTTATATGCAAAGAAAAATTGCAATGGTTGTTGAAATAATGAGAGGCTCAACCAGAAGAAAATGGCTCATGAGAAAACACACCTCATGTGTTAGCTATTTTTATGTGTCTCCTGGGCAATGAGCAAATAAATAAATAAATAAAACAGAAGGAAAAAAAAAAAAAGACAGGAAATTACATTTGCAATGCAAAAGTGCTACTTCCCCGATACCTCCATTCTTGCCACAATGGTCCAGCAAGCAGTTATAATCCAATTTCCAATTAAGGTGTTTGATAAAATATTTACCAAGTTTTCCTGTCCCTCCTCCTCCTCCTCTTCTTCCTCTCCATCAAAGTGAGGCAGGAACTTAAAAAAAGAGCCCTTTCTGGGATAAAGAGTGAGGTCCAGGCATATGGCTGCATTCGTGTCATATTTCCAGCAAAGGTATCACTCCATAAGTATTCCAAGTACAAGATAGCAAACTATTCTTTTTCTGGGTGGAGGAGGTGGTGTTGGGGTGGGGAAGGCTCTTTGCTGCCAGTAAAACCGTCACGCACATATTCCCGCTCGAAATTTCTCCCACGAGAGCGCCGACTGCCTCTATGAAAGAGGAACTATGAAAGAGGATTAATACAATTTGTAGATGTTATTGCATTTAGATTAGGTTTGTGATTAATTCCATTCATGGGGCGTCTTTTGGGGTTTTATTCATCTCATGGGCACGTTTTTGTTTTCTTTCTATTTCATTTTCTTGTGAAAGTGAAGAAATATTCAGATCATTAACTCAACTCAACTTGCCTAAATCAACTGTTATTCCAACGGGCTGCTTTTCATGGTACAATGTGCAGCATATGGGATCATCATCACTTCTGTGTTAACGTATGGTCAGCATGTTTGTAGTATGTCAAGATGACAATTAATTTTAACTATTTATTTAGTGAGTGCTGGGCTGTTAAGTCTGACAGTAACCTAAAAAATGTCCTAAAAAACCTCATCCTGCTGTGCCGACTTGACCAGATCCACCATGAGCCACGAGTCTCTGGACTGGAGCTGATGGATGAACACTATTCCTGCAAGAGACATTCCCCACATGTGGTGGTCCCGAATCCTCCATAGGCGAGATGTGGTGTTTACGGAAGTCATAGTATAGGATTCATACCTATCAAAACATTCAGTGAGCCATCGTACCCAATAGACATCTGAGCACCGTCATACCGCCGTCCCCACCAGGATACAAATGTGTTCTCCTACACCAAGCCAGCAAATTGCCCCTCCAGTACAGTGCTCACCTCCTCTCTCACTATGGGGACTCCTATAGTGTGAGGACTATCTTGCCTACTTGTGCACAATATAGTGGAAGATGACTCATCTGACCATATTGCTTTTTTTTTCCCCCCTCTACTAACTCCTGCCTCTGGTTTTTGCACCACTGCTCTCCCAAATGTGCATCCATCTTTATAATGAGGGGTTTATGCGCTGAAACCCTCCTGTAATATCCCTCTCTATGTCGCTGTCGATGGACGCTTCTTGCTGACACAGTCCGATCATGTCCCGCACTGACATTCTCTCTCTCTCTTCTGTTTCTCCTTAAATGTCCGGCGAACGCATGAGCGCCACCGTCCTCAAATGCATCGACCGCAATTCCCACCTTTATTCACGTCTTTGCTATCTTGTATATACAGATGTGACTTTGTTCCCTGTTTCCCTGTTACCTGTTGAGCAGCCTTTATCTGAAGCTCCAGCCCCAACAATGAACCCTATTTCAAAGTCTCTTAGATCTTTTCCTCTTTGTCGTTCAATCAGAATCAGCTGGCTCTACTCTGCTTTCTTCATGCTCAGCACAGACCGTGACTGGGTGTTAATTAGCCAACACTACCATGCAGAGTTACATGTTTGTTTGTATGTACCTTTCTTTGCTGCAGTAGAATTTTAACTTTCGTAAGAAAAATGTATTTACTTTACTCAACAAAATAACTAGAACTGCCAGGGAAGATGGGATTGGTAAGATTTTGCATAAAAACAAAATGCCACAAAAATCAGCAATTACACAAAGAATTTCCATTTGCTTTGGCTGATTGTCGTTTTACGCTCACAACTGTGAAATAAGGCCTTCATTTTTGCATTCAGTGCTCTCAAGTAGAGTTGGATTAATGCAAATAGGGTAGAAGCATGCTGGATGCTGAAGCTGTCATCAGCCTGCCGGTTCCTGCTGAGCCCAGCAGAGGGGGCAGTCTCCTCACTCAGCTGTCATGTGGCCCTCGGACGGGGCCGGGTCTCCAGCTCGAACCCTTCGTCTTAAAAACAGGATCTGTGGCGGCGGCTCCACCGACTACAGCTCTGCTATGGAGAAACTCTCCACTTCCAAAGCGTTAATCAGCCTGACTGTAGCAGCAGATTTGTTTTTCTCCATCTTCAAGACTGTTTAGTCTCCACTCTGCTATTCCTTAAACACAAAACAATCCACCTCATTCATTTACATTATACTTTGCAGAGTGCTTGTCATTTGTCTAGTTAGGGCTCAACATATCCCTCGTAAGCTGCCATCTCTCACAAAATGGTTTTGTGTTATAGGTTGCTAAATTTGCATGCTCATGGATCAAAAATGACAACGAACACCTGGCGGATTTTTGTGTTTCTTTTTTTTTTTTTTTTTTTTAACCTTAATATCAAGAGGTAAGAACTTAAGACAAACTTTGCAAGTGTTGAAGACAGCTGCCTGGACAGAACCTGAAATCCACCCATCACCTTTCTAAATACAGCCCTGCCTGAGCGAGTGCAAACCGCTGATGTCTCCAAAGTCACTTTGAGACATACACAAACTACTCATGAGTGCTGAGACATAAGACGGCGTATAGGGTGAGATGGTATCTTCTGGCACCAACAATCTTTGATATTCTTCGAGCCAAGCATTCCCTGGCACCAGGTTCTCAAATGTGATAATTACAAATGACATATCTTTGGACTTTGGACAAAACAGCAGAATGTCCTGTGTTTGGGAAAGTGTGAAGGCTTTTTTTCACCATTTTATGACACTTAGCTGATTGATAAGTGAATCAAAAATGTGATAATGAATCAATAGTAAAAAAAGAGGTGTTTGTAGCAGCCCTAAGTAATCTGTCAGCCACTGGAGTACCGAGCCAAACTGTTTATATTTCTGCAGCTCAGCTATCTGTCATATCTCTGAGTTTTAGACTATTGTGAGAAATGTTGCAAAATCAATTAGAAGAATTAAAAGCTTTATGGAAATATTGGATTTTTATACTGTTATCACATCAGCGAGACAAAGTATTGTTTTGTCAGCATTTTCAATTTGCTGGATTTGCCAAAATCCCAAATTTTTGAATTGGTCCAAGAATAAAAACAGGTCTGCAGCTCCAAAAAACTCCAGAGCAGCCAACAAGTGGACTTAAATATCCCACAAAGAGTATTAAATTGCAGTAAAATTAACATTGGACTTTTCAGTGAAAATCTCTTATTGCTTACTGTTGTGCAAGTCCACCATCCAGGTTAGCCTGTGATGTTTTATAAGTGTCTATATGTGAGCGAAAGGAGACATCAATTAAGAGAAGTGGGAAGATGTTCAGAACTTCATGTCCTTCCTTTAGAGAAGCTTTAAAAACTTCAGTTGGTCGGTGTTTCCTTCCTCCAGCACAATAACAAAATGTGCCGACGCCACAGCGCATGGTGCAGGCCACTTCTGTTTTATCACCCTCATCAGCGGTGACTTATGAGAAGAAAATCCTTCAATTCAGGTCAAACTAGCACTAATCTGCTCTGTTGGCATGACACCGAATCATTATGCTACAAAGCATCATAACCAAATCTTAATCTGGTCTCAAAACGGAACCTTTTTGTTTTGATGCAGGTGCAACGCTGTGGGGGGCAAAGATAAGAAATAAATATCCACAGGATCTTCTGGTTTTTTTCATAACTACAGACATCAACAATGTAAATCCCGGCCTTAAATCAGCAGATATGAATATAAATGTGCGTGTGCGCCCATGTGTGTACCGGCACACGTGTACTCGTATGCGTGACTGTGGCGGGGAGTCACAGTCGAAAACCCATCTGACTAATGCATATCTGATATCAAATGGAAGATAATCCCCACAAGTGTAAAAAATTAAACACTTGACAATATTCACCTCCCCTTCTGGATCCACCAAACTTTTGGGGTGAAGTAAAAAAAAAAAAAAAAAAGAGCACCATATGTTCACAGACGAAGTGAAGCTCTACGCTCTGCTGCGTGGGCTGACGCTTGTTCTCCCGAGAAAGTTAAGAATTTAACAAAAATAGAAAAAGTTGTTCTTTGTGGCACTTTAGGAAGATGAGAGTCTGATCATCTGTAGGAGCAGACTGTCAGTAACTAGGCAGACAGAGATTTTTTACCTTTGACTGCAAGTTATTTTGAAGAGAGTTTGTCAGTGATCTGAATTTCCTCCTCGCAGCACCTAAAACTGTTGTTCAGGCTCGCAGTTGCATTTGATGAGGTGGATTTTTACACAAAGTGACCCACAGAACCCCTGTTGGGAGGTACAGCGTGTTTACTCAAATGCTCCACGAAAGTACAAATTCATTTTCCCAAATTAGTTCCTTTTGAAGTCAAAAATGTGGAAAATTTACTACATTTCTTTTAGTTTTAGTTAAAAGTTACTTTGAATTCTGATTATCAATTCCATCTTAATAATGCAAAATATGAATAACAAACAAATGGTGAAGTGTTGTTATTACAAATCAAGGTGATTACATTAGTATTAAGTACGAAAAATTGCCAGCCTCAAAACGCAAGTGACGTATGGAAACATGAATTCATGATTACAACATAAACATAAAAGGGATTATTCTAAAATGGGTTAATGACATCTAAATTAGCTTTTGGTTTATTTGAATGAGCTGTGCACCGTGAGAGAGAAAACTGAATATTTTGTTGTTTTAAACTTTGTCCCTGAGTGATCGTGTTAGAAGTCAATCTATCTGAAATTACAGCACAGCCTTTGTCTTTAACCATGTTTGCTGATTTTGTCGTCACGGTTGTAAAATCACAACTTTCGCAGCAGCTTGGAAATGACTGCTTTTAATTAACCAAGTTTCAGTCACTGGAACAAACTCGTTCCATTGTCTGAATACTGAAACAGAAAATCGTGTAAATAAGATGAGCTCCATTGCAAATTCAGCTGGATTTAAATTACAGTGTACGTGAGAGACGGATAAAGGTGTGAGACTTCCACCTAAACCTCGTCCACCAGACTCTAGTTTTTCACCCAATCATATCAAGTGATGTGTCGTTTTATGTGTTGAAGTTTCTTTTTCTTTTGTAACTTCTGTTTCTTTTTGTCCCAGTGGAACAGTTTAACGTGGGAGCCGTGTGATGTATGTTTCTTAAACATGGGGAAATCTAATAAACTGTAAATCAGAGACAAAGTGTGAAGACGGAAACAACTCGACTATGAAGATGTAGAGGTTCCATTTAGCAGACCACCTGCTCCAGTCACTTGTGCTTTACAGCCAAATGGAAACTAAATGTGGCAAAAAGCAAATGGTCCCCATCTATAAAATCCACCACTTCTGTTGCAAAGGGTTATATTTAGAGGGAACACAGAGCCAATCTAATGATTTCAGCTGCTCGCTTCCGACAAGAGCAATTTTAGTTTTATCATACTGTAATATTTGAGTTAAGTGCCGGCTCTCAGAGCCGCAGATGGCCGACGGGCAGCGGCGGCCACGCTCCCAGGCCAAAGACGGACCCACGTAGTGATAAATCAGCCGCTTCCCATCCACCTCAGGTGTCCCAAGTTTAAGCTGCAAGTTAGTGCAGCAGACAACCAGTTTGTAAGAGAAACTTCACAACAAAGTGAGCAGCACACAGCGAACAGAGGCGACACTGCACCTCTACACATCCAGTTTTGTGTTTCTACTTCACGAGTACTTCACAGCGGAGCGGTAATTATTCTTACCATCTCCTTGTGTTTGAAGGGCGAAGGCAGGAGGGGAATCTCGCTGTTGAGCAAAACATCGACCACTGAAAATCCATTTCAATTTGCCAAATGCCAGCGCCGGATTACTGACATTTAACAACTGATATTTCCCCTGGAACTCAGTGGTATCTCTCCATAACGTCATAAAAGAACCTCATCTCACTGATAGTGATTACACACAGCACGAAGGCTCACACAGAGAAATCTGAGTGTATATGTGTCACCAGTGCAATCTACAGAATCTGAAAGGTTTACACAGAGAAAGATGTAGCCTGTCATCTGCATGACAGAGGGAGGGCCAAGGGGACAAACAGCGACGCCAATTTCCGTCTCCACTAGACAGATGTCCAGCTTCTGCTGAGATTTTCCTGAAGGTGTTATTTGTTAAAAATGCGCCTGACAAGGAAACTTCTCTTCATGGCTGCCAGCGACAGAAAGCAATATGTACACTGAATTTCCAAGTGACTGAGCAACAAAAGGAATTTGTCCTCTTTGGGTCTCGGCCCTCGAAGGGATGACGGCTAAGATACCAAACCTTGAGGTTAGAAATGTTTTCTTCGAACTGGCAAGATGATTTGTGTCTTTGGCGACTATTGCAACTTCGAAAAGATGATTTTACAACAACACAACTCAGCTTTTTTGTCCAACAGAAGACAAAAAAAGCTCACAAAATGCTCACAATTTTTTTGAGCTGACATTATTAGTCAACTAATACATTGATTGATTAAAAAAAAAAATGGAGGTAAAAGCCAGAAAATCAACAAACTGATTACAATTTATTCTGAGGAGAATATTACTGTGACTGCCAAAATGCTTGGTTACGTTTTTAATATTTGTTGAACCATTTCACCCAAAAACCGCAAAGGCCAACTTCACATGAGCTCCAGAGGAAAAGTCAAACGATCACCAGGGGATTCAATTTCAGGCCAATCAAAGTATTCCTATTGCTATTCCTGGAATCAAGGAAAAGGCTATCTGAGACAACATATGTAGTCCATTTATGTTTTGTTAACCCTCGACAGTCTAATACGAGATCGAACAATGGTCTCCAGGACTGTTTGAAAATCCGGACTTGATGAAGGTGTTTCATTCATGGACAACAGAAAAGTGTCCATTAAACTTCATGCTGCCTCGAGCTCTGGATGGATTATTTTCTTACGTGTGTTTCACTCTGTGGATTTCTGCCATTTGTAACCAAAATTGAAGCACGGCACTGATGAAGCGAGAACGGCCAATTTCTCTGAAAGGTCTCCTGAGTTTTTGTTACCTCCCGATCTGCGATTACTTTAAGGTGAGCTCATGAGGAAGAGAATCACAATGAGAACTGAAACAGCGCAGACGTCACCTCCTTGTTGCAGGAAGTCACAGAGAAATAATTCATGATGCTGATGAGACGCAGGTTTGAAAATACAGCACAGGAGGATTTAACGTAAATCAAAAATTTAGATGATTTCAACGTCGCTTTTTCATTCTAATTCTGAAAACTTAGAGTAATTACAGTTTATGTATTTCAGATATTATTAGATAAAAACAACAATGACCATTCTATTGGTGTGGAAAGTGGGGAGGCCTTTTTGTTCCCGCGCAGTATAAGAAGTCTGGAAGAATGACAATAAAATATAAAATAAATAAATTCATCATTAATTTTTAGCTGCAAAAATATATAAAGATAGATTTAAAATAATTGACGTTATAAATGTGACATAAAAGGCTCAATTTGACATTTCCTAAATTGTGAGCTTTTGATTAGTTAAAAAGCTAAAAGATGTTGCTTCCAAAAAAGTGTTTGAACAGGATGGTACCACTTCTGACTCATTTAGAGCTGGAGAAACCCTGCTTCTTGGAGAAATTCCCCTTTAGTTGGTGCCTATTTTGTTTGTTGTTTCAGTTCAGAAATGTTCCCTTGCCTGGTGAATAATGACAACATGAGCCAAACATTGTTCCTAATTATAATGTCTGTCAGCATGAGGTGACATGACAATGACCCCCAAGCCTAAGAAAACATGGCTGCAGAGGAATTTACTCTTTACTCTCTTCCTGGAACAGGATATGTTGGCTCAAATAACAAATAATGTTTCTTTAAAGCAAATTTTTAAGTCTCCCAAATTTCTTTTCTGGGTGTTTTTTGCTGAACAATTTGGAGAAATTTCTCTCAGAATTCCAAAAACATTCAAAAGATTCACCAACACAGCTTTTTTTGTTTATCATGAATCCTTTTAGATTGTGCAAGTTCCCCAGTAGATTGAAAATAACTTTACGAAGCACATGACAAAAAAAAGCAGCCGGGAGAATCGAGGGCCAGCAAACCGTCCTGCTACACGAAATAACAATCAAGTTTGCAGATGCTGCCAAAGGCTTTGTGTGTGGCTGCACTGTGTTGGCAAAATGTGGAGATGGAGGATGAGAAATGTAATATTTAACATGTATGTATGTGTGTGTGTGTGTGTGTGTGTGTGTGTGTCTGTGTGTGCGTTTGTGAGTCTGGGAGGAAGTACCAGAATCAAAGTCCACAACAAAAATAAAAACAGCAGTGATCAGAGAGATCAATAAGCAGCGAAAATACAAATAAAGACACACAAAACCATCACAAAACCGACAGAGAAGGTTCAAACGCAACAGCAGGGCTTGAGAAACAGCAGCGCAGGTTCATCACAAAACAACAGCAGGTTCACTGAGCAGATACGACATTACCCAGAGTGCTAGGTGACATTTTGAACCTCTGTCTGTTTCCTCTTTTAATAATGACCACAACAATGGACCAAAACAATGGTTCCAGGGCAGAGCAGACGAGGGGGTAGATGGGGGTGTTATATTTCATAAAAAAAAAATGTGACTGCACTTTATTTAATACCCTCACTTAACCGCCAGCATCTATTTGTATCTGTCAACCACTTCAGCTCATGGAGGTAATCAGCCTCCCAGTCCTGGCGCCCAGAGCACTGCTGTGCTTCCGCTGGGGATAATAACACTGGCACTGAAACCTTTTATTAGCTGCTTTGGTCAAGAGCCCTCAGGAAGGGGGCCTACACTACGACCAGACCCGGCTCCCACTGAGCACATCACTGACTTTACAGCACAACCTGAGACCTCAATAAAAAAGAGAAGAGAGCGAATCAAAGCTTGGATATCCGTCAAGGATGTCTGATGCCACCGTATATGTCATCTGCGATTTTTGCAGCTGGACGAAAAGAAATCTGAACATGTCCGAGCAATAAATCAAGTTAAAAAGCTGGTCTGCAGAGACCAGGTGTGGCACGGGGGGTTTGCGGTTGAACAACACTAATGCAATTACAGGGATTTTCTGCTTGCTCAGAGGCCCGATTCAAGGGTGGAGCGTGGAAAGCTCTGGGCGAGCCGCACAGAATCAGTTGTTACTCAGAGCTACAACCCAGCTGGATCTCGCCACCCCGATGTCTGGAAAAACTGCTGAGAATATACATGTAGGATTACAACGGCCTGGCTGTGAGCTCAAGGCTATAATGCATTTCTGATGCATCCTGTCTGCATCAGATGCAGCTCTGCTGGTCTGGATTCTTGAATTTTGAGGGGCCAAAAAAATTGTTACGATCACAAACTGTCCAACTGCCTCCAACAGCACGATTTTTATAAAAACTTTGACAGCTAATTGATATTCCAAAGAAGGTTTCTACTTCCGCCTGCCCAGAAGCAGCTAAAAGGACAGTTAAAGGGACAGACATGCACCTCTGGGGTTAAATGGCTTTTAATGTTACGATTACGGACGCTTTAGAAAGACAAACATTTGAACCGTTTCTTCAGGTTTCCAGCCAGTCATCCTGCTCTCTGTGTGTCCATCTGTTCCCCCCTTTGACTCTCTATGATCATTTGGAGTGAATTTCTAAGCCACATCCACGTCTATGGAGAGCACGCCTCCTCATCAAACATGGCCTCTGCTGCTCTGTACCTTCTGGGGCTTTGGAGCTCCTGGGTACCAATGAGCAGCGAGGTCTTGCCAGGAGAACAACAAGCCCTCAGGCCTTGCCAAGTGTACAATGTGTATGTGGGGGAGGGTGGCTGGCCAAATGTAATCAAGCAATGGTGAAACGTGCTCAAATGAATCCAACTGGCTGGGACTTGTATGACTCTTGCCATTTCACGTCAGGAAGTAAGCACACAACTCATATGTGACATAAATGCTGCTGAAGGTTTATCATATTTCCAACAAATGTGCAATTATAACAGAAGGAGACTGAACAGAAAAATTCTCCAAAATACATCCAGAAAAAGTGCCATATTTAGATCTAAATGCATAAAATAAGACAAAAGTTCAAGCAACTAATTAGTACACAGGCAGAAAATTAATTGATTAGAGATTATTTTAATTATCTGTTCATTTATAGACGCTTTCTCTCAATTGATGCGCTAATTATTTGATCATGAATCTTGAAAGAACATTCATTACATCCACTGAAGGCCTAGATGACATTTTCAAACTGAATGCGGCCTTAAAACTAAGAAAACAATTATCCAATTATTTCTCTTTGGAAAATAATAAATAATTATATTTCCCTACTTCACTATGGAGCAAACACACATATGTTGAGAGAACAACAGGTGATTCAACACAGACATGAGACGACAGTACAGCTCCCACAGACTAAGCAGTCATTGGTTCCTCCACCATATATACACAGTGTGAAGTCCAGGCGCTATTTGTCATTTTCATGCTGCAGTAAACTGGCAGATTGCCTCCTGGACCGTGTTCTAACCCAAAACTCCAGAGTTCGTCCGGGGACCCATTAGGGCCGGATGAAGCCATCTGACCGCCAACGATACGTCGTCTTGGCAGCTCTGTCTTGCATATTGCAATGCAGTTGCTCTGTCAAGTCTCCCGGTCTTCATCTAAAAGGAGGAGGAGTTCGCGTCGGAGCAGAGAGTCAAGTGTTAAGAGGCAGATCTTAATCCTTAAACAGTGTGTGACCTTTTAATCCCTGAAGAGCAGACTGCTGGGCATGTGTGCGCTGCAGGTGGATCAGACAGGTGTAGCTCAAAACAAACACTGTGGCCGGCTGGTAATCTGACAATTATACTTCCTAAAACCAACAAGACAAACACTTACACTATATTAAAACAAGAACGAGAGGTAAGTTCTACTGCAAAGAAATAAAAAGAGTCTGTCTAGCAGGTTGGACCCCCCCCTCCGCAGGGAGCAATAATTTAGGAGCAGCTTGAGATGATTAATGAAATCTGAAAAACTGTACTGCTGATTAAAAAAAACATTTAAAAAAATTCCGATCTTGATGATTAAAATGTCTTTTCTTGTTAAGGAAAAAAAAAAAAACTGAAATTAGTCACTGAGTCAAGAAAATTAATCTTCATTTAATTTCATAATCAATTAAGCTTTAATAATTTCTTCAAACCAGGAAAAGGCTGAACATTGCCTTGGTAGAGTTTCGAAAAAGTGAGAATGTGCATCTTGTACATGGCAGTAAATTGCTCATCTTGAGATTTAGGACTCTAAATCAGACAATTTGAGACATTTCAACACACCACAAACATTATTGACAAATTTGAGACTTTTTAGAAATAGCTGCCATTTTGATGAGCAAAAGTAATTTTTCTTTTTCGTATATAAAAGAGGAATTTCATATCTTTGGACTAGGGGTTACAAAAAACCAAGCAAACTGAGGACACCATCATGGCCTCTAAAAAAGACTATTTCTTCACTGCACTACTTTCATTAAAGATTATTTTCTTCTGAAAGGGGAGTTAAATGTTTGGATCCTCATGGGAGAAAGAAGTTAATCTAAAAACAGCTTGAGATGAGTTAGGCAAAACAAAAAACGCCTCTCTGATCATTTCTCTGATCTCTGTGATTATAGGTTCCTTCTCTCAGTAAAGCCACAAAACTGAAAATGAGTATCAAAGTATCAAAGAAGAAAAACTGCATTGCACGATTTCTATCTGTGCTTTTCAAAACAACGGGTGATGGAGGCGAAAGCCAGATCTTTTCAAATAATTTTATACAGCGAAGGTTGAGGCAATTTTTGAAAGGAGTTTTCAAGTTGTCTGGACACCGCGGGATATAACAAGATAATTTTAGAACAGCTTGACTTCATTTATTAAATGTGAAAATCTGCAATTATTTCTCTTCCTTTTGCGATTAAATTGTCTATTGTCACTGAGGGAGGGCTCCAAACATTTAATCAAAAACAGAGAAGAAACACATCATCACCACAATGCAACAAAATAACTGTAAACAACAAACAGAGGCTCTGATTTGCTTTTACTCAAGTAAAGGCTCACTCTTCTGAAAGTTCAAAGTTCATTGGAGCCACTGATGGCTGAGGCCATTTTCACTTTGATTAAAATGCAGTTAAATGTTTTGCAGTATTGATTAGAAGAAGTTTCCACTCTCTTTGTCATGGCTGACGACAAATTAATAACTTTTCTACATCAATACTGATGTCATCCTGTTTTAGAACAAAAACTCAACCTTCACATCACAACTTCAGACTTTTGTGACTGCATGTACAGTAATAAAAGGACCAATGGCCCAGAGGTCCATGTAATTATATGCTGCTGACCATGACTGCAATTACAGAATGGAACTTAATTTGTAGGCTGCCATATCACCTCTTTCATTAAACTCTAGCTGTCTTCTCCTTGTTTTTTTCTCCAAACCCGAGGAAAAAAAGGAGAGAACGGACGAAAACTGCCTAGAAAGGTCAAGCAGTACGACTTGGCATGTGATCAAACCAACGAGGATTAGTGACTACCTGAACAACACGCAGCTATATCAAGAAAAACCTTCAAGTCCTCCCAGATGTTGATAAAATTCCCCATGTGGGCGAAGGGTCAGTCCGCTGGCCCAGTTTTACTCCCACATCTGCTGCAGTCTGGATTAAAGCCAGATCTGCAGGGAGGTTAACACCACGGGTTACCACTGTGAATACCCTAACCCCTAGTGCTATCCTCTGAAGCAGTGTGTGTATGTGTGCACACAGCAGATGTAGGCTACATTACCATAATAAAGCAGCCGCACGCTTAAATGGTACCCTGGCGGCTCAAAAGGCTTTAAAGAATTGACGGGAATTGAAGGGAAGGACAAGTCTCTTTTTAGGTGATCCAGTCAGGAAGCGGATTCAGTCGATCCTTCTAAGCTTGTGTGTTAGGAAATATGAATGATGATATTACTTCAGCAACTGTGTATATTTTTCTATTTTCAGAGCATTATTAAAAAAAAAAAAAAAAAAGTTTGCACATGTTTGTGGAAGCTGTTTATGGATGACAGCCCTGCAGTGGCATCATTTAAATAGTCTGGAATAAGGACTTTTGCGGTGTATTATCTGAATGTCCTTCACCAGCAGTCCAGGGAGCTACAAGTTTTACATCCAGAAAACTAATGAGAACGGTGGAGCATGGTGGAGAAAGTTTAATGTTGTATAAACTCACTTTCACTTCCACAAAATGGTTCCACAAAATCCGAAAAGTCCAAGTATTCCGACATAAACAAGCAAATAATTAGTTTGTTCCTGATTAACATCCAGGCTAACTTAAGGTCTACCAATCAATACAATCTGTCAGTCACTTTTCTCTCTTTTACAAGAAAATGAAGCATGCTCCTGATGTTGAGTCATCCACAACTCACCAGCACTCCTCAACCCTAAAGTCAGGTTTGAACTTTCTATAAAGTCTCTGAACTTCCAGAGCATTCATTTGTCTCGGTCCTGATGACTGATGTGTAAAAGCAAAACCTTGACTCCTTCATGGACTACCCTCTTTCCTCGAGCTGTCACGTTTACGCTGTTTTCATGTCACATTAGTTTCCATGATCACCAATCTCCCGCTTGTAAAAAGTTAAAATTTCTCTCTAAATTCCAGCAGTCATTCAACTTCTACAATTAGGTCAAATTTCACTGCTGAAGATAAACAGAAGTTCTTGACTTCTTCTTGAAGTTCAGTGACTTCTCCATGCCGCCATGATCCACTCTGTTTATCTGTGGAGGCTCGTGGGGGGCCGGAGCCTTATCTCATCTGACACTGCGCCACCCTGGAGAGGTTGGCACTGTATTACAGAAACACAGAGACCTACAGAGACAAACAACCATTCTCTCTCACAACAGTTAAGCCCACATATCTCTGGACTGGGAGTTAGCTGGAGAATCACAGCCACAGGGAGAACCTAAAACTCCTCAGACACAGCGCAGGAAAGGGACTTAGATAAATGTAATGACTTCATCATGATAGTATGAAAGAATCTGTTAGTGAGAAACTTTTAGTGAATTAACTACATACTGTAGGATGAATAATGAACTGAAACACAATTAATTCCCAAATTCCTCATGTAAACTTCACACACAAGAAAGGAAACAGATAAGAGCAGATAAGCAGCCAGTGGCAGAAGGGAAATCTGAGAATGGATTTGATAACACTTTGAATATAAACCAGTCTCATCAACATCCTGTCACTGCACTGCGCTTTCTGGAAAACACTGGCAGAGCACTTTTATCAGGCTGTAACACAATCAGACGGGATGGGACGGGACGGGGGGGGGGGCAACGGAGAGAGATGCCATTCATCCATGAGCTCTTGAGGACTGGGACACCTAACCACATTTCCCATAGCTGTTACACATAAAGGCCTGTGTGTGTGTGTGTGTTTGTGTGAGCATGCATTGCTCCTTTGTGTGTGCGTTTGTGCCGCATACCCATGTGAACCGGGCATCACCATCCACCCTTTGATGAGGAGTGATGGAGAGCTCATCCCGAACTGTTATGATGCGGAGCAGCAACTTTCCCTTTCCCAGCTGGAGTATCAGTTCCTCATGCATGAACTCACTCCAATTAAAATGCAAGCTGACAAACGGGGGAAACCTGCACGTCAGAACTCTCTGCTGGTCTCGCTCACCAATTAAAAATGTGAAATCAGTAGCAGAGTGCAAATGAAACTACTCACAGTTTGCTACACCGGAGCAAGAGAGTAAGTAAGTTGTATATTTTATGTAAAGTGAGATTTAACCAGAAAAAATTATTTTGTTGTTGCCATTATGTCAGAGACAAAAGCATCCGTAAAGGCAGCGAACACACAGCGTTATCTGCAAAATATGCTGGGAGATTTCATTCATGTTTCACCAAGCGAATGGAGAAGTGAAAACTTAATTCACACTGGGCAGGAACACCTGAAGTGAAGTTCACTTTAAAAAGAACAGCATCACATCATGCTATTCAAATTTTGTCGGTACAGCATGGTTTTGTGATTAATCCCAGAACTATCTCATTTTAATCTTCTGTATCACTGGTGCCACCATATCAAAGCACCACAACTACTTTACGGCACTCACATTACAGTATATTCAATAAACAGCTCAACAAATAATAGAAAATAACAATTTTACTGACAACACATCCAAACAAAATGAACGTACTTAAAAAAGAGGCAGGCCTAAAAACTACAGAGTTTGCATGTGGACAATACTGAAACTTTTAAAATACTCAAATACTCAAAATATGAAGAACCTCCACTTTCCAAAAGGCATCATGGGAAGCTGAACAGCCACAACCTGAGGAGACAAAAGTTATTTATCCATCCTCAACACAGACCAAAGTGTGGAGCACTGTCCCGCCACGCTTTGTCTAAAGGTGCCTTTATACTATGAGATTTTGGGCTGCAGAGATGCAACTTGATGTGAGAGAAATGGTGGGAAATCTCCATAAGAATGCTCCTTAATCACACTGTGAGACACGTCCACCGAGGGCCCGATTCAAGCTTTGGCAGCCAAAGACAGCCGGCGGCAAAATTCTGTCAGTGTCAGAAATTTAGGACCAGATTCTCAGTGTGTCACTGATACAGCCCACATCTACAAAAAAATCCAATCAGAGGATGACAGGAAATGTTGCAGATCACACCAACTGGCATAAACACACAGCAGCACACACAAACCAACAGCTTGGCACATTTGTGTTACTTTGGCAAAGAACTAAATCTGAAGAGCGCTATTTTCAAAGCATCAGTCATACATTTATTGGACAGTCTCACACACCTCAAAATGACACTGACCAAGTGACCATCACACACAATAAACTTCCACTGCTGTTGTCACACAGTCTGAACTCACAATGACAAGCAGCAAAACATCCTGGACAGCTCAATTTATAGGTTACAAACATAAAACATGACATAAGATATCACAAGTATTTTCATATGTTGTAATTTTGTTTAAAAATTGCTGCATATCGATTATCTGCAAGTACAAGAAATTAGCGGAGTAACTGACTGTACAATATATATATATATATATATATATATATATATTTATATATATTTATTTATTTGGGTTTTTTTTAAGTGTATTTGATTAAAACAAATACGCAAACCTAGCTCGAAGCTAACAGATGTGTTGGGTAACAAAAACAGCCAAAACAAACCTGATATGACAGTGAAGTTTGTAAGGAAGTGTTTCCTGTCAGAGTCTAAAATTGCCCACGAGTGTGAATGATTGTTAGTCTCCATGTGTCCAAGGTGAACCCTGCCATCGCTCAATGTCCGCTTGGACTGGCTCCACCCCCCCCCCCGACCCTGATGTATAAACTGTATACATAATGGATAGATAGATAGAGTCATACAAGTATCTGGGAATCACACTAGACAACAACATTTGACGTTAATATCAATATGGCGTCTCTATTGTCTCAGGACAGTAAAGAGTCATCAACCTTAAAAAAACACGTTAGACAAAACAGACAAAGTCTTGTCCAACAAAAAAAGCTGTTTTTAAGACGTTATTTTGAAGCTCTGATTAGCTGCCTTATGCTGATTTATCTCACAATTACCTGCCATTATATTTCCTGGAAGATTATCTAATAAAGTAATTTTCACCCATTTATCATACATGAATGTCAGTCTCTTGGTTGCGACTTCTCAAAAGTAAGAGTATATCACTGTGAGCTGAAAATCTTACATTTTAAAAGATTGGACAGACACAGCAAACCACCTAAAGATGTCAACTTTACACTGATTGATATTTCTCACCAGTAGGATAATCAATAACGGCTTTTGACAGTATTAGTTGACATAATCATTGAAGTCAGTCACAATGTATAAAAATGTCAACAGCTCTCTGGTTCAATTCTCTAAAACCGTATTTTTTCACTATAAATTGAACATCTTTGGGTTTGGGGTTGTATCTGTGGATGTCACATTGAACTAAAGGGAATTCTTAAGGACATTTTGAACTACTTTCTGACATTCATATACAGAGAAAAGTTAATCAGGTGCAGCCGTAACTAATCCTAATGAGCGTTTAGTGTAACATATGGCCGACTTCACAGGGATTTGTTGACTCTCTTTTAGTAAATCTATAAAAACTTTGGTCTATATGTAAAGTGCCATGATGTAACTTTGCTATGATTTGGTGCTCTCTAACAGCAGGCAGTGTTGTTGATGTCAAAATCAATGTTATAAATTTATAAATACACTGAATTTAACTGAAGTGACGGTGAAGTGAGGGGAGGACCGGAAGTCAGTGAAGAACTTTTAGTGAACTTTCTCCTCCTGTGTGAACAGAGGGGGGGTCTGCACGTCTAAACTCCTCATATCATGTGGACACCTGAGCGTGTCATGAAGGATGTTGGCTGGCTGGCTGGCATACATGTGCCTGCTGTTTTTTTTTCTTTCCCTCCACAAGGACTGAATGCACAAACACAAACACAAAACCAAAATCCCAAATTCAGAGTCCACCAGAGACAAGAGGACCATCCAGAAACCAAGGGAGGGTTCATAACCTCCACTGAGCATCATCATCATCATCATCAGCAGCAGCAGCAGCTTCCTGCTCACATTTCACCTCACATCTGTTAAAATGGACACTGGCTCTAAAGGCAACCACGTCAGGAGCCTCCCTGTCTCCCACCCCTCTTTAACCACCCCCCCCCCCCCCTCCCTTTTTTTTTTTTAAATACAGTGATGCCTGTGTGAGACAGTGAGAGAAACCCCTCTCTTACCTTCCACATCCAGGCCATTCTTATTTCTACGCAAACAATGGTGGACCGCTCGTTTTCGCCCCAGAACGCCGTTCAGCGCGTTACGTCTCCAAACGCATCTATTCACGCACGCATGGCGGGAGGAGAGGCGGATGCGGTGCGGTTAAATGCGGCTTTCGGCTCCATAAATATCGGAGTGTACCGTTATTCGTCTCCTCTCCTCTCCTCTTTTTTTTTTTTTCTCCTCTCACGGAGCCGATGGGACCTGGACCGACGCTGCGCTCCTACTGGCCGGCACAGACGCACAGTCCCGCCCCCGCCGGAGTCACATGACCGCCGCCGATTTCCTCCTGACTTGGGCTTTTTACAATGTGCCAGTGTGAGAGAAAGGGCTGGGCCATAATCTGCTCTTTCACTCCCAAACTATCCCAGATGGTTCTTATTTTAATGTGAGGAAGAAAGAAGGTGGACTTATTAAAGGGTTTTACAGATAACGTTCAAAAATATTCATAGTAATTCCCAGAAGAAGTGAATCCTTTGTTTTATGAACTATTAAGGACTGACAACTTTAAATACATATATTATATATATATATATTTTTTTTTGCTATGTGAGGATAAGATTTTGAATTTGAAAAATTCGCAGCACTGATTACCATCAATCCATCTGTCCATTATTTACTCTACTTACCCTGCAGAATCTGGGATATCATCTGATTTTAGGTTTATAGGGTCGACATAACCAGCAAAAAAAAAAAAAAGTTAAATCTTACATTTTTGAGCATTTACAGAAGAGCATTATTATTTGGAGGTGAATTTGTGGTCAACCCGAGGAGCTGTGATATAATATTCCCTGTCTTTTAGCTCTGTTTTTGGTCACTACCCTCTCCTGACAAACATATCTGGCTCTTTGGCTTATAAATGCTCCACTTTGTTCACCAGCTAGTTTGTAACTGTTTCTGTCTGGGTTCGGTTAAATAAGCATGAATATGGTGAGAGTGAACCAGAACTGTAAAGATGCAGCGGTGTAACAAAACAATGCACCATTTCTTGATTTCACAAGCTAGTGTTTTTCTTTTCTCAGGCAAGAATCAAAAACAGACGTTTTTTGGGACAAGAAATGTGAAAACAAATTAATATTTTGTGAAAATGTCCCCCCCAGGAAATATGACAGCATCTAAGTCCAAGTTCCAGGTTATCTAGATTGAGTTTGCGCTGCTGCTGAGTTGGACCAACAGGGCTCCTTAAGAATGGCGAGGGACCCAGAAAACAAGGAATAGTTCAACTTTACTACTGAGTCCCTCCTTTGTCTCTCATAATACAAATCTGGTGGGATGCAGCACACTGCTGCCAATTTCTTTCCTCCTCTTCGTGTGATGCAGCTTTGCAGCCTCCTTGGAATATAGAAAAAACTACCAATAGAGCCGGCGTGTACCGGGGAGCAGGGTTGACTAATAAATACGACGTGACAGAGACTGGTCATTTCACTACACTCTCCCTTGCTGCCATTTTATTGTTATGGTTTTGTTAATGAATAGTATGGTACTAAAGTTTTGAACAGGTCAAGGAAAGGACAAGCAGAGCACTTTTTGCTATGATGACTGAGCTGTTGACGGTCAACAGTACCACGGATTTCTAAGTAAGTAAATAACACTCAGAGTTCTGTAAATGACACAGAGAGCATACAGACACTTGAGGTGCACAACTTCTGCCACTTTGCTGCATTTCATTATATTCTGTGAAAAACATATAGAAACTACAGTATGCACTATTATGTTGACGATTTTCTACTGAGCTTACCGGATGTCAGGTCTGTTTTTATCTGGGATCATATATGAGAATATTGATGTCACTTCTTCTCGTTGGGAGGCTGTATAGAGAGGTATAACTTCAGGTTTACAGATATATTGGAGGTTTTTCTGTGTGCTGAATGTAGAGGTGGTGGAAACTTTTCTGAGTTTGTGACAGAGTAATGAAACATTATTTTGCCTGCCTCAAGGTGATGCATCCAGGGTCAAAATAGGGAGACTAAATTAAATCATAAAATTTTTAAAGGGTGAGGCAAATAATTTATTTTTATTTTATTTTTTACTTAAGGGAACTTCAGTAGTAACCTTACAAGCCATTATCATGAAATCCTGGAACAAAATTGTAATTGTGGTCTTGGAACTTGTAAT
The DNA here is from genome assembly GCA_034769265.1 of Remorina albescens. NCBI lineage: Eukaryota > Metazoa > Chordata > Actinopteri > Carangiformes > Echeneidae > Remorina > Remorina albescens. The sequence continues at coordinate 4,021,480 of CM068478.1, read as the reverse complement.
GTTTGCCCATTACAAGTTAAAAAAAAACCAAAAAAACAACAAAAAAACTAACTTCACGTTTGTACCTGCTGAAAAAACCTGTCATTTACCATTGGTGTAAACACACACATATAAATCTAACACCAATTTTATTTGCATTCACTCTCACAGCAACAATTGTTGGTGTGGTACTAAATTCTCTTTTTCATATTTTGTAACAATATTTTTCATATTTTGTACCAGACTTTTGTTTCAGTTCCAGACAGTGTCTTATTATATTATTCATTATATCACTCATGTTTTTTTTTTTAATAAATCATGAGTATATTACATTGTTTTTCATATGTTGTATCTATTTCAGAGATTTAAAGATTTTACACAAACAAAATGAGCCTACGATTGAGACTATTTTTGGGGGGTGAAAGGTTTTAAGTCAATTGGTCGGCAAAATTTTCATATAAAAACCTTTAAAACTCAGTGCACAGAGGCTTATTTTATGTTAAAAATCATCTGTCATTAATTAAAACGTGATAATAAGGTTAATGGCTGCACTCAAAAATACAGAAGATGCAAAAATGATCATGAAACAACTGAAAATGAATGTTACACCACAGAGACAGCCGATATAATTATAACCAAATGCAGGAGTAATATGTCAATGCTGTATGTGTATAAGGTATCTGAGCTCTTTAGGACTACATTGTTTGAATGTGAGTGGGTCAGTAAGATTGTGTTTATGTTCAGCAGCACAGAGACATTGTGCTAATCCTACTGTGGGCACTGTGGGTGGTACCTGCTCTTCCATCTTCTCCTTTCTCACTTTTTCTCCATCTCCTCATCTTGTCTTGGTTTTTCATCTGTGGCAGAGGAGAAAGTGAACACAGTGTCAGTTCATATTTAAATGCAAATGTTAGCGGCCTCTGCTAGGTTGATCTTACAGATAAAAGAAAAATATATAGTGTTGCTTAACTTTATGAAGCGTGGCAACACTGCACTGAAACAAAGGCATTTCAACTTACATGAAAAGTTTCTCAGAAACCAGCTATCTTGTACTTGTCCCACTGACAAGATCATTATAAACTCCCTGAAATCACTGAACCTGTTTACTTTTTTCCTCAAGTACATGAGCGTCCATGCTGCCCACCACTGTATTTAATATATTCACTTGTATAAATATTATATATGTCCTTATTGAGTACATATATTCTGTTATCTGTCTTTATTTTATCGTACTGACATATTTAGTGTTGATGCTGTCTCTCCATCTGCCTCTTAAAGGAGATTTTGCTGCTCTCAGTGTAAACTGTTTGGTCTTTAAATCATTTCATTGAACAGCAGCTCTGAATATAACTGTTGCTGTGTGATAATAAACTCACCTGACAGGACTGCGCTGCTAGTTAGCCAGCTAACCTGAGACCGATCTCAGCTAACTAACTCATAGAACTGATAAATAAAGACATTATCTCCGGTGATGTTTGTCTCCGTGTTTCTGCGGATAAAAACAAACAAACCTGAGTCACGATGCACCTGCTCGCGTCCATCCAGGTGAGCGAAGCCGATCCCACTTCCGTATGACGAAACCGTCACCGGCCGGAAGTCCTCTAAAATCTGTTCGAGTCATAAAATGTGTAAATAAAATGTAAATAAAACAACAAAAAAATCCGCATTAACATTCACAACATCATCGACTGATTGATAAAATATGCACACGAGGCGAAAACGCCTTTTTGGACATTGTTTGAGAAAGTGGTTTCCTTGGCAACGCAGCCTCTGAGACTTCCGGGTTTCATTTAAGGGGGGTCATGGACGATAAAATTATAATAATAATAATTTAAAAAATTTGTGAAAAAGTACAAATAAAAAGTAAAAAATTAAAACTCTGACACATATTCAGACTTTGACCTTTGACTAGGATATACACATATAGTACCAATCAAAGGTCAAAGGTCTCTTTCTCTCTGTATACATATAATATAATGATATATAATATGTATGTATATTTATTCACAGTCTTTATTTTATATAAGTCTCAAACTAACAGCTCAAGAGTTGGCAGCCCTGATTATTGCTCCCATTCAGTAAAAAACGTTTTTATTCTTCACTTTTGAAAGAAGTGTAACTGTTGGCCTGATAAAGACAGACCTCGGCCACGTTCAGGGTCACTGGGGGAATAGAGGTCATGTCCTCAGGGCGTACTGGGTAGGAGCTGGGGTTCAGCGGCTGTCCGTCTTTCTCATGACTTCAGAGAATCCAATCCACTGTTTCTGTGCGTTTTTGGATCGTGGAGGAAACTGGGCACCGGGGGGGAATCTGAGCTGTCATGGTCAGAACAGATGACACCGCAGAGGGAAAATCCAGTTGACAGGTCCAGGTTCAAAGAGGGTGTGAAGTGACAAGGATAACCGCCAAGCCAGAGGACTGCTGCTGTATGCAGTCATCACTGTTTTTAATGATTTTGGTGTACTTTATAACACTTTATGGCCCATAATATAATGATCCCATAATACTCCTGTAGAGAACACTATAGTTTAATTGTATCCTCATTTTACCTTTACTGTCCTCTATATTGTAGTTATGCTCTGATTTATGAAAGGGTCGCAAAAAGTAATTTTTGTGAGTACTAATTACCTTAGTTCAGCAGTTTCCAACCGTCATATTAACTAGAAAAAGACACAAATTATTTTATTTAACTTAATTACCACCTTTTCTAATCATTCTTCTGGGTTTCTTTCTCCTGTGGTTGCAATGAAAGATTATATCAATGATCATACAGTGAAACTAAGTGTAGAAAGAAGTGGAGAGTAAAAACTAAAAAGCAAATTTTTGTTTTGCCTGAGGAAGGAATATGTTTTTGTTAAAAAAGTAGAACTTCAGTTCTGTCTCCACCCATCAGCAAAATTACAGGAAATATGGTCACCATCTCTCCTTCCTGACTTACAGTGTTGACTAAGGCCCACACGTGTTTTTTGCAGAACATCAGAAAGTCACAGTGAAGTTTATTTTTGACCAATTTTCACTTCAGGCTTTTGTAGTTGTATTACAGTTACTCTTTAATTTCTCTGCTCTCGCCAAAACTGTGTTTATGGAGGGCAAAGTGACCTTGATAGGATCCAGAATCATTATGAAGTTTATTTATGTTCCTACAGTTTAGGGCAGTTGATTTTATTAACAGATATGAAGGGAGACAACCAAATCCTGTCAGAGCAATCTTAATTAAAAAAACATCAGAATAAAGGTAGGTGTAAAAATATTTATTTTGTCTGTGCCTTGACCAAGAAGCATTTATTGCACCCCTATATTGAAATAAGAGGTATAGAATAAAACGTTGCAGCCAATTTATAGATACAGAAGAAACAAATGAAAAGATCCGGCAACACACAAACATCTAAATGCCATAATTCAAGTTGACCTTCTCTGATAGCATATATTTGGAAAAATATATTTTCTAAAAAAAAACTTTGCAGAAAGGGTGAAATTATCAAAGAGTGATAAAAAAATATGGCAAACATCCTGTCCCTCTTCTACATCGTTTTATTCAGACGCTGCCTGTATGAAGGGCTGTAATTGAGTTGACCTGCAGCTTGCCTTTCTGGCGATGACATGACACCTTGAGTAAATAGAAATTTTCCAAGATGTCAGTCTTGTTTGCAAATGAAAGAAACCAATATGACTTTTCCTTTTTCTTTTTTTTTTACGCAAAAAAATATTTGAAATACACCATCTGCTATTTCTGTGAGACAAGCAGGCACAAATCCACCGAGGTGCAAGCACTTGGTGGTAGAAAAGAGCCACACACATACACATTAATCCTCTAAGCAGGTATCCACAGGCTGCTGGTACACCTCACTTTTTTTGATTAGCTGTCGGCACATTGATTAAACTTCTCAGTTATTTTCTCTTGAATCTTGCCATGTGTGAAGCAGGTCCTCTCACCAAATCGATAGCTCCACTGGGGTTATCACCAAATCTCCCACTTAGCCTCTCACTTGCTCTCTTCTGTTCAAACAGAGCATGAAAAAAATTAATCCTCAAACTGTGGGAGTGTGCCACATCAAGGATTAAATCCTCAGGAGTGTGCACCCTATTTAAAAAAGAGTGCGTGAAGGTCACCTGCAGACCATGCATGTGAAATTACCTCTGGATGATTAAGAGACTGTGGATGATATGCACATTTTTGGATGTGATAATGGCCTTCCTGGCTCAGGAAAGACGAGGAGGGGACCACTGTGTCTCCAAGATAAAAAAGGTTCTCTTCTCAGGCCTCAGATTGAACTCTTTGGACAGCAGATCTGATGACGGGCAGGTTCACCTCTCTTTAGAAGCATATTTGCAGTTTCTTTCCTCATCGGGCAGAAACAATATAGTGTCCCAGCTACTACTGTGCCGCCATTTACAGCTTTAAGCTTTATAATTCCTACTAACACATACAACGTAGTATTTGTACTAAACCTGAGTACACTGCTTTTGTTCTTAAAGTACGAAATATGAAAGTGAAGGTACTGCATGAAACTAATTCATAGCTGCTGTATGCAAAAATCAATCTGCAACTGGCAACATTTAACATTTTCAGTTTGTTTGGATGCTCAAAGATGTTCTACTATCATCCACGTTATATATATATATAGTTAAGAACATCATCATGGCTACATGCCAACATGCTAACATACTCACAATCAGCAGTTTTGATGTCGACTGTGTTCATGGAGAAAGAGTTAAAGAGTTAAAGTTTTTTCAGATTTATTGTGAGAACCATGAATCTCTGAATGAAATTGAGTATTAGATTCTGAGATATTTCTCTGGATGAGAGAAAACTTTGACCTGCTGGAGGCTCTAAAAACTCCGGCGGATCCCAAAAGCCTCAGAGATTCATCCTCTGAGAAGCAGGAACATCTATAGCATATATTTCAGGTTTGACCAAAGCAGAAGATCAACTAAGCTGCTGCATTTTAAAAATAATACAGAATTAAAACATACACTTTCTACAGGCAAAAAGTCGACAGTGCAAAACTTTTTTTTTTGGAGATTCAAAGGAACTCCATGGGAGCAGATCATAAATGACATGAGTCCTTAATTTAATAGAACATCTGCTGAACAGCTAATGAATAATTACCTGTGAGAGAGAAGAGAGAGAAAGAGACCTGAACACAGCACAGAAGGAAATGTTCCCACAGAAACTCAATGTCCTTTATGAGATGAAAAGGTGTGAAAACAAAAGTGCCCATAGACTCAAAGTTCAGGCTATAATTGCCCCTACTAATGCAGCACTAAACAATATCTTCTGCCTAAAGAGATCCAACATGTGAAGGTTGAGGACAACGGAGGCCGACTGCCGAGTGATCGCTTCTAATGGATTCAGACCACAAAGTATAATAAATGTAAAACAGAAAAGCAGATTCAGCACAGATCTTTTCTCTCAAGGCTTTTGTCTAAAAAGCCGAGGCGGCTCACTGTGAAGCTCCGGTTTCAATCTCAGTACCTGTGTGAATTTACCTAATGAGAACGGTCAGCGTCGGTCTGGTTCCCAGGCCTGGCTCCATGAATCCAGTAAGAGGAGGCCTGAGTGATGAAGCCCTCTCTGCTCTGTGAAACCGTCCTCTTCTGCTGACAGACGCAGATACAAAGACAAGTCGCTCTCAGTCCGTTAAAGGACAAGCTGGAAATCTACTAATCAAATCAAAGCTGAAAATATTGCATCTTCCATACATGATAGAGGATTTTCACAGAGCTTGTTTTACTGGTGATTAGTTATCTCATAATAAAACTGATGTATTCAGTATGCAACTTTGGTAAAAGATTGAACAGAACAGGTGTCTGTAGATACAGCAGGTCACAAGCTTTGGTTTCCTCAGATGATATTTATGAAGGCACAAAATAATCTAAAATATGAATGAAAAATATCTAAATTATTCAGAAGATGCAATGCTGGTAAAATTTTTAATTCACAAAATGAATCATCTTTCTTGTGATCTTGACTTTGGCTGTATTTGTGTCAGAAGCCCGTTTTTATCATAACTATTGATAAAGGTCAAAGAACTTATTTCAGGTTTTGACAAACTCCAGTTCTTACCTCCTCTTTCCAAAAGTGATTCAAGAGTCCCATCATCTCTCAAACAGTGCATTAGTTTGGTTATTCTTTGTGTGTATCTTGTGAATGCTTGCTGCAAATTATTTGTTTTTAGCAAAAAAAAAAAAAAGTTTTAAAATGAGTGTTCACCTGAAGTGCATTAAAAGATCCTGGTCTGTAAAAAACAAACAAACTAAACTAAATACATATATTAAGTACAATTACTGCCATCAGAGCAGATTTGAGCCCAGATCAGAGTAAACAAATTCAGGTTGTTGTTGAGATAAACTGGTAAAGGACACAAATTAGCCAATTAAAATGTTCTTACTGGAGATTTTGTTGAAAACTTAATTTTCTGCATGAACAGGCTTTAGATTTATTTCACCTGTCCTTCCCTTCGAGTATCCGCTCTGGAGCTTTGGTTGCATCACATGACTTTCTTTCACAGGTACTCTTATTACTTTTTATGATTACAAATCAAAATTTGTAGCAGTTCAAACACTCTCTGGTGAACTGTAGACAAATCACTTACAGAAATCAAGATTAAAAACCCGTTTTTACTTCGATTTGTCTTTTTTTTTTTGACCGATCTTGATCATCTTTAGATGAACCATTCAGAGCGAAGTAGACATCTAACTGTGGTTTTCTAGAGCAGGTGCAGTCGCACAGTGACCTGAATTAAGTCTAATTCAAGCAGCACTGTAGCACAAGTGGAACATTTGATACTACAACTCAGAGGATGTTCACACACATCAGGTTACCTCCAGCTGCAAACACTAGATGAGCTGGCATCCCGTGTTCGTTTCTGCTCATGAGGATGATTCATTTTCACTCAATCTGACAGATTTGTTTCTCCTGCCACTGAAAAGAGGCGTAAATTGAAATCTAATTAACAGGTTTAACTTTCAACACTGTGTCTTTTTTTTTAATGCATGTAATGGTTCATCTTAAAATACAAGAGATTCATTTATTTTCATATTTTAAGATGAACTATGACTGGAATTAATAACCCAAAGAGATGACAGCTCTTTGGAAGCTTTTTTTTCTTTCCAACTGTGTAATTAATCTATTAACTCAAACTCACCCCCGATGACCATGTACTGCACAATCTCATAGTCTAATAGTCTCCTGCATCTTAGTCATGATGACAGTATGTTGATGGGAGGTTGTTTTTTTTTAATAAATATTAACACTATAAACATTTTTTTTATAGCTACTGAATTGACATCAACATTTTTTTTGTTTGTTGTTCTTCGCAAGGTCAAGCATGAATGTTTCCTCGAATTTCTGTGAAATCTGCGTGTCTCAATAACTATTAAAGGTCAATATTAAAACGCTAATAATTTTATCGTGTTGCATAGACTTTTGTTGATGCATGGCCGTGATTTCAAGCTGCAACACAAGTGTGAATTTGCATGAGTGAAGTTGTCACATATACTAATTAACAGAATTTCCCCTTTTTGTTGACTTTAAACATCATAAAGACAAAATTAGCCAGGAGCTTCAATAATAAGACATAAAGAGGAGAATACAGGCAGCAGATCAATGGAGACAATCACCCCAAAATGGCCCCAAGACAGAGAAGTCAAATAAAAACTATAACTTTAACACTGAGTGAATAATCTCCAACCATGTGGTCATATTTTAGGGTGGAGGTCGCTGCAAATCTCAGTACTGGAAACAAAAATATCTACAGCCACCCAAAACTATAAACACCCTAAAAACAATAACACCGTGAAGTGTTCAAATGAACTTTAACATCAGCTGGCGCTTTTCCTGATAGTGAAATGGCCGAGGCTGGTGTCCCTTAAGACTTAGAAGACTTAGAAGGAAACCCAGCTTTAAGTTTTAAAATACGATAGCTCTGGGTATTTCTTACCCCCTGACAACAAAAATGAATGAGGAAATAAAGCCACTAGCTGAGAGGGCAAACCATTTGGGAGAGGCTCACAGTCCGAGACCTCGTCTGACACATCTGCTCTCAATTAGCCCCTTTTTCAGTTTACGGCTGCCGTTTCGTCGGCCGCACCCTGGTCCTCCAGCCTTTGCTTTGGAATAACAGAGTGCACAGATAACCGCGCAGGCTTTGGCCCAGATTAAACACAGGAAAAACACGTACTGGGACGGCACGCTGTGCGTCAACTCACTGCAAGACGTTTCAGGGTTTGATTCCCTGGCCGAAGACCTTTCAGTGTGGCTGTCAGCCTCCCTCCGTCCCTGCAAAGACGTGGTGGTTTGGGGTTAATTGGTGACTCTAAATTCAGCCTGAATGGTTGTTTGTCTCTCTGTGTCCACCTTTCACCCAAAGTCAGCTCGGTTCACCCCCGCAACCCTGACAGTAAGCAGAAAAGATAATGGACAGGGGAAGAGTGTGCGACACAACATCCGCTGGCATTATATTTCTGTCTATTAGATACACAAGTATCATTTCTGGGAGACGAGGTTGACCAACAAAAGCCACTACGAGCTTCAGAGATGTTGGTATTTGGATTTTTAGCTGTCTCCCTTTACGCTAAACTATGCTAATCCTCTCCCAGTTTCATAATTATTGTTTGGGCACGAGTCTCCTTAATTTAATGAACGTATTTCCTGAAAACCTGACCTGTGACCTGTGACATAAAATATCTTGAAATACGCTGTAAATTTTTTCCTCCAGACCAGATCTGGTAGATTTGAGTGTTTCCTCTTGTAGACAAGAGGGGGACTCCTGTGGATTTGGCAGCTCTCTGTGATCAATTTGTTGTTTTGAGGTTGTAGGAGTTTTATTTTCCTGCAGCCACCGACTGCTTTCCAGGCCGCGGTTTTATGGAGTCGGTCCAGAGATTATGATCCCCAGCTGATCCTTCACTTCTGCCAGACTCAGTCGGAAAAATCTATATCTTGGCGTGACGGGTTTGTCAGAGGACATCACAAGTTTGACCGAAGCAACAAACCCACTGTCGGCAGAAACCATGGTAACCGGACAGCCCGTAAATCTCCACAGTGACATGAAGTAAATTATGAATTCAGAGGAAACAAACTCCCTCCAAACAGGAGTCTGTGCTCCGATGCTGGAGTGCTGTGCTGTAAAAACAGACCTTGCTGGAGCTGCTGGGTGTGAATAATAACATGTCACACTGTGTCCCCGATAATAACGACAAACTGGGTGAAAAGTGTAACAGGACTCCCTTGTGTCAACTTCTCAAAAGTATTTCCATTTGCCAAACTCATGAGTCATCTCCCCCACTCACATAAAACAGCGTTTTAATTAAACATTTATTAAGTGATTGTCTTCGGCAGTGTTTGGCTGCAGCCCCCGTGGCCCGGACTAATCCTCAGCATTTTGTGCTGAGAGATAACAAGAGGGTGACAGAACTGAAAGGGGGGGGGGAGAGGGAGGAAAAACTGGGTTGTGGCGTTTTCCTGCAAAAAAAACAAAAAAAACAAAAAACAACCAAACAAACAAAAAGAGGTTAAAGCTGCGATCTATCCGTTCTCTGTCTGCTTTCCACGCTCTCTTTCTTTAATTCTCATTCCCACTTTTCTTTTTCCCCCTCTCTTCCACCTCCTGTCTCCTCCTTCATCTCTCTCCTTCTCACTAATGAGAGCCGGTGGGGTTTCTCAGTAGCCTAACAACCGGCATGTTTTTCTCTGCCCAGACACCGGGGCCCGCAGATTACTGCTCCCCCATGGACCAAATAAATTGACAAATAAATACAAAACTCACAGGGTTGCCACTACATTTTCTTTTCTGCACGGAGAATGTTGTATGATTAAAAATGCATACAGCAGGAGCAGAAGGGCGGCGTGTCAGCCATCCAATCACAAACCAGAGTTAGTACAGCGGATGGATTACCAGGACCTGGAACCAGGGACCTGAAAATAAAAGCAGCCACTAAGACTCATTAAATTATGACAAAAAGATGCAGAAATGACCACAAATGGCTACGAAAACAGCCTAAAGAGATGGAAAGCAACCCCCCAAAAGAGACACAAGGCCTCCAGAAAGATGAAACACAACACGCACGAGACATTCTCAAAAAGACACATTTATCAGGAGGTTCTACGGAAATAAAAAGAAATTCAAAGACACCTGCTTCATTTGTATTTGACTTGTCTCTCATTTGGTCTCTGGTGTTTTTTGTGTTTGTGGAGGAGGGGGGGTTGTGTGTGTCCAGGAACCCACTGTCACAAAATCTGTCCATGCCTGTAGGCCATTTGGAATTACAAACAGCAGCTATATGTTGGTTTTGTTCATATTTGAATATTTCAAATAGCTTATTTATCATCAATAAATAAGGTAGCTGTTAAAAATGCAGTGTATGGATTTTTATCAATCGCAGAATTGAGATTAATTAATAACCAGGGCGTTAAATGTTAGTTGTAAAGGCACGGTGCTCATTACACACCTTTTGTTAATGTTCAAGAAGTTTGTGAGCAGGACGTGAGCAGAGGTGCATGAGAGTAATAAACCATGCAGCACTTTCACTATAACGATTCAGTAATTAGTGCGTGGAGATAATAATGTACCACCCAGTTATTGTTATCACTTCATCGTTAGTCTGACATTTTATGAAAGCAATTGTTCGAAATTGTTGCCATTTTCTTATCAGGCCGTAGATTGTAGAGAAAGTCCTTATCTTTATTACATAGAGGAAAACAGGTAGGAGAGAATTACCTGCCTCTAATTACTCAGACGGAGAGCATCAATCTTTATGCGGCTCCATTATTACCATCTGCCGCTGTTATGAAACATAATTTCTCAAACAGCTGTGGCATTTTGGAAGGTGCCAGCATTATTGCTGCAGACTCCACAGAACGAATTAGCATGGAGGTGACGTCGGACATGAAATGAATGGAAACAGGTAACCAAAAATTATATCATGTATGCAGCACACATTTAATTATCACCAATCTGGAAGACGGATTCATTTGTTTATAGTTTTTTAACAAACATACCTAAATTTAAGTGGCCTCGGCTTCTAAAATGCATTATTTAGAATATTTGCAGTTTCCTCAGTTTTCAATATCGATAAGTGGCCAAATTACAAGTAGCTCATGAATATAAGAGCTTTAAATTTCGTTTTTATATCAAGGTGGTTTCACATTTATACACATCTCAGAGACATTAACCAAATTAAGTCAATTTTTTGTATGAGGTTATTCTTGTTTGCTGTTGTTTGTTTTTTACCAAGACTATGGCTCATAAATCAACATGAATTGATTTTAAAGGTCAGGCTGCCATCTAGTGGCAAAAACCAACATTGAATTCTCAAAAGCCACAAAAACTGATTCTAAAAAGGGACCGTTTGGGTTTTGGATCCACGTGTAGAGGCACAACTCCACCCATGTGTTACAAACAAACACAACATAATTAAGGAGTCATATTTAAGTAAATAAGTAAACAAAAACACTGATTTCATGATAAATCGATGAATTGTTGGTCAGTTTTGGTTGCAAAAAAAATGTTCATCAGGCTTTTTTTTTTCCATATTAACTTAGAAATGATGATTTGTTCCATTGAAAAAAATTGTTTCTAATTAAATGTCTGTCAACTAATCAGCACATTGTTATAGCTCATATAGTACCACAAATAAATTTGTAATTTTAGATCTGCACACAATTAAAAGAAGGCTACAACAAACCAATGTAATTAAATGAACACAACAAGATGGCAAACAAATGTAGATTAAAAACTGCCACATCCACCGTGTTAGTTGATTCGTTGACAGCTGCTTTGAGCGGTCCTTTAAAAAACATAAAGAACATCATCAGGTCAGTCAGCGTTTGTTAAAAGCTTCTCGGTCTCTCAGTGCAGAAGCACACTGAATCACAGCTTGTGGAGAGATCAAACATTTATTGCCGACAGAGGAATCGAATAATTTACATTAATATTCTTCACACATCTAGATGTGAATAAGATGGGCAGCTTTCTGCATCACAGCTGCCCCCCCCCCACAACACAAACATGACAATGGTAGTTTAGTTGGTGTTCAGGACACACTTCATGTTTCAAGTTGTTCCTAAGATGTAAAAAAAAAATAAAAATAAAAATCTTTAAGCAGCACATTTTACTGAGACCTGTAAGTCTAATTCTATTTCACAATATAAGATTTTGTTTGGGTAAAGTTTTTGTATTAATTTTATATAACAATGACAATGAATACATTTAGTTTCGGGTATCTGTCAGTGTTAAGAGGAAGGAGAAACATTTAATAAATGGTTTATGACAATATTATGCAGTTGAATAATGTAAGTGGTTTTTAATGCACTAAGTATAACATCTCAGATGAAGATTTACTTTGTATTAATACAGTATTTCAGTATATCGTCCTTTATATCATCATAAATTATTTATTAAGTGTTTATGTACAACTTTGAAAAGTCCAAACTGGGAGAAATCATTATCGCCGGGCTTTGTCTACTCTGTCATGCAACGTGCATTCATTGAGACAACATCAGTGTAACACAATGAGGATCAGTTATTCATGAAAGAAAAACAAACAAGTAACGAATCAAACTGATGTGAAATTCCCCAAAAAATGTTTGACAGATTCTGTACAGAATCCTCTCAACATAAGACCGGAAACATTTCATGACTTTTTACACAGAGTGTGAGGACAAATCAACCCTCTGCCCACAGCTACATTACAATGCTGGACTGAGTAACAAGGATTTAAATAAAAAGTGCAGCGCAGCTGAGACTGTGGATAAGATGGCAAATATACTTGGCAGGAGTCGACATCACCTCCATGTGTTCCATCGTTCCACTTCCAATGCTTGCCAAAATAATGGTCTTCTTTTGTCTGTCTTGTTAAATTGAGGTTATTCTAATGTTGTAACATGAAGTAAAACGTCCCGTGTTGCATCTCCAGTTGTGAGAGGAATTGTTAGTAGTGTTGGTGCATCTGCTCTTAAGCGTAAACAGAATGAGGATGGTTTGCCCTCATCGCACTCTCGCTATTCAATGTTGGAAATGATTTTCGTTCAAACAGGTTGGGCAGGAAAAGGCTCCAACAAATAAGAGAAAACAAATATGTGTTGCCTTTTAACCAAATCACTAACAAAGTCGAGTGTCTCATGGAAAAGCAACGCCAACTTTCACCCTTCAGCTTAATTTGGCTGATCTTCTCCCACACACTGATCTCCAGCGCTATCAAGGCCAAATGTACAAATCTGTTGCATGAAACAGAATATTCTTCATTTAGCAAACAATGCTGATAATGAAACACAGCAGAGTAAAAGCCTCTTTCCCTGCTCTGCCAGGAAAACTACAGACAAGAGCAACAAACTAACTTGCATTCGTTGACGAGCTGAAAATGTTTGAAAGATATAAAAGAGAGATTTATAAACTGTTTCATGTGCTAACAGTTGTGTTTTCTCTCAAACTCACATATGTGAACAAAAGTTGAGGAATGTTGTTTAATGATTTCTGTGCTGTTGCAATGATGGTTACATGCCAACCTTTCTATTTCTGACTCCTTCAAAAACTATCCAAACCATCTCTCACCATCACCCTTTTTTTCTTGCAGTGAGTCCTAAAAAACCGACTTGAGGGTTCGAAACTGCATTAGGCTTTATGTCCTTTGTGAGCGGAGACCAAAACCTGCATCTGAACTGTGAGTGTAGACTTCAGCTGACACTACGATGTGTGGTGGTCCTCTCTCTGCTCCCAACATCCAGCGGTTGTGTTTGAGTGTGTGCGAATGTGTGATGTCGGGGTTACGGGTGTCGGGGAAGGGGGGTTAGCTGAGGAGGTCCGGCTGCAGTCCGACCCTCTGCAGGACGTCCTCGGGCATGCACAGTACTGGATTCACCGGCTTGATCTGTTCGTCTCCAAGGAGAGAGAGACCTGCCACCCCGAACAGAGTGTGGAAGGGATCCACCTGCAGAGGACAGGGACAGTTGATGAGAACCAAATAGTAACAACAGCACGTGTTTTCTGGATGTAAAATATAAAGATTTACATCGTGGAGTCGAAGGAAGACATTAAATTAAAGTAATATCTTTATGGCGAGAAGTGTGGAACTGCAGCAGCAGACGAGCAGCTCGTTCTTAACAAAAATGTCATAAAAAATCTGGCATAGCAAATATTGTCTTTGTATTAGATGATAAAAAACTGAACGTTTGTTCTGACAAAAAAAAGAAAAAAAGAAAAAAGAAAATCCAGACTTTTATGGCATCTACAGAGTAAAGCACAGCACATTCTGATTGATAATAACATGCTGTGCCAATTAACAGCTGAGGAAAGATGTTGTTGATATGAATTATCGTGGTGAACTCTGCGGTTTCTTTGTTTATTTGAAGCCTTAAAAACAAGATTAATGCTGTTTTTCTTCAAATTTCTGCTGATGAAGTTTGATTTTCAGATTAATAAAAAAAATAAATCAACTAAAAAATACTAAGCCCTATTAAATGCATCAGTGCAGTATTCTTTAGTAGTTCAAAACTTACACACAGTTCAGTGCGTCTACTGAAAGATGAAACTTATCTAGAGGAAAGACTCAGTATAGGAAACAGACAGGAATGGCAGAGTTAAATAGGACAGGGAGATAAAACAAAGGAGAAATAACAGGTCTATCACAATTCTTCTTTCCATGGCGTCACTCAGATTTTAATTGTGTTGTGTCTGGCAGCTCACCATGTCTCCCGGCCGATCGGCGAAGCCTCCAGTCTCCTCATCCTGGCAGGCCAGAATAAACGTTCGCAGCTTGGCCTTGTCGATCCAGTGAATCCTGTTGATGATTTTCAATGACGCCAACACCCACCACGAGTAGCAAACATCTGGGAGCTGAACAAAGTAAGAAAAAAAACCAAACAAACAAACAACAAAAAACCTAATTAACACTTAAAATGTACTCTGCAGAGGTTTGATGTAATAATTTAAGCCTTGTTAGGACTGCCATGGTGTTTGTTTCTAACCAGTTCAAAGTAAAATGTGTCTCCCCTCTTTTTTACTTTGTGTGTTAGTTGTATGATTTTCGTACACTTTTGTTGCCTTTGCCATCTGGTGTTTGTTCCTGTTTTTCTTGGTGGGTTTTGCCTTTGGGCTTGTTTTTAAGTTTAATGAGTATTTTTCATGTCCTGACTTGCATTATGAAAAGTTTTAGTTATTTGTGGACCTTTGAGCTATAAGTAAGAAAAGCTCAGCCTTGCATTTATTGGAGTTCCTTCACCCCATTAGATAAGCTTTGAATAAGGAACACTCTCAGTGAGGACATGGAAATGATTGCCTATATACGGCCGACATAATAATTTTTATGTCTGTCTTTTAAGAGTGACAGGTGTTCATAAATATGCATTACAGAGCAAGGAGATCTTAAATCCAAGGCACAGAATTGGAAAATGCAGAGGTGTTAAGCAGAAGGGTGTGAAAAGTGAAGCAATTTCCTTCACACATTTAATTGATATCACATGGAGCTATGTGTTCAATAGTGTATGTAGCATTTAAGAAACTTGCCTGGAGCAATGATACAATATAATGGTGTAGATGTATTTACAACAGTGAATTATTCAAATTACAAGACAAAATTTCCCCCGAGACAAGACACGGTTATGTTAAAACGCTTTTTTAAATTGAAGAATTAATTCTCAATACTGGAGACTGAACCATTAAAACAGGCAGAGCTACAACATTAAACACCAACAAGCTGGTGTCTGATTTCTCAAAACAACATCTATCGAGCTCAAACCTTCTCAGGACGTCCATTAAGGCCTCCAGACGGCAGCTGCCTCTCACAGAGCCACCAGCCCAGCAGGTCGGCGTTCACCTGGTGCAGCTGACCAGTTAGGGACAGGAAGCCGGTGCAGCAGTAAATCTGATCGATTCACAAGAAAACAACATTATTTCAGATGATTTTAATACAGGACACCTGTCAAGGGAGGTGTAAATGTAATATCTTTTTTTAAATCAAGGACTGACAACCTATTGGTTGTGTCAACTTCCCTCCTACGATCATTTTAACACTTGATCCAATATGAGAACTAGCGACTTAACACCTCATATTTTTTTATTCTGTTTTTATTTTTAACTTAATTTTAACTCAATGAGTTGAAAAAAAAAAAAACAGTAAAACTCTCATAACAGTTTGTCTCGCACGGTACAAGTTCATTAGTGGACTCACCTGACCAGCGTGAGACTCTGAGCCCGGTCTGCAGCCAAAACCTCCGTCAAAGTTCATACATGTTAAGACGAACTCTACAGCTTTGTCAACATTTATCTTGTCCAACTTGCCCTTTGAGAGAAAAGAAGACCAAAAGACGTCCTTCAATTACAGTGTTGTTGTGTACGTGACGATAAAAACCTGCAGGAAAAGTCGCACACCTACCAATAATGCAAGAGTAGCAACAGCACAGAAGGAAAACCTGGTGTCTATTTCTCCTGTAAAAACAAAGAACTGTCAGTAAAACAGTCTAATATTTTATATTCTATTATTTATTTTCTTGACTGAGATTTCAACAGCAAATCCTAAATTGCTTATTGTACAAATATGTTTGAAAAGAAGGTAATTTAATCTGCTGCTCTAAAATTCTTCTTCTTCGTTTATCTCCTGTCAGGATCAAAAGTTACTTCGGATGACATAAATCAGAGTAAACCCTCCTCACCCCATTTGTCTCCTGCAAATGAGCCGTCTTCCTGCTGGAGCCCTTTGACATATTCCACGACTTTGTCCACATCAATCGCATCCACATTGTCATACAAACACAAGATCTGAGGAAGGTATTTAACAGAAACACTATAAATAAATAAAATATAAAAGTAAAAAGAGAAGTAACAAAATCACACAGAGACCAGTGTCGTCTTTTGAGTTGAAGACGAATCCGTCTATTGACAGAGTATTTCTGAGCAACATTTTGATAATGAAGAAATAATTTTTAATCACTGAATTCCAGATTTTGTAAACTATGATGACTATGATATTTTTTAATCTCTATTTTCTGGCATTTTAATCAACAAGCGACTGACAAATGAATCGAGCAAACAATCTGCAGATTAACTAATGAAAACATTTCTGACAATATATTCTAACTAAATATGAAATCTCAGAAAAAAAAATGGAAGCAGTTGACATTGACTGTGTGAGGAGTCACCTGGACAGCACTGAGGGTGTAGAGCAGGTGGGGGTCGTGTCCGATGCTGGCGCTGATGCCTCCGCACTCGTGCTGACAAGCTTTGATGAAGTCTATGATCTCCTCCTGATTCATTCGCGACAGCTGTCCCATCAGGTCCATCACCGTCAGCCCCCAGTAGATACCGCTCATCCTCAGGTACTCAGACAGCGTGTACTCCTGAGGAAACAATACGAATAAAATATGGATCAAAAAATTACAAACATTTGCTTCTATTTTTATACTGACAAAAAGAAGAGCTGTGAAGATGTTGTGAAGGGATGATTTTTCTTAATTTATATTTTATAGAGCAAAAATTTGCTTACATGAAAAAATTATTAGCAGATGAGTCAAATCTGAAAGGTATTATTTATTGCAGGCCTACTTCACATTCATTTATAAAACACTTATATGTATATTATTATTATTATTATTATTTTTAAACAGTCATGTTCTTTCCTGTTTGTAGTCGGTTATATCTTATGTTTTGATTTGGGTTGTTTTTCCTCTTCTATTTTAAAGTGCTTGTCTCAAGCACAGCATTTTCAGTTTCTCTGCTGTTGCACAAAAACTTGCCATGTCATGGTGCGTGAACGGTCCTGTACTGCCTGATTATATAAAAGTGTCCAGGGAAGATAATCACATAAAAGAAGAAAGAAATAAAAACCTCTCACATAGTCATCTTTCTTGGAGCCGTAGGCAGCGATGTAGTCCGCATGTTTGTCCAACAACAGTGAGCTGGGAGCGTCAGGTTTAATGATGACATCCTTCACTTGGGTCCCCTAACATGAACACACATCGGTTTAAAACTGTGGAAACAGGCCAAACATTTCACTGACCTCCATCAAATGTGACAAACCCCCCCGGACTATTCTTCTATTAAACCGGACACTAAATAAAGGACGGAATGACATGAACATCGCTTGTTGACAGGCGGTGCTAGCCATTAGCCACATGCTAACGCAGATGCTGGTTAGATTTTAGCCACTTTTTTTGCGGTTTTTTATTCATTATCGGTTAAATGTACACACAGCAAAAATAGACGGATCTTTAATTGTACTTCGGCTATAATGTTATCTGAAAATACACCTGCTAACGACCAACATTGACAAAAATATGCGGGTTACCATTCTTGAAATTTTCGCATGATAGCTTTTCTTCTTCCGCTCCTTCTTCTTCTTCTTCGTCGCTTTCGTCTTCTTCTTCTGGTCAAATGTTGGTTACCGCCACCTTCCGCCTCGGAGAGGTTATGAGCCGGAGCAGTGATTTTTATTTTGTGGATTTCATTCTTTTTTTTTTTCTGAAAACGTTTTGGTTTATTTGCTCGGGCTGCTGAAATTCTGTGTATTAATTATGTAAATAATATGAGTTTGTTGTTTTGTTTTGTCCAAATTGGCGGATCAGTTTGAAGCCAACTTAAGTTGAATGATTAACATGCAGGAGGTTTTAAAACTTCTTGTGAATATGATCTGTAGCTATTTAATGTAAGGCATGCTTATATTTGTTTTATTTATTTTCCTTTTTGAAACATGCTCAATAAAAAAAACTTGACATTGGATAATTGAAAGAAATGAAATAATTAAATATCTTCACACAGAAATGGGACTGAGATTTGAGTCGTTTTGGTACCAATATAAAGAAGCTCGGTTTGGCAGTGTCTGGCAAAACAGCATTTAACAAATTCACTCAGTCTTCCACAAACAAAGAGTTAACACAATGTTTTACACAGCATGTTTGTTGGTTGTGTTTTTCTGGGTTTATTTGCCTTCACTTTTACTGAACACAAAAGGAACACATCGATCACTTCAAGGTCAAATGGAATAATTTAATGAATGAGGATGATGTACAGATCAATTCATTGTGAATTATGGCAAACAGTGATAGAACACTCTTAGTCTACTTCTTCTATGTGGTTAAATGTAAAGCTGATATCTCTTTATTTGACACCACTATTATAAAGAACTGCAGCAGTTAAGGATTACATGCGCAATCAGGCTGAATTCCACTTTCTGACAACATGCAGTATAAAAAGGTTTTAAATCAGAAACACACATTCCTCCATCTGAGACAATCTGGTTAAAATCAAACTGGTACAAAAACATGACTGAACTGGTTTTACCAACAGAAATGTGCACTGCATCCACAAAGTCTTAGAAATCTTTCTGGAAGTTTAATTGTGATAAAGAGTGTGTTCAAGTGTGTTACATTTGGCAGGATGTCAAAAACAGAATAAGGCATGAAGAACTGGACATCATCATCATCACTGTTAGTCAGACTGAAGAATGACAGCACAATCAGCACTATATTCAAACTGGGTTGAAGCTGCTTCTCTCCCCCAAAACAAGACAATCTCCTCCCAACAGCTGCAAACAAGTTACAGATTAAAATATGATGGACAGTTGGCAGACAGCATACCAGACAAGTGTTGAATAAATATGTCTTTTGTTCTCCCCTGGAATGAAAACTGAATCCAGGCTGCTATCAAAAGCAGAGACGTTTGTGTCTGGCTCGCTTTGTTTACAACCCACAGAGGACTCATTTTCAATTTCATTTGTCATATGTACAAGTTGACTTGGAGAGGACTGCCTGAATGCAAATAACTGCTAAGCAGGTAAATGTGATCATGTGACATTTTGTTACTTAATGAGCTGATGGTCACCTGATGACTCAATTATAAGATAAACTGAATGAATCATGGCATAATTTCAAAGGCTTTGTAGACTGTTGTCAGATCAGGATCTGGATCAGTCTGAAGAAGCAGGGCAGGTTCAAAATGGCTTTAAGGCAGACAACATTTTGCTCTGTATCCTGAGTTTAAGCAACCAGATCTATTTCTTTAGCATGTATGTCTATAGAGATGTTACAACAAACTGCATTTAAATGGAGGATCGCAGAGTTCATTTGTGGTATTTTCCCAGATGTTCTCGGGCAATAATGAGTCTCTGGATTTGAGCCGTTCCCTCATAGATCTAAAAGACAAAATAAGGGAAAATTACATTTTGTCAAATAAACTTGCAGTAGCAGTCATAAGGCAAACAAAATCATCACGTACCTGGTAGATCTTTGCGTCTCTCATTAGCTTCTCTACTGGATAGTCGCTGTTGAATCCGTTGCCTCCAAATACCTGAACAGCATCAGTGGCCACCTGATTGGCAATGTCTCCTGCAAAGGCCTTTGCAATGGAGGCATAATAGGTGTTTCTGCGGCCCTGGTCTACTTCCCAGGCCGACCGCTGGTATGCCATCCTGGCCAGCTCCACCTTCATTGCCATCTCAGCCAGAAGGAATGAGATGGCCTGGTGCTGTGTGACAGGAGACAAAAGGGGCTGTTGATGCCAAACTGAAGTGTCCTACACTGTACAGTGACAATGACTCATAAGAATGTAAAGGTCTGTGGGAACAAACCTCAGCGATCACTTTGCCAAATGTCTTCCTTTCCAGTGCATAATTAGTAGCCTCATCAAGTGCCCTCTGTGCCAGGCCCGTTGCTCCTGCTGCCACCTGAAATGCATTTATTACATTAGTAAACATCACAGACACAAATCTCATTCGCATGTTTAAGCTTGAAATGATTTGGCTAATATTAGATATCAGAGCTCTATCTAAAATACTTCTCAGTGTCCTTAATGCTGTGCAGTCAGTATAGCAAACTGTCAGGGAGATAAAAGTGAATCTGTTGTATGTGGATAGCCCCCCTCATTTCTTTCCAACGTTCATGATGAGAAAGACTTTGTGAAGATGACAAACATCAACAGTCATGATATTGCCAACCCTGAGATTCCATTATCTCAGACTCCCGGTGTGGTCTGAATCATTTTCGAGTCTTTGAGCTATGATCTGTTGCAGCTGTAATTCCTGGCTGTTTTCCCCCACTGCTTCAACTCTGCATTAAACACTAAAAACTCATTTTCAGCGGTCATGAATTTATTTCCTCTGTGGCAGCAAAACACTTTACAGAGAGTCCTCTGACTCTCCTGCAAGACTAGCTTGTCAAATAAAACACTTGGACACATAAACTCTGACTAGTCTGGCAACAGTAAGGCTACAAACAATCCATAAAGCGACACTCCTAAAATTATTAACTCATATTCCGGCCAGCGTGATATGTTCAATCATATGATTAAATGAAACACATAAGGGTGTTTGGGAAATGCTCAATCCAATCTGATTACAAGTAAAAGACTTACTGGTGGCCTTGTGTTGTCAAAGGCGCCCATGGCGATTTTAAATCCAGCTCCCTCTCCGACCAGGACGTTCTCTTTCGGTATCCTCACATCCTCAAAGGTGATGCCTCTGGTATCAGAGCATCTCTGGCCCATGTTCATCTCCTATCAGCAAAAAACAGATACAGACACATAATGTGTGCACATCACAGTGGCAAATTATTGAACTGCACCACTGAAGTTATATGACCATCCTGGCTGAATAGCAGCAAGTGAGTTTCTGTACGAATATATCTGTGTATACTTTATAGAGCACAGGGAGACAAACTGCAGGTTTCTAGCTCTAAATTATTAGACTTCACTGTAACTTTAAAAAAAAAAAAAGGTACAGGAATAAATTTGTGTTTTTAAAAATGGGTTAATGTAGGTTATCATGGACAGTTGGTGTTTTCACTACAACATAACTGCACAGAGATTATTCCTCAAGACAGAAAAAGGATATTTGTATGCAGAGTGAATTTCAGCTGAACACAAAATAGACCGAGCTGGTGAACCGAGTCGTTCAGGAGGCAGAGCAGCATCTGTTGATTATCTTCTGGGAAGTTTTTGAATTGTTTATCAATTAATTGCAAAAGAGCAGTGATATTCTGAGCAACAAATTTTACTTTCCATTATCAGAGCACACACGTGGCATTGAACTGCTTGTGTGAATCATGACCTTGTTCCTTTCCTTCTGTGAAATGTGACACTCGTTTTCCCATTTTGAGTCAATCATTTGCAAGAGTGCTCAAGTTACTTTAAGTCCTCAGATCAAGTTAACTTCATTTAACTGATGCTGTCCTAACATCTGATTTACTGCAAGAAGATTCATTATAGTCATTTTAATCTGAAGTAACTTTTGATGTTTTCTTTAAGTGCAAGTGCTACACTTAGTACAGCACTTATTAGTCCCTCATAGATGGGAAAGTGACATGCAAGCCGAAATCAAGTTTCTGATAAATTTGAAGAGGCTTAAGAGGTTGCATTTTATGTGTTGCCAGCCAAAAATTAAATCTTGTCATACCTAAGTGTAAATTGCAGGACATGTATCAACTAACAATCAGGGAATTTCCTCAAGCAGGTTTATCTGGATAAACACGGAAAATTCTACTTTATTCCTGCATTCGTTTTCTTCAGGCCTGGTAAACATCTCTCATTGTGCCTTTCCAGGTTTTACCGAGCAGGTTTAGCCTGACAACATCATTAACCTTCTTTAGAGAAACAGTCTCCAGGGATAATCCATTCACATGTGCATCACCATCCAATGAATGGTTACCTTTAAAGTGCAGCAGCACTGAAAAACAGTTTGTCATAGTCTAAAGGAGGTTCTCTGTTTTTAATTGTCTTACAAAAACAAATCTCCCCTTTAATGCAGTGTTCTGAACTTCCCAGAAAAATACTGATCAAAAAACAAAAACAGCTTGTGTCAGAGAAGGAAAAAATGTCTGACCTTCCTTCCAATTTGAATTCCTGGAGTGTCGGCCTCCACAACAAAGCCAGTGAAAGCTTTGCCGGCTGAACATTTAGGATCTGAGTTAGTGCGGGCCAGGAGGAAGTACCTGGGAATATGAAAGGCATGAATGGTCAAACAACCTTCAGAATTGCAACAAAAATGGATTTATTACAATAGTCTGTGATAATTATACTGGTTATAGCTGAGTGTACCCAATAAACTAACAACCAAGTGTCTCTTTGTGTACGACAACAATATTACTGAAAACACACCAGTTAGCTTTCCCGCCATTTGTGATCCACATCTTCTGTCCATTAACAACATATTCATCACCCATCTTCACCGCTTTGGTCTTGATGCCGGACACATCAGAGCCCGCTCCCGGCTCAGTGACACAGTACGCCTGCCAAAAAAAAAAAAACATCCAAAGACTTAGCACCATCTGATCCCATGGAAACCAAGAAGCAGCTTATTCCAAGTCAAAACAAAAACAGAACTATGATGAATCATGAGTGATTTTAATTGTATGCAGCCAATATAAATTGTATTTTATGCACACAGGTGTGTGAGCATCATAATAAGTGTGGGACAATTTGAAGCTCATTCTTATTAAGATCTGTAAGACTGAACCTAAACCTCATCATGGCTCAGACTGACATTTCTTCATGTAAACTAGCTCAATTTACCCCCATAACATTAAATATTAGATACTTACACACATTAGTGGCTCCTCAGTCATCCTTCCCAGGTATTTCTTCTTCTGTGCATCATTGCCAGCGAGAATAACTGGCATTTGCTGTATGAGAGAAAAAGATGCAGCTGAATTACCTTCCTACAGCAGGCACATCTCGGCTGTGCTTACATGAGCCTCGTTATCTTTTTTTTTTTTTTTTTTTTTTTTTTTAAATGAATACCCCTTCTGGATATTTTACAATTTTCAGAAAAAACTGTATTCTCGATCGCATTTATTTGTTCTGACATAACATCTCAGTTTGATTGGGCCATGTTCAGTATTCATGGGAATGCAAAGACATCCTTTTTGACTAAAATGTGCCCCTGTAAGTTCTCCTCTGGGCACTTGAGCACCATGTCAGTGGAGAGGCTGGACACGCAACCTTAAACTACAGCAAAAAACATCTGTTCTGCTATATTATTCTTTGGTTTCTTCTTGTACTGATAGCAAATTCAACCTGTAAAATGGAACCGACTCTACCAAGTACTTCCCTAGAAGTAAAACCAGGTAGATCCCTAGAAACAAAAACTAGTGAGGAGCTGCTGAATCACTTGAAGCCCTGATAGACTTACACCCAGAGAGTTTGCCTCTATTGCTGTCTGCACTCCCGTGCAGCCATAGGCCAACTCTTCTGTGATGAGGCAGCTGTCGAAGATTGACAAGCCCATTCCACCTGGATATAAGAAGAAAAATACATTACAGAAACCCAAGCAAAGATAGAACAGTGCACCACAAAGTACGGGGCATTCCACAGTGGGGGAATGCCAATAAATTCAAAATATGGGAGGTGATATTAGAATAATCAAGAAAAGTAGTGTACCATATTCTTGTGGAATGTGACTATTCATCAGACCGAGCTCCCATGCTTTTTTGATGATGGGGAAAGGATACTGCAAAAAGACCACATTTAAAATGAGTTACATTCATGCTGATGGGCTAAGCAATAAAAATAAATAAATCAATAGAACTGTGTCTTTCTTTAAGGTGAAACTAATCAAATTATTCTGAAAATTGCCAAATTCGGCAAATTTCACCTCAGTTGTGCCTTTACACCTACTCTCAATCATTTATTAAAATAAGGAGAATAAATATGTACCCACAGAGACGTGGTCACTTAACAGGTTTATGAATAACAGACAGTATGTGTGTACATATTCTTGTAATATTTCTATTTCAATTCTGGAAATTATTAAAGTATTTGTGATCCTGATACTCACCTCCCCGCTCCTGTCATAGGCCGGTGCAGCAGGGATGATCTCTTCACGTGCAAACTTCCTAGCCAGCATTTGGAACTCCTTCTGCTGCTCCGTCAACTCTGAGGGCAAATATAGTTAGTCATATTAGAGCTACTTTGGAAAAGGATCTCTTCCTGGCTAGTATGGAAATGATGAACAATTACAGTAGCTCCCTCAGTATACATGAACAGCAACAGCAGGTGAGTATTCGAGACACAGAAGGTGGACATAACCTTTACAATTCTGCAAAAGTTTTGCTTTGTACTGACCAAATGAGTAGCCGAGGGACGAGTGGCCAGCAGAAGATGCTGCAGTGTTGACTGCAGTGGCAGAGGAGCTCTGCAGCCGGATCCCAGACCGCAGGCTGGCCCTGAGCACCTGAGTCGGAGAAGTCAATCAGCAACACACTAAGCAGACCTTAAATAGGTCACCTCCAAACTTCACACCAATTCAAGTGACAAGTTAGTACATAATTATTTTAAACCCAATTTCTGCCTCTAATCTATCATCATAGACAGAATATAGTACAATAGCAGGTTGTTTAAAAACTAGCATTTCTCAGATAAAGGTATTTACAGCACTTCAAACCGTGTGGACAATAAAGAATGAAAATGACTGGATGTTTTTCTTGTTTAAAATACAAAACAAATAAATAAATAGTAGCAAATATATAGCCACGTTAATATAGACATCTAGTTTGAAAGAATTAAGCGAAGGCAACTTTTAAGGTTCAGTTTTCCACGGATTTATAACCACCTACTCTACATAAATCCTCTTATACAGTTTAATATTAATCAGGGAAAAAAAATTTACAAAGAAAAAAATAAAAGTTAAATTTTTGTTTTCCTTTATTTACGTTGTGGGAAAACAACACGACCGAGCCGGTGTACACAACTACCACCACTATGTAAATAACATCTGGACCAGATTGTAAATCAGAGGCTCATTCCTTTTTTCTTTTTTTTTTGTGCGCGTTAACTGATGCAGTATTATCCTAGCTCCCGTTAGCTTCTAGACGTTAGCCCTTCAGCTCTTCAATGGACGAGTCAAACTTCAGGTCCGGGTGACCATCGAAATCTGGTTTAATACATTGTCATGAAAAACAAATTCGTACTGAGTTTAAACACCGAACTCACCTTGTTGAGCATCATTGTTTTCACTCGTCTTCCACACAGCAAGAACTGGACAGTTACCTTTGCCCCAAATTAAGACAGCTGCTCTGTCAGCCAATCACTGCAGCCGGATTTGATCACGTGTTTCGTCTCTGGCTACGTCATGTGACTTCTGGCCCACTTTCTTACCTAACTTCACCTCCAGCGTTTCTCGGACACTCCTTGTTCTCCTGATTTCCAGGAGCCAACTTTTGTTTCCTTCATTTAGAAACATTTGGTAGATATAATGTCAGTCTGTGGGAAAGAACCATTATAAAGGAAACACAGCCTGTCCTGAAGCACCCAAGTTCAGTTTAATATGTCCTCTTGAGACCCGACAACTAATTTTTGTCCTCTGTAGTGGATATTAGTTTTTGCTTATTTCCTCTAATACTTTCTGAGGCACCTGACGGAGATAAAAAACATTCAAACATGCAGAGATTTCCCTTTTTGCACGTTTAAATGTTATATGTTTGACATCAATGATGTCCTGTTGTCCACTGCAGTGCATGTGTTATAAAATTTTAATAAAGTTAAGTTTTAAAGATGTTCTTTGCCACCCACACACTGAATGTATCCTCAAAAATTCTAAATGAAAACTTTTTTTCCCCCTCAGTCTCAGTGGGATAAAATAAAAATCATCACATCCTCTTCACATGCTGAAAACCAAGAAATGTTTGTCAATTTGGGCAAAAATAGCCTCCAATTTATTAACCGCGAGTTAAAATGGTACCAAAGTTGTTCAGGAGTCACAATATGATACATAGATCATGAAAATTAAACCATGAATTAAAATGTATTCTGATAAAGCTGGAGATTGGTTAACTTTAGTGTGCCATCTGGCATGTTGCAAATATTCTAATATACTGAACTAATCAGATGGAGAGATTTCTATATAGACTAAGTGGAAACACCCAAAGAACGAGTACACCCTAATTAAAATATCAGTGGTAATGTACTCAGATTGTCCATAAACTGATTAAATCACAAGTCATGATGTGAAGCACTGACTCAGGTAAATGTATTAAATATGTAAAAAAAACATCCTTAGTGCAGGAATTCTCCACATGACGTATATTGTAAATTACCAGTTTATATTACTGATCTAAGAGTCTGTGGGCAGAATTTTACAGCTTGATTGGGAAACTGTATTCTCCATCTCAAGAACCAGTCACTGTTTGTACACATGGAAATTTTAGAACATTGCAGCAGCACTGATTGCTTTATTAACAATGGAAACTTCATAATTTATTCTCAGCCTTAAAGGTAGACTCTTATATTTTAACGTAGATGAGTGATGGAGTGTAAAAGAAGCAACAGCAGGCAGTTGTGTGGTGGGAGGAATTTATTCACGTTATCAAACAGCTGTACATCTATTTGCCTTTCTTGGCCTTGATCTTCCTCAGGTAGAACTCAAGCTCCTTGCCTTCCAGGATGTACCCATCAGCCCTGCCGCACTGGCCGGGTCTGGAGGCAATGCAAGCTGCAACAAGGGAAGAGAAAGAATAATGAAGGGAATGAAACGGACACTCACTGCTTTCATTATGACATGTTCCAGAAAATTGAAACCTGTGCTGTTGGTGTCTGCGCTAAATCAGATTTATTCGTGATACCAAAGGGTACAATGTGACTAACATTAAAAGAGTTAGTGAGCCATCAGTGTCTGATAACCCCTGAACAACCTACTGCAGATGCCACCAACATGAAGATTAAATTTCAGGTTTGGCAGATGACAAACCTACTACACTCATTCATGGACTCTAATTCTCATAATGGATTGGCATGGATTATGAGAACAAGAGCCACACTAAGCATAAGCAGTGATGTCTAGTGGTGAGATGTGCTGATCTGGTCCAGTGCTTAGCATAATAACTTTACACCAGCTCAGCCCAATGACTGTTAACTTGCTGTGACTGACAGCAGCTTCTATGACTTTTCTTCTCTCTGGTTAACTAATGTGCAAAGTTTTTCAGTAAAAACAATGGTTAAAAATGTTAATGGGGTTAAGTGAGCACTGGCCCCAAATTCTGCCTAGTTATATTTAAAACAAAAACAAACAAAATAAATCTGTTGATCCTTAGGGTGAGATTGACTGTTCTCTGAATATAACCAAAGCTTTGGTCAAGTCAAGTTTTTCAAGATGCTGATAGAAAAACAAACTGTAGATATAAGGCCATTCAGGGTAGAAGAACACTACAGATATGTTGAGACTTACCAAGCAGTTTTCCCTGCTGGAACTGCTCCTCCAAGAGGGTGCTGATCTTGGCGGTCTTTTTACGCTCATCGTATTTCTTCTGGGTCCTCTTTGACCTCTTCTTGTTCAGGACCTCTTCCTCCTCGGGAGTCTATGGCAGCAGAGAAAACAAAGCTTATTTGATGGATATGAAGTGCATACAAGCAAACTCCACTTTGGAAGTCAGTAGGATGGGATTTAAATGAATTCTGCTGCAGATGTCACTTTAAACAACAGGCCTTTCTCAGAGTCTTTGCTATCACCACTTTCATTCAGTAGCAGAACTGGACAAAGTTATCTTCATGGAAAGACGTGCAGCAGATCAGGTGCATCATAGGCAAGAAGGTGACCTGTGATGCACCTGAAATCTGAATGACTTGATAGACCAATCATTAAAAGAAGTGCCAGTTTAGTGCTGACATCAAACCAGAATTACCAAACAGTATTATATGTAAGATCAGGATGCGCAATCATTTTAGATGAAATGACAGCTTTGTTTAAATAGAACAAAGATCAATTTTTAACTTATCTGCTGAAGAAATTCAATTTCTCCAAACATTAACTACAACCAGTGCTTTGATTATCATCTAACAGAACACAAAAATTGAAACAAATATTTTCCCCAACATACCAGCTTGGCTCCCTTCTTGCGTCCCAGAGGAGTGGTGTAGTGAGCCTCATACCACTGCCTGTAAGGAAGACTGTCAACCAGAACGACGCAGTTCTTCACCAGGGTCTTAGTTCTGACCAGCTCGTTGTTGGAGGCATTGTAAACCACATCAATGATCCTGGTCTTCCTTGTGCAGCCTGAGTATAGGAAAAAAAAAAAGCTGTCAGCAAGAGCAATCTCTGCATTCGATTTAATATCTAGTTTGTTTCTAGAATAGGAGTTTTGATAAATTGCTAAAAATGCATATCCATATATGAAGCAGGTCTTCTCAGAGTCTTTGTTATCACCACTTTCATTCAGTAGCAGAACTGGACAAAGTTTTCATCATGGAACGATATGCATATCATGGAGGGCTCAAGAGACTCCATTAAATAAAGAGGCACTGAAAAGCTTACACTCAGAGCCCCATGAGAAGTTTCCAACATCCAACCTCAGAGCACGGTACTTCTTGTTCCCACCACGGACCCTCACTGTGTGGATGCGACGAGATCCAATCTACAGAAATACATGTTTTTATTAGTGTGAATTAATGATGTTAACATATAAAGTCCATTATGAGAGCTTAAATAACAGAAGGGGTACCATGAATAGGTATTGAGGCGTGTCAGTGTAACTATGACAAGTCCTAGCATTGGTAAGTCGAAAGCTTTGAACCAAAACAGTCCAAAAAAAGACATACCTAAGGTCAAGTTTTCATCACCCACGCTACATCACATTTTTCTCATCTTCAGCTAGCTGGACCACAGGTTTATAACTTACCTTCGTGTTTGCAGGAGGGCGTCCAAGCTCATACTTCCTTTTCTTGTGGTAGGGCTTGCGTTTACCGCCGGTCTTGCGGCGTTTATGCCAGTTGTCCCTTGAGATACCTGGATGAATGGGGACAGGTAATAAGCAGAAGTTAGATCACTTGAAATCTTCCAGGATTTTCAGCGCTGAATTCATTTTATATGCTTGAGTAATCAGTTCTCCAAGGTAGAGGTTGTCCGCATTTTTCATTTGGATTCCGCAAAAGAAGTTTCATCATGTCACTCAAGCAATTGTTTGCAACCATCATCTCAAAAGTTAAAGCTTGTCCATCCAGCACATGGCAGAAATGTGGTCAAGATGTTCTCAAATATGACTATTTCATAGCCTTTTCCTCTACAATGAGACACTACAAGCCTTTACCTTGAACTTGGTAAATCTCTACAATTCATAATTAACTTATTTCTGTCCAAACGCTTAAAAACTCAAAATTAACCATCATTTGCAAACCTAACATGTTACATGTAATGCTTCCATGCCTGTTTTTCTTACAATCGTTACTATCAAGAAAAACGTGCATCCAACGCCGTGTTGGCATGAGGGCCAACTACATTTTCTCAACATTTAACTCCTTCAAGTAGCATGCAAGTAACCCGTGTAATCATATGCTAAATTACTTAAAGCAGAAACTTTACGTCAAATTGAGTTAAAGCACCCAACAACCATTAAAAAAATGATTCACAGCATTTTAGTGCAGCAGCATGACATGATCATGGCCAGTCTGTTAGCTAATGCTAACACAAGCTCCGTGTTGGTCTGGCCTTCTTTTACTGATTAAATGAGTAAGAAAAATCCAACTGAAAAATTTAATATAAAAAAATAAACAACAATGGGTTCTACTTTAATGCCTAAAACTTCGCCAACTACAAACTGGGCAGGTTTTTCACTACACTTTATCATCCTCCGCTAGCTACAATGCGGGCAGCCATCTTGCATCCCACACAGCCATCCTTAAATTACTTCAATAAAACGAAATCAATCGAACATAGACAATTAATAAAAAACTAAAACTATTTAAATAACATTTAGCTTCAGTATAGCAAACCATTATCGGATTATTCCTTCGTTTAAACCCCAGATGGACAAGGATTCTCTCTCCGACCCGAGCATGAAAACACGTACCCATTCTCAGGCGCCGGCTAGAAAGAGGAACCGCAAAGGATCATGGGGAGGTTTGAGGCCACGTGCTCTCGCGAGAGCTAACGCCACTGCGAACGAGATCTCCTGGCAACAACGTGTTGGGGTGGGAAGCTTTGAACGAATGATTATTTCTACATCATTTTAACCTTTAGTAATACAATATTTTTGCTTATTTGTTATCTTTCTACAGTATATCTTTATGTACAAAACTGAGAGCAAATAGCTGCCAGTTGCAAGTTAAGTATTTACGTAAAGTTTTATTGAGGTTTTAGCGAGTACGATTTGTTCAGTTTTTCATAATTCACATGCAATGATTTAATTTTCATTTGATTCAGATGATGTTAAATTTCAATCAGGGTTTATTATCTGAGATTTAAAGGTGCAGCATTTCTCATTTTTTCTGCTTCCTTTTTCATCTGTACATCACTCATGAACAAAGTTATTTCTCCTTATTGTTAACCCTGTCACATTTTATAAAAACCCATCCCTTAATCTAAATCTTCATTCAGGAAAGACAATAAATTGTTAATAACTGGAACACTATCCCCATTTATCCATATAATTCTTTATTATATACAGCAGAATTAATTGGCAGTTGTGTAGATATGGTGATGAACTTGGCAAGCTTTCTCCATTTGTTCAGTGAAGCAGCAGAGGGATCACTCTTCCCATGGGCTCATATCTGTATCGATGGCTACACAGTTGTATGCAGCATAACGTAACTTCTCTTCACAAACTTTTGCACTGCAGGAAAGAACAGACAAGAGCAGAAGATGCAAAAGTTAAATTACCGTCAATAAAAAAGTTTCACAAAATAAGTTAGCCACTTCATAAGGAGTTTTATTGCTGAAGTTCCTTAAAATAGCTTTGTATCAAATTGAACAATGGCATTGCATAGACTACATTGTAATCACAGTTGTCTATTTAATATACACATGAAGATATTATCACAGATTTTGAGTATACAAAGCCCAGTATATTAGGATACCTTGGATAGTTGGGTAAAAAAAGCGTGCTGGAACATGTGGAGGACTGTGGAAGTGCATCTGTCATTTCAGAACTATATCAGGAAACAGAAAACCTTTTTTGAGCACAAAAATGAACAGCATCATATTCTAATGCACATTTTATAAACAGGTTGTTTTGCTATAAAAGAATATACAGACATTTAACTTTTACGATGTACTTTCACTCACCCATGCTTGTCAGGGAAGACGTAGATAGGCGCAGGAAGACGACTTCTACCAGTTACAAATCTCAGAAACCTGCTGCGATCCTCTGAAAACAAAATTCAAAGCCATCATCAGTCATTCACCATAAAAGTCAGTTCATAACTCATCAGTAGTGCAGAGGATCCTGCACTTGCACATAATTAATGTGACATATTGTTAAAGCCACTGACCAATGTAAAATGTTGCAAAATAAACTGTGAACTGACCATTGGTAAAGTTTGTCAGCGCTTCCCACAAGTACTGGACCCGAACGTCACTTTGTTCCAGGTCTTCATATCGTGCTGGTGGAGATAAAAACAACACTGATTTCAGTAAATGTATCAACAACATAGTGTCATCTCTTGAATCACAACAGAAAATGTGTGCTTGTTGGGCTGTGCCATTTCTGTCCAATTCTGAATACTTACTGAGTCGTTTCAAGGCTTCCACAGTGATCTCAGGGTCTCCACAGACTTTCTTTTCCACTTCCTGCCAGGTGAGCAGATCCAGCACTGCCTGAGGAACCACCTTCAGCAGCCCCGCCTGCATGGCTGCAATCTTTAACACAAAGAATATCATCATCAATCAGCTAAAAGCAGAAAGTCTGAACACATTCAAAACAGACAAACACTGAAGTCTGACCTGCTTCTTGCTCTCCTCCAGCCGAGCTTTCTGCACCAGGCGGATGAACTCGCTCCGGTCCTCATAGCGAACTGCCACATTACTGCCACCAGGGATGAGCTCCACCATCTGACCGTCACTCAGCAGGGTGGTGTAGACCAGCTCCTCCCCAAACCTGAACTCAAACATCTCCTGGTCCATGTTCTCCATGGCCTCCAGCAGGTTGACCTGAACACATCCAAAATGATTAAGACAATAGCTCAGTTTACAAAATAAATGGGGTTAAAATTAACATTGCACAGCGATTGAGCAGAAGCAGATTATGTGAACATCCTCACCATAACAGAGTCTACAGCAGGAAAATCTTTACTCCAGCTGATGGCTTCCCCAGTCAGCTGCTTCCATACCAGCCCAGGCAGAGCCAAGACCTGCACCATTGCACACAGGGACACAGTCAGAAGGGTCAATTCGTGATTGATAGGAATACAAACAACCTTGAGCAGGTGGAGAGCTGGCATCACTCACCAAGAAGTCTTTCCCTCGGAGAGCAGCTCCCATGAGCTGACCAATCCACTCGTACTTGTGGAACTCTTTACAGGATGGGTTGGGGACGTAGTAATCTCTGGCCTCTAAGGCTCCCTGGGAGAGCAGAAAAAGACATGTATAGAAGGAAGATGCGTGTAAATTTGAACTGCATGCAGGCGGTGACCACGAGTTATTACCTCGTTGGATGTGCGAGAGAAGAATGGGAGAGGCATGAGACACTCGGCTGAGCTGGGACAAAGCTCCTCAGACATGTCTGCCAGGCTGTCGCGAAATCCACCTCCCTGGTCAATGATTCCCTCTGCAATGAACTTACATTCCCACCACTGGTCATAGCGAGCAGGCCATCTGATGAATCAATAAGATTTTTAGATTTAAAATAATCTTTCCTGAAACTGAAATCGAAAAAAACCTTTTAGAAAATGCACACCTATAATCCAAGGTCTTCTCAAACTTGTCTGAAAGCTTGAGGCCGTCATACACCTGCAAACAGAAAAATCAGGCAAATTCAATTCATTTCATCACGCTAATGTTTAAGTAAAATATGAAGGCAACAGTTAGAGTCCAGTCATTACCTGACTGAACACAGCATTCTTGCAGCTCAGGTCCAGAGTGGGGTTGTCTTTGTGCTCCATGGCCAGACGTCTGTTGATGTATAGTCTGGGCATGAAGTTTGGCTTACTGGTCTCAGAGTCCTTCAGGCATTGAGTGATGAGAGCTGCGCGGCGCTTTGACAGCAGGAGGAACTGCTTTATACTCTAGAGGGTGCCAGAGAACACACAAAAATATAAACGGACATCTCGTGTCACGATTAAAGATGCTACAACAGGTCTTTTAAAATCACACAGGGTGTGCATGAGAAGATGCTGCTCCTGTATTTCAGTCACTACATACACTGTCACATGTGATCCATTCATGTACATTTAATCAAAATCTGTGGGATGTTAAAACATTCCAGATGTTTGGGGCCTATTGTGAGACAGTGAAATGGCTCACTTTGATCTGGTTGAATGTGCCAAGGCTGTAGTCCCATGCTGGCACCAAGTGTGGGAGCACACTGTCCAGAAGGCAGATGAACCTGCCAGGAGCAACACACAACAAAATCTAAATCACCACAAACCCTGAGAAATGCTTTCTGTCTAATGATTATAGTGATTGTTGTTTTCGAAATTTAAATAACTTTGGTTGTAAGAGCTAAGGCAGTATGATGAATGCTGACCTACCTCTGGATGACTAATGCCCTGCGGTACAGGACGTCGGGCGGGGTGCCCTGCAGACGTGGGTAGCGCACCAAGTTAGAGGACTGGAAAACATCAGCATTCAAACCCAGGTACCTCTCACATGATGACTTGATCTTCAAGCCTCGAATCCGGACGTCTATTCCCTCGTCTGAAAAATAAAGGAGCAAAAACCATCTTTAAAGTCCACAATATCATGACATCAGACATGATTGCAAGCAAAAAAATGACAAAACAGGTATTTAAGTTGATGTATGTACTTAAATTTATATAAAAATGTAAATAGCCTTACCTCTACATTCTTCAATTCGGACTTCAATGACAGGCAGGTGAGATGTCATATCCTCCAGCACGCACACTTCTCCAATCAGGTTGCTAGAAAACAGCCATAGTCAAACTGACTGAAGGTTTTTAAACTTGCTAAAGATAAAGATGTTTCCTTGATGTTCTATTAAACATGTTTAAACTTTTCTGTTGCAGTAATTAGCAGCTTTCTTGCTGAAATTTTATAATATTATCATGTTTTCCAAATTAATTTCATGCATTAAATAATATGAAACAGGTAAATTATCATATGATTTTCCCAAATGCAGACAATATAAAGATGAACCCCGTTTTAAAAATCAGCTTTAAATGTTCAATCCTATCAAAGAACACGGTTTCACAACAGCTTCAATACCAATCCACCGATCAGTCTTCCCTCTAAGACTCATGTAGTGTAACCTGAAGCATGTCTGTGGGACCTGATAAGTTTTGGGTTTGTTTGTTTTGTTTTGTTTTTTTATATATATTGATAAAATTATTCTAAAAAGTCTCACTCGTCTATGGTGACATCACTCAGTTTCTTCAGGTTGTCTCCCTCTCCTCCAAACACTGTAACTCTCTTCGGCATGTAGTTGTCATCTGTTGCATCCACTGTCAATATCAGCTTACTGAGAACAAAGAGAAGTCCATTACATAAAACAAAAAACATTCCTGCAATTTATTTATAGACTAGGTAAAAATTTATTTCAGAACCTAACATCTTGATTGTATTTATTTTATTTAGGTCCCTATTAGTCACAGTCATATATTTTTGCTCAGCGGCTTCTTACTTGACCACGGTGCCTCTCTTCATGTGCAGGCGGATCCAGTGCTGTCCCTGCATGCCGTCACTCTCCCAGTAAGTTTCCGTGTCACCATCAGTCAGACAGCTCGCCCCTCCACTGGGATCCTCCTATCAACAAATATCCGGGTGGTTTGTGTCAATTCATGAGTACTCTAATTGCAGGTATTTACAGAAACAAACGTCTCTGTAAGAATCACCACTGTGCCATTTCTGTCCATTTTTTTTATGTCTCCAGGGAAAGAAATAGCACATAAACAGACGAGGGTTTGTTTATTTGGCTCTTATAATGTGTTTTTTCCGATAGTTTTATCTGCAGTGGACATTATATGAAACACTCAAACCCTTGAACGCCTTTATGCAAAACCGAATTTCTAGGCTGTTCCAGACAGTTTCATATTATACACAGAAGCACGCATGTGACTCACAGAGCATGAAGAAACATCAATGCTGGTCACGCACTGCTTCACACTCCCCAAGTTTTCATCCTCCTTCCCAATGTGATCATAGAAGTAGTGGACCAGATCCTCATCACATTCGTATGTCCAGGTGGGAGGAACATACCTTGAAAACAGAGAAAAATATTCCATACCGACAACCTGCTATTTTCCCTGAAACTATAACTTGATCTCTCACAAACAGGATCAACCTTAGCTTCTGGACAGCAGCTTCATCACATTCAGAGATTTTGGGTTTGGCGCCGATGTAAAGTGCATTCTCCACATCAACCACCTGCTCCCATCTGTTGGAGGGTTTGTAGTCGTAGCCCAGGAGCTGCTGCTGCCTGCTGATGCTCTCTGGTGACTCTACCGGCACCAGCCTGTCACCACCCTCCGTGCGCTTACACACCAGGATCCAGCCTTCCTCCAAATCCTGACCTGTACGGTGCTCTTCCAGCTGCTCCTAGTAACACAAAAACACAAACAGGCATTTATGTGGTTTGTGGGGGTCCCCCAGTATAAATAGGATCATTCACATTTGTTAGGTCTCTTCAAATTATTCTAAACACTTTGATCCAAACCTGCTCTATATATAAAGTTCCTTGAAGTACCCCTGTTATGATTTGATGCTATATAACAATTCTATCTTTAGGCAACACAATTTCAAAATTCGCTTAGTTAAATAATGAAAAATCTGACATCAAGTGGCCTGGATAAATAAAAGACTTTTAGATTTTAGTTGATAATCTTCTCTCTGTTCAAGAGTTCTCATGCTTTCAGTCACACCACACTCTTATGACTGCACTGGCACCATTGAGGTTGAGGAACCCGTGAAATCCTGTGTCTCCTTTTCAGATAAAAATAAAGGTTTAGGTCTCAACAAAAGCGTGTTAGGCTTTTAATTAATCATACGCCATTGCTGAATTTACTCTGGTCTTTTCTGTCAAAAATACATTTACAGTTGATTAAAAAAATATATCATATTTGTTTTTTTTATTTTAAATACTTTTACTTATCACGGGATAATTTTAGTACTAAGATGTGCATGAAGGTGTAGTGCACCTTGTTGATTTTGACCCACAGCCCCTGGCTGTTGCAGTATTCCTCCCCTGTTGTCCGGATACAGGTCCCTTTCTTTGGTTCAATGTTGTACTTGCACGCTCTCTTGCTGTGGGGAATCTGATGTGGACTTTCAAAGACCGGCACCAGGGTTTTCCCGACGGTGGAGCCTCCTGCCGACGCTCCTGAGGAGGCGGACGACGAGTCCTTGCAGACTTTGTAGCACACCTCTCTGGGGACGTAGCAGAGACACTCCGGCACTGGCTCGCTCCTCCTGAAGCTCTCTATGCACCTGTTCAGGAAGCGGATCCTGCCGAGCAGCAGGTGAGGGTTGTCGCCCAGGGACATGATGATGATGATGATGATGATGATGATGATGACAGTGGTGGTATTGATGGAGGTGACAGTCAGCAGGAGGAGGAGGAGGAGGGGGCGGCAGCTGACATTACACCACACTGTCCTGGATGCTCCTGTCAAACAAACCCAAACAAAACCGAATATTCCTCAGAAACAGAGGCCTCCATCAACAACAGGCAAACAGGTCAACAACCCGCTTATCAGCAACCAAAGTCCGCTGAAGCTGCAAGAAAGAGTCGGCTTCTTTAATAAGACTGACTGGGCTAACGTTAGCACGCTAGCTAGGTGTTGGGCAAATGACTGGAAAGACACGATGAGTGAAGTCAAAAGCGAAGAGGACAGAAATTATCTATGAGCTAAAAGCCAGACTGATGTTTTAGAAACAGCTGAGAACATACCCCCGG
The DNA here is from genome assembly GCA_034769265.1 of Remorina albescens. Lineage (NCBI taxonomy): Eukaryota > Metazoa > Chordata > Actinopteri > Carangiformes > Echeneidae > Remorina > Remorina albescens. Next base: position 3,983,751 of record CM068478.1, on the reverse strand, counting down.
TGATGGGAAGGGTTTTTTTTTGCTGTGAAACTCGCCGGTGTTGTAGATTTCTGCGACTATTTGACAAACGCGGAAGAAGACTTTTGACCCAAACGGACATCCGTGGTTTTTGTATTTCAAAATAAAAGTAGCGCATTTAATGAATTGGCTTATTGTTTATTTATAATCTAAACTTTGTTCATTTTATAAATTCATCGAAAGTAAAAAAAAACATTTTATTATATCACAGTTGTGTGGTTGTACCGGTCTTAGCTCGGTTTTTGACTTTGATGTCGGAGTAGCTACTGTTTTTGTTTTATGTTATTCATTATGTAAGAAAACCAGGTGTGGTCAAATAAAATAGTCTTCTGTCACATGTTGCATGGGACACGCAGATTTTACAGTTTGTGTCATTGCAATACTACATGGCAGATTTGGCAGCTAACCTTACAAATGTCCTGTGATCAACTACATTAAATTATCTATTAGTAAACAGAGAAGTCATACTCAGCTACAGCATCACTAGCTTTACTTATCGACTGTGTAGACTGGCCTTTTTCTGCTGTTGGACTTCCATGTTTGTGACATGTATTAAATTAAAAGTGATCGTAAACCAAAACTAAAAATATGATCATGAAGGATTGATGAAGATGATGATGATAATAATCTGAATTTGCCAGAGAGTTTATGATCTGCTGTCATCCTTTTGACACTTGAGATTCACGTCTAGAGCTGAAGAACAGGTGGCATGAACAAGACAAAAAGTTCCTGGTGAGTCTGAAGAATCTATCAGAGTTCTTGATTTTGACAGAAGATGACGAGGAATACCTGCTGCCAGGAGAAGTTCCTGGATCTCCAACGGTCAAACCTGAACCTTTCCTTCAACCAAGCAAGACATCGGTGCAAAGCTCCCCATTTAATCAGCCAGCATCAAAAGAGACGTGGGCATCTTATACAGCATCCTACAGTTTCTCACAGCAAAGTTTAGCAAGACACTGGAGGACATCAAAGCCAGTGGAAAGATCAAGAGGTTTTCAAAGGACCTAGTTGACAAACTGTACACCCACCTGATGCTTGGAAGGACGGATGAGATTCCTGTGGTTCCCAAGGGCAAAAGACTTTCTGACTCGGTCATTCCAGAAGTAAGCAGGGACAATTACACCCTAGAAATCAAGTTATTTCCAGAAGTGCTGTACGCTATGACAGAAGATGCTGTTGAGAAGTTCCTGCAGAATGTGCTGCTCTGAATGGAACTGAGAAACATCAAGCGCGTAATCACAGAGATTCTGTCTGCACCAGAAGAAGATGCCACAATCAAACCAGAGACCCCTGGAGCTACAGACCATCTAGCTGTGACACCTTCAAGTTTAAGGCCAACTGCAGCTTCTCCTGAGGCTGCACTGGCTAATTCCACCAGTGACAAAGGCAACAGTCGTGAGTCAGCTCAGAGAATCTCTTCTGCCAAAGGCTCTGAACCTGCACAGGTTTGTGGCCCCAGTCCAGGTTCACACCTCAGAGAGCCAGACGAGGAGATCTCACCAGATTCCGCTAGGAGTGACCCCTCTGTATCAGACAACATGACCAACATGTTCATGACAGCTCTTTTCCTGAAAACCCTCACTCATTCACTAGCCATGAAGGACGGCAGAGATTCTGCAGAGGTTACGAATGTTCCCCCCAAGCCGAAAAAGTCCAAAGTCCGCAGGTATTTCTCAGCTGTGAGGAAAGCTCTCCTGAGGCCCTTCACCTGCTGCTTTAGGAAATAATTCGCACTTTGAACATCTTAACAACCAGATGTCCACAGTGAGAAACATTCTGGCACGGTAGCCCAGTGGACATTCTGGCTTGCCGTGCCGTCTGGTTTTCTCCGGGGCCTCCGGTTCTCCCAACTCTTTTATCAACTTAAAAAAAAAAAAAAAAGCTGTGAGGAAAGCTTTCCCGAGGCCCCTCACCTCCTGCATCCGAGCAGCTGAACAAGCTAATGAAGAAGGAGGTTTCAGAGAAGGTTAGCTCCATTGCTTATGAGGCCATCAATGACTCCATCTGGCCGTTGCAGCCCTCCATCTTTGTAAGGGGCTCTTTGTCTAACTCCAGGTGTCTCAGTCAGATGGTCTCTTACGCCACTAAATGTCTGAGAAAATGTTTGGACAAGCTGAAGCTGAAGAGTGTCTGGAGTGTCGGCAGCCATTATCCTCCTAGTATACATCATACACCAGCTCAAACTCCATGCTTGAAATCGAGGAGCCAAATGTCCGCAAGTCTCCTTCAAGCATCACGTCCAAGATCTCCGTCCCCTCTGCCACCAAACCGTGTCTGACACCCTCCTCAAAACGTTAGGTGCCATGCCACAAATGACAGAAGAAGAACAAAAGTCTCCCCTGTCTCACGTTCTTCTGGACGTTCAAGAGGTGGCGTCTGAAATTGTGGGAGCTATAATTGAAGACCTGCATTATCTGAGTCCAGAACATGCAGCTGAGAGCTCCCAGAAAACCAACGAAGCACAAATATCCCATTTTAACATGAGGCCCGTATTGAACAAGGTCAAAGAGTTCTTCACCTCCCATCCTGAACCTTCAGTTGCCAACCAGACAGATCAAAAGCGCAGATTTTACAGGTTTGCTCGAAAGCATTATGGTAAAATGATAATAAATGACCAATGAAATAGAAACATTTTGACTTGTATTCATTTTCTGATTTACATAATTATATAATTGATTTCACAAATTAAATCTCTAGTGTTGAATCAAGAAATATTTTGTACAACAATAGTTTTAGGTTTTGGTTCAAAAACACACCATGATTGAAGCAAAGCTATCAAGATATCACAAGGAGCTATAAACCGGGTTATTTTCAACAGTTGTGCTCCACTGCAATTTTAATCAACGTCTTTTCTTGTTCTTTGTGGTTGGTGGTGCTGACGTCAGCCTCAACATCTTCTTCTTCATTTGGGTGTGATGAGACGTCTATCAGAGATGGGAGGCTCGCTCCACGTAGGATTCCTTTACCCCTCTGTAGAAGACCATTGAGGCCGTCACCCAGAGAGCCCCTCAGAGGGAAATGCTGTTTCTTTACAGGAGTGTCTTCAGGCTGGTGAATTTCAAGATCCTCAGCACTCATCCTGCAAACATGAGAGATATATAAACTCCAGTGGTTGATGTGCAGCAGCAAAAGACATATAAAGAGTAAGCTTTAGTTAACCTCATGTCAAAGGTGGAGCCTTTGAAAGCTGGTCTGAGAGTCTCTGCCACTGTTGACAGAGTATAAGGGATGGAGAAATGTCTCTGCGACCAGTGCTTGTCTTTCACAATTGGCGCCAGGTTCTGGTACATGTCATCCACAGCCAGCATTGACACCTACAGGAGAGAAGAAGAGAATTAAAGTGAGCAGTCAGGCGTTACTTTAGATGTTTATAAAGGTTGTACTGGAGAGAAACCTGAATGTTTCGGTCAATCAGCTGGTTGGTTTCGAAGTCATCGTCGTCTTCACCAAATGGATTGATGATCAACTCCCCCACCTGCAGAAAGGGAACACAAGGGCAATGCTCTGTAATCACATAATCAAAATAAAATCTGCCTCTACCAGTCATGCATGGGTGTGCTGTGTTACCTTGAGCCAGCCGGTGTAGAAGAAGAACTGCAGCAGTGTGAAAACAGGGACGTACATGTCCAGTTTGTGATCCTTGTATCCCTTCTCTGGGTTCAGGAACTGGCGGCCAATCACACAGAAGGCAAAAAACGAGTAAACTGCAATAGTAACAACCTGCAGAGACAAGAAACAAGGTGGTCATCAAGTCCATTTTTGAAATTAATTTTGGATTTACTTTGAGTAAAATTAAGAGTAAAAAATAAATAAATCACAAAAATGGTATTATGGTATTATATTAATGTTATAGTATTAAATGCAAAGAAACAGCCTCAGTCAGTTTTATACATATTAGCTTATTCTTAAAGCGCACACATTCACTTGCAAAGTCCAGCTGCACAATTTAATGTGACTAACGATTATTTTCATTCTTGATTAATCTGATTGTAATTTTCTTAAGTAACAGATAGATTATTTTTATCATAAGGATCCACAGTGACATTTCTCGATTAGAAGATAAAATATTACAGAAATATTTCCTTTTTTTCTCTCAAAGAAAAACATTGGACATGTAAAGTCTTTAAAAAAAGTAAAACATTTCCCTCTGGATTATAACCGAATAGAAATGTAATATTTGAATACTTTAAATATAATATAGAGTAAATGTACTCAGCTACATTTCACCACTAGCTCACCCTACCTGAGTGTAGACCAGAGGGATGCTGATCCAGTCGTAGTGGAACAGAAGGCTGCACTTGGCTCTGTAGTTGTTAAGCTCCTGAAAGCACAACGTTTGAACAGTTAAAACAGTTTCTCCTTTGTAAGATGGAAATGTTTGGAAAAATAGAAACCGATCCCTCACGTCCATCAACAGCCTCAGAGCTATGTCGTCCCTCACCCGACCCTCCTCTCTTGCTCTGGATGCCAGGTTTGAGAACCACGTCAGAGGCATCCAGTACTTGTTGAAATCAGAGTGAAGTGATTCAAACGTTTTCAGCTCATGCATGGTCATAAATCCTGCACGCACACATATATTAGACACTTTGGCATCAGGTGTAAAACACATTTGTCTTTCAGAGGGTTCACATTTTCACACAACAATATAAAAAAAAGCTGAACACAGTTAAAATGGTTCGGAAAAAAAGCAACAAAGCCTTCAAGCTAAACTGTTGACTGGAAGCTGTGGCTCCACTGCTGGACTCACCAGCCTCAACAATGTGCTCCAAAGTGGGGAAACGCTTGTGAACTCTTGTGCTTATTGAGCGGAGAATAAGCACTGAGGATAAGTTGGCGTATCTCATGAGGGTCCGTCGTAGCAGACGACCCCTCTCGTCGGCCCCGTGGACATTTCCCGACACAACCATCATCAGGTTGTCGGGCAGCGGGAAGCTGGTGTACTGACCCCACCAGCGATTGAAGGCCAGGGTCACATAGAAACCTGGGACAGAAGATGGAAATGATGGTGACCTTTAGGATTTTTGATTCAGCTTTTTGGTTCAGTTCAGTCAGACTCACCCAGTACAAATAAAACTGGGATGAAGTTGGTGTTGGTGAACTGATCACAGTAAAGGGCGATGCGCTCAAACAGATCCTGCTGCTTTGGTGTTAGGAGGAACCTGCCAAAGCAAATAAAATCTGTCTGGTGGACAAAAAAAACACCTAAAACTGATTCGTTTAGAGACGAATTAAATGATGAAAACTATTTATTTACCTGTAGAACAAACTGAAAAACAAGTAAACCCCACAAAACACCAGGAGGTCCTTGTAGAGCAGCCTGTAGATGCTTCCCTTCCACCTGAACAGGAGCTTGGTGAAGCCACCAAACCGGACGTTAGCCACCTCTAGTGTGTAAGAAATTGTCATGTTTACTGCAGCAGAAGATGCCTGTAAAATATCAACAATGTTTTTAAAAAAATGTCATTAATCCTGACATATATACAAAAAAAAAAACATCCTCAAAACCTCAACAGCCATCATACCTGAGCAGGCAGGTGTATCACCGGGTGCTGTGCTGGATCCTGAAAAGAAAAGTTCTTCCTCCTGGTTTCAATTTAAATGTCTCTGTTATGCAGCCATAAATTAACATCTTAAATTTATTACCTGAGAACCTGATACCTAAAGAGAAACACACCTACAGCGATGAGTGACGGTGAATGGAAACAAGACGATCACTCGTCTTCACAATAGTTTAGGTTCTTTCCGGGTCGTTTCTATGATCAAAATCTTCAGATTTATCAAGTAATCATTATTTTGGGTTGATAAAAGTGTCCAAAATAATTGACATTAACCCTGGGGGGTGGCTTGCCATCATTATCATTATTTATGACTCACAAAAGACAGGGAAAAGCATCAAATCCTCATATGTTACAAAACAAGACAAAAACTGAACATAATGTTGGACAATAATAATAATAATAATACTAGTAAAAACTGTAAAAAAAAAACCTAAAAGAAACCTGAAATTACAAAGAGAAAACACACATAAATGTACAATACAGTAGTTCAGCATTAGAAACATGTTCATACAGCCGTCTGCCTGAAAATACTCATAAACACACACACAGAGACAAACAGACCTAAAAATCAAACAAATAAAACACACTTTTGTGAGGATTTATAAAACAGGAAACTGTTTTAAATCAATTTCAGCTGCTTTTACCAACATGGCGTCACGTCCAATACCAACATTTATTTTATTTTATATAGCATTAGAAACCTTCTGTCAGGTTATTAGCCTTTAAATCCATTCAGGATCAACAGGAGGCCAGATGATATCACGGGCAGTGTTTCCATTTAATTCAAATGAAGGACAGTGATTTAAAAATTTTATTTCTAATCTTGCATTCTTTGTGAATCTTCATTGTTCTCTTTATATTCCATTATTCATTTATGTAATAAGCTTTTAAACGTCTATGTTTTATACTCCAAGTTCTTTAAAGTTAAAGGCAATATTAATATTTCTAAAGATGCTAGAATAATCCTTTGAAGCACTTTGGACCTGTTATCTAAGTGAATATAATGCCCCGCCATAGAAAACAAACAAAGCACACATAGATTGATGGCACAGCAGATGCCTTTCAGAGTTATTTACTGTTCTGGCCATTGGCAGCTGTGATAACAGCAGTCCAAACATCTCTGCAGGGTGATGCAGGTAGACTGTCAGCTGGGCCCGTCCCATCCGCCTCTCAGCTTTTGTCACCGGCTGCCTCGTACGACTCACTTGTTTATTTTTCACATCGTTACAGCAGCTCACTGTAAATCAGCAGCAGCAGCAGCAGCAGGTTTATCTTTTAGCTCTGTTTGCTCTCCCCCCTGAGTGGATATTTATGAGGCCACCCATCCTCCATCACGGACCGGACAAGAAGTTAGGACTGTGGACTTCCCTGTTCTCTGCCAGACTCATTCAGTAGAAGTGTCTGCATCGTCACTTTTTTTCTACTGCACTCATTATCGGCTGATTTATGCATCTACCACAATAAAGTTTTCTCAGTATGTACGGTGTGTCTGCCTTGTAAATGTTAGTTTCCTCTCCAGTCAGCAGATGGTGCTCCTGTGATGTTCAGCCTCGGTCTGTATTTATCTCATAAACACTGACAGTTTAAGACTCTTGTATTGACAGAAAACAATAAAACGAACAGTTGACATATCTAATAATGAGTTAGGAGGACTTTTATTATACCTGGATTAGCTGTTAGAGATGCAAACTTTTTTTCTTTGCTATTTAAGAAGCGTTTCAATTTTGCTGTTTCTATGACACACAACAATTTTTTATGATGGAAATATTCTGTTTTCACTGAAACTATTTCCCTCAATCAAACAGCTTTCACCTTTATGTTTGGGTCTCATTCCTGGGCATCAGATGAGAGGACAATGGTTCCTTTGTGATCTGATCTCATTCCCACATTAACATCTATGGATACTGCAGCTGTTTCTGCCCAGTCCCTTCCCATAACCAGCTACTGGATATACTGGTCAGGAGCTGAGACCTCTGAAAAGAGGACAAGGAGAGCAGCTCTGTGCCGATCGTTAGGTAACCCAATGCAGTAATTACAGCTTCCCACGGTGAGTGAAACCAGAGCTGAAATGAAAAGAAGGATTTCAGGTAGCTGGGATCGACCTGAGTCATTGTCGGGGCAAACAGAGCCAGAGAGAAAGATCAAATCAGCAGTGAACTAATGACATCGTTTGGGTTTGACTTCCTCTCTCATGTTATTGATCATTAACACAATCCTAAGATAGAAATCTTGAAAAAGGGCTTTTATTTCAACAATATTCAAAATAATATTGCATACACATTAAAAAAAAGTGCATCTGCCAGAATAGACAAAAAGAAGATCAGTGCTTTTATTGCATTTCATACCAGTTCATCTATTTTCTTCTTACAAATAATTAACTGTGAATACTATGGTAAAAAAAGGTTCAACTTCTTTTGGATGTTCAATATTTAATTCTCTCAGTTATATTCTCTTTTCACTAAAACAAGTAATCAATGCGAAAGACTACGGCTAAAGCTAATGGCTAAAGTAGCATTGTTCTGGATTTGCAGTTGTTGGTTAGTCCTGGTATTATCAGTACGACAAAGGAAATATCAGATCAAACTGTTAGCTGCATGCTTGTCCTTATTTTTGACTTTATAAGAGAAATAGGTTGTGGATGCCAGAGGTGGTATATTTATGACTATTTTATCTTCTTGTTGATGCTGCAGCCTTTCAGACTAATGCCAAGCTCTTGGAATTTTGGCCTGTTAAATATCTTGCAGCAGTGGGGAATCCAAAGTGAGACGAGGCTACGTTGGATAATTACTGTTGCTAAACTCGGACTGGTCACCGTTCAGGGTCAGGGTTTAGTGAACGGTCAGCTGGAGACTGTAAACTCCCTCTAGGTTTCCTAAAACCCCCATGAAAAAGAAAAAAAATCTGGGACTCAGCGGCTCAGTGTCTTCAGACAGAGCCGCTGCAGAAATTGTACTAAAAAAAACTCTAATGCAACATCTTAAAGTTTGTCTTCTGACATTTGGAGTGCAGCAAGTCTTACAGCGTTGATAAGCAAAGATTTAATGCAAAATATGTTCGAAATACACTTCGACTTTTTAAATTCCAGGAAGCTCCACACCCTTCGCTGCTCCCTCACACAATCTGTCCCGCTAAACAAAAGCCAATTAGCATTCAAAGCCAACCAGTGTGAGAGTAAGACGCCTGTCCTGCCCTGCTCCTTCATTCTGACCCCGATGTTCAGGTATTTTCTCCTTTGTTTGGGTTTCCTCCCCGGTGTCTTTACGCTGTAGTGCCACCGCACAGAAACGCTCCGCAGCTCAGTTTACTGAACAAGCACTGCAGAGATTGATATCTTAAACCGGCATGCAACCAGCATTTAGACGAGACATGACATTTTCCAACACTGTGCAAATTTTAGTTGGTGACGCTTTCACTGTGCTCAACAATGACTTCTATAAATTTAGACTTCTCACCAGGGCTTCACATTCCACGTTTCACATTCAGTTCATAGTGGGCGTTGCGATGAGATTAGTCATTGTTAAGCATCTATAGTTCCAGTTGTGCGGCTCCAGGTGAAGCATTTTGATCCAGAACATCCTGTTTAAAGTGGAATGCCTGAAGCAGACACACTTGGGTGAGGTAAAGCAAAGTTCACACTGTGCAAAAGACTTTAAATAAGTAGGTCCTGTTCTTTGCTGACTAAAAAACAACGTGAAGTGTAGATTTGCATGGAGTGCAGCATTAGAAAGAAGAAATGACAGCTGGCAAATCGTAGTTTTTTTTGCTGAGAGAGAGAAAGAGAGAGAGAGAAAAGTGGGCCTCCCTTTCAAATGGTGGCTGTGCTGCTCAGGTCCCACAGGAAAAGCTGCAGATTAAATCACTTCCCCCGACGCTGGTCCAACCACACTGTGTCTGCTGATAGACAACCAGCCTTTACTGAAACTCACAGGTTATGAAGAAATACTCCTCTTTGCTTTTTTGTTCACAACTACACCATTTATGTCTGTGTATGTAGATTTAGATGACTATTTTCGCTTAGCTTAGCATTTAGATTGGAAACAAGAGAAAAACAGCTAGCTCGGCTTACTCGTCCCAGGCCTCTCTCAGTCTAAACTACAGGAAGCTATCATAGTTAAAGGTGCCGTGTGTATGTTTTTTTGTTGTTGCTACAGTCCTGTCAGACTCTTCTCTCAGTTCAGTGTGATATTGAAGAAGCTGGCTCGTAAAAGCAACAACGGCTCACGCTCTTGGAAAGAAAAGCTAATCACCACCACCTGCTTCCAGACAGAAACCACATTTGTTGGCAGAGAAAATGTACACACAGCACCTTTAACCCCCCGACGCCACCGCAACCTCTGATAGAACAAAACTGAGCTGCTTTACAGTCGATAATGGACCGGGATCAATTGCACAAACACGTTTTGAATATGACGTGTTAACTAATTTTCCCGTTAGCGAACAAGCCACTGAGTTCATTTTGCTTGCAGTCAGCAGATTATCTGCTTTCGATCAGGATTATTGAACAGGAGATTTCAAAACCCTGAATGTGAAGGTGATGTAATCGCCCACAACAGACACAGCGTGTCATTTATTCAGCTTTAGCCTCATTGGTAGTCATATTTTGTGGCAGGCTAGTTGTTTCCACTCGATTCAAATGATTACGCTAAACTAGGCTACTTAAAGATCCTAAAATGTTGGTTTTTAATGAATGTATATAAATATGTAACAGTAGTCTGGTACATTATGGCTGTTTTGGTGGCCAACCCAGTGAGAAGAGCACAGACGTTTACGCATAAATTAACAAAATTCAAACCAACTCTTCTGTTTGTGTGAGAGCTGGTCAGTCACAGCGATCAGTGTTGAGGACTTTATACCCTGTGAGAAGGTCTGACTTTCTCATTTAGCTCTCAAAACGAAAGCAAACAAACGAATGAGTGATTTCTTTTGAAAGGATGTCATGAGAGGTCGACATTCTCGTACTCTCCGTGGTCCGAGTCCTCCAGCTCGATGCCTGGGACCAGGCTGTAGTATTCGGTGGACTGGGTCATGTAAGCTTTCTCTCTGTCGGCCGAGTCTTTCATCACCTCTGTCACGCTAACTGTGTCCAGCTCCGTCTTACTGGCCCCGTCGGGCTCCTTGGAGCCCTGCTTTCCCTCCGTGGAACCCCCCGAGGAGACTCGTGGAAGAGACTCCACGGAGCCCAGCTTGATCTCCACTTCCTCATAGATGTCTCTGGTGCTGCCCAGGAGGCTGGACACTGGGTGCAGCAGCAGCTGGTTCTTCAGGATCCCCTCATTTTTTCCAGTTTTTTTCTGCTCCACGGCCACAGGCGGTGGCTTGCTGCGATATTTCTGGCCATTACAGCCAGAGTCCTTTTTCTTCGAGGGACTGAAAATGGATGTGTCTTTCTTCTTCCTCCCGCAGCACAAGCAGAGGACCAAAATGGCGAGGATGAGGAGGGGAAGCACAATGAAGAGCACGGTGAGGCCGGGAGGGCGACAGACGTCGCTGATTCTCACTGACCACACAGTCCTGCCGGCCAAGTGTCTGGGAGAGAAGCAGGTGAAGTTCCCCAGCAGATCCTGCAGGTTGTTTGTCCTGTTAGCACTCTGGCCCTCCTCCAGGGCTTCCAACAACAAACAGGAGCAGTCCCACGGGTTCCCCTCCACTTCCAGCCTTCGCAGATTGGCCTTCTGCAGCACAGAGCTGGGGAGTAAGCGTAGCTCGTTTCCTTGCAGATACAGCTCCTGGAGGCTGTCGGAGTCCTGGAGGAAGCCCTCAGGAAGTTCCTGAAGCTGGTTCCCACTCAGATGCACCTCCCTCAGACTCGGCTGGCTGGCCAGAAAGTCTTTTGGCAGCTTCGTTAGTCTGTTATGACCCAAGTAAACCTTCTGCAGTGTAGAAGTCTCTCTGCCACTTATGTCAACAGAGCTGATGTTGCAGCTGGAGAGATCCAGTGTCTCTATGTTTGTCTCATTGGTAAACACAGACCAGTGCACATGGCTGACAGCAGAGCCAGAGTAGTTCAGGCAACAGACGCCAGCAGGAACCTCGGAGGGAAACTGGGACAAAATGGTGGCTGCTGGACACACACATCCAACCGACAGTCCCATCTGCACCAGCGATGTGAAACCCAGCAGGAGAATCCACTGGAAGCCCATCTCTGCAACAGAGAACACAAACAGGCTAAACTGAGAAAAAGTGAGAACATCACGTCCTAATCCACCTGATCCATTTCCTCAGTCCTACCTGCCTCCTGGCGTCTCTCTCAGGACTGATGCGGATCCACTTTATGTTGGCTCACAGAGATGTAAATATGCTTGTAAACCTAGCGGCTTCTCTGAGGACTCTTGGTTGCTGTGAGGATCGTGGGAGTTGGCATGGTGACCCGGGTCACTGGAGACCAGGAGTCGGCTGTGGCTGTGCGGCTGTGAAACAGACGCTACTGTGACTTTCACGTGAGGGCTGTGCAGTTAATTGGCAGCTTGGACTCGATGGGAGGGCCGGAGCCGAGTTCAGGAAACATACACCCCCTGAAATCTGGACTATTGTCCTCAAAAAATTATCTGAAGAATTAGGTCTATAAAGTCAGGAGCTATTTTCAGACTTCAGTTTACTCCCAACAGATGTTTGGGGCCAAAGATCAGCTGTCTCCTTCAAAACACATTTGAGTTTATTCAGTGTGGTGATAAGAGCTTCAGTGTAAATATATAAAACAAACATTGGAATAAACTCACTGATCTTTGTTTGGTTCGGCTTTTTTCTTCTTGTCATTGGAATGTGTTTCTTTGTTTATTGCCTATCTCTCTCTGTTATGTAATTATTTATCACTTTGTAATCCAGATTTAACTTCATCAATTCAGGATTAGATTGAACTAAAATCTGACCTGATTGAATTAAAACCAGAATGTTTCATCCAAAGAATATAAATTCACCACAACCTGAACTCCCCTTCACATAGAAAAGAATGGAGAGCAGCACACAGTTGTACAAATACAAACACGGACTAAATTAATTCATTAAAGATTTAAAACTTATTTATTTCACCCAGTATATTTTGAAAAATAATCAAATTAGACACATCTTTGATTTTACATGGAGATTATTGTGGTAAAACTCTGGATGATAATAAAATATGAAGGGATTTATTTTAATTTTGTGTCTTAATACAAACAATGTGCTGTGAAATACGCAACTTGTTTTAACAAATCGGTCAAAAGAGGCATCAAGCTGTGCAATGTTTGACTGATTATGTGTTTTAAAATAAAAATGTGTGTAAATAAAATGGATGCTCTGACAGTAGATACACACAGAAATAAAGAGCTCTTCACTTCACTTTATATCAGAAACATGAAAATGGGCCAAATTCAGCCACTGATCTTATTTTCCTTGTTCAGAGCAGACAACGTCAAAGCTCGTGAGTACAGTTAGAAAACAACACAAATGAGCATGAGGAGGTTCAAAATGAGATATTGCCTCATTTCACTGTAATTTCCTGTGGCATAAATTACCCCTCTCTGACTATTTTAATCTCAGGTTTCATTTCGAACGCGCACCGACATGGGAAACCGTGACATGACAACATTTAGGAGCCCTTTCTCTTGGAGACATGCAAAAAAAAACTAAACAAAACAAAGCTACTGTAATTGCTGGTCACTTCCCAAAACTCTCATGCACTTGGTGACACCGTCTGAACATAAAAGCACATGTGGTCGACATAAACAAGACCTGTCTCTTCCAAATGACACACATGAAGCCGACTTCATCGCCCACCACAATACAGCTAAACGCTGCTCTGCTGTGGGGAGGCAGGAATGTGCTAACAGGGTCCACGCTTTACCGGTGGGGGGTTTAAGAGGACCACGGTTGTCAGCTGGAGTCTGTATGAGACCGTCTAGCCCCCCCACTTCACCTGCAGTTTATTTGGGACTAACACTCATCGCACGCCGTCAGAAAGAACTTCAGAGGAAAACGTTACTTGAAACTGAATCCAAAACGATCATGTTTACCAATTGATCATTTCCTTTTGAAGCAATAATGCCAAATATTTACTTGTTCCAACTTCATAAAGGGGACTGTGAGACATTTAAACCAGTCACAGAGCAAAAGATTAATTCGTTGATTAATGGAGAAAATAATGAACCAATAATGAAAATAATCATTAGTTGGATCCATCAAAACAGAAGAAGTGGAAGTATGAAAGTGTGATGACAAACTAAAGGAGCAGAGACGAAACTATGAGGATCAACACAACTGAATTTTGGTTCTTTCTATATGTGGATTCAGCATTTTCTGGGAGAAAATCTTCTCTTGAAGATTGTGGCTGCACTGCGGACCATAAGAAAAATATCACTGTTTAAACCGTATCATCATCTGTCACAAAGAGGTGACTGTTACCAAATCTGTCTGTGTTTATTTGACAACTTCCTCTTCGGGGTCATCTGTTCTTTGGCACGGTGGCACTTTCAAATAAAAGCTAATGTCAACTTGTTATAATTCAGCCTGGAGCATAACACGGAAGCTTTTTTTTTATGTGCATGGTGTCATTTCATTATAACGTAGAGACTGAGCAGGGACACTTCAGATGAAGCCACACGAAGAAAAAGAAATTGATGGCAGTTCTTGAAGCCTAAACATGCATATAATAGGACGTGAAATATCAGCAGCAGACCGGAGTTGTGTCAAACAAGCCAGTAGATCCAAAATGTAAAGGAGTAAACAGGAGGATGGAGGAGCTGTTGTAGGAACAGGGACACTTGGAGCCAAGACCGCAGACTCCTCTGAGTACTGAGGAAATTAAAGTTGCAGGCCTGATTACCAAAACAACACACTGAGGTGTTCAGTGGAGCTGAGGGGGAAGTAGTTAAATGACCCGTGAATAAGAAAAATACCAATCATAGAAGCTTTACATTTCAAATAAGCTGGTTGTGAATCAGTTTGTAATATATCCGTAAATCCAGAGGGAACTTTTGATACTTTTAAGGAGATCAACGTAGTTGAATATATGATCAAAATCTAGAAATAAATCAGTTATTGTCCAATTTAGGATAAAGAAGATCAGAGTTTGTTTGTTTTGCCTCTTTATTGACTCCAAACTCTGAATTTAATGTGTTTATCTGCAGTATAGACGGAGTTTAACATCCTTGACATCACCCTGGGTTTATTTGCATTTTACACAGCTCTGGAATAATGTTTTGTTTGAGCTGATAGTCATCAGCAGATGATTCATTCACATAGGAAAAGCAACGGGATTCAAGCGGTCCCTCGTACAAAATCATTTGCTTAGATTTGGATGCTTTGGTATCAAAACACACGCCCTTCTATGAGCTAAGTTTGGATGAAGTAACACGTTTGTATGAGACTCTAATTCCATGAATTCACCACATTAAAACCAGAAGAGCCAAACTCCTGTCTCAGTCTGATAACAGAGACGGTTTAAAGGTTACAGTCGACTCTCATATAACCGTCTGCATCGTTTGAGGCTTTTGTAGATTTATATCAAGCTGCGCTGACAGATAAGTGTTGTCTTCAGATTTTTTAAAAATTACACACAACCAGGGGACACCGGTTGACCTTGGCCGGCCCTGACAGTTAATTTTAGTGAGAGTGAAGGCCTCTCATCCAAACAGGGGATTTTCTTGGATCGTGTCCTCTCAGGATGTGAGTGCCCGGCGAAAGGAGCGAACTTTATATCTGGAGAACGTGGGTGATCTCACTCAGCAACAATGTGAGTTGCTACATCCTCTCCGGCTGCAGAGCTTCCTCTGAAATAACGGTCACCATTTTGCTTTCAAACGACTTTCCATCAGGAAATTTCTGTACGTTAAACCAAAGCTGCAGCCACACAGGCCCCGTCTCCCATGTGTGAGCTAATCTGGGAATTCAGGGTTTTTAAACGGAAAGTTTAAAAGTCTGATCCAAATTTTTTTGGTATGTTATATGAATAAAATGTTCTGATTTAAATTAAAGAAAATCTAAATAATTGAGGATTAAATTGAGCCGATAAATCAATGCTGAAAAAAAACACTGGTCAACATTTTCTAACAGGGGTGGGGGTGTCTTGAACCCCCATTATTAATGGCTACAGCCCTGCACAAAGCAGCTTCTGAACCCTCCATACCGGCAGTTATTACTGTAAATATACCAAACAAAAGCAGTGCACAACAAAAACTGAACTTTTATAAGTAAAAGAATAATAATAACAATAATAAAGATACATTTCAATTCAGATACCAGCAATA
The DNA here is from genome assembly GCA_034769265.1 of Remorina albescens. Lineage (NCBI taxonomy): Eukaryota > Metazoa > Chordata > Actinopteri > Carangiformes > Echeneidae > Remorina > Remorina albescens. The sequence goes on along the minus strand of CM068478.1, from coordinate 3,967,955 downwards.
AAATAAAATTAATAAAAAAGAAATGTTTTTCTTACCCATGGCTGCCCAGTGAGCTGCAGTCCTGAGTGTCAGAGTCCGGATCCAAACATCACCCAGAGTCTCCTGCCTCTCTTCATCACAGCAGCCTGGAGGAAGCTCCCGACCGGCGGCCCTGAGGGTGTGTCCCCCCCGCTGAGCGGAATGTGGAAATACAGCCTTCACTGAGTGTGTCAGTGTGTGTCGGGGTAAGTGAGATGGTGTGTGTCAGCAGGAGGGTGGAAACGGTGTTTATTCATTCAGAGTTTGGGGTTAAAGAGGATTTCAGCTCTGATCGACTCAGAGAAGCACAAAGTTGAGTTGTGATGACAGAGCGGCCCCTGCAGGCTCCAACCCCCCCTCCACCGAGATTATTATTCCATCATTACTATAAAAGTCTCATCTATCCGGGAAACTTAAAAAAGAAATTCATTTTCATTCCACTACATTTTGATAAAGTAGTCGTTACTTTGAATGAATTTTGTTTTCTAAAATAAAATAAACAAACATTTATTTTGTGATATCTTTTGCTCAGCAGTTCAGTTTGAACTTGGCAGTGTCCTAAAGTTAGAGAAGAGAAATAAAGAAAAAGCTTTCCTGTCCAACTTTTAATCAGACACAGCGAAGAAGCAGTTTTTATTCTGTGGTTGGACTCTGTATTATATTCTACAATATTATTACTACAGTTTTTTATTATTAGTTTCCACAATCAGTCTAGAAGTTCTTTCAGAGTCATAATGTTCTGTAATAACACAACGTTGTGTTTACATAACAATTCTCAACGTTTACTTTACAACATACTTACTTGTGTGACTAATGTTTGACCTGAAGTGTCTATAATTTTCCAGTATTTTGTATTTCAGAGAAAAATAAACTATCTAGAATATTTTAATATTTTACATATTTTTTTTCCATTCTATATTGGGGAGGGGTGTGATACAGTATGATAGTAAAATGATTTTTTACTTATTTTAATTTTTTTGGTAAGTGTTTTCGACCGATATTTTGTCATAACTTTAAATTTGAAGATGTTTTTGGTTTAAAAAGAAAACCTGAATAATCAAGAAAATGAATCAATGACCAAAATGGCCTTAATAGAGTTAAAAAAAAAAAAAAAAAATCTTCTGCCCATAGCTAACGATCAAAAACATATACAAACAAAGTTTTTATTTAGATATAAAAGACAGGTGCATTTTTATACAGTCTATACACTGTTCAATGACAATAATAAAAAAAAAAAATCAGTGTAAACATTTTCTGGTTGGTCACTTTCTTAAAGTCTCTGTGATGAGACAGAAAAGAGTGCAGAGAACTTATTGTAAACAATGCACACCTCCCTTAATGAATATAACACTGATAGAAACTGTACGACAAACATGTAAAGGCACCGTGACGAAGCAACAAGAGATGATATTCAAAAAAAAAATAAAATAAAGGAGATTATGTTTCTGTCTTGATTGTCGTTGGACTGCACACATTCAAACGGATCTGCTGTTGGGATTAACTCCACTTCAGTGCTGAGTTTTGTTCTGTTGGTCAGTTGTGTAGCACTGATTGTGTAAAGTGTATATACAGACACTTGGGGGCAGCACTGCTCCAGTTTATAGTCCAATCTAATAGCCAAAAACCTGACAAAGAAATTGTCCGTCACATAATCCGCCTGCACAATGACAGTTTTTGGAGATAAGATATAATAGAAGTGAGATATGATCCTCCAATCAGCGAGCTTTTTAGTGGCAGATTAATTTTGGTCCCTCTGGATCAGCTGTCACGTACACAGATCAGCTCTAACAACATCATGACTGCTGCTGCTGAAGTGAATAACACTGATAAACTGGTTAGAAAGGACACACATAATAAAGCAGGTGGTCGTGATGCAGATTTCAGAGCAGGACCGACCTCATCGAGCACATTTTCCAAAATGTTGAAGTATTCTTTTAAACACTTCAACCACATTCATTCTAACTAAGGAAGCTTCTTGACCAACAAAAGTGTCCTTCTGTTTTCACTTGAAGTGTTTTGTGAGCCAAAAACAAACAAACAAAAAAGCAAAATAAAACTTTGCAATATATTATAGAAATAAAGCAGAGAGTCGAGAAAAGAGCGGAAAAATGAGCAGGAACTGTGAAGCAGAACTATATTGAACTAGGTTTTCCTTTCTTTTGACTTTGCCAATTTGATATATACACACAATTCTGTTCATTCAGAGATTGTTGTTTTGACATTCGCTGTTGGCAAAGTTGCTGATGGGGGCAGAAGCTTTAACACCAGAGCCAGCAGCTACCTGACTTTCTACAAGCGTATAGCTCATTCTATCCAGATCGCAGATGCTGTGGTCATCTCTGAATAAAAAAATCACTGCTATTTACATCTATTTTTAGGCCATTTGACATTTGCCACTCTGCCCCACAGCACCGCCTCTCTTATATTTTGCTCTTTGGTTGTTGCTAACATTGAACCTCCAGCATGTTGTGGATGTGATTGTCTGTCACACGCCGTTCAGAGACTTTGGTGTCTGGTTCCAAGTCCTCATCACGAGTCCAGGTAGATGGAGTAGATCTGATTGAGGCAGCGGTCGACGCCTCCGGCCTGGAAGAGGAAGCTGTCGTCTGGGCAGGGGGACATGGAGTAACCGCCCCCCGCCTGGCCCTGCAGGTCCTGCAACAAGTCGAACCCTGAGAGGAGAGAAAATTTTATTTTTCCAACAGCTAATTCATTCCAAGAGAAATTCAGGTATTCAATAACTTACAGGAAACATCTACCTACCTTTCTATCTATCTATCTGAGTGTTCAGTTGCCCCCAACAGCTACAATCCAAGACAGGTAATAAGTTTGTAAATATATAAACTATCATTTCTGGTGTTCGTGGCTGAATGAATGAATGAAGTTTAAATCCTGGCTGCTCTCTCATCTCTGTATACCTGCTGATTATTGCACAAAGTGGTAACTTTTGTTAAAATTGTTGGTTCAGGAGAGATGACACGTTTAGGGTTAGTGTTAGATGCCGTTTCACCCCCCGATGAGAACTTCTTACCTGCGGAGTGAGAAGCGGAGGGGTTTGTGAAGTAGCTGGCAGGTTCGAAGCCTCCGTCGCTGACCGGTTGGACTGCCTTCCCCTCTCCGTACAGACAGCCTTGTGGGGGAACCACAGAGGAAATGATGATGGAGGCCAAAAGCAGGTTCATACTGACAGGAGCAGGCTGCTGATGCTGACCGTACCTGACTGCTGGGAGAAGACCTGCTGCTGGTGGCTGTAAGGTTTCTGGTAGCCCTGCAGCCGGACGTCAGCTCTGTCTGAAGAAGAGCTCACCGGGCTGACGTCAGCAGACATGAACAACGATGTCGGCCTGCTCCTGTTGTTGATCAAATAAATTGCTGACATTATACACTTAGTTTTGGTGATTACAGAAAGCAGCTAAACGGTGTTAAACTAGACCAGAATTATCTTCCATGAGGGCAGTTTCTAATGGCTTTGTGCTGGACATGCTGCTTTAACTTTATATGTCAGTCTGGATGCATTTCTTCCAAATTACAACAAAAAACTGCGATACCAACTTGTTGATTTTATGGTTAATCAAACTGAAGGTGGAGTTAACTGAAAAAGTCAAAGTATTTTTGTAAGCTGAGGCAGTTAACCATTAGCTGTCCCAGCTGCTATCAGACACAAGCATGTAAATACTTCAAATCGGGTACGAAGAGACGGTTTATTTAAGTAAGTGTTTCCACCTCGGGGGGGGGGTGATGGAGGTGTGCTTTGCGCGGAGCTCCATCCACTGCTACGCTGCAAGAATGTGCTGACTGTGCACAAACACACTGACTCAACATGGAAACGAATGACTCAGTTGAGCCAAGTTGACAAGAAGAAAGAAAGGCGGTCAAATCTCTCTCCAAGGAGATGTGCAGCTGAAAAACTCCCAGTATGGTATTCGAGCCCCCCTCCCCCCTTTTTCCACGTTCAAAGAGCTCGCTCTCAGGAATTCATGTGGCCTTAGGACTCTCCTCGATGATGTACTGAAGTATATCTGTCCCCAGGGAGCCCAGTGGCCTTGGTTTCTCTTGGAGGGATTTTAGAGGACTTCATAAATAAACCAAGGCTTGTCAGAGATACTGATGGCTGCTGGCCCGACTGAATTCTATAGACGCATCCGACCAGCTATAAAAAGAGAGTAGCAGATTGAAGATTTCTTTACATATCTATCATTTGTCATCCCCAGGTCTTTTTATTGCCCATTTCCCATGTCAAATGCCATTACGTTTAATTTAACAGTCTGTGCTTTCAATGGAGAAACACAATAAAAGCCTAAATTAATCAGAAGGACTTTTTGAAACCCAAACTAATATAAGTTACAGATGGCTGCGGCTTCCCAAGGTAATAAAATCCAGGCTTTGTATAGGATTATGTAAACAAAGTAGCCTTTGATATTGTCCGACTGTTGAAATGAATGTGCTGCAGTGACTGCAGGCCCCAAGAATTCTACACTTCTCTGGATTCCCCTCCTCGGCCCCCTGAACCACCAATGCTGACCTTAACTATAAACAACCGTCTGCTCCACGGCTTACATTCTTGCAACGCTGCAACAACATAGCTGGGATGTCTGAGTCGTGCGCTGCGTGGCCCCGCTGGGTCCATGTGCCGTTTTTTGTGGCCGGTGTGTCCAAAAGTCTCCGATGGCCGAGCTTAACGTGGGGGGGGGGGGGCATGGCTGAGGGAGCGGCTGTCAGCACAACCTCAGGAAACTGTTTCTGTGATCATATTTTACCAGCTAAACCTCCTGATCACCCCCCCCCCCTTTCCTACTAACTACAGCCAGCTGCCCGCCTTTATATCTGGAATGAGAGGAATCTTGCTTGCAGAATCTAAGAGCTAATGTTTATATGCAGTTTAGACCATATACAACCCCAGCCTTAATCCACGGCTGCTTTTTAACAGCAGAATACTTGGGCTGGATCAGAGGAGTGGATCAGTAGGTTTACCAGAGGTGCCAGCTTGTGCACGCAAAACTTATCTGCTTTCATTTTTGGCAGAGGAAAAGCTGCTGAGTATTTCAGTAATATAAGTTTACTGGATCACAGAGGGCCGTGCTGAACGTTTGTAAGGCAGATGGAGATTTAATGTGAAGTAAGGCACTACCAATTAGGGCACTTATTGCGTGTTAGAGCTGTACGGACATGTCAGACATCTAAGTTAAACCAGCTATTTGGATCCGATGTCACTGGGAGCTTCTGCGAAGTAAACTTCATTACGCCTTTTTCCTTCAAACTGCATAATGGCGTTTCTTTGAGACGCGTCCCACGTCGGCCTGTCTGTATCTGAAGGACAGGCCGCTCCAAAAAGCACATCCAGCCCTCAATTCCGTTCCACCACAAAGCATACAAACACTGCACATCACAAATACTCAGTGATGGACAAGCCTCGGCTCGGGCCTCCAAATCCCTCAAGTATTAAATAATTAAAAGATGTCAAAATGGCTGGCCTTGGCCAGAGTAAACACACGCCTGGCTATGAGGTCAGAGCCCAACGCTGGCTGCGCCGCGGAGCAAAGATAATTTACTTTCACGTGTTTAACGTCTCACCAAGTCATTCGGGGGGAAAAAACAAGTGCTTGTCTGGTATTGGCTTTGGCAGAGCGTGGCGTACTGCGGGCACCAGTAAAGACGTGTCAATGGGCAGATTGTGTGTGGCTTCATTGAAGCTCAGGCGGTGTTGGCATCGGGGAAACAGAAGCAAAGAGATGCTGCATGAAGGTGATCACAACTATTGTCCCCTAAAGAACAGGCCTTAAGGACTACAGGATGGTTTTGAGTGGACAGATCCAGGTGATACAAACATCTGGATGAAGTTGGGTGTTTTTATATGGTAGTATAATGTCAAGTACTTTCGAGGCTATCCACTGAATTATTATGACAAAATTTTATTGCTGAACTCGGCTTTTGGGGTTTATATATTCAGCGAAGCAAAACCGTCTCAACAATTCATCCAAGACCAAAATGCATTCAAGTGGGCAAATATTAGCATCTGTAATGTAAAACTTTGTTAAGTCCAAGGACTTTGGTTGGTTTTCAAATTTCCTACATTTCAATCTTAATTAACCTTTTAATACGAGCTCCGTCTTATCAAGGGCCATTTCCTCGAATGGACCAATTTCTCCATTATCTCATTTAAGGTCTTTTATACCATTATATATATATATATATATAAAAAAGTAAAGAAACCATAACATTTTAAAATGTATGTATTTTGATGTTAACACATTAAAACTCTCCAGAGTTTTCAAGGTCCATTTTGAGGAATGAACTATGTGTGACATCAAATCATAATCATACGTCTTATTTTTTTTTAAGTTTACAAAAACAAAATCTCAAGGTTCACTTACAGCAACATTTCCAGAGCTTTCAGGTGAATTTCATCAGTGACTGAAGGCGACGCCACGCAGCTGAAAGTTCTGTAAATTTTCCAGGTGGTGGTCCTTGTTCAAATAATTTGCTGACTCGAGGAGATTGTATGTCAGTGTTTAAATAAAGTGTCTGAAAGCTCACAGAAATCAGCTCTTTCATTCTTTGATATGTTTGAATTTGTGTTCAGAGAGGAAAAAAAAAAAAACAAACCCCATCTTAACACCTCTGCCAAGACCGAAAGACCGACCAAGTCCATTTGAAAACAACTCCACAAAATTTTAACGAGAAAATATGTGCATCATATGTGAAAATTTTATATCACTTTTTTAAAAACCACAAAAATGTTATTTTGGCCCTTATCAACTCCGTTTTATTGGACAGTCTGTCTTTGTTGTTACTGTTGCGACAATAAAAGTTAGTTTACATGCGAAACCTTCAATGGCCAAAGATTTGAGGCTATATTGTTCAGAAACTGCAGCCCTGGAGGCTTTCAGCTGTATCTTTTTAGTCTCACTTCTACTTTTATACTTGGCAGACGGTATTTGTCTCAGTTTACAGTACACATAAGTTCTGCGGCCTCCAACTACCCAATCAGAACGACCACAAAGCCATAACTTCATCTCTGGTGATAATGTCTCTGGTTTATTCAAGAATGCGCGAGCTCACGTCACTCCGCCTGTGATTTCCAGACTACAGAGGTGAAAGCAAAGTGACTGCGAAGTCTTCACCCAAGTCACATCCAAACAGAGCTCCGATAGCGTCCACATGTTTTTTTTTGGGGGGGGGGGTTGTTTGTCGTTGAACAGACAGACACTGCTCAAGAAGTGTTGAGCGGGTTAAAATTGCTGCAGTACATGCCTGAGTCATTTAAGACGACAGATTTTTTGGGACAAATAATCTAAAAGGCCGTCCTTTACTGCAAAGGTACAAATCTCACATGTGGAGAGGAGCAAAAAAATGGTGGTAAGTTTTCACTATTTTTATCTCCAGTATAAAAAAGCTCCACATGAAAACTGCCAGATTCAAAAGAAATCCCATTCAGCTCCATTGTAATGGGCTGGCAGCAGAAGTCTCAGCATCAGATAACTCAAAGCCAAAGCCCTGCCAGAAGCCCCTTGGGGTAAGCAGGAAAATGTGTTTTATGTTTTTTTTAATGTGGATGAAGCTCGCCTCGGGGTGCGTTATTAAATATCATCACGTACGCTGCTCTCTGTGAAATAAAAGTCATCTCAGAATGAATGACATAGTAAAAAAAAAAATACAATTCAAAATGCAAAAATAATATGAAATATTCTTCAGTTATTTATTGCTTAACATCTGTGTTTCATCATTTCTTCACTCTGCTCTAAACAAGTGCAAAACCCAGATTCTTTTTGGATTAAAAATAATACTGTTGGGATTCCCATGAGCCTGGCACTTGGGATGTAACAGCCAGCTCTGAGCCGGTCAACTTAAAATAAATAAACGACTGATTCATCGATGTCAGACTCACCCATCTGTCATGCCGCCCGGGCTGGTTAGCGAAGATATCGGACTGTTGGCATCAAAGTTTCCCTCCAGGCCTTGGTACCTGGAGCAGGATTCGGCTGCTGGAGGGAGGAACTCCGTCGGCCTGCTGCTGTTTGAGTACACACCTGAGACAGAGGAGGAGATATGAGAGGACTGTATCAGCACTGTGACAGGTTAAAAGGTTGTGTGGAGGCTTGTGCAGCTACAGTCAGCTTCGACTTACAGCAGACGAATCCAACAGTGACGCAGATTCAGGAAAAAACTAACTTCTACTGATTCAGAATCCATTTTCAAGTCTGTCTCTTAGTTATGGCCAAATGTGGCTTTCGAGCAAAACTGTGTCTTTATATTTCTACTCCACTCGCACTATTTTTGTACATATTACATCATTGTATGGCATCTTTATGTGCCTTTTATTTATATATATATTCAGAATCAGTAAGGAACAAATGAAATGTAATTAAATCTCCAAATATAATCAACAGAAAACTGATGACTCAGGATATTGTTAAAGACAAAGAGATTTAGCCTGCAAACCTCTGGGACTTATGGGAAATAGAGTTTGTTTAAAAGCCAACAGAAACATAAATATTAAATAAACAATATTATTGGATTGGCTGTTTTTTTTTTTTTACAAAGCAAGCAGCATAATATTGTAAATTATAACAACGATTCTGTTTCAAGATTGGGGGTTTGGATTTTTTGTGGCAAATATCATTTGGATTAAAAATAATAAGTCCATTTAATGCTCAGTACCAAATGAACTCTTGCACATCCAAGGACGCAGCGGATGAACAGGAGGGATTTTGGACTCAGACTTTGATCCGAGGTGTCAGGTTTAGGCCGGTACTCACTCTGAGGTGGCAGCTAAGTGTTCACTTTATTCTGGCAGTGGAGAGAAATCAGATTGTGACCGCTATTTACTGTCAGAAAGTGTGTATTACAACCTTCAGTTAGTGCATCCACTGTTTTTTAAGTACTTCAGTAAATAAATATAGTGAATGGATTCATAATAAATTTTATGTTGTTCAATGAATCACTCAAGTAATTCTTTCAGCAATGAAGCAAAAAGTTTTCAATAAAGGTAAAGGCTAATGGTATCATTACAGCAAATATATGATTATCTGTAAACACACGAGGACTCAAACGGACAAAGGAGAAAATTATAACATTGCAGGAAACTGCTTTGAACAATTTGATAAAATTTTTGACTTAAATTGGTCACCAATGTAAAATTCAAAGTTATCACAGTCACATTAAGAGAGGAGTGAATGTTTATGAAGAAAATAGCTTTTGGTTTAAAATATAAGCCATATTTCTGCTCCCCGTCCACACGACTTTCAACACTTGGTTTTGATTTTGAGTTTTTGAGCTACTGACAGCGTTGGGATCCGTCACCATACATCCAACACTTAACGCACACACACAGGATTATACAGAAGGTCTCAGCTCAAACATTTGGCTCTTTCTGATAAGGACAAAAATCCTCCTGGGACCTTTTCAAAATTAAACACTGACATGCTTGTTTCACCCTGAATAAACATCGCTGTTTGAGGCTTTTCCCTTAAAGTCTTCTGGGTAAAACTGCAAGTAGTCTGGAGTAATAGACATGGACAGCTCTCCTGGACAGTCTCCCCTCTTTTTTGCCAGCTGAGCCTCAATGTACCTGACAGCTTCTTGATCCCCGTTCAGCCATTGAAAGGGAAAGAAAAAGAGCTTGGCTGGAAAACAGGTTCGGAGAAGTTGAAGGACGAGCGGGGAGAGGGCCAACTCGCCCGCAGTCAGTGCCCGGTAATTGGACAAGGTAAACACTGGCATGATGAGCTATCATCGTAGGAATGGGGGAAGAGGGGGGAGGGAAAGGAGCAAATGAGGCCATGGGAGGAAATTAAAGAGACAGTTTAACAGCCCAGGTGTTTGGCCAATTACCCCTTTTTTTTCTTTTTACTCTTTTCCAGTGAGGTGTGAGGAGGAGGCGAAAACACAGACTTCCACCGTTTCATCTCTGCGTACCTGTGAAGTCATCTAAGGCCGGCAGAGGTGAGCTGTTTCCCTGGTGGGAGGGGGCAGAGCTGTGGAGATGCTGCCTCGCCAGACAATCACTCAAAATGTCCGACTCCAGCATTGTGTGCACTTGAACCTGTCAATAAGACAAAATACAGATGTTCGTCGGGATGTGATAGTATCGTGGATCTTGTTTTCACATTGGTGAGCTTGTGTGTTTGTCTGCCTGGATGCACGGATGAAAATGATTATGATAAAGCTTTTAGTTCAGTTGACTTCCAGTTTTTTTTTTGTTTTTTTTTTTGCTGTTTGGCAATGAAACTTCCATGAGCTGTATTTTAAAGTATTCACTTCTCTTTTGATTACATACAGTAGATCAATTGAAAACACAGCGAGTTCCCTGCAGGCTATTTTCTACTGTTCATTTTTCATAGAAATGATGTTTGCACCAGATGCCTGGTTCTTGTTTTGTCTCACGATCCAGCTTCTTGAAGTACAAACTCCAGAAATATTGTTAGGCAATCTTTATTCCAAAATGTTCTAACAACGTTAAGGCAAGACAATTTGCCTTATTATGCGGCATTAACAGAGCATCCCCCAAGACTTTCCAAAACAATTTATCGACAGCTCTGGGAATCAGAAGAAACTTGCGAAGGACACCCAGGAACCACAAAAGACAAGTGAATAATCGGCGAAAAATGTTTTGCCCAAACCAGTGTTTATGAAGACACAAACTTCAAAAGCCGTGACACATCAGCTGAAAAAAATGTATAATGGTAAGGAGTTGTTTGATATGTTTGATATTTCAAAGTGCTCTTAGGCCCCTGAGTATTTACTGCAGCACAGGGCGTGTTAGCCGTGTCACAACTTACAAGCACACGTGGTTGTGTTTAAACCAAACAAGGCATGGGAGTGCACACAAAGCCCCAGTGTCACTCATGGTCCATAGAAAACAAACAAGGCCCAGATCGCACTGAACAATAGGCTCCCTATTCTGACTTCCAGGGAGTGTGTGTAATACCTTGTTTTGTTGTATTTCATCCTACTGAATCACAAACATGCTTCCTCTCTCAATCCTCCTGCTGCTGCTCTACATCTCCTTCTCTGAGGAAACAGATGAAATGTTATCTGACCTCTGAGATTTCCTTCTGCTACTAAAAAGGTTTTTGAATTTCATAATAAGATAATAAGAATCGTGTCACTTTATGAAAAAAATAAATAAATAAAATAAAAATGGAGGAATCAGAAGTTTTTTTGAGCCTTTAGCTTAAAGAAAAAGAGCAAACTGTTTCACCTTCTGATTGACTAAAAGAATCAGGACACAATAGAAAAGAAAATGGAGTCCTGCTTTTCATTTTCCACTCTGAGAACACATCAGTCGGGCTCTCTTTCTTCACTTCTCCTGACTCGGGATTTCTTGATTTGTATTTGTTTTCCCACTTTGTGTGTTCTGCACTCTTTTAGTTTTGGGGACTTTGACATGACAATTTTTTAAACCTTTAGTGAAAACCTCCTAAGACTAAAGTTGATAACATTTTATGATTTTGGTACAGAATTTCACTGTCATTGGGGCCATCCAGTGAAAACATATGCAGTTAAAGGATTAATCTTATTTATATTCAAAGCTCTAATGTTGATGTGGCCATCATGTCAGTAGTTGACGGTTTGTCCTGGATGCCTGTGGGATGACAGTGCTGAACATGTTGCAGTGTACCGCGGCATTATGCCCAATAAAGTTGTCTTAAAAAAGGAAAATGGCCCATTTAAAGCTCCCCTTTTGTTGCTTTGACTATATTTGTTTCACAGTCACTTTCTTCTAAGCCACGCTGCCACTTACTGCCGATCCAACACATCTAATCTAATGTGGTTTTTAGCGGCAGAGGGAGGTTTCATTAAAGAAGATGCTGTTAGTCAAGAGACATAATCACATTTTTGCCCTCTGCTAAATGTCCACCGTGTAAAAAACATAATTGCACTCGGTACCTTGACTTCTCTCTCCTGGAGGCCTTTGGCCGAATGGGCCTTGACGTGTTTCCGTAAGGAGCTGGGGTCGGTGTAGCGTTTGGTGCAGCCCAGGATCTGACAGGCGTACGGCTTCTGTGGACCAAACCACAACAAGAGGCGGTGAGAGGGAGCGAGGAAGCTGACAGAGGCAGAGGAAATGAAAATAAAATGAAAATAAATTGCAGCGTTGGCTTCTCACCCGCTAATATACATATCATAGGGGATGAGAAGCCAACCGCGAGATTTAATTTTATATTCATACATCAACATCAGCAACAATCAAAAGTCAAAATAACATGGAGAGATTTTGGAATTTATGATTTTGTTTTTATTTGTTAACTAACATGGCAGAAAACTCCTGAAACGTCTCTCCGTCTACGTCAAGTTACTGATTTACTGCATTTCCCGTGTTACAGATGATACTGAAGGGACTGAAACCAAAACCTGACATCTGCAATTGCTGCGGCATTTGCTGTTGCTGAAGAGGAAATAAGCCACAAAACAGCAAAAAGAACCAAGAACAACACAACACAACAATGGGAATCTTTTAAAAAGAGGCCGAGGCTGAACGGCCTCATATGCAATGTGTAAATATCATATAGCTTAAGACCTTATGTTGTTGCCTGTGCTAAAAAGAGATTCGCACAACTTCATATCTTTGTGTGTCATTGAGTTCATCACATGACGAACCCAAAACAGTCAACCTGGAGGATGTCAAACATAAAATATAATGATGTTTACAAATAACAGCGTGGCTGAGGCCAGTCCAGATGGGCTACAAGTGTTAATACTGTATACAGCGGTGTTGTGTATTACAGGCAGAAGCTTACTGGATAAATACTGTAAAAGCAGCGATTCAGTGACAAGATGGACGTCTAGATTGTGTTTTATATAACGTGACCCTCGACCAAGAATGGAGCATATTTACCTTTCGTCTGCAGGCTTAAGGACGGGAAGAGAGAGAGGAGTTAGCTTTCTGCTGTTCATCCACAAATCGGTTCATTCATGAGACAAACTCTGGCTCAACAATCAGTCTTCGCACAAAAACTGGTCGTCAGAAAAAGCACATCTTTTTTCAGTTCGGAGGCTGCACAACATATGTATCATACACATTCATCTTCCCTTCCAACCGTTTGCATTGCAAATGAAAATCAGTACGCACATATATAAACGTTTTGACACCATCAAACTTAAAAAGCAGGAGAAAGAAAAAGCTGTTCTGCGTTACTGAGGCTTCGTTGCTTGTATTTCACAATTTCATCAAAGCTGTGAGTTAGGATGAGTTAACGAGGGCATTTCAATGAATCTAATTCTTTACAGATCCTCCCCTCTCCCCCATTTCCATTACTGACTGTTCAAACAGGCGGAGCGAATTAAGTTTTCATGAAAACACATGTAAAGAATTCAATTCAATCTTGTAGGTTTAAGTATCGAGAGCTGAACAACACAAGTAAAAAATAATGACAGTGAGGTTAACGGCTACGCAGCAGGTTTGAGGGCAATATTTTCAACCAGCTAATCTTTGGCTCATTAAAGGTTAGGAGGGAAATGACTGTCATAGTAACGTCCAAAAACAAAAGAGCGTGCGTGTGTGCAGAGAAACACGAGGGCAGCTGTGATGTAAAAATTTATGGTGCGTTCAGGGAACATTTGTACTGAGGAAGTGAGCAGAGAGTGTGTAAGTTTAAAAAGGTGGTAAGATGGTAATAAATGAACGAACATTTGTGTCAGTAGAGGCGTTGATAGACAAGAGGGGGTGTAAAATCTTCCATCCATCCATCCAGGATCTACAGCATGGTGAGGGCGGGGTCGCCAGGACCGACATACAGAGACAAACAACACTTCACACTCAATTTAGAGTCACCAATCGACCTAAAGCTGCCGGGAGAGAGCTGGAGAACCTGCACATGCACGGGGAGAGCACGGGGTTCGAACCCACAACCGCTGTGTTTGTTTCCATTTGTGAATAGATGCTCAAAGGCTTTTTCAGCTATGTCACATTGTTTTCTACTGTCTCTCTCTCTCTCTCTTTTTAAATCTCAGATTGTTTATGTATTTCCTACGACGAGATTTTAAATTCAATTTAAACACTTTTAATTTGAGCAGCGCTGTCAGACGGTAGTAGGTTAGTAGTAGTATAGATGTTGCACCAGAGCAGGGACACCCCCACAGCGGTTAACTCTACACACTGGCAGGAATTGGGCAATATCTTGTTCTTTCCAAAGGATTTCTGAACAATATTCCCAAGGAGACCAATCCAGGGCTCCCCGAGTGTAAACAGATCAGCTCCAAACGAAGTGTTTTCTGTCTCTCTCATGTTGAAAAGCAAAGCGGTTACAACATTTCGTAAGGTTGAGACATTGTGTAAAGCACACAGATACGGATGTCAGCGTGCAAGTTTGTGTCGTTCAAACAAAGATTCTGTGATTTATTGGCTAATTTGATTGAGAGGTCGCCATCATTCACCCTTAGTGTTGATTTTTGGTTGTGTAACGGAGGCTGAAAATCTATCAAATCTACCAGGAACTGGTGTACGGCCGCTGATAATGCTGCTTCAGATTATTTCCAAGTTATGTGGCCGCAATTTTTTTTCTTTTTTGCCTGACCTCAATTTAAAAAAAATGAAAATAAAAATCCTCAACATTTGTAACACAATACAAGTTCTTTAGTCCAACAGTAAGTAACATGTATGGACATTGGTTTTTTACTGGCTGGTTGTTATACTATATTCAGCAATTACACTTCCATTCAGACAATCTTACACCAGGCCAGATGTGATGGCGCCAGATGTGTCTGATTCTTCATTTGTGACGCAACTGCGAAGCCTCTATCGACCAGTGGGAAACCACCAAAAGGAGAAAATGACTCTCTCTCCCTCTTGATGTACTAACGCTGCAGCACAATGTACAGCTTCTTGTCATCCGTGTAATCAGAGATCTGATTTGCCGGATTACGGCTAAATCCTCATCGCAGGAGTAAAAATAACTGCGGTGCACCGGAGAGATCCACAGCAGGTATGCAGTGTCACGGTTCTGAAGTCAGACAAGTATGACGAACAAGGAGGAAAGTTTCCTTTATTACACAACAATTATTGTGTATCATCAAAGAAGCATGTAGCACAAAGTGAAGTCTAACAGGACAGTGAGCTTTTTCAACATTCCTGCCTTCATGTGAGACTGAACGATCCTAACAGATTAAAAGGACGAATGTCACAATGCAAAATACTCCTTAACAAGAAAAGAGAGAGATTGTTTCTTACATTGTACCTTTTATTGGAGAGTAACTAAGTGCAATCCTAATTTTTCAGTATTTACGTTTGAGTGTTTCCATTTTGGGCTTTTTCATATTTCTCCACTTTCTCACAGCTACTTAAAATTTTCCATCAAAGCAATCGACAGTAAATATATAAAATATTACATGCTGTTTAACATTGAACCGGTATTTTCCAGTCTTTGTGGCATGTGGCTGCTTATTAAAAACAATGTCTTCTTGTTAGTGGTTCCACCAAAGGATGATTTCCCCTTTAAACTTCTCACATGGTTTCAGTTACATAATTGTTTGGAACAAAAAGAGGCAAAAATATCTTAAAAGAAAAAAAAAGTATTAAAACTTCCCAACCCCCCAGATTAATCTGGTGACCTTTGAAAGGACCCGACCCCACTGGACTACACGAAGAAACTCTGTATAAAGTGGTATACAGATCAGTATTAACCACTTAACAATGTCAAATTATTTTATGATCACCAGCAATCTTGTAAAACTTTATAATGATCCATCAAATTTGTTTGGCAGCGAAGCTCTAGCAAAGGGGGGTGGGGGAGAAGCGATATTGTAGAAGTAGAAAGGCGTATAAAAACACAAACGGGACAAAACTGAATAAATGTCCTTTCCATGAGTGGACGCGAACGCTCCTCCTGGCACCTGGCACACGACCCGAGTTAAAAACGGATATCAGGACAAAGCTGCTGACAAAGTGCTCCGTTCCCTCACAGGATCCATCAACTGTGGATTTCATAACTTATTTTGCAGAGGAAGCCTTTATTTATGACCACAGTGAACGCAATGGGAAGCCCCCCCCCTCCACTTTCTATGAATCCCCTGTTGTTGTTTCCCATCAGTTTCGTTATGTGACGTTATTAGATGTTGAATTGTGTTGCCTGTTTTATTTAAGACACAAAGTTGGCCCTCCTGTTTAATCCTCATTCTCATGAGGCTGGCAATGAAAACAGAAGAAACGGGGGACTTTAAGTGTTTCAAGGGGGGAAAATCAAACTGTTATTTCAAGCAAATTCAATTTTCTGGGCATGTTGTCACGACCCTGGTGTTGTGGGTTGTCTTCAGCGCCTCCTCCAGGTGTCGGCCCCCCACCGATAGGACAGTTTGGACGTACGCAACCGCTTCCACTAATGATCGGCAGTGACATATGAGGGAGTTTTGTGAGCGCTGTCTTACTTCCTGCTGTGTGAAAGAAGGTGCTGTTTTGTTTTCTGTCTAGTGTGTTTCTGATTTTGGACACTAAGTGTTAATTTGAGAAAACCTTCTTTGGTTATGGTTTCATTTATTTGAAGCAGTTTTTGCAGCTCCCCTTTTAATAAAAGTCATTGTTCTTCTAAATCACTATCCTGTCATCTGATCATCCTTTAACTTTTTCTTAACATTTGTCATTTTCCTTCATCCACTTGTTCCTCATCTAGGAATGTAACAAAATTTGTACTTTTCTTCTGCGTGATTTTGAAAACAACATGCCGTTTCCTGGTTTTGTGTGATGTGTAAACTCGTGTAGTTCGGCGGGTGATGTGTTGCTGTGTGCTGACCGTGTCCAGGTGTGTGCGCTGGTGTTTGGCTCGATCGCTGGAGTTGCTGAAGGCCTTGAGGCAGCCGGGGTGCTGGCAGATGTACGGTTTCTCTCCGGTGTGGCTCCTCAGGTGGATCTTCAGGTTCTCCAGTCGGGAGAACGCCTTGGAGCAGCCCTCGAACTGAGAAGGAGAACATGAAACAGGTCTTAGGCAGACACAGAAACAGGATCTTGGCTCAGTGCTGCTGCTAACGGGCCAAAAGCCCTCATTTCATTTAACAGAGAACACATCAGGAGCAGTTTAAAGTTCAATGTGTTGACCTTAATGGGAAACTAAACTACCTAAATAACTTTAGACTTCCTTAATAAAGAGCTGGCTGGAGAAAAATGTTATTCCAGATGCTCCTGGATGGATGACGATGACTTTAAACACCCACATGCCAACAAGTACAGTCCATTCAGAAAGTTTCTCATTCATTCATTCCCTAATCATCAATCTACTCTAAATGATTTTTTTT
Source organism: Remorina albescens (assembly GCA_034769265.1). Lineage (NCBI taxonomy): Eukaryota > Metazoa > Chordata > Actinopteri > Carangiformes > Echeneidae > Remorina > Remorina albescens. The sequence continues at coordinate 3,950,714 of CM068478.1, read as the reverse complement.
TTCCAAATGAATCCTAACTCTTCTGACCCCTGATGTTTGATGCTTCACTCAGACTCCTCTGTTTCTTTTAATCTTTGAGATGTTTCTACTCCTCAATTAGTGTCTTGCTGCAGTAAATTCATCCATTTGGACATAAAGTGGGAAGACACAGCTGACAGGAATGATTAAAAAAAAAAAAAAAAAAAAACACACACAACTTTGGCTGCATTGACGGTTCGTATGGAAGGAGCATGGTGGCCTCCATCATTCATACATGGAACAAAACAAGCAGGAATCTACCTAGAAGGACTGTGGTAAGAGAGGTGACCAAGAAACCAATGGTCACTCTGGCTGAGGTCCTGTGAGGAGATGGAAAATTACAACCTTTGTTTGTGGTAATCAAAAGTGTTTAGACCTAATTCAAACAGCCAGCCTGGCAGACTCTCCATGGAAAAAAAAAGGGGGGGGGGGGGGCTAAAAAGAAGTTCAAACCGAGTCTGCTTTCTCTGCTCCAGGCAGCTAGACAGTCACTGAGTGTCGGGTCATCGCTCTTTGGACATTTACAGAAATCTCCCAAATCTGAGATGCGACTGACGTGACGGGGGACAATGTCAGTACACAGAGGTGGTTCTGTGTGAAAACACAGGACGAGGCTTCAGCATTTACATAAATCAAGCCTCAAGCCTTTCTCAGTTCATGATCTCCTGTTTGTGTTTACTGTGTCCACCACAGATTAGCAGAGAAACGACATCCACTGTCCTAAAAAAAAAACAACAACAAAAAAACTGGAAACATATTCACCGCAATTTCAGTAAATTATAAAAGACAAACTGGGACAACATGTAGCAGCTTCTATGTTGTATAGATCTGAGTTTTACCTTCCCTCAAGAGACCAGAGGGTAGTAAAACATCAGGGCTTTTATCTTCCCCAATAAATCACAAACAAAAAAACTGTGAAACTGTGTTGGCCTGTGACGTTATTTCATTTCACAACATCCATGAGCGATGTGGAAGCCCGAGCCAACAGAAACAGCTCAGGAGACAATTCATCACAATTTAAAACCTCTACAGTTTAGGCTATTGAATCATCATCAAACTTCAGGTAATAGCAAATTGGAGGACAGACACACACACACACACACACTGCAGTAGCCTCTGGTGGATTGAAGCCAGGCAGAGGAGCAAAGATCAGAAAACCAGAAACCGACGCTCTACAAATGTACAGAAACTCTGTCACGTTCAATCTCAATTCTCAAAGATTTCAAATTATCCGCATTGTCCAATCCAACAGGAGGTTAAACGGGAATATTTTTCAGTGTTATGTTTCAAATCCAAAGTCAGAGGAGGTTTGGACGTTTGCAGGAGTCTCCATCGGTTCCACTTTATTATGTATTAAATTGAACAGATTTAACAGATTCTTTTTACATGTCAACCACTAACAAAATGAACGTAATGTCCATTCACATGAAAAGATTCATTTCAGGTGTGGCTTTGAATGTAAATATGAACCAGTTTTATACCAAAAAAAAACTAAAAACTGTCTGGTCCATCCTTTTCTAAACTAATCAGGAGGTAAATGTTGAAACAGTCTTTCTGCCTAATATTCATTCCAGGGTTTTATTAGATCTGACTAATGAGTCAGTAAATGTCAAACACCTCATTTACTTTAAAAAATCTATAAATGAAAAAAACAAAACAAAACAAAACAAACAAACAAAAAACATTGCATCATTGAGATTAATTCATCCAGGGCTTAAAATGGCCTTGGCATGAAGTTAGAAACAGCGAGTCCTTAAAAAACCCGACCAGCGTCGCTCAGCCGGCCCCGTAGATTCAGACTCGATGGCCTGGAAAAGTGAGAACATGTAGCATTTCAGATTTAACTTAAAGTGAGCTGCGGACAAGTTCAAATTAAATACATCACTTTGAGTTATTGGTGGTGGTGGTGGTGGTGGTGGTGGTGGGGGGGAGCGGATGAACTTGCATCTTGCAGCCTTGTGCCGCTGTGTTTTTTCTGCAGTTGAAGTACAATTTTAAAAGCATCAAATAGCGTTACAGTTGCATATGTTTGGTAAACAGAAACAGATTTCTAAAGTCTCTGACAGGGCGGCGACTCGAGGCCGGCTTTGTTCGAGCTCTGGTTGTACTTTATGTTCATTATATTCTCAGTATGATGGATATATAGTGTGTCTTCTTAAAGTTTCTCCAACAAATACAATTATGTTTCCTGCATTAATTCCACCGAGGAGGCTCCGTTTTCACCCATTCCTGTTTGTGCGTCCGCACGATGACACGATGAACTGATTTGCACCGAACATGGTGGAGGGGCAGAACTAAATCATTTCTGGGGCAGATTTGGATCATTTACCACAACTTTTTTTCTCCTCAAAAGTCTGTTTTATGTTGTTTGACAACGGTCTGTGCTTTCTGAGGGCACATCTAGTTTTTTTTAGACGTGGTGAGAAAAAGATTATGAATCTTAATAAACACAAAAAAATGATACATCAGTCTTTTCTCTGTTTGATAAGTAAAGATATCCTGCAAATGTAAGTTTCATTTGTTTTTCCTTCAGGCCCATGATTCATCTTTTCTCTGATGAATCATTTCAATTCTATTTCTTCAAATCATGCCATGCACTTAAAAAACAAGGCCAGTGATGTTTTCTTTTTTTTTTTGTTTTCAATGAGTCAAATATTATCCTGAAAAAACTAGATCCAGTAACGTGTCGATCCACCTCTTCGTACTTTCCCCAGCCTGCAGCAAACAGCACAGAGCCCATCGGTCACCAATGATACACATCATATATACGATTTATTATATTTCTAAAGCTGAATAATTGTCTTAAATAAGCAGCTCACTGTAGTTCAGAGCAAATGTCACGCAAACAGAAATAAACTGTAAATTTGTCTGGGATTATTTTTCTACGGTGGGTGAATACGGAGTGAGTGATCTACTTTTTAAAACAATCTGGTGCCAAATGCTGCTCATCAATGGAACCGCTGGGTCAGTCTGTAATGTTTCTGCCATTACTCAGCAGAGAGATTTGATTTAACTTGATTTAATGTTTTGATTTGGAGAGATTTAAATTGTTATAAATCACTGTTGGGAAATAAAAGTTTTATGATGTGACAACACTGTGGCCGAGCTTTGGTTAGGTTTAGGCACAAAAATTACTCAGCTCAGTTTGGGGAAAGACCATGGTTTAGTTTAAAATTACCAGTTTGTTGAATGTCATGGTTACAGTAATAAACTCATGGTTAAGGTTGAGGAACGATCGCGGTCACACTTAAAAAAAAAGAACAAAACAAAACAAACAGAAACACAGTCTGATCTCTTATTAACCAATCCGTTCACATCGACCTCTTCGCTCTTCAAACTTTGTGCCTCTGTGATAACGTCACCTTGAGTTCTTACATAATAATTCGATGCCGGCATCTTACCCTGTTTTTTCCAGGCTAACTCAGAAACTACTGATGATTTTTTTGTTAATACAGTCTGGATGTGCTGTTGGTTCGAAATGATTGTGTGCTTCGTTATTTATTAATATTACATATATTTGTAATGCAGTTTTAATTTAATCTATGTTTGACTTTACTTATATTGTTGTTCTAAAATAAAATATAATGCCCATGTTGAGTTGTGTTTGATGGATCAGACAATACCTGTAACTATAAGACCGTTGTTGGTTTTTGTGTGATTTTTCTGACAGGAAGAAAAATATAAAATTATCCAATTTGTGCTTGGAATCTACATGTGAACGTCATCTCAGCACATAAATGATGAATGATGCATCTTTCACGGTCGGTTTTTAAAACACTTAGGGAAGCGGTGTTTACAGCCTGAAAAGCACCTGTCTAAAATAAGTCCTGACATTATGAGCTGGTAAATAAGGCCTAATTCATTAACAAACACTGAACACATTCATGGGAGATTTTCATTTTCCATTGCAGCTCCAGGAATGACTTAATTTACATGTTTTGGCCCGAGCGCTTTATGAAAATGACATGATGTTATTCACGTAGTTCAAGTGTGACTAATGACTATTTGTGTGTGTGTGTGTGTGTGTGTGTGTGTGTAGATTTAATCTTATTAATCTGTTCACAGGCGTCTCCCCGCGGTAATATATTTACAAGCTGGCAGCAGATTATGTCACTTTAATGAACTAATTCAGTTAAGCAGGAAGCGTGTCCCTGAGTGAGGATTTCTGAATGAATTATTAACTGAAGTCCCAGGTTGATGACAGCAGCAGAGACACCTGGGAGTTACAGAGGGGTTACTCATGCTCAGGGACGGGGGTTTGGCATCGAACCGACGATCATCATGGGGCAGATGTGTTCGAGCCTCAAAGTGTTTCAGAGGATGACTCATGACGAGCGATTCTGCACTGGGGCTCCAAAGCCACAGTTGTGATGGTTAACGCAGAAACCTCACAGCCCCTGAACACATCTTGAATCACAAAAATAGACATGTTTCTTTTGTGGTATGGATTGTGTCAGGTCAGTTTTAAATTTCTCCCCCAGAGACCTATAACGTTTCTACAATGGAACAGAATTGAATTTATAGTTCAGCATCCTTTAAAAATAGACCGTCTTTCATCGGACAACAGGTCAAAAGCAAAGAAAAGATATTTGATACTCAGAGTGTTTTTTCTCAAACCTCATTTTTGATATATCTGTTTTTTTTTTTTCTGCAACAGTAATTTAAATGACCGCTGCAGGATTTAGGGGGATTTAGTGGTTGAAATTGAATCTATATTATGAATTCATCATGGATTTCATTATTTTCAGAGGTGTTTCAATTGTTCTAACCCCCTTTTATATTCAAATGTATTAAAGGATTAAGGTCATTTATTTCAGTTATGCGCCATAAATATACAACGTTTTGTTGTGTGGAAAAGTAGTCTGGCTGTGTGCAGGATGAAATTGGGGCTGAAATCATAAATAGTTTATAGTTAGACAATAGTTAGACAAATTACTGCTGCTCTACCTGCAATCACCTGGCCCTTATTCATGATATAGAGGAAAAATTTAAATCAGTGACTAACTTGATTAAGGCGACACGATTTTATTCATTCTACTGCGGCATCTTTGGTGAAAAAGCTACTCAAGAACTTGAACTTGGGACTTGTAGTTCAACTTCTATCTCCCACCAGATCTGAACTTTGATTGACTTTGACTGATTCCAACTTTACACCAGATGGCAACTGCAGGGGCGGAAAGATGAAGCCAGAACATTGGCCAAGTGGCAAAAAGCTGCAATTTTTACAAACGACCACTTGAGGTGAGTCAAATCTCAGACTTCCATGTTTAAATTCTATTCAGTTTGAAAGTCTACAGACATATAGCTTCATCTTCTCTATCTACATGTTCGGATGGTTTATCTGCTCATCACATGTGTGAATAAGCATCTGATGCTCCTTTTAAAAGAATCGTATCTGCTCCTCGGAGGCTCAGTGCAACAGACACATCTTCCATTCATCCACTGCTGCCACATCTCTTCCTCTGGCATGCATGAGTAAGGGAAACCTGTCATGAGTGGGGGAAACTGTTTGATCATCTGTAGCAGACTGGAGATGACCAGCTGCACAGTCTGAAGGATCTGTGAGCGAGTGAATGCCTCTCAAAGCCAGTTAAACCTCGAAATGTCCCATTTGAAGAAAGCACAAAGTTGGAAAGGATAAGAGACGTCTGACTGACTGAAAATGGTAGCTGTTTGATTCCTGACTGAAAAACTGGCTTTCAGTTTCCTCTCTAATTTTATTTTACATCTCATCTGCAGACGGAGACTTCAACCTTCTTAAACGGGCAGTAAAAAGAAGAATCAGACGCAGATTTATAAATGCATTGCTGATGAGCAATGACATTTGACCAAAATATGTTCTCTCATCTGGTATTCTCGAAGCACTGTCCAACACATTATTCAGTTGGGTTGAGATTTGGAGACTGTGAAGTCAATTTTCCATGAATTGATGAAACCTTGTTGAAGCATCGAGGGTTTCCAGCCAACTGTGTTGAAAGTGCTCACCTGGGGCTCGTAGTAAAACACAAACTGTCTCCTCAAGCTCCTCCATATGAATATTTCACATGGAATTGCAGCCAATGACACAAAACAGACATTTCTTAATTTAAATGCATTCTTAAAAGTTAAATTAATCAGAACTGGCACATTTTTATATATAATCACCATATAAGGAGTATATAACAGATATAATATAGTTTAAACAGGTTTTTGAATCAAGGACTCAAACTGCCAACTACTTTGATGTGGGCGACTTAATGTTCAAAGGTTTCAAGAGCTAATAAGCTTTACTTGCTCACTTATGTTATCCACATCTAACGAACTCTGAGGTATCCTGAATAGTTTCCATTCAAAGAAACACATTTGCTGCTTCTCAACAAAATACAGAGTGTGAGCCAAGAAAATGTTGGACACCTTCTCTACTGTTTCTTTGCAAATATTTGTGTCGCAAAAACCCCCCCCCCCCAACCAAAACGTCAATATACATTACTCTAGAGTGTCTGCAACTCTACATTCAAGTTAGGGATCCAATCAAAGCTCTACAGCTGCCTGATGATCAAACAGTCGTACTCTGGGAAAAGGGGGATGTTAAATATGATTGTTACACATTGATGCTAAACTACAACTGTAAAGATAAAAATATATGTATGTACCGCGATGAATGTCCTAATCAGAGCAGTTCAGTAACCGTCTGATGTGACTCATTTAATCTGCAAAATCAGCCACACAAAACTAGACTCACCATGCATTTATTGGGTTTTTCTCCAGAGTGCACCCTCATGTGGATGAGCAGCTTGTAGCGAGCGTTGAAGGGTTTGTGGCGTCGCACGCAGCCGGCCCAGAAACACGCAAACTCCTCCCCTTTGCGCTGGTCGATGTGGACCTTCTCGATGTGCCTCACCAACTCCTCCTGGCTGCTGTAGGTGGCACTGCAGTCGATCCAGTGACACAGCTGCTCCTGCTGGTCCACGACGGGGTCTACGGGTCCTACGGGTCCGTTTAACCTCGGGGAGTGCAGGGGGGTCTGGGTGCCGTCCTGACCGTTGTGGCAGTGGAGGGCCTGGCCGACGTGGAACAGCTCACCCTGGTGGTTGCTCACTTGAAACTGTTCCCTCTTACACGGCAGGAAATCGTCTGCAGGCTCCTGCTTGATGGAGTGATACTCTTCCTGTAGCTTCCGTTGTTGCTGAGATGTTTTGCTGTTGGTTTCGGAAAGAGGCAAGGAAGAGGCAAAAAACAAAGATGAGGCTGAGGAGGTAGTGGGCATACAGGAGGAGGGGGGGCAGAAAGAGGGAGATGTTGCACAGCTGCTGAGCATGTAGGATAAAGGCAGGGAAGGCTGAGGATAGCAACCAAACCTCTGGGTGTTTTTGGGGTCTGTGTGTGCTGTAGTGGCAAAGTCCTCCGTGCTTTTTTCTATGTGGGATCCATTAGTCTTACAGCTGAGTAAAGAGCTGAGGTCCCGCCCCAGGGAGGACAGGGACAGGGACGTCCTCGGTAGACAGCAACCTGAATGTATCGACGACTGACAAAACCCCCCCGAGGACAGCGGCGCCTGAATGTCCTCGGCATCTTCGAACACGCTCCCAAAACCGGGAAGGGTCAACTGGGCGTCTGGAGGTCCGAGGTCAGGGGGCCACATGCCGGCCCCCCCTCTCTGACTTCCAGCAGGAGATCCCTTCAGTAAAATCGTTGCTGTTAATTGTCTTGAAGCAGCTTCAGGAATCCATCGGAGGTAACCCGGTCTGCAGCATCCTTCCACACTCAAATACAGTCAGACTGAGCTCCAGCTGCCGGCATCTTCTGCACGTATGATCTTCTGTCATTTGTTCCAAACTGCCTAGAGGTCAGTCATCTCTCGTGCTCTGTGGGGGTTGAAACCAAACCCAAATGAGTCACCTTAAAAGACAACATTCGCTAATGCAAAACACTTTCTGATCACACAGCAGTGGAGGAGACTTGGAGGAAGAACTAAAACACGAATAAAACACAATGAAAATACATTCAAAGTCTAACACCAGGGAAGAGCATCATCGGCAAAATGCTTATAAAGCTTCAAAAGTTAACATAATTTAAAGTGGCTTGCTGTGGGTCTTGAAAACTTATTTAAATGTCCTAACTGCAAGGTCACCAGCAAAAAAGGTGACTCAATATCCAACACCTGGAGTGTGAAGCGGAATAAAATGGAAATATTAGAGTAAAATTGCCACAAAAATTGCACTTAACGGGTTCAGCAGCCAGATCACACTCACAAAACATAGAGAAAGATCGAAACAGCAGAAGCAGAGATGTTGTCTGTTTTACTTCACACTCCTTTTCCTCATCTGTTGGCTACATTATCCACAACGCAACACGACCACCAACAGTTCAGTCAGAGACTTTAGCTGCAATATGCCAGCAGAGGCTAATACGGCCTTGAGCAGAATAAACGGGAGGTCACAAAGTTCTGGCAAACCCACTTCTTTCTAACTCCTCACCAGCAGATTTTTTATTTTTGCTTTCAAACTTGTAGTCTTGAACCGACACTAACACAACGTCCTCTGGAGCCACAAACATCTCACAAATATGCACCAGTACTACTCGATACCTGGCAACAAACTCTGGTGTGTATAATTTCTGTTGGTTTTTTTTTTTTGTTTTGTTTTTCCCCATTCTCGACAAAAACATTTCACCGCTGTTGTAACCTACTATCGGCAAAATGACTCAGGACTTTTGTGTGATGTTGCAGAGCCGTGACTGAGCTGCTGTGACAACTTGCCGTGCCATTCCAAGGTTTGAAACATGAAACCAAAAAATGTGCCACTCTCAGAACATTATTGCCTCATTTCCAGCCACTGCGTGCGATCGTTGACCACAGATGGGCCGAGGTGATCGGTGGAGAAGCTTTTTGGATGAAGTGAGACCCAAACAAACAGGCGAGTTCGAACCCCCCTCGTCCAATCAAACGTCTCTGAGCGCGACGCTGCAACTGAGTGTATGTTTGGTTTCCTTTGAGCTGCCGTACCGGTGGGGGCTGATTCATTACTGCAGGCATTAAATTAAGGCCACCCTGCAGGAAACAGAAAAGCGTTGCGAGGCAGCCGACCCCCTGAAACCCGGTCCAGATGCTTGTTATCAGGGTTGGTGTAATGGAGCATATCTCACTTGTGATGCAGGACAGGGTGGCTGGAAAAACGGTGGGTCAAACAGAAGCCCCCCCCCCCCCCCAACCCCAGATACATATACAGAAGCTCTACTGTGCTTGTCCTTGCGCGTTTATAGGAACAGACTCGATTTCCAATCTGTTCTCGGCCTGTCTGCCAAATATTGATGATATAATTTACGGCAGTATCTCTGCCGTTTGTAATTAGTCATCGGTGAGATTCAATGGGATTTTTACGTTGGTTATTTTACGAGCCAGAAACCCCTCTCAGCTAAGAGGATGAGTAAGATCACTTCTGTATTTATATTAGCTAACAAAGGACTCACTAAGTGTAGGTTCAAGCCCATAGTTTCCTGGTATAGTCTGGTTTACAGTTTTACGATTCTTCCAGTAAATCTCTGGAGTTCCCCCCACCGGAGTCACGTCGAAGACCAGTCATGGGAACTGTGGTTGGATCTTAATTAGAGAGGTTGTGATGTGTCTGCATGTCAGAGGGGTTGAATAGGATTAATGATACTTGCGGTGTGGTATGTTTTAGATATGATAATTATAACTTAGTACCTGGTGGCTTTAAGAGCTGAAACCAATATTAGGTTTTGAGGGCGAATTGTGGGATCCAAGATGCAAAACAAAACAATAGGATTCACTAGAGTCTAAGAATAGATCTGAATAACCATCTAATGCAGCTACATACCAGTCAGCCATCTGCATGTAAACATCCTCTCTGGCATAAATTTAGCAAATCAGAAAATATAGCAAAAAGCAAAAAAAAGGGGGATTTTTATTTTATTTTTGTTGTTTTATTTATTTATTTTTTAGCAGTGTCTTTTCACACACACAAAAAAAACCCCAAACAAACAAACAAACAAACCAAAAAAAAAAAAAACTTCAATCTCGGTCCAGAAAGAAGAGTCAGACAGTGAAACTAAGAAAAGTGTCCCACAAAGCCTCAACTGAGGCAGAAACTGTATAAAATAGCAGGCCCATCTCATGTGGTGTCTTTTAAAGACTCACTCGCTGAGGTTAGCTAAACACAGCTGTGGCATTTCAGGACAAGCAAATGTGTACTTGTCTCAACAATAAGCACTTTGGCTCTTGAATTACAAACTTTTTTTTTTTCCCCCCCTCCTGCTTTTTGATTTAGCTGAAACATGGGAAACTGATCTTTATTGAAATGATAGATGTGAATACACAGACAAAATGCAGTTACCTAATCCCATTCTTCCTAACTAATCTGCAGTGGTGTTATACAGGCATCAGACTGGATTGGCAGTGACACTCGTGGAAACACTGGATCCTTTCGCCACAACGGGCAAATATTGATTTTATCCGTATGTATATAAACACCATTTATACAGACTAATTCAACGGTTATTTCGTGTAAATATACAGCGTCTCATTGAAAACAGCTGGCTGCTCGTGCTACGCCCGCTTGTAAAACTGCACTTATCAATATTGTTATACTACCAATGTTTCTAAAAAGTCAAAATAAGTGAAAGAGATCGTTCATGGTGAGCAAAAAATTTACCCACCCCCAAACACACACACAACTGTAGTTCCCCTGAGCTTTGCTTCCCATTTAAATATATTGGTTTCCCAGCCCACAACTTGACTGTTTTGCATCACTGTCACTGATGAAAAAAGTTCTGGTGAACCACAGCAACTGGATGGTGAACATAGAGGAGCATTTGGCAGCTAAACACAGATATTTTTCTTCAGGAATTGGTGGAGACCAATAGCAGAGCTCGAAGGAGAGTCCGTCTTGAATTCATCAGGCGGACACGAGCACAACTGGAAATGAAAGCTAACGTTGCGCTACATCAGCAGGTAACCGTTAACCACTAACACATTCGTCCTATCTACAATGTCACATGTTCGAGTGGAGAATTTGAAATAGGCATGCAAAAGTTTGATGTATTTAACAGGTCTATCTCTGGATACTAAAACTGTTGACACTTTCTGCAAAGATTCCTTATCTGATGTGATCATATAAACTCGTTAAGTTCATCGTATTTCATTGCATGTATGTCAGGTCATTGCTTTAAAGCAGGGAGTTACTATCTATTACCAAAATAAGATTACTGAACCATATGGAAGTAGCATCACTCATTTAAAGGTAAGTCTGAGCTCTGATTTAAAAGCCTGATGCTGCTTTTTTAGGATTTTTTTAGATAAATTAAATGAGTCTTTTGAGAAACCTAATCAAGTCATACTTATTTATATAGCGCCAAATCATAACAAAGTTACATTAAGGCACTTTACACACAGAGCAGGTCCAGACCAAACTCTTTATGGAGTTGTTAAAGAGACCCAACAGATCCCTCCAAGAGCAAGCACTTGGCGACAGTGGCAAAAACTTCCTTTAAGAGGCAGAAACCTCGGGCAGAACCGAGCCCACGGAAGGGGAGCCATCTGCCTTGACCGGTTGGGTTGAGAGAGAGAGAGATGTGGGTGGGGGGGAGAGAAGCAGAGGCAGTCAGAGAGACACAGTGAGGGAGAGAGGGATGGAGAGAGAACAAGATGCCATGAAAATACAAACAGAACATACAGAAAACATTCAGTGATTGATCCAACCTGGTGGTTCTAAATGTGCACTAGTTAATATTGGCAGTCGGGGAGAAGAAGTAGTTACAAAGGGAGGTGAGTAGTAATGTGTAATGATAACTAAAGGTAACTAAAGGCAGAAGCAGGTACTGAGCAGGAACATGGAGCAGAGATGATTCAGCAGCTGGAGGACGGAGACAGGAGGGACAAACCACAGACTACAGGAAGAGACAAAGTTAGACACATGTAAGGTTGTAATGTACATGCATGTGGGAGAGAGAGGGAGAGAGTTTAGGCCTATGGCAGCACAACTAAAAGAAAAAGAGTAATTAAACCTTACATTTTTAAGTGTAGTTATCATAGAGGAAGGTTTTAAGCCTGATCTTGAAAGCTGAACCAGAGTCCGCCCCCCGGACTGATACCGGGAGTTGGTTCCATAGAAGAGGAGCCTGATAGCTGAAAGATCTGCCTCCAGATTTGCTCTTGGAGGCTCTACGAACCACAAATAAACCTCCATCTAGAGAGCGAAGTGGCCTACTGGGCGATAAGGAACTATCGTCCCAACTAAGCTCATTAAGAGCTTTGTATGTACAGTAAGGAGAAGGATTTTGAATTCTAGTCTGAATTTTACTGGAGGGCAATGAAGAGAAGCTAACAGGAGAAATGTGATCTCTTTTTCTGGTTCCTGTTGATATTCGTGCAGCAGTGTTTATTCGACTGAAGGCTTTTCGGAGAATTGTTGGGACATCCTGATAGGAATGAATTACTGTAATCCAGTCTAGAGGTACAGTAACAAATGCATGGACGAGTTTTTCTGCATCCTCTTGAGGCAGGATGTTTCAGTGTTTGTGGGTAGGAAAACACACAGGTGCTGTATATATTTCAGGTTGTGACAATATGTTTGCAAGAGGACGAAATCTCATGGATGTGGCCGGCTGTGTATAAAAGAAAATATCTAAATGTTGCAACTAGTTTCACAACTGTCGCTTGTGTTTTTCATAAAGGACATGAGAGAGCAGTATCCCATTAACACAGAAAGTTGGCAGGAGGTTCAGAGTTTACACTTCTCTCAATAATGTGTGCCTCAGGGCCTCTGTTTTCAGAGAAACCAATTTTGTACGCTCGGGGTGCGATAATAAATCATAATTTACTTTACTCTCAGGTCAGTAACCTTTATTTTTCCAAAGGAAATTGAAAGTACATACTATCAGCCACCTGCTTTCAATTTTTAAAGTTAAACACATTTTCACAGCACATACAAACACTGTGCAGTTGAACATCAGGAGTTTGGCTTATATAATTTTCCCAGGCATGATTAAAAAGTGATCTTGTGGATAAATCGCCATTTTTCCAGGATATTAGACAACCGCTCCAAAATCTTTACAAAGAACATCAATATTTAGATATTACTTGATAATATAGACTTTTTTTATTTTCCTGGATTAAGCAGCACCCTGTTATTGTGATGTCCCAGACTGAAGATATTTCTTTTATTTTATTTCATATACCCTGTTATCTCTGTTTGTAAACAAAGCTTTAAAGGTGCCAAAACACTTTTGGGCTGCATTTTTTTATTATTTTTTTTTTCCTGTGCTTAAATACGCTGTACTTTCCCATTCTGACACTGAGTCATTCATTACCCACACAGCCATTTTTACCAGCTGACATAGTGTGAGGGCAGATTAAACTCTGGGCAGGTTGCTAGTCTCTCGCAGGACATATAAAGACAAAAAAAACATTTAGTATGTCATATCTGGAAGAAACTGGAGGAAAAGTGTGAAGAACAGGCCTCGGCTGGTTGAACTGCTGACCATGCAGCCCCACCTTTCATGGATTTTATCACTTTATCAGATTTTCTGCACAAGTTGTTTTTATCTTTGTTTTTTTTAAATCTGGTTAAAGATATATTCGATCAGCATATACAGAATGGTTAAACGGCTTTAGCCACAGGTTGTGGCATTAATTCAGACTCAAGACTCACCGAGTGAAAGGTCCTTTAAAACTAAGGTAATGATATGAATCAGATTATATATTTAGTGCCTCTGGGACTCCTGTTTAATTTAATAACTTCCATCTTACCTGTATAATAAAAATTAAAAATGAGCTAACTCACATAAAGATTGAATAATAAATGTAAAAAAAAAAGATAAATGTCTTCTGATCAGAGAGTGCTGAGCAGCTGGATTCGAACTAAGACGCTCAATCAAGGCCTGACTGTTGTGCAACATCCAGAAAGGCTCGTCCCTCCAATAACATGATGTACTTCGTATGTAATGATGAAAATGCACAGCAGCTGACCGGCGGGTTCTGTTTTCGTTCTGCCTTTGACCGCTGCAGAAATTTAGTGGCTTTACGAGCTGCCGAATGACTTCAGCTGAGAAACTCAAACAAGACGGCCATAAGCCGGAGCTCACTGAAAAATGTATTTACACTGAGGGAAGAGGCCCAACCTGAAGCTGCTGACCTGCCATCGACAGAGCTGCACGGAGACACAGCAGATTGTTGTTATTAAATGTGAACGATACACCTTCCCCCTCTTTGCCCCAAAATGAAAATGAACACTAATTCATATGGACCGCTGATGCTGAACTGACTCAACAACTCCAAGCTGTGGTCAGTAGTACACAACAAATGACGTATTAACACAAATGCCTGTATCTATTTAACGCTAATGAGAGCAAGTCTACTGCAATAAGTTATGTTTCCGATTGTTGCCTGAAGTCACCACATTATAATGAAGTGCACACTGTGTATTAATACTAATAATAGAACACTACAAGTTAAATGAAACTGAAATAAGTCAAACTAAAACTAAGACTGGGATCATGAGGTTCACTTTAATGAAAGTCTACATTAAGACCTTAAGTCATTAATACTTCAAAGACCTTTTACTTCATGTTCAACTGGAGCTCAGCGCCGACACCTGCGGACAGAGAGGCCGTGCCAGGCGTCTGGATACTCTGGAGTCTGCCACCTTGTTTCTGAACCTGACAGCTCAGCGTGCCAGTCCGGCGGGCTCAGTCTCCTGCAGCCAAGTCTGCAGAAGGCGAGCACGGAAAAAAGGCATCAAAGGTTTTTTTTTCCCAAACAAGCACAAATCTCTGCATCATCCAAGTGAGTGAACAGCTTCACCACGAGAGTAAAGTCAGAGGCGTTAAAGCTGCAACCGTTTACAAATTCAACAATGAAGAAGACACGACCGCTAAGGCCTGATACTCTGCTCGAAGAAAGAGGCCAGTCAAGGTGACAACACCGCTGATGACTGTGGAAACGCAGCTTAAAACTGTAATGAGGAATGCATGAAGCAAAGCACCCCACCAGAAGCAGTGATTACTCTTCCATCTCCAGTTATATCGATCCTCCAGCTGGAGGGAGCTGAGAGGATGCAGATGGTAAAAAGGCAAAGCTCACTGCTTTGCATTTTATGTTTTTGCCAAAGCCAAAAAAATCCAGTCGAGTGTTGATTTCGTTACAAATACCTTCGAGGCCAAGGTTTACCTGGAGCGCTGGGGTCCTCGGAGAATGGTCAATGCAGGGGAAAATCAGTCCGCGATCCAAATCAAACCCAAATACCGAAGCGTTACAAGTCATTGGCTTGACTCTTAAATAGATAAGTGATTGAATCTGATCAGTTCTGGCTTTGTGAAAACAATAATTACCCCGGACAAACCTTCAAAAGCAACAGATGCTAAATTCCTGCTCTCTCAAGCTCAAAAGCATGTTTATTCGATCACATCATGAGGGAAGAAGCCAAACGGTATTCGCCCCCGCCAGTCCAAGTTGTGACTTCATCCAGCCGGTGATTGCTCACATTCACAGGTCACATTGTAAGTTAATGTTAACGAGGTTTCAATTTAATGGCGCAGTTTTATTACTATGAGCCTTCAGCTAGCTAGAAGTTAGAACACAGTTTCAGAAAAGTGACTGAACTGTTAAAGGCATCTTACAGCTGCTTCAAACTTGAAATGACTTACAGTAAAGTCCTGGATTCACACTGTTGGCTCGCCGCGTGCCGTGACCCCGTGTACTGAAAGACTTTGTCAAACTGTCATGGTGCATTTCGATGAATTTGATTTGTATTCCGTATCGCTGTTATCAAACGCTCCCAACTCCTCAGTACCGTCGGCTACTCGGTGCTGTGATTGTAGCCAGAGAAATTCTTTGGCACTTCGGGGTCAAAGTAAACTCAGTAGGAACAGGTGAATAAGAGTCTTGTGTTACACAAAATAACGGTCTGTTGGAAACACAATTCAGGCATTTAATCTAAGTACAATGTTTTAAGAGCGACTGACTTTAGACACAGTGATTCTCTGGGCTCTTCTTCTGGTGCTCCTTAACGTCCCAAAAGGCATCACATACAGGTCATGTTTGTAAATGAGGATTAGTTCTCAAACTTTTTATCTGGTAAAATAAAGGTCACCAGTAAACATACAGTGATTTCCACTGTATATTAACCTCTCATGGCCATCAGGTGACCCCTCGCTGTTTAAATTTGACTGTATACAAACACACACACACACACACACACTTTTGAGTCACTTGAGTATTTCCTTTCTGGAGGAAGATATTGTTCTATTTACTGTTTATTTATGGCTGTAGTTTCATATTTAATGTACTCATCTAATTCTTGGTAAGAAAGGGCACGTGGTTGTTTCCTGTTTACCAAAATCAAATCAGATTTATTTATATAACGCCAAATCATAACAAAGTTACATCAAAGCACTTTACACACAGAGCAGGTCCAGACCAAACTTTTTATGGAGTTGTTAAAGAGACCCAACATATCCCTCCAAGAGCAAACACTTGGCGACAGTGGCAAGGAAAAACTTCCTTTAAGAGGCAGAAACCTCGGGCAGAACCGGGCTCAGGGGGGGACGGCCATCTGCCTCGACTGGTTGGTGACCAAGATTTCAGTTTAAGTAAGATTTAAGAAAACAACCACAGCTTCTGCTCTTTACCTATTTAAAAGTTTTAAGACTTGTTTTAATGACTCACTAAGAATTAGTGATACACATTTATTGCCATTCAAATCACATTTCGTCAGTGCGCTCCAGTATAACTATGTGTAAAACAACAAAGCAATGGAGCCACATAAACAGGAGAGTTGGATGGACTGTTCGTTCTCTACAACATGTAAGAAAGAAAGTTTCAAGATTTTTAAAGGCCTCCAGGAAACTGAACTCCTGATATTAATAGCTGCCCTGACAACAGTATTTTTAAGCTCTAAATATAATTACCACGGGAATGCAGTAAGTGATTTATCCGTGTCAAAATATGTGCATGTGTTTCAGTAATTTTCTAAACTCAGTGTTTGCCATTTGCCATCATTATTTCTACCCGCCGAAGAAGAGGCGATGTTGTGGCTCTCCCGTCGGTGCTCACCTATCCCGTCAGCCTCTCCTCCCTGGAAGACCTAAACATTTACAAGCAGGTGTGAATCTGTGAGAAACTTTGACTGAGTACAGATGGCAGGAAATTCCAGTGAAATGACAGTTGCTCTGTCCAAACCACAAGACAGTGTGAGCGAAGCCCGTGAATCAGATACAACAGCAGAGGCAGCCTATAGACTCCTCTTGGACTCCACCGGCCTGCCAGCGTCTTGAAATAGGAGCAGCTTCACAAGCCGCCTGTTAAAGCCCTTCACCGATGGGCAGGGTCTGGTGTGGTGGGTAGCGACTGACTCCATCGTGTCTTTCCAGACAAATTTTGGGTGGTATTTGGTCAGAGAAACCTTGTGAAAATAGATTATGTTTTACATCTCGTGGTTTTTATAGCCTGTGTTTAGTGACTCATGACTATTTTAGCCAGTAGATTAGCCAAGACTATATCAACCAACACTTTCCAGCTCTTCACGTCGCACTTGTCCATATGATGTCATGGGAAAGCGAATTTTGCACAACAAGAACAAGGAGATAGCGCCATCGTAGTGAGTATTAACTAAGCAGGACCACACCATGTGCTCTCAAAGAGCCAGGCATGAAACTTTTTCAAATGTTACGTTATGAACATGCAGAGTTAACTGTTTCTATTCCGATTTAACACAACAGTTCATATAACTAAAGCTACTGAAGCAACATTAGAGCTTCTGACACAAATTCTGTGTCTTCTTTTTCCAGATTACAGAGCAAAAGTTAAAAGAGAGCTATTGTATTCAATCGGGGTCCATATATTATATTTTTACAGCATCATATCTATATCAGTACGGATGGATCGTGTCTGGGGAAGCCATCACTACAGAGAACAGAAAGTCCACCAGAAGCCCATCGTATAGTGGATTTGGACGATCCTCAGCACTAATGGACTTCCTCAGACTGTACCTGGTAAATCAGCGAGTCAGCAGCGAAGTCCAGACATTTGGATTCAGCCAAGCTGTTCGGCTGCTGCCAGAAACGCGGCAACTGCCAGAAACCTGGTTACTGCACTTCAGCAGTTTATTTACAACAACAACAGTTTTGCCAGCGTTAGCTAACAACAACACATAAACACCTGAATGAAGCATATTTATTCGCTCAACCATGAGAAAAACATGATCATCCACAAACAAACTCCACAGCAGCCCAGCATTGCTCGTATGTCTAGACACAGATGGAGCAGTTTGGCTTGTTCCTGCTTTGATGAGACATGAGTGCTGATTTAGGTGTCATTTGATCTGTGGTTATCGTAAAGACAGATGAGAGAGAGAGAGAGCGCAGATGTGTCGAGAAGATCAGACACTGAGGAGCTATTTCCACAGACGACAGACGTGTTTTAACCTTTTTCAACATCTGGGATAGAATGAGCTTCAATCCAGCAAGTAATTTGATTTCAATCCATCCTAAATGCCTTTTGGAGGACTTTTGATTGGATACAGAAAGCCCATCATCTGATATGTTACTAATGATGTCACACAAAGTGGACTCATTTTCATTTGCACCAAAAGGAGATTGGCGGCACAAACTGTGAACTTATTCTGCTGTGCCAAACCGGGCTGGCACAGCGACACGATGGTCTGCTTTCAGGCTTGATTTGTGCTCAATCAGAAGTTTGTGCGACGTGTTTTCTAACCGCATTGCATAACAAGAAAAGTGTTTATGGTTGTTCTGCCTGGAAGTCTGTGAAGATAATGGCGCTTATTTACACTCTCTCCAATGTAAACGCCAGTTTGTTTCACATTGTTTTGTGTCTTTGCGTGTGTGTGTTGTGGCTTTTTATGCCTACCATCATGCCTTGTTCAATGTCTCTCTGGGGACAAATAAAACTGAAATCCAACATGCACTTCTGAAGAGGCAAACTATCAGCTTCAGGGACTTAAATGGCTTTGTATTTCATGCTGGCGACATGAAAAACACAGATTGAATTGCGTTACAAATGCTTAATGACTGATTATCTAGAAAATGTGTTTACTTGATGATTAAGTTTGTTGTACAGGCAGGAAGTGGAGCTATAAAAAGGGGGAGGAGGGTCCAGAGAGACTGCAGATGTACAGAGCCCAGATTTTTGAGCCAGACCACAACTAGAATATAACAATAGTTTTCTCCACAGGACTGTGAAATTTCTGGGATCAAATTGCAAATACATTCGGGACGGGTGGGGAGCAGATGAAGCCAAGAGAGTACAGTAAGAAAGAAGAGGAAAAATTTGTATTAGAAAATTAGCTAATACTGTAAACACACCCTTGGTGCAGGTTGTGGTTGTAACTTTAACACATGTATTCAGGCCAAAACAGCACAAACCAACAATCACTGTAAACTCACATTTTAGCCGATGTTAAAAAAGTCTCACTGTGTTTCCATCTGCGCCTCGAAAATACTTCGAAAATCCTCAGAGATTTCTGTCCTCAATCCCTGAAATGTGAATTAATTTTCCTCTGGGAGCGAGCGAAGCCGTGTGGACGTCTGCTTTACTGAGCCTGCAAAGCATCATCAATCCTGACAGATCTTTTCAATTTAACTGCTCTATTTGTCTTGCCTGTATGTTAGTCTTAGGTGACTCCCAGAAACAATATTTAAACTTTATAGCAACAACTCCCTCTACACAGAGCCTGCTTCTCTCTTAAGTGTACGAGTCCCAACATAAACTAATGCATAAGAAGTACGAGATGTTGCTACTGTAAGAAGTATCCTCTCAACATGTCATAATAATAATCTAATTTTTCTTAGACAATCCTTCTTTGTTGTTGAGTTTATTTAGCAGCACGTATGCTGCAATATCACTGCTGAACTGATTTAATTCAAACTCTGCTGCTCTCTGGCTGCTGCATCTCCAGCCTCCCACTGAGGACCTCATAGTGGACCTGGAAACCAATTAGACTTTATTGTGTTATCCTTTATAAAAGCCTTGTGTCTTCATTTCCACACTATAAACTTTTAAGGAGCAAAAAAAACTCCAACAGTTTTATAAGGTTGGGTTCTGCTGCGTTGTCTTTTTTTATTTCACCTTTCACATGAAAAGAGTCTGTTTAATGTGAAAGGTGAAATATGAGCATCTCTGCGGGTTCCCTTAACTCTCTGAAGTATCTTGGTCACAGTGAAGAAGCTCTACAAATCAATTCTACACTACTAACACCAAGAAATGAGATGTGAATTATTATTATGGTGTGAACATTAATTCTCTTGTACGTGTTCTGCAGCTCAGTTTGTGAACTTCCACACTAACACTTGCTACACGCCATCGGGGCACACACATCAAAGCGTTAAAACGAGAACAGTGTTTCATCTGAGATGTTAACCTGTCAAAGTAGAAAATATCCGGTTTAAGACACAGAAACTGGCTCGGACCAGTGACTGATCTGCGTGGATACGTTAAAATGCTACGATGTTGATAGAACAATGCAAAAAAAGTGAAATGAATGTTTGTTTGTTTTTTACCATTTTAAAGCACCCATTGTCTTATTTGACGAAAGAATCTCTTCCAAATAAAATGTACCAGTTATAACAACAACAATGCACTAAACCATTAACGCCTACTCTGGATTTCATATAGAAAGAGTAATATCCAGTTAAGATATTATATTACACATTTCACTCACACTCACACATTTCCAATTCATCTCGCCATTATACCGTATAATATAAAGGTTAAATGCATCCATGAAGGGATTATATTGAAAGATTGGTCTGAGTGATTCATTGGTTTAAACTGAACTACCCATCAGACATAAAGCAGTGAGGGTTGCATGGCCTGGATTGGCCTACAACCAAATAACACCGTGAAAGACATCATTCTTCACCGATACAACTTTTATGAGGATACAATCGCTCATATAAACAAAGTTAATTAATTCTATACCAAGAATATGAAATGGAGGGTCTGCCTGCAACTAAATGTGGACTCGGATGTAAACCGAGAAGGCTAAATACACACACACATTTCCTTAATACATTTGTTTTTCCATTCTTGTACTGTGAGATGTGAGAATAACCCCTGAGCAAAAATCTGGAGTTTATCATCTTCGTGTACAGATAAACTACCCTCAGCGTATTAAAAGTAACTTTTATAATCCCACTAATCTGCTGGGCTGTGCTACAAGGAAAAGTCCTGCTAGCTGTAATAATTTACCAAGTAAACATGGTTTTTAAAGGACGTTGGCCCTGCAGTTAACACACCAGAAACAATGTTGAAACAGTTACCTCCAATACTCTCAGAGGGTCATATTACCCAGCTGTGTCACCCTTGGGTGTTGCAAAAGAGCACGCACCTCTGGCCAGGAATAACATTTCTGAACCAAACCAAAATGAGCTCTGCTTGTAGGGCAATCACCGCTAATGTCCGTGAAAGGCATTCAGGGACTGGGCAGCTGAGAAAAACAAGTGATGAAGCATTTCATCAGCGTGCTATGAACACAGGCACGGCTGTCATAAAACAACACCTCAAACCAGCAAGAGATCGGATGTGACAAATTCAGACTCTGGGCTGTTTTCTTAGGGATTTGGTTAAAAATATTTATGTAAGACAACGCAAATTTGTTTCTTGACACACACACTAACAAGTCCCATATGATCCGAGCTCTTCATTGACTTCAAAGCTTTAATTAAATACATTAGGTCACTGTGCTTTGTGTAATGTAAATACAAGTATTAAAGTTGCATTAGCAGCACAGCGGTGATGTTAAATGACCTCTACTGGTCGCCAGAGGGAATTACAGTAATGAGTGATTTCCATCCAAATGTTTTTCAAAAAAAAAAAAAAAAAAAGCTTTCATGCAACTTCTTTATGCAAAACTTTAACCAGAGCCAGGCTAGGCTCTTTGCCTGTTTGACCTCAGCTAACTGGCTGCTGGCTGATGAGGATGAGGATGAGGATGAGGATGATACTGATCTTCTCCTCCATCTCTCAACAAGACAGTGAATTAGGATGTAAAGCACAACATGTTTAAGTAAACCTCAGACGTAAGAGACTGAGATCAGCAGTTTTTTATTAGCTCTATGCATTTCCTTCTGATATACTTCCCTTCTCACATCAGCCAAGCATGAGGATACTTTTGCTCTAATATTTAGATCTTTTTTCCTCAAGTTTTTTGTTAACACAAAGATTTGCAAAAGTCAAATTTAAAGTTGGAGAGCGCTCGGCAAAGCCGTACGAGTTCAGGGTGAAATATCCACAAGTGATGATAGAAAAAATGATTTTAATTAAAGGTTCTGCCACTAGCCTTTTCCAAGTTGTAATGACTTACCAGACTGTTGAAGGCCAGGAGCCGTGGCTGAAAGCTCCCAACAAAATGAAAAAGAAATTGCCCCACGAGGCAACCTTATTTCAACAATAAGCTATTTTTAAGGTCAATATTGAAGTTACTCGCAGAAATGGTGATGACAAGTGTTGGTCTGAGGATAAAATGTCAGACAACATAAAATAATATCAACTCAAGATCAGCTTACTCACTTTACTGTGTTATGACAAATATAATTTATTTTGCAGGCTGCTGTTTCCAAGGTGAGAGATGAACAGTCCAGCTTTCAACCTTTAATCAACTATGACAAGAAGACAAGTCCCAATTTAGAGACGTTGACATGATTGAAAGCCTCAGAAGAAGGAGACCTCGAGTTGAGATTGGTTTGTCATTCCTGTTCCCAAGAGTTAACTGTCAGGTGTGGCCTGATTTCACCCCTATTTTATTTTATTTTTTTTTTGAATTATTACCACATGGCAAACACGTGTTGACAAACCCAGTTCATAAATAACATGTAAAGTTCAGCTTCACAACTTCTGGCAGGATCAGTGGAGTTCATACTTTCACTTGCAACTAAATTACATATTTTGAAACGTGTTTACATTTTGCAAAGTCAGCAACAGTCCACTCGAATAGAAATGCTTTTGTTATTTTCTTCTCCTGATGTGAAATCGGGGTGAATGCACGCTGCCAGGCCAAACAAATATTTTAGGGTGAAACAAATCTTGGCTCGGTGTTGCCTCTCGCTCTTAGCGCCATGCTCCATCTCAGCACTTGAGCAAACAATCTGAGCATCTGGTAAAATAATCTGTGAGTCATTGCTATTGATCAACAACCTGATCAACCTCCCAGAGCTATTTGAAGGTAATTCTGTGCTTTACAGAACAGTAGAGATCTGGTTTATTGCAGTTGTAAAGGGCCACATGTATACAGTTAAATGGGGTAAATAACAAAATGAATTGCCTTTGAGCCCTGGATGCAAACACCTCTGTGCATCGGGAACGCTGGCCGATACCTGGGAGAATAAAAAACCCTGATTCTCCTGCACAAGCTGCATGTCAGTGATACCATGAGACTAAGGATTAAAACAAGCCTCCTCATCTGTTTGACTCCCAGTAAACCAGATTTCCACCCCCTGCGCAGCACTTTTCATTCCAGCTACATTACATAAATCAGTGCGCTGCAGAGGAGTGGAAAGGACGGGTCCCATAAGTAATAAGAGGGGAAAAAATATCACAGGGAACCATTTGGGTAAGAGTTCACTGCAGAAGTACAGCAGAATGTCCATTAATTGCCTTCCTCAAATCCTTGTTGCACAATAAAAACAAGTTATTGTGTAATCCAACGTACACTGTGTAAAATTAGATCTGAAATTAGAGCATTTCTTAGCACACGGTGGAAGTTTCTCCAAAGCTTTTTCCTTCTGTTCAGGGAACTTTTTCCTCATTTTATCACAAACTTTTGACATTTTGCTGTTTTATTATGCCATTACTGCACATCTTCCATCCACTAAAAACAGTTCATGTCTCAGCTGCAGCTCTACTCTGAAGTAAAACAGGGAACTGTTATATATATATATATTAAAAAAAAGTAGATTAAACGCTGCTATACTTAATTAATAATTAATAAGACCATTAAATCTGACGAATCCCGCGAGCTTTCATTTCTTAGATTAAAAAAAAAAAAAGGGGGGTCCAATGTGACCACAGAAGGATGAAAAGTGAATAAACTCACAGTAGAGTCCGGTAGAGTCACATCTGAAGAGCGCTCCTCACCGCCGTGTGTCCACTCATGGCTCGCGCTGGCTGCGCGCGGATCGTGCTCTTCCCTCTGTCCCCTCAGCGCGAGCTCACTGGCTCCATCAGCCCTGCAGCGCGCGCACACACAAACACAAACTTTTTTTTTTTTTTTTTTTGGATGGGGGGGGGTATTTATTTCTGTTTTTGTGTTATTAAAGAGCAGATGGGAGTCACAGAGCTCAGCCTCTGGAGGTGACCGACGAACTCACTGCTGCTTTTTATAAGTCTGAAGCCTCCTCATGCTGTTTCTCTGATGGGAGGGTCCGACACAACACGACTCTTTCTGACTGTCCTGGGGCAAAAAATACTGAGTCACACTGCAAAGATACAAGTCAGTGAAATGATTTTAAAAAAAAAACTGGTTTTGTTTAAAAGCTATAGACTCTTAAAACCAAATACTAAAAATGCAGATACAGGAGAGGAGATTTGATTCATGTTTATAACAAACGTCAGAGTGACTGATAACAGAAATATTAACAATTCAGAAAATTGTGTTGGTGCCAAAACTTCTGTCAATTAACTATAAAATAAGCAAATAATCATATTTGCCCCGGGGTCTTCTATAGGGGGCTAATACAGCCCTGTATCGTCATTACTTTTCAGACACAAATGCTGTGTTTTACTCTCCAGCATTTATTATTCTACTTATTTATTTATATTGGAGATTTAGACACTGCATACAGTATATGAAACGGGAGCAAAAATAATGTGCAGTTTCCATACATTGAACCACCCAGCAGTTTTAGTTTCGCCCCAGTTTCTAACAGTGAAATAAACGCTGAGTTAATGTTTTTGTATCATTCATGATCTAATTTAACGGGAGCATATAAAACATACAGCTTAAAATAACTTTGCAGACTACTTTGACGCCGTTTCTATCACCCAGAGCTTTCCTATCATTTCTAAAGTCAGATTTTTCTTTGTGATGTTGTCTAGAAGAATCCGGGTCAGTGTAAGGGTCAAAGGTTAGATTAGAGTAACTTGCATTATATTTGAAGTTAGGTTGAATAAAACTGTTACAAGGGCACATTTACAGCTACATATAAACGAATAGCTTCGACTTTCTAGTGACCGTCATGGAATTTCTCCCGTCTGTTTTTGCTATTTCACTCTGAACAGCTTACTTCAAACCGTAGTCTAAATGGCATGGCTGGAGTATTTCTAGAAAGATATACCCATGTCTCTATTCAATTTGATTCCCATCAATTCTATTTACTCGAACGCGGCTATGATGGACGGACTGAGCATGACTAATCTATGTTTTGAATCTCCCCTTATTGCAAAAATATTTTTCAGAAACTCCTCAAATCTTCTTGATCTTCAGAGTTGGATTGACAGTATTTTACTTGTTCTGTGTTCATGATACGCTCTCCTTCATTTTCCTACTGTACTCATGCTGAAATAAGTGCAGGTCAGACTGTGGAGCTCAGTTCAAAGCATGAGTAAACCACTAATCAAAGGTTTGACAATTGATTTCCAGTTCTTGCTCTTGTCCGCATATTGAAATGTCCTTGAGCAAGACATTAAACCTACAACTGTTCCAAATTTATGTGTCAGCCAAATATATATACATGATACACTGTTTTGTAATATTCCCGTGTAACAACTAACAGTGTCTATAGTGCTTAATAATGGGTTTGCATGGGTCCTCTTTCACTCTGTGGTATTTTTATTTCCAGTGGTATCCCTACAATTTTGTACTCAGTGTGTTTGTGGTGCCTTTTACTGACCATTGTCTGGTTTTTGGTCTGCAGATTTTCCTACGATACCTCTGTAACAGTCAGACCAGTGAAAAATTAATTAATGTTCAATATCTTGGTTTGCCCTGACATTTATAAAGTACAATGTGTACCGCGTGACAGCCTGTCAAATCCTCTGGCCATACCTCACATTGTTAAGAAAAAGTACATAAACAGAGCAGAGAAATCTTTCATCTGTGTATCTGATGGTCAGAGTTATATTTCTGATTCCCGAGATGATGCAAAGAGCTGTAAACAAGTCCTCTGGGATGCTGCGCAAAAACAAAACCAGATGTGCGAAAACAATTCACAAAAGAACATATTCTCCATGAAAAATTGTCAAGGGTTTCATCTCCTAACTAGATACAGAAAACAGCTGGTATTGGTCTCTTTTAGTTGCCATCGTGTCTCTTTCCCTCCTCAGGTGCAGTTAAGTTATTCAGAAATATTAAAAGGCATTTTTCACCGCAGACTTTCGGACTTGCCATAGCAGGAAAAGCACAGTTGTTATTAATAACATTAACAAAGGCTCTGTTCTATTCGAGTGTCTCCAGTTTGCACTGATGGTGCGACGGCGAAGCAGCGTGAACAATACCAGAGCCGTGAAGCTAAAAGCAATTCAACCGCCATTAACTATATTAGTCACACCTGTGCTCTTCCTACTGTGATATGTTGAAATGTCTCTGGTGAAAAAGGGGGATGAGGAAGATAAAACTCAAATGAACACAGAGAAACTCCATACGTGATGATGCAAACAACAGTAAAATGTAACATATATGCTCTCCACCATTAGTTTTCAATATAAAACTGTTTTTCTTTAATTAAAGGTTTTGTCTGTTATAAATTTGCAGACATTTGGACTCTATTATAGCGCAATGGGCCTCCAGCCACAGTGAGCGTAAATCAAACATAGCAATGAGCCATTATAGTATTATTAATAAAAAAGGGGAACAAGGCAAATAATTCATATTTTTTTAGAATAGAGGAACGGCAAGAATTAGTCAGTAAAAAAAAAAAATAAAATTAATCAGCAACTTTTTTGATGATAGCTCAATTCAGACATTTGCTGGTTCCAGTTTCCTTAGTGAAAGCATCTGCTGCTTTTCTTTGTTCAATTTGACAGTGACGCGAATATCTTTGGGATTTGGGCTGTTGACATTTTTCAGTCGAAGCAGTGAATCAAGATAATAAACAGTTATAAGTTACAATGCAAAGGCATTGTTGTGTGACTTTATCTTAGTCGTGCCTGTGATGAAGGCAACAAGCGAAGATAATAAAGTTGTTCTGTAAACTACAAGAGTTGACTCACAGCACTGCTGTACCTGTAGATTTAGGTTCACCTGCTACATAAATGTTCATCACTTGTCCATAATTTAGTGTGTCACAAACTACACAAATGGAGATTTGGGTTAGTCCTGAGTCCACACTGGGATTACATTATACATCCATTTGTGCCAGGTCGTGGGGGGCTGGAGTCGATCCCAGCTGACACCAGAAGAGGGTGGGGTCCATCCTAGACAGGACTCCAGTATATAGGCACATATAGAGACAAACCATTCATGCCTACAGTAATTTTAGAGTCAACCTCTAATGCAAGTGGGAGAAAGGTGGAATACGTACAGGCAAAGGGTTAAATCCAGAACTTTGTTGCTGTGAGGTAACAGTGCTAACCACTGTCCCACTGTGCCACCCTGGGTAACATCATGAATCGTGTTTTCCAATTAACACGATAACTTTTGTCCTAACTTTCCTTTTTCAACACTGGGTTTTTCTGTGAGTCCAATTTGTGAAAGTCTGTAGGTAAATGCGCATATATTCATAACAGTGGGTTAATATTAGGTATTGGGGTTTCAGTCAACTAAATCTTCTGATGCTGGCATAATACACTTCTTCATAATACAGCTGTTCTTCAATTTTATTCTGATCTTAATCACTGTCTATATCAATTAGTCACAAAGCAGCAATTCATCGTGGTCATTCATTTATTTTCAGAGCAACACTTCCCTCTCCTGGCTGAACGTGATAACATAGCAATGGTCTAGCACTTATTGTTAACTCATATTCAAATGCAGTGTTGTCAATAGCTGTTTTTATATGTTTAAGAGGGTATTATTTTGAGCTTGACAGCATCTGGGCCTAAAGACATCACAGCGACTTACAGCTCGCTGAACTGGAAAATGAAAATGAAAATCTACAGATACAGCTAGTTATTCGTAGTAAATTCACAGCTACAAATATGACTCATATTAACTTGATGAACAGACTTTTAAAGTCATTTTGATGTGTTTAATTTCTCAGCAGTTGCATGAGTTGCTAAAAGTCCAAAAATTGTGTAAATCTTTTTCAATTTCTTGGTTGCATTTGTGACTCCTTCACAATATATCTGATGAAGTATAAAATCTTAATATGTCTCATAGATTGAAATAATTAAGCTTACTATTGTTTGTTTGGGTTTTTTTTCCCGTCAAGCAAACTAAAACTATCACAATCCAGTTTGTTGTTTGTGAATTTACGTAAAACTATGTACAAATAATCACTAAATTATCTTTTCTTTCATTAATGTGTCAGCAATTTTAGCAAATCGTCACAACTGAAAAGCTGGAAACATGAAATGTCTGCATGGAATTAACATCATAATCATCAGATTTAGGAGTGAATTAATCAAGCGCATGTTACAGCTTTACTTAATTTATATAAAAGTCTTAATAAGAGTATACAAAGTTGGGAGATACATGGAGTGGAGTTTTTTTATTGCAATATAATAAAGTAAAGGAATAACTATTATACACTTACCTGATATCCTGCAGCATTTAAGTTTTAATGTTGTATAATGTTAATCAATCAATTTCGACAAAAACGTCTGTTCAGTTAAAATACATAAAATACACCTAAATGTGTAAAGTTGATTGTTTGGAGTAATTATATCGCTCCAAAAACAAATAAACAAACAAACAAAGATAAACACAAATCAACACAAAATCTCGAGAGGCTTTTTAGAGGCAGAACAAACCGATTTCAAAAACAACCGAGTGAGCTCGTTTAAGTCGACAGGCCGCACCGGGGCCGGCGGCACATACCTCAGTTGCCTGATCCCGCCCCGCCGGTCAGCTCCGTGATCCGAGTCAGGCGCTCCCCGTCCACCACTGCGCCATTGCCGGTTAGCATCGCGTTAGCTCGGTGGCTAGAAGAAAGCTAGCTGACTGCTAAAGGGGGCGAAGCGCTGCTGCTCCGAAAGGACGACCTAAGTAACGATCTCACAGATTTTACCCAAAGCAAGACATTTTACTCGTAAAGGTCGTGGTGAGTATTTTGTTCCCAGACATTTTTTCTTTTCTTTTTGGATTTTTTTTTAACTACGGTTTTTCTTTTTCTTTTTTTTTTTCTCCTTTTTTTTTTTTTTTTTTTTTTTTTTTTTGGTGGCTATTTTGCAAGTGGACAGATCGTGCTAATGTGCTGCTGGGCTGCTAGCGAGGTAGCTAGCTTAAGCTAACTCGGAGATGCTCATCCTCCTCAAAGACACGAACGCTGCTGCTTGTGGTTTTTAGCCAAAAAAATGAAAAATATACGACGTTTTGGATGCATTTAGCTGCAGTTTCACCCCCACCCCCGTCCATCCTCCCCCTTTCTCTTTTTAGCTTGATTTTTGTAGCGGTTTATTGTGAAGACTTTTCCTTGACGGGACTGATGTTGTTTTTGCTAACAGCTAACGGTCTCCTTTTGGTTTAGTAGTCGCTGCTTCTCCCTGATCAATAACTGATTACAGATTATCGACTGCACAGTTATTCAGAAATTTGCAGGTTTTGGAGGGTTTTTCTTTTATTTTTCTTTTGGAGGAGATGAACTGGTCTGAATGCTGGGTATTTTTGATGCCTTTTAAATGGTGGTCGGCTAACGTTAGCCAGCAGGCCCCGTGTTTCACGCTAAAGCCTGATGGTGGCGCTGTCGGGGCCCCTGCGGGTGTGTTGTGGATGGTTTAGGTAATTTTTTAAATAATCCCCAGACTTTGTTTCTCTGGTTTTCCGATGTGGAGTAGATTTTTCCAGTCTTTTTCTTTTTTTTTATTTTTTCTTCCTCTTTGATCAAGAGTGATTTTTTTTTTTTTTTTTTTCATTTTTTCCAGATTTTGGAAGTTTTGGACTTCAGTTTTGTAACTTAACGTTACAAATACACATTTTAACAATTAAACATTTGTCTATCTGAAAGAGTATGATGGCTGTTTATGTGTATCCAAATCAACCCACGCCTTCACATTCACTAGTAGGCCACATGGATCACCCACAGGCACCATTAAGCCTTTTCACAGGGAGCTAATGAATTTAAATAGCTTGGGGAATTTATCACCGCAGCACATACAGGCCAGCTTATCACCAGGCTTCTAAATTTAAAACGACCTTAAAAGCTACTGTAGGATCTAAATTTTACTCATAAAGGTCTTCTATAATTTCTCCTTTCCTGCTGTGGATAGTAACATTAGTCATTTGATTTTCTATGTGGCTGTGAGCTGTTGGGAAACATTATTTGTGTTTAAAAAAAAAAAAAAATCGTAAAGCTTTTCGAGTGGATTGTGTGCATGTAAAGAAAAACTTCACTTGCTTTTTCTACCACTCATCTTGGCCCTGTTTTCACTAATTATCTGAATTGGTTGAAATAATTGTTTGCCCTCTTTCTTCCCCTGCTTCTTCGTCATCGTTTGTCCGGTACGAACATGAAATTTAAATTTAATAGCGCTCTGTGGTATTAAAGGAGGCTAAAGGAGAAACCCTGATGATAATAAATAGTAGACCTATAAAATTATGTATTGAGTAAAACAAGATCCCTGTTCCTACCACTCAGTGTTTTCACATGTTCAGTGATAATTATCTTATTGGCATATGTAGTTTTCATATGTATAAGAAGGCAATCATTCCAACTTGTGTGTCACTCTGACCTGATATTACCTCGTGTAAAGAATATAACCGAGACTACCACAATCAGACGATCAATCGACAACACTTTCAGTTAACAATCTCAGTCATGTGGTCTCACCTGTTAAGTCACTGAAGGGCATTAATCAATTTTTCTCTCAGAATCAACTTATCTTACTTGTCTTTGATAAGTTGGTGTTGTGGAATTTCAGTTTGACATGTCGACATAAATTTAAATGACACACCCAGAGGTTAATGCTCTGGAATTTGTCATCAAAGGACCTCACAAACTCCCCTCAGACCAACAACCATGTTTCACACGAGCTCCACAAACAGATGTGTATGTGGACCAATCGGGGCATAGTTCTTGATTTCTGTTAATGTAATGGGCTTAGACCTTTTTGATTTGCCATACACTTTATCTAAACGAGATTAGCTATTGCACTTAAAAATGGCTCAGGTTGTAGTCCCAAAGTGGGTAGTTGTAGTTCAAGGAAACACACCCCTGTTGTCTCTCTTTCCTCATCACTGACTCTTGCATACACTTTCCAACCAGGTAAGATTTGGTACAAGATAACCCTGCTCAGTTTGACTGAGGTGTGTTTTCTGTCGCCTCAGTATAAATCGCGAGGGGCGAAGGTGAAGGTCGAGACACCAGCCCAACCAAACTGAACCCAGGCCACAGTGTCAAACATCAGACAGACGACAACCCTGCACACAGACGCTATGGAGTGAGTGATGAATGTTCATCCCCCTGTCAGCAGGGAGGGGGTGTGGTGTAATTGTTGATGCCACTACTGTTTTCATGTTTCCCTGTATAACAGCTCCTTTCCCGCTTCAAAATTCACACAATTCACAAACTATTTACTCCCATCCACCCTTGGCGCTACTGGAAAAGCAGTTACAAGCCCCGTTTATTCGATTCTGAGATTTAAACTGGTCAGATATGAAGTATCAAAGAGTCCGGAGTTTCCCCAGTGGAAACACAATATATTGATTAGACAGAAAATTGATCGGCAACTATTTTGGTGCCCAATTTCCAAACAAAACTGCTAAAACATACTTTAAAGTGAAAGTGGGATGTTTTGATCTAATAGGAAATATCTTTGTGGTATTTCGGGGTGTCGATTAGACAGAAAGAGACTTTTGACCCTGGAAAATAAAATTTTTAGTAGTCTACTCAGTTTATCAGAACTGTAACTTGTTCAATGCAGGAAATTGGCTGATTAATATACGGTGAAGATAAATTTGATGGGCTACTGTGTGAATGCAATAGCACAGGAATTGTCTCATCCTTCAGACCAATTCCCAGAAACTAGGCGCCCAACCCCAAACTTAATACACCCACAAAAGCACCAACAGACTTTAGGTTAGTATATATTGAGGTAGAATTGGATGTATTTTGTGTCGCCCACTGCTAAACCACAGGTGTACAAATCCTGATACACACAGTTACGTGGTTATCGTGCCATTTTCTGTCACTCAGGTGAGGTGATTATTTTGATTTGTGGCTTAGTGTCGTCACAAGGATTTGTCATGCTAATGCAGTGATGTGTAAGACGTGCCGCCTGGCTTGAAAACGTCTGAAGGACTATTTTTGTGGTAAAACAACTGAACGTTTTGAAAATGACTTGTTTGACTTGAATGTGTGTTGAATGTATCCCAACTTGTCCTTTTTATTTGTTTTAGTTTTTTTGTTTTTCATTTGTTATTTTTTTGGATAGAGCAGTAGTAAAAGGAATTTAGAAAGGATGCCATCACTTCACAAGGTCGTGACTGAAAGCAACTCTCTCTTACTTAAATCGAGTCTTTAAAACGAAACTTGCAAGACACTGAAGCTCAGTGAAGTTTTTGAATGCAATAAAATCTGTTGTTCAGATACTTTTTGATTAGGCTAATGCTAAACATGACCGACCTTTTCACTTAAAATATAATGAATGAGCTCAAGTGCTTTTGGTGCCAGTACTGGTATCACGCATACAGCATTTGTATGTAGATGTACAAGTTGTTGCAGACCTCTAATGAAGCAGGTGTAAATATTAGTAGCTTTCATTGACAGTTGACTATTTATTCAGCAGACATTATTTTTATTCTGGAAGAAAATTATACAGTAATTTTAAATTCTGAGGTTGTCTGAGAATTTCAAAGCATCAAAATAAGGACCAGTTTGGACGTATGCCTTTTGTTAGTAAAGCAAGGATGACCCATTCCTACAGTTTTCTCCTGTAGTCAGCAGCAGCTCATTTTGAATTAACTTTCTTGATTTGCCAGGGAACCCTCCTGATCCTGTGTGCTCTTGTCCTGGTTCTCTGACTCGACTGCTGGAGGTTTTCTAGTGTTCACACAAAGATAGCAGGAGTAGTTCAGAGGGGTCAATGTTATTAATTTGTGCAACTAAATGAGGGATTTGTGTCTGTCTTACCGCCAGTCGTTCATCCACTACCTCCAGCCTGATGGCCAGCAGCAACGTCACCAACAAGACCGACCCCCGCTCCCTCAACTCCAGGGTCTTCATTGGCAACCTCAACACCCTGCTGGTCACGAAGGCGGACGTCGAGGCCATCTTCTCCAAGTATGGCAAGATCGTGGGCTGCTCTGTACACAAGGGCTACGCCTTTGTTCAGTACGCCAACGAGAGGAACGCCCGGGCTGCCGTCACCGGAGAGGATGGGAGGATGATTGTTGGACAAGTTCTTGGTAAGGATCCAAGGAGGGAGATCCCATCAGGATAGATGTTTAGTTCCTTTTGTAATCAGGGGGTTGGAAACCACTGGGATTGAAAACAAGAGAGTCAAAACTGGAAAAAAAACGGCCTCTTTCATTTCATATAAATGTTTCAAGGCTACAACTGCGACATCAGTTTCTGATCAAGACGAACAAAATTAATCACCCCAGAAAAATAATTTTTCTACTTTTTTTTTTTTTATGTAACAGAAGTTAGAATAACTCGTGTTTAGGACCAAAGCTTTTCCAACAAATTAAATATTTAGAAATAACCACAGTCCAGTAGTGTTGGTGCTTCACTCTTCAACATTAATAAAATGATCTTGTTCCAATGGAACAACATAAAGTGCATGTCATCTTTGCACTGGAGGCTTCAAGTTAAGACATCGCCTTTCTGTAAATTGCAAATTGGACCATATATGGCTCTGTGCTGATACTTTGTCACTTACACCAGATGAATATGAAAAGTCTTGAAGTGTCAAACTCTGCACAGGGAAGTGATCGATGAGAGTCTGGCACTTAAAGCAACTTGATCTGTTGTCCTTGGCATCACCTACTTAACCATCTGTGGCATGTTTGTTTTGTTTTTTTCTTCCTCTTCCCCTCAGACATCAATCTGGCCGGAGAACCTAAACCACACAGGTCAAAAACCACCAAACGCTCAGCTGGAGACATGTACAGGTTAGTTAATGATCCTGCACTAACACTAACACAGGCAAGCAAATCAAGGAACGCTTTGGCCAGAAAATTACACCAGAAGTGAAAATAAATCGGAAGCTCACCTGATGTGAGACAACAAGACACAGATAATACAGAAGCTCAATCTTCTCGTAATGTTCCCATTGAAACTCCTTTTTTTTTTTGTTTTCTTTCTTTAGCAGCAGTTCCTCATTTGACCTCGACTATGACTTTCAAAGAGATTACTATGACAGGTAAATAAAAGTTTGTCGATAGAAAAGATTACACAACACTCACATTCAACAGTTTTGTGTTTTCATCACATTTTTCTGACACAGTTCTAATTTTGTTGAATGAAAACCTCCATATTCAGTTATTCTCTTTCATTTGTATTTGTGTCGCTCATGTGCTTGATGCCAGAATGTACTCCTACCCATCCCGCGTCCCCGCTCCCCCACCCCCGTTGTCACGGGCCGTGATTCCGTCCAAGCGCCCCCGGGTCAGCCTCAGCGGAGGAAGCAGCCGGCGAACTAAGAGCAGCTTCTCTTCTTCCTCAAAGAGCAGCCAGAGAAATTCATCATCCAGAACGAGTGAGTGTCTCCCACTTCCTCGTGAAATTAGATTTTGTGACAGCAGCACAAACAGTGCACCACACTGCAGTACTTTAAAAAAAAAAAAAAAAAAAAAAGACACTAAGAGCTCAGGAAAATCTAAAAAGACTATTTGTGTGAAAAGTCAGCAGGGTTAATGCACATGTGATAAAGGAAATTGCGGTCCTGTTGTACTGAGGGGCTACAGCCTGAGGGAAAGTTGCAGTGGAGTGCTCAGATCACCATACCAGGCAATCATGCATAATGTTAGGACAGAATTTGATAAATCACATTAAAAATGTCCTCAAACCTCTTTAGCCCAGCTCAGTTTAAGCTTATCTTCACTGAACAGTACTGTGTTTCAATGTGCAAATAGAGATTATTTTTATTATTTTGCCTTAGTTTCTCACCCAGATGTATAAACAACACTCAGTCTCTCTCCATTCTCTCCGCAGTGAAAGTGGACGAACTGCAGACCATCAAGCGGGAGTTGACCCAAATCAAAAGCAAAGTGGACGACCTGCTGGAGAGCCTGGAGCGCATGGAAAAGGACCACAGCAAGAAGTCGGGTATGGGTTTTATTATCTGAGAGTCAAAATCCTTCTTTTTGCATTTAAACTCATAAAAGATGTAAAAGTATTAAACTAGATGGGTAATAAACAGAAAATTTAAGGTTTCAATGATTTGTTTCACAACAAGCAGAAAGTCTTTAAACACACCCTGAATATCAGAGACGGAACAAATGTTTTCTTCATATGACCTAATTTATTATTATAGATGATTTCTCTAACTGTGTAACCGTGTTTGGCAGAAGCTAAGAGCATAAAAACGGAGCCAGGAGAGGTGACCTCACCACCACACACGAGCAACAAGAAGGACGATGGGCTGAAGAGGGAGCGGGAGAGCCAGGAGCTGAACGATTCGGACGAGGACGATGATGAAGAGGAGGGAGACCTACTGGAGGAGGAAGAGGTGAGCCTCCGACATCCGGAGAGGGTTATTTGTTCCAGTTAATCTAATGTTAAACAGGAGCAGTTTAAATGAAACAAGAAACATCACAGCAGACTAAGAGGTTAATGAGTTAACAAGTCTTTAGACTAGATTTAAAAATGGAGATGGACGGAGCAGATGTCTGATGGCACCTTGATTCCAACAGAAGTAATCAGCAAGGACTTGAATTAATTTCTGAAGTCAATAAGGAGCTGGAGGAGGGGCCCCAAACTGCCTTTTCCTGCAATAGCATCTCTAAAGTTCGGTTCATTAAACCTGCTGCAGTGCCACCAGCTTACGTTAATGGATGTGTCTGATACCAAACTGTGCAGGTGAAGAGTCAAGAGAGGGAGGATGATGATGAGGAGGATGAAGAGGAAGAAGGAGAGCACGTGGAAGGTGACGACGATGCTGACAGTGTCAACGGTGAAGAGGACTCATAGGCTCAGACCACGAGGACGTGTGCAGCGTACACACAGCTTCCAGTAGGAACTCGGACTCTGTTTTATCACCCATATTGTAGATACAAGAAGCAAATGTGCGCATGCATGCACACACAGACACACACGCACACACACATGCGCGCGCACACACACACACACACACACACACACACACACACGCACGCACACAAACAAAAAGCATGGTGCACCCACAATGTTGTTCCATTGTCCCTAAAGCCGATGATTAATTTTTGTTTACTTTGGAAAGTGTCCAGTATCACTGTAACATGATTATTAGCTGTAGGTTTCAGTTTGTGTTTTTACTGCGCTGTTACTTGTCTTCAGGAGATGGCGGAAACATGGACTGTGAATGTTCTCAGAGACAACAACTCGACGGACATGTCTTAATGTGAGGACAGAAATTCAGCTAAAAAAATACAGTTTTTAGGCTCAATGTGTTGTTTTCCCTCATCAGTGAATTTGTTTGACCCTGCGTGTCTGTACGTTAATGTCGGTTTTTTATACTATTCAGTTTAAGTTTAACTGTAAAGGAATAAATTGCAATAAAATATTAAAATTGTATGCACCCTTATGTTTCTATTTTCCACAAACTACATTAAAGATTAAATTGCATTAACTACTAAAATATCTTTTCTGAGGAGAAAAGATCACTTTCTTTTATATAGGGGGGTGTGAAATTTCTGAGAAATGGAGGGGGGGAGTTAGATGTAAAGTTTTAATTTCAACATTTGTTTATGTGGGACATTTTTAATGGGTTCAAAGTTTTTGGCCCAACCGTTTAAGACAGATGGAGCCAATCCAGGAGGGAGGAGACTTGAGACAAGACGAATGTGATCTGAAGACGGCTGGATCAGCTGCGACTGCTGTCAGCATCTACTGTAGACTTATTGACATGTCATTCATGTGTTGGACCTCTTTCAACTTTTTCAACATAAACAAAATTTCAGTCTGACACATGGAAAAATGTGATTGTATGTTGCAGCTGTGACGCCAATGCAGCAGTGAAAACTTTGCCAAATTATTTAGAACTGCGTCAGCGGCCATTCCTGACATGGTAGGCATTTAAAGGACTGTTTTTTCAAACTAAAAAATGCCCCCAACTCACCCACCCCACAAGAGTAGTCAAATTCTTTTGAAGAGAAAGAGCAAATATTAAAAACCCAAAACTTCATCATTTATAGCCTAACAAACCACTATCTGCTGTAAATATCAGATGTCTTTCTCTCTCATCTGTTTATTTCCGACATTTCAGACAAAAGCTTTCACGTGTCATTTTAGCTGCATTATAGAAGTCGCTTCAAAGCTTGAATTTTAATCAAACAATGTTCATTGAACTTCAGTTGAGCTTTATGGCCTACGGGGTCTGAAGAACCAGCCCAAACCTGTCAGACCAAAGTCTGTAGATTTGTAATTGGAGACACTGTTTCTGATTAAACTTTTGAGCTGCAGCCGTAAGTACACGAAATTTGCAAAAGATGTGTATTTAGAAATATATAGAGAGGGTAAGGTTAAAAAAAATTGGTACTGTTGCTCTTCTGTCAGATAATGCACCACTTCTTCAATTATAAATGCTTTGGTATGTATCTATGTTTGGGGTGCTTGTGCTGCTGGAGGACATGAGCTTTGCTGAAGACCCAGGTTTCTGACACTTTGTTCCATATTTCCAATTCTTAATATGCTCTGAAGTCATCAGATTTCACGAGTGCCATTCACACAAGCAGCAAAACCACCGCAAAACATCTGAACTTCCATCATGTCTGACTGTCAGAGCGCCGACACCTCATTTTTGTTTGAATATGTTGCTATGAAGAAAGACGAGCAGTCTAATATTACAGTAGAGATTGTTTAAGATCATTTTTTGTTTATCAGCTTTTGTTTTTGTGATACTTCAATTTAAACTAAAGTAATAAACACCTGAATTCCAACACATTTTTAATTACAATGATTTTCTTGGTGGAGGAGTTGAATATTATCTGACAGAATAGTAAAAGTATATATTGTTTGTTAGTAGTCTTTACTATTCCAGATAGACCTGATGTATCCACGCACACCAGATATGTCAACCAACATACACCCATGAATGTTTAGTCACACTATGTTCAGTTACAGAACAGGTGTGAAGTTGATCCTATCGTGGTGACCAAATCTGAATGGGAATAGACGGATAAACCGCTCCGAAATTCCAAACGGTCCCTGCGGTAGTTACAGTCGGTATCTACATGACCATTTTCTCCACAAGGTCAAGAGCAGCCCCGCTGCTAAATCTGATAACAATGACCTGAGAATAAATGGAAATTCGTAGAAACTAAAGTAGTTGAAGTACATGTTTAAAAGATTCCTGCCTCCCTCTCCCAACGATAAAACATTCATTAGCCAACCGAGCAACAAACAAGCCATCTTGGTGTTTCTTTCAGAACCAGTGGATGACGTTTTTGAAGAACATGGAGCTGAGGAGGAGTGACGGATCAATCTGACCTGGACTTCACCCTCTCCTGATTTAAGGCAGGTCATGCTTTGTGGTCCGCCAATCACAAGTAGCCACGCCCAGATCCATACACTACATCATGGTGGACTTTACTTAAAAACATCTTGTTAACATCATGTTGTATTGAAGACGTCACACTACAGACTGAGACTCTAAACTCATCAGGAGAACCTTTACTCAGCTAATAAATCAAGTCAGAAGTCGGGACATTCCCCACATAGACTTCAGGACAATCTGACCACTTAAGGCTTCGGCTCTTAAGCATTTACGTCACTTGACAGTCACGTCTACGTCCAGCTTCAGACAGTCTGGTGCAAACAGGAGCACTTAGACCACCGTAAAGAATCTAAACCAGCACCCCCCTCTGTTAAGAAACATTTCATGCATATTTGCTATGTTGTTGTGTTATTATTGATATCTTTGGGCTGCAACTAACAATTATTTTCAGAATGTATTAATAAGAGATTAATATCTATTATTCCTAAACCTGGAAATGATTCCCCATCATTCGTTGCCTGATTTGTGACCACTGGTGCCCTCAGTAAACAGGTCAAAGATGAAAAAGGATTCAGGAGATTAAATCGTAGTTTCATCTTTATTCATTTCCAGGTTGCGTGACATTTTCCCTTCAACAAGTCACAGTACATTTACATCGAAATATCCAAACTGGTTTGACTTCAGTTTCATGATTTGGCTCCACTGAAGCTCAGTTGGGATTTAACACCAAGTTGATCAGCCTTGTTGGGCTGAAAGTGTGCAGACAGTATTTGCAGACACTCTGTATGGTAAAGTTTTTGCAACAATATTGTCTACAATATTTTTATATAATTCTCTGGCAAAAAAATTAAACCATTTGGTCTCTGATACCACAGTAAGTGTTTGCAAATGTCATCTGAACATCGATTTCTAATTTCTATACATCCTCTTTTTTTTTTTTCCCTTGTTGTCTTTACGTTGTCCGAGTCAAATCCCAAGTATGTTTACACATACCTGGCAATGAAACTATTTCTGATTCTGATCACTTTGAGTTGCATCTAAAGCTAAAAACTACATTTCAGGTACAAATACAGTGTAAAAGACATATATAATATTTTTTATAAATCATTAACACAATCTCATGTCCACAGCAATTTTGGGCCCGAAATGGACCCGACAATTTTCAGAATGGACAAACTTGATCCGAGGGAGGAGCCTGAGAATTGATCCTGAGAATAACCAGACCTGAACAAAAATAAGAACAGGAAAAAAAACCCAAAACAAAAAAAAAGAAAAAAAGAAAAAAAAAAGAAAGAGCAGCAAAAGATTCCCTGCAGACCTTCCTGGGTGTGATGAGGACTCTATTACATGGCCACTCAGCACTCAAAACTAAATTTAAACTGAATCCAGACCTAGTTTGTTGACACTCTGCTCCTCTGTGCGCAAAAATCTAGCACAGATGCCTTCACTGTGTCAAAGACTTGGCTTCCTCAGGCTCTCAGTTTGACGGACAGCGTGAGGACGCTCAGCAGGAGAAGCACAGCT
Source organism: Remorina albescens (assembly GCA_034769265.1). NCBI lineage: Eukaryota > Metazoa > Chordata > Actinopteri > Carangiformes > Echeneidae > Remorina > Remorina albescens. The sequence goes on along the minus strand of CM068478.1, from coordinate 3,910,492 downwards.
GGTGTGGAAAGAGAGACAAGAAACATTTATCAGAAAATTGTTCGTCCATTCAGCAGAAATGTTCACCAAGAAACTAAAATCATATCCTCAGTGTCTGCTGGTATAAAGACATTTTATATGTCGGAGTTTCCTACGTTTGCCCCACTTCAGTGAAGGTAATACAGTTTAAGGTGCTCAGACTTAACAGGTAAATATTATGTTTCCCCACATTTGGTATAAGCTTAATGTATCATCTCCTCATAATTTGATATAAATTATGAAGAAAATAAGGAAAAACTACCGTTATCCGGTACATGCTGGCTACATTCAAGTCAACATCTACAGATTTCCAAAATAAAAACACAGGAATTTTGAAATATAGCAGTATTATTTTTCTTTGTGTTTAAACTCAAATTCTGAGTAAAGCTGAGTTTGAGAGTTGGTTACCATGAGGCTGATAGACACTGCTGGCTCCTGACGGCATAGTTGTGCTGGCGGTCGTGCTGGCGGTCGTGCTGGCGGTCGTGCTGGCGGTCGTGTTGGCGGTCGTGTTGGCGGTCGTGTTGGCGGTCGTGTTGGCGGTCGTGTTGGCGGTCGTTGGTGCCATTGTGGTATCGATGGTGAATGTTATGGCGGTAAGATTCATGAGGTCAGAAGTCAGGATGATGTCGAAGACCTCAAACCCTTAAGAATAAAGCCAGAAGTAAGAACGCAGGAACATTAAGGCCGGACCTCACTGACAGTAAGCGGGACACTAAGAGTTTTGATTAGAGGGAGCATCGAATTCAGCCAAATAGTAATGTAGTCAAAGGTCGTTTGTCTATAATGACTGAGGGAAATGTTCAAAATCAGTCAGGATGTTATCGGTGTAACGGCAGACGCAGGATATCTGTTTTAAGAGTCCAGTTTGCTGCATGTGTGTTTTTCCACTTACTCCCTCTTTCACTAATGCCTTTCCCCAGAAACACGGCGAATTCGGTGGTATCGTTGATTTTAAGGCTGTTGGCGTTCACATCGGGGATGTCAAACTCACACTGGATCAAGTTGCCTTCGTAAGTTCCTCGGATTTCACTCGCCACCTGAGAAAAAGACATGAAGTTGAAATAAGACAATGGAAGGTAAAACATGCAGCTGGAGTCTGATTGGCCCCCACTATCAGCAAAAACACAGGTTGAACACCACGTGTAGACACTTTCCTGTGAAAGCAGGAAAATTTGTATTGACCATTTTCAAATTTAACAGAGGTGCCTTTATTAAGGATTGTTATAGATATATTTAGCCCACGTCTCACTTCCCTCTCTGTAAATAAATAAAGAATAATCTGGTATGTTTTTTTTCCATAAAGGTCGTATCTGAGACGAAAACCAATTTCAATTGGTGTTTGCAGGGAATTTACTGTATAACGCAGTTTAAAAAAAAAAAAAAAAAAAGCTTTTTCAAATCAGTTTGACATCTAATCAATAATTTCAAACTGAAGGAAAAAAATACCTTAGCTGATAAAAAGGAAAATGACATGGATCATATTATATGCTTTAAACGCCAACTACAAATTTGTGACAACTATATCATAACACTTGCACTCTCACATGATTAAGTCAAGTGTTAATACTTTCTGCTCATCCTCCATTTCATATAAAAAGGAGTCATTTACAATGTCCTTTGTTTTTTTGCCATTTGGTGTATCAGACAGTAATGTCCTCACCTCCATATTTGGAGTGAGATTCCCATTTTCGCTTCTGAGAAATGTGAGGAAGTCTGTAGTGTTGGAGCCGCTCGGAATGCAGAGGTAAAGAAAGGCCGATCCCTGTGGAAAAAAAGGTGGTGGAAATGTTCCTTTTAGCATGTGAAAACAAAAAGCAAATAGAAATTGAATCAAGTATCTGTTCTAAGGCGGTAAATAAGTAAATTGTCCACACAATGGTCTAGTTTCCAGTTCTTCCTGTTTTGTGATGATCAAAGTCTTTAGAGTTAATCTGCATATTTCTTTTAGCTGCTTCGTTGTTTGCAGTGTCCTCAGATATTTGTTCGTGACAAATTCTGACATTTCTTGAAAGACATTTGCATTTATTTGTTTTGGTTTGTTGCCTTAGTCAGATGAGAACACTGAATATGGATGAAAACCAACTATGTCAACTTACAGACAGCCAGTTGTGCCCCATTGTAAAAAATACTTCGGATATCATACAGCTTGAACTAAAACACCAATAGTTAACCACAATACCAGAAAAAGCACTTAATATGTTTTGTCTGCAATAGTTGTTACATCTTGGTAGCGTCTACATTAATCTGCTGGTTGATCGTGTCGTTAATGATTGACCAAGTTTGCGAACACTTTGAATGTCATTAGTACCTGAAAATAAATCTAAATCCTCAGACCTCTGGATATAATCCCGCTTATCCAACCCAGTTTTCCGTTTTTGACACAAGCTTCTTTAGCCTTGGTGAATATTTGGACCAATAGCGGCGCATACTATTAGGCAAACCAGGAATTCGACTGGAACCCCGGGCCCCATACAAGGCCCTTTGGGGCCCCAAAAATGCTCTCCCCTCTGTGTATTCAGATAGATGCAGGGGCCCCCAAATGACTGTTCGCCTGGAGCCCCCAAATGGCTAAGGTCACCACTGATTTGGACAGTTACATGAGTTGTTTTATTGTGTTCATTTCACATTTGTGGAATATTAAAGGCTTCCAAATGACCTTGAGTGAGGTAGCTTCAGCTATTAGCGTCATTTTTTCTGGTTTATCAGTGAAGCAAACTGTGAAATGTTAACACCTTATCTTTTCTTCTCAAGCTAATGGCTGCAGGCTGTTATATTTCATAGATGAGTCACAATTTGAAGAGACTGAAGTCTGTTTGAAACATGGCCTGTTTGCTCCCAGTACAGCAGAGCATCATGTAACATAATGGACTGTTTGGATAAATAGGCACTATATTCGCCATTAACCTGTAAACTGGAGCATCATAAAACTCTGTCTTATTTATTTTAACCACACGTCAACTGAGCTCAACTTCCTGGCAGAGATGTTTGACCTTAACACACAATCGCTGCGCAGACAGAAAGTTCCCCTTAAGGACCAAAAAGCTTTCATGTTCTTCAGGGGATTTAGCCTGTGATGTTGGACTATCACATTGTCAGGCCTCTATTAATTAAAAATATTAGAATAAACCTTAATTTAAATCTTAATAAAATGCAACCACCTTCTGAAGAAGGTCTGAGCAATGTCACACTTTACTTTTGATTATTTGTGCTGCACTTCTAAATTATTATTTACTTACAACTTTTATTTGATTTGGCATCGTGTCTACAGAGCTTTTAATGTCTTAAATTGTTTTCATTGTTCGTCTTCCATGTTTTTATTAAGGCAGCAAAAAATAAACGGTTATTCATTTTGAAAGTCTGTCATTAAATCATGTCACATAATAGTTTGGTGTATTTTACCGAAAGTAGGTCCTTGGTGACTCCCACTCCAATGTAGCCATTGGAGTTTCCACTTATTTCGAAGGACAGGGTGGTGCTGTCGGACGCCACAATGGACAAAAAGTTGCAGACTCCGCTTCCTGCAGGGTCGCATCCAGGTGGTCCCGCCAGGCACAGTTTGGTGATTCCACAACCATCCCGAGTGACGTTCACCTGGTGGACATATAAAACACACACTAACACAACTTGCAAAAGCAAGTATACCATGTTCAATAATTATCGTTTCCACCGAGTTCTCCGGTTGAGCTACAACGCCTCCATCCCCCATATTAAAAACACATTCTTTCAAACCAGTGACTTTGAAAGGTGTTTTTCTGCACCTAAAGCAGTGAGGACTGTTATCAGTTATTCTAGCTGAATGATGTTCCTAATGTTACAATAATCAACTTTCTCATTTTGCCTAAAATTAAACAAATTTCAAAACTGTGAAAATGGTTAAGTATCTATTACAGTTGTGTATTTAACACACACACACACACACACACACACACACACACACACACACACACACACACACACACACACACCAATAAGGCTTGTTTAGATTGAGAAAATAAAGTGAATGGAAACCAACCGTTGCATTAGAAAACGACAAAATATCCATTCCTTGGACGCTTGATACCACAAAAACCACAGCGACCAGCAGGATTGCACTTTGTTCCATTTCTACCAGGGAAAAAAAAACAAAAACAAAAAAAAAAAAAAAAAAAGGAAAGGAAAAATAAGTTATCACGTTATATTAACACATTCAAAAACTTTACATTTTCATTTTTCTTTTCAAACATTCAGGATGTTTAAATCTGTGGAAACTTAATATCATTAATTCATCTAAATGAAAAAGTGGACATAAAGAACCATTTTTTAAAATTTGTTTGCTACAAATTTGATTTATAAAACTTTAGAAAATTACCAAATGAAATTTCCTGATTCTCTCACTTCAACAGGGCAAGATTTCAGATTAATACATAAAACTATAGAGGCTTTTTCATGAAAAGGTAATCTCTATTAAAAAAAAACAAACAAACAAACATGAAAATGACATAATTATAGTGTGTTGTATATCGTTTATATTCCACATATAAGTACATAGAACATCTCTTTCTTTTAAAAAAAGGTCAACAAATTTTAGCATTTAAAAATTAAACCATTTCAGTCATTAAAAAATAAATAAATAAAAAAAAAAAAAAAATCAGGGTTCAATTGACACATTAAATAGAAAATTAGGCCGGACATAAATCATTTTCTACAGTCTAAAAGTAAATTTGCCATCACTTGAATTTATTAAATCAAGCTAAATAAACTATATGAAATCATAAAAAAAAGTACAATAAAACTGTTAAAATAAGTATTGATGATAAATATCGTTTGATGACGTTTTGAGAGACTTACCTTTGGTGTAAAAGTCGAAGGCTGAGTTGTTTGTCAGGCTGTTTTTGCTGAGCGTTGATCCAAAAGTTCTCGCTCTGCTGCTGATTCAGCCACTGGAGCTGATGCAGGACGAGATGGCTTTTGGCAGCATCCTGAGGAAGGTGTGGCCTGGGAGGAATTCACCTGGCCCCCCTGTACATTATGTACAGTACCGCTCAGAAGGAGTTGGGATCTTTGGCAGGTGTCATGTGGCCCGAGAGCTCCAATGTTTTATTAAGATAATTAAGTCTTCACTGTACATTTGCCTGTCCTGTTGCAATGTGACATTCCTTTGAGTCATCTAGCCTATTAGACATTTTTCTTTGTCCCCATTCCGGCTGCCATGAACTGAACGTACAGACAAGAACATAAACATAACGAAATGACTTTATGATCTCACACGAAAATATCAGCAACCTCAGTCACCCCTGAGAAAGAGCTGCAGACTCAGTGAGAAAAACTACTGCACATGTGTAGATCACTTGCAGTAGTTTTTACAATGTTCTCAGTGAATCTGGGAGAGCTGGATTCTTGAAAAGGTTTCATCTCATCCAAGGAAGTGAAACCTCTTAAAGATCCAAATGATGATAAAGCCCAAAATGATGGAATGAGTTCAAACTAATTAGAAGTAAGGAAACATTTTGGTAAAATGTAAAAAAAATAAATAAATTAAATAAAAAGGAGGAAAAAAACCCCTCTAAGTGGTAGACCGTTTTTTAAAAAAGGTAATTTTTCCCCATTTATGTTTGTGATGTGTGTTTTGTGAAAACAGGCTTGTGGCATCAAACGTTGTTCACACTGCACATCATAATCCTACACAGTCATCACAAAGAGTACAGTACAGGGCCGGACAGTGTCATTTAATTCATCAGCTTCATTTAAATAAATATTAGCTGAGTGAGGTGAGCAGCTCTTAAACGCTCTCTGCTTCTCCCCACTGGTGACCAGTTTATTGATCCACAGCAAACCTCAAATCTTCTGTCATATTTTAAAAACCCCAGGTTTTTGTTTTTCTGTTTAGCAGACAATAGTTATTATTGTATGTATGTCAAGTCTCTAAAAAACAAAAAAAAACAAAAAAAAAAGTCTCATGTCTCTTCTGGTTGTAATGAGCGTTCTATCATCTAGTGTAATGGTAACGTGATAAACCTGTAACATTAACGTTACGTGGTCAACAATAAACCTGTAACACAAACCTGTTTCTGTTTAACGTTACCCAGTAGATGGTGGCAGCCGAACGTAACGTTACCCGTCCATTTTTTCACGTCATGTCAACGCCACTCAATGCAAACTAACTCTCACTCATCTTTTCAGATATTCACTTACAAAGCTAGTAGCAAACTAAGTTAACGTTACATAGCTGATGCTAAGCTAAACATGTTTGCTAACCGTCCAGATGCGCTAATGTGACTGAACGTAAGTTACAAATCCGGGTGAGTTTTCAGGTAGTTGATCCAGCGTTCTTAATTTTGGTACCACAGACTTTGCAGTCTGCGCTTCTTTTGTTGAGGCCATCTTTTTTTAAAGTTTTTATAACCAAACGTAATTACAAAGCGTAACGTTACAGAAGCAGCTGCAGGTGTGCCGGTCGCCATAGTTAACGTCATCTGAGGTACGAGTGCGTGAGGCGCGCACCCGATGCCTAATGTGGTCATCACCGTGACAAAATGGAGGTGGTGACATTAAGCTCGTCAGACGTTTCAACGTTTCCAAAATGTTAATACGACAGAAAAAAAGAAAAACATGATGATTGTTCACGAGTCGCAAACTCGAGTCCCCATCTCTGGTTAACACACGCTCCCAGTTAATTAGGGATGCAACAATATTCAATATTTTATTGAACCGTTCAATACACAAAGACAAACAACAGTATTTCGGTACGTTTCGGCTCGTCACAAGACTTTATCAAAACTTGGTACAGCGCATGCTGAGCGGTTAGATCCACTCGGATCAGCACCTGCCCTGGCCGTGCTGCCTTCAGAGCCAATCAGAAGTCCCCGAATTTCCCAGGAGCCAATCAGCGCTCGGCATGCAAATATTGGAAAAGAGAGTGGAGCGTAAACGTTGAGCAAAAATGGCGCGTGACCGAGACTCAGAAAAAAAGAACACTTGAAGAGTCCGCGGTGTGAGATCATTTTGGACTTAGCGTCGACTACGATGACAACGGAAAAATGACGGTCGCCACTCCTTCAAACAAAAACAAAAATATCCCAGGACCCCTTCATCGAACCTCAGGACAAGACGCAAATTACAAACGAGATTAAAAAAAAAAAAATGTGGAGAGGAGCGAAGCCCTGAAGAATCATCACCTCCAGGCTCATCTCACCCTCTCTGATGGAACATCACATCACAGTTAGATCTCCTTTTTTTTTTCCCCCAGACTGAGTCTCTGCTCCAACATTTCATGCTCCCTTTGCAACAGCAGCAACTCCTCCTGCTGTTCAAAGGGTGGACCAACACTGAGCTGAAGGACCAGCAGCCTCAATATCTCCAGCTTTACCAGGAAAAACCCCTCCAGCTCACACAAGTCTGCGTCGTGGTGACCTACAACTTTCAACAACTGCTCTTTTGTCCAGACGTCGAAAAAAAATCCTTCTGATGGAGTCTCAGAAAAATCCTCAACCAGAGTCATTTTATCAACCAGCCCAAAGCACAGCAGCAGATGGGAGCGTTCCCTCTGTCCGCCCAAACAAAACTAAAATAACTCACCTCCAGCCTTCATGAGGTTGACTGCACCAAGTGATCGCCGGCCTGAAGAATCTGTCACACAGGTCTTCAAATCCACACCCCACCTTCTCCATGTTCGACCAAACAAAGCCATTAACTCACCCAGGTGTTTCCTCTCAGGCCCTGCAGAACGGCCCAGGAAACCCCAACAATCAATCACACCTGGAGGCCTTCGGCACCACAAAGAGCCGCTGATTAAATGTCCACAAACGAGACAACCAGAACAGAGACAGCTAATGGAGGGTAACAAAAGAAGATAAAGGAATAAAGTATCTGTATGGGGTTCCTTTATAAAGTCATTTAAACTGACCCCAAAAAAGGCAATGCACAAAAAAACAACAAAAAAAAAAAACGACACAAACAGTCCAACAACTGTAAAAAAAAAAAAAAAAAAGACAAACGTTTTAGTTTAAAATTCAGAGAGACGCTCTTTGTTTTGTTGAGTGATAATTTATTAGTCCTATAAGAAACTAGCACCGTTAAAAAAAAAAAAAAAAAAAAGACAGTTTACCCAAGTAAAAAAACGTACAGTTACAAATAAAATTTAAATGTTGATCCCGGGCAAAAGACAACCCTTCCCCCCCAAAAAAGACCTTAGTAGTGGTCCTGTCTGATGTTAAACCTGAGGAAACAGGTTAAAGTGCTCAGAGCCAAAATCTGTGACACACCATTTTAATAAAAATAACAGAGACCCTGCTGAATTCATCACAGAGGAGTGTGTGTAGTACCAGAAATATAAAAACTTATAAAGACAGCCGCACTGAACATTATGGCCCGTAACCACAACTCCACGAAACAACACAATAAATACACAGTCTATAATAAAAGGCACAATCAGGACTCACACCATCCTGTTTTACCCTGAAACACCAGGAATATAAAGTAACATGGATCAGAAATATGTGTTGAGGTTTTACGTGTTGATTATATATGTGGATAATTATCATGAGGCATTTTAGTTCATTTCACGTCAGATTTCTGTAACACACAATGAAAAACAGTCAGTTCATATGAAGATTTCAGAAGTTGAGCTTCTCAGTAGTAAACAAGAGACGATGAAAAATTTGAAGTCCAACTTGCTTTGAATATCTGAAGATAGTATTGTTGGATTAAATAGGTTTTAAAGAGCTTTGGATTTCACAGTTTCTGCTTCTGGACACAAATGCAAGGAAAAAAGGATTTTTGTTGCCATCAGCTCTGAAGATAAAAGCCAATTCAGAGCTTTAAAAACAGCAGCATCACTTTCCACAGACTTCCACAGTACAAAATCCACATTAATGCACCAATCAAACTTCCTACATCATTGTTCTTGTGTGGTTGGAAGAAGTGAAATGATAAAAATGTGCTCAATTTTTCCAGTTTGATTAAAAACAGCAGAATCCCACTTTAAGATGCAGAAAGCTCAAACTCAATTTACATCAAGAGCATGAAGCTAGTTTTGTTTTGTTGTTTTTCTATTTTGCAGTTCAGGATCAGTCACTTTATATTAATGTCAGCAGAGCAGAAAATTCAGAATAACACTGAGGCTAAATGTAGAGGCCGTCCTCCAGCAGAGCGTTGGACCGAGGTCGAGATCCTCGGCGGGAAGGCCCGTGCTCTCTGTCTCTGTCGCTTCCTCTCCTCTCTCTGTCCTTCCTTCTCTTCCTCCTCTCCTCCTCCTCCTCCTCCTCCTCACCTCCCGCTCTCTCGAACTGCCGCCTGGCGCTCTCGACTCGGCTCCCCCGTTCGTTGTGGTGCGTGTACGGCCCTCTCCGGTGGTGAGCCGTTTCGTGGCTCCGATGTGACTCCACCCTCTCGTGGACTTCTCGTTTCCCTCTCTGCGATTCTGCCTCTCTCTTCTCGTCCCTCCTTTTCGTCACATCGGCTCTCCGGTCCTTCCCTCCTCTCTCCTCTTCCTCCTCCGTCCTCCTCCTCCTGCCGTCACTTCCTTTCCTCTCAGCGTCTCTGCCGCTGCTTCCTCTCTCCTTATCCTTTTCCCTCCTTTCACGTTTGCTCCCTTCTTGTCTGTCGTGGTCGTTTTTGCCGGCGTGTCTCACTGACTCTTTCTCTTTATTCGCTGATTTCCATTCAGGTTTCCTCTCCGTTTCATCGTCTCTGCTGCTTTTGCTTCTTTGAGTTTCTCGCTCAGTTTTGACTCTTTCTGAACTCCAGTCTTTCATTTTTGTATAACCTGATTTGTTCTCGATGCCCTCCTGTTCTTTTACTTGCACATTTCCCTGTTTTTCGTCCATCTTTTTATTTGTGCCAGTGTCTTCATTTGCCTTTTCTCTCTTGCTCTCGTTCTTTTCTTTTCCAGCTGTTACTCTGTTCTCAGTTTCTTTGTCTTTTTTGTTTCCTGTCTGAGCTTTTTTCTCATTATTCTGCTCTTTCTCCTCTTCAGGTAGTTTCTCCAGTTCTGCTGCTTCTTTGCCTTTTTCCTTCTTGCTTGTCTTCTTTTCGTCGTTTTCTCCTGTTTCTTCCTCCTTCTTCTCCGTGTCCTTCTTTTCCTGTGGATCTTCTTTTTCTTTCACGCTCTTCTCCTTCATTTCTTTTTTCTTCTTATTCTCTTCCTCCATCTTCAGGTCCAGTTTCTCCTCCAGGAGGTCCAGCTCCTGCTCCAGCTCAGCCAGCTTCTTGGGATCCGACTCCAGATCGTCTTCGACCTCCACCTCCACCTCTTCGATCTCCTCGTACTCCTCCACCTCGATGCCGTCCATCGTTTTCTGCAGCTGCGTCTTCACCTTGTTCAGCTCCAGGAGGCCGTCTTGAAGGTCTTTACAAACATCCCTGATCTTTGAGGCGAATTTGGTTTTGGCGCCTTTGCGGAGCTCGTGGGAGTCTTTGGCGAGGAAGAACACGTCCAGAGCCAGGAAGAGGGCCGACATGACCCCCGTGGTGACGCTGATGGCCTGAGCAGCTTTGGCCGCACCGCCGGCAGCGCCCAGGACCTGCACGGTGCTGATGAGTTTGTCAGTGTTGACCATCAGGGCTTTCCCGGCGCGCCCGCCCTCCTTCATCACGTGTTTGATGTTGTGGTTCAGAGCCTTTTTGGCGGCGCTCTGAGAGTATTTCTCAAAGTCCAACTCCTGTAGGGTGTCCATTCCTTCCTGTGGGACACAGAGGAGAGACAGCCTGATTGATCTTTTTCAAAGATTGTCATCAGAAATGTTTCTTCAGAGTACGTTTTCAAATATTTCTTTAGGAAGAAATCCGTTGAATTTGACAATCTTTGAGGTGGAAAAAAGAAATATCGGGATGGAAACACCTCAAAGAAGCTGATTTTTTTTTTTTTTTTTTTTTTTTTAAGGGAAGCAAATGGTTGAATTATGCTGAAACTTAATAAACCAAATAAAACTTATTTACAGTCTATTATAATGGGAATAACCTTTTTTTTTTTTTTTTTTTTTAAAAGGACCAGTGGAGGTTTTGGTCCTATCTAGTAGTGAGGTTGGATATTGCAACCTGCTGAACAATCCTAACTTCACCCTGCTTCTCCTGTGTGCGTGAGGGAGCCTACAAATCTTCAACAAATCTTCTGCTGAAGACGACCGTTCCCTATTTGTAAGGTACTGAAACACATAGATTCTTAGTGTTGGCTGATGACACAATATTTGAAACAATAATAAATTCAAATCTCATCTGAGCACCTCTAAATCCTACAGTAGCCCTTTAATGGTGCCTCTGTCAGCATTTTCTCCACCTGGACTTGTACGGTCCACTATCAGACATTTGTGACACATTTTGAACGCGACATGTTCTCACCTGCACGAACTCCAAACACTCTCTGATGACGTTGATCTCCTCCTGGTAGCCCTGAATCATCTTCTCCACCTTCTTTCTGTCCATGTTGGAGTGAACTGTGTCTGTGATATTTGCCGTGGCTGAAGTGATGCTGCCTGCGGTCGCCACGCTGATCCCCACCGCCGTCACGATGATGGAGGCGCCAAAGGTGAACGGCGCCAGGATGAGCCCGGTGATGGTGGCCACGCTGCCCACCACGCTGGCCACCCCTCCGCCGACAGCCGCCTGCACGGTTTTCTTGTGGAACTGATCGGCGGCATCAGCCAGAGCCAATAGCTCCAGGATGCGATGCTGCAAAGACGCTCCCCGCTGGTTGAAAAGACGCACAAAGAGTCGAGCTGCCATGTAGATACGATCAGCTGCCTGCTCCATGGCCCTGGGGGGGGAGGTGAAAAGGGTTAAAAATCAGCAGATAAGAGTCTAAAAAAGAGCCGTTTCAAATAATATTTTCTGGCTAAATTTAAATGAAGGAAGTGCTCACGCTTCTTCATCTTCCACCTGGAAATTGGACGAGGCGTTCCACTCTGCCCAACCTGGAACAGAGCAGCACAGACCATACGGTGAGTTTCCACAAATAACACAAACTCCTTCAACAGAAAGGTGAACACTGACCTTTCACCGTGTTCCACCAGTCCATCAATTCATCCTCCTGAAAACAAACGCACACATCATGAACAGACGACTCACTTAGAATCACACAAACGCGCGTACACAAGCACTAAAAAACACTCCACCTCAGGCTCAGGAAGCTCAGCCTCCGTCGGGTACGCTGCCATCTCCACCGGCTGCACCTCCACTGTGCTGTCCTGGAAAACACACAAACACAATAACAACACAAAGTTCAGCTGTCCAGGTCACTGTCTGCGTCTGAACATCTGTACAGATGTCATTTATCTTTACTTTCACTTTGCATCCATTTTAAAAAACAGGGTGATGAAACAAGATTAGATAAATGTCTAGTGATTTAGAAAGGAGGTTTGGTTGGATATTTCTGAATAAAACTAAAATCTTTTTTCTCTGTATGTGCTTTATATTATCTGGATGTTAACCTGTGCTGGACTCAGCTCCTGCAGCTCTACGGTCTCTTCGATCATCGGCATCTTTTCTGAAGCCTGGGCGGGAGAAAAAAAACAACGGTTAATGTCATTCAATATAAATAATAATCACATTAATAATACTAACATTCATAGTAAATATACGTTTTCTCGTACATGTACATTTGTAAAAAAAAATATGTTTATCTATGATAAATAGACTTTTAATAACGTATTTACAAGCTATTATATAAAAACAGGGCCAATAAGGTACGAACAGAGACCATAGGACATCAGAACGTACCTGAGAGGATGAATTCATTTTGGGCATTTTGGGAAAAGTTTTCTTGACTCTGAACGACACAACCTGAAGAAATCAGAAAAATGAAAATTAGGGGGGGAAAAAAAAACAAACAACCAGCTTCTTCTTTTTGTGTGTTATTGACCCACAACTCACTCGTCTTTTCTTCTTGATGGTCCTCCTGTGCCTCAGCCCCCCTCCTGCCGAGGCCTCCGTGTCCTCGCTCTCCTTCAACAGAAATGTGTTTGTTCAACGGCACCACAGAAGCATGAATGTGATGGAGGAGGTCGTAGTGATCACAGCTTTATTATATCATTATAAATTGATTTTATTTTTATTTTTCTCTGTTATCGACCAGACGAATCAGAAAAATTGGAAAAACTCCTGAAACAGTCTGAAATGCTCGGACTGAAATTCGTCGAAGACAAACCCCCATCTCTGATACTGTAGGGAAAACACTGATTTACCTGGTGTTCGACTGTTTTGGGCGTTCTCCTGAACATCGCAGAAAACCCGGCTTTTTTCTCCTGTTAAAATATAAAACAAGGATGGTTTACGTCAAACAGGAAGTTCTTACTATCAATCAGGTGCAGACGCTTTGGAGGCCTCACCTTTGCGTTGGCCGAAGCTTCGGAAAGATCATCGTTACTGGCAGACAGCTTGCCGCGTACTAATGGATCCGCCTTATAAATACAAAAGACAAAATCGGTTACTTTTAAAGGTTTTGGATTTTATGGAAATCTTCTCATAACCAGAAAGCAATAAAACCTTCATGAAACAGATGAAAAACATGTTTTAAAGGTTTTCTTGCAGAGAATCAGGAGAAAGGAAGGCGCTAAATGTTTAGGTCTAATTCTCTGAAATCCCTTTTTCCTCAAACGTTGTTGTTGCCGACGTCTTTCAGGTTTTGACATCAGCCTTGTTTCTGTACGAGCTTTAAAGTCTTTCTCACCTCAGCAGCATCTGTCAGACTGTCCCAGCTGGCCGACAGCTCTTTGGTGTCGCTCAGCGGATCCTGGACAGCAATTTGGATATTTTTAAAGGATTCTACTCCAACAGAGGAGAAACAACAAAACTAAAGACTAAAACTAAAATCAGATCATTTGTTCACCTGAGTGGCGACAGATCGTGGAGCTGGTTTGGGAGACTTTTTGAAGATCCCTGCAAGACCTCCAGTCTTCTCCTGAATCATTCACACAATCGATAATCAGTAATCAAAAAGAGAAGAAAACAGGTTGTTGACTGTGAGCGTCGGAAGACATTTGTACCTTGGATGCGTTTCCCTCGAACAGATTGTCGCAGCTGCCGGATAACTTCTTCTCCTCGTTCGACTCCTGCAAACGCACAACAGAAAATGAAACACAAAAACCAACACAAAGCACAGCGTGGTGGCGTCGCACAGTGATCACTGCACCTCATCGGCGGTCCCCTCGGCTGATTTCGGAGCTTTCTTAAAAATCCCGCTGAAAATACTTTTCTCCTGCGACATGAAATGGAGACACAACGTTTTATCTGTGAAGCCTCACATTAAAAAAAACACATCACTGAATTAAAAGGAAACATTCACAGAGTTACTGAAGTATTCTTAAGTTTGTTTAACAGATGCACAGGAGTAAAATAAACGTTTGGTATCGTCACGTTTCCCGCCCCCGTACCTTGGCTCCGGCGTTTTCAAACAGACTGTCGTTGCTCGCCATCAGCTCCCTCTGCTCGTCTTTGTCCTGAATAAAAAAGGAAAAGGGACAGTGAGTAAACGGAGCAAATACAACGTGTCATCGACGCGCCGCTCACTCACCTCCACCTCATCTCCTGACGCTTTGGGTGTTTTCTTGAGAAGTCCACTGAACAGTCCACCTTTCTCCTGACGAGAAGATTAGCAGATTGAACAGACTGAGTCATCTCATATAGGACAGTTTAGTCTTTTGAAAGCAGAAGAAAGATGGAGCTGAGGGGGAGTGAGGGGGATCTGACCTGCTCTGTGCTCTCTGCTTTATGGCCTATTTCACTTTGATTTGTTTCTACCTTACTGTTACAGTCAGTCGCTTTATTTCAATTAAAAAAAAAAAAAAAAAAAAAAAATCAGGGTCGACTGGTGAAACAAGCTGTATCCAGTGACATCATGACCTTCTGTGACATCACTGTCCCGTGTCGCTGCAGCTGGAAGGAAGTGTTTTAAAACGTCTCCTGCGCGGTGCCTTCAAAGACCCCTCAGAAAAATGTAAGTCAGGCCTGCTGTCAGGTCTGAATGTGAGTCATGTAAATTTTGTCTTTACACGAGACTGTTTTCATTCAGACTGAGTAAGAAGCAGAACGATGAGGTGTTATTGACTGAGGAAGAGGAAGTCTGTGTGTGTGTGTGTGTGTGTCTGTGTGTGTCTGTGCGCGTAGCCACGTGCAGGACTGACCTCATCAAACAGGTTGTCAATGCTCGACGATCTTTTGAAAATACCAGCCAGACCTCCTTTTTTCTCCTAAGACACAAACCAAAGTTAATATCTCTGTATTTAGATTCAGTTACACAAAAACGCAGCAAAAACGACGACAACATCGAGTCTACAGCTGATTCACCACCTGTGTACTCCGGACAACTTTTTATTTCACATTTTAATTATCTGACCTTTTTTTCTAAAATCAGATTTTTATTTTTTGGGGGGGGTTTCAGGCTTCAGAAACTTGTACAAATGTTTTTCAGACTCATTTAAGTAAATGAGCAGCTTATTTCTATATTTTATAGAAACTTTACTGATACATCCGGTACGGTTGTATTTTAAAAAGAACTTTTTTTTCATCCTTTTCCTCTTAAATCTGGTCCAGTTTCATTTCTCTCTCTCTCTCTCTCTTTAATGTCTGAATATTTTTTGTACACTGAATTCTTCTGTTTCATTTTTACTAGTGATGGATTTTTTTTATAACTTTTAACTTAAACTTTTTTTTTTTATTTTAAACTGTGTCTACAAACGACAAGCTCATTGCAAACACAAAGATTTCTTTTCAGACCATCTGATTTGTCATGTCGACCTGCTTCGGTGTGACCAAAAAAAAAAAAGTAAAAAATGAGGAAGAGTTTAATCTTTTTTGTTTTCACCTTTGGGGCGTTTGCTTCAGTCAGATTCTCGCTGCTTCCAGTTAGCTGTTGTTCATCGTTTGCTTCCTGTTCCTGAATCAAACCAGAGCAGAGAAAACATCATCATCTTCATCTTCACCATCATCCTCGTCGTCATCATCATCGTCATCATCATCGTCATCGTCCTCCACAGCAGCAGATTTAAACAGGTTCAGCCTTCATACCTTCTCCGCTGAGGCGCCCTCCGCTGGTTTCTGTGGCTTCTTGAACATGTTGCTGAAAATGTTTTTCTCCTGTAAACAGAAGTGTCAGTGAACGCTCCGTCTGCAGACTTCTCACCTGAGGTGAGTGTTTCTCTGCATGATGCAGCTCACCTTGGTCGTGTTGTTCTCCAGGAGGTCGTCGGCGCTCGCCGTCAGCTCGTTCTCAGCTTCTCCGTCCTGAAACACAAACAAATTAATGCTGAGTTAAAAAAAAAAAAAAAAGGAGCTCTGGACCAACAGGAAGGTTTCACTCACCGGTGACTCCGGCCGTCCTGCTGATGCTTTGGGAGTCTTTTTGAGGAGTCCGCTGAACAAACCTGCAGCTTTTTCCTGATGGGAACAGAGAAGAAGAGATGAGACCGTGGCTGACATTATTAAAACTAAGCATTTTCACGGAACGGCCAGTCAACAGCACGGATTTATACTCACTGACCGTTTGTTTGTTCTCAGATACATTTTCATTGCTGGCTGAAAGCGACTTGGCATCAGCACCCTCATCCTGTAAAACACATGAAATGTAACCAGACAATATTTGATAAGGCTTTTACTGATAACTGTAATTCATCATATTTTCTACAAGGCTTTCAATACAATAATAAGAAGAGAGTCAGCAGCTAATTTACAGTTTATATCTCATCTTAAAAGTAAAGAGTTACCTCTTCAGTTTGAGCAGCTTCTGCATGTTTGGACTTTTTGAATATTCCACTAAATATTCCTCCTTTTTCCTGAAAAACAGAAGTATTTAAAAAAAAAAAAAAAAAACACTCCTGAAAATAAGAGTGTGATGAGAAAAAAAGAGGAAAGCTCACCTTGCTGCTGTTCTCGGACAGACCTTCGTCATCTTGCTGCTGTTTTTCCTGAGAAAGGATGAAAAGTCGATGAGATGTTTTCTCACAGTCATCACTGAGCTGGATCAGCAAAGAGCGACTCAGCAGCTTCCTGGACTTTTACAGTTCCTCTTTTCGGGGCCGAAGAATCGTATTCACGTCAGTCTTTCCCTCCGTTAACACCATTTTTAGAAGATAAAACCTGAAGCTTTTCAAGCCAACAAATCCTGTTTTTGGTGCGTCTGTCAGACGAGTGGTTGGGACAGAAATCCTTCAGGTCGTCTCTTGTTTCCCTGCATGTCCTGTCGAACTATGTGTTTTTGGTGAGTATGTCTACTGTCAGTAGTTCCGGAAATCGAACCAACAACTTTCTGGTCACAAGTTTTTTCCTGACACTTTGGCAACACGCACCTTTAAAAAAAAAACAACAAAAAAAAACCAAACAAACAAACAAACAGCACCGATACACAGTTTGAATAGAGGAGACGCTTCTTACCTCCTCCGGTGGAGGATCATCTGCAGGTCTGAACGACTTCTTGAAAATGCCGCTGAACGCACCTCCTTTCTCCTGAAACATAGATTTTATTCATGTTGTGTCATTCCAGACAAAAATAAATGAACTCAATGGAAATATTGATTAAAAAACATTTATTACAGTTATTTTATCACTAATTAATCAATTTGCTCCGTAACACCTGGAAATAAAATGTTTCGGTGTTTCGGCTGAACGGTCCTGAAGCAGCTAAATCTGGGAAGACTGAATATTCCCATATTTAACCTGATGATGTCAGACTCCTTATGACCTGACTGACCTTGGCGTTGGCGGCCTCGGACAGACTGTCGCTGCTGGCTGAAAGTTCTTTGCGAGCCGACAGATTCTCCTGGAACGAGAAACAAAACAGTCATTAAAGTAAGTGAAGAGGAAATGTTTCATGTTTTATCGTTTGCTCTTCCAGGATCAGAGCGTGTGAAGTATCACTGATGCTCACGTGCAGTTCGTTATTTAGCCGTCTGAACATTTTCTACTAAATGACAAACTGAGTGAAGTTATTTTTCAGTTTCTTTTACAACGTGGTGTTGTTTTTTTTAATAAGTAAATAAAAAAGGCACTTGGACTGCCGTCGTAATCTCACATCACAAGTTGTTTGTCGTTCAGAAAAATTGGGGCTTTGACCTGTTTGTTAATCCAGAATGGCCTGTTTTATTTGTGAAGAAAAGGATATTGTTACTTTTTTATGGCTCATTCTTTAAATTGTTTTGTTTTTTTAGACCATATTTAATATTTTTGTAGTTTTCTGCTGTGGGACAAAAACAGGAATGTTAGTTTGAACGACAGATCTAGATATCAGACATTTAAACATTTTTGTTTAGTACATTTTTAGATTTAGATAAATATTTTATATATTTTTTCTACTTCTTTCAGAACTTCCTGATTTTATCTTTGTCTGTATTATTATCTTTTTTTTCCCTTACTTCTTACCATGTTTACACTTTTTGGAATTCCTTATACATCGAACTTGAACTACACAGTGACACAGATCCTGATCCTGAAATTCAGATGTTGTTCTGTTTAGGGTTTGTTTTTTTTAGAGCTTTAGAGCGTCCACATGTGATCTACACTTGTTGTACCTCTCCAGAAGTTTTGGGAGCCTTCTTCAGAAGTCCGCTGAAAAAACCACCTTTCTCCTGCAGAGAGAGGAGAGAACATTTCAACCTGATGACCTCATCCTCCACCTCCGTACCTGCAGCCACCTGAGATCAGACCCGTCCGTCCGCGGCCGCCGGGACTCACCTTGTTCTCTGGCAGGCAGTTTGTGCTGGCTGAGATTTCTCCGTTCAGAGACTCCGACACCTGAACACAACAGAAATGTTACTCAACCTGTGTGAACATGAAGACTGTGGGGGGTGTTAGAAGCAGGAAGAAATATTATAGCCAGAGGAAAACAGAACAGGAAGAGACAAGAATTACTTGTCTTAATAATCTCATTACTGCTGAACAGGAATCCACATTTAATGCTGCATAAAGGAAACTGTTTTGGAGATGGAACTATCTGCAGTGAAAGAGCTCTGCTGCAGGACAGCAAACATATAAAATTAAAAGCATCACCTCCTCCAGTCGTGGCCCGTCCGACAGTTTGGGAGATTTCTTGAACATCCCGCTGAAAACGCCTCCTTTCTCCTGATAACACAAATAAAAATGTTCTTTCTCACAAACAGCCTGATTTGATCTGAAGAACCTCAAGCTGAATTAAAAACTGCTTCATTATATATTTAAAAAAAAAAGCTGTCTTACTTTAGTGTTGCTGCTGTTTTCAGAGAGACTCTCGCCGCCGCCGCCGCCGCCTGTCGACTCCGTCTGCAGTGACTCTTTATCCTGAAACACAAACACTGAGTTCAGATGAAGCACGAACACACACCTGCGTTCGACGGCTCAACGTCACGTTAAGAAACAAAGTTTTAAAAATGTGATGGGAAGCAGCAGAACAGATTGTTTAGAGACTTTTTGTCTACATGATTATTTTACACACTTTTAAACACGTTTTCTCGCCTTAATAAAATTATGACAGTGATGTAGACGGTGTGTCACACAGACTCATTTTATCTAAACAGAGAGTTTTACAGGAGATTTATGGTAAAGCCAAGAAAGAATGGACCAAATATTATCAGAGAATATCAGAGATGATATGTGAAATAGTAATTAATGATCATTTTTGGATATTATTATTATTGTGTATTTAGCTGTGTGCTTATTTTTGTTTAAAAAGACACTTTAACGGACAAACCTCTTAACTTTTCCTGTTTCCTCGTGTCTCTGGTTTCCATTTGAACCAGAATCATTTAAAATCTGTCCGTCTTAATCCTTTCATCTACTCGATAACATATTCTCCCGTCCAAACTCCTACATGCTGACTATAAGCAGCTCACACATTACCTGCCCAGGCGTCCCCTCTCCGGGAGTTTTGGGAGATTTTCGGAGAATCCCGCTGAAAAGTCTTCCTTTTTCCTGCTGATGAAACCATAATAAACGATAATGTGGCTCCACATTCCCGTCAGTTCGCAGATGAAAAGCTCTCAGCTCACCTTTGTGTTCTCCGACAGATTATCGGAGCTGCCTGACAGCTCGTCGTGTAGAGACCGTCGGTCCTGCAGCACAAAATAAATAACCAGTTCAGTGGGATCATCAGGATTACGACTTGGTTGGATGAGCGTGTGAATTCATTGTTTCATCTTCATCACCTCGTCAGTCTGAGCGGTATCTGCTGTTTTCGGAGACCTCTTGAACATGCCGCTGAAGATCCGTCCTCTCTCCTGACACAGTCAGAAGGTTTGTTCAGCTCAATGACACGTTGTGAGTCTGTGTGTACACTGTGTGTCATTACAGATAAAGTCGTCTGCAGGTTTCTCACCTTGTTGTTCTCAGACAGACTGTCGCTGTTGGCCGACAGCTCGGCGCTCAGAGTCTCCTGAGGAAGAAAAAAAAAAAAGACAAAAACGGCCTGTATGTTGACATTTTACCAGCCGACTCTGAAGAAGCAGGAAGTGGTTTTTATTCCTGGCTCACCTGTCCAGGTGTCTCATCTGCTGGTTTGCTGGATTTTTTAAGGATCCCAGAAAAGAAGCCTCCTTTTTCCTGTAAAGACAGAAACACAGTGTTTTGTTTTTATCCATTTAAAAAAAACAAAAGGATTTTTCCACATGTTCTTGGCAGCTACCTTATTAAAACCTTATTAAACTCTTTTCTCCTTCATTTGTTGTTTCTGTTTATTCGAAGTTTATTTTCTCACAAGACTCACGTTGGACTTTTTGGATGTTTGCTCCTCTTCTTCATCCTCAGAATCAGGATCACTGTCTGCTCTGCTGACCTGTTGGTGACCAGAAAAAAAAAAAAAAAATTAAAACTGGAAACACAATTGAAGACGGAGAAATGAAAGAACAGCAGAAGAGTCGGTGTTACCGTCAGCGCAGGAGACCGGGATCTCTCTTTGGGATTTTTCCGAAACATCCCGGAGAGCAAACCTCCTTTTTCCTGAAGAAACAAATCGTTTACACATCCAGAAAAAAGAAAAAAGTAAACGTTGAAGACTTTATTTACACACTCAGTTTCTTTCTGGAACTTTTGTATATAAAAATGTACCTTTTAAACTAATTAGATACAAGAAAGTGAATTCCCATTTGGTTTGTTTGAAAAAGCAGAAGCAGAACCGACTCACCTGTTTGGGTTCTGCATTTTTTTCTTGCTTGTCTTTTTCTGAGGATTGTTCCTTTTCTGAGGCTCCTTCCTCCGAGCTGGGAACCAGACTCGGCTCTCTGCTGGCCTGAGAGAAGAACTAACCATTTTCAGCACAATATGATCGACCTGGATTTCTACATTTAGACAACTTGACAAGAGAAGATTTCACAGAACCGCCATTTCTCACCGTTTCCTGGATTAAAAAGGATTCTCATTAACCTTCGACCTCTATATATATATATATATATAAAAAGCTACTTTATGAATATATCAATATATAGCAATTTCAAACTAACAGCTGAGAGAGGACAGGAAGTGATGTCACAGTGACAGACAGGTCAACAACAAAAGGTCCCAGACTGGAGCTGAACCAGGACTGATCATGGTTCATGGTCTACACAGAAACCCTCGAGCCACCATGACGCCCAGAAAAGCTCAAAAGTAAAATGTTAAAAGTATAAAAAACGATAAAACAACAATAAACTGCAGTTATTCTCCGACAGAGCAGGGCGAAGGCTGAACAGCCTCCGACTACAGACAAGTTGGGTTTTTTTTTATGTGACAATAAAAAAAGAATCATTGATGAAGATTCATCCGTTCTGTCTGAGCCTCACAGTGTTATCACAAATAAACACTCAGAAATTTAGCTTCCACCGTCATCGACACCCCCACCAAGAAAACAGCAGCAGACAGAGTGAAACCTGCAGCCTCCAACACAACAGACGCTGCTTCATACCTTCGGTGACGACTTCAACTGTAAACCTTTCATTACGCCCTTCAGGACGCCCTGTTAACATCAGCCACAAGTCACACGGCAGCTGATAACATAGGGACACACAAAGAGACACACACAGGGACACACACCGGTTTGCTGCTCGGAGGCTGTTTGGTCGGGATGTCTCCAGTTTTTTCGTCTTCGTCTTTGTCGTCGAACAGACTGAAGGCTGAAGACTGAAAGGAAAAATAAAAACTGATTCATTTCACCTGCAGAGAAATGACAACACGACTCTGCTTTATGTACTGTAAACATCTGTACATTAAATATACACATCTGTACGCATCATTGTTCAGCTAAATGAATGCAGCTTTATCATCAGGACACAATTACAGTGAAACTGATTAAACCAAAAACTGGATTTAAATAAAATAAACAGAACTGACTTTCCCTTTTCCCTGAAAGTTACAGCTCGTCTGTGACTGTCTTATATCAATAAGCTCCTCATTCGTTAGAAATACCAAAAACTTATCTCCATAAACTGCTGAAGAAAAAAAAAAATCCAACGGTAATAACATAAAAATGTTGATTATCAGAGGGACATTTAGAGCCTGCTGTGTTGGTGACGGTGCAGATTTCAGCTGCAGAGGGATTCTCTTACAGTGAACGTTGGCGTCGGCTGATTACTCTGCAACAGTGCAGATGTACAGTAAATAAAGAGGAAGATGTTGGTTTATTCTTTAGACAGCTGATCCAAGGTGGAAGTTGGTGCTTCTGCCTGACGTACCTGTTTGGAGTCTATTGGATCTCCAGCAGCTTCTGGTTGGTCTTTAGTTTGGGAGCTCTGAGGAGAAAAAGGAAGGACAGTGATTCTGCAGTCAGGGCGGAGTGTGGTGTCTCATTGTGCGCCTGTGTGTGTGTCTGTTTGTGTACTTCTGTGTCCTCAGTCTGTGGCCGCCTGCGTTGACTGTATCTGTTAGCAGCATTCAGTTCCTGCATAAAAAAAAAAAAAAAAAAACGGAAACCAAAATGAAACAAATATCAATAAAAAGAAGAGAAACATGAAACCTCAAGTTGCCCGACCTGATTCTTTACTGTAAACTCCAGCGTGAGGGCAAAGCTGACTCATCGCACATAAAACAAAACATGTACGTTCCCACAATGCTCAGCTCTCACTGAAATTAAGGTTTATTTAGACGCTGCCGGCGTGAAAGCTGAGCTGACTCCTCACTGTGAGGATTCGTATGAATATTTGGGAGTAGCGCACCTACTCCGAGTTTCGGAGTAGTGTCTCAGTGAGTATGATCCATTACATGGATCATACTCACTGAGACACTTTTCTTTTTGCACATTATTTAATATCTGGTTGTGTCTCATCTCATCTCTCTGTGCCTCTGATGTCTAACATTTAATCAAACTTAAATAACAGCCATTAAAAACTAATCCTCACCTGATTGTTTGATGCTGCAGCTCTTTTCATTCTGTGCTGAGTGTGACTCAGTTCCTGGACAGAAAAAGAAAAAGTTTGCAAAACAAAACTTTATACTCTAAAAGCTGCCAATTCTCTCTGTTTCCCCTCCAATTTATTAATTATGAAATTGTATGAAAAGGCTGAGAAGAGATGCAGCTTGACTCGGCGGAGAAAAAAAGGTCGATTTTAAAAAGTTAATTATCTATGATGCTGTTTTTGAGCAGACGGTGCAATTTCAATTTCAGTTGGAATGACTATTTCATTTTCAAGAAAATATTTTAAAATGATGCTCTGATTTCTGCAGTACTGTAACACCTCTGGTGCTAACGATGGAATTTCTTGCAGCTCCGATGATTTGAATATTGGACTTGGCCATATTGCAACTTTGATTAAACATCAATTAAGAGAGCAGCGTTAGTTTAGACTGCAGTTTGTTAGGTGGAAAAAAAAAGGTGTTACTCGTTATATCAAAGCTGAATTCCACCAACTTTGCACCAGTATGTTGTTGAAAGTTTGATATTTGGCCTTAAATGTTTCTGTAGAGGCCAACAGATAATAATGATCATAAAGACGTCTGGAAAAATCCTCTCATCTACAACCAGACTAAAAAAAAAAGTCGACTTAAATGTTTCAAGATGTTCAAAACATCTGCTCCGAAGAAAACTGGCAAACAGCACACTTGATACGTACGTTTCATGACCTGCATCCCATAATAGAAACCAAAGAAGAAAACAGTTCATGCTGAACTCACAGCGTCTGCAGGTCGTGGAGGAACAGGAGGAGTGAGCTCCTCGTTTCTTTTCCGCTGTAAACATTCACAATCATTTTGGTTTGAGCTGATTAGAAAAACATGATATGAACTCTGATCCAAAATCTGGGTTTGTCACATCAGTACCTCAGCGGGCTTCGGAGGAGGCTGGGGCTGTAAACGAGACACGGTGAGACCTGAATGTTGTTTTTGTGTTGGAAGATGTTACATAACAACTGTTAGTACTGGACTTTTGTTTCTGTGATAGCTGAAGATGTTCTCACCGGCTTTGGTTTCTTCTTCACTTCTGGCTTCATCATACAGGCTTCCATCCTGCCTGTGGAAACAACACAGAGATCCAACGTCATCGCTTTATGTGCACAGACCTAAACAATAACAACAACAACAACAACAACAGTATGTTTACAGCCATCTCCACAGCCAAAAGATGGAGAGTCAATCAGTGATTAGTCAAAAACCAGGAGATGTGAAAAATTCATGTGACTGATGACATTTTAGGAGCTTTACAGAAAATCTGAGCTCATCGAACTCGCTCATCTCCATCTGCGACTACTTTCATCTGTTTTAGAGCTGAGGGAGGTTTAATCCACGTCCTCAGTGCAATGCATGCTGGGGGAAAAAAAAGTGTGCATCAGTAACACAGCAATAATCAGCACTGTCAAAGCAAATCATGAAAATGAACTAAACCAAGTGCGACTTTCCCAGTTATGATACGACAAAAACCGTAAGCACTGTGTCCTGGATACACAATATTTAGTTCATCATCACAACCTGAACTTCTCTAGGCAACAAACCCTGAAATGTAATCTGGTGTTACGTTTATACACACACACACACACACACACACACACACACACACACACACACAAAGAAAGAACAAAAAAATTGATCCAGATATAAAATTGTCTTCTGTTATAAATATGTTGAACGTGAGGCATCTTTTGGATTTATTTTTTAACCACACAGCAAAAAAATTAAAACCTTCAGTTCACTGAAATGTCAAAGAAACTATGAGCCCCAAATCGGGGAATTTGAGAACCAACAACCTCTGAATGTTTGACATGTTGAAAAATAGAGCAGATTTTCACCAGCAGGGGCCATTCAGCACAGTGAAAACTTTTTTTTTTTAACACTACTGTTCAGTGTTGTGTCATTTCCACTCAAACACAACATGGACTCACTAAAGCTGAGCAGCTGAAGTGAGTCCATGTTGTGTTTGAGTGAAATTGAAAACAGTTCCTGAATCTGCTGAAGCTGAAAACAAACAAACAAAAAAAGTCCAAATATCTTTTTTTTTTTTTTTTTTTTTTTTTTTTAAAGACACAAAAACCAAACGAGGTTCATGTCAGACTGAGTAGTTTTGACCTACCGGCGCTTTGAAGGCACTTTTTTTAATTTCTGAAGACGGAATAAATGTTCGCTTTTCACCAAATCAACAACATGAAGGCTCCGGCAGGCTGCAGGCGGCTCCTTCACGGACACTCGGAGATTCCCAGGAGTTTTTAAAACTTCCACCACACCCTCAACATCTGCACCGGGAGGCGTTCAGGGGCCGCTCAAAACCTCAGAAATCACAAACACGCTTTGTGTTAATTTTTTGTTTGGTGCAGTAAAAATTGTTGGATTTATTTACATCTAAGGGAAGTAGAAACACACACGTATGTCCAATATCTTAGCTAAAGGTTCATGTTTAGTATCTTTTTTTTTTTTTTTCATAATTTTGGTAGATTATTTTCTGAACATATACCTTATATTGTTGTATAACAAATAAAATAAAACAATAGAATTATAAATTGATATTTCTACTATTTATTTCTCTTAATTAATTAGATTATGTTCCTATTTGAGGATAAGGAGGAGTTTCAAATTTAAATACTTTACTTGAATGTTGGAAATCCAAACTCCATGAATTCCTAGTTAAATACAATCATGTTTACTTTAATCTTTACTTTGGCCTGGATAAAGATCAGACCTGTTCTTTCTTTAATCTTTTGGGCCATAATTTTATTCCTCAGGTGCTAAATTGCCCACACATCTTTTAAAACTGTGATATATTTTCTGATTTTGGCCTGCAGTACTTTCAGAAAACTGAAATCTGAATTTCAGTTTTAAACAAAAAAATGTAAAAGAAGAAAAAACAAATGAAATAAAAAAGCAGAAAATTTGTAGTTTGGAAATAGAAGCATGCAATAGACAATGTTTTTCTTTAGTTTTCATGAAACATAACACAACAACATGCACATCACTGCCAGAAACTTCCACCCTTTTAACATCTCACCTACTCACATGCACTTCACCGGTCTGTCTAAAGTCTCTTCAGCTCCACGTTAGGCAATCAAAATATTTCAGACACCACCCCAAGGCGACACTGAACAAAGCACCTGAGACAAACCCAAACACTCCCAGAGAGCTTCTGTGCCACAAATCGTCCGTGTGAAATGATCTTTAACCAAAATACAGATCCATCAAACCTCACCGCTCCATAAATCTGTTCCAGGTGATACTTTGGGGGATTAAAGGTTCCCTTCCTCACCTGGTTTTTTTGTAGTCGGAGAGGATGCGAGATGTGAATATTGTGTGTCTTCTGGCTTTGTGGTGGCGGTGGAGTCACCTGGGAGGGGCGTGGCCAGCCCGAGGTTTACCTGTGACCTGTGAGGAAGAGGCGGCTCATCCGGGCCTCTGGGCTCCCACCAGGTGAGACTGACTCATCAGTTTCACCAGACGTCAACAACAGGGAAAGAAAATCCAAAACGTAATGGCAGTTGTTCCAGAAATAGAAAAAGGGAGAGAAAGAAAATGGCAGCAGTTCAAACCTGCATGAAATCTTATCAACGCGCCGCAGCTGAAGGACATTAAATCATCCAAAGTCAAACTATCACCATTCATCTTTTTTTAAAGCTGCTGAAAAAGTCCAATATTATCAGATTATTTTATGTTTGTTTTGAATGAAGTTATTTGTTCATCAGAAAAACACCACATTCACTATCAGAGCAAATTAAAGCTCAGGTAAATAAAACTGTGGGTTTATTTTTTTTGTTCTGATTTAAAGGACCACATCGAACCAACTGGAGGAGACGATGATGCTGTAAATATATTTTTTTAAATTGTCTTAACGACTTTCATAAATCCTGATTTCATCTCTCGTCTTATAATTTGTGCAGACAGAAAGTTAAAGGCTGATGTGTCAGGAGGACAGAAATGCTGAGTCAGTCGTAATTTAACAAACTTTCATCAACTCTGACCGTGAAACTTTTAAACACTGCTGAAAGAAACTCTAAAACAGATTTATTTGGGTTATCAGCGGATGAAATACCAACTCAGCATGTGCTCAGTCGTCAGAAGAAGAAGTTCACTTGAATAAAGACTTCATAGTTTGAATCAAGTTTGACAACTTGATTGACTTTTTAATAACAATTTCTACATTTACATTTATTGTACGTGAAGCTCTACAGAAATATTGCACATAAAAAAAGGTAACTCAGAAGAACCAGCTCAACACAGACACACTGAAAAATAAATATGGGCTTCAAAGAAGAGCGGTGAGAGTTCACAGTACAGAAGATCCTCAAATCAGTGAATGATTCCTTTTGTTCTGTATACAAAGTTACGCTTTAGACACATTAAAACACGTTTTTCATGTGGAGATAATTTAGCATTCACCCCAACAGGCTGCCAGGTGTTAGTGTTATGAGGATAACAGTGAAACTAAGTAATATCACCAGTTTACACTGAAGAGTTTCAGGAGAAACAGCCGACATATAATCATGGAAACACGACAAAATACAAACTCAGGTCAGTAACATTAAAATAAATGACGAAATAACATTTTTAGGTTATCGTTAACATTATTAACACTACATACTCATCAGCATTCCTCCTTTAATAACAGTCGATCACTTCAGGCACCGCAGACGTTTCCTGCACGTTACTTAAGTCTTCATTAATTACACCAGTCCTGATGTTTTAATGATGCACGTCAGTTTAGTGCATCGCTAGTTTTTCACTTGCAAGCAGCTTCTACGAACTTAAAAGGTCTTAACCCTCAAAATTAGCAGTTGACCAAATGAACAGGTGGTACAACCCAAGTGTGTTGCTTCTCTACGTGATTTATAATGAGCTATTAAGAAAAATCTATCTCCTTACACAGCAGCTTAAAAATGTTTATCACTCTAAACCAAGGCCTGTTAAACTTTAAAACCTCCAATTTTGGATTAACCTGGAAAGTTTGATGTTGGGAAATTATTTCACTGTAATCCCAACAACCTAAAAAAAAAAAAAAAAAAGTGTATCTCAGAGGCATAAATAATAAAGGCACTTGTCTCTATGAGTACACACAATCTGAGTAAAAGCCCCACAGTTTCAATATGAACCAATAAACAACTGAACCTTACACCCATTTCTTTAATTCATCTTAAAGTATAATATCCAAATTCCTTATTTTCTACTTTCTCAGAACAAAACACATCAATTTTCCACTTTGGCACAACTTCCTGAGAAGCAGATGTGACTTTTGTAACAGAATCTCAGTTCCTCCCTGTAGTGTAAAGTCAACCAGAGCCAAATGTTTTTAGAAACCTGTGTGTAGTGTCGTCTCACTAAACTGGTAGTTTCAAAAACATCCTGCAGGTGGAATTCAGAGCTGGGTTGAAGTTTTGGTCAAACATATTCTCGACTCTCAATGTCCTTTTTGATGGCTTTTTTAATTCGTTCAATTTCATCCTCTTCCGAATCATCATCATATTTATCATCCTTCTCCTTCTTGTCATCGTCCAAATCAGCCGAGTCTGTGTTTCCGTCGCTCCCTCCTGTGGTGGACTGCAGCTCCTCTCGTATCCCGTTGAGCTCCACCAGACCGTCGTGCAGTTGTGTGGCCACCTCCCTGATTTTGGCAGCGAACTCTGATTTGGCACCTTTCTTCAGTTCTTTGGAGTCTTTAGCCACAAAGTAGATGTCCATGCCTACAAAGAGTCCGGTGAGGACACCGGTAGTCATGCTGGCTATCTGCACCGCTCTGGCTGCCGTGCTGCCGGCCACATTGGCGATCTGAACCACACGCATGATCTCGTTGGCATTGATGAGAATTGCTTTCCCTGCCATGGCACCGTCTTCATAGAAACTACTCGTGAGCGCAGGGAAGTCCCGATTATACGTGTGATTTTTCATCTTGAGCAGGTCGAATTTGCGCAGGTTTTCAATACCCTGCTTGATGAATTTCAGGCACTTGTTCAAGTCCAGTATCTTCTCCTGGTAGTCGTCCACGATCCTCTCCACCTTCTTGCGATCCATTGAATTATTGACCTGGTTGGAGATGCCAGCGCCTGCTGATGTCAGACCACCGGCTGCGGCGACACCTAATCCCACCGCCGTTACGATCAAAGAGGTACCCAGTGTGACCGGGGCCAGAGCGAGGCCAGTGATGGTGGCAACCCCACCGATGGCGCTGGTGGAGCCTCCGGTGATCTGGGCGATCTTTGTGTTCTTGTTGAATTTGTCCAGCCCGTCCGCAATGCTGTTGAGGTCGATGACGTGCTGCCAGAGGGACTCTGCACGTTCTGAGAACAATTTGTTAAAGACGCGAATTCCCTTCTGCACCTTTTCAGCCGTCAAAGCAAAAGCCCTGAAAAGAGTTGAGAATAATTGTGTGAGGCAAACCCAGTATATCTAAAATTGTTTACATTATTTCCCACTAGTGCCAAAAGACACTTTGTGGTTTTATTTG
The DNA here is from genome assembly GCA_034769265.1 of Remorina albescens. NCBI lineage: Eukaryota > Metazoa > Chordata > Actinopteri > Carangiformes > Echeneidae > Remorina > Remorina albescens. The sequence continues at coordinate 3,880,725 of CM068478.1, read as the reverse complement.
CTTCCTTCTAAACCACAAAGGAGTTTATAAATTGTTCTTTTTCCTTTACAAAATGCCCAGATTACTCCAGATAATAACTGTTTGTAATGTGGTCACTGAAAACTGCTCCATGTGCCTTAATTTGCTCCTTGGGGATATATTAAGTTCACTGAATTTAATTAATAAACACAATTCACAGTTACACAATTAAAATTCATGATGTTCACCTGCTTTCTGGAAAATAATTCTGAAAGTGTCAGCGTGGTTTAATAACAATAACAGGCTTGTTTAGAAGCTGCGGTCATATATGTGATGACTTATTTGAACCTTTACTTACTTGGCCTCTTCTTTTTCTGTCATGTCATCATCCTGAGGAGTATTTTCCCACGCTGAAAAAGGAAAGGGGACTTTTAGCATTCACGTCATGTTTAACACATCACTTGGCTAAAAGTATTAGGACAAACATTAATGTTGAAAGTTTTATACTGTAGACAGAGATTTAATGTGAACTGAGTGGCCCTGATGGTGAAAATGGACAAAAAAAATTCAGCCCTCGACCTTCAAAATAAAAAGAGAGATAAAGTTTTTATTTGTAACTCACGCTCCACAGTTTTCCACCACTCCATAAGATCCAATTCCTAAAAGATACAGTTAGGATTGTATGGATTGGCTTGTTAATGAATGTTGTAGATGGTTCGACTCTACTGCAATCTGAACTTATTTTCTTTTAGGGACCAACCTGGTCATCTTCAGGTTGTGCTGAGTTGATACGAAGGTCCTCCAGTTGGTCAAACAAAGATCTGTTTCCTCCTTCATTCTGAGACAAAAGAAATAATTCATCTTGAATATTCTGTATGAGCAGCAGTATTTTGTCTCTATCTTAAGTGTATATCAGGGGAATTTAAACGATTTAAAGTTTCACACTTTCACTTTTATCATGTGTGCTCAGAGTTTGAGGAGGAAGTCAAGGTTAAAGGGATCCTGAAAATTTTTGCAGAAGTAAAGAGAGCTAAAACCTTTCACAGAAACATTGAAAAAGGGAAGCAGAGAAACAAGTCTGGGCACATTGCAACCCAAGCTCGTGTCATCTTTCATGGTAAGAATGTTCACAAACACATCGTTGGGGTGTGGGGGCTGGGTTTCAACAGCGGTGCAGCAAAAAAACCAAAAAAACAGGTTGGCTATAATAGCCTCCCATAGGAGGTGAGTGGACGCCCTGGAGACAAAGCAAATAACTCCATAAATGAGGTTGTTATTGAAGAGGGAAGGGTCCGGTGACTGAAACAGAGCTTTTGTCATCCTCAACCATTATGAGTCAGTCAGTGGACCTATATAGAGACGCTGACACAGACTGGGTGGGACATGGTTAAAGCTCAGTGTGTATGACAGGGGATTAAAGTAAAGGAAGTCAGAAAGGGGATCAACTCATGTTCAGTCTTCTGTCTCTGTCTTTTTTTCCCCTTTTCTTTACCTCTGCTGAGTTGCCTGCAGCATCGTCCTCTGTAGGCCTCCGAATAGCTTTGGTCTGAAACAAATGAAAACAAACACAAACCAAACGACACAGTTAAAGAAATTGGAATTTCAGTACGAGTCATGAAATGACAGTGGCTCTAATCCAGACAGTTACAAATCATTTAAAAATTAGTTTCTACAAGCAGCTGGGTAACTCAAAACTGCATGTGTTTGGAATTTCAGCTATGCAACTTTTTTCAAGATATCAGAGCAAAATCTATGGTACATTTTCAGTTATCGGCAAGAGATACAGACAGCGTGGCAAGAGAACAGCTGCCAACACAATCACAATTAGTTTTTATTGCATATCAGCTGCCCTAATGGAAAAAAATTCAACCTCCATTGGAAGAACTTTGGAATTGTAAGCTAATACTCACTGACATCAGCACTTTCTGCCTGAGGGCGAATTAGAATTTATTTAGAGACTACCGAGCACAGGAATAGGAAGATGGGTTCGTTATGACTGTGACATGTAGTAAGATGTAGGTCAACTAGATTGGTCAACTCAAATTCAGTCCAGTTGGTCCAGTTCGGTAACATGCAGAAACACACTGGCTGTGGAAAAGGCTGCAGACACTGTGGACAAGGGAGGCATGAAGGACAAAGTTTGTAGAGCCCCATGAATGAATGCTACCTTGATCTGTAGCATAAAGGGGTTGTGCCGCTTCGGTTTCTTGACTTTGGTCTAAAAAGAAAAGAAAAAAATTGGGATTACAGTGGAAGATACAGGTCAAATTCAGAAATGTTCCTTCAGTCATAACTGCAGTAAAAGTCAAAATGTCAAAGTAGAACACTATTCCTCAACAAGAAAAAAAGGAAGTTCAAATCACCTCCTCTCCTTTGCTCTTGCCCTCCTCGTCATTCTTTTCCTCTTTGGATTCATCATCATCTTTCAGTTTTTCATCATCAGATGCAGCCTAAAACAAAAAGTGAACAAATAAGCTACGAGAAGTATATCACGTATGAAAAGTACATAAACATTTATTCTGGAGTGTACCTTGGCTGCAGCACGCGGCATAAACGGGTTATGCTTGTGTTTTTTCTTGGTCTGTAAGGAAGTGGCAGAGTGACAGTGTTTTTTCAGTTGAAATGAGAAGCAACAACATTTCACTGCAGCTATCGAGGAACTATATTTAAAGAAGAAGGATGCTCAGAGGAAATTGAATTCATATTTATAATGAATGATCTAACTCTGCTCTAAAATTTGATGGGTTCTTCTCTGGCCAATACCAACTCCAACCCTCAGCTGAGTTTGGTACCATTTTGTTTTGTACTTTTACATCATCTGTCTGACAGTATGGGATAAAATGAACTTAACAACCTTCAGGCTCTTTGGGGGTGAATGAACAAAACTCATGCAACTAAAATTAAACATTAGCTTTCATATTCCTAACACTGCCATCAGCGTGTAGTCACAAGACACATTTGCATGATGCAAACATTAAAGGAGCAGATAAGGAGGAAACAGGAACTCCAACAATTAGATCCTGGCTCAATGATACACTTTGTTTTCACCTGCAAGTACACAGCTGACTCAACCACGAATCATTCCAATGTAAGTAAATTAATCAAGCTTCAGGTAACAGCCACTGTGCCACAAATCAGTATGCAAACAGCCTAAATGTGACTGTTACAGTATGACTTCCTGGATAACTCTGGGGTTGTTGCAGTGAATTACTTACAGTTTTGCTCTCTGGGGGTTTCATCTTGTCTCCCTTTTTGGCCTCCGTAGATTCATCTTCTTTAGGTCCTTCATCATCTGACTGACCCTGCTGCAAAGTGAACTTATTTAATAACTGAATTGTTTTAGCTGAGAACAGAAAGTGTATTCTACACGTTTGTAGAGAAGTCCATGTCTGTTTTTCCATCCACTTCATCTTAGATGCAAACACAAGTGAGCTGGCAACATAGTTTTGAAGAAGACTGCTAGCTGGTACATATGGATATTAACAACACTGGATTTAAAAATTCTGATCCGCAGCCCTTTTCTTAAGACGTCACAGACACACAATGGTTTTGCTTGTTGATAGCCAATAACATCCTGGTGTTGCAGTGTAAATGCCTATTTCTGTCTAACCCTTGTACTGTGTGTATAAGTCAATACCTGATGGTTGTTCTTCTTTTGCAGAGCACGTGTTGCTCCTCTGTTAATCTCCTATAATTAACAGAAACAATTTTCTAAAACAGGAGGGCTTACAGTCGACTGTCAATATACATCAGCTACAAACAGAACAAACATCCAACGCTCCTTTTTCACCAAAGTCTTACTCTACCTCTTCTGATGGTCTGGGAGGAACTGCTGGAGTCTCAGCAGGCTTTTCTTTTTTCTCTCGGGAAAGGATGTCCTTTTTATCCTACAGAGGACAAATACGTTTACTGCAAAACAGAAAACCACAGAAAAAGAGACACCCTTGCACTATCTTTGTATGTATACAAAATATTAAATGTAATCACTTTTGGCTCTTAAAAGCGCACAATGTCAATTTCATTCTTGCTGTTTAGTGTATAGAAAGGTTTAGAATAATATTTAATGGATTCGATTGCTATTCTAACAGATATCTTCAAATGTATAAGGTTTTTTTCTAATAAACTACCTGATTATCGTCCGTTCCTCTCAGTTTTACTTTGTCATACGTAGATGTCCTTTTTATCTCCTGCAGCACGAAATGACAGAGGGAGAAGTCAGCATAGGCTCATGTGGTTGATAAGTCACTGACAGACAGTTGTGTTGAACTGCATTGCAAACCTCTTCTGTTGGTCTGGCTGGGACAAATGGAGTTTCACCCTTTTCCTTCCTTTCTTGCTGAATCATGTTGCGTTTGACCTGAGAAGGATCCACATACAGAGTCAGACAGTTTGATGGAGTGAGAGGACAAAGATCACCGACAGCAAGCAAGCAAGATTTAAAGGGAGACAAGGGGATGTGATGGGGGTACGAGAGCCAAGGAGCGTGAGGAACTGAGATATTGTAGACAGAAGTTTATCAGCCATGTGTGTGTGTGTGTGTGTGTGTGTGCACATGCGTCAACCCTAACCCACTGATGACTCATGAGTGATGCATTAAATAGACTGACCGGTTTTGGTTTCTCTTCCATTTGCTTGTCATTCTCCTTCAGTGTCTCTGTGTCTTCAGGGTCTTTCTAAACAGAGGACATCAAATACTAGATATTAAATTCTATCAACTAAAATTAAATCCCTTATATGTGCTCTTTAGCTCCTCAAAAGCAAAGTAGGTCACATTTTGTGGACTGTTTTTACAAATTTTTTTTTCTGAGGTGTACCAAACCTACTACATGAGACCTTCCACAAAATTTTTCACAAAAATTGCTTGACTAGTTTTTTTATAATAAAGAATATCACATCTCCAAGTTTTTAAAGAAGGACAGTAGAACTTCATGTTGCACTAAAATTAATAGAAACGTAAAAAAATTTTCACCAAATGGTTATTTGTGATTAAAAGATCATTTAAAGTCTGTAGACAATGTGGAAAACTAAAACTGCTCATAAAAAAAAAAAATCAAAAAAAAAATCTAACACCACAACCTCCACCTTGATCACAGCCCCATCACTACTATCACAGTCTTGATCAAGACCTCCACCACCAAGCACCTTTAACAGTGTAATTACTTTATTTGCAGAGCGGAATGGATTCAGTTTGGTCATGGCTCCAATCATGGCGTTCTGAGAGAACACACATCGGATCAACATTTTACATTTGCCAGCCTCGAATCACGTTGGATTCAGAATAGATTTCTAATTAAAACTGTTTGAACTGTTTAAATTTGGAAAACAGATGGATGAGTAGAGGCTGACAGTAACATTATAAGCACTAATGAGCCTTAAAAAAACAAAAGTGTCAGCACTGACTGTTTAGCCCCTGAGCAGACAAGGAAAGTTGGTTGTTAAAGAGGATGTTCAACAAATGTCTGCAAATATGTATTTTTAATTAGTTGGTTTCAGTTATTTTAAATTTTTACAGAAACCAGTCAGACTGCCATTTTTTTATTGTTACTATTATGTGCATTTTTTCCTCAAACAGGAACTGCAATGTGTCAGAAATCCTTGTTCCATTGTCTCTTTCTTCTTGTCTTCTCATTTCTGTAAATTTGATAATAAAGCCCTAAAAATTGTACCTGGTTGGTAAAAACAAACCTGCAAAACAAGCTGAACACAGATATTTGAAAAATCTTCTGTGAAAATTACTTGAAAGATTTGAATAGCAAGACCAGGCATGTTAAAATTGAGCTGGACTTCAGGTAGTGCCTATGGCTCACTCACCTTAGTGTTGCCATTTACAGAAAGCTTGATTAATAAAAATTAAAACAAAAGGTCAAGTCTTTCCAGCTTATGGAAGCATTCTGATAAAAACAAACCAAAACTGTGTGACAGGAACAAATTGTATCGAATCACCTGCTTGTTTCCTGAGGACTTATCACTGTATGCTGGAGGATCCTCGTCATCAAAACCTGTTTGCTTCTCACTCTGCAGAGAAATCATTATTTTATGAAAATATGAGTGAGGCTGTACAGTTTCTGTCACATTTACGATCCAAACCAGCCTTACTTTGTTTGCTGATCGAAATGGATTCAGCTTCGTCATTGCTCCAGCAAGCTTATTCTGATGAGAAGAGAAGAAATAACGAGGGGAAAGTCGATCATAAATTTTGGACCACATACAAGAATTAAGCGCTGATTAGAAACAAAACATCAAACAACAAGAGCTTAATCTTAGACATTTAAAAACTGTACACACCTGTTTGTGACTCGGCTGCCCCTCTCCATTGTCCAATGTCTCCTCACCATCAGTGTCTGCATTCTTCTCCTGCTGATGGAGCCAATTATTGTTACTACTGTATTCACAGTAGTTGCTGTATTAGCTTCACATCATCAGTGGATTGCTTAATATTTTTATGAAATCTAAATATTCTGGACCTTTCCAGCAAGAGACACACTAATGTCAGGGGAATATAATGGAAGAACTGGCATGAAGAGAGACCTTACCTGTCTGTCAGTGGAGAATGTGTTTTTCATCATTGCACTAAAACCGCTCTGAAAAAAGACAAAGAAGAAACTGTACCTGTCCTCACATTCAGTTCACACCAGATCTTCTACCGAAACAATCAACTGTTAAACAGAGAGGAGATTCAGTTACTCCACCGTAACAACCAACCTGCTTCACTTTGGGCTTGTCTGTGGAGGAGCTGCTCTCATGAGAGTCTCCAGAGTGTTCGGCCTTGTCCTTTTCCTGATATAGTACAATACATGACAACAGCATTTAGAAAACACAACCATTGGGCTGGTATTGTAATAGATGAATGATAAAGCATTGATGGAGAGAAAAAATGACCTGAGAGGAGGAGGCAAAAGGATTCTTTAGAAGTTTCGCTGCGACTCCACCCTGTTAGGTAATACAAAGCTATTTCAGACAACTTCAGCTGTTCTATCAGCATTACTGCAGCACAGATCAAGTGAAAAATTCTTGATAAAAACAAACCTGACTTTAAAATAAAGATGCCTCATCACTCACCTTTGAAGATTTCTCTGTTAGATTGTCAGCGCTTACAAAGAGTTCACCTTCCACGGACAAATCATCCTAAAAAGAGTATCAGGACACATGACAGTGTTTCAATTCAAAATAAAATAACTACCAGGACTGCACACATGCCCACCCACACACAGGATATTCATGCAGTAAGCCAAGAAGGTAAGGGGTGTTTTAAGTTACCACCCTGTGGTTCGATGTCTTTAATGACCAGTCGAGTTGTTGGAAATATAGTCACTATCCTAACTCTTCCTGAGTTACAGCATTGAATAATGGCCAAGTGATGCTTTATGGCAGATTTAAGTTGATTTCCTTGAGGAATGCCAAATATATTGTTTCACAAGGCAAGTTTACCCAATTTAAATTGTAAAACCCACAGAGAGGTAATGGTGACAGAATATCTTTTTTCTGTTTTACATTTGCTAGCTTTGTGGGCTAGAAAGAGGGAGAGGAAGAGGGAGAGAAAGGGAAAGACAGTCCCTGAACTGAAGCTACGTGAAAATTAAAATTCCCATCTTACCTGAGACTGAGATTTGGCACCTTTTTTTCTGAACACACCACTCAGGAGTCCTCCTTTCTCCTGCAACAGTTACATCATTACAGTTACACTTGAAGAGGTAGGACAGTGTAAGGAGCATGGACGACAACTCTCACCTTTGTTTTGTTTTCAGAGAGACTGTCACTGCTGCCTGAGAGCGATTTGGATACAGACACATCATCCTGAAGGTGAAAACCAAATGTCAACCAACAAATTTATCATTTCCCAGTAAGATAACCAACTATGAGACAGTGATATGTACAACTCTCACCTGAAATTCTGTCTTCTCTCTGGGGGGCTTTGGGGACTTTTTAAACATTCCACTGAACACCCCACCTGACTCCTGGGGGGGGGGGGGAAACTCATAATAAAAATACAACTTTCATTCTTCATAGCACAGGTTGTGATATTATTTCAGATGTTTCACACAGTAGCTTCTATTCTCATCCACAATGCTGGTTTAGCTTGTCCCGAAACAAACACACACTTCTCAATCTCTCCTTCCAGTGACTTCTGCTCACGTGTAATGAGACCAGAATCTACCATCTATTGACTAAAACAAGAGCCGTCCTCTATTGTTCAGATGTTACAGATTACAGTCCGGTAACATCACAGAAGGATCACAGAGGTAGAGGCTTTAAGGAAACTCACCTTAGTGTTGCCGTTAAACTCAGCGGGTGCAGACAAATCGTCCTGAGGGAGAGAAACAAACGTCTCAACATATGAATATTATAGTCTCCTAATAATGTAAACATCTTAAAGTGAAAAAAGAAAAACGTACAACTCTCACCTGTGATTGTGTTCTTGCTCCAAATAGTTTGGGGGATTTTTTAAACATCCCACCGAACACCCCTCCTGACTCCTGAGGAAAGAAACAGGTCACACAATGATTCATTTCACAATACAAACAAATAAAACAAAGTGTAGTTTCTTTATTTTTATTCTGATGCAGCTGTCAGAGGGACAGGAAAGGATTCACACATCAGCTGGTACTTTGTTTCAAATCGCTGATGAGTGCAGGTTTACTTCACTCTTTCACACACACAGAAAAACTACACAGGTCCCAAATCCTCCATTCACTGGGCTCAACTCTGCACATTTACCACGGCACGAAGAAATGTTATTTTACTTTAAAACACATTATGTATAAATGTATGTTTCTACTCTACAAAACCAATCTGATACAACGTTTAAGAGAACATTTAGGTGATCTTTATTAACTAATGAAGACCACTGCTAAATTAACTCGAGTTTAAAGCAAAGAAAACAGACATGCTCTGTCTTTAAACAATGAAAATTGCACCAACTTATACATAAATTCTTTATATAATTTAGTAGAACTTAGTGTTTTATTTGTTCTCTCTGTATTATAATTTTAAAGGTTTCTTTGTAGCATGAGGGATTTTGCTTTATTTGATACCTATAATAATATATTTTTTCTATTTCTTGATGAGACTCACCTTAGTGTTGGCGTTCTCAGAGAGACTGTCATCACTGGCTGAGAGCTTATCGTCCAAAAGATCCTGAAACAAAAGATTATCCATCAGCTTTTTAGTGAGAGGCAATATTACATTATTCAGATCTGCGGTTAAGATGATCATTTTCGAGCTGATTTTTCAGTGTGAGCAGAACATGAGACAGAAGATCATGTGTCACCTGTGAAGGCCTCCTGACATGTCCCCATTTCCGAATACCACCCAACACACCTGATTTTTCCTGGGAGAAAAAGGCAGATAAAGGTTTGGTTTCAAAAATGAAGATTAGCCACCTGTGTGTGCAAAAAAATGAAACGTCTCATAGAGCAGAAAACTGAACTCACCTTTGAGGACTTGTTATTGTCTGTTAAGCTGTCGCTACTTGCAGAGAGTTCAGGATTTTGTAATGAGTGGCTGGCCTGTGAACACACACAAAAAAACAACTTAATACATAATATTTTTTTTTAAATGTAGGAACAAGCAGATGTTTCACAATTTGTTTGATAAATGGTCTAAGTAGCTAAGATGTTAAGTAACACATTAACAGACTTATCATTTCTGTTCTACTTCACCATTATTTAAATTTGAAAAACAAAAAATAAAACAAAACAAAACAGCAAGTCCATCATGGCTCCTACAAACCTGTGCTTGCTCCTCTTTGGAAGATTTGAGTGTCTTCTTAAATATTCCTTTAAACACACCTCCTTTGTCCTGAAATATTTGTCAAACTCGGTCAATGACATGTAATGTGATACAAACCTTTTAAGTTAAGTAGTTTGGGTTTTAAATTTGAACAGAAGAATGAGACAAAAGACAACAGAAACAGTTTACTCGCCTTGGTGTTATTGTCTGCCAGACTGTCACTACTCTTGTCGGCACAGAATATCTGTGTGAGTTTATGTTGAGTCAAAATAATGCTGATAACGAAATGCCAATGTCTCGGTGAAAGAATTGAAGATTTTATATTCAAGCCATATAACCCAGTCCTACTAAATCAAAGCCACATCTTTACCTGTGCTTGGTCAAATGGTTCTGTGGACTTAGAGGATTTTTTGAACATCCCACCAAATAGTGCTGCTTTTTGCTGAGTGAGAGAAAATGCAATAAAAAAAAAAAAAAAAGGATTATTATTTGAATCAAATTTTAACCAAATGTAAAGGATTAAAATAACAAAAACCAGAACCATCTCCACTGTTTCTGTCTGTCAAACTGTTTTCAGTGCAACTACTTGCATGAGTGAGTAACAGGTGCCAAACAAAGACTGTCATGACCTGAGAGTCAGCAGCATAAATCTGTCTCACCGATCACCAGCTTCATCTGGAAACTGGGATGGAAATGATGATTGACTGATTACTGAAATGTGACCTCCATGTTTTCACTTTTGTTCCGTAGTTATATTCATCATAGAATCATTGAATCTGGGGTGAGAAGTTTAACGGTGTCCCCAGCTGGGCTGAATCAATGGCTCAACAGATTTACTCTGTATCATTATTTTATGAAGGATAAATTTGTGGGGTTAAATGTCCTCTACTTAAGTACACTTCAGCTATGTAATGGCCACGTACATGCAATGTAGTGTTGTAAAAAGGACCCTACTGCTCAAGTTTTAACTTTTTTTTTTTTTTTTGTCTGAATATAATCTTTCTGTCATAGTCAGTTAATTGTCTGGCTTATATAATACAATATATCATTAGATCCCAGTTCTTTATTGTTGATCTAGAAGTCAACATTCACATCGAAGTAAACTCGGTCAGAGAAACATTTCTGCTTCAAAAACCAAAACAATCAACCATCAAACTGCTGTTTCTGTTGAATAAACAAATTATTTCAGTCTGCTCTCCTTCTGGGTGCTGGTACGATGGAGGTCTGATGGGGCCCTAACAACAAATCCAAGCCCCCACGGCCCCCCCAGCAGGAAAATACGGCCCTGGGAGTCCGACTAACAGCCAGCGCTCAGGCCTTGTTTACTGTCAACAAAAAGCTGTTCATTTATTTATGAATTTATGTACTTGAATTTTCATTCGCACACACTGAGGTCAGGTTGACGTGAGCTGAGTTTAGGAGGGGGAAAAAAACCTCAAACACAGCAGACTTTAAAACAAACAAACAAACAAACAAACAAACATTAAAGGCGTTGAAAACTAAACTTTCTACTCACCGTGACGCCTCCTCCATCACAGTCCAGGTCCAGGTCCCCGTACCGGTCCTGTCGACACACGTCTGACGTCATTCACGGATTTTGTGCGGCTGTTTGTGCTCACGCGGAGCTCCAGATTTAAATGTTAACGGCTAACTACTATTAACGGTAAACTACAGATTTATATTTTAACGGTAAACTACGGGTTCAAATTTTAACGGTAAACTACAGATTTAAATGTTAACGGTTAACTCACCATTGGTGCTTCGTAGGTTTTTGTTTGTTTGCTTGTTTTTGGTTTATTGTGAAATAACTCCAATGTTTGACCGACTTTAGGGGATGAATATCGGTGTAAAACGCTCCGGTCCTCTGTCCTCTATCTCCGGTCTCCCGGTCCTCTGTCCTCTGTCTCCGGTGTCCCGGTCCTCTGTCTCCGGTCCTCGGTCCTCGGTCTCCGGTCCTCGGTCCTCGGTCCTCTCTTCTCCTGGTCCTCTTTTCTCCCGGTCCTCGGTCCTCGGTCCTCGGTCCTCTCTTCTCCTGGTCCTCTTTCTCCGGTCCTCGGTCCTCGGTCCTCTCTTCTCCTGGTCCTCTCTTCTCCTGGTCCTCTTTCTCCGGTCCTCGGTCCTCTGTCTCCCGGTCCTCGGTCCTCTGTCCCCCGGTCTCCCGGTTGTTTTCAGCCGCTGGGCTGTGAAGTTAAAGGTCCTCCCTGCTCAGTTTAAAAAAATAAAAAAACATGGAGCTCGGACTTCCCACTGACTGCTGCTGACTTCCGTGTTTTTTTCTCCATGAATCTCAGACTGAGACCGGCTGATCCGGTCTCTGCTCCTCCACCTGAGAGTCCGGTCCAGGTGAGGGCGGGTCCGACTCACCTGAGATCAGCCTCATGATGCGTTCAGCTGCTGCTCGGACATTTACCCACTTTGTTACAGTCACAAAATGGTGGAGTAAATATCCAGATCAATTACTGATCACCTTCTTCTTCTTTTTCATTCATTCATTAATTATTGAGGACTTAAGTAAAGATTTAGACCGGATAAAACATATAATGCAAATTATTTTGGTTAATATTTGGCTAAATAGAAATATATTTTTTTATTTATTGACATCAGTTTTTATTTTAAATATATAGAATAATGTACATCACCGGTCAGAAGAAGTATAAAAAATGTAGACGCAAGAAGCACAATAATAGAATATTATTAAAAGATGGATTTCATAACAGCTAATATCTAAATAAAGTGCAGGACTAAAAGATTGAATAAAGGAAGAGGATTTTTTTTTTTTAGCTTATTTTAAATCTATAAATAAGTTGTATTTTGGGAAGATTTGATAGGCAAAGGGAGCTTTTCAGCTTGTTTTAGTTTAAAATCATTCAGGTTTTAGATTTCAGTTCTGCATGTGAATGGACGGCAGAAAGAATTTATAACATCAGACTGAATATGATTTGATCCACTGTGGTAAGAATTAAGTGGGATTTTTCCAAAAAGCTGCTGATTTTTATTCAGTCACACTAGTTTCTATGTGTATAAGTGAATAATGTTAAGATAGCCAATGGAAAAGGTTTTCATGGTTCCATCTTTACATTAAGTTCATGGTGAAATCACTGAAATCCAAAAGGAGGCACTCAGTATGATTTTATTTACTTAGCATGTTTTAATGTCACTCAGTAACAGATAAGAGCTGTAAAACACTGATGATAAAGTATCTGAACACAAACAGAGATGATAAGTTGTGTTTACAGGTCTGTCATTCACCCCTAGGGTCTCACCAAAATCTGACTGTAACACAACAGTCACCACCCAACCATTCATAAGAATACAAACGAAATGATACCAATTATAGCCTGTCAGCTGACAGATGGGTTATACATGAAAAAATTTATGACACATTTTTTGTGTAACTAACTGTTTTCTCACTTCGGAAAAAAATTAAATCACACGTGTTAATTGCACATGATTTATTGTCAGAGAAATTATCATTAACATACAACCCATTCCACTCCAAATGTTTTACAAACATTCCTGCTTCCATTAGCTTCTTTTTCATTCTCAAATTAAAAGAAACCTAAAACTATAACATAACTTTTTTATAGAAGCTTGGAGTTGCTTGTTATAACAAACAAGCAGGTTTTTGTTAATCGCAATTAAAGGCACATGTAAACATTACTTAATTATTGTCCTCCATCTATAACACAAATGTTCACCCCTGAATGTAGTGAATATTTTTTCAAGTATATTTTGCACATTTACCGTCCTTGTAAATAACAGTAAATTATATAAGTGAAAGTGAATTTAGTGTGTAAAATCAAGAGGATTATTCCTTCCAAGAGAGAAAGTAGAGCCTTCCCTGTCCGTCACCACACACCAGTTCAGTGGGTTTGTCCGGGTTCACCTCCAGAACCAGGACGGGACCTCCACACACAAACATACCCACCTGGAGGAGGAATGAGAGCGATGGTAGAAAACTTTGTCGAAAAACAAGAAAACAAAGTCTAAAAAGTCTGGCATTATTGTACTATATGATAATAATCCAATCTCTCAGTACTTGACTTCCTTGGTTTGTCAAATTCTGGTCTGAAATCAACGTGTATTATTATGACTTTTTGCTTTTACAGTTAAAGTGGGGAAGTTTAAGAATCTGTGGTTTGGATTCACATGTAACTACAGACTTACCATTGCTCATTTAAATTGGAGTAGAATCCGTTCTTGGTTGGTTTTGGTCTCTCAATGAGGTTCAGTGATAAAATAAAATCGACATTTACTACATTTAAAACCACAATCTACCTGTTTCTTAGTGATTCTGTCCCACAGCTTCACTGTCCTGTCGTAGGAGGCAGAGATGATGGTGCTGTTTGTGAGTCTCAGCATGCTGATCCTGTCACTATGAGCCTGAGAACAAACATCATCCAAAAAAATAAATAAATAAAAAGTTGGGTGGTTTGGTTTTTTTCTATTACAGATGTACGTTGTCGATTCATTGTGCCAAGAAGAACAGTTTAAATAAATCCCTAAAATGATGATAAGTGTATATAAACTTCTCACCACAAATATCTGTATAGAATGTGTTTAATTACTTTACACTAATGGCATATAAAAAATATGAATAACACTTCAACTAATCTCTCTCTTTTGTCCTCAGATTCAAAAGCCTCTTACAGGTTTTCTTTCACTCCATGATGAAGCATCTTCAGGCTGGTTAAACCACATGTTGCCCTTCATGTCTCCGCACACAATGAAACCTGAAAGGAAAAAAAAAATCTTAAAGCATTCAACACATTGAAGGATAAGATCCTAAAGAAGTGAAGGAATAGCTAAGGTAAAGCAGAGGAAGCGAGTTTGTACCTCCATCCACAGTTACAGCTGTTATTGGGCTTTTGTTCTTCTTCTGCTCCTCTTCATACTGCAGTCGCACTGAATTGTAACCTGACCTCAGACTGTTTTTGGAGCCCATGGCAAACTGAAGAAAGAGAGGACGTTTTATGTTAATAAAAGAAATATCACAGCATGCAACACTTGAGTTTTATTTTAAATTGTGCCTGCTAAGACGGATTAAAGGAAAAGAAGGTAAACAGGTATTTTTGTTTCTCTGTTGGAAGGTTTCTGTACTTCGCTCAATATCATTTTGTTTCCATATCCTACTTTAAAGCATGACCTGAGCGCTTGAAAATAAAATTTTATCAGGCCAAACATGATCAATTTTTTTATTCATCAGCGTTGTGGTGTGTACATCCTTTTCCCCATAAAAATGGTGACTTATATGTGTAATGTAAAGCAGTGATATTGAGGATATGAGTGAGTAAACTCACAATGAACGCCAGCTCAATTCCTTCCTGTCTTTCGCCAAGCAGCCACATGCTTTTCTCATCATTACGGATCAAGCCCAAAATTCGGACATTGTCCTCCCAGCTGCAAAAAGGAAGAACACAAAAGGAGCTGTTCAATCTTATTTTAACATTTGAAACCCTTGGAGCTTTAAAGTAAAGCATAAAACCCAATAGTACAATGTGTAGGACTGAGCAGGACGGTTTGTTAATTAAATTTAAATGATTATTATTCAATTTCAGCTAATTAGATTGACAACTTATGTGATCAAACATCCTCTAAATCATCTACATTTCAAAAATAATAGTAATCAGCTTTAACCCTCCTGGACAAAGAGTAATTGAAACCCTGGTCAGCCTCAGGAAAAGGTTGAGGTCCGTGCTGTGACAGTGTGCCGACTTACTCTGTGATTTTACGTTCCCAGTCGTCTTCATTCGTCGTGTTCTTGACGTCAAATATCAATGCCATGTGCGACACACCGATCAGGAAAGAGCAGTAGCAGAGGTGGACCACAGGCCTGATGGTCTTGTATGTGGTCACCTTCACCAGACTGGGAGCAGTAAAACAGAATAATCAAACTCTGCTGTTCACACCTACAGTAATGATCAGTTGGAAAACCTGGATGTGCCTCACAAATCTCTTATGAAATCTTTCACCAGATTCAGAAAATCGTTTAGAAAACATTTTTTATTTAAAAGCAACAACTCACTTATTAACTTCTTTACATGGAGATGAAATCATGGGATTATTTGACTGATGATTAAAAAAAAAAAAAAAAAAAAACACCACATAAAACAGGAGGATACAAGTACATTTATAAAAGAATGAATATTTTTCAGTACCTGTCAGAAAACTTCAGGCGTGAAAAAAAAAAAAAAAAAAAATAAAGGAAAAGGAAATAAACGTTAGTATGACTGAAGTCTTTGTTTAGTTGTTTTTTTTTTTTTTTGTGTTACTTCCCCAGATCTGTGATGTAAATGAGAATTGTTCATAACGTAAATTTTTTAAAGGTTAAAAAAACAACCCAAACCACAGATCATGGTGTGACTCTTTTGTTGTTTACCTTGCAGTGTTGTGTTGTTGATTCCACACCACCTTCCACACGTCAACAGAACAACCCACGGAGCCTACAGCGAACTGGCTGTCAGGCATCGAACAAATCGCTGTGATGGTGCTGCTTGAAACCTGACACACACAAACAGACACACTGGGTCATTACACAAAAACGCACACAAGCATTATTAGAAATCCTTATTCATGTATGCATCTCCACCTTCTTGTGGCCGATCACCGTGTTCTGCCGCCACAGCTCCAGCAAACCGGATGTGTAACCGACAAAACAAACGTCGTCTCCCTGAGAAAAGGACACGGTTGAGACACAGTCGAAGACAGAGAGACTCTCTGAGGAGAAAAGACACAATACAGAGGTGAAAACAAACATGAGCCATCATGCAAGACAGCTGCTAACTGAATCATTTTCTGATGATACGGGTGATCCGGAGCTTCTTTACTCTAAAAACATTACTTGTTGTCCATGTCCAGCATCTCACTGAGCAGTCCTCAGAAAGAGTGAGGAACTCTGGGACTCCTTTTTTGCAAACAACTCCATGAATCGCACCGCTGTGACCAGAGAAGGTCCCGAAGTGTGCCATCTGCACGGAAAGACACAGGATGAGAGGGGGGAGACAAAAACTGAACAAGTGACAAGTATCGTGATCAAGAAACCGAAGGAAGTAACTTTTCCTTCTGCACGAGACTAGAAGTAAACATCCCATCATAAGCTGCAGAGGGAACACTGATTTTTGACTAATCTTGCATGGACCTCAATGAAAAGGAAAAAACTTTCATACAACAAAATCAAATAAATACTCAAATCGGTTCAGAAGGTTTCTTTTTGAACAACAGACCTGGAGTGGCTTCCAGAGCTGTACTGTGCCGTCATCCGAGGCAGTGAAAACAGCCATTTCTTCGGGGTTCACTTCAATGTTCTTGTCTTAAACACAAAAATAAGTCTGTATGACTCATCTCGCTGTGGAAATTGGATTAAAAATAGAGACAAACCGAGAGAGAGGACAGTGTACCTGTATTTGTGAGCACGGAGCAGTGGTGTATCCGCTGCTTGTGTGCACTGATGTGGCAGATTTCCGTGTTGGTTTCCCAGTTCCACACATGCAGTGCTCCCTCTGCACAGCCGGCCATCACATACTGTCCCTGCAGAAAGGAACAACAAGCAACGAGTTAACATAGAGGCTCCCTCATGCAGATAAAAATGAATGAAATAATCCAACTTCTGTTTATCAATTGAATTTTTACTCCACTGATACATCATTTCACAGCTAAAAAGTTTTTCTTCAAGAGGGAGTGAAAAGATAATAAATATATTCTGTCTGATAAACAGTCAGGTAACTTTCTCACCAGACAGCAGACAGAGGTCAGAGGATTTTTCACACAGATTTCTCTGAGACACTGGCCGGCCTGCAGATCCCATAAACAAAGCCTTCCATCGTTTGAGGAGCTAATCTGGAAGAAACAGACAGAAGCTGATGAGGACAAGTCCCTGGAGACACATCATGATCGCAACACTGTCTCCAGTAGTACATCTAAAGAGGTCAGTAGGGTAAATAAAGACTCACCACGCAGTCTGGAGTCCAAACACAGCCGGTGATCCAGTCTCTGTGAGAGTGAAGGAGCGACTTAGAAAGAACAGCAGGGGACGAGCTCACATCCCAGACCACGAGGGCCTGAAAAAGAGACACGGTCAGCACAGAGTCTGACACCGGATACAAGTCCAGGATGATTGTACGTCTTGGACATGATGGACATTCAGTGAGTTACCCTTTAAAACTTAATTCAAAGGAGTGAAATTATTCAGTTAAGTGATTTTTGAAAATTGATTGCCAACAACTTGGATTATGTCATATAAAAGATTAAAATACACTGAATAATTCTACCTGATCTTTTCCACCGGAGAGAATCTGTCCACCGTCAGGGCTGAAAGTCAAACATGTGACTCCTCCGGTGTGGCCTCTCAGCAGCGCGTGAGCTTCAATGCAGGTGTCAACGGCCAGTTCGCTCAACAACCACAAGGCGACGGTGAAGTCGTCTAATCGAAGGGAAAAAACATCAACTAGTAGAAACAGAAAGTTTCAGGAAAATCCCCTTCTGCTTTAGAAATTCTTACGTTTGTTGGAAACCATGTTTAAACACACTTCTCTGAGGTTTTGGGACTTTCACCCTCACCTACACTAACCTGAGGCTGTAGCCAGGTAGGTGGAGTTTTGTGCCAGAGCCAGGATGGAGCCTGATTGCGCAGCAAACATGCCAAATGCTTTCAGGTTCCCTTTGATTCCCCCCTCTCCGTCTTCTCTC
Organism: Remorina albescens; assembly: GCA_034769265.1. Classification (NCBI taxonomy): domain Eukaryota; kingdom Metazoa; phylum Chordata; class Actinopteri; order Carangiformes; family Echeneidae; genus Remorina; species Remorina albescens. Next base: position 3,862,353 of record CM068478.1, on the reverse strand, counting down.
TTCCAGACCCTGAGACGTTTGTCGCTTCCCCCAGACACCAGCAGCTCGGGCTCGGTCTGCTCGGGGTCCAACACGACCCACAGCAGGCACAGGATGGACATGTTGTACTCGCTGGAGGCCCAAATCATCTCCCCTGAGATTAAAATGAAGAATTCATTTTGTTGTTTGTAGATTTTAAGAGGGAAAAAAAGGTGGGGAACTACATAAAACATGGCCAAGGCCTCTTTTCTTTAGTTTGCAACATACAAGTTTGTACAAGCACACAAATACACACACCTGTGTCCAGACTGTAGTGTTTAATGCCCCCTCCCTGGTATCCCACAGCAACAAAATCTCCATTTACAGCCACACAGTGAGCAGAAGGGACTGAGGCTGCCGCCTTAAGTTTCTTCTGAGGAGGCTCCTGTTCACACAAAAAACACAAATAAAAGTTATAAAGTGTTACTTTTTGTTAGATTTTAATAAAACTAAAACAATGATAATAAAATCTGTTCTTTAATCTACTTGCATCAGTAAAAGCTACCAACCAGGTGACGGGATCTGATCTGGTGATCTGAATAATGAATCCAAGAGAAGTCTTACTTTATTGTAGTTAAATGCAGTGACTGAATGTCCAAGTCCTCCTGACCAGAGCTGGAGCTGTTTCACAGGAAGACAAGACGACACAAACAAAAAAAAAAAAGGGAGAGTGATTGCATATTTTACATTTCATTTGCGACAAGTGCTTGATTTGATCTTTAATTTTAGACTTTTTAAATCACAAGCTAATTGTATTAGCACGATCCTGCCCTGAAACGTTCATCTTTTCTGATCCAGGAATTTTTCACAGGAAGAGACATCTCACCAGATGATCCGAGCCACCGCTGAGCAACATGGATCCTTCGTCCAGAAAGGCGAGGACCTCCGTGGCTCCACTGTGAGCCTGGAAACATCCCAGACAGGTGGAGGTTGGAACCGACCACACCCTGACCTCTCCAGATATGGAGCCGGAGCAGAGCATGGATGAGGAGGAGGAGAAGGAGAGACTCCGCACTGAGCGCTGGTGACCAGAGAGAGGCTGGGGAAACAGACAAGAGGGAAAAAGTGATTATGCTAAAAAAGAAAAAGATGATGTTGATCAACGGCACATCATTTTACTTTAAACTGTATTGGTACCATCGACAAATTTCATGCTCACCGTCTGAGTTTTATTCTGCAACCAGTTCCACACGATGACATCCCCATTCCAGCAGCCAGCAGCCAGCAGGTGACCCTCGGGGTCAAAGGTCACACAGTTCAAAGGGCTGGAGCTGAGCAAGGATGCTATTTCATGTCCTTTAGTAGAAGACCACACCTGAAGAGCAGGAAATCATCCGCGCAATTAAAGATTGAAAACTCCGACTGCTTCAGTCATTACAGTTGATAAAAAAATTGACGAACCCCCAAAAATGAGTTACTGATTTAATAAATGAAAGGGCAGATAGTAAAATGATAATAAAAGTTAAATGCGATTAGTTTGAGACAAACTTTGAGCATTAAGTCCAGAGACACAGTGGCCAGGTGTTTATGGTCTGGAGTGATGTCACTTGCTGTTATTGTGTTAGTGTGGCCATCAATGAGAGCAGTCCTGCAAACAGGGGAAACAAAAGTCAATTCATTAAAACACTGTTAACCTGAAAGAGAAACACAAACCCAACAGGAATGTGAGTATTTGTACAGTGTGAGGTAAATCGGTAATTCTCCATCCTCTAACCTGCACCCGCTCTCGATGTCCCACATCTCTATTCGTCCGTCAAAGGAGGTTGTAACGAGACGTCCATCCTTCAGGAAGACGCTGCTCGAGATGCCGTCACAGCTGCTCACCAATGACTTCACCTTCTGTTCTCAGACAGCAGCAAAACATTTTTTCTTACAATTCAACAGTAATTAGTAGCTCAGAAGTTCAACATGAAAAACTGACATTAACTGTGTTTACAGCATCTGCAGTTCATTTCTACGGTAATCCGATTTTTTTTTTTGTCATATATAAATATGAAACCTGATTTTTGTAATCGGGGGAGGACATTACAGAAACTCTCTTTTCCTGGATAGAATTTACAGTAAAAAAAACAAAAACAAAAAACAAAACTTTACTACTGGAAATCGAAGTGTGTTCATACCTGTCCAGTCTGGGTGTTGATGAAATGCAGCATTCCCTTTCCAGTACAAACCACCACCAGCTCTCCATTCGGACTCACAACCACACAGGTCGGCTCAGAGGAGAAGGTCGACACCAGCTCACTGTGGCGAATCATCAGACCGCTTCAAATACACCTGTTACATGAACACATTAACCACCTTTTCAAAAAACCTTCTTACCTGTTCTCCATAATTGAATCTCTGTTGTTTAACCATTCAACCACCCTGACCCCTCCTTTTCCCACCAGGCCTTGTGACCAGATGTGCGCGGGCGTCTCTGGAGGCTCGTTGATCGCCTGCTGAATGAAAAGAGGCGGCCAGGAGGAGAGCAGCGCGGCGTGGCGCCGTAGGAAACTCTGACAGTCCTGCAGACGGTCATGGAGGCCAACTGAGGGGACAAAGAGATCTTGCATGAAGACTAAAACACATGAGGCAGCTATTTTTGGGGGGTAAAACGTATTTTTAAGGACTTACTTGAGGGTGCAGACTTGGGCTTCTTATCTGCAAGAGAAGCAAAGTATCACGGGATGCCATCAATCAGATTCTTTTGTTAAATGAACATTTATCTGGGGGACGTTTTGCAAGGTCAACCCGCCCTTGCAGCACTTTTTCATTTCATGTAGTTGCTCACAAGAAAGCATGTAAAGTATTAGAGAGAAAATTTAAAGAAAATATATTTTTTTAGCAGTATCATCATGCACACTGACCGTATAAGCTGTAGGTCTCCAGGAGCTGGTGTAAGAGGCCGTGTCGTACATTCGCATACAGGAAATAGTAACTGGAAAGCAGGAAGTGGAGCGCCTCCAGTTGACCACTTTGGATCTGACCAAAGTAAATATCATCACTAGCTCCAGTTCTCCAGAGGATTTCAGAAAATCAATGATCAGAATCAGAATTATTGAGAGATATTTTGTTGTTAAATCACGCAATCACAACTGACTTGCTTCTTCAAATACTCATTGATGAGTTATATGTGAACACATTATTTGTTTTATTTCTACTTTGGTTAATTGAGGCCACAGTTCGATTGTTCTTTTTTTGTTGTGTTTTTTGTCACGAACCAGGCTGGACGGCAGGTGCATGACGGAGTTGGCCTCACAGTGGAGGAAGGTGTCTGATCCCTGGGGGTCGGCTCGCGCCCACAGATGAGCTGTGAAGACAGTCGGGGTAAGAAACTGGCCGTGGAGAGCTGGACTTTGAGCATCGCAGACAAACAATGTTCTGTGTGTTTTACCTGCCAGTACCAGGTGAGCTCTGGTCCTGTCACTTTCTGCTGGGACGAGGAAGTCCTCAAAAGCCCGCCTCACCTCCGGGTTTGTCAGAGCCAGCAAGTCGTTAGTATCGTGGCAATGAGATGGACCAATTACACTGCAGGGAGTGAGTCAGGCAGGTTTAATCCTCACTGGAGTTGTTATCAGTAATTTTACTCAGACGGGCCACAATGTACATTATGCCCATAGTGGCCTCAATAATATAAAGCACACAATCAACATTCATCCCTTTGTTTAGTCTTCAAGATAATGTTAAGAACATAAAGCCTTAAGAAAATTAAATTAATTTGTGTGAAGTTTTAGACATTCACTTTCACACAGAGCCAAAATCAGATCTCATCATACATTCACTCTGTTTTAACCCAGACAGGATTCATACCTGTGTAAACTCTGCACCATACGGGTGAAAACTGCCATTGGGATGCGTCCTTTGGGCTTCCTGGACAGAAGCAGCACTTCCTGCCATGACACCTGTTCGCTGCGTGATGACAGGTCATTGCATGTGTTCAGTATGGAGTACAACTCCCCCTCCCGAATGCCTGTGCATCAAGAGGAGAAGGTGTTAAGACCGTCCTCAGGTCACGCTTATTACTGATGGGACACGTTTTAAGAAAACCAAAATTGATTTCAATATAGAGATGACATGAAATCCGGGGCAATATCTACAAGTAATACAAGTTATCAAATGATATCAAATGATCAAAATCTGAATAATGCTAAAATTGATGTTGAGATTTCTGAACACCTGTAGGGCTGACAGTGAGGGCTGCCAGGGTCCAGCGGAGTCCCAGCACACCTCGGTACTGTGAGCAGAGTCTGTCCAGGCTGTGCTGCACCAACTGGCTCAGGGACTGGGGCAAGTCCTGCAGACTCTCCTTCAGCTGAGACAGATGAAGGATAATGGATGAATGGATGCTCTTTTTTTTGGTGTATTAATCACACAATTTTATTTTTACTGCCCTCATGTGGCACTACTTCCTGATGGCTCACTGATGTATAGGTTTAATTGCGGTTAGACATTCACTTTTGGTTAGGGATAAAAAAAAAAAAAAGAGAGGTCTGACCTTATCGAAGGTGGCAAAGTTCCTCAGGTCTTCACAGGCCAGGTGTAGGTAGAGAGGACTCGCTGCTCCTTTCTTCATCATCAGCATCTGGAGCTGAACAAGCAGAGCACAGATTTAGGGAAAAAAAATAAAACAAAAAAACGGACAAAAGATCTGTGTAGAAGAAAGCTATGAAAGAAGAACCTGGTTGTTGAATGCAGAGTCACTGAGCTTTTTGCCGAATGTGTCCAGTCCCTTCTGAACTATCTCCCTCCGGTCCGGCATGGTGAGCTGTCCCAGGCTGAACAGGACGGTGCTCTTCTTCTTGGAGAGGGTTCGTAACAGAGCCGCTTTAGACATGATGCTGACGACCAAACACACACCCTGAAGAGAGAAGAAGTGTGTTTTAACAGACGAAACCCTAAAGCACCCTGTGTGAACAAGTGAAGATGAGCTGCTTAGAAGAAGTCTCAGATACAACCAATGTGATGTATATATATCTTTTTTTTGGGGGGGGGTTTGCTGATTGAATCGACCTGCGGCAGCTCCTGTGGTATCCAGTTGGAGTTGAGTTGACTGCCACCATCTTGTACGTTATCCACGCCATCAACCAGCAGAACCAGAGGTTTGTTCTTCTTCATGTCACCCAGCGTGGAGTGAAATTCTGACAGCAAATCTCTGACATAAGAAAATCCACATCAACACACAGACAATATGGGGGTCAGCCAACCTGCTAATTTCAACTATATGGAAACAATCCAAAATCCAATCACTTGTAAGAGTGAGGAAGAGGTGGTTCCTTCTCCGCATCTTTCATTTTCCTAAGCCCTTGAAGGAGGTAGCGAACCAGGTTTTCCACAGAGCGTGCTGATTGGCTGGCAGCTGTAGAGTAGGAGATGACATCACAAGCCAGGTTTTTCCTGGACTTGACTCCAGTCCTGAGGGCGTCTGACAGCGCAGCCTTTGTGAAGACAGATTTTAACATCGATATTGATTAATGTGACATTTGTCCAAGTCGACACAACCAGTCCAAAACTCTTTTTTTTATATAAAAAAACATTTGGAGATTTCAAACGCAAAACCACTTCACTAGAAAACCATTTCATCACCATAGATGCCAGGAATAACAGCTGACGACATGAGAAAAATTTTAAGCACTTAAAAGATTTACCATGAAGACAGTTTTTCCCTCCCCAGGTCCGGCCTCCACCACCAGCATCCCTCCTTTAGTCTGGATCTGCTCCACCATCTCCACAGCTGCGGACAGCAGCTTCCCCCTGCCGTAGAACTTTCTCTGCAGCGCCCCCTGGTGCACCTCCTGCTCCATCACATCTGAGGCAGCTTCGGCCTCCTCATCCTCCTGACACACAGAATAACGTAACGACAAATGTAAGTCATCGGGTTGAAGTTAGACCAGTAAAACATTAAAGATGCAGAATAGTCTGAAAAAGTGAGAACTGGGCAAAAGATATCTTTAAACCAAACATAATTTTATACAGTTAATTAGGATTGTTGTGTTTTTCACTGGTTCATAATGTTGAGTTTGGCTGTGGGAGGATTTGAAATGAAATCTGTCAGAGTTACTAACGTCCACAAACTGCTTCACAACTGCCATCCAAAGATCCTCCAGCACAGCTTTGGCAAAGTCCTCCAGGTTTTTCAGATACGGGTTCCCCTCGACGACACCACCCCACTCACAGGGGTAACTAGGGCAGAAGGGCAGATGTCACTGCAGCTGCCTCAGCTTAATTAAACAGCTGTACCAATGGTCTTTAATGTTAAGATGATCTGAAACAGTTGAAACACCACAGCTTCTCTGCTATTGTGACCAACAGGACTCACTTTTCAGTGACCTTGACATTGCTGGCCCGGATCCGACTTTTCAAAGAGGCCATTTTAGACTCAGCCTCCTTTGATTCAGCCACAAAGTCTGACCTCCACGCCACTGGGACCGATCTGAAAAAACAGAGAAAATAAATTAAAATATTAAATACTGTAGTTTTACAAAAATGATTTATTCTTCAAATTAATTAGAAGGAGTAAAAAGATGCATTCAGTCAAACTGATAAAGTCTTTAAAGATGTTGAAAGCATACTTGGTGATATTCGGATCTCTGAAGTAGCAGAACATTCGCTGGTGTGATGTGTCAGGAAAAAGAGCCTGAAACTGACGGATCTCAATCTCAGTGATGGACAGACCTGCAGGAGCCGACGCGATCTAAACACAGAAGAACATAACCATCATTTTTTTCAGTATTTCAAATACAAATTTAGGCAGACACATAAAAACAAACGCAATTCTCTTTCACTTTAAAGGATTAATGGGAATTTCAACAGAGGTCTGACTGGCCTGTTTATCAGTAACAATAACATAATAGTTGCAGTAATAAGCGTATCTGTGGGAGATTAAATAATCTGACTCATTATTCTGAATCACATATTTACAGTGTTTCTGGTGATATTTTAAAACCACACACACAATCATACCTCTGAAAATGTAGAAAACATTAGTAAAACCCAGTAAGGTTATGATCTTACCCAGGCGTACTGCGGCAGGTCAGGAAGGACAGGTCTGGGGGGCACCATGCCATACCTCTCCCCCAGGATTCCGACCATCATCTGGCTGCGACACACCTCCGAAAGGCACAGCTCGGTGGCTCGGGCTGACTCCTCCTCTGTCACGCCCCAGCGCAGCTCCACGTCCTGCAGGTAGAGGCAGTGCGGCGCCGCACGACGCCGGAGCTCCGGGAAGACGCTCCGCACCAGGATGTCTCGCTCGGCGTGCATGTCTCTGAAGGTGGAGGAGATAAACACACGTACACTTCTCCACCTGAGGACAGAGGAAGGACAGAGGAGATAAGGCATGGAGGGATGGAAGGACCTCAACAGATCATCACATTTTGGCCCTTTCAGGCTCCTTTTAATGTGATAAAAAAAAAATTATATTAAATTCCTGCCAAAATTAGAAAAATTCTTTCTTTTCTGAGTGACATTTGAATCAGAATGTGATTAGAGCGTTAAAATAAAGTAAAAATATCCTAATGTGGTGAATTTCCTGCCACTGTGGTTATTTCCACACGTCTGTTTGGTCTCTATAGCTGTACAATGAATGCATGAATGTCTAGTGAGTGAGCGTATCATTGCTATAAACCGGACGTGTGTTTTCAGCATCAAGAGATGGGGCAATGTTTCCAAGAATATTTAGGCAGAGTAGACAAGTTTTTAGAGTATTTAAATAAAAAGTACCTCAAAGCGGGGCTAGCTGGTATTGGGACAACATTGCTTGTGGTTTGAGATTCTTTAGCCTCCTCTGGTGGAGGGATTTTGTACAGTTTGTCCAAATGCTCCACGTGGTCCAGCAGCCTGGAAGATCCTCGTTCCGCCACAAACCTGAGCACATAATTCAAGTGTTAAACATAAAAAAAACCCATCCGATTATACGGTTTTCTTAGCAAGAGTCAAGAAGAGAAAATGATCATTCTTATCTTTGCAGGATAAAATGAAGCTGGAGCAGACAGGTGATTATTTTAGCTTAGCATAAAGAAGAAAAAAACCAGTCTGGTTAGAAAAGGTTACAAAATCCACCTCTAAGCAACTTTAAAGCTCATGAATAGTCAACATACAATCTGGTGTTTTATCTTCTGGAAAACTTTTCCTTCACATAACTGACATAACAGAGTCCTACTTTCAGCAACATATCATAATCAGTGTACCCAGTGGATTTCATTTAAAGTGAATCTGAATCAGCTTTTGGATGAAGATGAAAAAACCGGACACGTTACCTCAATATTTGCTCACTGAAACCCATCAGGTTCACCTGGTTCCTGCCCGGAGAGGATTCTGAGTCTTCACATCTATAGTCAACACAACAGTACATGGACTCAAGATTAGGAAGCAACAGCAAAGAAAACTATTTCTTTCCAATGAGTGGAAATAAAGCTGTTAAGAATGTAGGCAGGTACATAAAAACATTTCCTTTGCTGCTTTTTCATTTTATTATATGTGATGACTGAATAAACACTACTACTAGAAATAGAAGATATATACTAGAAGATAATGCATACGCCTCCTAACGCTGCCTGTGAGCACATATACCAGATAACTGACGTATTACCGATCTACCAGGTGGACATAGACCACGAGAGCTTTGCTGTTTACTTCCTTCGTGTATTTGCTGATGGCGAAGTGGACGTCTGAGCTGACCCAGGTTTTGCTCAGCACGATGATGTTGTCGATCTGAAATATAAAAGTGTATGCTCACAAAGGAGCAGCTTGATCTAAGAATGTAATATTTACGCCACTTAAATAAATTCTGTGGTTATTTTTCTCTACATATTTATGGTTATGTATCAAAAAGGCAGAAATTATGGTCCAAAAAATTTGTGGCACACAAAAGCATTTTTTTCGGCAGATTTTGTTTTCATTTCCAAAAATAAGAGTTTTAATGAGGAGATGTGATTTTTTGTTTGTAAACACACATCATATTAAATAACGTGCAAACAGACTCACCTTGTTTTTTTTGCTAAATATTTTGGAGAGGTAATTGCTGTCCCGATCTTCATTTGAGATCTTTGTACATACCTGTGAAAGAGAAGTTTTCAATAATATAGGAAAAATTCAATGATGAGAAACCGACTTCAAATCATACTTGTTATTTTACTGATGCTGAAATATGTTTTACTTGTTTTTTTTTTGAAGGGCGTTCCTCTTTACGTTGTTAAAGCACTTAAAGGTCTCGTACTTTAAACTGTATGTTTCCATTCTGACTGGCTGACTCTTTTCTGAGTGTCTTATTTAAAACAAATAAACAAAGATGCAGATTTCAGAGACACCAAATCCTCCAAAGTTACATTGTGGTTCTAGGTGGGAGGGGCTTGAGACACAGGTGAGGGTGGTGATTGTTTCACTGTGACATCACGAAGTTACAGAAGTCCAGAGGGCTAATTTAAGGCTCATTTTAAGGCTCAGTTTCACCTTTGATACTTTCACAGTAATAGTGTAGAACCTACACCTGATTTATAATCAAAGACAAGGTGGAGGTCTACCTTTAAATTATGGGACCATTAACTTCTACTTATTCACTTGACATGAAAACCTACATTAATGTTGGTATGAGATCATAAAAGAGAATTATTAGTGTAGAATAAAAAAATCCTGACCTCAATTTGCTTCATGACACTCCTGACATTTTCTAAAAGGACCTCAGACTTCAGCTTGACTTCTTCACCGTGATTCCAACCAGATAAGAAAAGTTGGCTGTCCTCGGCGCTGCTGCTGATCATCAGAGACAGCAAAGCTCCCACTTCCAGTACCTGAGATGACAGAAAAAAGGAGGACAGAGGTTTGTTTATCCGATTGTTTTTGGGACCAAGTCAAAGGTTTAACATGCCAACCCTCCTCTGTGTTATTGCTGAACAGGAATAAAACTCACAGAGGGAGCGAGTTTGTCCTCAACCTCATCTTTTTTCCTTCCCCTTCTCTTCCTGACTTCTTCCTCCTCGTCCTCCTCGTCCTCCTCGTCCTCCTCGTCCTCTTCCTTGTCCTCTTGCTCCGGGTCTGGTGGGAGGCAGAAGTCCTGCTTCTTGCTCCAGCTCGAATCATTACACATCTGAGTGGGGAGGAATATAACAGTCCGTCCAGGGAGCGGTGGCACATTTGAACGGCAGGAGATCTGAACCGCTGTCTCCAGGGCCTTCCGGTAACGGTCCAACAGAGCAGCAGAGTACTTCGTCTGACTGGACGAAAGACACAGTTACATTATATTCTATGATATGATGATACTAACTTCGAGTTCATGCAGGTTGATTTGTTTTCAACCTGAGGCTCATTCTTCGAAAGTTTTTCTCTGTTCCATCTTCACCTGTCAGGTGTTATAAGTTCAGTGGCATCTTTTAATCAAGTCTGAGTTTCTGTAGCTGCTATTGTACTCCCCGAAATTCTTATAAAAAAATGTCATGAAGGTCAATATATTCAAATACTTGAATTGTTAATAAATAGCTGTAGACGTCACTTTTATCTGGACAGTTAGAAAGGAGTTGAACTGCATCTTAAAAATTCATAATTTAATTGGTTGAACTCTTATAATTATTGTCGTACTTGGCCTTTAGGAGCTGAGCCTTCTTCATTTGGTATAGTCGGAAGATAAACGGCACTCTGAGTGTTGCCCTCAGCCTGCTCCTCTTGGTCGTGTCCCAGTCCAAATGTTTGAAGCGCCAGTTCTTGGGAATCTTCTTCAGGATGCTCTTCAGGATTTCTGTTACAGAGGGGGACGCTGCCACGGGCACTAAAGGATAAACAGGTAGAGAGAAGGTAACGTATGAGTACAGCAGGGTTAAGCTTATATGTTTGGACGCCAATATATTCTGATAAACTTGATGTTTTATGCATCTCACCCAAACTTCGAAGCTGCATGATGACTTTGTAGGCAGCGAGGAATCTGAAGGGAAACTGCCGGCTCTGAATAACGGCTTTCTGTAAGTGCATCAGATTATAATGACAAACTTGGACTATTTGCGTTCGCTTATGTTTCTCTGTGGCTGTATTGTGATTTTTAACCAATTTAAAACACTATAGAGTGTGTCACCTTATTGGTCAGTCTGCTAAGGATCTTCTTGTGATGACCTTCACTGATGCCCTGAATGATCATGTTCCTCAGGTTCCTCAGCATGGCCATGAATGGAAGAGACTTGTTGTCTGCACAGCAGAGATATTATTCATCAACATGTCAGCAGGTTTACGTTTAAACAGCAGTAAGTGTTTTTTTGAATGTATGCATTCATCTTTGGTGCAGTGTCTCATGTAGCATTGTAGAGTGTGTCTAACCAGTTTTAAATTAATACATAATGTATTGGGATGTATGTACTTGTGTGTCTGGAGCTATGTGTTTCTTTTCAGACCTATGAGTTTTTCCCAGGTGGCGGCTTTGTTGCCCTCCAGGCTGAGGAGGTGTTCCCATGTCTCTGGCTCCTTGAGCTTCATTCGCTGCCCAGCTCGCTCCCTGTCCCACACGCCCTTAATTCCGCTGCGGGTGAACGCCTTCAGGTCAGCAGGATACCTGCAACAAACACAACCACAGTGCATTTTAAAATAGAAGCAGGACAAACAGCCCAGGGATTAAGATGCTGGTGTTTTCTTAAATTGCAGTGGTATTAGCTTTTGGGGTCACCAGAGTAAAAGCTCAGTTTTCTTCTAAAGTAGAAGCGATGAGGGGTGTGTAATGAGAGTAAACATTCTCATTTGGGCAACATTTGCATTTGTGTGATATAAACCCTCCATGAAAGAGAATCACTTTGGCTTCCTATGTGATATCAATTCGATTTCAACCCTCCTAGTACGTGTAAATAGTATATCAACATTAAAAAATGGTTTAGCAGATATACAGAAAGAAGTGATAGAAAATATAGATATAAAACTTTCACTCCCCCTGTGATGATGCTTTTGGTGAACAATGGCCAAAACACAGATAATGATGACAATATAACAGCAACATAATAAAAATAGAAATATCTTCGTTGGAGAATTTATAAATGTTATATATTATATAGATATTGTGCATTTATTAACAACAGAATGCAAAATCTCTGAAGGTCATGAGGTGTCTCACTTTTTTCCTAGAATTGCCATGACGTGTTCAGCCGGCTCTTTAATGTGAAGCCTCTTGATCATCTTCTTCATGCTGAACTCACTCTGTTTCTTATCCACCACTTTGCTGCCATCCTGCTGCAGCTGCAAACACATACAAACATTACTAACCAGGGTTCAAACACCTCAACGCCTCTGCAATGATAAACTGGAAGGAATATAAAATGTCCAGCTCCAAAGAAAGCAGAAGACGTGACTACGAATATCTCAAGCAAAACAGCAATGAGAGCAAACAGCTCATTTCACAACACCACAGACGAGTCTATTAACTTACAAACTTCTTTAGAATAGATACATCTGATCTGAGCAAGTTGGCCCACACTTTCAGCTGCTTGTTGTCTGAATTCTGGAAATAAAGATAAAGATCAAACAGCAGAACAAAATATGAGCAAGTCAGAGGGAGGATGTCAGAGGTGCCAATTCACTCACAGATCATCTACAGAAATGAGTCAGTTGTACTAAAATAAAAACCACAAAGTTTCGGTTGCCGTAGTAAACGGTGTGTGTGGATTTCAGTGTTTTCCACTGGCATTAATGAAAGCAGCCAGGTTTTCATATTTTGAGTGCATTCATGTTTTATTGTTTTCATCGTTATTTTACTTGGATTAGTCAGTTTTTGTCCATTTCTTTCTTTATTGAATGATTATTAATGATGCATTTATTAGAAAATATTGTCCAGTGTCCTGTAATATTCTTCATTTAAGGCCATAGATGCTTTTCTTGTCATTTTCATATCTAACTGGTGTTCACATTAATAAAACAGTGTAAGGGGAGTACTTTGGTACCTTTCCTTTGCGCCTGTTGCGGTTGTGTTTACAGCGGTGTTTCCGTGTGTTGTATTTGGCCAGCTGATACTCATTGAACTGCTTGAACTTGTCAGTCATTGCCTTCTTTAGGCACATGGGCAGGGACCGGCTGAAACACTGGAAACAAACGGTCACACCCTTTAGAACGAATTCAGGATTCAGGAGAGTCACTAGATACCAACTACGACTTACTGTGCTGTAGATTCTGACGACTTCCAGCCAATCAGAGGGAAGCTGCACGGCGGCACAGAAGTATCTGCGGACGTGAGGCTTGGTGGAGGGTTGATTGGCAGCCACAGCCAATAAGAAGTTTGCTGTGATGCGGATGTTCAACTCTTGTCGAGTGTAAACTGCCACCTGAACGAAGATGGAAGAACAAACTGTGCATGATGAAGACTGGTTAGCTAAAATGTTTAGTTAGCAGTTATAGCTGTAAATACACACCAACCCACACACACATGCAATCTGCACAGACCTTAAGGAGAAACTGTGGGTCGTTGACAGAAATGTCCTTCGCTAGGTTTACTATTTGGGTCCAAACACTGTCCTCAGAGTCCCAGTCCTTTTGGCCTGGAGGCTTGGTCTTATTGACCAGAGAGCAACACACCGCGTTCAGCAGGAGATACTAAGGACCAGAGAGAAAAACAAAGAAGTGTGACTTCAAAAGTTATAAATGCAAAAAAAGACAATATTCCTGAGAGATTGTACATACGTAGGGTAAAATGTTTTTTCTACCTTTTTATTGATTAGATCTTCTTCAATCATTTCATTTCCTTGTTGAAACTCCGCAAATTCCTCTTTTCTAATGGCCACAGTTTGATCCACTTCCTGTTTGACCCACTCTGTTTCCAGAACAGGTAATTCCATGGTTGAGCCAGCATGAACATCCATCTCTTCTTCTTCATCCCCGTCAAGCTGCTCTTGCAGAAGAGTTCACATTTAAAATACCAGCAAATGGGATGCATCAAAAATGCTGTTTGCCAAATACGTAAATGAAGAGTGTATTAGTGTCAAATTAAGAATATTTCATGTACCACACTTGTTTCTTCAAAGCTGGACAGCATGTCATCAGATATCTCCTCTCTGCCGTCACTTCCTCCATCATCTCTCTGCTGTTCTATGCCAAGACCGTGATGCAGGGAGGAAGGCAGGGAGGAAGGAAGCTGAACAAAGCGATTGAGCAGAGCACTGCTCGCCACAGATGTGGAGAGAAGAGGGTCATGAGAGACAGAGGAGGTCAAGGAAAAGGACAGGCGCGGTGAATAAGCAGTGAGCAGCTTGTTCTCGGTGCTGAGGAGGGAAGAGCTTAGGGAAGAGGCTGAGTGAAGGAGGGATGATGTAGTCAGGATGGAGGGCTGAAGAGAGGAGCAGCAGGAGGGTTGGGCTGCAGCGTTCATGAGCAGAGAGGTGTGCTGAGGGATCATCACGGAAGTCTGAGTGAGGAACTTATTCTCCAAACTCTGAGGAGGAGGAGGAGGAGGAGCAAAGTTGGAAGTTAAACTTCTTCCACACGTGGGCAGCTGCTGTTCGCCTTGCAAAGTCAGGGCCCTCATGTCTGCAGACAAAATCAGTTTAGAGGGTCAAAGGTCGCAGAAGATTTGAGCTTCTCTTCTCAATCACAACCCTTGACAGTACTGAGATAAGCAGCTCAGCAGCACTCTTTCAACTCAGCATTGTACCGCTGCCATTAAAGAGTGTGTTGCCCATATTTCATCCATTAAGAGTTCAAAGTCTGGAAACAGTCAGCGCAAAACACTGTTCACTTGATACCAGCACCACCAGACTGCAAAGGAAATATTCTAAAAGTTGTAAATAATGCTATTAAAAGCAGTTATATTTTATAGCGCTATATGATTGTCCATCTAATCTAATTAGATGCTTATAAGAAGAAAGAAAGAGGACAAAAAAACCTTCCTTAGACCAAATGAAAACGTATTCATTAACAGAAGATACGTAGATAGTAAAGCCTTACTGATGGGACGATTGATCAATTGACAGTGGTGAAAATGTAGAATTATCCCTTTGAATGACACTGCAAACAAAAACCAAACCTTCTCCCTTTTAATTCCACCTTTGTTTATTTAATTGATTCAATTTAATTTATTTGCTGGAACAGCTGGTGGGCGTAAACCGCAGACAGAAAGTCGAGACAGACCTTCGTTTACAGCAACACAAATGATCTAAACTTAGATATTAGTCACCGTGTTTCCCAGTAAGCCCCTGCTCTGTACTGACTCAAAGAGGCTGTCAGGGTGTGGTGTTTTGGCGGTGAACCAGCGGACCCAGACGCAGGAAACTCACCGTGAAACTCACAAAGTTAAGTCCACACACGAGAACTGACTCTGAACAAACGTGTCTAACGTGTAGAATGTCCTGATTTGACGCACAACACAGTTGGCGTCTCTCATTAAGGCTTCATGTTCTTCCTCATTCCGTCCACTTCCGTGTACAGCGGCGGCCACGCCCCGCGACAGGCTCCGGCTCTCTGATTGGTCAGTATTTTGCGTACTTTTTTTTTTTTTTTTTTTTTTTTACCGTAAATGCACGCATATACGCACCAACCCCTCAAAAAATGATCAAACGTTAACGAAAAGCGCTGCCGTTTATTTTTTTTTGTTTTATGTTATCAAAATCATCATCTGTGAGTCTGGAGCTTTTTTTTTTTTAACTTTTTTTGTTTGTGGCACTCTGCTCCAGATTTTCTGTGTAAGAAGTTAAAGGATCATAATTCCCGTTTATTAAAAAAAACAAACAAACAACTAAATAATTACCTCAAATAGCAAAGTCATTCAGTCAGATATTTAAGTGTGGGATCAGGAACACCTGTACCATGCAATTATGCAATTATCCAATTTTGTAGCAGCCCTGCAGTGAATAAGATCAAGTCCGTGTGGTGCAAAAGAGAAAAAGTGGTTCAGTGACTTTAACCATGTTGCGGCTGGTTGGTTTGAGTGTTTCACACAGTTTATTTATGCAATAAAACATCCAGTGACGAGCAGGTTTGCATGTGGAAATATAATTTTGATCAAGGATGTCAGAGGAAAAAGGACAGATTAGTTGTGGACAGCTTACAGATATTCAACCCAAACTCAAACCTTGAAGAGGATTGGCTTCATCTGCAGATTCCCACTCCTGTCAAACTAAAACAGAAATCTGATGCTGCAGTGAATACTGTCCGACTGAGCTCACCAAGACTGAAGGGAAAGAATATCTGTTTCTGCCGAGGCTGCAGGGTCACAATTCAGCATCCACAATCCATGAACCCAACCTGCCCTGTCCACACGGTGTGGGAAATGCTTTCTTCTGACACTCTGTGGATGCTGGTTGTTGAAAACTACATTCTTTCACAGCCACCATTTACCATCCTATAATGGCTGCTTCCAGCACAAAGCAACAACAGACTGTTTTCCTCATGTCAAATCAACATAAATAATTTTTTCCTCTTTAGGCTTTTCCCTATTGGGGGTCCACAATTTTTGATTATTTGGGCCACAGTTTCTTCCGGCTTGGGACTGGCACAAGCTTACAACTGGTTTGCGTTGTGGCTGGGGTTTGAACCCAAGTTCTCTGGACGCAAAGCACATGTGCTACCACTGCGCTGTTCGTACATAAATATAAATTACACCAGAAGGAAAATGGCATGAATACAAAGCAAAAATAAATAAATAAATACACCCATATTTAATTAAAAATGAACTTGGAAGAGTCACAAAGTAGTGCACAATGGAGGTATGTCACTAATGTTTACACCAACACACTGTGAAAAACAAACAAGAAAAAAAACCCAACAACATTCTCTAGTGCAACACTTTGTCCCGTCTGTCCCTATCTGTTTGTGTGTTATGCAGCTATGCATTGTATATGTCTATGTGCACTATTTTTTAGGTAAATTATAGTCTTTTATCTAAAAGAAACAACACATTGGAGTGTGGAGAAACGGAATTTCATTCTGCTGTGCAATTGCTTGTTGTATGGTCTAATTGACTTTTTTTTCAGTTGCATTGAAAGGACTACATGTTGCAATCCCTGGTACTTGCACCACTTGTAATTAGGGGGTTCTTGAACAATGGCTGCTATAAGGTTTGACCACCGGGACACATCAGTTGTGTTTACTTTGACTTTGAGGTGCTCCACCCAAAAAAATAAAAAAAATATTCTTGATTAAATTCAACTTAACTATCATTGATCATCATACTGATCATTTTAGTTTGTAATCGACGCAGTTTTATAGAAACAAACAAACAGCAAAAAATAAAAAATAAAAATAAAAAAAAATGATACGTGGTGATGTTACCGTAACTGTTTGTGTGCGCGCTCAGAGGCGGAAGCCGACGGGCCGTATTTCCGCTGCAGCAGCGCCTCAAAAAAAAAAAAGGAAAAAAAGAAAGAAAATGTGGAGCTGAGGACGAACTGAGGCCGGAGAAGGACCGACAGAAGGACCGACAGAAGACTCTCTCCGAGGAGCTCAGTTTCCTGGTAGCGGTTATTATTATCATTTAACCCCCCCCCAGCCGCTGGTTATTAGCCGGGTTTCGGGTGTTTAGTGTCCGAGCTCGTCGTCTCTCTCCGCGGCGGTTCAGGGGAAGCGGCTCGGCTAGCCTGAATTAGCTAGGCCGGCAGAGATGGGGACCAGAGCCAGCCGCCTCCAGGAGGACCCGGCTCCCTCCGCCCTGGGGAAAGACGGAGCAAAGCGGGACTCCTACCGGCGACCCCGCCTGGCCAGACCCACCAGCCTCATGGTGGACTTCTCCGGGAGCTTCGAGGACACGGAGCCCAACCGGAGCAGATCGGAGGAGGGCAGCGACTCGGACCTGGGGCAGCACGGGGCGAGCGTCGACGGGAGCCCCGCCGACCACCACGGCATCCCCTCCGGCGTGAGCCAGGCGTCCCCCGCCGAGGACGACGACGACGACGACGACAACAGCGACGGGAAACCCGAGGAGGACGGGAACACAAGCCCGGAGGCGGCCGTCGACGCCGAGCGTCGGCCCGGAGAGGAGACAGGCCGCACTCCCCACCGCACCTTTTCCGAGCGGCTGCCCGGGAATCGGCACTCTTCCGCCCGCAGCGTCGGCGCAAGGTCCGCCCGGGTCCGGGGCACCCACCAGCGGCCGGTGTCGGAGGCTTGGATCGGCCTTTACCGAGTGAACAACCGCCACGGAAGTAAGTGAACACATGAACACACAACACCTTCTGTGAACCATGTCCAAAGGATTTTTTAATAAATAAATAACACCTGTCATAATAATTGGCCGGCCTCCATCAGAGGTTCTGGTTTTATTTTAATATTAAAACAGCTCATACTGAAGGGGGGGCAGTATGAATAAAAAGAAATTACACAATACACCATCATCCAAATGACACCAATGATTATCTCTGATATCCACCACAGTGACTGACTTATCTTCAGGGGAGAATAACATAAATATACTGCACAGCCAAATCAAGAAGGGCCATTTAAGGTCAAGTTGCAAACACCATGAATACGAACACACAATAAATGTTTCCCAGATTATTTGAAGTATTTACATTCCTGAACAGATGACCTCTTTTCCCGTGCTGGCATGCTGACTCAAATCATCAGAGACCCCATTGTATGAAGGCGAGCCGTGGCGTAAAACTGGAAGTGGTGACATACAAGCTCTTTGCTGTGTCTCAAAGCCTCGAACCGTTTGATGATGGTGGCTGTCGGGAAGTGAAAAAGTTGCAGTCTGTCTGAGACGTGACATTTTTTCAGTCAAAACTTCACAGCGTGGTGGGTTTCCCAGGCAGAGCACTCAAGCAAGCGTAGAGAAATGGGTCACATCTTGACATGCTCGCCGGCTTGCGGCTGGCGGCAGCTCAGAGATGGAAGAGAATGTGGGGCAGAAAGCACCGTCTCTGCCTGACTGCCCCGTCCACAGATGGCTCAGGCCGGAGTGGCTGTTTTGCATGCTTCTGACAGTCAAATGAAGATTCAAAACTATTCTGGGTCAGCCGGCGTCATTCAGACCAAGTACAGGCGTCACACAGACTGACGGACTGCTCTGGGATTCGCCAAGCTGGCCTGTGTGATCTAAATGTCCAAACACGGCACTTGGACGTGCACAACACCCTTCATTTATAGCTCCCTGTGACAAAACACATTGTACTCATCTCTGTTTGTGCGTCTGCTTTGTGCAGATATTCGCTGCCCTTTCTGCTCCAAGCCTTTCCCGGGAGGTCGGATTGAAGATCACCTGTTGAGCTGCCTTACGTCTCCTCCCTTACCTTATAATAGTGAGTATTATATCACAGAAATGCACCAACAGCTGTGTGTTTTGTTTTTTCTAAAGGGCAGAAACACTTAAGTCATTTTGTGTGTTTGTGTTTACAGCGGATGTGCTTAGTAAAGACAGCGGAGAGTGCTCCATCTGTTTGGAGGATCTGGTACAGGGGGAGACCATCGCCAGGCTGGCCTGCCTCTGTGTCTACCACAAGAGGTAACAAAGCTCACTTCATGTAACTGCATTATCAGAACACAGGCGAGATTAAAAAAACACACACCTCGGGATAGGAAAAAAAATTCCAGCTCGTTCCACATCTGAAAAAAGTGTGCTGAGTGGACTTCATCTGTTAAAATGGTGTTTCCTACCTGTTGAGTAAACCTTTTTAATTAATATTTTATGATTTGAAATATTTCCACATCTCTGTAAAGTACTGGATTGCTCTGTCTTAATGGAGTTACATAAATTAACTTGCCTTGCCTATAGTTTCAGAAAATATGGACACTAGATTTGTTCCGTACTTGTGTACTACATCACAAATTTCTATATGTTCTTAAAAACAAACTTGACGACCACAGCTGAGATAAAACAGATCAGTGGGGAAAAAGCTAGAAGGAAGAGTTTGTTTGTTTGCTTGTCTGTCTGTAAACAAACTGCAGCAGCTTTTCAGATGATGTGAAGCTACATCATCATCGTTACGGTTTAAAGTGGACGAGGCCACAAAGAGTTTTGAAACTTGACCACAAGGTTGTTGAACGCTCACCACTGTTTATGTGCGTCTCACACCATTTACAACAAATCAGGAGGAATTCATTTTCATTTTCAAAGCGTGTTGTAATGTTCAACACTTTGGCTTTTCAAAACTTCCAGGCTGTGCAGTATCAGAGCAAACATGCAGAGGCCTGAAATTTACCAGAATTAGGTAAACCGATGTAGTTAAGATACTGAGGAAAGTTGTATCATCATTCTGTCTGCTCAGTTGCAAGTGCAGACTCATTTGATGGATACCCAGCAGGAACAAGTTGGAACAAATAAAGTTGCCTAAATTACTGTCAGATAAAAGTAGCTACATGTTGGTCCTTTGTTTTGGCCTCAGAGCTGGCGGCTGTTTGACTCGAACTGAAACTGATTCGGAAAAATCTTGAAATTTCAGAGAGAGTTGGAAACAATTACACACTACGTTTTTCACACAGTTGATACAACAAATACTGACATATTTACATAAAGCTACAGGAAATGAGTAGCTCTATCATGTGCAATCCAATATATTTATAAAGAAAGAATAACTATAGATATATTGTCAAACGTGACATTTTCAGATTTTTTTTTATTTTTTTTTAGTTTGAACAGAGAAATGAAAAGGAAGATCAATCATCACAGTTAAGAAACTGTAACTAGTAAATATTTTGATTAAATTAAATTAGATTAAATCAGTTAATTAATCTACATTTAGTCTGATTACTTTTCTAACAGTTGATCAGTTGACCAAAGGTTTCATGTAAATTTCTTTAATGAAGGCAAACAGAAATACACTTTAGCCAATCGCATGCCTTCCATCTTATCTCTGCAGCTCATTGATTGAATGTAGTTGTGTTTATTTTCACCTTGTCAGTGAGTGGATTAAGGCTGATGGACCTGACTACAATCAAAGAGCCACCACAGAGATTTGACATATTAGCATGAGTTAATCAAAAATCTAACTCCTCGCTGCTCCTGCTCTTTCTCCCCCGTAGCTGCATTGATTCCTGGTCCAAGGTGAAACCCTGCTGCCCTGAACATCCCTTCGATTGACTCACAGGTCACAAGTTTCCTACACAGTGACGGACCTGACTCAGGTATGTGCATTTTGGAAATCAGCCCAAATTAAAATGTGTAAATCCTTCACATTTGTAATGTAAATCACAAACTGTCTGATCTGAAAATAAGTTGTCAGGAGGAGAAACTTGACCAAACATTTTAAGTCAGCTTCCGACAAATCACCGAGTCTCATTCAGTGTGCATCCCGTCATTCAATCATGACCGGGCCAGAACAGTGACATGTAAAATGGAAAGGAATTATAAAATAGATTTTAAATGTCACAGTGTTAGTTGGAGAGGAACATCAGGGGAAGTCAGCGGTTCCCTGTATCTGAACTACGATACAAGATGTGGAAGTTTTAACTGTGGTTTTGGTTTCAGAACCGTCACAGCTCCCCCCCCGTTCGATCAGTTTGACCACTGCTGCAGTGGGACTGTACTGTTTCGTGTGGTTGTATTAACATTTCAGCAAAGAGATACTGAAGTTTTTAAAGTATCTACAGACGCATCACTGTGAATTTTAGATTTTTGCTGCATCATCGCCTATTTGATGTTGATTTGTTTGTCCAGCCCAGTTGCAGGCTGTATTAAAATATTCAGTACAATATGCAGTTATTTGTCTAATGGTTACCCTTCTCTTTTCAGGAGACTACACTGAATCCTAATACAATCCCAATAAAGATGTGTTATTGAACAAATAAAAGCCCCTGTCCCTCTCAGACGCAAATCTACATTGGAGTGGAGAGCAGACGATCCAAAGAGGAAGCTACGTTAACAGCCGGCGCCTCTCTCCATCTCAGTCACTCCATTTGATTTTGGTCTTGACCATTTCAAGCAAAACAACAACAAAAAGAGCTGCTCTGTCTAATCTTTGGTCTTCGCTGGAACAGAAGTGGGTGTTAATTTTCTGTCTCATGGACTTGGTGGGAATCGGCGGACCATTAAAACAAAACGTCATAGATATAATCATCCCGGAGTGATGGAACTCGCCCCAGAAACATCTTGAACTTGGGGAGGAATGCGAAAAAAAAAAAGTTGTCTCAACTGTGACTCTGGTTCCTCCTTTGTGTATTTTTCTCCCTCCAAATGAGATCGGTCATTTTATCGAGTATTTTGCAAGGAAAAAGAAACAAAAACAAATCAACAACAGTATTGTTCCACGTCATGCGTCAGATGAATGTTTTTTTTCCTCGGCTCACCCCAAATGAAACCAACCTCACTGAAAGCGTGAACTGTAAACCGTGTAAACTCGGCTTTATTTTGAACTAGCTGCAGGTTGAGGGCTTGTTGTTGGCGAATAGGGGAGCTGCTGTTACTCGCTGTTTTTCTGTTTTCTATTACCAGTGAACATTTCAGGGGAAGATTAGGGGGCTAACTGTTTCTCTCAGTAGGTCAGCTTCTCGTAGTTGGTTAGTTAGCGCTGAGTTTAATGTGCTGCTACTCGGTGGGTGTTTTTGGAAGGTTGTGGGGATTTCACAGGGCCACAGTAGCGCTGGTGTTGGCACCGATTTGAGCACTTTTTCCCCTCAAGGCAATGATTTCTTTTTCACCCAACATAAGATCTGGGACAAAGTGTGTGTGTGTGTGCGCGCGTTTGTATCTGTGTTGAGATGATAACCTGGGACAGGAAAGGTCCTGAAAATGACTGTATGTTCAAGAAGGCATGGGAGTGTGTGTGTGTGTGTGTTTGCTGTAAATTGCCCAGAAGTCTGCTTGGTCAAGCGGGTTAACCTTTTTTTTTTTGTTTGTTTGTTTGTTTGTTTGTTTGTTTTTAATGCTAGTTTTTAAACTTCAATCACGCTGGCGATCGTATTAAATGTGGCTTTGGTACGAAACATGGCAACCATTCAACTTTGAGTGCAGTTTGGGTTTTTTGTCTCCCTCTAACTCCCCCCCGCCCCTTCCTCATTCTCAGCCACTCTCTGGGGTGTAGTCTGGACTCTTTTTTTGGAGCAGACCCCCGAGCAACAGTTTAGCCATCTGGTTACATTAATGCCAGATCGGTGAGGGGTAAAAAGGGACGGAGGGACTGAGGGGGGTATTTTTGGGGCATGTTTACACCATGTGGCATCTGCCTCGCTTCCCAACACTGGAGGCGATGGACAGCTGATGGTTAATTATTACAGAACCAGCCCCTCTCCTTTTTTCTGTTATTTTAAGAAGGGGGAGAGTTTAGATATATCGTCACATTATGATCAGAATTGTTGTTAAACGTGTTAAGTTGCTTTCTTTGCCTCGTTTTGTGTGTTGATTGCCTTTTGCCTGGTGATGGGATTGTCGTGCAAGCAGATATTTGTGGTGTTATTTGGGCTGGTCTGAGGTGCAGGCCCAACAGAGGCTGCTCAGCAGATGCTGTCTGATACAGGTTGTGCACAGACCAGGGGTGGGGGGGGGCAGGGAGAAAACAAAAAAACATGAATTGATTGCTATTGCTGCCTGTTTGGAAGCAGAGCAGGTCCCATGTGCTCCAGTCTCCCTCCCACCGCGGTATGGGTCAGTTTGGGGGGGTCGGGCCGGTGCACAGGTTTCCGACCGGCCTCTTTTGTTTCTTTGTTTTTTACTTCTCCTTTTCTGATCCGGATGTTTCAAAGTCTGAGGTGCTATGACTTGTCCTGCCTTTAGAGGGCAGTCCTGTGCATGTTTGTCATTTTTTTGTACTGGAGACAAGAAAAATGATGCTGCCCTTTGACTGGCTGTGCATTGTTTTTTTGGGGGGGGTCATTGTGTGAGAGGGTGCTGGAGAGGAGATGCATTGATCATTAGATGTTACATTTGTTGTGGTGATAAGTTATGATGTTGTATTCTTTGGCTGGGGGGGTTGGGGGTGTTTGTGTGTGTTTTTTGGGGTGTGGGGGGGTGGCGGTTGGGTTGTCGATTTAAAACTAACACAGACAATCTAAAACCCCACATTACTCTCATTTACTTTCTTACCCCCTCTAAGCTGTGTGGTGCAATACCTCAATTTTTACCAATGCTAACTAAACGCTCTGTATAAACAGCTCCTCTCCAACCAACGATGGTATTTTCTAGAAATGTCCCTAAGTCGTTGGTTTTGAGTCACAGGATCGATCCTTCTGTGCTTCCAGACCGACGTATTACACAAGAATGTCTTTCAAAGAGTCACCACAACAGTATCTGCATCCCCCGGATATGGACAATCTGCCTTTACTCTGGTATAAAAACAAATTGAATTTTATTTATTAAAATTGTAAATATGTAATTCAGTTGAAGAAAATGGCTCGGTCTTTGTCTGTTCAATATACTGTTTCTAAGCTCCAATCTTTTGTATGTCTCAGAAATTGTTTTTATATGTATTTTTTACAATAAATATGTGTGAGAGATGTTTTGTGAATGTCTGTTTTGTGTCTTTGCGTGTCGCTGATGTGTCTGTGGTGGTTTGTGCCGTTGGGTCACACCTAAAGTTTTAAAAATGAGTGATTAAATGACATTTGGCACTAATGAATGATTGCACAAATGTTATTAAACTACTTTAAAGGAATTATACCTGTATTTTATTTAGCAACTGACAAACAGGACTTCTTTCCATTCATATTTTAGGCGCTCAAAAAAAAAAAAAAAATCTTTTCCATCAAAGTTTAACGTGAAGTAATTGCACCAGTTTATCTCAAATTGTTTTGTCCTTAATGTTATAAACTTGTGACCGTTTAGAATTTCTTAGAGCCAAAGTGACATCTCATTCATGTTGAAACATCAGACATCAATCATACACACATCATATCGATTTACAGACGTGATGTAATTAGCTGCAGTTCTCCATCTTACCACACAACGAAGCCACAGGACAAAGGCAGAAGTTCAGAGTTTTCATTTGGCTGTAACTGTATCGGATATGACACAATGATGTATCAGTCTGCACTGACACTCTGTGATCCTGCATGTTGATCCTTTGCAGAGTCCTTTTTTTAAAGACCATAAAAACAACCAGTTTTTTTTTTTTTTTGTCAATGTTCTGTTTTCAAATTTCCACCACAAACCTCAGTTTGGTGTTTATACCAAATGTTCTTCAACAGAAGAGTCAAAGGTTTCTGCTTCACGTCAAGTTCAGCAGTGCTGAAAGGCACGAATCCTCCTCATGGAGGGCGGCGATCAGAGCCAAACTGGCCTGTGACCCTTTTTTCCGCGTCATGTCGATTACGGCCCGAGCTCTGTCTGCCCTGTTGGGCGTTCCAGCAGACTCCATTTCGTCATCAGTTATCACCCCGAGCTCCAAGAGTTTATCCAGGAGCCTCCGTAGGACGGCATCAGACACACGGCTGACGAACTGAGTCCGAACAGACAGCAGCTTCTCCTCTGCTGAGACACTCAGAGTCCATGCTGGGACACGTGGAGTCGCTGTTGAGACGCTCCTGTCTGCTGGGATTCTCACCATCTCTACTGGACCAGGATCTGGAAGTTATAACAAGAGAATATATAATAATTATACTGACAGCCTCAGCTACCTTCTGTTTCCTGCACCCTCTTCTATAAATTCTGTCCAGAGACAGACTTTTATTTTAGATACGTGTCTCTGAGTTTCATCAACCTTAACACAGTTTCAGTTTTGTAAGACACCTAAAAAGGAAACACTCCATCCGCATTGACAACTTTCATGTCTACTGTCATTTTATTTTCAGCCCATTCTGTCCCAGTAAAGCTCATCTGTTGATGTTATGTACACTGAGATATATTACCTTACAAACACCAGTTCTGTCCGTGCAGCAATACAATAAATGATTTAATAATACTGATTTCAAAGGAAACGTATAAGTATAGATACGTTTGACTTATATAAGTGCATATCTTCTCTGTTCCACTGTAAGATGGAGTGCTGCTGCAGGTGGATGGAGACTGTACCTGTCAGGTCAACCTCACGCTCCCACACATCCGCATTTGTTTGGTCTCGGACGGTTACGGTCACTTCTTCTGTGTTTGTAGGCAGGCGGATCTCGAACATGGGGTGGTAATTTGGTCCAAAATCCAGATCGAGATCTTCCCTCTGAAAACCAAGAGCACATTTGTGGGGTTTCCAAAGATAGTAGCCAGAGCCAACCTAACAATAACAGCAGCTTTATGAATCTTGACGCCATTATTTATCTGAACTTTTCACCTGAGGCTGTATTTTAAAGGCCTTCTGACAGTGAACGGTGTAACTTTGGTCTTTGATGAGTGTGCATTTGGGAGGAGCCTGGATGTACTTAGAATTCCCCTGTTTTGCAATCACCTAAAGAGACACGAGGGGACAGCAGACGACTCATCTTTGAATATGCATCAAAATGGTCAATAAATACTGAGGAGTTTGGATGGACACTGAAGCTTTACCTCTTCCAGAGGGATGTTGCTCGGCAGAAGAAACACGTTGAGGTTTTGCTTCTGTGTTTTTGGGTTCGGTGGTCGGAGGAAAAGTAAAATTTGGCCGTTGACTGTTTTCATGTTGTTCCATAACCTCTCTAAAATCTCCAAAGCCCAGGCGAGGCCAAAGGAAGAGAGATGTGGGACTTTGACGATCACATGAGTATCCGTGACCTCCTGCGGTTTGAGGACGCTCATGCTGTCATTGGAGATGTGGACGACGGACAGCAGGCTTTCAGAGAGCACAGCTGTGAACACACAGGCGAATTCAACCTCAGCAGTAGTAAAATATGAAACCTTTGACAAATCCCGTGGCAGTTATGTTGGGGAGTTTGTTAAGCACAACGACTTTCTTACCGTCCTTTGTTTCACAGTGTGGGAGGTGGAGCTGACAGACGGCATCCTCCAAACACTTGATGCTGAACAGAGGCCCTGCTGCCGCCTTGCCAGCTGTTAGGAGGAGACTCTCGTCCCACGGGGTGGTCCTGTAGAGCAGCTCTGCCTCCTGAGCCATAACAAACACCAGTCTAGTAGAAATACACTGGAAGGCGCCTGGGCCAGGACACCTGAACCTGTAGGCCACAGGAGGCAGACTTGGGTTCACAGCAGCTGGCCAACAACACATTCAGTCCATGCAAACAACATAACTGCAGCTGGAGCTGCTTCACGTGAACATGTGACTCCAGAGCATTAAATTTAATGCCACTGAGCTATTTAATACTGACCAACACCAATAATGACCAACACTTCAGAGCGCACAAGGAATTGTTGCAGGTCAAAGAGAAAAAAGTTCTGGGCAAAGGTTTATATTTGTTATATTATATGTTCACCTGTATGTGACTTGTGCGGATTCAATTTGCAGTTCAGGAGTGAAGACTGTTGGAGGCTGAGATTAAGAAAAGGACAACATCAGCTGTTTTATGTATACTACTACTGAAAATAATAATAATGTCAAGAAATTTAACACAAAATAATCAAGACAAAATATTAAAAATTGGCTTAAATCTGTACAGCATCTTTAGAGTCTTTTTATTCAGCAGTGGGTTGAGAGTTTTAAATCTGTCTGGATGATCACAACACAATAGTTTGTCTCTCACCTCCGTCAGCTTTGTGCGTGATGTGTTTAGAGCCAGTTTGACATCAGAGTCATCTGAGTTGAAACAAAGAGAAGATGTGAGGAATTAATATTTAGTTTGCTGTAGGTCTGAGTCAGAGTGTGTGAGCACTCACACTCATGTTCGTCAAACATCAGGCCGATATTTAAAAAGGTACAATCACTTCATTAGAATTATTTGTCAACAGCGTTTCTTACCTTTATCTGACAATGATGATATTTTTGAACACAAAATATCTTGCTCGGCTGCAGGTCGCACACTCACTGAGAGTAAGAAAACAGAACATTTGTGTATTTACTGTGTTTGTTTGAAGTTACGTATAGAAAAAAACTCATCAAAGAACAGGTCTGATGTTCAGAAGTGTTTTGCATCTGTATAATCTTCTTTATCATAACAAATTGAAGCCAAATCCTGTAAAAACAATCAAAATATCACAATCAAACTGTTTCATACGACAAACTGTATCCCACCGATCGGTGTCACACGGAACAAACAGCTCCACACGTCTAAAACAAACATACTGTCTCCATCTGAAACATTAATATGCACATTAATTCTCTCGTCAAGGATCCAAATAACCTTAAGTCAGAATTTATATGATGACAAATTCGGCACTGATTCTTTACTCACTTGTCTTTTCTGTGGACGCTTTGATCACCTCGTTTTTGAAGCTGCGCGGACACACAAGACAGTAAGAAAGTGAACGGTAGAAAAATATATACATGTATTCCTGATTATTCATTTTTGATTGATAAATTGTTCTTCCTCTCGCTCTCTTCTTGTCAAATCCCGAAGCCTGTCACCATTTTCACTAGCGAACCAGTCAGGTTTGAGAACTGCAGAAAATATGGACTGACTGACTTTCTACTGACCTCAGAGTCTCCAGTCTAAAGTCTGGATCCATCAGAAACCCACGCATTTCCTTCACTGCTGAGTCCTCCAGGTTGTTTGCTTGCAGCAACAGTTTTCTCAGATGGGACGGGTTGGACGTCAGAGCCGAGACCAGAGAGACACAGCTGATCTCTGTCAGCCTGCAGCCGTTCAATCTGAATAAAGATGAGTAAAGATAATCATGAGATGTTTTCTAAAACTTAAGAACTACATAATTGCAACTGAAGGAATAATTCTAAGTTTCAGATCATAAAAAAAAAGTAAGTTGTGACCATTTTACAAACGAAAATGTCCATCAACATGTTGATGTTCCAACCCACGAGTACTCAGTACTTATGTGTGTGTGTGTGTGTGTACATGAAAAGTTATATATATATATAGGTAGATATACATGCTGTGATTGTATCTTTCACAGGTTTTTATCTATCATATTAACACATGCTGAGAAACTAAAAACCACCTCAGTAGATTTTTCCTCTACCGTTGGTCCACACTATCATTGCTATGATGACACATACAAACGGACACACAAACACGCACACAAGGTCAAGGAAAAAACAGCCATGCTCCGTTTACTGCTAATTATTTCCTCTAATGAACAGATTCAGACAGCAGCAGTCAGTGTCCTGACCTCAGAGTCTCCAGTTTACAGGCTGGATCCTCCAGAAAACCACACAGCTCCTTCACTCCTGAGTCCTGCAGGTTGTTGTCACTCAAGTCCAGCTCTCTCAGATGGGACGGGTTGGAGTCCAGAGCTGAGACCAAAGAGGCACAGCTGATCTCTGTCAAACTGCAGTCACTCAATCTAAATAAAAAGTAAAACATACAGATGAAAATCATTTAGCCAATCAGCTTTGCCTCAATTAACAAGTTGTTCTTAAACTTAATGATTTATATAATAACAATGACAGCAATAATAATAAGGACAATAACAAGAATAACTTAAAATGATAAAAATCTACATTGTGATTGTGTGAACCTCCCCCCCTCAACATATTTAACAAGGACATTCAACTCATTAGTCTACATTAGTCTCCTGAAGTGTGCGTGTTCTGAAGGTTTCAATTTGAAAGAATGAGGTGAATTCAAAATGGAGAAATAGCTCTTAGAAAAGAAAAGAACATCTGCAAATATGGAACAACGAGGATGTAAAAGATTAAGAGCAGTTACAGACAGACAGCATCCCAACCTCAGAGTCTCCAGTTTACAGTCTGGATCCTCCAGAAAACCACACAGCTTCTTCACTCCTGAGTCCTGCAGGTTGTTCTTACTCAGCTCCAGCTCTCTCAGATGGGACGGGTTGGACTTCAGACCCGAGACCAGAGAGGCACAGCTGATCTCTGTCAAATGGCAGCACCTCAAGCTGAATAAGGGATAAGACGTGAAGATAATAATCAATATAATCCATTCAGATGAGTTCTTCTTCAGTGACTTTGACACTGTGCTGTCGTATCACCGTACTGGAGACACCATCTCAATATGGCCTTCTGTCAGACACCTATTCATGTCCACGCAGACTAAATACTATCAATATTGCATTAATACCCTATATTTGGACAGAGGCTTTGAACTTTGTGTTTATGTACATGTCCAGAGGTGCCAATGTCTATGAAAGGATATTA
This sequence comes from Remorina albescens, assembly GCA_034769265.1. NCBI lineage: Eukaryota > Metazoa > Chordata > Actinopteri > Carangiformes > Echeneidae > Remorina > Remorina albescens. The sequence continues at coordinate 3,832,417 of CM068478.1, read as the reverse complement.
CTGCTGAAAACATCTGAACGAACAAACACATTGACAGAAACAATTTAACTTATGGCAGCAACTTGCATCAATTCAGAACAAATGTACTAATATGATAAAGGAAAATGTAGACAAAGGGGATTAACAGCTTAAGGAATGTATGTTGTTTTTTCACTTTGTAAGTGAAATGGTAAATCAAACAAAGATCTACAATAGTAATAGTCAGTAGTCTGACCTCAGAGTCTCCATTCTGCAGTCTGGATGTGCCAGAAGACCCCTCAGTATATCCACTACTGAGCCCTGGAGGTCGATGTTTCCTCTCAGCTCCAGCTCTCTTAGATGGTGCTGGTTTGACAGAGCTGAGGCCAGAGTGGCACAGCTGATCTCTGACAATGTGCAGCCTCTCAATCTGAATAAAGAAAGTCTGTTGTCTGTTCGTTTTCTCTTCAGTTTGTTTTGTTTTGGGTTTTTTTGTTGTTTTTTTTGTAAAATCCTCACAGGGAAGGTTTGAACCAGGGGAAAAGATTTGGGATAAATAAATAAATCCAGAAAATACACAACAGCTCCAGTTAATGAACTGACCTTAGGATCTCTAATCTACAGTTTGGACTCTTCAGACCAGCACACAGCAGTTTCATTCCTGAATCTAGCAGGACGACGCTCCTCAGGTTCAGCTGTCTGAGATGGGACGGGTTGGACTTCAGAGCTGAGGCCACGACTTCACAGTAAGTGTCAGAAAGTGAGCAATTACTGATTCTGTGAATAGAGAACATATAAAATGAGTGACAATAAAATCACACATATAATAAAATATTGTCCTTGTATAGGCACAATCTGATTACCAACTTCTTTTTTATCTGATTTAACTGTCATTGCTCTCATACCTGCAGACCTTTAATGTGAGAGAAGGGGAACGACACCCAGGAAAGACTTTTCCTCACCTTTCGGCCATCAGGTTGGCCAGAAATAGCCATTAACTTAGTGGAAATATATGTTTTTGTTTTTTTTTTTCCAGCATTTTTAAATTCTCAACAAATGAAAATCACAGTTACATTAACATTTTTACAATTTCCAATTAATAAAATTCAAATAGAATAATTGTACATTGTGTATATTTGACTAAACTACTGATCCTATCTAATTATAAGCACTCTTACAGCTCATGTCAGGACTTACTGAGCCTTTCTGCAGTTTCTCACAGCCGGGATGAGTCTCATTCTTCCATCCAATGACGTGTTGTACTTCATCAGGTCTAGCTCATCCAGAACCTCCTCGGACATCTGCAGCATGTAGGCCAGAGCTGAGCAGTGGATGTCAGAGAGTTCCCTCTCTGATCGGTTCTCTGACTTCAGGAACTCCTGGATCTCCTGATGAATTGAGTGATCGTTCATCTCCATCAGACAGTGGAAGATGTTGATGCTTCTGTCGGGAGAGATGTCGCTTCTGTTCATCTGCTTCAGGTTCTTCATGGCTCTATAGATGATATGTGGACTGTCCCTTGTGTGACCCAGCAGATCTCCTAAGATTCTTTGGTTGGACTCCACAGAGAAGCCATGAAGGAAGCGAACAAACAGGTCCAGGTGGCCGTTGTGACTCTCAAAGGATTTCTCCATGGCTTTCCCCAGGAAGACATCCAGAGAAGGGCCATGGCCTCCAAAAATCTTAGAAATCTTCTGGAAAGAGGCCATTGGGTTGGAGTTACTTTTACCGTAGTCTTTTCCCAGGAAAGCTTTCAGGACCTCCTTGTTTCCGTCGGTGTAACAGCGGAACATGTAAACTGCAGCCAGAAACTCCTGAATGCTCAGATGGACAAAGCTGTACATTGTCTTCTGGAAGATCCCACACGCTCTCTTGAAGATCTCTGTACAAACTCCGGAGTACACCGAGGCCTCAGTGACATCAAGACCACACTGCTCCAGGTCTTCTTGGTAGAACATGATATTTCCTCTCTCCAGATGTTCAAACGCCAGCCTCCCCAGCTTCAGGAGAACATTCCTGTCAGCCTCCGTCAGCTCCTCTGGACTGCTTTCATGTCCATCATCATACTTGTGTTTCTTCCTCTTGGTCTGGACCAACAGGAAGCGTGAGTACAGGTCAGTCAGGGTTTTGGGCAGCTCTCCTCTCTGGTTTGTAGTCAACATGTGCTCCAGAACTGTAGCGGTGATCCAGCAGAAGATTGGGATTTGAGACATGATGAGGAGACTCCTGGAAGTCCTTATGTGTGAGATGGTTCTCCTGTACAGCTCTTCATCCTTGAATCTCTTCCTGAAATATTCCCCTTTCTGGGCATCCGTGAAGCCCCGAACCTCTGTTACCCTGTCAACACATTCAGGAGGGATCTGACTGGCTGCTGCGGGTCGGGAGGTTATCCAGACAAGAGCTGAGGGAAGCAGATTGCCCTGGATGAGGTTTGTCAGCAGCACGCTGATGGAGGACTTGTGCGTGACATCGGTTACCAATTCCCCATCTGCAAAATCCAGGGAAAGTCTGCTTTCATCCAGACCGTCAAAGATGAATAAGACTTTACAGATGGCGAGCTGCTCTGCTGTGACCGTCTGTAACGTTGGATAGAAGAGATGGAGCAGCATGAGAAGACTGTACTGCTCTTTCCTGATTAAGTTCAGCTCCCTGAACGAAAGCAGGATAAGCAGACTGATATCTTGGTTTTCCAAGCGCTCTGCCCAGTCCAAAGTGAACTTCTGCACCGAGACAGTTTTGCCAACGCCTGCCACGCCATTCGTCAGAACCACTCTGATGCGTCCCTGTTGGTCAGGCGCGGCTTTAAAGATGTCGTGGCACTTGATCGGAGTGTCATGGAGCGTCTCCATCTTGGAATTTATCTCAAGCTGCCTCACTTCGTGTTGGGTATTGACCTCCCCACTCTGTCCTTCTGTGATGTAAAGCTCAGTGTAGATTCTGTTGAGGAGGGTTCGACTTCCTGCTTCATCAGTCCCTTCAATCACATGTTGACAGCTCCTCCGCAGTCTGATCTTGTGTTTCTCTAAGATCTCCTGCAGATCACTATCTGCTAAAAGAAAGGAAGTAGAGAAGACACCATAAGCAGGATGATTACTGCAACACACCGACCTCTGTTTTCAGTCGTATTTTGTACAGAGCTGGACTGACTGGCTGTCTGCAGTCCAGGTCCTCCTGTGTATCTTTTTCCACACTGGGGACAAGAGGAGTCTCCCGATGAACCAGACTGGATCCAGTAAGAGGTGATACATTGTCTGCTGGTGGAGGGTGGATCCTCCAGGACGTCCTGACACAAAGCACAGAGGGACAGCTGCTCCCCCTCAGAAACACCACTGCTCCTCCTCCTCTCTCTGTGGACATTAACATGTATATATAAAAAAATGGTTATGCTGCTAATTGATGCAAAAATAAGCAGCACACAAACACTCAATAATCTTTACTGTAATACAGAAGAAGAAATAAGCATGGCAGTGTTGGGTAAGTCACATTCACAACTCAGAGCTTCAGCTAAATACTTAAATGGGCCATTTTTAGTTATAGTTTGCAGACAAAAATAAGCAAAGGGGAGAAGGGGAGGGGCTGATGTCTCAAGCAGCGAGAGGAAAGGCTGCAGTGAAGGTTGATATTCCTCAGGAGTGGGACATTGTCCAGGTCTGACAACAGAGGCGAAAAATACTGTAGCATCATGAACGCCAATCTGTTCTGTATACAGTAGAAGCCGGGTCTTACTTAGAGTCTGAGGGTCCAGGTTCATCCTTGGAGCTTTCACTCTTCATAGACCAATAACCAAACACTGGAGACTCGGCTCCATCCAGCTTGCTCATCTTCAGTCAGTCTAAAAGATAAACCTTTAATTATATTAAAAATTAACAATTAACAGGAACAGATAAAAACTTTATTGATCATTTTTACAGTCGGCCCAGTTGGTAAACAGGAACTAAATAAAAGTGCGAAGTTGAATGTATGGACTCAAGTGCAGAAACGGGAATGTGTTGGGCGGATCAGCAATAATTTAACACTAAAAGGACTCCAAACTCGGTTTTTTTGACATAAAATTTCTTAAAGGTGTCATGAAAACAACTCACCTGGTTCTTCTGACCGGAGGAAAAAACTTTTACATCTTGAACAACTGGATTAAAACCTCTGCTCTGCTCCAGTTGAGTTCCAGTTTCTGCTCCAAATTGAGTCCATAGCCCCCCACTTAATGGTTTTATCTACCAGTTATCACTGTAGAGTTTAATCCGCATGACTTCAATCCATGTCTCCTGATAAAAGTAAATAATCTGAGGCCTTGAGTATTGGACACTTCAATCATGAATGTGTCAGATTCAAAAGCAGCGTTTCTCTGGTTTCCTGTCATCGACCTTAGTGGGTTAGGTCTCTGGGTTTCTGTCAGGAAACAGGCTGCATGGCTGCAATTCACGTTCCTGTTGAGCAACAGCCGACACACGTTTCCTAAAAACAGTGTTCAGATCAAGTATTCACACGTAAAAATTAGATTTAAAGTAAATTAGGTAAAGCATCCTGAGTAGCTTCTGATTTCCTTTCCAGACAACGTGGTCTGGTGTAACTCTGGAGTTTCGGCACTCCCAGCCTTCTCAGACAGTGATTTATTAGATGTTTTCAGTTCTTCCAACCTGAAGGAAGTGAAACACGACTCTAAAGGTCAGTGGAAGATAAATACTGCTATCACCACACCAGGCATTTTAACTCTGACAGTTCAGTCAAACCGGTGCAATCCAACAGAAAAGGTAAAATCAATCTCTTTAATATCTACTTCATTTTCTATGTGAAAACTAATCCACATACTACATCTGTATTTTCTCTTTATTATTTAATGGTATATTTTAAAAAGACAGCAAACAGTATTAAGCTACTAATAATCCTAAAAGGTGTCATGAGAAATAAATCAAAACTAATTTACAGTTTTATTTTGTTATTGATGGAGACCTCACTGTGTCTGGTGAAAAACCTAAATGCTCAGTGCAACTATCGATACATCAGAATTTTGTGTGTGAATCAAATAGGAGGCCTGAAACAAAAGATTTTTTGAATTCCTTGTAATCACAGGGAATAAGGATTATACTTAGATTATAAAGATAAAGAAACATGTTTCTATTCCAGTGGTCACATAAGTATGGGCCAAGAAATTACTTGCAAAACATTAAAAATGCTCTTTCTGTTTGCATTTTGTAATAATAAAATAGAAATATTAAGTTATAATTCATATGTTTTCAAATGAAATGATCTTTAGAAACATCTAAAAACTAATTTAATTGTTTTTTCTTTCTCTTACTGTGGTCTATCACTCTGATAAGAAAATGCTATGCTATGTTATCTTATGTTTTAAAAACTTTCTCTATTGTTTCTGATGATGGATTTGGGCCTCCACCATGTTTGATATAAGATGAAAAAGTGTTGGACTCGCTGCTTCTTTCAACCCAGAATAACCTCTTCACTCTTTGGAGCTCAAAATCAAATATGATTAGATAAAACTAAGCAGGTTATTCAGTTAGTCAATACATCTCGGACATCTCTGCACCACAGCAGTTTCAAATATAAAAAGAATCAGTAAAATCACCTAATGAAAAATATGCATCCAGACATTAGTGATGTGATGTTGACCAAAGTATTTTTTATGGACATATTTGCACTAACAGGTAATTTTTTTGTCTGAAGCTTCAGATTTCTCTTGTAATTTGTATACAGGACATCTAATACTATATATGTTTGTCCCCTCAGGCATTCTGTAACAACTAAATAATATAAATAATGAGTCACAGGGAGCCCTTGATTTTTTCCTGTAGTGTAGCACTGCACTTTGCTTACTTTCTCCTAATTAAATATGGCACTAATAAAATACAAGTCACATGAAAACCGTATTAAAATGTTTGCTGATTGTAAAGGAACTGTCTTCACCGCTGAAGTTTTACTTCCTAAAGTTTATCAGGTCCTTGGGCAACATGTGAAATACACAGAAAAATAGAACCTGACGTAAGATTTTACAAGCAAATTTGGAGTTTTGTTCTCCCTCATGATTTCTTTTATGAGCAATGTTTGACTCACACTTGCATGCAGGATTACAGCTCAGTGACATTATCAAGGCCAATTTTTAAGTTAATGTTTGTTAGTGGGCTGAAGAAGTATTTTAATAATTGATTAATTGTGTAAAAACTGGCAAATGTTTTCTGACCTCAGTGTCTCCAGCAAGAGAATATTTCTTCTTTTCTCAGTTTTCTATCACGATAAGCTGAATCTTCTCGGCTATTCTGCCGTTGATCTGACAAAACAGGTATAATTTGAGCCTTATCTGTATTTAGGTAAAGCAGAAACTACCCACGTCTGCTTTTCAACATTATGTATCCAACACAAGTGATTGACTGTATATCTTTGGCCCTCAGTTTCCTCCACAATGTCAGATACAGCAGACCTCATCGCACCCAAAGAGAGGCAGGATGCTTCTGGCTCTGATACGTCCCCACCACCACCACCGTACTCCTTCGAAGGGCAACAACCTCCCCCCTACTCTGCAGCCCCGGCCATGTATTCTCCACCTAAAACTGAGACAACTTGCACATATCAGCTGGTCTCAGGGTACGAGTCGTTTCGAGACGTTGGCCTCGAAGTCCCGTCAGACACGACTCCTCTTATAGCCTCGTCTTCTTTTGAAGACAAGACAGTGAGGAGAGGATTTGTCAGAAAGGTTTGTGTTTGTTTGGTTTCTGAATTTCTTTGGGAGCGTCTCAGGTCGGGATCAGGAGATGATAAACAGGACAAGAAAGAAGGATCAATTTCTGCAACACAAAATTATTTTCCCCAGACCTTGAATTCATCTGCAGAAGCACTGATAGAGATTTTTTTAATTAAATATAAATATTAATATATCTTCTTTTCAGTATTCATGCTGAAAGGGTTCATATGCACCTATTAGACCAGGTTTTCTTGTATATTCTACCATAAAGGGCTTCAGGGCATTCGTTTAGTTATAGAGCTTAATTACTTAATTACTGTTAACATTTTTATTTTCACCTGTGTGCAGGTGTTTGGCATCCTGACTGTCCAGCTGCTGTTCACCTTCAGTATGGTGTGTATGTTCACCTTCTCCAGCGCAGTCAAAGAGGCGGTGCAGACCAACCTGTGGGCCTACATAACCTCCTTCATCGTCTTTGCTGTGGTTGCCCTCACCCTCAGCTACTGCAAGTCCTTCAGTCGCCGTCATCCCTGGAACATTGTGGGACTGGTGGGTTAAAAACACATGAGCAACAACAAAACAATAAACCTCAAAGGTCAAATGGCCAGGGAATTTTTTTTTTTTACATTGAGTTTACCATTACACTGCAAATTTATTTAAATTCTACTTTTAACTAAGACTTGTCCCTCATTACAGAGTAAAAGACCTGCATTAGACACTTGGATGCTTTTTGACATTTGCTGAAAACCTCAGTGTCTTCCTGTTATGTTAAAGAGGTCACATATTCACATTGAGCCGAGGGGTATTTTTAAGTAAGACAGGCTCTTCCTGTTTCACACAGACACCATGTAGACAGTGGCATGTCCCAAAGGTCTGCATTAAAGGAGGATAAGAATGTAAATAACCAATATAATCATTGTGCACACAGGTTGTGGTCACTCTGAGTTTTTCATACATGGCGGGAACCATCGCCTCCTTCCACGACACCTCTGCTGTGGTTATCACCATGGCAGTAACCATGGTTATTTCTCTGGCGATCATCATTTTCTCAGCACAGGTTGGTCAACCAAAAAGTTGCCCTGAAAAAAGGTCTCCTGTATGAATCTTCTCATGCCCTGGGTTTACTGAAGTCAAAGTCATGCAGACTCTCCAGTTACTATATGACTCAACAGTCAACTCCTTTTAATTGAACCTGCTGAGGCTTGAACTCTAAAATCTACTTTATTATTATATGATTTAAGATTGAAAAAATATATAAAATGAAGAGCAGCTTTCACTTGAGCCTGTGCTATGAAAGCTACTGTACTGTTATTAAGTTTGAAAATTAATATTGAACAAAATTCAATAAAATTTTCTTGTTTGTAAAAACGTTGCCAAACTGTCGTGAAAATGACGTGCATAAATAAATAAACAAGCAGAAGCAGAAATAAATGTTTAGAGAATGTTTTGACAAAATGAATTACTCCTGTTTCTGTCTTATCTGCAGACCCGTTATGATTTCACCATTTTTTACGGTGTTCTGCTGATTTTGGCTGTGGACCTGATCATGTTCGGGTTCTTCTGCACCTTCTACTCCTCCTACATCACCGACATTGCCTACGGATGTTTTGGAGCTCTGCTCTATTCACTGGTACGGGCAAAGAGAAAAACACACATCTTGATTATAACACTACAGCTCTAAAGGGATGGCACTTTGACTCGACTTACACAGTGAAGTTACACCTAATGTTTTATCATGGGAGCCACTTCCTTCTATTTAGAGGGAACAGAACGCAGAATTTTAGATATTGCACTCAAATGTAAAGCCAAGCAGTTTGTTGCTTCATCTGCTCCTCCAACTATAATAAAAAGGAAGCCAAGTGCGTCACTGTGGCGTTAAAGAGCTAAGTCTCGCTTCTCATTTGGTGTCATGACTGCCAGTTGTGGAGCCACACAACAAATACTTTTGTACATGTGCTGTAAATAAATTGATTGTAGATTGTATTACTACTTTTAGTGAAGATCTAGAATAAGTATATGTATGTATAACATACGAGCCTGCATGCACAACAGGATATTAAAAATGAGGCAGCTGAATGAAATTCAACTGTCATTAACAGCTGTTTTCCCCACTGAAACAAAATATCCTCCATCTGATATCTAAATGTCACAGTTAACTAGCTCTCACCCTGTCCTAACCCTTCGTCGCCTCCTCTCCCTCGCTGTCTGTGCGTCTCAGTTTCTGATGGTCGACTGTCAGCTAATGATGGGGATGATGAGCTTCCGTCTGGATCCTGAGGAATACATCAACGCTGCTCTCTTTATCTACCTTGACATAGTCCTCATCTTCCTCTACCTGCTAGGGAGGAGGTGAAACTGTACGTATATGGATACACATACAAACCAAACTGTATTTAAAAAGAAAAATATCCTTTATTGGTATTATTATTACTCACTCACTCATCTTCTTCCACTTATCTGTTTCCGGGTTGTGGGGGTGTATTATTATTACCATGTATATAATGTTCTTATAATGTTATGATGGTGATGATGACTGATGATCAATTAGTCTTTATACAGAATCTTGTTTTTTTGTCTGGTACAAAAATAAAAAACAAGACACGCTTTTCGTCCTGAATTTCATGCATTAACCTTCATGTTGTCCAAACAACCGAGCAACCAAATTATCGAAACAAGCAAAAACATTCAATTTCTTCATTATTTTGTAAAACTGCTGATGTCCAAATTGTCCGATTTCTCTGTTACATAACGGCACGAAACCACAGCAACACCACAATGTAAAAAAAATTGCAGCTCACAATAAAAATTATACTGACAATGAGAACGAACCATAAAGCAAAGTATAAAAAGTAGTTCAGTTGTAGTGCACTGTTCAGATTTTCTTCTTATCACATGAATCCATCTCAGTGTCTTATTAAAAATAAAGGCAGTTTTCTTGGTGATTATGTTACATATGGATTGATTGTAAACAAAGTACCAGCAGAGCTTTATCTAATTGGAATTATTCTTTCAATTAAATGTGAGAAAATTGTGAAAGATTACTGCAGTATATGTTATTTTAAACCAGCTCCAAATCCAAATCAATACAAGAAATGACAATTTTCTCATCCAAAGAATTTAACATTACAGATGCACATCGCTGAGCAAGTAAACATTTCTGTCATCCATCCAGTATAATTATTAAGTTCCCACGTAATCCTGAATAGGCCCAAAAACAAGAGCTATACAGTATCTACCTGATGAAGAGAAACATCACCGCTTTTGTGACGAGCAAATCCTTCAACACACTGCCGTTTACGTGCAGCCTCACCACAGGGATGAGTAGTTGAACTGGATCCGCAGCAGGTACCTCATGCGAGTTTGGGCGGGGTTGTAAACGATGAACTCGTTGTAGAGAAGGGAGTAACCACCCTTCTTGCCCACCCCCGTCTTAACCCCAGGCCCCATTGGTACTGTGACATCATCCCTGAGGGAGAGAGAGGGGGAAATATTCACAATCTGATGTCTTTACATTACTTTTAACTGCAAAACATATGAAAAGTAAACCTCAAAAGTGTTTGATTAAAGCCTTTGTCAGTGTAATTATTAAATTGTTCCCCTCAGACAGGTCATTGTGCGGTTGTGTGACATTTATCTGCGTAATGAGACAGACTAACAGTGTGACTGAGTTCTTGGGGTCCGGTCCGGTCTGGCCCAGGCCCTTGATGCTGTGTTTCCCAGCAGGCAGATTGCTGGCCTCATAGTTGGCGTCTATCAGCTCATTACTGTCTCCCAGCGCGACCTGAAATCGCACACAGACACACAAAAAACAGTCACTGAAATGGTGTTGGATCACATCACATTTGTCCGATGATTCACACATGTGCAAAGATGTTTCTTTCCTCGGTCAAAAACATTTTTGGGTGAAGTTAGTATCCACTGAATGTGTCGTCCTGCCTACATATGAGATGGGATTGATTATGCACAAAACTAAACACATTTTCTTTACCAGCTGTTTAACAGCCACCACTAGCTGAGACAAAATATTTCATCTGGCCACGGGAAACAGTCGGTGAACTCACCTCACACAGGAGCAGCAGTCCAACATGATTATTCTGATTGGCAAAGCAGTAGTTCGCACTCTTTGAAGACATGTCGGCAAAGTAGATTCCTTTACCAAACTGAAGGAAAAAAAATTATCATCTCTGTTTATAAACAATATTACAGTCAATAGATAGTAAAGCATGTGTGTGTTATTCTAAAGTGTTCCAAAATTTAACCAATGTTACATATTAAGTCTAATTATTTTTGAGTTATGGCATAAGTGGAAAACAAGATTTTTCTATGCAGCCATCCCTCCATCCTACCATGTAACCAGTGACTGGAGCTTCAGGCGGAGCCACTCTGAGCCCCTGACTGAGGATGCTGACCCAGTTAGACAGACGGGAACCATGCCACAGAAGTGTTCTGGTGGGACGGACAGAAAGGTGGCTACGTGAAAAGCTTTAATTTACATCATATTCAGATTTTATTTCGGGCACAGTAAGTGACCCAAAATATACAAAGAATGGCATCTGTCCTGTGTTACCTGTTGTGTATCTGTGAGAGGAAGCTGCTGCTCTCCCCTTCTCTGTCCACTGAGAAGATGTCGAGGATGGTCATGGTGTAATCACTATGGGTTGGGGCGTGAGTGGACTGCAGATACTTTTCTATCACCTTCAAAACAAAGAGATGAGAGGACAGTTTCTTCTACTGTGCTTTATGGCAGACAAACAGAGCATGGCAGCCCATTGGCTCATTTACTGTCACACAAGTTATTCTAAAATACAAAATCTACTACTGGCAGTTGCCAAATGGAGAAATATGCTCCTCGGCTTCTTCTACAATGGATGTCTCCTGCTGTCCGATGGCTGAAGTTTCACTAAACAATTATTGAACACACAGACCTTGTAATCATCACTGCTGGGGTTCAGAGGCTGCAGAGCGCACCCGAGTGAGCGGTACTGCCTGTCCAGAGGATGTTCGTCACTGTCTTCACTGGAGAGGACCATTTTTACTGCTATCTGGATGTCACTTAGTGCCTGAGTAAAGAACAAATACGGATTACATATCAACAGATATCATAGCAATGCACTAGGGATAGAAGGGAAGACATGAAAAGAATAAGAGCAGAAATGTGAAATGCTGAAATCTTGAAATAAATTAATTAACTAAGCTCTCTACCTCCAGCAGTGCAATTTTTTCCTTCAGCTCATCCTCTGTGCGGATGATTGGAGGAGTTTTCAACCTGGAGAATCACATCATTGATTACTGCAAGATAGAGAACAATGTGAAATGTGTTGAAAACCTAACACCGCCCCAGCATTAATGTTCCAGCAGCATTAGTGTGTGCATCTCATTACCCAAAGTCATGAGGGATGCGGGTGTAGAACTGGTTGCAGGCCTCCAGCAGCTCACGATTGCTGCCTTTCTTCTTCAGACACCCCTCAATTCTCTTCAGTGCAGTGTAGCCTGCTTTGATCTGCTCTGAGGTCAGTTTACCTGCAGTTAGATAAATAAAATCAATTTTTTAGGTATGAAGCATGATTACATATTCTTCACCAGCTGAATCTACTAATGGAGTCAGAAGGCCCAAATTTTGATTCTGTTGCGACTGATTCTGTCCCACTCACCGAGAGGAGCTTTCCGGGTGTCAAACTTCATCTCCAACACGCACTCCTCCATGGCTTTAAGGTCACAGATGAGCTCCAGGAGAGACTGGATCTTCAAATCCAGCTTGGAGGTTCTCTTTTTAGTCACAGTGTCTACATTGGTCTGGCTCTCTTCCTGAAACAGTGAAATATTATTTATGCACACAAAAAAAGGCCCTATTTTCAACTCTTTTCCTGTGACTGAAATGTCCAGTTGATGAGGAAGTTGTAAGTTTTTCATCTTTAAGAGCACCTTTTCATTTGTGCTGTAGTCCATGAACACCATGTCGTATTTCCCAGCCACTTTCTCAAAACTCGCCCGCTGCTCCCACTCGTTCTTGGTCTTGTCGAAGAACCTGCAGCAAAACAAACAAGTTTCAGAATTTGCATGGAGCCCAAGTCCATGTGATACATCTGTGACAATTTTATTTCAAAGCTCACTTCTTCTTGAAGATATTTTTGGCTTTCAGCAGATCTCCACCACAGGCTGCGAGGCTGTTCTGACCAGCTTTTCCCACTGATGAAAAAAAAGGATAACCACACCAAAATAACAATCATGAGTCAGTTTAACTTGTGCTCATAAATTCACATTTTCATTTATATCAAATATGCAAAGATTAATCAGTGCTGGTTGAACTCACCTCTGCCCCACCTCATCCACACACTGTAAACCTTGGAGTTGTCGTCTTCCAACAGCTGGATCAGGTAATATTTGTTGTTGTTAAACTGTAGATTTGTCTGCAAAATAAGACAGAGATTCAGTAAACAGGAAACCTTAATATTAATTTACTTTTTCATAAATCCAAATGCAAAATTAAAGTATAATTTGATTTGATAAAAATAGACACCTAGCTTTGAGTGTAACACAACATTTGGGATATGTTTCTTTGTTCATTTGGCAGATCAACTTTACCTGGTTTAACATCACGTCATAAACATCATTTCCTTCATTATGAACATGAGCCTGAAGAACGGAGACATTGTTATATTAGTATGATTATTGTTCACACAAAAAAACATAAAGAGTGTCTACAATAGGGGAACTGTAAGTGGAGCAATGCTTTGCTGAAACTGCCTAACAGGTGTTAAAGCAGACACTGAAACAAAGCTGACCATGAGTTTCCTGGTTTGTGTGGACATCTGTACCTTTCCAAGTTTGGCTTTGCATTCAGGATCCACTGGAGCTCTGCCCTTCATGACCACCGTCTTCACCATCTCTGTGCATCATCCAGAGATCAAAATCAAAAAATGAATGAGGTCAACCAACATCCAATATTAACCAATGGCAACACCATGTCCATTTTTAGCCTGTATAACCAGAAACCACAAGAAGATGCTGCCAACGTAATTTCTCTTGTCCCTCAAAAACTTCAACATTTTATTTTACTTTATAATTATATTACAGATACAACTTATATGAAAATTAAACGCACTTTACCTTGACTCTTAATTTCTTCTTTGGGCATTTCTTCCGTTTTTATCTGACTCTTACTTTGCCCTCTTCGTCTCTTAGGTGCAGGTTGCTCTTCTGACTCCTCCTCTTCCTCTTTAACTTGAACCGTCCTCCCGTCATGAATAGCTGAGTCACCATCGTTCAGACTTTCTGAACAAAATCAAACCAGGAAAAATGTTTGAAATAATTCAGTCATTTATTTTAATGTTTGAAAATATCTAGAGAAAACAGATAATGCTTCTTTATAAGCTGGGTTTGTTCACCGCAAAGACAATTAGACATTTTAATGCAATCCTGTTGTAATGTGAAAATGACTAAATTTAAAGCATGACAATAAACATGGATCCAAAATCCAAGCAGGAGGGATGACGGAAACAATATGACAACAATGTAAAATAAAATAATAAAATATAAAATCACAGAGTGGTCCAAATTGAGTCAGATATTCCACAGCACAATCCAGACACGCACCTGTTTTAACTGTCTGAGAGCGAATCTTCCTCTTGTATTTTGTGACAGGATTAATCTGGACCATCTTCTTCAGGTCGACTTCATAGGCCAGCCCAGACGGCAGAGTCAAGGTGACTGAGGTTTTTCCTGAAGAGATGGCCAAGTCCAACAAGGCACAGGCCGAAGGCGAGTACAGCTCCCATTGTCCTTCATCTCCTCTCCACTGCCACACTGATCACAGACAAAGAGAGACAAAGAGTGGGTCAGTTATAACTCTGGTCTATAACAATCTCAATACATACACACACTTAATACATAAACCATTTTGCATTTAAGCTTATACACTCACCGTTTTGTTCATAACTCTATTATAGTTTATCAGCGATAGAAACAAAAGCCCTGAGCTGCCTCAGCACATACAAAATATGAAATCATTAAATAATATCCTATGTTTTGTTTTTATCATATACCCACATTATCTTCATTTTGTTTAGTTTTACCTCCTGATATATGCCTCTTATTGTTGTAATCCCATTGAAAACCATATTTTTTCTCTATTAGGGCCTGACATAGTTAACCAAATTCAATTAAATTAATTTTATTTGTGGTGTTTTTTTTTTTGTTTTTTTTTACCAACAATGTGATCATGTGAGGAGAAAGTACAAGCTTCACAATGACAGCTCAGCCTGCGTGGAGAATAAACAGCGTTACACAACTTAGTTTTTCCTGTTTTGTCCACAACAGTCAACAACAGCCAGCTAACGTCCTTCCTGTGTCCGACGAACCTGTTTTAGACTCCGGCTGCTCGTTCCCTGCTGCGCCTTGACTTTTATTTCTTGACCCTCTTGTTGGCCTCATGATGGTTTCTGGAAAATTTGTTTGTTTGTTTTTTTTTTAACCGATATCCACAACAAACAGACAGGGCGGCAAACTCCAAACTTCCGGAACCTCTGTTTCAATAGAAGAAAAAAGAAAGTACGCATGCGCCTTACTCTCACACACGCGGTTGCGTTACCAAGGCAACTGGATACAACAGTGTAGCGTGAAAAGGTTTCAAGTTAAACGCAAATATACTAAATCATCTTCGTTTACAAGTTATTTTAATCCGTATAATCCTCTTTTTTTTTAGATCTATGAAAAGTGGGATCACACTTTGGAAAGTGCCGGCTGTAACCGATTCCCGTTTATAGGGTGGAACTGAATCCCTCCTCAAAAGGTTCCGCTTTAACTTACGGTCGGAGATATTTTGTTGAAGGACAGGTGAAATTAACAAGGAGCTACCGTGCTCCTCGTTGTGGCGTGGATAAAATATATATATTAAATAAGTTCTGTTAAATACAGTTTAGACACCGAAGATATGGCATCACGGAGTTCCCGGGTCCTCTACCAGAGGGCGGGGGTCTTAAAGCTGATGGGCAGGGTGAGTGTCTTTGAACGCAGCATCTTTTCCATGTAGGTCAAAAAGGCAAACTCTTAAAACTGGACAGAGATTAATAAACATTTCCCCCTGTTCACAACATCAATCATTATATTGTGACACATTTATATATTCAGGCGTTATTAAAGTTAAAATAAGTTTCATAATCCCTACTCCTCTATTAACTGAATTTTCTATGCTAATATGAACAAATTGAATCAATTATCTGTGAAAAGTATATAAACCTGCTGAATATGTCATATCATACAAGAAAACAAACAAGAATCTGTAATAGGTCTGATACTGTTGGATACCGTACAGTTTTTTGTTTGTTTTTTTTTTATATGTTTTGGTTTTTTAATCTTTAGGGAATGAGCACAGCTGCCCAGCCACAATCTCAGGCAGATTTCCTAAAAGGAGAGCCACACAGGAAGCACCCAGGCGTGATCAACCTAAAAACTCTGCGTCTCCCCGAGGAGCTGCAGACAGCTGCTCGGTCGATTATTCACAGTAAGTTAAGTTGTGTTTGTGGGCATCTGTTGATATGCTGCGTGTTTCTTCAGCCAAGATGATATTGTCAAAACACTGTGATGACTCTTGAATCCCTCCACCTGTAGGAGCTCAGGTAACTCAGCTGCCTGACCGCGCTGTCAGACTCACAAACTTCCTGTGGAGCAGAAAGCGAGCAGTCGAAGATACAGCCCTGCGGCAGAAAGCTGTGAGCATGGAGAAAGAGCTTTGGGAGAAAGCACTGCAGAAGAAAGGAGGTGGGTAACATACTGTGTCACTCCCTAAATTACAGAGCATGTGTCCGTGTTAATCAACTGTAAAAGATCATATGGAGAAAAATGAACTGTGCTGTATATTACAGATATAGATGAGGAAGCGCTGGAAGACCGCATCAAGAGGAAAGTGCTTTCAGAGCTCAGAAGAACAACATATCACTGGACTACCATGAAGTAACGCTCATCTCCACAAAATTATTATTAAATTCAATTATAAATTAATTTATTAGCTTTTTAAGTTATTGTTAAACAAACACTGTTAATTAACTTGTTTTGTGAGTCCTAACTGCACTGGCCAACCTGAAAACATTTAATTTACACAAGCTTCAGTTCTGTCCATGTCCAAGTTCTGATGGATAGTTAAACTTTATAGATAAATAAAGTACATCAGAAATTGATTTAAAACTGCATGAAAATATAAAGTCAAAGAGTTGATTCTAGGAGTGACAGGTTTTCAGCAGTGGTACATTTTGAAAACTGGGATTCCTCTAGTTTAAGCCTGCGATGAGTTTGCGTACAGCTCATTATCTGTGAATCCAGGTACGATGAAGAGACAGGTGTTGTGTACATGGCATCTCGGCTGGCGGGGGGCTATGCTGCTGTGAGGAGAGCACTTAATGAGGTACGAAGTGGTGACGATCGTAAGTTAATTCACATGATGATGTCAGAACTTTAAACATTACAAAAATGACAAAATACATTATTATGTTTCCAATTTCTGCCATTGTAGTTCCTATATGTTTTTCTTTTTTAAATCATATCAGATAAAGAAGAGAGATCCCACTTTTGCCCCTCAGTCTCTCCTGGATTTTGGTTCAGGGTTGGGGACAGTTGTCTGGTCAGTGTACAACATATAAAGACAGTTTTCATGTGAATTACAAGACAATAAATAAATAAAAATCTCTCTAATTCTCTTGCAGGGCATCACACTCGTGCTGGGCTGACTCTTTAAAGGAGATGGTGTGTGTCGACAGCTCTGGGCCAATGAATATTTTGGCAGAACAACTTCTCAAAGGTGCACACACAAAACCGTCATTTCATTCAGATTCACTACAGTTTTATCAAGAAGTTCATCAGACAGTCAAATGATAAAAAAATAAATAAATAAGGGTTTGTTTTTGCTGTGCAGGTGATGATGACAGAGCTCAGCCTCTTATCAAACACGTCTATTTCAGACAGTTCCTCCCTGTTTCACCAAAGGTAAGACAGTGCAGTAGTGGTTTCTATAGCTTGAGCACAAGGAGCTCTGACAGTCCTGCATTTCTGATCTTCAGGTGCAGTTCGATTTGGTGGTCGCAGCTTTTACTTTGTCAGAGCTACCCAATGTGAAAGAGCGAGAGGAGGCAGTGTTAACTCTGTGGAGAAAAACAAGCTCATATCTGGTGGGTAGAAATAATGACAACTTGTACTTTACAGTTAAATTTTCTTTGAATCTGTGAACTGTATGCAGGGCTGTTTATAAATTACAATTTTTCTTAAAAACTATTGGGGTACTTGTCGCATTTACTGATATATGCTGGCTTTTTTTGGGTTACAGGTGTTGGTGGAAAATGGGACCAAAGAGGGTCATCACATTCTTATGGAAGCCAGAGACACTTTATTAAAGGTACCTAATTGCAGTAGATGAGATGACACCCATTGTCATAGGGGACTTTGGTAAATGCTTTGTTTTGGAGGGGATTTGAGACTGATAATATCAGAAGCAGACTGATAACTTCCAGTTCTTTTAACTCCAGAAACAAGAGAAAACGGTTTATGACTCCAGACCAGCATCAGTGTTCGCTCCAGTATGTTCAAACCCCAGCTGGTTTTACAATTTTATGCCTTACCTTTAGTTTTTTTTGTGTCACTGACTTATTGGGCTTTTTCTACTTTCCTGATTTCTCAGTGTCCCCATGAATTGATATGTCCTAAACTGGCCATAGAACCTACCGTCCCCTGCAACTTCCAGCAGCTGTACCAACCTCTGCCTCTGCCCGGGGTGAGACTAAGCTCTGGAATTCATGTCTGGTTATCAGTTAATTTTTCTAAACTTGATTAGGACATTGTTCCCTAAACTTACTTTTGTGAATTAGTCAGATAATCAATACTTGTAAAGCATCTGCAGGTGGAGCCATTTTCTTTCTTTTGAAAAACTAATTTACGGTTAAATCACAGTTGTTAAATTCTGCTTAAAAACAGAAGAACAAAAGAATTACTTGCATCTGAAACATTTTTTTTCCAGCACAATGAGCGTCAGATTGAGAAGTTCAGCTTCCTGATCCTGACTCGCAGCGGACCAGCAGAAACAACAGGGGATGTGGACTGGGCCCGGCTGGTCGCACCAGTGCTGCGCAAAACGAGACACGTCCACTGCAGGATGTGCTGCCCCAACGGACAACTACAGCACGTGGTAGTGACAGCTCGAAAACACAGCAGGTGAACATCAATCATACAACTAAGAATGTGAGGCAACACATGAGAAAACTTCATAAAGGTAGAAGTAGATGTTAGGTGAGAGAGGCGTGTCAGATCCTGTTTATGAAACAAATATGCATTCTTCCAAAATGAAATAGTCGAAATCAAACTGTCTAAACCATATGCAAACAAATCTGACCCTGATGCTCAGTGGTGGTTTGGTCCTCTGTGCTATTACTTTTGGTACACATTTGGTTTCAAAATTGTTCCATTTGTTTGTTGTTCTCTGATAATGGGTTGTCTGGATTTGCCTTAACATTGTGTTTGCATTTTTCTTTGACCAGAGATGTGTACCGCTGTGCCCGGAGCAGTGACTGGGGGGATCAACTGCCGATCATTCAGAGACTCCAGGAAGACGCCCAGAGTGATTCAGAGTGATTCAGATTGATGATTCAATAGGCAAGTTTTTTCCAGACTTCTGAAATAATAAACCATAAAACTAAAGTCAGTGGACTGACAGGTCAGCTGTGAGTGAAACAGCAGACCTGCTTTCTTTATGAGAATTGTAAAAAAAAAAACAAAAAAACAGACGGACCAAACAGCTCTTGTCTATTATAAGATTACATCAATAAAATATCATACTTCTTTATCCAGCTATCTTCACCTTCAAAAAGCCGCCTGAAAAAATCCCAAAAGCCAGCGGAGCCACTGGTCTTCATGGTTATTCTGCCTCAATGAAGGTGAATGTGATGGGATGAAACAAAGTGTACTGATCAGAGTGTGTTTCAGTTGTTTGCTGAAGATGCCTCTTTCCATCATACGAGCCATATCAGGTGCTCAGATCTGTTTTTAGAAAAAATCTGAAAAGACCTGTAGAAAACCAATCTTTGTAGTTTGCGAAAACTAATTCATAAACATCTTCCAAGTAGTCAGTGAATCTGAAGAATCAGTTTTCTCTTCGGTTGTCCTTTTTGGTTTATATATGGCACAGTTAACATGCAGGTATAATTGAAATATTTACAACAGCACACATTTCACCAAAATCTTTTAATTCTTAACAATCTCCCTCAGAGCTGAGCTCAAGTCTGGGTACTTGTACTGAAATCCAGCCTCTAAAGTCCTCTTTGGTATGACTTTTTGTCCCTGTGTGAGGACGACAGCCCTCTCAGAACCCATCAGGGCGTTCACGACGAAGCCTGGCACAGGAAAAATCGTGGGTCGTCTCAAAACCCGGCCCAGCTCCTTTGTGAACTCGTAGTTGGTGTTCAGCGCAGGTGCAACTCCATTAAACACCTGCTGTGAAGGGGAGGGAGTGTTGGCAGGGGGCTCCAGGGCATGGGCAATGATTCCTGCCATATCCGAGACGTGGATCCACGGGAACGGCTGATTCCCTGACCCCAGAGTGCCGCCGAGGCCGAGCCAGAAGGGCAGCAGCATTTGCTTCATGGCACCACCATCGCGCCCCAGAACTACCCCTGGTGGAGGGAGGGAGGGAGGCCAGAGAACTTATTATCTTTCTGAGTATGTCTTTTTTTTGCAGGAAACAGCTAAGTTGTTGTTAAATCTTGTCTATAGAGTTATCATCTTACAGGAAATACTAATACTATTTTCCTTCTTTTATTCACTCTGCTTTTAATTACTTTAACTGAGATGGGCAGATATTTCACATATTTGGGGAAACTGGTCTGAAAAGCAAAAGGAGGGGTAATGGGTTTTTGCATGGAAATGAATTTGTGTTGTTACTTTGATCATTTAAATATATCCTGTTCTTATTCTAAGAAACTGTAACACATGAGATGTTCCCATATGTGCCCATTAAACTGCCACTGAAGAGTCTCTCATCAGCCAAGACCCTGCAGCTACACTAAATTAAAATTATAAACAAAAAAGAAATAGATTTTTCTTTTGATCGCCGAACAAGACAACTATTCTCAAACCACAGTGAGCAAGAATTTCGTGCAGAAAAGTTGTAAAAGACAAATGCATCTTTTCTTTCATCCTCTTGCCACAAACCACCCTGTTTGCTAGACATAGAAACTATTGAGAGCAGTAACTCTCTACGGGGCTTTCATGTTGATGGTTTTTACCACTTTTGTCAGACACTTTAAGTGAAATATGCAGTAATCTCTTACCAGGTCTGATGACAACTTGTTTGGTGGTTTTTGCCACATTCTCAGGCAGAAGTGCTGAGGCCTCCCACTCGTTGACAAGTTTAGAAAGGAGGTCAAATGGTGTCCATTCACTGTCTTCAGTATATTTAGCTGTCAGACTGGGTTGGTAACAGGCTGCAGACATAAAACGCAAAGAAGGAAACTTTCGACAGCTTTTCTCTGAGCAGCATATGTGTTTTGTAATTAGGCGGAGACGCACCTACAGCTGATACCAGCACCCAGGAGTGAGGAGGACTTGGGGAGGCAGCTATGGCTTGAGCCAGAGCTTTTGTAGTGTCAATGCGACTGGAGAACAAATCTTTCTTGTAGCTTTCATTCCACCTGAAACCGCAAATAAAAACAGACCAACCAGTTAAAATCCAGCTACATTAAATTATCAATTACAATCCTCAAATGCAGTTAATTGACCACTGCATTCACTTTCATCTCAGCCAAAAGGATTTTAAAAAATTCTATGTTTTGGTTTTGAAATTCTTCTTTGAAAGTCTTCTTTCATTATTTTATTTTATAAAAAAAGAGCATGGACTGATTCAATTTAGAAAATAATGAACAGATTTCTCCTTACAGCCTTCAATTATTTGCTGCTCACTGTTTAGAAACAGGCTACTCACCATCTCAGCGGGTTCATGAGATTCTCTCCAGCCAAGTTGACGGCCCCTTCACATGGTGGGAGGCCATGAGACTCCAACTCGCCCTACAGGAGCACAGATGAGTTCAGTTCATTACTAGCAGAGATGATTCGGGAGCTCTTAAGACCTTTTTCGTTTCCTCTTGTTTTTTTCTTTTTTTTTAAAATTTGAACTCTAAAATGAACAAAGCTCACACCCATGTTATTTTCCCTGGACCAGGCTGTCTAGATATCACTGTGACCTCATGACCTTTGTCTCTGAGCAGACGAGTCAATTCACGGCCCACAAAGCCAGATCCCCCTCCTGCAGGGAAAACCAGACACACAGAAATAACAATAAAATCCAGCGGTTATCTGGTGCAAAAAATCTGAAAGAAAATGTGTTAATATTTGTCTTTAACTGACTTAAGTTGCCATTAACTAAAGAAGCCGTTTGATGCAGCTGTCCTGTGATAAAGCTCATATTCTTAAAGGTTCTTTAGTTGTAACTATTATGATCATTTTTACATTTTACAGCGTGTGGAGCTGTTCAACATGGGTTGTTTTATTTAACGGTGGTATCAATGGGCTGGACAAAATAAAAATAGATCTGTCAGTATGTAATGAAATATTTTAACTTGTGAATATTGTTACTTAAAAAGCACAGAAGTGCGCATGCGTACAATCGACATTTACAAAACAGGACCCTTCTGCAAAGCCACAACAGACGTAGCTTTATTAATCAGTTCATCCACACAATTGCAGTTTTTCTAGGTTTAAACACACAGCTGACATGTTGTCTTCTCTGTTATTTTCTTGCATAAACACGACGCGAAAATAGTTTATGCCTTTCTACGTCTAATGCTAACAGTTAGCAGGTAGCGTTATGTCACACTGACCTTCCACTTAACTGCTTAATAATTAAAAAAGCAAAAGATATAATTCAAACGAAAACCTACGTACCTATTAGGACTCTCATGGCGACCAAATTGCAGCCCAAAGTTAATTCAGTTGACTTTTTAACTGCAGTTTATCTTCCCGACTCCACCGATCTGTGTACGGAGATTGCTTGTAGCCTTTTTTTTTTTTGGGCCACCAGGCTTTCCGTATTTTCAACCCATAGTGACGTCATTTTGTAGTACTTCCGTGTCTGTGGGAGTTGTCCTCGGAATAACAGGTGGCGTTCAATCCGGTTTTATTTAAACACAATCATTATTATTATATATGTAGATATCTGTTAATATTTATTTACTAAAGTCATGTCACTATTTACGGATTCCTTTATCGAAGCCATTTAATTATGTCCATTATGTTCATACTTGCTTTTTATTACTTTTTTTTTTTAACTTATTTTAGTGCCTCTTAGTCAGTTGATGTACTTTTCAACACTAATTGTTGATATGGGACACTTTCCAGACCACTCAGGCCCATTCTTTAAATATTATATTCAGTTAAATCATTATTTAAATTACGTAGATTTAAGTAGTATTAATAAATCTTACAATTTTCATAATTTTTTTTATTTCTTTGTTTATTAATTTCATGTAATTCAGCTGCAAATATAATTACAGATCAAACTACACAATAAACAAAAAAAAAATAAAAAAGATAGAGACAAATATTAGGAGAATATGTCTCCTGAAATATCGTGTAATTATTTGTTTGAAAATTAGTTGTACGTTTTTGTTTTTTTTTTTATTCAATAACACGAATGAACATTTTAATGATATAATGTTTATAAAAGATGGTTGTTGACCTCTTTTATTTTCATCAGACCCGGAAGTTTTCTGGACGCTGTTTGGTGACGACAGACACCAAACACGTGGTTTTGATAAAGACATAAATTGCGGCTCGGCCTCATTAGCGGCCTCTCTTCCTTGTTGCGGTTCAGGGGACCAGATCCCGGTCTGGTCCTGGTCTGGTCCTGGTCTGGTCCTGGTCTGAGGCGGGTCGGCGGTGGACCAACACGTGTTGGATTTCATTCATGGTGCGTGTTCACCGGTTTGTGTTTGATTGTGTGTTTATATATCTGCGGTTATTTTCCGCACAGACTATAATAGTTGTCTTTTTTTTTTTTTTTTTTTAAATCTAATGAACCTTAGTTACTCCAACCAGGAAAGAAATAGCTGTATCCGAGTGCACGCTGCCTTTAGGTTAATCGGAATAAATCAGGTTTTAGCGTTAATCCTCAGGTGCCTTTGTAGCAGTTTAGTCTCCCTCCTGAAAAAGGACACAGTCTTGTTCTTCCATGTTCATTTCAAACTTTGCACATGTTGTGCACTGTGGGATTATTGAAGCTCCTCTCGGGGTTTTTGGGTGATTTATTTGGATAAAATTATGTGAGAAATTGAGAGGAAGCGTCTCTTTTTACGGGATTGAGGACCAAGACAACTGAAGCATGTGACAAAGCGACTCCATGCTGATTTCTTTCCACAAGGCCTTACAATGCAAACCGGATATACAGCACTGCTTTCAGTCTTTCAGACAATCTGTACCTGCAACCAACTGAGTTACTAGGGCTTTAACTCTGAACAATAATGCAGTTGACTGGAAGGTTCAAGATGAGTGGTGGTTATAATGCATGCTGGCTCATTTCACAATTGGAGCATTAATCAGAGGGGGGGGAAAAAAAACTTTTTGAAATGTTTTAAAACTAAATGTGACACGTTGGCCGTCACTTTGTGCTCCTCTGCCTCTTCAGATGGATTTATTTATATGGGGACTGATTATTGGCGGCTTAATGAGGTCATTTCATTGCCCAACCCTGCTGGGATCTTGGAAACTTATTACCTCGGATCAACAAAGTCTCTGTCCAAAATGGCACACCCTGAATTATTAGACTGCCTTTTTGGATTAGTGTCTCATCTGTAGATGTAATGAGCTTTAATTCAAACAGTGTATCAGGTTCAGCCTTTAGACTGGTTTTGCTGGGTGTACTTAAACTGGTGACTGAGTGTAATCTTTACTGTAATTTTCCCAGCATCATTGTAATATGGGACTTTTAATCTCCTTTGAGGTGAAGAAACAAATTTTCTTTTTTGAGGCCACTTTTCTACAGTCAAACCTTAATGATGAGTTGCATGTGAGTCCGTGTTTCACCTGAAGCTGATGATTATTCTTTCACTGCACTGATGGGTTTGACGCTACAGGTTTGTAGTGAACTGATTATTTACAAATTGAGACTAACTTGTTTTTTTTGTTTTTTTGTTTTTTTTAATAGGATTTGAGAGCTGGTCCTGGATAGATCTTAAAGGTGAGGAAACATCAGTCATTGCATGAAGTTGCACATTATCTTACAAGACCGTACAATCTGTTATGACTGTAAATTAATTTTTTTTTTCCTTATAAAAACATTGTGGAGGTCTGTCTGTCTGTGGTGTTTAACTATTTGCCTTGTTCTGTGTCTGCAGGTAATGGGAGCACTTGAAAAACATGAGCCACTGTTGGACCAAACTATTCAACACAGCTAAATATTACACCTGATTACTGTTGCATCAATTTAAAATCCCTAAATGAAATTTGCCTGAAGTGCAACATTTAATGTATAGTTTAAATGTGCAGGTATAGTTAAGTCCACACAACTGCCAAAGTCTTAATTTTATATTTTTTTTATTTTGTAGAACTGTTATTTAAATATTCTGACTTGATACTGTACTAATACACACTAGTATTCCAACTTTATAACCAAGAAATCACCTTTCTGAATGTTGCAGAAATGGTGCAAACCTGATGTGTTAGATTGGACTGTTAAATGCCAAAAGTGGCCACTAGAGTGTAAACTAATTGCATTGTATTAACTGAAATCCACTGCTAAATAAAGTTAAATGTGGTAACCTGGATTGGTTTTATTTCCAGATCTGTTCAGCTGTTTGAAGGGGTGTTGATGGTACATTAATTGGTGGTGAAATTGAATAAGCTGTCATAAACCATCAATGAAGATGTTGTGTTAAATCTTCAATCTGCCTGGGCCTTTAGAGGTGTGACTGCAGGTTTTGTTTAAAAACAATCATATCCGGTTTATTGAACAATAAGCCTGTCAGGCATCACAAACAAATCTCAAAGGTATAAAAATATACAGTGCTTTAAAAGTAATGCATCAGTACATACAATGTTAAAGATTTGGTCTACATTGTGCAATAGCTGAAACTGAAAGTATGAACTGTCATTGTTTTACAAAAAAATTCCACATTACAGAATGAAACCTGAAAATGCTAATTTTATAAAGTGTACAGAGCATCATACAGTACAGATGACTCACAATTTCATGTAAGCCCTTATTAGATGTTTGTAGTGGAAAAATGTTCATAAAGTTGATTCAAAAGTTTCACAATATTCAGTACAAGACTTGATGAAAGAGGGAAATTGATTTAACCTCAAGTGTCTCAAGAGCGGATACAAGTTTTCCATGATGAAACGTGTAATTTATGTTGCAATTAAGTACTTCAACAAAGACACTGATTAATACAAACTGAAGAAAAAGGAAGTAAAATGAACTATCAATATGCTCCAGTAAAGTTTTCAGAAATACATGTTGATTATCTGAAGTCCCATAACGGGGTTCATGGGAAACACTTAAAAGGCTAATAAGGATTTTAGGTGATTTGTAGATATAATTAATGATTGTATCACACTATAATGTAGTTCAAAACCGATAAACCTGTTTAATCGTTTAGTAATTTATTAATGGGATGAGAAAAATGGTGAAACTCAGTTGTAATAACATATAATAGGATTTTGTAAATCAATGTAAAATTGTAGGTAAATACTGTACAATATATGATATAATTACAACTATGTAAGCTCCATTATAAAATGTCATGACTCATTTCTCAACTATATCTACAGCATACAAAGGCTAAATAAGAAAACTTGACAAGTTTGTTTTCCCATGATGATTGCTCCCAAGCTACAGTACTGTAATTATTGTAAATTTTGCTTTCAGTTTACAAAAGGAATGAGAAAAATATAATATAAAACAGTATTTACAGTTCTGATACACAGGTCAGGTACAAACAATATCATTCCTTATGGGAGGATTGAAAATAATCAAACTTATGTTTCAACAATGAAACACATTTTTATGTTTTAACTACAGTAAATAAAGGTTGGAATGTAGTTGGACAGGTTTCATTCAAACCTCATTTCCCATTTTGTGCAGATGCGCTGTTTAAGGAGTCAACATTACTGGTTGCCAGTGTGGTTTTACGACTCTTTTTGTCTCCTGTTGTGTCTGTTGATATTCCCTCAAAGAGCTTCGCCATGAAGGCGAAGCCGTTCCGCCTGATGTAGGACTTCCCGATGAAGGTGTAGAGGACGGGATTGGCACAGCTGCTGATGAAGGCCAAAGCCGACGTCACTGCTCGACTGGACTTTGCGATATGATCCAAACTGCAAAAAAAAAAAAAAAACTGATTTCAGTCTACAGCTGCAACTAAAACACATCATATTTATGGATTCTTTTTAAAAAAAATGTTTGGTGGCATTACTGTGAGTTATAGATGCAAAAAATATTCACAAAATATGGATAAGATTATAATAAATTGGCTCAAAATAACCAAACAACTACTAATAGTTGCAGAATGACTTCACAGTTGGATTTTCCTCTGAGATTCAAAATGACGCGTTTTAATGTTTACTATGTTGGCAACAAAGTAAAATTTATTTTTCAATCATTTCCAGATGTTAAATAGGTTAAAGTCATACATTTCTCAAAGAAAGCAATTAATGGTCATATCAAACACAAAAAAAAATAATTGAAATAATATGAGTAACTGGCATTACTAGTTACTAAGTATTTTATTTCACTGTGATCTTTTATTACTCACATTATTCTTGTGTCTGAATCTTCTTTGTACCATTCAGCTACAACCTTGAACATGAAAAAAAAAAAAGTTGAAGTAAGAAAATGTCACACCATTGAACATAAAAGCAGGCGATGTGTGTTAATGACAAGGTGAACATGCCCTCACACACCTGGACCATGTTGATGACATGGTACGGCAGCCAGAAAGCGCCAAACATCACCACAATAGCCAGGATGAGTTTCTCGCTGCGGATATTTCTCCTGAACTTGGTCTGCCTCAGGCGTCTCAGGATGAGGACATAGCTGGTTATGATGATTGCGTAAGGAAGAATAAATCCTACCACTGTCTCGAAGGCGTACTGAAAACATACCTGCACACAGGAGGATTAAAAAACAAATGTTCTTACAGTGATTATCACATGAGCTTCAGTGTAAATCAATCAAATCAATCTGTGAAAAATTAAGCGCTGAAAGGTCGAGTTTAAATTCATTTCCAGCTTCTTTAGAAACGGCTGCTGAAGTAAACTGAAAACTTTGGGTTTTAACTTTTGGTCTGAGAAAATATGAGGTTTCTAGATTTCACTTTAAACAAGAAATTGTAATTACTTTTTTTAGGGTAATTTCAAAGTAAGGGTGTAAATCTCCAGATCAAATGAATGAAAGATCTCTACCACCTCCTGAACGCCCATCCATGGCAGTCTTCTGTTTGGTGCTGAGCAAGTTTTTCAATTTTACATTTCCTTCTTGCCCCTGCAGCTCAAAACAGGAACCGTACGGGCCAGACAGCTCAACGCAGACAGGAGACCCTAACCACTGTCAATTTACTTTTATTTCCTCCCTTAATTATTATAATAAAATAGGTCATATTGGCTTAAAACACAACAGCAAACAGAAAAATATCCTGCTGTCGTCCCAACCCTTGAAATTTGTTTCATTTGAATATGTTAAACACTCTCTAGTTCCAGTTTTTACTGACAGATGGTTCCTTTTTTGTTTTATATAATAAAAACACTGGATGTTTTCATGATGTCACTTGACGATGTAAATAAACAACAAAAATTGTCTCTAAATACTCCGTAACATCTGATGCATGAGTCAGTTTTCTGTCCCCTCTGGAGCTCTTACATTTTACACTCATCTTCAGTAGATGGGCTTGATGTTGAGTGAAGAACACTGTCATCACAAAATAGCTGCCGGGTCTTTATCAGATTAGATGACATCACGTTTGGCTTCAGGAGAAAATATTCAACTGGTTAAGAAACCAATGATGTTAATGGTAAACAATCTAAGTTAGTCTACTTACATGTTGAGGGAGGGTATGATTGGGTGCACACACCACTCTTATTTTCTGCATCTCGTTCGTGTCCTCTCGCTCGTCCCGAAACACCAGTGACGGGACAGCAATGAGCCCCACCAGGATCCACATGACCAAAATCACCCTCCTCACGATCTTCTTGCTGGCTATGTAGGACACTTTCCTGGGAAACACCACAGCCACCAGCCTGTGCACGCTCATCAGCGTGATCAGAAAGATGGACGCGTACATGTTGGTGTTGCACAGGTAGAACAGGATCTTACACATGGTGTTGCCAAAGATCCAAGTCTGCTTGGCCAGGTAGACGATGAAGAAGATGGTGAGGATCATGAGGAAGCCGTCGGCGAACGCCAGGTTGAGGATGAGGATGGTGGTGACTGAGCGTCGTCGGATGCGAGCCAGGATGCTCCAGACGATGAAGAAGTTTCCAGGGACGCCCAGGAGGAAGACCAGGGAGAGGATGAGGGCACCCAAAGCCGTGGAGAAGTCATTGCTCACAACGCTGGGATCCTCGGGGTTGCCAGTTAAATTGGGATTACTTGAGTTTATCATGCTAGACGGAGTTTTGATCCTGAGGATGAGAGAAAAAGTTAGAATGTAAAACAGGATGTATAGTTGGATCATAAGTTTGATATAATTTCAGCTCCTTATCTCGTAATTTTGAATGAGCAGAAACGATTATTATCACAAAATAATAATCACTTTTACTTCCCTCTATCAACAGCCTGTTTATCTCGGCCATGTTACTACGGCTGAGACAAACATATGGACCATCTATACTGTAGCATGATGCTAAGCGTAACCCAACTGACCAACTAGTATTTTAAATTTGAGATAGATAACGTGACCTCTCTTCTCTTTGGCTCCCATTAGCTCCCCATCGCACATCATATATCTAAATGTCTGTTATTTGGAGTGCCGATGTGTCACTCTTCGCTAAAGTTAACAGGAACGTTCAGTACAAAACCAATTTCCTCTTGGAGGAAGTGATTTCTAACCGTGAATGATGAAAAGATGAGGCAAAAGTAAAAAAAAAAAAATTGAAATACAGGAAGAAAATAATCTCCAGTGATTTTGTTCTCTTCAGATTCTTCTTTTGAACTTAAGGGGACGATGTTTGTTGGGTTTATGACTTTTTGAGCACACTTCCTTGTCAATGGCTGAATTTGGCAGAAAACGCTGCAATAGTGGCATAAAGATGAAGAAATATTTAAGATCTCCAAATACCTCAGTGGGAGAGGATGGCAGCCACCCTGACGCAGCCTCTAAAATATTCCTGTCAGACCCCGCAGCCAACAGCGTAACTCAAATATGGAGGCAGCATGCTAAAACATGCCAAACATTAGTAGTTGAGCGTCATACCCAAATACTATTTCAACACAGTCTTTGATTCACTTACTTTTCTTTGTGTTTTTATTTGTTGTCCTCATTTGTCTCTCTTCTCCTGAGGCTTTCTCAGTGTCAGTTCACATGGAAACTAGTCCCGCAGAGGTCACAGGAATTTGACCTCCAA
This sequence comes from Remorina albescens, assembly GCA_034769265.1. Classification (NCBI taxonomy): domain Eukaryota; kingdom Metazoa; phylum Chordata; class Actinopteri; order Carangiformes; family Echeneidae; genus Remorina; species Remorina albescens. Next base: position 3,802,191 of record CM068478.1, on the reverse strand, counting down.
TTAAAAACATTCCACATGTATCCCTGACAAGCATGTGCTGATCATTGCATACAGAAGTATCGCTGATAAAGACTGACGCAGAGATGATTGGCGATTGATCACAAAGTGATCGATTCAGAAAAAGGCCATGCCACATCATTACACATACGAATCTGAATAATTATTTGCCCATGTGAGAACAAGAACGTCAAGTCCTTATTTCCTGTTTAAGCCACTAAAGCCATCTGTTTATTTTTCCCTTAAAGCATGAAAAAGTAGATGTTGTGAATTAAGGCCAGAAAGTTACATCACTTTTGAGAAATGTACCCAGTCTAAGCAACACACAGTGACACTGTCAGGTGAAAGTGTTGTTTCACAGGAATCATAAAAACAACTGAAGTTTTTCCTAACAGTATGTGTCATGAAACCTTTTCCAATTAAGACACCACTGTGTCGTCAGAGCACAGGAAAATACACAAGAATCTGTCATTTATGATGGCATAGAAACACTGCTGTCACAGGAAAAGTTGGAAAAATTACTGCAATAAAACCAAATGTCAGCTAAACTAATAAATGGGAATAAAGTTAAAGTGATTTTATGACATTTTATGGCTATTTCAAATACAAAAAAAAACCCAAAACAAAACAAAATCCAGGGACTTAAAAAAAAGAAACTCTGCAAAGCACTTGTTCCTGCCAGGAACTCTGTTTACTAGTAAAGTAATAGTGATGAACTAGCCCACGGTCTGCAAGTATTAAAATAAAGAGTCATTGGTTTGTAATAAATCTCCTATCTGTAAATAATCAAGTCAAGAAAAGTAAATTATTATTATTAAAGTGGAAAAGGGGAATGGGAAGGAGGTAAATGTTAGTAAAATCTGGAAGAGAGACTGAAGAGAAATGTCAGAAAGAAGTTTAAAATCAAAGTGTTGAGAATTTTCCACTCAGCGTTAAAGACTGATAGACTGACCTTTCCGGGATGCGAGGTTATTTTCTGTGATTGAAATATCCGACTGCTCCTGTCTGCTCTGTCCGGCTCCCACAGCGTCTCTTCCACAGCTCGGTCACTGATGAACTGAATCACGCTGCAACATGCTGTGGTTTGAGTGAGAGAGGCACAGAGGTGTGTCCTTCCTTAGGAAGCTCACTGGCTCTCATACACAAACTTATTCTTTCTCTCTTTATGAGCATCTTGGGGAGCGCAGCATGAAGATTAACTCTGGATATATAATGTGTGTGTATGTGTTTTTTATAAATAAACATGCGTTCGTCCTCTAAACATATCCCAGTCTCACATATTAAAATGCATATTTGCGTGTCCCAAGGCTGTTCATTCGGAGTCAATAATTATTGCATAATCTGAAGGAACAGATAAGTGATTCAAAGCTGTGTCACATATGGAGGACTCACAAACACACACACACACACACACACACATAAAAACTCCCAGTCACCAGTTCATACAGGTCTGACACTGACAGGAATGCTGATTTTCACAAAGAGGAAGCAAAAAGGCTGAGTGAATGAGTGGTTGTGTTACACTTTCATCCTTTGCTAAACACGCATACTTTTGTCCTGGCTCATCTTTTACATGAACGCTGCCTCACACCTTCTGACAGAAAACATTATCTGGTCATTATATGTGATCTGTCGGCTGCCAAGCAGCTAAAAGCCTGAAAGATGTCGCCCATGTTTTTTCACGGTGCTGTAGAAACCCTGACTTTATGTTTTACAGCTCCGATAAGACTGGTTTTCTAACAAAGGGTGTTTGTATGTACAGTTAAAAGAAAAATGACACTGAACAAGCTGAACTGATTCCCATTGAAGAGTTCCTTAGAGGCTTATTTTTAGTCATGCCAGTGGCTTGGCTCTGTTACGCCGCCATTTTGGACCAGAGTGAAATATCTCAACGACTATTTGACAGAATCAGATGACATTTTGTGACCGTTTTCTCCTCTTGACCGAAGGGAAGAATCTCAGTGAGCGTTGTTTGGGTCGGTGCAGACTTTCGTGGCACCCAGCGGTGAGCCTTAGCAACGTATGACCTTTTTCTATTAAACCTCCAGCAGATGTCAGTTTTCCCGACATCCGGCAGACTTTCATGACCATCATGAATCCTAACTTAGTGTCCCTTCTGCCGGCACCGCCAGCAGGTTCACATTTGTTGTTTTTCATTAAGATGTCTTAACAATTGTTGTCACGGATTGATTAAAAACAATTAACATTTAAAAACATTTAACACATAAAAAAAAAATAATAATAATAATAATGATTTTTTGTTGTTGTTGTTTACTTCCTGTGACGGCTGACCCATGACCTTTGATCACGTGAGCAGCCCAACCGCGCTATCATGGCTGAAGGCCGGCTGTAAAGATGGATGAGGACGATAAGGACGGACTTTTGGGAGCAAAGTTTCGCTTTAAGAAGTTGGCCGACGGCTCGTTGGACAAAACGAAGCTAACCTGCACAATTGGAAAAGAAGAATTTCGTCCCCACAGAAAGAATTGGTCTCTGCTGTATCACCTGAGAAGAGAAACACCTGGACGGTAAGGTGACCGGAAACCAAATGTTGTTAGTGGGAAATAAATAAAAGGGGTAATTACCTGTTCATGTAGTCTGAGAATGGGCATTCATGAAAATGAGTAGTCCCAAAGACAAGTTAGAGCTCCAACCTCTCACTGTCACTTCTGGCTACAAACAAACAAACAAACAAACAAAGAAATAAAATAAAATAAGTAAAACAGGAAACAACTAAAATGATCTGCTCAGTGTAATTGGCTCTGTTTGAAACCACTTTTGGACTGCAGAAATTATTTTTTCATAAAAAAAACAAAAAAAACAAACTTTCTGATAGTGACATCAGCACAACACATTTTGTTGTTCATAACCTTTAACCTTTAACCTTTAGGCCCGGGTTTGTTATTATTTCTGTCAGCAGATACGACAGAGACGCCTCTCAAGCTGAGTCGCTGTTGATGACTTTGATGGTTTTGTTAAAAAGTTTTAATTCACAGGAGAGAAACTGTCTTCAAAGTTTAAAGGAAGCTACTAAAATAGTTTTTGAATTTAAATATACATTCTTTGTGTTTATTCTGCATTAACTTCATGATTTTGCATAGATAAATATCTGTTAGAAGCTTTAGTCTTCAGGAGAAAAATGTGATTAAACACAATCTATTGATGGATTAATTCCAGAAAATTGTGCGCTTAATTAAAAATAGCTCTAATTAATTGTAAAGACATACAGCTGAAGGTCTCAGTAGAATCACTGAGACCAATTTGATTTGGGGGGAAATAAATAAAAAATGTATTTATTGCCTTTTTCATAGTTGAAGTTACTTTGTATGAAGTACTCATCTTATATAAAAATGTGTGTGTGTTTTTTAAGTCTCCGTTATATTTTATATTTTTTATCTATTTTTGATGTAATTTTGAACAGATGACAACGATGGAACATTTTTTTCAGCTTGTCTGAATATATTAACTGGCTTTATTGGAAAAAATTAAGACCAATTTAAGTCATTCAATAAATCATTTCAGTCTCTCTCTCTCTCTCCCTGATTCAGAAGATTAGCTTGGATGAAGTTACAAAAGATCTTCCTCTGATAACGATAATCTGTGTCCTCATGCCGTTAAAGGAAGAGCAGAGTAAAATCTTTCTCTCTTTCACCACACGAGGGCAACGCCTCCACAAGAATAATCCCTCTTGTCTCTCTTCCTCTCATAAACTTGACACTCAGCAGTTCCTCCTGTGTGTTGCACTCATCCATTACAGTGCAGCAGTCTTTTAAACATTTACTTGCCATTCAAGGTTAGAGTTTCACAACCTTAAAACTTTCCATTTCTAGAAATGCTCTGTATCTGAAAAAAACACTGAGGATGTGCGAATAGCACCAGCAGGCCCTTCAAGTTCAATCAGTAACTGCAGCTCACAGTTATAAATCTAAACATTACAGTGATTCATATCTGCTAAAGCAAGTTATTCAGAGTGTAAAGACTTTTGTAATGTCAGATTTAACAAAATCTGAAAGGCATTGTCATTTTCCATTTTAGGTAGTTATCCTTATTATTATTCACACACTTAGACGTCAAGTGCGGACAATAAAAATGGTCAAAATAACCATTGATATACAAAGACAGGCTGTGAAAGCCAACCTATTATTTCTTTCCTCTAATTAATTTTGATGCATATGCTTTAATGAACATTTTGTCTGTTCAGGCGACTTAGTACCTTGAAATATTTTCGCTCACCTAATGGCAGAGGTATATTTTCATCAAAATTTAATTTAGCTGTGTGACAGCAGAAACAGTTGTTTATTAGTGATCCGCGTTTCGCTAGCTGAGCTGCAGGCTGCGATTTACTTTCATTTGTGTTACTCTCACTTTTTTGGAGACTGTCGAGTTGTTTTTGCACAATAACAGTGTTTTCTGTTTTCGATTCTTTATAGGCTCCTCGTTCTTTTCGGAGAGAACATTGTGTTGAATCAGAGCGCTCCAGCAAAACCACATGAACTGATGTCAGCTCTCGCCACAACACAATGCGATGTAATCCAATAACGCACTGGGTTCAATCAGATACAACTAAGAGCATGTTACTGGTATAGTTAAAGTAACTTTCCAGTGTTGGGAAATCATGGTGTTCTGGACTTTTGGTCTTGTTTTAGTGCCCGAGATGCCTTAAAACTTATTCATCTGCTTGTTGAACTACTCAGTGGTCTGGCTCTATATGTCGACCCATGCGATGGACCAGCGACTCTTCTAGGATGTATCCTGCTCTGGCAGCTGGGATCAGCTCCGGCTCCCGCTTGACCCTGCAGGCATTATGGATATAACATCCTGACCAATGCAGCTTGGTTGAAATGAATTAGTTTGTGAACGCGATGGGATCAGTCTAATCAATCAGTTCATTCAACTTCCATCACTTATCTGTTTCCAGGTCATGGAAGGCGCTGGAGCTGATCCCAGCTCATACTGGGTGAGGGCGGAGTACACCCTGGACAGCTCACCAGTCCATCACAGGGCCAACATACAGAGACAGACAAAGACCAACAACCACTCACACTCACACCTACTGACAATTTAGAGTCACCAATGAACCCAAACATGACGATGGATGGTGGGAGGAAACCGGAGTACCGGGAACCGAACCCGCGATCCTCTTGTTGTGGGGTAACAGGACTAACAGCTATGCCGCCGTGCTGCCCCTCTAATCAATCAATTATTGATTAGATTATCCGATTGATTATTGATTATTCTCAGTTTGCTACACTGAGCGCTCCTCGTAGTGTCGCATTTCTTTGTACACAGGAAGTAACAAAAGATGTTCCGTGGAGTTCAAACTCTGTGAGTCATATTGTCGCTTTCACAAAGTTACACACTGTGTCGAATGCTGTGACCCCCGGCTCCGTCACTGGAAACATTTGATGATCTGAACATGCATTCGGACAGAGTCTTAAATCTGTAGACTAATAGTGAAGCTGCAGAGGAGCCGACCACAAACAAATGGAAAATCCTTTTTCTTTTTTTTTTTCTTTTATTTTACCGCTAATAATTTAAACATTGATTTCGTGATTACGTCTTAGTCCAGTGGCATTTTGGGATTTAGTGATGGTGGTGGTGAAAGGGTTTGTCAAATCTTGTTCAGGGCCTCAGAAAGTCTTGCGTCAGCCCTGCTGGTAGCACTCCCCCCCCCCCAAAACAGACTGTAACATCTTGAGATCAGTCCAGAATCCAAGGCCTGCCCACACAACCCCAAGAGGGATGACAGGGAGAGTGAAACGACCTCCCCAGTTACACTCCAGTATAACATACGCCTGATGATTGTGAGAACCAGAGGAGGGCGAGGAAAGAGGACAGAGGGGAGGAGGAGGAGGAGGAGGAGGAGGAGGAATAAGGATCTGGACTGAGAGAGAGAGAGAGAGAGAGAGAGCCTGAGAGAGTGTGTTTATTTAAGTTTTTCGTCTCCTGACTCAGACAGAGAGCAGACTAGAGAGGATAATGAGAAACAGATCTGTGGTGGAGAGGAAGGAGGGAGGGGAGACTCAGGAGAAGGAGGGATGAGGAGGAGTTGGTGGGGAGAGGAAGGAGGAGTGGAGTTAAAAAAAAAAAAAAGAAGAAGAAGAAGACGACGAAGAAAGGGGGAGGAGAGGGAAGAGTGACAGCCAAAAAGGAGGGAGCGGGGGGGGGGGGGCTGTCGTGTTCATCGCCACAGGAAATAGGCCCTCTTATTTGCAGAAACATGACAGTTAACATCACAGCTCCGGTGGCCGTTCAGCAGCCGGCCTGCAATGGCTGCTCTTTGAGGGGACGACGAGCCGCTTCTGGCAACGAGTCCAGCTCATGATTGGAATAATAATAATGTTATTCTAAGGTTAAATGTGTCACACAGTTACTGATGTGAATGAAGACAAGCTGAAATCTGGAGGGGGGGGGGGTCAGCAAAGTTTTGTTTGGATGATGCAAAAAACAAGAAGAAAAATAAAAAGCAAGAGAAGCACACTCAGAGGATAATGCTGTAAAAGTTAAGTGAGTTTGACTAAAAGAGAAACCTCCAGAGTGAGTGGGGGGGGGGGGCTGAGCAGGGGGGGATTCATGACTGACAGGCATAAGATCCTATGGGGAATGAGCCGAGCTGGGAAACCCACCCAAAGGCAATTAAGGGTAAAGGACGACAAAAATATTTGATAAACCTTTCTCCCCCCTTCTCTCTGTTTCTCTCTCCTTCCTCTCTCTCTCTCTCTCTCTCTGTCTCTCTCGCTCTGAGTGAGTGTGTCTCGACCGGAGAGGAAGAAGAAGGGACAAGCTCCAGGGATGGCGATGGAGAGAGAATGAAAGAGCCGACTTTTCTGGGGAGTTTGATCCGGAAAAGATTTGATTTGGACGGCAGAGAAGAAGAAGCAGCAGCAGGAGGAGGAGGAAAAGCAAAAGTTACTCCAAAAACTTTTCCAAGATCGGGAATAATCCGCGCCATGACGAGCACATAGGAGAAGTTTTATTTATTCCTGGGGAGGGGAGGGGGGGGGGGGTGTTTGCTTTTTTCTTTTCTTCCTTCTTCCTCCAAAGACCTTAAAGTGTCCGTGTTGGACCCGGAGGGATAAGACCGTGTCAGTGCGTCTGGATCCGGAGGGCGATGGGGGCTGCGCCGGGCTCGGGCTGGGAGGAGGGCGAGTTCGAGTTCAAGCTGGTCTTTGAGGAAGACCCGCCGCCGCGGCAGAGCCGGAGCCAGATCCAGATCCAGAACCGGATCCAGAGCCGGAGCCGGAGCCAGAGCCAGGGAGCCCCGGTGCGCACTGCCGAGCCTGAGAGCTCCGTTCCCGGCGAGGAGAGCGAGGTCGCCCCGCAGCACCTGGACTCCTCCAGCAGTCAGGGTCAGTGTGTTTGAGGGGGGGGTATTTGGAGGTAAAAAGGCAGATGGTGGAGAAGAAGCATGGGAACTTCTCTGTGTGTGATGTGTGCGTGTCTGCTTCTGTAAGCATGTGAGCATGAGTATATTTTTATTGTGTGTTTGTTTTGTGTGCGGTATGCATCTGCCTGCGTGCATATTCTGTATCCCCACTCAGAGCAGCATTTGCGTGTTTGTGTGCATGTGTGCGTGTGTTTGTGTGCATGTGTGCGTGCAGCCCCAGACTCAATGTGTTTCTAATCAGCTGTGCGTGTGAGTGGAGTTAACAGCTGCCATCTGGGAAGGAACCTCAACCTCTGTGTACTGACCGTGCACCACATACACACCTCCCTCCCTCTCTCACTTCCATCTCCCCTATTTTCCCCTCCACACACACACACACACACACACACACACACACACACACACTTCATATCCTCACATCCACTCTCCCATTTGTTTCCCGCCTACACTGGCATACAGTTGTATTACCACACCCAAGGTATGAAAGTGAACTACAGGAGGAACAACAAGGCAGATTTTTTTTTTTTTTTTTTACTGTTTTCAGCACAAACCTCCAGAGAAGTCTGTTTGAGTCTCGCTCCTGCCCCCCCCCCCCACCTCCGCCATCACTCCTGATGTTCAGATTTGTGCCCCCAGGAACATGCACACCGGTGGGACACAAAGTCTGTGGCTTCGGCTGCCATGTGTCTGCCAGTTGCGAGCAGTTACACCAAGCAGTGATTTGGTTATTTTCATTTGACTTTACCCGCCACACATCATGATGCTGAAACCTCGTTCCTTTAAAATCTGTACATGACTCTGAAATAATCCTCATGTTTTGTTTCTAACGTTAAATAAAAACAGGAATTGTTGTGGCTCCAAAAACCCAGTTTGAAGGACACCAGGACTCATAGGAGGAAAATCTGAATTTTAAAAGTGTGTATATGGCATGAGAAAAAAAAAAAAAAAGTAAACATTCATTCACAAAAAAGGCAAAGCATACTGGAGCTTCTGAAGAAATTAAGACTTTTATGTGTCATAGAAATGTTCAATAATATAAAGTCTGTTGTGGTGTTACAGAACAACTCATCCAAGACAGAAAGGTCAACTAATTGATCATTTTCAGTCAGTTAAGCAGTCAAGAAAATGTCCAACTGTGTTCAATCACTCAGGAAAACGTTGATAGTAATTTTGCACATCATGGTGAAGTAATCTTCTACTTAGGATGGAGAATAAAGTATAAGATGATACTCGAACGGACAAAGTCTTATTCAAAGTGACCTGTTTTCAGAAACCGTCAACTCCTAAGTGATCATTTCAGTTACAAGAGGAACGATTGAAAGGGCGAAATAAGACAAGAATTCACAAGAAAAAGAAACTTACATGAGAGAAACCTCTGGAAAATAAGCAGGTTTATGATTTACGATTCACACGATGATCTAATTATGGCTGCGTGTGAGAATTTCAAGCATTACGTTTTATTAAATATGATGGATGAAGCTTCTTGAGGATAATGTGACAACTGATTTGTTCCATTCTGCCGTTCTGTCCACAAACATATAAATGATTGTTGTAGATATAGTTTTAAGATAAGAGCCTTAAGAGGGAAATGTATGGATTTGTGTATTCGGCCTGAATCCAGCTTCCTGTTGGTGTAGATGTGAGATACTGTAAAGACCAGATGAACTAGTTAGAGCCAGCAGCACAAGTAACATTTAGTCAGCCAGCACTGCTGTTAATGAAATATATAGACCTTTTAATGTCATTATAGTGCCACATAGTGTCATGTGGCGCATTTTGAAGGAGTATAAGTTGTCAGATTCGGCCCATAACCACTTTTTTTTTAGGTTCAACTCAGGACACACAATAAAACATTGCGGTGTACTTGATCTCTTATACTTTAGATTAACTTTATTGTGTTCAGTTAGTATTGGGTAAGATTTCTTGGCCCTTAAACTCCTCTGCTGGTCAATACACAAACATCTAAAATTTTATTTCATGTGAAAAATCCACCACCAGAATAGTTGCCTCAGCACTGCAGCTTTAATCACTTGGAAATATTTATGTTGCCAGGAAACATTTGAGGAGATTTTTCACCCCGAGTCTTAATTTGTTGGCAGTTTACTGTTGTGCATCCCCGTTGCCCAAAAATTGCCGGTATGGCCCGCCGCCACTGCAGCGCACCAATGATCAATAGGAGCCTGGTTAATTACAGCATAACTACTGTTTGGCTCCACGAAGAGGCCTACCGCACCACGCTGGGGAAATGTTGAAAGGTGGGGACTGAGGTTTTCGAGGGTCGTGTCCTCGAGAGGATGGCTGTTTGTCCGAGTGCAAGAATTCAAAAGAGACTGTTTTCAGTCAAAGGCCCTCATCATCATCACTCCCGTCAGGATGAACATCAGAGTTGGGCTCGTGTAATATTCGGGCCAGTGAAGGGGAAAAAAAACTAACTTTTTGAGCAGAGTCCCCATTTCAACTTTTTGCTGCACAAGATGTGACTATAATACACAAAAAAAGACAAGGATCAAAATATTTATTCACAATAGAATTAACAAAAGTGTCTGGGACATTTGGTAAACTGTTGCCGTATGACTGGAGGATCATAGAATATAAAACTAAAACTTTTTGCATAATTACTCCAGACACCTGCAGCTTTCTTCCTGTAGTAATGACTGAATTATCATATTTCTACTTTTAATGTAGAAGAAAGGACAATATAACGTTTCCTTCCAATGAGAAGCCTGAAATGTTCATATAATTCAAAATATGGCCCATTAGCACCCTCCTATATATAAATGTATATTGGTACAGAGTAGCCAAGTAAGAAACAACAAATTAAAGATTAACCTGTGGATTTTTATACAAGACAAAGTAACTGTAAGCTAACCAGCTTCATGTTTACAGCACAGAAACAATAGTCAGATTGATTGTTTCACCAAAACCTAACCAAAGAAAAGATATAATTATTATATATATTTTCCAAAAAAAAGCCCAAACTCTTCCTTTGGATTAAAACTGACAGATAAGAAGCATTTTTTGGAAAGACACTAATAGTACACTTTGTGAGGGAAAAAAGTTCCAGTTGCATGCATTTTCCATATGGGAACAATTACAGCGCAGTAAATCAAGGAAAACTGACGTGTAACGAACGATGCGGGCATGTTGATGATTTAAAAAAGAAAAAGAAAAAGAATCTTTTCTTGCCACAAATTGTGTTTAGAATATTTTGATTGACATCTAATGAGTCTTTCTCGTGCCAGATTTAAAAGGAACGGCAGGTTTTCGCAGTTAACTGTCGTGGTGTGACTCGAACAAAAGCATGAATGGGAGGTCATGTCACTGCACACACCCCCTCTCCACAAACCCCCACAAGATGTGATATGAAAAGAGAGTGTGTTAAACAAGCAGGAAAAAGGCATGCCAGAAAATAAATTATTGCCATGTGGAAGCAGAGGTGACTATTATGGAAGTGAACATGCTTTAAACTTGCTTTAAATGCTCCGCCTGTGCTCTGAACTCGTGATGTTCGTTTTCTAAATCTTTATTTTCTTTTTTTCTCACACTCACGTTGAGGATTATTTGCTTTCACTTACAGACAAGCACCTGGCTGCCAATCATGCAGGACACTCGATCAGCATCCCCAGCCCGCCGCCCTCGGCCAGTCAACGGGCTGGAATGCATTCGCCGCCTCCACGAAGGGCGGCGGTCAGAGAGTTCAGCGGGACCTATGAGAGCCTGCCGGCGCGCTCTGTGCAGGTGAGACAAGCTGAAGCTAAATACCTCAAACTTCTTTACTGTGGGCCCCCAACTCACCCTGACACGTTGACTTTCTCCACGCTATTACAAACCTAATCCTTATCGTCACGTAGAAATGACTACATCCACTCTGCGTTCACGTCGTCGTTGTCACCCACTACTGGAAAGTGCCTAATTTAGAGCTAAGATGGATCTACTGAGGTGCGTTTTTCTTTGAAGGTGAATTCAGGCTTGAAAGGTTTCCGGAGACGTCCCTTCTGAGACTGTGGGAAATGTTTCTCTTAACGCAGTCGCACTCCCAAAACAGCAGTGCTTTTCACGTCCCATTTAAACCGATGCAAAATCCAGGGATGTTCAATCAGCTTCAATTGCATTCGAAATCATATCAAAGGCATCAAGTGGATTTCTTGCTCTTGCTTTCTAATCTGTCAAGTCCAAATAGTATTAACTTTCAAAGTGTTAAAATTGGATTAAATTGAGTGGCTCTTGAATGTGGCTGTTCAGTGATTGTCTCCAGATGAGATGATATATTTTGATGTAGTTTCTGTTCTCAGCTGCATTACGTTTTGATTATAATGCAAGTAAAAGGTGAAGGAAGCTGAATAGTCAGTGTGAGATTTTGTAAGTCGAGTAAAGGTAGTTACTGTCTTGAATGTATGTATCGATCCAAAAATCCAGAGTGTCCCTAAAAATAAGCTTTTTCATTCATCAATCAGTTTTGTACCTAATTCTTTAATCTATGATGTTCTTCTTCTTGTTAGTCTTCAAGAGGAGGAAGAGGCGATTTCATGTTAGATTTCTTCTTCCAAAACTGAACTAATGAAAAACAGAACGAGTGAATACTCTGCATTTTTGCTGATTAAATAATTGGCCAACTAGTCGATTATTAAGCATTTTTCATTTTCTGTGAATTTACTGAAGGACAAAACTGAGAAAATGAATCATCTTGGCTTCAGGTCTCAGAGTCTCGTGTGGTCGAGTGTCCCAGCATCCAGATCACCACCATCTCCCCTGAAGATGATCCAGCACCCACCATTTCCAGCTACTGGGACATGGGCGGTGGAGGAGGGTGGGACCGAGAGCGCCTCTACCTCCCCCTGCTGGACCCCTTCACCTACCGGGAACGATGCCCGGGCTCCCTCAGCCCCAGTCCGGCCTCCAGCCCGTCCTCCCGCGGCTGGCTGAGCCCCGCCTCCAGCTGCGACTCCCTGCTGGTGGAGGAGGAGGACCTCAACGAGGCCGCCGTCAGTTTTGGGCTGTCGCCGTCGTCGCGGCCCACCTCCCCCGGAGGTAAAAAGCGCAGAAACTCCCCCCTGGCCTCCCCCTGCACCTCACGGAGGAGCAGCTACTCAGAGGAACTGCAGGGATGCAGCCTGGACGGCGGAGACTCCGCCCCCCAGTCTCAAGCTCCGCCCAGCAGCTGCGAGCTCAGCATCCCGCAGAAAACCAGGAAGACATCACTGGAGCAGGTGAAGATGCTTGTTTTGGTTTTGGGCTGAAATATGACACATTTTATAAACTTTTAAAGGCACTGACCCTCGCTCTTCTCCCCCAGTTGTCTCCCAGGGAGGTGGAGCAGGAGCAGGCTCCAGGCCACATCTCCCCATGCCCGCTGCCAGAGACCCAGCAGACCAGGAGAGACCCCCCCTCTCTGGGCATGGACTACCTCTCTGTGCCCCCCGCTCTGGCTTGGGGACGGGCCCGAGCCAGTGCCCATAGTCCTCTGTTCAGGCAAGAAAACAAACACACAAAAAACATCAGTTACCATGTTAATATTCTCATTATTATTTTACTCTCCTTATTTTTAAGTAGTTGTTGGATTTTTTTTTTTTTTAATTTTAATTCTGAAAACATCAGCGTTAATGTGGATGAAATGTGATCAGCACTTAACAAAACCTGCCTTCAAATGCACAAACTCAAAGTACAATTATTTTGTGTAAATATTCACCCGACCTGGCGCTGACGGTTGCATGTGTAAATTAGATGTAAATCTCATTAGCTGGTCTGCGGCAGATGCAGTTATTCATCTGCATCTGCTGCTCATCTCTGTCACTGCTGTTTACCGGTCCGATGATTCTCCAATCCAATCTCCAGGTCTAACGCTCTGCCGCCGCTCGACTGGCCGCTGCCGTCGCAGTTTGACCAGTACGAGCTGCGTATTGAGGTCCAGCCCCGTCCTCACCACAGAGCCCACTACGAGACCGAGGGCAGCAGGGGGGCCGTGAAAGCCGCGCCGACTGGACACCCCATCGTCAAGGTGACATGCAGCTTCTAAAAGACGCATTAACATTTTATTAGTAGGAACAAAGTTCATGTTTAGAAATGCAACACACCCCAAAGTTCTTGACTCCAACGTTACACCTGATGTCATTTCTAATCAAACTGAGATAAGAAAGTGAGTCTGAAGGTTTTGAGTTTGTAATAGAGGGCCGCAGTCTCAGGAGACACTGCTGCCGGCCTCATCACAGTTTGAGTCCGTCTCTCACGCTGGGTGTCTCTTTACAGCTGTGCGGATACTCTGAGAGGAAACCGCTCTCTCTTCAGGTTTTCGTCGGAACGGCTGACGACAGATCCATCAGACCGCATCCTTTCTATCAGATACACAGGTACCTAACTGCGTTCAACTTCCATTTCCATTTAAAATCTAACTTATTACCAAGAGCGTTAACATGCAGAACGCTGTATATACAAGAGGGACATGATGTGATCACTGCTGCTTTAATTATTGCATAATCTATCACCAGCTGCTTCTTGTGGTGGTCAAGGAATGTTTTTTTGTACTGGTCATTGTCAGTAAAGCTTGTTGTTGATGAAAACATTGTCTTAAAGTAGGAGGAGGAAGTTATTTTCCTTTTCCTCGAATCTTGGGCCATTCGTAGGATATTTTGGGGCGTCAGTAGGATGTGATTCTAAAATGATTTCTCATCAAACTCCAAGGAGTGATTGACAGATTTTAAAATTTTTATATTCAATTTTCTGCAAGTGACAATAACCCCTGCAGAAAATACTGCGTGAAATACTAAATGAAAGTAAATTAAAATAACAGGATGGGTAATGTAATATCTATAAGTCCAGGTTTACCTATCTATCAATCATTACATAATCTATTCTATTATTGATCGGTTATTTTTGTGAGGGGACAGAGCTTGAACTTTGTGAGTAAAATCTCAGGGATTGTAAAATATAAAATTGAGGACTGTGAAATGAAGCTGCCTCTCTCTCTCTTTAGAGTAACGGGGAAGATGGTGGGCACTGCCAGTCATGAGAGCGTCCAGGCGGGGACCAAACTGCTGGACATCCCGCTCAACCCCGAGAACAACATGACCGCACTGTGAGTAGAAGGGAGACCCGACCTTGGTATTTTTGCACGTCATTCAGCCTCATGCTCAAGTTTCTAGGTCATTTTGAAAGAGGTGAATCACTGAAGCTCATCTTACTGGACCAGTGTTGACGAACGCAACTCAACAATTGCGCTCACTGTACAAGTTTAAGGCGTTTAAGTATTTCCTTTATTCCTCTACAAAATATTTGATATATTTAACTTAATTAAGGATGTTAATATTTTTTCCGCCTTGTTAAGTTTCATCTGCTGACAGAGAGAAACGTGTTCAGCCTCTCTTGGATGCATTTCTGGTTTAAAAAAAATAATTAAAAATCTTGTGTGTCTTAGCATCGACTGTGCAGGGATCCTGAAGCTGAGGAACTCGGACATCGAGCTGAGGAAAGGAGAAACCGACGTCGGCAGGAAGAACACGCGCGTTCGCTTGGTTTTCCGCACCCACCTCCCCCTGGCGCCCCCTGTTGCCCCACCCAGTCGGGTCCTGGCTCTGCAGGTCGCCTCCATGCCCATTGAATGCTGTGAGTTGACAGTCGCATGTAGTTTAGGCGCCCTTAGGTGAGTTCTGGTCTGTACTGGACTCGGTCTTCACACAGCCTTGACAAATTATACATTGTTTGAAAACTCCTGGTTCTGTCTGTGCAAAGCCTTTTAGGATCCACACATCACTGCAGCGGCTGTTGATACAGACCTGGTCATGGCTCCAAAGTGCTTTCCACAGAAAAGATCTACTGCTAAGGACTCTACTTTCCGCTTTTTATTCTAATAAAAATAAGCAAGACAAAAATCTGTTCCACGTTTGTTGTAGCTTTGGTTCACTCTCTTATTCTCATTCTCGGACCTTTTGTCTTTTCGGTACGATGTTTTTAGGATTTGGCAGGGTTGGGTAAAAGGTTCACTCGTGATCCGTGATCCTAAATTGAAAGCAATTCGTGGAGCTCTTCCTAATACTGTCTGTGAATAGGAACTATATTTACTGCCACTGAAGGCCTTTTTTATATTTGACTGACTCTTTCTTCAGCCCAGCGTTCGGCCCAGGAGCTGCCCGTCATTGAGTCTGTCAGTCTCACGTCCTGCTCTGTGGAGGGCGGAGAGGAACTTCTGCTAAGTGGCAACAACTTCCTGCCGATCTCCAGAGTTGTTTTCATGGAGCGAGGGACAGGTAAGTGTGCAGCCTGCAAACAGGAGGCAAATAATGTGATTTCTGATCAAAACTAAAAGAAACACTGCCGGAGAAAATCATTGCTGCTATATGATGACTGAGAAATTCAGATTTATTTCATTAATAGTTCGGAGGAATAATCCCTTTGAGCTTGTCCTCTATTCTTATTCTGTGCAGTAGTTCATTGTAAATCAACATGTGTGCTGGTTTTAATCTATTTAAGCTATTTAACAGCAGTCATTCAGATGCTGTACAGATGGACATCACACTGAGCTTTCCCTGAATCACAGTCACTTTATTAAAAAAAACCACAGGACTGATGACAATTGCTCTGTCTGGTTTCAACTTGCTCACAAGTGAGTTTATATAAAAAAGAAAGAAAAGTTAGGTTAGGATCAATAGTGTCTGTGTCACATTCTTAATGAAAAATCATGAAGTGGGAAAGTGAAACAGGATTAATGTCCCTCAGGAGGACACAGAGGTTTCAGGAAGAACAGCATGATTTTACATCAAATGTCAGTAGACTGTTATGACATCAAACATTTAAATAGTCAGTAACAGGAAGAGGAGTTAGATTTGCAAACCCATTAATAGTACAAGTGAATGTAGCCCGTTCATGTTTATGTTTGCAGTTAAAAATCGGCAGCCTGCAGTTTTTACTCTTTTCACAGTTGAAGTTAAGATTTTTAGTTTCAGTGGACTTACAGACAGAACCAACTGAGATCACAGAAGCCGTAATATTTACCCGTTATAGGAAGTGGGAGATGTGTGTCTGTTTGTGCGTGCGCACATTTAGGTTACACTCATCCTTAACGCTCCTTTTATGCTCCTATCTATCAGATGGTAAATTACAGTGGGAGGAGGAGGCTCATGTCGACCGTGACAACAGCAACGAGGTAATTCAGCGTCAGCCTGTAAAACAAACATTTAAAAAAAAAAAAGTCTTACTGATTCTCAACAGATGATTTAAATCTGCTCAATCAGCCTGCGATGTGATGTTATGTCCACGCTCCTTCCTCCTGGTAGTGTTTGCTGTGCGTGAGAGTTCCCGCCTACAGCGACCTGTCCGTCAGTCGGCCGGTGTCCATCAGTCTTTATGTCTCCAACGGGAAGCGGAAAAGAAGCAGCACTCACTGCTTCAAGTATCTGCCCAGTAAGTGTCCCTTAATTTCCATCCCTGATATTCAGATTTACAGCCAGAAAACCTGAACATTAATCTAACAATGATATATATATATATATATATATATATATATATACAGAAAATGCATTCTTTTTTAAGTGTTTAAAGCAGAGATAAATATATATTAATGTATAAAATGTATTCTCTACAGAAATTACAAGTACAAATGCTGTCTATACATGTAAGTTTATTTCTAATAATTATTTCTGATTATTCACCTGATATTGTATCTCAGCTGTATGAGGGCTGGGAATGTTTCTGTGGCCTTGTCATCATCAATATTAATAACTAATGCTTAGTCAGATGTGATCATTGTTTTTCTTCGATCAGTTATTTCCTGATCTAAATTCAGATACTTTGTTAACCTGCTTTAACTAAACCTCCGACATTTCATCACTAAGGAGCACAAATAACTTTTGGCTACCCACCTTTAAAGGTGTGATTCAGCATCAACAGAGAACTATTTTTGTTTTAAACAGTGACCCATGTCAGGTTTTATTTAGTCCAAATGAAGAGTTGGACTCTGTAAACGTTCTGAAAACGTAACCTTGTTGTAAAAACGAAGCAGAATGAGTTTTTATATTCAGCCATTGGATTGGCATCTGAAGAAAAGATGCACATCAGTGGATTTATTCCTCGTCTTCATTAAGCTCAGTTGGATCTTAATGAATTAATTTAATTAAATTCAACTGAAGTCAAATTGTGGTTTCACCTTTTCTGAGCAACGATATTCAGAGTGTATTCTTACTGCGTTAATACTAATAGATATTATAATCTCTGTGCCACGTTAAGTTATGTTTAAAGAAGAGGACCCTCTGCTGCCCCGGCCCTCTGTGCTGCCCCTGGACAGGGGACCTGTGGTGGGGCCATCCAGGATGGACAGGGGGTTCCACGTCCGAGGTGACCCTGTGGCTGATGATCGAGGCCTGGGTTTCCAGCTGCCCCCTTACCCCTCCACTTACTCCCCCCCCTGCGCCCCCATGAGCTACCACGAGGAGTACTGCTCCAAACCGGAGGCCGTGGTGGAGGAGCCCGGTGGGTCCAGAGGGGCCCCGTCCGAACGTCACCCCAGCTTCGAGAACCTGGAGCTGGGCTTCACCGAGCTGCTGCCCCCTCTGTACCCCCGCGGCCCGCAGCCCCCCTCCCCTTCTCCTTCTCCGTGGCTGGACTCGCCCTACCTGTCCTCCTCCCCATCTCCCTCCCACTCCTCCTCCCTCAGCCCGTTTCCCGCCGGTAGTCCTATCTCGACCTCCCCTCTCCCTCCCATCCCCACCTCCCCTTACCCCCAGTACTCTGCATACCCCCAGGAGGCGTGTCCCTCCCCTCCCTCCAACCCCAGCCCCTATCAGGACATCTGCCCGGCACCTTACTCCCATTATGAGGGCTGGGACCCCCAGGGAAGGGTACTGGGGATGGGACATGGGGGAGAGAGGGATGCAAAGATCCAGGAGTGTCCTGTGGAGTTTACCAGCTCAGTGTCTATGCACCACATCACCTTTGAAGAGGGTGAGTCACATTCATGGATCCTAATATTACAGAGACTGTTGGGACATGGATAGGAGGAAAAAAGATGAAAGAGAAGGGCATAAAATACAGCAAAGCTCCCAGAGTCAGTGTTTCTAGCCCCTTCGACCTGTGTAGAGCTTCTGATTAGAGTTTAGTTATATCGTGGTGTCAAATTATTATCTTTGCTGCAGTTGCCTGATTACACCACAGTTTGAGATGCTCTCACTAATCATCTGTTGGGAGATGTTCGTCCAGGTTGTCGCGATCAAACCTTTTATTCAGCTTCACATACGAAACACTAGGTGTTCTGTCGCTGTAGTCCATGTTGGATATTTAATCCTGTAATTTGGGCACCAGGCTCCACCATCCAGTTACAGTAAGAGTAAGAAAACAAAATGCTGAAGAGCCTGAATGGACTGTGACTGAAAGTGACGAGAGCCGGCAAAATCGAGTGGTTAATGAAATATAACCACAAACAATCTGCTCTTTAGTGCTCTACATGGATGTGCCTGCTGCTCAGAGACTAAAAGCGAAGACTATTGGCATCTTTAATCTTTGATTTTTAATCCTTTTTATTAAAACGCTGCTCATTATAATTTGTTCCCCCCTACAGTGCAAAATAGTCTGTATTGGAATTTTTGCCTCCGATACCGCTAATAACAAGAGAGATATTTGATTTGATTTGAGTTTAAAACTATCTATCAGCCTACAGTTGTTGTTTTTACTCTATTACATCACATTAACAGTATATTTGATAAACAAAGTATATCACAAAGACACCTTAAATGCGTCTTTGACATCTTTGCACTGCCACTGAAAATATCAGCCAATATATCAGCTGAAAATGCTGCTTTATTATTTGCATGAGAACATTATAGTTAGAAGATTTCTATAAATGATTCAGTCCCTGCTACTTTGATTTCTTATTTCTTTCTTTTATTTGTTGTTATTGTTGCAGTGCGTGACTTTAAAGTGCACTAATGACGCTGAGTGTATGAGGGTGGTTGAAGTTAACTGAGTGTGACTCTCTCTCTTCTCCCTCCGCAGTATCAGAGTTCATTGGTGAGGACATCCAGTCTTACCAGTCCGGCTCACAGATGGACAACCAGCCAAACTGAGCTCAGAGCGGCTGATTTGGCCCCCGTTTGATATACAACATCCTCCTAAATCCCTTGTGCACTTGGTATTAAGACGTGTCGTTACAGTTACATATGATATTGAAAAGGGGAATTTTACCAGGACACTGTTGTAATTATGACCACAGGTAATTGTTATGGTTTTATAAAGGGAAACGAATGTTTTTAACATGTTTTCAATATAAATTATACAAGAAACCTCTTGGATTACGTGTTTTTCTTTTGTGGGAAAAAAAAACCCAACAAAAACAAAAAAACAAACAAATTAATATTCATACCAAGGAAATCTAGATTAGAGAATAGAGAAGGATTTGGGAATTTAAGGGAAAAGGGCTTTAATCCAATGGAAGACTACACGTTTTAACAGGATACAGTATTTTCTTCCATCCAATGTATCCATACAAACTCTTTGTTAAAAGACGCACAATTATTCCGTTTTCCTGAAAGTGTCTTTATTTTAAGCTTGCACAAGTAGAACCATTATCCATCCTGCAGCGAGTCGTCATTTCTGGGTCAGTTCTGATTGTGATGGAAACTTTCGAAGTATCTTTGTGCTGCCAAAAATCAAAAATTCTGTTGTTGTGGCTGGTGTGAAGGTTCACAGTTGAGGGGAAAAAGGGCCGTCCTGTAACCTCATGAAAGGACGATGTGACTGTGGGAACCTGTTTGACAGGTGTGTTTAAGGAAAGGTTTGTTAGATCTCCTCCAAGCAGAGCAGGTTTGTGCAGGAGAACAGCGCCACCTGGGGGGACTCAGGACCAGGACGCCTCGACTGTCCCAAATCAGCAGCTGGTGGATGGATGTGTTACTCATTCTGCTGATTCCCTTCTGTTCTTACTTTCTCCACTTAACTCAGTGAGGCTGCAAAAAAAAAAAAAAATGGAGAAAAATCTTTCATCAAATGGAAGACAATAAAATAAAAAGACACTGTAACAGCAATATATGCTTTCCTGACAGTTTTATGGGTCTATATGTTTGAGCACAACCATAAATGGTCACGTTTGGAGCTTGAGACCAAAAACAGTCTTAATGGTAAGGCGTAGATAAAGTTGGAGTGAAGCCCTGAACATCTTTTAGGATGAACTTCACCTTGGAATCTGAAGCTGTAACTCCTTCGTGACATGGACTTTTCCAGCTCCAGCTCCTGCTTTTCCGTCTGGCTGCAGCTCAGGAAAGGAAGTTGCTCATGGAAAGTTCATGAGAGGTGAACGCGGCAAAATAATGAAATGGAAAGCTTTTTTTTTTTTTTTTAAATAAACTACAGACCAACAGTTTCAACAGTGTGATCACATTCAGCCTGATGTATGTGGACATAAGATGAACATAAACTGACAGCATTCATTTAAATACTGCTCTATCAAACTAGGTTTCCAAAAGGATTTTGAAAGAGATTACAGGTGAAGGAATTTGTTCTCATTCGGCCTCTGACTGTTGGTGATAGATCTGGTTCTTGTTTTGGACCCTGCGGGACTCTGGAAAGGATGTTCCCCCCTTCAGTGTTTTTACAAATATAATTTTATGCTGTAAAGTTCCTGCTTCATTGAAACTAATGTCTCAATCACAAACCAAGAAAAACAGGAAGTTCAAGGACAAGCATGTCTGAGTACTTTTGGCCTTTCACTCTGGATCATATTTTCTCACACACTGTTATTAATTCTTGGGGAGAAAATTGATTGACTTTCTTCTTGTAATTACAGGAAACAACTTTATTTGTCATTTTATTATCTGTACAACATAGTTTCCCAGCCTTTAAATAGAAAAACAAGGTCACCCTGCACTGAAAAAAATGCTTTTGTAGTGTAGTAATAGTTATTAGGTTGACTGTCACAATATTTATTTTCTAATTGTAAGTATCAGTGAGAACTGGAATTATTCAAATAAAACCATATCTGTTATTTATGTAATAAATAAACTGTGTGGGAAGAGTAAGTTTTACTGTGTATTTTCACAGTAAGTATATTTGCATGATCTGCAAATGTATATTCCCCAAATTTTGCCACGTGCTCAGCCCCTTTCTGAGCGAGAAACACCCTGATGCTAATTACTATAAATAAGCTAAAGAGAAAGCTGGGAATAAGATCGTAGTTTTTATTCCCGATGTTGGCAGCCAAACATGTCTAAGTGAATTGGTGACTTGATGTAAATGTATGTGGTGACTTGAGCAGCACGGTGGTGGTTAATTGGTTAATTGGTGACGATTGATGGACTGGACTAGAGCAAGGAACAGCGACCCCCCCCCCCCCCCCAACTGGGGCCTAGACTGGACCAGACCAGACCAGACCAGAGACAGAGACAGAGACTAGAGACTAGGCCTGAACCCTCCAGAGACCAAAGACTAGACCAGGTCAGATTTAACATATGTGGAAACAGTTCCGATTCTGTATGAAATCTGTGTAATTTTTTAGATCAGACGGCATTATATATTATTATATTATCAAAAATACATTGGTTTGACAGTGGTAGTTTATTTTGGTTACATGTTTCTGTAACCTCTTGCTGTCATGTGGAGCTGCTAAAAACTGATTTTCACAGTGAATGATGGTGACAATGTTGACAGTGACAATAAAGGATTCTATTCTGTTCTAGTTTTAATGTGTTATTTTGTCTTTGTGTTTTTGTCCTTAAGCCCAAAGCAAGAACTTTCTACAGTTGACACAGAGCCCATTCAAGCAGCAACTACAGCAAGCTGTATCGCAAACAAAGCCTTCTGGCTGTTCAGGTATTCATCACAGAACATACATACTATTCCAAATTAAAATGAAGCAGAATATATTTTGAACTGTGAACTTGTGTGTTGTGCCGCATGAAATGCAATGTATAGAGAAGTTGAAAGGACAATCTGATGTTATATCTAGTCTACTGATATGAATATAGCTGTGAACAGATGTTTTGTCACTTAAGAAAAATAAATGTGTTGTTAAATTAAACAGTTGGCTCATTTTTTTAAAAGTCATTGTTTCAATAAACAAAAACATTAAGAACAAAATGTAGGCAATTTAAACTGAAGAAAAATTATGTAAAATGTTAAATGTTACTTAAATACGGGCCATAAATAAAAATTAGAAAAAGTAGATTACCTGAGGTTTGCTAATAAAAGAAACTTGTATCCGCAAGTAAAGTGTACTTGATGATCCCCCTTGTAGAATTTACTTACAATTTCTAATTTTAAATTCAAAAACTTTCCCAGGTTTTCCCAAGTAAATAACACTCCAAATTTTTTTCAGTGTGACTTGAAATTATGCGTGATAAAATCCAATTAGGACATTTACTGCAGTAAGAAATACGACTTGAAATGCTCCCTCATACCTCGATTCAAGAATAGATGATAAACGGTTAAAACTTATCCTGCCCGGAGGTGCCCTGTTGCTTTTTACATCATAATTTCTTGTAAAGGCATTTGGGAACGCCTCAACATGAGATCACTCAGAGTTTCACCAGGGGGAGGTATAATCTCAAATATGGGGCTGTGATTTGTTTTAACCGTCCTGACTGACACATACAGGTTCACACAACAGCTGCCAAACAGACTCTTAATGGAAAAGCTTCATTTAAAGAGCCTACACATCTAAACAGTCCTAGAAGATGAGCTAACTATAGCACCACTGTTGATGGGACTGGGACAGTTTGTTCAACCATGAAAATACCAGTAATGTGTTACTGCTTTTTATCCTGCCCCAAAAATATGGATGGCAATTTTGCTGGCACAATGAGGCTGACATGCTAACTTAAAATGCTAATAAATTAGATACATATCATTAAATAATCTACAATAAACACAAACAGCACTGGTTATATGAGTGAGTTAAAAAATAATGTTTATGGACTTTAAGCAGCCATATTGCCTCATTATGTCATTACAGACAGTATGTTTTACAGGAAAGTTGAAAGTTAATTTGGGGAAATAATGACGTGGTTGCTGAGCGTTAAATCGATGACTAGAGAGGATTGAAAAGACTGAAAATTGGAGAAACAACTTTCCTGGCTCTCTCCAGTGGAAGCTAGATTTATTTCCCATCTCCTCTAAAGCTCATTGATACTTTTTTGTATCTTGTTAGTAGGTTAGGTTAATAGGTGCAAAAGCTGTGGCATGTTACATAAGATGGGACTTAATAAGGGTGTCGTGTGAGGGGCCAACAGTAGCTGGTGTACTGCTGGTGTATAAATAAAGTAAAAACACAACTGATCAGATCTCCACATAATAAATGAACCGACTTTTATTTGTAAAAATTGAAGAAGTTCCTTTTTAAAACATGCCGATATCAGAGGATCTGACTGGAGGCAGAAAATTACACGGGCTCAATGAGAGGTTAAAAGGACACACGTGGTGAAATTAATGAAAATATTAGGATTCAAAATTACTTCATTTGTTAATCAAACAGCTTGTGCAGCTTTTTCCCATTGAGACCTGAGGCCTGGAGAGGGACTGGGTAAAAAAAAAAATCTGACTCATACATCAACACTGAAGGAATGTTTGACCTTGTCGAGCACTTGGGAACAGCTGTGTGTCTATTTTAATTAGTTGTATATTTCTTATTGTCATTAATGTAGCCGCAAGGGGGTACAAGCCAGTGCCTTATTGTGCCGGTCCCAAGCCCGGATAAATACAGAGGGTTGTGTCAGGAAGGGCATCCGACGTAAAACTTTTGCCAAATCAAACATGCGAATCGAATCAATGACTTCCATACCGGATCGGTCGAGGCCCGGGTTAACAACGACCGCCATCGGTGCTGTTCACGTACAGGGTACCGGTGGAAATTGGACTACTGTTCGTCGAAGAAGTCGAAGAAGGAGAGGAGGAAGGTGTGTTCGTAGGAAGAGAGAGAAAAGGAACGGCAAGAGTCTAGGACTGAGAGTAGGGACTTTGAATGTTGGAACTATGACAGGGAAAGGTAGAGAGTTGGTTGACATGATGCAGAGGAGGAAGGTAGACATACTGTGTGTCCAGGAGACCAGGTGGAAAGGTAGCAAGGCTAGAAGTTTAGGAGCAGGGTTCAAGTTGTTCTATCATGGTGTAGATAGGAAGAGAAATGGAGTAGGAGTTATCTTGAAGGAGGAGTTTGTTAGGAATGTTCTGGAGGTTAAAAGAGTATCAGATAGAGTAATGAGTCTGAAGCTAGAAATCGAAGGTGTAATGTTCAATGTTGTTAGTGGGTATGCTCCACAGGTAGGATGTGAGCTGGAGGAGAAGGAGAAATTCTGGTTGGACCTTGATGAAGTGATGCAGAGCATCCCTAGAAGTGAGAGAGTTGTCATTGGTGCAGACTTCAATGGACACGTTGGTGCAGGAAACAGAGATGATGAGGAGGTGATGGGCAGGTTTGGTATCCAGGAGAGGAACGCAGAAGGACAGATGGTGGTTGACTTTGCAAAAAGGATGGAAATGGCTGTAGTGAATACTTTCTTCCAGAAGAGGCAGGAACATAGGGTGACTTATAACAGTGGAGGTAGGAGTACACAGGTAGACTACATCTTGTGTAGACGGTGTAATCTGAAGGAGATCAGTGACTGCAAAGTAGTGGTAGGTGAGAGTGTAGCCAGACAGCATAGGATGGTGGTGTGTAGGATGACTCTGTTGGTGAGTAAGATGAAGAGGGCAAAGACAGAGCAGAGGACTAAATGGTGGAAGCTGAAAAAGGAAGAGTGTTGTATGATTTTTAGGAAGGAGTTGAGACAGGCTCTGGATGGCCAGGAAGTGCTTCCAGTTGACTGGACAACTACAGCTAATGTGATCAGGGAGACAGGTAGGAGAGTATTTGGTGTGTCATCTGGAAGGAAAGTGGATAAGGAGACTTGGTGGTGGAATGAGGAGGTGCAGGAGTGTATTCAGAGAAAGAGGTTAGCTAAGAAGAAGTGGGACACTGAGAGGACTGAAGAGAGTAGACAGGAATACAGGGAGATGCAGCGTAAGGTGAAAGTAGAGGTGGCAAAGGCCAAACAAAGGGCTTACGATGACTTGTATGCTAGGTTGGACAGTAAGGAGGGAGAGACTGATCTATACAGGTTGGCAAGGCAGAGAGACAGAGATGGGAAGGACGTGCAGGCGGTTAGGGTGATTAAGGATAGAGATGAAAGTGTATTGACAGATGCCAATAGTGTGATGGGAAGATGGAAAGAGTACTTTGAAGAACTAATGAATGAGGAAAATGAGAGAGAACGAAGAGTAGAAGAGGTGACTGTTGTGGACCAGGAAGTAGCAAAGATTAGTAAGGATGAAGTGAGGAGGGCACTGAAGAGGATGAAGAGTGGAAAAGCACTCGGTCCTGATGATATACCTGTGGAGGTCTGGAAGTGTCTAGGAGAGGTAGCAGTAGAGTTTCTGACTGGGTTGTTCAACAGGATCTTAGATAGTGAGAAGATGCCTGAGGAATGGAGGAGAAGTGTGCTGGTGCCCATTTTTAAGAACAAGGGAGATGTACAGAGTTGTAGCAACTACAGAGGAATAAAGCTGATACAATGAAGTTATGGGAAAGAGTAGTTGAAGCTAGACTAAGGGCAGAAGTGAGCATTTGTGAGCAGCAGTATGGTTTCATGCCAAAAAAGAGTACTACAGATGCAGTATTTGCTTTGAGGATGTTGATAGAGAAGTACAGAGAAGGTCAGAGGGAGCTGCATTGTATCTTTGTAGATCTGGAGAAAGCTTATGACAGGGTGCCCAGAGAGGAACTGTGGTATTGTATGAGGAAGTCTGGAGTGGCAGAGAAGTATGTTAGAGCGGTGCAGGACATGTATGAGGACTGTAAGACAGTGGTGAGGTGTGCTGTAGGTGTGACAGAGGAGTTCAAGGTGGAGGTGGGACTGCATCAGGGATCAGCTCTGAGCCCCTTCTTGTTCGCTATGGTGATGGACAGGCTGACAGACGAGGTTAGACAGGAATCTCCATGGACTATGATGTTTGCAGATGACATTGTGATCTGTAGTGAGAGCAGGGAACAGGTGGAGGAGAAGCTAGAGTGGTGGAGGTTTGCCCTGGAAAGGAGAGGAATGAAGGTTAGCCGCAGCAAGACGGAGTATATGTGTGTGAATGAGAGGGACCCAAGTGGAAGAGTGAGGTTACAGGGAGAAGAGATAAAGAAGGTGGAGGATTTTAAGTACTTAGGGTCAACAGTCCAGAGCAATGGAGAGTGTGGAAAAGAGGTGAAGAAGCGTGTGCAGGCAGGCTGGAATGGGTGGAGAAAAGTGTCAGGTGTGATGTGTGATAGGAGAGTTTCAGCTAAGATGAAAGGAAAGGTGTACAAAACTGTGGTGAGACCAGTGATGTTGTTTGGTCTAGAGACAGTGTCACTGAGGAAAAGACAGGAGGCAGAGCTGGAGGTAGCAGAGATGAAGATGCTGAGGTTCTCTTTGGGAGTGACCAGGTTGGATAGGGTCAGGAATGAGTACATCAGAGGGACAGCCCATGTTAGAGGTTTTGGAGATAAAGTCAGAGAGGCCAGACTGAGATGGTTCGGACATGTCCAGAGGAGAGATAGTGAATATATTGGTAGAAGGATGCTGAGTTTTGAACTGCCAGGCAGGAGGCCTAGAGGAAGACCAAAGAGGAGGTTTATAGATGTAGTGAAAGAGGACATGAAGGTGGTTGGCGTGAGAGAAGAGGATGCAGAAGACAGGCTTAGATGGAGGCAACTGATTCGCTGTGGCGACCCCTGAAGGGAAAAGCCGAAAGGAGAAGAAGAAGATTTCTTATTGTCATTGTTGGTCCATATTTAATCTTGGCTGCGCTGACAACAACATCTGCTTTAAGAGTTGGAAGATGAAGCTGCGTCCGAGACAAGAGCTCTTTCATTTGAGATTGTATCAAGCTATTGTTGTGTGGATGACTTAAACCCTTTGTTCTTTTTATGGACCCGAGTGGGAAGGCCAAGAATTAATTTAGTTATTTAAGGAGAGTAGGAAAACTCCTCCCTACAGATTGTTTGCTGTATAAAACAGTAGCAGAGCTTATGGGAGATAGCATAAAACAAACAAAAGCTGTGCCGACTATCCTCGTGCCAGAGCGGCCTGAGTCTCACCAAAATGTTCTTTAAAGTGGTCAGGAGATAGAAAAGTGTTTTTTACTAAGAACAAAATACAGAGAAGGGAAAATCTGTGATTCCATCTTAAATCAGGCATAGTATATTTCACTCCAGGCGTCCGCAACATGTGATTAAGATTTAGAATCAAAATATAAAATATGATTTATTATATCATTACAAAATATGATGTTATAAATGAAACAGTTAAGACGAGTGGCGTTGAATGCATTAGTGTGGCTTCAAGCTTTTCAGCATTTCTTTTCTTCACACAATTTTTCTGAATCTTTAACTATTTTAGTTTTTTGAGTTTTTGACGGTTTGCTACATTGAATACTTTAAGTACAGTCTCCTCTATATATTTACATGCTTACTCTGATTTTTACAGTGTGAAATTATTGCTTTTACTTTGGAAAAAGTCTGTAATACTTCCTCCCCCACTCATTACTCATGGATACTTGTGAGATTGAGTAATGTAATATTCCAGTGACACTAACTCCTGACATGTCAGCAGCTTCCGTTGCAACTGTCGTAGCCGCCTTCTCTTTTGTGAGGGAACAACCCTTCCTTAAACCAAATAAACTCCCTTTTTTGTTCTGGGTGCTGATTGATAGGTGAAATGTTGGTCCGGTTCTGCAGTAGACACCAGCGGTCAGGCCTCTCCAGCTGAAGGAGCTGGAGCGCTGCACTTCACCGACGCCCCTGTGGGTCGTCCTGGAGGACACACAGAGCCAGAGGGAACTGTCAAGGAAGGGAGGAGGTGGGGAAAGTGAAAAATGTGATGAGAGATAAAGTAAGCCAGCTGAGTATAAATAGTGACCACGGAGCAGATGCTGCTTCAGGCAGTTTCCTTTCAGTTAATTTCAGTTTGCTTCATTTATTTTGGAGCAGGCATAAAGTAGATTTCCTTAAATAAATCTGGGGCCCACTTGAATTGGTTGCATTTAAAACTTATGAATATACTGATGTAAAATAACATAAGGTCACGTAGGGAACAAACGTCCTGAGTTTCCTGTTAATCAAAAAAGTTTTAACAATATTATGCAACATTTCCCAACAAGAAGTGATCTCTTTGTCACTTTTGCAGTTTAGATGTCAAAATTGTATCTGAAAAAGTAGGTTTTGTGTATTCTTTATGTTTTTTTAATGGGCGTTGCCTTTACCATGTGACTCAGCTACTGAGCACAACAACTGCCAGTGAAGGCAAAATGCTCTCGTCTGAGGAAAAGTCATCCGAACTGAAGTTAAGGTGAAATGTTTGAATGTTTGTTTTCTGTTTTTTTTTTTTTACATAAAGATTTGATAGATTTTTGTATATTTTATTTCATTCAACTTGTTGGTTGAAGCTCCCATGGTTTTGTTATAGTCAAAATGCCTACATGCTCATTTTCGGCAGGTGATCACAGGTTTAGTTGTTAGAATGCCAACATGTGTAAATGTCCATGTACATATTTAGTCATGAATATAAGAAATAAATGAACGAAGTTGTGGTGGGACCAACATTTAAAACATTTTTATTAAAAATGAATTGGACACACACAGAAGCATCAGTTTACCATGTGGTTTTATTGAAACCCTGGGTTATCTTCTCCTACAATACTGACGTGGTAAGCACATGAAAACATGAACAGTGAAATATAAAAAAGTTAGAGACTACAACAACGTCGAGAGAGCCACCGTCACTGGCCTCCCTCTCTCTGAGGTTTATTTTTTCTTTGTCTTTTTTTACAGCAGTATAAAACCAATAGAACTAATCAACAATGTGTGTAGATTTAGTGGTGTGACTTTGGTGTTAATAGAGGTTTCGATATCTGGGGACATCAGGACTATAAACACATAGATAATACTAACATTAAGTGCACTTTTATCATACTTGTTTAAAATCCACAATCTTGCTTATATTCTTTCCACATATATATATTCTTCGCTATACGATTGTAGCTTGCAGATAGAGATATATCATAAGAGCGGAAAGCTGGCCTATAGCATTCATCTGAACATCATACTTCAAGTTTAAAAATATTGGAGCCGTGTGAAATGCACTGATGAAGGTTACCACCGCACATTGTGCTGCTGGGAAACTGAAACAGTTCATTACTTCAACAAAACCACCAAAAAAACCCCAAAAGTTTAACTTCCAATTTCCAATGGTCTGAATATTTTCTTGGCTCCTTACAGCTAGTATTTGATTGTTTTCTACCTTTTGCCCTTTAGCAGTTAAACACAGAGATGTTGCTCGGCAGTCTCTTTTATATCTAAAACCTAATTTAAAACAAACTAAAGGAAGAGCATTGACATATACATTTTGCAAAAAAAAATATCAAACAAAAAGATAATA
Organism: Remorina albescens; assembly: GCA_034769265.1. NCBI lineage: Eukaryota > Metazoa > Chordata > Actinopteri > Carangiformes > Echeneidae > Remorina > Remorina albescens. Next base: position 3,772,398 of record CM068478.1, on the reverse strand, counting down.
ACAAGCCGCCATTTAATTTTTTCATCCTTTGTCATCACGGACTATGTTTACATGCACGTCATTACTTTGGCTCGTTGGTAGGAGTCATGTTTGGGAGATTCTGTTGATCGGTGACTCATATCCAGACATCTCAAATATCCCTGTATACATGAGATAATTGTATATATGAAGTATTTGAATGGGTAATGATTTGCTATTATATTGGATATTGTCTTTGCTCAAATCAGCATGTACCAGCAATCACTTTCAGGCCTCTTGTGATCGAGATTAGAGTCTATTCAGGCCACCGGAAGCAATGTTGGAAGCTTTTACATGCTCCAACATAGAGCCTCAATAATTCAAGGGAATATTGTTGTACGTGTAAACATAGCCATTGACCTCAACCTCCTCTTTTTCTTGCCCCTTCCTCCTCTCTACAGTCCTAAGGCTGGCAGTGCACTTCACACAAAATCAAATTTGGCACTTTTGCATGTTGGTTTTGGGGCCAAAACAGCACGAGAGTTGAGCCTGAAGGTGCAGGTCAGCTAGATGAACTTTGAAAAGGCCTGCTCATTGCTTCTACAGTAATACGCCCTCATCGTATACATCATCAGTCAACAGTTACTCATTAAAGTACTGTTTGCCCCTGCTTGTTTTCGTACAAGTTTGTTCTACCATAAAAATAAAAAGCTGAATTGTGACCATGATCATGACCCACCAGCTCCTCTTTCTGGTTTCGACACCATTAAACAAACAAACACTCCCGTTAGCTGTGTTTGACCCCAGGTTGACAGATTTTTCTTAACATGCCATATTTGATTTTGCTTTGGAGCACGCTGCTGGCCTAACAGCCTTTCTCTTCCCTCAAGCGCTGACGAACACCAGGCGAGTGGAATAGATCAGGTCAGCCAGATAGAGGATGAAGTTCACAGCAGTGAGCACAGCCACGGTCATAAGCTTATCCCACACACAGAGCCCCAGCGTGCTGGTGCAGCTGTACGGCCTCGACTTTGTTCCACCATGCTTGGGGTCAAAGTTGAAGATGGGCCAGATGATGGTCGCTGACAGATAGAGAATCACAGCCAGCAGGGCATAGGCAGACAGGAAGCGTGCAAACGGGAAGGGCAGGCAGCCGGTGCACTCGCCTATGCAGAGCAGGATGATGGCCGTCGACAGGATGAAGCAAATGCAGTAGACAGACATGCAGTACTTGAGTGCTTCGTGACGGTCGTAAACCACAGGGTCGCTGATGAAGACGAAGATGATGCAGGCCACGAAGGTCTCGCAGACTTTGAGCAGGCCGGGGGCCGTGGCCATGTAGCCGGCCACCTCACCCGGACGTGCCTTACTGATGCTCACCTCGCTTATGTAAGCGACGGTGGCCAGGCAGGAGAAGACGGTTGACACGATGCGGTAGTCATGGACCGTGCTCTGGCTTGGAGATCCCTTGACAAAGTAGAGGGGGAAGATGATGGAGGCGGACAGGCAGAGCAGGGCGGCGTAGCAGGCGAACGTGATGGGGAAGTTCTTCCAGGAGACGGGGGCTCTGGTCTGAAGGCCAAACAGCTCCACCAGGATGACGAGCAGCGTCCCGGAGAAACTGAAGGCCCAGCAGAAGATGCACCAGTCTCCGGTGCCGTGGTGGAGTTGGCCGCCGTGCACGGCCACGGAGAAGGCCACACAGGAGAAGACCAGGGCTGCCAACCGTGTCCATAGGAGAGGACTGGAGTGCAAGACTATACCCATGATGGCAGATGTAGTAGGCGGTCAAGAAGGTTCCTATGAGATATGACTTGTTTCCTTATTTCCTTATTGGCAGGCACTCCCTCAGATTTTTACCATCAATCACTCAGACAGATGGAACTGCAAGAAGAAAAAACAAGAAAAACGATTAGCAGTGAAGATCGTCGGCTCTTATGTAATTTTTCTGTGACCTTTAAATCAAGTACAGATACAACCACGTGAGGGCAACATCTTTCATTTCTCCTTTAACAGGCAGCATGCTCCTTCCTACATACCACTTGCTTAGACACACAATGCCTTTATTGTAGTTTTATGAATGGTTTATACAAGTGAAACCATGAAAACACGGTTTCAAACCACAAATAATGACTGCACTGTGGTCACAGCACATTTACATTGGGTCAAATCAGCTGGCGAACACTCTGCCTCCTTTTCCCTGCTAGTTTCTGCCTCCCATCAAACTCCAGACTGCTTTCTCAACAGCATTCCTGCGCTGAGTGCAGACCGCTTGACTCCGACATTCCTCCATGGTCATGTCCTCAGTGATGGGTGTGGTGCCGCCACCTCTCGGACCCCACAACGCGTCTGTCATCGTGCTCTAATCACGACCCTTCTCACTTTTTGAAATCTTTACCAAAGCTTCCAGCTTAGTCTTAAAGTCTGAACTTTGTAGATGGAAAGTTGCCAAAGTAGAAGCAGTTCTGGTTACTTCTCATTAAAGTTGGCTGATGGCCCATACTGAATAACATCATTCAAGATGAACTGAGCTCTAAAATACTATGTATGATTAACATTTCATTTTAATCCAAAAGCTCATATATTAGTGGGTTGTGAATATAAATACTTAAGGGAAAAATAAAACCACATTTTCTTAGTCTTAGGGAAAACAGAATAATCACAGTACAGTTGGGTTTAGAGTGTCATATCCAGCTCCCGCCTCTAGGCGGCTTCCCTTCCTGGACTTTGTCTGCCTTCCTGCCCTGTGACATCACCTGCCCTGCAGTAATATGTTTCACCTGTTGAATCGTCTTTCCCTCACGTATAGAAACTTGCCCTTTCACTGTGTTTTCTGCTAGATTGTCTTCGCTCTTTGGAATATCTGTTCCAGAATGAAGTTGTACAAAATTGCATAGTGTGACTTTAAAGTTCGCTGGGAATCATTTTGGCTAAGTCTCAACATCACATCTACCAAGAGCCAAAAACAACGTATCCTCACATTGTGAAGCAGAACCAATAAATAATGAATGGATGATAATTATGGATTATCATTAGACATTTCATAACAGGATGAAAAGCCTTGCTGCTCTCTCTTTTTTTTGGCTGCTTAAAACCTTAAAGATGTGTGTTAAACTCAACTTGATGCACTTTCCAAAAACGGAAGGTGATGTCATGTTTGCAACAAACCACAGAGGTGAGTAATCTGGTGTGAAATGGTTTTGTTTCAGAGGAGCGAGTTGATGCAAATTAATGAAACTGCCGATGCACTCGGCTGTGATCTAATGACGCTGTTATTAATGCAGCACAGACCATATCTCCGTGCTCTCCTACAATTTGTATTGAATGCTGGGGCCAAAGTGGTGTCTAAATGGGAGACCCTGCTGTGTAATTCTGGGGGACTGACACTCATTACAACTGATGTTTGTTGTATAATAGTTCCTAACATCAAAGTCCGATCAAACTATTTCTGGATGTGGCAAGAACTCCATACTAGTACCAAGATTTCTTTGGTACCTCTCTACACAAACTGTTGATGTGCCTTTGGAGGCCTCACTAGACAGTGAACACAACACAACATAGACATTTTTACAGTGAAGAATCACTGTGGTTGGCCTCCCTCCCGTCCCCTCTGACACCCATCGCCCACTTGGCTCCACGAGCGCCGTTCTGAATATTCCCAGTTTACACAGAGAGACAGTTATAAACAAGTCGAAAAGGCCTGTTTACATTAGTCCCACTAAGCACCTATGAAACAGTCGAAGCTGGGGAGGGGTAAGGCTGGACTGTGGCAAGCTTTGAACATAAAGAAGGAGGCGAAAAGAGACAGAGATGGAAAAAAAGAAACTCCTAAAACCTTGCAGGATGACTCAGTTGAAACCGAGAGGGAGAGTAAAATGGGAGGAACACGGGGGAAGCCCTGCGCTCAAACCCGGTGATGGAGTGAAATAGCAAAAGAGTGAATCACCACAAGGGCCCCTCTCTTTCACCACCCCTTTCTCTCCCTCTTTCCCCACTCCCCCGCCTCCTCCCTTATTTCTTGTAAGATTTTCCAATTTACTGATGTGTTCCAGATGTGCTACAGTCTGGCTGCTGTTGAACAACTGTTAACTTTGTCATATTTGCCAGTTCCTTTCCTTTCCTTTCCTCCTTTAAATTCTTATTTGGTGACTACTCCCTTTCTTTTCCATCAGTTGTCCCTCTCGGCTCAATACCCCCACTCCGGCTGTATACTCAAGGTACCAATCATGCCTCGTGTAAACCACTCAAAATAAATGTATACCGGGGGTCATAATGGAAAAATCGATCCCACCACTCCTGCCGCCATTACTTTGCTGCTTATGGAATCAAGTTAGGAAAGAAATGGGAGAGGAAAATGGCAGAGGAGGGAGAGAAAAGGGGGGAAAAAAAGAAACTAGGTCTGTGTGGAAAAAGTGTCTTTTCACAGCAGAGCATGGAAAACACGACAGGATCTCACAAACAGGCGCACTTCCCCTCATGGAAGAGGAGCCGAAAATAGTTTCACTGCCCATTCTTGAAACAAGAACAGCAAACTGGCTGCAATAGCGACGTGCTCATCTGTAAAATCATTCAAAAAGCATGTGTTCGGGACACACACACACACGCACGTCATAAGTATGTTTGTCCCAGACTGAGAGGTCATGAACACTGCTTGTTTGGCTGCTATGATTCAACATCACTAACTCAATTTCACCCATAATCCATTTACAGGTGATCCATGGGTTGAAGCACAAGACCAGCCTTGTTGGCTGCTGTGTCCTAATTTGTGTGCATGTATGTGTAAGTGTATTAGTTCATCAAATTGTGGCCATTGCTGGTTTTCGAAGGAAGCCGATAGAATTTTGTTAAACCTATTCAGCATTTTCTCACAGATTACCACTGGTGACAGCCGAGACAAGAGTTTTTTATGCAACCTTGAGACACTAAAACTCCTCTCAGGTTAGAGGGGGACTTCCTTATTTCAGTGGAAAATTCAACAAAACCACACCGTAATAATTCAGATAACATGCTCAAAGACAAAAATGAATGTAAAATCCTCCCATTTTCTAGTTGGACAGCTGTGTTTTAGGTTCATGCAGAGGTTCATTCATTGACAGTGAGGGTGGGTGTGCCGCCTGCCCCACCCTGCTCCCACCACACACACACACCACACTGCAGCCTACTAAACACAAACTGATACAAAAACAGACAGAAATTACCTAACACCACATTTTTTAGCACACTTTAAAAAAAAAGTATCCTTAAAAAACTGAGAAAAACCATCTTGTTGCTGAACGTCTGACAGTCACACACCTTAAAAATACTCTGTTGGAAAATCGTGAAGAAAATAATACTAAATAAAATTATTTCGTTGCAACAAGAAGGAAAATATAAATAAATGAAGTACTCTAAAACATAATTCAGTTCTCTAATTACATTTTTTTTAATGTGGGCACTTTTCCAAATGTAGTTTCGCATATGTCAGAATAAAAACTCCTCTTTTTTTAACTGAAAAATGAAGAATAAATAAATCAAATCATCCCTTCGGCAGATGCAGGCTGAAATTTCTGTCCCAGAAGACATGCAGGCGAAAAAAAAGCAACAAGTCGGAGCTGAGGAAACTATTTCAGCCGCTCATGGCGCACTGAAACTCTCTAAAAAGAGCACATCAGGTCGGTGTTTTCTGATGGTTGTTACCTTGAGCTGAGTCTTCTGGTCTCCACAAAGGTCCAGCTGCAGAGAGTCGTGAATTGCACCTTCTCAGCTCTCAGACTGGATTTACTAGCGGCTCCGAGGAGCAGCCTCCCGCCCACCAAAACCAAATTAGGCATCAAGTGTCTGTACCGTTTTTCACATCTGTCTGGATTTCTTTCTCCTCCTCCTCTCTGCTGCTTAACACACTCGGTGCAATGCAGCAAAAAATGTTTAAACCACTTTAAAAAACGACTTCCTACACGTTTTCCCTTGTTACAAGCACTGGGGGAATAAACCAAAGGTTTAAATTATTATTATTATTATTATTATTTTATTCATTATGACCTGCTCTATGTGAAGAAACGTTGTTTTTCTGTGTTGTGTTTGGATACAGACTGTGCCGTTTCGTTTATTTATTTAATTTAATACATTTAAAGGAAAAGTTCAAATGAATAAAAGCCCATGTCAGAATAAAAACCTCCCCTCTCTTTCCGGGTATTACGAATCACACTGTCGTCATTTTTTATTTTAACGCCTTTCCATCAGCGTTACTATCGATACGGGTCGGATAAACTAAATATTTATCATCGGTCTTCGCACTCTTGAAGTTATTTGTATCTGCTGCTTAGCAACCGCAGCCGTAACCCCTGGCAACCATATTTATTTTCTGAGCGTTGCAAATTGACGCGTTTCCTGACTTGATAAAAAAAAAAAAACACAACACATGGACATTTCCAGGAAACTCCCTTAAGCTGAAGCCTGGACTCCGCTTCACAATTGATGGGTAATAAGGTCAGAAGCTGGCAACTTTTATTCTCTTCTGTTTTATTCTTTCATCACTCACTCTTCATTATAGGTTGCTGAATAATAATAAAAAATAATTCTCTCTCTCTCGCTCTCTTTTTATTAATTTAAAGTAGTGTAACTCTCCCAAATGAAAAATACTCCACCACAAGCAAAAAATTGAATAAGTGAGACAAAAGTATGGATGTATTGAAGGTCCATCAGAAAGTTGAGATTGGAGATTTTTGGCTGATACATTAATAATAAATTAAAGCGAGTTTAGTTTGACACTACAGTGTATGGACAGTTCAGTGTGTGTGTAGATGGCCACTCACAACAACTGTTGAGACAACTGCAAGGTTTTGTTTGGTGAAATATCACAGCTGTGTTATGAATTTTTTAATCTTCTAGCCCATAAGACCTTCCTGCAACACCTTTTGGACATCTGGCAGTAAAACAATAATTATTAATTATTAACAATCATCAAAATTCTACTTTTAAATAATATTCTTACAGCACGTATTAGAAGAAAAACAGATAATGTGGGGATTTTGTAGCAAATAAATAAATAAAAATAAAAACATCAAGATAGTTATGATGCGTCGACTTGACTAAATTACTATAACATGACAAAAACGTCACATTTTATATAATAATCGCTATAAATTCAAATTAAATTGATTCAGAAATAAAAGAAATATTTAGCGACATTTTTAGTTTTAGTTTTTGTCGCTGCCACCAGAAGACGCCATGTTTAAGTACAAACTCCTAATTATGACGACATCGATTCTGCGACTTTCGTCAATTTCCGGCGACCGGAGCTCGGTGGGTGTTCGCAGAAAGCACCATCATGGCGTCGGGAGCAGGAGAGCCGTCCGCCGGGCACGACGCAGAACTGGACGAATTGTTGGACAGTAAGAGATGAAATTATGTTTTTACAGCCCCTGACATGTACCGACATTAATACGGTTTGTTCCGGTAAAAAAAAAAAAAGGCTCCCGGAACGCCATTTCTATTTTTTTCTCTTCTTCTTCTCTCTCTGTTTGTGTGATTCGTTTATGTGATCGGTTGGAATTCAGGTTGATGTTCAAATAATGACAAACTATTTCCAATATTTGCCCGTATAGACAGCGCTTCATATGAAAGCCGCCTGAAGCTTTTCTCTAAGTGTCGATAATGTTGGCTAACTGAACTGTGATCCAGATCCACTGAGACGCTTTTAATACAACATTTCTTTGTCCTTGAATTTCTTCACTTTGCAAAACGATTACATCAAGTTTCTTGGATAAAGTAAAAAACGTAACAGGCAGGGGTGGACAGTAACGAAGTAAATTTACTTAAGTACAGTTTTTGAGTATCTGTACTTGAGTATTATTTTTGGGGGATACTTTTGCTTTCACTCCCCTACATTTGAAGGACAAATATTTTTACACCAAAACGGATTCGTTTCAGTTAAAATGTTTGTTGTGCTTGCACATGTGTATGAACTGGGATGTAAATGAAAAATACAGATGGAGGTTGCTGATGTACCAGTTTTCTGCCGTGTGTCTTGAGCAGCACGGTGGCCCCACAATAAGAAGGTCGCGGGTTCGGTTCCCGGCCCGGGGACGTTAATTGGTGACTCCAAATTTTCCGTAGAGTGAGTTATGGACTGGGCTACAGCACGGAAAAGCAGAGACCAGGCCCCAAGAGACCGGATCCTTCCAGGCACTAGAGACTAGACCAGACCCCTCCAGAGACCCCCCCCCCAAGGACTATCGGACTAGAGAGTAGACTAGAGACGAGACCGGATCCATCCAGGGACTATAGACTAGACTGGTTCTTGTAGGGCTTGTATTTTTGAGCTATAAACACGTCTGTAGAATCGCATCAGTGTGTTGTATGAAGCTACTTTAGGTATTTTTTTTAATACTTTTACTTAAGTAATTTTCCAAGCAAATACTTTTGTACTTTTACTTAAGTAATATTTTGACTAAGCTACTTTTACTTGTATTGGAGTAATATTTGACAAGGAGTGTCTGTGCTTTTACTCAAGTAGTGAAGTTGTGTCCTCTGTCCACCTCTAGTTTCAGGTGTGTCAGTTTTTCGACACCAGTCTTTGGGGAATTTTTAGAAGTGCTGTGGTATATTAAGAGGGGTTAGAAAAACTTTTCCCCTGGTTTATGTCCACAGTGTCCCTTCAGTGTATACAATCCAATTCAACAGCACCACAAACTACAGCAACCAAAATAACCATGAAGTTGTGGTTCTAATGTTGAGTCCTTCTTTCAGGTGCGTTGGATGACTTTGATAAGACATCCGTCCCTCTGGCTCCTGAACCTGCAGCTGCCTCCTCCTCAGGCAGCAGTGGTGCAGAGAAGGTCTGTATAATCACAATTGCATCTTCTCCTTTTGATGAGTCTCCTCATTTGGTTGCTGCTTAGCTACCGTGAGCTATAAACTTTCCCTATTTGATTGCCTGTCTAAGGGTTTTCTAGAAATATTAGTCTGCACTTCTGGTGCAGGGCAAGGATAAAGGTCTCCTAATACATTTTGAGCCTATTTTAAGTTACTGTTTTAAGCTCTGAAAGATGGGCATTATTCGGTGTTGTCTGTTGTCAGTAGAGCTTAATCTAGTTATTTGTTCTCTTTTTGTTTGCTAACGTGTTGTTGCCACATGTTTCAATCAGCTGTTTGCTGGTTGTGTAACTTGCAAAGTTTGTATAGTTCAGAACAATAACCCCCATCGTAAATGTTCACAGCCTATCAAAAGCTACTTTCCCAGTTGCAGGGACAGTTTTTGGGATTGTAACCACAATTGAGACCCTGGCAAAGTTTAGGTTAGACTTGCACATGAGGGCGAAGTAGTTACTGAGTACTGAGGCGTAATGCTCACAGTCTTCTCACAAGTCCCAAAAAATCATCTCATGTGTCTCTCTCTACCTGTGTAGCCACCCCTTCTTGAGGACTGCAAGCTCTTTGAGAGTCTCTTCGAAGGAGAAATGGCTGCTCAAGCCCAAGAGGAGTGGGAGAAGGCGATGACAGAGCTTGCCCAGGAGGAGCCAGAGTTACTGCAGCACTTCCAGAAGCTGTCAGAAGCTGCAGGAAAAGTTGGTAAGGTCTTCAATTTGCATTCCTTGTCATTTTCATTTCTCCCATGTGTTTATTGTTTTGCTTCTGTAGCCAAAATGATACCTTTGTATTCCGTACAGGTAGCGACACTGCCTCCCAGCAAGAATTCACTTCCTGTCTTAAAGAAACCCTCCGTGGCTTGGCCAAAAATGCAGATACCCTGCAGGTGAGTCAAATCTGGCTTGTTTTGAAATTGTTCAATTATACAATTTCACTCTTTTCTTACCATGCAGTGCTTTTCTTTAACAGTCAACAGGACTAGCTGGGGAAGATCTTGTCAAGACTCTGGAAGGCCTGGGATTGGATGAGGGTGATGAAGGTGGTGGTGAGGATGGAAACATCCTGCCCATCATGCAGTCCATCATGCAGAATCTTCTCTCCAAGGAAGTGCTTTATCCTTCCCTCAAAGAAATCACTGCTAAGGTCTGCCTTTGTTTTAGTAGCAAATAGGCTAGTTTTTGTCTCCCTTTTTAGGCCGTATAATAACTGTCACTCACCTTTACAGTACCCAGAATGGTTGGATGCCAATAAACCAAACATTAGCCCTGAGGACTACAAACGCTATGAACAGCAGTCTAACATCATGGGAGAGATCTGTAAGCAGTTTGAAAAGGAGGAGGAGGGGCCAGAGGATAAAGAAAGGACGTTTGAGAGCATCATGGACCTGATGCAAAAGGTAAAAAGTCTGGGTTTGATTTTGTAGTTTTTCAGTTCAGAGTGTGTGAAGAAGAGAAAAAGAAATAAATCCGAGTGTAGTTTTACTACACTCGGATTTATTTGTTACTTTGTCTTTATCCACGTGAATCTGCATCCAGCTTTGACTGTAAAGGATAAAATACCAATATGATTCCAGAAACCAAAAACTTTAGCTTGTGAGGAAATGAAACATATCACAGGTTTTAATGTTTATGCTTACAGCTGCAAGACCTGGGCCAGCCCCCGAAAGAGCTAGCAGGCGATGCAGTAAGTTTCCGCTCTTCACAGTCAGCAGAAAAACAGTGCATGTGTTGTGCATTTACGTGACCTTTGTGAATAGCATGATAACATTTAGAGTTATGTTATTTCACCACCACATCTGCACTCCACATTTTACTTTTGCACAATTTTCTGTGGACATTTAATTATTGCCATAGTCTGTACTTGGACTACTTCACCAAGTACAGTAAAATTGTATTATCAAGGAATCAGATGGATTACAGATCCCCCACAATCTCTCCATGACTATTTATTCTCTTTCCTGTAGTAAATCCATTGTGTATGTGCAGGTTTATTGGTTGTTCACTACAGCCGCTGATTTTTTTATTCTTGGTGTTGGTCAAAATAAAAACAATTATCTCAGAACATCCAAAAACGAATTTCTAGTAATTTATTTGCAAAATTATAAATGTCTGGAAAAATATTACAGTGTTGATATTGGTTTGAATATTGTAAATTTTCAAATTCAACATTCAATATAAAATTTTCAAAACTAAAAAGGTTTGATAGTTATGCCATTGTTTTCTTAAATGTATTTCCCTTTAGAGAGGAATGGCTATCACTGTGGAAAAGAGAGCTGATGAATGTGTACAGTTTTTTATTTTGCCACATCCCTTGCCTCTAACATGTAATTTTCCTCTTTCTCCTTTCCCTCCAGCCTCCTGGATTTAACTTTGACATGGAGTCCATCAATCTCACTGGTGGACCTGGGGCCGGGGCGTCAGAGCAGTGCTCCATCATGTGACGAGGTGGTGGCAGCCCATCAGGAGCACCGAAGCCAGTGGGTCGCTCTGTGTGCATCAGCAATAGAGGAGATGTGAGGAAGGGGTGACAGAGTGTGAAGCAAACGTCAGGCAGGAGTGTGACCAGACTGTCGACACTGTTCTTCCTCAAGTAGAGGGTCTGTTGTAGGCAGAAACATCAGGAGGAGGCACAGAAACCAGCAGGAAACACACAACCAAACACACTCTTCTTTGTAAAAAAATCACAGAACGCACAACTGAGAACATCTTAACATCTCTGCATTATGTGTTTCAACATTTGCCACAGATCCTTCATAGTTTAGATTTAACAGCAATCCTTTAAAATCAAAATACTACTGCCCTCCACTTAGTTTTACATACTGTTTAAGCCTCATGGTAAAACCAATCAAACCACTTAACGGGTATAAACAGTGCCTTTTGCAAAATGTTAATTATAACAGTTATTATTTTAGTTTAATTAAAAAAGCGAATATTTCGCTGTCATTCAGCTCAGCACCTCAGATTTTAGTTTTAATGTAGTGTGTTTGCAAGGTCATCCAAGATTTACACCATGCTCATCCTTTGGAATTCAACTTAAAAGTACCCCTGTCACCGTGCAGGTCAGACGGGTAAAAATTAATGCGTTAACGATTCATTAACTCAGAAAGAAACTGGAGAAAAAATAAGTGTATATTGTTAATTATTTAAAAAATATAAAAGATTTAAGAGAATTGAAGACATTATGAGAATTTCCCAGCGCTTACTGTAATTCATTCAACTAATGTAATAACACCCATCCCCCATGTGTTATTCCCTGTTGCCAGGTGTTGATTTGAAGTGATTGAGATGATGATTCCCGGATGCCTTTGCTGTGTTTACAGAGATAATTATAGTGTAGCGTCATTGTGCAAAGTGCTTCCCTTGTGATCCCCAGTATTCTCAAATTGCAGAGTGGTGTTTTATTTGGTATGGGGTCCCTTTTAGAAAAGAAAAACACATGAGTGGTATTCAGGAGTGTTTACCACCCGAAACCATTCAAGTATATCCTCCATTAAAAAGAGATAATGTTCATTCCAGAAAAGTTGATGGACAGAAAAAGAGAGACATCTCTAAAACATGCAGATGCACTGTTAGGGAAGGACATAAACAGCCTCTTGATAGCACATTTTGGGTTGTGGTTGGGGGGGCTTGTTTACTTCAGTGACAGGTTTTCTGCTATTTGCCTTTGAACAAATGTTTACCACAGTCCCAGCAGAGAGAGGTCTAGAAATCACACGATCATCAGCTCATCAACAACTCTATAATGAAGGGGTGCCACTGTGAAAGGATTCAGTCAGCCATGCACTGACAGGAGATCAGATTTTCATCAAACACAACTGAACTGAGACTGCAGTGGAGGTCCACGTGGGGTTGGTAGGGGTTGAAATCTTTTCAACTCTCAGAACTGAAGCAAACACACCCAGACCACCGTTAATAAAACAAAAATAAATAGAAATGCAGCCTGTTATTTGACACTACTTTGTTCTGTTTTGTAAATACATTAAATAAAAATGATATATTGTGACTTTAATTGTGTTGTTTTTGTTGTCACCATTGCTTCACATTATTGATGTAAATAATGGTAGAAAAAAAAGTCAATATATTCAAATACTGTGCTGTTTTAGTGACTGACACCTTCATGAAATACTCATGGTAACTACATCACAGAGCAAATATACCTTTCACTGGCCTACAACCGTTTCCCAGCAATAGTGACAGATAACCTATCAGATGAGGTTCTACATGAACAATGATCAACAAATCAATTGTGATGGCAGGCTATACAGTAAATCAAGTAATCTGACATTATGAGGTCTCATAGTTTTGTTTGCCATTCAAGATTAAAGACCAGAACATGAATCCTTTTGGACATAAACATTTTAATAAATATAAAAGTGGTACATATAATATCTCTGGTGTGCCAGAGATATTCTGAAGTGTATATAAAATAAGTGTTATTCTGCTGCATAAAGACCAACATTAATTTCAATATTTAAAAGGAGGCTTTGCTTGATAATACCTTATTTGCAGTATTGTTAGTTTTATTGCACACAGAGCCCATTGGTCAGCGTTAAAATGTTCAACATTAAATTCTTCTAGCAATGACTAAAAGTTTAGACTTGATATGGCAAACTATCACTCACTAGCAAAGACATTGGAGATGTTATTGTTTCTATTTATTTTTTATGAGAGCTGGGGGAAAAAATCATTTGAGACTGTGACTCATGTATCATGACATGAAGATGGACCTTGATTTTCTCTGGATCTGCCGTTCAAAGGGACATGAAAGAACTCTGAAATTCAGCTTTTAAGTGTAAAGAACATAGAAATATGGACATCTGAAAAGAGAGCCCCACCCTGGCCAGTCTGTGGACTTTGAGGCCTCACAGTCATTGATGATCTCCATTCATTATATTTACTGCTCCTCTTCCCCATGCTGGTCTGTATAGAAATATAGCGTGTAGACATGTAATGCTCATATTGTGCCCTCAGGCGGCCTTGTCAGTTCAGCTCTATGTGTTGTATTTCCAGACTCCGCCGTCGTGGCGCTTTTAGCGTCACATTTTCACTCCAAAACTTTATTGTTCACAACCGGAAGACAGGACAGACTACGTGTCAGGAAGAAAGGGGAGTGAGCCAAACGGGCCGTCTGACTTCACCGATTAGCTCCTTTTTTTATGCTAAGTTTGGAGTTTTATTTTACCGGAGACGTTAACATTACGGGCTTTACAGCCTCTCAGTCAGGATGTTAACTAAATTTGAGACAAAGTCGGCCCGCGTTAAAGGTAAGCGATTTAGCTAGCCGGGGTTAGCATAGGAGCTAACCTCAGCTAGCTAACGTTATCCGGCGCAGGTATTTATTCTGATAAAATCGTGTGTGGAAATGAATACATTTCTTGTTTCACTAACTAATTTTTTCCCCCAAACTCTTTCGTTGAATGGAGAATATTAAATTCTTTGTATATGCAGTAATGTTATATTTCCTCAACTAACCAAGAGAGCTAACATAACATACTGCATTATGTGGGCCAGTTTGCTAATGCAGTATATTTCCCACATATTGATTAATACAGTGACCTCTTAGTGTTTGCAAATCGTGTTATGGCACAACTGATTAGCTGTTTTATATTTCAGGCCTGAGTTTCCACCCAAAAAGGCCATGGGTTCTTGCAAGTTTGCACAATGGAGTCATCCAGCTGTGGGACTACCGGATGTGCACCCTGATTGACAAGTTTGATGAGCATGATGGTAAAGAAGTTATATTTGGTATTTCTCTAACGTAATCACTTTGATCTTGATAGAAGTGTGGTTTGACTGACGTGTCTTCTCCCACAGGTCCCGTTAGAGGAATTGATTTCCACAAACAGCAACCTCTGTTTGTGTCTGGAGGAGATGATTACAAAATCAAGGTGAGGCACTGTCTCTGTCACTGGTCTGTTTGATAGTGCTGTTATGTCTCCAGTTTTATTAAATATCATACATATACATGGATACATTGAATAAATAATTCTGTTTTGACCAGGTGTGGAACTACAAGCTGAGGCGATGCCTCTTCACCCTTCTGGGACACCTCGACTACATCAGAACCACCTTCTTCCACCATGTGAGTTACTATTTTGCTTAAGTACACATTCCGTCTCAGTTTCATCTCTGATTTCAACGCAATATGTTGTTGCCCATGTGAGGAAAAAAAAAAGTCAGTCTGAAATGAATTTGTTACTCAAACCATATCACTCTCTGCAGGAGTACCCCTGGATTCTGAGTGCCTCAGATGACCAGACTATACGCATCTGGAACTGGCAGTCCCGGACTTGCGTCTGGTAAGACACACCAGGTTTACCTTGTAATATATAATCAATTTGAATCTTATTTTAGCTGAAGTTTAAGAAGCTCATTGTTGGGAGTTATATATATATATATATATATATATATATATATATATATATTCCATCATATAGTGGAGAGTACTTCAGTAGTCATTTTGAAAGAATTTTGAATAAGCATTTTAGCTTTCTTTCATTTAATGTGAAGTAAAAACCTGAAGCAAAAGATTAAGGTGTGTTTTTCCTTCACATCTACAGTGTCCTGACGGGACATAATCACTATGTGATGTGCGCCCAGTTCCATCCATCCGAGGACCTCGTGGTGTCTGCCAGTCTGGACCAGACAGTGCGAGTGTGGGATATCTCTGGTGAGAGCTTGGGGATGGTGGACGAGGACAGCGGGCTGGGCTGGAGGGGGAGGGGTGGGTGAGGGGAGGTGTAGAGTGGTACAGAGGATAAGGAAGGAGTGGGAACAGGATGAATATCAAGTCCTGGACAACCTCTTCTGCCTCTTCAACTTGTAGAAGACAAATCTCTGTGGGCTGTTTGCAGAAACACTTTTCTTCTCAGATCAGTCAGCATCAGGGGAATATGATTAATGTCAATCTATTTACAGTGTGTGTAAACCAAATAATACATACTGTAAATAAGTGTTCTGAATGAAGGCATAGTTCAGAGATCAGACAGCCACAAGATGTAGTTGTAAAGACAAAGTAGAAATGGGAAAAGTGTTTCTGTGCTTCTGCATGCTCTTAAATTTGTGTTTTGGGTGTTTTTTGCATATTGTTTCATGTTCTTTCATCTTCCCTTCTTCTCACTAACTGAGCTAATTGCTATGCATTTCATACCACTCTCTTACACATGGACATGGCAAAAAGGTGTAGGTCTGTCTCTTGTCTGTATTCCCTCTTCGGTTTTCTATCAGTGAGCATGGTTACATCCATCCAAATCACTTTTTATTAACTCCAAGGTCATGTGACGTCATAGCAGGGTGTCCATTATTTACATGTAACCTCTTGTGCTACTTGCACAAGCTTCATTTTTAGCTGCACTTATACTTGCATTACTAGAAGTCCATACCGCTTTCTATACCTTCATTTTTACTATTTGTAGTCATTTGTTTACATTGCATCGAGAAAATTAACAGCTATCAATACTAACTGGCTTGAAAGTTTCTTAAACATCCTCAGTACTGATGTTAAAATGTTTTCATACTCCTCCTGGCATGACTGTGTAGCAACTACTTAAAATATCACATGAAATATACAACAGTGTTTATATTTCCTGTAGCATTAGTGCACCATATTGTTGTCAACTTCATTCTTAACCCATAACTCTGCATGTGACTCAAACATCCTGACATGCATGAGCCTCTCAGAAATCAAGTTCCATAGCTCATCTTCCTGACATCCAACGCCCCATCAGAGCACGTCTTTACAACAGCAGCCAACCACCACACCACTCCACCCCACACCCATCAGCCACCCAAGTCCACATGTGCTCCTTGTGTCCTCCTTATCCCATGCTCTTCCTGGAAACATCCACACCTGCACATGGGTTCCTAGTGCCATTTCTTTCGTTCACCCTGTTTCATCTCTCTTTGCTGTTGAGCTATCTGTTCACCACATTGTTTTAATGGGCAGGAAGCACAAATGCAATCTGGGTTTTCTCAATCTTTTTTTCTCCCCCCCCCTTGGTCTCAACTGAGTCTGGGAGGTAATCAGAAATCTATTTATGCTGTCCAGTGAACTCAGGAGCAATTGGGATTTTCATCTCTATGCCAGTGATTCATTAACCCAATCAACAGGACTGCTGGAAACAGGATTGTTTCCAGGCTCAAGTTGGCAGGAAATGAGAGAGCAGAGGTTGTGTTTGTATGTTTCAGTCCTTTGTGTGTGTTCAGTAGTCCAACAGTTCCTTCTCCTTCAATTCACTGTATTTAGTCCCTGCTTCTATCTCATTGTTTCATATTTGTTGACTTCTGTCTTTCTTTCTTCTTGCACTCTGGTTATGCCCTATGTGATATAAATGTGCCCCCCCCTTGCACGTGATGCTCTGAATGTTGGTTCCAGGTCTGAGAAAGAAGAACCTGTCTCCTGGTGCTGTGGAGACGGAGGTGCGTGGCATCTCTGGAGTTGACTTGTTTGGTGCCTCAGATGCGGTCGTCAAACATGTCCTTGAGGTGAGCAGCAACTTCTGTTATTTTGATTAGCTTGAGAAGTTTTAGCTGTTTAAGTGAACCAGGTATTTTGAAAGATAAGTAAATAAAAAAATTATATTCTGCTCAAGTTGGAACCTTTTTTTTTTTTTTTTTTTTTTAATTAATTTGTGCTCTTGAATTATTAGGAATGAACGTCTGTATCCATCCTTTTCTCTGATAGACCACAGACAGTGAAGTGAACATTGTAAAAAGATTATCCAAATGGTCACTGATTTGTCCTGATACTGGAAAATAGCATGAACTTTGTTTGATTTAAATCGTATCATGCTGTTCTGTGCACTTGAGAATCCTGAATTGTATTAGTTACATGTCCAGCCTGAGGAAATGAAATTACATATCCTGGTCTGGATTTTCACATCAGTAACACAAGTTGAATGCAACATAAAAATAAAAAAATAAAAAATATCAAGGAGACACAGTCTCTGTTTTCATCTTGTATTGTCAGTCTCATGGTGAAGGTGAAAGGGGATAAAAACTTCAGCAACTTCACAGAGCATTCAGAAGCTGTTCATTGCTTACACAGATGATAGATTTTTGTTTGTGTGACTTGAGGTTGTGTATCTGTACCCAGGGTCATGACCGAGGGGTCAATTGGGCAGCCTTCCACCCCAGCATGCCTCTCATCGTGTCTGGAGCTGATGACAGGCAGGTCAAAATCTGGAGAATGAACGGTGAGTTGGGATCCACAAGACTGATTCTGCCCTGTAATACTCAAATACCACGATATTTTGTCAAATAAAAGAAGGGACTGCCATGGATCAGGAACACTTGATAAGCAAACCTTTTTTCTTTTCAATGTATCTTTCTTGCTCTGGCCAGAGTCAAAGGCATGGGAGCTGGATACGTGCCGCGGTCACTACAACAACGTGTCCTGTGCCGTCTTCCACCCACGTCAGGAGCTCATCCTGTCCAACTCTGAGGACAAGAGCATCCGGGTGTGGGATATGTCCAAGAGGACTGGAGTGCAGACCTTCCGTCGGGACCATGACCGCTTCTGGGTGTTGGGGGCTCACCCAAACCTCAACCTGTTTGCGGCTGGTGAGTGATGACTCTGCATCTGAAAACGTTAGACAAGATAAGAAACTTGGTATCTTGTTGCCCCATTTGGAGTGTTAATGAACATTAAAACCAGTGTTCAATAACTTTTTTTTTTAAAACAGGAAAAATTATGAAATTTACATTGAAGATTCAAAGATTTCTTTCTTATGATATCTGACTGAAAGAAGTCACTGATCAAATCAATTCAAATCAAATAAATTTTTTTTTTGTATAAAGTCAAATCATAACAAAGTTACATCGAGGCACTTTACACATAGGAACAGCATTTAAAAAAAAAAACAAAAAAAACATGACCCATTTGTGAATATTCACTCATAGATTGTCTGTGTATCCTTTAGGTCACGACAGTGGCATGATTGTCTTCAAGCTCGAGCGTGAGCGTCCCGCTTACGCCGTTCATGGAAACATGCTGTACTATGTCAAAGACCGCTTCCTCCGCCAGCTGGACTTCAACAGCAGCAAGGACACTGCCGTCATGCAGCTGCGCAGGTAGCTACGTCGTAATGGTTGCATCATCTTACCTGTTATTCTGAACAGTTGATATGAGAGCTTGTAATGTAATATTTCATATATGATCTTGTTCCAGTGGGTCTAAGTTCCCAGTGTTCAGCATGTCTTACAACCCTGCTGAGAATGCAGTCCTGCTCTGCACTGTAAGTAACTCTCCATTACTAATCTCTCACTGTATATTGAGCCATTTCTTTATACTTTTGTGTGTGTTTCATGTAATGCTCTGTTGCTCCTGCAGAGGGCGACCAACCTGGAGAACAGCACCTATGACCTCTACTCCATTCCCAAAGAAAGTGACTCTCAGAACCCGGATGGTACTGAATTCACAAATGTTCAGCTTTTTTTTTTTCCCCCCTCAGTTTGTGCATTTTGAGATGTTTATTAAATTCCAAGTTGAATTTTTTACTGCACTTAAACTAACACAGATTCTGTCTTGTCTCAGCACCTGAAGGGAAGAGGTCCTCAGGTCTGACTGCAGTCTGGGTGGCCAGGAACAGATTTGCTGTTCTGGATCGAATGCACTCTGTAAGTTCATTTGTAGATTTATAAAGTAGAGAAATATGTTGAAAAAGAACAGAGATGCATCTTAACCAGGATTTCAACATGAAAAATTAGAAGGGTCTAGATGAAAGAATTAAGAGTAAAAAGTATTTGACTTTTTTTGTGTGTCTCTGTGTTTGTTTCCATTTCCTAAAATACATTACAGTTTATTTCATTCTAAGCGTTATATAGATAAAAGTTGTTTTTTTTTTAAGTTAATATTAGGTAGAATGAAAGATCATGTAAGCTACGGCAGACCAACTTCTCAAAAATTGTTGCCATCTCCTTAACAGCTGCTGATTAAGAACTTGAAGAATGAAATAGTGAAGAAAGTTCAGGTGCCGAGCTGTGAGGAAATCTTCTACGCAGGCACAGGCTCGCTGCTGCTGCGCGACGCTGACGGTGTCACACTCTTCGACGTTCAGCAGAAACGCTCTCTGGCCACCGTCAAGATCGCCAAGGTCAAGTACGTGGTCTGGAGCGCTGACACCAGCCACGTGGCTCTGCTGGCTAAACATGGTGAGTAAATTAGATTAATATCTGGCAGCCCACTATCGAGTGTCTTGTGCTGTTTGGACAGACAAGCAGGGAGGGACAGTTTGATCTCACCCAAGGTGCATCACAATGTTTGGATTTTCTCAACAGACCAAATAAAGCTCAGATCTGACACTGACATAGATTCTGTAAAAAAAAAAGAAAAAAAAGACTAACTCTCCCCTGTCTCTCGTCATCATCCTGCAGCCATCATGATCTGCAACCGTAAGCTGGAGAGCCTTTGCAACATTCACGAGAACATCCGAGTAAAGAGTGGAGCCTGGGACGAGAGCGGAGTGTTCATCTACACCACCTCCAACCACATCAAATACGCCCTCACCTCTGGGTATGTGCCTGCTGAGAAATCCTTAATCACACAATGTAAAACACATGACCCTGTTATCAGACATTTATCAAACTGTCTCAACACTTGCCTCTAGTTTAAGTACTTAAGTAGAACAGAGTAAGATCTGACACAGCTGATGAAAGGTGGTTGTCAAACATCTTCCAGCAAAGGGCTGGTCCTGACCTCATTTCAAGGTCAAGCAACATGAGCCAAGAATGCTTATTTGGAAGTATGTCAAACAAATGTGTTTGTGCTTAAGTTTTTCCTCAACACAAAGGATTGACCTACTTTTTCTTTGGCAGAAGTGTTTGCAATATTAAATTTTTTGCCGGTTATTGTAGGTTTAGCAGCACACCGGTGGCCATACACTTTTATTAATTCATAACTTTTTTTTCTGGATTTGGAATCTCTGACAAGAAAACCTGTGAAAAAGCCAGTATGCCATTCCCATCTTTTTGAGAAATAGTGGGTATGTTTTGTTTTGGGGTTTTTTTTTTCCTAACATGATACTTTTGTTGTCTTTTGCAGTGATCACGGCATCATCAGGACCCTGGACTTGCCCATCTATGTGACCCGTGTGAGAGGCAACAGTGTTTACTGCCTTGACAGGGAGTGCAGGCCACGTGTGCTCACCATCGACCCCACAGAGTACCGCTTCAAACTGGCCCTGGTCAACCGCAAATACGATGAGGTTGGTCTGTGATTACTGATGTTCATATAAGCGGATTATTGTCAAGTTCTGTGTCTGCGTCTTGGAAATAGTGTATTTTATGGAGAAGTGTGAAGGAATTTGAATTCCAATGATGCCTCTCTAATCCTAAACTTTGTACCGGCCATGATTTTTGTTTCCACACGTTCATTCCTGTTTTTATGGTTGTCTCTTCCAGGTGCTCCACATGGTGCGTAACGCCAAGTTAGTGGGCCAGTCTATCATTGCCTACCTACAGAAGAAGGGCTACCCTGAGGTGGCGCTGCACTTTGTCAAAGATGAGAAGACACGCTTCAGTCTGGCTTTGGAGTGTGGAAACATTGAGGTGGGTTGCTGTCAAACAAATGGAATAATTAGGTCAAAGTTGCTAATTTTCCATTGAATAATACTCAATAATCTTTTTTTTTTCTTTCTTTTCTATACATCAACATAAATATTTGATCAACATCAATCTGTACAAGCCAAAATTTGTAGCCAAAAATGTATATTGTTCTGTTTCCTCTTTTTTTTTTTTGCATGAGACAGAGATATAAAAACACTTTTTTTCATTATTTCTTCTACTCCATACATCCAGGTGGCACTGGAGGCAGCCAAAGCCCTGGATGAGCGCAGCTGCTGGGAACGTCTGGGCGAGGCAGCGCTTCTGCAGGGTCACCACCAGGTTGTGGAAATGTGCTACCAGAGGACCAAAAACTTTGACAAGCTCACCTTCCTGTACCTCATCACCGGCAACCTGGCCAAGCTGCGCAAGATGATGAAGATTGGTGAGTGGCGTAGACTTTAGTAAAGTATTAGTTGTGTTTTTAATTATGTAAATGATATGGTGTGATGTTGTTGATTATCTTAGAGTGTGTTTAATGTCTTTTCCATGTGTAGCTGAGATCAGGAAAGACATGAGCGGTCATTACCAGGCAGCTCTCTACCTGGGAGACGTCACCGAGAGGGTCCGCATCTTGAAGAACTGTGGACAGAGTGAGTTTAAAATCATTAAAAATTAATAGTTAGGCTTAATAACATTTCATTTCTTTTAAGTTGTTTACTTGGGAATAGAAGGCCAGCCCTTGTAACTGTTTGTGTGCATATTTGCAGAGTCTCTGGCTTACCTGACTGCAGCCACCCATGGGCTGGATGAAGAGGCAGAGGCACTAAAAGAGACTTTTGACCCAGAAAAGGAGACAGTGAGTTAAAAAAGACAAGCTCTGTCCCTCCATACATATAATATGGACAGGCAGGCTATGCTATCTTTAACAGAAAAAGTGCATTTTCATTGTAGCTCTCACAACAAAATCACTCTTACGTTATTTTAAAAGTACAGTCTGATAATAATGGTTGATCTTATTTTTAGGTGCCAGAGGTCGATCCAAATGCACAGTTGCTGCAGCCTCCTCCACCCATCAACCCTCTGGACACCAACTGGCCTCTACTCACTGTCTCAAAGGGCTTCTTCGAGGGAGCCATTGCGGCGAAAGGTGAGTAATCAGCGTTAACACATTGCAGATGCACATATACGTCACGTATATATTTAGAATACATGTATATGCCGAGTCCATGTTCTTGTAAATAACAGCCACTGGTCAGCTGTGACAAGTTTCAGTTAACTAGTTAATTAATATTAACCAGTGAGAAGTGTTTTCAATTTTTACAAAGTGCTGAAGGTCAAAACTGAAATGAAATAATTTGTGGAAATTTGTAGCCAGAGTGAGAATAGTAGTTGTTTTTTTTTTTTTTCTTCCTCTTGTAGGGAAGGCAGGTCAGATGGCTGCTGATCTGGACATGGATGCTCCAGGAGGTGAGGGCTGGGGAGACGATGCTGAGCTTCAGCTGGATGAAGGTAAATTAAATTTAAAAGGATTTTAAATTGACCCCTTTAGTTTGTAGTCATGGCCACATTGTCAGTACTGCTGTGTTTCATAACTATCACTAATTAACAACTTTTCTGTCTCTCAGATGGCTTCATGGATGCCCAGGAAGGATTAGGGGATGAAGGAGTTGGGAGAGAGGAAGGTGGAGGCTGGGAGGTGGAGGAGGACCTGGACCTTCCACCAGAGCTGGTGAGAAAGAGTTGCATGTTTACAAATCCTTCCAGAACTGTTTTTCTTTCTCCAGTGTAGCTCACTGTTGTTGATTATAAAAGTTGAACTGACTCTTTACAACATATTTGCATTGTTTCTAACCATCAGGACTTACCAGCTGGTGCAGGTGGAGGAGTAGAAGACGGCTTCTTCGTCCCACCAACCAAGGGCATGAGTCCGACCCAGATGTGGTGCAACAACTCCCAGCTGCCAGTGGACCACATCCTGGCCGGCTCCTTCGAAACAGCCATGAGAGTATGTTACCAATGTGATATCATTTTATGTAGTGTTTTTTTTTTTTTCTTGATCAAGCAATATGTGTAAAATTGTGCCTGAAATTGTGGCCAAGCATATATTTGATATATTTGTTTATATTTATATGTACACATTATCCTGACATTTACTGTGTCTTTATCTCTCCCGCAGCTGCTGCACGACCAGGTGGGGGTTGTGAACTTTGGCCCATACAAGTCGCTGTTCATGCAGACATTGTCTAGAGGACGTACCTGCTATCTGGGGCTGCCTTCGCTGCCCTGCCTGCGTAGTCACCCCCAGAGGAACTGGAAGGTACAGCTGCTTTTGGCAACAACACACATTGTCCAGTTTTCTTTAATACATCAGGTGTTTTTGAGGTGTTTGGTTTCCAGTAAAATTTTAAAATGACATGTTTCTTACATCCTGTCCACCATTTTTTTTCTGTGAATCTAATATGAAAATTCTAAAAAATTATTTATTCTTTTTAGGACTGTGGGGTGAAGCAGGGCCTACCTGCTGTGGGCCTGCGCCTCTCTGACCTCATCTCCCGCCTCCAGCAATGCTACCAGCTGACCACTAGCGGACGGTTTGAGGAAGCTGTTGAGCGCTTTAGAGCCATCCTGCTTTCTGTCCCTCTGCTGGTGGTTGATAACAAACAGGAGATTGCAGAGGTGAGCATCAAAACAACTTTAAATTTCATCTCATCTAGCCTAGTAAAAACTGCAATACACCTATAGACACTTTGAAATGTTCATGAAACAATCTTGGGTCACCTTTGCAACTTTCAGGCTCAGCAGCTGATCACAATCTGCAGAGAGTACATAGTGGGTCTGTCCATGGAGACCGAGAGGAAGAAGCTGCCTAAAGACACACTGGACCAGCAGAAGAGGCTGTGTGAGGTAAAGATCTTTACTAAAGGTACACCTTATTAATTGATTGTGATACTTTTGTTTAATTCCCAACCATAACTTTTGTGTGTGTGTTTTGTTTTTGTTTTTTTTTTCTTGCAGATGGCTGCTTATTTCACTCACTGTAATCTCCAGCCAGTCCACATGGTGCTTGTGTTGCGCACAGCCCTGAATCTCTTCTTCAAGCTGCGTAACTTCAAGACAGCTGCAGGCTTCGCCCGACGCCTGTTGGAGCTGGGACCGAAGCCAGATGTTGCACAGCAGGTCGGTTGTGCGACATCCAGACAATCGATGAATTGGGAATTTTATTGATATTAAAGTTTCCATCCTTAAATGGATATTTTATAATCCTGCTTTCTTGTATCTTTTTGAAAATTTAAATCTCTCCTTGCCATTCAGACCCGCAAGATTCTGGCTGCTTGTGAGAAGACCTTGACAGATGCCCACCAGCTGAACTACGACCCCCACAATCCATTTGACCTGTGCGCTGCGTCTTTTGTGCCCCTGTACCGTGGACGCCCCGTTGAGAAATGCCCTCTGTCTGGAGCCTGCTACAGTCCTCCATACAAAGGCCAGATCTGCAGGGTCACACAGGTACGTCCTGACAGATGAAGGACCGGTCTCAAATATTAACAATATTAACAGCAGAGGCAGCGACAAATGTTATTAATTAACTTAACCAGAAGATGAGAGCTTTTACCCAGTGTCTTCTTTGTCTACATCTGCAAAGTCTAATGTAATCTAACAACAGCTCTGCCATTAAGTCTACTTTCGAGGAAGAAACACCTCAATTTAATGTAGTACTTAAATTGTGAGGCTTCCTTCTGGTTGGGAATACATAAAGATAACAAAAATCCAAATAGCTGATCTGCTCTTAGTAAAGGTTTTATTCACTGTTTCTCCCTCATAACCATTGACCTTTTAATTTCACCTTATTTTCTAGGTGACAGAGATCGGTAAGGATGTGATCGGTCTGCGTGTGAGTCCACTTCAGTTCCGTTAAGAGAGCGTGAAGAAGAAAATGTTCAGCGGAACACATCCACACTTTCTCTATAGAAATAATACAGTTATTGACATGAAAAACTAAAGCAGAGATATATATATGTTTGTTCACTGTGATGTGAAACCTCTAAAATCCTTTCAGCAATCTATCCTTAAAAGGAAAAAAAAAAGCTTTTTCTTGTAACTGTTGCCGCATGATGTCTGCGTTGTGGCTTTATTCAAACTGTATGCCTCACTTTTGTCTCTTTTCTGACTTGTATGAGATGAATAACTCAACGAGAAGCTGCTGTCTATCTGTGGAGGAAAATAAAATTAAAATCTGATCATGAACGGAAATGCTGTGTAGGTGTGTGTTTCTGTGGTGTTTTTCATGTGTCATTGGCATTCTAAGATGTGTGACATTGTGGTTAATTTGTGACAAATATATAAAGTAAAAATTGAAGCGTGTTACAGTGAGTAGTGTCATCCTTTGGTTTGCTGCTTTTTCTATGTAATAAAACAATAAGGTGAAGTGTTGGAGGTAGATAAATGAACTCTCCATTGATACACATGCTTGACCTACTTTAATCTAATTTTAAATACTTTTTTACTTTTTAAATACTGAAGTTTTTTACTTTTAAATACTGAAAAAAAATACAAACCCGTATCAGAGACCAAAATTTCACCACAGACCAAAAACCGACTCCGGTCCTCTTTTTTTTTTTTTTTTTCTGAGGCGGAACCAAGTAGCGGAACCCGGAAGTTTCCGAAGTCAACACTTCCTGTTGTGTTCTTTAGCTTTTCAAACCAGGAAGATGGATCTGCTCTCGAACAAATGGATTATTCATTTACTGTTTAGTCTGTTTTTCCTCGGTAGGTTGTGTTTGGACGCTGTCGGGTGTGTGTGGTCGCCCGTTTTGTCAACAAGCAGACAGCTTTTTTGAGTGTTTGTTCGTTTCGCTTGTCGGACTTTCTTTGTGCTCGGAGTTAGCTCGATTGCTAACAGGCTAGCTCTGGTCGGCTTTAATCTCCACTACTGCTTTTTGTTTTATTCAAGCTTTTCACAATGGACTTCAGTGTTGTCACGGTCATTAACACTTTTCCATTAACTCTGGCGTTAAGAAATGCTCGTAATCCTCTTTTCGGTGACTTTTCACTGTTTGTTCCCTTTTAAAATTAAACCCAGCATCAGCGTGACTGCTCGTGATTTTCCTGCTGCGGCCGCCCGGAGCTAAAAGGATTAAAATATCTGAACCTCACTCTCAGTTTGTGTTTTTATAGTTTTCCTTCAGCTTCAGATGACACATAATAGTAGCTGAGCCGCCACAGCATCAATTTATTGTAATTAAATTGGCTTAAATATTCAGATCTATCATGTTTTTCTGTGTGCTTTAGTGGAAATGACGCACACAGAGGATGGAAGTAAGTTGATTTAACATCTAGAAAGTTGTCTGTCCATAGAAGACAAATTTATCCCGTGAATAATGTTAATTTATTTATATGTGGTTCTGTAAAACTGTAACTGCAATACTTGAGCAAAGTATTCAAGAAACAGTGATGGAAGATCCTGACTGAAGAAAACATAACAAAAAGTAAAATTACTTGTTCAAAATTAGATTTTCAGAGAGGTATGTTTTATTTGTATTATTGGTACTGATTCTTTAACATGTAAGCGTCAGTTTAATGTTGCCACTTGCACCTTGCAATGTGTTGTATGTTTTGTTGATAAAAATCTTTATAAATAAAACAGATTTCACAGATGTGAGTGATAAAAGATATCATGAGGTTTTGTAAACAGTCTTTGTCCCTGCATTTCTGGAGATATGCCCCAAACAGCTCTCCTTGTGCAGGAGTTTCAGTGCTTTTCTCCTTTTCATTCTTGCAGGTGTCAGCTGTAATTCAGTGGGAAAGAAGATTTATGTGGACCTCAATAACACTGTCCCATGTGTGCGACTGCTCAATGCAACACATCAAATAGGCTGCCAATGTGAGTAAAGTGATGCTTTGTGTTCAAAAAGAGCCTTACAAATTACTTGTTGCAGTGTATTAAATGTGCAGAGTCCTTTGAACGGCTTTCTTTCACTTATTGTTTGTCGAAAAAATTTAACAACACAATTTACTAAGAGCTAAAAAAATGTTTAAATCATTTTCTTTGTGGTTGGAAGATGCACATTTTATTTTGAGGTTATGAAGGTTAGAAGCACGTTCAAAAGAATGTTAACAGCCACAAGATGCAGATAAAAAGAGGCACTGTCTGCAACAATTATGTGCTTATTAAAGACTAAGAATAAAGTGTAAACTGCAGTCATGAAAAAAAGCCAAAGCGGCAGCGATTCGGTGTCTGTTGCATGAAAACGTTTCGCCTCAGAGGTTTCACTGTAATGGAGATGGCCACTCACAGACAGGCAGAACAGTTTGATTTGATAAAGCTGTTTAACCCCATGTTACAAACGCTCATGTTTTATGTCCTCTTTCTGATTTCAGCCTCTTTGTCAGGAAATGTGGGTGTCCTCCATGTGCTGGAGTCTGAGGAAAACCTGGACTGGGTCCTGCTCTCTGGTCCCAACCCTCCTTATATGGTTATTCTGGAGTCTTCACTGTTTACTAGGTACACTTCATCTATCTTTCTATCTATCCTGCAGAGGGAGCACCCACTGTTGTTCATGATGGCATTTAATCTTGATGTCCATCTACTGGGACACACTGACTGACTCAGACTGATGACTTGAAGAGTTAAAATGTATATTTGACTATTTGTTGTCATGTAAGAATTAATAAAGAATAGTGAATGTATGAGATAGTAGTCAAAGTCAGTGATCCCTAGCTTTTCTTTTCATTATTGAAACTCTTTTCTATTTATTGAATCAAAGTTATCCCATGAAGACATGGGAGTAAAACCTGCAAGCAGTCAGTTACTTTAATGTGCAGAAGATTTGTTTAATCCTGCACGTCTGACCCCAAGGACAGAAACATGAACCGCTCATTCAACCCGTGTCTGACTTGTATTTGTACTTGTCTCGTCTTGGCCACCCTGCGCCGACCGTCTGCCCGTCAGATCCATCATGATGAAGCTGAAGAACGGCTCCAGCAGGGTGGCAGGCGTCGCTTTTGTGGTGCCGAACTCAAACCCAACCGGTGGCTTCTCTCCACACACCTCCTGTCCCAACGAGAACTCAGGTGGGTGTGGGCTGGCAAGCTGCGACTTGTCCGTCGTTATAATATGAGTTTCAGGAATAAATTTTAGTTTTATGATCCTCAGACAGTTCACAGGCTGTAGTAAGGACGTTATGTGGATCATTTTGATTTGTCTCAATGTCAAGTTAATCCTTTTTGTCCTCTAAGGAAAGATTTAATGTCTAATTATTTTCTGTTCATTACACAGATGAAAGACATTTTTACAGCCTTTAGTCGAAAATACAAGACATGACTAAAAGTCAAATCTTATTTTCTGTATCAAAAAATAAAAGTAGTGATTACTCTATTTGAGAGTTTTTCTCGTCCCCGTTTTATAATATTAGCAGAATAACAGTGTATCATATTTTATAAAGCCATTAGTATTTTATCAAATCTTATTTAACTGAGCATTATATGACATTTACTCATCTGTCAGACGCTTTTATCCAAAGCCACTTACAGATGTAAGCAAAACTTCAGTGCAATAGAAGCCTCTCTCTTTAGCTTTGGTTTTAAATCCAAGTTTCAGGTGTGACCGTAATTTGTATATTTTCCAGATTTGTCTCAGGCACACAACACACTGACTTTAAAAGGGCAAGCTTCATGTGTTTTTATTGTTTTATTCATGTGTATGACATTGATACCTGTAAACTTATGTTGCGCTGATACTGATCAGGTGAAAAGTAAATAATTAACCAGGAGGAATATAACTTTAAATTTGATGTTGATGTTTTCTGCCAGGTGTTTATACAGAGGGATACGATCCTGCCTTGGCCAACTGTAACAAGACCGTGTGGAACCCTCTGGGAAACGGATTATCCTACGAGGACTTCGACTTCCCCATCTTCTCTCTCAAGGACGACAATGACACCGAGGTCATACGACAGGTAAACACGACAACAGATATTTTTCTTGTTAATCATTTTTTCTTTCTTGTCTCTCCACAAAATGTCTGTCTGATAGTTTTCCAGCTGCCTTTGGTGTTAGATGTCATTTACAGAAGCAGTAAAATCTGATTTAAACTTGTTTCAGGATTAGGAATGATGCCACAGGAGCATTCAGACAATCCTCTTGTAGGACGTGTTGAAGCACATTATGTAGAGATGATTTATCAGCGCCCACACATCATTTGCTTCTTCTCCACCACTGGTGTGACCCAAAAAAAACCCCAGATCATATTACATAGCTTTCACATGTCCTCCTTTGAAGTGATGCAAGTGTGGCAATAGCTCCTTTTCCTCAGTGGGCGTTATGTTTTTCACAGCTTGAGTGGCTCATTTAAAGTTCTTAATATTGGTTTGACTGCTGTTTTTACTCATGTTATGGTTTACTTGTCTGCTATTTATTCTAGAAACTATTCAAGATTCACTGGAATATTCTACATTTTTAAAGGTTTCTCTGAATGTGACAACAAACCCGCACAGAAAGAGTTTTCATGTTTGTTTGCATTTCTTTATTCACAGTGCTACTTAGTCCATAACCGCCCTGTGAACGGCAGCATGCCTCGGTACCCGCTGTGTGCTATGCAGCTCTTCTCCCATATGTCAGCCGTCACAAACACGCCTACCTGCATGAGAAGAAATGACATTAACTTCAGCATCAGCCCAGGTATTTCCACAACATGCAGGAACGTGGAACATAAGCAGAAGTATATTATTATATATGACCAACTGCCAGAAGAGATTTTAGGAAAATGTAAAGAAGTAGTTAACTGTAATTGATGTAAATATTTGTTTTTCTTTATTCTGTGTTTTGTTTTTTTAGAGTATGTGTGTGACCCGTTGGGTGACAGTAATGTCTGGGGCTCCAGCAGGCCCCTCAACAACACGGCCAAGGGCCACAAAATGTGGGAGAGTGTGGTCATCGCTGCAGCCAGGGTGAGTGGTTGGAGAGGGTCGACCTCCTGGCATTAAGCAAAAGTGAAACAGACCCAGAGCAGTATGTCACCACATATAATATCTGTCCCTTGTTTATGTGTAGATGCTCATGTGTAAGTTTATCAAAAGCCTTAAAATGTCTGTCTCCAGTATTTGCAGAAATTTCACTCAAGATAAGCCAGATTTTAATGGCTATTTTCAAGGTTTTCTGACATGTTGATGAGTCAGTTTATTCAGAATATAACCAGCAGCTTAGTTATCAGTGACAATACTCGTTGGTTGCTGAATACACTAAACTGGATTACAAGTAAACTAAATCATCTACATGTGTGCAATTTGATTAACGGACTGATGCCAACAGGCCTAGACAGGTAGAACTTACCTAGATCACATCTCCTCCCCTCTCTTCCTCTCTGTAGTTGGACAGCAGGTCCTTCTTCTCCAACGTCGCTCCCGGAACAGAGAGCGCTGTGTCGGGGTTTGTCACCCTGCTGGCGGCCGCTCACGCCCTGCGGAACGCCACCCAGGAGGCCCAGCCCAACCGCACCATCCTTTACGCCTTCTTCCAAGGGGTCGGTTGTGTGCTCCATGACAAACAGGCTGCATTTGATTTAGTTTGGGGCGCCTCACCAACTTTACTCATGTTTTGCTGTTTAACTGTTTGACCCCAGGAAGCCTTCGACTACATCGGCAGTTCCAGGATGGTGTACGACATGGACAAAAACCAGTTCCCATTGGATATGGACAACATACACTCAGTGCTGGAGATTGGACAGGTGTGTGTTGTCGACCGGGTTTAAGGGAATACTTTAACGTAACAAATGTAAGGGCATTCTTTCTACTTTGCTCACATGATCCCTTAGTTTTGATACAAACACTAGATTGACTAAGACTTTACTTAAATAAATAAGATTAAATACAAACACTGACAATGCTTGTATCGTTCTTTTACTACTCTGTGAGCTGTACGTGTTATTGTGAATTTACTTTCTAATTGTAGGTGGGACTTCGTTCTGACTCCAAACTGTGGCTTCACACTGACCCTGTGTCTCGGAGGAATGCCACTGTCAATAAAGAGGTTTGTATCTGTGCATGTTGTTCTTTCTGGTTTTCTCCTGGATAAAACAGGAATTTATATAGATAAATTATAGAGTAATAATAATAATGGTGAGGGAGGATAGATGAAAATTAAATTAAATTAAATTAAATACCTGGATATGAAAGAGGAAACTAAAATATCAGCATACGTTCTGTCCAAGACATCACCGGTCATTTTCCTCTCTGTTGTTGCTTCAGGTGGAGGAGCTCATTGGAAACTTGCACTTGGCTACCAGAGAACTAAACATCTCAGCAGAAGAGCCCAGTGTCTCTCAGCCGCTACCGCCCTCGTCTTTCCAGCGTTTCCTGCTAAAGCGGCCGATCCCTGGTGTTGTCCTCGAGGATCATCAAACGGAGTACACCAACAGGTGAATCAGAGGTTCTTGAGCTGCAGAGCTACACGCCAAAAAAACAACTCCTTCTGAAAGCAAGATCTCTAATCCTCCGTGTTTTTGTTCTTTGTGTAGGTTCTATGAGAGTATGTTTGATAATAGAGAATACCTGAACATAACTTATCCACCAAATCTGACGCCAGAGGAGCAGCTGGAGTTCGTCACAGATACTGCGAAGGTATTCCTGCCAATCACCATTTATTAATGTCACATCAGCTCCACAAAGCCAACCCTTTAGCTTTCCTTTGAACAGGTATCATTTCCACGCGAAAGATGTTTGACTGAACTCGTCTTGGCTTTGATATCATCATGACCCATTTTACACCAGAGTACATGAACGCATCACACAGCCAGCCCTGATATTGGGGCTTGCAGAGTTAATTGAATTACACTGTGAGAACATTGTTGTATATTTTTAGCACCAGAGGAGATAAAAAACGGCCACAAAATCAAACCCTCGAGACCTAAAAGATCAAACCCCCCAAAAAATTACATGATTGTTTCTATATTTTTTCTCTGCATAAGAAATATAAACAACCATTTTTACTGAAATTGAAAATCACAATATCAGTAATTGCAAAAGGATTTTATTTTTGCTTGCAATTTTGTGGAGCAGGACCACTGCGATCCAGGTTATCTAAAATAATCCAGTTTAAATATTTATTTATCCCTCAAAATCTTTGAAATGTCTTTGTGATGCTCATATTCATACTTACTACAGATAATGTTGAGCAGTCATGATAAATGTTTTCCTCGTTTTCAGGCTCTGACTGAAGTTGCCACAATGGTTGGTCGAGCTCTGTACAAACAGGCAGGAGGAGAAGAATCACAGCTGAAAAACATCAACGCCGACAGTCAGATAGTAAGATTGGTTTAAATTATTTGTTGAGTAAAGAATTGCTTTTCAAGCTTTTTTTTTTTTTTCTTTGACTGACCTCAACCTGAAAAGTGTTTCTGTGTGTTGTCTGTCTGTTTACAAGGTTAAAAAAACTGAAGGCGAAAAAACGGGGAAACATTTTTACACCTCAAAGAGTCTTAAAAATATTTTTTTGCTGACTTGTGAAAATTTACGTTGCAGGTGATTAAGGTAGTTCAGTATTGTTTAAACAAAGACATAATTTTTTTATTTCCTGTTGTGGTCGTCGTAATTGTGAAGTTTCTTTTACAATTTAAAAAAACACATTCTACTTTTCTGACATTGATGCATTTGCATAATTTTGTGTTTGTTCAGCTCATTTATGATTTATTTTTTGATTACTTTAATTCTTTTCCTCCTTACAGTCATTTGGAACATGTTTTAAACAAATTGTCATCACCTAAATAAAGAAAGATTTTATTTGTTCTTTCCTCTGACGATTTTTTAGAGTGAATGTTTTCTCCCACAGAAGTGACAACAAAGTTCTATCTTTCTTTTCTCTCAGGTCACCCAGATGCTTTACAGTTTCCTTGTTCAGTCAAATAACTCCTGGTTCCAGCAAATAATCTCCCCAGATTCTATCGGTCATCTAAGTAAGTTGTGATTAAAAAAAATGTTTCTAAATGAATAAAAACTGTTGGAAATCTCTTCATATTTAAAAATGGTTTATATATAATCAAATATAAGATGCTGATGGGGAAATTATTTAAGTTCTTGTTTTACTTTGTTAAACTTACCTTCAATCATTATACAAGTGAGGAAAATCAAAATTAGACAGAACTTAATGTCTTCTTTCTGTTTTCTGTCTCCCAGACAATCGACCCCTAAACCTCTATGTCGGTGTGTACCTGCAGGCCAGCGAACCGACTGCCCTGGTCCATCATCTGCTGGCCAACCTGACCGGCAGCGTCCTCAACATCACCCAGGAAAACTGCAACAACCAGAGGGAGAATGAGGAGGACAAAGAAAGCAAACACGTAGGACACGCAGCCGTCTTCCTGTTACTGGTTCACCATGATCACGTTTCATTTTCTTTTAGTCTGAGAGAAATTTTATTACCATGTAAAAAATGAAGTGCAAAAATTGAAAGGTCTGAGATCACATCTCATGTACAAGGAAGGATGTTAAAAATACAGGAAAGGCACAATAATGAAAGGAAATAGAGCAAAACTGACAACAAATCATTTTCATTAATTAATTTTGTTCTCACGATCAAATATTTCAATTCATTATTTTCTCACTTTATTGGATAATTATTTATCTTCAAGATGATATTCGGGTTACTGTCATTTAAGCCAAAGAGAAGACACAGATCTTAACATTGGACTCATTAAAACCAGTAAATATTTTGTATTCTTGTTTGAAAAAGGATTTAAAGGGTCGATAATTTTGAATCAGAAAGTTATAGTTGCAGCTGAACTTTCCTGGTTTATTTTTAATGTACTTAAGCTTGAGCTCTGCCCTCGCTGGGTATTAAGTTGGAGCTGGCACATGCTCCTCCTTTTCTAAAGAAATAAAGACATAATGACTTATTTGCTCTTTCTGACTCCTCCCACAGATGTATTACTACATTTGGGCTCAGGGGGCGGCGCCTCCCAACAGCACGGAGAGACGGGGCTTCTGTGTCCGCTCCACCTCTCGTGTCTTCAGAGCCTTGTCCCCGGCCTTCGAGGAGCACAACTTCACCACCAAAGCTTACTCCACGTGGACGGAGTCCAGGTGGAAGTCCATCAGAGGACGCATATTCCTGGTGGCCAGTCATGAACTGGAGGTAAACCTTCCCTTCGCTCCAAAACCCCAATCCATCCACATCCAAATAGATGTTTTGTGTTTACTGACCCTGAGAGGTCTAAAAATACTGCAGCTTTAAAGTATAAAAACATACACTTAACTTGAACTTGAAATGAAATGGAACATTAATAATGAGCCTTTCTTCCTCCTGCAGATGTTGACGTTGGGTGTGGGCATCGGCGTGCTGCTGACGTCCCTCCTCCTGACATACTTCATCAGCTCAAAGGCCGACATACTCTTCAGCTCGGGGAGGGAACCCACCAACGCCACGTACTGATCCAGGCGGTGGCGACGTAGGCTCACGACCACTACTAGAACTAATTCTACAACCAATACTACTACCCGAACCCGACTCAGACCAGTGACACCACCAGTAGGTACACAGACGGGATAGGTTCAGCAGCAAAGGGTGGGCAGGTGGGGGCTTTATTAGACGACGACGATGACGACTCTGCGTTTACGGACTCACTCAGGTGAGGCGTGACATGACGACTGGACCGGACTGGATCGGCCTGGATGGATCTGGACTCATCAGGGCCAGAAAACACTGGTCAGGCACCGGAGGATTCCTTTTTATTGTCGAAGAATGTTTTTGTTTATTGGATAGTAATTAATCATTGAGCATTGTTTGGAGTGAGTGCGTGTGATGATGTAAGTGTGACATGTCATCAACTGACTGCGTGATTCAGTGTGTGTGTGTGCGCGTGTGTGTGTGTGTGTGTGTGTGTGTTTGTGTGAGCTCTTTATGAGAATTGCGATCGTGCAATACCGTATCTGTTGTCCTTCATGTAGTTTAACTTATCACTCAGCTCTAACGAGAAACCACTTTATGAGTCAGTGAACAAGTAATAAAATTTAAATTCAATGTTTTTCAAATTCTGGAAATGTCTGATGAGGTTTTCTTTTTTTTTTTTTTTTTTTTTCCTTCCGTTCCCGAGTTTCTGGGAAGGGACAAAATAATTTTAGGAAAATGATCAGAAACATCTATATTGTTCGATCCCAGTTCACGTAGAACTTGTAAACCCACTGCAATGTCACATATTGTGATATTTGTGTGAAGGAAGGAAGGAGGAGTTTCCCAAATCCATAAGAGTCTGAAGTGGCTGAGAAACACTTTGCTTCATATCGATCAGGTCCAGTTCAGAACATCTGCTGTTTTGACACTGAACATGCGCTGGTACTCTGGCTGTGCATCCTCCTCAGTTCGTACCTTTTTCCACAGGGTTTCTTTTAAGTGTAAAAAAAACAAACAAAAAAAAGAAACGTGACGAGAGAATTTTTAATTTTTGTTGATGAGTTAATTTAATGGCTGGAATCACTGACCAATTGTGATGTCTTGATGAAGAAATAAACGTGGCTTCTTTTCCAGCTCTTTCTCTTATTTGGCGATTTGTCTCCAACAGAGTAATCAGCTGCTGAGAGCAGCTGAAGCTCTCATGAACTGGGAAAGCAAATAATGTGACTTTATTAGTCCTACAAACACAGGTCATACTCTTTTGTCCCTTTAATGAACCACTTATATGATTTTCCTCTCTTCACTTTCATCCAACTAATCAGCCTGTTTAGCTCCATTGGACTGTTCCTGACCAGCAGGTCAGGGTCCAATAATCTGAGCAAAAACCCTGCAAGTATTTCATTCACCTAATGACATTTTTAATCAGCTGATTGTGTGGAGAAATACTGTGGAAAGTGACGATTTCTGCTTTTTTCGGCCTTTTTCCATCTATCTTATTGAAACTTTCAGGTCTCTCTGTAATAATATCTCTGACTAATTAGTTTTCTTTAATAACTAAGCAAAAATAGTTTTGAGCTTTTAAAGACATTCAAAGATTCACTTCATTGAAATAGTTGGTCACCATCTGTGTAGACGCATAAAACTGGAAAAATAAAAATTTTAAATGGAGAAAATACAGAGAAATGAGGATGAGAATGTGTTTAGGTTCATTCATAAATTACATACAGGAACTATAAAGAAGAGATAATAAATCAGGTGCAGACAGATGGGCAGTGCTTGTGGCATCTTATAAAGATTATTAGTATTAAATAAATAGTAAATAGAAGCATTTCTAATAAAGTATGTGATGTAAAATCATTGTAAAGTGTAAACCATTAAATTAGTTTTGTGTTTTCTTCATCCCTTGACATGATAACATGAATACTGATGATAATGTAAATTAGAATATTTTTGTTATGCTCATTCTGTGATGTGCCGGAAAAAACAGAAAATTTCTTTAAAAATATCTTTACCCCAACAAAACAGGAGGGAGGAAGACCGTCCTGGTCTTCAGCTGGTGATGGAGGCCAAAAAGACCATCAAGGAGCTGCTGGTCTGCAGTTAGAGGAGACATTTTATACACTTCTTTGGCTTTCTTATAGTCAAACCTTTAACGAGAGAGATTTTAAATCTCTTAAATAAATAACTGATCACATTTCTAAACATTTTTTTTTTTAGTTTTTTTTATTCATGAGGCAAGATAACAATAATTTATTTACTGACAGTCCAGAAAGTGAGACAAATATGAGTGTGGGGGTGAGTGAGTGTCAAAGTGTTGCACCCCCCCCCCCCCCCCCCCCCCACCTCCTCACCCAGGGGCGGGGCCTAACTGGAGAGGAGGCGGGGCTTAGGGGGTGCTACGGCTGAGTGGAAGGAAAGTGGAAAGTGAGAAAATACCTTGAATGGACAATCTGGAATAAGTAAGTAAGTCTCTTTTTTTGTGTGTGTGTGTGTGGAAAAATAATTTGTGCTGCAGCTCGGAGCCTCCGCCGGCGTTTGGACGTCTGAGGGGGGGAGAGCCGGAGGAGCGGGGCCGCCGGAGAGCTCCTCTTTCCCCCAAACAATAGTCGAGGAGGACGCGATGGTCGCCTTCCTCCTCTCTCTCTCTCTCCCCCCCCTCCTTCCCTTTTCTTTTTTTTTTTTTTGGGAAAGCCACAGGGGAAGTTTAGGACCCTCATTGTTTTGTCCACGTAGCGATCTTAAAGGTGTGAGGAGGCCTCATGTGATCCTGGATGTTATTTAGAGGAAATAATAATAATAAAGACGCGCCTGGGAAAAAAGAGCGAGCGCGTCCAGGTTCGGCTTTTTAGGCCGAAGGGTTTGAATTTTCAGAGAGGGGCTCCATTCATTTACAGAGAGGAAGAGGAGGAGGAGGAAGGAAGGAAAGAAAGGGAAAAAGAGGAGGAGGTGGAGGTGGAGGTGGTGGTGGTGGTGGTGCGGGGGGGGAGGAGGAGAAAGGACGCCGGGCTTTTCTTATTTAATTTTGGATCATTTTGGCACCAGGACGCGGCCGAGCGCGGCCTGGGAGTCTCCCATTGTCCGACAGCAGCCTCCTTTCTCTCTTTCTAGGACGCACAACTCTTTCTCTGGGCCGTGGACGCCCGCCGGCTGCTCGCAGTAAGTTGGTGGTCCTTTGTGCATGTTGGATTAAGGCTGAATTATTACCGAGGGAGGTGGTTGTGGTGGTGGTGGTGGTGGTGGTGGAGGTGGAGGTGGAGGGGGGGGAGGCTTCAGGTCTGCAGCTTTTGGCTTGTTGCGCCGTTCAAATGCACCAAAATTCAAAAGAGAGACGGTGAGAAATGTAGAAAAGGCCCCGACCTGTTTCTCTGAGGACTCTGTATCCAAACAGGGTCCAGAGTCCTCAGCAGATCCTGTCCGGTCAACCAAAAACCACCGTGAGTGTTCCCTGCCTGCAGTGGGCACAGTGTTGGTTTTATTATTATTATTATTATTATTATTATTATAGGGATTAAAACAGAAAACAGACTGTAACTTATATCACTGTGATGCATTCAAAGACCAACAGTGTGCTCAGCTACTTCACTGTAAAGGTTTTCCTTTAGAGGGACATCTTTTGGTTTTCAGCATGTATCTCTAAAATGTCAGAAAATGCATTAAAACAAAAAACAAAAAAAAACACTTTTTTAACAAGCCCCAAAGAAAAAGATCTATCTTTTCAGGAAAAATTTGGTTTGACCAATTAATCATTGATGATGATGATGATGATGATGATGATGATGATGGGTCAAAGTCAGTAGAGTTTCGACTCAGTCACGGTGAACATCCTGACCATTTTCACAGATCGACAACTTCTGTCCAAGTAGACGCAGCCGGTGTCTGTGTGGATATGTATTATTAAACAGATCTGTGAAACTGAAAGCTTAAACCACACAAACCCTCAATCAATAGAGACGTTTTTGGAGAAGCACAGCTGTGTGATGATGTTCAAGGGCAGGAAGGCTGATCACGGTTGGTTGGTTATTATTCTTCTGTAGAACGTCACAAAATGAAACAATTAAAATAACCGTCACAGGTTTTGAAAGCAGAAGATTACGTCTCATTAAATGTTTTGATGTCAAACCAAAACAACAGGACAGAAGCAGCATGAGATGATATTTGACTTTTTTTACACCAGTACGGGAATTTAAATGTCCAACTTATCGTCAGTTTAAAGTTTGTTTAGGAAAGAGACAGTTTTAAACAAGAAAATCAGTCGTCTACTGATTCTGTGAGTCCTCTTCTGTCACCAGCAGGTTCTTCCCTGAATTGGATGTTATTTTTAAATAACAGATAGATATTCATTTAGTTTCCCTGCATGGCGTTTGGATTGTGGGTCGAAATCTCAAAACCTGACAGAATGAAACTGAAATGACCTCCAGAGGAGCAAATAGAAAAAATACCCGTCTTTTTTATAGAGAACTGACCAACTAAACTTTGAATTTTTTTAGAGCTGAAGCCAAGATTAATCAGTCAATCGACAAAAATCAAGCAGAAAGTCTTTTCTGTGTTAGAGGTGAAATGCTGATTCAGCATTTCTAATGTGAATTTTATAACAGTGCATTCAATATTGTTGTTTTTTTAACTGTTGGATCAATTTAAGGCTGCCAGCTTTGATTTCTAGACTTATGATGGGCTCCTTTCACTAATGTAAAGACCAAGTGAGTCACCAAAAAGTGGCAGATTAATGGATGAAAACAACGTGTGGTGGTGAAGACGGTTGTCTGTGGCTTCGAAGCTCTTTTATCTGAACCGCATCAGTCTCATCGGGCCACTTCCTGCCTCTGCTGCACTTTGTTTGGACATGAAGACAGATTGTACGCAGGGGTCTCTTTGAATCACAGCACTGAGCAGAGGACAGGCCTGTTGATTCAACCACACCCTGTTAGATTTGTACACACACACACACACACACACACACACACAGACAGACACACAAACACACCTGCTCCGGTTTGCCGACCATGTGCATGCAAAGGCTGACAGTAGCAGTTGTCTTGTTTTTTGCTGGTTTTACTGATGTCGATGCAGGCGGCAGTGGGTGGTGGTCAGCCCTGTGTGTGTCTGTGTGTGTGTGTGTGTGTGTGTGTGTGTGGCCCTGGCACACTGATGAGCCAGTCTCCCTGCTGGAGTCCGGGTGTGTGCACGCTTATTTTCACAGTTGGTATATCGGCCCTCAAATGGCTTTTGAGTGGAGCTGGTCATTTCGGAGATGGCCCAGATTGCTTTTCCACCCGGACAGCTGCTGTCTCTGTGCCAGCAGCTCAAACTGTTTGATGACAGCTTGATTTCTTTTTGCCTCGGGGAACACAGAGGCCGTAAAAATCCCACATCTGCTTTTTTCAAACGTCTTGCGACTCCAGCTTCATGTCATCAGCCCGGTTCCTGATGAATTTTGGCCTCTGTCGTTCAGCATAGATCGGCTGATTTGAATCATCTGTTGAGCAGCGTGTTTTTTTTTGTTTGTTTTTTTTTTAATGCGTCTTTTTGGATTTGATACCAGCATTTTCACTATTTAATACTCCAAACAGACCGTAGATCAACACAGGAAAGATTATCAGAATGATTAAAACAGAAATGGAAGTACAAGTTCAGATCTGTGAGTGATAAAGATTCAGGCAGAAGAAGGAGAACATCTGTTTCATTAACTTCTAAAGGATTAAATAACTAACTCTCACACACACATATATATGTACATTTTGTTATTCTAAAGTCACATAATGTGGGCTGGATATTGGAGATGGACGTCACATAAAACAGCAGAATGTTTCCTAAATAAAAAGAAATATATTCATTCGAATGAAGAAATAAATCAACTGGAGAACTTGTCCACCCTTTTAATGGCAAATTTAAGTTTTCATTACGAACACACAGAAACACATTTTGGTTGATTCTGTCCTCCGTATGTTTAGACCTGGCTGTGATTTTCATTAGGTTTGTTCAAAGTGAAGTTTCTATAATTCGGTCAGCAGCTGGACCCGAGGACAACGCCGTCATGTCCTCCGTCTGAGGAGGAATAACACGACCAAGACAGATTCATTTTGTACAGCTTTGTTCAGGATGGGCTCTGATTTTCTTTGCTCTAAATCTTATTTAAAAGGTAGTTGATCCAAAAGGATTAAGTTGTTTTTATTAAAGCGATAACATCTGCAGAGAATGTCATGAATGAATAAAACATGAAATTGTTTCCAGGATTTGGTTGGTCAGACTTTGGACTCGTGCAACATACAGAAGCAACAAGGTGACTAAATTGTATGTTGATAATCTAGCGAATGTCTTCAGTTGTACAGAAAACATTTACCTAATGATGTTTTTATACTCCCTTCTGCTTCGGCCATAAAACCATCCACCCGTCCTGACCGTTCAGATCGGAGACCACACACAGATCAGTGCACCGGCCTGTTGTTGGATTCAGTCCAGACCGGGGCAGAGGTCATTTTCTTTTTTTAGAAATCACACTTTCACTTTGAAGCTGTGAGGAATGAAAGAGTTGTGTGTCTCTAACTACAACAACAACAACAACACAAATAACACCTGAAGCGGGAGCTGTTTTTCTTTTTTTGTTTGACCGATTCCTGCCGACTGAAGTTGATGAGGGGTGTCCCGGCGTGGTTCATTAAGTAGGCCATAGGACAGTGGGATGAATAGGAAACCTTATCCACTGCACCACCGGACCACACCTTTGGAGATCAAGTGTTCTGCCATATTCAGGCAGAACAGGGTGACGGAGGGACGGGCAGCAGAACAGACGGGCTCGTTTCAAAAGTATATGGGTCAGAGATACGGCGGAGAGCCGCAAAGCTCAGGGTGAAGGCGTCTCCCAGATGCCTCAGCTTTCTCCTCCATTTTTTAAAACGAGCTTTAAACAGGACGGGATATTATGAGAATCGGTTGTCTTACAAAAGATGTTCTGCTGATGTTGATTCACCAAAGTAAGTTAGATTTATCATAATGGAAGTAATTATGTTTATTATGGTAGAAAAAGAATTAGGTCATCATCATTCAGCAGCCCCGACACAAACCGCCATTTCTGAGATGTCCTCCTTTTTTTGGGAGGGAGGGGGGGGAAACATGTGTGTCTTATTATGTGAGTAACAGGAAGATGAACATCGGTGTCATCCATCTGAAAGGTCGATGATGAAATCTGATGTTAGTGATTCAGAATGAGCTCAGGAGGAGCTGAACCAGACGGTGGGGGCGGGGGGGCAGATTTCTTTAAGGACTGTGGCCTCAAAAGCCCACAAGATAAAGTTTCTGTAGTTTTGTCATGTAATTGTTGTGGCCAAATTGTCGTATGAAGATGCCGCAGCTTCCACTTTCCTTTACCGCATGAAAAATGTGGAACCATTGAAAATATTTGCTTTTGGTCATTATGATTTTATGACGCTGTGGATTTTATTGCTGTTGTTGAGTTGATGCTACGCTGATTGTTGTGGCGCCGACGTTAGTCACTCTTCAGCTGTCCTGGGTTCAGTTTATATGCATTTACACTCACCAACAAGTCATTGTGGGGAATGTAGGAAGGACACGGCGGAGGTTTAGGACAACTGTGTACATCAGCAGAGAAAATCGGACTATTTGGGTGAAAAATATTCCGCTTCATGACCTCGGCCTGTTTGACCGCTTTACAGGGATGAAAT
Source organism: Remorina albescens (assembly GCA_034769265.1). Lineage (NCBI taxonomy): Eukaryota > Metazoa > Chordata > Actinopteri > Carangiformes > Echeneidae > Remorina > Remorina albescens. Next base: position 3,729,998 of record CM068478.1, on the reverse strand, counting down.
ATTAACTTGACACAACATCTCTGCTAATCTGAGGCGATAAACCCTTTTTGGTTTTGAGGGCCTTTACTTTTAGAGCCGCTCTCACAACAAACTTTAAAGATATCTGCAATATTTGCTCAGTCCAACCTTTAGCGGTCACTGCAGGGATTTAGTCTTCTATTCTTGGTCCAGTATTTGCTCCCTAAAGCTTCCAGCTACATACGGGCCCTCCATGACTTCGCCTGTTGTTGCTAATGAGATAGAGATCTTTGTCTCGTTTATATCTGTGAAGACGTGTAGTGTTAGAAAGACAACTTCAAGAGTAATCCTAGTTATTTTTGTAGATTTACAGTAAAGGCAGGTTTATTTGTATCGCACAGAGTCCTTTCGATGCGCTTAAAGGAAATAATAAAAGAAGCATAAGAATCAGAAGCAAAGATCAGAACAAAAACAGATTATTAAAGAAATAAAGTGTAATCAAACAGTAGGACTGAACACTGGAGTTTGTAGCTCAGCAGAGGAGAAGACTTGTTGCTGAGTCATCTTGTTTTGAAATATGGACTGCATTACTGTGATTGTTATTTTTTGGAGGCTGAACATAAGAGCCAGAGATGCATTCAGATAATTTTTTTGGCCATCATTTCCCTGCACAGGAGGGCAAGTTCCAGCTAAACTCCCACAACCACTAGATAAAAAACACAGTTTAGATTTGGTCTGTTGCCAGTCAAAAAAAAGTCTGCATTGTGCAGATGTTTTTTGTTGCTGTCGCTCGGACATGCTGCTTAAATCTGCTCCTTAGACGCATCGAAGCGTTACTTGACTTCCTTTAATGTGCATTTTCAGTGTCATGTCGTGCAGTTCTGTGTTATCTAAGATATGAATTTGCTCCTGTTGCGTGCAGCGCTCAATGGGACAGTTTCCTTTTAATGGAAAAGCAAAGAAAAACTCTGCACACAAGTTGCTCATTACTGTAGAGAGCAGCGTACGGAGATGGACCAGGAGGAGGCCGTTAGTCACTGGAGTTTTGTGGTTTGGAGCAAGCATGTTGTTGAGTTTTTACACATGGCTGCAGGATCTGTTCTGGTAGAAGTTGGTACATTTTGTTACTGGATGAAGGGCAGTTCGTCCTCGGAAGAAATATGAATGGAAGGCTGTAAAAACAAAGGAGGGAACGGTTTCTACGTGAAACTGGGAGAAATCACTGTCATACAGTATTCGGCTTGAAGGGAAGTGGACTTCTAAGGACAATGGTGTTGACGGAGCATAAAAGCCACATTAAGTTAAAGCAGGAGCTTGTAAAGACGGTGACGGCGGATAACGTCCCCCTCCATTTCCCACAGAGGTCCAGTCAAAGCTGGTGCGACCCCCCCCCTTTACCAACTAACCAGCGTATGACAACTCCACATCCGTCATGCCACCACTTTTTATTTTGGCCATTTTTCAGCAGCATGGCGAACAGAGTGGCAGAGGGCGGCGTGAGGTCAGGTTACCACGGCAACTGTCAACCTCCATTCTCGCCCCCCTCCCTCCTCCAGCCGAACACCCTCTTTCATCGCCATGGCAGCGAAGAGGCCCCCGTATCCCGGGGGAAGAGGGGAGTGCGGGAGGGAATGTGAGACGGCGAGAGGGAGGGAGAGGGCAAACAAGTTTTGTGAAAACACAGTAATCCAATATGGCCGCCATTGTGTGTCTGAGCTTGACTGCAGCTTCAGCTCGCTCCGCCGTGAGAGGAGATACAGTCGTGTGATGATTAACCTCGGACTTAAAATAAAGACAGAGAGCTGAAACCAAAGCTGTAGGTCAGCGGGTTAATGTGTTTTATTGGGGGTTTATCACGGCCTTCAGAGTGACGGGTTAGATTCCCACAACAAACACGGACATGGTGCTAAATTCAAAGGCTTATTTTACATCATATTTGTACAGTTGAAGCGACTGAAGTCTGTCTGACTGATATTCACTTTTGAAACATGATGCTAATCCTGATCGACTGATGTTTCCCTGAACTGTGCAATTCCCACACTCAGTTTAATCTTTCTTTACCTGATAGGTAACGATTGAAATATCTGTAAAATATCTGCCAGGAGTTCACCCTTAAAGATAGATCTGTCACTTAATCAACAGAAAATGTATCAAACTTTTAAAAAAATTCTTACATTTTTTATTGTTTACTGACTTAATGGTCAACTTAAAAATCAGCATATCATGGAGTTATAGAAAATAATGGTCAGAGCTACAGTTGGTTTAAGTTTGCTGTTAAAGTTTCTGTTGTGTCTTAAACTTAATTAGCAGTCGACTTAACGGGAATAACAATTATGTTTTTATATATCGCAGACTTCCAATATAACATCTTATAACCGTGTTTCTGATTTCGGGATGATTTTGTATTCTTCTTCCAGAAGTTAGTCTCACCCCGAACGATTCCATTCCTCGTTTAACTTTTTGTTTTTCATTGTGCTGTGTGATTGGCTGATATGGAGAAGTGCTGCCAAACAATGTTTTTCTTGTCGATTGTACACAGAACAGGACGCATAATATGAAAAGGAAGTTCTGCCGAGTTCAAAGTGGAGTCCTGGGAGCTCGAGGAGTGTCATCTAGATGGTCTGGTGCGACAGGGTTTGGAAATACGAAGCAGGAAGTTCAATCAGGGTGGATTGTGGGATGAAAGGATATTTTTAGTGAAGCCCAATCTCTTAGTTTGTGTAACCTGAGGCAGATCACTCCATAATCTAGATAAAAATATGGACGGCAGGATTGATATCTTCTGCAGATATTGATGTGAAAGAAGTTTGAAACAACTTTCTCTCCCGTGTCTTTCAGATCACGGCCGCTTCGACTCTTCCCTGCTGCGACTCTCCTACCCGCCATCCTCTCCCACCCCTCTTCCTCCTCCTCCTCCTCCTCACCTCTCCGTAGCCTCCCCCGTTCTCCCTCTTCCCTTCTCCTGCTCCCTCCTCATCGGCCTCCAAGATAGATTCCCTCAGGAGTAAAGTTGACCTGCTCAAGCTGCCCCTGTCTCTCTCCACCAAGTCCATCTCCGAGCGCAAGAGCCAGCTGGGAGGAGTCGGCGAGCAGCGCGGCACGGGGGGAGGAGGAGGAGGCGGGGCTCGTAAAGCCCGCTCACCGCCGACCCGAGACATGGACAACGAGTCGCAGTACTCGGGCTACTCATACAAGTCTTCCCACTCCCGGAGCTCCCGCAAGCACAGGTGACATCGTCGTCCTCCGTTTAATGTGTTTCTGCTCAGGTGGTTGTTTTGCATGTTTTGTTTTGTTTGTGGAAAGTATTGACAAATATTTTTTCTTTTCTCTTTTATAAATTCAGTCTAATTAAAAACTTTTAACCGGCAGTGGTTAAATTTAATAAGCGACAATCACGTCAACAGCTGGTGCAGCTTTTTCCCTTACAACCAAAAACACAGATTTTTGTGTCTCATTCAGCATGACAAGCTCGTATCAAAACTCCGAACTCAGACAGAAATCAGGATGATGATCTGCAGCACACCCTTTTATTTAATAAAGTAGAAGATGTTGTCAGAAGGAAACATTCAGATCTGGTGTCTCAGATGGTCTTTGTCACGGCTGTGCTCCAACAAATCCTCCCAGATAATCCAGTTTTTAATGTTTCTAAATAAAATGTATGTAATAATAATTAACATGAGCTAACGGAGAAATATTAGGCCATGAAGGAGTCCAGCAAATGTTTGTTTCATTGACTGTGAAATTATTTCTGGGAATCAATTAGGGGAAAAAAACAAAAAAAACAAGAAAATTTCAAACACTGTGTCTCTTCCAGGGATCGGAGGGATCGTCATCGCTCTAAGAGCCGAGACAGCAGCAGTCGTGGAGACAAATCAGTCACCATCCAGACTCCCGGAGAGCCGCTGCTGGACGCAGAGTCGACCCGCGGAGATGACCGGGTCAGTCACACATCTGACTCAAATCCACAAACAAACAAACATCTCCTGTTTGTCTTGGTGGACAAAGTTTGCTTTCTGTCCTGCAGTAGCAGGATTGTTGTCTGGTAGAAGTGTGTTTTTTACCTCTCTGATGTCTCCAGTGTCCTTCTCAGGACCTTTCAGTCATTTCTGTCCCGTCTTGGTGCGTCCCGTCAGGAGGGAGGGAGGGCGGGGTGCGAGCAGTTGTTGACATTTGTATCATTCAGTCTTAAGATAATGAGGAGGCCTGTTTTCACTGAGGAGCCTTAAGTGACGTTTTTGCTCCTAGATGAAGTGAAGAGGCGTTTTTCTTACCGGGCCATTAATGCAACAAGGAGGCAAACAACTGGCTGACTGAAGTGTGAATTTTTCTCATTGAATTCATTTGTCAGTCAGCAGACAATTAATCAGCGGCTGTTTTGATAATCACATCGTTGTTTTTGAAGCAAACATGTTAAACGTTTGGTTTTTCAAAGTTTCCAAAATGAGCACTTGATGCTTTTCTTTGTCAAACCTGATGGAGAATCGGACATTGTTGGATGTTGGACTGTTATAAATGATGAAAGTGGGCTGTTTTTACTATTTGCATGATGCTGACTTATTCTTTGCCTAGTGAGAGATGAGAATCACATCGTTCATGAACCTGATGAACATGATGATGATTAGTTCAAGTAACTGATTTCATAAGACAAACTGCCAAAAACACAGATACTAAATATTTAAAACAAACAGCTCATCATTCAACAATCATTCACTGACCATCCTGGTAAAAGCTTCAAAGTCTCTTTGTTCATGTTAATTTCCTTTAATTTTATATTTAAACTCTGGAGTCTTTGTGTTCTTTGCTCTGTTTTAAAATGAAAATAATCTCTGAACGCACAACTTTTTTCTTTTTGTCCGTCTTACAGGATGACAACTGGGGCGAAACCACCACCGTCGTTACGGGTACCTCAGAGCACAGCATCTCAAACGAGGACCTGACCCGCCTGTCCAAAGATTTAGAGGAGTCGACTCCGCTCGAGTGCAAACGCTTCGTCGGCCCGGCGCTGGGAGGCTGCCTGAGCTTCTTCGCCCTCGTCACGCCTCTTGCCTTCCTCATCCTCCCACAGGTCCTGTGGCGTGACACCCTGCAGCCCTGCGGCACGCCCTGCGAAGGCCTCTACGTCTCGCTGGCCTTCAAGCTCCTGGTCCTGCTCATCTCCTCCTGGGCGCTGTTCCTCCGCCCTCCTCGCGCCACCCTGCCGCGCTTCTTCGTCTTTCGCTGCCTGCTGATGGTGCTGGTGTTCCTGTTCGTGGCGTCGTACTGGTTGTTCTACGGCGTGCGTGTGTTGGAGCCCAGGGAGAGCGACTACAGGGGGATTGTGGAGTATGCCGCCTCGCTGGTGGACGCGCTGCTCTTCATCCAGTACCTGGCTCTGGTCCTGCTGGAGGTCCGACACCTGCAGCCGGCCTTTTGCCTGAAGGTGGTCCGGAGCACGGATGGAGCCAGCAAGTTCTACAACGTTGGCCACCTCAGGTTGGTGGAACTGGTCCTGGAAACAGATCAAGTTGTGCTCAGAGTTTGATTTCCTCTTTCCTGCACGACATTCCCCTTCTCTCTGTCCCATTTCCTGTCTGCCTTCACTTGCCTTGCAAATATTAAAAGTATAAAATTTACTCTCAACTATGAACACATTAATTCTTTTGTTCTTCTACAAGTAGGGAAAAGTTTGTTTGTTTGTTTTTTTTTTTTTTTTGGGGACAAAACACATCCTGCATTATCATGTATCCAGTTTATGGGCCGTGTTAGTCCGGTCGGCTCCGTACTGACCGCAGCAGTGATGATTGGCTCTGTGTTTTAGTATCCAACGGGCGGCTGTCTGGGTGTTGGACCGTTATTACAACGACTTCCCCGTCTACAACCCCGCCCTGCTCAACCTGCCCAAATCCATCCTGTCCAAGAAGATGACCGGCTTCAAGGTTTACTCCCTGGATGGTAAATACAGCCTCACCACATCTCTGATGTCTGCTCTTCAGTCAATCTCTCAGATCTGCCCCAGATGAACTCCATTACTGTTTGAATGTGAACTTTTTTCCACTTTGACTTTGAGAATTAATGAAATACCTGAATGTCACATGCACTAACGCCTCTGTGTGTGTGTGTGTGTGTGTGTGTGTGTGTGTGTGTGTGTGTGTGTGTGTGTGTGTGTGTGTGTTGCTGTTGTTGTCTTGTAGAAAACACCACCAATAACTCCACAGGTCAGTCCCGGGCCATGATAGCGGCTGCTGCCAGGAGAAGAGACAACTCCCATAATGAGTATTACTACGAGGAGGCAGAGATGGACCGCAGGATCCGCAAACGAAAGGCCAGGTCCGACAAATTCCTTACTCGTAATGTGTGACGTGATTGGAGCTGCAGACAGCGCACAAGAATATCAGAAAAATCGACTATTGTTTGTCACAGATATGTTGTTACTGACTTCTTCATCTCTCTGCTGTAAACTGACATAAACAGAGATATATTTAAGAAATGATCAGCTGAGTGATTTAAAATAATACATTTTAAGAGAATATGTGTGTTTTATGAGGCTTTTCTCTGCTGCTAAAAACCTGATTAGTGGTACTTCCTGTTGTGTGTTTGACATGATGGGTGGACGTCCTGTCAGATTTCAGACATGTCAGTACGGTTGTTGCGTTCACTTTGACCTGTGTTGAACCCGACCTTTACGGTCACTTTGCCTTCAGCCGCGATGACATCACATCACCTTGTTGAACTGTTAAAGAAACTCTTTTTTTCTGAAGGTTAATCCATACAGACAACAATGAAACCAAGTTTCGGGCAGCCTGTGTTTTCCCACAACACTGCGCCGCCACATCTGGTCCTGTTTAAGTCTCCGCTGTCCTCCATGCTCCACAATCATTCAGTTATAATTTAAAAAAGTGTTTTGTTGTTTACACACAGTCTGTTGAGAAATAACCACACAGCCGGCTACATCTGTCAAACTTTAATCATTTTTTCTGCCGGCTGTGTAGGCTGGTGGTGGCGGTGGAGGAGGCCTTCACCCACATCAAGCGTCTCCACGAGGAGGAGGCAGCCTCGTCGCCCAAACACCCGAGAGAGGTGATGGATCCCCGGGAGGCGGCCCAGGCCATCTTCGCCCCGATGGCGCGGGCCATGCAGAAGTACCTGAGGACGACCCGTCAGCAGGCCTTCCACAGCATGGAGAGCATCCTCACACACCTGCAGTTCTGCATCACGCACAACATGACGCCCAAGGTGAGAGTGTGTGACCGCCGTCGCAAAGGCGACCTTTATTAACACAACCGAACCTAAACCTAAACTGCCCCCCCCCCCTCCCATTCTCTGTCAGGCCTTCCTTGAGCGGTACCTCACCCCCGGCCCCACCATGCAGTACCAGCAGCAGAACGGCAGGGGGCGCCAGTGGACTCTGGTGAGCGAGGAGCCCGTGACCTCATCCCTGCGGCAGGGTCTGGTGTTCTCCCTGCGACGCCTGGACTTCTCCCTGGTGGTCACGGTCACGCCGCTCCCCTTCCTGCGGCTGGGGGAGGAGTTCATCGACCCAAAGAGCCACAAGTTCGTCATGAGGCTGCAGTCGGAGACCTCAGTGTGAGGGCGTGTCCTCGAGTGTCCCCCTGCCGCCGCCACCCCCCTCGCCACCTTCCCTCCCTCTCTCCTGCCCGATCACCGATGTGCGGGACACGCGGAAGCCTTGTGGTCTGTTCTCGTCCAATCATTTCCTCCGTCTGTGACAAAGAAAAGGAGGGTTTGCATATCTGACGCCTCCTCCTCTTTTTTTTTTTTTTTTTTTTGGAACATCGCAGACGCTCGGATATCAAACTGTGATCAGCTCAACGATTGTCTAACCCTGGAAATAATAAACGGATGCCTTGAGTTTTCCTTTTCCTGTGTTGTGAAGTCTTTGGCCTTGCAACACGCTGTAAAAAAAAATCCCTTTTTTTGTGAAGGGGACTTCTTTTTTTTTTTTTTTTTTTTTTGCTGTAACCACTGGACGACTTTACTGTGCTGACTCAACACACGGCCCCCGGAGGAGGATTACATCGTGTCCGGCACTCTGTCTGTCAAGTGTCCTGAGAGCAGACCAACTGGAGCTCGGCTCTGACTGCCACGCTGGTGTACCGCTGCCTCTGGGTTCCCTGTTTGACACGACCGTGACTGTTTTTATATTAGAGGGTGTGACTTTTTGTAAACTCACAGAATGTAGCATTATGTGCGTTGCATTAACACGTTGCTTTCCCGCGGCCTCAAGGCCAAAATGTTTTTAATTTTTCTTTGTTTTTTTTTATCTCACTGTAAAGAAAAATGGAAGTACATTCCTCCTCCAGACTCTTAAAGCTGATGATTGTTTAAATATGCAGCTTTAGTTTTATTCTACACTGGCATTTTTTTTTTTTTTAACCATTGTCATTACAGTTTTAACGGGAAATATGAACAGACACCCACTTTACGCCTCGTATTAACACACAATCTGTTTCATTTGGATAAACTTAACATGAATCAGGCTTCAATCCTGCAAGCAGCTGTTGGTCCAAAATACTCTCAACCCACAATGTCCTGACTGTAAAGCTTTCAGCCACATCCTGTGGTCTTCCTCGGTTGATGGGCCTGCTGGGTCAAACAGTCGATTAATCTGTTGGTTGGCTGACAGAAAATCTATTTGTGGTCAACAGCTTTGATGACTGATGAGTCATTCAGTCATTTTATGAGCAGGAAGGACAAAGAAACTGGGCTGTGCCTCGAACACAAATGATGGCAAACAAATTAATAATGAAAATGATAAACAGACACCGTGCTGATGTTCAGAGAAGGCCTGAAGTTAAAGTGTCTCTGAGTGTTTGAACAGAGACAGGGGTCAGAGGTCAGAGGTCACAGTCCATTTCTAAATTCACCCACCTACTAAAGTAAAGCAGCTCCATCTGCTGTAGTTTCACTTCAGGTAAAAGCAGCATCACTTTCTATTTCCTTCATAAGTGGGTCACCTTTTTTATTTAATTTTTACGCTGTTGTGGAGATTATTTTCATAACCAAATAACTAAATCACTCCATCAGACGGTGCTGATCCAGTTGATGCCCTCAGGTTGTGTGTTAACACCGGCTGTGAATGGGATCTGTTCCACACACCAAACAGTGTGCACAACAAGGAAATCAGCTGTAGTGAAACTATGAGCTGACTTTTTATGGCTTTTTATTTTTAATTTTTAATGCATTTCTACAAAAATCCCAAACCAGACGTGTGATTGTAACTCGTCACTGCAGCTCCTCTGCAGCAGTAGCACATCACCGCCTCGCCTTGTGCCACGAGCTGGAACAAGCACAGTGAACACGTTGCCTCCTCCTCGCTCTCTCAGCCTTACTCTCCAGATGTGGAGGAGAAGCATCAGGCCACATCTGTCCCTCATAAGAGCTCCTCTTACTTTTATTTTTGTTTCCTTGGTCCTGAAAGTCGCCTGATGTCGAGACATGAGCCGCTCTGTTGAATCTACCTACACTATGTTGAGCCACAGCATGACTGACTGTTCTCCTTTACAGTGAAAATGTTCTTTAAAAAGCCCTTTACATGTCAAAACAAACAAAAAAAAAGTCCATGTACCAGGTCTGTGTAAGACATTTCATCTGAGTGATCAAAATGCAGTTTGTTTTTTTTAAGATGCATGCTAGAGTTATTACAGGCTCCAAAACCGTTTTATAATAACTTGTTTTCTATCATTTTTAAGGTGCCTAAGTTATGATGATGCAATTTTCTGAATGTTTTTACTTTTGAAAAACAAGTGGCTTGTAAAAAATTTGTAGATTGTCTTGTATTTTCTTCCTTTTGGTAACTGTAGCTTGTATAGTGTGCTAGGCATTTGTTTTCCACTATTAAACCATTTATTCCTTTAATTTCTCTTTTGGATTCTTATTTTGATGTTATCTTTTTTTTGGGGGGGGGGGACTATAATAAAAATTGCGATGAAGTGACGTGTTTTCATCAGCGATGGCCAGATATATTTTGGTATTTCTGTCACAGATTCTGCTTTCTGCTTCAAAGTTTCTGTTCCCATAGCTCGTACAGAAAGCTGACAAAAAGCCGAATTGGTTCACCAAAGAGAAGTGGAGTTTTTTTGGGTTTTTTTTCCTCAAGAGTTTCAGAGGAACTTCAGTGAAAGAGGATGGTTGTGTGGTTTCACAGCTATAAAACGGACAGAGAGCCACTCACTTCCTGTTTGCTGTTCTCGCAGCTCTCGGAACAACAACACAGACCATCCGCCTCATCTGCAGCCCGTCCCGGTAAGACGACGTGAGCGCCGCCGTTGAGGATCAGTAAATGTCACTCCTCTTGTTGACCTGTAGCTTCATGCTCTCGGGCATCTTGACGTTTGAGGTGGAAGTTATGCAGTGATGTGTTGTCTGTGTGCAGAAGCCACTGGAGACATGTTCTTATGTTTAATCCTGGATGGGGTTCTCATCCTGTACGGCATCATCCTCACAGTCTTATACTGCAGACTGAGGGTAAGACCAACAGGAACAACACACTGAGCCTGCAGCTGTTTCTTCTGGTTGCACTGTAACAAATCAGTACGATATGTTGCATAATACGACTGTAGATTAAAGCTTCTCTGTACTTTGGGTGGAAAAAGTCCTGAAAAGATTTTTTGCCAGCTTCTAAAAATACAAATTATTCTGCTGTAAACGATTCTGAACTTCCTCTTCACTTCTCCAGATGATTACATTCAGCTTTTATGTTCGTTGTTTTGAACAAACCATCACTGACGTGTGAAATATTTCTGATTTATCTTTGACAGATGCATTCAGCCCACAAGCAACCTGAGGTAAAATTAAAGACATTCATTACATTATTGTGAAAAAACCAACATGAAGAGACATTTAGAGATGTAGATTTAAGGATTAGGGTGGTTTCTTTTAATATGTTGTAATGCTGTAATTCTGCTTTGAAGCCCACTCTTGTCATCATTTCCTGTTAATTCGAGCTGACCCCCGACCAGCCTTATTTATACACAACACTCTCACACTTTCAACCACATTCACACAAAAGAAATGTAGCAGATTCTGCATCCTGATGACTGTGTCGTACTTTAAAATAGGTTTTGAGTTGACTTGAAAATCTGAATATCAGATTAAATTTACATCATCTGAGCCTCTGTGGCTTTTTCAACACTAGATATTTCAGATCAGTCACGTTTTTTTAAGCGTCAGTTGCTGTTAAAGGTTTCCTGAACGTTTGTCTGAACTGTTTCCATCCCACAGAAGCAGCCACCTGAGGGAAACATCTACGCGGTGAGACTGTTTATTGAAAGGTTTAAAAATACATTTAGCAATTAATGGCACATGATGGAAAAGTGTCACCCAATGATTAAAAAGAAGGGCTGTGACTTTTAGCTGTCTGAGAAAAAAAACCGCCAAAAAGAAAATCACATTTAGACTCAGTGTTGTTTTATAGACACATATTTTTATATCAGGTACTTTGTGTGTGTGTGTTTTCTGCAGGGTCTGCACTCTCCCACCAACGACACATACGAGATCATCAAAAGAAATAAACAGTTTGTCTGATGAAAGATGGAGGACACAAAAACATGTTGACTCTTTGAAACTTTCATATTCAGTTGTTTTCACTTGTGTTGGACCTGCCGTTGTGTTTATATATATATCTACAATTTCTCCTTTTTTTTTTTTTTTTTTGCCCCCCCCCCCAAACTTTTGACGCTTAAAACTTTTGGTGAATACAGTAAACTCATATATATATATATATATCTCAGAAATGTTTGTTTATAGCATAGAAGAAGAGTTGCAGCACTTTAGAGCATCTACACACTCTCATTTCATTCATTAGAGTTATAACTGGAAATACATTCAAATCAGACTGAGAACACTTTGTTTTCCACAAAGAAGGTTGGGATGAACAATTTGTACACACACAGTTGTATTTTACACAAATCAAAGCATTTTTAATGAGTTAACCTTTACATACATGTATCACTCATATTATTATTATTATTATTATTATTATTATTATTACTATCACTGATTCTCACTGAACATCAGCTATTCCATATATCAGCAGCTGGAACAACAGGAGAGTCTTCCTGTCAGTCAGAGGTCAACAATCTGCTCCTTTTGGAAAAACTGAATAGGATAAATCCTGCGGCGTTCAAGTCCTCCTGGGAAATCTTACTTTAGTATTTCATGAATTGTTAGATCGTTTAGAAATGACCATTAATTTAACTATCAAGATCACCAGCTGATATCTCTCTCAGAACATAATATGGATGAATGTTGTGATTTACATTTGAAAGAGGAAACTCTCTTCTGAATTTTCTTCACAAACTGGTGGGAAAAATAAAGACTCCTGTGTCACTTGAATGCTGCTTATTGTCTCACAAGATATGGCATGTTTTCTCATAAGAGTCTGACTTTATTCGGCAGCACATGAATGTTACATGGAGTGTGGGCGTGTCTTGTTGGCTAATGTGGGAGGAGCCAAAGCAGACAGGTGTAGAAAGGCCGACCTGTGTGTTAGACGCCTCTTTCTGTGCAGACACACCGACAGCTGCTCCGTTTGGTCTTTTCAAAGTCTGATTTTTATTTATTATTAAAAAAAAAATATATATATAATCCTCAGTCTTTTTGGTTTTGTTTTTGTTGTATCTATTTCATTTTTTTTGTCATCACTCCTCCGATGATGTGGACTCTGGTTTTCGTGGATAATGAAGTTAATGCGGTTCCTCAGCGGACCTGAGCAGCATCCAGCCCCGCCGAGGGGCCCCTGAGCGGCGGATCTGTGTGTTTGTGAGGATCACCGGGGATGTGAGCGGAGGAGGAAACACCTGTCACACCTGTCCAGCTTCCTGACTGAACCACATATCGATATCAAAAGTCTGCTAACTCCTCCACACAGAAGGAAGGAAGGAAGCAGATCGAGATCACATCTGATTTTTTATTTAATTTTTTTTTTGGGGGGGGGGGGACCAAAGATGGAGCTGGTGGAGAGTCTGACACTGATTTTTCTCTCTGGTGAGTTTTCTGACACTGTTGTATAAAACTCCTGCTGCTGCTGCTGCTTCACAAATCAAACTTTTGGTTCAGACTGAAAAGTTTGAATTTCAAAATTGTAAACTTGATAGATTTAGATTTTGATAACAATAACACAGACTCCCTCTAATATTCACTGGAAAGACACAAACTCCTCAAAGGAAGACTAAAACTGTCAAGTGCTTCCTGTTAACTTAGAAGACACAACCATCAGTCATGTTTGCTATAAACACACAATAATGTCACTGAGACAACCTGGAGTGAGACACTCGTGACTTTTGGGTATTTTAAATGCTCCTGTGTGTTTATGATTGTTGCTGTATTCAGAAGAGAGCCAGATGAACTTTAGTCACCATAATATGGCCAAAAGTTTGGGGACACAGCAGGCGTGTATCAGGGATGCTTCATTCATTATATTACAGAACACACTGTGTGGCCAAAAGTATCTGGACACCTGTTTGGATTGTGCTGTCTGCTGAGAGCTGCTTGTCTGGCTCTGGTTCAGGCCTTTTCATCTGAACATCCAATAGTATACGAGGATTTTAGATGAATGTTTCCCAACCTGGGTGTTGGGAAAGATCTTTTTTTTTTTTTTTTTTTTGTGAGTTTTTCTTCTCAAATTTGCTCTTTTCTTGTCAAATATTGAGAGACCTTGCCTCAAATGGCATTCAGTTAAAACCACAATAACCAAAAGAGCAACAAAATGCCTAAAAAGGGTTGGGAACCTTTAATAGTGTCTCTTGTTTCACTTTGTATCAACACTTGGTGCACATGGATCAAGTTCATGAAGAGCCCCGACCTCGAACCCATCGTACACACTCAGGACGACTGCGGGCCTCCATCCTGTAAACCTGGAGCGAGCCCCTGACCCTTAGTGTAAAAATCTGGTGGAAAAGCCAGACGTAAGATGGAGCGGAGCCCGGCCCAGCCCGCAGACCATTCAACAGTCACCCGTGGGTGTAATGTTGGGATATCCACAAACTTTTGGCCAAGTGATCGACCTGTCTGTGCCTGCAGATGCGGCGAAGGAAGGAGCATCACCAGAATGCAGCTCCGGCGCATTCTTACTTTTAGTAAACATGAATCAGAACTTATTGCCCAACCAGCAACTTCCTGTTTTTGTGACTAATTCAGTTGGTTTGTTTTTGTTCCTTTTTTTTGTTTTGTTTTGTTTTGTTTTGTTTTACTTTTTTTTTTTTTTTTTTTTACACTGGAGCCAAACTGGAGCACGTTACTGCTGCAATTAAAAAAACAACAACAGTGAAAGAAAAAAAACAAAGAGCTAATACGTCTCTATGATTTTTACCTGCAGCTAAAGGTGTGATATGTTCTCTGCCACCTTGAGTGAGCAGGAAAAACTTGATTAGCAGCTTTGAGACATTCAGGTGAATTCATGTTTGTCCAACTGTGTGTGGAGTGTGTGTTTAACTCTTTCTTCAGATTTTTTTTTTCCTCTTTTCTCTCTGTCTTTCAGTTCTGTCTGTAAAACTAACTAAAGGACTAATGTCTTCTTTGTGTTATTCCTCTTTAATGATCAAACTGCACAGCTTGGTGTCTTTTTTTTCTCTCCCTCACATTTAAGGTCTCCAACACTGGAGCTCTTTGTTGCCTGAGTTGAAACTTTCTGTGTTTGTAAAAGAAACTTGTTTCCCATCTACACTTTGTCACGCTCTTGTTGAGGTGTCCTTGTTCTGCCTGCATGGGATTTTTATCTCACGGAGCTTGTGTCCCATATCGGCTTCTCTGTAATCATTAATAAAGCTCATGAATCAGTAACTAAGGGGGGGGGGGGGGGGGAGAAAAGAAACGTGTTGACCCTAGAAATCGAAGGACTAATGTTTGGTTTGTTTTCTTGATGCTTTGCTCTCTCACGCCTCTTTCACTCACTCCGTCTGTTGACGATGCCGACTTTAACCCCGAAGTGAGGAGAAGCGAAGTCATTAAAAGGGATTGGACGGATTAATAGTTAAATAGTTAAAATATCTCTGATGGTATTCACGGCTCATTATCAGCGGTATGAACACCTTGGATGCCCGTCCCTAACTTCACTAGAATATTCCTGCCAAAGCCATTTTAGGGCGACTTCCTTAATCCGCACTGACCTCCATTAATCAGTACATCACCTTACAGTCTCAGGTCCAGAAATATTTTCTTGTTGTTTGGGGAAAAAAGGCTTTCAGGTTTTTTGTTCCTGTTTCATGGAACAAGTTACCCAAAGATTTGCAACTTAATGAGCTGGTCAAGTTAAATGACTTGGAGGAAGCCTCATCTGGTGATCGATGCTCGGTCCGACTTATGTTATGATTTTACCCAATTTAGTGAAATATTTGCTACCTTTACTTTATCTCTTAAGCTATTAATGTACCTTTGGTTTGTATGTACGGCTGATAATTGACTGCTGGTAACTTGGTTGGCCGGGCCAGTTTTAATCTCAATGAGTCTACAGGGACAGTTAGAGACGGGACAAATACTGATTTGCTGCCTTTGACGTCCATATTTTTTTAAATGAAATATCTGCAAACACAAGCAAGCACAAGAGGAAACAAATCAGACAACGCCGGATTCAGCTGGCTTGTGTTGGTTTTAATTGGACATAGAACAAAGTCTATTTAACTTCTTACCCGAAAACAAACAGAGGGTCAGTCAAACACGACATGCAGACACGCAAAATGAGCAAATAGCACAAAGAGTCGTGCATAAAATTGAAGATTTTTAGAGAATGAAGATGCGATATGAATAATTGATATATATTGAAGTTTTTTTTTTATTTTTATTTTCAATGTTGAAAACAGCAACAACGCACTCATTCATGTAGCGCAGTCTCGACACACAGACACAAACAACCATTCACATCACCTTCACACCCTCGGTGTGTTTCTGCTGTGGGAGGAGGCCGGGGGGGGGGGGGGGGGGGGGGGGGGGGGGGGGGGACCCATGCAGGCACCAGGACAACACACAGACTGCACAATTGAATGATAATATTTGTGTCAATCACTGGCCTGCGTCACGTCAGCTCTTTGACAGCAGACCGGTTACCGAACAGGGAGACCTTTCTGCCTTTATAGAAAGACTTAACTCCCGTAAAAGCACTATTGTTCAGGGTTTTTTTTTTTTAGCTGTGTCTCCTCTGAGTGTTAACATCCTGCGTATAAATCCCTCGTCCTGTCATACGTTCTTTGTGTCTGCATGTCAGAGAAGCAGGTTGGTGAAGAGACGGCTCTCTGCAAATAAACAGTGACCTTGATATTTGTTTTCTATGTCTGTATATGTGTGTGTTGCAACAAAGAAATTGTGTTGCTTTCTTTCTTCTTGTCCCTTTTTTTTTTTTGCTGTCTGTCTGTATATATTGAGCTGCTGCATCAAACTATTTTTCTTCTTTGAGGAATCAGTAAAGGGTTATCTTATGGTATTGGACTCTATGGGAAAATGACCCCACTCCTCACTCGATTTAATAGCCCCGAAAACATTGTCTTAGTGATTTAGTGGTCTCAGTGTAGACCATAAAATATGGGTATGCATTTGGGGAGGAGATCCTCTGATACAATAAACAGACCTGAGGAGGGGAAACCCTCCCTTCAGTCCTCCTCAGCTCCACCTTCTCCTCCAAATCTGGTTTCCTAACCGTGATCTTGATGGCCAATTTTCAAACTGGAGGATTCATCTAAGGAAATCTTAAATCTTTCCTTTTCCCTTTCTCCCCAGTTGTGTTTGTGCAGAGCAGCTTCGTGGAGCCGCCCGAACCCAACACCTCGCTGCGCTCCCTGTCAGAGAAGCAGACCAGGCTTCCCTGTCGCTACCAGCCGGAGAAGGGCGAGAGGGTGGTGCAGGTCACCTGGGCCAAGGAGCTTCCAGACGGCAGCAAGGACCAGATCATCACGGCCCACTTCAAAGACGGCCACACGGGTGAGCTGGTGGAGGTTATACCGGAAACACTTTTTTTAGGGTGTGATTGGCATTAAGTGCTACAGTACAGTTGGTAAGAGGACTAACCTGGAGATAAACCACACAATGTTTCTTTGGTGTTTTTGCAGATTTGTAAATTTGGGTGGGTCGGTTTAACAATTAATGTCTGTCAGACCCGACTTCTCTTTAATTCTTCCTTATTTAATATTCAAAGTTCCCCCTTGTCAGCAACTTCAGCCACTTTTTTCTAGGATGTCATGTAAATCCTTGAGTGGGCAAAAAAAGAAGGAACGATATAAAGAAATGAAGGAAAATAAAACATTTGCTTTCACTGCCGTGAGGTTTGGGGGTGAGATCATATATTTTCCTTTTCGTGGAGTTAATGGTTAAAACTCAGAGGAAAAGATATTGTTAAAAAGGATTTTTTTTAATCTGTTTGAGCTCTGTAAAGGATGACAGATGGACTGGACTCTTTGTCTTCTGTTCCCAGAGTTTGGGCGTTACTCCGGACGGGTGAATTTCGAGAGCAGCAGCCCGACGGAGAACTCGGCTCTGCTCATCCCCAGCACGGAGGTGTCGGACGAAGGCAGATACACCTGCCACATCTCCACCTTCCCCAACGGAAACTTTGAGAGGAGCATCATCCTCACCGTCTGGAGTAAGACTCATCCTCCTCTTTCTCGCTCTTCTGTCTTCTCTTTCACACTTCCCTAATCCCATCAGAGCTGCTGTAATGATATTTAAACCAGAATCATCTTCGTGGAAGAAGACCGGCTGCCAACCGGGGAAATTCAGAAGTTCTGCCAACGTGGCCACAAACACTTTCACTGACGACCTATCAAAGGTTTTAACGGATGAAAGTGAAAAGAGAATAAGTTTAGCAACATAATATCATGGTTTCCTTTTTATTTTTCTTCGCGGAACTGTTTCATTCCAAAAGAAAATTGCTTAAAAGACTAATTTGAGATTACATCCAAAAAAGAAAACGTACCATTTTCCCACACAATCTGTCTCTGTGAAAGAAAAAATGATGGTTTACTTTGACACTATCCAAAAGGTGTTAACCTGCTTTGATTGAGTTTGTGATACAGAGATTTAAATCCCATATGGGACCTCAAAAGCTTTTAAACTTCGATTTTTAGACATTTCAGTTTATATCAGTAAAAATCCTTTAATGGTGGAGAGAAATAGGATGGAGAATTACACACATCAAGCTTTAAATAAGAAGCTTTTCAACTGTGGTATCACAATTAAATAGAAAAGGTATAATTTGTGGGGTCAGTAGATGTGTGTGTATGTTGTTGTTTTGTTTTTTTTGTTTTTTTTGTCATGCTAATGCTCTTTACTGAAAGTGACTCCATCTGTGGGTGGTGTTAATGTGCTTGGAAATGTGAGGAGCTAACACTGTAAAGTAAACACTGATGGGAAGAAAAGTTTTTAACTTTTAACCAGAACTGAAATGCATTCATCACCTTTAATGATTGATGAGACGCGTAGTGAGAACTGAATGTTGGTTTTTTTTTTTTTCATGGTTGTGCCCTGAGGTGAAACCCGGAGCCACGATATCATGACATGAGCGGCGACATCTCATTCAGAGGCCTGTCCCAACACATCTCATATCAGCAGCGCCAACAGAAATGTACAGTAGTAACAGCTGTAACAGACAACCAGGCAGCATTTATGGCCCTCCAAAAAAACATTCACATGGATCCATGATCCATAATTTCAATGGCATCAGTAGATCTTGTATAACTTTTACCAAAATACAACAGTGTGTACTACTCATTTCTTCAATGACGTTCAATTCTAATGTCTCTTAGAGAGTCTGATAAATAAAAATATATTCGACACAGTTTCTATAACTGACCTGGATTATTATAGTATGTTGTATATAATTCCCTGTTTATCTCAGTTAGACAACAGGGAGATTGTAAAGAGCAAATTTTACCTAAACTGTAGAAGTCTTACTGTTTTTGAAAGCTGAGGGTGACACATTCATTCATATTCACATCATATCATTGTTTTTGTGCTATCATTGTCAGTTTTCATCAGGATTTGTGTGCGTCAGGATTTTTTTCGACGAGATGCTGTAAACTGATGTCCCCCTTCATGCAAAGACGCTGAATTTGTCTTTAATTTAGTGCGGCTTTGTTTGCATTTGTGTCAAACCGCTCGGTGACAGAGAAAACTAAACAAATCCATTCATGCGAAACAATCACAAGTGACATTCACAAACTTGGCTTCGCAAAACAGCTGTTGTGTAATTGAGATGCTGTTTTTCTTTTGAAATGCAACTCTGTCAGTTTCACTGTTGTTCTCCATCATTTGTCTCGGAGTTGACAGTTAGATCCCGGCGGAGCCATGTTTTCTTGATTATGGTTTTCTTTGTGCTCGAGGGTGTTTAAGGTCTTTCAGATTTCTTTTTAAACTGGTTCTTACCTGATCCCTTCAGCAACCAGATCTCGAGGACCTCGTTGCTGCGGTGTGCGTTCACATCTCAAACATTGAAAAGCATTGAATGAAATCCTGGTTTTAATGGATCTAATTACAGTCACTTAAGATAATATGAGGCAGAGACAAATTAGCTTTCAGCAGGCTGTGGAAAGTATTAATTAAATCTCAATGCTATAATTACCCTCAATTATAGGTGATATGAATTCTATAAAGTGTCCAGGTCATCATTTTTAATAGATTGGCAGAAACTAACTTTAAGTCTTTAATACCTTAAAGCACCCTTGATCCTACACCTCCTAATGCCCCCCGTCTTCTGGCAGGTTTACCCATCTCAAGCCTGGACCCTGTGATCCTGGAGGAGGGCCAGTCGTTCCGCGTGGCCGCCACCTGCCGAGCCGTGGGCCGCCCGCTTCCCCGTCTATCCTGGGACACCGACCTGCCGGGCCAGTCCCAGAACCGCACCAGCGAGGGCGGGGGCTCCGTGTCCAGCCACTACTCCCTGCACCCTTTGCGCGGCATGAACGGGAAGAAGCTGGACTGTTTAGTGTGGCATCCGGGCCTGGAGGGGCCACGCAGGATCTCAAACCTCCTGGTGGTTCAGTGTGAGTACAGCTGATGATGATGACTCTGTGAAACGGGTTTAAGGCTAAAAAGAGACCGACAGTGGACATATAGTCAATCAGATCACAATTTCAGTCATAAGTGTGTATTTTTTTTTTTGTTGTAGAGATAAAAAATGAATCTTCTCAGTTAGGAGGAAGTCGGTTATTTCACATCAGCCGTGTGCTTATTCTGTCCTATAAAGTATCAACACCTGCATCACCACCATCTGCAGTTTAAAATTTACTTCTGAAGTCACCATTTTCTCCTTCGTTTTCTTTTTACGCTGCATTTTGCGACAGTAGTGTCCGACAGTGCAGCTGAGTTAATTCATTTATAGTAGACATGCTATGAAATATGTGAACACAGCTCTGGTTAAGAAGTCAGATTGCATTGAATTCTAGGGGAAAATGGCCCTACTTCTTGATTTATCAGCTCAGTGAATATTTTCTTAGTGAGTTTATGGTCTCAGTTTCTAGTTTCAACTCTTCTTCAATACAGCATTATGTTTTGTTTTGTTTTTTTATTGTAGTCCCATTTAGAGACCCTTCTCTTCTTATTTTGGTAAAAAAAAAAAAAAAAAGTAAGATGGTGACGGCTGAATTACAAACTTGAGGGTGACATCATGATGGGTTTTAACACTTGATCAACACCAGCTTAGCTTTTCTTCCATTGTTCTTTTTTTTTGCATCAGCTCTGCAGAAAATCAGATGCACAATGCTGGCATTATCCATATGATTTAAAGTGTAACCATGTGTATACTCTGTCTGCTTTTGAATGTTTCCTGTTGTCATCTGAAATTACAATTTGAGTTCTAGTTACCCTGTATCATTGAGTAACCATTTGACTGTTGTAGCATGAGAAAAACAAAGCGTGACTAATAGCTGTTTGATTTGGGTGTGTCAGTGAGGACTTTTGTGCCAATGAGTCGGCATGTACAAAGTCACCTGAATGTAACACAACCAGCATTAATGTTTTTGACTGCATCTGTGTTTTCTCTGAAATAAGATCAAAATGTTTGCAGCAAAAAAGGGTATTGACTCACTAACATGGAATTCATCCTTTTCCAGCGTGTACACACTACACACATTTAGATATACTAATTCTAAGTTGTGTATTTCTAAGGACTCAGTAAACAGCATGATCAGTTCAACCTTCAGTGCTTCAGTTCTTCCCACTAATGTCAAATCCAACCAATGCCATTATTTCCCTCTAGATACCCTGCAGGTGGTGCTTGCACAGGCTAACCTTCTGTCTGAAAATAAATGGGTGGCAGTAAACTAAACATTAGACAATATTGGCAGGTTGGATCTTTTGCTAAGAAAGAGTTTGACTAATACTCACTGTGTGAGTGCAGTTGGGAGCAAAGCCACCAAAACTTCACTTCTTTAACAACTGCTCTTTGTCCAATGTCCTGCATGGACGACAGATGTCCAGAGGTCCAGAATTAAGTCACAAATAATGTGGCTTTAGACTTGGTTTGACAAAATCACTCGCTTTTATTTTTGTATTTCTCTCCCCTAACCAGTTCAGATGAAAACACGCCCACTTCACTATTGCTCACAGTTAGAGGTAGGACTTTGGTCGATCATCATTTCTTTATGGTCTAATCTAATCTAGGTTATCATCGATAGACTCATCCCAAGACCAAAGATTTATATGTATGTTATTAAAAAGTGTGTAGCAAATTCTTGTTGTGCAAGCAAAACCAAAAGGAGGGACATGAGACGATACGCCAGAGTGTCACATTCAAACAGAGAGACGGTGTCAAATTTAGACATAACAGAGTTAACCCAAAACATACCTGATCCGTTTTGTTTTTAATTATACAAAACCAGTTTAATCTGCTGTCTTCAAATTTCAATTCAATTCGAGATACTTTATTAATCCATAAAAGGAAATTGTAGTGTTACAGCAGCAGCATCTCATACAGACAGAATGAATTAAATGATGGTAAAAATGCTGTTATGACATGTTTTCTTAATCGTCAGTGCTGCTGCTGTGTGTGTATTCATATTTTGTGTTTTCTGTGTCAGTTCCCCCAGATGCCACCATTTCCGCTTCCCCAGGAGACTGGTATGTGGGAATGGAGAAAGCTGAGCTGGTGTGTGAGAGCGGGGGATACCCCAAACCTCAGAAGATCACCTGGACATGGTACCGTACCGTCATCAGCATGTCTGCTGCTGCTCGCACACACACACACACACACACACAGTATCAAGGGGTTTAACTCTGTCTGGCTACCAGCAAGACTGTGACAATTACATGTTAATTCACCCCACTGTAATACTATCTATGCTGCTGAATTGCTCTTCACATGGCACTGGATTGCGACTGAAAACACACATAAGCCCCCTCTAACATGCACACGCACACCCCTGCACAACAAAGGAGTGCTCTGGAATCCTAAAGCAGGGCGCCTTTCTCTTCTCGCTCGATTCATCACGGGATAAAAGCTGCGGTGTCGCGTTGTGCAAGTCGAAGTGATAAAAGGAGGGTGGGAGAACATTTTCACACGAGGGAGGGAGCGAGCTGCACAAGGAAGAGCAGGAGACACATGCTAAGCACTTAATCATAGTGCCATGCTTTAAATATCACTGTAATGCCTGGTAAAACACAGGGTCTGCACTTTAATTAGAGACACTGTACCAGCCATTACAGCTACGACTGTGCACACAATGATCGAATGTTGTGTTGCTGACTGAAGAATATTTTAGCCATGCGACAGTCTTGAAATATTAGGATTAGCCTGGATTAAACCCTTTCAGAGCCACAGACCCTTCGGCGTATCCATTGATGGAAATGTTGGTGGACACAACCATTGTTTATACAGAGAGGTTTTTTTTTTTTGATTTTTTTTAAACTTAAAGATGCCATTCATGGGATGCATATATCATCACTTTGTTTTTGAGCATTTGGAAGCAAAACCGCAGTCACATCTGTACAATTACATTTCAGCTCCCCGAAAGCTCACAGAGGAGGTGTACAAACTGCATCAGTCCTCCCATCCCACTAATGCAATAAGAGTCAAGGGGCTTTCCCCAAAATATCGGTCTGTTCCTTTGAGATCTAAAGATGAAGATGAAGAACATATGTTTAAATGAGGCAAATGCTGTTTAGTTTCTTTTCTTATGATAAAAACAGTGTGTGCATGATATATGATGTTTGTGCCACGGATAAAACTCTCTGAATAGGCAAGGGGTTGTGACTTTTTTTAAATAAACCTATTAAATTTAAAGGGAATATTGTGAACGATACTCTAAAACACAGAATGAGACAGACACCAAGGGTCAGTCCATAAATAAAAATTAATCCACCTACCAGCACCACGTTGATTAACACCCTTATTTGTTGTTTCTTTACTTTGTTTAAACAAAAAAAGGTTTTGGAGTTTTATTCCAGCAACAAAAGGAGAATCATCTCAAAATATCAAAGTATTATTTTAAGGTTGAACTTATGGCTCTACATAGTTTTACACATGCAAGATAGCAAACTCTTTCTCATTATAATGAGAGAGATGCAATCGCAAAGATTCAATCAGCAACTTTTTGTGTGTCAACAAAGTTGATTTGGTTGCCGAGGCCGGACTCCCCACCTTATCATTTTCTACCATCTATCCAGTGTCAGATGCAAATCTCCACTTGTGGCTCAAGTGTAAAAGGCTGGTTAGAGAAGCTAGGTGGGGCTTTGAGAAAAGAAATCTGACCCGGATTCAGTTCAGGGGGGGCTTAAAGCAGCTGCTAAAGAGCCACGAAACCCGGGGGGGGCAACATGACCCCTCCCAGTGGGCCCGATCCGAAACCGGCTCTCCATTATGAGGCCTGCGATGCCTTCAGTTGCTCGGACGGGAGCTGCCTAAATCCCCCAAACCTGGTATTTGTGTAATCTATTTGGATGAATGGGCAGTTGGAGGTTTTGGTTCAGGTGAATACAAATTGGTGGTTACACAATGCGGTGACCCTGATCCTACGTAGTAGCTGTTTAGGCTGAATCACTTCCGTAACGCAACCCAGTTGTTGCTAAATAGTAGATATCCATGTGTCTCATGAATACTTCAATATGCAGGTTGCACTTTATGAATTCGATTAATTCATTCACACGAATGAGTCACAGCCGTCGTTTTGAGCAGTGAGTCACCGGTTTCTGTGTGTTTTACATTTGTGTCACACATCTCTGGATTATCAGTGACATTTTTCTTCTGGTTGTCCACAGGAGGGGAGGAGCTCTGCCAGACGGGGTGTCTGCGGTTGGACAAAAGCTTGTTTTTGGGCGGGTCCTCCGCATGAATGACAGTGGGGTCTACGGGTGTGTGGTCAGGAACAATGTTGGAGTCGGAAAAACAGAGTATTTACTGACACTAACAGGTAGGCGGAAGTGCTGAAGACGGTTTATTCTGCTTCTGTTTATTTTAAAAGGAAATTATAAGAAGATGGAGATAAAGTTAGATTTTAAATTAAATCAAAGCACTAAACTTTTTCTAATAATCATTTGGAGTTATTGTTGAAATTTGCTGCCCCCTTGTGATGGATGGATGGAGGGCAGGAACAAATGTCATCCAACCCCATCAGGATTACTGCTTGAAAGATTTGGTTATATTTTTGTGTCTGTGTGTGAGAGAGAGAGAGATATGAATCAACATTGATGTGTTTCCATCTTCCTGCCAGAGACATCTCCTCGAACGGGCAATTCCTTGGATGATAACCTGCTGCTGATCATCATCGGTGCTTCAGCAGGAGCTCTGGTCATGGTCCTGATCATCGTCGTCCTGCTGGTGAACCGTTACCATCGGCACCGAAACAAAAGGCTTGAGATGGAGCTTAGCGAAAAGACGTGAGCTGACTCGTATTTTCCTTAAGGAGCCATGAAGTCCAAATTGTAGAAGATGTTTATGATACAGAGAATCAAAGATGTTTATTCGCTTTAACTGCCATGAGAACTCAACTGTGAATGTTTATGTGTAAACTGCTTTTAAAACCGTTTACACACGATGACCTAATTTCTGAAATTCAATTTTCAGACTCACTATTGTTCTGTAAATCCTCCCAATGTGCTGTCTTTTTTTTTCCCAGGGAGGAAATTAACAGCCTCTCCAGACAAACCTCCTTCAGGAGACAGAACTCTGTTAGCACAGACCCCAGAGTGCAGGTAAAAAAAAAGAAATTAGTAAATGAACACACTAACACACTTGTGTTGAGAACAAAAAGCAGGTTGACACACCCGTCCGTGGCCAGGTTTATCTGGGGTGGAGCCGCTGGCTTTTGGGCCGCTCTGTCTGCAGTGGAGGCCGATGATTACAGCCTGCTGCAGCTTCAAACAAACAGCACGCAGCGTTCAGAAACACACACGCTGTCATTAATATCTCCCTCTGGGTGATTATTTATTTTCTTCATCTTCTGCGTTTCATGTTCAGTAACTTTCCCTGACTTTCTCTCCAGGCTGAAGATTACGCTCTGCTCAGAGTTGACAGCAGAATGAAGAACAGCCAAATGTCTCTGGTGAGTTCCTGACTGGGATCCGTCTTTAGTTTATACAGACAGTTAAAAGTTTTTTTATGTATATATATATATATATATCAGACCTTTGTGACCTTCCTCCTCCTGTCTTCTGATAGATAATAAGTAACATCCCACAATATTTTACAGCTGCTGCTATTTAAAGGTTGCATTGTCTAGCGTCATATAACTGACTATAAGATTTAGAGCTGTTTATACCAAATTATATTTCCCTTTAAAATCTCCAGCTCTATTAGACCAATGTCTTTAAGTACTTTAATTAGTGTTTCATTTCCTGCATTAGTCAAAAGCAGACAATTCGAAACAAGTTTCTTAGTTAATTTCAGGAAATGTGCTGATCCTGATATATACTGATATCAAAATAACAAGAATACATTTGTGCGTAACATAACATATAAAATCACAAACTATCTATTCCACTCTTAATGTCAGCCATGAAGTTTTTAATTAACATGACATCATCATTTAGAGCTAAAACTAAAATATGAATCATCTTTCAATCATTGTTCATCAAACAAAAGAGCAAATCTCCTCCTCATTGGTCTTCTTTTATCTTTTCCCGGCTAAATATACATGATATAAATAAACATAACCTACATCCCATTAAAGTCGTTCCACCTCAACAATTATAGATATACAGTTTAAATGTCTCTGCCTCTGCTAAATTTGCATACCCATTGTTTGGGAGAGCAAACTGTTGATGTTGTTGTGGTTGTGACTGTTGAATGCCACCTCCCCACCTGCAGGAGCGATCCGCCTACAAAGGCAGCCAGTCCACTCTGGGTGGGAAGTGGGGTCCTCCAGGGGGGGTGGAGTTGGACGAGCTGGGACGTCCGGTCGTCTGGCACGAAGACAGGGAGTGTCTGAGGGGGGCAGAGATGGACAGAGAGAAGGAGGAGCGAAGGAAGAGGGTGGAGTCGTACCTGAAGAGCAGCAACATGTCGCTGGTATGGGTCGCTGTCTGAAAGGGTTTGGCCCAAATGTTTTCGGTTTCCTCTGTAATGTTTCACATGGTGTCATATTTTATTTAACAAGGGATTTATCAGGCGGAACAAAGGACCATAAAACAACAAAAACTGGAAACACAATCTGCCACTATATGTTGTTTATTATAATAAATGGTTTCTCCAATTCATGTACAAACCAGAGATACACGATTAATCATAGAATAATCAAATTATGGCCAGTTCATTTGTTAAAGGAAAAATTTGTCACAACATCGTTGTGCATTGTTTGCAAATCATATTCTCTGGACGTAAATGAATATATATGTTGCATCATTTTTATATTTTAGCCAATACAATTGAAATTGATATTACAATATTTCCAATAATTCTTTTTAAAGGTTGTTTTTTTTTTTTTTTTTTGGCCAAATCTTGCAGTGTTAGTAAAAACAGGATAACATGTGACTGTAAACTTTAATATACTTTCAAACCAACTCTGACTTCAGCACCCATTCAGTGAAAGTGATTGAGTTGTTTGACGTGAGATTGGTGAGGATTTTATACCCAGTCAGTCAGTCAGTGGGTGGATTTGATGGACTCTCAGTTTGGAGAAACACACATGAGCACCTGTACAGAAAGTGGGTTACCTGAGCAGCAGGCTCAGCAAGAAAAACATGTTTTAGCCACTCGGAAAAATGACCTCTGAAAAAGACAAGTGTAGTATCTGTTTTGAATACTTTCAATATTTTCTTTCAAACAGCTCTTTCATTTAGAATGATATTCTATCAACTTTTGAACTACATATTTTCCTGCACAATATCTCTACAGGAAAATTCTCAGCAGTTAAAAAAAGAAACAAAACCCAACACCTTGAAGAAGTTTTATGTTTCCTTCCTCTTAAACAGCTGAATCATTGACTAACCTGTTGCTTAACATTGCTGGGGAATAATTGAAACTCTGCACGTCCCCTTCGTGTAATTCTCACCCTTTATCATCTGCTGGTGTGTGTTTTGTGTGTTATATTGTGTTTTAAATGCTGTTTGGGACACTCTTGTGATTTTATTCATGCAGATTCATTTTTGAAGCAAACCATTTATAGTTCAAATAAGGATTCCCGTATTGTGACCCTAAAAAACTGTGTATGCAAAAGAAGTGTCTTTTATCTACATTATTTAATGATTGATTGTGTTTTATCAGAAAAGTCTAACTTCTTTCTGGGTTTTTTCAGGACTCGGGTCTTCCTTCATCCCTGGTTCCCCTGAAGGCCCAGCAGGAGGATGGCGTTGGGCCCAGAGAGCCAGACCTCGGCCACCTCAGGGAAGGAGACTCTGCTCATGAAGTGGACTGGCCCCCCACCCAGCCGGCAGAACAGGGACATGAGGAGGACAACAGCAGCAGCTCCTTCCAGATCTCAGAGGCGCTCACAAATCACTTTTACTACAGTAACGGGGTCCTCAGACCGAGACCACACTCCAACGCCATTCTGATGAACCCCAGAGGACAGATTATCTAGACAGCTTCACGTGAGGAGGGAATGTCCGTCTGCATTCCTGCATTAACAAACGTCTTGTTCTTTGTTCGGGGATGTTTGTTATGTACATATTGACTGTGATGGGGGATTTGCCTCAGTCACTCCCCGATGCTGATAAGTTTTTACCTCTGAGTTGCAAAACTTTGATCCTGTGACGCTATGATAATTTGGGAGGTTTTTAAAAAAATTTATTTTGTGGTAATTTTATGTCATTTCCTTTTACCACTCCAACAGAGGAGCGATAAAAGGAAATGAAGAGGGGGATTAGATGATTAATGAAACACAGAGTCCCCAGCAAGTCATGGACCAAGAACTCATCTGGGGATTTTTAATCCTAATTATTTTTGAGGAAACAGAGAATCAAACAACCTGCAATTTCCACTGTTCACAGACCAGAATGACATTGAAATGAAAACTAATTTTCTTCTTGAAAATGCAAGGAAACGAGGTTCCTGTTACAGTGTTTACTGGATTTGTGCATCCAACGCTTCTGGTGACGTACTGCTGAATGCAAAAGCTCATATCAACAAATGCAGTCTCCCTCATGCTGCTGAGTTTACATTAGAAACATTCAACAGGACAAGATGAACAGTCACAATAAGTTGTGTCCATCTTAAAGTTCTGTGTGGATGTACCCGTGAATTTGTACATTTATCAATTTTATATATGTATACACATATATATATATATATATATATATATATATATGAGGAAAGGATAAAGAGTTATTGTACGGTTATGTTGATGTTAAGAACCGCCACCTGAAACTACAAAAGTTTAAAAGAAACTGTTACTGCGAGGACCTGAACATAGAGACTGAAACAAAGTTGATGTGTTCGTTAATAAAACAAGAAGTAACCTCCAAGACCAGGTTTAAACCTCATCCACACCCAGCGGTGGTTTGGTGTTGCAGCTAGTCTCTACGGATCAAGGTATTCAGGGATCATCTGCCAGTGATGGTTTAGGACCACCACTGACAGCGCTGAGGAGATTAACACGCAGGACAAGAACTATAAAACATTATCGTGTATGGCGGACTGCCAGTCATCTATTGGCAAATGTATCTTTACAAATTCTTTTCTATCCATCCAGTGTTTTCTATGAAATTGAGAAAAAAAACAAAAACAAAAAAAAACCTGACGTGTAAATATTGAGATGTTTAGTCATGAAAGCACATATGCAGTTTTACAAACATTGTAATTGTTCTTTATTGAAACCTGGGATGATTAAGCTTGTTTCACTTCGTGTGAGGATAAAAGACAACACGAGACTCATCACAGCTGCTGAATTTGACTCTGGTGATTTCCTGGTTTCTCGTTGTCTGAACCCTCATGTTCCCGATTAGCTCAGTAAGAGCTGAAATAATTGAGATTGTCGTTACAAGTAGGGGGAAAAAAAGCTGTTTTCAGAGTTTCACTGTTTGATGAGATGATAAATTCAGTAATTTTTAACAGTATGGTAAATTTCTTCGCTTTCTTGCAAAAAATTAAAAAAGAAGTTAAAACCTCGCTCATGTTTATAGTAAATTTAAGGCTAGTGAGCTTTACAGCTGCTGGTAGGAGAATTTTATTATGGTTGTTACAGAACTAGCTTATGGTAAGCTAGGCCAACTAGCTGCTAGTTGTAATTGATGTCTTTACATTATACAATGTATAGACAGGGGTGGTATTAAAGGATATCAAGAAAGTAAACAGTGTATTTCCCCAATTGTCAAACTCTTTAAGGTACTGCTCCTCCACTCAGAACAGATGGTGAACCAGGATGGCCAGACTAGAAAGACTCTGCAAGAAGACCAAGATCTCCAAGTCTCCTATTGAGCCTCGTTGGGATCCCTTGGAAGTGTCTTATAGGAAGTTACTGGAGAATGTCAATGTTCAGGTTTTCTTTTTTTGTTTGAGAGCTTCCTTACCAACCAAGAATGAGAAATGTATAGCATTTAATTCTTAAAATTCCAAATAAAGGTTTCGTGCTTTCTTTGGTCCACGCTTCAACAAAATAGAGACACACCACACAATTCAGGTCATTGTGTAATGACTGCGGTTGAATATTGTAAGTGGTGCTGTTATGTTTTTGACCATTTCCCATTTGTCTCATTTCTATCTTTACATGTTTAGAAAATTGCTATTTTTGCATAATTAGAAACTGAAAATAGATGGTGAATGGTAAAATTGTAATACTAATGGATACCAGAGGATCTAAAGCGATCATTTACAGAGGTTTGAACTCGTTTCTTATATACGACGACTCACATCCATCAGCCAGATACCAAAGAACAAACTTAAGAAGTCAATATTCAACTTTGTCCATGGGGCTGGATACCTCAGCACGTTTATATAAATCTCTATCCTGGCTGGATTTACAAACAGTTCACAAGTAACAAATTTATTTTTTACAATCCAAGCTATGACAAAGTTTTTAAAAACACAGTAAAATTAGTCAGCTACATGACTTTTCGGTCAACAAAGGGTATTTGTTAATTAATCTAGACATAAATTCCACAGAAATATTTCTACCTCTCCACATTCTTCTAAAACTTGCTAACTCAAACTGCATTTTGCGATAGAACCTCTTTGTGAGTTCGCTGGTGAGTGCGAAGGTTACTCCTCTGAGAAAAACACTTGCCACATGTGTCGCATGTGTATGGTTTCTCTCCCGTGTGAATTCGACGGTGAATCTCGAGATGGCTGACGCGATCAAAGCTTTTCCCGCAGAAAGGACAGATGAACCATTTCTCCTTTATGCGGCGACTTGCTATAGTTTTATGCAGCTCTGGGTCATTTAAGAGAAATAATCGGTTGTCTGGATTAAAGGCTGACATGTTTTTAGTTTGTGGCTGTTTTTCTGGGAGGAATCTGAACGACAATCCTCCCTCTGGGTGATTTATTGCTTCTATGGGCTGACTCGGCTGAGCTTGGCAAAAATTTAAAGAAGCCCTGGATTTGCTTGATGCACCTTGTCCATTATCTCTCATAAACCTGTCGGAATATGGTGTCTCTGCTGAATTGTCAAAAATGTCCAAGGCATTTTGTATTAGCAGGATTTCGGAGTCCTGATTTTGCGACAGCTGCTTTACTTCAAAAATGCAGTCCGTGTCGTGAACAGTGTTGCTGTCGCCCACCGAAACCGACATCCACTGCTCGCTCTCTTGTTCTTCCAGGATCTCCTCAGCTGGAGGGTTTGGATCCATGTCGTGGTGACACGCTCCATCATTTACACTGTGATCAGAGTCCTTGATCTGCTCCACAATCTGGACATCATCCTCATCCTCCAGCTTGACTATTAAGTCGTCATCGTCCATGTCATCCCTCTCAGAATAGTCAGGCTTTAGCTGCTCACACTGCTTCTCCTCTGTCGTAGAGGGTGGTGGTGTGCAATTCGCTGAAGTATCCACCTTTTCTGTGACGCTTGGATCGGGGCATAAATTCTGAACTGAATCTATGCTAGGTCCTGTAACAACAGAGCAGGTGAATTTTTAATAGTTATTTTCTAGGATACTTGCCTTGAAGAATCAACGTGAGACAAGTTCACTTTAAAACTGAGGAGCCATCTATTTGGTGCTGAATGATATTAACATGTTACTTACCTGCCATCAAGGATTATCTTCCAAATTTGAGTTAAAAGGCGAAATAAAATACCGACTCTCACTATCAGCTAATTTATATAAAGGTTTGACCCAAGTCCAATGTATTTTGGACAAAATTTTTAAAGCTCTTTTGGTAGTCTAATACAAAAGGTAAGCAATTTCTTGATAGAACAATTAAACAAAAAACATTTAGCAACTTTTGACATCTGTAATTTTCAAGCAAACTTGAATAATTGTTCTTTCCAGCTTCTCAAACATAAACTGTTGAAGTGTTTTTCTTTGTCATATAAAAAACAGATTCTCTCTTTGAATTGCTGGTGGATGAAAACAAGGCAAAGTAAAATGATATTTTTACACTATTTCCTGTCGTGTTGAAGGCAGTGGCCATTCACCGATTGACTGGAAAGCATAAATAAAATAACGCACCTTAATGTAGTTGTATGCTTGTGTGATGATATTTTAAGCGTTTGGAAAGCCTTTTTATTAAACCTAAAAATATTCCTTGTGGATGCAGAATAAGATAAGTGACAGAGCATTTCCAGCACATTTTAAAAATGTTGTCTATTTATCGGCTGTCCTTACCATCACCGGTGGGCGGCAGCAGCTTGCTCTGTTGCTCCCTCTTGGAAGAAGAAGAAGAGGACGACGATGATGACGACGATGATGATGGAGTCAGATTTGTAGTTTGAGCTTGAAACAGGATCGACAGTCGCTCGTTTTCCATCAGCATTAACTTCGAGTTCAGGGCTTCGATTTCGTTCTCCCTCCGGCGGAGCTCCACCTGGACGAGGGCGAAGCCGTCCTCCCAAAGCCTGCCGATCTCCATCACGGCCGCCTTGGCTAGCTTCTCCATGATCGAGGTTAGCTTGCTCTGGAAAGCCGCGCAGTTGGCCATGTTGCCTCCGGCCGGTTTTCGCTCCTTCGCTGGCTGCGGCGAATAAATAAACCAAAAAAAACAAAACTGACTCTGTATGTACCGAGAAAAAACAACACTGCTGGCCTTTCAACGCCGTGGTTTACATTACCGTTGCTGTTTAAGGCCAGGAAAATAAAAAATAAATAAATAAAACAACATGGAAGTGTAACACAACAGCAACAGGAAACAGGCGAGATCACGTGACGGTGGATCTACGGTGGTCGGGAAGGGACACACTTTCTCAGCAGCGGTATATTAGTAGTAAATTATGCATAAATATGTAAAAGAGAAGCTGTGCAAGATGTTTTTACAAAAATTATGTAGCTTCTTAATGTGAGAATTTGCATCGTTTCCTTATTTATTTGTTATTGTCGACTGCCAGATGAGGGCTGCACATAATTATGTTAATTGTAAAAAGGGTAATATTAATAGAAAAGGTAATATTTTTACTGTTTATATATGCCAAATAAAATCACATTTAAGATTTTGGACTCAAAGAGTCTATAAGTTCATTATATGTTTTACCTTTAACATATGCTAATTATTAGAGTATTCACATACACAGAATAACTATTCGTACAAATCCACAAGGAAAGACTTTCAGTGCTCTGTTGCGAAATAATACAGTCGAGTTTAGGTTTATTTTTCCTCAGATAGGTAAATAAATTATCAGGATAATTGCATTCTCTTATTTCCACATATTAAAAGAACAGTAGTTACAAAGCAAGGAAACTTAGCAACTTACGTGTGATATTGCTGAATCAAACGCACCAACACCCCTGGAACTTGGTGAATGCAAATATGGCTTAACCTCACCCAATAACATTAATATTAGTCATGTGATGGGATGCTGGTTGCTGCCCACAATAGGGCTGAGATTAGGGAGTGGCCGACAAGATGCATGTTAGTAATGGAATCTGCCATAAACAGGTTTTCACAACTTTCCTCCTAAACTTTACCACGTAATATTATTTGCAGCAAACTGCCAACAGTCTAGGTTTAATAAACCCACAAAGTGGGTCGCAATGGTTTCCAATCATACCTTTGTTTTAGATGTACTTTCTATTTTTGTCCACTAGATGATGCTCTATTTTCATATGAGTGGCATAAAACTGATCGAAGATTCTGCTCTGGAAACAACTAAATACATTTATCACCCCAGTTGTATCTCTTCATCATTTAGTTTAAATTTCCAACCATTGTATACGTGATTAAATATCAACATGCAATATTTAAAAGCCTGTAGATTTTAATTGATAACCTAAATCGCATCTTTAACCTATTTATTGACCATTAAATTCCCAAACATTTTTATTATATTTTTTCACTCATCACAAACGTGGCATTAGCCACATTTAACCAAAGGCCATCTGGTAGAGTTATCTAAACCAAAAATAGGATTTAACAACTAGGATTATAAAAAGACAAAAGAGAAAGAAAAGTTCTCCAGTTTGTTGGACATCAAAGGGCTTTCAACACAATAAAGGCTGGATGGCTCTTATAAAAGCAGCAGTGGCTGCGGTTACATGACCCAAAACAGACAAATTTACAGCAGGTTTGTCTCAATGTTTGATTATTTGAACCATTTTAAGCGTCAGTGATATGTTTAAAATTACATGTGCGTAAATTTAGAAATGAAACCCACTAAAGATTGGTTGAAGGAGCGTATTTGTCTTTTTAAATCAGTTTAACATTTGTAATACCATCTTTGCCTTTTATAATAATATAATTGTCGTTGGTGGATTCATTTATATTTCTCCTTTCCCCTTCTTTCTATTTGCCCTTCTTATTGAATATCTCATTTCGCCCTCTTTATTTATACATCATATGTGAACTAAAAGTCACACCAAAAGTTTTGGTGTTAAAATATGTTGTGGTTTTTTTTTTTGTTGTTGTTTATTTTTGGATCCTTATTTTGAAAGTGTATTTTATTTTGTAAATTAA
This sequence comes from Remorina albescens, assembly GCA_034769265.1. Lineage (NCBI taxonomy): Eukaryota > Metazoa > Chordata > Actinopteri > Carangiformes > Echeneidae > Remorina > Remorina albescens. The sequence continues at coordinate 3,695,650 of CM068478.1, read as the reverse complement.
TTTTCTTTTTTACCCGCACGCTCAGAAAGGGCGGACACTCATTGGTTGGTTGACCTGCCAATCAAAGGTGGGCGGGGTCGGAGCTAAGGGAGCTGTCAAACACCAACAGCCGTCTGAAATATTATCCCGGGCGGTACGAACTGCAGCTAAAACCCCATCTTATCTGCTCTCCGTTGGAAACACGAACCCCACAGAGACACTTCGGGTTCACTTGTAGAAGTCAAGCTTCGGGATAGGAGACTTTTTTTAAAGCCGTTGCGACGAAAAACGTGTTGTTGTTTTTTTTTTTCGGGCTAACGTCCGTCGCCGTTAGCGCCTCGTTTTAGCTCCAGTTTTGTTGACAAACTAGCCGGCGAGCTAGTTTGAACTGCTCAGCTAGCTGAGTTACAAATTTTTTTTCCGTCCTTGCTCTGGTCGTTTTTCGATAAGTGGACCCGAGCCCGAACTGTTCCTGCCGACAGCTTTTTGAAAGAAAAACAGGTAAGTCTACTAGACTTGTACCGGGAGTAAAGCTCCTTGTCTCTGTGGTTTGTTTACATTTTCTGCCCGGTGGTGCCAACCGTTAGAACCGTAACCGTTTTTATTGGCAGCATTATATCATTACCTGTCTGTAGTATCCAAACAATAGGTAGTTTTTTGTTTTTTTTTCCCGATGGTGTCTGCCCCATTGACTTGTTCATTACTTTAAACCCTTGAAGAATGACAGGTATGCAGCAGCTAACATATCATAAAAGTTTACCACAATGGATTGTGGCCGGAGATAAGAGGCTGCTTTTCAGCTTTATTGAATGTGACCTTGCACAAATACATGACAAAGACTGCTCTTTTGGTGAACTCTTGTTTGTTTGCATAGTCACTAACACACGAGTAAATTATTGCTCATCAAACACAATTAGCACACGCCCATTTAAAACCTCCTGCACTTCAGAGACACCCTTACCCTTGCCTCAACCTATCATTATAACATCACTTAAGCTTTGATTTATTGCTGACATTTTCTATTAGTCTGTAATCCACTAGGACACAGCTGGCTAGTGTTCAGACCCCCAAACTACTGTTAAAACATTTGGCCTCAAGCTTGCTTTGGGGATGTCCCATCTGTTTTGGAGCAGCAACAAGCCACATTTTACAGACCAAAAAAAAAAAAAAAGGCCAGCTTCAAAAATTCCACCCTCCTCCATGCGTAGTCTCTTTAGTGTGGTGTTTTAAATACATGCCCTTTGGACATGTAGGCAGCACAGCGCAGTTTGGAAACAAATATAGCAATGAACACTGGTGCCTACATTTTCTTCTAATCAGCTGCATCAAGAAGATTTCCAGCAGCATGTTACTATGAAGATTATCATGTTGCATAATAAAACAGTGGTATGGTCTTATTTTTTTTAATGGTACAAAGTTATTTTATCTCGGTGGTTAGTTGTCCTCTCTGTAATTGGGTTGTTTGTGAGTGGAGTGATGCTGATTGATGCCTGTTTTTGATGTTTACAGCAGAAGTGGGTGTTAAACTTCTTGGTGGTCAGTATACTAACTATATTTTAGACAGGGAGGAACATCCCATATGAATACTGGTTTTTACCCACCCACATTAGCTCAAAGAATAACATAGTTACAACCATCAGTGTATCATCACCTCAGTATAATTTGCATGACTAAAATTCTGGTAAGTGTAGGAAGTATGTTTAGTCAGTATCAGCTGTTGTAACCACAGATGTGGGTGTGTGAATACAGAGGTTTGTAGTTCTTAATAGAGGGTGAATTTTACATGCTGACCTATTCTTGTCCACCTACATACATCCACATGGATGAAACGGTGGTCTCTGGTTTGGCTCTGGGATGGGAAAGTGACAGAAATGAGATAGGAAAGCCTAGGCCTGGCACTTGTGGCTCGCATTTCTCTTGGCACAGGCCCTTTTATTTTTTGCTGTTCCATTCCAGCGAGGCAGAAAATGAGGTGTCATTGGAGAGAGAAAAGAAAGAAGAGGATAAAAAAGCCTTTTAAGGATCTGGCTGGGACAGAGAATGATTTCAGAAGTTGTCCAGTAGGTCCAAACTAACTCAAAGAGTCTAATGTCTGTGATGTAATGCTAATGGACCAAAGCAGAGTCTGGCTCTGTCATCTCAGTGCTGTTTTTAGGATCTGATCTTATGAGACCTCATCTGGGCCAAAGTTTGACTTTTGCAGCCCTCTGCTTTGGTTAAAAATAAACCTCCTCCGTGTATTTATTTTAAATCTGCTTCTTTCTCGCTATTGCTACTGTTCGTCCCAATTATGGAGCCCCTGTCCAGTAAAAACACATTGTAACTGTTTGAATATGAATAAACCTGAATTACAACAGAGTAAGAGTTTAGATTTTATGCTCCGTATTCCAGTACAGTTCAATCTACTTTTCGGTTTGTCTTTGTAATAATATAGAAGAAATATTTATGACCCGGCTTGGGATGTTTTATAATAAAATGATTTGTTTCACCTCAAGTAAAAGTCGAATATAAAAACTACATTGTTTACGGGTATAAAATGACCTTCACAGACTTCCTTTCCTGTTCCCCTTTGTACCCTGCTGATTTTGTTTTGGATGGCAGAAAGGTCCAGGACCTGAGCTATTCCTTGGCTAATCTCCCATAATTGGACAATCGCCCCCTATTATAGCCATTACGTTTGGGCCTGTTGAGCAATAGTGGCTTGTCTTGTCCGGACAAAGTCTACTGCTACAGTTGTTATTAAATATTTAAAAATTCAGTCAAACTATAGCACAGGAGATTTTTTTTTTCTTTCTAATTAAAGACCCTTTCATTCATTTTTTTCTTTACTTTCTCTAGGTCTCCAAGGACTTCCTATACATCTGTCAAATATGTGAAGTTCCTCTCATCCTGGTGGGCTCCTCAGTTACAAGCAGTGAGGAACTGGACCAAGAGGAAGCATCCAGGACCCAGCCAGATTTTGTCACCGAGGTGTCCTAAACAAAATTTAAACCTGAATTCTATGAGTGTGATAAATTTTCTCCCAGGACATAAACTGAGTAAATTCTTTGCTGCCGTGGAGCCCTCGGCACCATTAAAACAATCTAGTCCTCTTGACATGTGGGTACATTACAGAATAAGGCTCATATTACCCTCACTGGTATCAACATCTTTCACATTGCCATGGACCGGAATAAACGCAATTCCATCGCTGGCTTCCCTACACGGCCGGAGCGCCTCAACGAGGACAGGGACAGTATTGGAGGGGTAGGAGTCTGCGAAATGGGCATGGGCCCGACTCCACAGGTCAGTCCCTGTTCTTTATGGTTTAAAGGTGCAAGGCATATTTTGCAGTACAAAGGGCTCCTGGGCCGGTATAAAGAGTTCCACAAAATATTGATAGTTAATTACTGAATATACACATCTCAACTGACTTTTGCCCAATTCTGGTGGAAATCTTGATTTCGCCAGCAAACACGCTGTCAGTGCACTGCAAAATCTGAATGCTCAGTTTACAAATACAATTAAAAGTGTTGTTTTGTTTTGGTAAGTGTTAGTATCCAAATGAAAATGGCTTTGCGCACACATGGCTGGAGTTATGGGTTTATGTTTCAAATTAGCCATATCTCTCCATCAAATGTTACACACCTGTTTTCCAGCTTTTTCTTTTTTGTGGAAAATAGATTAAACCATAAACAGTATTGAACTGAAATTGTTCAATAAAGGCTGTTGATCAATTAATTTCAGACTGTTTTGGCGTTGATACATATTAGAATTTGTGTTCTTGCAGGATTTAGAGGCTTAAGTGGTTTACAGGGTTGCCTAACAATACAAAGTTGCAAAAAAGTAGTTTTTTGCATTCTGTCTAGACTGAAAAAAGTCTTGCTGATGCAAGTCACTTTTTGTATCTGTTTATTATTTATCTAGTCATTTTTCCATGCACACAAGCATGTTGTATCAGTGGCCCTAGAGCATACACATAAGATAAAGGAACGTGTTGACCTGTTTTCACCAGACTGTTATCTGTTCTAGGTGGGCAGGGTGTGGCCATCATCCTACAGAGCCCTCATCAGTGCCTTCTCCTGTCTTACGCGCCTTGATGACTTCACATGTGAATGGATTGGTTCTGGATTCTTCTCTGATGTCTTCAAGGTGTGTGGAGATCAGTTGTTACCTGCTTTGTTAAGTGTTAAGTTATACCACGCTTCCATTCATCCATCCATCTGGTGTCATTTGTAATAGGTCAGGGTGACTTTTAGATCACACAAACTCATTTGTCCCCAGGATTGATTTCTTCTTCTCTTGTACATGACAAAAGTTGTGCCCATGTGCTATGCTTATCGTGTGCTGACCAGAATCAGGATCAGAATAAATGAAGGAGAACTTGTGCATGGCTCTCACTGATAAATTGCGATTGTAAGTAAAGAAGAATGTCATTTTCCATTTGATTTGACTTGTCAAATTGGTGTGCTTGGTTGGTCAAAGAGTGATTGTTCCTGGGCTATCTTAATCTGTCCTCATTGCTCTTTCATGGACAGTTTTAGGTCAAGTTGCGATGCAATCAGTTCAAAGACGTCACTTAAACACAGGCTTGTTAACTCTTTTATATACTCCCCTCCCCCCTCCCAGCATGTGAACAAGAGTCACACAAGCACATTTAGAATTAGTCATGGCTTTAGTTTGGCTTTGCTAAACAAACCCCTCTTTAATTTTTTTAAGCTATTATAATAGAAAGATACATTCTTTTGTGTCCATTTACTATAGACCTATTCTGCATATGTGTACAAGTTTGGAACACCATTGTAGACAGGGATGGAAAAAGGAAATAATGTCCTACCATACATCTATGGAACAGTAACTTTGTATTGGATTGATAAACTGGTGTGACATTCGTTTTCCATTGGGTCCCTTTCTCAGGCCACAAGCTGAAGATGGGCCAATTGATGTTACTGATGTGACATGTGACAAGTGATATGTGATTGTTAGGCCTCTGGTTAGGGATGATTTTTGTAGTAAAGCAAAGCAAGGCATAATTTAATCTAGTTTTGTTAGCCATATGAAGCCCATATGAAGTTTTTTGTTTACTGCCACTGAGTCTATTCACGGTATGCTATTTGTCAAAAACACCTCAATGTGTGGTGTGTAAGCACTGGCACTTATTCATAACGCACAGCACTACAAATTAGAGAACTACAGAGCAGCACAAATGATCAGCCAGCAATTTTATTTAAATTATATCCACATTAGGTACGGCCACTGTGGATTAGACAGCCGTCAGCTTGCTCTGCTGGTATTTGAAAACTGCTTCTCAACTTTAGCATTTTGTTGATGTTGGTACAAACATTTAGTCACGGTTATTTAGCTTTGAGCCCTGCAAATTTAACAGTTCTACCATCAGCCTTTGAACTGAACTAAAAACCAATACTTACATTAAAAAAGTGTAATCCTTGGGCTCTCTGTTGGTTTTTTTTGATGCCATATTATTTTCACAGTGAATCTTGGATTAGGTCGAGCCACCCATGGGATCCATTGTTTCCCAGGAAAAGGAAGACAGATTTGTTGGCTGCATATTTGAAATGAGAGTCTAGTTGTGCCTTCTGTGATGTAATTGGTCTTCAAATGCAGCCTCTGATGCATTCTACCCCCGAAGTGAGAGAAACCCTCTGTCTCTTGAGTATATTATACAGAAAGAGCAAATCATTTCAAGTTTGAACAGCAAAGTTATGCCAATTGATATATTAAGATAATTATCAGAATTTCATGCTGCAATAGCTAATGCTCAGTTTTGATTCATTCAAATGTGAAATTAATTGTCAACAGTATTTTTTTTTCTTCAGTAAAGGAATTTATGGGTCGTGGGGAGGGAAGGAGAAAAGAAAGTGGCAATGAAGTAGCGAACTGCTGAAAATCTCATTCTGGGTGAATGAAATGAAGGAAAAAGCTCTTTATGGTAGAGAGCTAGGATGGCGAGACTACCGACAAGATTTAAAAATAGTGAGTGAGTTATAAGGGATGGAGGCAGACAGGACTGTGCACATTATTTTAGAGAAGAGGGCAATGCAGTGTCTCTAATGAGCTGGGGTTAGGGGGAGAAAAGGGAGAAAAGGTTTAGAGGACAAGGACACTCTGGGCATGTCATCCAGAAATGTGTAGTGTTGAAAAGATATATCAAAGAGGAGAGAGGACACAAGAGCAAAGATGGGGGCGACATCAGAGAGAAAGATATTACCACTACTGGGGATGACGTCTTGTTGGAGGCAGCAGACAGGAGGAGAAAAAGGGGGATCAGGAATAAATTCAGATGGGGGGATGTGACGAGTGAAGAAAAGGGGTGGCAGGGGGCAGGAGGAGGATAGACGGATGTGGGGGGAGGAGGCCTCCACAGGAGTGGCCATCTGTTGTTTCTTCTGTCCTGTGGTGGAGACTGTCGGCTCTTACAGCCAGGCCCCCTTCCTTTGAACTTGAACAGAGAGATTTTTGTTTCTGTATGTATGAGATGGGGCGAGAGAAGCAGACACAGACACAGAGAGCTCCCTTAAACTGAGACAGACTGTCTGATCTTTAATGATTTTTCCACCGTATATGAACTGTAGATACAGGGAGATTTTCACGGTACATAGAGGGACGTTTTCACTGTAGCGACAGCTCTGTCCAGCAGTACGTTTCACTGACCATGTACTCCATACTGACCTCCATTGTCACCAGTGGGGTGAAGCTGTGATGATGGAAGTTGGTCAAGTTGGCATAAAGCTTCCCTCTGTTATAATGAATATGACTGGCAGTCTCTTATGTACAATATTCTTTTTGATTCAAGCTTTTAGGGTCTTTCTAGGATGGATTTCTCTCTCTTGAGTGAGTTCTAAAATGTAGATTTGCAAACATTCATTTAATCATATACCAACCATGTCTCCAAAGTAAGGCATATTGTTAGTTTACGTTTGCCATATTGAAGCATGATTTAATATATCCATGATGTTTATAATGTTTTAATTAAATTAGACCTAAACTCGCGCTAATGTGACAGTAAGTGTTTTTGCATGTGTGTGTGATGCTTTCTCCTGAACTCTGTTATCTTATCATGATAATGCTTGAATAGGCTGGAGGTTATTTACCTATATATCCAGGAGTATCAGAAAGGCCTTTTCAAACTAATGGAATAAAACGTGCATTGCGATCTAAAGATATCTCTGCTCTCAGGAAATGAGTAAGCACCTGTAGGTCGATCAGTCTGCAGCAGCTCAGTCATTTGTTGCATTGCTGACTGTGGTTTGCTAGTTGATATTTCCTATTTGCGTGCTACATGGCGCATTACAAGAACTTCACTTCTTGGTAATTTATTTAACTTGTGGTGTAAAGACCTGAGGTCACCTTTCAGTTTTAAAGACAGTGAGGTGACCGGGGCAATAAAAAGTCATAAATGTGGGCCCCTGGGCGCCTTTTGGTAGTAAAAAAATTTTGTGTTGTATTTCTGCTTTGATTCAGAGATTAAATATGCTAAGCGCTCTTTTTAAGGCTTTTCACTCTGGAGTTATTTTTGGTGAGGAAATTTCAGTCAGTGCGTGAATTACTCCAAATTAAGATCCTGTTCCATAAAAGAACATAAAAGTGCATATTAAGTTTTTGTAGTTTCCAATGCACACCATAATAAGACATATTTGCATATATATCATATAATCTTGGCTCTGTCTTTGTCCTTTATGTCTTAATTACACTACCTTCTGTTCAGAGTAATGGCCAATTCTTGGGGTTTAATGTAATGTGACACAAAAATGTTTTTACTCTATGAGACTGGAACACTTAGTTATCAACTGCCCATGTTGTATATCAAAGAAACATAAATAATGTCAGCAAGGATTTCAGTGTTGTCTTACATCACGACCTGTATAGATTGTTTGCTTGCCCTTGCATTAAAAGCCTCCTGGGATAGGCTATGGCCAATGATGGATGGATGGACGGATGGATAGACGGATGATGCTTCCGTCATCTAACAATTAGACGGAAACCAAAATGCATCTATCCCAATTCCTAATAATACAAAATTGATTGTGCAGGTCTCGACTGACACATTTATTTTGTCAGGGCTGTTCAGCAATGACTGACCTCAATTCTCTTTTATGTGCTGCCTTCTTTTTCTGCTTGCTCTGCTTGTTGCTGCACAATCCATAATTTTATTTTACAAGTCACCACTAATAAAAAATAAGCTTTTAAAGCTGTTTAAGTGATTTTTTTTTTTTTCTTTTAATGACTCGAGCTGTAATGTCAAAAAGGCTTTTGTAGCCAAAATATGAAAAGACTTTGTGATTTGAAATTGTTCAGTTGTTTTTGACTGTATGCGCCATATGTTGTAATGTGGTGTCATTTGACCATTTCATAGGTACGTCACCGAGCCTCAGACCAGGTTATGGCTCTGAAGATGAACAAACTCAGCAGCAACAGAGCAAATATGTTGAGAGAGGTCCAACTAATGAACCGGCTTTCACATCCAAACATATTAAGGTTGGTAACTGAAAAAATTAATGATATAATCAAGATGGTTACTGAAAATTCAAAGTGTGATTTCATTTATTTTTTGAAAGCTGCCTGAAACCTCCATTAATGTAGTTTATAAGACAAAGCAAACAAAATAATATCCACTGTGTTTGCATCTAACACGAGCTACTCAGTAAAATGTGATTAGTCCTGGTGGCTTATTGGTAGTGATTTCCTTTCACCATGTTTAATGTTCAAATCCAAAAGGCCTGTTATGTATCAGTGTATTATAAGAAATTCAACAATAAGATGCCAGTAATAAACTAGAATGAGCTCACTTTCATAAATTCACAAGAAGGTTATTTCAAAGTGGTTAGGTCACTCAGGAACTGCTACTGATATATGAGGAATAAATTCACAGTATTTCTGTAGAAAGAAAGTGAAGTATTATACTAGTCATTTTGTGTAATTTGTAAATCTTGGTTTATAAATTAAGTATCTTTTTTCAGACTCTCTGTCTCTGCCTTCACCTCTCTCCCTTTTTCATGAGTCTGTGGTTGTGACCTGTTTCCTCTGGGGTTAGCTAGAAACTGTGTCAAACACAGAGCCTATTAACAATGGATTTTCTAAAATGCCAGCTCCTGTTAGAGCCACAGCAGAGGCCTAGAGGCTAAAATAACGAAGAGGAGCCTTTCTATCACTAGTGAACAGGACAAGCCTGTGAATAGTCACTTTCATGCTTTCATTTCAATTCCAGTCAGTGTTGTTTGGACAAAATGGCTACGTCATATTACCATGTAAGCGCCTTATAACTGGTGATACGGTCCTGAAGTGACATTTTCTAGACTTTAGTTTTAGCCGAAACATTCAATAGCAAGTGTTTTTTTTGTTTGTTTGTTTGTTTTGTTTGTTTTGTTTTTTAAAGGCACTGTGTAATATTAACTTTTTTTTTGGGGGGAGTTCAGCAGTCACAGTTAAGGGAAGGTGAAACAAAGTGAGCTGGTTGGCTTTTCCACTTCAAGAGCCAAAGCACAGGCAGTCTAAGGTGCATTTTGTTTGACCAAAATGCACCTGAACCAAAAACCAAACCAAAAAGATGTACCATCAAGTATTCCCTGTATTTTCGAAAGTTTCCCACAATGTATATGGATATGAACAGACCATTTGTATGAATGTAACATCACTTTTTACAAAGCAGTTCACAGCCTCTTTCATGTGCTGGAAGAATACAACTGACCCATTTGGGCCGGTCAGCTAATTGCACTTTAAAGCAGCTTTTGACCATGATGCCGCAAAGAGACAGAGCCAACTTCTTGATGATGTTAAACTTAGTTAAACACAAGCCACTTTAAATTATCAATGAAAAATCGCCTCATTCTCCTCTGACTTCAATTTCGCCATGGCATTTTAGTAGTTTTTGACCTCTTTTTACTGCACAATTAAACTAATAATTAACTAATAATGTTTAGTTGTTACTATTTTTAGCCAGCTTCTGTTTTATTGTGTCGTTTTATTCCATTTTAATCCAATTTATTTTTTCTTTGTGCTTTCTTGTATCATGTGTAATGCACTCTGGATGGCCTCTGTACTCATACAAAGCTAACAGATGCTGAACAAATTAACAGCCCTAAGCTTTATGACAGGAAAATGAAGTCAGAGAAAAAGATACATCTTTACAAAAGGTCCATGCAGTGTCATTTTCATCAGCTACATTGCCCCAGAGTAGTATCATTACTTTATGTTGTAAACAAATTCACATTTAAACTTTTGCTCCAGGGCATAAGCGTGAGTGGGAGAGTGTGTGTTTATGAACATGCATATACATGCATAAATATGGGTCTCTGTGCTTGTGCATACACACATGCACTGAATCTTTTTACAATGCCATCTTTGTTGAGTATGCAGAGTGGATTGTGTGTCTCTCTGTGTGTTAACAAGCAGGCACTGAGGGGGTCATTGTTAGTTAAAATCCAACAAGGTCCCACAAAGTTGACCTTTTCACTGCCTCTGGAATTATGAGGCCTTCAACACTCTTCAGGAGCAAAGTTGGTTCATATGTTCCTTTGCATGCACACACACTCACGTAATTTCACTTTGGTTGAAGGAGTGCATGCGTCCTCTTGAATTAATGATATTTTCCTCTTGGGCTCATGAAGATAGTTAAAACTCTACCAAAAAAAAACTAAAACAAAGTCATCCTACTCAAGTCATCAAACGGAAACAAGGCCATTTTTCTGTATTCCTAATGATAGGAAACGTGGAGGCAGAAATGGATGGAATGCAGATGAAGAAACTGAGCTGTTATTTTCCTTCTGTTAACAGACAGTCTAGCAGTATAGACTTGTTTAGTCTTGTCCAGGGCATTTTTCTTACTTTTCCTAAAAACAGATAGGGACATGCACATGCTTCGGTCCACATTACTTCAATTTATGTGACACCAAACCCCCACGGGGTTAAACTAAGAGAAACTCAACCTTTGTTTATATTGTGAAGACATTTGTACTGTAATGTTCAACAACGCTTTCATTTTCTATGTCTTTTGTGGTTTTGTAGGTTCAAGGGCGTGTGTGTCCATGAGGGGCAGCTTCATGCTCTGACAGAGGTAAAAGATTACACACGAGAGACACCATATCATGTAAAGCAGTGACGTGTAAGATCAAAGTATTTCAATGAATGACAGGTGGCACACTCAAAAGTTGTTCCAGTTTCTCCTCGTGAGGTAAATTTGATCCCTCAGAAAGATGTGTGTGTGTTTGTATATAATTTCCTACTATTTTCAGGTGAACATCACGTCATGCAACACAGTAACACACCACTCTGTAATTGTAGTACACCAAAAGAACTGGATGTTCTCATGTTTACATAACACCTCAGCTGTGTGTGGCTGTGTGAGAGGCAGAATTTGATACAGGCAGCTAATAAAGTTTTCCAGAGATGTTTAATGTGAGGACATAGACCCTGAGAGTGACAGTGAGCAACATTTTCAGCCTGCATGGAGCCTATATTTAACCTCTGCACATTCGTCTGTGTTTATCTGTGTGGGATAGGGAGAGATGACTTGGAAATTGTGATAGCAGATTAATTAGTCATGGAAATGCTTGATTAGCAGTTGAAATTTTCAGTCCTTTAATTGAAAGTCTAGTTGTACAGAAAGTCACAATGAGAGGCACAATGAGTGAATGTAACACAAAACTGAATTCATATGGTGATACTGTTGAGGAGGAATAAATTTTTCTCTTAAAGACACTGTGCCAATGGGCCATTGAGGAAAGATACACTTGAATGTAAAATAAGATTTTTGTGCTGGCTTTGGTGTAAATATGAAATTGAACTTGTGTAACTTGTTTTCAGGACTTTTTCAATCTCCAATTAACGCTATTAATGCTATTCATAAAACACAGTAAAATTTAATTTAAATTTTAAAAAAATTAATTCACAAATTTAACTTATGTTTCTAAAGAATTTAGAAACATAAGTTCAGTATTAAAATAAAATAAAATAAAAAGGAACTATCTTGTGTCTGGAAAATCTTAATCAGTATTTTTTATTTCTGTCACTTCATGACTAATTATGGAAATACTTAAGTCAGATATAAGTCTGAGACTACATGTTAAGAAATATAATAATGATTAATATAATTCAGCTGCAGCTCTAATTTTTTGCCAATTTACTCTCTGTTTTGTGAATGATAGTAGTTTGGCACACATTCCAGACAGATGCACAAATGTATGTTTGCGTATACACACACTCTCACACAGTGACTTGAGATGTGTCTCCGTAAACATGTCTGCAGTTGAGCACATATGCACCGTGAAACACATGTAAACGTGGACATAACACGCAATTCATCCCAGTCAGAAGAAAGAGCACAGTGTTGAACAGTCTTAAAGATCCTTCCAGACGCACACGTGTACTTGATTACACTGTTGCTCTGCACAGTGAATGTGCTTATTGTAGCCTTGACAAAGACAAACACCAGCTTTCTGCAGTAACGTAAAAGAAGACATCTTAAGAAATGTACACACACACACACACCTTTTTCCTGCAGTCCAGTTCCAAAAGTGAATCCTCGTATTATGAGATGCACATATGTGGCTGCACTCTGCGGTTGGTCTTGTTTTCTTGCTGCAGGGTAAACAGATCCTGTTGTGTCATGTCAGGACCAAACTGAATATTCTGACCCTGTTAGCAGGTCTGTGCTGTTTTGTTACCTGACCCCCACTATGAGGCCACGCTCAGAGGAAATGGAGTATAAAGTTACTGCATGGCTGCAAGCTACCCTGAGAAACTCACTCTCACTCTCTGTAGACGCATGGACAAACAGACATAAGTCCATCTCAGAAAAACTAACAAAGCCATTTGATGAAGTATCTTCCCCCTAAACGTTTACTAAATTAACCTGAAGTCACAAGACTGAGCGCACATCCTCCACTGACTACAGACAAATGCCTTCGTTCCCTTTTGACATGAGATGCTGCAGTAGATGTGTATTTTTTTAACACTGCACTTTACCAAAACATGTTGCTCAGTGTAAATAAAGTATAGCAAGTATAAGGTGTAGTACAGGATCATACTGATGATTTTTTTAAATGCCAGATTCTGCAAGGTCTACTTAAGATAAAACATAATGGTTTAGAAATTTTGCAATAGTTCATTTACTTGTCAACGGACTCATTAGGAATTTTTCAGGATAGACTGGCGCCAGACTTTGAGATACAGTGTAATTCATTATAGTGAGAGTGAACCCTTGATGACTCTGTAAGATGTGGAGAACCATTTAAGGTTCTGGGCTTCATTCTGTCTCTGCTGAATCTCAATTTAATGAACTTTATAGGAAATGCTATTGCAATTATAATCTGGGCTAATGGTAAGTCATGACCCATGGCAGGATTATACTGCTGTTTGAAGCTGCTCCCGGCACCGAACAAAGTTTCTTTTGTCTGAGTCTGCGCAGAGTTTTTAACCTTGAACGCAGACAGTGAAGTGGAGCAATTTCCACTACAGTTGAGACCAGCCGTATGTTTTTCATTTCCCCACCACTCTACATTATAAGTGATCAAGCCATAGCACTTATATGGCTCAAACACGTGCTGTTTCAAATAATTACTGCAGTATATGAGTAACTCCATGAATAGGATAACATAAATTCCAGGGGAAAATGCCATGCCTGAGTAAGAGGCTTTTTTCCAGTGCGACTTTACTCCCATTCAGTTACTTAAAGTTGATACAGCAGGTGCACTCCTCCGCTAAAACCATGTGATTTGCATTTTAGACCAGACACGCATTGCGCTTGCTGCATATTCTGTCAGTGTGAGGATAAGCTTGGCTCCTTCAAGGTCTTAAATGAGATGATAAAGGAAGGAAGTTGGATTAGTCAGAGTTTTAATTGTTTCCAGTGGAGTTCTTCCTGGTCGGCTCCTTCTCCTTCCAAAACCCAAACCCTGCTAGGCAGACAACAGATGTTGAACTCTCTAGCTACTGAGGGTTTGTCAGACAAATACTGTAATCCCCGAACATCCTGTATTGGGGTGTGTGTGCCTTATGAGACCATTGGACTACAGGGAGTAAGACTTTTAGGAGGTGAGGATCTGACTTTAGTTCATGTGCTCAGGTATTCAGAACCTTTTATGCTCCAATTCCCCAAACTAAACATCTTTTTTTTATTTCCAGGTCCTCAGAAAATAATAGCAAAAAAATCAATATCTGATTACCACCTGAGCTGTAATAGATAATTCTTTCACTATTTAGGATCAGATTTTCACACGTTTCATTAAACATGAAACAAACATGTACAAAATGATGCAGGATGAAGATGATATGTAGATACATTTGTAGGTACATTCCACCATATATCAAATGAGATATGTGGTTGCAGATATTTTTCTGTAACAAACAGCTGGTGTAACTTCTACTTCAATATTTCAAGTTGAGCTTTTTGCATCGCTATCACACATCCTGGGAACTCATCCAAAGTGAACCAGTTGTTTACTTGTTTAATTTTTAATACATATTGGTGATATTAAAAACACTATGTTCCTGTGTGGAAGCTGAATCATCACAGACCTCAAATGATCTGTAGAGAAATGGTATGGATGTGGACGTGTGCCTGGAAAAATAACACCCTGTTAAAGTGAAATAATGAGGATTATGATACAGAGTTGATGGGAAACTCATCTTTTCAAAACTCAGTCCTACTGAGTTCTATATTGTAATCATTTAAAATGAGCAGAAAATCAGAATTAATCTGGTTTTTATAGCCCAGTTTTTTCAGTTGCGTGAAGAAAAGGGATCTCCTCCCCTCACCATCACCCCCTTTGTCCTAATTCTGTGCCCGTCAGTCATACCACAGCTAAACCAGACCATGTCTTTATCCCATCTTAGCTCTCCCTAGTTAACCACTGTTGTTTGTGATGTGTGACATGGAATTAGTGCGTCTGTGTCTTTGCATGCAAGCAGCAAGGTCAGACAAGTCCCTCTCGATCAAAGCTGACAGGCTGAGCGAAGGACCCTCCGGGCCAGTAGATCTGATCTGCCCTCTTGTCTGCTCAGTCTCCAGGTTGAAAGATGGTCAGAGGCTCCACATTCATGTATTAAAGCAGCTGTCCTGTCAGCCAGTTGAAGAGATTGAGCCAGTTTTTTTTCTAGACAGTGGCTTGATAAACCAGCGAGACAGCCAGGCAGACAGGTAGATCGTCTGTAGTGATCCACCTTATGAACAGGTCAGAGGGACCGGGGGCAGTTAAACAATACTTCTCTATGTAGTTTGCGAGTCATTTAGTACACCAGCAGACCTGAGTTCACTAATAGAAAAAAGCAGAAACATTTTGCTTCTCAGTGCACTTCCTGGCTCAGCAATGAGTGTCAGTCATCAATTATTGCTTTACACATAATGTTTTGAATGTGCAGAAGCTAAATTGCACAAGTTGTTCTGTAGCTTTGTTCTCTCTTTACTGTTTATTGGCAGCCTGCTTGTCAGGCACAGTGTTCTCAGACTTGAGCTCCACTGTTTTGTAAATCTACATGCATGTAATGTATCTGCCTGTCAATTAATGTGTGTGCTCATTTTTCTCTGTCTCCAGTACATCAATGGTGGAAACCTGGAGCAGCTTCTCGATAGCAACAAACACCTGAGTTGGCCAGCCAGGGTGAAACTGGCCTGTGAGATCGCCAGCGGTCTGGCCTACTTGCACTCTAAAGGCATCTTCCACCGGGACCTGACCTCCAAGGTGATCTAGACAGGCTAATTGGTCATTAACAGGAGAAATCACAGCTAGAAATAAAACTACAGGTCGGCCTGTGTCTCCAGCACAACAAAGTAGTGATTGTGGATTGTTTTTCGTTTTTTTTTTTTTTAATCTATATGGTTTATGTGTATATATATATATATAAGATGTGCTGTGTCTGTTTCACTCACTGCACACTTGACACTGCATTACATTAAATGAAGCAAAAGTCTGCTGCAAAAATAATTTAGTGAATGAAAGAATACAGTGTATGATGGAAGAGGGTGTTATCAGTTCTGATGTTTTCTTTGAGTTTATCCACTTTAATGGTTTGCCTTTTGTACTGAACATGTTCAAATATTAGCTTGTTTTCCTTGTTTAGACAGCTCATAGTGCATTTGTTGTAGAATTTAGCACCAGATATATGAAACAACGTCAGTGAGTCAGACTTAGATTTATAGTTATAGCTGTTTAGTGTCTCGAAACACTAACCTGCTCTTTTAGCCTTAGGCCTGCTAACCTTTCTCTGCAGAACACTGTGTCACTATTAGATTTGATAAACTGTATCAAGCAGCTTCTAGTTTCCCATCTGGAACCAGAGCCATGTTGGCATGGAACAGGCAGAGAACAGGGACAGCATGCACACTGCTGAAAACCTTTATCTAACTTTATAGACAGTCATAAAAGAAGAAACTAGAGTGTATGGAGAACTTTATTAAGTGACACTTTAAGTGAAATCTGGAGAAGATGAAACAACAACAAACTGACACTGAAAACTCTACTGAGATATCATAGCCTCACTAGATTAGAATTCCTCAAGTTAATACAGCGTATTTGGTTATAATTCAAACCGCTGTCCCTGAAAAGACCAACTTTCTTTTTCTTTATATTTTATTTTAGGTTTCATACTTACTCCAAACACTTGAAACTCTTGCTGTCCAGCTGAAAGGTCATCCTATGTTTCAGTGATTATACTGTATATTTGGGGAGCTCCATGTGGATTTACGATTTCTTTAAAATGACACACTAACCCTCAACTCAGACGGAAGGAGTTTTATCTCGTGTGCCGCATTCATTTATCACATTTTGTGCCAAGTAGATTGCAAGAATACAGATCATCAACCTTCAGCTCAACTTGCCATCTTTGGCTGCAATTTGTCAGTTTGTTAACTCCTTTGTTATGCATGGTTTTACAGATGATGTCAGAATGTATGTTCTCTTAGGTGCAGTAATTCTTTAGCACTGCTTGGTGCAATAAAGGGTAACTGTAGATTTACAAAGGATTCCTTTTAGAGTGAAGAGGAACTTCCCAGTTCAACTAGGAAGTGGAGGACTGACTGATATTACGAAACCACAATTTTATTTATTTTTTTAATACCCCAGTGTTGCAACTTCCTCGACTGAATGTGTTATTAATGATTATGTTTTTGTATATTCACAGAACTGCCTGATCAAATGTGATGACTATGGCTACACTGCAGTAGTGGGAGACTTTGGGCTGGCTGAAAAGATCCCCACTAATGTGTAAGGACTCCCCCCACCGACTGACACACACATACCGGGTGCTACAGTTTAATTAGCAATTAAATAATAACATCTAATGTAATTTCTTTGTAGCCTGAAAGACTGTGTTAAAACTGCAGGTAATTCAACTCTGACAAAGCTTTGTAACTGTGTAATTCTTTTTTTTATTTGTGTGCTCATGTCACAGCTGTTCTGGTACTTTGTGGGCAGCCAAACCATAAGCACCTTCCAATATCAAACAGCAAACAGTTAGTTTCAATAGTTGATAAACAAAGTTGAGCATGTAGTAGACTGAGATATTTTCCTCTGAAAATCTGAGCTGAAAGGAGAGTGAATGTTGGCAGACAGATCATACATGAGTCACAATGAATGCTAATGATGTTCTGTGTGTGCCTGCTTTGTAACCAGGCGGTCGTTTGTTAGTATTTTAGCAACAATATCTTAAAAATCCACGGATGTGGTGGTAGTTATCTGCTTGCTGTCTTGTTGTGATGACAGTATCTTTTGACCATTCTTTAGACTCAAAGCAAAAAAACTGATATGGCTCTAAAGGCTCTATGATAGAACAATTGTTCATCATTGGGCCCTTGTTATTGTTACACCTACAGTATGCTGCTTCATTTTCTCCATAACACTTTAATAAACCTGTCACGATATAGAGTGTCACATCAGGTGCCTCTTATTTTAAATAGATACAACATTTCAGCTCACTTGTGATCTTGTCCATGTTGACTCCTTTCTAGAAAGTTTTTTTCCCTCATTTTAGCCGTTGAAGCTATTTGTAACTCACTTGAGTGAATTCTCCCTCCTCCTCATACCAGACGCAGGGTTATTTATTAACACATGGGTCAGACACTAACAGATTACATTCTCCACTTTAGTGTTTTGATAATAGGAGTTCGCTATCAGTGCAGGACTTCAGTTACTAATGCTGCAGTGGCACAGAGAAGGAAGGGGCTTGTCTCAAGGAACTGACTTGGACAAAATGAATATTTAGAGGAAAAGTCTTTCATTTATATCAGTGGATTTGTATGTAGGTGTGTAGCCAAGCTTTCATTTTACATAATTTGTGGGATTTGTCAGGAAATGAGCCATCTTCTTTGCAGACAAGGATTTGAGATTCAAACATTCTGTCAAATTCTTTATATATAAGACAACTTTTTGGAATTGAAGACAGCATGATTTTCAGTCTGGTATGAATTTAAAACTGGAATCATGTGTTAGCTAGAAGTTAAACACAGAGCAAGAAGTTAATTTTATTTGCACCCCAAAGCAACTCTTTGCATAGTTGGTCACTATCAACTTTTTTTTTTATTGGGTTGCTGAAATTATATCATTAGCGAGGCAGCCTGGAGGAATGACATCAAATGAGTTCAAACTGACATTTTCATAAATGCTAACACATCACCACAAGTAATAATATGCAGATATAAGAAAGTCCACCCCCTGCTGCTTTACATCTTTACACACAGCATGGTCAGGGTTTTCTTCCTGGTGTTGCACTCGGTCAGAAGAGGATTATTTCAAACCAAAATGACTTTTCTTCAACCTATTTTTTTATTTCCAAACCAGGAACTTAGAGTCCAGGAGTCAGTTAAAAGCCTGTCATGTTGCTTGAACTTTCTGGTACTGATGACTTCCTCATTTTATGACATTTTGCATATAATCTATCAAACGTGTGTTTGTTTGTGGGTGTGTGTTGTATTCAGTACCGAAGGGGAGAAGCTCTCTGTCGTCGGTTCTCCTTTCTGGATGGCCCCAGAAGTCCTGAGAGATGAACCTTATAATGAGAAGGTGAACTCCCTAACTTTGACCTCTGACCTTTGCCCTTACAACACTTCATGCCATGTAATTGTATTAGTTATTAGATGGTGTGGAAAATAGTAAAATATGTTGATTTATTTTTTTTATTAAAATTTGACTACAGAAGCAAGAAAAGATAATATTCATCTTTTTTTTGTATCAGATGATGGAAAACGTGGTTATAACACAGATAGGAAGGAAAGAAATTTAAATAAGAACTGAAGGAGGATATCGCCTGATAGCTGAGTGATTTGGATACTTCCTCCTGTCCATCTCTTTCTCCCATATTCTCTACCCTTGTCAAATAATACAGTTATAAAATGACCAGCTAAAACAAAAAAAAAAAAAAAGAATTATTCAAGAGTTCTTGAGAAGGAAAAACTTTTTCATTTTTCTGTTTTTAGGCCGATGTGTTCTCCTACGGAATAATCTTGTGTGAGATTATTGCAAGGATCCAGGCTGACCCTGACTTCCTACCCCGCACAGAGGTGACTGTTCATCTCAGCTCTTTCTCACCCTGTTGTTTGCTTTGTATACAGGTTGATCTCTTAGCATCCCATAATCGTCATCCTGTTTATACTGCAGAAAGCTGACATGACACACACAGTTGAATGGTAGTCCGATCTATCCTGGTGAAGCTGCGTCTGAATTTTACTGACTGAGCCTTGACATTGTTTTAATCTTCGAGCTCTGTTCATGTAACAGATATAGATTGTCTTAAACTCACCTCAGCACACACAGTTGTAGTCTTTTTTAGCAGTTATGATCTTACCAGATTTTTTTTTCTTTACAAAGTAAAAATGTATTTACTCTTAACTGCGACTGAAAATACTAAATGTAAATTGGCGAAGATTGAGATGAATAATCATCTTTCATGCCACGTAGAGTGAATCAATGAGCATGATAACCATAAAATAGGATCACTTCTTGAGTTGCCATGTGGACTGAACATTTAAACCAAGCTTTACAAGAGAAGTCAAGCTCGGAAATGAGTCTTTGGTTACTAGCCCTTGATGGTCCACTTGGCAGCCAGCAAGATCGTGTCAGAAGAATTAGTCCGATTTGAAGCTTTGGCACAAGAGTAACATCTGAGTCAAACATCTGATGAAGCTCTGTCTATCTCTTTAGCCTTCTTGTCAGAGTGGTAGCTTCCTGTTTAATTTTCCATACTGTACATCCAAACCTCTTTGTCTCCTCCTCCTGACCAGAACTTTGGCCTGGACTACCACATGTTCCAGCACATGGTCGGAGACTGTCCACCTGTCTTCCTCCAGCTGGCTTTCAACTGCTGCAATGTGAGCCCACCACACTCCTGCCCACCCTGTCTGTTTTTGTCAACTAAAAAACGCTGATAATCTTTGCATACTGTAAGAAGGAAGTAAGAAGTTTAATGTAGCTATTGATTGTATTTCTTAAGTGGCTGCCTTGGTTGGTTGCATGAGTTTCCTATGTTTCATTTCTAATTTCTTAGGTTACTTAAAGTGCTGAGAAAGAGAGGGGCAATCCGATTATGTGAATAATCTGATTTAGCTCACTATCCAGGGGGGGTCTTCTATTCTCTAAAAGCTGGATTGGTTACTTGGCAGCCTTCGTCTTTTACAACATTCATTCACTGATTGGCTGCGTAATTTATTAACTAATGAACTGAGGAGGAATATTGTGTAAGTCAGATGAGAGCCTTAAATTTTTGGAGCACCCTGCTGATTGAGCCGATATTGGTTCCCTCCATCCCTGCTCATCCTTGTCTGTTGTGCAGCTTTTATCATCCTTGTCTCAGAGAACCCCAGTCTGAATTTCATTTTCTAAATGTCCAATTTTATAGTTTTTCTTTAGGATCTTACTCCATTCCCTTTAAGCTTCTTAATTAGCACTCTGTTAGATCTTTTAACCTCTTTTTCTTGACTTTCCTGTCTCCCAACCTTACCTCCACACATCACATCTGTCGGTCTCCTCATAATTTTGTCATCTGTACATTTGTAACATTATATCCCCATTCAAGGAAAAAATACTCAGATATTTTTGGTAAAGACATCAGAAAGTGATACCAATAACATTCAGGAAGACCAAACTTGTTTGATTGTTGAAGCACCTGCATTAAATTTTCCAGCGGATTTAGAATAACTTTTGTAAATAAAATAAAAAAAAAATTTTTTCCCTTTCATTTATGTTACTGCCATTTGTTTTGTTTTGGTTTTTTTTTATCACCATAGCACAATTATGCACATTTCCTGGAAACCAACCTTGTAAGATACAGTGTGAAGGCTTGTGAAAACATCAGCTCTGTAAATTATAATGTTACATAATTATAGTTAAAAAAAAAAAAAAAAAAATCCCCTGGAATTACCCTGATAAGTGCAGTCTGTCTCTTACTCCACATTACCTTTCCACATATAATCATAATGTTTCCCTCCTTCAGATGGATCCTAAACTCCGTCCGTCCTTCCTGGACATTTTCAGGCACCTGGAGGAGATTCTTGCTCGCCTTAAAGTTGAAGAGATGGAGCAGGAGTGCGTCTCGCTCAGTGGGGACAACGACAAGAAGACTGTACCCAAAGGTAACACTGCAACGCAAAATGACCCTGATATGCTCTTCTAGCTTTAGCTTTCCAATCTGTCGACAGGCAGCTCTCGTTGTTTACAAGAGGATGCTAGTAAATTCCTGTAGAGGGAAAGTGGTAGGAAGGGAAATTGCAACAGACGCCTATACAGGCTCTGTTTGTACTCTGTAATCTATTCAGACAGCTGCCCAGCAAGTTAGTCAATATTTCACTTGTTCTCCAGTCAGTGGTGAGCATGACAGAAACCCATTTCCTCTCCAGTTACTCTTGCAAAGCGGTGTTTGTCCAGTTAGTCAGTAACAAGCAAAACGTTTTCACTGCCCTCCCCCAGAGAAAGCTCACCCAGGTTTAATTAGACAGTACAGTGAAGAGTAACATCCCACTTATATTTTAACATCTTTTATTCACTATTTTTAACATTTGTCCCAGTATCTGTAACACGTGTTGGCCCGCAATCCTTGGTTGTTGATCGTTTAAACAACACCTTGACTTGAAGAAGAAAACTGATCCCAGATCAATGTTCCTATTTTGAGATACCTGATCCATGCAGGACCAGGTTTCACTCTTAATTTGATCCAGTGAACAGCCGCCAGCACGTCTGACCAGCATGCAGTCAGAGGGCTTAAATGTATTTGTTTATACGAGCCAAACAGCTCCTTTGTCTTTATAACAATACTATATGAAGAAGGAGAGCACGGACATATACACAGGGTTGATTTATACCAACTAAAAATGTGGTTTGTTTCATCCTGTACTTTACCTGTAGTAATAGTTCTTATTATGAAAAAAATTTAATCCATCAGGGTTTTTTTTTTCCCCCACATGCTCCTCCATCGCCACAGGAGGTGTTAGAGGATTCAAGGAACATAAAACTACAGTCCTTGCAGTATTTACCCTGTAGTGCCATCTAGTGGTCGATTAGATCATCACGTCAGAACTCTGATAAAGATATTTCACTAAAACTGTTAATACAAAACAATGCTCTGTCCTCTTGTTGTAGGTGAGAAAATCCAAGGCTTCAAGCGATTGAACCCTCTTGGTTTCCAGGATGACAAAATCCCGCCGAAGTCTCCCCGTCCCAGACGAAACATCTGGCTCAGCCGCAGCCAATCGGACATCTTCTCATGCAAACCAATAAGAAAGGTCAATGTCCAGGACCCTTACTATAACCCCCCTACTGCTCAGCGAGCCTCCAAAGCCCGCAAGATCAACCCATTCACTGCCCGAGAGGACCTCTGTGGGGGCAAGATCAAGTTCTTTGATGTGCCCAGTAAGTCTGTTTTCTCGCTGGTGTTTGACCTCCACTCGCCTCCGGGGAGCGTTTTCAGCAGCCACCCGTCTGCTCACGGACCTGCGGGGCCACAGCAGGAGGCGTCTTACTACTGGCAGCAGCTACCAGGCAGACAGTGTCACTCCCTACCGGTGTCCCCCCAACTGCCCCGCTCTGAAGTCTTCCACCTCGCTGCTGCTGTTAGCTCATACAACAACAGCTCCCTCACCTGTAACTCCAGCCAGCAGCCCACCGCCCTGCCAGGTGAGTTGTCTGATGAGGGCGTCGTCTTTGTTGGTCATGCATGTAAGGACTTTTCAATATTACACCATCCTGCTGACATACCTATAAATTTTCATACTAAAATAATCTCTTGATGATGAACTGCTAGCAGAAGGAGCACTTTGTTATTTTATTGGTCTGGAGAGGATGAAAAAAAAAGCACAGATAAGGAAAATTTCTACGGTGAAATAGTAAACGTTCTTTCAAATTCACCATGAATGACTAATTTACTAAATAATATAATGTTGGATTTGTCCTGACAAGATGTTTTTCTTCTCCTTTCTTTCTCTGCCTTTCACCTCACCTTCAAATTAATCTTTCTGTCCTTTCTTTCTCTGCCTTTCACCTCACCTTCACATTCATCTTTCTGTCCTTTCTTTCTCTGCCTTTCACCTCACCTTCACATTCATCTTTCTGTTCTTTCTTTCTCTGCCTTTCACCTCACCTTCAAATTAATCTTTCTGTCCTTACTTTCTCTGCTCTTTCTCTCTTTCCTGTTTTGCCTCTTCTCTCTTTTTTCCCATCAGCATCAAACTCCAGGTCTGACGCGGGCCTGACTGGGACCGAAGTCCGTCAGAGAGTGTTGCTGGGCGACTGGGCGAAGAAATACGTTGTGGTTGACATCCCACCTTACTGCAGGCAGAGAGGAGGGGAGGAGGACGGAGAGGTGGAGGGGAGGAAGGAGGCAAATAAGGAGGACTTAATAGGGGAGAGCTGGTCTCCAATAGTCCCCAGCAGCGAGAGGGACGGCGGGGAGGCAATGGACTGCTCCTGCAGCCTGGAGGACGAAGAGGAGCGAGGAAGAGGAACAGACACCTGCCCGATGTAAAGGAGTTACACTCACACACTTACATGGAGGAGATGGAGGGGAGCATTGTGTTGGTTTGGGACAAGAGATGGGAAATTTCCCTCCTGTGAGGACATGGACAAAAAACCGGGACACATTTCAAAGATTTTTGGAAAACTATAACATAAAAGCACTTGATTTTATCTCTCAAGTGAATGTATCACATCCTCAATACATCAAGCACAACTGATGTAGATAAATAAATATTTTTTCAAAGCTATTATCACCCAGGTGTGACAAGGTGAGAAGAAGGTGTTAGCACAAGAAAAGCTTTTATCAACACGGCGGACATTCGGAATAGAGATTACTTTTTTAAAAGGTTGTTTATATTTCCTATTGTGAGATGATGTAGATTTTTTTCCTTAAAACTTTGTGATATTAAGCGCCGGGTCTGTGATAAGGGGTGCTGAGGATCCCTTGTGTTGTGTATGTGTGAGTGTTTAAAAATCAGAAGTGTGTTTTGATACCTTCCCTGTGACCTATTTTTACACAGATGCTTAAAGTTAATCAAAGCAAGTCGTCCACATCTTTCCAACTGATGAGAGAGAATTAGTATTATTCATTAATTTTATAATGAACGTGCCTGAAACAAAACGTGCGTGAAACAGCTCTGAAACCATCCAAACAACCTCGAACGTTATTCAAGTCTCCTCCGATTAATCAGCAGGAAACGTTGTCTTTAATCAGCTGTGGTGAATCTGCGGAGGAGAGGGTTGTACGATTTATTGAAAATGCTCACAGTCAGGTTGTATTTGTCCTAAAAGACCAGCTCTCACAGTTAAGCCTGTGACTGTTGCATTGTCTTTATGAGCTTTTTCAGGACCTAACCAGTGGTTTTAATAACTGCCGGCCCCTTAACGTAAAGTGCAGCAGTTTGGTAGCTGTACTTTATAAAACTGTTCCACAAATGAGTCAAACTGTTCATAGATGATGTTGTTCAGGCATCAAACTGCAGGCGAACATGGATGTTGTAAAAAGTACCTAGTAATATTTTTCTATTTAAAGCCAAATCACCAATCCCAGAGTTGTCAGGTTTTACTTGAACGCACCATGAGTTTTCAAAACAGTCCCGTCATTCACCTCAATAAAAACCCAGGATGATGAAGCATTAAAAAATAAAGCCAAACAACACAACTTTTTGTCCAGTGTCTCCTGCTGTTGTTCAGTAAGACACACACCACCGACATCCTTTAACATGCTCACAGATTTCAGATTTTTATTTTGTGTTTGTGTCAAAATACAAGTCCAAGAGTTCAACCTTCAAGTCTGAGTACTGACTTGTTAAAGCTGATGTTCAGTCTTGCTTTAATGTCCAAATTAAAATTTCTAGAAACTAAAAGGGGGCTCAATCTCATGAGCGTGAACATGAAGAAGATTCATGGTGTGAAAAAGTTGCAGAAACAAACAGGGACTCGATAATTCTTCCTTTAAATCAGACTGGTTTTTTGAAAATGATGTTGGAGTTCAGATGATGGTTTTACTGGTCTCACTTTAGAGTGCGGTGCAAAGATTGTGCACGGCCTTAAAATTCACTGTGTGTTTTCTTCTAATTGGGCCACATTACTTTTAAGCTGATTCTCTGAAACACTCTAATGAGGTTGCTGCTAATGTTTGATTAGAAGTTGTTCTTTAAATTGGTCATCTCATGACATTTTCTACTTGTATTAACACACCCCGGTGATTCTTTTTTTTTTTTTCTTTTTTATCGATTTGGTGTCAGACTTCCTGTTTGAATGTCACTACGTTCTTCTGTCCACTTCCTGTACCTCACAGAAGTGGAAGCGGTGAGATTTAATGAGTCGAACAGACCAGAGTTAAAGCATTTCTTTCATGAGAGTCTCATCGGGGAAGGTGTGTTGTATAATTATATTTATATAATGAAACGTGTTTCTGCTCCAGCACTTCTTTTTCATCCTCGTTACGTTCTTCTGATCTCAGTCTGATCACACCAATAGAGACTAAAATGCACTTGTACAGCGATTTCCTTTTAACTATTTGTGTCTCCTTTCTATGCAACAGATGTAACTTTTACCACACTGTTCTACCAGATAAAGGATCTTATTTGATATTTATGAGGAAACATTTCTGATGTCTTACCTTTGTATATTTATGTAAAAAGTTGTGTTGCCTCCTTTGATGGAAAAATGGAATGAGATGTTCTTTGCCGATCGAATAACAAAGCTTCCAAACAAAACTTGTGTTTGTCTCTTATTCTTTGCTTGTATTAACTTCTGCTTTCAGGTTTGATTTGCAAGTTGTGAGACTGAAGGCATCATGTGGACGACCGGTGTCAAAACATCCAGACATCCTGATCCAGCGTCAACATGGTTTCAGGTAAGAAATGTTCGACCAGGCACGTCCTGGTTTGTACCTCAATGTAATTATTATTTTGAGATCCATATCAAAATGTTTGACTCTTAGCTGTTTTAAAAATCTTAACTCTTCTGCCCATCTGGATGAAAACATTTTAATAATCTCATTCCGTTACCACACAATTATAAAAGCAGTTTTATTGAAATGTAAAACAAAAAGAACCTTTAATGTGACAGATTTGTACAACTCATGGGACTTAGATTATCAGCAACGTCATCATTTCTGTTAGTATTTCATCTCTTTCAAGACTAAAACATTCATAGAACTGATTTTATATCTGATAATTGTAGCAGCTTGTTTTAGAAATAACTGTTGATCAAATGAGTAGAAAAAAAACAGGAAGACACGCATTTCAAAGACCACATCAGTGGACTGTCAAACCATGTTTTAAAAATATTAGTGTATTTCTACGAGCTGTGTGTTGTTGTTGTTGTGAGATGACGCAGTGAAGTTTGGGCCTTTTAGTAAATGTCTTGAAAAAAAAAAATCTCTTTTAAAACAAGACGTCGATTTGATGCCACGCTGGAGTGTGAAACTGGAGTGGATTTTTTTTTTTCTTCCAAACACTCACCCCCCCCGCCCAAACATCATATGAATCAATAATGAAAGTAGTTGTTAGCCTCTTTACGCTCTAACGTGATAACCTTCTGATAAACAACAATGTAGAGTTTAAACAGCTTTATCAATGTTTGCCCAGCTCCAGTTCGGGATGTTTTTTTTTTAAACGCTTGAATATTTCTCAAAGTTGTCAGAAACACAGCTCTGAGCTCAGTGTGCTGTCTTCTGGTGGGACGTGAGGCTGGAGCGCTGGGTGAAGCACTTCCCACACAGCGAGCACTCGAAGGGCTTCTCGCCGCTGTGGACCACGGCGTGCCGCGTCAGGTTGCAATGCTTGGTGAAGCTGCGGCCGCACTGCTGGCAGCTGAACGGCTTCTCGCCCGTGTGGCTCCTCAGGTGCTCTTTGAGCTGACTGAACCTTGTGAAGCTTCTGTCACAGTACGTGCAGCTGTACTTCTTCTCTCTGACGCCGGACGACCTCATCCGCCTCCCCAGGCTTGTGCGGCCAGAGGCGGCCGTCAGATCATCAACTGGGCCCCTCCTGGTGGGGGTGCAGTCTCTGTACTGATGCTGCCACTGTTGAGGAAATGAGCTTCGGTCTGTGAAGTTATTCTGAGACAAGGCGCCACGTCCTTCATCCTCCTGCGGCCTTTTACGTCCCAACATTCGGCTGCGTCTTTTCGCCCGTGCTACATTCACTATGACGTAAGGCAATTTCTCTACCAAGTCAGTTCTGGGGGCCAAACCCCCCAAATCCAGGTCACTATGAGGCGTGACCGCTGTGGCAATCTGCTCAAACTGTCGCTCAGCGGTGCAGGAGGAGCTCGGCCACAGCTGGTCGTCACCTTCCTCCGTCTGCAGGCCTGAACTGAGCGGAGCTGCGTTCTCGTCGGGCTCGTCCTCTTTCTCCTGTTTCACCACAAGTTTTGTCCCGCTTTGGTTCATGTTCAGCTCCAGCTCTGCCAGAGGGTCGACGTTATCCAGTGGGGAATCCAGAGTTTCTGGGTCTACCAGGTTCTCAGCTGAGCTGTAGCAGTCCACAAAACTGTCGGTTCGGGCGGGTTGTGAGGCTTCGAAACACGGCAGCTCTTCAGCTCCAGATGCTAAACAAAAGCAAACAAACAATAAATGTGATTTCACTGAGGTTGAGCTCTGAAATCTGGCTTCATTTTGGACTCTTTGTTCTTTGATTTGCACCGTCTCTAAGTGAGTGAGGAATCACAGTCTGACACAACCCAAATCTCCGTTACACAGCTCTAAGTGTGAGACAAGTTTCTGTGGTGTGTATCTGAAGTGTGTGTTTGTCGTTCTTACACATCTCCTCTGCACACTCCTCTTTGATCTGTATGTGTTCGGCTCCATTTAACTCCACGACTGCACACTGCAACACAACAGTCAGCATTAACACCACACACACACACACACACACACTGGAGTCAGATACATACACAAACGCACAAAGGCTGGGAAAACTCATCCGCTCCATATAAAATGATCATACCTGAGATAATTAAATGTAAATTCGGTGGTGAAACGATTAGTTCAGTGATTTATGAATCAATCACAGAAATCTTATCGGGGACAAAAGACATCAGACATCAGCTTTGTGACTTATGTCTGTTATTTGACTGACTAAGCAATCTACTGAAATCAATTATGATAATTATCTAAAATAACCCTTTCATTTACTTAACGTTTATTTATTTTGCTTTTTTTTTTTTTCCACAAACGGGAGCTGAACAGAACTGTCTGGTCACCAAATGTGCAGATAGCCTGGATGTGTGTTAATAATCATCTAAGTTATTTACCAGCTAGAAAAAACACAGACAAACACATATACATAAATACACACATTGAATAATGTTTAATATCTGATTTTGGGCTGTTTAGGATATAAAAGCAGCATCTTAAATACAGAAATGTGGGATCTTGGAGGCTGATGGGCGTTTTTTTTTTACCGATAAAAACACAATGAAATAAATAAATGTTGATACCTGCTGGGGTTGATGAGTGTCTCTGTCCACCTGTCCGTCCCAGTCCGTCTGTCTGTCTCTGCTCAGGACTACTTTGGCTGAAGGAGGAGACCTCTGGGCGGGGGGAGGACAAAACACTGAGGGACAGGAGAGTAAAAAAAACCAAATCAAATCAGATTTATTTATATAGCGCAAAATCATAACAAAGTTACATCAAGGCACTTCACACATAGAGCGGATCCAGACCAAACTATTTATGGAGACCCAACATATCCCTCCATGCCTCGACCGGTTGGGTAGAGAGAGAGAGAGAGAGAGAGACGCAGAGGGGGGAGGGCGAGGGAAGCAGGAACATGTGATACTGTATGAAGTACATAGAAATATGGGAGCAGCAGGCGTTGCAGGAACATGCAACAAACAAACAGAGACACTGGTGGTGGTGGTGGTGTTGGGGGGGCTCACCTCTCCTCCGGCCCCTCAGCAGCCTGCTCCTCATCAGCTCCTTCTCCATCGCCTCACACTGCCTCTTCAGCAGCTCGATGTCCGTCCGGCTCTGGATGAGCTCCAGCCGGAGCTCCGCGCAGCTGTCGGCCACCCGCCGGTGGATCTCCGCCGCCGCCGCCGCGGCCAGCAGCTCGGCCACAGACAGCAGCTGGCTGCGGAGGCCGCTGCTCTCCATCTCCGCTTCTCGGTCCGATTCAAACCGCGACGAGACTCCGACTCTGAACTTTTATTCTATTTATTTCCCTTTTTGTTTTTTTTTTTTGGAGGGAAGCGGAAGTTCCGTCGTTTCGTGTGTGAATGGCGTGGAGAGGGGGACGCTCGTTTTTAGCTCTCCCTGCGCCCCGACCGGGCGGTGTCAGTCGGTCACAGCAAAACATGAAACTGATTTTTATTTTTATTATTTCTTTCTTTTATTTTTAACCAACGCACTCACACGCCTTCTGTCATATAAAATAAAATCAAAAATCAAAGATGTTTATGTGCCTTTTTGCCGGCATGTAGTTGAATTTTGGTTCCGCCATTTTGGGAGATGAAGGAAGTTAAAGCGAAGCGCAGCCAGAAGTGACGTCGTGTTACCGTAAATATCAGAGTACACGCGCACTGTCCATTTAATGTTTGCTCTATAACACACTAATATAGGTCCATTTTTATGCAGATAAAATTCCTCTTTATCTTTTACATTTTCTTTATAATTGAATGCTTTGTCCGCTATATATTTATAAATCAACAATCAAGAGTTAGAGTTGGTGTTTATGACTTTGTAGTACGATATGAACCGTTTATTAAGTGTTTATAAGCCCTGTGTTTATGGATGATAAACAGGGGGAATGAAAAAGTAAAGTGACAAGAGTTGATCTCAGATTATCGATACTCAATATGGATCAGAGATTTTTCCCAAAGCAGAATAACAAATAATTCTCATGGTTTAAAATGTAATATATGTTAATAATAAGCTTATATAGAACGTGTGGATGTAATTAACCTTTTATTAATGATTTACATGTGGGATTTAAAGACATTCTAGTGGATCTCTTACCTTCTGGAATATTTGGGCTAAAATGAAATCATGAACAAATTATGGACATTTCCAAGTCTTTACTTTTGGCTCATTTAAAAGCATGAAATGTATAAAAGGGTTACCAACATTTGTGTTTAATTACCAAACAAGAAGTATGAAAGCTAAACCCTGTCAGTCCACAGGGTGCTCTTCTAATTGCTTTTTATTTTATAAAAGGTGGAAGGAAGTCGTTCTCTAGCAGGAAAAAAAATCATAAACTACAATGACATAAAAGTTTTGATCCTTACACACAGTATTATGGTGCATACAGATGTTTCACCGCTCACTGAAAGCTCTAAAACATTAACCCACAGACAGTATTCACTGTGGTAACTATATTTGTATGTATGTTTGTGTATGTGTGCTTTTTGTTGTCCATTTTGTACTGTGAATTTAAAAGTTGGCCTTCTTGGTTTTTCTTGGTAATTCTTTGTGAAATTCCTGGAACTTTGCAGTGTAGTCTCTGTGCCTTGTGCTAATATATAACAAATTATATTCTGAGTTTCTGTTCATTATTTTGTGTTCTATGTGGTAGTTCCAGTTTCTGTTGTGTTACGATTTCTGGGTCTTTGGGTAACTTCATAGAAATTAATAACACTGGTTGGTGGTGACATTTAGAAGCAGTTTGCAGTAATTTGTGTTGGTTGGCCACTTTCTGAGTCTTTGCTGGACTTTGCGGTTTTGCTTTGAGGTATTGCGTGGCAGTTTGTGGTACTTTTGTCGTGCTCATTGTGATGCTGTAATTTTCTGTCCTCAGCTCCCCGCGACACGTACACCCGAAACTGACAAAGGAAGTCAGCCAAAGACGTATTTGTCGTGTTTGGTTGACAGCTAAACTGTCCTTTCTCAACAATTGCCGAACGTTTCAGTCTGTTGAAGTGAGAAACACACGAGGAACTTGGTCTTCACAGCACATAAAGGGAAATAGATGCACTGTACAGATACACTGAACTGATTTCCCTACTCAGTGAGAAGAGGCGGAGAAACTGTCGGCCACATACAGAGAGAAAGCTCAAGAGAAGGAGAGACACTCAGGAAGTTAACAGGGGAAGTTTAGTGGTTTCTTGCGTCATCATTTTATGCTGTTTCTTGCATCCTGATGCAGAGTGAAGGTAGGAAGGCTCATATTTGCTTTTCAATGTCTTTAATTTCTCATGTTCCTTCACCGATACTCTTCCCTAAAAGCGGACAGACAGGGAGGGATGGCGGACGTCAGGAGGGAAGCGACAGGTGTCAGGAAGATGGAGGAGGATGGAGAGCAAGATTGAATGTCTGTATGAGTCTACAGGTTCAAGCTTAAACAGAGACTGACTTCCGCTGCAGTGAAAAAAGGACCGAAATGGCCGTGACATGTGAGCAAATGGGACAGACCTGGTCTGTGCTGAACTCCGTCTTCAGGCGGGGGCTGAGATTGGAGATTTTGGGCCGGTCCAGTTGCTGAAAGTGTTGTGAATGAAGCGAAACATTCAGAGGGTTCACTTCATTGAATAGGAGAAGTACAGCGTCAAGGGTGTGGCCTTTCATTCGAAAATAAATTGAGTGCAATGGGGGGAAGTGGAAAGTCACACAGGCAG
Organism: Remorina albescens; assembly: GCA_034769265.1. Taxonomy (NCBI): domain Eukaryota; kingdom Metazoa; phylum Chordata; class Actinopteri; order Carangiformes; family Echeneidae; genus Remorina; species Remorina albescens. The sequence goes on along the minus strand of CM068478.1, from coordinate 3,663,677 downwards.
GCTGAGGATTCATCACCAATTGTTTGTTTGATTTTAAGGGGAGATTGTTGTTTGCAATGTTGCAAGCTGGCGTTTTGCACAAAAACGATTCTTATTTCTGCTTTTACAGGGTGGAAGATGAACCGAAGCGTGTCCTAACAAGCAGGTTTTAACATATGAACTCCAATGTGCCGCGGCTCACAGAGGAAGCAGCCTTCTACAGCCCAACAACCATGCACTGAAGTAAAGGAAATACAGGCAGCAGCAGCACGGTCAACTCTCTGAAATGTGCACCACCTTTACTAAAGCCAGCGTCACGTTAACCGAGTAGGTCAACGCAGCCGGGTCAGCCTCACAGAAACTCAGAAAGTCGGCGTGAGTCAGGAACTGAGCAGCTCGTGGCCGGTCTGAATGTGAGGTGGAAACAGCAGGCAGGATGCGAAGAGTTCGGAAACGAGGAGGGAACAAAGAGAAGGTGTTTGGATGTGACCTGCTCGAGCACCTGACGGCCTCCTCTCAGGAGAGTAAGTCAAACACCCCCCCCAACCTCCTGGCTCTATAAAGGGCCCCATTGTATCGTAAACTGCTGTTGTTGCACCACAGATAACACTGAACATGTCTTATTGATAAATAATCATACACTTCACCTCAACAGCTGTCTGAATTACCACACATTGTCCATAAAACAACATGCATACCCATTACACAACATAGCGGACCTTTTAACCCCTTACATCCCAAACAGAGGTCTTTCATCCATCCCCTAAATCTGAACTGAAATCTAAAATAGTGACAAAGCCTTAACCATCAGAGCCCAAAAACTTTCGGACGAGCCTCCCGGTGAAATCAGGCTCAGGAAGTCTTAAGACAGGCATTCCCATATCTTTTATGATGATGAAATTTTAATCTTATTGAGATTTTTTATACGTTTCTAATGTTAACTAGCTGTTGTCTTATAGTTTTTATTCTGCCCGTAAAGCGCTTTGTGACTTTGTTTTGAAAAATTCAGTATAAAATACTTTTTATTACATGGAACCCTCTGACCCGTCATCCTACAGTGCTCAAAATAATTTTTTCAGCCGACTGATGGTTGGCAACTTGGCAACAGCTGTTAGTTCAGAATATTTGTCAAATTGCAAAAATGCTTGGTTACTTATTTTGCACCAAGCAAACAGATATTGGCTCGTTTATGCACATTTCTTCGTCGACAGTCCGACCACACAACATTATCCCCACCAGGTTGACTCAAATGCTACAAAGACACTGAGCCATGGAAGTAAACGCTCCTATTTTCTATCACAGGAGTCCATGTGTTACTCAACTGGGGATTTAATATTTTGATTGTCCTTGAGAGGGAAACAAAACTAGTTTTCAGCCTTTCTTTGTGAGGCTGAAGTGCTACATGCTAAATGCTAGCAGTCTGTAATGCACAAAATGACGATGAACATTATGTTATGTCATATAATGTTCACCGTGGTCACAGGAATGACTCAGAGTTTGGTTATTAGCACTCAACACACACTGAAGCTTGTTGTTATCAGGTCTGTGCAAATTTGGTCATAAACTAAAACCCCGACAAAAAAGTTGCCAAAGTTGCTGCAATTCATTCTGAGGATGACATGAACGTTCGTGCCAATGCAGCCAACAGTTGATGAGACACTAAAATCCACAAATATGTAAAAAGATTCAGCAGGATTCATCCTCTGCAGACCATGAATGTCTGTGTGAAATGTCACGACTTTCATCTAAATAATAAATAATCCAGCCTGGATAAAAAGGGTGAACTAATAACGCCAAACCACGCTAATAAAAATATATATCATGTGTTCATATATTATAAAATATTTAATTTGTATACTTGTGTATAGATATTTTGTCTTTTTGTTTTGATATTTCCTCTTGAAAAAATGTCATCATGCATTTTTTCTCTCGATATATATTTTCTATTTTGTACTTATCATTTTTTTTATTCTAAATTGACCACGTTAAGCTTTTCTTAAGTTTATATAACGAACCAAAAGAAAGGTTGAATTAATCGTTATATAATAAAAGACATATTTGCCGATCTATACTTTGATATTTGATTGTTATTCAAATCTTCAGCTCATTCATTTTGGTCATTTGACGCAGTTCCTCAGGTTTTGCGATGCTGCAGTGAATTTGTGGAGCATCATGGAGTCGTGGATGGAATCTACAGGCTGTCTGGAGTGTCGTCCAACATACAGAAACTTAGGCAAGTTGTGTGTGTGTGTTTGTGTTTGTATCTATATCTGTAGATGTACACTCTGCGTTGTGTCACCAAGACGACTCTGATATGAAGCGTTCCTCTGTGCGACCAGGGGAGAGTTCGAGAGCGACGGGAATCCAGACCTGAACAAAGATGTGTACCTTCAGGACATCCACTGTGTCAGCTCTCTGTGTAAAGCTTATTTCAGAGAGCTGCCTAACCCTCTGCTCACATACCAGCTGTACGACAAGTTTGCTGTGAGTAACTTTCACGCAGTTTCCATGTTTGTTCTGGAATGATCTCAGAGGTATGAGATTTGGTTTCCACCAGCCAGCTAGAAGCAACAGAGGAGTAATTACAGACTACAAGTCCCATATTTCCAGCAGCAACAAACAGCGATGAACTGTTGTCTTTTCATTCATTTGATTCTGTGTTACAGGAGGCGGTGGCCATCCAGCTGGAGGGCGAGAGGCTGGTGAAGATCAGAGATGTTCTCAAAGAGCTACCGACTCCTCATTACAGGTCCAGTCCGGTTCAGACCCATTTTACTCATCATGTGATTTTCACAACAAAGCCAAGTGAAAAATCTGTGTTTTTTTCTCGGTGAATATAACGATCCAGGGAATATCCTGACATTTTACTTCCATTACTTCATTCGTACACACATTTCTGCCTCTTGTGTGCCACCAGGGGAGCCGGATTCAGAATAGTTCACCTCCTTTTGGAGAGTTCACCTGCAGGGATGCTCATTAGATCCCAAACCCCTGATACCTTGTCACTAATAAGCCAATAGGCAATTTATTTTCACCTATGAAATGAAATCTGAAACTAAATTATCAGAATCTGACTCTTCCAGCAGCTTTACGGGGAGTTTCAGATCATTTTTTAGCTGTCCAGGCTCGATTTTACCATCATGATTCGCTCTCACAGTTCTAATACAGCTAATAAAGTGCCGGACTTTAGAAACTGGACTCCAAATGATTGATAACGTTAACTTGCAATTGTTTGCTAACAAGTTTGACATTAGAGGTGATCTAACAGGTTCATGTCTTCATGTTCTTTGTTTCAGGACTCTGGAGTTCCTGATGCGTCACCTTGTCAAGATGGCCTCACATTCCTCGGAGACCAACATGCACGCCAGAAACTTGGCCATCGTCTGGGCCCCCAATCTCCTCAGGTCAGCCGAAAATCCATAAACTGTTTGTGTGGTTCAGAGGAACGTGAGACGAAATGAATTCTTTTAATTCGCCTCAGCTGCTGTTCACTCACCTTTGTCCGTCCAATATTCAATCAATAACCAATCGATGTTGATGTTAAGGTCAAAGGACATCGAGGCGACTGGCTTTAACGGTACAGCAGCCTTCATGGAGGTCAGAGTTCAGTCCATCGTGGTGGAGTTCATCCTCACACACGTTGCTCAGCTGTTTCCTGAACAAGGTGTGAACACACACACACACACACAAAGATGGACACACAAACACAGACCGGTCCAAACTAACCTCGGCCTCAACATCTTTCTTCAGCGGGTGTATCAAGTGAGAGAAGGAAGTCCCTCCCCTCCCCGTCAGCAGAGTCCAATCAGGACGAACCGTTATTTAAGTCTGTTCCCACTCCGCACAACTTCGGGAACATCAGTCCAGGAGACGGCCCCCTCCCCATAAGACCCTACCATGCTATCATTGAAGGCACAGACAAGTGAGGAGACCTTTTATCCATCTGCAGTCATCACATTAAAGTCCAGATTTATGTTTTTCATTTCCTTGTGTTGAACTGATGTAATGGATTCATGCTAAAGTCAAACAATCAGTTATATCCTATCAAGTAACAAATTATTTCTTTAGTGAAATTCAGATTTCACGCTGAATTCATCATGAAAAAAAATGTCACCGCAGGAGGAAAGGGTCTCTGAAGGGCAGGAAGTGGATGTCCATCTTCAACATTGGAGGACGGTTCCCCGACCCACGGCGAAGAAACAAACACTCAGCAAAAGGTACAAAGTATTCTGATGGAAATCAGCTGGAGCATTAAAATAATCCTAAAATGACTCACTGCTATTTTTCCATAAAACTTTAAAGCTCATTTTCCTGTGTCCACCTTTTGTATGTTAAACTCTGTAGCTTTATCATATAATATCTGTTTAACTGAAACGGGAAGGAAGATTTAATTTTTCACCTTTCTGGCAGAAAATGAAATTTACTGTTGATTGTAACCTACAAACTCTCATTGTTTGAAACTCAAAGTAAAGTTTTTTTAGTAAGATCAAGAATGAGATTGAAAATTTGGGGGATTGGGGAAAATTTTTTGTTCTGTTTCGTTTTTTCAGAAAAAGACAGGGTTTCTTTGAGACCAGCAAGAAGTATGGACTCCCTAAGCACTCAGTCATATCCAAATGAAGGTACAGCTCTTCTCTCTCACACACACACACAAAAAAATCACAATGAATCTGTGATCCAAGATAAATAAATACTGAAACTGTTTCAACATAAACAAAGCCGTTATTTCATTCTGCAAACTCTTCAAACACATGTCCATTAAAAATGTAAAGATAAAAACGGTCAGTGGAGACTGAACTGGTTTAGAATAGCAGGAGATTGGGACCCAGGTTTCATCTGTTCGTTTTATTCCAGGCTCCAGACGTTCTGACCAGCGCCCTCCCTCCACCAACATGTCTCCCCAAGTCGCCCCCTCCCCTGCAGGCCCAGACGCTCCAGCATCTTCTGGCGCTTTAAGTGGCAGCGAATACGCCGTGACGTACCGCAGGGGGACGGGGTTGGTGAGTGGGGGTGCGGGAACCCAGGGCACCTACACCGCCCTTGACCCTGAAGGTTTAGGGGCCGCAGGCAACGAGACTCTCCAGTCCAGATCCCCGGGACAGTCCACCAAAGCAGGACGAAGGGCCGCCATGCACATCACGGGGCCCACCATGGTTACTGTGCCACTACATATCACCTCTAACCTGGCGCTGGGGATGCTGCAGCAGGGGGGCAGCAGCAACCGGGTCGTCCATCGTGGCAGGGATAAGGAAGGAGGGGACAGGGAGGACAATAAGAATGGAGGAGAGAAAGTGGCGAGGAAGGAAAGGAGAGAGATGGAAACGAAGGAGGAGAAAGGTGAAAAGGCTGAGGAGAGAGAAAAGGGAGAAGTCGTGGACGTGGACGAGAACACAACAGGGACAGGCGGTGTGGGCGAGGAAAAGGCCCAAGTGGCAAAAGAGGAAGAGAAGAAGGAAGAGGAGGTGAAAGAAGATGGTGGACAGAAGTCGGAGATGATGGCTGGAGGCGTGTCCAAGGAGCAACGAGCCCAAAGTTACATTTCCAACACAGACGACGAAGCTCCTGCAAACAGTGACAGATATATCGACAACATCAGCGACTACATGGGTACGTTCAAGGTCACTGTTCCTTCTAATATAGTATATTTACAACTATTGGATGGATTGTGATCAAATTTGGTACAAATTATCCCCAAAACAAATAAATCCCTTAAAGACCTCAGAGATCTTCAGGCTCCCTCTAAGTTTTGGTGCTAAATCAGTTATTCAAATTTATTCTCGACATTTTATTCAGCCAAACAATTTCAGCACTAAAATAAATGATAACGCTGAATAACAAAAGTTAAGGTAAATGCCATAAATTATGAATGCACAGCCACGTGTAGGATGATATTTTACTTCCCAGTCTCACTTTAGCTGCAGATATTTTCATGTCCTTTGTTTGGTTTCTTTTAACCCAACGCTGTGTAGTTTATTACATAATCTCCCATCTTTGGTTTTCGTTCACAGACATGAGAAGTATGGAACAAGCTGGTTCTCAGCCAGGAGACACCAGTGACGTCTTCAACTCGACCGAAGTGGAAGGAGACGACCAGGAGCTGTTTGGCTACGTTCAAGATAACTTTGAGTTCCTAGACCACATGGACTGCAGCATCTCCTACCCGGTTTGTGCCGTTTGATCCGTACAGATGAGATAGTTTGCGTGGGATTTTAAGGCTGCAAATATTCCTCAACACATTGTGCATGAGTGGTTGCATGTTTGCAGAAGGCAACAGAAAAGTGGATCTGAGAAATTCCAAACTCAGGACAGGATTGTTATGATTGGACAAAACTTCCATGAGGAAATTTCCTGTTGCTTTTTCCCCTCGCAGGTGCACGAGTTCTCCGTGGAACCCCCGGGTCACTCAGATGATGAGTATGAAATCATGCTGCAAACTCAGCCTTCTCCTGTTCCTGCAGAGCTCCAGCCACAGTCGCAGCCAGAAACACAAACGCACACCCGGAGTCCCACTGAGCCAAACCCACACAGGCCGCTGAGCCTCGACCTGCACAGCCGACACACTAAATCCCTCAGCTTACCTTACATGACCTCACCTATTGACGGGCCGGACGAGTCTTGCTCTGAGGAGGAGGACACGGGGGACGACAGTGATGATGATGATTACAATAGTGAGGAAGATGAGAGCATGTTTTATAAAAGCCTCCCGGCTGATTTCTTCTTAAGCAGTCTGAGCGGGCTGGAACCAGACGCCCTTACACAAGCCAGCTGCATCGTTGACCAACTTCCTGTTGATCCACCGGAGAGCTCTGAGGAGAGAGAACCTGAGAGCTTACAGTCTGAAGAACCACCGTCTGGAGATCAGGAGCAGGCAGAAGTAAGAGACGATAACGAAGAAGTGGAGGAGAAACAAACGGTGAAAAAAGAAGAAGATACACATGAAGAAAAAGGAAACCAACCCGAGAACCATCTGCAAAGGTGAAACAGATTCCCATCGTACATTTTTACAAAGCAAATCTCAGTCTCAGTCTCCACAGAGCAGTTTATCATCTTTTTGTTTTGTCTGTTTGTTTGTTTGTTTGTTTGTTTCTCTCTCTCCTGCCCAGCTCCTAATGGCAATGAAGTGGCTAAAATCATTTGTATGCTTCAAAAATAAACTTAAATCAAATTATTGTGAAGCAAACAGCGAATAATCAAAATGCATTTGTCAGATGGAATCAAACATGATTCAGGATAAACACTGATGATTCTCCATCTGTAGATCAGCACTGGAACTAAAACGTTACAGCTTCATACGATCAACTAAAAGTGGGACCGATTAACTTTTGAAAGGAAGACATGTTCGCCATTGCTGCCTATTTTAATTTTTTTGTTTGTTTGTTTGTTTGAGCAGCTGTCAGTGGTTTTAGAGAAATATCTCTGGATACGTGACATTATAAAGTTACTTCACTTTTCTGTATTTATGCTATATAACACTATGTTGTATTTACAAGCTGTAGGCTCAGAATGACAACAAGGGGTCTCTGTCACTAAATATACTGCAGGGATTTTCACCCTGAATGATTTTTATATAAAAACTATTTTAACAGATGCAAACATTTTCTAAAAGATCATACGGCTCCTGTTATTAAAGCAACCTTGTAAATACACACAAAGTATTCATCCAAATAACATAAAATAAATCTCACATATTGAATTCATGTCAGTGAAATATAATATTATGAAACCCTTAATCTTCATCTGAAAAGCAGGACATCACTTATTCATCCTAACTGTTTTCAATATATCATCAATTTGCAGCGTAACAACAGAAGAAGACCTCCACATCACCGAAGATGAGTTTCCACCGCCGATCAGCGACGACGACGATGGATTTAGAATCGAAATTGAGGAGGAGAAGGACTCGGGTGATGCTGATGATGATCGTCACAGTGATGAGCCACCTTGTTTCACAGATTCTTGTGTCACACAGGAAACTGGTGACGTTTCATCTGAAGAATCTGGAGAACATTACAGACAGTTTGTTGACGGTGATGCGAAGGAAACGATCTCTGTCCTCGGTGATGAGGGAGAGGACGGGAGGGGAGACAGAGAGATAGAGACCGTTTGTGAAGTGCTTCATGATGAGAAAATGGTGGAAGATCCCATCGAAGAAGCTGGAGAAGGTGCAGCTGACAGAAATAGTGAAGAAGAGACGCAAAAAGCTGGCAAGGAGCCGGATAGTGCAATTTGTAGCAGTGAAATTTGGGAAGAGCTTGAGGAAGTTATATGTGAAGTGATAGAGAATAAAGAAAGTGAGCAGGAAGAGGGGGCGCAGAGAGCAAACATCTCAGGAGATAAAATGGTTGAAATGGAGGAAGGGCTGATCAACAAAACAGAAGGAGAAGGAGAGTGGATGCAGAAAGTGGAAGAAAAGCTCACAGACTCAGAGATGCAACAAGTGTTTGAACAAAAAGAGACTCGCTTACCAGAGACAAGCGAAGTAGAAGAAGCAACTCACATGAAGCGTGCAGTCAACGAAGAATCGCATCATCATGACAGAGAAGAAGTCGTCTCTGAAGAGCCAATAAAGCAGAGCAGTGACCGAGACAGAGGCGAAGAGCATCCAAAAAAAACCCCGTCAAGGGCAGACAAGCACCGACAGGAGGCCCGGCCTGACCAGAGGACGCCGAAGTGTGAGGAGAGCGACAGCAGCCGAGGAGGAGTAGGAAGGAAGCTGGTTGTCTCCAAAAACCCGAAGGTTTTCCAAGTTAAAGCGGTGCCGGTCGTGCCCCCGAAGCCTCAGCACTGCAAACTGACGGCCATGACGCTGAGACAGAAGCAGCAGGAAAGAGAGAGACGGGACGCCAACAGAGGCCGAGAAAACGTCCAGAGAGTCCACAAGACAGAGCAGGACGGAGCTGCTGCTGCAGGGGAGCCGGGAAGAGACGAAGGGCCGTCGAGGGACGCCAACAGAGGCAGCCCCGTGAGCATGTGCTTCGACGAGGCCGTTGCCATAGCAACAATGAGGCGGGAAAGGGAGAGGGAGTGCGAGAAGGAGAGGGAGAGGCAGAGGGAATGGGAAAATGAAGTGTAGTGAGCAGGGTGTTTTTGTATTTTTTATTTTTGTTAAATCTGTGTATGGATTTATACAGATTTTCTGTACAAACTGTTCCTCTGCATAAAAGGTTTTATTCTATTTTTACTGAATGTGAATTACATTTAGCGTGACGTACAGCGCCAATAATAATAATAATAATAATAACCTCTGATGCCCCTTTAAGTGTTTCCGCACAAACAGGTTCCAGGTTTATTGGTAACTCTAAATTGCCCGCAGAAATGAGTGTGAGCATGAATGGTTTTTTTTTTTTGGTTTTGTTTTTTTTTTGGCTTTATATGTCTGTAGATGTTGACCATGTGACAGACTGACACAGCTCAACCCGCAAACCCCCGCCCCGTCTCGACCCTGACGGAGAAGCCCCAAGGATAATGTAGAAGTGATAATTAGATGGAAAGTTCTTGAGGTGTGACAGCAAAGTGAAAGCAAAGTTATGAGATGTGCCCGGTGTAAACACAGAGTGATGCTAAATTAAAGGTGAACTGCTGCTCCAACATATTTACTATATAGATACTTATACTATATTAGTATAATGTAGTATAGTAAGTGTATCTATACAATAATGGTTTAAACAAGAATATCACTGAAACGATGGATTTAAAGACCCAAAGACAAAGAATGAGATTTGCCATTTAACTGAAGTCAAGCATTTTGAACTATGTGAATAAAAAAGTATTACATGATGTTGAATGTTTGTTATTATTATCTTCATCATCATTGTTGTTGTTGTTGTTTTTGTTGGATGTTTAAACTCCGTTGGAAGAATTTTAATACAGAACAGAGCCACAGACTTTTCCATTGAATTATCGTTATGTCAATATATCACTCACGTAAAAACTCTTCTATCTGGAATAATTTGGACGATAATTTTGACAGTGAGGTTTGATCTGCAGGTTTTTATATCAGCAGACTTTCCTCGAGGTCGGTCATCTTTGGTACTTTTATCAAAGGATCTAAACACCTCTGTCACTTCTGTTTTGAGATTTACTTTTATGAATATGGTGCTTTAAAAAAAAAGTTAGAGGCATTGGTTTACAAAGTCTAAGTCATCACCTCTGAATTCATCTGAATCCTTTTAGGCCAAATATTGCAAATGTATCTAGAATCTAAACAGATTATTTTATTTTCTGTACGTACGACTAAGACTAAATCTGTGTTTATTCAATAAATACATTTTATATTTTTTTAAACAAATATGACTGGAGGAAGAAACTATGAATTTATTTCTCATTTGGTGGGAAAATTTTTGAGTCGCCTCTAGTCGAAGCGTTACGTCAGTTGCCCCCCCAACGTCACATCCGCCGTGGAAGTTTCCCGGAAGTAAACCAAAATAAAGGCGATGGGAAACCTCCTCCTCTTGTCGGTGTAGCAGCTATTGTCACCTCACAAAGTCTGAATTTTTCCCCGCTGCAGGATGTCCTTCTCCCCGTCTTTCGGCTCGCAGGTCGCCGCCATCATGGACGTGTTGGCGAAGGCCGCGGTGGCGGAAATAACAAAGCTGATGGCGGACGAGATTCTGGTCCTGAAGCTGGAGATGTGCCGGAGGGACACCGAGATCCAGGACCTGAAGAGAAGTCTGGACCTGATGGAAGTTCAGCTCTGCAAAGCTCAACAAGCTGCCACGACCCGAATAACCGAAGACTGGCAGGAGACCGGATCCGGGAGTCAGACCTCCTCAGAAGGTGACGTCACCAAACTCCGTTTAAAATTGATCTCATCTAAATCTAGCTTGCTCATTCAGAGAGTTTGTTATTGAGATCACTCAAATGGAGATTTGTGATGATTTTATTTTCTCTGCGGTTCAATTCGGCCTAAAAATGATTCATCTTTTCAGTGTCATTTTCTCATGAAGTGTTTTGGTGCAATTTCAGACAGTAGTGGGAAAAGACAGCAGATTGAATTTGCATCCTTTTTATTTATTTTTTTTATTCAAGCAGTGCAAAGTTTTATACAAAGATCAGCATTTAAACCAAGTCTCAGAGTGATATTTTATTTGAAAAAGTCCAAACTAATCCATCCTGATAATGAGCATTTTTCATTTTTCATCAATCTTTTTGCACTATGATAATTAAACAAAACATTTCCTAACTTGGCTGTTTAAAATTAACGAATAAAGTGTTTGTTTGTTTATGATCTAACTACATGAGCAATGTTCAGATGATTCAATAACACAACAAATGTGGTCAAAATAAAATCCTGTATTAAAAGTTATCATTAAAAAGCATTGACATCATTTTCAGGTAAACTCTGAAAAACTAAAAGGTGAGCTCACGTCACCTTTTAATTTTTTTACCACCTTGATCATTTTATTAGCAAAAAATTGGATGGATGGACGCTGTGTTTTAATGCATTCATACTTTGAAAATGAATGCATGTATTTGAAATGATAATAAGGAACTATTATCATTTCTGTGTCATTTCTTCTTCTATTTAATGTTTAAATGCAGTTTTCAGGTAGAAAAGTAATTTTTTCACTTGTAGAAAATTTGGATAATGAACCACCTCATCTTAGTTTCAGATAATTGGGGCATCAATTATAACAGCAGAGTGTTGACATAGTGGACACGTGCTGCGTTAACAGACACTTTCCACTAAACTCGATAAGTAAATAGCCAGAAGGTTGTTTTGTTCCAGTTAATAATTGTGTTGGCGTGCATTTGCCTTTGTGGAGCCGAGAGTCAACTTTATGTGTATCTTTAATTTTATTTTTTTATTTTTTTTAAAATTGCAGATAGAAAAGAAGATCAGCAAACATGTGTCGCGTATCTGGAGCCGAAAGCTGCTGATTCATCCTGCGATATGGAAGAAGAGAGCGGTCACACGAGGCCAGTGGTGAAACACGAGCCAGAAGATAAACCTGCAGCCGAAGAAACGGAGAGCATCACAACAGCAGCCAATAATGTTTGCTTTGAGGGGGCAGAGCAAGATGCACCGACATGGCCTCCTGTTGCTTGTGGCATGTTTGAGGAGAGCTATGTTTCAGGGCAGCAGATCATACAGATCTTCCCCTGTCATGCTGAGCAATTCCCTGCTCACAGAAACACAGAAGCTTCCTACGGCTCCTCCTCAGCTGCAGCGGAGCAAAAAGCAGAGGATTCTTTAAACGTGCAGATAAAAGTAGAGGTAGAGAATCCACCCATGTGCGTAGAAAGTGTTGCTTCAGAGTCTGTTCACATTGAGCCCTTTAGACAAGATTTGTGCCATGAATTCAGTCAGAGCCGCTCCTCGCCAGCTCTGCCGAAGTCGGCAGAAGAGAATCATGTCCTCATTAGAAAAAACCTGCGAGTGAAAAGGTCGGTGAATGCGTGGAAGGTAAATCAGAAAGTCTTCACCTGCTGTGTGTGCAGCAAAGCTTTCCCTCGCTTGTCTCAGCTGGAGGAGCACAATGCCATGCACCAACCCTTCAAACCTTTCAAGTGCCTCGAATGTGGAAAATCTTTCACCCAGAAGACCCGGCTGAAGACTCACCAAAGCGTGCACACGGGGGAGAGGCCGTTCAGTTGTAAAATCTGTGGTAAGATGTTTTCGAGGCAGGACAACTGCATGAGACACGAGCGGTTCCACAGCGGCTCAAAGCCGTACAGCTGTGGGCAGTGTGGTAAAAGCTTCACGGTGCTCGCTAACCTCAAAATACACCAAGAGATTCACCTGCAGGAGAAATAGTGCTCACTGGGACTCTCAGAGACAAAGAATTTGGACGAAACTTTATTTATTCTGACAGTTTTATTGAATTGAATCATAAAATCGTCCACTTTTCATTTCTCGTGGCACGACAGGGAGGTCAAAATGTGATTTTGTTGTATTAATTAGTTGTTTTAACAGAGTATGATTGTAAGATCATCAATCTATTCTTTACCATATATCACTATAAGAGAAGTGTGCGAGTCAGCAGTTGATAGTTGGGAACATTGCCAGATCAAAATGACAGTGACTGTTTGACACACATGGAGACTTTTTGGTCAGTTGGTTGTAATGTGAAACTAAATTTTTGGAAAAACATAAACACAAATGCCCAGCAAACAAAGCTTCATCTTTACAATGATATAGAAAGCAGCTAAATTTCTTGCAGCATAGCATATTATTTTCCCACCCTTTGCATCGGGACCTTTATAGCGGTACAAAAAAACCTCATAATTCAGACTTCTCCCAAGGTTTTTTTTCTTGTAATATAAACTACTGGGATTGGGACTGTTGTCTGTAGAGATGTGGTTTTTCCCTCTTTAAAGTCAGCTGTATTAACATTTTTTTCCTGTTTCCCCTCAGTCTATACTTTTTAAATGTGTTTTACACACACTCACACATACTTCCTGTTTCCCTTTTCACTGTAAAACATGTATTTGTTTGTATTTTATTTAAAGTTTGCTTTGGTTAAGTTAATATGATTTAACGTGTTGCATGACAATTTGCTGATAATGAGTTCTAATAAAAACTCTAAAATGAATTAATGTCCTAAAGTGAAAACCACTGTGTTTCAATGTGATGTTGTTTTTAAACATGCTTTAGTTTAAAGTGACATTTTGTACAAAAATAAATAAAATGCTGCAGTAATTTTAATTGCCTTAAAACACAATTACTATAATTTAACTACTCTGTTGAAGTATTTTTCCTTCTTTGCTTTATATTTTACAGCCACTTTGATTATTTTCATACTTTCCTTTTTTTTCTAATTTAATTTTTTTTTAGGTTAATGTTTCTTTACATCTCAACAGCGGAAGTGCGTCAGATTAAAAACGCGTTGCGACCGTTGCCCCGTCTTTACGGTATCTGTGTCGTCACGTCCGGTAACGGGATTATTCTTTGAGTGGCTGCTCCTTTGAAAAAAACAAACAAACAAACAAACTAGTAAATAAATAGATAGAAGCGGCGGCTCCGGCCATGGTTGGCTCCGTCTGACCGGGGGCCTCCAGCTGCAGCGGGGCCCGGGGCCACTCTTCCCGCCGCAGAGATGGCGAGCAGCGTCGCCCTGCGGGCTCAGATCGCCTCCGTCATCGACGCGCTGTCCGCGGCGGCCGCGGCGGAGATCTCCAGGGTGGTGGAGGACGGACTGCTGCTGCTGCGGCTGGAGATGGTCCAGAGGGACTCCGAGATCCAGAAGCTGAAGAACAGCATCCAGGTCCTGCACACCGAGCTGAGGGCGGCCCAGGACCGGCTGACCGTGCGGGGGGGCGCAGAAGGTGAGGAGTGGGGGGGGGGGGGGGGGGGGGTTAATAGATAAACATTTATCCTGTTTAACTTCGACCCCTTTTTGCCTTTAAAGCAGCCACAGATCTCTTCTGCACACTTTAAGACTGCAAGAGTCCATGATGGAGAGATCTGGACTGACTGGGGACTCCAGAGTCAGGGTCTGATCTGGACTCACTGAGGGGTGGGGGGGTCTAGGACCAGGGTTTGATCTGGACTCATCGGGAGGTGGGGGGGGTCCAGGACCAGGGTTTGATCCGGACTCATCGGGAGGTGGGGGGGGGTCCAGGACCAGGGTTTGATCCGGACTCATCGGGAGGTGGGGGGGGTCCAGGACCAGGGTTTGATCTGGACTCACTGGGGGGGGCTCCAGAGCCAAGGCTTGATCCGGACTCATTGAGGGGTGGGGGGGTCCAGGACCAGGGTTTGATCCGGACTCATCGGGAGGTGGGGGGGGGGGGGTCCAGGACCAGGGTTTGATCCGGACTCATCGGGAGGTGGGGGGGGGTCCAGGACCAGGGTTTGATCCGGACTCATCGGGAGGTGGGGGGGGTCCAGGACCAGGGTTTGATCCGGACTCATCAGGAGGTGGGGGGGGTCCAGGACCAGGGTTTGATCCGGACTCATCGGGGCTGGGGGGGGGGTCCAGGACCAGGGTTTCCCCTCTTTTTTAGGGATGTTGTGATGCTGCAGACTGAATTTGGCCTCAACTTCCTCCGAAGTGTCTCAGACTTGCAGGAACTTTGATGTTTCCAACATTGTGTTCTTTATATTCTTCAGGTTTTTACAGTACAGATTGATTTGGTTCAGACACAGACGGATTATTTTTACCTGCGCTGCTCTGTTTCCTTGATTGGATAGTTGGATGGTTACTGGGTATATTTAAGGATCACTTCAGGTACCTCGTGTGGTTTTTGGACTGCTGTGGGTGAACTTTTCAATTAGTTGTGTCCCACAACTAAACATGTTGGACTGAACTTAACAAATAATTTAAAGCACGTGTAGTTTTGACTGTAAAATATAAGAAGCTTTGACGTTTTCCATCCACAGGAGGTCAGAGCGTGGCCGGCGACGAGAGGACCTTGGCTGAAAATGAGCACGGCGACAAGGACCGCGACATCGTGCCCGTGCCGGAGGTCCAGGTTAAACCTGAACCTGTGGAGCAGGGAGGTGAAGAGGTCAGAGGTCAAGCTGATCAGCTGGGGGAGGAGCCGGCGTTGTTCGAGGGGAACGGCGGGCAGTGGAGGCCGACACCGCAGAGCGACGCGGGACACAACAGCTCTGATTATTTAAATGTTGGGCCTAACTCCCTGTCCCGTCTCCCCGAGCCCTCCCTGGACGGCGGCCTGGCCGCGCCCTGCGGCAGCATGGGGGGGTTTCAGCAGAGCCCCCTTGGCCGCGGCCTGCTGGGATTCAGTCAGTACAGAAACGCGTACAACATGGCCCGCAGGAGGACGGCGAAGAGGCTGATGTTCAAGAAGAGCTTCGTCTGCCCGTATTGTGGCAAGATGTTCGAGCGCACCGGGCACCTGGAGAGACACAAAAGGATCCACACGGGAGAGAAACCGTACCGCTGCGAGATCTGCGGGAGGCGCTTCAATCAGAAATGCAGCCTCAAGGAGCACATGAAGATCCACCGACGGTGTAAGTAAAACACACAAAGTCCTGTGAAACTCTGACGACGGCTGTGCTCAGCAGTTTCGGGGTGTCAGGTTGAACATATGCACATTTGTGTATATATATATATATATATATATGTGTGTGTGTGTGTGTGTGTGTGTGTGTGTATGAATTTATAGGAATAAACCTAAAATATTTCAGATTTAATGTAGCTTATATCAGCGTGTGTTCCATTTTAAAACTTCCAAAATTTCAACATAAACAAACTGGTTTCCATTAGCAACAACAGATCAAAGGAATCCTTGATGATGTCATCGTAACTTCATCAATGGAATTTTTAATGATTAAATTGTGACATAAGAGACTAAATAGATTTACACTGTAAATAGCCTGAGTTTCTGGCTTAAACTCTTCGTAGCTAGCGGTCAGTCAGTGAACAAGTGAACAAGTGAAGATACACAAAGTTCAACCTGTCAAGCATGGAAGACGTTCAACCTAAAGTGGATTTCTACCTCAGCAGCCTCGAAGAGCAGGTGAGATCTGAGCTTCAGGACAACGAAGTCAGACTCACACAGAGCAAAACTGAGGGGGTGGTCCTCCTTCAAATGCAAGAGGACTCACTGACAAAGTTCCTGGAAATGCTCCAAGAGAACAAAGATGGCGACGTCAACAACGCCTGGAGCCACGAGAAGAAGCAGATGGAGAGCGAGATTAGTCGCCTGAAAGCCCTGCTGGACGAGGCTCAGGCCAAAGCTGTCCCATCTCCAGAGGCCCAAACTGAAGCTCTGCAGGCCGACCTGAAAAAGACCAAGAAGATCCTGAAGAGATTTAAAATGGACCTCGAGCATCAGACCTCCGAAAACAGAGACCTTCAGCTCAAACTGGAGACCGTCAAGAAAGAGAAAGAAGCCCTTCAGCAAGAAGTGGAGACTGTCCAGAAAGAGAAGGAGGCCCTTCAACAAAAGGTGGACATTGTCCAGAAAGAGAAGGAGGCCCTTCAACAAGAAGTGGAGACCATCCAGAAAGAGAAGGAGGCCCTTCAACAAGAAGTGGAGACCATCCAGAAAGAGAAGGAGGCCCTTCAACAAGAAGTGGAGACCATCCAGAAAGAGAAGGAGGCCCTTCAACAAGAAGTGGAGACCATCCAGAAAGAGAAGGAGGCCCTTCAACAAGAAGTGGAGACTGTCCAGAAAGAGAAGGAGGCCCTTCAACAAGAAGTGGAGACTGTCCAGAAAGAGAAGGAGGCCCTTCAACAAGAAGTGGAGGCAAAGAAGTTAGAGGTCCAGATTGTGAAGCAGCTGCGCAACATGTCTGACAAGGAGCTGGAGAAGACCACTGGTTATCTGGAGGACCAGCTCCTTGATCAGTACTCAAAAACAAAAGCTCTGGACAAAGATCTGAAATTTGAAGTGAGGAAAGCTGACAACCTGAGGGCCATACTTCGGAGAGAGAAGGAGGAGGCAAAGGCCGCTCTGGAGAAATGCCAGGTGTCCCACAAAGTCCAGCTGGCAGAAGCCACAGCAGAGACCAGCAGAGTCAGAGCTGCCCTCAAAAAGGCAGAAGACCAACTGGAGACGGAGCGCCTCCACTTCCTGCAACAGAAAACCTCTCTCGAAGAAGAGAACAACCTCCTTAAGACTGCTTTGAGCAGAAAAGACGAAGAACTGCAGAGTCATCGTCTCCAGTTCCATCAGGAGAAAACGTCCCTGGAAAAAGAGAACAACCTCCTCAAAATGACTCTGAGCAGAAAAGAAGAAGAACTGCAGAGTCATCGTCTCCAGTGGCAGCAGGAGAAAACCTCCCTGCTGCAGGAGATGGACGTTTCCAAAGCGTCCTATACGGCTCAGCTTCAGCAGAAGAACGACGAGATCGCTGCCTCTCTGAAAGAGCTCAACCTGCAGCCCGAGAAAGCTCGTCTGGAGTGGGAGGAGGAGAAATCATCCCTCGTTCAGGCCAAGGAGGACCTGATGAGGAGTCTGCAGGAGAAAGAACAGGAGACGGAGAACATGGAGACCTGCATGAAGACCCGGCTGGAGGAACTGGAGCGAAAAATCACGAAGAAGAGAAGGAGGAAGTGGTACCGAAAACTCTTCTGATGCCCAGATCCAGAACTCCACCATCAGCAACCAAAACAAACAAACACACACACACACACACAAAAAAAAAAAAACATCAGTTCTTGTAAACCAGCAAGGACCAGCTGGAGCGATCGAAGCCAACTCTGAACCTTCGCGGTTTGTTTCCAGAATATTTCCTGCTTTGAAGCTCCAGCTGGTCCTCACAGCCATCCGTGGAGAAGAATTCTCTCTTTTAATTTCCTCTCCTGCGGTTTCTTCCCACGATCCTCTGCCTTATCAGAAGATTTTCCTTCTCTTCTTTGGCAGCCTTTTGGTCGATTTCATCACTTTCACTTCTCTGTCGCTCTACATAAAAAAAAAAAATACAAAAAAAAAATTAAAAAAACAACCTAAAAAAAAAACAACAACATTTTATGTTTGGTTTGTTATTGAGGATGTTAAGTAGGACAACAACAACATTTAAAAACTTGGTCAAGTGTGAGGGCCAATCTGATGAGTTTGCATTTCAAAGATGTGAATTCAGAGTTATTATCATCATAAATTATCATTTTTCTTTTAGATCCAGGACTAAACTTATTGTTGTTTCATCAACAATAACAAGTGAAGAAAAAAAACAAAAACAAACAATGTCAAAACTAAATAGTTTTGAATATCATATCTTATTTTTCCTTGTTGCCATTTGGAGGTTGTCACTTAGATTTGCTCCTTTATTTTGAGGGTTAAACTTCATTTTCAATAGCGTCAAGACATCAAATTTACAGGAAGGAAACAAACTGAAACAATCAGAAACAAGAAAAAATAAAAACATTAATAAAATAAAACAACTGTTTCATTGCCAAGAAGTTTGAATCCAAACACACATATGAGAAAAAACATTATTGCCATCATCATCTCTCTGTAAATTGGATTCCAACCGTTTGACTGTGAATCTGAAGTGAAGAAGAGCAGATGAGGAAGGAACCCTAAGAGATAAACACACTTCAGGACTTCAGGTAGGTTGTTCAGAACCTGATCCCACATCAGCTCCACCATGTGGAGACCAGGTCTCTGTCAGAGTCAGACCACGTGCTGCAGGACTCCTGGTCCTTCTGGTCTCTGAAGGGCTCTTTTCTGGACTCGTCTTGGATTCAGACTGACATAAAAGTGCACTGAAGTGTTGAACAAACTACATCTTAATATGATTTTTTTTCCAGGAAACTGTTCAGTAAAGTCTAAACCACCCAGGTCCTCATGAATCTCCTTCCGCAGTCAGCAGATGAAACCCTGAATACATCAATAAACCGTCCGTTATTTTTCCATCAATCTTAAATGGCCTTATTTTTCAAAAACTTCAGAGTTTGACAGAAGAAAAGACACGAAAAAATAACAGGTAACATAAAAAATATGAGTCTGTGCAGGAACTTATTCCTGTCGCTCTAACAAGGATGGACCAAGGATGATAAATGCATGTTGAATCCTTATTTTGTGCAGATTTGGAGATCTAAATGAGCACCTGCTGCTGTAGTCTTTATCTGGGACGTCTCCGCTGTAGGAGAGCTGCCAAACAGTTTTTACACATTAGCTGTCTGTTGGATGATCAATATTTTTTGACAAGGGTGAAAATGTCACAACATTGTTGAGCGTTGTTGGCACCTCAAGTGCTGTGACCTGCTGTAAGGTCACACCATCCTTACTTTATGAAATAGAAAAACAATCTTTCCTGTCTCCGCCTGATATGGACAGCATGAGGTTGATGGTAAAAAGCTTCAAGCTGTCTGGTGGTAAAAATGTTATTTTTCCTGAAACAGGCATTCAGTCCAGACCGGATGAGATCCAGGTCGGCGAACAGAAACAGGTTCTTGAGGTGGATCCACATCGGCGCGAAGAGGACGTGCTCCTGACACCCGTGCACGTGAAGTCTGAGCCTGCAGAGGAGACAATAACACAACCGCTGTTTCCTGGAGGAAATGAGCAGACACGGGACGGAGCTGACAATCTGACTGACAACTTCACAGCACTCGACATCGACAGCCAGCAGTGGATGTCCAGGCCGCAGGGCCAAGAGATGAGCAGCATAGACTACCTCAGCAATGTGAAACCTTTCCCAGGGATGGCTCAGCCTCTCCCGACGCCGGCCAAAGCTTCCTGCAGCTCCTTCTCCTTTCCAGGGAAACCGTATGGGGAGGTGAAGAGCTGCACGATCTCCCAAACGCCCTATGGATCCGTAGACTCTCTCCTGGTGACGGAGGCCTCCGTCGATCCCCAGCGGTCGAGGAGAAGCAGGTCTTTTCATCAGATCAGACCCAGGAGGTGCTTCTCCTGCTCGTACTGCGGTAAGGTGTTCGAGCGCGCCGGCCACCTGGAACGACACCTGAGGATTCACACGGGAGAGAAACCGTACGGCTGCCACATCTGCGGGAGGTGCTTCAATCAGAAAAGCAGCCTCAAGGGCCACATGAAGACGCACAGAAACGGTGAGTCATCCAAGCTGGCATGTTCGAATGGCTCCTTTTTTTTATTCCCGACCAACCATATCAAAGAAAACTTTGAGTCCCTCATTCCCTGCTATTCCCGGATTTCCTGTCTCCACTGCTCCATATAATCAAGTCAGAAATAACACTGTGAAGAGATCTGTTTGAAAAGTCCCTCAATTGGAATAATGCAAATGACCTGCTCTATATATAAAGTGCCTTGATGTAACTTTGTTATGATTTGGCGCTATGTAAATAAATCTGATTGGATTTGATTTGATTTGAATGAAGGAAAAGAAGAACAAGAAAACTTCTGTGTGAAGGAGAAAGCACTGAATGGTTTATTATAACGAAAGGATGAGGTTTTAGAAATTGTGGAAGATAAACTTATAACTCTTTAAGAGAAAATACTATGTTAAAATCCTAATTGTAACCTTTTAACTGAATCTAAAAGTTATTCTGCTCACTCTGTTTGCTCACATAATCCTGTTGGCCTTTTTTTTTTACCTGTAAAGGGGAGACCACGGACATGCTGGAGGCGCATCAGCTGATGGTTCCGTTACCGGATAACGGACCACAGGAGAACCCGGCAGAGCCCCGGACCGGACAGGCAGCTTCTGAGGAGCGGTTACCGGGCAACAAGGCCGCCGGCGAGGAAACGGTCATGGTGAAGGTGGAGCCAGGTGGGGAGGACTTTCAGACCGGTGGTGGAGCGCCGGACCAAAGCCAGCTGTGGATAGAAAAGAGCAGCGATGGCTCGGAGCAAACCGTGTGTTTGCTTTTACATGATTATCACCTCAGTCCTGCAGCCGGCGAGCAGCAGGGATTCAAGGATCTGCCTTTTCTGGCTCACACGCAGGAGGACCACACGATGCACAACGGCCAGTTTTCAGGGGTGGAGTTGCAACCGAGCAGCTCCGACATGACTCTCACATCTGAGCTGCAAGATGGACACATGATCCAGGAGGTGACTCTGGGCGATTACAGCGCAGCCACTGAATGGACTCAGGGAGGAGGAACTTTTGAATTTAACATCACGGCCTCGAACAACCACGAAGACGTCATTGGCACCAGACAGAAATGTTTTATATGCTCAAGTTGTGGCCAAAGCTTTAATAATTTCCTCTTATTTCAGCAGCACCAGTGTAAAAATGGCCCAGAAGGATCCTTCAGCTGTGAGATTTGTGGTGAGACGTTTAATCAGATGAGCGTCCTCAAACTGCACCTCAAAGTTCATGTCCAATAAAATCTACTCTGATGTGCACAACGAGGGAAAAATACACAATCTTCCATCGGGCTTCATCACTTTCACTTCTGACAAATGGGAATGTGCCCTAGTTAATTTTCTCACAATAAGTGAATAAATCCCTGAACTTCCAAAGGTTCAAGCTCAAGCACAGAAAGATGAAAATGGATTTTTGTTGTTACATCTAAAGTACTCTGCACAAAATGGTTTCCTGCTACTTTGATGGACAGTGAACACAACTGCTCTTCACTTGCTTTGTGTTTGCTGGCACTGGCTTAGACACTTCATTTAACTCAGTTACTATCAGGAGAAACCAAACAAAGTCCTTTTGTCTCACTTAAGCAGGCGTTAATTTACTGGATTTGCTGCATTCCTGCTTTTTTTTTCACACAAGTTAACACAAGTTATTTAAAAACAAAACAAAACAAAACAGTAGTTCAAACTGAAAGTGAAGTAAGACTGTTCAGGTAATCAAAATATTTTCCATTATGGATTATTCACCCTCGTAAAGAACCTCATTTTTATTGACATTTAATAATCGACAAATGAGTCAATAATGCAGCTCAATAATAAGAATTTACTTTGTTACTTTAGTGCAAGATTAAAATAAACAGTAATGTTTTGGTGGCAATGCAATATTTTTCAAAATGTTTAGCTTTTTTATTCTACCATTTATTTTGCCATTAATCAAGTCCACAGAAAGATTTTGATCAAGCTCTGGAAAATACATTTCATTCCCAACTTTATAAAAATGTTCATCTACATGTTGGTTCACATCAGGACACCAGATCCTAAAATACGTTCCAGGTCACTCTGAGTTATTAAAGCCAAAAATAATCAGACAGACTAATTTGAAGTCAAACTGAACAAACTTGGTTCAAAGAACTGGATACCTCAAATTACCATCGCCCTGCAAGCTGCATGTAACAGGAGCACAGTATTGTTGTCTTTTCTGCATCAGGCCAAGATTTCCCACATCAAAAATGTATTTTATTTTTTTGGACAAAGGCAAGAGACTAAAAGTTAATGCTGAATTAAACTTGCGTATTATGCAGCACTAATAAGGAACCATGAAATACTTGAAATACTAAAGCTTCTCTTTGACTCTTTTGTTACCTCTGATATTTATTTTGAGGGATATATTTTTGTAAAAAAAAAAACAAAAATAAAGTCAATGAATATAACGGTGTAATATCAGATAAAACACACTACTAACATTAGGAACTGTATAAAAAAGGGTCCAGGATGAGCAGTGGTTGGACCTGACGGGGTGAAGCACAGTGTGATTAGTGCCTACATTTTTTTACCCGGGAAAAATAAAAACCCCAAGCCTGCTCTTCAAAACATGTCCCAAAGTCCACTTCCTGTGTTTTCAATTTGCTTTAACTCCACAAGATCCCACCAGTAACTGTCAGATGTAGCAGGACTCAAAGCTGTGACTTGAACTTTACAGTGATTTGTTTATCAAATGATCCAGGAGGGTAAATTACATTTAAAGAGATGAGTAGAATTAAATAAATCAGTTTTTTTCCTTTTGGTTGTTGTTGTTTAGCTTTTCAAATTTTTGAATAAATTGAAAACTGAATGAATCAAAACGTAGATTCATTTATTTTGTAAAATGGTAAATTGTGACTGAAATGTAATAATCTTCCTCTTTCCACGTTTTATTAACCTTTCACGTTGTCTTTTTTGTCCTTTCAGAGTTTCTACATTCATGGAAAAGTTGAGGCCCACGTCACAATAAAGTTCAAAGTCAGAACTGGTTAGTTTACAGCTGACAATTTTGATCAGCCTAATTATTGATTATTCTAATTATTGACTATTCTTCCAGTTATTTTTACATTCACAGTTTCGTCTTTGGAAAAATAAACAAAGTTCGGTGATCTTAAAGGACCACAGTAGGATTCAGAGATGTTATTCAAATCTAACCAATTCACAATCAAAGGAAAACATAATAATTCCCTAAATCCTTCACACTGGACCTTCTGAGGTCCGGCTGCCTTATGGTGTTTGGTCCAAAACCCCCAAATATTCAGCTTATAGTGATATATAACAAGGAAAAGCTCTAAGTGTCCAGATTAAGGCCATTTTTTCCTCCACATTTTCCCCTAAAATCCTTCACACTTTTTAATCAATGAACTGTCATCTCTGATTTTGATTGATTTTATTGATTGTCCAGCCACTTCCTCTTTGGACCAACCAAAGCAGGCCATCTGTGGGGAAATGGAATAAATAATAACAATCATGAAAGAAACTTTCTTCTTGAAGAAATTTTTTTTATGTTTTGAGATGTCTTCGCCTGCCAAACATCGCCGAGGGAAAATTTCACACATACTTTCCTCCCTTTTTTATTTTTAAATTTACCTGCCTGCCTCAGTAAAGGTGAGCCAGGTGAGCTTTTACCTGAATACCCCCCCCCCCCCTCTCTCTTTTAGCTCCCACCCCCTCTCTTCCTCGTTGGTTGCACTTCCGCTGCGCCTTTACGCCCGTATTTACGGTATATCACTCCGCCACACGGAAGAAAGCTCCCAGTTAGCCTCAGCTAGAAAACACACAGGGATGTGAAATCCCCCAGTGCGTTGTTTCTTTTCCCTTTTTTTTTTTTTGCAACTTAAAGAAAAAAAAAAAAAATATATATATATATATATAGAAACAATCAGCGCACGGAAGGAGCGTTTAATGATTTATTTAAATCCCATAATACTCCGCACAGATGAACATGGCGACGTGCATCCCTTTCCAAACGCAGCTTTCTTCGATCATGGAGGTGCTGGTGAAGGCAGCTGTGGCGGAGATCTCCAAACTAGTCGATGACAAATGTGCGTTTTTGCACCTGGAAATATCTCGAAAGCAAAACGAGATCGAGATGCTGAAGAGGAAGGTGATGGTGATGGAGAATAAAAACGCGCAGCTGCAGCAGCAGCGGGGCTTCGGTGAGACGTTCAACTGCCTCATTAATTATCAGCTTCATGTGTTTTCGTGCCTGTGGATGAAGAAGTGTGCAAAAAAAAACAAAACCAAAACGTCCAGCTTATATGTATATTTTTTAAATACATATAAAGAAGGAGCGCTGCAGGAATCACTCAGCTCTTATGTTACTTCATGCACATCGTCATTTTGTTATTTGATGTCTTCTCCTTTTGTTAATCTGTAATTTCGCTTTCTCCTCTCTGAAATTTATTGTTTTCATTTTCTGTTTCAGAAAACTACATGGACCGAGGAAGTGATGTGGGGGGTAACTGTCCTCATCCCACCGGAGATATAAAGGTCTGTGTCTTGTGTATATATATTTCTTTCTTTAAGTCTCCTAAACTTTGATTTATGTCATAATATACAAGGTGTCTGACTGAGTGACAAAGGAGGTGACTGCCCCCAGGACCACCACCCCCTCCCCTTCTTCCTTCTCCCCCTCCCCCGGGGCATCAGGGGGCCCCTAAAGCCCCAGGTTCAGTGGGGCTTTTGGTCTGTGGTGATTTCTAACCGTTGGTTTCATAATGCACGCGGTATCAGCTGATTTAATGAGGTGGCTTCAGCTTTATTCAGTCTAAATAAGGATCCAACGAAGGGAAATTTGCAGCTGAAAATCTGAGTACGTGGACGCCAACCATGAGATGAAATCTGGATTGAACGTCTTCATTATTAGTGGCTGATGATTCCCTGCAGCCCAGAATGGCGGTTTGATTTGGTCCACCCGGTGACTGTCATGAATTAAATGGGCCCTCAGTCTTTTTATATTAGCTCTGGTGAACATTGTGGAGCGTTTAGTGGTGAAACAGCCAGAAATTGCCCTCATGGGAGCAAAGCAGAGCAAAATATTTCACTTGGATTCACCAGGTGAAATATAACGCTGATCTTTTTGTATCATCTCCGTGTGTAAAAGCGTAATGTTTTTTTTATTGTGTCAACCTCTAAGGGGACTGAAGGAAAAATCGAATATTTCATCCCTCCTGTTTCAATCTAGTTTCCCGAGATTGAAGATGCCACCATTTCCTTCACGATAAAAGAAGAAAGTCCAGATGAACCTCTCTGGATCAGTGATGCTACTGGACCGATTGGTGAGTAAAAGAAAATAAAAGTGGATTTTGTGCAAGAATTCAATTTTAAAAAGTCGTCAGTGGATTCTTTAATCTCCTCCACAGCAGGTTCTGCCGTGCAGTACCCAAATCCAGGCAATGTTCCTGAAGGCCGGCAGCTCGAAGAGAACCATCAGTTAAATCACTCGGAAGTCACCAGGCTGAAGGCTTCAGAGTTTGGGGACTTGTACAACTCTGGTCAACACACAGGGGACATCGGTGGTCTTCATTTTACTGTCAAGATGGAGAAGGAGGAGGGCCGATCGGGACTCGGTCAGGACAGGTGTCAGCACAGCGCGGGGAAGCAGGCTCAACTTACTGCTGACTTTTCCATAGACGAGAGAGAGAACCAGCTCTGGTCCTCCATAATCGAAGGTAACGACATTGATGCAGGGTTTCCTGACTTTTCTAGCGTGGTGGAGGAATATTCCAGCACATTCCCGGACCACTCAGACGTGGTTTCTAACGCGAGCAAGTCCACCAGTGCCCAGCAGCCGTCTCAGAGGCCGTGTAATGGGATCTACAATAGTGACTATCAGAAGGACGTTCCACAGTCGTCCAACTTTCAGGCCAGACCTCAGGGCGCTCTCTCACAGCAGGACAGGCCGCACGCCGCTCACCTGAGGCAACCGGACGACCTCCCCGAGAGGGACACCACCGCCGGAGACAGACCTGTTGTAACTCACTCGCACAACACTTTCACATCGAGCGGCTACCATACTCACGCCCCTCACAGACCTTTCTCTGGCGGGGCGCGAGGCTACATCTGCTCCCAGTGTGGGAAGGCCTTTGGCCGCCTGCACCAGTTCAAGCTGCACCAGCAGAGTCACAAGAGGAAGCGGGCGTTCTGGTGCACGGTGTGCGGGAAAAGCTTCCAGTGCTCGTCCCACCTCAGCATACACCACCGGACGCACACGGGCGAGAAGCCGTACGGCTGCGGGCAGTGCGGGAAGAGGTTCACGCAGCAGAGCAGCCTCAGGGTCCACCAGCGGACTCACAGCGGCGAGCGGCCCTACAGCTGCTCGCAGTGCGGGAAGACCTTCATCCTCATGCACCATCTTAAACGGCACAGGATCATTCACACCTACAGCTGAGCTGAGTGGGAGGTTTGGGAGGTTGTTGTGGGACGTTTGGTGGCTCAGGTGAAAGAACATAAATGGCCCTTAAAACTAAATCAAAGAACCAATGAACAACATTTTTTTTTTTTTTTCTTGGGATTTGTAAGCTTGTGGACTCGCTCACAGACTTTCTATATTATTGCATATTTTACTATGCAAAATCCATCTGGATGGATTTAAAGATGTTTGCTTCTTTTTTTTTTTAAATAACTGTTTTATGATTATCAACATGTGACATGGAGTCGCACCCTCAAGCGTTTTCAAGATACTGTCAAAGCTAGAAATCCCCCCCAAAAATAAAAATAAAAATATAACAGAAAACAAACAACCCCCCCCCCCCCCCCCAAGGTAAAGTATAGAGGCATTAAAAACAGCTTCCTGCAGACAGACACAGTTTGTTTTAGCTTCTCCTGTAGAAATGAGCCAATGCTGAAACTGTAGAAGCACAAAATGCTCCTTATTTCTGTTCCCATTCAGCGTCATTGAAGCATCTCTCAGGTTTATGTTTTGATGTCAACACTGGTTTAAAAAAAAAAAAAAGAAAAGCAAAACCTGCCTGAGTATTGTTCCAAGTTTAATTTTCCATCAGCGTTAATGCCAAAATCAGTTGCTCTTTGTTATGATTCATATTAAAACTATTGTTAAACTCAACAGGTGGATTGTTTTTGTGAAAGGGTTTGTCATTCTCAAGCGTTTCCAGTTTTCCGTTTTTTTTTTTAAATTAAGGCTACAAACTCAAATATATGAAAAGCAGGTACTGACCAACAGCAAAAAAATAGACCAATGGAAATTATAATTCACTAATTTTGGAAGTAAACGAAGGGAAGTAAAATTATGATGACAATCTGTGGAAACGTCACTGAGTGGTTTCTGAATTATTATTATAATTTCAAGCCTCCTGAAGACCTGAAACTAAAGACTGAGAGCATAAACGCATCAGGAAAATGTTTACTGAGGTATTAATTAAAGAATAGAGTCAAATCCCAATAAAATTAAATGGAATCTGACTTCTTTTTACAACCAGTGGAGGTTCCCCGTCATGGACATTAAATAGAGTGCAGGTTTAAGACTTTTCAGCCCTCAATGTTTACTTGAATATGGAGTTTATAGAACTGAACTAGACGTCAAAATGTAGTTTTGTCTCTCAGGCGGATGACACAGCAGCAGAGGGCAGCGTAACTCAAGACAAAACTCAGCTTCTGCCTGAACAGGAACTGGAGCCTCACACACAAAAATTACTATTTCCTGCAATGACAAAAATAATTTACCTGCCTGAGTGTGAATTTAAGAGGCTGCACCGTCTCAGGCAGCAGCATGTGATAGTTTCCCATCTTTGTGCACGCATGTCACCCTAATTTGTCATTTGTTGGATGTGTCTATGTGTGATGGTTTTGTGTCTTTCTTCAGTCGCTGGCTTGCTTTCTTGCACGCTCTGCCTCACTTTGCCACAGAAACCCGGAGACCTGACGTGCAGACTGGAGAATCAGTTCGATGAGGGATGGCCGTCTTTCTGTTTCTCCAGACCAACAAGGCATCACTTCTCTCAGCTGAGTTTACACACACTGTAAACACACAATCCAGACGTTTCTGACTGGAAACTGTCCCTCTTGCTTTTTTTTATATGTTCAGGCCATCATCATATAACCACATTTCCACTGTATGCATGCTTATTAATATGTCTGAAGGTCAGGATTTGTTTAGTTTGGAGTTAAAACAGTTCTTCAGGTAGTACAGTCCAGTATAAACACTGCTGTAGAACAGCTTGTCCTGTTGTTGTGATCTGAACCAGAGACACTTTTTTCAGTTATTTAAAGATAGTAGAAGTTTATTTTATTTGTCATTGATTATTTATTTGAGTCTTCGTGCCAACAAAGGAGTACTGAAGTCAGGAAAAGGGATACAGATGTAATGTGTAATGTGGCTTTCTGTTATCTTTACTCATATTTTTTCAGAGAAGCAGTGACAGAATCAGAAACAGATGACATGTAGCAGAGGGTCAGAGGTCAGATTCAAACCGGTATGGCTGTGTCCCGGCCACAGAGCACCCCCCCCCCCCCCCTCTAATGTTAACAATTTTAATGATTTGTATACATCATATTGGAGGACAGTGTGAGTCCAGTGGAAGCAGATTTTCTCAAGAAAGTTAGAACTAAAACGGGTAAAACACTGAGACTAAGAAAAAGGCATTTAGGAACCACACCTAATGACACAGTTTACACAAAATAAGGAGCTTTAGGGATGTTAAACAGGTTAAACATGTCTTTTGGTGTTTGTGTTTGTTGCCATCAATCCAACCTGCCAAACCAAAACAGAACTATCAACAGGATAATGTCAACTCATTTTGTCTGGTCACCTTGACCTGACCATTTACAGACAGCTCCTGAAATTCCCACAGCCTTGTATGGCCTTAAACAGTCGTGCCAGAGCATCATGGAAAATCTTTAATTTTCCTTTTTTAGAGTAAGAGGAGGAGAATGAGGAAGAAGGGAACAAGTTATTTAGGATGAGGAAGTGGGAACATTCAGCGTTAGACTGGATAGAGTTAGAGAACTGAAAAAAAAGGGAAAGCTGCTGATAAAGTTCAGTATAAACTGGCTGCAAAAATGCCAACCGTCAGTTCTTTCCCAGGGGAAGAGCAGCGTGTACTTTATCTGTTGAATTCCTTCGCTGGGGATCCTCCGCCTGATTTGCAGGGTGTGCTTTATTGGCTGCATTTTTGGGAAACAGATGTTACACCTTATAATTAGCATTTCTTTTCTTTTTTTTTTTTAGGAATGCCTTTTTCCAGGTGATAAAATTGACTCGTGTGAAAAATGATGCCACTGCAGATAATTGTTTTTATAACACGACCCCTGGATTTGCACTGGGGCGGACATGTTGGATAATTTATGCAACAAATATTGTTAAAAAATATGCTCCATAAAACATTATATCTTACAATTAGATCTGTTCAACCTCAGTATGATAGACAGACACATATGGTTAATCTATTAGATTTTGAAAAAGAAAAAAAAAACAACCCCATTATATATTACTTGAGCTTGAATTTGTCCTTTCAGCTGCCAGTCATCTGAACTCATTTATTCTCATGCTTCTCCTTAGTATCTCTCCATGAAACGTCTTCCAGTCTATGCTTCCCTGGTGGGGGGATCGGAGCAGCCCCTCCTCTCCTGAACGCCCTCAGTGCTTTCCTTATCACGTAGAGTGAGTACTAAGTTTTTACACCGAGCTCTCCTCCTGCACTGACGCTTCCCTGATGCTCCTCGCCTGTGTAAAAGCATTTGCACTGAAATGAATGAGCAAGCTCTCTGTTTGAGAAAGGTCTAATACATCCCACTAAAAAAGAAACAGACAGAAAAGAAATTTCCCTTTTCAAATACAGCACACAAAGGCAGCATTGTTGCCAAGCTGATTCTTTTTATTGTAAAAGCCTGTCAACAGTTTGTAAGAAAAGAACTAAAGGGGAAAAAAACCTGGTAGTTAACAGTGTTAAGACTTGACAAAGATTTGACTACACATTTAACTTACTGTAACTATCCCATAATATGGGACAACGTCCAGTTCTTCAACTCTTTACATTAACACGTATAAACCAATGCAAATAAAAACACCACTTAAATAGACTTAAATACCTTATGAAATTGACAACTTTTTACATGTGAGCCATGTGAAATTATTAATTCCACCATCAAAATGTGTATGACGAGTTGGCCGTTTACATTTTAAAATGTTTTCAAACATTTTCAAACAAATCTGTGCAGATTGTTGATTTGATATCAGGGAATGTTGAAGAATTGATAAAATAAATTATATTAAATTATAAAGTTATTAAATTAGAATTTACAATATGATGCTGTTTCACTGAAACACTATATTTGGCTGAAAAGGGGTAGCATGAATTTGTGGTAACTACAGTACTAAAGTTTTGTAACTCAAAAAAAAAAAAAAGTAAACATAGCTGATAGGAGTGTTAAAAAAAATAAAATCTTGACTGTTTTCAGGATCTTAAAGACTTGATTTAACAGTTAATGAAAACGATTTGAGAAATCAGGTTTCACAAAGAAACAGGCTCTAAAGCAGGGCTGTAACTATATAGATCTAAATCTAAGGAGTTTTGGATCTATCCACTATTAAAAAAAAAAACAAAAATTCTTGCTGGGGTTTGGCGATGAAACGGACTCAGGATCAGGCACGGCAGAGGCCATGTTACCCGCGTCAGCCCTCAGGAGTTGCTGTTGTTGTTGTTGTGCTCCAGCCGAGTCACCATGATGGACACCAGCTTCTCCAGCTGCTGGGACCTCAGCCTGCCCGTCTCCAGCACCTCCTCGTGGTTGGCCTTCTCCTGGCTGTCGTAGTTCATCACCGCCTGGTTGCTGATCAGCGAGAGGGCGAAGCAACGCATGCCGGAGTGGCGGGCGACGATGACCTCGTGGGCGGTGCTCATCCCTGCAGAACAGATGTGAGAGAGAAATGTTTTTATATCTGTTATTATGTGTTGGTCACTGTGACTGCCAGTCATCCAGTCTGATGTCATGGCGTCTGTGACTGGGATTTACTGGGATTGGTCAACTGATGTTGTGAAATATTAAAAATTATAAATATTTCTGTAAAATTCAAATGAGTAATAAAGCACCTATTTATTGCTCACTTATTCAAACAGTTTCACTGAACTTGTCTTGGAAACTTCCTGCCTCAATAACTTCATTCAATCTTTTTCCTTCTACGTTTTAATCAGTAGGATTCATTTGTGTGCACAGATGATGTGAACTTGCACTCTGTGATTGAAGATGTTCTTTGGAAAGTGAGCACAGATACGTTAGCCCTCAGTTCTTTTGATGGTTCCTGAGCCCTGGGATTATGGGATATGTTGACAGTGACTGTTCTCATGACTGCGTGCATCACAACTCACCAACAGCATCAGCGCCCAGCCGGTGCAGCATGCGACACTCGGCGATGGTTTCGAAGGAGGGACCTCCCAGGACGCTGTACACTCCCTCTTGCAAGAAGTCGTAGCCGAGCTCTGCTGCCACTTTGTGCGCCAACTGCCGCAAGTCACGGTCGTAGGCGTCCGACATGCAGGGGAAGCGAACGCCAAACCTGAAGGGAGGAGAATGACGTTGGCTCAAGTTCGGGTAACGGCAGAAATAAACACAGCAGTGCTGCGATATACTGAAGTGCCCCAAAAAAAATCATTTTAAACACAGACAGTTTCACAACACAGGACATGAGTGGACGTGCTTGTTGTGATGTAGCAGCAGGGACGGGACATGGGAACACTGTGCATGTGGTGATTAGTCAACAAACAGGTCAGCCACAGTTCATCTGTTTCCTGCTCTGGAACAAAACCACTGTATAATTTTATCATCCTGTTTCTCCGTTTTAAAAATGTTATTCCAGCTAAGGCAAATTAGTGTTAAAGGGCTTGATCGATAAAACTGGCTTGACTTCAGTTCTGAATGCAATAATGGCCTCTGAGAATGACAATGGAGTTTTGTTGACATACTGCACGACATGCACATACTTCAGAAGATGAGATACAGTGGAGGAGGGAAAAGTTGGCACCGCTGCACACTGAATGAGTGAGCACTGTTGGGAATTGAAATAAAATAAAAATGACAACGGCTAATATGCTTCTTATTATGCCCATTTTAAAATCTTGATCCGAGGTATTCATCGTTTAACAAATGATTTAAATTTGGGTGGACTCATTTGCACGATTTAATTTTCTTGTAAAACCATCATGTAACACTCCTTACTGCAACAGACAGGAAATACTTGTCGTTTTGAGCATTTCAATATTGAATCACCCAGAAGAAACTTCTGATGAAGCAGTATTTGCCTTCATCCATCCCTCCCTCCCTCCTCCTCCACCCACCTGTCATCATTGGGTCCTTTCAGAGGATTGATTCCAGCGAAGCCCGGGAAGTTGATGTGGTCCTTGATGATCATGATATCTCCCACTTTGTAGTCCTGGTTGAGGCCTCCGGCTGCGTTGGTCATGAATATTGTCTCCACGCCCATCAGCTTGAAGACGCGAATGGGCAGAGTGATCTGGAGAACACGAGATAATAAATAAGTTACACACCTGATGCTTAAACCCCCCTAAAACTGGGGACTGGACAGAGGACAATGATGAAATGTGGTCTGTTTCTTTGTCTTCATCTGTAGCTTGATGGGCAGGAATCAGCTATTTTATCAATTCACACACAGCGAAGTGCAAAAGGTGAAGTGAGGCCGCTTGTGCATCCAGACACCGGCTGAGTAAATGAACAGCAGATGGTCAACAGAGAATCTGAAGAGTCTGAGAACCAAAACGGAACAACATGCTCTAAGTGTTATCAGGGCAGATTAGTTTCCCCTTTTACTTGTTCCGCTTTGTGCAGCTGCGTGTCTCTCTGGAGACAAACCGAGACCAGTTACTTCTCTAAACCCTGCTGACAAATGTCATGGGAAAGTGTGTGAATCAAAGCAGGTGTCCCACTGAAAACAGTGCACAGGGACATTTGAGCAGAATGCAGCAAAAACCGGACGATGTTTCAAAAGTGATAAAGAAAAAAAACATTTAATTCACCTCCATTGTACACTGAAGGAAAACCTCATCAAATCAAACCAAAGACTATCGGCTTATTAGCAATTTCTATATACTGTATGATTAATGGGGAGCTGACTGTGTGGAGTAGTTTTTAAAAGCTAATACAGCTTTTTGTCCTAAAACTCATCTTGATATCAGAATGTGCAAACTAGTCAAGGTTTTATTTAAAAAGATCCGGTTTACAACAGATGTACCTAAAGACACTTTCCCAAACGGAGCATGCGGAAAACTTTCTTTAAATCATATTATCTACAGAAATCCAACAATTTGCACCAAGAAGAAGCACATGGTGACAGAAGGCATGAACCCGGGGCAGAAGCAGACTCGGGCCGGGCAGCTAGGCGAAAGGATCACATGTAGTAGCTAACCTCAGTTGAATTGCAGCGAGACTGTGATATTCATCAGTGAGTCATCAAATGTGTTTACTTGCTGCTCAAAATGTTTTTTTCCCAGTTGTCTAGTTCCTATATATTATTTAACCAGACATCAGTTGTGTCCAGTTCAGGCGCCTTTTGTGCGTTTATTACAAACTGGCGGGGAAAGTGTTGTGTGGGCATGCAGCGTGGCGTCAGGCTGACTCACCTTCTGGATGGGATAGCCCTCGTACAGGTGAAACCTGCCCTGCATGCAAACACACGGCTTCCCCTTTAGCGTTCCAAACACCAGCTGACCAGCATGACCATGCACTGCAACGCAACACACAAACACACACTGTTAGAAACGCAGCGTAGGTAATTACAGCTGACAAACATGCACGCACACACTCGGAGGTTAACAGCTGTGTTTTCCCAGACAGCGGCAGGACGTGTTGTGCGTACCTGTGCTCTGCGGGAAGTTTGGAATGTCGCTGTACTTGAAGATCTGCGGGTCTTTGAGCATCTTGGCCAGACCGCCAAGACCCGAGCCGCACACAATCCCCACCGTTGGCCGCAGCTGTGTGTTGGACAGCAGCCAATCGGCTGTGGCGCGGCATGCCTCGTAGGTGTCGCTGAGAGAGCCAGAAAAAAAAGCAAAGAACAGTCAGGCGAAGAGATTTACGGTCTGTAATTTTTAATTACACCACAAGATCACACTGGCAGGCTCCATTTTAAAGTCATCCCAAAGGTGTGGAATGTGCCTCAGGTATTATTATGGTCCGTTTTATTTTTCAAATAAGGCAATAATTTCAAATGTGTTATTTTATATAATTATCCGGTTATCACATTCAGGAGCCACAAAATAACACGGATTATCTGCTTTGACCAAAGGAAAGCAGGAGGCAGTGACAAATACAGACACACACAAACAATGAATCATGTCTTGTGTTTGGGGTTTAAGATGTTTTAGTGGTTTTATTGTCTAGAAAACACGTCATGTACCGGGGATGAGGTGTGGGACATAATCAAGGTTTGTTAGGGAGTACAGTATTTCTCAGACACAATTAAAAACTCGGTCAACAACACAGCAAGTGTCGCAACATTTAAGCATCCCACATCATTCCCGTTTTCTGATTTTTGGATAATTATACAAAACAACACATTTGAAGATGCTTCTTTGAGGAAAAACTAGATTTTTGATTCATGAACTTACATGAAATAATGACTTATGAGCTGCACTGACTGGAGGGTGTTGGCTCTGACTACTGAAACTACTTGAAACTTTGGGGAGTGTTGCGTCTGGATTAATGCGTCTTGGGTTTTATATGAGTCATATTTTGTCACAAGCGTGTGAAGTAGCTGTCTATTGTTAGGTTGTTTCTCAGGCCACCATGAGGGAGACCACCGTGTTCATGACTAACAGACTCCCTGTTCAGTTTCTTGTGCTGTCCATCAGGCTGGTTGATTTTGAAAAGTTCCAGTAATTCAATCAATAATGTTGTTTTAAAAGTTAGGGAAATAAATGAGCTGCTTTTTAGATCTAAATCCGGTTCTGACTGTTTCTGGTTAATTAATAATTTTCCCCTCTCAGTTTGGCGGTTTAATTTTGCCTTTTTAATTTGTCTTAATTTTTATTGTATTATTTAAAAGGGTAGAATAAGATAAAGTAGCATCCTCATTAAAATTCAACTTTTAAAGGTCCTACGTGCTCCCTGACACGGACCCCGCGTGGAGATGGAGGAACGAGCTCGCGTCTGCCAGATGTGACACATCACTTTTTAGTGCACGTGGCCAAACACCAAATCTGGGGCGCGTGCTCACACACGGTAGCAGTTTGTACTCACGCGGAACAAACAAACAAACAAAAAAAATCATCTTCCTGTGCGAGCGCGAGATCTGTGCGTTTGAAGAAGTGACGTCACGGCTGGCCCGGCACGGAAACAACCTGGAAAAACCCGAGTTGTGTTGATCTGCGGTTTGAATGAGTCGGTGACACGTTTTTTCCTAGGGGGGCGGGTTTTATTTTTTCTTCTTCTTCGATGAAAAAAAAGTGAGGAGTTCATCGGCAGCATCCGGCGCGCGCGCGAGAGCACCTCTCAGCTCAATTTCTAATTATCGCGTTAATTATCAGCTGAGAGGGCGCGACGTTTCCCGCGAGAGCCACCTCAAAGTTTACCTACATCAAAGAGCCGTGATGAGTTCATGCTCATCGGGGGATGACACGCGGCCGTTTCATCAGACAGACGCTTTATCCCGATTAGGGCTGAGAATTAAAAAATAAAAAATAACAAATAAAAACATCAAACTCACCCAGACTCGGCCTCAGACGTGGACAGCATGATGAACAGTGATGCTGGTGTGTGGGGGGGTCGGCAGGTTGTTCGGTCTCACAGTGAGTCTGCACCGGGAAGAAGCACCGTATGAAGATCGACTTCCTGATGGAAGACCAGGTCTAGGACAGACAGAGCCGGACTCTCTGGTCCCGTCCCCTCCTTCATGCGTGACAGACTCGGGCTCTCATTGGTGGAGCTGCAGGCGTGTTGGCGCCCTGCCCCCCAAAATAAAAAAAAAAAAAAAAAAAAAAAAAAAAAGACGCGTTCAGGACCTTCCTCCGAAACAAAAATGTCTAGACGGAATTAGTCACAACGGAAACACGAGGGGTGTCAAATATTAGTCACAAAAAGAGATCAAATTAACACCATCAAAAGTTCAAGTACGCCTTTTAGGAGGCAGTATATTAAGTAGAGGAAAAAGATATTTAAACTTTTTTTTTTTATTTATTTATTTTATATTATATATTATATTTTAATGTCTTTTTGGCGAAATCTAAAAATTAAATCCAAAGATAGGCCAATTTTCATTTCTTTCGCGTTAAGGGGGGAATTAAACATCTTGAAATAAATATCCAAAGGCGGCATCATTAAACGTTAAAATTAAAATTTCCTAGTCCTGTTTGATTTAGTATGAAGCCTACACGAGTGTCAGTGTTGGAATTTCCGGCAGCCCCTGAAGGCGGCGGCTTTGCCCACCATACTCTCAACTTGGTCGTGTTGCTTTTGGTGCTGATGCAATCACCCTGCACAATGAACACAAATCAGTTTGGAGTCCATACTTTATCATTTATAACTTCCCCAAAAAATATAACTAGTAATCCTCAGAGAAATTTCTGAAGGACAGATTTAGATTATTCATTGTTAATATTTGACAATAAGACTTTTGTTGGAGTTAAGGCCATAAGCAGTTGGTGGTTATTGTTGTTGTTAACCCACATTTAAGAAAATATGAGAAACAAAATTTCATTCAGCCAAAAGCTGCTGCTTTGTCTCCAGACACCAGAGCACCTTTGCATCGCTCACCCAGATCAAATAAGAATGATATTTGCATGCTTCCCCTGTAATTTAATCATTCATTTCATTATTTCTGCTCATATTGGACACGGTGGCCTGCAGTCCAAAAACATCTGGAACTAAAAGGAAATGTTCAAACACACATTTCAGGCTTCATGCTTATTTGTGGTTAGTTTTTCTTATTATTGTCTTTCTCTTTCTCAGCTTTTCTCGGTGTATCTTTAGTTGCTATTGCAACTCCTTACCCCCCCACACACACACACACACACACTCTCAGGTGTGAAGCTGCAGGTTTTTGAGATTGAAGTGATCAGCTGTTATCTGCTGCCGCCTGCTGGTTCAAACTTTAACTTGCAGCAGAGAAAAGTCCAGTTTCTGCAGGTCAACTCCACAACAATAAACTTTTGTGCAGCTTTCCTGCCTTATTTCTGCACATTCAGGAGAGCGATGGAGCTGAGCCACTGAATTAAAAGGTAGGAAGAAACATCACAATAAAGTAATGATAAAAAAAGAAAATATAGTATTGTATATAGTATTTATTTATCCATTATTATGTATTAAATCAATATAACTATGTCAAATGAAAAGCTGATGATGGATTGAACTAATTACACTTTGATAACCAGTAAATAATATGTATGAATAACTGAATGCACGAAAAGACTAATTTTTGAACAAAAGGCTTGACGAATCTGTGATGGTTTGAAAAATTGCAGCAGGGATTGAAACTCTCCGTGGCCCTCTGTAACCTCAACCAGGACCGTTACAGGAAGTGAAACAACCAGCAAAGCAGCAAATAAACATGCAAGAGACGGGAAGGGAAAATAAAAGGCTGGAGAGGGAGAGAAAGAAAGAAGGTTTCTATGGATGAATGAAACGGAGGTAAGTTCACCAACACCACTGCTGATGTGCCAAAAGCACTAGCTGACCCCAACACACACACGCTCAATATTCTACCTCTCCTCGCCATCATGTTCATTTTATTCAGAAGAGAAAGGAAGTGACCAGCTGACTTTTTGTCAAACCTAAGCTTCCATTATGTAAGTCACACCTCCATTTCCAGAGATCATGTGTGGTTAGATTTATGAGCAATTAGTCACACACAAGCACACGCACACAGACTGAAACCCTGACCACATGTGTTGTTGATACTTGGTTAGTTTTTTTCACTCATAAGTCAGAAAATGACCACTTGGTGGCACTGATCTACAGTGAAGGGGCTGTATGAGGCTAAAATCAGCTTTATTATTTCTTTTGTGTATTGTGTTTATCACAGAGAAAGAGAGAGAGAGCAGCTGAACTTGTGCATCGACGGCTTCAACAGTTGTGCGGTCGAGCATGGTTTCTCAATATCTTTTCTCAGGGCACATACATTACACAAGGAATTCAAACTAAAGCGTTAAAAGCTGTGAAAACAGGTTTGGTTTGATATGTTTGTTTGTTTGTTTTTTCCTGGGACCGTTAGCTTCTTCTTTTAGGGGTTACCAAAAAAAAAATAAAAAAAATAAAAAAATAAAAAGGTTGCAAACAAATAGTGTTGTCATGCATCCTCTGAATATGTGACATTCAGCCGCAGTTTGTTTCAGTGGAACTTTGACAAGAGGTGACATGAATAACGAGCCATGGCGACTGGCATGTGGCTTCAGGTCGCCTGACAGAAGAGCCATCGAGCAAACTCTTCTTTCCCCTCTGAGCCCAGGGATGCTGCTCTGCATCCAAACCTGACGCCTCCATGTGGAAAAAAAATCACTAGAAAGTGAAAGATATTGTGCACCTTTCATCTTTCCTTACATCCATCCCAGTGTGGAGTTGGCACCTAACTTTTTTTTTTTTTTTTTTTTTGCACCAGGCGTGCTCACAGGAGCCTTTTAGCACATTTGACTGACGACTCTCCATCCACCTCTTTCCTCTTTCAATTAAATGATGCTTTGTCACCCTCTCCCGGGGCAGAGCGAGGGCTCGTATTCACCTCACGGATGTGCCTCTTTATGCGTTTGAGCTTAACAGGACGCTGCGTACAGACGCTCTTGGACACAGCAAACGCCCGGGAAAGACGTTATGAATAGAGGCCTCTGTAGATCCCCCCTAAAAGAGTGTTTGTGTGTGTGTGTGTATGTGTGTGCTGCAGGGGGTGGTTTGTTGTGTGCACGTGTGCCAGAGTGCATTGGTGGAGAAAGTGCATGTGAGGCCTTGGGCACGTGCACGTGTCCATGTGTGTGATTTACTTTTTTGTGCATTTCGTTGGAAACCATGCAAGAAAATAAGGAAGGGAAGAAGTTTATAATATTTTGACCCTCATTGTGTTTCACATTTCTTTTTAAGATACATGTGTGGTTGCTTGTGTTGTAGTAATATTGAATTAAGACTCAGTGGTATTGGGTGGGGGGGTGGCAATCACTTATTACAGCAATTACACAGACGTGAGCAGGACACAACAGGAATTCAGGAGTGAGAGAGGGAGAGAGAAAGAGACAGAGGGAAAGAGTAAGAGTGAGAGAGCGAGGCCTGTTATAAAGCCAAGTCCCGTCTCTTTGGGAAGAATTTGCAAGCAGTGAGAGCGGCGGGCTTTGCGTCAGAAACAGGAGCCCCATGAGCCAATGACTGTATCCATAACTCTCCTTGATGTTGTATCAATGTGGAGGGACGCAGGCTGTTGAATCTATTCTTCCTGCAGATTTACAGTCCCAGTTGTTTTCGTGTGAGCATGCGTGTGACAACAAAGCAGTCATGTGGACGAAAGGCTGAAGCTCTGGGCTCCTGAACTGTCCTCTGTGCGGGTCAATTAGATCTCAATCCCTGCTGTAAAGGTAAGTCATTTCCTTTTTCAATGGAGTGCAATGGAAATAAGTAATAATTTTAATAAAACATTTTGCATATCAACAAAATTGATTTGTTTCTCAAAATAAAAACTGAAAAATCTTGGCATTTCTCTTACAGTGCAGGTAAGTTTCTCATTTTGCTCCCACCTGTAGAGCGACTGATGTGTGTGTTTACATCTCTACTGATATTACATTATTTCTATTGGTATTTTATTTGGTTCAAAATGTGTGCAAACTTCAAAAATTTGGGTTAAAGAAATGTAAAATTTCTAATTTGGCCAACTTTGAAAATCTATCGTTCATCCAAATCTGTAACACACAAATACAAACAACATTAAACTGCACAACTATGTTGTAAATGACTTATGGAAACTCTGTAATTTGAGTTTCATTAGTAGTTTAAAGTGTTTAAAGCTGTCCCCTAAGTAACCCTCAAAGGTGGACACCTGTAGAGTTTGGATCCACCTCCACATGTGGAAACATCTGGCCTTTTAGAATCTTAATGAAACCGACTTTTGTGGAAAACTAAAAAACTAATATGGTCGCAGATTTTCCATCCAATCAGAGCATCTGATTTCAGACTTGACAAATACCGTTGGTCCTTTCATGGCGGCATTGTGAACCCCACATGAGTGGTGTCACTTTAAAAGTTTATGTATAAAAAAAAAAAAGAAAGAAAGAAAACTATTTACTCACATAATAAACAAATAATTTTACAGTTTTAAAAAAGTAAGACCGCAAAAAAAAAGTTAATTCATCACTGAGATGTTGGAGAAAACATGTTTTCATTATTTTGCAGAATTTATGTTCTGTTTTTGGCAAAACACTTTATTTCTGCAGAATATGATTTATTTACGCAGGTTTAGTGTTGGATGAGCATAAGCTGCATCTTATCTTATCTGCCTTCCAGCTGATAAATGTCTTATGAGCAGTTTTAGATTTGGCACCAGGAGGAAAAAGAAAAGGACACAAGGGAGTGGAAGTTGGAATTATTCTCTCAGTTTGGAGTCTCCTCATTAAATGACAAAGATTGGCTTCACTTCCACGTCCTGCTGTATGCTTGTTTCTTCCGCGATGCTGTTGATGTTGATATGTAATTTGAAGTCCAAGAAGGAAAGAGAGGGTGAAATTTTGAGGAAGGAAAGAAGAAAACAAACTGAAATGAGGGGGGGAGAAAAAGTGTGTGTGCATGTGAGGGGGAGACGGAAAAGGAGAGGGATTACTCCTCACTCCAGAATACTAACGAGGGCCTTTTGTCACAGATCTCTTTCTCGCTCTCCCCCTTCCTGTCTTCCGTTCTGTCCTCCTTTCACTCATCTAACACACACGCAAACACACACACAAATACACAAACGCACAATTGCATTTATAATTGCACACAAATGCAATCACACATGTATGCCTACATTTGCACACACACACACACACACAATACATACATAGAAATACACATGTAATTGCAATCCCACTCTCACATAATTACACACACACAGACACACACGGATGGTCACAGAGTCGTTTTTGTCAATGGTGTCTTTTGTTTCTTTTATCTCAGCTCCAAACAAAGCATTCCTGTGTACACAGAGGAGAGAGAGAGAGAGAGAGAGAGAGAGAGAAGGAAGGAGAGAGGAAAAGTAGAAAGAGAGAAAAGAGAGAGAGAGAGAGAGCGGGATAGAGGGACATCAGGAAAACATTCAGCACTCTTTTGTTTGGCAAAAGAAAAAGTTTTGATTCAGTTTTTGGATTTCGGACGGTACGGTCAGTTTGTCGCGTTGCCATGGAGATGGAGTACATCCGACTGGAGAGGTTTGTCAAAAAAAAAAAAAAAAAAATCTACACTCTCATTTAGTCTAATTTCCTCCATTATTATTCATCTGATATGCCTGTGGTGAGATCTGTGTTTTCTCTAGGACGTGTGTGTGTGTGTGTGTGTGTGTGTGTGTGCGGGGTTGAAAGAGTGAACTTTTCAATGCTGTCATTGTGATTAAGGAGCTTTCGAAGGGGGCTCGTTCTTGCATAATCACACACGTGTGATGTAATTAAAGCTGATTCAATTACATAATGCACGATCAGCATCACAGAGACACTGTTTTGATTTACACTGCGTGGCCAAAAATAAATGGACACCTTCTTCTTTTGGTCCAGGACTGTTACTCACAGTTGCGCTTTGCCCTGATCTCGTCTCCACCCAACATTACTTTAAGGAGAACTGAGATGCTGACTGCAGCAAATTGTGAAAAGGAACTAATTATATTTACCTAAATAAAGTGCAATACACTTGTACTTAACATCATCAACAACAACAACAAAAATGAGCAATAACACCAAATCTTTTCTCTTTTAATGGTCTCACAACCTCACAGATTTATCTCTGGAAGGGGCCCAACTCTCAGATTGAGAGAGTTAAATTATAAAAACTGGCTCTGACTCTAACAACTACAACATCAAATCTACATGTTAGTACTTATTAAAGACATGAAGACTCAAATAATTTCATATAACCCTGTTTGCAGAATGAATGAGTACTTTTGTTGTTAATACTTTGACTTTAGATGCAGCCTATTTGCCCCTATTGATGTATTTTTTACTTGCTCCACTTCACTGATGCTGGATTAAATCTCAGCAGTAGAGGAATATAGGCAGCACACAGTGAAGTGTGGGACTGGTTGTCTATATACTTTTGGCTGTAGTGTAAAGTGGAAAGCAAAAAAAACAAACAAAAAAAAACAAAACAAAACTGGTGAGATTTAAGAACTGAGTTTGCCCCCAAAAACAAGCCCTCAGAAAGTTTGGCCCTTTTCCTACCAAACTCTTAATGCCATCTCCAGTTTCCAGTCAGAAGTTCAGTCTTTGTCCACACTCGGCGTCTACAGTTTGAATCAACAGTGAAGCCTTTTTAAAGAAAAACTTTATCTAGATTAAAGTTTGTCTCCCTCTTTTTTTTTTTTTTAACCTTAATTGACTCATTCAGGTTTCTCCTCTCTCCTTTGGGCTCACAAACGAGACTCTGTGTGGACGTTTTGTTGGCTTAATGCAGCACATCTTCAACCTAACTCTTCTTTCTTTTCTCTCTCCTCCTTGTTGTCCTATTCTGTGGGTTATCCTCCCCCCTGCTGGACGTAAGTGAGCGTTTAAACTGCAGAGATACAGTAACTGTCTGTGTGTGTGTGTGTTTGTCAGGGGTGAACATTCAAAGGTTACACAGTGTAAAGCATTAAAAAGTTGATTTATAAAAAGTTTATAAAAAGCTGAAGTAGGGAATAACACAAAAGCCAGGAGATCTTTTTAAAAACAAAAGTTAGATCTGACGCACAGTTGTTTTTCAGTTTCAGTGACACATTTTTTTTTCTTCTTGTGGTTTTGGTTTCCATGCATCACGCTTTTCAGATCTGCAGGTCACATGCTTTGAGGCAACAGAGGAAACTACCTAATCTGAATAAAAAAGACAGAAGAATTCTTGTCATTATCTGGGTTTTCTAAAGAGGCTTACTTAAAGTTTGCATGCATGGTAATTGCTTCATGTTTCATGCAACGGTA
Organism: Remorina albescens; assembly: GCA_034769265.1. Taxonomy (NCBI): domain Eukaryota; kingdom Metazoa; phylum Chordata; class Actinopteri; order Carangiformes; family Echeneidae; genus Remorina; species Remorina albescens. The sequence goes on along the minus strand of CM068478.1, from coordinate 3,620,187 downwards.
ACTGTGAGGAAATGCCTATTCTTCCTCTAACAGCTACAGAGAAATGTCAAATTCTTCTGAAAACTCCACTCATTGAAAATTATTTCCCATGAGAGGACATTTTTTTCTGACTAACGCTGATGCATGTTTATATCGTCTTTTCTACTTCAGCAGCGTTAGAAACCCCCTTAGCCCACTTCTACAGGCCAGGCCAGAAAATATTTCTAAATTTCCAAATCCCAAAATACAACATTTAATCCCACAGCTGTGGGCCAGGTGTGTGTTGACGGGACTTTAAGACCCTTAAGTAACATCAACAAGAGTCCACACAGTTTCATTTCCTGCAAGTGCAGTGCAACATGACGTTTGGAATTTGGGAACGTGAGGTAACGCCAAATATTATGCCACAAAATTTCAAGAGAAAAATAAACTATTATTAATCCAAAACTCTCGTGTGGGTTAGCAAGGACTTTCGATTTTTTATTGTCCTGCGTCGTCCTTTGTTAGTTGAGGTAACTGAGGTGTTAGTTTGAATTTAACTCGTCTGCTCAGTGCTTTATCTTTTTTTTTTTTTTTTGTATATGTTGAATATAAACCATCACAAGTTTGGTTTCAAGGTCCACTTGAAATAAATTTTCCCTGAAAAAGAAAGCAAGTACCTTCTTCTCCTTTCGGCTTTTCCCTTCAGGGGTCGCCACAGCGAATCAGTTGCCTCCATCTAAGCCTGTCTTCTGCATCCTCTTCTCTCACACCAACCACCTTCATGTCCTCTTTCACTACATCTATAAACCTCCTCTTTGGTCTTCCTCTAGGCCTCCTGCCTGGCAGTTCAAAACTCAGCATCCTTCTACCAATATATTCACTATCTCTCCTCTGGACATGTCCGAACCATCTCAGTCTGGCCTCTCTGACTTTATCTCCAAAACCTCTAACATGTGCTGTCCCTCTGATGTACTCATTCCTGACCCTATCCAACCTGGTTACTCCCAAAGAGAACCTCAGCATCTTCATCTCTGCTACCTCCAGCTCTGCCTCCTGTCTTTTCCTCAGTGACACTGTCTCTAGACCAAACAACATCGCTGGTCTCACCACAGTTTTGTACACCTTTCCTTTCATCTTAGCTGAAACTCTCCTATCACACATCACACCTGACACTTTTCTCCACCCGTTCCAGCCTGCCTGCACACGCTTCTTCACCTCTTTTCCACACTCTCCATTGCTCTGGACTGTTGACCCTAAGTACTTAAAATCTTGCACCTTCTTTATCTCTTCTCCCTGTAACCTCACTCTTCCACTTGGGTCCCTCTCATTCACACACATATACTCCGTCTTGCTGCGGCTAACCTTCATTCCTCTCCTTTCCAGGGCAAACCTCCACCACTCTAGCTTCTCCTCCACCTGTTCCCTGCTCTCACTACAGATCACAATGTCATCTGCAAACATCATAGTCCATGGAGATTCCTGTCTAACCTCGTCTGTCAGCCTGTCCATCACCATAGCAAACAAGAAGGGGCTCAGAGCTGATCCCTGATGCAGTCCCACCTCCACCTTGAACTCCTCTGTCACACCTACAGCACACCTCACCACTGTCTTACAGTCCTCATACATGTCCTGCACCACTCTAACATACTTCTCTGCCACTCCAGACTTCCTCATACAATACCAGAGTTCTTCTCTGGGCACCCTGTCATAAGCTTTCTCCAGATCTACAAAGATACAATGCAGCTCCGTCTGACCTTCTCTGTACTTCTCTATCAACATCCTCAAAGCAAATACTGCATCTGTAGTACTCTTTTTTGGCATGAAACCATACTGCTGCTCACAAATGCTCACTTCTGCCCTTAGTCTAGCTTCAACTACTCTTTCCCATAACTTCATTGTATCAGCTTTATTCCTCTGTAGTTGCTACAACTCTGTACATCTCCCTTGTTCTTAAAAATGGGCACCAGCACACTTCTCCTCCATTCCTCAGGCATCTTCTCACTATCTAAGATCCTGTTGAACAACCCAGTCAGAAACTCTACTGCTACCTCTCCTAGACACTTCCAGACCTCCACAGGTATATCATCAGGACCGAGTGCTTTTCCACTCTTCATCCTCTTCAGTGCCCTCCTCACTTCATCCTTACTAATCTTTGCTACTTCCTGGTCCACAACAGTCACTTCTTCTACTCTTCGTTCTCTCTCATTTTCCTCATTCATTAGTTCTTCAAAGTACTCTTTCCATCTTCCCATCACACTATTGGCATCTGTCAATACACTTTCATCTCTAACCTTAATCACCCTAACCGCCTGCACGTCCTTCCCATCTCTGTCTCTCTGCCTTGCCAACCTGTATAGATCAGTCTCTCCCTCCTTACTGTCCAACCTAGCATACAAGTCATCGTAAGCCCTTTGTTTGGCCTTTGCCACCTCTACTTTCACCTTACGCTGCATCTCCCTGTATTCCTGTCTACTCTCTTCAGTCCTCTCAGTGTCCCACTTCTTCTTAGCTAACCTCTTTCTCTGTATACACTCCTGCACCTCCTCATTCCACCACCAAGTCTCCTTATCCACTTTCCTTCCAGATGACACACCAAATACTCTCCTACCTGTCTCCCTGATCACATTAGCTGTAGTTGTCCAGTCAACTGGAAGCACCTCCTGGCCATCCAGAGCCTGTCTCAACTCCTTCCTAAAAATCATACAACACTCTTCCTTTTTCAGCTTCCACCATTTAGTCCTCTGCTCTGTCTTTGCCCTCTTCATCTTACTCACCAACAGAGTCATCCTACACACCACCATCCTATGCTGTCTGGCTACACTCTCACCTACCACTACTTTGCAGTCACTGATCTCCTTCAGATTACACCGTCTACACAAGATGTAGTCTACCTGTGTACTCCTACCTCCACTCTTATAAGTCACCCTATGTCCCTGCCTCTTCTGGAAGAAAGTATTCACTACAGCCATTTCCATCCTTTTTGCAAAGTCGACCACCATCTGTCCTTCTGCGTTCCTCTCCTGGATACCAAACTTGCCCATCACCTCCTCATCATCTCTGTTTCCTGCACCAACGTGTCCATTGAAGTCTGCACCAATGACAACTCTCTCACTTCTAGGGATGCTCTGCATCACTTCATCAAGGTCCAACCAGAATTTCTCCTTCTCCTCCAGCTCACATCCTACCTGTGGAGCATACCCACTAACAACATTGAACATTACACCTTCGATTTCTAGCTTCAGACTCATTACTCTATCTGATACTCTTTTAACCTCCAGAACATTCCTAACAAACTCCTCCTTCAAGATAACTCCTACTCCATTTCTCTTCCTATCTACACCATGATAGAACAACTTGAACCCTGCTCCTAAACTTCTAGCCTTGCTACCTTTCCACCTGGTCTCCTGGACACACAGTATGTCTACCTTCCTCCTCTGCATCATGTCAACCAACTCTCTACCTTTCCCTGTCATAGTTCCAACATTCAAAGTCCCTACTCTCAGTCCTAGACTCTTGGCGTTCCTTTTCTCTCTCTTCCTACGAACACACCTTCCTCCTCTCCTTCTTCGACTTCTTCGACGAACAGTAGTCCAATTTCCACCGGTACCCTGTACGTGAACAGCACCGATGGCGGTCGTTGTTAACCCGGGCCTCGACCGATCCGGTATGGAAGTCATTGATTCGATTCGCATGTTTGATTTGGCAAAAGTTTTACGTCGGATGCCCTTCCTGACACAACCCTCTGTATTTATCTGGGCTTGGGACCGGCACAATAAGGCGCTGGCTTGTACCCCCTTGCAGCTACATTAAAGCAAGTACCTGCAGGTGGGAAATGATCAAAGCATGCTGTTATTCTGGGAAGTTTTTGTCTTTCCCTGAATGATATAGAAAGTCAGCGCAGTCATTAACAGACGATACTGCTGCTGTAAATTTTGTATTTTCTATTCTGCATTTTAAAGAAAGTCTGCCCCAATCCAACACAAACTAATCTCAATTTAGGATGGAATTTACTCTCTGCCAAGGCCGAAACAATCCAAAATATAACTTCCACATTCAGATTTTTATTGAGTGGCTATGCATCAAATTGTACAAAGTCATAACACCATAATTTTGTCAAATATGTAAGCATGAATTCATCTCATCTGGTCATTTTCGGGAAAAAAAAATTGTACCCTATCTTATATTTTGGTGCAGTTTGATGCAGCGCTTTTGGTTTAACAAAGCAAACAGAAACAAACTTAACCTTTTTGGCCAAAGTAATAACACCGGCCTTTAAAAAAAAAAAAAAAAAAAAGATAATCAGGGAAGTGACTTCATTTAACTCCTCTTTTTTTTTGGTAATTTCTCAGATGACCTCTGCTACACCTCCTTCCTCTCGTAGCTCCTCCCCCCAGAAAGTCTGCCACTCGCAGACGCAGACGGACATTTTAAAGCCCTTGCTGGGGGGCATATCCGGTGGGGGCGGCACTCTGAGGAAGAGGAGGCGTGTCCTGTCCAAGGATGGGCGGAGCAACGTGCGGATTGAGCACATCAGTGGGCGGAGTGCGCTGTACATGCGTGACCTCTGGACAACTTTTCTGGACATGCAGTGGCGCTATAAGTTCTTCCTGTTCACGGCCACGTTTGCAGGGACCTGGTTCCTGTTTGGTGTGCTGTGGTACCTGGTGGCGCTGGTCCACGGAGACCTGCTGGGTGAGACAGGAGGGACTTTAAATATGTCAGAGGATTACTTCTTCAGTAAGAAGGAAGTAATAGGAGGGACAAATGCATAAATTAAAAAATTTAAAAGAATTACACAAGTAATAAACAATGATGGTGATGGAGACAGAGCTAATGAAAATAATAAAATATGGAAGTCCTGAAGGGCATGTGTTTGTTTCAGCTGCGATACTTCACACTTACAGATAAACTGCCTGCCTCTTGGGTTTGTTTACAAAGATAAATACATACATAAGCTGTTTTTTATATCATATGTGTATATGATGAAATAAAATGAACTTGCCTTTCAGGGCTTATGTCGTTTTCTGTTGTGGTAACACATTGTAGAATAAGTTGTTGCCTTTCCAACGTGCCCCTCCAGAGTTCGACCCTCCCTCCAACCACACGCCCTGTGTGATGCAGATGCAGACCCTGACAGGGGCTTTTCTCTTCTCCCTGGAGTCCCAGACTACTATTGGCTACGGCTTTCGTTGTATAACTGAAGAATGTCCGGCTGCCATCATCCTCCTCATCGTCCAGCTGGTCATCACCATGCTGATGGAGATCTTCATCACCGGTACCTTCCTGGCCAAGGTAGAGAATAATAATTATCTCTCTAAAGTGCAAAATAGACGACTTCATCATCGTAATCACACAAACTGCTGCAGGATATAAAAGAGAATTTATGTTTCCGATCTTATTGGTGAGCATCAAACTCAGAGCCGAGATTAAAAACCTTTCTCTGCTCAGGTTGCTCGGCCAAAAAGAAGAGGAGAGACAGTAAAGTTTAGTCAACATGCTGTGGTGTCAACCCACGAAGGTCGACCTTGCCTGATGATCCGCGTGGCCAACATGCGCAAGAGTCTCCTGCTTGGTTGTCAGGTAAGGTTACAGAAATGTAAAAGTATGATCTCTAGATGATCAAAAATCTCAATAATATCTACAAATTCTTGTTGTTTCTGCAAGTAAACTGAAACCGTGTATGAATAAACTTCACAAAAAATGAAAAAAAAAAAAAAATTCCAGGTAACTGGAAAACTGCTGCAGACATCTCTGACTAAAGAAGGCGAGACAGTCCGCCTGGACCAGAGGAACGTGCCCTTCCAAGTGGACACTTCCAGCGACAGCCCCTTCCTCATACTGCCCCTCACCTTCTACCACATCATCGATGATAGCAGCCCTCTGCGAGCCTGGGCAGCCAAGGGTACGTTGGTGAGGTGGTGGGGGCAGGAAGTTTAGGGGGAAGTGTTAGTATCACAAGGCAAAGGTGTTTTTCCCTTTGTGATCTTTCTTCTAAAGGTGTCGTCGTGGTTCAGCAAAGTGTTTCCAAGTTAACAAACAGTTGGAAACCACCTACCTTACATCTTTATGACTGAAACTGGAGGCCTTGGTTCATATAGTTTTGTAACGAGGCCCACAGTCAGACAAACTGACTCATTTTAAAAAAACGTGACCAAGTGTGTGGCACTGGGTTCGATCTTCTCTCTGAGGAGAGGCTACCTGAGAATGTTATTGCCTGTTGCTAGTATGTCGTCTCCTCTGATATCACTTCTGTGCACCAGGCGGAGGTTGGACGGATCCAGAATTAGCAGACTTTGAGCTGCTGGTGATCATGAGTGCCACAGTGGAGCCGACTTCCGCCACCTGCCAAGTCCGCACCTCCTACCTGCCCGATGAGATCCTCTGGGGCTATGAGTTTCCCCCCGTGGTCTCCCTTTCCCCATCAGGTAAATACGTGGCGGACTTTGCCTTCTTTGACAAAGTGGCCAGGACCAGGACCACACCCATCTTTAAATCATCCAGCCCTCAGCAAGGATACCAGAGCAACGGGGGAGGGACTGTGCTGGAAGTGTCCGATCCGGAGAAGATTCGTCTGGAGCAGAGCTACAGAGAGCGAGGGGAGGACCGCGGCCGGGTCAGAGAAACTCCGCTCAGTGTTCGCATCAGCAACGTTTGAGCCGAGGCTTCACAGAGAGCATATCACTGAAACATCATATCAAAGCAGCTTTGGACACCGTCTTCTCAGACTGTTTTGGACTCCTATCAGAAATATTGGCTTGTCAAAGGCACCAAGTGATACCGACAGTAAATATGATAAACTATGGACTCCTGTATGGTGAACTTAATATTGATCATCGTTCATCAGGTTTGACTGCAGCGTATGATGACGTTTAAACACAACCTAACTGCCACTGCTTTTTACATTTGTGTGGCAGATTTACACATTTAAATACACTGTACACAATTTTATAACAAAAGCAAATAATAGGTCGGGTTATTTATTCATACAGGAAAAAAAAACCTAACAAACCTCAAAACAAATACACAACAAAACACCCTATCTCCTAAAAATTACATTTCTATACAACTAAACTACAACAGAGAATTTTGGATTATGTTTTTAATTGAGTTGATTAACATATATGTTGTAAACAAAGTCACAAATGTGTTGACGTTTGCAGACAATGTGTTTGTTTTCTACCAAACAACAAGTCTTACTCTTCCAATCAGAGTCATGCTACAGAAAAATCACACTGGCTTGTGTTGATGTCTTAATCACAAGGTTATCGTGGGAGGTCAGTGTCCAGCTGACACATGATGATCCCGTCATGTGGTTGCAAGTTTTTATCAAAACAGACCACATAGCAGTATTTAAATAAGTCACATTTTTAGTTCAGAATTGGCAAAAGATGCAGCAGTAACTTCTTATTTTAACATATGAGAAAAATATTTGGGGACTTATTCCGCTCACTTTGGGTGTCAAGAAATAAATCATACCATAGAATCATTTTATAAAAGTAATGGTATAATAATAATATCATAAATATACAAAGCAATACTATGAGGCAAAAAAAAAAAAAACTAAAGAAACTTTCACATTTTATCTCACCAATACAGCTCTGAGCTCTTCCACTCCAAAATGTCCCATATAATGATATTTTAATGGTACGGGTGAGTTTATTATCTGAAGATTTGGCTTAGGCCAAATAGAGAGAATCCCCAGTTATTCATTCACAAAATATCCCACTTCTGTCAGCACCTCTGTCATTATACCACCCACATAAGTGGGTATATGCTAGTGCACTTTAGCGGTATAGAAACATATTTTTGGGGGAGACAGGGTTAATACAAAACAAATCTCTTTGACTTATCTCTGACTGAGGAGTGTGACATACTCCTCAGAGTAAATCAGGAAAACAAAAAATGTGCACACGAAAAGGTGCAAGGCAATATAAATGTATATTTTCCACTGTAGGGAGGACGGAGGGGGATGGGGGTCGGTGCTTGCTATGTGTATGTGGTGGAGAGAACATGCATTTATTTCTAATGATCATTTTTTGGGTTTGGTTATGGAAAAGACACCATGAGGGGCTTACCACCCACCCCATTATAGCATCACTTCCTCCCTGCTCACTTCCTCCCTGCTCACTTCCTCTTCTTTTTTATCTTTTCTCTTGCAAAAGAGCAGATGCATTACTTTTTTGAATACTATAAATGGAAATGTATGCACAACGAGGCACTGAAGAATAAGTTACACTGATGTAGCTGTGCAGCTAAAATGTAGACAAACAGAGTGAATACTTTGTGTTTAAGGTGCTTTCTTAACTGTTTGTTGGAGGTTTAAGTTTGAGTATTTTTCCTCTGTATGACTTTAACTACTGTTTGAAAACTGTTAGCACTTTATGTACATTTGCACCTTAGGGAGGTTAGCCACTTGCATATGTTTAAAAATTTTTATTGTTACTAGTAGCACTTAAACATCGAACACTGTTGAAGCGCTCAGATGAAACTAAAACAGCTTCCTTCCTGCAAAGCTAATCAGATTTTTCTTAAGCTGACAAATAAGATAACATCTTAGAGATTGGCTGTACATGCTTCGATGTAAATGCCTATTCGCAGGTTTACTTTCAATGGTGGACACTTTGTTTAATGGACACTTTCTTCCCTTTTGTGGTGAAGAAAGATACTGAAATATTCAAGGCTCTAACACTGATAAATGAGCAGCACCCATTTTGTGTGACCCCCCTACATTATTTTTCAGTCTAGATGACAGTCGCTCTTTCTGTCCGACAGGGATGATTTGACTTGGCAGATGAAGTGTGATGGATAGAAAATGTTGTAAATTGCATTGTGTTTGTAACATTTTTTTTAATTAACATCAAAATGTGGAGTGTTATTAGTGTTCCAAGTGCAGCTGGAGAGATCAAATGAAACATTTCTCATGAAAAGTGATTAAATAAAGCTAATTATGACTTATTAAAAGCCACATTTTGCTTCTTGTCTTTCACCAGATAGCTAGATAAATAGAGTTTAGTAATCGTCAAGGGGGATTAAAATTGCACATAAATACACAACGAGTAAAGACAAGTTCAACATCCTGATCATTTATATTTGTGCTGAATAAATTATGGACTGTTGTTTTGGAGGTGTCTCGGTTTATGTCGGGTCCCTGGTTGTACTTTTATACAGCGGATCATAACATTTTGTTAAGGAGACTTAAAACCTTTGTTGGTCTGTCTGATCGGGCCCTAAATTCTTCAGGACTTTTATATTGAACAGAGACTTCTTTAGAATAGAAATTACTTCTGGTGTTCCCCAGGGAACTATCCTTGGGCTTCTCTTATTTAAACTTTACATGCTCCCATTTTTTTTTTTTGACAAAATAACAGAACTTCATACCAGACCTATGCAGATGACATTCAGCTCTATGCTGCTCTTTCTACTAATAACTTTAGTCCATGTGAATGTTTTGCGGAAATTTCCCTTTCCTTCACGACCAAATCTCATATCAGAAATCTTGGCATTATTATGGATTCAGATCTAAATTTCCATAGTTATACTTTCTTCCTCACAGCAAGAAGGTTCTGGGTTAGATTCCTGGACCTGGATCCTGTTGTTCCTGTAGCTCCATAGGTTCCCCCCAGGTGCTGTTATGGATAGGAAAAGCTGAGCACGTCTCATAGCGCTTGCTGTAAAACTGAGGAACTTTTTAACATTACCGCCCGAGCAACAAGCCTGATCTCACCATTTCCTCAAAGATCACATTTCACAGAATGAGCCCGTATGAGACGATACTACTCGCCAACTTCCTGGTATTATCACAGGCAACACAAGGTAAAAACTTTATTCTATGTTTTTTTTTTTTTTTTTCTCTTCAAATGCCGTTTTATTGTTGGGCCCAAAAGGAGTAAAATGTTTTATTTAACAAACTAAGCAGCTTTCACACATCTATATTATATTAGCGCTATCTATAACACTGCTATAATAACATGGAAAAAGCTGCTGTAATTTACAGAAGCTCAGAAACTATAAATTCACTTCTCTTTTTCGTCCTTTTAAAGCTTTTGACAGTTATATTTGTTCCAGGAACCGTCTGTTCACTGTCCCCTTTTACCACATGCAAATATGTTGGAGACTTGTTTTTTGTCGCTTTAAAATATATTTTATTAAAATGATAAAAAATTAAAAAAAAAAAAAAGTCACATTCACTTGTAGATAAGTATTTATCATAATATCTGTGGAGATACAGCTTAAATTCTACTAAGGTATGATTATTATGATGGAAATATTTTTATCATATATAATATAAATTATATTTTACTGTGTATAATCAGGTCTAACAAACTAAGGCCAGGATTTAACTGTATCAATATAAGGATGAAGAAACACACACACATAAAACTAAATGATTCCTTACGAGGATGCACATGTTTCAGGGAGTTTGAAAAATATTCAGTGACACAACTTGGTCCAAATCTTAGTTTTTATTTTATTTTATTCTCATCTCTCTTTTTCAGTGATCAGAGTTTCTAATTCTGGTAATTGAATTCAGGATTCAAGTGATTTTGTGCTCATGTGTTGTTTCAAGAGTCCAGAGTTCAGTTTAAACTAACAAATTTTGATTTTATTGTACTTTGTTTTGTTGTTTTCAGAGTCCAGTGCTGTGACTCCTCTGTTTGTGCAGACAGGGAAGGATGTTCTTCTGGAGCTCCAGGGTGATGTACCAAAGGAGTTTATCGCTCTTCAATGGAAATTCAATAGAAGTATCACCAATCTAGTATCATTTACCTCTGGAGTTGTAAAAGTCCCAGACAGTTTCACTGGAAAGGTTGAGGCATTTAATCAAAGTTACTCCATTAAACTGAAGAATCTCCAGAAGTCAGACAGTGGAGTTTATAGAGCAGTACTGACAGAGGATGAGAAAACATCAGATATAGCTGAACACCACGTTACAGTTCAAGGTGGGTCTGTTAATGTGTCAGCCTCTGACAGACAGAATCAGCTGCCATGTTTCTAACATGTTTCATATAAACTCCCCCCTCAGATCCAGTGTCTCCAGTTAAACTGACAGTCGACTTGCTGTCCAGCAGCTCAGACTCCTGTAATCTGACTGTGAGCTGCAGCACTCAGGAGTTACATCCCATAAACAGCATTTTAACGTGTTACAACAGAACCTGCAGTCAGGAAGGAGGAGAGAGGTCAAAGGTCACAACCTCTGGATCTACTCTCAACATCTACCTGGTGAATGACTTGATCATCTGTAACCACAGCAACCAGGTCAGCTCACAGAAGGCCATTAAACCATTTCATCATTTCAGCTGCCCTTTCACACCTTCAGGTAAGACAGAGATATAACAACTAATCCCATTTTAACAAACATTAAAACACTTAAGTATGATACAAACATGTATGAAAGGTGACTAAATTGATATTGGTGGTCTAAAATCACACTAACTGCCTCTAAATGTATCTGTGAACTTTGAGCTAACGGGCCTTTCCCCCCCCCGGCAGTTTCTAACGGAGCCCCCACCGTACTTTGGAGTCTCCTCGGGCTTCTTCCTGTGATCATTGTTTGCATTTTGCTTTACATAAAATGTAAGTCCCAGTGTGCAGATGATAACAACAAAAACAACACTACCACCAACAACAATAAAAATAACGGTTTTCGTTCTTCAGCCCCCTCTTGTATCAGCTTATTAACCATCAGAATGAAATAAAATGACAGTATATATTATCAGAGCAGAAGTTTAACTTTGCCTTCATGAAGGTTCCTGTCTGCTAACACCTCCTCCTCCACTTCTAACACCCACACGCAAAAATAGCACATACAATTTTGTTGCAACCTGTTACGCCATTTCCTGAAGCTCCTTTTGTGTTTTTGTGTGCTTAGCTTCCAAAAGTGTCTGTCTGCAGTTTGAAGGTAAAAACCTTGTGCTAACTCCCATCTGTGAAAAGTGGGTTTAAACACAGTTACAGTAGCTCATTGGCTGAGCTGATAACTTTATGTCATTATCGATCAATGGAAATAAGTTCTCTAATGTTGGTTGGACTAAATTAACCATGTCAGAAACCCTGTGATGCAATGATCTACTTTACACTGAACATCTTAGTGACATCTGGAGCCGCTGCTTGCCCACTTCACTCTCAATTTAACACTTTGAAAATAAAACTAAAAGCTTCGTGCAAAATGTCAATTTTAAGGAAATCAACATATACTTTTTCATGACTGACCCTCAGGTAGAAGGAGGGAACTTGACAATACACTATATGAACTTCCTCAGGTAAGCGTCAAACTTTGTTTTTTTAAAACAACTCAGCCAACTTTGCTAGTTAAACTGAGGAACGGCAATTGGCATGACGCTGTGTGCAATTTAACAGTAAAGCCTTGATTTTTCAGGAGGAGGTGAAATAAAGAAATTAGTGGCAGCAGTGATGATTGAGCGGTTTACACACATGCCATGTTATTGCAGCATAAAAAAAGTCAACCAAAAATAGAAGTGGAATTATATTTACTCTACAAAAAGCAAATAGTAAAAAGATGTATCAGAAATAGACCCGACTGAAAAACTGTGCACAAAAGAACCCCATATTGATGACACAGTCCATTCATCTCCTTCTTCACCTGTCTACCTGCTTGGTTGTGTTTAGCTTAGTTTATCTGCTCGTGATGAATCTGAAAACCTGCTGGCCAAGATCTCGCTGATCAACAAGTCTGGACGAATGTCTTTGGTAAAGTAATGCCTGATTATTCATTCTTCTAACAAGCTTGTGTTTCGCAATCAGAATCCAAGAGAAGACTCTTCAGTGCACTCTCCAAACTCCACCTACGCCTTGGTGAGCTTTCATACTGGACCAGACCAACCCAAGAGGACCAACGACCACCCAACGACTGTGTATGCTGAGGTCAATAAAGGTGCCAAGTCCAAACCCAGACAGAACCCCCCACGACAAGAAACAGATCTGAAAGCACCTGTATTGGGCAGGTGATGAGCAGTGCCTGGTTTTCTCCACACATACTGCTTAGAATTAAGGCCAAAAAGTTCAATCTTGGTCTCATCAGACCAGAGAATCTTATTTCTCATCGTCTGGGAGTCCTTCATGTGTTTTTTGGCAAACTCTCTGCAGGCTTTCATGTGTCTTTCACTGAGGAGAGGCTTCTGTTGGGCCGCTCTGCCATAAAGCCCCGATTGGTGGAGGGCTGCAGTGATGGTTGACTTTCTAGAATCTAGAACTTTCTCCCATCTCCTCACTGCATCTCTGCAGCTCAGCCACCATGATCTTTGGGTTATTCTTTACCTCTCTCACCAAAGCTCTTCTCCCCTGATTGCCCAGTTTGGCCAGACAGCCAGCTCTAGGAAGAGTTCTGGTCGTCCCAAACATCTTCCTTTAAGCCACTGTACTCACAGGAACCTTAAGTGCAGCAGAAATTCTTTTGTAACCTTAGCCAGATCTGTGCCTTACCACAAATCTGCCTCTGAGCGCTTCAGGAACATTGTTCAACCTCATGATTCTAATTTGCTCTGACGTGCACTGTGAGCTGTAACGTCTTATATAGACAGGTGTGTGCCTTTACTAATCAAGTCCAATCAATTTAATTAAACACAGCTGGACACCAATGAAGGTGCAGAACCATCTCAAGGATGATGAGAAGACTCAGAAGAAGACTCATGGCTGTATTAACTCAAAAAGGTGCTTCTACTCAATACTGAGCAAAGGGTCTGAATACTTATGTTCTTTAATAAATTCACAAAAATGTCTAGAATTCTGTGTTGTTCTGTCACAATGGGGTGCTGTGTGTACATTAATGAGGAAAAAAAAATCAGCTTAAATGATTTTAGCAAATGAAAAATGTAAGGGGGTCTGAATACTTTCCGTACCCACTGTATATATGTGTATATGTGTGTGTATGAAGTAACAGGTACATAATAAAAAAAAAAAAAGGAAGCATCATATCGTTTTACATTTATGTTAACATGTGAAGTTCCTCATCTAAAAGATGAGGAACTTTTAGATGAGGAAGATTTGAAAGATAAAATTCATCTGGTTTTCTTCTCCGGCAGCTGAGTATAAGATCACCTCAGTTAAAAGTTTAAAAAAGTATAACAGGCCAGAGTTAATTGAAAGGGCAGAAAATAACCATACAGCCATAAATATTCATATTTGCACTCTTCAAACTCTTCAAATCCCTTTCCTCTTTCTGTTTAAACAGGAAGTTTGACGTAACTTCTTGTTTAAGCAAGAGCAGAAAAAAGTGTTGAAAGTTGTGCGAACTGAAATTCTGGAAAGCCAAGATGGGACCTGTTTCATTAATATTTGCTGTTTTTCTGTTGGATTTATGTCAAATGGAAGGTAAAGCATATTTTTAAACTACTTTACACACGGAAGATAAGGCAAACTCATGTTCTTGTTTCATTATAAAGTACTGAATCTGTTTCATTTGGTGCTTTTTGTCACTATTAGAGACATTTTTTCAATTGAATCTTAAAGAGGCGGCTTTTATTATAAATTAAATTTCAAGCTGCTCAGTAAAGGATCTCTTTAGTTGAGACAGTCAATAAGCTCTTTTTTTCTACTGTGGAAGTTTTGCAAAGAAAATTTGAGAATTTATTGATGAACTAAATAAGTTAACAATAATATAGATTTATTGATCCTTTATCTTCCATGTATTCATTTATTTACTGTAAAGTTGAAGTATTGTGTGTTAAGTTTCAATGTGGAACTTCTTATATTAAGGGAGATTTAACTGTCCATCTGTCAGTGAGCTACACAAAGTGAACTGACCCGAACAAATAAGGGAAATGGTGTAATTCAGGCTGATATTGAATTGATATTATGTAGAAATGTAGAAATGAGTCTTTATCACATGTAGGTACGACTAGATCGGGGATCAGAGCTGCTGCACAATATGTCCGCAGAAATAGTGAGCTAAAACTTCCTTCCGGTATCTGATAAATGGATTTAGACCTTCTAATGCAATTATTGGGCATGTCTAATAACTCTACTGTCATTTTCAATAAATAAATAGTTGTACAGTAAGGATGGACGGACTCTGGGGCTGAAAAGTGATGCTGATTGATGCGATGGCAATAAAAAGAAGGTTGTTTCTGTTGAACGCCACGTGAAAAGGATCCCTCTCGTCACCTGATTTGTGAGCTCAGTAAACTTTTCCGTTTTATTGATGACTTTGTGGTCTCAGTCTCTAGTTTCGATACACTATGATGTCCACTTTTTTGAAATATGGTTGTATGAAGAGGAAAAGATAGACCACAAAGCAGGGGATGGGTCAGGGGGAGTTTCTGCTGTGTGATTGACAGACTGCAGCACCCAATCTAGTTCAATGTTGTTCACAGAACCATTAATAAACCATGATAACCGAAGATGCTTCGTAATTTTGAACTGATGTGTCAAAAATGGACAAAAGAAAATTAGTTATATTCAGTTTAAACTAACAAACCATTGACTGATTTTTATTGTACCTTGTTTTGTTGTTTTCAGAGTCCAGTGCTGTGACTCCTCTGTTTGTGCAGACAGGGAAGGATGTTCTTCTGGAGCTCCAGGCTGATGTACCAAAGGAGTTTATCGCTCTTCAATGGAAATTCAATAGAAGTACCAACAATCTAGTATCATTTACCCCTGGAGGTGTAAAAGTCACAGACAGTTTCACTGGAAAGGTTGAGGCATTTAATCAAAATTACTCCATTAAACTGAAGAATCTCCAGAAGTCAGACAGTGGAGTTTATAGAGCAGTACTGATAAAGGATGAGAAAACACCAGATATAGCTGAACACCACGTTACAGTTCAAGGTGGGTCTGTTAATGTGTCAGCCTCTGACAGACAGAATCAGCTGCCATGTTTCTAACATGTTTCATATAAACTCCCCCCTCAGATCCAGTGTCTCCAGTTAAACTGACAGTCGACTTGCTGTCCAGCAGCTCAGACTCCTGTAATCTGACTGTGAGCTGCAGCACTCAGGAGTTACATCCCATAAACAGCATTTTAACGTGTTACAACAGAACCTGCAGTCAGGAAGGAGGAGAGAGGTCAAAGGTCACAACCTCTGGATCTACTCTCAACATCTACCTGGTGAATGACTTGATCATCTGTGACCACAGCAACCAGGTCAGCTGGAGAAAGGAAAATAAATCATTTGAAAATGTTTGTTTCCAACTTTCAGGTGAGTCTAACAGAGAAAACATTTAGAGGAAAAGATCATTTGTTTAAAACTTTCATGTGTTCATATAAATTGCCTTTCACTATACAGTCTGACGGGACTCAAATAAATCAGTGCAAAAAAAAGGAAAAACTGACGAAGAAATTATGCTCATTATAAATTCTTTTACATACATGTGTGGTTTGGCTTTTTTCAGGGCAGGATGGATACACATTTCTTTTACACATCATCTTATGGCTCCTATTTGTTTTACCAGCAACTATCTATCAATACTCACTTCTCCCACGGACATGTTAGACATGCAGGTTTTATTTGAGGTCATTGGGCTCATTTAGAAACTAACTTTGATGGTTTTAATTACATTTTGCACCATCAACAGGTTTTTATTTTTCGATATGAAATTATTTCTTAACATAAAAATTAGAGACGGTCTACAGACTTCTACTCAAAACTACAAGACGTGATGCTGCCACACTTTATTTTTGTACATCAGCAATTTCTAATCAGATTTTTGTTTTTCATTTCAGATCCCCCTTCCTCTACCCTTCCCACAGTTATTGTTTTCGTTATTATTTCTATTTTAGGTCTTACAATTGCAGTTGCAGTGTTTGTACACAGAAAAAAAAGTAAGAGAAACCAAAGTAAATTTTTTATCTCCTTATATTTGGTGGTACAATATTTATGTAATAAAAAGCCTTTAAAAGGTCATTATTTAAAGCCAACATTATGATGAACTTTTTTGTAACTTAAAGCACCTTTATGTGTGTTTCACGTTTCAGTATTGTATCTTATTAGTCAATTGAAATGTCCAAAAGTGTAGATATGTAGTAATGTGAACATCAAAATATATTTAAAGCTGAGATCTCTTAAAATAAATGTAAATTAAAGCAAATTAAAATACATTCTTTTGGATTCACTAGGAGATGAAAGACAGACTGAGGAAAATACAATATATGCAACTCCTGAGGTAATTTTTTTTTATTCAGATTTTGGGGAAATTGGCAAAATGGAAAATTGTTTATAAAACCAAAACTACAGCTAGGTGCAGTATTGCTGTACATGACCTCTGAGCTCTTGATGCTTGCTTCCTGGTCCTGTCTGCTACACGTTGTTGTCTGTATCACTGCTCCTGCAGTCTGCTTGCATTCAAACAAGTGAACTTTATGAATTTCCAGATGCTCCATGATCCAATTTGGTTTTTTTTTTGTGTGCTTCATACATGTCGTAAATTTGCTTAAAGTCTCTCTGTCTGCTTGTGTTACAGTTTTTGATGTGTTGTTAGAAATTAAAGGTCCATTTCGCAGGATAGTTGACAGAAACTTCAAAACCGTGTTGCAGGAAAAAAAAACAACACTTGTTGGCTTCTCAACACTCAGCACTCCCCATTCAACTATAATAGTTACTTACTGGTGTCTAAAAACACCAGTAAGTAACTTGTTGTCGTGCTTCTATTTAATGTTTTTGTGGACCTTGTTTTCCACGCATTAATTCATAAGAAATGAAGTGCAGTAAACTGTGTCAAGAGAAAGTGTACCTTAACATTTGCTAAGGTCTGTTTCTCAATCTTACGCTCTACATGTGACAACAGAGTGGCGTGCATGCTTGGTCGTTTCGTCTGTGCTTAAGTTGCAATGTGTTGTCTGCTCTTTCCAGGTAAGGGCCATATCATGCATTGAACATAAAAATACATATCATTGTCCTTTTATTCATATTTGGGATTTTTGAATGATATAAATGAGCTATTTTTAATCACAATGAAGGCAATGGCACCATCACCAAGGACGTGTGAACAAACGTTTATTAATTTTGGTTAAGGTTTCAGTCCAAACTCCTCAGAGACCAGCTGGTGGTGCTACAGAGCTTTCTCCATCCTCCACCTATTGCACAGTAGGGCATCACACTGGACCCTGCTGATCCACCGACACCGGAGGCCAGACTTTAAATGTAAAAACAATGGCTGCACTTGTGTCTGTATTTATTAATGTGAAAGTTAAATACTAAAACGAGGCATTTCTTTCTGGTTTGTCGTTTATAAGGTTTTTAAAATTGTATTTCTTGTCTGAACATTAACTTGGAGGAGTTTTACTTGAAGTTCAGTGTAATTAAATGTTTAGTTTGTCAAAATTGAATGTGTAAAGTGTGTTTCCTGTAAAAATAATGTTTGATTCCTTGCTCAAAAATTCACCAGAAGAGAAATGCAAAAGCAGCTTTAATGAGCTTCCAGTAATGTTGCATGTACAATAAAGTGATTTGCTTATTTCACCCAAAGATTCAAATAAGATTGAACAGGTAAGAAATGATCAATAATTTGGCCTCATGCACTATTTTTTGAGATAATGTGCATTTAAAATCATTATATCTACAAAGTGACAAAATTAAGATATTGCAAGTATCCACAAAACTTTACATAAGTGTTGAATTAAAAAAAGACTTATTTAAGCAATAAGATCCTGAGTTGTTAAAATTCATTTCTTGTCTTCTACATTCTTAACTTTGTTAAATCTCACTTGATTTATTAGCTCAAAAACATTTTCCTGATGAGTTTATGGTCGCAGTCTGTGATTTCAAGTGTTCTGCATTCAACATGACATTTGATCATGACTGTGGGATGAAGAACAGAGCAGCTCAATTCCACCCCTCACTCCTCCCCAGCTCCTTCTCCTCCAAATATGGCTTCATATTCAAACAACCAAGATGGCTGGTGTCCGAATTACAAACCAGCTTCAGCACGGCAGCTCAGAAACGGCACTGTGACGTCACAGTGGGTGTAAACTCGAGTACAACGGCACTTTAAAATAAATCATTCTGCTTCACAGAGACTCTAAAAGCCACAAATCAGCTGAAGATTAAAGTGTAGCATCAGGAGTTCCCCTCAAACTGGTAAAGGATGTTATGATACTACAGTTAATGTGAGGATGAAGTAGCAGGCATGTGATAGCAGATGTTGCTTAACAACAGTCCCATCGTGTTAGTGTGGCCAAATAAAGGATGAAATATAGAAACATTTTAGTAAGAGAAGCTGAATAAAGGTTATACATCACGCAAGACTATGATTTGATTATTACTCTGACGGCCATGCTGCTGGGATGTCGCCTCATCGGTTATTGTTTCTTCTTGAAGTGCTCCATGAGATGGACAGTGACGACTGCAGACGCCATGATGACCAGACCGACACAGAACACAAGTGTCTTCACCAGACAGAGTGAGACACCGGCAGAGTCATTATCTGAACCTGCAGCACGACAACAACAACAACACGTTTCCTTGATGAAAATTGCACAGCAGAGCCTCATGTGAAAAAAAAAACAAAACAAAATACAATGACGGGATAATTTATTGGTTTTTGTTTTTTGTTTTGTATCATTGAGTTTTACTTTAGCTCATCACAGACAGTGTGGTGGGCTTTTATCACAGATAAGGGACGGGCCGATGTGAAGCAGCATGTTATTTAAGATGAATACGTTTTTTATTATCTTTGTTGTTGATTATTGCAACAACAAGGATAGTCTGTCAAATTGCTAATTGGCTCAGAAAAAGGGAAAGCAGGTTATATCTTCATTAAATTATTTAGTCATTGTCATCATTTGATGACCCTTTGATTAAAACTCAGTTTGAATTTTCCACAATGTGGTGATCAAGTTCAGAATTCATTTACTTCAACAGATAAAAGTTGCTGATTGTTTTCTCTGTTAGACTCACCTGAAAGTTGGAAACAAACATTTTCAAATGATTTATTTTCCTTTCTCCAGCTGACCTGGTTGCTGTGGTCACAGATGATCAAGTCATTCACCAGGTAGATGTTGAGAGTAGATCCAGAGGTTGTGACCTTTGACCTCTCTCCTCCTTCCTGACTGCAGGTTCTGTTGTAACACGTTAAAATGCTGTTTATGGGATGTAACTCCTGAGTGCTGCAGCTCACAGTCAGATTACAGGAGTCTGAGCTGCTGGACAGCAAGTCGACTGTCAGTTTAACTGGAGACACTGGATCTGAGGGGGGAGTTTATATGAAACATGTTAGAAACATGGCAGCTGATTCTGTCTGTCAGAGGCTGACACATTAACAGACCCACCTTGAACTGTAACGTGGTGTTCAGCAATATTTGATATTACCTCATCCTTTATCAGTACTGCTTTATAAACTCCACTGTCTGGCTTCTGGAGATTCTTCAGTTTAATGGAGTAATTTTGATTAAATGCCTCAACCTTTCCAGTTAAACTGTCTGTGACTTTTACACCTCCAGGGGTAAATGATACTAGATTGGTGGTACTTCTATTGAATTTCCATTGAAGAGTGATAAACTCCTTTGGTACATCACTCTGGAGCTCCAGAAGAACATCCTTCCCTGTCTGCACAAACAGAGGAGTCACAGCACTGGACTCTGAAAACAACAAAACAAGGTACAATAAAAATCAGTCAATGGTTTGTTAGTTTAAACTGAATATAACTAATTTTCTTTTGTCCATTTTTGACACATGAGTTCAAAATTACGAAGCATCTTCGGTTATCATGGTTTATTAATGGTTCTGTGAACAACATTGAACTAGATTGGGTGCTGACAAACAGAGGAGTCACAGCACTGGACTCTGAAAACAACAAAACAAAGTACAATAAAAATCAGTCAATGGTTTGTTAGTTTAAACCAAACTCTGGACTCTGAAAACAACACATGAGCAAAATAATCACTTGAATGCTGAATTCAATCACCAGAATTAGAAACTCTGATTACTGAAAAAAGAGAGATGAAAATTAAATAAAATAAAAATAAAAGCTAAGATATTGAGCCAAGTCGTCACACTGAATCTTTTTAAACTCAGGAAACGAAGTACAATAAAAATGGTCAGTGAATTTGTTTCTTGAATATTACACAATTTCTCTTCATGTCTGACACTTGGATCATCATTTCAAAATTATGACGCATCTTCAGCTTATCATATATATATATATATATTTCCAAGATTTAATTGTGCTGACTGTTAACACAACCTGCTGCAGGTTAGAGGAGTGTAATGGGAAAATGAGCCCGATGTACTGTAGAGTTTTTCTACTCAGTTTTGTCCTCCAATGAACAGGGCTGACCCGACTGACCCAGGTCAGCTAAAATGACAGTAAAACCCCTTAAAGGATGAAAAAAATCTTTCTGGACTGTCTTACCTGGTACCTCTACGCAGATCAGGAGCACCAATATGACAGAGACAGACATGATGTTTTCTGCTTCAGTTCACACTACAGCCTGGTGTGGTCCTCAGAAACAGTAAGTGTTAACGTTATCAATCTCTCTTCCTGTCACTGTGGCACATAAAAAGAGAACAAACCTTCTTATCTATTCTCTGTAACTTTCTTATTTCTGTTTTGTTTTTTACTGAAACCCTTTACTAATTTTAGCCAAATTACCAGTACCAAATGAAAAATGTCCATGAAAAGACCAGGAACAACAGAAATGTTAACGGTTTCTGCAAATCCTTCAGGCTTCATGGGATCATTTGGAGAAATAACTCTGTTACATATTTAGGTGTTTATTCACTTCACGCTTATTCTATTTCAGCGGCTTCAGATTTAACAGGAGTCATTTTGAATTGGGACTCCGGGGACAGAACAAATCTGATAGAAAAAAAAAACAAAACCAAACAAAACCCATCAGAATCGTGTGAATGCATAAAAACTATAAAGTGTATATTTTGCCTTCTGTATTTGTTTCACTTGTGAGACTTTCGATTCATTCATCCAACTGAACAGACTTCAGTTGCTGCACTTGAGGCCCCACTTCTTTTCTAACCGCTCTGTATTAAGCACATCTTGTGCTTTCAGTTTGCTCTAAGTAGAAGAACACTCCTCTGAATCTGTTTTGTGGCTGAACTTCTGCTCAGTTGATGCACATTGGGTCTGCAGTGGGTGTGTTTTGTGGTTTACATGCGGAAGGAACTTCATCACAAAGGAAGAGAAAAAGGAGAAGCAAGTCTCAGGCAGATAAATATTATTTTGCATTTTGTTGGAAAGCCTGCTCTGACTTTCTGATGAGAAGCTTCTTATTAATGAAGTTTAAAACAATGACTCATGGAGCCACTGCACAACGGAAGTGAAAGAAAATCAACAAGGGAACAATAACAAAACCTGCAGATCTGAGATGTTACATCACCAGCACTGACGTTAGAGGCATGATTAGCGTGATGATGAGTCGGTGGAGTGAGAGAGACATTTCCCTAAAAACTAACTTCAGGCTTTGTGCAAGTTCAAGCTGTAATCTTTTACAGCATATCTGTTTAATTCACATCACACTTGCCTCATTTGTTCCTCTATAATTTAACTATATGTATTCTGCGCACAGTAAAGGCACATTTGCCTTTGGAAACTCTATAATAATTAAATTTACTCAGATTTATGCTGAGAGGTGAGCGAGACAAAGCCAAATCTGACAAACAAACAGTGACAGCTTCTGCTGCAATGCATCATCTGCATTTTGATGATATACAAGTCAGTCGTAATCTTTCTCAATCCAGAATCCACAAACCCTAAAACGGCCCAAATCTGAAGAACAAAACCTTCTTTGCTGCACTGCAGGTAGGAACGCCAGCACGACGGCTTCCAACGCAGTGTTTGCATTTCTCTTGCCAATTTACAATGTTTTCCCAATTTCACGTTAATCATCTGCTGTCTTTTCTTGCTTACAGATCCCTCATGTGCTTTATAGGCACAAACGCAGCCTGCCTATTTGAAAGAAGCTGTGATCGAGGCCAAACTCCTGCCCTGCCAAAGCCTGGAGCTGAACCAGAGCAGCTGAAAGACATGCTGGTCAGTTTCTAGCCTCATCAGATGCCTCTCTGCATCTTAAAACTCTCTGAGCTAATGCTTCTAAAACCTCTTCTTTTGCAGAGGAGGAATGATCTGCCAACAGTTTTTCCTGACAGACCAGAGGATTTTCAGACCGCGACAAATAATCCATCTTCAAAGAGACAAAAAGATGCAACATGGATCACTTTTTCTGAATACATTTGCACAAATTGCTGATAAATTATGTACATCAACTTACACGGGAGAAAGACAACCATGAAGTCAGAAACCGTCATTGTTTACCATGTAATTTATTCACGTCAGTTTCAGGACATTTGCTTAAAGATGTCTGCGGACTGTCGCTGCCACTAGATGTCGCACTGGATCACCAGGATATCGAATCCCCCCTCCTTTACCCAGTTAAGGCGTCCAATTAACCCACCGCAAGAGGCATAACTCAATAAAGTCACCGTCAATACAGGGGGCCGCCATAAAACAATCCCTCCTTTAGCTCCCAGCTAAAATACGCTGCACAGGAATGACAGCTAGCCAGCAAATGATCACATTTTCCAATTGTATGGATCTGCATGTTAGCTGATATTAGGTTAGTGTCGCTGCTTACTTACGAACAAACAAAGTCATCCAGCTGTTTATGTAAAGAAGAGGACAAAAAGCAGTTTGGAGCCAGGATGGGGAACTCCGATGCTCTGCTCTCGGTAAAGCCAGACCAGTTCAGCCTTGGACTCTTCTGGATACATGAAAAAAAATCGAAATAAGAAAATGGACAACTTCACATATGTTTAATGCTCCATTGGATTTCAATTGGTAGTTTCTTTGTTTCTCTGAGGCCCTTTAAAGATAAATTCACAGTTTCTTCAGCAGAGGAAAATTTCATTCTCGGCTGAGGATTCTGTTACTCTGCCATATATATATATATATATATTTTTTTTTTTTTTTTAAGAGAAAACAGGTGTTTGCTGAAAATTGATTGGTCAAAGTCTTGTTTACAGAACCAACATCTCTTCAGTGTTGTTCCATCAGCTCAGAACTGCGTGTTTGGGTGTTTCATTGACAGGCAGGCAGCAGCACAATTATCAGTTTCGTCTGTGCGCCATCAATTATTGGGTGGTCAGGGTGATTCATGAGGCTTTTGGGATGAAAGTAGAAAGGTCAACGTTAATTGGACCTGTGTTTGAGTTGAGGCATTTCAGAGTTTGACCTTTAACTACAGCGCCCCAGTGAGGTTTAATTTCAGAGCAGCATTCGTAGCGTTCAATCCAGAGACTTTATCTAAATGTAGAATTGTCCATCCCAGTCTTATAAATTTATTTAAGTAATGGTGGGTGAGATGAATGATGAGGAACCTTTAATTTTAAAATGATGGACGCTTCATTGGGAGCTCTTTACAGATTAAATTATTTATGATGGCTCTCTACATTATAACAATGTACATAAAAGTTTAATAAGGACATTGGAGTGAGAAGAGATTTTAGGTGGTGAATTTTACCTCGGTGTTCTTTACATGTACTCTGCACCTTCATTCACTGAATAATTCAAAGGCAGGTGCGAAACCTGAGGATCTAGTGGTTAATGACTAAATAGCAGAATACATTTGATGTAACCAATGCTCCAGTCCGTATTAGGATTACATCAAGGCTGCATTAGTAACTACACCAAGTGGGAAAGTCCCAAGCCTCTCCAAGAGTTCCCCTCTTGAAGAGATGTCTGCCAGTGCATGTCGTGTTCGCAGAATCTTCCACCCCTAAAATAAGATAACAAGGCCGATGGTTTTCATTTGAAGACTGCTGCCCCTTCAGTTTTCTGTCAAAAAGTTGAACATTTCGAAACAATGAATTGATTCACAATCGGGGGAACTTCATAAGGAGCAGAAAAGGCATGAGGTTCATAAAGGTGAGAAAAGTAAAAGACCCATAAAAATATTTTTCAATTTTGAAAATCAGTCTACACACATTAAATATTAAAAAAACCAATATGTTGGGCTAAAGTAAATCAATGACATTACATAATTAATTCAAATTAATTAACAATAAATGATCAATAACATTTTGGTTTTCAACTGGGACTAATAATATTAGTTTCAATCGTTTGTATTGTTTTTATTTCTCTGTTCTAAATTGAGCTCCAGGATTTGAAACTGCAAATTTAAAAGAGATTTCTGGTATGAAATGTCTTCTGTCAATAAAATATCCTACGTGGGTCAAACTTTATTTGCCATCAAGTCTGATCCAAAGTGTCTCCATTTCTGAAAAGACCACATCAGTACAGTTACACACAAGGACGTCCGTGAAGAGTCACATCATCCTCTGTAATTCTGTAATAAATAATCAATCGCCTGCAGGCCTAATTTCCTCCCATCCCTTCCTCCCCACTCACCACACAGTACAGCTCTCCTGCCGCAAGATGGAGACAGCCTCAAGCACAAAAGCCGGGCAGCCCACTTGACAACTTCTCTGCCTCTGAGACACAAAGCCAGTGACATCATCTGCGGAGGGACAGAGGGTGTGCGAAGGACAAATGTCTCGAAATGCATTACATCATTCTCCACTAATATGATAATATATCTCAGGCGCTGAGTGTGGTGCCAAGCATGAGAGGGGCCATAATCCACAGGACGACTGCTTCAAATGTGAACAAGGGGATGAAATGGAAGTGTGGTGTGGGGTGGGGGGGGGTCCACTGGAGTCGGGAGTGCAGCACTGAAGGTTATTCCAGACATTATTCCTCGATGAGAGCGGGAACACAGAGAGGAGAGGATAATCACTATTACACTAAGTAGAGATGAGGAAGGCATCAGCTCTAATGCTCCTGTCTGTCTTCTGTCCTCATCTCTCTTTTTCTTTTTTCTCTCCATTTTTTCCCATCATTCAGGGATGGAGGAGGAGATGAGACAAAGACAGCAGAAGAAGAAGGAGAAGTATAAGGAGATGGAGGGCTGAAAGTAAGAAGGGAGGAGAGGAAAGGGTTGAGGAGGGAAAAGAAGGGGAGACAAGGGGGAAGGAGAGAACTGAAGAGCGACTGGAAAGACTGGGAGGAAGAGAAAAGGAGGAGAAAGAGGAGAGGATGAATGAAGAGGAAACTGCAGATAGAAAAGACGAGAGGAAAAGGGGGAGGAGAAAGAGAGGTTCAACCAACTGGAGAAAGGAGGCCAGAGGAGGAGAGGAGACAAAAAAGAAAGGAGGGATGACTGACAAGATGAAGTAAAGAGGTGAAGAGGAGAACTGGGGACACATAACTAAAGGGGGGAAGAGGAGAGGAGAAAGAAATAGAAGCAAAGGAAGAAAGGAAAAGAGGAGCGAAGAGGAAGGAAGCGGAGAGAAGAGGAAGGAGACAGAGACAATGCAGGAGGAAGAATAAGAGATATATGAGGCCAGACACGGTGGGGGGGGGGGGGGGGGGGGGGGGGGGGGGGCAGAGAAAGAGAAGAAAAGCAAAAGATTAAAACAGTGAAACAATGATGAAGAAAGAAAGTAAAGAAAAGAGATGAAGATGGAGGACGGAGACAAAAATGAGAGGAGGAAAAGAGATGGAGGAAGCAACAGAGGGGAGAATAGAAGAAGCTCAGAGACAAGTACATGAAAAAGAATGAGAAGATGAATCAAAAGAGGAGAAACGGCAAAGGTGAAGAACTGAAGACACCGAGGGACGAAGAAGAGGAAGTGACAGGAGGAAGAGATGAGAGGAGCGGAGGAAAACACTGATATGTAAAAATGACTGAAGAGGAGACGAGAGAAGGACTGACAGCACGATTTAAGGAAGGAGCACGAAGGAGAGGAGAGGAGATGAGGACCGAGGAGGAGGAGAAAGTGTGAGAAGAAGAGGAGACGGAGACGATGTTAGACAGATAAGAGGACGAGTGACAGGATGAGAGAAGAAGAGACTGCAGAGGAGAGAAGGCAGCAGCAGAAATGATGAAAGAGGAAGAGAAGAGAAGCTGGTAAACAAGAAGTTTGTAGAAGAGACAGAAAAGTTGGGGGGGAGGGGGGCAGAAGTTAGATGGATGAAAGGATGACAAGAAAACAGAGAACAAAAGGTGAAAAAATAAGTGAAGATAAACGAGGAAGAGATGAAGAGGAAACAAAGAGGAAGAGGAGAGGCGAGGAAAAAGGAGGAAGAGAAAAGAGGATGAGAGGAGGTGACAGGAAGAGATAATAAGACAACAGGAGAGGAGAAAAGAGGAGCCGGATGGATGAGGAAAAGACAAACAAGATGAAAAACGGAAACTTTGCATTTGTTTGTTTTGGCACAAAACTCCAACGTTCCACTAAAATTCAGTTAAACACTCTATACACATAAATAAACGTGTATATATATATATATATATAACATGAATACAATAATATAACTCAATAAAAGGAACTCTGTCAATCCAATTTCAGAAACATCAATAAAAGAACATTTATCTGGGTTCTTAAGAAAGCCATGTCTTCTTTTATTTTCTATAATAGTGTGGAAAAATAATTACATACAATTTGAAAAGAAAAAAAAAGTCCAACAGAGAAACATGGAAATTAAAAAAAAAAAAAAAGTTATATCTTATATGTTTTGTACAGTTTTGTTTTGTTTTTTTTTTCTTGGATAAACAAATACTCAAACCCAACGTGAACAGAACACATGTGAACGATATATAGCGATAAAAAATAAAGAGTAGGGAGAATAATACGCTTATTCCAACACACAAACCGTCTCTGTCTCTGTCGTCGTCACGCTCTTGCTCTCGCTCGCTTCACACAGTTTTTTAAGTGCAACATGGAAACCTCCTGGCCGCTCGGATCATCGTCCTCAGAGGATACGCCACAGAAACCTGATTGGTCCTGAGGACTGAGCGGTCCACCTCGCCTCCTAAGGCCACGTGCACCATGTTGTCTGCGTCCTATCAGGGCTTGACTGATGGAGATGTTTCTACTTTTTATAATAAAGTGAAGCTGCTGATGGTGATTTGTTTATCCCTCGATATTCAAAAAGAAAGGACTATTTTTAATCCAGGAAGCGCTCAGGTCTACCGAACCATCCTGATAATTTAAAGCGTCACAATAAAACCCAGATGAAATTCTGTCCCGCTCTTTGGGCAGTTTAAATTTATAATCCTTAAGATTTTTAATCCTGTTTGATTTGTGGTTACTGTCCTTGTGCCTTGTTAGAATTTGACGGGTTTATCGAGCACCAGGTGAAAGGCTTCACAGGCTGAAATGAAAAAGAGCAACTTGAAAAGTCACTTTGTTTCATTTGTGCTCATTTTGGCTGATCTGTTCTTGTGAGTCAAGGTTTGTTTTCTTTTTTGTTTCACTTCGTCATATCTTGCTGTGATTGAAGGAACATGCCGATATTTCGTAACGACGGTCTGTAAAGTTGAATTAATTTGATCCAAACACTGTTTTGGATGAAGCACGAAAGGGGCCGACGTCCTTTGCTTTAATCCAGCCTGGCCTGCAGAGCTCTGATTGTTCTGTTTGCAACAAGCACGACCCCGGCTGTATTTTATTTAATCTATATTGTTTTAATTAAGAAGACTGGAGAAATTAATCAACATGACTCCGCGCTCATGTCCTGAGGATATCTTTCACATTAAGTGTAAATTCATCTGTCCTTGTGTGTGGGGATACATTCTGAATCTTAATCCGCCTTGAAATAATACTCTGTAAAGATAAGATATACATAGACAATTACATTAGAAGTCGATATTAGTATCATTTTTATGTGTTAAAGGTGGTTTGATGCATAAAAATCTTAAGGATTATAACTTTTTCACCGATTAAATAGTAAAGGAGTAATTGTGTATAAATGCAGCCTTCAAATGAATAATATAAGGGATTAAAAGACATCTGATGTGGTGTTTTGGGACAGATATAATGCAGGTGCGGTCAGGAGGAGCCTCCATCATACCATCAGGTGACAACATCAGTCAAACCCTCATTTCTGCACTTCAGTGCTCCCTGCATATTCAGAATGGCATGAAAACACACTGGGGTTACATGCTGCCAACACCAGCCCACACACACACACACACACACACACACACACACACACACACACACGCAATCACCCATGAGCACACACAAACACAATAAACACAAAACGGCTGCTGCATTTGTTCGTCTGCTCAGTTCGTTTTCTTTGCACAGTCTTTTGGCGCTCACTTGAGACACCACAAGGTAAAAATGGACACAGAGCCACTTGAGTCACTCTTGGCCAGGGATGGCACAGCACAGCACGGCCCGGCACGGCCCGGCACAGCTCAGCTCAGCGTGGGACAGGGCTGTTAGCTGCGGATCTGGCTGGCCTGGTTCTAGTCTGGGTTGGCCTAGTTGAGACAGAATTTTTGCTATTTGTGGCCTGGCTGATGAGTCTGTTTGGCCACAGATGCACACATCCACTCCTTTTTTTATTTTTTGCTGGGTGGGTTAATCAGATAGTGCCCCCCCCCCCCCCACACACACACACACACACACACACACATACACACCCTTCTGCATATAAGATCAAATAAAAAGCTGTGTATGAAAGTTTAAATACACACTTTTGACCACGGTCGTTTCTTCCACTGGTGATGTAACACCACAAAGTAAGACCAACAAAATTCATTTGTAAATACAGATTTTCGTCAAAAGGAAAAGAGCTGGTGAAATAATGAACAATGTGGATGGATGTCATGAGCTCGTGAATCTATATATTCTTTAAAAAAAACAAAAAAACAGACGTCCACCCTCCCCCAACATACACACATTTGTCCAGGCTAGACTTTTAAATCTACCCCGTGTTTTGTTCATCTCGAAGAAAATTTGGAAGAAAGCTATGAGGTTTGCAATGATTTCTTTTCTGGTAACTGGTCGGTGGTTATTAATACGACAGAGGAGAGATCAGAGAGTATCCACACACAGTGTGGTGAGAGGTACACATATGAAAGAGTGAGAAAAAGGAAGTACAAACTCCCACTTTCCCTTCCAGACCACAAGCTTTTTTTTTCCCCCATCGCATAACCAAATGTAAACATCCATTGTGCACGTTTGGCATCTATGGTGTCTTTTACATATTTATATGCCCCCACTGTCAACAGACTGTAAATACTTAAGAGGTAATGACTAAGTGCCTGGACGGCCTCGCCGTGTATTAGTTGGCCTCAGCACCTCCCTCTGTGTCAGATTTACTCATTCTACACAAGGTCATAATGACATTGCGAGTCAGATGCAAAACACTGCGCGGCTACAACTCTGTAAAAAGGCTGTAAAGAGGTAATAGTATGCAGTACCAAGGCTTTGATAACCATATAAATTTAAAAGGGTGCTCCATCTGCCGTTCTTCTCCCCATAACTGCTGAAACCGTTTATATAGTGACCTTGGAGCCGCAAGCTTTCATCTGATATTCTAATCAAAAATGATGTGGCGGCGGCTTCCTTTCTGAAAGTGTTTATTCAAAACAGGGGCAATAAATACAAATTTTACTGCCTCCTTAGCACAAAGTTACCATAATATAATGTATCTGTGAGGGGTTGATGAGGTGACGGTGGCTTATAAGTATAAAGACTCAATGATTACCTCTGAAGGTGCTAAAGTTTCTGCTCTCACTTTGCAGTCTCTGATCTTCTTGCAAAAGCAGCTCACCTGCTATCATTTTTAATTGCTCCAAGAAGCACAAGCGGGTGACTCTTTGTTGCATTGAGTCCTTTCCTTTTTTTTGTCTGTCTGATAAAGCAGGTTTACTCTTCATAAAAGCAATTCCTGGTGAAAAGAAGTTTTTTTTTTTTTTTTTCTTAAAGTCGCGTATGACTCAAGTTTTATTGGCGAAGGAACCTTAAAATTTCAAGGTCAGCGTTTAGTAAAGATCGACGCAGCAGCTCCAGAGATGTTAGCAAATGATTGTCACCGTAAAAGCAACGTTGAGAAAAGAAGACAGTCTAATGGACAGAATGAACTACTTCTATAACCAGGGGGAACTTCTGGTCTGGTCTCGTTGAGCCAGCGGTTTTTCACCAGTCCAGCTTTAGCACCAGTAGCTGATTTTTGGGATAATCCCAAAGAGCAAAAGATATCCAGCCATGCTTGTCTTTTTCTGGCCCAGCACACGCCTGGTGACGCGGCCCAAATCTGGACCTCATACAGGAAAAATGCACATCTGGATCAATTGTGGCGCTAACGCAGAAAATCCTCCGACGGTCTGCCCAGATGTGGACCAGACTGAAGCGGAGGACCAGAAGGCTCATTTCACTCAGATGTTTTTAGTGCAAGATTCAGATTGTGAGTTACATTACATGTAAGTGACTGGATGTCTAATTTCTTTCTTGCAGACATAAACAAACATTCAGAGAAACACTTGATCATCGCATACTTTGATCAAAAGTGACTTTCAGCTGACTGGATGTCTGTGTTTGTTTCCCAACATATGGGATTTTTCAACAGGAAAAGTTATTCTGCTCAGAGAGAGAGAGAGAGAAAAAAAGAGTCATTCAAAGCTTTTAGCCTTTTAAATCTCAAATGCCCATAAGGGAAGACGGAAACTTTGGTGTTTTACAACCAAGGCTTTCTTTTTTTTGGACTTCTTAATTAAAATATCTTTTTGTATAGACAAAAATTCTCCTACGATTATTAAATCTTTGCACTGGCTACACAGAAAATAATCAAAGTCTTAAATAGCCTTTCGTAAACTGCTTGCGTTGTGAATTTCAACTTACCATTAAAAAAGGACGGGAAGCAACTAAACCTCAGAAAAAAACTCACATCAGTAGAATTAGGAGCAAACAAGCAACGTTTTAAATGCTGACCTGTGGCAGCAAAAGCCGATCGCACAAACCAAAGCCGACACAACGCGATGGAAAAATCTCTGACATAAAATGCCACCAAATTTTCAGCTGCGGCGAAGAAACCAGCATACTTGTACAAATAAATTGAATGTATAAAGTACCATATGAGCTAGATAAAACGCCCAGTACCTTCTTTTTGATATGTTAGAGTGGACTTGATGCGTCTCATTCCTCGCAGCGTTGGCAGCACAACTCAGAGCGAGCAGCTGCCTGTTCTCCATCCATTTTCTTTTTTGAATGTCGTCGACGTTTAGAAAAGGCAGTCCAGTCAGAAAGCTGGAAGTCAAATGAAGAGTTTCGCATCAAACAGAAGAGACCCCCCCCCCCCCCACCCGCCCGGCTATCCTCCATTTTGGAATGAACCTTCAAAACTTTCTAATTCTAAGTCCACAAGATCCACTTTAAAAATGCCATCCACCTCGTTTTAAAGAAACTCAAACGTTTCCAATCTCTCCATGCTCTCGTTGCCACGTACACGTTAAAAAGTGAGTGTCACCCAAAAACTCTGAACCTTTGGTCCACAACGCCTTATAAAAATACTATAAAATGTCTCTCAATGCCATTTTTTCCTCCACATGGTTCGGTATAAACATGAGAAAAAAAATCTATTCTACTGTGCAAGTGAGAGAAACTAATACTATTTGACACTTGAGGATAGGATTCTTTTTTGTACAAATGGCAGAAATTTACTTCATGAAAAAAGCGCTCCTGCCACACCTCATTTCACAAATACTGCTTACGGCTTTGACCTTGAGTGAAACGTGAAGTCTAGAAATGTATCACGATGATAGAAATGAGAGGTGAGGAGAAGGAGTTTACAGAAATACTTGCTACCGCTCCTTTCCTCTGCGATGGGGCGCGAGCGAAACCTCGTCGTCCAGGGTGTCGCAGCACACGCTTTGCAAAAGAAGACACACGTCAATAGTTTGTGTGTGTTGGCACATAAGCATTGGCACTCTGGTCACTCACTGAACCAGCTCGAGAAGCTTTGTCCCACTTAAATCAAGGTAGCTCTTGTAAACAAGAAAAAAAGACCACTGGGCAGGCTCTAGTGAGGAAAGAGGATCAAAAAGTGCCAGATATAGTTATAGTACAAGCTGCCCCGTCGCTGCAATACATACAAACAGAAGTTTTCAAAGATCTTGTGTGTATGTATCTATGTGTGTGTGTGTGTGTGTGTGTGTGTGTGTGTGTGTTTTTGCAATAGAGTCAGTGTGAGGTCTGCTTGTAGGTCACTGTACTGCATCACGCTGTGAAGGTTTGTACAAGGAAATAGATTTAAAATGATCCAAATTTGAATTTGCACGTATTTACAGAGATGGGGTGGATGGTCGAAGAGCAAAACGCGGACCGCAGGATGTAAAACATCTGGTCCTCTTCTTTCTGTCTTCAAAGTGCTCAGCTGCTCTTGTTGTCTCTTCTTTGTCTTGATTGTGACACGCTGCTGCTTTTGTTTGTCAAAGCGTGAACATTGCACACAACAGAAGGTCTGCGCAAATGTGTGCGAGCGTCGCTTTGCATGTGTTGTGTGTATTGCTGCTAACGAGAGTGCATGCGACGCCGCTGACCGCTGTGTGTTGCTGTGTGTGTGTTCAGAAAATTAACCAAGTTCCATGCACGGGTTGTGATGGAGAGAGGAGACAGCGAGTGTTTATGCAAAAGAGAAGGAGGATCTTTATGGGAAAGAAGTTCTGCTGCTGCAAAAAGTGAGCCGAGGAGTGTGAAGAGTGTGCGAGTCTGTTTCTCACACATGAGTCTGCATCCGCTGAGTGTGTCTATGGGAATAGTCAGAAGGTGGAGACGAGTATGAGAAGCGGGTGGAGCTTCCGTACTTCCCCAGACCTGTTTCGGGACTTTGTTGCCCCAGTCCTGGACCAGGACCGGAACCGGGACCAGGACCAGGACCAGGACCAGGACCAGGACCCGGCCCTGGCCCTGGCCCGGTCCCCTGTCCTGTTGGATACATCTCATAGGCTGGCCCCTCTTCTATGGGTGGTGCAAAGCCCATGCGGTAGCTGGGGTACTGCGAGGGGTATCCGTAGTTGTCGTAGGCCAGCTGGGTGGTGCTGTCCAGAAGGCCGCAGTCTCCCGGGTAGTCTCCAGGCGATTGAAGAGCGGGATTGGGGGGTGCTTGCTGGCTCTGGGCCACCCTGGAGAAGGTGTTGAACTGGGCGTAGGTAGCGTGGGACATCCTGGAAGGCGGCCGTGGGTCGTAGCAGCCTGTCCTTGAGCCTGGCACCGCGCTGGGGGGAACTGCGCCGCTGGGGGCAGCCGACGGTCCGCTGGACGTGGCGCCGGCCGGCCCGCTGCTCGGGTTGGGGGAACGAAACTCTCCCTGGTAGTGGATGGCCCGCGACTGGGGACGTGCCTCATCGTGGGTGGTGGCTCGCACGTTGTAGTAGCCGTTGGTTGGATCCTGTGATCCCAGAAGAAATGGTCAGCTTTTCGGGCCTTTTTTTTTTAGCACTGTGCTAAAATTTAAAGACACATTTCCATTCGGTCTGTGTTTTGCTTCACTTGATGTAAGAAATGGAAGCTCTGCGACATTTATTACTCTATAATGGTCTCAATTTAGACAGACTGGAAGCTTTACTGGAGAATAACTGGAGCAGCTACATTTCTGAAGAGCAACAAATCAAATAAAGACAAATAAAAACACTAAACACACTAAATAACATATAGATAGAAAAATCGAATCAAACAGTAAATAAAAGTTTGTTTGAAGTAAATTTTAAAGGTTTGGGGAAAAATACTATGATGAAAAGTGGGCCAGCTTCACTCTGATAAAACGCCTTTCGACACGTGATAATGTGTTTATATTTCAAGTGCTGACACACTGCAGGCTGATGACCTTGGAGATGTGGCCACGGTTGGCGATGTGTTCATGCCATGTCTGAAAATGTAACGGTGTGTGAATGATGTAGCGTGGAGTGAATGCACGAACAAGATGTAAATACTTCAGTTTACTCTGGAATAAAAATTCACCCCAAGAATGTTTGAAGTGGTTTGTTTAAGCCGTAATCTGACAGAAACCAAAACCAGAGGTCGGTCATGCTCGGACCTATGGCAGCAGAAACGTGTTTCAGGTTATGAATTTTTTTTAAATGTTTACCTCGAGTGTAAATGCCAAATGTGAGGAAAAAGTGCAACTGGTATTGATGGATATGACCACAGAGTTCATGACATGCATCGTGTCTGGACACTGAAGCGCCGGCGTCTCTGTGAGCGAGCGGCCGTCTCACCTTGAGCTCGTACTCCTCCCGGGTGTCGCTCTCGCTCCTGACGTCCTGCTTCAGGTCCATGTCGTCTTTGAACGGCTGAGTGGAGGGAGAGAGGGAAACAGAGGGCAGAAACTAAACCATCAAACAACGAAACACACACACGGAAAGAGGGAGGGTGAGAAAGGAAAGAAGGAGGAAGAGAGGGAGGGGAGAGGAAAACAGAGTTTCAGGTTTTTCATCCCAAGAGAGCGGAAGACGAGAAACGGTTTTTTTTGGAGGGGGGGTGCAGAGCTTTAAAACTGCGCCAAAGGAGCCCAGTCGGTTCGATTCTCCAGGACCTTCCAGGGTTTTCCAAAAGAAGCGTGATGTTAAAGTGTGGTTGTTGTTTTTTTTTTTTTTGTGTGTGTGTGTGTGTGTAAATGTGAATGAAAATAATAGTTTGTAAAGCATTTTGGAGGATTTTTACTGCTTTGCTTTGTGATGTGTGAGAATCTGCAGCTTTGTGTATGTGTAATTATATGTGTGTTTGCAGGGAGAGCGTGTGCGTGTGCGTCTACTTTCCTGGATGTACATTTACTTTAATTTTGTGTGTGTGTGTGTGTGTGTGTGTGTGTCACTGCCTCTCGGCCACGTCGCCCCTTTGTGTCGGTGTGTCTGTACATTAAAGGCCACTGACCCATACGCCTCCCTTCCACGGCCCCCGGTGAATCAGAGCACTATCTACTCACGGAGTACATGGCCTTGACCATCCGGGTTGCCGTGGAGACGTTGGTCGTCTCCTCCTCCAGGCTGTGGGTCTCTTTGTTGACTGTTTCCACCTTGATGTCTGGTTTACCGAGGGTAACGCCCCGTCGACCTGCAACAATAACACAACCTCCAGTTATGTTCGGGGTCAATGTCAAGATGCATTATTGATTTATGTAACATTTTGGTTTCAAAAAACAAAAACTAACTAAACGACAGTAAGAACACATCATTCTTTTGAAAGCTGTTTTCGCCCGGGCAATTATTCTGCTTGTGTCTGCTTTGATAATGGTGCATTGGGCAATTTGGTATGCTGGCAGCCACAAAAGGCAGAGAGAGGTGATCGTTTGAATTTTGAGGACGTCAGCATTCACCGTGATGAAACGCGAAAAGCTGCATACTCCTTCGGCATTGATTTCTTTCTTAGGGGCTGTTATGAGGAAAATAATGAAGCGGTGAAGAGTTTGAAACAGACATATCTGGCAGTAAACGTGATGACTGCTGATATTTTTTAAAATCTATTTTTCTGAAAATGAGGCAATGCCCTTATCATTACATTTTATACAATTTAAAGAGATTTTAAACTTTCTGTCTTCAGCAATTTCTGTGGCAGCTTTGACATCAGAAAAACGGTAACATACTATAATCACATTTTTTTTTTTTAATATTCATGTAGGACCTTTAATTACATTCAGCCTTCTTGTCTCGAAGGCTAAAGGTGCTTTAAAAACCTAAAAATATTTCACTATCAATAAAATGCGGACTCCTCCTTGTTCAAATGACTTTCTGGTAGAAAGTGCAGTTTCAGTTTTTCTTTTTCATTTTGTTCTCTATTACAAATTAAACAATAATATTCTGGCTATAAAGCAAATTTGTTGCTATGCAAAAAAAACTGTTGGCAAATGTAGTTGGATGCCTTCGGGACTAAAGTGACTCTAAATTATTAGTAATGATTATTACTTTGAATAAAATAAGTCATGAAATAACCTTAAAGTATTTAGATGAAACTTATTTCATGTCATTTCATTCAATGGATGCTAGTTTGATTGAGGCAGGGTATCTTATGTACCGCAGCAAAAATTCAGATTTTAGTGCATGTCCACGTTAAACGCAGCACTGCTCAGTTTTACCCAGAAACCTCGAGCACAGAAGAGTCAATATTAGTCCTGAGCTGCAACATACACAATAAATGAGACACGGCTTTGTCCGGAGCCATGGCCACGTCTCTTTGACTTTCTATTTTCAAACAATATCTTTTCTGTAGTGGTGTTATCAGCTCTAGGCCTGAAAATATACTCTTAGCCCAGGAAAATCCCTCTGGGGAACGTGCCAGTCACCTTCATTGTCTTTCCATACTCTTTATTTTCTATGGAGCGGCTGAGTTGCACAACTTGAAGAAAAACCACTCTCATGAACACTAATTGGGATTGGTGTAGAGTGTAGAAACAACATATAGGAATTCACAATTTAAATACCATTAACCTTTAAATGCTCTCGGTTATTTATGCATTTTATCTGGTGAAGGAGCGCCACTTTAAAACTATTTATTTAAAACACAATCACACGATTCCATATCGTCGAATGAGAATGGAAATGTACAGTAGGCGTTTTTGAGGCAGTTCGCCCTATTACATGAATATTCATTAATCTCATTTGAATAAAATGTTGTACGGCTGGCATATGTTCCTCCCTCGGTGGAGAGGCAGAATGACAGATAGGCTGAGTGGATGAAAGAAAGACCGATAGACGTATATTTAGTAAGCGTGTGCGAGCACCTACACACAGACACACACATATTAAAGAACCACTGTTGTGCACTCACTGCCTTTGCGTTGGCGGTAGAGGAAGAAGGCGAGTGCCAATAGAAACATCAGCAGCAGAATGGAGGAGCCCACCGTACCACCGGCGATAATTCCCACTGGAACAATATCTGAAACAAACACGAGCAGAGAGAGAGAGAGGGTTGGGGTTGAGGGACAGCTGCTGTCTCATTGTTGCAAAAAAACCTGCATGGATGTTGTGTCATTTAACCACAAATCCTGTTGTGTCCTCAGTATTGAATCTCTGAGGGCTGGCTATGTTGATAAAGCACGCAAGTCTGACAAGGGATGAAAACACTGTTAGTACAAATAAAGACAAATCCGAGCCTGCTCGCTTTCTCTCGAAGATTTTCTGAAGCCTGAAAAATCTGACAGCTGAAAGAATAAGAGTCAGATAAGACTGACGGAGCATGAAGAAATCATTTTCTCAATGTTATGTGACATACCCAGCTCTCAAAATAAAAAAAAGTGTGACGATCCAGAATGGACTAACAACGCTATCTATTCTCTGTCCTCCAGCTGATGCCACCGCTTAATAATCTTGCTCAAGGGAACTTCAGCTTGAGCGAGAGAGAAGAGCATCTCCTCCAAGGACATTAAAGGTACCCTGTGGAGTTTTCACTGTAAACAAACATTCAGTCTTTCACAATAAAAAGGCACGCTGTGCGTCCTGAAAGCTCAACATTTTGAATCCATTCACTTCCCTGTTCGATATTTGCTTAATTTTAACGTGCAGATTTTCTTCCTCGATGCATTTTGTTTGCGCTGTGCTACATTTTTGGTCCAATTACTGCCACTCTGGGGCCGTGCTTATCCTCACATCTGTGCTTGTGCACGTTTATGCGAAAATTTGCGCTTTTTATGCGCAGAAAAGAAACTAAATGGGGTCAAAACACGGCTCCACGTGGTCGAATAAAAAGCTTTGCATGTTGCATGTTTCCTATCTCACAGTCAAAACTCCATTCTCATGTGCAGGCATCTTCCACTCCTCTATCTATCTTCTCCTCACCTGTCTCCTCCAGGGTGATGATCATGGTGCCCGGGCCGAAGGAGTTCCAGGCGGTGCAGTTGTACGGCGAGTGGAAGTCGGACTCCATGACATTGTTGATGGTGAGCGTGGAGAGGACGGCCCCACCCTGGGACGGAGGTTTACTCTGCTCCACGGTGTAGCGCTCCATCAGGGTGCCCTTCTCCTTCTCCCACACGTTCTCCTTCCATGCCCAGACCTGAGACACACATGTTCGAGGGTTTGTTTAGACTCTAATCCTCCGCCAACAGGGAGGAGATGCGGGCGGGGGCCATCAGTACACCTGAGTCAGGTATGGCTGCTCAGTATTCCACCTTCAAATAGAGCAAATAAGCAAATGACGGGCCACCGGGTGAGAACTTCAAATTGATATTTAGTTAAGAGAAAAGGGCTGGAACATCTGTAAATCTGTTGAGGATAAACACAGCAGGACGTCCTCCAAGCCTACAGGAGCTCTGCATATGTATGATGGAGACGCAGTGTCCAATTTGTTTGATTTTTATCTAAACGCTGCTCTTTACTGCTGCAAATGCCCAATTTCCCCCTCAGGGATCAATAATGCTAATTTCACTTTATCTTATCTTAAATAGCATTAACAACAACAACACACACAAAAAAACGCACACATACACAGCCATAAGTAAACATTCAGCCAACAGATGGGCTGGTGTTAAAAAGGTGAAGAGAGATTCAAGTGAGTCTGGGCAGGAAATATATTTTAAGCAAAACAAATTATATACTCACACATTGGTAACTCTTTTTTTCTCTCCTGGTGCAGAATAAGACTAATTAAAAATTTTTGCTGGAACTTTTCAAGCTGAGGAAGCAATAACAAATAAACCACAACAGACACACACACACACACACACACACACACGCATACAGAGTACTGCAAGTGCACACGAGCAATAAAAAACCTCAAGCATGTTTTTCGACTTAAAATCTGCTGAGGTAGAAATTTGAGGATATTAAATATAAAGCATGATGATATCAAATATACATAAAGTCATATGTTGGGCTAATGTACCTTTAAACCTGGTTCAGAAACATGATCAAGACTCAGTGAAGGGTGGATTAAAAAAACAACAACAAAAAAAACACCCAAATCTGCTTCTTTTCTCTGACAATCTTGCGTAATGCGTCTTTTTCTGCCTCTCATAGACGCCCCCCGCCCCCCTTTCCTTCTTTATTGCTCTTTTTCACAATAGTTTTATTGCACCACCGCTGACTGTCTGTTTCTCAATCTCTTGTTGCACAAACACACACACGCACACACACACACACACACACACTTACTCCATATTTTATAAGTCCTTGTGTCTCTGCATTAAGCTGAGACTATAATGTCGCACCACATTATACGCTCTGAGCTCTCTGGCGGTGCAGCAGGGGGCTGAAGCTTCCTAAAAGCTCTGATTTCTGTCATGTTGGCGCTGCACAATTGGATAATTGACGCTGAAAGGTACAGATTTTTACTCTCCCTCCTTTTCATACCTCTCTCATTTCAGTCTATTTCACCCCTCCTCCCAAACACACACACACACACACACACACACACACACAGGCTTTCTCTCTCTCTCTCTCTCGCCTTCAAACTCAAATGCCATTACTGAATTTATTTCCATTTTCCAGCCTCTTTTTGTGATTTTGTCAGTGCTGGCATTTTCCTTTTTAAAGGTATATACTGCGTGCCATGCCGCTCATTTAGTAACCTACATAACGTATAGACACTTTATGTTAAACTGTGGTTTGATCGAGTACTGTGCTCAGCGACTTTGCAAAAGCCAGGAATGAAGAAAATAAAAAAAAGAACCAAAACCCAGCACAGAGTTCTGCAGCTGTAGCACATTCAGGAGGACGCTCCATTTCAAATTGCTCTGTGTGAAAGATCTCTTTTACAGAAACAGTGGCTGCTGCTTTGAGAGGGAACACTGAATTCGAGGGGTTTTAGCTGGTGGGTCCAATTCACACTAAAAATCAATACGGTGCAGATATCACAGAGTGGCCATAACTCAGTAACTCTCACTATCAGAGGTCTTAAAGCCTCATTATGGCTCTTCATGCATTCAAATGGGATATTTAATTTTATGTTTAGTTTAAAAATTTTCAGTCACAGTCACATCTTTAACAACAGAGGAGCTGCGGGCAAAATGTGGCATCCATTGGCACTGATGCGACACCCTACAGTGGCCTGGTGCCGCCCTAAAGGATCATGGGATACATCCGAGGGAGTAACAAGATGATTAACAAGACAGAGAAGGAGATTAAAAAACATATTTCAGCTACATGGTGGGTTCCTGTTTTATAATTCTTCATTAATCTTGTCAGTTAAGTGGATGACTTCAACTCCTTTTTAAAAATTTTTTTTTTTATTATTGGTTCAATAAAATAAACTGGAAAGAGCCGCTGCTTTGTTTTAAGGAGGGAATCCCCAGCTCTAAACTGGACCGTGAAATGATTGTGATCAGCCAGACGTCTACATGTGTTATAGCGGTAATTCCCAACTAAGGGCGGCAGCAGCAGCAGCTGAGCGGACACTAAGAAACCTTAGGAAAAAAAAAAAAGACGATTTATAAAACATCAAAATACTTTTGCTGCATTTATCACGACCGTCTGCCTCCACCACCCTGACTCGGTCACGTGAACAACACATGCTGCCACTGTGACGGCAGGGAAAGCGGCCTGACTGTGGCCAATACGCAGACACGTCTAAAAGTGATGAGCGGGACGAAACATAAACAATTCCACACAATCACATTGTCTCCACATGCATCTGCCGCGGCCAATGGGATTCCTCTCCTTTGTGGTGAAATAGTGTCCGACGGCTCCATCCCAAGGCCGTGCCATCTATCGGAGGGGTAAGATAAAGGGGGAGAAGTGGGAGGGGGCATTTGGACACATTTTGCAACACTGCAAAGCTGGGGTCTGCTGTGGTGCAAGGTCTGAGTTGTGACATGGCTTATGGGCTTAAAGCAGCAGAGAAAATAAAAGACATGTCGACAAATAAAAAAGAATGGCCCATATCTAAGAACTGCAAAGACTTTGGGCCCGGATTTATTTGACAGGCAGCCCTCGAGTCACAGATGAGTGGATCTATGATGTGTTTGCTGATGGGATTTCTGCTTTAAGATATTTTTTTCCTTTTTATATTTGAGATTTCTCCTCAGTTTGCTCACCCCAGATTAGATCCTGGCCCTTATCAGCTCTAAATTACTTTGTAAAACGAGACACGGCGTTCTTTTTCATGATTTCTTGTATCTTATCAGATCCACTCCTGCATTTCTCTGGAACATGTGCACAGTACTGCGTGTCCCTTCTTTCACTTCAACAGCAGCTGTTTTTGATGAGTCACACTTTCCAGCACGAAGTAGGAACACATCATTCCCGCGTTACCCGTGTCACAGCTGGAGAACAAAGCCGCTCGTACCCAAAAATCTTGGCCGGGAAAAAGGGAGAAAGTAGAAGTGGTAGTTGTTCTGATCAGCATTCTGTTTGAGGCAGATGCAATCTGAAAAGGTCGAGCACCTCTGCAGCAAATTACAACTTCCAAGGATGGACTTACAATCTTATCAGGTGGGGGTGTGCTGGCGATGTAACACTTGATCTCGCCTCTTTCCCCTCTGACGGCGTATTGGACTGGATCACTGGAGATGATGGGGGGACCTGAGAGAGCGAGATAGGGAGAGGGCAGAGAGACAGAAGGAGGATTACCGCAACAAACCGAGACATTTATGAAGGTTTGGAGGACACGAATTGTTAAGGATAGAAAACCCCTGTAAACTCCAGACCTCCAGTGAGAAGATGGAAAGGGTTTTATATGAACTCCATTTGATGGGATACACCAGAGTGACGTTTATTAAAGTGTTTGCTCTCTTTCGGCTTTATGGGGGAATATGATGGACATAGTTTCCACTCATAAACCCAAATAGGACCAAGTGGAGAGCCATGTTGGCAGCACGTTTGATGCACATGTAAACTTGGTGGAGTGACAGTTTGACAGTGTGCCATTAAATCCCGGGGAGCTCGAAGGGGTTGCAGGAAAACCTTTAAAAGTCGGGAGCTGGTTGGGTTCTTGCCTTTGTGGATTTCAAGCCTGACCACATCAACGTCGATCTGGTGGCAGTGTCGTGGAGAGACAGCTTGAACAGCGACTGGCCGGTTTGAGCTGCTTCTTTATTCGCGAATAAATACCCATTACAGCCGGAGGCGGCATACGGGCCCCTGGTTACAATCATAAATGTGCAATTACACTTAACTGCCATTGTTTAGGCATAACATGTACTTGGTTAGTTTAGGAAAAGACCTGTGGGCTAATTTTTACAGGACGACAGTCGCCAACATCATCGCTCATGCTGTTTGTCATGTTGTGCTGTGGTGAGATTATCGGCTGAATGCTAAAATGGAGGAAGCCAACAGGTTGGCTCTGCTGGAGCACAAATGGCTCCACATAAACTGATGCAACACAGTTTGTGTCAATCGCTGCCAGTAAATCAGAATTGGAAATATTTTATTAAATTCTGTTCGTTGCAGACGATCCAGCAGAGAAGTAGAGATGGAAATAGAAATATTCCAATAAAAACGTTAACTATGCTGACTGTTCTGTCTGTTAGTCTGAGTTTAGGTCTGACTGA
Source organism: Remorina albescens (assembly GCA_034769265.1). Lineage (NCBI taxonomy): Eukaryota > Metazoa > Chordata > Actinopteri > Carangiformes > Echeneidae > Remorina > Remorina albescens. Next base: position 3,577,053 of record CM068478.1, on the reverse strand, counting down.
TGGAGACAACAGACAACAGAAAAAAAAACAAAAAACTGGACTTACTGTCCAGATGCGAAATTCAAAAACACTATAAAACCTTAATTCACCTGCCAAACTTGAGTAATCCAGATCCAGATCTCTCACTGAGGAGGTGAGTTTGGATGGAACTACAACCGGCTGTCTTACCTTTTCTCTCTTTTAATGTGAGAAACCATATAAACAAGATGTAAGTCACAGCAGAGTATTTTTCCAAAGTTAATGCATGGAAGAGGAACTTTAAATAACGGCGCTGACATATTACCTGGTGGGTGAATAAGTGCCCAGGTGGTCACTATAGGTCACCAAGCTTTCAGCACTTGATATTTTGCAAGGACGCGGCAGTGAATGTGGCGGTGCTCCTCCCTGGTTCGACCGGGCACTCTGTCACCCGGCTAAGATTTAAGGACAATTTGAACTATCGTTTTGTCATTGTGTTCTTGGCGATTCGGTTTTGATTTATCAAGCAATTGATAGTCTCACTGGGACGAGGTTTTGGCATTGAAATATTGGCTTCGTGCCTGTCCAGGGCTGATAAATTAGCTCCAGGGTTCGGTTTTGGACTTGAGCTGGAATGAATCAGGTCGGGTCGACATCATATTATAACCTAATGAGATACAATATTCTGGACGTTCGGTAGCTTCGGCTGCCAGAGAGGTGAATATACATGCACGATTACTGATTCGAGATCAAACGCACACATTGTGAAAGGTCCGTGTCGTTTAATATTCATCTTCCACACTTGGCACAGGCCTAATCTTTCTAAGCATAGGCAGATTCTATGTACATTTTCAAATTTCTGTTCATATCAGTGTTGTTATTAATAGCAGAGTGAGAAACTGACCGTTGACAGTGAGCGTAACTTCAGTCTCTCCCACTCCGATTCGGGGGACGATGGCCTTGCAGACGTACTGGCCTGCGTCAGCCTGACTCACCGACTTCAGATACAGCTGGTTGTTGTTGCTCAGCACCTGGACACAGATAAATGAGCAGATAAGTGAGCATCAGGAGAAGGATGGTAGAATCATGAGGTGGCAAGTGGAGACAGACATAAAGGGTGAGATGTTAGCGAGACGGCGGGAGGGAAGGAGATCTATATTTAATTCATAAAACACGTTGATTTACTCAGCAGGCTCCATTAGTTTTTTTTTTTTTTTTCCTGGAGCCTTTCTTAACTGGTTAGGCACGAATTAAAGATTTAAGATATGAAGACGGAGTCTCACTACCAACCACCTGCTTTACAAGTGAGCAAACATTTATGAGGTCTGGTCCTCAGATATGAATATGAGCTGGGATCGGGGATTTCTGGAAGATGTGGTTTTCCTGTACATAGGTATTAAATATATCTATATAACCAGGGAAAAAAAAAAAAAAAAGGTTGTTTTTACCATGCTGGAGCCCTTTTTTGTCCAGGTTAAGGTGAGAGGAGGGTTTCCAGACCACTTGCAGTTAAGAGTGACGTCAGAGTCCACATCCACCGTGACTGGTCTGGGCTCCACCACCAGGATCGGACCGACTGAGAGACAGGAAGAGAATTAAGACCCCCATACACAGACAAATGTTAAAGAACTCAAAGAAAACAGCGCAGGTTCATTATTCTGTGTACTTCTCAGGTTATTGAAGGGTTTATTTTGATATTTTCAGCAACAGTAATAGTTTCATTCCACGTGCTATCACCACTATTTAATATGTAAGACTTTGACCACTGATGTCAGGGGTTAAACTGAAAGTACTGAATTTATAGAACATTAATCCTCCATTAAGAAACGTATTCTGCATGATGCATGAACGTTGGGTGGTAACACACGCAGACAAATATATAATTTAATCGCGCTCAGCTCAGGAACGTCTGCACTCGACACTCACAGTGCACGTCCACCAGGATGCTGACGTTGGTGTTTCCCACGGCGTTGAACACCTGACAGGACACGGGCTCAGTGAAGAAGGAGTGATCCGCCGTGGTGACGAACACACTCTCCCTGGCGCCCTCCAGCAGCACGCCGCCTTTAGCCCACCTGACGCAGGAAACGCATCAGAGCTTCACATTAAAACTTATGTCACTTTTGTCAGGATGAGATATCGAAAGCATGAAGATTTTTATTCTTTTGGCAGCGGTTCAAATGCCGGATAGCCATTAATATATATGAGCGTGTTTGAATTATTAAATAAGGCTATTAAACAAACATTTTTGATGTCACCACCTGAGGGGATAGTTAAAAACATAAACTTCTCCTCGTGTCACTTATCCACGCTCTAACTTGCCAGACACCTAGCTGAAAATCATAGCACCATATTGCACATATGCCATTAGATGACATTTTAATATACACTCAATAGGCCCAGAGCCTGAGTACCTGGCAGCGCTCCCACACTGGGACCCTGTACCAGAGTCTCAAACCTCAGTTTAGGGCCACCTTGTTAAAATCACATATCTAGCTTCAGAGCTGTCACTTCAGATAAAAGTCAGTTTAACTGTGCCAATATTCAATACTTTCACTGATTCTGTTCTCTAAGCAGGAATTTCTGTTCAGGATCAGGTCCAGGAGGGGGGGGGGTGTAAGCAGACTGGAAAACTTATTGGCACAGCCTTTCAATCTCATGTTGCTCAGAAGGACAGAGTCCATCACATCACAACACAACATATTGATGAGCAGATAGTAGCTTTTTTTTTTTTTAATGTTTTTGGCATTTGGTGTTTTCTTTCCCTCCTACCTGTAGCCCATAATGGGGGGGTTGGCAGTGGCCTGGCAGGTGAAGGTGACTCTCTCCCCCTCCAGGACGGAGCGAGGCTCGATGGACAGCGTCACCGTGGGCGGATCTACGAGGAGCGCAGATGCATATTCAGTGCACAAACTAAAGATAAAGTGAATGACTGCTGTGTCTCGCCAGCACCACGCAGCATGATGATTGATTTCCGACATAAATAAGTCACACCAACTATAAATTTCACAATAAAATCCTCACTTCTCCACGGCCCTCTGCACTGATTCCACACCCACTGTTACTGAGGAAATTCTCCCAGTACTTACAGACTACACCTGATTGGAAAAACACATCAGTCTTCTTGATTGAATATTCAAACTACAATTTTCTTGTGAGCAATCATTCCTTATTTCTCCGGGGACACGACTGAAATCCTTTAAACACAAAAAAAGTTCTTATTTTCCGTGTGTTGAAAGAAATCAATTTGCTGAACCGCTTTAGGTGAAAATTATTGGCCTTGAAAATCGGTGCCAAAAACAACGCAAGTAGCTGAATCAAATTTGGAACGAATCCAGGGTTGAAAGAATGGTGAAAAATAGAAGCGGTAAATTCATGTACTCAGCTTATGAGTCATGTCATTTTTCTTGATAATTACTTAAAGGCGACAAGTGCCGGGGCAGCTGATTGACTGATTTTGTTGCATTTCTACACAAAAAAGAAAAATAGCTAAGCCTCTGTCTCCAGAGGGCCCAGCCATGAACCTTAATGTTCTCACACGGAATAACAGACTAACGTACGGTGGACATTAAGGTTAACGGTGGCGCGTTTGCCCATGGGCACCGCCGGGTTGGTGGCCACGCAGGTGAAGTTGGAACCGCTGTCAGTGTCGACTGGCGTGATGGGCAGGTAGCTCCTGGTCGTCACCCTCTTCCTGTCTGGCAGCACTTCCTGTTCAACGCCAAGGAGAGATCATAGAAGAAGAAGAGGAGAATAAAAAGGACATGAAAATAAGGGAAGAGGGAATGCCATGGGAGAAAGGAAAGAGACCAAGGAGTGATACTAATGGAAGCAGGAAAAATGGCATGAAACAGAAATCTGGAGGTCCACAGAAAAAAAAGGAGACTTCTAAAAGGATAAGCGGGAAACAAAAGAGAAAATAGAAACTGACAAGAAGAGATTTTACTGGAATCCATGTTCACAAGATAGAAGTCTAATGATGATGCAGGAAAGTGGCTGTTCCTCCAATTAAAGCAGGCAATTCGGTTTTATTATGACACTTTGCATTTTTAAATGAGAGCTGAATACTCATATGGAAGCTAAAGAGAAACAGACACGTTTCAGTGATTAATCAGCTGTAGCGACTCATTTTGCAGCTTTTCTCTTATTACATGAGTGTAGATTGAATATATTTATGTTTGGTAGGATAGAGGAAGCAATTCAGAGCCATTATGTCAGCCTTTGGGATGGACATTGTTCACGGTTCTTTGCATTTTATAGATTAAAAGAAGTCTGTTAAGGAAGATATCCTTCCTTCTTTTAGAAAAATAATAGATAGGCAGATCAATAGCGACAATAATCCTTAATTTCAGCCCTAAAACGCGAGCTTTAAAATCTCCTTCTGCACAGGAAAACAACATCAAACTAGTGTTCTTGGAGTGAGGGTGCGGGGTGTTTTGCGATGTAGCTACAAAATCTGTCAAAAAAGCGTGTTCAGCTCTCACTGCAGTGTAAACGCGTGGTCAGTAACACACTAACACAACTGCAGCATGTAATATGTATGAGCATGTGTAGGGGGCATAATACCAACTGAGAGATGTTAAAAAAAACATCTGTGTTTGAGTGTGTGAGTCAGTGAGTTTGGTGCTGCACATGAAAGCAAAGACACATCACTGTCTGTGTATGTTTGTGTTTGTGTGTCTAGGTGCATGTGTGCGCTTCCAGGCATAACTTCATGTGTGTGGGAGAATATACGGCAGCATGAGGAGTGTGAATGTGGGAGACAAAAGTAAAATGCATCACAGTGATACTTATAGTTCCTTCCTGTGTTTGTCTGTGTGTGTGTGTGTGTGTGTTTGTGACCTGTGTGCATGCAGGTTAATTCGACTTGGATCTTTGGGGACAGTAACCGAAGGCCTATTTCTGTGTCCACGTATGCTCGTCTTCTCTGGCTGTGCAGACTCGATGACAAAACTCATAGGAGGGAGTGTGACTGTTCGCGCTGTAGATTCAGGACCATCGAAAAACGGCAGGAACTAGAAATAATGCCTTGAACCTGGACCGACGGGATGAAAAACTCATTTCTAGATCCGGGATCTAGCTGGAGTGGGAATCATACTCACTGCTGAATAAAACCACCATAAAGTCTCCCTGCAGGTCTTATTAAATTTTCACACCTTTCATTCTACTTTTAAAACCTCTTAAATGCACAGAAACAAAAGATCCAGGAACAGTTCGTGCTCCGACATGTGTAGCCTAAAATCTAGTCTGTTATGATGAATGAATAATATAACAAAGGAGAGGTGATTCGTGCCGTGCTTACATATTGTTTTTTTTGTTTTTTTTTAAAGTAAATGGCTCATTTTTTGGCCCTTGAGAGAACATGGCTCTTCTTGTTTGTCTTGCTTTCATTTGCTTCTTGTGTCTTTCATCATACAACAGAACAACTGAGGCTTTCTCACCGTCAGGAGTTACGATACCTTCCTTGATCACTTAAGACCATTAACGCTAACTGACAGGTGCTGGATTTCTCTGGTGTTTGTGCTCTTTTGTTGCCACTGTTGAAAATAAAAACTGTATTAATTGGGTCGTCACTGCTCAAGAAAAAATAACAAACAAACAGATCTGAAGGCACGATGAGCCTCTGGTTACAGTTTTGCAGGTCAGAATTTGCCATTTTAAACAAAGAAATAATAAAGCTATGTGCTAAAATTGTTTGCTGTGCTGCGTTCGCTGCACACACGGAGTTTCCCCTAACGCAGGACTCCGGGGCTGCTGCATGTAATTCAGTGCCATGGGCACAAAAACTCACTGCATAAACAAACAAATGGATGTTTGTGAGGAGCAGATTGTAACCGCGCAACGACTCGTTCTACAAAGTCTTCTGAGGCTTCTGTGCGTCAAAGGGGATTAAGCAGATTTTGGTTTCATAAACTTCATGGTTTTAATTGTGTGTTGTTGTTGTTGTTGTTTTTTTTTTTTTTTTTTTGGTCTGTTTGTTTGTTTGCTACAATCTGCCCGTCCACATGAGTGCGTGTGAGTCACCGTGGAGTGGTAGGCTCCCTCCACCGCAACGCCGTCCTTGGTCCACTGGATGTGCGCCGCAGGCTTGGCCCCCTGGGTCACACAGGTCAGGTTGTACGGAGTCCCGGCCATCAACAGGAGCTCGGGGGTTCCCTCTACCACCGGGTCCTCAGGTGGGACTGGAGGGGGGAACAAACACACACACACACACAATTTAGAAAAGACTAAGCGTGCACTCAAGCATACAAATAAACCTTTTCATGTACACAGTCTGTGCATTAACGTTGAGACAATTCTTCAACCTCTTTGCGTTGCACCGTTTAACAGATTTTAAGTAACAAGGCTTTTCCCTAAACACTCCTCTTCCTTCTGTTACAGCCGTGAGTCCGTGAGCTGGAAGATGTGAATGTGAACTGAGGAACATTTGGACCTCTGCAGGCCTCTCTGCCTCTGACGCTGTAAAATCTTGCCTGCTCACATTATTATTATCATTTTTACTCCACGGTGGGCCTTCCTCCTGCTCTTTCTCGCTCTGTCTCAGCCCACCGGTCCAGCCGGATGGCCGCCGATGCCAAGTTGTCAGCAAATACTTAATCATGGTGGAAACAGTTGAGTCCAGTATGCTCTGAATCTGCTCTACATGATAATTCCTGCTGCGGTGTGGCACTGTATGAGTGGAAATCGACTTGACTTGACCGTCTAACCTCAAAGTGACACTCAGACTGACTGCAGCCACCGTTTTCATTTTATATCCTGGTGCTTTAATTTGGTTTTTATTGCTATATTGGCAGAAATCAGCCCAAAAGACTCATGGATTCTGGAAGTTGACTTGTTGAGATTATTAGTTTGATGGAAAGAGACAAGACACATGAATAACCTGACATGAAAACCTCAAAGGAGCTTCAAAGAAAGAAACGAATTCTTTCAACTCAGGAAACCTTCACGTCGCAAGGACACATTCCTCTCTTGTATGTGACAGTGTCCTTTCCGTCACACTGGAAGGGTAATTTGCTCATACTTCGCTCTCAGAAAAGGAAGCATGAGAAAAATGGCTCAGTGTATCTACATTGATAGTTCACTTACTGAGTACATTGAGCTTGGCCCTCCTGGAGCGCAGCGCTGCCTCCGTGGCCTGACACTCGTACAGAGAGTCATCAGACAGCTCGGCATTGGAGATCTCCAAGTTGTACTGGCCGATGTCCAGAGCCCTCAGCACACGATACCTGGGCCAGGCTGCAGGAGACACACACACACACACACACACACACACACATACACACACACAAAGAGACACACAGCAGGTTTGCAGTTAAATCAATGAGGCCGAATATTCACTTTGTGAGTCATGTCCCCTGTTTTACCTTCACCGTTCAGCCATGCATCACCACGTGGTTTATTCAGCGATCAGAAAAGTCCGACATGTTTGGAAAATGAACTTCTGGAGTGTAATTTAAGAATAGTCTACCACCTAAAAAAACCAAAAAAAAACCAAAAAAAAACAACAACAACCAAAAAACGCTGTTTCAAGATGATAGTTGGCTCAAAGAAAGAGCTGCATTACAAGCTGCTGCTGCCGCCATGAGTCATCATAATAGCACCGGCTTCACAAGAGATCTGTGTTGGAGGATGATATCATTTTTGTTCTGGAGACAATGAATGATGAGTTGCAGCAACGCTCGGATTGTGGAATAAAGCTTTCGAGGAAGGGAGACTCCACGTCCTAATTTTAGAGTTGGACTTTTTTTCCACATATTGTGAAGTTGTGTGTTTTGATGACTGTGGGAAAATTGATTTTAGGGGGCATTTAACTTAAATGAATCATCCAGTAAATAGTAGGGACTATTACTGACTACTCCTTATTTGATAAACAGTAAATTATTCCAACCAGGCGTATCACAGTATATCAATGGGTCTGGGTGGCCCTCTTGTTATTATTATAATCATTAAGTTATTCTTTAGATACCGTGATATTATCCTTATTGAGATTTCTTTCTAGTTGTGTGTGTATAAATGCTGTTTTTCAGCACAAAATCACATTAAGCTTTATTTTATTGGGTTGTCAACAGAAAGCTGAATATCCCATAAAACTCAGGGAAGAAAGCCTAAACTATCTCAATGGGCAGATAAAGCAAAAGTTAATTGGTGTAATCCCTTTTTGTGTGATTCTGGTGAGCATGCTGCTTTACAGTGTCAGGGAACGCAAAATATTTAGGCTACAGGAGAGAAAACCATCCCACTCTTTCATCTTCTTTTATTCAGTGTCATTGACTGCTGTGTTTTTCTGCTTCCCTGTGCGGCAGAGGACTGACACTTGACGCTCTTATGAAATGGATTAAAGCTGAACCACAATTGTATCACCTCAGTCAGAGACATCACTGAATGGTACGTGTATTCATGTGGAAATGTCAACGCTTTTAATCACCCGACACACGGACAGCATTCAGCATCCGTGGCATTTGTGTCTGAAGTTTTTTGTTTTTTGTTTTTTTTGCATTAACTGGAGCATCTGGAAGTCATGATAATAGCTCCTTTACACAAACAACCCAGAGGAAGGTAATGAAGGCTGGAAAACACACACACACACACACACACAGTCAGAGATAAACAGCTGAAAGGGTCTCTTTGCTCAAACACCAATCAAGCAGCGGCACTTATACAATGATGCCACATCAACTCCTGCATCACACATAAACTGCAGAACTACAGGAAGCGCCGTCCCAATTATAAACCCCGCCCCCCCCCTCAGTTTGAACCTTCGCCTCTCAAACAAAGGCATAATTGAGCGTGACGTCCCACTAGGGGGCACTCATTGATCCTTCGTGCCCAATCCTAACATGACATCATGGATTCAGATGGCAAAGGCAGGCAGGGTATACAGAGAGCAGGGAGGGAGGGTTGGGGTTGGGGGTGGGGGTGGTTGACAAAAGTATTAGTGGAGATTACATCATCCACTCCAGCACCTCGCAGCATAGCAACCACAGAGGTGAAAGCACCCCGGGGAGAAGGAGAAGGGGAAGGAGGAGGAGGAGGAGGAGGTTTGAGGACGGACAATAAAGCCTGCAGGTAGGGAACAGATGTGTGCTTGAGGTGTTTTCATTGATACATGTAAACATGGCACACCATCATCATATATTTAAAATACACGATGGTGCGATGTGCAAAAAGAGTTTTGTGTTCAGGGAATAAAAGCAGATCTGCACGCGTGTGGGTGTTCCAAACTGCAGGTATGAATTTACTGCACGCCTACTCCGTCATCAAGGGCTGTATAAATCCATACAGGGCACAAAACAGCCACCGCTCACATGTCAGAGAACACACAACGGCAACGCATCTTCACAACAGACGACACATTAATATCATTTGTATGGACTTCCCATCAAACTATGAGATGACTTCATACTCACAAAATGACAGAGGGAAGGAAAGACTGAGAGACAGTGCGTCAGAGATGAGGGAGGGGACGGCAGCTCAGGCAATTTAAGGATGAAGGATGGACAGAAGGTGATGATAGATGGCTGAAAAGCTGAGGATAAAGAGACAATGAGAGCAACATGTTTATCAAACGCCGGCGTGTTTGCCAACGGGGCCAGGCTCGCAAAAAAAAAAAGGCTGCAAGGACAAAGGGAGCATTACCGAAGGATAGAAAGAGAGGGAGGGAGGAGGAGGAGGAGGATAAGAAGAAGAAGCTGAGAGGAAACAACACAGGAGGAAGAGAGATGAAAAAGCAATGGAGGTGATGTGGTAAATACATAAAGTGATGATGGAGCTGTAGTTTGAAAGACAGAGGAGAGAGAGAGAGGGAGTGGGAGAGCAAGAGAGAGAGAGTGATAGATGGAGGGAGAGAGAGAGAGCAAGAGATGTGCTGACCTTTACTGAACCTGTGAATTAAATTGAGTTGAACACAAAATTCACATCACATGTCAGATTAACACTTGAGTGACACTGTGTGTGCCTGTGTAAGCAGTGTGTTGATTGAATGTGTGTGTGTTTTGTTTGCATGCCGTGCAATGTGCATATTTCTGTGGATAAACTCACAGTGTGATGAGAAATGGAGATTTAGAGCTGAAAGGCAACGATGTACTCGAGTGCTTATCTACGTTCTGTTTGTAACACCATATTTTTTGGATTCAATCATTCGGTTCAATCAGCTGCTCCTTAAAGTGAAAGTCCAAGTTTTCTCATGTGGGGTTGTGTGTCATTAAGTTCATTACTTGTAACAGATTCCTCTTATTTTAGAGAGACCATAGAAATACTGACGGAGATGGAGCCATCCACAAAGACTTCTTTATTCTATTTTAATAATATATGTCGAATATTTTCACCAATTTATCTTGCTGTCAAAAGGCCCTTTACTTTGGAATTACATTTTCACTGCCGCTATATTCCAATATTTCTCTTCACAAGCAGGTCCTTTTTACAGTTAAACAGTTGATCTGCAGCCTAACACAGTGTGTGCTGCTGGGCCAGGGGTTTAGAAAACGTTGGGCGGTTTTGTGCATCTTGGGAATTGCGGTAAAAAATTGTGACAGATGATTTCTTAGTTTTGCTGCATGAACGTGTGTGTGTGTTTTTTTTTTTTTACAAACACATTATAAACTTGAAAAGGGACTTTCCCTGTAAACAATATGAAAGAAAGGGAGTCGTTCACTACATAAAAAGAGTTTCCTTTAAGTGACAGTGTGACAGCACAGCAAGCTGCCACTACGTCAACAAACACTTTGACTGATATTAGTTTATTTCTAAAAACACAGTTTCGTCATAAAAAGTTGAGTCTCACGCAGGTTATAAGTTAATGCGAGGAACATTAAGTGCAGAATTTGAGTTCTGAGTCTTTTGTAGCATCACCAGCAGAAGCATTTCATGGATAAAACATTAGGAATGTCACACAGCTCCTTCGTCATGTTTCTTATATATCTTCTGCTGATTATAATGGAGCCTTTAAGTTTTGATATTTCGTACAGCAGGCTGTGTAATTTTGCTCCAGTGACGTTTCCCGTTTCATCTCAGGGATCATCTTCATTCCTTGCCTGAATAAATTATGGGCAAAGAGCAAGAGCTATCAGGAGCTGCAGTCATAAGATGCCAATAGCAACAGTCAGTGAACCGCGCTCATCAAAAGCTTGCCTGCATGCATTTTGCAGAAAAAGAAACTAAACAGAGTCGAGGTCAGTGAAGGGCATTTTCTTTTCTCTGCTTCTTTTTGTTTCATTTTTCACTTCTGAGTTTCATCTGATCGTTTCCTGAATGGAGAGGAAAAAAAAAAAAAAGAGAGAGAGAGAGCGACTCGTCTCTGTCTGTTGAGACTTTGACCCTTTGACTCTCCTCGCTTTTGTTTGCATGTGAAGCGTCGCCATCTCTGAAATGGAATCGTACTCTACTGTTGCACTCACAGGAAGTCATTCTGGATGTGTGTGTCGGCTTAAAATGTAAATGTGAATGTGTGTCTGCTTTTGTCAGCAGTGTGAGGGATTTTCTCTAATTCAGCATGATATACAGGACTCATTTTTGCCCAGATTGTCACTCACACGCTTCTTGGCTCTTAACTCTATCTCCCTCTGTACAGTGTTCATTCCCTTAATGTTAAAAAACCCCTTGCACTTTTCAGCCATAATAACTTTTGTCAGGGTTCTTAAAGTCGAAACTGAACCAAAACCGTAGCTGAGTTATTCCCCTTCTTCACTGTGGTGAAGCTGCATTTCCCCTCATCTCCCATTATAGGATCTCCGTCCCCCTCCCTCACCTCGCAGACCCTCGCCGATGCCGAGGGCCAGGCCGTCTTTGGTCCATTGGACGATGCCGGTGTAGTTGAAGACCACGCAGGACAGCACCACCCGTTCTCCCAGCACCACCGACTGGTCCGCGGGCTCCTGGGAGAAACGAACGCTCCACACTGCAGCAGAGGGACAGAGAGGGAAATCAACGTTAAGGTACTTTCATCATGACCTGGCTGTGAGATGCCATCTTTTATTCAGGCTGCACAGTCGCTACATGGTGGCTGTGTGTTTTTATTGTCCGTCTCTTTATTTTGTTCTGCTCTGAATGAAAGGATGTGGGAGAATTCATAGATTTTATTTTACCAAATTATTTGCATGATTTGTCTTCTTAAAAAGGCCCAAAAACTCTGTGGAGGAAATCAGCATATTCGTCATCTCTTTGTGGCTTCTGCCTCTGATTCGTCCGTTTCTCGCCCGGACTTTACCGAGGCTCATGTGTGCCTCTGCGTGGGTACGGAAAGTACGCGTGCGTGCATGGATGTGTGGCCTCGTGCTTGTGTAGCGAGAACATCCATTGCCAAGCTGTGATACCGCCTGCTCTTTTTCATCACACAGTACAAAGGATTTTGCTTACACACACACACACATTTCCTCCAGCAAAATAAGCCTTTTGGCTATCGCAGTGCCACTAAAATACACGGATAGAAAAACTACGAGTGTAGCGCAAGCTCTTGCGTAAAGGGAAAGTGTCAGGTGAGGAGGCGAGGCACTAACACCGGAGCTGTTTTCAGCTGTTTGCATCATCAGGTAAAACGGTTTCGTATTCTGGAGAAACTTTTGCAAGAAGACGCATTAATTAAAGCAGAGAAGGAGACTGTGGTGCCTTAGATGACACACACACACCCTGAATCACACCCAATTTATGAGCTCACACACACACACACACACGCTTCACTGAGTCACTAACGCACACATGCGATACACACATACAAATCTTTGTCTTAAAGTTTTTGGGGACCCATCATGGATTTGATACACCAACACTCATATGGCCATTTAAAAACAGGAGTCCTGCATTTTGGTCCCCGCAAAACTGCAGACCCTTCAGTTGCCACAAGTGTAGTAAAATAAGGCCACGCATACACACGGATCTATAAATGCATGCATGCACTTCAGCAAACCTGGTGCTTGTCTTCCCGTCGGCTATTCTGTTCTTGGATCATGGTTAAAACAATCCTATTAGCTAATTAAGGCAAAACTGGTTAATAAAGCAGGCCGAGGCTCCGAGGGACACGTCTCAGTGGATTCAGCCACAAAGGTGCAAACAATGGGCGATTCACTGATTTGTCAGGAGGATTACACGAGCCGTCATGTTATTTTTGAGGAGGGAGGCGGCTGCAGCATTGAAGGCACGACTCTTCACACGTCAGATGAAGCACTTTGATATTTTCGTCAACGTTCTCAAAATACCGAATCAAGAAGACAACTGCAGTGACTCTGAGCTGGTAGTGATTTGAAGTTCAAGGGAAAATCTTTCCCAAGGCACTTTACTATTGTTGGAGGAACTGTTGATTAGTCTAATCTTTTCTTCTCATAGTGGCCAAACAGCAGTTGTTTATTGACCATCTACACGGAAACAGAAAAGAAACATTCTTTGAGTTTCTGGTAGAAACTCTCATCTTGTCGGCCACGTTGGTTTAAGCTCACTCTGATTTTGACCTTTGATTTCGACAGAGAATATGGAGGAATGTACTTAAAAAGGTTGAACTCTTATCCTGAAAAACTCTCCTCCTGGTCCAAAACACTTATTCTCCGGTTGTCAATCAAAAGATATTCTGAACAACTTGCACAGAGAAGTTGAGGCTCAGCTGACTGAACCGCTCTCTTATTCATACATCTAATCTATTATCGACATGGAGAACAAATGATAATGACACAGTTTCCTCATTAAACGGTACACAACCCGGAAAATATACATCCTCAATTCCCCACAACCTGGAGAGGGGCGATCAAAATGTTCTCAGGCTGGAACGTCACGCACCTTTCAGTGCTTCTCATTCAGAAGACAAACAGAAAATAGGGTATGAATGAAAGTAGCTGCCGCTTCTTGCAGAGAAGAAGAAGAAGACGGAGCTGCTGCGATGTGATATCCCACTGACATGAGTGATTTACATGTGGGTCATGTTATGCATGATTTATGCAAAATTAACAGCTATTATGAGTAAGGGCCTTCTTGTCTAACCTGGGACAGGCTGCGGTGTGTTGCATTGTGTTATTGTGTGTGTGTGTGTGTGTGTGTGTGTGTGTGAGCGTGAGGGAAAAATAATGACGGATATACAAAAAGGAGGAGACAGGGAACATTTTTAGTTGTGTCGAAATATTTTGAGCGTGCATGGATGTGTGTGTCTGTGTCTGTATTTGTGTACATATTTGTGCATATGTGTGTGTGTGTGTGTGTGTGTGTGTGTGTGTGAGGCCTGTCAGCCTGCAGCAGGGACTCAGATCGCAGCGGAGAGAGCTGCACTGACAGAGAACAGAGATGTAATTAACCCTACGGGATGCCCACCCTCCTCCCCCCAACACACACACACACACACTTTGGCCTCCCTCAATTTTCAAATTCCTTGTCACCCATATGCTCGCTCTCCTCCCTCCTCCACTTTTTCGTTCCTTGCTCTCTCTCTCATCTTCCCCTCCTGTTTCTTTCTGACTCACCTTCTCTCATCTCTCTGACTCTTTCTTCTTTCCATCTTCTCTCCCTCTCTCCTTATGTCTTCCAAAAGTTTTTTCCCCATCACTTTCACTTCCCTTTTTGCTTTTCCCCCTCCGTCTGTCTCAGCCTCCACCATCCTCTTCCTCCTTTGCTTTCTTCTCTTTGTCTTTACCTCTCTGCATCATTAGCCTGAGGGATGATGTTAGGTATATCCTCTCTTCCTCTCTACAAAATATACCCAGTGGTACAATGAACAGAGCTTCACAATTACAGCCTCAGTGTCCAAACATATTATTCTTAATAGCTTCTATGCTTTTTTTTGCATCACTCTGTTTCATAAAACATCTATACGAGTATCATCCAACTAGCTCTTTATTTATTCAACCCAACTTTTCAAAATAAAGCACACAGACCATCCTTCAGTATTATACATTTCTACGTGTTCCATAATACATGAGGTGAAGCTCTATATACCACCATCTAGGAAATATTGTATGAACTGAGGGTGAAAAGTGAGCCTGCGTTGGGAAAATAGTTTTGAATAAAGAGAGAGTTAAATATTTAAATTCACCAGACTTAAATGATCGTTTGGTCATAAAACAACTCGGTTAGTGAAAGATCATGAGATACTACAAACGTACTTTCAGTTACTTGTCAGAATTAAGTAATGGTCATAATAAAATAAAAATAAAAAATAAAATAAAAAAAATCAACATCGACCGTCTGGAAAAAACAGGAACATCAGCAGCCTCATCAGTCAGCAATGTTTTATCCACTCGGACTTCTGGCTCAGATATTTGAGGCTTTGCTCCAGACACCTCTCAGAAAACTTCTAACACTAGTTAACCCCAAACGGTTACAGTCTCAAGCGAAGGAGCAGCTTCTTTCCTGGAGTTTTCTGGGTTACTATCCCATGTGTTTCTGTGTGACACCAGTTTATGTTGCCCCCCCCCCCCATCAAAGCCTCCTCAGTCAGTCCTATCGAGAAGCTTTCACCGAGCATTTCGCAAGCGTTTGATCTTCTGGGGAAAAAATAGAAGAGAATATGGCAGGTGAAAGTGCAGCTGACAGGAATCTACACACTGGTATTAAAGGTAACAATCAGCTTTTCACTCTACTCATGTTCTGGGCAAAACATCATGAAACAGCTAAGTCAATCTAATCTTCTCTCTCATGGTGGAATTCAAGTTACTGTGAAAGGAACTTGGGACATATCTCTGCAACACATAAGAAAAATAAATAAAATTAACTGCTTCGACTTCAAAGTGGGATGCTTTGTCAACTTGTTAGATGTGGTCACTGCATGGACTGAAGAATGTGTCTGCTGTCTGAGCTGAAGACCTCTAATATGGCTGTCAGAGGCCAAATACAATTTCCGGCAAGCAAACCGTCCTCGTGGAGAAATGAAAGGGCAATTTGTGAGGCCTGTAACCCTAAACTTCAGTCCTCCGCAGCCTGAAGCCTTCATCCTCCAAACCCCCACCCCTAAAAAAAGTGCCACGCTGACCCTCTCCATGTATTCATGTCCCGGCTCTGCCTCCGGGCTACGGCTCGCTCCCATTTCGAAAACCCCACACCAATCTCTGCCAGGAGAGCACATGCCGCTGCGTCTGTGTGCGAGTGTGAGCATTGTCTGTGTTTACACGCATGCCTGCATGCATATCTGTCATTGCTGTGCCGTGTGCATATATTTGCCATTTTTGAAAAGGCAGCAAAGGGCACAGTGTGGATGGGAGGGTTAAAAAAAAAAAAAGGGTGTTTGCATGAGAGAGGGAGAGTGAAAGTGTGCGTCTGTGAAAGTGTGTTCCTGTGTGTGCATGGAAGAGTGAGTGAGTGAGTGAGTGGGAGGAAGGGAGCAGGAGAGAACCACAGAAAAATAAAAGATGGAGGTGAAAGAGGAGAAACGGTGGAGCTGGAGAGACACAGAAAGAGCGGTATCAAGCGAAAACGCTCGTGACATTTTGGAGCTGACTGATGTACTTAGACAGTTGATGTGAAAACACATTAAAATCATCCGAACACAATTATCCCCAACGCTGCAGAAAAAAAGTTTTCACATCTGCTCCAAGTGGTTGGTAAAGCATTTTCTGATTAAATACTGCTTCAGGTTCTTTCTCATCTTCCAAGTGGTCAGAAGTGGCTTTAGACTTCCTGAACTTAATAACATCTACCACCCACGACCACGCTGATGCTTCCAGGCTTCGTTGCTTTTGAACCATTAGTCGTTTCTGCTCTGGAGTGCACTCCTTTGGCTCTGTCTTTGGATTTAAACATGAAATATAACATTGTTATCGTGCCTCTTTGTCATATTTTTTAATGGGGAGAGAAAAAAAAACCCCCCATAAGGTTCCCGTTTGTAAATGACTTCACTTTATTTTACACAAACAGCAGGATGGTGCACAAAACGCAGCTCTGTCACTAATTTAAATGGGTCGACTCATTTAGGAGAAAAATATTGAATGTGCTTCGAACAGCAGTGAGACTTGCAAACTTTCCCAGGAGATGACTTTGTAGCGTGAACGTTGCGTCTTTACAGAAGCTATTTGTAGGTTTTTCTCTACTAATGTGAAAAACAAGAGTTTATAATATCTCCTCAAAGCAATGTGACATTTTCAGGGCAGATTTGAAGCCTAAGCTGCTATCAGACAGTAAGATGGGCTTAAGTTAGCAGGCTAACTTAAGTTTAAGAAAATGACGACATCAGCTATGTAGAAATAACAAAATTCCTCCATCTTCACAAAGAATAAGAATGAAATGTTTTCAGATCTGGTAAAATATCAGATTTGTGGCTCTGTAGCTCACATCTTTCCTCTTCACCTTTCTTCTGTCGTTCAGGACTCACAAATCTCGCTGCGATTTATGAGCGACATTCACATGTGAAACGTGACGCCGCCACAATCCGAGGTCTGCACGCAAGCTGCTCCCATAAATCACTTTTGTTAAAGCAGCCTCTCACTGTCGAACAGGTATCTGAATGATACATCTCTGTCAGCGCAGCTCCCTGCGTGTTTTTAATGCGCGGGCTGTTTTCGGTCTGAACGCTCGCTGATAGATGAGGAAAAAATGCAAGCAAGAGAAATGTGTCAGCATGAAAGAGTGTCACCCAATGACAGCAAAGAAAATAGACATGAATTATAGAAAGGGTTGGATACTCTGCGTGTGCATGCAAACTGATTAATGCTTTGTTGCATCCTGTTGGATTATCTTATTAATTGGCCCTTTAGCCGTATTTCTCAGTCATGTTTCACTGAGCGGGTTGAACAGGAAGGGAGGCACATGCAACATACCAAAGCACACTCACTCAAAGTTACCGCAAAAAAGTCTCAGTTTTCCATCACATCACAGAGTCACGTGTCTCTGCTGTCGTTTAAAAACAAAGGTCAGATTACTGCGGCCCGTTTCTGATAGGCCGTGACGTGCGACCGCATCATGCTGGGATGATGCGTTTACGGCTGTCTTATTTATTTTGATGGTTTGGAAATATTGTTCCTGTTACATTTATGTCCTCCAAAGCAGACGGCATTAAAATGACAGAGAAGAACCCAAAAGCAGGCCGGGAGAGACGGAGAAGGACGGAGCGTGACAGACACAGAGGGACAGATGTACAGATCCTAACTTTGTCACCG
The DNA here is from genome assembly GCA_034769265.1 of Remorina albescens. Classification (NCBI taxonomy): domain Eukaryota; kingdom Metazoa; phylum Chordata; class Actinopteri; order Carangiformes; family Echeneidae; genus Remorina; species Remorina albescens. The sequence continues at coordinate 3,559,039 of CM068478.1, read as the reverse complement.
TTGTGTCCCGGCTCACTTGGTGTTTGCTGTAAACAGTAGCTCTGTGATTTCCCAGTGTTCCCCTCTCCACCAAACACAGTTTTTATTTCGCCTCACAAACACTTCCAGCAGAACAGAGGAGCAGCATGACGCCAACCGCAGAGGAGCGGTTATTGGAAATCACACACACAAACACGCACACAAACATTTACACACTTACAAGCTCATCCAGAGGCAATTAGCAATGTGTAGATGCAGAAACACACAGTCTCTCACACACAAAGAGGATACATTTCATAAAGCTATGCAGACAAATTGTGTGCACACACACTCAACGCACAACGACACACATGTCACTCACACAAGCAAACGTATTAAATTCCAGCCCCGAAATCAAACCAACACAGAGGGAAATGAGCCTGCAATTTATTTCCTGAAGACATAAAAACACACGATTGATTTAATTATTTACGAGAAAATTAATTTGGGGATTAACATTTCTGGGTCACAAAAATCTAATGCTATTGCTCCCCCTCTATTTCTCTCCCAGTGACTCTGAGACAGCACGACAGCAGAGGATCAATCCACCTTTTATGGACGGAGACGGCGACCTCTGTTCTGTCAAAAACCAACCAGTTCACTCGGGGAGAAGCTTTTATCGCCAACGGGAATGATGACCGGAGCCACAAAAATAACAGACCAGAGTTAGTAACTCCATTCTTACATCCTTAATCGGTTTGCAGAATAAATCAACGCAGCATCCTCCCTCGTTGGGTTTCACTGACAAAACAAAAGTTTGTATGCTGTTATGATGCATGTATGAGATAAACATTAGGCCCTGATGTAAAGCTAATTAATTTACCCCAACACACACACACACACATATATATATATATATAGATTCAAGATGCTGCTTCAGTCACATAACTTTAAAGAGCGTGTGGTCGGTTCATCACTGTGCTGCAACCAACCTGATTATAGACTTCAAACAACTGACTGTGTTAGTTTGACTGATTTCCGGAAAAAAAAAAAAAAGAGGAGAGAAACACAAACGCAGTGCACACGCTCCCAGGCACACACACACACACACACACACAGACACACACAGCAATCCCTCCCCTCTCTTCCTATCTGCTTCTCCCTGCAGCTCTCTCTCAGTCTCTCTAATTGACTTCTGCTTTCTTACATTTCATTTCATCTCTTATTTCAGTTTTATTTCCCCCCTTATTTTATGACGCTCTCCGTCTTCAATTATTCATCCCTCTCTCTCTTTCTCTGTCTGATTTCTCTCCATCTGGTCTTGGTGATGTTTAATTCACCTCTTCATTTGGAGGAAGAGGGGGCCGCAGCTACTGCTGTGCTCTGTTAATTGGTTTTTAAGAGCAGTAAGTACACACGTGTATGCGCACACACACACACACACACACACACACACACACACACACGCGCGTGCGCGCTCCAACACACAAATGAACACACACACACTAACACACACCCCTCCCTCTGCTGTTCGAGCACACTGTACATGTCTGCCAGCATTAACATCACCAAATGAGCACAAAGTGAAAAAGCATGTGAGAAGAAGAAGAGGGCCAGTGTGTGTGTTTGTGTGTGTGTGTGTGTGTGTGTGTGTGTGTGTGTGTGTGTGTGGGTGTGTGTTTGTGTGCCTATGTGTGTATCCAACAGTGGACATCCAAATCATTATACACTAAACAACAGTGTACCAGTAAAACCATGAGGGGACGTTTTAACTCACAGTTTTCCATAACATAACCCCATTAATTCCAAGTCTGTGAACCACGCCTACAGCAGGACTGGGTTTGATGGTTCAGGTAACGACATTGAGAGGGAATTGGACCAGATGCCTCTCCACGCCATCAAGTCCCCTTTTCTCTGAATGCTTTTTTTGTCTTTTGGATTTGAGCCTCTCAAGGATCGCACGAACTCCAACACCATGAGATATTTGGTCAGACAAGACACACTTATCTCCTAAAGCCTTTAAATGTTTACTCTGGAAGTTGCACTTGGAAATTCACAGCAGATCCTGAGGATCACAACTAAGTCCTCAAAACTTCTGACTAGTCATCTTAATCCTTTTTCTATTAGAACAGAGACACCTGAGCTTTATATATTTTCTAGATTTACAACTTTTGCTGGTGGACGTTGTTGGTTTTCGCAATTCGATGAACTTAAGAGGCCTCAAAGCCCAAAGCCACCAAACACTGTTTATTATAGTCTTATCTCTGGCTCAGGGACTTGTAAAAAAAGAATTGTCTGAGGATCAAACCCACAAACTCGAGACCTCTGAATGGTCCTGTCACTCCAATGTCTTTCAACTAGGCCAAAGGACAGAGTCAAAAGCTCGAAACCAAAAAGAAGAGACGTGAAAGTCGTCCACTAAACAGCTCAGCTTGTTCTGAGGTTTGATTTTCCTGAGGCCCGGTGAACACCTGAAGTCCGACACCCCAAGCGTGGACTCAAAGGCCATAAGTAATCCAACTTGTAGGTTATAAATTTTGAAGCAGAGATTTCGAGCTTCAGTTAACTTGGTGAATTCTGATTTCTGACTTCCAAAGAGCAGACTCGAAAGGCAAACGAAACACTTCTATAATGGTCCTTACCAAAACGCTAAAAGGGTCAAAAGGTGCTGCAGGTCAAGAGTACAATCACCGCGATGCTCACTAGAAGATGAAATGCCTGTAATTCACACTGCAGCTGAACTACTTATGGCTAAAAATGACATCTTTTCATGTTTTTTTCTACAGAGCTCTGCAGTTTGGTGACTCTAAACTGCAATGGTACATGATTATTTCCAAGATATTTGACAAGTCAAGAGGTTTTAATGACAAAAACCTTTCAGTCAAAAATGACCCACTTTGGAAAGACATCAAGAAGGACTGTGTCTGCGGTGACCTCTTCAGGCTATGCAGTTCGCAGGTTGATGGATATGATCGCCAGCCCGGGTCGTCTCTGCTCTGGACAATTCAATTCTGAGGAAAATTACAGCGCTCCACCAACTAAATTTGATTCAGTTAAGTTAAGTTTATCAAAATGTCAACAGGGAGAAGTATTATATTTTGATAAACTACGAATGGGAGCTGAAGCTCCATTTGGGTGCAGACACACTCGCTGGCGAACGCAGAGCCTTGACACATTATCACAAATGTTTTGGCTGACGGTCACTTTTTTTTTTTTTAATGCAGATTCAGGAGATGCAGAGAAGCATTAGCATTCATCTGATCACAGAGAACTCCAGCATTCACTTTTCTTTTAGCTTTGGTTTGGTCTCCAACTCAACCAAAGGTGGGTTTGTCAGAGCTTTTATTGCTGAGGACATCCGCCTACTGCTGCTCCATGTTAAGAATACTGAGTGAAGCAGGCACATTTTACAAATGAGCTGGAAAACAAAGGCGAAAGACTTTGATAAAGGCCAGAGAGTCTTTAAGTTTAGTAATACGGATTACAGTATTTGATTCAAAAACATAAGCATCAATGAGAAGAGCTAATCTTGATTTAAAATGTATGTATTGGATGTCTTTAAATGAATCCCAAGATGTTCCACACATCCAGGTTTTTTAAGTATATATGATATTGAGAAACATAAGAAAGAGCAGATGAGAAGCACATCTGCTTTCTCCATTTCACGTTTCAAGGCCACCATAAAAACTACTGTGTTTCTTTGAATATTTCACCACAAGTGAAAAACGATGCACCGGAGTGAGAAGAATGAGAATATTTCTGTGGTGCGGTGGAATAATGTGGAAAAATGTTCAACTGAGTTCCTGTAGAGGGGAATTTAAGACAGCTCACTGTGTCAAGGTGAAGGAACTCAAAACAGATAAGTGCTTCGAGTGTGTGAGCAAGTGAGTGACTCCTAAGTAAATGACTGCCAATATCTCCTGTGTGTGTGTGTGTGTGTGTGTGTGTGTGTACGTGCACTCTGCATTCCCAGACAACATTGCAGCCACATCATTAGCCACATCCTCTGACTCCAACCTGGACGTCGGATCAGAGGAATGGAACTAAGTCTGGAGCAGATTAGTCATTATCCAAATAACGACCTTGCTCGGCAATGGTTGCACGATTTCCCCTTCAATAAGAATCGGTGATGTGAGCTCCACTGAGGCAGAGGAGATGAGATTCTTCTGTGAAGTGAAACAGTGGAGAGAAATAACCTCTCCAAATCCCTGTGAACAACACACACACACACACACACACACACACACACACACAAAGCCCCCCCACTCATCTCCAAACAGGGATGAGGGTACGTCCATCCTACGAAAAAAAAAAAAGCAGAGTTGAAGGTAAAATCTGATCAAATTAAATGTTCCTGCGGTTTCATCTAATTGTTAATAAGTTACAGTGAATTTTCATGCAGTTACTGCAGTAATGCAGCACGAACACGAGCTGGGCTGCCTTCCAAGAACTGAAAAAAAAACAAAACAAAAAAAAAAAACCAACAACCAAAAACTAATGTAAATGTCAAGTTTTATGCCCACTCGAGGTAAAAAAGAAAGGTCTGCAGGTTAAGAAATGCTCTGCGAGCGGTTGTGTGTTAACCGTGACCTTCCTACATGTTGTTTCCCTCCTCATAAGTAGAAAGCTCCAGTGTTGATGTAGTCGCTGACTTACGGCATGCAAAGTGCGTTCCTTGATTTCCATCTTGAAATGAGAGCACAAAATATCACTTACACTATCTGACACGAAAGCACGATAAGAACTTGGCAAATAGAAATCAGTTCTTTAGAGTCTGTGTGGAAATTCAATTTATTTTTCCTCAACGCTGCCGATAGAAACACACCTAATTTGCATTTTATTTTCCTCTCTGTATTTCCTCACTTAAAATTCCTTTCCCCTTCCCACGGCGGCCGCCTGACGCTCCTACACTTCCTAATGCGCAGATATAATAGAGCTGCATCGGGTGTGAAAGCTTGCCAAAGCCATGCGTTGGATGCCCCAACCCCCCCACCCTTTTTTTTTTTTGTCAAAACTTCACAGCCCAGCACCATTCAACATTCACCATTTCTTTTCCTCTGATGTAAGTGCTAGATACCTCAGCTAATACACACTTTGAAGAGCCGATATCGCTACCGCAAAGACTGTAAAATATGAAAAAAGGCCTTTCAGGTCCGTATGCGCTAATTTGGACTCGCACTGTCACATACTGTATGTTTAAGATCCAGCATGTGGAAGGATAGTTTAGGGACTCTCTGTATTCCCTGCCTGATGCTTAATTCAAGAGTTAGAGCCTATCAGTCATCCCTGTTTTAAACATTACAGGAAGTTGAACTTATAATATCAATGCAGCAGGCAGAGACACACAAAGAGAGATTAGAACATTTAACTATTTCTTTTTTTTTTTTAACTATTTTTATTTTTATTACTGCGATGGCATCCATGATCTTTGTTACCTAGAGCTCACTTCCCTGCATTTCCCAGAGATCATCTGTATCATTGTGACTAAGAAGCACGCTTCTATCAGGGGACTCCTGAGTTTTTTTTTCTGCTTGTCTAGAGGGGAGTCAGACTCGGTTCGCCCTGATAATTAGGCTGAATTAAGTCTGTCTTTGGGAAAACACATTTTTAAAAGTGATCTCAGTGAAAACTGCTGCCAGGGCAGAATTAAGGTAATAGGTTGGATCAAGGCTCTAAGTGGAAACTGTCTTTCTCTTACTCTCCCTCTCCATCACAGCAGCTCCGGCGAGGAAAAGCACAGCTGAGGCCTCTCAAAGCAAAGACGCAGACAGGATGACAGAGCGCAAACTGCTGCAGATTTCCTGCAGATGGAGTTTTATTTTCTGTTGATGATGTTGACTTTTCAGTAGCTGGGATTTCTGTTATTTCCTTTTCTTTCTTTTTTTTTTGGCTTTCATGGCTCACACTGACTGTATAGAAACTAAAAAGTACTCAATTTTTTTCTGATGAGTTAAGGTGGAAAATCCGCCATGACTTCTGCGATGTGTATCAACTGTATCTGAGTTTTGGTCCGCACAGCTGTCCAAAACAGAACAGACCAGATCCAGAGGAGCTAAACCTGCTGCTGCTTTTGTGACGTGGACCATGTTTAAAACAGACCCGTCCAAAACACACGCGTGTCTTTGACTCTTGATGACTTCTAAAGACATTTCTTTGTCTTTTGCAGGAGCATTTGAAATCGGACTGTCCTCGCTGACTTAGTGGGACATATACGCAGTCTTAAAATGCCGACTCTGAGGGACGTGACCCCTGAACTGACGAGTTAGGACCTCTGCGCCAGCATCCAGCAAATATTCTGTATATTTCCCTCTAAAGTATTTCTGCCTCGGCTTCAAAATCCAGATCAAATGGCTGGTGCTTGAGCTTTTCTTCTTTTCATCGAAAACAAACAAGCAAACAGAAAATGCATCGTTTCCTCCACTGCAGATGATTTCCCTGACAAATACTGAGAGTTCAGAGCAGCAAACAGAACGGCTCATGAATCACCGCTGTCGAGGCTCACTGGAGGCGAAGCTGACTTTTACAGTGACCACGCAAATGATTTGTGTCATCACTTTGACCGAATCCACGCAAGGTTGGTCACAAGGTGTCTAACGGAGGATCTGGAAACGCAAAGGGACAAACACAGCGAGTGACTGTCTGTCGGCCTGTCTGTCTTTTTGTCGATCTCTCTGCTGTCTGTTTCCATTTGTGTCCAGCCATGGATCACTGCGTCTCTCTCTGTCTTTCCCTTTTCCTCCGTCACTCTCTCTCCTGCTCATCCTTTTTTCAGACTGTAGGCGTGTCTCTCGGTCTCTGTCAATCACTCTGTGCTGCTCTGTGTGTGTGTGTGTGTGTGTTAGATTTTTTTAAAAACTCATCTCCCACCGTCTTCATCTCTCTATCTCTGCGCCCTCTCCGGCTTACGTCTCCTCTCTCTTATCTCTCCCCATCTCACTGTCACTCTGTCTGTTTCGATCTGTGTGTTTATCTGTTTATCCTGATCTGTTTTGGCTCGTTTTTTTTCCTCTTTGAGATTTTGTCGCTGGGTTTCACACACAAACACACACACACACACACACACACACACACATCAGCCTGCCTTCCTCCTCTGGGCTCCTTAGGGGAAATGTAAGTGGGACAAGGGGGAGAAAACAAACAGATCAAACTTCAATCTAGGCTTTTCACTCTTTCCTCCTCCTTCTATGAACCCTCGAACCCCTGACACACATACACACACATATATCCATCCACCAACACTCCGCCCAATCTTTTCTCTCCCTCGTCTTCCTCGATACACAATCTCTCCTGTGCCCAGACCTGGCAGCCTGTTTGGCACGGTTGGCTTGTATCAGACACACATATTGGCCTCTTTACAGTGAAATATTTAAAATGAAACATGAATTATATAAAAAGACATTGATTGTATATTTGCTGTGTGAATAAAACATGGCCACCCCGGGTTTCTTTCCCCGACTAACTTTAATTCGGTTCAGTTCTGTACTTTTATAATATAAAAATATAATCACAATAATGACAGTAACAAAAAACAAATCTTTTTTTATGACAGTAATAATGTACAGTCTCTCTCTCTCTCTCTCTCTCTCAGCTCTCACCTTCCCACCAACCATCCAGGCCTTTGGGTCTGTTCACACGTTCACACAATGCTGACCTCACTCCATGTTGCTCTCTCTCTGTCTCTCACTTCATTTTTTCTTTCTACCAACTCACTCCCTCCATATTATCACTGTCAGGTGGAAGGACTGTTTTTTGTATTGTGCTAAAATAAATGACTAGTTATTTTTGCGTTAGGGTTTGGTGATCCCATTAAAAGGCATGCAGGTCCATAAAGAAATAGCTTTTCCTCAGTTTGGTGTTGAAGAACCGGACAGAAAAACAACACCTTTGGGGTAAACCTGAAAGTGGCTCCACTGCGGCGCCCCCAACTCACTAATGCTCTTCAGGCCAAACTGCGGCAAATCTCTGCAGCCATGTTTTGGCAAACCTGCAGAAATCCTGATTGGAGACCTGAAAGAGTCTCACAATGGCGACAAGGAAGAAGTTTGAGGGTCCACACATACACATCAGGACTTCTTTGACACAGCTATGCATCAGATCTTGCAGTTTTGTTTCTGTATCACAAACTCAAGCTTACTGTTGTATTTTATGACCCACTCTGGCCTTACACACCGAACTGCACAAACAAAAACTCAAACGACCCCAGAAAACTCTTTCTCTCTTTCCCTTCAAGTCTTTTTCTCTCATTTCGTCTGCCTCCTTGCCTCGGTCTCTTTTTTCAATATCTCTCTGAACTACTCCTCTTTTTCTATGTTTTCCTTGCCTTTCTCTGCCTCCCTTCCTCCCTCATTTCCCTGGTACAGTTTTAATTAGCTGGTAGCCTGAGGTCAACCTCTGCTCCTCCGCAATAGCGTGCCTGCCTGCGCGCACACACACACACACACACTTTACCATGTGTGTGCCTGTGTGTTATGACAAGCAAAATTGATTCTCCATACTCTATAGATACATGCACCGAGTCCTGCTTTAATGTTCAGAGTGGAGGAGTTTGATCTCCCATGATGCACAGCAGGACCATGACATTAAGTATGGTGTTTTTGTAGAGTGGCAGCGAGTCATATTTGTGTGTATAGGTGAGGTTAGATTTGTGGATGTGTATATTGTGTGTTTGAAATGCGGGCGTGTGTGCACACATATGTATAACTCCTTGTATGATGTGTGTGTGTGTGTGTGTGTGTGTAGACTGCAGCCCCCTGGAGGTCCTTGTGACATGCGACATTAGCAGTGACACAGAAAAGATGCATCAGTTCCATTTCTTTTTGTACGCACACATGCACAACGGACACAAACACTCAATCACATCACCACCTCCTCAAAAAAAAAAAAAAAAACTAAACCTTGACTTCTCTTCCAATTTAATAAATTTTTCATTTGTGTTTTTTACTCTAAAGTCATCAGTGAGAAAATCTTGTTTTTGTGACCGACTGCTGCAGAGAGGAGGGAAATGAAAGTGATGTCTGTGGAGTTGGACCGGGGGACTCGCTTTTTAAAGGCGGCTCTTTGCTCCCACATGCAGAGCCATGGGACAAGTGTGTGTATGTGCATTTTGCACATGTATATATTGTGGCATTCTGAGTGCGTCTGCCTCTTTATCTTTGTGTATTCATATGGCATTTCTTGTTTTTTTTTTTTGGTCTGCACACCGACGCTGTACATGTTTGTGTCTGCATATGTGAAAAAGCCTCTCAGTGTGTTTGCATGGCTCTGTGTGTTCAAGTGTGTTTGTGAATATGTGTATGTGTGTTTGTGTGTGCGCGTGTGTGTGTGTCTGAGAGGGAGAGACAGAGCAGAAGGTTTTTCATTAGACAAAGCATGAAGGAGGTGGAGGATGATGAGGAGGACGCTTGAGGGAGGATATCCCAGTCACAGGACTATCAGCAGGCAAGCAGCACCTCAGACCATCCACACACACATTTATATATACACACATATACACACAGCGCAGATGACAAAACAGCAGTGCTTAAAAATGAGCTCTGCAGGAGAATGTGTGTCCAACTGAGACAAAGAAAACAAGTATAAATGGTCTATATTAGTCACCAAATCTCATGGTTGGGAATGTAATTTACCTTAATGAGCTGTTGTTTCGTTAAACGTTAGTTTGAATTAAAAATATCTCATTGTTCACACGCTTCCGTCAGAGTTATCATTAGTGTCTGAAAAGCTGCACGAGGCAGTCGGCCTGGTCACGATGTAGAACTACACAAGCTAAAGTCTGTAAAAGCGAAAGCAAGTACGGTGCTGTAGTTATATCGCTGTTTAACTACCGATGCATGAAAGGTCCACTGTCAAGCATTGTTTTAATGAGCTAGCCTTAAACTAGTTTGAATCTAATAGTCTAACCGTGTGAACATGCATAATGCAGCAAGGCATGTCATAGCTTAGCGGTGGAAACGTGCCTTCAATAGTTACGCAAAAAAAGGCGAAGAAGAAGGCGACAAAAAAATCTTGATGTAAACTGCACATTTTACAACACTGAGACAAACGTGCATTTATTTTTTCATTTTTTATTTTTTCAGGGAAATGTATTCTGCTCTTTTGTGGATGACAGAAAAACACACAGGGTGTTGTGATGTGTGAAACAGTTTGTTTACGTTGGGAAATTGCACATTCAATGTGTAATTCAATGTAGGAGATGGTTCAGGTGGCTCTGATGGTTTGTTTTTCTAGCAATGAATCAGATTTTAGGAGATTCACATACGGCATGTGTTGGATAAAATAACCTTAACGTCCACCACCACAAAGAGCAATGAACGCTGTTTTGACAAACTGATTTGTTAGTTTCTATTTCAACTGGGTTTTAAAAACACAACTAGTGTGTTGAGGCTTGATAAAGAATAACCTTAAGTTTTGCTACCCAACACTAAGATGTGAGCTTAGTGTTGTGTCACACTGATCGCTGCAGATTGACAGTAAGTGGGCTCACATGTGTTTCATCTCTTCATCTCACTCCACAGAAGATTTTTCTTCCCCCAACACTCAACAGAAAAGCCTGCTGCAGTGTTTACCCACAAACCCCTGCACATACAGTAAACTGCCGCACACACTTCTCTGTATCAAAGGCTAGCAGATATGAATCACAAATAGCTCCCTTCCTCTCGCGGCCTGAATGAATGTCACGCTTCAATCACGAACATCAGACTAAAAGAAAGTTTTGTTCTTTTTCTCGTTCCAGCAAAAACAAACAGCCGCAAAATCAACTGTTGGCGTCTTCTGGGGAGACAACAGCCAGATCTCTTCTTCTGTCATTTACCGTGTTACTTTCTCTGATCGCTTTGACAGTCTATTCGTGTGCGCCGCCTGGTCTTCATAGGAGTCATATGGAGCTAAATATTTCAACTCAGAAGTTATACAATACACAACATGAAGAAATATCACAATACTTCAAACAAAAGTCCTCCATGAGACAAAAAACAGGCCTCTCTCTCATTATGTGCCTCAACCACGTCCTGTATCTCTGAATAAAAAGAATCTTACTACCAGGATCACTGCGTGTCCGTGGCATTTGTTCAAGGCTTGTCCTGATCTCATACTGTCTCATCTTGGACCGAATCCTACAAGGAAATTGTTACCGGGCTTCAGCAATGAAGGGGGAAAAAAAGAAAAAAATACAAAAGACATCCACTTTCTCCTTTCCTCTCAAACAGGAACAGTTACGCTATGAAATGGGTTTTGTGAAAAACTGCATTTTGACTCAAGGTTACAACAGCAGCTGACACGATTAAATACATAAGGAGGTAACAAATCTGCAGTGTGAAGCAATGAAAGTGAAATGAACACGTGTGCTTTTAAGAAAAAGGATTTTTTTTTAATTGTCATGATGGCGTTCAGTCGTTTAGTAGGAATGAGAATAAGTTATTTTAGTAGCATTTCACTCATAAGCCTTTAATTCTCCACATGCTGCTGTGTTAAGAACGACTTTACTGACCTGCTGTGATAAAATTCGCAAACAAGCACTGAAGACTTTTCACAACCAAAAACATCTTTTGGCACACTTTCCCTCACAGTGATAACACAGGTTACGTTTTAATCCTGAACTTTAATGTGAAAGCAGGAAGAAAGAGTTAGTTAAGTCGGCCAAACATGAAAATCAGCGATCATAACTAGCGTGGCTTGTCTTTGGATAGAGGAATATAGCTCATCTCTACTTCCTGCTCACAGCTTCTGGATTCCTGAAATCTAAATCTGTCTTATATGAAGCCAAACACATCTACGTTAGAGAAATGTTAGAGTTCCTAATCGTACGTGGAACAAAATACCACCAGCCGTGTTTTGAGCTCAACTGCCAGACATCTCTGAGGTTATGCACTTCATTTTCTAAAGATTTGCTTAACTCAAAGGTTATGCAATTCAGCAGGGTCAGGGACCAGAGAAAATAGCCTGTCCTTACTTTAAATGCCGGAGAAGGCTTGTGCAGTCTCATTGTTCCCCTGGCCTTCCTCCGTCTGAGTCTGCTCCTCAACGAACGGGTGAATAATCCTGGTCAGGTTTGTGTTTAAATTCAAGCTTATTTTTTTGACAATGGTGTGTCATTGAGTAATTTTCCCCTCACAGTGTTGTTTGTCTCTTCCTGTTATTATTTACTTTCAATACATGAATAGATGTTTTTTTTTTTTTTTTTTTTAAATCATACAAAAAAACTCTGTATTAAACTAAACACAGATTACCAAATGAAAAGCTGTTTAAAACTAAAAAGAAGCATTTGGTGCATTAATGATGAATATGTTTGCGTCTTCTGATGGCAGCTGATGACTGATTAAACTACAGTGTCCAACACTGATTTTGGAGAACAGTGGAGCTTTGTGGCGCAGACGAATAAGAGATACGAAGCTTTTGGCAACACAGGCAGCACGTGTTGGTGGGATCGCGTCATTGTTGGTTTTGAAATCGCTTCACTGGAATCGTTTAGAGCGGCCTTATCTTCCTGGATCATCCTGCAGGAGTGTATTATCCTTCGATGAGAACGTTGGGTGGGCGTAATGTGAGGCTCAGCCTTTACAACTTGAGAACAAACAGAGAGGCCATCAGAATGTTAAGTGCCGCCTTGTCTAACATTAACTCCGTTTTCAGAGGTCAGGACCACAGTTGAGCACAGTGATGAATTGAGCACTTCATTCCTGGGTTTCTAAAGCCCCCGGCCTTCTATCTGGTCTAATCCTTGCCCCCCCCCCTCCCACCACCACCACCTCTACCTCTCCTCCTCCTCCATTTCCTGTATTTCTCTCTTATTTCTCTCATTTCCCTTCCTCCCCTTCCCTCTCTGTGGTTTTTCTCTGGCCACTTAATGGAATGCATGGCATTTCCTCCCCCCCCCCCCCCTTTGATGATTCTTCTCCTCCATCTCCTCTTCTCCCCATCTTTCTCTCCAGCCCCCGCCTTCTTCAGTAATGAAACGTAAACTTTGACATTTGTCAACTTGGTCTTCTTCCCATCAACAATTTGCAGTGTCCGGGGGCGGGGGGTTTACTGTAGCGTGGTGTCTCCAGGCTAAAGCGTCGCTCGGGGCGAGCCCTGACCTCTTCAACCCGCTCCCTCGCTCTTTAGTTTATTTGATCTCTCTCTCATTCTTCTGCGTTTCCGTTGGTTCCTTGATTGTGTCTCCTCTTTTCTTTCTGTCTTGTGTTTTCTTTGTGCTCGTTCTTTCTCTCCTTTACTTTTGTTGTACTTTGTCTCAGTCGTTCCCCTTCTGTGTTGCTTCATAATCTCCTTTTCTTTCTTCACCCACTCTCTCCTTCTGTCTCCGTTTAATTCAATTCTCTGCTGACTGTTAATCTGGTTTTTTCTCTCTCTCTCTTTTTTCCACCCTTATTCTCTTTCAGTCTCTCTTTCATTCTCCAAGTTCATTGATAAGGTCTTTTGCCGCCCCCCATGTTTCATATCCCAGTCCTCACAGCTTGAGTCAATAGAAGTTTCGTTGCTAATTCCACAGCTCTACATCAATACCCAAAGGCTCCAGTCTCCTCCATCACCCCCCGCCTGCCTACTTTGAATATTCAAATGCGTATAGTAATAAAGTGGTTTTTCTAAATGCATTAGCACGCAGAAAGGAGGGGGAATCAATCCAAAATGAGACTTCTGCTGGTTTGAAGGAAGTGACAAACACAAATGAAACAAAGAGGATGCATCATCAGGGTTGATAGTTTAGATTGCCTGTATTTTACTGACTAATGGACTAAAGATGATTGTTTTTTTTTTTTTTTTACATGCCGATCTAATGTTTGGTTGAGATGGAACAAAACTAGACCGGAGCGTACCGCTGAGAGCTTAATGAAGTGGTTTTCCACATGCATTAGAAAAATCAAAACTGATTGACAGCTAAACAGATAATGCCACTTTTAAAAGAAAGCTCGTTTTGTTGGTCTGAAAAAAACAAAAACAAAAAACAATCATATAAGTTTTAGGTTTTTGATACCAACATATATCACCGTAGCTGAAGAAATGCCCCCCCCCTCCCCTCCTTCTCTTTTGGCACACATTTTCTTTCACTCATTCTGTCCGTCTATTCATCCCTCGCTCTCCCCAGCAAATCCAAAAGTTGTGTCACCATAGCAACAGCTGCCGTCTGCAAAAATTACCTAAATCCCTCCCTTTTTTTTTTTTTTTTTTTTTTTTACTGAGTGTTCCCGATGACATTCAATGGATACTGTTTTGATGTGGGAACAAACAATTGAGTCAGGGGATGAGGAAAAAAAAAAAAAAACAAGGAGGGGAGACGTTCAGAGAATGACAGAGCGGAACAGCAGAGCAGATAGAGGAGAAGAGGGATTAGAGGTGGAAAAGCCTGGTGGCCAGACAGGCAGCCAGTCAGCCGGAGAGAAAGAGGGGAAAAAAAGAAAGAGTGAGGCCGAGAGCAAACACAGACAGACGAGGGCCGGGTAAGAGCCAGAGAGATAGGCAGACAGTCATGCAGATGCATAGGACACAAAACAAAAACAAACAAACAAAGAGTAAACAAAATGAGGCGAACCAAAGGCGCACAAGCACCCCGCGGCAGGCAGACAAACAGAGAGATGAAGAGACTGACCCAGTGAGAAGAGCAGCATGTGAAACAGGTAGCAGACAGAGATGAGACAGACATGTGTCGCCATGGTAACACCGAAACCAGTGACTAAAAGAGGGATGGAAAAGCGAGAGGCGTTGGTTGTTGGTGGTGGGGCGAGTTAAAGAGAGAGATATAGGAAGCATGCCGTCCCCATGGTAACACAAATGGAGGGATCCTGAGAGAGCGGGGAAGCGAGGCCCGACACACGTGTGCAAATACACACAAAACAACACAAAAGGCGCATTAAGAAAGTAGGAAACCTCGTTCTTCCCTTCCCATCCCATCCCGTCCCGTCTCCCCCACCTCCACTTCCCGTCCCCGTGGAGTGCTACAGCCCGATTTGAATCGCCGTGTTTACGGTGTATGATGTGTCTGCGAGAAGCGCGAGACCGATTCCATGTGGCCAATTAGTGCACCCAACACGCCATTTCTGATTCTCAGACTTCGCCAGTGAGCAGCAGCTCTTTATCCGCGTCGAAGAAGGCCATGTAGCGGTAGAGAAACCCTGATGGATGGTGTAAATTATTACAGCTTGCAGCATTATTCTCCGTTGGATGGCGTACAAGGCAATCTGTTGTCTTATCATGTGTGCGAGACAAGGCCAGTTTCCAGGATCTGGCCTGAGCCAATTCGGAAAAGACAATCACATTCAATTGAGATAAAGCCTCAGTGGAAATCATGGAGCTGGGAAAGTTCCCCAGAACGCTTATCAGACGCTAGTAATTACTCTTCAGCAAACACGCCAGCAGATTTGCAACTATTGTACCACTTAATCAGAGCATTGTGAAAGCAAAAAGGCTCGTGGCAGACTGTGACAAAAGCAGTCAAGTTGCTTGACCTGAATGTGCTGCTGACTTCAGTGGCTGGCATCGCCAGGAAAAAGAGTCACCAAACGCAGTATTTCAGATTTACACCCAGAGCTGGTAGCAGCAGCGGGGCCTCAATGAGCCCACTGTCACTGAACAGAACAGGGCGCAACATGAACAGCGCAGACAGCTAGAAGCAGCTAATGGCTAACCAGCTACTCCAGTTGGCACCTGCTGCTTTACAAAGCTCATCAAGAGCTGCTACAGCTGAGCTCACAGGATGGAAATGTCGCTTTTTTTGGTGCACAAACGCTCTTAGAACGGTTGCATTAAAAGGGAATTTGTCGCAAAAGTATTTTTTTTTTTTTTTTTCCATTTTATTTACAAAATGACTTCCCCCTTAACAAACTCCACCAGTGTTGAAATAGCTTAGATGCCTTTTCACAGACTGCTCCAGCAGGTACCATTGAAAATTCTCCCTTTCCCGGGCGCATTTACCATTGTGTTCGGTCATTAATGCACGCTCAACTCATAATTACTATATTTCTAACAGCACTTTGAGGCAGCATAATTGCAGTGTGTGGCAGATGGCTGTTGGCTAACTGGCTTGCATTTATGCCTAATGGCTATTTGCTATCGGTGTAAAACAGGCTAATGGTTCAGTGGCCAACAGCTATAGCTTAAAATAGACAGCTGTCCTGTGCGGGCTGAGCCAGAATTGAATTGACTATGTTCTCCTCATTATCTGTGGCGGCGAATTCAGTACACAATAATGGCCCATAAAGGCAAAAGAAGAGAATGATAAACATTTTTTTCCCCCCATTCTGAAGTCTGAGTGCAAACACAAAAAAAAAAGAGAAAGGTCAATTAATGCAGAAAAATTGTCCCCCACTCCCAGATGTCAGAAATTATCATGACCATTACTCCTGGAAAATAATTACCCTGACCAAGTTCAGCATAACAAATGTAAATCACTAATGATTGTATATATCATAACTGCACTTCAAAGCCAGACTGTGGCGATGTTTACGGGCAGTGTGCTTCAATAAAAAAACATTCATGCTGTTTTTGTCTTCAGTTTTGTCTTCCAACTCAACAGGGAAAACTGGGGGAGACGGAGAATGTATATCCCTTTTCAAACAAGGAGACTAATTACAGGGGATTAAGTAATTGTGTGGAGAATCGTCAGGAAATCTTCCACAAAAGCTTTTGTTCCAAACCCCGTTAATTTCACTCTGCTGCAGTGTATAACGAGCTAACTTTTTGTGAGCTCTTCAAAAGGGCAAAATCTACAAGATCTTTTTCTGTGCTGTTGAGAAAAATTCATGAAGGCATAGGCGCAGAGAGTTTCAGTGCAGAAAGGCTCAAATTCAATTCGGGGTGTAAGGTCGGGCTCCCGCACTCCAAATTTACAGAGGAGGCATTTCATGTAAAAAAAAAAAAAAAAAAAGGTCTGATAAAAGTGCACTGGCTTTCTAACAATTTAAAACATAATATTTCTCAGGCTGCTGGTGTGCTTTGACAGAACCCTTAAGCCTTCAGCGTGGTTCATGTTTCTGCAATGAATTGCCAAAAGTACAGCATGGGTGAAAGCTGATCGTATGACGCTGCCTACACGGCGGCCTCAGAAAGTCTAAAAAGTGGCAGTTAGTATCACATCAGTTGCGTCAAGGTTGAATAACAATACACTATCGATATCTGGGATACTTCAGTTTTCCCATATATGCAAAACGTCACAGTCCGCTCTTGGTCCCCCCCCCTCCCCTCATCAAGATCATCAGACTCAGCTGTGTCTAATCACCCAGCTTCTTCTGAAACACCTCCTCCTCCAGATTGTCCTTTTGCAGTATCCAAAGCTTTGCAGACTGATCTCTGGTCGTAGACCCCCCGCCTGTCGCTGACCTGTCCTCCTCGTCTCTGTCCTGGTCATCCGACCAACCTCCTGCCTTTGGACTTTGCATCAACCCGCTCCCTCTGTGCCTGCTGCCTGCTTGGGTTCCCTCTCCGGAGGCTCCTGTCATCTTTAGGACTTGTACTGTGCTCGCCGATTAGGGATCCTGATTATTATTTGTCTGGACTCTTGGACAGTGTTAATAAATATTTTAACTGTGCTTTGGTCCGACATCACACCTGTTACACAAAATGAGATACCTCCATATGTTCAGAATCAGACCGATAAACAAAATCGATTATTGTTCATCAAAATTGTTGCTGATTCTTTCTGGTACAGTGCGGAAATGCCGTTTGTGCTCCATACTAAAGTTTAAAATCCAAGCAGAGCTGAACAAAAAGATTGGTTTTTGGAGATTTTGCAGACGAACTTGGGTTGGTATCCCCCCCCCCCACACACACACACATACACACACACGACCCCTGTCAACTCCCATTTTGGATCACTGTGCAGCTTTGCTGGGAAACAGATCGAGGCCTCTGTGGTCAGAGCTGTCTGAACTCTGAGACTCCCAATCAGTCCTCTCTCTCTCTCTCTCTCTTCACGTCCCCCCCCTCAGCGTTTCTCATTGCTCACTCGCCCGCTCCTCACAGTGATGGGGGTCATGTGTGGTCAAGAGCTGAGGATGGACAATCAGGCAGGAGCCTTCCCCATCATTATCACTGCAAAGCCTCCATCCACCAGCTACAGTGCAGCCATATTACCCTTCTCATTCACTCTTTATCTCCTTTTTACAGAGCAGCACAGCAGTGTGATTTTTCTGTGCTGAGGAGTCCAGTTAAGGATTACCATTTCCTCAGCCCAATGAGGCTTTATTGTGTCGACGTTTTCAATAATTCTTTACTTTTTTTTCCCCTTGCTTCTTTATCTCAAACTTCCCCCAAGCATGTATCCATTCTGGCTGATGAGTAAACCGTCCCATGCCACAGGTTTTCTGCTCACTGGACTGCAGTGTCCACTTTTCTATTTTTATGCACGCTAACTAGATGTGATGACAGTTGTGAAGGCTTGTTAAAGTTTTTATGAGTCGATGCTCTGGGAAGGTAAGGAACATATTGTGGTGTTTACATTGAGAACATTTTCATTAACCTTTAATCAAAGCTATCCTTCCTGTGATTATGTTTGTAGTAAAAACTATTTAGTGAGATAAAAATATTAAAATGCCCCCCCCCCAAAAAAAAAAAAATTACAAAACTGGCCCAGAATCAGAACGATTATTATTTTAAACAGCCACTTCTTCACTCTGGTTTAGACAAAGTAGAAATTTTAACTTTTGCACAATAAAACAGATTTTTAGATTTGGCTTTTCTCACACAGTTCATGAAGGACTTTTACATCCTGAGGTCTGGGGGTCCAAAGCACCGGCCCAGCCCGTCAACTCTATAGAAGTGACTCAATACTTCTTTTTTTTTTTTTTTTTTTTTTTTAAGGAGTAATTCATTAAATTTTTAATTACTCTGCTCGACTCTGCCCAGATACCATATTATATATTAAAGTGCTTTAAATGTACTCTTTCTTAGCTTATCTTCACTTTTCATTTTCTTTCTATATATATATATATATATTTTTTTTTAAGTTTCTCTGAGTCCTTTTACTCCCCTTTCTTTCGTTGCTATGGTAACCCTCCCTCTCTCTCTCTCTCTCTCTCTCTCTCTCATGCACCCCGACTCCCCCCTCCTCTCTCTCTCTTTCTCTCTCACTCTATCTCTCTCTCTCTCGCTCGCTCACATCTCTAGCGGCTGGTTGGATGGTTGCTATAGAAACAGACTTATTTAAAAGAAGAGCAAAGAAATTATCTTTTTCTCTCGCTCTCCCCAACACACTTGCTTTTGCTCCTTTGCTTCCTCTCTTTATTTATTTTTTTTTATTTTTACTCGCCCCGTTTTGGCGTCTGAAGAGCAGACCTGCTCTTTTATTTTCCTTTTGGCTGGTCCTCACTTCTCCACACGCACACACACACACACACACACACACAATCCTTGACTAAACAGATGACTAAAGCTAATGGTTTTCCTCTGGGTACCAGATTCATGTCATTATATTGGACTTTTGGCCCCATAATGTCACAGAGTGAACACATTTCTGCCCTCATAATGTCACTAATACACCAGGCCCCTTTCAGACAAGTTGAGTTTTCACAGTCAGGTGTAAACAACATAATCACAACAACAACAACAATCCCTGTTTTGCATTTAGTTGCCTTAGTTTTGGGTTCCGTGTTTTAGGTCAGAATATCTGCTGTAAAAACAACCACGACTTTAAACCCTGCAAAGTGCACCGTGCCCAAAAAAAGTAAAGTCACACCGAACAAAAAAACAAAACAAAACACAGTGTAATCTCATTTCCAGAACAATGACGAATCCCACACTGACATAATCTCCACCTGTGATGGCGTAATTTCATTTACCGCCATGGGAATCAGAGACAAGTGGCGTGACGTCACCCCTCGCCACAAAGCACACACACTTACAGACTGACACACACCTCCTTCACTGCCACCGCTGAGAGCTGCTCACTTCATCTCCTGCACCCGAGCGTATCAGGCTTCACTGAGGGGGAGATAGTGTCGACCCCACCGCCATCACCACCTCACCCACATCTGCACCCGCCTTCCCCCTCTCCTCGCCTGATCGAGCCTCACCAAGCCGAGAGGAGCCAAGGGTGTTATCAGTCCCTGATGGTTATCGACTCACATTAAAACATAAGAGGGGAGAGAGGAGGAATCAGCAGTTAGATAGACAGAAGGAGGATGGAAACACAAACAGAGTGGGTGGCTTTCATCATCGGTAATCATGTTGTCCATCTCCATCGTTAAATCGCTGCTGCTTCTTTCATCACCATTTAAAATCCACCAAAGGAAAAGAAATAAAAGGGAAGGAAGGATATCTTGAGACTTGGTCGTGGTGCCCACGCAATAAAATCATTTGGTTACACAAGTTCAGTTTTTCGATAATGGAAACAAAGTTTGGAAAAGCCTCTGTGGTAAAGAGTGGAAGACGCTAAATTGTAAAATGAAGTGAAAGTGGAGCCAGTGGATACTGTAGGCTGCGAAATATTAGGAATATGATCATCATGCATTGGAATTTTGAAAGAGGGAGTATTAAATATTACAAACTTTTCCTTCAGCCAAAGCTTAAGTTTAAATTAGATATGCAGTCTTAATAGAATTTAGCAGCTGCCTTTTTATATGAGGATGAAGGGGATGACCTGAAATGAAATTCATCTCAAAATAAAGTGGTACCAAAAAGGTCTCCAACTGCAGACCCTTTTTATTCTGACCAGCCAAGTGAAATTAAGTTTTATCATTTATTTAGATGCGCATTTCACCTCCTTCCACTGGAGAAACTCGAGAAACATTTGGTGTACTCACATTCACAGAATGAAAATCACCGAGATACTGATGATCAAGCGTTTTTAACAATTAGCTGCCTAATTTTGTGAAATGTGACCATTAGTGATGAGGAGAGGATGCAGATACAGCTGGGTTTGAGCTAAAAACCGCACAAATACATGACAAACATCTTGTTTTCATTAACTGTCTTTCTATTGTTTTCTTCCCCAATTGCTACTTCGCTTGGCAAAGTGAAGGAAACTCTTTTAATGATGTTAAATGTAAACTAAGCTCATCGTATGGACGTAATCACTAAGTGATGCATTCACTTGATAATAATGAAAACAGCTATTAAACCAAGCTTTAAATATCCTTTAAATATGGACTGTATCTCACTAAATGATAAGATAAAACACCATCAGACACCGAAGCCTCTTGGTGTGTTTTGCTCTTATTTTTTGATTGATCACAGTGAAGAGGTGGAAGGAAAGATGGATGGAAAGAGAGAGAGGGGAAGATGAATATGAGTTGGTCCTTCATCAGATTTTTATTAGTGATGCTGAAGTTACACGGCTGCTGTCTTAGACACACACACGCACACACACAAACCCACCCAGGCAATCAGACATATAGTCCAGTCCACCTCCCAGACCAAACAACTGGCAAACTCTGAACTCAACAATCTGTCACTCAACTGATCACGCGCACAACTGGAGTAACTCTTTCATTGATCACATGCGACACAACACTTGGGGAGGTGTGGGGTAAATGCCTGTATATACACACACTGCTTTTATCCAACAGCATGCATAATCCACGGCAAAGACAAAAGACAAAACCTTCTGATAGTGATCTTGTAATGGATCAGATTGATTTAATTCACTGCGTCAGACGATTTCTCATTCTTATTCCTCAAGATGCCTCTGAATGGATTTTATGTGGGAGGCCCATTCAATTGTTCTCCCTCACCTCCACACATGAAGCTCTCAGACGCTGAGCGAGCGAGAGAAAACACAGGCAGACAAAGAAACAGAGAGCGAGGGAGAGAAAAGCAGAAGCATAAACTACCTCCACACTCGGCTTATTTGATCTCGCAGCCCTTTTCTGTTGACATTTTTCTTCATCTAAAAAGGAAACACTTTTTATGCTTTTGGTGCTTTTATGGTTGACGTCTGCATTTCTTTGAAAGCTTCTCCTTGGAGAGGGGGGCCAGTTTAGTTTCTCACTCACCCCCTCCACCTCAAAAAAAAAAAAAAAAAAAAAAAAAAGCTAAGGAGGGTTACTTCCAGCCTTTTATCACTTTTATTGAATACTCATGCAGTGAGAGGGACCCACTTTATTTATCCTTGGAGGGCTGAGGACTCTGACGGGGGCGGTGCTTTGTGCATTGCAGCGTGCTGCTTGGAACAGCGGTGAAATATGCTGGAAATGCCTGGAAAACTCCAGGACCTGCTCTCCCAGGAGAGCCCAATCTATAATAGGCCTGGCTGTTTCCCTCTGCTCCCTCGCTGCCACTCTCTCCACACATAAATCTCTGCTCCCCAGCTCTCCTCCTCCTCCTCCTCCTGTTAGCTCCCACTCTTCTGCATTTCACTCCTGCCCTCGTCCACACGACTGCGTCTCCCTCCATCTTTCATTTTTTCTCTGCTGCCTTCTCTCCCTCCACAGATCTCCTCTCATCTTCTATTTTCCTGTTCCCTCGCTCCTGATTTCTGCTCTCTTCCTCCGGGCCTCATCCTCTTTTCTTCCAACTCCATCTTCCGTCCATTCATTCCGTCCATCTATCCTCACTCCTCCAAATCCCCTCTCTTTCTTTCTCTTCTCTCCTTCTATTCATGTTTTCTCCTCCTCTGATCTTCTGCCCTCCTTCACCCCCCTTCCTCCTACCCAAATTTCTGCTGTGACCTCCTTCTCTCCCCTTCCGCCCTTTCCCATATTTTGCCGTTCACTCCTGCAAATAAATCTCAGCTTCCTACTCCATCTTCACTCTTCTGCTCTCCTCCTTTTAATTTTCTATCTCTCCTCCTGCACTCTTCTGACCCCGTCTTCACGCCAGCATCCTTCCTCTCCCCCGTTTCTTCTTCTGCCCCCTGTTCCTTGATATTTCACCCTCTGCCCTCCTGCTCTCACTTGAATTCCTCTCCTGGCCTTATCCTTTTGTCTTATTCTCTCCCGTCATGTACTCCTTCATTGTCTAGTTCCCCCTCCTCTTCCTGCTCCCCCAGTCCACAAGCCCTCCATTATTCAAGATGACAGATCAGCAAGATTGATGGGTGTCAGTCCTAATACCAGTCCCTGCTTTCTGCTAGGATCTGTTTACTTTTCAGTCTTCCACTCCTGCACGTTAAAACACACATCAGCCCTTGCAGAGAAGGTTTGGGGGGGGGGGGGGGGGGGGGGGTTCGCTGCTGTCGTTTTAGCAGATTACTAGATTATCGGGGCAGTGTGATGATTTAAGCGGCAGCTAATTGTGGCAGTTATTTTATTTATTTATTTTAATTGCTGTTCCTTGTCACCTCAGATAATGCCTCCTGAGCCACAAGGATATCAGATCTGTCAGGTACTGGAGGGCTTTGGGATAAGGCGCGCACACACACACACACACACACACACACACACACACACACACACACACACACACACACTTATCTGAACCACCCTTGTTGTTTGAACCTCCACTCTTAAACAAGGCATGTCATGTCATTCTTAATTTTCTTCACTTGAGAGTACAAAGCATTTTATTCAAGTGGATTTATTTTATTTTTTTTAACCACCCAATTAGAGCGACGCAGTCAGTCAACCTTTTATATTTGCTTTTATGGCACAATCAGTACATTCTGGCACTAATGGCTGAGGTTGGGGGGTGGGGGGGGTGATTCGTCCTGAGTCTGCTCATGCAGGAAATACTCATCAGCGGTGCTTCACATGATCAAATCCATCCAGAAGATGAACATGCTCAGTCGATTTGTATATTAAACGGTATTCATGCACGCATTTTTTAATTATTATTTTTCTTCCTTGTGTTGTGTTTACATGGTGTGATTTTTCTTTTCTCTGGAGTGGGAGCACAAGATGTAAAAGATATATAATGTTCATAAAAAAAAAAAAAAAAAAAAAGCAGACAGCTGCTTCGGGGGCCAAAGAGTGTCAGGGGCCCTTACAAGTGCACTTTGTTTAGTTTTATGGAAATTGGATTAACTTGCAAATGACGATGTGAAAATCACCACGTACTCCCGCTGACCCCGCGTTTCAAACGTAGCACATTGCTCGACTTAGTCACATTGAGTGGAAGCGAAAGTTGAGCCAGGCTCAGTGTTCTTTTAGCCGGGGACCCAGCGTTTGTTCGCAGAGTTGGCACCGCGTTGCAGCAACAGCGTGGCCGCATTCAAATGAACGAGTGGGAGACTTTTTTTTTTTTCTTTCTTTTTGTAGCACCAACGTTGGCATCAACACGGCCGAACAGAAGGTCCCTGTTAAAACACTAGTTTTGTCACTTTCATCATTTAAACACACACTGTGCTCTTGTGCTCTGTATTTCTGAATCAGTTTCACTTGTGTTCACACACAACGCACACAAAAGGAGTTGGTGGTGGGGGTATTAGTGTTGTCAGTAGCACACAACACTGGATTTTTGCCCCAAGGACAAAAACCGGGCTAATCCTGCAAGGTAACTGTGGGTTTCTCCATAGAAAGATGAGCTAAAGCTGAGTTTGCGGACATTACATAATCAGTATTATCTTTCTATAAAGTCGTACTCAGAGAAATCTTCCCACCTGAGGTAGAGCTGATAAAATTGTTTTGAATCTTGAAGCCATGTTTTTTTAAAAAAATCTTTACATGCTGTAAGCATCTAACTTGTCATGACTTAAATATTTTTGTTGTTGGATGAAACTGTTAATCAAAGCCCATCTCACCCGGTCACTCACTGGACTAGGTCAGATTTAACAGAGCTGAGTCAAAGGGGAACGGACTGGTTTTTGATCCTTCAAGATGTTTTTTGGGATGAAAGGCCAAAAAGTTTTTCAGGAACATGAAGAAAGTCCATTTGATCACGTCTGGATTCATCTTGATAAAATCTCTCGAGGGCACGGAGGGTGTGAACGTGAACATCAAGCTGTAAACACCGACAGTCCAGCCGGGTCGCTGCTGAAACAGAGATTTGTGCCACTAGGACCCTTTCTCCTTCTCTCCGGGCCTCCCGAGCGCTCCTGCTCGGCCTCTGTTTATCCTCAAACATTCCCTCTTGTCAACAGATTAGGACTGAACCCCGCTGTCCCTTCCTTTCTTCGTCTCTCTCTGCCTCCACATCTCTGTCTTTTGGCCTGTCTCTTTTCATCTGCGCCTCTGCTCTATTCTTGTGATGGGAGAGAAGAGTGGGAGGAGGAGGGGGAGGGGGAGGGGGAGAAAAAGGCAGAAAAGGAAAGCGTGTGTGTGTGTGTGATAGGCAGAGAGACGGGACAGGTGCTTGCAGTGCAAGAATCGCTTTGCTTGCTTTGTTTGCATGATCAGGCTCCAAAAATGTTCAGCTCAAGCAAAAGTGCTGTTCAAGAATGGACTGTGGAGAAAGCAGCTTCACCGCCTGTGGCCAGAGCGGCGCTGGCAGCACAGCGGCGGATCACAGCGGCAACACACCACGTCTGACCAACACACACACACACACACGGGCCTGAGTGGTAATTACAGACATGCGGTCAACCACACAGACATGTAGCTGCAGCTGGAGATGGTGTTAGGAAGGCAGGCTCACCAGGGAGCAGGGAGTCAGGGGGAGAGAGTGGGGGAGAGAAGGGGAGGCAGGGGGGAGAGAGAAGGAAGACAGGGGGAGGCAGGGAGAGACAGGGTTAGGTAGGGGAGAGAGAAGGAAGACAGGGGGAGACAGAGGGAGGCAGGGGGAGACAGGGGGAGACAGGGGGAGACAGAGGGAGGCAGGGGGAGGCAGGGAGAGGGAGGGAGAGGCATTAGGAGGCAGGGGGAGACAGAGGGAGGCAGGGGGAGGCAGGGAGAGGGAGGGAGAGGCAGAGGGAGACAGGGGGAGACAGAGGGAGACAGGGGGAGACAGAGGGAGGCAGGGGGAGGCAGGGAGAGGGAGGGAGAGGCAGAGGGAGGCAGGGGGAGGCAGGGAGAGGGAGGGAGAGGCAGAGGGAGACAGGGGGAGACAGAGGGAGACAGGGGGAGACAGAGGGAGGCAGGGGGAGGCAGGGAGAGGGAGGGAGAGGCAGAGGGAGACAGGGGGAGACAGAGGGAGACAGGGGGAGACAGAGGGAGAAAGGGGGAGACAGAGGGAGGCAGGGGGAGGCAGGGAGAGGAAGGGAGAGGCAGGGAGAGGCAGGGGGAGACAGGGGGAGAGAGGGGGAGGCATTAGGAGGCAGGGGGAGACAGAGGGAGGCAGGGGGAGGCAGGGAGAGGGAGGGAGAGGCAGAGGGAGACAGGGGGAGACAGAGGGAGACAGGGGGAGACAGAGGGAGGCAGGGGGAGGCAGGGAGAGGGAGGGAGAGGCAGAGGGAGACAGGGGGAGACAGAGGGAGACAGGGGGAGACAGAGGGAGGCAGGGGGAGGCAGCAGACACCTGGTAGAGTCCAAACAGGCTGCAGCTGCTTCATGTTGGGGACAGACTGACTCTGATCACATTTACAGGATCAGACCAGCTCAGATCCTGATCTGCTGCACCACTGGTCTGTACTGGTCTGTACTGGTCTGTATTGGTCTGTACTGGTCTGTACTGGTCTGTACTGGTCTGTACGTTCCTGTTGTGGTCTCTGTTCTGGTCTCTGTTCTTTTTCTTCTTCTAATCTTTCCAGTCCTGGTTCTGGTCTATCTTTGATGCTCCTTTCTGCTCCTGTCCTGTCCTGTCCTGTCTTGTCTTGTCTTGTCCTGTCCTGTCCTGTCTTGTCTCATCCTGTCTTGTCTTGTCTTGTCTCGTCCCGGCTCTGTTGGGTTCGATTCCCTGTGGAGAGACTCCACTCGGCTCTCCCCATCACTCCCAGTAGCTCTAACTAATCAGAGCTCCTTAGAGCTGATTGACGTGGATTCATCACATCAGCTGATCTAATCTGAGACGAGTGATGTGCTGCACAGACCAACGGATCTTCTCTTCAGACTCGTCCTTCCTCCATCGTGAGCTTCGTCTCTGCCGTTTGAAGCCGTCATCATTTTCTGTTCTGTCTCCTTCCACTCAGGTGGTCAGCTGGGCTCCGTCCTGGGAGCTCCTCTGACTGTCTGTCTGTCTGGGCACATAACCGTCTGGGCTTCATCACACCGGTGGCCTGCAGCACCGGAGACCCAGGTGCTGAGGCAGGTACCCACACAAAGCTGAACTATCAGCTCACATCAGGCAACCTCAATTAATCACCTCTGTCTTTGGAGCCATGATTGCCCCCAAACACATACACAAAGGCACACTCATCTTTTCCCTCACTGCTCAGTGTGTGTGTGTGTGTGGAGAGAGACAGAGAGGACAATCTATCAAGGTGATCGATAAACAGGGACATTAATATTAGTGATGGGGTTCTCCTCCAGTCCAGTGAATATGTCTCCGTCTTTACGGTAAAATATTAATTTTCTTGGCACCTAGCGGGGCCGCGCGCAGGAGCACGAGAGACTCTACCTGCATACTAAGAGGAGCGAGCACGGCTCTCTCTCCCTCACACACACACACACACACACCGACTTTCACTCTCAAGACACACTTGCACTGGCTACACTCTCTCACCACACACACACACACACACACAGAGATTGAAGGAATGCTCGTGCATGTGCCTGCCCCGTGTGTGTGTGTGTGTGTGTGTGTGTGCTGTAAATTGATCCAGTGTGACTCATGTTAAGACCCAGAGACCAGACTGTGCACTGTATCCTCGCCTCATCAATCATCCCCGGCCTGACAGGTTATGCGCAATGTGTGCGTGTGTGTGTGTCTGTGCGCGCGCAGGTGCATGCATGATAACGCGTGTGCGCGTGCGTGAGCACAGCCTCTGTTGACCCAGACTGCGTTTGTGCGGCGTGAACCAAATCTATCTATTTAAGCGTTTCAAAGGTCACGTCAAAGCGCAGATGCCGCACATCTCTCCCAGAAAGGCGCAACTGAGGAGGTGAACGCTGCGCCTGTTTGTGGTCTGCCCTCTGAATGGCTGGATTTCCCCCCAGCGGGGCAGAGACCCTGAACACCCCACGACTCTTTTCTCCCCTGATGATGATGATGATGATGATGATGGGGACACAAATCTATAAAATAACACAATTTCACAAACAAACACACACGCACGCAGCGGTGCGTATTGCCAGACGCACAATAACACACAACAGAGGCAGAAAGACACCCACAAAGCGCGCTGACGCCCGCACGGAGAAGAAGAAGAAGAAGAAGAAACGCACAAATCGGGCTACAATGAGAAACTTTCCGGTGCTGGCTGCACCTCAGCTGGTCCAGAGGAGTGTGTGTGTGTGTGTGTGTGTGTGTGTGTGTGTGTGTGTGTGCGCGTGCACATCTCACCTCGGTTCAAAGTGACGGCCAAAGTTATGATCCTCAGGGCTGACATGGTTCAGCCGAGCGCGGTCAGGTTCCTCCCCTCGACTCTGCTGCCCCGAAAAGACACCATCAATTCCTCCCGAGCGGCGGCGG
Organism: Remorina albescens; assembly: GCA_034769265.1. NCBI lineage: Eukaryota > Metazoa > Chordata > Actinopteri > Carangiformes > Echeneidae > Remorina > Remorina albescens. Next base: position 3,530,776 of record CM068478.1, on the reverse strand, counting down.
ACTCGAACCGGAATCCTCTTTGAGTCATGAGAGTGAAAGGAGACAAAATTAAAGAGGGTGGAGGGAAAAAAAAATAAAAATAAAAATAAAATCCTCTTCCCCTCTCTCCTCTTTTTCTTCTTCAGCTCTGTTTGGTGTTTTCTCTCTCCGTGCGTAAAAGAAATCTCTCCACTCTCTTACTCTGTTGTTCTTGTTGCCCTCTCTCTTTCAGTCCCTTTCCTCTCTGTGCTCTGGATTCCCATTTAACCAGGACAGGATTCCTCTCTCTCTCCCTCCCTCTACCTCTCTCTCATACAATAAATGCCCCCCCTCCAGCTCCAAATCTCCGTTTTGGACTCGGCAGAAAGGAGAAGTGCGCTGCAGCGGCCGCAGAGAGAACTGCGCTTTAAAACATAAAAACTTTAATCATCAAAAGCGTTAAAATTCACAACTGAGTGCAACTTAAACACAGAAGCAGTTCCTGGAGGTGTTTTCCTATTAATTAATTTTTTAATGATATAAAAAGCAGACTTATAGTTATGACTTTCATTAAAGGGGCTCTCTGTAATAAGAGAAGCACACGAACCGTCAGCTCTTTATATGCTGTTAATATTTAAAGGTGTTTCCTCACACAGCTACAGCTCATTTCTCACTAAGGTTTTGTGAATATTTAATAAACCTTTGAATGATGAACTAAAACTCACCTTTTGGAGGCTTCGAGCTGAAAAAACAGGAGTCTCTTCTTCCTGTCCGCATGAAAAGTCCTGCCAATCAACATGAAAGTGACGTCAGGGCCAAAGTTTCTATATTTCTTTTCCTTTTCTTTTGAGCTTCACTTCTGACCTTTGACCTTTTACAGCCTTTGCTTTATTTAACATCCAGTCAACGATTTTAGCTTCAACATACCTGCCTGTGACTGACCACAGTGGAATTCAGTCACACTCTTTATTTTATGTCTAATCTGCTGTTTGTTGCCACTTCTGTTTTGTTTTCAAGATGTGAAAGAACAAAAGCCAAAAAGTAACTTCACTGTCTGCAAATATCTACGTAAATGTGCAATTTCATGAAACTGGAGAAGTGAAAAGCTTAACATTAAGTGTCACACACTTTTGTTGTCACCGATGTTGATGCACTTTGTTGTGTTTTCATTAGGTCAGAGGTCTCCAGATCCGTTCCTGGAGGGCCACTGTGCTGCATGTTTTAGATGTTTCCTGCTCCAACACACCTGATTCAAATGAGTGGCTCCTGATCAGACCTCAGCAGAGCTTGATGACGAGCTGATCATTTAAATCAGGTGTGTGTCTGCATTAGATCATATTGTTTTGGTGACGACTGGCAGTTCACATTGTGCCAATTAACTTTTTTTGTGGAGAGAATCCAAGTTCAACACAAACGAGTCCCACAGCCCTGAAACAGCTGGGCGGAGGAACAAACCTCCATGGCTGTCTAATTAACTAGTAGCATGTGTAAAATGTGAGGCTGATCATTAACATCCATCCCAGCATCAACACATGGGAGCAATATACCCCAAACCGCAGTGCAGAATGAAGCTGGGGGCATCAAAGAAAGGTCTGCTGTACGTTACAAAGACGACTGCCAACAGAAAATGAAATTCAGTCAGAGTCAGTCAGTATTCTTCTAATTTCATAACCAACTGACCTTTTTTTGTTCTGAGGAAATAACTTAAATTATTGCATTGTACTGCCCTCTGTTGGACAAAACAAAGACAGTCCGGCGCCTCCCCACCTGTTGATTTACATTCAGTGATCATGTTTCATTAAATATTCTTTTTTTTTTTTCCGAGCCCTGTTGTGTCGTATTAAATTACCTACATTAGATTTGAATTGTACATATTTTTTTGATAGCTCGTCTTAATTTTTGTCACTTTTCAGATGTTTAGTAAACTGCAATATTCCACTCGAACAAAACGCAGGCGGAAAACATTTCACCTTCTGGTTGAACAGTTGAGTATTTTAGATCAGAGGAAGAAGAAACAAGGATACAGGTGAAATTAACCCAAATGCATGTTTATTGAAGTCAACAACTGAACTGGTATTTGAACCCCCAAAAAATTTTTAAAAATCGTAAATAAGACAAATACTGTCCGAACATAAAAGCCAACAAAGGAGAACCCACCATGCGGTTGGGTCGCGCCTTGATGACATCATCAGCAATAGTACAAATCAATGTACATGAAAGCACTATTCTCATGTGATATGGACATTTATTCAAAAGGAAGACTTATCATCCAAAATAATGATGCTCAAAGTAAAGACATTGTTTTTAGTCGCGGAAATAAGAACATTTTCTTTGAGGATGCAACAAACGGAGGAGTGTCTCCAGAGCCAGTTTGGGTCAGTTAATACACACCTCACACACAAACACACATACACACACATATGTACAAATACACCATAGTCACAGACCTCATGCCTGTCGTGCATATCCAGATGTGTGTGTGTGTGTGCATGTGCATGTATTTAAAGTGTGTGTGCAAAGTGTGTATGGGTGCGCTTGTAAGAGTGTACGGTAAAGGCAACACTATATACACGAAATTATATCAAAATGATTGTTGAAACAATAAAATGCGCAAAGAAAACTACATTTCTAACTTTCAAGTTTTGGAAAAACAAAAATTCTTTTTTTTTTGAAAAGGGGAAATGATTGTTGATTGAAAACGTGAAAAGAATAAATTTAAGATTATGCACAAAAACGCAATTTAAAATAGTTTGAACAATAAAAAAAAGAGATGAGCGGCAGGTAGTGTGCGACTGCCTGGGGGGGTGGGGTAGGTTTGGTGAGAGTCAAGCGGTGGGAAGGGACAGCTCGGGCTGACGAGGGGGGCGGGGGGACAAGAAAAGCTGCTGTTTGCTGGCATCTGGTGACAGCTTGTCATTACTGCACCGACGCTATAACATATGAATGAGACTGATGAGCAGCCCGACTGAAATCTGTGGAACCTCCACGTTGTTTTGATGCGGCAGCGGTGGGGAAAGCGGGGCGACCCTGTTGCCTCCCCAGCGCTGCGGTGTTGTGGAGGTGCAGATGGGCCTAACTGGGACACGGCTCGCGTTTGCAGATCAGAGGACTACAGGATGGTGTAAGTTGGGCAAACCAACATCCCCCCCCCCCCCCAACTCATGTCTCAAGAGAGAAGCTTGTCGACACTTCCCAACACTATCTACATTTTCCAACCATTTCTCATGCAAGCTACATGCTAGCACATTAACTAAGACAAAGGACAGGACGATAAATTACAGGCAAATACAGGTCCATTAGTTTTTAAAAAGACACTACACTTTTTTTGAGTATGAGGCAGCTATTCCTTTATCCATTCATAGATCAGAATTGGTCTGGGGTTAAATACAAATTAAAGGTATCCCTTCAAAGCCGACAGCCGAGCTCCGTGAGACGTGGCCCGTCCTCTGGTCTGCAGACATGGCTGAATGTGAGAAGTTGAGGAGAAACCATACGATAGACAGTGTTACGAAGGTTCACCTCGGCTTGTGTGACGTTGTTTCGTGCACTTTTGAACCGTGTCCGACCGAATTCTAACACCGTCGAGGCCAAATTTACCAGCGTCAACTTAGCCACCCCAAATTTCAACCGAAAGCTCTAGGAAGAAGACAAAATAAAATAAAATAAACGCAACAGCTGACCCTGCTTCGGGCCACATTACTCTTTGTGGTATAGCTAGCTTATCGACGTTCTGGCTGGGCTGCTCGCTTCGGAAGCAGCCAGCCAGGTAGCAGTTAACGACAATGTGGGGAAAGGTACGGAAAAGCACAATCCCTGAACGTTCCCAAAAAAGGTGTACAAAAAACTATCACAGACATCACTGTCTACAGGTAGACTGACAACAGCAAATGGATTTCCCTCCAAAAACACTCCGAATCAAGTGCGGCTGGAGAAACATCAGCGGACGCTGACAAAAACCTAAAGACGCTACTCCTACTGTACGTCTACGTGAGCGCCTGAATGGGGGAGAGAGACCGGCGAGGAGAACCAGACATCCACTGGAGGGGGGGAGTGATGGAGGAGAAAGAGAGAGGCCGGGTGAAGGTGGATCAGGACGTTGGAGCGGATGATTAATTAAAGAATGAAAAGAAATGGACAAGCAGAGCGGAGGGAATAAAGAGAAGAGGACATTTAAGTTCCTAAATGACTTTCTTCAGCGTTAGTGCAGCCCACACTGCCGCTCGGCACCTCGCCCACCGAGGAAAACCTTGGCATGTGAACAGTCTGGAGCCCAGAGCCTCTTAGTTAGATTGCAATCAATTTCCACAACCAGGCCAAGCGGAGCTCACCGGTGCCAAGGTGAACTTCCAACCTTAATAAAAGACTGTTCATTTACGGGAACCTTTTGCTCTGCTGGCGAATGGCTGCTGCTCGCCGTAACGAACACCCAGAGAAAAGAGGAGAGAAGAAACAATAAGAGAAAGTGGGTTTTTTTTTCTTTTGTCTTGCCAAGACGTTTGTCATAATGTATGTAGACGGTCCTGTTTGGCCCCAGTGGTGGAAAGCAAGTGAGCATTTTCATCGCCCCGACCGAGCCGGCTTCTTAGAGGAAGTCGTGATGTCACTACTGAATGAATTTAACGCCAAGCGGCCTCGCCAAGACGAGCGGTCTGATGCAGGGAGAAGGACGAGGTGGAGGGAAGAGGTACGTTCAGCAGGGTTAGGGCGGGGCGGCTGTAATCCGGGAAAGCTGACGCCTTTCCCAAATGTGTCCGACTGAGGTTTTGCTACAGTTCAGCGTCGAGCCGTCGAGGGCCAGCTAAGGTGGGGACAAAATGGCGGCACAGAAAGAGGACAAACAGCACCAGAACCCCGATAAACCTAAAAAAAACCAAATCTAACCACAAGTCCGAAATTAAGATTCATGGGCCGACAAACTGACAGACACTGTAAACTGTTAACACTAACGGTAACACACTGAGACATTGACAAGAAGAAATCTCCCATTAGTTCCAAAAATCCAAACAGGAAACAAAATAACAAAGAAAAACTAAAGAAAAAAAAACAAAAAAGAAGGAAAACGTTCCTCATACAAATATTTGCAGATAAGGTTAGTTTTCGTCACAACGTCATCATCGTTATTTTAACTTTTTTTTTTTTTTCCCAGATACTGATATTTTCGACTCTGCATTTCCACGCATGTATTAAAAACAGGCAGGCGTTTGTTTTTGTTTTTTTTGAGTATATAAGTTACTGTGATGCAGTAACAGACTGAATGAGATACAGGAGAGAGAGAGAAGATAGATCCAGGATGACAGAAGAGAGAAAGAGTACAGAGAGAGAGAGTGTATTTACAGCACACCAAACATTTCCTGTCAAGTAAAAAGAATGTAATATAATTTTATATATATATTTATATATATATATTTATATATGTATACTGGAGCTCCTCGGCTTTGCAGCACAAGGTGAGAATGCTATTTTTGCACGAGTGTTACATGATGTGTTTTGCTGCAATGAGGGAAACTTGTCGGCCCGTACGGCGGCGACGCGTGAGGGTGCCGACAGAAGGTTTGATGGCAAAAAAACCAAAAAAAACCAAAAAAAAAATAGGATATACTGCCTTGTCGTTTCCTATGGAGAGAATGAGAGCAAAACAAATAAACAAACAAACAAAAAATCAGAAAAGGTGAAAAGACAAAGTTGGAGACAGGTTAGCAATGGGGGTGAGAAGTGAAATATCAGATCGGGCTGCTGGAATGTGAGTTACAATTTTGCTTTTTCGAGGCGTTGACAGTTAGAAATAGGATACGATGCTCGTGTAAAAATGTGTTAATGTGTCATAATTCAGACGTGTTAGTAGGAGGCTCACGTTTGTTAATCTCAGCATCTACGAGCATTCGAGTCTGTGCCAGAAGAGTTTTTTTCTTTTTCTCCATAACAAGACTCGTTTTTGTATGTTTGTGTTTGTGTGTGTGTGTGTGTGTGTGTGTGTGTGTGTGTGTGTGCGCGCGTTTGAGTGTGTAACTACAGTTCGTTCACATATAAGTGCAAAATCTCTCTTCCCTGTATCAATGCAAAGAGGGTTGTACCAGTTGAATCACTTTTTCCCGCCCACAGTTCTTTCCCTCACTTCCCCTTCCATCATCCCTCCGACCGAGTGAAGAACTGAAGCTTTGTGAAAACAAAATGGAGTTTTTATTCCTTCATCCTGCCCTCTCCTCTCCTCCACGTCCTCCTGGCTTTTCCTCCTCCTAAATCCTCTATCTAGATGAAGTACTCCTTCTTGTCCTCGGCTCCGGAGTGGCCTCCCTCTGCGTTGATGATGGCTGTGTCGGCGTCGGGGGCATCGTCCGAGCCCTTGGCTTCGTGGGTCAGATACGTTCCTGGGGAAGGAAAGATAGAAAGAGATAGACCAAGAGGAGTAAGAGAGAGAGATGAGGAAAAGAGGGAGGAGGAATAAGATTTCTGAAGCAGTAAAAGTAAAATGTTGGCGGGCCAGCAGGACAGAGGCTGTTATAAACAGCTGAGATGTTTTCAGGAACTTTTTGGATTTAATGTGTTTGAGTGATTTTGGGGGGAAGTTTTCTTCAGGAAGACCAGCTATGAAGCACAGGTTATACGCTGTAACCTCGACAACTAAAAGGTTTTTACATTCGAACCGAAAAGTTCAGATATATAAATGATGCGAACACGTAAAAACCTCTTTATGAACATGCTGAGCCTGACAGAACAGCTGACTTTAGGCAGCTTAAATTTATAATCATCACCGTAAGCTTCACTGTTTACGCAGATTAACGATATGACATGAATTATGTTTGTGTTTGCTTTAGAGTTGTTTAATATTATATAATCATTGCTTATTTGTAAACCATTTAAATACTATTTTAAAATTCATTCATCAGAATTTCAGATGTCTCTCATAAGCTTAATGAAATTGCCTCTAATCTTGATGAATGAAATCCATTCATGAGTTATTTTCCTTAACTATCCAATAAACTCAGTTTGGAATCCGACCTAGAATCAATGAAATCATCTTTGTTGATATAGAAAATTGATGTTAAGGGTAGTGTCTCGTTATGGGAGTGGAAATGGAGGCTTCGGCACTCAATTTGTCAGTGAGAGAGATTTGTAAAAGGGAATCATGAGTACGAACGCATTTATAAAAGAATATTTGTACAGATTTCTGCTTTAGTTATGAATCAGCAGAGTTTTTTATGCGTCTGGCCCCGAGATGTGCTGGAGCTCCAAACTCCAGCTGAAGTAAGATCAGGATCATGTTTTGGTTAACTCATATCTGATGATCCGAAGAGCCACAACTCTGCCACTTCTATGGGACTTTCTTTGACTCAGGTTAAAGTCCATTTTCCAAACCTTTAAGTGAATGTCTTTACTTATTTGCCATCAACTGATCACTTCGGTCACATGATAAAGGGTGGCTGCACATGGCAGCATGGATGTAACAGGAAGAACAGGATTTGCAGGAGATGTGTCCTCAATAAGGAATTGATGCCTTTGCACAGTCACTCAGTGGGTTCATGAGGTTTGCCTCCAAATATAACCAGCAGTTAGGCCCGACCGAGGATCCATTTGCTGATGAAGACCATGAGATGTCACTGATGGGATATTTTCTAATTTATATCATCACTATATCGAGCCAGCTCCTATAAAGACGAGGAATGAGCGTGTTTTTCTATGCTGCAGCTCTAATAACTCACTTATGCACACGCCGTCGCCATGTAGAAGGACGTCCCACTCCCGCCTGTGCACAGGCGCTTAATCCAGCCGGAGGGAGTGGCTAGTGCAGCAATTTACAGGAGATCTGATCCCTCACACACCTGGACACCTGTGAACTCCGGCCACCAACCCAGCTGCTCAATATTCAGGGCCAGCTGGATGCACCGGAGCCAGGGATTGAATCCAGCTCACTGTGGTGGCGGTGGCTATGTCTGCACCAACCGTCCCACCTGGGCGCCAAAACATTTCTATATTACCATTTAAATTCTACGTGCCCCCCCTGGTGGAGCCGAGCCCTTTGAATTTGCTTGGTTTTTGTTTGTTTATATTCCAGAAGGGAAAATCTAGAGAGGGAGTATAATTGAATAGAGAGCGACAGAGCAGAGCACAGGAGTTGATCAGAGTTAGAAAGGAATGAAGCTTCAAGCAAATCACTTTAAATCCCGCATTCCTGAAAATATGCTTAAATTGTGTGAAGCCAAATATGTTAAAAGGGAATGAATAAACAATCACCTATTGACATTCATTCATTTTGTTATTCGGCTTCAAGAGTAAAACAACTGAGGCTTATGCTCAGAATTTATATTTAGGTATGAGTGCATTAGTGCTTTTGTGTATCCCTGCATTTGTATGCATATGCATGTTTGTGCGTGCCTCGGTACGCATGTATCCATATTTATGTAAGTGTATCTGTGTGTCACTTACGCTCATGCATGCATGAGTGCGTTGGCGTGAGTGTGTTCATTTGTCTGTGCATCTTGTGTGTCTGCGAGCAAGTGACCTTTGTGTCTGATGAGGTATCTGCCGAGGACGATGAGGAGGCAGAGCAGGATGAAGACGATAACGGCCACCACCCCTCCGATCACAGCATGGTCCACCCCCGAGGAGGATAACATAGCTGTGGGGTCTTGAGAGGACAGAGGTGAAGAGAGGAGAGGAGGGAAAAGGGAAAGTCATGCAATAAAGAATGAATCATAGAGGAAGAGAAGGACGAGAAGGAGACAAAACAGCAGGAGAAAATGAGACAGTAAGAAATAAGGGGGGGGGGCAAGAGACAGAGATTGAAAGCAGAGAGAGGGCGGAGGGGTGGCAGAGAAATATTGGCAGGAAACGGGAGACACATGATGAAAGGCAGCAGAAACAGAGAAAGAGACAGAGAGAGAGAATAATGGGGAGAGTGACAGAGAGAAAAGAAAAGAGAGGAGCAGAGAAAGGTTGTCAATAAATAATACGCAGCCACAGAAGACAAACCTTCAGAAGACAAAGACGAGGATGTGGATGAAAAAAAAAAAAAAAAAAAAAAATCAGGCGAAAGAAAAGAGGCCACAGCGTCACCCTCCCTTTAAAAGCTGCTTCGTGACTAACACGCAGCGGGATTGTACACTTTACCAAGCAAGTCCCCGTCAACTTGTGAGAACCTCGTGGGGACACAATGTTGATGTCGGGTGAAAAATCCCGGCCCCCCTTTAGCTCTGGTGATTTCCATTTTTCCACTCCGACGGAAGGATTTAATGCTCTTCTGTGGATTAAGAAACTCAAACTGGAGGAATCTGAGGCCGGATTACCAACCAGGGGACGCGTCAGGACCCCCAGACCTCCAGGAGCCCCCAAAGCCCTAAATTCAGTTTTTCTTTGGTAATAATCTGATTAAATATGAATTTAACGTTATCTGCTGGTTTAACTCAGACATGGCGGGTGAAGCTGGCACATTAATCCAGCCGTGGTGAAGCGACAGTTACTCAACAACATTTTACCTCAGAAGTACCGTTTTATCTGAAATTCATGAGGTTAACTTGTTAACATGAAATTGAATTACATTTTTCAAGAATTAGAGAAGATGAATTCTAAATCAATACTCTAAATATTTATGATATGATCATATATATTGTATAAATTAACCATACAATACAAATATTGAAGTTATTACTTATATTATTTGTTATTTATTACGTATTGAAGTATTTTAGTGCATTTTTAATGATGATCAGGTGATTTAATTTACACGAATAAATGAACAGTAGATACACAAATTGGAAAGGTATTTTTTAAAATAGTACTTCAGACTAACGGAAATATTGATGATAATTTTGAAAAGTATAATAAATGTGCAATAATAGCATGTATTCAGTATACATTTTAACAAGTAAATACAATAAAGTACTATTTAAGTCATGTTATTAAAGCTCTACAGAAATGTAAATGTATTTTAGTGAATATTATTGATTATTTACTTTGAAAATATTTATTCTCATCACCCTTTAGATTGGAAAAAAAATCCAGATGATGCATCATCTTTATCCTAAAAGTCTAATTTCATCACAGAAAGATGTAGAACTTTTTTTTTTTTTTTTACTTGGACAAACTTGTCAATCAACTTTCAGTTCATAGTGATGGAGCTGAAAGCAAGACGTCTGGTCTTCTTCTCCTGAGAGCTGACATATTTTCAGATTCAGGTTTTTCACCCGACAGCAGAAATTAGATCTTTTTTTTTTTTTTTTTTGCCTCATTTCAGACTCTCTGGCTACTTGTCCCTCGAAGAGAAAAGAAATCTATGCAGAAATAATTTGATACATCATTTATTTCGCCTGACTTTTGAGAACGGATCAAACGCCAGGTGTCAATTTGAAAGTCACTCAGAAAGGCACAACTCAAAAGAAGCCCTTCACATTTCACTGCAAAGCGTAAAAAGACTTTTAAAACGAATTCCAGGGAAAAAGGAAACCATATTTCACTCGGTGAATGTTTGAGGGGATCAAACCAACGGACAGAGCGAGGATTCAAACAGTCAGAGGAACAAACAGCTGGTTCATACACCCAATCAGACCACAGCAGATAGAGACAGTGACGGCCAGAGATGTGGACAAAACTGTAACTGAGGAGAGAAGGAAGGAGCACGTTACGTTACAACCAGTCAGGACAAGACAAATAAGTTAAAGGGCCAATTTTACATGACAAAAAATCACATTCGGGCCAGTTAAGAGAAGTGACAAGAGCCTACCAGACGCCAGCCGAAGGAAGAGAAGCGGGGTTGAGGAGTGTGTGTGGGGGGTGGACTCAGAACAGCACACATACACATTCACATTCACACACATACACACACACACACACACCTCCGTGCCAGGCCGGGCGGCCAGCGTGGAGGTGAGAGGGGCATGCTGACGAGGCGAGACTGAGAATGAGCCCATAAATCCTCCTGTCAGCATCAAAGGAAAGCAGACAAGACCCAAGAGCACCTCGAAGCCTGACCCCTCCCACCAGAGCGGTCGCACACACACACACACGGAGAAAAGAGAAACACTCACGCACATAGAGCAACACACAGAGGAAGTGCAACACTGTGTAAATGACTTGTACCACTTAAGGGGTCATGCTAGTGTGTGTGTCGGTGAGATAGATGTGAGGTTGTCGTGGAGGGCGAATACTGTGTTGTCGATGCGTGATGCATTTGTGAAAGTGTGTGTGTGTGTGTGTGTTTTGAGCCTGTCTGTTGTGCATGTGTGGGCTATAATGCCCACATTATACTACAAGTATAATGTGGGCAGGAGTATGAAATATTCATCTCTCCACTCTGAAGTTCATTTTTTTTATGCCTCCCAGAATGACGCAGAGTAAAAACCTATAGATGGTCAGACCTACAGACGGATGGACAGACAGTCAGACAGACAGACAGACAGACAGACAGACGGTCAGTCAGACAGACAGTCAGACAGACAGACGGTCAGTCAGACAGACAGACAGATAGACGGATGGACAGACAGACAGACAGACAGACAGACAGACAGACGGACAGTCAGACAGACAGACGGTCAGTCAGACAGACAGACGGACAGTCAGAGAGACAGATGGTCAGTCAGACAGACAGTCAGACAGACAGAAAGACAGATGGTCAGTCAGACAGTCAGTCAGACAGACAGACAGACGGTCAGTCAGACAGTAAGTCAGACAGACAGACAGTTACACAGACAGACAGACGGTCAGACAGACAGTCAGTCAGACAGACAGACAGACAGACAGACGGTCAGTCAGACAGACAGACGGTCAGACAGACGGTCAGTCAGACAGACAGACAGACAGACGGACAGTCAGACAGACAGACAGACAGTCATTGAGACTGTCAGACAGACGATGGACAGACAGACAGACGGACAGTCAGACGGTCAGACAGACAGACAGACGGTCATTGAGACTGTCAGACAGACGATGGACAGACAGACAGACGGACAGTCAGACTGTCAGACAGACGGTCAGACAGACAGACAGATGGTCAGTCAGACAGTGAGACAGACAAACAAACGGTCATTCCAACGGTCAGACAGACGGTCAGACAGACAGGTGGACCAGAAGTTAGAACGACAGAAAACCAGAACTACAGATGACTGGTGGAAAAGTTATACCTGCAATGTTGTCTGCAGCATCTTCTCAAGTGGATGAGCGGATGGATGGATGGATGGATGGATGGATGAATTGATGGATGAATGCATGGAGGATCGTGTGTCGAGGGGGGTTCGGGGTTATTAACAGGGGGAAAGAGGGAAACAAGAAAAAAAGATCAAACAGCTGCAACATGGACACACTAACGCCATTTCTTTCGTCATTCTGTGTTTTTATTCTGCGTGTGTGTCTGTATTTGTGTTTGCATGTGTGTGCATGTTAAACAAACAGCCTTTGACTGCTCCACAATGCAAGCACAGTTTGTGTATTAAGGGATTAAAAAAAAAAGCAACAAAAGCGGTAAAATAAATGGTGTTTGTTTTTTCAACTCCATCACTAAACATCTCACAACTGTTTTGTTTGCAAATGTGTGTCCAAGTGTGTAACTCAGATGATTTTTACCTGTGAAAGTGTAAACTCCATTCAGCCGGACGGAAACTGAGGGAGTAAGTGGGGAGGCGAGGGGGGAGTCGGTGGGAGCAACGGAGGATGGGGAGATGCTCGCAGAAGAGGGAAGAAGGGTAGTTGGGGAGGTGGGGGAAGAGAAGGGCAGGTCAGGGAAAAGGGCGTTGGAGAGGGTGGTGGTGGAGGAAGTGGAATCGGAGATGGTGGTTGACATGTTGGCGTCTGAGGGGGTGGGAGAAGTGGTGGAGTTGGGGAGGGAAGTGGAGGTGAGGTCAGGAGGGGAGGAGGGGGAGGAATCAGAGCTTGAGCCAGAGAAGACATCAGGAGGAGTAGAGGATGTGAAGAAGGAGGCAGGAAGGAAAGAGGTGGAGGTTGATGAATCAGGCGAGGAGGTGAAGGAGGTGGAGGAGGTGGAGGAGGTGGTGGTGGTGTCGGCAGCATCTGGGTCCATGGGATCTTTTGGGTGGGGGGTAAAGGCGCAAAATGGCCATGGACCAAAACGAAACGGGGCACATGACAAGCGAAGGGGCAGAAGCGCAAGAACGAGCGAAAGCGGTTGGATGGTTAAGCGGTGGCGGTGATGGTGGCAGCGGTTGTGGTTGCGCGGTTGGATGAGAAATAAACAAAACAAAACAACAAAGAAAAACAGGAGGAAAAGAAACGAAAGAAAATCAGAAGAGAAAAAAGATGGAAGAAGTACAAGCAAAAACCACAACAACCGACAGAGGAAATAAAAAAACGTGATGAAGGAACGTAAGAGAAGAAATTGCGGGCCTTTCACTTGTCTCTCTACATCAGTCCCTCGCTTTCCCTCCCTCTTTTTCACTCTTTCTTGTTACCTTGCACCAGGAGTGTGTACTCCCCCTCACTGCTCCCGATAATGTTGTCGGCTCGGCAGTGGTAGACGCCATTATCTGATTTGTTGAGCATCTCGAAGCGAAGGAAAGCACCGTCGACTTTGGCCAGCGGGGGGAGCTCTCCATCTTTCTTCTCCCAAAAGTAGGAGGCTGGTCTGAGACACGAGAGAGAAAGAGGAGATACAGAAATCATGAGAATCCTGAGATGAACTGCACATTTATTTTGATTTTTTTATTTATTTTACAAAAAGGACTAAAAAAGTAAAAAAAAAAAAAAAAAAAAAAAAAAGAATTCAAACAAGAGGTGAAGTGATGAGAGGATCTGTGACAAGTGCTGCAGGGGAAAGAAGAGATGAAATCATAGGGAGTGAAACAGAGGGAGAAAGGGAAGGAGATGAAAAGAAGGAGGAGAGGAGCGAGAAGAGGAGGAACAAGGAGTGAAAGAGAGAAGATAAAAGCCGGAGAGGAGAGCAGGTGAGAAGAAACAAGAGATGGAGAGGATGAACGACAAGAAGAGGAAGGGGAAAGGTGAGAACCGTCTCTGCAGAGGGAGAAAGGGACGATGAAGAGCATGATGGAAAGAAGGATAAGGGGGAGGTTGAGAGGTGTGGTGGAGCTTAAAGAAGAAAAGACATGATGGAGGAAAGAAGAAGAAAACAATAGAGTGAAGATCAGCATTTCAAATCAGCTGTGTTAAAAAAAATCCACTCTGCATAACAGATTGTGTATGAGAGATAGCGAGACGTGCCTTGATAAAAGAATCAATTATGTAAATGTGCGAGTCCTTAAGCGCTGTACAGTAATTACAATGACGGGGAGAACTGAATCGGGGACAGACCTGAGTGTGTTGGGCTGATTAATCGTTCTTCGAAATGTGGAAGTTAAAAGAAAGAAAGAAAGAAAGAAAAGAAATCCTGGTTGACATCTGAAGGTGAGATCCGCGGCTTGAGCCGGATCAGCGTTCGAAGAGTAACGTTCAAAGGTTCAATCTGTTGCTGATCTCAGACCGAATTGTTTAAAAAAAATAACAAAATAAATAAAAAATCTTCTCGGAGGGAATCTGAGAGGCAAAACATACAACAACTGTGCTTTTGCTGCCGGGAAAAAATTGTGTTACTGAGTGAAAGCTAATCGTCTGCTCCCTGGACACCTGCTGCTGACCAAACACTGGGGAGACTGTGGACTCGCCGCGAAGCTCAAAAGTTTCCAAAGTGTGTCACTTTTGGAATATAAATCCTGACAATGGTTAAAAAGAGCTGAAGTGTTCGCTCAGCTGCACTGAAACACATAAAGGATACATATTCTTCCTCACACAACAAAATTAATAAATATCCATATAAAACGAGCCTTTCCTGACCGTGTTTGTCCACATTGTCGGGTTACCTGCAATTAAATGTAATCAGCTGTTGTATTGCGCTGCCTCCAAATGTTGGTTAATATGCAATTAACTGAACAATTAACTTCACATTAACAGGCTGTAGCTGGTGTGGCGTTATTAAACATAACGCTCAAAAGTCGATCTCTGTTATACGGTTGGCGGTTTTTAAGTGGAGGCAGCTGATTGGTCGGACCGTGCTGATAATACCCATCATGCCTACCTGTGTTTTACTCCCAGTGTGAGCTCTGTTCACTTAGCACGCACGTATCAGTAAAGACTGTACAGAAGTAATAATACGCTTGAAACAGTTCCTTATTGTGATTGCTTTGGCGCTGCATATACAGCGTTCTCACAGCTCTTATCATTATCACCACCAGAAATGAGTTTTGGGGTGTTTTTGTTGAATTATTAATATAAAATGTGTTAAATTATAACAGCGCCTAAAAATCGGAGTAATCTAATATTTGCCAACACACCCAGCACACAGTGTTTGTCATCTGATCTGTATTTTTTTTTATACCTAGAAATGATATATTTGGTGTTATTAGTTGATATTATATTCACAAAATGCCTGAGAGGACCTATAATGCATTAGTCCAAGTTTCTGAGTTTCATGTCGTGGATTGTTAAACTCTTAATCCCCAACCCCTCTGTGTGTGTGTGTGTGTGTTTGTGTTTGTTTGTGTGTTGTGGTGCTGCAACACATGCATTTGCTTTTTCAAAACCCTTAGAGCAACAAGTTGTGTAGGATGTGTGCTTGTTTTGCAGACGGTTTATTGGCCACGTGGGAGGGAAAAATAAACCGGCGTCTTCGCTCAAAGCCATTGGTTTCTGCAAAAAATAGGGACATATTTAAAACTCCAATCAGCGTATTCATAATAACAATGGGTGAAATCAATGATCAGCAGTTTGTATCGGCTTTTCGCCTCCTTGCTTGTCTCATTTACAGCCCACATCTTAATGATTTAGACTCAGTCAGCTCTCCTCAGACTGGTTGTCCTAAGTCCGGACGCCGCACTTGCCACTCTTTGCCAAGCAGCAGACACGCAAAGTCAGCATGTAGCTGTTGAGGAAAGTGGAGTATTGAGCTGCTAAATGGGTGCTGCTCTCTCTGGACCGGGAAGGAACCAAAAAGGAGCTAAAACGAGCGTAAATATTGGACCTGAATTCGCCAGATGGAGACAAACTGCTCTCTGCCTGCTCGATATGTTGATAAGCCTCCTTACAACTTTGTTAGGTGATAATATTTCAGCCACTGAAGGTCTGTGAAGAGACCTAAACAAGCCCTTTGTTGGCAGTCAGAATGCCGTAAAACTCCAGACCGTTTCCTGTTTTATTCTGAAAGTAGCGGCTGCCCGTTATATTTCCTGTCTCCGTGTTTTGCTGCTGTTTTTCTTTGCCACCTGTGCCTCTTTAGTTAATTAGCCCTCTGTGTATTTACATCCTTGTGTTTCCACTTTTCAGTTGCCAGAATGTAATGTGAAGTTACTGCGTGCTTCCTGATCTGGTTCCTCGTGTTTACCTGTCATGTTGACCTTTGTTATGTCCCTTTTTTTTTTCTCCTATCCCCCCGGCCATGACAGCTCTCTGATTTTCTGACTCCAGCCGGCCTCACCTCGCTGTCCTGTTTGCAGCAGCTGTGACAGTAAATCCTGACCTTCCTAAAGACCCAGGACAAGTTTGGATTAAGCTTGAACTTTATGGATTTATAGATGTATATGCCTGTGTGGTGAGCGAAAGAGGACAACATTGTCCGACTGAGTCCTGCTCCTCAGACAGTCAGACTCGGGTAAGTTTGCCCGCAGCTTCTCCCGAGTCTTCGAGCCTCCGGTCTGCATCCCAGTCGGCGAGCCTTCGAGCCGCTGGCCTCCAGCCTGAGCTCCAATCAACTGGCCTCGGCTTCCCGTTAGCCTCAAGCAGCCCTCCTCATGGTCTAGCATCTACCTGTCTACCTTGTAGACCTTAAACAGTCTCCCTTTCTTCAGGAGTGGGACTGTTGCCCCAGGACATCTAGGGGCTAAATCCAGCAGGAGGAAGTGTGTGTCCCTGAGCAGGCTCCACAGAGCCCCCCCCCTGCCCAGCACCCTGCTGCCTCCAGAGCGGCCTGACTTTTGCCCCCAGCCTGCCGGCACCTCCTGAGGTGTGCAGGATCAGTGCCTTGCCTTGGAGGTCTCTTGCTCCATCATTGTCCTCCCATCAGACAGCCAACCTGAGGTACCCAGCCCCCCCCTCGGCTCCACAGGCTCCCTGTTTGCCTGTTTCGAAGAATATCCTGGACATTTGACTCACATCGTATAAATCTTCCACCTGAATCAGCTCTTCCTTGGCGCCTGCACTGGAGTCATTGTTGTTGCAGACCATCTTAATCCCGTTACACATCATGTGCTCTTTTCTAGGCCATGACCTCGCTCGCACGAGGCCGCCACATACGCAACGAGTCGAAGTTATGCAGGGACCTTTAGCTGCAAATGTGCTAAATGAAGAATCTTTGGGAGTTTAAGTGGTTTAATGACTTCAAGAGCAGAGATGTGATGCAATTGCAGGCACTCTCCAGTCACGCCGATTGAATAGATGGGAAATGTAATAGAACGTAGAGCACAAATTCCCACCTTTTCTATTAGAGAGCTCTTGCTGCCGGGCGCCAGAGAAACACGGTAAAGGATTCGATACAGTAAGTTATTGTTAGAGGAACGAGGAGAGGAGCATGTACGGGCGAATGGAGTGTGATGTTCATCTAGTTTGATCGGTTGAGCCCGGCTCCAGAGGAGGAGGGGGGGGGGCAGCTGGGTGTGTTGGAGGAAAGGTGTTGTCACGGTGATGGGTTTTGACTGACAGCTGCGGGGGCAACCTGTATCTGATTTGATTGGACACTAGCTCAGTCACGAGCGGTGGTGCACATAGCTGAGCACACACTGAGCACACACTCCACCTCGTTTACCCTGTCACACACGCACACACACAGGCTTTTTCCTGTTTGCTCTTTCTCTCTGTCTTAGTCTCTGTCACCAAACCTTTCCCCGCCCAGACTCTTCTCCTCTTCCCTCTTCCATCTCCATCTCCTGTTGCTTTGTTTTCCTTCGCTTGTATCTCTCCCTCCCTTGTCACTTTTTCTTTTTATGCCACGCTCTCCCGGTTCCTCTCATCTCATCTCTTCTCTTGCACTCTTTTTAAATTTTTTATTTATTTTTTTTTGTTGTGTGCATCTTCTGCTACTCAGCAGCTGCTTTTATCTAAATCTTCTCTATGTACTATGAGTTAAGTACATTTTTAGAACGGTCGATCGCACTGGGAGCTGAACCCTGAACTCCTGCTCTGTCGGGGCTATTGTGAACCTCGAGGAGCTGTTTATTACTCCAGACTTTTTCATACATAGAACATACGGTACACCATTTAATTCAGTGCTCTATTATATTATAAACAAATAGTTTCTGGCAGAGCAGGTCCCAGTGGGAATTAAACCTCGAGCCGCGGTATGCTGTTCATGCCTCCCTTTCCTCTTGCCCGTACTTCACTGAGTCCCTTGTTGCCTGTTAAATCAGATACGTGTGATGACAGTCACCTCCCTACCCCTACCCCACCCCCACCTTCTGTTCCAGCTGCCAATCAAACTAACTGGCTAGTCTTATTCAAAGCCATTTCTGTGATGAGCTGACGGGAAGAAAGAAGCGAAAGGGGGGAGGTGAAATGAGAGCAGAGCCGGAGGAAGAGGAGGACGAGGGGGAGGGAATTTAAAGGGAAAAGGTGCGAAGAGAGATAGAGGAGTTTTATAGGAAAGGACAGAGAGAGGAGGATGATGAGTAGGACAGGGAGGCGTCGTTTGTATGTCTATCAGAGAAATGATGTGCGCGCCGTATTGGTGCCCACCTGCATGACAAGGTTTCAGAAATTAGATGAGCACACAAGAAGAAGAAGAAAAAAAAAGGCGCCTGGATTAAAGGAGGTAACCATCCTCACTGCATCAGTCCCCCGTCTATCCATCTTTTTAATCAGTCTGCACATAAGAAAAGGTGGGAATAGCCCGATGTCAGTCAGCCCTGACACCTTTAACCGGGGGACAGGCAGTTAGCCTGAACCTAACAGGAGCCTCACCAGAGAGATGGCAGATCAGAAGAAAAAACAAACAATTGACACAAGCAGTTTGAGAAGGCATTGACAGAGTCTTTTGTATGTAATGGGAGAGAATTTCTTCCTCCATCCACAGCGAACAAACACCATTATCATCCATCATTATACCGACGCACCCCACGCTGAGATTCCTATAGAGTTTTCGCATACATCAGATTCTGATTTCATCTGATTTCACTGGCACAAATGAGGCCTCGGATATAAAACGAACTGACTGGAAATAATGGGACCTGCCCAGTGCTGTTTGTTTTGGCTGAAGCAGGATGCGGTGATTTAATCCCTCAAAGTTGCAATAAACACAACAATAGCTGTACTTTCCTAAACATGATGCCACCTAAGTTAGGGATTGGTAAATGTGCACGTATACACATGTACAGACAGACGTGGTGTGAATGTGGTGTGTGTCTTACTCGGGGTTGCTGTTGCCCACACACTGCAGATAAAACTTTTCCCCCTCTCTGGGCAGATCATTGGCAGGACGGATCTCCACAATGGGGGAATCTGGAAGTAGGAGACAAACACACACAGACACAGAGCGTAGTTACGTAACACAGGACTAATAACCACACAGACGTCGGTAGTCTCATTCATCCCCGTCTCCGTCTACTCCCATCTGAATCCTGTAGGCGTCACCATCTCTCTGCCTCCTACAATGACATAAGCCCTTACACAACGCCGCCGCTCTCTCCCCTCGGCGGCGCAGTGCTGCGGGCTCGGCCACAGGGTGGCAGCACCAGAACAAGGTCCGACGCCGCTCCATTTATAGTTTAATTTTAGATGATAACTTGGTCTTCTTATTCACTGTGACTTAAGTCTGGGCAAGTGCAGCGGCAGAGGAAGGTTAAGTTCCTGTGTGGTCATTGTTACAGGAAGATAATATGAAATTACTGGAGAAGAGGTCAAATTGTAAAGAGGGGAAATGTCTGTACTGCTCAATAAAACAGAAGAGCAGGGCAGAAATAAAAAACCAGGGCACTTTATGGTTTTCCGTCTGTCCTCTCTCACCCCCTCCCCACCCCATCCTCGCCATCATTCCCCCGGCCGACTCACACAACACCCGCAGAGCCTGCTCGCTCCTCTTGTCCCCCGGGGCGAGAGAGGGATGGTCGACGGCGCAGGTGATGAGGGCGTTGTTGTCGCTGCGGCTCACCTCCAGCGTCAGCTCACTGCTCACGTTGTATGTGGGATCGTCTGGAACGGGCTCCACCACGTTTGGGCGCCCTGAGGCCAAAAAAATGAAAAAAAAGAGGATGACAAGAGGAAGTGGACAGTCAAGAGGGAGGCGCCTGCATCTTAACCAGAGACCAGTAAAAGGAAAAACAAAATACAAAACACATGAGATATGACACAGAAAAATACTCCTGGCTGTAATTAGGATGTGGCAGTTTCACAGTGCAGAATCGTAGAGAAATGCAACGACTCCCATTTGTTCCCATTAAATGAAAAATGCCTCTTCTGAGCGGTTACCTTATGCCCTTGGGTATTTTCCTCTGCAATCTGTCATTACATGCCACATATACTGCATGTCTAAAAATGCATTTCCACATGTCTATTCTGTGTTTGAAATGATCCATTTTTCATCCTGCTGACTCATTTCACAATGTGTCCGATCAGTATATCCAATTAAACTTTCCCTCTCTTAAATCCTGCAGGTCTTCCATTTGACCTCAAGGTAACCAGGTGTTGATGAAAATATTAGTTGGAAAAAAAGAGAATTAATCCGGCATGCAGTCATCAAACATTGCTATAGTGGCATTAATCAAGCTCAAGTAACCAAAAAATGTCAGAATCCTGCTTTCAAAATGTGACAATCTGCAGCATTTCTCTGATTTCTATCATTGTTCGTCGAATCTCTTTGTATTTTTGGACTGTCGGTCAGAGAAGACGGGTTTTTGAAGATATAATCTCGGTCTATGGGTAACTGAACATATTTTATAGAATATAAAAAAACCCAGATCTGATGGAAATAACCACTTCTGTAAATATCTCTGAGATTGTTTCATTTTCAGTTGAGTCACTTTCAAAAGGACGCAAATAACAACTCAACTCCAGGTTGTGTTTCCTCTGCTAACATTTTTTTTTTTTTTTTTAAGGCCAACATCTTGCTTCATGAGGAAACATATAAAGAAAAGCTTCAAAGCTGCCATCAAGCGATTCTCAAAACTCAGCAGCAGCAGCAAGAGTCGTCTGAAGACTTCAGTACCCAGAACCCCTGTAATGTAACCTCAGTAAAAATCACACAGTGGGCTAAAGTTTACCAACCCGCCCTGACCCTGATATCTCGTGCTGAAGGACACCAAGTCCAGCTTTATTTAGACCTGCTGACTGTTGCTCTGCTTTTGTTGTATTTTACACCATATCATAGGCAGAAACTCATCAAACAGCATCTTAACTTCAACCGTTTGCAGCAATATTTTTGATATTCAAAGTAACGAAACAGGTATGTTTTTAATAAGGAAGGTTTCAGTTATAAAAACCTTTTTAATTTAAGTTTCGGCAGCAGCTGCGACGGTATGTGCTGCCAGAGAGGAGGCAGAAGAGCTGGGCAGGTGTAAGTGGGCCTGATCAACTGCAGCAGCACTTCAGTTAGTAGTATGAAAGCATAAACACAGTGGGGATGTCATCCGGAGATTGCACACTATTGTATGAGAAAATATCAAACTGGGTGGTCAGAGCGTGAAAGTGGTTGGTGAATCTTGGAAAGTGGACCAGAACCTTATCACTTTCTCCTGCATGGATTGACACGCACACACATGCACACACACACACACACACACATTTGCACACAAGCACGGGCGCATGTAGGTCAAGCTCATGAATAACATATACACAGCGGAGACAGAGATAGTGGCGAGGAAGCAGATTGGAAAACGCTCATGCTCACACACACACACACATACTTCTTTCCTCCATCTCACTCCTTCAGTCAGTAAAACACACAGATATTTTAATCCGCCCCCTCCTGAGAATTCCTCAAATACCACTGAATCTAATGACGTCTCCCTTTTTATTACCATAACCAGCCCTCCAACCCGCTCAAAATTTGTTGATTTTCCAGGTGCATCTCAAAAACCTGATGCCACTCTGAGGAGTCTTTTTTTTTTTCACTGTCTCTCTTTCACTTCTCTGCACACAAATAAAAGCATCCTGTAACTTTTATTAAAGACCATGGATCTTCAAAACCAGACGAGGGAATAGAGAAATCCTGTTTGTTTACTGACTGACTCCTGTGTACAGTATTTTTCGAATTCATACAATTGAGTTTTAATGTTTTTCAGGCCCAAGGGGTCACGATGGTACTGACTCACCCCGTTCATTACTGAAAAAATAAGATGCAGTCGGTTTAAGTGGTTTTTCCCGAGACAGCAGTGAGGCACATTTACTCATAATTCACATTTTCCTCAGTTCATAATTAGATCGTCGCGGTAGATTAGCATGTCAGCTGCTGCAAGCAGCGCAACAAGCAAATCAGGTCTGGTAGTCAGCATCAGGTTGAGTTAAACAACAAAGTGAGAGATTCCACCTCTCAAGGGTCAGTTCATCAAAACAACACTAATATATATGTATTCTAGTCATTTTATTTAGTTTAGTTCAGCCTCCACCTGACTGAACCATCCGACCACGTCCTACAGCTGTGACTGTATCGTGGTGACAACATTTAATCTACAGACACATAAACACCTGCCAAAGTGCTGAAAATCCCCTCCGTGGTAGTTCCCAGTACAGGAGGCATCCCTGGGGGACATGTTTTGCTGTGATGACACATAAACAGACTCAAAAAATGGATTAAAAAAAAAAAAAAAAATCCAGTCACCAGAAATGGGCTCCTCGTTACTGTGGATAAGTTTCTTTTTTGTGTTTGTGTTGTGTTTTGTTTTTTTAATTAGGGACGACTTCCAGTTGAAACTGTTCTCTGTGTATTTTTGTGGATTAGCAGAATAGCCAAGAGGTGGTTTGTGGAAACAGAGGGGGGATTTTTTTTAAATGCAATATTTGAGTGTTGTGAGGAGTAAAAATGTTATTGTATATCCCGCCGTTGTGTCGAGGTAACGGTGGAAATCCAGTTAGGCTGTTGGTCTAACTGGAACATTACAGCTTGGCCCGGATAGGCTTTCCCAGAGAAAGTTTTTGGCACTTTAATGTAGGTTTAAGGGTTTTCTGATAAGTTTCGGTTTAACTTGTTATCTGATGGCACAGAAAAGGGCATGTGATGTCACGATCGATAGCTATTACTGTCTTGCGATTGGTTTGGCGGTGTGTACGGGAGGGGCCTCGATTCAGAGGCTTCGCTCCCCACATCTACTTCAAAGACTCTGGCTTCAAGTCAACAGCAGAAGGCAGCAGCGCCCGGATATCTGGGGTATTTTAGCTTCATTTTCGTACAGCGGGAGGAAGCACAGACGTGTTGTTCATCTTTCTGAACAATAACTGAGCCGGACTCCCTCAGGAATTGGTGCAGACCAAACACTGGGCTAAAAGAGAGTCAGTGTTGGAGTTGAAGTGCAAACATGACTCCTGATGAAGGCTAACGCTGCTGTGTAAATGAGCAAATGCTTTCCACGTGCCATCTTCATGAGCCACAGCTCGTTTCTGCTTCTCCCACACGATGAAAAAACATGAGTAAATACAAATTTCAATATATAACACTCTGTATAGTGTATATGCACTCAAGGCGCAGACCGTGCAACAAATAATTCAATCCAGAGATGCCGGTGTAGAAGCAACAAAAAAGGAGTGTTAAGGGAAACATCCATCAGCATAAATTAAAACCCGGTCTACTGTTTCTATGGAGAGAGGCACAGTTTAAGAACCGTTTATTCTGGAAAAGCCAGAACAGAAAGTTCATTGTCATCTTATTTGATCTATTTATTGCATCATTGCGTCATCACATGAGTCATTGCAAATAAAAACAGCTCAAAAGTTTCCAGCAGAAACAAGACCATTAGAAAAAGGCTCCACATCGTCAAAGTTAGGTTTTTTTTTAATGACTAATAAATCATTAACAAATAAATATTCATATTCAATTTTACTCCTTTGCAGCATTAGTGGAGGTGAGTGCATCGTTTGCCTTCTTTAATATTTAAACTTGGCTACATTGCAGCGCCTGCTAAAAATTTTATGGGGTTTTCTGTGAAACTCCCATTCCTGGGATGAAAAGGTGGGTACTCGCCACATCCTTGAGACTAACTTCCCCCAAGGTGGTGATGCGATGCAGATGAGATGCCGCTGCCGCTGAAGCTTCAGCCCTCGAGCGTACAATCCACCATAAAATAATCATATTAGGAGAATCAAACAACTGGATGCAGCAATTACTGCGTCTGGCATGTTCGGGCATTTAAGGCCGGAGAGGCGTGTTTGTGACCGTGGCTGCTGGATCAAAGCTGAAACAATTAGTAACTTAATCGATTGCTTTAATAAAAATATTTCAGCCTAATGATAAGATGTTAAAAAAAAAGGCTTCTATACTCAAATGTGCCATTGGAGTTTTTAAAGAGTGTAGCCCCCTTGTGTGAAAAGACAAGGAAGACGTAATCAGAAAATCCTTCAAACATTTTGAATTGAGTGTGAAATTATTCCCTCAAAATATTCATCTTTAAATTGACCAAATATCAGAAGGTGGCGAACACTATTCAAATGTTTTTCTGGTAATTGTCTCCCGATGACCACTCTGACATTTTAAAAACCCAACTCGTCATTTAACAGAGAGAAAGAATTATGATTAGGGCCTGATATGGATTAAGGACAACAGAAGAAAGACCAGTTGGATGACTGCGGAAATGTAAAATGAATAAAAATATTCACAAACTTTGCCAGCTGAGCCGGATGCTTATCCCCGAGATACTCCAGTGGAGCGGCTCAGTCGCCAGAGAGCAGGAAAACTCCGGCTTTACTTGGCATGTCGGAGGTGTGAAAACGTGTAGCTGTGAACAGAGTGAAGTATGGTTTAACACCGCCGCTGTCGCCGTGCACGCTCAGCAGATGGATGGGGTGTGCTGGGGGAAAGGGGGGGGTTAAATAATCAAAACAGTCATCACTTTTAAGCTCAAATCGGATTACGGCCAGCAAAAGCACTCGAGTCTCATTTGAGCGCTCACGTGAGGTCGTCTAATTTGGAAGGAGTCCATTAGTCCTGTTAGTGCATTATGGAGCAGATTCTGATGATGTCCTCGTTACGACTGAGGTGACCGGGTAGCTTTGGCTCCACCGTGATCCTCCTGTACTTTTCCTGTTCCTCATACAGTTTATTTACTTTCCATTAACACACAGCAGTTGCTCCCGCTGTGAGCGTTGGGAACAGAACAGGATTTGTTCGATTTCCCAAAATCGTTCCTTATTGTTGTTATTCAGCTTTTCTAACGTCCTTTACACGCTCTCAACGAGCTGCACATCAAAACAACGCAACAACAGGAAACAGAAATGAGCCGGTCCAAATCAGGAGTACATCTTTTAATCTAAAACCATCTTAACGCTGGACTTTCCCTTGAGCTGAAGTGTGGAGTGAAGGATGGGAGCGTTTCTTCTCACCGCTGTCTAATTCTGTCACGTCTCCTACATTACATGGCTCCATATGGACACACGCCCATGTACCCTTCGTCATCCGCCCCACGTCCTGCATTATGACAATTTGGGCCGGTATTCTGCCGGTATGGCCTTAAGTGCCACCATAAATCCCCATTATCTCCAATCCAATACATCGATGTCACTAAATGATCCATAGCCCTTTCACACGGTACAGCTAATACAGTCTTCAAAGCTCTTAGCCTTTCATTCTTCTCAATTACCACTCCCTTTCCCGCACTCTCTCCCGCTGTCCGTCTCCTCTCTATCTGAATCCCCTTTCCAGATTTCTCTCTCCATTTCATCAGCCTCCACTCCTTTCTTTCCCCTCTCTCCTGTTGCGCTCTCTGGTCCCCTCTTCTTTTAAACCCTGTTCCCCCTTTTTTGCTTCACCCCCCCAACCTTCAGTCTTGGCAAAGCTGCCTCACTCCTTCTTGTTTCCTGTAGTTTTCTTAATTCCCCTCCTGCTCTCTTTCTCTCTCTCTCTCTCTGCATCTCCTACAGTGTCTCTCTTTCCAGCCTCCATCAGTCTCCCAGTTTCCACCTTGCAGACGCTCCGTCTATTTTTATGCACACACACACCCGTTCATTCACTCTCTCTCTCTGTTCTCTGTTTTCTCAGCAGCCCCTCACTGTCACTTTTTTGTTACAAGGCAACTCTCTCTCTCTCTCTCACACACACACACACACACTCCTTGTCTACATCTGTGTTGCCCCCCTCTCTCTCTCTCCCCATCTTTCCTTTTGCTGTCAGTGAAGCTGTCAGAGACGCAATGGTGAGCAGCAGTCTATGGGCTCATCTTAAACACACACACACACACACACACATATAGACAGTGTCTCCATGAATGAGAAGCTGTAATAATAGCACACTGACCCGAGGTGCTCTTCTGCTATCTAGCCGGAGATGAACGCTGCATGACAGCTTGTGTGTGTGATTATCAACTGTCTATTACCACTCCTTGCGTGTTAAATGAAAGGGGTGTGTGTGTGTGTGCCGTTTGTTTACGATATATGACAGCTTCCCGGGGACCAAGACGCTGAACTTCACAACACCGACCTCAAACGTCTGCAAGTCAGGACAAAATATCAGATGCACAATCTGAGGCCAGCAGCAGCTCGGCGGCTGATGGGAGGGAAACCAGTCCTGCGAGCAGCAGCAGCAGAAGCTTCCCTGCTGTTACAGCTACAAAGAAAACCTAATTGTATTCTCTTCCACCATTCCCAAATTCATTGCACATTCATTGATTAACACCGTTCTTTTGCTTCTCTTTGCATCTTGGTAATTATCAGACATTGCACTTACCCTGCGTTAGCGGTGAGTTAATATATTCCTATATTTGTCGTACTGTTGACCTTCTTTGAAACAGAGGTGGCAGATCCATCGAATCGAGAAGTCCCAGCATCAGATATCAGACTGATTGGATTGACTGTATTAAAATTAATTCCACTTTGGAAATGACCCCCCCTCCAAAAAGAAGCTTCCTGCTGTAACTGGCTGATGCCAGGCGCTGCCAGGATGGCTGGGCGAGGCCAAGAATGCATCGTTTTTCACATGGATTTCATCTCCCTCAAATAGCTCTGTTTCACTCTGACCTCCATCTGCTTTAAAGGGACAGTTCACCCAAATCAGCACAAAAAGAACCAACTGGGTGCAGCTCCATCACAAGATAAGCCGAGAAGTTCATCCAGAGAAACGCTGGATTGTTTTCAATGAATGTGTCCTTCATTAACATTCAATACTAATGTCCCTCCACGGCATAAAAACTACAGTCAAAGGTGGCCAATTTTACACATGGAGTTTAGTTTTCCTGTCTCAGCCTGTGAAAACAGTAATTTATCGTCTTCTGTAGCTCCGATGACTTTTCGAAACAAATTGTTTCAGAGACTTCACCACACAGGAAGAGTATAATATAAAACTGTGAAGGTGTTGAATGCATTAATCGTGATTATGCAATACTAATTTTTTGGTCTCTCCCATTAAGATGTGGTTAAGTGGTTGGACCAGAAAAATATCTGTCTTATAGGAAGGACTGTGGTTGTATTAGATAAACAAAAAACAAAAGCAGCACTGACTGCAGCTCTGTGACTGAAAGCAGACGTGCCGCTCGCCTGTCCAGCTTCTTTCTCACTTCCCAATCCCGCCACATATAGAGAACACACTGCTCTCTGCTGTGGCCCTGAAGGCCCCGAGTGCTGGATGTAAATCACGAGGTACAAATAAGTCCAGTATAAATATAATGCTTGGCAACAAGACTGTTTTTTTTTTTTTGTTTTTTTTTTAAGCAAGAGATAAATCCTGCCGACGCTCGACAGGATGGTTGTGAATTATCCAGCGTGATCGGAAAAAAATAAATAAAAATCTGCAGACATGTTGCTGTTAATTTTTTTTATAACGAAATTAATGTTTAATATTGTGAGCAACCCCCCCCAAAAAAAAGTATGAATCGTAAAAGAAGGATAACTCAAAACTCAAAAGGATAATACCAAAAACTACCTGCAAGCTTTTTTGTGTTATGGATAAACTGAAAAATCAACAATCCCCACACTCCTCCTTCACGCTCACTCCTGTTTTTTAAGTCCAGTTGCAACAGAAAGACCAGATTATCAGTCTTGAGTCGGGCAGCTCTCCCACTCCTCCTCTTTGTAGCTTTAATCTATTCTTTCGATTCATTTCAATCCATAATTATAGCAAACACTAATTCTGCCAAAGCATTAAGGACATGAAATGGGCATTTTTGCACTTCAAAGGCAGAGCGTCGAATTTTCACATCAATAAATCTCTATCATGTTTTATCATCAAATCATGTGAGTATAATGACTATGGAAAAGGCCAATGCAAAGAAGTGTGAGCACTGCAGTTTACAAAGAGAGGAATTTTGGCAGGATATCTGTTGGGGGCGCCGTGCACGCAGACAGGGGGCGCTGTTCTTCCAGCGCAGACGAGGCTCAAAGCTTAAAGAGTTTCTGGTGGAGGCAGATGGTGAACGGAGTGGAAGGGCGACAGAAACATCACTTCCAACGTGTTGTGTGTTGTTTTTTTTTTCTGCTCGGTAAAGCAAAACAGAAACCTCTGACTGATGAGGCAATAAGAAGCAGACTTTTTTTTTTTTTTTTTACGGGAGACATGGTTGTAATTTGGAGAAAAACGTTCGCCCATGCCAATACTACTACTGGTGTGAGTCAGAGGCTGCCTGTCGCCTCTTTGATTCTCAGTTGGTATGTGAGGAGAGAAGCTGGTTAATTTGTCCACTCATGTCATCTTCTCCTTCTGCCGCTCCCTTTTCCTTCCTCGCTCATTTCTCCTGTTTATCTGTAACAAAAGACCACTCGCTCTGACCTCATGCAAAGCTCTCCTCTATCTCTGCCTCTCTGTTGGACCTCATCCCTTCATCCTCTCCACCGCCCTGCCTTTTATTGTTGGATTTCATCGTTATCCCCGACTAGATCCAACCCACGCTATCTCTCACTCTCTGTTGTGTCATTCCCAGTTGCAGATATGTTGCAGCTCAATGGATGACACACACACACACACACACACACTTGAAAGAATAAACTCTGCATCAACACAAACACATAATACAATAACAGAAAACATATACAATTCCTGGACACATGTACAGGCACAAATTTACAGGATCAGGACATTAAGGAATGATGGGAGAGAACAACACACACACATACACACACACACACACAGCATATTTCTGCACTAATGCACACAGGCAGCCTCCTCTCGCGTTTTCGTGCGCAAACATTTGGAGGCACAGGTTTAGGACACAGTGAGAGACAGCAGGCAGTATGGCAAGGACACAATATACACACAGCATGATCACACACACAGTCTCACATAGACACACAACTAGAAAACGCAAGGCACAAGAGGGATGTATGCTCAGATTTCCATATGTGTATGCAGGATTACATAAACATCTGATTCCAGACACAGCCGCACGCACAAAGGTGAACATTGCACCCTTGCATTCACACAAACAACCACACCCATGCCTGTCCTAACCACACAGACAGGTACAGTCCAAACCAGAGTACAACAACGACAAGCATACGTTTGTCTGACCCTGCAGAGCACAAACACAGACAGAGAGTCTGCACACTTCCTTTATCTCTCACCTTCTAGCTCCTGTTCTCCACGGTACCAGATCAGCTTGGCGGGGGGCTTGCTGCCAGTACTGATGCAGGTCAGGGTGACTTTGCCCCCCTCCGGAACTGCATTCTCAAAGCCTGAGATCTGAGGTTTGCCGGGCACACCTGAAGGAAGATAGAAACATTCAGAGTTAGAGGGTATTAGCGAGACAGAAAGAGAGGGGACTGCAAGGCTCGCCTCATGAGCAGGAAAAGCAACAACAAAAAAATATATATATATATTAAAGGAAGCAAACAAATGCTGCTAAAATGAAGATGGATACAGAATTTTCGACATCACAGGTGAGGTCGAATTTATTCGGTCAAATTTTAAAAGCTCTCATGGAAATCAGATGGGGGAAAAACTTAGGATGATGCAGGCATGTGATCCTTTGCATCCAAAATTGTAACTAGCCATTGCACGGTGGCTGAAATTTCTGTAAAGCTTCTGTTAACCTTGACCCTCCGCAAGCATTAAAGCAGCTGTCTGCTTATTTGCTGCCAATTAAGGCCCAGTGCACTGAAATGTTTCCATGTTTGCTGACAAGTGATCACTCAAGACCTTCATTAATGACTGTTTTGTCTGTGAAGCAAAGTTGAGCAGCAGCTTAACCTGACCGAGCTCGGGTTAGATAACTGAGTATCAAGCACTACAGAGCGCCGTTTGCACCTGATTTCCTGCCAAATATCAACGGCAGTTTGTTTTACCCACAACCACCACAATGGTTCCCAAATTCTCACCAAGTAGCTTTTTGTGTTTAAACCTAAAGACATCTTCACGGATCAAAACTCTGTCATTTGAATCCCGTCGGTGACATTTTGAAGGATGTTGTTTATAAAAAGCTCTTTATGATAAATTAGTTAGCTAGTTTCTAGCCTATGTTGGGTCATGTGGACTCCGCAGTGACGAGTTAGTTTCATCAATCAGGCGATGAAAAGACAGAAAGAGAACCAGTGACTGCATTGTTAGAGGAATAAATATAAACACAGCGAAGAACCTTCAGCTGTTAATCAACAGCATAATTGGTTAATAAATCTATAATAGAATTGTAAGCTGGAGCTTCATATAGAAACATTATCAGTAGGTTCAATATGTGTAAATATGATTGTGTGCAAAATCAATTACCAAATGTGGGATGAATACTGAATCTTACAGTGAAACTGTATTTCATTAAATGTCCTTAGTCAGTAGAGGCTCGCTAACTGAAATAAGGTCAGCATCTTAGTATTATGTCAGTTTCATATATATAAAACGTCAGAGCAGAACATAACGGGGGAACGTCAGAAGGCGGTTGGGGAGATGGATGGAAAGCTACACACGACCTGCGCCAGCGTGAACTACATTATTATTCTAAACATAACAACAATCAAATCAGCATCCTTTCCTAAATCTAACCATGTAGCCGAACTAACCAAGGCGACAGAGGTAGGTACGCTTATAGGTAGGTTTATAACTGTCACCATGACCGCGGAGGTTTGATACGCCTGCTGCCATGTTTCCGGAGACGCCATTCAGACATCATACATGGCTGTTCAGGTTAGACTTTGCATGCAGCACTTATAACTCCTGTGATGGATCCGAATTACTGACATTACCAAGGTTTTTTTGTTTTTTGTTTTTGTTTTTTTTCAACATGACATGAGCCTCTTAAGAGGAGGATGAACGTAGAGACAAAAATTATGAAATCTTTCATCAACTTAACACTCAAAACTGTTTTTGAGGTACGCATGTTAAGTTTTCCCGAGAATTGCAAATGAAGCCTGAAGAGGCAGGATGGCTGCCTTCTGAGAACATGATGGAACAGCAATTAACTCAGTGAAATAAATAATAAGACATTATCATTTTGAAATCAGCAGCTCAAGCTCTGAATTTCTGCAAGTCAGGTTGGTCGAGTACGCAGTAATGTTTGAAAGGTCTCTCTCAGTTAGTTCAGGTCAGTTCAAATGTCAAAGAAATAAATTATGTTATGCAGAGTTTATGAAACAGGACTCCCCAAATTCATTAGCTAAAAGCCAAAATGGGAGCTGGAGTTACTCGGTCAGACTAAATGTTTTTCTTTTGGGGGGGCTGCAGCCTTGGGTGACTGTTTGCAGAAAAAAAAAAAACAGAAAGCGGCAGAGGGATGGCGTTAGCCAAAGGTCAACTTTAAACTGCTGATTGAAACAGCAGGATGCCTGCGGTGAGGTGTTTTTTCTTCAAGATCCCGACGCTAAGGGTTAAAATAAGAAACGCTTTTTTGCCTAATCATTGTTTTAACTTGGCGCACAAGTGAAATTGAAAACAAGGCAAGCAGAAGATCCACACGTGTACTCTGCCAAATATTTAAGTATCCACTTTGCCTCAACTACCGTGGTCGAAAGGCAAGAGAGGAGAAAATTAAACTTTCCTCGCCATACTCCATCTGGAGCCACTGTGGGCGGCACTTTTCTCCAAGTGGTGGTGGAGTTTACTGTCATTCTGCTCTTGAAAATAATGAACATTCGGGCTGCAGTCTATCATGAATCCCACCATCTTCTGGTTTTTAGGGAGGGAAAAGGAGAACGAGCTGCAAGTTCGAGGCTGATGGTGGCCAGAGCTGGAGGAGAAGCCAAGGGGGAAAGTCATTCCCATTGAAAATTTTGCAGCAAATTAAGATTTTATGACGGTTGCATTTCCAAAATAATGCGATTTTTTTTCATGCCACATTTCCAAAACTGGACACAAATTCAGGAAAGACGGAAGCAGGGAAAGGAAATGGATGGATAAATAGATGTTAACGGAGCTCTGCTATCTTTTCCGAGGACGTGTTGGCTCATGCATGTAAATTATATTCAAAGTTGTTCCTGTTACTTTGTCCACCTCCCACAGTTGAGACAGACAAATGGACAGAAACGGAAGCACGGTCATAAAGTGCAACGAACTAAGTAAGGTATAGATCAAAAAATAAAAACGTGGTCAACTTTTAAAGTAGCTGTATTTGATGTAGTGCACTGTGTGCGGAAGCTCTCGGGCAGTAAAGTAGCATTGAATATTGATGAGGGAATAATACTGCATGTATAGAATTGGCTGGAGAAGCCTTGTCGAGACCCGTCCCTCTACAAGGAGAATAAAGGAGAATAAAGCCGTTATAAATTATTCTCTGCTTAGCTCGGCAGATAGCGGAGAATCATGCTAGACGTTTTATTCTAACGGAGACAGCGATTTAAAACTGACCGTGCTCTGCAGTCATGTCTGTGTGTGTGTGTGTGTCTGTCAATCCTTCCACATGTCAAAACAAGAATAAAACATTTGCGCATGAACACTGCTCTGCCAAAACTCGATATCTGTGGCTGATTTTCCCATAGGGCTCCACGCGTTTTAGGCATTTTACCATACATTTTTAATGGTTTGGCTCCCTCTCTGGGGTCATGAAATATTTATCAGCACACAGAATACAGTGTCACCGCCGTCAATTACAGCAAATAAAATATGCTTGAATCGCAATTACTGAAAAATTGGAAGAAATATGGCTGAGCCACTCTCATAATCATTTGAATTTAAAGAGCTGAAGTAAACCCCGCCTCCGCCCGTGCTTCAACACACACACACACACACACACACACACAAACACGAATATCCCATTAACATTTTAAGAGCACGGCTCACACTGCTGTCCAGGGGAAGTACGCTTCATTTTTTCTGACACACTTTGCAGCTCTGCCAAAACATTTGAATAAATATCAACAGAATGATTTATTCAAGGATGCTTCCACAGCTGGCGACTCACAAACCCCAAATTTTGGGGAACAGCCCCGTGGCCTCTCAGCTACATAACAGCCGTTGTAAACATAAGTCACCCCCTTCCCCTCACACACACACTTTCCCCCACCCCTACTGCCCCACCCTGAATATCTCAATTTTAGCATTTTTTCTTTCCACTAACAGCATTTTCCAAGAGCATTAGGCAGCAACATGCTGCAGCTTGGTTTTCTTCATACTTTAATTTGTTGGTAAATTATGATGTATTGGATTAGAAACGCAGAGAAGAAATGGCAGAAACTAATAATAAAAAAATCTTCCTAAGTATTGCAAACAAGCTCACACTAAAAACTTATTTGCCGTATCAGAAAGCATGTAAAAGCAATTTGTAGGGATGTTTTTTGGGGTTTTTTTTTTTGTGATCAGCACAAACAATGAAATTCAGTTTCATTACGCACCAATTTAAAGGTGCGATGCCCTGTTGGCCGTAAATCTGCCCACCTCATCGTCCCAGGAATATCTGACCAGCTGCCCCCCCCACATATACATTAAGCTCCCCGTTGTGCTCGTATGGTCATTACCTGCTACATTATATTATCACTGATTTGTTTTCATCTTCAGCTGAAACGATGAAATACAGCCAGCATTAGCTGACACTGAGGAACAATAACATGGCCAATAAAAATCAATAGTTATAAGACAGTTTGTGAGGGTCCAAAGCCGATTACCTCAATATCCAATCAATAAACAGACCCACTCACCGCTGACAGGATGACCGCAATTTATAGCAGACTGCAGGAAAGCATTGCACATTGGTAATAACATCCATCGCGAGGAGGAGTGGAGCCAGTTTACCTCCATGCACGAGTTATATGAGGTCATAACCTTACACAAAGCAAAGAGGCGGAACAAACTGGATGAAAGCATCGCGAGCAAGGAATCATTACATTATGGTCCACTTTTTCAAAGGGTTTCTACCTTTATATGTTACACTGAAAGCCAGGAGGAAACAAAACAAAACAAAACACATCTTTACTTAAAAGCAAACACCAACACGTGATGATCTTATAAACGAGCAATACAGCGTTGGTGAATTATGGGTAGGATTCGGTATTTTTGCAACTTTACCTATTCTAGGTGTAAAATATCAGGATATGTGGACTTTTACCTGCATTGATTGGAGACATTCTTATATAAATGGTCTTGAATAACTTCCTTACCTTTAAGGAAAATTTAATCCCAAGCAGGTGAAGCAACATCACGCTGCCTCGTGCCAAAAGGCAGCTGTACAAAAAGTCAAAGCAAGTCACTCTTACAACAGAAATCCAGGGTCAAAGCTCTTTCAGCTCTGAGAGAGGGTAAACTCTGCAGGGTGGGTCATCCTAACACAAAGACCCAGCAGTGCATCAAGGTGAATGTGAGCAATTTTTCCCAGTTTTCGAGTTAAGGAATTCTGTAATTTGATGGGCCAACAATTTTTGTGTGCAGTCTGAGGGCGGCTGGTAGAAAAAGGAAGCGTTTTTCTAAAATTGTTATAAACAACATAACAGCCGAGGTGGAGATAAAGAAAGATGCTGAAAGCTTCAAATCATCCATTTCAATTTGCCGTGATCATAAAGGTTCGGGAGAGAAATTAAGACGTGACATAATAATCATTGCTACAGCTGGTATTCTGT
This sequence comes from Remorina albescens, assembly GCA_034769265.1. Lineage (NCBI taxonomy): Eukaryota > Metazoa > Chordata > Actinopteri > Carangiformes > Echeneidae > Remorina > Remorina albescens. Next base: position 3,495,811 of record CM068478.1, on the reverse strand, counting down.
CTGGAAGGAGACTGAAGGAAAAGGATGCTGACCGGAACATTTGAGGCTGAAGGATCACTTTTAAAAAGTCTAGTTAGGGAAGATACATCTGAAGAGACCTGAGGTTGGACCTCACAGAGAAGGGTCCTCCTTCGAGGACAGACAGAAATAAAAACATCTGAATTAATAGAGTAAAATAACCGAATATGGTTCTTTCATATTTTTGCCTTTTTTCATGTGTTCAATATATCACATACGTTTCTTTCCTTGAAATCCAAAAGAAAAAAAACAACATAGCTGTTAGAGACACAGGTGACTTGAATCATCAAAAAATGTGACATATAATATTCCCAAAAGATGGCTGAAACAGATCCACCAACTTCTGTAACATCCAGCTGACTGTTTTTCCCCAAAATTCACCCACCTAGCACGGTGACGGTGGCTCTGGCGGTGCGGACCGGCATGGTGAAGATGGAGCAGGTGTACTCGCCCTCGTCGGACAGCTGCACGTCAGCAATGGTGATGGAGAGCTCGGTGGACGTGGAGCGGTGCAGCTGGATGCGACTGTCTCTGAGTGCTGAGGGACGGAGAAGACATAAGACATAATTAGAAATATCCACATGTAATTAGCTTTGTGGGTTATTTAGTGATTTAAGTCTCATGAGCTATGCATCTTAATTTTCCAACTTAAATACGAACTCATTTGTCTATTTATATATGCTGTAATGTTATTATTAACACCTGTCTTCATAAAGGAGGATAAAAAAGGGAGAATGAGGAATGAAAGGAAGACGTTACAGCGTCAGACAGAAGCAGAAACTCACAGGGTGGGGCGGCAGAAAGGGGTAGTTGTTTGAAGGAAAAAGAAGAAATAGAGAGGTGGAAAGAAAGGAAAGGAAGAAGGCAATGGGGAAGGGATTAAAACATATCTTATAGTACAGAGGAGGATGAGAGAAAGGAGGGAGAAAAGTGTAAATGTATAGGGAAGGTAGGAATAAATAAGCAGGAGTTTTGGGGTAAAGTTCAGGAGAAATAAGATCCAAAGATGAAAAGGAAGGAAACAGGATTCAAAGGAGAGAAGTGGCGAAGGGGGGACGGGTGAGAAAAGAAAAACAAAGTACATAGCAGTGAAAACTGGGAGATAGGAGGACAAAGAAGGTGATAGAAAGTGGGGGGAAAGAAGGGAGATGGACACAGATGAAAGGAGAGAATTTGAAAGGTGCAAGTTGGAGCAAGTTGAGAAAGAAAGAATGGAAAGAAAAGGGGAGGGAATGGGAATGAAATGAGAAAAATAAGGGGAGGTGGGAACGGAGGAAGAAAGCACACGAAGGAGGGAGAGGAAGGATGGGGAGGGCAGAGTGAGAAGGAAAGAGGAAAGTAAGAAAGATGAGGTGCAGAATTTAAATCATGGGAAAGAGAAAGGTAAAATGGATAGGGGGTGGGAGGGGGAGAGAAAATGATGTAAGACAAGGAGAGAAAGATGGGGAGGAGGAGGAGGAGTGAGGAAGATGTGGTAAGAGAGAGAGAGAGGAAAAATAGCCAAGACGTAAGCCCGAGCGAGGCAAAGAAAGACAAAGAGACGAGTAAAGAGAGGAGACGCAAATTGAGAATGAGAGATGAGAGAAAGTGCAGGTGAGAAGAGAAGGAAAAAAAAAAAAACAGAGGAAGCATAAATAGCAAAGAGAATAAGGGAGGAATGGTGAGAAATGGGAGGAGGAGGTGTTGAAGAGGAAGGAGGCAGAGGAGGGGAAGGGAGAGAGACATAAGAGAGACATAAATGCCTTTGTCATCAATGAGAAATCCAGCCATGAAAGAAGGAGAGAGAGTGCAAGCGACTGAGATAGATGATGATGATGAAATGCTACGAAATAAGCACTCGTTTCCGTGATAGCATTGACCTCTGTGGTGTTTGTGCAGCGTGATTGCTGTCTGTCTCCCTGTGTTCCTATCCGCCTGTCTATCGAGGTGTCTAAAAGTCGATGCCTCGGGCCTCAATAAAGCCTTTGCAGCTTTGTTCTCTAACTCTCTGCAAATAATCGCCGAATGTAACACAATCTCGGCTAAAACAATGCCGATGCAGGAGAAATGCTGTTGCGGTCAAGCAAAAATGAATCGTTGGATAGAGTTGTTTCCATGGACGAAGTTGTTTCTTGTTCCTGCGGCGCTATTTTTATCCTCGGCCTTTCTGATATATGAGGCGCTGAAGTTTGACTCGAGACTAAAAGCTTTTATTTATTTATTTATCTTGTTTACTTTTTTTAGGTTTACAGTTTTCAGCATCTGCCTGAAACCGATGGAGACAGTCAGAGTTATTTGGCCTAATAATATCATTTTTGTTTGATCAGTTATCAGTTAACATCGACTTTTTAGATAGAAAGTGAACTGGCTAAATCTAAAAGAATCTGATGCCAACGATAGCCAGGCTGCGAATCAGCAGCCAGACTGCCAGCAGCATTAAATCGCACGGTGACACAGAGTCCACTTGATGCTGCTTATATCTTAACTTCAAATATTCAGACATTTTCAGAAATGTCAGGGATTTTTCATCTTCTCTCTGTCATTCCTAAATCTGCTGAAAAAGCAGACAGTTAAACAGCCGTCTTCTCCTCTGCTCGAACTTTCCCAACGATTCGACTTCACAAGCAGGAAGTCCGACCTGCACGACCTCCGCCTGAACACGACAATAATCCCAAACCAATCAAATCTTCCCAAAGACAGCAAACGCAGCTGCTCCGAATCACCCAACAAATGGGAGAAGCCGCTTCACTCCGAGCGCCTTCTCCTCACTCTCCTGACAGCGAGGTCAAAGTTCACCGACCTCAGCTTCATTTCTCTGCTTTTGTCATGGCTGCAACAAACTGAGAACTTCAAACAACGAGCTCCGGCCAAAATAAAAATAAAAATAAAGCATTAAACCATTTTGTAAATGTGGATTTGGGATTTTGTATGGTGCAGAAGTTCTCCTTTGTTTCCTGTCGTACTGTCTATTTGCCTTCCTCAGGACTCAGCCACGTCTGTGTCAGTCTTTTCATCTTTGTCTTTCTTACTGTCTCGCTATCATCTCCATCTTTTCCACCTCTCCGTCTGTTTATTCACCCATTTATCCATATTGCACTCCCACACACACACACACACACACACACACACACACACACAAACCTCTTGTCTGTTTCTCTTGGTATTTTTCAGTTATTTCATCCAACACTACTTTATCTTCATGCCTTATCACTAAGCAAGGTCACTGCATCTGTCTTCATGAGCCTCCCTCTCTGTGCAGGGGTGTGTTTGGGTGTGTGTGAGGCATATGGTCACTCACACTCACACTCACGCCCACACACACACACACACACACACACACACACACACACACGCCCTCTGGACCTAGCACTCAGCTATCAGTCTCTTTAATTCTCTTTCCTTCATCTCTCCTCAATCTCTTTCCCTCTCTTCTGGTCCTCTCTGCCTCTCCCTCACCCATTTCAAATTTTTTCTGACTCCAGGCCTTTTTCTCTTCTTCTTCTTCTTCTTCTTTTTTTTTTTTTTTTTTCATTAGGAACAATGTATTTTGCTCGTGAGCACAGGTGTGATGGATTTTCAAAAACGATATGATATCTAGTTATGGGGACGCATCGATCCGGTGACCCCTGAAAACTGAACACGCAGCAACATGCGCAACATAAATAGTCTGCCGATAGGTCACGCGCTGCCATTTGGCTCTTGTTTTCGTGGTCAAAGAACGTAATGAATTTCTTATTAGTGAGATAAACGTCGTGCGTCTGTGCGTGCATGTGTGTGGTGCAGTAAAGGAACATAGCTGCAAAGTAGAAGTCCTGTTCGATTTTTCTCAGAAGATGTAAGGCGACTGACATTTGGAGCACTTCCAAGGCTTGGCTGGACATCAAACTGTAAACATCTACACTTGGAGTTCACAACTTCTGACACGTGCTGAAACTTTTCAAACTTTTGAAAGCTTGTGTTCTCCTCTCCTAATGTCAACACGGAGAATATAAATCCAGCCATTATTTCTCAGGGGGCATAAAGGTGGTGCAGCTGCAACTTCCCTGGTTGCATGGCCAATACAAAGTGGCTTAATGGGTTAAAGTTCCTCTCCAGACATGTTTTGAACTATGTAGAAATACCCTGCTCTGAAAAATATTTTTGTTTTGAAAAACCAGTTTTTCCTACATAAAAAAAAAAGAAAACAGTGAATCAAATCTGGATCAGGCTTTATGCCCAACCCATCACTGCTGCTCGCACAAGGCTGACAAGTGAAACAGCAGCACACATCGAGATGAGAGGAAACGTCAGCAATATTTAAGTTACATGTTTGAACTTCAGTCAGATCCAGACTCAGTAGTTCATCGTGCAGCAGTGAGAAGAAGACAGGTGAGAACGGTTAGTGCTGTTAATTGGTGGCGTCGTTCGTTGCCTTGTCACTGGTGGTGGCTGACGCAGTGTCAGCGGCTGTGGTAACACAAACTCTGTGTGTCGTGCACCACATCAGCGACTCGCAGCCAAAACAAAATGGTCACACACACACACACACACGCTGTTTGTTGGCTTGTAACTGGCAGGAGCAGCGTCTCTTGGTGGTTGTGATAAACTTTAGCTAGCTTGCCATACTGACAGGATTTTGGGTTAATTCTGCCGTCTTTTGTGGCCATTGGTTGATGCGATTGTTTGTGTCTGGATCTGTTTTTTTTTTTTTATCAGACTATCTATTCCCCTTTTCTTTTTTTTATGAGAATATACTATTGATTTCAATGCAGTTTGAAGGTGAACAGTTTCATGACCTCTATTATATAATCAACGTCCTATCGACATGTGCTGAAAGTTAAAGACCTGATTTTTTTTCCATCAAACCATTCCAGCCATGAGCCACACTCCAACTTGAGTACAGCTAAAATTCATGTTTCAATTTTGAAAGAGATTCATGTTCCCAGTAGTAACAACAGGACATTTTGCATTTGCTGTCGCTCTGTTTTGTTCCTCTGACTGGGTCCTTCTCCATAGCAACGTCGGCCGAGGTTTATTGGTGTCACAGTATTTGGAGGCATCTACAAACCAGACTGAAATAAAAAAAACTGTCATTAAGTGTGATATTAAATGTTACATATTTTCAATAAAATAAAAATGTTTCAGAAAGAGAGTGTCTTGGATTACGTCTGACTTTCTGCAGCCACATTTCATTCATTATTTAGGAGTGTTCAGCCAAATACCCACTAAAGGTTCATCTCTTATGGTAGCAGATATTTTGTCCCATAAAGTTGAATATGAAGTTTTTATATCCAGAAGAAGACATATTTGTGGTTTTTAAGGACCAAAAACCATCTTTGTGGAGTTTTATATAACATTTGTCAAGCATTTCTTCAACACTCTCATGATAACAGGTGAGTGAGAGAGTAGGCGGTTTAAAAATACAGACTGTGTAAATTTCAGCACATGAATACATTTGCAGTATTAATAATAATAAAAAAAACAACCTTGATTTCTCATTTTTAAAAAAGACATAGAAGTCTGACTCTGTGCAATAAAAACTAAGCATCTCTCAGTAGGAGAAACCTGTAGCATTCACTCTCCCGCTTTCAAAACTTCATTTGAAATGTGGCATGATGGACAGGCCGAGGAAAAGCAGTCAATAACAAATTAAATGCATCATTAAATATTAATTTAGTGTCAGCTGTTTCTAACTATAGACAGTCGGTATATTCACAAACGCCTTTTTAGGTTTGACAGATGGATGCTGGCCCAGCAAAAGTATAAATGGCTTCAGAGAGACGGCAGAGCAGAAAACCCCAATGATCATCTTTAGTTTGGTCATAGACACGACCCCCAAAATGGCAGCAAATCGTCTCCAGCAGCCCCGAAGAGCAGTTACATTAACAAGGAGACTCCCGTGATCCTTTTGCTGATGAATATTGAGTGTAATTAATAACTTTGAATGGGTTGAAGAAATACTTCAACAAACAACTCCCTCAGCTGGGAAACTTTTGTGTGTATATCGTTGTGTGAAGGGGTTTTAAGTGGTGTCAGAGGGGCTTTCAGCTCAGGAGATAGGGGGGTGAATACATTTCCTGATTACACGGGAAGTACAGGATCAGCTCATCAGCCTACAATCCTTTCTGCACATCTCTGCCTGCAACAGAATCTGCATATTTGTGTGCATTCGGCCAGACGGCGGTTCTGTTCCGCAGCACGAACTCCAGACTCGATACTTCCCAAAGGTCCGACTGTTTATCTGGTCACAGCAGCTATTTTTGCCTACTTGTCTTCTTCTTCCACATCCTCCTCCTCCTCCCTCAATCCTTCTCATGCTCTTTCAACTTCAAACATTCAGGAGGAGAGGAATTCTCTCACAACACACACTGGGCGTACATACATATATTCCTTTTACATCTGCCTCCTGCCTCCTTATGCTTTTCCAACCGAGTTTCCAAACTGCGGAGAACTCTCTCAAATTCAAATATGTTTTACTGGGATGACGGGGGGAGGAACATGTGTTGCCGAAGCAAAGTACATCAGTTAAAGACCAACATTTTTTTTTCTTCAACCTCTATCTCAATCCCGGCTTGTCTATCTTTTTCATTTCTCTCTCTGGCTCGACCTGAAAATGCATGCCACCTCTCCCACCTCCTTCCGTCCAATCTTTCTGTCCATCCCCCCACTCCCTGCATTGTTCTTCGTCTTCTACTTCTTCTGCCTGTGTTTGGCCCGCTCTCTTTCCCTCCATCATCTAGCCCTCTTTCTTTCTCTCTCATTTAATTTTACATTTTACGCATTGAGCTGACACTCTCATCCAAAAAAGATGGCCTCTCTTCTTCCTTTTCTCTCTCCCTCTCTCCCACACATGTCGCTTCCATCCTCCCATCTGTTTCCGAATATTCGCTCGAGCTCCCTAATTATCCGTCCTTTCTGACAGCTGATCTGGGTTCAGTGACCGCAGGCCTCCCTTGATCATACCGTCCCCACTGATCTGAGAGCATCAATTGATCTCGGATCATTATGCCAACTATGAAACACTTGATAAACACACACCTCTGCCTGTGTTATCCACCTTCCCTCCCTCCTTCCCCTCCACCTCTTCCTCCCTCTCAACCCACTTGTCTCACTTGCACTACCTTCAGACAGCATAAAAAAACAGAAAAGAAAATAATCATTGAGAGGCAGCAGCTGAAATGTATGCAAAATCAATGGAAGGAGGCAAGTGGAGTGAGATGAACCGAAATTTGCCCAAGGTGGTGCAAATTGAAGCAAGGAGGCATTAGTTCCAGTTTAAACTTGAGAGAGAAATGTTCCCAACGGTGCATCAGCTTCGAGCAACATGCCAATGAAATCCTGCCATGTAGTATTTACAGAAGTGAAAAAATTCAGGATTTTTCTGGCAAATACTGACCGATGACACATCCTAAGAGCTAGATTACCTAGAGAAGACAACGCTCGTGTTGGCTGGCTCAGCGTGGTGCGAAAGGATTAAAAAAGCAAGCACGACGGGGTGAAAGCAAAGCATAGATTATTTTCTCATCTCCCCTCACCTCTATTAAAAGTAAAAAAAAAAAAACAAGGAAGCAATTATAATGGCTGCGGCTATATCACCCTGCAGCTTATAGCTACCTTTAGTTGTCTGCTGTTGCCATCACGTCAACTTCACCGATCATTATTTAAGTCAAAGGATCAGACTTAAGCCAAACAAAGTGAGAATATTTCCCCCTCTCCTCCTGACGTTTCTTCCTGCCCTTCAAATAAAAGCTAAACAATTTTAAGATAAGCTATCCATGCACTGGATGGAGCTTAATTTTTCATGTGCAGTCATATCAATCTTTCCATCTGGCTCCAGGTAAGAGAAAACATGGATTTCCAGCATATATCTAATTCACAAGTATCGGCAAAAGGAATAACTTGTGTCAGAGCTAAAGGAAAAAAAGCCCCCCACATATTTTCAATCTGAACTCCATGGCAGGATTTTTATTTATAGCTCTATAAATTAATGTTTTGGCTCAATCTGAAGAAGCCCATATGCCAGAGTCATTGAGTCACTGAGCTAAAAATAAAACAACTGCATCTGAGTTATGACTGTCTCCACCTTTTTATTAAAAATTATAGTGTCGGGCCATTGCAATTAGGCTGCTATGGTATTAATGTCTGCCTGTTTCTGCTGTTTCATGTGTAATTTATTGATTTTTATTTTCCTTTTTTTGGGAGAGAGGCAAAAGGCCAAGTTTGGAATCATAAGGGGGATGTTTTTGGTTTTATTTACTTCATTAACTTGAAGAAAAAAACTGTGTCTTTAACTTGCCTGTCTTCCATCACACGTAACACATGGGGGGGGGGAATCTGAGTTGAGACAATACAAAGAGAAAACACACAAAAAAATGTGTCTTTCAAGTGCTTGGATTTCAAAGGCCTTTCCTGCAGTCTTTCAGTCCTATGATGGTTGTTGTTAATACAATCTCCAGAGAGCCATCCTAGACACCAAGAAAACTTTGACCGATGCGATGTGGATCAATAGCTTTTGAGAAAATGTCAAAAAGCAACTCGCGCCCCAGCATTTGAAGTACTGTCTCTGCGCTGTGTTGCGTGCAGTCATTGGGGGGGCTGTCTCTCTGTCTCTCTAAGAGGCTGAGCGGGGATCTCATCATCAATTTAATTGTTATTCTTTTCTCTCTCTTTTTTTTTTATCCTTTGCATTGTTCATGATTCGCTTACAATCGCTCAGGACTATAAACTTCAAAAGTGCTGAGTGTGCTTTTTTAATGGAATGATATACAAGTCATTGTCAACATAGTTAAAGTCTCCTCAATATCCTCCCAGTAGGGTAGGCCGGATCATTCCTATCTGCCGTGGTCTGCAAAGCACCGGAGCGTGGTAACCTTGTTAAACTGTACCGAAGCAGACTGCATGTCCGGTGTATGCTCAAACGCTTTCATAGAAAAGACGGAAAGCACACACGCCACCTAAGTCCAATTATTTATGTGGTGAGGAAATGTGTGCTAATGATCTTAATTTAGGAGTATTTGAACTTGCAGGTTTACGCCTACTGCCTGCACGCTGAGGTTCATTTCTCTGAGCCATGAGAAAGCCCCTCATCAGCTTCTGTGGAGTAAACACACATCAAGCTGTACATGCACACAAACCTTGGCCAAGAAGTAGGAGAAATAAAAGGAGATTTATGAACCGGGGACCCGAGTTAAAATGGGCAGATGTATTTGTTTTCAGCTTTTTGTTAACCTTGGTTTTGTTTCTAAATGATTCAAGAAAGTTTTCTTCCCAAAAGAGTTTTTTTCCCCTTCTCTCTCTCTCTCTCTCTCTCCCTTTTTTTTTTTTTTATCACAAGCAACCAACCAAAGCAAATACCCTTATTCATCCTCATTTTTCCAGCTGAGAGTTAATCGTTGTCGAACAAGTAAATATACAGTGTTCCATTTGTGCTACTATCATATAATCCTTTCAGGACGGCGGAGGGCGATCTATGTATTTTTGGAGTCCACATCATGTCGATGCGTGTCTCACAGTTTGTGCCCATTTAATGAAATTGTTTTGCGATGGCGTTGATTTCATCAAAGCCGTGGTAGGAAAGCTCAATCCACATCAATCTGCACTTCTTAGAGTAACATACCAGAAACAAACTGCTCTGAATCATCCAGAGGGATACAGGTTCAGATTTCAGAGTTGTTTTTTATTCATTTGGTTCATTTATTTGGAGCTAATTGGCTTCTAAATAAAATGAATGCACTAAATTTCCCTTAATAAAACAATATGACAATAAACTAAATCGTGTGGATTGGGACTTGCAGCTCAATTTAAAATGCTGATTACACTTTGAACAAAAGACTTCTTGAAAATATTTATTGTTACCAAAGGCAGCTTGTGGTGAAGCAGGAGAATTGTCAGTCGGGACGTTAATTTCTCAGCTCTACAAGCCATCTTTGTTGATACGGCTTCACTGAGCTTTGTGTTGATTTCTGGGAAACATCGTCTCAGCTCTAAGTAACTTTTGCAAAAAAAATAAAAAATAAAAAATATCCACCAACAACTCGTTGCTTTGTTTACCCACAACAGCTTTTTGCCTTTAAGGTTGTTGACTCTCATTTTCTGCGAGTGTGTGAACATCTCTGCCCCATCAATACAACAAACATTAACACGCTTCCTTCCCTTCCTTCCCTTCCTTCCCTTCCTTCCCTGCTGCTGCTATTAGGAGCGCCATTGTCTCTGATGATGGGACTGAGTTATTAACAAGTTGTAAAGCAATGCACGCATCGATAGTTTCTAGTTCTTCTGCTGGCCGAGCCAACTTCTATAAAAAGCTCAGTTTCAAGCGATCGCACCGTGATGTGAGGTGAAATGTTTGCAGACTCCCAAACAGGATTTTACAAACTATTTTTATGGCTCACAGTCTGAATCTGTGGAGTCTCCGAGTAAGAAATCCCGTGGTCTTAATCGATGTGCTGAATTAATGCTAGTTTAAGCCTCGTTGAAGCTGTTCAAATGGAAGCCACAGCCAAAAGCCAGATATATAATGTAATTTACTTGTTTGTTTTTGCCTTCTTCGTTTCAGCGTTTTATCTGCTTGATTGCTCTTCATCTCCCTCACGTCCGTCTCCTTGTCTCAGTAAATGTCTCTCGATCTCTTGGTAGTCTGGCATTAATGTAGGAACCCATCTGTTTTCATACTTTCCTTGCTGTCTAATCTCTTCTATTAGCAGCACTAAGAAGAACCTTTTCTCCCCTCATCCATCTTCCGTCCATCCGTCCGTTCACTCCCACACGTTCCCTCCAGTGTATCTGTGGCCTCTTAAAAGGGTCTCAAAAATAAATGATTGATAATGAAGGAATTGAAATGTATGGGAGTATCATGAATTAGCTGCAGATATCTGATGGTTTATTTTTTGCCGTTGCAGACGGGCTCTTGTTCTCAGATTAATACGGGGCAGGATTAGCTGCAAAAAGGATTTCTTTTGTCACTGTATCTGCTTTAATAAACACAACTGGGCTTTGTGTCCCTCAACAATTAATTTCATGCTTTGCTTTATCTTTATCTCCTCAGTTACAGTGGCAGGACTCTCACTTTGCTCTGCCCCATTGGAACCAAGCTGCTTTTCTCAGTTTTGTTCTTCATCTTTTTTTTTTTTTTTACATCTCTCCTCACGTAAACGGTGCCCAAACTCCTCTGTTCCTTCCTCGGAGTCTTCATCTCCTGGTATTGCCTCCCGTGTGTGACGCAGGGTCAAATCAAACTGTTATTGATGGCTTTGGTTGCTGAGAGATGAAAGTCAGAGTATCGGATCGAGTCGGCGATTATGGCGGCAACATCAACACTTCCTATATTACAGCATTTTCGCCAAATCATTTCTTTTCTATCTGTAGTGTCATATCTGCTACTCTGTCTGTTTTGTTTTGTTTTTTTAAATGGGCGACCTGTTTAGATTAAATTCAAAGTAATACGTTCAGAGTAACTTCCATCCTTCTGTCTCTGGTTATTTATCTCCTTCCTCTGTCTCGGTGGCTCTGATCTCACAGTGGTACATTTTCTGCTCTGCAGTGTGGCAGCCGTCTCTGTGAGGATTTGTCAGTCATCATTTTTCTTCTTCTTCTTCTTCCTCCATGTCTCATCTGGCTGTAAGTCCAGTCCTCGCTCCCTCCACCTATACATCTTCCCCCCCCGCCGACGCCTGCTGTGCAGCGCTGGAATTCGCTGGCGAGGAGTTGTGTGATTTTGCTCATTCCCCACTTCCTTCTCTTCCTGCCCTCCTCTTTTCAATCAACTCCCTCATTTCTCTCCCCTTCCATTCTAGTGCCAGTATATCCTTTTTCTCTCTCTGGACTCTCATCCCCTTATGTCTTGCTGTCTTAACTCTGAAGCACGCTGTCTGAGCTGTGCTGCTCGGACCAACTGCAAAGATGACTTGCTGCTCTCTTTCAATCTATATTTTGGATCATTGAAGATCTTTCAGTCTCAGTTTTTTTTCCTCATTCCTGCCTCACTTGATAGATCCCACCATCCTCTTATTTTACCTTGTTAATCCGTCTGTCCTTTACTTTGTCCTTCCCTTTTGGGCTGGACCATTTTCTTCAATTATGTTCTCACAAATATGTTTTTTTTCTTCCTGTAGTCAATACTGGTATTTTCTGATTAACAATTTATTAGATGTGCGACATGAAAGGAGTGGCACCCATGGAGACTTAAACAGCTCAGCACTACAGAGCCTTTGGGTTTGTTTTTTGCTCGCAACTTTAATGTTTTGGTTCAGTCACATGGCTGTCACAGATTCCCCTTCCAACTGTTTTCAGCATAAAACTACAAAACATTTTTTAAAAAGCCTACTGCTGGGAAAGTTGGTAACTGGATGGTGACCCTGTTGAAGCATTTAGCAGTTAAATAGCGGGACAGGGAGATCAAGCCCGAGCTAGGTGGAGAGAAAATAATGGAGTGACATTTATTGGTAACGTGGCAACTTTGCCGGGCGATACTTCGTCTCATCTCTAGCTTGATGTGATGGTCATGCTGTTCTTTTTAACACGAGCACGAGTGTTGCATAGCATTATCCAAATGAGGCTTTGGGCTTAAACTCAACCGAATCTTAGCCACGGTAAAGAGACAGACGTGTAAATTTAACAGCAGCAGGTCAGAAAATGCTTAAATCCCACGGAGCGTTTTCAAAGCATGTGCAGACAAAAGACGACATCTTTGTACTTTTACTTTGACAGTGTATTTAAGTTTAAGTCTTCCTTTCTCTCAGTCTCTCCATCTGCTGCTGTCTGCAACAAAAACTGTTATCTTCTCTCTTCCTTCTTTCATCGTCACTTTTCATCACTCCTACATCAATCACTAACTCCGCTCCTCCTTTATTTTTCTTCCTTTCTGTTTTCAAAAAGAGAGGAGAAGAGGAGAAGATCTTTATTTTCCTCATCTCTCTCTCTCTCTCTCTCTCTCTCTCTCCATCTGCTGCACTTTGAAGCGAAGACACGGGATGAATTTTGAGCTCCCATCATCCTCGTCTCCCCTCTCTGCCTCTCAACTCTCCACTTTCCACAGTACAGCATCTGCTGTGCAATGTTGGACCACCGCAGTGGGGAGTAGCTGCTCCCTCTGGCTTCCTCTTCCCATTTCCTTCCCCGTCTTCCCACCCTTCAACCCCCCCCCTCCAAAGTAGAGGTCGGACTTTAAGTGTCATTGCAGAGAAGAGCCTTACTCTCTGTCTGCCTCCTCTCTTCTGTGCTTGAAGCTCCATCTGGATTAAAGACTTGCTGATCTCTCCATTTGTCCTTTCCCACTTCTCTCTCTGTGTCTCTCTTGCCTCCTTTCTCTTGTCCAAATTGCTTGTTGCAGAAAAAGTTGGCCTTGTGTCGCTCTGTACTGCAGCCCATTCTCAAGCTGACTTCTGCTCTAAAGTGTTGTACTGGAGCACCAGGCAGGGTTTCTATCTCTTCTCGCTCTTGTTTTTAATTCTCCTTCCTTCCATCTACACTTAACTCTGCTCTTTTCCATTAAAATGTACAAAAACTGTTGTGTGATGACGGGCCGCTGAAAAAGAAACAGGCCAGAAAAAGTTGGAGCAAATATTTCAGCTCCTCGGGATCCAATATTTTCTTCAAAATTATTTTACTATTAACTATCATTTCTTGTCACCACTTCAGGAAAAAGAATATCTTTTTTTAAATATTTTTTTTTTTACTCCAATCAGAGCCAGGTAATGTCCCCGCTTTTATACTCAAACTGTCTGATGTGCACGCTCCATTTCACTCTTGCCAAATGTTTTGAACCGACGGTTTGAGTCAACACTGTCAAAAGTAATCATTACTAGCACAACTCCACATTTACAACACTAGTCTGTGTTTACTGTGCCAAATTTCTGACTCACCCACAAGCCATCCTCCTTCCTTTTTGTTTTCCAAACTACAGGGTCTGTTGTGGTGTGTTGTGTTTTGTTGTGTAGTGAAGTGTTCTGCTGTGCTGTGCTGTCTGACCAGTGCACCACAGAATAGGAAGTCTCTCCTTTCAAAATATCATTTAAAGCTGCCGTGATGCTAGTTAGACCATCAAGTTGTAGAAAATTGATTATTAAAAAGCTGAGGAAATGTTTATTTAAAAAAAAAAAATCATAAATAAATAAAAAGTCTCCTTGAATTGGACACATTGATGTACTTCAGGCTTTTTTTTTTATGTGTTTTTTTTGTTTTCGTGTGTTGCACTTATTGAGCACTATGCAGTGTTGTAGTAATATGCTGTTTGCTGTCTCGGGCCCCTAATGTCTTTGTTTTCTTGTCCTTCGAGTCAGTGTCTACAAGATAATTATAAGTGCTTTGTCCACAACAGGAGTGGCAGCAAATATTTTCATTGTGACAGAGTTGGATAGAAATTACTTTCACATGGATCTTATATGGATTATCAGAGACCCAACGCCTCTCTCTGTATAGAAGTTTATATTACACTCATGCATCTTGGATAGATTGAATATAGATCCAATAAATGTAAATGCATCAGCGACAGATTGAATCTTGTTTCCCTGCCAGATGGTGGAAAGGTAAAGATTAATCTGTCCCTCAGCCTTTACTCTCTCTTTACTGTGTTTCCGTTACTATAACTAAACTGCTAAGGAGTGCACGTCTCTGGCATTTTTGGCAGCTAACAAGCAGATTCAGGTATATAACTGCCATCTTCTGAACAGGAGCAGAGGCTGTGCTGATTTGCATCCAGCCTGGGAAATCTAAAACAGATTGCAATTAGATTTGTGATGTAGTCAACGGGGATGCATATATGTCTCCAGGTGTAAACAAAAGTGCATTGAATTGCGTTTTTGGATGGAAATGTGACTTGAAATGACAAAATATAAACGGGTTCCAACACGTCAACGCAATATATTTTATGTACACTGCCACTTTCATGCTAAACAAACTTGCAGTGCTTTGACTGGCAGGACATTTTCCATGAACATTATTACCACTGCAAATTAAAGACCCAGCGGTCTTTAATTTATGTTTAAGAGGAACGACTGACTATTAACTACTGAGAAAGTCACACACAGATTTTTTGTAGCAGGCAAAGGAAAGTATAGATGTTTGAAGAATAGCTTTCTCCAAACCATAAAAGATTGCTTTTAATTACCATAACAACAATGTTAACAATATCACTAAACAACTATCCCTGTTTCCATCAACATGCACTAAGGAAAAATGAATTTTGACACAAATCATGTCATTAAGGGGCCTACAGTGTTGCTGTTTCTCTCCCATTTCCTGTATCTCTACATTCCTGTACAAGGAAATAATGAAAAGCCACAAGTAAAAAAAACCCCCAAAAACTCTGGGATGTGTTTTCAGACTATTTGACAAAGCAATCTTCAGCAAAAGTGAAATGGAAACATTTTTTCTGCATTTAAGTAACACAACATGACAGCGATAGTCACGTGACACCCAAAAACACACCACATACTGTTATGTATTGCGGGAAAGAAGGGATTAGCCTCTTCAGCGTTAAATACAACAGGTGAATTTGCCACTTTCAGTAAATAATAATATGTTCTGTTGACTTTTCTTAATAGTCATTTCTATTTCGCACAGAACACCTGAAACTACCTTTGGATGTCTTCGAGGTATAGAAATGTGACTTTCTCTGGATTGGAAAAGGACTGTCAGTGAACTTTATATCAGGTAACATTTATGTTCCCTCTAAGACACATTCAGGAAGGCAAATTAGCTGCAGGAAATGCTTTTTGCCCTAATAATAGTTTCTTCTCTTTCCATGTGTCTGATGTTTCCTTCGTCACTCCTGTCTTACCTCTCTTCTCTCCGAAGTACAGAGTCTGCTGTGCGGTGTTGGACCACTGCAGTGAGGAGTTGTCGCTCTCGGCCACCCGGCAGGTCAGTGTCACTGTGCCCCCGACGGACACCGTCTCATCTGTGGTCACTGGCTGCAAGGGGTCTTCGTCTATGTAACGGGAGGGAGATAGAGAGAGAAAAGGAGGAGAAACAATGTCATAAAGCAGAGCGATAGGGAGGCAACAGAGACAAGTCAGAGAGATGCTGCACTTGTATGAAAATACAAGCGAAAAACAGTAGCGCACACCAACACACAAATCAGATAAAGGCGCAAAATGCATTACTCGCCTAGCTCTCCGTCCTTCTATCTATCTCCCCCCGCCCATCTCTTTCTCTGCCTGTCAGATTATCTATATATCTCTATCTGTCTTTCTGAAAGCACAGACACACACACACGCGATTGCTGTCAGGGGGAGACAAAGGCAAAAAAAAAAAAAAAAAGCTGAGAAAATGGCTATTTGGTTGTATGACTGCGAGGCCGATGTAAGACTGATGAGTCAGGAGCAGCCCCGGTATCCAGAGACCGCACGACCTGAGGGACCAACAAAGATGAAGAGACGGCGACAGACAGCAGCTCTCGAGAGGTCAGAGCAACAACAAGCGCGCTGTCTCATACCTCTAAAGGCGTTGTAACCCTCTTTTGTCAATATCTGTGTCAGTTTTTAGCACCATGCATATGTATCTGCTGGTACAGAACAAGCTGGAATAGGACAGACATTATGTAAATGAGCAGGTCAGAGGGAAGGAGAAAGAGAATACAAATGACCTGGCATAATGAGGGGATTCTAAAGGCTGGAGCCGGCGCACCACAAAAATCACTGAACAGCGAACTGTCTGGGTGTGTAACTATATTCAAATTGGCTCAAATTGTGTATTTAACAGCACTCCCTTGATAACGGGTGATGGTGCACGCTAATCTCGCTGTTTGCGTTGTGCAAGGGTGGCAGATGATTACGTGAATTAGCGCCGGAGATGTATCCAAAAACATGGGGCCCTCCTGTTGCGGTAGGTGAGGCCGAGCGTGGCCACTGCCGCAGCGCCGCCATGAGTTATGGCTGAGTTATTTCCTTGTGTGCGTCTCGCCGCACACGTGCCAGTGCTCACTCAACCTCATCTTGAGCAAGACCAAAAAAATATGGCGTAATTGACGAGACCAAGCCAACAGAGGGAACATCTCACAAGAAGATATTCCTCAAAGCGGTTTCCTCACCCCTGAAAAGATGGCGTGTATAAATAGTTTAATTGGAACCAAATTGTCAAGCGGGAGACAGGTTTATATTTGGCATGGAGTGTTATCACATCCTTGCACCGGCAGTGGAATTGATTTTTTTTTTTTTTTTCCTGCAGGAAGAACATCTGCTTAAGTGCGCTTCGGCGGAACTCCCATCAAGACATGAAAGAGGGGGGACACGGGAAAAAAGGATGCAGAAGAGGAGGCGAGCAAACTAACTGTGTGTAGTATCAAAAATCCACGTTTAAAGTACATGAGCTTACAGAAGCAGGCAGCCACTACTTTTGTCATTTGGAAGCTGGATGGCCGAGTTCAACGTCTCAGAGAACATCAGTTATTAGAAAGGAGATACAAAAAAAAAAAAAAGGTCTTAGGTTTGCCTCCATGCTGAGAGGATTCACAGCGATAACCGCTCTTAAAAGTACAGCTGCAGTTTGTAGGATTCAAACTGAACCTCCAGACACTTTACAATCCCTTCGTGTCACAGGAAGTCGCTCTCTGTGGTGTTTTACTTCAGCTCTGACCTTGTGGTTAGTTTATCTAAGCACAAATATGGCTGAGGGCTGAACATGTGGTCAAGTGCACCGCGGATTAGTGTCTCCTTTAATAGCATCCCGGGATAATTCTTGTGGCTGATCATGGGAGCTCCTCTTCTTGGCACGAACTCTTTGGCTAAATTGGCTGTCCCAGTACATCACTCATCAGGCTGACTGCAATGGGCTGCGACAGGTTAGCAAAGCCCCTCGTCGTGCCTTCGACTGAGTCCTGGCCTTCCTGACCGGTAACAAGCGGCGCCCAAGGCTCTAAGTGACATTTGTCCCGGTAAGACAACTGTGAGTGTTCATCTCTGGACTTTCAGGGAGCACATCTGCTTTTGAGTGGACACTTTATACACAATATTTAACACAGCAAGATCCCAGAGGAACTCATTTATAATCATCAGTGGACTGAGAAACACACTCGTGTCAAACAAAAGGCCTTTAAATGTACCTGAAGTAGGCAGATTTCACTAATTTTATTTAATTAAAATTGTCCCATTGCTTTATTAAATTTTTATCATGCTTACATTGAGCAAACTATTCAAACCTACACTGTCAGTTTTGTTTTTTTTTTTGTTTCAGCATTGAATTCCCCGTTGAAAGTACGGAATCTGAAGTTGACAAATGCTACAAGTAAGTAAACTTTAGCAATTAATGCGAGGTAATAAATAAATAAAGAAACATAATGCAAGCTGATAAATTATGCAAGTGCACACCTATTGAACAGAAGGTCCAAAACGTTTTATAAGATGATTAAACGGCATTCTGCACCATAAATCTAAAGCTAATGCAAAGCCACTTTATGTTACACAGTATTTGAGCATGCCTGTTAGTCTCATTTATTAATCACAATAAAGTCTGGTTTGATTTAGCTGGAGCACCATGTGGTTACAGTTTAACTGCAACTCGCTAATCTTTAAGCAATATTTCCAATCGACTTAATCGGGGATTAAACGGTCAGATGGGTGGGGTTAACTGCAGAAAGCGTTAAGATTGCCGCCAGAGGGATAAGACTGTTTAATATAAGATGATAAAAAGTTTTTTGGGATGATAACATTTCATGATGTATTTATAACTGGCACGCCGTCCTCGTGCGCTGGACCAAAGTGTGCACAACTAAGTTACCCGCCTGGCGGCATATGACCCTTTTTAAGCCTCAGATGCCGATACAGCTGTTCTTCTTACCTTTGAAGCTTAAGAGCAAAGTTAAAGGGGGGAAATTAAGTTCAGCTCGAGTTTAAACGGTTAAGTCGGGATAAACACTTTAGCAGCAAAAATGAAAGAGGAGACCTATCTATCCTCAGCAGACATTCAGTGAAACACTGTGGCCCATTCCTTTTTATTCCCAACCCACCCAATACACACACACACACACCACAAACACCCCTCGAAAACCCAATCTGCAAACTCAAGGAAAACAAGGATATTTAAACCAACACAATTTACACTTTTCTTGCTGGCAACAAGGCCAGAGAACCCTGAGGTAGAAAGCTGACGGAGATATCAAGTCAAGTAATGGAGGGAGAGAAGGAGGAAGTAGAGAGTGAGAGATGGATAAAGGTATGAACAGGAGGTGGGAGGGGGTGACAAAACGAAGTGGGAACAAAGTGTGTGAGGAGAGAGATGAAGTCAACGATACAACAGAGGAAGCGCGATCAGCTAGCGGGCTCGCCCAAGATGAGAAAAAGGAGTAGTTAGACATTTTGTAAGTTTGAAAACAGGCTTTCTTCCTGCTTTCCCGGGGCTGCGGTCCAGGTGTCGCACCATAGTGCCAGTTCTGATTATGTATCTGCTGAATAAGACAGATTTGGGAACGTCGGTGGGTGTGTTTTCCTTCCCGGCCTGCAGGCTCGATGTTAAGCTCGTTTTAAAGGAGAGAGAAAACATCGGACTGCTCCTTTACTCGGATGCGGCTTCCTGTTGATTCTGCCGCCTAAAAAGAGCAGACATTGAAAAATTCAAACCACCTTGGCCACCTCCATGTTCACCCCTTCTCCTCCATCCTCCTCCATCTGTCCCACCCCCCCACTCCTCCTCTCCATCTGCCCCATTGTCCTCCTTGGTTTCCTCGTCCTCCCTCACCTCTTCGCCCTTCTGTTGAGCCTCCTCCCCTATTTCCAATAGTTGTTTACCGCTCCCTTCCATAATTCCTCCTTTCCAACCTTTTTTTTTCTCACCCAGGGAGGCTTTACTGTGTTGCTGCTGATTAGCGCAGGTTAATGAACTTTATAAACATTAATGGCAGCGGGTGTGTGCACCTTCTGCGTGTAGGTCTTGGCTTAAGTGTGTTGTGTTGCGTTTGCGTGACGAGATTTATCTGCACGCGGTCATGTATTATGTGCATGTCATGTGTGCACGAGTCTCGGGGAGCTTATTAGCGATGCCTGGTGTGGATTTGTTTGCATCTAAGTGTTTGTGCGGAGATGCAGTTGTATTTGTTTTTCCAGCCAAGACTTTATCTGCTTGTGTGTGTGTGATTTATGAGATGCTTTTTATCTGCATGTGGTGGAGGCCAGAGTGCGCCCATGTGTTGGCATGTGTGCTGGCGTGTGTGTGTGTGTGTCTGTCTATATTGTGTTGTAGCTGCACAGACAGCAGTGCTGCAGTGTGTGACAGACAGGGCCATGTGTCACGGTGCTGCTGATGCTGTACACATTTGATGGGAAACTCATCCGGCATTGCTGCGGTTTGATATGGCATAGCACGACACAGGCCATTACACACATACAGAGGCATCCACTGGCACATCCCTGAATCTCACACACACAAACACACACACGAACGCACTTGCTCTCATAAAACATACCGTCAGGAAAACACACACATTCGTCAAGCACAAACAACACCTACGCTTACAGAGTGACATAGATACATAAAAATGTGCTTAAAAATACATTATATACAGTTGGGAACATAAAGCAAACTGGCACAAATGCACACACTTTAAAAAAAAAAAAAAAAAGGCACACAGAGGACACATTCAGAGAGACAAACACACACATGCACACACACACACACACACACACCCATACAGAGCAACCTCCCCCAACGCCATCCATCTATGCCCAGCTGTCCCCAACTACCACCCATCCCCCTGGGTAAGCCTGTGTGTGTGTCTGTCCTTCTGCCCACCTCTACCCTCCATGGCTTCCCCTCTCCCCTGCTCTGCTCTTCTCTTCTCTTCCTTGTCCGCCTGTTCTGAACCAAAACATGCAAATTAAATTCAAAACCAGGTTTTTTTTTTTTTTTTGTAAATTTGCCCACTAAATAAAAAAAACAAAAACAAAACGAGAAACAATCAAAACATCTGCGATGAAAAACAGCTCTCTCTCTCTCTTTTTGTTTTTTTTTCTTTCTGTTTTTACACCCTCCCTCCTAACTCGCAGCCTCCCTCCTTTTCTCTGCCAGGCAAACACTTCTCCGGCGTGTGAAGTACGGAGGGAAGCGGGTGTAGCGAAAGGCTTTGTTTTCTGCCTGATTTTTGCGGCTTTGCAGCCTTGAAGAGAGTACGGTTGTTTCAATTCACATTTTCTTGTCCTGTCGTTGTCATCTCAGGGCACCGAACAAATTTCTTATAATCTCTGCGGCGTGTGGGTGAGTGGGGGAATGAGTGTGGGGGGGATTGGCCTGTGTATTTGGGATTTAAGCACCCCCGCCTGGCGTCTTAGCACAAACAAACTCCTTAGCCCATAGTTTTTCCTCAGCCCGCCTTTTTTTTTTTTTTCTCAGGATTGAGCGTTTGGGGGGGATCCTGGGCGTCCAGCAGAGCCCCCCCCCCCCCATCAAGGACCTCCTCCAGCAGCGCCGACCCTGACACCCTACCCTCCCTCTGCTGCCTGTCAAACACAGTTAACTCAAAGCTCAGACAATCCCCAAATCCACCTCTTCATCCTCATTTCAGCTACAGCACCCCCCCCCACCACCACCACCAGACACACAAACACACACACACACCACCACCACCTCCACAGCCCAGCAGTGTGTCTGCAGCAGCACTGAGGCGCCAAGCTGGCCGCCCCACCCTGCCACTGGAACAGCTTTATGAGAAAGAAGAGAGTGCGGGGTGAGAGATGGGGGGGGAGACAGTGAGAGGTTCAGCCTGAGGAAAAGGGCAGCAGCATCACTGCTGACAAAAGAAAAAAGAATAACGATTCGCCCGGAAGAGAACGATGGAGAGAGTTGGGGAGAGAGATAGAGAAAAAGCACAAGGGGGGAGAAAAAGCAGAGCAAACGAGACAGAAAGAGGAACGAAGGGAAGTGAGTGAAGGACAGGGCAGGAATAAGCATATATAGATAGATGAGAGCAATGAGGAGAGACGACAGGGTGACTTAGAAAGGGGGACAAAGACTGGAGCGGCAGAAAAAAAAACAATGAAGTGAAGAAGTAGAGCAGAATGCAGAGCTAGAAAGTCAAAGAGGAGACAAAAGGATGGAGAGATTGGCAAAAAAAAAAAAAAAAGAACGGAGGGATTGTGTCAGAAGTGGCAAGGTGGAGAGAAAGAGCAACAGTGGAAGCTGATAAGAGTTGGAGGATTTTTTTTTTTATTTTTTATTTTTTTGAGTCATGCTCAGTACAATAAGCATGCTCAGACTTATCCCTCTCTGTAATCATTCATTCCTTCTCGCTGAAGTGATTTCTTTTCCGAGGTGACTGGTCTGTAATTAATGGTGGATAAATCTACCATTATGGTCCGCACTCAATCAGTCACAAATTAGTCAAATCAACTTGGGAGCTTTTTCAGAAGTTGGCCTTTTTTAGAATTTTCGTTCCGCTCGGTTTCCACAGGCGGTGCAGCCTCGATGACCTGCAGCCGAGCAATACATCTTGCAGCCCAGCTGCATTTGCCAACCTGGATTACCCACAAGTCAACGGGGGTGACTGATCCGGGGCCCACAAAAGCTTTGAATTTACAATTTGTGTTTGGTACAGCAAACCACCGAGGTATATCACTAAGTGAAGTAAGAAAAGTTCTGCACAGCCCGGTATCCTTGAAGTTACATTCATACCATACGGCTGTACTGAACCTCACAATTTACGGCCAAAGCCAACATTTAGTTCCGAGGAGGTCATATGTCCTTTACATTATGAGACATGAAAGCCTGCGAATAGAGGGTTTAGGTGGTGGACTTTCATGTACCAATGGAGAGTCTTTCAACAATCTGTCTAAGACTGCATCAGCCATTGCTGCGGCTTTTACCTGGTTGACCAAAAAAATGTTGACGCTTAATGTAACCCGAAACCGACAAAACATCAGCATTATACAAGAACATTGGACTGCGGTGGGATTTTGTCTTCCTTTATTACTACGCACTTTGGATCGGAACAATTACAGTGACTAAAAACCTCACATGAACATGCGTAAGCTCAGGGCACTGCTATAATATCAGATATGACTTTTTAAAATGACATCTAAAAGCATCAGTCAGTTACTCTTCATTACAGCATAAGTACCTCTAATCATCTGTTTGATGCCCTCCTTGTATTGTAATGCACTTTAAACTGCTTTTTTGGTGATATTGTTCATTGTCCCACAGCTGCGAGGGAAGCAATTGGACACAGACAGATGGAGCGATGGAGACGGGGAGATGTTTTTGATTTAACAGAAGAGCCCTTTGCTGCAGCAGCATGTTCAGATCCAAAAAATCCTCATCCACCACAAATCATCATTTGATAAAGAGGAAAAAAAAAAAAAAAAAAGGAAACCAAGTTTCATCCGTCCATCTGTACTCTCTCACTCTGTCACACACACACACACACACACACACAAACAGAGGAAGATAAAGAGAGTGAAATCTTTAATGCCTTGGCAAATGCACTGACTGCCCCTGCCAATAGGCCACTTAAAGAAATGAGTAGTCAATTACCAGAAGTCTGCCCTTTTGACTAAGATCACTGGACCTGTTATGGGGGAGCCTCAGAGCATATTCTCTCTGTCCTCAGCTCTCTCTCTCTCTTTTCTCCTTATTTTTCTCTCCGTACAGTCAACGCACATGTTTCAGAAGAGCAACAGAGCGAAGTTTCTGATCTGTTCCCAAAAGATGTCACTGTGTTGCAATCACACACACACACTCTTCCATGAGCGTGAAATAAATCTGTACACTGGGTGCTAATTTAATGTCATAGTTTGTCTTTTAGTGCAATGAAATTACAGCACTTCTGTCTCACCAAATTCTGTTGTCTAGATTAATGACCTCGAACAAACTGTGATTAAAAACTAACAATTCATTGTTGAAGTTTTTCTTCGACACATAATAAGACTTTTGGTTTTATGCAGCTCACTGCACTGACCATCCGTGGGATTATTTCTGCAGAATTTGCCGTATCATGACTCTCTACATGCCAAAAGTATGTTGACAGTCCGTATTTATTACTAGTTTGAGTTTATTGCTCTAATAAATCATAATGCTGTGGCCTGCAATGAAAATTGAGACAACAGTTTTGTGTGTGTTCCCACGTTTGTTGCATCAGTTTAGAGAGTGAGGTCAAGTTGTTGGACTTAAATCAGGACATCAGTTCTTCACTAATCTCTGATGCTCTTGTGGCTGAATGGGAAGAAAGCCTGAAGGCCTGGTTTTGAAATCTTTTGGAGGTGGAGTGGAGGCAGATCACTGTTTTGTGAATTACATGTAGACAAATTTGTGGCCAAATTCAAGTGTACACATCTATTGTAAGAGTATGTTGAATGTATAGGGTAGTGTATATGCTAATTAACGTATTAAAAACACACACTTACATTGAGCTTCTGCGGTCTAATCAACCACTTGAAGTGCGCCACACTATCGGCCACATTCTCACGGTCTGTTTTTTCTGTCTCTCACAGATAATACATGCCCTCTCTTGACCAAAAACACTCTGACATGCAGACGGCGAGAATCGAACCACTGACCCGCTGATTAATGCTCGACCTGCTCCACCAGCAGTAAGCATTTGCACTGACACCCAGAGAGGAGCACAGTCACCGCCTTTACACTAACACACACACACACACACACAAAGGCACACCTATCCACTCATAAAACCTTCTGATAACAGCGGGGACTTATAGGCCGAGCACAAGGAGGATAGGTCTCATGATGCCCCAGGAAAGGCCAAGATTAGAAGAAAGGGAATGGTCGTAAAGCTCCAGCGAAAGACAGAGGCTAAGGGGGACGGGGGGGGGGGGTGAAGGAAAAGAGCTGGTGAGCAATGGTGACACAGAGGGGGGAGAAAGCGAAGGATATGGGAGGGCGGGCTGAACCAGCGAGCCAAGGGTGACGAGGGAAGATATGCTTCAAATTAAATCATTTGGAACAAAAGAGGATTGTTGCCAAGCAACCGAGCTAGAACAGGGTTACCAGGGCAACCGGGGTGACCCGAAGCTTGACCTAAGAAACGGAGTCGCCCTTGTCGCTCATAGGCACCTATGCACACGTGTGCACACAACACAAGCGCACACCTGGCACCTCTGCCTGTCTACCTACTGCTTTACGACCACCAAACACAAACAGCCGGCAGGTTTTTGTCTGAAAAACGTCAAACACGGCTGAAATGTCATCCTGTTGCACGAACAAAAGCAAAAAAATAAATAAATAAATGAAAAAATAAATACAGTAAGGTTTTTAATCAAGAGGGGTCATCAAATTGAAAGAGGGGCACATTTAGGCAGCTAATGGATGTTGGTAGCCAAAATCAGCAGCTACACATAAACTGTCCAGTTTCCAAGATTGGATTGTAGAATAAATAAATGCTATGCAGCTATGTTTTTTCGGGGGGTTTTGGCAGCACTGTCAGTACACAAACACTGTTTTGAGATAATGGATGGATCCCAGATTCTCCTTCAGAAAAGGGAAAGAGAGCACTCAGCCTCATTTAAAAAACATTTGAGAGAAAAAAATTGACATTAGTCTGATAACAACGTGCCATCCGATATTTTTGCAAACGTACAGTGAATGAAACATTCTCATTGATCAAGTTTTGTTTGGGCACTTAATAAAAGATAAATTGTTGAGGAAAACATAACATGATAAAGGTCCCTTAGTTGATTCAAACCAAGGGCATTGTGGTTTATGGTGAGCAAATAATCCTGTCCGACATTTGACACAGATGCAAAACATCTGTTACAGAAGATTAAATCAGATCATTTCAACCAGGAATTTAAAAGAAGGAGAAAAGGGAGCTTCTTAAAAACAGAACAAGAATGAGCTTTAAGCCGTCAGCATCAGTGTTAAGTCATCCAACGGGACCTGAAACCTTCAACCCCCACAAGAGCTAAAAGCAAGGGGGCCGAGGCCAACAATGTCTGTAATTTTCCATGAAATAAACAATCCAACGAGCAGATGTGTTAAAGCCACAGAGTAGGCAGAGTTTGAATTTCTCTCTCTTCACCCCCCGCCCCCCCTTCACTCTTTCCACGGCTACTTGCATCACTTTTCTTGACTGCAAACAAGTGCAACACCATGAACGCCCTTGAGGGGAGACTGTCCAAAAGTGTGCGCTGTTATTCCTGTTTGTACAATTCACTGTGGAGACTACAAAGACCTGTGAAACACACAGAGCTCCTGCAGAGAGAGAGAGAGAGAGAGAGAGTGAGGCTGTGTGATGCAGCTAAAAATGAGGCTTCGGTGCCCGCCTTGACGTGTGGACATCCAGATAAAGCCCAAACTCTTCAGACATGGTCAGACGACAAGATGTGCTCTGGTTGCGAGAACGGCTTTTTATCATTTCAATTACCTCTCCCTTCAAGGCTGCCAAGTGCAGATCTGATCTTCAGCCTTCAGTGTTTTAAGACTTCCTATTTTCTTCCTTGGACAATTAGATAATTATTAGGAACATGATATCCTGATGCTAAAAAAACTGTGAGACCTGCCGCGATCAGTTACTTTGGCATCACACGTGCCTCACGTCCGCCTGCCTTAACTTGAAGTCACAATCGAAGATGTTCTCTCCACTTGTTGTGTGATTGTTGCTGAGTTACACCAGGCTGGATGTTCGACTGGATGTTTTTGTTGTTTTGTCTCAGGCAGACCTTCTTCCTTTCTTCTCATCCAACATGACATAAAAGGACAAAACGACTGTTTTAGGAGAGTGTGTGTGTGTGTCAGTGTGTGGGTGTGTGTGTGTCTGTGTGCCTCCCTGGAAATAGCACAGAAAGACAAAGCAAGGGTAAGCAGAAATAATAATGGCCAAAGTTTAGTGTAGAGTGTGTATTTTGTGTGTGTGTTATCCTCCCCTTTACTGGAACTGTGTGTCAATGTACTGGAACACTTTCTTCAGTGTATCCAGGCATGTTTCCTTTCCCTAGAGACCACTTGGCAATATGTGTGTCCTTAAGTGTGCGCCAATTTGTGTGTGTGTGTACACAGTGGGGCCGTGTACACCCTCTACCTTTCTCCCACCATGTCTGTGGGAATGTGTCCGCCTTGTAGAGTAGAACGCGCACTAATGAACGCAACCTTTCTGATGGCCCCTGCGGTTTGTCCCTCCCAGTCAAGACAATGGAGATCAATGGAGGAGCGAGGCGAGGGAAGAGGAGATGAAGACGATGAGGATGGGGTGGGGGGGTGGGGGGGCTATCTGCTACCAACAATAGCAGCACAAACACAGACAGTTAAACAATAGAGGCTGGACAGTGGCGGTTTGTTGTGCGTGCACACAGAGTAGCGGGAAAGGCTTCAGCCATCGTCGGGGCACCTCTCGTGGGCTGACTAATCGGGGTCACTCCACATGGCCTTAACTGTGATGGCTGCCAACATGGGGAGAATTGGCGCGGTCATCTGACCATTTGGTGACCTACTTGACATGAGAAGCGAGATATACACATATCTACAAGCAGAGGATTGAAACGAGGATGCACGCTGATGTAGTGGCTAATAAAATGTTTAAAGGCATCTGCATTTCTTTTGGCATCATAAACATGCATATTACAATATCCAGTCTTGTTCTTCCTCATTAATTAATTTCTCCTGAACTAAATTATAGTGAAAAGAAACCATTTATCATTCTGCTGGAAGTCTCCTGGAAGCATCGATGACCCCTGACCCCAAAAGTGCAAACACAGTGGTGCACAATGGACGCACTATAAATACACTCCGTGCATAAGATAACAACAGCTAGTGATGTTAGAGTAAATGCAATAACTAGCTGGGTGAAGAATCAACTCTGTTCAGTGTCAATTGTAAGACAAACCAACATTTATGCAACCTCAGGCCTTTTGTATTGTGAGTCATCTTTTATTCCTTGATGGCTTCCATTTGATACCTTTTACTGTGATGGATTCAAAAGGATTTCACCACTGCTCAGCATTTCTATGTAAATTTTATTCCTGTTATGGTGGGAAAGCCTTTTAAACATCAGTTAGAGCATTGAAGAATACTAAAATTCATTTCCTAACTATAAAACTAGTAGCAGATCTCTAAGATCGGTCGAACCATTACTCTGACTCAATGCTAGACCACAGTCTGGGATATTTATATGAGAAACTATTCTGAAGACGCAAATTAAAACAATTAAAGCTTTCAATGTTCAAATATGACATTATTATTATTTTATTTTTTATTCTTTTGCACATATTCCAGGCTGTTTTTTCTGGAGCTAATGCCAGAGAGGGACCCATCATTTTAGACAACAGCATAACTATCTGATATCCCGTATAAAAAGGCAAATGTATCATCCTGTCTCTAATGTGTACTATAAATTTATATCATAAAGGTGAATGTCAAGCTGAGAAGCCGGGTAAACACCAAACGGCCCACACTACATCTTCACAAGCACAGATGCATGATGGATGTACAGTAGAGAGTGCAGATGTGTGTGCACTGTACCATCAATGTCATTTAAAAAATTCATGTCAGCTGATGTGAAACTGTCAGAAACTATGAAAAATCACCTAATTTTGTAACACCCCCCCCCCCCCCCCCACTGCGGGGAGTTTCAGGTACTGGATATCTGATGCATTTTGCAAAAGTTTCCCCTCATATTTTACTTTTTCCTCGGGTCCATCCAAAGTGTTTGTTCTCTGCACTTTACCTTTTAAAAATGTAAAAGCTCGGGTCCATGGATTTGGTTGTTAGTCTTCTGAAGTATGGATGTACCGACAAAAGAGTGTTTTGTTCCAACACAAACCTTCAGAAAAGCTTCAATACTTTCTCGCATGGACTCACCATCTGGGGGTTTAATTTATTTCAGATGTGGTGACCCAAAAGGCCAAACAATAGCATATGACTCACATGGTTTTCTTTTGTTTGTTGATTTTATTTTAGTCATCCAATCACTCAGTGAAACATTTATTATATTCCTGAACTCAGCTATTTGGTTTTTGTTTTTTTTTTTCTTTAACCCACCACCCACTGAGGTTACTGCACCCAACTGTAGTCCTCCAAACTAAATAACAAGTAGGTTCTTTGTAAATGGCCTTCAATAAAGCACATAGAAACATTTTCACATCTGATGCTCCGAATCAGCAGGGCGGCTCAATCTGTTGGAAAATTATGTTTTGGGTTTTATTTTTTATTTTTATTTTTTTATTTCACACCTCTCTGATTGAATTTGGGAACATAGCCAACTTGGATTAGCCAATTTAAATTATATCTTGTCTTAAAATTTTTACTTCCTTATGGAAGTAGCAATCATGGTTGTGGTTGACTGAAAACAGGAAACCAACGTTGGCCTCCTGTGTAAAAGTCCAACGTTTTGTTTTTGTCCCATCTCACCATGAAGACCTCATCCAGACTTTGTTTTTCTACACCACCACCACACCGCGTCCTGATCCATATGGACCTGCTTTACTTGACCATAAACATAATGAGATTTCTGTCTGTTACTTTTCTTTGGAGCGTAGTTTCAAAAGCGGTTATCCAATAAAGTGAAAGATCCGACCATGCAGAAGAGTTTACTTTTGATATCTGATTCATTGTTTGTTTTATGCGGCTCCTCATTTTATTTTGTAAAAGTTTCAAAAGGGGTTGAAGAAACTTTTAAACCAAAATAAAATGTGAAGGTGAGCGGAAAAAAGGCCAGTAGTAAGAAATTACAAAACAAACATTTTGTCACATATCTCTTCACCATCTAGCCCGATAGCTGTTTTATTGGTCCAATTTTAAGGACTCCTATTTACAGTATCTGCTGCCAACCTAGTTCAATAAAACAGACGTTAATGTGTGTTGTGGTTCTTCTGAGGAAAATAGCTTCTTTGAAAACAGTTCACAGTGAGGTCTGTGGATAACCCACTATAAGAGCGATTATTCTTGAAAAATATTTTCCTATGGATTCTTTTTAAAGGGGCAATTTGTATATTTATTCTTTCTGCTGTTGCTACATAGCTGTTTGTCAGCACTATCAGCTGTTTACTTACCACAGTCTAACCACAAGCTTGTAATACAGGAGGTTTTAACACGCCTTCTGAACAGCACTATTTATTCAGACTGGACCGGCGATCCAGACCGGAAAGAATCAGATCTGCTGGAGCTACCTGGTTAGCATGCTAACTTTAGATAAGGCCAAACTACAGTTATTATCGCCACCTACTTTCCATCAATGCAGACGGCTCTCGGTGAACAAAGAAATTAAGTTCCTTTTGGAAACGGCTCTTAAAGGTAGCGTTAGCTTTGTAAGCAAAACTTTACAAACAGCTCATTTAAATGTAATTTTTTCCTCCATTGAGCTGGAGAGAAGGCGGCAGAAAACTCCCATTTCATATGTCAAAAACCTGAACGCACAAGTATTCGCATAACTGCATACAGGTGGATGGAAGCGAAAAAAAAAAAAAAAACAAATGTCTTGAAGCAACTCGGCTGAATTGACCGAAATTACGAGCTGAGAAGATTTTCACACGCAGGCAGTGTGCGAATCCACCGCGCAGGCCTGCACAGAGACGCTGTCAGTGATTTCCTGTGCTGAGCTACTGTACGGCAGCACATTACAATGATATACTTATGCTCTCCATTCATGCACTCCGTCATGACGCTGAGTCTTATTTAATGTCATGAGCCACATTTGCCTGGAGTGGAGCCCTACGAGATCGGCTTCGAGAGGAAAGGACTGAAGTCATCTTTCTTTTCATGCCACCTCTGTTTCTGCTCTCTCTCCTCTTGTATCTTTCTATCTCCTTCTCTGCTGTGATCAACCCCCCCCCCTTGTGTCTCTTGCTTCCTCTATCTCTCTCTATCTCTGTCTCCTTCTCTCTCCCTTCTCCTCTGCAGTCAGTGAATTCCCTCAGGTTCAACAGCGGGAGACTATTACACTCACAGACGGAATCGCTCTCCTCCAATTTCTCTGTCCTCTTCTTCCCAGCTTTCCCCCTTTCTTTCGTCATCCCCCTCTTCCTGAGCTTTCGAGCCCCCCCCCCCTTTTTTTTATTAATTCCTTAGTCACTCCATCAGTGCAAATGTGTAAATTTGTGCGCGTTTTTGTGTGCACAGCTCTTCCGACCCTTCCTCCCTTCCTTTCCCCTCTCCCCCTCCCTCCTTCCTTTTCTTTCTCCTTTTCTTCAGTCAATATAATTGGCATCGCAGGAGTGCTCCCTGCAGAGTATGCTAAAACAGCAAGCTCAAAAACAGAGCGAGAGCAGAAAAGGAGGCAGGAAGGGAAGGAGATGTGGATGAAGGCAAAAGGATAGAGGGGAAAGCAAGAGGGGAAGACAGGAAGGCAGAGGGATGACAAGAGAGAAACAGAGAGAGGGAGTTGAAAGTGATGAGAAGGGAGGAGAGATAAAAATAGAGAATAAAGGGAGAAAGATTTATAAAAAGATAAAGAAGTGGCGAGAAATTAAAAAAGGAGGAGAGAGGAGAAAGTGTGAATGGAATGGAGAAAGAAAAGCAAGAGAAAAGATAACATGAGGAATAAAAGAAGGAGAAGGAGAAGGAGAAGTAAAGCCGAGAAGGAGAGCAGGGACGAAATCTTCAAAGAGACAAAGAAAAGGAAGAAATTAGGAGAGAGGCAAACTAAAAGAGAGAGGACGGAAAATTAAAAAAGCAAATGGAGAAAGAAAGACACAATAAGAGGGGAGATAATACAAAAAGAGATGCAGGGAAGAAAATGATGAGGCAACAGAGAGGGGCTTTGACCATAGCAATCAGCAACCAGCAACCAGAGATATCAGAGCATCCATTCAGAAAACCAGTCAAGCACTCAAGGCAAATTCAGCTTTATATCTCCCCCCAACTAGACACACAACTGCCAAACCACATTACACCGCAAGACAGCCATCCTGAAATAGCCCAGATCTCGGACGCGGCAGCACTCTCTCTGACTCTGACTCCACGGCCTGACTGCAGCACTCACAAGGAATAATTCAGGATTATTTTTTTTTTCTTTCGAAGCTATCGGCAATATTTTTAAAGTAAAACTGCATGTCTCATCCAGAACAGTGTCCTATTCCCACTGTTAAGAACCTCTACATTCATCCTAATTAAGCCACACAATGTCAGTGAAAGGAAAGCTCCTTGGAAACCCTGAAATTTAAAGGGGAGCTAATGCGATCATTTCCAGCTCTATACTTTCATTCTGGGACTCAACTGGAGTAGCTTTGCATAATTCACAGTCCAAAAATAGTCCTTATTTATCTGCCTGTTATACAACCCATCAGCTGAGCCTCCGTCTGAAGCTCGGGCCTCCTTAAAGGTCCATTGTCCTCCGACTGGTCGGGCATCCAGAAGCATCTGTGAGCACCATCTCATCTGATGGTCTGAAGCTAAGATGCTACTAAACAAGGCAACAGAAAATAAAACAAAGTAACGAACATCCATCCCATCCATAAAAGTTTGAGCCTGAATCAGATCCGGAATATAACTGTAGACAGCACGAGCAGCAATTACATGAGGACGATTCTGCTCTGTAAATATTACACCTATGACCTTAAATTAACTGACACGGTGGATTTAAAGTTTCGGTCACAAATCCTTAAATGAACTTTTTTCTATGTCTATGTATCTGTTAAGAGTTTCTGGAATGCTGACTGAAATACTAAACATTTTACTGACGTCGTTAGTAAAAAAATTTCCTACTGTTGCAAAACAGCATCATAAACTGGATGATGGAGTACATCAAATGCAGGTGATATTAATTCAGTAGGATGGTGGGAGTATAAGCTGCGCCTGGAGCAAGTTAAGATGTCATTTCATTGTGAAAGTGAAACAAAAAATTATTTGTAAACCTTTTCTAAAGATTTCGTCGAGTGCGTTAACCTGAAAATTTTACGTTTAATAAGAAGCATCTGACATTTTAACAGAATTTAGAGAAAAGCTTGATAAATCTGCTTTGACCAAAACACCAACGAGTTGACCTTTCCTGGAGACCAGCTCTTCGCCGGCAGAAAAGCAGGTCAGATGAGTGCAAAGATTACTGACATTATTGTACTTACATTAGCGAAGATTACAACATCACATGACTTCTGGCTAATGAGTCTCTCACTAATGAGCTAATGAATCTCCTGCTGCCACTCTGTGTTGCTGAAATGAAACGTTGCCTTGCACAGTCACTAAATGTGAAACATGGAGCGCTGCAACTTAGCTTTGTTTCCACGACTGACAATCCCTCAGTTATTTTTATGATTAATTGATCACTAATGGAGAAAATTAAACGTTGAAGATGAAGACGAATCGCTCATGTCCTCATTGCGCCATCAGCTTTGTGGTTTGGCAAACAAAGGCCCGGATCCCTGACCTGGATTGCGCTTCATGTGAAATGCTTTGGACAAAAGCGTCCGCCAAATAAATATATATCCACAGGAAAGTCAGCAAAGCAAGTGAATACCCCCTCTTCCGGGGGACTTTGTATAGTATCTTTTATAGTATCCGTCAAGCACTTTTGCAAATTTAGTACAATGGCTTTACAAAACAATGGCATTGTATGGGATTGTTGTAAATATTGTACTGTGTACTGTCTTTTACATTTGGACTACAATTGGAAATGAGCGTTTCGCTAAATCTGGTGCAGCCATCTTTTTATTTTTTGGAAATGATTACTGTCCCTGCACGTTGTCCTTTATAAATTAAATAGATAAATAAATAAATAAATAAAGGAAATATGCAACCCACGATTTTCATCCGCTAATGCAAATTCCTCATTTCATTAGCAATCTGGCAGATTTCTTGGAAAATCTGACTTGGTAGGACTTTGTAAAAAGAAGCACAGAGGCCCCCGGATGCTGACAGTCATCCTGGTAATAGTGTCATTTGTTTATTGTAATTACTTTATTGTCGAAATGTAGCAGTGGTTTAGAGATCTTACACTGCCATAAATAGATCACTATAAAACTGCCAAAAGCAACTCATTTCCAATTCAGCACAGATAATATGAAGTCTGAAATAATGAATGGACAGTGTAATAAAAAGGAAAACATTAAAATATTTATTAAAGACCACCCAAGTCCAATTTTGTTTGCTAAAGCAGGGATGATGAATAAAACATTGCACAGGGCCTATTGTATTCCAAACCCCAGTCTGCTCTGACATAATCCAACAGGAGACATGGGGTGGTGGGAAAATCAGACCTCTATCACAGACACCTTAGGTTTTTTTTCACCCCCCTCCCCAAAAAAATCATTGCCTTAAAATTTATTTTAAGGCTTTTGCAATTTTGAAGAACCGTGGCCCGTCTCTGTATTTGTTATTTGTCTGACTCTGACTCTGCTTCCTTCTCCTTGTGTGTCTCTTTTCCTCCCTA
Organism: Remorina albescens; assembly: GCA_034769265.1. Taxonomy (NCBI): domain Eukaryota; kingdom Metazoa; phylum Chordata; class Actinopteri; order Carangiformes; family Echeneidae; genus Remorina; species Remorina albescens. The sequence continues at coordinate 3,461,610 of CM068478.1, read as the reverse complement.
CCTCTATCTAATCTTGTTTTCTGAATCCACATAGGCAAAAAAAAAAAGTATGAAAGATAGAAGAGAAGAAGGGCAGCACGACGGCATAATGATTAGTGCTGTTGTGGGGTGGGTTCAGTTCCCGGCCTGGGGCCTTTCTGTGTGGAGTCTCCTTGCTCTCCCCGTGCCTGTGTGGGTTTCCTCCAAGTACTCCAGTTTCCTCCCCCCGTCCAAAGACCTCGTGTTTGGGTTCATTGGTGACTCTAAATTGTCTGTAGGTCTGAGTCTGGGTGGTTGTTGGTCTCTCTCTGTCTCTGTGTGTTGATCCTGTGATGGACTGGCAACTTGTCCAGGGTGTACCCTGTCCTCGCCCAGTGTGAGCTGGGACCCCCCATGACCCGGAAACAGATAAGTGGTAGAAGATGAATGAATGAATAGAAGAAGACAGACTCTTCCTTAGCCAGGAGAGCAGACTCAAATCCAAACCAATCACATTCATAACCGAGTTCCGCTCCAAATGGGAACTTCACAACTGTCTATTGGTTTGGGCACAGAAACTCCTGCGATCTGCAACCTGACTGTGACACAGCAGCGAGTGGAAGAGGTGGAGACGCTGGCGTCCCGAAGCTGTAACGATGATTTCACTCTTCTACACTGATTTGTTGCATTGTAGGGACTAAACTTCTCATTTCGGTGCTGAGCTTGAACCATGCTAGCGCTGCAGCTCAAGTTGCAAAATTATGTCATCGACCATTTTGTGGATCAACACAACATATGTTTGTTCCCCAGAGTGTGAAGGATGACCTTCCCACCTTTTCCTCTAATCCCACTGAAGTCAAGGTCCACATTAGTGCGTTTGACTCTAATATCCCGACAAACACTGGGTTGTAAATGACCACAAAAACTGGCACAGTCTTTCATATCTCCCTCAGGAGAAACAGGGGAAAATCTGAACACAATCTGCTCATAAAAAAACCCTAATGACACTTCCATTAGCCTCAGCTGCACCACTAAGAATGCTAACACAATAATCTGAGCTTCTGCTAAATATTTAATCAACAATGTCGGCATGTTGGCGTTGTTGTCATGAGCATGTTAGCACGTTGACATTTAGCTCAGAACGCCGTGGGGCCAACACGCAGTCCTGTTCTGTCATGAAAACCACAAAAAGTAGTGAGATATACTAAAGAATGAGAGATAACTGCTCAGTCCTGATGTGTAGGGGTTGGATGAAAAAGTCACCACAGACATCGATTTCAGAAATCAGTGTCTAAGACAAGTCTTGTTCATAATGATGTTGGTGCTCTAAAATTAAAAGCAACAACACTTCCTCTTTGGCCTTGAAGATGTTTTACACTCTGATCTGAAGGCTTACAGATGAAAGGTGAAATGTCTGGGGTAAAAAAAACAAAACAAAAAAAAAAAAGAAATAGCAATCACAGACAAGATATCAGATATGAGATAGCTCCATGTGTCATCACTCCCCTGCTACTGCTGCAGGAGTTTAAGATCCATCAACCGTTCATGTCATCTGATCAAATTCTGTACGAGCACGATGATCTCAAATCATTCAAAAACACGGCACAGTAAATCAAAGGAAACAACTGGTCATTTTGACCTTTATGATGTCTGAAAATCACGACTGAAAGCTCCTAGATAGCAGATGAATCATCTTGAAACGCAGCCACCTCAGAAAACACGCTGCATTATGAATCGCTCTCAATCCAGTGAGCAAAGACGACCGTTTCCTCGAAAGACTTGACATCCTCTGCTGGCCTTTAAAATGCAAATCTTGCATAAAATCTGCTGCATTGCTATACCTCTCTGTGGATAAGTCTCTGCGCTAACGCCATCCTGTTTAGGTTAAGGATTCCCCCTCTGGTCACTGCCGCTGAAAAACGTACGCTGGTGCTGCATCCGTGTTCAATTTCTGCATTACAGACAGCGGAGATGTTTGTAACTTAAGAATGAAAATGCACCGTAAAAGTTGTTTTATCATGCTGTCTACGACACCTGGCGCTCTGTGTGATTATGAATTATCTTCAGGAAAATCCATATGGAGCAATGAAGGTCCTATTTGAATATAAAAGAATAATGTGTATGATGATGCTTGTCGAATAAATGCATGTTTGTTTTGTACTCCTCCCCACAGTGAGGTGCTTTTTAAATACACGAGTCACTGTTGCTTTGTTTATCAGAAATTTGTGTGTAAGTGTCTGCGTCTCCCAGCGTGTGTTTCTATATACGGTATGACAGCAATGAGAATATTTAATGAGGAATTTATGAATAGTTAATCGGGCATTTGTTTGGCCCGCGTGTCGATGGGTAACCAAAATGCCCTTTGGCACAGTTAACAGCTCATTCGGATGTTGTGCAGAGAAAGTGTTCCATTATCAGGTATTTTTTGATTGAAATTGAAAATGTCAAATTTGATTCAGGTGAAAGCTCTCTGTTTTCATTTCGGGTGATTGGAGGGAGTTAAGTGACTTAAATCTAACTTGAAATTAGATTGTGGCGGTTTTCTGCGGAGAACGAAATTGGAAGAGTAACTATTAAAGAAGCGGCAGACTTCCTCCCCCTCCCCCCTCACTACAGTGGCGTGTCCTCTGTAACCACTGGTAGTTATGTCTGCATATGCCGTGACAGACGTTTACCGTTCAGGGAATATGTGCCTGACAATTTACGACTGCTGGTCAGGGTTAATATGAAACCGCCAGTAAAAGTGATTGGATTTGTGAAAATGGAATCACTGCACATCTTAACACGTCAGCCATTTAGCTGATGTTCTAAGCCGAAGCCAAACACAATGACTGAGCAGATAGTGAGGGAGATATGTGTCTTAGCCAAGGACACTTAAACAGAGTGCATGGGCGCTGTTGGACTCAAACGCCAGACACTTCAGTTACTGTGCCATCTCACCCGGAGCTGCAGGCTTGAAACGTTGAAACTTGACTGGATCTTGACTACTGTGAAACCTGACTTACTTCAAGCTTGACTCCCGAGACACTTCAGCTGACTTGAGATGTGCATGAAGGCAAAATTTTTTAACAAGTCTAAACCTCAATAAAGAAACTATTGAAGGTAAGAATAATTATCTCCATCAGTGATTCATCAGATTATCAATTGGACTGGAAAATATAAAAAAAGTGAAAAATCCCTTTCACAGTTTCCCATCATACAAAAATGACATTGCTTGTTTTGTTTAATCAAAGCTGAAAGAAAAAAAAAAAAACCAAAGATATTAGATTTGCTTAGTCGAAAACTTAAGAACATTAACAGTTTTTGATTGAAATTACTTTGTTTAGAGTTAATAATTCACGCCAAGTTGACAAATTGATTAAATCATATTTCAGTGTTTACTGTCTAATAGGAATACTTTTCGTCTCGTTGTCGAGGTTCTTATTTTCTTCCGAATGGTGTCTTCTATTAAAGGACGTCTCCTCCTCTTACTGTAAAACAACTCTGCAGTCAACTGTTACGTTCTCGACTTTGGAGATCAACACACCAGCACTTAAACTCTGCTCTCACTGTTCCCTCCACTGTGCCGTAATGTCAGACCTCCCCCAGTCAGGAAGACAGAGCCATCTTCACATTATTCATTTTTAAAGCTCGACCTCATTACTCTGCTCTCGTTTAAATCTAATGTCCACAGAAAACCACCCAGTAACTGCTTCCCCTCCGAGATCTCTCTTGTTGTCTCTACTGTTGGCAGAACAGCTTCCGCTATTCACCATTTAAATCCACTATGGCTGGAAACTTTCCTCAAACTAGACTCTTACATTTCTTATATTTAAAGCTTTATTATTTGATGTACATAACATTGTAATTATTTCTTCTTAATTCTTTGTTTGTTGTTTTTTGTATTACGTATCTCCATTGAAATGTTGCTGATTGTGTCTTTGTGATTGCTTCTTGCTCCTTGGAGTCTCTTGAAAAAGAGATTTTAATCTCCAATATGAATGTTTGAGTAAATAAAGATTTTTTAAAGCAAATTAATTAATCGTTTCAGCTCTGGGATTAATAAACCAGCGTCTGACAGGCTGTGCTTAGACTTAGTGTCATTTATGTATTAAAATACCATCAACACAATCTAATAAAAGAAAATATAGTTTAGGACTTGAAAAGCTTGCCTCTTTATTTCCAATTAGCTAATGACGGCCTGTCGCTTCACTTGGATTTACCCTGAAGAATGAGATACTTGACTTCAGACGTCCTTCAGAATTTGAACTGTCTTCTCCTCGTTAGATTCAAAAGCTGATTGCATCATTGGCGAATGTCCTTGACTAAAAAGTTTACAAAATAATATAGATTTCACAACCAGATCTCTCATTAAACTAAATTTGAGCTAATTTCTCAGAGCAACAATTCAGACAAAACCAAATCAGATGATGAGACATTTTAGTAATTTTGAATTTCAGTTTACAAAATAGTCAGTCTACAATCTAAGTCTGGAAAAAACAGTGAAACTGATTATCAGCTCATAAGTAATCTATTGAATTCTTAAAATAAGATAATCTTTAACACTTTGGGATGGAAGGTCACCCCAGGTTTTCTCGGTTTTCATGTTTGCTCCATCGAGGTGAAACAAACAACGGCACGAGGAAAATGTCAGCGTGCAGCCGTCTTGCCGCCGGCTGCTGACCCCATGACGTAAATGACCCTTCTTTTCCTTTTCCACCTTCAAACACAACCTCTGTAAATGGTACTAGGAGTTGGATGAAGCCAGGCCAGTTGGCTGTGACTCTCTCAGACCACCCCCCCCCCGCCGCCCCGAGGGGGAAGAACCAGAAAATGTCATTGAACGCTTCAACAGCAACTAAAAAAAAAAGACGCTCTCCCAGGCTTTCCTGCCGAAGAGCTGTCACTAAAGTCGAGCCTGACACCTCCCATGTACAACTCTATATGTCTCCCCCTCCCTGCTGCCTGTGAAGATATCAACCTGAAAATAGCTCGGTGAAGCTGAACACCGAGCCACGATAAATAAATCACAATAATGGTTAAATATTCATCATAGAATAAGAGAGCAAGAAAAAATAAATAAATAAATAACCAGAAAAGCAGAGTATAAACTCCTTCTTCTTTGCTTAACACATCAAAACAGTTTGCCTTGAGGAAGTTCAACTGCACTATCAAATTCCCCCTTCAAGGGACTCATCAAACATACAGTAGCCTGTGTAAGGAGCCTGATAGTCGTCACGCCTTGGGCTGCCCGTATGAATGAACAGCAGATAAGGGCATGTAGCTCATTAAGTCAATTATATTTTTCACTTGTGGCGTCTGTTGATGCATTACGCAAATGAAATCAAATTTGTTGGTAGATATGAAGTCATTCTCACTGACAGGCAGACCACTGTAACCATAAATGGAGGAGGATGATACGAGGGATGGGGTGGGCGGGGGGTTCCATTCACAAACAAGACCACGTGAGCCAGCGGATGGCTACATCGATAAATCTGTCATTTAAAAACCGCACCATCCATTTGTTTGAAAAAAAGGAAAAGGCAGGATAATCAAAATAGCACTTGACGTGCGGTGCTCAGTGTGGAAATCACGGAAGTGTGGCATGCACTCCTCAACACAGCCTCCCTGTTTGCTTTTGATAGCGAAAGTCATGATGACATTCAAGTACTCACCAGGCTGAGAAATGAAGCCGCAGAAGGAGAGAAAGCGAGAGAGGGAGACAAGACAGGAGAGTGGGCATGTGTGTGGTGAGGCCACATCTGCAACGGACACACAAGTGTTCTTCCGAAACCAAAGCCTGTTAATAATATGTGCGATCAGTTCGTGCTTGGTCATTTCACCATCCACACAGATACACACACACACTCGCACAGAGACTTACACACATCCACCTCCACTCCTCCACTTTCTCGTGAAGCCTATTAATTACTCAGCACTTTGCTCTGCTGGAAGTGAAGCCTCGCCGGTCGGACCCCACCTTATGGAAGGAGAGTTATATCTCTGTAAGCAGTCTGCAAAAATATCAAATGCCTGCACTGTTTTGTACAGAAGTGGCAACGCCGTGTGGAGAGTATATGTGAATGAAGTGGCTGGCCGACTAAACACACACACACTCGTGCATACACGCAGATAGCTAGAGACACACAGACATACACAGTTTTTTGCCTGGCAGTCAACACCTTGGCTCACATGGGGGTTTTTGTTTTTTAATTTGTGTTTGTGTGCACGTTTGGAAGTGTAAATGTTCTTATGAACATCTTGGTGCATAAATATGTGTTTCCCACATTTATGATGACCACTTTCCAATCCAAGTGAACGACTTTTGGAGCCCCCTGAATGTGTGTTTCACTCACATGAGTGTTAACATCTGTTTACGCAATCGTGCATCTCGGAGCAGAATATCGGTGAATGTGTGTTAATGTCAGCATGCATGCATGCGTGTGTGTGTGTGTGAGCGTGTGTTTGTGTCTGTGCCGACTTCCAGTCAAGAACATGTTTAAGTCAGCTGATAGACAAACAGACAGACTGTGCGTTTGTGTGAGTGAGCCTACCAAGGATTTCTAATAGTGTGTGTAGCGGGCTGTGGGAAAACCAGGTGAAGGAGAGCGAATCAAAAACAGGGTATGTGTGTGTGTGAGTGTGTCAGCGTGGAGTAGATTCTCATGCAAGGATAAGCAGCTTAGGGAAAGAACATATTCTTTTCTAAGTAAATCTCATTAATTTTAATTAGCTGTATATTTAGTCCGTACCCCTGGTTTGGGTGTAATTCTGTTTGTATATATAGCGACGACTGAACGGCGCAGGTGAAATGACTCAGGTAGCGATTATGTTGCCGTAGCTGCTGCAGATTTGCATAATGTTCTGTTTTCGATTGTGTCGTATTCCTAAAGAGGAGATCACAGGCAGGTATGCGTTGCCTTCATTTTTCTGATTGCATGCTCTATGTAGCGCGCCATGGCTCGTCCTTTTAAATGTTCACCTTTTCTTTCTCCCCCTCCACTCTCCCATCTTGTGTGTTTTCTCCTTTCTCCTTTGCTCTCTGAGCTGTTTCTTTTCATTTTCCCTCCTGTCTGTACATCCCATCATTAGAGTGCGCTTGCTTTATTCTTCCTGAACCCCTCCTCCTTTTCGCTGCCCTCGTGCTCCCTTACTGTATGGATTTCTCTTGTTCACGTGCATGCCTCTGTCTTTCTCCCTCTGTCTCCCTCGCCCTCCCTCTTTTTCCTGGGTAATCAGCTTATCCTATGTGTGTCCAAGCCTCTATGTCTGCGTTCCTCCTCTCTTTGTTTCAGATTCATTCAGCAGGGAGATTAGAGATGCCTATTTGGTGCCTTTGTCTTCAACCGGCACAGTAGCGATGAGTTACACCGCGCGCCGATGGTCTCATCGTCAAAAGCCACATTCACTCATCGCATGTTCATCAGTGGCCCTGATCAGCGTCAAGGGCCAGATGCAAAATAAAAGCCAAGGCTGACCTGTGCTGTTGGCAGTTTGGAGTGTCCTCCTGCATCACGGCTACTGATTGATCGGCCAACCTTATTTCATGCTTAAAGGAAGGAAATACAGTCTTTGCACCAGCTGTCACTGGGAAATCGTGCATGTGTCACTCTCGTAAGAAAACTCAAGGATAACAGAATAAAAGCAAAACACATTACTGTATTTCATCAGCAGTTCATTGATAGGCTGCTGCTTTGAAATCTTTAAACACTGATGCTTTGAATTACTCCACTTAAGAATAGGTAGAGGTAGGAGCAGCAGACCTCGTCAGAGCAGGAAAGATGCCTGCTCTGGTTTACAATCACTGTATTTAACAGGTAAAATCAAAGTAGTCTAAAAATCAAGATATCCATTCTATCAGGTGAGTGCCTATCTAGGCCGAGGCATTGACAAAGAAACTTGATCAGCCAAACACACAAAAGCACTGGTAGGTGGAGTTTGAGATAGACACTATTCTATCTAAACATTCAGCAGACTGACCCAGTTTAGGTCTTGTATTAAAATGTGATGACTGTGTGGATATCTTTGGAAAACACACGTGGTATTACAGCGAATATGTTACAGCCTGCGGAGTTATCGGGCCCTTTCAACCACACGCAGGTGAGCAAACCTCAGCCCAAGTGTAAATGCAGTCAACGCAGTGTGAATCCCCACTTCGAACTTGCAAACAGTGCAGAAAAACTCTTAGCTCACCCCAAAATTTACCATCCGCTCAGCTCCTCCGATCGCACCTACAGAACCACACTCCTGCCCCATCATTTCTTACCCACTTCGTCTCTTCCGTAGCATTTACAGTTGCTGCAAACTGCGGCGGAAACCCAGACGTCATCATTTTTTGGTCATCTTCCAGGAAAGACTCATAAAAGACGACCTTTTCCACTTCAGTGAAAAGTAAATCCGGGCTCAGTAGTATCAAGTCTAATGATCCCGCACCCGTCGTGGTTGTTCTTGTTGACAATGCAACCTTCCGACTTGCTCCCCTTCTTCGCATGGGGCTCTTGAAAAAATTTGATCCAATTACAATGCAGCCATAAATTGTGATGAAAGCACGTACGCTAAATGCCAGGTACTGTATTAACACAAAGGGCATTTGAATAATACACGCTGCTTTTGGGAGCTATGAGCATTCGAGAAGCACGGCACAATGAAAGTAGCAGTGCAGTGGAACCACAAATGAACTCCACCAAGCAGTAGCTGTGTTACAATACCAAGACTTTCATAATGATACCATCCGGCATTTTCAATGCTGAAACCATATCTCAGCAAACAATAAACTTGCAGTTGAGACAATAAAAAGCACATTATGTATGCGAAACAATATTTAAAGCTGATTCCGCATAATACAAATAATGCTCTGAGGGAAACTATGCGTCATATTTTTAAGCTGCAAGTAGCGCCCGGTCCAATCTCTCTGAGAGTAATCAGTCAGCGATAAATCTATCAAAAAGTTTGCCGCATGTGCCAGGACAGGACGCAGCCTCAAGGACTCTGTCAGTCTGACTGCTGATTCACTTTGACATTGAATCAGCTGGTGCAGCAGAAATGCCACACTCCTCAGACGACTGTCTGTTCAACGCTAAAGTGGAACGATTATCGCAATAAAAATCTTTTTCTATAATTTTGTTACAGGGATTCAGGTGAACTGACCGAGTGTGGCAGCACGTTTGGATGAGTGGTGTATCAAGCAAGAATGTAATGCGTAAGCACATTTTTGCACACATTAAAGCTTTATTTTGGGAATGATGTTCATGGGAGTTCATGCCACATTGAGTTCCAATCTGGAGAACCTCATTGTTCTTTTGCACCAGTGGTTCTCTACGAGAAAGCGCTGTGCTTGATAAGACTGAACATCCGGTGAATGGACAGTGATATCATCAGCACAAACCAGACTGGGGAGGTTTCCCAAGACAGCACAAAGGTGAATTAAAATGGCTTTATGGTTGTGGTATCAGCAATAAGATCCCCCCACAGTGCTACCTACTGAAGTGATGGCATCATCAAAAAAAAAAAAAAAGAGGAAATAGAGAGGAGCAACCTCTGCTCTTTGCTTGGTGGAGCTCCTGCACTCAGGGGTAACCCTCAGCACTCAAACTCAATCAATACGAATGCTGCTCCTAACAGCCACATGTACCTGTGTCTTCCGGTTCCCCGTCATGGCAGGAAGTTTCACACACATCGGTGATGAGCTCCGACAAACAGATACACCTTTCCAGGAAGCCCTTGTTCTGACCCGCCATGCATCTGTGACAGGATGGGTGATTTCCACCCCCACAGCAATCAATTAAAACACCCACCAGAGATGTCTGGCAGATAACAGGAAAGAAAGGGAAGTGGGGTAAGGTGGGGGGGGGGCAGTGGAAGTGAGCGACCTGATCAAAGGAAACGCCAGTCGAGAGCAGAGCACAATAATAAGGGCTCTCACTGGAAACAAAGTGAATTAATTTATTCCAAGGCTGGCTTCGTCATCGTCGTCGTCGCTGTTGTTGTTGTTTGTTTAATCTGCCTGTCTTTCTGAAGTGATGGGCTGAAGCTGACAGCTCTGCAAATGCGGGACCCCTCATTTTCTTGACCCTGAGCTCCTCGCATAGTGATGTGTCTTTTAAGAGCACCTGAGAGGAAGCTGAGTGTGATAAGGCTTTGCAAAAACCTCAAGAGCCCTTCTCTCTTTCAGCTTCTAAATGGCATTTTCTGCTATTATGATGGTAGTGAGCAAGATTGATCTGCTCTGATGTAATCTCACATTGCCTGAGTGGGCCTGGGTGGATGAGATCTGCCTCAGATTGATGAGGTGTAATGAAGTCTTGTTTGCGTGCTCCAGATACCTTTAAGATCCAATGATACTGAAGTGACACTGCATTTTAATTCTGCTTAATTTAAACCCCAAATTACTTATCATCACTTGTGCCTTGTTGAGCTGAGTTTCTCTTCCTGTCGCTCACTTGTGCATCACGTTTTCAGCACGTCTGAGGCGATATATGATGATAACATGAAGACACAGCAATGTACGTAATGTGATGCAAATCATCCCCAGGGGTCCAGTGCTCGTGGTTTGAGCTTTGTTGGGAGTTTAATCAATCAGCCGCAGAGCCTTAATTAATCGGCATGATGAACAGCAGAAATAATTGGTTTTCTGCCAGATGTAAATCTGTTTCAAACTAACGCCAGCCAATCAGGACCCAATTTATAATCGCAAAACTTATCTGGACGACAAAACGCTTAAAGGATCAGAGAAGGATAAACACAAAGACAATGAGAGTAATATAGCTTTGGATTTAAAATCCAGATAGGAGAGAGTTACACGGAGAACATCTGCATTGTGTGGAATGAATGTCAGATGCCCGAATAATGTCGGATTCATTATCATCAGCCTCTTCAATGGAAATCTACGCCATACGTTGATACGTGTCATTTTCTGTCTTCTTTTAAAAAAACATATTGTTAGTTAATTACCACGATCGGCATGAGAAGAATTTATTGGACTCCTCCCCAGATGTTCCTGAATGAACCTGCAGAAAACTAATGAGGGGAGTCAGTTTTTTCCACTGAAGCGTAAGATGTCATTAACTGCAGGCCACACTGACAACACTGATCTAACGCACTCCGATCAGACCAGGTAACCAATGGCTGAAACAAATGGAAATGCACTGGAGCCAGTAAATAGCCAGGGTCCAGATTGGAAACCACTGGTTTAGCCCTGTGCCAGCAGAACCAAATGGAAAAATAGCTTAGGCCTCTTATTAATGTCACAGTGGCTAGGCTGTAATTCCCCCAGGCTCTGTGTACCTCGGCTTGTTAATGAGTCACTGCTTATCAGTCAGCCTTGTTAACAGGCACAGGCCTCCCATCTAAACCGCCTACTGCTATTGTGTGCTAGCCGTACTGTGTATTAGCCAAATATTCTCCCATCTTGGCACACAGGAAGTCAACAGCAAATAACAGCAGCACAAACAGGAAGTGGGGATCGGGCCAGCCAGAAAGAACTGGTCTGGGGCGGGGGCGAAAGGAGCCCATTTTGTGGCAGAGTAAAGTCAACCACTGGCAGAGACACAGACATGCGGAACCCTCCTGCCTATAAATCTTACCGCACTGGGATTGGTCCGCACCACTCCCATCCTTTAATCCTCACTCATTATTGGTCTCAGCTGGACGCATCGGGCTCCATTCAGTTGTTCCCGACCAGCAGAACTCATTGAGGAAATAAACTATTAGCCGCGTTTCTTGCCACAAATGCAAACATTCTCCCGAGGCTTCGAGCTCAGGCTGCTGTGGAGTTGAGGGCCAGGTGGCTGATGGGAGGCCACTGCATGCCGCTCCACATGCTGTCGACAGAGCTCCCTGGCAGACGGGCCGCACACAGTCCACAACACCCCCGGGGTAACTGGGTCAGCTGTACAGAACCAGGGTACGGCCGGCTAGCTGCATGCCTAATCTGTGCCCTTGTGAGAGTCCCTTTCCCATCTACGCTGCATGGCTGCACATCCAGCCGTGGAAATGGGATATGTCAAATGGCGCGCAATTAGTGTTTTCCCCGATTTGGCTCACTCGCTCTAAGGGAACACAGCCGCAGATAAATCCGGTGAGAAACAAGACTTAGCTCTGTCCTTTCCCTGGCTGTAACATACATCAAATGAAGATGAGACAGTGGAGGTGGGAGAGCTGGGAGATCAGGGCCGATAAGGAGTCTAAATGGTCATGGCATGCAGACTGTCGGTTGCTGTATGATAATTAGCCCCGTAATGCCAAGCTTTTGTTTTTCTTTTCTCACTTGATGATTGAAAGAGACAAACTGCATGCATGTTTTAATTCAGCGTGTATTCTCAGAGTAGCAGCGATGATGCTCTCTGATGGCTCATCTGTTCTCCCATTGATTTGCTAAGCTAATGGTTTTTTTCCCCCCTCTGATACATAACATTGAATTATTTATGCTAAGTAGACCCCGCTGTTCCAGGGGCACGTTGTGTGGAGATCTCCATTATGACAGCATTATCTGACTGCTCACCCTGCCCAACACCCCCTCCCGCCCCACCCCACACACACACACACACACACACACACACACTCCATCTTCTACTTAACAGCTTCGCTGCTGTGGCACAACAACACCAATCAGATGCAATGTGAGCGATGGACCAGCGCTCCGCAGCCGACACAACATTCCTCTGTTGAACTGCAACACCATGATTTGCCACATTGCTAAAACGTCTGGAAACTGTGAAAACAGTGACCAAAAGATTCATGCTTATAGTTTTCTGTCCGTTGAATTTTTGGCACTGCTCTTGGTTGTGTGTGTGTGTGTGTGTGTGTGTGTGGTCCCATGTGAGCTCAGCTTGTTTGCCAGTGAGAAAGTCTGTGAATTGCCACTATTTCTTGCACCACTGCCATCAAGACAAATTCCAGTACTTATCAGGGTGAAAATGTGTAATTTGACCCTGATAAATGTCTTCCTGCAACACAAACAGGCACACAATTCTGATTCCAAACTTTTTTGACCAAATTGGTTCTTGATTTTATTGCAGAGCGCCGTTAGTTCGACCATTTGAATATGCTTTCATTGCAAAAATGAAAGACAACTTAATAGTTCATAACTTGCACATCATACTGACTGCATCTTAAGTCAGCACTCCATTTCTGCTTCCCCTATGCTCTTAGTTGACATGTTTTCTCATCTCCTAAACACTGTCAGAAGTCCCTAGTTTAATTACTCTCCTTGACTGACATGATAATGTAAAACAGCGCTGAGGTGAAACCCAAGCAAGAATTGGTCATGCATGGTCAGGCCTCCCGCGAGGCACACCTTAATCAAATGTGACGTGTGTCTGAATATGAGCCAGAATCGCTTTTGAACCCAAATAACAAACCATTACGTTTCAATGACGAGCTACACAACTGGGGTCAGGGTTCTGATGAGGGGCCGATATTTTATCATCAGCGCCTCAATCTGGAGATTGTGCATTGCTCATCTTCAACAGCTTTCAGGGGCCTGACAGGCCTCCATTTGCATTTGTTTAGCAGTGACCTCATCCCAGCTTTTTAGCACAGCCAGATTGTTTCTCACTCTTTCCTGCTCTGGCCACTGTGCACTCACACAGACAATCCTACGCTTTTCCACACCTCGTACACCAACACGTATGCACAAATTTGCATAATTCAACAGAAAGTACAAAACAGCTGATGTGGATAAACAAAGTGGAAATACAGCAAATGCGGTCTGCGCATCCTCGCTTTGGACACGCACACGAACATCCACTGTGCACTCACAATATATTCAGATTCGTGAAATTGTGTGGGTGTGTGCAAGCAAGCGCATGGGATCTCTGAGAATATATATTGCAAATGCAAATCAGGGAAAGTCTATTAGAAGCCTTCTAGCCTGCTTGATCATCATATGGTCCTTTGCCAAACACTGTGTGCAATTAAATCACATCTGTAATGAGAAAATGCCAACAGCAGTCTACCTGTGTCAATCAATTCTTTTTGGATTAGGGGCCAATTGTGATGTTCCATTTTGCCATCAGTACAATTCGCCCTCTAAAGGTTGTATTACCAGCAGCCAGTCACTTCAGCGTTATGCAATTGGCAGAGCACACTGAACCGTGTATTCCCGCTCACGTGGTGCTCATAGCAGGGATGATATCATTATAAAGTGCCTCTGTCATCAAATCCTCTCTTGCATCCGCTCTCAGTTGAACCCCCCTCATCACAGGTTCAGCTCTGATGAGTGTCGCATATCCGTCCTGTAGAGGTGTGTGTCATCTTCACATCCCTCCGTTGCTGTTCACAAAAGCACAACGTCCAAGTTGCATGAACCTCTGACAGAGATCTCATCGTCAGCACAGGTGAAACTGACAGGTGCTGGCGTGTGTCCTTTTGTGCTTCTTGTGTGGGTGTAATCAACATCACAGAGAGGAGGAAGTTTCGGGACAAAAGAAACAGCAGCACCAGAGAAGAGAGCATGTAGTGAGCATGTGTGTGTGAGTGTGTGTGTGTTGTGTTTGTGTGGCCGGCCTCGTGGCCATGTGTGAGTCACACATATTCCTCAAAAACAACAGTAAAAATTCCACTGGGGTCCCCACTAGGTGGGAGTGTCCCATGTGCTTATTCACGGCTCTCTGACTCCCTTGTCATAATACACAGATAATACAGATAAGGGGCACCACCAGAGACAGAAAGAGAGGGTCGGGTAGGTCAGGGGCCCTCGGGGGGGGGGTGGGGGGCGAGATAGAGAGAATAGGAGGCGGGTAGATAAAGAGGGAGAGAGGTACTTACCAAAGGCAATGTTGCTGTGGACAGCAGCTGCGAATAGTACTGTCAATAAGCTGACACTCCATAATGCGGAAGGGGCTGATGGGAAGGCCATGGTCGGGCGCACAGATTCGCCTGTCTCTCTGAATCCTCAGGAGGGCAGAGGAGCTCTGGAGTTTCACCTGCGGGGAGAGCAGAACACAGATAAAGAAAACAAGCAGGGCACTCCGACTGGCCACTAATTGTATCCCTTGCCGCTGGCTGGCTGGCTGGCTGCTGCTGAATAAACACTTGGCCCGCCCGATTCTCACGCGTTGCTCCATGGGTATTCATCGATCTGCTTGTGTCATGCCATATTGAGAAATCGAGGGAGGTGGGTGGGGTGGGGAGGGGAGAGGGGGAGTTGAGATGAGGGGAAATGTGTGTGTGAGTGTGTTTATGTGTGGGAAAGGGTGGTGATAGAACCAAACACCAGAGCCTGTGTGATGGTGGTAAAGATGGGGGGGGGTTGTCATAACTGTTAATTTATTCATCTGCTTTTAAAGCTGTGTATTCATGGGCCGAGCTCTCAAACTAACTTACGCCAATTAGAAATAACGCAAAGGAAGATCATGGTCATGAAAACAGTAAAGAAAGAAGAAGTAGAAGAAGAAGAAGAAGAAGAAAGGAAACAGAAACAGCAGCAGAGATGCACCTGTCGCCCGCTGAGAATACACAGTGCGCTTTGCACAAGACTGGAGAGACGGACGGTTGTGAATAATAGTCTCTCTCTCTCTCTCTCTCTCCCTCACACACATACACACATACTGCTTTCTTCCCGTTTTTCTCTTTCTCTTACGCACATTCCCTTAAAATAGCAGCACCTCTGGCCCCTCGGTCCATCTGCTGATCAGCTGCGGCGGACGGAGGACTGTGCCGCTTGCGGGACGGGCCTTCGGTTAGGGCGGGAACGGAGGAGGTTCTGGGTGGGGTGGGGTGGGGTGGGAGGTAAGGGATGATGGGTGATGGTGATGATGGTGGTGGTGAAGGAGGGGTGGAGGGGGGTTGCTGTTTTTATTGTTGCCCCAGCCCTTCCTGTTGAGCGGCGGCGAAAAATAAATAAAAACAAAATTAGAAGAAGTGCGTCCGCCGGGGGAAATAACGCGGACGCTCCGAGCGAGATTTCAACGCAAGTTCCCGCTGTCTGCTGTAACGTGGACGGCGAATGATAGTTGGTAATGATGATGATGATGATGATGAGGATGAGGATGAGGATAACAACAATAATAAATAACAGCCGGTGGAGGCTGCCTGCATTACTGCGACGGGGCGCCAAAGAGGCAGAAGAGCCGATGGTTCTCAGTTCGGAGCGAAATTTCCAAACAGCCTCAGCTGCACTTGGAGAAATATCAGAGAGTGACGGTGTGAGATTTAGAGACTCCTGTGAACACCGAAGAGCTGCTGCACTGAGAGCGCAGTTCTGATGCCTGTTTTTGTTTTTTTTTTTGTCTTGCAGAGAGCGATCTGAACCAAGAGCCAAGCTGAGACATGAAGAAGAGCAGAGCAAAGGCAGCCCAACCACAAAGCGCATTTTCAGAGTAAATTATAAAACACGCAGGGATTATACAGCTCTCTCCCTGGGCTGGTATAAGGGATTACACACACACATTCACAACCAGAGTGCACACACAGACACATTCCTGGGGACGGAAAAGCGTCAGCACTGACAGGTGTCTCCTGTCCGCCCTACAGGCTGCAGCCTAACCCCGGACAATAACACAAACTGAGAGGCAATGCACGGCGAAAAAGAAAACCCAGCAGACACACACACTTACACACTTACACACACACACGGTTATATTCCGCCTCCGGAGTCGGGTTTTGTTGGCGCTGGTCTCAAATAAGGTCTCCAGTAAGGTCCCTCCTTTGATGCGCAGCGGTCGCTTGTCCGAAGCCTCCTCTCAATCTGCTTTTATCGACTTTTTTTTATCTCCTTGTTCCTTCGCCTGACTCCTTGTTTTTCTTGTTTTTTTCCTCCCCCCCTCTCTCTCTTTCTCTCTCTCTCTCTCCCTCTATCTCTCTCTCTCTCTCTCTCTCTCTGGCACTCTGTTTGTATCTCTCTCGCTCTCTCTCTCCACGGCTACCGTTCACTGCAGCAAAAACAGTCTGTCTGAAAGACGAGAGGGAGGGGAGGGGACAAGGCAGGGAGGGGAGGGGATTTTAATACGATTTGGCCCGTACCACTGGGATAACAGGGCCAGAGCAGGGGCCTACTGGCTGAGAGCAGCAAGGAGGAGATGGAGCAGATACAGGAGTGTGATCTCACCATAAAGGGAGGGGGGGTAAAAAATAAAAAATAAAAAAAAAATCTCCCTAATGTTTCTGTAACACTCCATGGCCTTATCATTTCTGTAGGATCCTTCATATCTCTGCTCACCTTATCTGGAGGTTTGATATTGAGCAGGTCTGAAGTCTTGTTGCTGGGATGAAGCCTACATGTGTACAGAAAGGAAGGAAAAAAATAATAAAAAATAAAAAAGCATTGGGAGGTCACCAGAAGTTGATTGTCACGGTTCTCAGTGGCCTATAATGTTTCTTATCATCCATATTATGGGGCCATTAATCCTATCTCACAGTTTGGCCCAGTGCTGTTCCCGTAGGCCTGATCATCTGAAATATGGTAATCAGTCCTTGGAGTTGAGGGACTCATTCAGCCATCGGCCTGTGGCTTTTAACACTGACTTTATTGTAACTTTCTTTATCGTTCATCAGCTATAAATTTGTATAATAACCCTCAGATGGTGTGTACATCCAAAGGAAGGGCCACTTTTGCAAATACAGGCTGTAAACTTTCTGAAAGAGACATCTATATAATCCTCCTGACGTCCCATGCATGGAGCCCATTTAGGAGTCAGGATCTATGGGAGGGAGGATGGAGGAGGGAGGGGTCCAACTTGCCAGAGAGGATTAAGGATTAGTTGTACTGAAGGATTAGGTCTGCGTGTGGGGAGGCATGATGGGGTTAAACATGGATGGTGGCAGCCCGACGCACGACGGTCCAATCAGTGGTTGTCTCGACCAAACCCAAACCGGGGAGGTTTGGGTTTGAAGAAAATCTAAAACAGTAATTTAAAAAAAAAAAAAAAAAAGCCACTGGGAGCTGGGAGAGGAGGCTGGGGGAGTTGTGGTGTTTGAGAGATCTTCAAGAGAGCAGCTGCTTTTTGCACACTGAAATGCAAAAATTAATAAATGAACAGTACTGACTGCTCTGGGCCCTCGTTGATTGGGGCCAATGGAGGTTTTTCTCTGAAGCAGAAACCAAAAAGTCACCTTCTGGGTTCCTTGAAAGATTCCACAATGGTCCCAATTCTGAGTTTACCATTTTTAAAGATACACAATGACTACATTCTCCACCCTCCCTGCCTCACTGTACGTAAAGTCTATCATTGAATAGAGAATGAGTCGACTCCATTATTTCTCTCTCTCTCTGTTCCCACACCGGTCGGTGGAACATCTGGCATCATTAAACACTTTTAGGAGGATGAAAATGGCTTTAAATGTTTTAGTCATTGGAGCTGCATTAGAAAATATTTTATGTTATTTATTTATTTTTATTATTTTCTGTGGTTTAAATGAATGGACAGCCCTATGGTGCTGAGTGTCTGATGGGGAAGGGCGTGCACACATGCGCTGCCATCCTCTGGTGCCGACTTGACGACCGTCAGGGACCGGAGCCAGAACCCACAGCCCGGACGGTAATTGGCTGGTACGGAAACCCGGGCTGTGCCGCCTCACCGGGGCTGCAGTTTTTTGTTTTGGGCTTTTTGCCTGTTTGAAATCTGCATATTAAAGCGCTGACCTTTGGAAAAAAAGCTCTTCCTTGTGAAAATTTCTCTGACAGTTCAGTCCAGATGGGCCTCAGTGAAATAAACACATCCACCCTCCCATCCATCTATCCATCCATCCATCTGCACACAGGGCAGCCTTTTAAAACTCATCCCACCAGGAAAAGCTATAAAACAGCCCCTTTGCTCGTGTCCAGTCACTCAGCTTCCTTTTATCCAAAAAGCCATAACCTTTTAATGAACATCTCTGCCGGGACTCGAACCCGGAGCCTCTGGATTAGAAGTCCAGCGCGCTATTCCATTGCGCCACAGAGACTCAGGCACATTCTTCCCGATCAAAAGCGGGTTTATACTCCCCCCTCCCAGCCCTGCGCAGCATCCTCACATCCCTCAGCATCAGGACCGCAGCCCTGTGGATAACAATTTCCCGCCCGGTAGGGGGTGCTGCCGCTGCGTAATCATTAGTCCCTTTGTGCCTCGGAGATGGCGGGAGCCCCCTGCTCCCCGCCCCCGCTGCTTTCACGCAGATTATCTCGTCAAAACATCATAATGGTGATATTATCGGAGCAAAAAGCGAAAGACAGAACATCTTACATTGTAAATGCATCAATGACTTTGAAGGAAAGCGCTCATTCCTCGCAGGGAACGGCTCCAGTGAGCAGCCTGTGCTTTTCTATTACCTCAGTTTATGTTTCACTCCAAAAATAGAAACACATTTGTACAGATTTGGTGGGAACAGACTATAAGCAAAACCACTCTTGTACTTTGCAGGGTTTGAGCAATTTCCCTGTCAGTCACAACGCAAAATTGCAGGCCGAAAGATCTCCAGCTCAGGTGGAAATGTGCCTGTAGCATGGATTAGACTCAATACAGGGAATCAACTAGATGCCAAATTCACTGCAATCAGACAAGAAGTCACATAGAGAGAGCAATTTTGGAAGTGCTGATTTTAAAGTGACAATCACTTTGAGCTGGCAATGGTTAAATATAGAGATGCTTGTCCGGTAATGAAGCCGATATGGCTCTGGGGGGAATACAACACCATCAAAAGCATTAAATCCCCTCCTGTTTTATGAAAACTGACAGTTTCTGGAGACACATTTGCTGCAAAGTATGTTTGATCATTAGCATGGTGCAAATTTGTTCCCCCCGACAGCTAACTCAAAACAAATGCAAGCTGACAAAAATTTTCCCTTCAAGCCACCAGCGGCAAATTCATAATCCAATTTTATTGGAGGTAACCGGACAAAGTGTTCATGTCGTTTCTCTCAGTTCGCAGCCAGGTGATGCAAGCAGAAACCCTCCCTGGTACAAATCAGTTTAGGTGCAGCCTCCTCCCCAGAACACTTACTGTTTTTTATTTTTTTATTTTCTGTCCCAGCATGCTCTTGTTACTGCATCCAACATAAATGGAGTTGGATCTGACATTACACCATGGCTTTCTCTTATTCACACTGCAGGAAGAGAGCAGTGGAGGTGCAATGTGTAGCCCCTGTGTGTCTCAGCGGGATGTAAGGCCTGAGGCAGGCTGCCAGTGAGTAGCCTGTTCACATACACCGCTTCAACCGCTGGGCTAACTCTGTACATTTCAGCTCCTCTTTCCTAACGTTAAAAATTGCATCAGAGCAGCTGTGGCCCGGAGAGAGTAAAAAATGAATGACATTGTACAGTGAACAGCCACTCCACCAACACAAACACACCCACTCTGGGACTGCAGACGGCAGGTAGAAACTCTGGCAGTGACTGAGCAAAGTGATTAATGAAAGTGAATTTAACGTCACAGCACTATTAGACAAATTACATAAGGACATCACATGTAGGACACGTCTAATTTTGGCCGATGGTGGTTGTTCACACCGAGAACAAATGTGAAATAAACTAGGTCACATTAGCATGCACTTTGCTCTCATGCTGCATTTGATGACCCAAAGCTTTCAGGGTATAATTAATTCCAAGGGATAAAACATCAACACCGTTGCTGTGTACAGTATAATATAATTCTTTATTTAATACACTTGGTCTGCAGTAGGTCAGAACAGAATAACACACACACACACACACCCGACTCCCACAGTACACATTTCCTTCAACTCCCTCCTCTCGTCTCATCCTGCGCCTCAGAGAAAAGTCAGGGCGATGGAGGTGATGATGGACAGACCAATAACTGTGTAGCCGGTGCGGTAGACCTCTGGGATTCTGAAGCCTTTGCCTATGTCCCACCACTGATTTGAATAATAATAAACAAACAAGAAACAGAGAAGACAATTTATCAGGAGAGACATCTTCAGTTTGTAAATGGAAGCAAAAGTAATGCATTTTCATTAAACTGTAAAACAAGTAAGCGAAAATAAAAGAAGAAATAAATTGTGTAGAGATATGCAGCTTAGGTCGAGGTCATGTCATATATATACATATAAAAGAAAAGAAAAACACTTGATACTTACCAAGTGGCGGATGCCGTTAAAGGTGTGGTAAGATAAGGGAAAGGAAATGCCAAACTTGGCCAACCCAATGAGCAAGGGGCCGACGTAGAGCGAATGGATCAAGTCGAGGTAGTGTGGGTAACTTCCCGGTAATACCAGCGCTGCCAGAGCAAACGCAGAGATAGCTGGACACAAACAAATGCAGTAAGAATGGGAATTCGACAAGGTTTGTGTGCATGAATGTCAAGCACCAACATGCTACTACCTAGACCGTCCATCTAGGCCGCTGTGTTAGACCAGTCTTTGTCCTTCTTGGACAATCAGTCCCTTTAATAGGGAGCAAATCAAACTAAAACCCAACAATGGTTCTGTATTGAACAGGCTCCTTTTTCACTGCCTCTTTCTGTGCTGCCAAGATGATTAATAAAGCACAGTATGTATGAAGTTTATATATCAATACAAAAGGGACAATCTTTAGAAACTCAGAGAAAACCCAGCTTTTGATTGAATATGCACAATAGCATCGTAGAATTAAAGGGAAATAAGTTTATTAGCCCTGGAAACTGATTTCAGACACTTGTATTCAGCATGTGCAATATTTTCATGCAAGTTGAGTGTCTGTTTATGTTTCTGTGGAGTTAGACAGGCAGTTTAGGGTGCTGACCCTTATTGAACACATTAAAACAGGACCAAAACTGAACCTAGCATGGTGCATCAAGGTCAGCAGTAATGATGTTCAAAGTCACACTAAGCAGAATCAACCCTCACACCACACAAATGACTAAAAGCTGTTAGCAGTCCAGCGTTAGATTTTACTTCCTCATGGAGAGGGTTGAATTGTATTTAGCAACTTCTGTTTTATAATGCCAGTAAATGCTTTCAGCAGAAATCAATAGTGATGGACTAAAATGCCCTGAAGAGATTTTCAGGGTCAATCAGAAGCTGACAGCAGCACTAGAACTGCTTCACTCAAATGTAATGGAAAAAAATTACAAAACAACTAAAGAGCATGAAAACACCACCACCACAACAACAACAACAAAAAATTTTTTAAATGAAGTTGATACATTTAGAGTTATTCAAGGACAAACTGCTGGGTGGAATATGTTTATACGTGATGTGTTACCTCCACTGAGCCCCACACCAGTTCCTCTGTGTGTGATGGACATCATCATGGGGACGGACCATCTGAGATAAAGGAAACACAACACCTTTACTATAACGTCTTATCCGCACATCTGCTGTGAAGTACGAGTGAAAGCACAGAACTATCATTAACTTTAACAGCTGCTCTGTGTCAGGTTAGGCTGCCACTGACATGTTGGATCCCTGAGATCACCCACAGGAAAAAAAAGATATTTCTATTTTACAGCTTTAAGCTGCAAGAACAACTCAAGGATGAAGGTGTGAGTGCTGCATGGGAGATTTTTTTTCTTCAAATATTCAAATCACAGTTAACATTTTGACAGATTTCAATGTGTGCATGTAAAAATAGATGCTCTTGCAGATTAGCTTTGTTACTTGGTTATAGGTGGTAAAGCGCAACTGTGTCTGTGGTTTTTGGATTGTTACTGCTGGACACATACAAAATGGTTGCAGATTACAGAAAATTACAAGTGACCTGGAGATGAAGTCCAGCGAATACACATTGATGTTTTCTGTATTTTGGATTTCGGAGCGCAATAACTGCCAGACGCTACAATGCGCTCTATTGTATCCAAAGACATGAACATTTCTGATGATAGAGGCTTCTCCTGCTGTTTTATCAGCATCAAAAGAACAAAATTTCTGCATGATCTGAAAGTTCACTCGAACAACACTATCATCTTCAACTTGGATAATGTGCTGCAATAGACCAAGTAATAATGGAGTCTTGGAAAATACAAAGCTGAAATTATGGAACACAAATGAAGCATGTGGTTTCACTGAACAATTATTTTCTCTTCTCACTCACTCACACACACACACACACACACACACACCAGCCTCTAATGGATGTGGGAAACTACACATACTTGTAGATGGTGAGATGGGGAGACATGGGTCGGTTTAATCTGGTATTTTTTGCCCAAAACTTGTTCATCTCCTCCTTAGCTGTGGTTCCCATGGGAGCAGCACTGTAGCAAAGAGAATGACAGAGTAGACGTATTAGTTTCTTGAACGGTCAGTGGGGCAGTATTTATGTATTTAAAATGCATCCTTGTTAAGCACACACTTAATTATAATATTGATGTAGTTCACTTGTAAAGCATTTTTCAATTCAAGTAACAAAGTGCTTCCCGTGACAGATGTAAATTCAAATGTAAAAACATCCAAATAAGTCAAAGTGATATGTAAATTAAATTAGATGTAAAAAGACATCACAACAATCAACTCACTGTCTGTAGTGGATGCTGTACTTTGGTCTGGAGAGGCAGACACCCTGACGGGCAAAAGTCCTAAAAACAAAAACGAAGAAAGAAGGGTTGAAATTAAGACTTTTCATCAGGGTCCCTGATGAAAATGATTCATAGTTCTGTGTAAACATGAAGTTAAGCTGGGAAGAATTATAAATAACAGGACCGTTCCGAAACACAATTAGACATAAATATGTTCAGCGGACATCGAGTTTTGGGTACCGATGTTTTCCATGCTTCAACAACAATACAAATATCACATAAACACACAAAATCATGGACGAGAACATTTCTCTTCTCAAATTAATTACTCAACTCATCATGCTTACGTTAATAATTACATAATGGAGGCTTCCTTCAATAACACAACAGAGAGCAATTCCTAAAATGTATTTCTGAATAATAACTTTAAAATACTGCTTTTACACTGTCCTTGATAAATATACATTATTAAAAAGCATTAAGCACTTCCGATTCACCATGCAATACAACAGCCCCAAACATACAGCTACAATCACAAACAATTATCTCACTGAAGTCTAAACAAAATCTAAGTCCAAGGGAATTGAAACATTTTGGGATACACTCACTGAGTGGGTATATCCCTGAACAAACGAATCAATGCTGGAATCACTCGCTCAGTAAGTGGGTGCATCATTACAAATGTTATTTGTTCACAGGGACACACACATTCACTGAGCCAGTGAGTCAAGTAATTTGTTCACAGAAAGGATGGGGTGTGTTCAAGTCTATGCAGGAATTTTATTGATCCTGAAGAGAAATAACCACAACGGCTACACGTGTACACATCATGAGTAGCACACGGAAAACTCTGAATGCAGCAAAATGTGTGTAAGGCAGAACAATACATCTTTATTAGTATCAATATAATTGTATATTGCATTAGAATACTTCAAATACACACATTCATCCCCAATATTCAATTTAAAAAAAAAAACAAAATATTTTTAAAATACCAAGAAACATATACTGAGTTTGCAATTTGTCAAAGCAACAACAGTTATTGTCCAAGAACTGCTGTCACAAGGAACATTCATTCATTCATCTTCTACTGCTTATTAGCTTCTAGGTCGCCACGTGCTGGAGCCAATCCCAGCTCACATCGGGCGAGGGCGTGTTCACCCTGGACAGGTCACCAGTCCATCACAGGGCTAACACACAGAGACAGAAAGAGACCAACAACCACTCACACTCAGGCCCACGGACAATTTAGAGTCACCAATTAACCTAAACATGTCATCTTTGGATGGTGGGAGGAAACCCACACAGGGACGGGGATAGCTTGTAAACTCCGCACAGAATGGCCCGGGAACCGAGCTTGTGACCTTCTTGTTGTGGGGTAACAGCATTAACCACTATTGCCGCCGTGCTGCCATCACAAGGAACAGACTAGCTTATTATTAATTCTATATACATGTATTCATATACACACATATAATTATATATACACACGTATAATTATATATATATATAATTATATATATATATATATATATATATATAGAGAGAGAGAGAGAGAGAGAGAGAGAGAGAGGTGTGTGTATATATGGGGCATTACTTCAAGTCTAGGTTTGATAAAGTTCACATACAGTTTACAGAACAGAAAAACCAAGTCAGTGTGATCAAGGACACAAAACATTTAGGAGAATTATATCCCGACCTTGCTACAGAGGAATAAACATTGGTTTGTTGAGACTACAGGATACTGAACTTATCTTTGTTATCTGTAACAGCCACCTGAGGCCAAGCCGACAAAGTTCAACAATCGTCTCCTTACATAGAAGCATGACAGTTAGCACTAACCGTTGGCTAGCGGTGTAATAAACCAGGCTAAAGGAAGCTAAACAAACAAAGCCGAATAAAGAGGGTGACATACGGCCATATGAGGATTAAAGTGTCATTAAAGTCTTAAAGTCCGGCATTAATAATAATCTAAATAAGGACAAAGTCCACTCGTTCAGGCTGTCAAACGGACCCGACAACAGCTAGCCGCTAGCTAATGTCAGCTAGCGCTACGTCGCTCTACAGCTAAGATAAAAAACCGGATAATAAACCACCTGTAAGGTTACAGTGAGGAGCGGTGGGCTCATCTATGACATCTTTATGCTGTAAACTCGTCTGTTACCGGGAAAACACAGAAAAATGGCCAAAAAGTCTGCCCCTTAGCCCAAACGTTATGTAGCGAAGACATACTGACCTTAGAAGCAGCGCCATGTTTGACAGGCGTCGAGCGGAAGTGACGTTTACGGATGTTGTTATCTGTTTTATCTGGAGAGCCACGAAGAGCCCAGAAGGTCAGAGGAGGTCAGAGGTCAGAGGGAGGAGGAGGAGGAGAGGATGAAGGAGGGATGAGATTTAGTCTTTCATTCCCTCATATGTGTAAGTTTTTTTTGTACTTTGTCATTATATTAACACCAGAAACTTGTGCGCAACGATGAACAGCGCAGAAAAACCTGCTCTGCTCTTATTTTAAATAATGAAATAAATTAAATTAGTAAATTGCAAAATCACTTCTTCCACGTTGATAAATTAATAGTCATTAAAAAAAAAAAAAAACTTTTATGGCATGCCGAGGAAACCGACTCACCAGGACATTTAGTGTTGGATATAAACTGGTCAACAGTAAAAACAAGCCAGGTAGAACAACACAGCAAAACATGCAGTAGCAGTGTAGTGTATTTTTCACCTCATTTTCTTTATTTCAATATCTAAATTGTTGTATGTTCTGTCCTTTTCTTTTTTCTACTCTTAAGTCAAGTAAGGATGTCCATTAACGCCTAGTCAAAGGTTTCTATATGACCCATTGTAGACTGAACTAAAGGAATGTGTCTTGGGGGTCAAACTGTCACCCATTTGCCCTCCTGATGGACATGGTAGGGCTGAGACAACACAGAGACAGGATGAGGAGGTTTATGCTGGCTCCTAAAAGGTCAAAGGCCAGAGACTGGTGACCAGATAATATCTATACCATTTGGTTGGAGGTTTCTTGTTTGGAAGAATAGTCCATTTCAAAGACAGATAAGACCTATAAATATAGGGGTTTGGGAGACAGAGGAGAGAAGATCTCACATTGGCAGAGAGGCTCCAGGATTCTGCATTTTTGGCACTGTTCCTTTCTTGTCAATAAACTTCTTTTTTTGACTGCATGAAAAGACGTGTCAGCAGTGATCACTTCTTCACATCGGCATCCCAAGATACCACAGCAGCAATGGCCAATTTCAGGTGAGATGAATGCCAAGAACAAAACAAAGCACACACACACGCTCCGTATGAGAACTATATGCACACACTCATACAGACTATAACATGGCAGGTTAATGACGCCTAGAAGGAGCCTTGCTTTGAGCTTCTGTGGGAAACTATTAAAAGATATCTTGGACTCAGTTGGTTATGTGAGAGATGAAGCATATTTTAAAATAGATTTTAGAATAGTTTTGATGTTGCTTTTTACTTTAAATTAAAAAAGAAAAAAAAATCAACAGGTAGAGCCCACGTGGCGGAAGCTGCAGGAATTTGCTGAAAAGCCTTGCCTCGACAGTAAAGTAGCAAGCAGCAAGAACATACGACAAAAAATGGATGATGAGGTCAGGAAAATCTCAGCTTTTATAGCATCAATCTGATGGCAACATCTGTCTTTGACCAACATTTTTGATAAAATCTACTGAGCTGAATCTGAAAAATTAACTTTCATTTTCCATTTTCTTATTTCTCTACGCTGTTATTGACATATTTTATAAACTACTGCCCTATTAATCAGTCTGTTAGTCCATGTTGGCCCATGTGAGCCTGCATGGGATTACACAGAATCAACACACTTTGAGATATGGTGCTTTTCATATTAAAATTGACAAGTTTCAATACTAATTCATTTTCACAAAAGGAATTAGTATTGACTAAATCAGGGGTCAGGGATATTTTGGAATACATTTTATTTTGGTACATCTCACATGATGAGTAGCATTTAGTATTCCTTTATCGGCAAACAAGCACACATCACTTTGGTAACAGTTTATGTAAGGCACAAAAAGTGTACATTGTCATTGTTCTGCTGGAAATGTTTTCTGAAAAAATACACACACATGCACACACACGCGCACACGCACGCGCACACACACACACACACACAGAAAGAAAGGCTCAAAGCACAATCAAAAGCGTATTTTCAGCAGTATTTTTATGATAATCAGAATTGGGAACTGATCCATGCAATATTACAACTGACAGACACACACACAATTTTACTCTCGCACACACATACACACATTTGCACACACTCTCCCACAGACACACAATTTGAACTGACATTTTCTGAATGTTAATAATATGTCTCCTGCTCCACCCAACCTGGGAAAGAGAGAGAGAGAGAGAGAGAGAGAAACAGAATAGGAGAGAGAGCAAGAGAGTGTCAGAGAACAAAATGACAGGCGCGAAATTTTCATAATATCCTTTTGTACCGCTCTATTTGTATTCGTCTCGTTGCCTTTGTCTCTGTACATTTCCAAATAAATCCCCTTATAATTCAGAGTCTCTGATCAGCAGCCCATGACACACAGATTAACAGAAATGATTAACTGTCATGATAAATTGTATTTGTCTTAGCATGTCTTGGCCCTCATCAGCTGAGACACCGTAGCAGTGAGCAGATTTGGAGCCATTGTAGTGCGTCTCTGTGTGATCTTTGGGGCATAGCTCAAGTGTGTCTTCATCAGACTGCTTTAATTTCCTCTCTCATCATTTGCTGCTGCATCTGTTAGTGTTTGAGCAGGTAGTATCTGTTTCACATTGCACCCTTTACACACTTACTGAGTCCAGAAAGATTTCTGCCTACGTGTTTGTTGTTTTACAGGCGACACACTGCTAAAGAATTTTACCTTCAGGCAAAAAGAAGGCTCACTAAAAGTTTTTATTTGGAAGAGACTCCTGTTTCTGCTCCTGCCTGTTTATTAGCAAGACATTTAGGACAAAAAACTAACAAAGGACATGCGGATGCAGCCCTCAGCCCAAGAATCAGATTAAAGTAAATTACAGTGTTGATGTGCATGTGTGATTTTCACTATCGGATGTTTTCCTGTTTATTAGCTGTGTTTTTCTGCTCCATTTATTAAACAGAGTTCTCAAGTGAGCTACCAGACAGCAGTGCATTTACAAGCTATTTTGTCAGAAATGAAATCCTGGAAGACAAGGAAAAATCAGTCAAGTGTTACGGAGACTGCGGATTTGAAAGTGGAGGAATTGTTCTGCATTGAGTGGCTTGTGTTCTGCTGGATGCTTGATAGATTTTAGCACATTGCTGAGGGTTATTCCTCCTTGAAGGTTAAATGTAGGACTCTTAATGACTTATAGGTGAAATTGTCTTTGAAGTGTTTAGTAAAAAGCCAACAACTACCAGAAAAACAACAGGAATTACTCAATTTCCAACACAGAGTTTATCCCAAACATGTGGCAGCAGGACACCAATTTTAAAATGTTACACCAAAATTAAAGCTTTACATCCTGTAATTGCCACCATCATTGTTTTGTAAAATTGGCACCTGTACTTTCCTTTCTGTTCTCAGCTCAAAAAAGTTTTGCAGTTTTCATTAAAAAAAACATAACAAAAAAAAAATGAATAAATAAATGAAAAGATTTTCACTGTTTTGAAATGATTTTGAACGGTCTTCTCCCGCACGTCACCATCTGTCAGACTCTTGCTGGGATCTTTCAGGTCAGATCAGCATAGCACAGCTGTGCTGACTTTGTCAATCAGCATGTCCTTCATGGAGTGGACAGTCTACACTTTTAAAAACTTGATTTTATGTTTTAGAGGCAGAGAGGAGTCATAAAAGTCGTGCGGGCACATTCGGTTCCTTCAGATACGGATGCCAACCCTGGCAACCTTTTTTTTTTTATTACAGCTTATTAGCAAGACAAATAAGGTTGAAACCTTTTAATCTTGCTTTCTTTTTTAATAACTGCTTACCTCCAGGGCACCTCCTCAGAATGAATTTACGGACCTCATCATAAATGAAGATGAGGAGACTGTATGGGAAGGCACAGAACCACCACATGATCCTGAGAGGAAAGATTAAAAAAAGGGGATGGAGAGATCAGCTGTGAGTCACAGGCACCGTCCAAATGATTAAATTCATTGCAGTCATTTCTAACTATTAAGGATAACAACGCAGCGTTTCAGAAGCTCACACGCTTCATTTAAAGTCGAGAGTGACAGGCTAATGGCAGCCTGTTAGGTTCTTAAGAGGTTATTTTTCTGCTCAGTGGAGATTTGAATATGCAGAACATACTTCAGGGGGTACATGCGCAGGGCGATGTCCATCCCAGGACAGTAGGACAGGAAGGCAGCCAGAGCGGTCTCAACAAACAGGCCGAAGATCAAGATCCTGTTCCTGTTGATCGGAGAATCACAGACAGACGGTTGGAACAGAAAGAAAAGCTTTCTTCCTCTCATCCTCCCACCCGAGGAACTTTAACTTCACAACCTTCTCCACTCCCACCTCTCGCCCACGCTTACTTCATGCCCTGCTGGAAGAGGGAGTTCCTTCTGGTCTTGCAGATAATAAGGTCGGCCCACTGCACAACCACGATGCTGGCGAAGAAGGCGGTGTGGCAGGTGAATTCGATGATCTTCCTCTGCTCGTAGGTCTGCCGAGGTGACACGCACACAGACACAGACATCATATCATGCATGAGTGCGGAAATATCGAAAGGGTGGGTTGGTTTGTCTTTGTCCCGTCGCTCCTTACCCACTGCTGGCCGTAGTAGTCCTCCAGATCGTTGACGTCATTGCTGTCCCACTTGATGCGAATGCCCACCAGGACACTTGGTAGGAAGCCGTTTTCAGCCAAAATCACAAAATAAGTGAAGAAACCACCCAGAGCCTGGATCATACCTGTTTTAAGAGACGGGCCCATTGATCAGCGATCAATGCCAAAACGTGTCTATTCCTTCTAGTACAGCAGTCAATGTTTACAATAACACTTATCGTAGAGCTTTATTTTTCACATTCATTTTTAATAAAGCTGTATAATTCATATTGGCTAGAGTTTGGTTTGTTCAATCTAAATATCTAAACCTAAGAAAATAAGAATCGATCATACGTCCACCTGAAAAAGATGCAATTTGATGTTTTACATTCAGCTAAAGTGAAGGAGGTTAGTGGTAAATGGACTGCACCTCACACAACAACACACAGCCAGCCATTCACACACACATTCATATGGCACTTTTACATACCATACACACTCACACGCAGCCATCAGAAGCAGTCTGGGGTTCAGCTTGTTTCCTGACGCAGACTGGGAGAGCTGGGAATCAAACCAGTGACCCTTTTGATGAGCGGACAACCCGCTGAGTCACAAACAGATTGGATAAAGGAATGGATAATGTAGCAAGCAATAGTTAGCAATTAATTCAAAGAGTATCTTTTTTTTCATTAGCACAAGTATACTTGTAAACAATTCTTTCCATTAAATGATTATGAATTTATTAGGAAACTACAGACCCATAAAATGCTACCCATTTATTTGTGCTCCTTCCATTTCAGCGCAACTTAAACTATTACCTAAATAAATTCTGGGATGGGAGTAGAAATAGATTTTTGTAACAATAAAGGACCAACAAGCAGGAAAAATAACAGGATTTATTCTGTACCTTTTTGTATTACTTATTTAGAGGAGTTGTACCAAAACAAAACAAATTAATTGGCTCGTATCCCCAGCAAGGCCACATTTTGAGTCCCAAGTCGCTTTAGATATTCAGCTTCAGTGCAACTGGTTTCTGTCACTTTATGGATTAAAAGAGGAAACAGCAGAGGTGAGAATATCTTCCTCTTTGTTCCTAATACAGTGTTGTTGTTTTATTTTTGGACATGAAAAAAGCTCCACACAGCTGAGGACGGCAATAATAGGCCATAGTGAGTTTTGGTTTCATGTTGGCAAAGTCGTTTTGTTTGAGTGGGTGTAACATTTTTACAATAATGGATATCTGTTCTAGAGCTTCAGCGTTTGCTTTTAACAAAACCAACACCATGATACTAATACTGATTAATAACCTCCCTCATTTTTACTGTTAAATTGAATCTCTGCACCAGGTCGGTGTTTATGCTGATTGATTTGAACCCCGCTACATTTCCATGCTGGTCCCTTTGCTTGTGAAGATGGCGACTTTTTGAGTCGCCTGTCACTGTCATTGTGTGCCCCCTTCAGATCAGATCAGCTGAGCTCATTTTGGAGGCTTCAAGCTGTAATGTCTGAGCTGTAGTTTGTAAATGTGGCTTGATGTGACCTGTTAAAATTTTGCCCCAGTGTTCTGAACATGCTCGGCTTTAAATTGTGAGCCATCCAATGAAGCTCCGTCATATTTTTGACCCATTTAACAGCCTATGAAATTGGGCCAGCCTTTGATTCTTCACTATTCCCAAAACATAAAAAACCCAGAGATAAAAAGTGTGCATTCAAGTGAGGCTGCAACCGATGAAACATGACCAAGATTAAGTAGAAAATAAGTTGCAATCTCCGCTCTCAATTTGCTTTAAATGTCATAACAATTAGATGAAATTTGTGAAGCTGCTCACCTCAAAATCAATTTTTCTTGCTTGTAGGTACCTAAACACTTACAAAATAAGAATTTCTGCTAAATGTCATTATTTAATGTGATGTTTATTATCACATCATGTCCCTATAAGAGGTCTGTCACAATGACTCAGGTTTAAGGCCTGGAGGCACACAGAGGTTACGAGACTCACGAGGACCAACCTATTTGTCCGTATGCCATGCTGATGAGACGCTCATTGACCAGCTTGTCAGTCTTTGGGTTTCTAGGCTGGCGTTTCATGATGTCGCTCTCTGCCACCTCGTAAGCCAATGAGATCGCGGGAACCTGCAAAGAATGAGGAGTAGAGGGCGTTTTATGCAGCCTGTGCGATAAATGTGCTGGAATTTGTCTCGGTGGCATCAGGACAAAGGTATGATGACAGAGCCAGACATGAAGTAGACCAGACGGAGCACTATTAATATAATTCAGCATTCAATCACCGTGTAGAGGGAGAAAAGACAGAAAAAGGGCAAGGAGAGGGGAGAAAAAAGGAAGTAGTGACAGTGATGGAGAGACCTGGGGAGAGGAGCGAGAGATTGATAGTGAATTTCAAGACTCATAAAATGGGAGGGTAGAAAGGTCTCTGTAATAAAGATCCTATATTGGCTGGTTTTACCAGGTAAGCAACAGAGCAATATGTGCAACTTAGGGCAGGAAATCTCTGTGACTTAGGTGGGATTTGGGGTGAAGTCTCGGCACTGTCTGAAACCGAATGCATGCTCTGTGGTGGACAAATCCTGTTTGTTTTGTATTACACTCCCTTGACCCACAGCAGTAAGGAAGACAAGGACCAGATAGGGAGGGATACAACACTCCTCCGAAAGTCTGCCGTAGATTGTGTGCAATATCTAAATATCAATTCTCGAAGCGTTCTTAAGTGTGCCACATCTCGCTTTGATAAAAAATCTTTTGCAGCCACCCTTTTCCACACTGCAGTGCTTGCTAAAAATAATCATAGTAGACTCCAAGTGCAGCTTGTCACTGTTAAATCTCAGCAGAGCCCTCAAGCCTGTAGCCGGGAGTTGAACTAAGCTGTTAACAAGCTGTTACCAACCTCACCAGCAGACATGGCAAATTTGGAGTTTTACTTGTTCACTGTACAATAAACACTTCAGGTAGTTGATTGAATTTTCAGATTTTTTTTTTTATTTTTATTTTAGGCTCTCACTCTTCAAAGCAGACATCCAACTGTTCCCTCCATCGACTTTTATTAAAGAAATGCCGACATGTTACTTTGAAGGGACGGGTTTAAATATGCAAAATAGGTGCACAAATTAGGTGCCTTTAAACTTCAGTCATCACATCTTTAAAGAGAGATACAGCCAGTGAATAATGTGCTGTCCCTGTGATCTCAGACAGTTAAGTAAATATTTGTCAGCATGAACAAATCCATCATTCTGCTGGAAAACCAAAGCAGTTCATTTTTTTCCCCCATGTCCCCTGAGTGAAATAAATGGAGCCACTTTATTAGCAACGCGAGCTAGACATTCCTCTTTATCTTTAACCTGTGGAGACTTCAAAAAGGATGGTTGCCAATTGAATGTGAGACCATTACAGCTCATGTTCCTTTGGGTTGTCCAAGAAGCTGTTTCGGTGGTACAGTAATGTCTGCTGGCTGAGAGCAGGAAATATTTAAGTTAAAGTAATGAACACAAGTGAACAAGTCCTTTTGAATATATTCATCGTGTGCTTCCTTTTCTTCTCAAATGATGGATTACGCCCCTCAGGCAAGCGGCATGCCAGCAACTTTTTTTTGTTGCTGCTGGAAATACAATGAAAGAGACTGGCATCAGGAAACAGGAGAGCTGTGAAATGTAAATCTGAATGTGAGCATCACCCGCTCTTTGTTCTGATTGAACAAATGGACGTCGGCGGTGAGCCAAAAGTGATTTCTCCCACCGACAGAGAGGAATAATTACACCAAACATTTTATTCTTTGTACCTTCAGGCGTTCATATTTGACACCAATATTAACATCATTTACCTTAATGTCACCTTTAGTTGCCCGTAGCTATGCAGCATGCTAATAATTAGCATTTTTTCACTAAGAGGAATCCCTGAAATTAGAAAAACAATTACATTTGGAGCATCACGAAGGCTCCAGAGTGTGATCCAATGAATAAAGATTCATTTTAAAGATTAATGTAGTGAACCAGTACAGTTTTGAGACCATAAAATTGCCCTGAAGGCTGCAAAAATCTCGATTTATGTATGAACAATATATATGTGAATACAAAATTAAAGAAAACATGTAAAACTTATATAGTATAGAGTGTAAAATTGTTATAGGGTTTGTTTTTGTTGGTAATTTCATTGAGCAGGTGTCTTGAGATAATTTATATTGTTATATATGTTATTGTTTATATAAATAAACAATGATTTGACTTGATATGGAGTTTTAATAAGCTATATATTTATATATGTATCAAGTATATATTATAAAAAACATTCAGGTATTTTGATATATCTACATGTATTTAACATAAGGTGACATATATACAACAATCACTATTATCAAAAGGACATTTCTGTGTGCAAACATCCAAAAGGCCTTCAAAAAAAGAAACGAGATGTTTAGCAACAAATTATTGCATTACGTTCTCAGAATAAAAGAAGAGGCTCCCATTCTCTCAGTCTTTTCGTCAGTTAAGCGCTCCTTTTTCAGACTTAATCGAATCTATTGATTTAGATAATGGTGGGAAAACTATTGTTAGCATGTCCTCAAAAAGACTAAAGGCAGTAATTAAAGAAGTTGCAGGTCACGCTCCCACCTCCCCCTTCCCCTTCCCAACCACTGCTCACCATGTCCGTCCCAAGGTCGATGCACAGGATGGTCACCGTTCCCAGAGGAAGAGGAACACTCGCGATGATGAAGAGGAGGAAGGGCGAGATCTCGGGGATGTTGCTGGTCAATGTGTACGCAATAGACTTCTTCAGGTTGTCAAAGATGAGACGACCTGCAGCGATTGAAAAGACGTTTGAGCGGTGAACGTTTGGAACTGGAGCTGCAAGAGACGTTTACATTGATGTGCGTTAATACGTTATCAATGATGGAGCGACGTCAGGAGGTTCTGGGTGGGACATTGGTAACACAACACTGTGGTGTGCTTTTAGTACTGTCTTTCCCTTTTATTATAGGCTTCATCGAGTTCAATTGAAATTTTCCATTTTCCTCACTGCAATAAAAATGACTACCCCTGCTTTGTCAGCACTTCTTCATTACTCATGGATTTCCTCCAAGCATATTAGCCACCCTTAATTTAGATTAAATTCCAGTCTTGTGGCAACACTCGTGGAGTCCTTGAGAGCAAAGACACATTAAATCATGCAACTCTTAAAAGGCCCCTGAATACTGACCATTAATGATGTGGCATTGCAACATTTTTCTCTGAAGAACATTAGCAGTTTTTCTGTACATAGCTGCGACCCAAGTCCTTCATTAAACAGGCATAAGAATACAATATGCAAGACTTTCCTTCTGCTGCGTGACTTCTTTATCGTCGTGCTGGATTTCAGTGTTTTTCAGGTCAGCTCAGTTCAGGTCTTTAAATATTTAACTGACATTAGCAGACTTCATCAGTTAATATTTTTTCCACATTTTTGACTTTAAGGTATGTGTTTTAAAGCAGAATGTTTTTGATTTAAAGCTTTTTAATCCTCATGTCCCCTTTGTTTCTTTTTCCTCCCGTTGTCTCTCCATCGCAGCTTTTATCCTTCTCCTTATTTTGAGTTCAGTTCTGTCACCTTGATTTTCCACCCTACCGACTGCCCCTCCAGACACTCACCCTCCTCCACTCCGGTGACAATGGAGGCAAAGTTGTCGTCCAGCAGGATCATGTCAGCCGCCTGCTTGGACACATCAGAGCCGGCGATCCCCATGGCAACACCGATGTCGGCTTTCTTGAGGGCTGGTGAATCGTTCACACCGTCGCCCGTCACAGCCACGATCGACCCCTGCACCCACAGGAGTTGGCGAATGTAAAGTGTCAAGAGGAGGAAAGATAAGTACGGTGATTTAGGCTTTTTCTTTCTCCGTTCCCCCGACTCCCCTTCTGTCTTAATAATGTCTTTTCAAAGCAGCTCTGAGAAGATTAAATGAAAAATGGAAGTGAGTTGTAATCATTCAGTCACAGAGAGTGAGAGAGTCGGGGCGAGTAGTTACACGACCTCAATATATGGAGATGTTCGCATGTGCTTTCACGCACAAATGCGGAGTATAATGGACAGTTTAGCGTGTATCACGTACCTGACAGATACACATTTGTGTTTAACTATATGACAAAAAAAAACAAAACACCAATGTGCACTTGCAAAAAATCCTGCATTCATCCACCTGCTCGAACAAAAAGCTTATATGAACTCACACAAACACATAGAAAAACATGTATTCAGCCTTAAATGGCAAAGAAACACAGACACACACACACACATTCACACACCTGTATTCATGTATTCAACCACACTTAGACATAAACAGAGGCATTCAAGCATTCATCCAGACTTTATCACAAACAAACACATGCTTATATTCGTCCATTTAAAAACACATACATGGCTATTCATTTGGCTGTATGCTATAAAAAAAAAAGAAAAAAAAAGGTCCAAAACACACACAAACACACACTTCCTGTCCATTGACCTGTCTCTGGCAGCCCTCCACAATGATAAGCTTCTGCTGAGGAGAGGTGCGAGCAAACACTATCTCAGTGTGGTTCCTCAGCAGGTCGTCCAGGTACTCGGAGCTCATGTCCTTTAGGTCCGAGCCATGTACCACACAAGCCTTGGCATCCCTGGGAAACACACAAACACGCACACCCACACAATCGCAGTAGGAAGTCAGTGATGCCGGGGACAATTATGCAAAACTGTTTATTGACATTTCGTTGTTTTCTCCTAAAGTTTATCTTTCTGTTTCATACACACACACACACACACACTTCTTCCATGCACTCTGACATAAAACCACATCCTCAAGTCTGTTCAAAGTGAAGCTGGAGTCACCTGCTCGGTGGCTTAGACATAAAGCAGGGAGGGGGGCGGCTGGCCTGACTCGTATAAACCTCCACTGACTAACTCACTAATCAATGAGTCCTGTCTTGTGTAATTCATCCATACAAATCTGAAGTTTAACAACACCGAATTGTGTTGTTTGTGTTGTTTTTGTCTCAAATCAAATGCTTCAGCCAGCCAGTATGTACCCGGTATGTGTTGCCCATATCAAAGACTGCACTCACAGGAAATGATAACCCCAACATATGACCCTGACTGTCGCCTGAATTGCTCACTGGACTTCTGATTTCTGTGTTTGCCCCTCCTCCCTCTGTAAGTTGCCATCGACACAGACGGCCAGTCCTCCTTCCTCAGAAGTCTGACAATACGCTGATGGTCACTTTTCCTCCGCTATGTAGACAAGACGGTGACTTTAAGAGGTCTAATTGTTTTGGCAGTTTTGATTACACCACCCGGTTTGCCGTACAACGCATGTCGTAGTAAGTGTGGGTGGGGAAGTACACAAATTGAAACATACTATCTGACTGGTCTGTTGTTTCCCAAAAATATGAAACTACTGTAAAAAAAAAAAAAAAATACACAGACAGACACACACCTGGGGTTAACTTGGCTCAGAGGGATGTTCAGCCTCTCAGCGATGTCGTCGACCGTCTCGTTGCCCTCAGAGATGATGCCCACACCTTTAGCGATGGCCTTGGCTGTGATTGGATGGTCCCCAGTTACCATGATCACCTGACCGTACAGACGGAGAGGCCCATATATCACAGGACGCTGTCACATTCAACTCTGTTATATCTCACCTATATGTCATGTGTCACAGTGTGTCTACAAGTCAGTCCAAAGGTGTAGTTAAATTGGAGACGAAGAATGATGCTGTTAAAGGTCAGCAGTTCATCTCCAGAAATAACAGCATGGGCTGATCTCACAGGAAAAATAATGAGGTTAGATAAAAAACCAGCCTGTGGTGACCGCAGGATGGTTAGTGAAACATCCGCCCGGCTTCACAGTGAGTCACAGGACTGTTTTCAGAAAAGTCACGTCTGTTTCAGTGTTGACTGATTATGTTGTGCAACTTTCTAAGTTAAAAAGAACAGAATGGATTTTATTTTCAGTTTCGAAAACATCACACGGCAGAGACACAAAATCTGTCCATATCTGCGGTGCTTATGAATACACAAATAGCTTTTTCTATTTCAGCAGCCGAAGATAAAATGATAAACCTTCTCTAGAAGATAAAACAATATTTTTGGCTTTTGGGATAGATTTATCAAAACACGTACACATAACATTTGTGTACACAGTTGTATGATGACAGAGCATCCATAGCTTGGGTCAGTAGTCTAACTATATCCAGACAAACGCTTTCTTTTAAACTCTTTTATGAGAAAACAAAGCAATATGAAGTTCTAAACCTTTAGTGAAAATCCCCAGCCCCACTATAATAATATTCAGCAGATCTTAAACACACTGAGTGAAGGTACAATAAAAAAATAAGGCACTATATATTGAACTAAAGCCTCAGGATTTGAAGCCATACAGCAAGGACGCACTTAGAGCTGAAACGATTGAAAGTCATCTACGAATCTTTTGAATGTGAGTTCAGGCTGAATACTCTGAGTTTGGTAGCTGTATTCTTTCAGCTCCATCAGGTAAGACACCAACAGTTGTCCGTTACTGGACACGTTGTTCAACAGATATGTACAGTGCCTCATGAATCTAATATCATCTGCGTAAAATGGCATCCCGAACAATCATCTTGGTTTCGTGTTGCCCCGTTTAATGTTTGGGATCCAGCTGAAGCTTAACTGAACTTACAGAGAACCGTTACGTTAATGTTGTACATAAAACTGGATGGTCTGAGCCAGTGTTTTCCCAGTCAGACGTCATATTCTCTAAATGATTTGGGGAGGAGCGTAACCAACAAAGCGAACATTACATCTAGAAATAACATCCAAACAATGTCAAACTGTGAGCCACACGCTTATTTTTTGACCTTCATTAGTTTGAAAAAGACATTTCATGATCCCCAGACTAAAACTTTATAGTTCCAACATTTTATCATACATCTCATCAGTTTTGGTTCTTTATCATAAACTCATTTCTTCCCCTCAACAATTGTAACATTTCGACACACTTCTGCCTCAAGTTTGTTCTTTAAGCCAATTACAGTGTGTCTTTCAAAAATTATTTTCAAAAAGAGCGTGAAAGCAACCTGAAATTAAATGTGCAAAATCCACCTTCCTCTGTATTTGTTGCCCCTGAAATATTAACGCCTCATTCTGCTTTATTATCCAATTTTATCCTGTTTAACCTTCCAGCAGCCCGGCTTATTACTTTTTTGAGGAAACTCTGTGTGTATTTGCAGTTGATTAGCATATACTGAATCTGACTGAATCTACTTTCCTAAATGACACTTTTCATAATGCTGATACTGGAACAGAATGAGGTCAACCTTTATCACCTGCTTTCTATTTTGTTTTTTTATTTTTTATTTTATCAGTCCCAAAACTGTTAACTCATTTTCTCATTTGAGAATTGAATTTGTTCCTCACGCTGACGAACATTAGCTTGTCATAAACAGAATTTTTTCTTAACCAATGATTATCATCCATCAGCATGCCTTGGGGGGAGACTACTTGCCCATTTTGTGACTAATAAAAAAAAAGACATTTTAAGTGCAAATCTCTTTCTCGTCTCTAAAAAGCCTGATAAATTAGGCCTGGGGAAAGGCTTACCAGGGAACACACATGAAGGTTAAACCTGCACAGCCAATTACCTTGATGCCAGCAGAGCGGCATTTACCCACTGCGTCGGGCACAGCGGCACGCGGCGGATCAATCATGGAGATGAGACCCAGGAAGCAAAGCTGCTCGGTGGGAAAGTTCATGTCATCGCAGTCGAAGGTGTATCCTCGGGGGAATTGGGATGAAGAGAGATTCAGGTGGCAGAAACCTGCGAGGGGAGAGAGATCAGTGAGGTGATCGCTCACAAGTGAGTAAAGAGATGTCTCAAAGTAGACAGCAGCTACTGAATAAACAACAACAACAGAAAACTTGTTTCGTTGCTTTGACGGTAAATTCATCTGGCACTTAGAAAAAGGAGACTTTTTTTTTTTTCCCATCACCCAAGGATGTTTCAAGTCCAAAATATCCAACACTGAAGATGCTCTGGAGTCTTTTTTCTGTTGATATTTAAAGTAAAACACGACAAAAGAATATCAATACAAATGAGCTCTCGCTGCTCTCAAAGGCGCCTTCAGAAAATACATTGTCCTCTGGCTGCAGTGATCCTTTACTTTACAGTATGCATGCTAATCATTTTTAATTTTAGATGGAGACCGGGTGCAGGTGTACAATACAAACTGAATCAGCCACTTTTATTAATTCATGATCCACAGCCCTTTAAAATATGTATCCGTTAAATCTTAATGGAGCAAAGCAAAATAAAATGCTTGTGATGAAAAACCAGCCTGGGTGTAAAAGTGGCGGAGCTTTTCCTTGTCATGAAACAGCTGACCATCATCAACATCATCATCATCATCATCATCATCATCATCATCATCATCATCATCATCACCCAAGGCATAACTGAGAGTTAATAATTTACATGATTTCAGTAGTCTCACTTCCAAAATGGTACAATTCCACATTTCTCTTGGTGGAAGTGACACCTACTCTAACAAAAATGATGATGGCACATAATTATTACCTATGGTACTTTTTAAAAAGATGCCAGGCAACATTTTCTTTTCTCAGTTGTCAAAATGATGACATTTACAGAGTCTGGGTGCTGAATGCTTTAGATGAACTTCAGGTAATAACTTTCTATCCAAAATGTGTCAATGGCATTTTTAGAGGGGAAAATGTTATTTCATGTACAATTATTTTATAGTTCAGTTCAGAAAAATGACCTGAATGTCATAACCAGCCCATTATCAGCTGATAATCCACACATTACACGCTAAAGAAAACCACAAAAACCAGCGTAGTGAAATTCTGCAGTGAAACAGTGAAACCTTTTTCTTAGGACTCACAATCCCGATAAAAAAATGGGGACATTTGGTCCAAACTTCCCTAATTATAAATTAGGGAAGGTAAGTATGAAAAATATTTGTCTCCCCACTGACTCCTCCAAAACAAGCCGATAAGATGTGGTGGCACGAAACGTACCCAGCACTCTCTCTCCCAGTCCTCCCAGCTCCAGGTAGGCATTCTGGAAAGCATCTTTCCAGGTTTCATCCAGCGGCTGCTCCTGGCCATGGATCATAATGGTACTGCACCTGTGAACCATTCACAAACATGGCTTTTACCGCTTCTGCTGCTTATTATAACACCTATAATGCCATGTGCTGATAACCTATAATTATCTGTGATCTGTGTTTAATAAAAATGTTTGCACTTTTACAGGTATGTTTTTTTTCTTTTTTTTTATGCAACCAACATCATTTAAGTAACAATGCATCCTGCGTTAACTGTATATTGAATATTTATAGCAGCCTAAAGGTTAGCTCTGTTTGGTGACATTGGGTACTCTAATGAGCAGGTAGAAAAGGGCACCCCCTCACTCGCCACGCTCCAAGGTGGGGTGTGGGGAGAGTTGACCCAAAGGAGGGCATTTGATGGGGGACGTGAACTAACTAGGGCCATTCAAGCCCACCAAAAGGACAAAATAGAGTGTGTGGGAGAGACTCCTATTCATGAACAGAAATGGCCTCATTAAAAAGAAAAACTGGACCTCGACCCCCCCCCCCCCCCCCCCCCCCACTACAACTCATTTACAAAATGTAAAAGTCCCATATTTGACATTTTCCCTATGTTTTATTTAAGGTGTTGATGTATTTGTGTTGTTAAGAACCAATAAACGTTTAATGAGCCTTCACTCAGAAAAGCCAATCACAGGGCTCTGATTGGCTTTTCTGAGTGATGTCATAAAAATATAGCAGATTTCATGTCAACGCTCAAAAAACTAAATCCTGTCAGGTTGGATGGTCCACGTCGGCTGGGGGCGGGAACTGCTTTGGTGTGGCTCAGTTTCTGGATGGAGGCTGTGAGCGTTTCACAGGATCGATTTACAATCAAAGAAAATGTGGGAATTTTCTCTTTGTAAAATGTGGGACCTTTAAAAGATAAGGTCGGTAAATTTCTAATTTCAGACCAATGCAACGAAAAGACCAACACGCAGTTTGAGCGTGATGTTTAACACACGGACTCCACGAGCCTCTCTGAGGCCCCGAGCCCATTAAAGGCAATTTCCCACACAACTGGACTCTGGCACGTTCAGAAAATATTACTTTAAGAGGAGTAAACAGTGCATTTGCAGGTGCCTATTTTGTGATTAATACACATTCTGTTCTCAGGTGAGTAACTCCAGTCAGTATTTACAGCGGTGGGACTTTGTATGTGGGACTCAGTTTGTTTGAGGTGATGAAGGAACTTGTCAGCTGGTGCAATGGAGCGGCTCACTGATGTGTTTTTAATAGTTTTCAGCCAGCAGTGGTTGTAAATGTGGCTTCATTAGGTTTGACATATTTTGTTGGCAATACTTGTTAGGAGGATCAATTCATTGTTGGTTGGAGTCTTTCACCTTTCATGGGACTTGCACTACACTACACCTCTGGATTAGACGGAAAAGGAACATTTTTTCTGCCACACTTCTTTAGAGACACATCATCGATTCATTATTGATTAACCAACCTGTCCAGGATTCTCTCAGGTGCTCCTTTCATGACAAGAGTATGACCGGAGGGATTGTCCTCCACTTCATGGATGGAGAGCTGAGAAAAAAAAAAAAAAAAAAGGAGGACATGAAGTTATAAGGACATAACACGACAAGAAGTGGTCCCAAACACATTTAGCTACATTACAGGAGCTTTGTGTGGTGGTTTTTTTTTTGTTTTTTTTTTTTTTTGGTGAGCCAAAAGGGGATTGTGCTTCACGGAGAAAAAAAGCCTGAAGACAGATGCGCTCCTCGGTAACACTCAAGAATGAATTTCACGTTTGTGCCAGCATCATTTTTTGGGG
The DNA here is from genome assembly GCA_034769265.1 of Remorina albescens. Lineage (NCBI taxonomy): Eukaryota > Metazoa > Chordata > Actinopteri > Carangiformes > Echeneidae > Remorina > Remorina albescens. Next base: position 3,418,648 of record CM068478.1, on the reverse strand, counting down.
GGGTGTGGGGGGAGTTGCTGTCAGATTTTTTTTTTCTAAGCGGTATGAAATAAAAGTCTTATTGAAACTGACTTGACTGAGTGCACACTGTAAGTCATATGTATCCCCCGTGTTGAAGGCACATTCATTCACTCATGCCCTCACATGTATTCCTGTGGCGTTACACCTCGCATTGCTCCTTCCCCCATAAAAACACCCACTCCCACAGAGACGCACAGACACACACTCCCCCGGGTAATTTGTATCTGAGTCACAGTATATCTAATCTCAGAAAACCAGAGCAAAATTGCCTTTTTTTTTTTCCTTTCTCCCCCCAACGCAGGCGTTCCCATTTTAACTCAGGGGAACAGGAGCACAAGATGCATGCTGAGTCCTTTGTTTGCTCTAACATGACTGCTTTGTTATTCATGCGCTGGTTCAAATCTCCACACAGGCTGGAAAGGACTAGTTGTGGAGAGCTGCCTTAATTGCAGCGTTGCCCTTGAGCTAAGTGTTAAGTTCAATGTGATGACTTTTTTATATTTCAATATTAATTTTTTTTTTTTTTTTTTTTAAAGTCTGTGCTGTTGTTGACTCCAACAGGAGGGAACAAAGCGTGCAGCTCAACTTGAGACCTCTCAGAAGTGCCTGCTCTGATTTACTGTTTATTGCTGAGAGAATATAAGAAACTTGACCCGGTCCACACGTTCCTCTATAACCTGTGAAATACCTGCACAAAATATGTTTGTTCAAAGGTCCTACCTGTATATTCTATCTGCCACCAAACCTGGTTTTGTCCCTTCACGAGGGCCTCAGCCTTCATCAGGTTATCATCTTCATGGCTAACTCATTGCAGCTTTAGCGTGCTACAGTTCACATTGGCATTGTTTTGCCCTTCTGAGCTGTAAAGTAAACAGCTGTTTCTACGAATATTAGCTACAAAGTGAAAGTTACAGATATCTCCTTTAATGCCTAATCTTATCAGATATGATGAGGAAACTCCGATTTCAGCTCCAGGATGCCACATAAATGCGACAAAGAGCTTTTTAAAATTTGATTTTGATTTGTCGTGATAAAACCTCCAAAGAGGCGACAAAGCCAAAGAGAAAGCACTTTGTAATCCACAGGTGCAGGATCTCTGTGTCATAAATAACGCACAGCACATACAGCTTTCAGGCTGCAGCCGTTTCTGGGTGGCCTCTGGTTGTGGCTTATTGGGCAGCGTCCAAAATACAAAAGTTGTGCCACCACAGGAATGCAAAATAAGGCGGTGCTGTAAAAAAGCATTGATATTCAGGCTGACTTTTTAACTGGACGCAAAACGGTCAGAAATGTTAAAACATTAATGATGAATGATGGGATTTCACTGCAGACTCCCTGCAGCCGTGTCACGACTCAGCACCTACCTGGTACTTGTTGGTGGAGTTGAAGGGGATCTCTGCCACTTTGGGGTTCCTGTCTCTCAGCCCTCGAACACTCCCATAGCACACCTCGATGCATTTCAGCAGAGCGGACTCTGACGCGTCGCCTGCTGTGTCCCTCTGAGGTTGAAAGACATTCACACAAACACATTAATGCAGTCGCTCACACATGCAAATAAAAAAAATAAGTATCTGTATCTATCAGCGCCCGAGCAGAGAAGTTTTCAGATTACGTGTTCTCAGAGAACTTTCCTTTATGCTTCTCATTAATGATGCAGGCATCATACGCCTGCACCACCAACACTTGTTACTGTATCAGCCACGATATTATTTAACAGCTCAATATAAAAGTAATGAAAGTCCAAGACCTTTTTTTCTTTTATTTAGTTGAGAAGGTGAATAATTATTTGATTAAAATAGCTCCATGTTTGCTATTTTCTGGGTTTTCTTGAAGGCATATGTTATTGACAGGGATGTACAAGACCCTGGACACAGAGTTCACAGCATGTCGCATACAAATTTTGCTGCATGAGCACATTAGACAAATTGCCTTTCGGCAATAATCAATAGTAAACTCGACGATAAAGTTGTAAGCTTTAGCAAGGAAATTGATTCTTCTGAGTGGTGCATTTGTTCATATTAGAGGCGCCTCATGCTGTCACTGATGCTTTTTATAGAAAAAAAATTTATCACTGAATAAACCTCATGTAACATTTATGTTTACTCATTTGGCTTTTATCCAGCATGAATGAGGACATGAGCAAAGCTTTGGTGCAGAAGAAGCCTCGGTGTTAGTATTAACAACTACATCTACCAAATAAGGATTGGACAACAAAAGTGCCTGTTGGGCGCTCTCAGAAAACAACTTCTTGGAGATGTTACCGCATTTTAACATTTACAAAAGGTCCAGAAATCTGAGCGTGTTTTTGCTGTTTGTGCACGTGCAGATGGATACACACTGGTGCTTAGTGGTATTTGTCTGTTTTGCAGGTTTATCTGACAGATTTTGAATCATTTAAAGGACAATTCATTCATTCAGTCATTCATCTTCTACCACTTATCCATCTGCGGGTCATGGGGGATGCTGGAGCCAATTCCAGCTCACACTGGGTGAGGGCGGGGTCGCCCTGGACAGGTCACCGGTCCATCGCAGGGCCAACACACAGAGACAGAAAGAGACCAACAACTACTCACACTCACACTCAGAGCTACGGACAATTTAGAGTCACCAGTTAACCTAAACATGATGTCTTTGGACGGTGGATTTTTTTCAGTTAAAATCTCCCTCGTTGAAAACCGTCCACAGTGATCATAACAATTCATCCTGGTCTTGGGGCCAATTTATTAAAATCCACGCAAAACCTGATTGACCTGATGCCGAATATTAACCGACGGGGGCCAAACTAAGACAAGAGCTTTCTCTTGGTTCCCTGTTTATTCATTCATGAGTAGCTGTGAAACGAGGACACGCACGCGCTGCATGATTTGTCCTTGTTTGGGCCTTTTCATGAATCAATAAACAGATCAAGGAAATTCCATTTCTCCGTTTCACAAGTGTTGACGGGGACGTGTTCCTGTAATGGTGGCGGAGCCTGGAACCTTGACTGTTGTGTTAGAGCGCTGTCAGGAGACACAGCTGTTAATGTGAGGAGGAGTAAGTCCAGGCACCTCGAGGGCCAGTCAGGCTGCAGCAGCAGCAGTCCGCTCCCGCCTGAGTGAAGGAGCTGTAATCCTGGTCGCTGCGAGCCATGCGGAGTTTTTTTCAGGTCAATGTAGCACAGGGTGTAAGAGAGCGGCTGGTGGAGCGCTGGGATATTAGTGATTTAGCAGCCCAATGGTGTGTGTGTGTGTGTGTGTGTTTGTGCCTCAGTGAGGGGGAGTTATTTCCAGGGGTGCATTGGATTATCCTCAGTGTTTCTGCCTTTCTGCATGAGAGGAAAGTTAAGCGTGTGAGCCGATGTGTATGTAATGCACCTGTGTCGAGAAGTATCAAGGAATTATTTTTATGGGTTGTATTTTTCCCTGCAGGCACCATGTGGGTTAGCCTCATCTGCAAACAGGAGAGAGTGCCAAAGTGTGCCAAATGTACCCGTTTCCAAAGTTTGAGACAGGTGAACTTTAATAAATCCTTTTTAGCTACTTTAGCTATGAAGATTTCATCAAACTTCTACTGATACCAGACATGCTAGTTTAACCTTTGACCTTGGACGTTGTGCTTTTTGCACCATACATACACATTTTGAATTTCAGGCACAGATAATGTATAAACACATATATAACATCTCTGAACTGTATATTTTGACTTGTGTGTTGCCCAAACACATCTGTATGCAGATGTTTACGTCCTTATATAACACACACATTATGGAAATACATTCCCATCCCAAAGCCTACGTGTTGATGTTGTATACAGGGGGATCTGTGGGAAGATAGACATGTTTAAAATGAAGTGGGAAATAATTCGAAATTACATATAGCTACATTTATTTGAAGTTATGTATATCATTTGAATATATTTGCATATATCATTTAAACATGTCACCTGTTTATAGATATTTTAGTCCAAACTCAGTTGATATTTGACTTATTTTTACATTATTGAATGGCTGCCTTTCCCTACAGTACATAAAGGAGCTGAACACGTCCTCACCTCCTGCTCCTTTTTGAGTGACAGCTCACCTGGCACTCTCCTGACGTCGTCAGCTTCACCCTGCTGCCAAACCATGTAGGCAAAATCATGTCTCATGAATAATGTGGACGCATTATTTGATCCGAATCTAACGAGGTTTGCTCATAATGTCTTTGGATTGAACTGAACCTATTAAACCACCATGCACATTAGAGCGTGGAGATAATTCATGAAACGGATGCATTAATGAAAGGTTTTTGTTTTTGTTTTTTTTCGGGGGGGGGGCAGTTGCTGTTGTGTTGTCAGTGTGTGCTGCAGGTTTATACCATCTGGACGGGAAAGTTCTCCTGCCCAGCTTTGAAATCAGCTCTGTTACAGAGTCCAGCCACACGAGACAGAGCAGTCCAAGTAGCAGAGGTCTTGTCAAATCCTGAACCTGAGAGAATAGCAGAGGAAACTGTGTTAGACTTTTTTTTTTTGTCCTTTTTTTATGCAGTATTAAACTCTCAGTTCACAGAGTAGCACTGGATTTTGTAGCTAAATAACAAGGTCAGTGAGTCGGGGTCAGTTAAGTCGAGCAATCACTTTTTCTTTGACAAATGTGATTCTCAATTCCCCAGTCTGGAAAAAGCCCATTCATTTTTAAGTAGTATGGCTTTAAAAAAAAAAAAAAAAAAAAAAATCTCAGATCAAATTTTCATCCTTTGCTCACCCAGTCAAAGTGAAAATCACTCTGCTCCTGGCACCTGTATTCATTTTTCATTTTAACTCGGACTATCTCTCCAGTGGTCACTGTCACTGTTATTGTGAAAACAGAGTGGGATAAGTGTCACACAACATAAAGTACAGGGAGGCAAACTGTGGCTGGGGTTGTTGAATTTGACAAAGCGACGTGCAAAAAGCCTCAAAAAACTGCAGAAAACACAACAGCGTGTACTCGTGAAAAATGGATGGACTGTGTGTCTGTGTGGCCCCTGTCAGGCCTGAATGACTGCAGTCTGGCTGCGGTTTTTGCAGTTTGTTTTTTTTTTTTCTCTCTCTCTCCTTCCAAACTTTTTGGTTTTTTGCTGCAAGCATCTTTGAAATTTGGCTGGATTTCTTGTCATTTGGTGGGAGACAGGAATCCGATTGGTTCCACAGCAGCAGTCTCACCGAGGAACTCTGGGAAAAAGACACGTTTGTAGCTGAGGGCTTGTGCCGCCCACCGTATGCCGCAGGTCGGTTAATCCAAGCGCTCGCACGAACAGCAATGGTGGTTGGCGGCATGAACATTGGACAGATACATTTCAGCTTTTTATTCCCCCACACACTCCTCCATCTCCCTTCATATCCCTCAGCCTCCATCTTCCCTCCAGGCTCTCCTCCTTTACCCTTTACTCCCTCATCTTCCCTTTCTTTCCCTGTCTGTCTGTCTGTCTTACCGCTATGGTCCTCCGTCGTGTCCGCCTCGTGGATCTGGTTGTCGAACCACATGTGGGCCACCGTCATGCGGTTCTGGGTCAGTGTGCCCGTCTTGTCGGAGCAGATGGTGGAGGTGGAACCGAGAGTCTCTACGGCCTCCAGGTTCTTCACCAGACAATTCTTCTTGGCCATTCGCTTGGCAGTGAGAGTCAGACACACCTGGGAGGACGGTGGGAGGTGAGCGAAGGGAGGGGGGGAGAAGGAGAGGATGTGCGGGGATGAAGAGAGAGAAAAAGAGGGAGGGAGGGAGGGAGGAGAGGATGGATGATTGTTAGTCAACAACAGCAGAGAGCATGTGTATGCACCGGTGCGTTCAAGTGTTTTTGCATGTGAACCCATGCGTGGTCCAGGTGCCTTACGGCAAGTGTGTGTGTCTGTGTGTGTCTGTGTGTGTGGGTGTGTGTCTGCGTGTGGTCGGCTGGTTAACAGCAGGTGCGCAGGCACATCGCAGTACGATGCATAGACACTTTCCATATGTTGTGAAACACATTAACATACATTAATTCACATCGACCACATAATTCGCTGAGACATTTCCACACATAACTCCTGGTCTGTCTGAGGCAGAAACAGCCAAAGAAACCAGTCAGCGGAAGTCAGTTTATTTTCTGTGACCAGCGAAATGTCGACCGATGGCATTTCAAATGCCAGCTGGTTCTCACTTTGTTTATTGTTGCAGAAAAAAAGTTAGATGCACTTCAGCGTTAGAGCAACTTCGACGTCCAGTAATAAATCACCTGCTTTGGGGCGTTCGGTGGCATCAACGGGGCTGCAGCTGATGCTCGGAGGTTGAATTGGTGATACAAAGGTGTAACAAACAACACTGATGACGGCTGGTTCATGTTCAAACAGTCAGCCAGCAGATAAAATATTCATAACAGATTTCTGGAGCTGACACTCTCAAAGCTGCACTAATCAATATCTTTAACAAAGGATCAAATTGCTGGTGTGTAATGTGAGAGGCAGCTGCTCAAGGTCACCTATCAACGCTCACCTGCAGAGTTTTTAAACCCTTTTTTAGCTCAATATGTTTGTTTTCAGGCAAATTCCTGCCCCATCAACCCCGTTTAGTGCGGCTGCTTCCTGTAAGCAGGGGCCCTTTGCTGCCTGTTCAGCTCCAAGCAACACACAAACACAGCCGGCAATAAGCTGGTGAAGGAAGTCAAATATCTAAAGAGACAGATATTCCCCTCAGGAGCAGGTGAGGAGCATGAAAGGAGGATCAACATTTATTTGCTGGGTGACCAGAAGCACAGCTCTGAAGACAGCCGAGCCTGCCCGATGTGTGAAAACACAAATCTGTTAAAATGTTCGGCTTAACCTTACAAGGGCCTGCGCCCTGCTCCAATGGTCAATAATCAGTCAATCTCTGCAGCTTTAGAGAAACAGAGTGGAACAATAACAACGTTATTAGTCACATCTCTGTTTGATATGATCTCCAGCACCGACCACCTCCATCTTTACTTGAGTCATTACAGAAAAATCTAATGAAACAACAAAGGATGAAAATGAAAATAATTAAAACGCTTATTTCCACACAAATGCGGTCCAACCTTTGTGTTTGTTTGTGTTGAGAAGCCAGTTTATGACCTTTCCTCGCAGCTCTGCTCACTTTCTATTTCCAGAAGCATATTATGACCTGTCCTTGCTACAAGGGAAGTTGTTTATTATTGCAAACTGAAGCGTGCTTTATTTTCTTGCAGTAGAAATAAGATGAGAGTGCACAGGGACGTTAAGAAAAAAAAAAGAGCACAAAAAGATATTATTTGGTAAAAATCAGTCCGAAGTTCAACACACACACACACACACACACACACACACACACTACTCACAGTGACAGTAGCCAGCAGTCCCTCGGGCACGTTCGCCACGATGATGCCGATGAGGAAGATGACGGCCTCCAGCCAGGTGTAGCCCAGGATGAGTGACAGGATGAAGAAGCTCACGCCCAGGAAGACGGCCACTCCCGTGATGATGTGGATGAAGTGTGCGATCTCGATGTTGATGGGCGTCTGTCGCACCTGCAGCTCAGAGGCCAAGGTGGCGATGCGCCCCATCACCGTCCGGTCACCGGTGGCGATCACGACGCCACGGGCCGTACCTGAGAGAAAGGGGAGCATCACACGCTGCTTGAAAAGCGCACGGAGGAATTTCTAAGTAGAGAGTTTCAATGAAAATGAAATCTGCAGATTATTAGGAGAAACCAGGACACTGTTTCTGGGGAAAATTATAAATAAAATATCATTTCTAGGCCATTTTAACTCCACTGCATTTGTCTGGAAACAGATATAACAGACAGGAAACCAAAACCAGGTCTACTGGCATGGCTCCACACCAGAGGAACATGAGGAAGGAGTTTGGTTTTCTTTGGTCTGCTTGGATCAAATGATCATTTAAGACGATTCTGAAATCCAGTTTTTGAAAAAAAAAATTTAAAAAAAAGCACTCGTTTTTTTTTTTTAATGCAGGATCTTTAACCTCATATTTCAAGTTATCATATACAGCAAATCCTTCAAGTCCTCCGATAAAAAATTGGAATTTAATTGCAGACAGTTTAATGGCAAACCCTGTCTGATGATGTTTATGTGATATGATCAGCAAGGTGAGACTGAACTGAACTTGTGAACCTCAACTCAATCTTTGGAATACAAACGATTTGATTCACAGTCTGGAGCCTTCATTTATTAAATTTTTATTCGACCAAAAACTTTTCCCCCCCTACGAACTCCACTTTAGAGTTCAACTGTTCATTTTCTATGCACACCATCAGAATACAGTTGAAAATATTTATGTAGTTGCAGAATCTAATATAAATATCCCATTGAAATGCTCACTGCATCTCTACGTGATGGTGGATGGTGACTGAAAATGTCAACTAAAACCCCCCTCAGTCCAATCTGAAATGAAAACCCTCATTAATAATCTTAACGCATTCCAAATTCATTCGGTGCACACTGTAGTGGAGGATGCAGGGATGGAGCCGCCGATCAGCCGTGCACTGAAGCACACCCACGTTTGGGGAGGAAAGGCACAGCTAAACAATTTTGATATCCAGATGGTTTTGTAAGAAAAAAAAAAAAAAAAAAAAGACATTTAGAGGCGTGAAGAGACAAAGTTGGCCAGATGTGGCCTACTGACCCTCGACACAGTTGGTGGAAAAGAAACAGATGTTGCGGGTCTCCAGGGGGTTTTCATGTGTGAACTCCGGGGAGCGAGTCTGGGGCTCTGACTCCCCCGTCAGAGAGGAGTTGTCCACCTTCACAGGAAGAGAGAGAGAGAGAGAGAGAGAGGACGAGCATTAGACAGAGAGGACATGAGACGGATGGCGGGGGGGCGGTGATGAAAGTTGCACTGATGCAACACTTAAAAAAAAAAAAAAAAAAGAAACCCTCTTTCTGGCTTTGGGGTGTGACGATGAGGGATAAACAGGAATCTTAGAGGAAGACAAACACAAACTGGTGAATACGGAAAATATTTAGTTTGAACTATTTAACTTTGTAATAAGATGTCGCCCAGTTGTGCGAAGAAAAAACAGCTAAATCAGATCTTTCCTGTCTCCTGAAGATCGACACAAAGTCACTGTCAGTTTTATTATCTTTTGTGGAGATGATTGTCACACTGTAACGGGTACAAAACGCTGCTGGATGGACGCAAACAGCCATCTTTCTCCTCCTTCTGTTTAATTCATCTTTTTTGTCTTTTCCCTCTTTTTTTCTGAAAACATTGTTAAGATAATATTATATATAAAGTTATCTTATTTTATTGCTATTTATTATAATCCCAAATTAAAAACAGATAAATAACTACTCAGAACTCCAGATGGACAAACAAACTCAGCCTACATAACACAAAAACTTTTTCAGGTTCTGTATGACGATGAAATATTAGATATTATGGGATGTGCTCTTTCTTTAGCTGATACAAAAAAACCTTAAAAATACAGTATGAGGTTGATTTTTTTCATAAAAAACACTTAATTGGTATCATTAAAAAAATCTTCTTGTCTGACTTTCCCCATCAGTGAAAGAAATTGACTGATTAAGAAAGATTGTTTACAATAATCAAGATGCCAGACTGTAAATATGGAAACATCTGCCAAACAGAAAGTATAAACATGTGTTACTATCACACAACAAGAGCAGCGTCTGCTCCTTTGAGTGTTGTTTTTAGGAGAAGGCCTGTCCGGACTGAAATATCTCATCGTATAATCGACTGGGTGCCATGAAATATTTAAGGTTCTCTAACTTCTGTCCGCCGCCAACAGCAGATCGAAGACGTTCATGTTTCCATGAATCCCAAAGACTCCGGTGACTCCCTGAGTTTGGTACATTTATGACTTTCCAGCAGCTTTTGGATGAATGGGGGATGAAATTTACTACAAACAACCCCAAACTCCACCCTCCCAACAATCAGTGACCCCCCCCCCCCCCAACAAATGTCAATCAATACTTCATGATCAAATCTCTGTGAAATTGATGGAAAAGAAAGACTAAAGAAAAGACAGACAGACTGAATAAATGAATTAGCAGGACCAAAGTGAGCAGTGACACTGAAATCCTACTGAGACCTCCAGGCTCCCCGGGGTGAGACTGCCCCCCCCCCTCCCCCTCTGCCTCCCCTACCTTGCATCCGCTGGAGGAGATCACTCGAAGATCAGCTGGGATGCGGTCTCCCCCTTTGATCTCCACCAGATCTCCCTGCACCACAAGCTCAGCATTGATCTGCATCTTCTCCCCCTCCCGGATCACCATCGCTTGCTGGCATGAAGAGAAACAGAGTGAGAGATGAGAAAGGAGAGGGGAACGATGAGGAAGAGAGAGAGAGAGAGAGAGAGAGAGGGACAGCAAGGTTTCCTCAGAGGAAGAGTGAGAAGAGAGATTTTTAAAAAAAATAAAAGTGAGAGGAGCCGGAGGGTGAAAAGTAGAAAGAGGGAAAAGAAAAAGTGACAGGTAGGGAAAAGGAGGCAGAAGAAGGGAGAGAAAGAAGCCTAAATAGATTAAAGAATTAGGCAATCGAAATGCCAGAGGTGGAGTTTTTATGCAAACACACTCACAAGCCAAAGTTGGCTCAAACATTTATTCTTCTGTTGTGCAAGCCTATTAGGTTTCCACTCAATTGAGTGTTTAAGCCCGACTTGAGGGATGGCTTATTGATTCAGGAAGCTCTGCAACTGCAACCAAACACTCAACTGCATCAACTTACCTGAGGCACCATTTTCTTGAAGGAGTCCATGATTCGGGAGCTCTTGGCCTCTTGGAAGTAGGAGAAACAGCCGGTGATGATCACCACGGATGCCAGCACCACGCCGAGATACAACTGAAACAGGGGAGGAGGGAGGGGGGTGAGGAGGAGGCCGCTGGGGGAGAAAACGACGTCCTTTACCCGCTCGGTTTGATCTGTTTCAGGTAAGGCGTGTTAAATGAGCAACAAATGGGGGATTTACAAGCTTCAAGCTGGTTTTAAAATGGCGGCACCTTAAATGCAGCGAGCGAGAGAAGAATCAAGACAAGAAAAACGTTGAGTCTTAGTCGGAGATTTAGGAGTAAAAATCACCTGAGAGCTGAGTCCCTGCCAACTCGGAGAGTTCACTGACAGTTTATTCGGTGTTAGTCCAAGTGAACATCTGTCTGCCAGACCCAGACATCCAAAGACTGCCTTTGCAGTAAGTGCTATTGTTGGTTTTTTATTTTTTATGAGTGGGGACTATATCTGATGAAAAAAAAAAAAAAAAAGCTGCTACAGATTCGGCTCTCACTGATGCAAACAAGACAGCGAGGCACTTTGGATGAGAGCGTCTGCCAGATTGTGGTGCACTTCACGTCCCGGAGTCCTGGAACTGAAAATTCCTAAAATCCTGAAAAAGTTTGCTTTTTGGAAGGTACCGCTTTCATTTGACAGCAACAACTGCACAACTGTGCTGCTATTTTACATTTGAATGACTTTTTTTTATATCCATAGCACAGAAAAGTCTTCTGAACCAAGAAATACATTTGTTTCACTTATCATTGTTTTCAACATTCGCCTGCACATCGGTGTTGTGCTTCCTGCTGCCTGTTTTGTCTCTGTGTGTCTTCTTCAGGTTAAAATTGCTGCTCTTTCGCCTCTTCTTACTTCTGGAGATACTTCACCAACTGAATCGAGTTATAAGAACAAAACCAGCCAAGCGACAGAGTTCGATCTACAAGAGTTTAAACAACTGGAAGAATAAACTTGCAATGGTGAATTTTAAAATGGCAGTAAATCACATCGTTTCGGCGGCTCGGCAATACTCGAATGTTTCCTCAAACGGAGACAATCTCTCATTTCAATACAAACATCGAGAATATTGAAAATTAAGACAATGACATTGTGCGAAGTCCTGTTAGGGTGGATTTTCATTTCAAATAACTGCTTGTACATTATGCAAAGACTCAAAGTGCCAAAGCTGCCGGCGCTTGGGAGCTTTGAAGTGGCTCACCAGAGCATCCAGCTGTACATACTGAGTACTGAGTGTGCAGATTAAATCGCGGGGAGATTAAAAGTATCACGTGTGTGCGACCATGGGCTGTATGTTACTGTATATTACGCAAGACTTTAACGGCGTCTGGGATTTCGGAGCACACCGGATGATGAATGCATGGTGACTCAGCTCCATAAAGTGCAGTATGGATGGCTGCTTGGCTCCATTTGCTTGGTGGTTGGTCTGAGTAGTTTTCTGTGCAAATGCCAGGAGCGACGCCAGAGTCAGCGGTTGTTTTTACCTCACACCCTCCTCAGCGGGGTGGGGGAGCGGGTCCTGCGTCATTATGTGCTGGTAATTTGACCCATGCAAAGATGAAATCCTGGAGCTTTTAAATGGGTTTCTGGGCTTTTTATATGCCAATAAGCTTTTTTCTGTTTCTCCTTCTCCCTTCTGGCTGTTTCCTTCAGTGAGTATTGGCTCTGGGCTGGTGTCATGTGACCTAATTGGCTCTGACTTTTGGAAAGGAGATTCAGACCTCAGGAGGCGATTCTGGTTAGGTAAAGGTCAGACAAACATATCTGCTCACAAGAAAACAAAAGGTGAAGAAAGTCGACAAAAATAGGTTTGGACTCTTCTGGTCTCTGGTTTTCGGTTGAACCTGGATTAAATATTTAGTCTGTATGTGTATGCACAGATTGTGCATGTTTAGATTCTTGATTTTCAGCGGAACAATGATATTTGTACTATTGACAGATGGTATGATCATATTTTGACAATATTCTGTCGGCCAAATTAATGATGTCCCGCAATTTTTGTAATTAGGAAGAAATGAGCTTTTTACAATTTGCCAGCCAATGTCAGGCTGCAGTGAGCAGCAGCAATAATGGAGCCAAATCAGCACTCAACTCTCCTCAGTATATGAAATGTCATCCAGAGAGAACGTTTTCACCTGCTCGCTGCATAAAAGGTGGACAGATAATAAATAACCATCAGTTAAAACCCACCGGGATGCTGTAATATATGACTAGATCAATTATTCGGTTTGTGCAATAGCTTGGTCGGGGGGGGGGGGTGAGTGTAAAGAGCTGCTAAAGCTCCTGTGTTTGCAGAAATAACCCACAAACGACATGACAACCTGACTAACAGGCCTTTGTTTTATCAGATGTAATACAGGATTATTACGGATTTTGACTTTTACACAGATGAGCCGAGGTGAAATGTAAATGTTGATGTTGGATGATTAATTTTGATCCAAACCAAAGACTGGAAGGAGAAGAAAAACAGATTGTTAGCAGGTGAAAGGTAGACGTGTTTGCGTGTCGGGACAATGTGTTTTAAGTCATGCAGATTTATAGTATCTGATGAAAGTGGCAGCGCACACGCATGCGTAATTTTTAAACAAGCTGTTTTCTCACGTTGTCGTTGACCGGCTCGTCCTCCGTGGCCACCTGGATGCTGTAAGCCAGGAAGCAGAGGATGGCGCCGATCCAGAGCAGGATGGAGAAGCCACCGAACAGCTGACGGCAGAACTTGACCCACTCGGGGGTGGTGGGAGGAGGAGTCAGGGAGTTCGGGCCGTCCCGGGCCAGGATCTCCACCGCTCTGGTGTTGGTCAGGCCCTGTGGGAGATGAAAAACATCAATGATGGAACGTCCTGCTCTCTCTTATTAGAACACGACAGCCTCGTTTTCGTTTTGGCTTGAAAAGCTATTTTACTACCAGAGTTGCAGAACATCAGATATTCCTGCTCCTTTAACTCCACACTTATAATGAACTGGGCCACTCTTCTCATCTTCTCAAGTGCTCGGCTGTTGGATGTAACTTTATTGAACATTTTTTCAGCCAATTTTGAGCCTAATAGTGTCATGGTCTAATTTAACTGTCTACCCGACACACTAAGCTGAGCTCTTCCTTAAGGTTTGCATTGAACAGTTAACATCAGTCTACACACACCTGCGGCCTCTAACTTAAGCTAAGCGAAGACATTTGTGATGTATTCGTATCTGTCTGCGCATGAGATTGGAGGAGTCGATGCGTCAAAGTGTGTGTGTGTGTGTGTGTGTGTGTGAGAGAGAGAGAGATTTAGGCATTAAACATGAAGAAGGCTGAATGTGAGCTGGATGTTGCTTTGCAGTAGATGTGAGCAGAGATTGGATCTCAATAGGGGAGATCCCCCCCCACCACCACGACTCTTAGTGCTTGTGTAAACGTGACTGCTGTTTGTGCGTGTGTGTCGGTCTTTACCTGTGCGAGGTCCACTCCATAACGTTTTCCCAAATCATCCAGATTTATTTTGTGGTCATCCTGTGGGAATAAAATAAAGAAAACCAACAACAGTGTGTTTCAGTAGAGCAGATACAGTAAAGCAGAATGTGTCCTTAACACATCACAGAGCGGGGGTTACCTTTAAACACAACTAGATCATCATGGTGGCGCACTCGTGATCTAAATCAATCCATTTTTCCACAGAAATGCTACGTTCTCTCTGTCTGATATGGCTTTAAACGTACAGAATGATTGATGGTGGATCAATGGGGTCAAAGAGCGAAGCCTGCTCCTCCTGCATCCATAAGCAGCGCTGAAAAGCAGGCGGGTTAACTGTGTTTCCCACAAACCTAAACCCTTAAAACACTTTCAGCGCTGACAAAGATATAGTTGACATTGCTATGTTCAAACGGCCGAGAGCCTCCTCGGGAAGTTGTAGTTAAAATATAAAAAATGGCTCCGACATGGTGTCGGTCTCTCACAGCAAAGGGCTGCTTGCTTCATGTCATAACAAAAAATGAGAAGAAATCCTTCAATTTCTAAACCCCGCCGGTCCAGAGGCGCCCAGCGGACAGCAATGATTCGCAGCACCAAGTAATTTAGCCACAACAAACGGCACGACCCAGCGTTCACAAAACAGTTTGCCAGTTAAGCTTTGTTGATAGCTTCCCCTCTCCCAACACCCAATATTGATCTAACATTGTCTGATGGTTGTTTAAAGGATTTCTGAAGGGGGGGCAACAACAACTGATCGCTTCATCACAAAAAAACTGCTCCAAAACGTTGACAGCATCTGAGGAATTCCTCCTCTTTAATCAGTCACGGGCCAAGCCGGTAATTGACAAGCGGCTGCTTTAAGCAGATCAGCGGTAACGCGAGCAGCAAAAACTTTACCCCAGTTTTCATGAGCATCGCTTGGCTGCGTTTTGACAGCACAGCTCTGCGCAAGACAGAAACTCTGCACCACACTGCTGGTGGCCAACAAATTATTCAGTATCTTTCTGGGTACATAGAAGAGGGCGGAGAGAACAGACAGAAGAGGACGGGCCGCCTTGGAAATTATCCACAGCCGAATACTCTAAGCAGGTTGGATTGCCATTTTGTTTATGGGCCACTGTTTTCATTTATTGCCCCGTTAAATAAGCCGGCGTCTCCTGCGTAACACCAATTGGGGGCAGTTTGGGAGCACCGGCGAAGGAATCAATCTCCGTGTGAGTGCGAGTCAGTGATGGTGGCAGCTTGTTATTCTTACCAAGGCCACCTCCTTCTTCAGCTCATCCAAGTCCCTTTCCCGCTTGTTCCGCTTCCCTCCATTCTCGGCACCGCACTGGAGGGAAAAAAGGAAAAGGATGGAGATTATTGTACACCAAGGCCTGGGGGAGGGGGGGGGGGGGGGGGGTGCTACAAAAAATAACAGGGAAAAGTCACTTTACTTGTCGCCTGGCAATTTACATTCATGGCCACATATTAGCAGCCTCAGTGTGAGCACAATGGACTTCGTGGAGGCTGGTTCATTTCAATCTCCCGGCCCTATTGGCAAACTATTCACTGAATATGAGGGAGTTTTTTTTTTTTATTTCTCCTCCAACCCTCTCCTCATAGAAACATATGTGTGAGCAAGTGTCCCTTGAACAGCTGGAAGAAGCGTGCATCATGGAAATCACCTGCTGCTGTCAGTCTGCTCTGAGCAGCACGTGTGCAACGTCAGAGGAGGAGGGATATACAATGAAAATGAGAGGAGAGTGTGAGCCAGTGATACAGTGAAAAAGTAATCAAAAAAAGAGCCAAAGAGGGAGCGCCGAGCCGGTGGAGTGCCTGAAATGTGTCTGGCATAGCAATTTCCCTCTCACTGTTTGCGAGGGCGATTACCAGGCTGTCCTCCCATAAAGGTAAATGGAACCGGCCTGATGGCAGGAATAAAAACAAAATTACGTAATTACACAAATAAACAACAAGCCAGGGACAAAACTTATTGGAGAAAAAGCCATCATCCTGAGATGTTACTGTCTTAAAGAACAACAACAACACAAAAACAAAGAACAAATCAGCACTCTGACGCTCAGAGACACGAGGCCCGCAGGCACATTTAGATAACTCAGTAGTTTTCCATGATGCGTGTCCACACCAAATGTTCTAACTGTACAGAAGCTACAGTGGGAACGCAGAGTCACGTTGCCCCCCCCCCCCCCCCCCAGTTAAGACAGGAAGGAACAGCGTTAGGATAATAAACAGAAAAAGTGGAGAAGAGATGATTTTCCTTTTATGAAAGAAGTCAGACTTACCCCTCTGCCCATTCTGGACGTCCAGGAGTCGGCAGGTTAGAATGTGAAGGACGGCACTCGGGGGCCCGCCGCAGCTGACATCTCCCACCCCCACCAGGGGAAGACACTGGTGGCTTTTTTTGGGTATTGACCGACCCCCCCCCCCCCTCCTGTTAGGGTAACCTGAGCCCCTGACCCCTTCCCTCCCCCTGCACCCCCACCAGCACCTTCACATTCAACACACAGGATGCTTCAGTGTTTGGACCTGCACCTGCTCCCCGCCTCCCCCCCACAAACACACAAACTCACACCCCCGATAACAACAGCCCATCAATCACTGCTGTCAACACAACAAATGAAACTCTGCACTCTACATAACATACAGTATTTATAAGAAAGCTGTTAATGAAGCGGAGTGTTCAGCCGTTTGCTTTCTGAGCACTGATTGAATCCTCAGGTCCGTTCTGCTAACAGGTCCTCTGATGAATTGTTCAATCATTTATTAATTGATCCTCAAAGATGAAACGGCGTAATCTTTTTCCTCTGCTTGAATTCAAAGTGATTTATGGACGACGACACATTGCAATTAGCTTATAGTCCAGCATATTTGGAGCATACGGCAGGTCACCACCGGCGGCCCACACAACAGATGCAGCCAACAATCTTGTGTCAGATAAGAACCAAATGTCTTCTCAACAGTTGCCAGTTACTTTTACAGTGGAGTCTGTGCCTGAGTGCTGCAAAGCCTATAACACTTCAGTGTATCAGCCCCTGTGGTGCCTTTCGGGATTTCTACCTAGTAAAGGGAGTTTAAGAGAGTTTGACACACACAAACACACAAGTATAAAAGATGATGCTTCTTGTTTAGGTATCTAATTTCACAGACATTAATTTGGAAGTTTAAATGTTGGCTGCAGCATTCGCCGGAGTAAAAAAATAAAATAAATGACACGGTTCAGTGTAAACCTCAGTGGAGCAGGAGGAAACAGAAAAAGAAAGCCGATATTATTTGGCTAAAAGTCTTGTTTCTAACCTCAATGGAGATTAACTTCTGAAAGCTGAAATAACACAATTTCCCCACTTACAAAGAAAAAAAAAGGTGTAATTCAAAAGGAAGCTATAAAATACAACCTTAGAAAATTCAGTACACTGAAGTGTAGCTCATTGTGGCTGATGAGAGCTAACTTCAACAAACTCGGTATAGTTGTGCATCATTAAATCCGTTTGCAGACATGATTGAAACACTTGTGCAGCTGCTACGACACAAAAATCATAAGTAAATGAAATCTTTCAACCCTCAACCTTCTTTACAACCTAAAAAAAAACAGCAGCATCTGTCCTCCAACAACATTTTATATATATTTACTTATTTGTACCGAAGAGATGAGGAGGAAAGGTCTGAAAGAAACACGTCAAAAACATTAGCTGCCTAATTTGAAAGAATCTGCTCCACGAGAAACCTGCCACTCATGGCGCTTTCAATCTGAATCTGATGCCTCATCCACATCATGTCGGAGCGCTGATAGGAAACATTCCCAATTTTTACAACTTGAAATTCACATCAGAGGACGACTGGCAGCTGTCAGTCCGCATGTGTTGGGTTTTACATTCCTGCTGTCTCCACAAAGACCAACAAAGCGAAACAGGGGCGCACAAATCCTGGCCACCGGGCTCGTTCATTTGTTTTCCTTCAATAATTGACTTTGCCTGGAACAGATTTCAGCTCATAATTAAAACTCGGATGTTGATGTGAAACTGGTTCACAAGTGGCAATTAAAGTAACTGATATGACATTACAATGTCATAAATGCAGCATTACACAAACAGGAAATGATATTAGCTTAGCATAGAAGACTGAAAGCAGATGGAAAATAACTTGTAGCACCTTTAAAGCTTATTAATTGCCAATGAACTGTTTTTTGTTTGTTTTTTTTATTTATTGACCTAAAGAAATGTGAAATGAACATGTTAGCCAGAAGAGTCACTGCATGCGGTGTGTCGATGCTGCCAAGTATAATAAGTGCGGCATGCAAAATATCCACAACTCGAGTCTTTCAGTTGCTGTAGCTGAACAGGTCAGCGGGCAAACAGGCAAAGACTGTGGTGGTGGTGTTGTGTGTGCCTGTGTGCGTCTGTGTGTGTCTGAATATGTAGCAGAGCGTTTCTGAAAAGGTTACGTATGCTCACCGAACCACACCGGCATTTTAAGTCAGAAAAATTAGCCCTCTCTGAAAATTACACTTCATTTTGTCACCCTTAAAAATAAAACCTGCAAAGGTCATCAATGTAAAGCGAGCATTTATTTTCAGTTCATCAGCATTCACTTTTGGTTGTTAGGTGGCAAAATGGAGTTTGGGAGTTGGTACAGCAGAGGAGCTTCAAAGTTTAATTCCAAAAATGATTTCCTTTTGTGCTTAAGAGAAAAAACACCTGGTAGTCATTGTTCAACATTTCAGGTCTGCAGATGATATCAGCGAGAGCGTTTTTGTTGTGTATGCAAATGTCCTCTGAGAGCTAATAAGGCTGGCGCTATTTTGTAATATCTCATTTTGGAATGAATTTCTTCTTTTGAAATGTTCATGAAAGTATGTCATTGAAAAGACGTGACAGATTTGCTCAATGGTCGGGACTTGGAAGAGAAAGAAAGGAGGCTGCACACTTTCAGCTGGGTTTACTTTGTCTCCTGTTGATAACAGCAGCGTGTGGGGCTTTAATTTTTATTTACTTCTCTTTACAACATATTATACAGAGCCATTGAACGTTGTTAGTGCTCTGGAGTTATCACAAGCATTAAAAATAAATGTAAAAAATATGTAAGAAGCTCCAGTCATTTCAAATGCAGGTGTTATTGTGCGGCTATGACTAATACAGTTCATAATACATACAAACAAAACATTTTTAAAAAGGCATTTTTTAACGCTGTCTTATGTCAGGTGTCTGTGTGGCTTTGCTGAAAAAGAAGAAAACATTCGAACTAATCCATCCAACTGGATAGTTAAACAGCGACTAGTGAAACAGATGTCCAGTTATAAAGACGGGGGTTTTAGCACCTCCATTCCTGTTATGAATTTTAAAGGAACGTTCAAGTCTACAACTGTCCACCCTGCACATCTCGCACGCAGATCGCAATCCATCTTTGGCTCAGGGTTAGGGAAGGAGCACCTTTAAAAGAAAGCTCAGGGGGAAGAGCTGTAGTGATAAATATGGATTTTTGGCTTTGGCTTAACGCGCCAGATAAGTCTCCTCCTCTGAAGCTTTCTCCCACAGCAAGTACAGTCCCCCCCTGCCTCCTTGTTTTTTGTTTGTTTTTTTTTTGTTGTTGTTGTTTGTTTGTTTGTTTTTTTTCCCCCAGCCACATTTTGCCAAATCCGA
This sequence comes from Remorina albescens, assembly GCA_034769265.1. Lineage (NCBI taxonomy): Eukaryota > Metazoa > Chordata > Actinopteri > Carangiformes > Echeneidae > Remorina > Remorina albescens. Next base: position 3,398,818 of record CM068478.1, on the reverse strand, counting down.
GGTCACCCGAACCTTCATCCCACCCCTCGCCACTGCAGGACAACCTCGATCTCCCTTCGCCTCGGAATAAGACGCAGCCACACAGTACCATCCATAACGCGCGGTCAGAAATATAATTCCATAAAATACAATTACATTTCATCACATATTCTCCATGTGTTCTGTACTTCCACACATGTAGACGATGTCTCAGAAAACATTATTTGCTTTACTTAGGGTAGTTTTTTTTTTTTTCTTTTTGCTTGATATCAAATCTCTTTTTAACACTCTGTAACTAGACACACATATACATAAAAACACGCGTCGTATTTGCGACCAGAGATGAGCGAGCTGGATTATAAGTTTCTGTCTTCGGTGACAACTAAAGGCCGATTTCTGCCCACGTGTTTCCTTCCTTTGCCAGTTGGAGGGCAGAGCAGAGTGTGTTTTGGCATTCGAACCAGCAGAAATAAGACAGTAAAGGCGGGGCGGTGGAAGGGGGGCTGAGACGAGGGACATGCCTTTGCAGGGAGGGGGAGTTTGGGGGGTTGGGGGGTTGTTGGCATTTTGAAGGGCAAGAGAGAGGGCGTTCGTCAATCACTGGACAAAACAAAGAGGAGAGAGAGATGTCCATCACCGAGTCGGAAGAAGAGGAGGAAGAGGAAGGACAGCGGAGAGGAAAGAGAAGCAGAGCATTGAGCTGTAGGCCTGGCAGTCAGATAAGGAGAGGCTTAAAGAGTGGAGTGGATTGTGTCTAGGCCTTTTCTGTGGGGGAATAATACACTGCATGGACGACAGGAAGAAGAAAAAGAAGAAGAAGAAGAGATAAAGAAAGCCAAAGACGTGAGGACAGAGAGAATGAAACACGGGTTTGGTAGGAGGAGACGAATCCCAAGACAAAGAGTGAATAAGAGAAGAGCGAAGGAAGCAGAGGAGGCCTGGGGGGTGTGAGTGCAGAGAGAGATATCTGGTTACCGGCACGCGATAAAATAATTAGCCCTGGGCTGACGAGGTGAAGTGCGCCGGAAGATTAACCGGACCGAAATAACCGAGAGCACAGAAGCTGCACCTTCTTCCTGGTAAGCCCTTTTGTCAGACTCCTGAGAGCGTCCGCCAGCCCTCTGGGGGGGTGGGGGGGCCGTGACGTCATCCCCGGTTCGTCAGTCACCGGCCGTGGACTCAACAGCTGACAGCCTCGTGGCCTTGGGCACAAACAGCGCCGCAGGCTCCCCCTACTGCCTGCCCTGCTGCCTGCCCTGCTGCCTTTCTCTCTCTTCCTACACCCCCCCAGCTCTGCCCCCAACCCCCTCCCTCCCTCCCCTGTCGGCTGAAAAATGTGCAGCTGTTACAGTAAGCCTGTGCGCTCTCATAGCGCCTGAAATAGCCCCTTTAGCCGGGGCAGGGACATGGCGACAACCTCCATTAGCTCAAATGTGAGAGGATTGAAACACCCCGAGCTCGAGGGCTTGAACCTCTATCTACACTGGCTGAGAGCGGGAATCATATTTCTCTCCCTCTCTGTCTCTCCTTTTCTCTATCTTAAGTCCAGAGTGCACTCACAGCTCCACTCGGAGTGTGTGATTGAGTCGTAAACATTAAGGGGGGGGAGATTCAGGGGACTCTAAACACACGGGGATGTCTTTCAGGTTCCTCTTAAGGAAGTTATGTGCATAGTTAGGCCTTAAACAGTTTTACAGTTTGCCCAATGAGCGCATACGGGGTCTCTGATGAGGCGTTGTAAAAATTATTTGACACAGTTGCCGCTGATATAGCAGGACTGTTCTTACAGCCAGTGCTGTCTTGAGAGAGTAGAGATAATGGGAAATAATGGGGGTTGCATCAGGCTGGGCAGAAAAGGAGGGAGCAGACTAGAGGAGTGGAGGCAGTCATGGAGAAGTCAGACCTTTATCTATAGAAGAGAGAAGAGGAGAGGAGAGGAAAGGAAAGGAAAGGAGAGAGGGAAGGGAAGGGAAGTGAGAGAGAAGGAGAAACAGGATAGAGCAGTTAGCACATAAATCACTTCTGTAATTTGCATGAACAAGAAAGAAAGACAGAGAAATTCACAATGAAAGAGGAAGACACGGGAAGTGAGAGGATAGAGAGTGAAGATCGGGGGGGAAGGGGGAGAAAAGTTGGAGTTTGACACTTCGAGAAAAAGCAAATTGGCTTGTCCCTGCGGCTGGATTGGTGATGCTTATCGGACGCACTTAGAGAGAGCTTTTTTTTGGGCAGAGGATAGGATCACTATAAAAGAAACCAGAAGGGCAAAAGCCGGAGAAGAAGCGGCTTTTTTAGATATTGTTATCAAACCCAGCCGTCTAAGGGTCTTGCTTCAAATGGCATATCTTATGACCTGACAAAAGCACTCGGGGTGCCGGCTGGTGTAAGAGAATATCACGACATCGCTGCGTCGACAGTCATCAGCCTGTGACAGGAGCAGATACGATTTGACTCATTTATTCAGGCGCTCAGGTTGGCGTTGTGGTGGGCGTATAGCAGCTCTCCTGCAGTTTCCTTTAAATGTCCCACTCTCATATCCTCAAAAGCCGCCGCCCCCCCCCCCCCCCCCGATGGTGTATTATTTAAAGGTGAGCTGGTTGGCGAGGCGGGATAGAAGGCCAAGCCCTTTGGACTTCCCCGTCCCTCTCGCAACACTGTACCCCTCTTCCCCGTTTTTGCGGGTCAGCTCCAGCTCAATGGTCATCAGCACCCGGCCCGGGCCCTCCTCCCCCCCTCCTCCCCCCACCCTCTCTGTCTTTCTGACTATGGTTCGCTGCTGCTGATTGGGCTGGGACTTGGCCACCGCCTGGCGCACTGGCTGGAGCAGCCAGCTGGCGAGCGCGCCCCAGCCCTTCCCCGTATCCTATTTCTTATCCTTGCGTGACTCCTGCTTCTTCTTTTCCGAGACGGACGCCTTCACCTTGGAGGGGTCAGCGGGAGGCACGGGGCCCTGTGGGGGAGGAGGGAGAGGGGGTCGGGGGGAGAACAGGGGAGGAGAGTCACTTCAGGAGGAAAGGAGCGCAAGGGAGATAGAAAGAGAGAGAGAGTGGGTAAGGGGGTAAGGAAGGAAGGAAGGACCTGGGGGGCGGAGATGGGGTACGTTAGACGTGAGAGGATGAGAGATGGGGTTAGCTGGACGGGCGGAGCTGTGTGAAGAGGAAAGAAAAACACATTTAGGAGGAGGAGGAGAAGAGAAACAGACATTTGGAGGGAGACAGAGAGGGGTGAGGAGGTAGAGACACAATCCTTTTAGGGGAGGGGGTAGCAAGTGAGAGGGGGCGGTGTCCAGAGCTGTAAGGGGGTGACAAAACAGGTAACCATGCGTTAGGATGGGACACAGTGGCAGGCCGGCTCCAAACACCTGTGACAACTGCGTGACAATTGATCAATAACACACACTCAATCCCAAATACACTCACACACACACACACAAACACACACAACCTGTATACCAGACTGGGTTTTAATTGGGATTTGACTGATACTGGTTTGAATGGTAAATATCTGAAAATGAGACTGAAAACAGCTCTTTACCCATTTTCAGTGACTACGTTGCATTTAGAACGTGCAGCCCGATGAAGCGTAGTCTTTTAAAAGCTGAAAGAGCCGTTACATGTACAGCACACGTGCCATCCATAACCCAAATTAGACTGCTCAAATTCAGCCACTTTAAGGAGAATAATTAATTCAATCTGGAACTTCCAGATGATTTTCAGGCTTGTCTTTGTTAAAAAAAAAAAGAAAACATCAGCTTCAAATATTCATCCAATTAGCACTTACAGTGCACATCCACTCACTCCCACTCATTCTGGATATTGTCTAAAAACATCTTGAAGAAGGAATCTATGAAAGGAAGTGAAGGAAGAAAGGAGGAACAGGGAGGAAGAGTCAACACAAATCAGAAAGGGCAGAGAGGAGTCAGGTCAAGACAACAACACACATCACAACAGCTGTGTTCCTGCATGTTAACCTGCGAGTCGACCTTCTGAAACGTATCACAAGTGCATTAAATTCTGTGATGGAATTAAATGAAACTTCATTTTAATGTTACGGCTTTAACCACACGGTGGATTATTTTTTCAAAAACAAGCACTTCCACAGGTCGAACTACAGGACGTTCCACCGCTGCAAAGTGTTACCAAGGACAGACGGGGTGAATGGAAAGCACGCTGGATCTAAAGCTTTGGAGTCAGAAATAATTCTGCTCTTATACGTCAGGTTAGTCGACGGTGGAAAGCACACCAGGGGCTGCTCCTTCATCGCTTAAGCTCGCACTAATAATACCCCACTGATTGCATTAGAAAATTTATCATCTTTAATTATGCACTGTGCAAAGGCAGCACACACTCTGATAAGGCGTAGGTTACAGCCAGCATCCGGCTCCACGGGGGCTGCTGCACCGGCCCATCCGGTGTCATTACCTTTAATCACGCTTACATTCTCCCATATATCATGGTATTGTTTACCATTAAGCATGCAGGGCTAGGCTTTGTTTGTGCTGCAAAGATTTGCAGAGCTCCCACGCTAATGACGCTCCAGCCTGCTTCGGCAGAATGCAGAAACCAGCCTTGTTACGGGAGCTCCGCACACTTCAAAGGAAATGTGGGCACAGTGGCAAAATAGGAGGGTGGTGGGGAGGTAGATAGGCAGGTAAGTGGCTGCGGCCCCGGCTGCATACTAAAGAGAGACGGTGACAGGTGAGGAGGGGGAGATTGAGAGGCAGATGAAGGGTGAGGGGTAGTGATTTTCTGTCCAGAACCAGAGCTGATCAAAACACAGACGACCTGAGGAGGGAGAAGGAGAGAAACTGCGAAGACAGTGAGGAGATGGTGGTGGCGGCGGCGGCGGCGGCGAAGGGTGAATCAGCAGAGCGAGAGAGGAAATAAGAGGGGAGGAAGAGAGAGGGAATTACAGACAGACAGATGCTTCTCATGGTCAGTGAGGAAGTCAAAGGCAAGAAGAGAAGGGGAGGGTGGGAGGGGGAGGGGGAGAGGGAGGGAGAAACAGGGGACCGGATGAAAGGAATGTGAATGAGAGATCGAGGGAGGGAGTGAAATAAAAGTGAATTGGGGGGCCAATTGGTGGATGGAGAGAAGAATGGGTGCGGTGGGGCTGTGCATGTGTGAGAGCTCAGATCGATACCAAGTGCACTCAATTATCATTCCAGTACAGTGTGTGTGTGTGTGTGTGTGTGTGTGTGTGTGGCTGCAGGGGTAAACTCCTCTCCCACCACTCCACCTAATGGGGAGTAGCAAACACCACAGGGCTTCTTTGTCTCTCTGTCTCTCTCGCTCGCTCGCTCGCTCACTCCCTCACCAGCAGCCTTTTGGAGATTTGCAGTGCAAGCCAAGCAAACAGAAAATTAACAAAGATGGCGAGGCTGATAGAAAATTGTGTCGTGTCAGCAGAGGCCCTTAACAAGGGCTATTTGATCAAACAACCACTTATGAGCACACCGTAAAATCCCACGAGCCCCTCTGTGTCTGCGGTACAGCTGCAAGAGAGGGATCAGCACCGAGGAGGAAATGAATGAATAAAAATGAAAAATAAGTCTGAGCCTGAGCTCAGATGGAACAGCTGCTTCTGCGGTGTATTTCTCCTCCAAACCGAGACTTTCAGGAGAGTAACTGTAAACGACAACGTTGTCAAATATTTCAGTGTCCTTTTGGCGGCAAGTTATTTATTCATATATGCACTGTCACCCGCTGCAGGCACTTGAGAGCAACTGACTGCAACTCAAGAGTAACCTGACAATCAAACGACACTAGAAAGGGAAGAAAAAGACAGAGGGAGGAAGAGGAGCCCCGGGGAGATGAGAGCCGAGCGCCTTCGTTTGAGGTAGGAGGACGGGCTGGCCCCTCGCCGGTGTCACCCCCTAGGTATGAGCCATGAAGGCGAGTCGCCGCCACCACCACTGCTGCTTCATCTTTACGTTACCTTCCACATGTAGCTAAATGACTCACTGTCACATTGAGACCTTTGATCTCTTAGTGTGCTTCTCATTCGAAAGCCTTTTCTTTTTTTTTCGATTTTGGAAAAACGCCTTGAACCGAAATCCCTTGACTTCCTTTTTTTTTTTTTTACCCCTTTTTCTCCCCATCATCAGCATGCAAGGCGTACAGTCGATTACAATACACCCCTGGAACCATCCAGCCCCCACATCACCACTGAGTAATCAAACAGAACTTGCCCTGGTGCCTTGTATTCACAAAAAAAATACAAGCCACCAAAGTGTCTGATTAATCCACCACTTGAGGCTATCAAACTCTTCTGAGGAATGGAAGGGGGGAAGAAAAAAATACCCAAAATCCTCAGCGTGCAGCAGCATAAAAACCCTGATAACAGCCCAGACCATAATAGGCCCAGTGATTTTCATTTGACTCCCAGTGAGTGAAATCAGTGGCTCCTGTCCTTTTCCACACCGCGAGCAAATCACAGTCCAATTCAGTACAGCAATAGCATTAGGGCTGTGACCCGGCCTCGGCCATTTCACAGTCGCTGGTTGGATTTTTGCCCAACGGCTGTTTACCCCACCCCCCAAGACAGCCGAAGGAGGGTTGAGGGCCACGAGAGGGAGAGGGAGAAGTCGAGGGGAGGGACAGTGAAGGCTTTAAAGCACCTTGAACGCTCAGAAGGCTCGAGCATTTTAACAGCTTGAACACTGTTATTTCTCTTTTCCGGGCGGCATTTTGAATGACACGTTATTTTGCAGTTGATAGGGTGCAATGGGGGGGCGGCAGCAAAGTTTGCGGACACATTTCGCAGCCGTTCCAGCTGGCAATGAGGGGAGGGGGGTGTGATTATGAAACCGTCTCGTTCTGCACTGTCATGTTAGATGCGCCCTATTGTGTGGCTGCTCGCCGAATGAATAGATGAATATTCCTTCTGACACCACATTTCCTGCGCCTAACAAATGTTCAAACACCGAAGGCTACTGTAATATCTCCAAAAGGACGTCATTTCACCGTGTGGAGCCTGAGCGTGACAGCAAAACGAAGCTGATGCATTTGGTGTTGAGTGGATGGTGTGTGAGGAAAAGGAGGTGAAGGAAAAGGAAGTGGAGGAGGAGGAAGAGGAAGAAGTGGAGGGGACGTGGAAGGACTGAAGGGAACTTGCCTGTCTCTGCTGTGATCCCTCTTTCTTTTTCTTGCCATGTTTGCTGGAGGGGACAAAAGAAAGACAATGTCAGAATGTCGAATCTATCTCTCCCTCCAGTGGTCAGAGGGCAGCACTGCCTGGCAGCCATCATAAAGAGCGTATCAACTTAATCTACTGGCCCCCGTGTCAAACACAGCCCCCCCCCCCCCCCGGCGTTCCATGTGCTAAGATCTCCTAAGTTTGGAAAGGTACGAGCGAGATGATGGATCCATCATCTTCCCTGCCTTGGGTTCATCCACTTTCCATCATCTTGCTCTACCGCTGCCCCCCCATCGCTCCGTGTCCAGCTGACTAATCACAAACCTCAACCTCGCACATCTAACCAAATCAAGTGGTGGCACCGCAGCTACGACAGCTTGGCCACGCAGGTGTCGGTGCCAGGGATGGGCTCTGGCTTCAGCTCCAGTCCCTGGCACAGACACGACTGGCAGAGCGCCGCTGGCCGCAGGCCGGGCACTGACCTGACGCTGAGGCTGAAGACGCGGCGCGCCACCAGGAACCTCATCAGGTAGTAGATGACCACGATGAGCACCAGCAGACCCAGCACCACCCCGATGATGGCCCCTGTGATTACGCCAGCCTGGATGGGCACTGTGGAGAGAGCAGAGGAAGAGGAGGGGGGGCGTCAGGAGGCAGGAGCAACACTGAGAAATCTGAGATGAAACGGGGGAAGAGAGGTAAAGCAAGTGACAGGCAGTGCTCCGGGGAAGAAAGAAGGCACAAGGAAAGGAACAGTAAAGGGACAAGAGAAGAAAAGAAGTTGTCATAAGGAAAGAGGAAATGGATGCCAGTGGAGGTGGGGGGGGGGGGGTGAAGCTGAGGGAAAAGAGAATGAGAGATAAAAGGAGAATAAAAAAGGAAAGCAAAGGTAAAATAAAGGTTGAATGTAAGTTGAGGGATTCAAGCAGCGCCGAGGCAGCTGGAGAAAAGTCGAGATAAGGTGGAATAAATGTGAGAGTGGAGCTCGACAAACGGAGGGAGGAAGGTGGCAAATGATGGAGAAGGGAGAAACATGAAGATGGGGTGGAGGAAAGAAGTGAAGAGGGAGGCAGTGATAGGGATCTCAAATAGAAAAAGAGATAACGTAATTGATTTCATTTAATGGAAGTGCGAGGAATCCTAAACGAGGCGGCGCGACGACGGCTGGCCTGAACACAGCGCTCGCTTTAGTCTGATGTGCAGCACAAATTGAGATTAATTTTGGAGTTGGGGATGATTATAACAACAATTGAGAACAATCGGCTTCTGAGGAAAAACATTCACAAAAATACGCCATATGGGCTCAGTGGAAAGCTAATGAGCAGGCACAGATGTAAGACAATGGCAGCATTACACTTAACATGCTGGGGAATTGGATTTTACTGAGAACCCCCCCACCCAACAGGGACTCCGCATCCCTCCCCCTTCCTGTTTCACCTTTCTCAAAGACCAGCAGGCGAACGCTGGATGGCCGGCCCACTATGTCAGGGGGGTTCTTGGCGTCGCAGGTGAAGGTGCCGTTGTCGCTGAACTCCAGGTTCTTGATCAGGATGGAGCCGTCGCGGCGAGCCGGGTTCCCCACGAACTCCACCCGGTCCCTGAACGGGCCCTTGTTGTCCACATATGGAGCACCGCCGGTGTAGTGGAAGATCTGTAGGAGACATCGTGTTGTTTACATGTGCGGCGTTACCATAGTAACACATATTTACTAACTGTTTTACCTGGGTACTGAACTCAGAATTTGAACACCCAATTAAATTCACTGGATGATGATTTGATAGGCATCGATACCGAGCAGCGTTAGCATCCAGTTGGAGTTAACAATCTCGCTTTTAACTCTTTTTTGTTCTCCACCAGCTCCTGAAGGAGCCTCTTTGTGTTTTTAGCCGCTTTACTGATCCGCCGTCTGCCATTAGTCCGTCTCTATTTGCGTCTCATGGTGGCGTATAGTCATTCATTCTCTCAGGAGCCAAAACAACACGATGTGAACACAGATTGGAAAATAAAATATGAGCTGAAAGACGGCGAGACTCTCAAATCCCCTGGTATCATTTCAGCACAGCCAAAAAACCTTTAGACAAACTCCTCTGTCATCGCAAATTAAATCCAAAAGTCAAACCATTGATTTTCTTTTTTTTTAATTGAAATCCTAATTGATTTGATTTGAAGCGATGAGCCACACTCCCCAAAGTCAAGGTCAAATTTGATCGAAATTGTTCCTGAACCTGCAAGACGCACAATATTGGATCCCACACAACCTTTCTCATGATACGAACATGCCTGAAATCACATGCGACATTTCCAAAGGACAAATGCAGCATGAAAACAGATAGACATATGAAACTGTAAATCTACCCAGGCGGGTGAAGAAATGAACGACAGAAGATAAGTGAAGGGGTGGTGGGGGGGAAGTGAAATCTAGTTTCAAAGTGAGTGCACTGGGGGAGACAGATGAAGGCGAAGGAGGTGAGAGGAGGGGATAATGTGAGAAGAGGGGAGGGACAAAGAAAGCAGGGCTGGAGAGAGGAAGATTAAGGGAGATGGGCAGAGGGAGGCACAGTCAGGATGGGGAGATAGAGAGATTAGAGAGATGGCAGGACGATAACGGCAGGGAGAGTGAAATTAAAGAGCAGGAGGCAGGTGATGCAGGTGAGGCAGCCGGAGGAACCAGAAAGATTAGGAGGGAAAGTTTCTGTGCTGCTGCGGGTTAACACATGCAGATTGCAAAAACTGAACATTGTTTAAGTGTGTGATGGCAGTTTAGACTGAGCTCTTCTATGTCTGCGTCCTGTTTGCGTAGAGCTTTTTCCAGATCGGCCAGGTTTTAAATTCTCCTGCTGTCGAAGCCAAAGATCGATGAAGTTTGGACAAAAAGGCCACGTGACGCGATGTCAGGACGCAGTTGTGTGTTCCTGTCTTTGTTCCCGGCAGAGACAGAGATGGCAGAAACACACACACAAAAAAGTGTTTTGGCAGCAAACAAAGCCATTGTTGGCAGGGCTACATTTCTGTCGCTGTAAAGGATGCTGTTGTGTTGTCTTCTAAAATATTTATGTGCGGCTTCTTGAATGTGTAAAAAGATCAGCCTCAAGTTGGGAGTATGCAACTGAAAAAAACAAAACAAAACAAAAACAACGTTATTCAAGCAGAGGAAGGGAAGGATGCTCGTCTGCTGTGGCTTCAGTTAAGGATTCATACTAAATATTTGGCTCTGCAGCTGCTAAATGCTGCACTGTGTTCAACAGCTCGTCATTAACTCCGCCTGCGTGCCGTTGGCTGCTGAGCAGATAGTGTGCAGCAGCTTTTTATCAGAGCTGTTTTCATACAAACAGCTGCCTGATGTGGCTGAAGACAACGCAAACGAGGCTCTAGCATCGAAACAATGAGCTGAAAGCTACTAAAAGCTATCGTAGCGCACGTGAATGATTAATTCGGACTTTTTGTCGAAAATTTACTGATTTCTTTGTGAGTTCCGCCAACCAGGAGAGCAAACTCCAGCGTGTCCCGGCTAGATGTTAGTTTTAATATCTGGGCCTTTAATGTCGTGCAGTTTTGTGTACTGTTGTGTGTGTGTGTGTATATTACAGAAATGCTGTCCCGGGAGCCGTCAGGCCTGTACGTCCAGGAGAAGGTGACGTCCTCCGAGGTCCAGCGCCAGGAGAAGAACGAACAGGACAGCCGGATGTCGGAGCCGACCAGGGCGTGGCGCTCCCAGCCGGTGTAGATCACTATGGCCTGGGACTGTTGCGGCACTGAGACACACAAAAACCACAATCATGCATTTAAACCTGCAAACGAAAAGTTGTTCTTTTCTCAGTTTGTGAGCACATGTCAAGAATATGCAGAAAAATACAAAACCGCTTCTCCTTGTTTTGTTAAACTTTGGTATGAAAACACATAACGACTCTGCAAATCACCACATTACTGAATATTGCTTCAATCATTACACACACAAAGCAGCTCTCACATTTCCATTCATGAGCTTTCTCCTTCAAATCTATAAAACAAATCCCAAATACTTACACACAAGTTAAACTGCACATTTAGCTGTGTCAGACCAACCATTGATCCATTAGTGCACCCAGTAAATGTTCGGTTTGATACCAGAACATTGGTGCTCGTCTCTAAAAGTCAAAGGGGAACATCATTTTCTTCATTAAAATGGATTATGTTGGCTTAATCATGTGGCCTGTTTACGCTTAAATAATATTTAATGATTGATGTTAATTTGGTTTTGGCTGCAAAATCAATATTTTCCTTTCTTGGAAAATGCATTCAGCATCTCAAACAACCTGCTAAAAGCCCCCAGGAGCTGCACACACCTGCTGCTCTGAAATCACACACAATAGCATTTTTGTGTAGTTCAGTTCGGACTTGAAGCCTCCAAACACATCGCTGTGAGTCGCAATAAACTAACACTCATGTCCTAAGTGTTCATGAGCCTTTTTTTTCCTCTCCTAACACCCTGATAGTGAAGTTCACAGCTTTCTCTGCAGGTGTCCTTGAGCGATTGGCGTTAGCGCAGCCAGCTCGGGCAAAACTTGTCAATGAAATCACGCTTGACACTTTTAATTAAAATTCTCAAAAACTGCAAATATGAAACAGGAGGGAGGGGGAAGGAGAAGATACTGCATCTGCTTGAGAGGAAAACCTTCTGCCAACTTTCGCTCTAAAAGGCACAACATCATCGGTGGGGAAAGTTTGAAAGATTAGAGACACCTGCTTTAGAAAAGCAGCACAGATGGACAGATAAGCAGCAGACCTGAATAGGTGCTCTACTATCCGCAGGTGCCCCAATGGTGATTTTGGATTAAATTAAAATAGCACAGACCAAATTGAATGGCTTTAGTTTAGTATAGAGGGGGTCAAAGTCACGTCAACTTAATGAATTTTCAGAAAAGTATTGAAGAGGAAGAAAGAAAAAGCTTCGTTTCCTCGGCATCGTTTAACGTCTCTCCTCCAGAGTCACTGGTGAGGTTCAATTCGGTGTGGAATTCATCGAAATAAGATTAAAGTTAAAATACAAGTTGTTTTTTTGTTGTTGTTGCTGTTTTTTTTTAATTTTTTACCTATTCCCAGGAGGACGACCGACGCCAGCGCCAAAAACGTCAGCATGGTTTCAGGCTTCTATGGAGCTCCCAAAAGACCAAAGCGATGCGGCAGAGTTGACAGGAGCCGAGTCGAGGACGAGTCCCGCTCTGAGAGGGAGCGAGTGGAAGGAGGAGAAAGAAAGGAAGAGAGAGAAGGAGAGCAGAGGGGTGAAGGATGCCAGGGCAGAGGGCTTCAAAACAGGACAACAACAGATAACCCACTGTCCCCTGGTTTATACCCAACCACACCCCTCTCCCAGGCCCGGCCCGGCCCATTCCTCCTCTCCACACCCACCTCCCCTCCCCACCTCCACCCTGCCACTTCTCTCCATTTCATCCTTCATTAAAACAAATTACACACATTATCTTTTTGAAGTGGAGGGGGCAACAAAACAACCGCAGACATGAGGCACCTGCGTTATACAGAAGCCGTTGAATTCATCGGGTAAACAATGGGAAACTTCGGGCGGGGGGGGGGGGGGGTGTGTCAACTCTGTGCTGCATTAAGCCCCGACGAATGTAATGTGTTAGATTACAACTCCACCAAGATGTGATTTGGTTGAGAGGGAATGCTAATCAGCGCTTTGCATGTGCACGCTAACGAGGACGGGTGTGAAGGGGAGCGGCGGCTCCCCCCGTGTGATCGCTGCTCATGTGTAAATGTTATGTGGGGAACGGTGGGAAGCCGTTTCTGCCTGTTTACAGTGAAGGAGGAGGGCTCAGTGTGGGGGGGGAGGGGGCTGAGCCCAGTGCTCTCTCCTCCATCCCCATCGCTGACCCCAATCTCTCCCCTGTGTGCACTTTGGATGGCTCTCAGGCCAGCGGCCCAAACAAAGCCCCGACTCTTCACATTTTCTCTCTCTGTCCTCCCTCTCTTCAGATTCTTGTCATTTGCTGACGTCTAGCACTTGGAGACAATGGAGAGAGGGAGGGACAGGGGCTGACGGGTGTTCATCCGTCTGTCAATGGCGCTTTCTTCCTCTTCGGCCTCTCCCTTTCTTTCGCCCTGCCTCGTTTTTTTCTCCCCTCTGGCCCGAACAAAGCTGCGTATTGAAAGTGCGGCGCCCACCCTTTGCTTTCTTTCCAGTTACAGAGACGGCGAGAGTGTGGGGAGAGACCTGCTATATATAGATGGGTTGATATGAGGACATGACAAGATGCAAAGACGCGAGAGAGCAAAAGACAGCGGCAGATACTGAGGCCGACGCAGGGGGGAGAAGACGAGAAAAACAGGAGGCAGGAGGTGCGAATGAGCTGACAACGCCGGAGTGGAATTTCTGCAGAAGGCTAATTTCTGGAGGCCTCATTCCATCATTTTGTCACATGTCATAAATATGCATTCATTTAGCCGTCGGCATTGTAATAGTAAATACACGCACAAATTAACGATGTGCGGTTCTTCTCCAGCTTCAGCAAACACCCAGGCTGGATTCACTTATACTCAACATGAGGTGTGAGCCACATCAATCATGAATTGACCCCCCCCGCCTTATATATATGGTGAGTGAGAGGAAGAGGAGGTACTCGACAAGGGTGGGCACTTCATCCACTTCACTTTGATATTTTACTGAGCCTACTTATCCAGGTTTCCTCCGCTGCAAATCAAGGATCTCCTGTGCAACGGGGCTCTTCGCCAAGACAGCGGCGAAGCATTTACTGATAGATCGACTTTTGCTCACCTTTGAGACCGTGGCATAAATTTCTTGCCACTTGTGACAAATAACAGCCACTCGCTCCTCTTAACACCTCAAATACCCCACTGACAGATCAGCTGAACAAAATGGACCATCTGCCAACTTGTTGGCGCCATCAACTGTCTAAGCTTTGGCTTGAACGTCTAAATCGCAACATCCTCAACAATTATGGCAGATCCTGCCTGCGGGCCCCAGAGAAACAGGGGGATTCTTTATGAGCCTGGCAGGTGCAGAACGTGGCAAGTGCCCAAACTCGTCAGCACCGAGTGACAGTGGCGGCAACAGTGGCTGAGCTTGGCAGGCAGAAACTGTATCACATATAAAGCGAAGGCCTCCGTTCCTTCAGCTGGCAGTGACATAGCACACTAATGTAGCAGGAAAGGAAGAGCTTATCTGTTGCTAAATTATACGGAGAGGAGAGGAAGGTACCGAAGAGAAACAGGCGGGCAAAACAGTCTTGAAATTATAGATGAGTCCTCAGCTGTACTTTGGCGATATTGAGGTGGACAAGGCTTCATGTCAACTGGTGCTATTAGAGATGACTGAATACGTGAAGTACCGCAGGCTCCAGGCCTCAGTGTGAATGAAACCATCTCAAATGTCCGACTGTGTAGCTCATCAAGCTCATTTTCACGGGATGAGACAGTGGCCTCAGTTGTGTTTGAGGAGGGCATGTCATTAGACACCCGTAGAAATTTACAGGGCATATTTTCTTGTGATATTTTAATTTTCCTTGACGTATAATTATTTGCAATGAGATGAAGAATATAAAAAATAAAAAATAAATAAAAACAACAACATATCAAGCGTACAGTCAAAAGACCGTGGGATAATCAGAGTCTGGGAAGACATCCCGAGCTGGAGATGTTAGGGGCTCTTGTCAACTCAATCCATGTCTAATTTCTCTGTGATGTTGAGTATGTTTGTCACAGCTGAGTGCAGCTCTGATCACAAGGCGGGTTGGCAGATGTGCAGAAGGGGAATGACTTTCTCGAAATGTGGAGAGCGCCTTTTGAGACGGGACTGCTGGAGGGTTCCTCGACGGTCAAGACGGAGAGAGAAACACAAGAGATATACACCACAGAGGCCGGTTCGTGAAAAGTTCATCAGAGTAAGGACCGTCAGCAGTGAACCAACAAAGTGGACCGCAATCGTGGCCCCCTCAAGCACAATCTTCTCAGTGTGGGCCAAAGTGAAGCACTTAGAAGTGGGGAACAACGACCACCGCTATCACAGACCAATCATAAAGTATTCTTGTAAATGACAAGATGGGCTCATAGTTTTGCTGCAGGGGGGGAGCAGATAATCAAGCGAAAAATTTCCATAACCCAACAACTCAAAGAGCCACAGCAAGAAATTGGGCAGAAAACTGTTAAAAGCTAGAGGGCCGGATTAAATATAAATACAGCACTGGTGTGCTATCTACGTTTCCTAATAGAACACAGGTTAACAAAGACAAAGAGAAAACTGCCAAAAAAGAGCAGCTGGATACAGTTACTGAGAGGACAGTCATCTGTTATGGCCTTGTTTCATCCGGCAGTTCGTTGGGGAGAACATGGATATTTATTAACATGTTTTTTTTGCGTATCAAAGGAAAATGAGAGAAGCGATAGGAAAGCACCTTCTAAAACCAACATTGGTTTATTTCAACCATGTCCGTCCCTCTATACTTCGGGAGCCACAAGAAAGTGGATCGGTAACCAGAGTGTGAAAGTTTTATTTTTATTTCACACCTGACTGGTGGTTTTTTGGTTTTTTTTTTTTGAAACCACAAGAAAAGCGGATCTGTAGCCAGAGTCAGCGTCTGGTTTTTATTTTTGTACCTGCGATTCGGTTTCTGAAAGACATTTTGAGTGTCAGATCAGGAAAAGACACTTATGTAGCTTTGTCATACAGTTTTGTCGTTGTTGAGGATTTGTTGGCACACTCAGATGCAACTTGTACTCGCTTAAACCGAGCTGATGAAGTGCTCTGATGAGTGCATACAATCCTGCACTGTCTCTTGTGCTGAGGACCCAACAAACCCTGTTGGAGTGGAGACTGGAGGATGAGGGGAAAATCATATAAAGGGCCTGAAAAAAGAGACGGCCTGACATCATCAAATCTAAAAGGTTACTGGCCAACGCTCGGCGCTCCTGCTCAAGAAAAACACTATTGATATTCCGGGGGCCTGGATGGGGACAATGGCAGGGCCTGTCCCTCCCTCTCTCCCTCACAGCCTGGCATGGCAGAGATGTCACAGAGAGCACCAAACAAACGGATGGAAGGATGGCGAGGGATGGAGGGATGGAGAGATGGGGAGGAGGAGGTGGAAGAGAACAAACGCATTGTTCCTCGGATGGAGAAAGGGGTATTGTGAACAAGACAGATAGCTTATGTGGGAGAACGGGCTGGGGTGGGGTGGGGAGAGGGACACAAAAGGACAGGGAAAGGTGAAACCTAGCATTTTTTTTATAGAGGCCCCCTTTTTTCTCTGCAGCTGAAGGTAATCCATAAACCTTCTTTAGGGGACACATCCTAAAACTTTAAAAGAGTCACACAGTGGGGACAGTTTTCGCACAAAGGAGCCACTTTCATCTGTCAAAGCACCACACATCACTTTGAGGAAGCTTTATTTTTTATATTTATATATCTCTATATATTCTTTAAATGCCCTATATCCAAAGCCCACCTAGCTGTAAGCACAGAAAGGTCCAGAGTTGGGTAGCAGGTATGTTTGCAATTGCACGTCACCCCCTTTGAGGCCGGCCTGAACGGGTGACTTGATGTGAACGAACAGCACAGCCGTTTGAACATGGGCTAGGACCTTGGTGGAGATGGATGCCGCTGTGCTGCAATGCCCCGCAGGTATATGATGTACGCCAGCTGCTCTCCTCTGTAAACATCAGCGACACAGATATGCACACACAAAGACGGTTAACCAGTCAAATGTGTTTTCACGTGGCGATGATTTGAAAAAAAAAAAAAAAATCCATTTAGAGATGTACAAAAGAGGAAACAAATACAGAAAGCTTCAGCATGTAGGCATTTACACCCTGCACAAAGGTAGACAAACAATCACGCTTCCCGTCCACTTACACAATCACACAATCACACGTACACAAATAAAGCACCAGACATTCGCTGCAGTCAACCTTCAGAGTAATTCACAACAAGAGCCCGGATCACACAGCACACAAAATACTGAATTCATTACATATTTGCATTTTCAATATTTCATGCTCTGTTGCTTGTTTGATTTCCATTAGGGCCTTTTCTGTCCCTCACACTTGCTGTTTCAAGCCAACTTCTAAAACATCAATGTAGCTGACAAATGCTATTTGAAATTCAGATTTGGTAACACCAGGAAATGAGACAAAAAAATCAATAAAAAAAAAAATAAAAATAAAGATGTGATGATATTCAAGATGAGCCTCGGATGTAACCAAAGACGTGTGCAAAAGATGTATTTAAAGAGCAAACGGGTGAAAAAACACATTTAGGTCCTTGAGGGGGAAGGAAGTGAATAAAGGATGAAGGAAAAATGTGAGTATGGTACAGAAAAACCAACACCGAGATGAAAAGGACACGCAAATTTAGATTAGGAATTTTCTTGATTATTCTACCACAATGGCGCCCTTCTCAAACTCCCCGACAGCAGACACAGGACGCGGCCCACACACACACACACAAATAACAGGCCAACCAGCAGCCCTACAGTATGCATGCTTGCAAACAGAGACAACACAACAAACAGTCATGTTAGAAGCTTTGGGGAACAGGAAACACATGGGAGAACTGTGTGCCACATTGTGTACGAGTCACCGCAGAAATGCCAACGTTTTACATGTAAATATTGTTCAGACAAGCCACAGCTATCAAAGTTTAGGGCCTGATGTGTGCGCCCCCCCCCCAATCCATCCATCCATCCCTCCCTCTTTTTGCAGCCACAGGAATGCTGGCCCTCCAATGCATCTCATTGTATTTCAGCACAACTTCCATGCTGCAACGGATTACTGAGCACCTGGTGAACACCCCCCCCCCCCCCCCCCCCAACGAAAAGCTAAAAACAAGATCAGGGAGATCAGGGACACGCTGTCAGCTGCCAGGCTGCACACCTGAGGCAGCCTGTCTGTGAGCAAAGGAGTAAATGTGACCAGGAAAGGTCATGTGGGGGGGATTCCATGAAAATCTGAACCTGACCTCCTGACAAACAAAAACAATTGAGTTGCTGCAGGTGGGATGAAAGTTGCGTATATCTGACCGACATCTGCATCTCCAGAGCTGATAGTGAGGCGCAGAATAAGTTAACACCTCCTTCAAGGCGTTGGAAGAACTCGGGAGTTTGTTTGAGGAGATACGAGCCGTTTCCAGTCCGACGGTTCTCCCCGTCCTGATAGCAGATGCGTTGCTCCGCTGTTATTCGTATCTGTGTACAAAAGAGGAACTCCCGAGCACAGTCGGCCTCCGTCAGTGTCAGCAGACACAATTTCCTGCACATTCACGCCAGTTGGCATTTAATGTGCTTTGCGAGTTGCTTACAGCTCCTGAACACAAAAACGGTTCAGTCTGTGTTGCAAGCAGCCTCGTGGCATCACTGTAGAGAAAACCCACAATCCTCTTTGCTTCCCCCATGTAATAACCACCCGTCCTTGGCTCTTACCCCGACACCCCCCACCCCTTCAGGCCCTCTCCCCCACACACATCTCCAGCAGTCTGCGATTGATTCAGGCTGGACATTTAGCGGATTTCCATCATCTAATGTAAACTGTGAGTGCTTCTCTCTTTTGTCCTGCTGTTTGAGCAACTGTCAGCTCCTGCATCTATTTCTACTTCAATTCAGGCAGCAACCAATCTCCTTGGCTTGTCCTCTCATTAAACAGACACACCAACGATGGGCGCACTTTTCTACCACCTTTTGAGGGGCAACGTGGAAGGCCACTCAAAGTGTCGGTATGCTGCACATACATAGATCTCATGCACAGTGAATTTCTGATAGAGATCCATCACCAGCAGGTTGGCTGTAGCTGCTGAGTAAGTTAAAGTTTCTTTCTTCTTCTTCTTTTTTTTTTTGCTGTGGTGGGAGGGTTGCACAGTATGCAGCGAGATGTTTATTCAATTTCGGCTCTAAAATGAAAATTGTGGTCAGTAAAGGAGCAGCTTCAGTCAATAACACAAATCACATGCTGCTTAAAACCGGCAAGAGCCTTTATTTTCATTCAACATTACAAGAAGAGAGACGCTATTTACAATTACTTTGAAACTGCCATTATTTATTATTCCACTGCAGATGATCAGTAGTAGTCCTCCAGGTCAGGTTTCTCCCCCTGATTCTGAACCTGCTGCTGCTTTTTGTACAAATCGGCAATCTGCAGAGATGAGATGGACAGAGATGTTTGAGAAAGAGGGAGGGGGGACAGGGTTTGCACAGGAGAGCAAAAGTGAAAGAGAGGATGGAGAGGTGGAGGGAAGCAGATCATGAAGTCGTGTCAGTTACATGAGGGGGAAAAGCTAAAAATAACAATTTGATTATTCATATCTGGGGCTTTGAAGCCGGTAACTCCCAGCTGCTCACTGGGAGACGGAGGGTGCGTTCACTCGAGCTCGCTGGGTTGGTTTGAGGGCGGTGGAGGGCGGGACAATAAATAATATGTGAACAGCAGGACTAACCACACTCAGCAGCAGCAGCATCGGCAGTGATGAGAAAAACAGTCAAGCTCAACATTATTTCTCCTATGCAGGTAAAGCTCTGACTCTCAGCTGCCTTCATCCTGATTTTATAATTCACTCTGATGTGAATTATAATATTAAAGATTAAGTTTCATAATAAAAATCACAAAATGTGAAACTACGTCGCGCCTCCAAAAACAATCGCAGAAAGTCATTGTGAAAGCAGAAAAATAAATGAAAATGTTACAGAGAAAATAAAGTGTTGTTAGTGAGCTTAGTGTTTAGTCCTCTCCACAGGAGCCCTGGGTTGGTGAGTAGGGAGAAGTGTGTATGCTTCTTCGCAGATAATGGCCTACCTGACAGAAGTGTCATTTAAACACACATTGAGACTCTAGAGGTAGCAGACGGTTGGTGATTCATCCACATTATCACATAATTCACATCCAACAAAGTCAACAAAAGTTAAAGAACACACACACACGAGCGATTTCTGTGTGATAGCTGGTGTCGATTTTAGAGGAGCGTGTCAATCGGTTAGTAAGCTTCCAGGGCAAATTCTTGATGCTGACGAGGGTGTATTAGATTGTTTTGTTTTTTTTCTACTGTGTTGTCAACAACAACAGGGCACCATTTTAAATGTGTTTACAAAGAAGTTGTCACACTTGTCACCAGTGTTATTTGTCGAGCATCAAACACCAAACACAGTCACAGTTTTTTTGTTTAGTTTTGTAGCATCGTGGGCTTTCTGGACCTGAAGATGGTTCAGCTTGTTCTTTGGCTTATTGTGATCAGCGTTTGGAAAACTTCAGTCCCGGTTGATTCGATCACACCTGGAGCTACTGACGTGGTTTAACACCACAGGTCAAAGGAATCTGGGGGCGGGAAAAACAAAAACAAACTTCTGCTCTAATAGTAATTGGCTTTTTCCGGGGCCCGACACGCAGCATGAATCAGCAAACAGCAGGAGCTGAGAAACTCTCGAATGCTCTTTTGGTTAATTAGTCCCTCAATATTTCAACCTGATTTTCTTTCAAAAAAAAAAAAATAAAACAATCTTTGTCTTGTTTTATAGTTGGCCTTGAGTTAACTGAGAAGCATGCTGCATTTCCTTATTTCTTGTTTTGTGTTCTTGTTGTGTTTCCTGCTGCCGAGTCTCTCTCAGAAAAGTAATCTTAATCCTGACACGACTCCCTGATTATACCGACATAATGTCAATAATATAGATCAGCACAGTATTAGCCGTAATTGATTGTAACTTCAAGGAAATTAAATGAACAGAGCTACAGGAAGTGACCTTGAGTGATTAATAAACGTTAGCTTGTTTTCATAGAAACATTTCAGTTTTCTTTTAATTAAGATGAACTTTACTTTCTTTGATTGATCATTTAATATTTGAAACATAAAAAAAAAAAAAAGAAAAAAAAAAAAAAGAGGGCTGCAGGAAACAGTTGAAATGTTACCTAAAATAATCATAATTTAAATGTGGAGGTGAAATGATTAGATGATTAATTAAAAGAAAACTAATGTGTGTTCTTCAGGTTGTTTCTTCTTTAGTGTTTTCATGTTTCAAACTAAATGCTTCATTGGTTGATCAAGAAACTATTTGACGGACTAACAGAAAACAAAAATAATTGTTAACCACAATTCTTTGTTTTTTGACTGATTGAACACCATTAACATGCGGCATGTTTCTATATAAATGGAACTTGAAGAGGTGGTTCTTAACAACCCCTGCAGGGGCAGTTAGACCTCAGGTATTCAACCTAAAACACTGCAGTGACATACCGAGGTGTGCGCTGACTTGTAATTCGGTTTGGTTCTGAAAAATTGATGCGTTGGAGGGTCAGTGGGCAGGTCAGCAGCAACGAAGTGAGCATCATTTTACAGTAAACCAAACAGCTGAACGTTCATTCATGTCTTTGGCGGATGATGTTGTTATGAAGGGAAAGGTTTCCGCTCAGACGAGGAGAGAGAAGCCCAAAGATTAGATTTATCTCCGCTGTACGATACAACTTCCTGTTTGCAGCAAGGTGACATTTCCCTGACTCCATCACTCGACGCCAGAGATGCAGTACGTCCTTGCGGAGCTGCTCACCCTTGAAATTTTACAGGACGGCAATTTGACGTGTGTGGGATGATGAGGACGAAGCAGTTGTATGTTTGTCTCCATGTGACAAACATACAACAGAATTTTATTACATACAACTGACCTGACAAAGTGAATCTCACAAGTATTTTACTGCGGTGCTGACAGTGTTGTTAGCGTCTGTCGTTGCTCTGGGAGTAGCTTCTTCCAGAGCGGCTGATCTGACGTACCTGAGCTCCGGTTGTGGCGTCCTCGGGGTTTTTGTCATCTCTGATCCGAAGGAATCGGGGGAACCTCAGAGAAATGCCCTTTTCTGGATCCGCCTGGGAGCAGACATGCAGAAAAGCCTCAGTCAGTGAACACAACACTGCCATTAGCACGTGTGAACATTCGTTCTTTGTTACTTGTGCCGAACATGATAGTTCTCAGAGCCGTGCTGAATTATTTTGTTCACTGTGAGGCTTTGAAAACAAATACAATACGTTTAGTTCAAGGTTTTAAAACATCAAACTTGCTCAGTTTTCTGTTGCAAAAGCTGCTCTTCTGTGCTGCTTTAATTTCTCGTCCTCTCAGTTTCTTTTATTATCTTCTAAATACGATGCATTTTTTTGGGATAACCAGCACAGCTAGAAAACTGGATGTGAATCACTATTCAAGATGTTTTTGAGATATTAAATGAAATGTATGATTGAGGTTCGCCGATAAAGATTCTGTTGCAGCATTCATTATATTTAACTCTGAAGGTGTAAACTTTGAGAGCTCACCACAGGAGCCTTGTAGGAGCCTCAAAACCCAAAAAAAAACCCCCAAAAAACCCCCAAAACAACAGTAACACATAGGAGAGTGCTTATTATCTTCTGTGTCTGGATTCTACCGAATCCAAAAGTTTAAAAAATTTAGTTCACACTGAAAACTGACAAGCAACTCGAAATTCAGAGCTGTATAACCAATAATGCCAAAAACATAAAAACATTGTAACGTAATTCTTCCTATAAAATATTTTTAGACAGTGCCATTTTCCCTCTACTGATTAAAATGAGTGCTGTGTATTTCTGATGTCGTGGCAAACATTTTTATGTGCACTGAAGGACTTTGTGTCCAACATGCAGGCAATAAAGCAGTATCTGTTCCATTAAATCCGGCATCTTTTACTACATTTTTAATAACTCAATTAAGAGGCACTAATTGCGACTTCCCTTTGCAGGCAACAGACTGTAACAGGAGAGACTTTAACAGGGTAAGAGGGAGTCATTAAAAAGCTGGACTGACCATGCCCATAGCAGCCTTGTAGACGGGCGACAGCGACAGGTCGGCGCACTTCACCTCCCAAACCTGCACGGCGTCCAGCCACACGTCGGGCTCTGCTGATTGGTCGAAGCGGTAGTAGGCACGGGGCTTCGGCAGAATGTGCTCCTACAGGAAATAAATCGCAAACAGAGACTGGAGTCACTCTTTGAGTCTTATCTTGTTCTGTTTTAATTCCCTGCGATCCCCTTTTGATTATGTTTGACTTATTATACTCACAGTTTCAGAATGATACAACTGCACTGAGTTGAATTATGTGTATTTTTTGCATCCAGCCTGGACAGTAAAGGTCTTGTAGGGCCAGATTGGTTCAGGCCCATCTTTCTATACTTGTCACCAGATTGTGTTTAAAAATATTGAAATAAAAATCTCCTGACTTTCAGCAGTTTGGGGTTGACGTCTTTGGTTTCTGAGGGATTATATCGGACTTAACGTGACTCATCAACTTGTCTCGTCTGCTTTGTGTGGGGGGGGGAGTAGGACACAGAGAAACAGAAAGCAGCAGTCTCTCACACTGAGCTGAAAGGAGGCGAATGCACATAAACTAAGTAAATAAAATACAACCTTTGTCTTATAATTCTATATCTATTTTTTGTTTCTTAGAGGCAGAGGGAGGGGAGACACTGCTAGTTAATAAAAAGAGAGTGACAGAGTGGCTGTGGATGCCCTGCTGGATCCTGTTGCTGTTTTACAATCACTTCCCAAGAGACGGTACAAAGTTACAACACTTTGATATTGTAATGACCACCACCTGCCCGATGAGCAACATGAGAGGGTGATTATGAACACACAGACATGAAAGTTTCATTCAGAAAATCCTCAATCTGCATGTATGTTACCTGGATTTTACCTCTTAAGTAAAAGAAAAGAAAGAAATCATTTAGGGGCTCCACTGACCTGGTCCTCTCCTTTAAGCAAACTGTCAACTTGTACATTACTTTACTCATACTTCGACAGGCCGAATCGTTCTGTCAGCATGGGTATCACACTTTCACAAAATGATACCCACCCCCTTTTGCCGTGGAACAATCATTTCAGGGAACGTGGCTCTGAAACAGTGCAATGTTAAGTAGACTGCTGCAGTGGCCACAGAACTAGGTCAGAGTGAAGTAACGTCGGGGAAACAAAGCTCCAGCACACTATTTGATTTTCAAACAGTATTTATTCTTTAGGCATTCAAGTGACACTCTGATATGGAGTGAATAACAATGAGCGAGCTGGTAGGCGTGAAGAGCCTTACAAAACGCTGCTGCTGATAGACACAAGAGTTCTGTCAGAGCTCAAACTTGTGGCCACTCAGTTGCACTTAGTGATGCGCCGCTACGCTCACATGCTTTATAAGACAGGTGAGGATCAGCCAGGTAGAACTGATCCATACCATATCTGTCTCTTTATGGTTATAAAAATGGATGATCACATCTATTTGGGTCAAATTGATCACTATAAACAGACGGTTATAACAGCTACATGTTTTCCTTTCTCTTTATTTCTCACCTAGAGTCATCACCTTACTGCCATTTGCGTTATATTTATTACATGAATATAAAGTCATGAGACAGACAGCTTCCACATACTGACCGATGTAGAGATAAAACAAACATCGTTGCGGCCCTTTCTGGACGGGGAAGGTGGACGCTCACATAATGATCCTGCTGCTGTGAGGGAGCGGAGCCCTCGATTACAAACTGCAAAACCCAAGCAGGGCAGGAAGGTGAGGGCGAATTAAGCGACTGAGTCACAACGATGAAGATGTCACACAGAGCGCAGCGAGTATTTGGACAGTCGTTGCACGCTGAAGCTAAGTTAGAGCAGAGCTCAAGCATGTGACAGCTTGCTATAAACCGCCGCAACACTTTCACATCTGTTCATGTCTGTCATGTTCATGCATTAAAAGACCCGAAAGGAGCACTGTAGGTGGAGTAATTGATTGGGAAGCTTTTAGATCTACATTGTCAGTCGTTCATGGTCACCTGAAAATAAATATTTTAATGAGCTGAATTATGGAAACTCTTTCATTTTGCTGCTTTAATTTGTGTTGATTTTAATGTATTGACACCCCAGAGCACTGTGTGAAGAATTCAACTTGAGGGCAAATATATGTACACCTATTTAAGGAGAGTAACTACAATCAAGTAAAGGTGTTATTGCTGAGGAAAAACACTTTTGGTGCCAGCTGTAGAAGATTTTGCTTTATTTATGAAGAAATGGGGGGAAAAAATAAAAAGCTCAACTCCCTCTGATTGTTACAGATCAATTCAAGTTTGGTACAGCTTTGGTCTTGAAATTCTTTGATAAAAGTGTTCAAACAGAGGGTCATATATCATACAAACAACAGAGAGAGCTGGCTTTTAAATGTGAAGGACAAAAGTTAGAGGCATAAAACAGGAAGGAGCAAAAGCTGCTTGCAACCAGCTATAATGAAAAGAATAACACCTGCTCACTCACTAGTTGTCATGAACCGACCGACAAAGATCTAACTGAGATCGAAACAGTTTCTAGCTCAATAAATGTATGGCTTGGAGTCAGTGTAAAGGTGTAGGAGATGCATAATAGCTCTCCATAACGGCAAAATGAAAGGCAAAAGAAATTGTGAGAGGGATTTAGTACAGTTATTTCTTGGAGTTAGAGGGCAGAAATGACAGGATATTGTAATTCAAGTCATTAGACGAGGCTCTGTGTGGAGTTCCCTCTGAAGCTTTTGTTTTCAAGCTTTAGGAATGAAGCCTGTGGCCGGAAGCTTCGGTCAATCTCTCTTTTCAGAGGGAGAGCTTTCCTATCGACTGTTCTTCAAACAGATGCATGAGCACATTCCCTCAGATGGACACGGCTGCTAACTTCATTTTCCTGACATATTGGTTGTGTAGGTTAAATTTAACTTGAAAGTGGATTTCGAGCGGCTGAGTTGAATGTTATAACTTTCACACAGCTCTGGGCTGCGTTGCTTGTGTTGTGTGATGCTACCTATGACGTCTCTGCCCTGCTGCTAATGCTGTGAAATAAATGAAATGCTGTCCTTCTTAAGGCCACCACCTAAGAATTGAGGCAGATGACATCATTCTAACCAATTACAGCAGCACTGTGGGGGGAAATTGCAACTATGCTAAAAATAAATAAAGCCGTGCAGCCAGCTACATTTATTCAGAAGAGAAAACAAATCTGAACAAAAAAAGTTACAGCCAGAACTTTGTCTATAGGACTTGACATAGTTGTGGGTGTGCCTGTGTTATCCCCTACATCACCGGATGACTGCTGACATTTCCTGTGGGTTTTTTTTTTTTGTTTGTTTGTTTTTACCTCCAATTAAACCGATCGTTCTTTGTGGTTCTATCTGTAGCCACATGTCCAGATCTCAGTTTCTCACTGTGGGTTTTGTGTTGTCATAACTGATAGAAATAAGAGAAAAAAAAAAACAACAAAAACACAAAAACTGGAATTTTAGTTGAAGTGTGACGTGGCCCAACTAACAACTATGTCCACAACTGATCCTCCTGCTTATTAAATTCTCAATTAAGTGTCAGGAAATTGTGAAAACTAGACAGTTAAGAATAAAAAATAAGATGATATTCAGTTTTCAATCATAGAGAGAGGGAAAAGAACCGAATGGGAGCTGATTTCAGGAGATGCACTGGCAGGTCCTGTATAAGAATCAGCATGAGGACAGGAAAAAAAAAAAGGGGGGGATAAGTGTGTCCCTCGTTAGAGTGCAGCACCTCAGAGGAGTGTGGACAGAGCCAATAGTCTCCCTGTCTGGAGCCCCGCTGCAACTAAAGCAACATGGCCCCACTAGCAGCTCACCTTAATTCACCATCCATCACTTTCAGATGGAGGGCTTCATTACATAGCACTCCAGAACAGGCTGTATTGGTCTGGGAAAGGGGGAAAAAAGGGTTACGCTGCCTTTTCAATCATTGCTTGACTGTGATTCTGCACTGAGCTGCAGTTTGTACCATCGAGTGTAAACCTTTCACCTTTAAAAACACTTCTATAAAAGGTTATTTCACCTCAAAACAGCACAGACTAGATATGTACAGATGGTGTTATCCAATAATTAAACACTTTAATAAGGAGATGACTACATTTTGAAAGCCTCGGCTCTCAGGTCTATGAAAGCAGGTCTGAATTTAGCAGATGAATCGTTTTCAGCCTGCAGTTATCAATTCCTTGAAATGATGCTCTAGAACAAACCTCTTCAGATATAAATTGAAAAAAGCCATTCATAACCTAATGCCAGAGCACGCCTGCACAGTTACTCTAAAAGCATTTTATTATTGGTGAAACAGAAGTGCTTTATGATCACAGCCCAGCATTTCCAAAGCAGAGGGAGTAAATTCACACATTTGCAAGCCAAGAAGTGCATTTCCAAGTCCAGGTTTCATTCCTTTTCTTTGATATACAGCACGATCATTATATCAGATAATATGCCGACAAGCTTCAGGTGGGGACGAGCATCGCTTATAAAAAATAAACAAACAAACAAAACAACAACAGCAAAAAGCATACGAGTTGTGTTTTTGGTGCATCCTTGACCACTATCACAAGTCAAATGAAGGATGAGTGAGTGATTCATTGTAGAATGAGGGATCGAAAGAATCGTTCTGGCTTTTTTTCTTTAAGAACCACAGAACTAAATTTTTTTCTGTTTTTAAAAATACGAAGCTGCAGAATTTCAGAAGTCTGAGCTATGATTTTACCTTTAAGAACTTGTAATGCTGCTCCAGATCTTCATCCTTGAAACCTGTGCCGATCTGAAAGAGACAAAAAGAGATAAGAGACTCGCAACTGAAGACATACACATCCACTTATTCCCTCATGGTAAGACAGGAGACATTTGGCAGCAGGAAGCAGAGCACAAATGCAAGCAAGCAAATCCACCCCTACACCATGAGCGCCTTGTCTGCCTGCTTCGCCTGGAGCGTCATGTCACCCCTCAAAAGACCTGAGCCCACTGAGACACAGGGAGCACCTAATGGGTTGACATGCACAGAAAGAGGCAGGAAAAAAGGCTGGCGTATCATGCAAATAGAGCATTTTCTAGCTCACAGCATGTGTCCGCAAAGGTGTATTCTGAAGGTGTCCATAAGATCTTTGTGTCTCAAGGATGCATTGAACACAGAGGTTTAAAGAGGGTGTCCTTTCAACTGCCATCATTTTTCAACTGTATCTTTCTCTCCAGGCCAAGTTTTCTACCTGGAGGACTGCGCTGCCATTTGTAAGGAATGAGGGGATAATCTAGACCACATAATCCCAGCAAACACAGAGGAGCCTTACAGGGTTATATACTTGGATCAAATCAGCACAGGAGTGCCAGTGTGTGTGAGCAAACTTAAGTAAGTGGGACAGCTGGGAGGCAATTTTTCTGATACCTAAAGGCTTAAAGAAAACACGCAGACAGGAGAGCTCAGACCAGTCTGAGCTACGGCACAAATCTGCTCGGCTATATTCAGAAAAGTTGTGTGTATGACAATTTACATTCCTCCTGTAAATTGATAAAAAAAAAAAAAAAGATCATTTGTTTAGTATCTATGTAATTTGTCACATGAAAACAAAACAAACTCAGAGACGATGAAATAAAGAGAAAAACATAATGCAATCTAGAAGAGCCATTCTTACCACCTCATTGTATCGGCTTATTGTTGTCATAATGCAGCAAGGTGCACCAGAACTTCAGCTATAAAAAAAATTGTATTCATGTGCTAGTTGTAGTGACTGCACATCATCAATCTTATTCTCTCTCTGACTTTTATGTGCAGAAAAATCTGAATATGGACAAAAATGCTTCAACAACAGACAAAGAAAAAAAAAAAAAGAAAGAAACTTCAAATAAGTTACAATTTGGATCAGGAAATATCTGATCCAAGCAGAAGGAACCAAACTGAGATTTGATAGAGCTTTATTTATCCTTTTATTTTTAGAATGCCTTGTTAACTGCATTCTTCTGTTTGAATAGATCTTTTGCAGAGTTTGCTTTGTGCTTCAGATTCCTCAGTTGTTGTTTTGTTTTTATACTTCTTGATTTTCCCTTCTCTGAAGAAAAACACTCATGCAAGCATGTTGCTCCGAGTCATTCCTGCTTCCATAATACCAAGCCACAGATGTTCAGTAAAAGTACATGAGGAGAATCATCGAGCAAAAGCTCAAGCTGAGTATATTCAAAGGCGTTCTACTGAGCTCACCCAAAACAAGCTTTCAATGAGATGGGTGTTGACATAATAGCTCATACTCATGCAAGAAAAACTAAGCTTGAGAAGAGAATGAGAAGTTGACTTGATGCCTGAGTGATTGGGATTTCATATCGTAACATGTTGTTGCCAGTGATGACCAAAAGAAACAGAATAAATTGTTTTGTAAAAGCTAAAGTGATGCTGAGACTCCAAACCAGTTGCTGCCGTGTCTGTAACCAACAGTAACGGTCCTTTCTGCTTCATTGTTTTTCTGAAGGACGTCTGCAGGACTTCACAAGAGCTGCAGCGGCACCAATCCTGAATCTGCTGATGAGTCGTGTCTCGCTCAAGGATGTAGAGTTGAAATTACATTTGGGGAAATGGAAATGTGACTGAAATTCTGCTTTCAAGTACAGTAGAGCCTCTCAGACAGAAGATTCTTCAAGTTTTCTGTGTCAAGGACAACAAGGTTATTTTAGATTTTTTTTTTTTCCACAGCTGTCATTGAAGATTGAGGGATGGAACGAACGACATGCAGCATTAAGAAGTGAAGTGAAGACTGACAGAGGACTAAAGTGGGTGCTTGTGTGACTCTTCTGTAAAAGAGGTGGAATTGATAAATGATTTCCTTTATCTAGGATGATGTGATTCTGATTCGAAAAAAAAAAACAAAAACGAATCATCCATGAAAACTATTAAGTCTTTAACTTTTGCGACAGTATACAGGAATCCAAGTATCTTTCCTCTGTGTTATTTCTGATTGTCAAAAAAGGCATCGTAATAACAAAGACATTAAAAAAAAAAACTTTAACTGCAACATCCACAATGTTTCATAACCATAAATAAAATTTAAAAAACGCAGCGCACCAAAGGCCAATAAGTATGCCAAGCACCAAAATCAGCTTCTGCTTAATTATGATATAAACTGATCCTGGCTCAGGTTTTCTAAGCCTGTGGGCCTCTGTGTGCTTTTTTAAAATATTACTTAAGTTGCTGTGCATGGAGGAGGAGATACACCGACTCAACTTTGAGAAAGCACAAGATGTAACTGCCAAGATATCCACACACAGCTGAGATCAAAAATACCAGTGCCAGTGAGGACACCTCAGAGCTTGAGACTTGATCTTAATGCGGCCAAGATCTGAAGTGAAACTGTGAATAATAGATTTGATAAAACCTGGTTTGGCTGGATGCACCAGATTACACCAACTCACAGGTTTGATTCCTTCCATTCTGCGGCTCAGTGAGCTTTTGCTTAAAAATTGCTGATGATATGAAATAAAACTATTGAAGTTGATAAATTATCTTTGAACGGAAGGGCCCTGACACATTTGATACAAGCAGAGTAAAAAAAAAAAATTGACATGAAGAAAGAAGTTATTTTTCCAGCATGTGTTCTATTGATGCGGGTTTAAATTAGGCATTTATACAGGACACCACTTCACTGTGTCATTATAGGAGAAGTAACACGTACATGAGGAAACCACTAGTGTGCCTGAAAAGTTAACAAGGTAATCTAATGGGTGCTTTAACCATCGCCTGCTCCAGTGAAGCTGCTCTGCGGCCAAACAGCAGAACGCTGCAGTTGTACCAGCAGGCTCCCAGGTTTGAATGTGTGTAAGTATATACAAGTGAACAAGCAGTTCTAGGGGGAAGAAAAAGGTGTGAGCTCACTGCTCACTAAATCCCCTTTCATGGATAAAGAAATGAAAGTTACAGAGGGGAAAAAAATGCAGATGAAAGCTTTTTGCAGGACAGACAAGACAGAATTTATGCTCAGTGGTGAAGTCGTACTCTGACATGTTCATGCTCTGATTATCTCAAACACAGTCGCACACGCACGCACACACAGACAAGTGGTCATGCATGCTCCAATACATGTTTACCATTTACTCTAAGATGCAACCAGTCATGCCTCCCCACACACACTAAAGATTTATCTCCAACTCAAATTTGAGGATAAAAATGACAGCTCAAAAAGCACACACACACAAACACAGAATAAGCACTAACATACACTTAAATACAACTAAACAACAAACAGATCAAAAATATACTCGGCACAAAAAAACAAAAACAAAAAAAACAACAACCCTGAAGCACACACACAAACAGACTACAAACAGCCATAAACAGAAAACTCTCACACTCTGTTAACACTCTATAGCACCTTAATACAAATATCTGAAACACATATGGCACAGAAGAGAAACAAGCTGCTCAGGGTGCAACAAAACGCACACCAAGCTAAAGCAACAGTCCGATACAGAAGCTCCGCAGAGAAGTTTATGGCCATTTTGTGGTCATGCGGTTTGTGCCGAGCGGCATGGTGTAGCAGTGGTCAACACTGCTGCACTTCACAGAGGGAACCCCAGGATCCTTTACATGAAGTTTGCATTACCCTCTGCTGTGCCTGGGTTTTCTACAGGTGGTCCAGGTTCCTCCCACAGTCTGAAGACCTGCAGGGTGAGGTTAACTGGTGACTCTAAATTGGCCGAGTGTTGGTTTGTCCTTACATGTTGGCCCTGTCACACGCTGGCAACCTTTCCCAGGTCTCCTACACCCCCCTAACGTCAGCAGGGATTGGCTCCCCTTCCGCAATGACCTTGGCAGATAAATGGTATAGATAATGGATAGGTGGTTTGTGCAGCTGTTGGTCTTTATTGTGTTGTATGGTCAAATTATTTTATTATCAGGGAAGGTAAGGATAACAAACACGCTTCTGATTACAGGCAGGTGTTAATATTAACTGAACACAGCTGTCATGAAGGTTAGATTAATTTCAGGACAGTTACAACACTGAACAGCTCGAGTGCTCTTCATATACTGAGTGAATGTGACAATAACTGGAGATAAATTTTGTCTGCACTTTGACCCAATGTTTATGAGTTCTGTCATTTAGCTGCTTTCTGGAATTGTAAAGCCACTTCCTCTGGGTTCTGTAGCTCAGGTTGAAAGAGGATGGGGGTCATTTAAAATTATTTTAGAGGCACTGGAGCCCCTCTAGTAAGACGTGGAGAAAACTGGCTGAACAACGTGAATTTTGAGAGCCAACATTTACATTTGTTTCTTTGTTGGATCACAACATGCAGCTAGATCAAAGCAGAATGTCATCCAAAGGCTACAATAAAAAGAATCAGGCTTCAAATGAAATATAAATATAATAAACAACCTCGAGGTGACACGTCTGTCTCAAGTGCTCCGTGGTTTCCACAGAACAAGAAAAGGAATTTGCAAAGTGCAGGAAGAAGCGAAAAAACAACAAAACTCCAGCAAACCTTGTAGGATAAATAACAGATTTATCCTGATGAATACATCATTTGTACCACAACTCTCGCTGGAGTTTAATGTTTCCAGAGATTGAAGAAATTAAGGACTTTGTCACTGAGCCATTTTTCATTCTTCAATAAATGTTTTTGTATTAGAGATGGATGTGTTTGTGAAAAAAAAAAAAAAGAAGATTGCTCTCATTATTTCAGAGCTCAAATTGTGTGAATCTTGTGTTCAACATGATGGGATAAACAACTTCAGAGTCTAAGAAATAATTACTTAATTAATTAAACTTGAAAACATCATTTGCACATTTTATGCTTCAGGAGAAATAAAGAAGGGAATTTTCTGCAGTGATTTTTTCACAATGAAACAAAGACTTTTGAGGAGAACTAGAAGTTTGTTTCGCCCTCTGTTGGACGTGCTTCACTGTACAGACACACACCTTGCAGACAGACTGGAACTCCTCGTTCTCTTCGTCGTAGCATGCCAGCAGGAAGCCGCCGTAGGTGCCCGTCCTCTTGCCTTTCCCCAAGTAGGCACCAATCACACACAGGTCGACCGTGTCGCCCACCCCCTCCAGGTAGTCTTTCTTCAGCTATTAGGGAGGAAAAACATTTTGGGAGTTATTAATGTGCATTTAATGATTAGGTGTTATACATTAGCGGGGCTGAAAAATGCGTACTGTACTGCAAGGTACTGGGTTTCCTTTGCATAAATTTTAAAGCCAGCGGGCACAATTAAACTTATTAATAATGTGAACTGTCAGGTCTCAACTCCAAATGATGCCAATGTAATAGTGTTTAAAATGTTCTTGTCCTCCTGAAATCTGAAGCGTTTGCCTTTCGAGATCAGGGATTATAATCCACTGAGGTATTTGAAAGATGCTCTTTGTCATGATGATGACTTATCGAGCTTTACGCTTCAGTTCAGCAGAATGTAATGTTCTCTCTACAAAAGATGCTTTATTTTGGCATTTTAAAGATTTTATTATTTGCGTTTTTGCAGTAAACTGGCACATCAAACAGAACGGGAACAATGTTTACGTGTTTTACCTACTGAGAGGCAAATAAGGAGCTCAATAGTCTTCACAGTTATTACTTCTGTTTGTGTTTGTATTGTATTGTTTAGCACATACGTCAGGGTCAGTGTGTCTCCATGTTTACAAGGACAACATGTCAACTGCATGTGAATCAATATTTTCACAAATGTTGACCAAATGTTGATCACACACACACACACCTTTAGCCAGTTATGGGAACGTTTGGCAATTTCATAAGTGGCATCCTTCTCCAGAGTCTTCACCATCAGGCCCTCACAGGAATCTACACACACACACACACACAGGTACATTAATATACCAAAACACGATTCTTCCCTTGCAGAAAGGAAATGAACAGATTATCTCTGATACACAGAAAGTCTTTGTTGTGTCATAGCCGGAGACAAATACACACACTGATACAGAGGTGCAGGACCTGACTAACTCATCCACAGGGCTGAACTTGATGACCATGCCACTCTCCTCCAGAAAGCCATAACTCCCATTTCACCACTGAGAACAAGTGGAGGAGCTCAGTGTTGTGGGTGATGGATCACTCTCTGCAAGTTTTCTGTTTCTGTAACTGTGTTGACCCCGTAATGAGTTCAGACTTGCCTGCAGTGGATCAGCCACATTACCTACAATACAGCATGTTTGTCATTGTGGTTGAAAGCAGTACATTTTCTTCTTCCCTGGTTGAGTCATTCTGTCCCTGCATGCATCCTTAACAGTTGAGGCTAAGTTGGGACCTCTGGCTGGCTTTCTCTCTCCAGCATCCTCCTTCCTACTCTCTCTCTGCGTTATTCTGTAAAATAATCAGCTGCAGAGTCGCATGGATTGTTTCTGGAGTTTCACATACGATGAAAGTGCACAAAGGGGAAGATTGGCTGAGCTGGCGAAGAAGAAAGAGTATTTCTTTCAATGACATTGATGGACCCAGTAGCTGAGCTGGCGGGACACAAAAACAGCCTAATGATCATTGTGCACTTGCACAAATGTTACTCACACACCGCAACAATAAAAGGTTACAAAAAGGGGCAATCATGGACAAAGAGACACAGATACACAATGTATATAAAAATACACACTGCCATATTCTCACTCATTAATGCAGAATCTGAAGCAGAAAACACAAGAAATCTCAAACACACAATAATCCAACCAACATTCAGGCCAATAAAAGACAGAGTCTAAAAGTACACAACTGCTGCACACATACCTCACATAATTTACACATAAAGGCAGCAGGCGAAGGCACAAATGAAATGAAGCTCGCACAACACACCCACACACACACACACAAAAAAAGGTTGAAGACACACAGGGACAGCAGGCAAGGAAACAACTACACAGTTAGAGCACACGCAAAGTTCAAAGCATAAAAAGACAGGAGGAAGGAAAACAAGTAAGAAAGTCTGTCTCCATCTCGTACACAACAATACACACCTCGGACAGACTGTTCCAGGAACTCAGCGATGGTGTCTGTGTTGTCAGAGTCAATGGATCGGGCAAAGACAAACTCTCCCTCCACCTCTGAGAAGCTTTCTTTCAGCAGAGCCCGACGCCGACTCAACGGCTGTCGCACCAAGGACTGCACAAACACAAACACACACATGCATCATTACAAATAGCAAAACTGTGCATCATTACAACCATTTCCTGTTGGTAGCTGGGAGCTTTGCAGTGACAAGGATGAAGTGGCATCTCAACTAGCTACCCACACAAACACGGTCTCAGAGTTTATTCACAGAAACAGTCACGACAGCAAGTACGCACGCACGCCCGCACGCGCACACAGTCTCAAACCTGCAGTGTTCACATAAA
This sequence comes from Remorina albescens, assembly GCA_034769265.1. NCBI lineage: Eukaryota > Metazoa > Chordata > Actinopteri > Carangiformes > Echeneidae > Remorina > Remorina albescens. Next base: position 3,363,581 of record CM068478.1, on the reverse strand, counting down.
AAGACAACACTATGACCATTTCCAACCACTCACTAAAGTTTTTGGGGTATTTGTCCATTTAAAAAAAGAAAGAAAAACGCCACTAATATCCCTGAATTAAAGTCAGCACTTGGCTGAAGCAGATAAGCACCTATAGGGAGTACTGAAAACAGTGTGGTGCATTCACAGTCCAAAGCTTCCTCCCCCCCAGTGACTGACATCACTGCAATGCTTTCTTTCTCATATTTAAATTCAGGTAGTATCAGTATAGCAAGAAAACAAACAAAAATAAAACACTAAATAATTAAAATGGCTCCTAAAAGACTGACCATGTACATGTAGAAACCAGTGAATGATCGCATCTGTCTGATGCCAAATTCTCCCCGCAACTGCCAGCCCAACCCACTGAGAAAGTTTCTGACTTGAATTTCATTTTGCCAGCATTTCATTCAACGTTTTCATGTTATTGAAGTCATTTAACTTTTTGATTGTATTTTATAACCCTGTTTGACAGTCCTGACTGCAGCACACGCTGTTAATGTTGCAGAGTGTGATTTGATGTGTTACTATCGATGCCCACAAGATGTACAAAAATATATTATACAGACAGTCAAGATACAGCAGCCAAGAGGGGCCGATCCAGGGAGTGAATTTGATAAAAGCTGCACTGTTCTGGAGAGGTGATGAGTGTCAGTGCCGGGAAATAGGACACTGGCGTATCCTGACACGCTGACATGTGTCAAGACAACGCCGCTGCTTTGCAGCCTTATATTTAAAACGTTGGCCGCTTGTGTTTTGACATGTCGCAAACGTATGTCAGTGGTCATGTCACCACAAAATCCCATTACTTTCAAATAATTTCTCAGCGTACGTGTAGTAAAGTCCTTTTCAGGTCATAAACCTGGTGAATTCCTGAGAATAATACCAAGGACGTGACCTTCATGCCCTGAGTGGTAGTTACTGCAGCTCCGGCTTTTTGCTTTGGGCCTTAGCAGGAAGGTATCAGCATGCGCAGACCTGCTCAGGACACGGCGAGCCAGCAGTGACAAGTACTGCAGAGCACAGGGAATTAGACATTCCCAATTTGTTGTAAACAATAAACAAACAAAAGGACAAGAGCCGATTTAAAAAAAAAAAAAAAAAAAAAAAGGAAAAAAAAAAAAGACACAAAGCATGAGCTTGCAGAGACAAATTAATTCAGAAAATTTACATAAATGCCATATTAGGTGGGCTGCAGCAACAAAACAGTACAATTTAAGAGTCACTGACGCTCTTTAAATTATTCATTTTTGTTGGCGTCCACTTGGGAAAAATTCAGATCACGCTGGTTGATGGAAATATTCACTGATTTGCATTTTGGCTGAGTTTTATAAGTTTGCCTAAAAATGCGCATTATTTGGATGTAAACATACACACAGTCAATCCCACAGTCAGTCACAATTACCACCCATGACGCAGACGCACAGGCGCACAAAAAAGGGCACTGACTTTACCTCTAATACACATTCTCAGACACACTACTCTGGAATTACAATGAGCATTACAATCATTATCTAGTTATGGCCTCCGGTAGCATCATCATTGGCATTCAGGGACATTGTTGGCATCTCAGCGGGGCGATGAGCATGCAAGCACTCACAAACAATAAACACATGCACACACTTGCTGGTTTTAAAAGACAACAGGGGTGTTCAGAAAGATCTCTGGGTAATATATTTCTCATCATCACAGGTCTTACCTCGCCATTGAGATAGAGGAGGTCAAAGGCGTACACGCACACTTGCACTTTGATCTCCGCAGCATCCACGTCCTGCAAGGAAGCATCATCAACACACACACACACACACACATACATACATACACATATACATTTTAATATTTTCCCCTTGACAAAAATATGCAAATTGACGCATCTTATTCACAAATCGGTACATCCAACCTTGGGAGTTGTTACAAAGAGCTCTTTGATTTCCCTCCCGTTCATCTTGAAAGTTAACCACCCCGCCTCTCAGTCTTCTCTCTTCCTTTTAACAGCATCGCTCTTCCTCACTGGATTCATCCTGCATTTGCAGTATATTACTTCCTGCTCTTTGACTCACATCACCAACATCTTCTACTTTTCCATCTCCTGCTCTTACCTTTCCAATACCTTCTCCTATTTATTTTGCTCTTGTTTACTCCTGTCAGCCTCTACACCCCCTGGTTTCCCCTTATTACAGGGTTTCCACGGTGACCCCGATGTAAAATCTCATGATTTTTCAGAAACTGCGCTCAAGTAATTCTGTTCAGGTTGTGCCAGTTGTTTGTAAATCCACAGCCATGTTTGTGAGTTAAGTCCGTCCTCTTGAGCTACCAGCTAATTTCCAACTAGTGATTTCCCAAATTATGGGATCATAACAGCTTTCTGTGGAAATTTTGGTCAGTAACAGCAATGTTTTTTTTCCCATACAGAACCCTGCCAATGTTTTGTACTGTTCCACTGCAGTGCAGGTGGAGGTACTGTACAAGAAAGTGGAGAAACAAAAGCATAGAGGAAAAAGACTTGCAAACATGGATATTACCAAAAAAAAACCAACCTCAAAATCATTATTATTATTACACGTCCTATTAAAAATGAAGTGAATTCAACTCAAACTCAAAATTGTTTGTGATTAATATTCAGAGTAAACAAAAACCATTTTCACGAAGAAACTGCCCCAAGCTGTTTAAAACAGCTTAACTCATAAAGACTAACGTAATGTGTAACTCCATTGCCAGGAGCTTTAATGTAAAAGCTAATATGATTAAATTTACCTTTAATTTAACTCTAATATGTAGATACAGTAAAAAGTAATCTTTGCCCACTTCACATGTCCCTTAAATAAGAAGCCATCTAATTGTTCTCAAATTCATTCTGCAGACAGAAGGAACAAGAAGTCCTGCAGCTGACGGTCTGGTCCCCCCCATCATAGAGTAAGACACAGAAGACATTTAGACTTTCTAATATCTTGGAGAATTTATGTCAAGGCTCAGTAATGAGCAAAAATGGTGCTGTTAGAAAGCCAAAGGGTGGTCACAACAAAGTGATTTCATTTAGGTTTTTTTCCGGGATTAAGCTTAATGACAAATAAATTATTCATGAAAGCATTCTCATTAATGAAAGCATTCTCGTTGTATTTTTAATGCCTATAGCTTGTCTATACATGTACAAAGAGTTAGTTGTATCATTAGAAGTATCAATCAATTAGCATTTCATGTAAAATAATTATCAAAGCAAATTTTATTGCACTTACTGGGTAGTAACAAATAATTATTATACGTGAGGACTATTTTATGTGGTTAAACTTGTTTTCATGAAACAATGCATGAATCCACACTAGCTAAAGCTTCAGGTGAAGGAAGATCTGACGGACAAACAAGAAAAGCTGGCTTTCTAAATAAAAACCTGTGCAGTCTTTAAACCTGGGAGATTTTCCCCTGATTCATCTCCATTCTCCTTCTCACACCCTCATTACTTTTCCCCTCTGCTCATAAATGATGGCTAATTAGTTCATATCTGCTTCCATTTCCTTGTCTGAAATGAAATATTTCAGACAAGAATGCTCATGGTAGTGAAAATAGTAAAGATGCAGTTAGGATGTGTCAGAAGGGAGGTACAATCAGTTTGTGCATCATTATAACTAATCATGATTTCATAGAGGCCCTAACAATATCCAGCAAAAAAAAAAAATCTGGATAATCATTTTTGTCCATTTTCATCATCACGTTTTCCACATTTGCACTCTCATTTCTCCATCCCTAATTTACTTGGATGTCATCATGAATAGAGAGAGACAGGGTAAGACAGGGAGCAGTTCCACACTAATGTGATTGCTGTGGTGGAAAGAGGCCATTATTCTGATCAAAACTAAAAAAAAACAAAAAACAAAAAAAACAACAAAGAAACATACAAACAAAAAAAAAAAACACTCCTCCTCACATCGTACCTTTCTCTTACGAGTGGTGAGGACCTGGAAGGGCTGAATCTGCTTCTTCTCACGATCCCAAGCAACGGCCTCCGAGTCCAAGACACAGGACACCACGGAGTCCTTCTTTACCTATGGAAGAAACAAATCCAAGGAAAAAGGAAAAAAAAAAAAAAAAAGCAAACGCAAAGAGAGATGTAAAGGATGAGGAGTGTTTTTCATGATTCAGGAAAGCCACATGGTGTTATTTGCCAATCTGCATATAAGCAGCATCTGCTATTGCAAACAGGAGACTGATGGATTTCCATCAGTGAAACTTTCACACCAACTCAGTAGGAAACTCAACTTGGAGCTTTTAACTTGGAGTATCTCAACATATTCAGGCTGTTTCAAGACTTGCAGTTGCCCTCAATTTGTTGCAAAACATTTTGGAAGTCAACACATTAACATTTCTTTCCTGTGCTGCATTCATTGCTTTTTCTGAGTAGCTATGTCTATCGTTGCCGTCTCTTATTCTCAAACAGTTACCAAACTCTTTAACACACCCCCAAGTTTGGTCGGATGCCAACGCTGCGCTAAACAAAAACAGCTTTATTTAAAAAGGTATTGACAGCTTTTAGTTGTTTCTCTCTGAAGGAAACACGCAGACAAGGTTTAATTTTTAGAAGATAAACCGTCGAGATCAGGAGCAGATTTTACCGACTGTGACCGCTGGTTTTCAACATCAGACTGAGCGGCTTCTAACCACCTGCGTATCAGGATTCATCTTCAACTTCCTGGCTGATTCAGGACCACTAGGATCCTTTGTGAGAATTTACATCTTGAACAAGACTGAGAGACGATCAGTAAAATTAGATCTAAAAGGTCGTCAGAGGAAGCCAATCAGGGTAAGAGAGACATTAAGGGTAACAAGTAGTTTGGAAACAGTCTGATACATCAAACATAAGCAGTTATCCTCATAAGGTCATCAGGCTAAGTAATGCATTAATTACAAATTAAGGTATTTGAAAAAAAAAAATGAATGTGTTAATGTATTACTATTAATTCATAATTTAACGCATTAAGGCATTATGGTAGATTCAGTTTCCCCTCATTAATGTGCAAATAAATGCAGCAAGGTGCTGTAAAATCTAATCAGACCATATCCTCTATGCAGTGCGTGTGTGCTGGTGTGACGTTTCACTGACGCTTTCCTCATGCTTTGTGTTCACATGCACCGATGATGCCCTGAGAACATAAGACGCAAATTTTCATCTTTTGTGTAAATGGTCAGTAATCGAAACCTGAGATGAAAGCTTCATTTATACAATTGGCACAGGCTGTTTTCACAGCACCCTTTCATTAAATGTATCTAAGAATCATAAATTACATGAATGCAGGACAAAAATCTTAAGAGCCAATTAATTAAAATGGTATGATTGTCACCCTTTAAACAATGCTATATATACACACTTCTCACAACAAACCATACATAAACCATTAAACCATACATATAGGGCAGAAATAATGATAAAAGAAAAAGAGAGGCAAGGCAGAAGAGAGATGTCAGAAAAATAAATAAAAAAAGACAAGAGCAGCAGGTTAAAGGGTGTAGAGAGTATGAGGGGAAAGGAGAGAAGACAGCAAAAAAAGTGAAAGAAGGTTTTGAAAAGGGAGAGAGATGTGAGGACAAAGAGTGTGAAAGAAGTGGTGAGAAGGTAGATGGGGATTTAGAGGAACTGAAAGGAAAAACAAAAAAGGCGAGAGAAGACAGGAGCGTCGACAGCCAACGAGAAAAATATCTAAGAAGAGCAGAAGGAAGGGAGAGAGACGGAGGGAGGAGTGGTGAGAGGGGAAGGCTATAGGAGGCAGAGAGACGGACCAAAAATGTGAAATTGCAGACAGGCCTGTATCAAAGCACTGAAAAAAGATGAGAGGAAGAGAGAAACAAGAATGAATAAGACAAGAGTGAGAAGAAAGGAGCGGTAAATGGGAAAAGAAAGCACAGAGGAGTGTGGAACGAGCAGGCGACATCAAGAAGTAATGAAGAAGAAACGAGAGGAATGATTAGACACAGCGACCTGAGAAAGACAAGTGGACGGATGGAGCAATGAGGTAAGGGCTTAGAACCATGTCAGAAGCGAAATAAGAGACACGGGAGTGTGAGAGATCGGGCGAGAGTCAAAAACGACAGGAGGGGTGAGCGAAAGCAAAAAGAAATCTTTCTGTGATGACCTACACTGGTTTTCCAAGGAGTTAATCGTCCTTCGCTCTCATGTTAAAATGTTTTATCGTCATCACAACTTTATAACAGAAATAAACATGTTTACAAGCTTCGTCTCAAGAGTGAATTTCCTGCTTTGGGGGGGGAATTTTTATACAACTTGTGTATTTTTATTATATTACGGCGCAGAGTCGCTTTCAATGACAGGTTAGTGTATGTTCGTCATAAAGTGGTATGCACTCGTGTCCGCATACTGCCTTCCTCATTGCCCAGTTTCAGATTAGTGGGGAGTAAAGCAAAGTCAGACACCTCCAAGAGCCGCCCACTCATCAAAACCATTCTTTGGAAACCCATGAATGACATCATGGAGACTACGTCCATCGTGATTTAAAGCCTGTGCGATTTTCAGGCCTCAGACTGAGCTCAGCCACAAGATCCAAATCACAAGTTGCATGTGATTTGGTTTAAGTTAATCTCTTTAAGATACCACAGTGTTCACCAATTTCATACCTCGGTGTATAAAGCATTTTGGGGTTGCTAACAAAGATTACCTGATGAGAATGAAATTTCACTAAAAGCTGCTTCAACATAAATGCCTACCACTGGTTTGCTGGTATGTTGGGGGATTTATTTTTTGCCTTTATTAAAGCGTTAACTGTGGGCAGATGGCAAGAAATGGAAGAGGAAGAAACATGTAACTGAAAGCACTGAGTGGACTTGAACCAGGAATATTGCAGTTCATGGTCATTACCGTGGTCAGCAGAGCCGATCTGTAGGAAGTTTTTAATGCAAAGCAGCAGGAAACGTCAGTTTGCAGGTTCTACAACATTATGCAAGCAATAAGGAAACAATGAAATAGTTGAGCTAAATGCAACTTAGAAGTTGAAGTGAACTTACAAAGTTGGAGCAGGGCTAAAAGCTGAAAAAGGTCTGTTAAAAACACTGTGGGTAGGTGTGTTTATTCCCTGCTGTGACACCACACTAAAAAAAACTACGTGTCAACCAGATATACACTGGTTGCTTTGCTGCAGTTCCAGCCTCCCACCCACCATCATCTCCTTCCTAATTCTGAACAGGACCGAACAGAGTCCGACAGATCATTGCCACTGCTTCTTACATCTAATCTTTCTCTGTGATTAAATACACGACAACCTTGGCAGCAAAAAATACAATACCCGAAAACTCGTTCAAATTCTGACTGCTGATTTCTGAGATACAGGTCAACTGATGCAGACCAGGAAATGTTCACCTGCGGTACTTAGCAGTACCGAAGCACCATTTCCGTAAATACTGAAAGACTTGAGAGTTTATTTAAAACACGGAGCTTTGTTCCCTGTAGCGGTCAAAGTATTCCCCTTGGGTTTATCTTTCCAGCTCAGAGGAATTTTTTTGTACCATTAGTAGTAAGTAGTAATAAGTGCAATTCACTCAAGAAACGTTTGATCTGAAAAACGATATGTATTGTGGAAATATGGAACTTGTGAAACATGTTTCTCAGCAGACTTCAGCGGCTTTGCACATATTTTACTTCAAAATAAAATTCCCCTAAATGATTGAGACAGGGTGATTGTTAAACTCTCTGGTAAGCACTGCAGTGCTGCCTTTTTTCTTGCATTAGTTTTCAGAGACAAATTAACCCCCCCCCCCAACAGAGAATTGAGTGGAGCAGCAGTGCACCTGTTTCCTCTTTTAACATATAAATTATTCCTTAATAAATTCAAGCAAAGGGACCCATTAGTAACCGTCTCTGACAAAACTGTGAGTTTTTGATTCAATAATTTACCTTGATTAATATAGACCCGAAGGGAATTCCTTTTTATTATTATTAGAGATGTTTTAATAGTGTTGGTGTTCTCAACAAAGTCTTAAAAATATCAACAGAGTGGACATGAAGGGCCAGAGAAGAAAACTGATAGAGCTTTATTTTCTTTTCCCTGCCCTAGCAGAAAAAAAACCCCAAACAAAACAAAACATCACACTCAGCAGGTGCCGAGGTAGTAAGCGTGCTCTGACGATCCCAGGCCAACAGCCAAAGCCTTGGCCTGTGATCGCTTTCTTGCTCCCCATGCAAGCAGATCCTTGCTAATTTGGCAAGCCTTCCCACAGCTCCAGCTTTCAATTAAACAACTAGTGTTTTTCCACACTTATTAGACAGCTCAACTTTCATGACAAGTTGTTTTAAATTTGCCGGTCCTGAGTGGAAATTCAAAAAAATAAAAAAGAAAGAAAAATGTAATTGGTAGCAGTGGTTCTTAAAGAGTGAAGAGGAATGACAGGGCGAGTGAGGGTGAGGACAACAAGCAGCCAGAGATAACAAATAAGCTCTGAATATGGGGTTCAAGCTGAGACAGACAGAGGCAGAGGGCAGGAGTGGACAGATGGAAACCAGACATATTAGGTAGGTAGGTAGGTCAAGAGAAAGCGACAAAATGGGAGAGAGTGAGCGAGGCAGCTGTGTGCAGCAGTTATTTGCACACTGTTGAAGCCGTCAGTTAACAATCGGGGCTAACTGTGAATCCCCCTTCTGCCCCCCCCAGGGGCTGAGCTGCAGCGCTCTGCACGTTCGAGCCTCTTACCTTGGGGATGCGAGAGATGATATCTGGGTATTTGCTGGTGTTGTCTTCCTGGTTTCGGCTGAATATTCGTACCTCGCCGCTCTCCAGAATGTGAATCTTTGGGAGGAAATGGACACAATACAATAAATACAAAGCACAACAGAAAAGGTATTAATGTGTTGGGTTTTTTTTTTTTTTTTACAACAACTGAAACATGATCACAGAGATTAAGATCAGAAGAAGAGGCAGCCATATGTACACTTAAATTATGAATATATAAGTCTAATAAGATCATATCAATGAATATTTCTGGTTTTTTAATATGGACACTAACTGATTATATTCTTTCCATACAATGCCTGATAGACGTTGCCTGATCCTGGCTGGTCATATTTTACCACTTTAAGACTTCTGTGATTATTCAGTCTTGTGAAATCACTGTTCCACCTGTAGCTAATGAATATTTTCATCATTGATTAATCTGGCAATTATTTTAGATTAGTCTTTTAATTGTTTAGTCAAAAAGCAGCAGAGGTACCAATCACAATTTTTCACTGTTGTAATTTTCCAGTGCCCAAGGTGACTTCATTAGATTGCTTGTTTGATTCAATCATCACTCAAAAGCCACAGGCATGGAGGTTAGTTTCTCAAACGGAAAAGCTCACATTTATGAAGGTGACACCACAAAATATTTACTCTTTAGCTAGATAAAAATTACATTAAGGGTTAATCCATTGATAAATGAAACATGCAACCGCTGCGGTGAGAGCGCCGCATCATCCATACGTGATTAGTTTTGGGTCTGTGACAGATGGTGACAGATAGTTACAGGTTTATTGAAATGAAACCTGTTGCTGCCCCATGTTTACAGTTCTGCAGTTTGGATTGAGCTGTTCTCTACGAGTCAGTGACCCAAAATATATCAGAGCACTTGTCAAACCAGGTGAAAGAAGCTAAAAGTAAAATTCTGACCACAACTAAGAGGACCCCATACAATGCTTTGTCAAGAAAAGGAACAAGAAGGGTGATGTGGCTCTTTGCTCTCTCTCTTCTGTATCGCTTGGTTAAACTTGGCGTTTAGCCTTTTGTGTGTACGTGTAGTCTGTTGCCTCAACAGGTCTGCGTGAAAAGAATCATCAGGCTTAAGGTCTCCGTGTCCTGGTGGTGCTCCTCTTGCCTTCAGAAATATATTGTCAGACTACAATCTAATTAATGTAGTTTTTCCTGAAATTGGTGTCATCTTTGTATCAATCCATTGCGTTTGTCAAAAGACAATATATGCTGGTCGGCCCTGATGAGGCAACAATAATTAGGTCTGTTTTTGGCTGTAGAGGATTCAGTTCTTTCTTTTCTTTGAAACATGTGAACCATCCAAGACTGATCGCTTCATCAGCCATTTGGTCATATGTCTTGATCAGAATTCCTCCATTATATCCTTTTTTTTTTTTTTTTTTTTAAATTATTCAAGACATTGCTTGTTTTACATTTGTTCTTTATTACTTACATGTGTTTTACAGCTGCTCAGTGTGTATTTTGTTATTATGTTCCTTTTTACACATTATCTACATCTGCATATTATGTTCAGGTGCCACTTGGCCAGGGACAACAGATCTCTCATGATGAGTCATGCTCCTTTTTTTCTTCCACTATTGATCAAGGATCCAATCATATCTGATCAATGTCAACAAGAGATTCAGACACAGCTGATTATTAGATGGGACGAACAGCTCATGAATACATGATTCATCAGCTGACACACACAGATTTACACTTGTGGTGGCTGCTGTGAACAATCACATTCATATACAAAATACTGTATATACACACACACACACACAAACATGCACGAACACACAAGGAGTCATTAAGCGAGTGGTGTGCCGCGAGTCCCTCTGCTGGCTGGTTGTGATACAGTCCACTGCAGTGAGACCAGAGAGGGAGAACTGAGAGAAAGAAAAGGGACGTCATAAGGTTTGTTCGCTCACTGTTTCTGTTTCTCCCTCTCTGCTCATCTCTCTTTTTCTCAATTCAACTCAGTTCAAAGGCACTTTATTGGCATGACTGTCCAAAATTAACAATACAGCTGGAGGGGTTTACATTACAGTCTTTCGCTTGCTGTGTCCCTTTATGTCTCTCTCGAAATTTCCTCAGCCACACTACTGTTTCCCGTTGTGTCTCCATTTTTCATCTTCCTCTCCCTCATATGTGTCTCGCCTTCACTGTCTCGTTCCTTACGAGCTCTCCATCTCCAACACACCCCCTCCTCCCTCTCTCTCCGGTCCACAATGGCAGAGGTAGTTTGCTCTGCCTACAGGCCCAGGGCAAAAGCAGCACTACTGTTTATTTTAAAAGAATTGGCGCACACACGTCACGCAGAAACACCAGGCATGTATGCGCGCACTAAGTGAAGGCACAGCGAGTCACAGAATGGCAATACCTCAACCTCAAAGAACACAGCCGAGAGGGATATGCATACAAAATTCAGCAGGCACATGTTTGCTGCCAAACGCATGCAAAACTAATGGTCCCATTCTGTCACATTACCACCTACATGTATGCAGACAAATACGCACCTGAGCACGCTCGCCATCGTACTTGTATTCGCAGGTGAACGCTGCCTCGTCGAACTTCTTCATCACCTCGCCAACACCCTTCGTGGGGTGAGCCAACATGGGTCTAAGCGGTATACCTGGGAGAGGACAAGTGGTAAGAGAATTCAATGAGAAGCTAAAAGCAGCAGGAAACCAAGGAGAAAAAAAAAAAGTTGTTAACCTATTTTCATGAATTCTAAACAGTTGGGAAACTAATTGTGAGTCTGCCCAGGACTTTTCATTTGCCACTTTTTGGTGCATGTGTGGAGAAGAGGAGGAGAGGAGACGCGCCGGTGCTAACAGGCCTCCAGGTTACGGCAGATCTCACATTTGGTTTGCAAGAAACCCAGAAGCTGTGAAATTATCATCAATGACACATTACCCACATGGCACATCAACATCACACCCACAACTGTTTTTGTGACAAAACCACAGTCTAAAATGAGTTTTGTTTGTATTCTCATTTGGCCCTAATACGAAAGTTCTCTGACTCAAGTACCCTGAGGCTGCGCTGCTAAGTTAAGCTCCAAAAGCAGAAGCAGAGCGATGTAATGAAATATAGCAAACAGATTCCTTTAATTCCAGCTTACAATTAAAGGAACACAATAGCGAAAGATATGGCAGGACAATGATGTTGGGTCCGAACCGAGTGAGCTCATCCAAAAATTCACCAGGTCCTTTTACTATAATGAATTTGAGAACAAAAAGAGCCCTCTGAGTACCGATTACTTACCTGCCAAAATAGCTGCTAAATTTGTCAAACTGACCGACAGCCAATTTAGTTTCCCAATTTAGTTGTGTTCAGTTGGTAGTTGGTATTAATTCTCTGCCTTGGTGCCAAGGCTCCTTATCACAAATAGCTTTACAACAGTGTAATGGGGAGCTAATCCTTAGTTTAGTGGTGTCTTATCTTTCTGTGATAAATGATTCAGCAAAAATAACTGAGACACCTCCACTGAACTGATCAATAAACACACACAAGTCACAGATTTGGATTAAATAACCTCTCTGGCCTCCGGTTGGTTGCTTACCTGGAGTGAGCTTGCAATGATTGGGTAGCTGGTCTATGCCCTCCTTTAGAAGAACAGGTATGAGGGCGTCGTAATTGGGCATCTCGCTGGACGGGAGAGCGTGGGGGTGGGGGGGCAGGTGGGAGACAAAGCCAAGTGTTTGTGGAGGAAAAACAAAAAAGAAAAAGAGAAAAATCAATATCACCCAATATGAAAGTGAGCAGTATGAATGAGGGAGAGTGAGGGACGGGGCTTAAGGGGAATGAGGTATTGTAATGGTGCCAAGGAAAGACTGCAAAGCGAAACAAGGGGGCTTGTTTAGGTTTCACTTACCAGTAAGTCTGTTTGAGAATGAGACTCTTCTCTTCGATCCAGGTCCGCCTGCTCTCAGTGCTCATCCCCTTTCCTGCGTCGATCACAGCGGGTGGGAAACCTATAAGAAATTACGGGGAAGATGCATTTAAAGCAGATCTGTAAATGTAAGAACATAACAGCACACTATTTGTTAGAAGGTTAGAGGTGCCAGAAAAGCAATAAAAAGAAAAATATAGAACCGGCTAGAGCAGCTCAATTACTTGTGTACACCTGCACCTCAGTGTTTTTCAAAATGAACAAGACTTTAAGAGCACCATTGCTGTTGAAATGTTTAAGATAATATACACTTAAAGGCCAAATTAATTATTTTGCTTGAATTATTAATCGTAATGATCCACTCGAGCTCTGCATGAGAATTTGTTTTCGGTTGACCTGCCTGATAAAATAATGGTTAAATAAATAAATAAACACACAAAGAAAAACATTTCCTGACCGGACCATAGATCAATGCAAATTTTCCCACCAAGCCTCTGGTCTAATTGACTCTTATTAAAGCATACCTCCAGTGGAGAATAAGACACGAATACTAATAAGCCAGGGATGAATTTATTAAATTTTGGTGTTGCTGGCATTGGTGAGAGCAGGTCAGATTAGTGGAATGAAAGTAGATAGTGACAGCTGTAAATTCTTAATAAAGTATTTAGAAGACATGGCAGTTTCAAACACTGAATTGCATTCTCCGTAACTGGTGTTTTTATTCGTGTAATTTTTTTATTTAATAACTTTATGAGGTCATAAATTGGTTTGGTTAACACAATAAATATCAAAATTCTTGTACAACAATTTTAATGAATGCAAAAAATATTTTAACACCTTTTAGTACCTTCTCTCCTCCAGTGTGACCGCCTGTTGGGTTCTCAGTTGGATAATAAAATTTTGTGAGGTAAGTTATTAACAGCTGTATTAAAAAGTTCCCAAACTAAAAGTAAAATACGGAAGTCTTCCCACAGATGGGGGGCGCACAAACCCAGATCCATTCAAAAGTATATTTGAGAGTTTATCTGAAGCTAATGTGAGGCTGGAGCCTTTTGAGTTGAGACGAAACAAGTGGCTATCTTCCAAACTTGAGGTATTTTTAGTAGATAATTCACTGTGTGTTTTCCTGGTGGAGCTGCGGTGGAGAGATTGTATAACAAAGAGGGATTCTGGGCTAAAATAAACTGTAATGTTGGAAGGTATTCACTTGTGTAACTCAAAGTGCTGAAGCCACACATTAAATGCAGATCAATTTTTGCATCACTTGCGTTTAAAAAGCTTTAAAAAGGGGGTCTTTTATGGGCCAGCACAGACAGGAGGAGTGATTATGGCAAGCAAAAACAGGTTTAGTGTCCATGCAGGGACCGACTAATGTTCCAAAATGAATGCTTTTTTGTTGTAAATATCCTTTAAAGGCTACCTTGTCCAGGTGGGGTCAAACACACAGCCTGGCTGAGTGCTGATAGGACACTCTGCTCAGCCAGGCCTATCCGCAGCTTCCCCGCTAGAGACCTGTCAATCAAAACCACAAGACCAAACACAGTCAGCGTTGACACCTGCTGCCCGTGACAGCAGCTACATGCTCGCTCATTCACGCATGGAGGTTAAAAAAAAAAAAAAAAAAAAAAAGCAGTGCAACATTGCCAACTTTACACATGCAGATGTATACGTGTGGCTGTGCTCACACAATCAGTTGAGCCTATGTGCGTGTGTGTGTGTATAAGGGAGTGTTATTTTACCTGACTATGTAGCGGGCCTCAGAAAAACGGCATGCCACAAAGAGGCCTTTGATGATGTCGATTTTCTTATTCATGGCCTAAGGCAGGCAGGAAGAAAGAAATTGAGATTCACAGAAGAAGAGCGAGAGAGAAAAGAATATAAAAAAAGAAAGACTGAGGTCACCTGCGAGAACAAACTCCACTCAATCCAGAGGATAACAAAAAAAATTAATAAAAATTAAAAACAGACCCAGCAGCAACGGGAAGGAGGAAGGAACTAACTGCTTGAAAGATTCCAGCCAGGTGATGACTTATTCAAAAGCTGAGAAATTCCCGTCCCCTGTCCTCCAAGGTCCACAAATAAACTAATAATTCTTTGTTCACTCAACAATCACATTAACATTTTTTCTTTTCCCTCCCTGACCCCAATACTCAGAAGGAAATAGAGCGAAAACAATATTTTGTCAAGCTTGCTTTCCTGTAATGAAAATGTTACTCCGTGGCTCACCGAGTTTCCACTCATGCTGGCAATTTCTTTCAATTTCCTGAACACGCCCCCTGCTGTCAGACTGGCTGGTTGGAACATCGTGCGCTGGTTGCTACGGGAGCTCTCGGCCACCAGGCCCAAATCTCCTTTCTCCTGCGCTTCTGCCTTGATTTTGTCCAATTGTCGCCCTGGAAACAAGAGTGAGAGAGGTGGTAAATAGCATCCACATAATTGGCTGATGAACGGAGAATAGAGGCACCAGCAGTCAGGCTGAGAAGGCACAAGCATTTGGGTGTGTGACAGTGGTTATTTGTGCATGTGTGGGTATTAACGTGTCTGTTACCAGTTGCTTGAGCAACAGCTTTCATCAGCACCGTCTCTCCGATGCCAAGCTCCATCCCCAAGTAGGCAGGACCCAGCTGGTTCAAACACAGGTACACACAGCATAGCAGGTCCTCTGGAAAAAGAATGTAAAAAGGCATGCACGCATTTTATTGAAGAGAAAACATAAGGATGCACGAGAGACACAATATAGGCTGACAAACAGAAGAACAGACGCCACACAGGACACAAGTTAGACACACTTGGTGACAAACAAAAACGTGGACATACTGACAAACACGTTCAAGACACAACCAGACACACACACACAAACGGGGTCATACAGAGAAGTAGACACACTCGAGTCATCAGTGGATACACACACATACACACAATAAAAAGCAACACATCAACACAAATACTTCATCGGAATCCCACAGGTACGCGCACACACACACACACACACACACACACATATATCAACAGACTGACTCATCCTCCCACTTTTATGTGCAACCTGGCTTGATCATCATCTCTTTGATAGAGTGGCTGGCAGCCAGATGCCTGTGTAGCTACATCAGCATGCATTATGGGAGAGATAAAACACCATTTACCTGGAGAGAGCAGCAGTACAGAGCGAAGCAAGTTCGAAAGCGTCTCAATGTTTCTCAGCCTAGAAAATGACATTGGGATTGCTTTGAGACAAGGAAGACGAGTTAAATGAATTTCAAAGCCATTCTGTAAATACTGGGAGGCAGGAAATGAGATCTGTCTGGAGGTTTTAATCGAGAAATGGAAGTTCAGGAGGCAGACGAGCTGTTCATTTATGAAACGCTATACATCAATTGTAGTGGGCAGGAAAAATACAAGTCATTACCAGGACGTCTGTCATTTAATATGTTCAAAAGATAAAAAGACTGTCTGAAAAACGTCTTCTCAACTTCTTGGTAAAAGCCCCCAGTTCAGAATTATCCTTTAAAATGTATCATTTTGATTCCTACAGCAAGGAGTCACATGGATTTTCCTGTATTATCTGTTGGAGTTTCTGCTTCTTTTCAGCTTAAGAGTTGATAAATAAGCCATCAGCCAGGTTTCAAAAATAGCAGCAGAGAATCTAAGTGTGAAAAAAATGTGTTAAAATACATTCTTCAAAATTCCTAGAAACTGACCTATTTGTAAAAATTTCTTCATGTTCCATGCAACCCCCCCCCAGAAAATTAATCCAATTACCTTACTCTCCCTGGCTGGAACAAACTCCTCTAATTATACTCCAGATACTCCCAGCAGAAAGCCTGAGTGCTAACTTTGGTTTTATCCCAGGCTGAATACTTCAGCCTGGGATAAAACTCGTTTTTCCTCCATATGGAGCGCTTACCTGCCAGAGTCCTCTTCAATCTTCTCAAAGGTGCGAGCCACTGCCAAGTACGGCACTCTGGAGAGTGATGAGCACATAGTTAGCAGGTGAGGTGTCCACAGTGAGAGATTTTTACATTCATTGCGTTAAGCTGAGCTCGGGGCGGCTCCCGATTAGCACAACAGCAGAACCAGCTTTGATTCCTGCTTATCAAAAGAAACATTAAAGCACCAGTGATGTGACAAAAGGTCAGAGCTGCCATGATGGGAAAATTGTGCCCTCACAGTGGCTTGTGATAGGTAAAAAAAAGAATGTCCTTTAGAGCTTTGTCCAGAAAAATTATTGAGGTTAAATTCTATTCATAGAAATTTTAATAACTTACTTGAACTAAAACAGAGCAAATAATATCACTATAAAGTGACAGCAGTTTTTTTCTTTTTTTCCTCCTTCATTGGTGCAAAAACAAGGTTTAAAAACACAACCATAAGCGAAGGAGAAGCAAATTAAGATGGCACAAAAGCAAAAGGAGAAGGAAAGAAAGATACAGAGAGATGATTTCCACAATTAACCAGCAATTATTGCTGGTATGTTGTATTATGTATTGGAGTAATGAAGAATGAAAAATAGAAATCATTATAAAAGTATGAACTACTACAATAAGTAAGAACAAAAACAATAAAAATTAACTAGCATAATAATGTTGGCAAATAAATGTTCTGTCTGTTATTATGAGTGAAAATGGATGTGAAAGAGCTGCTGGTGGGGGGTTGCCGTGGAGACAGTGGGATTGTTTAAGAATACAGTGATAAATCGATTTTATCGATGAATTGGAATTTGTCATTGTCATTGAATCATTATTCAAGTTTGGCGTGAGGAAGAAAATCTGAGATTTTATTTTTAAGGTATGTTGCTGAGCCCTAGGTCGGTTATTTAGCTGTTGTCAAGGTACCATTGGATTTCTTCCTATCCGGTCTCCCTGTAGCTCCACCCAGGCTCTTCCTGGTCAATGAGATAGATCTGACGGACCTTAAAAAGCTCTGGCATCAGCATTAAAGGAGGGCAGAGGTTTCTGGCATCGGGGCCGATGGGCTTGTTGCCTCTACACCTGGAGTTGTTTTAGTGGTTTTCTGATTTCATTTAGTCTTTGTAGTCTTGATTTTGTGTCCTGGTTGTTTGAATTTGTTTTAAACTCTGGACTGTGTTGTTTTGGTGGTGTCCTATTGGTTTTTGTGATTCATCTCAGTATTGTTTCTGAGACAGTCGTGTCACATCAACTTCATCCTGTATTCAGAGCAGGTTGAGGCGAACACAACACAAACGGCACAGAGGACAGTGACTCATGGTCTCAGTCTGCTCTGAGCTGTGTGATTTGCACCATGGCCTTGATGTGAAATGCTTTTTCATGACCAATTCTAAGTCAAAGCAGTTCGCTCAGAAACAGGCTGGTCTTCACTTCGGCTCAGCGGGGAGAAAATAAAACAACCCTAATACAACAGTGACTTGTTACAACTGTTGCATCTCAGATTTGGCTGTTTGGTGGTGAAATTTGCTTTGGGTCTTCTTTTTATCTATCTGTGACAGACGTGGACGTGGAGAAGAGGGAATAAAGGTTTGAAGAGTGAAATCCTGGAATTTCATGCTGCAGTAGTTCTAAGCTTTATAATTGGCAGAAATGTCACTATGCAGTGATAATCAAATAGATGACGTTCTGTCAAAATGCAGGTCTACCGCACAGAGACGGATCTCTGTATATAATTTGGATCTCATTCTCTAGGCTGAAAAAAAAATTCTATAGTATTTTATAAACCACCTGAAGAGATTTATTTGTGTTCTGTGTTTGTGACCTCTCTGTCACGTGATATGAGGTCTCACTGCTTTGGAGGTTAGGCACCATATCACCCTGAGATGGAAACATGTTTTCATCCTTTTGATTTGAAAGCAGAATCTAGGGACGACTGACCTGTATCAAGCTTGAGATTATGATACGATACAATACTAAGTGCTTTCTACATCCATTTACACACTCTAGACCCGTTGGAAGTATACTGCACCTTTCCTTTTCTGTTACCTTCTCCAGTTTTCCAGTACTAATGGTGGGCGGTTACTTTACTGTTACTTTCACAACAGTCGTAACTAGGCGGCAAAAAAATGAAAAATGACGTGACCCTTAGGAAGACAGTTGTGTGGCTGACATAATGTCAGTCATTCCTTTTAATCACGTCACAAAAAAGAGATTATTCTGAACTTCTGCACCTTGGACACATTTCATAAGAACCAAGTCCCTTCCTGTGGAAGAAAGACAACCTGTTCTCTCACACTGTTGTCAGATCTGAGAACATCCCCTTATTTATTTTCTATCTTGAGTTAAATTGTGACAGCAGCATGTCTTGTTTACGGGTTAAATAAGAAAAGGCCATTTTGTGATCGGACTGACTGGATGTCTATAGGAACAGTCACCTTCTAGACAGGTTTCTCTTTCTCAGACAAGCTTTGTTCGAGCTAATGGAGGCATTTTCCCCTCAACCACAGCGAAAACTGGAGAGAAATACCCTGCAGGTGATGACTGTGCTTCAGTTTTACTCTAACAGAGCCTTCAAAATGCTGTGGGCCAATATGATAAGTGTATGTTGGAAGACTGGATGTCTGGCCATTAGGACAGTATCCTTGGCTCTATAGTGCTGCCTAAGGCGTTATATCCACCTAGATTCTTTTCTTTCTTTATCAGTAAATTTCATTTTCATGGCCTTTTGGCTTTCTTTGTCCATGTCTCCCAGCTTTAGTGAAGGTACAGGTCAGACTATGTGTGTGTTGCTTAGCAACAATCACTGATTTGCAAGTCTTCATGTAAATTTGCACCGTAAGACCCGGCCGTGGTTGGATCTTGGGTAGACTCGGTGTGAATTTAACTGACAAAATGGAGTGTAGCTCACACTGGTATAAGAGTCAAGGGCTACTTCTTAAGCCAAGCCGAGACTCTCTGCTCTACAAGACATCAAAGCCCATAATCGATTAAAATTCTCCTATTAATAAGTATTTTCAAACTGGGCCTTTGGGTTCTTATTTTTCCATCAGGTTGGTGAGAAGGGAGAGGGGTAAGAAGAAGGCTCCTCTTACTTCTGGCCGGCCTTCCAGCAGGCGTGGTCCACAGGGTGATATCCTGGCCTCGACGGATCATAGTCTGTTTGTCCTGCGGATGGCTCGCTGACGAGGAACAAGACGAGAATGACAGCAAATTAGTCTCCAGCAGAACAATGGTGACAGCTGTTACCCTCACCGAAGTCAACTCCAACTCTTTGTAGGCAGAAAGTCATGGACACAATTATTATAACAATGAGATGCTAGGAAATGTAATGAGTGCTTCAGAAGATATTTTCAAAATCCAAGTTGAACTACAGGAAAGTTCATCTCAAAAGAAAAACACCGCTTTTTGAGAAAAGTTCAACATATTAATAGAGATGCAATTCCCATATCACCATTCTTATATGATGATTAATTTTTGAAGGAAAAAAAAAACAAAACAAAACAAAAAAGAACTTCCCACTGATTAGAGATCTGCTTTTTACCAAAGTAAAATCTACAATATCTCACACGTGTTTCTTTTCCTCATGCAGGGCACAGAAAACCAGAGAAAACTAAAACTAAATATCATTTGCTGAATTCATTACAGGGAGCTGTGAACTCTCCCTTTTATGCTGTGCCTATCACTCCTACATTTTCGCACACAAGGCAGTGATAAAAAAAAAAAAAAATAGTCAGGAGGATGAAAAATGCATTCCGTCTTTATCATGCTAAATATAGCTTGTGGATGGAATAGTTAACATGACCTCAAAATGACAAAGCGGTAATATACTGATGCTGCTGCTGAGGGTTTATTCACATGTAATCAAAGCATTTTGCAAACCATTAGTATTATCTTAATACTAATAATTAATCCATACAAAAATTGTTTGCCCGAAAGCACTTATGGAATACATACACATTTCAATTACAGACAATGAGAAAATAATTCTATCTAAATATTGAAAAAGACAATCAGGTAATAAGCAGCACTTTTCTGTGTTTTCAATTCTCAATCTGTGGGAGTCACCAGATAAACCGGGTGTCCATAAAGTCCCTTTACAATTTAAAAAAACTATTACAAAGGTAATTGATGAGATATCTTAGTCAGATGCGTTGTGTGTACTCAGTGTTATCAAAATTTTAAATCACATTGCATTTGTGTATTTCAGGTACACTGTTGATGAAATAGGAAGTGGTAAATGCCCTAACCCTAACCCTTGGAAGGGATGGCCCGATTCCCTGGCCACCTCGTTCACCAGATATCACTCCCCTGGACTTCTTTCTGTGGGGTTATGTTAAAAATATCGTGTATCGAACAAAGACACGGGACATCACTGACCTGAAGCAAAAGATCACTGATGCCATTGCGACCACTGATGAGGCTATGCTACAGCGAACATGGCAAGAAATCGAGTAACGTCTTGATATGCTTCGTCCAACTAATAGTGCCCATGTAGAGGTGTATTAAATGAGGCAAAAGACTTCAATATCTACTCCTCATTTTGTAATAATTTCCACATATTTGCCCGTTCATTAGCTTTTGTAATAAACTTTTTAAGTTTTAAAAGACACTTTATGGACACCCTGTACTTCATATTATGTAATGTTAAAGAAGCATCTGCAAGTCTAGATCTGTTCAAAAACTCAACTTCCTCAATAAAATTTTAATTCAATCTATAAATGCTGTATTCACCACATTTAAAAATCTGTTTTAAAATGAGTACTTTGATTCTTAATCCAATAATCAAACTGATCTTCCGGATACTTGCTCATTTTATTAATGTGGGCGGAATTTTGCAACAAAGCAGGACTTGTGTGTTTCCACAGTGTAAAACTGAAGTCCCCGTCCCTCTAACAGTTCTTAATGGTATCGATGTTATTGATGTTGGTAACCGATGCGTGACAGAGCTGCATTATCACACAGATATGGTCTGAATGTAATGTCAACTTTTCCCTTTATACGAGTTGCTTAGCAATATATTCAACATTAAATCTTAAACTGAGGATCATCGAACCGTAGAATATGTACATTTGAACAAATCTATATGGTTATTCATAGAGTACATGAAAAACCATCACATCCATGTTGAAGGCTGAAGATTCTCAGTCATCCTGATTATGGTTATCCAAGTAAGTTGAACTGAGGGCAGCTGGACTGGCAGCGCAGACTCCTGAACACATCTCTTAAATCCAAATTACTGTCATTAGAACAACCGGGAGCTCCAACAAACCATGCACTGTTGATGGCCTCACTAATGATCCCACAGAGGCTAAATACAAGGGTAACTGATGAAATGAGAGGGTGAAAAGTCATCAGGTGTCTAAGACCAGTCGATTCTATGCAGTTCTTGTGATGAAGCCTGAAACACAAGCAGACCTGAAAGAAAATCTCCTTGAGGCCCTTTGTGGACTCAATAAAATATGGATTTGACTTTCTAGGAACTTTCCCATTAAGTCCATGGATCTGTGAGTGTGATAAAACTTTGGACATTTGGATTCAGCCAAACTAGAGAGCTGTAGCAGAACTTCTTGTCGTTATGTTCCCCTTACCCCTTAGCGTCTTTACTGTCCTCCGCTGAACTCTTCCTTTCCGCATGCGTCTTCTTCTCCCCTTCATTCTTCTCTGGTTTCTCAGTCTTCACTGCAGCTTTTCTGGGAGCTATTTTAAAAATAAATAAAAAAGGTGAGGGTGGAGCAGGGGTTGGGGCAGAGTAATATTTTGCCTTCTTTCCTAACTGATAAAAGCATCAAACATTTACAGACATGTTTTCTTTTTTGTGCAAGTACAGAACTATGCAAATTTTCCACTCACCAAAGAAACTGCTGATGGGGGACTTCTTGGCGGGCTCCTTATCTTTCTGCTCTTTTACTTCTTTCTGTTTTCTCGCTGTTTGACTTTTTGGGCTCTCTTCTCCCTCTCGCGTGTCCTTTTCAACCACTTCCTTCTTGGCAACGGTAAGCCCTCTCTCATCATCTGTCTTCTCCTTTGCTTCATTTCTCTTCTCTGCCCCCTCAGCTTTCTGTTCTTTCTCATCAGAGCTCCTTTTCTCCACCTGCTCCTCCTCTTTGGCCTTCTCCTCTTCCTCTTCCTTCTTGTTCTCCACCTCCTCATCTGGGCTGTTAACTTCAGTCACTGCCTTTTCAGCTTCTTCTTCTTTTGCTCCCTCCTCCATGGGTTCACTGGTTTTCCCTACACCAGGTGAGACAGAGAGGGAATAGTTACTGAAGAGATAAATGCCAGCAAGTTTCCTGAGGGCGACCTAGTTTTGTTTTTTTCTTTTCCTCATTGTTGCTTGGAACCCATGTTCGAAGATGGTCTTAAACATAACAGCCTTCTTCAATAAATGCTGCAGGTAATATTTTTGAGGTTTCCCTTTCAATCAGACAGTAAGGTAGGAGAAAAATTACTACTGACAAAGTTGAAGCTCTGTGTCCCTGCAGACAGAGCTGGGGTCGTTGACTGGGTGAAGACCCAGACATGAAAATTTTATTTTCTCATCTGTGAGTTAAAATGATGAGTAGACTGGACTGGTGAATCCAGCACCAGTCACTTTTGCCATTTTGCCAAACAATTTCAGAAAAAGAGTCAGGAGGCCATTTCCCTGTCTGTGCTGCTTCTTCTGGAAGCACAATTGCCGCTTGGGAAGGTGGGGTTAAAAAATATGTGCTGACTGGCTAAACTCAGTAAGTTTGCTGAAAATGAATGCTACTACCTCCTCCTACACTCAAATTACTTTTTGTAATTTCACCACTGAAAAGATGTCACGTCAAAACCAAATCGGATGAACCCAGAACAGCTCTGGATAACGCACATGAGCTGCAGCATTTGACGTCAGTGCTACAGCTAAAACAGGGCTGGATGATATTTGGCAGATATTGTTGTTGCAATATGAGTCACGATTTCAGTTATAAAATCACATTTCACATTTACATGAAAGTAAAAAAAATATTAAAATGACGAGGATGGAATTGTGTTGGGTCTTGTAACAAAAAGACTTTCCCTTCCATCTGGAGAACAAGATTTGTGGGCTGACGGCGTCTTGCTTCAATGATAATTATGGTCTGTTATAACACAAAAGAAAGGGCAACATCAGTAATTTCAAAATTGCATATTGGCAATATTTTGTTAAATCGTTTAGCCTTGAAGTAGAAAGTATTTTCATACATTTAATTATTTCTTTATGAATCTGTTGGCCATTTAGGTCAGAACTTGCCTCAGAAAAAAGAAAATACAGCTCACAATTCATCCGAGCCCAGTTTGATTTCCTTATTTGATCCAACCTACGCACCAAGTCTTTTAAATTTTCAGCTATACTAAGAGAAAAACTGTAAAGCCTAACACTTAATAAGTTAGAGGAAAAGAATATTTACAATGGTTTAAAAAATGGGTTGTACATAGAGTGAATTATCAAAGACTTGCAGACCAATTTTTTGTAAATGAAATGACAAATTATATCATAAACATAGTATACATGCACCATATAAGCAGAAGAAGAGGTCAGTAAAAGTAACCAGGAGGAGTTCTGTGGAGGGAGTGTGATAAAATTGTTTCTTTTCTCTAAAGGCGATGCACATAAAACCATGTCATGGCTATTTAGAAATAGCACTATATCTTCCTGCCTTCATTCAATGGAAAAAGTTTTCTGCAATTTGAAATATGTAAGCATTTGAAATGTTGAAGTGATTTATTTGTACGAACTGCTTCTTCTCCATATTTGCTAACTTCATGTCCTCTTTTTGTTCTGGAGTTTTTCCTGCTCAGGCACAGATGGTATTCATGCAAGAGAGCTGCTGTGAAAACTTTGTGTTGCTATGACTGCACGAAAGTGATGCTGACAGAGTGCAACAATTTTGTATAATGTGCAAGACACCACAGAGTAAAACCAAGGCATGTGTCCATGGAATATGCGAACAACAGATACCATTGTCTGAATGGTTACATTGTCAGTACAGCAGGAATATAAGAAGCACTGTAATGTGACATTTTCTGCATTAATATTGGCAGGAATTGTACAAATATTTGTATCTTCTATTGCTTTTACCATGGAAATAATAAAATACGAGATAATTCTGTGGAGGCATTTCCAAATTCAGACTGGAATGATTGTTGATAAAATATTTCTTGCCTTTTTACCATTTATCCAAAGTCTTTGTGCATCTTCCCAGTTCCCTGACAGGCTTAAGGTAATTTTCCATCCTCACAAAGACTTTTAGGGCCCGTGTAGAAAGCTGTTAGTGTTATCAGCCTCATTGCAGACATGGAGGCATACCTGCACTGCTGGAGCTGGTCTCCACACGGGGTCGTTTATTTTGCTGACCCTGCTCCTCTTTGGCCTCGGCCTCCTCTCTCTGATTCTCACTGCCGCCCCTGCTCTCATCAAGCTTCCTCTTGGGGAACATCTTCCTTGCTGCGTACGTCAGGACAGGCATTAGATTAAAAGAAGGGAGGGGGCAAGAAAAAAAAAAGTAAGAAGTAAGAGGCATCCCAACTGAAATCATGGCATGAAGAGAAAGAAAGTGCAGATGAAAACAGGACTAGTCCATTCTCTCACTGCAGATGTAGGGCAACGGGGAAAAAAGAAAAAAGAAAAAAAAAGAGAGAATCAAAGATGCGCACTTTGCTAATGAAAACACTAATTCCATCCTGAAACGTACTATGCAGCACAGCAGCTTATAGTTGCAGTACAATTTCCTCAGTAATTTTATGCAGCAGTGGTGCTTGAGGGTAATTTTGGTTTAGGTTCTGCAGCTGCCTCACTGCTGGTCCTTGTTAAACTTCTTGCACAGGTAGTACTACCATTTGTCTTTTTTTTCCTCGGGATATTATAATGAAAGCATTAGCCCAGGACATTAGGAAGGCAATTTCAGGTCAAATTAGAGCGTTACTTTAATTTGATGTTTTCCTCAGTGGTGATGGTGGCAGGGCTCTTAGTGTGGCAACGCAACTGCTACTGAAAGCCAACGCTGCTCTCATCAGACACAAAGAGAATGGGATGATGAAAAGACAATGAGCAGCTTCCCCCTTAGTGCAAAAGTAGGATGAAGGAAACAAAGTGAGGAAGGAGTGCTTCCCAAATGAAAACACATCTGCACTACTAGAAAACCAGGCAACTCTAAGGAGCTTTATTATATATATATATATATATATATATATATATATATATATATATATATATATAATTCCTCATTCAAAATTTGACATTATATAAATAAATATGCAGCCTCACTCAAATTTCCTTGGCCACTCTGTTTTATAATATATGCAGATCACTGCACATGGATCTCATTTAGGGTTTACATATAATGAACATGTATGACAAGAAAGCAAGCAGCAGCAGCAGCTCTCTGTTTCTGTCTGAAATGTTGGTGTAATCATGTACAGGCTGCAGCTATAAAATATAAGGGCAACGTATGTACAGGCCTTTTTTTTTTTTTTTTTTTTTTTGTTACCAAAGTCTGTGAACCAAAAGTGACAATCAGCCACAATAATAAGACGACTTGCTCTGCTGGTTCCATTGGCGCCCAGTCAGCAGAGAACGTGGCGAGACGTAATGCACCAATGATATTATTATCACAGTGCAAATACATTCACGAAAATAATGATATGGGCTCAGCAGATGAAGTAAATCACAAAGACTGCAGTACCATCCAGTATAGAGCTTGTCAGTCTGAAAATTTGACAGTCAAGAGATAAATTGGAAAAAAAAAAAAAAAAAAAAAAGGGGGTGGAAAGTGTACTTGGCTGTATTTGCTGGGGAAAAAAATCAACTTCTCATGTAGTCACTTTGTGATAAATGTCCTGTTTTCCCTCGTTGTTAAATAATGAGCATTTGGAGCCATTAGGCCCCTGCAAGTAACAAGTAATCAAGTAAAATAGCTCAAGGCACAGGAACTATAAATCCTCAGCTGGTGTCAAAGTTCAAAACGCTGCAAAACGTTGAGGCACACAAATCTGGTGTAAGTCTGGAGTAAAAATCACAAGGATAGATAGAAAGAAATCCGTTACTGACCGGTCTTGCGTTTAACTATCCCAGATGGAGAAATAGAGTTCGGGGTGGCGGGGGTCCCCGGTGAGGCTGAAGAGGCCGGGGTGGCTGGAGTGGCGGGTGTTACCGGGGTGGCCTGAGCAGGCGGTGGAGACAGGGGGGTGGGAACGGCCTTAAATACATCATCCTTCTGAAAAGACCAGAAGAAACATTAGTGATCTGTTTCCATGGACAGCTGATATCGGAAAAGGCATGAAACAACATGTGATGTGGACCAATGTGTCAGTTTGTATTACACATTCTCAGTTTGGCATCTTCAGCCAAGGCAAGTGAGAGCTTTTGCTTTTAAATTTGTGGTAAATTATCGAAAAAATAGAAGAAGGAAAGGAGGGGGGAGAGAAAATCCAATGGTCTGTGGAGCTCTACTGATGAGATGGCTGAAAGCAAATTAAAGAAAAGCTGCAGCAAAGCCCATGAAGCAAAATATCTCAGCCTTTTACTCTGTGTTGGACACCTCAAACCCTGAACAATATAAACCTCCATCAGTGGGGGAACAAGTTTGTGGTTCAATGAAGTGCATCGTTTAGTGAGGCCTGCTAGAAAGAGGAAGAGAGAGAGAGACAGAAAGATCCATCACAGGAAGGTTGGAAAGAATTTCTAATTAGACCGTCAGAAGTCTCAATACTCCCACTAAGCTATAATGTGAGGTCATTATCATATAAAACTATGATATAAATATAAATACAATAAGTATTACAGAGTTGGTCAATAAATTCTCTGCTGAATGGGACTCAACTCCACATTCAAAGACTTGATGCTCTGATTCTTCAAAAAACAAAAAATTCTGGCTCAGTAAAAATATTTGTCCTTGTGTTTTGTTTAGGAAGAAGAAAAACAAAAAAAAACACAAACATAATTGTAATTGTTTTGTTGATGATATTTCATATTATATTTGTCATATTAATAAGCAATAAACTGCATGTACACTAATCATCTCCACACAGTTCTCCCACTGACAAGTAAACATCACATGTTGAAATGAGGTTCATTAAAGCTACCAAGTAAAACTAGTTAACCAATCTGTGACATGTTTTAGTCTTCATTTATGCAAACTGTCAGCTATTTGCTCTTTGGATGAAGATGTGATGTCTGTTTTATCACACATCTTTAGACTGTCCGACAAAACGAGACATTTGAAAACATCGCTTTCATCTGACAGAAGTGATAACAGCCAGTTTTCTCCATTTTCTTGCATTTTAGGGAAAGAAATAATCAGCAGATGAATCAAATATGAAAATAATTGTAATAGCGCTGAATAACATCCACTTTCAAAGTGGACGTAGAAAGCGACAGGTGTCACCAATGAATTAGCATTTGAGTTTTTCTAATAAAAAATTGGAGTTTGTTTTTACCATTTGAGAATAAGTGAACTTGTATCAGAAACCGATGCTATAATGTAGCTTGTGCTGCTGAATATTTATTTGTATTTACATTCTTGTGTTAAACTCACTGAGGCAGAAAAGTTTGGATTTATCACGACCTCTGCCAGTGGTAGAATGTTTATATTTCATGATTATTAAAAGTCACGGAGTAAACAGGAAAAAACCGCACACTGATGAGGAAAAAAAAGAGGGAATGTCCACATAGGAGGTTAACGGATGAAAAAAAATATAGGCTTTAATGGTCCGTGAGAAAAGTGCAACCAAAAGTGACAAAAAACAAAAGAAACAAAAGTAAACTGAACAGAAACTTTATCTTCTGTTTGGCCTAAGCACCTGATTTGAATTTTTTTCCTTTGGACTTTTGTAAGAGCGCAAACACCCTTTTCCCCATTTTTATGATTATTAAAAATAAAATTACAATAAGATTAATTACTGAGCCACATAATAATGCGCAGCTGCCCTGCAGTTATATCTCATTGAGCCTCTCTTTGGCTCGAGTCGTGAAAATTGTTTTCATCATTGCACCCATGTGAAAGTGACAGTAGTTAGTCATGCTGCCAAACGTGGTCAATCCGTCACAATCTCTTCCCTCAACAAACAAATAATACAACACCGACATATTAACAAAACAAAATTCCCATGAAGGTTTAAGAGAAGTGTTTACCGAACCGCAGGTGGTTGAACAACAGCCACAGCTGATAATCAGGTCTTTTTATTATGCGGCTTATTGACACAAGTCATTCAACATTGTGAGTCACCATACAATAACCGTGCCTTTGTGAGACAGTGTTTTTCCCTCCATTGAACAAACATTAGGCACTGATCTGCCTACAACAGCTCTAACGGTCTTATTAGATTGAGCGTGTGCAGGTTATAATAGGGCTGCAGAAAATTTGATGGGCTACCAATTGTTCAAAAAACACTTACATTGCGCAAGGAAAATGGAAGTCACCCGATGATAATTATTATGACCTCAGGTGTTTTGTGGCTCAAAGTACGTCTGCTTTGTTTCTTTAACACCGCATCCCATTTGTTTCAACTATTCTGTCAAATTAGGACGTTGAAGATGCTTTTTTGTGTGTGTACCTTTTCTGTTTTACTGGAGACTTCTTTGCCTCCCTGTCCATTGGTGGTGACCTGCCCCTTAACAACGGGCACCTCGTCGTCATCGCTGTCCAGGATTTGGCGGCTGCGCTTGGCGGCCTTCTTGACAGGTGAATCGGCTTCCACGACTCCGTTCTGCACCTTGAGAGGACTCTTGACAGGTCTGGAGATGAGCACAAGCACGCTTTCAATACATCATGTATTCTGTATAACTAAAGCTATAAGCTTTATAATGAGGAATAGAAAAAAAAAATAAAAGAAAGAAAGCATAAAGTTGTACGGATAAAAAAAAAAAAAAAAAACAAAACAATGGTGGGATAAAATCAGAATGAAAGAGAGGCCAAAAAGCAACGATGTGAAGCTCATTACATAAAGGCAAGTGTATTAAAGTGAGGTTGAAGACGTACTTTAAAAAATGCGGCAGCACCAAGATAATGAGCACGTTACGATCAAAGCAGCTCAGAGATGAGAAACTAAAGTTATCTCTTTTCATCATGTCTTTTGGTAATAATGACTGGACACAGAAACTTTTATTAAACATCAGAGATGTCCGATTCAAAAAGATCCGAATCAGAGATAATTGCATACACTCAAACTGTCAGTTGGGCCTCAATGCAAAAAAAACCTATTATATATATATATATAAGAAGTGCTTGGAAATTAGCTCAGGCACTGATTTTGTTTACTGATGTCTGTGTCTTTCCAACTGTATCAGCTAGTCTCTACTCTTTTTTTTTTTTTTTTTTTGCTGGATAATCTGGCAGCTGTTATAAATGGCAGAAATATTCTGTAATCAGCAAATTCAGTCATCTGTGCCAGAGGTTGGGGCTGTTGTTCTTTTTCTTTTATAACTTATTGGGTGAAAGCAGCTGCAAATAAAAAATCTTGTTTGTGGAGCTGATGGTTTTCTGTTCGTCTCTCCATCAGACAGATGCAATAAACTCTTTTAATGCACACAAAATAAAATGCTAATCCAAAGGCAGGCTCGTCTTACTTCTTCACAGTCACATCTGCTATTTTCTTCTGCACATCCTTGTCTCTGCTCTTCGGCTGGAAAAAGGATCTGACAGCAGAAACAGATAAAAAACAGAGTTAAGAGGATCCATCATGACTGAAGCTGATAAAGCAGCACAAGTTAGCAGCTAGCTTCCACTCACAGTTAGCAGATTACGGAGCAGCTAGCTAAACTAATATTAAACCTACACGTTTGTGCTAACACAGGGGGAAGGTTTCCCCCTTCAGACACACTCCATCCCCTGCAATGTTTAAGCTCTCACCGCCAATTAAAGACGAAAAAACCCGAAATCTCTCACCAAAAACAAACTTATGCTAACGCTAACTCGCAGGAAACGTCGCAAAGACGGAAACTCAACCACATTTTCACAACAACAACAAACAAAAAAAAAAGTCTCTACAAACTTTTAAATGAACCAAACAAACACACTTCACCCTGGTCGGTTAACACAACCAACACAAATTGTGTCTCCAGGAAGCTAACGCTGCTCCTTCGGTTAGCTCAACGGAAATAAACTGCCTCACTTACGCGATGCTTCGCTGCATGTTGTCGGGGAGCTTTGTCCTTCGGCTCTCGGCAGATTTTAAGACGAAACGAGATTTAAAACCAGAGCTGGGTCCAACATCCACACCAACGACGACGACTATAATAACAACAACACACACACACACACACTACAACACAAAAGTCCCGCGCTGGGAAAATGACGACAGAAAAAAAAGTTGGAATATTCGGCGCCAAAATGACATCTCAGCCGAAGATCGTCGAAAGTCAAGATGATTCACTCCGCGGAGAAAAATCAGGGAAGAAAGGTCAAACCGGCTGAAATGACTTTAAAAGGCAAACAAGGTGAAACAATATTTATACTCCCATTATATACATAAACTGATTTCTGCTGAAAAACGTTTTGTTCTGTCTTATGTGCGACGACAAGAAAATATCTATTTATCATAGATCATCTATCTTTTTTTTTTAACCTTGTTATCTGTTGCAGTATAATATAACTTGGATATATTTTATTAGACCTCTTTTGTAAAAAATAAATAAATAAAAAACCTGTACTAATAATGATAATAATAACAATGAACAAAACCAGAAATCTCATGTTCTTGGTCTGATTCAGCTACACTGACTTGACATGCAGTAAGAAAGCAAAAAAGTGGAAACAGCAAACAGGCTGTCACTGACGAATGTTTTTAAATGACTTAAAAACTATCTTTAGACTAATGCCAAGTGTTATAATACAGAATGTGGCTAGAATATAAAAGGATAATAATCATTTCTTTGGTTGTATGTTACACCGTAGAGGACAAAAGAGCTGACGTAATTTTGATTCCTCTGCGTATCTTGTATGTGCTGAAGAATTGACAATAAAGTTGACTTTGAATATCCAACAAGAAGCCGTTCGAACACTATTGGTTGAATACTTTTATAATTCTTGTGTAGAGATAAAATAAAAGTGAAAAAGTGATATTAATGTGTGTGTGTGTGTGTTTGCTACAGCAAAGCAAGGATATGTTAGGCTGTGCCCCCGAAAACCGGTCAGAGTGGAGCCTCCTGATTAGCTTGCCCCTCTCAGCTCTGACTGACTCCCGGGAAAAGCTGGTGCTGCCCCCCGCCGTGTCGGAGGAGAGCTGCAGCAGTGCAGACATGAAGGTCTCACACTGTCTGCTTGACTGCATCAGTTATGCAGCTTTTTATTTTCATGAGGTCATGAAATGCACGACAACGCGGATCAATAATGCAACTTGAGAGCTCCGCTTTTATTCCCTTCCAACACAAGTGCCACCATGTTAACTGTTTACAAGTGCGATTCTTCTCCTGTGGCGTTTCTCAGTTTTGTCTGTTTACAACACTGTCCAGCTCAATAAATACAAAGTCTGTATTTTAAATCACACAGCAGCTGATAATAAACTAAACTCTACAATGAAAAGGACACAAAGAGGGATTGGAGGAGGGAAGGCAGTCCATCTGTCCTAGTGTCCCCCCCCCCCCCAAACCTCCCTCTTCACTCTTTCTCTTCCTCCGTTCTCTTGGCCTGTCCTTGAATTTCAGTCTGCTTCAATCCACTGAGATGGTTCAGACTGACGTGGCTCAGATCCCACCAGCCGTTGGTGCTGATGTGGAGGGGAGAGGCGAGAGGTGGGGGGCCCGACTCCCTTGGCTCCCTCAGGTTCAGGTTGACCCCGGGACGTGCAGGGCCGGAGGTGAAGGGGAAGGGGCCGCGGAGGGCCCGGGCGGTCGGGACGGCCTTGGGAAGGCAGCACGGGAGCAAAAAGGGGTGGATCACTGTCAGGGGACAGACAGTCGCAGCAGTCAGACACTGTTTGATGCTTCACAATGGGGGGGGGGCATCAAAAAGTTTTCACAGAACTATTTTATCTATAGAGATGGTTCACATTGTTGGCAGGCTTTTGTTATACCTGCCCCCCCTCAGAGGAATCTGACTGGTGCGTTCTTACCTCTGTCCAACACTGACCCCCCTCCACACAGAGGCAGACCGCTGTCAGCGGGGAGGAGGGGGAGGGGAAGAGCACCACCCTGTATCAGCTGTGGGGGGGTGAACGGATGAAGGATGAGATGAAAGGATGAAATGGAGCTTTCAATCAATCACCAGGTAAAGTTTTGGCTCTTGTTTAAACACACAGATCAAACTGGATGCAGAAAAAGTGAAATACTTAAATTATATTCAGAGTTTTATTTCCATTAGCAAACTCCAACTGCACATAAAAAAAGGGCCATACTTGCATCAAGCACCTCCCTGTTCTTTGGCCTACTCATAGAAAATTAATCTCATAATTAAAATAACAAAAAAGTTTAGTGCTTCTTAAAGAACAGTAACTTAAGCTCCTGCTTTGCCTGTAAATGTGATATAACTCACTTCCCTCTACATAAGAGGATCAGTCATTTGGTCCATTTTATTATTAAATGATGGAGTTTCACTGATGATTTCCATTCAAGTCAGACAAATTCATATTAAATGATAAAGCTGAGGGAATTGTTTCTATTAAAGTTGGATCCGTTTTTAAGCATCAAATGATAGTGTTAAAGCAATTACTATTATAATTATTATTTTTAAGAGTTGTGGAATAAAACTCTTCTTAAAGGACCAAACTCATGTTTTAGGAAACTGGACAAATAGCAGTTTAGGAAATGTAAAAATAAAAAATAAAAAAAGGACTTGATGGTTTTATATAAAGCAGGAGGCCAGTTTCCAACAGAGTCGGGTCCTTTAAGTTGTGACATGAGCTGCAGAGACGTGATAATGACCTGGAGGCCGGGCGGCGGATATCCTGGATAATTCACCAGGATGAGCTTGCTGAAGTTGAACTTGTAGGTGAACCGTTTCCCTTTGGTCTTGTGCAGGATGCGTTTGTTGTAGTAGTATCTGGGAACGAGAGTTTGGGTTTTTTTTTCTGTGTCAGACTGCACTGACTGGGCATCTGTCTGTGTGGATGAGCTCACACTGCTGTAGGGCACTTTATGTGTTGTCATGTCATGTGTTGCATCTGTATTTTAGAATTGCTGAAATCCAATTTGACAGCCTGTGTTAGTGACTACAAGTTATTTACAGGATCAGCCTGAGGGGAGGAGAAGATGTCACACAGTCACAGTTACAGACACTGTAAGCCGTCCTTATTTATGTGGTTAGTTCACGTGTTTGTGTCACAATGAAAACTCCAGCAGTGTGTTTGGGGTTACCTGAGTGCCCGGCTCAGTTTGTCGTAGTTCATGTGTGGTTTGCCCTTCCGCTCCCCCCACAGCTTGGCCAGCCTCTCGGGGTCTCTGATGACGAACTCGCCCCACTCCCCTCCCCAGCCGATGGCGCCGCCCTCGCCCCGCCCCAGCAGCTCCAGCAGGAAGTGCCACAGCTGGACCTGCCTGGAGCCCGGAGACCAGGCCGGCTTGTAGGCCCAGTCGGGGAACAGCACTGCTGGAGAGACCAGAGGAGTCGGCGTGAGCGTGTTTCTGAACTTTGAACAAAATTTCAACCGAATTTTCGAGGAAATCACAAAAGACAAACAGCCGGCGGTGTTAATTTTCATCACCAATGCGTCTCACCTCCAAACAACCCCAATCAACCCTAAAATGGTGGCAACAGCTTTCATGTTGCGGTTTGAGAAATTCCTTCCTTGCTCCACATGGGGTTTCTTTTCCTGTTACTTTTTGGTCTCTTCAGTAGAGCAGACGCTTCAGCGGACCAAACATGGCGTGATTTTTTTTTTTTTTTGCTTCAAATAGTTTTAATTGATTCGCCAACTCTTCCAGCTGAGCCGAGGGCAAAACACCTTTTGAGAATTTTTCTAAATTGTCTCCCTTCTTAAAACACATTTTCATGCAGACATGCAGAAGACGCAGGATGATGAAATGAAAGGTGATGAATACAAGATCAGACAGCGTGTAACGAGTCAAGTCCATTTTTATTCATATATCACCAAACCTCAGCATAAGTGGTTCAGGTCTAGACCCTCACTCTTCGGGACTTAGATTATGGAAATGGCGGCCTCTTGCCTTAACTGGTCGGGTTGAGGGTGAATTAAAGACAGAGTCAATTTCATGTTGAACCACCAGATCAGATTTTAACGAAGCACGGGGTAGTCAGGCATCTGTGTTAATTCCTTTTATAAAAATGGATTTAATTAGACATTCTGGGAAATACACGTGTGCTCCTTGTTGGTGAGAGTTTAATGAGATGATCAATGTACGTACGATAAATATGATGCAGCTCAGCAAACACAGATCTCTGAGGCCATTAGTGACCATTCGAGGAAGCTAGCAGGTGGATTTTGCTTGATATGGACAAAGCCAACGAGACATGAGAGCGATATTGATCTTCCCATCAGGCACTCAGCAAGAAACAGAATTAGTCTATTTACCAAAACCTTGACCTGTAATTTTACAGCGTTTATTAGAGTCAATAGAAAACATGTGCAGAGAGAGAGAGAGACATGACGGTTCATAATCTGCCTTTAGAAATAAGTTTGACATGTTTAACTAACTACATGTTAATGACCTCTGACCTTTTAACTGACCCTGACTCATTAGTCTCATTATCAACAGCAATGTGTTCAGTTTGTCTGGTAACACACATCCCTGTTTCTCAGAGAGAAAAGCACTAAAAATTATTATCATTTTTTTTAGTTTATTTTTTTGCAGTAGAGTTGATTAATATTTGCCTCGACGAGACGTAACATATAAAACATTATCCAGGGTCAAAAGGATCCAAGTAATTATTTAGCCATTAATCTTTTTCCGGAGCTCATGAAGCTTTAGATTCCTGCAAGCACAAAGTAATTATTCATTCAATATGAGAAAACAATTTCAAGATCATTATGTTGGCAACACAATTATCTGAAACAAACGTGTACATTTTCACGCAGCAGGAGGACACTGACTGTAAAACGCACCTCACATCTGGCTTCTTCACTCTAGTTTATTAGACAAACCTGCAATTTTACATAAAAAAAATCTCACATCTTCCCCACAGGCACGAAACTGACCCCCTCCCGACATCATTAGATGCTAATATTGTGATATTGCAACATCCTGTGACCCGAAATCTAGTGTTTGGAAACTGGATCTAATGCTGAAAGGTTAATTTGATGTAGGCGGCTGATGTTGGTGTTCTGTTGGCTTTAAATTGTGTTGTTAAGTAACCAAAATCCAAAAAAGATCAACTCACTGGGCTTCACAGCTCTGTGATTAGCTCTGCGATTAGCAGGCGTCATCAACTCTGAGCTGCACACAAGTAAACAAATTAATAACATGGCCTGTCATAAGGGAAAAAAAGTGATGAAAACCAACGTCATCTGGAAATAAAATTCAAATATTAAATGTCCTCTGAAAAAGAACATCGCCACTTTTGATTGAAGCTAATTCAGGCAAATAAAAGTGACAACAACTGAAGCAGGGAGGAGTTAAAGTCATCAGTCAACACAAGGAAACGTAAAGTGTTGTTTGCTGATACGTGTTTACTGTTGCTTTGTTTTTCATGACTTTTTTTTTTTTAATCAGGGTGCTGTAAAAGAAAAAAAAAACTGGATGAATATCTAATAACTCTTATATAAAGATGAAAATTCGCCCACACAAATGCTAACCCACACCACTGAAAATAATCAAAAAAATAAATCCCACACACAAACAGACACACACGGTCTTACTTCTGCTCCAGTAAGGTGATGAAAGGGGTCCGGCTGAGGGGCCGCAGCTGCACTGCATCTGAAAACACATGACGTGTGTGTGTTTGTTTTTTTACATTATGTTCATCATCGCAGCGAACTAAGAAAATAAAAAACTAATAAAAAAGCTTTCAATTAGACATCATGTGATGGCAAATCAGCCATCACAACAAAGCACAGATGTGCTGAAACTGACTGCAGCAGCATCTGCTCCCAGTATCACTTACATGATTAAATCATCCTCACACGTATTAATTCAATGACGAATCTGAACTCAGAACAAAGACGATCTCCAGACTGTATATTGCATCAATATCCATCTAATTGTTGCTTCAAAATCACATTTACTGAACTCAACAGCTGATGGGATTAGAAGTCAGAGTCTTTTTGCAGCACAATAAAAGTGTCAAAGCACACTTTTCCCCCGTGGAAGCTGTTTAGTATTTTCTATATTTTGCTGCCAATTTCATCCCATAAACACACATGCATGCACGCACACACACACACCATCCACCCACAATTACAATGACCTTCTCAGGCAATTCGAAGCAGCAGAGACGCCCACCATCTTCCCTGGAAGGCTGAAAACTCATCTCCTCTGGAAGTGCTTCACATAACCCTTTTCCCCCCACTGAATGATGTCTCCTCTCCTATAAGCCCACTTCCACGAGCTGTAATATCCTCTTATCTTGGAGCAGCAACAACAAAAAAAGCAACAGCTTGTCACTCCTCTTTGCACTCATTTTATTTCCTTCTCTCGTGCAGCTCCACATTCAGACATGATCACTGTAAGGTCAGAGGGACTTTATCAGGAAGCCAGGAATGCTGAGCTAAAGCTTTTCTCTTGGACATAAACAGATGATGAATTAAAACACAAGAATAGAATTTAAAAAAAAAAAAAAAAAAAATCCAGCCACGCTCCAATACGAGTAAAAGAAAACAAACAAACATGTTTTCGGTAAAACGGCTCTTTTGTGAATCACTCCCTACAATTTTTTAGAGGCTGTTTGGTCATTTAGCTGCAAATGAACCCTCATTCTGCTGAATAAGAGCCTGCATGAACATGGAAATGTAAGACTAAGTGCAGCATCAGTCTAATGAACGACAAAAAAAAAAAAAAAAAGGTTAAAATCGTCACGCCAGTCAAGCACAGAAGGTCGACAGAAGTGATTTTTTAAAAAGTAGACTTTCCTGTGTAATTTAACTAATCAACGACAGGAACTCGCTCCCCTACAATCATCTGGTTTACAAAGAGTGGGCTGATTAAAGCCCCCCCCGCCCCCCCATTAGTGCAATAATAATTGAATTGGTCATGTTACCTTGATTTGAGCAGGAGTGGAAAAGGCTTCGTTAGCTGAATAACAATGATCTGCCTGTCTGTCAGCACGGCTGAGGACTGGATGGGCCGAACCTTAAACCCTCTATCTCATCTCACCCCACCACAGCCCACCCCCAGTCCTCCCCTCTCCAGTATCACCCCCCTCCATCATCCTCCCATCCCAGATTTAGAGGGACTAGGTCAGAACTAAACCATCGTGTCCTGCTACCTTCAGAGGGAAAACATCCCCAAAACTGGTTTCCTGCTGCCGCCGAGATTAAAAAGAGCATCAACAGAAAATTAACAAACTCTTCTGATAATTGATCAGCAGCTCAGAATGATATCAGTTCAACGTGAATCGATTGTTGCATCAACATGTTTTATGGGTTTGAAATGTTGAACAACAGGGTCAAATTTATCTTCAATTCTGCAAATTCTCTTTTCTTTATTCATTGAAACTGAAATATCTTCAGTTTAACAACCTCAGATGCAAAAAAAAAAAACTTTAATAGAGACATCAAAATCAGAAATTGTTTGGTCTTGCTTGAAAAAAAAAAACAAATCCGGTGCATTAATAATCTCGATTAACGCCCAAAACATTTCAAACTCTATTTGTCATCGAAGTTATTAATAAAAGTTTCAGCTGAAGTATTCGTTCCTAGATGGGACGCTGACAGAAAGTCATTTTTGTGAAGAGTGGATGTCGACGGCTGTCATCTTCTGAAACGAAAAGGGTAACAGGGGAATAAACGTCAATGACCGTCATTACATGTAAGGGTGTGAAGGGTTGGAGCTGAAAAAGACTTTTTTAAAAAAGAAAACTAGCTGGAAACAGGTGAAGTTATTTCTCCTCCACATCAGGCCCGCAGCGTTTTACAGAGAGCCGAAGAGGTGGGGGGGGGGGGGGGGGGGGGGGGGGGGGGGCAGATATGATTGAGTGGAGTGAAGGTGACTGGAGCTTTTTTTCCCCTTCTGCCAAATCAAACAGGCGATGAACTCAACACCAGAGCTGCACTTTACTCCACTCCAGCTGCTTTCCACTCGACGAGGGGGCGACTTTGTCCAAGGTCAACAGGCTGTTCGATACTCAGCTCGGGAGGCAGCAGTGGGGAAACGTTTCTGCTGTCCTGCTGACTGTCCCTCAATTACCTGAGCCTCAGGTATTCGTGTCACCTCGAGGACCTCGGCGAGACCGAGGATGAATTCCTGCAGAGACAGAACTAGCCGACAGCCATGCTGCTTTTTTTTTTTATAAATCCACAGATTTAGATGAAGCCTAATTAAATATTTTCAACTTTTACATTTAAGTTTATGCAGGAAAAAAAAAACAAAACCCCAGACTAATTATAATAGTGCATTTAACGATGCGTTAAATCTCTTTGGGGGAGACAGGTTTTTTCTCAAAGCTCCAAACTAACTAATTTTTTTTTTTTTTTTTTTTTTAGATTATTTCGGATTTCAATAAATTATTTTATATTCCAAAGAGACTTCGTTTTTATAAACCAATCTGAAATCCAAAAGTTAAGAAATACTGCAGATAAAAGTTGTAATTAAATGTCAAACGCAGCCGTCTGAATAAGCAGGATGAATATAAGTTTGAACTAAAACTGTGAGGAAACTTATATTTCACGTTATACACCTGCTTCTGTTTGAATGAAACTGAAATGAATAATTCAAGAATTTCTGAAATGTGTCCTCCTACTTTTCAAGCTGAGTTAATTTAGTGATTAGGATAAATTAGGCTCATCACATTATACACAAACCCTGGACGAGTTATTTGAGCCTGAGTCGGGATTATTCTTCATGATAATCTAAATTAATCTGCAGCCGCTGGTTTATCTTTATATTGGCTGCACAATCTACTGCTCCGCTAGAAAGCAAGTCCTATCTCTCTCTCTCTCTCTCTTTTTTTTTTTTTGGGGCGGGGGGGGGTCTAAAGGTGTGAGTCTGAAAGTTTTTCTGGTTTACAAGTTAATTCTGCAGTTTACTCAAACTCACTGTGCGTGTTTATGTTGTGTTGCTGTGTTTGTTTGTGGATTAGCAGTGACTTGGTTTCCTCTGCAGCAGAAAAGGAGACAGAGAAACAAAAAGCTTCTGGCGGGAATCCGTTCTGGTTTATGATACACGTGAATCCCTCCACACTCCCAACCTGCACACACACAGCACACACAGCACACACAGCTCACACGGACACACAACGCACACATGCACACTTATCGTCCCTCAGATGTGATAGGTGACACCGGAGGCTTTTAATTCCAATGTAAATACAAATACTCTTCCAGACAGCTATCAATTATGCATGCTGCTAATTGAGTTGAACGTTGTGCTTTTAGCAGCACAGGGACCCCGGGTCACAACCAAACACACACACACACACACACACACACACACACACTCATGAGGAGCAGCCTTATTGATATCCTTCATTCCCTTCCTTATAATGTTAACCTTAATAGACCGCAGCAGTGAGTTTGTACGCTTCAGCCCATTTACTTTACATTAAGAACATTTTACATTAGTGATGATGCTGTATAGAGCTCCTGTGCTGTAAGGGCCCATTAGTTTCCATTTATTTCCATATGGTATGATAACTAGTCGGCTCACTGTTGAAAGTTTCACGAGTTGTTTAAGTTAATGTGTAGTGCACTTCTGTTTGGCTCAGTTATGTGACTGTGTTGCAGTAACAATGTGAATATTGTCTTTAAATGACATTATCATGATGGGATGGCGGGATTTTGAGACAATTATTTAGATTTGGTGATGACTGATTCCCTCAACTCACACTCTTCAAAACCACAGCGGAAAATACCAACATGGCCTTTTAATCGTCATCCAACGAAGCTTAGAAACCATAAAGAGACAGAAACATTTACAATCTGATATTCAGCAGATTATTCAGACAACATGGCCGCACACGGAGCTGCACAACTTCTAACACGTGATCTGAGCGCAGCCTTGTGGGAAATCAGATGGCGGGAAAGCTGACCGAAATCTGCATCACGCCAAAAAACCCATCCGATTGTCTGCAGACGGGAGCCAGATCACTGACGGTCCAGGTGATCAATCTGGGCACAGTGACCTCCATTACACCGCACATCAACCGACAACCAGTCCGCCAGAAATTCAGCCCAGTTCTGAAATTACTCAAAGACGAGTGATACGGGGAACCCAGGCAGCATGTGCCGGCTTCAAGACTCAATTAACACGAACAAAAATGGAAAACTCCTGATTTTGGTCTCGTTATGAGCAGCAGATAAAAGTCACATTTACATGAAATAAATCCACATTGAAGCACAAATCAGTAGATGAAACAGACAAGATGTTAATAAGTGAGGAGCAGAACAGCTGCTGTGCTGTATGCTAAGCTAACCAGCTGCTAATGTATGGTGTCATACAGACTGAATGTCAGCGGGGTCAAACTGATGCTGATACTGATGCCAAACTTTAAAGAGGCTAAAACTCACGTCCCACCTTTAATATAAGACACAAACGCGCTGTGACTTGTTGCTTTTGTATTGATTTTGTACATTTGGATTAAACTTCAACCACTCAGTTTCCTTCATTCTGGCTAAAGATGCAGATTAGCCAGAATGAAGGAAATCACAAACATTTAACAGTCTGGCTGCGACAATTTAATATTTTCCTTGTTGATTAATTCTCCCAATTATTTTCTTCATTCATCAGTTTGTTGTTTTGTTTGTAAAATGGCCGTTAAAACTGTGAAAAACGAACATTGCAACATTTTCATGTTTGTTTTGTATCATTACCAACAATCTGAAGCCCAAAAAGATTGAGTTCATCAAATTTAACAAGATTAATTAAATTTGAGCAGCTGCAGCCATCGAACATTTGGCACCGACTGAGACTCATCATTTCATCTTGATTTTATATCATGTTTATCATTTTCAGGTGAGCCCCTCGGCTCCTTCGTCTGTGATGTTCCTTCTGGAGCTTTTGACCGCATCGCACTGTCTTCATCAGCGGATGAACTTCTGCTCAGTTGTGTAACGAGTTCCAGCTCGACAGGAGCAGGAAACACAACGGACAAACAATCTACTTCCATGAAAACGCTGTCAATTGGTGATGAAGTCCATGCGATGCGGATGAAAGCTCCGGGACGTGTGTGCTCTCTCGAGCGTGAACTCATACATAAAATTGGTCTTCTGGAAGACAGGAGTACAAGTTGTTACACACACACAACCCCCCCCCCCAAAAAAAAAAATAAAATAAAATACAAAAACACACATCCACGACAACAAAGCAGGAGGCCTCACACGGAGTATAAAATCTGACGGTTTGGAAATTGAGCCTTTGGACTGATGGAGCCGCCCAGACAGCATCCACAACCGGATGACAGAGAGAGAGATTTAAAGATATATTCTGTGAATACTGAGGCGAGTGGCTGTCGGGGGAATATTACTGTAAAGATGTAATATAAACACAGCGTTGTAAAGGGAAAACTCCCTCCTCTGCATTATTTACTTCTTCACTGCCTCTGTGCCAGATATTAGACGGGGCCGACGCAGACAGAGGCAGAGCAGGACAACAAAAAAAAAAACAAAACAAAACAACAAACAAATATAATGAAGGACTTTTGCCTGAGTATAATAAGACTTCATGTCTCTGAGGGCCAATTTAGGCAGCAGCACAGAAATGGGCCCCCAGACGGGAATTTACTTTCCACACAGATTGTCATCCTCCCCTCCTTCAGCAGGCAGCATTATCTCCTCTGTGTGGACTGTGTGTGAGCATGGGGGGGGGGAGAGAGTTGTTGGGGATGGAGGGGGGTTAAGTCTGGATTTGGTTTTCGCTAAAAGGACTGTTTGTTTTACTGACAACCCCAGAGTTTAATCTGGTGCTTAGCTGCCTGCTCAATCTCTCCTCTCCTTCATCTCCTTGCATCCTCTCATCAGCCCCCCCAACAAGACCCCCCCCCCCCCTCTGTCTCTTCTTCATCTCTTTCTCACTCACTCAATCGTATCATCCTCTCAAAGCGAGTTCATCCGTCCCATCCTTCTTCACTTGTCATCTTCTTATTTCTCACTCTTTTATTTAATTTTTTTTTTTTTTTTTTCGGGGGGGGGGGGGGCAATGCCTGAAGCGCTTGTATGCAATTTACATTAAACTGGATCCATCAACTTGTCTGTTAGCCGTAAAATTATGCGACATTACATCATACATTACAGTGTGTGTGTGTGTGTGTGTGTGTGTGTGTGTGCGTGTGAGGCGGGAGGACAATAGTAAGAGTGTATGTTAAACAGGATGATGGAATCGCAGCAGATGAGGGTCATGCTGCAGGTCTTAAGGGTCAAATCCTGTTAGAAGTAAGAGGGATGAAGGCTTTAGCGAGTCGCTGTCTTTTTCGCTGCTGCAATATTCACTGATAGGTTGCAAGAGCAGCTCCGAGCGTGTGACAGACATTCGGAAACAGTGTGGAATCATTTGATCTGCTTCAATTCAGTTAAACATAAGAAAAAAAAAAGAAAGAAGGAGAATAAAAGAAATGGAGGTAGAGGAGCGGGGAAAATGACAAATCAAATCTGATTTATTTCTATAGCGCCAATTCATAACAAAGTTAGATCAGAGCACTTTACACACAGAACAGGTCCACACCAAACTCTACGCCCCAAAGTCTACGGCAAGGACAGGAGAGGAACATGGAGCAGAGACGATTCAGCAGCTGGAGGACGGGGACAGGAAGAGAGAGACAAGAAGAGAGGGCTGGAAGAGGGAGGACAGGAAGAGAGAGAGAGACAGGAAGAGGGAGAGGACAGGAAGGGAGAGAGACAG
Source organism: Remorina albescens (assembly GCA_034769265.1). NCBI lineage: Eukaryota > Metazoa > Chordata > Actinopteri > Carangiformes > Echeneidae > Remorina > Remorina albescens. The sequence goes on along the minus strand of CM068478.1, from coordinate 3,320,171 downwards.
GAAGAGGGAGGACAGGAAGGGAGAGAGACAATAAGAGAGGGCAGGAAGAGGGAGGACAGGAAGAGAGAGAGAGACAGGAAGAGGGAGAGGACAGGAAGAGAGAGAGGACAGGAAGAGGGAGGACAGGAAGGGAGAGAGACAATAAGAGAGGGCAGGAAGAGGGAGGACAGGAAGAGAGAGAGAGACAATAAGAGAGGACAGGAAGAAAGGACAGGAAGAGAGGACAGGAAAAGAGAGAGAGACAGGAAGACGGAGAGGACAGGAAGAGAGAGAGAGACAAGAAGAGAGGACAGGAAGAGAGAGGACAGGAAGAGAGGACAGGAAGCGGGAGGACAGGAAGAGAGGACAGGAAGAGGGAGGTGAAGAAGAGAGGACAGGAAGAAAGACAGGAAAGGAGAGGAAAATGGAGCAGAGACGATTCAGCAGCTGGAGGACGGGGACAGGAAGAGAGAGAGAGAAGAAGAGGGAGAGGACAGGAAGAGGGAGAGATAAAAGAATAAGCAGCAGAAAACAGAGCTGGTTATTAAACTGATATTTTTATGAATTGTTTCATCATTTGATATTTGAGGAGTAAAATGTTTCAGGGTGTGAAGAAATTGAGCTGAGAGATAAAGTTAAGACGTTAAGACAGAATCAGGACCGACGTTGAACTTTGACCCACACTGGAGGAAAAAGTGAAACAGTTTCGGCGTCTTGAGCATCATTTTATTCATTTCTGCCCTTCTGGACTAAAATTGAGATTTGCAGGTTTATGAAAAGTTTGAGGTTGGCAGATCAATGGATGTATAACTGCTTTAAAACACAATCAAAACAAAGCACTTATTAAAATAAACTAACCGACCATAATCACGAGCTGAGACGGTCCAGCTGTCTGCAGACTTCAGCTGGAATCACTTCGGTCTCTCGCAGTTGTTGGAATCTCCCCGTCAGGAGGGACCGGGGAGCTCGGTGTCATTCTGAAGGACGCTCCACAACATATGGTGGAAATTAACGGACAACCTGCTCGACCATCTGAAACACAAATGGCTCGTAAACCGACGACACGATGATGTTGTGTCATCATTTTAATAAGGCCTGTTCTCCAAATGACTCATTCACAACAAATAATAATCAAAGACTAAGTAGTTCAGCTGTGTGACAGCTCTGTGGATCACAGTTCATCTGACCGGACGCTGATTTGTTTGGCTGTACGTTTGGACTAAAAGGGAAAAAACTAAGATTATATAGAGTGTGTTAATGTCAGGACTTTGTGAGAACAACGAATAAACAGCTGGGATAAGTGAGTAATAATTACAAAGCGGTAGAATTGATGAAAAGAAACCATTAATATTATAACTTCAACCTTATCGCCAAAATCCAATTCAACCGCACTTGTTCTTCATTTCATTTGGCTCATTTCAGCATCGTTCATAGCATCTGAAATGAAAGGAGCTTTTTACAAACGTTTGCGTGCGTCACGCACTTGATTTATTGTTTTGTTTTTATTTTTAATGGCGTGTCAAAAAGCAATTCTCACACAGAAAGAGCCTGTTTTTTGGGGGTTTTTTTACGGCTGGATTAGAGAGATGGTAATGAGTGAAAGGATTCTCAACCGTGAAAAAGCTTTGTCTGCAGCAATAAAAAGCACCACAGTACAGTAGATACTGTACTTGGCGGGGAAATGAACGCGGCTGTGACAGTCGTGATCCAAGACAGACAGATTTATACCAAAGAGAACTCTCCATGTTCCTTCATGCCATCTGAATTGTTACTGATGTATCTCACTGGGGAAAACCAAAAAAATGGCGAGGAGACGGCAGCGCTCCCCCCGTGGAGGTAAAGCAATATTTTATCATGAAAGAACAAAATAAAACGCAATAAAATGGATCTTAAGCGCATTGAGTAGGATTGTGTGTCCATGGGAGAAAGACGCTGACTCTGTGTGTGTGTTGGGTTACACAATGAAAGCAGGCAAATGTCCTGGCACTTAAAAGCAGAAGGTTATTGGACCAATCATCTTCCTCACTACTTTTTACCCCCCCCCCCCCCCCCGCCCCCCACACCACACACTCTCTGGTCTCTCAGCCTCCGGGGAGGTGTGGTTTCTGAAAGGTTTCTGTGTCCTTAATCCCTCCATCTCTTTGTGTTCAGGCAAAAAATATATCCGCATGAAACTCAAGAGGCCGACGGGGGCCAAGTGGAGCGAGGAGAGCTGCTGCTGAAAAACGTGGAAACATTTTAAAAAAGAAACTAGGTTGGCTTCTTTTTTTTTAAAAAAGGAAAAATAGAGAGAAAAGCATCATACTAGAAGTTACTGGTTTTAAAAATGGAGAAATTCACGTTCAGCAAAAACAGGAATGGCTTGACTTCTCTCATTTTAATAACCAGGAATTATCCCAATTAAGAAGGTTTAATCAGAGGTTTCACTTACCAGCAGTACAAAATCAGGACTTTATTGTTATATCATCACAGACGGACGAAGTACATACACCAAAATTAGCTGGTTGGGGTTATCTGGAAAGAAATGCGGCACCTAAATTAAAAAAAAATGATATTTTGAAAAAGAGTTGAAAATCATGTTTGCATTTTTTAAATTCATTTAATAGACAGAATTAGAACAGATGGAGGTGAAGATCGGATCGATGTGATGCTCACCTTCCATATATTTAAATCACCAATAGGCTGAGTGAGCAGCAGGCACAGTGAAGGCCACCCAACTGAATCAGCTTCAATATCCTAACAATCCAAAAACATAAAAAGCACAAAGTTCAAAAAGAAAAAGCCTCAAAGAAAACCATTTATAGTAAAATCATCATCGATAAACTGGTGAAAGGAACATGGTCAGTTTAGAGTTATGGAGGAGTTGAAATTGATGAAAATTATTTGAAATAGTTAACTTAGACATTTCAATAACAAGCAGCATCCTGCAGACAGAAATAACAGATCAACGTTTGAAACACCTGCACTCCTTAAAATAAATGAAATAGCTGAAATGGGTTGACTAGCTAAAAGTAATAAATAGTTGAACGCTTAACATACTTTTAGCTTGTTGAAACAGTTAAAAATGGATAAATGGTCCAAATAATTCAGTTAAATAGTTGTAATGAGTAATGGATAAACAATCAGCAGAATAAAAATGTAAAGAGCTGAAAATATCAGTTAATAGTTAATTTCCTGACGGACGGTTAGCTTTGCTGGCTCAAACTTGAGCTCGAGTTGAAATGATTATCTGGGATACTTTTCAGAAATGGCAGATCAATGTCTGAAATATTTAAGGTTTTATGATGAACAGCTGATAATAATAAGAGATATTTTTGTAATGAGTTGAAACTCATAAAGATAAAAGTCCAGCTACTTCAACACTGATGGTTCCAATCTATGACCTCACTTACTGCTGGGGTCAAAGGTCACATGGTACTGTTGGGGGAGTCGCCGGTCTTCACATCCATCCGACACCAGCACATGAATAAATCTGAAAAAGGAAGGTGAGCCGCACAAATACTTGCTCCCAAAATATTCCCGATTCAACACTGATGATCGGCGTTGGAGGCGTGTGCTGCTGAAAACGGTGCATTATTAAATTCATAAACAAAACATTCCTCCATGCGGCAAACGGTCAACAACAGTCTTTGTTGACATTTGAATGGAAATGATAAACCAGAAAAATAAATGAAATGCCCGGGGATTCATGTCGTTACTAAGCCCTGTGCATTGTTGAAAAACTGAAAAAATAAAAAATAAAAAATAAAAGAGAAGTCACATTAGCTTTTTCTTTTTTTACATCATCATGTCTTTATTTGTGTGTAAACAAACTCTGAAAAGAGCATCAGCCAGGGTCTTGATCATTGGCATGAACATGGTTGATTTTTTTTTGCAGTCATGGATAAAACATGATCACCGCTGTAAAAATAAAAAAAGGTGGGGCCCTTTAAAACGAGTCACGTCATCTTAATTCTGCCCTAAAATCTTACTTTTCTGTGTTTTCTACAGTTTAATATAACTTAAAACTGGAAGATTATTATGACAGGGAAAAAAAAATGCCCTTGGATCCGTCTTCAAAAAAAAAGGGAAATAATCTCAAACGTTTTGAAAAATAATAATTTAAGACAGAATAAAAATAACAACCTTCAAAGCGGCCCTTTTTTTTTTTTTTGCAGCATTCATAATAAATAACATGACACTTCCATATGAACTGTCTGCGACCTCAGTACAGTCTAGCAAGGTAAATTCATCTCCTCTTTCTTGGTGTATACAGTGTTTCTTACTACTGTTTAAGGTGCTGGGTGTGTGTGTGTGTGTGTGTGTGTGTTTGTGCGTGAGAGAAATGGAAATGTCATCGCTTGGGAATGTGTTTTGATTGTAATGTTTTGTTGGTTGGGGTGTGTGTGTGTGTGGATGTGCTTTTGTTTGTGGTTAAGATTTGGACACGACCGGGTGTCCAGAGGCTTATTAGGTTAGTAGTTCCTCAACTCATTAAATATGTAACAGGTGAAGAGCTGCAAAAATAACCTCCTTAAAAATAAAGAAAACATCCGCAGTGACCACAGCAGTAGTGGTAAGCTCCGAGTGCAACGTAATTAGCTTAGTCACCTCCAATGTACATAAACAATTATATTTACAATCAAACAAAAATACATAATAACAAAAGAAATGCCACCACATTCAGAAGCACAGACGACTCATTATGAGACTTACAGAGTCAGAATGGAACATGTAGTGTGAGTTGTGTTTGTGTTACTGACCTATTCTGACTGACGCTCAGGATCAGCCTCCATCTGCATGGACAACAGACACATTTCCACCATTAATGGTCCCAGATGTGTCAAAATGTTGATCAATATTGCCTGTCCCTGCCAACAAAAGGCTTTAACTCAGAGTTTGATGTGGTTATATGGACATCACAATATTTTAAGACTGCTGCAAAAGCTTTAAGTCACAGATTTGTACTTTGTGTTCTTGTTTTCACATATTCAAACTCTGCCAGCCACTAAATTCTGCTCTTAGAGAGCTAAATCTCAGAAACACCTGATACTCACAGGGGATTGTGGGAACGAGAAGACAGATACTGAGCTCTTTGCGTTTCATTTCATATTTAGGTCTCTTTCAGAAAGCCGAGCAGAATAAAATGAACTCGGGTCAAACCATCGAGCAGTTTGTAATAAAGGAAAGTCTTTTCCTGGATTTCAGCAGAGAAGCCTTTTCACTTGTTGGTGTTTCTGATGCGTCAAACTGAAGATTAAAAAAGATCAATAAATAAGATATGACGTCAAAATTGAAAGGAAAAAAAAAGTGGCTATAACGCAGAAGTGTAAATTCGGTAAACACTCTTGCAGGAGCCGAACAAAATAACACAATTTTCTCCACAAAGTGGCACGTATGTCACTTTTCCCCCAGCTTTGGTGAAAATGCGTTCGCCGGTCTTTGAAGAAGGAGGCTGGGACGTCTTTGACGAACTGCTTTCTGAGCCGTTGCGGCTCTGAAAGAGTATCCTCCTTTTATTGTATTCATTAATCTGGCTGTGCGTGTGTGTGTGTATATGTGTGTGTTTGGGATCCTTCTACCACACCTCCTTTTAAGGCTTTCAAGCTGCTTTGGATCAAAGTCAGTCCCAGGGGATAATTCAGGATAAACACCAAGTTCAGACACATCATAGCCTACCTTCACATGCTGCTGAATGTAATTTTTCAGACACATTTCAGCACCTCCTGCATCTTTCCATTCAAAAAAGGAGGCTGATGTCCCTCCAGTCACTCTAGTTTTCCTCTACTGGCATCTTTTTGTTGTTGTTTTTTTTAAAGCTTAATCTGACTTCATCGCCGCTTTCACAAAATAATTTGTCTCTCTGTAAAAAAAAAAAAAAAAAGTTAAATGCTGGAATACTAAGAAATCAAATTAGGACTGATGTGGGACAGTCCCTCCATCCCCCTGACCAAAAAAAAAAAAAAAGTCATTTCACATCTTAGACTCAACTTTCAGCCGTCGTCTCCGAGGATGTACAACAGATGTGTCACAGACTAAAGCTGAAATATAGAAACATCAGCGAAGAGGGAGAGACGAGAAGAGAAAGTGTTAAAAATGTTAAAATGAACCCCACACTGGCCATGAGATTAATAGATTAACGGTACATTAGGCTATACGCGTCATCACTCGTCACATTTATCTTTAGATATACAGCAGTCGCAGCCGCCACCATCCAGTTTTAGAAACACATTTGACTAAAAGGTAGAGAACAGGAGGAGAATGTTTTCTTTGTGGATTTAAATAAATATTCTGGGTTTTTTTTGTGGGTTTTTCTTTTTTCTTTTTTTTTTTTCCCCCCCTCCCCACAAGCCATCTTTCCTCCTGCCTGGTGGGTTGAGATGAAGAGTGCCGCAAAGTCGAGGTTGGCTCTATGTGAAGTTCTGGAGGGGCTGGCTGACCCTCATGCAGGCCCAGTAGAAGGCCCGAGCCAGGGTGACGAGAACCAGGAGCAGCAGCACGGCCCACGAGGCGTAGATCCCCTGGTAGGTCTGAGCCTTCGCCCACGTCCCAGCCTGAAGAGACGCGGCGACACAAACAGGCAAGTTTTTAGAAATTCAGACGATGCTCGTGAAGCCTTTCAAGGAAATAGCGAGCACATTCTGAGTGCATCACAGTGATAACAATCCAGCTCAAGTCTAGCCAGGCCAAACACAAGTAACCAGAGGGCTAAAGCTATAATTATGTTTGAAAATGTTTTCTGCATCGACTATACGACCCATTTTTGGTGTTTTAAACTGCAAAAATTCAAGCCAAGTATCCAGTGATTTCCCCAGAGCGAAGAGGAACAAGCACAGATACCGAATAACATTAAAACAAATAGTTATTTCTACTGTTGGATTATATATATAAACCAACTGAGGGCATGTAAAGTCAAGGTGATGATATGAAATGTTTCTTCTCAATTCAAAATAATGTAAGACAATAAACTGCAGCAAATTCCAACAAGTGAGAAGCTGAATTATTTTGTACATTAAAACAGATTTAAATAATTATTCAATTAGCAAAATTGTTCCAAGTTGATTTTCATTTGATGGACTCATTGTTGCCGACTTAAATCCAGCAGGAATTCACTTGATAAAAGCAACACAAAGACAGGAAAAAGATGAGTACAGTTTGTGTATCCATAGTGAGCCACTGATCCAACGCAATGACACCGACTTGTGTGGCTTTGAACGCACAATTTTTCATGGAGGAGCTCATTTTGAACACTGAAGAATGGAGAGAGAGAATTGTTTTCCCATCAAGTATTCAGTGTGCAGCTGCTAAGAAGAAAATTATTTAATGAAGATGTCAAAAATGACTTTGAGAAGACCTAAAGGGATTTTCTGAGAATATGGAAATAGGAATTCAAACCTTTTCTAAAGTCACAGCATGAAAGCAAAGCTAACATGGATACAACACAAAAGAATGATGATTTAAAAATCAATTCTTCCAACATTTTGTTGTGCTGCTCTCAAACTTCCCTGAAATAGATAATATTTTTTCTGTCTTGCTGTTTTCACTCTATATGATTATACAGACTCAGCTTTGGGCTTTAGGAGATAATGAAAACGTTTATGTGAGAGTCCGTGTTGATATTACTTCACATCAGTTGACAGCAGCGCATTCACGCTGAAGTTCACTGAAGTTCACTTCAGACCATTTTGACCACTTTCAGACCGTTTGGCTCGGTGGCACAGGGAAGGTGGAAAAGTGTGGCGGTAAAAGGATGTGCATGGGCAGCAACAACACTCAGGAGAGCCTCTGACATTCAGGATGACTGATTGGCGAATGAGCTGAGAAAACATTGCCCACATCCTTAAACCTGCAGCCCGGATGACCGACACCAGGCAGGACAGGTCCTTGGATTTAAAGATCTCCACTTACATGAGAAAAGAAGAAAAAGTAAAGCTCTACTCTAAATTAAATCTTTCATTCGTTTGCCCTTGTAGAGTTGTTTCTTCTCAAGGCCCCTCTGTGTTTCTGCTTCTTCTAAAGGTTAAAACGTTCAAATTATTTAGTTGTTGGCTTCATATTCAATCATATCCACTTACTTCTCCCTCTTTGTGATTATAGGGATTATTTCTATTTCTAAAATGTATTTACTTTCAATTTTAATTTCACTTTTCATATGAAGCTGCAGCTGGTTAATTCATTGCTTTAGTTTTAAGTATCCTGTATAGGTATTTGTCCTTTTCTAAAACGATGTCCAATGGACAGTGCCTAAGATAATACATTGTGGTTTGAGCTCTCATTTGACTTTGAACGTTTACAAATTAACTACCTGAACCTTTGAAGTTATTCATATTTTTCTCAGTTCCAACAAATTGATTTAATGAAATAACCTTCATTTAAAAGTCATTGCTTATTTATTTAGAATCCAGCCAGGAGATGAAGCTTCATCTGTTAATTCTCTTGATCCTGTTAACACCTATAAGGATTTAACTGTCAAAACACCTGCTGTTGGATTGCACTTATAATTAAAAATGCCTTTTTAAGTCATGTTGCAGTCTTGTGCCGCCACACCATTATCATGCTACACTGTCAACACAGCATATTTACTGTCAGCACGTAGCTGGCAGGCAGGTATGACTCGCGTATTGAGTTTGTTGCTGCCGATTTGCCGTTCTGTGCTCATCTTGCACCCTCTGCTGTTCACGAGGCAGAATGGACCGACTATCCGGCCCTTACGATGAGTCCACGTGTATTTTTAGACTTCTGCTCTTTCACTCCCACTTGTCTGTGAAGCTGATCTACTGTTTAACTCTGCGACTATTTCACTGTTACACGGTTATTCTCCTCGTTTCACCAAAATCAACACCTGAAGCAGAAAACAGAAAATAGAAAATGCATTGTGAGCCCTGACAGCTTGTGTGTGGATCAAAGTCAAGAAGTGAAGGTCATTCTGTTCTGCTGTTCAACGTGCGCTGCAGCTGGTGTTGCTGCCTGAACGCATCTTATAGTTAAACCGCCATGTTTGTGCTAGATCTCCCTGACAAATCAAGGGCTGTTAGGCAGCGTCTGGGAAGCTGCTGCGAGCTGCACGTCCTCCATATTAATCAAGCGACAGCAGGAGGGCTTCTTCTTCCGACTACCTTCGTTTTTACTTTGAAAGGAAAATAAAAAGGTGATACGGGTTTCGAAAGGATGAGACTGCAGGATACCAGAGACCAGACAGGTTTCAGTGTCTTGAGTGTTAGTGTGGTGTCTGGTGGCGTCCACTCACCATCAGCCCAGCGGTGGAAATGCTAAAAAGCAAGCAGAGTAGAAAACACCACAAGCTCCGCCTCCGGGGATACCTCTGACCAATGGAGGAGCTTCAGGTCAGACAGAGAAGAGAAACAGAGACGTTAACTTAAGAAGAAAATAAGATCAAATATGTTGTCAAGCAGCTGAGATTCATGGAGCGTCAAGCGTACCAAACATATCAATGAACCAGCACAAACAATACAAGGGCCCTGAAAACCGACGCAGCTAAATGGAACTCAGCCGTCATTCATCACATTATTTACACCTCTGATTTTCATACTGTTGTGTCAAAATGTCTTCTGTGGAAAAAAAACCCATGAAATAATAAAAATGAGAGTTAAAAATTTAACCTCTCTCTTTTTTTTTTAGCACAATAAAAGGAGCATTAAGTAAATATTTCATTCACACACTTCTTGAAGGTGGGAACACTTAAGATAATGAATCAGTATAAAGAGAGAGAAGCTTTTTATGTAGAACAGAACTTTATGTCCATCACGATAGTCTGATTATAGTGGATCCCAAATTAAAGACGGAGTGTCTATGGTGACCTGAAAAAAAGACATCATGAATTACAATATTATTTTTTAATTACTCCAGGAACTTGATTTTGTTTATTTTGGAAGATGCATTTCTCTTTTCCTGCAGCCAAAACAGGTAAACTTGTCCCTGGAGCGCAGGGCTGTGATAACACATTAATGGATGATTATGATTTAAGCAGCACCTGTCCGTGTCCAGTCCAGGTTTTTGGGCCATTTTGGATGCAACAAACTGAATTCTCAAGACTAAACCTGTTCATAAAGATTGATGAGACACATCTGTGCATTGCAGTAATACACCAACATACTAGCACCCCTCATTTCAGCAGCCTGTGAAGCCTCACGCTTAGAATGAAAAAAAGAAAAAGAAAAAAGAAACTAGCTAGTTTCTTTGCACGAAAAATCCCTCAATCTGTCTCAAAAAAGAGCCTTAGGTGAAATTTTTTAATTTTTAATTCTAAAATGTTTTAATCTGCTATTTTGTGTGAGTCCATAATAAAAGTTTCATCAGAATTACCCACTGAACTTATAATATTAAACCATAATATTACAGATAGTCCATAATTAAAATAAATGTTATACCTCTGGAACTCTCTGCTTCCTCACATCCACAACTCTGACTCTCTCACCATCTTCAAGTCCAAACTCAAAACTCACCCGTTTAAGATTGCTCACTCACTTTAACTTCTATTACACTCTCCATTGTCTCTTTTATGTAAATTGATTGTATTTATTGTTGTCTTTATTCATTGTACAGTGTCCATGAGCGTCTTGAAAGGCACTTATAAATGAAACATACTATTATTATTATTATTATCATCATCATCAGAACCGACTCAGCATTAGATCTGGTTACACCAGCCAATTCCTTTACCTACAGTCCCATAAACTTTGCTCACCATGTTAAGAAGCTTGTGCAGCCAGTGATATAGGAATGTGCTTAGTAGCCAATCCAGAGGCACAAAAACACAAATGAACAAAAAGCCCACAGATCAGAGACCCCTTGAAGTCATGAGACATGTAAACAGGCCGAGTTTGGTGGTTTTGCTGCAGCTGATGTTTGAGGCAAAGTCACCTAAACAGAGGGCCACAGGTTTGATTCACAAGGACAGTCTCCTGTCCTTGAGAAAGTCCTCAAAGCCGTTACCCGCTCACGGTTCATGAGGTTCTTCTAAATAAAAGCTTCAGTTTACGACGTAAATCAACAACAAAACCGTACAATGGGAATGAGCTGGTGCAATGAGCATGTACAAATTGCTCATAGCTACTTACACTTTCCTGCAGTGTGGGCACCTGGCCAGCGTCCGGTCTGTGAACTCTGTCCACTGAAATCACAGAGACAAAAAGAGCTTCAGACAAATGTTTTTCAAATTCTCAGTTATAGTGAATTTTGCTGACATTTCCACCTGCTTCATCAATCCGGAAAAAAAAAAAAAAAAAAAAACAGGACTGTCTGTCAAAAGGTGATTACAAGTTGTCCTTGATGTCGCTGGCAATAGAAATAAATGAAGATAGATAAGGCAAATATGGCTGTGCAGGAATTGGAAAATAGGAAATATGTACGGGGGTCGGAGCGTGAAGTCCTTCACTGCTGGTTTATAATGTGTTAAAGGCAGATGAATTAATATTTTTTTCAATGTGTTTGTCCTGGTCAGAAGGTAATTATATTGACTGGAGGAGTTATGGTGTGGGTGTGAAGGGTATGACAAGCTGTTTGCATCCAACTGGCCGGATGCAGAGAAACCTGCCTATTGCAGTAAAACAGCAAACCTTAGATTATGATATTGACGTCACTGTTTACCTGACATTCATGCCAATGGAATCAATTATTCAATTATTCATAAAGACTAAAATGTCAGAAGATGAGGAGGAAGTGAGATTCCAGTTGCTTATTTCTCTGTCTGATTCACAATATTCTATTTGCAGTTATTAAAAAAATGGAGAGGAGAAATAGCTTGAACAAACAAATATCTGGCATTTTTTCCTCGATAAAGGACCAAAATCATCGATTCGTCATCATGATGTTGACAGCTTTTCTTTGGAAACATGCTGTGATGGGACAGAATACATGTGCAGGCAACTTTAGGATAAATTCCCCTACAAATAGCCTTATTCAAATATGCCTGCGGTTGTGTGGATTATTGAGACATTTCAAGAAATTTAATACAACCGTCCCGGCTCCTGCGAACAGGTGCAGCGTGCCACATGAAAACAAGAGAAAAATAAAACTAAGAAAACAGCCTTCTCTCAGCGTGTAAGCATTTGATCCCTCCTTAATGCTGGGGTGGGATACATTTGTAAAACCTGCAGAGCAGATTACACTCCACATTCCGTATATTCCTCTCGTTCTGATAGCAACACTTTGTATGGGAAGCACACAGTACATTATCACTAAATCTGCAATTCGAAAATCACTGCAACGCCACCCGGGGCACAGATTTGTGTTTTCTTTCAGCAGCCGTGTCTTTAAGGAGGTAGTTGCGGTCCAGCTGAATGTTAAACACCCTGCTCCATCCATCTCACTTCCTTTCACAGCTCTATTCTTCCCTTTCTCAGGCTGACCCACCACTCTTCCTTTCACCATTTATCCGAACCATCTTTACTTGTTCCCCACATCGTTACAGAGCAGTAGGTTAAAATTTTACTGCCCCCCCCCTTCACACAGTGGCTAGCACTTAGCATCAGGGAGTTGATGGGGTTATTGATCTACACCAATAACTCAACTTTTACTTGGTCTGGTGAAAAACCATTTTGGCTTTTCAATAATTCACTTCACTTCTTCGGCTGTGCAGCAGTACATTTCACAACAGAAACCTTGCAGGCCAAATGAAACTGTCACAAGATATTTCAGCTACGGATGATAAAAGCCAAAAAAGCAAACGCCACTGCAGTTTTATTATTCAGCTAGTTTGCATGGTAATGTAAAAAAACTTTTACTGGATCTTGGCTCTTAGTGTGTGTGATTTTATTGGCTGTGTCTGCTCAGGTTTATATCATTCAAAGGGGGGGGGCGGTGGGGACTTGTGCCAGAGAGTTTGTAAACAGCTGCTGCACTGATGTTGGAGTTCTGAATGGCAGAGAGGCCATTACAGGTCATCAATTAAACCCTTTATGAATAAAACTCGCAGTACAAACACCGCAGTTCATAATTTTAGTCTTTGTTTGTTTTGCTTTCTTTTGTTTTAACAATGTATCTATGGAGGGAACCCAGTGACATTTGCACCACATCACATTTCAACATGATGGATGCACATTATTGGCAGGGCTTCATTTACTGCATAAAGACTATGAGAAGTAATGGAGGGCTCCAGAAGCCAAGACAAAGACCTTCGAGCACAGACTGTTATGTACACTATACTTGGAAGATTTATATTACATTTTGTTTTCGATCCCAACTGACATTTTCACCTTTAAGGGATTTCTGTTTAGTCATTTTGAGAAATTTATACAGCTTTTTGGCCAAGAGTGAAATGATGAAAATCAATACCACTCTCATATCTGTGCAATGTTTTTAATTGATCTTCTCGTTAAAATGTCAGACAATTCCTTTAGCTTTGAAATTAATGCAGTAAGACTGCAGATCCTTTGGGGTATTTCTTCTACAGCAGAGAATGAAAAAACTCATTTGATTAAGCAGAGGGAGTGTGTGTGTTACCAGAAAGGTGTTGCTGCAGTGTCCACAGGAGACGCGGGCCCCGGCTGGCTGGGGGTCAGGACTGGCTGGACCAGGATGAACTGGACCCAGATTAATTATCCTCTTGCTGTGAAGAGAGAGAGAGAGGCACACAAAGTGGTCATCAACACCACAAAATGTTTTTTGTCGTTTAGGCCTAACGTTTACTACCTGGTGGTTTGAGTAGGTGCCTCATTATGCCTGTGCAGAAGGGCTGACAAGTGAGTTTTGGGTATCCATCAGCAGCCAGTCCTCTCATTACCACCAACACCGCTTTTCTACAACCAACCTCCTGAGAAGTCTCCAGTAGCTCAGGATCACTGATTAGACAGCAGCACTGAGATGTGTCTCGCAGTCAGTCAGTCTGAATGCAAAACAGTGACACTGGAGGTAAAGTCTCTAGACCCATTTTATGCAGGAAAAGTTCCTCCACTAAGGATTATTCACAACTTTTGTGGGTGACTTGAACAGGCTCGCCAAACTGTGGTCAGCTGTAATGAACCCTGGAATATCAACAGTCATATGTGACACAAGCAGAATCCCACTACACAACTATAAGAGTAAAAGTTCTACCATCACAGCAATCTGTGACAATCCAAATGTCAAAGGAGATGATGGTAAAAGCGTAAAAGATTGAGTATCATTGTTAAAGACATCAGGGCATTTAGTGAAATTATTATTTTGCCTTCGATATCCATAAGCCTCGAGCCTAACCTGATGATCTACTCTGAAGCTGTCAGATGCATTATGGATTTGACATATTTTTAACAAGAGATTTTGTGATGCACAGTTTAACATGATACATATTTAGATAGAGGGAGAAAAAAAAAAGAGCGAAAGAAAGAAAAGAAAATGGATGGCTAAAAATGTTGCTCTTGCATATTTTATGCCTTGGGCATAAACAAGGAATCTTATCTTTCTGAGCAATTACATGAGGCTGCAGCAGCATGATGTTCAGATGAGCTGCCAAAGCGGTACATTTTCATTGACATCAGCCTTGTGTTTTAGACGATAAAAAATCCCAACACATTGGCATATCTTTGACCTGTGAAAAGTGCTTTATGGCTTTTTAATTAAACAAGATGACAAAACAAAACTTTTCCTTCCAAAAGTGTAAGCTGTCAACTGTCGGCAACCCTGTAATGTTTCCTTTATGCTCTGAAAAAAATCAAAACTGGCACTCAAGTGACATTTAGTGTAACGCGTGACACTTTCCCACTTTCCCACTTTCCCTGATTCTGCCCTCTCATATTGGTGCATCATATGAGTGAATTTGCTAACTGTGCATTTAGTTGGTAGCTTCTTTGCAGGAGTTCAGTATATACTGAATAAATTGTGATTTTTTTTTTTTTTCTAGTTGCAAAGTGCAGACTAAGTTAAATCTTTACATAACCCACATCCCAGACTAAATGTGGCCTAAAATACACTAAATATAAAATATACTGTATATTTTCCGCACTGAAACACCTCTCATAACATTGAGGACTGAAGTGAAACTCATGGCGCGGGGCTCCTCTAATGGGCCTGTTAAATCCTCATCCGGCTCACTGAACACTGCATGTAAACTGTGCTGGGAGCATAGCCTTAATTGAAGAACCACTGCTCCCATTGCACCTTGTTTCCTCTGCTTTACTTCTCTGTAACACAGATACACAACTTTCTTGCCGTCTCATAGTGATGCACTCACAAACACAAACACACACACACTTGCAAGCCATTTCTTACCAGTATGGCCGGGGACAGGCGATCCTCTGGGAAGTGACTTTGCAGATGAGCAGACAGTTGCAGGGGCAGCGGACGTACTTCTTCCCTGCTGGGGCGTTCTTAATGGGCTGCAGGAGGAGAGAAGACAGTAGAAAAATTAATTAGAATAGGAGCAGGTAACAGCCCAATTATTCTTGACAGACACTTTTTAACCTGAACTATGAGAGGGAGAGAGGTATTCTGACAGATAAAAAGTGGTTGTGCTGTAATTGTGAGAAAGGAGCCATGAGACACCATTACAGTAAACTAATACTAGAACAGCTGCTTGTTGCTCTACTTAAAATACATAATTACACACCTCTGGAGTAATTAATAGGCAAGGTAAGATTTTAACTAAAACATGCATCAGGCACTCACTCTGTGTAATCACAAAGAAGCATACTGTGAGGAAAGAGGGCAGCTCTAGGGCATCTACAGAGCAACAGGTCCGCCTAGCACTTAATATAAATATTAATAATGCTGAGAGAACTTGATATGAATAATGCAGCGGGAAATACAGACAAAGACTTAAAAAATATTTATGCCACAAACTTAAGGAACTGATCCAGGAACTTCAAAATACATGTCTACTTGTAGAACTATACTATTTAAATATTACTGTGCATTTTATGATTGTTGGAGCTGCCAACCTTTCATTATCCCACTAGGTCACATAAGACTGCAGTTCAGTTATTAAGGCAGTCGTTGGAGTTGTGCAAAAGAATGGAAATTTGAATCTGTGTTTTACAACTATATGAATCACACAGAACTTCCCCCAAGGCTTCAGAGAACATCCTGCTGTCTGTCCTGCTGATGGTTCCCTCCACTGCATCATCAAACTCTTATTTAAGAGATTAGATTGTGTGTTTTCTACTCCATTACCAATTTCACATGCAAAATGTAGTCTTAGGGGGGAAATAATGGTGAGAATTCAGTGACCATTTTGGTGAAAACTAACAGACTTCCCATCATTATAATTCAATGAATTGAAGGTTCCATGATGTTTAAACACAGTAGGTTAAATCACACAAAACAACATTTAAAACACAGTTTAATGGAACCAACTTTCTTTCAAAGAACATTCTGATAAGGATTAAATGGACCATTAGTGACCTCTCTGTGGGGTGTGGCAATTTTCCAAAGTAATGAGGACACTGAATTTGGAAAATTAATCTGATAATTTTTTATAATGTCATTCTCCTTTAATTAGAGTGCCAAACATCATGTCATTTTTCATGAACGCAAAAAACTCAGAGATGCAAAACCCGGGGGGAAAAAACTCATCTGGGTACATCTGTGTGCACAGATTCCTCTGGAAATAGAACTTACCGTAGCTTCATTGCAGACTCCACACTTAACCACATGCTGGTGGATCTTGCCCTCCACAGAGATCAGGCTCTGACACACCCTGCAGCTTATAACAGGGGCGCTGCCGCTCTCTGGGGAGGTGAGTGGGGAGTAAGGTGGAGGATCTTCCCCTAGGAGCACCGAGGGCTGAGTTGGGATGGGGAACGGAGGGGAATCTGAACAGGACAGGAGGAGACAAGGAAGCAAAATAACAATGAATACAACAACGGTTTGAGCAGCGACAAACGAAGGCTTGTTGAAGAAATAAAGTCACGAGAGTTGCCTCGATTCCCTTGACAAGTAACCTCTTGCATCACAACTAACTAGGTAATAACATTTTAAGAATGAGTGAAAGGAGCTTTAGGAGAAAAACACTCCAGGAATGCTGAGCAGGCCCAGTTTTAACAAACAACAGTCCAAGTGTTTGTCTGAGAGAGAAGGTGAGTAAAACTACATGGAGCAGACTTCTATCAGGAAATCTGATCCAACACAGCAGCACTGCCCGACATTAACGAGACATATCCGTCTGTTTGGAGCAGTTTGCTGGAGCAAAAACATAATTAGGAGCTTTATCTCTGTCCTCAGACACGGTCTCTCTGCGTGTGAGCTGCTATTGGCCGCAGCTGTATCTTCCAGCATCCATCAGCAGCCTCCTTAATGGCTTTCTTCTCTGTCAGTCAAATCAGGTGTTTCAGATGCTAGCTGGCTAGCTAAGCGATGCATTTACCTGACTTAGTTGCACCTCAGCTGTGCAAACATGTGTCATAGAAAAAGCTTGTGCTGATAAAATGTAAATAAAATATATGTTTTTTTATTTTTGTGGACGCTGATAATAATACTGAGCTGCAAACCAGAATATCTGTCGCTGCTAACTGGAGCTAGCTGTCGAGCTAACAAACCAGTTGCTATGTTGGCTAGCTAGTTAGCTACCGAGCATCCTCTACATCATTATTATTGCTGTTTTATTATTTTCTCATAAACAAACACCGGGGAGGGTAACATCATATCCAGCCACATGCCCAGTCAAAACAGTCCGGCTCCTTTGTGGCCGCAGCAGCTGAGTCGGCGGGCTAACGGCAGAATGCCCCGTCAGTAGGGGGGCTAATGTCGGCTAGGCTAACAGGCTGGAGCCGGGCGGAGGGGAGAGGGAGCTCCAGGGATACTCACCCGGCGATTTGTTGGGCAAACCGTAGGGCGGCGCGCCGGGAGACACCCCTCCGTTACCGCTGCCGAGGGCACCATCTCCCAGGTCCGACAGTAGCGGGGACCTCTCGCCGTCCGCCATAACCGAGAGCGAGGCGTGAGGAGGGGAGGGGCAGACGGCGGTGAAGCGTGAATGCAGACCGGCAACGGGGATTGTTGTGTCGGAAATGCGGGCGTCACGTGATCACACCACCGCCGCCGCTGCCGCGGTAACGCTGCTGCGGTAACGTTGCCGCGGTAACGCTGTTTATTGTCCACTGACAATAAGCCACAAATGTCTGGGAGGCAGCGTTGGACCACGACTACAGTTTGTCCAGAGCTGTAGAGACTGCAGCCTGGGTAAATAACATATTCTGCACTTTTTGGAAGCGGAGAGAAGTTAATGCCCCCCTTAACTGTCTGTGGATCCTGAACACATTGTGTAGTATAATATTGTAGAAACCTGCCTCTAATGATCCAGGAATATTGTATAAAATGCACAAATAGATAGATTTCCATTATGTTTCCATTACTATAGCAACTCAATCACATCTGTGAGCCTATCTAGCTATTAACTGCACATCTGTATATTTATTTGTTTTTATTTAAAATGTTTATTGAAAACCATATAACTATACTCACACAATCAGTATAAATATGTGTAATAATATGGCTTCACATACTGTGTACCTCTGGAAATGCAACACATTGCACTGTTCATTTCTCAGTTCTTATCTCCCCTAACATATAGAGAAGGCAGTGTTTATATCTCCTCTGCTGCCTGGCTTTATATCTTGTGGACTGTTTCATCCTTTTTTTCACTGGATGTTGATAAAATCCATGGAGCGTTTTAGTAGTAGAGTCACCTCCAGCTCCTCTCTCTCACTGAAGAACTGAGCCTTGCCCTCTTGGCTGTGGATGGGATGAGGGAGATGGAGACCTAGTTTACTGTAGGGACAGGAAAAGGAAGGTTAAATAGTTACATAGAGTACAAAGGAAATGTGTGCGTTTGTAGTAACTGAGAGACTAAGATGTTGAGAGCCATGTGAAACAGCGATCAAAGCTGAGATCACGATGTTAACTTCTGATTAAAAGGAAATGCCTGGAAATGGAAGCTTTTGGTCTGAACTGCCGCTGCTGCGTCTGGAGGGGATTTAAAATTAAAGAGCAGATTTTCAAAGCATCTCTTACTATTTTGGTGTTCGTAGATCAAGGAACTTCTCCTTTACATCAAGGACCAATTCTGTTGCTTTAGTGTCTGGCAGCTTGATTTTCACCTAAGTAAGAGGGAAGAGTCAGTGTCTTTAATATTTTACACTGTGTACAGAAAAGCTTATATCACATTCATGTTAACAGAGTATGATATTTCCCATGGTATTCTGCTCTCAAAGCAATTCCATTTCCACCATATTTTCTTAACTGTTTATTTTATTTTAATACTGATTTAAAAAAAAGCCTTAAGGAGGAAGATATTTAGGTCTTTTTCCCCTCTAATCCTAGTAATCATGTTGACAAACTAAGATTTGTTATGCTTCATTAAGTCTATATTCTCTATCTCTTTCCCTCATTCATACTGATTAAGTTGGATTTTGTGTCCCTCAACATTTTTCATACTGTTTGCACATAGTATCAGAAAATCTATTAGCCTTAATTGGGTCTGAAAGAGTCTGCCTATAATTCCTAAATCTAATTCACTGGATCCTTCCCATATATATAATCATTTAATCACTCTGGGTTGTTCCACAGCTTTGTTCTCTTAATTTCTCATTATCACTTTAGTATATGTTGTGGGGTGCAAAAGAGGAGGACATTTAATTTAAGTACCAGCATAGATTCACAGCACATGGAGGACGGGTCCTTTCCACTCAAGCCCAAGAACAGGTCCTCTGTGCCCACACGCTGCTTCAGGATTATTTCATATCTGAACACACAAAGGTAACACACACTTATGCATGCATGCATCCACAAAAACACACAATCGGTGCAATATTCATCTCATTAAAATCACTTCACAATGGGCAATATCAGAAACAATAAAGAGAAAGCAGAGGGGGATATCAGCTGAGGTCAATGGAGTGTGGAAAATGTCATAAGTAGCTATAATTAATAGTTTGGGGTTTTTTTTCCTATCCGGCGGCCTCTCCGTCCCTTGTACTTCTATAATTAGTTTATAGCACAATCGCAGTAACGACCAAGTATTTATATTTATTTCAATTTCACCTCCTTATACACTGCTGAGCTCCTTTGGTGTGCTTTTGTCTTACTCGGGCTGTGGTCGCGGATCAGCCAGGTCATCATACTGGGATCCTTCAGCCACCTCTTCCTCGCTCCAGATATCTTTGGAGTTCTTCTTCACATAGGCAGATGACACTAAATGAACACAGACAGTTTACAGGAACACATTAAGGAGTTATTTTACGATTTGTCTGTGAGAAATTTGAAGTATTACCTTCTTTATCTGTTTTGGGTGGAGGACCGATGTGTCCAGGACCCATCTGTGCATAGGCTGACACTCTCTGTTGACATGAACTGATGTTATTGGAAACTAATAGACTGTTTATGCATTAATTCAAAGAAATGCTAGTGGCATACAGTAACAAAAGCAAGTGTTAAAGACTCTTTATTCCTATTTTTGACAGATGTAGAAAATAATACATAAGTACAGTTTTGAAGAACGTTATTTAAACATTTTAGAGGTGAATGTAATTTTTACTCCTGTGCATGTATCTGAAAAGATCAGTTCACCACAGGTATCTCACCTTTCTTTCCTCTCCATCATCTTCATCGTCCTGCTGAGTTGATAACAAGGCAGACAGAGCCTGCAGGTTCTGAACGGACGAGACTCCATAACAGTCCATTCAGAAAAGCGCTTTTATCTCAGGACAAAATACAACAACGTGTAGAATTACTACAAGGAAAAAAAACTGTTATAAATACTTTTTTGGGAAAGTTACGTCTTGTGTTAGAAAAGCGTCAGCAACCTGAACACGGAAGTGCTGATCTGCAGACTGTTGATGATTTCTGTCTCCTAGGAGACGACCAAGCTGCAGGCTGTCATGGGAACTGGTGACGTACCAGCGGTGAACTTTGACATCTTCAAATAAAATAAAAAGGCCAAAAAAAAAAAAAAGAAATAGTTCCTACTATTGAAATAACCTAATTATCTTCATAGTAGTAAGATCCTAATGTGTGTATTTATATTATTTAGCACTTATTTATTTATATCATATAAACTTATTGTATTTAGCATAAATAAAAACCTTATAAATTATTACATTTACAGCAACGATAAATACTTTAAAATACATATTTTATTCATCCAAGTTTTAAATTCCTTGCTTGTTTGTTAACACCTCGACTAAAAGGCGAAGCGATTAATCGTTCGGAGTCGGCGTGTCTCTCCCCGGACACCGTAGCAGACGCATGGCTGGCGGGGATCATGTTGAAGGTGACAGGCAGAGTAATGCCGGGGGCTCCGAGTCTCCTGCCGATCACCGTGTTTGCTGCTGCAGGTGACGGGAAAGAAGAGCCGACCGGCCGGGTGAGCCTGGACGAGCTGTCCCTGTACACCGCTCCCCGGCAGCAGGAGTCCCGGTACGCGGTGCCCGAAGCCCGTCAGCTGGAGCGGAGGGTCGCCACCGTCCGGAGCCTGGCGGAGCCGTACACGTCTTGGTTCCGGGTCACTTACGACAAAATCAAACCCAAAGTCCAAAGTGTGCTCCAGTCCGGGACCGACACCTACGACTACCTGAAGAACCCTCCCAAGGACTTCTATCCCCGGGCTGGGGTCATCGGCTTCACCGGGGTGCTGGGACTGGTCCTCGCCCGGGGCTCCCGGATTAAGAAACTCATCTACCCGACCGTCCTGCTGGCCGTGAGCGCCTCTCTCTACTACCCGGAGCAGGCCGCCGCCGCCGCCAAGTCAGGCGGGGAGTCGGTGTATGAGTGCGCCGTCCAGGGCTGCGCCGCGCTGGAGAAGATGCTGAAGCCCCAAAGCAAGTCCGACAAGGCGGATCCCAAACCCTGATGACCCCGGCGTGACCTCCAGCAGCGACAAGAAATCACACAGCAGCGTTTGACGTGAGCTACGGAGGCCGGCAGTGATGTGACTCTCGTGCCCGCTTTTTTATTTTGCACTAAGCTTCACTTGCATCTCAGGCTGGGCATGGGCGGTCACAGCTGTGGGGGGGGAGACTGATTCACTCTGCTTCTGATATGAATGTCTATTTATCTAGAGAATTAATAAAAAATCTACTTGTCTTACATTCAACTTTGTTTTTATAGACTATTAGTCACTTCTCTTTAAAGTGATAATCAAGATGAATATGAACCCACTTTATGTTCAACTGACTGTCAGGTCAGAAAAAAATGGACATTTGAATGAGACAAGTTTAAAGCTGCTATAAACACCTTTTTGTTTGTATTTTTTACTGAGAAAACTGTTGGCTAATTGACTGACATCACAAAGGCAGCAACTAAACAGCAGTAAATATGAACTTTGTGTACATTAATTCAGAAAGTCAGTGTACATTAGCAATTAAAGCCTCTTTAGCCTTTATGACTGTTAAACATCTTTATTCCCCTCGGCCAAAAGAGTGTACAAAAATTAAATACGAATCATTTCAAAGAAAACCCTTCAGAGCAGCACCAGCTTCTCATTCAGAGCAATCTGTGCTTGGGTCAGGTTAGACAGGTAGGTCACCATCAACAGATCCTGCAACACAGTACAGACATTTTGTTATGAGTGAAGTGGGTTAAAGAGTAAAAGGTCATTACAGTATTACAGGGAAACAACAGTCAGTAGTCCGTCTAATGCAAGTATAAGAACCAGAGCCAGAGAGGAACCGATAACATGAAGCCAACTAATGAAGTGCTTCCTATAATCAATAGAAAGTCCATGATGTGCTGAGAACAGAAAGTACATGAGAGATGCACAAAGTCCAGTGTGGATAAACAAACAGTAGCAGCAGCAGTCGCCCCCCCCGCTTTTTTTCAAGCCGATGAAAAGAACTTACGTTGATGTTGGAATTGAGCATGTTCTCAAAGTCCTCAGCCGAGATGGTCGGCACCTTGTTGACCAAGTCCATCAGGAAACGGCCCACGCTGTTATCTGCTGTCACCTTGCCGGACTGAAACAGAACAACATTATGACTCTTGACAGCATTAAACTGTAAGTGCACCACATGTGACCCTCACAGACGGCTGGTAGATAAAAACTTTAACAGTGGGAATAAGTCCAAGAATATAAATAACAGCAGGGAATGCTTTATCATCGGGTATATATGGAGGCTGTTTGTCTGGTGCCTACACTTCACTGCTTACCAGCACATCCTCAATGTATGCAAGCACAGTGGCTAGCATGTCCTGTATCCTGGCTGCTGATCCAGCCACCTGGGAAAGATCAGAGGTCAGCCCCTTGGTGCGACTGGGAGCGATGCGTGTCCTCTGCAGGAGGTCCACTGCAACACAGAGATGGACAGTTACAGTATATAACAGAGCAAGAAAACAGAAAAACACAAGCCGATTAAGATATCAGTTGCAACAACTTAATTTTTATCATGACTTACACACTAAAAACTCCAGTCTGATTCAGACAGTTTTCCACAGGACAAAGCACAATTAAAAGGAATAATAAAACAGATAAATTATTATTCTTTACATCCTTACCGCCTATCCGCTCAGTGTCATAGTAAATATACTTGACAGTGAGTGGGGTGAACATCACACCAACCGTCTTTCCTGGTACACCCATCTGCGCACTGTGTAGGAGATACACACAAGGACATTTAAACACACACTCGGCATATAGTTGACCACACAAACAAATAGTCACAGACAGGAAGATCAGCCAACCTGACGTAGGCGCGGATGTTCATCTTTCCACTCTGCAGGGCCGTGTCTGCTGTGAGGTGAATGGGGTTGGAGGCCTCACGGCTGTAGTACTCGTGAATGAGCACAGAGTGTTCTGTGATGTCAAAGCCTGTGGCATACCTGAAAGCAAAGATGTCACTGTTGTAAGAAAAAGTTTTTTTCCCCCCCATAATTCGCACTTTGAAATGCAAAATTTTACTAACGCACCAGCCGATGATGACCTCTGTGGGTGACACCCTCTTGTGGAGCTCGTACATATTCTTTGCGAACTCCATGTCCACAGCCACCTGTTGGTCAAAAATTAATTCAACAAATGGCCACTTTGATATAAAACCTTTCACCATATTTATCTCCTACACAGAAGTTCAGACTTTTACTTTCAAAGGAATATGTTTCAGTGTTTAGGACACATGTGGATATTATTGGAGGTACAAATTGAATTTTGGTTAAATTCTGATTTGTCCAATATAAACCGGTTCAGACCAGAGTTAATACTTCTCCATGTGATCAAACAGGTGCATTCCTAATGAGAATTTGTAGGAGGAATTCCTATTTATGTTATTAATCTTCCTCTTGTGTTGAAACAATATTGGCGATTCGGCTGCTGTATCGTGACAATTATTCACCTCCAACAGAACCATACTGCCTGTTCTTTCTTCATCCACAGCACACTAACTTCATACTGGGAACAGATGAGTTTAAAGAACATACCTCATCTTCAGACTCATTGTGGGGGACAGAGAAGCAGTTGGTCACTTCAATAGAGTGTTTGTCGATGGTACCTGAGGAAGAGAAATAACAGTCAGCATACACTTCACTCAATATTCCCACCTATCTTACTTCTCGTATTGTAACGTAATATATTTTTAAATATCTACCTACGTTATAACTAGTGTGTACACATTCTTATAATATTTCCATTCCTACCTTTACTCTGCAACAAAGTTTCCCCTTTCTGATCAATAAAGTTTTTCTAATTGTTATTCTGATTAGCCACATTAGCATCGTTAGCTAACTAGCCGCTCTACAGAATAAACTCATGACGAACATCGACGTTAGCTCAAAGCTAACAACAATATTTGTAGCTTTGTGTATAAACAGCAAGGAAATCAACAAAACGAGGCGAATGACTCGACAAAGTTGATTTAGATTGTCAAAGTTTCCTTCGACACGATAATTTGAACGGACAGCCAGCTGTTACATGGGATGCTGGAGGCTGCCTCCCCGGCTAACGGCGGCTGACGGCGGCTAACAGCTACAGTCAGCGTGCGTTAGCAGCGAAGCTAAAACCAGCTGACCGACCATCACCTGTCCGTCCCGGCCGAGGCCGGCCCGTCCGAGCCGGGACAAATGTGTCTACTTTCTACTTACCCAACAGGGTTCCGATCACACGACTCGCCCCTTCATTTCTCCGCTCGTAGGAGTCGCAGATAGAAGCGAGAACGACGGGGTGAATTTTCACCACTGGCCCGAACACCGACATCTTGGAAAGGGAGGCTCGATCACCGGCTGCCGGTGAAAGACGGACACTCCCCCTGCAGGCCGGAGGGCGAACAGCGGTTATATTTCATTTTAATCTAATTATAATGTCTCTGTAATACCTCTAATTATATAAAGTGAGCGTATCTGATAGAAACAGATGGTGTTTAATGTTTTTACTTAATATATTTTTTTATTATTATCTTGAATTTCTGATAATAACCCAATCAATGTGATCGACGAATACTTTTTTTTTCCTCCACAATTGTGATAGATGAATCGGATTAAATCAGAGCTGTACATCCTTAGATGAATACATTTCTCTTCCGTGTAAGAGGCCGCTGTTTTTCCTCATGTCCGACGTGTGTGCAGATGCTGCGGCTCTGCCGGAGAGAGTCCCTCCTGCCGGGGGGGGGGGGGGGGGGGGATGACAGGAGCGTGAGGCGGGCAGAGGCTGATGGGGGCTGGGCCGATGACAGCATCCTCCGCCTCTTAGTGGCTCCACACCTGACTGACTCCATCGGACGCACAGATGATGGAGCTGCCGGGGGATCCTGCTGCCACCATTTCACACGTCCACTGCCCCGTCACATGCTCTGCAGGCGCCGTGATCATTTCCTTTCCTTAAACTGCTTTTTTTTGCCTGGCTCTTTATTATTATTATTATTATTTATGCCTGATCATTCAGCGGATGGGATGTTCTCTTTCTCTTTTTTACTGTGAATGCTGAGTGGTCGGATCGAGGTGGGCTTTTGTTTTCCTGGGGGTGGGGGTTGGGGGTGGGGGGCAGGAGTGGACTGACGCTGCGTCGCTGGTAAACAACAGAAATGGGTGTCATCGAACCAAGGCTGCCAATCCCGGTTCGCTCTTGGACCAAATGTCCTTTTTTCTTATGATACTACATCTGTCCAGTACAGGTCTTACACATCTACAAGTTGCTGCACTGAGCAGGTAAGATTTTGTTCATTGTCAGCTTCCTGCCATGAATCCACAGTCTTAGCCCTTTGGTTTGTGTGGCCTGCCGGCCGGAGGACGGGTCCTCCTCAGCAGAGAGGCTGTTTCTGATCCATCCATCAGACGTGTGCGTCATCTCGATTGTCACCATCGGTCTCCTCTTGCGTCCATCCGCCAATAGTCCAAATGGACTCGCATCATCATCCAGGGTTAAAGAAGACCTGGACTCCATTTTACTGGGCAAACATTTCAGACACACCGTGTCTCACTGCCCACATACATATTTAACTCTGTTTCTAAGACTGTGGCACTTATGTAAGAACTCTCAGTAGGCCTGGAGTATAAATCCACTATATTTAAAATAGCAGTAAGAGCACTTACACAACACACACACACACCCCAAGGCATACGTGCAAAAGAGTGAAAGTGGCTCTAATGTGTATATAAGGCAGTCCACTCCAGGAATAGGATTTCTCTCAGAGAAATGACACATTTCCTCTCGGTTTTCCGTCCTTACTGAACACCCCCGCCCCCCCAAAAAAACTCTACAAGTTCACATTCAGGAGTTGTGAATTCCTTCTTTATGTTGTTTGTGTTTTGTTTTTAAAAGGAGAGAAAGATGAAACAGGCAGAGACAGGAAGTCAGATCTCTGCAGGATAGGCTTTGTAAACGTAGAAGAGAAAAACTAAAGAGACAACGGAGCTGAAAAGCTCATAAAGTCAGTTCTGTTTCTGTTTGAAAACTGTTTGTCAGCGAATAAAAGCTGCTAATCAATTTCATGACTATGTTTGATCAGTGCGTTCTTCTTCTCTATTCTAGGCTTCAGTCAAGCAAACAAATGGTCCAATCAATAGCCACTGGACAGAGTCTGCCGTAGGGAAGGTATCAATAACACGCTAATACACCTGACGCACACGCACAAATACGGACCATGGCGCTGGAGAACTCGGTCTTTCCTTCTCGCCCACACTCCCTCTCGCTCCCCGTGGAGGAGAAGGGCAAAAGGGAAGAAGTGGAGGTGGCCAATGAGGCCACCGACTCCACGGGAGTCTTCAACGTATCAGAGGAGCTGGGCCACGTGGTCACCACTGAGACGGCACCATCCCCTCTGATCCCGGCCAAGGTCAACAGGTCGTTCCAGGCCAAGCTGGCCGAGCGGGAGGCCAAAGCCAATGAACCCAGGAAGAAGACCCAAGGGACGGAGAAGGAGAGGGGACGATTCGGCTGGGGTGAGTGACTGAGTATGGGACTTCCTGTCCTGGGCGGGCCCCCATTTCAGGAACGAGACAGGGAAACTATCTATGATTGACTAGTCTGAAAAACCTTATGAGTTCTTGTCTGTCTGAATGAAGGTGCAACAGTAGAGATTAAGAGCTATCGATGGACTCTGTAGTCAAGGATCAACATTTTCTTTCACAAACAGTGCACCTGTTTCTCCTCCCCACCTTGGTTGCAATAGGTGTGAACCTCCTGTAACATGGTCCGTGATAATGAGTGTCAATTCTCTGTGATTTCAACATGTGTCTTTTTCCATTAGCTCTGCATGTTGTCTCCTCTTTCCGGTGCACCAAGTACAGTGTTAGTCAAATAATTCGCATAACCGTTACCCTTTGGTTGTTTTGGTATATCTCAGATGACATTCATGTATCTATATTGCTTGCTTTTTTCTGGGGGGCTGGAGCCAATCCCAGCAGACATTGGGTGAGGACCGGAACAAACGTAGGGAGGCACAAGGGCAAAGGTTTGAATCCAGATCTTTCTTGCAATGAGGCGACAGGGCTAAGCACTCCACCACACAAACCACACCACAAAGCTTTTTCAGAATTCAGTGAAATCCAGAGTAAATATAGATTTTGACGACAGAAAATCTTTCAAAAATGTAAAACCTCATTGGCAGATCTCCAGTTTAAGTCAAAATGTAAACATGCAGCAAGAAATGTATTAAAGACAAATAACTGATAGTTAGGGCCAAATGATTTCTAATGATGAATATTGTTGCTGTAAATGTTAATGACAAAGGACCGGGGCAGTTTCTCAGCTCTGGGTTGGTGCAACCACAGCAAAGAGACGCCACCACAGACAAAGAATCATCAGTTGCCTTCAGGGTTGTACAGTAACTGAAGTCTGGTTTTATAACTTTTCCTTTCAGAGTGTTTGATGACTTTGTCCTGTCATACATAATCTGCCTTCTTTTCATCACGTGTCTGTCTTCATTTCCGTCATCCCTTCTTGACCAGCCTCACACTTCATCTCTGTAAGTAGTTCTGTCCCTTGGCACCTTCCTGTGTTTATCCTCCTGTGTGTGTCTTCATTCAACTCACGGTCTCTGACTGCAGTCTGGGTTGTGGCTTTAAAGCACACAACTTTGGAAAGGCAGCCTTATAGGGATTTCTGAAGTATTGTAAGGAGTTTTGAAAGGGTAACAGAACTGAGGCGCAGCTGAAGATTTGAATTAAACCTCATTTCAAGTCGAGAAGAGCAGCAACACTGTTGCTGCGGGTATTTTCCGCAAGAGCAAAACCTGACATTTCTCCATGTCTAACTTAACCTACTCTACTTTCTCAACTTTGTTGCTTCTCTTTTCGTCCATCCTCTCATCGACCAGCTCGGACTCGGCGCAAGAGGCAGCGATATGTGGAGAAAAATGGCCGTTGCAACGTGCAGCACGGGAACATGCGGGAGACCTACCGTTACCTGACGGACATCTTCACCACGCTGGTGGACCTCAACTGGCGCTGCTCGCTCTTCGTATTCGTCATGGCCTACGCTGTCACATGGCTCTTCTTTGGGGCCATCTGGTACCTCATAGCATATTGCAGGTTAGTAGAAGTCTTTTGGGCTTTCTTCAGCTGTGGCTTAAAAATATTTAGCACAAACATGAGAAGGAAAATCAATCTGTCCATCCAAATGCCGAACTCTTCCTTTTTTTTTTTAATAACGGCTCAGAGATGGACAATGGCACTATGAGCAAGTGACCAGCACTGCAAGACATTTCTGCACCGAAGGCTAAAAAAGGCCCAAAACAGATGACAAAGCAGTATTAATATTACAGCCTATTTTATCGTGGATGTGTGATTTCTTCGTTTGATGTGTCTGCTGGATCCCAAGTCTAATTAGCTAACGTGTTCGTCTCATAAAACCGTGACCTTTTTGGATCAATTACAGGCCCCCCTGAGTGGTGCCAGGGAACTGTCGGTGTGGCTGGCAATTCCTTGGTCACCAACACAGGTCAATAAAAGTCATAGATTATATAAAATACTTAACGCCACTTTCATTAATTAGACCTCCCTGTCTGGCTGAAGCTGAGCTAATCGCGGCTGTCTGCCACTCTGGTGTGTGTTTGGAAGGGAATCGTGCTGAGCGGGACAGCAGAATCAGCGACAGGGGATAATGTGTGTGATGTTATATGATATATGATATATGAAAAAGTAGATTTTTGCTGCATTAGTTGAAAGTGACACCTTGAATGTCGAGTTAATCATTATGGTAAATTATAATCAATTCTCCTTCATCATGTGCATTAGCTGGATGGAGGTGGTAAACGTCAAGCCAGAGCCGAGTCGTTTCATGACACTTCCTGTATATTTCTGTGCCTCCATTCTAAATATATAAATCTTCTTGCTCTCTGTCTATTTTTCCCTCTTGACACCCACTTTGTCACCCTCCCTCCCCTTCTTTCTCTCACCTTCTCCTCCTTTTCTTCCCAAAGGGGTGATCTGGACCATCTGGAGGATGAGACGTGGACGCCGTGCGTCAACAACGTCAACGGCTTCATCTCGGCCTTCCTCTTCTCCATAGAGACGGAGACCACCATTGGCTACGGCCACCGCGTCATCACTGACCAGTGTCCAGTGGGCACCATGCTGCTGCTGCTACAAGCCATACTGGGATCAATGGTCAACGCCTTCATGGTGAGCTCTGGTTTATAGAAACAGTATTGTGTAGATGATGATGGTGATAAAGACAACCATAATGCTTACTTGTGAAAATAAAATACACAATTTTCCCTCCTCCACTTTACATCGTATTTTAATTTCAAAATTAGAAAATTTATATAAAATTGTTTACTGATGTATGAACATTGGGACGGATGGACAACATTAAAGTGTCACAGCAGCTGAATGAAAGCTCTAAAAATGAGTACAATCAGAGACCGTTTGATCTGAGCCTGTTTGATTAGAGGGAGGCCTCCCATCAGTTCAGCTGAATCAAATCAAAAAATGAAAATGTACGTTTTCTTTGAGGCTAGATTGGGAGGTTCTGTTTGTGAGCTGGAAACATGTCATATTAGCACTGATGGAAATGTGGGCTGCTGTACTGTGGGTATTAAAAAACGATTGAATCAAAGGTTAATTCAAGTGTCACTACTGTTTTAAACACTGGAAACTGAAAATAGCAAAAGCAAAAAAACAAAAGCTGGGTCTTTATTTGCCACTCACGATGAATGCGTTCCAGCCGTTCAGGCTACATCAGGATTTCCTGGCTCTTTAGCTGACCTGACCATTATAAATACTGAATAACAAGCGATACCACTAATCTTCCAAAAAACCCTGGTTTTCCTTATTAGTGTAAATATTTCCCCGAGTTTTGAGCAGTGCCTCAGGTAACACATCACCCCCTCTCTCATCTCTGTTCACTCCAGGTTGGCTGCATGTTCGTGAAGATCTCACAGCCGAACAAACGAGCCGAGACGCTGGTGTTTTCCAAACACGCAGTCATCTCCCGGAGAGATGACAAGCTCTGTCTGATGTTCAGAGTTGGCGACCTGCGCAGCTCCCACATTGTAGGGGCCAACATGAGGGCCAAGCTCATCAAGTCCAAACAGACTCAGGAAGGTGAGACCGCCATGTTTATTTCTCTTTTACTTAGAGCCAGTAATTACCTGGTAATGGCCACAACAGTGACTATTAATTCCATTTGTATAACTAGTATTGATCTCACTGTGGCAGCTACCATGGGAGGAAAATGACCCAATTCCAACCAGCCCTGTGTCCTTAATTGTTTTGTTTATGTTTTGAGTACATTATAAAATCAATAAGTCTACTTTTGTGTTTATCTGCTTTTAGTTATATACATTGATGTGATGCAATCTGTCTAAAAGCATTTTGAAGAAGACAAGTTCTCATCTAAACTTTTTCCCTTTCCTCACCTCCCATCTTCTTGTCCCCCGTCAGGCGAGTTCATCCCCCTGGACCAGACAGACATCAGCGTGGGATTTGAGACGGGCGACGATCGCCTCTTCCTCGTCTCGCCGCTGGTGATCTCCCACGAGATTGATGCACATTCACCCTTCTGGGACATGTCCCAGGCCCAGCTGGAGAAAGAGGACTTCGAGATTGTGGTTATCCTGGAGGGAATGGTGGAGGCCACCGGTGAGGGATGGGTAAAACATAGCTGTAAAGTAATGACAAACAGAAAAATCATTCATCTGTTGGTGGTTAATCATCATATTCCAGAATTATTCAAAGGAGGAATTAGTGAGATTTGCTTCAGGTTAAGTTACCATAAGATACTCTACATGCACAATTAAGTCTGTTAGTTTTGTGCACAAGATAGATAAAATAATTATGAGTGAGGGGGAATACATTTCGATGTTTGCATATGAAAGGAAAATGAGGACATCACAGAGCAGTGAATGAACACACAGTGACTCACTGCAACTAGTTGGGCCAAAAACAACTGCTATACTGAGCTGATTTTAAATTTATGAATGTACAAGCTAAAAAAATAACACCATAAACAATATCTTATTACTTGAGGGTTTCATGTGGCTTTATTTATTTAAAATCATTAAAAAAAACATAATAAATATAAAAGCTAACACATTGTGTTGTGTAGGAAGTAATACAATGCAGTTTAACTTGACTTTAAAATTCCAGTGGCCTGTATATTATTAATGTACATTTGGCTACAACGTCTAGAAACAACCATTAGGGAATTAAACTTGCAGATGCATACGGCTATCTGATATAACAGTAATATCATCAATGGTTGTCAGAAAGCGCAGTCTTTGAAACTGTCCATTAGGAAATGAAATTCCTTGTCCAGGATGTCAGTGCAGAGCAGTATGCTTAAGAGCCATATGAAGTCCTCATGGGGAAAATTTGCATGTATTTGTAGGTGATTTTGATTTTTAGATGTCAGTGAATGTGTTAGAATAGGGAATGAATCGAGGGGGGGGGTCATCAGTGTGTGTCATAGTTTTCACTACATTGTTGACAGCAGTCTTTTAAATCTTCATCTTACAGGTAGAGATATAACCCTTGAGCAAGACATCAGTTAACTGCTAAATGCACACATAAGATAAGAGTTTGAGGAGTTCATTTTTGTGAGTGGGAAAATTATTCACACCAGATTGGAAACACGCAATCTCTCTCTACGGATGTTTGACATGTAGAAGTGAATCGCCTTTGTGGTGTTCATGGAAGTATTTCATGTTGCAGCAGGAACAAGTGTCCAGGTAGCTGTTCTGAGTAAAGCCGTGTTTATCCCTTTTTCTTTATCTCCATTTCATATGGCCTCATGTCAAATTCATTGTGAGAGGATTATAGACCCAACTCTTCTACACTGCTTGGCAAGAATTCAATGTATCAGAGCTATTCATGATGTGTCTCCACAAGGTTTAGGTGGCCTCTCTCTGCCCGCTCCAAATATTGATTCATTTAGTCAGAGTGACATGGAGAGACACAAAGAAATAGCTGACAGTCAAAACTCTGTATATATACATATAATATTCATGTCAAGACAGCTCGCCAACTGCTTTTTTTGTCTCAATAGGTAAATGAATTCCATCTGTACCAGAGATGTAGGTGTAGT
The DNA here is from genome assembly GCA_034769265.1 of Remorina albescens. NCBI lineage: Eukaryota > Metazoa > Chordata > Actinopteri > Carangiformes > Echeneidae > Remorina > Remorina albescens. Next base: position 3,287,341 of record CM068478.1, on the reverse strand, counting down.
GCTTTGGTTTGGTTGGTCTCATATCTAAACCAAGAGGCTGAATAAATGTTGTCAGGCATGATGTGCACTCATTGGTGTGTGTGTTTTTGTGTGTGCAGGGATGACATGTCAGGCGAGGAGCTCCTATCTAGCGGAGGAGGTGTTGTGGGGTCACAGGTTCAGTCCGATGATGTCTCTGGCAGAGGGTTTCTTCGACATCGACTACGGGGCCTTTCATCACACGTTTGAGGTAACGTCTCCTGAAGTCGGAGCTGTGATAAAATATTCCTAAAGGCTAATTATAGGGATGCTTGATTTCTGCAAGCTGTCTTATATGAAATAGGAAAGTGCAGTAACATGTGGCAAATATTTAATATGTAATAATAATTCAATATTTTATGACTCATCTTTTATGTCTTCTCCTTGAGAAAGACCCAAGAGGGTGTATGAAAATTTTTTATTTTAAGGAGAACTGTCACTCCTCATTGCTGGTAACAAAACTGTATATTTTGTCAGCAGTGTGCTTTGCCTGCCTGAGTCAGTTGGTGGGATTTTCCTAATTTCTAGGTTAGGTTGTCAAGAAATGTGTCAAAAACGTTACAGTATAACACAGATGTCACAGATGTCTTAATCTGTGTAAAAAAAAAAAAAAATTCTTGACACACAACTAGAAAAGGACACAACTGCAAGTCAAGTAGAGAGAAAACATGGAACCACTCTTGCTCTGTTATCCCTATTCCTGTCTCCACCTACATGTGAAACCAGCAGCTGAATCCTCACGTTCTCTTGGGGTAGCTACAAGGCATGCTGGGAAATCTAGGAACTTGGGCTGAAGTATTTATTTCATGTATATTTTTGTTGGGCAAAGCACCAACAGGAGGAGGGAAAAGGGCTAATGTCAAAGCTTTAACTACACAATTCCTACCGTGAGATGAGTCTGTATACAAACATACAAAAAATAATAATAATAATAAAAAATATAACACAATACAAAGCAGTAACTACACCTGTCTTAGGATGTCTGACACCAGTTGAAAATAGTTTTGTAGCACCAGAAGAGCTTGGCATTGCTGTTGTCCATCCGTAGTTCCAGAAGCTACACACTAATTTCAGCATACTAACACGCTCACAATGATGATGCTACGATACTGATGTTTAACAGATACCACCATCATCGTGAATGCCAGCATCATCGAGTACACGGTTCAGGTTTTAGATTTTACCAAATCTCATGTTCCCCTCTCCCCAAAGGTGGACACGCCCTCCTGCTCAGCACGAGAGCTCTCATTGGCTGCGGCAAGACTAGACGCTCACCTCTACTGGTCCATCTCCAGCAAGCTGGATGAGGAGCCTACACTGGCCAACCAGGCGGCCAAACAGCACGACAGCGGCTCGGCCAACAGCACGGGAGGGGAGCCGACTTTCATAGTCGGGGAGATGACCGACATTCAGGAACAATCAGGACTGGGCGAGCTGAACGGCAGCGTCGCCACCGACCAATCCGAATCGGAGGCCTAGGACAGAGAATGTTTACAAAGACCTTCAGTGTGTCACCATCACCATCAACGCCATGACAGTTAGTGTGTGCAGCTCTTTTCTTTCAAGGCAAAATGAGAAGTTTCATTAGACCCAATTCTACAGTATATACACCATATCCTCCATATCCTGTGTTCCCATGAAAGAGTTCAGTTCTTGATACTTGTCTTTTATTTCTACGTTGATCTTTGTTACAAGCGTACTGTATGTGTGCTATCTCTTTTTGATCTGATGTGTTAGCTCCTATCACCCTTGCCTATATCTACATTTAAATGACAATACTATGCTTCAGGTGGGGTCAACAGCGTATCCCGTGGACCAAAAGAGACGAGACACAAGTCAAGGACAACGCAATTTTTATGTGCAAAGTTAGATGTATGGATTGTTCCCATTTAAAATACGTACAGTGCATAGACGCTTTAATTTCACCTGAGCATGAATATCACTAGATGATATTGAGGTATAGACTAAATATTGTAGAAACCTCAACTTCCTTTAGATGCGAAGATTGTTCTAAGATTTGCTTTACATCAATCAGGCGTTAACGGGGTGGGGAAGTAACACCAGTAACACACCTACTGCTAGAATCTTAACTTATTAATTTGGCGGATAAATTGAGAAACAGTGGCCAGTGGATTGCGGCGTGTGGACAACAAAGATGGATTCCTGCCTTCCAGGGAGCACTGACGATGCCAGTTGTTAAAAACACTTTAATACTAATGTGGCTTGTCCCCACGTTATGGCGAATAGGGTATCCATCTAAAACCTTTAACGTAGAGACAGGTTAACACTCGAGTGTGTGTGGCTTCGTTTAATGTACGATGTGTGTACACACATGGATTGTCTATCTTTTGTCCCCAGCCAAGTAGAAATTAAAAGCACAACGGTGTCCCGCTCAGTTCAGCCCTAACTCCTGCTTCTGCTGCTGTGTATATATGTGGCCATTTTTACTGGATGTTTTTAATATTTAATATGACACATCAATTAGAATTAATAAACTACCGTATATTGCAGAGCAACTGTGTTGGATTGTGTGTTGTTGTGAGGAAGATACAGGCATAAAGCCACACCACAATCTGCACACTCTATGTAGGGGAGGAAACTAACTCTAATACAAAAATAAAAAATCAGAAGTACTTCTTTCTATAGGCTTGAAAATAAGATTAATCCCTAATGTGAAAAAGTAACTACAGCAACATTACAAAAGAAGAGTCTTTCTCTTGGAGTTTTAGGGACTAAAATCAATGGGACAACTTATATTTATGCCACATTGTACTAATAATAATAACGTGCTTTCTAGTCTACTAAATTTATTTGAACCTTACTATTTACCTGTTACATTATCTGCTGAAAGTTTACACATCTTATAATGATCTTATGAATAAGATAGACTGTCAAGTTAAAATTAGCTTCACTTCCCCCTGCTACATTAAAATGCTGCTCAGACAGCAATGTGGCCACAACAATGAATAAATAATACATAATACACCCACAGGGACAATTTTATTGCATAACAAAGGAGTTTGACTTCTGGGCTTACTTCTAATGGATTATTTTTAAATTGTCGTATTGCTGCTTTCTGAAAACTTTTTCCAGCTATAGAAATGATCAATTTAGTGGACACGACCGAAGCCAAAAATCTGTTTATGTATGGTACAGAAATATTATGAATGTGGTTTCATATAACCCAAAACACAATGAAAAAATTGTGTATTACAAATAATATTGTTGTAAATTGTTGTATGCTGTAGCTGCTGGAGCTACTTAGAGCAATTTATTTTACAGCAGCGTAGTTTGGTCATATAATTTACATGTATAATCTAAAAGTATACAGTAACTAATTTATTTATACAACATTTACACCTATCATTTTAGACAGTAGTTGGCATAGTGGCATAAAATGTTAAATTCTCAAGAATTTCCTTAGTTACTATACATAACCCTCTCCAAAAAGAAACAGTTTATTAGGATCCACTCCTTTAAATATATATAAAAGTAATTTCAAAATAATATATTCATCCATAAGCTTCATCAGCATTACGACGTTTTAAAGAACCTGCCATTTTGTGCAATAAATGACTGATTATCATTGATTATTTGGTCACTGCCTGACTAATGGGCCATATAAAACTTTTTAACTGTGTCTCACAATGTGATGCATCTCATTAGAAATTCAGGGCTGGATCTTGGCCCCGGGAGAAGTCAGCATATTGGGTTACCAGGCAGAATCTTGACTTATAGAAAAAAGAAAAAAAAAAAGGAAGAAGAGAGGTTGTCTCTACTTTGGCTGCTAGATGGCGATAAAGATCCCAGGCTTCCTCCTCCAGCCAGTCACACAGCCCCATCGGTGTGTAATGAGATGGGGTCCCCGTCTCAGCTGTCTCCTAGGCAACCGGGGCTGGGGACAGGAAGAGGGCAGAGTGTGTGTTTGTGTGCATGTGTGTGTGTGTGTGTGTTTGCGCTGGATTTTCACAACTGATGGGGGAGTTTATGAGGATTGTCAGAGTTAATTTGACGTTTGAGTTTGGTATCTGTTCGAGAGCAGATGATCGTGATGATGCACAACGTTGACCTTCAGGTGGAAAAGAACGAACGTCCTTGACATTGACGTACAAGTTACAAAGGATAACGACATGTTTTCATTTTTGTTTCACCTGTCACAGTAAAACTACCTTAAGCACCACACAAAGCCACAAGTTTTAGCATCTAAATGTCTTTTATCTGGTGACAAAAGGCGATGAAATTGGACAGGCAGAAGATTTAAAGGGTATTTCTCGAGTTAACAAAAAATACACTTTATATTTGAGAGAAAAACTCAGTCTATTAGAGGAAACACAGTCGAAGACAGCAGACATGACGCAATGTCACAACTGGGATCACACAAGTTTTATAAGTACAAGTTTAATAGTTTCCAGTGATTTTTCAGTTCGCCACATAGTTGAACCCCTAGGTGCCATTTCCAACTTCTAATTCTGATTTTAATGAGAGGCTGATTTGCATCATCCCCCCTTAACTAAAATCAATGTTTCTCCTGATGGAAAAAAGTCATGACAGTTTGGTTTCAGTCTAGGCAGATGGCAAAAGGTGGAGGAGGGGGAAAAAAAAAAAATTAAAAGTATAAGAATTAAAAATATTACCCACAAGACACTGACCTCCATTATCCCAAAGAGCAAAATGAGGATTTTAACAAGTTTTTGGAGATCGCAAAACCCACAAAATCTGACAGTTTTTGGAAATTCAGTAACGATAGTCACTGTTGTGTACTGGAGACCAAAGTGGAGCTAAAAGTTTATTCTGTTTATTCAAGATACAACTGTTGGCTAGCACATTTCATATCTAGATAATAATATGTTCATATCGCATTAACAGCACTGTTGGACTGCCAGAAATGGACACAATAATCAATGTATGGAGGTTTAATGTTCAGGTTTTGTCGTGAGGGGCAGGGCCATGTGTGTTGAGGGCTATCACTTCCCTCAAAGCTGTGACATCTTGAAATGTCCCTGGGCAGGCACTCAATCTCTGTTCACATATCAACCAGACAGTGAGACACATCCGGCCACATCTGGCCTCCACTCGGGCCACATGCTTGTTTTTCTTACATGCACTTGATCCATCGCTCATGTCTGACCCATATTCAGCATGAATGTCAGATGTCACTTGCCCATGTGGGACAGTCAGAATCTACCAGAGTTACAGCACAGTCAGTTTCTATAGCATCCGAAACAACCAGAGCTCCTTATAACAGCGCAGCTTTAGGACCTCCTGGGTGTTGTACCTGTGGAATACTGATACTGTTTAGCATCATGTTAGGAATATGAACAAAACAGACCAATATGGAAAGGGAGAAAAATGGAAACGCTCAGAGAAAGATCAGACAACCAACCACAAATTTTCAAAACATTAGAGCATATGCATAGCAACAAAATCCATGTTGAATGTCTAGATGGAAATATTTGACCAACAGTATTTAATTAATGTTTATTAATTGCACATATTCATGACCACTTCCTTACTGTTTGAACGACAGGGCTTCACCTCAACGCTAAAAAGCCGCCGAGCTTCATCGAGCCTCAAACAACTTAAGATGTGTCTTCCTGCTATACTGCTGATGTGAAAAACGTGCAGCAACACCTCCTGTATGTGCAATGAGTTCAATCTACAGTGAGATATTCACCTCAGGGTAACAGCTGCCCTGAGAATAAGCACAATTAATGCACCGCATTCAATCAATGCACAGAAGTGTTTCAAGCCACGGCTTGAAATCCATCCATATTTTTCCAAGAGGCGTTCATTGAAGTCTTGTAAAAGTCAGCCTATAAAGTAGACCAGCCACTGTAACGAGGAGCAGGCTTCAGATGGGCTGCAGAAAATGGCAAAGTCATTTTACATCTTCCGAACTGGCATGATTTCATATTGCTCTGCCACAGGAGGCAGATATGAACCACACACTCTTTCTAAGAAAATCTCAAGACCACATCCGGCAAACCACACAGTATTTCTGAGTAAAACTCATGACGGCACATCTGAGCTGATCAAGATGGAGTCCAGATCTGAGCTAAGCAAGTTAGACACCTGCTCAAGAACAAGATGTCATTTCTCACTTCTAAGTTGGTTCAGTTTTGGAGCTTTCGATCTTTTCATGGTGCAAAAAGCTAAATTAACACTAAATGTGTAATTCTTACTAGCACAATGAATTACAAGAATTTTATAAATTGTCACCAGCAATGTATGTGTTTCTATAAATCTCACCAGTGCATACTGTACCATTATGAAAACACATTTACTAATCAATGACATCAATATTGCGCAGGTGAAGACTCTTTACTTGGTAAGGTTTGGGGAGGAAATATGACAAACCAATTTAGATAGTTATTTTTGGGGGGTTCCGTAAATGCAGGAAAAGTATAGACAACTTTTATTTCTAAGAGAGAAAAATCCAAGTTAAATTCAACACAAGCCCAAAACACACTAACAAAAAAAATAAATAAACAAGAATCCAGTTTTATTGTTCTTTTGACATTTTTTGACGCTGTATCTTATCCAGGAAAGTTCAGCGCTGAAAATAGACCAGTGATGTTCAAACTACTGATGAATAACCGGGCGTCTCCAGGTAAAACACCGTACTAAGGATTGACCCTTTATTATCATCAGACCACTACAGGCCTTCATAAGACTAAAACAAACAAGCAAACAAACAAAAAAAAAAAACATACAGTCAAGTACCATCAGGCTCATAAGCATCCACTAAATGGCAAAACCATTCTGTATGTTACCATAGAGATGAGAATCACTGGCGGGGCCTTGACAATATGACAGGAAGAAGAAGAGGAGGAGCTGATACAGTCGTCTGTTCAGCAGGTTTCCCTCCTGGTGGATCTTAAAACCAGCAGACATCCAGCACCAGTCCAGTGAAATCCTGACAGGTATCGGACAGAAGTGTAATCTGCTGGGATTCTGATTAGATGAAGGTCGTCTCTTCTTACAGTACATGTAATTATTGGAGGCCGAAAAATACACTGGCTCCGATTTTTATTGATCGATTCCGAATGTCAATGAGGAATCAATATGCCTGTAAAATCACGGCCCATATTATGGTGTAACAGCTGAACTGTGTCTGTACTGGTTGTGTTTGAGTTTGCTCTGTCAGCTGTGAGGAGGTTTATAACAACCTCATGTTTCAATACAAATTTGGCCATAAATATGAACTTTCTTCCTATTTATTGCATATTAGAAAAGAGCTTTATATGCAACACCATAGAGAAATATAGTATTTTAAAAATTTAGACTTTGTACAGTCTAAATTCAAATTTGGTTAAAAAATAGAATGCAGGAGATCAAATGAAAGGCTGGGCTGCACAACTCAAACTGGTTTTTGTGAGCTAACACTTGAAATGTTAACAGATTACTGGCCTCTAGGAGAACCGCCCTGAATAAATGGCCAGTAATAGAGGTTGTCCTGAAATCCAAATACAAACTCCTCAGCTCTAAATTTCCCAGTGGTGACAAACTTGATCAAATCTTTTGCAAGTGAACTTTGAACTGAGATTTTAAATTTTTAAATCTCAATTTCTTTCCAGAATTATCAGCTATCAACCAAGATCCCCAGCCAAAGGAAATAAAACATCTCAGTGTCAGTAGCCACTGTCAAGCTCTCGGTTGAAAGAGATTTTGGACACAGAAATTCAAGAGATCATTTTGCTCTGCTGCTTTTGCATTAGTGGCAGCATAAGAAAAAGTCCTACCTGGAAGCTTAATGAACGGTGTTCTGCACTAAAGCAGCATTTTTAAAGAGCTGACATCCGAAACTTTCCACAACTTCAGCAGAGATGGATCTGGAATTGTGTTTAAAAGACAACACGGCCAATTAAACACGTTCACGCATGACAATGACGTGCAATGTCTCCCCAGTGCAATCAGCCCAGTCAGCAGATTTGGCTGCGTATCGGCACTGGAGGACCGAATGTGAGCCGACTGTGTGCTCTGCACGTTCAGCTGTATTGAAGAGGGGGACTTGGATGAATCTGGGATGAAAATGAGCTGCAGATAGCAGCACGCAGGTTGGCTTCAGGTTAGTCAACCAGGTGGATCATTTATCATCAGTCTGACAACCAGGTGTCCTAGAATAAAGCCTGTTTTGGGTCAAAATACGTCGTCTTGAATGACGTATTTTGCTTTGAGCCACTGGTTGTACTGAGCAGCTCCCAGACGTGGACATGTGGCCAATAAATCTGCTCTCTGAGTGAAAACAGTGAAATGCTTCTATGGTCTAAGCTTTTTTTTTTTTTTCCCCAGGGACCCCAGAGGTCAGTCGTCAACACTTCCTCATCAGTGAGTGGATCTCTGGGAAGTGCATGTTGCCAGTCACTCCTCCAAGCAAGGGATCCCTCAGAGTGTAGCATGTCACAGTTGGCACAGGAAGGCCTGAGCCCAGCACATTTAATTAGCCAAGCTGTCTTGGCATTGGATGGGAGGGGGGGACACACACACAGTGACGATTCATCAACATCACCAAGGGCGCGGTTCTCTGATTGCTGCCACGCTGCTCACCTAAAACTTAACAAGACGGGAAAGGGATGATCGGCCGTCTATGAGGAAATCTGTCACTTTGGAGATGTTTAATGAAAAATAATAGATAAATAAACAAATAAAATTCCAAGCAGTGGTCGGCCTTTTTTGCAGAAATACATAAGGTGTGTCAGGTTTTGATCTGCCACATGTGTGGCAAAGACAAAGACCTTACTGCTCCATGTGTCTGTAGTTATCATTCAAGTCAATATGCCAGATTGAAAAATGAGAGAGGGTGTGTGTGTGTGTGTGTGGGGGGGGGGGGGGGGGGGGGGGGGGGGGGTTGTGAGAGAGAAAAAAATGACTGTTGCTATGAAAAAAAGGGAGAAAAGTTAGGGGAAACTGCTTGGAAGAAACCATTCTGACATCCCTCTCTGTAGCCCACCCCACCTCAGCTGTAGTGAGGAGAGCCCAGTCCAGGCAGCCAGCAACCACCGCGTCTCTGCCTACCAATAGGCATGCTCGGCTCAGGCTGTGTGCAGAGCTCTCAGTCTCAGCAGCTGAAGCTGGGCACAGGGGAACTGCGACGGCCGCGCCAAGCATCTTCCCAGGTATGCGTCTCTCTGCCGCTACGCCCTTCCTCATTTTTGCGCTGTTATGGCAATCCTTGCTGCATGCTGTTTCCCCGCTCCGCCGACCCCGGCTTATTTCCGTGGAGGGGTGTTGCTATGTTTGTGTGTGTATATATATATATATATATATACATATATATGTGTGTGTGTGTTTTTTCTTTATATGCGTGTGGCTCACGTAGCCTCCACGGTAGCGCAGGGCAGCAGCGGCAGCAGCAGCAGCAGCAGCAGCGGTATCTCTTGGTAAACACTCACAGTCAGCGAAGACGCATCTGCAAAAAAAAAAAAAAAAACCGCTCCTCATTAGCGGCGCGTCAACTTGCACACACCTCAAAATGTTCGCCCTTCGCCGGAGCTGCCGCCGAGGCGGGGAGGTGATGTGCGCTGCGTGCATTTCTCCGGGAGGATTTTAGCCAGAGAGGGCTTTGGTCAAAACATGACCCGCTGAGTTAGATTGTCCAACTTGCGGTGCGTGCAGGTGAAGAGGGGGGCTTTTTATTATTATCATTTGATGTCTTTTTTAAATTCCAGGCGCTGGACTTGCGGCACTGGGGCGAAGCGGTAGAAGGTAGTGGGAGCTGATTTGAAAAAAAAAAAAAAAAAAAAATCATTTCATAGCAGTCATTTTTCTGTAGGCTGTGCCATATAACACTGCAGCAGGCTATAGCATGGCTGTAGTAGGTCACACCGTATCCATGCATACAACAGTGATATATTATTAATAGCTATGTGTTATGATACAACAGATCTGTTTCAGATCATTATTCATTCATACAGTGAGTTTTCATTCAGGGGGAATGATTTGAGAAGGGTGTTTTTGACAAGATCTGATGGACTTAGTTAACACAAAGTGCTCTTAATGATCAATGTGCTTTAAACGAGTTTGCATAAGCAGTTTTTTGTTGTATGATTAGTGTGATCAGTGGTGCTGTTTTTCCTGTCACTAGGTAAGATGTAGGTACACTCCCTTGGCAGTTAGGGTGGTGCTGCCTGCTAGTGCTGATGTGTTACAGTGGCCACTACCTGTGCATGCAGTCTGTAAGGCCTGGCTGTAAATGGAGTGGAGGGGGGGGGGGGTCCCCCCTTCCATCCCTCAGCTCCTGGAAGGGTGGCTTCCAGCTGGGGTGAGTGGAAGGGTGGGTGACGATATATGAATCTTTTTTTTTTTTTTATTTTAAGTTTGAAGTCAATTTGGACTCAAATCTCCAGATTACAGTTGATGTGTTTAGGAAAGTTACCAATGACGGTGTCTCGTACAAGGAAAAAAACAAAAGAAGAGGAAAAGATAAATGTTTCCAAAAGCAGAAACTGGACGGACTCAAACTCTTAGCAACAGTGATTTTCTGCAAATTAATGAAATCAACATTAACTTTTAAAACAGCTGACCTTAGTGTTAACCCCCACCCCACCCCTCCCCACCAAACTGCCACATCCCTCAACATATATCAATAATGTGCATGCGAAAATGTACTTGTGTTGCATTTATTTGTGGTAGTTTTGTTGTTGCTATGCAAAAAAAGGCCCATGTGCCACTTTCCACTGCAATCATTTGAAGCCGTGACCTTGTCAAAAAAGGGCCACAGTGTGTCTGGTTCCCTCTGCTTCGCTCTCATCAGACTCTGTTAAAAGAAGGGGCCATATTTACTGGTCCTGGATTTGGTTAATTCAGGAAACCCTCGAGTTGATTTTTGCTGCAGTTAGCACACTATTCGCTCCACTTGAGGAGCTGGGGATAGTTGGAGGACTTGTACATCAGAAGCTCTGATTTGTTTCATGTTATTTTGGGCTCTGCCAAAGCCCGTCTACCAGTGAAGTTACGGTGACATTCGTATATTAACTAATCCATTTCCACATGTTGTCCTTGACAATATGGTCTCTCACAGCATGGTCTCAAAGTGGAGATTTTCTGCTGAGCCTTCTACATCTGGATAGTATTAATTATCTCGAGGCTATAGACTGATCCGAATTGTTACAGTGCATCTTACAGTGTGAAATATCCCCCCAGGACGGAGGCAACTCTGAGCTGCAGAATTCACAAAGTTGTGGAGTGAGAAATGTTAAGGTCACATTAAGGTCAAGGGAAGGGGAAGGTCATTTTCCAGATCATTTCAATATTATTATACATTATATAACAGATATTTTGCATCAGTGATAAAACTGAGCTGAATTATAAAAAAAAATTCCATGTTTTAGGAGAAAGTTAAACAAAAAACAAATCTATTCTCTGTGTGTGATCTGCTTTAGAGCTGCAGTGATTTTTCAATTCACGGATTAGTTGACTGAAAGAAAATTGAAGACATTAAGATATTTGCCGATTTCACACACGCAATGTTTTTTCCTCTCATCTTCTTCACATACATATGTACGTCAGTTAAATGTGCACTGGCTTTGACTGTTGGTTGAACACAACAAGTATGAAGATGTCACATTTTTACTTTTCTTACAGTGAACTAAACGATAAATCAACTAATCAAGGACATAACCATTAATGAATCAATTATGAGCCACAGTGTGATGTTCATAGTCTTAAAACTAAATAAGATTCATTTAGTACCATCTCTCATGATTTTTATATGATCACTGAAATGTAAAACCTTTAGAGTGAATATCATTGTTGTACATATCGCATTGTCCTATTTTAAAGTTTTTATAATTCATTGCATTGAAAAAAAACCAAAACAAAACATAAAATTTCTTTTCAATAAACCGACATCACTGACATAAAAAAGGACAGATATAAGTCTCATAAAAACTTATTTAAATGTACTGATTTGTTATTGACGTTGTTGTTGTTGTTAAAGGTAAAGTGACAGGATGAGGTTAGTGAATTTGGTCAGGCGACAACAACAACAGGTTCTCTATTCTGGGAAACTTCTAGAAGAGATGTGGAGTTTATTGTATCATGGTAAAATGTGTTCACTCTTCGGTGTTACACATTCTGTTCATATGTTTGCATGGTCGAGTGTCACATTCAGACACATCTTATTCACATAGCTGCCAATGAAAGTCAGAGAGGTTGAAGTTTAAATAAGTTTTTTTCTGTCAAAGCATCTCCAGAGTGTTAAGCGAGTGGTGGTATGTGAAGTCATCTCTGGCACTCACATCACTGATTCAACAATGTACTTGTCCTTTAAATGACACCCTCACAATAGAAAATTAAGAGTGAAACACAATTCTGGTCCAAACATGATTAACCAAAATGCTAATGTGTGCAAAGCCTTTGATCACTGCGTTACTGTTTTATAAGCCATCCACCGTCATCTCCAGGCAGGACAGACTGTTATAGCTGCTAATTAATACATCAGACAGGCAGGGCTGGTGGCACACACACACACGCACACACACACAGTGAAGGAACTTATCAGAATAAACTCTTCACGTGTTATGTCTACGTTTAAACAGTCATAAAGTCTCATTATTCTTTGTTATTTTATGTTTAAACCTCAAATAATTAGTTGATCAAACAGTTATTGGAGCAGCAAAACAGGTATTGCTGCATATTTCGATATCTGATTCATTGTTTAGTTTTATTTTTCTTACATGTCTGCTCTTGAGTTGTTGTTCTAAATATCATGGCTGATTTACCATTTTTTTCCTTTTTTAATTATGTTTTTTGAGGCTTTTTATTTCTTTATTTTAGTTAGTAATTGGCAAGGAGGCTGACAGGAAATGGGGGGGGGGCATGTAGCAAATGTCCCGAGATTCAAACCTAGCACACTGCGTTTACATGCATGTACTCTAACCGCTCATCCACCAGAGCCGCCGTCCCATCAACTATTATACACTTTATATACCAGCATTTAAATGACATTTTTAAGGGACCTTTTCATCAGGTCTGACATTACAGACCAAATGATGAATTTTTTAAGTCGATAATTGCTTAGGAAAATTGTCGATTATATCTTAACAGTTCAAAATTGGTGTCTTCGCCAATATTCACGTAAATGTGAGCTACATTATTGAGTTTTTAAGACACTGGCTGATCTGAGAGAAGTGCTGAGAACCTTTGGTTTTATTGAACAGATTTCCTCATGGCCACTGTGTCGGTCGGCAAAGTTTTGATTTTGTAGGTTTGTTTTACAAAGTTTTTGCAAATAGATACAGATAATAAGAACATGATCAAATTGTACTTTTACAAAGTTGTGATATAAATTTTTTAAGATTAGTGTTCACAATACATTATAGTGTGAAATTCATAACTGCAGATGAAACTAATTAACAGGTTGGTTTTTCTCACTATTTTAATTTACACTTTATTTTCTATTAAATTTTTTTACATTATCTTCGTGTTCATCTTAGTTTTTTTGCTAACATTGCAAGTTAGACTTACACTTTGACCTGGATCATATGAATCACTGGCTGAATCACTTTAATTAGATGTAATTAATGTACCAAATTTTTTCCTGGTGCCATGACGACACAAGAAACATCGCTGACTTTCAAACTCGCACACATCACAGAGACAAAGGGCACTATCAATTATATTTAGTAATATAAAGTATAATTTTCCTAGTCATTAACCATGAGTGTTCCAGATGTTTGCAGCTGTACTAAGTTAGCGAAGTTAATGAATGATTGATTAACAGCATCTGACTCAGAATGAAAGAATGCTGAGGTTTTTACATCTATTATAAAATAATTTATTTACAGTTTTTGTTAAAATACACACAGTTCTATTTCTATATTGGAATAACATAATTTAATATCCATATGTGTAAAATAGTGCAGCTGTCTAAATGCTGGTCTGCAGAACAATAACAGAACCAGCATTGACTGATGGCAAAGGTTCCTCCTAATTCCTGCTTGTGTTGAGGAAAATGTGAAATATTTTCCACTGTATTTATTCATGAACAAGAAGCACTCTCTGTTTAACAGTTCCTATGTAAGGTCTATAGGATTTATATAAAAATGCCACTCTGCTGGTTGTACATGTAAGTTGTATTGGAGTCTATGGGAAAAAGGCCACATGATTCATTTGCTCAGTAAATTAATGGTCTCATCAGTGGTTTCAAGTTTACCTCAATACAACATGAAGTTAACTTTTTAAACAATGGTCCCATTTAGAGGAAAATAGACCATAAGGCAGGGTATAAATTAGGGCGTGGCTACTGTCTGATTGACAGACTTTACCACACAATCGGAATAGAGTACAGAGATGGTCTGATCCACCATCAATCCTCCTCAGCACCTCCTTCTTTTCCAAATAAGATTACTTCTGTTTTCAACAAAAATGAAGATGGAGGCAAGCAAATTACAAGCTGGAGGCTTCGAAACATAATGTGGGTTGACAATTGGTTAGGTCAAATGTGTCAGATACTTTTGGAAGGTGGTGACATGTTTTTGAGAGCAAAGGAGGGTGTGGGAATAAACACACATTTTCCTGGTTTTGTGGGGGGGGGGGTTGTGTTCAGATAATTAAACTGTGCTGTCCCACAGAGTAAGAATAAAGAAAATGAGATTTTTATTTCGTAGATTTGAGAGTTGTCCTTGGAGACATAAAAATGTCTGCAGCAACGATTGAGTTTTGTTAACCACACGCTCATGTTAAATATAGGATCGACGCTCACTTTCAATGTGGAAAAACTAACGTATTAAAACATCTGTTTTCTGGCATCAGCTGCTGCGTTGAATGTGACACATCCTCGATTTAGGTGCATGCAGAAATAATCTGTTCACTTGTTCCCTCTTCACTCCCCTGTCCTCTCCTCAGTGATGGCCTCTGCTGAGCAAACGTGCTCCAGCTTCCACCAGCAGCACTGCGCATAAGGCAACACACCCACCTTTGCCCTCCTGCCCAGAAGTGAGAGACACCACCATGTACAGTGTGGAGGACCTTCTCATTTCGCACGGATATAAATTGCCCAAGAGCGGGCCTCCGTCTGCCACGCCTTATGACAAGCGCCCCGCTGATTGCCAGCGTGAACTTGTGGACAACAGGGCTGGCCGGGGGACACTGAACGGGTATGAGGCAGACCGGGGGGCATCTATCACAGGCATCTACGGCAGCAGGCAGGCACTGGTGAAGGGTTACCCCGCCATAGACAACGAAAGCGGGGAAAGGAACCAAAGGAGAAAAGAAGCTGCCATCGGTATCCTAGGTGACGCTCAGCCCTTGGGTGATTCTCTCGCCACAGACAGTGGGTGAGTGGTTTTTTCCCTCTCTCTTGCAATCCCCCACACCCTTTACCTTCCCTCTTTTTCCTCTCCCGCCCCCTTTTCACTGGGGCCCTTTGGTATTGCATGCAAAACTGAGTCTGCACTGCGCAGGGTTTTTTTTTCCCTCCTCTTCCCTTTCCCCTCCTTCCAGAGCTGCAGAACACAGTGGCTGCAGCAGCAGCACTCACATATAGATATAAGGGAGTATGAAAAGTGCGTTTGCACCCATTTGAGTTGTTAACATGGCTGCACAGAGAGGTGGCTCATGTCTCTATGAAGCCCACCCAAGCACCGGTATCGTCTCAACGGCCTCCACGAGGTGGGCAGATGCAAACAGCAGCATTAGACGGTTAGCAAACTGAGGAGAACTGAACATGCCTCAAGACAGGCGCGTAATCACTCCACTGTAAACACTGGCACACTGAAGCACGCCCAGCACGTGCTCTGTGATGTAAGCATGTTGCTGGGCAAGTGTGCACAGCGTGGCTCCCCCTCAGCTATACAGCAGCATATGCTGCTGAGGATGAACCATTGACTTTGCTGCTTAAATGAATGAGTACAGTGACTAACGGTGATATAGTGCAGTGCAGATATGAGATGGGGCTCTTAAAAATGGTAACTGCAATTCATTCATTTTTTGAGTTGACCTAATTATTTAGTAGATTTAATATTTTCCAAATTATATATACATACACTTTAATACATATTCATGAAGTATCTTTAAGATTAGATTTTACTCTTTTTTTATAGAACTGCTAACTGTAATTCATGGCTCTATGATAAATATGAATAACCAATCCAATTTACTTTATTTAGAAGACCTGGTAGTCGTATTTGAATTTCAGCGATGATTTCAAATCCACACTCCCCCTTTCCATTATAACTGGCTGCTGGCTGTCATCAGGGAGCTGTGACTGTCAAACATGCTTGGATGTGACTGATGATCTGGGGATATTCATGGATTTCACATTGCCTCCTCTGCATCATTCAGCAGTGCTGCTCCGCCGCAAGCACAAAATTCCCCAACACTACTTGAGGAAATTAGAAAATTAAAATTACAGTGATATTCAACATAATGACCCTCTGTAACAGAAAGAAGGCAAGCTCCGATCTTTGGTATAAATTTGCTATGATTAAGTATGCTTGTTCTAAGATAATTGTTTTGGCAGTGCGACATGCACTCCAGCCATATTCTGTACCTAGGAGGTAAAATTGGAACCGTTACTAAAGTTATCTCCAGGCGGCACTGCTTTATCACACCACAGTGGAACCACTGTTTTGAACCTGCCAACAGCCAGTTGTCACACAGTTGCCATTTTGTGTTAGCTTCATCAAGCATTTTTGAAAATTGTAGCTGATATTACATATTCACCCTGGCAACAATCAGAAAGAATCAGTTCTCCTATAAAAGCTATATTCTGTAAGTCCCAAAAGGACACAGTTTGATCTTATTAACCCAGTTATATGATCAGTTTCAAGAAAAAGAGGTAGTTCTGTTTTCAGATGAGCTCAGGCAGTGGCATGTTTTTTCCTAGATATTCTTTTAAAGCCACAGTTGCTGCCCAGATGACCAGCTACCTAAGATAAGGTCAGCACAATTTAATATGCAGATCATATTGCAGTAGCATCACAATTTCATGGTGTCTTTAAGGGACTTGGGAGCCGCTGACTCAAGCACTTCTGTCTCATATGTGCTCGCTCTCCTTGATTAAGTTGCGTTGGAAAGCCGATACTGCTGAAGCCAAAACACATGCTTGAAGCTGGTGTGGACATGTCAGTTTTAGTTAACAATCACTGCTTCTCCTGTACTTCACTGACATATAAACTAAGACAGTACACAGGATTTGACTCACCACTATACCTGTCCTACTAACACTTTTTTTTATCTTTGCAGGTTCTATGATGTTCCTAGTTTGACTTATTCAGAGCCACTGAGCCATGAAGAAAGGGATGTTTCCTACTGGCGGAGGCGAGGTCAGGACTTCAGCATCCTCCTGGACTATGCTGATGGGAGGGAACTGAGGGCCTCTGCTGGTGCATGGAGGCCACAGGCCCTGATCGCAGCAGAGGAACACAGGGCAGAGAGGCGAGCACAGCAGCTGTGGGAGGACATTTCCTGGCTAAGGGACCCAGATGCGGCGCCTGGTCAGCTAAGGGTGACTGGGGAGAGGAAGTGCCAGAGCCTTGGTACAGAGGAGTGGAGGCCTGCTGTGGGCCTGGGAAGGCAGCTTTCAGATGGGGATGGGGAAAGGTGGGCTCAGGAACAGTATCACTTGAGGACACCTGAGGGTTTTTTTCACCCTAGAACTAAAGCAAAGTCTCAGTCTCTCCCCAGAGTCTTGTCACCTGATGGAATTGATAGAGATCTCATTCCATCCAGGCCTAGCCTACCTGACAGACAGAGGATAAGCAGCACTATCTTTTCTGGGCCCTACAGTAGGTACATCTATAGTGGTGCTGCTGTCAGGGACCGCTGGGGTAGGAATGCCGGGCCAAGCAGCCATGTTGCACTTTTACCAAAGCCCAGGTTCAGTAGGCCTTTAAAGCCTCCATCATATGAGATTCACCAGCAGACTAGGGGTAGCGCAGAAATGCTTGCTATAGACCAGGGTGCCAAACAAAAAGACAGGTCTGTGTATTACCCAAGGGGTGGGGAGCTGAGACATGACTATTTCGCACAACACTCTGCCATCTCTGGAATGGAGCCCCCTGGCTACATCCCACCCCCGTCTTACAAAAGAGCCCTACCCCCAAGGGCAGTTTCAATCAACCGCAATGAAATGGCAAATCTAAGATGGAGGGCAGAAGCTCTGCAGATGCACAGCTCAGATCCTGGAAGGTGGTTTTCCAGACAGGCAGGTGGTTCATGGCTGGAGTATTATGGAGATCGTGGCGCGTCCTATCGAAAGCAGGTGCATTCTGGACATGAAGAAGGACCAGGTCCTGCCCGTCAAGTACCCACTGAAGACCCAAGAGTGAAGCAAATCTCAGGAGGGCCTGGTGGAAATTCTCTCACTGACTCAGACAAGATCCGTAACATCAACAAAGAGATTCCATCCGCTAAAATTTTAGGACAATCTACACATGATAGTGCCTTTCCTCCCCAACAGGGGCCAGCTCTCAATACTGACGGTCGCAAAACAGCCCTCATTGACAACGACAACAGCAATCGATGGTGCAACAGGGGAATGAACAGAAAAAGTGACAGTGTAGCTCCTGATCAAAACCGTAGTCAGTTTTTTCCTTCATCTATTCTGGGTAAACCACCACCTCCTCCATGCAAGCCGGCTGACCAGGGTGTCCCTGAAACTGTGACAGAAGTAAAAAAGGTGGAACAACCTGATCCACCAGAGAAGGACAAATCCAAGAATCTGAAAAAGAGACTTAGTGAGACAATTTTTTGTTTGGTGTCTGTCCCTGTTACTCCGCAACTCAGCGGGATAATCCGTGATCAGAATAACAACAATGAGAAATCACCGGACCCAGCAGACAGTCCAAGTGATAATAAAACTGGCCACTTAACAAACCAAAGTCTCCAAAGCACATCTTCAGCTGAAGCTGAGCTGCAAGCACTAACTGGTAGCATAGCGAGCAGCAAAGCAAGCAGTAGAGCAAGCAGCAAAATGTTTAAAAGAGTACCCTGTAGACCCCCTAAGATAAACCATTATAAGGAGCTGAAACTGTCAGGATCCTGGCCCTCAAACCAGTATCGAGACCAGGAGACACAAACTAGCCCAGAGGCCCAAAAACCTGCCCCTGAAGACAAGGAAGCACAAGAAGAACCTGCCCCTCCCAGCACTGAAGTCCCTCCTGACAGCAGCGGTGTAGTGGCCACTACCTTCAGTTTTCCTATAAAGGGAGTGAAGAGCCTGAAGCTGTCGAGCAACAGCGCCTTCTCTCTGACAGCCACCTTCTCCAACCAGCTGAACAAGAGCACAGCTCAGCAGCCAGCAGTAACACCCTCAGGAAACATGGAGGAGACCAAACCAGCAGCGAACAGTGGGCAGGAGACATTTGGACAGTTCCTACTAAAACCGGCCAACCAGCGACCATGGGATGCTGTCAAAGAGCTAGAGACCATCAAAAAAGAAGTCCAGGATCAACAGCAGCAGCAGGGCAGCAAACAGCCCAGTGTTGACAAGTGCATAGAGGACCTCAATGAGGCCTACAAAGACATCTTGGAGCTAGGCACTGCCAGCAATAAAGTCCCAAATGGTTCTGTGCAAATCCCAGAGCGTATCAAAATTCGTTTGACATCAGAACCTCTCAACAAGCCCAGCAGCCTTAGGCGCAGTGCAGTAAGCTGGTCTGTTGACCCAGAATACAGGGAAGTCAAGAGCGCCTTCTCCAGGCCCGCGACAAAGTCGGTAACTTTCAGCAAGCAGCTTAGGGAGGAACTCCCTGTCCCACCTCGGGAGACCGGCTTCAGAGAATACAGGGTTGTTGCGCATCTCTCGCGCAGACGGAGCAATGATGGCAGGACAGTAAAACTAGACCTGCCAGATGAGCCCATCGAGACACCACTTTGTGACTTCAGTCCAACAACGCACACCACAGCAGCTGAGGTGCCATGGGCAGATAGACAGCCCATGCAAGATGCCTCTACACTCACTAGTCCTCCAGATTATGAAGACATATGCCAGACTTTGCGTCAGTCTAGAGACCCAACGGATGGCAGTAAAGTGTCCACAGGTAATGCCAGACCTAATGACGCAGAGCCTCTTCAGGATATCAGTGCTGGATCAGAGGAGGAGTGCCCTATTTGTAAAAGAGAACTTGAGAATCAGATGAGACAGGGCCCATTGCCTCCACTTCATGAGGAGAACAGCTCGGACAGCTCGGCCAATCAAAATGGCAGTCCGCCACAAAGTGCTGCCTCAGAAAGTCCAGCAGAAGATACAAAAACAGAGGCAAATGATTCAAGTTTAAATCAGTCAGGGTCTGACCTGTGTGCTGACACTAAGGAGCAGCATTCATTGACACAGGAAAGGGGAGAGGATGAAAAAATGGACAATGCTCCACCAGAAAACTTGGACAATTTGTTTAAAGTAAATCCTGATGATAGCAAACCAGCAAGTGGAGCTACGGAGGAGAGCACATCCACAGTATCAGCAAATGATACGCTTGCAGACTCCAAAGTCACAGAGGTACAGGGAATTAGTGAAACAGTAACTAAAGAAGTTGAGGCAGGGGAGAAGGAATCCATTACAGGAAATACATCTGATGGCAATGTGGACAAACAGTCAGCCAGGTGTGAGAAACAAGACGGTGCAACATCTGATGACAAGCAGGAGCATGAGAAGAAGCCATTTGCTGTCCCAGAGCACAGACTTGGTCTACGGACTCATCTGGGGCGAGACCACCCAGGGTTACCAGAGTTTCCCCCAGATAGACTGCCACTCTCAGTCCCCCCAAACCTAGATCGCAGGCTGTCCCTTAGCCTGGAGGGGGAGAGGAGAAGCAAGGGCCCGCCCAACCGAATCGAAGCTTTGCAGAACAAGCTGGCTGTTTCTCCAGGTCGGGTGGCAGTTGAGCGCTTGGGTCGGATGAGGGAGGTGGACTTTATGTATCGCATGAGGCGCCTCAGCATCAGGAGTACTGACTCTGGGGAAGGGGAGGCAGAGGGGGAGGGGGAGGGAGAGGGGGAGGCGGAGGGCAAGGGTGAACAAGTGGAGGAGACTGACCCTGCTCCTGAGACACACACAGAGAATGATCAAGAAGTCACCCATTCTCAGCAAGCCTCCGAGGAGACAACGTTACAAAAGGAGGAGGGGTCATCTCTCTCAGGTAAGAATAAAATTAAATGATATTAGAAACAGTTGCATAAAAATGTGTTGGGGAATTATCTGTGCAGCTTCACAAAAAATTATCCTGGGTAGCAATAAAAGTAAAATATTTGCCCATTGATTCCACACAGACTTGGAAGAAGTAAATACCATTACAGTTATTTAAGATATTTCTTTTTTGAAAAAAACAAAAGAGTTTTATTCTATAAAAGAAACATAAAGAAAATAGTTTTCGTTTTGTTACAAACATTTGTATTCTTGGAGGAAAGTCACAGACTGCAGGTTTGCATAAAATCTTGGTGTTTGCAAGTTATCAACATTGATGAAACTGTCAAGAGGGTTGCTTTTAAAGAATTCTCTACAAGATGTGTCAGTGTCTTCCACCGACAAATTCAGTGAGCACTCATTTTTGACTCTCCTTTCAAATGAAACTTAATGAATAATTTTCCTTTTTTTTGTCTCAGAGCCCCATGATCCCAGCCGAGTGGAGACATTGTAGAAAGACTATGACCACCATCTCCATCTGAGGTTTATAGCTCCAACACTGTGACCTGGCTGCCTACTAGAATGCCTTCATCTCATCTTGACACTGAAATGGCCTTCTTGTCCGACAAGAGCATTGTGTACACCCTCACCCTCGGCGCTGCGTTGACTTCTAAGAGTGCTGTTCCACTGCCAAAGGGAGGTTCCCCGTTCACATGAAGGGCAACTTCTACTCTGAATCCCTCCCCGGCCTTCCCAAACTACCTTCCCACTACCCCATCTGTCCTCCATCCCCAACCCCATCCTCTTATAGGGTTTCTACTAGTTAGTCTTCTTGTAGCGGCTTGTCCTTTCTAGTCTATCCTCCCTATGCTTTTCTCATTGGCAGACATTATGCAATTCTGTCGCGCATACTAGAACTTCTAAAATGTCCATAGTGAATACAGTCGAGACATTTTTCACATTCTGAACAAATCTATTTGTTTATGGGCGAGCCGTTAAGGATATGAATGTAAGCGTTTATGTTTAACCTAATGTAGACATAGAATGGGTATAGTCACAAAGCTATTCTGTTGCATTTAAACTCAACCAAAATAAATTGCGCATCTGATTGTTGTGGTAAAGCAACAGCTGTTTTAGAACTGGACATCACTGTCTCTGGCTCAAGAACTGTTTTTGATTTTCAGATCATTTAAATCAGCCTTTCTTTTTTTAAAGTTCAATGACATTGTGCCCTGTCTCATTGCTTTTGTAAACATTGCAACCATAACCCACGGAGCTCTTCAGTGAAGAGTGACTCTATACCACATGACATGATAGATCAGTGACCTATTATGCGATACCTTGGTTCTACGCTGGAGAGGGGGAGTTGCCTTCATTAACCAGATGTGTTATTTCCTGGTTGGATCAGGTGAAGTCTCTGGTTAGCCGTCCAATTAATTTGATGTATAGCTCCCATTTCCAGGTAATTTCAGGAAGCAATAAAGGCACAGATTGAGTTGAAATGGTGGTCAGCAACTTTGATAAAAATTTAAAATGGATATAGGGAAAATGAAAATGTAAAAAAAGAAAAAAAAAAAAAAAAAAAAAAAAAAAAAGATCCGTAGAGCAATATTGTTGTATAAACAGCTCAGTGGTTTAGTGAGGCTACGTGTAGGAACCAAGGTCAGGAGTTTTAATGTGAACGTGTCATTCAAATTATATTACAGGGATATGGAATCGTGTCAGGGTATATGGGTGTTTAACAGGGGGCGGGTGCTTAACTCCATGATATACATCTATGTTCATACACCTGTATCGCAAAGAGACATCATTTCACGGAATATTTATTTTTTTTATCATCGAATTGTTAATGAGTTTGCATAATGTACAAAATAAAGTATATTTTAAATATTTTAAGAGATATTTTTTATTCAACCATGAATTTTTATTTCCCCACGCTTATATCAAGCTGAAAGTATCATATGTCTGTACAGTATCATATCCAGAGTATACATAATTTTCTAGTGCTTTAAAATCTAACAGAGTGATATAGGAAGGGATGACTGTGGTGTGCCTTGATCACACAATTCAGTTTCAGTGAGCGATAGGGTTCATCAACGCGAGAGTTGACGTGATGGGAACGTTTTGATTGTGCCATGCTTTCCTATTCGATAGTGCTTTTCATATGTTAACGAGTCATTGTTGGACGCTCCTTGTGATATTTAACACATAAATCCATCTCAGCTTTAGTTTCCTATGTTCGTCAAACGTGACATGTGTCTTATTTTTGTCTTTGTTCGTCTTCCAATTCAAATCACGTCTTGTTCTGTTCTGTCAGTTCTTCAAAACATATTTAGACATAAAAATTGACATTTTTTTCTCTTTTCCTTACTTATAACCTTCCTGGCTCACTCTCTTCCACCTAATTCCCCCCTTTCTTTCTTCCTATTTTTCACCCCACACAATGTTCATTTTGAGTAAATTGTAAATTGTTTGCTGTCTCCACCACTTATTGCACTAAAGGTTACAATGCGGTATGCTATTATTGGCTAAAAACCACGTATTTGAAAAATACTTGTAAAAAAGTTGTTTTGTCTTTTTTAAATACTGTTTTTTTTTTTTGATAAACATTAAAACCTAACTCAAACTCTAAATAACGATTCGAAAAATCTTCTATCTTGTGGATAAATAGAAATTTGCAGTTACGTGGTTTTTCCACAACAGCAGTGTTGCATTGGTATAACGGTTCAACAATGGATCTGTAGGAATCAATCTCTGTTCCATTACTCATCAAGTTTCACATAATTGTTATGTAGCATTTTACAGCTGTAGCATTTTATCAACTCAGAAATTTGTCTTAGTATTTCAAACATTTTCTTGTAAATTTGGAATTATCATGTCGCCTTACTATGTGTGCATTACATTATACTCCAGGCAATGCCAAATATTAACGTACTAAGCACTGTTTCATACCTTAGGTTTTTACAAACAACTTACTGTTCTGCCATCCCTCTGGCTGGAGAGGTACAGTAGCATTGTGGATAGTTTCTGCTCTTCATGCTGTTTTATCTGTAGGAACATTGAAGCAAAACTGTGATCTTTAAATAATACAAAAAGCGTAATTATAAAAAGTACAGGATGAGTTTCAGTGTTTTAAGACAAGCCCATAGTCAGCGTCACAGGGAGGACAAGCTGACACGCCCATGATTACTAACATCTCATTTTCAATTCATTTCGAAGACTGAAGGCTTTGCCTCGGTCTTGTGTGTAAACTGCCCCTAACAACATTTAAATAGCTATTTCAGTACATATGCCCCCCAATAATTGGCATGTCAGGTACACTTGAACATAGTGTCATTTGAATTTTTGTACTGCAGGTTATGTGCAACATGAAGTAATTATGCACACTTGTAATATTTTCTATTTTCATATGAGATTTAAGTGCTTTTTGTACTCACTGACATCTTTTTTTCTTCCTTGCATGAAATGCAAGCGAGAGGAGGAAAAAAAAGTTTTTCATAAAGTATATTTGCATTTGGTACTCCAATAGTAAAACCAGTGGGCAAAACATTATGTTTCATAATTTAATTTACAAAACTATGCCAAGTATTTAAAAGCTATTTTTAGAGTAAAACAAAAGAGAACTCATTCATTTTTTTTCTTTAACACATGCCTTTATCTTTGTATCTATAAATATGAGCATAATCCATAGTCATATGATTGTGCTACTGTTGTATGATACTGCAGTCTGATTCATAAATAAACTCTTTGCATGAAATCTGTGTTTGTGATCAATTGCATAAAATGTAAAAACACAAATACTTTATGAATCTCACATCTCTCCTGTGGAAAAAAAATTACAAAAAATATTTTTCCCATTCTTTGCAGAATATCTTAGAAATACAGAACTTCCTCACTCTACAATGTCTATTACTGTATGAAACATACACAAGGAGGTCACAACTGGTCTTATATTTTCAAAGCAGATATATTTCATAAAAAAATAAAAAATAAAAAATAAAGCAACTGATGTCTTGTGTTAAAGTAATAATAATGCAATAGGACTGAATGGGTGTGTTTTTACACATGTAGACTTGTGTATTGGCAATAGCAGTCCATTTAGTCTGCCAGACTGTCACACTGAGCTCCACTTGCTGGATTAAAGCGTTGGCAAAGACACTACTTGAGCTGAACCTTGCAAAAACCTAACAGCATGCTATCTGAGGCTTGGAGGGCATCCATCCTGAGATGCTGTTCAACTTCCTCTGTGTTCCATCTTTTTTTGAGGACTGATTAGTACTTCCTCTTAAGTGCTGCTGTATTTTATTTTCCGGTATTAGGTGGGATTGCTTTGAAAGCAAACTTACTTTACGTTCTTCACAGTTTCAGAAATTCTTTTATTATTGCACCAGTTTATTGATTTATATGTCTTTTTTTCTATGGCCCTGAGAGCTCAATGCATTGCAACAACTCCTAAGCTCATTCTGTTTGCCCTTCAGTTGAAGTGGTTCCTGACATTATTTCAGTGTGTTCAATGATGTGTGTTGAAATAGGAAAATCTTATTTATTTTATTGTTAAGACGTACTTTTAATGTCTACATAATCATGTACTGTATATTTTAAGTCACACTGCATTGATGTACAGATTCTGATTTGATTTTGCCCTGAAGTTGAGATTCTTAAATAGAACCTGCTGACTGCTCCTCCTTCATAAATCTGTAGAAAATTACACTTTCATTCAGGCTTACATTATCATTGATGTGCACCATTGGCTTCTACAAGGATTTTATTTATAATTTTGGTTTTGAAGGTGGCTGTATTGGAATTATGAGTTGTGCATTTAAAGGGAAAACAACTCATATTGATTTTTCCTGCGCTCCAACCAAAGTAAAAGCATTAAAATGTGTGATGCTCTGTAACAATGAATGAGCCTCTGGTATTGTGGGGTCATAAAACAGCAAAGAAAACATTTTTTACAACTATTTCAGATCTTAAACTTTATATCCAATATGAAATCTGTAACAGACCGGTTGTGAGTATATTACAGTGATAATGTAGATCAGAAGTCTTAGAGGGATACTGCCCTGCACGTTTTGGATGTTTCTGTACTCCAAAACACCTGATTCAAATGATCAGCTCATCATTTAAATCAAGTGTGTTGCAGCAGGTTAACATTTAAGACATGCAGGGCAGCAGCTCTGCAGGACTGGGGACCCTGCAATAGACTGGCTATATAACTTAATTTAGCTGCTCTGATGTATGAATTATTATTATTTTTTTACCTGCAAGAGTAAAAGGAATGAAGGAATGGACAGACATTCCTTCCCTGCCCTGCACTTCTGGCCTTCTATCGGCCATCTCATCTTTTGAGGACTTTTTTTTTTTGTGCACTTAAAACAGCTTTCTGTCCACTGTAGTGATCACTATGCACCAGAAGGGTAAAGATATTTCTAGTCTGCACTCAAATAGCAATGAAAAAGAATGGCAAAATTCCTTCATTTCAAATCGCAGATGATAACAATAATACTTAATAATCCATATTGTGTTGTCAAAGGTTTGTGGCCTTAAAGCTGATTGACAACGTCCAGCACTGGAACAGGAATTACCTTTAACATCTAAGTTTTTTTTTTATCTGGTTATTTTTTAGCTGCTGTTCGTCTTTCACCTTGACATTTCCATCAATTTTTTTGGATTTTGTTGCACAAAAAAACCCCAGAAATAGTCATTTATCAGTCTGTTTATCTACGGGAGCTAACGAAAACAGGACTGACCGCCAGACCTCCATCAGGCCTCGGGCACACTTCACCGCTGGCTGCCGGTTGTTGGACTCGGACCGCCGGCCCAATCTACCGAGACTTCAACCGA
Organism: Remorina albescens; assembly: GCA_034769265.1. Taxonomy (NCBI): domain Eukaryota; kingdom Metazoa; phylum Chordata; class Actinopteri; order Carangiformes; family Echeneidae; genus Remorina; species Remorina albescens. Next base: position 3,260,415 of record CM068478.1, on the reverse strand, counting down.
GTAAGGTGAAAAAAACAAACAAACTCCGGATTAAAAACAAACAAACATGAAAAAAAAAAGTAAACCGGCGAGCTAACACCATTTGTACCCTTTAGAAGAACCCGGAAGTGATGTCCCTGCGTCATCTACCTGTATATACTGCTTACTTGTAACAAGATGGCGGCCGGTAACGGTAAGTTGTTTTTAATTATATTCCAAACAAACGAAAAATCATTTAAAAAGTGTTCATACACCGTGTCAACTATGTAAAAAAAAAACAAAAAAAAAAACTACTTGCGTATGTAAAAAAAAAAAAAAATCAATCAGGGAAACCATGATTGTAGTTTACATTGAAAATTATCGTATCTTCTAGTAAATTTAACACAAGAAAAATATTAGGAATATTGGTGAATTGTGATTAATTCACTTATGTTTGAAATGTGAATGGGTGTGGGCGAGTCAGCGAAAGAAAAGAATAATAAAATTCATTATATAAATTTCCGCTATCGTTTTATTCTGAAAGTCATGACCACGAGCCTCTTATTTCCGCCGTCTTCATCCTTTATTTCAGGTATTTCAGATATAAAATTAATTAACAAACTGTGCCACAACTGACCAGTTCGTGTTTAATTCATGCAGGGAAATCATTTGGAATGTGGTGTCATTTTTTTTTAAAAAGGTGGGTTGGTTAGAAAAGATTGAACTTTAAAAATGAAATGTTTAAATATGGCGGCTCACACTCCTAAAACCTTGGTGATTGTGGAGTAACATTTCATTGACATGCTAGATATTCATTAATTTGTTGTTTTTTTGTTTGTTTGTTTGTTTTTTCCCACGCTCAAGTTTCTTGATTATCCTTAAAAATAGAAACTTCAGTGGTAAGGATGCAGAATCTTAACTTCATGAAATATTCTTATAGTATGGTTTTAGTACTTTTGCTTAAATAAGGGATTCCCACCACAATCAGTACTGACCTGTCATCACCAATTATTGATTATGAAATTTGTAGGTGTACAAGTCAAATCACCTACAATGTGTACTGTCTATAGTGTGTCTGTGTTTTCCAAATATCTAGTTTTACAGTGGATATGTTGTTTTCAAAATGAAACAATATGCTATTGTTCTCGGGCCCTCACAGCCATCCATCCAGTCGTCCATCCCTCCGGCTGTCCCGTCATCACAGTTGCCTTTGTCTCAGAGCTGGACCCTGGTAAGCAAACTACATATCTATTATCACTGCACACCTGTTGGCCTCTGCTGGTTGGGGTATAAACTCAACTGATGTGACCGACAGTTGTCCTCCTCCTCCCTCCGTCCTCATACATAGGCAGCATTCTCGACTATGTGCCACACCCTGAAACTGTTGGGTCCTACGACGTGCGGATTTTGGCTTTTGGAACAGCAAACACAGTCAGGTATACTAATAATGTATGTTTTTTTTCAATGAGCATGGAACATTCCTGAATATAAATCTTTTGTAGAATTTTTTTTTGTATATAATATATACAAAGTTAAAATTGAGAGCAAGAAAGTAAATAAAATTACATCATCATTCTCATGTTAAATTAAAGAAAAATATATAAGATGTATTAATAATAATACACATATACAATTGGAGTTTGCAGCTTTGCAATGATACACGTTTTTCTTATGGGTGGAAACATTATTAGACTTTATTTGCATCCTGAGTGTCCTGCTTTAGCGAATCCACAAGATGGAGACAAACGACAAATAAACAAAAACCAGGCGCCTCAACTGTCCCAGTTCCTTCTCTTCAACTTGAGTTACTGATTCATTCACATATTGAACATAAATACTTTAACTTGATTATTCTGACACATATCGCATATCTCTCAAACGCATATTTTTTGGTTGCACTTGTCCACCTGGATATGATCACCCATGACTGCACAGAAATCGTTGTTGTACAACCTAAATGTTAAAAGGACTTTGAATTTGAACTTTTTTCTGGAACATGCTTCCAATTTCCCGTTTTCAGTTTGATTAGAGCATGGGAAGTCCATGGTTTTGTTATCCATTCTTGCGATTGCTAATAAATTTGGTTTGTATGTTCCCCTCACTTAGCCATTTTTGGAGATAAAAATAATAGCTGCATAACCTCTCATAAATATTTCCTTGCATGTGTGTTTTGTAGGTGAACACCTTGACATGAACCGTGTGGAAGAAATCCGGATCTGTCAAATCCTGCAGTAGGTACTTTGGTCAGGGTCTTGATCATAATGCATCAGATCATAGATGGTGATAGAATAGATGGAGAACTTGTCACTTTTGGCCTTTAATACCATACGGTGTGATGTTTATAAAACAACTAAAGCACAAATTAAAATTATTCCACCATTTAATTAAATGAATGTAGGTTTAGTGAAGATGCAGCACCAAAGCCTTCAGGATCCATACTCTCTCACTGAAAGTTTGATGTAAAATTTGGTCCTGCTCTGTGCTGTGAGACTCCAGTGTTGTAGAGCAGGAGTCCCTGCAGACCCTGGCTCACACTGTGCTGCTGGATTGTAGTTTTAACAGCTGATTCGATTCCCCCTTGCACAGGGAGCCTGACGCTTCCTGGCTATTTATGGCAGATGCCCCACTATCGAGGCCGCTCTCTTCAGCCCATACATGGTTGCTGTGGGAAGAGGTTACCACGCCAGTTTTGGCCCACACTCCCCAAACCCTCTGAAAGCAGTGTTGTGTCGTCCCTCACTGTCAGTCTATAGTCTATCAAAACCGGTTCATAAAAATGGATGTGTTGGATCACACTGGCTTGACTTTTGGAATAGTTTGAAGATGAACTTACTGTAGGAGTATCGGCCTGTTGCAGCACCCCTCTTGTGGATTTTTTTTTTCTCAGTTTCCCCTCAGACCCTGTCCATTTCCTTCACCCCTCTCCTGCATACCCTACACCTCCTCGTTCCCTCTCCCTCCTCTTTCTTATTTGTGTGGCCGTTCATGGACTGATTTATTTGGTCTGGTGCACCAGCACTAGTGGGAAAGCACCAGGCTATATTTGTCAGCAGCTGAGTTTGGACCTGCTTCATGGTGGATGAATTTGGATCCTTTGTTGGGTTTACCTGCGCTCACCTGAATCTCCTGCCTCCTCAGCACCTGCTTTGCTCTGAATAAGGAACTAGTGTTTTCAGGTATCCTGTCCCTGAACTCTACCGTAAGGATAAATGGATGTCGCCTGTGAAGCTTTTCTCTCCATTCCTTTGTTATTGGAGCTAAATCATTGTAAGCATTTTCCTTTTCCTAGTTTAATCATTCATGCTACAATACAAAACTCTATATTTACTTGCCAATCTAATATATGTTGAATCTGACTATTAATAATTTCTGACAATTCAAAATGTCGCAAAGCATTCAAGTTTATGGTAAACAGACATTGTTTAGCTATCATATCAGTTTATTATTTATTTAGTTAGTTAGTTGCTGCAATAGCTTGGTTTATAAACACATGAAATAACTTGCTACTGGCATCAGTTAGAGATAAGATGATAAGTTGTTTAATAGCCCAGAAGTTGCCTCTCAAGTAATCTGCTGACTTGAATTTCTGTGCAGGAGTACAAGGAAAATTTTGCCAATGCTGTTAAATATACAGAAGCTTTATGTCATTTTCTTTGTTTTTCTGAATTCTGACATAAAAGTGAAAACAGCAGGGGAAGTTTACAAATCACCGAACATAGTTTGAGCCCATTGTAATTATCTTTATTAACATAAATCAATCAGAATCACTTTAGCTGCAGAAGACAAGTGTTTCCTCCTGATGTCAGATTTTAGAGTTCAAATATTGTTTGGATCTTTTAAAACGTCATTCACTGTCACTCATTTCCCAAACTGCCTGGCAGAGGAGGCAAACACTGATGCAGCCATTGAAGCTCTGCAGCATTGAGACAGAGTGGGGTGGAGGACTGAATGCAGTGTCCCATTTGAGCCTCCGCTTGTTGCTTTGAACTGTCTCAAGTAACCACATGGGTATTAGCATTCCAAGCTCTAGATTATGGCTTTATGGTGGCATGTGTGTGCAGCTGATCTGTCAGCTATGAGGTGGGCTGGTGTGTTGTTCCAACACTGAACAGGCGTCACTTCTCCACGGTTTTGTTTTTATAGTGTGTGTGTGTGTGTGTGTGTTTGTGAGACTGTTCAAAAGTCGCTTGGTGCTCTGCACCTGCTGCACCCATCAAAATTAACAGACAGGTTTACGGGCCCCTTGGTTGACTCTGTCACTGGTTTCTATTCATCCGCATATAGTGTAAGATTGCAGACGTGCAAACTGAACCAGTTGTTCTTTTGGTCAAGGCCAATACTCTTGGTTAAAATACACATCCACAAATACATATATGCTTTGCAGTGTCTTCTTGGCCACGTAACAATAAGAACACCTTTAAGGTAAATACATAGTTTGTTCTTGTCCTTTTAAGTAAGTAAGTTGATTTCTTGTTATTGGCATTTGGAAGCTTTAGCAGTGTTGGAGAATTCAGCAGCAGACTGCCATAGCTTTTAAGAATAAATAACTTTCTTGTTAATGAATGGGAAAAGACTGAGTTCTCAGAACAGCAAACCGGCCTGTTTATATGTCCTCCTAACAAGAATTTGAACAACAAGCTCAGCTCTTGGAAGTGATCAGCAACTTTCACATGCTTTCATCATCAAAGGAGAAGCTCACAGAGCAGTTACTCCCAGAGTTTGTGCTCAGTGGCGTCTGTGTTTGTCCCCACTGTCTACTGTTACCATCAGCACCTTGTATGTCAGAAGGCAGAGAGCTGTCCATGGCCGCCTGCTGGCCCGCTAACAAGCCGGCCCCTTTCTGAAAGCACGATTGCTCTTCAGAAAATATATGACATGAATTACTGATACCCCCCAAATACACGGTCACAAATGCATCCTTTGCTTTCAGATGTGCATTATTAAAAACATGGTAAATATATTTCTGATATGTTTTTGCACCATTACGTTGCTTTTAGGGACTTATAGCTAATGTATAGTCATGTTTCTGGATGTTATCTGGGTATTTCAGTAGAAAGGAAATCGAATCAGGTCAGATTTCATCTCGAAAAATCTAAATATTATAACCACTGTTAATCTAACAAAGAGGTTTAAGACACTTTCAGTGGAACTGAGTAAAGAAGAGAAACATACATAACAAAAATTAATATATACTAAAATGCAACCAAACTATGCATTATTTTTTAATTATGGGTTATAGTGAATTGTCTTTATCACTGTAGTTATAGCTGTTACATACTGGTGCCAAGTATAATGAAGTAGTTGGTATAATTATGGATCTAACTGAACAGCAGGCAGCATATATATACAAACTATTAAAACTCTTAACATAGTGTGGATTAGGTTTATTTTTATTGTTCTAATGTTTTATTACTTCTGTTTTTGTATGTGTTTCGGCTAAATTTACCTCAGTTTAGCCTTTAAAAAATTATATTTTGATATACTAGTAGTTGTAAAACTGAGAGTGTTGGGATACGCGAGTTATTATCAGAGCCACGGCTCATGCTGCACGTTATCTGCTCTCTCCCATCTTATTTTTCTCAGCCAAAAACAAGATGTAGAAATGGAGCCTACAATAACACTGAAAGATGTTACTGACGACTGACTGTGTTGCACCAAACTGGGCTAAGTTGCCTCATCTTGTTACATAATGTGAAGATGTTCCTGGATGGTGCACCTTTCAAGAAAGGACAGCCAAATCCTCAAGTATCCATTTCTGGCTTGGGATCCTCATCTTCTCCATCTTTCCTCCCCTCTCCCTCCCTCCCTTCCTCCTGCTCTGCCTAAAGTGTTGCAGAACGTCTTAAGTGTGTCTCCTCAGCACCGTCCCATGTTGCTCATTGATATCCATATAAGAGCAGAGCGGGCAGGTTTCTGTGCTGAGTGTCTGGCAGAGCTGATGCAGGGCAGCTTGTAGGAACGCAGATCTGGATCTAAAGAGGGAGTGGCAGAGTAAATGTTTAAGGAAGGAGGAAGGATGAAAGTTCCTTCTCTGCTGCCTCAGACCTGACTCTTACTTAATTTATGTGTTTGTTAGAGGTTTTTGGAGCATATACTTCTTTTTCATGTGTCTTTAAATGTTAAAGACATGTCCAGGTTTGTCTATTCCTCATTGCAAACTGGTGTATTTGTGCCAGATAACCGATAAATAGGAAGGTTCTCTAATAAAGGCAGACTGGTGTGAACCCCAGTATTTGTGTGCAAAGATGGCTCTAAATTAGGATGATAATAAAATAATGATGATGATAATGAACCCGAAAGGATTAATACTTCCAGCTTTCACAAGCACTTGTTAACAGGTGGGCTGTTTAAGAGTGAGATAGATGTAAGAGCCACAGTATTGATCCCAAACACATCAGTCACCTTCACATTAACCTCTGATTATGTGTCTGTTCCAAATGCCCTTCAGTTAGCTCACTGATTTGACGTCACTGGATGAATTGTGTTGCTTCCACTAAAACCTTCACTTTTAAAAGTATTTAGTAGTAGTAAGTATTTATGGTGTGGCCAAACTCTCCAAAAGCAGTTTGACCCGCCTCATCTATCTTTTTCTCATCACACATTATCAAATATAGTAGTCAGTGCTAGGAATGTAAGGAGGTTCTTTGGTAGTAAAAAGAGAATACAAGGCCTGCGCTTGTATCTTTGATCTACTTTGGAGCCAGTTCTGTATAGGCAGTGATGTGCGGATCAATCATGGTTTGTCCTTGTCTGGTACAGACCATAACACACCAAAGTTCCTACATTTTACAGGTTGCACATGTTACTATAAATGGAGTAAAGGAAAACAAAATGTGTGGTACAGTGGTTGTCAGGTTACTTTGAATTACAAGTCAAAAATTACCATGACAGAAATGGCCTTCAATTGTAGAGATTAAAATAAAGATACCGACGAAGGTTGGTCAGTTAAAAATGTGCCTTTAGGTTGCAAAGCTAAAGCAGAAGTTAGTGCCTCAACACCTGTCAGTCGTAAATTACATCCCATAAAGCTCTGGCTTATAAGAAGCTGGACTGAAGAAAAGGCTAATGTGGTATTGTCCTCTATGAGATAACTTCATCATCATACCCCAAACCAACATGCTGTTGGGCTTTAAAGCTTAAAGTCTGATTTGCTGAGAGATGCTTTGATGTTGAGTCAGCCAGGGATTTGTTGAGGACTCGGCTCGTGTTGTTTACACCACGTCCTTGGTGTTGGGTTTTACTGAATCCTGTGCTGCACAAGGAAATAGTTGGACGGAGTTACAAATTTCTATCTGTCTTGACCAGACAAAGCAAAACCCACTTGAAGTCAGAGCAAATGGTGTCATTTTTAGATCTTAGCATGTTCATCACTGGCCCAGATGAGACGGTGAGTGATATATGTGTAAAAACCTTTTTAGAGCTTTATTTGTTAGTGAGCGTGGACTGAGAGTGATGGCCAAGTTGCCGTCTAACAGCCACCATTTCCTTCGCCAAAAAATAGGGGTTATATATCCTCACAATGTCTTTTAGTTTTCATTTCTGTATTTCCTGGGAGGAGGGAAAAGTCTGATTTATTTTCTGGACATTCAAATATTTGCACTCAGACATTTATTGCACAAAAGCATGAAAACACCAGAGAAGGGAGTAAATTTAAATTTAGAACAACCAACTCCAAACCAAACTTCAATCTTTGTTCTCACCTTTTCATCAACTTAAGTGTGATATCCTCCGTCAGAATAGTTTGCTACTCTGGCCTGTTTTTATGCCCCTGATGAGACAGTATGGTGGGTGACAGACGGAGACAATGTGTCATGTTTGTTGATGTGGATGTCTGCACTGACAGGAGGAAAATGTGAAATGAGGAGACAAATATAGAACGATGGGGATCAAACCAAACAGGAACATAAGAAATGCAGACAAGGAGAGGAGGAAGAGAGAGGGAATTGATAGGAATAAAGATGCAAGAACAGAGGAGAGGAAGAGAGAGAAACATATGGATTGCAAGGATGACAAATCTGGTGAAGGAATGGGAGAAGGAGTGGGGAAGAAAACAAGGCCGAGCAGCGAGCCGTCGCGGAGACGATCCCGTGGTAAACACAGGCCGGCCGGCTGAAAGGGTGACCTCTCCCCCCAGGCAGCCACTCACAACACATGTTGCCTTATTAGGGGCGTCTACAGGGATTGTAGGCAGACGAGTGAAGGTGGAGGGGGGGGCTGGAGGAGGAGGAGTCAGTGTATCACACAGAGGAGGTGTGCGTGAGTCCAAAACTGTGTACAAGTGTAAAATAACTGTGTTGTTATAATCAGGTGACCTCGGTTCAGAATCAGTTTTTCTTAGATGGGAAAAACTGGTAAATTAATGCTGTTGTGCACTTTTTCCACCCTACTGATGCTCCTCACTGGTGCTGGGGGTCACAAAATACGGTTTTATCTCAGATTTTTTTACAAGATGCCTGCATTCTTTCTTTATCTTCACATGTCAGTTATAACAGTCTAATAGGCCAAGTCATTGTTTTTGTAACTCAATTTAATTTTTATTTATGGAGTTGGCGTTGCCTTCAGTTCCCATGTGAGAGCTTAAGACTCTAAATGGAGTAATAAAGAGAAATGGAGCGAAAAATGTATTAGCTCTGATTAGTAGTAAATATCAGGGAGGAAGTTTTCTCTGACCCTCTTCATAGTTTTTATTTATCTTGCCAAAAGGGTGTGGAGCAGTTTATGTTGATGATTAATGGTGTGACATTGTGGGTGTTGGACACTAATGTAACCTTCAGGCTGCTCTGTTCTCTTCTCAGATTTGAATACTTGTCTCACATACTTATCTGATATGATGACCTACACAAGTGGCTATTTGTCTGTCTTAGATTAGATTTGGCCTGAACTCACTCTGTGTAACTATGTCTGCACCAACTTTTGTCCGTAGCAGGGTCAGCTCCTTTTGAATTTTCTCACCTGCAGTGTGTTCGTTTTAGAGTTTGAGAAGATGGAACATGAAAGCGAGACAGAAAGGGAAAAACATGAGGACTGAAATAAAGGCCAATCCCGTCAAACAACAAACCTCAACACTCGATATTGTTGAAAGTTGTAGCAGCTCATGAGAAAGGATTATAATATGGCAGGAAACTAGTTGTGGATCCTGTCCTACTCACATCTGACAACTTCATAAAGCCTTTTATTCTGGCTCATCTGGCATCATGGCATGGGCGTCATAAGGGGTCATATTTCCAGAATTCTACTGTACTGTGAGATCCAACTGTATTTAAAAACAGAATGAGGGAGATTTCACAGCCAAGCGGCCCAACAGCATCCTAGTCTTATTAGAATTGATGTAATTTCTGGTTGCAGTTTGATGGCATCCAGCCATCTTGGCTGAAGCGTGCCTGGTGTGTGCCTTAAGGACACCATCTGACTTCCCCAAGCCCCGGACCCCCTCACCACCCCCTGTAGTCCTGCCAGCACCCTCCTCCAATCCTGCTGGAGAGTTTTTTATCATCAAGGCTAATTTCTGCCTGTAATCTGATTAGGGCTCTGAGCTGCTTTAGCACCCTGCTGTGCTGTCTCTCCCTCTCTCGCTCGCTCTCTTGCATGTGTATACACACACACACACACACACAGACACACACACACACACACACACACACACACACACACACACACACATACTGTATGACAGCCAGTCTGTGTAGGCTGTAGTTTCACCATGTAGCCTGGGCAGTCACTCTGGCTGTGTGCTTGTCCATATGTGTGTGTGTGTGTCTGTGTGTATGTGTGTGTGCATGGTCGCGTCACCACCTACATCCCTGCCCGTCTGCTTACCGGTAGCAGCCCTCGCCTCCACCGCGGCCACTGTTGCCACCCGTCCACCGCTTTGACTGGAGGGGAGTCTTGCAGAAAGGCGCGCTGCTGTTCGCCTCTTTAAATATGTTTCGAAACCCATGGATCTCTAGTTACCATGTGAACCACGTGCAGCCCTGTGGCCCAGGTAAGGCCTGGACGAGGGGAAGGCCTGATCTGGCTATAGCTTACTCCTTTTGGGAGCATGGGGAAGAATGAAATTCAGCTCTTTACTTACTTAAACAGAGTTGGATGGATGTCGGTAAAACAGTAGGCCGGGGATTCAGCTTGGCAATAATATGAAGAGTGCGTGATGTTTCCTGGCTTCCTTCCTTTTTGTTGGCCCGACTAAAACAAGGATTCATGGTAATTTTGCGTTATCATGAGCAGGTGCAGAGTGTCTAAATATGTTTCTGTTACTGTGGGCATGAATGTTGGCACACAGGCTGCTTTGAATGCAGCATGTGTGGCACTACACTCTTTTGCTGATGTATTTTCAACAGGTGGGTGTCGCTCTACTCTCTCCGTTCTGCTTTTTGCTGTTTCCTCTTTACATGGATTGCCCTTTACAGACATCATAGGCCATATCGAGGTGGAGCAGCCTCTCCACGCAGATTGTGTGCGAGCGAGGGCCCAGTCAACTGAGGGAGTCTATTTTGCACCTCTGAATATTTATAGAAAATCCCTCTCCTTGCCACACTCACTTTGGGACCATTGGCAGCCTAAGCTGCTCTCTGGCATCGCCCGGTCCTCAGCCTTGTGCCGCCTGCTTTGTTGACAACCGGCAGACGTTTCCAAGGAAAGCCAGACTGACTGGTTGCACTGGGGGCTTTCCATCGAAGGAAACAGACTTGTGAAGTCGCATTCAGACAGATAATCAGACACACACATGGGCACACAGCTCCACAAGAGTCCCACAGGCTTTGCAAACCTTGATTGTTTGTGGATTTGAAAAGAAATAATACTGTAAAGGTTATGCCATTAATTGATTGTATGTATGAAAATAGACTGCCATCTTGCAGCGGTTGTGAAAAGCTCTCCTACTAAAAGTTCCCCCTCTCTATTGCTACACGGTGTTTGGTGTTCTGGAGGCGTCTGCAGCTGAAACGGGATCTGTCTCCTAAACTGGAAAACAACTTTACAACAACAGAGTTAGAAGTTGGACTGTCAGCTGGGAACTGGACGTGAACTTTCTGGGCAACTTTCTTCTTTTGAACCGTGACTCCTAATGCGGTTTCCTGTCAGAACTGAACAGCACTTGGCTGGAGTTTAAAAGCAACTTCTCTGATATAACTTCTCAGTTGCATGTAACCAGCTTACAGTCTGTTTTATCAACTTTATGGGTTGATTTGATGACTTCTTCACCAGAGGGCTGGAAAAATGAGGAAAAGGTTGAATGAATGAATGAATACTGTGATTACACTGCATCAAGTATATAGTATTTGCAAAACAATGACAGAACATTAAAAACATCATTGATAAATAAGTTTTCTTGGGCTCAAGATCAAGATGTTGTGAATAATTTTTCTCTCATTAGAGTAGTAAAGTCTGTCCTTGTTTGTGAAACACCGTGTACAGTTTCCTTAGTGGGAATCAAACCAATAAATCACTAGCAGGTTCCTGACAGGTGTTCAGATTAGTAACAATATGCCTGTTGCTGAAAAGACAGTAAATGGATGAGGAACATCACACAGAAGTTTTTATTATGTCGATCTGTTGTTTCCAAATGTTACAGTTACAGCAGAAATGCACATTTTGCTTTGACACGTTCCAGCACAAAAATACTGATCACAGATTTGAAAGGTGGAGATAACGTATATCTTCTTAATGTATGTTATTTATTGCATTTCATTCTTTTCCCACTTAGGATTTGGATCCGAATCTCCTGCCAAACTTTGCAACTCAGCCTCGTTTCCAACAGAAGCCTTAAGGTGAGGACAAAGAGTTTGTTTTCAAGTTTAAAGGCAAAAAGCGGAACTGCAGAAAGTTTTTTTTCTAAAAGCATTTCCACTGCTTTCTTCTGCTCTGTCATCAAGATGGGGATACATGTAAGGATATAGGTTTACAAGAGAGCTTTAGCTTATCATGCACAGTAAGCATTAAAAGCTGGAGATGCCTGGAACAGCTTATCCTAAGACACTTTTTTGTTCACTTGGTATTAGAGCCATAACACGTCCTTCAGGACAGATTTCTGTTGTGTGCTTTCAGTTTTCAGACTGACTTCTCTTTGGGTGACAAGACCGCCTTGGTCAAGAGTGTTTCAGATACAGATGCCAAACTTCTGGTGGCCCTTCCCAAGGGTGTGTATTGATTCAACACTTGTGACAACTCAAAATAATCTCATACGTAGTTAGTTAATTTAATGATACTAACTAACTAGCATTTCCTGATCAGTTGCAGATTTGAAAAAATACTTTGAGGGAGGAGTCATAAAGGATTTGGAGATGAACAGGTATATTCAGGAGTCATGATGCTGAATTTTCATTTGTTCATATATAAAGACCAACTTAATTGGTGCTAATGTGAACCCTGTGCCTTTCTGTCCCTGCAGGAAGGAGAGGATAGCCCGGCGCCTGGAGGGAATTGAAAGTGATGTCCCCCCTGCTCTGGTGCCTGGAGGTCTGGTAGCCAACAGGATGTTGGAGGAGGATCCACCGCGGTACACCCGCGCCTCAGATCCCTGTGAGCCTTGTGTGATGGGTAAGCATGGCATGATGCACTGCAGAAATACATGGTGATGCCTTTGGTAGTGTTGGATTGAGACCGAAACCTGTCATATTTTAAAGAGAACCATTAACTTGTGTTTGTCAGCCAGTATCTGTAACATGTAGGATCTGTTATGTTGGGAAAATTCTTTTTCAGACAACTTACTTTCAGTGCTGAGCAACAGATTGCCTCTTGTTGTTCAGCGGCCAACACTTTGAGGTTTATGAATTAGACACTGGAGTCTGACAGTTTGCGCATCTTGTTGCATTTTGCAAAATCAATTATTGAAATCAATTTCTGTGATGTGTTCTACCCTTTGAGGCACATTAGCTTCATCTAGCACCAAGGCTTTGAAAAACATACGTCCTTAATGTCGGTTGATGTTGCAGTATTTAAAAGTGAGATACTGATAGTTACATTAACTTGAAAGTGGCATGAATTTGGCATAAGTCTAGGTTGCATATGAATGCTCTCAGTAAGTATTAAGTATCTCTGTTATCTACCATAGTGAGGCACTACGGCCGGGAGGATTTGGATGCACCCCAGACGCAGGTGTCATCTCCAGACAGAGCACCTCAGGTCAAAGGAGGAGTTGGCAGCAGCCGTCCAGATCCAACTATGGTTTACGTTGACCCATTAACGCTCTCCACCTCCTCGTCTGGCCCTGCGGACCCCTCCAGCCTCAGCTCCAAGGCTGAACGCATCGCTCGCTATAAAGCTGAGCGCCGCCGCCAGCTGTCAGAGCGCTATGGCATCCTTCTAGATCAGGAGGCTGACATTGATTACACACCACGCTACCGGTCCCGCCGAGACCCTGAGACCTCTGGTCGACAGGCGACAGCCAGGCGAGACAAAGATAGACAGAAAGTGGAGGAAGCGGGACCGGAGCCCAGGGTGCCATACCGCTCTGGGGTGGGCAGGGTTTACATGAGGACTCATCCAGATCCTGCACAGGTTAACACAAGCCCTGCCCACACGAATCAAGCTCCTCCTCATACGCAAGACAGGCCGACCAGATTTTCAGAGCAGGAAAGAGCGATGAACATGGAGAACTACCGGCGTGGAGGGGCTCAACAGCGCTCAGCCGCTTGGAGAGCCAGAACACAGGAGCTGCATCTGCCCCAGCAACTCCAAAGCCCCCAACACCACCAAGATGCTGCCCACCAGGAGCCAAGCCCCGCCTCCACCAGGGACTACAGCATCTCAGCCGTGCCCAACTCGCCACGCACCGCCCGTCGGGCCTCCCTGCCCTCCACCCGCTACGGCATCTCACCTGGGGATTTATTCATAGAGCAGCAGGCCCAGAGCATCCTCAGCAGACAGGGGTGAGTTCACACTAACCAGCAGCTCAGTTTTTATATGGAAGAGAGAAAGTCCACAGAGAACCAAATTCTAGTTGATGAACATGAAGGCATTATCCTCTGTGTATAGAGTAGTGTTTTATTGGACGAATGCTGATGATTCAGAGTAAAACTTTCCTTAGTTGCCATAGCACAGCAAGAATTATAAAACATTTAAATTTGCATGCCTACTTTACAGTGTTAGGCCTTAAAAAAAATCTAACAAGTAAAAAATGTCCAACATGGCACAACAATCAAGAAAACACATACTCATCTTATATCCTGGTTCTTGCGATTTATTCAGTTTGTACAGTCTAGATATATAATACGTTATCAGAGATTATTAAACTCCTCTGTGTATAGAGCTGTAAATATAATCTCTCTGAACTTTCAGTCCAAAAGAATTCAAACCACATAAACCCCAGTTGACCAACTGATATCTGCACCAATCCACCTGCTGCTCATAGATACCTATTTATATAGATACCTGTGTGTGTGTGTGTGTCATGGACTGCGCTGCTACGGGAGCGAGCCTGCTGTTGTCGCAACCATGTCAGCATCAGGATCCTTCTAGACTTCGGTTCTAGCCCTGTCATGCTGCTCCTGTTTCATATGGAGGGTTGATCTGGGAAGCTCATCAGGAAAACAGGGACAGCAGGGTCGGTGTTTTTGAGGGGATATGATTTCCCTGCTTGTCCTGAGATATAAGTCTGATCGAGCAGCAACTTGGTTCGCTTCTTTATGTCAGTTGAAAAAAGGCAGGGACAAGAAACTACGAGCAGAAGCCTATTAATAATTCTGTTTGTACTTATGAATAATGAAAAGACATGTCACCAAAAATACATCTGCAGCATTTGAGAATAACCATAGCTGCCGTCAAAAAGGCCGATTTTTAAAACAGAACCTCGCTGAGAGCTGTTATCATCTGAGCTGATCTGCATGAGTCAATTTGATTTGATCCTTGATCAGAAGTTTCCCTCAGGGTTTGACACTGTCATCACATCATCCTGTAGCCTGGCTGCACTGTCAAAGAGCGAATGGTGTCTCAGCACAGACTCAGAGAGTGACACTCAGACAGTCTTCAGCTTGCCTTCAAGGTACAGTCCACTCGGGATGTCATCAGTGTGAAGACTTGTCCAAAACCCCCCGTCCACTGGGTGCATGTGTTTTTAGCTGGCAGCACTCGTAACCATTTTTATGCAACCGAAAACCAAATTGAACCTTTTTCTTGCTCTCAGCTCTTTTTCCGGACTTATTCTTGGGTGGAAAAACAATTAAAGCCGATAAATTGTTTTAAATATTACAGTGTGTGTCTTACAAAAGCTGGAAAATTGAGAAATCTTGATTCACTCTGTCTTAATTTTGTTGCAGGGAACTATAAAAAAGGAAAAGTAATTAGCCAGCACTTTCAGAAACACATTCCCGGTGGACAAGCAGCTAACTCCGTCCAACAAGTCAGCCCATTCTTATATTTAATATTTCATTCAATAATAAATCCCGTTTTAATTGGTGTCATTTAGAAGTGTCCCACTTAACTGTTGATTTTCATTTTTCAACTGACAACCTCATGCCTAACTTACTTTCACAATTTAACTGCATACAATTTGCTAAATATGCACTTGTTTTTGTCTTTTTTTTTTTTTTTTTTTTCTGGGGCAGCTCAAGTTCACAATTTGCTATTATTTTTAGAATCACTTTGGGTGAAAATCAAGAGATGGAGGTTTGACAGCTCTGCTAAATGTAGTCAGTGACTTCAGAATTAATCTTCACATCCACAAACCTTCAACTGTAGTACTGCCCTTTGATTTTTAGACCATGATATGCTTCGGTGTTTTAGACACCAACCGTCCTTTTGACCTTTTAAAACACAGCACCATTAGGGGATCTATCAACAAGAAAAAAAAAAATGCAGCAGATGAAACTCTTCATGATTCACCCGCCTCCTAACTCCAATCACACCCCATAAAGTCTGTAAAAATCACAGTTTTGTCATCATTCATTTAACTCATCTGTTAAATGAGTGTGACAGTGTGTGGCCTGGGTTTTATCTGCAGATGAGTGGTGTTAGTGAACTGGAATTGATGGGGTGACAACATTAGTCAGCTTCAGACCCTGACCCAGTCACTGACTCAGCACTTGTCAGCTGAGAGTGCGCTGACAACCCCTCCCCCACTCAGATTGTGGCCTGTTAACCCCGATGAAATTACACCTCCACAGTCTTGTACCGTGTCAGTGTCGTTGCATAAGGAATGCTTTTCCTCTTAAAAGCTCCTTTAATCACCTGATATGGTTTTGTGCTGAGAAGATTGTAGACAGAAACAGATTACCTTCAGGGTTTTACTGCACAGTCTTGAACTTAGATCCTTGGATATACATATATTTCTGGAACAGAAACATGCATGGTTGCCTTGTGGATGGTCTGTGTCCATAGAGTTAGGGATATTTTAGGCAGAGAAATCTATTTAGAAAATGTTGATAAAGCTTGATTGGTTTAACTGGTACATGTCCTGTTTGCAAAACATAATTAAAACTATTTTTGTTTTTATTTTAAAGTCCCCAATGAGGATATTCTGACCACTTTTTGGTATAAATGTCTGTTTTATTGGCACTGACTCTGTTTGTGGTCTTATCAGCTGCTTATGCTCACTAGTATTAGTGTGTGCTCATGAAGGGAGAGCACTGTTTAAGTCCTTCATTCCGTGTGAGATAAAGCAGAGGCCCATCAATTATGTTTGGCTTAGTGGTCCACAATAAGATTAGCACAGCCATTAGCTACCAAAGGTCAGAAGTTGTAGATGAAAATAGTTTGGCTTACTTTTTTTGGCACAGAGACATCAGAGAGAGAGAGAGAGCTGTTTGAGGTAAAATTTAAAACCAGTCAATGTAGCTACTCGACCTTGTTGAAGTCCTTGTGTAGGCTTTAGGGGTTCAAGTTGGTCCCGTGATATTCTCATGCCATATGCCTTTTTGCAATAGGTTTTGTAATTGTGGCTTGGAGCAACGTCCATAGATTCGTGTTAAGTTTAATTTTAGTTGGTAATTTCAGTTTCTGTCTGCCAGTTATTATTTAGATACACCACTGAAATATTTGAGTGTGATAGTGAAATTGTGGCCTTTTTACCTCGTTGTTCATTAATCTTTGTGTCCTTTGGAAAATTCCTGTTTGGTATACGTCTTCACTTTTAGAATCACCTTGAGTTTTGAGTTTGGAAAGTGTCGTAGCTTTTTAACTGAACAAATCCTTATCCATTCCTTTTCCCAAGAATTCGAGTAAGGGAACGCTTGTCAAGGGATGAAACTGTCCAGAGGCCCCCTAACTGGAGTCCAGACACACACCAGGCTAACAGACATCGTACTCAGGGCAGCACTGCTCAGTTTACACCACAGCAGTCAGAGCCCACACAACAGATGACTGTTCACCAGCCTCAGCCCAGCCCGGGCTACCATCCTGCACACAGCCATACGGTCTTCCTTTCCTCCGCCCCCGAGTACCAACAATCTGGACCTGCAGTGGACTCTCAACCCTATTTGGCCATGCCTGCCCCAGCAGCCGCTGCCAAACATCCTGGACCTCCTGAGGTACAACCACGACGGAGAGTGAGTGCCGACCAAATCTACGCCACCCACAAGGAGGCGAGATTAGAGGCCAGGCAGGCCCTGAAGGAAGAGGCCAACACGGAAGGTCTACTAAAGAGCAGGAAAGCCGTGCTACCTTCACAGATCCGCCAAAGGGAAAGGAGTGTGGACGACATTCACAGAGGCCGGCATGAAGATATGGACTGGCAAAACTACAGCCCAGAACAGAGGAGGAGAAGTCGAGGCGAGGAAGACTGGGATTGGGAGAGAGCAAGGGAGAGAGGAAGGGAAAGGGGGAGGGAGAGAAATGTGGAGAAGATAAGAGAAAGGGGGGGAGAGCATTTCTCCAGCCATAACAGCCAAGAGGAAAGAGGGGTTAGATCTATGCAGCCCCCTCAGTCATCTGTGCGCCCACAGCCGAGGCAGCATCAATCCTCAGAGCCCACATACCATCAAGAGCCCCAAATGCAGCACCAAGAGCCCCCACCACAGCACCATCACGAACCCAGAAGGAGACAACACAGCGCTCAAATTCAGCAGCAAGATGCTCAGCAATACGATCGCTTGACACAGCCACAAGAACCTCAAAGTCAACCACTCCCTCAAAGACAGCAGGAACCTGAGCTCCAAAGACAAGAGCCTCGAAGTCAGCATCAAGACCTCCCCAGAAAACAAGACTCCCAGCCAGATGAAGAGTTCGAGCCCCAGAGGCAGCAGCAGGATCCATCAGCGCACCTGAAGTCAGACTCAGCCAGCTATCTCCAGAAGGGCTCGTCTTTGCCACAAGCCAAACACAGAAGCACAGAGACGAGCGGGGGGCCTAAACACAAAACACGAACCCGCTCCATGTCAGATATAGGCGTGAGCCCACATTCTGCCATGTACCGAATGGAGAGGGCAGCAGCCAACAGAGAGAAGTCCAGGGCCGTTCTGGCTTCAGGGATGGCCAACGGCGAGATGGGCACCTTGGACACCCGGGTGTCCGTGGCACAGCTGCGACACTCTTATCTGGAAAATGCCAACCGGAAACCTGAGTTGTAGGTCCATTGGCATGGGCTCAGTGTGGCATTTCTAAATAACTGTCTAACTCTGCATCAGTGAGTCGCTGCAAACACGTAACACAATAAAGATACAAGAAAATAATCACAAGGCATGAAATGATTCAAGGCGTATTGTCTCCTGCTGCATGTTAACTTTGGTAACAGCTCTTCTCAGTTGGGTTGTGCTTAGTGTGTGAGGCCCTGCTCTCCTAATATGAGTGGAGTTTCTGATAAACTGTAAATATATCAAAACCAATCATTAATATCTTCTTTTTTTTTCTTTTTTTTTTTAACTTGTACTCTCCCTTTTTGCTGTCTTCGTCAATCCGTCCTAATTGACCCGCCTCTCCAAAAGCGAGACGACTAAAATAGATCTCTCAGCAATGGAGGTAGATCCACCTAGCAGCAGCGATCGAGACAGGGCTGCTCGGAGGCCTCGGCGCTACATCACTCCAGGAGACAGTCGCATGTCGGAGAGGTTTAGGACCCAGCCCATCACCTCCGCCGAGCGTATGGAGTCCGATAGGTACAGGAGAGCTTGTCAGATTCATTTTATTTTCAGTCAATAATTCACTGCTTCAAGTGGCAGAGCATGCTTTTAGGTTGCATTCATATTGTCATCATATCCAGTGGTTCATCAATTAAAAGCATGGATTCTAAATACTGACGCTTGATGCATTTATATTTTCTTCAGGTCTCGTCTAAGCCCATCACATCTGCAAGATGTCGAAGGTAGGTTCAGTCCGTTCCATTCATACACTAGATACATGCAATTCTTTGCAATAAATATATATGGAAATGTCTGTGACATTATGTTAGGGTGACCTGGATATCTACATTTTCTTGAGACTTTTATTTTTTTTAACAGAAAGTTAGCAGCAGAAGGTCAAGCAGACATCTAGTGGTCTTCTTATTTTGGCATTTTGAGGGGGCTGGCTGCTAACTATAACATTTAAATAAAATCAGCAACAGTTCCTAAAATGTGAGCAAAATATATTAAACCAATACTCCCCCCCACCCCTTTTGTTGTTTCATAAACAAAAACATTTGATCTTTTGCCACTTTTTATTTCAGACATTTGGTCACCCTAGCTTGATCACAGTTGATGCCATGGTAACTAAATCCTCTATTTTTCAGTAGATGAGGAGAAGCTTGATGAGAGAGCTAAGATGAGCGTGGCTGCCAAGAGGTCTCTCTTCAGGGTACTTGTCCGTTTATACAATGAAATCATGCCATATATTTTTCGATTGATAATGTCTTAAATTTCATAAAGTCAATACTAAAAGATGAAGTTGCATGTAGGTTAGCAGCAGACTCGGGTGGCTGTGTAATTTCAGATGCCTATTGGCTTTTCTCGCAGATGTTGAAGTGGATACTTTTGTGTTTCTGCACACTTTTCTATCACAGCCTCAGCTGTATTAAACAGTCCTGACATCTTCCTCCAGGAGCTGGAGAGGACATCGGAATGCGGCGTTCCCAAACCACGCTCCCGAAATGCTGCCGTAGAAAGACGTCTGAGAAGAGTTCAAGACCGATCTCACACACAACCCGTCACCAACAGGGAGGTGGTCAGTGCTTCAAGGTCGGTCCCATACAATATACTATTGCTCTGTTTTCTCTATCCATTTTTATCTTTTCACTCTTTGAGTCAACTCCTCTCCTTATTTTTTTTCTTAATTGGATTTTTATGTGTCTTGAATTATCTATATTTCTGTTTGTCTCCATTTGCTTCCCCCTTTGTCCTCCACTTTTAAAGTGATCCTACCACATCATCCCATCCTGTGGGCACTCACAGTACTGTAACTTGCGACCCCAACACCAGTGTGACTAGAATCAGGTACTACGGGGCTGCGCTGCTTTGTATCTGTATGATTTATGTGGTTGTGCTGCACCTCTGATTGTGAAAATCTCAAGTCGATGAAAGCTTTGGAAGGACTGTTGTGGGTTTACACATTAACACGGACGGGGTGATAAGAATTTAATTAATTTTTGTTTTGTGAAGAAACAAAAACATCACAGAGAGAAATCTCTTTAGTCTGAGTTTAATGAATCAAAGATTACAAGCTGAGTTTCATTACAATTACATTAGATTTTGCGATTTAAGCCAAAAAAAAAAAAAAAACAAATCTTACCTCATTCAACCACGGAGAAAAATATTACTTATCATTGCATGATATCATGACAGTTTGTCAGAAATACATTAAGTGGGCTGTTGTTCTTGTTGTTTTCAAGGCAGAGCAGCCGAATTAAATCAGGGCCAATCAGTTTCTCACATGTTCTGTTTTCGGATGACGTTATTGTGCCACAGAGGCATTTTACTCTCCATCTCCCTCTTGTGGTCACAGCGCAGATCTGCTCATCTGACTGACTTTATTCAATCTGCCCACTCATGTGCTGCTTCTCAGCCGTGTGCACCTTATAGGGGAAGGAAGCTGGTGTTTACACAACAGCCCATTCAGTAACTTCCATGTCCAGTTTCCGAGCGTTTTCTTCTCGCAGCGTTTCCCACACACCGGTCGCTAATGTGTCCAGTGAGGAAACAGGTCATATATCTCATGGAAAGGTCAGAGGTTGAGCCAGTTAAAGCCGCCCGCCCCGCTGCATCTCTGGGGTCCCGTGTCCTGCAGTTTGTTTACCAACCCAGATTTAACTTAGCACACTGGAGATCATCATAACCCTGCACACATCTGAGTGCATTATATGATTATCTGTCATATGTGCGCTGATCTGATAAGCACAGCGACAGAATTATTTACCAGTTGGTATTTACATGCATGCTCAGTTGTCGGGATATCAGAGTATGAATATAATGTATTATTCTCCTGAATATCTATCACCTATATGAATGAGAATCTCTAAGGATTTAGCATTTTTATTTTTAAAATAAAGATACCAACCCCCCGAAGATATAACCTTCCATTTGAAGTTACTGAATCCTGAAAAGTTTGTTTGCTGTGTTTGCTTCAGGATTTTTTTATTTATTTTTTTTAATTATTATGACAAAGACAATTTCAGCTGGGGCATAGACTCATTTATGAATCGGTTAAGTTTTATTTGAAAGAACAAGTAGAGCAGAGTATTTAAGTTGAATGTAAATTGGACTCTAAATTAAAGAAAGGCTTTCTCTTAGGAGTTGAGATTAAGAAATACAAAAAAAAAAAGTGAAAATCTTGTACTGGTGTTTAATTGAGCTCACGTTTATTGCTGATTTTTAGACATGACTGCTGACTTTTAGACTGACCATTGCGGACTGTCTCCTCAGCATTCAGGCCTCCCATCAGCCAGGCGCAGCAGTGCAGGATCAGAAGCAGGAGCCCCAGGAACACCAGAGACCGGCTCCAGTTCCCGGTGCTGTGATGGAAGGAGAAGGCCAGGAGCCGGTCTCGGACGAGCCCGACCTGTCCACGCTCAGCTTGGCTGAGAAGATGGCGCTCTTCAACCGCCTCGCTCACTCTACAGGCAAGACCGCTGAAGGGACCCGAGGAGACACCCGTCAGCGCCGGGTAAACGCCCGTTTTCAAACCCAGCCCATCACACAAGGAGAAGTGGAGCAGGTAAAAGTTTTACTTAATTAAAAATGTGTTATAAAATGTGAGAAATTCTAGTTCTAGAGATCTAGTTCTAATTAAGTTCTAAAGCAAGACACATCTGTGGAGGTAGAGAGGTTTGAGTCAGAGTAGCCATTAGACGTCTATCAGAAATGAACAGGAAATGATAATACCTGTTTCATCGTCTCCTAAAAGTCCTGAAGCTACTGACGAGTCCCTTCCAGGTCACTTCCACTCAGTGCAGTGATCGAGCCAGTTTCCTTATGTTGATTTGTGAACGGATGACGGATGATCTCTGTGAAGCTGTTTCTCCCTTTTTCACGTAATGCAGTAACCAGTGTACATTAATATCAGAAGTAGTGAGAATCAGAAAAGCATTTTTGGCAGCTGCTGCGGACGGCCACAGTTGTGCTTGTTTAATCGTGAATAATTATCCTGATTTAATATTGTGAAGAACATATTTTTCTTATCTTTGTTCTTCCCTTTTCCACCGAGACATATTTCCCATAATTCAATGTTCCACACACTGATGTAAAAGCGAAAGTGAAGCGCAGCATGAATTAAAACTTTTGTGCTACTTTCCCTGGACTCAAACCCAAACGTGATGTCTTAAGACACAGAATATCAAAATATCAGCTCCTGCTCCACCAGCAGATAACCATAGTCCATCACTGGTGTCCACACAGGAAGCTGAACCACCTGTAACCTCTGCAGCGCCTAACGACAACTTAAACAGTCAGGGAGAACATGTAAGACCCCTGCTGCCTGTGCAGAGCTTGTGATTGGTTTCATTGATTGAGCACATCAAGGACTCTCTGGTGACCCGTACTGGAATGACAGCAGCAGCTTTTAATGATGACCTTGATGATGTTGGCGAAAATTATCAAATGTGTACTGTTGATCTGTAAGGTTTTAGATAATGTGGTCCTCTGATTATACTCTGCAACTCATTCTGTAAAGGTGGCTGCTTCTGTGACGTGATTGTTGTGTTTCATAACAAGCACGGGCTCTTTGACTGCAAATTGTGCATGCTGCTTTATTCAGGCCTCCTCTGAAACTGAATAAACTGAAAAAAATGCTTACGAAGGGAAAGATTGTGTGGATGGAGTGGGCCTTGATATTGATTGTGGGCAGAAATGTGGAGGGTCAATACAAGACCTTGAATTGCAAGTAGGAATGGGTCGACAGTAGACCATCGTCCAGGAGGTGCTGGAGGTGGAGAGATTTGTCGCATATCAAAATTAGTTTTTTTGCTGAGGGGTACATTGACAATAGTTTTGTTTTCCCCATTCAGATGTTCCCCCAGCTCTGAAATCCACTGGCAGTTTCATGCCTTATGAAATTATTTTGTGGTATTCATTAATTAATCAATGTTTACTGTGAATATTAGCATTTAACGAACAGTGTCGATGCTGACAGCTGTCAGGTTGAAACTGACTGAATGATTTTGTTGTCCTAATTAGTTTGATTGCTGCATCCTCTAACATCCTCTAACATCTAACTGATGTATGAATTTTTAACTTGTTTAACTGGCTCAGCCTTATTTTATCTGTTGCTGGATGATATCAACCCCTTCGACTCCACGGTTGTCATTCTGTCCTTCCTGACATGACTCCTGCTGTTCCTGCAGCTGAGAAATGGAAGTGAGATCAAACTGGAGCCATTGTCGGCGTCCCTGATTCAATCTGTGGCGGCAGTCACCTCCCAGGCCTCCATCACCAAGGTAACCGTGACGCCAGGGGATAGCGGCGCTGGAGATGACGGCAGTCTCCATCCAGGGAAGTCCACCGCCGTCCCCTTCATCCCTGCCCAACAACAGGCTCCCAGCAGCTCAAGCAGCCACCAGGAGAGGGCGCTGAGGTATTTCTCCATGACCCAGAGCGGGGACCCCGGCCACCCCAAGCCCGAGCTCAACTCCTCCCCTTCCCTCTCTGAGAGCCGCGAAAGAGTGGGGGCTCATCCTGCTCCCACCTCCTCTTCTGGTCACAGAGAGCGAGGGGAGGCTGTGGAGGAGGGCTGGATAGAGCAGCGAGAGGTGGAGGTTGGGGAGAGACAGCAGGGAGGAGCCACAGAGGAGAGCCAAGGCAGCAGCGTTAAGGGGAAGTCACACTCCCCCGACAGGGACGGCAGGCAGCAGCAACAGCATCCCCGGCCTCAACACTCCACCGAGTCCTCTCTGTGGAGGGGCGACTCGGAGCCGCTGCCCAGCTGGAGATCCACAGACGGAGATTCCCATGAGAGCAGAGAGAGAGCCGAGGGAGGAGGAAGAGGAGGCCACCTGAGACAGGCTGCAGCAGCTCTCAGCTCATCTACTCAGGAGAAGGAGAGGAGCAGCGGCCGGGGCCAGGCAGGCATCTCAGGTAGGTGGGGGGGGACTCTGATGACTTAAACACAGAAGAGATGGACAGGAATAATAAAAGGATACGGGAACAGAGAGGGGCGTGAAAATCAAAACAGAAGAAAAGAGAGAAGAGAGGGAGTGACAAAAAAAGAGGAAGCGATGTCTTGGGATGGGGCTGTTCTCATTATCCTCATTGTCTTATGCAGCATGCTCCCATGCATGGTTGCTCTCTGCCGACTGCTCACACACCGGTCCCAGCTGGGGGTATTTGATTTGGCTCGTACAGAGAGAGAGAAAGAGAGAGAGAGAGAGAGAGAGAGAGACGTCTGAGGCTGCATCTAATTAGCATATTTCTCCATGCATTTGCCTCG
Organism: Remorina albescens; assembly: GCA_034769265.1. Lineage (NCBI taxonomy): Eukaryota > Metazoa > Chordata > Actinopteri > Carangiformes > Echeneidae > Remorina > Remorina albescens. The sequence goes on along the minus strand of CM068478.1, from coordinate 3,235,701 downwards.
TGGCTGCCTTTGTCTAGAACGAGGAAGCCCACTCCTGACATGCTGTTTTGTCAGCTAACAGACCCCAAGGACCTCTTCTTTTTTCTTTAGGTCGAACTGTGCACGTTTGCTGTCACGGCCTTTAAAAAGGGGCTGTGGTCCCCTTGCACCACATTACGCCTATAGGTCTGTTGTGCACATCGTACAATGTAAATGGACCTGACCTGTTCTCTATGAACTAATGCAGATCGTGTCCAGGGGTGGTTTTTTTCTCATGCATGCACACAAACTGTACAGTATGACGGAGAGATGAAAGCACTCAGTCAGAGAGCGCAGAACACTTGTGCCGGCACTTCTGTGAGGCAGGTAGAGGACAGAAAGGACACAATGGAAGCCTTGTCTGCAGGCTTTACTCTCATATTCTCTCATGTAAAGTTTAGTCTTTTATATTGCAGTGTCACGAGGTCATGAGGGCTTCTCTGAGGACTTATCACCCTCAGCCCTGACCCTGAGCAAAGACAGAAGTCTTACACTTAGTGCTTAGCAAACAGACTTTAATGTCACAACTTTAATCTTTTTTTTTTTTTTTTTTTCCATATGTAATTTCATGTGATTCTGTTGACGTGCACATTCATGTTTATGTCTCCAGATATCAACACAGTGCAGTTATGGATACAGTGATCTGCCTATTTAAGCATGCTCGTATATACTAAATTCAAAATGGCTGCGTTATAACAAAGGTTTGGATATTTTAACAGATTTTCTGTGTGTCTCCGTCGGTGTGATTTATCAAACAGATACTTCTCTCTCAAAGGCATCGTGGTGACTTTGTTGGAAAGAATAATTTGGTTTCAGCAGGCTCCAACTCAGAAATCTCAAACATCCCTGAAGGTGACAGAGGCCTGCTGATGTCTAAATAACTGACAAACTATTTCCGCCTGCCACATATAGATTTGATTATATATATTTATATCTTTTCTTTCCAACAACAGTTACTTTTTTCTTTGGCTGATCTTGTTTTCAGGACTTGATTATTGACCCATGTGGTTTTGTCCCGACTAGACTGGAACACCTTACATTTTTAGGTCCTGCACCCAAGACCTCCTGAAGTTACCTGTATAACTGAAAACATCCATGTGACCGCACAAAGCTGTTGAATCAATGAAATAAGCATTTGATCGATCAAAACTAATGTTATTTGGTGTTTAGCAATAATTTTGATTGATCTGAGTCAGTTTGAGATTAAATTATGATGAGGTCTGTCGCAACACAAGAAAAAAAAAGTCATCAGTTGCTTTACTTAAAGAAAAAATGATGTGTTATCAGAGGTCTGATCATGTTTGCATCATTTAGACCAGTTACTGTCAGCCACTGTAATTATATGACTGTATACTGTATCCGTTAATTTCAGAGTTGCTGGATCATCCTGCGCCACTGAAGCCATTGATTGCTAAAGTGTCATCCAGGACGGTGTCTCACGTGTCGAGCAGCCAGCCGCAGCAGCAGACTGTCATCCAACCTCCTCAGACTCTTCCTAAACCCTTCGCTCAGCAGCCTCCTCCGACCCAGCCCAAACCTCCGTCCTTCATCAGCCCCCAGCCGTACTCCCAGTCCTCCCAGCCCCCACCGACCTATCCCAAATCTTTCGCCCAGTCCCTTCAAACTCAGCCCAAACCTCAGGGATTCGTCCAGCCTCTCCCGAAGCCCTACCCACAGTCGGCGCCTCAGCCTCAGCCCAAACCCCAGGTACCTCCGCAGACACCACCCAAACCCCAGGTACCTCCGCAGACACCACCCAAACCCCAGTCCTTCCCCCAAGGCCTGGTCAAGTCCCAATCCCTGCCCCTGGACCACAGCGAGGACTTCAGCAGGCACAGCGTCCAATCCGGGGATCTGCTGTCCCCCACGGAGTCCGGAGAGCAGCTGTCCGACAGCATGTCCACCAAACAGATGTCTATCAAGGAGAGGTGAGAGGTTTTGGAGCTGCCACTGAATTAATACACGTTATTCATTTGAATGAAGGAAAAGCATTATTTCAACAAAGTTACACGTCACAGATCGAACGGGAGAGACAGACATAAAATGAAGCATAAAAAAATACTTTGTGATCGATGAAATTCTGCACAAAGCTTTCCCATCTGTTTCAAAAACAGTCGCTGTCACCATCAGAAACCGCTCACAGATAAAATCTCTTATTCAAACAGTAACTGGGTCTCAAATGTTATCCTAAAAATAAAATAAAGGCTCTGTGAACTTAAACCTGAGCAAAGTTGGACGCCATTCCCAAATCCAATCAGAGCAGCTTTACAAGGTGAAAACCGAGGTGTCAGCAAAGATCAGACGCCGCCACGGATTTTCTGCTGGGTTGGTTTAAAGCCCGGGCCTGATAAATTCACAGAGACAGAATCAGGCCCGTCCTCACGCTGGGTTTGTTCCAAACCTTTACGTCTTTTGAAGGTGAGCGATTTTCATTTTTAGCATCGTTGTGTTTCTCCCCGCAGCCGGCGCAGAGCTGTGCGGGCTGAAGAAATCCTCAGAGATTTAGCAGATTCCTCGTAACGCCCTCATTTCTGCCCTGTCCACACTCGAACAGCCGAGACGATGACACACTTTCTCTTTTTCCCTCCCTCTGCCATCCGTTATCAGCTCACACAGTCTGCGGAGGCCGTCTTCCAACAGTCACGTTTGCTGGTTTCTGTAGCAGAAATCTGACCTGGTTTTTCACCCTTGAAGGATTGTTTGGTTTTTGTTTTTTTGTTGTTTTTTTTTTTTGGTCTCTCAAAATAATGGAGATGGTGGTGGATGTTTTTAAAAAAGCAACTTAAACCACTTTTATCTGATTTTTTTTTTTTTTTTTTTTGCAGGCAACTGACCAAATGAAACATTTCTGTCAACAGTTAACTTTGACATGTACTTTGTATTTTTACTGGTTTTACCTGTTTTAATTATTTGAAAATAGATCTGACTGCTGTTGAGCTTCGTCCTCAGACTTGACCAGAGACGTTTGTACTTTTTCACCTGATGCACAGCTTTTCTGGAACTGTTTGCTCTTTAAATCATCAGTTTTACAGTCGATTTAACCGGTCACTACAGAAGCAAATAGCTTTACATTTGGTTTGAAATACACTCTATAGTGTTGTGAAGTTTTTTAATTGGGAAAACAAGCCCTGAGAGGCAAGTCAGTTTTTGAAATTCACTTTTTTTGACATTATGTGCCCTGAGTTTGGAGAAATTCAAAATCACCCTGAGGGAAACGTGAAAGCTTTTTTTGAGTTTTTCTCTCAGATTAACAAAAATAAAAACAGGAAAATGAAGAATGATCCTTGCAAAAACTAAAATTAAAAACAATATTTCAATTGCTTCACTGTAAACACATGACTTTGGTGCCATATATCAACCGAGTTTAATCAAAAATATGTGGATTCACGTAACAAATACGCTAACAGTGTTTGTTTTCTCAAGATCGGATCAACTTATTTGAATTTTGTCTGTTTTATGTCAGAGTGGCACTGCTGAAGAAGAGCGGGGAGGAAGACTGGAGGAACAGGATCAACAAGAAACAGGAAGTGGTTAAAGTGGCGTCCACCGAGCAGCAAACTCAGTTATGGGAGACGGAGCAGACCTGCCAGAAGAAGGTCAGTGTCTCCTCACTGCTGACAACACAAACGTTTCATTATCATCATCATCATCTGTAAAAACCACCGGCCTTCACACACAGTTAACTCACACTGGTGGTATCTTTTAACAAAGGTATATAATACTTTTTAGATATGAAGTGAGTTTTATAATGTAGATTGTGTTCTTGATGATCAATATGAATGTTCAGGTTCTTTTTTTCTGCCTTTACATTCTAAAAAAAGATGTGCCGTAACGCGTCAAGCCTTTTATTTAATCACAGTTTTAAACATTGAACTGACTGGGCCGCTGCTGTCTCCCCAACAGAACGATGTCGCTTTCTAAATCAGTCAATAAAACTATGTTTGCACACGAATGTGTCATCTGTGTCATCAAAACAAGTTCCAGCTCTCAACTTCTATCGGTTATATTTATGATTAAAGGAAAAAGAGCTGTTAGTTTGTGATGCTTGCTCGGTTTTATTTATTTTATTTATTTTATTTATTTTTTAAATCTCTGCGGCTCTAGTTTTGTTTTTTCTTTACATATTAACAATCAGTATTAATTCTAATTCAACCTCAACCCTTTGCTCTGCTTGTGTTTATAAGATTTTTATGTCTCTAGAATAAAAGTGTGATATTTCTGTAATGGCTGAACAAATTAAACAGCAGTGCCCCATTTCATCCCCCACCCTTCGTGGTTGCCATGCCAGCTCTCGTCCTCAGCTCTTTTAGTTAAGTGCTCCTTTCATTTCCCCATTTAGTCCATCTGTTGTTCGAGCGCAGTGGTCCAGATCCCAGCAGCATGCAGCCCTCATAGACTGTAAAACACACACACAAAAAAGAAAAAAACCCAAAACATAAGGGGCGGCCTGCTCTTAGATTTAGCAGCATTCAGTGTTGGGAATCAGTTTTACTCTCTTATGAGACCAGAAGCTAAAAAGATAATGACTCTAAAAACATATTTGACTTATTTGACTTTAAAAAGCAATTAAATTAATTGCGTCACCTCAAACCTCAAACAACATCCGATTCCAGGATTCTACTTCAGATTAGTATTCTGTAGGGCAACACTGCCTGCTTAAACCCAGGGTGGTAAATCCTCCAGGCAGTCTCACCCCTAAACCCATTAAAGCAACAATGGCTGCCCCCACTGCCCCCCATCCCTCTGACCGAGTACTTCCCCTGTTTTTAACCCCCTCAGGAGGAAGGGGTGGTCGTTCAGGACTACTCTGCTGTGTCTGTGTCTGAGCAGCTGTGGGTAAGACCCTTTGGCTAAGCCAATCAGCTTCGTGTGGGACCTTCATTGTCCAATCACAGTTGTGTTTTTATGCCGTGTGAGGCTGCTTCTGCTTCCTGCGAAACTTCTGGCTGTCATGCAGCAGGATGGTAGCTGGAAATTTGGCTGCTGCTTTTTGCTTTTACATCTTAAAGGAGCATTAAATAATAGATTTACTTCAATTTCATTTGTTTTACAATTATTTATATTCAAGTTAATCCAGACATTAAAGATCAAACCATAATAGCCAGATTTTACACAGTTAAAGAAAAATGTAGTTGTATTCAGTTTTTTTTTTATCTAATTCAGTTTTTTCCAATTGTTTTTTTTTTCGGGGGGGGCATGACAACAAAAATCACCACGAGCTTCCATAACTAACTTTGCAGATCAGAATGTGTTTAGAAACAAATGTCAGAAGTTTTTTCTTCCTCGTATTTAGTTTTCAGGACCTTTGTGGTTTGTTTGTTTTTTTGTTTTTTTTCCCCCTCTCATTTTTTAATTTAAAACCTGAATCTTTAGATGTGAATGCTCCTCATATTTATACATTATAGATTTAGTGAATCAGAGATAGTGACTGGAACTGTAAAATAAAAATTCCTAATTAAGAGCAGTTTATTCCGTCTGGAGAAGCTTTTTGAAAAGTGTGAGAAGATAAAAATACTTAATGCACCTTTAGGCTTTGAGATACAACCGCTTTTGCAGTTTGCTGCTTCATTACTAACACTATTGGTTTAATTCTTAGCAGCTATTAATGATCTTAAGTTCCCCTCATCATTAATATTTTGTTGTTTCTTAAAGGCACAGTAACAAATGGATATGTTGTGCATGTGTGTCTCAAAAACAGATTTAAATTAATGAGGTAAAGTTCATGTCATACAGTACAGTAGTTGTTTACAGAGATGTTGGATTAGCTCGACAGCCAGTTCTGTTCCCAGTTTCTGCCCCAAATGGACTTCTCTTCTTTTGCATCCATCTCTTATCCTCCCTTTTATCCTCGTCTGCATGCTCATTGTTTTTCCCCTCCATTTCCGCCTTCCCTTTCCTTTTATCCGCTTATCCATCCACCTCTACATCCCCAGGAACCTGTCTTCTCTTCCACCTTTTCTCCTCCTATCTCACTCGGCCAAAAGTGTCAGTATATTGACCATCACAGTCAGGTAAGGACGGTCGCCTGCCACGCTCCGGAGGGCTGCATGTACTGGAGTCTTATCTTTCCTGCTTTGTTTTGCAGATACTGAAATTGATTTGATTTGGACAGCATGAGTACAATTCACAGTATGCCCATTACTTTGACTGCAGAGCAGAGAAGATTATATAGTCCAGGAAGGGAATGCAGCGAGCACGCTTGAATGCATCAGCTCTTTTTATATCTGCCTGGTTTGATCCCGTTACTACATGAATAATTGCTCCAGGAAGAACAGAGGAGTCACATGAAATTACGGCGTTATATCATTTGGACCTTTTGACTCCTCTTAAGTTTTATTTGCCTCTTAACCAGTTTAATAACATGAACATAACCAAAATGGAAGCTGTCGGGCAGCCTCGCTGTGCAGAGTGTATTATTTCTTGGCACTGAAGAGTTGGCCGTTTAACCTAATAATCCCAGATAATTTGATAATTCGTCCAATTTCCTCATGTCTGCGCAGAAGGTGGGAGAGGAGATCGAGGCTCAGATGACCATCGAGGAGAGGAAACAGATGATTTCGACCCGCGAGGATGCCTGGAAGTCGAAGGGCAAGGGAGCAGCCAATGACTCCACCCAGTACACAGTGGCTGCTCGGATGGTCAAGAAAGGTCAGTGAGCAAAGCTGCTGTTTCCTACCCGTCCTCACTGAGGGGCAGAGCATTAGGGTACGATTTTATTCATAAAAATACACCAAAACAATGATTTTCTGTCACAGCTCACCTACTGATTCACTGACAGAAACACACTATACAGTGGTTTTGCCGTGAAATTTCTTAACAGTCAATTTGATGTAATCTCTAGTTTGTAATGCAACATGAATAAATTCCACAGAAATTTGACATATGATGTTCAATTTTTGAATAATGTGAAATATACTGGTTCAGTGGAGTTCATATCCTTATCGCTGCGCAGTGTCAGATATTTTGTCCCGTGTGTGCCTCCACAGGCCTGGCAGCCTCCTCCTCCGTTATCAGCCCCATCCTGTCACCAGTCTCCACCAAACTCAAGAGCAGCACGCCTGCTGTCAGCAAACCACAAGAGGGTGAGAGAGATCAGACCTCAGCTAAACAAATCCCAGTCAGAAGACTTTACAAACCAATTTAAAAGTTTAAAGATGCTTAACTGAACTGTTTGTTGCTGCTCTCCAAGTAAATGTTCGGAGTTAAAACAGTTCTGTGAAATTGAATTCACTTTCAGAAATTGAGGCTCGACCAGAGATGGAGTCAGATAAGAAGCTGGACAAGTTGGAGAGCTTCTTGGGACGTCTGAATAGCAAAGGTGCGTCCCTGCACCTTTATATCAAGTGATATTTCTGCTTTCTCATATTCACCTTTAAGGTTTTCATGTATTTATTCAGTAAGAGCTTTGTTGGGCGCTCATTTCCCTTCATTGGTCTGTTTCCTTCTTGTATTGATTTTCTTATTGCATTAGACGCTAATCTTGTTCATATCTGTTGCTCAGTGGCAGGCCTGCAGGAAACAACCATAACAGTGACTGAGAAGGCAGTGAAGGAGGTGATGAAGCTGGATGATGAAATCTTCTCCAAGTTTTACCGACGCGTCACTGAATTTCCACGCATGCCCACCAGGATCGAGATCAGTGAGGACTTTGACTCCATCTTCGGTTCTCAGGGTCCCAAGTAAGACAATAGAAAATGATGGAGGGCTGCATTTTAACAAATTTGGACTCTCAGAATCAGATAGATTTGTCGTGTTTTCCATTTTCCACCGTGCTCACACAACCTGCTCCTCACTCTCAACAGGTTAGCTTCAGCCATGGTGCAGCACAAGCGGTCAGTGCGTCCGTCCAGGAACGTCCAGTCGTCCAGAAACCCGCTGAGGATGCTGGCGGCCCGAGAGGACATCAGACACGAGTACACAGAGCAGAGGCTGAATGTGGCGCAACTGGAGAGCAAGAGGATAAAGGCTGAGAAGAGTGAGTTTGAAGATGACCCTCCGTGGTGACGTATGAGACACAAACAGTCTGTGCTAAATATATCTTTGTCATGATTGTATTGGAAACAACATTTATGTTTACAGCCAGGTAAATTAAACATGTAACAGTGACCTTACAAAACATGATTTTCGCCATCTTAGTTTTTTCCAACCAGAAGAAAACATATTCCCTCTATATATATATTTTCTTCTCTCTCTCTTTCCAGTGACTAAAACCTCAGAGTACTCTGAGGCGGCTCTCGCTGGTTTGGCCAGCAAAGAAAACTTCAGCAGCGTGAGTCTGCGCAGCGTCAACATCTCTGAGCAGACATCCAACAACAGCGCCGTGCCGTTTAAGAATCTCATGCTGATGCAGGTCAAAGGTGAAAGAAACACTTTGTTCGATGTGCTGAGCTGCAGGAAGGTGTTGTGATGTTTCTCTTTCCTGATAACTGGGAAGTAGAAACCTTATTATCAATATTTAATATTTAAATATTAAATTAAATTAAATTAAATTATTAAATTTAATATTTAAAATGCTGCACTGCCTTGTAAACGATTTCTCAGGGCGTCGTCACGTTCAGACCAGATTAGTGGAGCCCAGAGCATCGTCACTCAACAGTGGGGACTGTTTCCTGTTGGTCAGTCTGGAGCACTGCTTCGTGTGGATCGGCGAGTTCTCAAATGTGATCGAGAAGGCCAAGGTGAGCACAGGCTGTTACTCAGATGCTCGTTTTAGATGTTAGGCATCGAGGCAGCTGATGATTTATTTATGATTCAGCCTCTTGTTTCCATTCCCACCTCACAGACACACACACACACACACACACACATACGCCCATCTGTGCTTCACCTACTTCCTGGCTCATCTACATGCAGCTCCTTTTCCCCACAGGAGCCCCGTCAGACAGTTTTTAATAAACATTTGTTTATTATCCAGTCCTGTCTACTCCTGTTATTAGGATTGAATGCACAAAAAGCCTAAAAACACCTGGTGCAGCCGTCTTTAGTCCTCAGTATGTCTCACTTGTTAAGTTGTACTGTTTGTGCATGAATGTGCAGGATGTCGTCAACGTCGCTTCAGTTTCCCAGGATGTAAAAGTACTTCATCTCAATCCATTAAAGGCTGAAAAACTGGGTTTTGTCTCCCACCTGCAGGCCGTGGATTTGGCCACTTTCATCCAGACGAAGAAGGACATGGGCTGCAGGGCGACCCAGGTGCAGACGGTGGAGGAGGGGGTCAACCCACAGGGCCCGGACTTCCAGCAGTTCTGGACGATCCTCGGAGGACAGACACCTTATCAGCGTAAGACACAAACAGAGATGAAGCCTTTAGAGACATTTTTAATGCTACCTGTGTGCGTTTATGTGGCTAATTATGTTCTAATTGGAAAACAGCCGCCGGTCCACCAGAGGAAGATGAGCAGTTTGAGAACGCCATCGTGGAGACCAACTGCATCTTCAGACTGCTGGACGACAAACTGGTTCCTGACGATGATGAGTGGGGGAAGGTCCCTCGCAGCTCACTGCTCGCATCCAAGGAGGTCAGCGAAGCTTTGTGTTTGATCTTTTCATGGCCAGAGAAGAAGCCGTTCCCCACTTCTTCTCTTTTCTCTATGCCCCCCGGACCAGAATGCAATGCAGCGACTCGTCATTGGATCAAATCTGATCATTCATGCAGTATTACTCACTCATAAGAGTATGTAATGGTGGATTTTTTTTTTTTTTTAAACATAACAACATCTGAATATTGAAACATTTCAGGCTGTGTCAGATGAGCCCTGTTCTTCGGGACAGTTTTAATTTGTTGCTTAGCAACAGCAGGTGCCGCAATGAGCACCTCCCACATCCATCTGTGCGGCGCTGCTGCTGAAAGAAAAGAAAGAAATGTATTCAGGAGACGGAGGCTGCGACCACGAAGGGGGCCCACTGCTGTTTAGTGTCCATTTTATACGACTGTTCCACTTCTCACTGCACAAAGCTGCTGCATTGTCTCAACTGGTGATATCTCATTCTATTTTTTTTTTTTGGTTGTTTTTTTGTGTGTGTAATTAATTTTTAGTTGTTTTTTTATAGAAACAGGGATGTAACCTTAAAATATGGTCCAACATGTAGAGCAGTTTAGATGGAGCTCGCTTTAAATTCACAAAGAAATCTCTGTTAACTGAACAAACTCACATTGTTCGGATGTAGCTGGACCTTCAGTGACGAGGACACAGCTGTGCAGTGTTGATGTCTGGACAATGTTGTGCGTTTGTTTTTGCTGCAGGTGTTGGTGTTTGACTTTGGCAGTGAGGTTTATGTGTGGCACGGGAAGGAGGTGACTCTGGCCCAGAGGAAAGTGGCCTTCCAGCTGGCCAAACACCTCTGGAATGGGACCTTCGACTACACCTGCTGTGACATCAACCCACTGGACCCCGGAGGGTGCAACACACTCATCCCCAGGTGAGACTACACACATGCACTTTTCTTCACATGTGCGAATTAATTTGATAAACCCGCTCAGGCTCTGGAAAGTCAAATCATGTTCTCTGCTTTTCCTCATGTCCCCACAGGAAGGGCCAGGGCCGTCCTGATTGGGCGATATTTGGCAGGTTGACGGAGCACAACGAGACCATCTTGTTCAAGGAGAAGTTCCAGGACTGGACTGAAACAAAGCCGCTGACACCAAAGGAAGGCGGGGAGCTTGTACCTGAGCAGAAGGTGTAAATCAGATGATTACATTAATTACTGAAGTCGCACTCATCAGAGACTCTTCATATGTTTTCTCCATTTTACCGTCTCGTTATTTATTTATCATGGAGACTCATTTGTAGTGAAACCCTTTTTTGTGATCTGTCTCTCAGTCCCAGGAGGCCCCGGGGCGAGAGTGCCGGCCGTACGACGCCACCCTGATGCTCCCAGTCCTCCAGTCGTCCATTGCCACCATCTTGGACGGCGTAAACGTGGGCCGTGGCCATGGTCCAGTGGACACCGAGGACCACATGAGGACTCAGGAGATCGGCACAGTGTCAGTGGACGTCTGGCACATCCTGGAGTTCGACTACAGCCGCCTCCCACGCCAGAGCATCGGCCAGTTCCACGAGGGAGACGCCTACGTGGTGAAGTGGAAGTACATGGTCAGCACCTCAGGTTAGCCACTCCTTCCTTCAAATATCTGGTACATTTTGGTTGTTTAACGACAAAGGAACCACAAAGATGGATGAAAACAGACAAATGAAAGCCAAAAGGGTAAATTAATCCCGAGAAAGCACCAGTTTTTCATCATCAGTTTAAACTCAAATGAAGTTTTAACCAAATATGAAAAACATCTATCTCAAAGAATTACATTTAAAAGAAGGCAGCTATAAGTCTTTAAACCAAGTCCAATATAATTCACCCAAAATACCAGATGGAGGAAATTTATGAAGACTGAGATCTACTCAGTTACTCTAAATCAACCGAGAAACAGTAAAGGCACCATTTTTAAAACCCTAAAGGTTTACACGGGGAAATGGAATGATGCTTTATTGTATTAAGAGCGATGTTATTTGAATTTGAGACAAGTTTGTTGTGTGTGTGTGTGTGTGTGTGTGTGTGTGTGTGTGTGTGTGTGTCCCAGTTGGTCGCAGGCAGAACCCTGATGCGAGGAGCACCGGGCCGGGGAGGGAGAAATGCTGCTACTTCTTCTGGCAGGGCCGACACTCAACCGTCAGCGAGAAAGGAACGTCGGCGCTGATGACGGTGGAGCTGGACGAGGAAAGAGGAGCTCAGGTACTGGAGACGAGGCGTCACACCAGTCAGAGACCAAAACAAAAACTAAATATGGATCAGTCAGAAAGTAAATACTGCTGACGACCTGGTTTATAATGTAAATACATCAGCATTCACAGGGAATTTACATTTTCTGCAACTGAGAGGTTTCAACAGAAGTGTTCAGATATTTTCCAGTGATGTTGAAAATGATACTTAGCAGACCTTTAATGTTCATTATGGCACACAATAAAACTTGTATTACAGACTGAGTTTAGTGAAAAAACATCTTAGTTTCAAAGTCAATCAGATTTTCTAGCATCTTAATTTAATGAACTTTATTCAGATGTTTTCTGATTTTGGTTTCTTCTGTGTCAAATGTTTTTGTATGAGTTTAAACCTGTGTGTGTGTGTGTGTGTGTGTGTGTTTGTGTGTGTGTGTGTGTTACAGGTTCAGGTGCAGCAGGGGAAGGAGCCTCCATGTTTCCTGCAGTGTTTTAACGGAGGAATGATCGTCCATGCTGGCAAAAGGGAGGAAGAGGAGGAAAACACACAGAGTAATAATTTCAATGTTTTTTCCTACTCATCAGAAATGCTTTAAAAAAAAAACTGTGCAGGCGTTAAATAAAACCTCCACTAACCATATCGGCGGCCCGTCTGTCCAGGTGAATGGCGTCTGTACTGTGTGCGGGGCGAGGTGCCGGTGGAGGGGCACCTGCTGGAGGTGGCGTGCCACTGCAGCAGCCTGCGATCCAGAGCCTCCATGATCCTGCTCAACATCAACAAGGCCATCATCTACCTGTGGCACGGCTGCAAGACGCAGCTGCACACCCGCAGCGTGGGAAACACGGCCGCACTCAAGATCAAGGAGCAGTGAGTCTTTTTTTTTTTTTTTTATAGACATTGAACATTTAATGTCTTATAATCTCGCTCATGATTGGAAATGATCTTCCTCTCAGGTGTCCTCTGGAAGCTGGTCTTCACAGCAGCAGTAAGGTGACCATCCATGAGTGTGATGAAGGCGTGGAGCCCCCAGGCTTCTGGGAGGCTCTGGGCAGAAAGGACAGGAAGGCTTATGACTGCATGCTACAAGGTACAGAAACACTCTGCATGGATGTTTTCTGACACACATGTACATTTACTCAGAATAAACTGAAGTTTCTGTCTCTCTCGCTGAAACTGTCAGAATAAAGGTGAAAATTAACTTTCAAAAACAGACTCCAATGTTTCAGGTCCATCTCTGTTTAATTCCGCATTCATCAGGAGGACAAAAATGATCCCAAAAGATAATATATATGGATTCAGACAAACTCCAGACCTCCTGCTGCTGCGTCGCGTTGAGGCTGAATAAACATGGAGGAACGATTTATCGAATTAAGCGCTTGTTTCTGTTTTCTCTTCTTCAGATCCCGGCAAATTCAACTTCACCCCGCGGCTCTTCCAGCTGAGCAGCACATCTGGAGAATTTGTGGCGACGGAGTTCTTCCACCTGTCCAGAGCTCCAGACCTGGTCAGCTCGCTGCCCTTCCTGCAGGAGGACTTGTACAACGTGTCCCAACCAGGTGAGACGTGGACTGAGGCGCAAAAAGCGTGAGCTCGTTTGGACAAATTGAACAAATGAACAATGAACATAAACCTTCCTGCTCTCCCGTCGCAGCTTTGTTCCTGGTGGATAACTTCCACGAAGTCTACCTGTGGCAGGGCTGGTGGCCTCAGGACAGCGAGAGCACCGGCTCGGCCCGCATCCGCTGGGACGCTGACAGGAAGTGCGCGATGGAGACCGTGCTGCTCTACTGCAAAGGTAAGGACGCTATCCGCTGGTTAAAAATCATTTAATTATTTGGCCCGTCTTCAGTTGTAAGATGAGTTTAAGGGGTAATGACATCAGTTTTCATACTGTAGGCTGAATATAATGCAACGCATAAACAGATCCACTATAAAACATTGAATACATTTAATAATAATAAAATTATCTGGTACATTTTTGACACAATAAAGGGAAAATATGTTCATTTTGTACAATATTTTCATTTATTGTGACTTTGACTTTCCAAGCAGTCTCCACTCACACACATTTTAATAAAGGAGAAACAGGCGGGCTCAAATTAAATGGCAGCAATTCGATTTAGACAAACGTTTGGTGAAGTTTTTCTGTCTGATTTTTCTCCTTCAGAGAAGAACGAGAAGAAGCCGCAGAAGTCGTATCTGATCCACGCCGGTCTGGAGCCGCTCACCTTCACCAACATGTTTCCCAGCTGGGAGCACAGAGAGGACGTGGCTGAGATCACAGAGAGGGTGAGCAACACACTCACACACCGAGCCTCATACTGATACTTAATGATGTTCAGCTCCAGTCACTTCCTAACTTGTGTGGTTGTGTGGCTGCAGGAGGCCGAGGTGTGTAACCAGATCATCCTGGTGGAGGACGTCTTGGCCCGGCTCTGCCAGAAGGCCTTCCCTCTGGCTCAGCTGCAGGCCCGGCCCCTCCCCGAGGGAGTGGACCCCCTCCGCCTGGAGATCTACCTGTCCGACCAGGACTTTGAGGTCAGTGAGTCTAAAGTCAGAGAGCGGGAGCATCTGTCAAAATGTCTCAGAAACTATCTTCAAAATCACTTCTGCTCGATGTTTGATTGATCAAAGTTCACGTGTTAAACAGTCAGAGGAGGATTTCTCTCCGCTCATCGGTGTCACCCATGCTAACGCCGTCTAACTCTCACTTCACAGAGCAAGTTGTAGGTGGAAGCAGGTAAGAAGAGCCTCTGGTGTGATTGAACACTGACCTGTTCTTCTTTTCAAGCACGTCAGCTCTGTGTTTGTCTTTCCTCTGTGGATTTGAGAATCTCTGATTCACTCCTGTCTCTGATGCGTGGTTGTTGAAGGAGGAAAGTTTTGCTGCTTGGCTGCACAGTTACATCTAAAATAGACCAGCGAGATGAATCTGTCACATTTGGTCAAGCCCTTTATCAGCTCAAAGAATTCAGTGCTTCAACTTCCTCACTCAGCAGAAAAGAAACATTAATAAAGACGCATGACCCCAAGTTAGATTCTGTTCCTGTGAAAAGAAAAAAAAACTATGAAATAATGGAAACTGTAAAAATAGAAACAGGATTAACCTTCAGGAGTCCAAATAGAAATAACACATTTATATTTACATCTTCTTGTGTCTTCTTAACTGCCATTAACGAGATTTTAATGTAAATCTCACAGAGCTGAAACGATGACTCAGTTTATTCTGTTGTTTGGCTGAAAATTAATCGGCAGCTATTTCGATAACTGATTAACAGTTTTAGCCATTAATTAAACACACTCTGGCTTCTCTGTATTTTTATATAATTTTTTAAGTCAGTATTTTAATAGTTTCATCAAAGTCCCTTTCAGCTCTACTCAGATTTCCCCCTTTTTTAACATTTTATAGATAAAAAAAGAAAAAAGAAGAAGAATTTTTTGGAGCCCTGATGAGTTATTTTTTATAATCATCCCTTTCACCAATGAGGCTCCATACGACCTTCGACCTGTTTTCAACTTGAACAGTCGATGTTGTAAACTGGACAGTTAAAGAGGTTTAAATGTGCAGCTTCCTCCAATCTCCTTTTTAAAAATCTATCACCACCTTCCTGTATCCACACTCTCCTGCTGCTACTCCCCTCTTCACACACACACACCTTCCACCTGACCCTCTTTTCTATCACTATAAATAAATGCACTTGTGATTCACCACCGGCTACACCCCAGTCTGACTCACTCTGTGGTCTCTGAGCACAAAATGGACGCATGAAAACACTGAAGCACTGAAACTTAGGTGGTCCAAAATGTTTTTTTTTACTGAGGTTTTAAATTCAGAGCTCTAAAAGTGAGGACGCTGTTCACTGCCATCTGCTGCTTTGGACCTGAAATGTGTATTAACACAGACACACTGAATCAACAGCTGTAGGTGTCAGAAATGTGTACAAGTGAAATCCTAAAAAACATAACTCTAATTAAATGTTGTTCCCTTTAATTCTTGGACATCTTGAAGCTTTATATAAACTGCAGCGTCACTCTGTTTGGATCAAATAATAACAGGACAACAGAGATGTGACTCAAATGCAGAACAGACATGTATCATTTATTCACTTTTCAATATTTATCAAGATTGTTAAATCCCCCTTTATGTATAAATTTAGTCACATTTTAAGAACAAAAAGAAAGAAATCTCCTTTTGTTTATAAGGAAGGACTTTTCTTTACTTTTATGTGCCGTCTGTAAGCTTCTCTGGAGTTTGACTTTGTTATAACTCCTTATTTCAGACTCATTTGGTTTATTATTTCATTTATTATCTGCTTTACTTCTGAATTCATAATAAATGTCCAAGGCAGAATTGTCTGCTTTATATTTAGCATGGTGTGTTTATCATTTTTTAATCTTAGTAGTAAAAAAAAGTATTCTTTTCATCCAGTAAACTCTTCAGGGCTTGTTAAACCTCACACCAACACTAAAACATCCATTTATAATATATTCCAAGCGCTTGTTGGAGTCTTTGTCCTCTTTTCTTAATGAGCTCTTTGTTTTTATTTCCCTTCTCTGTTCCAGAGCGCTTTAGAAATGAAGAGAGAGGAATATGAACGTCTGCCAGGGTGGAAGCAAGTGAATATAAAGAAGGCCAAAGGGCTGTTTTAAGGAGCGATGGTGGGGCGTGAGGTGGAGAACACTTTGAGCTGGAGATACAGGAAACGGAAGAACTTGTTTTTAGCAGAAACATGCGAGGATGTTTCACGGCGTCCTGAAGAAAAGCTACACAAACGATGAGACGGGAGACGCACTCGCCTCCTTACGGTTGTGTTTTACTTCAACTTTGTCATTAAAAAACAAAATTAAACTCAAGTGGTCTAAATGAAGGTGGGGGACACACACACACACACACACACACCTCGCTATGGTTCATACATGGTTTGTGTCTGGAGTCTCCTCCGAGCACTAAAGTCACCGCTCAGTGAAGAAAACACTAGGAAGCTTGGTGTCAGAGTGCCATGCTACAGTTGTGCGTATGCACGTGTGTGCGATTGTATATAATGTTTGTAAGTGTGTGTAATGTTTATTTGTGTAGATGCATTTGTGACTTTGTATTTATGTAAAAAAAAAAAAAAAATGCAGTCATGTCAGATGTTGTGAGGAAAGTCGTCTTTTCCTTTTTTGTTTTGTTTTTGTTGTTTTTCTGTCTGCAGTGTCTGGATGCTGCCGGGCCTCGTAGGTAACTCCTGTTGAACTGCTGATGTGACTCTGACCTACTGAGCTCCTCGGGGCAGAGACAAGAGCTGTAACTCAAAGTTTGGGCTTGGGTGGTTGGAGGAACAGCAGCTTGATCAATCTGAATGTATAGTGCCTTGCTTTTCGTGTACAGTTTATATACAGAAATTCTAGTCTGCATTTTTAAAAGACTTTCTTTGTGATATAAGACATAGTGAATTAAAATCACAATGATGCTCCGATCAAACCGAGACTCTGGGTCTTCTCTGTGTCCTGCTACATCCATGAAAACCCTGAGCTGTAATTAAAAAGGCGGTTTACGGGGTGTTTATCAAGTCCCATTCAAGACCTGAAAGCCAGACGTGAAAAGACGTGACTGCTCAACAGTTCAGGCTGATCCAGATCCTAAACTTGGGCTGAAACCAGAGGATGTTGTTAATATTTAAACAGCTGTGTTGTAAGTGATAGTGATCTATAAAGAACTTAAAATCAATTCAAACTTTAAGTACTTTTTAAAAATAAATTGTAATCTGCATTGTAATTATAGCACTTGAGAAATCAAATAGAGGAAACTTTCTTTAAAGAAAAGCAGCTCTGAGTTGTTGTGTTTCCTTCTGCAGTGGATAAATAAAAACTGTTTAACTTATCATTCCTGTACCTTGATCCCTGCTCTGTAAAAGTCAGTGACTGATTTCAGACCAGCACAGACTTAACACAGGTTTGTGGACGCACCCATCCAGGTGCTGTCACAGGTCGGTAAAACTTTGTTTCCTAGAAGTAGATCAGTTTGATCATTTCTTGTCAGAACAAAAATCTACTGCAGTCTTTGAGTTTGAGGGTCCAGACCTTCTGTCCGGGTCAGTCCACATTCTTCAGTCTTATCTGGTCACTGAACTGCTCTGATCTGAGAAAATACTTTCAGTTACATCGATGAGTGAGATTATAAAAGTAAACTAAAGATTAGAAACAGAAAGACCTCAAAACAACAACAACAACAAGACGACTGGACTTTGCTTGGTGATGGAGGGATTGGTTGGCTCTTTGTAAATAAACTCTGCTCTATATTAAAGCGCCTTGATGTCATCCTGTTATGATTTGGTGCTAAATAAATAAATAAAACACATCATAGTACTTAAAATGAAGACGGTTGAGCAATCAGCGTCTATTAATACACATTCACAGAAGAAATGAGGTGAGTCTTTGAGCAGCAGAACCTCCTGATGTGTCCGGTCCCTGTTAGACCTGAACAGGAGGAGCTGGATCATCTGTGTGCTGCTCTTCATCTGGATTTTGTTGCATTGGAGGTGTTTCAGTTATTTAGCCTCAGTGCAGTCTGTTCACACCAGCTGTTGTTCGTATTGACCCACATCTGGATCTTGAATCTCTTTGTTTATTCTTGTGTTGATTGGTTTTTTGTTGTTGTTGTTGTTGTTGCTCTGCTTTGCTGCAGGACAAAGTCTAGATCTTCACCTTCAGCAGAGATGTCCTCCCAGGTCAGACTGAGGCTGCTGCCCAGATCCAGGTGTCTGTTCGATGAGCCCGTTCAGCTGAAGGTGTCCGGGCTGAGGTCCAGACAGGTGGTGGCCCTGAGAGCCCGGTCGACCGACGACAAAGGAGTGGAGTTCAGCTCCTGGGCCACCTACAGGGCTGATGGGAGCGGGGAGGTCCACTTGGACAGAGACCCCTCCCTGGGTGGGAGCTATGTTGGGGTTGAACCCATGGGTCTGCTGTGGTCCATGAGACCAGACTCCTTACACAGAAAGTTTCAAATCAAGAATTCGCTAAACCCACACGTGGCGAAGTTTTCTGTGCACGAGGAGGACGGAGACGGCAGGCCGCTGGCGGAGGCCACCAATGAGAGGTTTCTGATTGGAGACGGGGTCGTCCGACGTCCAGTCAGAGAGGGAAACATTCGTGGAGTCCTGTTTACTCCTCCAGGTATTCAGCTCTTGACTAAATGAGTCATAACTGCACTTTTAAAGATCAGCAACTGAATCTGCAGAATCAAATCTGATAAAACTGCCAAAGAAGGTTGATGGGGTTTTTTTTTAACATTATGTCTGTATACATGCATCAGTAAACCTCCACTGTGCCGGAACAATAACACATTTAACTAGAAATCGGCCATAATTAACCAGACAGTTGTTGCTTTTTTTTTCTGAGTTTTTCTGGAATATAAAATATTGAGGATTTTTACAACCTGGTGCAAAAAACAGCTTTGATGCAGTCACAGTTTCGTTAGACTGCATCAAAGGGATGAAAATCCGACTTGAAGTGACCAACTACTGACTTTCTTCTGTGTCTAATGATCCAGGAGAAGGTCCGTTCTGCGCTGCGCTGGATGTGTGCACCTTCATGTCTGAGATAAGACCTTCTCTCCTGGCCAACAAAGGCTTTGTGGTCCTGACTGTAGACGTTTACAGCAGCGAACTGGTCAACATGAACGTGATGCACCTGGACCTCTTTGAAGAAGCAATGAATTTCCTACAAAAACAACCCAAAGTAAGTTGTTTGAGTAGCATTTAAACAAGGCAGCCAAATGCTACTTAGATTTAATGATATTCTTAAGTGATTTAGACAAAGTTAAATCTCCAGTAACAGATATTTTTGCCCATTTTGGACCCCTGGAAGTTCTTGCTTGACTGGCCTCTAATAATAAAAAGACTCGTGTGTATGCAGACATATGATCTAGAATAAAGACTAGAGGCAGGGAGAAACAGATTGTATGTGATTTTTGTGTGTGTGGTTCTTCACAGGTGGGCAGTAAAGGAGTTGGTATAATATCTCGATCGAGGGGAGGAGATATTGCTCTTTCACTTGCTGCTTTTGTGCCGGGTGTTGAGGCCGTAGTCTGGATTAACGGCTGTGGTGCAAACGTAGCCGTACCTCTCCACTATAAGAACAGTCAAATCCTGTCTCCATTATCCATGGATTTCGACAAAGTGATCCACACTGAATCAGGTGCCAGGCTGATGAAGTACGCTGTTGGAAATCCCCTGGCAGAAGAGAACAAGGGCAGCGTGGTCCCCGTCGAACAAGCGACGGGACAGTTCCTCTTTGTGGCTTCAGAAGACGACCTCGGCTGGGACAGTAAGGCTTTTATGGACCAGATGGTGGAGCGTCTGAAGAGTCATGGGAGGAAAAACTTTGAGGTCGTGAGTTACCCGAGAGCTGGACACCTACTGGAGCCGCCTTATGGGCCTCACTGCCCCTCTTCTCTACATGGGCTCCTTCATTTTCCAATCATGTGGGGGGGTGAGCCCAGATTTCATGCAGCAGCTGAAGTCCACCTTTGGGAGAAGATTCAGGAGTTCTTAAAAACTCACCTGAAGTGTGACATCAAATCTAAATTATAGAATTAAATATTGTTTTATGGTTGAATGTTCTGAGCTGAATCTACAAATCCAATTTTTGTCTGAAGCTGGAAAAGCCATGACAGGTCACGACCTGCTGCAGGTTTACATTCAAGGAAGAATGTGGAGGGATGTGTCATCATCGCTGTAGTGGACTCCGAAACATAACGATCAACTGCAGAAGGAAAACTAAATATTAAAACTCAAGAATGAAATTACATAAATGACAGTAGTTTTATGACGTAATCACAGAACTCTCTGAGTCTCATCTGTTTTTCTCTCACTCTCTTGTTGATATGTTTGTCTGCAGCCTGTCGAGCTTCTCTGTGGCTGCTAGATGGCAGTAGAAGCACAACATGTAAGTTTTCATACTTTTTCCCTTCTTCACTGTTTCTTGTTTTTTTGTTTTTTTTTAGGATCCACTTGTGTGTGTGATATAAATCCAAATAATACAATTTAACATTTTCACTGCTTTAACTGTGACAAACACACGAATGTTGTTGTTGTCTGTGTGATCATCCAGTGGTCTGATGTTCTTATTTACTTTAACTATTTAAATCAACATTTATAGAAATGATCTCTTTGACTCCACAGGAGTGCACCTTTATTTTATTATATATTTTATCTATTATGGTTATTGTTTTTAGTACCTATTATTTATAGTACATATTCTTCTTTTTATTCTGCTCTTCTATTCACTGTACACTTGCTGCTGGAACAATGCAAATTTCCCCATTGTGGGACAAATAAAGGAATATCTTATCTTAAGTCTGAAAAAAGTGCGTGCGTGTTAAATTTAAAAGTTTTCTACATTAAAGAGAAAATTTGACGTCTTTATCTGTAAATGGATCATTTATTGTATTTAATATTGTATTGTATTGTATTGTATGGTATTAAAGTTGCTCTGTTTTATTTAATAAGAGGAGTTTGAACGGCCCGAAGTTTCTATCAGGAGTCTCCGTTGATCCGCCAGATGGCGCTCTGGTTGCGATGTCATCACGTCTTTTACCAATGTGATAGTGGCACATCAATTTTTGGTAGAGGATTTAAAATTTCTCAGCTAGCAGATGACATGACACTCTTCTTAAAAAAATAAACTCCAACTATCTAATTCTATTAACCTAATTAATCAATTCTCTGATGCTTCACGGCTAAAACTAAACATAGCCAAATCTGAAATTTTATCTTTGCATAACTGCAATGATTCTATTATTGAAAATATACCAGTAAAGGAATCTGTAAGATATTTAGGGATATTTATAACTAAAAATCCCATAGTTAGGCAACATTTAAATTTCTCAAACAGAATAAATAAAACCAAATCCATCTTTAATACCTGGCTCCAAAGAGATCTGTCTGTCCTTGGTAGAGTTCTTCTCTCTAAGTTGGAGGGCCTATCCCGCTTTGTGTATCCATCATTATCCATATATGTGAATGATTCCACAACCACACAAATTAACAAAGTTTTTTTTTTTTTTAATTTAATTTGGAAGAACAAACCACACAAGCTTAAAAAATGCGTACTCTCAAATTGCAAAGCAGAGGGAGGTCTTGAAGTCAGAGATTTTATTGACATTATAAACACCTTCAAAGTTAATTGGTTAAAAAAATGTCTCTGACTCCATTTGGTTCTTCATCCCAAACCATATCTTTAATCAATTAGGAGGCCTGTCTTTTCTCTTGAAATGTGATTTTTTTACCCAACAGGTTACCAATCAAACTTTCAAAATTCCATCAGCAAGCCCTTCTAGCTTGGAAGTTGTCTTTTGTCCATAATTATTCACCCCACAAAGCTCTTCTCTGGAATAACTGCAATGTCCTTATCAGAAATAAATCCTTATTTCTCCATAAATGGTTTGGAAAAGGACATTAACCACGTTCTTCATCTTTTTAATGAATCTGGTAATATGCTATCTCATGAACACTTTATGTCTGTACACAGTTTCCCTGTTCCTTTCAAAGAATTTAACACTGTAACTCGGGCTATTCCGAAAGAATTAATTCAACTTATGAAAAACCACTTGAGTTACAGTAATTTTACAAAAGCTCTACCTACACTGATGCTTAAAGGAATAGAACTAACAGATAAAAAGTGTAACAACAAACATATACGCCAATGTTTTCAAAAAAAAAAAACAAAACAAAGTTACACCCAGGGGTAAATTTGACTGGAGATCTCACATAAAAGACATAAACTGGAGAAGAGCCTGGCTCCTACCACATAAATACTGCATCTCAAACAAAGCAAAAGAAGTCCATTTCAAAATTTTACATAACATATACCCCGTCAACTCTATTATAGCTAAATTCACAGATATCAATGACTCCTGTGCTTTTTGTAACAATGACATAGAAACATCCTTGCATTTATTTTTTTTATTGTGATGTATCCAAAAAATTCTGGAGCGATCTTGAATTTTATTTCTTTAATGCTGCTAACTCTGTCCAATCGCTCACTATTAAAGAAGTTATCTGCTACTATGTTCATCTCAAAGATCGTGCTCTAGAACACGTGATTAACTTTATCATTATTTATGCAAAATTCTTTATTCACAAACAGAAGTTTGCTAATTTGATTCCTAAATTTGTCCTTTTTCTATTAGAACTGAATTCTCTGATTAAATCTCTTTATTTGGTAAAACAACAACAAAAAAAATAAGCAATACATTGCTGAGCAATTATGAAAAAATTTTCCCCGAAACCTCTGAATAACTTATTTATTTATAACTGTCTTGTCCTTTCATTTTCTTTTCTCTATGTATTTTATTTTACACTTCATCCCTGTCTTATCCATTTCTTATATATTTATTTATCATTATTATTATTACCATCTTCATTACTTATATTATAACTCCTTATTCAAACTATATTTTATAATTTACTCAATCATTGTACTGTCCTTTTATGCTTGCTGTGCTGTTCCAATTTATTGTATACCTCGTTGGTTCTGCACATATAAATAAAGTTGTAAAGTAAAAAAAAAAAAAAAAAAAAAAAGTTTCCTCCAGGCTTCTCGGGTTCTTCCTGGTCAAAGAGCGCGAGAATAAAGACGGACACGTTTCTTGTTTTTAAAAACAACAACAACAACAAAAAATAAACTTTATGGTTGAACACACGCAGCTTTAAAATATTCCGTGACCTGTTCCGTCGGGATACTTCATTTGATTGTGGACACATAACGGACAGGTAAGTTAATCAGCTCTGACGGCTTTTTTTTAACGACACAGCTGACCTTTAATGATCAGGTGTTAAAGTTCAGATCGCAGTCACCAGTCACTCTGTGTGACACAAATATTAATATTCAACGGAATCAGGACAAACTCAATGCACCACATGTAATTATTACTTCACTGTGGTTTGTTTGTTGGCAGATTAAAAGAGTTGAAACGGTTGTCTAAGTGATACGCAGCGGAGTTTTCTCCCGGAAGCTCCTTCTGTTTTTTCAGACCGTAATTGTCATTTTAACAAAAACACCTTCGTTTCACAGTCATCGCGAAACAGCGCCCCTCTGAATGTGGTGAAACACAGTAATGCACTCCGGTAGACTGTCCAAGTTGGCTTCCTTTGGTGAGAAAAAAGAAATATTAACCAATCAGACGAGTTGTTTTTGTTTTGGTTTGTTTTTTTTTCGTGCCAATGTCAAACTTTGATTAGTCAGGACGCTCTTTGGCTTCACACCAATCAAATAGCACGTTATCAACGTCGCTGACATCAAATAACGCCGGGAGGTAACCAAGGTAACCGTTAGCAGCTTCACTGCAGTCATGGAGGGGCGGCATGCAGCTTATTGATACTTCATAATGTGAACTTCAAACTTGAAACATCTTCCTGATTGAGTTTGTGGATTAATTATTATTTTTTTAATTCATTATCAGATTTGTATTGTGTATTAAGAGGCCGGTTATGCATTTGGGTAGCGGCGTTGCGTGGATTAGTAAGTTGTTTTGGAAGATCCTTGTGTGAGTGTGTGTGTGTGTGAGTGTGAGGAGAGAGAGAGAAAGCTTGTGTATCAGTAAACGCAAGTGACGTGTGTGTGCGCGCGTGTGTTGGAGTGTTTGTTAGATAACAGGCATGTGCATACAATAAAGGTCTCGTCTCTCGGCCTCCTCAAAAACTTTCCCCACGCCACTGGTGATATGGGGAAGTTAAATATCACCATGACTCTGCGGTCATTTCTTTTTCAAATGCACAGGACAGCTTGTTGACTGATATGGACGGCCCTGTTTATTCTGTTCCAGGTCGGAGTCTAAAGCTGTGAACTGAAGATGTCCTCCCAGGTCAAACTGAAGCTGCTGCCCAGATCCAGGTGTCTGTTCGATGAGCCCGTTCAGCTGACGGTGTCCGGGCTGAGGTCCAGACAGGTGGTGGCCCTGAGAGCCCGGTCGACCGACGACAAGGGAGTGGAGTTCAGCTCCTGGGCCACCTACAGGGCTGATGGGAGCGGGGAGGTCCACTTGGACAGAGACCCCTCCCTGGGTGGGAGCTATGTTGGGGTTGAACCCATGGGTCTGCTGTGGTCCATGAGACCAGACTCCTTACACAGAAAGTTTCAAATCAAGAATTCACTAAACCCCCACGTGGTGAAGTTTTCTGTGCACGAGGAGGACGGAGACGGCAGGCCGCTGGCGGAGGCCACCAATGAGAGGTTTCTGATTGGAGACGGGGTCGTCCGACGTCCAGTCAGAGAGGGAAACATTCGTGGAGTCCTGTTTACTCCTCCAGGTTTTATTGTCGTTGATTTCAAGCTTTAGTAATTTTAATCTATATAAAGAAAAGTTCAGATTTATTCTCAGATCATTGTTTTTCCTTTGAACAACTCACAAGTAAGTAGAACCGTTAAATCGTCTGATTCAGTTCTTACTGTTGGCCGCACGACTCGTCCTCTAATCCAGGAGAAGGTCGGTTTCCTGCCGTGCTGGATCTCTATGTTTTAGGAGGAGGTTTGTCGGAGAGAAAGGCGTCTCTGCTGGCCGCTCGAGGATTTGTGGTTCTGTCTCTTGTGGCATTTGGATACGAAGATTTGCCGAAGACTATCAAAGAGGTTCATCTGGATTATTTTGCGGAAGCGATGCAGTTTTTACAAAAACAGGATAAGGTGAGTTCTGTGGATGTCAGAGTGCCCTGTGTTTGTGTGTCTTTATCGGGCTGTTGGAGCAGTTTGGCACACAGTTGCAGGTTTTCAAATCTCTGCTCTTCATGCTTCGCTGGTATTGTGTCATTCAGCTGCTCTCGCTTCAGCTCCCTCCCCTGTAATAGCTAGTTTGAAAGACTTTGTTGTCCGATGCAGTTGAAATTTGTCTTTGGGCTCTGACAAAAAAAGGAATATCATCCTGATGCTCTTAGCAGCCGGTTGTTTGCATCACTCCTGACCAGCTCAGGTTTGTGGGGAGCGGACGCAGACAGAGGTCGTTCAGTGTTTATCTCTCAGGCCTGGAAAACAATCTATCAAAGTGTTCCAATCTTTAAATCGTTTCTTAATTTGTTCCCGTTTTTTCCCCCACAGGTGGGCAGTAAGGGAGTCGGTGTGCTGTCCCTTTCAAAAACTGGAGATGTTGCCCTTTCCATGGCGTCTTACCTTCCAAATGTTGAGGCAGTCGTGTCCATCAACAGCTGCTGTTCCAATACAAATTTACCTCTCTATTATAAGGAAAAACAAATCCTCCCTCCATTAATGGTCGACTTCAGCAAGATGATTTCCGTTGAGTCAGGAGCCTACATGATGAAGAATGTTTTGCACAATCCTCTGGCCGAGGAGAACAAGGCCTGTCTGATCCCCATCGAACGAGCCAGAGGACGTTTCCTCTTTGTGGCTGCAGAAGACGACCTGAACTGGGACAGCAAGGCTTACATGGAGGAGATGGTGAGGAGAATGAAGAGTCACGGGAGGACAAACTTTGAAAGTGTGCTCTACCCCAAAGCAGGACATTTCCTAGAGCCACCTTACGAGCCCTACTGCCCCTCCAGCATTCATCCTCTTGTAGGTAAACCGGTGGTGTGGGGGGGTGAGCCCAGGTGTCATGCAGCAGCTGAAGTCCACCTGTGGAAGAAGATCCAGGAGTTCTTCAGAGCTCACCTGAGCTGTGATGCTGCACAGACTAAAGCTATGTTATAGATGCAAACATTCCTGTTTTCAGTGTTTTTTAATCTACCCACAGTAAAAGTGATTCATATAGTTCCTGTTACTGTCCTGGATTTGATGAGACGCACCACACACAGGTGACGTAGTGAACGTAGATGTTTGATTTTAAATGGTGAGGTAGGATTGGACTAGATCTCTTTGAATCAAGCTTATATTTTCATGTTGTGGTCAAAAGCTGTGAGAACTAACTTTTTGATTTACACTGAAATCAAATAAACTTTTGAGTTTATTTATTTGAGACAAGTGAGACTGAGGAATTACTGAAGGGGGGGGGGCGTAAACTAGCCAGTCTGCATGTGTTTTGAAGACTTACAGCCGTGTCCCCCAGGAGGGGCTGTGGGGGTGCTGGGGCCTGTTCTTACCAGGAGGTCAGTTCTTATATAACCAGCATTAATCTTGACCTAAAGTTAAACGGCTCTCTGCTCAGTGATGGATCCACCAAGGCTGTCTCTGATGCTGCAGTAATGTGATTTACCAGTCGATGTTCATCCCAACCCTCACCTATGGTAATGAGCTCTGGGGGGGGGGGGCTAACACGAGGTAACATGAGGAGCACGGACGTCCGGAGAAACCTCTGAGTGTTGCTCCTGCCCCCGTCGAAAGGAACAGGATGAAGTTGGTCCAGCTTCAGACTCAGGTTCCTCCTGGGTGGTTTCTGGGCGTGCTGGTGACATATCCCATCAGGCTTTTCACCAAAAATAAAGCCTGGATAAACAAAAGGAAATGGACGGGCAGGTGGGAGCAATAAAGCACTTAAACATAATTTCGTATGTGAAATCTACTAACGAAGTCACATCATCCATTCACATCGTTGTACTGACGAACTCCTGACAGGAAACTAAAGTTTTTATCATTTTATGTTTCAACCTTTTCTTTAGATTCACTGTGCTCAGCAGGTCGTCACAAGGAATCCTGGGAAAACAACAAAACTGAAAAGGAAATGCCGGAAACAAAACTTGTCTAATTAGTAACTACCTCATCTTCTCCTGCTCCGTCTGAAGACCTGAGAGATTACGGATTATTCTTCCCGGCAAAATCAGCACAGCGAGTTCATCAAGATAAGACGAGCGGCCTCGATCTTCCTGCTCGATTCGTTTGAACGTACTTTTGCTTTTCCTCTCTGGCTCTTTGTGTTTGACTGCTCCTTTTGTGTGGTTTCAGTCTGACAGCCACCTTTTGGCTTTTCAAAGTGGGAAATCATTTATTCCACCTGCACAAAGAAATCAGTTTGAGGTTGAGCTCATATTTGAACTTCTGTCTTCTTCACCAAAAGTGGATTTGTGTTAACCCCCGTTGCTCTAATTGACCTCCCAATGTTAGCCCATGTGTTTAAGAGTTTCTCTGATCTATGACTAAGACCTTTCCTCTGCAGTCCAACAAGCTGCCGAGCGTTCACTCTGGGAAACTCAGCAGGAGCAGCAGGCTCATAAATGATGGCACATGCATCCAGTGTTGAGGTGCAGCTTTGACCATTAATGGGTAAAATCTTATGCTTCGCTCTACAAATCAACTTGACAAATATGCAGAAATTTAACCTCACAGATTTTTTGCATTATCAAAGACATATTGGGGCACTGCCAAGATGCCAAGGTGGCGACGGACGAGCAGCCCAGTGCAGATGATTCCTCTCTCTTTCTGCAGAGAATCATAAAATGCGCCTCAGATTTGTTCTCAAAGATAAAGCTGTGATCTTTGACGGCTCATGTGACCTCGTTTCCCTTCGATGGTCACATTTGAACTTTTGCACCATCCAGGGAAGTTCGAGTTGGGGCTAAAATGATACTCCTGAATCATAAATCTCACTCCGCCTGTCACAGCGGCAGCCTATGAAGCTCTGCCCTCATATTTGTTGTTTTACAGCTTCCATCACTTCGGTTTAAGCTTCCAGCAGCCTGCCGCTGCTCCTCTGATGGAGAACAAATGCCCGTCTGCACCTGACAGGATATCCATCATGACGGCGTGTGTTGTGATTGTAGCTGCAGGCGCCTCGTGCACACCAGCTACAGCTGCTTTATTTTTAATGAGTAATAATGACTAGTTAGCAGGAAACGCAGCTGAAAGGGGAAACAAAATCAAAGAACAAACATCCTGATAGGGCAACAGGGGTTCTTTAAACGATACAAATCTATTTGAGGGCCATGAAACCTGTTCAGGGATTTACTTCAAACAGCAGCATTTTTGTGCCGGAGTTTAAACCTTTCTTTTTTTTTTTTAAATCATTTGATTTTTGGATGCGTAGGCAGGCCCCTGCAGCGTCCCCTGACGTGACAGCTAATAAAGAACCTTCACCTGTAGCTTCAAACATCCTGTTAAACGCAGCCCTCCTCAACACTGCTGCTATTGAAAGCTCGGCCTTTTTTGTGTTCCTCTACTTTTGGAAGCAGAACCGTTTCGGTCCTGTCTCATAGAAATTACCTTTGTGTACTATCTTGCAGTGAGAAAAAGTAAAAGAAGAGCTGCAGCAACTGAATGTTTAATACCAGAAAGAGTTGTTTAAGATCCACATTAAGGCCTTTGTCTTTTTCCTTTTAATATTGTCATTTTTAAAAATGACACCAAGTCTCCACATATTCAGAACCAGCAAGAACTCAGCTGTTATATATGTTTTATACATAATAAATGCTGTGTTCACTGTAATAGGGAATAGTAGCTCATAAAATAAGACGAAAATAAAAATTCAATTTAATTAAATTTCACAAGCTGTAATAAGCAACTTAAAAAACTTCAACAAAGAAAGTGTGAACATCTTCTTGTCCATAATCACATAAGATTCAGACTCAATTCCATTCAGACAAACCGTGAAAGAGTTTATTCTCAGTATATAAAACAAACTTCTAGGTGACAGGGTTAAAAATTATTTACTGACATACGAGTTGGAGCATCATCCTTCAGAGACATTTGAACAGCTACAAGTACAACCAGGTTGTTTCTTTTAAAACGTCCTTCTCATGCAGACTAAAAACGTGTCCGTCTTCTCCTGAGCATTGAAGACACCAAACGGGCCAATCCCAAGACTCTTTGCACTCCAGAGCTGAAAGCAAACGCCACCAACAGAGAGCCGAGGGCTCCTCTTTTAAATGTAAGCTCAGCTCAGCTCAGCAGTTAATGTTAGAACTGTTAAAACTTCTGTGACGAGTGAGTTACGTATTGTCAAGGCGAGTAGACAGCAACGATCAAAATATCATTTAGACTTTTGCAAGTTTCATGCTTTTGACCAGCAGCGTCAAATTGCTGCGGTTAACCAGGAAAAAAAAAAAAAAACCCCAAACAAAAATGGAGAGAAACACAACCAGGCTGATCTGAGCTGTGTGTTTAACAGGCCATCTTGTCACCCCTGTGTATCATTAGGCTCCTTACATGCCGTCCACACTCTGTAATTAGCTTGGCAGGCTAATGACAGGGGCTGAAGGGATCTCCGTTTCCATCTGGTGCAAATTTGTTTGTTCATTTATCTGAGTGATTTTATGTGTTAAAGAAGCCGTCACTGTGCAGGTAAATCTGACTGAGACTGTCGTTAGCATGAAAAGACCCCCCCGGTGATTTAAATTCAGACAGCTCCAAATCCTGACAGCCACAACTGAGGAAGGAGTCTCCTGCACTTTGCTCAATAATGCATCACGTCAGCCTCCTCTTCTTCAGCTATTCAAGCTGCTTTAAGAAAAAAAAAAGGGGGGGTATCTAAATTGGTGCCTGAGGGGAGATACATCAGACAACCTGTTATTTTAGTCCAAATGGATGTCAGAGGATTAACACTCAAATGTGTTTATTTAATTATAATACCGTGTAATATCATTAGAATCCTGTTTTATAATAACACTCATCTTCGAGCTAAATGGCAAATAATAATAATAATTAAAAAAAATCACTTCTGATGAGGGAACTGCTTCATTCTCAGCTTTTTGTTTTGTTTTTAAATGACTGAAAAGGTATCATATTCTAAAACAGTGAGTCTACTATGGCCTATAAAATACTGAGTAACTTCAGGCGTTTTTCTTTCATGGTCATTGTGATCTGAGTGTCAAATGACCTGAAGAACGCTTCAGTTGTTGTTTGATTTCATCAAAAAATGAGCATCAATAAAAACGTATGGTCGATTTAGATCCAGCAACGTTTTAATTTACATAACCAAGAGACTCTAAACTTTCTCATCTTTAATCTCTGGCCCTTGTTTTTCTCCCTTCATCATAAATCAAAAACAAGCAGAGCTACCGTATCATCTCCTTTTTATCCTTTAAACAAGGAAGCAGCAATTACAGAAACATTTATTCAAATCCCCCAGCAGCTCAGTGGCCCGTCTGTTTGGTGGGCCTTCGCCAAGATGCAGGTGAAGAGCTGTGTGAGCCGGGCTTTGACAAAACAGACCATCAAAGACGACAGTCTACGTTTCTGCTAAAAGTGTTAAATCTGCTTGTTTTGGTCATTTAAACTCGTCCCTGTGCGACCAGCAGCGGTTCACAGAAGGCTGCCTAAAAAAGATATTTATAGTTTTCTCATTCATTCTGCCAGGGCTGTGTAGTTTTATGTACTTGTGCAGAAAGTCAGTAGATGATCATGAGAAAATGCAACTTAAGTTTTCTCTCTCTGTGATCATATCAATAAAAATCAGTTTCCAGTGGAAAGATACAAAGTCCGGACTTGATGCTGCTGGATTATTCATCCCAACCACGTAGTGCCCTGCACGTCCTCATGATGGTACTGTAGCTAAACATTTGTCAGAGCCCCCACCGGTCTAACGCAACTTAAAATAGGACTCAAATTAAAACAAGCTTTCTAAAATACTCGTGTTAGGTAGAAATGGCTCAGCAAAAAAACCAAAAGCACAATTCTTCTATTTCTGTACATAAATGAAGACCAGAGTTCAGCCTTTAAAAATTAGTTTTAAATTAGCATTAGCCTCAAAAACCTCATTTGCTCCTAAAAACACTATAAATGACATCGACCCGTCCTGGGATTTAGAAACCAGAACCAGAGCTCCATTCACAATGCAGCTGTCATAAACTGACATCCTGCAAATATCACACAACAACAGGGAGGATAGCAAAACCTCTAATGAACCCGTGGCCTCGTTTTAAGATCTCGAGACAGCTGAGAGACGAGAGTTCAAACGAGCGGAGCGGTTATGTAATGAGTCCTATAAGAATAAAGCAGAGACGGATGACAAAGTGTCATTACGCAACACAGCGATGAGGGCAGACCAAAAAAAAAAAAAACACTTTCAGAAGACGTGAAGACAAAGCACAGAGTTATTTCAACACCACTTGTGGGATTCTCTGCTCTTGAAGAAATTAGGTGAAGGACAACACCATCAAATACAGCAAAGCACTTGAATTCTTTCAAGTGGAAGAACAGACTTTGTCTTCAGGTCTCCTGCCAAACAAGGCACATAACTTCCCAGCTTCTCCGTCAGAGCAGGTTACTGTTGGTTTTATGAAAATAATAATAATAATAATAATAAAAACAGACACGATGAATTTAGGTGACTCTATCTGGAGCCTGAACCCCGAGACAAACCACTTCCTTCACCAGATGACGGATTTTAGCAGCTCTGGTTTAATTTTTGTCGTTCCATTGACGTCTCGTCCAAAGAGCGAGGTCATGACCTCTGCTGCCTAATTTCTTTGATCGTGTGCCGACTCCTTGGATTTATCTCTGGACCAGGTTTAGGGACCTCACCCTTTGGAAAAAGGTCCACAGTCTTCAAGCCCATCGCAGGAAAATTCACAAAATGATATCAGGGCATAATAAAGATTCATCTTTCAGTTCAGCCTTTAAATAAATAAAGAGGATTTAACTCTAAGCAGAAATTTAAGTGCAGGTTGTTGTTTCATCTGATGTGTCTAACAAACTCCAGGGAAAACAGCCTTGAAGTCATTTTCAATAAAAGTGATGAACATTTTCATTCAGTGATTTGTTTGATCAACCCAGAGCAAAAACAGATGACCCTCAGCGGTTTCAACGAAATGATCGAATTAGATAATATTCTCATCAACCGTTCATCAGCCACCGTCTATTACAGGTTCAGCTGTTTGTTTGCCAAAATAGTTGGACCGGTCCGTTTTCATGCTGCGTGTTTAAAGAAGAATGATAAAATGATATAAAATTGATGGAGCTGTTTGACCTCCTGCTGTTTATCGTGTCTTTGTACGTTTTTAAATCTTGTCACTTCTCTGGAAACTTTCAGGCTGCAGGCTGTGGTCGAACTTCTTACTATTATTTTCTCATGAAATAATATAACCAAGTTTTTTTTTATCTTCCAAGAATTTAGATTTTTTTAATTTTTTTTTATTGAGTCATTAATGGGCTTTATTTAAAAAAAACTAACTGTCCGTCTTCTGGTCCACTCAGATGTTCATTCACATTGACGGACAAATAATTATCTGACTGTGTTTGAGATTTATAGTGTTTTCAGAAACAGCATCTAATTATCTGAATGTAATGATGAATTATTGATGTCCTTTTGCCAGTTGGGCACTTGTCTTGATGTGACACATCTGAGTGGGAAAGATAATAAGCCTGCAGCGTTCGAGCCGTCATTATCAGCAGCAACGCTTCCGAAGCCATTTACCTTTTTTTTTTTTTTTTGTCATCACGTTATGTTTATCAAACCTCCATTTTGTGTTTTTGGGTGTCATTTTATTCTTCTGCTTCTGCAGCTTCAACTGCATTTCCCTCATTCAGATCATTAAGGTTTCATCTAATGTTATTGCTTGAATTGAAAGTCCCACAGACTCCTGACTGGAGGGGGGGGGGGCAGTGATGGCTATCCACATGCATTTTATAATTTCAGAAATCGACAGGTATTCAGAAAATATGAGTAGACTATTAGATGAAATTGGATTTCCTGGCTATGCACCCCTGCTGCTGGAAGGCACTTTGGTTAAAAGGTTGATTTCCTCCTCATTGCAGACATGAGGTTCGGACCCAGCAGCATCTGTGCGGTAACGTGATGTGTGAGCATGTGGGGCTGTTTCTGCAGGTGTTTCAGCAGAGTGGATCTGTGTGCAGGGGAGGACGGACATTATCTAATCATCCCCAACACACACCAGCATTTGTAAACACACTGTGTTTATCCTGCAGCCACACCCACACCACAGCGTGTGGAGATACAGTCTCTGCATGAACGTGTCCTCATTTTCTGTAGATCACATCTTATTTGTCGGAAAGATTTTATATATTTTTGCTAATTGACTTAATACTGAGTAATTCAAATCACTTCAAACCACTTTACAAACCAGCTTTCTTTCCTTCAGAAGCAACATGCACCCCTTTGATTTCTGCTGTTGGATTGCAAAAGTTAGAATTATAGGTATTGAAAATTTGTACAGAGTTTCAGCCTGATATCATTGGTTTGTGTTTCGAAGGAGGAGGAAACTTTAGGCACTACTGGTGGAACTCGTCCAAAATTTCTGACCAAACTGGTGATGGCCAAGTTCCATTGTGAGTGATGTTGGAATAAAAATGAGCCTCAATTTTGATATTTGATTCGACCTTCTTGTTAAAAGGCTTCTGCGGACCGGTGAATCCAGCTGCAGCTGCTCGACTGGGGGGCCAGGCCAGCGATAGGTTGGGAGATTGACGATGGTGGTGATGAAGATGGCACAGTGGAGGAAAGAGGGGGAAAGGATATGTGAGGATGATGATGAGGCAGGGGGTGGGGCAGAGGGGGGGGTATCTGCAGAGACTTTGATTACAGTGATGAGGTGCAGCTGGTGAAGCTCTGCTCTGACTCCAGCACACTCACATCAACGAGAGAATCAGGGTGAGAGGTGAAGATGTGACAGTTATGGAGCAGTTTAATGGGAGTCGGCCGCCTGTTGCTACACAACTGTCTGCTTAAAGTCCATTATACAACAACGATAGGTAAGTGAAGGTGTGTAATTAATTCATATGATTAAAATGTATAATAATAATAATTCAGATCAATACTTGTTTTTTAAGCACATTAATAGATGTCCAATGGAAGAGCGGGAATAATTAACACACATAAATTCCAAGGAGCACAAAGTCGCGTAATTAGTTTGTGATAGATTTTATGCCCTCGACCAAAATGGGTCTCATCTCACACAGACACACACAGACATACCAACACACCCTTGCCGGACTTGAACATCAGCAGGAAAGCCTGTAAACACAATGCTGGCATTCTTTTAATCAGCTGTGTGTGTGAATTTGTGTGTGTTTGTGGGTGTCTGCATGAGGACTGTGAAGTCTGGAAATAATTAAGATAAGGGAGGGGGGCAGGGCTGAGGCTGTGTGTGTGTGGGGGGGGGGGGGCTGACAGACACGAATCTCCTGGATATATTTAGCAGAGCCAGCCATTCAGAGGCAGGTTAGCTCGTCTGGTGCAGCAGAGGGCGGAGTCTTTATTCCCCACCTCTGTGTTTCTCACAACTGGCTGGATTCGTTCAGATTTTTTTCCACGAAATTAAATCCGGAATTTCAGGAGGACCAGGATCAGGACTGCGAGCAGGACCAGGAAGTTCAGCCTCACCTCCACTGTATCCACCGGAGTGTGAGGCTCAGTGATTCTTTGTGTTTCCTTCATGTGTGTCCTCCCTTTGGCCCGTGTGTGTGTGTTTTTCCTTCAGGGATCAGGTGACCAGCAGAGGTGGACACATCCACACCTGTCTTCAATCACTCTCATCCACTGCAGTAAATCAGCTCTTCCACAGGCCGCTCCTTCACTCCCTCGGCCGTGCAGATCAGTTTTTGAGTTTTCTCTTTGTGACAGCTGAAAGTCGCTCACCTCTGTCCAAAACCAACCTGCCACATCATCATCATCATCATCATCATCCACCAGCTCTGGAGCTCTGGTCTCCATTGCCTGCCGCCACCTCCCCCCCCCTCTTCATCACATTGATCATTAAATCTTGTATTCAGTGAAGTGCTGGCGTCGTGTCTGCCTCCACTCCGGGCTCCAGATTCTGGTGTGTGTAACAGTACTGAACACTGTGTTTACACAGTGGAGCTTCTGCAGGACGGAGCTGCACTTGTGTTATTGTTGGAGGTGGTGGTGACGGTAGAGGCGGTGCTAACAGCAGTAACCATAACAGTTAAGGGTGTATCACTTTTTAATCTCAGTTACTCAGGTCTTCTCTGGGTTTTATCCCCATGTGGCAGACTTCTCCGGAGCCAGCTCAGTTTTAAACCGACTCTCTGATAATCTCCTGGATCCTCACCACAGCTGCCTGCGTCCCCTGAAACATTATTAACTTCATGTTTTAGTAAAAGCTCCTCAAACTTTCCTCCAGGTCTGTGTCTCTTTTTGGTCCAGTAACAGTCATGGCTGTTCTCAGAATAGTCGAAATAACAGGTGGAACTCTTGTAATAGGTCTAATAATATTATAGAAAAATATAGGAACTATAGTAGTCCTAAATAAATATACAGTTTTCTTTGGCAGCAAACAGCAGCTGTAATGTAAATAATTTAATGTAAACCAGTTACTCACACTGGTTTAGTTTGATTTGTTGGAATTTAACTGGTTTTTTATTAACTCATGGGCATCGATGTAACTCAGTATTAATAGACTGTTTAAGTTTTTTTTTTTATCTGCATCGTGTGTCTGAGCAGCTTCAGGCCTGATGCAGATGAACATAAACTTGTCCCAACGGGTCTGAGTTTATTTCTTTATTTAAATTTCTTATAAGGCTTTAATGTAAACCAGTGCACATTTTACTTTTTTGTGTTTTGATATGTACTTTATTTTAAGCTTGTCCAGTCCTCGGAGAGAACAGAATAAGATAAAATAACATGTACCTTTACTGACCCTAAAGTTAATTACACAGCAGCACAAGGGCAAGATCTGATGATAAATAACATTAGAATAGACACTAAAAAAACAAGATAAAACAGAAATACTATATACAATAAAAATATAAATATTGTATATATTATATGATGATGAACATTAACCTGTATGTAAGTATCTGTCTATATTTAAGATAATTTGACACTATATCAGAGACGGCTCCGTTTCCTGTAACAATTATTATACAGTGTTTGTAGAAAGGACCGGCTTCATTACTGAATTTACTCAAAGGGTTTAATAATCTCATTTCCAATTAAAAAACATAATATTAAACACCAGTGTTGTTGCAACGCAGTCATCAGCCTCAGAGAATCTTCTGAAGCCTTAAAAAAAAAAAAAGAAGTTTAGTTGCTGAGCTTCCAGCTTTGTTTTGCTGCAGGCATCACTCTTGGTCGTGTGTTGTGAGTGTTTCCAAACGCTGTAGTGCTTCTTCCGCACGCTGATGCGATTGTAATGCAGCTCAGACGTCTGATTCTCGGCAAAGCAGGCCTGTGTCTGTTTTGAGGAGAGGATCAACGTGGAGACGGCGTGTCCCCGAGGCCATTGTAAGCAGCACATCGTAAAGACAGGCAGCTCCACCTCAGCGGCATTAAAACTCCAGAGAGGACGAGGGAGAAGGAGGAATACAGTTTACAGTTGCAGACATAAAGGAGTAAAGATTTGAGACAGACTGCAGCTTCAGGCCCAAATCCATATGCGGCACGCCTTTAGTCTGATGCTTTATGGGCAGTTTCTAATCTTTGGAGCAGGTAATAGTTTCCATCCCGGTCCATCTACTGTATTAAAATCAATAGGCATAAACTTAATGTATACTTTTATCTGTGAGACCTCGTGGCGTTCTAGCTCTGTGCAGTGAAGTTTCCTCCTGCTCTCAGGAGCACTTGCCTCACAAAGATAACGTGTTTTCCAGCAACTCAAACACAGATGCAATGTTATTTTAAATTACCTCTAGCAATGGTGCCAAACCTGTGGACCGGGACCCCTATGAGCGGTCACAAAGTAGATCAGATGGGTCAGAAGAGGAGGTTAAAGGAAGAGGGAAGGAGGAAAAAACATTCCTGCTACATAAAATAATGCCAATACTTTTCAGACTTCATGCACACCTGCTGTAATGAGGTGTCACAGGTAAACACTGATTCAGCAAAGGTGGAGAATCACAGTGTCTTCGGCACACTTCACGCCTCAGCATTTGTTTTATGTATCTGCACACGTCTAGAGCTGGACACTCAAGTAGTTCCTTGTATTGCTTAATAATTCACTATTTTAATGACCTATATTGATCTTTTTTTTCTTAGTCCAGGCACAGATGGGTGAAAATGGAAAAACCAACCTTGTGAGATGTTGCGCAACATTGTGCTGCCAGAAAAGCTTCAATTTATGTTTCTGCTGTGGTCATTCAAGGTCCCACCGTCACTCCCAAACATAAACCTTCTGCACAAAACACAGACTGTTGGACTTGTTTCTTTATGGAGTTGGCAAAAATCAAATACAAAAAATGACACAGCAGGAAGAAACGGACAGCGAAGACACAGACAGGGACTGGAGATGAAAACTGAGATGCTACACAACATAAGAACGTGTTGGATCACCCAGTGGGACACTATGTGATTAGTGTTAACAATATATTAGGACAGCCCAACGTAGCACCAACCTGGAGTTTGTCATTAAAACAACAACGTAATATTTGATCCCAACTCCGTAAGAGTTTTAGCACGTCTGTCTTTAATGGTCTGTGCTAACGATTCAGGACAAACACTATTTAGTCTTGATGATGATGATGATGGAGAGGTCCGGTGACCCTCATATCCTCTGGATTGTTTCTTTCCTCATTTTTCTTTTTTAATTTGTCACTCCTTTATGGATTTGTCATTATTAGAATTAATGATAATTCAACACAAGAATAAGGAAGCCCAAAATGGGTGATAATTGTGCCTTTAGGTGATGAGTGTGCGTGTTTGCGTGAAAACAATGAACAAAACAACTCCTGGAAAGTAGGAGGAACTGGTTCTGATTTCCCAGAGAAAATACAAGTTGGCAGTGAAACGCTCACCTGGGAGCTGCAGGAAAACTGGGAGCGTTCCACATCAAGACATCAGCCAACAGCCTGGGGAATACAGCGCAGGAAACATGAAACCCAACCTCTTCCTGTCTGACTCGGCGAGTGTATGTGTGTGTAAATGAGAGATTATATCACATTGCTCTCATAAGATTGTGTATGTGGATGTATGTAACTGTACAGCTGTGTTGCAGGATGGTGATAAAAAGAATTTGTGCTCAGTCTCTGATCTTGATAGCTTAAAAATTGCTGCAAAATAAAAGTGTGTGTCCATTTAAGAAAAAGCATTTAAACTTTTACTACACCACATCTTTTTTTTTTTACCTAATTTATAAATGATAAGATTTATAAATTCTCAAATTTATCTGTGAATCACATACTTACTTTATTTGATACACTCATGAATGAAATCTGCTGCTTTACTTCTTTATTTCTCCATCCATCGATTCTCATGCTTCATCTTTGCTGGTGACTTCTGGAGTCACATCTCTACATCGGACGCTCCTATTGGCTCCAGCGAGTGATGTTGCGGCCGGTCGGTGTTTCATTCTCAGGGTTAGGTTTAGGAGGATTTATCAGCTGAGGAGGTGGAGACCAAAATCAGAGCTAACAGGGCATCTATTTTATTTTGCTTATCCAGTGTCAGGTCCAGGTGGTGTTAGCCTTAGCAGGGAATCCCAGACATCCCTCTCTCCTCCTGGGGGATGAACCAAGGTTCAGATGGGACAGGTAGTCCCTTCAGGGGTTCTGGGTCTATCCTGTGGCCTCCTCCTGGACGTGCCTGGAAAACCTCCAGAGGAAGAGGTAAATAAATATGACACTGTTTATTACACTTGCTCCACAAATAAACAACAGGGGCACGAGTATGTTTCTGCTACACCCAAAAATCTGTTGATATTGTTTTTAAATATTTAAGTAAAGAAGAAATCTGTGTTGCAAACATTTAAGGGGAAATTCAGCATGAGGATTTTTCTCCCCATGTGGTTAAGGGTGAGTGAAAGAAGTGAAATGAAATTGGACTGGAGATCGAGTAACTTTTTCCATAAGTTTCTGGGCTTTATGTCATCCGAACTCTGAGTCATCATAATGTTTTAAAGAGGTTTCATGTGCCTATAAATGTTTGCAAAACCTCCGTGAACCAATTAATCCTTCACATTGAGTAAAATCCTGACAGTCGTTAGATTGAAGCCATGAGATTATTATTGTTGTTTTTTTTTGTTTTTTTTAAACCTCAGGACAGCGGTGACCATGTGTGTCCGATCGAGAGCTGCAGGTATGGCATGCCTGTCGGAAAGAAAAACAGAGACATGTGGCTTTAATGCGGATCAGGGACCTCCGTGCAGCCTGGAGACCATGAAAACACACCTCAGGATGGAAAGCAGCATGGTACACACACACATTCCTGCAGCCAGATATCTGAAGTATGCAGAGCGGTTTGACCGGAGCGCTTACCTGGAACAGGCTGAGGAATATAGTGGAAAGTGTGTATGTTTGGTAATCATTTCAACATGGTTTCATTCTCTGCGTTGGAGCAGATCACATCGAGGTAAATCATGTCTCTAAGCCTTTTAAGGGAAAGCAGGGATGGCCAATAATTCAGATGAATCCAAGAAAGTATTCAAAAATAAACCCCAAATCTGTCTCACAGTGTGTGCGTTAAAATAAGTGCCAAGAGTTATTTCCTTCTGATACTTAATGTGTTAGTTGTTTATCTTTTGAGGAAATGTTGGAGACTCGTTGCGGCTCAGGGACACCGTGGTTTTTGTCCCGTTGAAATCAAACCAACTGAGCGGCAATGAAATGAAACATACAGTACATGAGAGCACGACAAGGAGGAAGCTGGTGTCTGAGCGGAAAGCAATTTTAAAGACTGGTGGAAAGAAAAAAAATCAATGTGAGATGAACTGATAATGTTTAAGTTCAGTCCAGTCGAGCTGCAGGAACAAGTTCTCTCTGCTCCAGACTGAAGGTGTTTCTATTATCATTAGGAATGATAAAAATTTATGAAATAAAAACCTGAATAAAAAAAGTTTTGAGAAGTATCGATACAGAAGTATTTCTAAAAAGTATAATATATAGTTTTGTTTTGGTTTTTTTTTTCGTATTTAAACCTCACCGGACATGTCGTCACACATCCGGTCCACCGCAAACAAGATGGCGCCGTGTGTGTGGACAGAGGAGGAGCCCGAAACATTTTTCTGAATATAATAAATTCACTACATTAAATTAAAATCTCCGTTTAAAACAATCACGGAAACAGCAGCAGTGACGACAATATATCAGTGTTCCGAAACCATGGAAACGGAAAATGGTTGTCGTCCAGCTTCCTCAAAATGGAGTCTCGCGGGACGAGATTTTACGAGAATTAGGGGGATTGTCGCGAGAGTAGACTTCGGTTGATAACGTACATTTTTTTTTTTAGAAACATCGCTTTTATTTTTTTATTGCGAAAGACTGAAACTGAAACACAACTAAAGAGAAGAGTTCCAGGTCCGGCTGCAGAGGGCCAAGACCCGGACTGGAGAGCCAAGACCAGGACTGTAGGGCCAAGACCCGGACTGGAGAGCCAAGACCAGGACTGTAGGGCCAAGACCCGGACTGGAGAGCCAAGACCAGGACTGTAGGGCCAAGACCCGGACTGGAGAGCCAAGACCAGGACTGTAGGGCCAAGACCAGGGCTGGAGAGCCAAGACCAGGACTGTAGGGCCAAGACCAGGGCTGGAGAGCCAAGACCAGGACTGTAGGGCCAAGACCCGGACTGGAGGGCCAAGACCAGGACTGGAGGGCCAAGACCCAGACTGGAGAGCCAAGACCAGGACTGTAGGGCCAAGACCCGGACTGGAGAGCCAAGACCAGGACTGTAGGGCCAAGACCAGGACTGGAGGACCAAGACCAGGACTGGAGGACCAAGACCAGGACTGGAGAGCCAAGACCAGGACTTGAGGGCCAAGACCAGGACTTGAGGGCCAAGACCAGGACTGGAGAGCCAAGACCAGGACTGTAGGGCCAAGACCAGGACTGGAGGACCAAGACCAGGACTGGAGAGCCAAGACCAGGACTGGAGAGCCAAGACCAGGACTGGAGGGCCAAGACCAGGACTGGAGAGCCAAGACCAGGACTTGAGGGCCAAGACCAGGACTGGAGGGCCAAGACCCAGACTGGAGAGCCAAGACCAGGACTGGAGGGCCAAGACGCAGACTGGGGAGCCAAGACGCAGACTGGGGAGCCAAGACCAGGACTGGGGAGCCAAGACCAGGACTGGAGAGCCAAGACCAGGACTGGAGGGCCAGATTGTTCCCTGTAGAGAGGAACAGTAACATAACTGTTCAAAAACCTGCTGGAAGCTGGAAGAGACAAGACGAGAAAGTCACATAAAGGAGCTCAGAGAGATGGAGGAGAAAGCCAGCTGTAGAGGAAGGGCAACACCACAGAGGAGGCAGATAACTGCCCCAACACACACACACAGAGAACAGGAGCCGGGGGCCTCCAGGTGAAAACCCTGCAGCTCACCTGAAAGGCCGAACCAACATGTAAGTACATCTCACATCTCCATCAGTCCAATGCTCCAAACTCTGCTTCACGGTTTGTTGTGATTTGTTGTATTAAAGTAGTAAATAGTTTGTTTTCAGACAACCGCAGATGTGTGTTGTTGTTTTGTTTTTTTTTTTTGTTAATCTGGTGAAATACCTGCTCTCAGTTTGAGACAGCATTAAGAGTTTTAGATGCCGTTAACATAAAGTCACTGCGACT
Source organism: Remorina albescens (assembly GCA_034769265.1). Taxonomy (NCBI): domain Eukaryota; kingdom Metazoa; phylum Chordata; class Actinopteri; order Carangiformes; family Echeneidae; genus Remorina; species Remorina albescens. The sequence goes on along the minus strand of CM068478.1, from coordinate 3,193,647 downwards.
GCAGGCGAGTCTGGATTTTCAGCATTTAGCTTTTACAGGACACACTCAGTCTAAACTTTTACATCTCTCCGTCCTCCCTTTATTTCATTCTTTTGGAAACTTGCTTATTTAAAATCTAACTTAAATAAATCTTTGTAACATGTTTTGATTAGCGTCATCATAATGTGAAAAGAGGGAGACGCTTTGATGGAGCTGCCCAACTTAATTCATGTCAAGATGTCGTCCTCGGACATTAAATACGTATTGAGTTTAAGTATTACTAGATTTTATGACTTTGGTTTTTAGTAGCATCACAGTACATTATATAGCTTACAGCCTGAAAGAAGACAGTTAAGTGACCATTCAACATCTCTTAACCCTCCAAATTAAAGTAGTAATGAAACAAGGTTTCACTTTTGGGCTAAAAACATTTTTTCGCTCAGTTATTAAGCATGAATTGATGGCAATATGTTATTTTTTTAACCATATATGATTGAATCCTCAACACAGATAGTGTGGATGGTCTGAATAAATTTCTTGCCACATGGATACAATCACTCTGTTTCCATCTCTGCTCTGGTTGTTTCACGGTGTATCTGGTCATTACTTGCATGTAGAAAATCTCCAGTGGACACTCGCAGACGCTGCTGGCAGGACATTCGTAATGCAGCTGCAAAAGTCTCCAGTAAATAAGATCCAGAGCTGCCAAAGCTCCACAGTATCATCTACCTGACGGGGGGAGAGAAACTCACTGCATGTGAGAAAGTGCAGTGTTTGTGAAATCACCTCCGGTTTGATTCTCAGCCTTTTAACGGTCACATCTTTACTTGTGCTGGGAAAGGTGAACACGGAAATTCACATATGTTTAAGTCATTCTCTGACCTAACGTAGGTGTAAAGTTTCCTGGTATTATAAGCAAACACACACACACACACACACACACGGTGAAGATTTCTTTCTGTTCAGCTGGAGACTATTAGTGTTTCTCCCTCCCACAGGAAGTCAGCCATCATTTCAGGCTGACAGGTACATGGAAGGATCTCACCAGCTCTCTGCTCTACTGTTCTGTTCAGACATCGGCTCTGTAATTCTTTACAGCGTTCTGGCTTTCGTTCTGATCACCTGGCCAATCAGCTGAAGGGAAACGGCTTTATGGAGCCTTTTTTTGAAGGTGTCCAACGCATTTTTTTCTCGTTCGTCTGTGCTTATTCTGGCAGATTGTGTCTTGATCCACACGCGCCATTAAAACATGAGTCCAACATGGCAGTCACGGCGGCTGAGCAGATTACTTGTCCACACGTTGACGATTGATTCAGCTTCAAAGTGTCGTGAATTAAAGGCTGAAGACAGGACCTGCTCAGACGGGGGGAAACTGGGGGGATTTCACATTCAACAGCTGGAGAAAGCAACATCAGACACCAACGACGTCAGCTGTCTGTGAGCAGCAGACCAAAACATGTCAGAGCATCAACGTGGAGCGTGGGGGGGGTTGTTAGAGTGCGGCCAGAGAAACATAAAGTGGGACCAGAGAGTTTAAAAAATGGACGTAGACTCTGGGTCTGGAAAGTGAAGCCAATGCTGAAGAGCCTGGTTATAAAAAGAAGTCGGATTGGATTTAAGTCTATGGGAAAATGTTCCCACTTCCCTCTTGATTTATTTATGATTTAAATAGTGTTACTTCTGCTCAAATAATTCCCCCAAACCATCTTTTAAATTCTCTGACAGATTCCTGAAATATTTACAACCTGTTGGCAAATGAGCACATTCAATGGTCTCAATTGAGAAGAAGATTGTGTCATTCTGTAGCTGAAATTAAGTAAGTCTTTCACTTCACTGACAGTTTGCTTATGAAGACATATCAAATAATGCTTTGATTCAGTTTAATGAGATCCTTTAATTGTGGTTGTCTGACTGCTTTCTTTTCATGCCCCATCAACCTTTGTTTGTTTTCTGAAATTACTCGGTGATCACATCGTTATCATAACTGACAGAATATTGTGGCAAAAGATACAAAAACAAAAACTCATTTGCAATTATTCAGAATCATCTACTGTAAAATGAAACGTAAAGTGTAAAGTTTATGACTCTGATCTGCAACAACACAGACTGAAACACAATGTCACTGATATCTTTTAATTGTTATTGTTCAATAGCAATACGTTTTCTCACCCTTTGATGCGGCAGCTTTGCAATTTCATGCCAAGGAAACAGCAAGTGAACCAAGCTGAGTTAAAATGAACTGAGCTGAACTGACATAGAGCAGGAGAAAATTTCTAAAAGAAATAAAGACACAGAGAGAGAGGTCAATGACTGATGGTGTGTGTGTTTGTGTGTTAATACTAAATCTCATGCAATACATGAACTCTTGCTCTTTAAACTGAGCTAAGAAACTTCAAGTATATTTACAGACATCTGACACCATAGATGGTTGAATGAAACAGCTGGTAACAAACACACACACACGTTAGTCAGGAGGTCATGGTTTTTTCTCTGTATTAATTTGGCTGTAAGTGGCTGCCTGGCTTGTTGATGCTGAGGCAGGCAAGGAAGAGAGGAGGAGGGGGAGGGCAGCGAGCGAAGTAGGCTGCTCTTCTCATTACAGTATGCTAATGAGAAGCCAAGCCATTTACATGAATTACCTCATTAATCGGCAAAATAGGAATGTCAAACTTCAGTTCATTTAAATGCCTGTGAGCCGTCGAGTGTGTGCCCTTGTTCCTGAGACACAGATTACCTTTTTCCACTTTTGTGCTCAGCTAAGCAGCAACCAGAGGAGAGCGGAGCAGAGGGATAGGAGGGATAACAAATGTCTACCGCAGCAGAAGGTGGATGAGTGTTGGGTTTCACCTCTGAGTGGGGTCTTGCAGGGATATTGTGTTACATCTATTTTCAGGGCGTACAGGCTCTTAAGGTTGCACCTTTGTTCTGTATAACCTTACAAAGTACAGGTGATGATAATTTGAGGGCAGGGTAAAAGGCAACGTCTCTGGCTGTCAGAAAAAAGAAGAGCGAGCTGTGATTTCATTCTGTGGAGAACATCCAACACATGGCGTGTGTAGTAACTGTGAAAGTGGTGGACGAGTATTTTTGATCTCTCATTGTGAACTGCAACATTGCTAGTTTGTGTCGTCCACCATCTTCCTTGCATTTTCCAAAAGCCATACAACTCTCAGTTAATCATGCTAATTTATTAAAAACATGGAAGGACGGCATGCTTGGTTCAGAAAAGACTTTGTGGTCCCTTCAAATACACATTTAATTGTACTTTGACAATAGAATCTTATTAAATGAAGAAAGAAAACTGATGCCCTGATGCTGAGGTCAGTGTAACATATGATGCAGACCTGGTTAAAAATGCCAGTGTGAGAAGAGTGTCTTAAAAGCCCCCAAAGTGCAATTATCTGCAAATTAAATATGCTGTCATGCTATTATCACAACCATCTCTTTCTGCCTCACTGGCTCTCCATTCATAATTTAATCCTTTATGCACTTCCTGTGTTGCAGGTGTCGCCAAGCGCTCCTGGTGAGGTGGGCAGAGGGGCAAGCCTTGTTGTGGGTCAATAATCAGTTCAGGTGCGTTGTTGGCATGAGGGTAAGGATGCTAAGTGAAGCTGGAAAGAAGTTTTTTTATTCAAAATAACTCACTGAAACTTTTGTTTCATGTCTCATGTTGTATGTTTACAACTTTATTTCTTTCAATAAGACACACTTAAAATAAAACATATATAAAATTAAACTTTTATAAATCTCCAGAATTCTGTGTAATTATATGATTTTCTTTAAAAAGATGGAAAAAAAATAGCACACAACTTGTTTCACAGTGAGTAACGTCAGGAAAGAAAACTCAATGTGTTTTTTTGTTTGTTTGCCGAGTTGTGTTGTATGGTTCCGCTTTTATTTCAGCTTTTCCAGACTGGTTCCTTTTTCAGGAGATCTTCACCAGTAAGCACACTGTGGCAGTACGAGTGCATCGAACAGAGCAGACACTTACTTTTCCACTGTTACGCTCCTTTGAACGAGACCCAGCAGATTAAAATGGGATGAAGATGAAGATGAGGATGGCAGGTTGGGGAAAAATAAAAAATAAAAATAAGAGGCAAGTTTTGAATATTAAATTTGGCTTTTATCACATAACACCAGATACCTGTCTGATGTGGGAGATATGAAGCCTCCTTCAGTGACTGTCAAGGGTGAATTTTGGGGTGAGCCGAGGCAACACCGTCAGGCACTTTAATCTCGACAAAGTGCAATTCGTGTCAAAACAGAGAAAAGTGGAGGGTGGATGGGTTGTGCTGAGCTGAGGAGATCTGTATGGTGATGAACAGCGCTCAGTGGACTGAAACACAGCAATTTATGTGTGTTTGTGCGCGTACGCAGGTAGCTATCAGGAACAAATGGGGAGAGATGATGGCAATGGCCCGATCGCTCTGTGGTGTTGAAGCTGATGTCAAAATAACTGTTTATCTGTTGTATAGAGGCACAACCATTTCCTAGCAAATGATAATCTTCTTTTCCATTCTTGCACAATTCAGTATAAACATTTATATTCCCCAGATGATGTGTCCTAATAACTCGAGTCATCCCCTGACTTTTCATCCAGCTCCACCACATTTTCCTTTTCATTAAAATGCTGCACGCAATACAATTATATATACAAAAAATAACTGTATCCCCCTCAGGAGGAAATATAATGTAATATAATATCATCATCAGGTCTGAACTGTCCAACGTGTTTATGATTCTCATCAGCTGTACTTTGGGTGTATGCCAGATTTGCTTAGCTTAGCATGCTAACAGACAGTTTAGCGCCGGGCCGAGGCCGTCATGGTTAAAATACCACACACGGCCTTTTGTTGGTTGTTATAACAACAACTCCGTTTACATTCAGGCACAAAAAACTACTTGGTTATATCTAGGAAGAGATGCAGATTTGGTCTGGTTGTTGTTGTCATGGTTACACTGTTAACAACATGGTCAGTACTTTTACATGGGATTCGAACATACTGATATTCTGATAGTCAACCATCCTCTAACCATCGTGGATTTTGTTGTGCCATCAACTACGTACCTGCACATTTCCCTCCGCTCCTGTCATGATTTATACGACCACTAGATGACGCCCAGCAGTGAAAAATAACTTCCTGGACAGACAAATCGTGGCCTTGATTTAGTTTAGTTTTTTTTTTTTTTTTAGGGGGAAGTCTCGATTTTTGGGACATGGTAAACAAAATTAAACAACATGTTATGGTGCTTCCTCTCAGACTTGCTGCAGGATAACAGAGGTGATGATGATTTCACGACTAACTGGAGCGGGATCAAAGCAGAAGTGTGCACAAACAATGGCTGCTCACGTTCAGTCAAAAACATCAAAACTCATCTGTCAACGGGATCGTGAACCATAAGATCAAAACAACTACAGAGCTTTAAAAATGTGAAGTCAGTCATCTAATTTCAGCTTGTTGAGGAGCAAACCAAAGAAAGAGAGCAAAAGCTGGAGGAGGCCGTGGCCAGAATCAGCGGGGGAGATACAAAAGATGTTCTGATGAATTCACACAAAATATCCAATATACTGATTTAGTTTGACTTCATGTGTATCTCATTTGCATCTCCTTGTTAGTTCTTTCCCTCTGGATGTAAAACCGACTCGTGTGATGTAGCATGAATTTGCACTGTTAACAGGAAACAATCAGGAATGACTGTGTTCACTCATCGTCACGTTTTATACACAATGAAACATTAGTGTGATGTCTGGATGAAATGGATTTCCTCACTTTTAAAGCGACACTCACTCATGTGGCTTTATACATAATATGTGTAAAATTGACATTACTAACTGCTCTTTGTGCTGATCAACAGGACACAAGTGACTGGACAACTGGCTGGATCGGAGCTCATCAGGGGAAGCAGGCAGGCTGGGGCCGAAGACCAACACAGAGCAATCCTGAGGATTAGGTCTCAGAATACATCAGGAGTAAATCTGCACAATGCAAAATACCAAGGAGCCCGAGAGCGGTGAGGGGATATGCTGCTGCGATGATGAGTGCATGGATGGCAGGTGTGCGCACAGACAGGCAATCAGGAAGTGAAGAGCAACACACAAACAATCATAAACAGATGACAGAGTTAGACAAAGAAAACAAGAAACAAAGGAATGACCCAGCGACACTTTATAATCTGAGTCCTTTCCTTTGTGAACGTTTGACAATCAGCAAAGCTGACTGATCTTCAATAATGTCAACTGGGATGTCTCAGCAGTAATTTACCCTCTAACTCAAACACTGTGTGCTGCTCTATATCCCATCATGCACCGGGGTTGAGGCAGGGGGTGAGGTCACTGCTGATGTGATGTGAGGCCACAAGGGGGGACAGGTTAGAAACAATATATTATACTGCTGCATCCTCCTAAGAACAGAAGACCAGGACTTAAGCTCAGTAGCATAAAATATACAAACACACCTGAAACAACATGTCAGTTTAATGCACCTCCGAGACGGTAAATAAGTCATGCACACAGTGCATCAGCATCAATAAGTCAGAGCTGTAGAGGTTGTACGGCCACTATTCCTGTGCAGCGCAATCTGTTAGCTCCATTTACATGCAGGGAAATTTCATAGATGTGCCTGCACTTTACCGTAGTGGGTCCTTTAATTCAATACCATTTACATGCCTGTGTGCAAAGAATATTTCATCTTCCCACACACATGCCAAGCTTGTAGGTAAATTTAAAACACACTCCAGTAGTGACTCTGTTGCAAAAAGGTCTAACAGGATGTAATTAAAATGGCTGTCTAAGTGCACACTGGGGGATTTAGTACAGTCTGCTTTTGGAGTTTCCAATAGGATTAAAACTAAATATTATCTGAAATGATTTAGTGTATATCTATAACCATAGCGCTGCACTGCTGAGTAACTCTAAAATAAAATTTATCAGGCTTTAAGACCTTACGGATGAAATAGAAGAGGTTATTCACATCTTAAAGAGGTGTATTTTTCTGATTTTAGATTTAGAGGTCCCACATTTTCATCGATTATGTTTCATCTAGCGTCTGCAAAATGGCAGAGCTGCTTGTCAAAAATGCTTCCTTTTAAGGGGTCAGAGGAAGTTTAAAGGAGATAAAGCTTCCTAACATGAAGCCCAAAATGGCTGTTGTCAGAATAAGGTCAGCAGGGTCGGTAGCAGGAGGCTTTTGTTCCATATGGAGTGAGAAGGGCTTAGTCATGTGACTTCCATGTGTCCGGAGCTGCAGTGCTGCAACAAATGAGGTCAGCCTCCAGGTATGGGCCTGAACAGCAGGCAGTGCCTGGGGACGAGCACTGCGTTACACAAACACTCGCACACGCATGCAGGCATGCTGTAAAAACACACTCACACACATCCAGCCATGTAGAAAGGCATGCACTGTGGCACTGGCTGTGTGTGTGTGTCTGTGTGTCTGTCTGTGTGTGTGTGTGTGTGTGTGTGTCTGTGTCTGGTCCCAGCGAGATGAAGTGATGCAAAATGACATCAGTTGTTCCTGTTTCTGCATGTGACTCATGTGCACATGCTGACCACTATCACTGCTGAGAGTGAGCAAACAGGCCAGGTTATCACTGCACACATCACCTGAACTGGACGTGGGCCTATTGATCACCGGCGGGATGTGATGATGTTGATGGCCACTGCACAGGAAATGAATGTTGTGCAAGAGAGGAGAAAGCGGGGGGGCTTTACTTCTGCCTTCGTAGTGAGGTGTTGATCGTTTGGAAGGTGAACGGTGGGAGTGTGTGAATGTGTGTCAGTGTTTCAGTGTGTATTTATGGTGCCACACTTGATGTGATTTCTCTCTTTAAAGCTACATGAGTCTATTCTGGGCCAGTAAGGGCCAGAAAAAAATAACGGCTATAGATATCAGCGGGTTAAAGGTTTATGTTTGCTAACATCAGTGTTGATTTAAGGACTTTTATTTCTGTCAAATGAGAAATGGAAGACAAATGCTCTTCCTGTAATTTAAGCTGTTTTTCCTTGATTGAGGCATGCGGCTGCTCAGCTGCTACACTTTTGCCTGTGATCTCCTCTCAGCCAGTTCATGCTTTCACACACGTCCTCTATTGCTCACCTTAAATATGAACTCCTCAGGTTTGTTCTTTATCAACTAAAATATGATGCAAACAGTGTATTCTTTCTTTTTGATTGAAACCTAATTGAATTTATTTAATAAATTGGATTTTATTTACCATACTGAACCAAAAATGATGACTTTGCAGCAACTGATTTGTTGATCCATCTGTTTTTTTTTTTGTTTTTGTCTTTTTTTAAACAAAGTGACTATTTCAGAATCACTGTTTAGCCAACTTTTTCACCAGAAATGGCGTTAACCTTGTTTTAAAAATGGCTGGGTCATTTTTAACAAGGTTAAACAAGGCGTACAAGCAGAAGAGTTACGTCTGTGTGGTGTGATTAACTCATTATGAATGTTACAAGTCAGTTAATTAAAAGTTTAATTTGCAGATATTGTTTGATGCCCATTTAAATTAATTCATCAGACACACCTGACCTTAAATTACCATACATTTTTAATTCAAAGAAACCACGTGACCTGTTGGTGTTTGTTCTGCACATGATCCACCTCATCACTTTACCTATTACCTGCTTTCCTGGTGTTTAGACGGTATATTGATCAGACAAGCAAAATAACACACACACACACACACACACACACACCTGTGAGAGTGGTCAGCCAACTGACCATTGGTTTACCTGTTGAAGCCAAAACACCCCTGCAGACTTTGCCCTGTCAAACACAGCTCTTATCTCAGGTAGGAGGATGCAAGAGAAGCTCACATCACACTGTCTCAATCGATAAGTGATCAATAAAAAGAGCTTTGGATGATTGGAAACCCAATAATCAAGTTTTACAAATGCCCAAGGTTGCTTTTATAATAATACACAGATTAATGAGTCACTTCAAAGATCCATATTGTCATGTAAATACATTTATGTGCCAAATTTAAAAGGAACCGTGGTTTGAAAACAAGCACTTCAATTAACCTTGCCAAATAAACATTTCTGTTTCTTTTATTCCAGGTTTATCCCTCTCTCTTCATTGACGATGTGGTGCAGCTACACTGTCTTTACAGCTTTTCATTAAGAGAGAGTGTGGCAGGATGAGAGGATGAATCACCTCCATTCTCCTCCCACCTTATAAAAGGCGACTCGAGGACTCACCATTATCTGCTCCCCAGCCACTCATCCAGACAAGTGATCTAGAGCCTTCATCCTGACACAAAATTACATTATTCATCTTTTGGTCACCGTCGCTTAGCCCCTCTGAACTACACCAGTGGAGCTGAAGGTAATTGATTTGTTCTGAGGAAATGGTACATGTTTGGTTTGATTAACGTACGAGTCATGAGTCTGAGTGTGGCTCTTTTTCTTGGTCATCACACCTCTTGAAAAAGCACTTACTAACCTGCAGACCCATGTTATACGAAAACAGGGGAGGGTATCAACACACATTCAGCCTGACAGGAAAGCTCTGCTTGAAAGGCCAACTCTATTAGCTCCAATATGTCGACATTAGAATGAAAACGAGTATCACTTTAGAGTTGAAAAGATCTCTTTGGGTCGTGACATCAACGGCACCACGGCCTGTTTGTCTTAACCTTCAACATCAGCACGCATCAAGTACCAAAAAGGTACAAAGGTTTAAGCTCTGCGTGAAACTGAAACAATGAGTCTGGGTTTGATGGAAATTTCAGAAACAACCATTTCTTCAACATTTCTTCTTTACTGGATTATTACAATTGCATTTGCAAGGATTCCTTGGACAAAACTCTGAAGATGAATAATTACGTGCATTAATAAATATGAGGACTATAAAACATATACCATATAAAATAAGAAAGTTATGAAAGACATAAATATTAGATGACTTTTAATATCATTTATTTATATAGTCCAGACCTGCAAACCATGTAGTGTTTCCCATCCTCACTTTGAAACAAAGAATAGCATCTGTTCTTTATTTTTATATGTAACTATACAGCTCACTGCAGCCACACTGATCCTGTGCCTTTAAATGGTTAGTGTGAAGTTTTAACACCTGCAGGTTTAGGGGTTAAATTCTCTAGCTTCACCCTAAAGGTAAAGCCCCTTCCTTATGAATGACAAAAGAAACAGCTGATGAAGGAATAAAAAGCCTTGTAGCCTGAGGCTTAGCTGCTCTTCAAAGAACAATACTCATAGTCTATTGGCCGACTCCCCATTGAGAAAGATTTTCCAGCAGAAATACAAATGAATTTACTAAAGAGAGAAGCCCAGAAGCCCTCTGAGCCCAATACCCATGTCAATACCAAATTAGCATTGAATAATGACGTTCATTTCCTCTTTCACTTCACAAGACGGCTGTAGAGACGTTGTGATGTAGGAGAGCAATGACCCCCCAGATAGAGGAGGCCTCTATAGACCGCCATATCCTGCCAGTGGGAGACTCAATTAAAGCATTAGAGCTGCGTGGCCGTGCAGTTTCGTTCAAACTGATGGACAGATTTACCAAAATGATATCATATGTAGGTGTAAGTGTGCCGGTGCCGAGGAAAGACTCATACACAAAACCTTCCAGCTTTAGTAAATGTACTTCTGTCGTTATTCAGATCAATGTATATAGCAGGTATTTTCAGTGTTTAACAATCATTTTGTACATTTGAATTTATGGCAGAAACAAGAGAAAAATGCATGTGCATATGTGTCTCCTTAACTTTATTTAAAGAAGTATTGCGGTATTCTAGTCCACACACGTTCACAGAAGACAGATTTAAGACACTGCAGACACTGAGATAACCTGGCTCTTGCTTACTAGGTGACTCCAGCAAAAACTTTCCATCGCACAGTGTGTGTCTTTCATTAGACAATATCTGGGAGAGGCCAACACCTTTCGACCTCAGTAACCCCGGTTCGTAATATAGTCCAGACGAAATTACATTAATTATTCTTTCTGACTCTGCAGCCCCCCCTCCCCGGAGACGCAGAAGACATTATTCAACTCCTCTCTTAGCCTCAAAGTGAACTTCTTCATGTGCAACGCCTGCGTGATGTTTTTACGTTCACTCAGATCAGCAAACAAAGCCCCGCCACTCTCCAGGCTGAGCTGACGACTGTGTGCTGCCAGTGCTGAGGCAGTAAGTACCTCTCAATGTGATTGGTTGCTGCTTAATTGGTCAATTAAGTCGCAGCTCATTCAGCCTGAACAACAAAGACACAACAGGCTTGAGAAACGTGTGAAGCCCTGACTAGGAGAAAAAAAAAAAAAATTACAGACTTTCTGTTTATCAAACAACAGATTACTGTTCATGTGAACTACTTAAACCTAGCTAACCAAAGATATATTTGTTCTGTAAACACTTGCAAAATAACTACATATAGTTGCCGGACAAATGTTGTGAGTATAAAGTAAAATAAAGTGGTAATACTGCTAATATCATATATTTTTTTTATTTATTAGTACGGTGAAAATCTCCCTGCTCTGAATACTTACAAACCTGCTCAGATTAATTGACCCTCGTATATAAAACACACACCGTCCAGTCTGCTCTCACTCATGACTCCGGCAGCTGAAGTTATAAACTCAACCAGAAAAGCACCTTTGAGCAAAACATATAATCTCAAACTCTCTGCAGCCCCTCCTCCCCCCAACTTTAATCCCCTCACACCCCCATTCTCCACTCAGTGTGAGCCATTCGCAGCAGCACCTGGTGTGTCTGAGCTGGAAACCCGATCGTCGGCAGGTATAAGAATAGCTCGACAGGAGTGCGGAGGCCACTCCCCTGACCTGCTGCGAACTGTCCTTGGACTTCTGTCCCTGCCGAGGACAAAACAGAGCTGAACGTGGGGGGGGGGGGGGGGGGGGTGTGTGTTCCTGCACTCGGGCTTTGGATGTTGTTTAGGTGCCACGTTTTTCATTTGAACAGCAATAAAATTCAGCGCATTAATTCAAACACACAAGGTCAAGATTGTTCAGAATTTCTGAGCCTGGACTTTTATTCCCGTTTCCAGATCCACCTGTTCAATAGGTGGAACTTCCCTCCTTCAAATACACCTGTTCCTTACTTCCCTCATCGGCCCTTTGGTATTCCCAGCTGTACTGTCTCTGTGTGCGGCCTGTTGGGCATCACAGTCCTGTTACCTGCTGTCTATACCTATTCATTCATTCATTCATTCATTCATCCATCATCACCATTTTTCATTGCACCAGCCTACCTGCATGCTAAGTTAAAGATTTTCCTCTTAATGCTTTAAATCCTTTTTCCAGATTACATATATAAAAAATGTAAATATATACTTATCTAATTGGACTTTTAAAGTTTTTCTTGCTTCTTGCTCTTTGAGACTTAATAAATCTATTTACTTCTTCGAATGCCGGAAAGTAACGACTTAGATTTGCACAGCACCGTGATAAAGTGCACTTTACGTGAGTATTTCTATTTTCTAATTATTTATGTTGCACCTTTAGTTACATTTCACATTAAGACTTCTAATAATATATAACATGTTAACTTATAATTGCAGATTAAAGTGCTTTGTTGTGGATTAATCTGGCTTCCTTCAGATGAGTTCTCCCCACTTAACCTGCTAAGTTTATTTAAAGTGTTTTGACCACCTTGTGGAGAAAATGTTGAGAAAAGTGGCTCCACGTTAAAATGAAGTATCTGCACACAGAGAGGACTCTTTAAGTTTTATTCACGTGAGTCGGATTTTGAATCAAAGATCTGATCCTTTCTCAGCTCTTTAAACAAACAAACAAACAAACAAAACAAAAAACAAAAAAACAAACACCTCAATTCCTGTCCAATCTGAGTCCTCCAGGAGGAGCAGGGACCGAGCTGGGTCCACGTCCGACCCCTACCGGTGTGCACCCATGTGCGGCCGGTAGGAGGGGCCGTGCGGCGCTGAGGTGTTTGGGAAGGTGCTGCCGTAAAAGCGGCCCATGTGTCGCAAACCAGGTGTTTTTTTTTTTTTTTTTAACAAGCTGGGGGAAGGTGATGTCGTAAAGCGGACGCAGAGGGAAGGGAGGGGTGAGAAGGGTGAGGAAGCAGGGAGGAGGGAGGAGGAGGAGGTGACTCTCAGCGGCTGCGTTTCAGACTCAGCGAGAGGATCATGGCGGATGGCCCCAGGTGTAAGCGCAGAAAACAGGCGAACCCGAAGAGGAGCAGCGGTAAGTCCCGGCTCCTCCGTGACCGGCCGGGGAGCGACCCGGCCGGTAACCCTCTTTACCGAGCTCTCCGCTCGGTAAACTCCTTCCGGAGACTTTTTATTTATTTATTATTGTTTATTTCTGAAGCTGGGGGAGAGTTGGAGCACGTTTCAGGGGAGTTTTAAGGGCGGGTGGTGGAGCTGGAGGGGAGGAGGAGAGGGGGGGGGGGAGTCCGAGGACCGTTATACCTGGATGGGTCCTCTCTCTCTCCGCCTAGCGGTGCTCGAGGCAGGCCGGCCCTGGTGAACCGTTATCCGGCAGCGACGACCCGGAGGGAGCCGAGTGCGTCTTATTTCTCCTCATACAGTTTTTCTAACACTTTCCCTTCCTCCTCTTCCTCCTCTTCCTCCTCCCTCCGCTTTCTTTCTCTTTGTTTCTGCACTTTTTTCGGACACTTTTCTCCACCATGAATAACTCCTGACGGCAGGTTTTTGCACACAACGTGGCCCGTAGAGCGCAGTTTGCTATTATTATCATAATAATAATTATAATAATTATTATTATTATGAGGGCGAGGTTGTGGCTTAGTTTGGTGCTCGGTTCGGGTTCAAAATAACTCAACTTCGGCTAAAGTCGCGCATTTGCAGACGGAAGCATTGGATTATTTAATTTGTATTTAAATTTTTATTTTTGGTGGTCGGTGTTTTCTGCTGCTGCTGATGGATAAAGAGATGGGATGTTTATTTTATCTGCACTTCACCCCTCCCACTGACAACCGCAACACCACATGTTCCCCTTAGTTAAGGTAAGGGTGGAAATTGGATTGTTAATCTCTAAAAAATATATTTATTTTTTATTATTTATTTGTCTGCATACGTTTCCTCATCAGTTTTTTTTTTTTTTTAGTTATTCGGCGTTTTTTTTAAATTGTTATAATTATTATTTTGCACACTGTAGCTGCAGCTCACCTTTCGGACATTACCAATGGACTTGTCCTTGTTTGCCACAGTGTTGATAATATCTTTACTCTTGGGTTATTTCTGTTGTAACATAGCAGTAATAATCCCTTAAGGTCACCTGCAGGGGGCTTATCTTCATGATTTTATTATAAACAGCTCAGAGTTGGTGCCTTTGGTGGTGGTGGTGGTGGTGCTGGTGGGGGGGTTCCCCTCTCAGTAAGCCTCCACCTGTTATAAAGTATAGAAATAGGAATTTAAACGTAACTTTAAATTTGGACAGCTATTTGGATTCCGAGTCTCTGATTGGTCGTTGTCTCACCTGTCCTCCTCCCCCTCTTACGTCGTATCCACCAATAAAAACCAATATATATATATATATATATTTATTTATTTGGACCCCCCCCGTTATGAAGCAGGGTGTGTTTGAGCTGAAAGGATGGAAAGCACCTTTATTATTTTTTTTTTTTAATTTAAATAAAACACCCTCCTCTCCTCTCCTGATGACGACACGACGGTGACTGTGTGCGTCCGTACAGGAGCCATCCTCCTCCTCCTCCTCCTCCTCCTCCTCATCACCACCACCACCATCATCATCATCATCACCATCATGTTTACCTGAACGCGGATAACGGGTCTGACAAAATGGCCTGGAAATAAACACAAATAAAACACCTGCGGCTTTTTGGCGTGGATCGTCGGATCCGGATCTGCTTCTGCTTTTCCTAAATGCTCGGTGTCTGGTGAGGAGTCTGGAGGAAATTAAAAAAAACAAAACAAAAAAAAAACACCGCTCCAAATGTCAACTTGTGCAGGTATAGATGTTTTTTTTTTTTTAAATTCTCATTATTATTATTATTATTTTGTAGTTTATCGCCGTGTATCGTGCCACCTTCGCATGAATGCCTGCCTCCCTTCACTCTCGCGGGATTTATCTAATCGACACGCATTTCTTGACCCACTTGTGCATGTTTTTAATCTCTATTTTGTGGATTGCTTGGCTCGTTTTGGTCGAGTGCACCCTGCCCCTGCCCCCCCCCCCCCCCCTTCTCTTCCTCCTATCTTTCTGTGTGTGCAGGAAAATGAGCGGTGCATAAAGTGGTTATTCTGGTGTTATTGCCCACCTCCACCGTGAGGGCGCACGGTGGAGGTGCGCACGGTCGCACGGTCAGACCTTTTTCCTCTCCGTCTATTGTTTTTGCGGTAATTTGGTTGCACAGTTTCCTGAGCGCTGCGCGGAAAAGGGGCGAATGGCGGTCAGTACCATTACTGCAGTGAAGGCGGGGTTGCTGCCTGTTTTTATCCTGGGCCGGAGGCAGCCAGGTACGCAAGGTGATGCAACACCTATGAAGGTGTCTTTTTTTTTTTTTTTTCTCTTCTCCACCGATTTCCTCATCTTCTCGCCGTGCAAGGTGAAAAATCCTGCACAGGAATACTGCCTCAGCTTTCTAAGTATACATATGTATAAATATATTTATATAGGGGGAAATGAGATTAGAATATGAAAGAGGTGCGTTTAAGGGCGCACAGCTTTGATCGGATACAAGTGAAACTCATCTGCCTCTCACTTCAAACGTGTTGTTGTTGTTGTTTTTTAATTTATTTAGTCTTTTCTTAGTTTTCATCTGCAGGACACAGATTGCTCGTTCACCTTTTTTGAATTTCAAAAGGGCTGATGTGCCAAACATTAGCCGGTGTTAATGTACCGTGACCTCCAGCCTGTCATCAGCAGGGTGAGGCGGCTGATGCTGTTTATTATACTGTGACAGGAGCTTTAATTTGTCCTTGTCATTTCCTCTATAGTTCATGTGCTCACATTATCCGATAGCACTGACTGTGTGTCCAGCTCATTAACATATATGCAAATTTAAAGGTGTACAAACCACTAAAAGTGACTATTTATTATGTTTACTTATGGTACAGCTGATCATAGATTCATTTCCCTTCATGTATTTTAATTTTATTAAGTCATTATGGAGTTGAGTATTATAGCAAATTCAATGACTCATCAGTTGGTCCCCAACTTGTTTTAAGATCTGATCAAGGTTTCAGGGAAACAGGTCTATTAACTCATAGTTCTGTTATCGAAATAATCTGATTAGTTCAACCCTCAAATATCCGTCAAACACCACAGTGACAAATCCAGTGTGTTTTTGGAACAACACCGGTTGTAAATAATGATACAAAACAGAGAATAGGAGCAAACCCTCATGTTGTGATGCTGAAATGAGATAATTGTGGCAGTTCTTCTGTGACAACAATGATCAGTCAGTTGTCCAAATAGTTGCCAGTTTGTGTTCTGGTGATTGATAAATCACAGTAGCTATAATAATGACAGTCTGACAGTATTATTAGTATATTATTTTGTTTCTTAAGACAAAATGTGTTGATATTATGACTTCCTCCAAAACATAGTTTCATTTTCTTTGAACTTGTGTCTTTTGTTTGTTTTCAGTGGCCCAGTTGTATTTGAAGTGAAGCAGAACGGTGAACTAACTCATGAGTAGATTGTTATCAGATGGATTAGATAACAGGAAGGTTTGGGGGTCGAAGATGCATGTGTCGCACTTCTGCTGGTTGTTAAACTAGTTAGTGAACACATGAAAGAAAAAAGCTGAGAGCAACAGCTCCAACTTTGTCCTTGAACACATTTTTTATATTTGTGCATCAGAAGCAGTCAGGTGTTGACAATCGTCTTTTCATACCCATAAAGCTTTGTGTTTTGGAGTCATTTCCTGGAGATGTGATCTCTTCCATAACAAGCCAGGTGGCTTGGCTCTGGAGTTTGCTTAAAAGAAGCCTGAGACTCATTTTCCGCCGCCCCCGAGCTTTTACGTGGTGCTGCATAAATTCAGATGTTTTTGTTCCAGCTCCAGCTCAAACAAACACACCCTAACCTGCCTGGCATTAATGATAGTTGACAGTCTTGCTTTGGCCTAGCTCTGCTTCTGTACCGAGATAATTTCCCACCAGGCAGCGACTGTAAACATGCCAGTATAAAAGGCCTCCTGAATGACGAGAGCCATCTTGATATACGTCTGCAGAGACACCCAAAAACTTTCACCTCATCCCAACTGCGCTCACGTACGTGTGCATGCACGCCGCTCATTGAGCTTTAGGTTTAAGTGAGTCGCGTCAGCGCACATTGTGTTAGAAGAAGTGAAGTGTGAAGTTGTTTTTGATAGCTGGAGCCTTAATGATCTCCTTTTCTGGCTCCAGTGTAAATGGCAGGTGTCTCCATTTGTTGCTGCTGCCGCACCGCCGCCCCCCCCCCCCCCCCCCCCCCGAGTCACCTTGCTCATCGCTTCGTCATCTAACGCCTCCCCTCTCGCCTTTAAACGCCCCCTGTTTGTGTGTGCCATCTAATCTGGGGCTGTAATGTAACACCGCAATTTAGGGACTACAGGATCACAGCCTGGTGTTTGCATACCGTGACGGGGTAAAAACAGCAGCCTGCTCTCAGGCTTGAACTGTATGTGTGTACGTACAACCTCGACATTTTAGAGCAGGGGTCTGTCCAGCTGCCCTGAGGAGGCTTTTGGAGAAGGGGTGCATGAAGTGGGCACTGAGGAAGGTTGTTTTTGTCTGGGTTCCCTGTTTTGGTGCTTTAGAGAATGCTGTGCTCTGTATTTTATATGAATCCTACACTGATTTCATGGGCAGATGTTAGAGGATGCAGTGATATTATAGTATATAGTGTCGTGTTGACAGCAGTTTATTATATCAGGTCAGCCTGCAATGAAACAGACATTTATTGTTGTGAAACTCCTCTGTCTGACTGTTTTAAAGGAATACTCTCTGACCGGCTCTTTCTGTGACCCTTTGACTTTGACATGATTGCTTTATCACTTTGTTAAACCATATTTCTGGTACCAGTGTATCTGGCTGTCTGCCTCGCATAGTCACACTGCAAGTTTTATACATATATGGCTTCTGTTTTTGAGTATGAGGGAACCAATTTTCTTGAGGTCCCCCTGAGGTGCTCCTCTCTGAGGTTTCCTACAGAGCAGAGGAGTCATGTGAGTGTGTTGCCTCTGCTTTGCCATGGGCTGGATTCATCCTGTTACACTCATCTGATCAGACTGATAGAAAATAATAGATGTTATAATAATGTATAATGCAGTTAGGAGAGCTAACCAGAGTTTGTCGCCTCTAATTTTATCTGTGCTTCCTGCAGGGCTTCACAATTAATGGATGTATAGTTGAAATCACAACATTGTTGTGTCTTGTTCTTCCCATAAATGTTGTGGTGCTGCAGGTCTACAAATCATGTTGACAAGATATAGGTGCTTTCAAATGCTTGTTTGGTATGAGTCATGAAAAATGCATCATCATTGCTTAAAAAAATTTCACTCAAACTCAAATCACAGCTTCTATAAGATGGGATATTATTTGTGTTTCCTACACAACTAATTTGCCTTATTCCAAATCTAAATCTATTTTTTGTTTTTGGTTTTAAGGTTAAGTTGGCTTCAGTTTTTTAATACTGGACTCTGATGTGTGATCTTTATCCACCTTTGTTGTGTGATAGAGAGAGAAATGTCCTGAGTGGGATAAGAACAAGTGGTTGTGGTAATGAGCGGCTCTTAATTGATCCATGACCACTGGTCATTCATGTCACTTTCTCCCTTTGCATAGGAGTCACAGGCTGTGTGTGTGTTTGTGTGTGTGTGTGTGTGTTGTTTCCCTTGCACAAATGGGCCTGTGGAATGACAAAGCACTACAGGATGTCTTTAGCAAGTCAGCATCACTCCCTCCCATTGCCTTTTATGGTTTAGAGGGGGAGGTGCATCGGAGCTACTGATGCTGCTGCTGTGACTAATTGAGTAGTTTGTGTGTATGCATGAAAGTGAGAGAGAGAGAGAGTGTGTGTGTATGTTTGTGTTTGTTAGCATCAAGGTGGGAAACTGCTCCTCTCCTCCAGGCTTTGCATAACAACACGGGGCCTGCTTGTTGGGATTTACATGCATTAACATGGAACCTGTGAGGGAAAAATCTTCCTGCTGATGCTGTTGTGTTTCAACTAGGTGATGTCGGACGACCAGGGCACCTTGATGAACAGGGCGTGAAAGTTAAGGCGGATGGCTGAATACAGCCAAACCATTAAAACATATCAGTTTTCAGCACACACACACCTTTGACTCGTACTGTGTGCCTGCTTTCATGGGAGGAAAGTCAAATGCCAAATGAAGTAGTCAGAGCCTAATGTGAATGATGATATAAAAAGTGTAAAGCAAACACAGAGGTTGTAACACAGAACAGCTTGATGGATATAAATAGTAAAACATGCATCTCCTCATTCTTATCATGTAAAAACGCCAAACCACCATAAAAATTGAAGCATTTTTTAAAATTTAGCCCAAGTTGTTTTGAAAATGTCTCATGAGCTGAAACATAGCAACACAGTGATGGGGTCTTCAGGCGGCAGCAGACATTCGCAGGGTGTTAAACAAATTAACCACAGCCAGAATCACGACATTAACTAACCTACACTTTCAGAGAAAAAGGACAAATGAGCCTGTTTGTCATGCAGGTGTGATTTGACCCAGCAGCTCGACTATTTTTAGTGGCTGTAAAAGGGAAATAGTCAACCGCCTCTGAATGAGCACCAAACTGTTGTCAGCTCAACCTGCACTCACATTGAGAAGTGTAAATACATGTGAAACTTGCACGGCAGCGCGGCCCAAGTAACAGAAACACCCACACACTCAGGTCTCCACATAGAGGTCAGAGGTCAGCGGAGCGGCCCTGCAGCTGAGCCACATGTGAACAGGACATGGAACCTCCAGAGCTCCATTGTTTGGTACAAAAGCAGACAATGAAAAGTCAGATTAGCACAAAATGTGGTGTTACTTTAAAAAAACAAAACAGAACAGGTTGTTTAGACCCAGTCGGTCCATCACAAGAGTTATTTTCTTACCACAGCTGGCATTTATTATGCATTCATTTATTCTGCACTACACATTGAAAAAAGCAATAAAGCCAAAATTATTCACAATAATGTCAAAGCACAGAGGAGTAGCTTCACAAAATCAGTGTCTTCAAGGGAAATTAAAAATGTGGGTTTTTTCGGAATAATTACAAAAAAACATTCCAGCTGTGACTTAATGAAAGACATTCAAAGTTTAAAGCTGCCGTGCTCTTATTAAACTAACAGGGAATAGATGGCATGAAGAGCTGAGTGCTGGAAAAGATCTGTTGGCTGCTGCGTTCAAATCAAAATAAGATTACAGCGAAGCCAAATCCTGCTCTAAACTTACAATGCTGTTTAAAATTGATGTTACGGAGACAAAGTTTGCTCACTGCCACCTACACTCAAAACAAAAGCTAAATGTGGAACCAGAAGTGAAAATCTACCTCAGGCGGCAGAAAATCACAGAGGAACTGCCAAACTCCTATTAGCACCTTCTTTTCTTAAAGGTGGCCTAAACCGTTTCCACGAGTAACCTGCTTTGCTGATGCCTTTCATCATTCTCATTCAGCCACCTGAATATTCATGTATTCAAGAGGCTCCCCTGAGCAGGCAGCAGCTAAAACTTTAATCTACGCTGCTTAGCAAACCGAAGCTGAGCTGTGAATGGCGGCCTGTGGTGAAGGGACTCGGTTTATTCTGCTGCTGACCACCTCAAATCATGCAAGTCTGTCTTATTGTGCGTCAAAATGTCAACGTGTTTGTGCATCTGTGCAGTTTCGTGAGTGTGAAAATAGCGTTTGGGGTTTTCATGCGTTCTAGAGATGGTGCGATTGTGAGGGGGGTTACACGGGCTCGCCGGCCTGTGTGTGTCCAAAGAAAGAGTCCCATTCAAAGTCCTGTGTGTGTGTGGGAGAGGGGGAGCACTCTCTCACACTCAGCTGGTGGGAAACTCCTCGCCCTCGTCTTTGGTGGTGGTACAATTTGCATATTCTGCCGTATTCCATTCTCTTCTCTCTCCTGCCACCTGAGACGCAGAACAGAGGCTGTCGGCTCCTCCAGCTCAGAGGAAATCAGCAAAAAACGCAGCCCAAAGCTGCTGCCGCTGCCTTCAGGCTCAGCGCCAAAGCACAGGGTCGAGCCGTTATCCTGTGAATGTAGGTAATTGAAGAGGAATGCAGCTCGCCTGTGATAGGCTGCTGGCTTTGATTTGGTGGCATTGAAAATTGGGACACATCTCAAAGGTAAAGCGAGTGGAAACAGGTGCAGGAAAGTTGAAATGGAAAAGAAACGTGGAGATGAGAGGAAGAGGAGTGGAAAGATGAAAAGGGCAAATAGAACAGTGAAACGGTACAAAGTGAAAGCCCAGCACTTTATTAGATTTTCTCCCCTCTTCCTCGCTGTATGAAAATGGTGTAATAAGCCATTTTTGTCTGTCAGTCATAAAAGCAAACACCTAAAACAGGTCAGGTGACATAACACTGTGATTTTTCAAGCAGAAATTTCAGCTGTCCTTAATTTTCCTCTTCAGTTGTGAGATTTTTCTTATTTTGCATTGTGGAGATATTAGTCACTTTAATCTTTATGACGTACAGACTCAATTAATCTGAGTTTCTAAGATTAACTCCTGATGAGAAAATAATTTTTAATCTTGTCTCATCTTGACCTGGATGCCTTCTGGAGTTTAACATTTAATTTAAATAGTTCTGCGCCCCTACAAAGTAATATGACGGGTTTCTTTAGGCCTGTTTTTACCTGTTTTTTATTCTGATTTCATACTTAGTTGGTGTAGTTTAACAAACCAACGCTATAAAAAGAAACCTAAAGCTTCATCTTTTTTTATAGTAAAACCTACAGTTGGAGCAGGAGAGGCGACCTCCCAGCATCCTCAGTGGTCTCGGGAGACATAAATCATGAGTGGTGGACAGGTTGGTTAGGAGGGGCCTGGACTCACTAAAGACCCCCCAGAGACCTGAGAGAGTCCAGCAGCAGCAGCAGGACAGGTGGGAGTGGAATAGAGAATCAGATTAGAGGCACAGTAAAGTGATTTATCTCTCTTCTTTTTGTCCTTAGCTGGGTCTCCATTTAGATCTTCTTTGTTTCAGACGTGTGTGTATGAAACGGGAGGAGTTGCACAGGAAAGGCAAAACCTGATAAAATATTTTCATAAACGCTTGAGGCGAAAAAACTAAAGCGAACAGAAATGAAACCACAATCACCTCACCGGTCGAAAAGCGTCTTGACTAAGGAACTATATCAACATACCTGCTGTTCACACACCTACTGTACCTTTAAATGACGGCCATGTTGCACACGGGAGGGGGCGGGGGGATTTCAAGGCGGTTTGAGAAAAGTCTGTTTTACTAATCTCCTGTTCACACATATGCAAAGTGACAGGTCCTCTCTTGCCCCTCATGAGCCCGAAGCTTGTTGCCGTGTTTAGCATGGAGTCTGTGATTTACATCACAGTTGGAGTAGACAGTTATTCTCTCCTGTTTCCACATTAATAGTGAATAGTGAAGTTTATTTCCTCTTCAAGTCACATCGGAGAAGGATTAATGAAGCGTTGACCTACTTTTGCTTGTCACATACCAGCGATTCAGACATTTTTGTGTAAATTTGGGATCTTTGAGCGGTGACGGATGCTGCCAACATTTGGCCGATCTCCATGTGAATTTGTTTATGCCTGGTGTTGATCCCGCTAAGTTTTCATGTTGGCCACTTTCATGTTCACATCACAGCACTGTGCGTTTTTTTCCTATCGTTTCTATCGACGAGCAGAAATAGAGATCTTTGGAAACAAGTCGCTTCCTCGGTGGGGCTTATCAGCCTCGACTACCAGCATCAAAAACAACGTTATTGACAAATTACAAGTTTGTTGTCTTTGCTAGCAGCTGGTGTGCGGTTAAATTCTCCTTTGCTGTTGCTCCTTTGTAGCCTAGTGAAATTGTTTCCTGGTTATACATGAATACGTTAATGGTCATATATTTGTTTCTTCTGGTGTCTTAGTAGATAAAAGTAAGACATTCGTCGGGTTGGAAACTTTTAAAGCGCTTTGATGAAGCAAAAAAAATGTAGCAGTGTGGACGCAGCTTTAGTTAACAAACTGTGAGATTATGTTTTTGCAGCAACCGAGAAAAAACACAGAATTGGCGCCCGCCTTTTCTTCCTAATTATGTGTTAACAGTCACACCGTACCTTTCCCTGATTCATCCTGCTCCATCACGTGACCAGCAGTGACTCACAGTCTCTAAGATGATGGTGTAAGTGAATCAACAAGCTCTTCAAAGCAGAAACTGAACATCCTAACAAGACAGTGCTGCGGTTGATATTTAAGTTTTAGCGATATAATTACAAAATGCTGCCCCGCTTGGTGGGTTCCTTTTTATTTATTATGATGTATTTAAGTTTTACAGTTGGAAAGAGACAGAGCCGCCGTCTCACCGTGCAGGATGGATGGTGAGCAAACACATTTTAACACAGAGCAAAAGATTTGATTAGAGGCTGAGCAGAGATGTGCAATGTGGATCCTTTCTTTGTGCCTGTCCTCCATCCTGTGTCCTATGGGTTTGATTTGCAGTGTGTGGAGCCACAGGGATGATATATGACGCTTATAAAAGTGAACACCGGGAGGAAGCAGAGAGGGGAGGGGGGAAGACACCTCCTGCTTGCAAACAAAGTATGCAAGTCTATTCAAGGCCCTTAATAAACTGTCAGTGTAGATTTAGATTTGCCCGCTGATGTAGGAGAGCATTAAGAGTTGTCCATTTTTTAAATCACACAAGCGAGTTCATGATCGAGTGCAAGAGAGAGCTGGAGAGGCTGAAAGAAAGGGAGCGTTGTTATTGAATTACAGGTGATGGTTGCTAATTGGGCCCTCTAGAGGTTGTATGTTTGTTGTGAGTGTGTGTGTTTTGCTCTGGGGATGCAGAGTTGATGAAGCTGTTAGGGTAAAGTGCGGGGCCCCCATGTGCTCCCTGAGTGCTGTGCTTTAGAGGCCGTCCTGTCCCTGTGGAGGAGCGCTAATGGAGGCCACCCAGCCCTGATGAAAGTGCAGCCCAGACTGGATGGAGGGATGGCGGAGCCGGGAGGTGGGGGAGGTGTGGTGGTTCAGGTGGGGGGTTCATGCTGCTGTAATTGAAGCGGCTGCTGGGTGAGAAGAGTACTCTGTTTTTGATGAGCCGCAGGCACGAAGCAACACGTTCACGCCGCGACAATAACTGCATTACCACCCCGCCATGTTTCGGCCCTGAGAGTCACACCGCTCGGGTTTTCTATCTGAGTACGTGTAATTATGCTGTCACCGATTCATGTTGCACTGCCATGACTCAGCCTGTAGCCTGTCGGTGACATCTTAAAGCTGTGATGTGGTCAGTTTTCTGGGAACGTCATTCCCATTGTAACAGGCAGAGTGTTTAATGTTTGCTACTGACAGCTTGTTTGGAATAAACAGAAGAGCTGGCGGCTAACATGAGCAGTGCTCACCAAGAGGAACCGAAAAAGATCTCATTTACAGTAATTTTTTAAGTGATTAAGTGATTTAAAAAGGTAAAAATTACTGATATTTTCTGATTGCAGCTTCACAAATATAAATTTGTTGCACATCAGGGACAAAATAAGTGATCAGAGAAATGGATGTAGATATTTTTCATCATTTCTGGACTTTTATTGAACCTAACAGCAGTGCACATCACATATTTTGCATCCCTCGCCATAAATAATTAGTTTGTGCTGCATGCTTCGTTGTCAGTGAAGCTCTTGTGCTCTCCAGGGAAATAAACTGGCACTCATGTTTTTGTGCATCATTTTAAAGGACACTGATGCTCGTGTGATGTGCGGTCTGGGGAACTTTCAGTTTTCACTATCTTAAATGCAGTTAATAGATCAGTGGAGTCAGTCACGGGCAGATGAATGAATGAATGAATGAATGAATGAACTCCGACTGTAGTGTCGCTACAAAGCACGCTGAATAAAAACAAACACATTTTTCCTCGCCCTCCCCTTTTACTATTTTTCTAGTTTAGTCTGCCTGTGTAATTATTGTCCTCTTTTCTGCTGAGCGTTCAGGACGTAGGACACACTATTTTCTGTGTCACCGTGTTTATCCACTTCTGTGTATTTTTGTTGATCAAAGCAGTTTAGGCTTCAGTGTTGCTGCTGCAGAATGACTGCTGAGGCATCAGCTGTTCGGTCTACAGGAGATGCGCAGCAGCAGCATCGCAGGCTTTGCTCGTCTTTTTGTCTCTGCATCTGTCTTTCCCGGGTGAAACCTGCCACGGTGCCTTTAGATACAGCTTCTTATGTATGCGTGTGACGACATCAAAGCTGGTGTGTGTGACACCTCACCTGCAGAGAGCTGCAAAGCCTCGCTGTTTAAAAGGTCACAGGACCGAAGCTGCAAACAAAATATGTATACAATTGTGTGGCTTGTTTACTTTGAGGAATTTGTGTCAGTTATGGCAGGAAGTACATGACAGGGTCTGCTCTGTGTCCTTGCTGGGCTTCCTCTGGACCAGCGCTGGTCGGGATCATTTTGACAAAAGCTGATTTTCTTAATGTTACCCCACGGTTGCAGTCGTGTCTTTTCTTGATGTTAGACTCCTGAGAGAGGAAACTGTTACACCTGCTAAACTGTCTACACTGTGAGGTATAAACCACATCACTGCCTGGGAACGTTACAGTTTATCACAATGTCGATAGGAAAGTAGCAGCAAAACCCAGCTGAGTAACCAGAAAGTCAGATTCCTTAATGAGTGTTTGAGTCTGATATTACTGAGGTGAACACTCAGTATAATTATAAGATTTTGGCGTCGGTGAAACGTCACTATCAGCAATGCTACTCCAAAAGAGCTGTTGACTTTTGAAAACCCTCAGCCGGTGTAATCGATGGGCAGAAAGTTTAATTTCCTGCCCTCATCAAGTATGAAACCCAAGCCAGAGTCTGGCTGGGCTGCAGTTTTCCTTTTTGGGTGATGGTTATATGAGAGTTGGCACAGGTGCAGCTTTTACGCTTTGACTGGTTTTGATCAGCGCTGTTTGTTTTCCCCTCTCCGCCCTCATGCAGCAAGCACCTTAATGTGAGCTCAGAGAAACTCGGAGCTAATCTCGCCAACCTGTTGGGAGCCCAGGCGAAGGCTCACTGGCCACCAGCCGATTTGGTCTTTACGATCTAACGGAGGAGGGAGGCGGGGGCCAGGAGTTCACCGGCAGGAGCACTTTGACAGCGGTATGCAGTCGTGGTTCTGGGGAGGCGGTGTTAAGTTCAGACTTTTTTATTACAAAGAGAACTGAGGTAGTCTACGCGGAGAACAAAACCGAAGAAATGTTTGGATTACATGGTCAATATATGAGTCTGTGATCCCCCCTCCAGATCACTCCCCCTCTTCCTGTTATTGATACGAGTAACGAAGGCCCAGTCAGGCAATAAAAAAATCAAAAGCTAAACATAATTCAATTCTGAATCTGTGGAAGCTCTCGCCGACGCCTTCCAAGTCCAGACAAGTACAAGTGTATTTATCAGATTAGTGTAGTGACTGTAAATGAAGCTAAACCAGCAGAAATGAAATCAAACAGGAACCTGCAGAATCCAGAATTTGGTGCTGATGTTTATGTTTGTGTCTCCTCCCTCCTGCTGCAGCAGGTGTGCCTGGGCTTCAGTCCCATTACAAGTTTCATAAATACCATCTGACACCGTTACAGCAGGCAGACCTCGGTATAACCCCCCCCCACCACCTCCTGTGGAGTAAGCATGCAGCCCTTCAGCACAATCATATTATAGCTCAGTTGACGGGTGGAAAGCTGCAGCTCTTAGCAGACCGGACCGGTCTCGGCACACACAGCTCCTCTCAAGCTGCGTCTCATGACTTTGACATTGAGCTTCTTTTTACTTCTGTATTTAAAGCATGGTGTGTTTTCGGGCTTCATGGAGTCATTTGACTTTATTAGTCCTCAGTTGGCTGCTGCTGTTTTCTTTTTTAATGAAGGCTGCATTATATAAAGTCCTGAACCACACGCAGTTATTTTAGAACTGCACATGTTAATTATATATCCACTTTACTACAAAAAAACATTGAGCCCTCGGTGCTCTGGGGTTGAATTTGTCTGTATCCTTTAACTGCTGGTTGCATCCTTTGGCTTAATAAATTTGTCTGGCATTCACTTAGTGCAGAAACACACCTCTGCATCGTCTGTCTCTCTCATCTGGCTGACATTTTGGTCGACCATGGTTTTGAACGTGCTTGACATTTTGCTAAACTGTGTTCGGAAGGTCCTGCCTGTCCCCGTGTTTTCCTTCCCCCTCCTCCCTGCATTGTGTGACTCTCTAAACAGGCGCACACACTCAGACACACACACACACGTATATCCTCACAGACTGCCTGTACATCAGGGGAGTTTGCTTTGTACGCCTGCGGGTTTAGGATTGTGGCTTTGTCTTTTATTGCTAACCGCGCAACAGAGCAGCCTTGAATTTTTTATTTTGACGTTTTTACGGAACACACCTGTTAAGGAAAAAGTACACTAGCATCTCATTATGCTCTCAAAACAGGTCATTGTTTCCTGTGGAGGTAGACAGAAGCCTTTTAACGCTCAAAATGTTTCATCCGTGCGCACGCAAGTCAACAGACCAAAGATCATCTGAGAGGCTTTGTGGGAGATGTTGTGTTGTGGGAATGGCCCCTTTTTGAGGTAACACCGAGCACGCTGTTGTTGTAAAGTTAGCCCGAAGCTGTGCGCCCCCCCACCTCCGCATCATCCCCGAAGTTCATTTGAAGTTTTAATCCCCGGGTCAAAAGCACATGAAGATCCTACCTCTTTGAAAATGAATCTCCCAGCTTGACGCTCGCCTCGCTGACAGCTATTCAAAGCATGCTAGCTAGCTGCCCGGCATCCAGACGGCAGCGGCATGGTCTCCATTTAGCGAAGACTGAACGGCCATGCCAGCAGAGGCTTCGTGCCAGAGAGCTGCCCGCTGAGTGGCGCTGCGGCCGCTGCCAAAATCCTAACATACAGTAGACGGGCGGTTTTTCTGCCGGCGCTGCCAAAAATACAGCAGTCTGATTAAGTAAGGTGATGTAAGATGGTGGGGTGGTGTGAAGTAGCATGCTGGATTTGGAAAATGGAGATATTGTTCGTGTTGAAAGGGACGAGGACAGTGCAGCTCCGTCCGTTCTCCATCTGCGTTCGGATTATGAAATTAAGCTGCGACCGGATACACAGACCCATTCATGAGGACTTAATCTTCAAGGAGGGCTGGGACTGTACAGCAGCTACACAGGTGGACCAGGACAGTACCTTAAAACTGT
Source organism: Remorina albescens (assembly GCA_034769265.1). NCBI lineage: Eukaryota > Metazoa > Chordata > Actinopteri > Carangiformes > Echeneidae > Remorina > Remorina albescens. The sequence continues at coordinate 3,165,329 of CM068478.1, read as the reverse complement.
AGCATTGTCAGAGCTCGAGGCAGGAATTTAGCATATCTGAAAGAGATTTCTCAAATTCATGGCTAGAATAAGATGCCAAATCTCATTAGACCTGAGGATCTGGATCTCAGGAGAGCTCTAAGGATTTAATGTGGATTACAGTAAAAACTCCATCTGATAAATCTGCCCCCCCTCCTTCAAAGAGGCAACGGTTGAATTAATCAACATCCTACAGCACACCTGAGAAGATCTTTTACAGTGTGAGAGGAAATTTTGTGAAAAAAGCATTGCCATCTTCCATCCTGGTTTGTAAATCGTTGCTTTTACCCCCCATGATTGTGCCTCCCCTGTCGGCTTAACGCTGTAATTCCTTGTGAACCCTGAAGACTCCTGGGATTTTAGCTCTTTAATTGTACTTTAATGTACTATGTAAAAAAATGTTTACCATGCCAATGTTTATTTTTCAGCACATTAACTTAATGACTTTTTAAAATCTGGTGTATGAGACCCAAAAAAACATACACCGTTCTCAAAATGTGTGTTTTGTTTTTACCAAAAAACAAGAAAATGCCAAATGAACCAACAACCACCTGTCTCTCTCTCTCTCTCTCTCTCTCTCTCTCTCTCTCTCTCTCTCTCTCTCTCTCTCTCTTTCACTGGCCTCTGAAGACCTCTGTCCTTAGTTTGCCCCCCCCCCATCCGGAGAGGCATCCAGCCTGTAGAGCAGAGTCAGCAGATTATTTTCAGTGTTTTTATATGACGAGAAATGGCAAAGGTATAAATTCAACTCTTGTCCCGCATTATTTCAGTAACACACACATAAAAACTCGTACTTGATCAACATCAAACCAAAACTAGCAGATTTAGTCACATCAGCACAATGGAAGGTGACGTTTTTACGCCGTGACACTGTGGGGGCGGATTTAACTGAGAACTCTTTTTCTGGATGACTTTTTATACTTCTTTTTTCTGGACAAGAGAAATTTCTTTCATGCCTGGGTTGTGGCTGCGGGGTGGTGCTTATTCTATTTTGTCTTTTGTGTGCTTCTTAATGGAAAATGGTTTGTTTTTCTCCATAAAACATATTTAATAGAGAATTAGAAGTCACAAATTTACTATAATTAGGACTGCAAACAACTCTTATAGCTCAATATAATCTTCTATCAATTCTATCAATATAGCTGCAAATTTTCTTTTTTTTTTTTTTTTTGGTCCCAAACCCAAATTTCATCTGTTTACAGTCACATCAGACAAGAGAGAAGCAGAAAACTGTGACTGAATTAACTGGTAAACAGCTTAATTCCCTTCTCTCTGTATATATTTGCAGTTAAAATACAAACGATCTTATTTACTAACCCAAATCTGGGTCATTAGTCCCAGATTCGGATTCAGACCGTCCTGGTCTGCTGTGATCTGCCGTCTCTCTGAGGGAAATAGCGACATTTTGGGTGTAATTATGAGACAGGCTTGAACAAAACTCGTCCCAGTTTTGATTTTATTGCTTGAAAAATGTGTGAGATTTTGCAACAGTGGCGTCTCCGGAGAGCAGCAGCTATACTGGGCTGATATGACCCTCCACCCACACCTCCCACATCTGTGGTGTCAGATCAGGAGGCCAAGCAGGAGATGGATTTTAATGAATGAGACAGACGAGGCTCCATATATCAGGTTCTTGATGTACGGTTGTGTTCAAAATAATAGCATTGTTTTTAAAAACGTGAGTAAAGCTAAAAAAAAAAATAGCAGTGTCAGTGATTCCTGTGAATCACGTCACATCTGTGTTGCATGGAGTCGACCGGCTTCTGGCACCTGTGGACAGGTATTCCAACCCAGGATGATTTGACAGCATTCCACAATTCCTCTGCATTTCTTGGTTTTGTCTCAGAAACGCCAGTTTTGATGTCACCCCACAAGTTTTCTGTGGGATTAAGGTGTTTGGATTGGGCTGGCCACTCCATAACTTTAATTTTGTTGGTCTGGAACCAAGATGCTGCTCGCTTATTGGTGTGTTTGGGGTCATTGTCTTGTTGAAACACCCATTTCAAGGGCATTTCCTCTTCAGCATAAGGCAACATGACCTCTTCAAGAATTTTGATTGATGCAAACTGATCCACGATCCCTGTCATTCATATAATCCTAATAAATAGGAGAAACATCCACATATCATGAAGCACCACCATGCTTCGCTGTCTTCAGAGTATACTGTGGCTTGAATTCAGTGTTTGGGGGTCGTCTGACAAACTGTCTGCGGCCCTTGTCCATTCGAACGGCAGTCTTCCATTTTCTTCCACGTGTATCTGGTTTTGATTTGCATTTTAAAGCATTGGAGATCATTTTAGCCGAGCAGCTTATCATTTTCTGCACTTCCTTTTACGTTGTCCCCTCTCCAATCAATGTTTTAATCAAAGTACGCTGTTCTTCTGAACAATGTCTGGAACAACCCATTTTTCTCAGGTTTTCAGTGGGAAATGCATGTACAACGTGTGCAGGCTTCATCCTTAAATAAGAACTTTAAATAAGGGTCTGTTGGTTTTCTATGACTCTACTACACCTACTGGGAAATTATTTGCCAAATAGTAATATAATTTTATACCAAAAACAGTGATTCATCTGGTTAGTCATGTTGGAATGCTATTATTTTGGACACAACTGTATGGACACAATATCTATCCAATGACTTCGAAATCACACAAATAAATGCACAGATAAGTGCAGTTTTCATATTTCTGTAGTTGTATATCTCAGGAAGGGTCAGGTTTAAAAGGTAAATGCATATAAATGTTGATGAATTCCGGCCAAGATGCAAAAGAACAGAGCTCAAGTTCCCCAAATGTTATCAGGAAGTAAACTGGCATCTTTTTTTCCCTCAGTCATGTAAACATTTGGACTGACCTCAGTTTGTCCAGACAGCCGAGGCCAGCAGTGTTGTGTTTTTTTTTTTAATGCGTCAGCGGCAGCCAGTTTAGCCAAAAGCCCCCAGCAGTCCGACACGAGGCCCGCCTGGTCCAGTGTTAAGCCAAGTGCTTAGTTTAGCGTAGCATAGCCTGGCAAACTATGAGATACAGAAGTCGCTCGGGGCAAGACACGCTTCCCGCCCTCCGCGGGCTAGCTTGTGTTGCACAGGCTAAACACACAGACGCCATGTTTTACACATCACAGTGCTCAGCTTGAACCGATGCTAAGCAGCTCTGAAAGTCTCCGGCTCTGCGACCTATTTCCCAAGGAGCTTTCTGCCAGCCAGGGAGCGCGTGTGATGTGAATACTGAGCAGGTGAAAGTAGGAGCGAAGTGTTGTGAGCAGGAGATCATGACCGCAGCGGTGCAGCAGTGCCTGCTGGGACATAACTCAGACTGACAGAGATTATTATTATTGATAAGATGGAAGTGTTCTTTCCTGTCGAAACTCCTCCTGACTTCCACGCCAAAATGAGAAAATGAGCTACATTTTGTCAGACATGCTGCCTGCAAACAAGCTGAAGAAAGGAGATTCCTGGTGCCTGATGGGTAACATGTAGATGTGAAGGGTAAATTGTGGACCTCTGGGATATGCTGGGCCTTAACATGTGCGTTGCAGAGTCGCCTCAGGGGCAGTTCCGAGGGCATTCACACTGATTATAGTTTACTGGTTTGATATATAATAATCTGTCAGATTGTCTTCTGTTGGTCTCCACTGGAAGAGAAAACCTAAGTGATATAAAATTAGTCCTCATCCAGATTGAAAAAATATTATGAATTGTAATGAAAGCAGATCTGGTAACATCAGGGTTGAAACACAAGACGTTTTGGAGGTAACTCGGCCGTCCACACTGTCCTGTAGCCGTCATTTGAGTGTCTCTGGAGCTTCATCTCTTCCGTCCTGTTTCGTGATAATCACGGCGCTATAAATGGGTTTTAAGGCTGGAGTGAGCAGAGAGAGCGTCCTGTGTGATTCAAGCTTTAATAAGTGGACCTGAATGAAGGTCACTGGAGGCTGCATTAACACGCAGAGCAGAAAACCAACAGAAGTGTCTCTGTTTTAACTTTCAGAGAGTCGATTTTACTCTCTGGTTTCATTCAACAGTTTGACTCTCCTCTGATGACAGAGGAGTGATGGAGAGGACATTAACCCTGTTGGACCCAGGACTCATCGATCCCCCCCCCTCCCATCCCCACTTGCAGTGTAGAGTGACAGGAAAGATTGAAGACAGAGAACCGGGGCTGGGCCTCGTGTTTAAAGGTTGTAAGTCAGTGCCGAAGCCCCCCCGGCACAGAGAGCGCTGAGCATCAGTCCACTGAGTGGCCTGGACTGGTCCTGTCTACCTGACTGGAGAAATCTGGTTGTGGGAGCGGTTGGGAGTCAAAGGTCAAGATCAGCTGCATAACAGCCACTCTAATACAACAAGGAATTTCCTGTGAAGGACATTTCAGCAGGTCAGATGGTTGAACACAGCTGTTTGGCTTTAAGAGCAGTGTCCTCATCCCACAGTGTGAGTCAAAACCTTGCTGGCCCCGTGAAGTGGCCCTTAAACCGGGGCCCCATCATAACCTTGTCTTGCATGGATTATGTTATTGAATAACCACCTAACTTTTTAGTGACTGTGAATTGAAAATCTTTTTATTCTAGTTTCAAAAATGATGAAATTATTCAATGAAACGTTGAAATTTGTTTTTAAATTTGATAAACAGTGCAAATATATTCAGTCCACTATCCCAGAGGATGAATAAAATTAGCAAATCCGCACATCCAAGAAGCAGACACAGGCGCATTTTTTGACATTTCTGCTTAAATTGTGTTTGATTTATCAAAAATTGTTGCAGATTAATCTCCTGTTGTTCGACTTATCTTTTAATGGGCCAATCATCAGCTCCGATGAAAATCAAACCCTGTGCCACCACCTTCTCTGTCTGTCTCTCGTGGCTGCACCTAATGCTCAACAGTATCTGACAATACAGTCAATTAGCTCATCTGTCATTTTTTCAGTTGCACAATTATAAGAACCACAATCACTTGAGCGGCCGAGTACAACGAGCGTGAAGGTCATTTGTCTGGGAGAGGTTGCATTCAGCGGTGGCACTGTGTACACAGAGCTGCACAAAGATGACTGTACCTCACAAACAGAGGCAGGGAGCAGTGAGTGACGTCTGCTGCAGAGAAAAGAAATGTGACATAGGTGGCTGACTCTGGAGAAACTTTTAGAGCCACTGAGATTCTGCTCTGAATTACAGCAAAAACATTTATTGAATTAAAACCCTGCTGCCAGTTTGACATTGCACATAATATCCCCAGTATAATCACATGGTTGTCCAGGTTCAGTTTTCTTTTGTCTGGTCCCTTAAACAAGCACAAAGCATTGTTTCCATTCGCTGTCCTTTTTTTTTTGTGTGTGTGAAGTTTACTCAGCACACACAGCCCAGTTCACATTCATGCAGACGGACACATACAGACCTGGAAACCACCGGTGTCGTCACAATCATCTGCATTCTATCATCCACAGGAGAAGATAGTTTGAAGAAGAAAGGCATGAAGTTAAAAAAGAAAAGTGTGTTTCAGTGATTACCATTCTGGATTCATAAACCTTGACTTAGACTCCAGGGCTGAGAAATGAGGCCAGTGTTCAAGAGCCATAAACCCATTTTCTATATAATGTCCATCAAGGGGGCAACATTAAGGAAGATTGTACTGAAGTGTATGGGATAATGTCCTTACTTGTCACTTGAGATTAATTCGCTCAGTAATAGTTTTCTTAATGACTTTATGGTCTCAGTCTGTAGTTTCAAGTCCTCTTCATTAAAACGTGATGTTCATTTTTTAAACGATGGCCCAATTCAGAGGAAAATAGACCATAAAGCAGGTGTGGCTACAGTGTGATTGGCAGACTGTATCATACAATCAGGATAGAGTACAAATTACAATCACAGCGAGTTGGTCTAAACCCCTTTTGGGTTTCCATGGTGACCGTAAGTGTGAGTGTGAGTGCGAATGGCGTTCCCCTCTATATGTCAGCTCTGTGATTAACTGGAGACCTGTATTGGGTTTTCCCCCACCCCTGCCCGAAGTCACCTATTATTGGTCATCCCGTGTCAGAGACGGTGCAGTGTCGGCCTGTATCTGTATCAGAAAAGTGTTTTTCATAGCTTTGGGATTGTACTTTTAATATGAGATCAAGGAGACAGTGAAATGTGACGGCTAGTTGTGTGAGGCGAACTGTCAGACCGAAACGTTACACCTGATCATGTTAGAGGATCTAACAGTCTGGAAATCCACTGTGCAGTGACAGTACTGGGCCAAATACTAATACTGGCCATCCACAGGACTGGCATGGCCCAGATTTTATATCTGTCATTCCAGCAAAAAACAAACAACAACAACAAAAAAAAACCTCCAAGTATCTTCAACACTTTCTAAAAGTTTCATCAGGTGCATGTCTGCTTGTTTGTTGTTTGTTTTGTTGATCACAAGACGCACAGCACAGCATCTGTGTGCAGCAGGTAAAGCGTCACGTAGGCACATTTCATAGGAATCCAGGGCCGGGTAATAAGCTGGTTAGAGCACTTCCAGCTCCAGACGTGCAGCATGTCTGACAGACGGGAGAGACTCAGGAGATGTTTGTGTGGTAGTGGCTTTTTTAGCCTTTAGCTCGTGTCGCAGTCGATCTGGGTTTAGTTAGAAATCTGCATTCACGAGTCAACAAAAACAGAAAACAGGCCGGTCTGACACAGTTTCAAATAGAGCCAGTTTATTTATGATGGAGCACAAGCCAACGTGGATTTCTCTCTGTGGCGTCCGTGAAGCGTCTGCTGGCCTCAGGCTGCGTTCACACTAATATCTCCGGCCAGATGGGTGTTTTAGCTCTTCATCACAAACTACTAACACACACACACCTGACCATTCCTGATCAATGAGCATAGGTGAGCAGGTGTAAACAGGAAACTAAAGGTCTTCTCTGTTTTTCAGCAAATATGTTGGAGAAAACATAAGTGAGGAAAACATTAAGACAGTTGTAGCGTGTACTTGCATGTTGTTTTCAGCAGCGGTGGTAGTTGTGGCTGCTAAGAACCAATCAGGGAGAGCGACCTGGCGTGCTGTGTCTTTTCTTTTGTCCTGGCAGCTGTGATAGTTGGTTTTTTTTTTTGTTTGTTTTTTTAACACGTTTATCGCAAAAATAACAAATCCAGAAAACAACCTACCAAAAGATTTTCTTTTTCACTCGCAAAATTTGCATTTCCATTGTAAGTACTGTGAGAACACATCCCGTTTTATTTCAGTGCACATTGACAGGAAACTTTAAATTAGGAGGCACTACCAGACTGTTATGGATCATTTACATAAATACAAAAGGGAATTTGTAAATGTTACAGATTTTCATATTTTTTATTTAACTGTATTGTGGCAAGGAAATTAAATGTGTACCTCCGGAACATGAAGTCAATGTGATGACAACACGAGGCTTTCATTGTCAGGGGACAGCGCAGACTTTATGAAGTGCATAGTTTACAGAGTTTGAGTTGTATCAGTCGTTTTTAAAACAGTTGTGCTCCGGTTCAGTGGATGGTAGTGTTCTTTTGGTCAGTTAAGGAAGGCTTCGGAAAGGTGCAGTCAGTTATTATGTCCCAGTGTTTTTCACGGTCTTTGTTTAAAACAGAAAAATGTTGTAATATTTGGAGACGGAGGGAGTTTTCCCCGCACACTTTGATTGAGGAATCAGCCTCTTGGGCTGGAATTCAAAACCTGTAATTCTAGCTGTAAATCGTGTCTGTGCTGATACCACCAGCAGAGATTCTCCGTCATCTGCTGCTGCATAAACTGATTTCTATTCAAATGATTGGATTCAGGAGCAGCTCCAGCTCGACAGGGTCCATTGTTGCTTCTCAGCCACATGCTCGCTGCCCTGCTTTTCTTCTGCCCTACCGTTTGTCATGTGGTTAAGGGCCATGTGGTCAGAGCCCCCACCCCCACGTCAGTGCGGTGACCTGTCCCTCCTCCTCCTCGTCCTCCTCCTCCTCCCTCGTGAGGTGGCCTCTCCATGCTTTGTCACTGCTCGTTCCCAGCATATGGGCGCCAGCGGCCGGGTGGCGACCTTTCGGACCTCTTTAGCACTGATTGGCGTAGCATGGCTCTCAGCTTGGCCGCACTCTCTCCTCTCTCGCCTCTGGTCTTACACTGAAACATGGCCACTCACCAGGAGGGGGGCTAACTGTAGCTGGCCATCATGATGGGGGTTACCAGCTGCACTTTATGTCCGTCTACTCTGAGCAGAATCAGCATTGATGTGTGAAAATTGCACTTGATTCAAAGGTACATCAAAAATGCCATATATATGTGTATATATATGGTCTTGTGGGAGACTGAAATGAATCTACATTTTGGTCTGAATTAAAGAAATCCAGGCCCACACATTGGGTGTTGGAGGAAGTGCATGTTAATCTTTATTTTATCTTTGGTCATTTATATTCCTGTGTGCTGCTGGTAACGATACCTGAATGTAAAACAGCTTGGAGAGAATCGACCTTGCTGCATAGAAAAAAAAAGGAAGTAAAAGCGCATTAAATAAAATGTAAAGTAGCTGGTCTAAGCTCATTAATCACATATATTGATGTGATTGTTTACGATTAAGTTTTTGGAAATACATATCGGAAAAACTAACAAAGCTGTGAAGCAGATATAAATACGAGATTCACTTTAGCAAACCATCCATCCCAAGATGTCCCTTAGTAACACTGCTGATCTCTGCATCACCCAAACTGTGGGTGAGGACTCTGTATTCCTTGACCCTCTCATGTTCCGGTTGCCAGATCTCATCTGCTCTGGAGCATAATTAGCTCTGAAACTGTGTTCAGTAAATGCATGGAAGAGTTCTCCAGACCGAGACTTGTATCACTGCTGCAAAGACAAATACGATTGTACAGGGCTGTGTGTGTGTGTGCGTGTCCTTGTATCCATGAGCGTGTTGACCATCCTGATGTGTATTTCTGAGATCAGGGTTTTTCAGTAAAGAGAAGTCAAACGTAAAGTAAAACAAACGTGAGTGAGTGTGAGTGACTCACAAGTTAAACATAGCTGCCATCTTAGCCTTGCATGTTTAACAACTCATTTGTCCTAAACTGTTACAGAGAGACACAAGAACTGACAGTTTTTAGTTTTTATTAAAGTATTTGACTTGTGTATGTGATTTATTGAGAGGGAGAGAAGAGTAGCGAGAAGAAAATCCATAAAATAAGAAAATTAAGAAGTTGTTCGATATAGATTTTTAGAGGTGGTGAAGTTTGGGTCTATCCATCTGTCGGAGAAACCATCAGTACTGGGGAGGTGTAAAATCTTGCGTGGTCTGTTAGTTTGTCGTGGTTGTGTAATATAGGTGGTGTTTGGCATGTTTGACTGTAAGTCATATGGATCACTTTTCTCTGTATCCCTCTATTCATAAACCGTCTTAAATGAGCTGATGGGAGACATAGCAATAACTGGGGGGGGGATCAACAGCGAGTTATCTCTTAATATGTGAAACTAAAAACAAACTGCACTACGCTGAAGGACAGAGGAGTACGTAAAACTGCTGTACCAAGGACGAGGAACAGGGAAATGATGAGTGCTGAGCAGCTTTCGATAAGGAACCTGTTCACAGAAGGTCAAGCTGCAGCATGCAGCGCTCTCTATTTGGGTCCATAATGAAATCAGAGTTACATGCAGGTGACGTATGGATAATATATAGCTTGTCATGAGTTGAAGTACTGAGAACGGTGCTGCATACACACACACACATTCATTTAGAAAGCCAACAAGATTTAATGTCTTTGTCCCAACTCATGTTTCCCAAAGTGGAGACCGCCATAAAAATGGAATTACAAAAAGGGAGATGAAAGGAATGTGCTGGTATAGTAGTTTTTTTTTTTTCAGCAGGCTGTGTGTCTTTAACACACACACACGGACACACACGGACACACCCTTCTCTGTCCATGTCTCAGTGTAACAGCTGGGCTTCTTAGGTAAATTGGATCAGACACTCCCTGGTCGGTCGGGCTCTTGTGTGGCCCCTGGCATGGAAACTCAAGCTATCCAATTGATTTCCGCTCTCTTCAGCCTCCCCCCTCCCTCTCTCTTTCTTCTTATTCTGCCCCCGGTGTCTCACAGCTGCTTTGACTGGTCGACTGAATCCAGCAGAGTTGAAAACCTGGGGAGGCCGGTAAATGGCTGCTGCCTGCTGCACCCACCAGACTCACAGCTCATCAGCTGGTCCACCGACGGTGCCGTAATAATTCGGTCTGTGTGAGCGCGACAGTCACTGCTGTACTGAATTTGTGAATGTCTGCTGGGAGTGCAGCTTATGTAACCCCTCCAGTCTTTGATCCCCACAGGTTTGCTTCAGAGCAGAAAACTGGGTCAGTCCAGCTCCTGTTAATCGCTTATTCTTGGTGGGGCAGCCTTGAGACAGCACACACTCACACGCACACACGGACACACATAACACACACGGATCTCCTTGAGCTATTCACTGGCTGACTTCAGGTCCTGCCCTCATACCTGTCCGCCATCTAAGCTTTCGGACTCAGAAGGCTATTAAAGAGATATTTCACCAAAACCCAGCCTCCAGTTCAGCAGGCTGTTTGTCACTCTGTGGGCATGCAGGTCAGACAGGCAGGCAGACTGCATCACTGTGATTAGCCTGCTGGCCTCTCAGTCCGGGGTGACTGATGTTACGGCAACACAGAGCCCATCAGCCGCTGCATGAAGGTGTCCTGGACTTAAATACAGTATCAGTGGTGGGAAGGGTCCGCTGTTGCATACTGACCCCCTGTCCTTAGAGTCGTCTGTGTTAGTTCTGATGCTGAGACATTCACAACTAAAAACAGATTTGGTTTGGTGGTGTGTCTTTTGTATGCCCCCTTATGTATGTGTGTTTCCCCCAGGTGCCCCCCCCCGCAGTCCAAAGACATCCATGTCAGGTTAATTTCAGTTTGTGTGTGAGTGTGAGTGGTTGTTGGTATCAAATCCTGGACTCTGTACGGATGAATTCACGCAGATCATCATGATTTTGAACAGAAATGGCCAAATTTTAGCTTCTTAAATGTGAAGATTATTTTGTGTTTCTTTCTCAGATATGAGTTGGGAGATCAGAAAAGGGACTTTTCCCTGTTTTCCGGTTTTCAGTAGACAAAATGATGAATCCATGATAGCCTGCTGTTGCACATTAATGTACATACTTACATATACATTTTGACACGTCATAAAAGGTGTGACTTTCCCAACCACTTCAGACCAAATTTAAACATTTCAAATGTTTTATTTTTTACCGGCTTTTTTTATTGGCTGCTGTCAAACCTTTTACATAAAGCATTCATTGTTAATGAAGCCGAGAGACACTCAGACTCTGATTTCCTTTGTTTTAAATCATTTTAACTGAATATCTCTGGATTTTTACAACATTTTTTTTTTTACTAAATTAAGATGATAATAAAATGTCCTCCATACTAGCTAATATTATTGGAACAGAATACACTACATGTGTGATGTCATCTGCAACTATCTCATTAATTTTGACCTTGTCAGTGTTTGTCTGCAGCTACGCTCCGATCACCGGCTAAATTGACGCACAGGAGCTGAAACTGCGTGAGTTCAGGGTACAAACATAAATCAGACGTGATAGATTACAGTATAAAAGCTTCTAATCCAGGAGCGGGGCTGGTATGGATGGCCTTTTTGGTAAAGAAGATTAGTGGATGTGTGTGTGTGTTTTTACCTCCTGTTGTGGCAGATTAATGCATGTACTGTAGTATTAAATTAAATTTAAGCTGGAGCATGACCATGACCAGGTGATGGAGGGTGGGAAACGCCCCACCACAGAGTGTGTGTGAATAGAAAGAGAGAGAGAGAGTGTGACGGAGGTTATGAGCGAGTATTACATGCGATCTCACACACACACACACACACACACACATGCACACGCCTACTGACAGGCTGCAGGGTGTTAGGAGCTTGCCGCCCCCCCCCCCACCCCCCACGCCACCACCACGCCACCACCACGCACACCCCGCCCTGGCAGTGGCAGCAGGGAGTTTCCACCAGCAGCCCACTGTTAGCGCTGATGTTCCTCTCGGTTCCTAGATGTGAATGAAACAGCGAGCAGGTGACGAATGAGAGAGGATCCGGTCCATCAGGCCAGAAAACAGTTAGAGACCTCCAGCATTTGTCTCTGTTTCTCTCTGTTATACTCAATACATGCCAAGGGTCGTATTATAAACACTGCTAATTTATTAGGTCTTTCAGGAGCATTCCCTCCGAAATAAAACTAGTACGTTTAAATCAGGAAGCGTGTAGTGAAGCAGTAAGTAGTTCAGACTTTAGCTTCTTCATCTTCACAGTTTTTCCACGTTGAAACATATTGATCAAACATTTGTTTTATGAGGGATTTGATTTTCCTCCTCTTATGTTTGTTTGTGCAGCAGCTCTGCCCGGGGAAGTTATTATCAAGTGAGGTGTTTGCTCATGATTTTGACTGATTTGTGTCAGAGGAGGTATCTCATTATTATTATTACAAAACTCAGTGCACCATTAATGCAGCCATTGACAGGCTACATTCAGGCTTCATTTTCACCTGACAAAGAAATTATCCCAGTAAATGATGAACATGAATGTGTAAATGTTGATTTTTGCATTTCCAACTTTACTTTCAAAGATAAAGCAGATTTGCTCAAAGAAAAGACTCTCTAATGTTGGGCTTGTGCTGGCAACCAAAAGGCTACAATCTGCAAACAATGCTACTGAAATGAACTATATTGTCTCATTAATGAGTTGCATCCAAGTTGCACCCTGAACATCCATAAAAATTAAATACATGCTGTAAGACATTATATCCAAACTCATAACATCAGGCTTTTACATGTGCCTTTCAGTCTGTCTGATGTATTTTGAACTCAGAGCAGAACTGAGCAGTGAAGACTGAGTAGGGAAGGTACTAAAGTAAACAGGAAGTGACCACTTGCCACTTTTAACCCCCCCACTTCCCCATATGTCATTTCCTGTATGTGGACCGCTGTTTGCTGTAAGCATCACCAACAGAGGGAGAACACACACCTCCCCCCGTGTGTGTGTGAGGAGAGAGATGCAACATCATTGTTGTATTTATAAGGAGGCCAGACTGTCCTGTGTTGGTTATGTATGTATACATATGTAGGTCAAAGCTATGTTTATACTTCACGTCAGTGTATATACAGTTTGTGTGACAGTAGATTTCTAACAGCAGTGTGAGCATGTGACCCAGTTGTTGTCACAGAGAGTTAAATCCTGTCCGTTGTACGGTTGTCTCACACATACAGAAGATGAAGTGTGTGTGTGTGTCTGTGTGTGTTTTTTGTCAGGCAGGCAGTGCTAAGTCATCGTGGCAGGTGATTGTCAAAGTTACATGACTCACCATGACCCGGAGAAACTGCAGCACCGGCTCTGTCTGTCACCGTGGAGTCCTACTCACACAGAGACCCGTTTCTTTTGTCTGCCCCCCCGTGGGGTCAGAGGTCAGAGTGCAGGTCGCATGCAGAGAAATGCCCTGAAACTGGCAGCTGCAATAACTGCTCAGTTGAGAACATTAAATAAGGGCAGCTCCACTAAGAAAGGCCTGAGGCCTTTCGTTCTCCCCGTGCCTGTGTGGGTTTCCTCCCACCGTCCAAAGACATCATGTTTGGGTTCATTGGTGACTCTAAACTGTCCGTAGGTCTGAGTGTGAGTGTGAGTGGTTGTTGGTCTCCTTCTGTCTCTGTGTGTTGGCCCTGTGATGGACTGGTGACCTGTCCAGGGTGACCCCGCCCTCCCCCAGAGTGAGCTGGGATTGGCTCCAGCAACCCTTGTGACCTGGAAACAGATAAGCGGTAGAAAATGAATGATTGAATGAATGAACAAGCAAATTGTCAGCGTGTGTGGTCAACCAGTGTGGTTGTGATATCAGGTTTGCCTGTTTACACTGACGCCACAGATTATGTCTTCACGTTTGGATTTTAAACGTTGGTATTTTCACTCTTGAACGCACGGCTGCTTTGTGCAAAGTGTCCACTTTCACTTCAGTACAGGAGGGTTCACTGATGCACCGGCATGTCTGCTTCACCCAAAATAAATGAGCTAAATGGACCACGCCTGCACTGTCAGAGCCCCGAAACAGAAAGTCTCCGTTTCTAAAAGTCTGGTTGTTTAAAATAATACATGAAAAGCAAGTGGAGAGTATGATTTGGTTTCATTTTGACGTTTTTATTGAAAACATCTTATTTTTATACCCATAATTCAAACATGTTAAGAAAACTTTCAACCACCGGACATAGTTGACATTGATTAGTCAATTATTGTCAATGCCAACAGTTAATGTCATTAATTCGATATTGTTTGGACATTAAAGAGGGAGATTTGTCCTTCTCTGGTTTGCTCTTACCTCACAGGACTGACGACCTTTTCTGATGGCTACGTTGCTGATGAGGATTCATGCAACTTAAATATTGACAGCAGAGTTATTCATTCATTCATTAATTCATTCATATTCTACTTCTTATCCGTATCCGTATCCGGGTTGCGGGGGTGCTGGAGCCAATCCCAGCTCACACTGGGCGAGGGCGGGGTACACCCTGGACAGGTCGCCAGTCCATCACAGGCCGGTGGAGTTACGTAGCTCATATTATTTTGATTTCATTTCATTTATTTTGATCTATCATGCCGCTGAATATGTTGACCAGCAGGTGACAGAAATCGTCGCAGCGGAATCTAAAAGTAGGTTGGAGAATAAGCTGTAATATGTTAAAATGAATGACCCTCCGTCAGTATATTTATATCAGCTTTACCCTCGAATATCAATTTTGGCCTCATAAATCCAGTATGAGTGAAATGGGTCAGCATTTCTGGCGAAGTTGTGATCTATCTATGAGAAGAGGAAATGATTTAATGTTGGTGAGGCCACTTTGCGATAAATTCTGCCGACTAGAATACAGTTTGAATTTATTACAGAAAAGCACAGAAGGCAGAATTTAATTTTGGGGGAAAAAAAACAAAAACAAACCTTCCATTAAAGTTCCTGCTCATCTTCAGCTTAAAGCCGCCCTTTAAGGAGACTAATGAGACAGGAGGATTTTTATATAGAGCGCTTGGCCTCTAGCAGCCTCGGCACATACCTCCTCACCCATTAGCGTTTATATGAGTCACTGACGAACTTCATTTGATTACTTGGTCTTGTTCTGATTTGACTGCAGAGGTGTTGTGGTTTTTCCAGGCAGCTGTAGCAGGACTGAGATCAGAGCTGTTGAGAGTTATGTAATACCCCTGTGTACCGCCACCCCCCGTAGAGCATGAGTCATTACACACTCACACAAATACAGCATGCACCACGGAGTGCATCATTAACCTGATGCATTTTAACACTTTTATCGAGACCTTCCGTGAGAAAGGAGAAAAGAAGCAACTGAGATAAAACTCCAGTAGACTAATATTGATCCAGTGTTTGGGATCATTATAGTGAGCTTCAAACCTTCAAACCCTTTCCTCTGTGACCTCTGACCCCTCCAGTCCAGGGCCGATTACAGCTGAGAAGAAAAAATATTGTCAGGCATATATTATCACACAGCGAACTTGTTTCAAGGTTTTGAACAGTTTCCACAACGCGTCTGAATATAACTGACTACGACAGGCTTAAAGGATTTAAATGTTGCTCGTAAAGCAGTCCAGAAAGTTATGTTTTACACACCCCGGCTCAGTCCCACCTCACTTGTTTAACACGTTCTGTACAGACCAAGTCTCGCGGTGATGTCAGTAGTTTCCCAGGTGTCGCGTCGTATCGTGAATCACCGCTCAGTCAGCGACACTTGCAGTAAACAGCAGCTTTAGGAAAATGACATCAGCCACCGCGACACCACCTATCAACTATAGGTCCCCTCGACAAAATGATGTAAGAGTCCATTCAGGCTTTTACAGGCAACTGGTGACAATCTCCGCCATTTGGAAACCTTCAAATGATCTCTAGGAGGATAAACACACTGTAGGGACAATGAAAGCTATGAGTCCTCTGAAAAAGACCCTGAAGCATCCCCGTCTGTCTCTCTCTGCTTCTTATATGTTTAATGCAGACATGAAAATTTGATTTTGTTTGAGTGGTTGAGTTTAAAGTGGCATTACGTGCATGTTAGTCCCAGCTGATGGACAGTGATGTGAAGAGAGAGACTTATTTATAATCTTCAGCGGCTTTTAGTTCATTCATATAGATTCACTCATACACATGAACTCTTAGCTGCTGATGAACTCTCAAGGTAGAAACCTACATCCATATCTATATTATATATACTTACATATAAACATCCACATATCTTACTTTGGCAGCTCCTGGTTGGCTCAGCTGGTTGGGACTGGGTTCAGGATTTGAGTCCAGCCTCTGGCTCTTTGCTGCATCATCCCCTCTCTCCTTTTTACCTGACTTTACTGTGTCTCTTTCTATCGCTGCACAGCCGCCACCAAAAAAAAAAAGCTAAATGTGAATTTTCAGGGAGCTTTTTCCTCCATCCCTCCAGAGTGAAATGAAACTCTTAAAATCAATCCCTGACACTTGACTCTCACGGCGGTGCACTAAAAGGTCTACCTTGTGAGAGGAGCTGTAATCTCAGCGGGACTCACCCAGATTCATCTTGATCCTCTCACACAGCCTTACCGAGAGAGCAAAGCAGGTTGTCAAGTCTGCTAACTGAACTCTAACCTGCCACAGCTAAATAATACATGAAATCGGCTGCTGTTTATCGTGTGTATGCATAAAAAATAGTGTTGCCACTGTTTACGATGTGATATAGGATGTTAAACCTTTAATGTCTCTTGGTAAACAATGCTGGAAAACACTAATTTATGCAAAATAACAATAAAGCTGCCAGGTATTTCATTTGATTTGCTGTAACAGGGATTTTAAATCCATCTTTTTCCTGTTTGATGATCATAGGAAGAGTAAAACTGTTGTCCTCAGTATTTATTGTTTTGTTGCTTCATGCATCTTCTTATCTGTTGTTATTTTTTTTAATGAATCCTCCACTCGGTTGAAAAATATATAATTCATTGTCAGTTTGCACTACACTTCTGTGTGTGATTCACGGTTTAACTGCAGACTTTGATGTCTCTGCTGATAGTGTTGGCTGTGGAAACATCACATTTCCACACAGTCAGAGAAAATAAACGTTGTCGTCTTCATTGTGGCTCGGTGATGAAATCCTCTGTGCCGTACAGAGCCCGCCGTGCCGCCCTGCTGAGTGTCACTTCTGTGGCTTTTTGTCAGCCTTAGACAGGTCTTGGTTGGTGAAGTTTAAAGTCTGGCACTGTGTGGGTCTGCGTTCCATGAGGCAGCTAAAAAAAAAAAAAAAAAAAAAAAAAAAAGTGCAGCGAGTTGACTCACAAAATGAAAATGTACCTGAGCTCTGCTGGAAATGACTCATCGACTACTGAATCGATACCAAACATGTAGACCGGGGCGATCAGCTTAGCATAAAGACTGGGAGGAGAAAGGGTGGGGGGGTCAGATGACCTGAATCTGTCCACAGTTGTGACTGAATTATCTTCCACATCATCGGCTATTATATTTCGCAAATAAGGTGCTTCCCCAAAAAATATTTGAATTACCACGTACCAAATTAAGAGCTAAAATATACCCAGAACTCCAGAGCTTTATGTGGCCTCAAACAAACATATTACTTATTGATTAGCCTTTATATTTAGCCTGACAGACTGATAAAGAGATTAATGGACTCTTTAATGGACCAAAGACAAGCCAAGTGAGTCGGTTCTACAGCGAAATAAGATTTCACCCATATGACCTGATTAAAAAAAAAAAAGAAAGAAAACCCAATATGTGGCAGTCATTCAGTGTGCTTATTGTGTTAAATCAATGTACAGGAAACACTAAAGAACGCCCCCCCGTCTTCTACGTCCAATTTGAAGGCCCAGTCCTGAGTCCTGTCTCTGAGGGCAGGTCTGAGGCTTCATGCAGGGGGACGGGCGAGCCTACTGTTGTCTACCGAGAGAGAGAGAGAGAGAGAGGGAGGTCTGACCGGGTCTGATTGAGCACCTGGGCCGAGCAGGAAGCAGCTGGAAAGTCCTGATTACTGTGGACACACACACACACAGTCCTGAGACACGTTGAACTGAATTATAAAGTAGAACAGTTATTAAACACACACATGCACATCAAGGTTGTGTCTCTTCCTCTCACTGTCACACACGCACATGCACACAACACAGGCAGTCAGACACACACACACACATACATGTGAAGATACACGTGGCAGATGCTCTTTCTCTTTGAGAGGATGAAGGGGAAGGGGCGGGTCCTCGGTCTTTGGCTTACATATCTGGCTGCTAACAGAGGGGCTTTCCTGTGTGTGTGGAGCATTTTTAGCTCGGCAATATGTGTGTTATCCTGAGGTTGATGATGGTTGTGTTAAAGCGAGGTGGGCATGGAAACACGGTGTGCTGTGCCAGCGACACGAGCAGCCACTCCCCTCCTCTGCCGTCTGCGAGGATGACGGAGCCTGAGTCTGACCTCATGATGGCGAGGTATTTACAGACACCTCAACATGACTCAGTGCTTCACGTTTAACATCTTCCAGTCCTGCAACCAGGCTGATTTTGGTTTTCTTTTTTTTTTCTTTGTATTGGAAGACGTTCCAAAGCATGACCTGCACTATTTTTATTATATAAATTAATGGCAACAAACAATAATGGCAGAGGGTTAGATGTGTTTTGGTGTCTGAGCCGAGTTCTACATGTGAGGAAACACGGCACAGGTTGAAATCTGCAGCAGAAATCACTTCAGACTTGAGTGTCCTCTTCAGGAAAGGATAAGAGGGGTCAATAGGAAACATTTTGTATTTTTTCTTTTCTTTGTGTCATCATTGCTCTGTCTTTAAAATGTAAAGCCAACAAAAATATAAAAGACAGTGAAAAGTTAGTTATTGAAAAAAATATTCAATTTAGTGTCACATATGAAGAAATGCTGACATTAAAGCAGCAACTGAAAGTTTCAATCAGCTAACGAATTAATCATCAGTTCACTGTTGCAGCTCTAAACTACATTTTTTTTTATCTTAACTGTGATCTCAGCTGTTTCTGGAAGGTGTCAAGTAAATGTTAATATTGTTGTCGTGCTCATTGATCATCTTGAGAAGTTACCAAGGCAAAACAAAACATCTCTCAAATTATGAAGACTATTGATGTTATAACTGTCAGATTAATAATGACAACTTTAAATGTAGAGATTGACGCACAACATGAGCTTTTTGTGTACTTTGAAAGACAAGAAAATGTGCGACTGTCCCTTTAAGAGGACCACTGTGCAGCTGCTCAGCATGTTAAAGTCTGCTCACATCTAGTAACAGACAGAAAGCTTTAGTGATGTACACTCTTCTGTTTGGTGTGACACACACACACACAGTGGGGTAATTGTCTGTTAGAGGCTTGGCATAGGTCCCATCCTGCACAGCTGCACTGGGTCAATATGCACACACACACACACACACACGCAGCAGGCTGCATGGCCGTCATGTCACACTGCCTAATGTTTTGTTCACGTTGTCTTTAGGACTTTTCAATATGGGATCGTAAATAAAAGAGTTGCCTCTTTTCCATTCACGTCCTTTGCAGTGAGTGTTTGTTCAGCCGAGTCTTTAGTTAATGACTCATTGTGACCAATCGCTCACAGATTATTAATCAGTTCTAGAAAATGCCAGTTAAAGTTGATAGATTTTTTTTTTTTATTCACGGCCGAGGATCTGAAGATGGTCGTGTCAGCTGATGTCACTGAAATTTGCGAAGACGGTCGTGTTTCCAAATGGTGTTTCCTGCTGACTTATGAACTTTTGTCTTTTGCCACCATGAGGTTGGCACCCCTGGCTTTTCCCCTCCTGGTTTATCATCCCTCAGCTTTTTATTTAGCGCCATCATCAGGTCGGGGAATATACAAATGTGTCCAACACCTCGTCTCCAAGCTGTGCTTTGTGCTTCATGCTGCTTAGATAACCTGCTGAAGGTGGACATGGTTAATATTTTACCTGCTGATCAGCGTGTTAGCCTTCTCACCGTGTGCAGCCTCCCAATCACATCATTATGTGCTTGTCTATTGGTTTGTATCTGCAGACTGACATGCTATTTTTAGCCCTCTTCACCCTCACCCTTCCTCCATCTGTCTCTCCTGCATAGCGGCTGACCTTTGACCCAGATATCAGGTCATGTGGCCCAGCCAGGCCCGTGTTTTGGCGTGTCAGACACATGATTTCCCCTGCAGGGAAATCTTGTGTTGAAGAGGATCCGGTTCACTGGCGCTGAACCCCACCGCTCTCATGCTGTAACTGTTTATTTCCTCCTTTTTTTTCACTCATTGAAGAGAAAGACACTGCGTGAATGGCTGAGCTGATTCACAGGAGGAAGTTTGGTCTTGGTGTTTTATTTTCAGCCATGTTTATCGAGGTGACTGCTGTTCGTCTGCTTCCTTCTTAAGACCTTACTGGAAATTTATCTATTTATTTTTTTCCAGAACACCTCAGAAGGTTAGATTGACTACAGTGAGATGAGACAGAAAGGAAATGATGAATTCCATCCTCTGACTTATTGCTCTCACCCTCTCTGCAACATTTCCTTTTTAATCAACAGAAGAGCTTTGTGTTTTCTGTTTCTGTACAAAAGGGTGAACCAAGAAGGCCAATATTTGATATCACTGCATATTGTTATAGTGCAGTGACATTGATGTGAAGTGCTGTGATGCTCATATTCTCCAGGTGTAAATGAAGCTGTTTGATACAAGAGCAGAGAACATGAATCATGATCATTTTTTTCATTGGAAATAAAATGCAAATAAGTTAATATCACAATCACAATATTGTCCAACATCATCCAGCCCTAATTTTTCAAATATATCATAATATGTATATAAGAGCATCAGGTGGACCTTTCAGTTTGTTATTAGCTGAGGAACATCTGGAGGAGAAGTTCAGGTCTTGACCCTTGAAGTGTTATGATTACTTCAACCCTGATTTGACTCTGAAACAAAGCTGTCTGGGTCAAAGGCTCATGGAATTAATCCATCAATAATAGGAATAAACATAAAGTAAAATACCTCACTCCAAAAGGAAGTTTACCCTCTTCAGTTTTGAGAAAATAAATATCCCCAAAGTTTATATTTGTTTTATCAGTAATTGCAAACACCGGGGGTGGCGTTTTATGGCAGATTTCCAGCCTCGAAGTGGCAGAAAAGCTATCAGCAAGAAACATTAGTTCAGAGAAATAATGAAGAGGGCCTGTTACAGAACAGCTGCTTAATCAGAGAGATGGATGACAGGAAGGGAGGAATGCTATCGTCTAGACTTCTGCCTTCCTCTCCTGGTTGGCCTCTCCTCTGCGCAGACCTCCAGATGGAGGATTAACAGTTCACTTGATGCATTTCACAATGATGTGGACGCGTCTGTCTCTTTCCAGCACAACACGGCTCTCTCTAACTGAACACACACAGGTTGGTGCGGGACTTGTGGGTGTGTGTAGTTGTGTTTGCATCACGTGTTGGGAAGTGGGCCCTGCCTTTCGGTCTCGTCCTCCCCGTCGGTGCTGCCTCCTGTCGGCCGTGACGGTCACTGCGCTCAGGTCACAATGTGGCAGTCAAGCCCAGGTTTTGGCATATTTGTGGTCAAAATGGACCGACCACATCCTGTTTATCGTTTAGATTCAGATCCAGAATGTTGGCCAGACTTGCAGATGATTGTTGTGAGAGTCACAGCAGGTCAGGTTTACTGCTATAAATTGTACCGAGAAGTAACCATCAATAATACCCAGAAATCCTGAATCTAATGTCATTAAAGCACACACGTGTCATCTAACCTGATCACCTTAATTGAATCCAAACAAACAGGAGGAGACGGATGTAATGTGAACTGAGTTCAGGTTTCCCAGGACAGAGCGCTGCTTCGGTTTTCCTCTTCTTCTCTTTCTTCAAACTGCTTTTATTTCTACTTTAAACTCTTGCTGAGTGCAATTTGAATTAACCTACTGCGCCTTATTACAATTTCACAAAAAGACCGAGGAAAAGAACTGTCGCTTACATTAATGGGAATATTATCTGACTCATCATCACCAGTTCAGACGCTAAGAAGATCAGTTTAACTTTACCATTTACAGGAAACCGAGACTTCATCCTCCTCATCGGAGACCAAGCCAAGTCTAGAAAACCTGAGCACCTCAAATGGTTGTACTGAGAGAGTTAAATAAAAGAGTTTCACCCTAATACACACCGAAACTCTCCCAAACAGCACATTGGGCAAAACATATCAAATTTAATCTAGGAATGAGCACAGGCTGTACAAAGATTTTCCTCACTGCCTCCTGTGTTATCTGCAGCTCAGCTGATTGCTGTTCCCTGCAGCCAGCGCTCTTAAGAATAACTCACCAGTTGCAGGAGGCGGCCTCTGGAGTGCAGAACAGACACAATCTGTTTATCTGAGTGTATAGACCTTTCTATTATTGGAGCTTGCCTCCAGCCCGTCTGGTTATTTTGTCTGAATGAAGGGAACCACAGTTTGTTGGTTTTTTTTAGGAGCTGGCCGCCTCCTCCTGGGCGAGCGTTTAAGGCGAGCCGCTCTACCGCTGCATCTGCATCAGGCCAATCCACAGAGGTTCACTCGGGCTGTCCTCTTCAGCCCGTCGAATACTGACGCTCAGTCAACCCAATCAAATGTATACATGGATACACAAACTAGTCAAATTCAAATTGTGGGTATCATTGCAGATATTAAACACCCGATATAGCAGAATCTGTCTCTGCTTGATCATGTGTAACTGATTACTTGCTAAACAAACTGAATGGGAAGCTGCAGATTTAATTGTCTCTCTGTATTTGTTATTCTGGTTGACTGACAGACAATCTGTTGGCTGCTGTTAAAATAATCAATCTGTTCTTTAAGTAAAATTAAGGATTTCTGGTTGTTAAAAAATAAAAAGTAAATAACATAAAAGATTAACACAAGGCTAGCTAAAGTGGCAGCAGAGTGAAGTTTTGAGATATTTCAAATGTAGTTACATCCTCGTCTGAGTAACTTTGGATTTTGCACACAGTTGTTTAAGATAGCAATCGGTGATAAAATCAATAATCAAATATAATCCAGCACCTGTTGACTGTTGTCCTGTGACCACACACACATGTTGCGAAGAGCCTGATCTACATCTGACGATTCAAAACATCAACAAGCGAAAACTTAACCCCATTTTTCCAACTCCATGACTCGCCCAACCTCTCACATCGATCCAGGCGTGTATCGATCCAACCCTCCAACCCTCAACACACTTTTTTCAATTCAGAGCTCTGCTCGTCCGTCTGGGGCAGTGACAAAGTCCTTTGCAGACATCTCTTCGGAGAGGTTATAAAGGTGCGTGTGTGTTTGGAGAATCTTTGTGTGCTCAAGGTGTGTCGAAGATGGAGGTGGGTGTGCGTCATCTGGTCTGCAGCATGCGAGGGTGTTTTGGTGGGTAACGGCGCCACCTGAAATAGATTTTTATTTCGTACAGAGGTGTGCACCTGTCGCCTGTGAACAAACAGTCCTGACTTTCCTCCTCAACAGGCATCTTCAACATTTATCAAAGAGCGCACACACTCATTTTTGTTGACTTGTATTCATTCATTTAAACTTACGCCCAGTCACACATGTTGATGGTGAAAAGACAATTATACTACCTGCATCATCACTCACCCCCCCAACACACACACACACACACACACTCTAAGTTCATTCACAGCAGTCCAGTTGATCCATTCTTCACCCTGAGCTTGCATTAAGCAGCGGTGCCCCACAGACACGCTCGGTGACTGCACCACAGTGGAAAATGGATTTGCTCTCTGAGGCTGATAAACAGCTGATTATTTCTCCCCGTGGCTGTAGTTTGTCCTTTCTAATGTCTTCTCTGTGAAATGAAGAGAGGGAAATCGTGTGCAGCACGAGTCAGAGGTTGATTGTTGCGGAGTGACGAAGATTATCTTCTGCACGGCAGCGGTGCATCTGGATTGTGGGGAGTCCGACTGGTTAGGTGTACATCAGGTTGGTAGTTTGTTGGGCTTCTGGCTGATTTTCTGGATTGGAGAATTCAGGATGAGAGAACGTGCAGTTCCCCAGGAGACATTACACTTGGGGAACGTTTTCTCTGAGTTTCATTTGCTATAAATTTTGGTTTATCTCACGGCTCCAACATTCCTCTGAGCTCAGAAAAACTGAGCCACTTAAGAAGTAGAAGTAGAAACTGTTGCTGCAGTTTCCTTTCAGTTCCTTACTTATTATTCATATTGTGAAGCACCTAGTTACAGGTTTGCTATTATACTGACTCATCTTAAACATGAAAATACAGCAGATCCACGAAGATGCAGGAACTGTGTGTTTTCAGTTCTGTGATGAGCCACAGTACGAGGATTGTTCGTTATGTACACACTTGGAGAACAGATGCCGTGGCCACATCTTGAGGAAATTACCATAAATGTAAAAGGGAAAATGGTGCTTGCTATATTTTAGCCCTTGTTCCAGTAAATTTACAGTAGATGATTTAAGGGGTGCATATTTTTCCACTCAGCTTCATATTGGAGAGTTTGTCCGGACATTGACTTGTTCAGGTGCTGCTCAGACCACATTTCTAGGAGGTCTGTGCCACATGTGGCCATGTTGAAGGACCACTTCCTCTGCTGGCGTCCTCTGACACAGTCTGGTTGGTCCCGACACAGTTTCATTATGAGCCATCCATCTTTGATCTGTAGCACTCATCTATCAGCCAATCACAGCTAACATCAGGTGAGGGCGGGGGTCACACTGACGCTTACAGGCAATTTAAAGCCACCGGTTATCCTGAACATACGGGTTTTTGAACTGAGAGAATTAGGTGGAGGAACCCAAAGCCACACAGAAAAGTCTCGGGCCTTCTTTCTGTCAAGCCACTGTGTTAACCACTGCTCCGCTGTGCCACTACATCACGAAGCAAAAATATTATACTACTTCAAGTGCATAAATCCCGGGCTCTCTGTGGTGCATTGATGTGTTCAACCCCCTTCGTGCCCTTTTCTCTCGCTCTCACTTCGTCAGACACATTGCTGGAAAGAAAATCTTGTCGTATCGCTGCATAGAAGCAATGATACGTTCATTTAGTGATGCTTTCTTGCACAAGTGGTTTTATCTGGGCTGTTTTAGACTTTTTTGTACAAACAAACAAACTTAAGCTAACAAACACACTGAAAACCTGTCTGTGAATGACTGAAAACTCATCAGGAAGTGAGATCAGATCAAGGATGCAGGTGTGAACTGAGACGGCCACCTTTGATTCTGCAGCTCATTGTTAACAGAAGTCAGTGAGTGGACAGCTTCTATTTTCTGTGGTAGAAATATTAGAAGTTGAGAAACCCTTCGCTCTGCAGCCAAGCTGTAGATGTTTCACTGAGTTACACAAATCGTCTCTTTACTGCAGTGACAGACTTCAACAATGGCTTGGAGGCCAGTTCAGACTCTGACGATGAGGACAAGCTACACATTGTGGAGGAGGACAGCCTGCAGGATCCCGACGCCACTGAAGCCGAAGGGACCACGCCGCAGGAAGGCCATGACGCTGCCGCCGCCGCCGCAACAGTATTACCCCAAAATGGCTCCTGGAATGGAGGTGAGACGCTACAACGGAAGCACACAATTGTATGTTTATTGGT
This sequence comes from Remorina albescens, assembly GCA_034769265.1. NCBI lineage: Eukaryota > Metazoa > Chordata > Actinopteri > Carangiformes > Echeneidae > Remorina > Remorina albescens. The sequence goes on along the minus strand of CM068478.1, from coordinate 3,139,678 downwards.
GTCAGAGTGGAGGTTTGAGGAGCATGTACAGGTCAGCCTGGTCCTTTAAGACTAATACCTGCTGACCAGGACATTTGCTGGTTGCATTTTTGCTTTCTCTCATCAGTACCTTCTTTCAGGTCCACACAGTAACACACACATACACTTTCCCAGTGCAACCACACAAGCTGTCTCCTAACAGCTCTGCTGCAAACAGGTAGACGAGTTCAACTTTAACCAAGCTGCACTTTGCTCATCATAGTTGAGGGCAGAGCAGGAGGTGAGAGTGGTGTTGTCTTTAAAAAGTCTGGACGGGGGTCAATAATCAGACACCGACAGCCAGTAATTTGAACTAAAATGTCCGTATGTTAGGCATTATTTTTCACTGTCATAAATCTTGCAAGCTACATTACAAATGGAATGAGTCAGCTGTGTGCATGTGTGTGTGTGTGTGTGTGCGCTCATCTTTGTATGGTCATAGGTTGGCTGTTCGGTTTCAGGAGATACATTAGAACAGGTGGTGAGGCTAATTATCCACACAACTGTTATCGAGTGGAACCAGATCAGGGCAGAAGCAGAGTTTGTGTTCACTGCGTTGGCGAAGCAGACATAAAGGATGCTGTTTTTTTTTTAATCTCACGTGAAGGGAAGATACCGCAAGGACAAAAAAGCACACCGACTAAACATCCCGCTGCCAGAAAAGCTGGAGTCAGCTGATCAGAGCTCGGTGTTTGTCTGTGTAATCTCCAGCTCTCACATCCAACAGACCTGGATAAACCACATAAAGTCCCTGAAAGACCACCACTCTTTTTCCTGATACAGCTCTCCGCTCCGGGTCAGTTTGTGCCGTGCTCCTGAAAATCCCCGTCAGTAGCAGTTACGTGAGGTTTTGGCTCAGTCGGACAGATTTTACTTCCTATTTAAGTTATTTCCCCGGCGTTCCATCTTTATTATATTGACAGTGAGAGATGGAGAAGCTGCGGAGAGAGACAATGATGGAATGACAGGCTGAACTAAAGCTGGAAACACAATGGATGCATCTGCTGTGTGAATGTGAAGAGAGAACATGTGAGTCGCAGCTGCTTTACGTGATCTAGAGATTCTTCTCCTACATTTCTCCCAGAGAGAAAACACCTCATTTTAACTTCATATCAGCAATATTACACTATACAGACACTTTCCACTTCACCACTTGCTGTACAAAGGCCAGACACCACCAAACCTCAGTTACTCCCCAAGAGGATGGCTAACTAGTTAGCTGACCTTCGGTGGCGCCTCAGGAGACCTCAGGAGACGGCGCCGTCTCCAAAAACAGACGATCTAAATAACTTCAAAAAGCACAAACTAAAAAGGACTGAGCTTCGGAGATGAACACAAATGGCAGCGTTGGATGCTGCTGGACCGACTGTGTGAAAGTTATTTGCTGCCTCTTCTCCCCAGCATCTGTCGTATGACATGAGAGCGATGCAAGAGGCAACACGTCGCCAGCTCTGCTGCTCAGCATCCAGCTCCGGACAGACACAGGGAACTGAAATGATGTGAAGTTGAGGAATGAAAGAGACAACTCGGGAAGTGAGACTTCATTCCAGTCGGAGTTTTAAAGCAAAGAAGTAAAGTTTGTAGAATAGAAAGAAAAGACAGTCGTTATGTTTTAGCTGATGGCTGATTGTTGAAACGTTCCTAATAATGCATCGTACGTGCTCTCATATAGGTCAACCTGACAGAGGTTTCTCTGAATTTCAGCGTTTGCAAGTCGCTTTTTTCTTGTTTTGTCTTCTGATGAACTGTGGAAACAATCTGACATCAAACTAAAGGTCCATTAACGTCGTCTCACAGTAAAGGAAAACACCCTTAAGAGGTCCACTGCAGGTATCTGGTCTGACATGACAATCTGACGTCCTTGAAAACTGAGACTGACACATTTTCCAAGGTTTTATTATTAAACGTAGACGAGTGTGGTCTGCAGTCACAGTTTTTACGAGTTCATTCTTTCCATTTGGTGAGTCAGTCGGTGTGTCTCGAACCTGCTTTCTCTCTCTCTCTCTCTCTCTCTCTCTCTTCTTTGATTAGATTAGTTCCCTCACTCAGCCTCGGTGAACGCCCACTAGGCTGCAGAGCAAGACGTTCTGCTGGCCTCTCACGTCACCACATCCACAGGCTGAAGTACACACACACACACACACACACTGAGTCGTCCACCTCTCTCTGATAAAACACAGGGATGAGCTGCTGAAGTCTGAGTTCATCTCTACCTTTGTTTACAATGAGCACATCTCTACTGCCATTGTTGCTTGTTGCATTTGTTGTTAGTGACGTGGGATAAACATTAAGTTTATTATTTTGCTTTGTGAATACAACATCAGGGAGGAGGCAGGAAGTAACTATGCTGCCGTTCGGACATTCACTTGGACTTTTGGATGAAATAATTAGGTTTTGGTGGACAAAGGTCAAAGGTCAATGCCATAGTGACCTCATAAAACAGTGTTTTGGCCTTGTGAGAGGAAAATCTCAGTGACACCTTGATGGAGCTTTGGTACAAGCATGAATTCAGATTTAAGGATGAGCCATGAGCTCATAAAACACTTTTAGACAGAATTTCAGACAAATTATTAATATTTTATATTGTGTAACGTGAAGCTAGTCTGAGTGGGGAAGAAGGCAAGGAAGTAGTTTTATTTTGATTTTTGATTTTTGATTTTGAAAAATCCAATGAATACAAAAGCTTCCGAGTTGAGCATCTACCATCAGTCATTCTCAGAAATACTTTTTTAACAGTGTCAAACTTTTTGGACTCCAGAAATATTAACTTCCACATAAGAAAAGAAAACAGGTGTGTAGACTGAACAGAGATATTAGTAATGAGCTCCTTCATTACCACCGCTGGGATTGTGCAGGACCTGAGTCAGCTCTGGTTCCTCAGTGCAGAAGTCTTTTTTATTTATGCTGCACATCCATTTGTAGATCATCACACAGCAGGTTTGGTCACATCCTCATCATTAGGCACAGTTGGACATCAGCGAAAGAGACAGGAGTTGTTGTTTTTTGAATTGGTTTTCACTTGCAGCCCGTGAAAAGCTCTTTCAAACTCTTCCATTTAAACCTCCACATACGCCCTGATAAGCAAGTTTTTGCAGGATTAGCTACTTACCTATCCGAAAAAAACACGAGACATCTCAGCATACAAACCAAGCTGCAGAAGAGAATTTAATAAGCTGAGGCAGAGCCGGGACTGCGTTCAGCAGCTGAGGTTGATTGGCTTGTGTTTACGCAATGCCCTTTTTAATCCTCGATTCCCCGCAAACAGCTCAACCCATGCAAGCATCTGCCTTCATCTCCACAGCAGCTCGTTACAGCCAAGCAGGAAATACTAAAACCATGGAGACGGCGAGAATGTGACACTCAGAGATATTGCTCTCAAGACTTGTCTCATTGTTGCTGAATAAAGCCTTACATGGTGTGAGTAGCGCTCTTGAGTGCCGCTCGCTGTCTTTCACTTTGTTTTCCTCCCTCTCTCTGCTCTTTCCACACTGATCCCTTTTTTATTTCTGTATTCTTCCAACTCACTTTTTTTTTCCCTTTCTGCGATTGTTTCCCTCCGTTTCCCTCTTCTCTTCTCCTGCCAACTATCTGACGTCAGATAGTGTGTGACAGCTTCTATTTTTGAAGTGATCGGTGGTGCTCTGCTCACTTTGGGTATCATTAGCTGAGCTTGTTGTTGTTGTTCAGTAAACCTCAAACATGAGTGTTGCTTAATTGACTTTATTTTGACGAACTAACTTCTCTAACTTCTGCAGGCCTCATCCCGCCTTCTCCTCCCGCTTCTGCAGGTCATACAGGAAGTACACAGGTCAGCTGTAACGTGAGCGCTGACAGATGACCAGAATGACGCTGGTTATCAGTGGGGGGGGGGTACGGGGTACATCAGGCAGCAAGTAAACATTTAGTCCTGAAGTTGATGTGTTGAAGCAGGAAAAATGGTCAAGTTTGAGGATGTGAGTGACTTTGACAAGGATCAAGCTGTGATGTGTAGACGAGTCAGAGCATCTCCAACACCTTTTAAAACAGACCTTTGCTTTAATCAGCAAGTTTCAGATTTATTTACTTGTCTTATTATGTGTTAGACAGGTGTCTTTGGTCTTGTGTTGTAGATTTGATATTTAGTTGTGTAGTAAATAGGCCGTTAAGCAGAGAAAAAAATTCTGAATGCTGCATTTTTTTGGACCTTTGACCTTTTGCCTTCAGGTGCGTTTCATGGGATTAAGGTGGAATAATAAATGTGTGTGCTTTCTTCATCCCAATTTAGTTCCTCTTAAGTACATAAGAGCAGTTAACACAATTAAAAAGTCAATATAGTGACTAACAGTAAACATTTATACAGATAAAGACACTCCTGAACTCCTGAACGTACCTAACACAATATATCTGAGTTGAGTCATGTGTCGGGATATCACCTGTGCTTCACAGAAAGCAGCTGCTTCACTGCTTTAGAAAAACATTAAACCAGGAAGGAGAAACATTTCTGGTGTCTAGGGATGAACTCTGACCAAGTTTAGGGTCGGGGAGGGGGGGGGGTTGTGAAATGCGGAGAAGCTGTGGAGACACTGTGGGAACCCTTCAGAGACTCAGCGTGATATTTTTGGATTGTCTAACTTCTCGCTCCTATCTTCTCTCCCCGTCTGAGGAGCGAGGAGAACACAGCTGCTGCTGAATTGTTCCTCTGGTGAGAGCGATTAAAGTCTGCTACTCCCCCTGCAGTCTGGGCCGCACTGCAGCTCCCATCCATCCTGCCTTATAAATCCACCACGGACTCACAGTGACAGGTTCTGGCAAGGTAGAAGGAGTGCAGAGTGTGTGTTTGTTTGTGTGTGTGTGTGTGGGAATAAGTCCGGCAGTGTATTTGTCAGTGCAAACGTGTCCTGTTAACTATGTAAGTGTGCGTACCACATGATTTCCTGTTTTCATTCCAGTCTAGTATCCCACGTGTGTGTGTGTGTGTGTGTGTGTTTGTGTGTTGCAGGGCCCTGGTTGTTATTACCCTGCAAATTTTTGTGAGTTATTAAGTGCATTTCTAGAGTTTGGTGGGAAAGTATTCAGAGAGGTGTATCGGAGCAGAGGGAGGAAAATAAAGCAAGTAACCGAGGCAGGGGAGGGAAAGGGAAGGGGTGGGGGCAGAAACAAAGGGAGGCAGGAGATGAAGGTGGAGAGGCAGATGGAGGTAACAGGAGATATGTGTGGCAAAGAGTCAGAGTGACTTAGAGAAACAGGGATGGCGGGAAGAGAGGAGGAGATTCGCTTCGTCTTCGTCTTTTCTCTGTCGTGTTTCCTGGTTGAGTTTCAGCTCCTCTTCCTCTCCACCATAAAGAGAGAAAATCTTTCATCAAAATACATCAGTAACAGAATCATATTCTTCCAGATGGACGCACTTTGCCTCACATCGCTGTGATAAACCGGCAGCAAACGTCATGAAAGAGGAAAGACTTCAGCTCCAGCTACCTGTTGTGTAGCAGGACGGTTCCTGTTGTACTGAGATGTCATTCACACCTGTATCACCTGCACTGCTGTTCAAAATAACAAATCACAGCGCGGATTATAGGTGACGCCAAGCTGTCCTCTTGACGAGCTGTAAACATTACTGTTTAAGAAGAAACACACCAGTCTGCCGGTTTCAGGTTTAGTCACAGATCTTCCAGACTTGAGGAAGTCTCAGTGAATCTGGACTTTCACGTGTCCCAAAAACTGAGGACAGAAGGAGAGCGAGACAAAAGAACGACAAGGGAGGAGGTGAAGACAAAATAGAAAGGAAGAGCAAGACGAAGACGTTAAAGTGGGACGAGGAAAGAGATGGAGAAAAAAGTCTGAGAACCTGAGGAGAGGAAAGATGTTTGGAAAGCTTTGGGATGAGATCATGGGAAGCTAAAATCTGTGTGTTTAAAATGAGGCTTATCGTGGTTCGGCCTGTGCTGCCTCCTCACACACACACACAGAGACACAAACACACTCCTCCCCTCTTTTTATGACTCGCTCTGTGATTACAGATCCTGCAGTCTCTCTCTCACACACACACACACACACACACTCATGGCTGCACCTGTCCCTGACAAGGCTCAGCAGGAAGAGGCGTGGCCTTTGGCTCTTGCCCGTGTTTCAAATGCTTGGTCTCCATAGAAACGCTGATCACAGTTTTACCTCGCGGCTTGTTGTTATCAGTGGGTTGTTTTCTTTGTTAGCTTTTTTGTTTTTGTTTTTGTTTTTGTTTTTTTCACACTAAAAAGTGAAGGAACTTTCTCCAGAGACGAATTTGGGACACAAAAGCTGCGAGAAAAACAAATCTCGGTCTGAAAAAACGAAATTGTAGAAATGTCACTGATGCTGACTTTGACTCTACTCAAAGTTCTCTCAGGCTGATCTTCAGGCTTCATCTTAACATTATAATGTAGACAAGTGGGAGGCAGTGGGGCTAATGGAGACATTTTCCAGATGCATCAGGGGAAAAGTAGGCTACTGTGCTATAAGGGCTCCAAACCAGGGACGAGACCTCTGTTCCTCTGGGACTTTGATATAAACCACTGCCTTGTGTTGGAAATCCTTCAGGTCTATTGAACTTGGTGCTGCCCCCCCCACACCACCACCACCACCACCACCACCACCACCACACACACACACACACACACACCAACCTGTTGTGGAGAAGTCTGGAGCTGAAAGCCTCCTCTTCATTCTGCTCTGTGAAGATCAGACACCATATTAATTTTATAGTCACACACACTGACGTCCTATTTAAATTTTTGAAGTGTGACATGTTCAGCCTGTTCTGGGTAACTCTGTCCTCTCTGAATTGCAACAGGTGTCTTCCTTGAGGTTCATTTGAGCAGCGGGGGTGAATTTAGCTTCAGTGAGACGAAGTGTTGCACCGACATTACGTTCCTGGGCCACTTTCTTATGAAAGGTCACGTTCACATCACGGTCTCTGGTTTATTTTTTGGTACAGCTCAGTTTGGTCACAGTGAAAGCACATCCTGTCTCTTTCTCATCAAAGCAGCTGTTCCAACTGAACTGAAATATCAACGGATCTTTACCAGGACAGCTGAGCTGCTGCTGTAGTATCAGATGAGCTGGATCTAAGTGTTTGTAATTGAGCAGAGCCTCAGCAGAGCTCAGAGCTGGTTTATCCTTTGAAGAGTCAGTGAGGAAGGTTTTTTTTTTTTTGGTAAACGTCTCACAGGTTGCGGCTTCAAGCACCACATGGCAATTTTGGTGTTTTTCTTTTCCCCTTCAGGTTGCTGAGAACATCTGCACTTGAACATGTCAGTGGGAAGCTCTATTTAAGCGAGGTGGTTTCTTCTTTAAAAAAGTTGGTCTTACAATCCAACGCTTTGGGTCGATGTTTCTTCCTACTTTTCTTTTACACAATGATTTAAAAATGAGCTTTGAACTTTCAGAACATTTGGGAGAGGAGACTTCAAATCTACAAAACCTTTGTGGATATTCCGAGAATCATTTCTCTCAGTGTTTTACGTTGTGTTTTGATTTTAGAAATGGCGTTTTCAGATCTTTTTTTTTTTTTTTTGGAGTTGGATGTATTCGTCAGAGGGATTTTGAGCTTCGCACAGGCTCATTCAAAAGCCCTGTGCTGCCCTCGAGTGGTGACGCTGCAAAACAGGCTCAGATGACACATCTCTTTGTCCAAGAGGAAGGCTGGTGCAGCGTGTAAGGAGATATCCATTACATATTTTATTTGTTGTGTCAAAATCTGATGGAGGTCTTTACAATTCAAGGTAAGTATCAGCAGGAGAGACAAACCTGTGCTGATTCTACTCATCGTCCTGCTGCTCCGTGTTTACCTCCACTCTTCAGCTGCCAAAACGAGCCTGAACTTTGTGCTTGTGTGTGTTTTCAGTGAAGGAGGAGTGTGTGTCAGAGGAGGAAGATGAGGCGGTGAAGGGCGCTCTAGTGGAGGAGATTTTCCAACAGGGAGACACAGCCATCATCTATCCTGAAGCCCCCGAGGATGAACAGAGTCCGGCGGAAACAGGAGGCGCTGACGAGAACGGTAACACCGACACACAACTGCACGTGCACTCTAGATAAGCTTTTAATTTGAAAACCATTCTGTGGCGGCTTGATTCATTTCAGATGTGCTTTGTTGCATCATTGTTATGACAAAAAAACAATATGCTGTTTACATTTATTTATCATTTGTTTCATCAGAGTTTCAAACAAATCCCATCTGCCCTTTCCCTGGAAACAAAGTGGAGAGAAATAAACAACGCAGGAAGATATAAATCACCATCAACTGAATATCGTAGCGCCTAATTCACTAAATACAAATTACCCAAATTGTTTTCATCCAAATTTATCAATATAGTGTCTCGTTCAACGTTTGAGCATGAAATACTGGAAACAAAAACAGAGCCTGGGACCATACATTAGAAAATACAACAGGGAGCATAATGAATAAAGCAGCTGTGATGAAATGGCTCCAGGAAGGTTTAAGGTTTGCACAGAGGCTGCATGCAGCTGAAGGTCGGAGGACGTTAACCTTTATGTGTACCTGTTCCAGGGACACCAGATTCCTTCTCCCAGTTGCACACTTGCCCCTACTGCTCCCGGGGCTACAAACGCAACGCCTTGCTCAAGGAGCACATCAAGTATCGCCACGAGACAAGCGAGGACAACTACAGCTGCTCACACTGCAGCTACACCTTCACCTACCGCTCACAGCTGAAGAGGCACATGAGCCACCATCGGGGCAACAGGGAGCAGGTAACGTTCGATCCCGAGGCAACACGTGTTCGGTCAGTGAAACCACAACTAAGGGCTGTTCGTTAGAAAAACTCCCAAGTGACAGAGATTAGACTCCCAAAAGGCCTGAGTAATACATTGGAAGTCTTGTACAGTGCCCTTTTTTTAAGTATTAAATCTTTTTATAAAAGGTTCTCCATTTTCTTTGTTGTACCTTTTGGGTCTGTTTTACTCTACACGTTTAGTCAGTCTGGGGATAAAAGCAAAAAGCATCTGCTTAGATGATCAGCTTGCTTGGATTCCACATTAATTCATGTCAATGGTTCGTGTTCACAATAGAAAAACAGAAGCTCCAAACTTATTTGAAGTATGGAGCTTCACATCAGCTCATCTGGACACGTCTCTTGCCGCAGTTACTCATCGCCGTTCATTGTCACGATCTTTTGTCTGTCTCAGCTTCATGTTTCCCCATCGACGGTGGGAACAGGGGGAACGGGCGGGACGCGCAAGTTCAAGTGCACCGAATGTTCCAAGGCATTCAAGTACAAGCACCACCTGAAGGAGCACCTCCGCATCCACAGCGGTGAGCCATCAGCACACACACACACACACACACACACACATAAAAATAAAAAGTAAAAATCCCCGACCGAGAGAGATCAGATCTGTTTATACCTCCAGGCCACTCACATCTATGAGCTGGCGTCACTGTATTTGCAGTTTCTATCATTGTTTGCGTCACATCCACACAGTCGGCTTTCAGTTTGTGAAGTTTGAAGTGCTGTGTTTCAGGTATTCTACTTCAATTGAAATCATTTGCGCGCCAGGAAACGTTAACAATGTTGGGATCACATATCATGTGCTAATGGCATTCAAACAATGTAGGCATGTGCTTGAACAATAGAGGCACATGAGGAGCTGAGGCCGGACTAAGGGGCCCCTCTGGCCCCCTGCAGTGTATTCAACCAGAGCAGTTTAATAAGACAACAGCACAATTAAAATCATTTCTTGTAACTGTATCGTGTAGGTTTCTCCATCTACCTCAGCCTTGAGTAGACCAGCAGCAGGTCTGAGTCTATTCTATCCGATGAGCACAGATGAAGACAGATTTTTTCATCTCGGTCAGCAAAAAGATAATTGGATCAATTTTTAACACTGAACTGACTCATGATGCATCAGGAGAAAATTTACTGAACTCAAGACCCGACTTTGTCTCAGGGACACACAGTCACAACACTAATCTTCTGATCCTGGTCTGGATTCACTGCTAACAGAAGTTTAGAAGGATTTAATCCACAAAACCATCTTAATAAAACGACTGTTATTATCAGACTGATATGATCTTGTACTGGGTCAATCAGATTAACTGTGCAGCTGCAAAATCCGACACAGAATTAAACTCTATCTAACGTTGTATTGTTACGTTTTGGCATGAACAAGCTGTTACGTCCATTCCCACTTGTGGGAATTGTACACCATCTCATAAAATCGGTGCTGCCTGTAATAGGCCAACGTGTGTTTGTATCCTCGGCCGAAGGAAAGGTAACAGGAGGTTTTTCCCAAAAGCGCTGGAATCCTTGAAAAAGTTCATTATGCAACTTCAGCTCGGTGTTTCCCACGAACTGCCACGTAGCTCGAGGCCCCAAACAGCTGGATACTTTGGCTGTGATGCACAGCTAATCAAATCCCGGCCGTGACGGGAGAAAAAACAAATGGGAAAGCAAAGAAGAAATGAAAAACGATGTGTGGAACTCAACTCACACATTATAAGGAAACGGGTATCAGGATTAGTGTCTAATCCATCTCCTACAAATGTGAACTTACTCCTAAACTGTAACAGCAGGCAGATTCTGCCTCTCTTAATGTGGCAGGAGTGAAACTGTCATTATAAAAGTGTCTTTTCAGAATAATGGAGGCAGTTGGTGAACAAATAATGTCATGTTTTTCCACAAATGAAGAGGAAGAAGCTGGCTGTAGCTGCTCTAAATGGTGATAAAGCACGTGTTTCTGCTCTCAGTGTTGTTTACAATCTTTGGCGCCGCAGCTCCGATCTGGACTACAGGTAAACTCAAAGGAAACTGTGTCAGACGCCTTAAAGACTCCCAGTATGGTTTTTGTCTAGGACACCCTGGATTGGGAGCAGACGGCTGATCCAGATCTGGAAGACAGAGATAAAAAGTACAGCCGTCAGTCACCTTCTGTCGTTACACCGTTACAACTAACCACCCGGTCCTGAACCTGGACTGGGTGGTTAGGTCAGTTTGTACTCGCGGCCGCCATGTTTCCTCTGTCTCTACTATTTTACCTTTTTCGTTTTTTTATTCTGTTGTGTAGTAAATGAAGGTGACGTGTTACTGTTCATGAGTAAATTAGTTATGATTTTTGTCATTGAAAAACTTAAACGACCTGACATTAAAACCAAACACCAAGATACAGCCAACAAAAAATGTCTTCCAACCACAGAACAAGATGCTTTCAAAATGCTGCTAATCTTCCTTCAACAGTTTTGTCATTTCTTCTCTTTGCTCCTGTTTTAGGTGAGAAGCCTTATGAGTGCTCAAACTGCAAGAAGCGATTCTCCCACTCAGGCTCCTACAGCTCTCACATCAGTAGTAAGAAGTGTGTGGGTGCAGCTCCCCCCAACGGGGTCGCTCGGACGTCGGTCAAGCCCCCCCCACCCACCACCCAGACCACGCCTGTTGTGATCGCCCCGGCACGGGTGATTCTTAAAGAGAAGACTGAAAGTAAACCGCTCCAGGAGCAGCTCCCTGTTACCCAGATCAAATCTGAACCTGTGGAATACGAGTGCAAACCTGTGACGGCGGCGCCGGCAACTTCGGCTGTTACCAACGGAGGGACCGCTCAGCCAGCCGTGGTCCCAGCTGCAACCCTGCCGCAGGGTGTGGCTATGGTGGTGCCCACAGTGGGCCTAATGTCGCCCATCAGCATCAATCTGAACGACTTGCAGAACGTGCTGAAGGTCGCGATGGACGGGAACGTGCTCAGGCAGGTGCTAGGTACAGCTAACGGGGTGGTGACGCAAGGCAAGCAGGGAATCGTAGTCCAGCAGCCGCAGCAGCAGATCATCAGTCTGCCGGCGTTTGTGGATCACGACGGCACCACGAAGATCATCATCAACTACAGCATCAGCCCTGCTGCCGCCACCGCTGCCACCACCCAGCCTGCGTCGCTCGTTGTCAAAAACAACCCCCCCGCCCCTCCCACGCTGACTAGCACTGCTGCAGCCCCTACCCCCTCTAAAACAGATAAATCCCCAAACCCAGAGGTGGCCGACCTCACCATCGTCAAGGCAGAGCCAGAAGCAGTGCCCGTCACAGACGTGGACATTGAGGCCGCTGCAAAGGCAGAAAAGGAAACTGTTAAAACTTTAAACACAGCTCAAATGCCAAAAGCCAACAGCACCAGTACATGTTTACTATGTGATGACTGTCCGGACAACCTGGAGGCGTTGCACCTCCTCCAGCACCGTAAAGCAGCCAATGGGGAGGCCGTGGACTCCGCTGCCCTGGACCCCTCGTTCGCCGCTTTGCTAAGTGAGGCCGGAGTGACGCTGGAGGAACCGCCTGTGGACGACCTCCTCTCACTCCTCAAGACTTACTTCGCCTCAAACGCCAACCCCAGTAAGGAAGAGCTGACAAAGATCTCAGAGTCTGTTAGTATTCCCGTGGACGTGGTCAGAAAGTGGTTTGCCAAGATGAACTCTGGGAAAAATGTGTGCAAAAACCACGGCGAGACGACGTTGGTGTCCAAAAAGGTCGAAAGTACAAATTCCAGCTCAGAGGACACATCGAAGCAGAATGGAGAGGAAGAGGAAGACGTCACCCAGGAAACATCCAACAAAGACTCTTCAGAATCTGGAAGCACTTCACCGTCTGGATGTACGTCACTAGGCGTCAACACCGGAGACCTCGTCATTGTCAAAAGTGAGCCGGAGGACCCAGAGGACCCCGAGGCCCCAGACTCCCAAGCAGAGCCCCTGGACCTGTCCCTTCCCAAACACATCGCAGCAGCATTGGAAACCAAAATGAGCACGCCTCCCGCCAAGCAGCAGGAGCAGCCTCTGAACCTGACCTGCCTGAGGAAGGAGCAGATCGAGGGCGGAACCATCTACGTCACCGCGCCTCAGACCGGAAGATCCGTCAACATCGTCACTGCCGCGCAGCTGCCCACGTTGGTGGCCATTGCCAGTCAGGGAACGGTGGGCTGTCTCAGCGCCATCAACACCACGACAAAGAGAACCATCCTCATCCCCCAGCTCACCTACACCTACGCCACTGCAGCAGGAAATCCCTCTGGAGCAAAGACTGTCGTACTCAACGGCCATAAGGTTTGTGGCGTAGCTCATTTTCCTCTGTGGCTCTTAGAGCTAAAAAAAAACAAAAAACAAAACCTTTGCTTTAACTACAGAACAATCTAAACTGTTCAATTGAAATGTGAGCTCACAGCAGCTCTCACTGCTCATGATTGTGTATAACAAAACAACATCAAACAAGATCAAGTTGCATCCACTAATTTCTTAAAGGCAAGTAAACCACAACATGACTTTGCTGCTGTGTGATTTTGAGGTACAGTAGGTAAGACAGACAAAAACACAACGTCCCATCAGCAGATGAGGGTTGGATGTGGTCATGCAGGAAAACTTTTTTTTTTTCCATCGCTGTCTCCCGAGCAGCAGCAGCTGACAGCATCAATTTTAGTGACAACTTGATTTCTACGTTGACGGCGTTTGACAGGTGGCCTGAAATGATTTATTTCCATGTTACAGCAGGAGAAACGTTTGGACAGCAGCTCAGATGGCGTGTCCACCACGGAGGAGCAGAACGACTTGGATCCAGCCGGGCTGCTGAAGAAGCGACGGCTGGAAAATGGCGTCTATCCCTGTGACCTCTGCTCCAAGGTCTTCCAGAAGGGCAGCTCGCTGCTCAGGCACAAATACGAACACACAGGTGCGCCTCAAAGTGAACAGCTCACTAAAACGCACACCCAAAGTCTTAAAATGCTGAATTAGGCGTAATCCACTAATTAGTTTTTTTCCACAGAAAGCTGTTTTAAAGAACATTAGAACGAGCTGGGTTTAGTTTGTTCAGCAGGGGATTTGTTTTTCTTTTCCCCCTGCGTTGCCCAAAGGCAGTCTCAGGATTCAAGGCCATGAATTTGCACGTGACGTCATCTCTTGTTAAATGTCAGGCTCGGCGTTTAAATGCAGCTTTATAGGACACCTGGCCTGTAAATGTACCGGCACAGAAACTGCTCACATCAGTATAAACAGAAATGAGACGTGTGGTAGGACTTCCTGCTGGTGTCATATGGACTGTAGGTTTGTTAAAACAACAGAGCAGCTCGCTGTGATCGCCACTACTGTGTACACAAGTGTGTGTTGGTTCAGCCATGACATGGCACACACACACAGACACACACAATCACATACATGTTTACTGGAATGATTCAGGACTTTGGTTGGAAATGTATGTGACGATCAGGCCCCAGACATTTTGCTCCCACCGATGTTTTCTTCAAAAGAATATCACAAATTGGCAGTTAAAGTCATTTTTTTGTGTTATAGTGAAGAGGAATAGTATCAGGCTGAACTTGAACCTGATGTTGGATTAAAAGGTTGGTTTTGGTCTCTTGGTGAGAATTTTTGACGGTCAGAAAAATTTAAAATTTCCTTCAAAACCTGTCATTTGCATTTCTTTTAAATGTGGCGGAAATTATTTCAGGACCTGATCTACTCTACTATACTCCCTCTAAACTCTTTTAAGAGGCGTCGTAATGTATCTATATTATTATTAATATCGAAAACTAGCTATTATTTGGATAGTCATCCTTCGACAACAAGTTTATTTTGAAGTTCTGTCTTTTAGAGGTTTCTGTTGACTCCCTCTGACCAATATGAGTGTAACAGGAAGTGGCCCTGAACGCTCTGCCTCTTGTTTCATCTGCAGGAAAACGGCCTCACGAGTGCAACGTCTGCAAGAAGGCCTTCAAACACAAACACCACCTGATTGAACACTCAAGGCTGCACTCTGGGGAGAAACCGTACCAGTGTGACAAGTGCGGGAAGCGTTTCTCTCACTCCGGCTCTTACTCCCAGCACATGAACCACCGCTACTCTTACTGCAAGAAGGACGGGACGAACTTGGGCGCCAGCTCGGGGTCGCGCAGGATTCAGTCTGAGCTGGGCAGCCCCGGCGCCGGGCCGCAGTCTGACAGCCGCACCACGACCCCGCCCTCCCAGCTGGACTCAGACGAGAGGGAGAGCGAAGAAGACGAAGACGAAGACGACGAGGCCATGTGTATGGATGACATCCGGGTCGTGCAGGTGGACGACGGCGAGTGCGAGATCTACGAAGGTAACTTCGATGACGATGAGGAGGAGGAAGAGGAGGAGGAGGAGATGGCAGAGGAGGAAGGAACAGAAAAGGTGGAGAAGGAGTTTGCATGCGATGTGGTGGAGATTGAGCTTGGGGACGATCACTTGGAGGACACGGCGATGGGGGAAACGACCGAAGAACAGCAGGAAGCAGCAGGTGCAGAAACGGAGGAGATGGCAGACGGTGACGCGATCACGGACAAAAGCATCAGGGAGGGGTCAGACAGCACCAAGCCCGCCGAGGAAGCGGACACAAACGCCAAGTAAAAGGAAGGAAGACCTCCTCGGGACGGTTGGAACGTGTCCGTCGTCAGAGTCGACTGCAATGAGACAAAACCGCATCTTGCCATCAGATCCAAGTCGCGATTTTTAACGGTCCACTACTGTGTACAAAAACCCAGGTGTGCCTGAACTCGAAAAAGGAGAAAAAAAAAAACATCAGTGACTTTTTTTTCCTTGTGAAAATGAAATATCAGTGTTAAAATGTTTATAGAAGTACAGATTTTAAAGCAAAACTCACCCATGTTGTTAGACTTGTTGTTGAGACATCCCAGGTTGTTTTTGGTTCTCTTTATTTGCTCAATGTTACTAATCTTGTTCTTGTTTGAGACATTTTAACCTGTAAAGATGAGAGATTTCTATACCTTTTTATTGCCAATGAAGTTTCCTAAATCAGTATTTTATTGAGTTCTACGAACAAAAACCTCTGCACTACAGTATTCCTGGTTTACCTATGGAAACATGCCTCATGCATTGTATGCCCTTCAGTGTTATATATGTACACTAGCTGGCAAGATGTTATTTGTGTTAGCGTTAGTCTCTGCTAGCTAGCTTTACTTTAAGTTTGACTGTTAGCCTTAAGGAAAACAAAGTATTCTTGGGGAGGGTCGCGGGCGGGACGGGGATGAGAGCGTGGCTTCTGTTCGCCATAACCAAATTTGTCCTATCAGGGAAGGTAGAGTCACAATCTCAAAGCCAGCATCGTGCGCGTGTGTTTTGCAACCCGGCCGAGCCTCCGGGGTGGAAGATACCCAAAGGAGGTCTGTGGTTCCAAAACACACGCGCCATTTCTTTACCAAGCTTCTCCTTATTTTTGGCTTTAGTTCTCAGTCGGTGTTTCAGTGTTATTAGCTTATATATGAAGTTAAACTGTACGTGAAAGAACGGGGCTGTTTCCTGCTCCACCCCAATGCCTCCAGCCTTATGCAAGACCTGTGTGCTGTTAAGTGCCATTGAACAGTGTTATCATTTCTTCTTCACACATGTAGCCAGTATTATGTCCCCTCTGTTACTTCAAAAAAAAAAAAAAAAGACCCATATTGACTAATGTTTGTTCACTTGCACAGAGCAGCAAAATTTCCTGTCACAATAATTCAAAGATAAGAAGATTGTGACTTTCGTGCAAATATTTGATGCCTTCAACAGTATTGGAACCGCACGAGATAGTTCAGCTCCAAAAACCAGATCGATGTTTAATCCGGTCGGTGCATGTTTTATAAGCTTTGTGTCGTTTGTGTTCACGAATCATTGAGCTCGAGGAACGACAGTGACAAAAGGAAAGAGGTTTAGGATCGGATCAGAAGTTGGGAGCGCAGCCCGGATATAAAAAGCCTTTTCACCTCGAGATAATCAGTTTGATGATAGAAAAGTTTAGGAAAGCAAGTTAATGTTGGGCTAAATGTTGCAAGTCGGTGGTTTTAAAAATGTTTACAGAAGTGCTTAAAAAGACAGAAACTGTGTTTTGAAGTGAGTTCACTCCAGCAGGAAATGAAAAATACGAGGTCGAAGAACAGTTTAAAACAAAATGGAGACTGAAGATATTTCTGTAACAGGATCATTTTGTCAGACGTGCACTTTTTGTTTTGTTTTTTTTTTGTTTTGTTTTTTTTAAAGCAGAATTTAAAGTTAAATTTAAAATAAAAATAAAAAAGTTACAAACTGTCCCAGACTTCAGGTAACAAACGTTAGTGAATGTGGTCTCTGTCGAAGTGCTTTCAGTTGCTTTTACCGAACAGTGTTGATAGTGTTAGTCTGTTTTAATTTCTCGTTTTTATGTGTGTCCTCTGTATGTTTTTATTTTTCAACAAGGGCAGTATTAGAACCCTTTTCACAGATAAAAAAAATGTACCTGTTTAGTTTTTAGAAGACTTTTTTATATTTATGTGTCTTATTTTTATATTTTCTTTTATGGTTATTTATTACACATTGTAGTGTACATTACTGTAGTTTGAATTGATACAATAATATATTTTAGTATGAAAAATAATCTCAAGACAAACACACACAAAAAAAAAAAAAAAAAAAAAAAATCCCAAAATGTGGTTCTGGGAGCTGAAGTTTGTTTAATAACAAAAACACATAAAAAAGATGAAACATGTATTCTGTAAACATGACTTCTGTTTTAAGCTTAAAAAAAAAAAAAAAAAAAAGAAAAAGCTATAAAAAAAAAAAAAAAAGACCGGAATGAATTGAGAAATAGAAACTGTTACATGTGCATCCGCTCTTTGCGTCGTTATGAAGCTACTGAATTTAAACCTCTGTGATTTTTAAAAGCATGAGTCGTTGCTGTTTTAATGAAGGATCTTGCTATGAAGACGTTATTCCTCCCTTTTTCATTTTGAAGCCACATTTAGCCGCCTCTTTGATTTCTGTTGTTGTGCCAACTCGTTCCATTATACTCCAAGTCCAAGGCTGCATATTTGTTTGACCTCCACACGCCCTTTGTAAATCCACTGTCTTTTTTTTATTGTTTTTATTTTAGTTCTTTGCCCCATTTTTATGACTCCCCATCACAATAAAATGTGAGACAACGTTTCTCAGCTCCTGTTTTACTTCTCCGCTTCCAACCAAACGTGGATTTACTCTGTAAAATTCATGTTACGGCAGTAATCGGCATTCAGATGCACCGAATACAAAAGGAGAATATTTACACACAGACAGACATACTGTATAATTCAATCCAACGCTGTACAGTAGAAAAATTAAATTAATTTTCCTCGAGATGCGTCGAGAACACATCGACCTGTATTAGGGTAAAAGGTTAGAAAAGGCACAGACCTGCACATCACAGCAAGATGAAAAATAAAGACACAAGGTCAATGGTGGAATTATGAGGTCGAGATGAGGCCGAGGGCGTAAAACCATTTCTGAAGATTTGTCAGCAGAATGACAGAGGCCTCAAATACCGAAATAATCAGCAGGAGTCTTCCTCTTAGAGTTTGGCCAGGGGATCTGAATAAACTGATGCTGAACAGCAGAAGTGCTGCAGTTTGACCTCGACCCCGCAGAGGAAGAAATAAAATAAAGAGGCAACACTAGATGGCACCAGAAGACCACAATAAAAAAAAAAAAAAAAAAAAAAGGACTGACGCCTGCTGGATCACGAGCAGAAATCAGCACTGATCATTCATGAATAATTGAGTTGGGATTATTAACATCAGCCCCGAGGGGGTGACAGAGAATAACAGAGCTCCTTTCCCATTCCCAGCTTTTTTAACGAGGGGGGGTCTGATGTCCAGGTGCTGAGGATGTCGGCTCATCGGAGCAAAGTGCAACATCAACAAAAGCTGAACTTTGGACACGTGAGTTCTTTATGAGATAATAGACCTCACTGAGCTCTGATGAATATTCATGCTGCAGCTGATTGGTTTGTTCTGTGCACCTTCATATCCACTCACCTCTTTTAATAAACGGTGAGTAACAGTTCATGTGTCTTCGGTCGGATGCAAATGCACACACACGTCTAACAATACGAAGGACCAGACGAGGCCTGAAACGTTCACAGTCGATCTTGTCTCCGCGGTGTGTTTAATGTACAGCTCTGTCTGAAAGGTGCAATTTTCATTTCAGCCTTTGGAGCTAATGTCTCACGGCAATTACAGTCACAACCATGTTTGTCGGCGCTGATGTGTATAATAAGTGTAGTGTATGTTCTAAAGAGACACATGAGCGCCATTAGAGCATGTTAGCTGTCGCTCTGATTGGTTACTGACCCCCAAAATATGAATAAAATAAAAGAATTAAAGAAAAGTTCATTCATATTTGTTGGTGTAACAATTACACTCCTATTCAGAAGGAGTTTTGGAGCTTTCCACGACATCACATCATTTTCAGCAGATGTTGTTTGCTGGGTTATCACACACTGAACATTCAAATCGAAGCGTGTTTGGTGTTCTTCGGCGTGTATCAGGTGAGGACAGGGTCACCGTGTCATTATTCAAACCGCAGCGTCCGTCATCACAGCAGCCGAGAAACATGGAGCTGCAGCAAAAATCAGCTTTCTTGCATAATTAGCTGAGCAGAGGAGGGGTGGGGGGGGCTCTGTGCTGTAAAAATGAAATATGTGACATCACAGGGGGCAGAAGAGTCTGCCAGTGAAATTACAGCCGTGTTCTTAAAAGCACAACAGAGCGTTATCGAGTGTAACGTTGAGGCCCACCGTCTTTATCGCTCCTGCTGTGCAGCTGCAGTTTGATTTGTTGGTGGAAAACCCATTCAAGCCAATAAACCATAAAAAAGTGAATTATATCCCTGAGTGAGAGACATGAAAGATGACATTCTCATTTAGAGGAAAGAAAAGACGGACATATGGCTTATAAATTCCTGTGTGTGTCTGTCTGTGTGTGTGTGTGTGCTGTTTTCACGACTACTCACAACTCAAGACAAAGCAAATTTTTCAGGTTTAATAAGTGCAGGATTATTCTTTTTCAACGACCCCACAAGAGTTACAGATTTTCAACCAGCAAAACACATTAGTGTGTCTGTGTGTGTGTGTGTGTGTAACAGAGGAATGCTAAATGCCTGTTGAGGTTTGTCCCAGTGATTCGGTCGTCCTGCTGAATAAGTTTGCTGCCTGTCATGAAAGCAGCCAAGCAGGAAGAAACAGTCTGTCTGTCAGGGAGCCTCCACTGAGTTGCCCCCTCCCCCCCAACAGTCTCCACATTTAACTCGACTAATCAATGTCCTCATGCAAAAAAATCGGAAACAAATCTCCGAGCAACAAGCATCCAGTGTGCACGGAGAGCTAAACACAAAAACAATATTTCATCCTTTTATGCCTCACAAACACGACGGCTCAGAGGCAGCTTTGTAGCTGCAACGCCTCATTACTTCTACACACAAAACGTCTCTCTCAGCAAGACTGTGGCTGCGATATAAATGTTGATGTAAGAGGCTGTTGATTTTCCAGAGATATTTATCTCCCAGAATGATCCCACCAACATAGATGCTCCAACAGCTGAGACATGAGATTTATCTCAGACGAAACAAAGATTTATCTGCAAAGCTGCATTAAAGTAAAAGAGTTTAAACAGCTGCAGCCGATTTTCTTAGAAACAAGGCGAGTTTTCACACATTGTGTGGAAAGTTTTCAGCGAACTAGTTAAAACGCGAGACTCATAACCAACAACGTTTGGAAGAGAAAATATCTTTGGAGAAACTCAGGGCCTGGATTTTGGTTTTATACTTGTAGTGATGACGGCGCTGGTAAAAACGTTTCAACCAGAGCGACGTTTTAAAATCCCCTCCTGAGCTTTGGGCAGCGTTTCCTGACTGTTTTGGGTAAAGTAACCAGAACCAGGTTTCTCCCTCTCTTCTCCATTCGTGGGCGTGGCTACCTCACCTGACACTTGATTCACCTCCACAGCTGTATGCGCTCTTTAATCAACTCCGCAGTAAAAGAAGCACAGCTCTCCTCCCGCTCTTCGGCAGATACTTCTTCCTGCTCGTGTTTGTCCGTTTTTCCCGCCTTCTCCTGTGCCAGCTGTTATTCAGGCGCCGCCTCAGCGGTCTCCACATGACGGCGGGACTCTTCCTGACCAGGTGAGTCTACAGGACTCGATTCCTGCACTCTGACCTGTAGAGGAACGTCCAAGAAGACCTGACCTGGTGGACAAGGTGAGCGAGATGAACCACTGAGCCAGGTTTACCTGGATAAACCGTAAAACAGGTGACTGGTTCTATGTGATCATGGCGATATGAGTCCCCATGGAGCCAACGGCGTACGCTGAAGTTGTAGTTGATTGAATTGTTGACAGGAAAGTAAAAGGGTTCAAAACGGGGCTAAAGCCATTTGAAAAAAACCTCCTCAGACAATTTGTTTGTACAGTCGGCCTCTTTATGGAGGAAATTGAGCAGCCAGGAAATGCAGGAAAGCAGATCTGTAATGCGACGTCTATAAATACTAACGTGATGTATCAACATGAGTCCTCAGCAGAGCCATTATTCACACACAAAGCGGCTTCAGCATGCAGTCATAGTGTGTATTGGTATGAGCAGAGTGTGTTATGAACCGGGAGGCCTTTACTGTGTATGGATCAGGGAGCGACAGCTCAGTCTGTATTAAACCTGCCGACTTCCATCCATCTCCTGAATAATCCCTCAGCTCGCCGCCTCGCTCTCCTCTCTGCCGACACACTCTCAGGTCGGCTGCGATTCGTTAAATCTCCTTCCCAAATTTAAATCTAATAATCCTTTGTTAAAATCCAACGTCGTTTCCGTCGTCCGTTTTGACTCAGATGTTTCCTGAAACATCTTTCCGAATCACTGGGATTAAAATATGTCCAATAAATAACACAACGTAACGTCACATTAGAAGACTTTCAGCACTAACCTTGGGTTGTAAAAAACAAAAACAAAAACAGACTCAGGTTAAAGAACTGTCTCGGTTTTGTAAACACCTGAACACTTACAGAGGTTAATACTCAGTCCTGCTTAGTGTTCATCTGATTTTAAAAAGAAGCTGCTTAACTTTCCACAGTTTTTCTTTAATGTTTCGATCTCTCACCGAAATGAGAAATTATCTTTCACTTTCCATTTTTTATTCTTTTATTTCTGTTAATCTTTTATTAAATCAACTCGCGCAATTAAATCAGTTTTGACCCGAATCTTTTCCCCGACCTCAAACTGTGCCTTTATTTTGCTGCCGCCTTCATTTTGACAGTCGTTAAGGTCGTATGATTAAACTCCAATTTACACATCCAGCAGAGCGGCACAGCTTTCACATCACCTCCTTAGTTCTCATTCTTTCTCCTAAACAGTGCAGTAAATATCAGATGTGGCATCATCACATCGACACTGATCTCTAATGTTTCTGAAGGAGAGACGCCGGATGGGAAAAAGGCCGTAACCAGAAACAAACAGTATCAGCAAAATCGTGTTTTATTAAAGCACCACAACGATGAGGTAACAGAGCTATAAATAGCAGGATTATAAATATCAAGTGGACCAGAAACAAAAGACTTTAAAAAGGTCGTAAATACCGAGCTTTCTTTAGAAGTCGTCATTGAACATTGTTAAAAAGGTCATTAGTGAAATTCTTTTGTTGAAGTCCTCATTAGTGAACGTCTGACAATCAGGCATTAATGGAGACCATTACTCGAAGTCATTAGAAGTGAGAGGAGAATAAACTACGTCCTTCCTTCGTGCTGCTCATTAGCTCCTCGCTCATCTCCTCCACTTCAAACCTTTCATCCTTCAGCGGACACCTTCCCTTCGACACTCATCCTGTTTCAGCTTCCCTCCTTACCTCCTGTTTTCTCCAGCAGAATGACGATGAGTTGGCTCGACTCCAGCTCATTTTGTTCCCCAGAGGAGACACTAATTCAGTCCTGTGAAGCAGTTAGGTGTCTCAGAGCTATACCTCCCCACCTCCACCCGGCTCAGTGTTTGCTGTCACAGTTTGTCTTACAGCCAGAGGGAAAACCCTTTTTATGGACGCGGGCGTAAAATAAATGTTCGCCGTCTCGATCTGTCTTGTAAATGGAGTGGAGGTCAGAAGTGGGTGGAAATAAATTTGTGCCTCAATTTTCTTGCAAGACAAGAAGCAAAGCGTTTTACTGGAAGCGGAGTTAAACATTTACACGTCGCCTCTTACTCAGCGTCTGTGTCTTTAATGGCCGAAAGACTCGATGAGAAGCCGTGTCGAGTTTTACTGTCGTTTTTTTGGCGGGATGGATTATTATGGCTGTTGTGAGAAACGAAAGCCAGAGACATTTTTTAATAAATCGCTGCTTCCTAAACTGTTTGACTAATGAGATTAAGTGCTAACATAATCACACGTTGCGTCTTTGTGTTTTAATTGAAGCGTATGTAGCACTGAGCGAGAAAAGAAACTTTTCTGAGTAGTTTTGGATTATTATTTGGATTATGAGGTGACTTTTATTTAAGGCTGAGGAGAATATCAGATTAATCAGGATTCATCATCTGAACCTTGAAAATATTATCAGGTCAGTATGAATAAAATTTCACGGTGAGCCGTCTCCTGTCTGACTGATTCACAGCTGGATAAGGTTGAAGCACCGATCTAGTCTAGAATGAGCATGTCAGTTTTCCAAACCTTCGTCTTCACCCTGAGAGACTCTGTATATTTCCACTCAGCCTTTTTCTCACTTCTTGGCCATCCCTTGACTCTTCCAGCGGAGAGAGAGGACATAAACGGAGCTGCTGAAGCTTGAAGACGAGCAGGCGGAGCTGACAGCACCTTAAAAACAGCAAGGTGACAGCGAAGTCCCTCTGCAGCTCAAAAACGTGGAAGAGGTGATCTAAATCCTCAGACCAGTCACAGGTCATTTCACAAAGTGGAGTTTTTCTGCTCTCAGCCTCGGGGTGCGTTTGTCTTCCGACCATTTTTGTCCAGTTACAGGCCGAATAGTCTGACCGGTCCCTCTTCACTAGTTGCCAGTCGGTCTCGTCCTATCGTCATCAGCCCAAACATGATTAATGGTGAGCTCACCTGAGTGGCCTGTGGTTTCAGAATGACCTTGAAACTTTATACCCAGCTGTAGGAAGCTCGTGCATCACAGCAGCCTCCAAAAGTACACAATGCTTCACACGCTTTTTCTAACCTGATATTTTTTTGTATTAAAGTTCCTTCTGCCCCTCCTCCGGGTGATTTATCTATCAGACTGACTGAAATAATATTTTGTTCACAATCAGGATGTGAAAAATAAAAACTGTTTGGCCAGAAAAACAACAAAAAACCACGAAGCGGCAACAAAACCACAAATGCGTACCCTCTTAATGTTTGCTCCGTGCTGGCAGGTGGCCACTTCAAGCCAAGCTAACCAGCTTCACTTTTTACACAGACATGAATGTGGTGTTGTCAGATGGGATTGGATCCAGCCCCCCCCCCCCGCCAGCCAATCCTCCCTCGCAACCCAACCCTGTTGGAAAGGCAGCGTACTGTAGATAATGGATGGATTGATCCGTCTCTCAGCAGCAGAGTCAGAGGAAAAGGACGAGTGCTGAACGGTTTTCCTTTTTCAGGACGTCGTGTTGATTTCATAGTTCAATAAAAGTGCAACAGAAAACAATCAAAAAGAGAGAGAGAGAGAAAAAACTAATAAAGTTAACGGTCTGGAAATAGCAGAGATACAAACCGTGCAATGACTCGAGTTCAGAAATTCAGACACCTGAGGACAGTTTGGGTTTGACCCATCACGACCCTTCTCTGGGTCCAGACCCACCCTCTGGACCCCTTCCGGCTTTGATCCGAGGCCAGTCCGAGGCCTGCTCTGCTGGCCTCAGTCTTCTGCCCCTTCCCAGTCACCAGACAACGTCTCCATCTGTCCCGTGCTTCAGTCCGAGCCCCGAGGTGTCAATCACCCGCAACCTGCAGCCGTGGATCCAGCTCGCTCCCGTTTTCCACCTCAGGCAGCAAAACCAATTAGAGTCTCCGACAGTTATTTTATTTTCTTCTCCTCCTGACCACAAAACAATCTGGTCCACTGACCCGTGTCGGAGCGGGTCAGCCGGAGAGGAGATGCTGCAGGACGCCTCGGTGTAGCTGTGATTGGCTTATTCCTGGACTGCCCAAACTGGATCCTGGTCGGCCTGTTTTCAGGACTCTGTGTGGTTCATCTAAACCCCAAAAAAATTTGTGCATCTACTTAGTTAATTTCCCTGCAGAGTTTGTGGGAGCTTCCCAAATCGAAAAATGACCCTCCTTCATTTCCTTCAGCTGCATGTGTCCCTTTTTATTTGCACATGAAATCTGTTTTCTTCTGATGAGTCTCATCAGAACGGGCAGCACAGAGCGAGGTCGTGCAACTTGTTGACCACATGATACCGAGCACGCCGGCATCTTTGGCTTCCTTTTATCCACACTTAACTCAGGCTATTAAGTCCAAGCTGTCTGTGTGTTAGTCAAGCTCTTATAGTCGGCTCCAGGACTTCTCTGATTCACAAAGGCCGGTTCTACGGTGACACCTCTGGTGTCGGAAACAGATGAATTATTCATCGTTAACATGCGACTGACAAACTTTGCCACACGATCAGGATTGAGGACAGAGAAGGTCGGATTCATCCTCATCTCCTCCACATACAAGCAGCTAACCAACCAGTGGGCGACATCATAGTGTGTCGAATCTTGGGTGGCAGCCATTTAGGAAAAATCCACGATTCCATCACCAGCCTACCGTTTTCTCCGAGCTGTTCAACATTCAGATGGAGTTTGGGGTCGGGTTGTGTCTGTCTGCCGAGTGGGCGCTCTGTTAATGTGCTGTACATCAGCCAGTTGTAGCGGAGATGGCTGGAAGATAATTAAAAGATGTCACAAAGGAAGCATAAAGTTGGTCCTTGGGCATAAAACACAAGACAGACAAAACTGGGAGGAAGCAAAGTATGAGATGTTTCACCTTGAATGGCTTTCACATGTTTCATCTTTAATCTCATCTCTGATTAACTTTGCTCCGGCTTTCTCTCTACATCAGCTGCTTCAGTGCAACAGTCCTCCACTTATTACAAAAAGCTTCTTTTCATTGGAAGAATTAATATGCATCCTATTACAGGAACAGATTAATCACCGGCGTTTTTGACCCCAACCATAATTACCCACTAAATGCTAATTATTCATTTATTTGTTGGGCTTCTTTGTCTTAAGTGTTAATTAGAATTTTGAATCATCTGTAACAGATAAATATTTTGTTGAATATTCATCATTTTCCCTCTGAACACTTTGATTACTTACTACAGTTTCCAAATCGTTTCCTGCACAACGTAATCCAAATAATACTTCCCCTCTAAACCATCTGTCCGTCATCCACATGGATTAATATATACACTTATTTCATGTATTCATGATGCTGATGCGGATTTTAAATGCAGCAGTTTTCCTCCAGGCTTCCTCCTTTCCTTTTTCCTTTTTCCTTTTCAGTCAGCAGATGGTCAGAAGACGAAGGTCTGATGTTTCTATCAGAAGAAACAAACTTCTATCTGAAGCTCCATATAGTTTGAATCTTGTCCCTTAATTGGTGACTCTAAAACTGAATGTGAGTGTCTGGTTATGTGTCTGTAATTGTCAGCCCCGTGGTAGACCGGTGACCTTTCCCCGCCCTCGTCCAACAGGAGGATAAATCCATAAACAGACAGAGTAACGTACAATACTGCAGGCAAACACCATCTTCTTCCTGTTTAATGTCCATTTTGGCCAAATATTGTTCTAATTGTGAAAAGTGAATTGGGGCCGAGACAGAGTGATCAGTGAGGCTCACATATCGTAACAATCCACAATAATATTTCAGTTTAAGCATTACCCATGACCCTCTGGGGCCCAGGCTGAGTCGTGGGTGGTCGTTGAGTTGACACAGTAACTAGCTGTGAGCCATGACAGACTGCAGGCTGAATGAGACACAAAAACTCTAGATGTTGACGCTGATTAATGTTGGCTGAGGAATAAGAGTAAATGAAACGATTGGAGATGAAGCAGAGTCGCCGGTATTAGGATGAATAAATAACAGGTATTATTGGAGGAAAATAAATGGCGCTGCAGGATCATTTGTTAATCCGTATGTTTTGGTGTTGAACTGCAGAGTAATGCGAGGGTCTGAGAAAATGGACAGAAATGACCCAACAAAGGGTTGTTCTGAGGAGATGTGAGGCTCCTGGGAAATCAACATAATGAAACCTTCTCACCTGAAAACACAGAGCGATTACCTTTCATCTGGCTGCCTGGATCAGATGGAAAAATGAGCCGGTCGGGTTCAGGCGTCCTGTAAAAGATCCACGACTGATATTATTGTGTGTGCGTGACGCTTTAGAACCAAAACACACAGAGGGAAACATTTGCTTAGATATATGTTGGCTGCCATGAAGCAGAGTGATGGAACAGAGAGAACAGAGCAACGTAACGCTTTGGAGCAATGATAAAAACAGAACAATGACAACCACGAACAAACTCCACAAACTAGTAGCTCCACATTAAAAGCTGGATTATAGCCGAGAATCTGACGCTGCAAAATCAAATAAGTAGCTATAATAATAATAAAAAAATCTCTATTTACTCAGATACAGCACTTTTAGCTGGAAGTTGGTTTTTATATTTCATTTAAAGTACAAAATAAAGCTCATGATGCTACGTTGGCGCATTTACACTTTCATCGAAAAAGTTTCTGCTCCTGTAATTTTTGGTGGTCTTGCACCAAACAAACAAACGTTCGTATTGAGAATATGTTTCGTCGGCCAGGATGTCTCTGCACATTTTGAGTTTAATCAAAATCGCAGCTTTTGTCATTTTTTCTTGCAGCTACAGCAATTTTACTGTCGCGCTCTGCTGTACTGTTTGTATTTTATTTGACTGTGCAGCCTCGATGATTACACTGCTGGCATCGTCATGAAAAGCTGCCCCAGATGGCGAATTTCTACATCTATCGTGGCATTTTGCAGGTGATGTCCAGATGTCAGTGGATCTGAACCCGGTGAGCCTGTTCAGACCTCCACCCATGAGCACACGATGTAAAGGTCAGCGTCACAGCTTCTTCGGACTGCACCAGAGGAATGCAACGATTTCTTTATCCAGTTGGTATAAAATTACTTTAACTGAGATTACAGACTCATTCACTCTCTGCCAACTTCATTATTTACATGGCTGCTGCATTTTTTTGGCTCAGACTCACCTGCAGCCGGAGTCTGAGTGAAGCAGGCGCCCACTCCAGATCTAAAGTACAATATTTTCTTCCAGCCATGGCTGAATTTATTCTCTGATTTGCCTGTGTGTGTGTGTGTCGGTGTGTGACAACATGATATTAAATACATGACACTTTTCATCTGGCCATAGAAAGCGGTTTGGTGTCAGACTGCTGGTGTTCCTGCTCAGTGCAATCATGAAACAATGCAGGTCCAGATCGGAGCCATCTGCTGCGGTGGTATCACTGGTTTTTATGGATCAGAGGAGGCAGAAACCATTAAATATAATACGAGTGTGTTGGCGCATGCGTGTCTGTTTGTTGTTTGAAGTTTATAAAATAATACAATTCCTCTGTAAGTGGCAAACTTTTTACAACTTAAGAAAAGCTCTCCCTTCAAGGTGTGTGTGAGAGAGAGTTCATTTTCATATATTCTGCAGAGTTTTCTGTTCGACTACAAACCCATTATTTCTGATATTGTGGTTATTTTTCTGTTCCTGTCAGACCCTCCTTGGAGTGTTGAGCTGTGCCAATCTTCATAAAAACCACCAAGGAGCTGCTGTGGCAGTTCATGTAACAAGCTGTTGTTCAAACAGTGACTGAAAAGGATTTTTTTTTTTTTGTCTCCTACTGAAATGACCCACTAACACACACACACACACACACACACGCACACTCAACAGTTAATTGTGAAGACAAGTGCGGCAAAAACAGGGTTGAAATCAGCCAAAATACGTCTTCATATAAATAGTTTAGATTTAAGAAGGAAGTTGTGCTCTGCTGGAAAAGTTTGTTCTCCTTTAATAAAATTTTGAAAACTCATTTTTCAGTTTTATTTGGCCTCAACAAATCAGGTTTTAGAGGGAGGAAACGCTGCACAGTGTGAGTTTTGTGTTACGTTTCCACTTTAACTTATTCAGCTACTATAAACCTGAAGACAGCAGCAATACGTTTGGATTATTTTTATTCATAGTCATAAAACCTACACACTTCACACACAGCAACAAAAACAGCAAAACAAAATATTTGCCTCCACACAAACTATAAAAATTTGATTCATTTTGTGCGTTTTGTAACAATGATAATGCGCCAATGCTTCCCTCTTAAAGGGTTTTTCTTTCACTCATTCGTTTTACTTAATTTCTCGATTGCTTATCATAAATGATTTGATGTCTTATTCTGCAAAATAACAGACCAAACTCAACAGAGATGAATGAGTGATGACTAAATTGAAGGCAGGTGGAGCATCAGGTGACGCAGATGAGCGACTGATTATGGAGGGATCAATCAGCCAATGGGAGCGCTGTATGTGTCTGTATATAAAGTGTTTCCTGCCGTTATGTCTTTTTTTTTTTTTTTCTTTTGCTGCTGTGGCAGCAAACAAGCTGGATGAGTCACATTGCTGTGACAGTTCAGCGCCTCAAACACAATCATTTGGTTCCTCCTTCATTTGATTGTCTGTTGAAGCTACAGAGCTGCTCTTTTGTTTTTGAAGAGTAGCAATAAGACAATAGTACCGCTCAGCAGGTTCGGAGCTGAGGGAGAGTCCTGAACACGACTGTGGGTTTAGTACAGTACAGAACAGGACTACTCTGATCTGTCTGTCCTTATGTAGAGCAGTTATCGGGAGGCAGATCTTTCAGTTATCAGGCTCCTCTTCTATCGGCTTAGACTGCTGGGGGAAGCACTGAGCACTTCTTTCTCTTTCTCTCTCTCTCTCCCCCCCCCCCCTGCATGCACCAACATATCAATAACCATGTTTCTCCGAAGTCCCTGTCTCTCCCAGTTCCTCTCCTCTCTCTGCCTATCCTCATCCTGCAGGTGGTGAATCATCGCCACCCCCCATGTTCCTGCAACGCCTGCTGCTCCTGGTCCACATCCTGGGGGTTTGGAGACCTGTAGAGAACCTGCAGGACTGGAAATGCACTCGAGAACTCATGCTGAGGTCTAAATCTACCAAATTTTCAAACTGCATTGTGTCCCCCCCCCCCCAGCTTCTGCTTTCTGCTGCTGCTGGTACTCGGGTTGTTTGCTGTTGTGTGCATTAGTGAATACTGACACACTGCAAACTTTTGTTAAAAGATTTGTCATTAAAAATCAACAAAGTGAGTGTAGCGGTTCAGCGTAAACCAAACACCTGAGCTGAATATGTCGAGCGTTTCTTTAAACACACACTGTGTATAAATGTATATCCAACAGAGGTGGGAGCGCTCATACACCGCCATTTCAACGAGGCCAAATCTGCCCTGTGGGGGAATTAATCGCAGTCTGTCAGCCTTTCCTCGGCTGTGCCGCTCCCTGTGTGAAAATACAAACAAGCAGAAAAAACCTATCTTGGTTTAAATAGATCCATTTGCAAATGCATTATTCATGTTCCCCTGGTAAGCGCTAATATATTTTTACCTGCTGAGATGTTTAATTCATTACTTGGAGACATTTCTCTTGCCTCCAAACTGGGTGAATAAATTGTGAGATATGTTTGTGCCGGTGCGTCCACTCAGACCTGAAGCCTCGGGTAGGACTAATGATTCCTTCGCCGTCAAAATCAACTTTACTTTAGCAGGATGCACACTGGGGATGAATAGCAGGTGTGAGTTGGTGGGAAAAGTTATCATTTCTCCAAAAACAGCAAAGAGAAAAGGTCACAGGACATAATTCAAGATGGTCAAATGGTCGGAATTTATTATGCAAAAAGCACGAGGGGGGGACAAATACAACAAGACCAGAAACAAAGAAGTTTAAAAAATAAAATGTTGGAAAGAAAAGGGGTAAATTGCAGATGGAAGGAGTGAGAATGGGAGGGAGCCCGCTGAGCTGAAAATAGCGTGTGTGTGTGTGTGTGTGTGTGTGTGTGTGTGTGCGCAGTAGCATCAAAATAGGATGTCAGGATGTAGGTGGATGCGATGGGAGAGGAGCAGTGGGGTAAATGACGTACTTAAACAAGTGACCACCTCAACACTAAATCTACAGAGAAATAAGATCAGAGTGTAATCTAAATTGAACTTTAAAGCGTCGCAGTAGTTCCTTTCCAAAAATACAAAAGGTCTTCTAAAGAAGGACTTCAGATCCTCGAACTTGACCCGCAACATGATGTGAGAGTGAATTGTTGATAAAGGAGTCAGGATTTATTTGGGAGTTGGATAAAAACACTTCTGTGATATTTTGACCTTAAAGTTTACAATGACCAAACATGGAGATATCGTGTCCACTGTCCTCACTTTAGCATTGATATTGAGGGGCACAGACATTGTTGTCTTAAATGTTAATAGATTTTAATGCGCTGTTGGCATCCAGGGAGGAACAAACATCCTGAATTAACAAACCCACACATGAATGAAAATGAAGGGCTATTAGATAAGAGGAGCGAGTGGGCCGACTCCGCTTTGGTCTCAGTGTTGTAGGTGGGCTGATTATGAGTAGCATAAACTGTCATCTAATTACTTATGATTGAATTCAAACTCCACGCTGAGAACCGTCTCCATAGCCGCTCAGATTATAAACTACAGGTGGGCTGGATAATTACCAGCCGCCTGCTGAAAGAAGAAAGTCTGGAATAATTTCTCTAAACGGCATCAAATGGTGATGGTGGGCCTTTAATTCAGGTGACCATCAGCCATATTCCTCCAGGAGTGTTTGTATAATCGATTCTGTTCATTTCTTTAAGACATGAAAAAAAAAAAAAAAAGGGCTGATCGTAATCTTTAAATTGCTTTTAAGAGGAAAATGCTGTAAGTGATACAAGACAGTTCATCAGAAATATTACAGCAGAAGATTTGGCCTGTTTAAAGTCTCTGAGGTGAGTTCTCCTCCCATATTTATAATTCATTGAGTTTCCTTCTTTCACTTCA
The DNA here is from genome assembly GCA_034769265.1 of Remorina albescens. Taxonomy (NCBI): domain Eukaryota; kingdom Metazoa; phylum Chordata; class Actinopteri; order Carangiformes; family Echeneidae; genus Remorina; species Remorina albescens. Next base: position 3,107,816 of record CM068478.1, on the reverse strand, counting down.
ATGAATAAAACAGATTATCTTAATCATTAAATTACCTCCTCTTGCAGTTTACGCCTCCAAATGAAACGTGCTGAGGTGAATCAGCAGGAGTGCTCTGGGTTCCTGATGTGGGCTGCACAGGGAGAGGATGAGAGAACTGACTTCCTCCTGTGGAACGTCTGCATCATCTGGAGCTCAGACGCTGCTGACTGGAGCGAGATGCTTCATAAAGGGGGGGGAGAGTAACGCAGGGAGGAGAAGTCGTCCCAGATCTCAGCAGGATTGAGCTTTCTCTTCCTGACTGGAGTTGCAGCATCTCTTGACTTGATCTCATTGGCTGAGTAAATATCAGATCTCAGAGTTGGATTAAAGAAAGCTGCTACATCTTTAAACAGCAGCTTCGATCACCTGTAAGGCGTCCCAAAGGTCTGAAGCACAACTTCTCAGCTGCCATTAGCTTGGAGGCCTTTTTGACAAAGCTCAAGTTTAACTCAGGTCAGTCTTCTTGAAGGCCATGAGGTTGTGACTGAAAGCTCTACTGGTGCTGCAGAACTGGGCCTTAATACCTCTTGAGGATGCAGCAGTAGTTCGAAATGATCTTCCGTATCGTATTAGAGTCGGAGGTGATGCATCCAAATAGTATTATAATTAAACATTTTTGCATCTTTTACTTGCACAGCCTTCAGATGAGCCGTGTTTGTCACTTGTCAGCTCTTTATCTTGTCTCTGATCACAGCCTGTATGAGTAGATGTAAATGACTCAAACACGGATCGCTGATCTGAGGCTCTCCAATCATCTGATGAGCGTCCGGACAGGCAGAGCAGCTAAAAGACCCTTCACATGGAGTCGCTCTGACAGCCACTGGAAGCTTCACGCCTTTGCGGATAACCCACCCCACCCCCCCCCCACATCTCTGGTCTGCAGCAAGATGCATGTTAACAAGCATCAATTGTCACACTTCCACTCGGCTGACAGGAAGCAATGATGAAAAATGTGAAGGGCTAATTGCAATCAGAGGGGTAAGTTCTCCATTTGTCAGCCGCATTCAACAGAGAAATGAACAAATTAAAAGTAGATTTTGATTTTTTTTAACCACAAATGTTCTTGTTACTTTGTACTTTTGCACCACACTAACACTTGTTAAAGAAATGATAGTATCAGAGCTTTGATTGGCAAACAGAACAAAAGTGAATGAAAATCACCTTCAGTCAGGATTTGATTTGTAACCAAACAACCAGAACCTGGTTAAAATCTTCTGGATATATTTGTGTTTGTAATGGGGTGTCACTAACATCACAGTTATTCACCAACCACCAGTATTATGTACCATAATATTATAGCTACACTGATAACCGGTAACAAGAAATCAGTCATCAATCAAAATATTGATCTTGAAACTTGAAGGTGGACAGTTTGGCTGCACATCAGCATGTCCTGGTTATAAATCACTGCTGTTGCCAGCTGACTATTTAAAGGATGTTTCCCTGAAGACCAGATTCCTAAATAAAATAGTAAGACCCGTCATCTGAGAAGTAGATTTTTGTCTGTAATGTACTTGAAAGGTTTTTCCAAGCATGAATTATTGTGACTCAAAGGCTTCTACACCCACAGCTGTCTCACTCTTTTTGTGTGTGTGTGTCTGAAAGACTAGATAATCAATATGTCCGTCTGCACAGGCCACATAAAAGCTGGTTTTAGTGGCACAATCTAAAGTGTTGGACAGAGGGCTGCCAAAACACGGGTGACCTACTTTCACCGAAAGCCTCCGATGTCAGCGGCCTGCTGACATCAGGTATGTTCACCATCTTCTCTGAGGCGGAGAATGAAATGACGGTGTAACGGTTCATTCTCTGGGGACACTGAATCTCAATCAGTCCAACGGTTTTTTGGTAATTCATTAAATTTCAGGCCCATTTGTTAAGTTCTTTTAGGATTCTGAAATACAAGAATTTCAGTGGTAGATGATAGACAAGCAGACTCACGTTGTCAAGTCGAACTGGAATAAACTAAAAGTCATGCAAAGATGAACTATTGCTGCGCTCCAGAAATCTCGGAACTGAGTTCCGACCTCAAACAAGTTACGACTTCCGTTTGAGCGCAAGGAATTCTGGTACGTAAACAAACCAACGTGACGGACACTATAAGATTTATGCTTCATCATTTCAATCGCCAAAGGTGCCTGCAACTTGCTCATTTGAGTGAAACGGAGGAGGGGAAACGGCGCATAAGTTAACAGAAGCTTATAACTTTATATTTTACGTTATTTTGAAACGTATTTTGTTTTGATTAATGACAATACAATATTAATTTAATTGATTAAGTAACACTGTATGCCTGATTTCGCTATGCTGAGTAATTGTACGTTACATAGTTTTTTTTAATCAGCATGATCGACTTTTTAACGTTAGTTAGCGTTAGCTATCGCTAGCGAGCACTAGCTATTTCTTGTCGGCGACATATTTGGGCACCGTTTCGGACACATAACAGATTGTAGTACACAATCGTGTGTGTAATATTGTGATTGCAACGTGCGCATTTACTTTACATTGTTCTAAAGTCCGCGTGTCACGCGCAGTGACCCCCGCATCCACGGAGGCTGCCATATTGTTTAGGCAGCGATGTGACGTCACAAGTCGTAACTCGGAGTACATCGATCTTATACGAGTACACAGGTGGGAAGTTACGAGTCCGACTGCCGTTCCGGTACACTTTCACGAGTTTCAGGTGGGAAAAACACGAGTTACGGGTCGCCCGGAACTCAGCATAAGAAACAGCGGAATCCACTTCAACAATAAACCGGAACGAGGAACCCTCTGCACCATCGCCCAGTTCCTGCCCGGACCTTAAAGGGCGGCACACATCGTCCCGGGTATCCTGCGGTGAGCATCACAAACAGACATATAACATGTCTGTGGTCACAAACAGCAGAGAGGCAGCCGGTAAGACGCTGAGCAGAGAGACTCCTGCACGGAGATTTAATGTTTGTAGTTCAGTGTGGTTAATTGTGTTTGTGCTTAGCTTGTGTTAGCTTGTGTTAGCTTGTGTTAGCTTAGTTTAATTTAGCTTGTGTTAGCTTAGCCGCGGGGTCGGACGCCCAGTAATGCCTGGCTTGGTAATTAATGTCTGTTTGTGCTAATTGCTTGACTATTGAAATGTGTTGAAATCGTAATGTGTAAATATAAAATTTAAGTTATGTGTTGAGCACATCTTAAGTATTTCACTTTGACATTTGGTGAATTATGAAATTAATGCTGATTGTGTTGGGCGTTTGAACTAACTAGTAGATTTGGAGGGCAATTTTAAATATAACACGATTCAAGCATTTCATACTTTTTAATTGTAAGCATTTGTGTAATTTCACTTTATTTATTAAAATTTGATTGTAAAAACTAAAGTTAAAAAGCCTGTAAAACGTTCAGATGTAAAATACATTTAATGGTAAAATACAGTGAAATCGAGACAATTCAAGTTAAACACATTAAAATATAAATTTAAAACAACAATAAATATGTAAAAATTTGTGAAATTCATACTTACCTGAAACTATGCTTAAACTATTTACAGCAGTGGGTAACTATTTGCACTTAATTTCTAATTTCATGTAAATATGGTTGGGTTTCACAATATTTAAGTGTTTATTTTCTGGTATTTTGATTACTTTGTTATTTGCAATGGCATTCATTGTGTACAGACTTTAAACTTTTTTTTATTATTTGTTTCTTTGATTGAAAGGTTTTTCACCTACACATGGCAAAATGGCAGAAATTGCTTGCACCTGGTAAAGGAAAAGCTGCCTGGTCATTTGAGTGAAATCCAGTTAAGACCTCTGGTAGATGGCTCCCTCCCTTTGGATATTGCATGGCAGCATTGAAAACTTGACAGCCATCTATGCCCATTGTCACAATTAACAAACTATTCATTAACATTCAAACCCTGAAAGGTTTGTTATAAAGTTATCTGCCCTAAAATGTGTGTTCTGATCCTGATCTGTCTTTGAGCTGCCTAGTAAAGTTGGAGACGCCTCCTCACTGTTTGCATTTTGGCTGTAAATTCTCTTTAACATGTTCCTGATCTGTGTTAAATCCAAAATCTCTGATTGGACACTTGAGGGGTTGTTATTCTCATCAGTCCTGGAAGAATCATGTCACACCCACCACATTTATGGTATATGGAGAGGGCAAAAGTAGAAAATCATTTATTTCAAACTAGCTGTCTGTTACCGCTCTCTCTCGCTGTCTTAAAGGGCAAACATTTGCTAACCCAACTGTAGAAAAGTTCCTTATGCTCTTAGTTGCAGAATTGATGCAGCAGCTACACAGCGGTGGTGAGCACATTATAAAATCAGTGATGGAGAAACGGTTAATAACAATGGCCAAATCAACATCTTGTCATGGAGTGAAAATAAAAATCAGATGCAGTTCTAGCAACTTTTCTCATTAAAATCCCATCTGTACTTTGGGGTCTCACAGAGAGACGGTGGTGTGGATTTGATAAACAGCTGCTGTCGATGCTTTTTCTGCTTCTCCGCTTCCCTCCATCAGCTGCGTCTCTACACACGAGCTGAATTAACACATGGAGGGATTTGCTTCATTATCAGCGTTAATATCAGAATGTTGTTTTCATTACATCCGTGTCTGCCAGACACGTTACCTCCTGGATTATCCCACGGCCTCACTCCGATCATCTTGCCGCCTTTCAAATCGAGCCACAATCGCCCTGTTAGAGCGAAGCAGATCAGCATTTCAAAAAAAAAAAGAAAAAGAAAAAAGCACATTAACTGTCTCTGCGGGAGACTAGCGAGGTGACAGACAGTCACTGTGTTAGAGAGGCTGTGCTGCTGTCAGTGTTAAAAGCCTTTCTGCTAAGAGACACTGAGGGGGAGGAAACTCCGAGCAGGCAGGAGAAAACTTAAGAAGGGGCAGAATTTAAAAGTTGAGTGGATAAAATGGCATTTGAACAAACAGCATGTGGTGGGACTCTAGACAATGAGGATTTGTGTTGGTGACATGGAGGAGTTTTCTGAAGAACTAAAGTTGTTTAAAATCACTTGCACCGTGAGAAGGTGGGAAGTCAGCGGTGTGGTTTTGGAGGCAGCAATGACTTCAGTTCTTAAAATGGAAATTAGAGAGGGAGAAAACTTGGCGGTCCACCTCTAGAGCTTCAGATCTCTGTCGTCTGAATGAAACCTTAAATGATTTGTGTAAAGGTTAAGTTTAATTTGCAGCTTTCTTGTTTACTTGTCTCTTAATATACACCTTTTGAAAAGTCAAACACACGCTTGTTCAATTAAAAATCTGTCTGTCTTTTTATCTGGATCTATTATTTTACAGATGACCTGCAGAGGCGGACGCAGGAGCAGAGATCGGCTCGTAGCTTCTCTTCAGTGTCCATGTTTATTTTCCTACTCGTGCATAGTGATGCCCGGCAGAGCCTCCTGTTCACCCTCCAGTGATGAAATTTACACAACGCAGAACCTTTTGCACTCGTGGATGTGGATTTTGGAGGACTAGCTTTTTTGTATTTTCATACCTGCCCACCCATTAGGAATAACATGAGGTCGTTTGGCTGCATTGTAAACAAATACACTAATTTTGATTATGAAAAAGCTGCTGCCTTACTTGAAGTTAAAGACATTAAATTATCCGTGGAGAGTAAACGTGTGGCTATTTAAGTGGTAAATTAGACAGTTGTCTTCCCATGAGAGAAACCTGACCATAAGAGGCTGTAGCTTTAAAATTTTTCCAGTACGCCATAAAAATACTAACTTTTTTTTTTTTTTTAATATATTTTAACTCTTCAATATGACAAAGTGACATTAGCCAGAGATTGTTACAAAGACAGAATTTACATTTTTTTTTTAAGTTTGCAGATAAAACGAAGATATCAACACCTTAAAGTCCAACACTGTTCCCAGTTATCGGTATTCACAATGTACAGAGAGACAACACTGTGTGCAGTGTTCCCTTTTTTTGCTTGTCACATGTTGTAGAGTCACTTTTACCAGATAAGTCTCAAGTGTGTTGAGTGCAGTGAGAAGTCTGGAGGCCTGACAGGAGACCCCAGCCTGCACCCCCCAGCTCCAAAAACCCACCACGAGTTCATCAGGCCAACAGGCCTCTGGTTAAATGAAATACTCCTTTTGCCTTTCTCCGGAGACGTTCTGGGAGTCAGTCTGGTTGTTGAAAGGATAATCCTGGCTGTCCTCCTGCTTGACTCCCTTAACTTCCTGATTTCGATACGTCTCTTTTCTCCGGTAGAGGAATCTTGCGGTTATCGCCAGGCCGCTCAGCAGCACGAAGATCACCACTGCTATCACACCTGCAAGGCAGAGGACATGTCGGGATGTGAAAGGCGCAGAGAGCGGATAATTGTTTTTCTTTTTTATTTCTCTAAATTTCAGTATGCATGAACACTTCAAAAAACGACTAAAATCAGAACAGAATATCTTTCCCTGTGGTACGTCACTTCATTTCACAAAGTTCTGATTATCTTGCTGATCTAAAAAGTACATTAAACCTCCTTCTACAGCTAATCAGCTCTCCGGGCCGAGCACAATGGGGGCTATGATGGCAGATATCATTTAATTGGAAATCCAAAATGCATCTGAAATCAATTGAATGCCACATTATATTGAAAATGGTGTGCTGTTTAAGATAACAGCAAGAAAGCTCATTCCTCCAGAGGTTTAATTCAGTGAGCTGCCCTTTTGTGCACTGAGACGGAGTAAGGCCACTTTAATGGGCAGTTTTAAATGGCTTTTCTAGGGGTCTTACCTTTTTTCTATCTACACGATTACAGATTGAACCTTTCAGTCTTCGCTTTGAACCAATCTGTGTGGCAAAGCAACGTTTGAAATGACTTTTATATGGACTCTTGCATTGACACATGACTTTACTCTTTCTTAAAGTCCACAACTTTGTAAAGGTTGCATGTAAAGTTAGCCTCTATTAAAAATGAAAATGATTAAAAACGATCATAATTTAATATCAGATCATGTTCACAATTACTTTAAGCACAGAGAAAGATGGTGAAACAGTTCAGTACCTCCGATCAGAGCCGAGTCGGTCCTGATGGCATTGACTAAAGGTTGACCTGAACCCACTGAACCAGACTGGTCTACAGCAGAGGAAGACAAAAGGAGTGGAAGAAAGGAGAAAAATGAAGGCCACAAAGAAATATCAGGGGTAGGACAGAAAAACAGACATTGTATAAACAAAATAAACAGACGAGAGAAAGGAAAAATACAGAGCAAAGGAAAGAACATCATCGTTTAGAGCAGATGGCGAAAATGCAGCGCTTCTCCAACTGCCTCTAATAAACCATCACAAACTGGATGAGACACCAGAGGAAAGAAGTTGCAGAGGAAACTCCCCCTGTGAGGCCCAAATTAATGAAATCATTCTTCACACCGTCATTAGTTTCCCCAAAACCAGAAGCGTACTGTATGTGATTAACGAGCCCCTCGCCAGCATGAAAAACCGCTTTCATGCTATTTACATACACAAAGACACTGGAAGGCAAAAGGACCACGCTACTACATCAAATCAAAGTGCAGAGAGACAGACAGAGCTGAAATAAACGTTTTAACAATTTAAACCGACATCCTGACGGTGATAATTCAGCTACATAATCGAAACATCCTCAACTTGGAGTAAAATGGTTCATCGGCCGCCGTTGAATTTGTGTTGCTCAATTTGCAGAGTGTTAACAGAGGCTAAAAGCCATGTCAAGTTTGAGTCGGGTGAGCAGAACAGCATGTCGTGCTACATAATAAGAGCTTCAGGCTTGACGGGTTAAAGCAGATATTTTAATGACTCCCAATCTGGCACAGCACACTCGCTGTTTGCTGCACCGACTCTGACTTCATATTTAATAGTGACGGACTAAAGATGACAATGTTCTTTAGTTGTGTTATTGTTGAAAAGGTCAAAACCAACAATGTAGTAGTTTGTCTCTCAGCACTTCCTGGTCCTGTCCGTCTCATTCTGGGCCCACTGGCTGCTGCAAAACTTAAAATACGGATCTTGTGTTCATTTTAAATGCTCATGCTAGTTATAAAATGGCAAAACTTTGTGATGTGATTTTCCTTCATAACTTATCTTGTTTTATAACGTCATCTATTAAACATGAAGGATTGCAGCTAATTGAGGTATTTCTGCTGCAAATTTACTTCCAAAATGCACAACGGACCGAAGATTTTCTTGGCTCCTGTAACAAAAGAAAGGAAGTCTGGTTTTCGCTGGTCGTTTACCTGACAGGTGGTGCGTGTTCTCAGCTGCGTAGGGATTGGCCGAGGCCGAGGACCCGCAGTTGGAGCGGACTAGAGGTCCGGTGATGGCGACAGGGCTGGAGTCTGGGTGGAGAAGAGCAGCTTTCAGAGGACTGATGGAGTTGAAGCGGACCACCGACAGACACCCGGTGAAGCCGAGAGCCGCCAGCCTGACCAAGTCCGGATCCAAGTATTCCGAATCTGGAAGAGCAGAGCAGAAAGTTACTGTTCCACGCTGCTTTCAAATCAACCATGAATGATGTTGTCTGTTTATACTTGAATGTATTTAGATTTTTTTTCTCCACCTAAGTGCAGCGATGCACACGGTTCTCTGAGGATGAACTCCATCCCAGCAGTGAGGAACGTCCAACTTTGTCAGGCTAAAATACTTTCAATCACAATGATGCTGATTTTGCAAACATTAGCTGCACAAAGAGCAGCTGTTGTTTAGTTTTCCAGATATTTGGCTCGAGGTTAAAAGGCGAAGGCTGAAACGATGACCTTGACTGACGGCCTCGCTGTATCTGCTTGTGTAGCAGAACTGGAAATATGTTTACTCGAACTGATTAAGCGCCTGTACTGAGAACAAAACTCCGTGTTTGTATACTCTCCTGAGTGCAGCGGCAGCAAGACATGAACCGACATCACGTCAGGATCAATTATGCTCATCCCCCAAATGCACAGTCGCACACAACCCCATTACAGTAGACAGCCTGTCTGTGATTCAGCCTCCACCTATCACTGCACCAGACAGATGTGCACTCTCGCCCTCTATCTGTTCATCTTATTGATTTGAACACCTCCATCTTTCACCTCCACTCCTTCGCAGCAGTGTAAAGAGCAGCTGGGAGAGCCGACGTTTCTGCAGAAACCGGCTGCATCGGTGTCAGATGACTGAGAGGTGACTGGTTCTACCGGGAAACATCCGCATGTTGATGAGAGCGACAGGAAACATTACTGCAGCCTGTAAGCTCCTCTCAGCTGATCCAGCCCTCACTCCATCACCTCCTCTCTGTATTCCTTCCAGGTCCATTACTTAGACTGATGGATGATGGGGTTGGCGGAGAACGACAAGGAACACACTTCCAAGCTGATTTTCTGATCCCGATCCGACTCCGGTGTGACAGATGACGACCGTTCACATTCAGATGTTACAGGGTTCAAATGTAGAGTCCTTTTGAGAATTTATTGGCTTTCCCGTCATATCACCTAAAATCTAGATTTATTTCTTTGGTTAAATGGTATGAAAATGTAGCTTTTGACATGAATATTTGAAGGCCAAAATAAAATGTTTTTGAATAAAGTTAATTGATTTTAAGCATAAAATGGAAGAAATGATAACGTGCAGCCTCCATAGAAGCTAACAAAAGGAAAAAACAAATCAGAAACTTCACGTTTTTGCACCACTGGACCGCTGATAAAATAAAAAACTGCCATTGAAAGCAGCAATGTGAATCTCAGCCATACTTCCTGTTACTGAAGAACATCTGAAGGACACCAAAGTGGTATAAAAAGCTGACTCAAGTTTTACTATTAAAGCCGATGAGTCCCCCTTTAAATTGGCAGCATGCTGCTCTGACTCTGCCTCATCGGTGAGCCGTGACTGTGGCCTCTCAGCCCCTCGTGTTATTAACGGCTTATATCTGAGTCGGTCTCCGATGGAACCGCTCAGACTGAACATGAATAAGTCATGACAGAGCAAATTACCCTTCCCAACTCAGTTACACGACGCCGTCTGGGACTACACAGCTAAATAGATAAAGCACGGCAGCAAAGCAGCCAGAGCTGGTGAAACTTTAGCAAAGTGTCCATTTAAATTAAGTATCTTCTCTTCGCTTCTGTAGAAGCAACACAGAGGAGACAGGAAGTGATTGAACTTTTAAAAAGGAACGGACCTCGACCTTCAAGGTCTTCATGCTTCAGTTGGAGTTTGGACAAAGTCGTACTGCTTTCATTAGAGCTGGACATTAGGCCCAATTTATCAAACAACATTATGAATCCACTTCGAGCATAAGTCCCACATAATTAAACCCAGAACAGCTACGACTCATGATATTTGTCCAGGAGTTTCATGCAGTCAGCTCAGCTGCTCATCTTCAACTATTTGGTGGAATTCAGAGTCGGACGGCGTTTCCTACAGTTTGGTTCGCAGAGATGTTTGATTAAGGATTTAACTTTACTTGCAGATTGGCTCGGCTGAAATCAGGCTAGATTAGCTGTATCCACTGTGACGGTACCAGACGAGTATCTTTATTTGCTGAATCTCCAACTAGTGCTCATTTTACAACGTGAATCCATCTGCCACGACTCCGACTCCACTGGAGAAGTTTTTGTTCACATCTCCACTCAGCTCTGTTTAGCACACAATGAAGTGAGTTTAATTTTCTAACTATTAAAAGTTGAGGCTTTTTTTTTTTTCTCCAATAGATTTTGACTATGAGAGTGTCAGATGGTGTCAAAGCTCTGTTTTAACCACCTCTTTACTCACCATACACTCGGCCCACCACCAAGGACTTGATGGCGTTGAATTCTCCGTCAGAGGTCAGGTTGAAATCCTCTCTGGCATTTTGGTCGATCTGAAAACAACCAACACATTCCTCTAATTAGCTTCGAGAAAAACATGTTTGTTTGCCTCATTAGTCCGCGGCTCAGGCGGTAAAGGATGCTGTCCAATAACCGGGAAGGTCAGCGTTTCCCTTTCTGTTTCTGAGACGCTCCATCTAAAAAAAAAAATGCAGCCCGTAAACTGGATTCGTCGAGACTAGAAAATCCCAAAGTGCAGCCGACTGAATTAAACAACCACTCTTTAAATTGAAACTGGGTATCTAGTTTTCAGATTTCATTCTTAGTTCATCTCTCAGGTCGGTGGGAGTAACGAGTAGCAGAGCAAAACCTCTCAGTTGAGAGCGTTCAGCCATCTGGGGCGAATTTCTCTGCTGGAGTCTGCGTTAGTGGAAGCTGCTCTTCAGTCTCAGCGTTCGGCCGAAGAGACGAAAGCTCATCAGAGCCGACACCGAAGTCTCAGAGCCTGAGGAGACTTTTCTGTGTACAGGCACCACTTCATTTGAAATCAGATCCTGGAGGTTCTGCTCTTTACCTCATTTTGTGGGATATTCAGTTTTGGTGATGTTTGTGTAAAACGCACCTTTTTTGTTTTTATACAGATGGAAACAGTGAGCTGAGCTGAAGTATTAGACGAGAAGCTGTAGATGGGAACTGAGTGTTGGACTTTTATGATGTGTGACGTTATAATGACATCAGTGTTGGTTAAAGGAGAAGAGCTCTGGACATCTTACAACGAAGCTCGAATGAGAACATTAAATCAGTATCATTATTACATGATGCCTCCTCAGTTCTGACCAGAAGAGTCAGTTCAGTTTCTCTCCTTAAGATAAAAATGATTGAATTGAAGTCTATGGGAAAGTGTCCCTATTTCTCTATTAGCTCAGTAAATGTTTCCCTCATGAATTTTTGGCCTCAGTTTCTAGATTTAACTCTTCTTCAATACAACATGATGTTCGTTTTTTAAATGATGATCCCTTTTAGAGGAAAATAGACCATAAATAACAATTTATCACTTTCAAAGTGACCAAAAAAACAAAACAAAACAAATAACTACATTTGTTGAAGACAAGTCAGAATTGTAACCATTTATGAGTTTGTTTATCACGACGAGCTCTCTGCTTGAAGATCCTTTGTGGCAGCACTGTGATGAAATGTTAGTTGGAGGCTCATATTGATTGTGACAAGAGCTTAAAAGACAAATTCCTGCTTTTTCTCCTGTCTGTAATGCGATGAAACGTTAAACCAAGGAGGTCAGTGTCGCTCTGTCTTCTAACTCGGCACAAATTTACCGTGTAAAAGAGTTTAATACAGCTTTTGAAGTAAAACTTATGAGAAATGGTACACGTTGCAGTGAGATTAAAAAAACCAAAACTTTCAGTTTTGCCCTGCACCACTATGATTTATTTTCCAATTTGTCTCTGGATATTATGGCCTGGAGTGATTCTTCTCTGGTGTTTGAACAGAGCGGACTAACTGGACCATGTGCGATGAGAGGAAGGAAAACGCCGGACTCTGAGGCCTCTGCCTGATATTAGTTGGACAAACCGAGGAGATGGCCTATCGGCTGCCCAGATACAGTAATTTCTCAACAGGACATCTTGTCAGGGGACGGGAGAGGACGCCGTCTGCTGTGTCTGCTGGCCATCAGGACGCAGCTCTGAAACTGAGTGTGCTGCGAATGATATAATGACTTAAGGGGGTAGGAACCAACAAGAGGAGATACGCTTCATGTTTTATTTTATCCCCAAAACGGTCTCTTCTTTGGTTAACCAGGAAGTTTTTATTTATCTAATTTATGTTGAGAGAGTGCAAAAACCAAAAATTCTAAATCTGTTCAGACTTCTTGACGATATTTGAGAGCATGCACACACGCATTCGTGATCATTAAACCGTGAGGGAAGTTTGAAGGTTATTTTCAGGGTTTCTGACATTTCACGCTGCAATCAGGGAGGCACCACTCATAACTCGATCTTTTCAGATGAATGTCGGAAAGCATGTTGCTCCTTTTCTCCACTTTGTGCTGCTGCAGCTTTTATTTTGAATGCAGAAGTCTAACAAGCTGGTCCTTTAAATTGAACAGATGATGCTCAGCTCCCCGCTTCAGGCTGAGAGAGTCATTTCAGCAGAAATGCTAAAATGTAGTAAAGCAGCTGTAATTGCATTTTGAGAGCTACTTAGTCTCACAATCAGCCGACACACACAAACATTTGCATTTTGTCGAACAATCATTTGCAGAATGAAATACCTCAGAATTAGTTTTGCACAATCTCACATTTTGTCAATACTTTTCAGACTGATCTCTCATGATAAGTATGTTAATAAGTGTGTGTGTGTGTGTGTGTGTGTGTTACCTGCACAGATGCAGAGTCCGTCAGTCTCCTGATGGTAACGGTGTGTAGCTGTCCGTTGGACAGACCCCTCACTCTGCTCCTCAACACTTCTGCTTCTCTGCCGCTGTCCAGTTTGTACCTCACCTCCAGTTTATCTACACAAAATGACACACACGAGCTTTCTCTTAACAAAAAAACATCCAGGCCTGCTACTCTAATTATTTTGCCTCTGAATTTGAATGATGAGTATCTAAAACTCAGGAGGATTAGGATTTAACTCTCCATCAATAATAGTAACACTTATCTGAAAATCTAATTACATCAACTCTAATTGATTTTAATTGATTTTTAGAGCAGATTCAACAAAAGCGCTGTGATGTCTTTTAAAATTCAAAGAAGATATAAAATTGTACGGTGACCTTCAGGGGCCTACATTAACTTTTATCATTATTTTGTAGAAGTAAAAGTGAATTGATTGATGCCACAAAGAACATTTGACTCATGACACACTTTTTGGTGTTCATCCAGTTTGCTGATGTTGCTGATAATAAATGAGTTTATTCTTAAACAGTCGGTTTGCAGTTAAACCTCCTCAGACCTCAGCAGAGCACTTCAGAAATAAATGAGCTGAACAACATACAGCCCTCGGGAGTTTAATTGAACACTTCAGTTTAAGAACATTCACCAGACAACTCCGGTCACCATGAAACTTCCACGCTCTGCCGTCCGTCAGCTTTGAGCCATTAACGGCAGAAAAAAATCCTTTTAAAGCCAATTCGGCAGAAAAGTGCTGGTTTTATTGGATGCTGAAAATGGAATTTTAAATTCAAAGTAGTTCCTTCTACTCTTAAAAGTTGATAAGCTGATTTTTATTTTTATTATTTTTTTTTTTATTCAGCCAGAGACAAAACATATTAGCCAGCCCAGCAGGAAGGATCAAATAGCAGTCGAAGCTGACGGGGTGACTCCAGAGAGGAGAAAGGTCTGACTGATCCCGAAAGATCTGGTAAAGCTGCAGCAGAAAGGAGGAGGAGGAAGAACAGAGCGAAGGACGAGGAGGAGGAGAGGCCAATATCATGACAAGATGACAGGAAATGGGAGAGAAGATGAGATGGAGAGGGAGCAGAAGAAGAAAAATGAGAGGCTGGAAGGAGATGTGAGGAGAGGAAGGTGATAAGAAGTCTTGACTTTTTTCCATTTTAGGTCTGAAAATGTGGACACAAATAAGAAGGGAAGAGTAATGAACACCAAGGATAAGAGCCAAAGGGATGAGGAGAAGCACAAGAGAGGGAGGTAAACAGTACCAGAGATGTTTTTACAGAAATAATGATGTGTGTAATAATATACTCCTTCAAAAGAAAAGGCCTGCGTCCTCCTCACCGTGCTTGTTGATGAGCAGGGCCAGGTACTCTCTGTGGTAGGAGCTGATGTAGAGCAGCAGAGCCGGACTCTGGTTGGTCCTGAAGCTCAGGGAGACGTTCTCTCCTCTCAGCGTCATGTCGGAGTAGATGGAGGACGGCAGGGCGCTGCTGTTCCTGATGAACTCGTACGGCTCCTTGAAGGTGTAGCTGACGGATGTGCTCGACTTGAAGGTGGCCGACACCTCTGGAGGAAGAGAGAGCGAGACAGCGACATTCATTACACAGTTTAACCAAGACTGTAGTTGGAGAAGACCAAAAAAAAAAAAAAAAAAAAAAGCTGTTATTTTGGACTACAAATATTTAAACCACTTCAGCTTTCAATAACGGATTTAGTGGATTTATATTCTGGAGTCTACCATTTGCATTGATCAGCCAAAACAGACAGCGCGTCTGTAATCTAAGAAACTCCCAGGTCTCATTAGACGCTTTTAAAGAGCCTTTTATTAAGAACCGTATTTAACGTTAACGCAGTGCAAGACCTATGTGATCCATCTGCTCCGGCTGGGAGGAGACATCTCAGGTCTATGAGGTGTCTAGTTGACTGTCTAGTGAGAGCAATAACCTGCTGAATTGCTCTGGAAAGGTAAACAACCCTTTATGCTGTCGGTGTAAACAAAGCTGTCAGCCAGTTAGAGGCTGTGGGAGTGTGGAAGACATTTTGATGGGTTCCAGGTTTGTGGGAAGCAAATGGAACGTGTGTGAGCCGGGCAGGCGTTTGTTGTGAATAGAAGAAGTGACACCCGCTACAGATGTAAACAAATCTCATAACACTAATGCCAAGACATTCCAAGACGGAAGATGAATCAAGTTTAAAGTGTGCGTCATCAGACAGCATGATGATCTCAAAAAGCCAGCACACAAGCAAGACTGAAGAAAAACTTTAAAACAAGGAAAGAGGAGACAACCTCTGATGGAGCTGTGAAGTTTAATTAAAATGTACTCTGTGCCTCACCCTGCTGACAGTGGACAGATAGATACTGATGTAAAGTGGATGATGCATTATGATTGCAGTGACATCAAACAAATGGCTTAAACAGCTTCCAGCACATCAAACAGACAATATTTGCATGAAACATCCACAGCACTGATCAAAACAAACACACCCAGGGATGGATGTTCTGGATCACTGGCTCTGATCTTCTGCTCATTTTATTTACATTTTGATTCTTTGAGTTATTAAATGCTTTATGAGAGAATAACTACAAAAATAAAGCATCTAGATTGAGATGCTGGAGGTGAACCAGCAGATAATCAATCTGCTCCATTCTCCTGCGGAAGATGCTGCAGCTCTGACCTTGGCTGGTGATATATACGAGCTAACTGAATGTAGAGCAGAGGGGAGGCAGTGAATGGGACTCAATGCAACATGTATTCAGCTGGTTGGACGGCTCTCACAGAAACAGGTCAAGGCAGGGAGCACCGGTGAGCTGGAGAAGAAATGTTTGATGGAGAAAACGGCTTTAGTTTATCGAGACCGTGACAACTTTATGGGCAGAACTTGAACTTTTAAATCTCTTTGCCTCCGTCGGTCGTCTGAATTGAGGTTGAGATGCAGCATGTGGACAATACCTGTGTGGCAGAAGACTCCAGTGTAGGCTGACAGGCCGCAGTCGCAGTGGAAGCCGTTGGCTCTCTCCACACAGCGGCCCTGGTTCTGGCAGAGCGAGCCGTAGCTGCTGCAGTGACCCGGGCAGCCGGGTCGAACACCAGGCGTGATCCTGGCCCGCTCCTCCAGGTCCAGGGTGACGCCGTTCAGCTGCAGGGAGCGAATACAACCCCGAAAGCCCTTCTGCCTGGATGCTGTGCCTCCTGAGGTGGTGGGAAGGAGGAATGGTAATCATTGCTTTGTAAAATGTAAATATTTTTTGTGTTTCATGCAGGGGAGTAAAAAGCTCCACTCCAGATTCCCCGTGCAGCTCAAACTGCAAATATCAAAAAGCAGCAGCATCAAAGCATGTAGCAATCAAAGCCAGCACCCCCCCCTCCCCCGCAAGCCTTTCTTTCACTTCTTTGAATGCTGACATATCATTGTTTTCTTTCCCTTCAGTTTGTCTTCTCCCCTCCTCTTCCTGTCATCTCCATCAGATCCACATGTCGCCTCAGCTCCTCCAGACGCCCCAAACTGTCAACAGCCTTCTGATGAGAACGACACAACGCTGAAACAGCAATGAGGCAACAAACTGTAGCTGGAAAATTGATCTGGGAGCACAGCTTTCATCAGCTGTCTTTATGTTCTGGCTGGGAAGCGTCATTCTAGCTGAATTGCTGTCTGGCTGTACATCCGTCAGTGAGGAGCAGGCAGCTCCTTCCTTCTCCATCACCTCTCTTCAGAAGCTTTTTTTTTTTTTTTTTTTCTCTTTTCCAATAATGGCTTTAAACATGAGGCCAGAGGAGAAAAAATATAAAGTACATCCAGCTTTTCACACATACACACTCAGCTCAGATCTGTCAACATGTCATTTTTGTAAATATCATGGGGTGAAATTATTATCATCGTCAGCGTTCAGCACTCAGCTGCTCTCGCCTCTCAGCTCCCAAAAGCTAACACCTTCCTACAGCTTTTCACACCGACAAATGGCCGAGCTCTGTAAATATGTTTGAAGCACAAATTGAGCAATAACTAAGATGAAAATTACTTTTTTTTTTTTTTTTGAACAGGGTAGAAGACTTTAAGTTGACAAAAAATGGAGCCAAAAGTGAATATTTTGAACAAATGAAAGATACTGCAACAACAACAACAACAGCTAGAAAGATGCAAAAGATGAGATTACCACTTACCCCCCATGGAAGAAGGGGTAAACCCAACAAAGATAATTCTTCTATCACTGGATTATTTTAAATCGCATTTAATTAAAAATTTTTTTTTTTTTTAACCTCTGCTATAGTAGTCAGGCTCATGGGTTGAAAATCAGACTGAAAAACTCTGATATCACGTTTAACTTTCAAATTCATTCATTAACAAGTGAAAAACCAATTACTCCTATTAGCCGTGGCTAATATGTTCACCGTAAGAACATTTTGGCATCCCAGTGTGTCTGTCTTCCTTGTGCTTACTTCATTTATTTTTTTTTACTTCCTGACAGGTACTATCACGTTTCCCTCCGCTGAAAGGGCCTCTGTAAGAGCACTTCAATCCAGATTGTCAACAGAAGCACTTTATAGGGAGCTTCAGTGGAAACGGGAACTACTTCCTGGACAGTAAATCTGTTAATTAAAGAAAAAAAGAGGAATTTTTGGAGTGACGATCAAAGGAAAGATCAAATGAGCCACATGTAGATTACCTCTGATGAAAGCAGCAGGGCTGTCAGGGAGACCTTTAGATCAGGGAGAGTTTCAGCCTCATATATGGCACATCCTCAGGCCCAACAAGACGATCACAGCTTTTCTATACAAGAATGTGCTGTAAGAACAAATTTTGGACTTATAATATGATTTAAATTAAAAAACAAATACTGAAGCAGGGATAAAAAAAAAAATCATCAAAGGGAACGTGGATGCCTTAAAATACACTGGACCTCAACCTGCAGATCCAAAAAGCTAAAAGTCTAGAAACAGGCGGCTCTCAGGGGGGTAGAGCGAGCCGGCCACTAATGAGATTTGGTGTCGATCCTTCAGTTTTTATCAAGTTCTTGGGCAAGGTACTGAGCCCTAAATTGCCCCTGACGCACTGTGAGTGGTCGATAAGACTGGAAAAGCTCCAGCAAGTGCAGTCCGCTCACCATTCGGGACCGGGCTCTGTACTTCAGAGCCACAACTGGCAGCCAACAATGAAAGTAAGATGTTGATGCAACCAAGCTCACACAGGAAAAGCCCATGTGCCTCATACGTGGGGCAGAGATCAAACTAATGAGCAAACAGAAGAGAAAGGCAGCAGCACCATCTTTTATCGTGCAAGTGGTTGTTACTAACCTCGTGGCTGCAGGGCACCGAGCACGATGCTGTTCAAACCTAAGAAATTATTACATTTTCATGGCCTCCTGGGAAATGAATCATTATGACTATGATCAGATTTTTGTTTTTTTCTCGCAGTACCAGAAGGCTCAGGCTAGTTTTATTTTTAGTGAAACATGGGTTGGATGGACTGATATGAAAGTGTTCGACATGTTGCTGATGGCAAATGTTAGCACGCCAATGTGCTGAATATAGTTAAAGAATTATACTTTAAACATTTGCTGGCGTTTAGCTCAGAGCAGTGTTGTCTGAGTCTCTGATGTGGCTGCAGACTTTTGGCTGGTTTGATATCTTGTTTGGAGTTAGTACACTCTGATCAGCTATATAAAAGAGAAAAGCGGAAAATCCTCTGATCAATGTTATTGACAAATTACTTGAATTATTTACACTTTAAGAAATTGAAGCATTCAAAATTAATTTTCTGGTTTGTATAACCACTAATGTGGGGTGCAGTTTTTGCTGCAGGAAAATCAAAAGCATAAACCTGAAAAACAATACCTCAAAATCCAGACGATTTTAAACTAACTGGAAATATTCTGCTTATATTACGACTGACAGGATGCACAAAACAAACATGTTCACCCCCCCCCCCCCCCCGGCCAACGTTGATGCCCCTGCAGCAGCAATAAACTTCGGCTTATCTATCCAAACCAGGCAATACAACAAACAATGTGAAATGCTGCTTGCAATGAATGCAAAAAATCTTTCACTTGAAACTGCTGTGTGGGGATATTTCATGCCGACAAATATCAGGCAGTGAAGGGACTGGAAAAGCAGCCATATGGCTTATAAATTACTGCAAGACAATAAAACGAGTTATTAATGGGGACTATGTAATTCTCTTCCTTATAAATCTGAATGGAATACTTAAGAGTCATAAATACACTGTTGGTGAAGTTACAGCTTACGAAGTCAGACAAGACTGTTTTATAATTAATACAACTAAGACAGACTGACGGTTCACTCTGCATCATATCGTAGCTGCAAATGCATGCCGAGATTAGAAGTGCACACAAAAGTAAACCTTTTCCTCGAAAAACGTGTCGAAGGCAGGCTTACTCATACACACACAAGCATGTAACTTATAACTCATACAAAGAATGTATTCAGTGTAGAGGCTTTCCATGATGAAGCTGAACTGATATGTTTTGGTATTTATACAGCACATGTATATTGTGTGCTGTGTATTTATATTTGTGGCAAACGGCTGACACTCAAATCATAGCCACGCAGCCTGACGTTCAGCACGTCCCCATCCAAACAGCCAGAGCTGCCAATACTCCATTGTGCCCGATAATTCACAAGAAGACGTGTCTGTTTGGGCTGATGGAGCCGACCTGTCAGTTATTCAGAGTGGATTATCGGCTGAAGATGCAGCCGGTCGATATTCACCTTGATTTCCCTTCTGTAGGAGACGAAGCTGAGATAAACGTTGACGCAGTATTGATCAAGTTGGGACCGTGTACTGTTTTATTTACACGGCGGATGAATGACTTACAGGTTCAGATTCATTTAGAGATTATTTAAAGACCCTCGCTGTAACAAATACAGCACTGTCTGTGATTAAACCTCCGCTCCCTGCTGCATTTTTATTTATCGAAGGTTTTTAAATGCTTAGTGGTCTCAAAACTTTTCATATTTGTATTAACCGCTGGTGGCGTTTGTCCAACAGAAGGTTCAGACTCCTCCTCAGTTTGTGGGACTGTAACAGGACATCAGTATCACTTCCAGCTCCCTTGAGCTCTGGATCTATCAGAGCCTGTGGGTGGAAACAACTACAAGCCCTACAGAGTAAATGTGCAGATTCAGCATCTTTCTTCCCCAGTATTGCTGAGAAGTCAACAGGATTCAGCCGACAGCAGATTCCCAGTGCGGGTTTAATCCCAGCTGACTCCGATCCCTAAACTTCACTTTAGGTGTCAGATTTAACTGTCGATAAAGAGGGACAGTTTTAACGTCATAGTTTATCTATTTGACCTTGACCCTGACCTTTTTTTTCTTTTTTTTTTACATTTACCTCGAGGGCCTTCATTGGTAACCTGGTTAAACTGGTTTCCAAAGTTAAACTGTGGTCATGCAGCCTTAAGAAAAGTTTTTGACCAGCACCATGGAGTGACGTTATTAAGACTGCCTTCCCGTTTTCTTTGAAACCCGCAGACATGTGATACGTGCAGCCCCAGTTTTATGGTAACTCAGTGATCTGTAATGTGCCAAACATCTGCAGATGTTTTATAAGGCAGGAAATTCGTCCTACATGTTCCTTAGGCCTTGGCAATACATAGATTTGTTTACTTTCATTTGAAGGTAGCTTTAATTGTTTTCTGACTCGTACACTCGACCGCCAACCTTTAGAAATAATACACTAGAGAAGATCGAATGGAGATGACTCGGATGTAAATGATCCTGTATGTACAAAGGCTTTGGGTAACAAGACACAGCTCTGTGTTTTGGAAAAAAACAAGAGCTCTACTGCCAAAAGAGACCAACTGAGTTTTTCTGAGCTTCTAAGTTCAGGAGGGGCTGCGGAGACAAAAACAGCACCTGAGAAACTCGGAGTCTCAAGAGCAAAAAGATTTAAAAGAAGCAAAGCAAGAAAATTCTTCTAGTCCCAGAAGGCTCAAGAAAGAGCTCTGTAAAAATAGAAAATTCACACAGGCAAAGAAACACTCCATTGTGTGCTGTTTTTAATCATGAACAAAGAAACCAAATCAATGAAATATGGGGACTTTCAGGTTTGTCCCTTTTTTTTTTTTTTTTTGAAAGAGAGGCTGCTCACCTATGAACAGCTGGCTGTTGAGCTGCAGGTGGAAGTGTCCGTCAGCAGGAGCTTCCTGTGTGGCGGCAGGAAGTTCATCCAACCGCAGCGACGCCTCCTTGACGTTCCTCTCGGCTCGGACTCGATGCCACCGGTTGTCGTTCAGGGGGACGCTGGACTCCACGTTGACCTCCAGCGGGCCGTTACCCACATCGAAGGAGAAGAGGACCTTGGTGGAGGCTGATGGAGGAGGGACAAAGAGACAGAGGAGGGAAAGGGGAGCAGAAGTTTAAAATGGTAGCAGATTTACTCCATTGGGAGGATATTTCTCTCTCTTCTACAAATCGTTCTTCTTCCTGTGGTCCCCAAAACTTCAATGACAGATATATCAACACACTGATCCTGCCCTCGCTCAATATCAGCTAGAACTGGCTCCTCTGCCCCCCCCCCACCATGATTCATTGTGAAAAAAAACCCTGCAGCAGCTGAAAACATTCATATATGATAGCTCTATTGAAAAATCTCATTACTTTCTACGGTTCAATCTGCCAAGTCACAAAAAGTGGGATTATGGTGGCAGCAGAAAACGAGCGTTTGATTCCTGCAAAGTCAAATAACGTCTGGGGAAAAAAAAAAAAAAGTAAGAGTTACTGCAGCGCATTGATTGATGTAAATAATTTCCTTCACCAAAAACCAGATTTAATCAAGAAGATACATTTACAAGCACCCAAAACTTTTTTGACCGAAACAATCTCTTCTCAGAGAGAAGTAATTAATTCAATAACGTTGTGAAATGACTAAAAATGCCAGAAAAACACAACATGTTACGGGCAGTGTTCACTTGTGATGCAATTCACACAGCCACAGAAGTCCCCACAACGGCAGGCAGACCAGGTTTACCGGGGAACAGGTAAGCAGTCTAGGAAACGAGGCTGGAGAGTTGCACATGAAGCAGAGGAACAATGTGAGATCCAGTGACGTGGCAGCTCCTGGCGTGGCGTGGCGTGGCGTGGCGGCGGTCCAGTGGCGGGAAAACCAGGCAGGTGACGGGGACACCTCTGCAGAAACTGCAATTTCTGATTCAAGTGTATATTTTCATAAAAATCTTGCCAAGTGCAGCTGGAATGAATCTTAATTTTTATGACTGCGTACTTCCACACAGAGACCTGCCAACGCCACATCGGGGAAAGAAGACGGGAGCTTTAACCAGCAGGTAGGCTGGACCCGAAGGCACAGAGACCGAACCGGCAGATGTGGTGGTGCGTTGGGAGACGTGATGCAGCGCTCTCCGGATTAAAGTTGAATTATTCTCTCACAACAAAACAACAAACAGTAAAGCCAGCAGGGCTTTCTAACCGAGCAGCCTGGGAACTGTTCTCACAGGATATCAACAAACAAAAGACTGGAGAGTCTGCTAAAACGTTACGTACGTCCTGATTACATGAAGAAGATTTCCAGTTTACTATTCTGCGCTTTGCTGCTGTTCCAACAGCGTGAAAGCAAAAATGCACAAATCACACAGATAACTGAATTTGTTCCAGATTCTCTTCTGCTCCTCTTGTCTCCATTTTTTTTTTTTATACGATATGATGTATGGTTACATAACTACTCCAAAAATGTATTTATATGAACCAGGTAAAACTATAAAATGCTGTTCAACTACAATATAACGAAGATTAATCTGAAAAAACAAATGAATAACGCATTTTTTTGATACTCTGAATGTGATGATTTAATGCAGTTTTGGCATTAAGTGGCCTCAGTCACCGAGGAGTCCTGATTAAATTAGTTTCTGGATGGTAATTGCTTTGTTGTGAGTACTTTATATTCTTCAGTCAGACCACCTCGTTGTGTTATTGCCCGTCTGGTACGTGAGATCATTCACTTGCAGTCATCTTGTTTACTTACTTACTTACAGATCTGAAGTAGTTCAAAAATAAATAGTTTATATTTTCCTGTGATGTTAACTCAGGACCTGACGGACATTCAGTCCGAACGTTTTCTTCTTTTAAGCTGATATGAATTGTTTACCAGAGCAACACAGTCTCTTATTTGAATCAAAGTTGATTGATGTAAATCCAATATTTATTCTCTTTTAGCTCTGATTTTGTTCTCAACCAGGTGGCCTTTCTTGCTTGGTCCGAAGCGTGTAAAGCGCAGCGTGTGTGTGTGTGTGTTTGGATCTGTTTCAACAGTTGTCGGCTAGTCGGTAGAAGTTGTGCGGGGACGTTGAACAACGAGCTTTAGGTCAGTGACCAGCGTCTCGGTCCTGCTGGTTCAGCACCACGGCAGCTCAGTGCTCCGGTCCGTTTCTCAGTGTCGTGCCGTGTTGGTTGGAAGGTGACGATGTGTTCGATGTGTTACTACACAATGCAGAACAAGACTGAGCCAACTATAGCATCCTTCGCTGACTTCATTTGGCAGTTGCTGTCAGAGTTGTTGTGATCACGGGCAACAGTGTGCAGAACTAGAACAACCACACAAACAATGATTTCCCAAGGACAGGTCTTTGTGTTTCTGTGTCCCACTTTTATAAACAACGTCCTCTGAACTGCGACACAACACAAAAAAAAAAACCAAACCAACGCAAACGGGTGATGTGAGGTGAAAGAACTTCAGAAGCCAAGCATGGCTGACTTGATAACGCCTGCTTCACATCACTGCTGCCCATAAATGCTTATTTCTTACCTCACTGCGTTACTGTCATAACCATATAAGCAAGGACACCTTATTGAGAAACACAGCTATATTTCAAATGACACAATCTATGCCGGGCAATAAACATACATCTCACTCCCTGCCACATTTCCAGGGCGCCCATAAACTAAATAACACCCTGTCAGTCATTACTGTCATAATCTAAATGACACACTACGGTGTGTGCATAATGCAGGAGTCAGGAATTAATGGAGGGTCACGGTGGAAACAAGTCCATTCAGCCTGCTTTTAAAATGTTAAATTAAAAACAGGCTGCAAGAAACTACCTGCAGTAATTATGAGTCTCTCGCTATGGAATCAATTCCTGTTCACATTTTATCGGTTTTGTGTGGTAAATGCAACCTTGTCCCACGAGGACCAGAATATGGTATCCAGAGAGGCTTGTATAAGGCATTCAACTGTAGTCAGAGCTGGAATTGATTGAAGCAACAGACCAACAGCCTAAAGCAGAATTAACACAGGAAAATGGAAACAACACAATCCAGCCTGTCAGTAAAAGGACGAGTAAAAGGATTCAAATGTTTTTGTGAGTGCAAGTGAATGTAAAGAAAAAAAGGACACAGCTTCTTTAAAAGCCAGAATGAGATTGAATAAAACATCATAAAATATAATATAAAATATTATAGTTACACGAAGGGCCTAAATGCAAACACATTCCCTTGAAGTGTGTGTGTGGATTCAGCTCCGACTCACAGCTCAGTTCGATGCGGATGAAGTCTTTGATCCCGAGGTTTTCCAGGAACACTCCAGAGGAGGCCGTGGTCTTAAACAGGAAGGAGATGTCGGCGCTCAGCTCCCCGTGGAAGGTGGGGAAGTGGAGGTACGACGTCTCCTTGTCAAAAAACGCAGCGTTCCAGAGATTCTCTGAAAAACGCACAAATGCACGCAAAGAAACCCTCAAAAAACAAACCAACAGCCAGTTAAGATAATTAGCTGAGAACAAAGTCATGGATTTGAAAAATGTTTTCAAATTTGTATCGCATATATCACCTCTCAGGTACTGAAGACTTTGGTTGATTTGAATAAAACTGAAAAAAAAATATTATGTTTAGCTTAATAAAGTTACCAAAAGCTGTAATTCTGCTCAGTGATGGCTGTTAATATAAAGATTTAGATTGTTGTAAAGTTTATTTACATGTTAAAAAGACAGAAGACGTCTCCGGGGAAGACGTACTAAGTGGACATCATGCTAATTTTAGCCAAATTTCCAACCGCGCTGACAGATTTTCAGTTTCAGTGCTGATTAAACCAGAATAAAACTGAATTACAGCGTTACTTAAACTGCTGTTTGGACCGGCAGAAGGAGAAATTTCCACAATAGAGAAAATTTCTGCTCATTTGGAATTAAGTTTTAGTTTTCAGGATGGGACTTACTGTCTCCATGACAACGGAGCGGCCCGACCCTGTAGGCGGCCTCTGACCCCGGCCTCTGGATGTCACCCAGCATCAGAGACCTGACTGGGAGGCCATCCTTATGGATGAGCAGGCCAGAGTCTTCAGCCCTGCAGGAAAAAACAAAAATAAACAGGAAACAGAGTAAAATATGAAGAAAAACACACCAAACTCTTCATTTCCCTTCATAGACTATGAATGTTTTTAACGTTACATCACTTCTGCGATGACTTTATATGTTGCCACATGCTGATGCAAACGTTGCACACTGCGGGTGAAATCTCCTGTTTACTCCAAAACCAAACCGTCGTCATCTGGATGCTCGACATGCGCGCCATGCACTGTGGGTAAACTTACTGTTGACCCTTTAGCTACAGGAAAGCCGCAGATAAAAATACATTCAGGGCTGGAAGGAGGAGTGTACTCAGCAGTTTGAGCAAGATAAAATATTGAAGAGCAGCGGCGGTATGTAAAAATTGAGGCAGTTTGGGCAGGTGGTAGAAGAATGATGGAAGACAGGAAGTGAGGCACGGCAGGATCCTCTTTAGTTTGTTTTGTTTTTTCACATATTTTCTCACATCTATGAATTTTAATCAACTTGTGCATTTTGTTCAGTTCATGTTTTGTCGAACAGCCCAGATTTATTTCTTGCAGCGTCTTGGCTTCACTATAAATTTTAAGTTTCTAGCAGTTTGGTAACGCAAAATAATTTTTCTTAAGAAAAAAAAAAACAAAAAAAAACAACCAAGTCCACTTAACACACACAAATTCAAGGAAAAGAAATACCACCCTCCGGAACTAGATTTGAGGAATAGCACATTCTGTCTTTTTAATCCTCTTGTTTTCTTCTCCTTAAACAAGCTGTTGAGCTGATGGTAGATTTTTAAAACAGATGCTCAAACTCAACGTGTCACCAGACGAGTACGAGCCGCCCCGGAGAAAAACATCACCTTTTGATGCTAAATAGAGACAGCAAGAAAAATATTCTATAAATACGGGGGGAAAATAAGCGTGAATTTCAGTACCACTCCAGGCGGTCTGCGTCACAGTTGCAGTAGTGCTGCGGGTCCACACAGTCGCCCTGCAGGCCGCAGGCGCACTGCTGGCTGCCTGGGTGAGCTCCGCCCCAGTAGGTCTGGAGACCGCCGGAGCCGGGACCACCGAGCCACCAGCTGAACGGAGAGCCCTCTGAAAAACACACACACATCAGGTGATTTACGTGAGACAACAATTAGCTGTATCGGCTTCTTTCGCATTAGAGTCTTCTGTTCTCTCTGCTCACACAAAACGAGACAAAAGAAGCGTGCGCGTGTGCAGAGGGGAAACATTTTGCGGCTTAAAACCGGAGGAGATGGGAACATTTGCCTCCACCAGCGGCGATAAAAGCACAGCTGCAAAACACAAAGACCTTCGTGTGGGAAAGATCTCGTAACCTTCCACGTGAATGATGCAGCGTTATCTATGAGATAAATTTGTTCATTTCAGATTTACACATCACAAAAAGCAGCAGTTAGCGATTTTCTTTACAAGCAGAAGATGTGTTTGTGAGCAGAAAGGTGTGCTAACGTCTCCTGAGAAAGGCTGCCTGTTAAGTTTTATCTATCACAATAAAATTAAAAACACATCAGGGACAAATGATATAAAAAAAAGTCCGTTATAGTTTACGATATTCTCTTTCCATTCCCTTTTCAAGAAAAAGAATAATTTCACCCCTGTGTGTGTATAAAGACAAACATAATGCGTAGATTTGTCTGTGTATGAATCTATAGATGCAGTCTGAGGCTGAGGATTTGACTTTTCCCGGCTGTCAGAGGAAGCAGAGCGTTTATAAAAATGTGCCGCTTGTGAAGCGCTCAGCTGACGTCCTCGCTGATGTGTACTGTATGTGGAGGTATTTGGGACTAGTCACGCTCTTCGCAGGTTCTCTGGTGATCTTCAGATGTGTGTGTCTGCCGACGTGCTGTCTTCTTAAAAACCACAAAACAAAACGCAGAGAGCGGCGGGGGAAAAAAAACACCATCACCGTGTTCAGTTTCAGATGTCACAGGCAGAAGTATCCATGATAACCCTGCTGCCAGGCTGACAAATTTTGTTTGTTAACCATACAATAGAGAGAAATGACATTGTCAGGAAATTGTGTTTCACAGCACCGATTCAAATTATTTTCAAACAAGGCTAAACTCCCAGTCTAAACCTGGATATGTGAAGATGCTGTTGGTCCTCCACTCATCCATCCTCAGTTTACTGAAAACTGGCTTCACTTCTTGACTAAAATTAGATTTGGGTAGAGGGGTTAAGCTTTTCTCCATCTCCTTATCTATAAGACTCTGGTTTCCACGGGCAAATATGGCTCCATGTCAACGCTATCAGGCACAATACAAGATTAACATTGTCTAACAATGTTAAACAACTGTGTATGTGGCCTTACAAAATAAGAAAACAACAGTAAGAGGAAATATTTGCTCTCACCATCTTCTAAAACCTGACTGATGCTGAAGACAGACATTATTAACACCAAATGATCACCCCTAATGGCCTGCAGCGGTTTTGTCTAAACCTTTCAAATTGGAGCACTACATGCTGCTCGGGCGCAATAAAATAAAATAAAATAAAGATAAATGTTGAAATTCAGTTTGTTTAATGGTGGTCATAAATCATTTCCTAACCGCTTCTTCACCAGCAGCATTTGCCAGAAGAAAAATGCACATCCAGACACTTTTGTTGTTTTAACTGATTCTAAGTCACAGTGTTAGGGTCAATTAATGATTTGTAAGACCATGAAAAAGCCTTTGAGGAAAAACAAAGAACAAAACACAGACAGACTAATTGGCCTTAAAGCTCAGTCTAAAAGAGGGAGACATTTACACAAATTGTACACAATCCATTTGTCTGACTAACTAATAAATGGGAAGAAATCCTTGGAACCTGATTAAGTTTGCTGGAATGTGCTTAACAATGACTTTTTATCTGGTAGAAGGGGAAAGTCTTTGGATCTGCCGAGAGTTTGATAGTTTTCTTTATTTTGGCACAAACTGCTCGCACTAGTTCTCATTGTTAAAGCGGAGTTTAAGACAACACAAACAGTAAAACTAGAGCGACTCAGCCGTCGTGACTTCAGTCTTTCAAAGACGATGATAAATAGATCCGTTTGTCATCAACGTTAATCTTCTTTCCTCCTGTCGTCTGAGATGACCTGTTTTAAGATCATCTTCGGGCAGCCCGCATAAACAAGGCAGCTATTTTAGGATTTTATGTTTGAATCCCTGGAAACAAAATGTGAGCCAACTAAAAAGTGATTATTCCTCACTCCCCAGGAATCATTCCAGTCCTCCAGCTCCAGGGACGTCCCGAGGCCCTTTTTGGTGCTCTGAGCAATTAACGTCTTTAAATGGTTTGATGCAGCTCTTCTTTTATGACTTTATAACTTTTATAGCTTTACATGTTGGGGATTCGTCAATAAACTGCAGTCTCACCGTTTTATTGATGAATAAATCCATTAAACGGGTCTACCTGGAGTGTTGAGGAGGCGGGACTTCCTGCAGTGGTAAGACAGTTCCTGTTCGCAGTGATCTGATTGGCTGATAGCGGCCAACAGCTGCTCCTCTTCAGTCGAGTACTTGAAGTGGACCAAGTGCCGGTTCAGACCAGGAGAGGGCCGGACTCTGGTCAGGTCCGTGTTGTTGTGCTGGATCACCATCCACGTGTTCTCCTCTGCAGACACGAAGAAACACAAACGTTACTAAGATCCTGAAAGATGAGGAGGACCATCCGGTCCCGTGATGTAAATGTTAACTATCTGAAACTGAGGGGAGGATGAATGGAAGTAAAAGTGTGTGTGTGTCACCTGTCATGTTGCAGTAGACCAGCTGTGGTCTGATTGGTCCACTGCCGTCCACGTCGATGTAAAAGTGTCCCGACGTGTTGCCGTTGTGTTTGTAGGCCTCACACGACTGTTCGTACACAGCTGGGAGGAAAATAATGAGATCAGCTTCAACACAAATCAAGTCAAAATCGACACATCAGCTGGCACATGGAAGCTGCGAGGGGATGAGGATAACAACCCCGTGGAGGATTATGGGAGTTTCTTCATAAGTATGTATCGCCAAAAAGGTTTTATTTCTTCAGCTGCAGCAGAGAAATTCACGATCAGTCCAGCTGGAGAGGACAGAAACGGCTGATAGGAATACAAAGAGTCAATAAATAAAACCTTTATCAGCTCCACATCTTCCTCTTCCTCCTCCTCCAGTCACCGGTGATTCCTCTGCAGTCAAATAACGGAGCCCTTCAAGTCAAATCCATATCTAAAGGTTCCCACACTCTTCTCACCTGTTTATCTCGCTCTTTTAATTCATCACATAACATCGGCGTGGTTAAAAAAAGGTTAGAAATAACAAATGAGAGCAGAGGTGAAGGTGTGTGGGGAAGTGTTGTCTTTTGGCATTGAGGTGTTTCTACACTACACTCAGTTTCCCTCCGTGGCTTTAAGTATTCATTCAGTATTTTGGCGGTTTAGTTGCGGCTGTTAAACTCACAACCGCACCGGGCGAAGGATATTATAGAGCCATCACAAAGTGAAAAACAGAAATCAATCTTCTTTTTTCTGATATAACTCTTTCTGCAGCTCCCACACTTAAGGAGAGGAGAAAAAAAAAAACGGTACAAGTGTAATTACTAAATAATCTTGCGGTTAAATTCATCTGTGATTGCCGCCCACTAAATTTCAGGTTTGTGTTGGAGGTTGTAAAACCAGTATCCCACTTTAAAAGTCATCTTTAAAGCCTTTTACTTTAACGTCTGTCTCGTTAAAGTAGCGCATTAATACTCGTCTCTGGGCTGTTGTTCTGTTCCACCATTTCCGCTCTTTTTATTTTCAGTTTGCTTCGGTGATTTAAAAAAAAAAAACAAAAAACAAAAACAAAAACATAAAAATCACTTTGTGTGTGTAAAAGGAATTTCATTAAGTGTTGCTGCTGCTGCTCTTTCTATCACTTTTCAGTTGATTCAGTGATTTTTTATTTCATCTTTCTTTGCCCTCTTGCTCTTCCTCCTTGAGTGGTTCGACTCGTTCACAACAGAGAACACATCTGGGTGAGAAACGTAACAGCATCCAGATTATCTTTTGATATCCACATGATGAACTAAAACAACATTCAACCTCTCTGTGGTTATGATTAGAAGTTAGAGGACGATTGTGGCCTTTCAGTTGATACTGAAAAAGTCTAAACGTGGTTTAAAACAGGAGGTGCAACCTCTTAACATTTCATCTAAGACACCAATATTTTATTAAGTTTCATCTTAAAATTGCTTGTTCCCTCTGACATAAACCTGACCTTACCTGGCAGGTGCACCGGCAGCAGCGAAAGTAGTTTATTCCTTAATAAACTTTCAGTTCTTCCTGGATTTTAAGTGAATTTTTTACGTTTCCGTCACTGAGCCTGTGAGTCGTGCTCTCGCCCGTTCACAGTACAGGTCTGCTGTGTAGCCTGAAGGACCCGACAATAAACCAGATTACAGAGCAGTAAGACAGCCGGAGAGGGGACTTACAGCTGTGGCAGGTGGCGCCGCTGTGGCCGGTGCCGGAGCAGTTACAGTGGAAGGAGGTCCAGGACTGACTGCAGCGTCCGCCATGTTCACAGTGACTGGGAGAGCACCTGAGAGAGAGACAGCACGGGAAATATAAGATCCTCTTTACAGACCGTTTACTCAGATGGCAGATTTATAAAAAAAAATAAAAAAAGAAATGCATAAAAATCTTGGCAGCGATCACGGATGGGAACAATCACAGTCCTCCAAGTTTCTCTGCCGAAAATCAGTCAGATGACAAAAGAAGTTGATGTCAAAATTCAGCCTTCATCGTTTATTTATTTTGCTTTAAGAAAAAGCAGCTGAAACATTTTTTATACTAAAGATTCACATGATTTCACAGTCTCACAGAAAGAAAGCATTTTGTATGGTTTCCTGGACAGAAGTGTGCAGGAGGGTCAGAACTGATGTAACATCTGGGAGTCATATTTTGCGATTTGACAGCATGTTGTTGTGGGAGGTTGCTGAATTGGACAAAATCTCTCTGAAATGATTTTGTTCCGAACAGCTACTGGATGGAAAGCTGAACAGATTCCGCTCCAAGAGATTGAAAATAAACTTTACTTCCCCACAACTGCAGCTTTTTCTTTGTTTTTTCCATCAGTTGATGTCGAAGAGAAAAAATCCTCATATTACTTCATGGCTAAAAACTCAGGTTGGTTAGTTTCCAAATAAGAAGTTACATTTCAAGTTGAATCTTTGAACATAAATCCTCTTTTGAATGCAAAGCTGAAGGAAATGTTGTTAAAACATCTTTGTTAGAATGATCCAAACCGTGGACGTAGACGGGTAAAATCCAAAGGTCAGCTCTGCAAATTATCCATCCTGGAATCCACCAACACTGTTTTCTTTTCTTATCAATTCAACACTACGTATGTTTAATCGTGTTTCATCGTTAGCGTTGTGAGATCCTTTTAATCGCTCATATAACTTCTAGTTTTACTGGACTAATACTAAATACACACCTCAGCTGCACTGAGTGTGAAAACAAGAACCATGCTGTCACCAACAGTTGGCAGGATGAGCCAGATTATGATACCGGGGCGGAGTTAAATATGAGAAACGATAAAGACGTCGCTGTAGTAAACTTTGAGTGGGACGAACAAACACGCGATACGTCGTCGTGTTTCTGTGTTAACATGACGACTGTCCCACTGCTAAATTATTCGTTTGCTCTGTGTGCAGTTTTGTTGACTCGTGAGCACCTGTAGCTTTGATAAGCACTATATTTTGCAAGCAGTGCGTTTCATGTTTATCCTCTCTGGGCTTTACCTTTTTCCTTCTTTCTTTTCTTGCTGCGCTTGGCTCAGATAAGAGTGTTTTGATTCATGTTCATTGCTTCAGTTTATTTCCAGGCTTGAACATGGACACATATAAAAAAAAAACAAAAAAACAAAACCATAATAATAGCCACTTTTCTTCCAATCCCATTTCCACAGTTCTCCGTTCTGTCTTGTTGAATGTGTTTGCGTGTTGGTATTTTTTGGGATCAGGAGCCTCCTCGTCTCTGTACTGTAATAAAACGTTCAGCTTTTGAACGCTAAATGCAGACGTATGTGTTTGTTTTGCTATGAAACCAAGCAGAAATATTTTTTGATTAATATTATTTTTTTTTATGCATTTATTTTTATTATTAAGTAGCGAAGTAGGAAATTGGGAGAGATAGAGAGGGGAATGACCTGCAGCGTAGGCTGGAATCAAACCTGAGACGCCACGATAACGTGCCATGCACGCTAGCTGCTCAACATCAGGCAGGCAGGAATATTGAGGAGAAAAGTGATGACTGTACAGAATCTGCAGCTTCCCTTTTATTTAGTCCAAAGTGCTGAGTCAGCAGCCTGTCAGGCTGCTACAGGCCGACGTTAACCTCCATTTATCTCCACGCTGCTTTAATCTAAAGTTAGCAAGCTCACATTTGCATTCATTTTTACCGTATTAACTCTAATTACCGCTGAAAACTGCTGATTTACTTCATACAGATTATGCACCGGGTGAGATTCAGCATATAAATCGTGACATTAACAGACATGGTTCATCCATTTCGAGATTGGACATCTAGCTTCTTTTCATAAAACACCACACAGGAACCAAATATAAAAGATAAATATGTTCACTGCTTCATGTGCAAACACGGCAAACAAATATGCACACAGCTGGTTAATTATACAAAAGCTGATGTTTTTCTGCAGGGAGTTCTGAGTTCACGTCACAGCGGCTGCTTCTCATCAGAACTGAACATTGATAGTTTCTGACAACAGCTGAATCAAACACAATGTCATCAACAACAACAACAAAAACAAACAAAAAAACCAAATCAAGTTAGCCTTTCCTTTCTAACTTTGTCAGTTACGCCGTAACTGATACGGCACTGAAATGTCAGACAGAAACACACTCAGCCCGCTCAGAGAGCTCAGTCCACAATCCATCAGCCCCAGGTGATCCAATTTAGACTGACAACACTTGTAACGTCCGTCCACACAGACTGCTTCGGTGCCGGCGCGTTCAGCTCTGCAGACAACCTTCCTGCTCTCACCGCTCAGACTGTGCACCAGGAGTTTGTTGACCATTGAAAACCTGCTTCAGATTTTTAAGACGGCTTTCTATTCTATTTCTAATCACGTTGCCGGCAATGACACACACACACACACACACACACACACACACCTGGATGATTTTGTCATGTTAGTGCAGCATTTTATGTAGTCAATTAGAAATGATCAGGAAGGTTTGGTATCAAACAAGGTGTTGAACTAATAAAGAGGCTTCTTGTTCCATATCAGCTGTTAGTGAAGTGTTTGCTTTAAATAATGATAATAATAAAAATACCTCTTTGGTGCTGGCAACACACACACACACATACACACACATGCCCACCAATGCTGATATAATAACCTGCTCTGAAGAATGACCACACACTGAAGCCTTGTTGCTGAGTCCATTTTCCACCTGACTTTATGTTAAAATACATCCCAAGGGACCAAAATTCAATCATCAGGATTACACTCAGAGCATGTGCTTGTGTGTGTGTGTGTGTGTGTGTGTGTGTCTGTCTGTGTGGTTTTTTGAACAGATCTGTGCAGGAACTGTTTTGTCCTGATTAATACTTTAATGAATGCAAAAAAGAAAAAGAAAGACATTTTAATGAAACCCACTGGAGCAGATTGTCTTTATCTACCAAAGATATGTGGTTGATTCAATATTTGTGTGTGTTTACATAAAATATACTGTGTGTGCGTGTGCGTGTGTGTGTGTGGGTGGGGAGGGTTGAATGTGTCCGACTGTGTGTGCGCTGTGCGCTCTGGGTGGGTGTATAATTGTTGTAATTGTCTCATTAATTGTGCTGCTATTTGCCGTGACTGTAACGCCCCCCCCCACACACACACACACACACACACACACCACCACCACCACCTCCCTCTGCCTCCAGCTCATTTCTTCAGGGTGAAGTTATTGCTCCGATGCTGCGTTGTCACTGGTGATTTGCACCTTCATTTATCATCTCAAAATCCATAAATTGCACTGAAAATGTTTATCATGAGGCCTGAACTCACTGTCACGTCAATTAATTCCAGTTGGGCTCTCTGCTCAGTGTGTGATGCACATGAACGTGGAACATTTGCAGCAGAGTAGAGTCGATCTAAAAGCTCCCGGTGACTTAAAAAAACCGTTTCTTAGATATTAGACTGCAACAACAGGCTGTTGGGGCCTTTGGTGGGTGATTTGTGGGTGAGAGAGACCAAGACTTAAATGGAAATACAAACTGTATCACTAAATATCTTTTTGTATTAAACCAGACCACAATCTTTCCCCCACCTGAAACACTGTTGGGTACATTCCTTAGATTATGTTGTGAGGGTTAAAACGGTCTGATAAGACTTACCAAAGTTATTTGGAAGCTCACCTGTCAATGATTCCACACATGTCAAACTGCAGGTTGCTGTAGTTTCCCAGCTGCTTCTGCTGCACCAGGATCAGGTCCAGGTCCGTGTTGTCCAGGGTTAAGAGGCGCATGCAGCCCTGGAAGACGTTGAAGGGGTTCCTGCATCCCTGACTGTCGTCTACAGCGGGACAACCTGATGAGATAAAAGTGTATTAGGATCATCTTCAGGTTTTTAGTAGCAAATACAGATACAGATGTTTTACGCTTACCACCGAAGAAGAGTTGGCCTTCAGCGGTGAAAGGAAATGTCGGGCTGGCGTGAGCGGCGCCTCCTTCCTCTCTATCCACAGCGACGGTCAGACGTCCTGCTCTGGACCTCAGCTCCACTGAATGCCACTGACCATCATTCAGAGCAGAACCTGGGAACCAAAAACTCATTAACACGGCTGAAAATTCGATTTTTCTTTTTCCTCTTTTGTTCATGGCTGCACAGGGAGAAACGCAGCAGATGTTGTGAGGTTTTAGTTCCAAGGAGGAGAGGGCAAGCATGTGTATTCATGTAATAATGACCAAATGATATAACCAATTACTCCGGAGCCGGCCACACAGGCATCAAACCTTTATCTGGAAACAGCTTCTGAATCATAGCTGTCAAACTGAATTTCAAAGACTATCATTTGGCAGGACCCAAAACGATCCAGATGACGGGCAAGATGCATTAAACCCATTTGATTTTATAAATGTAACTGCTAAGGAAACCAGCCTCACTTCAACTCCCATAATTATGGCTGGATGAAGACAGATTTGGGTAATTAATCCATAATTGTGCACACAGTCATCGCCAAGATATATTAGGGCACGGCTGAGAAGAGAAAAAAGAAGAGGTACAGTTGGATAGCAAACTGAACTCATCAGTAATGTTGAGGTGAATAACTCCAGGTGTTGTTTTCCCCTTTACTTTATTTGCTGTGACCAGAAACGTCACGACTTCTGTTTAGGAATTGTCAAATAGTTTTTGCAGGTTTAAGCAGTAAAGCTAACAAATATAATCAGAATTCAGGTCGCATGAAGTTGTGCACTTTGTTGAATGTTCTGTTTTGTCTCTATCTTGGCTTGCAGTGTGTGTGCATTGACCAAAAAATGCATGAGCTGTCTACTGCATTCATGAATATTTGTGGGACGTGGCGCTTGCATGGGTTTTTGTGTATGCACCATTCACACATCTGGCCCCAGGTGTGTTCTTCCTGCATCCTCTTATTCATTTTAAGGTTAATATGGAAGTACGGGGTTTAACTCGTGAGGTCTGGCACAGCAAGAACTCAACACGGTCATCGGTTTGGGTTAAAGGTTACGTGTTGCCACCTGACCTGCGCTGAGCTCCAGGAGCGCCCTGCCCGCCTTATGAATCTGCAACCGGAGCTTAGCCTCGCTCAGGTACATCCAGACGACCCCCCCTTGCTGAGGAAGGTCAAAGGTGAGCAGAAGCCCCGCATTGTTCCAGGTCCTGAACTGCATTCCCACGTCCACGCCCCTCGAATGGGACGCCATCGTCCCCGGCAGCTGGAGGAAGTTCTGCGGGCCGGGGAACGTCACGGCGACGGAAACCGACTCAGCACAGGAAAAGGTAACGTTGCCCTGAGGTGGAAAGAAGTAGCAGAGTGGGGGGAGAGGAAATGATTAGTGGAGATAAAACAACATAAAAGCATGAATATTAATCACTTGCAGAGGGCGTGTCGGTGTGACCTCGTGTCACAGCAATCTCATCAGCAAGTCTCCTTAAAGAGGACGTCGGCATTACCATAACGATAACAGCAAAGCTTAGGATGAGATTAGGAAAGCAAACTGAAGATGCCAAAGTCACCTGGCGCTGGATGCAACAAAGATAAAGACCGAAAATGAACGGAGGAGAGCACACAGCATGCCCAGCGCTGCTTTATCCTGACATCTCTGTTACAGTCTATAGTTTTGAGTTGTGGTAATGACTCCGGGCCCATTGCTAAAGCTGCTGCAGTATTACACTTCCAGCTCTCTTCTGGGAGTATCACACCACTATCTTTGTAATGCTCTGGAAGTATAGACGACACCTAAAAGCCCTTTGTGGTGCAGTTAAAGTGAAGCACAATAAGTCATGTTGGAGTGGGATGAACTGCACCACAACACAAAGTTACCTTCAAAACTCCAGCGCCACCATCTACACTTACTGTCTTTGCACCGATGCTCCCCTCACAGCACCACATGAAGCACCGTTCAGTCTCTGTATTAAATTGGAGTGTGACTTTGTGGCAACTACTTTAAGAGCAACGGCATCATTACAAAATGCCCTCTATTAGATTTCCAGCCATGCATACGAATCTGTGTACCTCGTTGCCGAAAAAATTAGTTTTTCCTTTTTTTTGTTATCTGCCGTCTGAATCTTTACTGTAATGAGACCAAGTTTATCATTCCCTGCAGAAACGCTTCACAGCCTCAACATGATGAGCTCGCTCCGCTCGTTGTTAATGTAGAAACATCTGAGGGTCCTAATGGCCAATATAAGGAGGCATTAGTGAGTCTGACCGTCCACACTCCCGCGTCCTTTATTAAGCTCTGCAGCTACAGGCTGAGGCCGCTTCTTCGTGGTAAAGCCAATATTTCACCACTAAGATTGAACCCAAGAGGGTTTAAGGGAACTCTAACACACACACACACACACACACACACAGGCTCAGTCCTCCTAAAAAAAAACAAAAAAACAGACAAAACAAACATAAAAGAACGGCAAGCAAAATGAAACTAAAACTAAAACAGTAAAAGATAAACATGCAGGTCTGTGGTTATGCAACATGCTGTTTATGGATAATAGTTTGAGAATTAATTTAAAAAAAGAAAAAAAAAAGCCCCAAAGAAGAGTGTTTGAGTGACCTATAAAGATTTTATTGAGAGCCACACTCTGTGACAGCCTTGGGATTTTGGTTTTGTTGGCCCTTACCCAGCGATTGATGCTGCGCTCTCTCTCACATAAAACAGCCCGACAGCCTGCAGCGTTACACAAAGCTTAAGTCGGAAAACACAAAGCTGCTTTTCTATTCATGGACAGACAGGCATTGCATCACCTCTCTATAGGCGGCTATCCTGCGCCGCTGCCATTCATCGACATTTAGTAACCACGAAACCAAATGAAACATCACATGCTGTGCTTTTATTTCAAGGTATGCACATTTCCCCTTTCTATTAATCCCATTATTTTATCTACATTTCTGCATGCTTTAAATGAAAGTTAGTCGATTACAGTAAATTTGACACGTCTTATCGGAACACTGAAGTCCATTTGGGTTAGCAGAGACTGAAACCATCTTTTAAAAACAACAGTTCTAGAAACATTGCATTGAAAAACGAGTTGCCGTGTGTTTAACGCACACAATAATTTACTCACTGCAGATATGAAATCGCTGAAGTAAAGTTCAGTTAGGTACTTATAAGACTGTTTCACAACAACAAAACAACTGAACTCAAATAGACGCAACAACCCCAAAAATACCAAACAAAGGTCGCTGTATTTAGTTCATTTAAATGACCATTACACCAACTCACCAGTGGTTGCGTTGGGCTAAATTAACGTACCATTACGGTGACTTGCTGGTCACTCTGTTTGGTTCGTTCGATCAGGTTGAGGCCATTGTAGAGCACGTTTTCCAGACAGCCATGGAAGGACCTGGCTGACACGCCTGATTTCGTAGACGTGATGCTCTGGACTGTCCCGAAACTCAGCTATATGGGCACAATAACAGGATCACATACATGCAATAACATAAATACAATATTGATAATGTTGCTAAAGTAGTTTAAAACTTTAATCATTCTTTGGATAATTGTCCGTCCAGCTCAGTCATGTTTCCTCTTTCCTCCCACCTGTTTCAACTCCCAGTGGTTGAACTCTGCTGGGATTTGAACCCTCTTAGTGTGTTTGTCCACTGTGAGGTTCAGGTGAGCATTGCGCCTCTCCAGGACTACGTGATGCCAGTGCTGATCATCCAACAGGCTGCCGAGGGAAGCAAGACGCTGGGGCTCAGAGGACGAAGTCCCACCTGACAGAGAAGAAGAGGCGGGGGGGGCAGAGAGTGGCCAAAGTGAAGCTCTTTGATTTCACCGTAAACATTGTTTTATTTGACCTGGTGCTACGAGAAATGAAGGCCGGCCCAATAAAAGCCGCTTTACTGAGATAAATATTCAAATTTTGACAGCATCCTGTCAAAGAGAACCACGCAGAGGTCATGAGATATCTGCATACATGAATTTTGGAAATAAAGTAAAAGTAAACTAAATAAAACGTTGCAGAGGAAACATGGTGAGACATAATTTATGATAGATGAGCACCAGCAGGGCTAAATTAGTGGAAACATTTCTGCCACCCGACAAAAAAAAAAAAAAAAGGAGAAGAGGAAAAATAAGAAAGGGAGAAGCTTTGTGCTTCTGCTGAGAGAAGAGAGTGTAGAAAGAGCTGAATCCAGTGAGTCATTAAAAATGTATTAGATGGTCTTTAGGGAGAGACAATTCCAGCTTCACGGAGACAAACACAGGCGGTTTGGAGGATGATGGACAAATGTATCTTTGATATTTCAGCCCATTTTTTGAGGAGCTGGGGTGAGAAAAAAAAAAAAAAAAATCGAGGAAAGGCAGTTATGAAGTGATGAAGCGGAGACCAGTTCTGTCAACACAATCACCGTGATGAGTTATTTAATCACAGTCTGAGCGAATGGAAAGAGACAGAGCAATCAATGTGAGAGGAAGGACGGCAGGACTTAAAAAAAAAAAACAAAAAGCGTAATATCTCTTTATTGGCTCTCATTAACTGAATAACTGTGATGCTACTGAGTGTTTCACTAGACGGTTGTTTTGATTACTTGGCTAAATAAGAGAAAGCAGGATTCGATATAGGAAATCAGAGAGAAGGCAAACAAGAATTGAATTTATATTAATATACAGTACAGAGGGCTTCTTCTCTGCTGCAGCTGTTTGTCTTTATTTTCCCTTTGTGGTCTCCCCCCTTTTTATCGGTGTTCAGGTCATCGAGAGAACAGATACAATTTTTTTTCCTTGTAAGAAGCGAAGATTTTTTCTGTGGATGAACTTAAGAAAAACTGTGTAGAATAGAAAACAGCAACACCTCCTCTGTGTGAAAGCTACTGTGAGCGAGTCCTTGAGCTGACAGTAGGCTGCTGCATGAATTGAGATTTGGGGTCATCAAGAATCAATAAGTCACGTCCTGATTGGGGTGTGAAAGTGCAGAGAAAATATTAGGAGGCACGGGGTGAGCAGATAGGGCAAAAATATAAAGATTAGTGCGATACAGGAACGGACAGAAGGTCATGAGAGCTCAAGAATCAAAACTCGTTTCATCTGTGGAGCACAAATGAGTGCAGAACTCATGTGGTGTGTTGTTGTTGTTACAGTCTTCTGTCTGAGCCGCTTGGAAATCTATAAAAAGCCTAGAAAGTCAGACGGTGGCCGTGAATCAGGACGTGTATGACGACACGAGGAAATCCGCTGCTGCTGAACAAGAGCGAGCACACTCAGCAAAATCTAAAATAAATAACAGATAAAAAGCTGCCAATGACTGCTGCATGTATTTTTAATGCCGAGGACGGTCTGACTGGGTGTGTTTGCCTCGTTCTTGCAGCCGCTGCCAAACACTTTCTGCTTTTTTTCCTCCAGTGCAGCACGATATCATATCCTGTTCACCGGATTACAGCTGTTCTCTAAATCTAATTACACAGGAAAACAGTGGTCGAGCTTATTGGGAGCTCTGAGCATAAATGCAAAAACAAACAAAGCAAATACCTCTGCACTGATTTACAGCATCACAACATGAACTCACAATGGCCCAAAGCCTATTATCCACAGTTGTCCTCCTCTCCAGAACTAAAGGTGATTTAAACTGGTAAAAAAACATCAACATACTTCTGGCAGACAAACACAATAGTGGCACATACACAAGGGGGGGAACGCTGAAAGGCAACCAAATGAAATAGATGTACTATTGTAGCAACTCTTAATGTTGAACGCAGGTTTAGTCGTTTAAATGCAGATATGTTGTGTGTGTTTAAAGCAGAGCCTGAACTCGTAGCTGAGATCAAACAGTGGAGCGAGACTGCTGCTTATTTATTTTCTTAAAGTAACAGGAAAGGACCGGCTGAGTTATGAGCCGACAAAGACACAATATACTGACCTGACACTTTGATGAATGTAAAGCAGAAGGGGATAAAGTGGTAGTTTTGAATTGCGGACATAAATCTTAAAAAAAAAAAAACAGCATATCTGCTCCAAATGTTATCAGCATCCCTAAAAATGACCAAAAAACAAAGATCTCATAACAAAAGGATAAAGCTAAGTTTCAACAAGAGCCTTATTTTGAACTTATTTTTGAATTTTGAAAAAGATATAAGTGAAGCACACTAAAAAAAGATTTAATCTGTCACTGCACCAATGTGAGTGTTTCTGCTGTTTTCCAAAGCAGAGCTGTTGTTTCTCTGCAATATTGTCACTCAGGAGCTGCCTCATAAAGCAGACTGCAGTGTGTTCAGACCTGGATGTGTTAGTGTTAGCAGAGCGGAGCCGAGCAGGCCATGCATGAGCTCAGGGTCAGTGCACACAGTAGATGACTTAAATTACACAATCAGTAACCTAAAAAGTCGATGTAGACAAAATAAGATGGAGGGAGAGATGGTGTGTGTGTGTGTGTGTGTGGGCGGGGTGGGATGAATAAGTAGAGAAGAAAGATGAAGGGTATCGGACCATGAAAACACAGCTGAGAGGGGTGAGGAATTTCAAAAGCACATCCAAGAGGTCAAAATACACAAGAATGTCACGAGAGAAAACAGAAATCACAAGATAAAAATATGAGAGGCTGAAAAAAGCAAAAGGTCTCTTTTGATATGAAATAAAACCTGTGGAGGACGAAGAATAAGACGAAAGATGAGTTGACAGAAACAAAGAGGGGGAAAAAAAAGGCTGCTTGTCCTCCGGCTGCAGAAGAAGAGTTCGTATTGTACTCTGGTTAACGGCCGGCTTTAATTTCCTTTCAGTGAGCCGCAGTCTGTCGACCTTTCTCCGAGGTGACGCGGTTTAGAAAACACCATAACGTGTCACATGGCAGAACAGTGGCGTTGGGTTTTGTTTGAGCCGACACTGACTCGACGTATTTCCCGACAAAGCAGAAAATTGAGGCGAGGTTTAGAGATGAGAGCGGTTTATGTTGTTTCTGTTCTGTTCAGCCAAACATGGGAGGAAAAAGGAGGATTGAATAAATTAAACCCAACCGGCCCGCTCTTTTGAAAATGTCAACATTTTTGCAGACTAATCTCCAAATCCACACCTCTGACTCGTGATAATGCTCTGCTGCTTGGTCTCATTTTCTATTAAATTGGTGCCCTTTTATTTTTTGATTATAAAATCAGTTCCAGGTCGATGTTAATACTGTGAATATATCAAAGGTCTCAGTCCACAGAGACACACTCGCATCCTGAATTCAGAAAATGAGCCTTAAAACCAGCCGCCAGAATAATTGAAATTAAATTATATCGCAACAAAGTCATTGTCATCACTCTTAGACACCCCCACCCCCAAGCCCCGCCCACCTCAGCTCACCATCCAGGTGAACAGGTTTCTTACCTGAAATCAGATATACTGTATTTTTATTTGAGCGCTCAGAAAACCGTCAGCCGTCAACCCATCAACGGTTTGAAGTGTTAAATAAAAATGATTCTCATGTTGAAGACGAGACATTAAAAACATTTGAATGTTTTACAGGAAGGGAAAGAAGGATTCTGATGTGAAAAATCCCCAAAGGTAATTCAATTTTAGGATCAACACAATATATGTTGATCCTATAAGGTAATTTGCGTGTTCTTGTCCGTCTTTGTCTTTGGACAAGCGTTACAAAAAAGCCGGAGAAGATGGATGAGGTAAAGCGGGAGAGAGGGAGAAGCAGATGGAGGAGAGAGGAGGAGGCAAAGAGGAGAGCCATATGGGGATGATTCAGCATGGCAGCCCAACAACCTCTGGTTTAACCCCATTCACACACACAGACACACACCACAGTGTAAACTGCGTGTGGAGTCTCTCAGAGTCCGGCCCCAACACATGCTACAGTAAACGGGAACCATCCATCACAGCTGTAACGAGACAGAGATGCAGCAGCAGAGTGGGAGCCAAATTTTAAACCAATCAGGTGGCGGCGTGTGTGTCGGCCATC
The DNA here is from genome assembly GCA_034769265.1 of Remorina albescens. NCBI lineage: Eukaryota > Metazoa > Chordata > Actinopteri > Carangiformes > Echeneidae > Remorina > Remorina albescens. The sequence goes on along the minus strand of CM068478.1, from coordinate 3,064,742 downwards.
TCACCAAACCAAGTTATTCCAGAGGGTTTATATCTCATACAACACGGCCGTAAAGCGACTCACACATTACAAACTGATCGCCGATCGAACCGTCTCAGCTGACGGTTTGTTTCAGATTTAAGAAAAATGGGAAATGTCAGAGTGGATGATACAGATGGAAATGACATTCATGTGTTTGTCTTCTTTAACATGGCATTTTTCCCAATAATGCCAGGCATGGTTTGGATACCTTTATCTCCCAGCCTCCTTCTTCAGAAAAACATGGCACCTACACAGATTCTGCAGTGCAGCAGGTGTTAGTGTTTATGAATAAATTTCAGTATCTTTCGGTAGATTGGATTGTCTCGGGTGTTGCACCTTGTCTGAGCAGCAGCAGCAGTTTTCCTCTGTCCAGCTCCAGGCTGAGGCTCAGTCCTCCGTGTCCCTCCGCGTGCAGCAGCGTCCCAGCATTCTTTGGGGTTTTAAACTTCAGAGAGAAGACATCTCTGGACGTCTTCCTCGGGCTGGGACTCAACTCGTACACCAGACCGCCGCAGCTGTGGTCGAAACTCACCACATCAGAGGCTGGAAAAACAAAACGGGGACACGGCAGTAAGGTTTTGTTAGATGAGTCGTCCAAGACCACGATGGAAAACTCAAACTGTGAAAAAGGTGATTCTCTGTTGTTGAGTGTCATGAATGTGTCTCCTGTCCAACACAAAACACACACATACGCACACCTTGAAGGTTTTGTGTGCTGATTTGATGCAGAGTTTGTTTTTGTGTTTGTTCCAGCAGGACACAGGAAGGGAGGCTCTCGGAGGGAGAACTGGATTCTGTTTGCCACATAAAATAAAACTGTAGTTGCTTCACTCCAGCCGGGGATTTTGCAGGGAGGTGAGCTGTGTGTGTGTGTGTGTGTGTGTGTCTGTGGAGGGGAGATTAGGTATAAAGACTTCCTAAAGTTCCCAACTGTGAACATTGTGAATCCTAAAATATCAGTAAAGTGACTTCAAAATCAGTTTAAATTTCCAAATCGACACAGAGACTCAAACTCACATCATTACACTAAACAGTCAACTTCACACGTGTAAAGGTTTGTCGTTTGCGTGGCCTGACGTCAAGAGAAGCTTCACATTTGATATTTATTCTATTTGGCCAATTTGTGTTCAATTCAACTAAATCAGGAAGATTCTAGCTGTCTACTTTAGTGATCGACAGTCCACTGAGGGAATATCAGACTCACTGTAAGGACACCCGTACGTCTCCAGCCGGAGTCCGATCCGCCCAATGGGGTTCCAGTCCAGAGGGATGAGGCGGAGGAAGCGAGCGATGGCCGGCTGCTGCAGTTTGTACTGAACCACGCTGTCGGCGTTGCTGTTACCTGGAAAAGACTGAAAACGCACAAAAATGACACCTTGACTGCGTTGAAAAGAGACACACTGTTTCTTCTCACTTTCCTCTTCAGTCCAGGGATTTAAATTTTTCTCTTATTAGGATGATCCACTGAGAGGATCTCTTATTTTGTGCTTACTTATACGCTGTTTGTTATCTCAGTCTGAACGCTTACTAAAAACATCACATCCATGGCAACAACAACATGGATGGCTGGGTAGAAAAAGGTAAATTAGATCTCCCCCCATCAAACAGAGAGGAACACTGAGCCTCCCCTGTTTTCAGCTCAGCCATGAACATGCCCTGATATTGGTGCTTATCGTTTTCACAGTTGTAAGATATTCCAGCTCCAAATGTCGAGCTCATTGTGGCACAAAAGGGAAAACAAAGGTAACGCCCATCATCCTCTGGGGACCGTGAACGTCTGCCCGAACCATCTACAGGTCCATCTGTAGTTATACTGTGTAGTCTGGCTATAAGTCCAATCTTCTTTGGTGTAAAAGTTGAATAGTAATGTGCAATAAATAAGATGTGGAGAGTGAAGATTAAACTGATGGGTATATCTCTTTGCCACTCTGGGCTGAATGGATGTTTCTTTTCATCTCTCCCATCTGTCAGTCTTTCCTAATCGCCTCCCTCCTTTGAAGGTTGCAGGTTAACCGGCTCTCACGCGGCTGAACAAAAGCTTAGACACATAATTAAAGTATTAATTCCTCTGGAATCACGAGTGAGTGAAGCTGGATCTCTTCATATGATGAAAAGAGACACTTGTGGCAAAGTGGTGTGTTGAACAATGAGTTCAGGTTAAAGGTCCTGGTCAGGATGAAGCATTTCTTTGTTAACGGCTGAGGTGAAAACATTCGCTTCTTGTTTGTCACGCTGCAACTTGTCACAATCCTAAAACCCGAGAAAGTGTGATTTTACTCGGAAACACACAACAACAACACAAGAGCCTGGTCCACTGCTGTTGATGTTAATGTGTGTCTCGGCCTCAATTCAACAGCGTTTTCGGTGTGAATCTCTGATTTCCAGTTATTTCTTTATAGAAAATGCTGAAAAAAGTGAAAAAGAAATAAACCAAACAGTTTTACTGATACGGTTATTTCCGGGCAAATTTTCAAAGAAAGAGACATTAGTGGCAAAAACGGGAAAAGAAATAGCTTCTCCTCTCTGGTGTAGCCCAGTAAGCTGACAGTGGAGGCCCAGCACGTTGTGGTTGATCCAGCGGCTCCTGCACTTTCCCCTCCGATGCCTCTATAAGCCCGGCTGATTAATGCGTGGCACTTCATAAACACTTTGAAAAGTGAGTGGGATCGTGCAGAGTTTGTGTCGAGTGTCAGATCAACATGTTTTTAAGCCGTGACAAGCCACTCTCTGCTCCGACAGAGAAGATCCTCTGCACTCAGATTAGCTGGATTCCTCCCTCAATGAGGAAATTGCCTCGGCTCAGCTCAGAAATCAAAAGCTCCCCGTCTGAAACGCTGGAACAAATGAGGTTTTGCTGCGGATTTGTCCGTTTCTACCGTGTGTCCGAGGATGTTGCATGGCCTGATTTGTTATTGGAAGAGAGAAGAAAGTGAATGATTTAAAGAGTAAAGATCAAATTTGAATCATAGATTTATTTATTTTTTTTTTTCTTTTTCCATGACACGCAGTGGACTTTTTCCTCAATGATTTGATCATCCGGCTGCTCGTCCATCAACAGCAGCTCAAGTGTTTTGGCAAACGCTCCACACAGTCAGCAGAGCTCTTTCATTTGTCATCCAATATTAATGAGGAGTCAAAGGCCTCCGATGGCTGTGATTATCTCCACAGGCTGAACTGATCCCTGCAGATCAGTGCTGCTAAACACCACGTCCACCATAAATATGACTGTGACCGTCCAGGAAAACCAGCTGTGATCAAGTTCATGGGTCTTCATTGTTTACATTTATGACTTCAAGTGCAATTCCCTTAAGATGGTTCTCTTCTATTTATTTTAATAGATAAAAACAAGTGCTGCTTTCTTCTACTGTTGGACTTAATTCAGGAATAATCTGTTATATAACCAACCGATCTTCTTTTTACAGTAAATTAAAAACCTGCATGTGTTTCTGCTGTTGTTTTTGTTTTTGTTGTTAAGTATTTTGTAGTTCTCCTAAAACAGAGCTAGACACTGTTGGCGAAAAAAAAAACAAAAAACCCCAAACTGTACCACAGATTAAATTGTGTTGTTTCTTGTAAATATGTTCATGTTGAATTGTCATTCTTGTTATTACGTGCGACTGTGAATTATTTTTCTGGACTGTTTCGAATGTCACAATAATCTGGCAGCCCTCTCCTTTATACTTTACATCATGTGGCAGCACTGTTCTGGTTTCTTACCATCTATTGTTGTCCCATAGTGGACTGTGTTTAGACAGACAACGGTGTTGAGCGAAACACAAAAGACTGTAATATTCTGACAAAAACAGAAAGTGGGGGTTTGATGATTGAGCTATTACAACTGGCAGTTTATTCCCCGCAGCGGACTCACCCCTATACTGTCCTCCTGTCTGTACTGTTTCCAGTTGTGTCCAGTGTCGCTGAACATCAGCAGGTACGACGTCAGCCAATCAGAGCTGCCGTATCGCCCCTGGGTGGCGACGGCGGTGATCTTGGTCCGCTCGCCAAGATCGACCTCCAACCACTGATACCTGTCTGAGGTGAGAGGGGACCAACCTCCAGCTCCTGCAGAGACAGAAAACGAATAAGTGAAGAAAAATGAGCTTTTGAGTCACCAGCGTAAATGCAAGCCTGTGTGTGTTTGTGTGTGTGTGTAATGATTTGCACATTGTACTAACATTTTTCTATAACAGCACCTGAATGAATCAGATTTCTGTGACTCACGAAATCGATTTCAGTGCAATAGATAAACACTGCTGTGTATTTTCCTTGTTGAAATACAGAGTTGGTTTAATTTCAAAACTCTGCAGGAGACTTTTTTTATATATATATATATATATATATATATATATATACATATAAAGAGTCTGAGGCACACGGATTGTGTGTTACACCAAATAGTCTTTTCAGATACACAGGGCACAACTGAATTTCATTAGTCCAACCGGTTTAATAATAATAATTTTTAAAAAAAAAAGAAAGCAGACCTCTGCAAACTCTGGACTGTTTTCCAATTTCCAAACCTGCAGCCTTTACAACTTCTCTGGCTTTTTTATCATTTGCCTTCAGACGTGTATTATTTTTTTTCTTGTGGCGTTCGGCAGATATATACGGGATGACAGAATTTTGCCTCTATCTGAGCGCCACGCGCTGCATCGAAAATACAACATCTAACCTGTAATCTAAATTCACATTACACAGCAATGGACAGCACAGTGAAACGCAGCGCAACCATATATATATATTCACAAAACGTGTGAATGAGACGATTATACTATTAAACTTAATAAAACATCCAGCTTTGGCTTTTGATGCTGATGTTAGCAGGTTAGTGCGTCATTAGTCTCAGTCCATCTAATATCTGTCAAGATATTTCACTCAAAACCATAAATGGCGTTTCTAATCAAGTATCTCGACCTCCAGTACTGAACACTGGATTGGATTCATCCTCTGGTGACCAAGAATGTCATTTTCTCAATTTCATGGCAATCCACTAAATTCAGCATTTCCCTTTTTTACATTCCATCATCTCCTGCGGTGTGTTCTACAGTGATATTCGACCCCCTGCTGTCTGACAGTGACGGCAGAATCGCTGCATTATTTTGTGTCATTTCATTCTTTATTTCTTCTTCTTTTTTCAATCACTGCTTGCGAGTCCTGACATCCTCGTGACAAAACTATCTGAGCTATCTCCTCTCCTCCTATCAGAGCCGAACCGTTTCACCAGAGTTGCTTTAATATCGTTGTGTGGGACCTTATTATATTACCCAAACAAAAACATCAATAGGAGTTTGCGTTGCCGCTCAGTTGCTCAGAATCCAGCAGCCTTTTCATCTCTCTGCAGATATGACATTACCGCGGTGCTACGGGTTGATCTATTGATTGGTTTTACTGTAGCCCTGCAGGTTCCTGTTCCCACGTTACACATCACCCCTAAAGAGCGGCATTGTAACGTATTGATTGGTTGTATTCTGAGACCAGTGAGTGAAGAAAATGAAAATATGACGGCTTGTTCAAATAAAACTGCATTTTATTCAGTAGGTTTCTAGCATCGCCTTTGTGCAGCACCGCCACGTGTTGTGCACCACAGCGTAAGTGGGTCAGCTGATTGATTAGTCATTAAATGTGTGTGTTTCCAGATATAAAGAGAGAGACAGAACGATCGGAGAGGGAGCCGTATTCTCACTCTCTCGTGGGAAAGTGCTTTGTCAGGCCTCAGAGCTCAAACACCAGATGGACGGTGCTGAAGAAGAGGGCTGCTCACCTATGTCCCACTGAGCGCGCGCACACACACACACACACACACACACAAAGAGAGGGGAGGCACAAACATTGGATGTGGATAAGCTCCTGGAAATGATTAAAAAACAAACAGTACACATGTCACGTGTCCTCGTGTTGTCATGCTGTTGTCAGCGTTTGCTTTTCCCAGCAGGACACAAACATTTTGCAACAAAGCAACACACTGAATTTATCAAAAGCTTCCAGGGAACGGCAGTCAGCCGTTTGACTTTGGTGTGGAGGACTGAGGTCATAAGATAACTTCGGCTGGAGGAAGCTTTTCTTTCTGCCTGTTTTTGTGTCACTCGTTCGGTCCATCATTCAGAACAACGTAGGAGTTAATTCCATTTGGGACTGACAGGCAGCAAACGGCAGGAAGAGAGAACGCTCTGAGCTGAGCTCAACTGGAAAACTGAAAGCTCCACCTTCAAGCTCCACCTTCAAGCTTAGTGTAGTCTTCACTGGGAGTCTCAGGTACCACCAACCGGTCTGTCTCAGCTTTCAGGTCCCAAAAAAGGGACGATGGACTGTTTCCCAGCAGTGTACCGCTGCACATTGACTTGGAGGAGCCGACTCTCATTTCACAGGTTGTGGTTTCATGGAAGATGAAGCCATGCGTTCTGAGTTCTTTGCTGAACACACGCTTCACGTACGACTGTGTTTCCTCCCAGAACAGCACAGTGATCGTCAAGTTTGCGGACGACACCACAGTCATCGCACTGATCACTGGTCGAGACCAGACAGCCTACAGAAGAGAGGTGCCGGGATAATTACCTCTCCTTCAATGCCCGCAAAACCAAGGAAATGATTATCGACCCAAGGAGAAGGGCGGAGCTGCATGCTCCGCTACACATCAGTGAGACTGAGGTGGAAAGAGTGGAAACCTTCAAGTTCCCTGGTATCCTCATCAGCAGTGATCTCAGCTGCACAATGACCTCCTTGCTGCTACATCTTTAGTTATAGTTATTGTTGTTCTATATTTTATAGCCCTTTAGTCTTTCTACTCTATTTTATTATATATTATCTTAATGTTGCTCATTGCACAAATATAATGCACATGATTGTAAACAGCCTCCCCCCTCCCTCCCCCTCCCACACCTGATCTGGTGTGGGAGGACAGACACTAACAATTTCATTGTGTGGATTAAATGATGACCTTTATCGTGCACATGACAAAGAAACATATTGAATCTTGAATAAATTCACATTTTCTGGTAATTCAGTTAACATTTGCACCACATTTGGATGGAGATTTGACTAAGTCCAATTTCTCAGCTCTGTCATTACTTTACTGGAATCTCTTTGATTTGCAGCAGAAACGCAGGGTGATTTCATATCTTTGCTCATCTGTGTCTTCACGACACTCTTCTCTCTTTTTCCTTGAACAAGGGAAGTCTGTGTGTCCCATTAGATTCAGTATTCCCTCTCTCTTCTTCACCAGTCGAAAAGCAGAATCTGACAAATGTACAGTGGCAGAAAATCACTGCAGTGAAAATGAGCCGGTGTCACTCCCGTGGCTTCTGGAGCCGGATCTTTAAAGAGCTTAAGGCCAAAGCTAATAAGCACTTGACTGACCGACGTGCAGCCAGCGGTTAGCAGTGTTGCCCCACAACAAGAAGGTCGTGGGTTCGGTTCTTGGCCTGGGGCTTTTCTGTGTTGAGTCTCCATGTTTCCTACGGGTACTCCGGTTTCCTCCCGCCGTCCAAAGACATCATGTTTGGCTTAATTAGTGACTAAATTGTCCGTAGGTCTGAGTGTGAGTGTGAGTGGTTGTTGGTCTCTGTCTGTCTCTGTGTGTTGGCCCTGTGATGGACTGTCCAGGGTGACCCCGCCCTCGCCAGCACCCCCCCACACCCGAAAATGGATAAGCGGTAGAAGATGAATGAATGAATAACCGACATGGGCAGTGACAGCGGCTCAGAAAAGAGCAGAAGCTCTGACCTTTACTCGTGAACATTAGACTGTGGAGAAAAGTAGCAGGAGATCAGAGGAAATGACTCAAAGGCTCAGAGGCATTACAGTGATTTAGTGTGTCCGCCCCGTCAGTGAGGCTCAAACAGGCTGAACAGACGGCTGACGGACGAAGTGCTTTCTGTCACGGCTGTCACTTTAAATCAGAGAGAGCTCCCTCTGCTTTCTCTCCCCCACGGTTTCCATCACGGAACTAAATCTTAGCGCCTGCTGACAAAACGCAGTTACAGCTAATGATGGCGACTCTGTTTGACATCACCGTGCCGCCAGCCAATTACAAGGCCAAACTCTACTTCAGGCGTCAAGATTTGGAAATAGTTTGTGTTGCTCATTGTTTACCATTTCTAGTCAGTTAATCAACCAGCTTTTCTATATGTTGTTCACCTGTGACGTTAACCGCACGGGCTGCAAAAGCGACTACGCCAACCACCCGGACGACATCATCACGCTGAAGGTCAGCAACTAGCTAAAATTTTAGAAGTAATTTTCAGTTGGATGCTAACACGACCTGCAGCAGTCTCTGTGACTGTGATCTCATTACTGATTTGTCAGCTCATCTGATCGGACAGTAAATGCTGGTCGAGCTGCGGTGGAAATAAGCTTCACTATGATATGAATAGTGTTGCACAATTTGTAATGCTGCAGGCGAGACACCTGCAGAGGCTGTAATGGGAATACCAGCGGCAGCTATTATGTTATTCATAACATAAAAAATATTCATGTGTAGAATCTGAATGATGCAACTTTGCTTATTTTTCCACCCAGAAATTAAGAGGCTTCTCTCGCCCTCTTCTCTCATTTTTAAATCCCACTTTATCTTATGCAACTACAGCTTTGGAGCAGAAGGCACCAGCCCCCACATGTTGACTATTATTATTATTATTATTATTATTATTATTTGTGCGTCAGGAGAAGTAGTCATGTTTTCAGCCCCATCATTTCCATGCAGGTCTGCAGGAATCTGATCTGATTATCTGAATCCGGTCCACCAGCTGCTGTTTGTCCTTCTCACTTTCCCAACTACCTTATCACCCCCCCATCACTGATGCTGGACATTATATTTATTTATTCTCTAATTTTTGGACACAAAACTGTTTATTTCAGGGGGCCAGTTGCTGAATTGGCCCCCTGATGGTCATTAGATAAGATGCAAATGCCGCCATTTGCTTCACTTTTCAGTCCCAGAGCTGACGTCCACCTTCACAGTCAGTTCATTAATCCACTATCATCTGTTGATAGTAAACAGAAATAATACCACGATGGAGCAACCAGTTCTGACGACCTAGGTTCCATCATATTTCAGCAGTAATTTCTGCTTTAATTGAGCTTCACTCTCATATTATTTCCAATAACATTCAAACATGGATAATGTGGTCATTTTGTTGTAATGTTTTTAGTATCATCATATTCCACATTTGCAGGCCTCTAAAAAAAAAAAAAAAAAAAATCCTCACAGTTAAGTTTATGCCTCTCACCTTTATGAAATGCTTTTTTTTCTAGGCCCGTGGAGGTAGATTGTAAAAAGGTCAGAGTCATTAGTCATTTAGCTGAAATACAACAATCCTAGCATTGTGAGAAATCTTGCAATCGGCAAGATTCAATAAATGAACCTTGAACGAGCGGCCCAGTGAGAGCATTCACTGTGGACCATTTTATTACACGTACGGCTTTTATGTAAAATCTGAAATTCCTCAAGATAACTAGGAACGGCATCGAGTCAAAATATTTCAGTAACTTCAATTAAATACTTTCCTGTGGCCTTTATAACTTTGTTCCTGCAGAATTTTCAAGAAATTTTTCTGAAAATTATTGGAACATTACAGGCCACTAAAATACATTAAGTACGATACTCAGAAAGGTGCATTTAATTTAATTAGTCAAGATTAATGGATTTTATAGTCTAAACTAACCTGCAGTGGGTTAATCTCTTAGTTCACCTTTCATACTTCAGTGATCTACTCCACCTGGAAGGAGTCTGACACTTGAAACCTCGTCAATTTGTTTTGTTATCAGAGCAGTGCGGCAGCGTATGTAACGGCAGAGGAGAGCTGGTCAGGCTGCACGGCTGTCTGACTGCTTCCTTGTTGAAGGGAGACCAAGCCTGACATGAGACCGCCATGGACTGTAAGGAGCAGATGGACGGAGAAGTGAAGAAAAGGACGGCTGAATCATTAATAATGCACCGATATTTTCACCTGATAGGTACAGAGGACAGACAGGAACGTACAAAGAGAGAGACATAAGAATAAAACGAAGAGTTGAGTGGGAAAGGAAAGACCAGACCAGCTGAAGGGGGGGGGGTTCTTACAGTTCAAAAGTGAACAGGCAATCATTACACACAGACTGGAGGGTGAAAAGAGGGGAAGAAAGAGAGACGTGTAACAGGAAAATTGTTATACCAGCCTGAAGTGAAGGCTTGTAATTTGAATGAGAATAGCAGCGAGCCTGGAGGGTAATTTCAGCAGCCTGATAACATGTCAGATGGACGGGGAGCCTAATAGGCCCGACTCTGCAGCGGGCAGCAAAACACCGGCCTCCTCCTCCTCCTCCCGCCGATGTGCAACACTTTTCCACTTCAGCTTCAAGTATAATGTCAGGCCTTTGTGGACTCAACAGAGCACGATGAACACACACGCACATAAATCAATACATGATTAGTTGACAATCCGTTCACACACAACCAGAACTGGATCCAATTAAAGTGCAATTCTTCTTTTAAACGTAATTCATGTGGAAAGTGATTACTGCGCCACAATAATTCTTAAGTCTTTTCAAGCATAACTGTGTGGGCATGACTGTGCTGCCTGAGAACAGGAAACGTTTACTCATGGACACTGCTATTAGCGTTTAGTAAGAAGACTAACTGATGAAAGTGTGATGGTGGACAAAGAGAAACTAACAACCGAAACGATAAGAAAGGGGAAAAGGCAGGTGATGAAAATTAACACTGAGACTGAGGTGAGAAAAGCAAAAGAGTTTATCCTGTGGGAGAAAGAGACATATTCACATTCAGTGCCAAACATTTCTCGGCCCAAACTCATGTGCATGAACACAATACTGAGTGTGCCGCCTTTTTATGAGAGACTCCATGTACATGTGTGTATCTCCACACATATATCACAGCTGAGCTGAGCTAAAAAAAAACCAAACAAACAAACAACGTGGCAAGAACTTGAGCTCAAAAAAGTCATCAGTGGATGTTTTAGCTCAAAACTTTTATCTGTTAGAGACGTCGCGGGTCTCCATGATGACCTGCAAAGTAGCAGCTGACTGCTTTGATGCAGCGAGAAGATGAAGGAAAGAGCTGCGATGGGTGTGAAGGGTCATTAAAGGATGAAGTGGGAGCTAGATCTTTGTCCTGAAGTCAAAATATATCTGGACTTTCTTTAAATGCAAAACAAGCCTTTTTTATTCTTCTACAGAGCTGCAGTCTCAATTGTTTTGTCCTGACCACGCATTATTTCAAGGAATTTCCTGAAGGACCATAATTTCGATTGTATTGCCACCACTTCCCACTTCACTGGAAATCCAGTCTATGCACAACAACGTCTCAGAGGTAACACGCAGTCCTTAACAATCTCTCATGTTTCCTGTTAATGTTGTCAGAAGCTCCAGAAATATTCAAACTTTGTCTCTGAAACAGACCCTGAGGTGAGTCTTTTCAAAATCCGCGCACATCCACAAGCATACAAAACCTTGGTCACCATGGTTACGATGTTAAACACAAGTTATTCCAACTCCGTACTTACATAATTTCCTAAAGGTCACCATATCAGTTAAATACATCGTCCTTCTAATGAGACGAATGTTGACTGACTGCCTTCAATACACAATATGATCATATCGCGTGTTTGCTGCACAGACTGCTGCAGATGTTGAAACAATTTGAGAAAATCTAAGTAGTAGTCTAGTGGCTTTTCATACTTCAAGTTTAATGTGTAAAAAGCCAACATAAGCTTGACTTTTTAAAGTACGCGAGGCGATACGGACCTACAGGGAGGCAGAAAGTAAAAATAAATCAACAAAAGATTCATCTAATGCTTGTAAGTATTGTGCATCGTTATGACAGAAGGACTAGGAGGCCCGCACACAAAGTACCTGCATTTATCTTGTAGGTGATATTGCAGGGCTCTCCTAATCTGTTCATTTAGGGAGTAAATGAAGAGAAAGTGAAGCTGCTCCTCTGAGACAGATTGTTGTTAGCTGCTGCAGCAGCAGCAGCAGCAGCAGCAACAGGAGATGGAAATGAGATGGAGACATTCATTTATTCATCGATTTCCTCGGCAAACAGCTGGGATTGTGTGGGCCGCTCCGGGTTGATACAGTCGGAGAAGGATCGTGACACAGCGAGCTCTCCTAATCTGCCGACTGCCGGAACTGGATTTAAAAAAGAAAAAAAAAAAAAAAAAAAACACGGCGTAGTGAAGTGACGGAGCGATGATGATGCTGACAGCGGTCGGCTGGTCATTCATTACACCCACACTCCCAAACCCTGCATTTACTCATCTTGACATAATTATTATTACTCAGTGGAAGCCTGAACACGAACAGTCTGAGGCTTCACCGTCCAGTTTACTAACATCTGTGGCTTTGAACACCACAACAGCACAGACGTGGTGATGCAGAGTAAAGCTGTGTTATGATGTTGATGACATGTTAATTTTAAGCAGCCTGAAATGATTAAATGAGCCATGTTCTGCCGCTTCAGCTGCCATTAGTGTGCCAGTTGGTGAAAATCCTTCAGATCCAGAATAAACCCGTCTCACCCTCACAGTTGATTCTGGGCTGTGATTTCAGGGTAAAGCAGAGGAGCCTGTTTCCTCCAGGAAACTCCACAACCAACCGTTTGGTGACTGGAGTATCAGTCACGTTAACTCTAACTCACTGCAGGACTCCCTGCTGGGTCTCCCACCGGGTGAAACAAACACAACACAAACAGCACCACTATAGACTAAAGAAGCTGCTCCTGGTTCTCTCTTTTAGATTGTCCACTCTCCCAGAAATGAGATTTGAGACTTCCTATAGTCGACATTTAGCTGCTTGCATGATTGTCTAAAAGAATGGCAACAGTTCCTGCAGGCTTGATGCTGCCAGGCTAAAGACTGTGCTTGTTTAATAATTGAATCACCGTTTCTGGATGTTTGCCTCCATCCAACGGCTAACTTGCAGGAGATATAGTCACAATCTGCCCTTCCTGAGTTACAGCGTTGAATAAAGGCCAGATGTGTTTTTGCCGAAAATTATTTGTCACGATGAAGTTTGACCTTTTTGACCATTTGAATATGAAATTAAATCATTTCATTTTATCCACATAAATATTTGTGTCTCATTGTAATTATACTTGCGGCAGGAAATTTTGAAGTCTCAACAACGTGTCAAATTCAAACCAGTTTAACCTTGAGACCAAGTTAACGTATGTGCCAAATACCAAGAAATTCAGCCGAGGCCACTTTCAATATCGTGGTGACAGACAATCAGAAACCACAACACCTCTGGCTCCTGCCAGCGCAGAGCCATTAAAGGTGGTAAATAAAATACATTTTCAGTTTCAATGCCCCAATAAATCTGAAGGTCTGACCGATCCAAACCGTCAGTCAGACTCTTCCTCACCTTCTCTCCTGTTGAGTTTGGCGAAGCCCGGCGCATGGCTGCTGGACAGCTGGGAGGAGCTCCTGAAGGACGATGGCGGCAGATTGGACACCAGCGGGCTGTCGCACGCCTCTGTCAACCAATCAAAGAGCAGAAACACAACACACATGGTTAGGGATTTGCACTTTGTGAATACCAAATAAGATGGGACGTAAAAATTTAAGGAAATTCAGCTTTACACGGTAAAAATATTTAAATATCATGTGGGGCAGCTAAAGTGTGTGTGTGTTGTCTTTGCTCCAAATAAATTGCAGTGAAGTTGAGATTATGGAAATTTTCGAAAGTTTTCATCTACACTAACAGCATGTTGTGGTAACTTTGCCCAGCTCTCAGAAATAACCCCACACTTCCCTCCTCATGGTTACTTACGTGGTAGCATTCATTATTCAAAATGGACAATCAATAATTCATATTTCGGCTCTCTCCATCGTCCCATTTCCCGCATTTTAGAGATGAGACTAAATATTTAGTTGATATGGAGATAAAAGAATCCACAGATGTCGGCATTTAGGATAAACCTCACACGCTTGAATGTGAAAAAGGCTAACAGCTCGGAAAAAGTCGCCGCATTTGAACAGAAGTACTCCAGAACAAGTGATGCAACGCTCAGAGGTTGACAACAGCAGCACACCAGATGTTATTTGGTTGGAGAGTTGTGTTTCTTTTGGCCTCACTAAACTAAATTTAGTGGGGAAGTGGAGTTGCATCATTGAGCTGCAGGTTTAAAGTGAAAGCTGAGTGAAAACAGATTTACGCTTTATTTTCTGGTGTCTCATTGAGTGGGAAGAAGTTCCCAGCAGCAGGTCGGTACGGAGGCGATTTCTCCCCAGAGGACTGTCGGTACTGTTTTTGCCTAAAATCACATATAAAAAGGAGTATCTGAGTCACAGCACTGAATAATGTTTAGATGTAAAACAGCTGTTTCCAAATTTAGGGCTACATTCGAAGAGCAAAGGTTTCTTCAAAAGCCACAGAAATCAGACGGGTGCTTTGGGTCCATTAATGAAAGCTACAACAGCTTAAACCATGAGCTTTGTTTTTGTGAATGAAAGCTACGCGTTTTCAATTTTACTGGGCAGCGACAGTCAGGATGAGGCCGAGCAGAGCCAAGAGAAAGCAAAGTAAAAGTCCTGCATAGACCAGACCGCCGAAGTCATGGTCAACGAAGGACTACGCCTGTACGCATCCTGAACACATCATCGGGACACAGTAAATCACCACTTTGTCATTTTATCCTGTCAGAAATCTGGGTGTTACAGCAAGAAACATGTCTTCTGAGGTCCTAAATGGCATTTGGCTATTTACAAGAGTGCACTAGCAGTACGTATAATCCTGAAAACGGGATTCCTGCACACCAGCGACAGCCAGAGCTGATGGTTCAGCCAGGAGAGGTCAACAATAAAAATTAGACCGAGGACAAAACAGTGTTATCGTCCATCTGTTAAGAATGACAAATTGTTGAACTGGTAAAACAAAACAAGACTTTTTCTGAGATGTGCAGCTAAATCTGAAATTTTCCCGTAATGAGAGTTTCAAAATCTTTCTTCAAGTTTGAGCGTAGCAGAGTCTAATCACTGAGAAAGAAGCTTAATGTTCCCCAAAGCGGAAACAAGTCTTTCAGCTGCAAAGGCACCATATTAGATGAATGAAGAGTGTAATAATGTGCAGTGGGATGAATGAAAGGTGTAATTCGGCCTGGATGGATGGATAAATGAATGTTGTAATGGTGTCATGTTGTGGAGATGAATGGCGTCCTGACTGGCTCATTGCAGGTTGGATACTGATGGAGAAGGATCGCCGTTGTCACAAGAAACCTGCCTGTTAACACACTTTGATGGTTTACGGCCGATCAGCTATATATTTTACACGCTACAATCATGAACAGTAATTGAATGTGTTTTTATTAGTGTCCCCATCAAGAAAGCATAAATATGCCCGTATGGCATAAATCATCGATAATGTGTCTTTGCTGTTGTTGAAGTTAAATTTACACTGAACCAAGGAAATACATGCGACATTAAAAACAGTAGAACTGGATGTTCTGAGGTCTGAACAGTGTGATTATATCTAACACAGAAATACACACAGACTCATGAACATCGGCTCCATGAATATTCAGAGGTCTCCTCTGGAGCTGCAGACTGTGAGCTACAGCCAAACTAAGGCCGCCTCCATCTGAAGCCTCTCTGTTAATGGATGTTGTTCTCCGGCGCTAAGACAACAGCCAATTACTATGATTCACACCGCGGTCCCATCCCGGCCCACAGCTCTGGCTTCGATTACTCTGTCAACATTAGTGCACTTCACCTCAACATCACGAGGTCTTCATCTGCCTCTCAGTTTCCTCTGCGGCCAAATGACTTCACTTTTTTCCCCCCCATGTTGTTTT
Source organism: Remorina albescens (assembly GCA_034769265.1). NCBI lineage: Eukaryota > Metazoa > Chordata > Actinopteri > Carangiformes > Echeneidae > Remorina > Remorina albescens. The sequence goes on along the minus strand of CM068478.1, from coordinate 3,048,934 downwards.
TCCACTTAAACAAGCGAACGACACAGGATTGAACTATTTAATTGCAAAAAAAGGTGAGCGGTGGTACCTAAAAGAGAGAAGGACATAATCGAGTCTCTCTTTAAAGTGATTTAAAGAAGCAGGAAGAAGCTGCAGCTGTCTACTCCACTGACAGAAAATCGAAAAGTTTTGCTTTGAAATTAAAATTGGGTTGATGTAAAAAACCAAAGTTTGCTTACTGACATTGTGACGGTTAGCAGACTAGAAATCTGTATTTTAGATGATGGGACTTTGGTTACGCAACAACATAAAGGTGCTGTAAGAAATTTCTTCTGTTCACTTCTTGCTTCTAGCTGGTGACGATTTTGCTATCAGCTGCTTGTTTAGATTTTAAGACAACACTGAGTTTAAAAGTTAACTCATACGTCATCCTTTCATACTGAACTGAGGGGCAGACTGGACACGGTAGAACAAAGTAATATGAGATGAGATGAGATCAGGGCGAGTTGGTTAGTGTGCTGAAATGGAATCAGTAAAATAAAAAGGTTAGCGTTCCACAGCTGGAGAGTTTTTATGTGTAATGGAATAAATAGTTAAACATCATCATCAGGTGTCCAACACACAGTCACTTTAGTTAGAAAGAAAATGTATTCAAGGGATTAAACAAAAACACATTTCCTGTCTAAACTCCTGTACAGTTCGACAACAGCAGTTTACGTATCATACGTGACAATCTCCCACCGTGTGGACGTGCTGCGGTTAGACATTCATTAGCTTTGGTTTAAAAATCACTTTGGAAATGAGCAGTGAAAGATAATTTGGCTTTAAAGGACGACCGTGCTTTTCCTCCGTTCGGTGCTCCGCGGGGGGCTGAACCTGATCCCAGCTGACACCGGGCGACATCTAAAGCGAAATTATCTGCTTTTAACAAAGTCTGAGCTGTGTTTCAGTCAGTTCTACAGCAGTTATCACTGCGTGTTTAGTTCTAACTCCCCGCCGCTGTGGGTGGCGGGGGAGTGTCAGTGATGAGTCCTCATCCTCAGCGTGAAAAGCAGGTGAATTACAGTCGTCTGAAGAGGTGAAATAAGAGGTACGGCTCTCCAGCGTTGAGTGCTTTAATCCCTGAGGAGATAATGTGAGGTGAGAGTGGCGCAACATCGCTGAGGTAACACTCCAATCAGTGAGAGAGAGAAAGGACCCGCAGATTAAAAACGTCGGGCCGCTTTCCCTCAGCCGAGAGTTGGCATTTAAGAGTGGACGTCGCCGTCGGTGTGACCAGCGGAGCACAAACACCGACAGCTCGGAGGAAAATGGAGCTAAATGTTGAATACCTGTTGGACTCTGCAGCCACTGGACCTCAACGCTGACCCCGGCTGAGAGAGCTATCCTGAATAATAAAGCACCGCACCTCTCCCTCTTTCTGTCAGCCTCAACGTCTGATCAAAGCATCCGGGTTAAAAGAAGAAACAGCCGACATTTTTGCATCAGCGGCATCACTCGCAAACAAATAGTAAGAAGTTCACAGAGTCAGGAACAAATAACATTCATGGCAGATAAAACAAAACATTCTTCTGACGCTATAATTGCGAAGAATAAAGTTGGAGGAACGATAGCTGCAGGGTTTGAGCATTTCAGAGCAAAAAGAGGAGCACAGTGAACAAGCTAGTTTTTCTATTGCCTTGAAGCAGAAATAACACCGTCCCATTCCTGATTCCTGCTCAGGTGAAGAAATAAAAGGGAAGTCCCGGTGTGACGCTCCTCTGACAAGAGCAGGAAACCATTACACTGACATCTGACATCTGAGTAATCGGATATGGCTTTTGTTTTTATCTCAATAAAATATCCTCCCATCAAATGAATGTTTCATCGTTTCTGCTACCTGAGGATTCAGCGTTAGAAGAGTCAGACCTCTCTCCTGCAGGTCGTCCTTCCTTCCACAGAGTGTCGGTTTTATCATTTGAGGTGACCAAACTGTGACTTTTGATAGCAGTGAAAAGTTGAAACATAAATAAATAAAAATCGGAGCTGTGCCGGGTCCTTGGCACAGTCGGGCACAGTGAGTCACCTGATAGGTGGACTAATACTTGGAGAGGGAGGCCGCAGCTCATTCACCTGCATTGTCCACTTCTTTACCGTTATGCTGAAAAACAAAGCGTCTGCGGTGAAGACCCTGAATACTGATGAGCTCCATCCATCACCTCAACAAACAGCGGCGGACAGGAGGTCCTGCACTTCAGAGCCCGAGTTCAGTGCTGCTCAGTGTGAAGCCCACCCGGCCGATTTATCCATTCAGAGCACATCACAGCCGGCAGGATAATGAGCTTCCAGCAATTTGGTGCTCATTTTTGTTGTTGTTGTTGTTGTTGTCATCCTCATGCAGAGACTGTCGATGTCCATTTAACTAATCTGCACAACTTCTACCTCCAGTTTGAACCAAACTAGCAGCTGAAATATAAAAATAGTGTTTGTGGATCGTTGTAGCGACATTAAAATCATGACGTTATATTTTTTACTTTAATTAAGCTCTCTCAAGAAACATACCAATTAATCTGTTGGTGTTTTTTAAAATGCAACCTTTTGACTGGAAAATTCTGATGTTTCCAAATAACTTTTAATTCATGGCCAAAACTCCATGAATAATGATTTTGGGAGCAGGAAACTGAAAGTTCAAGAAATTAATTCATTGATTATTCAATTTGCTAAAAAGTCATTTTGCCATTGATCATCTGATGAGCTGATCCTTTCTGGCATTCAGGAATTTAAAAGCTGAAATTTACACAAGAGCTGATGTTCAAGTTGCAACGACTTTAATCATCAATTAATCCTTTAATGATGATAATGGGAATTTTTTAGTTGCTGTTGTGCTGCGTGCTGACTGCACTGAAGCTTTTCCTTCCTCAGTATGAGGCCCTGACATTTTGTCAGGACTGTAGATGGTTTCATATTCATATCATGGTCCAGCAGAGCAGGACTCGGACAGCTGCTGATTGTTCCCCCTGTGGTGAGGACATTCAGAAAGAGAACAATGCTTGTCCAGAAATTGAAAAGTAGAACATGAGAATGGGAGGAAAGTCAAAAAACAATTTAATAAGACGTGTCTGACTTCATTTTAAAGCACACAGGACGGGGTGAAAATGAAAACTGTTAGGCGTGGCCAAATTATGCATTATACCTTAAAAGTGGAGTTCCCATCAAAGATCCATTTTACACTGCAGCTTCTCTACCACATCCACACTTTGAAGACAGCTTGAAGGTATGATATGAAGGAAGCGTTAAAAGGGTTGTTTTTTATTTCCCTATAAGACAAAAATCAAATACTGAGTGTCCCATTCCAACTTTAATTATGTCAAACTGTCACTCTCAAACATTTAACTCATCTAATTAAATAAACGACAGAATGACCTCGTTGAAGAATCTGTGGCAACATCAGCTTTAAAGATAAAATAAAACAAAATTAACAGTTGGTTTTTTTTTTTTTTCCTCTCTACACTAAATTTGATTTATGTTCTGGCTGTGACATATACAACAAGTATTGAATTATTCAGAAGGAGCCAGTATCTGTTCTAAAGCTGCCTGTGGCCCGACTTGTTAATTGATTTATTGAAATGCAGAGCAGTGTACTGTGCTAACTAATACCCTGAAGGTGAAGACATGGCAGGAGCGCTCCTCTCCTGGTTTAGTTAGCACTGTTTTGACACGTATTTAACAGCACAGGCTCCAGACCAGCATATGGCACCCCCCCCCCCCCCCCCCCCCACCCACATACAGCACAGAGGGCCACTTCAAATACCCGTGCACTTTATTTATATAAACTGACATACAAGTGGTGATTTAACATTATTTAAGATGTACCGTCAGCAGAAAACGTCACCATGTTGGAGAAACTGTATTAATTTATTACTAGATATTAAAAGTGTTGACTTTATTGTTATGTAACTCTCTAATATTGGACTATAGTGACCTGTATAAAAACCAACACATATGTGTGAGTGTGAAATGTTTGTCTTTATAAAGTTTAAAGTTTGAATAATTAATTTCACGAATTTAATTATATCATATTTTTTCTCTGTGGATAGCAAGGCTTGTCTTTAAAAAAAAAAAAAAAAAAAAAAAGTGATTATTTCTGTCTAGCCTGTTATGTGGTGTCGTGTTTTGTGTGTTGAAGCTGCCCTGATAATTCAATTTCTTGCAAAGGATTATTAAAGTATCTATCCATCCATCTTTATCCTTATTTTTATTTTCACCTAATCCTAAGGGGCGTTCTCCGACCATAATAAAACCAAACATTCATTTTACTTATATACACTTACGTAAACAATGTAAGCTACATACAAGAATGATTAATCTATGAGTTTATTTTTAAATCTGACAAAAATAAAGACAGCAGGCTCTGTTGAGGAGGGAACAGGGTGAATAATCTTCAACCGAGCAGACAGACATGATTAGTTCTGGCCTGACATTACAGCACTTGTGGTATCAAAGTAGTGACAGCTGTTAAGACTCCATTTACGGCATTTTCAGCACCAACTAAAACTGACGAGCTGCTATCTGAATTGTCTGCTCACTCTTTTTAGTTCATGATAATTAGAGTCAGAGATTAGCTAACTTGAGCGTTTATTTTTCCAGCCTCAGTCACTCAGAGCTGCATTGAAACCATTTTTCACATTCGCATTTCACACACAATTTTCTCTCTTATATTCATGAGCCCAATTCTTCACTACGGAGCTTGAATGTATTATAAGGAGAACTGGAGGATTGTCAAAATATTTACTTGCCGTCAAGGAAAAACATGGCCAGATAGAGTGAAGAAATGATTTTAATCTGCACAACATGCCTCTCCCATTTCAGGCGCTGCGTCTTAAGAGCGGCTCAGGACCTCGCAGATATAAAGCGCTCACTTTTAGGACCTATTGTACATTTCTCAATCCACCCATGAACACATCTCCTGTCTTGCTTAACTAGCAGTTCAAAGTGGATCTGAAATGGGCGAGAGGTCTCAAGGTCGGACCGTTCAAGGAAAATCTTTTTCTTTAAACATAAAACACACCAAACACACGCTGTAACATCAAAATGACCTATTATAGGTTGGACTTCATTTATTTGTAGCAGTAAGCTGATCCTCTCGAGACAAAATCCAAGATTTTCTTTCCTGTAGCGTCAAAAGACCTCACAGCATCGGCTCTGTAATGGACTTTTTATTATTACTACTTTAGTGCTTGCGCACTGGACAACCTGCACAAACAGCATCCAGACTGCTGCCTCTGAAAGGGGAGAACAATCGTCCTTCTCACCGAGGCTCGTCACACTGAGCTGCGATGTGGGTGGCTGAGTGGGAGACAGACATCAACCAAATGAAGTGATCACAACAGCGACGAGCCACATCACAGCAGAGTTTAAAAATCTCTTCATCTTTAAACTGACAGGTTTAACTCACATAAACACAGAGAGGTTAGAAACAAGAGTGAGCTCAAACGCTGCTGAAGCCCCCCAAAATTACATTCAGTGTGAATTTCATTAGCAGAATTATGCAGATTTGGAGGGAATGCTGCAGGCTACATCAGTCGAACTAATGGCTTCAGGAGGAGATACAAATAATAAAATATCTACTAATCTGCAGGTCATTTGTTTCTGTCATTCAGGAAAAATTGACAAAGATATTCAAATCATCCAGAGAGCTTGGTGAAATTTATTTATTTCAGATGAGAGGAATTAAATTTAATGGGACCCGGAGGACTCGTAAAATGGAAGAAAACAGCACTGATTCATTTGCGAGAGTTATAATGCAGAAGAATTATACACTATGCTTGAATTATAGCATTTCATATATTAACTATGAAATCATTCAATTATATTAGTTTTCCAGCACAGGCCATTAATGTAAGTGGATTATTTTCTTTACTTTGACCTGTTGTGGGTCAGAGCAGGTTTCTGCTCCGTCACAGACCAACTCCACCTTAAACTACCAGCTAATCCAAAACAAGAGAGTTGATTGTATGTGGATGCCAAAAGAAGAACGTACACCCTCACCACATGTCAATCAAAGCAACTTGCCCTCGATTACTCAAAGCTTTGAAACCTAAAGAAGTGAGTTTTACAGAAATTCACCCTGTATACTGTACAGCTGCAACAAAGGCAATCAAAACTTCAAGAAAAACTGTGCTCATGTCAAACTGCGGTGTAATAACCTTACCACACTTTCAATTATCAAAACTTAAAGAAGCAAATTTAAATTTATTTAAAAGAAACGGCCAATGATGCACTTTTCTTTTTTCATTTGACAGTTTTCTGAGGTGGCGGGTCAGTATCTATCGTAAGCATTTAAACCCCAACGGAGCAATTCAAAGACACAAATGCTCCAATAAATGAAGAAAAAGGGACCAAAACAAGTGAATGACTGATGAAGACTACACACAACGGCCCGAGCACAGAGCAACGCTGGAAAAGTAAAAAAAAAAACAAAAAAAAAACAAAAACAAAAGAAATAGAATAATATCAGTCACTTAAGTTATTATAGTAATCTACCTACTGCTCAGCAGCAAAACATTCAGTAATATTACTCATCACACAGCTCCACATCCCAAACACCTAAATGTGACTTAACCGTGTGAGCAGCAAAATTACACAACAGTGACAGAATCAGATTCGAAGACGAAATGGAAAAGCTGCTGCTGAAAGTCCAACATTCATTGTTTTTAAGCTCTGGGTCTGATGTCCACCAACTCCTGGAGGGCACATCCGGCTGCAATTGAGGCTGCCTGCGGTGAGCACAGCGAGTTTTTAGAGGTTTTTAGTTGAAAAACGTGCCATGAAACTAGTGAGAGCGAACCCTAACGGTGAAGTTGGACACTCCAAAGTGGAGGATAGCTGTAGCTTCTACACTTCAGGCGACCAATTTCACATTCAATTATAAATCGTATAAAGTGCCAGTTTTAGCTACATTATAGATGGAAAACTGAGGTTTAACCTTCAGTACTGTAAATCTGTGGTTTGGACATTTAGACTGACCATCAGCAGCCATCAAATTGTTCGGACACACACCAACTTCAGATGAGCTGAGTGGACTTGTCAGCTGCTATCAAACAGGCCACGATACAATTTCTCAAGGACAACTGTGGAGGTGCGAGGAGGCTGACACCACCAACGAGATAAAAACTTCCATAAAACCTGGGATTTAAAAAATTGTAATACCTCCTGCTGCAGTCAAGTCCTCTACATTTCCACTGGTGAGCTTTAGAAAAGCTTGTTTGCGTTATAGACCTTAGAAGGTGAAGACATTTTGGAAAAGTGAATATTTGACCAGTCCTCACTCTCTGATTCACCCTCAGGCCTGGTTTCAAGGTTCAGGTTAGAATTATATTGACGTTACAGTTCAGAGAAAGGTCGGGGTTAAACATTTACAGCAGAAATTGTGTGTGCGTTATGTCATGAAATGAGCGTCCTCGCAAAAATAGCAGTACATCACAGCAGGAAGTGCAGTCGCACCATCTACTTAGGTTTACTTTCAAGCCGTCCTCCATCTGGAGACGTCTTCTTCCATCACAGCTCGTCTTTCCTGAGGCTAGAAACACAAAGAGTTCCTGTCCTTTCAGCGTTAACGCAGAACTTCTGGCCTGAACTCTCAGGGCTTCAAAGAGCAGAGGATTTGTTGGGAGCTGTGGTGAAAATGTGCACCGATCCCAATTAGTCTACCGTTTGGACACGAAGCATATGGTGGCGAATATCTCCTGTCACAGCCTGTTAGGATTAACTGACCCTAAAGAACTCAGCAATTAGAAAAATGTTGCACAATGGCCGAGCTGAAGATACACAGAAGTAAAAAGAAAGGATCGCAATCTTTGCACCAGCTGACACATAAAACTGAGAAACTATCTTCATCCATCAGTCCTCCTCAGGAAGATGCTGGTTGTGGCGATTGTGTTTATTATTTATATTTAATCTATTTTGGGAGCTTTAAATGTTTTATCTCTGACTTTAAAACTATGAAGCGAATGTTTTTTTGGTTCACGGCGCTCTGGTGTAAAACGTATCACACTGTTGTGATGTGACCTGAACGCACAGCTCCCCGAGGACCAGCAGCCCGCTCTGCCAGAGCAGCAACATCTGCTCACATACGAGTTGTAATTGTTTTTCAGGTCCGTGTTTATGATGATGCTCGATAAGGGACGAATCCCAGCGGGAACGTCCAGACGTGAGAATAAACAGCAACCAATCCCACTAATCAGTGAGTTATGTAGAGCGCATCAGGGGAGAGAGACGCTCGTGGCGAGTCACCATCACCCGGCGCCATGTTGGTACATTTTGGATGAACGCTCTTAAAGATGAGCTCTCTGATTACTTCAGTCCTGAGCCATCTAATGCTCTGGAATGGGACTTAATGTAATCTGCAGTCTAACCATCCGCACATGTAATAATAATATTTGACTCATTTTTCAAGTACACACAGAATTACAGAGTAAAATGTAAAAAAGTCGTGATGAGTAACGTTATCGCAGCCCTCTAAGTACCACATGTAACCAAACAATTCCTATAATGTCTGTGTGCATCCTTTTCCTGTCTGACAAACTCTCACTGCAGCAACCCAGAGGACGGTTAACACAAGATTTAGAGCTGCCGTGAAGTAAGATTGTCGATGAAGGTTGTGTGTCGCCACCTATGTTCCAAAATTCCTGACTGTACTGTAATGCCACTCAGCAGGTAGTTTTCCTGTCTGATTTGTTTTAACAGCAAAAGAGAGAAATCATCTTTGTGTTCAACCAGAACACACAGTTTTATCAGTCTTCTTGACCAATTTGAAGAACAGTATGAATGCAGAGACTTAAACTTTGATTCTTACAGTTGACACAGAGAAGTTAACTACGCTGGAGGGCACCAATGTTGTCTATGAAGCCAACGTTAGACATCCCAAATCCACAAGATCAAGAAGAGTTCATCCATGGTGGGTCAGGATCTGGATGGCCACCAGTGTACCAGCTGCACACAAATATGGAGCTTAGTTTTCCTGAGAAGTTGTATAAGAAAGTCTGTTGTTGAGCCATCTCTCAGAAAACATTACAGAAATATGATGGACGTGTTTCACTATTTTAATTTGATTCTCAGTTTGCAAGCACCAAATATGCAATATGAGCAGAACTTCAGGAACTCAGATGTTTGGAGGCCGTTCATTCAAAGTTCAAATATCAGACAAGCCTTTTTCTCATTTGATAGACATTCATGTTAAAATCAGCGCAGTCTTGCAAAAACTGACAACTTCAAAGTTGTGAGCAGAACATTAAAATGCGCACGCACACACACACACACACATACACTCAAAATGCAGGAAGGGGTGAAATGGTAGAGACCGCTGAGAGTGTCACTGCAGAAAAACAGACCGGAGGGGGCAGGTAAAGCCCTGAAATATCTCCTCCTCCCTCCAGTGTCTCGTTTTTTTATATTCTCCTTGTTCTTCCTTTCAAATGTGTTTCCTCGTCTGTTCTCCCTAACATCACATCTCCAGCACTCTCCTGCTTGCGTCCTTCCTTCTGTCCTTACCCTCCTTGCTCCTCTCTCTCTCTTCCCATACATGCCATCTTTCCTGTTATCCTCCTTGTCCTCATCTGCTTCCTGCTTTGTCTCATGAAGTCAAATCCTATCCGAGATGTGAGGTGCATCCAGAGAGCAGATGGCGGCCCGCACGCACCAACAGCAAAAAGCCAGTGAGGGATAAAATAGGAAAGGCAGCAGTAAATGTCACCGCAGCTGTGAGAAACAAAGAGCAAATGCTTCTGAGCGTTTACAAACTTTATCCTCCTCTTCCAGCCGTTTTCCCGATCTCCATCACCCCTGCTCACCTTTACTGTATCCTCCCCCCTCCTCACCACCGTTTGACCTCACACTTTGATTTAGCTCTGTCTGGTTGTGTTGAAAATCAGCCGTACCTTCCGTCTTTAATGGCCACTGACTCAGCGACCAGCTCTGATTCCCCTCATCAGTCGTTGCAGAATACGACAGCAGCAGAAAAACAAACAGCGACCTGCATTTATTTTGGTGTGAAACCAGATCCACATCAGATTCCTGACTGTGGGGTATGAAGTCCTGCAGATGGGCTCGTACTGAAGATGGACATTAGACAATGAGCCCTGCAGATGTTTTTGAATAATGCAAAACTTCACGAGCACAACATTCAGGGGACGCTTGTGTAAATGAGGGGAGGACATATGAAAATGTGACACTAAAATTCCCAAAGCAGTCCGGTCTCAGTGACACCACCTGTCTCTGTCTGTACTTCATCATTTTGAGAAAATGTAAAAGTAAAGGCAACACCAAGATGACACAACAGAAGAACAATTTTTTCTACATATGCACCTTCATAAATAAGATACGCAAGATTCTCTAAGTGAAGAAATGAAGTCTAACTTATATCAACGTATCATTTTGGAACAAAGAACTGTTCAAAATTGTGTTAAATGAGATTTTCACATTTTTTTTCTTTGATTTTTAAAGCAGGTTTAGTTTCATTCAAAAGATCAGAATGCTCCGTCCACAGAGAAAAGCACACACAATTTAAAAACTGAGCCATCAGGAGCTTTGTAACTTTGTGACATCACAATGAAACATCCTGATCCACACCCCGAGCCCAGGTGGAGCTAGACTACTTCATTCTGGCAGGATTTGGTTTTTCTGAGTGTTTAACTAAAATCTTAAAAGTACAAATAAATCCCCTTCTGGATGTCAACATGAGACCTTCGCCTTAAATCACAATCAGTGTAAGATGTTACACAGACATTTACAGCAGAGCATTTGATGATGTTTTGCAGAATAGTTCAATATGAACCATCGAACTTGCCTCAAACTCAGCAGAATCTACCAAAGTGGGAGAACAACCAGAGAAAAATGTGAATGAGGGTTTACCTGTCATGGCTCACCTCACCTGCCTGCATGCATGCAGTCTCTCTCTCAGTAGTTTTCCACTCACCTGGTTTTCCTGCCCCTGGACTGAAGCCACTCCCCCTCTAACTACTCACCTGATCCACTCACCTGTCTCTCAACTGCAATCAGCCTGGTATATAAACCCCCCCCCCCACTCCACTTCCTCTGCACCATGCAGGACTCTCCAGCCCTGTTTCCTGTAAACCTGCCTTCTGTCCTGGACCATGAGTTTCACCTCAGCCCTTCCTGCTTCAGGGGCGTAGTGTGTTTGACACACATGTTGGTCTGACTGCTGATTCCTTAATTGATTTCTGCCGTCTCCACTCTCCTGCTGTGTGTCTGTGTGTGTGTGTGTGCTGCTCTAAACAATAAAGGTCATTACCAACTACGCCTGTGGCTTTGTGTGCTTCACTTGGTTCCTCCCAACACCAGTTTCAGTACCTGAACATCGTGAACCTGCAGGTGGAAGCAGATCCAGAATTCTGAGCCAAGACAAGTCATCTATGATGACAACCAAACACGATGAATGGCTCCATTTTTTGAGGGAGCCGGACACCTTCTGGGGTCAGCCTTGAACTAATCCAGTCCACCAGGTCTTAATATCAAATGGATGCTGCAGTCCTCTGTCAGCTCCTCACTAAACTACCTGTTCCTGGGTTAATAACTCCAGATTCATGGCTGGTGGCTCCATGTTGGCTCTGTAACCTTGACTTCATCAGAACTCGTCCATGGCTCCGCTTTGCCTGCACACATTTCCATAAATGACACTTAAGAAGAAATATGAAGGAGGATTTATCCTCAGCTGCTTCCCTTTTTCCTCATCCTGGTTCACTCTGATGCTGCCCTCTCATGAATCAAACAGGACCAGGAGGCTTGCAGACATTTTCACCACATACTCACAGTTAATAGTCGATATTTCCGGGTTTATGTTGTCCCCAGTGAAAACAACCAGCTCATTGAAAAGTAATACCTTCCAATGAGGCAGTGCTTTGCCAAACATGAAACAGGCTGCTATGTTTTGCACCTTCCTCAGCGTCTTCGTTACCAGATTAATCTGGAAGACACGAGGGATTCTTCAACAGCTCTGATTTTTAATCAAGCATCTCTAATAATTCCCCCGGAGCTCCTGAAGCTTAAATAACCAACATTGCCTGGAAGAATCACTTGCCTTCACTGGAGAAACACTAACACTCTCCAATTTGTCATTCAGCCTCCAGCATCTCAGTAGCTCCCTTCAGTATGATATGTGTTAGTTACCGGACCATGCTGTCTTTAATTTAGTGTAATTAACAGACTAGATAGAAACAATGAGATTGCAGTCATCTGCTTCTTTTGTTGTGTAATTGGAGGGGCAAAAAAAAAAAAAAAAAAAGTTGGATATTGTCTGAATATGAATCAATCCCTCCGTGACTTTCACAACCTTCTGTTTCACCTGTAAAACATCTGAGTCCCCAGCAGCTTTTCAAACTGAGCAGCCGACTTTGAGGCAGGACAGGACATCTTTCTTTCTCTCTGCAGGGAGACAACAAGCTGACTACTAATAACTGGCTTCAAGGATGAAACTTCTGTGCTTGAGGCAAAACAGGAGACCAACGTCACTTTAACGGCCGAAAATGCAAATCAGAGTACAAACGCACACAGTCGAAGCGCTGTCAGAGTCATTATGTGTCATTAGACTGGCCTTAAAGTCATTTAGTGTTCTTGAGATTATCTGTCATTAGGGTATGATTATAACACACACCTCAGTGGCTCTAAATCAGAGGGGAGATAAAGACCTGAAGGAGGGCTGAATAGCCTGAGAGAGAGAGATAGCGACAGGCAGAAATTCCTGAGGACAGTGAAAGAATCCATCTATCTCCCATCTGTGGGCGATGAGTAATATGATTAATGACTTAATAGTGAAAACTCTCCCACGGCAGAACCTACGAGGGAGGACAGCAATATAGGAATAAATGATAAATGTCGTAACTTGACCCTGTTTTGCTCTCAACTTTTCCCACAACCAGTGACCAGCAATGTTTAGAGATAATGATGAGGGGGAGGAGGAGGAGGAAGTGGGCCCCCATCATATAACTGAAATCTACACCACGGTGATTCATCTACTGGACTCATTAACAGATACAAAGACTAAGACTTCTTCAGTGGAGTTCAGAAGGTTGTTGAGGCTCAGACACTTTTAGTTGTAGAGGCGGTACGATTCTAACTTCCCCGTTGATCATATTGGAAAAGGGCTGGATTTAAAACGGTAAATATGAATGTTGTCTGTCCATCACACTTTCGTGGTTCGATGGCACAAATATTTACTCGCTAAAAATAATAGATTTTGGCAGATCAAAGGTCAGAGTGACTTCCTAAAATACAACAATACAAATATCTTCAAATATGCCAAAGTCAGCTTTTACTTGGATTTAAGGAAGATCTGGGTATATGTTGGTGGCTAAGGGTCAAAGGTCAAGGTCACAGCACCTTTACGAAACCTGATTTAGATTTTGTGAAGACAACATCTCGAGACAAATGTCCACTTTCATGGGACTCAAGGATGAAGATTTTAGAGTTTGGTGGTCAAAGGTCAAAGTCAGTCTGACCATAGAAAACACAGTTTTAGCCATAATTCAAAACTTTATATTTTTTATGACTGTATATAAACGAGTGTTTAATCCAAAACTACTCAGAGTGGGAGAGGAAGCACTTTTGTGTTTCTTCCCTTTTTTTTTTTTTTTTTTTAAATGAGCATTAAAATAACAGTTTGATCCATTTGGTCCATAGATCCACGTATATTCACCGCTTAGCCATAACTGAATAAATCACAGTGCCTGCTGTGCTGAGCCGAGTGGGGCAAACCGCACAGATGCCGAGTTGCGGTGAGCGAGGAAACACAAGTATCAAACGTCTTAGGACGTATTTCAGCTCCTTCACTTTCCTCTGATAAACAGCCTCAGTCAGAGCTCGCCCTGCGGCACCAGCGGACCACTAAAGCAAATGAAGTGTGGAGAGAAGTCATGGACAAGTATTAAGTGGATGATGAACAACAGGTGGACTCTCTGAGGAATGAAAAGCTTTAAAGGGCAACTTATTGGTTTCAGCAGGCTGGGAGCTTTCAAATTCAAGATGGATTTCTCTATCAGAACGTATTGAGGCAGCAAATTCTATGTTATTTTCAGTGCTTCTCTTTCCAGCTGCTGTAATGCGACGCTCTGCATTGATCTTTGTGGTCGTAGCCTTTTATTGCTCTTTACGTGTAATTTTTTTTTCTCAAGTGAACACGCCTGGCTTCCTCTGTCCATCCGGACGTCTGCTTAGCTTCCATCTCCACAACTTTTTATATCCATCCCATATTTTCCTAAAGTCATGAGGGATGTTGAACTGCATCTATCTAATCCCTAACTTTAGTTTTTGAAATGATTCCCCCTGCTTAAATTGTGAGTTTTCGTTAAACTGTTTATCCGTGTTAATATAATATCTATGTAAGGATGTATAACATGAACAAAAAAGAATATGTTTTGACACATTAAGCTTTATCCTCCGAGGGCCACGAATATCTCTGCAAAAATCTGTGGCTATCAAATAAATGCTTGTTGAGTCTCAAGTACCAGAGCACCAGGGTGACTGAATAAAAAGTTTTAAAATGTAACACTGCATAGCTTAGCATCAGTTGCTCTGAATGCAATGCAGCCAGATGGAGGGAAAAATCAATCTTATGCTGCTAAACCTTCAGGATACTGTTTGATTCAAGGAGTAGAAAGAGACAAAGGTGAGCAGAGGAAAAGGACAAACTATAAGACATTATTACATCAGTACTGAACGGACTGAATGTTAGCTTACGGCTTCCATCTGCTGCATAACCACTTTGAATAATTTATGTTTTATTATTAGTCGCAAAAACAAGGAAATGAAGCCCCGTCAGTTAATAATTGGGTTTGAGTTCATCGTCATTCTGCTTTTCCCGGAGGCTCATATCAATCTCCTCATATGAGCACAACAGTGCCTAATTACACGGCACACTAAACACTTAACAACAACACTTTGGATTGACACATATTGTTTGCACTGAGTTGAAGCTGTTGCTTAACCAGAAACAGAGCAAGTCCAAAAGTGGAAGTCCAGGGACGCAGACCTGCATCTGCAAAACTTTCTTTTGCAGGATTAGAGGGTTTGTTGAAGCCTGTTCTCCTCCTCAGCGCTTCTCTTTGAATCATACATATTTTACATTCACACCTCCTTCAGATTTTTCCTGTTAAGGTGCTGAGGAACAACCAGCAGTCTCGCGGAGGATAAAGTCTCAGTTTACAGGAGCGGGCCAACATGAAATTCTTACATCGCAACGGTCTGCAGCGTTCAAACTGTGGTCACAGCTTACTGCCTCGGTTATTAGAGTTCTCCTCCACAGCAGCCAGACATCGAGAATGGGCAGACAAACAACTTCAGGCTGCCCAACTTGTTTGTGCATCGTATGTAATGATGACAGCTTAATGCTTCATTCAGAGCACAACTTTACCCGAGGCAACAGTCGATTCTAGTTTGCTTGGGGTTTTTTTTCTGCTGGAAAGAATCTGTCTCGCTCTTTGTGATGGATTTCTCACTGTTTGATATTTGAGTGTAAGTGCCAAAGTGCTACTAATGGAGAGCTCTTTCACGATGGCACGCATCGAGACGTTTACATTCTCATCGGCGCTCCTGAACCTGATTCACATCTACATTTGGTGACCTTTTTTTTTTTTTTTCCACATATTTCAGACTTTTCCTGTGAGTTCTGGATCTGTAAGAATCTGTTTTAAACAACAAAAACTATCTCAACCCAGTTCTACATCTTCTTTTGATATCTTATTTAATGATCTTTTTTTCTGAGATTTCAGGTAAACGTCCAAAAAAATCCAAATTCAATTGAACCTGGGTCGGAGGGGGGGGGGGCGTGGTTGAGGGCAGTGACTGCTTTGTTGTGACATCACAAAGTCCCACAAGTCCTGACGGCTGATTTCACGGCTCAGACTGTGAGCTGTTAATACTTTACTGCGTTAATATAAAACCTGCATCTGGCCTATTATCTCCAGATGGAAGTCACAGTGACAAATCTGTTTGGTTTATTTTTCAGCAGCTAGAGAGACGGAAACTAATATCTTTTATAAAAATCTAACTTTTCCTTTACATTATGATTCAACGAGCGCTCCCTCAACCTGCCTTTATTCATCTACTTTCATGTGAGAAACACAGTTAATATCAAATGGTGGTCAAATGTACACTGACTGCACGGCCCTGAAGGCAGCTGTTTCTACCTACAGCGCCACTTCAACCCTCCGGGTAACAAGTCATGGGAGCACCATCTGTGGCAGGTAACACTAGTACTTCTACTTCGCTGTCATTTTGTACCATCTCCATAACGAAGGGGGGAGTGGAGACATGAAACCTGCAGCAGGGATCCCCTAACCTCTGAAGACTAAACTTATTACACTGCTGAGGTTTATGGTCTGTTCATGATTGGTGTGTCAGAGAAACCCCAGAGTAACAGCAGGAGACTCAGAGCAGCCAGGAAATATGAGAATCAAAGCAGTAAACATGGATTATATCAGTGCTGGACAAACAGAAAGCTGATACATCAGATCATTACAAGCTTTTAATTACATATTCAATATTAATCAGTCGCTGTTCTGGACCTCAAATTCCTCCATGCCCACGGCTGCATGAGAACATCCATTAAAATTTCTAATTATTTGCTAGTTCAGTGCGCCGGAGAAACGCTGGAAAGATGCAGCATTCTTTACCTTGAAATTATTTCATAGTTTCATCAGTCTGGATTTCAGTGGAGACCTCTATTGTCCAGTGATGATTTAAATGCTTTTTCAGAGGCTTTTACAATTTTACAGAAGTGAAACTGGGACGAACAAATCGTCTGAGCCTGAATCTGTTAGCCGAGTAAGAGGCATGAGGCAACGAGGGAATCAGAAAACAACCTGAAAAAGGCAACGAGAAAGAAAAGAGCAGCGGGAGAGGGCACAAAGGGCGATATGAAGTGATGTGGTCGTGGCATAAGGGAAGGAAGGAAGGTAGAAAGAAAGAAAGCGACACAGCAGCAGCTCTCTGATTGAGATACAGCAGCAGGGCAGAGATCCAGGGGGCAGACATGAGGAGGGGAGAAGGTAAAAGGAAACAGCAGGAAGAGAGGACAGACAGAAAACAGCGACGAGGAGAGAGACAGAACTGGGGAGGTTAGAAAGTGAGGATCAGATCGGAGCAGAGCCAACAGGGAGGAGGTGAAGGAGCAGCCGACTACAGAGAAGACGTAGATGTTTCTCTCTCTCTCTTTTTTTTTTTTTAGAAAAAGAAGAAGAAGACAGGCTAAAGATCAGCCTTGAACCTGCGAACCCATCTCTGTCTGTCTCCAGCTGCAGAAGAAGCAGCCTTCTCTCTCTGCCTGACTTTCCATGAAACAGCCGCAGAACCAGCAGCCCTCAGTCATTACTGAGCATGTTGGCTCTCTGACACCTTCACGACATGTCACAGGGAAGATTAAAACTCAGAGGAAGCAGCGGTGGTGATGATGGAGGTGGAGGTCATGTGGCAGAGGATTTCTGGTTTTAAAAGGGGAAGAAAAGCAAAGAAAAGCACCGCAGAGATTTAAAGAGAAGATCGGGGAATGAAAGAAATGGTGACAATATAGAGATGAGTTGAAGGGCAGTAAAACTGTGTATGAATGGAGAACCCCCCCCACCTCATCAGGATCTCCTTTATCTACCTGCTCTCCTCTTCAATCCTGCACATTCACAGCTGAGTTCAATCAGCACCAACCAGCTTTTTGGCACAAAATAATAAAATAAAATGATGAAATAAAGACCATTTCTCCTTCATCTCCACCACAAAGGTCAAATGATCAAACCCACCTCTCATACCTTCTCTCAAACACACACACACACCTTCCCAATCTGGCTGCTCTCTGGAGTGTGTGAACATTACATAAACGTGGCTCAGTCCCAGGATATTCATCATGCTGCGCTGAGCACTAAATCAACCACAAAACAAAGCCATAATGTTGTTTTACGCACACGGTGGATGAACCGGCTTTAACACCTCTGAGTGACAACTGATTTTCTTTTTCTTTCTTTCTTTCTTTCTTTTTTTCTTTTCTCTGATAGAGAGTCTGTTCTGCAGCTACAGCATCTTGGACTGTGCAAAGATCGGTGGTTTTAACCCTGAAGTCAATATGCAGCTGATTAAATGCGGCAAAACCGAGTGAATTAATGCGGGGGTTGGTTGCTGAAGTCTTCTGGGGGCTGCTCTCAAACACATGATGTAGTGATTGGTAAATAACATAAAATGAAATAATCATCATTTACAGGAAACCACTTTCACTGCCATTCATTCTCCTTTTCAAGCTGTGCGCAAAAGAGACGCACCACAACCCAAAACCTTCAGGAGGACACAAACGACCTGCACTCCGTCCAAGTTAACACATGAACTACATGTGACAGCTGGGTGTTACATGTAGGGAGGGAGATAACACACTGCTAGTTTCCAGACAGGGTGACAGCGACAGAAACCCCCCCGGTTCAAGGCTCCTCTCTCCGGTCCTGGAGCCGCCCGGACTCGCTGCGTCTCCTCCGGGAAAAGTAAAAGCGCGCACGGCTCGGGCTGCTCACCTTCTCCGGTCGTCCCGCAGAAGCTGCAGAGAAGCAGGGCGACCTGAGCGATAATCCCGGACACTCTTTGTTTAGTCCACACACCCATGATGAAGCCGGCAGAGGCTGCAGAGAAGCCCGGTGGCTGCCGGAGGAGAGAGACGTCCGACCTCTCCTCTCCAGCTCCAAGAGAGATCTCCTCAGAAGCAAGACTGGAGGGGGGGAGGAAGGAGGGAGGGAGGGATGCTGACAGGCTCTCAATCATGCATTATTCCACACTTGCAGGATAAAAATCTCCACTGAAAAGAGATAATCTGGTCGGAACTTCAGGCTGCAGTTTCTCCACACGGTGTGAATTCAAAAGAACCCCCCCCCCCATCTGAATATTGTGGTTGATGGATGAAGTTCGATATAATGTGACGATGACCAAAACCAAATGTGAGGTCAGACAGATAATTTTCTCATGATGATCGTTATTATTATGTCAAAGACCATTTAGGTGACTAATGTGTGAAAGCGATTCCTCTATATTTAATTATTGCTGATCCATTGGGCGGTGTTTACTCCTTACTTGGGCAACTTCTTACCAATCCAACCTGGCAACACACCGGGGTTTGATCTGGGACTCTGACAGCTGTGCTGGCAAATGATGAAAAACTACAGAAGTGGTGAGAACAACCTGTAATGAAACAGCTGCACAGCCACAGTCAGCTGGCAACTGCACGCAAAGGACAGCATAAATACTATAATTTATTCAGCAATTGAAATATAAAAAGTGTTTAAAATGAGGCTCATTAACTACAATGTTGTCAAAGCACTCCAAAATGTGCAGCACAGCAGAAGTGGCTCATTTAGGCCGTCGAAAAATTTGTTTGTTTCTTTTCTCGCTTTTGTTTGAGACCGGGAATGAATCATGAAAACTTTGTAAGATATCTGGTAAATTTTGCTGGATAGATGGTGCAAGATGATGAGCTGGGATTCATCCTCTGGGGACAATGAATGAACTTCCCATCCATTTGATATTTATTTGGACTAAAGCGGAGCATCAGCTTTCCTTCAGATGTTGAACTTGATAATGTTGGACGGTCTCAGTCTCAATAAATCAGTTACACATATCAGTTTATTCTCTGTAATATCTCAACACCTGCTGCTACTTAGTAAAATTAATAGTAATAACTATTCTGCCTGTCATCACTTTATTAAACTCAATAAGTACTTTTTCTCCTTCTTCTATCTCTCTCTCAACCCAACCGGAGAAAGCGGATGATCGCTCGCCCAGTCTGGTTCTGCTCCAGGTTTCTGAAAATGCTTTTATATCAAAAAGGTCTGGAAATGCTCTATTTGGAAAGTGCCCTGAGATAACTTCTGCAGTCAATAAGTAAAACTGGATTGAAATTGAAATTGAAATGACCAAGGTTGGATAAAAAATTTGGTCCGAGAAGGAGGACTGAAATTCAGTAACGATTAGCTAAACATCTTTGTCTCACTGAAGGTGAAAGTATAGCCCCGAAGAGAAGAGCTACACAATTATGATTTCTAATGTTGACGACAAACAAACGCAGTTAAGACCACTGTGAGTGTTCACCTCCATCAGAAATATTGAAATGAAGGAAACACATTGATCTAATCCGGCACTGACACCGGGAAGGAACCAGATAGGAGGTGGATTAAGTGAAACCTGTTTCAGCCCAAAGGAACAAGCTACATGAAAAAAAAAAAGATGTCTAGTAGTGACAGAATTAGAGCTGGGAACCAAAATAAACAACCGACAAAGCCAAAGACGACCAAATGGAATAGATGTGAGCGTGTAGAAGTCAGATCACACAAACAGGAAACAAACAAACGGAGAATAGATGTGAGAAGACGTATGTAAACAGGAAGGTCATGAGAGAGTTTGGTTGATTGGTTTGTGTATAGGAAGGTAAATTCAGGACAGGAAATTAAAGCACAACAGACCGGATGGGTAGAAATAAAAGTCCCCCGACGACCAGGCGCCGACATTTTGTGTATGATTATTAAAAATTGAAGCAGAGTAGATGTAGCAGTGAGGAGGAAGGTTTAATGGAGCCCTCCGCAAATCTTATTCTTCTCTGTTTGGGTGAATTTCCATCCAGAAGAGCCATCGACGTGTTACATTAACAGACTGAAAAACACTCACTGCTGCTGCCAAAGGAAAGACAGCAGCCATGTAAAATCCACCGAAAGGCCCATGACCCAGGGTTCAAATACAGGACCCCTTTAGCTGTGAGTTAACAGTGCTAACCGCTGAACCACCAAGCCATACAACAGGCAAAAAAAAAGAAAAGCATGTCAGCGATGTTGTGTTGAGATGGATTAAACATTTTAACAAGGAAATAATTTTTCAACTAATCTTACACGTTTACACTTGTAGCCTCTGTCGTCAGGTCAGATATTAGAGATATATTACAGATATATTTTGTAATTCTGCAGCTCCACTGGAGAAAATAATGGACTGCTTCCTCTCTTATTTTCTTCCACGGGAACACATTTTCTTAGAATTAATTTAATTGCTCACACTTACCTTCAATACTCACAGAAGCAACCATGTTCTATTCATAAAAAGATCTTCAAATTGTCTGTATAAGAACAGCCATTTCACTGAGTTGTACGTTTACTTGAAACTCAATTAGAGTTACATTTGTCTGCATTAGCGGAAATGCAAGCGGCAATTCAATATAAAAATAATGGAGGAAGGGGGAAAAATGGCATGGCAGGCCATTTTTCATGCAGCTCACGCAGCTGAGCCTGAACACGGTGAACAGAACAGCTCTGTGTTAGCTCAGATGCACCCCCCTCTTTCAGCGGACAAGAGGGGCAACCGTGAGCCGGCATGGGAGAGGAGGGATGGTGGCTTTGTGCAGGATCCGTACGTTCAAAGGAAAAAGGCCTGAAAACAGAAAGGAGTGGGGAAGGCATGCAGGGAGAGGAGAGAGTCACGGGGGGGGGATCTGATAATGAAAACCTCCCGAGGAGACAGACGGCAGGTGATAAATAAAAAATATAAAATAAAATGCAGCAGGGGGAAATCTGATAACATTAAACCCCTGAGCATGTGAGAAAAAACACACATACTCAACAGGCGTGTCGTACACCTCGCTGGCCCGCAGACACACCACACACAGAGAAACCAGCTGGTTGCTCCACATTTAAATGAAAGATTTTAAAACTGCAAACTTGAGACTCGCCGCAGGCTATTTAATGGTCGCAATGGACGCCTCTCTGGATTTAATAAAATCCTCCTGATGGCTAAGTGGGATGAACACATGGTGTCACTTTGTGTTAACTGGCTTGTGCAGCCTCTTTGTGAGGAGAAACATTTCACCATCTATAGCCTGTCCTCCTGTGAAAAAGCAGATTGATGCCATTTCTGTTTGTGGAGGAAAAAAAGATTAGTGGCTGCTCCATCTGAACGGTTTGATTAAAATCACTTGGCAGTTGTGAAACTGGACCATAATGGAGAACATGGAGAAAGGCAGTTTCCTTTCCCTCTCAGCAGAATGAGCAGTGGTGTCGCAGAAATATCTGTAAAACGGCACCCCCACCAGAAGACTTTTGAGTTTTTGTCGCCGTCAGACCTCGGAGTAAAGACATTATTAATGGATCTCAGCCTCTCGAAGACTGAAACTTGGCGGCCCCTCAGTCTTGGCAGGAAAAGGATGCATTAGTGAGATGTTTCCCTGGTAAATGAGTTTAGCTTCCTTGTGGTCTAATTTATAAGGAATGACCTTAACACGCAGATCAACAGCCCCAGTTAGTCTGAGTCTGAAGCTCTGATTGACAAAGTTAAAGTCAGGATTAAAGCCCAGTGAGTGAAAAGATAAAATCACAGACAAAAGCAAATGAAACAACTCTAAAGTTTCAGCGCGTCAGAAAGCTTAAGGAGAAGGGTGAGCAATATGATACTGAGCATCAAAGCAGCAGAAACCCTGCACCAAATTAATTCTGATCACATGACATACGAACCCAGGAGGAGATTGGTAAAGAAGAAGATAATGTTAACTGGGATTAATAGAGCAGCTGTCTGGAGAGAAGTCCCGGCAGGTGAATTACTGATAATAAATTAATGATGGATTAATTCCATTTGGCTGCTTCAGTTTCCAGCTCCTTGTATTGTGCAGGCTGGCTCTTTGTCACGGTGTTGTGGTTTACTGGAACTCTTGAATGGAACTCCGCCTTTGTTGATCATCGAAGTAACACCTGTGCCGTCCTTCTCTTTCGTCCTACTGCTCTGGGGCGGCAGAGAGTAGCACGAATGGGTTTATAAACTGCAGGAACTAACGCGGATAGCGGCCTAACTCCAGAACACAAAGCTGCTGACGATGCATCGTCTTTCCAAACATTTGAGCTTGGATCGCAGATCCAGACTTGTGATCCACACACCTGTGGCTTCTGTTATTTCTCTGATTTCTTCTTCTCCCGGTTAAAGGTTCCACGTGTATTCTTGGTGTTCCACTGACTGCATTCAGCTCTACCTGCGGAAAGCTGCCGCAGGTAGAAAGGCTGAATTGATTATTTAAAAGGACACTGTGAGATCGGGGCAGTTTTGTGTGTGAATAAAGTAGCAGATATGACGGTGTGATGTGGATCATTTGGGAACATTTTTTATTCATTACAATGTTAAATAAAACGTTTGATTTGTGAGTAATTCAGATTAGTTTTGTTGATAAACATTAATAAGAAATTTGAAGCCTTTTAATGAATCTATACTGTCATATATATATATTTGTCTCGAACACATTAACAGCTTTTAATTTATTTTGCTAACTTAAGTGTAATTTCTTCATATATCTCTCTTTTAATATATCTTTTACAGTACTATAATCCACATGTATGTCTTACAGGGGTCCAGGCCGCTGTGAGCTCAGAGTAGAACATTCATTCACAGAAAATTGAATAAATCTAAGTTTTAAAAGCATTGAATGTCTCTGACATGATGTGAGCTGCTGCCGCACATTCATATTTATGCCAAATGGCAGATGGAGTGAGCTGCTGATCAATGCACTTTGACTCTGTTTTACATTCACAGCGGCGGCTGCAGGCTGCTGGAGACCTGCTGCCTGACCGGCTGGCCAGTTGGCTGAAGCAGAAAAGACACTCAGAGTTTCTTTGAGAGCGGAGCAGAGATCAAGATGCTCGAAGCCAGAAAAGAGGGAGAGACAGCATGGAGTTTCAGAGAGGGATCCACTTCTGTGTACTGTACACTCATTCATTTTAGGCAGGGTGGACTGTTGCTCTTATCTGTAATTAAGTACTGGGATGTGGAGCAAATGGAGGAGTTATTGTAAAGTAGATTAGCTGTGGAGGTTTGAAAAAAGATTACTTATCATCCAGAGAGGGTTTTATCCCCTCAGCTCAGCCTGGCAGGCTGCCAGTGTGGAAATTGACACCCTCAACTTTGAGCTGCCCACATTGGTGCTATAACTTCAAGTGTTTCTGCCCTCTCTATGAATGAAGGCGCATGTATATACCAAGCTCAACACATTTTAATAATGGTTGAAGGCAGAAGTAGGCCTTTGAAGCCTTAACTGGAAACATGATATTTGTGCATGTGGCTTCTGTCAAACGTATTATTATTTTTGGTTACACTGACCTCACATTTATTGACTTCACAGAAACCCGGAGATGTCACGGATCATCTTCAGAGAGTGAAAGATCGGACAACATGAGTGGACATGCTTTTCTGCTCCTGCTGAAATACAAACAGTCAGGTAGCTATAAACCTACGTCAGCCAGCCAGAGTACGTTTCACAATTTAAATCTTAAATACGGGAGATACAAGGTAACTCCATCTACAGACTGACAAACAGACAAGCAATGTCATGGGCAGCGGAGTGACACGTTTAACCTCCAAAGAAGACAACAAACAGAAGTTGGTTGTCTTCCAACACAAAGAGACATCTGAGGCAACGCAAGAGCCTGTGGTGCCCCCCCCCCAGGGGTTAAAGTAAACACAACACAGCTGTTTCTCAATGATAAGAACGTAAAAGTTCAGGTCGTGGCCTGTTGGATCATCAAAGATGCATTGAAGTGGAGGATGGTGTGTTTACAGAAAGCGGTCTATTCTTTCTGTTATGAGGAAAAAGTCCAAAGACGCTTGTGTTAAAAGTTGTGTTTAGCCACACAGATGTTACGGTGAGCTAACATGGAAGGAGTCATCAGAAGACTAAATAAATTACAAAGAGGAAAAAAATGGTTTCACTTCCTCTGAGAGGCAGCTAGCAGACACTGCTTTGTTTGAAGAAGTCACAAGTTTGTGTTATTATATCTCTGTTATTGTGTTTCTCCAGCTGATTAGTTGTATTTCAGTTCTACACTGTGTGTGTTTCAGCACTTTGTGCTCAAAGTTAAACAGAAAAACCCCCCAAACCCCAAAATCTGCACAATCACACAACTTCACAACTACAGCACCAAATGGCAGTGTAATGGTATTATGCAACCAATACAAAAATAAGAACACAGACATAATGATAGTGCTAACTATCATTATGTCTAACATTCATTGCCTAAATGTCTAATTACATGAGAATTTGTACATGCAGCGGCACGACATCTGACTGAGTGCACCAAATTTTCATTTTATGTTTTCTTCAATGGCAATAAAGAATCTAATCTAATCTAATGTTTTAGTGAAGCTTGTGTAACTCCATATTTACTCACATTTTGATTTCTCCAAAATTTTTGGCCTCACTATTTGAGTGTCGCTCTGAATTTGTAGTTGTACCTGTTGTACTAAGAGTTAAGGATTTTATTTATATAACAGATCTTTGAAAAAAAAAACAAGTACAGAAACTTCCTGACTGGGCTTCAGAGTCCCAGAGTCGTGATGTTGGCTGCCAACACACATTTTGAAAATCATATTTTGTCATGAATCGCAAAAGAAAAAGATTATTTTCTTTTGCCAGAAATATGTTATTTAACTGTCAGGGTTTATTTTTTCTTGTTAAACTACAGTAACTCCCAGTGGGTTGGTAGGAGGAGGTCCGGGTTCAGAGGTGAGGCCTGGTAATCACCAACAGGAGGTGGCTGAGGCGTGTTTACAGTTTAAAACCTTGAACTTCCAAACTTATTATTCATGGTCCCACAGATGGTGTAAGTGCCACGGTGATTTAATGAACCAGGTTTCGAGGGTAGTAGGAATACATTTCCTGAGGGTCAAATATTTCCAATGGAGAGAGAGCGAGAGAGAAAAGCCCAGTTCTGAGAGTGGACATAAGTCAGATCTGATGAACACTCAGAACTTGACTGACGGGTTCATGGCCCTTCGTGATTGAACAAACACTCTGAAGTTGACTTTCACACCAAAGAGTCAAAATTAATCTGCTCTTCAATGTGCCCTAAACCGCCGGTAGGTCCTAGTACAGTCCAGGGCTTACTGTTGCGCAATCCTGACTCAACTAAGAGAGAATAAATGATGATGATGAACACCATTTGAATTGTGTGTTCTCAAAAGGTTTTAAAAGAGTCATCCAGTTTGAGTTAAATTTTGGACAGCAGATTTACATTTTTAATGGTCTGGATTCAAGAGGATCCAGATTTCATTCTTTGCTTGTAATTGGGCATTCCTCCCACAGCTCAAAAACACACACATTTTAGGGGTTAATGAGCTTTTCTAAAGGACCATTGTGTAATCCCCCCCCCGAACTGAAGTCAAATCTGATTTTAAAAATAACAGAAACATTTTTTTGTACAGGCCTGCAGTGTGAACACAGCCTTAAAGGGGGACTAGTGCTTTTATCACTCCAAACTGTGTCGAGCTGAAACGCTGCGATTAGTTACAAACTTCAATGTTTAAATTGAATCTCTGGAGGAATAAATTCACTTTCGAACACTATGAGAGGAGGGTTAGATAAGTAGATAAGGTGTAGAGGCTTAGAGAGCTCAAAGACGGATCGCTGTGTGTTTTTTAATCCTTGGCTGACAGATGGTGTGAAATGCCCAAAGGCTTCCAGTCAGATAATGAAGAAAGCGTCACGTTTCCTCAGAGACGGTCTTTCCTGTCTCTGCTGGTTGGACCACAGGTGAGCATCATCTGGATGAAGGTTTTCTATCTCTGTCTACACGACTCTAAACTCCAATGCAGGCTTATAATGACTTTATCTATCACTGGAAAAAGACTTGCATCTTCCAAACAATATTTAACAATCAAATGTTAAAACACATCAACTTGTTTATATCCAGGCAGCAGAGCATTTCTCATACATCCTACTGTAATGAGCTGACCAGAGGTGTATGTTTACTCAACTGGAGACATTTATTCCACTCACTCTTTATTTATCTTTAATCTCCACTTTAGCTGTTTTTGTTTTTAATCTACTGTTGTGACCTTGGATGTTATTTGCCTTCGAGGTTCTGCCTGAAAAATAAATTGTATATACAGCAAACAGACGCTCTCAGTATGAGATGGAAAAGTTGTCCTCCCTGCTCTAATCTTTTGCCTTTAAACTTCGTAGGCCATAAATCTGTTTCATTAGCTTTCTGCTGCAGCTTTCAATGTTTCTCAAAAGGCTGAACAAATTTCAGATTTGTTAAGGTGACACTCTCAGAAATAAATTGTGAAACGCGCTACATCGATGTAACGTCGGTAAGACAATGGACTCTAATGAGATTTTAAGTTTTGGTTGGAACTGTACATTCAGTTTAAGTACACCCTTCATCAAAAGGACGTTTTTCATGCTACTAAAAGAACATAGGAGACAGGTGGACAACAACAGAAGAGGCAGTCCGGAGAGGGATTTCGTTCAGGTTTAGTCTGATCCTGAAAAAAAAAAGAAAACAGGAGTCAATCAGGAGTCAACACACCGAGCAAGAACTCGGAGAAGTTACTCCACCGCTGAAACTGAGATAACGCTCTGAGGAGAGGTTGTGAAGTTTGGGTGGATAAACTGCGTGGAAGCAGGTGAGAGGGATGATTACTGATGATAGACAGGTGTGCCGCAGCGGCGAGCCAAGAGAACAAGAAGAGGATGACCACGCCCACGAATATTTTTTGGTGTGTTTTTATTATCATCATTATTATTATTATTATTATACCAAATTACAATGTATAACAAAGTTTTTCCCCACAATCTCAATGCAGTGCATTGCATTTGCAGTCAGTGTGTTCATATCTGATATTCTGGCTGCAGTGATACTGATTAGAGAGTAGAGACTGGCTTTGAAATAACTCACATGGCCCCTCACCGGTGAGGTAACGTTAATCCAACGACTGGCAGTTATTTAGGATGCTAATTAACAAACATTAGCATCAGACAGTTAGCTCGGTTAGCGGAAAATTAATCACTAACAAATCAACTACCACAAAAAGGCCATAACAAAGGATTATCTGCAGATACTACGACTCCCGACACGAGGATTTGTGGCGCAGAAACGTTGGCGCATCGGTTAGCATCTTCATCGATGTTGGTTTCACTGGATTGAACCGACATATCATCCATTTTCTGCAGGAACACAATACGGTTCCTAATCAGGGATCAGCACCGGGCAGCTATCGAAGGATTACCGTCACTGAAAATGGAGTAGTCCGTTTATCAGCTGCTATATTTGCACATCAGTCATCTAAATATAGACCATCTGGAACCTTCTTGTTATGTCTGATTGTGCGACGACTGTGATTGTGTTGCCTGACTCAGTCATAAACAGGAATCTAAGGTGACTAAAAGTGACCAAAACCCAAAATTTCCTTTTCATTTTCCTTTCATTGAATCACACAGAGTACATCGATTCCACCTGAGCTTCACTATTTTTATTCATTAATGACCTCATTTGAGGGAAAGAGGGAAATAGGTTCTCATTAAACCTAAAAATAGCATCTCAATTCACCTCTTTCATTAAAATGTTGTTGAAAGGAAATTTATCAAAGCCAATTTCATCAATTATTGTAGAGCAGCAGCTCAACTACAGTGAGGAAATTAATCAGACAAATTGTAATTACCACCATGAATATGTGCTGGATGCATCTCCAACCTTCAGTTCAGAGACAGAACGTGCTGAGCGATTATTCTTAATGATGCCCAAATTAACTATAGATTTAATTTGGATGTTGTTGTTGTTGTATTAGTTTGCTGATTTCACCAACTGCTGCCAATGTGCAGTTCATCCTCGGTAGCAGCTCAGCCGTGCTGCAGGAGAGAAGGAGGAGCAGAAATGTATCCAAAAATACTCAATTACCCAGAACATTGGCTGGCTGACGTGGCACGCAAGCAGGCAGGAGGACAGAAGAGAAGCCAGATAGGGAGGGATGGTAGCTGGTCAGGGCAAGATGAAGTTATTCTGAGGAAATTCACTTTAATTTCCTGACAAAATCTTATCACTGGTTGACATATACAGTAGAAAACTGCAGGTAAAATACTGTCAGCCAAACAAGCAAAAGCAGACACACAAGAGTTAGACTCATGGTGGCAATGCCGAAGATATCAGGCAGTCGCACTTACAATTATGGATTCATCTAAAGTGTCAAATCTGCCCAAGAGTCGCCTCACCTGGTGAACTTACAGGCGTCAGGTGAGCAGCACGTCATCACAGTAAGTCAGTTTAAATGACGGCTGATTACGGACCGCAGATCTGATGTAGATCGAGTTTAAAAATTTGTTTCATCCCTAAAAAAAAAAGACGATGACCTCGTCCCCTGAAAAAGCTGCGAATACGAGTGAGTTTGTTGCCGTGGTAACTGGATGAGGTCGATAGGGAGTGTTGGGTGACTACCAAGGTGTATTCACAAAGGTTTAATGTCTGTTCAACGCTGTGTGTGTGTGTGTGTGTCTGTGTGTGTGCTATTTTCTGTTTCTATTTTCATTCATTCATCTTCTACGACTTATTGGTTTCTGGGTAAAGGGGCTGCTGGAGCCAATCCCAGCTCACATTGGATGAGGGCGGGGTACGCCCTGGACAAGTTGCCAGTCCATCACAGGGCCAACACACAGAGACAGACAGAGACCAACAACCACTCACACGCACACTCAGACCTACGGACAATTTAGAGTCATGATGTCTTTGGACGGTGGGAGCAAACCGGAGTACCCGAGGGAAACTCACGAAGGCCCCAGGCTCAGGAACCGAACCCACGACCTTCTTATTGTTGGGCAAAAGGGCTAACCACCATGCGGCCATGCTGCCTGTTTCTATCTTATTTATAAAAGATTTATTCTAAAATAAATTGTGACACTGAGGAGTTTTAGATCGGCTCAGTCTGAGAGAGTTATATTTTCCTGTCAGATCAATCTTCTTATTCTTTTGTTCTGTTTGTCTTAAAGAGAAAATTCACATTTACTGAATTGATTGAGTGAAAAAAAAAAAAGGGTGAACTTTCCGCTTTTTTGACATATAGATGATATAAGACGATCAGCCCCAGAAATTGATTTTTTTCTTTCTTTCTTTCTTTCTTTTAGAAAGTAGTGCTTCAGATCTCCACTCTTTCGTTGGGCCCATGAAAATAGTACAAATAGTCTGAAGTTAAGAAGCTGTGTTTCGCTTATCTTCTCTGACACAGACCTCCAACAGCCCCAGAAGTGCAAATACGTCTGTCAAGATAAGGGACATCAGAGCTCCTTTGTCAAATATACTATCACTGCTCATCTATGATCAGGTGCAGAGAAGCCGTGACAAAGTGTCTCACAGCCCTTTTGACTGAAATTTCATGTTGATCTAAAAGCTTACCCCGGTGAATGTATTCACTTCTCCTCCGCAGGTATAAATGGAAAAAGGAATCTTGAATTGAGTTTGAACTGAAACAAACTCAACGCATCTGTCTGCATCATCCTTTATCCTTTATCCTCCATTTCTACTGAGAAAATTCACCTCTTTACACCAAACAATGCTCAAAGAATCAATCATGCCGTTTCTGTTGATTAGCGCTCTCGTCTAATGAGAATAGAGTAAAAAGCAAACGTCGTGTATATTGAGAGACACAAATGCAGAAACAGAGGCAGGATATTTGATACTGAATCTGTGACTGCTGGCTACTCAGACAGACACCAGAGGATTGATCAGATAATGGACCGTGGTAAACAGAAGCATTCTGCTGCAGGGACAGCAGATGCTCAGTTACACCGTGGCTGAGACGTAATGAACTGCCACAAACTTATCACAATCAATGACAAGACCGTATTTTAAGGCATCATGGGCTAAATTTGGGCTGGAAACGGAAACTGAAGACCATCAGACCACAACTGGACTCTCTATATTTTATTTGTGACGTGAAATGTTCGGTGGACGTTGAATTTCAGTAATTTAAAAATACCAAAAAAAAAAACCAAAGAAAATCTGACATCAGTACATTAAATTTTGGTCATCCAAAACAGTCATACATCAACATCCAACGTCATGATCGACTGCAAAAAAATAAGAAGATACAAAACTAAATATCTATTTGGAGCAACTAAGTATTTTCTCGATTTTATTCCACTTAAATTAATGTTGCAAAGTTTAAACTAAAAGCGATGCAGCTTGGTTTACTACGTAGCTGGACATCAAAAACTGACTGACCGAAACTTTTTCATCAGTTCACATATAAAGCTTCACTTGTGATTGTAATTCTGTTTCAGTTTACTATTTTTTTTTTTTGTTTTAATCAGTTTGTAAAAGCTGAGCTAACAGACGGGTTTCATTTGGTGTCCCAGGCCTGACCACAGTTTTACAGTGGAGAGAGATATTAACCCAGAGCGTCGCTGCGGGACTGAATGAGTCACCGAGGGAGCAGCTGACTGTTTGACTGACTGCTTTTTCAGGCTAGCGTCTAACTATGGAGGCCTGAGAAGTGTCATGAAGCATGATATTAGACCCTCAGCCGTTCAACCCCTGACAACCCCTGAGCGTCTACTGACTGACAGCCGCTTTCAGCTAGAGCAAAATGCTGCACAAGACAGAGAAGCTGCTGTGATGGTGTGAAATAAGCAGAAGAGGGTTAGTGGACCAAACCTTCTATTAGGACACTGTGACTTTTTACAGATTACTGAGCATTTAGAGGACGCTGATCGGTCTGGACGACACCAGGAAGTGAACCTGCAGGACAAAGAACTAGCTAATTGTACAAAATACGGGGAAACCCAGAAAGAAATGATGCATTTGTCCTCGCAGAATTTGTGCTGCTGGAAGCTCGGTGGTGGAGTCACTTCTTGCAGGTCATGCAGAGGTGACAGTTTCGTTGTCAGCAGAGTTATTTATTGTAAAAAAGGAAATTAAGAGGTTTGGTGTCTTGCCGAGGGGCCCTGAGGGGAGCTACGAAGTGTGAAAGCTCAGTGGGTGACGCCTCTCACACCTAATGTGATCGGCCGCTCCATCATTAGTTGGAACTGTGGAAATGCTGTGTCGGTCAATGCTCAAGTCAAAGGTCAACAAAGTGGAAATTTGTGAGTATTCAGTACAAACATTTGCAGCTGGAAACGCTGCTCTGATTCAATCTCATCAGATTAAAGAATTAGCATCTTAATCATCATCCATTTATTATCTGCACTGGTTATCCCTCAGGGTCGCAGCAAACTGCACAAAAACTAAAATGCACCTTTGGGTTAGGTGTTTCTGGAACAACATCAACTAAATGACAGCTATGAATACACGTTTGGCTTTCACTCAGTGCCATGTGGCAGTTTGTGGGCTGAGATTCAAATACAGACCAAAAGCAGCACAGTACTCAGTTTGCTTTAAATGTTGAAAAGCTCATAAAACAGATTTTGCTGAATTTTTGGAAAAAAAAACAAAAAAAATCCCCCAAATTTCCCAAATGTTGTCACTGCAGCAGGCTGACAAATCAGCCAAACACACTCAGCACATTATGCATGTAAAAGTCGGTTTCGATGAAGCCACGCTGACAAATGAAAAAATTATACATAATCTTTAAAAATAATGTGTTGTCTGGTCTGAGGGTTTTGTTTCACTGGTGGTTGGAGTTATTTTATGAAATACTGCAGTGCTGCTGTTCTACATTCAGGG
Organism: Remorina albescens; assembly: GCA_034769265.1. NCBI lineage: Eukaryota > Metazoa > Chordata > Actinopteri > Carangiformes > Echeneidae > Remorina > Remorina albescens. The sequence goes on along the minus strand of CM068478.1, from coordinate 3,016,499 downwards.
CTCCAGACTATAAAAAGGAAATAGCTCACATATACATTTGGACAATTATGAATTCGTAATGACCCGATTCAGACTTCTAGGTAATAACATAATTTCCTGCTCTTCGCTAACTCTTAATGCATTTAGCGCTGCCTCGGGCTTCGTTCTCCATTTAGATTAGGATTCTGCTTCTCACGTGAAATTTCCTCCTCTCACTCTACACACAATGTCCAACTTCTGTCTGTCTCTGTCCGCCTGTGTTTCTGTCTAGCAGCTTGTTCTCTCTCTTCTGTTTGTCGCTTTTCAACCTGCAGGGTTTCTTTCTGTCACAGTTGACACATGATTCCTCTTTGTCAATCCCCCATTGACAGCAGCAGCATGGCAGATCTGAGCAAACTGCTCCTGTCTCCATGTAAACATCCATTACTGAACACTGAGAGCGAGAGGCAGAGAAAGAGGAGAAAAGATGTCCTGTTCGTCCACAGCTGATGTGTTTCAGGCGTCTTCCACAAAACAAACGTTGGAAAAACTTTGACCTCAATTCTGCAACCGGGGAGGACGTCTACATGCTGCAATCTCCCTCCATTACAAAAAGAAAAAAAAGAAAAAGAAAAAACCCGAGCAACGGCTCGGGATGGGTGAAAACATCAATAAAAGCAACACACTGAGTGGCAGCAGGAGCAAACTGAATTAATAACTTTTGTTCCTGGAAACTGTTCGGGCCCTGAGAAAACTCATTGCACATTTGCAGGTAGCTCCATCACACGTATAGTCGGAGTCACCGGTGAACATGTTGGCCCATCAACCTGTCGTCGAGCAGCACCAGCTCTCAAACTTCAAATATAGCCTGCACTATTATCTCCGACAAACTCATTTCTTTTCTTTTTCTTGTAATTATTTTTTCAGACAAACTCATTTCTAAAAGCCCGGAGTTCACAAACATCTCAGGCTGATGTCACAGCTGAGGTGAGATACTTGAGTGTAATTCTCAAGTATCGTTGAATATACCTCCCAGTATATTCAGCGTCTTAAAAAGAGGTCCGCTTTCACTCGCCCGCTGAATTACACCTTCGATGGTCGCAAAACATTCAGTTGGAACCATGCATGGATAATTATTTTCAGTTACCTGTTGAACTAAGCTTCTCTACTCAAGACGGGGCAACGGTTTGGTGCTGCGTCTGAAAACGACATTGTTGACAGTGTTGAGGCTGTAAAGTTGTAGAGAGCTAAAAGATGCTAAAACAGCTGCAAAACTGAGTCATTACAGAGTTGTGTTTTCCCGTCGCCTGCATTTTGGAAGTTCTTCTTTTGGTCTCTACATCTCTGACAATGAACCAACAAAAAAAAAAATCTGCCATAAAACTAAATTCTCCTTCTGAGTCATCACTGAGTGGCCTCTTTTATAGAGCAACTTCATTTGTTTTCAGTTTAACTCATCAAACAGATCAGATCAAACGTGACGGATTAAAGATGGTGAGAAACAACCAGATTCCTGCGGATGTCCAATCAAAGGTTGGACTCAATCTACACTGATGCTCAGACTGACACAGAATAAGTTAAACACATCATTTCTCATCAGCACTTTCCCACAAAAGGTCAAGCAATGATGAAACAACTCCTCAGAGCTTAAAAACTGTCAGCATTCAAATGCAAATTCAAATGTCAGCGTTTTGATGTTTGACCTGCACGGCTGTTTGAACTGTGACTCTGTCTCCAGAATGAATATTTGGAGGAAGCGCTGTACTCCTCCTCACTGTGAATGATCTTTTTCAGTGACTGTTTAGTCCACGGGCTGTTTGAGTTGTTGCCTCCAGGAGCTGAACTGCTGAATGTGGAATTAATGGAGAAGCTAATGACGCTGCAGAATCACAGCAGAGCTGTTCGTGCTTCGGTGGCCGCAGGTTCAAAGGGTTAAGGGATTATTTCTGCCTCAAGGGCAGGAAGGCAAATAACCTGCTAATACAGTAATCAGAGTTAAGGAGAGGAGTTCTGATTGGACCATGGAGGTCTGGAACAGCTCTCCTACGTTTCTAAGTTTTCACCATTTTGTCTTTTGCAACCTGCAAACACATTTTAATTCTCCTCCACGGTGTTAAACAGCAGCAGTGATTCAGTGGGCCATTTATTCATAGTTACACTCATTTATGTCCTGCCAAAACTAATTAGCTGCTTAATATTCCCTTTTTGTCACTGCAGAATTAATTAATGCCCTGACCCCGACCAAAGAGAAAAAAATCTCACGTAACATGTTTTCTTTCTCACTCTATAATGAATAAATATTAACGTGAGAGCTGACACTGTTATGATGGCACAGCAGTTCAGAATCTTAATTGTGATTAAATGACTGCCATGTTCAGTAATTAAAGCCTGTTCAGGTGATACAAAAGTCTGCCCTTTTGCAAACCCACGGGCCCTTTGAAATCAATATTATACTTAAAGGGTCATTTCAGCCAAATTTTATTTGACTGCAGTTTCTACAGCGGTCCCATTGATAAAAACGGGAATTAGATTTTTGGTGTCACATTGTTTCCATTAAAGACACAGCACCCAATGATAATATTTACATTTGGATGAAGTGGTCGTCTCCTTTCTTTCGTTCTCAGGTTTGATTTTCAATTTGTAGATGTCTGTCTCTTAAACGTTTCAAGGCCGTAACATCATGACAAACCCAGAGATAATTATATTCAGCTACACAGTTCCCTCTGGGTCTACAGAGTGTTTTAATACTTTTGCGTTTCCCTTTTTATATTTCTGTCTTCATCCAATAAGACCCAATAAAAGGACCCCACACAGCAGGTACATTTAGAGAGTAATTTGTTCTTCACAGGATTCAGTTTGGACAAATAACTGGCTGAATATTGCACTTCTCATTCCCTCTTTTGCCAGAACACTCTCTTTAATTTAACATGAAAGGTGCTGATATAACCTCAAATTTACATTATTGACAGTTCATTAGTCTTACACACATATTATACATTTGTGACTCTATTAATACTTATATTTTTAACTGCCTTTACTCACCTGGAAATAAAGAAATGCAGTTAACAGTTAACACAATGTGGCTGCATACTGCAGGCGTTCTGGGTCTCATACAGCTAAAGGACCCAAAGGGCTCAGCTAAGCTTCCAGAGATGCCGGTGTCAATTGTTCATTAATATGCACAACATTGCTGGGAGTCAACTCTGACATTCATCAAGCATCCACAAACTCAACTGGAAATGAAAGTGCATGTGCTGTCTGCTAAAACTTTATAAAGGGGATTATATGTCAGTTTTTGCAGATTTAAAGATATCATGTTGACCTTCAAATGATCAGAAAACAGAAGAATGAAAAAAATTAAAGTTTAAAATTTCATTTTTGTACTTCTAAGAGCGTCTGATGCGCTCTGTGTCTGGCAGCCTGAGTCGGTCTCAGTCTGCCTCAGAGGGAATATTCTGATCAGGTTGAGCTTCAGACAGAAGTGATTCAGCATGACAATGATCAAGCTGCACAGGAAAGACTAAGATCACAAAGATAACTGGCCCAAACAGAAGAGTGGATTGTGGGCCGCCGGTGTCAAACCGGGTTCCCCGTCAGCGGATATGGACCGCGCTCAGTCACGTCATTTTGGGATTCTTTCAGCTAACCCCAGATATCAGAGGTCAGATACAGGCAGTTTGTCACTGCATCCTGTTTACTGACCTTTGATAAAGCAAAGCAGAAATGAAGCATTTCAAAAGTCCTTCAGCCTCAGCCTTCCTGAAATATGCTAATACGAAACACACAAAGACATCCTTTTAAATTAAACCTAATCCTCCCGTTTCAACTCCCTCCAAAGGCTGATATGTGACAAAAGAAACCAAATAGCTTCTGAAGTAAGTGAGGGGAAGTGTGTTAATTGGTGAGACAGTTTTTCTAGGTTGAAGGTTGACAGACACATTTAGAAGAATAGCCTGCATCCCTGATTAATTTCCACTCTCGACTGAGGAGGCCTCTGTTTGAGAGCCAAATTAGTCTCGCTGTCTTAAATCTGCACGTCTTTCTTGCCGCTGAAGACGATCATCCTGTGAGGGACAAAAAGATGAGAACGCTTTCCCTGAACAAATTTTCATCAGCAGACATCGTTTGTCAGCTACAACTGTGGTTTCAGAGAAATTTCCCATGTCAGATGAACTGCCCTTGGCCCCGACAAGCCTCATTAGGCATCGCAGTGAGAAAGCAGCCCAAGGCCCCCCCATCCCCATCAACTCGCCTTGTCAAGGCCTGACTAGCAGGCTAATGGTCCTCCTTCTTAATTGTACCTCATAACTGTATACTACAGAGACTGAAAAGCACAAGTATGTTGTAACACGTACTCAAGAACATTTGGGTGTCATTAAAAATAAAATATGACACATCAGACCTTGGTTGTCATGGATACATCGATAACAGCCTGATAAGGTTTGGGGACCAAAATTAGCTTTGGAAAAGAACGCAAAAGAATTAAGTGGAAACCATTTATAAAAAAAAAAAAAAGAACATCACTTTTTATTTAAAAATCTCAATCGCTGCTGAAAAATATTGACAGAGCACACATCTACATTTTGTCTGTCTATCGTTTCCACTGACAGCTCTCTGTGGATTTACTTCGATCTGTAAACGTGTTCGATGCAGATGCACAGAGTCAGGCGTTAAGCGATGTACACAGCGGTGACATAAATAACATGGAATTGGGTGGATGGTAAACACATCCAAATGATGCATGTAAACACAGTTCACATAAACACAAAGCGCTAAGCTGCAAATAAACACAGCGAATGTCGGAAATCCAAAAGGAAAAAACACAACAAAACCATTGTAGAAAATGCATGAAAATATAATGTTATTAAAAAGCTGTTAACACGTTATCCAGACTTGGAAAAAGGAAATTATTATGAGGTTAAACAGGCTCTGAGACAGGAGATTATTACCGGGTGCCTGTCTCGCAAATTAAGCCACTGAAAAGTTTGCAGCAACTCTGATGAGAGAGACAAGGAATTAAAATGAAATCATTCTCAGACCAACAGAATGTGTTTCAGAGGGAAAGCAAAATCATTAATTCTTTGTCTCAGTCGTGACCTTTAGCCGACGTCTCGAGCACACACAGGATTGTCTGTCTACATCTGTCTGTCTGGAGCTCTGCAGGATTAGACCAGACACGAAAGGTTTCCTTCGGTGTCAATCGGGGGGCCGAACACAAGCAGACTGCACCAAATGACCAGAACAAAGACCAAAGTCAATTACAAGCACAATGACATTCTGAAGGTGGATTTCCTGCTCCACTGCAATTTCTAAAATGATGTAATAATAATGCCAAACACCTTAACGCTTATGGAAAGTGGATTTCAGAGATGATAATGGAGTTTTGGTCAAAAAATAGAGTCCTGAGTAAGAACTGTTTTCGGTTTTGAGCTTAATTCATCTTGTATGGCAACGCTGTAATTACAAAGGCACCAACACGCACAAGCTGACGAGTGAATCCACTTTTTCCTCTTAATAAGCCCAGTCAAACAAGACCAGTTCACCACGGGGACTACTGGATCAAAATCTGGTCGACAGACAGACAGCCACTGATACATTTCTTTCCTAGTTGGATCCCACTTCACAAAACATCCAGAAAATGCTTTTTTCTTCGCAACAGAGGCCTGAGTTGTAGCTAATGAAAAATACGTTATGATGTGAGATGCTTGTGGTTGTGCAGTGAAGGATGTTGAGACCAAAACTGACCAGGCATGCATGTAAAAAAAAACATTAAAATATAAGTTTTAAAGTGAGTCAGACTTCAATCTGCACACAAAAATGTTGTAAAATTACTTCTGTTTTTAAAGGTCCAACTGAATGTGAGCATCCAATCAGCTCCCTGTGAGCTTCCTCAAGTCCATTCGAAGCTCCAACCAAAACAGAGGAGTAACAAAGGCCTTCACTACATTCACAACACCGTCAGGTAGAGTAATAGAAACCAAGCAGGAATAAGAGAAGCAGAGACAGAAAAGATAAGGAACAGAGTGAAAGGAAATGGGAGAAGAGGAGATGCAAAGTGAGAAGAATAAAGCGATTCGGCTGACTTTTATGTAACATATTCCAAAATGGAAAAGAGAGAGCGAGAGGAGGGAGAAGGAGACGCATAAAGGATGTTTTTTTTTTAATCCAACACATCCGCCTTTGAGGCGAGCAGGTTTCATCTTCTGGCAGGACACAGGAGCTGTGTGTTCAGCTGCTGAATGCAGCTCCTTGGGGAGACCCACACAGAACACAAGCCCACAAGCAAGGCAGACATTGTGTCATTGTGAAAGAGGCAGTGACCTGATCCAGTCTGGATCTCTACAGGAATCCACCTACAGTCAGAAAAAACCCTTGAACACATCACAGTCCGCTGTTGCATGAGATTCTCTTTGAATAAAACCAAATTCACAATTAAGATCTAATAATTCACCATCATTTGTATGATCGGCGTTTGATGTGATCTGAAAATACAGTACAGCTGTTACTAACCGGGAGTCTCTCGAACAGTTTGGAAAGAAGTATCCAGGTTGTATAAAAGTTTTTAAATGTTAAAATTAGTTTGTACAAAAGCTTGTCAATCAGTGAAATTTTGAAATCCTGGTATTACCCTTGCACAATCTCGACTAAACAAATTCTCAAATATACAAAATATAGCTGTGTTCGTAAATTATTGTTTCACAAAGGTACTTTAATGTCCACACTGCAGACATCTTGTTCTACAGTTGACATCACATTAAAGAGCTACATTCAGCACAAAAAAAACTCTCATTTGTGTCCACTTCCCTGTCAGAGCATGTTGTCATGCTGCTAACATCCTCATTTCTTCCTCATCCTCCTCCTCTGTTCAGCTTAACATTCAGAGACTGACGAGGCTCCGTGTCGGTTGAGATGCTGGACGTAATCAAATCTCCTCAGAGACAGCTCTGATTACATTTTAGAAACACTGACACCGACAAGACCATCTGAGAGAACCTGGGCGAGATTTAGTTGGAGATTTAATTATTTTCAGATTCTGACTGATTAAATTTCTCTTTTCGTCTCTGTCGGCTCATGATAGATTAAAGGGAACCAAATCTGAGCACAAAATTCAGTTTAGTCATCAGTGGGATTACTACTCGCATTTAATGTCTTTTGTGGCTTTGAAATTAGTTTTTCTGAAGTCTAAGAAAATAACATTAATGTTGTTGTCTGGGTTAACCTGAGTCGGGCTTGGAGAAGGCAGATTTTGAAGAAAGTGCCTGCAGACACCAGGCAGGGGAAGCTTCACAATAGATCCCAAAGAGTTTTAATACATGAAAAATTAAAAATTTGTAATAAATCAAAGATTAAAGAAACAGTGAACAGGGAATATTTCTCCTTTCTCATGCCTTCTTGGTCTACCACTTAACTCCCAAACATCAACAGCTCTCCTGCTTTCAGTGGTATTATGGTTTGCTTTTTCTTTTTTGTTTGTTTTTTTTTTTTTTTGTTGCATTTTATATGGTCTATTGTCTTTTGACCACAAAACAGAAAATTAGAGTCCAGCCAGACAGGAATCAAACCGGGCTCTCAAAATAATGAAGCATGTACCACAGTCATTGTCTGTGTATTCACGGTTGCATGATGCAGAGCTTGTACTTCTGCAACTGCAAATTCCTGCAAATTACTCACCCATTTTAAGGCCGTCCAGATGTCCTCAAACGCACCACAGGTGTCAGTCTGACAACACTTTCCCCTAAAACATTAACTCCACGTTGTGTCCTTCAGAGTTAGCTGTTAGCTGACTGTTAGCTTCATCCACAGCAGGGCGACCACACGTCCCAGATTTGTTTCGGACCTGTCCCCAAAAAATGTCTCCGATTTTAACGGGGGAGGGGGGGTGGGAAGTTGGGCGCACATTCAAACTCCAGTTATTACGGTAGCCAGTCAATCTAACTTGCTGACGTCACTGTCAAAAAGCAGGCGCGGCACCCGGAAAACAGAACAGAATACGCGGTAGTTTACTCTTGGTAAGTAATATTATTATTATTATTGTTGTTGTTGTTGTTGTTGCCTGTTTTTTGTTTTTATTTTTTGTTTTGGAGCTACAAGTGACCGTGAGAGGTTGGAACTCTAACTTGGCTTTTTCTTTAATACGCATCGTCAAAATACTTGAACATGTAACTGCCTCTTTTTGTTTTTTTCATAATGATAATGTTTGTTTTTTTTTGACCACCGCGCTGAAAATGTACCCGATTTTTATTTCAGGAATCTGCTCACAGTAATCCGCAGATATCATAAAAAATAAACTCCGTGTGATGAAGCTAAGCTAGTTCAGTTTAAGTTACAGATTTTACCGAAATAAATAATCATTTCTCAAATTTCCAAACAGTATAATTACAACTTGCAGGTTTTTTCCTTTTTTTTTTTTTTTTTTTCGTATGAACCATAATCCCCGTACTCTCGCGACATTCCACAGTTATCGTAAAATCTCGTCCCGCGAGACTCCTCTTCTTCCGTTTCCATGGTTTCTGAACACTGATTTCGGTTGCTGTTTCCGTGCTTGTTTTAATAGAAGATTTTAATTAGACGTAATTAGATTTAATTAGAATTAATTAAATTCAGGAAATGTTCGGGCTCCTCCTCTCTCCGCACAAACCGCGCCATATTGTTTGTAGTGAACCGGTGATGTGACGTCATGTCCGGTGAGGCGTAAAGGCAACTTTTGCGCCCTTAATGTTTATCTTTGTTAATAAATAATGAAACAAACATTGAAATACCAATTAATGAAAGGTAAAAAGAAATCTTGGCGATATTTGAGTTTGTTTTTTTTTTAAATCCACTTGTTTCCATTAGCAGGTTTTTATTTCGCTGTTTAGATTTTGTTCATTTCTAATGATAATGAAAACACCTAATGTGACGCAGTCAGGGTGAAGTTTAATGACTGACTGTTACTGATAAACCTTCTCCTCCTTTTAAAGTGACAAAAAATCAAACGTGTTTGTTTCTGTTTTATTTTTTAGTATGTCACTGCTCATACTCTTCGATTAAAGCTACAGAATAAATCAAGCTTAAATAAAGAGGAACATGGAAGATGTTTGATTAGATAAGTCTCTCTCCCTGCGTTGGAAATCAAAGTCTGTATCATGTTAGTCTGCAGGACGATGTCGGCTGCTGAACATGTCATGTGTTTATGATTATCTGCCATATTCTTGCTCTGCACATCATCCGGCCAGAGATGACAGTGAAACAATCTAAGAGGGACTTTGTGATTGGCTGTGCTGACGGGTGTTTTCACTGAGAGCTCTGCCTGATTGTCATGTTGGCATAATGTCTGTGTGGTTTGTTGCTGTGGAAGACAGCAGGAACAGATCAATAGATCAGTCCCATGCACAGATGTGTCAGGACAGATGACCTTCTTCTAGAGCAGGGATCGGCAACCTGCGGCTCTGGAGCCACATGTGGCTCTTTCATCCCTCTGCTGCGGCTCCCTGTCACTTTGGAAAAGAAATAATTAATATTTAATTTTAATTTATTTTATTTTAGTATGTTTTTTTTTTATGTAATTCTAAATTTGAAGAGTATGGTGATCTTGCGTTATTAAAATAAAACATGTTTAATTTTGTCGCTCAAAATATGCGTCACAACCGCCGATGTGCGACACCTGTTGGCGTGCGATTTGTTTAACTTTTTCAACTCCAGGTAGGCCAACCATGGATAAATCCAAGAAAAGAAAAGTTTCTGGAGAAAACAGAACGTTTAATGATACGTGGGAAGTTCATTTGCTTTCATTTGGTTCACCAGCATGCTTAATATGTGGTGAGAAATTGGCAAACAACAAAAAGTCAAATGTTGCGATGATGATGATGTCGTACAGGTGCACCTGAGGTGCAGACACTGTTCGCTGAGGTTCAGGAGCAAAAATCACCAAGTACAATAAATATTTTTAAATGGCCATTATTTTGCTAATATATATTTTACATTGTTCAGTGAAATAGTCCTTTTTTTATTCAGGTTGAATAAAAAGTACACGCGATGAAGATTATTAAAGGATGAGGGCTCAGAGAACCAGATGACAGTTTTGGTTTGCTGCAGGTGGATAAATTAATTTTGGCTTTTTATTTTATCAATATGAGGAAGACTCAAATAGACACTGAATATTTTATTAGCAAGTAACTTTCATCCCAGCGTCTTTTTTTCTGAGTTCAAAATGTTTTTGTTGCATGCAAAAATAAAATTTTGTTTTCTTTGTTGCATTTATTTGATTTCATAAATGCAAAAAAAGAAAGCATAAAGATAAAGAAACGATATATGCAGTGATATCTTCATTTTAGATGTCAAAATAGTTTTGTGGCTCCCAGTGAACGGAAAAAAAACGGGCCCAAATGGCTCTTTGGGTGTTTAAGGTTGCCGATCCCTGTTCTAGAGTGTCACGATTAGCTTGTGTTGCAAGTGGCAGCCCAACGTGACGCCACCATCTTGAAGCCTCCAGTTTGTAATTTGGCATCTTGGTTTTAGGAAACCAGAAGAAACCAGATTTGTAGAAGAAGGTGGAGCTGAGGAGGAGTGAGGGAGGATCTGATGTGCTTCGTTTAAAAAAACATCATGACGTCATGTTGTATTTAACACTTCAAACTAGAGACTGAGACCATAAAGTCATCAGGAAAATGTTTACTAAGCTAATAAGTAAAATGAGAAGTAGCAACATTTCCCGTAAACTTAGAATCTGCCTTAAAGTTACAAACAGCTGAGCCTCACCCTGATGGTCATTAGATAGAATGCAGGTTTAAATAAACACATCTATATAAAAGCTTGCAATATAAAATATACTTTTAATTTTCATACACTAAATATTCAATACCGTTAATCATATTTTACGCATTTTGAGTTTCTAACTGCACATGAATACAAATAAAATATGTGATATGTGATGTATTAATTGTTTGAATAAATAAATTATGTATCAATAGAGATGTCACGGCGACCTAATGTGCACTATGAGCATCCAGTCAGCTCCCTGTGAGCTTCCTAAAGTCCAATCGAAGCTCCAACCAAAACGGAGGAGTTAACATAACATAATAACTCTTATGTGTTGTCTTTTCAGATATATCTACAATTTTTAAGAAAATTAGCAAATACATTTTTTTACTCAAACTTTTATTGTAAAACAAAGGGTCTGCTGAATTTTCAGTCATTTTAACTATGGCATCTCATGTATCTCACTATTGACTCACTGGACGAGTTGTTAACAAAAATGAAGCTGGTCAGCAACTGAATTTTTTATTATGTTTTTCATCTATTGTTCTTCTTTAGTGCCTCAGTTGTCTAATGAGTCTCGTTTGAATGAGCTTGTTCCTAAAGGCCCCGTTTTGTAAACAGTGAATTCATATAAAATTTATAACAAAATATATGTAAAAAAAATACAAAATTATTTCCTGAATGTGCAATAAGGGAAAATACAAAGTACCAAAACCACAACAAAATGTAAGAAAGAGAGGAGAAAAAACAAAAATATGAATTGGATAAAATTCCCACAAAAAGATGATGTACACAGGATCATAAACACTTTATTTCAACATCATGATCTTCAGCAGCCAGTGAGCACCGACAAGCTGTTGTTATTGTTATTGTTATTGGAAACATTGGAACCCTGTCAGGTTTATTTCAGGGAGCATTGTAAAATAATTTCACATCTACCCCGCGGAGAAGTCGAGCTTTCTGTCAGTGAGCTTTAAACAATGCCACTCAACTCGGAGGCCTTTTTGTATGTTCAGCTCTGCAGGGTAGAACACGCAACACACAACACGCAACACACAACACACAACACACACACACTCTCACTGGGCTCTGTGGGAGTAGATTTGACGCAGGCTTAATTAATGATTTGATAACTGTTGAGGCGTTAAACGTAGCGCAGGGAAAGGAGAGTTTCCCAGATGAGGAATGAAAGCAGAGCTGAACCGGCTGCTAATATGATGCGAAGGGTTTCTCTCCACCTGCTGCAGCACATGCTGCCTCTTCTCTGTCCTCCTGTTTTGTATTCCATATCAGGTCGGGTTCATCTCTGCAGCACAGTTCCTACATTAAAGGGCCTCTTAGCACCCAAACTTTGAGGTGGGAAGGAAACGCTCCAGGAAATGATCGGAAGGAAAAGGTGCTGCTGTTTGGTGGAAGTTAAGATGAGCTCTTGTTTTATCCATTTCCTCCAGGAGCCCCAGCTTCCTCCTTCAGAGTTTGTCTTGTGCTGCTGGTAATATTGGCCCTGCAGGGGAGAGCCAACCCCCTCCTGTCTGCTGGAACTGGCTTCAACCCCCCCCTCACCCTGACAAACAGGCAGTGCGGATAAGGTACGAATGATACAACCAGAGTCTCCTCGTTAAAGTGAACTTTTCTCTCATACGATGCTCACCAATATAAATGAATTCATTTGCATAACACTACTCTGTCCTGCTGTTATCACTATATTGCCTTTCGCTTCCTTAATTTTCCCATTTCATCTTGTTTGTACCTTTTCTCTTGTTTAGTTTGATTATTGGCAGTTTTATCTTGATTTTGGCAAAAAACCTTATCAACTCTTTTCTAAAGTGTGTCCTTGTGCCCGACATAACGTTGTTCCTTCAATCCCTTTAAAGCTGCTGTTTCATCCAGCATGTCGTGTAATTGCACTTTATGTGCCCTGCAGCATTTCATAGCTTCACTATGAAATTAAATAACTATTACTGCTGGCTGCACATGGACGCAGTGTGATTGCTGTGGCTGATAAAAGCTTTGAAAAGTAAAGACGGTGGCATTAAGACATCCAGGAGGACAGACGGACAGACAAAGTATAGAATTGGTTGGTGAGTGAAATTCGTGACTTTGCCGCCGTTATCAACCTCGACTGCAGCTCTTTTCTGCTCTCTGAGCTGCAGGCAAAGTCTGCCAATAAAGAAACAGGACAATTACACACATAATGAACACTGCAGAGAGGAGAAATTAAAATTTTAACCGAGCCAGGTGTACTGCTGAATGAGAAAGTCAAATGTGCCATGAGGGTTTATGAAATAAGACAGAGGGACGAGAGGAGACGGTGGGACTGAATAAATAATCAAACTGAAATGAAATGAGATTCAGTCCAAATTTAGTCTGAGCTATGAATTTAGATTCCTCTTCATCAGTGTAGTTTAGCATGTTAGTCAAAACAAAAAGAAGCAACACTGTCTCATCACATTCAGTGCCGTTATAAAGGTCAGAGTTCAGTTTTGAAGGTGTGGAGTTTTACAAAAGCTCCTTTTTCATCTTCCATGATCTTAAAATGGTGGAGCTGCAGACGTGTGAATGTGACTGTTTGGAGATTAGTGTGTTCATGGAGGAGCAGAAAATGGTGTTTACAGCAGAGCTGCATCTGCTCTGTCTGATGACCTTATTTTCTCTAAACTATAATTCAGAGGTCTCAAGTTAAGTGGCCTTTTGATCCAAATGATGTTATTAATCAGCACCCAGAAGGGAGGAACCATTAATGACCTTTATGATGACAGGGCTGGAGTCAACATGCTGCTTCCTCTCAGCTCACCTCCTGCCGTGCACTCTTCCTTCTCATTCGTTGCTCTTTTGTCCTTTCTCCTTCTCGTTGCCTCACCAGCCTCTCCACTTTAAATTTATTCTAACATATTAAAGATTGCGTACCTGCATCCCGATCATATTTACTCGCCTGATACCTTTTGTTACAGACTTCTCATCTCACCTACAGAGACACGTTAAAGCATTTTCAGACTTGACAGACCCATCAGCTGGACAACAACATTTACTGCTGAAAGATTTAAACAATTTTCTGATCTGGCATTAACAGGGGTCATGCTTGGTCTGGTTCAGGGCACTAAAAGGATTTGATCATGAATTTTTGACTCTGTGGTTCAAGAGCAACAGCACATTACTTCATTTTTTGCACCAGATGAACAAGAGAGAGAGAGAGAGTCATAATTTAAAAGAAAAAGAATTACGGGTGCACTCAGTTAAATCTGATTATTGAATATCCGTCCGTCTTCATCTGCTTATCTGGAGTCGGGCCGCAGATTATTGAATATGTGACAATCAATGATCATGTTACATTATCGGATGTCCTCATTCATTTGGCCACTTAAATCAATACAGAAGTTACCTGCTGTTTCTCACGCTGCTGTTTTTCTGGAGTCTCCATTTGTCGTGGCCATAAATAGCTTCATTAAGTGTCATTAATTGTTCTTCAGACCTCTTCCGTTCTGCTCCAGTCCCCTGTTCCTCATTCCCAGTAAATCCTTCAGTATCTACTAACTTGTTATCTTCTCTGTATCAATTCAGGGTGTGATCTTTTTAACATGTGCACACAGTAACATTAACTAATTTTTCATAATTCATTGGCAAACATTTGAATGATCTATCAAAGCAGTGCTTCTTTTACGGCGCACAGCGACAGAATCAAATATTTTCGGTTGTTTTCAAAATCAAGATTGATGGTTTCGTAGGAATTTTTCAATTTTTATTTGTGATGTATAAAAAAATACTATTATAATACTATAATGAAGTGAAGCACTTACAACATTTAGAAAAAGAGCCTCTCCGTATCTCTCTCTTTGGAGATAGTCAGGCCAATTTGGACTCAGCCAGCTGTTTGTCCTGAGTATTTAAATGTTGATAGTTTTATCTTAAAACTAGCTGAGGGCCAATGAGCATTTGGAGCTGATAGAGACTTTTCTTTAATACCAATACTGACTGAATTGGACTTGAGTCAGTTAAGAGCTGAACCCAGATGTCAACAGAATGCAACTCTTTGAAAAGAATGGAATGGAAATTTGAACCCGCGCATCGGCAAGAAAAATTCATTGACATGTTTTAAATTCATTGAAAAAAGCATGAGCCAACAGGAGAAACTGAAAACACAAAAAGACAAAACCACCCGCTTCCTTGCTGCCGGAGCAACAGACTGCAGATTGTTTCATTACTTTTCTCTGCATGTTTGCGTCTAATTTAAAAGACGCTAAAAGGTGCAAGAAACGTGGATCCTAAACTTCTTGCACAAGAAAAAAAAATCTGTTTTTTAACTCATTTTTATCATCAGGGGAAGTAAAAGTCTTCAAGCAAATGATGAAAGAAGAGTAAATGAGATGTAAACCTTTGATGATAGCGTTTCGTTGGGCATACTTATTTATTGATTTCTCTTCTATATATACATACTGATAATTAATTTTCCTTTTATGTACATTGGGCTGGGCTGCCTTTGGATCATTACTGTATGCTGATAGTCTTGTTGAAGCCTGATGCAAGAAACTTGCAGCCTCGGTGGGAACAACCTGGTTAAAGATAAATCTGAATGTGGGTGGAAAACTCTGCCTGCAGCCTTCAAATAGACGCATTTCCAACGCTCACACACACAAACACACACACACAAAGACACACAGGCACAGCTGTATGTAGTTTCTTTGTTTGGTTTAGATGTACAGTTACAGAGTTGAGATCGGAGGGGACAGATGAAGAGTCCTCTCCTTGCATTATAGAATGGGACTAAAAAAGAAAGTCAACTGTTTCTCCTCCGACCTGCTTGCTCCTACAAGGTTTCTATGGAAACAAAGTGGGACCAATGCTCGAGGTTCACCAATGAATCACCACTGAGAGTCTGTGTGATCCTCCCAAAATCTCTGAATAGGAAAGATTAGACCAGATGAAACTTCAGATCAACTGTTTCGCAGAAACTGAAACTGGATACGCCGCTGCTGTGAGTTCAAGTCGGCTTCAGTTTTCAAATACAGATTTGAGATCTGACAACGAGGAGGATGAAAAAAGAAAAGAAGAAAGAGAAGAGAAACATGACATGCATAAGAATATATTTTAAGAGCGGAGTCAAACAAAAAAAAAAAAAAAACGCCATTCAACAGGAAGCGCAAGAAATCCAACTAATGATCCGAGGGCACCGATCATTCATCAGTGCGGTCGAACAGACGCGGTGACCCGACATCAAACAACGACCGATGTGGAGGAAGTTCGGCCCGTTTCAGAAATTTGGGTCAATTTATCCATCAAGTGTCTGCTCAGTTTCAGGGTGCACCGTCAGCTCTGTGACTCTGTGAATGTAAACAACAGTGCTCTGAGCAAAATGCTCATCGTCAGCATTTAAGCGAGTATGTTTGCTTTGTGCGCCGTCTCAGTTTAGTGCATGCCAGAAATGCATCAATAACTGCTGAGGCTGATGGGAAAGTTTTCAGCTTGGCAGATATACGATGATGAACCAACTTACTGAACAAACAGAAAGTTTGACGTCATGATGTAGTGAGGCTGGAAGTTATTCTTATTATTATAGTCATTTATCTTATGGACCAAATTTCATAGCAATTCACTCAATAATCATGATGTTTATTATTTGGATTCATCTCCTGAAGTCAGTCAGAGTTATTGCAGACTGACACTGTAATCCACAGCAGCATCATTTTCTTGGCTGATTTTCATCCATTTTGACACGCACAGCATATAAGAGCTCTGAAGAGTCTCCATGAAAACCCATTAATTTATTCTGATAGATTTACTTTTATGCAAAAATGACACACAAACTTCACCTGACAATTTCACATAAAAGCAAACGCCTGAAATGAAAGGAGAATTACTGGGTGAAGTAAAGGCAGACGAAAATGTAAAAACCATCCAAGAGTGTGTTCATCCTGTCAAAATGATATATATATATTTTTTTCCTCTAATCATCTACTGCCAGGAAAACAAAACATCAATTACTTAGAGATGATAGTCGGGAAAAGAACATGATGAAAACGTATTTTATCCACAAACACAGCGAACTGTCCATCCAGAGCTGTAATCATGTCGATCGTCCTGCAGCAGAATTAGTCCTGAAAGCGTCTTTTCCTGGCAGAGCGTGAGAGCATCTGTTTGGAGCCATTCCTCAGCCCTCCGCTGATCTTTCTACAGCACAGCCAGCTGTAACTAAAACTCATCATTCATGGGTTTCGGGAGAGGAGAGGACGCTGCGTTCAGGCTCAGCTGGACCGGATATCAACACCGTTGGTACAGATACACAAAGAGACACAAACTGCTCCAGGAGACAAATCTGATCTACGCCGTCCCAGACTACAGCGTTTTTTATGCCTTTTTCTGCATTTATAATACTATAGAAATTTTACCTTGACATATTTGCAATGATAACATCCTGTTATAAATTTTTACCATCTTTAAAGAGCCCATATTTGACTCTTCTCCAGTAAAGATGTGCTCATTTTCTTGTTTCATCTCAAATGTACAGATGAGCTGGTGATTCGGACACCGTTGGTACTTTTGCAGTATTAATGTAGATGATAGACCTCATTTATAATCAACACATCACTTTCTATAATGTGAGACCTTTAATGAATAATTATCACACTGACATGCCTCCGGCTTCCTTTAGGTGAATACTTTCCACCTTCCCTCTGTTCTGCAGAAACAGAAAATACACACTGAAGTATTTTTCTTACGTGTTGAGAGTTGCAGTGACGCAAAAACTGTTAATTGCTCAGGGACTCACTGCAGAGTCTAAATCCCGTCCAGATCTTAGGCATTGAAACAGGCGTTTAATCAAAGAGGTCGGTCACTCACTGCTTACACTAAATCCCTCTGCAGAGAAACATCTCCTGTTGTTATATTAACACAATCTGCTGCGAGACATGGCCAGTTGGTTTTTTTCTCCCCCCAGCTGCAGCAATTAACAGTTTTGGAGCTTCTCTCTTTAAAAAGGAAAGCTGTTGGTTTCTCATCGAGTATTTGAGTGTAACAGTTGTTTGATTAGTCTCCCTGATGACAGTCCTCTCTGTTAAAGAGGCTGCAGGTGTTTCTGCAGCAGCAAACTGTCAGCAGTTCTGTAAAAGTCTGCTGCTGTTAATGCGGCTGAAGGATCTCACAGCCACTCACTGCTTTTTCTCAGGAGTCAGTGAAAATGATGAAAACCTAATTAACAATTTGCCACCTTTTTTTTTTTTTTTTTTTAATAGTTGAATTCTGTTAACTGCAGAGGTTCTTTTATTTCCCCAAAGAACACAACAGACGGCATTTTATTCTGACGTCTGGTCCTCAGGTTTGATAAACGACAACTCTGAGTCTGAAGTGAAGTGAAGCCTTAAACCTTCATCCTATCTAATGACCATCACAGAGCAGTTCTACTGGTTGGAAAAAGAAGTCAGATTATATTGAAGTGTATGGGAAAGCGGTCCTACTTTCTCATTTGATGTATTAGCTCAGTAAACATTTTCCTAATGAGTTTATGATCTCAGTCTGAAGTTTCAAAATATTCATCAAAACAACATAATGGGAGTTTTTTGGTTTTTTTTTGGTTCCATTTAGAGAAAAATGGACCGTAAAGCAGTGGATGGAGGGAATACAGAGTAGATCAGAGCCATCTTTCATGCCTCCTCAGCTCCGCCTTCTCCTGAAAAACCCAGAATTTAGAAAATGGAGGCTTCAAACCAGCAATTCACAAACCGATGGGTTTGGTTTATGAATCTGTAGCTCCTGTTTCTCAAACACAGATAAGTGTCCACAGATCCGGGTGTCTAAAATCAGTTCGACTTTCACTTTAAAGCTCCAGGTGTTAGAAGAAATAACAGAAACAGCTCAGACTTCAGCTTTGAGCCATTTCACTGTACTCACTCCAAATTAAGACGGGCCGTGTCGAGATTTCACAGCTGAAAAACAAAAATTATTGGTTGTTATTAATGGCATGATCAAATAACACTGGTAATGGGTTTAACACACACTCACACACATCAGATATTCTTGGCAATGGAGGATTATTTTTGTAAAATATTTAGTTGCATCTGACACAGATTCAGATGCTAAGTCTGTGACGGTGTTTTGTCGCAGAAACAAATTTAAATTCTATGACCTCATTCGTCCAAGCTGACGAAATTATAACAACAACAGCAACAAATGCAGAATGCCATTTAATACCCTTTATAAAAGGTGGTGGAGGCGCCTGAGGTCTTCAGCCTAATTTTTTTAAATGGCATCTTATTCCTTCTTTTTAATTATTCATTAGTTTTTATCCTTTTATTTTAGTGTTTTTAATGGTTTTCTGCTGTATTTCCTTTCTGACATGTAATATACATTATTAAAAATTAAACTGCCTTTGGGTATGAAATCTGCGGCTGGTTGTGCTTCATTCTATGTTACGGCGAATTACTCCACAATACCTCTTGTTTCCCTCTGTTTTTAATTTTACATGCAAACTATTTTCCTTCCTATTTTTTTTTGAGCTCCATAAAACCTCGAACACACCGCGGGGTGAATCCTCCTTACTGAAAACTTAATTTGGTTGTGTCATTGCCCCACCTTTCAGGGTTTTTCCAGCTGTAGCTCCTCAGTGATTCTTAAGAGTCCTTTTGGAGTAATTATAAAATCTTCATGAGAAAAGGCTCAAAGCTGCAGAGTCATCAGACAGCTCTGTCCTCTGCACCACGCCTTAGCAAACTGAGAAGATTTTCCCCAAAGCCCCGATTAAAGCATCTTTGATTTCAAAGTAGCTAAATGCATTAAAATGTGAACCAAGACATTGTGATTACACTTCGGTTTTGGTTTCGGGTTGTGAATCAAACACCGGGCGATTAACAGTTCAGTCATTGGGATTTTCACTTCAGTTACATTCGATACCAAAATTTTATGAAACTAAAAGTAAATACATAAAGGGAGCGCTTGAAGTATTTGTGCTTGAAATTAGATTAAAAGAGGAGGAAATGCTCAAATCCAATCTTCTACCAAACAATCTCTCGTACTGGATTTGAAGGATTTGGATGAAGATGTGCGCCTTCATCTCTCTTTTGTATTATCTGTCCTTCGGCAAACACAAATCTGAAAGTGTGTCTGCTGTGTTCAGGTCCTTCAGTCCTATAAAAGAAGAGGTGAGAGCCAGGCCAGGTTGTGCAGGTGTTATTTCAGACGTTACTGCTCAGTCTGATGAGGAAATTATGTTTCCACCTGACTGAAACGTTTTCAAGGACCAGCTGGCTCAAAAGCAGCACGACTATGCCAGGTCAAGCTACTTCTCCACCGGCCAAGATAGAAAGAGACTGAATGATTACAGCATTTAATCACACCCTCATTCACTTGTGTTGGTGAAGAGCTGCCTATTTCCACATTCAGGTGAACAAAAGTCCAATCCCCTCGCTCCTCCTGGCTGAGTCTCTACTCTCTATCAACTCCTGAACCAACTTAAAGTGTCACTTTGTTCTTTATTGTCACTTTGTCTTTGTCTGTTTGGCGCAAGACGAGTAGTGTATTTTTATTAGTGGCTGGAAACGCTTTAACAGTTGACCATAAAACACGCTGAGAAAGAAATTGAAATGCTTCATTAAGTCGAAGGAACTCCAGAGTTTGATTATATTTTTCACCTTTCACATTACATGAACCTGCTGATTCATTATCACTGTAAAAATATTGATCATTCAGTGATTAAGGACTGAATGGACTCCTCCTTCTGCCCTCAACCACGGGAAGTCGACTGTATCAACACACTGTAAAATTCAGCTTTATTGATAACGAATGACTAAATTTAGTCTGAACCTTCCCTCTTTGTTTCTTTTAAAGTTAAAGTTTAAGTAACTGGAGATCAAACTGTCAGAAAAGTTTTTGATGGAGCCGCAAACAGCATCTCCTCCACGGTCAGTGGTTTTATTTCCACTGGGGACATCTTAAACTTAGAGTCTGCACTCTGTGCAATGTGAGCTGCTGCAGATAACAGAGTCCAGTGAGCAGCATGTACATATGATGACACTGAGGTGTCGGTATCTGTTTCTGTCCGTTGCTTCGGTCTTCTCTTGACATGATGTGTCATCTTGTTGTTGCAGAGACAAAGAGGAAAAACTATACTGCTAACACCAAAACCTCCTGGCTGCCTGTTTGGGCCAACACTTTCTGTCTGACAGCCTCCTGATAGAATCCTGTGGAGACTGGACTCTTCCAAAGGTTTATCAGCAGCGAGCAGAAACACAATTACACCACCATCTACAATGGAAACGATTACTGGAAATTTACATAACTCAGAGTGACTGCCTCTCTCGCTCTCTCTCAGCTTCTCAGCTTCTCCTTTCATTTTCTGCAGCATCCCGGCATTATTCTCAGCTTCACAGTTAAACCTGTTAACTTGCATTACACGGAGCACAAGGATTCACCCACTTTAATTCACACGGCTGTGATTTTCAGGACGGCTGTGTTTCTCTCTGGAGGGATTCAGTCATTGTGATTACAGTGATTAGTGATGGAAACACGGAGGAGACATTGTTCTTTCCTTACAAAACATCTCAACCAACACAAACATCTCCAGGTTCTCTGCCAGCACGCCTCCTCCATCTTCACAGGCAACAGGTTTCAGGCTGGATTTCGTATTCATTAGAGGGGAGAAAATAA
Source organism: Remorina albescens (assembly GCA_034769265.1). Classification (NCBI taxonomy): domain Eukaryota; kingdom Metazoa; phylum Chordata; class Actinopteri; order Carangiformes; family Echeneidae; genus Remorina; species Remorina albescens. The sequence continues at coordinate 2,995,175 of CM068478.1, read as the reverse complement.
AACAGTCTTCTATCTTCTACAACACTGGCTTTGAGATCCTGGTAGAACTCACGGGGTAGAGGAAAGAGCAAAAAGAAACCGGATCATATCCAGGAGCTTATAGTAACAGGGAGGCAGCTATTATGCTAATGACTCCAGAAATCAGAGAGCTATTTTCCACAGGAACTTGTTGACAGAAAATGTCTGGAGAGCTGGAACTTGTTGGAAGTAATCAGGCAAGACAGCGGCGCTGCAAAACCGCCACGGTGGACAAACTTAACTGAGCATGTAAAATCACAATGTGCAGTTCTTTCTGCTTTTATTTGACAGTCTCTCTGCGGAGCAGGAAGCTCAGTGATCTATCCAAGCATGCTGTGTTAGCAGATGCTGCAACAATCTGCAGGATTTATTTAATGATTTCTGATTAGGTTTTACAGCTCTGAGTGTTTTAAGAGCAAAGCAACCATTCAGCCTCGAAGCACCATGTTTAGGTGGACGTATACTTTATTCACTGTGTAACAGAGTGCAGTAGAAATGTCGCAGGTTTTAGCTGAGCTCATTCCCAATACTTTATGCTCATTGCCTTCTTCATTTGGCCTTTGTGGATGCAGCAGCACCCTCGGGCACGCTGGGACAAATGTTAGCATTGATCTGACATTTCTCTTCCAGCAGCGATCTGTGTCGGGGCTGCAGAGTCTGCCATCACTAACAGCAGAATCACACACAGCTCCAGATGTTGCCTGTCTGGACAAATGTTCTGCCGCTGTTTAAAACGTGAAGCTAATCAGCCCAGATTCACGTGGACATGCAGCATCAGGATAAGCAGAATGCGCAAGATTTATAAAAAAAAAAAAGTTTTTTAAACCACAATAGATCAGACGACAGATGCTACAGAAGCTTTAATTTTGTCAACTTGAGTCCCTCCTGTTAATCCATTTGCCTCTTCAGCTTTAAATCACACAGGCTGACACAGCGCAGGTATCTTCTCCATGTTTAAGGAAAGGCATGCTGCATTATGTTACTTCTCTGGGTTTTTTCTTTCATACTTTATTGCGGGTGGTCACATTGCAAGTTATAAAATTCCTAATTTTATCATTCATCCTGCCCCATTTATACAGTTAGACGTTGTTTTAAAGGTCTGTTTTCACTGATGACGACGTCAGAAGAAGTTTTGCTGACTTGCTGTTATCAATATTATGAATTAGTCAGGACTAATGGGTGAACTAAAGTGTAGTTGATAAAGCATTTATTTTAGTGTAGTCCAACAAACATTGTTTACAGAACTTATAATTTGAGTGTTCAGTTCAATATCAAACTTATTGAATCCGCCTGCAACTCCCAATAATCATAAAACATGAATCATTCACAACTACAGAATCCATACAGAGGAATGAAATTTTGATTTATATTATTGATTCAGCTGTTGTGTCTGAGAATTAAACAACAACAACCGAACAAAAGAAAACAACATAAACAATCAGCACAGCAGGGTCATCGCTGAAGCGAGCTTCACTTTGGTTCAGCTGTGACACTGTGATGCTTCGTGGAGCAGCTTCCCAGAGAAGTCAGAGAAGTGTTTGTGTGAAACAGCAGGGAAAGTGATGATGAGAGAGATTCACCACCGAGACTCCTGGTCATATCAGTCACTAACAGGCAACAACACACACTTTGAACATCTACCTGAAACTAAACCTAAATATATCCTGCTGCTGCTGTTCTGCTCTCTGACAGACTCATGTGAAGTAAAATCAATCAGTAGGTCTGATTACTGAAGCTTTGACTGCACCGACAGAAACAGTAAAAAAGACATTAGAGTCTAATGTATCTGGAAGAAAGGGGATATTTAAATGTTTGCAGTTTTGCCCAAAGAATCTTGGTTCTTAATTGGTTTTTAAAATAAAACCCTGAGAGAAACAGAGATCTCTGCCTGATTTTGTCTGACGGCATCAATCCTGGAAACCAACGCCGAGAACAGATGCACAAATGGAGGTTGAGCTAATGAATCGGAGGTCATCGGATTTCACGCTGAAACAGCTTTCAGTTGGCAAAGACAGAGAGCGGAGCGACGCTGAACTTAAATTAGCATTTATTAAACATAGACCATGAATTTCAAAGACTCGGGGTGAGTTTAGTCAGGGTCAGTTTGGCCTTTAATAATCCATTCACAAAATGAATATTCAAATTTGCAAATGGCATTCAAGTTAAATGTCTGTAATGTAGAACTCTTTAAAGCATGGCCCCGAGCGCTGCAGCCCCGTCAGACCAATCTGCCTCTGCTGCAGAAATATTACCCTCCTGCTCCAAAGTGTGGTGCTGTTCACACACACACTTGCGTTGTTGTTCGTACCAGTCATCACCAGGATAATTCTTGTGTTTTTGGATTGATTCTTTATTTCAAGGTGATGACGAGGAATTAGACGTCACAGAGGCCGTTCCTGTTGTATTTCATTATTACTGATGTATCAGTCACAGACATGAAATACTTTGACTGCTAAACCTGTTGGTGAACGGGCAGTAAAATGCTCATGTCTGCCATTAATGACTTTTTGATTTTGTTAGCTGTTGGTAAAAGTTTTGGGGTTCGGTTCTACTGAATCAGTAAATATGAAGTGATGAAGTCCGGAGCACAACCAGAGCTTGGATAAACATGAATCTCTCATCAGCCCGAAAGTTGAATAAACGCTGTTTTTTTTATAAGAGGAACACTGAAGAGAAAAAACAAATGTGAAAATGTGAATTTACTGTCATTAGAAAATGTTTCTGGAACCGGTGGGTCCTTTTTCAAGAGAAATGTCTCGGATTCAGCTGTTAGTGTCTGGATTCATTCATTAACAAACATCTTAGGTTTCTTCTTTAATTATGATTCAGTATAATGTCTCAGTTTTTAGAAATCACTGAATTGTATGACAAGCAAAGGAACAGAAATTCTGTTTATCGCCTAAAGTCGATGAATCCAGGTAATTACGCCTCATTAAATGCAGTACACGTGAACACGTTCGTTCACTTTATGTGTGAAGATCAATAAGACACCGTCAGTCCTCAGATGGCGTGAACACCTGAGTCTTCTCCATCATTACTTTCCGTCCCACATGAAGACACAACACGGCAGCCTCACGCCGCCTGTGGCTTCCCATGGTGCTTTGTGCCAGCAGAATGAAGCTGTTGTAGCCGCGATGTGCCGACGGACTCTCCGACTTTTTTTATTTGATGAGGCTTCTGGATGAGTGAACTGCATGTCAACGCTGTGTGTTGTCATGCAGCTCAGCGTGTGTGTGTGTGTGTGTGTGTGATTACCATGCAGAACTGGAAGCAAGAGTCAGAGGAGAGGTTTTGTTTCGTGTGTTTGTGTGATGAGTTTTGGTATGTGGATACCAAAACTCTTAGAAGTGTGCGTATTTGTGTATTCAGTGTGCATTTTTTCTTTTAAATTCATCTCTCATCTTAATTGTTGTGCCACGTATTAATGAAATCTAAACAAATATGGAAATATTACGTTAAAGGCAAAGAGACAGATGACTGGTTTCATTTATTATTTTACTTTTTTCACAAAGAGACACTGAGAATAAAATCTTTGCGTGAGTCAATGAGGCTCAACACTCAACCTTCATAGTTGGGGGGACACAAGACGTAATGAGACGAGACAAATATCTGCCAGAAATGAACCCCTTATATTTCATTTCACATTATATTCACGGATAATAAATGAAATCAAATCTACACAAGTGTGTTTCAGTTTGTCAGCTCCAACATGTCACAAAAACCAACTGGTGAGGCGATTAAATTTGTTTCTGACACAGTTGGATTTTGTTCCTGTGGTGGGAAAAAAAAAACTTTATCCTCCAGAGGAATTAACAAACACAAATTTCTGCCTCTCACTCTGACTCCTTTTATTTAAGATTCCGCTTAATCCAGAACTGATGTTGACCTTTGACCCTTAAATTCTTATCAGTTTTTCTTTGAGTCCAAATGATCGACTTACCTTTTTTCTGTCCCCATAACAGACAGTTTTTTTGTTGTTGTCGTTCACCGATTCATACATTAATACATCACTCACCTCTCACCCAAATGTTAAATTTCCCACCGAGATGAAAAGCACAAAAAATAAAAGGACAAACACTCAGATTTTTTTTGAAGTCCCGCCTACAGCTGTGTTTTCAGAGTAGTTTCAAGGAAAAAGAACAACCCATTTCAAATATTTCGAATTATTTCTCTGAAAATGTTACTTTGAGGATTTCTTGTTAAAATGGTAATTAGTTACAATAAATACAAAAAAATAAATAGATTAGTATTTTCACAGAGTGAGAGATGAGGGTGTTAACAAGAGGACAAAAGCAAAGTCATGAATTCGATAAATCCTCCTGTCTTATTTGGCCCCATAATTTCTTTTCTGCGTGTTGTGGCCCCGAATCTGCCAAATGAAGGATAACAACAACAAGTGAGGTGAAGTGTGAGCAGGTGAGAAGATCTGAGAAGATCCCCCTTCTTTTCTCTGCAGGAGTCCTAAATCCTCAGACGGTGTGAAAGCTTTAATTCCTCACACTTCAGCAGCTGATTACTCCGAGTCGGTCACGGTACAGATACGGCTCAGATAGCTGGAACGCAGTGGGAGAACATTATCGAGGAGACGCATCGTGTTCTGGAAAAAAATTTAATAAGGTTATAAAGCATGTTCCCTAAATTATAATCCTAAAGTTGAAAACATGCAAACATTTTGTGCAATCAGCCAATTCAAAGTAAAACTTCTGAGTTTATTTTAGTAAGTTCCTGAACTGCTGTGATTTATGTATCATCAGACCCAGCGTGCCTTTTTCTTCTTCTCAGATCGGCGTGTCGGTGACCCCTGCGATTTGTATTTGGAGGAAAATATCTGTGATGGAAACTTGCTGTGTCTTAATGTATGATGTCCCTTTGTGCTCCAACAGAAGCAGCAGCAGTTCTTCATATTTAAACGAAAGATTAATCGTCAAAATTAGAATTTAATTTGTATTTTCAACACTAACAAAACAAATCCAGCAACAGAGAAAATCATTTCCAAAAGGCTAACCAAACAAAATGTGTGTTTCAGCCCCAACTGATGGAGGTCAATGAACAGAACTGTTGGTTCAGTAACCACCGCTGTCATCGTGGTGGGTTAATGATTCATACTGCAGGTATTCCAGCTCTTGTTATTCAAGATGACATATAACTGGAAATAACCACTTCTTTATCTTTCTCAAAGACATTTGCCCAGACGTCGGCTGTAGCTGCATTCATAACTGATATTTTGCATATGGAAGAGCTATTGAAACCACTAAGCCGATCTCTGGCCTTTTCGCCGTCTCATGTTTCCTTTCAAGCACCTGATCAGGATTTCAGCCGTGCATACACTGTCCTCTATTGTGTCTGTATTGTGTGGATGAAGTGGACAGTGGCTCAGCCTGTGTTTAGCATGTTTCCCCATGCAGCCAGAAACTAAGCAGATATCAGTTTGGCCTTATCAGCAGGAGCCACAAAGGGCTGAGGGTAAAGTGGAGCAGATGCAGGGAGGGAGGTGGTGGTGGTAAGGGGGTGGGGGGGCAGCAGCTTCTCTGGTAGGCAGCTAATGATCGTCCCCTCTGACAGCTCCTGACACTCTGGGCCTCGGGCGCAGCCACAACAGTCGTATGAAAATCAGCCACCACCTCACATCAACGTTAACAGAAGGATGTTCTTGTCAGACAAACAGCACTCAGACGCTCGGCCGTCCACTCCGACTCATTATGATGCAAAGAGGAAGCAGCAAAGGAACTGGAAAATTAGACTGATGGCTGCAAGGTGATGGGATCAAATTTAGTGGGAAAGATCAAAGCTGTCATCACGGATGGATCCAACCCCCCCCCGACACACACACTGCAGCTACAAAAACAACTAAAATCATATAAACATTTAATTGAATTATTGATGTGAAGTCAGGATAAACAATGAGATTAGAATTGCAGTGACTCCCCAGTGGAACAAAAACTATTAATGTGATCGTTCAGGCTGCCACTTTGATCATGATATTAATGCCAACAGTGAAAACACCGTCTGCATATTGCTGAAAAATAAAAAGGCCGTCAGGGTCAAAAAAAAAAATTCCTGTAGATCCAAAAACCAAACTTAGCACATTTAAATCAACTTTAAAGGTGGAGATATCCGCTGTGTGTAACGACTGTTCCCTGTGTTGTCGCATTCACACAAGGACACACATCTACACAGATGCAGGAGACACAAAAGAAAGTCGCAGATGTGAACTTCAAAAGCAGCAAAGCACCAAGAAAAGTCAGGAAAGATGGCAGGAACACAATATCAACTGAACAACTTATAAATATGCAGGATTGTAAAATATAATTTTCAAAGAAAAAATCCATTGTTTGTCCTCCACTATGTGTTCTTTATTCTTCCTGTTGTTGTTTTTCCTTGCTCGCTCATACATCTTTTATCTGGATCTGAATTGCATGGATAGTGGCCTACCAGGACGTTTCATGTTTATAGTTCGTGTTTCTGCGCTGCAAAAAGACATTCATCAGGAAGTCTATTTAAACCGTCGATGTGGGTCTCCTCAACATTTCCTGCTGTGGAGAAAAAGTAACTGGGTCTTCATGTTGAAGTAGAACTCCACGTTCAATTTTAACTTGGCTTCTGCTTCATATCTGAATTTTGATGTAATTTAACTCTTTAAATTCTACAGCAACGAGTTAAATTTTCATCCCATCTCTTCTGGCTCTTCTCTGCATCATTCACCAGATCTTTGCTTCCAGCCTTCAGGTATAAACATCTAAGCCCAGTTTTCATCACACTGCTGTTGAGTCCAGTTTCCAGCAGCACCAGTCTGCGGTCTGCGCTTTGGGGTCACAACACATTATCTCTTTGCTGGTGTAATTCCTCCATAAAATGACAAACAGCTGTATTTCATTATTTTCACTGCACACCTCGCAGCACGCACAGAGAATCCGGCAGAATATTCCTCACCCCCTGTTATTTGCCCCGTGCCCCCCTCCTCACCCCTCATGCAGCGAAGACAGTTATAGTTGAGATCCAGCATCATATCTGACAACAACAGTCCTGTCATTTTTCGAGGGAAAACATCTTATCAAGCCGTGATCTCTGGTCTGAAGCATGTCAACATGGGCTTCCCGAGATGAGAAGGAGTCAGAGCCTCTGAACTCGGCCTCTTTAGGAAGCGCCGCAGCACGTCACTTCTCTGCCACGGCTTTGCATGGATCCTTCTGATCTCCGCGTGTTATTTCACACATTTATGCTTCAGTGAGTGCTGTGATGTGGCGTGTGACTGATGCTGTACAGTTGAGGAAGTCTGCCGCAACAGATTTATGCAGATAACTTCTCCCTCGGAAGAGCCGGCATTTGGATTTTTTTTTTTTTTTTTTTCATCTTAAAACCAATCAGACTTTTCTGTTGGGGGAATCTTAAAGCCCGCCGGAGAGCGAAGGCCTCTGAAATGCAACTGTTGGCAGCATGGGTGATATCCAATAAATACCTCATTCAGCTCTCAAAAAGCAGCTATCTCTTTGTGCATCTGATGCCAAAGCAATGAAAATCTGATATCAGCTGCCGTGGAGCATCAAAAGGAAAGAGCAAAGGTTGCAGGTTTCTGCAGCATAAAAGCTATTTACACATCAGAAGAAATGAAACTCTGCAAAAAGCTTTTCTTTCGCCATCTTACTCAAGGATATTGCTGATAAGTGATGTTTACCCCAGACCAGACACCAAAAATCTCATCTGACTCATTTCTATGAGTAGAAGTCGGGTTTTTTTGGTTTTGGGGTTTTTTGGGGTTTTTTTTCTGGAGCCATCACATCACAAAATCCAACGAAGATTGGATCCTGGTTCTAATTTTTTCTTTGGAAATTGCTGCATCATGTTTTCAGCTTCGATAAAAAGGTCTTTAGATTTTAGATTACACACACTGAAAACACAATCGAGTTGAAACATACACAGAAGTCTGACATTTCACCAACAGGGGGCTTCGGCATGTTTGTCTGTGTGTCTGTATGAGAGACCGACGGAGGGAATGATGGATCGTGTTGCCGGCTTTGGAGAGCAGAGCAGAGATCGCTGTCAGTAAAATTATCAGATGTTGATATGAAAAAGTTTTCCATGCTGACTCTTCACTTCTCTGATCCGCTGAGATGACAAACAAACTGTGACAACAAAGACTAAAATATCAGAAGTAGAAGGTCGTGTAATACAGTCCAGTTCACTAACTGCTGCGGCTGTCAGCCTGAAAATTTACCTCAATTTTCCATTTCACTCCTGGATGTATTGAAGTCTATGGGGAAATGGATGGGGAAACTAATATCCCTCAGGATAAATAAAGTATATCTATCTATGGCCCTACTTCTCACTTGATTTAGTAGCTCAGCAAACTCAAAACCAGTGTGGGACATCACATGATGGCGAAAACTTAAAACACCTTTTTGTCACACCAGACACCAGTAATCACACTTTGATATGTAAAATTGGTGGAATATCCTTTTAATACGTTAATGAAACACCACCTGAGCCGACTGAAAATAAAAAAAAAGGTTTTTGAGCCCCAAAAAGGTTTTAGACTCTCTTTACACATGACAAATGATGACAACACACTCCTTCATCCAAGGTGTGAAATCTGACTCAACAACTCTTTCACATTCAGTTTGCTTCTTCTCTATGTTCAGCTCACATCGTGCAATCCCGAGGCTGCCGCTTTACCTGCCGTCGTGATGTGATGGTGTCATACAGTCATTTTGTCTTTCTGACTCATGTTCACTGGAAGAACAGAAGAAAGACACAGAAGATCAATCTGCTTTTGTTCCCTTATCTTAACCAGCTCTGATCCAGCTGAGGATTTTAGTTTTAATCTGCGTCTTCAGGGTGAAATGACTATTCTGCCATGTCTTCACCATTAGGGGAATATTTTTCCCTCCTCTGCTGCCATCACTGCCCTGCTGTTTGACATTTCCATTAGAAGCTGTTCTACAGGATGACCGGCAGTCTCAGCAGATTCAGAGCCGCTTCACTCTAAACATCATATAAAAGCATCTGAGAGAGCGCGTCTGAATTAATCATCATATGTGAGCAGACTATCACGGATATGAACTCCGTCTTTCCGTCACGTCAGGAACAAGAGTGCAGAGGTTGGATTTGCTGCCGGTTTAGCGCCGAATTGTTTTTCTCTCACCTGCTCCAATATTAATGATATTGAACCCGAAGAGACAAAAAGTCTGAAGATACAAAATCACAACGTTAATTAGCATAGATATTGTTTGTCACACAAATAATTTGAATTTTGTCTCGGGACTAACAGCACCTCTTGTGTCTGTAGTGACACAAACATGACACTTTTTTTAGAGACTTTCACCGACTCTTATTTGCGCTTTACTTTTGTGTACTGCCTTATGTTTCCTGTATGATAATATTTTGCTGCTTCACCTTAAATTCTTTCCCTGAAATGGCGTCACACACATATTATAGTTTGTGGCTGTATGTCATTACACTGTCCAAAGTCCACTCTTGTCCAATATTTAGAATTATTATTATTGTTGTTGCGTTACGTGTGGGTGTGTGTCTGTAGGCAGAATTTAAGAGGGCTGCACATTGTAAGATGCTCCTGTACTTGAATGAAACCACAACAAATATAGTAAAAAAAAAAGAAAGTTGCGCTCCGAGAGCGTGAACAACAGGAACAGTTCCAACATTTCCAGTAAAACATGGTGAAAGTTTATTAGTCTGCCTGGCGAAGATCCTCCGTCCACATTTACCACAAAGACTTTCTTTCATTCTTTGTCCCTCAGCCCAAATTGAAATAACCTTGATCGCAGCACCAGAGAGTCAGAGAAAAGATTATCACACTGAATAAATTGATCCTTTGTGTTTAAAATTAAAGAACTGCCCCTGAACTCTGTAAAGGATTCAATCCACAGACCTCACGGACAACATGCTTCTGGGGGGTGATTTCTTTTGATAGAAAAACTTTCCACAGAAAATGATACTGACTCTGCTGCCAGCACTCTGTCAGCACCGAATGCTTTTTGAGTTGTGATGGTCTTGTCCTGGAACATGTAAAAGGAGGGCACCTTTTTCCTCCTTTCCTATTTTTTTTTTTCCAGAGAGCTCTTGTTAAATCTACCGCTGAGGACAGAAGAGCTTTGACTTAACAGAAGTTTCTTTATTACCTCGACCACAATGAGACAAGTTGATCTTTGAACAGTCAGTTGCCCATCATCTTATTCATATTCACACCCACAATCCTTCCTACAGTAACAGGTGAGGTTTGAGTCTTATGACACTCATAAAGACAGAGACAAATGTTGACAAGCAGTGGAGCTGGGAGGAATTTATCTGGAAAGACTAAAGCTGATGGGTTGAAGGATTTCAACAATGTCCTTCCTGAATAACTCTGTGACAGCAGTTCATTAAAATTCAAGATTTATATAGACTGTGTTTGGATGATAATAACTGCTGCTGCCCTCTGCCCTGCAGCCTGCAGAGGAGTCTCTCCATCTCCATTTATATCAGCTCACGATGCCCATTTCCATTTCCTGGCCAGTTAGTTTCTCCATTTAAATCACATTAAAAGTAGTGATAACGATCCATGAACCATTTTATAATCTTTAATTTATCTGTCTGAACTCTGGGTCAGCATTTTATTTTATTTTATTTTTTTTTTACTTGGATGGAAAAGTTTTGCCACAGACAACAAAACCTAACTACCTAACTAACTACTATGAACAATCAGTAATGAAATATGCCTTGAAAATAAATTTCCAAGCCTACAAAACATCTGATGATAACGATGTCTAGTTTGCAAAATTGCGAACAATATTAAAGGCTCCAATTTGAATGTGGTCTGAAAGAAAACATGCTTGAGTTCAATTCACTCATTCAAAAGAAAGTTACTTTTCAAACTACATGTATTTTGTATAATCATATTGCAGTCTACCGCTCATGCTGAAATATTTACAAATGTGCAGGTCGGTATCTAATTTTCATTTTTTATCATAAACTTAGCACTTTACTTTAATTACATTTCAACATTTAGAGTCCCTGGCTGTCATCCCCTGTGGTGAATGTTGGTACAGAGAAATTGATTGATTGGTTTTTAATTAAACGTTTACTGCCTGGAAGGTTTAGTTTGGTGACTTTTTTCTTGTACTTCTTGTGAGTTTTTGTTCTTTGCAATAATTTGTAAAGTAAGAACAGTTCAGTAAAATATATGTCATTATATATGCCAAATTTTTCAGGTTTAAAGTTAAAGGTATAAAGTTAAAATCAAAGAAAATTAAATAAATAAGCAGAAACAGATCAACTCTGAAGGCGCAAGTTCAGGATTAAAAACTCCAATGAAATATTTTTTAAGATGAACAAAAGCTGACACACTAAATAATAACAACACGCACACACGCAGCAGAGCCGCTGTAGCCGGTGTCGGCCGGTAGGAGGCAGCCTGCAGCGTCACGCGTCACTGCGTACTTGCGTCACAGGAAAGAAGAAGAGTCATGTGATCCTTTGCAGGAAGTAAATAAAGCGTATTCCCGCGCAGCTGAATGTGCCGGACTGGTCCCTCCACATTTACGGTTATTCGGTGAAAATGGATGAGCTGTATCTGGATAATATCGACGAATATGTCAATGACCACGACAAGATAGTAAGTGAGCCTTTTTAATGGCATTTCCGGCGTTATGATGGAAGAAAGTGTTGAATTATTTTCACAAGACGGCTTAATTAACGTTTGTTTGCTCTTTAGGGCAACTAATCAACATAACATGGTGTGATTTATAACCGTCTGATATCAGTTTGGATGTTTTTAGTAATTCGGCTCATTAATTATGGAGGCAATTATCAAAAATAAATCAACAAAATCAGATGAAAACCAGAAAATAATGGTTCATTTTCTCCTTTAATTTGAGTAGGTTTTTTTTTTTGGCCATTAACGTTGATTTTGATTCAGAGTCTTTCCTCGTGTGGCAAATTAAATGTGAAGTGTCTTTTGTTTGACAGGTGACTTATAAATGGCTGAGTCTAACACTTGGAGTCCATGTTAACACAGCAAAGCAGTGAGTGTCCCTTTTCCTCCCACTTCCATCATAACAGCAAATAAAATACAAAAAAGGGAAAAAATGGCAACAGGTTTATCTTCATAATGAGGAAAAATGTGCTTGACAACATCTAACTGTCCTCACATTGTCTTCAAACTGACTTACTGTTTGTTAACATTATTTTCCTCTGTTGTTACAAAAGCAGTAGAAAAACTTTGCTTCATTTTCTTATTGTCCAAAAAGTCTCTGTGAAGCAGGAACAGATATACTGGGGGCTTAAAGATTGATATCACGCACTTAACTTTATTCTTGCAAATGACACTATTGTTATCCTAAAAATGAAAAAATACTAAAGTGACTATCAAAAAAAATGACAGAATAATTTTATGGTGGGCAATTCATTCACACATGAGTGCAACTCCATCAAGATGACATATTGGAGAATTCAGTGTAATCTCCTTTTAAAAGTATTAAACCGTGTGTCTTGTCAGGATGCTGTACCATTATCTGGATCACAAGAGGAAGGAGAGTTCAGCTCAGCTTCATGCCACCTATCTCGTGTCGGGAAAGTTTGTGGACAACGGCCAAGCGGTAAGTAATAAGTTCCAGAAAAGACATGAACGTGCAGCACTACGGTTTTGACCTCTAATATTGACACTGTTTGCTTTTCAGAGTCACAAGGTGTCAGTTGTCAGAGAGGAGCAACTGGAAGGTTTGTATTAAAAACACAGTAAAATAATATTTACCTCTACAAACATACGGGAAGAGCTGCTGTGCTCTCATATCCTATAGCAATATTTAGCTGTGGCAATATTTGCCTCCTCTTTGTTTGAGGACGTTATCTAAAACGTCTAATATCAGATGTTTTATTTTGCAGACTTCAAAGCAAAGATGAGCTTGATAGTCAGTGTCCATGTCTACAGTGTGCAGAAAGCTCTACTGAAGGACAGTGGGCCGCTCTACAGCGTTGACTATGATGCTGTAAAAGACAATCTTAAGATCTGCAGCAAGTATGTCCTTCATATTGGTATTAAATGTTCTCCATCAACACTTTGAGCCCAATTGGCAGTAGAAAAAAACCAACCAGTGTCCTGTGGGATTGTTGATATGTACTTTCATTTATTTTGCAGGTACAGTGCAATCCGCTGTGCCAATGCAGTGCCCATGTCTTCTCTTGAGCTGCAGCGGACGAGAGAAATGCAGCAGGCTCCCACACCAGAGCCTGTAGTAAAGAAATCCAGCATGAACGGTGATGCTAACGTGGCCTCAAAACCACCCGCCAAGGCACAAAAGGGCATCATGGGAATGTTCACAAATAAAACTACTACTAAGAACCAAGACAAAGCGGCTAAGTCAGATCAGAATGAAGATTCACCTGTGGTACAGATTTGGTGTTATTAATCTCTCCCTCCAAAAAAAAATATAACCTGAGTAGTAGCAGTATTAAAATAGATGTTTACATTTGTGTTTTGTGTTTCAGGTTGATGCTTCCAAAAGCAAGCCAGCTCCAAAGGCCAATCCAATGGTGAACTTCTTTGGGAGTCAAACAGCAAGTGAGTAACATTATCAGTGATGTTCCAGAGGATCTTACTCCACATTTAGTTGGTTATATTTACTTTACATAGGGAATTATATCGGTTTTATTAAGTTCACCGACTGCTTCTGGATTATTCTGTTCAGTGCCATCAGTATAAATTCACATTAACTGCTCTGTAATAATAATAGTCCAGAGGCAACTCAAACCCCACACGCCTTAGTGGAGGGTGGGCTGCTGCCAGATTTGGAAGTGATAAGCAGTGCAGTGTGAGATGTTACAAGTGTCAGCCAACTTCATCTTTCTAAAGTTTCTCCTCTTTTATGGTTTTAGAAAAACCTGATAAAACTGTGAGGGAGGAAGCAGCAGTTTCTTCATCCTCCACAGCAGAGCAGCAACAAATGAGCTCACCACCCCAAGAAACACACGATGCTGCTGCAGTGAAATCAACAAAAGAGGCACAGAAAGATAACAGGAGGTGTGTGTGTGTTTTACTTTTTTTTTTTTAGATGTGAATGTTTTGAAGAGATAGTTAAATATTCCTTCTAAATATATAACATACAAACATTAAGACTTTGGTCCTGCGTTTGGCATTTCTTGTTCATAGATGTCTCAAAATACGTTTTATAAATTAAAGAAAAAGCAATGGAGGAATGTCCTACTACATTTAAAGTATTTTCAAAAAATCTCTATTTAATTTTTTTTTTTTAAGCAAAACCAAACGTATAGAAGATTCTGACAGCGAGGAGGAAAAAATGGAGAAGAAAAAGAGGCGACGCATTAAAAAACCTGAACCAGACAGCAGCGATGAAGATGGTGAGCCATCTCCTTCACTGTCTTTTACTTTCAACTCATTTCATATTCTGAAAAATTCATCTTTTAAGTAAAAGATCCCAACAATACAGAAATTGCATTGAGGGAACATAGTGTTGTCAGGCTTCATTTGTGATTGTAAAGTTCTGATATTCAAGACGTTGAAAAAAAAGAGAATATTAAAAGAGACATTCTTGAAGCCATTTAAGTTTCATTTTAATTTTATTTGTTTTTTTTTTTTTATTGGTCCAGTCATTCCAGATTCTCCACAGCAGGTGGAAATGAGAGAAGCATCACCAAGTCCCAAAAAGGAGGTTAAGACTGTTTCACATGTAAGTGTTTCATAATGTTGTGCTGTTTTAAAAACTGATTATTAAATCCTTTAATAACACCAACTACGGAGCCCCTAAAGTCCCAAAAGGTGGTGTTTTTTTTTATCTTGTGCGCACAAGTTAATCTTTTGTGGGAACAACTTATTATCTTGTGCGAACAAGTTATTTATCTTGTTAGAACAGGTTAACAGTATGCTAAAAGCGTGATAAGCCTATGCTTTGAAGACCACGGGAGTAAGTTGCGTTTATAGCTTTTAATAGTTTGTTGATTTTTCAGATATATTTGAAACATGGCGCCATTCATTGCTTTATTTGAATAGTCAATTTTTTGGTGGGTGAGATGGTTGAAGATTACAGAGCCCCTGAAGTCCCAAAAGTAGTTTTTTTTTTTTTATTGTGTGTACAAGATAATTATCTTGAGGGAACAAAATATTAACTTGTCCGCACAAGATGGAAAAAATACCTTTTGGGACTTTAGGGGCTCTGTAACCAACAGTCTTTGATGGAACTTTTTGTGTTTATGTTCACATGTGGGGTTTTTTTTTGTACTGCAGGATCCCTCAGAAACAAAGACTAGGAAGAGGAGAAGAGTCCTGAAATCTCGTACCTTTGTGGATGACGAAGGCTGCATTGGTATGAAAAACAGACTTAGGAGTGCGAACTGGTCAAAAATTGCTAAAAACTGTGGTGAAAATCACACAACGAAAACGAATAGCTGAACCAGATCAATGTATATTTCAATGTATTTACAGATGCTTTTTTCCTACATGTGTGAATGGGATTCAACAAAGTACACGAACACAGTTCAATAACACCAAACCTCAGCCATAGTCACACCAGTCAAGCCCTAAATCACAATCTGTACTACACATGGTACAATTTATCCTTAAGCCCTTGGAAGAAAGAACAACTTTATGAGTCTATCTATGCTACATGTTGTTTTTTTATTAGTAATTTTTTATTATTTTTAACACTGATTTCTGGGTTTTTCCACAGTGACAGAAAAAGGCTATGAGAGTGAATCATACTCTGAGGGAGAGGATGATTTTCAGGTCACCAAACAAATTCTAAAGAATCCCCTTCAAGTAAAACCACCAACAAGTAACAAAGAGGACGAGAAGAAAAGTCAGAAGAAAACATCTGCCAACGCAAATAAAGGAAGTAAACAAGCTTCCATTATGGGATTCTTCCAAAAGAAATAACACCATACACTGAGCACTCCTTTAAACTTCAGTTGATCATAACTGAGCTGAAATACATCATGCGTACATTTTAACAGATCACTCCTTTAATTACCTCAGCACATAGATGTATCCAGTTCAGGACGACAAACATTTTAATCTTTGACTGTCGTATAAGTTTAAAATGGGAATATGAAACCTTGTAAGTGAACATTGTTTGTTTGATCAAATAATACATCAGGAAGGCCCAGCTCCACCCATCGACTGTCCATGTTACATTTTGTGGATACACACCATCAGGCATCAATTGACCTTCCATTCATTCAAATCCAGAACCATCGTAGTGTTAGGCAGCAGTGCACCAGCGGATGGAAGTACGGATCCAAATGACCCAATATTTCTGTTTGGATGGGGTTTTTTTTTTGTTTTTTTTTTAATGAGACATTAAAGTTGTTGATTACATTCATGGGTTGTTTTTTTTTTTTTTTTTCCATTCAAGTCGACATTTGTATGTGTAATGGCAGAATTATCTCTGACTGATAGAATTTAATATGACAACAGAGTGATATCACACTGCTGGTCATATTAAGCAATCTCCGCAGGCATTATCAGCTCAACAGGCACTTCCTCCCTGCTTTTTTCTGTCTGCCGGGATGAAGTTTCAGAAGGACGGCAAAGGATGGCCAAACGCTGGACGGCAGTAAAAATAAAAGGAATGTGAGTGCCACAAAGAACATCTACTGAGAATCTAAAAAAACACACTACTGAGGACCGCTAAACTCATTCCAAACGGTCAGTGGTCCAGATGAATCATGGGTAACGTAGGAATTGGACTTAGCTGACAAAGCTGACTTAGAAAAAAAAAAACAAAAAACAGATTCTGCAGAATCCAACTGTATTTTGTATATTTTTCTCCCATGATGCATGACCCAAACACTTTCTTTCAGCCCTTACCTGTTTGAAGGTTCCTGGAGTCAGGCAAATCTGTCCAATTGCCAACAGTGGCACCATGAGAATAGAGGAGAGAGTCATGGTCCTTCCCAGTTGGCAGGCCCAGTCGGGGTAGATGTACCAGTCATTCAACCTGAGGTGTTGGTACTCGACCAGGTATAAGATGAAGGAAATCTGTGAGGATGAGATTTACGCACAAAGGCCAGAGACATATAAATAGAAAACAAAGGCAAGAAGAATAGAGGAAATCATTAGCCAATGGGAGGGGGGGGGGGGGGAGTAAACTGTTCAATATGTTTAATAATAATAATCTTGATTTACCAGTGATAGCAGAGGGATGATGTATTTCCAGCACAGTTTAAAAAAAATGCACGGTCTCTTTCCTGTCATGTCCTTGATGATATTTAATAAGCTGTCGGCATCTGATAAAAGTTCAGATTGTACATGCAGTTTAAAAAATACAGATGTTTATCACTGTGAATGCCAAGGTGTGTTTATTTTTTTTTTAATATTCTAAATGCAGCAAAAAGGCTCGATCAAATTAATTGGTACTGGATTTCTACTTACCAAAGACCCAACCAATAGCCACACACTGACATATAATCATAAAGTCCTGGCAGGCTCTGGTAGAACCGTAATAATCGATAAGCTGAAATATGTAGATGCCTCCCTATAATAGACAAGGATGACTGACATTGTACACATCAATGACATTTGGCGTTAAAATTTTTTCCAGATAATGTTTGTTTTACCTCAGTGACCAGGGTCAGCTGGATGAAGAAGACACACAAGCAGATGATAAGGACAAAGATCTCATGCCTCACGGGTGCACGCAAAAGTTTTGGAAACAAGTCGGATACAGAGGTGATAAAACACTCTACCGTCACAAACTGGGGGCAAAATTAAGTGATATATAACAGTGATTTGAACCTTTAAGTGTGAATTCAGCTGCAATTAATTAATCAGTAGTAGTGTGATCTTACATGTGTGTCAACGCTCAACAGAATGAGCATCAGGAAAAAGCAGACAGTCCAGAATTGAGGCAAAGGCATCATAGCTGCAGCCTGAGGGTAAGCAATGAAGGCCAAACCTGGACCTGTGTATTCAAATCAAACTGTTAAACAGTCAAAGGTGATGTGTAATATACATTTTTCTGTTTGCTTTCAAAAATATTAGCTTTTTAAGAGTTCTACCTGACTCGGCAACACTGTCAATGGTAACGCCCTGTTTCTGAGCCATAAATCCAAGAACAGAGAAGACGACAAATCCAGCAACAAAACTGGTCCCACTGTTCAGCAAACAGAGCCAAACACAGTCTCTGGAAGTCAAGATAAAAAAAAATTGTGGCATATTTCTCTTCCTCTAAATCCTCAAAATTAGAAAATGTACATTATGTGAATTGCACTTACTTGTAACAGTTATTGTTGTAGTTATTATAGCTGCCCAGAACATTTAGAGTCCCTGCTGCCAGGCTGTAGGAGAAGATTATTTGAGATCCTGCATCAATCCACACCTGCAATATAAAAATACAAACTCTAAACTCTTCAGCAGACTGAAACATGCACTTTACTATCTCAGGAAACACTGAATGGATTATTGTAATCCTCCCATCAGGAGGGGAGATGTTATGGATTTTTTCTTCTAGTACCACCATTAAGTTCACATTTGTGTTTTTGTGTGAAATGCCTTGAAAAACATAGCATGGATTGAAAAATTTCTATTTTTCGATTATACCCAAGAAATACCAGAGAAGTTATTATATTGGTAACCTCAAGGTTTTTCAGCTGGATTAATTGTGGATACAGGTAAAAGGTGATTCCTTCCCAAGCTCCAGGTAGAGTCATTCCTCTGACGAACAGGATTAGTAGCATCACATAGGGAAAAGTGGCTGTAAAGTATGCAACCTAAACAGAAAGGGTGTTTTATGTATATTCATTTATATATATTCTTACAGTTTAGATTTTATGAAAAAAAAAAAAAGGAGACTGACCTTTCCAGAGGATTTGACACCTTTCCAGATACTGAAATAGCAGATCACCCAGCTGGCCAGAAGACACAAGGCCAAATCCCATCTCACACTGCCGATCTCCTCAATGCCTCCAGACATGGACAGGACACGACGTCTGAGAAGAATTTGATGAATCCAAAATATTTCAGCAAGTTTCACCTTTTTCATAACAGATTATTGCCTTCATTCACCAGCCTTGTCGCTTTTTTTCACTTCATAGTGATACAATCGAACAAATGCTATTAATTATTAGATAGACTCACTCCCAGAATTCAGTAGCAGCAGATGTAGTTTGATTTGCTATCAGATTAGATGAACTGTTAGGTTGTAGGCCAAGACAGTGAGCTAGGTAGGTTTGGGAACAAAGATCAAAAATGGCATAATGGTAAATGTGAGAGGTATCAATAATATGCAATATAAATACTTGGTAGACAGTCATATATACTTCATCATGGCATTATGAGAGACAAATGGATCTTGTAAGAGGACAATTTTTCTGAGAGGTCGAACAATCATATGATGAATTCTTATTTTAAAAATTTCACATAAAAATGGTGTTATCAGTATTTTGCCAGGAGAAACTTGGCTGGACAATCCAGGTAGAAAGTTTGTTTGCACAGCTGACCTCCTGTAAAATCCATAGTCCAAGTTTACCTGTATTCCAGGTGTTGCTACAGCTGACCCATGGAAGCTCAGACCTGAATGAGAACACCAGGTAGAAGAAAGCCCAGGCTTGAACTATTACGTAGCAGAAGTCATAAAGTTTCACCATGAAATATCCATATCCAATTCCTGAAATAAGAATTAACACATTGATTAAAATGCTCTATCTTTGTGAGAATGCACAGCTTGAGTTTTAGCTTTATTTTTTTTAATTGCAGAATGTATGATTTAGACTTTCCTCCTGTTGACTTTACATTTTGTCTCAACTCACATCAGCTTACCTTGAGCCAGGGGACACAGTTTCTTCCAGCACGTGATAAATCCTTCCTGGGTGTACTGACCACTCGAAGTCTCCAAGAGGAACAGAGGAATCCCACACACCACAGCGAGCACGGTATATGGTACTAGAAAAGCACCTGTATTAAACACAGAAATGTGTTGTCATTGGAATCAAAAGTCTTAATCCACTCATCGCTCAACAACAACAAAAAAGATTCCCAATTGTAGTGTATAAAATTCCTCACCTCCTCCGTTCTTGTAGCAGAGGTAAGGAAATCTCCACACATTTCCCAAACCGACCACATTTCCTGCAACAACCATAATATACTCAGTTTTATTTGCCCATTGACCTCTGTCTCCATCCCTCGTCTGATTTTCTGCATTTCTTCTTTCCCTATTCATCTCAGAAAGGTGATCCTGAATAATTGTGTGTTTCTGGTCTCCCTAAAGAGCAGAAACAAAATTTTTCTACATTTATCATGGGGCTTTACTTAATTTGACTCCACCCTTTTCCCAAGAGGGTGCAAGTGTACATTCATTAACCTAAAACCCGTAATTCGAGGATTAGAATATTGCTTTGTGGTTTCCATTGGCCAAACCCAGAGGAGCAATTTTTAACTGCTCCTAAAACTCACCTGAAGGCAACTACGTTTCGATTGTGTGTTAGTGGGATGTCATGGCCGTTCCGATTAGTCAGCATCACATTACATTTGAATTAGGAAATGATTAACAGTGTAGCTTTTAACCTCTTTTCTCCTTCTGCCTTGGATTCTTTACATATATACTGTAGGGTGGATCAACCATCAGCCACCTACTCTACACTGATGACATTAAGCTGCATGGCAGGAGTGAGCGAGATATCAACTTACTGATCCACATCACCAGGGACTACAGCAGTGAGATCGGAATGCCATTGGGACTCGATGAGTTTGATCGGGAGTTATCGAAGAGAGGGAAGGTGATCAGAGGTGAAGGGATCTAACTACCAGAAGCCAACATAGCAGATGTAGAAAACAGCAGCAGGAAGTCAGTCACATCGAAATATCTAAAGAGAATACGACAAGTCCTGAAGAGTCAGCTGAATGGGAAGTAAGTCTGAGCTACCAACAGCTACGCCATGCTGGTCATCAGATACCCTGCTGCCATAACCAACTGGCAGGTGGAGGACATCGAAGCCGCTGATATCAAGACAAGGAAGCTCCCATAAATCCTGTGGGGTTTCACCCCAAGTCCAGGATTAGGGGTTAGTCCTGGACCCTAACCAAAGTGGAATGATGAGGCCGAGAGCTAGTGAGCATCAGAACCACGATCCAGGATAAAACAAAGATACCATGGGTACATTTGGGAGATCTCCTCAAATGATGACCTGGGTAGTGAATACCTCTGACAACAGAAACCTGATGAGGGGGAGAAGGAAGAGCAGGAGGAACTATCATAGAAGGACTGAGACAATCCAGTATATTAACAGTGGGGTGTAAAATACTTGCAAGCAGGAGATACATGGTACACCGTAACCAAGAGGCTGCATACAGCAGAAGAAGACTGATTTTGGCCACACTCTGGACTGTGACCATCAAACTGGGTCGGTGACTCCAGCAGATTCCAGGAATAACATCTGAGATGTCTGCTCATAAGAGTGCTGTTCTAGGAACAGGTAAGATACTGCACAGAACCCTCAGGCTCCCAGGCCTCTGGAAAATACACAAAGGAGGAAGGAGGAAAGTACACAAATGCAAATGAGCTAAAAACCAATAAGTACACAGACATGATGACGATGTTGCTTTCCACAGGGAATTAGGGATGATTTGAATGAGATAACACCTCCAGGAGGTTCTCATTAAATATCCCAGTGGCACACACAGCCTACCTGACCATGGTTTACCCTCAGGAGAGCCACAACTTTATTTCCCCTTATTACTAACTTTAAAGTGCTTGATGGTTTGGTTCCATTTGGGAAAATAGAAAAAATTGGGGAAATAAAACTTTCATTTGGTCGTACGAGTGTGTAAATTTACATTTCTACTTCACTTCATATAAGAGCAAATATTTATTTGACAGCTGGAGTCGCTGCTTATTTTAAACTGCAGCTTTAATCAAATCCTCCTCAGTAGCAATGAATGCAGAGTAAAAAATTAGTTATTACAGTTATTTACGCTTAAGATGTATATTGCTATTCTGAGATTTGTCTTCCTACACAATATGGAACTAATTTTCAGCACTTTAAGTCCATTGTGATACACATTTAACCCAATAAAAATTTTAACAGACTTTTACTTTCAACACAGTAATCCCCCATTTTTGCAAATTTGACATTGTTGAAAAATATGAGTACTTCAC
This sequence comes from Remorina albescens, assembly GCA_034769265.1. NCBI lineage: Eukaryota > Metazoa > Chordata > Actinopteri > Carangiformes > Echeneidae > Remorina > Remorina albescens. The sequence continues at coordinate 2,973,063 of CM068478.1, read as the reverse complement.
TGACCAACCGCATGATTTCTGTTGTATTCTCCCCCTCCAATCAACCGTACGGGCTTCTGTTGCAAAGCAGAAATACTTCACAGACTCTCTTTCCCACATCGAATTACACTTTTGTCCTTCATCCCATTGTACCAATAAAATGTGCATTTTTCAGCAATTTGTTAATTTGTCTATTTTATGGGCTGGTCAAACATTACTGATAATGAAGACTAATACATTTATAACATCCAAACCATGCCTACAGCCCAGTGCATTAACAATGACAGTAAATCAACCTGCTACACAATTATAATCACTAAGACACCGCTGTTAAATAAGAGGGTTAATACGATTCAGAGCACTTTAGCAAATTATGTTAAAGGAGGCAAATATGAAACCAGACTATCCTATCAGCTCCAACAGCAGCACCGTGCCCTTTCTGCTCCTTGGTGAACACACAAGTCCAGTTTGTTTTTATTTTGTGCCTTGGGGCTCTATCACTATTTTTATTTCTTGCGTTTCTTATTTAGTGCCTCGGGGAGGCACTGATAAAAATCCGTTTTAATGGCATCTTTAACATTTCTCAACACATAAACACAAAAGTGTCCCGGATAGCTCAACAATACGATCGGTTAACGTTATGGCCCATCAGTTTTAATTATTTCTTCTCCAATTCTGAGAAATCAAAGGTGGTTTTGGACGTTAGCAGAAGGCTACATTAGCCTACAGTACCCATGATCTTCTGCGACGGTTGCCATAGTGAATACGCTAGCTGAAGCCGTAACATACGCTATTCAATAGGCGTTATCGTCTCCAGTGTTGCCAATTTAGCGACTTTTTTTTTTTTTTTTTCCAAAATAGCGACTAGCGACAAATCTAGCTATTTTTTCTGGTGTTAGTGTAGACTGACGTGAAAGCACACATCGCTCAGAGAGGAGATCCTCACCCCTCCATTAGCGTCCAGACTGCCAATGAATCAAAGCTGATCCCGCCCTGGATGTAAGTGCTAAGAACATTTGGTTACCCCTTTATTCTAACATTAAACAATACTGGGGTAAATTGATTTAGCCTGTTTAATGTGGCTCTCGACAAAGCATGAAAGTCATTAAGTCATTTAGAAAAGTGTTGGCCTATTTCAAAGGCGAAAAAGAAGAAAGTTCATTTATAGCTCCAAACACATTTAAGGTGTTTTTTTTACTCACTTTTTGTCTCTCCCACGACGTTAGACTCTCTCCTACAGAGTCCATTACAATTACACGCCTATACCCACTAGCAGTGTTGCCAACTCCTCAGTAAGGAAAGTAGCTATTGGCTGTCCTAAAAGTCGCTAAAAGTCCCCAAATGACGTCATCGCCTCATTTGCATACGTGGCCGTGTGCACGTGATCGTAATAACTTCGTTGGAGAGACAAAAAGTGAGTAAAAAAAAAAACCAAAAACCCTAAATATGTTTTAGAACTACAAATTTGCTACAAACTACTAAATTGTATTTTTATTAACATAGTATTGTTTTATATGATTGACATTTTCTGGAATTGTGTCTAAAAAAGGTTGAGTTGTGTTTCAATGCGCAGTTAATTAGTTAAGAGGTTTGGCTCGTCGGAGCCTCATGCAGTGATTTATTGGAGGTGTCGTGGGACCAACTAGACGAAACACCGGTGAAAGGAGGTTCCCACCTGATGACCCCAAAGACATGTTAGTTATCACTGCTCACTGGCTTAGTTAGATATAGTTATCTTTAGGGCACGTAGGGCAGGTCGCAAGGTCGCTGTTAAAGCTGGGGAGTTAGTCACCGAGTCTGGTCCTTTTTTGTAGCACAAATTTGTATTTACTCTGAATTCAGGGGAAAACTTAACTTGGAGGCCACTGGTGAAATTTTGAACAGTCTTAAAAAGAAGATGCATTAAAAATAAAAATGTGCATGAAGTCACATTTTAAGAACAGCAAGAACTTTATTCAGTTTGTGGCTGAGCGAACATATCCTATTTGATTTACTCCATGCATCATTTCACCTCTTCTCCCCCTCCTTACCCATTCCTCATGCAAAAATAAAAGTTTACTTGATATAGATAGGTAGATCCATCGATTGATTGAATGATATATTTAATTTATAGATCCCAAGCTGGAAATTCTTAAACTACAAATGGTATAGTTCAAAGACATGGATAAAAGTTATGTAATTATGATGAGTAAAAATACAGAAGCTATGGCTGTAATACTTAACAAGATAGTTAATATTAAGCTGTCTCTTCAGCCTGCCTCAGTTCCACAGTCATCATCTCCTCTCCCATTTCTCTTCTCTTCCAGGCTGGATCTTCAAGGGGATGACAGAGGACATTCAAACGCTGGAGCAAAGAAAAGAACAAGATGAGTAAGTGGAAACGCAACTTAAATTATTATGACAATCACATTTCAGTATCTTAACCCTGACCTGTCTGAAGGTTCCTGGTGTCAGCCACATCTGTACAGCTGCCCACAATGGCACCATGAGAACAGAGGAGAGAGACATGGTCCATCCGACTGCGTACACCCAGTCTGGATAAATGTAGTCATTGATCTTGAGGTGTGAGTAGCCTATCAGGTACAGGACAAATGAAACCTGAAGGAGGAAAAAAAAAATGCAGTTTAAGTCTGAAAATGTGTAGCCTTAGCTTTTTACCACAAATGTCATATTTTAATGTTGTTTGTGTTTAAATACTTCATAGTAAAATGTATAGCAGCATTTCTTCCTAAGCACCATCTACAGATCACATTTGTAATTTGTCTATTACTGTGGTTTGTGAGCACATATCTGCAAAAAATAATGACATCCCTATCTCCATGGGGGCAGACACCAAATCCAGAATTTGCTCACCACTGACACCAGAGGAATGATGTATTTCCAGCACAACTTGAAGAGAGCAAATGGTCTCTGTCCCGTCATCTCCTCAATGTTGTTTATAACACGGTCAGCACCTTAGAAAATTCAAAGACTGTATATAAGACCAATTCCAAATACAGATCAATTTAATTGGGGTTTTTTTAGACAACTGCTTATATATGCTGCTGAAATAATACTGTGGTTACAAAGGAAGGATAAAGTCTGATCATGTATACGTTCAGGAAATGCAACCAGTCTCACTAAAAATATCAATTCAGATCACAGAAAAACATTCAAAAACAACAATTTTAACGTAACAAGAACATTTTACACATAAACAAATAGGTTGCTCCGAAAACAGTCAGAGCAAATCATGAAAATAACATTGTATATAAGTGATCATTTAACTTACCAAAAGTCCAGCCCAGAGCCAAACACTCACATAAAGCCATACAGTAATGGCTAGTTCTGGTACAGCCGTAATAATCACTGACCTGGAATATGTATATTCCTGCCTAGAGCAGGGAGAGACAACATTTGAATATGACAAAATATTTTAGAAACATTCAGTAACTTAAGTTTGAAGATACTTCTGTGGTGACATTTGTTCACCTCAGTAACGAAGGTCAGATGTATGAGGAAGAAGAGCAAACAGATGAAGAGAGCAAAGATTTCAGACCTTCCTGCTGCACGCAAGACCTTTGAAAACAAGTCGCTCACTGAGGCGATGAAAACCTCAACTGTCGCAAACTGAAGACGAAATAAAGCACAGCAGTTATTATAATTTGGTGTCAGTAAAGCACCAGTCCTTATTTATCAGCAAAGCATCTTACATGAGAGTCAACACTGAGGAAAATTAGCATCAGGAAGAAGCAGACGCTCCAGAACTGCGGGAAAGGCATCATAGCTGTGGCCTGAGGATAGGCAACGAAGACCAAACCTGGACCTATGAATCGGACATTGACAACAAAGTCATTTGTAGAGTATTCATTTCCTCCATCTATATTCAGACGTCAAAGCAAACATTTGTATTTACCTGACTCGGCTATGCTGTCAACAGTAACGCCTTGTTTATGAGCCATGAACCCAAGAACAGAGAAGACGACAAATCCAGCCAGAAAACTGGTGGCACAGTTCAGCAGACAGAGCCAGAAGCAGTCTCTAGAGGACGCACAAAAACAACTCTTGTGTTTGTCAGATGTTTGATTACTTTGAAGTTTTTGTACGTTTTAAACTTCATTTAGTCTCATCTTTGTTGCATTGTTAAACATCCAATAGAAACAGCAGAAACATTCATCGTAAAAAACATTTGAAAATGAACTTTGAAGTCTAAACTTACCTGTAACAGTTATTGTTGTGCCGATTGTAGCTACTCAGAGCAATAATACTTCCTGAAGAAATACTGTAGGAGAAACATATTTGGGATCCAGCCTCCATCCAGACCTGTCATGGGACAAGAGTGTGATATACAGTATGGGAGTTTAGAGGAGTCTACTTATGGAGTCTGCTCCCCGCCCAAACCTGGCTCTAAAACTAAAAAGTGATAGATTTAGATTTATTTCAAACAAATAACACAACTCACACTGAAGAGATGAGAGAGACGCTGGAGAGGTGACCTTTAATATGATGGAAGCACTGGGCACAGAATCATGTTAACAGGACTATTTAGAAGAGCTTTTTCTAAAGATGGAGCCTGATCAAGATGCTCTTGAGTTTTACACGGTACGGTGATCGAAGGTTGTAGTAGATTCCCAACTATGCCGTCAGGGGGGCCTTTTTCACATTTATGCACAAAATTACTTAACTGGTAATGGCATCAGAGCAAAATACCTCAATGTCAGCCAGACGGCTCAAGTCTGGATAGAGGTAAAATTGGATTCCCTCCCATGCTCCAGGTAAAGTTAGTCCCCTGATGAGCAAGACCAGGAGCATTGTGTAGGGGAACGTTGCAGTGACATATGCCACCTTAATTGCAAAGAAAAAAACAAACATCAAATCTTGGAATTTAAACTAGTATTCATGCAAAAGAATGCATATATTCCAAAAATGCAATGTCTTATAAAAATATATGTAGTAACCTTTCCAGAGGATTTGACACCTTTCCAGATACTGAAGTAACAGATCACCCAGCTGGCCAGAAGACACAAGGCCAAATCCCATCTCACACTGCTGATCTCCTCAATGCCTCCAGACATGGACAGGACACGACGTCTGGAGGAGAAAAATAAGAGGTACAATAAAATAGCTAATTAGTGGTAATCAGGTACAAGGTATTGGTGTACCCAGTACAGGGTATATTCTTTATATTTCATTGTAATTATGAGTTACTGAGTTACTACGTACCAATATTTAGTCAGGGAAAAGTGCTTTAAAATAAATCTGGACTCACTCCCAGAACTCGGTGGCAGCAGATGTAGTTTTAGTTAATGTAGTCTGATTTGCAGTCCCATTCTGTGACGAATCTGAACTCTGAAGATCTCTACAGTCATCTGATTAAAGACAACAAATGTGACTTTGACAAATTACTCCAATTAAGACTAACAAAAGATATTTTTAATTACATAGTGAACATCCTCAGAACAATTTGAGGAAGAACAGTCCAATGAAAGACTACTTGCTATATTACTTATTATAACATGTTCTGTGTAAAAAATGGTCTCACTTGGTAACAAACTGTTGACATGTATGAAGCATTTACTTTCACTTGATGAAATTGGTGGTTATTTTTTTATTTTAAAGCAGCAGTCACTGCTTTTTCAGTAAATATTATTTGTTCCGTCCTGGTTTTTATTTCCAGTTCATCTCACGCTGCCAAACTCAAAGATCGATGCAGAGCAAGAGAACATTATGTAACATACAGACATTTCTACTTCACAACTAAACATGATTGTATCTGATTGTACCTTTTGTAAATGCCATAGTGTTATGTTTACCTGTATTCCAGGTGTTTTCACAGGTGGCCCAGGGAAGTTGGGACTTGAATGAAAACACCAAGAAGAAGAGAGCCCAGACTTGAATCATGATGTAGGCAAAGTCATAAAGTTTCATCACAGCTTGTCCAATTCCTATTCCTAAAATACAGAAAGTACTTCGTTTTCTGATGTGCAAGTATTATTTCACTTTTTAAGTTAATGTTTTAAGAACATGCACAACATGTCCAAATATTTTTCTCTTCCGTTGACTGTAACTCACCTTGTGCCAATGGACAAAAGTTACTCCAGCAGGTGATGAATCCTTGCTGGGTGTACTGACCACTTGAAGACTCCAGCAGGAACAGAGGGATCCCGTACAATATAACTAACAGTCCATATGGCACCAGAAAGGCACCTGTAGGAAATACAGAAACATGAATAGTCATAGAAATTACAAAATTGTTTTCACTACTCTGTAATTGCCAATCCTTGGTCCATTTCTTTCCAGTTCCTTACATGAAAAAAAAAACCAAAAAAATCTCAGCTCAACAAAATACATTTGTATGATTCACCTCCTCCGTTCTTGTAGCAGAGGTAAGGAAATCTCCACACATTTCCCAAACCGACCACATTTCCTGCAACAACCATAATATACTCAGTTTTATTTGCCCATTGGCCTCTGTCTCCATCCCTCGTCTGATTTTCTGCATTTCTTCTTTCCCTATTCATCTCAGGATGGTGATCCTGAATAATTGTGTGTTTCTGGTCTCCCTAAAGAGCAGAAACAAAGTTTTTCTACATTTATCATGGGGCTTTACTTAATTTGACTCCACCCTTTTCCCAAGAGGGTGCAAGTGTACATTCATTAACCTAAAACCCGTAATTCGAGGATTAGAATATTGCTTTGTGGTTTCCATTGGCCAAACCCAGAGGAGCAATTTTTAACTGCTCCTAAAACTCACCTGAAGGCAACTACGTTTCGATTGTGTGTTAGTGGGATGTCATGGCCGTTCCGATTAGTCAGCATCACATTACATTTGAATTAGGAAATGATTAACAGTGTAGCTTTTAACCTCTTTTCTCCTTCTGCCTTGGATTCTTTACATATATACTGTAGGGTGGATCAACCATCAGCCACCTACTCTACACTGATGACATTAAGCTGCATGGCAGGAGTGAGCGAGATATCAACTTACTGATCCACATCACCAGGGACTACAGCAGTGAGATCGGAATGCCATTGGGACTCGATGAGTTTGATCGGGAGTTATCGAAGAGAGGGAAGGTGATCAGAGGTGAAGGGATCTAACTACCAGAAGCCAACATAGCAGATGTAGAAAACAGCAGCAGGAAGTCAGTCACATCGAAATATCTAAAGAGAATACGACAAGTCCTGAAGAGTCAGCTGAATGGGAAGTAAGTCTGAGCTACCAACAGCTACGCCATGCTGGTCATCAGATACCCTGCTGCCATAACCAACTGGCCGGTGGAGGACATCGAAGCCGCTGATATCAAGACAAGGAAGCTCCCATAAATCCTGTGGGGTTTCACCCCAAGTCCAGGATTAGGGGTTAGTCCTGGACCCTAACCAAAGTGGAATGATGAGGCCGAGAGCTAGTGAGCATCAGAACCACGATCCAGGATAAAACAAAGATACCATGGGTACATTTGGGAGATCTCCTCAAATGATGACCTGGGTAGTGAATACCTCTGACAACAGAAACCTGATGAGGGGGAGAAGGAAGAGCAGGAGGAACTATCATAGAAGGACTGAGACAATCCAGTATATTAACAGTGGGGTGTAAAATACTTGCAAGCAGGAGATACATGGTACACCGTAACCAAGAGGCTGCATACAGCAGAAGAAGACTGATTTTGGCCACACTCTGGACTGTGACCATCAAACTGGGTCGGTGACTCCAACAGATTCCAGGAATAACATCTGAGATGTCTGCTCATAAGAGTGCCGTTCTAGGAACAGGTAAGATACTGCACAGAACCCTCAGGCTCCCAGGCCTCTGGAAAATACACAAAGGAGGAAGGAGGAAAGTACACAAATGCAAATGAGCTAAAAACCAATAAGTACACAGACATGATGACGATGTTGCTTTCCACAGGGAATGAGGGATGATTTGAATGAGATAACACCTCCAGGAGGTTCTCATTAAATATCCCAGCGGCACACACAGCCTACCTGACCATGGTTTACCCTCAGGAGAGCCACAACTTTATTTCCCCTTATTACTAACTTTAAAGTGCTTGATGGTTTGGTTCCATTTGGGAAAATAGAAAAAATTGGGGAAATAAAACTTTCATTTGGTCGTACGAGTGTGTAAATTTACATTTCTACTTCACTTCATATAAGAGCAAATATTTATTTGACAGCTGGAGTCGCTGCTTATTTTAAACTGCAGCTTTAATCAAATCCTCCTCAGTAGCAATGAATGCAGAGTAAAAAATTAGTTATTACAGTTATTTACGCTTAAGATGTATATTGCTATTCTGAGATTTGTCTTCCTACACAATATGGAACTAATTTTCAGCACTTTAAGTCCATTGTGATACACATTTAACCCAGTAAAAATTTTAACAGACTTTTACTTTCAACACAGTAATCCCCCATTTTTGCAAATTTGACTTTGTTGAAAAATATGAGTACTTCACTGACCAACCGCATGATTTCTGTTGTATTCTCCCCCTCCAATCAACCGTACGGGCTTCTGTTGCAAAGCAGAAATACTTCACAGACTCTCTTTCCCACATCGAATTACACTTTTGTCCTTCATCCCATTGTACCAATAAAATGTGCAATTTTCAGCAGTTTGTTAATTTGTCTATTTTATGGGCTGGTCAAACATTACTGATAATGAAGACTAATACATTTATAACATCCAAACCATGCCTACAGCCCAGTGCATTAACAATGACAGTAAATCAACCTGCTACACAATTATAATCACTAAGACACCGCTGTTAAATAAGAGGGTTAATACGATTCAGAGCACTTTAGCAAATTATGTTAAAGGAGGCAAATATGAAACCAGACTATCCTATCAGCTCCAACAGCAGCACCACGCCCTTTCTGCTCCTTGGTGAACACACAAGTCCAGTTTGTTTTTATTTTGTGCCTTGGGGCTCTATCACTATTTTTATTTCTTGCGTTTCTTATTTAGTGCCTCGGGGAGGCACTGATAAAAGTCCGTTTTAATGGCATCTTTAACATTTCTCAACACATAAACACAAAAGTGTCCCGGATAGCTCAACAATACGATCGGTTAACGTTATGGCCCATCAGTTTTAATTATTTCTTCTCCAATTCTGAGAAATCAAAGGTGGGTTTGGACGTTAGCAGAAGGCTACATTAGCCTACAGTACCCATGATCTTCAGCGACGGTTGCCATAGTGAATACGCTAGCTGAAGCCGTAACATACGCTATTCAATAGGCGTTATCGTCTCCAGTGTTGCCAATTTAGCGACTTTTTTTTTTTTTTTCCAAAATAGCGACTAGCGACAAATCTAGCTATTTTTTCTGGTGTTAGTGTAGACTGACGTGAAAGCACACATCGCTCAGAGAGGAGATCCTCACCCCTCCATTAGCGTCCAGACTGCCAATGAATCAAAGCTGATCCCGCCCTGGATGTAAGTGCTAAGAACATTTGGTTACCCCTTTATTCTAACATTAAACAATACTGGGGTAAATTGATTTAGCCTGTTTAATGTGGCTCTCGACAAAGCATGAAAGTCATTAAGTCATTTAGAAAAGTGTTGGCCTATTTCAAAGGCGAAAAAGAAGAAAGTTCATTTATAGCTCCAAACACATTTAAGGTGTTTTTTTTACTCACTTTTTGTCTCTCCCACGACGTTAGACTCTCTCCTACAGAGTCCATTACAATTACACGCCTATACCCACTAGCAGTGTTGCCAACTCCTCAGTAAGGAAAGTAGCTATTGGCTGTCCTAAAAGTCGCAAGAAGTCCCCAAATGACGTCATCGCCTAATTTGCATACGTGGCCGTGTGCACGTGATCGTAATAACTTCGTTGGAGAGACAAAAAGTGAGTAAAAAAAAAAAAAAAAACACCCTAAATATGTTTTAGAACTACAAATTTGCTACAAACTACTAAATTGTATTTTTATTAACATAGTATTGTTTTATATGATTGACATTTTCTGGAATTGTGTCTAAAAAAGGTTGAGTTGTGTTTCAATGCGCAGTTAATTAGTTAAGAGGTTTGGCTCGTCGGAGCCTCATGCAGTGATTTATTGGAGGTGTCGTGGGACCAACTAGACGAAACACCGGTGAAAGGAGGTTCCCACCTGATGACCCCAAAGACATGTTAGTTATCACTGCTCACTGGCTTAGTTAGATATAGTTATCTTTAGGGCACGTAGGGCAGGTCGCAAGGTCGCTGTTAAAGCTGGGGAGTTAGTCACCGAGTCTGGTCCTTTTTTGTAGCACAAATTTGTATTTACTCTGAATTCAGGGGAAAACTTAACTTGGAGGCCACTGGTGAAATTTTGAACAGTCTTAAAAAGAAGGTGCATTAAAAATAAAAATGTGCATGAAGTCACATTTTAAGAACAGCAAGAACTTTATTCAGTTTGTGGCTGAGCGAACATATCCTATTTGATTTACTCCATGCATCATTTCACCTCTTCTCCCCCTCCTTACCCATTCCTCATGCAAAAATAAAAGTTTACTTGATATAGATAGGTAGATCCATCGATTGATTGAATGATATATTTAATTTATAGATCCCAAGCTGGAAATTCTTAAACTACAAATGGTATAGTTCAAAGACATGGATAAAAGTTATGTAATTATGATGAGTAAAAATACAGAAGCTATGGCTGTAATACTTAACAAGATAGTTAATATTAAGCTGTCTCTTCAGCCTGCCTCAGTTCCACAGTCATCATCTCCTCTCCCATTTCTCTTCTCTTCCAGGCTGGATCTTCAAGGGGATGACAGAGGACATTCAAACGCTGGAGCAAAGAAAAGAACAAGATGAGTAAGTGGAAACGCAACTTAAATTATTATGACAATCACATTTCAGTATCTTAACCCTGACCTGTCTGAAGGTTCCTGGTGTCAGCCACATCTGTACAGCTGCCCACAATGGCACCATGAGAACAGAGGAGAGAGACATGGTCCATCCGACTGCGTACACCCAGTCTGGATAAATGTAGTCATTGATCTTGAGGTGTGAGTAGCCTATCAGGTACAGGACAAATGAAACCTGAAGGAGGAAAAAAAAAAAATGCAGTTTAAGTCTGAAAATGTGTAGCCTTAGCTTTTTACCACAAATGTCATATTTTAATGTCATTTGTGTTTAAATACTTCATAGTAAAATGTATAGCTGCATTTCTTCCTAAGCACCATCTACAGATCACATTTGTAATTTGTCTATTACTGTGGTTTGTGAGCAAATATCTGCAAAAATAATGACATCCCTATCTCCATGGGGGCAGACACCAAATCCAGAATTTGCTCACCACTGACACCAGAGGAATGATGTATTTCCAGCACAACTTGAAGAGAGCAAATGGTCTCTGTCCCGTCATCTCCTCAATGTTGTTTATAACACGGTCAGCACCTTAGAAAATTCAAAGACTGTATATAAGACCAATTCCAAATACAGATCAATTTAATTGGGTTTTTTTTAGACAACTGCTTATATATGCTGCTGAAATAATACTGTGGTTACAAAGGAAGGATAAAGTCTGATGCAACCAGTCTCACTAAAAATATCAATTCAGATCACAGAAAAACATTCAAAAACAACAATTTTAACGTAACAAGAACATTTTACACATAAACAAATAGGTTGCTCCGGAAACAGTCAGAGCAAATCATGAAAATAACATTGTATATAAGTGATCATTTAACTTACCAAAAGTCCAGCCCAGAGCCAAACACTCACATAAAGCCATACAGTAATGGCTAGTTCTGGTACAGCCGTAATAATCACTGACCTGGAATATGTATATTCCTGCCTAGAGCAGGGAGAGACAACATTTGAATATGACAAAATATTTTAGAAACATTCAGTAACTTAAGTTTGAAGATACTTCTGTGGTGACATTTGTTCACCTCAGTAACGAAGGTCAGATGTATGAGGAAGAAGAGCAAACAGATGAAGAGAGCAAAGATTTCAGACCTTCCTGCTGCACGCAAGACCTTTGAAAACAAGTCGCTCACTGAGGCGATGAAAACCTCAACTGTCGCAAACTGAAGACGAAATAAAGCACAGCAGTTATTATAATTTGGTGTCAGTAAAGCACCAGTCCTTATTTATCAGCAAAGCATCTTACATGAGAGTCAACACTGAGGAAAATTAGCATCAGGAAGAAGCAGACGCTCCAGAACTGCGGGAAAGGCATCATAGCTGTGGCCTGAGGATAGGCAACGAAGACCAAACCTGGACCTATGAATCGGACATTGACAACAAAGTCATTTGTAGAGTATTCATTTCCTCTATCTATATTCAGACGTCATTACTAACTTTAAAGTGCTTGATGGTTTGGTTCCATTTGGGAAAATAGAAAAAATTGGTATGCTTAATATGAATTTGAAAACTTTCATTTGGTTGAACATGAGTGTGTAAATTTACATTTCTACTTCACTTCATATAAGAGCAAATATTTATTTGACAGCTGGAGTCGCTGCTTATTTTAAACTGCAGCTTTAATCAAATCCTCCTCAGTAGCAATGAATGCAGAGTAAAAAATTAGTTATTACAGTTATTTACGCTTAAGATGTATATTGCTATTCTGAGATTTTTCTTCCTACACAATATGGAACTAATTTTCAGCACTTTAAGTCCATTGTGATACACATTTAACCCAGTAAAAATTTTAACAGACTTTTACTTTCAACACAGTAATCCCCCATTTTTGCAAATTTGACATTGTTGAAAAATATGAGTACTTCACTGACCAACCGCATGATTTCTGTTGTATTCTCCCCCTCCAATCAACCGTACGGGCTTCTGTTGCAAAGCAGAAATACTTCACAGACTCTCTTTCCCACATCGAATTACACTTTTGTCCTTCATCCCATTGTACCAATAAAATGTGCATTTTTCAGCAATTTGTTAATTTGTCTATTTTATGGGCTGGTCAAACATTACTGATAATGAAGACTAATACATTTATAACATCCAAACCATGCCTACAGCCCAGTGCATTAACAATGACAGTAAATCAACCTGCTACACAATTATAATCACTAAGACACCGCTGTTAAATAAGAGGGTTAATACGATTCAGAGCACTTTAGCAAATTATGTTAAAGGAGGCAAATATGAAACCAGACTATCCTATCAGCTCCAACAGCAGGACCACGCCCTTTCTGCTCCTTGGTGAACACACAAGTCCAGTTTGTTTTTATTTTGTATGAAAATGCTCTTTTCCAACAATGGATACAGCTCATCATCTGTATTGTTTATCTGTCAGAGTTGCGTTTCTTGATGTTCAATGAATTAACTCAGCAGCAGCTGCAGAGATGATCGATGTCAGCTCTACAGCTGTTATCTTTACCAGCTAAGAGCCTCATCAGGGCACCATCATAACTAATGCAGCCATTTGAATCATCACAAATCAGAAGGCCCAGACGAAGACTTCCAAAATGGAGACAGGAATGAGGCAGCACAGTGACTTTACTGAAGGTAGAAGCAGAGCAAAGTGCAATGTGTTCCAGAGAGTAAAGAGCAGAAATCCAAACGACTAGCTAGAGGAACAAAGACTAACGGCAGTAGGCATAAAAGCTTGCAAGAGCCGAGTGGAGGAAGCAGAAGCAGCAGGATGGCCCTTCTGTGTTACTCACGTCTGGGGCTTCCGTTGCCTGTTGCTAAGCAACAGCAACACACTTGTTCGGCTCTGACAAACCCCGCGAAATTATTCGCTAGCGAGCGCTGAACACGAAAACAGACGAAAATATTTCAGTGTTTTCGGAGGTTTTCCCTCCTACGACAGAAGAAGAGCCAGGTGAGGCGGCTGTCCTAAAGAAGGTGACCGAGAACGAGCCCGGCGCTACCGCGAAGTTAGCCGGTGAGTGAAGTTAGCGCTGTTAGCTGTAGCCGGTAGTTGGTTAGAACTAGCTAACCTGACCAACGTTAGTGTGGTGATCGATGGAAAAGAGAGGGAGCGAGATACTGTGTGTGAGTGGGACACGTTGATAACGCATAACCAGTCTCAAGATGCATACTTTATGCATTAGTGAGTGTGACGGTGTTCACAATGGCGGCGCCAGGGGTGGTAAGTGGTGCTGTAGCTCCCCCTATAATAGACATAGCACCCCCGAGAAATGTCTCTCTCTGTTGGCCCGTTGACCGTTGGTCCACGCTCCTCAGCAGCGTTTAACTGCGGCTGTGTGGGCCGCAGTTTACTTTGGTTGCTTTGTTTCTTTTTGTTTTAATATTCTGTTTTGATTGCCTTGTTTCCTTGTTAAATATTTTGCTTTGATTGCTTTATTCCTTTTCTTTAGGTCCACCACTCATATGATAAGCATTGGTTGTTCAGTATCTGTGGTTAAAGTGTTGCAGCATTGTAAGAGCTAACTGTCGTAGAATGAATTGTTTAATTGTCTTTTTAAAATAATTGAGTATAAATAAAAATATTTTTATATCTTAAATCTACGTCTGTTTGAGTGCATTCGGACCTGCGTCCTTAATTAATTTCCTGGGGGCGAAATTCCCCCAGGTGGCGTTGTTGTGCAGCACTAAAATTATCTTAAACCCATTTAATCCATTTTCACTAGCCACCCCTCTCGCCATACACACACACACACACACATATATACGCGCTTATAGTTGTATAATTAAATGCCCCAAACTTCAAAGTACATTCTCAAGTTTTGAGCATCCCCATAGCACCTGCAACAGAAAATCTCTGGATCCGCCACTGGGTGTTCATGAGGTGTTGCTTCGAGACAGGTGTCGTTCCAGGATGGATGAGTACAAGTATACCAGCATACCCACTACAAAAAAGTAGACAACACCATTGGTTAAGAGCAGGAAGCTCCAGCAGTATTCATCACAGGTATGTAATATAAACAATACAGGTGAAAGGATGCAACCTTGTGGCACCCCAGAGCAAGTGCAAATGAATGCTGACTGTCATCCATGAACGTTAACAAACTGTTGCCTCTGACTAAGGAAGTTGGTTTCTGTCTCCATCTGTCATCCGATTCTTTGCTTTTTATCCCTTTGTCTCTGGGTCATGGTAGTAAAAACAAATCTTTTTTTTTTTTTTCTTTAAATAATGTGTTCCCTCAAAATAAATAAACAAAAGAACGATTACATAGGTAACACAAAATGAGTAATTCCTTCATTAAGTGCTGATGTTTGGTTTTCTTCAGCCAAACAGAGGTGGTTTACAGTATTAAAATACCAGAACAAGTGAAAATCTTCCTAACAGCATGAAAAACTACAATTAAAAATAAGAGAGCAAAGTAAAATAGGGATATGTAGTGTATTTTTCATGACACAAAATGTTGGACCTAATTCCAGCGCTCAGTGGCAGCAGATGTTGAATTGGTCTGATATGGAATCAAATGGATTGAAAGTTTGAGGACTGGGAGTGAGCTGTCCATTTATTTTTGGTTCAACAGACCTACAGTGGATTTAGTTTTCTTATCACTTAGAAAGTGCTCAGAGTCTTGAATTGCTGAGGTTTGTCCTAAATATGAAGGGGCATGAATTACCCAAACTCCTCTATATTACTACAGGGGAAAACTTAACTTGGAGGCCACTGGTGAAATTTTGAACAGTCTTAAAAAGAAGATGCATCAAAAATAAAAATGTGCATGAAGTCACATCAAAGGTATAATTCGCAAGAACTTTATTCAGTTTGTGGCTGAGCGAACATATCCTATTTGATTTACTCCATGCATCATTTCACCTCTTCTCCCCCTCCTTACCCATTCCTCATGCAAAAATAAAATTTTACTTGATATAGATAGATAGGTAGATCCATTGATTGATTGAATGATATATTTAATTTATAGATCCCAAGCTGGAAATTCTTAAACTACAAATGGTATAGTTCAAAGACATGGATAAAAGTTATGTAATTATGGTGAGTAAAAATACAGAAGCTATGGCTGTAATACTTAACAAGATAGTTAATATTAAGCTGTCTCTTCAGCCTGCCTCAGTTCCACAGTCATCATCTCCTCTCCCATTTCTCTTCTCTTCCAGGCTGGATCTTCAAGGGGATGACAGAGGACATTCAAACGCTGGAGCAAAGAAAAGAACAAGATGAGTAAGTGGAAACGCAACTTAAATTATTATGACAATCACATTTCAGTATCTTAACCCTGACCTGTCTGAAGGTTCCTGGTGTCAGCCACATCTGTACAGCTGCCCACAATGGCACCATGAGAACAGAGGAGAGAGACATGGTCCATCCGACTGCGTACACCCAGTCTGGATAAATGTAGTCATTGATCTTGAGGTGTGAGTAGCCTATCAGGTACAGGACAAATGAAACCTGAAGGAGGAAAAAAAAATGCAGTTTAAGTCTGAAAATGTGTAGCCTTAGCTTTTTACCACAAATGTCATATTTTAATGTCATTTGTGTTTAAATACTTCATAGTAAAATGTATAGCAGCATTTCTTCCTAAGCACCATCTACAGATCACATTTGTAATTTGTCTATTACTGTGGTTTGTGAGCAAATATCTGCAAAAATAATGACATCCCTATCTCCATGGGGGCAGACACATAATCCAGAATTTGCTCACCACTGACACCAGAGGAATGATGTATTTCCAGCACAACTTGAAGAGAGCAAATGGTCTCTGTCCCGTCATCTCCTCAATGTTGTTTATAACACGGTCAGCACCTTAGACAATTCAAAGACTGTATATAAGACCAATTCCAAATACAGATCAATTTAATTGGGGTTTTTTTAGACAACTGCTTATATATGCTGCTGAAATAATACTGTGGTTACAAAGGAAGGATAAAGTCTGATGCAACCAGTCTCACTAAAAATATCAATTCAGATCACAGAAAAACATTCAAAAACAACAATTTTAACGTAACAAGAACATTTTACACATAAACAAATAGGTTGCTCCGGAAACAGTCAGAGCAAATCATGAAAATAACATTGTATATAAGTGATCATTTAACTTACCAAAAGTCCAGCCCAGAGCCAAACACTCACATAAAGCCATACAGTAATGGCTAGTTCTGGTACAGCCGTAATAATCACTGACCTGGAATATGTATATTCCTGCCTAGAGCAGGGAGAGACAACATTTGAATATGACAAAAGATTTTAGAAACATTCAGTAACTTAAGTTTGAAGATACTTCTGTGGTGACATTTGTTCACCTCAGTAACGAAGGTCAGATGTATGAGGAAGAAGAGCAAACAGATGAAGAGAGCAAAGATTTCAGACCTTCCTGCTGCACGCAAGACCTTTGGAAACAAGTCGCTTACTGAGGCGATGAAAACCTCGACTGTCGCAAACTGAAGACGAAATAAAGTACAGCAGTTATTATAATTTGGTGTCAGTAAAGCACCAGTCCTTATTTATCAGCAAAGCATCTTACATGAGAGTCAACACTGAGGAAAATTAGCATCAGGAAGAAGCAGACGCTCCAGAACTGCGGGAAAGGCATCATAGCTGTGGCCTGAGGATAGGCAACGAAGACCAAACCTGGACCTATGAATCGGACATTGACAACAAAGTCATTTGTAGAGTATTCATTTCCTCTATCTATATTCAGACGTCAAAGCAAACATTTGTATTTACCTGACTCGGCTACGCTGTCAACAGTAACGCCTTGTTTATGAGCCATGAACCCAAGAACAGAGAAGACGACAAATCCAGCCAGAAAACTGGTGGCACAGTTCAGCAGACAGAGCCAGAAGCAGTCTCTAGAGGACGCACAAAAACAACTCTTGTGTTTGTCAGATGTGTGATTACTTTGAAGTTTTTGTACATTTTAAACTTCATTTAGTCTCATCTTTGTTGCATTGTTAAACATCCAATAGAAACAGCAGAAACATTCATCGTAAAAAACATTTGAAAATGAACTTTGAAGTCTAAACTTACCTGTAACAGTTATTGTTGTGCCGATTGTAGCTACTCAGAGCAATAATACTTCCTGAAGAAATACTGTAGGAGAAACATATTTGGGATCCAGCCTCCATCCAGACCTGTCATGGGACAAGAGTGTGATATACAGTATGGGAGTTTAGAGGAGTCTACTTATGAAGTCTGCTCCCCGCCCAAACCTGGCTCTAAAACTAAAAAGTGATAGATTTAGATTTATTTCAAACAAATAACACAACTCACACTGAAGAGATGAGAGAGACGCTGGAGAGGTGACCTTTAATATGATGGAAGCACTGGGCACAGAATCATGTTAACAGGACTATTTAGAAGAGCTTTTTCTAAAGATGGAGCCTGATCAAGATGCTCTTGAGTTTTACACGGTACGGTGATCGAAGGTTGTAGTAGATTCCCAACTATGCCGTCAGGGGGGCCTTTTTCACATTTATGCACGAAATTACTTAACTGGTAATGGCATCAGAGCAAAATACCTCAATGTCAGCCAGACGGCTCAAGTCTGGATAGAGGTAAAATTGGATTCCCTCCCATGCTCCAGGTAAAGTTAGTCCCCTGATGAGCAAGACCAGGAGCATTGTGTAGGGGAACGTTGCAGTGACATATGCCACCTTAATTGCAAAGAAAAAAAACAAACATCAAATCTTGGAATTTAAACTAGTATTCATGCAAAAGAATGCATATATTCCAAAAATGCAATGTCTTATAAAAATATATGTAGTAACCTTTCCAGAGGATTTGACACCTTTCCAGATACTGAAGTAACAGATCACCCAGCTGGCCAGAAGACACAAGGCCAAATCCCATCTCACACTGCTGATCTCCTCAATGCCTCCAGACATGGACAGGACACGACGTCTGGAGGAGAAAAATAAGAGGTACAATAAAATAGCTAATTAGTGGTAATCAGGTACAAGGTATTGGTGTACCCAGTACAGGGTATATTCTTTATATTTCATTGTAATTATGAGTTACTGAGTTACTACGTACCAATATTTAGTCAGGGAAAAGTGCATTAAAATAAATCTGGACTCACTCCCAGAACTCGGTGGCAGCAGATGTAGTTTTAGTTAATGTAGTCTGATTTGCAGTCCCATTCTGTGACGAATCTGAACTCTGAAGATCTCTACAGTCATCTGATTAAAGACAACAAATGTGACTTTGACAAATTACTCCAATTAAGACTAACAAAAGATATTTTTAATTACATAGTGAACATCCTCAGAACAATTTGAGGAAGAACAGTCCAATGAAAGACAACTTGCTATATTACTTATTATAACATGTTCTGTGTAAAAAATGGTCTCACTTGGTAACAAACTGTTGACATGTATGAAGCATTTACTTTCACTTGATGAAATTGGTGGTTATTTTTTTATTTTAAAGCAGCAGTCACTGCTTTTTCAGTAAATATTATTTGTTCCGTCCTGGTTTTTATTTCCAGTTCATCTCACGCTGCCAAACTCAAAGATCGATGCAGAGCAAGAGAACATTATGTAACATACAGACATTTCTACTTCACAACTAAACATGATTGTATCTGATTGTACCTTTTGTAAATGCCATATTGTTATGTTTACCTGTATTCCAGGTGTTTTCACAGGTGGCCCAGGGAAGTTGGGACTTGAATGAAAACACCAAGAAGAAGAGAGCCCAGACTTGAATCATGATGTAGGCAAAGTCATAAAGTTTCTTCACAGCTTGTCCAATTCCTATTCCTAAAATACAGAAAGTACTTCGTTTTCTGATGTGCAAGTATTATTTCACTTTTTAAGTGAAAATTTGTCATTTTTTAAGTTAATGTTTTAAGAACATGCACAACATGTCCAAATATTTTTCTCTTCCGTTGACTGTAACTCACCTTGTGCCAATGGACAAAAGTTCCTCCAGCAGGTGATGAATCCTTGCTGGGTGTACTGACCACTTGAAGACTCCAGCAGGAACAGAGGGATCCCGTACAATATAACTAACAGTCCATATGGCACCAGAAAGGCACCTGTAGGAAATACAGAAACATGAATAGTCATAGAAATTACAAAATTGTTTTCACTACTCTGTAATTGCCAATCCTTGGTCCATTTCTTTCCAGTTCCTTACATGAAAAAAAAAACCAAAAAAATCTCAGCTCAACAAAATACATTTGTATGATTCACCTCCTCCGTTCTTGTAGCAGAGGTAAGGAAATCTCCACACATTTCCCAAACCGACCACACTTCCTGCAAGAACCATAATATACTCAGTTTTATTTGCCCATTGGCCTCTGTCTCCATCCCTCGTCTGATTTTCTGCATTTCTTCTTTCCCTATTCATCTCAGGATGGTGATCCTGAATAATTGTGTGTTTCTGGTCTCCCTAAAGAGCAGAAACAAAATTTTTCTACATTTATCATGGGGCTTTATTTAATTTGACTCCACCCTTTTCCCAAGAGGGTGCAAGTGTACATTCATTAACCTAAAATCCGTAATTCCAGGATTAGAATATTGTTTTGTGGTTTCCATTGGCCAAACCCAGAGGAGCAATTTTTAACTGCTCCTAAAACTCACCTGAAGGCAACTACGTTTCGATTGTGTGTTAGTGGGATGTCATGGCCGTTCCGATTAGTCAGCATCACATTACATTTGAATTAGGAAATGATTAACAGTGTAGCTTTTAAACTCTTTTCTCCTTCTGCCTTGGATTCTTTACATATATACTGTAGGGTGGATCAACCATCAGCCACCTACTCTACACTGATGACATTAAGATGCATGGCAGGAGTGAGCGAGACATCAACTTACAACAACAACCAGGGACTACAGCAGTGAGATCGGAATGCCATTGGGACTCGATGAGTTTGATCGGGAGTTATCGAAGAGAGGGAAGGTGATCAGAGGTGAAGGGATCTAACTACCAGAAGCCAACATAGCAGATGTAGAAAACAGCAGCAGGAAGTCAGTCACATCGAAATATCTAAAGAGAATACGACAAGTCCTGAAGAGTCAGCTGAATGGGAAGTAAGTCTGAGCTACCAACAGCTACGCCATGCTGGTCATCAGATACCCTGCTGCCATAACCAACTGGCCGGTGGAGGACATCGAAGCCGCTGATATCAAGACAAGGAAGCTCCCATAAATCCTGTGGGGTTTCACCCCAAGTCCAGGATTAGGGGTTAGTCCTGGACCCTAACCAAAGTGGAATGATGAGGCCGAGAGCTAGTGAGCATCAGAACCACGATCCAGGATAAAACAAAGATACCATGGGTACATTTGGGAGATCTCCTCAAATGATGACCTGGGTAGTGAATACCTCTGACAACAGAAACCTGATGAGGGGGAGAAGGAAGAGCAGGAGGAACTATCATAGAAGGACTGAGACAATCCAGTATATTAACAGTGGGGTGTAAAATACTTGCAAGCAGGAGATACATGGTACACCGTAACCAAGAGGCTGCATACAGCAGAAGAAGACTGATTTTGGCCACACTCTGGACTGTGACCATCAAACTGGGTCGGTGACTCCAGCAGATTCCAGGAATAACATCTGAGATGTCTGCTCATAAGAGTGCTGTTCTAGGAACAGGTAAGATACTGCACAGAACCCTCAGGCTCCCAGGCCTCTGGAAAATACACAAAGGAGGAAGGAGGAAAGTACACAAATGCAAATGAGCTAAAAACCAATAAGTACACAGACATGATGACAATGTTGCTTTCCACAGGGAATTAGGGATGATTTGAATGAGATAACACCTCCAGGAGGTTCTCATTAAATATCCCAGCAGCACACACAGCCTACCAGACCATGGTTTACCCTCAGGAGAGCCACAACTTTATTTCCCCTTATTACTAACTTTAAAGTGCTTGATGGTTTGGTTCCATTTGGGAAAATAGAAAGAATTGGTATGCTTAATATGATGCCGAGCCCTTTAGTAAACAGTTATATGTGTTCAGAAGGGGTTCTCAAAGAAACAGCTCAGCACCATCGATTAACACCTCTTTCTGTATTCTCATTCTAGAGCAGTAAATCGTGTTAAGGGGGGATAATATGAAACCACCTCACGTTACAGAATAACTCTTTTCTTTTTTCTCTTCTTTTATTGTACTAGACCTTTTCATTCAGAACAATAAACAATGTGATCTTTGGGGACTTGTTGTCCACTGACTACCAGACTATCCTGTCAGCTCTCATAGCAGCACCACACCCTTTCTCCTCCTTGGTGAACACACAGTGGGCCAGTAGAACTGGTCTTTAGAATAGCTAAGCACACAAACAAGAAAAATGATATCCCTCAGTGTTTCAGGGAGCGGCCAGAAAATGTGTTCAGCCACTAGTGGTCCACTGTTGCTTTTGCTTCATTTTGGCATCTGTTGAATGAGGTCAGACATTATGCATTTTTATTTAGGAGGAGTTCTCACAGCTGCAGTGCCCACAGTGAACGGTCTCAAAGACAGCTGAGTCACAGGCCACAGTTATATCCTCTTTGGGCTGTAATATTTTCCTGCCATTTCCCTTAAAGAAACGGGGACAAAACATGTCTCCCATACTGCATAATATTCTTTGGAGCTTTATCATACTCAGATCAAAAATTTGAATATAAGTTATAATTTTCAATGGTTATATTGTCGTCTAGGCCTTAGTTTCACACATAATTTCCATTAATTCAGTGTACCTTGGCTGGTATCCAAGAAAACCCTGAGATTTTGATTCCAGGAATTAGTTCTTGTGGAAAGAAACCTTGACTACACAACATGCCTTTGTAATGATGGACAGGAAAAATATTCTGTGGAGTAATGAGGGTTATAAAGCAGTACAAATAATCGCAGGTTTTTATTTCCTGTTTCTCTGAGAGTTGACATCACGTCCTGCCTTTAGACTGACTGTCTGAATGGAACATGTGACTGCAGCCACATTTGGCAGGTTTTTTGGTGACCTCCACACATAAATAAGTCTTGTTTTGTTGCTGCTATCATTTATACTACTCTCCAAATTTCCACAATTTATTATTAGTTTATATAATTTTTTTTTTACTCTTTCACTGGATGATTGGTCGTGATATTATTCATACTTTATGTGCTATGACATTCAAACTGATGTATGATTGTGTGAATACTAAGAATAATTTTCCAGTTTAAATTTTAAACTTGAAAGTTTGAATGTTTGACTTGATCATTGAATTGTTTTGAGTACATAAACAACGGCCTGATTACTTTTAAACAGCTTTTTGATAGAATCTTATTTTATCCAAAATTGACTGTAGTATGCAACTTTAATTCGCTGTCATTTTGATTTTTATTACCGCAAAACTTTAGTTTCAATAGTAAGGAATAGTATTCAAATACTAGTACTTAAACAAATGGTTTGCATTTTTCAAATTTAGAATTATAAATTATGACATTTTACAAGTAAAATTATATATTTTTTTAAATATAGTGCTTCAATGAAATAAATGCAAATATACAAAAATCATCATTGTAAAAACAAAAAACAAAAAACAAACCAAAACAAACAATGAAGAAAGAAAACAAAAGTGAGAATACCTATACTTCCCGGTCATAGGTCATCAGACCTATTTATGCATGTATTTATCCTTCAAAACAAACAAATTAACAACGACTTCAACACGTGTTGACATTTTGACAACACACAATATAATTTTTTAATTTGGGACCGCGCAGTCACAGAATTGAAAAATAAATAAAGACAAGGTTGCAAGGACCGCATTCATCTTCTCTACCTAATTTTATTTTATTTTTTCAATTGGGGGGGGGGGGGAGCGGTGGGGTTGATGTCACAGTGACGTCACTGTGATCCACATCCACGGCAGCAGCAGCAGCAGGAGGGGGGGAGCAGTCCGCTCCGCCGGTGTCATGGCGTCCTAACAGGAGGGGGAACCGACCGTCGGCGAAACAACACATTATCATCCTCCTTTCCAGCACCTGAGATTCGGGACAGAAGGGCTCAGCTTCCCTTTCAGCGGCCCCCCCTTCCCCTCCCCTTTTACCCCAACACCCTTACGGCCGCATCCGGACCCCCCCCCCCCCCAACTAAAAAAAACAAAAAAAACTGGGGGATCATCCAGGATCTACTTTTAATTTTATCGGTGAATTTCCATTCGTGAGCGGGGGAAGATGGCCGACCCGGCGGAGTGCACCATCAAAGTGATGTGCCGTTTCAGGCCCCTGAACAGCTCCGAGGTGACCAGAGGCGACAGATACATTCCCAAGTTTCAAGGGGAAGAGACGGTGGTTATCGGGGTGAGTTATTTTTCTTTGGGGGCTTTTGGTTTGCTTCGTTGAAGGAGCCCGGCGGCTCGGTCAGCAGCAGTACGCCATTTTTGATTGTCTTCATTCTGGTAGTTAGCACGTTAGCTCGGCGGCTAACGTTAGCCGACCGCCCTGCGTTCTTCCAGCAGCATCAAACTCGTGCCATTTATTTTATTTATTTATTTATTTATTTTAAAACCAACCACACACCCAGCCTCTAATTCTCGGAGATAAAAATGTCCAAAAAAAAAACCTTCTCCAGCTGTCTGAACTTGTCACTGCCCGCAGTTGCCCTGTCATGGCTAAGGGGAGCTGTCATTCAACAAAGCCACAAACACACCGCCTGGCACGGGTTAACAAAACGTCGCCACCGGCGGTACAGCCCGGCGATCCTGGCACACCATCCACCGTGCACTTTTTATCACGACATTCACCGATAACCAGCTGGTCCTGCAACGATAACGCTATTAATTATGAACAGTTTGCGTCAGCATAAAGCGTAAGCCAGCTTTGATTTAGTGGCTAACAGACTGTTGGCTAGCAAGCTAGGCCAGCTGGTAGTTGACAGATTAGCCGGCCTTGGCTAGCTGGCTAGTTTTAATACTGTGTCTTAATTAAAGCTAACGTGAGCTAGCCGACCAGCTGGATATATGACCAACCCTTCTGTAGGCTCACTAGTGTTTACTCATGAGTATTGAATATGACCTATCAATGAAAACATGCTGCCATTGATGAATAGGGACTACTGACAATAGTGAAGTGAAAAGAGTCTGAGTGAGGTTGTCTGTTGGCCTTCAGTGACTGGACATTTTACAGTCAATAACCCAACAGGGAGATGAATTTTGGCTAAATATGTCATGAAAGTTTCCTGTGTTTGGTTTTATTGCCCCAGTAGTGATACCAGATTCCTGCTGCGATTGACAAGGATAAAGCATGGACTCAGTCAACTTAAAACAAAAGAAGGAAGTGCCCTTTTTATCTACAGTAAAATATGTCAGCCAAGAATTTGCCCGGAAGTCAGTTAGCAAATGATGTGCACTTGATGCTTTGTCATTATTATCATACACTGACTTCAAAGGGACAGTTTATACAGTCGGTGTTTATGTCATTCAGTGTCTCTGCACTGTATCTTCATGGCAAGATTGAAAGTCATAGACAATAATAATAATAATAATAATAATAATAAAAAACAAGGTTACACTTTTCAAATGCTTTATGTTTGTTGTAATCATCAAGGATAATGGCACACAAGCTGTCGGACATATCAAGTTTTTAGATGCTAAATGGGCAAAAGTCAGTGGCCTGTCCATATGAGAAAATATGGTTAAACATTAGTCATTCTGAACAAGAAACTGTCATTCTGTTTGTGGACTTTGGTGTCTTTGTAATATGCACACCTGTGGAAGTACCTTTTTTAAAAGACTTTACAAGGAAATAGAAACTGACGTGATGTCCACCCACGTGAGTGGATATGAATCACATCCTCTTTAGAGTTAAACTACTTATTTAGGTGCTAAGTTAAGAATACAGCAGGACTATTCATTTTCTGTCTTCAAAACAGAATTCTATTATGGTTGTGGTGACTTCTTGAATGGTTTTACTGACACTGACTTGAGGCCTTTTAACTGTTAGCAGGCATACTGTCTGTGCCCCTCAGGCGTGATGCGGCCCTGCCCAGTTCGAAATGCCAGTCAGTCATAGTGGCAAAATACCAGTCCACATTGTGAAAGCCACAAGTGTTGCAGGCCAGAGCCCAGCCACCTCTGTTGGTGCATCTGCTTTGAGAGGTACAACACTTGCAGTGCCCATAAGCAACGGCTCAGTCCTCCTGGGTAATCCTCGTGTGTTTTCTCTCCTGGTTACCAGTTGTTGGACCAATCAGAGCAGGCAGTTGGCTGGGCGCTGGGTGATCTCTCTCCAGGTGGGGAGGGTAATTATTATGGGGATGTACTGTTTTGTAGATGCTCTTATCCAAGGTGACTGACTGGCTCACTTGGCTCATATTTTTTTTCCCCTTTTTAATACAATCTTGGGTGTGGACTTCTATTAGGACTCAAGCCTCAGCACTAGTCTTTTATGGCTCCGCTTATGGTGATGTTGACAACATTGCACTTTGTCAAAATGTCTGACAAGCAGCTTCCTTGTTGCAGGCTTTGATGATGATGCTTTGAAGTCCTCATATATTTATTGGGGATCCCTGAAACAGATTTTGTTTGTGGCTTGAAATGAAGAAAGGATGAAGTTTTCTCATGAGGTGTGGGTGTCATAACTAGCTCAGTTTGCCATGCCAGCCCTACCAATGTGTGTGAGTGTGCACCAGGTGAATTATTCATGTATCCATTACATCCTTTTCAGCTGTGCACGTACAAGATTGAGTAATTTCTTTATGCTTTGCTGCCACATCTCCTATTTGTACATAATAAGCTGGGATATCCCGTAACAAGTCTGAGCTACTTTTAAATAGTGCAGTGGTGCGTGAGAGATAAAAAGGGAAGAAAGGATTAGAGATAAGTAAAAGTGCTCCTAACGTATTTAAAGAAGTAGATAAAGTACAAGAAATCAACTCCTGTTTTGTTTTTTTGTTTTTTTCAGCCTGCTGTGTACAAGGAAGCAAACACAAATTGATAAATTGTAGAAGCTTGACCAATTTTGCCTAGCAACAAAATCCAATTATATCACACATCATACAACTGATGCAGAATAACCTTGGCCTGTGTGTTTCTGTCTCTCCTGCACAGACAGGGCAGTATTATAACAAAGCCACCAGGAAGCACGAACATGAAGAAGCACTTATGAGTACCTTATCAATACATTTCACAGTAATTACATTTAGAGCACGTAATGCCATTAGAGAGAAGTGTAGGTAACGAGGGCACTGGCAGGAGGAGCAGCGAGTAGTTAAAACCAGAGCTTCTCTATTGTTTGCTGACAGTGTCTGGCAGGCTCGATAGTGGCTCTGCACTTTTGTTTTGGCTGGGTTTAATTACCAGGATGTAGGAAGCTAGAGTGAGTTACTGCTGCTGGTCTGTGCTGCACTGAAATGCCACTCTCATAGAGGAGGGATTATGAACCAGGGTGCAAATTGAGGCCGTCTCCACTGTAGGGGTTGTAATAATTCTCACTGCTAAAGGCGCCGTAGCTTTTAATGTCACACAGTGAGATTTTTAGGCTCCACATGTAATGCTGGTCCTAAATGAGCGCCAGGATGACCCCAGCTGCTTGTCAAAATTCTCAGCCTTCTCTTGCAGCTACAGGTGTTAACACTGAACCTGACAATAACTAATCTACTGCCACACAGGTTTAAACTGTTCATACATCACAGCTAGAACCCCACCCATCAGGCAGTAGACACGGTGACTCAACTGGGACCTCAAACTCCCCCAGACGACGTGCCATCTCAGTTGAACATCAGAATTGCTTGTAGCATCAGTTTTATCACCCTGCCATTGCCTTCACGAACCTGACTATTGATTTCTGTCTCATTGGAATTGAACTTTGAAGTTTTGTCAAGCTCATGGGATATCACATGCAGCTACACTTTGCTCCTTTGAAGTAGACTGACTCTTAAGCCAATGGTAAAAACTCAGGGTCAGGATCAGTTCATTATAAAAGCTTTGCTGAAGTTTTTGGAACAAAGTTCACCTGGGAATGAGACAAGCCATCTCAGGACAGGGATGTTGATTTTCAGAGATGAACTGCCGCATTAATGAGATTGAGATAATCAAGTTTGATAGGAAGATCGACTCCTTATCTTTGTCACCTCAGTCATGATGATCATGTTGCCACACTGTTCATGTTGTTGTGGTTGGCAGACATAAAGTACATGACTTCCCATAATATGCAAACACAGAGAAAACTTTAAAGCTTTTCTCTTAAGAGAGAATTCAGTAGTTTTACCCCTGAGACCCAGTTTCCCAGTTTTTTGTAGTTTTGTCGTTACATTGGGTTCTGTTTTGGTATAGGAGACACCACTCACTTTTCTTCTTGTTTATTTAGGGTAAACCATACATGTTCGACAGAGTGTTTCAGTCAAATACAACACAGGAGCAAGTCTACAACGCCTGCGCCCAGAAGATTGTAAAAGGTGAATATCAACTTATGGACTTATCAGCACATTTACACCCCAGATTTATTATGTAAAGACTTTTTTTTAAAAAAAGGATTGAGTCCTTGTGTCAGTCTTTTCTGTTCCATGTTTTCTAGATGTTCTGGAGGGATACAATGGAACAATTTTTGCATACGGACAGACATCATCTGGCAAAACACACACCATGGAGGTGAGAATTACATCTACGTACTGTTACTATCTTTATGAATCGTTTCCCTTGACATTTCACATGACGTTAATTTATTCTCGGTTTGCAGGGGAATCTCCATGACACAGACTGTATGGGTATCATCCCCAGGATAGTTCAAGACATTTTCAACTACATCTATTCCATGGACGAAAACCTGGAGTTTCATATCAAAGTAAGCAGAAGAGTCAAGCTGTTGTGCTGTCCCAGTGATTCCCCTTTTACCTTTTAATTAATAGCTTCTTGTTTTTCTTTTTAAGTTTCTTTGTTTCCTTAATGTTCCCTGGCTGTAAATGACACAAACCCACGCATGCATTTTGTAGTCCCCCATCCAGGCTGGCCTGCCAAATAATGAGGCTGTTCCTCTGTTTACAGGTTTCATATTTTGAAATCTACTTAGACAAGATCCGGGACCTTTTGGATGGTAAGTTGCAGAGACAGTGCAGTGATCACTATATGTCCTGTGTGTGTGATGACAGATGTGAATGAAGTGCTTAAAAACCTGTGATATGTGGAGAAAAGTAGTTGTTCACCTGTGTCAGGGACACGACTGGCGGTGACATTAGCTGTAAACACGCCGGCTTTGCTATTAATAGTCAGTTATAAATGTCTACAAGGACACGAAGTGAATAAATTTAAAGACACAGATTTCACACTTAAGTCAAGCTAACCTGCTCAATTGGATATTTTCAGTTCCATTTATCTGAAATGTCCAGATTGGAAGGATTTCAAAGGTGCATTGACTAAGTGTCATCCAAAAGTGGCTGTGATAAATATTTGAAGCTCCTAAAAGGCATTTTAAAAGCCAAGCCTTCACAATTTGTATTAAATTTCAAGTGTTACAGCATGATTTAAAAACCAAAGGAGCTTACCACAATATGCTGTCGTATGTTATGTGTTTGCAGTGACATGTTCTCTTCCTGTTATTTCCAGTGTCAAAGACCAATTTGTCAGTGCATGAAGACAAAAACAGAGTACCCTACGTCAAGGTTTGACCTTACCTCCCATCACATGTCAGAGATCTGGCTGAACTTGTTTAAATAGATAATGAATCTAACTTCACCTTTTTTTTTTTTTTTTAATCCCCTAAGGGCTGCACTGAGAGATTTGTCTGCAGCCCTGAGGAGGTCATGGATACAATTGATGAAGGCAAATCTAACAGACATGTAGCAGTTACAAGTAAGATGCAAATCAGTTCTTATCCAATACTCTGTGGCAGAAGCGCTTACACTACAGTTTTTGCATTTGATGTTTAACAACATGGGTGTTATTTCTCTCATAGACATGAACGAGCACAGCTCCAGGAGTCACAGTATCTTCCTGATAAACGTCAAACAGGAGAACACTCAGACAGAGCAGAAGCTCAGTGGGAAACTCTACCTGGTGGATCTGGCTGGTAGTGAGAAGGTACGGAGACTCAAACGACAGCTAGACCATTTATTTAACATAATGG
This sequence comes from Remorina albescens, assembly GCA_034769265.1. Lineage (NCBI taxonomy): Eukaryota > Metazoa > Chordata > Actinopteri > Carangiformes > Echeneidae > Remorina > Remorina albescens. Next base: position 2,943,239 of record CM068478.1, on the reverse strand, counting down.
CATAATTAGGCATATTCATTCGTATCAAGGGAATAGCTGTGTAATACCACCGTAATCTATAATTTTTAGTATACTCATTTCCCCTTTATTGTCTGCTTAGAATTCAGCAGGGCCAGGCTCAAATTACAGCCTGTTCTTTGTCTTTATCTTTGAGCTGCACAGGCTGAGGTTATTGTCAAATGATTTTCAGGTCAGTAAAACAGGAGCAGAGGGAGCTGTGCTGGATGAAGCCAAGAACATCAACAAATCTCTGTCATCCCTTGGAAACGTCATCTCCGCTCTGGCTGAAGGAACGGTCAGTAACACAACATCGACTCTATCTACAGCTCTGTCACCCAAAAATTTAATTTCCTTTTGAGATAATTGAGATTGGTATGACTCAGCTTTAATTTTTACAACAGATCATAATGAGCCCAAATCTGTTTAGGTTTTATCATCAAGCATATTCAGTAGAAGTGTTGGATCAGTTACGACTTCTTTCAAAAAAAGCATTTAGAAATGCAACAGACAGAAGGAAAGTTTTTTTTGTTTTTTTTTTAGTTATCTTAGTGTGCAAGTAGAAATAACCTCAGTAGATTAAAAAAACTCTCCTCCAAGCAATGTTGTTCTTTAGCAGCTTCATACACAATTTCACACTTTTCAGTGTGATCAATGATTGGCTTGTTCTGCTGTCCCGTCCTGTAAACAACCTGGGGCGGACAGCTGCTGATATATTCACGATGCTCTAAAACAAATGAGCTATTGTACAGTGACGTGTCACTCCCGACTGAGCATAGTGGTGTGGGAGGAATTACAGCAGACTGCTACAACTCAGCTGCCTGTATCAATAATAATAGAAGACGGAAGTATCAGGTTTTCCCTTAACGGACATCTAATTTAACCAAACGTAGGAGAGCTGTAACCAGAGCTATCACATCTGCTTAGCTTCCTCTCTGGTATCAGAACAGAAGCAGAACATTCATGTGATCATCCCAGATTAGAATTGTTTTACTCTTTCCAAGTCTAACCTTTTTCATACAAATGACCCACAATTGTGGGGTTTCCCTGCAGAAAATTGGAGCTCTTGGCTGCAAATTTTGGCCTAAATGATCTGATAGTCAATTTAATTACAGGATGATGCATTAAAAGATAGCTGCACTTATCAAATGTTACATTTACTGCATTTAGAAGCACCTTTGTTCCTTCTCCCCTAAGTGTTTTTTTTTATTTTGTTGACAGAGATTGTTTATGTTTCACACTAGGTGATCCACCCTCAATATACAACACTGTGTTTTGTAGCAGGATTTTCGAGTCACAGGTTCTCTATCTATAATTCTGTTGACTATTATATATTCTGTTTTTTCTGAATAACCACTCCTAAATGTAAACAGGGTGCTCCTTGTTTAATTTTCTCTACATATTTGTGTTTGGCTTACAGGCTTACATCCCATACCGAGACAGCAAGATGACCCGTATCCTGCAGGACTCGTTGGGTGGTAACTGTCGAACCACCATTGTTATCTGCTGCTCACCTTCCTCCTTTAACGAGGCTGAAACCAAATCCACTCTTATGTTTGGACAAAGGTTAGTAGGGCAGATTTTTTTCTTTACTTCAGTTAGTCATATAAACATGTAAAAGAAAAATACCCCATAAAGGTCCATTTATATGAATAATCTAAAATAAAGTGGAAGGAAGTCAAAGTACAGGTGTAGAAAAGTTATGAATACTCAATAAAATGCCTTTTGTCACAGTTGGTCATGTGATAGCTCAAACTTGGTTACTGGAACATTTAACTATTTTCTTCAGGTCCTTTTCAGTAGAATAAAATAATGATTTTTCTGCTTTCAGAGCAAAGACCATTAAGAACACAGTCACAGTTAATATTGAGCTGACAGCAGAGCAGTGGAAGCAGAAGTATGAGAGGGAGAAGGAGAAGAATAAGACCCTGAGGAACACCATCACCTGGCTGGAGAATGAGCTCAACCGCTGGAGGAATGGTGAGGAAGTACTCTTATATAATACTGTTGATGTGAAGAGCTGCTCTGGGTCTGTAGTTGATCAGGGCCATTTTATATTTTTGGCAGTTACATTGTGGACAGCAGACTCCACACCAACCTCACATACTGAACATAGCATGTAATTTCCCACCTCAGGTGAGAGTGTGCCGGTGGAGGAGCAGTTTGACAAGGAGAAGGCCAACGCTGAGGTTCAGGCCCTGGACAACATAATCAACGACAAGCCGGCCTCCACGCCCAATGTGCCCGGGGTTCGCCTCACTGATGTGGAGAAGGACAAGTGTGAAGCTGAGCTGGCCAAGCTTTACAAACAGCTGGATGATAAGGTGAAGAATACATGTTTGTTTAGCACATGGTCAAAAATCATTATCCACCAAAGTGGGTGGTATTATGCTCTGTCACGGGGATGTGTTTGTTCATCAATTCTTTAATGTATATCAGGTCTTTGACAAATACAAATGATCTCAATGCAAAAACCAACATGGGTGTTTTCAAGCTTTTATTTTTTCAGAGGAATTAGTCGTTTCTATTTGTACAGTGTCCACAATGAGTCCTGTGGTGCTCTGTGTGAGTCCTAATGTTGCTGGATCTTTGTCCTTTGCAGGATGAGGAGATCAACCAGCAGAGTCAGCTGGCAGAGAAGCTGAAGCAGCAGATGCTCGATCAGGAGGAGGTGGGTACTGGAGGTTGAGGGGCAGCAGGAGTTTAGATCCTTGCAGTCTCTGGAGCTGTTAAAGTTATTTGTATGTTACGAACTTCAGACCTATTGTCCAAAATTACAATCTCATTAAAGTATGCCCACACTTTACACATTTTTATTAATGAATTCCTTAAAGCTCTTGTCCAGAATTAGTTGAGGCCTTCTGTCACTTTCAGAACAGCTTCATGTATCTATCAGTTTTTAAAACAACAACAGTCTCAAGTCTCATAGACAAAACTGTTTGGTATCATGCCAAATAAAAATGCAGCTTGGTTATTAAGTTCATCCATATTGATAGAAATGCTGAATAATTGCATCAGCAGAGAAAGGCATGGTTACACATCTCTGCCCTGCATACAGCTTCTCGCCTCTTCCCGCCGCGATCATGAGAACCTCCAGGGAGAGCTCAACCGCCTGCAGGCGGAAAACGAGGCTTCCAAGGAGGAGGTGAAGGAGGTGCTGCAGGCTCTGGAGGAGCTGGCTGTCAACTATGACCAGAAGAGCCAGGAGGTGGAGGACAAGACCAAGGAGTTTGAGGCCATCAGCGAGGAGCTCAGCCAGAAATCGGTGAGCCGGGGATGGACAGCATGCATAATGTCACTGTGATGCTTTAATATTCGTCACTAAGACACCTCTTTCATTTTATGCTATATCAACACACAAAACACTATAATTAAACTCACACTACCTGCAGGGATAAACGGAGCCACACAGTCCTGGTTTTAAATTTATGTTAAATTTAAAAATGGAAAAAGTGAACTGTGTAGTTAATTATAGTCATAATAGTTGATTATTATGTATATTTGATGTTTAAATCTTCTCCTTCCCTTCAGTCTATCCTGTCCTCCCTGGACTCTGAGCTCCAGAAGCTGAAGGAGATGTCCAACCACCAGAAGAAGAGGGTGACTGAGATGATGTCTTCGCTGCTCAAAGATTTAGCTGAGATCGGTATTGCAGTGGGCAGCAATGACATCAAGGTAATTTCTGCATAGTTACCATAGCAACACAGCCCCAGTGCCAACCGCTGAGGAGGAGATTTAGATCTCCTGTTCCACTTCCCTCCAACTTCACCCTCTTTTTGCTCCCTCTAACTTTCCTCTCTGGTCTCTCCAGCAACACGAGAGCGGCAGCGGCCTGATAGATGAGGAGTTTACAGTGGCACGTCTCTACATTAGTAAGATGAAATCAGAGGTGAAAACGATGGTTAAACGCTGCAAGCAGCTGGAGAGCACCCAATCAGAGAGCAACAAGAAGATGGACGAGAATGAGAAGGAGCTGGCCGCCTGCCAGCTGCGCATCTCTCAGGTACGTACGAAATCAAACATCTCAGTGATCCCTGTATGCAACTACAGAAGGAATAGTTTTATTTCTTATTCGTCATAAGGGTTGTATTTATAAACCATTTGTTTTTTATCTTCTGTCTCCAGCACGAGGCTAAAATCAAGTCCCTGAGCGAGTATCTGCAGAACGTGGAGCACAAGAAGAGGCAGCTGGAGGAAAATGTGGACTCTCTTAATGAAGAACTTGTCAAGCTCAGCGCTCAGGGTATGTCGGTAATTGAGGAGAGTGCAATAGAGCAGCACTGATTTTAAGTCAGCTTAAATAGTTCTGTTGGCGGGAGGTGGGTTTCAGGAACTGGTTCTGAGTTTGAACTGGCTCCTTAGAAGCAGCTCATTGGTTAGAAAAGCCTTAATAAGCTAAAAGTGCATCTGCTCGTTATTGTCAGTGTGTTTTAGCAGCTAAACTGTGAATTGGTTTCTGATTCTTACAGTTCAGTAAAAACTCACATCACTGTAATTTATCCTTTTACAGAGAAAGTCCATGCTATGGAGAAAGAGAATGAGATCCAGACTGCCAATGAAGTCAAGGTCTGTCACTCTGCCCCATTAAACAGTAGCTACAAGACAACACTAACAAGGAAGAGGAAATGTATTAAGATTTCTGATTTCCTTTGCGCAGTTCTAGCACCGTTTCTAAACAGTGTATGTGTGTTTGCACGCCTTTGTGTGTTCAGGAAGCAGTGGAGAAACAGATCCACTCTCACCGCGAAGCTCACCAGAAACAGATCAGCAGCCTGAGAGATGAGCTGGACAACAAGGAGAAACTCATCACTGAACTGCAGGAGTAAGATCTCAGTTTCTGACTCTCCATGTAACACCGTCATTGTTTGTAAATAATCATGTTTCATTTCAAACAGAAGGCGGAGTCAAATTTAACAGTTAGAAATGATACATAAGAGCGGAAAAGGCTGTGGGTGATAGCTTCAATGGATACAGTGGTGAGATGGTGGTCAGAAAGGGCTGCTTTTAATAAGTGTTTTCCTTCTTCCAGTCTCAACCAGAAGATTATGCTGGAGCAAGAGAGACTCAGGGTGGAGCATGAGAAACTCAAATCCACCGACCAGGAGAAGAGCCGCAAGCTGCATGAGCTCACGTGTGTTTAAGACTATATAGAATAACAAGTTGATCTATTTAATCAACTGAGCTTATGTGCAACAGTTGCCACTATTATTTCATACACTTTTTTAATTGGAACTTTGTTGTTGTTGTTGTTCAGGGTGATGCAGGACAGAAGGGAGCAGGCCAGACAGGACCTGAAGGGTCTGGAAGAGACAGTGGTAAATTAATTAATTAATAAAAAGACAGTCTCCTCAATGTCTGATAAACCAGAGGGGTCAGCTTCCTTTGCTATAACTTAAATTCACATTAACCTGAGTTTAATCAGGAATTAAAAATGACCTGACTGCCCTCTCCCACTTCAGGCCAAGGAGCTGCAGACTTTGCACAACCTGAGGAAACTCTTTGTCCAGGATCTTGCCACCAGAGTGAAAAAGGTGAACCATGTTTTCATGTTTTAATATCTTGGTAATAAAGAAATACTTGCTGGGACTTTATCTTTCACAGAAGAAAAGCACACAGCAAAGTAAAATATTTCTCATTAAATATATGTACTTGTACTTGTGCAGAGCGCTGAGATGGATTCGGATGACACAGGTGGGAGTGCTGCTCAGAAACAGAAAATTTCCTTTCTTGAGAACAATCTTGAGCAGCTCACCAAAGTTCACAAACAGGTAGGAATCATACATGCATTCTGAGATCACACATTACTTACCTCTGACTGAGCTTTTGTTGTCCTCACTCCCATATCATTTCCTGTTTGCTGCTTTTAAGTTTTAAATTCACAGCCTCACAAAATCACTTTGCAAACTACGAGTGATGAATTAAAACCATGTAAACTGACTTGCAGCTGGTGCGTGATAATGCAGACCTGCGCTGTGAGCTTCCTAAACTGGAAAAGCGTCTTCGTGCTACGGCTGAGCGGGTCAAGGCCCTGGAATCTGCTCTGAAGGAGGCCAAGGAGAACGCTGCCCGCGACCGCAAGCGCTATCAGCAAGAGGTGGACCGCATCAAGGAGGCTGTCAGAGCCAAGAACATGGCCAGGAGGGGACATTCGGCTCAGATCGGTTAGTTAGTATACATGTTCTACAGGTTTATTCTTGTCCTTTAATCTTTATTCATAATGAGAAATCAGACTCAAAGAGGGGCTCAGGTATGAAGACACATTTACACGTTTAAACATTTCTGAAGACTGCCTTTAAATTTGGAAAATCAGCTGAATATTAGCTTTGTATACGCTCTGATATGAATTTATTCAGTGGTTTGTGCATGTCTAGTTAGAGATATTAGCCCAATTGCCCACAAGCTCAGCTCTTAATTTTCACGTTAAAAAAAACAAACAAACAAAAAACGTCATTCTTGCCGTAATCCCATCTCCAGCCAAACCCATCCGGCCCGGCCAGCAGCCGGTGGCGTCTCCCACCCACCCCAACATCAACCGCAGTGGAGGAAGCTTCTACCAGAACAGCCAGACGGTGTCGATCAGGGGAGGCACCGGCAAACCGGACAAGAAGTAAGTGGACTGCCACTGACTCGTCAGGGAGCTAACGAGATGATCAATTAAGAGATGCTGAGCTGGAAGAGCTGAGGAGGAGCTGCAGGAGCTTTTGGCATGTTTGGTTTCTTTAAGATTTACTGATTCATTTCCTGCATCACTTCCTGAAATAAGGATGATTCAGCTGAAGATGAATAAAGAGGAAACACAACTGCTCTTTACTGAGCCTTCATGTTTTTTCAGGTTTACTGCATCTACATTACATTTCATTATATTCAGTAATTTTTCAAACTGTTCACTCATCCAGTAGAGAAAAAAAAAATCTCAAACCTTATTAAATATATGAATTACATTTGGCATCAATCCGAAAGCTACTATTATCTATTTTAACTTAATCTGTTGACTCTTTAACACATTGATATAACTTGTCAGCTGCATGATGGACAGTAGAAACCTTGTGAGCTAAAAGTATGACTTCTGTTTCTGTGCAGCTGAGGAGCAGCGGGACAGAAGGATAACACCACAGAAGAAGCCAATATCACACCCCCACCCGCCCCGACAACCTGTCATTCCATTACAGCGAACAGGCTCCTCTTCGCTGCTTTGGAGCCAAGAAGGAGTTTCTGAATTATAAATATATATATATAAATATTCCTTGCCTGTACAGCTCCAGCCCCCCCTCCCAATCATCATCACCACCACCACCTCCACCCAATTCCCTTTATTCTCACCACGACTTATCTCTTGTTTCGCTTACCGGATATAATAATAAAAAATTTTTAAAAAAAATTTAATTTACAAAAGGCAAGATAATATTCTTATCCACCGAACCAAACGCAGTCTTGAGCGTAAACGGTGCACGACTCAAACGTGTAGCTTCGGGTTTTGATTTTGTTTTGCACAGTCTGTCGTCATCCATCGTCATCGTGCGAGTAGTTCTGCACTGTGCCAAGCTGAATGTAACGGTAGCATCCGAATAAAAACAAATATAAAACACCTGGAAGAAAAAAAGGAAAAAAAAAAAAAGGAGACCCTACCAAGAGAAATAGCTTGACCCTATAGCCTAACCTCTGTACATTTCACTATTACTATTATTGGTTGTTAACCACACTTTTCTCTGGCTAGATTTTACATGCTTCTTTAAGGGGAAAAAAAAAAAGTACGGTTTTGAATTGACTACATGGCGTCAAGCACCACTGTTCTGTCCGGTCTTGTTGTACAGATTGTAAAATTGGCACTACTGCACAAGCCTCCCTGGAGAAAGAGAAAGAGAGAGAGAGAGCTGAAAGGAAATCAGGGAAGAGCTAAAGAAGGATTTAAAAAGAATAAATACGAAGCCAAGACGTGCGACAGTGCACTGTAGATGTATTTAACTAAATACCTGTGGAGGCCAATTGTTTTTATCATTAAGTTAAAATAAAACCTATACTCGTTATTGGTGACTTCATGAGAAGGATGTAAAGAATGTAGGATGGAAGGATAGAGGAGGATGATCCGGTCGACACAACAAACTCCCACCTTTTTAGCATAGCCTACGCTTAGTAGCTAAATGTACTGATTTTACTCCTCTCAGTGGTTAATAATGCTGTGTCGTCGGACTATATTTATATCTCGGAGCACGTACACTGCAGACGTACAGGCCCAGGAAACACTCGATGCTTGTCCTGTCCCCGCTGGGTTGCTGTCACTCACTCATCTCCCTTCATTTGGATATTCAGGATCTTTTCGTTTTTGCCCATGAATTTGTTGATCGGTTTAACCCCCGCCGTTTTGTGATTTCTTTCTAAAGGGTGCCTCGCTTCTCTTTGAATATAGATTTTATTTTTGTCTTTTGTTTTGTCCTCCCTCACCCTCTCTGTGGTTTCGTTATAGATTTGGACCTGTAACTGTACGTGCCCCTTTGGATGTAAATTTGCAGAAAGCAATGTGTTTCACTAGGTTTTATGTACTGTATCTCTTTTTTTTTTTTTTTTTTTTAATTGTTCGATAGATCATGTAGATGCATATATGAAAGGGGGGCGACAGGCAGGGGGCGGGGGGTTGTCAGTCAATGGTTCCGACCCCTGCTGCTGATCAGCCAATCAGGAGAGCGGGGTCTGAAATTGCACAATAATTCTTTCATCATCTGGAATAAGGGTTTATTTAACGAAATCTAGTCAGGGGTGTAGGATTTATTTTTTGTTCTGTTGATTTTGTTGCATTTCTTTTTTTTTGTGTGTGTGTTTTTTTGGGTTTTTTTTTATTATTATTATTCCTACCACATTTTCTTCCTCTCCCCCCCCGCCCCCCCTTTTGATTTGTTCATGACCCTGTGAAGCCCCACTGCATTGGCGAGAATCTTGTGATCGTAACCCCTGCATGAGAACACTAACAACATGTGCAAGTGCAATATACTGTAAAATACACTGAATATCAGTCGACTGGCAGGTGTGATCAGGGTGTCTAAGCAGCCGTACGAAGCCAAAGTCCCGCTCCTTTTCTCCATCAGCCTCACTTTTAATAACTTGGTGAATCGACCGCTCGTTTGATCTCTCTTTCTGGAAAAGGTTTCCTGCCGTTAATCAGAGATCAATGGGAGTCTATTGATGCACTGGACAATAAGCTCCCGATTCGATTTCAATATGGTCAAACTGTTCAGTACAGTATTAGAATAAACATAAATGTTTCACTCTTGACTGATAACTTAAAGTAACCTGTTTGTAAAAAAAATAAAAATAAATAAAGGCTGTGACTAGTTGAACAACTCGAGCTTGAAGAGAGGGGAGGGGAGTTCGGCTTTATTTAGTGAGACGTCATGTTAAAACCTGCCGTCTCGATACCAGAAAGTTTGGTTTAATGGCACTTCTTCACAATATCTGCACTCAGAGAAACACTCCATTTGTGGCTGTTTATGACTGGAGGGGAGGAAAAAGCTTCAAAAGTACTTAAAATAGAACCGTTTGACAGCAGAACAATTTAAATAGTAATAAGGAGCTTGTGGTTTTAACGAGCTGCTGGGAGGAGTAGCTCCCAAGCATCTGTGACGGGACAGTGTTTGGTGTCTATCGAGATGGTTTATCCCCTCTGTGTTCTAGATTAGTTAAGTCATTGCAGCATGGACCTCAAAATGTTTATCCTTTGACCTTCCACCAAAATGTGATTTGAACTGGGGAGGGGGGGGGAGTAAAAAAAAAAAAACAACAACAAACAAACAAACAAACAGTAAAGCATATTTGTGGTGTGTTCCTAAATTACAATGAATTTTGCATTAATTCTAAATTTGAAAAACAAAAGTGAATCCACTTTTTTTTTATTACTGTGTAATAATAGTTGGTGAGTTTTTAAAGGACAGTTTTGAGGATCCATCAGTGGACAAGGTACTGGATCATTCCTGGAGAACTGGGGCACAAATAGCAGGGCTCTGACATGGACAGAGATGGGAGGTTAATGAGATCACAGTTTTGGATTGACTGCATGATGTAAATGTATGTGTGATTAAATAATTATGAGAAAACTCTCCCCCCCTCTGTCCTTCTTGTGTTTGGCTTAAATCGACTAATTGTTTTCTCAGAGAACAAAGCAAACAAATGATTACAAGATATTTAATCCTGGTGTGTTGTTTCTATCGTTTTGATACTTTTAATCTTGTAGAGAAGTTAATTTATTAAGAACTATATCACCTAAATGTATTTATATGATTTAGGATTGTTCTTCGTGGTTTGGGTTCATCCCCTTGAAATCTGGTAAGACTTTCTGAGAAGGGACCGTTTATAAAGGGTTTATCTGCTGTAATTAAAGGCTTTATTGCTGCTTAACGACTTGTTTGGTAATTCTTTATAGATCAGTTATCATTTCTAATAGCCACCTTTGAGTGGAAGGTGGCGAGCAGTTTGGAAAGCTGCAAGAGGTCTGGACATTTTTAAATCCTCCAGTTGATGACTGTTGTAAACGTGCCATCTTTTTTTGTGCTAATATTGCAGATTTAACTGCTCAGGAAGGGAATATAAATACCAGCAAAAGGTGATTTTTGCACAAACTGGCAACCTGAAAGTTATTAATGGAGGATTGGTGACTCTTTTCTTGACAATTAATCTGTCACAAACATAAAAATAAAAAATAGTCTCAATACACAGTGGCAACTGAAAACTGAAACTGTTTTGGAAATATCAAAATTTCAACAAAAACAAGTGGTTTACTCAAATCTTTGCATTTAAGTGTAGCTGTGTCCAAAATAGAGATAGACATCACTCTCCTAAACACAGCAGTCAGAAGTAAAAGCCACCAGAGGAGAAAACAAACAGACAAACATAAATAAAAACACACATGGGGAATGGAATCATCATATTTATTCTGCAGCTGCAGGACCTGCTGTCAGAAATCCTCTCTCCAGATTCTTTTTTAAATAATTTATTTAAAAACTTATTTACTTATTCGTGTAATCATTTATTTATTCATTTGTGTTTTTTTTTTTTTTTTCTTTGGAAGGGGGAGGTATTTGAAAGTTTATTTATTCACCAGGGGCAATTCTGAGTCACCAAGTAACCTAAACCTGCCTATCAGGAATCGAACCCACAACCTTCCTGCTGTGAAGCCTGACCCCGCCCGCCCCACCCTGGACTGTAATGTTGTAGGTCCGTCCAGGTCCCGGCAGGTGGCGCCGGGTCCCAGTCTGAGTCCGGATCACCTGCGGACCGAAGAGCCCGAAATAAACCAGAGCACTCACTCCGCTTTTTTTTTTTTTTTTTTTTTAAATCTTCCTCCCCTCTTTTTTTTTTTTTTTTTTTTTTTAATAACACATTAATGATTTTAAACAAACTGAACATGATTTGATTGAATTTTAATTGGTTACTTGTAAAATTTTTGCAAACTCAATATCAATAAAAACTTTATTTGTCTTGTTTGCTTCACCTTTCACATTAACGCCGCGGTCGCCATGGAAACGCCAAAGTTGTACCAACCGGAAGGAGAGTAGGAGAGTTTAGTCCTGGGGAGGGAAAAATAAAATAAATACAAAAGATAAAAAGAAAAGGCGGAGTGAAGCATCTTCTCCAGAGACGGGCTTTGGATTGAAGTTAGATGCAGAGGAAGTTGCGGGTCGCCCGGAGAGAGCACCGCCGAGGATTAGCACACCGGCCCGGGGCGGACAGGACGGGACGCACCGGCTGACAAGCTGAAGGCTGAGGTGGAGGCGGGGGGTGGGGGGGACTATTTCCACACGGCGGCCGGTCGACAGGGGGAAGTGTATGGGAATTTAACCCCCCACCCAGGGAGCGTGTTTCCTCCCATTCTCCCCCCGACAGGGACTCTCTCCGCCCGCAGAGAAGGTGGCTGAAGGTGCGACGACCGTTGGGAATGTTTTAGCTAACGAAGCTAAATTAGCCAGCTAACGTTAGCGACAGATTAGCTGCGAGAAGTTCACCTCAAGAGTTTTATTATTTATTTATTTTTTTATTTTACTTTTGTTTGAAAAGGCAGAAGAAACGCGGATAAAGTCGGTTAAAGGTAAGACAGGAGAAAAAAAAATGGAAACAGGTCTCACAGGTTATTAAGTTTTTACTAATACCAGGAGAATGGAGGAGAGGAGGAGAAACAAGTTTGTCACCAAAATCTGGATAAAAACACCAGACAGGAGTGTGTGAGTGTGTGTGTGTGTGTGTGTGTGTGTGTGTGTGTGTGTGTGTGTGTGTGTGTGTGTGTTAGTGTGTGTGTGAGTGTGTGTTAGTGTTTCCACAGCAGTGAAGTGACAGTTATGGAGCAGCAGAACAGGTGAAATGGCATTTTGTTTTATAGTCAGTTTTAACAAGCTTGAATGGATCAATTTGTACTTTAAGTTGTCTAAATCAGTGTGCAGATACTGTTGGTTTTTTTTTGTTTTGTTTTTTTTTTACAGTAATTCAACCACAATGACAAACTGCTGTCACAAATTATAACCCAAAGTGACAACAAGCTCTTTTGATGGTTGTTAATAGATAGTTAAGTTAATTAATTGAACTCTTTGGCTTTGGAAATGTGAGGATTTGTAGTATTATAAGAATGTTTTAGTGTTTCTGGAAATCACATTACAAAAATGAATGCCATTTCGATCAGATCACTGACTTTTGGGAAACACTGTAATGATTGTTAAGTCATTACAAGAGAAAATTAATGGAATAAACTGAACCGTGCAAATTTATTATTAAGTAAGTTTGATACTTTCTTTGTCGTTATATAAGTATCAAGTTGTGTAAGCATCGACACTCGCATCATTCCCCACATGTTTTATGGTGCAGCTCTGAGCAGTAGATCGGGTTTATTTACTCTATAACATGAAGCGTGAGGAGAAAGATTGACTGTACTGTATGAGGGTGATTTCAGTTTCCATTGCCTGCTCTCATTCCTCCTGTGGATGCCATACATGCCCTGATACATGTCCTTTTTGCAGTAAATTTATGGCCCCTGATGTCTCTTGTCTCTCAAGATGCCCACTTCAGTGATCTGCAGCTGTGGTTTGTTTAAATGTGACAGATTGTGGCTGTGACAGAGGCAGGGGACCTTGGGAGTTCAGTTTCGAGGAAAGTTATGGCGTGAAGAGCCTAAGTGGGACAGCCTGTGCTGAATTGGAGCAGTGTAGGGCAGAGTGGACCTATATTTGGTGTGGCAGCATGTGGATGCCACAGTGCAGCGCCTGACTGCCTCTGCCTGCTCCTGATGATACTCGGTGTAGTATGGGTAGAAAACAGTTTTTGCATCTTCTGCTAAGTTGCTATGTTGATTAGTTAGTTATGTTGTTTAAATAGAAATATATGTTTAAATAGATCTGGCAGTTACTGGGCAACATTTTCCATCATTTAGAGTCCAATTTTCAGCCACCTGGAAATTCAAAGTCTGATTTTCACTCTTGTTTAGTTCAGATTTTTCTCCAAGCCTGCCGCTGAGGGAGATATCTCACCGAAGCCACTGAACTCTCTACTATGGAAAGTATCTGTAGAAGTGCAGATCAATTGATGTTAAGTGGGTTTTTTGATTCATTGAATCATTTATTTATTTATTGTTTGTAGTTGGACAGTTATACAGATAGGAGAACTTTGGAATAAACTTTAGAAGGGAGAGCTACATATTATTCTCTGTTGGTTCATCAGTGACCAAACTGTTGTCTGATTAGCTATTAAAAAAAAATATATATACTTATGTAACTTTAAAGGCATTGCTCCTGTCAGACACTTGGAGAGAATTTATGTTTGAGAATAAACTTATGTACCTGAAAGTAAAAATCCTTGTTTCTTTAGTTTAACATAATGGCCTTTTATTATACTTTGTGATAAGTGAGCCAGGTAACATCTCTCCTCAACTTCCTTTCAGTTCTCTTTAAATGTCTCAGTGTGAAAGACATTTTCTCTCTATCATGAAAGTAATCAAAGTAATCAAACCCTTTTCCAATGTGCCTGTTGCATATACGCTGAGGCGGAAGAAAATGGGAGGGTGTGTTTCTGACATGTGCTGACAACAACAAGATTTTTCAACATGCATCAGACACCTCTCCTCTGCCTGCCTGACACTCCCAACATTTCAGCCTCCGCGTCCTGTAGCGCTGGATGGTTTCACCCCCCTTCCCTTGTAAATCTTATTACCATCACATTAAATTAAGGTGCTTCCTCTGATTTTGCTGATTGGACTCTGAGAAGATTTGTACTGTCTGCTAAATAGGACTGCTGATTCTGACGCTTAATCTAGACCAGGATAAGTGAAAGAGACAGGAGCCCCCAGGTACTTAACCTTCAGCATAAAGAATGAGAGTACTTAGAGTTATTAATCTGTGTATTGTACACTTGCCAAGCTTAGGTCAGGAGGGAAAGATCCATCCATCCATCCATCTTCATCCGCTTATCCGAGGTCGGGTCGCGGGGAGGGAAAGATAGTTTGTGAAAATATTTTTTATTGCATTGATTTTAATGCAAAGATGGTATTTGAAAGGAGATTTCTTTCTGGTGAGAGGGTTGGATGAGAAGTGATGCCGGTCTTCATCATCAGTTAAAAGGTCTGTCCATTAGATGTCCATCACATTTTCCTAAATTCCAAAGTCTTACCTTCACCACTCCTTTATTCACCACAGCTACAGTCCAGACTCCAAAAATATTCAAATGTTAACTGTACACAAAGAGAAGTGGGAATTTTTTCACATTTTAATAGCCATAACTAGAGTCAAACAACAGATCAAAATAGCTCTATTAAAAACAATAAATTAATTCATAAATGCAGCCATGTGTCTGAAAGTACAAAAGTTTTCACATCCTAGTTGGGCATTTAATTGTATTTATGTATAAGTATGTACATATAATAGGTGATAATATAGCACATTTGTCCCCAAGGAGTAAAAAAAAGCTTAGAAATCTTTAACTATGTTGGTTTAAGATAAAGCTAATCACATTTCAGTCTGCATGACTGTTTTAATCCACATTTGTTAGACTGGTTGCTGATTTACCTAAAAAACCTGGCAGGATATTAAAGGCAAGTGCAAGAATAAAATGTAACAGCCAAGGGAAACGTTGTGCAAGGAAGACAGGAAGTCACCTCTTGTCTAACTGCTGCAGTGACTTACCCCCCAAACTTTCCAAGCCACTTTTTTGACTAATTTACCAGCAGGATCATTTCTCAATAGCACTGCTTTCACAGAAAGAGCATGCAGAGAAAGTATTTGCTCTTAGCTATTGTTCCCAGAAGTGGAGAACTTTGGGAAAGATGAGGCTAAACTTGTTCTGGGCTGACCTCCAAGTTGTTGTCTGAAGTCCTTCAGTGACTGAACTGGAGCGTTCAGCAGAGCAGATGCATTTCACAACTACTGAATATGAGTGTGAGAGTACAGGTTGGCTGGAATTGACTGAAATGCTCCTCGATGTTTTGATTCATTGCTCGATTATACTTACAGTACTTACCAGCACTGTTGACGTCTAAGGGTAAGGAAGTAAATCATTTTTCTTCTCCCACTTCATGTGCATTTTGATTTTTGTTTTATTCTTACAACAGATTGCAGTTATAGGTTTGATTTCTTTAACCTGTTCTTGAGTGTAAAACAAACTAACCTCAGTGTTATAAATAAGGCTTTTTATTGAGTAAATAATATTACAGTTGCAGTGATGATCAGCAACTGATCAGCAGTTATTTCAATAATCAATATAAAATATGGATGCTTTTTTATTTTCTTGTGTTAGATATAACAGCAACTAAGATATTTGTGTTTCAAACTATTGCATCAACATTTGACTTTGTCATATGGGATGAATGTTTTTCTTATTTAGTCCAAGAAAGAACTGGCAGACTAACTGTTAATGAAAACAATCATTAGCTGTAGAGTTAAATATCCCTCAGCAAGTTTGTTGTTTGTTGTGTCTTCAGCTTGTCTTCATATTAAGATAGAAATAGAAGAAACTGTCTTCGTCCCGTCAGACCAGCCAGCTGAATTAGGAGGTCCCAGGTTAATGAGGAGGGCTGTCAGTTCTCGTCATGCTACGCCCATCACCCAGGCTAATGCACCCTTAGCCAGCTGTACTCCGTGTGTGTTGGTGCTGTGAGCCATGAATTAGCATTTCTGGCCGTTCATTTGACTAATGGATGGATCTGAGCAGCTGATAATCCACGGTGATGTTATCCCTCTGCTCAGTGCATCAGGAGTAATTTTAGTACTGTTGACCTAATCACAACCAATCACATATCTTTGTTAAGCTAATATAAAACTGAAAGCGTGCCACAGAAACTCTAACCGACAACTGCCTAAATCACACTTGCTGTTCACCGTTTGCTTTTATGATGACAGCACTTTAAACTGATTTAAAGATTAATGATTGGTTATAATACGGCGTAGCTAAGGTTGCTTTATGCCTGTGTAATGTGGATGTTCCCCATGCTTTAGTAATTATGGCCTCTGGCCACACACTTGTTTGGGACAGTATGGCCACAAAATTGCCTAAAAATTTGCTTCCCAAATGAATCCATCAGGGTTTCATGTGTCTGACAACCACACAGATTTGGCAATGAAAGTTATTTGGGGCTGTTCTGAAGCCGAAATGTAGTTCTGGACTCTGATCAAACACCTCATCACGTGTGTTTGTGTGAATTGCGAAATTAAAAGGCTAAAATATCTTCATCTTTAAAGCAAGAGTTGGGCTGTAAGTGACTCACTGATGACTTAGTGTGGTTGCAATTATCAGTGTCAGTGTAATAACCTCCTCTAAAAGCAACTGGTTTTAACATCCTGCCACCTCATCCAGATCAGAACAGGCTCGAAGGTAAACAACCCCATTTTTTTAAGTTTCGGAGGGCTAAGAGTCCTGTATTATTACAACATAAAATTTGTGCAGCTTTCTTTTATCATGTTTCATTTCAGACCTTTGAGTATATATGTCTTTGGGGTTCCAGTGATGATTAAGATGCTTGAGAAGGATCCACCACTTTGATTGGCATCAGGACTGCCGGTAAAGTCTTCTTTCACCATTGATTGATCAGCCACAAGTCCGTCTGAATCTGTGCCGTCTAATTAGCCCAAAACTCAAAGATAGTCACACTAGAACGGGGCATCTTGGGTCAAAATAGCTGCTGATATAGATATTAAGATTAAGATTTGAGATTTGGGAGCATTAAATAATTCTTTTACTACTACTACTATTACTACCGCCACCTCATACCTAAAGATCCAGTAAGCACAAGAAGCAACATGGTACCATGTCTTTTTTATCAGAACATTGTATGGTCAGAGGTAGCCTGAAGCAGTTTATGACAACATCACATCATGTCGCTGTTGAAGCCACCAGCTAAATGTGCACCATCACTTGAATTTTCTCAGATCTGGGCTCTGTTTTTGTCATTCTCTGGTTATTGCATTATTGCTATCGAAGTCAAGTGTGCCCTCTAAGGTTATGGAGTTAAAACTAAGGCGTGCCTCTGTGAGTTGTGCACATACTTTTTTCTTTGAATAACTTAAGAAAGGGGACATTTCAAAGTTCAGCTTGCTCAAGGTGTGTCTATGTGTCTGTGTGTACAAGTGTGACTTCAGCAGGAAAGTATTTGTGTGATCTGACTAATCTCTCTGCTCAGTAGCAGCATGCCTCAGCTGCTGTCATTATCAGACAGGAAGAAAGATGGCGAAAGACAGAGTTTTCCAGAAACCCAATGACACTATAGTGTAAGAGAACCACGTGAGTCAAATTAATGCCCCTCCTCCCCCTTTGTCTGATCTTATGCCCTGGAGCTTTGAGCAGACAGTACATTCAGCCTCTGAAGAGGATTAAAGCCCTTTGTATCATTTGTCCTGATTGGGTTAGGGGGGTATTAAGCCTTAAAAGACAGGGTCTTCTAATTTTCTGTTTTTGTCGCTGTATATGTGATGTAAAAGAGGAGGGAATCGTTTCTGGTTCATAAAAACATTACCAAGGCTCAGGGAGATATACTATATGATTATTGTTGTTGGCCAACATAACCTAAGGTATTAATTGGATCATCGTTATGCAGTAAAAATAGACAGTATAGTAGCAATATGGGAAGTGCCCCTGATGTGGATATTTATCTAAAGATTTGCTTGATATTCCACCTCCAGGTCTGCTCGTGAAGCCATGCAAATAAACGTTTTCCTGTCGCGGTGAACTGCCTGGTGGACTGTCAGTGGCATCATGGCAGAACTGCCCATTGCCCCAGGGGAAGTGTATATTGAAGTGGAGTACGACTATGAGTACAAGTCCAAAGACCGTCTCATCACTATCCGGCAGGGGGAATGCTACATGCTGGTTAAGAAAACCAATGAGGACTGGTGGCAGGTGAGGAAAGAGGAGGGGACTAAAGCTTTTTATGTACCTGCTCAGTATGTCCGAGAGGTCCGCAAAGCCCTCATGCCGCCACCTAAACCGCTCCCGCATCCTCCTGCTGCCACTGGCAATACATCCTCCCCGAGTGGGGGTTCACTCTGGATCAAGCCAACCAATCTGGAGCTGGGACACCATGATCGATCTGCCGAGGACCTTCACAGGCGCGAATCTGGCTCCCGGCGTCATTTGAGTCCCCCCAGCTATCGCAGAGAAAGCCACCACCATCACCTCCCCTCCTCGCCCACAGACCCCGACCGAGCCCTGCATGAGAGTTTCGTCCAGGGCGGAGCTCCTCAACTTCACCACAGAGGAGGACACGGCTCTCTGCCACGTGCCCGAGCTCGATCCCCAGAGATGGCGAGGGCGCCACTGGACTTGGACAACGCACAACACTGTGACTCGGGAGGAGAGGAGAGACCCACCAACGACTCTGAGTCTGGAGACGAACTGAGCAGCTCTTCCACCGAACATCTCCAGGTAAACACACTCTAATATCACTGATGTGGCAGCAGCAGAGATCCTGCCTTCAGCCGTTTGTTGATTTAAGTTTCTCTATTTCAATCTCTACTCATAATGTCCTTACAGTTTTATTTGAATTTTTTTTTTTTTTTTTCACCAAAGTGGCATCTTCATTCAGTCTGTTGGATCATTTTCAGCTGAATAAGTGAACCTCTGATCAAATCTGGTCTTCCTTTAACAGTCTTAGGTGTTTATTGGTGCCCCCAATAATTTATACCACAGTAAGTTCAAATCTAATGTTTTCTGTAGGTAGATGGTTCACTTAGTCTCTCTAGGGTTTGTGCAGATTATTGTAAATAGCCTACTGAGGAACAGAGGAAGAATCTGTCCCTCTTACTCTTAATCTTAAGACTTTGTGATCTTGGTCAGTTGTGTTTGTTCCTAAAATCACTCACTCAGTTTGCTGCTGAACAAAAGCCAATGAGAAAATAGAAGCCAGGTCCGTGTGGTGCTGCCACTGGGTGTCGGCCTCTTTGTGTGTCACTGTGGGAAGGAGTGAATAGAAGCTGTTATAGTTGTGTTCAAGTTACACATGTATAGAATAGGTCTTTTTACATTTAGTAAAAGTTTGACCTAAATACCAACACTAAAAGGTCACAGATATCAACAGATGCATGTATAGTTGCCTTACTTGGCTTTTTAAAATTTGCAGTAACTCTTGTACACTTTTTCATGTTACTTGTGTGTTTCTCTGTGAACAAACTTTTTTAGGATTACGATATCTTGTCAACTATGGCTGTTTACTGGTTAAAATTATAAATGAAATACTTACTCAAGACATTGAAGGTACACTACCTGTTTGGTGCTTTTTCAACTGTAGTTTCTGGAGCACTGATTTCAGACTGGTGTGTCACACGATGACGTAACCGTGATCCACTATTGTGTGTTGTTAAAGGTTATCTAAAAGTGAACATGAGCACTTTCGAAGTTGATATAGTATATTCTCTGAAAACCATCCACTCCACAATGGTTGTCCTTCCTCCCTCAACCTTTGTGTGTGCCACGGAAATAGCAGGAGAAAGGTCAAAGTTGTCAAGGTTGTTTTGGTTACGTATACAACCAAACTTTGTCTACAAGTAAACCATGTGTGATGTATATCTTTCATTTTTTTTCATCCTGTGATTCATTTGATCAACATGTAATTATCACAGCAAGGTTAACTGCCTTGAGTTCATAGTTAACAGTTAGTCTCTGTTCTGTATCAGTGCTCTGCAGATATAAAACAAACGGCATCTCCATCACTGAAAAGGAAAATTTGACATCTGCTCTCATGTTTGAGTTGTAAAGTTTTTTTTTATTGATGCAAAAACGGTCTTGTTGTGATAATGCATTGTGTGGTTCTGCAGTAGGAAAGAAATTATGCGGTTTTCCTCAACACAGCCTCGACCTGTATATATGAGGACGGGTTAGTGACAGAACTGTGAACACTTTGCTCGTCCTTTATTGAGGTGTTGTTGTTTGGTCAGGTGGATCTATAGTCCCAAAGACGGTGGTGATGTGAAACTGTCCCTGTTCCTGTGGGTTGTTTGTTTATTTTTCCTCTGTCCTGGTGATGCTGGTGACAACAGCACAGGTGTGAGTCATGACATGAACAGCTCATGACAACCTCTATCTCTGCTCCCATGTTTTCTGCTCTTGGGGTACTTCAGCCTCTTTCCTTTTTTTAAAGACACCATTAAAGCAGGGGATTCGCAGAACATAAACCCAGAGCTGTCGTGTAAATGCAGAGAGTAGAGCTGTGTGTTTGTGTTCCATCCTGTAGAGCCACACAACTCCTTACCAGGCTCTTATCTGACACTCTTCCTTGCACTGGAACTGCACTTTGTCACTACTTGTCTGACTAGCCCACCTTCAACACCCCCATCCCATCATGCTGCAGTCTTCATTCCTTATAACTTTTTGTCATCCATTATTTCCTGTCTCAGACAGACTGCAGGTGTTGTGTGCTGTCTTTCCGTTACATTAAGAAAATGGAAATGTATTTTTTTATTTGTTGTTTCTCAAATCCTGGGGACTGAGGTGTGATGATATCTGAAGGAGTGGTATGGAAGATTATTGCTTTTTAGTTGGCGCTGCAGACACGAGACAATTGTACAGATATGGCTTTCGAATAAACTTATTCATGTTTGGGACTGAGGCCATGAAATCATAATTAGCAAGTCAGCTCATTTCCAAAACTTTTCCCACCTCAGTATCTCTATTTAATGAAATTGTGGAAAGCACCTGAGAACAAAATCTCAGGGAGGCAATTGTTTTACGATCAAAGGGCCAGATTTCTGTTCATGCCAGCTTCTTACTTTTCTTCAAAGTAAAAGGGGGTTGGAAAATAACATTTACTGTGAAGTAGCTACAGGAAGTGTTGAGTTGCCAGTAGCTCAGATTAGGCCAGGGAAGTATTTCAGTGAGGTTAGAAGTTCAGTCATCAGGTGAGTTAGGGTTTTACTTGGTCATCAGCATATAAGGGCAGACGTTTGATTAAAAAAACATCCACGTAAGAGAAAACAACAGTTTTTTCTCTGTTGTTTTCTGTAACCATGTAGCTCCGAGTGCGAGCATGTTTGAAAACCGAAGCAGAGCGGTCTCAAAATATTCTTTATGAGCCCTTCGGCCATTCATTCTCGGTTGGAAAATGTTGAGGTTACCAGGTGAGATATCACCTGATACTTTCAGTACATCTTGGAGCCCCTGGCTGCGTTGGATTGGACACTGTATCAACTGAAGCATATGTTTCCCTTCAGCAACTGAATATAATGCTTGTCAAGCTCTCAGTGTGTTTTAATTTGCTGCTTTACTGCACCGCCTCATCCACTCTGCTTTTCATCACCTCTCTCCCCTTTAGGATCATAATAACCCCACAGCTCTTGTAAGCAACACTGAGTTTGTGATATACTGTATTCTGCTTTATATGTACAAACCAAATCCAATTCATCAAGGAAGTCAACCCTCTGACTCAAATGTCAGCTCTTGCCTGCTGAACCCTGACCTTTTCTCCTGTTAGTTAATACCACTCCTATATGGTTGGTCTTGGAGCAGATGGGAGTATGGAGAAATTCACCGGGGAAGTATCACAATATTTGAACCTTGACAGTGCCGTCTTAGCTTTACAAAGATGATATTAAAACACACCTTAAAATATAAGGGCTGAAAGGAGGAATAACCCTGCAGAGTCCAAGACACCACTATGTGTGTTTAACTGTCATGTTGAATAGTTTAAGGTCATAATTCCTTTGATCACATTGTTCAGTTTAATGGTAACACATGTATAGTACAATGTGATTTGGTGTGTCACAAAGCTTTTGCACCGTTTAGTTGATGAAATTGAACAAATTGAACAGGATGAAGAATGAGCAGGGATTGGAATCATTAATTAATACACGCAAACAGACCATGATGACATTCGAGGAAAACCAGGCCCTGTGTGAAATGTTTAAAACAATCGTGCACATTAGGGAAACTTCTTCATTCATAAGTCCATGTACTTTGTTGATATGATGGCTTGAAACTTGTTGTTGCGGGTTATGATTGAGCCAATGATTAGAGCACCATGCTAAGATAAAAAAAAATAACGGGATAATATAACACTTGCTCTAAATGCACGCAATCATAATGAACGTACTCCAAGTTTCAGATGTGTGGAATGTTCCAAAAGATACATTTAATGATTCAGATTGTTTTCTTTTCTCCTTTCTTTAAATATCATTAGCACATGCAGAGTTTTATACCGATAACATCATCATGAATGCAGTGCATTGTAATTCATTGTAACTACACATAAAATGGCACCCACCATTGTTTTGTTTTCAGTCTGACCTTCAGGGTAATGTTGTTGTACCTTCACTGTCCATACTAGTGCAATAGATAAGACTATCAACAACTCCCTTCTTACTTTAAAGATATTTATGCTGCAAGAGCTGGACTTTATTTGTACCTGTTTCTTTTTTTTTTTCTGTTTGGAGGGTGTCTACAAGTTTAGATAGTTTAAAGTCTTTAATTTAGAAACAGTTTTTAATGTAACTCCATTTCTTTTTTTCGTTAACATAGTTTTTTTCACTTCTGCTTAGCATCTCACTTTTGAAAATAAAAGGCACTTAAGAGTTTACCTCCTCTCTCACCACACTTTTGATTGTCACAGTCAGTGACACCAAGTGAACCCTGCAGTTTCTCATCGTTCTTTCAGACAGCTGTAATCAACTAAAAACCTCTAATGACTCTCACCAGGATGATTGATTGGAGGAAACACTTCCTTATTTCTCTGATTACTTGGTGTGGCAGGAAATAGAGTTAGCATGTGTGTTTCTTTACGTTGCCACACTATGTGGTACACTAAGTGGTTGAACACACCCATGCATATTAATATACATCTCTAACACACAAATAAGTAATCATAATTCATGTGTTCATTCAGTCCCTGTGCGCAGACACATCCACACACAGTCTGAGGGGAAAAGTTAGTAGCCGCTCAGCCATCTGGACGACTGCTAATTCTGTTTTTCGGCTTTATTATATTAAGTCGGCAGTGGCAGGAGCTGAACTGACTGCAGTGATGCTTCAATGTTCAGTCTTCCTCTCTTTCAGAGGGGTCACAAATACTTTCATGCAGACAATCCCAGATTTAATAAAGCATGAACAAACAGCATAGTGTTCACATGAACAAATTACTGTGGAGAAAGTGTTTTTGGTTTTTTTTTTATTCAGTCTGTTTATGAATTAGGCTCTTTTTTTTTTCTGTCTCAGCTGTTGGCTAATGAACAGCAACACTGCAACAATTAAATGCCTTGCTTGGGGCCACTGTGATGTTAACTGTTGACATAAAGGGAGCGTAAGTGACTGAAATTACATGAACAATCAACACACTTTCTCAGATGTACTGCTCTTGTTATTCTCATTACATTTTCTGAAATTCTGTTCATGATGTTTCTTTTTGGTTTTTTTTTCTAAATTCAGGTCTTTATTTATATCCTTTTTTCCTCATCTTATCTCATTCCGTCATGTTTCCTGCCAGATTGTTTGTGGTTCCCTCCTGTAACAAACACACTTCTCTCACAGCTGGGTTTACTATTCATCCAAATAGATGATTGTTATTGTTGGCACAGTAGCATACTATGTTTATTAGGGTTGTAGTTAACTGATATTTTCCTTAATATGCATCAAGAGAGATTTCTGGTTTAATTAAGAAAAAATAATATAATAAAATTGTAGAAAGATTTGAAAAATAGATATAGATCTTCTATTTTTGAGAATCTAATACCAACATGTGGAGATTTATCTTCAAAAATAACTCAATTGTCAAAAGTATTTGCAAATAGTTAAATTGGATTTCTGTTCTGTCAGACCTGTCTTAAATTGCATTAGCTCCAGTCAACGGAGACAACATCTGTAGTCAACTGAGATATGTTTTTGGGATTTGGGGCTAAAAATGACCTCCCAGTTGTCTCCTTTCAGGAACATTGTCGTCGGCAAACATTAGCTCATTTGGGGAAAAAGCAGGAAAGTCTCGGTTGAGTGCTGCAGACTCCATGTTTCGGTGCTCATATCCAACATTAGGAAGCAGTCCTGAGGGGTTTATGGTAGTGTGCTGTACTGCTCTCGACCTGGGACACACAGACACACACAAGGCTTCAGGCGGTCTGGCAGCTGACCCCCTCCTTTTCAGTGTGTTTGTCTGTTGTGTAACAGAGCTGGGCTAGGGCTGCGTTTGACACCTTCACTTTGTGTCTCTGTCTTCTTTTATCATCCTCTCTTTTCCTTTTTCCTGCCTCTGCTTAATATTCACCTTCCATTGTTCCAGTTGTAATGCAGCTGTCAAACTACCTGTTAATAGTGTAGCAAAGGACAACCTTCAAATGTGTTTATTTTTTAATTACAATATACAATTCCTTACTGCATTATCTATCCATGTGTAATAGAGGATTTTCTAACAACAAAAACAACAAAAAAAAGAAACATTTTGTTGATAAAAGGTGGAGATGCAAATGTTTGGTGTTTGGCTAATTCAAAGTTTTCAAAGGAAGGGCCGATCATGGTTATGATGATGCAGCAAAATGGGTTTTCAGTGGGCATATTTGATCTCTCAGGTCGTATCATGGCTTGTATCATGACATCTGTTTGTTAGATTTTTCCAGAAGGTAAAATCAGTCTTGTTTTCCAATTTTTGCTATTTTCAAAACAAATCTTCTTCCCTGGTTGACTCTTGCTGTCGTCAGCTTCTTTTGCTGTTGATAAAACATTAGTATTAACAGATGTATACATGATGTTTTGTTACATACACTTGTCTGTTCATAAAATCTGCAGCTTTATTATATTTGGATTCAAAATTTTCCTGTCCCAATACCAGTGCTGGTGAAAGGGTTCAGGTTTGATGTTGGTGTGCCAATCTTTTAAGTAATAAAATATGTACTTGTATGTGGAGACCACTGAGATCAGTGTGGTGATAAAGTTGTCTGTGACTGAGTTGGAAAAAAATCAGCCATGTGATTTCATGTGGTTTCACGTGGTTTACTTGTAAAGTCTGGATTGGTCAAATATTGATCCAGTGCAACAGATTAATCTGTCCTCGATAGCATCACATGTCACTGAATTACATCTGACTAATTGGCAGAAGTAGTGCTCACTTCTAGAGTCACACAAAAACAGAAGTAGACTTTGATTAGGGAGAAGCTAATCAAGAACAGAAAGCTTTACTCTCCGCATCACTATATAGATTGACCTTCCAGACGTGCAGGGCAGATAATCCTCTCTGACTGATGGAGGTTAAACTCATTGTGAGCAGGATGTAAAAAAACAAAACAAACAAAAAAAAAACCACGACTGTTAGTAGTATGATAAATATCTTAGAGAATGACGAAGGGGGATAATCCAGTGTAAATTGTTCTGTGTGTGTGGCTTCTTTGATTTGAGACAATACAGGGAATTGTGTGTGTTGTTCCTCACTTTATGGAGCTTTCTTGTAATCTCTCTAGGAGTTTCAATTGGCTGTGTGTGTGTGTGTGTGTGTGTCTCTGCATACATGCATGTTATTATATCAGTTAGGGTGTCCTGTGTTGTCCAGAGTGGCATTATGGGCGGGCAGGTCAAATTGTGTGTTGTGGTAGCTCAGGGAGAGTGAGCATCACTGTAAGCTCTTTCTCTTTCTCTCTCTCTCTCAGTTTATGTAAGAACGTGTGAGTGAATAAGGTCTGTGTGTGTGTGCGTGCGTGTGCGTGCAGGGCCACAGAGTGACATTATCTGGTTTCCCACAGTGACATGTCAGTCAGGGAGAGAGTTTGTGAATAGGCAGAGGCTGCTGCGTTTCTCTGCATCATCAGCATCCTCGTCAGCACTGCCGGATACAAGACTTACTCCTCTGCAGCGGTAACTCAGCCTCAGCACAGCATGTACCCAGATGAGAGTGAGACGGTAAGGTTGCTTCTTTATCTGTGCATGTGTGCCTGCAGCATGGACCTGTAAAAATGACAAAACTGTCAACTTTAGCTGCCTCACACATCTGTTCTTACAGCTGCATGTGCATTTTTCTGCCAAGTCAGCACAGCCCTCAGTGTACCTTAAAGTAAGGTGCTGCACTGAGCCATCTTTCTAACTCCTAACAAAGCTTTTACCATCGCAGGAAGCTCTTCAACACACACATGCACACGTCAGCCAGCACTGCTGCATCCAGTGACTCTGAGGGAATTATGTTAAAATGAGTTGCTGCCTGTTTTAGATGTTATCAGGCATGCCGCTGTGTATTACGTTCATCATGTAACCCAGTCAGAGAGTGAACTTATCTGCAGTTATCTTCAGTCATACATGCACTCACAGCTTATGTGGCTATTTTCTCTCAGCTTTGTTTCTGCTCTATTCTCTTTCTTTGCCTCCCTCCCTCCCTCACACACACTCACACACACAGCAGCCGATGTTGCAGCTTTTGTTCACCAGCTCAGGGCAGGCGCGTGTTCATCATTCGTTCAGTACGGGTGCTCACAGTGATCCATAACAGTGATTGCCAAAAACACAGCTACTTTTTTTTTTTGTTTTTCCCAGCAATTCTGTAAAATCTCCAGGCAGAAGGGAACAGAAGAGAGGCTCACTTGCATCCTGAGATGTTTTAACTGGTGATTGCATGCGACAGGATAGCTTAGAGGATGCGCTAAGCACTTGCCATGCTACATTACATAAGCGCAGACTACGTAACATTTGTTTAGACAGCTGGCTGGTGAGACGAGCTCAGGGCAGAGAGAGAGAGAGAGAGAGAGAGAGAGAGGACGAGGAGGAGTAGGAGGTGGAGTGGCAGACGGGACTAAATATTCTGTGATGTTTGTTTAGACTTCTCTTCTACTGGTTTCATTTTAACTGCTACCATTACAAGTGCATAGTCCTTAATTTTTCATTGTCATCAGAGCTCAGTGTAAACTTGACTCTCGGTCACCTCTGATATCTTAAAATGTGTCTTTACTGGGAACCTCAGCTTTTCATATAAAGGTTCTTTTTATAAACAGTGTTGTATCAGTGTTTTTTCAAGTTGATCTTGTATACTATCTTCCATTATATACCTTCCACTTTGCAAAGTCCCCCCTCCACTTTTTTTTAATCTTTTGTTGCACGTCTGCAAAAAAAAAAAAAAACAAAAACAAAACTTAAATTACATTCTCACGACCTTCTGAATTGTACCTCTTAAAATCCTAACCTTTATATTTTTTAGACAACACAGTTCCTAATACATGAGAAGAAGGCTCTTTGTCATTGCCACTGTTCAAAGACTCTTTGCAAAGTGAGATCAGTCCTTTCCAAACCAGCATGTGTATTTGAGCAGCCACTAAATGACAGGGAGCTGATTGCACCATATAATCTCCCCCTCCAATATAAATAAAGGTTTGCTTGTGGCCCTGCCCATGTCTACTCATGCTTGTCTTGCTGATGACGGCGCACACTATAATTTCTCACTTGCCAGCAGAAGGGACCATCTCTGTGTGCCCTTTGCCCCCCAGTGAAATTCACAGTCAGAGATGATTAACTTGGCAATGTGGGGGAAAAAAGATTCCTGGTCTTGCACTTTGTTTTAGTTTCTGTTATTTCTGACTTGCCTCTTTCAAAGAAGCAGAGGTAGCTTATAGTCATGGAAAATAACAGGAAATGATCATTCAGTTTGTAAGGTTATGTCTTCAGACGAAAGCTAGCTAATCTTTCTTGGGCGGGATTGGGGTTTGTATTTTGTTTTGTTTCATTTGATGATCAGTTAATGTCATTTTCACTTGAAATGACTAATGCGGTTTTTCTGATTTTTCCCTTTCTTTGATCTACAAACACTCTGATTGGTTGGTAACACTGCATACACGTGTTATTCATTAATGCACACCTAAAGTTTTATTTTGACTTTGGTCATCTATGACATGTAGATAATTTTTTCAAATGTGGTCTTCGTCACTTTGCCACACCACAGCTAAATAAGGAGAAAAAATACATCAGCTTCCAAGGCGTGGAACATGTGGAGAACATACAGTTGTGATTTTTCTGCGGCCCTGTCTTAAAAGAGAACTTGTTTGGCCACTTCAGTTTTCATTTACACAGACCTACTTCTTTCTAGAGATTACAGTGGGTTATAAATTCAAGGTTTGATGCCAGTAGGTCACTGCATCTGAAGTAAATTAGTTTTCCTTTTTTTATTTTTTTACCCTTGACCACATGACCACATTGCAGTGGTCATGGGATAAAGGAAACAGTGTGTAGATGGAGGAATATGAACTAGTTGGGGATCAATGAGAGGATGATCCGTGCAGTGTTTGGTGTAAGGCTGATGAAATCTTCTGTTGAAAACAGCTCAGTTTCTCTCCATAATCAATTCATTTAACAGTTTAGGATGGATTGATGTAAAACAATATAATTTGACATGGCACAGTAGATGGATCAGGTATTGTGTGACCACTTTTTCATTAGTGGGTGTAAAGACAGCCATCGACTTTGTTAGCATGCAAGACTCTAACACTGTCAGGACTTGTTAGATATGGAGACACCTGATCCCCACTCCTTCACCACGTAGACATTTACAATCTAATGCAGTCCAATGTAACAGCCTGAGATAACATTCACCTTTATCAAGTTTATAATCTTTCGCTGGCATGGTTGGAAATGTTGTACTGGACTGTATTGAATTTTTTAAAATTTTTCCATGCACTTGCACAAGAGAGCAGAGGGGGCGTGTAAAAAAACATTAAAGTAAACTTTAGTGCCAAACAGATTAGATGGAGTTAAATGTACAGGTGTACCTAATAAAGTGGACAATGAGTAATTACAAATAAAAAAATAACTGCAGTGAGTTTATATTTGTGTGCAGACTTCTTGATCATCACTAAAAAATTTTTTGCTAGCCTGTTGAAATGTTCCCACAGGAGCTGATCGTCTGAATCTATAAACTGACATATTACAGCTGTGATGCAGATGTGTTTTAACACAGATTTGGATTCTTACTAGTGAGCTGTCATGGCTGTTTGGAAATGAGGCAACTGTAGCTAAATGACACAGCTGGTTTTTTGGAACAGATTCATCATAACTTCACTCTACTGGGTTGAACATCAGAAAAAACTAAATGGTTTTGTCTGAGACTTCTCAGGCTTTTGATACACTTCAGATGAAAAAGGCTCCAATGTTCCTTCATAGCTCAAGGCCTCCTTATTTGGAAGTTACCCATAAATTAGATGAGACATGTTAAGGCGAGTATTAGAAGCATTTGTTTGTTCACTCACACACTGCAGTGTGCCGTAACAGTTACACAGTTGAGCCCTTAATTGCATAGCTGCAGTACAAACGTAGCTCTGCAGCCTCTTTTTGTTTATTTGTCAAACTGTCGTAACGCTGCTGCGCTTCAATGAATGACTGCTGCTCCACACTCAGTTTGAATCCTGAACGATCTGCACAATTCACAGCTATCTGTGAACACTTCAACTTTCAGATGCTATTTGTGGACCGCAGTGATTGAAATGGCTTTTAAAAACGAAGAAGGACAAAGATTTCAGATTGGAGGAGACGGACCTGCAGAGTCATGCTGAGGAATTGGCTCCACACTGTCAGCTCCTCTCCTGCAGCATAAAATCTCCTTAGCTTCCTTTTCTGACTGTGCCTCGGGGATAATTCCATTTCAGATTAGATTACTGGATTGTTCCAGGAGAATTGCCTTCATCTTCTTCCTGCTCCTCTTCCTCCTACTGCTGCCATCTGATAATTTACAACAAGAGTTAAATATTCACCTTTTACATTATCTGCATTGTGTGCTGTTGTACCTTGTAAAATACACTTAAATGCGACAAAGAGAACTCAATGACGCTTCTTTCCCCCCCTTTATCTCGATAAACTGGTTCACTCAGGTTTGAGGTCTGAGAAGCCAGAGACATGAAGCACACTTTGGTTCAATTGCATTCAGGACCAGAAATACAGGTTCAGGTCCAGTGAATGCCTGGTATTCTGAATAGGAAAAAAGATGTGTTTTTTTTTTTTTCCTCTAAGGATGGTAGGATTCTAGTGAGCCTCGGTGAATACGCACAGAGTCAAATCATGTAATATTTGTTGTTAACCCTCAGTCATACAAAACCTTGTATGTGCTGGGTTCTCTGCTCGTATTCTGGTCATTGTAATCACTAAAGTTGGAGCTGAGCTCCAAACCTCGTTGGCTGATGTGTGTTTGAATGTATAGAAGTTAAACCAAAAAAACAGACTCATTTGTACTGAGATGAACAGAATCACATTAAAACACCAACATCAGAGGGCGAAATATTATCGAAACAAGCTCCAGGTTAGCTTTATCTGTACTGTTGTTTGGAAAAATTGAAGTCTACTACTAAAGGGATCACTTTAGAGCAGACTCATTCATGTCATGTGAAGGCCTGTTAATATGATAAGTTATGATGGGCACTCATGGTTCTTGCCCCGCGGCTAAAAATTAGCAGGTATGAGCAGGTTTTTTTTTTTTTTTAAAGCGGGTAAACCTGCATGTGAAAGCTAGGTCCACTGCCAGTTGGGTAAACCTTACTGTTCAGACTGACGCACAACTACAGGGAGAGATATCATCTAATGCCCTTACAGAGCAGAGATGAGAGAGATGGAGCTACTAGCCACTATGGAAACTGATGAAACCGATCGGTCATTTCACCTGTAGACTGCAACTCCTTGTAAAAAAAAAAAAAAGCCTCGTTATCATCTCTGAGCTGTGTTTCTGAAATATTTTACGGGAAGAAAAAAGGCAAAAATGTTGTTCACCCCGGTGTTGTTTTTACATCAGTGCCAAGCAGAGCCAGAGCTGATGAATATCCATGTTGACTGCAGGGCCGGGTCTGAATGCTGATTGCATTGTTTTCTGTAGCAGACAAAAACGTCATGTTGGCAGGCTTTAGATGGTTTTTGTGACCAGTAGTAAAGGTGACTTTTATTATACCAATACCAATGCTATCCCACAGAAATAATGTCACTCAAACAAAAAGCCACATTAATCCATGATGTTGGTTGTTTGACCTCCGATTTAGTTTGATGAAGCTGAATGAGAGGAGCAGAGGAAGCTGATAGTCTGCCTGTCTGGACAGAGAACTTGGGCTCTGATATGGACAAAAAACAAACATTTATCAGATTGATATGACTCTCTGTCTCTACCAGCCCTTATTGGAAGAATGGTATGTCTTAGTCAACAGGACAACAAGCTACGTATTGTGATGTAGGAGTTTGATCTGCTCACGTCTGCTCAGGATCAGAACTGTGTCCCCAAAAACTCTCTGCTCCATCTTTGTTTCAACAGGAAAATAGGCTTTTTTCAGTGTCTGTATTTCTGTGCTTCACTGATGCATTGTGGGTTTTCTTCCTTCATCATATATCATCTTGAGTGCTTCTTTGGCAAATTTTTCACTTAATGCTTCAGGTTGGAACATGTTTGGGGGGAACAACACTCAGGTTCAGTGTTTCCTCAGAGTCCCTGCAGACTTGCTCTCAGTCCTGCATAATTGTTGGAGGCTTTTGTTTTCCCTTTACCTCTGAGCCTCACTGCGTGCTTATCAGAGTGACCTTGCGAGATTTGCATGGTCACTGAAGCATCGCAGCCAGCAGTTTCTATCTCAGGCTGCTCTCTGCGCGAGGCTTCTTCCCTGGAGTGAAAGCCGGTGGATGGAAAACTGCCAGGTCATTTTGTAGACAGCGACGCCTGGGCGATGCAGTTTTCTCTCCTCTGTTCTTTTGTACCAGTCTCCCCTTGTTCTCCACACTTTTACTTATCCACACACACACACACACACATACACACATTTATTTTGCAGCACCCTGCCTCATAAATAGTGAGCCACAGTAGCTTCCCAGCACAAGGAGTGTGCTTTGTTTGGTGTTATTTTATTTTACATATGCATTTAAATCAACTGTTTCTCCATTTACAGCATAAGAAGTTACATCATTTTCCATGAATAAGGTTAAAATTGTGTGACTAAAGGTAGCTCGTGTAAAGTTCAGTAGTATTCACTTAAATCCTTAAAACAAATTGAACAGTGTCTTTGCAAACACCTGAACTTTCCTTGTCTGTGCTTTTCTTTGCACACAACTGTAGGATCATCCTTAGCCAGGGGAATCTGTCTTCCTGCCTCCATCTTCCTCATACCTGCCCTTTACTCTCCTCCTCCTCTGTAAAGAGGTGTGCTGTCAAGGCATGCAGCTGTAAAGAAACTGGGACACGTGGCCTCTTCTGTGTAGCTGGAGGAAGTGAAAAGTATTTGAGTACATTTATTTTTTTCTTCTCTCCCTTTCTCTCTCTCTCTCTCTACACCACATTCTTTAAGTACAGCAGAAACAGGTTGATACTTGAATCAATGGTGAACAGAAAGAGTTTGCAAAAATGAGCCAAAGAATACAGTATATGGGAAAAGGACAATTTGTGCCCCTATTCAGTATCTTTTTCAGCTTTTGCAAACCACAGTTTTCAATCATGCCTCTAAATTAAATGAGAAAATTGTACCAAGGACATTATCCAGCTGCAGCTCTCTTTGAAAAGGCCACAGATGACAGAATTATAACCAAACTGAAAGAAGACTCGCACAGTGTTGGCCTGTTTTCTGAAGGCAGCTCTTTACACTGTCCTGAGCTCTAACTGGAATATTCTGACGATGATCCATAGCAGGCTAACCTACACAGATACTTGTCCTCTGAACAGTTGAATCAGGTCTAAGTGACTACGAGGTGTTTCCATCAAATGCAAAAAATGGTTGTATCTTTGCACTGATTGGCTCTAGTTCCCTTTCTGGTCCCAGAGACATGTAAGGCTCTGCTGGTGACTATTAGATTCAACCCAGGGTGGTTTAACCGTACATCAGTTTGAGCAAGACACAGAACTGCTTCTTTTAAAGCGATGAAAGTAAAAGAATTAATTGCATTACCTCATCCTACATCAGTCTGCTGGCTTTCTAAATTAACAACTGTGTCCATCATTAGGAACGTCCCATTTAACAGTCCGTCCAGTAACCCAGTTAACCCAATCAGGCCACAGCTGCTCTGACCTCCTAAAAGAGGGTTTGTTCCACCGGAAGAGATGCCATGTTGTGGCCTTTAATTGCTGTTGCTGGCACGTTTTTGCCTGTTTGTTGATTTTATCATGACATACTCCAGTGACTATACTGTATAAACGAACAAGTACTTATTAAAATCCCCCTTTAATGGTAATCTTATTCGGGTTAAATACAAACCAAGTCTGTGAGAAGTACAGAGGAACCAGTGTATGAACACGGTTGGTGCTGTGATAACACAACAACCCTCTTCTCTAATATAATATTCTCACTTTGAGTAATCCCCTAATTTCTGGTCTTTGCTTTGATTCATGGTGTCAGTGAAAAAGCCTCTTGTGTCATGTCTCAGGAGTGACTCACTGTTGTCCAGTTGCCACTCACTTATGAGGTCCACTGTTGCGTTGATGCCTGGGATACATGACGTTTAGTGTTTCCATTGTTTGCTCAGCCATACAAAGCTTTTCCTCAGAATTTCTATAAGATGACGTCAGGGCTTTAAATGGAAAACTCCATTCAAACTCATTTTTACATAGCAAACAATATTCTCAGCCTGTTGTCTGTCTTTCAGCTCACCTCCTGTGTCTCGTGTTTGTTCGTTTCACTCCTTTGATGTCACTTCAATAGGGGTGTCGACTTGGAGTCTACGTTCTATGTAGGCTGCCCAAAGTCCCTCAGACTGCCTCTTTCATCAGCCCTGCAGGCATGTGGCTTTTCACCCACACGTTTGACCTCACAGCCATTATTTAATGCAGCGAGGGAAAGAAAGCGGCTTTTTATGGGTTCAGAAGTGAAATGAAACAGTTGTGACCTAAGGTACTGAGGCTGAGGGTGGGTTAGCGTTAAATCAAATCAAATGTATTTAAATAGCGTCAATAGCAAAGTTACATCAAGGCACTTTACACAAAGAGCAGGTCTAGAACTCTTTATGGACCCAGCGGGTGTCTGGACTTACAGGCGGTCCTTTAGATGATCTTTTTATGCTAAAATAGCAGCTCTGAACTGAGTTTTTAGGGGCTAAGAGCAGAAATAATTTATTTATTTTCATTATAGATTATATTATCTTCATTTATTAAGTTACAATTTGGTCAATCAAATGTCTAAAA
Source organism: Remorina albescens (assembly GCA_034769265.1). Classification (NCBI taxonomy): domain Eukaryota; kingdom Metazoa; phylum Chordata; class Actinopteri; order Carangiformes; family Echeneidae; genus Remorina; species Remorina albescens. Next base: position 2,908,732 of record CM068478.1, on the reverse strand, counting down.
TCACTTAATGTTATTTATTGGTTTGAAAAAATGTGTTAAGTTATGAACTGCTCATCAAAATAGATCAATTTTCTGAAGATTGATAGACTTTTCAGAGGTCCCTTGAAAAAGCAGATTGTTGTCACTAATGTGTTCTCTACAAATGTTTGTGTCCACAGACTTGGGAAATAACGGGGACACTTTACAAACACAAAAGCAAGTTGATAATATTGTACTTTACAGAAAGGGGAATTTCATCAATTCACATTACACTTTTATCAGACAGAAAATGAGGGCCAGAGAGGGACAGGGAGAGTGACCCAGCTAAGGACTCACCGGTTCAGGTCCTATATAACATACTTTTTTCTGGTAAACTACTTTTGTTTCACTGCTTTAGCTCTTGTTGAAAGCAAAGCAACACAACAACGAGGATTTATGTTCACGAAACGTCTCTGAAGATGTTTCTTGGCGGACTTGGGTTCAGCCAGTTGACTTATATAATTACTGCTCCCCACTTGGTCTCCTTTTATCTCAGTCACTTCACTGGTCTGAGCTGCGTAGCGTCCTTGTTCTCTGGGCTAATGGGTGGCCAGACTCATTCCTGCCCATGAAGGAACATTGAACGCATTTGAACTGTTGGCCATAAAGGACCCATGTCTGTGTTTGAGGGAATAACACTCAGTCCTGTTCCTCCCTGCTGGGCTTGGTTTTAAGTCAGTCAGGGGACCCAGCTGGGTCGGTCTGCTGCACAGTGAAGCTGTGTCTGTTGTAATGTGAGCTGACAACATGAGCGGGGGAGGAAGCTAACGTGTTCGGCCAATCAGGCGCCACTTTTTTCCAGCGTCTTTCTGGAGCCACTGAATATTTGTAGAATGAAAGTGGATTTATTTCATTTCGTCTTGGTCAGTAACGTGCTTGAACAAATTCAGCTGGACGTGCAAAGGTCGATGAATTTGTTTTGACTTCTGTTCATAGAAAGCGAGCTGTAGAGACCGAATTAGCACTTGTGTTTACAGACAACAGTTGTGATCAAATTCCCCTGCCATAATCGTTGAGGCTAATTAAAAATGACTGACTTTGTTGTGCCCTGGTTGTGTTAAAAAGACACAGTCGAGAATTAACAGTTTGTACTGAACGGCCCCTGAAGTGAAAGCGTCTTTCTGTATTTTGTCAGACCAACAGTTGCTGTAAAGAACTGATGATCATTGTATTTCTGTGTGTGCTTGGGAAAATAACCTGTTGTTCTGAGGCTCCAGTGGATACCAGGTCCGTTTGTGTTCACTTAATGTGCCGCTGAATGTGAAATGAACTGACTGTGCCCTGCCTGCCACAGAGGGATTACAACACACTGGAACATATACACACAAACACACAACCACATATGCAGCCATCTGCCTCGTTGCTTTCAAAACAAATCAGAGTTCTTGTGTTTCAAACTCCATACAAGAAGGACAAAGACTATCATACAGCGAACTGATTACTTTGTCTTTTCAAAAGCCTCTGTAGTTTATCTTTAGGGGCCAGTGATCTTTGTCTGCTCAACAGTTAGTTCATCCACTAATACATTTATATCACAAAGTTTCAGAGGTCATGGTGATAACTGTAACTGTGTTGGTACTGCACTCAGATTACAGCTGCTCTTTCAAACTGTAACAATTTATTCATGAAGGTTTAAAACATTAAAACAATAAATCTGCACGTTTGGGAAAATGGAAGCATCAAATATTTGACAAATATGGCACCTAAGAAGTGATCAAGGTTCAATTAGTTGGTGTCCACATTTATGGCAAAGAGTGAGGGAATGGACAGGTGTGTCAGGTCCTTTCTTTTCACTGCCTCCTCAGCACTCGTACTCACAGTTTCACAATTCCAGTTCAGTGGGGAATGTGTGGCATGCTGTAAGAGCTGCTCTGTTGACATTCACTGTTGCTGCAGCAGTTTATTAAAGAGACAGAACTGTTTTTAAAAAAATAGTTTTTTAAGATTGGGGCCGTCCGTTTTACAGATTGTCCAGCATTACTCCCACTTGTGGTTAGACACGGTGACAGTTGTTTTGAGATGATGTGATTATGATGTATGATGTAAATGCTGACGAGCTTTAAAGCCGCTCATCCACAGAATTAACCAAGAGGGATATTCTCACAACAGATTGTTTCATTTTCATGTTTTCATCTCATTAAGAATCTCACAATCCCCCACCAGATATGTATTGTGACTCCGACAAGTCCTCCCCTAATTTATGTCTTTCACCAACAGCTCCTCTGTCAGATCAGGGTAAATACATGCATTTTTTACATAGTTGCTGCTCTTTGCATTTTTAGGTCAGCTTTCTGGCTCCAGCTCACAGGAGAGCAGCCATGCAACTGTGAGGGTCACTGGTTCAAATCTCTAAAGCAGCTGGGATTAATCTGGGTTTGATATTAATAAAAATCAGTTTGGAGACGAACCAACCTGCTCTTGAGCAAGGCATTTAACTCCCAGCGAAGGAATTGTCTGTGCAGGACACTCCTGTAGGCCTTATAGCGTTACTAGTGTCATGAATGCAGAACAGGGAACCGCTTAGAAGGAGCCTGAGCGTTGGGACACACCGACCAAAGATAAACGGACGGTGCCACAAAGTAAACTGTGTGTTTCTTTGTTGGGTTTTCATGACGCTCTCCATTTAATACACATGATGTGGTGACTGATGTATAAGCCTGCAGGAGGATGTTGTTACTGGCATTAACAGGATGGGACAGATATGAAAAGTCTATATCTAAGCTTTGTATCTTCATCCTCCTCAGCTGTGTTGGCTCAACAGAGCTGGATTAAGATAACAGCTGTCAAGATACAAACATCTATCAGTGGTGATTTAGATAGTGTCTGAAAACCTGCTGTGATGTGGTCGGCTATTTATTTTTTGAGAGACACAACCACAGAGAAGCAGATCGGCTCATCTCAACCAGGTCTTTGGCTTTTCTACTGTCAAAGCCAAAAACTTTTACACTAATTTAAATAATTCTACTTTTTTCCTTTATTTCACTTGTACAAACTTGTATTAATCTATTTCAGCCACTGAAAAACTCCCTATTTTAGAGCTACTTGGAAGCTTTTGCTGCCACAGTGATAATACCATCCAACCAGGCCTGGATTAGCTACTTAGCATGCTATCTTCAGTGGAAGAAAAGAAGTGATAGATTGAAAAGCAAACTGGAGAATACAGCTTGATGCTGAAGTTGCCACATTTCTTTTAGATTGGTCAGTAAACAGCTTTTAATGCTACTGGCTATGTGGCATGCATAAACTCAGACGTAGTTATTTTAAGGATGCGTTTTCTACCTGGTAACAGGCTTTTATAGCTCAGACTTTGTGCATTAGATAACAACATTAAATCCTCCACGGAGCCAAAGTTGGAATGGAAAGCCACACCAAGTCTGCATCTTCCTGAGTCACATCCTATTACATTATGTGTCCTGAGCAGTGACCCCACCTTTCCCCTGCTACCCTCTTACATAATCTGAAACGCACACACTCTCTATTTTTCAAACACACACAGATCTATATATAGAATTATTTATTCTGTAAATTCCAGCGGCCCTTAGTGTAGAAGAATTAGCATCACTAGCTGCAAAACAGTCAGGTAAATGGAATTAAAGGATTAATTATTCGGTCACGGCTGTCGGTCGCTTCACTGCTCTGTGGCTTCAAATTCTATATTATTCCCGAGTCATCTCTGAGAATATTAAACAGGCCAAGTTTAGAATTTATTAAAAGATAGCCAGTGTCCCTGTTGACAAATCTTCAAGTCCAGAGAAGGAAAAAGACATCCTCCACCTGCAGTGAATGCCTTTCCCCCTTACATATGTCTGTTTTCAAAATGAGACAGGGAAGGGTGAAATGGTTTCAGGCATCGTGTCCCAGCCCACAGGGAATACCGCTTGTCCCCTGTGATGAGGGCAGAGCAGCATCCAGACAGCTGCTGTTCCAGGCTCACAAGCATATGGTCTTTTACTCCAATCTAAAAAAAAAAACAAAAAAAAACAACACACACTCACACACATCTGGAAAAGTTCATTTACTCCAACATTTGGGCAGCAGCAACATGAATCACTTTACTTTCCGTGTCACTTTCTCTCGTGTACTTATGTCCATTTACTCACGCAATCCTGTCCACTGCGCCCCGCCCCCACCAGAGAATCATACAGTGAAGGAAATGAGACATACTGCTTTTAAATCATGGTGGTGACCTTTCACACTGCAGTGTGTTGTCATCTGACAGTCAGATGCAAACTGAAGATTCTGGTAGATGACAGTGCTTTATAACTAGAACACTGTATTCTCCAAACGCTTCCTCATACTTTAAGGAACCAGCGTGCAGAGTTATAACATCTGATAAATCTTCACTCTAATTGAGTCATTATTCCAGGATTTCCTGGATTTCACACACTGTACAGTCATTGCCGATACAATAATTTAAACTGTCTGACATGGTGACAGACTAATAGTGTGAATTGTTATATTTTGGCAGACTGAACAGTAATGGCATGTTGTTAGTATGACGTGAACAAGTGAAACTCACTCACCTCTGTATGATCTCAGTGTACAGATCCAGATGTCTGTGTTTGACCTTCTTAGATAAGCTTGGCATGTTTCCTCCTTTCTTCTGTGGAACTGTTAGCATATTGACTTCTGGTTGTGTATAATTTATTTTTTCATGGTGGACCTGTTGCTGCAGCTATGCTTTGTATTTGACTAGTCCAACTGTTGACCAGCTCCTGTATAGTAAACTGCTGCATCACCACTGATGATGGGCAGCTCGGTTTATTGGTCTTGACTTAAAAAAAAACTTTGCTTCCTCTTCCTACTGCAGTTTCTTACTTCTGACCCATTTGCAACTCAAGTAGAGACAAATAGACCAGAGTTAGTTCAGAACAAGAGCAGGATTCCTCTGTGGACCTCCTTCCCAGCCAGGATTATGTAAAAGAGGACAGTGTCCTTCACTTCTCTGTGTAGACTTTTCTATCCCACATAGAACAAAGACGCATTTTTTTTCTCTTCCAAAATGCACCTCAAACAGATGTAGATCACACTGTCGCAAGCGGTCCATTACTGTACAAACACGCCTACAGTCTATCATATAAACATCCTAAATGTATTCAGTCAACTATTTTGACTATTTTGACTTTTTTAGCAGCTTAGTTACTGTTTGGTTAGTTTCCTGACTTTAAATATAGTTTCCATGAGGTCAATCAGAGAGCAGAAACTCACCTCAGGCTATTCACTATGTTTTCCCTGCATCGTCGACTGTTTTCTCCTGTTTAAATGTAATTGCACAGGAGTTGCATAATTGCCTTGGGTGGTGCCACTGTTTAAAAAGCTTTTTGTGTTGACCTGCGGTGTGTTTGTCTGTGGTTTTTTCTTTTTCTTGCCTGTTATTCATTACACTCAGATTTACTGAGATTTACCTCAGACTGAAGGACCCACCAGGCTGCACTGGATGTGTGTTTAATACATGTACATTGTGCGTTATGGGTTGAGGCCTTTTGAGATTGTGTGGGGTTTTTTCAGTCCTAATCATCTGTGTTTTGTTATTTTTCTTTTCCTGGGTTATTATCAGTATGCTGGACATTCATTTCAAGTTTCTTTCTCCATCTCTCAACGAATAAAAACACACAGAAGAACCGTATTCACCTCATTACCTCTCATGCTTTTAGTTTGTTGTAGTGTGTGATGTAATATTATCCGGACCGACTACCTTTCCATACACACAGCTCTAATATCACTTCCTGTTTTCCTGTTTCGATCAGGCGCTGTCAGACCTCTTGTCTGGTTTCACTGGTCATTCGTCACACATCCACCTGTTGGTGTGTCACTGATCTACTCCTCCCATCAAAAACCCTGTCTGATATAGAAATGAACTAACATCAATCTGGAAACAATATTTAAACAAATGAACTGACACAAGTCATCAAATCTGTTTTTGTTCCAGATGTATCTAGTTTTTAATAAGTTCAGATGGAAAGAACTTGAAGTTAGTTTCATTTTTAATGCATGGCACAGTAAAATGTCCCAAGTCATCATTTGATAATGGGAAGAAAAATGCAGATTGATTTCCTGAACTTCCTCTGGTTGTCTGGCAGCTTTGTTGAGCCACTTTTGGCTTAATGGACTATAAGAAATATCAATAATTAACCTCAACAAAGCTGCCAAAGTGTTGATAACTGTCTTTGCTACAAATAGTGACGTTTAAAGTGGATGCTAATAACATCACCATCGTCAGGGATTCAGTTTAGTATTTTGCAGTATTGTTGTTCGGACACAAAGTTAATTCAAAGAAAGTGACTCAGCATGGCTTTTTGCTGACTCATCAATCCAAGGTCAAGCCTTATCAAGTCTTTTTCTGCCTCTGTCAGCAACACTGAGGTTTTGAGCCAAAAACAGAAATATCGAGAATCATTTCCTACTTCTGTTATGCAACATGGTGTCTGACAACAGCTGTGACAGGTGGAGGCTCCTCACTGTAAACTGAAGTGGCACTTTGTGTGCTCTATGACTCTGCTTTTGTTGCATGTTTGTACATGTGTGAATCTGCAGGTGTGTTTGTGTGACACATGCGCATTCAGCCTGGGAAGTTCTCCAGTTTGTGTGTATTCATCAGTGTGTGCATGGCCCAGCTCTCCGCGGTATGCAGCAGAGCAGGTTCATCTGTGTTAAACAGAAAAAGGAGGGAGAGAGGAAGTGAAGATGTGGAGCTCCTCCTCCTGCTCCATCACTAACGTTGCTGTCAGGCTGCCCTCTAACGGGAAGCTGCTGCTGCTGTTTTGCTCACCTGTGATGGTCTCTTTGTCTCTTTTGTTATATTACTGAGCTCAGCCTCCACTTCATTCACATCCTGTATTCTTTAGTTTGAATTTTTATTGATTCCACTGATTAGTTTTCATCTGAGGAGGACAGTTAAATCATAACTGTAACCGATCCTGCAACAAATCTGGTCCTTTGTTGTTACTTATGATAGTCACTTACAGAGTTATTTGGCCGGTGCAGTGCATGCTGACCTTCTGTCCATACACTGTACAGTCGGTTTTGGTGGTTCCAGTTAAACACTGATGGGACTGAGGCTTCACGGATCAGTGCTCATGTCATGGTCAGAACGTGTAACCTTCAGGATGGTGATTATCACAGCATCACAAAATGAATACAGCTGCTGGTTCAAGATGTGTTTTTTTTTTACCTGCATGTGTTGTAATCTTTTAATGATAAAGTATAAAAAAAAAAAACCCTGTATATTTGGGATAGTTGAAGATAGCAGGAGGTTTAATTGATGATGGTTTGTCTCAAGTGTTTTAGTTACATGATTTGAAAGAGCTCCTAATTTGTTTTTTTATTCAACTCACAGACAACATACAACTATATTTTGAAGAATTTGAGCCCAGTGTCAAAAAATGAAATGAGTTAAAAAGTTGAATTTAATGGATTTCTACAAAGGCTATAAAATTTGGTCCTTGTTATTGGTGGAAGCAGCAGATTCTAAAGAGACCTTTTGCAGAAAAGATTCAGCCCAAGCTGTCTCATGTCCTCTAGCTGTCAGTCACCCGATATTGTTCTTTGTAGAAAATGAGAGGGGCTTTTATTTTTGTAACCCTTCGCATCCAAAATAATTCCCCGTCTCGGCTGCACCGCAGTACAAAGCGACACTTGTCCACCTGGCAACCTCTCCTTAAAGCGCAGTGTACTATCAGAGACAGCAGCTTCCTCAGTCTGAGAGGTCAACCTCCTAATGTCCCTCTGAGGCTCAGCGGTTTCAGAGCTCAGTATTGATTAAGTGGTCAGTATGTTCACACCAGATGTCCAACACCAGCTGTTCCTGAATATACCGCCGCTAAAATGGAGTTAAGAGACACCCTGTGCATTTTTAATGAGCCAACCTGGCAGTGCACCTTTTAGTTACATAATGAGAGCCGTTATTTGACTTAGTCCTTATTGCTTCAGTCCACGGAAGGGCATCGGCAGCTTTGGTGTTTTTTTTTTTGTTTTTTTTTAAAATTGGAGTTACACATGATCCTGAGAAAGTTTTAACCACCCAAAACCAAAATTAATGTAATAAGAATTATAATAAGAAATCATCTTGGGGTCAGTATGCAGTTTAAGACTATTAGATATCTGCCAAAAAAAGCAATATAAAACTTCCTGAATGTGACGCTTCCCGTCACATCTCAAAGTAGGCTTGGGGTGGAAATGTGGTTTTGTTACTTGGTCATAAGTGAGATATTTCCTTACTGGCTTTGCATGTCTGATTGACAGCGCGGGCTTCCTCTCTGACAGATCCATGCACTGTATCACATGTTCGCTCAGTATTATACAGGAAGACCACAGAGCCGTGTCTTTAGGGCTCTAACTGCATGTGTTGAAAGAGTCTCGTGGCTCAACTCAAACTCCAAACATTAAGCAGCAAGGCAATGATCCGCTGGACCAGAAGTTTCCTCAGAGCATTCTCGCTGCCTGAAAAGGATGATGTGTTCACTAGTTGCTCGGCATCAGAGGTAATATATATTTTTAGATTTATTTTTAGCTCCATCCTGCTCCACACTCTACATATTTGCTCATCACCATTGCAGAGCAGCAATGACAGCCTTTCACTTCAGAGGTCCTGTCCTGTGCCCTTTTCTTTGGGATTTCCAGCCTTTCTGTCAAATATCGGAGGCAGATACAACCCTACATTAAATGAGACGTATACTATGGACGACATATGTGTTGAATACCTTAATATTATAAATGGTGCACTAAGAGCACTCAGGTTTACTGTAGTCCATCTAATACTGGGTACTTCCAGCCTTTTGCTCAGCTTCTGCATACTTCATCCCTATTGATCCGTGTGCAATAAAAACATCACAGAGCCAATGTTTAGAGGCCTCGGGGCATGGCCAATATTTATGAATCCCTGCCTCGTTGTTCTGCAGCCTTTGTACTACCAGCTAGAAATAATCATGACACGCAGTCTGTCAACCAGATCAGTCAAACGTCAGGGTTTTGGAGATGGATTCTCTTCTGCAGCATGCTGGCTGCTCTCCATCTGTGGAAAGATACTCAACTCTCTTTTTGTTCACGTGTCAGTCGGGTTTTAATTCATTGACAGACATTCACTGGTTTAAATGATTAATTACCATAAAAAAATTAAAAAAAAATCCCGATTGGTCTGCTGACAACATGACTGTACTGTAGAGTCTCTCATCTTACCATGAGCAGCATACAAACATCTCGGGGAGGAAAAGTTAAAGCAGTGGATCAGTGACGTCAGGGTTTCGTTTTATCCAGAGATCAGTCAATATAACTCTGCACTGTCTGCACAGACAAATGAAAAAAATTATTTATTCAAGTCACAATTTTATGAATATACTGCAAGCGGTGGATAATTTCAAAAGGCAATAGAGAAGAATTAGGTTTGATGTTTATAAATCTGTTATGAAGGATTTTATTTTGAAAGTATTGTTTATTAAAATGACCATGCCAAATTTGAGATGAAATGAATGACATTTTATGTGGGAGTCAATTAGTAGATGATTTAATCATGATGATCTTTTGAATGAATAAATACCAGACAGTTTATTTTTCATGACACAACCATGAGGATGTGAAAATATTTGGTAGGTAAATTCGCTTTTGGGAAGTGTAGGGAATTTTATTTTGTGGTTGCCTCTTTTGTGTGCTTCAAGTGTAATGTAATGAAAATCAACAGGTATCCACAGAGCTGCCGCTTTAATACCACAGTATTCTACTGATCAGGCAGAAAAATGGCCTTCAGTCATTTCTTAGGGAGGATTTCTACAGTTGTGTCAGTGTAAGGATGAGCCTGGACAAACTGTTCAGGATGCATCTTGATTGTCAGTTTTACTTCCTTATTTCTACCTGACGTGAGTCTCTGCCACTCTCTGTTATATAATCAAGCTTACCCCCCCAGAGCTCGCTCACTGCTCTGTCCTCTGCGGTCAAACGTGGCTGTCGGCTTCAATAACAGACGGATTTAGGTCATTTCTTTTAGTTTCCACACATTCACAGTTAAGATTTAGTGATTAGTTGGTATTTTAGATGAAGTGTCCTGTAACTTGGCCCTCTGAAAACTGTGAATTTCTTACATCACACTGTCCAGGAGCTTTTCCCTGATTATGTAACAGACTCACCGATGACTCACAGGTCTACCGCTCTCTCTGCTTTTCTTTCTGTCTCCCTCCATCAGACCGTGTCGTCATCAGGTCAGGGCCGCTCCGAGTCTCCCGTCTACACCAACCTGCAGGAGCTGAAGATCACTCAGACCAACCAGCCCCCTCTGCCCTCTGGCTCCCCTCTCCACACGCTGGGCGACTGGGAGACCTACAAGGACCAGAACGGCCGACACTTCTACTACAACCGCTCCACCCAGGAGAGGACCTGGAAGCCGCCCCGAGCAAGAGACGCCAGCACCGGCAACTCCAGAGTAGAGAACCACAGCACAGGAGAGAGCTCCGAGGTACCAATCAATTTCTGGAGGCTGAGGCGAGGGCATCAAGTAGTTGCCTGTACAAAAAGGAAAAAAATCTACAGAAAAGATTCTTTAGAAGAAGTGAAAGGCAGTCCTCTGGACAAATGTGTTCAAATTTTGACCTTTTGTCTCACATAAACTCACCCCGTCTGAGATTGTGAACACAGATAAAATCCATCCAGTTCATAAATATAAAAACACCAACAGGAGGAAATAAGAACTTGGGAAATGAGTCTGCGATGTTTTGGTGTTTCTCATTTCACATGTGAACATGTGTGTATTAGAAAGTCCGATCTAAAATTCACCCATGTTTAATTCATAATCTGGATTTTCCAATATCTTAAATAAGCAGACACAGTTGAATTCATGCACACTGTCATTGCAGAGTTAATCAAAGATACTAAACAAATGTTTAGGTGTGGACTCTTATCAGGAACCAGATTCACAATGTGAAAACTAGATCAACAAGGTGAAAGCGAGCCAAATGATCAACGGCTGACATGATTACTACATCAGTCATAAGTGACACAAACACCAGCCTCCATGTCTCGAGCCAGGATTAAAATGAAAACATAACAGATCCCTTTCGATAATATACATAATCCAATAGAGTGAATGGATTAGTACACTAGAACTGAAAGGACCATTCTGTAGAAAACCAGGGAACAGGCGAGGGCTGGAGTAAATCACCTGACCTGGCAGAAATGTTGTCACTGAGCTCAAACTGGTTTTCGTAAGGATAGAATTACAACAACTCTCGCACAGACATCGTGAGTCTGTCACGATAGTGGTCGGCTCCATTGTAAGCAGCCTGGATGTTAACCTGTGGCTCTGTAAATGGCTGTACCACACTGCCACCTACAGGTGAAACACTGTTACTGTCACAGATTACAGGTTACAGTGAAGCAGGAACACTGCTGATTGTTTCACTCTCTGATGGGGCTTCTGGTCGTCTCTGCTTTCTTTAACTGGTGTTGGACAGTTTCTGATGGTTTGCTGCTTCTGGGTCCTTGTCTGTCTTTTCCCCTCTAACTCCACGGTGACAGATTTCTTTCTCTCTCTGATTATTTACCCCTAATGGTAGACCACGCCTCTCTCGCTCTCGCCGTCTTTCCTCCCCTTCTTCTCGCTCTCCATTGGTCGACTTCAGCCTCTGTCGTCGGAGGACACCTGCTTCAGTACCTACTCTAGCCAGTCAGACAGTCAGTATGGCTCGCCGCCACGTGGTTGGTCAGAGGAGATGGACGAGCACGGCCACACGCTTTACGTCAGCGACTATACTAACGAGAAGGTACTGGCTGCACGGGGCTGATCTGTCTCTTTACTCTGGTGGTTTCTGGGGATGCATGGCAGAATGGATTTTGATTTATGGTGATTTTTCTACTTGCACTGCAGAACTGGGCAGAGTTTTAATTTCAGTATGAAAAAAAAAACACGCTTTTACTCAAAAAGCAGCCAAAGCACGTTCCATATTCAGATAATCAGAGAAAATAGATTTTATGCACAAATTCAAGACATAATTTACCTCAATATCCAAGAGAACAAAATCAGGAAGTTTCATGTGACAATAAACACTAACGTTAGTCTGTAGGGTTGATGATCAGGAGTCAATAATGAGTCTTATGTTTCTGTTTGTGTCTGTCTGTGACCCCAGTGGTTGAAACATGTCGATGACCAGGGAAGACCTTATTACTACAGCGCAGACGGCTCCAGATCGGAATGGGAGCTGCCAAAGGTAAACGACCTACAATGTAACCATAGACTCTGCATGAAGGTGGATGTTCTGGGTCTGATGTAGAAAATTAACTTTTTGATAAATTAAAATGTCACTTTATGATCAGTTTATGATCTGATGTGCAAATATCTGATGTGCATATATGCGACATTTGATTTGTAATTATTATTGTGGTCAGTGCAACATGTTCAGTCATAACTGAGAGTATAGACTTCCCATGATGCCGTTTGATTGTCTGTCTCCTCCCAGTACAAACTCTCCCCTCCCCAGCTGTCTGGGGACGCTCAAAAAAGTCACAGCCTGGACAGGAAACACATGGAGCCCATTGTCCTGACTAAATGGAGGCATAGTGCCTACGTCCAAGAGCCCAACGACAAGGTCTGACACACCACAAAAGAAAAACCAAAAAACAAAAACACAGTCAAAAGTACAAACATTCCTATTTCTTTTTTTTTTTTTTATGATTCCTATTTTACAGTTATTTTTTTTTAAGTGCTGCTGTTATTTGTTGTGTTCTTTTGTGAGACATTTGAACAATGCAGAGTTTCAGTTGTAGACTTGTTACTTTGCAGCGGCTGTCAAAAAAAAGGCCTGCATTCCGTGCAGTCTCCGTCCGCCTACACCCGTACAAAAACAAAGTCAGTAGTCTGCCATACAGACCAATCAGTGTCAGTTCCCTTAATCCAAGCGCACAATCACCTTTAATGAGGATAATCCAACAACAAGAATAATTATTACTGAGTAATTATTTCAGGCTTGCTTTCAGGCCAAATTCACTTTTAATTGCTCGAGTTGATTGATTTGAATTCAGCTAAATTATTCCACTAGATAATTAATCAATCAGAAACTTAATTGGCTTTGACAATGATTTTTCTTAAAATAACATTGATGATCCTACAAATTAAAAGATTTGTAAGTGCATGAGCATTCTGGGAAATACTGTGCCTGTGCCAACATCTAATTAATAATCCATTGATGCCCCCCTGTCATCATTCAGGTACTTGACACATTTCACAGCATCTTAATCTACCAGATAATTGCCATCACATTCTTTCAGAAGTCTGTCTTTTTAACCTCACATCATCTTCTCATTAACCATCTGTTGTTATCCCATATGACTTTTTTTTTTTTTGATCCATCTCTTCACTAGGACGCTCCCTTGAGCCCGAAGCCCCTTTCTCCTGACTCTGACTCTGACTCCAGCCCTTCGTCTCCCAAGCCCCCAGCTTCTGTTAGTACTCACCCCTATAACCTCACCTCACCTCACCTCACCCACCAGGCTTTCTCCTGCAGGACTTTAACTTGGTCTGAGATAAGTCGTGGGCAAATACACGTGTTGCAGCTCAGTTCAGGGTTCCTCCACAGGCCTGGAAAACATGAAAATAATTAGAGCAGCAAAAAACAAAGCTTCAAAGACAATTTGACCTTGAGCCTGTTAGAAACTCTGCCAATTTGGGCTGATAGGTCAGTAGATATATTGCTTGAGTGTCTTTCATCACACAGATTTATTATTTGTTGCCAAGATACATTAAAATGATTTTTTGGGTTTGCTTCCAGTTGTGTTGTTCATCCATGTTTGCATCTCTTAAACCAAAATGCTAAAAGATCACAGACTAAATCCTGCAGTCGTCTCGCCTTTTCTCACTTATTTTACTGACATCTGTGCACAATCCAATGTTTTCACTGTTGCCTTTTCTGAGTGAGAAAAATCCGTGTTCCCTCCAAACTCAGAGCTGCTATTGTTCTGGTGGCGGTGTACTTTTTGTGGGGGCAGTGTTTTAACAAAAGACTGAAACATGTTTATTGTTCGCCAACTTTTAGTTTGACAGCAGCTTTCTCCTCCGTGATCCTGCTGCTGTTGCCAATCATAGTTTGTGTGTTGGACATGTCTGTAAAATGAAGTTGCTTTGACACTTGTTCCTTGTTGTTTTGTTTTTTCGTGTCCAGCTGTCTGAAAAGTGTGGAGTTCTGAATGTGACGAAGATCACTGAGAACGGCAAGAAAGTACGGTGAGTAGCACTGGCCTTTCAGATGAATCTGGTTTTATAATCCTGTGTTATGTGGACAATAATTTCACTTTAAGATTGTTTTAATTTAGTTCTTCTTTTGAACTTCATCAATAATGTCTTAATTAATAACCTCATTCTTTATCGAAATACATTTTCTTTTGTTTTGAAATTGTATTTTTATTTTCTTTGCCAAAATGGAGAAAGCCATTAAAATAATTTGATCCCTGCGAATCTTATTGAAAATGAAATTCTGATTGTGAGAACTTTGATATGTGAGATTGCTTTTAGAGAAGTCTAAAAATAATGTGGAATACTTTGTTTGTTGATATTATAAATAAGTTGGATTGTGTGGCTTCAAACTAAAGAAGTGTATGAGATGTGTGATTCCGATTTGGGTCCAGTCCTATTTTCATTTGTATTTGCTGCCAATAATGTGAGCACTGTTCTTACTTTGAGTAAGATAAAAATCTGAAAGTAAAAATTTAGTTCTGATTTAATTATTCAAAGAGAAAATGAGCAGCACTAAGAATTTGAACAGGCCTTTGTTGCAGACCTGTTGTTGACTGGTCTCGCTACGTGAGACTGAAATAACACATCATGAGGGAGGAGAGTGGTTCCATTACCTGCTCTATTGCCGAATAAATACACAGAAAATTGCCCGTGTTTACTGACTGCACTCAAGAGTGTTTGTGAACTGTCTCTTGCAGTAAGAACTGGACTTCCTCCTGGACCGTCCTCCAAGGATCCACGTTGTTGTTTGCCAAAGGACAAGGAGGTGGAACCAGCTGGGTGAGTGACAGGGAAAAAGCTATTACTAATAAAATGTTTTGGTGTAGCTGTCTAGACAGAGTACATACAAAAGAATATTGTCCTTCATCATTGTGGCTGGTAAACAGCGAGGGTGTGGTCTGTCATCTCTGTAGACTTTATTGTTGCTGCTTTTATGTGAAAAGGCCTCCATTAAAGCCAGTCCAAGACGGAAGTCAGATTATCTGAGTCAGTCAGAAAGGGCCGGTGCCTTTTTTATTCTGCAGGGTTCACCCTCTGTGCCTCCTTTGACTTGTTACCGCAGAGTTTTTGAGCTATTCAGGTCAGGTTGTCAGAGGGAAGTTGGGGTTGAACTTTCTCCTTCCTGGGTGTTTTCTTTTCCTTCTTTCTCCATGCCTCCATCTCTTTACCTTTGGCCTCGCCTTCCCCCCCACCTCTCCATCCTCCTTTCCTTCATCCCTTTCCGTCCCTCCATACAGCCATTCTACCACAGTGGCTCCCTCCCTGAATTTCTCCTGTCACTGTTGAATAACTGGAGGCCGTCTGCTAAGAAACGTCCTGCTGTGTCCTATGGCTGCTCAGGGCTCGACCGAGCCTCCTCTGTATGTGCTTCCTCCTTCCTTCTGTGTGCTTCTCTCTCTCTCCTCTGCACGACATCTCCGTCCTGTCTGTCATGCTCTGACCCCAACCCCTCTGTGTTATCACTCACTAGCAGGAAAATGATATTACTGTGCCATCGTTAGCAAAAACACTTGTGTCTGTGGATAAATTCAAACATGGAGTTCAGGTGGAGGCCGGCTGTCATGCTGCTTCTGATTAAATGGACAGAGCATGACACACAGGAGGGTTACTTTAGTTTTCAGTTGCATGTGTATTGGTTGGGGAAGCAAAAGTCAACAGACTCTTTAGTCTTTGGAAAGCTTTTTTTTTTTGTTTGTTTTTGTTTGTTTTGCATTTAATGAGCTCTCAAGGTAAAAGAGATGCTAATGATGTTTGGTTGTGTTAGTGTGTTGTTTTCTTACTTGAGACTCCAGCATGTACATGCACAATTCAATTATTCCTCAGAATTACCTTTTTATTATTTATATTATATTATATTTTTCACTATGGATGTACCCTGAGTAGCCAGTTTATTAGGTACCTCAGCACACGGATGAATTCTCCCTCAACAGACCTGCAGTAAATTCTGCTTCAAGAAGCTTATGATGTTCCATTTTTATTGAAACTGTGTGAAGCTGTAGGCTGATGATCTGCCAACAGGTATTTCTATTATTCTATCCAACCCATTTTTATCAGTGCAGCACAAACTGCACACAGTTCACTTCACACAGTTAAATGAGCTCAATGAAACCTGAATATTAAAACCTTAATAAGGGAGAATCTGTTGCAGGACTGGTGCATTCATGTTCCTAATAAACAAGCTTCATGTATGGAACATGTACATGTTAAAAGATTTGTGAAAGGTGCTGCATAAATAAACTTTACTTACCCATTTTACTCTTAGTTAGTCTTCTTCATTATTTCTGGGAGACAATACAACAACAAGGCAGCACAGTTAAAAACAGTCCACAATATCAGAGCGGTATGAGCAGGTCCTTTGTGTGTTAATCTGCTTCCTATGATTCTTTTTTTGGTGTCCGTCCAGTTTGGAGGCAGTCAGTCCAAACCAGAGTTCATGGTGGACCTGCGGGGCGGCTCGGCGGAGTGGGCCTCCAAGGACAAATCCAGCAAGAAGAACGTCATAGAGGTGAGCAAGAGCTCACATCAAGTTCTAGTGCTTTTCAATGTTTCAGTTGTTTTGAATCAATTTTAGTTGTGTGCATGTTTTCTGTATGTTTGTTTTTTTTTCTTTTCACTTAAAACCACTGAACTGTCATAAATACAGACCAAACAATCTTTCGGTTGTACTGTCACAAATAGCTTTTCACACTTATATTCTTTTTATAGCTGAATCTCAAAAAATCCCACATGCGTTGAGAACACCAAAAGAAGTAAACAACTAAATTATTTTTAAGTACACAATCAATGATTTAGTGGGAGCTGATTGCTCGGCGTCTTTCTCCTGTTCTCAGCTGAAGACTCGACAGGGGACGGAGCTGCTGATCCAGTCAGAAAATGATGGCGTCATCAATGAGTGGTATCGAGCGGTGCACATCATCAGCACCCACGTAAGGACCGACACTTTTCACTTCAGATAACAGCAATAACATTTGTTAAACAGTGGACAAGGATTGGGCTGTCGTTTCGTAGATGCAGTGTGTTGTACAGAGATGTAACATTTCCAGGGTGATGAAGAAGCAGCCTGTGATCAAATCATTTATTATTTCTGACCGTTACTTACCCTGTTTGAACACAAAGTCCTTCAAAAGCTAAAACCCTCAACGAAATGTTAAAATGAAAACTGAATGGAACTGAAAATCAAAATGTAAAAAAGACATAAAAATAACTAAACTTTGACTTGTAACCTTCAATCAGTTTGGTTTCACTTGTAATCATCAAATTTAGTTAATTGTTTTTCTGCCATCAGAGTCCAAAGGTTTTTATATCCATGTGTGTGTGTGTGTGTGTGTGTGTTAGGCCTGGGAGTCTGATGAAGCCATTGAAGAAGACATGCCTGAGTCTCCTGGTTTTGAGAAAAGTGACAAGGAGAAAGAACACAGGGATTCAAAGAAAGCCAGAGGTGTGTGATCAGTCTAATGGTGCAACACTGTAAGGCCTCTCTTTACTGTTTGGTAACCACAAACTGATTTAAATTGGAAAAAGCTCTCAAGGCTTTTACTTTCCTTACTTTTAAACACCAAACAAAACACCGACTGGCAGAACTTTTTCATTAAGAGGCTCTTGGCCGACCCCGACTACCACAGGCCACGATCCTGCAGCTACAAGCAGCTGTCAAGAGGTCGCGCTTTCACCTCGAGGCTCTCTCCATTGTGAATATTCGGACAAATGCAAGTCACAGTTCAATGACATTGGTTGCTAAAAGGAATGGAAAAAGGTGAAAACTATTGCTGGATTGAGTATTTAGGATTTGTGTAATATTCTTTCTATCTTAACAGGAGACTTAAGGCAGGACACGTCTGAAAAAATGCCGCATTTTGGGATTGTTTAAAAGTTTTACCTTATCACGTTTCAAATCTGATTGCAAATATGATAGCAGGGCTTAGCTGAAAAGAAGAAAAATGAACAGGATGCATTCACTGTAGGAGACGAGCCAAAGTGCAGCAACATGGAGAGCAGTAAACTGTGTTTGGCTCAGCGTGACGATGACAGCTTTATTACCTGCCCTGTAAAACAACAGCTTATCAGTTTGATTCCCTAAAAACGCCATGGCCATCAGTGTGTTGATACGCGTGCTGGACAACACCATCCTGTCTCATCTGTCCTCAGCCGCCATGAAGATCTCCACCAGCATAGACGCCTCGGACAACAAGAAGACCAGACACAAGCTGAAGAAGTTCCTCACCCGCCGGCCGACCCTGCAGGCCGTCAGAGACAAGGGCTACATCAAAGGTAACCTCTGACCTTTAGATCACACGCTGCCTCCGCTCGGTCTCAGTGTCCCAGCAGGAAACACAGACGGGATCATCATCAGCATGTTTATTGGCTGGAAAAATTAACACAACGTTAATGTCCAGGGGATGTAATGAGCTCATATTAGGTGGTTTTGACATTTAGATTATAAATGAAAATCTGTCCTTTGTGGGTTGAGAGCTAAAAACCATTTAAATGCCTGGAAGATGCAGATGATTGTCACATGTGTGAAAACAAGAATTCTTTCATGATGAGAGTCAACTTCTATTTTTATCGCATTGAGATTGAGCCTCCATTACATTTTAAAGGCCACACATAAAGAAAACTTGGATTTTTATGGAAGTGATAGGACACAGGGAGGTTCTGAAAACTAAGATACAAGTGTTGACAAACACACACCATACCAACTTCGGCCTTTGGACTGTTTCATTGACTTTGTTTTTGTCCTTGTGTGTCTCCAGACCAAGTGTTTGGCTGCAGTCTGTCCAGCCTGTGTCACAGAGAGAACAGCACCGTGCCGAGCTTTGTGAAGATGTGCATCGACCACGTGGAGAACACCAGTGGGTTTGGATATACTGTTAGTTGCTTAAGCAGATTTGAGTGAGAAGAAAAATATAGCCGTTTCTTTTCCTTTACTTGCAGTAAAAGAAAGGTGGAGTTAACTGTCACCTGTTTACAGACACGATATCAGATATCTGTTATAATGACGGTAAAGAGGCAGAGTTATAGAAATACACGACTGTGTCTTACAGCTTAACATATTGTGCTGCCGTGGAGGATTCAAAAATAAATAAAATGGAACCATAAGAATAAAAGGTAGATATTACAGAGCTGATATTTTCCTCCCGTCATCCCCTGCAGGTCTGTGTGTAGATGGGCTGTACAGAGTAAGTGGAAACCTGGCTGTCATTCAGAAACTACGCTTTGCTGTCAATCATGGTGAGTCATTCCATTATTTCTCTATAATTGCGGAGAAAATTATTACAAAAACAATATTAAAGGTTAGAAGAAATTGGCATAGTTGGATTTCCTGAAGTTTCTTTTCATTGTTGTGCTTTGTTGGTCTGATTGGAGTCTCTGTGTGTGTCCAGATGAGAAGGTGAACCTGGCAGAAGGGAAGTGGGAGGACATCCATGTGACCACTGGAGCTCTAAAGATGTACTTCAGAGAGCTGCCCGAGCCTCTCTTCACCTACGCTCTCTTCCATGACTTTGTCAGCGCCATCAGTACGTGCTGCATACAACTGTTGTGCACACACTTGCTGATTTATTCATGTGTTCCTCAGTGTGAGCTTATTCTGTGTTACTAAGTACAGTGTCAGTAGAAACCGACTCATGTCAAAAAGATTGTGCCTGGACGTGCTGCTGCAAAACCCCAAACCAGCATTTAAATGAAATGCTTCCCGTCACAGGCTTTAGTTCAAAGATTCTTCTTTCTTTCTTTTTTTTTTTTGAGGGATTCTTTTGGAAAACTTTATATTGTATTGATTTAACGCTGACTTGAAGAATTTAAACTTTTCAAATGTTGAAACGCTTTCTTTGATATTTTCTTCTGTTTTTATTGTTCTTCTGAAAAAGAGAATTAAAGTACTTTGCTCAGAAATCTCCACGAACCAACGAGGTCCCCAAACTGCAGCAAACAGTTATGTAGTGATTTAGAACTGTAGAAATGATCTTAATGATCACTTAACATCAAGTCAGATTGTATTGAAATCTATGTGAAAACCCATGTTTTCAAAAAAGCAAGATGGCACAAACTAATGGGTGTCATTGTATTGGGTTGACATTTGGGAAAAAGATTGTTATACAAGAACTGATATGAAAATCTAATGAGTGCTCAGATTCTTCACTCTGACTTTAATACACTTTTTTTTTTTTGTTCTGCAGAGATACCAGACTTCAAACAGCGGGTTCACTCCATTAAAGATCTGGTCAGACAACTGCCCAAACCAAACCATGACACCATGCAGGTCCTCTTCAAACACCTCAGGAAGTAAGAAACACACTGATTCCCTCTCCTGCCAAAACACAACTTAAATTTTAATAGACTCACAATGAGTAAGATCAGTGAACTGCTCTCTACACTTAAAATCAATGACTACAACATCCAGAGACTTAAAGCTTCAGCTAAGAATAGTTCTTCAGATGTTTTTCAGTCTTTTCATGAATCACTTGTCACCAGTTTACAATGATGCAAAACACACAAAGCAGCAAATCCTCCATCAAAGAGGCTGTAAACCAAAAATCTTCTAATAATTTTGCCCTGGTAAATGAAAATTGCTTCATGAATAATCAGATTTTTTTCCTCTCTCACAGTTTCCACCACTATTATTATACAAGACTAACAGAGTTCAAGTTGGTGGCCATTTTTAACACTCTTCCTTCCCTCCAGGGTGATCGACCACGGCGAGGAAAACCGAATGACCACTCAGAGTGTGGCCATCGTGTTTGGCCCCACGCTGCTGCGGCCAGAAACTGAGACCTGGAACATGGCGGTCCACATGGTCTACCAGAACCAGATAGTGGAGCTGATACTGCTGGAGTATGAAACCATCTTTGGCAGGTAGACTGAGACGCCAGAGGATGAGCTTTCTGTTTTTTGTTGGGTTTTTTTTTCCCTCTCCCAACGCAGAGCTCCTCCTGACTCAGCATGGCCCGGCTTGGCCTTTGGGTGGGGGGGGGGCAGCTTCTCTTCATCTCAAACCAACCTGCGGTCATTGGTTTCTACAGTCCTGCAACATCTGGACCAAAGCCAAATATATCTCACAAACCAAAACTTAGAGTCTTTGCACTTTTCAGTATCGCATTTTCTCCTGCAGCTGCATTTGTGCCACTTTACTGCAAAGTTGACATCCTCCTGTCCTGACACTGGAGTCCTGAAACTGATAAAACACGGGCCAAACAACCCTCGACTACTGCAAAGACTGACTGAGAGCGAAGGAGCTGCCAAAGAATGAGCCTCAGAAAGCCTCTGATTCAGAGGAGGCAGCAGTATTAGAGGTTTATGATGTTGGATGCAACCTGTATGTACCGCACTGTAAATCTCATCACTTCTATAGACTCATCGCTCCTGAATACAGCGCTCCGGGGAACCTCTCAGCTTGGCTTTAGATGTGTAGACACTAAGGTGAAATAAGTTGGCGCTAGAACAAGAAGAAGACGGGATTTGGAGTTTTTTTTTGTTTGTTTGTTTGTTTGTTTGTTTTTTTAGTAATTATATAATTTTTTGACTCTTTGATGTTCACTTTCTTGTTATTTGAAATGTTTTGGTCTCCTCGCTCTCTCTCCTGTTCATCCTGAAATACTGGCCCGGGGTCCTCTGAGCTCTTCGGAGGTTTTCACCAGTCTGTATTATATCTGCATGCCACCCTCTCCATTTGGCTTTTAGAACAATCATCTCGCAGTGGTCAGAACTTGAAAACAAACAACGGTACTCAGCTGTTTCTCTCTTTGACCAATGGATGCTTCCAACGTGTCTCCATTGATGCATCTGTACAGTGTTCATGTGTGTGCATGTGGATGGGGGGGGGGGGGGGGGGGGTGGATGGATGAATGGATTTACTGACAATATATTGTACAAATAGTAAATATAAGAACATATGCCTGGAGTGTTAAAAATAAAATAAGAGGGACAAATCACTATTTTGTGATCATCATGTAACCAACGGGAGGAATAAAGTTATGAATGGGGGATGTGGAGGTTTACCTGTGAATCAGGTAGATGGTAGATTGTGAATGTAAGGTAAACGCTGTTGGCTGTATCAGACTGGAATAAAGGCCTCTAATAAGAGGAGATATTCTTTATGTTTTGTTTTATTCTCAGTCTGTTCTCATTCATTGTGGCCTAGTTTGAAGACCAAGACTCTGACACATGCTAAAGTTTCTCTATTTGTTTCCACTTATGTATTATTTGTAGACTACTTTCATAGAAAAGATAACTTCCATTCAAGAGTCTGAAAACTGTGAACATTTGAATTTTACCTTTTAAGACTAATTGATAAACCTTCAAACTTAATGCCAACTAATTTTTCCATCAGCTAACTAGTCCATCAATCAATGAAACACCAGAACTGGTTTCTGGGAGCCAGAGGAAATAATGAAACCTCCATGTGTAATGCTCCCTTTGGGGTTAATCTTAATATTTTAATTTAATATTATTAAACATACTGGTGCTTTTCCTGCTGCCGCGCTACACCTGTGGAAGGTTTTGCTCTTTGAGCCACAGAATAGGCCGGTCAGTGACATTTACATATGATTATTAACAGATTACTGCTCCCATCAACACGACACAAAATTAAATAGACTATTACGAAAACTTATTTTGCTTTTAACATCATATATAGGCATTCACTGCTTTTATCATTTCAAGCAATCAAATAGCAGGTGCAATGCAATTTTTTTTAAAATAAATTAGGACATTTATGTTTGTTATGTTTCTGTTAATGAGGCAGAACTATTTAAAAGAACAATGTGTTTTTAATAGAAGCTTTTTAAGGTGGAACGTTTCCCCTCGTGTTACTCGACGCGAGATTTGACCCCGTGATTCAGCCGTCTCACCTTAAATATCAACATGACGATGTTTTTCATCGACTCTCTTCAGTTTTAATGAAGTTTGGATTTTTATCATCGACAGCTTCTTTTTAATTATTTCATAATAATTAACTTTTTATCGATTTTTGAATTTTCTCGTGTTTAAGTCAGTTTTTTCACAGCGACGTTAAATGTAGATTTTTACGTCACCGGTGTCGTCAGAGCCGCGCGGGTCCGGTTGCTTACGCAGGTTGCGTAGGAACGTCACTTAAGCAGGCGCCATTTTCTTCCGGGATCAGCAGGTGTCAGTGTTTCCAAACCTAACCGGAGGTTTAAATGGATTAATACGTTTATATTTTTATTTTTACTTCTGGACACGGAAATGTGAGGAAAACACCGTGACAGAGGAGGCGGGAACAGCAGAAAAAGGTAAACTGTTTTCTCCGCCATCAGCAGCTAACTCAGCTCCCTCCGCCATCTTAGTTTGGACTTTCTGTGACTCCGTGTCTGTCACAAAATTGAAATGAAATAAAACTTGTTAGCTGTTATTATTCTGCATTATTAGTCGAAATTATAGAAACCTCAGAAATATGAAATGGGGGCTCTTCTTTGTTGGCTTTGAATGTTCTTCCTGTGTCTGATACAAAATGGCTGCAGACAATCTGCTCAGTCTGAAATGTCCTCAACAGGAAATAAAACTTCTAACATCTCAAAGATTCAGAGCAAAAACTGAAATGGACACCAGAAGGAGGAAAGTTTTTAATGTAAGGCTTTTTGAAATAATGATAATGGTCAAAAAACACATTGAGGATTTTTGGGATGCAGAAGGTTAGGAAGGTGGCAGTAATGTGACTTTTGAATTTGACATCTTAAATGCCTTTCCGGAGTTAAACCTTGCAAAGGATTTTCTTTCATTCTTCTGTGAAAATATACTCTATTTTTTTTTTTTTTTTTAGAAATTGGACTTTAATTTGCTGCTCTCTGGCCCTGGTCCTTATTACACTGTCCTGTTGCACCAAATGCTGCTAGTACTCTGTTGTTTTCTGTCAGGCTTTAGGAAAAAATCCAAAACAAAACAAGCTTCTTAATTTTCTGATGTACAACCTTACAATGGCAATAAGCTCCGGGGTTAGTTATCTACCGAAACACTTTCAACGTTTTGTGTCTGTAACGAAGAGATCACACAAATCTTAGCAGATGCTACTGAAATAATGGGATATATCAAAAGTGATTACTTGGAGGAAAAAAGAAGTAGCCTATTTATAAGACTTTGGTATGTCCTTACTCTAAAATCCATTTCTGTTCCCAAAGACTGGATGATGCTTCCCCTGCATATACCTCAGTCTGAACAGTAAAGCTCGAACATCCCAGTGAAGCCAACATGAAGTCCGTTTTTGGATTCTGACAAGATGTGCCGCAGAATTAAAAATTAAATTGAAGTAAATAAACTCAGATTTGTTTATTTGATTTCTCTGTTACCTCAGAGTTTTTGACTTGAAACCTTTAATAATGAATGCCAGAACCACAAAAGCATAAAGGGAGATAAGGAGGCAGTGAGATACAGATCAAGTTAAAGACGGAGAGAAATGTGAAATCTAAACTCAAGATATTTAGACTCTATTTCTACTCTGTACATATCCACACCTCTTCTGTCATTATGTGAATGATCACTGTGGGCAACAGATGGAGGGTCAGTCTCTTTGTCTTTTTTTTTTTTTAAACACTTCGCCCAGTGCAGGAACATGATTCCACAGACCAGATCAGTTTTTGTCAGATAAGCTCTTCACTAACCTGGACAGGCACTGGTCACGGCCTGATGGTTGGGAACCTTCTGCTTGAAGGGAATGAAGTCATGTTAGTCATATTTTTGCAGCCAGTCTCAGGACATGAACATTGACCTTGCATTACAGCTTCTGAATGCTAATCAGCTAAATTATAAAAGTCCATATCAGTGCTTTGTGAACTTTACAGAATAAGGAAATTTGTCTGTTGACACTGAAATGACAGGGTGGCTGTCACTGTTAGTTCTCAACAGAGAGGATATGGTGGAAGTGCCCCAGGCCCAGTTTCAGGCTCTGATTGCTTGTTGCCGCCCAAAGGAGCCTCCCCCCCCCCAGCAGCCACCCCACTTCACCTCAGTCCTTTGTGGCTCCTGATAAGGCCGAGCTGATATCTGCTTAGTCGCTGGGTGCATGAAAAATGATAAGTGCAGGCTGAGCTGCTGTCCACACTGTCGGGGCAAGAGAAACCGAAATCTTGCTTTTCAAAATTGCACAAGGATTTTTGAATTGATCTCAAACTAAGCCTAAGACTTTTTGATGGTCTTTTCTGATACTGTATTTAACAGCACTCACAGTAAATATGTTTTCTTGTCTTGAGGTTTTCACATATTGGTGGGGGTACGTGCCTTTTGGGAGTGAAGTGCTATGTGGTAATACGAAGTAATTAAATTGCATGTGTGGTGTTCACGGCGAATCTACAAAATGAAAATGATGCCAAAGAAGGTTGAATGGAAAATTAATTGGGTTTACAACCAAAGATGAATTTTTATGTGTTTTGTTTTGAGGCTTGTGGCCCAAAGGGACATCCTGCTTGTTTATTCCACCAACAATCTTAAGTCCAAAAGGGAAGAAATCACCCTCACATTATAGATGCTGAAACCTGTGTGTCTTCATTACACTCTACACGTTACTATGCATTACTCCATACTAATTAACTTCATATAATTGCTTAATGAAAATAGATGTTTAGATTTTTTTCATGTAGCTATCAAAAATATTGGTATGAGGGGATGCTTTGAATTAGTTTACACTTGATTGAATATTTCTCTGAAATAAAAATTCAAGTTCACAAATTATGTGAATTCTCCTTGGTTTACTGCTCTTCACTTTGCCAAGAGAAAAAAAAAAAACGAAAAACAACACCACACGTCTAAGTTCATGTTTGCTGCCGAAATGTCAAATAGAATTTGACAAGACGCAGATGAAAGGAATCCAAACCAGAACGCAGTCCAAAGGTCAGAAACAGGCCTGGCAGAAAAACAGGAACAGAATGCTGGAACGCTAGAATGATAACATTTGACAATCTGGCAGGGAGATGAGTGGAGATGTGCAGGTACATACTAGAAATAGTCAATGGGATTGATAATAGGTGAGGTGGCTGCAAGGTGGGCGGTCAGGAGGGAGTGGCAAGGTCTGAAATCACATGAGAGTCGGTGATGTTTAAAAAAAAAGAGGCCGTTAACTAAGGAAAGAATGAATAAACTGTGACAGCTGTACCTCCACATCCAATTTGGTTTAATTTAATGGCAGAGTGTTTTCTTAATAAGATGTGTGACAATGTGTTGCATTAATTAATAGGATATTTCCACCTTAATTTAGGTTTCTTTAAACAGAACTGACTGACAAACTGTCCCAGAGGATAAGAGGACGTCACAAGCTGAGGGCTGATGGAGGGACATTAGGAGCGGCAACAGGAGTGAACACTATTGGGTCAACACACACAAGCACACAGTCTTTTCAATCACCAGCGTGTGTGTGACCAGCTCTGAAGAACTCCTCTTCCAACTACACATGCAAATTCAGACAGGACCTCCTCTGTGACTGCTGCTACCAGTCCTGCATGGTAATTACATTCTCCTTTGCAACTCAAACACAAACACGCGCACTTAGAGGCTGACGGGGTTCGTTTCTGACTCCTGCGATCAGCTCTGCATGATGATTATGTTCCCTGCAGACATTTATGTTTCCAGCATTGGCACACATCTCTGCTCTTAACCCAGCCTGAATGCAGCAATAGCCAGGTGGGGTGAGTCTGCCGACACGTAGTTCACTTTACTCAGAGGCTGCAATGAATGGAAAATCAGAGAGCGAGAGAGGCCGAGCCTCAACACGGTGCACAAACGCTTCACACCGCGTAGCTTTTTGCAACTTAAAGTTCCTTGACGACATTTCAACTATTTCGATGAAGGGAGGTGTTACGAAGACTGGCTGGCATCAAACACTTGTCTATAGCTTTTCCAGGCTGTGGGAAAGTTTCACAAAGGGTGCTTTGGAAAATGATTATAAGCAGCACATTAATTCATCTTGCGTGTTTTTGCTTGACTAGGACCTATTATCATACGTGGAGCTCACGCTTGACTTATCCAGTCTGGTTTAATCAGACAAGATGGCAGTGCCATAAATATCGACAAAAAGAATGAAAGGCAGCATGACTTTGTGCAGTCGTGTTGTGAAGAAAAAGGAAGCAAAAAAGAGAGTAATATTGAGCTGCAAGGGCTGGAAGATGACAACAATGCTGTCTCTGTTTTCCAGTGAAGTTGAGATTTATATCACAGGGCAGTTTTACTGCAACATATAAAATACTCCCCCATAATATAAAAGCAAGCCCTCTGTAGTTCATAAAAGATATTTTGACAGCAGTCGTGGGAAATCGAGCAATGGAAGTGCCTGCACTGCCAGACAGCCGACCAAAATCTTTTGACCTGCCAGAACCCGTCATCCAGGTGATTAATCGGACACCTTGACCTCCATTAAACTGCACGTCAGACAACAACCAGTCTGGCAGGCATTCAGCCCATTTCTCAAATTAGTGAGAGTGAACATACTCGGTTTCTTTGTTGTGTTGATGCTTTCTGGGATCATTATTTGTGTGTTTTCACTCAGTTTTCATCATATTTCAGTGGAACTCCTGGTGAGTGATGATGATGATTTTCTTATGGAGATAAAGTAAATGAGATTTTGTGAAATGGAAATTAGGCGCTTTGGATAAACTGCAAACTATCAGCATGTTTTTACCTTGAAGATGGAACCAAAAGTCCTAGTTCACCAGAGAGTGAATCAAGCAAAAGGCAGAGAGTCTCTGTGTGTCATTAGAGGTGATTATACATCAGTTTAATACATCTAAGAGCGTCTGCTGTGAGAAACCTCATGAGGACTGGAAGATTTTGCTTTACTGTTTTATGAAGTGAACAGGCACATGTGGAGGAGTTTGGAGTGGATGCTTGGGTTATTTGAATATCTGAGGCTGCAGAACTTCTAGCAAGAGTTTGGTTAAGTTCTGGCAGAGACTAAGGTCAATTAAAAACTGGACCGAGGGTCATTCTGGCAATCTGTCCACTGACCTTCAGACTGAGTTGATGAAAGTATACTTGTTGTCTGTTTACCTTAAAAACAGCAACTAACAACCCCAGCTGACTTTGGTCTTTCACCTCGGACTGGCTTTTGTCAGCTTCATTGGTTGCAGCAGGCTGTGAGATACATCTCTATTAAGATTGACCTGAGTGACAAAAGCTCCAGATGGCTAACGGTCTCACTATGTCTCGCTGGTGGTGTAAGTGTGGTGGTCAGTATTGAGAGAAAAACCAACTAACCAGCAAGATAAAAGCCTGCTGAGAATCTGCTCATTCTGTTAGAATGCTTCTCTGAATTTTATCATTTTTTCAACCTCAGGCAGCGCTGAAGAGTCACTTCTTATCTGTCAGAGTGAGCTGGAAACACAAAATATATTTCATGCCCTGCTCCTTCCTGCCAGATTTACACCCCCCAATCTGCTCTGCAGGAGAAAGACCCGATGTGATATCTCACTGTTTTCAAGTGGATGTCATTAAGGTTGTATTTTCCAGGAACTAATGTACTTTCAGGAAAAAATGTCTATCTTCAGGAAATGGCATTCAAGTAGAACATTGGCATGAAGCAACTGACAATAACAGCAGCAAAATAAAAATCAAAAATGCTAAATAGGTTTTCTGCCAAGGGCGAATAAATTCCTGGATAGAAATAGAAAACAGAGTTAATGTTGCTGCAGTCTCTGTTCTTTTTAAAAAGAAAACAGTGGGCTCTGTGTGTCCAGAAGTGCTAACAGAGGCAGTTGACTATGGCGTGTTGCTGACTTCCTCCGTCATCATGTTGGTTAAACCCAGACTAAACTCACCTGCCTATATGAATGTTCAACTCCACCGAACCATCTGTTATTTTCTAATGCTCTGAAACGAAGCATCACTGAGCAGATGGCCTAACTCATTTGGCACGAACTCGCTCAGAAAATGACAGATCTAGTCTTCGGAGTAGAGTGATGCCTACTCCACAACTTGTTAGACAGCCTGAAAACGCCCAATTTGGGAAGAATTTAGTTCTCCGGGGGAAGGTTTGATTACTTTAGCATTGCATATGCATTTTGTTATCTTCCCCTGACCCCGGTATGAACTACACACCAACAGTTCCTTTTTCTTTTTTTTTTTTGGTCTCACTTGTTGGTGATTCTCTCAAATAGAGGAACGTTATGTTCAAGGACTGTAAATAAGAAATGTTTACATTATCAAAAATGTGGGAATTATTAATAAACTACTACATAATAAAATCATAGTTCACAAACTAAAAACAGTGGTCATTATCTAAAATAGAAGAGGCTTAACATATGGATACTTGTTCACCACGTATTTTTCTTTACTCTCTGATTTGAGCAGTGCAGGTGCTAAAAAGAAGAAACTGGAAACACATTTTAAATCAAAAGCTTCAACTTTGTGTAAATTGTCTGAAGACTTGGAGCAAAGATGCCCGTTTTTCTTTTGACATTTGGGTTTGATGACTGACAGCAGAAAAGCAAGGTGACCAAGTCAATGAGATTTATCCAGAAAGGCCAATCTACTGATCTACAGCAACGCTGTGACATTTCTCTGGCTGTGGATTGATCGATAAGTAGCCAGGCTGTCTCTGTGGGCGAAGCAGTAAAACAAAAACACTTTAAATGAATTTGCTGACTGGAACCAAACAAGACAAACTTCTTTCATCTCAGATATTGTACAATACTGATAGCATATAGGGGATCCATTACCAAAGGCATTGTCATTACATCAGTAAAGTCAGTAAATATTTTGTTTGCTGTCTGAGATGCTGTCATCGTTAGATATGAGGGTTTGTAATTTTTTGTGATTTTGCAGGTACTAACATAAGTGTCTTATGTTCACTAGATGGTACAGCATGCCATCAACTGTTATGTGTTTTTCAAATGAAAAGAATGTCTACATTTTTTCATGCAGGGTCGGATGAAAGCACAGATTTATCCTTTAGGGAAGCTGCATTGTTCAAATTCAGATTAAATAAAAAAGTGTAAAACTATGGGAACATTTAGACACCTCCAGTTGTGTTGTGGACTCAACCAGATGCTCTTATCCACAGAAGCAGTTCTGTTGTTTGGATGACAGATTTCATAATGTCTGCTGCCTGTAGTTCTGACAAAGATCAGTACTGAAAGTCATAGAGTCAAATCAACACCAGCTATGTGTGTGTGTCTGTGTGTTGGTGTTAGGCATTAATCCAAAAACTGTTTCTCCAACATGCCTGAGGGTGCAGCTGTCTCCATCAAGGGCAAATGGAGGCAAATAATAGAGCAGATTAGCATAAAGTGTCAAGAATCAGCTTGGGGATTTGTCACATTTCTACTGCACACTGTCAGCAGTGAATGAATTCACTGTCACACAGTGATAAAGTAACAGAGGAAAGTATACGTCCACCTAAACATGGTGCTTCGAGGCTGAATGGTTGCTTTGCTCTTAAAACACTCGGAGCTGTAAAACCTAATCAGAAATCATTAAATAAATCCTGCAGATTGTTGCAGCATCTGCTAACACAGCATGCTTGGATAGATCACTGAGCTTCCTGCTCCGCAGAGAGACTGTCAAATAAAAGCAGAAAGAACTGCACATTGTGATTTTACATGCTCAGTTAAGTTTGTCCACCGTGGCGGTTTTGCAGCGCCGCTGTCTTGCCTGATTACTTCCAACAAGTTCCAGCTCTCCAGACATTTTCTGTCAACAAGTTCCTGTGGAAAATAGCTCTCTGATTTCTGGAGTCATTAGCATAATAGCTGCCTCCCTGTTACTATAAGCTCCTGGATGTGATCCGGTTTCTTTTTGCTCTTTCCTCTATCCCGTGAGTTCTACCAGGATCTCAAAGCCAGTGTTGTAGAAGATAGAAGACTGTTTTATTTTCTCCCCTCTAATGAATACGAAATCCAGCCTGAAACCTGTTGCCTGTGAAGATGGAGGAGGCGTGCTGGCAGAGAACCTGGAGATGTTTGTGTTGGTTGAGATGTTTTGGAAGGAAAGAACAATGTCTCCTCCGTGTTTCCATCACTAATCACTGTAATCACAATGACTGAATCCCTCCAGAGAGAAACACAGCCGTCCTGAAAATCACAGCCGTGTGAATTAAAGTGGGTGAATCCTTGTGCTCCGTGTAATGCAAGTTAACAGGTTTAACTGTGAAGCTGAGAATAATGCTGGGATGCTGCAGAAAATGAAAGGAGAAGCTGAGAAGCTGAGAGAGAGCGAGAGAGGCAGTCACTCTGAGTTATGTAAATTTCCAGTAATCGTTTCCATTGTAGATGGTGGTGTAATTGTGTTTCTGCTCGCTGCTGATAAACCTTTGGAAGAGTCCAGTCTCCACAGGATTCTATCAGGAGGCTGTCAGACAGAAAGTGTTGGCCCAAACAGGCAGCCAGGAGGTTTTGGTGTTAGCAGTATAGTTTTTCCTCTTTGTCTCTGCAACAACAAGATGACACATCATGTCAAGAGAAGACCGAAGCAACGGACAGAAACAGATACCGACACCTCAGTGTCATCATATGTACATGCTGCTCACTGGACTCTGTTATCTGCAGCAGCTCACATTGCACAGAGTGCAGACTCTAAGTTTAAGATGTCCCCAGTGGAAATAAAACCACTGACCGTGGAGGAGATGCTCCACACACGGAGCTCCACAGATCTTCTCTGCTGTTTGCAGCTCCATCAAAAACTTTTCTGACAGTTTGATCTCCAGTTACTTAAACTTTAACTTTAAAAGAAACAAAGAGGGAAGGTTCAGAACAACAATTAGTTAAATATCAGTGATGATCATTCCTGATCAAGTAGTACAACATTAATATGTCTAATATTTCAGTTTCTTTTTAGGATGTGGAAAAGCAGAAGATTACCAGGAAGATGCTCTGTTTTTTTTTTTCCTGGGGTTCCAACAAAACTGTGTGGCATTTATCCCCGAAAAAGGGTCATCATCAGGGTTTGTGTGTTGAGGAGAGTACTCAGCTGTAAATATTGTACGACAGCAATGCTGCTCCACTGAAATAATGACTTTAGGATTTTGGCTGACTGTGCAAGAGCCACAAAATCAAAGCTAAACAAAGGCGAACCAGGAAACACATGGTTGAAAGTCTCATTGAAAAAGGTTTGGATTGAATTGAATGGGTGATAGAGCTAATACTCCTAAATTAAAAGTAATGTGAACACTGTAAGAATAAAATGGCAAAATTAATAAAATTTTGAGGACATTTGGCATCTAGAGAGACTGAGACGATCTGCAGTTTCCTGACCTTCTTCCTGTATTCACTATAAAATGTATTTAGCTCATTTGTTGAAAAATAAGTTAGTTATTCATAATTCAAAGTAAGTAACTGCAGTGAGCCACAAAATCCTCACTGTCTCCTTCTAAGCTTTTTATGCACTCAATTTATAAAAATCCAGCATGCTTTAATCCGTGGGTTTAAGGAGAAATCCTGCTCACTCAATGGCTTCCTCCTGTTTGCTGAGGAGTGACGTTGAGCTGTTTGATAACTATAAGCCCCTCACTGATGGTTAAGAATTACTCCTCAGGACTGTCACAGAGCGAATCCACTTTAGTGCTTTTGTAAAGTTTCAATACTTTAATACACTTGTAGTAAAATCAAAGACTTTATTCTTTGATCACCAGTGTTTTGGTGATATAGCATAAGTAGCTGAAGGTGCAGCTCATTGGCGGCAATACTTGCTCAGCTATTATATAAAAAATGGTGAGGCATTAGGCAGCTCAGCGGCATACTGGTTAGCGCTGTTGCCCCACAATAAGAAAGTTGTGGGTTTGGTCCCCGGCCTGGGGCCTTTCTGTGAGGAGTTTGCATGTTCTCCCTGTGCCTGTGTGGGTTTCCTCCCACCGTCCAAAGACGTCATGTTTGGGTTAATGAGTGACTCTAAATTCCCTGTAGGTCTGAGTTTGAGTGGTTGTTGGTCTCTGTGTCTTTGGCCTGTGATGGACTGCCTTTGTCCAGTACAGGCTGGGATTGGATGATATAGAAGATGAATGTTGAGGCATTAAGAGTTTTGAGTGTCCCTGAAGTAAAGCTTCTACCTGTTTTCCTGTTTTACCTCAGTAATACGAACAAGGTGAGGTGATAAATGAGAACAAGCTTTATGACTCTGGGCTGCTGCAGACGCACCTGATTCTTACTACTTATTAACCTGATAACTGTCATTTGGGAAAATCATCAGCAACTAATGAGGCATCTGTGCACCAGACTATTAAATAACAAAACGGGAGCTTTTCCACACGAAGAGAAAAGCTCCAAACAAACTTTCTGTCGATGTGTGTGCACTCCATTCAAAAGAACATTTAACTTTCTAAAGTGACTCAGAATATTGACTTAACCTGCCCACTGTATGTAGGTAGAGTGGACTAGTTGATATGTAAAGTAATTTCCATGTTGTTGACTGTCAGACACCAACCTTCTTCAGTCTGGGAGTCGACTGTAGCTGTATGAAACACCACACGGATTCAGATGCAGCTTGGGGTTTTATTTCCTACTGGGGAAACTTGTTCTTCAAATTGTATTAGCTTCCAGTACACAGAGAAACCTTGGATGAAAGCCTGCACGAAACAGTGTTTGTGGGGCGGGGGAGCTGTTCTTTATGCTCCTTTGAGGCCATTTTTGTACTCAATCGCTCAAACTCCCCTTAAGCAGATTTAAAATGTGAAAAAAAAAAATTAAAAATTAAAGCGCATGAAAAGAAAGAGAAGGGAAAGTAAGGAGAGTATGTTAAAAGTAGAAAATAAATTAATGAAAGAAAAGAAATGAGAGCAGAAGACAAAGGGGCAGCGCTGAAGGGAAGAGTGCACGGCAGGAGGTGAGCTGAGAGGAAGCAGCATGTTGACTCCAGCCCTGTCATCATAAAGGTCATTAATGGTTCCTCCCTTCTGGGTGCTGATTAATAACATCATTTGGATCAAAAGGCCACTTAACTTGAGACCTCTGAATTATAGTTTAGAGAAAATAAGGTCATCAGACAGAGCAGATGCAGCTCTGCTGTAAACACCATTTTCTGCTCCTCCATGAACACACTAATCTCCAAACAGTCACATTCACACGTCTGCAGCTCCACCATTTTAAGATCATGGAAGATGAAAAAGGAGCTTTTGTAAAACTCCACACCTTCAAAACTGAACCAATATTTAACATGGAAGCAGCTCTGACCTTTATAACGGCACTGAATGTGATGAGACAGTGTTGCTTCTTTTTGTTTTGACTAACATGCTAAACTACACTGATGAAGAGGAATCTAAATTCATAGCTCAGACTAAATCTGGACTGAATCTCATTTCATTTCAGTTTGATTATTTATTCAGCCCCACCGTCTCCTCTCGTCCCTCTGTCTTATTTCATAAACCCTCATGGCACATTTGACTCTCTCATTCAGCAGTACACCTGGCTCGGTTAAAATTTTAATTTCTCCTCTCTGCAGTGTTCATTATGTGTGTAATTGTCCTGTTTCTTTATTGGCAGACTTTGCCTGCAGCTCAGAGAGCAGAAAAGAGCTGCAGCCGTTAATGACAGCAGAGAAGAACACAGAGTCGGAGTGTGCATTCAGGAGACAATCTGCTGCTACTGTACCTGGTTCACTGATCACGTAAAACTAGACCGTCAGAGCTTCTCTCAAAGCATTTTCAGCTACTTCTACTTCATCTGCTCTGTCAGTTTGTAAATTCTTACATGTTCCATAAAGACTTTCAAGTATCTCCTGACAGCATGCTGCAGGATTTCAGCTCTGAGTTTGGCCACTATGACCAACTGGTCATTTTAGACTAATACGGGTGTAGAAAGGAAAGGACAATGTCTGAGTCCGTGCCTCTGCTGCTTCAGTGATGGATTTCTGCCTTTATGGTTACTGATCATTATTGTAAAATGACCGGTTCAGGATTTTCAAGGCCGGACTGCAAAACGACTATATCTCCTTAGCTCGTATGGTCCCATCTTACACTTGTCCTGCTGTTCAGCTGTGTTTACTGTACCTGCTAGTTGTTAACGTCGTCACTCTGTTATATGATTCTTGGCCAGTGGCATCCAGTGGGTGGTGAGAGGTATTTAAAATAAAACGGCTTCTTTCCTGAGAACCACACTAGTGAAAACAACGTGAGTGGACCAAAACAGTAAATCTGTAGGAGGTAACAGCAAAACAATGCGGTGACAGATGCTAAAAAGCTCTGTGGAGCAGACAGGAAGTGCAGAGGCTGATCTTTCACACATCACATTTACAAACACATGTCAAAATAAATAAAATGATCGGCGCAGCTTTAACACGTCAGGTTTAGTAGTGATTGTTCATTGTTTGGAATGCATCTTAAAAAACATTGTACTCCTAAGACATCTTTACATCTTAAAGAAGTGAAGACTCTTACATAGTCAAGCACTCACCACGGAAATTTACTTTCCAGCTCTTTAACCTCAGTAAGCTTCGGCAACAGTTGAGGCTACCTGCAGAAATGACTCCCTGACAAAAGTTGAAGCTGAGACAAAGTTTGGAGTGAATCTGTTCCTCTGAAATGACAAGGTCACCTTTTATTTCAAGCTGACTCAAAGATAATTTCATTAACAATCTGACTCTGTCAAGATAAAAAATGAAAATCAAGGACTACTGTTAATTTCTAATGATAGAGAAACTACAGAGTGCAAAGTCTGCAGAGGTGAGAGCTCTCCTCCTCCCCATTTACGCTATCGCTGGCAGTGTGCTACGGGCGTCCTGCTGCACTGATCTGAGACAGAGATCAAGGCAGAGTGGGAGGAAGATGGACCACCTGAGATAAAGAGAGGCTGAGAGACTTTGTACCAGCAGGTGGAGAGAAACCCTTCACTTTGTATTAGCAGCTGGTTCAGCTCTGCTTTCATACCTCATCTGGGATTCTCTCCCCATGCTCTGTTCAGTGCCTCAACAGTTACAAATCATTAATTAAGCCTCCATCAAGCTTAGTCCCGAATCTAGTGTGTGTGTGTGTGTGTGTGCGCGTGGTAAAATTGTTGGAACTTTCTAATAACTTTAACAAAAGGATCCAACAACTGCGTGAAAACCAAAAATAACTTGTTGCAGTTACTTAGCAAATACAGCGTACTAAAGCTTTTCTCCTTTTATTTTTTATCAAGTCTAGATTTTATAAAAAATTTCAGCAGGTAAAAAGTTTATTCGCATTAGTCCTTAAAATGAGCTCAGCACACTTTCTCATTCAAATGAATAGGAAAGTGTGTCCAAATGTTTGACTGGGAGTGTATAATAAAAATCTGTCTAACTTAATGTTAGTTGGATGAACTATATTATTTGCAGCCAGGTGTCTTGGCTTTGTATGAATCTATTTGGTGAATGCCACTCTGTGCATAAGTTATCCAAATTTATTACATGCTGATCTTTCACCTGGGAAAATGTGATGCACAAATATGATTTGAATTAAAGTAGAGAGGTGCATTTAGAGGCATGAATTGGTATGTTGGGTGATTAACAAACAGGTCTCATCCAAGTGGTTTCTCGTGCATGCTCCAGTGGGAGTCCTTCCAGCAGTGATTTAAAAATTATTTTACTGATCAACAGCTGGCAGGATTGATGGATGAATGAATAAACGAGAAATGCTGCATATAAGCAGAACCTTGTTTAGTTTAAAACCTAATATGTGCAGCAATAAACATAATGGACTGTGTTGTTTATCAGAAGTCCGATAAAGTCTAAAGCAGATTCTTTACTTCCTACTCGGAGCTGCAAAGCTTCATTTAAACTTCATTTGAAAGTTTATTTAGGAGTTTCATGCAGTGATAACGTTTTGATATGTAAGACACACGGGCAAGTGAAGGTGTGAATCATTCTGATTCAGCAGAGCTCTGTATCATAACTGACATTACCGGCCGCATTTCACAGTCCGAGACTGTTAAATTCTATTTCACAGCCACAGAATCGAGGGCTGTTGAGACTGTGTGTGTCTTTGTGTGTTTGTGTGTGTCTACATCTACCATGAGATTATGATGATGAGGTGAAGAAACTTCCCAATCAGAGACTCTTTGGAAAGTAATCGCCAGCAGCTGCTCAGGACTTCTCCTCATTGAGTCAGACAAACAGCAGATTTTTGTTTCTAAAGTGCAATCAAAGCTGTGTGGAGGGCTTTGATTGGCAGGAGTATCAAAACCAACACAGAGCCTCCTTCGCCTCTCAAGATGCAGGCTGAATGTTAGAATCCAAAAATAAAAAGTCCGGGAAAGTAACATCAGAAATAAGTTGGAATAGATTTCTTCCCTTTTTATTTTAGTTTCCTCATCATATTTGTATACATTATGTACATATGTACATAAGTACATATGAAATGTCTCAACGCGGGACATTATGTGTGCATGAAAGACAGCTACAGGTCGAGGTTTAAGTTTGAAATGTGGCCAAACTTTGCTTTTGCTTTTCGCTTTAAAAACCAAATCCTCACTCTTGTCCCTGTCAGACTCAGCTGCTGCAGCACGGGCACATTTAGTCAATTTATAACTAAATGATGAGCTTTGAGCTTTGTGAAATATAAATAAGTTGTTTCTGGCTCTTCTCCTGCCCCTGAATGCTGACTGGTGCAGCCTGGTCAGATTTCAGAGTCTTTTACACCGACACAATGACTGTGGGCTCATCAGAAGAGCCTCTCTGGGGGGAGTGACTGAGATTTGACCCTGATAGAAGCGAAAGAGAGAATAAATGTGTTTGTGTGTAATCTCCCTGAGGAACTCCCATTGACCTGCTGAACACAGAGCTCCTGTGTCACGTCTGTTCGATCTTTTACGCCTAATAAAAATAAATAAATCAATAATTTACGCCTTTATTCTTCTATCTTCTCCCTTCTCTCTCTCTCTTATTTTGTACATGTTGGAATACTTTACAGGAAAGTTGCCTCCCTCTTCTTTCTTCACTTTTCTCTCTCTGGCTTCTTCTCTTATAACCGTGCTCCCTGGCCTCTCTTGTTTTACTTTTCTGCTTCTCTTGCTTTCAGAAGAAATCCATTACCACAGCCGAAAGCGTTTTCAAAGTGCTGAATTTCTATGTTGTTTTTTGAGCTTGGTTATATACTAAATGGAGCCATTATGACCTGCAGCCAGACACCTACAATACCAAAAACAACTATTATTGAAGTATGAGGGTTAGGATTTTAATTTTAAATTTGTTCAACAGAACAATCATTGTCAAAAATGAAGATGACAGTAGTTATCTGAGGATAGAATAAGATTTTACAATTGCTCATTGCAGGAAATTATGATTTATAATCTCTTTGCTTTCATTGTGCAGCTACATTATTCTGCTTTTTGTGTTAGATTTTTCTTGTACTTATTCGGAACAACTTGTCAACGAATATTTCCATTCATAATATGTAGTTTTAACAACCTGACAAAATGCCACAGGCACTGAATGAATGTTAGACAACAGTGAACTAATTTACTTGCTAAAAGCAAACGTTTTCTCACTCAAAGCGATATTCAAATGGATAGCAGCACAACAATGTGGAGATGTTAACAAATGTGTGTTTACAGTACAAATCTTTAGAAAGTAAACTGAAGTTTTGTACAGTTTGATTTTATCTGAGCTCGGTGCCTGCGGGGTGATTCAAAAGAAATTTAATGGCCGCTCGGAAGTAGAAACGTTTTTTTGCCTGTTTTACATGTTTGACCTCTGAGCTGAATCATAAGGTTACTTGATGGAAGGGGTCATCTTTTTGTAGTCGTCAGCATCGTTGTTGTAGGTTGTGATGACCTTGTTGGCACATAACTAATTGCTGATAATTTGGATCACGGTGTTATTGATACAATATTGCAAGAAGATATTCACAATTATGATCTGACCACAAAACTGTTAAAAAGTTTATTGGAAATGTTGCGAGAAATGTCAATGCAAACTGAGTTAACTTAATTATTAGTTGATTCATCAATTATTTAGAATCCACCTGTTTCACATGTAATTCCATTCTTCAAGTCATTTGAAGAAGAAAAAAAAAACAAACCTAAAAACTTTCTCAAACTTTATTTGCTGCTTTTCATGCTCTGCTATCTATCTAATGACCATCAAAGGCGATTCCACTAGTTGCAAAAAGTAATATACTGGAGTTCACGTGAAAATGTCCCCACTTCTCACCTCATTTATTAGCTCTGTAAATGTTTTCCTGATGTGTTTATGGTCTCAGTCTCTATTTTCGAGTCTTCAATACAATGTGATGATTTTTTTAAATGATGGTGCCAGTTAGAAGGAAGTATTTCTTGTTTGTCTAACCGGCCTCCACAATAAACCTCAGTTTGCTTCAGTAGTAGCTTCTTTGTCACATATCAGCCTTTTGGAAGGAGCTGAATTGAAAGGATTAGGTTGAATATACATTTTGTGTGTTTTGGATTAGCATGTTTCTGGAAGGTCAAGGCTAAAGAGGACATTTGAAAGGCTCTCTTTCTACTTCATTCTATCTAAGGTCAGTAAACAGGGTGCAATGGTATAAGCCTTGATATCTACACACCAGATTCCCAGCTGAACAAGCATTAAAACACAGTCAAACAGACAAACAGACAATCACTGAGCTCTTATTAGCTGCACAGTTTAAAGCTGACCACATAAATAACAGGTCCTGGCTTCGTGGCATGCAGTCTCTACAAACTTGTCACACTCGCTGATATTTAGGAGTAGTTGCAGGAGTTCACCTCTCGAAAGAAACTAGATCCCCAGCCTGAAGATGTGAAAAGAAAAACACCACAAACAAGATAATAGTTGTGCGTTTGTGAGCAAGTTAGACGTTGATAATTTTTTCAGGGATGAAACTCCAGGTCTCTGTGATCTCAGTACCTTTTTATCCCTCATTTGTATTCCAGACGAGACGCTCAGACCGTTTCAAATGGGTGATAATTGCTGAAAGAGCCCCACTTACATGGGCAATGTGATGTGACTGAGCCCAGTCCAGAACTGCTGATCTGATGTCTGGTTGGACACCAGCAACCCACCAGCCCCCACTCTGTTGTATTACAGCAGCAGACTGGTATTGGCAGGCGTCAGATGAAGTCATGAACGGATTCTCTTTGTGTGTCTAGTCTTTGTTGAACTCCACAGCTCAGCTGACTGTTAACTAAACCCCTTACCGAACAGATAGAAGGACTAACTCTTTGTCTCCTCACTAAATTAACATAACTAGCTGCCTGATTTTTATTGTAGATTAATCTGCAAATTGTCTTGATAAATTATTCACCCTCTAGTTGTGTCTTTTACAATTTTCAGGTCTGGATACTGTCAATAATTTGTATCCATGTTGTTTGTCTGTGGGAATACAACAATAGGAGATATATGGAAAGATGAATTCATATGTAATAAATTCACTCTGATTTTAGTTTTTCGTGGCATCTAGCGTTTGTTAATGTTAGCAAATTATGGACTTTGTTGTGCAACTGTGCTGTCACTGCATGTCGTGCGTTGGCCTGTATTGTGACTCTCTGCTTGTAGCCTCATAACCTCACTGTATTGCTCCTGGCAAAGAAATGAACTGGCTCGTGATTGTAAAACTCACTTTAATCATTTTACACTTTAGTGTTTGTCCAGAATAAATGAGGCAGTTAAACATGATAATAATGGAGCTGTAGCTGTTGTCACTGTTTTCCTGTCTTTCAGTCTTTATGCTAAACTAACTGATACTTGGCTCAAGCTTTACACTGAATGGACTGAGATTGAACATAAAAAAAATATGATATTATTCCTCTAAACTAGGTAATACTTTTCCTTGTGAAAGTA
The DNA here is from genome assembly GCA_034769265.1 of Remorina albescens. Classification (NCBI taxonomy): domain Eukaryota; kingdom Metazoa; phylum Chordata; class Actinopteri; order Carangiformes; family Echeneidae; genus Remorina; species Remorina albescens. The sequence continues at coordinate 2,867,856 of CM068478.1, read as the reverse complement.
AAAAGTACTAAAAAGTATTATTGAGTATTGGAGGAGTAACAGTAGAGTGTTACACTGGATAGATAGAAAAACTGCTCAATATGAGGAAAAGCTAAACGCTCGCCTTTTTTATCTTTTCTTTTCGTTCCTTATATTGTTTATCACTTTGATCTTGTAATCAAAAAACTTAAAAGTCAAAAGAGAAATACTCTGCAGCAGCGACTTATTAAAGTTAGAAAAACACAAAATGAAACCTTACAGTTTAAAGTACGAATAATGAATATAGACCGTTATATTCCATATAGTTGATCCATTGATTCAGTTTATTTCAGGATCACCAATATTAGTTTGGAATTACAATTCACAATTAAGATTCTGAACTGCTGTGCCATCATAACAGTGTCAGCTCTCACGTTAATATTTATTCATTATAGAGTGAGAAAGAAAACATGTTACGTGAGATTTTTTTCTCTTTGGTCGGGGTCAGGGCATTAATTAATTCTGCAGTGACAAAAAGGGAATATTAAGCAGCTAATTAGTTTTGGCAGGACATAAATGAGTGTAACTATGAATAAATGGCCCACTGAATCACTGCTGCTGTTTAACACCGTGGAGGAGAATTAAAATGTGTTTGCAGGTTGCAAAAGACAAAATGGTGAAAACTTAGAAACGTAGGAGAGCTGTTCCAGACCTCCATGGTCCAATCAGAACTCCTCTCCTCAACTCTGATTACTGTATTAGCACGTTATTTGCCTTCCTGCCCTTGAGGCAGAAATAATCCCTTAACCCTTTGAACCTGCGGCCACCGAAGCACAAACAGCTCTGCTGTGATTCTGCAGCGTCATTAGCTTCTCCATTAATTCCACATTCAGCAGTTCAGCTCCTGTAGGCAACAACTCAAACAGCCCGTGGACTAAACAGTCACTGAAAAAGATCATTCACAGCGAGGAGGAGTACAGCGCTTCCTCCAAATATTCATTCTGGAGACAGAGTCACAGTTCAAACAGCCGTGCAGGTCAAACATCAAAACGCTGACTCAGAATTTGAATGCTGACAGTTTGAACTCTGAGGAATTGTTTCATGGCTTCTTGACCTTTTGTGGAAAAGTGCTGATGAGAAATGATGTTTTATTTATTCTGCGTGGTTCAAAAAAGGGCTTACAAGTTTGTTTTTTGTTGTTGTTGTTGTTGTTGTTGTTTTTTGTTGTTCTTCAAAGAATCAGTTGTGCAGAGTTTCATCATCAAAGGCTTTACTGAATCATGTTCAGAGTGATGCTACATTGGATATGAAACGTTAAAAGCTGAATAGACAGTTTTTATCTTGCTCTACTAAACATCGTTTTTGATTGTAATGCAGAATTCTGTCACAATTGGTCAAGGCTGTCATCAGTACACAGATTTGGCTTTTGGCTGATTAGACCTGTGAGACCTCTGTGTGGACTTTGACCAAGACTGGTCAATGTTTCTCAGTTGAATTTACTTGACTGCAGAGCCCATGATACTTTCCAAAATTGATTGATTTTACTTTTTATTTTTTTTAACAATACTGGGAAAGTCTGAAGGCCATTGCACAGACCAGCTACAGTTTGGAGGTAATTAAATTCCTCCTGGAGCAGCACCTCTCTGCTGTCTAGGTGCTGACAGTGTGTAACGTGCAGAGAGCCATGGAGCCGTCTGTGTTCACTACAAAGGGAGGTGTAGGAGGACCCGATTTAGTCCCAGTGGAGCAACCAGGATTTGTAAGATTGGGAAATCTCATGCTCAGAGAGTGTTGCCACCTTCTGATCACATCCCTGAGAGAAATGTTGCAGTGTATGCTGCACTCCAACAGGTCATCTGAGTTCATATTTTACTAGTCCAATTCAGTAAAATCATAATATGCATATTTGTCTTGTTTAAAAAAATGTAAAATGCCTCCACTGTCACTGGAGATAAATTATAAATTCATCTGCTAGCTGTGGCGATGACATGAAATGTCCTCCCTCATAAATACTAACGCATAATTGTTTTTGGAATTTAAACGCTATTTAACAGGTTTGTTTCATTATCATCACAATGGAAAATGGGGGCTAATGGTAACTGAATATCTTCCTCTGAGCTCAGTGATGGAGCAGACGATTATCAGCACCTCTGCAGCTCTTGGAAGCCATTTAGCCTAGCTTATTGCTAACGACTGATTTCAGTCGTTAGCATGTCAGGTAGCCTACTTTTTGGGGTATAAAAATTTATAGATCGACTGAGAATGAGCAAAAATACAACATATGAGAGTTATGGGCTGAGTATCTGTCAGCCTGTCGTGGAGTTCCTTTACATCTTGTAGCCCCCCCCCCCCACCAAAAAAAACCCCCAAAACATTAATGCAGCCCTAAATTCAGTTTCTGTTGTCATGATGAGGATTGTAAAGGTATTTTAATCAATTACTGCTGATTTTATATGAAGAAGCTGACAAATGAAGAGTTCTTCTTTTTGGACTAAAATCCCTTGTTGTGCAGGTATTTATTGTCCTCCTGTTGTTTTTTTCTTTTTTTTCTTTTTGTAATGGAGGGAGATTGCAGCATGTAGACGTCCTCCCCGGTTGCAGAATTGAGGTCAAAGTTTTTCCAACGTTTGTTTTGTGGAAGACGCCTGAAACACATCAGCTGCGGACGAACAGGACATCTTTTCTCCTCTTTCCCTGCCTCTCGCTCTCAGTGTTCAGTAATGGATGTTTACATGGAGACAGGAGCAGTTTGCTCAGATCTGCCATGCTGCTGCTGTCAATGGGGGATTGACAAAGAGGAATCATGTGTCAACTGTGACAGAAAGAAACCCTGCAGGTTGAAAAGCGACAAACAGAAGAGAGAGAACAAGCTGCTAGACAGAAACACAGGCGGACAGAGACAGACAGAAGTTGGACATTGTGTGTAGAGTGAGAGGAGGAAATTTCACGTGAGAAGCAGAATCCTAATCTAAATGGAGAACGAAGCCCGAGGCAGCGCTAAATGCATTAAGAGTTAGCGAAGAGCAGGAAATTATGTTATTACCTAGAAGTCTGAATCGGGTCATTACGAATTCATAATTGTCCAAATGTATATGTGAGCTATTTCCTTTTTATAGTCTGGAGCCCTGAATGTGGAACAGCAGCACTGCAGTATTTCATAAAATAACTCCAACCACCATTGAAACAAAACCCTCAGACCAGATGGATTTAAGCCCTCTCATCTTTTTAGCTTTTAAAGCAGCACTCTGATTCCACATGTCACAATTCATGAATGCAGAGCAGCATCTCTGAGTCCAAACAGTGTAGTAATAGTATACAATAATAAAAGTAGACAGGAGCTGTTATGAAGTGCAGCACTAATTAGTTGATGAAAAAAGTGATCGAGCTACAGGAGCTAGAGTGCTCAGTGGGGAGTTCATGATGGCTCAGAACCATTAATTTAATTCATAAGACAACCGTTCAAATGGGAGCATTTCAGACTTTCTTTTGATGTACGTGAGCAAACTGAACAGCTTCAGGTTTTAAACTGTTAATGGAACCCAACCTCCGTATGATGAAGACTGAGTTCCTCCTTCGCTCCCACCGTATATGTTACAGCTGATACTAAAGTTGATCTATGGCTCATAATAGGATGCCGCCACAGTTGACCTGTGCATTTTTACATTTTGTAGTCAAATTTAATGTGAACCGAGAATATTTTCAGTTGACTAACAAATAATGAAAAGTTTTGTTGCAAACTATGCACTCATTAATCTTCCCCCCTGCTGTGAAGTGCAGTTTATATTCTCACAGCATGCACACCAAGATGTACTTCAATCAATGTGCTCTGAAGAGATTATTCCATTCCCTTCAAATCCAGCAGCCGTGGATTGACTTTTACAAGACTAATCAGTTCTACTTCAATCAAGTAAACTGGATTTATGCTGCGACCTCATGTTCACCCTTTTGACATATAACTAGTGGACACACATGAAACAGACAGAGGTTCGGCATCTTGGTCAAATCAGATGATGGAGCTATAACGAGGCTTGATCTTTTGACCTCTCACTTAATCTCCTCACTCTCATTCTCTTTCTCAAATGCAGTGGTTTGTCCTCTGTCCTATTGGCAGGTTCACTTTTTGGTCTCATCCAGATTTATCAGTGTTAATCTGCAGATAGTCGCCATGCCCTCATAGCAGGTTTGGTCTGCTGATCCTTTTCTCATCATTTCAGTCTATTAAGCAGCTTCTCTCTTTTAGGAGCGTTTTGTTCCAGTTGAGAGCGGCTGTCAGTCACAGCTAAGGGGTTGGAGATGCTCAGAGGTTGGCAGGAGTCAGAGGACTCCTGCCGTGAAGCTCAGAGTGTAATATCACGCTTGACAACACCCTTCAGGCCTCTTCAGCAGGATACAAACCTCAACAACCCAACATTTAGTTGTACCACCAGGTATTTAGAGCAAGATGTGAAATCAAGTCTGTGAAGCCTGACAACAACAAAATGGAGGGAAAAAAAAAAGAAATCAGCAAAAAACCTTTACAGAATAAATCCAATGTAAATCAAGGACAGACAGGTCAAAGAGCCGTGATTGAAACCAGTCTCCACCTCTGTTTTTCATTTCTGGAAATCATGAGCCATGCAATAGTTCATCAGCACATTGGACCTGCTCATCAACACAAAATGCTTAAATTCACACTGAATGTTTTCATTTTCAGGTAAAATTTTAGCAGTTAAGATTCCTAAACACCTTTTTCTTCCGCTCATTTTTCAAACAGCTTTCGACACAACTAGCTTAAAGCCTACACGCTGATTACAGACAAACATACAAGCAGCATCCGAACAGAGGCAGGATTTCCAAGGTGATTTCCATGTGTAACACATGAGTAGTCTGAGCTCATCAAAAATAAAAAGGAAAAAGCAGTCACACACACACACACACAGCAGGAGGCGTCTGTGCTGTCCTTCCTTGCTGTGGAGGTTCAATCATTTCTTTCTTCTTTCATTCACTTTTTGTGCTTCAGCTGATTCTGACAGCTCTGGTTCAGGGCTTTTTTTTTTCATTCTTTGCCTTCTTTGCTTGTTTCTTGTTAACACAGTAAAATTTAAGTGAAAATTACAGCGGTTTCTCTTGAATTACGAAGCCATCAGCGCTGGCAGTACAGGCACTCCCCGTGAGAGCAAGCCCATTAAAACTTTTTACCAAGTGGCAGAGGTTTCTGGTCTAAATTGAAATTTAAATAAGCCAGGGAGCACTTAAAAATTATACATAATGTATGATAACTTAATAAGCCTCTAATATTGTAAAATTTGGTACATGCAAATATTGATTGCAGACTTTACGAAAACTTTAAACTGCTCCCTCCTGAATTCTTTTTCTTCTTTTGCTTTTTCTTTTGGATACTGGTTATGGAAATTGGAAATTAGCCGGCTGAGATGTTCTGTGCAGCTCCTGACTTGATTCAGTGTGCAGCTCTCACAAAATGATCCTCTAACGCACTGGGAATAACTCCTGCAGCAGTTTGTTGCCGATAAATCTCAGTAGCGGCACAGGTGTCATGTTAAATAGCTCAGATGGCAGCTTCAGTGACTCATCTACTATTTCATCTCTGTAGAAATCAGTCTCTGCATTCCTTCTCAGACTCCCCAGGATCTCCTCAAAGCGACTGCTGACAATGTTGAAGCCAGCAGCAAAGTACCAGAGGTTTTGTTGTTCGGGAACAAGCTCCATTTCAGAGCGGGGAGGAATATCCCCGACAGCAGTTTAATTACAGAGCACATTAAGAAGCTACAGCGTTTACCAATCAATTAAAAGAGCAGTAAAATCCAACAGCAAACAAGTGGACAACAAAGAAGGGAAATGTTGACAAAAATGAAATGGGTGTGAAAAAGACAAGGGATTGTGTAAAATGTCAGCTAAAAGGCAGAAGAAAATCTATACCACTTACCTCCACTAACTTGTCCCACAGGTTACTCCCTGGTCACTCACTAAAAGTCACAGTTCATCCTTTATCTGTCGCACAGCTGTGAACACACATCTGCCTGATCCTCCGCTTTCGGCGGTTGCCATAGCAACCATGGTTATGGCCCAGACCTTCAGGAGATACGAGACAAACAAATCGGGCATAACAAACAGCCACAGTGTATGTCAGGGTCAGCAAGTTACAGAAGAATTATGAAAGTGGGACAGATACTGTGACCTGACAGAGTTCAGCTAAAAGCCGGTCTGGTGTTCAGAATTTACTACCCAATCGAAGAATGATATGTGGTGACGTAGCGTAGGAATCGTTCAGCTCGTAGTGTTATCTCCTTGGTTTCTCCTTGGTATCACACTTTGATAAATGCTTGTGCTGTGTCTAAACCTTCTTCAATCAGTTCTGAAGATTTCCATCACAATCAGGAGAACAGAAGGGCCGAGGAATGGGCAGACACACAGATAACCGCCGCAGGCGTGATACTGTAGAATGGATCCAATGTATTATTTTTTTGTTCCTGGCAAGTTTAGTTTGAGACGGAGTGAAGGGATGAAAGAGATGAGATGAGAGAAATCTGGTTCGACTTTGCTGACGGATCTGCGGTGGTAAGCCAGAGCTGACTTCAGAACTTATCTGTCAAATTTTAAAGCTAAACAAAGGATTTTTGCTGTGTGTTTTTATGTGAGGATGTTTGCTCGGAGAGGGAGAGAGGAGTCATAATAATTACTGTCGCTCTAGGTGTCATAAAGCCTGCACTGTATAGATAGTATGGCCGCCTCAGATACTGTGTGAAAGTTGCTCTGGCTCTATCAGTCAAGCTTCAGGGAACATTTGAGCTGACTGGATTTCAGAGATATAAAGTTTACGTGTCATTAACACCAGATTGAAATTTACAGTGGTGGTAAATGTTAGAATATGACTTTGACTTGCCATTTCCAGCTGAATCTACTTTTAATATGTGCAGGGATAATAGAGGCAGTATCAGCTTTGTCTGTCAGGTCGTGCGCCACATCATGTGGACCTTCCTCTTCTGTATCTTTACTTCGTCCAATTCATCTGTTAGTTTGCTGAAGGTCTCTAGTCAGGCTTTTCAAGAATTTCCATTTACAGAAAATTATTTTGTTGTTACCTTGCATTTTGCAGAGCTGTTCTGTGACCAGCAAATGCAACACAAAGGCTTTCATCATGTTCAGCAGCTTTTATTGTTTGAATTCCTCCAGAGATGATTAGATTTGCATAGTTTTCTCTTGCTTCGATGCAAAATGTGTTTTTCATTCCTAACAACGGTAAGCTAATGTCTGAGAGAATTTGCAACAGTAATTTAGCAATAATTTGAGGACACATCAAAAACTTTATTGCCGTTGCTTTGATCCTTTTTCATCTCAAGTTCGAAGGCTGGAACAGACTTTCTGTCTGTGAGCTGTTGTGAGCTTCTACAATCTCTTCAATGAACACAATACAGTATTTGTGGAAATGTCTGAGTGGGACTATCGATTGACATTTTAAAAACCAAACTATTAACGCGTGAATGCAGAAAATTATCATCTCTATGTTGATATTAACATAATCATTGATGACCCGAGCCAGTGATGGCTGACGCTGAAACCTTGGGGCTGATTTTTTATTTTATTTTTTCAGGAAGGCTTTCTGATTTTAGTGCAACATAGCAGCCCCCAAAACACACCAAATCCCTGCTGCAACTCGGCAACAAGACAGATCTGGTGCGAGTTTTATCTACCACCTCAGCCTCATGGCCTACATCCCCTCTGACTAAAGTGAGGGTCACATAAATAAAACAAAAAAGGAATTTTGGAGCAGTCACTCAATACAGGAGTCAGTCAGTCAGTCAGTCAGTTCAGCCTGTCCCTCGGTGGTTTAGAGAGTCAGCAAGAGCCTGCAAAAATGTTCTATCATTTTTGCAGGAGGTTCAGGTTTTCCATTTTCAAGCTTATGGCAGAAATTCTTTCAAAACCTGTAAGGTATTTCACACCTGTTCTTGCTTCAGCTCCTGAGCTTCATTTTTCACGTATGCCCTAGATTACTTTGTACTTGACATCTGAACACATGTAATTACAGCACTATATTTCTTATATTAGTTGTATATAATGGAGTTTTTCAGTTTCTTTTAACCTCAGTTCATTTCTCAAGGTGCTGACAGATTTAAAAGCATGTAAACATGTCTCCTCTGACTTCAGCATCACTTTCCTCGGTGAAATCAAACATTTCAGCAGGCAATTGTGGCTTTAGCGACTCAACTCTTTTTGAGATTTGCAGTAATAAGTAAGGCTGTCAGTCAGTTCTTCATTCACATGAAAAGACAGATACTCAGCAGAATATTTTTTGCAGTGTGATCTCAGATCCACAGAGACCCATTAGCCATAAAAACATAAAACAACCTTAACTTAATATTAAAACTTAATAAATGTCAGTGTTTGGGACTTGGTTGTGTTCATCTCAGTAAAAACTATTCAGGATCTTGTTTCCTTTCATGCCTTGGGAAATGAAAGGAATATACGCGCTGGATGCGGTTTTACATCAACATGACATTTAATTTCTTTCTAAAGGAATTTACCAGACGCTCTTGTCATAACTTCACACCACTTAATCTAAGATAAACATTCATTGTATATCTTTCATATTCTTGAGAAAGCCAAAGAGCTCTGCTGTCTCTTATCTTGAAAAGATTGAATCCATTGCCATGTGAGTCGAGATAAACCAAACACAGCTTTTTAAGTTCAGATAAGAGACCCTGTTTTCATGTTTACTTTCGCTCCGATCAGACATTGAATAAATCTAATCTGGAGAAAGTGAGCCAAGATCTGAAACGCTGCTAGGTCAATGAAAGAAAAGAGCATTTCCATTTTTGACGCTCGTTCAACTTCAACATCAGATACACTTCAGAGCTGCAGCCATTTCAAGCCATTTTCTGTCCTCTGTGCAATTTATATGTATGAAAACCACAGAAAGAAGTCCTGTTTACCTTCAAAAAATAGTTTTTCATCTCATTTATGGCTTCAGGTCATCCTCTTTCTTCATCAAAGCTAAGAATTAGGCCAGAAACTCAAAATGTGACACATGATAATCTATGCATTGACAATTAGGTGCTATTTGATGTGGTGGATGATAACAGTGCCTTCACCTGCAGTGATTATTATTAATTATTATTATTATTATTGATTATTATTAATTTGTAGACTTATCTCTAAAATTGAAGGCGGTTGTCACAATCGTGACACATTTCCATATCAATCCACCTCCACAAGCCATGTTTTTTTCTCACAGTAACGTTGACAGGAAATGGTGTATTATGGCAGAGCCTTTCGAGGATTGGCACAGGTAGAACTACCTGGTCTTCATCTGTGACACACTATGTAGGATAAAAGAACAAAAATTTTTGTTGTTCAGCTGCACGGAGATGCATGCAGAAATAAACTGATGGATGGACCCGTATGCCACTGAAGGCAGACGGGTGCTGTCCCTGGTAAACTGTGTGGTTTTCTGTCAAAGCGCTTCATAATGCATGAAGGTGTAGAGGTGTTTTCAGACAGGAGGCGGCTGCTGGCGTCCAGCAGGGTGCAAAGCCAAGGCTGGCCGCAAGTCCTGGCTACCTCTAATCCCACCAGTCAGCACAACACAGTCTGCTGCTGTCCGACGTCCACCGGCTATAATCTCATCACACAGCTACATACAGCACAATGTGGCAGAAATGGTTGAAAATTAATAGCCAGCTTAGCTAACTAACACCATAAATGTGTGTCGTCGCACACTTGTGAAGAGCTGGATCTGTGGGGGCTCCCAGTGGCTCCTAGGGGTCCTCAGCTGCAGGCAGACCCTGCAGTCACCCATCTGGTGTGACAAAACACATCTGTTACCTTGCTTTCTTATTAACGTGCTGCTCTCCTTTTAACTCAGTTTCTCTTAACTTCAAGTTTTGTGCCTTAAATTGTTGATGTCCAATAATAAGATTTGGGCAGGAAGTTGAACTGCACTGAAATGAATTCTCCCAGAATAATTTCATCTCCCCTGACTCTGACGGCTGGCCAGCCGTCCATCCCTTCGTCTATCTGGCTTTGCTTCTGTCCTCCTGCCTGCCTGTCTGCACACCACATTAACCAGTCAATATTCTGGGCAATTGAGCTATTTGGGACAAACCTTCTCCTTTTATTCTCTGCACTATAACGTACAATATACAGTACTTGTGCTGATAGCTGCAGATAAACTGCTTTGGCAGCAGTGACTGAAAAGATTGCACATAAAAATAAAAAAAAATCAAGTAAACCCATAATCAACTCTTGTGCATGACTAATTTATGAACTACACGTGATTCATTTCCTCGGCGTAATTGAACAGATGATTTGGGCTCAGACAAATTTCCTCTCAAAAACATTTTTAATGAAGGAGGTGAATTGAAATGCTATTTTCAGGTTTAATGAAAGGCCCTTTCCTCTACTGCTTTAATGAGACCATTAATGCACCAAAATAGTGAAGTTCTGGTTCATTTACACTCAAATTATCCAAGAGCTGTGACTGACGAGTTGATTAAATTCCTCTCAGCACTCCTCAGAATTAAAATTTGATACTTTACCTTTCAGAGTCTCAAGATTCCTGGACTTCCATATGTGGAGTAATGTCTAGTTGAAGACAGTCGGGATAAATCCATGTGTGTTCCAGTAACCGCCCTGTGCTGATAAATGGATCGCTGTTGAAGATATAACCTTACTGTAGTTAATGGAAATGCGTCAGTACAGTTACTGCAGGGTAACAGTCAAATCAGTATAATTAATACCCCTAAAATCAAAAGGAAGCTGCTTTATGCACAGCTTACCTATAAGTTTTGCCTGAGACTCTTCAGAGCTGGTTGTCTTTAGCCCAGTTAGTCCTCACATAAGATTATCGGACCTTCACATCTGAATTTAACAGCAGAACACTGGAGGAAGGGATCATTGCTATTTATTGGCAATTTTGTTTTGACTTTACAGAATCAAACACTAATGATTTGCTCAGGAAGATGAACTAGCTGAACGTGTTCCACTTTGCATTAAGTGCCTCCAGCTTGATTAAAATATGAAGGAAAATGTTTACTGTTTAATGGTCTTTGAGACTTATTTAACCTTTCCTATTATAAAGTCTAATTGAGTGTTGACAGAGTCAGGAAGTGAAGCAGGGACGCCGTGTGTTGGTGTGTAATCCAGCAGTGAGTGTGGTCATTCCTCAAAAGGCATGTCGGGATAATCCTGAGCCAAATAATCATGAAAGTCATGAAAATGTCATTTGGTCTAAAACCAACACTTTTATTGCATCACAGATGGGATATATATACAGTGAACATCAATTTGAGTGAAAAACCGTAAATCTTAAATGAGGCCATTATAACTCACAAGGTCCCCTTCAGATTTAAACAGGAACACTGTTTCTCACATTTTTTTCCGTATTTACAGGAGTTATTATTAAATAAAAACAAAGTCTTAACTGGCCTTCACGACTGTTTTAAGACGTCTACAATTGACAGTAACTTTAATGTTCAGTCTTCTTTTCTTTTTATGATCTCTTTAAAGTTTTATTTAGCCAGGGAGGTCCCCCCTGAGACACTACAGCTCTTCTTCCATTGAACCCTGGGCAAAACGGCAGCACCTTCAGTTTCACATAAAACAGTTTCACAAAATGTAAATATTCGCACAATATAATCATAAAAAGGCAAAGAAAAGCACATAGAGCTCTGTCGCTGCTTAAATGAAATTAGCTAATAGTTTGTAGTCTTATATATTGGTAATAATAAAAACTAGATAAGAAAATTGGTTCTGGATCTTAAATTGTGGAGTCAAAGTAAAACTCTCCTAAAAATATAGATTTCTTTTTCCTGCTCAGTTGTAACAAACACATTAAGCTTCAGACAGACAAGAACCTGTTGGCTCAACAAGATCTCCCTTCTTCTTCCTCTCAGATCAGACGAAGAGCAGTTCATCTGCAGTCCTCTCAGCAGAAGAAGCCAGGAAGTGTACTCTCCGAGGAAACCTGCTGCGGTCTTCATCATCTGACTGGCAGCCTGCGGCCATTTCACGCCATCTGTCAGGTAAGGATTAAATAACACACAGTTGTCCATACCTGAGGCTCCCTATCGCTCACCTGCAACATACATTTTCACACACAAACTACCAGAAAAAAGGGGAAGTCTGTATAAAGAATTTTTGTGCACATTCAGAGAATTTCTTTCTTTTCTTTTTTTTTCAGTCATTAATTCTTTGTGAAGTTCATTAAATCCAGACAGCAGAGGTAATTATAGGAGTCGTAGAAATGCATGGCTCGTAGGTGTTTTTGTCGACCCCTGATTAATATGACATATTCTTAGATTTCATTTTCTTCAGATAGGGACTTGATTAATCATTGATCGTCAGATGATTGATGTCAAAGGAGTGTGGAGATGATACAGGTGCTATTCATTTGTTTTCAACATATAATGGTGTCCTGTTTGTCCCAGATGAGTTATTTTATCTTATCAGTCCCTTCAAAAATTACACAGCGTAGAGAATTATCATCAGCTGCTAATCACTTATTTCCTGATCAGATCTGGCAGATGAATTCCATTAAATAATCTTTTCACTCTTTCAACCCATGTGGACTTGACTTTTGTTCAGTCACGTAGGATTAGCACAATAGGGGTTTCTTTTCTGTGAGCCAACCAGAATTAATAGACCTGCACCTCATTTTGGGAACCGTCCCTTTTTCAGTCTGAGACCAGTTCTGCATTTTCACACTGCAGTGATATTGATTACTGCTTAATGCTGCAAATGATGAGAGTCTTTTTTTCATGTAGAAGCCAAAAGATGAAGATGACAAAAACTAATTTATTTTTTTTATTTTTTTTATTTTATAACTGAAACATCCTCTGTCCTTAGGGAAACATGAATATACACACTGGAGCCCTCATATCTCATAGACAGCCTTTATTATAGGGGTATGGAATAGATATCTTTTTACTATTGGAAAGCTAAAATCTTCTGTTCTAAAAATAAGCAACTCAAGTTAGTCTTTTTTTTTTCCTTCAGAGCAAAGAAAAAGTCTTGTTTTGTTGTTTTTGGTTTGTTTTTTGTTTGCTGAAGAGGGGGATGAAACACAAAGTCATGCTGTGCTCAGACTCTCATAAATTTATTTTAAATTCTAGTGGAGATTTATCAGGCTGAACCTGAGGGATGGTTACAAAATGATAGGCAGGACATTTAGAACATTTCTCCTAATTAAAACTGTGCTGCTACAAAGACAAAAGAAGAAAGTTTAAGAAATGCCAATAGTAATATTTGGATTTGCAAGCAAATCGCCTAGTTTTGTATTATAGCTCATAGCTCCTGTATATTTTAAATACAGTGAGGTCAGGTTGTACCGCGGACAGAGATGATGGTCACACTGAATCGTTGCTACACAACTTATTAACTGCTGCACATTAAACAGCATTCTAACATACAAACATTCACAGATTTGTTATTTAAGTGTGTTTAGACATTGGCGAGGCAGACTTTCCATCCTGCTGTCTGGTCTGCCAACGTCGTCAGGTGCTGCATTTGTAGGAAATTAAAAGATGTCCAATATTACTGAACATAAAAAAATGTGCATGTGTGCAGTCAAAGAGTTTTTTAAATCAGCTCAACCATAATTAATTAAAGCTGAATAAAGGAAGACATAAAACGAGAAACAAGAGATAAAAGTTATATTACCAGAGCATGTTGGCAGCCGGCTTGGCGTGACTTCAGAACCACAGTGGGAACTTTCAGTGTTTCTCTGCCAAAGTAAAATGTGTTATGTGGATAAATTAACTCTAAATAAAAATGAAAAGGAACGTGTGAAGGTTCAGTAGAAGGAGGCGAAATTGGTATCAGCTGGATCTAATTCTTCTTTCACGTGATCATTGAACAAAAGAAGCTTTGATTTACTTTAATATGCAAAAACCGGGTTGAAATTGTTTTGTTTTTTTCTCTCTCTCCCTCTCTTTTGGATGAAGTGGTCTGATTGATATTTCAGGCAATGTTCCAACATGTCTGCCTCTGAGAGTCTGTTTTTAAGTTTTAAATTGACAAGAATGAGTGTAGAGCAAAGGTGAGGTTGTCACGACTGTTGGTCCGGATTGATAACATCCAATCAGGAAGCAAACACACGTCTCCATCAGAGTCTCCAGAGGTTCAGTTTTGGCCTGCTCAGACCATAATTCAACTCCAGAGTCTTTAAACTAAGACTGAAGACAAAATTCAACCTTCTGTCCTTTCAAAGTCCCAACCGTGTTGAACAGTGCTTTTCTTGTCCACAAACATTACGCCTTGCTGCTGTTCTCAGGTCTGATTTAGTGTAGAAAATCTTTTAAAGTCTAGCTCCATCTCAATATTCATGACTCCTCCACTCATATTTGTGATGTGAAAACCAATATTACAGTAGTAAATGTTTCTTTTGTGTTATCGCTCTGTAGGGGAGCAAAAATTGATTTGGACATTCATAACTCAGAAGGACATTTGACTTAGATGGCTGATCAATAGACATCAAACTGAGAAGCTGCCCTCTTACTCATTACCCAGGATGCATTGTATGAGTGTACAGGACACAGAAGTGGATCCCTCTCTGAAACTCCATGCTGTCTCTCGTTCTTTTCTGGCTTCGAGCATCTTGATCTCTGCTCCGCTCTCAAAGAAACTCTGAGTGTCTTTTCTGTTTCAGCCAACTGGCCAGCCGGTCAGGCAGCAGGTCTCCAGCAGCCTGCAGCCGTCGCTGTGAATGTAAAACAGAGTGCATTGATCACCAACTGCTCAGCATAAAAACAAGTGTGGTCAAAAAGATGAGGCAGCAGCAAACTGTCTCATGTCAGAGATGCTCAAAGCCTTAAATGCCTCGGTTTACTCCATTATTTACTAATATCTGTTCTGCTGGGAGCTGTGGCCTTGACTCCCTTAATACATACTGATAATTACAACACTCACCTTTAAAAAAAAAAAATCAATCTTTCCCAATGTTTGATGATGAGCAGACCAGTCACAGAGCCGGTTAGGGAGCTGAGCAGCAACACGCTCTGCAGACAGGTGAACTCCTGCTATTGTCGGTTAAAATAACTCTCCAAGCATCTGATTTCTTTGCACTGTGCTGCTCCCCCCCCCTGCTGTGCTGTTTACAGGATTGATGTTCATTTGATTCAATCTAGAGTTGCACTGAAGAGGGCCCACTCTCTGAGCTAATGAGCTTGCTGGCGACAGTTAGCTCAGTCAGTAACATGACAGCAATCAATTTGTACCTTCAAAGTCTGGCTGCACTGTTCCTCCTCTGTGGAGCGTTTATACTCAGGATAAAGAAAAGCAGCCAAAATAGCTAAATAAATCTACTTACCTACTTGAGTGAATCTCTAAAGATATATTTCAGAGTTAGAAGAATTCTTAACAAGTTGATGTTTATAACAGTTTTAAATGCTGCGTCTAGCTCTTCTTCTACTAATACCATATCCAGGACAATGGATCCCAACCTGTGGGTTTGGATCTCACTGACAGACACAAAGTTATTTACGTTACTGAACAAAGTCAACTTTAAAAACATTACAAATATAATTGAAATTTAATAAAACGTTACCTTTGACTGTGATAAGCCATAATGAGAACATTATTGTTGCTGCTAGTCTGAACACTTTGCTGCCAGGCCACATCATATTGCCTCCTCTCCATCTTATCATATCCACAGCAAAAACTGGAGCATCAAAATGAGTTAGTGGTGCAAAACAGGAAGTGAAGAGAGTCAAGTGACTTCCCCTGCTTTCAGTTCAGGCCTGAATCGTTGGTACTGATCATATCGTGCTCTGTGAACGAATTGTTTGGCCTCCATGTTGTTATGAGTTTGGACAACAATTTTGAGATATTCAAGTGGGCCATGATTTGGAAAAGGATCCAACAATGAAGAGTAAAGTAAAATGTTGGCACAGTGGAGACACTTCAGCTTATCTGAAAACATTCCTTGAATTTTAGAAGCAACTTTTTAAACTTTTATTATTATATATTATAACACACCTTATCAGACACCGCAGTGGATTGACTCAGAGTAAACCTGATGTTTCTTATCAATATTCATCCAGAGTCTCTCAGGGGAAGTTTTGCAAATAGTCATACTTTTTTTGTCCATGAACTTTAAACTCTGCCTCATTATTTTTGGAAGAAATTTTAATGTTCCTAAATGTGCTGTGACCATGTGTGAAAATTAAATGCAAACTAAATGGAGCCAATTTTAACCACACTTATAAACTGCCCTCTCTCGTGCCTCTCTGCTCATTCTCTTGCTTCTTTCCTCTCTTGTTTTAAAAAAAAAAAAAAAAAAAAAAAGTCAATTCATCCGCTCTTTAGTTGCTTTGGAAGTTTCCATGGCAAAGGAAAAAACTCTCCATTAATGACTGCACGTTGCAGAAGTGATGTGCTGCTTTTTCTCTCAGCTCACTGGACAGAAGCTTTGATCGGCGAACTTGGCAGGTCAGAGACAGAAAGTCCTTTGTGAAGAGGTTTTTACAGGAAAGGGCAAATATGGCTGTGGATATTTGTGAGAGACCCAATGGGAGTAAGCAGCTGAATGAGCACTCGGTCAAATAAAAGCCTGCTTTGAGCGATTGATTCAATCTCTGAACCATTGATGACTTTAGTGTGGATGATTTGGCTGAGTGAAAGTGGAGCCATCTGGGCTCTAAGGGCACTAATTAACTGATGAACCTGAAAATTCAACCATCCTCCAACAGAAATGTGGCATCCTCTGAACAAACTGTGGAAAATAAGCCCAACTCTGACCAGGTGTTATATTTGACATTTTATAAATGTACTTTCTCCCCTGACAGCAAGGTGAAACTCCTGTTAAGCTCAGACATGGAGTCAGGGTAAAGTTGGAGTAAAGTTAAAAAACAGCATGTCAACCAGCCTGTGTCGGTTCTCAGTCATTCAGGTCATCTTTCTCTCAGAAAGTTGAATCCAGGCCAGCTGGACTTTGTTGTAAGTTTCATCTTATCCAAGAGGCTTGTTCAGTTCTGACTGACTGGTGGGGAAATCCAGGTATCTAGCCTCTCCATTAAAATGCTAACCAGCACTAAAGATGAAGAAACAACAAGTAGAAAAGATGGAAATGAATAATGTATCTTAACCAACAACTTGTGTAGCATCTACAAGTACTGCACTTCTTGTTAACTACGCTGAGTTCAGCTCTAGGTTTTAGTCTTTATACAGTCCCAGTGGTACCTCATCTGGATGTATCGGGGTAACTGTTCTCCTGTTTCCACTTTGTATTCTTCTTAGCCAGGCTAAACACACCCTGCCTTCAGCTCTGCACTTAAAACACCCATGTAAACAATACACATCTTTGTATCTCGCTCTGTGGTCTCCACCTCGACTTTCAAATGAAGCATTTACGACCATCATGTTGAAGTATTCATCTGTTTCAGTTGGATTTCTATGCACAATTGGAGCAGTTATAATTCTTGTGCTGTGCCATCAGCCTGTTCTGCACAGCATCACACTACCAGACTGTTAAATCTGTGTTCCATGACTATGCACTCCACACCGTGTTGAATATTTATTTCTGACCTATCTTTGTGGATAGGTTGTGGCAGTCCTTGACATCTGACCATGAATAGTTTTTTCTTGTTAAAAAAAAAAAAAAAGAAGATTGTTTGAGCCAGAATCTGGCCTTTGCGGTCATTTCATCATGATCTCCCCCTGGTAGGCTGATCACAGCACAGATATGTCCACGCTTTTTTATCTTATTTTTACTGCAGCCAAAGATCTCCAGTCTCATTCACTGAGAGGTCAAATAAGCTCTGATCCGTGTTCATGAATGAGGGGAATTTAAACTTCTTATACATCTGAGGTCGCTGCCTCCAACAGCTGCTGACATTGTACGAAGAGGGGGGACGCCTCGGACCGTCCAACAGTCTAACCAACACATAGAGACTCTGTTCACGCCAAAAGGCAATTTTAGAGCCACCAGTGAGAGAACATGCAAATATCTCAACACCTTCCTACTGTGAGGTGACATAGTTAACCACTTGACCATCGGGCCATTACCTTTTCAACTTGTGGAATAAAAACTAGCTCATATTTTAAACTCATGTCCGTCAGAGGTAAGAGAAGTATCTGGCCCGGTGCCACTCAGCGCAGCAGAACATCATTCATCAAACCTTCAAGTGGAACAAGCAACTATCACTTCATGGCTGGTTGTGAGAGAAACGTTATCAACCATTTATCTCTGTGCTGCTTCTGTTTTCCCCGTAACACAAACCTGTCTGACTCTCCCACTGTGTGTGTCACTGTTTGTGTTCGACCCTCAGGCTTTTCTGTTAAGTTTCTAATCTTTCCTGCAAACAGAGACTTGCTCTCTCCTCTCAGCACATCCCATGTTCAGATAATTATGAAGAACATTGAACAACCATCTGGTTTCTCTGTGTGCGGCGTGTCCACAGGTGCCACCGGGGTGTGTGACACTAATGTTGAGTATGTGTTTGGGTAGTGCATGGTGTGACTCTCTCAGACTCTGGCTTCAGCATTATCCGATTCCCCTGCTGTTGAGGCTCTCAGTAGGGTTTCATTATCAGATTCCCAAGCTGTTTTCTGTTTTCGTCACTCTATCTTTGGCTGAATGAAACCAAAAGCTTCAGTCCCTCATAAATGTATTCAGCTCATTTTCAGCCATGGACCTGATGTGGTGAATGTGACACCACGGCCCCGTCCCCAGGTGGTTCTGTGTTACACAAATTGGACTGAAAATCCTGCTGTGTGTTGAATCACAGTTGCTTTGACCTACCTGTTGTAATTATAACCAATACTGTAGTTGTTCTTGACTTGGGAAAAGCCAGTTTCCATCTAAATGAAATGCTGATTTGAACAGATTTCCAATATAATTAAAGAAATGAAATGCAAATGAATGTATTTTTTTTTCTGTCCATTGCTGTCCTGTGTACTGTAGGAGTCAGGTACATTGAGAAACAGATGTTTGTGCAACAAAATGATGTCATTAAAAAAAGCGACAGTCAAACCTTAAACCGATGAAAAAGATTCTGTTTCACATTTTAATCTGTGACGTGTAACACAGCTCTGATGTTTTCATTCAGTCAGTGTTGTTCACAGGTTTGGCTTGTTGTTGAATAACAAACTTATATTTGTACGCCTCAGGCTGTGTTTTCTCTTCTATGCCTGAGAAGTCTGTGCAACTAAATTGAGTCACAGATTAAAACATTCATTAAGAAGGAAGAGCCTTCTGTTTAGATCCATTCAGGGGAACCATAAGACCGTGGGGTATTTAACCTTTACACTCTCTAAATGAAAGCTGATTATAATAACATCCATCCTGCATGCTGCACATAATGTCCCTGATAATCAGCCGCTCAGAACTGTGTATAAACATGTTCATCTTATTTGACTGATAATCTATAATCTATATGTTTAAATAAACCCCAGGAATGTGTTTTTAATAACAGAATAGCCATTGAGAAAGAAGACATTGATTTATATCGTCTGGCTTAACTCCAGGAAGCCAAATTGTATTTACTACTTTGTAATAATTTTTGTGCCACCAGTAATTATCCTGTTTTAATGCTGCAGTTATAATTAGCTCCCTTTTATAATGACGGCCAGATTCATATTGTTGAAGTTCTAACTCAGAGTTTTCCTATAAACCATACATACGCTCAGTCGAGCTGCCATGAGTTATAAAACAGAGACATGAACTTCCTCAACAATATTATTTTCTACAACTTTATCTTCCCAACTGAACTGACCAACTCACACATATGCACGTTCTGGTTGAATAACAAGAGAAGGAACAAGAAAAGCGGGCAGCTTTTTAAGAAGTGTGAACAAACACCACCAGCGGCTCACCCCGTCATGGATGAATGCGAATGAGGTGAATTTGAAACTGAGTTGTTGACAAACTTTTCAATCATTCCGTGTTTACATCCAAATCTTTATCAAGCAGCAAAGCAGAAGTTCAGAGAAACTCTAAACTGATGAAAGAGACGTTGCAGTGAGACTCACATAAAACCTCTTCAGACAGGCGATTTGAAGTCTTGAATGAATTTAATTGAAAGTAAATTTTGATCTTGTGACAGGTTTCTTTATTTCCGTTTTCTCCTCGTTCGTGTCATCCTGCAGTACGTGATGTTCCTCACAAATGTTTCTGAAAGAGTACAAGAGACCTTCAGGCAAATAGCACGAGCAAATGATTGAAGTTAACATCACTTCTTCTCTTATCCTCCTTCAAAGACGAATCTAATTCCATGAACTGCAGAACAACCAGCTCTCTGGGCTTCCCTGTCTCTGAAGTAAGCTGTTAAATTGTCAAATAGCAGCACGAGTGACTGCCGTCTTCTCCTTACGTTGTGGGATGCCAAATGTCTCTCCCATCATGGTGAGCAGCTCTATTTCTTTCAGTCTAATCAAGTGTTCGCAGATCTCGTCCTCCTCGGTCCACTCAGCTGGACCCGGATCCTCTGCGGCCGGCGCTGCGAAGGCGTCCAGAGGTCGATAATCAGATACGGGCAAACAGCCTGACGGCGTCAAGGCGGCCGGAGGATCAACCTGCCGAGCAGTTGAGCTGTAGTTTGGGCCGACACCGTGATCGCCTTCCTTATTTAAAGAGTCAGCAGCTGAAGTTCTCCTCGGAGGGGCGAGCTCTTTAGGTTTGGTGTCAAACCGAGGCCAGATTTCCTGGCTCTCTGCTTCTTTGTCGTGGATGGAGGGGAAATAAATGACAGCAGCCATTTTGCATAATTTGTTGTTTTTATTCATATTCAAACAGAAGGACGACCTTGACAACAATGGAACAACAGAAGGCTCTAAATTCCACCACATGAATATTAAGGATTGACACATATACATGATAAACCTAAAATTAATACCAACTATTTGGATGGTCATAATTTGCTTAAGTCATTTTTAGATGAAATCGATGTATTTACTAATTCCAGGTTCTAACGTGAGGCTTTTCATGGTAAGACAGTTAATTGATGAATCATTAGCTACAGTCCTAATGTGGTGCAGCTCTGACTGGCTCAGAGGCCAAATCTGTTGAACTTTGACCTTTTGAGCCCAGACCTTTACCCCGTAGTAGTTTAGTGAGGTTTATTTTAGCTGAGCTTATCAGAGTCTGGTTTCCACAGTGAGGATGTAAACCAGCCTGCACTGAAGCTGGACCACAGTCGGTCCCCGTTCCTTTCTCTCTTTTGATTTAGGAACATCATTGATTAGATTTTAAATTTTTTTTAATCATACAGGAATCGCGGTCAAGGTTGGTGCCTCATCCTCACTTCCTCCTGTCCAAATGCTGAATGTCTTTGGGAAAGACACTGATTCGGCTCCGATGCCACCGTTTTGGATTTAGTTGCACCAAATAGCAGGTTTTAAAAGTATTTTTCCTGCATTTCAGCCAAATTTCTCCTGATAGAGCCAGAAATGTCTTTTGTGTTTGTGGTCATTGTGTAACACTGGATCGGGGGGGGGGGGGGGGGGGGGTTCAATTAACATCTATCAGTTAGCATCAACCTGAAGGATCCAGATTGGCATTTTAGAAACATTGAGGGTTTGAAGGGGGCAGTTTTCTGGAGAGGAGGGGGGACGAACTGAAGCTTTGCCACCTCCCTCCCCTCCCTCCCTCCCTCCTTCCTCCCTCCTTCCTCCCCCCCTCCAGTCTTGGTTCTGAGGAGATCTCTCTTGGAGCTGGAGAGGAGAGGTCGGACGTCTCTCTCCTCCGGCAGCCACCGGGCTTCTCTGCAGCCTCTGCCGGCTTCATCATGGGTGTGTGGACTAAACAAAGAGTGTCCGGGATTATCGCTCAGGTCGCCCTGCTTCTCTGCAGCTTCTGCGGGACGACCGGAGAAGGTGAGCAGCCCGAGCCGTGCGCGCTTTTACTTTTCCCGGAGGAGACGCAGCGAGTCCGGGCGGCTCCAGGACCGGAGAGAGGAGCCTTGAACCGGGGGGAGGGGGGGGGGTTTCTGTCGCTGTCTGGATTTGTGTTATCCGGATGCAGCGATATTTAGTTTCTTTCTCGGTCACTTTTTATGTCCAATTGGACACAAATTTGCAGGGATTTCTTCTTCTGTGGGATTTAGTGCGTGTCGATTGCGCATCAGTGCTCGGTTGTATAAAGAGAAATAAAATGAGCGCTGATGATTGTTTAATTTGTGTTTGTTTTTATCAGAAGTGGATCAGTTTTTCCTGAATCTCATTGGTGTTCGTGCAGCATTAACCTTAAAGCAGAACGAGCCCTGTGCGTATTTCTGGAGCAACTTTAAGCCCGCGTCCATCCGTTTTTCACTCATGTCACTTCCAGTGATGATTCCTGCTCAGAGAGGGTGTCTGTGAATGTCGGCTGTGTCTCAGCTGTGCTGGGCTTAATTTTATTTTCCCCTCTCCAACCTGACTGAAGCTACTTATCCACTGTGTGCATACAACAAGGTTATCTCTTTGTTTTCTGCTTAATTGGCTGCTCAGAGCAGCATAATGAGCATCCTGGGACTGAGCCAGGTGTGTGTGTGTGTGAGAGAGAGAGAGGTTGAATGTAGGTTGGAGAGGTGGGTTTAGTACTGAAAGGTTGCTGGTTTGAATCTCTGACGGTGTCTTTTGTGTTTTTTATTTCCTTGAAATGCCACCCAGCACTGTGCCAACTGCACTTGGCAGTTTCCATGTCTGAAGCTGTGTGTCAGTGTATGAATGTGGACCCGCCCCCACCACACATATACACTGACACACACACACAGACACACACACACAGCTCCCTGCTTGAGAAAGGAGGAGAGCAAGTGATGGAGGGAAAACGGGGTGAAATGAGGAGGAAAGTGTCGATGACGTATGTGTGATCCAGACTGCAGAAAAGGTCCTCCATCCTCGTACGCACCACGATGCTCTTCTCTTCTCCTGGTTCTCATCTCCATTTTCATTTTCTTTGTCTGCTTATTCACTTTATTGTCTTTACTCTGTCATCCTCACATGCTCCCCTCACTTTCATCCTCGTCTGGCTTTCTTCTGCGTTGTTTTCAACTTCATGTTCCGCAAACCTGCAGAGCATTTATTTTATCAGTGGAGCTTCCAAAGTTTCTAAAAACTCCAGATATGTCGGGTAGCTTATTGTGACAACGTGTATAAAATAAAGATATTTCCATTTGGTGTAAGCTCAGGTTTGAACACTGTAGCTTCAACTTCCTGCTGTGGCAAGCTGGTAGAAAATACATTCTTTATGATGCCGTTGCATGGTGAGGAATGAGATGAGCTTTGAGGCTGCTTTAACAGAAACTGAAGAGGAAAACAGGATGTGGAGATCTTCGACATCCATATTCTAGTTTATCATGAATTTCAGTGTACAAACAGTGTAGTCACGTTTGTAAGGGATTTTGAGTCTAATGTTACTGCAGTGTAATGTGACAACAACTGACTGAGAGAGAGAGAGATGGCTCTTTCTACAGTTAGGCGGTGGAGGGAATGAAAGCAGAAAAGGGAGGTTTCTGCTCCGTGAATGAAAATCTTATATAAACCAAAGAGCACCTGTTTTAAACAGTGTTTTTACTTTGTGTCTTATTTTTCCCATGGTTAATCTTTTTTTTTTTTTTTTGACCACTATATCTCTGTCTGTGTTTATCTGCCTCTTTGTTTTTGTCACCCGGCCTGACGAAGCAGCACACTCATCATGCACGGCCCATAAACCTCAGCAGTGTCATAAGTTAAGTCTGCAGAAATGGAGGGATCTCAGCTGCAGGTCTCAGACAGAGCTTCATGCCACCCTCGCCCTCTCTCTCCTGGAGACAATTCACTGTTCATTACAGAGATGGTACAAAATGACAACAAAGTAGAAGCGTGTATTTTAGCAGCCACAGATGGTGCTCCCATGACTTGTTAGCCGGAGGAGCGAAGCGCTGGGGTTTATGTGTTGAGATTCCGGGAATTCAGAGTGTTAAACAGCCGCCCGCCGGGCTGTAAAGTTACTGTGCATTTAATCGTCTTCCAGTATTACAGTCGCCCCCCCCAGGATTATAACATTAAAGTCATTTAGCAGCTCACAGACTGGCAGGCAAATGACTAAAATGTAAATGAAAATTTGTCCTCAACTGCCAGAAGCAATGGTTTTCTGTTTAGTCATCAGTGTTGCAGGTTAGTTTAGAAGCGTCATTGGAAAAAAAACACAGATTTCTTAAAGGTTTAAAAAAAAAAGCATCTAATTTTACAGGTTTATTTTCCAATTTCTGTCGAGTCACTCCAACACGTGACTTAAGATAAACCCTGCAATGTTTTATTAAAATAGGGTGGTTCAGCGTCTGTTGTGCAGGTGAAGCAAGGTTGGCCATTAATCATAGCAGTGGTGGTTCAATCCCCAGCCACTCCTTTCCACACATCAGACTGTCCTTGACCAAGTTTCTGAACCCTAAAATGCTTCCAAAAAAACAAGCATCTGTGGAATGAAATGCTGTATAATGTAAAAACAAAACTAAAGTACTTCTTCCAGTACTGTCTGCCCAGGGCCAACAGCTTCCATGGCCTCAGGCAAAGTTATTAAATTTCATCCTACAGGGTCGTGGACATCTGAACTAAATGTAATTTCAATCTATTCAACATTTGTTGAAAGTTTCAGACTGATGGCTGAAGGAAAAGTGAAAGAATCATCAGTTAGGTTAGTGAGTTAGTCAATAGTCTTCATCCTAAGGGCAAATTTATTATGGATCATTATCACACATATAAAAACGAAGAATGAAAACAGAGTATGAAGCATAATATCTAACATGTAAGATTGAAATGCTAAATAAGACAGGAGAGAATAGCAGCTTTGATGTCTGTTCAGTAAGTCACAGCAGATTTGGTCTCTGTGGTGAGCTGGTTCCTGCAGCGGGTGGCAAAGTAGCTGAAAGACATCACACCTCGCTTAGTTTAGTTAGCCCAGAGCTTACAGACCTGTCAGGCTCATTTACAGACAACATTTCGGGAATATTTTTAGGGCCCAGATGATTTTAGAATTTGTAGACTTCAAGAGAAGAAAAAAGTAGTAGGAAATAGGAAACTTTCCAAATTTAAATATTAAAGACGTGATGTCTTGGGTTATGTCTGACAGGTACTTGGAGTCATACCTGGTTTATGGTGGACATCACGGCCTCATACGGCGTCCGAGCACCCCATGGTGTATCATTCCTTTCAGTTTTCCTCCTGGAAACTGATGCTTTGGCCTCTGTCTGCCTGCTGAGAGATGCAGGCCGTCTCCAGCAGCTAAACAGGAAAAGCTTCAGGAAATTTGAAGTGTGTGAGAAAGCAGCAGTGGATCCGATACACACTGTCTGATCTTATAAACATTATAAAAGTCATTACTGCACAAGCAGTGTTTCAGCAGAGAGGACTACATGTGTCTATGCAAGCACACATTGACTTTTGCAGATCCTGCAGAAATCCCTGATAACGTGTAGAGGTGTTTTTCTGGTCCAGTGCTGAGGCTTTCAAAATTATTGTAATATCTGTGTGTGTTATGAGTGCAGCATGCTGAGGGTTTGGGAAAAAGGCAAAAATAAATTGCTGATGTGTGATGGGACATAAACTCTGGTCTGATGAATGAGGTGCAGATGTGGTTTTACAGAAGACCTTGGCTGTCCTAGACGTTGTTGTGTGGAGATGTTTTTTTTTTTTTTGTGCAGACCTTATCTGAACAATAGTAGGCACATTTCTCTCATTACTCCTCACACAGAAACACAGTTGGTGGTCTGCAGTTGCTCTGGTTGTGACCTCGGAAAGTTTGATCTCCTTATGACTTGTTTTGTTCTGATTTATTTTCCTTTTCCTCGGAGCACTACAGTACTTTGAATTTATTTCTGTATTAATTACTGGATTTAATTAGCTCTGTTTTATTGTCTGCTGGTGGTTTCCTTCAGATGCCTTCAGAAATTCTCTTGATTGTTTGATGAGTTTGCTCTTTACCCCTTTGGATAATTCAGCTGCCTCTGAAGGGATAAATTTGGTTTGTTCTAAATATGTCAGGTTTGGGGATTTTTGTTGTTTAGTTGTTAGAAAATAGTGCCTTAAGTGTTTCCGTTTGTACTGTTCAAAGGATATTTTAGACCTGTTTCAACGAAGTAAAATGCAGCTTCTCCTTTTTTTTATTGAGACACAGCAAAATATTGCACATTATATTTATATTCCTGCCCTTTGTGATGATCTTAATTGACGTAATTCAACCCTTTCCCGTAGAAATTGCAAGTGATTAGCAACAGCCAATGTGTTCCCAGGGAAACAGGGTACAGAACAAATTACTTTCTCTATCAACATAATGAGAAAATCCGTAAAATCAGTAATGGGAAGATGTAGCAGCCTGGAGTGAAAAGAGACACATCTGACCTGCTGCTAAATACAGTAAAAGCCACAAACGATCAAACGGCACAGTCCCGATTTAAATTCCTGTTTTTCTGTTACATTTAATCCACCAGTGATGTTCAGGGAGTGAATCACTGACGTGTAATTAAGGCTAAACGTATACGCTTCAGTGATTGTGACAGAGTTAGGAGTAAAATTAAGGACGAAAAGAGAGCGAGCGCTATGTGATCCAGATTAGGCTTTTAGAGGATCTCCTATCTCTGCTGTGGTAAAATTTCTTTACGTTGGTGTAAAGTCACCACTCCTGCTTATGTTGGAGTTGTCAAAGCATTTTCTGCAAACCACCATCACAAAGAGGAAACCAAAAGAGTAAAGTTTCTCACTGTAAAACCAAAGAAATTAGATAAAAGGTGCTAAAATGTTTCATGAAGCAGAGAGGAAAGGGGATTTGGGTGATAATTCTCTATGAGCTCATTACTATAAACACCTGCTCACATTACATGTAGTTGTAAATTATTAAAATGAAAGCAGTGAATCGTGCAGCTATAAAAACATTGATTTCCCAGTTTGTTTGTTTGTCTCTTTTCATTCCTCAATGTTACACACCAAACTGTACTGTAATGTAAAGAGATCCCCCTGAAACCGAACTGAAAGTGAGGGCCAATCATTACAGATTAACAGGGAGCACTTTGTGATGGGTGAGCAGGTAAATAAACTCCTCAGGTGAAAGACAGATTGCTGTTGGTCAGATGATTGAGGATTGTTGTCACAAGCAGCCAAATTAAAACCGAAGAACTCATCGGCTTCATTTTAAACCTTTTGATCCTCGAGGAATGTCTGCCATTTAAAAGCCATAACAAAAAAAACCAAACAAATAAACCACCGCTCCTTGAAACCTATAAATTGTCCTTTAGTCCCCCCCCCCTCGAGAGACCGCCTTTGGTACATCATTCACTTAATGAATGCGCACGCTGACTTTTGTCCTTTCAACATTTAATTTGTTTCCTTTGCCGAGGGCACAGTTGGACTAAATCTGTTATTGAGAGTGAACTGAAGGAGCAAAAAAAAAAAAAAAAAAAAAAAACATTCTGAGAGGTTTGATATTTGTGTTTCTTCACTCACGTACAGTAATTCAGCATCTCAGCAGCAGCTGAATCAGCTGGAACTGCTGCTTATTCCTACATGACAATTGAAAACTGAGCAGCTAAATATATAAAATTCCCCTTAATCACCAGCACATTTACACTGATCAGCCTTTACTTTATGACCGCTGAAAGGTTAAGTGAGTAATGTTGATTATTTGCTTTGGACGATCATCAACCTCCCTCCCAGATCTATTTTACTTCTTGGTTAATTGTTTAAACGGTTCAAAAAGCAGCATATTATTCTGTATTTCTTCCACCAAGGAGGTTAGGTAGGCAGGTTTTCTCAACTCTTAATTGTGTGAGTGTGACTGATTGTTCGTCTCTGTATATCTCCATGTAATGAGACATAAAAAAAACGACTGAATCAATTTGTACTGAAGGGGTGACAGGGCTGGGCCACAGGCCAAGGAGCAACCATTACATTTTCTGTGCAGATTTGTTACGAGAAATGTTTTTATCTCAGTTCTTTTTTTTTTTTTTTTTTTTTTTGGATCTTGAACTTCTTGTCGGAACAAATTGCTTCTAATTTGATGGTGGTAACAGTTTGACCTTGGTGGATTTAAGAGCTCCGGTGGGTCACAGTGCTGCTGTAGCTTCTGAGCGCTCTACTGAGTTTTCCATCTGCAGTGCCCTGAACTAATTGTCTAAAGGGGTATATTTCATACACAGTACTTTTGTATTGATGTTAACCTGTATAGATTGGAGCAGAGACTTGGCCCTTTAATGTGGTGCAGGATTATTTTATTTCACATTTAAAGTGCACTCAGAGCACAGATTAGATTACACAGCAGTTTTGGATGGTCAAACTGAATTATGAAACCAGACTAACGATGGGGTAACTATGGGCAGCACTCTCTCAGCACACTTCTTGTCTGAAGGTCTGACACTGAAATGACTGTAGATTTCTTTGGTTTTTCTCTTATACCTTCGTCTTGGCTCTAATGGCTACTCCTGCCATCTCCACTCCTTGAGACAGAAGACTGGAATAGCTGTAGTTTAAAAAGTCCATTATTGCACTGAAAAGATTAGAGGTCCAGGATTGATTGGCCGGGTTATAGAGAGGGGTAATGGACTTTCACATCTGTGGACCTGGAGACGTCGTCATTTGACCACCAGGTTGTAAAAACATACGGCTCTCTTGCATGAGATAATAAATAAACCCGAGAATATGAGACACATGTAGGATTGTTTGGCCTTGGAAGAGTTATGGGCTCTTCTCAGTGGCACTCTTCTTCTCTATGTATTGGGCCATAGCGTTATACGTGGCCACGCCATAAATAAAAGGATAGTTTACAGCACAGGGAGAAAGGTGGCACATATTGTACGGTGAACCGCTTCATGAATAGATTTAGCCAGTAAATGTTTCAGTAGAGAAGTTGATTAAAGTTGTTTGTCACAGCCATAGACTGTGAATAAAAGAAGCTGTGGACTCTGGGGGGGTCTGTGAACTGAAATCACTGCTGAAGAGCCTTCAAACCTGCATTCTGTCTAATGACCAAAAGAAGTCTGATTGTATGGAAGTCTATGTGAAGATGTACTTATCACTTCAATTATTAGCTCAGCAAACGTTTTCCTAACAAGCTTATGGTCTCTGTTCATAGTTTCAAGTCTTCAATATAACATGATGTTAGTTTTTCAAGTGATGGTCCCACTTAGAGGAAAATATATGATAACGGAGTGTGTGTTGTATGACTGACAAACTAAACCACACAATCAGTATAACTGTTCCTCCTTATATGGTTTCTTCTGTTTTCATAAAATTAAAATGATGGAAGGGCCAAAAAAATTCAAAATGGCAGTTCAAATAACAAATGGCATCGTCACGGTTAGTTTTACATTTGGTTAATGGTTTTATTGAAAAAGAAATGTTACAACTAATACAATATATTATATATGTGGCCATTCTTGGATCCGTTAATTTTTTGAGTTAGACATTTCGAGAGTCTCGAAAATGGCTTATTCAGAACACGTACGAGCAGTTATTTAGTTGTTGAGAAAATGGAAGAAAAGACAGACAGAAGGATGGAGATGGAGATCTCTCCATTTATCACCAGAGCATGCACATATTTGAGAGAGTAGCTGTGATTTAAATAGGCATCCAAAAACTGGTGAGAAAAAATCAAATTAGATACTTTTCTTCAAAGAAGGTCTCATTTTCTTCGTCCTTTCCCTCTGAGCTGATTTAGAGCCACTGGGGTGTGTGCTATAATCATACCCTAATGACAGATAATCTCAAGAACACTAAATGACTTTAATCCCAGTCTAATTACACATAATACCACTACACTCCTGCCCTGTGTGTGTGTGTGTGTGTGCACTGATTTGCATTTTTTTCCACATCCTTGGGTGTTTAAATCAAAGTGACTCACTGGTTTCCTCTGAGTCACCGTATTCCCACTCTGGCTAATAAAATTAAAACTTTGTTGTTACCGTGCCTGAATGGTAAAAGCTTCAGTTTTACAGGGAATGAATGGTCAAATTTAATGACCAGACATGATGGACGTGTTTCCTCTGAACTTAGTGACCGGTGTCTGTTGCTCTGTTATTCTGTCATTCATAAACTCTGCGTCGGAGGAATCCTTTGACGATTAGACTGCTGCAGGTTGTGGAGGGTCTAATATGAATTACAGTGAATAATTGAGATGCTTGAGGCCGGATGGAAAAATCAGGAGTGTGATTACTCAGCTCATGGAAGGCTAGTGATTCCTTCAGACAATGTTGGTTATTCAAGCTTCAGGAGCTCCGGGGGAATATTAGAGGTGCTTGATTAAATATCAGAGCTCGTGAAGAATCCCTCGTCTCTTCCAGATTAATCTGGTACTGGTACACTGAGGACGGTGCAAAATTCAGCAGCCTGTTTCAGGTTTGGCAAACCACTGCCTCGTGGGAAGGTATTGCCTTTTAGTGACTTGGTTGTGTGCCTTGGTGACAGCGCCAAGATGTGTGAGTATGTGGTGAAAATCTCTGCAAGCCTCCTGGTCCTGTTTGATTCATGAGAGGGCAGCATCAGAGTGAACCAGGATGAGGAAAAAGGGAAGCAGCTGAGGATAAATCCACCTTCATATTTCTTCTTTAGTGTCATTTATGGAAATGTGTGCAGGCAAAGTGGAGCCATGGACGAGTTCTGATGAAGTCAAGGTTACAGAGCCAACATGGAGCCACCAGCCATGAATCTGGAGTTATTAACCCAGGAACAGGTAGTTTAGTGAGGAGCTGACAGAGGACTGCAGTATCCATTTGATATTAAGACCTGGTGGACTGGATTAGTTCAAGGCCGACCCCAGAAGGTCCGGCTCCCACAAAAAATGGAGCCATTCATCATATGATCTGTCGTCATCAAAGAAGACATGTTGTCGCTTCAAATATTGGCTCTCATCTGCAGGAGGTCATGACGCTCTGCCATTTTGAGACAGTAGACTTAAACAATAATGGATTTTTACTCTTACAACTCTACTCACAGCAGCTATTACAGCAGTTCTGTCATTAAATTTACAAACTGTAACCTCATTAGTTGCCAAGGTCACCGTGCTCTTTCATTCTCTATTACAGATGAAATTAGATTTGTACCAGGTAGCTTTTTCATCCATGGGCAGTTCATACCAAACTGTCAGTGACACGGCTCGTCTCAAATGTAAAGCTGCACTGTCTCCCCGAAAACATTGCATGCAATGCTGAAAGATCAGATCTCACAGCTTCATGGCATGCCAAAGGTAAAAGGGAGTAAATCTAAGTGGAGCATGGACATGATTGTTAAATTTATAATATCTGTATTTTGGCCTGAAGGTGGAACCTCAAAGGGTCAGGCTGTGATCGGATGTGTCCTGCTCCACTTCTCCACCTTTCGTACCAAAGAAAAACTGGATCTTTCCTTCAGGAAACGGAGGATTCTGAAATAGCAGCTCCCACTTTTTACTGCTTCATGATAGATATTTGAATAATGGTGTATTATCAAATTTCTTTCCCAACCTGAATGCCAACAGCAATTTAGAATCAATGAAAAAATTCCTGCAAAAGTTGACCCTGTCGGAGTAGAGCGTGGTATTCCACAGTACGCCTCATCATCTGCTCTCTGCCGTGCTCCGTGCCCCCCATATGGATGCCAATCTTCCAGAATAAGCCAGTGCATCTCTATTACTTTTTACAGTGCAGTCCAGACTCTAACATGTCCTCTTTACAAGCTGAGATAGATGTTGCTCACAGTTTAATGTTCTCCCTGCAGTTGTATTTTTTTTATAAACCTGGTGGCTGCGGCGCTGCAGCGACTGCTGATGAGAAGAAGCAGCCGGTCAGTTTGTGTCGGGGACGGGGGAGGACAGAATGGAGCTCAAGATGGAGAGGAAAGACTGAATGTCGAGAGTGAATTCGGAGCACTTTGCAGTGAAACTGGGGAGGAAGAGGAGCAGAATGAAGGTGGATGGTGGAAGGGACAGACAGAAGTAAGAGGAATATAAGGTATGAGGGGATAAAACTTAAAAACTTTAGGGGTCAGAAGTCTGGTACTTGTGTTCTCTCTGTTTCTCATGACTGCAGTGACATTTAACTTCCTTTCCCATTTTATCCCTCACTGACTTTCTGTAAGTGTGCACAGACCACCATCTGCTCTGCTGCCTGAGGCGGAGGATGACAGCGAGGTTTGAAGGAAAGTGAGGAGCAGAGACTGAGACAGAAATGGGGGCTGGTGTTGGAGAGGAGGGAGACAAAGTGAAGGAAAAGAGTAAAAGGCTTGAGACAGGAAGAAGACGAGGATTAGGCTGAGAGGAGGAATAAGGAAGAGTGGAGAAGAAGGATGAAAAGAAAGTGTGTCAATCTAACAGTTTCCCTTACTGTGACATTTTCAACTGCCTGTACCATTTCAGCCTGGCAGGCTTTTAAGGAAGTGTGAGTGTGTTCGTGTTCAGCCCTGTTCTGCGGAGCCCCCAAAGCCTCCTGGGTTTCTGCACTGGTACATTTTCATGTCTGCCCAAAAAAGTGAGCGTTTATAGAACAGCAAAGTTCTTCATGGCCAAATGCATTTAGTAACATTTTAGTGGCATGTTTGGTGACTGAAGGTTTGAACAAAGACTCTCATGCTGTTTTGTAGAGCTTCAATTTATACTATGGCACCTTCATGTGTTTCTTGCTGATTGCTTTTGCTTTTCTTCATCAGCTGAATAATGAATTTACATATAGAGCACTTTTCTTAGCAAAGCTTGAAAGTGCTTTGCAAGAGAAAGTAAAGTTACTTGAGAGTAATAAAACAAACAAAAAAAAAAAAAAATCAATCAACAATCAATCCAAATGGAAGAAGAACTGACTGAGGCAATAAATATATAAGATAATAGTCAGACATGACCTAAGGCTAAAACGTAGAAATCCATTTTAAGAGGAGATTTAAAGGAGGATAAAGAGCCACAGGGTTGAGACAGAGTTTAGAGTATCGGGGCCATTTAAAACTTAAAAAGTCAGCAACAAAATTTAAATCTAGAATCTAACAGGGAGGCGAGGACCGGATGATGTTTGGACCTGAAATAGTCTGTAACAAGATGAGCAGGTTGATACCAGAATAAAGTGCATCAACTGCTAATTCACAAACCAGCTGATTTCACCATTCTGACCTGCAGTATGAGTTTGCCCCCCCCACGCTCCGTTTCTACCAAAATACTGTAACTAAATTAATAACACATGATATTATTCCCTTATCACCTCGTTATTTTTGAGCTTCAGTGTAAAACGTTACTCAGCTCACATCTGCACTGACACCTTTGCTTTCTATAGCTGGTTCTTACGAAGCAGCGTGCAACCGACGGAGGTTTTCAGGTCATGACCGGTCAAATCGCAGCAGTGTGACAAATTATAACCCCGACAATCAAGCGGCACAAAGAATTAAATTTCTTTGAAGAGCGATATCACCACGGAGATAAAAAACACTTCAAGCTCCAGCCAAAGATTAAATTTAAAGCAGGCAGGGAACAAATGTGTGTAATACTGGTCCGGAACAATGCAACCTCCAATCCTCTGCTCCCAAAGCACCACAATCACTGCAACCAGCATCTTTCTGAGGAGGGTCTGATGTGAAGATAGTTTCTCACTCTTATGTGTTATCTGGTATAAAGGTTCTGATCCTCTCCTTTTTATTCCCGTGAGCTGAAAGGACTCCGTAGCTTCTCTGTTCAAGATTTTCAAATTGGAAAACGTTCTTCAACTAAAGTTTCTATTCCACCAGATTACATCTGGTCAGAGGAAGATGTGGCCAACAAGCTGTAACAGGAGATATCCACCATGCCGGAGTGATAGACTAATTGGGGCGTGTTCTAGTTTTTCACCCCAGCTTTAATCTAATTCAACCACTGAGGCCAGCTCAGGCCAAAGATTCTGTGTGGACTCTCATCTGGACAACTGGACAACTCCAGCCTCAGGAAAGATGAGCTATGAATGTGTATGTGATGGCACACAAAAAGAAGAACGTCAAATTTGGAGCAGAGAAGTTTTTTGAAAGAGCACTCAAGTTCTAATGTCTCCTGAGGGAGGACGGCTGGAGTAAACCTAAGTAGGTGCTGCGACTGCAGCTCCTGGCGTGGTTTAGAGAAGGCGTGAAGAGGCTACGCACACACAAAGAGTGCCTTTGGTCACACCATCCAATATCTGTCTTTGGAGCTGAAAGAAATTGTGCATGTTGCAGAGCCAGTGCAGACAGGTTTTCTGGTCTCCGTAGACCAGCTGTTACAGCGAAGGTGTAAAGCGCCTGTCTGGTTGTCTTACGTCGGGGGTGTGATCGTAATATCTTGGCTGTTCCAGAAGCTTCTACAGTTTACAGGACATCTTTCCCCACTCTATCAATATTTCTCAGACGGAGCTCTTGTTATTGTCCAGCTGACTCTCTGGTGGACCAAAAAGGCGACAGCTGTTAGGTTTATAGATTAGTAAGCGAGGCGTCTGAAAATGCTTTTAATAGACCAATTAACACTACAAAACAGCTTCCCCTTGTGAAAATGTGCACGCTGGTGTCTTACTGTTAAAGTGGTGGTTTAATTTATTTGACATGACATATGAGGTACTTATCCAGAGTCAGTACGACCCCAGTTTGGAGAAGCAGGCAGACAATTCTGACACAGATGCTGAGCAAAGTACTGATGTGGACAAAGACAGCAGAAAAGAAACATGTAATATAGACAGATATAACCATATAGATGAAGTCTGAGAAAGTTGAATCTACAGCAAATGGACTTGGTTGAAGACATTTCTTCTCTCATCTAAGAGGCTTCTTCTGTTCCAACCAGGTTCACTTTCCAGGACGTTTAGGTCCACGTTCAAACACAGCCAGAGCAAACTGAACCAAACGGTTCAGAAACACAAAAATAGTCTGTTTGAGCTAAAACTGAAAAGGTAAAGTGTGACAGACCTGATCTGGATTGTCTGTAGAGCTGTGATTACCTGATTCCCAGAAATTATCTGGTCTTAAACCACCTCATACGTATTATGTTGGAATATTACTCATGTCTCACTGGGCTCAAAATTCATTTGAGCAGCAGATTGGCCATAGTCCCTGTAAAAAGACTGAAGGTACACTATGTTGTTTTGGCTGTTCTCGTTTACATAAAAACAGTTTGCACTGGTGCAATGCAGAGTTTGTAGTTTTATGAATCCCTCATGTCCAATTCACTCTCCCATTTTTTGAAATAAATTAGATTTGCCAAGGTGCTTGGATGACAAGAATATCCTTGTGCTTCACATTTTCTTATTGAAAGAGAAAAATTCTATTTTGTGTATTCTTTTTCCCCACGGAGGCTTTTTTGTCTGTTTTTATTTATTAGGAGACATTTGCAGGCAAATAGATTCAAATCATTTACTTAATGCAGCTGCTGGATTAGTAGATATTTTATTATTTGTATCTCCTCCTGAAGCCATTAGTTCGACTGATGTAGGCTGCAGCATTCCCTCCAAATCTGCATAATTCTGGTAATGAAATTCACACTGAATGTAATTTTGGGGGGCTTCAGCAGCGTTTGAGCTCACTCTTGTTTCTAACCTCTCTGTGTTTATGTGAGTTAAACCTGTCAGTTTAAAGATGAAGAGATTTTTAAACTCTGCTGTGATGTGGCTCGTCGCTGTTGTGATCACTTCATTTGGTTGATGTCTGTCTCCCACTCAGCCACCCACATCGCAGCTCAGTGTGACGAGCCTCGGTGAGAAGGACGATTGTTCTCCCCTTTCAAAGGCAGCAGCACATCGACGTTCTGCAGACCACTGTGTGCATCAGCATACACTTTCGTATGGATATTTGTGTGGGCAGTGCAGATCGTCCTGTACGTAGTATGTTGTTTGTTTTTTCTGGTGAGATAATGCCAGAGACCAGAAGGAATGAAAATTTATGGTGAGTGTGTACGACAGTGAGACGAAAAACTGGATATGAGTAAGATGCAGAGCTTCTGTGTTGTGTCTGAGCGGAGGTCTGTCATGGAGGAGGAGATACTCTGGCAGATCTTCAAATCACTGTGAAAACACATAATAGTCGATGCTTCCTCTACTCCAGATACTCCATTGATTCTGAGACTGAAACTAGACGGACCAAGAAAGTCAGGGCGAGCAGCGTTAGCATGCTAATATCATGGAAGAAAAGGTTTGATAGGAATACAAGCTAAAATGAAAGCGTTCCTTTGAATCTTTGCGTAACAGACTCATATAATTCTTCAAATGCCTCTTCTAGACTGGTTAGTTAACAGCTGTTATTGCTAATGCTAAAGTAGCAAAAAGATAAAGATGCAGAAGTATGTGAAATAGCAATCGGACCAAAATACCCTCTGTGGTTCCCTCTGTAAAAAAAAAATAATAATAGTAATAACTCTCAGGTCGTACTGAAGTCAGTGTTGAAGTTCGAGTTTGCAAACTGAGTCATCTTTGCACTCAGTGAAAGGTTGGCTGTTGGTCAGGAAAGAGCGAGCTTAAGTCATATTTTTCTGCTTATTAACTGTAATCTTCTTCGTCCACTCTGGGCTCCCTCCATCCATGAAAGCTGCCACAGTTCAAAGCCCACGACAAAACCCAGTTGCATTATCTCTACTCTAGAAACTTTTTCTTTTTGCTCCTTTTTAACCACATAGAGCTGTAACCTGTACTTCATCTCAGTGGTTCACATTAAGCACAACTATCAGATTCCATGAAGTCCAACCACAGGATATGTCAAGAATATTGAGTTAACGGTTTGTATGATTGATGAAGATGAGGCGATTATCAATATCACCAACAACAAAGTGAAAAATGTGCAAAAAGAATACCGGCAGCATCACATATGCACACAACTTTCTATTAGAAGCAAAAACAATGTTAAACTATGAGTGTGAGACTTGATGATAAATTATTGTTATTTTATGTATTTTTGATAGATTTTTTTAGACTTTCAATCAATCATATCTCGTACCACTGTTATAAAACCAACTATGCTCCTGATTAAATGACAGAATTTCACAGCGTTATATTTTAATGCTTTCTTTCTTTGAATATGAGCGAAGAGGAGCAGACTGGAACCCCTTCCGGTCAAACTGGAGGTAGAAGTTGTGCAGATTAATGAAATGAACATTGATGTCTTCTGCTTGAGGATGATTCTAAGTGCTCTGGAGCAAAAGGAGCCTCATTATCCTGCCGGCTGTGATGTGCTCTGAATGGATAAATCGGCCGGGTGGGCTTCACACTGAGCAGCACTGAACTTGGGCTCTGAAGTGCAGGACCTCCTGTCCGCCGCTGTTTGTTGAGGTGATGGATGGAGCTCATCAGTATTCAGGGTCTTCACCACAGATGCTTTGTTTTTCAGCATAACAGTAAAGAAGTGGACAATGCAGGTGAATGAGCTGCGGCCTCCCGCTCTGTCTCTGATATTAGTCTGCCATGTCAGCCATGATTAAATGTACTTAACAGTGCGTTGGTTTTTTTTTCTGCTGTCACATTTGTCACTCTGTGGATGGATTGGCCAGAGGGTGGTGAACTGGTGTCCATGAGGTTATTTGCTTGTAATGAAAGAATATTTGTCACTCACACAGCACGGCAGCATATTGTTTCATGGTTTGCAAAGCTTTTCCTTGTTTTATTGTTGCACCTGAAGTTGAAAACCTCTAATTTGTGGGTCAGTGTTCTTGTTGTTTTCCCGGTAGTAGTAGAAATTCACTCTTAAGACTGGAAAATGTCCTGCTCCTGTCTGAAAGTGTTGTCGGTCATTCAGGAATTGTGTTTTATTCTCCTGGTAGAAGGGTAAAAACCAAGAGAAAAGTGTTTTAAAGTGAATTTGGCTCCAATTAGACGTTGAGGCTGACAGAAAGAGGGAGAGGTGCGGTGCTTTATTATTCAGGATAGCTCTCTCAGCCGGGGTCAGCGTTGAGGTCCAGTGGCTGCAGAGTCCAACAGGTATTCAACATTTAGCTCCATTTTCCTCCGAGCTGTCGGTGTTTGTGCTCCGCTGGTCACACCGACGGCGACGTCCACTCTTAAATGCCAACTCTCGGCTGAGGGAAAGCAGCCCGACGTTTTTAATCTGCTGGTCCTTTCTCTCTCTCTCACTGATTGGAGTGTTACCTCAGCGATGTTGCGCCACTCTCACCTCACATTATCTCCTCAGGGATTAAAGCACTCAACGCTGGAGAGCCGTACCTCTTATTTCACCTCTTCAGACGACTGTAATTCACCTGCTTTTCACGCTGAGGATGAGGACTCCCACGCCACCCACAGTAACAAGTGTTGGTCAGGCTGAAGCCAGTGGGTATAAAGATTAACAGAAGGAGGGCCAAAGAGCTGAAGGCCTTCTGATGATTGTCATGTGACTACACTGCATTTAAAGCAGCAAAATTAAATATGTATGAAGCAGAAAAAAGCTCTTTAGCTGATGATGGAATTGTTGAATTCTCACTGCAGACTGCTTTAGGATGGTAAATGATAACTGCTGTAAAAAGCTTTCCCTAAACGAATCTTATATACAGTTAACATCAAGTTGTTACTGAGCAACTGGACTAAATAACAATAGATTGTATATTTATATCTGAGCTGGTTTAATATTCTCCAGAAACTACAGTCATTATCCTTAAATCTGGGTTCATGTTTTTTTACAACTAAAATGTCATCTTTATTTCATTGAATCTCATCACATTTTATATTTTCGTTTGTTGGCAATATTTACTCTCTTAGCTCTGTTTTTGGTCTCCTCCTACTGAAGTGTTTGGCTCTATAGATGCTAATTGTTCCACAGTGGTTTTAGTGCTTCTCTACTGAAAACAACTGGCTGTTAGCGGTAACAACAGTCAAGAGAGAGTTTGGGGATAAAGTATTAATTGGTTTATTTAATGCACATTAATAAAGATTACAAGACAAGAACATCTCTGAGGTCATCAGGACCTCTTTCATGTTTCAACCCGTCTTTAGTGTAGAAATACTGATGATAGCAGTTTTAATATTTTCAGTAGATCAACCAACATGTCTGATTATATTTGAATGTTTTAGCATCAGCGTCCCAAATCCATTAGCATTCAGAAGCTGCCTCTATTAGTGCTCATTGTCTCTTCTGGGTGGGATTTAAACAGCATAACGGTACAGATGACATTCACAGCTCTGCATGGTCATTTCACATAAAGGAGAGCACCAAAGCTGTTCTTGAAGACTGTCCGGCACCTCAGATGGGGAAAGCAGGGAACCATCTGAGCTGTGTACAGCAAGGGTGGGGCATTGCTGACCTCAAATGAGGAGATAGTCGGGCGGTGGAAGGAACACTTTTGAGGAACTCCTCAACCTGACGTACCCACCCTCTGGAGCAGAGACAGAGCTGCAGGATGAAGGGGGATCATCGGCAATTTCCCTGAGGGAAGTCACTGAGGTAGTCAAACAACTCCACAGTGGCAAAGCCCCTGTTCCAAGTGAGGGTTGGCCTCCGCCAGGGCTGCGCCATGTCACCGATCCTGTTCGTAATTTTTATGGACAGGATTTCTAGGCGCAGTCAGGGAGGAGAGGGGTTTGCAGGTCAGGGGGCTCAGGATCGCATCGCTGCTTTTTGCAGACGATGTGGTGCTGTTGGCACCATCAGTCTGTGACCTTCAGCTCTCACTAGACAGGTTTGCAGCTGAATGTGAAGCGGCTGGGATGAGGATCAGCACCTCCAAATCAGAGGCCATGGTTCTCAGCAGAAAACCGATGGACTGTCTTGTCCAGGTTGGGAATGAGTCTTTGTCCCAAGTGAAGGAGTTCAAGTACCTCGGGGTCTTGTTCACGAGTGGGGGGGGGGCCTTGGAGCGTGAGATGGGCCGGAGAATCGGAGCAGCGGGAGCGGTACTGCAGTCGTTGTATCGCACCGCTGTAACGAAAAGAGAGCTGAGCCGGAAAGGGAAGCTCTCGATCTTCAGGTCAGTCTTCGTTCCTACCTTCGCCGATGGTCATGAGAACTGGATCATGACCAAAAGAACAACATCGCGGGTACAAGTGACCGAAATTAGCTTCCTCAGAAGGGTAGCTGGCTTCTCCCTTAGAGATAGGGTGAGGAACTCGGTCATCAGAGAGGAGCTCAGAGTAGAGCCGCTGCTCCTTTGCATTGAGAAGGAGGCCCCAGGGCAGACCGAGGACCAGGTGGTGAGATAATATCTCCACTCTGGGCTGGGAAGGCCTCAGTCCCCCGGGATCCCCCAGTCAGAGCTGGTCGATGTGGCTGGGGAAAGGAAAGTCTGGGGCTCACTGCTGAAGCTGCTATCCCCGCCACCTGACCTCAGATAAGCAGATGAAGATGGATGGATGGATGGAGAGCAGAGGCCACACCCCAGTGGGGGCTTTTATTTATTCTCTATTAGCACTGATGCAGCGTGACGGAGCCACTGATCTGATCACCCGTCCTGTTGAATAGACTGTAGTCTTATCACTGCTGAGCCTCACCTGCTGCTGGCTTTCTAATTTGGACATCAGGATGTTCATTGTTAAATGTGTTATTACCACATCAACAGTGACACAAAAACAGATTTATTTTAGGGCAGACTTCCACCTCTATAATATATTCAATTGCATCCACATTTGGCAGGAAACCAGCTGGGAGACTTTTACAGTTCTTTGAACACTGTAATTATACCAAGATGTCACTGATCAGCCAGTGAAACAGTGTTTCGTGATTAAAATGAAAAAATGGTAAAATTTTAATTTCATGCTGTATACTTAAACTCAGCATAAATAACTGAGGAATCTGTCTAATCAACATGTTAAAGATCCAGGTTCAAATGCTACAAATGAAACATTCCCCCTATTTAAAAAAGTGAAGTCATTTGGCCGCAGAGGAAACTGAGAGGCAGATGAAGACCTCGTGATGTTGAGGTGAAGTGCACTAATGTTGACAGAGTAATCGAAGCCAGAGCTGTGGGCCGGGATGGGACCGCGGTGTGAATCATAGTAATTGGCTGTTGTCTTAGCGCCGGAGAACAACATCCATTAACAGAGAGGCTTCAGATGGAGGCGGCCTTAGTTTGGCTGTAGCTCACAGTCTGCAGCTCCAGAGGAGACCTCTGAATATTCATGGAGCCGATGTTCATGAGTCTGTGTGTATTTCTGTGTTAGATATAATCACACTGTTCAGACCTCAGAACATCCAGTTCTACTGTTTTTAATGTCGCATGTATTTCCTTGGTTCAGTGTAAATTTAACTTCAACAACAGCAAAGACACATTATCGATGATTTATGCCATACGGGCATATTTATGCTTTCTTGATGGGGACACTAATTAAAACACACTCAATTACTGTTCATGATTGTAGCGTGTAAAATATATAGCTGATCGGCCGTAAACCATCAAAGTGTGTTAACAGGCAGGTTTCTTGTGACAACGGCGATCCTTCTCCATCAGTATCCAACCTGCAATGAGCCAGTCAGGACGCCATTCATCTCCACAACATGACACCATTACAACATTCATTTATCCATCCATCCAGGCCGAATTACACCTTTCATTCATCCCACTGCACATTATTACACTCTTCATTCATCTAATATGGTGCCTTTGCAGCTGAAAGACTTGTTTCCGCTTTGGGGAACATTAAGCTTCTTTCTCAGTGATTAGACTCACAAAACTCAAAAACAGGTTTTGGTTATTAGTTTAATTTAGAGGATTTAGAAAACTACTAAAAATCTGACTGAGTAAACTGTGAAATTTAGCTCCTGAAAAGCTTGGATAATTTGGAAAAGTGGGAGATTCATCTCACAGTATTACTAAGCTTAAATCCTGCTGTTTTGTTTTTGTTTGTTTTTTTTAATCAATTTGACAGTTTTTGATTCTGAGCAAGAGAAGGAGAATAACTCATCTCCTGCTGCTGCTGATATTACGATGTCCTTGGTGTAATTTTTATTGTTGATCTCTACTCTCTGAAGCACTCAGCTCTGCAAAAGAGTTTGGACACTTCACTCCAACTGCTTTTTTGATTTATGATTTTCTCTCATGCTGAGAGAAGAGACGCTCCTGCATCAACCTTCTGTCATGACCTTACTTACTGCTCAATGATGAGACTAAAACCTAAAATCAGAGGGCTGAATATATTGGTGATTCTATCGATAAAAGATTTGACTGATTATGAATGATTTAGTTCAGAGCTGATGTGATTAGTTAAAGAGTTGACTTTAGAGTTGATTTTATTTCTTTTTGAATTTTCTTTCCCTTTGAATTCATTTCAAAAAATAATTTGTAGATTATTCTGACTCACAGGATGTAGGCTGAAGGTATAAATTTGCCATTGGGCAACTATTCCAGGTGATTCTCCTCCTGCTTTTCCTACCTGTTATCGTTTTCAAAATCACCTTCGCGATGTGAAATAACAACAACCTCCCCTGAGCCAACAACCCACAGGCTGAAAACGCCAGCTTTGGATAAAGATTTGGATCAGGCCGTCACGCAGTTGATTTATGTCTTGAGGCCTCTTCCTTGCAGGCAGTCAGTCGTTCAAATGATTGAACAAATGTTTCTCCATGAAGACATTTTTAAAATATCACCTTTCTGCTGGAGCTCCATTGCTGCTTCCCGGGCTCATCGCTGCCCAGAATATTTCAGAAACACAAACAAGCAACAAAACTGTTTTGGCTTTAACCTAACCCATCTGAAAATTCATCAGTAATGAAAATGAAAACATTGTTGCTCTGACAATACAAAACTGGGCAGAATAGTGTTTTTTTTATTGGGGCTGTTAAAGCTGCCTTTTGGAGATAACTGTGGGCCTAGTTTAATGGAGGGTGTCATATTTTTCTGGAGGTTTGTATTTTGTCCAACATTTTTAATCTCAGTCCTACAGTGAGATAAATTTGCTGTCATAATCATGTGCTCAGAAGAGCTATGAACATAATATTGATCAAAGAATTTATCTGAAGCTCTCCCCTGTCAAACATTAATCGAATAAAATAAATTAATGAAAATTTAAAAAATGAAAATAATTTTTTCTGCCTCACAGATGTGTGCGACAGCCCGCTGGTGTCCAATCTACCGCCATCGTCCTTCAGGAGCTCCTCCCAGCTGTCCAGCAGCCACGCGCCGGGCTTCGCCAAACTCAACAGGAGAGAAGGTGAGGAAGAGTCTTCACTGTCGATGTTACCCATTAAGAGCGTTGTTGTTTTTCACAAGGATGAAATAATAAAACTGACCAGACTGGATGTATAACTGTAATCTCACATTTGTATAAAGGCCTCTCCTCTGTCACTGAGGAGCTGCTCTGTGGCTGTGGATCTCAGGGGGGGCAAGACTTTGTTTGAACTCAGGACACGAAACAGAACAAACAGGAAAGTTTTTAGTACATTCACAAAGACTCACAGATGCTTTGACAAAATGAAGATCACGGTTTGTTGTGGAGTTCCCTGGAGGGAACAGGCTCCTCTGCTTTATCCTGACATCAAAGCCCAGAATCAACTGGGATTGTGAGATGGGTT
The DNA here is from genome assembly GCA_034769265.1 of Remorina albescens. Classification (NCBI taxonomy): domain Eukaryota; kingdom Metazoa; phylum Chordata; class Actinopteri; order Carangiformes; family Echeneidae; genus Remorina; species Remorina albescens. Next base: position 2,824,602 of record CM068478.1, on the reverse strand, counting down.
TAATTTGGATCTGAATGATTTTCACCAACTAGGACACTAGTGGATGCTGAACCTGCACAACTTTGTAGTCCTTAGTTTGCTGCTGGAGAAGTGCAGTCTCTCTGCTGCTCACTTCTTCCAGTTTGCTGATCTGGAAACGAAGAGCTGATGAGACTCTTTGCTGAGGTGATAGTTCAAAATGATACACTCTGAAGTCTGCTGTTGTAAGGCTTCAGATAGTTCCTGGTCCTCCATCAACTGCAGTTAAAATGATTTAATGAAAACTGTGTTTGTTTTATGGTTTATCATATCAAACAACGGCAAAATCAGTGGACTCAAAGATGAGGAGAAAATGCTGAAGAGCAGAGGACACACAAGGTGACAAAGGTGAATCTTTTGAAGCAGGCGCAGATGATTAAGGCCGAATCTGAAATGGCCTGACAGGTAAATTTAAAACCCTAAAAGAGCCAAAAGCCGACAGACCAGGAGATATTTGAATTTTGTAACTCTCATCTGAACAAAGTGTAAGTTATAGAATTCCTTATGCTGTAGTGCCTACGCCTACTTCGCACTTAGCTGAAAATCATACAGATATAGTTGGATCCTAACTGCATTTCATTGGTTTTGTACCTGTTCTCTGCACAATGACAGTAGAGTTTAATCTAATCTGATCTAAAAATAATTCAGAGAAGAGTATTTTAATCCATAGTTCAAACTCAGGATTAGAAAACCAACAAACTAAAAAGTGGTCTGAACAGTTCAGTCGAGGATGGATGAGCAGGTGGAGCTGGTAAGATGACTGACCTGTGGGAAGGCCACGCCCAGCGTACACACAAACAGGAAATAGCCACTAAATAGATGAGACTGATGTGTATCATGAAGCTGTTCATCATCAGTCTCCACAGCAGAGCAGAGTTCAGAGCTGCCACACACTATTTGACAGTTTGAGGAAGTACCTCTCTGCTGCCAGGCTCTTCGTGCAAATATGTACAACAGAGAGTGTCAGTAGTCAGTCCTGGATGTTCTGTGAGGTTTTTTTAAGTGGAATTAGTCACTTAAAAACACTTAAAATACAGTCGAAGGAGAGAGGAGTCTGCTGGCAGGACGATAACACCAAGTAGAATTTTCGGAAATTATGAGCGCGTGGAAAAAGACGTGAATATCATGTGATGCGTGTCCTGGTAAATTAGACTTCAGGACATGCAGAGGAGTTGAAGTTGAAGAATTAATCGAGTCACATCATCAACAGGTTCTGTTATAATGATTTATTGGAAAACGTTGATGGAGGATGGTCTTTTGTTTTCTTGCTTGATTTTTCTGGAGGCCTTGTGGGAAATCTGTCTTGGCAGCAACTGAAACGGCTCAAAGAGGGAAGAGGCGGAAACCCAGAAAATATGGTGGGGGGTGGATTACCAGAGTGAAAGGGAGTAGAATATTAGGCTGCTAACTGGGACATAATAGCAAACAGATTGTCAGTAAATTACTGCAACATATTTAAGCTTGAATTTTGCTTCATCAGCACATAAAGTGGTTTAACAGTCACTGCACAACTGCTGTAATATTCATATTTTCTCCCTATCTCACCCTGGTATGTCGTCTGCAGATTAGAAAAACTGTGTGTGTCACATTTCCTCCTTAGCAACATTCATGGTGCAGGATCCCGACCGCTTGCTGAGGAAATCGATGAATAAATAAATGTCTCCATCTCATTTCCATCTCTTGCTGCTGCTGCTAACGCGCTGCCTCCTCCTGTTGTTCTCTGAGGAGCAGCTTTGCTCTCAATTCATTTGCCGACTAAGTGAACAGAGATTATCAGAGTCTGAGAATACCACCTACACAACACCTTTACAAGGGATTCAATCAGTCGGCCTTGCAGCTGGAATCTATGACTTTGCACACGTTTAAAACCTCATTGTTATTGACATCAGCTCCAGGTCCTGTTCACATTGACACACTACATGTGTGAACCAACATATTCTGATGATAGAAAACATGCTATGGCATCTGCAGAATCTGTAGCTGGAAAATTGAGAGTTTCCTCCCAAACATGGTAGGAATGTTTTGGATGAATATCTAAAGGATTGCCAGTGTTCGGGGGGGAAAGAATGTCAGACACATCTCTGATGGCAATCCATCTGATGTCATCTGATCACACCAAAGTGTGAGAAGATGAGTCGGAGAGGCATTCAAGTTTTTTGGATTCATCCCCAGGAAACCATGCATGACTGTACAAAGTTTTATTGGTAATTCAGCCACTGAGCGATGAGACATTTCAGTAGACGGCTGCAAATAATTTCATAGAAACTCATCAAGTAGAGAGAGACATTTCAGGCAAACAGACAAACTGACATAAAAAGCCAATCCATGGAAACTACAAGAAGACAGTAGAAGGTGTACGAAGAGACTTGCTCACTAAAAATTAGATTGACACCATTTTTAGGGTAGCAACAACCTCTTGTTACCTCTTTCTTCCACGCTTAATAAAACCCAGCAGTGTCTGCAGTGAGACCGGAGGACGTGGCTCTGTCCCTCGGACTTTAACCCAACGAGGCAGATCACAGTGAGGGTCTGATTCTGACAACAGAGATGGATAAAAAGCCACGGCAGTCTATTGATTGGATATGAATGGCCTTTTCAAAGGATACTGGAGGATGAATGACTCGACTATTTCTGTCGACCCGGCAGTCTCTTATTTTTCATTTCGATTCCCCCCCTGAATTCCTCCTCTCTTTCTCTCAACTTCATCTCTTCCTTTATATAAATTGTACCTGTCCATCATCCTGTCCTTCTGTACAGTCTGTTTTCTGTGATAGTCTTTAGTTTCCCTTCGTCTCCAGTCCTATTTTCACTTTCACCGCTTAGAACTAATTTAGTCTGCTCTGTCTTCTTGCCAAATGTTAATAGCAGTCTCCACGTTGAAACATTTTCTTTCTTTGGTAGGTGACGTTGACAGTTATCAGTGATGCTGCCGCAATTATGTAGGAATGGATTTGAAAAGAAGTCCACAGTAATCAATTTGCCAAAGAAAAAAATTTGAAGGTGAAATTAAACTTTAATGGGAGCCTTTAAGTAGGGACTGAGTCAGAAAGAATGACAAGCTAATCAGAAATTGATCTTCATATTCAGCCATAACACTTTAGTTTTATTTCTCAATCTCTCTTTTTCTTAAAAACATGTAACTTTCTAAGGACTGCAGAGGAGTAACAGCCGATCTCAGCTGGTGGCCATGCCTACCTAGCCTGCAGGTCTGAGAGGAAACACACACAAGGAGAACATGCAAAGTCCCTGCAGGAAGTCCTGAAACTGGGATTTAAACCCTTAACCGTCATTGTGTGAAGCCACAGTGCTGAGCACTTAAACGCTCATGTCTTGATATGAAAGCAGCCTTGTCTCTCACAGATTATCAAAATTTACTTAAACAGAATAATAACTTCAATCTTAGTTCTTTTTTCTTATTTGATGTTATGATATTTGTAAGAGAGTTGGGGAACAGGGGCTAAGACATGCTGCAAAGAGCTGGATTCAAACTCACTGTCGTACGGACTGATACTGATACAGTTTACTCTCAGGACATGTTAAGTTTGACAACCATGCAATAGTTCTTTCAGATAAATCTAATATCCTACAAAGACATACAAAGAACAATTACATTGTAAACTGTTTCAAAATCTTCCTGCAAATTGTTCTTGACAAGATGATTTATCGTGGATATGAAAAAATAAGATTTAATCTTCCTAAAATGAGATATTTTGACTTTTCTCAAAGTGCCAGTTTTGCAGTGTGACTTTTAGAAAAATGGAAATCTTTCCTGCTTTGTCTGCAGAGAAGCCGCAGCGTTGTGCTGCTGCTGTCAGAGCAGCACTGAGCCCATTAGCTTCCTGTTGGATTCTCTGTCCGACTGACATGTTATCAGGCTGCTGAAATTACCCTCCAGACTTCGTATTCTCATGCAAATGACCAGAACTCATTCTGTGCCCAGAACTTATATCGCTCTGTCCGTTACATGTCTCTCCAGCTACCTCTCTGTCATACTTCCTCTCGGCCTCCTTGGTCTTTTCCTCTCAGCCTGTCTGTCTCTTATTTCGGTCGTCTGCCTCTCTGTAGCTGTCTGATGGAAAATCAGTGCCATTATTGATGCTGAAACAGTCACTCGTTTAGTTATCCATCCTTCTGCTTCATAGTGAAACATTCAGAGGCAGTCGAGCTCACCCAGGTACGGAGCTGCACCTCATGTTATTTTCACATTCAATGTCAGACAAAGACGACACAGAATCTCAGCCAGCTATAGAAAACACATCTTTTTCTCTGTCTGCATGAGTCGACATTTTTCACAGTCCAAAAAGGAGCTTTTCAAACAACTTTCTCTGAACAACAGTATTTTTGTGAGCATGGCAGAAAAGAGCAGAAGCCTTAATCGGGTTTGTTTATTATTTAAGTTTGGATAGAGATTGTGGGCACCAGTAACATAAAATGCTTTTCCTTTTAAAGTTCCTTCACTGTCGGTGATGTTATCACTTAGACCTCTTTTCAGGGTGGTAGCCGGTTTTTGGCAAAAACCAAATGAATAACTTTACATTTCCATTCACCACCGTCAAGCAAATGTTAGGAAAAGTTGAGTTTTTCACAGAGTTTAGTAGTGATGTTAAATCAGCTCTGTGTTTAAGGATTTATTGAAATGATAATGACTGAATTAGTGTAGCCACCCTTGACCAGAGGGTTGAGTTGGTTCGACCCCCAGACCTGCAGGATGGATCCGAACAGGAAAAGTGAAAACAAAGCAGTTGCCCCGTCCTCATTACCAGCATCGAGGTGCCCTTGAGAAAAGCTCCAGTGGAATGGCTCAACTGTCAGCCTGGTCACTGTGTTGGCTCTAACATGCAGCACAGTGGGAACAAAGCCTTTGTGGTCTCTACCAGCTGAGCTGTCCCCCCGAAAGAAGCAACTTAAATCGCTATTTATTTGACTCCTTAGATAAACCAAACAAAATGAGGCGGTCTGACTCCCTGCTGGTTTTACTCGGCCACGTTTCCGTCATGACTTTCTCACCGTTCCCTGATTCGTTAGGCAGCAGCCATCGTTTCTTCCCCTCTTCACTCCTGACCTCCATTAACCTGCACTTTCCTCAGTGGGTGGTGGATCCGGTATCTCGACAGACACCAGGAACAAAAACAGGGAGATCTCTTTGATCCAAAGTGACAGTCGTGGAATAAACCTATTGAGCCCCTTGGCCCTCAGCTCAGCTCGGTGAGATTAGCCTCAATTATACTGACGGGGTGGACATAGTGAATCCTTTAACGCCGCCTCATCTCTGCGTCATTTACTCTTTCTTTTTCTCTTCAGTCTAATCTTAATGAGTAAAGGTCAGAGTGTCTGCTCTTTTCTGTGCTGTTGTCTGTTGGACACGTCTGTTAGTCAAGTGCTTATTAGCTTTGGCCTTTAGTTCCACAGTCCATCGACCGCCAGACCGACACATATTCCTTTACACCCCACGCTGTTCACAGACACATTTGACTGCTAACATTGTCTGTTCAAGTTCCAACTGTTGACCTTTTGAACTTTACATGACAGGGAATATATCCCCTGAGTGTAACTATAGGAAATTGGTATCAGTTCAGAGACATTAGCCACAGTTATGGACACTTAGTTATCAGAAAATGGGAATTTCAAGAGAAGCAGACAAAGAGTGCAAGAATGTTATGAAGTAGAATATTTTTAGGTGACAGCACCAAAGTGGCTCATAAAATGTAATTGGTTGGCTCATTAAAAGGGCTCAGCTTTCAGCTGTTTGATGATAACGTCACATTTTAGATTAGGACATCAAACATTTTAGTACCTTGTGCCAGAAGTTAATATTGTGGCCTCATAGTGGTACCAAGTTCATCTCCTACGGAGCATAAAAGTATTCCGATATAAATATATATTTTATAGAAGATTGAATGTTATACAGTTATTTAGCACATTAGTATTTTGTCTTTAAATGTTTGAGTTGTGGCATGAAAAGATGCTCGAACTAAAAATAAGGATAATAAACTGAAAAAATATCATCACTCAGAAATAACACGTTCGTCCCCGCCGGGCACAGTCAGCTGTTTCATGTGCACACAGACTGTGTGTTGTGCTCCAAGATGCCTTGATGGACGGATTAGTGGAGCAAATGTTTTTTGTTTCTGACGTGATCCGTGACCACAGGCTTATTGGCAGTCCAGTCATGCAAAGTCTTTCACGGCCTGAATACAACGATGCAAGTCACGAAAGACCGCAAGCTATTATCGGTCAGAGTTCAGTGTGTTGTGTGACTTTCAGCCAGATCACAGCAGGTGTTTAAATGTTGTGTAGTCTGTTCCTGGCATTGGGGCCATACGCTGCTCTGTGTTTTGTCATATCCAAGGAAAGGAATTCTCATCTTGGAGGATGTTACTACAACAGTTCCCCTTCAGCATCTATTTAGTTTCTCTCTAACACCATGCTTACACACAACAGGGCCTGTTTGTAGTTACAATAACTTTGTGCACAACAGTCCGTGCCAAAAAAATTGGCTTGCTGCTGTCGGAGGACAGACAACTGCATTGTCTCTCTGAAAGTCAAGTGGCATTTAAGCTACTTTCACAGTTTGTTGTTTGTCGAGCTCTCTGACACACTCTGTGGTTGTGTGTGTGTGCGCTCAGTGGGACGCCCCTCCATCACAATCCGTCCATCTGGTGTTTGAGCTCTGCATCGTCCTTTTGGCCTGACAAAGCATTTTCCTACACACACACACACACACACACACACACACACACATGCGCACACAAGCACATATACAAAGATAACGCTGCCTACTTTTTCAGTGTCTTTATTGTGTAGCATCCCATTTAATCACCCCCAGTTTATCTGTCCAGGCAGACTCTCAACAACACCCCAAACCCACAGACACATTTATTCAAGCAATGTAGGCCGTGTTGATGGTCACAAACCCACTGCCTCTCTTTCTGGCACAGAAAGAACAACATTACACCGCAGCCTCTGAAGAATGTTCCTTATTTGTCCCCTTCATATCGTGTTATGGATATTTTTGCATCAAACCCCCGTGTTGGTGATATTCTGTTACTCCTGAAAACCTGCTCCTTTCTTTCTTTAATAATTCAACTCACTCTCACTTTCAAATCAGAGGACCAGCAGAACAACTCAAAGCTGAGAGGCAGCGAGCCCAGCGGTCCCATGCCTGAAAGCTCGGCCCCCGTCTGATGCTGGCACCGGGGCTTTTAAGGCCCTCCTGGCCAGGCCGGTCGTTTCTGATTGATGGATATACAGAGGGGGGACATGGGAGGGAAAACAAAGCCAGCAGAAACACATGGTGCCATAATAACTGATCAAATTTTAGACAAAACAGCAACCTGGGATGAACCTGTGATAGCCAATATTCTCAAAAACAGCTGGATGTTACAGCTGAGTAATATTGCTTCAACGTGAGCCTCGTAACGTCCCTCTCTCAGATTCAGGGAGGCCACATCCTTCAGTGGTTGAGTTTGAAGACGGCCACCCGACTCTTCCCATTTCAAAGGCCCCTTCATATGTGGCCAACAAATGTGTCCTCCTTTTCCTGGGAAACCGAGGCTGAGCCCAACTTATCCCAGGATTCATTGCATATCATATGCATATCTAATGCAATGCTCATCAATCTAATAGTAAGAGCGGGAAAAGATGGTAAGGCAAAGGAGAAATCCTCCACAGACCAAATTGTCACATCTCTGTTCAATTTTGTAAAAATCTGACTCAGAGATACATTTCATTTGATTTCTGAATCGATTTCCTGTATTGTCTTGGCTTGTAAACTGTTTTGCAGTTTGACCTTTGTAGCTTATTAATTTCATATGACAATTTCAAAATGACAATGTGTGTGTGTATTTTCAGATGGATATGAAAAGAAAACCTTTGTAACCTCACTGTGGACCACATATTTTGGCAATTGTGAATGAATGATTTAAATTCCAGAGGGAAGTTCCTAAAGTATGAGTTGAATCCCATTATAGCTCCAGAATGGATTTAAAGACATTCCCCTCATCCAATCACTTTCCTTCATTCCCACAGCACAGGTTTAGTTACGAGTAAAAGGTCAAGCAGTGCAATTCAATTTTCAGCATCTTCCAAAGCCAATTTAATTTCATCCCAAATAGATGAAAGTCTAATAAATCACTTACTGGATGCTGTTTTCTTCCTCCCTCGCTCTCTGCAGGAGCTGGAGGTTGGTCCCCTCTCACCTCAGACAGGTATCAGTGGTTGGAGGTCGATCTTGGCGAGCGGACCAAGATCACCGCCGTCGCCACCCAGGGGCGATACGGCAGCTCCGATTGGCTGACGTCGTACCTGCTGATGTTCAGCGACACTGGACACAACTGGAAACAGTACAGACAGGAGGACAGTATAGGGGTGAGTCACGCAATAACAGCATGCCACACTGCACATTCATCAACCACACAGTCCTTCATCACTCCTTATTTCCCATCGCACACAAGCTTCATTTTCAGTCTTTGATCTTGTATTGACTTGATTTCCCCTCAGGGATCAATAACCATCATCTTGTCTTGTGTAACTCCTGTGAAGAGATGTAATGCCGATCATTATGTATGTCTGTGTGTACTGCATAGATAAACTCAGTCATCATCTTCATTTATAATAGATGAAGCCGTGCAGGAGCGCTGCTGAATGTACAAACCTGTTGCCAGATATTTATGCTGCTGTCTCTCAATCTTATTTTTTGACTCTTTTACTTCTTGATTTGTTGATGAGTTTAAATAATGTCTGTATTTTTCAACAACTTTTCAACGTTGATCTCGCCTTGCTGAACTCGCTGATGGTGTTGGCAAGACACGTGTAACTACAGGACTAAATGTTAAACCTGCCTACTCCAGGCACTCCAGCTTCCCCCCACAGTCCAAAGACGTGCACTTCCAGTCCCTCTGCGATTCTGTACAGATAATAACAGATGTTGATGTAAAGTGCAGCTTGACTGGCGGTGGAGGTGTTTGTGCATACAGGGCTGTAATTCCAGTTGTTCCGCTGGTGCATGCTTCAGTATACAGATATCTCATCTGTGTGACAGTAATGGCTGTATGTTTTTCTTGCCTGTATGCGCCTACCGAGTCTAAAAACAAATCAAAGTGGCGCAGGAAACATGGAAAAGGAGTGCAGCTTTTCCCATTGTGTGGACATTTAGTCATGTCAAAGCCGTATTTGTTACAGCGCAGCAGAGCGGAGTTCTTGATCAGAATCCAAACTGAGGCAATTTCCTCATAAGTAGTAATCCAGCTAATCTCAGCTCCATAGATCTTCACTGAAAAAGCACAAAGTGGCTTCTCGTATCTTAAAAACCTGCAGATCTGACATTCTGCATAAACCCTCCAAAATCCCAGTTAAATTTCAGTGTTTATGAACTTCTGTGTTTCAGCCAGCCAGGCTTAGAGAGGCATCAGAAGAGGAAGTTGGCAGCAGAGTCTGTGGCTCTACCACAACATGTTTCTTACTGGGATTCTGCTTAAAGGGGGCGTATTCATGAAGCTTCCTGTACAGAGAATTCCTCTGAGTGATGAAATCTGAGGAAAAGTCCTCGGTTCATGATGTTTTCTCCAAATTTCCTATTACACTTAAAACTAGTTCCTTGTTGACACTTTGTAGAGAGTGAAGAGTGAATGAAAGAGTCATGATATGTGTCTGTATTTGTCCATTTATCTTTTTAAAGTGTTTTTGAATATACAAGAGAGAAAAGATCGCTTTACTCCTCCGCAATGTAAAGCTGAAGTAAATACAGTCCAAGCTGCCATTTTTGAAAGTTAACCCTTTTGGTGACGCATTATGAGGGCATTGTGAATTTGACCTTTGACTTTTGGATATGACGCGTCATCACATCTGACATGATAGTGCAAGAGTGACATTTTTCACTTTATACCAATCAAACTCACACTCATCCACATATGAGGAGATCCAGCTCCTCTCTCATGATTGCAGAGGAATTCATAAGTTAATCATGTGTCTAAGCTTTTATTCAGCAGTGGAAGAGCCAGTTAACCTGCATGTCAACTTCGAGGGAGGGATGTAATTAGGATAGATAGCTACATGGGAGAGCTAGAAAAAGATGAAGAGAGTGATCTATCGGGCGTTCAGCTCAGAGTCAGAAAAAAAAACCAGATGATCAATTCACTCTTCTTTCATCCTCTGCTGAAGACGCTTATGATGAACATCATCTTTAAGTAAAAGTTTCCTAAAAGGTGTTTGATTTTGTTCTTCCATCTCATTCATTCTCCTTCTGTTAGTTGTTTTTTTTATACCCAGCATGCTCTGCTTTTAGAAACATAAGCTTATAGGAATGTGGTTTATTTTCAATATGATCATCAAATAGGTTGGAACAGCAATGAACTTCATCACACATACCCAGAAACTGTATAAAGGTCAGATATAACTCCTGTTGACTAAATCTGACCTTAATCTGTGTCACATCCAGATTAATCAACAACTCTTCGAGCATGTAGGTAATTTATTCCGACTCTCCGATACAGCCCATAATGGCAGCAGCTGTACCAAACCTTTATCGTCATGGTTATAGTCAAAGATTAGCCCTGAGCTTATGAAATGGTCATGAAGTGTAAAATAGGCACTATTTATATTGCACTTCTCGGTTTATTGATCACTCAAAGCACATAACATTACAACCTGCACTCAGACAGTCTTCCAGCACCTTTTTCTTACAAATACAAAATCGCACTTCGACCAGGACACATGCTCTCACGTTGATGATACATCCAGGGCAGTTTAAAGTTCAGTGTCTTACCCAAGGATACTTAAACATGAGGACCAGAGGAACCAGGAATCAAACCACTGACCTTCCGATAAGTGGGCCACCTGCTTTACTGCGGGAGATAGAGGACCGTTGTCAAGTGGCTGATAAAAGCACCGCACAACAAGAGAACACTGAGGCGACCCGATAGCCAAGTGGGCAGAACACATATGCTGTGAGTGGGCGAGTCCCTGGTTCAACTCCCAGTCTGCTGGACTCTTCACCCTTCGCTCTGTTACCTCATCTCGTCTCTCCCTACTCCGCTTTTTGTCTTATAAAGGTGTAAAATGGCCAAAATAATAACTAATAAAAGAAAAAGTGGCTCATTGTAACAGCAGAAAGTTATTCAGACCGTGGGGTGAGAAATATCCACAGATATTTTTATATTGTAATTTATTAGGAGTCCGCAGCTCTCCTGATCTTCTCTGGCAGTTGTGTGAGTACGTTACTATGGTTACCGTGATGCTCTGTTTATCTGCGGCGCTGAAAACCTTCTCATGGCTCCCGATAACAGCTTATATTGTTGTACACAGCAGAAATGCTCATCCGGCCTGTGTGGGAATTACAGCATTCCGTGACTCCAGAAAAAGCGGGCTGGAGAGATCTGCTTCTGGAGTTGTTATTATTCATTGAGGTCCAACAGGAATTCTCTCGGAGCCTGTTCCATATTCATCCTGGCGCCGGGCCTGCAGCTCTCCAAGGTGCTGATCCAGCCAGGGAGCTCTTCAGCACCTTGGAGAGCGCCTTGGCAACGGTGAAAATAAATGGACGAAGCTGCCACAGATTTATTCTGCCGTCCAAACGGCGATCTGACTCATCAATCTGCCAAACCGACCCGACTCCTTCGTGTTATTTTAGCAGAATACACACAGAATCTGTTACTGTTGCTGCTTGAGGAACATGCAGACATCTTTGCCCCTCTCAGGTTTTCTTGTAAACATTTGATCTGGCTCCAATATCAACTCGTGTTTTTCATTTGTCAAACTGTTTTTGACAAAATACCTGCGAAAGTAAAGACAACTGTTTGTAGTTTTAAAAGCAAACTTTGTTTGCTTTGTTGTAAGACTTTCAAAGTAACAATATATTCAGTTGTATTTGTACGTTTTCAGTCTTTTCCAGGTAACAGCAACGCCGACAGCGTGGTTCAGTACAAACTGCAGCAGCCGACCATCGCTCGCTTGCTCCGCCTCATCCCTCTGGACTGGAACCCCAGTGGGCGGATCGGACTCCGACTGGAGACGTACGGGTGTCCTTACAGTGAGTCTAATGTTCCTTAGCAGTGTGATACTCTCCTGGGTTTTTATTCTGCTGCAAAAAAATGTGGATACTGGCGTCACTGGTTTCATTCAGACAACCCGGTTTCATTCACTGGCCTCTGGGGAAATTTATTTCACATAGTGGACTTAATATAAACCTGACTGAGCATATATCATCAGGGGAAATCTGCATCTCTGGGTGGAGAAGACTATTTCTAAAACCATGTTTTGGCTTCATTTTCTCATTTTCCAGTGAAAGTTTAGGATGAGCTCGACTTTACATCACTCCATCTTGTCTGATGGACTTATGTGTTCAGCCCTTTTTGGGGGCTTTTTTCACTCTCAGCGTTTCCTGCTGTGTCTTTGACCTGATTTCTGTCCTCTCAGCTTTTTGTTTACTATATTGTCACCTCATCAGAAGCACAACATACTCATGAATATCAAAAACATTTGCACATAAGTTTGAATACATTGATCAAACAGTTACAAATATGAACATGTGATTTCCATATAGACTGTTTGGTTTCTCTCCACAGCTGTTAGTGCCAATGTCATTTTTTGATGGTTAGTTTCTCTGTTCATCTGAAAGGTTGTGACAATAATAGTAAGAAAAATATATAAACTTTGGTTTTGAATGCATCGGGCTAATGCACTAGAAAAATAACCTTGAAATGTCACTCGCCTGCTACTGCTGCTTGAAATAAGAAATATCCCCAAGGGCTTTCATGCAATAACTTAATTTGTCTCTAATACATAATTAGAAACTTGCTCTTAAACAAAAGCTAGAATTATTTATGCAGACTGTCTGATCTTTTTCTGTACGTCTCATAAAAACCCGTCTATATTTCAGATACATGAAAATGTCTCGCCAAAGCGATTTTTTTTTTCTCAAGAAAAAAGTCGGTGTGAACATCAAATTCAAAACAACTCTGTAGAGTTTCTTCAAACCAAACAGAAGTTATGTTTGCCTTCAGCGATGCCGTCAAAGAACACCGTGTATCCTTGAGGCCTAACAGCCCTGCTGAATGTCTTTTCTTTTTCTTGCAACATTTGAAGATACAAGTTTGCTAACAGTGTATCTCACAGGTTCTGCAGCTTTCCTTCATTTTATGGAAACTTTCCAGATAGTTTCTCAAAAATGAGTCCGTCTCTAGTTGTTTATCACAAGAAAAAGAAAGCTCACTTTGCTTAATTTGATACAGAATATTATATAATTGTAGTTTCTATGGTTACAGAGTTTGAAGAAAAAATAGAAAACAATTAAGTAGATAAATAAAAACAGGATAATAAACTAATATCCATCAACTTCCAGCACAGACAAATAAAAATTCTGGAGTGCCAAATAAATTAAAATCTATTTATACAGCAAAACGTAATAAGCTCAATATCACAAAGATCTACAGACAATGAAATGGCGCAACAGAGACACAGAAGCAGGTCGAAATCAGGGACACAATTTAATTTAAATGGCCAGTGAAAATCTAAATGTTTTCAAAAGGCTCCTACGTGTCGAGTGCGATGGTTTGTTACAGTGATCGCCCTCTCTGTCTCTGTGTTCTGTGTGCTTCTTGTATTTCAACATATTCCCTCACTTATTCGTCATGCTGCTTCACCAAATGTAAAGATGATTCATAGCAAAAAATGTATATCCCTTAAAATTGCATCTGCTGCCATCCCCTCGGTAAGAAGATGGATTATAAAAAACATTTAAAAGATGGATTTTGATAAATTGCCTGTGGTTTGGAAATATTCTCATGTTAGAATAATATCTTTACTCTCCATTGTGACGTTTGGCAGAGTGTTAAACTAATGGACCATGAACAGCAGAAAAGCAAATGTAATATACTGATGGAAGCTGAAAACAGTTTATCACAGTGTGAAAAACGCACCCAGTGTGACTGCATTGTTGGTATTATTCTGTGATTGTGGCAACACAAAAAAAATGCACCTTGGCAGTTATCATTACAACAAGATTTAAGACAAAGGATGCAGAAGACCATCAGGGATTCCCTATGAAACACTGGTAGAGACAATTAATCATTCAAATCTATAACAACATCACCACTGCTGAGAAAAACCACAAGACATTTATGTCATGAGAAACATTAAGGAGTGCCAGGACATTAAAATTCGGCCAAGGTAGTTTTACAGAGCATTTTAATTTATAATTTGAGTCAAACTGAAGTTTTAAGTGTGTGTGATGAATAAAGCTTTCATTCTGAAGGAACTGTTGTTGATGCTGTCGGTAAATTGCTTTGTTTAGACACATTAACAGGCGTTGTCTCTCCTTCCTTCTCAGATAATTTCCTCTCCTGTTGCTTTTCACAGCTCAGATGTCTCCTCGGCTCTACAGTGTGTTTTCAAATCTTTCAGCTCATTGTTTTGGTGTTGCTCTACTTTTACTGTTTTGATTCGCGTTCAACATTTTAATCAGAGTCATTTCCAACTACAACAAGCAGCTCTTTTCAGGGAGGGCAGGTCTGATAAACTCACTGCACATTATCTGCTCTCAGCGCTAAATGATAAATGGACAAACTAGATGTTCTGGTTAATGTAGTGAATCTCTCAGCAGCTAAAGAGCTAGATATTTTCCTCAGGCATTGGTAGAGCTAAAAGGAGAGTCAGCCAGGTGGATAAAAACATCTCTCCACCAAATATATAATGTTGGTCTAAATCTGTAGGATGAGTAATTTAAAAAGGTTTGCTTTATTAACTTTGAATGCTTTGAACTGCAGCTCGTTTCCACTGGCAACAAATAGTTAATAGAGCCTTAAATCACACTTCCTGCACACAAGGCTGCAGGAGTATTGACTTTTTAGATCTCAGAATAATGCCCTTCACTGTTCTGCAGCCTTTCTACAACTAGAAAGTCAGAATAAGATACAGAACCAGTCAGGGAGGCACAATCATGTACAAATGTTTCCTCACAGATTTATTTTTTGTATTCAAAATGTGTTATATATCTGAATGAACATACTGTAAGACTTGTGGTAGAACCTTTTGTGCTAAAAACGCTGCAGTCATGAAACCAGGTATGTGGTGCAGTGGTATGTGGATCTCACAATTCTTTTCACACGATCCTTAGAGCTTTCAAACATTGTGTTATTTGTCAAGAGTGTGTCAAGACTTCCAACCATTGTACCTCTAAAGAAAAGCCAGACGGACAGAACAAAAACAGAGAGAGGCTGTAAGTTGCTCAACACAAATGTGGCAGACGATTCAGAGCAGTATTTACTCGTTGTAAAAAGAAGAGCGTTAGTATATTATCAGGACAATTGTGATCAGATGTGGTACTGTAGCATCATCTTGTATCCTGGGAAGTTAAATTTGATGGATTAGAAGAGCAGATTTTTCAGTTTTTCCACTCAGCGGATGAGTCAGCGCTCTGAAGCTTCAGCCCGCTGCTCTGTAATCAGCAGGAAATTTACTGTACAGTGCAATAAGAGCATTAGTGTGAGCGATTGCCTGCAAGACTTGACGAGGGCAAGTCACAGATGTGCCAAGTTCATTAAAAAACATTCAGTCACAAATTAGTTGTATGAGTCAGCTGCTGTGCTTTTCAAACAATTCAATATTTGCAGTGGAAAGCTGCAGCCTAAAGTCCACAAACACACACACACACTCTGGGGTCACTTGTCCTCTCCCAGGTGTAATTTATTTATTAAAAGTGGAAAAAAAAAACAAGGTCTCAGTCCACGCAGTTTTTCTTGTCCTCTGCTACAGCCACAATATCACACCAGCAGCCAGTTTCTGTCCGGCTGTATCTGAGTGTGTTTCTTCTTCTACTAATGTACCGTGGACGTGACTTAAGGACCTTTGGGACTTTGAACCTCCACTCAGACACAATTATTTGTTGTCAGTAAAATAAACACTCCAGTTTGAGGAGCTGCAGATGTGTCAGGCTGACTCCTCTGTCTTTGTTCTGCTTTGTGTTTCAGCCTCCGATGTGGTGAGTTTCGACGGCAGCAGCAGCAGACTGGTCTACAGGTTGAGTCCCGGGCCGAAGCAGACATCCAAAGAGGTCGTCTCCCTAAAGTTTAAAACCCTGAGGAATTCAGGGACATTGCTGCACGCCAAGGGGCAGGGAGGACTCAGTCTCAGTCTGGAATTAGAGAGAGGAAAACTGCTGCTGCTGCTCAGACAAGGTAACCAGATATCCTGATACTGTACCCATTGTAGATATTTATTTACCAAGCTTGGCAAGAGCTTGAGCAATCGTTGTGTTTATGGGACAAGGGGTTCTAAAAGTCCTGTGAGCAGCTCTTCTTCCTCAGGGCAGGTCACACAGTGACGCAGTATTGGACAGGGATGAAAGAAATAGATGCACAACACAAAGGTTACCTTCTGGAGCTGGACACAGCTCATGGTAAATGAATATCTGTTCATGCCAATCTTAGCGAAAAATTTACAAGTAGCTCCCTTAAGAAATCTAATAATTACATTCACAAAGAGGCTCCATGTTATATCGGATTAATCCAAACTATATCTGTAATTATTTCTTCATCTGAAAGAATCAATAAAGGAAATTCACACCAGAGTATTATTTTAAATGAACCAAAATGTTCAAGTCCCGTCTGACAATGTTAAAGAATAAACCAAAAACTTAAGTTATTATAATAAAATAGATAGACAAATCTAACTAACTACAACTTCCACTTACTTTTGATTTAAAGTTAAAAAGAAACCAAACAAAAAATCAAAACATTGGTTGGTGTATTTCAGACTTTGTGGTCATGTTGATGCAGCAGGGTCTGTATTGGGCTGAGGGCGATATAAACCCTCTGGAATAACTTGGTTTGGTGAGATGGCCGACACACGCCGCCACCTGATTGGTTTAAAATTTGGCTCCCTCTCTGCTGCTGCATCTCTGTCTCGTTACAGCTGTGATGGATGGTTCCCGTTTACTGTAGCATGTGTTGGGGCCGGACTCTGAGAGACTCCACACGTAGTTTACACTGTGGTGTGTGTGTGTGTGTGTGTGTCTGTGTGTGTGTGAATGGGGTTAAACCAGAGGTTGTTGGGCTGCCATGCTGAATCATCCCCATATGGCTCTCCTCTCATCAGGAAATCCCATTTGGCTGCTGAAATAATTCCATCCATCCGCTCTGTTTACAGTCTGTCTATTTCCCTCCAAAAAATTTCACTCGTCTCTCCTTTTTGTTTTTATCTTTCTGTCTGTCCACTTCTTTGCCATCTGTTTCTCTCATCTCAGCATCCTCAATCTTCCATCACCTGTTCCTTTTTTCACACATCCATTTTCGCTTTTATCCACCTGCCACCTCCTCCACCCTGCCTCTCTTCCTCCTCTCACAGAAAGTAAAATTGTGGAGCGAACAGGTGTCCAGCACATCTTTAACGAAATGAACATGCTTTGAAGCGGAGTCACAATGTTTTAAGAGAACTCTGCTCTTTTAAACACAGAGAAAACTTTAAGTGTAACTTTTGAAAAGCACCCAGATGTCTCACGAACAACCGTCACCGCAAGATGTGGATCGAGACAAAGTGTGTTTACTAAAACACATTTACCACCTGCGCTTCAAGGGAGAATTATTCCACCTTAAAGAGAGTCTGCGCTACCTTATCCACATTAAGACATTTCCGCCTTAAAGATGTCTGCGTCAACTTGAAGAAAAAGTGTGTTAGAGTAAAGAGGGACTGCAGCTCTGGCAGAGGAAATTAAAGCCATCCATTCAAATGAAAGAAGAGAGACTGGGAGGAGGTCGGCTTCTGTTGCAACTGATCAACACTGAGAACAACAGGCATTATTCACTCCTCTCTCCCATCCGCATCAGTTTCTGTCTCTCTCTCCCTCTCTTTGTTTCCTTGTATGACTCTTTGCTCTTTTGTTTTTCATCTTTTCTCTCCTAATTAATGTTGTTTGTCTCCACAGATCATCCAGTCTTCATTTTTTACACATCAGAAGAGACTGTTTCCCTTTTTTTTGTTGGCCTGTGTTCTCTTTATTCGTCTGTCTCTTCTCTCCACTATATCTCTGTCCGTGACACAAACTCACATCTCCCTTTGATACCTCCCCCCCTCCATAACTTTTCCTTCATTATTATGTATCACTGTATTTTGGATAAACCAACACAATTCTTTGCCTCTTATGTGTTTTAACGGCTCCTGTAAGCGTCTTAGTTTAATGTCCTTCAGCTTTCTCAATGGCTTTATTTCCCCTTCCTCCATTTGTGCATGTGTTTTTCTTTTTGTTATGTTGCAGATTGTTTAGTTCAGGTAATCATCTTAAATGTGCATCGACCCTTAGCTCATGCACAATGCGCTCTGCTGTCGTTGCACTGAAGTTTCCAGGACAGGCCCCCACAGAGCAGAGGGACTTCGCTTTATGAGGCAACTCTGAGTAACAGCTCTGCAGAAAAACAGCAACACTGTCCTGGAAAACAACAAAAAACAAACAAATGGTAGAAACATTACAGAGTAACTAGTTTAGAGTTGATGCTTAACTTTTCTGCGGTTCTCACACCTTTCACCGCCATGCAGGGGCAGACGAGTTTGGGTGAAGGTAAATAGATTTATTTTTCATAAAAGTGAAGGCCGGGGAATCTGACAGCTGCAGAGGACAGGAGGCTGACTGAAGGCTGAGGATGAATGAAGGAGTGAAAGTCGAGGGACAGAAAGGAAACTGGCAGGAAGCTGGAGCTCTGAGTCCGGTCACAGATATGTAAAGAAAAAAGTTTGGACAACTTGGATCTCCAGGAATAACCTCCACCAAAGACTGTCCGGGTTCATATCTACAACAAAGACTGATGAGGAATGGAGAGTAACTGGGGTTAGATCAGATGTAGATCAGTAAAGAATCCAGAGACCAGGTCCACATACACACGTAAACCACATGGAGCTTCATCGTTACTATAGTTTGGCTTTTTATGCAGAATCGACTGTCTCTATTCAGTGAGTACAAACCTCAGTGCAGAGCTTGTGCTTCATGGTTATCATGTGACAGACACGGTGCATTGTGGGAGGGTGTTGTTCAAATAATTACACCCACATGTTTTCCGATGAGAGCTGTCAGTGTCTCTCTCCTCCATCAGATTTTGATCAGCCGTAAAAAACTGGCAGACAAGATGCAACAAGCTGATACCGATTCGAGCACACGGGCAGAACATGTTCAGCCCCCGATCGTCTGTACGACAGCAGTCTTCTTCTGTTCTCCACTTTTCAACAAGAACTTAGCATCGTGCTTGTGAAGTTCATCTATGAAGAAAACAGGCCACTGTCACAGCAGGGAAAAGTGAGATCAGACAACAAAAGATGACAGCATGCAGGGATGCCATGGCTTTTAAGGTTTGGATGAACTTGCGGGGGACAGATGCCTCTTTGGAGTCAGCCCAAATCCCCCCGGTCTCTGCAGCTGATGCAACAAGCAGTTTCTTAAAAGTGAATAGAATCCGGTTTTAATGAGCATTTACAGCGAGGCCTCAATACTACAGTGTTTCCTTAATGATTATTTGCTCCAATCTGTGACTAAACAAATAAGGTTTTGTAAGGTGAAGGTGGATTTTTGAGTTATTTAGTCTTTGGATGATTCTTTTCTGACAAATTCTGCCAGTTAAAGCCAACATGTGACACAAATGTGACCTGTGTCAAAACATCAAAAATAATTAAGACATATTTTAAAGATAGACGCACAGATGACAGCCACTTAGAGCAGAAATGTGAGGTGAGGAGGTTATGTAGCAGCCAAATCCTCTTCCAGCCATCCATGAAGGAAAATTCAACAGAACTGACCTAAAAAAATACATTTCAATACTCGGCCAAGTTATTTTCATGGAATGCTCTGGAGCAGAAACAGTGCAAAACGAAAAGTTGACCTTTCACCAGTTGTAAAAAGTCCACTTGTATGCATAAAGGTCAGCGGTGAAAAAAAAAAAACATCATCCATTATTCCTTATCTTGTTATAGGGTGGCAGGAGAGCTAGAGAAAATTGGGTGAAGGCAAAATACTAGATCCTGGACAGGACGCCTGTCTGTCAGAGAGCTGACACAGAGAGACAAACACACACACACCTACACACACCAATCAGACAAACCGATGGGTCGTTGTCTTTAGACTGTGAGATGGAGCTGGAGTACCTGAAGGTAACCCAATCTGACTTCTTTTTACAGCCTAACTTATTTGATACAATACAGGTTTGGAATCAGCATTGGATTCATTTTCCAGTCCCAGCCTATGTCCCGTTCAGGTTTGAACCCAGAATCTCAGAGCTGTCCACTGAACCACTGTGTCGCTCCTCAAATAAAATAGAGAGGGAAGACTTGAGCTCATTTCCTGAAGCACTCTTGACGATCTCAGCTTCAACTCTCTTGCTGCTGCACTGAAAAACAACTTCAGTGCCAAGAAGAGCAGGAAGAACAGAGAGAGAGAGAGACGGGATGGTTCTATATATTAAAAACAATAAAGTGGGTTTCTATTTGTTTGCCCTCGGACCTCCTTTATTGATTCCTACTTTGTCATTCCAGTCAGGCAGAAATGAAATCATCCGTCCAATGAAACACTCAATCATAAAGTCGTCTCCCTCTATTCTCCACCTTTGATAGCGCGATAATTATTCCATTAATCAGTGCCAGTAAAGGGATATTATGTGTTTTAAAGTCTGGCCATCCTTCCTCTCATATTGATTGCTCTGTCTCTTTGCACTCGCACAGACTGTGATTAAATAACTCATCACAGTGATTGTGTTGACAGAAGTGACTCCCTCTGTACAATGAAGTCCACAACTCAACTCTCTCTATCTGAATCTAATTGTTTTTCTCATTCATGTTATATATATATATCTCCAAAACAGGCGGAAGTATCAAAGATACATTTGTCCGTCATCTTCCAAACTGTCTCAGTGAAGCTGGAGTTAGCTCTCCCTAAAGGCCATCTAATACATTTTTAATGAGTAACTGTATTCAGTTCTTTCTACACTTTCTCAGTAGAAACACAAAGTTTCTCTTCCTCGTACTTATGAGGGAGGGCTGGTACTCATCCAACATTAACAATATTTCACTATGTTTTTCCTGTTCAGATTAGGCTTCATCACATATTTGGCTTCAGCTCTCAGATTCCAGTAGTTCCTAATGAGATGAGAGATGGGGGGCCGAGCCGTGCTGGTCTCTGCGGGAAACAGAGAAAAGTAAAATACTGCTGTGCTGCTGCTGTCACGGTGTTGTCGTTCCCATGACACCGGGTCAGATTGTGAGAGAGAAACAGGTCAGATAATGAGACAACAGGGTAACAAACAACAACATGTCATGTTGGATAACTAGAGGCAGAAACGGGAAAAACAAACAAACAAATTACAAAACGGAAAAGGAAACGGGCTGTTTGTTGAGAAACCTAAACGAGGCAAACACATCAGATAACCCTGAATAACTGGATAATACAGAAAAAAGCAAATAAGCCACATAACTTTGGTCTAGTTTCACTGAAGTTCAGGCTCATTTTAAACAGCTTCTTCTTTCTTTCTCTTTATTATGTTGAGCTGAGAGTTTGCAAATTAAACAGTGATGATGTGTTGATTAAAAGACTGAGTCTATCAGTCAATTTATCTGCCTGCCTTTCCTCTCACACCTCCTATTCTTCTGTCATTCCTCCATCCTCCCTGTTGTTTGTACCTTTGCATCCTGCCTTTGTTCCTCCTCATTCTCCGTTCTGCCCTCCACCTGTCTTGTTCTGTCCAATCTACATCCCACTTCATATGTTTGTCACATCCCTTCAACTCACCTACTCTTTTCTGCTCCTCCTCTTCCTTTAATCCTCCCTGCTCCATTCCTTTGTCTCTCCTCCCTCCCAGGCGGTACCTCACCGTCTGAGGCCCGGCGTCTCGCTTCACTCGGCAGCCTGTTGGACGATCAGCACTGGCATCAGGTCGCAGTGGAGCGTCGAAACATCCACCTCAACCTCACCGTGGACAAACACACCGAGAGGGTTCAGATCCCTGCAGAGTTTGGCCACACGGACATGGAACAGGTGGGATGACGCACACTGTCCACACACACACCAGTACAACACTGCAAGTGCATTGATTTTTTCTTTCTTCTGTCATTTTGTGTGTCCCTCGGTCCCCGTACAGCTGAGTGTCGGGGCAGCCCTCAGCTCAGACTCTAAGAGGACTTTCCACGGCTGCCTGGAGAACCTGCTCTACAACGGTCTGAACTTGATAGAACGAGCCAAACACAACAACCCACAAGTCACTCTAATGGTAAATACAGTAACGCGTGAACGGCTAATTACTGTCAGAGTCAACTGTGTTGTTGTCACAGCACGGAAACACTAACTTCATACACGGTAGCAACAGGCAGCTACTGCAGCTCCGATAAATCCATCACCACCAAACACACAGACAGCGTTAGCAGTAACAGGCTGAAGAATATTGGACTTTCCTACATGAATGATGATGTCTCCTTGTTTTTAAATAGGTGGGTGTTGGCTAACCCTTTAGAATATATCGCTTTTTATCTTAGATTTGAAGCATTTCATGAATCCATGAAAACTGTAATGAGTCAGAACAGGTCTCTGTTGAGACAAATACACTAATGCAAACTTTATTTGCCACAAAACTTTTCCGAAGGTCCATTTAGTTTAAGCTCCTCTGTGTGTTTGTTCACTAACAAGAACTGCTGCTGGTGCAGTATTTATTTATTCACCAAGAGCTCAGAGCTTAAACGACAACAATCAGCTGTGTACATCCTCACATCTTCAGATACAGATCTGTATTTACAGATAAACGATTAGCTCAGTGGATAAGAAACTGAAATATTTGCTCCTGTAGCATATAAAGGTGTTTTTAACTTCTCCAATGTGATGTAAATCATTTGTGCTTTGATGTTCTGCTCCGTGCACTCTTTGGACGCTGGGCTTTGCTCTCTGAGAGACTACAGGATCAGCAGCCGGGGCTGAGCCACCGAAAATAAAACTACAGGCTCTACAGTAATCAACCATTCTGCTTGGTGTTTTTGTTTTTTTGGAGGGTTTTTTTTTTTCTGTGACTTTCTTATCACAAGACATGCAAACAAACCATGACACACCATGACACACATTCACTGATTCCCCTCCACTGCGATCTGATCCCTCACATCCATAAATAACTACAGACCACCATATAAAACATACTGGGTCGTGTATGTTGACAGAGCTCCGCTGGGAAATCATCTGCATGCTGCTGCTGCTGCTGCTAACAAGCTGCTAGCTGGCTAATGGAGCTAATGAATGTTTAACGAGGTCAGTGAGTGATTAGGGGCCAGAGGAGAGTAAATGCTGGTTAAACTTACAGTAACGCTTCCTTGTCTTCGTCGTTAGGACCTTTAGATGCTTTAGATGCAGTGACAGTAAGTGGAGGGAGCTCAGTGGAGAGCAGCTCCGACACAGTTTGTAATAAATGATCTCTCATTAAAGTAAAAGACCACAGAGCAGAGAAGCAAGAAAAATGTGCAGAGATTCACATGCATGGCTGCAGATCTAATAGAGGCTGCTTTACAAGAGTACTGTAGCTCTTTAGGTAGTGGAGTATTAACACAGTTATGGTCCCTTTAATAGAGAAACCACTTTTGACCCTCATAAAGGCTTGGTAACAGAAGGTACAGACCTCACTGATGAATGTGTGTGAGCGGGATTTTGGGCGTGCATGCGTGTTCGTCGTTGCTTTTCGGAGGGATTTTATTGCTCACTTTTTACTTTATATTTTGTAGCAGCGCCGTATCCTCCACTATGTTCTTTCATATATCACTTTAACAGCTCTACGCATGCCTTTTAGATATCATCTGTGTTTCCGGAGCATTATAAAGATAGCAGGCTTATATCCCCATCAGAGACCCGGGTGTGTGATATATTTCTGCTGCAGCTCCAGCAATGAACCTGGTCTCATTACCACAAGTCAAAACAATGGACCGGGACGGATATATAGCCCTGCTCACATATATATGCAACCATCCACGCCTCTGAGCTGGGTGACATTGGTCCTCTCAGTTAGCATTCATGGATTTTGTTCGCAAGGAGACTTGCTGATGAGATATCTGCCACATGAGGTCACACCGACACGCCCTCTGCAACTGATTAATATTCATGTTTCATGTTGTTTTATCTCTAGTCTCACTTCCTCTCTCCACTCTGCATCTCTTCATGCATCTCAGGGCAACGTGACCTTTTCTTGTGCTGAGTCTGTTTCCGTCGCCGTCACATTCCCTGGCCCCCAGAGCTTCCTCCAGTTGCCGGGGGCAACAGCATCCTCCTCAGAGGGCATGTCCATCAGGTTTCAATTCAGGACCTGGAACAAGGCGGGGCTTCTGCTCACTTTTGACCTTCCTCACAAAGGTGGCAGTGCGTGGCTGTACCTGAGCCAGGCCGGACTTCGGCTGCAGGTCCACAAGGATGGCAGGTCAGCACTGGAGCTCAGTGCAGGTCAGTTCGACTGCTCTGAAGGTAAATACACTAACTTAAACATCTTACATCCAACTGAGAAATGGCATAACATAATAACATAATTCATTCACAACTGGGAACCAAGACTGCCATGTTCACTCCACATCATTTTGTTCGGTTAATTTGATGAAGCTCAGATTTGCTGAATATTTGCTCCTCTGAAGGATGATATGAACCCTCATTGTTCCTCCATCCTTCATCTCATGTTGACTCGTGTCAAGATCTGGTTTAAAACCCTCATTGTGTTGGTTCATTTTGAGCTCATGTGTTAGTTTATCGTGTTTTATTACATTTTCTATATGAAGTAAATATCACAGAAGGCCTGGAGCAAGGAAGTATTGTTCCACCACAGAAGAACGATAAGGCTGAATCCAACTTTTAGTTTCATCATCAATAATTCTGACCCTTATTTTCTTAAATTTATTACTAGTTCAGTTTAAAATGTCAGAAAATTAAGGAACAGCTCCGTATTGACTGCACATTTTACTTTTAATGTCCAGCCAACAGTTAAAAATTAAAAGACATCGACTTTTCTCTCACAGAAAACTGGTGAAATTTTCAAAAATACAGATTTCAGATACTGGTAGTGGTGAGTTTTCCTTTTAGCTATTTATCAATAATTCATATTGTTTCCAGTGACATCAACCTTTCTGTCCATGGTGAAATAATGAAACCACCCATCAGCAAACAACTCGCTCATTTGGAAGTTAATCCAGCCGTAGAAACTCTGCTTTGAAAATGGAGCCGTAGACATGAGTGACGTTTTTATTACTGCTCTTCAGGTTCGGCTCTCAGTGATGGTCAGTGGCATTCAGTGGAGCTGACCTTAGGACGAGGACGGCTGACCGTGGCTGTGGATGAAAAAGAAGGAGGCATCGCCCACGCCAGCCCTTCATTTCCTGTCACCGTAGGAGGTCCACTCTTCTTTGGTGGTAAGACTGGAAAGTGTTTTACTAATATCTGAAAACACACTGTACAGTAGAAGGAGCTGAACAGGAAGCCATTTGATCCCACCACACCAAAAGAATAAGTAGTCTTTTCACATGCATTGATAATCATCTTAGTTCATTTTCACAGAAGAAACACGGCATAAATTTACATTAATAGTGTAAATTGGTGCTCAGAAGTATTATTGCCGTTCCTAATTATGCTTCTGGCTCATTTTGCAGTAGCTGAGTGATAGTTAATCTATATTAAGATTTTGAATTTATTTATTTCCAATTTGGCAATATTTAACTAAAGGATGAATTTGATGCTTTTCATTTATGAATTATGGAATTTATTCCTGCCTTTCATGTCAGGATTTAACTTCATTTCACCCACACTCCTCTTTCTTTTGATCCTAATGCCCGCCAGGGAACAGACTCATGTTAAACTGCTGCCTCAACTTTTTTACATTTTTGTTTATTCATTTAAGTGCATTTTGAGATGATAATAGTATATTCCACATATATGTTTTTTGTATGGTTAAATGAAATTTGCCTTTAAAGATATGTATTTGTATCTGAGATTTTCTGACATGTTATGTATGGTTAGGTGCAGTTGGTGTCAAGTTTAGCCTCCAGTTGTTTTATATGAAAGTTATAAGTCTGCTTCATTATTCTTCTCTCCTTCCATTTCTCTCTTTATGCTGTCCTTCTCTTCCTTCCTCCCTTTTTCCCTTAATATGTTCTTTCCACAAACGTCTCCTACCTCGTCTTTCCCTGTTTCATTCTCCCCCAGCTTCCTCCCTTAAGTCTCATCTCTTTTGTCTTCTCTCTGCTCAGCGATATTACAATCCAGGCATGTTCTGTTACTGCCTTGGGCTTTTTATCACCCTGCTCGTACCGTACACGCTTCGACATTACACATTTGCACACTCGCTATCTCGTCTTCTGCAGCAAATGGACTACAGAGGAATTTGATCAAGGCTTGACCTGCAGTAAACTTGCGTATTTCCACACACAGAATTGCAGACTGCACCACAAAAACACAGCTCAGCTCTCACCACTTTATGCCCTTCTTCAGTAAATCAGAGTGAGTTTTAGACCCCACAGAACTGTGTCCTCCATAAGTACGTATTAACTACAGTGTTTTCGGCCATTACCTTAACTTAGAGGGAGCTGTCTTCCACTTTAGTTATGATGTATCTGCCATTTGTGTTAATAGTTCCATAATACGCCCTTAATTGACAGGGTTTAATCAAGTTGAATACTTCTAGCTGTGTAATCTATGAGATTTTATTTTCCTCTGGAAACGTCTCAGGGAAATTAAGAGTCGTTTAAAAAGCAGCAGGTAAAACTGAAAAGTGACTCATCAGCTCCTTGTGCTGTGAACTGTTTGTGTGCTTGAACCTTCAGCTTCTTTTTACATCACATTAGTGTTTGTGGATCGGCTCGCTGCTGTAATGTTGCTCCATTTTGTCCAGGTTGTCCTGCTGAGGACGACGGTCAGGACTGTAGAAACCCCTTCGACATCTTCCAGGGCTGCATGCGTCTCCTCACTGTGGACGACCAGCCGGTGGACCTGATCCTGGTGCAGCAAAGGCTGCTGGGAAACTACAGTCACCTGCATATTGACATGTGTGGCATCATTGACAGGTAAACTGAGTGTTCAGCGTCTCTGCAGATACACTTAGTATTGATTTTAGCTACAGAATGCTGGTGTCTGAGATAAACATTAGAACCTTCAGTCTTCAACATTTGTTTTTCTGGCCACAGTTCATAAGTTTCCTGCCACTAATGGCTTTTGAACCCACGAGGGGTTTGTCTTCATTAAGTTGAAGTAAAATGCCCAAAATCACTCAGCCTGGCTCTTTTTTTTTTTTTTCTTACAGCAAAATAACTTCTATTCTTTTATAGCCCAACAACTTGATCAAGGTTGGCAGAACACAACTGCGTGATTGAATTTGTATTAGTCTGATTCGGTGGATGTAAACTTTGTGTGTAACTCTTCCATTCATAGGTGGCATTTTCCTCCCTATTTTCAAAATCCCCTTCACTACAGGAAAAAATTACAACTTTCAAGCAAACAACAGTGAAAACGACAATAATTGACGTGGATCTGTTCCACTATACACGTGTTTATTTCATCTTGGATTAATCTATTTCTGCAAGAGCCACATCCAGTCAGCTCCTCCAGAGCTGAGGTGTGGGCAGGTTCCACCTCAATTATCAAACTGTTCTCATGTTTTTTATTAGTAAAAGTGAAATTGGTTGGCAGACTTTTTTTTTTTACTGTTATTTGGCCAAACGTTTTATTGAAACTAGTTTCCCGAATGCTATTCTGTGGGGCATCATCACCGCATGGTTTGTTTTTTTCATAGCAAAGTGATTACAGCTGTAGCCGGTCCATTCTCCAGCACTGACACACTGGTGTGAAAATCTGCCTGGCTCTGCATGAATACAGGTGTATGAGCGTAATAAATTATAATTTGATGTGACAACTTGGCCAATTTTCCAATGAATGTAGCACATGACCTTTAAAAAACATTGATGCTGCACAAGCTGTGTGGATGAGATATTCTACTTCAATTTTAAAACCCAGAAACTTAAACACCAGAGAGCCTGAGCTTGAAATGTCAAACATTCAGCCTTACTTCATCTGAACCATCCCAGTTACTGAAAACATACATGCGCTATAGTTTTTTTAATTTAAATGTTTGTGGCACATACCCTGTAAAAAAAAAAAATAATAATTTAAAACCAACAACAACAGAGAACTACTGACAGGAAAATGTAGCTGAGACTTCTACAAAGAGCATCTTTGTAACTGTACCTGTGCCTTAACTGTTAGTATTTGGACAGTCCTTCAGGGTCTTTATTTCAAATCTAAATCAAACATATGACGATAAAGCACCAAGTTTGTCAGGCTAAATTTGATGTTGATGTCGATATAAATACGTGAGGGAAGAAGCTCTTTTTAAACCTGGTGTCCAAAGTTTCAGGCTTCAAAATGAATGATCTCCTCTTAATATTTGTCCATGTTTGACATGAGAGCACATAAATTATAACACAGAGTTCAGAGCAACGCTGCAGAGAACAGAATCTGGAGCCGGTTTCTGTCAGTCAGACATTTGGTGCTTTTTATTTTTACCCTCTAGAGCTGCCTTTTTATGAGATACAACTTTTCTGAAAATGAAATGAAATTCTCCTGTGATTTTTTTTTTTTTTTTTTTTGGGGGGGGGGGACTAATTTATCTGTGAGGGGAAGCGGTTCACAGAGTTGGATCCAGGAAAGACAGAAACATACACAGATAAATAATCAAAGGCTTTCTCTCACTCTCACAGTATTTCCATTAAGAAATGGAGGAATTATCGTTCAACGGAAACCTGAGCCTGACGGGCCGGTTTCTTTTATGTTCACCCTCATATCTCATAAATCACTTTCCTTTCTCAATGTGTGTCATTCTCACTTGAGTATTAGTTTGCCAAATACAAACTACCCTGATTATCCCTGTTAGAGCAGGAATTACCTCCTTTATTACGTTCTACTCTTTGGTTGCGATGTGAGGACTTTTTATTCTGATTGTTTTGCTGCAGGCAGTGTTTTACTGATGCTGAGGCGTTGAGTTTTATGTTTGAAGGAGTCCTAATGGCCGACGGTTTGAGGGGCCGACAGAGTAGCTGGTGGGTGTTTGGCTGAGGACTTTGCATGTTACATGCGATTCCCCATTTCTCTCTATTTCCTCACTCATTCCCTGTCATCTCTCTACTGTGCCATCTAGTGCAGACATAATAATACCCCATCCCCACCCACATCCACCCTGAAGTACACCACAGAGAGAAAAGAAGGTACTGAATGCTCAATAAAAAAGTGTGTAAGCATTAAACGACCAGCTACTTTCCAATATTACCTGTCAGTTCTCTTCAATGTAATAATAATAATGATAATAAACTTCACTTATATTTCTCCTACTTACCCACTTAAGGTTACTTAAGGCTTCAAAATGTAGACGTAATGCACAGACGAGCTGTAAACCATCATCTAACAGGCCTCAGAGGTTCCAGCCGTGTTAGTGAGGCTGTACAGGTAGATGGAGCCCTGAACAGATTCAACTCCCAGTCCTGGACCGTTTTCTGCATGTCGATCCTTCTCCCTCCGCTGTCCTAAACGCCAGCAATACTTCAAGAAATCTTGAGCTCTCTAAATATATATATAAATATATAAAGTTTGTGTAAAATGTCTTGAGGGGAACATGAATGTTTACATTAGATGTCAAACTCAAACAACTTTATAATTTATCCCTGCAGGCCAATTCAGTTTCCAGTCAGCCAGTCGTTAAACAAAAACATAACAAACTCAATCATCAAAACAGTGAAAACGTTCATTCAGAGGTCTGCTCAGTCTAACAGGTCACGACACTGGTCTGCATGCATGGATCCGCAGAGACCGTGATAAATAATAAATAAATCAGTACGTGTAATAGTTCTCACAGAAACATTTGAAATCCTGATGGCAGAAGGAATAAAAGAATTTTGTGAGGACAAGATAGCGTCGTCCCAAAACGTGATTTGTTTGATTTTGTACCGATGTTCATCCAACGTTTCAGATGCACATCCGTAACACAAATACACAAACTGAAAATCTCCAAATTTCACTTTCACATGTGATAGAAAGACGCAGAGAGACGTTCAGAAGAATAGAGGAGCACAGGTCATCATTGTTTTGTCTATCACCATTTTCATCTTCATCTCTATAATAGTCATTAGTAATAATCTCAGATAGAGAGCGTGACTCCTGTGAAGCGGAACCTCATGTTCCTGCTGTTTCAATGTCACACTAAAAATAAAGTGCAATTAAAGGAATGATTACAACAATTACAAACTAGTGTGTGTCTGCAACAACCAGGAGACACACGCTGGATACATACGTTCGTGAACACAGCTACGCACACACCATCCACACCGCCTCACCACAGAAGGGAATGAATTTGCTCCAGTGGGTTTAATTAAATATCTTCCTGTTTCAACTTTTATCAGATTAGTATTCAGCAGATTTCAGCTCCTGCACAGATCTGACAATTCACAGGAACAGAACAAGACAAAATCTGATCTTTTCTTGCGTTTTCCTTCTCCTGGACTCTCCTGATTAACCCAAAGGTACGTGGGATATAAAGTTTAAAGGAAACTGAAGTTAGAGGTGCAGGTGCTTCTCTTTCCTCAGAGCAGGCTGTTAAATCCATGTTTGTGTGTCCGTGTACAGGCTCGACAACAGTGTAACTCCATGCAGTGAGTACAAAATATAGGCAGCCATGCATTTAATAGATTTGACCCATCAGGCTTATACAGCAGGACGAGAACTAAATCACCACTCAGATCTAATTTACTTCAGCTCTGCATCCACATGGCGGACAACTTGGTCGGAAGGTCAACATAACCTATTTCCTGACTGACAGAAACATGAAAATGCTTTTTTAGCTCGTTTATCTTTGTAAGGTATGTTCTAATTGGCCCTTAGAAAAACCAAAATGTATCTAGTCTGAACTTTTTTTTACAGACATGAACTATGTTTAGTTTTTTTTTGTTTGTTTGTTTGTTTTTTCCAGAGTGTGTGACCAGAGTTTTTGTCCAGTAGGTCTTATATGAAACTGTATTGTCCATATTTAGAGCTACAAAGTGGCATCTACAGGTACATCTTTTTGTCAGTCATTTAAAAAAGTGAAACTGTTATTTTATATAGATTCATTACACATAGAGTGAAATATTTCAAGCCTTTGTTTCTTGTAACTTTGATGATTATGGCTTACAGATAATGAAAACCTAAAATTCAGTGTCTCAGAAAATTAGAATATCACATAAGATCAATCAAAAAAAGATGTTTTATGCACAAATGTCAGGCTTCTGAAAATTATGTTCATTTCTATGCACTCAGTACTCGGTTGGGCCTCCTTTTGCATGAATTACTGCATCAATGCGCCGTGGCATGGAGGCGATCAGCCTGTGGCACTGCGTAGGTGTAATGGAAGCCCAGGTTGCTTTGATAGCTGCCTTCAGGTCATCTGCATTGTTGGGTCTGGTGTCTCTCATCTTCCTCTTGACGACAGCCCATAGATTTTCTATGGGGTTCAGGTCAGGGGGAGTTTGCTGGCCAATCAAGCACAGTAACACCATGGTCATTGAACCAGCTTTGGTTTAGTACCTTTGGCAGTGTGGGCAGGTGCCAAGTCCTGCTGGAAAATAAAATCAGCATCTCCATACAGCTTGTCAGCAGAGGGAAGCATGAGGTGCTCTAGAATTTCCTGGTAGGTGGCTGCATTGACTGTGGACTTCAGAAAACATAGTGGACCAACACCAGCAGATAGCATGGCACCCCAAATCATCACTGACTGTGGAAACTTCACACTGGACTTCAAGCAACGTGGATTTTGTGCCTCTCCACTCTTCCTCCAGACTCTGGGACCTTGATTTCCAAATGAAATGCAAAATTTACTTTCATCTGAAAAGAGGACTTTGGACTATTGAGCAACAGCCCAGTTCTTTTTCTCCTTAGCCCAGGTCAGACGCTGCTGACGTTGTCTCTGGTTCAGGAGTGGCTTGACACAAGGAGTGCGACATTTGTAGCCCATGTCTAGTATTCGTCTGTGTGTGGTGGCTCTTGATGCACCGGCTCCAGCCTCAGTCCACTCCTTGTGAAGCTCCCCCAAATTCTTGTATGGATTTCGCTTGACAATCCTCTCAAGGATGCAGTTGTCGGTGTTGATGGTGCACCTTTTCCTACCACACTTTTTCCTTCCACTCAATTTTCTATTAATATGCTTGGATACAGCACTCTGTGAACAACCAGCTTCTTCAGCAATGACCTTTTGTGGCTTACCCTCCATGTGAAGGGTGTCGATGACTGTCTTCTGGACATCTGTCAAGTCAGCAGTCTTCCCCACGATTGTGTAGCCTACTTACAGACTGTGACAGACTGTTTAAAGGCTCAGGAAACCTTTGCAGGTGTTTTGAGTTAATTCACTGATTAGGGTGTGACACCAAGAGTTTTTTGGTGAACTTTTTCACAATATTCTAATTTTCTGAGACACAGATTTTTGGCATTTCATTATCTGTAAGCCATAATCATCTAAATTACAAGAAACAAAGGCCTGAAATATTTCACTCTATGTGTAAAGAATCTCTATAATATATGAGTTTCACTTTCTGAAATGAAAATTTTTCACGATATTCTAATTTTTTGAGATGTACCTGTATGTAATAGTCTAATGTCAAGTGAAATCAAACCAGCAACAATCAGTGAGCATCAGTGAAGTTTGTGTCGGTGCGCCTCTACCGAAGATTTAGTTGAGAATGTTGCTCGGTGGCTCACCTGTTGGAGCACATGCCACAGTTTACTACAGTCCTTGGCTTAAGTCGAAGTTATGGCCTTTCACTTCATGTTTCTCTCACTCTCCTGTGCTGTGGCTGTTTTACAGCTTTTACTCGTCCATTTATGTTGTCCAATCTTAAACAACAGCAGTAGATTTTGCTCGTGTCCAGCTGAAGAGACAACACAGTCGGAGTGAAATCGATCAATTCCTTCCTCCTAGATTTCTCCCGAGAGGCAAAAATAACATTTGTTTTATTAATAGTACTGATGGCCTACATCATTACTATGACACTGATACCTGATATATATATTTTAGATTAGAAAAAGATAAACTTAAGGTAGATAGATTCATTTTAGTACAACTGTTCACCTTATAACAGATAAATGTGTGATCAGTTGAGGCTCGATGAGGCTACAGTGACGTTAGAGCCCCCAGATAGGCAGTTAAATGAACATCTCCAATCATGGGCTTAATATCAGGAGTGGGATTTGAACCCATGAGGACTGTAGTCTGTTGCCTTTTGAGTGTGACACTTTAACCACTCAGCTGTCCTGATTGTGCTGTGAGAGCTCCAAACAGAAGTTCAGCATGGAGCTGTTTTGTCTGTGCAGGTTTAACCACCATGTAAATCCTTCAGCATGAGAACGTGTGAGCTTGTTGCTTGGGTACTTTTAAATCTGCTGTAATCACTGTGCTCCACTTGTTTGTATTCTGAGGACTTTAACCAGCCGCTCCTTTGGAGTAAAAGCAGCTGACTTTTAGGTTGGAGTGGATGTCACTGGTGACTGAAGCATCTGGAAACAAATTGATGCATTTAAATCTCAGAAGGATGATTATTTGAATCCAGTAGTTCTTTCAATATCAAAAGAACAACAACGCATTGATTAAAATCTCCTGCTGTCATCAGCCCAACGAGCTAATCAAGACAGCACGCTGATCTGAATGCAGTCCAAACACCTCACTAATCATCCATCATTATTGTGCCTGTTTGAAAACTCCTGCAGCTCAGAGTTTGGGATGGAAAACCTGATACCAGGAGTGGGGATCGAACCCACGTGGACATTTGTCCATTGGATCTTAAGTCCAACGCCTTAACCTCTCGGCCATCCTGGTCACACAGCTGCTCTAACATGGTGCAAATAATCAATGATACCGATCAAAAGTCCGCTCCCCTGGAGCTCTTCAGCTGCCTGACTGATACTGATGATATAATGTGTGTAACACCACTGACACTCTGAATTTGATTACATCAATACTCATGTTCCTGAAATCCTAAAAACTGACTCACACGTACACAAACACCAAATCACCCAAAGTAAAATATTCATTTAAAGTTAGAGTGAAGTGTTTTGTCAAAACAATTAAAGCAGCGTAGAGATAAATGGAGGTTAACGTCGGCCTGTAGCGGTCTGACAGGCTGCTGACTCAGCACTTTTGACTAAATAAAAGGGAAGCTGCAGATTCTGTACAGTCATCCGTTTTCTCCTTTATATTCCTGCCTGCTTCCAGAGCAAACACACACACACACACACACACACACACTGTCACATGCCCTCAGATAAGTAAACACACTCCTTGAAACATGCATTTATAAAACTCAAGGCCTGCAGAAGCACAGCATACACATGCTGCCAAGCTTCATAAACACCAATGATGTGAAACTGTGTGTGTGTGTGTGTGTGGGTGTGTGTGGGTGTGTGTGTGTGTGTGTGGGTGGGTGTGTCTGTTTGTGTCAAACCTCCCGGAGGTGCCAGCCGGTCCTGGAACAGATGGAAAGCCATGAGTGTGGATAAAAACACTGTTACTCATTGTCTCCTGTCGTCCGTCCTCTGCCCGTCTTTCTCTCAGCAGAATCAGGTCACATGAAGTTTCTGAGGCTATTTTACCCCCTTCGGTCGATCAGCGGCTGAGATGTGTTAGTTTAGGTGCACGCGTTTTCGCACTCAGCTCAAGTGGTCCAGCCATATTTTTAGTTTTATGTGAACCGGTTTGAGATTTTTTGAATACAGACAATAAACAGAGAAATCTTACTTTTGCTTTTGCAATTAAATTCATGTCCATAATGTTATGTTTCCTAAAGCTGCAGAGCTCCGTTTCACAAGCTTTTATCGGCTGTTCTTTTTCCAGCTGGGAAAATATATCATACAAAATGGTTTATAAGCAGTTGGCATGTTCCTCAACTGCTGAGTGCAAAGATGTCCAGATTTTCTCCTTCTCCCTGCCGCACAGAGACTCACGTTCTAATAATAAACAAGTACAAGAAGAAAAAAACCTTTGCTGCCATGAATTGCCTAAAGTGGTCCTCGGGGGATTTGAAGCTGCAGTGGCACATGTGAGCACGCTGAAACAGATGAATGGATCCTCACTCGTATGGTAATAATGTTTCATGTGTTTCCATTATCCCTCTCTGTGTTCCCTCTCTCGTACACAGGACCGATGTCATGATGGCTACATGATATTTATCTATAAATAACACACAGGCCCGCAGTGAAGTCTCCTGAGAGCTGCATTCTTTTTCTTTTCTTTTTTTTTTTTTTTACCCCTTAACGCCTGAATTTATATGCAAGTATATTAAAAATTTAATTATTTGTGTTTTTGTTTTCAGGGAGATCAAATTAAGTGCAGATTGTTAATTTGACTATAGCACATAAATATAGTGAATATAGGGGGGAGCAAAGGACAGAAAGTTAAATAGCTTCTTCAAACAGCCTGCTGCTGAGATGAAGTGAAGATAGCCTGTATTCAGAAGAAAACTTTTCTTTTTTGTAAGATGAAAGAAAAAATCTAGAGAGAAATGTGAAGTAAGTGAAGTTCATCTTTCTTGGAAAGGTAAAAGGTACTTCAGGTGAAAATTCTTCAGATGTCATTTTTAAATTTCAACAAGACAAGAAAAATAAAAGAGATTTTCTTTCTCAAACCAACTACCTCACACAATTTGAACCAAATGCACAAATCAGTATTAAAAATGATAGATGTTCAGCGGTATATATTTAGCCATCGGGTAAATAACCTTGAAGTGCTTTGGCTAAAAAGGTTTTTACTTCCTTGAAATGGAAAGCTACATTTCAAAAAGGGGCTGTAACATTTAATGATGCGGTCTTCTCTCTCTGAAAGGCAGTGGGAGTTTGAAAGCACGTTCCCCCTCAGTCATCTGTGTTTTCATAAAGATGAAGAAGATGATGATGTTCAGAAAGACATCTGCAGCCTGATTTCAAAAGCCAGTTAGTGCAGTTGAATGCTCAGGAACACTTTTATTATTATAACCACATCAAACATAATGGAACTGACTTGCAAATGTTTTACCAGGGTTTTTACCGGAGGGGTTCTCAGCCTCAGTCTCATGTCACAGTATCAGACTCATGAGACTTTGTTCTGAAGGAACGGTGCAGCAGAATTTTCATCAGATGTCACGCAGATCTCTCAGAGACCACTAAAGCGTTTATACGTACACAGTTGTTCTTCCCAGCAGACTTGAATGACTAAAATTAGGTTTTAATTAGAGTAAGGGCACTGAGTATGATCTGTGATCTGTCCCAGACTCTTCATTACTGTGCAGGAGCAGTTTGGGGCATCACCTAGTTTCCATAGGTGCTTTTTTTATCCAGTGGCCTCGTAGTGAGTCAAGTGTGAAGCAAAAAAACTGGGCCAACGACATTTAAATTTAAACCATGTTTAAGCAACACACTCACAAACTGTGCAGAAAAGAGATTTTTGTTTGGCATTGAAATGATTTTCTCTCTCATTTACTTCCTTCTGGTATTGTTGTATTCTGGAGACGTGATAATGACCCGTGCAGACACCTTTATTGATGTTGCCATAATCCCTTCAAGAAAAGAAATAAGCGTTACTCTCAATGCACTGTGGATGTTTTTGTTAGGGATACGACTGGATTACAAAATCAAGATGTGTCTCTTTGGTATCCAAGGACCAAGTGTACAAATGTTTAGGAGCCCTCGAGCGAAACACTGAACCTCCTTCCTGACAGATTTGGACGTTTAGAATAAATCAGCTACTTTATTAAACTGTGTTTTCTTAGAAAAGGTTTACCCCTCCAGACACGCTGAGTGTCAGCTACCTCCTTCGTCTTCTGTGAAAGTTTGTCACTAGCCGGTCAAGAAGAAGAGTGTTGGAGAAATTTTGAAGCTTCATGACAAGCAAATAAATCACTGACTGCTCCTCTCTCCTCTCCCCTCCTCCCCTCTCAGGTGCTCTCCCAGTCACTGTGAACATGGCGGCCGCTGCAGTCAGTCCTGGACCGTCTTCCACTGTAACTGCTCTGACAGCGGCTACAGCGGCGCCACCTGCCACAGCTGTAAGTCCCCTGTCTGTCAAACACGACCGCTAAATTAAAAACTGAGAGGTTTGGGCAGCTAGACGGGGAGAGAGGCGAGACGGTGCTGATGAAATACAAATGAGGAGCGAGGCTGCGTGTCAAACCAAATCATGACGGGGGAATATTTCCTTCTGCATAATTTCAACCCAGTGCCAGTGAGCAACGAGAGAAAGATCAGATAAAATGAGATAAAATAAAATCACCTTTGATACCGCTCATTAAAACATTACACCCATTTCAGAACAGATTATAAAATTCTGCTTTATTTGTGTGGCCTGTTTTAAAAATCAGTCCTTTAAGCATAAAAAAAAGGAATCACATTAAAAATCATTTCTCTGATTGAATAAAGGACTAATTAATTCATCTTGAGGCTTTTTTTTTTTGCTCATATAGCTGTGATTCTTCAAAATCCCGAGGCTTAGTGAACTTATTCAGAAAAGAGAATGAAAGCAAAATGTAACGTCTCCTCTCCAGATTCCACCCAGTGATCGAGGTCATTATTTTACACTCAGATGTGACAGCAGAGGAAATCGTTATCTGTTGTCCATTTCAGATAGCCATCCCAAAAAAAACCCTTCCTGAAAATCACTGTTTTTAAGGTTTCATCTTTATCAGAGTGATTAAGTGACAGTTGTGTGTGCATCAGTGGGAATGTACTGCAAAAATTTTAAAACTTTCAACGGCACCAATTTGCCAGAATGTGAAGAAATATGGGCCAAAATTACAAGGCAGCTGACAGCTCCTCACAGACTCCATAGCATACGTTCTCTTCCTTTTTACGTCCCCGACAGCCCTGAAATTATAGGAGCTGTTGTTCCAAAAGTTAGAGCATAATTATCTCAAGTCCCCCGAATAGAATGAAGATGAAGAATGCGTAAATTATTTCAGGGTTTCTGACATTATTGTACCTCAGAACGTCCCGTCTGGCACACAGATGGAGAAAAAGGGGAGGAGGACGCAACTCTTATGTTTGTAAAGATGGCAGCCAAAACTATAAAAACAAGACTCAGGCTGTAGTAAACCTGAACCATCCTTTAAACAGACCTGCCACCCTAAGAGTTATTTTTATTATTTGCACATCCTTTATCTCCGCTGCAGGAGGTTCCAGTATTATTAAATCTATTTGTATGCAAGAGATATGATGGAGGTTAATGAGTCTGTGGCTGTGACCAAACTGCCAAAGCATGACTGACTACATAAAACCACAGCAGTGAGGTGAGATAATGGCAGAGATTTACTCGGTCTCTGCCGATTTCCCTTTGAGCCAAACATCTGAAGGCCGAGAGAGAACACTTCCCCACACACCTTCACCTCTGCTCTCATTTGTTATTTCTAACCTTTTTTTAACCACGCCGATGTTATGTGATGAATTAAAAGAGCGAGATAAACAGGTGAGAAGAGTGTGGGAACCTTTAGATATGGATTTGACTTGAAGGGCTCCGTTATTTGACTGCAGAGGAATCACCGGTGACTGGAGGAGGAGGAAGAGGAAGACGTGGAGCTGATAAAGGTTTTATTTATTGACTCTTTGTATTCCTATCAGCCGTTTCTGTCCTCTCCAGCTGGACTGATCGTGAATTTCTCTGCTGCAGCTGAAGAAATAAAACCTTTTTGGCGATACATACTTATGAAGAAACTCCCATAATCCTCCACGGGGTTGTTATCCTCATCCCCTCGCAGCTTCCATGTGCCAGCTGATGTGTCGATGTTGACTTGATTTGTGTTGAAGCTGATCTCATTATTTTCCTCCCAGCTGTGTACGAACAGTCGTGTGAGGCCTACAAACACAACGGCAACACGTCGGGACACTTTTACATTGACGTGGACGGCAGTGGACCAATCAGACCACAGCTGGTCTACTGCAACATGACAGGTGACACACACACACTTTTACTTCCATTCATCCTCCCCTCAGTTTCAGATAGTTAACATTTACATCACGGGACCGGATGATATTCTGATCTAGTTTGTCTTCCCTCTTCCTTCGTCCTTCGTGGCATTCATAGTCATGTAATTTGAATTTTGATGAGACACCTTCTCTCTCTCTGTCTTCCCGATTCAAATAATTTCTACAGTCCAGACATTCTCCTTTTTCTCAGCTCTTCTCTCTATTTAAAGGTAGCAGCTGTAATTACAATAACTAATGAAATATACAGTCCACGTATCTAAGGAAAGAGGAGTTTGAGGAAAAAGAACATTTAATATATTGGACAAATGAAAACTTATTGAAACTTAAAAGTTGTTTTTCCCTTTCTATGCAGTTTCCTCCGCTACACAGAAACCCCATAATGCACCTGGTGTCACACAAATCCAAGGAAAAAAGTAATAGGAGTAAATATGAACTGTATCTGTTTATTCCCACTAGAGGAGAACACGTGGATGGTGATTCAGCACAACAACACGGAGCTGACCAGAGTCCGACCGTCTCCAGGCGTGAACCAGCATCTCGTTCACTTTGACTACTCATCTCAGGACGAACAGCTGTCGGCCGTGACCAGCCAATCACAGCACTGCGAACAGGAGCTGTCCTACCAGTGCAGGAAGTCCCGCCTCCTCAACACCCCAGGTGAGACACAGGAGCTCCCCTTCCTGCCTGTTAGTCATTGTGAGAGTCATTCACCTTCTTGGGTCTCATTTTGTCAAACAGGGATTCAAACTGTCAACTTCACATTTAGCTTTAAAATGTGAAGTGTGTTGGTCATTGGCTGGCTTCACATCTGAGTTTTAAAATGCGCTGTGCTCCACTGCAGGGCTAAATGAGATAAACACAGCCAGCGGATGAGTTTTTAATTTCACACTGCACTGTTTTATTATACTTTGATTAATTTTGTCACTATCTCTAAAACATACACAGAATATAGAGCATGCTGAAGTCAACTTCTTATGATTTTATCACTGAAGAACTTTAACCCTCTACTCTAATGGAGTCAAAGGTAGATTTTCTTTTTGGATTCTGTGTTTGTGACTATTCTTTCATCATTTAAAATTCGAGCTCAATTTTTAAATATCTGCACCTAATCCTTTTAATCTTTTAATCTTTGATAATCTTATTTTGGGGAGTGCACACCATAGTTTTATTTATTCCCTTTTCCCTAAATTCCCCTCAAGCACTCACTTAAATAAGGAAAGACTGTAAACAAGGACTTGTTCCTAATTGACTTGTTGGGTTAAGTGAGAGTTGAAGAAAGCTTTGGTTTCATAGATTTGCTTCACCTGCAGATGTCCAACAGATTTTCTCACTCACTCACTCTCACCCAGAAATAAAAAACATCTTTATGTTCATCAGTATGTCAAACTTTCTAAAATAGTTCGGACTGATCACTCTTTCTTTCTGACTCAGAGGTGGTGAGTGTTACTAAAATATTAATTAATGATTTGTTTGGATTAGCATGGATTGATTTTTTTCTCTTGTTAGAAGTACATCTCATGAATATCTATGTGCAAGAACTGCAGAGCATCACAGTAACTGTTATAGCTGTGTATTTGGGCATCATTCAGTCAGTTTAAAACAACTAACCAACTGACTAGTTGAGACACACAAACAACCAGAGCTGCATTTAAACCACTTTATCCGTGTGTGAGGAAACACAGACCTCTAATTTATGTCAGAGGACCGAGCCCGTCGATGCAGCAGATGGTTCTGGGAAAACAGCACCAAGTCTTCTGCAGTAACACATCATCTAAACACACATTCCTGTTTACCCAACAATCATTGTAACAAATTATGAAATAGCTGTTTTTCTTAGAACGTCTTCGAGTTGTAAAATTCTGTAAAACTGTCTGGGTTGTATTTCATTGTCCCGGTGGTGCCTTAAATAAGTCAAATGGCCCCTCTGCTTAATTACCACAGGGCTGCTTTCAGTCTAATTGCCACAGCTCTAAATTCTCACCAGCAGTTCTGTGAAGCTAACCCGCTCCTGTTTAGCAGCTTGACTGTGTAGTAACTAGGAACTGTATATGTATCATGATTGATAATTAACAATTAGCACTAAATACAGCTGACGAATATGAATTTCAACCTACTGATGGTGCTAAAGGAAAAGTAAGAGGGACCAGGAAGTAAGGTGACCTGAAACGAGACAGAATGTGACTGTCAAAATAAAACAGGAAGTGGCACACAAACACACACAGAAGACAGGGCGAGTCATGACAGAGACAAAAAGACAGTCACACCTCTGAGTGTACCCACTGAGGAGTAACCTGAGGGGAGGAATCCAAACACATGAGATTGCCAATCACATAGCAGCTATCTGTACAACTCTTTATGGCGGTCAGCACCCTCAAAGTCCCATTTTCTGTTCAACTACAAAGATCATATAAGAGAGAAGTGTGAGCGGTGAAGAAACTTTCTCAGGGTTGGCTAATAAAATGATGGATGAAAATAGTGAAAGTGGTAGAGAAGGAAGAATAGGTAGAGAAATTGAGGCTCCATTATAAACCCCCTGCTGCTGTCCCAGAAAATAAAGAAGCGCTGGCTCAACAGAAACATTTCCAATCACCTTCCCTCCCTCCCCTCCGCCTAAACACTCTTAGAATATGAAATACATTTTTCACTATATGCTATCATCACCTTCCACCCAAAATGATATATTAAGTGTTGGAGGCAGGAGTTGGCAAACATCCCTCAGCCTCAAACACTGAATTCATCTTGGGAGGCTGAGAGACAGCGACTCCTTCCATACAGCACTCAGCTACTCAGGACCCGTCATCTCAGGACGCAGTACAGCGTGCAGTATTTCCTGAGAGAGAGCTGTGTCTGCACTTTGTGGGACCACCACTGACTGCAGCCTCTCCTACCTGAGGTGATCAGGGGGCGTTAAGGCTGCAACCGATGAAACTGATCTGCCTCCGCCTTTCAAATTAAGCCGATCCAGGTGAACAGTGGTCTGCTCTAAGTGCAGGTGTGAACGCATTGAGGTCCGGTTTCAGAGGTCGTCCGGTTCTCATGTCAATAAATTCACTTAGCAACACAAAGCAACACAACACAATGCAAAAGCATCCATACTACAGTAGTTGATTATATTCTGGATTTAAGTAGATATTATGATGGACAAATGTCACTTTCAGACTGTTTACCGTCATACTTACTGTTGTATTTCACGGTATAAAACAGACTGTTGAGTTGTTTATGTATTTATTCAATCTGCTGTATTTTTATCCATTTACTATGTATTGTTTGTTGAACATCCACTTTAATCCCAGCAGTTTCATACCAAACCAAAAATATCTTATGATTTTAGATGGATAAAACTTTAATGTAACGTTAAACACCCAACCTCAGCTCAATCAACCTGTACCACTCACTCACTCTCACTTATGTTCATATAAATCAGCTAGATAAGATCCAGTCAGCCACTTCAGATCCGTGTGGAGACATTTTAAAGGCAGAAGCAAACAGACACATCTAGACCTAGACTGGAGATAAAACTGTGTAATATTATCGAACCAGGAAGTGAAGGGTGTGTTTGCTCCTCTGTGTGTTTTTCAGAGGGCTCTCCGTTCAGCTGGTGGCTCGGTGGTCCCGGCTCCGGTGGTCTCCAGACCTACTGGGGTGGAGCTCACCCAGGCAGCCAGCAGTGCGCCTGCGGCCTGCAGGGTGACTGTGTGGACCCGCAGCACTACTGCAACTGTGACGCAGACCGCCTGGAATGGTACTGACCTTTATGAAGGACCGCGGGTCTGTTTGGGTTATCTAATCCAACAGTCCTGCAATTAGTCCATTGTTTGTGAAAACTGTTGTTTGTGTTGTTTGTCTGTCTGCTGGACTACGTTACCCAGAGCGGGGTCGGCCAACCGTGTGCCAGTCTTCAGGTGATTTCACTGATGAGGTTCCCCTCATCAGGTGGAGTGTTTGTTTGGATTTAGTTGATTTTAATAATTATGCAGCATCAGCTCTGCTTTCTCCCTTTTATTCAATTACCTGCAGTGTATTGATGAATAAGTGGATGCTTTGAGCTCGTAATGAGTCTTCTGGGGCAGTTAATCTTATCAGGGGGTATTATATGTAAATACAGAGTGCTTTGTAAGGTAATAAGGTACAATATAGGGGTAGAGTTCGGGAAAGGACAAATAAAAGATTTATATTAGAACTTGATCATTGTATGAATCAGGGTGAATCCGAACTTTAACTTAAAACCAACATCTGCAGGAAGGTATTCATAGAGGAAATGCATTTTCTGACATTTCCTCTCCATCACACCTCACTTCCCTCTCTGTCCTCTCCTGGTTCAAACTGTCAGAGTGTTCAGTGCTGACACATCTTTACAGACCTATCATCAGGTTCTCATCAGACTGTCAGGGAATACCCCGCTGACTTCTGGATCATCAGCAGTGCACACAGCTGAACATGGATGTAAACGGACTCAGCTGTTTGTTTCGAGGGCGCTGGTGGAGACGTCTGTCGCTGAAACCGACCGAGATGAGAGACGGGAGGGTCGACTATCAGCGCTGACACTGATACAGTCCGACTCACCAATAAAACTGTCACATCGTCCCCTTTATTCTTCTCCTCCTCCTCTCTTTTGTCCTCCACTTTCTTTTAACTCTTTCCTTCCTATTTTTTCTCTTCGTCTTCATCTTTATCCCTCCGTCGTCCCACAGGGCTGAAGA
Organism: Remorina albescens; assembly: GCA_034769265.1. Taxonomy (NCBI): domain Eukaryota; kingdom Metazoa; phylum Chordata; class Actinopteri; order Carangiformes; family Echeneidae; genus Remorina; species Remorina albescens. The sequence goes on along the minus strand of CM068478.1, from coordinate 2,780,910 downwards.
CTCTGGCCTAGTCAGCCATAAGGAGAGCCTTCCTGTCAGGTCTCTGGTGCTGGGGGACATCCAGAGGCCGGGGTCAGAGGCCGCCTACAAGGTCGGACCGCTTCGTTGTCATGGAGACAGTAAGTCCCTTTCTGACATTGAAAACTCCCCCACTGTTTTTCTTCCACCTATTTCTTTTGTCCAATGACCCTTTTTCTTGCTATCAAGCAACAAACTCATTGTTATAACGCTTAATTCTGAGAGATGAATGCTCTCAGACGTCTTGTTGATATAGAAGAACAGGATTATGTGTTTCGTACTTTATTCCTCCTGCCAATTATGTGATAAATGAATCCCTCTGGGCACCGTACCTCCACATCAACCCCATATTTCCTTTTAAGTTTTCACACTCTAACACTTGCTTCTCATTAAATGCATTACAAGGTAAATACTGCTTTTCCTTCTTTCAGTTCATTGTAATTACAACCAATTATATCTACTCTGGTAGATAGATAAATAAATATTTATCACGATTAATCAAACAAAGCAGCGTAACACAAATCAAACCCTTGTGTGAGCTCATTAGCTGAACACGTGAGTTCATTTGTTTCCTGTCTGATTTACATTTGAAGGCCTCACTGTGAGTTTTTGTTGCATTTTTTTCAGAGAACTTCTGGAACGCTGCGTTTTTTGACAAGGAGACGTCGTACCTCCACTTCCCCACCTTCCACGGGGAGCTGAGCGCCGACATCTCCTTCCTGTTTAAGACCACGGCCTCCTCTGGAGTGTTCCTGGAAAACCTCGGGATCAAAGACTTCATCCGCATCGAACTGAGCTGTGAGTAGGCGCCTGAGGGGGAAGATTTAATCCGGATTAGAGCAATGTGTCAGCAAAACCTGGAAGTCAAACACTTAATCTGGAGTCAAGACTTAATCTGTGTGAGGCTCTCCTGGAGGGATGATATTGTTTACCTTAGTTTGGTTAAACTCAATGGTTCTGACCTTCCTGTTCTAAACAACTCAGCACACAATTGTTCAACCTCTCATTCTAAAACAAAATAACATTCAGTGATAATGATGTTGGCCAATAAAACATTAGTGAACAGGTGAGTTAAGTTCTTCCACACCATTATCATCATGGACCTGAACTGTGATGCTGAGAGAAAATGAAGCCCAACCACAAACTGATGAAACTGATTAATCAAATCTGCTCCTTCTAGAAAGCCCTTATTTGTTTTCTGTACCGATTATTTTGTCCAATAGTTGTGACGTTAGTTTAGTTTTGGATCAGTCTGATCCTTTGACTGGAGATCATTCTCCATCTTTGCTCGAGACGTCTAGACTCACGTCTCTGTATTGAATCACAGTGTTTGACATAAACAGAAAATTAAAGTCTGGAGTTACAAGCTGCAAAGATCAATTTAAAATGACTGTAATGATAAGAAGTTGGTTTCGCTTCAATGATGCTTTCATTTGCTGAGACTCGGAGCACAAACATCCACTTTTCATCACTTAATCAACTTTTCCTCTTCCAGCTCTCTGTAGTTCTGCTTAGCTTTCTATCAGTCACCCACGCCGAGGCCCCCGCTGTGTGTGTCATTGGGAATATGACAGCAATAACCATGAGGGTGTTAATTTACTTTATGGGTACCTCCACATTGTTGCTGGGTATGTGTTGTACATTTACAGCCCTGTTTGCTGTGGTGTCATTTAAATTAGCACATAAATATCCCCAAGGGCGTTCTTTACTCTGCTTGTGGTTATGACGGTAATGCAGCACGTGGTGAGCCACACCTTTATGAGCAGACGTGGTCTGGGATTTAGAGAGAATCCACTATTAGAGTTAGTCACTTTCTGAAGCTCAATAAGAACGTTTCTCTTCAGTCTTGAGTTTAGCTTTGCTCTTTTTGTGCTGGATTTTGTATTTTCTTTGAGATAGGATTTCAGGGGACACACAGAGAATCTAATACTGGGACACTGCTGCACCAACAGCCGCTCCCCTCAGGGAAATTATCATGGGCTTGGTTGTTGCAGCTCTAAATACTGCTGCTCTGTTGGCACCTTCCTCGGATCACTGTGTAACACTGCAGCTGGGGCTGAGAATAGTTCCTAAATGAAGTTGCTGTAGGAAGCTGGGATATTGTTTCATTGTCCTCTGTACTCTCAGAGTAATACATCTTCTCCTTCCAAAACATGAAGGATGAGGGTTTGTTTCAAAGACGCCAATAGTTTCCAAGATCTTCTCCTTCTGTCGGAAATGAACAAAAGAGGGATTTTGTGAACAGAGCAAATCTTTTGAAAAGATTTGGAGATGTGGGTTGGACTCTTCAGCTCCTGCTCTGTATCATCACAGTGTCCCATCATTCCTCAGGGATATGATGTTGTATGCACTTACACGTATTAAACCTTTTCAGGCACTTGTGTTGATCACTCAGCTTAACTACTCACTGCATCTCAAACTGTGCTCTATTTAGAATGAAATAAATGTATGTTTCCTTGTTATTAAAAATACGCTTCCTCCTCCTCTGACTCCACCTTTCCGTCTCATGGCTTCTGTTTTAAGCCTCCAACAAGGTCCTCTTCTCCTTCGATGTGGGTAACGGCCCGCTGGAGGTCAGCGTGGAGTCCAGCGTCCCCCTGAACGACAACCGGTGGCATCGAGTCCGAGCCGAGAGGAACGTCAAGGAGGCGTCGCTGCGGTTGGATGAACTTCTTGCTGCCACACAGGAAGCTCCTGCTGACGGACACTTCCACCTGCAGCTCAACAGCCAGCTGTTCATAGGTGAGGGGATCATTTCCTTCAGTAGTGGAAGTGTTTGTCTTATGTATGTCTCTCCCACACACACAGACACTACATTACTGAACGGATATCTTCTCATACTGTGTCCTCCCTTGTTGACGTTTCTAAAGAAGCAAGTTGATCGAAGAATTTTTTTTTTTTTGCTCTCACTTTTGTTCATATTAGATGTATGAAGCTGTTGGAAACATTGTGCTCGTCACTTCAGCTGTGCATTTCCCACTTTTATTACATTACATTTGACATTACATAACCAGAAAAAATGAAGTTCAATGTGCGAAGCACCTCGTGTCCCATTTGGTGTTTAACTCAGCAAATGTGCCGTTATGTTCTGCTGTTGTGTCTCCAGTGACAGATGTTCCTCTTTACCTCTTCACTTTACCATCACCTGGTGTCTGTGACTGATGCAGCTCTGCATTCTGAGCAGAACAGTGGAGTCATTATATCAGCTGTAAGTCGTCCGGTTCATTAAAGCTTTGACAGTCACTATTTTTATTACTGAGTTTTAAAGAAAAGTAGCTCTGTGCATATGGTGTAATATATTAAGGCCAGGTAGTAGGACACTAAAGCAGAAATTGATTGGACTGGATCAGTTCTTCATCACACAAATGACCAACATGACAAAGAACAAGATATAAGGACTCCAGCTCAGTCCTCCCTGGTTTCATCCCAGGTAGTAATTGATCATAAAAGAAAAAACACATTCACATTTCATGTGATGTTGTGACACATTAATGTGTGGACAAAAGACAAACTACTCTGCTCTAAAAATCTGTTGTTTTCTAAATGAGTTCTGGATATCAGGGTGGAAAGGTAAAGTTAAACACCAGTAGCAGATATTGCAGGAAGTGATCCTCGATGGTTCAGTGTATTCCTTTAAGGATCCGATTCAATCCTCAGAAAAGAGCTGAAAATATTCTCTTTCTTTCACAAATCCTAATCTACTTTTTGTGTTGTCTTCTAAGCAGGATTGTGTTAGAAAGTGTTGATTCTGCACATCCAGCCTTGAACATAAACTCCAGCCCTAAAAGAGCAAATGTGCACGTCTGACTTCCTCTCACAGTCCCACCTGCTGAAAAAAGAGAAAGTGCTGTTGTCTCATCAGCACTGCTGGACAGGAAAATTCTGAGTCGACACTTTCTGTGCGTAGATTACACTCAGTAAATAAACATGCAGTCGGGAGCAGTGATTATACAAAGTCCATGATGTGACTTCTTGCAGCACAGGTCTTTAAATAATCTGTAAGTGAATCTGAACTCATTAGCAGTCATTTAATTAACTCAGTGCACACTTTCAACTTCATTGATACTCCACCTCTGTTTATCTCAGCTTCATCGCTTCAAGTCTAATCTTCTACCTAACCCCTGAGTCCTTGTGTCGATTCACAATAATGAAAGTCCAACTAATGTTTATCGGGTTTTATCGTTTTGTAAATATTAAATACAGTATGTAACTTAATATCAGCAAACGCACAGCAGAAGGAAAACAAACCACCGGACACTGATGAGATTGGTCGATGGCGTTGGCAGCAACAGGGAAGTCGAGGTGAATATTGATTGGATGAATGTGTTTATCTCATAATCCGCTCTGAATAACTAACAGGTCACCACCGTCGGCCTAAAGTGTGTGCGTTTACCTCTGAATTATCAGCACGGTGTGGTGGAACAAGCCTATTGGACGTTTGGGTTGGAACGTAAACGTCCTGGTATTCACCACCAGAAGGAGTTCGTAATGGATGTTTTTGACCACATGCTCTTACTTCGTGGTAATTTTAGCATCATTGAGGCCCAGAAACAAAAAGAAACTCCCACGTTTGATCCCTGTAACAAAAGCGAATGCCTCCTTCTGTAGTCATTAATAAAAAACTAACAATACACCTGCTGAGCATCAAATACATCTGAAAACGCCATGAATACATATAATTAACCAACAATGATGGTTTGGCTTCAATGGACCACTTTGTGGTTTAGTTGCAAACAAAGCTTCCTGTAAATGTGTGAATATTATCTTTGAACAAAGCAGAGTGACAGGAAGTGATCCTTATAATACAAGTTTCTCTATTTAAGTTTTTGTTTGTACTTTTTTTCACTAGTTTAAAGTGGAAACGGCTCAGAAAGTGAGAGAGACACAGGAAATTAATGAGAGAGCGGGAGATTGAAACGCAGTGAACGGCCCGCCTGGACGGGAATCGAGCCGGCGACAGACCGCTCAGGGCTCAGTCTGCACTGTAATCACTGAACCACCAGAGCGCACAACATTGTCTACTTTAAACACAAATCAGACTTTGTAAGTATTAGTTAACACACTGGATAACACTGGTTTACACTGCAACACTTTTAATACTCTTAAACACCCTTTTGATAAAATGATTGGAGTAAAAATGTCAAATCTTTTTTCTAAAAAAAAAAAAAATCCTGAGTTGTTTGGATTCACATCTCTCAGCGCCAGCTTATTTAAATTCATAAACCATCTTTACCAAATGCAGCGTATTTATACGTCTTGATTTACCAGGAAAACAATCCCATTGTTTGAATCACACCCTGCTGTGTTGATTTGTATAAATTTATAAGCCATATATCGATGTACACTGAATTTATGAGTAATAATCCTGCCCTGCTTTATTAGACTGCGAATTCCATTGTTTTGATTAATAAACCGTGTTATTGCCTCGCATGAATTCTTAATCCCCCGCCCGCATTGTTCCTTTTCCACTTCCTTTATTACCGGTTGCATTGTGGGTGCTAAAAAAATCCATACGCAGCAATTTTGAGTGAGCATGCGATGACTGCAGAAATGACTTCTTTTATGAAGGCCTATAATCTGTTGTTTTGTTTTGTTTGGATAGTTAAGCCTTTGTACATTTGTGCTGCTTCGCTATCTACTGGCCGATGCGGGCACACACCGAGTTTATCCTCTTCTCTGTCTCTGACGGAGACTTAGCAGCGGCTTGGCCGAGGATTTCCACTGTTCCTTTGATCATTGCTGCACGTATTCCTGGAAATGCAGCAGTATTGAAACTGATGTCAGGTGATTCTGTAAAACATTATGTAAGTACTATCCTGAGAAGTCGGCTGTGTTGACTGAGCTTGTTTGCTCTTCTTTGCAGTAAAACAAAGTTTAGTGACATCGTTTTTTTTTAACACTGAAGCGTTTTCAGGGTTAGGTGGATTTGCACTGATCTGTACTTCTTATATATTCTTACACACTGTACTGTTTCATCGGTGCTGTGAATCTGCACTGTGTGTGCACGGTTGTGTGATTTTAATGAATTCTGACTGTTTCCATCCAAAGAACCTCCACATGCATCACCTTGGTGATCACTTTGATCTCCACTTCACTAATTGTTGTCTCCTCAGTCCCACGTGGTCTCAAATGTGCATTAGTACAAAATATTCAGAAGTCATGTGGAGAGACTTGAGTCCTCTCATTAGAGCCGATAACTTGCTGCTGGATGTGAAGATGAAATCCTGCTGAAGGTCCCGCTGATAGCTTTGCTCCTTTGGTCAAAGGTGGAGTCTATCTTTGTTTTGTACTTTGATGTTTCCTTTGATCTCCTCATCCTAAATCTCTCATATGCTCTTTTAAATGTTTCCAGAAAGCAGCGTCTGCATCCACAGAGACTGTAATCCTGAAGTTTTACAGCAGGCAGGCCTCCCTGTTTGAAGGGTTTGTTCTCTTATCCCAGCTTCTGCTTTACAGCTTTGATCAGGGGTGGCAGTCCTCAGGGATACGTGTCTGGTCCCTGCAAGAACCATCTCCTTATTATAACAGCATGTTGGAGAAGAGTTTCTAGTCCTTACACAAGTTATTTTTCACATCCAGGGTTTTAGCGGCAACAGTTCCGCTCCTTTTCTAAATTGTCTGGATTAAGTGCTGGACAGTTTGAGCATTTGATGTTGAATTTGGTTGAATTTTGAGTACAAAATTGATCAAAAACTGTGTTAGAAATATGGAGTTCTTTGATTAAAAAGCCAGAAGTGGAAACCTGTGAGTATAAAAATGGAATGACAGAAGAACTCTGGAGTGTCACTTTAGTGAGAAACATCTGATCGCAGGTGATGTGATTACACCCACTTATCTGTGAACGATTTACTGATCTCTGTGCTCACTATCAGCACATTTGTGACTTGTAATCATTTGATCATTCTTTCACAGCTTTGCTTTAGGATGCTTTTAACATCACATCTGCTTACATATCCATAGTGATGAGGTGGTTGCACATTGAAATACACCGTCCCATAGTTTGGCTGAAACATGTGACCTGGATGTCTGAAGCACACACAGCACAAAGTGTAATGATACATTAAGCTGATTAACATATAAAGCATTTACATAGTGAGTGCGAACTGAGTGTTAATCATCCAAGGTCACATTATTCAGGCACACAAGGGCCATCAGAGTCTTAACTCTGTGAATGGTGATTTAAAGGCGGCTCATTCTCAGACTAATGTTACTCTTCTTTGTGTTTGGTCCAAGGAAACACTGAGGCAAGGTTCATATCCCATGTTGTCTAGGTGGGTCGGTAATTCATCAGTCCAAACAGATGAGCATTAGGAGGCCTGGAGGAGTCCAAACGCACTCACTGATTGGCTGCTGCTGCTGCTGGAAAATGGGGAGCTGTCGCCTTCAAACTGTGAAGGCAAAATCTCAGAGATCACAGTCTGTGATCTTTGGAGAAAAAAAGAGGTTGATGTTGGATCTGCGGGAACAATAGGTGACCATGTCACATCTCAGGGAGAGGACGATGTTGAGCACAGAGTGTGAACTGAAGCATTGAAGGAAACTGAAACGAGCCAATGCAGCTTGTTAGACAGACAGCTGATGAAAGTTAAGTCCCCAGAAAACCATTTTTCACCTTCAGTTCGTCACCTCGTCGCTGTTTCATCGCTCCTTTTCATAAGAAGACTGTGACAGTTTGGAGCTGCAGGGGGAGCGGAGGTGACGTGGAGCTAGTGGAGATGACATGTGGAGGAGGAGGAAGAATGAAAAACCACAGAGGAAGAAAACAAAAAATAAGAATATGTCTGAAACAGGGAGGGCAGAGTGTGAGTCATGGCTCACAGAGGATGTCTCCGTTTTGAGTTAAATGTTCTGCCAGCTAAAGGATGAGTTGGGTTTGAATTTCATAAAGATCTTCATGAATCCCATTAACTTCTCTGATTCCTTTATTTTTTCTGCAGGACCAGCAGCCCTTCTAGTAAAATTGTCTGTTACCATGGCATGTTTAATCAGAATGGACGGTACTGAAGACGCTCTTTACCAGTAAACTATCTGAAGTGTAAATGTATTTCTGATGTATGTTTTGGTGTCCTCAGGAGGCACAGCGTCCAGACAGAAGGGCTTTCGGGGTTGTATTCGCTCCCTGCAGCTGAACGGCGTCACCCTGGACCTGGAGGAGCGGGCCAGGATCACGCCTGGTGTTCGACCCGGCTGCCCGGGTCACTGCAGCAGCTACGGCTCGCTCTGCCAGAACCAGGGCCGCTGTGTGGAGAGAGCCAACGGCTTCCACTGCGACTGCGACCTGTCAGCCTACACTGGAGTCTTCTGCCACACAGGTGCACACACTAAGGGTTCAGTTTTTGGTTTTTTTTGTCAGTCCCTTTCTCATGGACACAAAGTGTCAGCAATGCAGCTGGTTCTTTGGACAACTGGAAAAGTCTCAGCTCTTACATTCACAGCACAATTATACGAAAGTGCTTATCACTCAAATTTAAAGACTGTCACAGATGAAAAGATTAACTTCGTACGGCCGAGGCGACTTTTCAAAGACTCAAGATACTCAAAAGAGTCGACACGGACATTTTTAATTTGGAATTTCTCATTTGGGAGATGCAGTGCTTCAGTTTTCAAGCTTATACATGAATAAATATAAAACAGCAGCCAAAAATGATGTGTGTTTATCTGCTGCTATCGAATGTTGAAGGGCTTTTATTGCACTTAACACTCATCATAGTACGTAGCTACCACAAAACACCAGAGGTTTGATGCAGAAATGTGTCAGTGCCTATCTTAGTCATGTTAACTCTGTAACAACACATCATCACATTGACCTGTAGTCAACAACATAAGTGAGCCATCTCTACTTTTTGACTTTTTTAACCTTCCTCCCACCAAAACCTGATATCTACCGAACCCACTCATCTTCCCTGAAATGCTGCTGCACTCTTTGTGATTTCATTGTGAATCACAGCATCTCCCACTAATCCTGTTTACTATCTCCAAAAGTACTCTCTGCAGGACGCAGCAGTTCTCAGGACTATTTCCTGTAATTAGAAATTCTTAAACATTTCAACCTGCTGTGTATATCTTTGAGAACAGCTTCTTACTCTCTAAAGTTGTTGTGATGCCACAGCCTCCCTTTGAAGTTAATTAAAATTTAGAAAGTCTGTGAAGATCTAAATATATGTGTCCTGCTGTGTCTTGAAAATGAATCACTCCTTAAGAGGCAGAATTGACCATTTTGTGGCAACTATAAAGAAATATAGATATACAATACAACGTCTTCATTCTCCAATCCTGCTTAATAATCTGGCAATTAGCTAAAAAATGGAAGATAAATCAGTGATAGTTGGCTGAAATAATTGTTCAATGTGCATAAAAGTGCTTCTCTAATATGAGAATTTTCCTGTGTTTCATTTGTATCAGTGGACAATATTCATCGCTTTGTGTTCTATAAAGCGTTCCCAACATCACGGTCACTAGCTTTGTTATTTCATTCCTCAGCAAAATAATAAAAAATCCTTTCTCCTCCAGAGGTGTCGGCCATCTTCAAATCTGACACATCCGTCAGCTACACCTTCAAGGAGCCGTACGAGTTCATCAGGAACAGCAGCGCCCTGCCGTCCTCCATCTACTCCGACATGACGCTGAGAGGAGAGAACGTCTCCCTGAGCTTCAGGACCAACCAGAGTCCGGCTCTGCTGCTCTACATCAGCTCCTACCACAGAGAGTACCTGGCCCTGCTCATCAACAAGCACGGTGAGGAGGACGCAGGCCTTTTCTTTTGAAAGATGATGTTTGGTTACTGGCTTGTTTCGATGTAATCGTCCTCCTGTTTTTTTCCTTTTTTCCTTAGTAGTAGTAGTAGCAGTATCTGTTTTATTTCTTTTTGTGAACTTTTGTGCTAAAAGTTTCTTCTCTTCCATTTAATCTACCAGTTTAATGCTCTGATGCTCATTCCTTCTTCTCCTTTCTCACCTTTTATACAATTTTCCGCTCATCCTGTTTTTATTCATTCTTAGCTCTAATTACTCCCTTTAGCCTTTTGTTCGCTCCACTTTTTATTTCCAGTTTTCAAAACTCAGATTATGAGTCTCTAGAGGAGTTTCCTTTTGTCTCTTCTTGTTGAACTTTTTTCCTGTGACTTTCCTCTCCTCACATCTCCTTCCGGCCTCTCATTTTTCTTCTCCTGCTCCCTCTCCATCTCATCTTCTCTCCCATTTCCTGTCATCTTCTCGTGATATTGGCCTCTCCTCCTCCTCGTCATTCACTCTGTTCTTCCTCCTCCTCCTTTGTGCTGCAGCTTTACCAGATCTTTCAGGATCTGTCAAACCTTTCCCCTCTCTGGAGTCACCCTGTCAGCCTTGACTGCTTTTTAATCTGTCCAGTTGGGCCAGCTATTATGTTTTGACTCTGGCTGATGAAAAAAAAAAAAAAAGAAGAAGAAGCAGCATTTACTGGTTTTACCGGTGAGACGATGAGTGCTGTGGAGGGAATAAAGATTTGAATGTGACCGGTCAACGTGCTGTTTAAAAAAACAACAGAAAACTCACTGACATGTTTTATTAACTTTTAAAAGTAGGATGAACTTTTAAAATTAAAATGTTCCCATCCAATAAAACCAGCACTTTGCTGCAAGATTAATCCTAAGAGAGTTTTTTCTGTCATTTATTGCTCAAAGCTGATGGACAGTGGAGCGTTGAGATTTCATTGTGATCGTGGAGTTGTCTCTGTGAAAAATCCTTTTCACTCCAAGAGTAAATAAGGACCAGCAGCAGATCAGCAGATCCTTCAGGACATTCTCTCTATTGAAAGAATCTGTAGAAACTTTTAGTGAGTTTCCATCAAAAACTTTTTATATATTTATCAGGTTTTGTTTACAAACTATGGAAAAATACTTTGAAATACTTTTCTTCCTCTCACTTCACTTAACTCCAAAAACATTAGTGAAATCTGCACTTGTGTTTTAGTAGAATTACTTAGATCCACACACATCAGTTCTGTTAATGGTGGGGCATTAGCTATTATCCTCTTAGTATGAAACAAATTCCTAATTGATACACCAACTGCTTATTTAAAATATTCACATACTAACATCTTTAGGATCTTAAGGATTACAACTTTGTTTATCCTTTTAGCCAAGATTGGCAGACAAAGCAAGGCCATCTCAGGAGAAACAACCTAAAAAGTGGCATGTTTGAAATGATGGTGAAGCTTCATGTTGAAATCGTAGCTCTGGGTGAGCCGTCTTTAGTTTGGTGACATGTAGTTTCCTGTTTGTTGTGTGTTTTGTGCGTGAAGATGAGCTGGAGGTGAGGTACAAGCTGGACAGCAGCAGAGAAGCAGAGGTGTTGAGCAGCAGAGCGAGGGGTCTGTCCAACGGACAGCTACACACTGTTACCATCAGGAGACTGACGAACTCTGTGTCTGTGCAGGTAACACACACACACACTCAGCGTGGTGATTATTTACACATTAAAAACACAATAGTCTATATGTCTGAAAGAAATTATGCATTTTTTGACCTCTGCGGGGCAAAAAGGTTCGTTCTGCAGTGTTAGCAAACAGTTTAAACATCAAACAGAGTGTTTCTGGCCGTCTGACAGACGTAAATCCAGAATAGACTCATCCCGTGTGTTTTATTTCATTTATTTCATCATTGTGCCGTGTGTTGGCCTGAGAGCGTTGTAAAACCACAGCCGCTGCCGTTGTGTTTTGCTCTGCCTTCACTTTGCTTTGTGTAAAGATGCTTAACATCAACGTTTTTTTCCCCATCTTTGCAAAATAAGTTACCCATCTCAAGGGTATAGTCGGGGAAACACATACTGATGCAGACTGCCCCCTCTGCCCCCCCCTCCCCAGCCCTCTCCCACTGTGCGTGTTAGAGTACGGTATTGCGATATTGCCCTTATAATAAGGCCTCGCTCAGCACTTCACTTTCAATTGAGCCACCTGCAGCTGATGTCCTAGATGCAGCCCCAGCAGGGCACCAGGGACAGACTGCACATTAAAACTGCTCCAGATGAAATATGAAGCATCTTAATGGTATCTGGATCTACTGAATCTCTTATCTTGTTAACTGCAGCATCAGATGATATATGAGGTGAGCTTAATCCAACCAGGATCCAGCGGCCTGGACATCTGTATAATTAACAGCACAGTGAGATAAATAACAAGGTGACCTCATGTTGCCGCCTTCTGATTCACTGTGTTGTGAGGCTCCAAGTGAAATATGAGCTGCATTTCATCTTATCGTTTTCCATTATATCGAATCATTTTATCTTTCGTAGCGTGCTGTGAAAGCATATGGTGGAATTTCAACAAATATTTACAGTAGATTTACATTGAATGAAATGTGGTCTGTTCCCAAAAGAGAAATCCAAATGATTCTGGAGCCCCACAGGCTGAACTGTGGCTGAACTCGTCGCATCTTAGACCCTTTTTTTTGCTGTTCTCAGGCCAGAATTTAATCTTCCCATGTTTGATATCTGCTGCTCCAAAATGAGCATTTAAAAATGCTGCAATGTACAATACAAAATTTTGGGAAGAATAAATTCTGGCCATGATTCTCTTTTTTCAGATTAACCAGAATGCCAGTGAGGACTTCAACCTGACATCTGACGCAGAATTCAACGCTGTCAAGTCTCTGATGTTGGGCAGAGTGCCCGGTACGTAAGAAGGCAGAACAGTCAAAGCACAGACGTGGCCTTTTTGGTTAGAGAGATCACTCAGGCTGAAACTTTGAAGAAGAGCTGTGAGATGTTTGGCCTCAGTTGATGCTCAGCTAAGGAGAAGTTTAAGAAATCGTGTTAGCTGTTTGCACCAAGATTGAAGTATCATGAAATATAACTGAGAAAATCTGAAGCTAAACGTAGAAACCACTTCAGCATGAAAAGGGATCGACCCACATTTATTAGCTTTATACACATTAGTGGTTGTTTTCAGAAAGTCAAAATTAGGAGTGAGCAGCACGCCGGCGTAGTGGTTAGGTGGTGCCCCACAACAAGAAGGTCACAGGTTCGGTTCCTGGCCTGGGGCCTTTCTGTGCGGAGTCTCCATGATTCTCCGGGTACTCTGGTTTCCTCCCACCGTCCAAAGACATCATGTTTGGGTTCATTGGTGACTGTAAATTGTCCGTAGGTGTGAGTGGTTGTTGGTCTCTGTCTGTCTCTGTGTGTTGGCCCTGAGACGGACTGGAGACCGAAAGTACTATACTCAAGTACTTGCAGAGCATTGAATGCTGTCATAACATTATTTTCAGGGTTTTGCTGAGAGAAGTCCAGTAATTTATCACGGCCTCAACTCAAGTAAAGTCATAACACAAAATCCAGATGTCAACCCAATTTATTCCCCCAAGCTTCTGTATAAAAACTGAACTCATGCTGGTTTCATGTTGTTGAGTTGTTGAGAACATCGTGTGCAGCACAGGAGAGGTTTAAATAAAGGAGGGGGATGATAGTCAGCTTAAAGGAGCCGTAGCACCACTATGGACGTGTTTAGTAGCAGACATCACAGAGCTAAACCAGCAGGATGTTTCCTGATATTCACCTACACAGATCTACAGCCTGGAGAGAAAAAAAATCTGCCTCCTCTGAGAAAATTCAACCACCTCGTCATTGAACTTCTGTTTTAAGTCCTGGACAGGGACGTGTAACAGAGTTGGGGTGAGACGGTAATTGGCGCTTTCATGACTTATTCATGTTCTCTCTGAGTGGCTCAGTTGGAGACGGACTCAGATATAAGCCGTTAATAACACGAGGGGCTGAGAGGCCGCAGTCACAGCACACCGACGAGGCAGAGTCAGAGCAGCACGCTGTCAATTTAAAGGGAACACATGTAGTAAAACATGAGTCCGGTGGTACCAAATACTGACTGTAAGATAAAGACAAAGTATTTGTAAATTCTGTTATTTTTATTATTTTTGAATCTGTTCCACACATGAATGTATTTAACTACTTTCATCTTTGTGGAGGAATATTGTCAAAATCATGTTAGACTTTTAAACACCCATAAATGAGAAAATCTAGTGTTAGAACATCTTTATGATAATACAGTATCTGTGAGTCTGCCAGACCTCACATTTTATGGTGCAACTGTTAAAAGTTGTCTCCATATCTTTTTTGTTTTTTCGGATTTAAATCCTCAGTGAGTCATTCAGCTCAGTGTAGCTGAGTGTGTTTCACTGCCGTCCTGTCACCATGTGACCGGCCCTCATCTCTTTTGAACCAGCGGAGACAGAGTCAGATCAGGATCAGAAAAGCAGCAGGGAAGTGGATATCCTGTCATTTTCTGCCAACCCCTTCATCCATCAGTCTAAGTAATGGACCTGGAAGGAATACAGAGAGGAGGTGATGGAGTGAGGGCTGGATCAGCTGAGAGGAGCTTACAGGCTGCAGTAATGTTTCCTGTCGCTCTCATCAACATGCGGATGTTTCCCGGTAAAACCAGTCACCTCTCAGTCATCTGACACCGATGCAGCCGGTTTCTGCAGAAACGTCGGCTCTCCCAGCTGCTCTTTACACTGCTGCGAAGGAGTGGAGGTGAAAGATGGAGGTGTTCAAATCAATAAGATGAACAGATAGAGGGCGAGAGTGCACATCTGTCTGGTGCTGAATCACAGACAGTCTGTCTACTGTAATGGGGCTATGTGAGGTTGTGATGTGTGTGCTAATCATTAGGATCAATACTCTGCCACTGTTGTCCTGCTGCGATAACAGGATAGTGTGCAGCGGAGTCGATGTACCTGTCAGAGTATGACATGATTTGTTGGGCTGAATCGTCCGACCTCCTGAGCAGCTACGGAGGTTAAAAGTTCAAGATGAATGATGCTTCATTTCTCAGCTCTGTTTCAGTTAGTTAACTTGTGCTCTGGAACCAAGTTCAACTATTGCAATTTTTTTCTTGTCAACATTTAAGAAATTTCTTTCACTGTCTTGCTAAGACACAGTTGAGACTGTCAATAGCACTGTGATGTTTTTCCAGTAAATCTGACACTAGTGATAGCAGCTCATTAGCATGACTGGAAACAGCCAGAGAACCTCATCAAAAGTTTGCTCTTTGGACAAATTCAACAAGCAAAGAGCTCAACAGCTGACAGATTTTCTTACTTTCAACATGCCCAGACTAGTTTAAAATGTATTTAAATGTGGGTTACTTAGTTCTCTAAAGAGAAATTATGTCCTACTTTAAGAATTTATCTTGATCAAAACTTCCCTCTCATTTATTTCTCTCTTCAGATTCCGATGACTTGGATCCGGACCTGGTCAGGCTGGCGGCTCTCGGCTTCACCGGGTGTCTGTCGGTGGTCCGCTTCAACTCTATCAGTCCTCTGAAAGCTGCTCTGCTCCACCCAGACTCCAGCCCTGTCGCCATCAGCGGACCTCTAGTCCGCTCCAACTGCGGGTCCTCGGCCTCGGCCAATCCCTACGCAGCTGAGAACACGCACCACCTGTCAGGTCAGAGGACAGCCCCCTTTCACCATCAGCCACGTGTTAGAAAATACACTAATTCATCACTTCAACTCAAATCCGATTCATGTTTGGGATATATTTAAGTCTAATATGTGCTGTTTTCTTTGCCAATTGCTCACCAGCTGCAGTGTCGACCTGCTGCAGTGAGTTTTAGAGCTTATTGAGGTGATGCTAAAGTTGACGGCTTTAACCTCCTTCAAAAGCTTTTGTTTTCACAATGTCATTTGACATGTAGTTATTATAAAGGTATTGATCATAGCCTCTTTAAATAAAGCGTAGGTTTGCAGCCAGGGGACATCATTCCAACTCACAGTTCATATAATCAAGCTGCCATGTGCAGTCTGCTGCACCATGGAGGAGACAAGGTGCTTTTATACAGAGCACACAGAGGGCCAGAGGTGGAGAGCAGATCAATAGGGCCTCAGTAGTGAATCTCTGCCCCAGTCACACCTTAAGTTAATTTGATCTGGCTGTAAAGTTGCTTGATTGAAAAAATAAAAAACAATCCTGTCACATCAGTCGTGCTGCAGTTATCAACAGAAGGGAATGAAATCATTTCAGTAGCTGTCGTCTGTAAAAGAAAAAGGATATTCAGAGGATGTTTTAAATGTCACTCCTCTTTGTTGTAAATATGTCACATCCTTTAGCCCTCTGTTTCTGTTCTGATAGCTGCTATAAAGGACTCATTCAGTGTTTATTTTGTGTTTTTGTTTATTTGATAAGGATCCCCATTAGTCTTCACCATGTGAGGACTATTCTTCATGGGGTCCACACACAAACCACACAAAAGATTAGAATAATTACAAATCAAGAAGGGTGAAAACATTCACCAGAATTCAAAAAATAATAAGCTAAAAAAACAAAAAGAAAAGAAAAGATTAAATAACCAACCACAAACATCAACATCTTAAGTGTGTGAGCCTTTTCAGGACAATCCTGACAAAGTGCTTAGTGAGATAATTGATTCTGATCACGGAGGGAAGTTTCTTCTTTCTTTCAGTTTCATGTAGCTGTGATAGAGCTGTTTGCTTTGAATGATGATAACATTGATTATTTCTCAAAATTCTTCCTCGTCTTCTTTTTTCTTTTCTTTTCTCTCCATTGTAATCATTCTAATCTGTATTTCTCCTTATTTTCCTGCTCTATCGCCCGTATCCTCTCTCTCTTCCTCTGCTGTAGACCAGTCTGGTTCAGTGGGTTCAGGTCAACCTTTAGTCAATGCCATCAGGACCGACTCGGCTCTGATCGGAGGTACTGAACTGTTTCACCATCTTTTGCTGTGTTTGAATTGGACTTCACTCACAGTCAGAGATGACGCTCAATACTTCATTGATGACAGATATTTTGCAGAAAAACAGTAACGTGATGTGATGGGCAAAAAAAATGTCATCAAAGAATTTTTTTTTTTTTTTTATTATCACTCTGCCCAGGCAGATTGATTCACAATAGATGGTTCTTACAGAATAAGGGTGTGAAAAAAAAGTCGAAAGTCATTTAAAACTGTCCATTAAATCTCTATGAGCGCAGCTGAACTAATTAAACCTCTGCTGAAATGACTCGCTGATGGACAAAACTTTCACACTCTTATCTTCAAATGTGTCCACACTTTAAAACCACAGTAATATAGTGCAAGATTAATTTCAGCCATATTCTGGAATCCCAGTTAGCCAGAACTTTCTCTGGATAATGAAATTTGCAGAACAGAGCCCAAATGTGTGAAATTCTGCTCGCTGTGTGTTAAAAGTTAGAGTAACTTCTACCAGAACGAACAGGCTGCAGGGCGAGAGAGCCGACATGCCCTGGGGCAGGAGGGGCAACAGTGGTGACATCAGAATGGATTGAAAAAAACTGAGTGACCAAAGTCCAGTCCAGCAGAATTCAACAATATGAACACTCCTAGAAACACATCAGTATTTAGCAAGTTTAGCTATTTTAGTTCAAGATATAGAAAGTATGAAATTATTAAAACAGGCTGTAGATTTTCATATTTTATATTGCTTTTGGTTTCTTTTCTTTAAAAAAAAAAAGTTTCTGTTTTCAATTAATTTAATTTCTAATTAGCCAAATAACACATACAGATGCCGCAGTAAATGTCCTCTGCCTTGCAGGTGTGATAGCGGTGGTGATCTTCGTGCTGCTGAGCGGCCTGGCGATAACCGCAAGATTCCTCTACCGGAGAAAAGAGACGTATCGAAATCAGGAAGTTAAGGGAGTCAAACAAGACGACAGCCAAGATTTCACTTTCAACAACCAGACTGACTCCCAGAACGTCTCGGGCGAACGCCGAAAGGAGTATTTCACTTAACTGGAGGCCCGTTGGCCTGATGAACTGGTGGGTTTTTGGAGCTGGAGGGCGGGGTTGCAGGCTGGGGTGTCCTGTCAGGCCTCAGGACTTCTCACTGCACTCAGACACTTGAGACTTCACTGGTAAAAGTGACTCTACAACATGTGACAAGCAAAAAAAGGAAAGGAACACAGCACACAGTGTTGTCTTTTAATGTATGTACATACTGAAACAGTGCTGGACTGGACATCCTTGTTACAGAAATTGTAAATATTAAAAAATGTGAATGTTGGAATCATGTCTACAGCGATCTCTAACTAATGCCACTCTGTCATACTGAATGGGCTGAAATATTCCTAAAGTGAACTGGTATCTTTTTATGGATTCATTTAATGTATTCAAACATTTTATTTCTACATTGAGTCAGCGGACTGTGAATCCTGACTGCAGTCATTTGGCTGATTCACTTCTCTGTGAGGAAGAACGAATGTTTACTTAATTAGAAGTGGAAATGTTTGACCCTTAATTAAGCCCTCAGGAAAAGCACTTCAGTAAGAGCTGGTGTTTGTGGTTTGCTCGTGTGTAACGCCTTTTTATTGTACGCAGTGCTGCGGGGGGATAACAGACTACACTCTTCAGAGGCTACGGAGCCATGAAAACCTGCTTATGGGAGGCCTGTGCTTTCTTTTACAGTTTGCAAGTATTGTCAGAGTCCCTGCAGCCGACTCACGCCCACCAAATTCCAGGACATCTTCTTGATGATTTTCCAACTCCAGTCAAACCATGAATTAAATATATTTGTGAGTGAATTACTTCCAGCAACGCTATGATACCACAGAATTTTGGTGTTAGCAAGTGGCATCTTCAAAGACAAGACAGACTTACTGACTCCAGTCATGCACATCGCCATGAGCACATTGTGCATTTGTGCTGTTTGAGAAATGGCACTCTGCAGTCTGGCAGCTACTGGTCGAGAGACTTAGAGACTTTTATTCAGAAGGGATTGATTTTCTACTTCATTTACATTTTTTTTTTCTTCTTTTCTTTCCTCTCGCTGCAGTTTTTTTCTTTTCTCTTGTAACTTCTTCCCATCTTGGCATGAAAGCACAACAAAAACAGGGAATACAGCTACATCCATGAGGAGTGAACTTTTCACAGTTTCCGATAAGTTTGCCAGCTTTTTAGAAACAGGTTGTTAATTCTAGCATAAACGTTTTCTCCTCCTGCTGGGAGCTTCCTCCCCCAGCGCTCAACAGTCAGGCTTTTTAACACTGACAGCAGCACAGGCTCTCTAACACAGTGTCTGTCTGTCACCTCATTCACTGCACGCAGAGACGGTTAATGTGTTTTTTGGAATGCTAATCTTCTTCAGTCTGATAGGTGGATTGTGACTCGATGGAAAGCAGCGAGAGACCGTGAGATAATCCAGGAGGCAACGTGTCAGGCGGACACGGATGTGATGAAAACAACATTCTGATAGTAGCACTGAAAATGAAGCAAATCCCTCCATGTGTTAATTCAGCTCGTGTGTGGAGACGTGGCTGATGGAGGGAAGCCGAGAGGCAGAAAGAGCATCGACAGCAGCTGTTTATCAAATCCACACCACCGTCTCTCTGTGAGACCCCAAAGTACAGATGGGATTTTAATGACAGAAGTTTGTAAAATCTCAAAAGTTTATTCTTCATCGCATTGACTGTTTCCTTTTCTTCCTCCACCTCACAACAGCAGAAGCCCCTCATCGGTGTCTTTACCACATCCTTTAGTCCAGAGACTTGACTCTTTGAAGAAGCAGCAGTAGCTGTCCTCAGTCCTGCAGCAGAGCTGACTGCAGTGCAGCACTTGAATGCAGAGCAGAGCAGAAACGGTAATCTTAACAGTCAGATAATCAGATTGAACACTTCTGAAGGACACTGCGTAAATATACAGCAAAATAAAGTTCAGGAGAAGAACAATTGAACTGTCCACGTAACATCAGCAGGAAGTCGCTGATGTTCGCGGTCAAATGTGCAAAGCAGCAAAAAAGCATGTCAGTTGCTGATCTGGTGCCACTGTGAATAATGACTTTTTGGTTATTTCAAACTATTTTCAAGCAGCTAAACAGCAATATTGTCACGGTTTTACACTTGAACCTGTTTTATTGGAACCTGTATCTGGAACATTTTGATTCACTTTGGATTAGAAATTTAAAGGCCTAGTCACACTAGTACCAGAGAGTACCACAGCAAAATTAAACTCACATCTTTGTTAAATGTTTGGATCAAGAAGCTCATTGATGTTCGGATTACTCATGGAGCTGGATGGAAACTTCAGCTGTTGTTGATGAGCTCACTAGCAGCATGTTGGCCCACTGAGACGCACAAACATTGACAAGTAACCATAAGTTTCAGAGCTTCTTCCTATTTTATATGTACTGTACTCCCCCTGCAATTTCACCCTCAAGGCTTTAGATTATTTTTATTTTATTTTGTTAAAAAAAAAGCCAACAGAGGCGTAAAAAAAAAAAGAGCCAGTAAAAGTTTAGAATGAAGAGCTAACTATCAACATGCAAGCTTGTTAGCTGCTCATGGAGTGAGGGCAGGGTGAGTTTTCAGAGGTATAGACACCATCCTGTAAGCATTTGCCTTTTCAAGTGCTAATGTGACTAGGCCTTAACACTGATAATATTCAAAAATGTACTCACTGTCATCAAATTCCATGAAAAACACCAACAACAGATTCCCCCCTGATATAAATCTTTTTCCTCCATGCCACAGATCTCCAAAAGGAGTCAAGTCAAATTGACTCCTTTGGGGAGTTATCTTAATACACTTTCCAAATAGACCAAGTCAATATCGTCTCTTTAATATATTTTTTACAGCGACCCAGTAATTCTCAGCAAAAGCAAGCACTGGGCAACATCAGAGACATAAAGCTTCCTTTTAAGAGGTAGAAACCTCGAACACCAGCCAAGAGAGTCAATCTCTTCTACACAGAACAAATTCTTGGTTAAATGAAATGATATCTTGTGGCTTTCTTTTAACTTTTAAAATATCTGTAGTAAGAACCAACGGGCTAAGGTTAGGGGTTTCAGATACCTTAGAAATAACTGATTATTTCATGGGATAGGCTGACAGTGAGAAAGATTTTTAACAACATCAAAGTTATCTGTTTAGAAGTGAATATTTCTGAGTGACAGTGGTGTAGTTTCTCTTTGGCAATAGACTGGTTTAAAGTCGAAGTGTTGTCACTGTAACCGTAGTGTTGGTGAAAAACAGTGATGTTGTGAGTGCGAGTGATTGACCGTAGAACTATACAGATTCTACTCATATTCTGGTTGTTTGATTATCAATGAAATCCTGTTACACCTTGTAAGAAAATAAATAGTCATTCATTTAAAAAAAAAAAACAACAACAACAACAAAATAAAACTGTAAGGTTGCTTATTCTCTACAGATGAATCACCAAATGGGAAAATGAGACCTTGAAGTCGTGCAGTTGGAGCTTGTGAGCCAATTTGACTGACGCTGAGCAAAGACTCCCCCTCAACGACCAGAACAATTTACATATATTTACATTTTTTATATTTGCACCTTCAAACCACAGTGTAGGAGGATACACATCCCTCGTTACTAACACTTTGGGTGGCTATTAACATTCTGCAGATCAGACATGAGGGAAATATGTTGAGCTGTGAGGCATCCAGGAGGAGGTGGATGTCAAAGTGATTCTTCGCAAAGCCCAATTTAGCCCCTCTGCCTGTATAAACATCCAGACGCCTCAGGTTACAAGATGATTCAGCCGCCTCTGATCAGCAATCCCTGTTTGATTTTAAATCTCTACTCATTGGTTGTGATCAGAGGCGAGGCGTGGAGCTCACTCATGATCTTCAGCAGCCTCAGAGATCATCAAAGACTCAGTGAAAGAAACACCAACTTTATAAGGATCAGATAATCTCTACGGCAACGTACAATTTGAACGTGATGAAATCTGTCTGTCACATCTGCAGACAGCGCGGTGTACAGTTAATGTGGTTATTTCGGATGGTAAGTACCACTGCAGCATTTCTGCTGTCTGATTTAACATCTGACCAACTTTAATTTGCTGAATCAGTTGATTTGGCTCATGGGATTATATGCAGCTCAGCTTTCCACTCCTTTAGAAGTTATACAGCTGTGCCTGTGTGGGATTGACAGTATTTACTGTACAGTGTAGAGGTCTGTGCACCCTCTTTTTTCCACTTTAGACTACACTTAACATTTTTTATTTCATACTGGTGCACCTGTCCAGCTTCAGCACACCTGGTGAATGTATATTTAACACACACATTTAACTTCTGTTGACGAGATTGTTACACAAATACAGTCAATTATACTGAAATAGTGAATAAATGTTATTTGTAAAGGTATGGAACCCCAAAATGTTTAATAGTAAATCAATAAAGACATTATGAAACAAACATTTGAATAGATTTACATTTTATTATTAATTAGTCAACATTATCTTCAAGATAATGTTGACTAAGTAATGTGAGAATGTTCACACTCAGACCTACGGACAATTTAGAGTCACCAGTGAACCCAACCATGATTTGGACGGTGGGAGGAAACAATATGCAACATGGACACTCCACACAGAAAAGCCCCAGGCCTGGGAATCAAACCTGTGACCTTCTTCTTATGGGGCAATCTCATCATGGATATTTTTCCAATGAAAAGTGTATATTTAGTTATTTGTTTATTCCTAATATTGGTATAATCTTTCGAGTTTATAGTTACTGTATTCTTTATTTTATGCTGAAAACATGTAAACTTTATATATTTGTTATTTTGATTGAGCCTCCGGCCTCTAGGGGGCAAACAAACTTCCGGTAGCTGCACTTTTTACATTTCATTAAAATTTCCTTAAAGTTTAATTAAATTTAAACAAAAATAAATTCATTGTATAGAAATAAAAAAAAAAACCCCAAAACGATTATTTCAGATTTACTTTATTTAAAAAAAAAATATTGATCGGTTCCGGCATCCTGGTGATGACGTCAGCTCACGTGGTAACGCCAGTTCAACGGTTTGTTGACGGATGAAAACGGGAAACTTCGCGTAAAAACAAACTTTGGAGCAGCAAAGAACCAAAAAGAGAAGATGAAGAATAAAAGGACACTACAGAAAAAGAAAACCTCTGAAATTTGTCGTCTATATTTTATAATTTAAAAAAAAAAATTAAACTGGTTTGTTAGCATTAGCAAACCGCCCCGGGGGAGGAAGATGCTAACGGCTAAAGCTAATGGTCGTTCAGGTGCAAACATCCACCTGTTGGCCTTCATCTCCTCAAACTACACCGGATTAACACCCATCGGGATTATTAATCTGTTATCTCACCTGTTCGACAGAAAAGTGTGAAGCGTTCTGCACTTTAATGATGGAGGTGAAGACCAAAGACCAGGCAGCAGAAGGTACGCTCATTCTGGATTGTTTTACTTCAGTTCATGTTTGTTGTTTTACTGCCCCTGCCGTGTTTTATCTATATAACAGTAGGTGATATTGGAAGTATGACACTTAGAAGGTCCTGTGTTCGATTCCCCGGGTGGAGGGAGTCCAAAAACATGCATGTTTGGATTTATTGGTGACCACAGATTGGCTGAAATGTGACTGTATGGTTGTGTGTCCTGATCTGTCCAGGGTGTATCCTGCTCCCAGATGGGGATTTGGTCCAGCAGCCCCCCCACCACCACCACCACCACCACCACCCCGGCCTGGAAAAGCACCATAACAGGCAAGCTGTATAGATAAAGGATGGTTTGGATGTGAACCCTCTATGAATATGCAGAGCAGTACAGATGGATGTTTAGTTGTCATTCCACATACGATGCGGTTGATCTTCGTTTATGAAACAATCCGTTTAAGAAACTTGTAAATTGAAAATGTAGATCTACAATATGTATAAAAGGAAAAGGAGTATTCACATTTATAATAAGAAATAGGTGCTCACTGTTTGTGTGTGTCTGAAGAATCTGAACCGTACAACTGTATCGCTGGAGGTGGAATAGTGTGCCAGTATTCAGCTACAGATTGAGTGTTTTTGCAGTTATACGGTGTAAATCCTGTATGATAGAATACAGGTGTGGATATTGTCCCTCAGGGTGTGATCATCCTGTTACCTGTTGGTGTAAATCCTGTATAAAACACAGGTGTTTCTGAGAGATAGAAGCCTCTGTGCCCAGGGGCCCCTGCATTTCTTAATCTCGGCCCGAGTTAGGGTCATTCTAGCAGTTTTGTGAAGTTATGTTATGTTAAGTTAAGATGATGTAATGTTTACTTTGTTCTACTGTATTTGTGAATCAGTTGCTGAAAAAACAGTTGAAACTGGTTTATAGAGCAGATGATACAGCTCAAGTCAGACAAAGATACAATTCATCCCAAGGGTTACAAGAATGGCTGTGCAGAATTTAATGACAGAACCTCCAGTAGTTTTTGAAAAATTTACTCAAAGCCCCAAGTAGCAGCTTTATGGTGGCATTAGAGAAAAACTAACAGGTCCATTAAAGTCAGCATCCACAAAAGAAAAGATGCCTTACCCTCCAGCAAGAACTGCAAAGCTGATCCATCTTAGCCTGTGGCAGACTGATTCAGTATTAGTTTGCCACAGGCTGAGATGGATCAGGCTCTCAGGTTCATGAAGAGTTTCAGTTCATATTTCTCACCGTGTCAAAAAGTAGATGGAGTACAATGTATCTATGTGGATGGAGTCTTTTTGCTTTGCTTTTCTTTGTTTTGTATATCTTCTGACTGAATGGGACAGGTCAGCTTGATCTATAAGGCACAGAATTGGATAAAGCCTGACACTCACCAAGATCTAACATCATCCATTGTTCTGTTTTCTGCTTCACTTGACAAGTTGGGTGTTTTCTTGACTTATATCCCTAAATTATTCACCTCGAACATGTAAACAGCGGCTTCAGAACCTGTAATTGCATCTGTAACCAGCTGAATTATTGGCTGTTCAGAAGACAGAAGGGTGTTTGTTTACATCAGCTGGGCAGATCGGCATGTCGATGAGGAGGGCGGGCCGACAGTGTGGTTTGGAAGCTGCTTTGTTTTTGAGATGATTGACTTGGATGCATTCTGTGATAATGTTCTGTCTCCAGATTTTTAAAAAGGCTTTTTTTATTATTTAAAAAGGAAATTACAATCCCTATGGCCATGTGACATGATGGGCACTGAGGCGGTGTTGTTGTCTAGAAAACTGGTTCAATCCGAGAGAGTTTCTGGAAGTGTCCTGAACCCCCAACTGCTCCTGATGCTAAACCGTCAGTGTGAATGTACACGTCAGTGAGATTTATTGTATGGTGTAAAAGGCTTTTAGTGGTTGATAGAATAGAAAATCTATATCTTAGCAGTCCATTAAGGTGATTATTTAGTTAACTGCTGTTTGCTAAATCAATAATTAATTTCCAACCTCAAAGCCAGGTGTGGTGGTATGTTTGTGTCTGTCTGTGACAGTGCATTTGAATTACAATAGTGAAGTACTGTGTGCTTTGTGGAAGTAATTAATTTTTAAACAAATTGATATGATATGATATATGGTTGACAAAAAGATGTGTGACATTAATACAGTTCTGCAGTAGAATTGGTGTAAAGTGCAGATCCACAGTTGAGACTCATTTGCGTCAAGCTGTGTAATAATAAAACAGTCGTACAACTGTGCAGTGATCCCTGCTCACCTTCACAGATTCACTGAATTAATATAGAAAGTCACTCAGCATCAGTCATTTTGATTCAGATGTGCTGAATAAAATTTATTTCAAAGAGTAAAATTCAGATCTTCTTTAGTATGAATGTGTTTGAGGAAATGATGAGATTAGCAGAACGAATACAATCACTGAGCTCTTTAAACCACGACAATACAACCTGCTGCTGTAATATTACTGCATTATGGTAATTCAGTAGTATACTTCTTGTTACATCTTATAACTTTATAGTGCAATGTCTCAAGGGAACCAGTTTCAGTTATACTGAATGAAAAAACAAAATTGATTCTTGATGGGGTCAGGGTTGGCGTATCAGACTCCCCGAGCTTGTTTTATTAAATTTATCCAACACATAAAGCGACTCATTCTGAACAGAGCAAACAGATAGTACATCTATTTTTCAATTCATGTGTTGAAGTTGATTCTCGTCTATAATAACAAGTTGCACTGAGAGGTCTAATAGAATTCATGGTATCTCACCCTCCTCTTTTTATGATGCCATCAACTCTTTCTTGTGTTCCTCAGTGTGTGGGTGGGCTGAATAATTACCTGTGGCTATTGTAGCCAGGTAAACTAACAGGACGACTTATTTTCTCTGAAATAACAATAGGAAATGCTGCTGTGTGATGAGTTGGGAGGGAAGATTTATTTCCAGCTCACCTGGCTCTAGAAAAAAAGAACCACCCCTGGCTGAAGGTTGTTGCATTAAAAAATTTATGGTACAAGCCTGCATAAACAACTTTCACTACAACCCACAAGTTGTGCTTCAGCTCCACTGAGCCTAAAATTCTGTAACGTGAAAGTCAATGTTGGTGAAGATTTTACAGTCTGCAGCTTAAAGCAATTCATGTTTGGATTCTCTGTTGATTTTGTATTATTTCAGCAATAATGTGCCACATTCATTCTGAGAATTCAGTAATGGATTTCTTTGAAACAAAGTTGAAATCAATAAGTAACAGTCGCAAATTTTTGTGAGACAATATTTGTTGATTATTAGGGCTCTTTGGACTCCTGTATGATTCAATTTGTCATCATTTTACAGGTAATTTGTGTTCACAGCTTTAGATTGCTCTGTAGGCATTGAGCCACTTTCTCTCTTGAACATCGGCAGCATGGAGTCAAATGTCACAACACTCATAAAACACTTAACAGACAATAATTTTATCTTATTAAAGCATCCTGTTGTGGTTGTTGTCCTTAGAGATGCAGCAATATTAGAGGGTGTCTCATTAAACAGCACTCAAAGAAACAGTGGAGCTTCTCTCAGGTTCAGCTTTATGTTCTGTCACGATGTTGCTGGAGGGAAAAGCTCTGTTCTCTCCCAGAAGGTGGCAGGTAATTATCTGGCCCACCTATAGTTTATAATCTGAGCAGCTATGGAGATCCTTCTCGTTGTGGAGTTTGAATTGAATCAGATGAGTAGTTAGATGACAGTGTGTCCTAGTCATCATCAGCCCACCACAGCATGCAGGACAGAGTGGAATCACTCCACCATCACTGATCTAATGAATGTGCAAATCAAGAGATACATTGAAGTATAAGTCTTGAACAGCTCATCACAGTCAGTCAAGAAGATGCTCTCTTTCTCCCTGATTACAGCACAGCGCCGATATTTCATCAGCATTTTAGCAACAAAATCTACCATGTTAACATTGTTGACTTTCAGAGAGTCTTACTAATTATGAGATCTGGTAAAATTATTAAAATTATTTTGAGTCCCAAAGTAAAGACTAAATTAACATGGTGATTATAATTAATCCACTAGATGGAGTTTTATTCTTTGTGTTGAAAAGCCTGAGTAGCAACAGGTGTCTGTAATGTAGTTTAGGGATTCCCAGCCAGCATGTGGCTTGTTACAAGAAGAGAGGTCGAAGAAATCCACTTAAAAGGAGAGCAGGCGGGTTGCATGAAATCCATATCAGCCTTTAACGAAACGGCAGCAAGAGAGAACGTGCCATTGACAATTTAATTTAATCTCTTCATCGCTTGTTGTGAAAAACAATGACTTGACTTTCTGCTTTCACTCCTTCAGGCAGAGGGGTTTGAGGTCATCAGCAAAGGCACCTGCTGAGGTGATTAGCTGGAAACTCCTTCAGTTAACGCTGTGGGGTTTAGACGAATGACCTGAATGAAGAGTAGGAGTACAGATAAGTTTCCTGTGTGATTCATCACCCGTTGGTGCTCGTGTTACCGCTTTCCCCTTTACTTGTGATTTGTCTCAGCACGAGGTGAACTATGGTTCATTGTAACAGTCAGATGTTGCTCAGGAAAAACTCTTCAGTGATGGAATATGAATTATATTTTAGCCTGTAGTTTTGGTCGGGCGGATATTATCCACAGACTCAAAAACATTTCTTCCTATTGTCCTCCTTTTGTGCCTCCCAATTTTCTCTGTCTGAATTAGACAAGAGCTTTCCAAACACTATCTTGTGTTTCATTCCAGTTCACTTCAGGTCTAAATCCTTTGAATTAGTCATAATTATTTTTGCTTTTTGCTCTACAGCAACTTCCTGCTTCTCTAGCAAGTTTAAAAATATTTTGTTTATGCGTGTCTGGGAAATTTGATTCTACACAGCTCCACTGCTATGGTGGCTACAGATAGTGGCTTTCTGGGAGAAAATACAGGAGCAGCAGAATGCAGATACAAATGGAAAATTATAAATCAGTAAACATGAGGTGTGCTCACAATTTATTCATTGAGCCCCCACAGAACAAACCTGAAGATTTAATCAGCAGAGCATCTACTTCTTATCAGATTTATGTCTTTACCATCTTATCAAAACAATTTAAAGCTAACAGGGTTTTTAAGAGACAAAAGATCTTAATTAAGAATCAAGGTCGTTGAAGGTCTGCTTCCTCGCAGCTCTCCACCTCCCTTTTAAGTGTGCACAGGTGGAACAGAAAAATGTTTTTGGAGAATGTATTTATCATTGGGCAGCGGTGCTGTTAAGGTGGCTCAGCCGTGTTAAGTGCCATGTATCACGGTGAACACCGACTCCTCTGTGTGGAGGCAGACAGATAGGAGAAGCAGGATGTGTTTCGGAGAAAGAAGGTGATGAGTGTGAGGAAAATCCTTTCAAAGTATGTCGTCTGTGGACAGTCATGTTTAAAAAGTTGTCCTCCACTGCTGTTAGTTATGTTACACATTAGCTCCATTTTTCCAGGGATGGTTATTCCCTCATTAGAGATTAGACTACTGTTATCTCCTATTAAGAAGGAAAGGTGGAGAGAGTCAAGGTGCTCTTGGGCTGAGAATCCAGGACTGCAGAGGAATCTGACCAGAGAATTTTTGCTCTTTTACCTTCATTATCTTTTTTTTTCTCCCCTGTTTGATTTTAGTCCTTTATCGTCCACCTTCCCTCTTTGACTTAATCAAGAAGACAGATCAACCAGAGACGAGTGACAACCATCAGATGCCGAAATGATTTGATGAAGAACACTCTCAAGCATGATCATTCATATACTTCTTACAAAGTCTGACAAGCGTTTCATTTACTACCACAGACAGTATGTTAATCCCAAAAAGTTCTCAAAAAAACCTATCTGGTGCTATCAGTCACAAGAGAGAAATGGTTAATCATCCACAAAATAACAAGCATACAGCACATAGAAAGCTGTCAAGTAATCAGATTTGTAACCGGCAGCTGTATTAATGATTTTATCTTCTTATTCTTATCAGAAGATACATTGAGAAATACCCTGAGCAAGAAGGAATTTATCTTACACTTAGTGCCTTTACCCATTAGAGAATATCTGAAAGGGCTCTGAGCGTCGGAGCAAACTATTTTGAAGCGTAGCTTTATCAACAGTTTATTGACAAGGACACACAACTCTGTGCCTGGAGTGAAAACCTCAGACTAAACTTTTCCGTATTGGTCAGTCATAGTCAAACGTACAACCTTGAGCTCTCAACTTTTGGATTCATGTTGAAGTCCTGTGTCTATACAGTCATGTTTTTCACTAAATAAACATAGTTTCATATATTTAAAGTGTCTTAAGAAATAATTTAATGCTCCTCCATCCCTGACTGTTTCTCATGAAGAGTACTTCTTTACTGGAAGCTGCATAATGTTTTTGCCTATACTGACGTGTAATGCTATATTAAGCTGGGCTACATGAAAGAAATGTGTTTTGTATGTTATGAATATATTGATAGGACATGAAGTGAACCTTTCTGCTCAGAGAAACTTCTGTTCTTGCTGCCAAAATGATTTGGACTCTGTTGAGGTGATATACATACAGCAAAGTTATAAGGATGGTTATGAAAACTTATCTTATGTTTTCAATCATATAGAATTACTTCAAGAGGAAGTACCTAAATAGTCCCATTATAGCTGATATCAGGAGGCCTTCTCCTGCTAAAGTCTCTCATTTACCCTGTGACACACCTCCCATTACACACGCCTACAGGCTGACATTTACAGAAACCTCCTATTTGATGTTATCTCCGAGAGATGGTGAGCTATTTTCTGCTCAGCAGGAGCCTCCACATCGTTTGCTCTGAAATTACTCTGTTTTTCTTTCTCTCTCTTTTTTCCATTTTCACCTTGCTGCTCTATTTCGCCGTCATTGTCGTTGCCTTCACGTGTCTCTCTTCAACTTCATCACAATTTTTTTCACTGCAGTTTCATAAGGGGTTTGCCAAGTTAATTTTTAAAATGACACTCATAGCACCAGCAGCAAGGTAGATCAATTTAGTTTAACGTTAATCCCGGTAATAGGCAGAGGGACAAGGATGCTTTGACAGCAGCGTGACACGGTGGGAATAGACAGCATTACTGTAACATTTGTGTAGTTGTGTGTTTTCAGTGACTCATGTGCTCAGGAAACAGCTTTACTAAGTCGGGCTACACAGGAAATTCAAATCAAAATTGCAGCACAGTAAATTAGATTATGGTCAGGTGTCACTGCAGTCATTTGTGTCGCTTTAAAAGGACAACGTATTCACCCAATCTTTCTATCCATGACATAAAGGCAATTTAATGTTGGCTAAAACAAGAATAATTCATTTTCAAAATAGATGCATTTAACCAAAGATGGGTTGTCTGTCTTTGTTCGTTTTGCTCGCAGGGCGCAGTAGAGCTGAGTTAGAGCTGACAGCTGCACTTTAATTTCCCCACTGGGCAGATTTTGCTTTTAGAAAGCATAGCTATCTTTGTTTTGTTCTTTGATTCATAATGTAGGCGTTGTGAAGCCCTCTGAGACTGCAAGCTTGATTAAAGGCAGTACAAATCAAACTGATTTGACTTATAGGAATATTTAGAGTGTGTTTAAAGCTGGAGGGTGGTGAGTTGTGCAATCAATCAATAGAAAATAGCAGCAGCACCAAAGTGTATTCCACCCCCCCAAAACTGACACCAATACGTTAACACTGATTTCCTCATTTATATTCAGGAGTCACATAAACATGAGTGAGGAATCTTCTCCACATACCAAGTGATAAATTAAAACTTCAGAGAAGAAAATAGGAAGTATCTAATTGAGTGTGCTGATTAGAAAAAGCTTAACTCACCAGTGTTAATCTTATCACAGTTCTTTGTTGTGTTCGTTTGTTTGTAATCAGAGCTCTAATCAGATCCACATTTAGATCCCCAACTAGTTGGTTCCCTGTTTCTGCACATCTTGAGCCGTTGAGCCGGTCAGGCTGGGTGTTAAAGATCATCCACCGCTCTGTACCATTACTCACTCTCACTGTAGCGCATCAGTGGTGCTGTTTATGGCCCAAGGTCAGAGCACAGTGATGGATTATTAGTTTACAAAACTTTGAACTGCAGTGACAGAGACGGATTTTAGGGATATGGGGAATGGCTGTTTTTCTCTGGGATCCTCCGCACTGCAACGGCAGAATAGTTCAGTGAAAAACAACCTCGGTGCACTCCTGAGTCGGATGATGAACCGCAGCCACAATCACTTTGATCATCATGTATGGCAAATGTGGACAGATTTGTCTTTCGGTTGACACTGCTAAAACACATTGAACAACATACAACTGTGTGTCCTAAGAATCATACAGAACAATGACAGGTGAGGAATAAGAAAAATAAATTAACATTTAAGAAATCTAGCCATTACTTCTTCCTGTCTCTTCCATAAAGTCTCTAAATTCTCCAAATCTTAAATTGTGCCAGATAACATCACACATTCATCTTCTGTAGGAAATAATCAAATTAGGTATATTTCATATTTTGTAAGAATGGTCTGACAAACCTTTTGATTTTAAATTCTGATCCCATCTCTCAGAGTAAGAGAAAAATATTTTTCTCAAGGGCTTAAAGGAATTGTAACCATGAAATAAATAAATACATAAATAAATAAAACAAAACTGCATGCCACTGTGTCCAGGAGCATCAACTGGTGGCTCCAGACTGCAGATCCTTTGGTTTGTGATGCTTTAAATCAAAGTTATTGCTCCAAGCTCCTGACCAGAACCACAGTTCTTTATCCTGTTGATAAAAGTTAAGATAAATTACAGAATGACTCTACTCTCTGGTTTGCTCTCATATCAAACAGCGCTGCCTTCGTTGCAGACATACATCTTGCATCATGAGTTTGCCCTTCACCCAACATCTTTGCATGTGAACTCTTTTGCTTTTGCCCTGCCACGACCGTTGCTTTCTTTTCTGCCTGAAGGATGAATTGAGTTTTGAGCAACAGCAGTAATAGTTGCGAAAGCTTGTGCTCCAGCTGAGAGGAAATTCCTTCAGTGCTGTCCTCATTTGTGAGATAGGATGGCGCCCGCCTGTATCATGTGATTTCTGGATAGGTGAGAGGACGCCTAGCTTGGAACCCAGCAGTCACATCAGTTTGTTAAATTCTGATGCAACTTTTGTCAGACCTGTTCCAATCTTGCCCATAAGATTTTGGACCTGTCTGCAATGCTGTTCAGCATTTTTCTTGTCCTTGGTTTTTGTTTTGGGTAAAGTCTGACCTGCTGTGATTCAACTTTCATAACGTTTTGTCCTCTCACAAGAGACAGGAAAATACCAAGAACAAAAGAATTATTCAAATCAAAACAGCAGAAGTTGAAATATCCAAGTACAGTATCAGTCAAGCTTAACAAAATAGAAAATGGATGGCACATTTCATTAAAACCTTTCTGCTTGAGATACTTCCTTTATCCTTTCAACACTCACATCTCCAGTTTGTATCACCATTTTCTGAGGAAGAATTAAAGTATCCAGAATACATGATGCAGAAGATTGGTGCTCCTGCATTCTCAGGTGCAAACACCTCTGCTGAGTAGTTCTCATGATAAATAGAGTAAACATGAAATGTAAAATCTGTGGACAGCCTACCTTTAAGAATTTTTTAGAAAAGTGTCGGCTGTTTCCAAAAACACTGACTTTGGGGTTAGATTTTTTAAGTCTCCTTGGCTGCCGCATTGTGCCAGTAAGAATAGTGAATCCTATTTGATTTACTTTTAACAGCTGTGTCAGGACCTAATCCTGATAGATTCTACTCAATTCCGCCTCTTTTTCATCACTAAATAAATAATAATTCAGCCATGTTTTGCCCCAGCATTTGATTCTCGTTTGTGCTGCTCTTTGCTCTCTGCTACAAGTTCTTCTGTTTGGGATTGTTTTGTTTGAAAGGTGCAGAAGATCCGTAGGGATTCAGCTGGGAGGAAAAACAATGACCAGGCTTTACTGTGGGCTTTTCATGTTCAGTCACGGTTCGGCTGAATACACACCTCCACAATAAAGTTGCACAATAAATCTTGTTACATCAACCTCTACCACCGTGTCTCCTTGTTCGACAGGCCTGCTGTGGTTTGACTGTTGTTTTCAGCTCCATTCTCAGGGGTTTTGATAAGAGTTGGCACGGCTCCACGCTCCTCTGGGCTTTCTCTGCTCTGAAGTCTGTTCACTATGAGCAGAAAGATGGCTGCACAATCAAAAAATGGGAACAAACCCTTCTGTGCCTGCAAACCTACAGCTTCGCTTCAAGGTTTCACAAAACCTTCCCCCAGAGAAACAGAAACCTGTTTCAGGAAGGTGATGCAGTGTGGTGACTTTCATAAAGGAGTGTTTCTGTTTCTTTCCTCTTATTCATCCATGCAGATAGGCATTAGCACCACAAGGCCAACTAACCCGGCCCATTAGGCAGCATAAGCAGCTGTTTTAGCCACACCTGTGTTAATGCAGATGCTGAGCAAATCTGAGAGCTCTATGAGCGTCACCCATTACAACTTCGATGCACTCAGCAGAAATAATTGAAGGGTGAGGGGAGCTTAGGTGAGTTGAGATTGTGACACTGGGCAACCTGGGCTACACAGATTGTTAGGCCTTATTCCATCGATCTATTAGCTGTACCGAAGCAACAGTCCCAGGTTACATTGGGGAAGACATGCCAAGTCCTCACAGAAAAGCCTCAGCAGGTTCGAACCCAGAACCTTCTTGCAATGATCCAGCAGTTCTAACCACTGCAGTATACTTTATTGTAATCACTTCCATCAAGTTTAAAATGCCAGTATCAAACCTCTCTTTCAGCCAGTGGAGAGCAAATTGTAGCTTACAACCATCTCAGTATGTAGATGTTTTGCCTGCTGTTATTTTATTTATTTATTTATTTTTATCCCAGGATGTGGTTATGGAAAAGTGGGTTGAGTCAGGAATGTTGACTTTGTGTTGTGTTGGGAGATTAACGGACAGAAGGTCTGTGTTTCTGTTTAAAAACTAAATTTACAATAATGTAATTTACAGTAATGTCTTGCCACGCTTGAATGTTCATACTAAGGATATTGTTATTTTACCTTTGGCATATCTCACAGGAAATCCCAAGGTTACACAGCTATCAGGGGCTTCTACCTGTGAGCTAATAAATCTCCACCTCTGGTTTTATGGCCAAGTGGAATCACACTCTAGACAGACTCTCTTACAGCGGTAGTCCATTCCTACTCCAGAGCTGAGGCCTCCAATAAGGTTAATTTAACCCTGTGCAGATTATAATTATATCCAGCTCACAGGTGAGCGCCTGCAGTCCCAACACTGCCATGTAAATACAACAGGAACATATATAGCAGGAAGCTAATTGATGGCATCTGTTATGATTTGGTGCTATATAAATAAATCTGATTTGATTTGATCTGATCTGAAAGCCTCTGTTTCTGTCATCTGAGCAGTTCTTGGGAGATGTTTTTACAACATACTTAATCTTGGTAACATTCAATGTCATTAAAAAAATAAATAAATAAATAAATCACCACCCACTCAAAATCAATTTTGTTTCTGAAAAAAAAAAAAACTGAACACATTCACAGTCGGGCTTTAGTTGTTTCATCCTGGCTCCGGCAGGCTTTTTCATCCGTTGGTTGATTTCTGCCTCCTCTGATCCATAAAAACCAGTGAAGCCACCGGAGCAGATGGCTCCGATGTGGACGTGCATTATTTCATAATCACATTCAGCAGGAATACCAGCCGACTGACACCAAACTACTTTCTCTGCCCAGATGAAAAGTGTCACGTATTTAACATCATGTTGGAACCTGCTTTCATGTTACGCTCACTCTCTCTGAGACACATACACACACACACACACACACACTCGCACACAGTCACACACTGGCAGTTGTAGTAAAATCTGAACTGTATTCATTTCAATATAATTTTGTTGTTTGTTGCCAGTTGAAGCTGTGACTTTATTCGTTATATTTGGAGGGTCATTCCATCAGCTGTACGTCAGATCTGAGCTGTTCGTCTGTCTGTAAACAGATTAGAGGACAAACCTTCCTGTTCTGATACCTGACGTTTGTAACATCCAGCAGGCTGGAAAATGGTCAGTCACAGTGAGCTGGTGGCATTTCAGAATAATTATTCTTTCTTATTACTCTAGTATGACCTCTCTGTTGGCATATATTGGTTTCCAAGCTCTCACGTTGTAATATCTAACATATCTCACAACACGTTTCTGTGGCTCGCTCTATGCAGCAGCAACAAGACTGAAAAGTGGCTGATGGTACTGTCTCAAACTTATTCTTGCGGATTTCTGATATTAGACGTTTCCTCACTTCCAGTCAATAAGCTGCTGCTTATCTATGAATCCTCTGGTGACACTGATGTTCTGCCACTTCTGTTTTAGTGTCACATGCAGATTCTTAGTGTGAACGTGTCGCTGTCTTATATCGAGTCTTTAC
This sequence comes from Remorina albescens, assembly GCA_034769265.1. Lineage (NCBI taxonomy): Eukaryota > Metazoa > Chordata > Actinopteri > Carangiformes > Echeneidae > Remorina > Remorina albescens. The sequence continues at coordinate 2,745,307 of CM068478.1, read as the reverse complement.
CAGCATATGCCGCTGCCAACCGTGACTGTTGCATTCCCCAGCTGCAAGTTCTGGCTTGATAACATTACCCTTAATGAACTGTATGTGTAATGTACTGCACTTGTGCATATACATGGCCTGTGTAAAAGCTTTCATTCTTAACACTTGCCTAGAAAACAATTTTAACATCCAGTATAATAAAGAATGACCTGCAAGTAAAGTTTGTGGGAAAGAGTCAGCTTCCAGCCCTTGGTATGTGCAACATAAATTTCATGCAAGCCATCTTACGTGGCACACAAGTCGAACCGCAACAGCCAGCAGCAGCGCAGCCCAGTAAAGAATCATCAAAGGGTGGTTGAAAGGGGCAGGTGTAGAAATCCAGGGCTGTTTTCATGTCTTCTCAGTGGAACAACAGCATCAATCGTTTCAGCCCCGAAATGACAAATGCCTACGTTCAAGTGACCGTGATGAAGAAGTGATGCTCCTTCTGTGAACTTATGAAAGTTTTATTTGTGCACTATTATAACCCAAACAAGCAGTTGTAAATGGGAAGTTCCCAATAATGGCACAAGAAAACAGCCAGTAAAATTCAGTTGGTTACATCGATATTTTTTCCTACAAGGGGCATCAATGATCCTGTTCAACACCTGAAGTCAAACAGACGAGCCACACGAAGGTGACATTTATCCCCCTGATTCAAGAGGTGCTTTTCTATTCCTCCTCTCAGTGGGAGTGATCCGAGTATTGATTTGAGACCGGACCTCAAACAGGACCGAAGCAACAGAGCAGTTACTGTATGAAACCACCTGTAGAGCTTTTACAGGCGACTTAAACCCTCCTCTCTCAGAGGCCTCTGTGTTTGTCTACAGTTTCACTGGCTCATTTTTCCATCTGGTCCAGACAGCCAGATGAAAGGTAATCGCTCTGCAGCCCTGCCGTCTGTGTTTGCAGGTGAGAAGGTTTCATTATGTTGATTTCCCAGGAGCCTCACATCTCCTCAGAACAACCCTTTGTTGGGTCATTTCTGTCCATTTTCTCAGACCCTCGCATTACTCTGCAGTTCAACACCAAAACATACGGATTAACAAATGATCCTGCAGCGCCATTTATTTTCCTCCAATAATACCTGTTATTTATTCATCCTAATACCAGCGACTCTGCTTCATCTCCAATCGTCTCATTTACTCTTATTCCTCAGCCAACATTAATCAGCGTCAACATCTAGAGTTTTTGTGTCTCATTCAGCCTGCAGTCTGTCATGGCTCACAGCTAGTTACTGTGTCAACTCAACGACCACCCACGACTCAGCCTGGGCCCCAGAGGGTCATGGGTAATCTTTCATACACTGTCTAACACAGGCATCTTAATCCATCATTTGATATGTCAGCCTCACTAGCCAAATCCACTGCCACTCAGTCTTAATTAGCTGTCCACAATCAGAAGAAACAATCATTGTGGTATAATTATTCCTTTATTTGGCTTAAATTATTAATAAAACATTGTCTCCAGGACTGAAGCTTCCAAGATTCAAGAAGGACATAATGGTGCTAGAGATGCTTAGTGCTGGGTTTTTGGTTTTTTTGGGGGGTTTTTTTTCTTTACTTTTGAAACCCACATAAAATTTCAAGAGAGACTCTAATCATCTCTCTGCAGTCTCCAGGGCTCCATGCTTGTGCCACCTGCAAAAAACTGGAGAAAGGGTCCTTGTGTGGTCATGTGGGCATATGAATCTGAATAGCTTGAAGTGATCCCAATCACTTCGGCCGAGTGGTTTCTGTAAACACTTTTTTCAGTGCAGAATGTGACGAATAGGAAACGACCAAAACAAACATGAACACTGACAATAATTCTGGACTGAAGTTTAAAAAGATCTTAAGATTCTTTGGGAATCTGTCAGTAGTGATACAGTTTGATGGCAGAATTTGGAATAAAAAAATAACAGGGACGGTGCAACTGACCCATGATAGCTTAAAGAGCAGAGGATTGATTATATATTTAGGTCTGTACAGCAAATATGGATCTGGGGCAAAGAGATAGTTAGCTTAGCTGTGGAAAAACATTTAAAATCATAGTTTACAAAGTCAAACAGGCAGCACACTGATCTGAATCCACAGCAGGTCTCACACCTCAAATAACCCAAACTATCAGTCTAAGGAAATAGCTACCACATCTCTGTTCAAAGGTTACAAAATACCAGGCCCAAGAGAACCTAAAAAGCCTTAACTGTTTTACCTCTCAAGTAACTCCAGAAGATAAGTGAAAGTAATGAAAGGTGTAGCGACCTGTCATTCAGCCGTCACGTCCTCTGCAAGCTTAGCTTTTGAAATCAGTTACGACTTCACAGATTTCACTGCAGAAGCTGTAAAGGTTAAAAGGCTCTATGTGATCTGCTCCGTAGAGAAAGGGAAGACCAGCATGTGATTCAGTACCATCCCCCGGAGAAGGCAGCAGTGTGTTTGTTGTGTCTCAGCACTCCTGAGAGAAAACACATCAAAAACGTTCTGAGGCTGTGTCGATGTAGTCAGTAACTTTCATCCTCGTTAATGGCTGTTGGATTTTAAGCTCTTGTTTTTGTACGTTGTTTTTTCAGGTGTGTTGACTTGAAATGTGGAAGTAGCGAATCTCACTGACGAACCCAAACAGAATTATCATTTGCAGTCTGCAGCTCCCTCAGCTTTGTTGTGCTTTGTATTGATTTTGAGTTCATTGTTTCACTGCCCAGCCCACAGCTGCAGTGTTTCTTTTCGCTCTCACCACTTCGCTCGTGTTGTTTGCAGCTGCTTATTGTTAAAAACCTTTAAACACTCCCTGTATACCTCCAACCCCAAACGGCACACAGATGAAGACATTGGATCATTTAGCTGTTTTTTTCCCCCTCAGGAGTAGTAGAGCCAAAAAAATAAATAAATAAATAAATAAAAATAATCCAAGCTCTGTTGAATGAATGATAATTGTCCCATAACTACTAAATTAGGTTAAAGTTAGCATGTGTTTACTAATAAATTAATTTAATCAATTTAAAAGGTGTCGACATTCACAGATAGATCGATAAATAGATAGATACTCTGTTAGTATCTATCCTATTGTATCCTGGTAGCTCAACCACCCTACTCTGATGGACTAATTAGTAAACACAAATTAAAGTAAAGAACGTGGTGTTTCATTTACATATTTTGTCCTAATAATTACACAGAATGCAAATCGGTTATAGATGGATAGTGAATACTAATTAGAATTGTAAATCATCCTTAATGGTTGAAATATTTTGTTGAATATTCATCACTATTATTTATTATATCTCTGCTATTTGTAACAGAAAGTTTTTTGGGGGGTTTTGGGGTTTTTTGTTTTTTGTTTTTTTTTCTATCTCCATCTGACCTTTTTTTCCCAAAACGGCAAATCCACATAGTTTTTGTGCGTTTGTGTGTTTGTTTGTTTGTTTGTTTGGAATGATGTTCAGTTAGAAGCTGCGTTCTATCTATGTTTATATTAGCATTTTATTTCAAATGTATTGTATTTCATATTTATGTGTGAAAAGTACTGCTTGCGGTAAGCAAATACTGATTATAGTGATTTAATTACAGTTTTTGCTGCAGAGGCAAGAAGATAAAGGACTTACTTGTTTATGTGTGGGAGTGTGTGTTTGACCTTGTGCTTCTCTACATGTTTATTTTCATATCACACTATATTATGAATATAAAATTCAGCTGAAAACTACATGCTGCCTTTTATTTTATTCTTAATTATGTTTTTTTTAATTTCACTCTAACTTATTTCCACTCAAAGCTGCAGATAGCAGAAACCGTATAATACAGAGATCCCTCGCTAATCTGATTGTTGTGACCACTTTGCTCATTTCGAACATGTAATGGATCATCTCCGTCCTCAGAAAGGCCATGAAAGAGAAATTAGACTCACGGAGTGAAGTCATTTTAACTCTGCAATCTGCATAATGAATTTTAAACTGCTGAACCACGGCCATGACGTTCTCTCTGCTTCGCATTGTTTCTCTTTCTTTCTGGTTCTCTCGCTCACATAACAGGCTGCAGTTGGCTGATAGCAAACCTTCAGTCACATTGTATGAAGCTGTGATGTTTCTATCAGCAGACAGACGAATTAATGAACTTCCAACAGTGTCTCTGATTCTCTCGAGACCTCCTCCTCACCCCCCTCACCGCTCTGTCCTCTCAGCCCCTCATCCCTTTTCTGTCAGCCCTTCCCTTTGTTTTGGTTTGTGCTCTGGACTCCCCGCTTCACTTATATAAAGTGTCAGAAAGTGTTTTCGTCTTTTGTTGTCCTCTTTGACGTTTTCATCGGAGCTGTGAAAAATTTCCACATGAAAACAGCAGAGTCCCATAAATCATTTCAGAGTCGATTGTCCTGTTCAGGTATCAGTTTTATGAATGTCGAATGAGGTTCGTATTGTCAGATGGTGTTAGGGAGTTTTGGTTTGTTTCTTCACGGTGGGAATCCATCCAAAAGCTACTCGAGGCCTTAAAGCAGAGCTGCTACCATTTGTTCATCAGCTCAACCCAAAATATTTTGTTGCTGTTGCTATTGCTGGCTGAATATGAAAAACTAATCAACTCTGATGAGCAACAACTGGAAATGGTCTTATCAACTCACTTGAGTAGTTCTTGGTTAGCTTGCTTTAACTTTGCAGGTGGTGACTAAACGTAGTTATATGAGCTCACTGCTGAAGTAGAAATACAAACCCTGTCTGCTGCTGGTACCAGCTCTCATCATTTACAGGGAACAGGAACCTGGTAATTGTACAGTTTAAAGATAATCTCAGGTATTTTGAGTGTGTTCATTTTCTAAGAGAAATCAAATGTGAATGTCATCATTCTAATATGTTTAGACACTAATATGATTAGTAGCTTTAGAAATAAACTTGATTGAAGAAATGGATCAAGCTGAAGCTGTCTGTGTTTGTACTATGAAAGTTAAAAACCAAAACTTTTCTTGTGCAGGCCAACAAAGCACATACACCGACAGCTGTTACCAACATTTAGCTCTAAAAATTGGCTGTGGTGGTGATTCTGAGTAAATCTTTACGTCAGGACTGAAGAGCGTTCTGTAGCGTTGTGTGGTGATACAGGAGGAGAAGTGAAAGCAGCAGCAATGGACGTCTGACAGGAGGGAGGGAGAACTCACAGGAGGAGGAAGCTGGAGAGATCCGTTTTACTTCTTTCTTTGTGTGGCTTCCTAAAGAATCTGCAATTATCGCTCTGCCTCTCTTTCTCCCGCTTATCTCGGCATCAAATACAGATTCCCTGATGTTTTCACCTCCCGTTCCTCTTCAAGTCATCTGGCATTTATTTTAATCCTGACAAGACGCTGGGAAACCTGGAAAATTCACTTTACCCTGAGCCCAGCCTGGATCTGTCCTTTCTGTTTGTTTACACTGTCATCATCTCTTTTCTCCCTCTTAACAATCCCTAATGTCGTCTGCTGTCTCTTTTTCTTCTCAGCTATTGTATTTACCTACAGTCCCATCAGATAGCCCAATCTGCAGACTTCAGCAGCAGTACACCCACAGGCAAGGTGCGTCAGTCTCCTTCCTCCTTTTTCTTTCTGCTCTTTTCCTCCTGTGGATCCTCAGTGAAACATTTGACTCGCCTGTCCATCACCACAGACAGAAAAAAGCTTTCAGACTCCAGAAACATGACCTTGTTATTCCCTGTTGCTGCCTGTTATAACTACAAGTCCGCCTCTGATCTGCTGCAACCAGAGTGTGAAAGTAAAAACAAAGAAAAATATATTCTGTTCATTCTGCTGTATATGTACTGCCAGGACATGTACAGTACAGTTCAACGAAATATTTTAATGATTGAAAGTTAACGTTATATCTCCGTATGGAGGCTGTCAGAAACACTGATACTGGATTGTTCACATTCAAGAACAATGTCAGACATTTGGTTGAAAAAACAGCGGCAGGGTGGCATTTCACTAAACAGAAAGTAATTCCTGGTTTTGTGGCGTGGAGGCAAAATATTGACCCGCATCTCTTGTGTTGTCAAAGTCACAGATTATTGCCTGAGGTCTTTTGTTTTCATGTTTTTGTCTCAGGTGAATCTTTTTTCAGTCCAGAACTCTGACAGATTAAATCCCTCCAGGCCTTCTGTTTGTTAATGGGAAAACTTCAGCAGATCACTGATACATGCTGAATTTAATTACCAGCTTATCCAACAATTAAGAGAAGTGTTTCACTCCTGTCATGTCAAATTGATCTTTCAAAAAAAGCAAAAAGAGAGAGAGAGATTGAAGGATATGAGTTTTTATTGTTGCTATCCACATTGTTAAATTGATATGTAACATTCAGCCGTGCTTTCCTCACCATCTGAAACAAACTGCTCCTGTTGTGTTTGGCAAATGGAAACTGGTGTTTTCTAAATGCCGCAGAGCTGAGAGACTCATCGGGGAACAAAAACTGATTTCATATGCAAATAAAATGGGCACATGCAGCCGAAGGAGATGAAACTGTTCCACAAGGAGGGTCATTTGTGTCTTGTATCTATTTGGGAAGCTCCCACAAACTCCACTAGTCATTTTGGCCACAATTGTTGGATTATGCCCCACAGAAAATGAGAATTAAGTCCAGAGATGTAAACCTTTTTCCAGGCCGACCAGGATCCAGTTTGCGCAGTCCAGGGACAAACCAATCACAGCTACACTGAGGCGTCCTGCAGCATGTCCTCTCCAGCTGACCCGCTCTGACACGGGTCAGTGGACCAGATTGTTTTGTGGTCACGGGGAGAAGAAAATAAAAACAGTTTGGAAACTGGAGGAGCAGCCCTGCAGCCGACTGTCAGAGACTCTAATTGAATTTGTTGGCTCCAGTTTCCCACCTTGGGCAGCAGTCTATTGGATCCACAATCACAGCTGCAGGTGATTGACAGGTTAAGGCCAAGAGAGCGCTCAGACTGAAAAAGGAGAGTGAGGACAGGTGGAGGGTTCAGGTCTGAGACTGAGGAGCAGCGAGCTCAATTCTGCAAACAGGAAAGGCCAGACTGAGTGAACCTCAACAACTCCCAAGAGCCTGATCTGGGTTCAAACTGCTGAGAAGTCGGGACAGGAAACGTCTGTTACTGTCACAAGAGTCCGATTCCTGTTTAGAGTCCAAGTCTGTGAAGGTCTGTTTGTGTTGGCTGGGAAAGGAAAAGAAGTAGAAGAAGAAAGGAAGAGTGCCTGCATGAAATAATAATAATAATAACTTTATTTGTATAGCGCTTTTCAAAACAAAGTTACAAAGTGCTTACCAGAAAATAAAACATACAATAGCAGCAGCGGTACGATCCCAAGATAACAAAACTCAGCACAATAAAATCAGATAAAATTGTGTACAATTAATGGAAAGCCTTTATGTAAACGTGAGTTTTAAGAGGTCATTTAAAAGCTGAAACCGATTGTGCTTTCCTAAGATGCATAGGGAGGGAGTCCCACAACTGACTTTTAGTAATGAGACGGGTTGGAGGGACAGCTGAAAGACGCCCACTTGATGATCTCAGGTTGCTTATAGGCTCATAGGGAACCAGCATATCCTTAATGTAGGTCATTGCCTTATCCTGTAAGTTATTCATAAAAAAAAATTTTTTTAAAAATGAACACAAGGCAGACAATGTGAAGCCAAAATTTAGTCAGGAGCAATTTTTTGTTTTTCATTCACAGCATTGAAATATTTTTGGAATTATAATAATGACCCTATATTGGACGTAAAGCGCAACTTCTCAGCTTTCGGAAACTGCTGGCATTTCTCCGCTAGAGCAAACATTTCCAACTTTCAGTAATTCAAAGTGCCGTTCTGTGAATACGTCACCAGCCACGATGCTCAGTTTAGAAGGGATAAATTCATAAAAGAAAGCAAAAAGCCTGCGAAAAGAAACAGGAAGAGGAGATTTCTGATAGTGGACACAGTTTTTGGGTCCTATTTGGAAGTGGAGCAAAAGGAGAGAGTTCTTAGTTTGAACTCGGCGTTGTCCAATACATTTGTCTGACACACTGAAGCCGAGCCAGATTCCCTCCTCTCAGCTGAATTCCTTCTTCTTGATGGCAACTTTCTTCCTTCATCCTCCAATTTGGGGAGGTTGAAAGTGGGCTGTGTTGGTGTTGGTAGCTGATCTGAGGTCATTTCGCCCAATGGCTGTTCGGGTAAATTTCTCTTTACCCCGAGGAGTTGTTAGGAAGTTTTCAGCTCGCTCTTTTTCAAAAAGACGCAGCTGTGACAGCTGCCGTCTTGGTGTTTCTACTTAAAAAATTACCCTTTCCTAACCCGCTGGGGAAAAAAGCCCCTCAATGTCAGCCGCATGCTGTACGCAGACCCGCTGAAGGCTTTCTATATTCACTAAATCGTTGTTCAGCAGGAAGTGTTACTGCTGCATAATGAACGGAGTTTTACTGTAACTCCACAAATCCCGTCTCTTCCTCTGTTGTGTCCGCTCACCTCGGGCTGCTTTGTAATATTCAGCTCACTCTATACTGAAATCCAAATTGTGCCACCAGACACAAGGCAGCATAACAGTGATTACTTTAATAATTCAGATCTCGGGCAGTTCACTACAAGTTGAAATAGAGAATGATGGAAAATGTAATTCACAAAGGGAACCTCCTTCAAGGTCCAAGACAGATGGGGGGTCCTCTGAGTCCAACCTCAGTGTCCTCAAGCTACACAATCAATGGAGACGACAAACATCTGGAATTTTGGATTCTTTCTAAAATGAAATTGTACCAGCGGCAGTGGCGACAACACACAACTGAATGACACCTGCAGGACACAAAAAAATAAATGGAGCTAAGCTGGTGCATCATTATTCTGAAGAACACAGGAGACTCTGTTCAGAGGGGTGACGAGGGAAATGGAGGGGAGAAGAAATGAGGGATGAAGAGCACGAGATTACAGAGCTCAACAAGCATTTGATGGACTGCAACAAAAGATATTTGGATCTCGGTGTCACTAAATGGAGCAGAAATTAGATTTACTAAAACAATATATTCGTGAAACTCCTGAGAATGAAACAATACAGAAGTCTTTAAGATCTGTGAGGAGACGTTGGTGAGGTGATTTATCATTAATTAGTGCGATTTCATCATCCATTTTAAAAGAAACTCAAAGAATCACATGACTAATCTGTACAGAGAACCAGTTTCCAATCACTTTGCCTTTGTGATTGTTACTTTTTATTATTATTAATGATTATATATTACCTGTTAATTATTTATTTGTCTGAACTCTTCAACTCTCACTGAATAATAACAACCTATTTGTAGATTCTGATTTTACAAAGGTGGAAATAATAAGAAATTGGCTGAAAAAAAAAAATCTGTAGTGACAGACTCTGCTGTTGGTAAATGTGGCACATTAGAGCTAATGAGACTCTCAGCACCACGCTGATGTGCAGATAATGGAGATGCTCAATGATTGTCTCAAAAATCAACTCCAGATTTATTTGGCAGAAAAACTGCCAAACTAGAGGATGCAGAAAAGTTTGGTCTGGACCTGCTCTGTGCGTAAAGTGCCCTGCATGTATCTTTGTTATGATTTGGCGCTGTAGAAATAAATTTGATTTGATTTGATTTATTCTCACCTCAGATTCAAAATGATGGAGTTTTTACCTAAGACAGTGATAAACACCTCCATTTCCAGTTTCACTGCATCACTGGACCAAAACTCAACCTGCTAAAATAAAGCATCTTTTTTTAAATGAGCTTTTCCCTGAATTAGCTGTTGTTTTCAGGGCAGCTCATCTCTCCCAGCAGAGCGGTGAAGTGAGACGACCCTCTGGTCTCACCTTTATTTTTATCGATGTAAATTCTCATTTAGACGTTTTCTTCTAATGATATTTTAGTGTCCCTCAGTAACAAAGGTGTTTATGCTGGAGATATTAGTTTTTCTACTTTCAGCTTTATAACAGTCTGCTTTGTATTGATACAGTAACTCTTATTGACCATCATTCTACACTACAATACCCATGAGCCTCAGACACCATTGCTTTGGATTAGTAGCCTATCATTTAAAAAGTAAAAAAAAAAAATCCTCATTGCAGTTTGGAGGTACCAAAGCTTGGACACCAAATTCACTTAGTCTTAATGTCTCACTTTTATCTTTTATTGCTATAAAAAATATGCTGTTAAGGTTAAAGGCAGACATTTTCTAAAGCAGCTGCTCGTCTTAAGTCCTGAAGTTTCAGCCCATCACTTCATCTAAGTGCTTAAACTGCAGCAAGCAAATAAACAAGGTTTTAAATTTGGGAATAAAAAAATGCCATAAATAACAACGTCGTGTTTTGTTTTGTTTTTTTCCCATAATATATTATTAATGTATTTGTTTGTCTTCACTGCTCAATTCCCAACTGTGCAGAGCCTTTGGACCTGCGATTCTATATATATCCAAGTTTCTCTTTTATTTATGAGTTGCTAAGTTTCTCTGAGCTGCGACGCTTTTGACTCCCCAGGACTCTTTAATGTTGATATCGAACAGTACAGATGGTTGGCCTGATACCTCAAAGAACATTTTCATTAGTTATTGGTTCAAACCAGCCTCCTCTGCTACAATGACAGCTTTTTTCCCCCTTTGGTCAAATCCACCTTTTGTAGTCGGTCTGCCTCCATCCCTAGTTTAATCCCCCACCTTGCAAAATACAACGGACACCCCCCCCCCTTTCTGAAATCTTCAATTTTTCTCCCCTTGTGCCTACCTTTGATAACATTGACGGGGAAATAAGCAGTTTGCTGCAACGTACGCTCAGAGGATTCACATTAAAAGATGCTTCAAATCATCTTAAAGCATGAAACCTTCCACACGCCTTCTTTTTCAGCTTCTGTATTTACAGTCTTGGTTCAGGGATATTTTCAGACACTTTGTCAAGGACAGTCCTTCGACTGTGGCCAAAGAGAAAGCTCTGAAAACGTTTTCACCATTTTGTAACATAAAGCACTTTGCCCTTGGCGTGGACAAAGACGGTGACAGTGTTGCATGGAGGGTAAAGTCACCCTCTTCTTCTGCGTGCGTGTTATTGTATGGAGCTTTTTGTACCTTTTAACACTCCCCACCTTCTCTTCTATCCAACTCTTCTGGAGAGCTCACAAGTATCACTTTGATGGCTGTGATGGTGAGGGGTTTTTTTTGGCGGGGGGGGGATTAGGTTCAAGGCAATCTGCTGCTGTCCAGCAATAGTTGCAAAAATTGATTTTTGTCTCCGCTGAGCAACCATGCAAAGGCAGGCAGACAGGTTGATTGGCTCCCCACAAAGGCAAACAGGCTCCCAAATCTCATCTAACACAAAAGAAAGGGCCATTTCTTTGGGAATATATGGGAGAGACCTGAAAGTGTCGTGTCTGCAGGAGGAGGAAGAGCACTAGGTAGCAGCTCAGGGATTTTTTAAAGAAATGGTTGGAAATAAATAAGTTTAATATAGACCACGCTGTCAGCAAAATGATCCATATATACAGAAAATGAAATGTCTGCAGGGCTGGGAGCTTCTGATAAGGGTAATAACACCTATATACTTATATACAGGTACAGATGTCTGCAGAAAGCTCACAAAAAGATTCCCAAACTGGCACAAGTGATCTATCACTGATCCGGGAACGTTATGTGTTGATATAGGTACTGCACCACCTGCACATTTGAATAGGGGCTGTGCTCAGAATATCTGCGCACCATCGGTACAGTAAAAGCAAAAAGAGTTGGAGCTGCTCCGTCGAAACGATCTCAGGCTGCATCTTTTTAGACTGACTGATCATGTTTGTCCTCAGCTGCAGATTGCAACCACTTCAGAACAGCTGCTTATAGTCAAGTATTTGATTTCCAAAGAAAAACTTTTAAGTGTCATTGAATTTTTATTGTAATGCGGCTGCTGTAGCATTAGATGTAAAGCAATCTGTAGGCGTATAATCAAATAAGAGCAAGTAAAGATTGTTTTCTCGACGTTTGTTTTGTTAGACGTTATTTATGCAGGAAATCGTATTGTGATCAATGCTGAGAGAAACCTGAGAATAAATTACAGCAGCACGATGAGAATAAGAAAAATTAAAGCTGTCAGCAGCAATGACCAGACCTTCAAACTATTACGGACACAGAGGAGACGACTTCCTGTGTCCACAATGGGTTCGGACATTTTAAGCATCTGCACCTCCACTCTCTCTCTAAAGACTCAGCTGTAGACATGCACCTCATTAAACGCTCTACCTGTAAATCTGTTCTCCACATTTCAGCTTGTAAATCTGATCATTATAGGTAAAGAATAATATTCTCTCTATAAGTTGCACTTATGTCTCAGTTTTTGTTAAAGTTCATTCTATGTTTGGATTTAGTAACTTCAGCTTCCACTTGATTCCACAACATCAGTTGTCTGGAACATGATAGACAATGCGAGTATAGAGAGACAATAACAGACAAAAATAGACAGAGGCAGACAGAGAGGGAGCCCAGAGGGGGGGGGGTCTGAACTCAGCGCAGCCACACTGGGGCTTCATGACAGACGGACTGTTTCTTCCTGCTTGGCTGCTTTAATGACAGGCGGCAAACTCATTCAGCAGGACAAACAAATCACTGGAATGAGCCTCAACAGGCACACAGACACACTAACACTGCTCCCTGCTGGAAAATCTATAACTCTACTGGGACCTTGGAATGGGAATAGAACAGCACACATATAAATTCTGACGTGCTTGTGCATCTTTCTGCCTCGACTGACGGGTCAGTAGGTCAGAACAGGCAGATCTGGAGAGAAGAATGAGCATCACAAACACACCCGTCCAGTCAATACACTTGTTACTACACCTGTGGGGTAAAATTTCATTTTTATGGCTTATTGGATGGAAGGAGTTTCTAACCAGCATACTAAAAGGAAGCAGCACAGCAGGGATGATTATGATTATTGTTATTACTCTATTTCTGAATACTGTTTTTCTTTTATCAGAGAAAGAGGTGGAAAACAGTTCATTACCAAAAAAAAGTTTATATGTGTGACTTTAACAGACTGTTGGCTGCAGATAGCAGAGCTGAAAGAAAGTCCCGCTGTCTCATTTCACAGTCGTGTTATTAGGTTATTGTAATTAAACAGTTTAAAGTACAAAAAGGTCAGGAAAGAGTCCCGCCGTACGAACACAAAACTTTGCTGAGAATCATCATGTTTTCACGTTTTCTTCAGTATAAAAGTGGCTCATACAGTTTGCAATAAATCAAATCGTACACACACACACACACAGAAAAAAACACTGCTAAAGGTTAATTCGACAAATTTAACTTCACAAAAAGTGAGCTTATATTGACTTATATGAGCTATCCTTAAACATACAACATAAATACAGGAGGAGGAGACGTGGTTAAATGTTTACAGGTTGTACATTCATTTGATATTAATTTTAATAATATACTATTATTATGTTAGCAGTGTTTTCAAGATAAAAGCTTAAATTTGTTGTGTTTCCTTTTTTTTTTTTTTCCCAAAGCTGTTTTATTTCATCTTCTGTGATAAATGTTTGAATTACATTTTTATCTGATGAAGTTGGAACAAACCTTTTTTAAAACTAAAAAGGTAAGAGAAAATGAAAGCAACAACATCCTAACGTGATGAACCAGCGATCAACAGGATTAGGACAGAAGCTTCTTTGAGTTCAAATATGAAGTTTTTGATCAAAGGGTGTATTTAAGTTGTTTATTTTCATATTATTGGGATCAAATTATGTATACTAAACCTTTGGTTAGTTGATAATTACATTATTAATATGATTAGTTCTTCATCAGATGAAATGAATGAAAACCTGAAGAGAAAAAAAACTCCTTTCAAAATATTTGTTAGCTAAACTCCAATCACGATTCATTTACTTCATCGCATGCAAAAAAATATGGCCCAAACAGCCTGGACAGTGATTCAGCTGTCATCAACGTCAGTGTTGCGGATCAGTGGTCCGAAAGGTTGTGCGTTAATTGACAGATGTGACGTGAGTCTGAGCATCCCAACTAATTTTGACAAATAGCTGTGAGTGTGTGGCATCACAAACTGCAGCAGCATGAAATGAGCTTTAATTACTGCCTCTTATTACAGCTCTGACGACGTTTATGCTCCGTTTCACTCCAGCAGAATCCGACATGTTTGGTTTGTAGATGAGTTGAATATGTTGTTCACCTTCAGCCACAATAAAAACAACAACAACAACAACAACATCTCTGAACATCTGTGCATCACATGAGTTGATCCATCAGCGTGGGAATTACCGAGTATTCTTTAAGCGCATGCTTGACCTCAGCTTTAGAAAGTTTAGCATTTATTCATCACCGTGCTGGTGGGTAAACTTGATGTGTAAGAAACAGCAGACAGGATAAGAGGAATTGCACCAAACAGTCACACGTCGCTGTATCAGACGACAAATGTGAGTTCAGAGCTCTTTATTGGTCTCTGTGATCTGGACATGATGCAGTCTTTGCTAAATCTCTGTTATACTATCACCAGATTTAAGGAAGTCTACCAGAATATCCAGGATTTACAGAAGTAGTTCATGACCAGTAATCCAGGGTCACTAATGTTAAAGCTATTTAGTTCAACGAGAGACAAATTTGAGAAGTTAGATGTTAGACTTGGATTCAACTAAAACACTGGATATTAAATTCTGAAATGAAACTATCACATTATCTTCTGAAATGTTATGTCTTGGAACAAAATATACAGATTGGATGTCTGTGAATACAATCTGAGGACATCTGGTCTTCACCCATGTTCGATCATGAGGTTACTCATTTTGTTTATTATTTATTATTTATTTACTTAATTAAAAGTAAAACAACCCCTGCAACACACTGAGTAAACAGAATAAAATGAGGCTTTCCTAAACTGTGATGGTTTTATTTTTTCACTATCTTGGCAACATTTGGTGAGCAAAATTTTTGATCACCAAAATAAATTCTTAAGTTCCTGAAGAATGGCTCATTGTTTACATAAGTTGTCTTCAGGGTTGTGTTAAATTAAATGGAAATTCAAGTTGCTCTCTGTTGTTTCTCCACAAACTGATGGTCAAAAATGTTTTCCTGTTGGCGATTAATACATAAACAGGATAAGAGCTTGACAAATGCTTTTTTTTTTTTGGCTCTCTCTGAAGTGCGTCACTCCTGTATGGAAGAATTTCTCACTGAGCTTCCTTACTGACCTCTTTTATATATTTCACTATATATTTCTTTAATGCATTCAAGCACACATAATATAGTTTTGTGAAGAGGAAGCTTTTGGTGAAATGGTGCATTATGAATATTCATAATAGCTGTAAAGTGTTCAGATTGTACCTTAACCACCCACACAACATATTCATACCTTTTATTGGTAGTTTCTTCGGGTAAAAGCAGCAATAAAAAGTAGATGATGAAACGACTATTATTTTACGGAAATGTGCAAATAATGATGATTTACATTTATTTTAAATTTTTTAAAAGACACATTATTATATTATTTATTCAGTATTTTAAATTACATTCTAATTTATGTAAAATGAGAGTGAACATAAAATTTTAAAATAATATTCTGGACAGATAAAGAAAAAAACTTTCTATTTAAAAAAAAAAACAAACACTAAATTAAAACTGTTTGCTTACTGTGCATACAAACTTGATTACTTCCCAACCTGACGCAGAGGGCGTCATCAGAACATTCTTTAATTTCATTGGTTGTTACCAGCTCGTCAGGCCAATGGGAAAGGCAGGAAGGCAGAAGGGGGCGTAACCGGAAGCTGTTAGTCAGTTACGACGAAAACGGACAAACAATTAGAGACAGTTCGGTTAATCGGGTCAAATAAGATCACCACCAACAGTTAAAGACGATTATTTGTTTTTTTTATCCGTTATCTGTTCGTGTATGTTCACACTGCTGCATTAACATCCGTGATTAAAAAAAAAAAAAAAAAATTAAAAAGCTAGCGTGATTAGCGCGTTAGCTAAATTAGCATCATGCTGGCTGATGGTTCTTACAGCTGCTAGTAAACTTTGATATTGTCAGATGGTTTAAAGGCCAAACGATCTGGAGGTGAGAAGAAATGGGTGAAGTGTCTGAATAACTGTGTTGTCCTCACTTTTAACAGGAAACACACGAGGAGGAGCTCAGGTCTGCCGGTCTGCTCTGTTGTTGTCCGGCCATCATGGCTCCCATGGCGGGACCGGACCGACCTTCAGTCCTCACCTTCATCCAGATCACAGCTCAGGCTGGTGAGTAATAAATAAAAGGCTGCTTCGTGTGGAAAGTTAAAACTGTGTGTCGACGGCAGAACTAACAAACACAGTCAGATATTCTTAAGTTACAAAAACACAACACGTTCATTTGTTGCTCAAAGACAAAGTGAACAAGAGAGAGACGGAAGAAGAGGGCAGAGCTTTCATTTTTTTAAGAGAAAATATACAAAAAGTGAATAAGTGAAATTAGTTAAAAGCAGCAGAAAGCTGTGGGCGATAGAGCAAAAGTGGTGTTAAGTTTAAACGTGCAGCTGGTTGTTAGTCACCAGTGAAGAAAAGCCAACTTTAACCGTTCAGATAGACAATATAGACTCTTTCTGTCCTTCATTAATTAATACCAAACAACACACTGTGAATTAATGAATCCAAGTTTAAGTTAAGCTCCATACACTTCTGTGATATATACAGATCATTGTACTATCGGTCACATTGTTTTTCATTCCCGATAAGGCCAAAAAATGTAATATGCTCAGCCTTGCAGGTAGCACCCTTCCAAACACACATCTTTACATCTGATATAAACCGACCGGTTTAATTTCTGGTGTTTGATCTGAAGTTAATGTAAACAATGATGTGTGTAGTGTAGATAACAGTCACTGTACTAGAACTCTGCCCAAGAAACACGGTGCTCAGTTAGAATGGAAGTTATTAGTAAGCAGCGTGTCAAATATTCAAATGAGCAGTTTTTGAGATAAAGCTGAATATTCTTTTGTGCGTTCTTTCTCTGCATTTAACACGGCCAAGGAGCCACAGCAGTGCATCTCCTGAGACCATGATGGAGCTGAAGAGCCAGGAGTGACCGAATATCACCAGATGGCGGGACACCCAATTAACTGCATGGACAGGTAGGCATTTCTAATTATAATTTTTTTTCCTCTGCAGAAATGTGCATGAAATCACTTCATTGAAGGTGTATGATCAAAACAAGTTAGAAAAATCTGTAAAATAACAGTTTTTTCTGCGTCAAAATAGTAATGAAAGTTTCTGTAAATGTATTATCTTTGCACTTTAATTGACTCATGATATTGTACTTTAGTTTGCCGGTGTTTGTTTGGCAGCTGCCTGTCATTTGACCATTTTGTTCTGATTTTAGTTTTTACAGTGCAGTCTAATCACACACATTTTTTTTTTCTCCTCCCTGTAATTACACATTAGTGGTTTTGTCCACTGAAACTCGTCCGTGCAGATAATTTCTTTGTCTCTGTGACAAAAATTAATGTTAGATCACATAGAATTACACTTGAATGGAGCTTGGTGCAGTCAGGCTGTTGTGAACACTTCTCCAAAATGATGTAGTGTTTTCAAACAGCTAAAAACTAATTGCATCCAATAAATCACAATTTGGAGCAACTTGAGTGACGGCATAGTGTGTTGTTATCTGAATGTGACCAGAAATTTCTTTCCCCAGAAAGACATTCATTCCTCTATTCTTTGTTTGAGACCAGAACTTCTAAAAGTGAGCATCGCGGATGTAAAATTAGAGTTATATAAGTTTTATCTCAGACCAAACAGCAGCTCATTATCACATCTGTGTGGTGGAGAAACAAAAATAAATTCATTGTTTGGAGTTGTTTATTTCAGCATCCATCTGTTTCCATTCACATCATTAAACATTAATATTTGAAGTCACCGAGAGGTGAATAAATAGTGGGATGGGAAGAGATAAGTTGGTTTTTCACAGAAAATTAATCTTGCCTCCCTGCAACAAGAGTTGCATTTGCAGCAGACGCCTGTTTCAAATTCGGTCTTACAGATTCATAGTCAGGAAGTCCGGGGATAAACATTTGAAACTCTGAATCCTTTTACCTTCCAGTTCAGTTTGTTTGGTATCTGTGAGTAGCAACAGAAATAAAAGCTGCCATCTGTCTTTCTGCAAATTAACCTGAAAAACAGAGTCAACCCCGTTGAATGACAGATGCCTTTTTATAATTAGTTTACTTCAATAAAACTTGTGCACTGTGTTCCTTCACAGGGCTCAATATGTAGTTGATTAGTTTGCTGATATGTTAATTCATTAATAATTTTAAGTCATTGCATTTTTATAAATTTTTTAATTAAAAAAAAAATAGTTCCAATTTGACAGATGTGAATATTTGCATCTCTCTTTGTTTAGGAAGTTACAGTGGAAGTTTTATTTCTAACTTATTATGGAGTAAAAAAAAAACAAAAAAAAAACAAAAAAGAACTGAGAGAAAATTTGGCAGATGAAATCAGGTAAGAAAATCAAATTGTTGTCTTCAGTGTTGTAAAACAGAATAGGATTGAAAGAAACAGCATTAGTTGGAGAAATATCCTTCCCTCCCCTGAAATATCAGTCTTTTTAAAACACTTTTGCCTCATTTGAACTGACAAAAACAATATCGTTCCATTTACGATTTCCAAACTGGACAAATAAAGGAATTTGAATGAATGGATTTGCAAAAGGGAAATGATCAACGTAAGCTACAGCTGTGCCAAGCTATATTTTCTGTTCTGTAATTTGCTGGATATTGTTGAGAGAAGTGTTTTGGTTTGTTGACATGATTGTAATTAATTGAGGCCTAAAACTGAGGTTTGATAAATGATTGTGCATTTCAGCATCAGGTGAACGAGAGTGAAGTTTTTTAGAAAAGGAAAAAGTTAGTTTTCAGTTCGTTTACATTTTATTTGTGACCAGCTGTTGGTTTTATTTTCACGTAGGTGTGAAGCTTTTAAGTGAACTTGGCATATGCAACATAATGTAATGCCTCTGATGTCATTACATTCCCTTTACCGCTGCCGCTCCATCAGTTCTGTAATTATATAGAATCATAGCCAAAAACATCATGTCTGCTGTTACCATTACTGCATCCGGTCAAGACAAGAGTGTCACTCAGTAATTGTGTTTGACTTTGTCCTTGTGGGTGCTTTTACTCTGTGAAAATCACTGTAATCAGAAGTTGTTGGGTTTTGTTTCTGTTTTTGTTTTCTTAGTTTAAATGAGCATGAATTTTTATTCTCCGCAGTAAATTACATTTATTGGAAAAAAATATAATGCTATGAAGAAAATATAAAAAAAATAGTGGCTGGTGTTGGTGGACATAGTGTTTATCTGTTTTTATAACGATTGAAACAGCTCTGAGGGTCAAAGGTGAAAATTACGTTATTTCCCTCTCGGAAACGTTTGTCTCTTCACAGGAGACACTGGTGTCATCTTTCTTCAGCTAACCAGGAAGTCAGTGCTGGAATAAACTCCAGGTACTTTTATCTTTTATTTATCATACTCACAATTCAAGTACTAAAAGTTTCCTCTTTTTCTGGATTGTTAAGTTAAAATGAACTCAGATCAAACATGTCTGTGTTTAGAGTTGCTCTTAATATTATATCAGCATTTCCCATCCAAAAATAATCCATCTTCTTTTTGTATGTAAGCTGATTTTTGTTCATGCTTAGTGTAGAGACATGAAATTCTAATTAACAAAAGACTTTTTTGATATTTATTTTATTTTGTCCTGTGTAGAAGTTTTGTTTCAACTCAGTTAACATGACTGACAGTAAAGGAACACATTTATAGCTGTTAGATTCGTTTATTTTCTTGTGTGTCCTACAGAGACAGACATGTTGGTTCTCAAGAACAGAAAACAAACATCCCAGAAATGAAGCTACAACTAATTACCCCTCTAAAAACAGCAGTGATTCAGGTGCATAGCTAATAGTTCATAGGCTGACGAGGAAAACAGTGTAAACAACAGTGACCCTGTAAACAAGACCATTTCCAAAAATAAAATAGATTCACCGCTTAATATGTCAGAAGGGGAAAAAAAAGTAAAAGTTAGTGTGAGAACAAAACTGAGTTTCTAAAGTTTCTAAAGTTCAGAACAGAGAAACAAACTATCAAGATCAACCACACAAAGAAGGAGTTGTTGATTAAATGTGACCTTTTGTGACTTTTTTCACAGTTTGAGCTCCAAAGCTTTTCTCATCAAACCATCGAACCAGCAGCAGGTCAGCTATTGATAACGTAACATGGCGGAAGAGGAAGACCAACAGTAACGAGGTAAGAACATCTATCACTTCTGATTTGGCGCAGACTTGACTTTAATTATACAAATGTTGGTCAGAGGCAGAGCTGCTTATTTGCGGAAATCTCATTAACCTCTTACCAAAAATTGGCATCAAATTCCTGCTCAGACACCCCCCTCTCCTTTTTTTTTTTTTTTAATTGAGCGGAAAGGATGAATTTTCCCTTAATCATCAGTTGATTCCTGAAAAGATTCACCAGACACTATCTCCAAATCCTCACTCCTTTCAGACAGGTGAGGGTTTGATGTGTTTCTGTCATATTTCACTGAACATCTTTATATCAACAGACCAAATTATCCATCATTTATCCCAAAAAAAAAAAAAGGGGCACTGATTAGATGAAGTCCCTCAGTTCCAGATTCAGATCTAATTTAAACCTTTTTGAAAATGGTTTTTGTATAAAGACCAAATCCTTTTACAGCTCTCCTTTTGTTAGATAAGAAAAAAAATACTGTCCCATTATTCTCATCCCTAAAAATAAAAGGTTTGGTAACTCTAATTAGTGGTGGTTGTACTTAAAAAGGAAGTTTAATGAACAGCAGCTACAAAAAGTTGTTAATTAAACACTTTTCTTATGTTGACGCTTTATTGTTTCAGTTATTATTCCAATTTTCAACTTTTAAGCAGCTCTGCCCTGAAAAAAAGGCTGTATAATTAAAGCTTCATCTGCTGAACGAGTGTTAAGTTATAGGTGCGCAAACTGAAGGTGTTTCCAGTTAACGACTCAAAGAAAGTGAAACGTGACTGAAAACACCGAAGTAGCTCTTTGTTTCTGACAGGAGACAAATGCTTTCATCTCAGACTGAAGAATCAGGAGCAAAGGCACCAACATAATGCAGATTGTCTTTTAGGTCCAGGAGAAGTCGTCGTCCCTCCGCTGACGTCTGATCAGAGAAGACAACTGAGTAAAACAGAAGACCCTCATTAATTATCACCGAAGAGAAACAGATTTCTGTGCTTTAACTGAACAGAGCGGGACACGCTCGAATGTTGGCAGATGCTTTGTAAGTTTCTAAGTTTAACTGTATAAACTTCTTATTTAATACAGTTTGTGTTCTTAATTTTATGACTCTGTTTTTATTGTAAAGCATCTCCTGAAGAGCTAAACTCCCCGAAGTTCACCAAGTTTCACACTGCAGCAAAGAGCCACACGGACCGTTTAAATTAATCTAAACACTAACGCACCAGCATACAAATACATCAATGAAAACTTTCTGTTTGATTCAGCAACACCCAGTGTGAAAAGTCTTCAGCCGAGTGTTTCCAGTCTTTATGCTAAGCCAACTGTATTCTACAGACATCCCATATTAGCAGCAACTTACCCACATTTATTCAGCAATGATCTTCTTTTTGGAAGATTTCTTCTTCTTCTTCTTCTAGAAATATCAGGAAAAACACATGTGATACAGAGTGGATAAAAATGGGAATAAAACCAATCAAATTAATTAAAACTAATTAAAACTGAGTAGTTGTGTTTGAACGCACCGTAGAAGCAGCTGTAACATCTGGAGCAGGTCCGGTCTCCTCCACGTCCTCCTTTAGTCTGTTCTTCTCTGCAAACAGTCGACAGAACACAAGAATACATTTAGAAAATAGTTTTATATTTGACCTTTTACTGAAAAAATAGTGATGGAATGACACAGACGTGATGTGTGATTAGTTAAGTTTGTTCCATATGTAGAATAATCACTAAAACAATAAGAGCTACTGCTTTACGCTCTTCTTCTGTTCATGAAGACGTCAGGTTGATCTCTAGAAAACTGACGGATGATTTTTCACTATTTTACTGAAAAAGTTAATGGCTAATAATGAAAATGATCTTAGTTATTAAAAATAAAACAAAGTTTCTTACTCTTTTTCTTTGCAGGCGTCTCTTTGTTCACAGTGACCGGAGTTGACTCCGCCGGTGTCTCCTCGCATTCATCCTCCCTCCTCCGCTTCTTTCCTTCACTCGACGATGAGACCACTTCAGTCTGGTCGCTCGCTGCACCGCTTTCATCGTCCTCCAGTCTCCTCTTCTTCTTCTTCTTCGGTTTTGTTTTTGGCGGCTGGTTTTCCTTTGAGGAATTCTCTTCGTGTTCGATGTTCCTCTTCTTTGGTGTGTCGTCATCCTGGGCAGCATCAGGTCTGGCTCTTTTGGCGCGTTTCGGCCGAGGCTTCTTCTCCTCCGCCGTTTGGTTTCGCTTTTCTCTGAAAAATGTGAACATGAGAACGTCATATTTTCACCACTGAACAACAAAAACAGCAAACGAACATTCAAGGTTGATGGAGGTGAAGGTGCTGCAGGCTTTTACATACTGAGGGTTTATTTATAAATGAGGCTGAATGGCTGAACTTCACGGGCGTACAGAGACGAGCTGAAGGGCAGAGCTCGAGTGTCTGCTCTTATTCCCTCCAGGTCTGTTTTAATTAACTATAAAGTTCAATTTATTTCCAAATCAGCACTTTGGAAGGTTCCTATAATTTGGTCAGTAGTTAAGTTAGTTCAGTTTAGGATATCAGGTGCAGAATGTAAACAGATTCAGTTTATCAGAAATGAAGTGTTACATTTCCAGTAATAAGTGAAATGTTAAATATTTCCCGAGATTTAAATAAAATAATTAAAATTAAATAATTTTGTCAAGAAAACTAAAGCTGGCTGAGAATATATTGTAAAATAAACTGCTCGCTCGTTGGGAAACTATTTTGAACGATTCTTCTGGTGTTTGAATCTTAAACAGATCATAAATAAAAGTAAAGCACCAACTACCGGTGAAATAAAACCTACTGACTTCTTTCCTGCAGGGGAGCTGCCGCTCCTCTTCCTCATCATCATCTCCTCCTTCTTGTGGAGCCTCAGTCGCTTCCTCAGGCTGAGTTTCCTCCTGAGACGATGCTTCTTCTTGGCCGAGGAGAGCAGAGAGGAGTTTCCATCTGCAGAGAAAACTGTGACTGATGATGAAGCTTTAAATGTTTGTGGTTTGGAGACAGAAGAAGAAAAAGAGTTAGATTCTTTTACCTGTTGAATCCGGTTTGCTGTCTGTGCTGTTGCCGCCCCCTGCTGGTGTTTCCTCAGACTGCACCACCTCTCTCTCCTGCTCCCCTTCCTTCTTCTTTTTCTTCTTCTTTTTCTCCGTCTCTGTCGGACTCACTGGACTCTCCACCTCCACCTCCACCTCTCCTCCTGCCTCCTCCTCTTCCACATCCTTAACCTTCTTCTTCTTTTTAATTTTGTTTTTTGAGGGACAGCCAGGAATGTCCTCGTCTTTATGATCCACTTCGTCTCGCTCTCTTTTCCTTTTCTTGGCCTTCTTCTCTAATGGAGTTTCCTGAGACACCATCGCCTCCTCTGCCTCCTCCTCCTCCTTTCTCTTTTTGTCTCTCTTCTTCCTTTTGGCAGACTTGGAGATGAGAGGAGTGTCGCTGAGTGTATCCATGTTGGACGTGTCAGTGGTGGGCGTTTCTTCGGTCGTAGCCTCGGACTCCTTTTTGCTCTTCTTCTTCTTCTTTTTCTTGGGCGTCGTCACATCGACCTCCACGAAGGGCAGTCGGTCGGTTTCTCCCTCAGCGGCTTCGCCACCATCAACCTGAATGTTGAGGGTGATGGAGTCGTCTGGGTCTGTTTGTTCTTCAGCCGCCGTCACCGTCACCTTTTCTACAACGCAGCAGGATGACAAATGGACGATATTTGTCTTTTTGGTTGATTTTGGGAACACACTTTTGTTTTGCAAATAAATAGTTTCTTTATTTAAAAGACAAATAAAAAATTTTGCAAAAGCAACCAAATGTAAACATGAAATTCCCCAAGAGAAGCTGCTCAGAGTACAAGTAGTTTAAATCAGTTTCAGATTGTTGAGTTATTGTTGAAAACTATTTCCTCCTTAAGTCAATTATTTAATATTTCAGACTACAAATCTAGTGAGGAAAGATCCCCTCATTACTATGTAAATTTACACAGACACAAAAGACTGGATTTGGTGATGAGTGCTGGATGTTACCGGGGTCAGCGGAGGGAGGCTCAGCAGCGTCACTTTGGTCACCTGACGTCTCCGTCTCCTTCTCAGGCTTCAGGGAAGACGTGACGTCGCTGTCCTAAAACACAGACAATGTCTTTGTGTTCACGTTTAGATTCTTATGGTCATCTTGCTCCTGAAATAAGCACCACATTTCTGTCAGGTTAGTCTCCGCCACATTTTTGGTACCTTGGTCATCTCCTCCTCCTCGTCCTGCTGCTGCTGCTCTTCCTCTTCCTCGTCATCTTCCTCCTCTTTTGGATTTTCAGAGTCTGGGAAATAAGAAAACAGTCCACAGTCTCATGTTCAGGCATCCGGACATCAGTGTTTACCAAACATGACATTTAGAGACAAACTGTTACACACAGTGACCGGACTGAGGAAACCGCCATAATGAGGACAAACTAAATTTTACCTCAATAAATTCACTGCTACCAACTTTGTTCATTTAATGAAACTAAAGGACAGTTTGTGCTGTCCTAAGCAGAATAATAATAATAATTAAATCACTTAACTTCAAACTTATCATGGCAGCAAAAATACAAGTGGAATTATTCAATGATCCCAGCGTTTATTTCAGAGCAGCAGTTTTGCAAACGTTATTTCATCTTCAGCTTCTGCAACAAAGTCTTCGATCAATTTAAAATCTAAATTTGAACGAGTAAATGGGGTGAAAGTTCTCCAGCTGACGGCAATTTTCAGACCAGTCATCGCTCCACTTTGCCTAACAAGCTCCGACAAGTTTAACAAACCCCTTTGAGAAGTTAACAAGTGACTGACGTTGTGGAAAACTCCTCTGAGAGGAGCTGGCAGACCCGTTTCTCTGGGCTTTGGCAGCAATCCCTCAAAAACATTTACAAGTTCTGGCGCCAAGTCCAAGTGCCTCAAGGTAAAAGCCTCAGCTTTAACGTTGCTTGTTTTCTTCCCTCTTTCTGCAAAAAGAAAAGGATCCAAGAATTCTGTCTTGTCAAGCAGCTACATACACAAACCTGCCAGCAAGGAGGAAAGCTCCTTTTTCCTCCAAAATAAAATGGAAATACATTTTTATTAATATCTCCAGCGTGAAATTAAAGGCAGCGCCCAAGCTGAAAAGATTTGTGAATGATTCTTGGACTTCTGGGGTCAAAAACAAAAACAATGTCACCAGTTCCCATGAGACTAATTTTCTGAATAAAGTTGTTCCATTGAAACGTGAACAGCCTGCAGATGCAGATTTACTTGGACGTTATTGGGGTAAAAAAAAAGTACTCATTGAAGTTTTACATTCTTTCCCTTTAAGGGGAAAACTTTCTAAAAGCACCTTTTCGATTATGACATCAATATAAAATCCATGACAAAAAATAAACAAAACTTTTCCTCTGATCTTTTAACGTTCATCAAATGACAGCAACAAAGAGCTCATCAAAAAAAAAAAAGAATAAAGAACTATTTTTATCATGAATCATTTCTGTCACAGTTTCAGTCAAAGACTTAATAAAGAGGATTGGATGCTTCTGAACATCTTTAAAACTAACTGTTGGATTTCTCCTTGGTTTTTTTTTTTGGACATTTTATAAACCTAACAACGAATCAATTTATCGGGGAAGTAGTTGTTAGTGTAAAAAAAAAAACCTTTGAGCTTCAGATCTGTCTCTGATCAGCAGCTGAGCCGTCTGAGCGGCTCTTTCACAACAGCTTGTGATTCTTCGCAGCTCAGTGAGAAAGAGACAGAAAAGATGCCATACATAACAGGTGTGGAGCAAACCTGGTTATCAATCCGCTATTGGCTGTTCATACCTGCAGGGGGCGGGGCTTCGCTCTCTGCCGGCTGCTCATTGGTCTCCTCGGCTGTCGGTTCCGAGCTGCTGGGCTCGGCCCGGCTGGACGTCTGCAGGGAGGAATCAACAGGTCAACAACAGCCTCCAACAGCAGACACCGACTTTCTCACAGGAATTAATTTCCTTCAGTTTTGATTTTTAACTCTAATTGTATTAAATTGACTTTCTTTTCCATTTCATTCACTTTATTCAGTTTCCTTTATGACATTCATTGAATTGTGATTGAAACAACACGAACTTGAGCTCGATAGTGAAGCACTAAATATGTGACCAAAATTATTTTCTGCTCATTAAATCTTATCAGTTGGATTCTGATGTCTAACCACTGTTTCACCTCAGCCTTCCTCATCCTCCTCATTCTTTTTCAGATCTGAGAAGCTGACTTGGTGGGTCTGATGTTCTTAGTCCTGATAAAGATGAAAACCAGATCTATGAGAGAAAGATCCAAGTTGTAATTAAACTTGAGTTTTCTGCCGGCTTCATCTCCAGAAGTTACACTTCAAAACAACAATCAGTTACGTCATGTGCTGTCGGGGACGAGGGTTTGGACTTCTGGCGTTATTGTTGCAATCTGGATCTTGAAATTTAAGAAATGAGGTTTGAATTATTTTTTATTTAGTTTGTAACTTTGGAAGCAGTTGAGTTTTATAAGATCGGAGCTGAATCGCAAATCAGCACACTGGCCAGGACGTTCACATGCTGATGGGGGTGGACTGTTAAATCCAAACACTGGGCAGATTAAACCATTTGACCTGATGACGTGAGGGGAACATGAATATCTGCGTTGAATTTCATGGCCATCGCTTCAGCAGCGGTGACGATATTTCAGTCAGAAAAGGACAAAGGTACATGAGTCAGCAGAGAAAGAACACTGTGCAGTGATTAGTGCTGGAGGCTCAACAGCACAAACAATGAAAATAAGTTTCAGATGTGCAGAGGGCGAGCTGAGGAAACCGGGCCGAGCCAAGAGCTGAAAATTTACTCCTGTTTTTTATGGAATAATTAACAGTCCTGCTCGAAATCTTCAGCATGAAACTACACGGACCATGCAGGTCAAAGTTTAACACACGTCCAGTGAAAAGTGCAAAAGAAAGTGGTGATCAGGCCTGAGAGCAAAAAAAAAAAGCTTCTTTAAGATGGTTCAGGAGGCAAAAATGTTTTTATGCTAATGAGAGGAAGGAAGTTGCACAACCACATTCTTCAGATTCAGCCTTCGGCCACAGACCTGCTCCGGCTCATCGTCCACGTCTTCCCGCTCCTCCTCGCTCTCGTCGGCGGGTCGATCCTCAGTCTGATCACAGGCAGCCAGGCCGCAGCAGCTCGGGGGGGGGTCAGCCGCTTCCTCGGCCCCGTCGGCCGCCTTCGCCTCAACAGGCGCCAACTGGAAAATATGTACAAACAATGAGGTTTAACATGAAGACTAACAAATGTAGGTGACGACAAGTCCAGCCAGAAGCTCTGTGAGGCCGTAATGAGGCCCTGCTGGGACAACAACCCTGTTCTGAGGAGACGGACACACAGCTAAACACAAGACAACGCTTTCCTGATGAGTTTATCGTCTCCGTCTGTAGTTTCAAGTCTTCAACACAGTATGACCTTCATTTTTTTAAATGATGATCACATTTAGAGGAAAATAGACCAGAAAGCAGGAGATGGATTAGGACAAGAAGAGGAAGTGAAGGCCAAACGTCTCTCTGCTTCTGAGTCAGTTCAGTCGGCCGAGCAGAGAGACCAAAACTCTTCTGCCGTCAGACAAGAAGCTGCAGCGGTTAGAAACAAAAACAACAGAGAGTCATTAACACAGCGAAACACACAGACACACAGTTTGTCTCAGAAGATTATCCTTCTGTCACACACACAGTTTGTGTGCAGACAGGATCATCGACTGCATCACTGAACCAACATAAAAGAACGGTGACACAACCACACACACACACACACACACACACACACACACACACACACACACACACACACACACACACACACACACACACACAACTGTGATAACAAACTATCAGACACAGGATGGACATGTGGACATAATGTAATGAAATATGCGTGTGTGTTCTTTGGAGGCATAAAACAACACTGCAGCTACTGTCCATCTATCAGCACATTATTTCACTGACTGCTCAGCAGTTATGTGTCACGACGGCTGCAGTTTCCTTTTTCCTGCTTTAGATTCACAGACAAAAGCTCGGATGGTATTTTTTCCTACTTTATTTCATTTTATCTTCAGATTTCACTTCGGCTTTGAAAACACAAACTAAAGATAAAAGTATTTGTGTGTTAATCTTCCTTTTTGTTTCAGTTGACTCATCGACTCATCTGTATTTATGATTCTGATGTATTTTTATGTTGTAAACATGGATGATAATCTAATCAGTAGCAGTATTTTCTATTCTGTGATTAAAAAAAAAAAAGCTAGCAGCTGTTCAGTTTATCTTGTTCTCGTCTCTCCAGATCTGTGTTCACATCTTCCTTTTTTTCCTTTAGGTAGCTGTATGATGTTATGACGACGTATTTAGTGGTTTTTATTGAACGCACATTTTTTCCCCTTGAGGATGGTGCGTGATGGGTGCTGCAGACGCGACCGCAGCCAGCTGGTCATTGTTGTCAGTATTTCCTGCATGCGTCAGTGACGGTGCCAATCTCCTCTCCTGGAAACGGAGGCAAACAGCTGCAGTCTGCTGACAAAGGGACGACGCCAGAAGCACACCAAACGGAAACAAAATAAAACAGTGGGAAAGCAAACCAGATCAGGGAAAGAGGGAGTGATCCAGCTCGGGTTCAAACTCAAACGGACACTAAAGACTTGGCTTCCGTGGCAGCAGCTGAAGTTTTAATGCCATTCTCATCAGCGTCTTCTCTTTCCCTTCCTCATTTCAGATGTTTCTGGGATCCGTTTCTGTCTGCCTGTCGCACATAAACACACCAAAACCTGCTTTTCTTGACACACGAGATGCTCACCGGTTGCTCCTCCTCTTCCTCTCCTCCATCGGATGAATCACAGCTCTCGTTGTCCACATTTGTTGCTTCGGCTTCACCTGCAGCCTCCATCAGCTGCTCAGGGACGCCTTCTGCATCTGCACCGGACGAGTCCGGACCATCAGACCCGAACGCTGACAGAGGCGGCAAAACATACAGCGTTTTTAAACAAACACAAAATGAGTGGAAAGAGGAAACTGAAAAATAAAACCAAATCGGTTAATATAGGAGAGAACGACAGACTGTAGATGAAAAGCAGGAACAAAAAATTAGGAGAGAGATGTAAAAGAATTGATTATTTTTTTAAATTAAAAATGTTAACATCCCAGATTTGAAGTGACACATTAAAATGTTTATTCAGTCAATAAAGACCCCGATGTAAGTGGAACAAATAAAAACAAACAGATACATAAAGTTTTACCAGGTGGAGGTTTAGTATCCACTTTATCTTCTTCAGCGGTGTTGGAGAGTTTAGTATCTGCAGCGTCGTCTTCTTCGCCGGGGGCGGCTTCAAGTTTGATGCTCTTCTTCTTTACGGCCACCGAGTCGTCTTCAGCTTCCTGCTTGGCATCGTGGGCCAAAGAGCACAGCCTGCAAAACACACACACACACACACACAGAGCTAAGAATTCATTTAGAAAAGCTATTTCCAATAACAGAGTTTAAGGGAGTGGTCATCCCGCTGGGCCAACGTGTCACTTAACAGGCCTGTTAAAGTATTTAGAGGTTTTCGTGTGTAATGCTGAAATCAAAAGTGAGAATTGTGGAAAAAGAACTAAATCCCCGAGTCCCAGATGGGATCTTTGGATATCTGAGAAATATCTGAGACTTTCAGACGGAGAAGTTTCTGGAATAAAAGCAAAAGGAGCAGCAGCTCCATGAGGAAACACCAGACCGGTCATCAGCCTGTCCAACGTTGAGGTGGATGATCTACAACAGCAGTGATCCAGTCTGCCTTCAGCTGTGATGATGTCATGGTAAATGTTTTTTTCTTCTCGTCCTCTCAGCCCTGAATACAAATAAAACCACATCAGATTCTGGGTCACAGTTCACCATCTTCTGCTTCCTTCTGAGGAGAACCCTCCATGTCACAAAGCAAAAGTCGCCTCAAACTGGTTTGGACACCATGACAGCGAGTTCAGTGAACCTCCACAGTCTCCTCAGGATCCAGTGGATGGATGTGAAAGGACGGGAGGATGAATGAGCAGCCGACAGATCTGCACAGTGACGTGATCAGTCATGTCGACATTGAGCAGAATGTGAGAAGAAAAGTTTCCAACATCTGCTGGAATCAATAAGACGCTGCTGAAAAACCAGCCAGTTTGATTTTGGTGTAATCGTCTCCGACACCTGCAACAGTTTGACACGTTGTGCAGGAAATAAACTAAATAAATAAACTAACTAACTAACTAAATAAATAAATAAATAAACAAACAAACTCCTCCTCAAGTGAAAACGAACCCGATATTTCATCTGCAGAAACCGACGAGGGGAGCGAATCATCCGTCAAACAGCCAGGAGACGCTGACGTGACATGAAGAGCAGCAGGAACAAGACGACGTGAAACGTGTTCACAGCCGGAGGACATCAACCTGACAGGAGAGGGTGACCGAAGCGTTTCATAATTCGCAGAGAAAAAGTCAAACAGAGTCAAACAGACTGGTCTCCTAATTCAGAGACTTCAATTCAAGGAGGCAGCACAACATAGTCTGAGTCATGGGAAAGGACTAATTACTGACACGAGGCTCAGAATATTTATTTACATTTAGATATTTTTGTAATGACATTTTTAAAGACTTTGAATGCCGATTCATCCGTTTCCTCAAACTTTCAAGGTTTTTAAGGACCTCTGAAACGTCTGATAAGATGATGTCATTCATTCAGTCGGTTTTTCTGCTGCACATTTAATCCTTTTCTGGCTGGCAGCAGCTCGCAGCCAATCCCAGGATGCACTGAGCCAGACAGTTATTCAGTGGGAAAGCACACACACTCTGTCTTTGGGGTGTGTTAACTGCTGAGTTGTTATTTTGTAAAACCTAATTCATGCAATCCAGTGATCAAAGAAAACACAACAAGCAAACTAAATCTTGTTCATCAGCGTCCAACTTCAGTCTGATTGAAACCATCAGACGTTCAAAAACCGTCGTCACAAACAGGAAACAGCAAGTCGACTGAACTGGATCCTTTAAAACAGGATCATTAAAGAAGAGACAAAGATCATAAACTCATCAGGAAAAGATTCACTGAGCAAATAAATGAGGGGAGAATCAGGGACAATTTCCCATAGACTTCAATACAAACTGACTTCTTTTTTTTTTTTTTTTAAACCCCCCGATGGTCTTCACAGAGTCAATGTTCAGTTTTATTTACACTCCATGGTCCAGTAAAGCAAATAACTTCCAACTCTTTTCATTATATCCATGAACATGTTCGTGTTTGAGAGATTATTAAATCCTGTGATTACATGTTATTATTATTATTATTATTATTATTATTATTGTTGTTGTTAATTTTTTTTATTCCATTATTGTCCTGTTGTTTCGTGATCTCGGTTTTTACGATTTTGCCTTCGAGACAAATAAAGTATTTCAGATTCGATCTGTCTTAAGATGACTTTAACAGTTTGGGCAGGTTTGTGTTATTTGTAAATAAACTTTGACTTACTTCATCCATCCCGTGTAGATGTCCTGAAGGGTGGAGCTCTCCTCCGGTGTCTCCACCTGAACACAAACACACACTGGAGATGATCACGTGAACCTCTTTCACTTCCATCTCTGAATTTTTGAGTGTTTGCCTGTTTTCATCTGAAATAACGTAGACAGGATGATATTCCTGCTCCCTCCCACAAAAAAAAAAAAAAAAAAAAAAAAAAAAGGGATTGAGAGGGAAATGACAAATTTCCTGTAAAGGAATGTAAGCACTTTGATGATACCACCGGAAATTAATCTGCAGCAGCAACTTTCAATCTGAGAGTGAGTGAAGAATTCAAAGCTCCCAACATCAGGAAAAGTCAACTTCTCCCCTGAAGGTTGGTTTAAATTTCAGGAAAACTCAGGAATTCCTCCTGAAATTCACATTTGTTGGTGATATTTTTAGCCCACAAGTCTGAAACTCTGGACTGACCGCTGACCGCAGCTCGGGTTTCTACTTTACAGCATTTTTGTCCATCTGAGCTCGAGAAAAATAAAATGTTGAGACATTTTTGAAGAAAGCTGAAAGAATGAGCAGAAACACAGTTAGAGGTTCGATCATCCAACCAGACGGAACAGCGAGTTCTTTTACTTTGCGGATGAAATCACAAATAGACTGCGAGAAGAAGGTCAGACCGAGCTGCTTCCTGATTTTATACGCCTGCTGGACAGTTCTGCTTTATTCATCAATTAAACATCAGGATATCATTCATTAGTGTCATCAAAAAAATGTGTTTTTCCAACCGACTGCACAAAAAAACTAAAATATTCTACTTCGCTTTAACGTAAGACAGAAGAAAGATCTGTACATTCGTACATGAGAGAAGCCGAAGAATCAAATATTTGGTGTTAAAAAACAAAACAAAAAAACAACTTTGGCTGGAAAAGGTGCCAACAAATCGCTGCAGTTCTCCAACATTTAGGTCAAAAGGCCTCAAAAAGGCAGCAGTGGCTCCTGAAACAAAATGTTCTCTTCCTGCAGGAGGCCTGAACGAGCAGCCGTGTGCTGTAACACAAACAGACACACAAAGGGGGAGAGAACTGACTGACACATCAACACACACAGAGAGAGAATGCATTATTCATTATTACATAACAAAATGAAATTCAGCTGCTGGGGGCCAAACTTCTCACCTGACGGACGTGCCTGCTCAGCTCTGCGGCGGCCTCTCGGTATCCGTTCACCTTCAGGTGTCGGTAGATGAGGAGCAGCAGGACTCCGTCCGGCTCGGCGGCCATCGTGTCCTGACACAACACACCGACGATACGGAGCACTTATTTACACTTCACTTCATGCTGCCTGTGCACATGTGCGCTGACGACGCCCCCCCCCGCCCTCGAAAGGCATCCTGGGAAATGTAGTTGTTTTGTTTTTTTTTATTGTGCAGCAGAGGGTAGGACTGCAACAGCATCTTCTGAGCAATTAAAAAAAAAAAAAGAAAAAAGAAAAAAGAAAATTACAGATGTATGAAAAGAGGAATTAAAAATGTTAATATAGGAGAAGATTTATTCTTTAAAATGTTAAAAATGATTTAAAAAAAAAAGAAGAAGAAGAAGAAGAAGAGGAAGGAAGTACAAATCTGAGGAGCTGTTATTAGTTTTTTTTTTTTTGGCTTTTGATGGCAGAAATATGATGTTTGTAGTCCGTGTTAATGTTACGTTTGGACCATTAAATCAAATTTATGAAACTTTACATCGTTTTAACTGAAATGTGGCTCATTATTTCACAGATTGACCTAGAAAGTTGAATTTTTTTAAATATTAGCTTATGTTTTGACTCCAAAAGTCACATTTATATTAACTTAGTTATTTTTATGATCACCATCCACTTTCATTTTATTGAATTGCTGTGAAAATAACCCTGAAACTTCAAAATTTGATTCAGTATTTATTGCATATGTTTATTTCTGTTAATTTTTTCAGCCTCCTCCTTTTGCCTTTTTTTTTTTTTTTTGGGCTGAAATGAGCCTTTATGAATATATTTATTTATAATCCTGAAGGATTGAAACTTTTAATAGAAAATAATTGTTTAACTGTAAAAACTGTTTCTCCTCCAAAGGAGTTACACTAATGTCTGGCAGGATTCCTCCATGCAGTGAATAAGCCCCCAATAAATCACAGGCCCCGTACTTGTTGGAAACTTGGACTGGGACGTCATGCTGGTCTGGGATGCTGTCCTGCAGATCTGAGAGTCCAGCTGCTGTCTGGACAGAGAATCTGAAATGACACAACTTAGTAGACTTTCCTTTCTTCCTCTGGGACAAAATCAAGTTTCCTTCCACTCTTTCTGCCTAATTTGAGTGTTTTAAATAACCTCTGTCAATCACACATTCCCTCCAACATCCTCGAAAGTGTCACCCCTGGGAACGGCTGGATTTCTGGTCATAACCTTCACAATAAAAGCGCAGACTGAAGAAGCAGCTGCAGAAACTGTTTGGAGTTTTTAACGACGTCCCGAAGCAGCCGAGAGACGAAATAAATGCGACAAACAAAACTGTGCTTGTCGTACAGACTCGAAATAAAATCAGCCAAACAGCTGATTAGGACAACAAACAGCAAAGAAATCAGAACAATATCTGCACACACTAACAAGCTTTTAACGATGCGTGACCTTTGACCTCAAGTTTTTCATTGCATTAATAGCACAGAGGCTACAGTAGGTGGCAGTGGCGCTTTCAGGTGGCGTGAAGCCAAACAAACTGAGACATGACACCCCAATCACACTGATAAGTCCTGTGAAAGACTTTCACACCATCAGCACAGTTTCTTTGATTCATTTTCTTCTTGCAGGTTAAAATGTTTTATTTATTGTGCGTCTGAGGTAACGATGCTGATTTTTTTCCAACAATATTTTATTGAATTTTAAACATATTAAACACATACAAACATACATTAATAATAACATTGACAAAGGCCGTGAAATAATCATGGATGTTACAATTTTCATATGGAAAGACATCACATTTCACATATTACACAAAACTAAAATGACAATAAATAAATAATGAAGTAAATAATAGTACAACAACGACGTCACAAAGGACTCAGCCCTTCACAACAATGTCAAAGTTTTGCACGTTGACGCCAAAGAGATTGTATTGTATTTATTGTTATTATTTAATTTTATTTAAGTTTATTTTGCAGTGGCAGATGGTTCAGGCAGTTGTTGTGGCTGTTGTTGTAAGTTTGTGTTAAAACTTATTTCCTGGAGATCGATGCAGCAGTCGACTTCATCTTGTCGGTTTAAAAGTGTTCAAGGTTTACCAGATTTAACTTAAACTGTTAACGCAAACTGATGCACTTTTAATCTTTTCTGAAAAACGGGGTTATTAAAGTTCATCTTTTTGTAAGTGGATCTGTATTTTTTTTTATTTTAGTAATCATACAATGTTAGTAATATTACAGTAATATATTAAGAATCACTGCTGTATAGTGTGTGCACATAAATACATACATGTAACTTATCTTTACCTTTTAATGCACACAGTGATATTTAACCAGCATTGTTACTATAAATGGAGTTTTACTGCAGGACTTCAGTGATAATGTGTAAATGATTTATTTTGGATTTAAAGATTTTGAAGACAAAGTTGTTGTTTTTTTCCTCCCAGGAGGAATGATTGGAGCTTTTATTTCTTCACTGATCTGTGCCACTTCCGGCCCCGTCCTGATTCTTTCTGCTGGGCTTGATGGGAGCTTGTTCTTCAGGCTACGGAATAAAGAAGCAGATTCCTGGTTTTTCCTGGTTTTTCCTGGTTTTCCCCGGAGGACCAACACCCCCCCCCCCCCAACGGTCACACAACACCCGATAGGCAGCTCTGTGAGGATGACAACCAGAAGAAAACACACAAATACACCACAGGACCGGACCCCCCCTTTAATCTGATGGCGTGAACATTTGGGGGGGGGGGGGGGGGATTTAACTGTTTGGTCAAGTTGAATAAAAAAAATCACCAAGAGCGGATCTTGAGCTATTCAACCTTCAAAATAAGAGCTATCACCCAGAGTTCTGTGAAGAGAAAAGTTGTGTAAATGTTGAATAAATTAATTAATTGTGGGTTTTTATCACTTCATTTGTCTTTCCATCATTCTTAAAACAACGTAGCTGTGAAAAGTGTTTATGAGACAATGTCAGTGTCAGTGAAGAGATAATGAGCCACAGTGACGTAAACTGTTGAAATAATATTCATTTATATTTATCCCATTTCTGTCTACAACCAGTTATATTCTTCTTAGTAATATTATTGGTCAATTAATGAGGTTGTATATGAGGTGTAAAATGAATAACTTCATTCACCAATTATGGAGTAATTAATTCTAATTAATTAGATTTATTTTATTTATTTTTAGTCATCGAGCTGACATAATCATAATACACAAGGTGAAATTGAAGATTCTTTAAAATAAGACTTACAGATACTGAAAATGTCTGATATGAAGAAAATTCAGAATGAATAAAAAACAACCTTTAGCTAAAAAGCACCAGCTCACTAAGGAACCTGGTGACATGAATGATTTTAAATATCTGCTGAAATAACTCAACACATCATTTCACATCAGTTTTTTTTTTTTGAAGACGTCTCATATCAGATGACTATAAGTGATTTGCTTCATATTTACATGAACACATAGTTTTGATCGAACAGTAACAGTTAATTATTAGTGAGATATTATGAAGCATTAATTTAGATTCTGCATTGTAACTTGTTTTAAATCGTGTGTGTTTTATTTTGACGGGTCAAACCGGTAGTGTCGCTGCCTGATCGTGTCCGGCTTGACTTCGCTCGCTCTTCAGGGGACGGAGGACTCGCAGCCCGGAGGGAGGAAGGTTGGTGGAAACTTGAGGGACATGCGGCGTCTTCAACAAACTTTACACAACCCGAAGTTTAGTCGGAGCTGAAGGAGAGAGCCGAGAAGTCAGGAATGAACTGAGGAAGAGGAGAGGAAGAGGAAGAGGAGGAGGAGGAGGAGGAGGAGGAGGAGGGGGGGAGCCGTTCACTCCCATTGATCCTTCATTGAGGTATTGATTCTGGGCCTGGCTGTGAAATAACACAGCTGTTAATGAGAACAGATGCAATAAGAGGTGTGATGGCTTTGAACGCAACACGAGGCTGATTGTTTCACATGTGATGTCAAACTGAGCCGATGAAGACACTCACTGGATTTATTTTATTTTAATTTTAAAACTTCAGCTCCAGATTTCATTAAAAATCTAATTTCATGTTGGGATCAGCTTTTTTTTTTTTTTTTTTTTTTTTTTTTTTGCTGTCAGTCCCAGAAGGACCAGCACTGATGGGAAACCAGTCCATCACATCAGCACTAATAGTGAGTGACTGCTTTTAGTCAACTCTGACTATCAGGTTTGTAAACATGACTCAGATTTTATAGACTCATACTGTCTGGATTTTTTTTTTTTCTCCAGAGGTCAAAGGTCCAAAGACGTAGAATCTGTAGAATCTCCTGTAGGAAGCTCAGTTGAGGTGTTGATTCAACTCTGTGTTGGTTTCTAAGTTAAAAACAGTTTGATAGCAGATTTAAATCAAAGAAAAACATTAAAACATTTCTCAAATCCGATTTATTTTGCTCTTTGGACTTTTTTGGCACCATTCACATTTTTGGCTAAATGGATCAACTGATTGATTGAATGTGTTGATGTGTTTACGCTCTAAAAGCCATTTAATAACCTTAAAGGAACATTTCAAAATGAATGACTTTTAATTTACGACCAGATTTACTCCAAATATGTAACAGTAACTGAATATAGAACAGTAATTATCCTTAAATTAACTTATAAGAAGTCAGATTTAAAACTGGATTATAAACAGTTTATTGTGGCATTTGGATCCCTGACTCAGTAAAAATGTACTTTAAGGATAACATTATTAGATTATTACCGAACCAACAACGGTGACCTGTGAAACCTGACAAATCGTGATAATTAAGACTTCCTCCACTAAAATGGTTTGAACTCTCGGCTCCCAAATACTCAGAGATTAGGGGCAAAACAAAAAGCTTCGGAGCTACGGACTTCAAATTCTGCAAACTCAGGTTAGGCGCAGAATGATGTCCATACAGCTGATCAGCGAGCAGCATTGATTTTTATCTTTGTCTTCGTTCGGTTGGTCTAAAACTTTACATGCAGAGAGCAGACAGCGATCTGTTTTTGCTCTCTCTTGCTCTTTTTATTGTTTTTATTTGGCTCCAAAGATTGACAATAGTTAAAACGCCCTCCTCGGAGCTTCAGCCCCGAACCAGATGGATGTGGTTCAGAACGCAGTCGCTGCCAAATTGGCAAGTCCATCTGAAATGTGGTTTTATGATCAACAGTTAGTCATCCAGCGATGGCACGCTTGTGTGACTTTGTGCCGACTCAAGCATTTTTCAGCCCAGCTCGCCCGGTTTGTGGAAGTTCTTGCTGCATTGTTGTGTATATGTTTTTGTTTTTTTCTCTCTCTCGTCGGCCCCTGCAGGGCTCCCGTAGTAAAGATGCAGGCGGCCGCGGCTCTGGCTCTGAGCGCGCTCAGCGTTCTGCTCAGCCTGGACTTCCTGTGCGCCCTCCGGTCCAAACCAAACCAGAGCGACGAGGCAGAACCGAAGCAGAAGAACCCGCCGCACATCATCTTCATCCTGACGGACGACCAGGTTTGTTCTTCAGTCGCGGCTCTAACAGCAAAGATACCGAAGACATCAGGAGACGGCACATGACATTATGAGAGCAGATCCTTTCCTGCATGTTGTACACAACAAATTCATAACTTAAACCGTTTTAAAAGGATAAAGTCAGAAAAGTAAGAAGTTACTGAGGATCAGCAGCAAAATCATCAGTTTTCAAAGTTAAACAATGAACGCTCTGTGGTTTCAGGGCTTCAACGACATCGGCTACCACAACCCGAACATCAAGACCCCGACTCTGGACAAACTGGCGGCGGAGGGCGTGAGGCTGGAGAATTACTACGTTCAGCCAATCTGCACGCCGTCACGCAGCCAGCTCATCACCGGCAGGTACGGACGCGTCTTTACTGGAAATCAGATCTTTGATCTCCTTCAGTTAAAGCACCGCTGATTTTTTATGTTTTCCTCTCGTGGTCTGTTTTGATTTTTTTAACCTTGATGATCATCTTTTGACATAAAGTTTGGGAGCCATAAGATTTATTGTAGTTGCAGATATTTATCTTTTTATTTGATGGATTATTTCCTTCAGTTGTCAGAATATCTCATCATGTAGTTAAATAATTTTCACATATATAAAAAAAGGAACTAATTTTAGACGTTAAAGCCAGAAAATGTTTGAATACAGATACGTACATTGGTCGTATTTTACTCTCAGATGTTTTCAGCTATTTTTCTTCTCTTCTGATCATCAGCTGATCCTCAGGAGGTAAATCCTGTGAGTTAGAGACTCACAGGAAACGGGCCAAGGCCTGAAAGGAAAAGAGAAAAGAATTAATTATAATGAGTCCAAATCAAATGAAAGAAAGAAATGAAACCCAAAAGCTTCAGATCGGTCAAAAAACAAAAGAGGTGGATGCAAACCAGAGAGCAGAGCAGCTGCTCGATCATAGATTAGGCAACCTGAGAGTAAATGAGTCCCTGATCTGGTTGTGTTGTGAGGCGCGACGGTCGATCCTGCAGGAGCAGCTCATTTGGTACAAACCCAGTAAGATGTCCTTTATTTTCTCAGATATCAGATCCACACCGGACTGCAGCACTCCATCATCAGACCCAGCCAGCCCAGCTGTCTGCCCTCCAACATGGACACGCTGCCTGAGCGGCTCAGAGAGGCCGGATACACCACTCACATGGTCGGCAAGTGGCACCTCGGCTTCTATAGGTGAGACGGAGGCTACAGGAGTTGGTACTAGCTGGTACTAACAGATAATTCAGAGGAGTTAGACTTATTTGGTTATTTCAAGCAATCAGAAGCTCAAACGGGACGGGATGAAAAGGTCGTTGTGGAGAAATAAGGGAAGGGAGAGATGGTTGTTCAAATGTAGCTACTGGTGCACATTTTTATTTATGGTGTTAAGAAGAAGTCCGAGCCGCCTCTAATCTGAGGTTGGGAATGTCGGGATGGAAGGAGAGCCGGTTCAGATTCTGTTCAACCATCCAAGCATACCGACACCTAAAGTTCAGTCCGGGTCCTCGGCCTTTTATCACACACTGTTTCACATGTGGGCCGCCGCCGCCGCCATGTGGAGACTCCAGAGACATGACCCGAAGAGCTGGATCTGAACCTCTTCACCATCAGATCTGTGAAGGTAGAAACGTACAGACAACATGTTTTCCTCGCCGATCAGCTGTAACATTATTACCGCTGACAGGCGGAGGGAATGACATCTATCATCTGGTTACCATGGATACCTGTCAGGAAAAATGGAAAAGCGTGAGGATGAGAGCGACTTGGACAAGAACCCAGCTGCGACGTGTCTCCACCGCTGCACCTCTGAGGGACGGTCCCGATCTTCAGGGGCCAGAACTGACCAAAAGTGCTCCAAGCTTGGCTGAGGATGGACGGTTCGGTCGGATCCAGCAGGATCCGCTGCGGATGAAGGTGGTCTGGTCTGATGGATCATGATGCATTATGGGAAGAAGAATGTCCTGCTGGGGAACGCTGTGTCTTTCATTCTTGTGGATGTTACTTTGATTCATTGATCCAAACCTGGTTCAGACCCAGTCCAGGTCTCCGTAGAAACGGTACTCTGTAACGTCAGTGGACTCTTCCAGCTCCCTGCCACTCTGCAGCAACGGTTCAGGAATGATCTGAAGAACAACAAACAGGTTAAGGTCCTGACTCGGCTCCAAATTCCAGCATCTGTGGGATGAGCTGGGCCAACGAGTCCAGATCCACCGAGGCTCCACTTCAAAACCTCCAGGACTTAAAGGATCTGCTGGTATCGTGTTGGTCCGGATCCCACGGCTCAGCTTCAGAGGTCTGCAGGAGTCCAGACATCCAGGATCAGGTGGTTGTAACATCAGTCAGACCACAAACACGGAGCTGCATGGAATAAATGCTTTCCTGTTTGATTCAAATGTTAAACTCTGTAGAGCAGCGATACGATGAGTGGCTTTGCATTTTGTTTGTATCATGCGGACGGAGGTGATCTGTGATGTTTTCTCCACAGAGGAACGCGTCTCTGTTTGTGTCTTTACTTAACGAGGAGTCTTTCCTCAGACTGAGGCTGAAGAAGACTCCCCAGGGGGCCTTTAACACGTCTGCGGCCGATTGTCTGTAACAACGTGTTGGAAATCTGAAGCTCAGTTTGTTCTTCACTTTTCCTTCAGGAGAGCTTGTCTGCCCACCAGAAAGGGCTTCGACACTTTCTTTGGTTCTCTAACAGGAAGTGTGGATTACTACAGGTAAATTAGCAGCATCATCACTTTTAATCTTTATATGCTGACTGTTTGTCGAGGTGCCACGCCGGATTTCTGTCTTTTCTCCGGTTCAATCCTTCTCGTCCCTCCAGTTACGGCTCCTGCGACGGCCCCGGGCTGTGCGGGTACGATCTTCACGACGACGAAGGCGTGGCGTGGGGACAGGAAGGGAAATACTCCACCACACTCTTCACGCAGAGAGCTCGCAAGATCCTGGAGATCCACGACCCCGCAGACAGGCCGCTCTTCCTGCTGTTCTCCCTCCAGGTAACAACACACCTCCGGAAAAATCTAACACAACAGTATAGAAGCTGCATAAAGCCTCACATGTGTTTTGAAGCTGCGTTCGTTTATGTCTGGATGAGAGCTGTCAGAAAAGTT
This sequence comes from Remorina albescens, assembly GCA_034769265.1. Classification (NCBI taxonomy): domain Eukaryota; kingdom Metazoa; phylum Chordata; class Actinopteri; order Carangiformes; family Echeneidae; genus Remorina; species Remorina albescens. The sequence goes on along the minus strand of CM068478.1, from coordinate 2,703,831 downwards.
GAAAAAGCGCAGAGGCCACATTAAAGTGTTTGTTTGTTTTCCTGTTTACGAGCATCAGAAACTTATTTAGGCTGTATGGCTGAAACCGTCAAATTAAAAACACGACACACAGAAAATGTAACTATATGTTAAAAGCCTTTTAACTGCAGAGAAAAAGAACAACCATATTTGTTTTTTGTTCTTGGTTTTTGTGGGAAGCTGTGCTCGCTTGATTTAAAGCTTCAGGCTTAGAGGGGATTTCACGATATATAGCCGACATTCTGATGAGGAGCAGCCAAGGCTGACTTATTTGACTGAAGGCGTTCCAACATGTGGACCACGAGTTGGTGCCGTGGGGAATATAAGAAATCACTGACTGAAGGAGACGGGTTAACTTATAAAACAACTTTAACAAAGTGGGTATGGATTATACAGCTTATCTAAGAATGTATTTCCCTTTTAAACCGATATAATCCATCTGACCATATCCATTTTTCAAAAGATGTCTCTGTCATTTCCCTCCAGGCGGTCCACACCCCTCTGCAGCCTCCGAAGCCCTACATCTACCCGTACCGCGACATGGCTAACGTCGCCAGGAGAAAGTTTGCCGCCATGGTTTCCACGGTGGACGAGGCCGTCCGAAACGTCACCTACGCCCTCCGGAAGTACGGATACTACAAGAACAGCGTCATCATCTACTCCACCGACAACGGCGCCCAGCCCTTCACCGGAGGCAGCAACTGGCCGCTGCGAGGCCGGAAGGTATCATTACACAATTTAATATAAGGAATGTATTATATCCTAAATTCAGATGAAATGTTTCATGTGGTTTTGGCTCCTGCTGATATTTATATTTATATCTGGCCAGAGAATTTTCCTCAAGCGGTGTTGTGGAGACAGCAGTCTGTAACATATTGTAGGACTTTTATGTCCTACTTGAAGCCTTTTGGGGCTGAAACAATGAACAGCTGAGCCTGACATGTTGTAAACTTTCCTCCGTACGCAGGAGAGAAACGTTGAGGATGAAATAATAGCAGTTAAGTTTTTAGCAACCAGCAACTTTGATGTGAGAACATGAATATTCACATTAGCGCTGCTTTGATCGCCTGCAGTGCCTTTAAAAGTGTCAGGATTTAAATCAGGAAACTGCTGAATATTAGTGCATTCGTTGTGTTTGTACCTGCAGGCTGCAGATCGGTGACAGCTAAACTCGATCACTGTGTTTGCAGGGCACGTACTGGGAGGGTGGCGTCCGCGGCGTGGCGTTCGTACACAGCCCTCTGCTGAAACGCAGGAGGCGGATCTCCAAAGATCTCCTCCACATCACTGACTGGTTCCCCACGCTGGTGAGCCTGGCTGGAGGGAACATCAGCCAGGTACATGTTGAATCTTTGCTTTTTACAACTTTTCGATGTGTTTTTTGTTCAGATACAAAAGAAATGGTAAATATAATTATGAAATTGATATATTATTCATGTCGCCGCAGGCTCAGCTCTATGATTGGCTGTGCTGTAACCTGACTCAGCGTCTCACTGATTTTATCTCAGTGGACAAGTTAATTTGTTGTCGGTGTCAGAGGTGAAAGTGAAGCCTCCTGATTTGGCCTCAGATTCACTTTAAGTTGGAGTGCTACTGTAAAACTGTCACCGTTTTACTATCGTGTAGAAGAAATGTGCTCTCAACTTATTAAAATAAGTGCACTTTTTGCAAATGTTGGCTTCGTTTCGGCCTTTTGTGTTTTAGCTCAGGCATAAATATCTTTCATTGGCAGGTCAGATCAGCCTCCAAAAAGCTTTGTTGGCTTAATCTGGGCAGGCTTCTGTTGCCAAATAAGACGAACAACACTCATCAATCAGCACATATCTGACTAATCCAGGCACTCAGAAGGGAATTTGTAATAATTTTACTCTCATGTCGCAAATTTCTTTTTATGGCAACATTAATCCATTTAACATGCTGTTTTTTTATGGTTTAATCGTAAACAGTCCTAAAAATAGGTTTCTGATTACCGTGTTCTTGGTGACGTGTCCTCGTTTTCTGCTCAGAGTCGCGGTCTGGACGGTTTTGATGTTTGGCCAACAATCAGCGAAGGGAAGGAGTCACCTCGTCAGGAGATCCTTCATAACATCGACCCCCTGCACAAACCTCCGGTCCAGACCATGACCTGGGACGCAGGCACAGAGGAAGGTAACTCACAGGAAACGTCAAAGGTCAAAGGTCAAAGGTCAAAGCCATAAAGATATTTCAGAACTTAGATTCCAGGACGGCCATTAAAAAATGCAGCAGTTTTTGTTCTAAATGAGCATTATTATGACTTTGACCTTGTAAAAGAAAAAAATGTCCAGATGAAATTTAACATAATAAACTGCAGATACAGGACTGTTTAAAACTAATGCCATGAATAGTTTTAATTATCTGTCGACTCAATAGAAACCAAAACCAAATCAGTATTTGTCTTCAAAACACTTTGGAATCAGCTCAGTTCTGTCTGGTCTTTATGACTTATAAGCAATAATTAGCTGCAGTGTTTAGATTAAAAGTGCTTCACGTGAAATAAGATCAAAAACATGAAAGACTGAAGAAAGAGCTTTGATGAAAGCAGAAATTTAGATGTAAAAGAAACAGGAAGGAGGGATTATAGAAGGATAACAAAGATGAATGTTGTGTAAGCACAAACAGCTTTTATAGAAAAATACAGAATATAAAAATGGGACTGAGACAATCTTACACGGCATCAGAAAAGCTAAAAACAAAGATTAAAGGAGTGTTAACTTTATATGTCTCACTTGTCTCTCTGTCAGTCCACACAGCTAAGCGTCCAACTTTTAAGAAGCCAAAGAAGAAGAAGAAGAAGAAGACGAAGATCTTGAGGGAGCAACCAAAGCAGAAGTCGGCGTTCCAGTTAAAGACCACCAAGAAACCTCAGATATTTTCTCATCATGTTGCGAAATTGAAGCCCAAACCCAAGTCCAAACCCGTACCTAAACCCCAGACCAAGGCCTACTCCCAGCATCAGTTCCTGTCCCACTTCAGGCCTCATCAGAAGTCCCAGTCCAGCGGGGATCTGCCGCCGTCAGCCATGTCGCACCTCAAATCTCAGCCTAAGGTCCGGCCCCTTCTGAGGTCCAAAAAATCCAAGCGGGCCACATCCTGGAAGCAGAACTTGGACTTGTCGCGGTGCGGAACACCTCAGCCAAAAACCAAGACACGGCTCAGACTCCATTTCAAGTCCAAGTACAGGAGGACGTTGTCCCAGTACCAGAACACGTCCCAGCTGATGACACCCCCGCCCAAATCCAACTCAGTGTGGGACACATCGGTACAGGCTGCCATCAGAGTTGGAGACTGGAAGCTGCTAACAGGAGATCCGGGTCATGGAGACTGGGTCCCCCCCCAGGTAACACATTGAGACCTTTAGGGTTACTTTTGCTCCGCTGAATCAAATGAATGAAGGTTTATTGTGAATTTTCACCCTCAGGTTCTCCCCACGCTGCCCGGTCGCTGGTGGAACCTCGAACGCACCCTCTCGTCTTCCCGCGGATCCGCCGCCCACAAAAACATCTGGCTGTTCAACATCACCGGCGACCCGTACGAGCGGCAGGACCTGTCGGACCAGAGGCCGGATGTTGTCCAACGGCTGCTGGCCCGGCTCGCTTACTACAACCAGACGGCCGTGCCGGTTTACTTCCCCCCCGACGACCCCCGAGCCAATCCCGGCGAGCACGGTGGCGCCTGGGTGCCCTGGGTGGACGAAGACGAGGAGGAGGAGGGGAAATATCAAGGCGTGTACAAGAAAGGCAGGAACAACAAGAAGAAGAGGAAGAAGATAAAGTGCCGGCTGTGCAAGCTGAAGTCGTTCTTCCTGAAACTGAACACCAGGATGATGTCCAACCGGATCTGAGATCAACGTGTCGAAGACTTTGGATCGTATTTTCAATGTTACACCTTCACTCACTAAAACCAGCTGGAGACCTTTTCCAAACATGTCCGTTCACTGGCTCCACTCTGTTCCTCCGAATATAAAAAAAACAAACGAACAGACAAACTTTGTTGTTATGTTATTTAGAGCTCAGACAAAAATAGACGTAACAATCAAAAGTCTCACCTGAAATCAGGGATCTGAGGCGACGCTGACAGTGCAGCTGGATTGTAAAGACCTCAGACGTATGAAACGTTTTCAGTCCATTCGATTCACAAGAACGTGTTTTTATTTAGCCAAGATTTTCTATTTCTCTGCCGTCATAACGTTTTGATTCAAGCCTGCGTTGACAAACAGCTATTACTTTCTGTTTCTGGTTTTCGACGACAGAAACGTCTGTGAATGATTTCACTCATTTAGTGTTTTGGGACATAATTTCCCAGATCTCTGTTCAGCTCAGACGATGCAGCCACCGAATGAAACTGAAAACATTTGCATGTTTGGATAGAACCGGACAGGGTGACCTTTTTTTTCCCTTACACCTTTGTTGCTGTCACCTTCTTCGTGTTGTTATCATTTCATTTCGTTTCATCCTCCACAGACAGAGTTCTTGGCACGAGGACGGACTGTGCTGACGGCAAAATGTATATCAACACTGTAATAAGTGATTTAATGATATTGAACTATAAACACTTTCAAGAATCTTCTAGTAAAACAATGTTTACAGATGTTTACAGTGATGGTGCTCGATGATGATTATATATCTTTGTCTGCTCTGCCATGAACTAGAAAACTTTACAAAGGATTTTATAATATATATATTTTCACCTTTTTCATTCCACATCCCAGTGATTGCAGCTGTTCTTCTGTTCGTTCTCGGCTGTTGTAATGTGTTGGTTTTCTTTACATACTGTGGTTGTTTGAATGTGTTGCCAGTAGAAAGCATCTTTTGACTATGAATTTAAAGTACGTGTATTTTAACTCACTACGTTTTACTGTGAACAGCAGAAATTTCCACCTGAAGATATTATTTTACAACTCATTGATACGGCGTTTCTTGTTCAGGGGGAAAAAAAAAATCAAGGGAATATCCATGTTTCGGTTTGTTTTGAGGAGCAGAAAAAATTAATCAGTGCCGCATCTTTTAAAATGAGCTGACAGGTAAATATTTTAGTGAACGCACTAAAATATAAAGTGCTCTGGTTCTAACGTTCCTCAACAAAAACACAAAAGGAGCCGGTCAGTTTCTAATTCCCTGTGATGTAAAGGCCGTTAAGATTTTGTGTTGTCAGTTAAGCGTCTTGTATTCAGAAAACGAGAGGTGAAATATGTCACAGCGAACGTTTTACCACCAAAACAGAAATCTTTGAAGTCAAGTTGCTGGTTTGCTCCACCCGAGCAAAACACCTAACTTCTAAATATTTCAGTGTATTTGCTCAATACGTAACAAACCCGGTTTGTGGCTGTTCTGCAACAGCACACAGCACTGTGAGTGTGGACGCTCGATTCCTCCACCCTGAGTAAATAAAGGAAAAATTAGATCAGTAGCGACTCTGTCCTTTTATTTGAAGTCTGTTGGTTACAACTTCCTCACTAATAAGACTCAGTAAGAGAATTTAAGATCGAATTGGAGCTAAATTCGTCATCTTTTAGAGGCTTCCCTGTTGCTGCCTGACTTAATTTTTATTTTTACCAGATCAGAATTGAGACTTGAACGTCTTAAATCCTCATTTTATGACCTAAATCTGACAAACGTTCAAGTAAGATTATTATTGATGCATTAATATTTCGTGCTAATGTTCATCACTGACTATTAATAGGAACATAAAGCTGATGAGCCAATTTAATAACACTACATACGAAACACGGCTCATCCTGCACATAAAAGTTAAGGACGGTTATACCTTTAATAGGAGTTACAAATCTGACGATTATGATGTGGATTGTGTTTCCAGATCGGTTTAAACGCTCTTGTGTTAGTAACATTTTCAGAATCTGCACATTAAAAGCAGAATGGCTGAATTTAATTCTTATAAACGTAACCTACATTTAGTTAGAAACCACAAAATGACCACCAGGTGGTGGCAGATATCAAAAATCTCTGTAGTTTGGCCATCAGCAGTCTTAAGATTCTCCTCAGTTGTAAATTTCTCACACACAGAAAAACTCTGGGCACAACTGGATTTTCCACGCTTGCTGTCGCCTTCTTTTTTTCTGTGTTTCCACTGAGGAATAATTGAATTCAGGGCTCCTTTTATCCCTGAGCACATGTGGGATTAGGTAATCCTCTGGGATTAAAATATCATGATTCAGGAAGCTGCTGATCCTAATCCGGAGCTGCTGCTTAGAAGCAGACACCAAAAAAAAAAAAAAGTGACTTATGCTGCTAAAGTGTCCCTGAACGCATCACAAACCAAATGTTCAAGGTGATGTTCTGCTGAAGTTCAAGAGGCTTGGTGGAGTATTGAAGTTAAATTGGTTTATTATTATTGAAAATAAACCAGATTTATAAATTATATTGTTTCTGAGGGCAGACGTGATTTTCTTACTATGAGTATCAGAAACATCAAATGAAAATATGTTTTTGTACAGTGAAAATGTTTAATAAAAGTCACATCTACTGGGATTTACAAGTTTGTTATTTGCCTTGTTATGTTATCTGCAGTAGATTTGTTAACACTTATTCAAAACCTTTGGCCCTTCATACAACAATATCAAGTTTCCAGCTATGCAGACACAGTAGTTTTGGATTTATCTGCTGAGGTTTTGACTCTTAGATTTCAACCAGCATGCTGATAGAAGGTTAAAGGATTTGAATTTTTAGAGCTCAAAGTATTGAAACAACAGCTCGTTCCAAAAACAAGGTTCCCATATCTGTGAATAATCCAGAAAAAACAGATTTAACAGGGAATGATTACTTGGTAGGCGGCAGCTCCATTAAAACTGTTCAACGTGAGTTCAGCTGAGGTGAAATAAACACAAAATAAGCTCCACATTGTTTTTACTGCCTTGTTAAAAAGTAAAAAGTTGTCCAGTGAAAAGACCCAAACTGAGATAAGATGTAAAATGCAGGCGTTGCTTTCATTTATATATTTCCGTATTCGTGGAAAATATTTCCATTTCCAAGCTAGAAATGCTAATAAAGTTTATAAAAGAAAAATATCAGATAACACTAAAACAAATGAGGCTAATAGGACCAATGTCATTCGCATGCTTTTAAATATGTGGCATATTTTTTATAACATTTCATTCAATACATGAAAAATTTGCCTCTTAATTTAACAAGATCAGACATTTCAGTGTATTCCATATGAGCTCCTCAATGAACAGACAATTCATCCAGAAGCTGATGTTTGAGCTATCAGTTGGTCATTTACCTGCAAACATTTTAGTTTTTGAACTATCTTATTATAATAATTAAGATTATTATGTGGTTAAGACTTTCAGGCTTTGTTTGGAGACAACAAGGAAGAGAGTAAAAGCGGAGCAGGTGAAAGGAAGACCTGACATAATGTCTTTGTTTTACAAACAAACAAACAAACAAACAAAGAAGTATAACCGGCTCTACTGCACACACCTCCCAGCTTGAATGAAGAAGCTCATACATAAATGATAAATTTGTTTCCCTCACACGAAGTCACACTTTCTTTGTCATCTGACACCTTGAATTAACAAGTTTACACAAAAATCTCTCTCTTCTCACCTTCTCTGTCACATCCTCTCACATTTTCACACACACAGACACACACTCTCATGTATAAACGCACACAGCAACAGAGACATAAAGCACCCCCCCCCCCCCCCCCCCCCCCCAGGGATCCAGAGGAGTATGAGACCTACAGGAGCGAATCACGTGGGCGACTGTGAAATTAGGAATCCCTCAACACAGAGCTGCTTTTTGGACACTTTGAAAACTCATAATTGAGTTCTGCTCTGCGTTTGCACTGACACTGGCCTCAGTTTGTACTCTTTCACACAGTGTAAAAAAAAAACAAAACAAAAACAAAACACACACACAAAGGAAGAAAGTGTTCCCTGTTTGCAGTCACATCCTGAATTATGATTCTTTCAAATAATACAGTGACTTTTTAAATGAAACTTTAATATTGGCAGAAAGAAACATGTTAATGTCGCTTCACAGCACGACTCGTGTTGCAGGTTGTTCAGTCACGTCCAACTCAGAGCGGTCTGACACAAGATGAAAAAGACAAAGGACTTAAAATGAACGCCGCCGCATGAGCAACACCCCGCCTTCGGGCTAAATGTGAAATTTTTTGGAATAACACAAAGCCCCTCTTCTGTTCTTTCCCCCTTCTCACCCTCAGTTGCATCACTTCCTCGGCTCTGTGTGTTAAAAGCTGAGAGCTACCGCGTCTTCGCTCTCCGAGAAGCCAAAGAATAAATGCATCTCACTGTTTTAGTGTTCGGGGAGGCCGCCTCTCCCTGCTGCTCTTATTACACCATACATTTAAGTTTTACGTTTTTAAAATTATAATAGAAACTGTGTGATGTTTGCATGTATTATCATTTAAATTACCTTCTTCTATCACTTCATTTGCTGCTGCAGTGGCTCAGATTGCCCCTGAGATTCCCCCATGTTTTCTCTCATTATCTGAAAAGTTTTGTTCTTTCTCAGAAATAAAGATGTTTCCTTCCCGATGTATCTACAGCTGGTTCATACTAATCCTCTGTGGATGTGATGTAATATCATCATCCTTCAAGGTAAGCCTTTGAAAAACACAAACAGGTCAATGAATGTTATAGATCAGTCTTTCACTATCCAATCACACATAAATAAATGTAGGATTAAATTGTTATTCTAACATTAAGTGCCTCTAAATTAAACACAATCAGGACATGTTGTCAAATTGCTAACTTCTGTTAGCAGCTACTGTCACAGCATTCAGAAGATAATCAGTTCTTTGGTGCGTAGAATCCATTTCTGGGGAAAATGTTCTGTTCTCAAAGTGTGAGGTTACTACAGCGTCACAAGCCAGCATAAATCTAAAAAGTTACAGTTTCATAGACCCAAAATACATAATGTTGATCATGCAGCACAAAGTGAGAAAGAACTGATTTATGGGAAAAAAGTCCTTTTTCTCCAGATGTAAAACTTTATAGTGCAAAGATCTGCGTACCTGATACTGTATTTTAGACCGTAGAGACGAGTGGAGAGTATACTGTAACTGGGACTGAACTATTCTCAAACCGTAAAGACAACGGTCCACTTCATCTGAAGGGTTCATCAGAAGATTGAATATCGTTTGAAAATTCCCCCAAACTCTTCCAACTTTTACACAGAACAAATTGTACCTCCACGTCTAGGATGCATTTCTGTCCGCAAATTTATGGCTGTAAATTCAAGTCAACACATTGGGATTAATCAGGCGTAGAGACCGTCTGCAGATTTACAACTAATCGTAAAAACTGGCCAGTAAAAACTCATTTAAATCCCATTTTCTCAGTCCAAAAGACGCAAACAATCTGGACGCTCCACTTTGAAATCAGAGGACGAGGACTCCACACTGAGTGGGCTCAAAAGACAGACGGCTATCGAGTCAACCTTGATCACCCTGTTCGCCTTCTGAGTCATCGGCCTTTGATGGCTCTGCCCATCCACAGTGTGTGTGTGCTGTTCATCAGCGCTCTGCCTGCTAATTGAAAGCAGCGACTACAGACGACGATATAAAGGTGGCAGAGAGAGATAAAGTACACGAGGCGGGCGGAGAGGACAGATAATGAGGTCGGAGCTTGAGAGCATCTTTTGTGCCCGGCTCTTCTCACATTTGATTGTTCTCTATAGAAAACAACACCGAGCTTTGATTTGCTCCAGCAGCAGCAGAGCTTACACAGCAAACACAACAAACCTCCACGACGTCAATAAAACCAAGTTTCTCAAAGTTGAAAAGAATTCAGATGAAGTTTTTCCAGGAAACACGGGTGGGTGTTTACGTTGATCCACCACAGCTGTTCCAAATGAGACATTTTCTGAGGAAATATGTTCGTCATTTAAAGACTAATTCTTACTCATTTTTTTTTGTGTGAAATTGTGAACGATTCCAAAAAATTTAATGTTACCTCATTTGTTCCAAGTTAAAGATAGTTTTTGTAAATTTATCTTGTTTAGTAATCTTATGAGCAACGATTTGTTTCTTATTATTGAACCTGTCTGTGACTCACTGGTTCTTTAAAACTGCACTCAGTCCTTCACAACAATTTTATGCTGACCGACTCTAAATAATGTCACACCAGGTTCTTACTTCAAATGTACTAATCTGACCCGAACGGCTTTCTTTCTTCTTTGCACTGACATCTTGCTCTTATCTGTGAAGCCGGAGCAGATTACAGTCAGATTTATTGCTCTCAGACTATTTACGACAAATCTTCTGACCTTATTGCAAACTTTGCCTGAAGCTGATAACATCTCTTCCATCTTCCCCCCCTTTTTTTTTTTTTTTTTAATTTTCCATTTCTGCTTTCTACCTTTTTGGAACAATTACAGGCGAAGATCCAAATGTGATCAAGTCAGACCGCTCTGCTCATTTATTCTCCAGCGCTCATCAACTTTCCTCTTTTCCTCCTCTAAAACCTAAAATTTACATTTAAATGTCATCTCTTAACCGACTTACTCTGTTTACTCCAGTGAATAGGAAGCACGTGGAACCAGGTTCGCTCTTCCCTCCTTTTTTTTTTTTTTTTAGATGCTGCAAATGATTCAGAACAAATGTGCTTTTAATCGAGCTTCTATTTCATTAAGTTGAAGCTGCAGCTGAGAAAAACTTAACCTTCCTTTTTTTTTGTCAAAAAAGTGGACTCGAACTTGAAACCTTTATTCTATCTAATGACCATCTAGGGGAACTTCACTGGTTGAAATCTATGGGAAAATGTCCCTACTTCTCCCAGATTTGTAGGAGAAATAGGGACGTGTGGCCAGCATGTGATTGACAGACTGTAGGTCAGATCACCCCCTCACTCCTCCAAACTTGGTTCCTCATAAAACCAAGATGGCTGCCAGACAAACTGCAAACTGGAGGTTTCGAATCATCACAGTGGGTCAATTTCCAACACTGATTACATTTAAAACCCTGTTTTGTTTAACAGGGTTATTTGCAATTAAATTGATTGGGAAATTAAGAATAAGAATTAAACTCCCGATAACGCCCAAGATGTGCATTCATGAAGTCTTTAAAACAAACAAGAACACAGACATGCTGCAGTTTTCCTCTTCATGTTGTCCAAATATTTTCAGTGACATAAAAAACTGTGCAGGTAATGAGTTTTTTCTTTTCTAATGGCATCAAGACAGCTTGTATTGTAAAATCTTGAACACTTGATTTATGTAATTAAATGATAAAATTTTGTTTGTGGAGTCAAATCGGCTCATCGTTGACCCACAACTTTATTTTCAGTCCCATCATTTTTAAAAGTAGCTTAAAAAAAAAAAAAAAAAAAAAAAAAATCACAGGCTGATTTGTTATAGATGCCTCATTTATGTTCTTACATGAAAATACACAGAATAAAAAAATAAAACCTTGAAGCCAAAAGGACTGAAAAAACTAATTTGGAAAAGCATTTGGCTGCAGGTTGGTTTTTCACCCCCCCCCCAAAAAAAACAACAACACACGCATCTAAAGATCAACTGCATTCAAGTTCATTCACTTGAAAACACATTAAAAAAAGACAAAGACGACAAAGAAGGAGACATGCTGGTCGAAACACGTAATGCCCTGGATTTTTATTTCATTTTGTGACAGTTCAGGATTCTTAAGTCTTTCCCATGAGAGAGCGTGTTTGTGTGTATGTATATGTATGTATATGTATGTGTGTGTGTGTGTGTGTGTGCGCATGTGTTGGAAGAGACTACAAAAAAAACAAAAAACAAAACTCATGACTCAACTGGGCCACTGGAATGGGCATTGGGATTGTGGTACAGACAAAGAAAAACTACAAGTAGCCTTGTTCAGTACCAAACTCTTCACAGAAGAGAGCGATTTTTTAAAAGGTTTTTTCTTTTTTTTTCCCAAATGAAGGCACCCGATAACTTGTGGTTCTTGGCCTTTCAGCCTTCTGGAGAGTTTTAAAAGTAGAGAAAACGATCTTTATTATTATTATTATTATTATTATTATTACTCTTTTTTTCCAATTAATACATGTTTTCTTCCTTATTATGTAGAAGCTGGAATGATAAATGTTTTTTTTTTTTTTTTTACTCCCTTATATTTTTTTTTTGATCAACAAGTAACAAAAGAATGAAGTTTTCTGTGAGAAAAATTAAAATTAAAAAAATGTGGGAGGTACAAAAATATTTATTTTTAAAAAAATGATAAGAGGGAAGGTGAGAGGGATCATCTTTGAGAAAAACAAGATGGAAATGAGCCCACATGGTGCCAACCAGGGGGCCAAAAATCATAAAAAAAGCAGCATTAATTAATTAAAAAAGAAAAAAAATATAGTGCTTAGATAAGTCAGAAGCAGCAAAGTCTTCTGGGAAAGAGTCTTCATCCCCATTGTTTTGTTACTTGTCTCAGGAATAATATACGTATGGAAGAGCTTTGTGGAAACTGATTAACCCACTGACAAACTGATGCTGACAAACAAATTCACACCCATCGTCGTCTTCTACTGCCCTGCTGCGCCTGAATGTGTATGAAAGTATGACTCCATGGATTCAACATGACACACGGGAACATCGAGGAGGGACGCCCAACAGAGTCGGGCGAACCCCTCCGGCCATGTTCACAACATCCAAAATAATACAGAGTTGTTTAAGTCTAGCTAAACACTGACTACAGCACTGGGAACCGGTCAGGGGTACAGTGTATAAAAAAAATTTGTAAAAAGTAGAGGGGGGGAAAAAAAAAAAAAAAAAGTCTGAATCATGACCCCAAACAAAAAAACAAAACAAAAACAAAAAAATAAACAACCCCTTTGTAAACACGGCACAATAAATAGATCAAACAGCAGGTTCCGCACCATGCATGTGATGACATACATTTTTCTGTGGTACAACTTTCACTTCTCATACTCGCACCAGTTGCAGTTTGTCGTTTTCAATTTTGATTTTCTTTTTTTTTTTTTTTTCCTCTTTTATAGCTCGAGTGCAAAACATCACAAATGAACAATTCTGTATTCAAGTAATGTTATATACAAGAACGGGGGGCGGGGAGGGGGGGATATTACAAATATGCAGTACTATACATATAATTGCCATATTAATTTACAGACGATCTCTTATTAACGGTAACAAATAGGGAAATGGGTGGGGTAGATAGGTGGGGCGGGTCGAGGGAGAGAAAAAAAAAAAAAAAAAAAATTGTACGAGACGAGCATTGCAATTAAGTCCCAAAACAGTTGCCATGGAAACCCAGCCTTGCCATGCTCACTCCGCCACCACTTGCATTCATGACTGACAAATGATGCATAGCACCGAAATGAAAAAAAAAAAACAAAAAACCAAAACGAAACCCAACAACAAAAAGGAGTCACGCTTCCTCCGTGCTGCGTACAGGAGGCTACGTAACCTCCATGGCCACTGTGTTCTCTGATAGACTGTTCAGTGCTGGCTTGTCTTGTTCATGATTCTCCCTGAGGACAAAAAGAAGGAAAAAATAAATTACACACTGACGGCAGCAAAAAGTTAATTTCTCAAGTATCATTTTGACATACGTGAACGACCGTTTTCTGCTTCTCTCCATTTATACTACAGTTTGAAGTTAGATCAAGATTTTACATCAGTTAGTCCACTTGTTTCTTTTCTTTGCCAGATTTCTTTCGCTTTCTTCTTGATAGTTTTGTCTGAATTACTCTAATATGATGTTGTGAACTGGCTGCAGTAGAAAAAAAAAAAAGAAGCTTAAATTGTCACCTACTGACATGAGCAAAGGGAAGAAACTGACATCAGGCTGTATTCAAGTGAAGCCTTACTGATGAATAATAAACTCGCTCCATTTAAAACGAAACTCCATCCCATTAAAACATAAAAGGCCAAATCTTCCATAATACCATCAAGGGGCGACACTAAATTACATACACAACTGTTCCACTTTCCGTTTTAGGACTATAGCAGCAGCACTTTCAGCCACTCCCCCATTGTCATTTTACGAGCACTTATTCCACCACATGGTGATATTTACTAGTTTGATTGCGCAGCAGTAGATCTGATATTTTATCTTTAGGACAAAAGCACAGCAGAAAGGTAAAAACTGCCTTTTGTGCTCCTGTGATATTGTGTAGGAGTCTGTCTGTTAAGCATGTAAACAACTTATAATTAGCATAACGATAATAAATATGATTATGTGTTGCACACCTGTGGTTTCTTCAGTAGCGATGAGCATAATTTTTGCTGCAGCTTTTGGCACAAACTGTTTATAAAAATCAGAATACAGAAGATCGAGTTTCCATTCTGCTACATAAAAGCTGCCCCCCCCCTCCACAGAACTGTGGCGTCCTCACCTGGGCACTATGTCCAGCGGCGAGGCCGACGCTGTAGTGACCTTGGGTTTCTGACAGTTGGCGGTTGTGTGCGCGAACTTTAAGGCGGATGTCGACATGGTGGTGCTCAGTGTCCGCGGTGCGTGGACACGCTTTCCGGTGGGAACGCCCAGACGGAGGCTGTTGTTGTTTCCCAGCAGGACCTGAGTGGTGGCGGTGTTAGTGGTAGCGGTGTTGGTGTTGGCGGGGTGGGCGGTGCCGTTGTTGTTACTGGCGGTGGAGGTGGAGCTGGTGGTGGTGAAGGGGTGGAGCGAGGCGGGTGTCGGGGTGGTGGTGGGAGGAGCTGGGGTGGCGGGGGATGGGGATGCTGTGCTCGAGAGGTGCAAGCCCTTATAAACACCTGAGGGGGGCAAAAGGAGGCCGGGCAATGGTGGGGGAGAAGGGTGGGGGTGGTTGTGACAGGGGTGGGTGGGTTTAATTACCATTAATTATCTGTTCTCTGACGAAAAAATCTTGGCTTTATAAAAACCAACACCTGAATCACTGAATATTAATCAAAAACATGAGTTTGATTTTTAAAGTGCAACAAACCAACCAAAACCTGCAGTTCAGAATTAGTTCAAATGTGAGATAGTTCGCAGGTTTGTTGAATATCTACTGTGATGAACAAAGTCATTTATCAGCTGGATTAATTTCTTTGCAGCAGGATCCCACGGAAGGTCTTTCACAATGATTCGTTGACTTTTTCAAAATTGTCAAAAGTCAACGAATCATTTCAGCACGTTTATCTGTGAAGGACAGATCCTTAGTTTTCATCTGCACAATAATCTCACATTTAATTGTTTTGTCACTTTTCTAACTTATCTCCTAAATCCTGCTGCCTCAAATGGCAGCAGTTGTTCGGGGGTTAGTGCTGCAGTTTTTGTGCTGTCTGCTTTTGTGCCGTTATCTGTTCTTTTGGTGAACTCCATTATGGGTTCTAGACAGTAATTACTTCAGCGTCATTGTTTGCTTTGTCTGTTTAGTGTCACTGTGTTGTTGCACAAGGCTGAATTGCACTTGAAACAGGAAGAGCTTTGTTTTTATGATTATGAGTCCTAATGCATCTTATTCATAAATATATAAACAAATAATAGTTGCTCCGAATGATAAACATTTATGGAGCTTGTTGTTCTGAGGGCTTATAAACCAACAGCAGATGCTCAAGATTCGTTTAACAAGTGAGAGTAATGACCATGTTTTTAATTTAAATAATTAGGCCACCTTAAAAAGCTGAAGTATACTGACTTTGAAAACTCATACCTGAGGGGGAGAGGACGCCATTGACTCCGCCTCCCAGGGCTAGCTCCTCCTTGGTTTTCAGAGCCAGCAGTTGGTCGGCGGTGACGAGGGCCGAGGCGGCGAACTGAGCGCTGGCCTGGTCCAACGTGTTCGCCAGGCCCTATTAGAGAATAACACAAAAATTTCTGGTTAGAAGTGAAGCCCGTGCGGGCAGAAAAAAAAAAAAAAAAAAAGGGCACAAGAGAAACCGAAGAGCTGTTGTAACGCCCTGCTGACAAGCAGAATACTGACCACTGTGCTGTTGGCAGTGGTGGTGCTGTTGGCTTGCTGTTGCAGCTGGATCTGCTCCAGCTGCTGTTTCTGCATCAGGGCCAGCTGCTCCTGATGCTGCTGGTACTGTTCCGCTGTGAGAGCTGAGAGGGACAAAAGTTCGGTTATAAATTTGGAAACATATTCGCACCATCACACACATGAAAAAAAAAATAAATAAAAAAATGAGTTTTCCCGCAGAGGGAATAAACACACAGACAGCTCCATCTCTGGAAAACACTCTTTCAGTCTAAAAGACTGCTGCCTTGGATGTACTTAGTTTAAACTTGACTTGTTATTGTATTGTTTGCCAACAGATTCTCAAATACTTTAAGAAACTAGAACAATTTTTCTGCTAATAAACACTGCACTGCGTTTAATCCTTGGAGGACTGGTGCGTGTTCAGACATCCAGATAAGAGACAGCCAAAAAAAAAAAAACAACTAATAACTGCATTATATGGTTCACTCAGACTCTTATGTCTGATAGCTTCTTTTAGTTTGATAGTCTACACTACAACACCAGGACCACATGAAAACCTTGGAGAACGTAAATCTCATTACTGATGCATGAAGCCGTTTCCTAGACATTACAAATATGTACAGGAATATTAGCTTTCAATTTCTTCTTGGCAAGTAAATTCACGCTTCAGTGAGGAACCAAGTGAGGCATTTTGATGGTTTCTGGCCTCCATCTACCAGCAAATGTTTCAAGGTTGTTTCTCTGTGGTGTGCCTGTTTGGTTAGTCAGACAGTTTACCTCCCCCCCTCCACATTCAGTGCTGTGTCGCTTGATAAGGCAGCAGCCAAGACTTTAAAGTCTGTGGCTAAAAAGAAAACCACAAACTCTGGTCTTGGACATTTTTCTCCAGTCAGCCATCTCACTGTTACTGCAGACTGTGCTGATGAATAACTGAATGATAAACACTGCGAAATAACCTCACGGTGAAACATCATAACCTGCATAAGAACCTGCATTTTGCCATTTCTATTAAAATTCAACAATGCTATTAAATCTGAGATCCGACGATGAGACTGTGAGCTTTGGGATTTGTTACTGCAATGACAAAGTGTGGTTTCACAGAGACGCTCCTGGTGATCCATCAAACTTTCCACAAACTGTGATTAAATGTGAATTTATGAACAGCTTATTTCAGTTGGATTTTCTCCTACACTTAATATTCCAGTCTTGGTTTAAAAAGAAAGAAATCTCATCACTGAGCTGTATGTAGTTCCAGGAAGACATTTACTCCAGTAAACATAAAACGATCTGTTCCAAACTGATTTCATTTGGTTTCCTGCGTGCATTTTAAACTTCTTGCACCATGACCTAATTTGCATCGCAACCATTTAACCTGTAAACAACAAGCTCTGAAGTCTTTCTTCAATGGTTCTCTATGGATTAGTGTTACACAGCCTTGGCCCTCAGTCCAATATTGATTTACTTACTCCCCCCTGAGTCTAGCAGCTCTCTGCTTCACAGGAAACAGGACTCTGTGCATGTTAACGCCACAGCTCGTCCTCTGGCAGCACCTCCATCTGAAAGGAGCGTTGCACTCACTTCACGTAGTCTGACACATTACATTTAGTCAAGTACCGCACCCATTAATCCAGCACATCACACAACCTGCTGCTGCTCTGTCAGTCTAAATACTGCTGTAGTTACTGCACATACAGACTGTTGCTTGCTCTTTGTGTCCTTTAGGTCTCAGTTTTTTTTTTTTAAACAAGCTGGTCGGTTTTTCCAAGAACAAATCAATGAGCAGTTGTTTTTCCAGTCACATCAAAACATACATTACTCTTGTCAGCGGCAAGGGCAACATCAAGACAACCCCCACCATCTGACTGCCCTCAAAGTGATCCCACCGGGGACTTGTGCCATTCAGTTTGTATTCAACGCTCCACGCCTCTGTGTCCACACGGCCCGATAACTCCTGTGAATTTCATGAATTTATTTATCAAACCCAGTTTTTAATTAACACTGGGAGGTGAAACTGTGTGAATGCCAAACAACAAACACACATCAAACCAAAACAGTTCAAGTCAAGAAACATTTGAAGTAAACATTTGTGTAAAATAAACAATCCAATACAAATTTGCTGCAAAAAGCTTGCACAAAAACATTTATTCTCACACTTCATAGAAGACGTGTAACTAACAACCACACAAATAAAATCCAGACTATTGTGATATATCAACAGGGCTGAGGAGTTAAACGTTTATTCTTAGTGTGTGTTGTTACTCATAACCAACATAGATTTTGATTCTTCAACCTCAAGCTGCCATGAGAACAACACAGAGGGACCAACTGTCTTTGAGAGAACCAATATGTGTTTGAAGGCACCCAGGCCTCTTACCAGCAATGGGTGAGGGTGCAGGGACGACCCTCCCCGGGCGTTGAGAGCCATTGGGCTGTCCCCCGGCTGTGGAGGCAGAGACTGGGCGTTTCAGAGCTCGACTCAACCTCCTGAATAGCAGATGGGCGTTATCCAGCTCATGTAGTGGTAGTGTCCGTGGTCTAAAGTGCCTCCATCGGCACGACTTTATATTCAACAGTATCTGACTGAGGTCCGTGGAAGAAGGGGAGGAAAGAGAGGAGTTGTAGGTGGAGGAACTTCTGTCCGAGGTATTTGTTTCTGAGGTACTGGCAAACTTGTCGATGGCCGGTGAGCGTGAAGTAGCTGTGGGGGGAGGAGGTGAGGGGGTAAGCGGCAGGTCGAGCATTTCTGGATCCAATCTGTGGAAAACGTTGTCATAGTCCGTGTACGCCCTGTCCAGCAACACCCTGACAAAAGAGGACAAATGTCAGTTCTGATACAGATTCATCAGTCTGTTATTCCTCCCATCAGCTACTTAATTCTTAATTCCAGAAGGGTAGTTATCAATTATTTCCATAATCAAGCACTTTTCAGATTAATTAATTGGAAAGCGTCTAAGTGCAGCAAGAATAAGGAGAATAATGGCTAGTAAATTGAACTGCGTTTGAGGAAAAAAAGAAAAAATAAAAGAAGTTAACTGACCGGCCTCCTCGTCCCACTCGTCGTCTAGCCATGCCCAGGCAGCGCCTCGGCACGGTGAGCGTGGTGAGACTGTAGCGAAAACGAGCTTCTGCCAAACCGCCCTCCCAGGGATCACACCAGGGCCAGCTACCCACACGGTCCTGGCGAGCCTGGAGAGACAAAGTAAGGTTGCTGAATGTCACCCATTTCTTTCCTCATGTCTGGTGCAAAATATGCCTGATATTTGTTTTCATGTCTGGTAGACGAGTTACACTTTAAACCGCTTACAAAAACATTTCCACTGCTGGAAACTTTCCTTCAACCATTTGGCATTCAAAGAAAACAACAACTACCCAATATGGCTACCATCAGCTCACCACTATAATCATGATCCAATTTATTAGCTACAGAACATGAACCTCTAATGAGCTTTATTATAGATTCTGTGCATGACCAAAAAATTATGTCTCTTACAGCATAGTACTGGCAGCCTGCCTTCCTGCGAAAGGCATAGGCACCATCTGGATCGTTTTCCTCCTCTGCTTCTGATGAGCCTGAGTGCAGCTGTGGACACAGAGGTCAGAGGTCAGTGGAAGAGCGTAATTAATAACACAGAAGCCACAGGTCACACTTTAAATACATTTCCTACCCAATTGGCTCATGTGGTTTTGCAATTCTGAGTAGATTAATTTAGACAGAGGGCAGAGTGCAGTGACGGGTTGAATTCACTACAGCAGTAAAGGTATGGAGAAGGTCTGGAGACGCTGAAGTGCAGGAGAATAAAATTTTTACTCTTTATATCCAACAGTCTGCACTGTCTCACTTTTCCATTAAACATGAAGTGACATCAATATATACTGTATTCTGTATTTCAGAATCATGTTTACTAGAAAGAAAAAAATAAAGTGTTAGAGATTAACTTTAACAACAACAAATCGCAAAGCATGAGTGAGTCCCCCTGTGTTTGTACCTGGGAAAAGGGCTCATCATCCGAGCTGGGGAAGTCGTACTGGTTGAGATCCTTGGGGTTGAAAACAACAGGACCTGGATGGTGCGAGGCGCCCGACGACAGAGGCAGAACCTTCTGCTTCTTCTCGTACTTCCTCTTCTGCCGGGGGACTTCCATCTTCTCGGGCTGGAGGGGAAAGGTGTGGTAAGTGATGAGACTTTAGAGCATCTTGGAAACCCAGTCAATCTTAAATCATACACTAGATTCTTCAGCCTCGACTTCAATTAATTGACTTAATGAACTCAAAAACAAGCAAGTGATTGAAAACCGAAATCTTTTCATCCTGCAGATAAATGAAAGTCGACCCACTGAGTATTCCCTATAACTTTAAAGTGTATCCAGACTAAACTTTGAAGTCCTGTACTTAAATGTGGGCCTCACCTTTGACTTGTATTCCTTGAGGTCCATGTGGTCCTGGTGTCGGTACTGGTTGGTGAGGGGAACCAGAGGAATGATCTGTGGCCTCACCAGTGCCCGTTCAGCCAGGACCTCTGCCATCACCTCACCACCAAAGTCGGACATGACGTTTCTGGGAAATAGATGGAACAAGGGATCAGTCGATGAATTTCAGTGACCAAATGAAAATTCAGCGAGAAAGTTTCACAGCTTGAGCAGCTGATTTTCTGCTTTATAACATCTGAGGGCTGCAGTCAGTGATTTGTTTTATTTCTGTACTAATGCATTATGCACACCTCTTCTCAAAGATCTCCAGCGTGAGGTGCAGCAGCTCTCTTTTGCTCTTCTCCCTCCTCTTGATCATTTCCAGAATGGTGACAGCTCGGCTGAGATCCCTGCGTAGCTTCAGCATCTTCTCGTAGGACGCCTCGTCATTCTTACGGTTCTAAGATTCAAAGTACGAGCAAAACATTAAAAAAAGCAACACAGCCAACCTATTATAACTGGATGTAAATTTAATATTTACAATTGTATGGCTTTGAGCTCAAAACCAAGAGCAGACACAAATGAAAAGTTTCAAAAGCTAAACAGTCAAGTGAATAAATTAGCAGTTATTATATTTGGATTCATATCAATCCAGTTCAGAAAGACACATTTCTGTTTGAGCAGAAAAATATTATTTTGATAAAATCAAAAATAGGCTTAATTCATGTAATGACCACTTGGTGGCATATTCACCCTGTGTAAGATGAAAAGCTCCATTGAGTCACAGTGCATAAGACAAAAAATTCAGAAAATTATGGACTGGGTTGAATGTAAGCGAGAAGTGCAATGTTTCTCATGGACTGATCACTTTTGCTGCGCTGGTGGGTTTTTTTTCTTCTATTTTATGATTTCATACACTGATGCAATTGATGATCAGGGACTCGGGTCACTTTCTATAATAAACATAAAATCACCGACAAGTCACACAGCAGCTTGACTTGTAGAGCAGACAGAAAACAATTTAAAAGCAGACTAAAGCCCGCATTTTGTCGTTTAATTCATTCTGTCAGGTCGAACTCAGCATTAATAAAATCTGTACCGATGGAGCCCCAAAGCTTTGTCTCAACAGCACACACACACACCGAGCAAAGTAAGAAGCTGCTCAGTGAAGGCGCTTTCAGTGCTCCACACCAAGCCCTCTGTTGTCAGCCTGTCAGGATCAGATACTAGCAATCTATCACAACTGCATAACAGTTTCAGCTCGCAAAGTGTTTACAAACTGGATCTGGTGAACCAAAACGAGCATCACGGGAGACTGATGAACTGAAATGTAATGCTCTTCAAACTTGTTCATGCATGAAGGAAGCCCGCGTACCAAGACATAAGATTTCCTTCAGCATGAGAGGACAATGCACCATTTTCTTTGACCCTACCGGTACTAATAGTTCAACTTGTGTTTAGAGCACTTCTATCATCTATGGCAAACTTAATATAAAGATGGTTATAGCTCAGCAGTAGGAGTTTATCAGAAAGTAACAGGGGGAATTATGGGTAAAATGGTTTCAAAATAATACCTCACTAGAACAATATAATCCAAATGAAGCCCAGAGAAATGTCATTTAGTAAGAGACCACAACTATGCTGACATTTCAAAAGGACAACATTGTACACACAGGGTTGGACCTGTAAGTTAACTTCTGACATCTCAGCCACATCCAGCCAATAAAACAAAAACAACAACAACAACTGACCTTCCTAGTCTGCATCTTTTCTGTGCGCCGTCGGAAGGCTACATAGGGGTCACTGGTGCTGGAGCCGTCCCGCTTCTCCTGCTTGACGTTGGGGATGAGCGAGTTAGCCTTGCTGTTTTTCCTCTTGCGGCTCCAGTAGTCGAAGACCTCCTTGATGAGCTCGTCATCCTCTTTCAGCAACAGTTTGGCCTCAGGAAGACTCACCAGCTAAGAGATAGAGATAGAGGTTAGACTTCTGGACAATAAATTACCCAGTGATAATGTTGTTGCTACTTTAAATGGTTCTATTCTGCGTTCCCAATTATTTAATGCAATATTCTGCAGTTGACAGCCAGCTGTGTTTGGGGGACACAGATAGTACCAACCTGCTGCCCACTGCCTTTCTCTAGCCGGTCAATCATCTCCTCAAACTGCAGGAAGCTGATCTCCATCTTCTTTTTCAGCTTGTTGATAAATGCCTCATCGTCTGAGTCCAGATCGTAGTCGGGCTGCTCTGTGTCCAAGCTGAAAGCTGTAAGGAGGTTTGAGAGGAAATGGACATCAGACATAAATTAATGTACTGATACAACATTTCAGATGCATCATTACTTTCAGAAATATGTAAATTTTTTTGAAAATGTTTTGTTAAAGTAGTGGAAACAATCAGCAAATAAAAATATTAGATTTTTAGGAGGTTTTGGTGTCTGATCAACAAAATTATAGTACATTTTTTGTCCTAGGACTGTGTCCTTTTATTCTCATTTGCACCAATTTCATGCACGCCAATAAGCCTGTTGTAATCCCTGTGCTCATAAGTATTTAGTTCAACTGCCCTCATATTTGACATTTATCCAAAGTGACATGAAATTAATGGATAAAAGAAGAACGTCAATTAATTGTGAGCAATTATGATGCTGCCATGCACAAGGAGCATACAAGTTTGGACTCATTTATTCAAACAGTGATGTGGAATGAGGGAATAAATTCAAAAACCACCATAGTCACATTTCGAGATTTGTTTGACACAAAACTTCAAACTGATCAAACTTTTCCTTGTTGGAGATGCAGCAAATCAGAAACACCTTTCGTTTACAGTGGGGCGTCAACAACTAAATCCACAGGTCAGACCTTTAGATATCTTTCTATATTTTGTTTGGAGTCTTGAATTTGTCCCAGTTTGCTCATCCATACAACTGTCAGGGCTCTGTCTCCCAATACTGCGACACGAGATCATAGATTTTTGTAATGTGATTTCAGAATCAATACATCTACTTTACAAAGGATGAAAACCAGCAGGAACGTGATTTACAATCCATGGTCACTGCTTTAACAGCCAGTTGGATAAAAAAAAAAAAAAAAAGTGAGGGGGGACAAAAGAAAGATGGTTCCCCTTTCTGGTGCCAGTTAATGACAGTTAAATTACATGTGCAAATAGTTGCTTAGCAATTCAACTGCCAAGGTCAGGCCACATCTTGTGCCTGGTTCATTCATATACTCAGTTATAGTCTGTGCTCACATGTGCCACACATCTAACATACAATGATGTTTAGTTCACCCTCCAACTCAGTAGCCACCATTTAATGTTAACCACCCACATAGTCCCTTAGAATTGGATATTTAATGAGCAAGTATATCGGTGACCTGCTTTCCAGCCCCTTAATGTACAAAGAAGAAAAGGTAGCTTTATGTTTAGGAGAAGAAAGTCCGACACAATGAAATAAATTAATAACATTTACAGTCACTGACTAACCACTGCTAGATCACACTATGAAAGACACGGTACTCTTGAATGCACCTTTCAAATAGTTTTCTGTGGAGCTTAAACTGTAAACAGAGTTGATCCCTTTTTAATGCGACTGCAGAGTTACAGCTGGATACATAGAGAAGGGAAAATTTATCTGCTACAATTTGTCTGGGAAACAAAACCCAGAGCGGAGCCCATCAACAGATGCACACAACCGTAACCAGAAGGAAAGAGCTCTGACCAAAACAGCAAGCCGGCTGTGAATAAGCAGCAATGTTTTAATTCTCCACCTCCCCAAGCTGTCTGGATATCAGGTTGAAGTATGTAGAGTAAACAGACACATAGTGCTGCACACATCGGAGAATAGTGCAGGAGTATGTAAGGATATGCTAGAAAACTTGCAGACTACATAAACCGCCTACGCTGCAGCTCAAGAGAGGCAACATGGACTCATTCCCAGCAGCAGTGGAACATGTGTGGGGTAGGACTCTTTAACAAAAAATAGATTCCCAAAAGGACCTGAACTGATGAGTAATCTGTTCTGCATTTAGGTCAACCCTCATCAGCACAATCACTATTAGGATGTTGCATTACAGCTACATGGCCGACCAGAGTTGAGCTAAAACAACGCACACAATCTAAAAGTGAGTGACCAAGCTGAGTCACGCAGGCAAAGACGTGAAACACAACAAACCCTCAGCACCTTCTGAGAAAAGTACCACCCCTCAGCTTATACAGCCACAGTTTCCCAGTGGTCGTATCAGTCTGTGAGCGCAAACAAGCCTCTTCTAGTAGCATTAGCTCAACCCTCAGAAGCCGTCGGTCCAGTCTGCGCTCTCAGCCACGGAGCTGGATCTTTAATAGGGAACCAGCCTGCAGCCTTTTATATATCACATTTACCCAAGATATACATTTTGTCTCTTATGTGACACAAAATTATACATCTACCTGTGTCAGGGAGGGGGGGGGGGGGGAGGTGAATGCCTTTACAATAAAAATTGTTATGTTGGTTTCAGAGAGACTGTTGACAACTATAACATATACGGCCCCAGATCTTGAAACTACCACAAATTATACCATGAGGGGCTTTCTTGTAAATACGTTGTTTGTCCAAAACAAATGTTTGCATCTTAAGCCTAACAAATGAGCTAAATTCATTTCAGTGGAGCATTGAATGGAATAAATTGTCTTTTACTCTCCTGAACTGGTAACTGCACCTTTGTCTTTCCAGAGACACCAACTACACAACTTTCAGACAGTTGCAGTACTGCCCCAACAAGAGACACCTTTTCAGTGTGTTGCTGCTACAGTCCTCCTCTACATAAGATATAATACTCGTTAAACTACGCATGACTAATAGCACAAAGTTAAGTTCATTAAATGAGTGTCTTCGGCGCTCAGCCCACTCAACATCTGCTGGACACCAGCCTTTATGAAGCACTGGATGATTATCAGGCTCAATTACACCTCATGTGTACAATCAGACACCTGGAAGGACGACATACTGGATATCTGACTGGAACTAACAGCATATAGTAAATATCATCCAGCTATGGTCAGCAAGTCTCACCCACGTCTGTAACTCAGAGACCAACTTTAATGGAGTCTGCATTACTCATAATTTATACAGGTCACGGATACAGTGTAATTCCATTTAAAGCGTAAATGGGACTCTCATTCCTTAATGGTCCAATGTCAGAAGATGTTTGACACAGAAAAATCTAAAAACTATTCACTCAGCAGCTGAACTTTTTCAGTCTTACACTTTCCCCACATCTTTCGGGAATATTTCAAACCAGAGACTAATTCAAATCAATCAACAACAAAAGAGGCCAAAAGTCATTCTTTTGCATATTTGCAGGACACAAAGGGGTGTTTGGTCTTAAAAAAAAAAAAAAAAGTTAGACCCTTCCTTCCTCCAGCTGCCATCCAGCATACACCACTATCCTACTTATAATTATGGAGTAAACAATGTACAGGCCAAAGCATCTGCTGCTTCAGCTTTAAAGTGATAACCTCTGTCCACATTTAATTAGGGTTGCTGTCAAGTCAACTTAATTTGACAGATGGGATTTGTGGATTTGGACGCAACTTGATTTTTTTTTACTTGCAAAAGCGACACCTTATACACAACATACTGTATACGTGGAACTTAACAGATTTTTGTACAAAGACTAAACTTTCCAGGCCCAAAGGAGAATTTTCTTCAAATTTCATACAGTCTGGAGCTCTGAGGAAACAGTGAAATTAATTTGACA
Organism: Remorina albescens; assembly: GCA_034769265.1. Taxonomy (NCBI): domain Eukaryota; kingdom Metazoa; phylum Chordata; class Actinopteri; order Carangiformes; family Echeneidae; genus Remorina; species Remorina albescens. The sequence continues at coordinate 2,677,792 of CM068478.1, read as the reverse complement.
GGCTGACACATTTATCATTTCAGCTTTCAACTGATAACTGTGTCTCAGTTCAGGGTACAACAAATTGCTTTCCTTTGAGGAACAATCGTGGCAACCACTTGCGACATAGACATGGTTACTGAACTAACCAATCTCCAAGACTCATTTTCTACTGAACCAGGCAATCTCTCAAACTCATTTTCTTTGACAAACAGATGACAACTTTGTAAAAGCTCATACAAAAATATGCCTGATGCCATTAAATGGGTAAATAGCTACGAACAACAACAGACCCCTGCAGATCCTTGGCTTGTGGGAAACTTGAAAGGATTAATATTTCATACAGCCGACTTCAGTAGCCTTCACATCATTTCACTTTTAACACTTCATGAGTCTTTTCTTTCAGCAAAAACTGAAGGAGGAAATTTATTCTCCATTTTATTGCCCAGAGGTTGATCTAACGAACACACTCTGGTCTAAAATGATGATTTACAAACAGGAAAGCCTCCTAAATGTACAATAATGTGGAATACTCTGCTCAGAATAGCTAATTATTTGGATTAACAGTCCCCAACATAATTGAGTTAGAGACTATTAAAGCCAAATTAAACCTAAACTGCTGCATCTAACTCATCATCTCTGTTCTCTACTTCATACATTTACCATTAGTGAAGCCCACTTACGCTGTATGTGAATTAGCTGCTTTGGCATCTTGTAGTCCCCAGGGTAGAGGGAATCGTAGTAAGTGATGTTGCTCTCCGCCTCGGGAACTGGGATGACCATGTTGTCCCGCTTCTCGCCATACACCTGCTGTGCTGAGATGGCCCGCTGGAGATGGTGTTCCTACAGAGATACAGATGGAGTTCAGACATGTGAGGATAGATTTTCTCTCACCACGATGACAAGGATGAAGTTTACTTTAAACAATCAGATTGATATGAAAATACAATACTTGGTAAAGAAAGATGGGAGCACATTAAAACAATATAAAGACAGGATTGAATTTGTTGGCTGTTTTCAAGCTGCATAAATCAGAAAGAATAATGCGTTTATACATTTTACAAGTTACCAGAAATGTTATAATCCAGACTCCAGGTAATAGGTCTGACGTAATTTACCTATTAGAGGCAGTTTATTTTTCGACAGTAAAATGTCCCAATTTTGTAAGACAACTACATTTTTCAGGCAAAACATCCAGTACCAATCAAACTGCACCGCAAACCAGCATAAGTGTGAGAAAGACAGTGATTTACACTCCATCTATCGAGAAGTTTAGTCTCTCAATTTCAAAATTTTACTGCCAATTTCTTTTCTCTACCAGAAACACTAACACAAACTATTCTGTTTCTACTGTTCTACAGTAAAAAGAGCACATCAACTTATAACATTTAATTTTGCAGCCACAAAGGTAGGTTTAATGAGTATTGACCAGCTGTGTTCCTTGAAAAAAGCAAAGCAGAGCAGAAACTTCACAAAATGGTTGTAACAAACAATACAAGACAGCAACCAGATTAAGAGTAATTTGTGGAACAGCTGGATCAAAACAGAAATTCTCCAACTGAAACGTTTGGAAACGTTGGCCACTGTAATTCGGGGTGGGGGGTACTGAGACATGTAAATGTCACCTGAATGTACACTTGCAAGGTGAACTGCAGGAAGAAACCGCCGATTATCCAGTTTAACTGGTGGGTAATTTATGACACCCAGGCCTTTTGATAAAGAACCAGAACAGGAACAAACGGACTTGTCGGGACAAACAAACGTCCTTATTAGTGCTTCTCTTGCCAAGTTTCAGTCAGTCAATGTTGTAAATGTGTTTGATTGGCCCCTGAATGCTGTATCGAAACTGGACAATCATGCTCAAGAGCAAACACGGACAGGAAATTTGACACTGCTTTTATTTCCAACGGACAATGTGCTGGCCCTATCTACCCGCCACAAATATGACGAGAGCCCGTCGCTGCCAAGCCTGCTGAGGGGGACTGTGACGGAAGGAAAGGAGACAGGCTGGACGGCTGATGAACTAGTTTGCTGGCGGGCTGCTTGTCTGAGCAGTCCCAGTCAGTCGTAGTAGTAGTAGTAGAGCCTTTGGCCCAGAGCTGGGCGCTGAGCCACCGGCAGCCAGGCAGTCTGGCAACAAGGCAGCGTGCTGCTAGGCTCATTCAACAGCTCTCTGGAGAGATGGTGTGTTTATTGTTTCCCCTGCGGCTGTCAAAGACACAGGGGTGGGTGGGTGGGTGGGAGGGCGAATATTTGTGCCTGGGGAAGGTAGGCAGAGAGAATGAATGAGTCAGAAAGACAGCAAGTACGTGTGTGAATGTGTGCACTTGAATGAGGAAGTGTGATGCTGGAAGTGTAACTGGTTTGTTGTGATTGCATTTTTTCTTTTGCATGGAAAGCTACTGAATGTACTTGCCAAAACTCATCAGGAGTCAGTTACGCAGAATCACTGTTGTGTAACATGTGGCTAGATTGAGAATGATATACATCAGTATAAATGAAGTGTTGAACACATTCTTTTCAGTTTCAGCCCATGGAGTCAGCGTCCTCAAACGGGTAGTAGCAGGATTTTGATTCTGATCTCTTGGCTGATACCTAAAGCTGTTCCTCAAGTAAACTCAATGAACTCACTGCTCTTTAAATCACAGATAATATATATCTCTCACAGATAATATATCTTTTCATATACAGTGAGAAACCCTTCACCGATAAAACAAGAGATGTCATCCTATAAATGGTTCAATACAACAACGACAATAAAACTTTGGTATTAAAAAAAAAAAAATATGATGGTAAAATCTGGCTGTGGTTCAATTCTATTGTCTCACTCTGCATCTCATAATTTAACCCATCCCCATTCAGGAACTACCAACTGAACAAACGCACACCAATGTTATTTTAACTTAAGCCTGTCCTTACAGGTTTATTTCTATACAGAATTCAAAAAGAAATAAGATTTCAGTACATTTCTAACCATCACCTACATTACACAACAGCAATTATGTTCTGTACCAACACTTTCAGAAACACTATGTAGGAGCAATGTCATCAATGTCATGAAATCTCAACAGTAAAAAGTTGTTTGGAGATCAATATGGTATTTCTATATAAACATTTGAAAGAGGTTGTTTTAAACACTCATATTTTAATCTAAGGGATTTTTTTATCATCTGGATTTTGTTTTAATCCAAACTGGGCTTAGTACCATATGAAGGTCAAGAGAAAAGCAAATGTTCAATATTTTCACTGGGTTTAAAAAAAACCAAAAAAAACCCCAAAAACCAAGCAAGCATGTCCCTTTTCAGAAAGACCTTCAGCAAACACAACCCCGATCAATGTGTCTAAAAAAGCCGGCCCTATTAGGGCCTTCTTAAGAGAAACAGTAGGTCCTTGGACACAGAGAGCGCGGTCACACTGAATTCGGTGTGTTTCATGGTGTGTTATCTTATACAACAAAACTGGAGTCAGACAAATTTCTAAAGCTTTTTACACTTGGTACTGTCAAGTCTACACAATTCTCTTGCAGATCCAGGGGTGAAAAGTCTTTTCAGCATTTGCTTTTGCAGAAGGATTTCACCAGTGTATCACAATAATATTTCCTCACAACATAAAATAATGGATTACATGTGCATGTAAAAATTAAAAGCCACAGGTGGTCTCTAATTTCTCTGAAATTTTTTTTTACTTTAGACTTCCATAAACACTCATGTGGTGGTAATCATCATCTGTTGTATTAAATCAGATTTATTACATCCCAGAGTGCATTGTACATCACAACCATTTGGGGTTTGCAATATTCTAAACAGTCATTTACAACTGAGGCAAGTTATTGTGCTTAACATTTATGGCACTATGGGCTCTGGCTATCTGTTTTGAAGACGTACCAACTTCCTTAGCTGGAGAAGCTGCTGAGGACGAGCCTTTCAATTTTATTCTCAAAGCATCCCTGAGGCGTTTGCATGCAGAACCCAAAATTCGAACACGTGCAGCCTATCTGTAGCACTTGGCACAACCCCCTCTGTACTTGTACATTTGCATAACCTTCAAGTTCCTATCTGATTCCAACATTCCCCTGGCAAGCCCAGAGAAACCTCTGCAGCAAACTCCTCCAGCTTCTCCGACACAAGGGAGAAACTTGAAAAAAAATGTATAAAATCAAATGGCCTTGAGCAAAATCTCGTCAGCTGCCAAACCTAATCAAGCAGTGTTTGTTTACTTTCCCCGCCGTGGCTATTTGCCTGAGAATAAATGACTCAGATTGAGGTGAACAGTCAGAATAGGAGAGCATTTGGCTGGTGCCCCTCACACAAACACACATATTTTCCTCTGGGTCCGGCTTTCTCACACATACACACAACAGTCCATAAATAGCCTTCTAAAATGACCAAATCGATCACTGTCAAGTCTGCTGAGGGAGCCAGAGCCTCCTCCACCTCGCCTCTGACAGCTACTGTCCCAGACACTGTAAATGCCACTTAACATGATGGACAGCTGCAGGGAACAGTCTGGTAGAGCTGTCGGGGGACACATAGCTACAGTACAAAGCAGGTTTATGTGCTGCGTGGGAATATGATTTTTAACACCCAGTGTTAGCGGGGTGGGAAATTAACTGCAGCCATCAGATTGCATTTTTTGTCAGTTCCAGCTCTAAGCAGTTTGTAAAGTAACAGAGCACGAATTGAGAAACTTTCCATTCCCCAAATGTGCGCGGCCGGTAAAAAGGCAGAGACAGTAGCTGCCAAGTTTTTTTAAACTTAAGTGTAGACCCACAATTACATAATAACCCAGTCAAACCAAATAATCACCCACGAGTGATGTGCCTACAGTAGTCTTCCATTCATGGATCACTGATTGGAGAATTCCTTAATTCATTGGTCTTTCTCAGTAGTGGAGCTTTAACAGCTGAGGTTTGTCATGCTGGCGAAATAACTGGAGGTGGACTTAAAAAAGAAAAAGAAAAACTGTCCCAAGGCTGGTGTGGATTTCCCACGCTACCCACATACGCCTCAATACGCTACCGTCAACAGTGAAAGAATAAGAAGAGAAGCAGCTGAGTACAGTAACTTTCAATTTCACAGCATGTAGAGGGCAAAGACTTTGGACAGGTTACATGGCCCAATTTCCCACCCAGCAAGGTCACACAGTGAGGAACTGGTTGTCCGCCAGAACCGGAGAGTGTGCGTGCCTGTGTGTACAAGAATGGTGTCTGGCAGAGAGGCAAACATAACAGATGCCTGTGGGTTCCCACCAGGGCCGCATATATTGACCTCACTTTCACCCAAATGTAAACACAAGACAAAGTGTCTGGCCCAAAACAAACAAGCAGCACGTGCTGAGGGAATTTCAGCAGCTCTTCATTCAAGCCATGGTGCATACACATTGCCTGTATATTACAAAACCACATGCTGGAATGAAATATGACTTAAAAGCAAAGTCCAGCAGAAACCAAGAAAGCAAGGCTGTAGTGTAGTACTTGATAGATGCAAAAAACAGCGTATGCTGAGACCTGAGTCTGAGTTCAACAGCTCACTGGTAAAAGCTTTCTATTAACAGAGTCAGAAAGTGCAGACACCCCACATATTCACCCTGTAGACCACCGAACACCGAGTGGGTAGTGAGTGCGGTTGTGGTGGTGTTAAGTGGAACATGCTGTGCTGATGCATTAACACTTCAGAGGCGGCTGCACAATATTAAACCCAAGTCTTTGCTCAATGGGTGAAGCACATATCTACAAAATACCAGGCGTTCCCTGTGCGGATCAATGGGTGCAGCACCAAGTCCGCAAAACTAAAAACAAACATTTACTACACAATAAAACACCACCACCACACCTTAAGTGCTGAGGGAGGGTTTTTGAAAAGAGTGAGAGCTACACTGCCAGCTATCTGCCAGTAACTATTAAAAGCACATTTCCATCTGGGTTCTGACATAAAATTTCACAACTCCAAACACTGAGTGGCTGGCATGCAGCGGGCCTTGGCCTATCTCTTATGATAATATGACTGTTACATAACCGAGCACTCCAGCTGAGCAGAGCACAGACTTTGAAGTGACAGCATGCAACCCCCTTCCTTTCCAATACTTTTCTCCTCTCCTCCTGAGCGCCACGTGCCACTGGTCTGCCAGCCTGCTGTGCCATCTGACACACTGAACCCCTGACACAGAGCCGCCACCAGAGCAGGGATGCAGACTGGCTGCAACACACTTTTGGTGAGTAACGACATCAGCCAGCACAGATGCCTGTAGTGATATTCCCCATTTAGTTGACATTACATATAAACATTAGTCAAGCTTGCTGAATCAGCTACAAAGCCGGACCATTGGAGAAGCTAATATATTGCCTGGGGGACCCAGAATAAGGGCCTAACTGTACCACGCTGTTGTCTGAAAAATGGCATGAACAGAGCATAAGAACAAACAAACAAACCCCACTACATTCTATAGATAACTAACAAACACCTATGCGGGGTACTACACAGCCCAGATATAGGGAAGCAGACTGTTTATCTACCTGCTTTTGTGGCTGGTGCATCACTAAATCTCACCTGGAATACCTCGTTTCCCTTTTGAACTGAACTGTAAGCACACTAAGGGTAGCCAATTATCTGCAAGAAAAGATAGCAAGCACAGTTGGCAAATATCTGATAGCACAAGCATTATTTATTTTTTTTTTTAGATGGGCTTTAATGCGATTCATTGGAAAATTGCAAGTTATCAAGAAAACCCATAGTATCCCTACTGTGACAAGTCAACACAGCTAAATATATCACGGGAGATCTCAGGAGGTTTAGAGGTGCAAAACTGGAGGATTAAATATAACTCCTGTCTGACAGCTAGACAAACAGGATGTGCATTCCCTGTTCAAACAACAGTTTTAGTTGTTCACACAAAGTAGACTAAAAAATCACAACACGCAGCTTCACTTATAATTAAACTGTATCACACACACACCTCCATGACAAAGTGGTGACAACAAACTGCAACACAACTGTGACAACAAGCTCTGATGCAAATCAGGTGACAACCAAGTCAACACACACAACCAATGCACATATGCATTAAGAGTTTTTTGCAAATGCACGGCAGCAGTGTTGACATTCCTGTCTGGTAGTGGCACCGATGCCACATTTAATATGAAAACACTAGCTCCCCCTTGCCCCGGTCCTTCGCTATTACGCCAACACAAGGCCCCGTCCTGCCGGACCAGACAAAATGTCGGAATCGCTCAAGTCACATGACTCCTTTGTACTCAGAAAACCAGCTCAGGCACAAACAACCCCTCCAAACCGGGCAATTCATCCAATAATGCCCCACCGTGCCCCCGCTTTGCCCCAACTGCCGCCGGGGCGCCAGCTAAAAGCCACCGGGGGGCAGAAATCTGTCGTGTTTCTGCGTAGAAAACTGGCCGCCATTTTGTGAGAGCTTGCGCAGGGAAAAAAAAAAAAAAAAAAAAAAAAAGACGCCTCAGATCGCGTTTTTTTTTTTTTTTTTTTTTAAATAACAACAACAATAATAACAACAACATTATTTTTTCCTTTGTTAAATCATACCGATTCCTCTTCCTTCTCCATCCCCGTAGGCATCTGCGGCACTGCCCGGTTAATGGACGCATATTCGTGCAGGTCGGGTAAGTCCTCACAGCGGAAGACGGGCAACGGCTTGGAAGCGTCCAGCGCCCTCGCCCGAAACGACAATTTACTCATTATTTTTCACAATTCGAGACGAAATATAAATCTATCCGATCTCCCGATATCAACACCGGAGCCGAGTGGAGCTTTCATGGATGTTTCTGTGCGGTTCAGTCTCTATAAAGTGGCGGTAGCTTTTGTCAATTTAGGGCGTCGCCGACGCAGCCGGGGGAAGGCCCGGATCTCGGTCGCTCTCTCTCGGACTGTTTTTTGCCGACGCTCCGCTCCCTATCGGTGGCTCAGTGCGCCATGGACAACATGGCGGACATTTAAAACTCTTTTGCGCTGTTTCGCTCGGAGCGGTCCAACCCCCAGTCCGCCGGCCGACCATTCCCACTCGGTCCCGGGCGCTTGCGCGTTTCGGGGGTGGGGGGAAGGGGGCAATTCCTGCAAACTAACTCCTCTGCACACATGTACATAAATAATTTAAATAAACATTAGGCACGGCTGAGATATATATAAATATATATATATATATAGAGAGAGAGTGCAAAGATATTTTATTCTAAGGAGATATTGGGTAATATATTCATGAAAGCAAAATAATAAAAATATATATATATATTCACTTTTAGTGTTTTTAATATTATAATTGGAAAAAGCTCATAATTAAATAAACGTATAACTTGAAAATGCAATTTATTATACGACATTTAAATCAATTTTAAAAAAGTGAATTACTAATTGTACAGTCTGACAATATTGAACGTACAATATTATATTAATGTTACTCTTTTTATATAAACTAAAACTATAAAGCTCATCTCTATAAATTAATGTTGTCTACAACTTTTGCTTTGGATAATTCATTCATATAATAAAGGATGGTTGAAAAGGGTGCTATCTGATTTAATGAAATTGACTAAAACTAATAAATAAATAAAAATAAAAAATCCAAGCGCCTATGTTGACTTATTTTAAAGTGTATACATATTTTCCCCCAAACATTTTAATCTAAAGATATTAAAATATAAAAAAAGTTTATTCATATACACTGAGCATCTTTTCTGTTGGTTGGTTTTATGCTTTAGAGCAAAACTGGAGGACAAAAAGCTTTAATTTATTTCAAGCCTACGCTTCAAATCCCACAGAAACAGCCATTCCTGCAAACTGACCTGAGATAACAGATCCACTGAACCTCATCTATCAGCAGTGATTCTACTGCAGCCCACAATAAGAAAAAAAAAAAATGTTGGTTCCAGGTGAAATGTTTCATGGTAGCATGTTCAGGGCGATCAATGCCGCCCTCTTCTGGTCTGACAGGAAAAGGAACTTGGTTTTCAGGACAGCATGCCAACCAACACACGTTTGTATGAAGCACAAATGCACACAGCAGCACAACACAATGCAGCTCTATGAGTGTACATTGTTATTCAATGTAGGTGATTCCAGCAGTGTCAGAGACTTAACCAAGACAGTATTAGAGCAACTCACATTCCTCCAACTTATTTATTTCACTCTTCCTCCCTTTACCCCAACCCATTTTGTACCTTATTTAATATACTGGCTCTGTTTTTTTTTTTTACTCTGTGCTGATGGAACAATTAGAATTTCCCCTTGTGGTGAAAATAAAGGAACTAAAATTTGAAAATCACCATTAAAGGCTGAGATAAGGCTTTGCTGATCTAAGACCTAGACTTAGTTAAGTATGGTACACAACCAGAGCCAAAAACATCCAGAATGCTAATTTAACTATCATTAAAAACACCTTACCTGTTGGTCACATTGGGTTTAGCCAGGGTCCATCCAGATGATCTCTGTTTTTTTAATCCTGGTTAAATCCATTATGAGGACCTGAAAACCAATCCACAAGAGCAACAGGGACATTTACTGAAAAAACTGTGAACATAACGTTGAGCATAAATCTTTTAAAAGCAGAAGATTATGACATCTGAGTTTAAAGTCAGTTAAAAGAAGAAACGTAACTAAAGGTCTTTCATTTGTTGATTAAAGAGAGGTTTAGAAAAGGCTACCTGGGTGGAGCTAGGACCAAAAAAAAAAACAAAAAAAAAAAACAAAAAAACATTTGACCACCACCTGATCTGGATTGTCAGCAGTGTTGCCTGGTCTGGACCTCCAACGACCACACCTGGCTGTGTTTGTGGTGTCACCAAAGGGGCTTTTTTTTTTTTATATACTGAACTACTTTTAGAAGATTTAATTGTATTTGTATAATGCAGTCTTAAAGCTGTAAAAAATGTGTGTAGGATGGCACATTTTGTATTGACATTTGTTTTTCCTTGGGATTTCTGTGAAATGCTTCAACAACTTTGGACAGGACTGCCTTGATCTGTAGTAAAGATCATTAAGATCCCCACAAGACGAACCCTCATGACTTTGGTGGTTCCCTGTTGATTTAGTGCCACCAGCTGGTCAGAGTTTCCAGTAATAGCTCGACATCCACTAAAATGACAAAAGAAGACATTCACAGTTCCCAGATAATGAGAGCTAATAATGGCCATTCCCTTGACTTTTCTTTTTGTGTCAGTGTCACTAGCATCAATCACTGTGAACATGTTGGTATTTGGCTAAAATAGTTGCTCAGCCCTCAGGGTCACCAGCACTGCTGCATTCCTCTGCCTTGTTTTGGTAGAGCTGCCTAAAGAGAAAACATTCAACTGGGTCACTTTCTGACAAACCAAGTGCAGCTGAATGCCGCCAGAGGTCCCTCTTTGAGGGATCAGTTAAGCCCAAGTCCAGCAGAAATATTTGAACAACTGTAACCTGTACAATCCATGTTCAATTGAAACAAATTACTGTACATTTATTTCCAGGAAGGAGTTCTGTTATGCAAAACAGCATTGTGACAGTGAGCCAGAGCCAAATGAAACCACAACTATTTGCATAGCCACCTGCTGTTTAAACTCACACACACACACACACACACAAAAAGCAAGTTCCATTTGAGATACAACTACCAATACTTTAGTCCTTATTCACTGACTCCTAAAGGGGTCCTTTTTATTCCAGTCCCACATGTGATACCTTATTATTACGGCATCAGCAGTATTGTGATGTAAAATGAGGGATGTTTAATGGCAGCTGAGCTCGTTGGAATGAGGTCGCAGCTGTTTGAAGTGTTCAGATAGGGGTCATATGTGCATGTTACTGTGTTGGAAATACAAAATATTGGCAGCACTATGCGGCACAATGTCAACGCCTGCCTTTTGTGAATATCCCATCCCATTTTAAAGGAATGCCACCCCCTTCGATTACACGGATACTGAAGAGCAGAAAGGCCTGCATTTGCGTCTGAGGTCAGGGCCTCTGTGTTCAGTGATGATACAGAAACGGCAGACTTCGACATTAACGTTTGTGACCTTGACAGAGAAGCTTCTAAGAACTTGATGAAACATCTTAACACACCAACATGTCATCTAAACCTAACAGCATGCCTCACTTACCTTGTGTTAACCTACATTTGTCCCATGTGGGTGGGGTTTGTCACTCAATACCCAGAGCTGTTTTATTTTTTTATTTTTTGCACTTTTCTTACTCAGACCTTCACAGGCTCTCGTTTGATGCTGCAAACCATCGCAACGAGTTGCTCTTAGAAAGCTTGCATGACGAATTATTAACTAATAATGATAGTACTACAACCTCTTCTAGTCACCATGAGGCAGCTGTAATCTTGGGCTGGGTGGCTGATCTGAGCTTCCTCTTCACAGGAAAATCCCTCATAAAGGCCCCCCCCCCCCGTTTTTTTTTTTTTTGTTATTGCTGGTATGTAAGAGGTGGATTTTTTTTGGGGGGGGGTGGGGGTGAGGTGCTAATGCAGGGTGATAAGAGGGATACAGGCTGTGATCGGGCCAAGCAGTCCCCTGCTAGACCACAGGGGCTGCCTGGCACTGTTCAGCCTCACACCCTGCGAACCTGAGAGCTAACAATGTCACATTTCAAGCCAGATAGGATGGAAAATCCCTCAAATGAAATCATGTCAGACTTGTCTCTGAGTCTTCATCGACCCTTCACCCCCCTCTTCCTCCTCCTCCTGCCTGGTTTCTCTTCTCCTACCAGCTTGATCAGGCGTCCGATTTTAATTTGGCCACTAATGCCACAACTAGTGAACTACATTTATTTATTTTTCCTTGTTGGTTTTATATATTGAGAAATAATCAAATCGATCTATAATCACAATCTCCTCATTTCGGCTGGGGGGGGGGTGAAGAGGAGAAAGAGGAGGAAGAGGGGGGCTTACAAAGTGATTAGGAACTTGTGGTTTTAGTGCTGAATTGCATCCAGCTGACCAGCCAGGAATTTGATTGCGTGTATGAAATCATCTGATGGCAGAAACACTTTTCACTGTGTGTCCCCCCCCAACACACACACCTAACCCCCCCCTCCCCTTTTTTTTTTTTTAAAGAAATAAAAAGCAGCCATCGATTCAACTTAAACCCATAACGAGAAAAAAAATGTACTCACCAAGAAGTCGATGGCTGCGGACACGTCGGGGATTTCAAGACAGATGGACAACATTTCTGCAAGTCAGAAGTATTAAAAAAATAAATAAATAAAAAAAATAAATATATATATATTAAAAAAAAAAAAAACGCCAGGCAACACCAACACGACGCAGCTAGCTAGAGAGGGAGCCGACTAGCACCGACGTTAGCCGCGGCTAGTTCTTCTCCTAGTTGGCTCCAGAAGAATAAAAAAAAAAAAGCAGCCGACGGTGAAGCCGGTGTTCCCGGTAGGAAGAGCCGCCGCCTCCCCACCTCCTGCTCGGTGTCCGGCCGGTTTAAGAGGCCCTTGGGTCGGGGTAAAGTCGGTATTTTCCTGTCGGTGTTTCGGCTGAAACTAGAGAGGTGGAAGCCAAAGTGCTACTGTTGGGGGTTAACAACTTTGCTGTAAAAGGCGGCCGCTGATTGGTCGGCCGAGGCCACCAATCACCTGTGGAGAGCGCCCCCCCCCCCCCCATGGGCTCGTGACGTCACATTCCAGAGAGGATGGAGCGAAACGTGATTGGCTGGCTGAGTGAGCGTGAGGTCAGAGCTCCGGCCATTTTTAAAAAATTATTATTATTATTGTTATTGTCATAAATTACCACTTTATACATTTTTGTTTGTTTGTTTATTTATTTCAATAAAAATCTTTTTTAATTATGCATAATTTACAACTTCTCCATATATGTACATATATAACGAATGAATGAATAAATAGGAATTCACTTATTCATTCATTCAGCTTCTATGTCTTATCCGTTTCCGGGTCTAACCACTATGCCACCGTGCTGCCCATATATCAGTGAACATCACAAAAATCAAAGAAATATTTTCTGTGACCATTCTTGGCTTTAAAGCAGCACCACTTCTGATGAGGACAGTTGCAAACAGTTTATTTTCAAAGATGTTTGGCAGGAAGGTTGTTCCAGCGTCTCAGTGCCTTCTGTCAGTCCATGTAGCCTGAACCCTGTGAGGACCAGACCTCCAGCTGCAGCCTCCTCAGCAGATAAGAATCTAAACATCCCATCAAACTTTACTTTAAATCTGGAGCTCTGTTATATGCTTCTGTTAGTGTATTATTAATATTACCTAAAAAAATGCACCTTCCTTTGGTAAAGCACTTTGCCTCATTAAAAGGTTGCTTTGCTTAAATAAAGCTGCCCTGTGGGTTCATTTGGATTTAAAACACCACAAAGTCCAGTCAAACCCGTTTGAAACGTCTCTTCTCACTGTGTAGAAATACCAATAAAAAACATTAACATACAGAACCCTTTAAACTCAATATCATTTAAATGTGATTTCATTTACTGGGATAAAACAAAGTTCTCACTTCATTCAGAGTAAACACAAGAAACTTGTGCTACGAAAAATGGACCAGAGTCATATTATAAAGGAGACAAGTTGAGGTGGTAATACTCTATAAGATAAGAGCAGCTTCTCAGCTGAAGTGTAAGTACTTAAAAAGGTGCAACATTCTCCTTAAAATATTTCTAAAACTTCCAACACAATGACACCTGTAAACATTATTATAAGCATAATTATCTGATTCAATCATCGGGTTCATGCACAGCAATAACAAAACTCCTGTGGCACACTTTAAACCAAAGAGGAAGTGTCACAAAATAATAATCACACAATAATATCTTAAGAATATTGGGGTAAATTGTTTTGATTGTTTATTCAATAAATAATTTCAGAAATACAGAATTGCAAATGTGAACGTGATGTGGAAATTAAAAAAGGCACTTAAAACAACGGTGACAGGGGTAACCTTTTTTTTTCCCTCTCTTTACAAAAACCTAAAATTCTTGCGATCTAGAGACCGTTTCGCCGTTGATCTTTAAAACTTAATGACTATATATTCACTCCTATTTCTGTTCAATAAAGCGTTTGATCAAAGCACCTTCAAATACTTGGGTGGAGTTACTGACATGTTGAAAACTGGGACCTTTCCCCAGTTTATAATCGACAAAAAAAAAAAAAAAAAAAAAAAAAACCCAAGGCATTTATAGATGAGAAAATTTAGTTAGCAAGTAAGGCAGGCTCGCGTATTTGGCATCGCTGTGAAGATTTAAGGACCTGAGATGGCTTTTAAATTAAGCAAGAAAAACCTGGAGGCAAACAGTAAAACTACTGTACACCGATGCCCTTTCACCTAGAAAGGCAGACGAGAAAATATCTTTTTTAGATAAAGATACATTTCAGCTGATTGTTCAAGATGGATTACGTCGCTCAAGGAGGAAAATACTAACTCCTTCAACCCTATTCAACATATATGGCTTTACACAGAACCCAAAACATACTGTACACATTTCATTAGTGCCAAACACGGCCAAGTAGCGCTACATTTGAAGAGTTTATTCCAAAGAGACATTTAAAAGGAGTGATATCTACTCAGTCATAACACTTACAGACAATAAAACCTTTGCTCGGACAGCAAATCAATCATTAGACCTTTATCCACCTGTGGTTTGGAGTCACTGCCCACTCAACATTGAATTCATGATCATTTGGAAAGGAACACTTCATATGTTGCCCATTATCAACATCCATTTAACCCTCAACAAAAACACTGATGGCTTAATGTTTCTATAGAAGAAGAAAGGCACGGTCAGGCTTTCTGTTACCTTGCCAGTCATGTAGCAGGAGAAAAACTAAAATCCATTCAAAACACATTCTCTCAAGCTCTGCAGAGAAATAAAATAAAATATAAAACCCCACATTTACACAGACTGTACACATTTCAAAGGATGCATAGAAATTAAACCAAGTTAGTAAAAACAAACGGAAATAGTGGCAAAATGCATTGCTATCTTTTGGTGACTGAAAACAAACAAACAAACAGTGAGAGCATTATAAAACCCGCCCCTCCCTCCACCCTGCCCGATTTCATTTTTCATACAGTGTTGTCACAATGAAGGCACAGCTCCATCATTTGCCCTCGTACTTTGGATTGACGACAGTTGTCACCGCACTTTTGTAGATTGGATTCTCACCCTGAGAAACACACAAAAACAGCAGGAGTGAGTTTGACTGTTCTGAGACATCACAGCACATTTCAGCACTCCATGTGTTTCACGTTTGTGGTGTCTCCTTAATAGAATTTCAGTATCAATATCAGTAAACTTAACAGTGTCAGATTAGGTTATACAGTATGATACCAAACAACAACAAGCAGAGTTCATCCTCTTCAGGCAACAGTTGGGTCAACTATGTCTACCATATTAAACTACTCTGCTTGTATTAATATTTTTCTGTGATTAAGTAATAAACCAAATTTAGTAACAAACAAAAAGTCACTTCAGCGGAATGAGACACTTTGGTTAATCATGCTAATTTCACAACATGCTGCCGCCAAACCTTTCAGCTGGTGTCAAACTGCACAGAGAAAGTTCATGCAAGTGCACAAACTGGTGATACAAACTTGGACCTAAAGAGCAGCTGCTTTATTCCCATAGCTGGGATTCTGGAACTGGTTAATAGGACTCTTGTAAATGGGGTTTCCTTGCTAACATAGAGAGAAAGAAAGTGGGAGAGATGAAAGAGAACAGAAAAAGAAATGAATCGGAGCGGTCCGGCGTAAATGTCTGAAGGAAAAATATTCAGCACAGCAGGAAAGATTAGGAGGAATTCTAACAGGTATAAAATATTTGTTGTGTTGTTATTTGTTCTTTTCCCCATTTCTAAACGCACTAATAATGATAGGTAAGACAATTAGGACATTTTTTAATCAGTGTCACAGTTTTTAACTTCAGGTAAACGGTGATCTGTTACATTTTATTCTGAAGTTTTAATTTTACTTGCTGTCCCGTGGTACAAACTGAAAATAAAAAATTAATTTTTTTTCATATGAATAAGAAAATAAGACATAAAAATAAAGTCATTGAGAACATCCCTAACAGCACCATCCATGTTTAATATGAGGGAATACAAAGATAACTAACAGATTACTTTTTCCCTGAGAGTCATTCTGCTGCTACAGCAGTAATATGGTTACTAAACATGTTTACAGCTAATTCCTACAAACACTGCCTGAGATGAACGTCACTTGCTCCTGTGCTTCTCTGACTGGCAAACAGCAGTGAGCAGCAGTGAATCTTTCCACTAGCAGTCACCCATCAGCCCACCTCTTTCTTGGCTTCCTTGCCTTTTATGGTTGTGCAGTTGTTCCATGTGGACAGTGAGAGGCAGCACAGTCAGCTGAGGGGAAGGCCGCTCCCTCAGCGAATTAAGACTGAACATAACAGCAGAGCTCAGGGGGATCAAGGTCAGTGAGGACCACAGAGCTCTATGTCCTGTTGCTACACCCCTCACACCTTCAATGTGTTTGGTGCTTTTGTAAAATCTTTTTAACGTTAGGGGCAGTCAGATTATTCTGTAGACAGATATATCTTGGTGCAGATGCTGACACATCTTCAGACTGCAGGTAACAATGACTTGAGCTGTGTACAAGAGGAGTGATATGTCTGAGTCTCTGATTTGACTGACTCACCGTGTCCCACTTGGCGTTCATCTTCTCTTTCTCAAATTTGGCAAACTCTCGGCGGTCATGGATGATCATGAGGAGTTTCCAGATGAGCAGCAGGGCGAGTCCGATCAGGACAATACCTGCTACTACACCTGCTACGATGGGGATGATGTCAGGCCCCGCTGGGCACTCTGTGAACAGACAGCGAATCTGTCAAATGTCTAAAAAAGACTTTGGCATCAAGCAAGTCAGACACCAAATGTACAAACAAGGGAGCAATTAAATTCCCTTCATGCTATCACCACCACAGCTACGAGTACTGCTGCTAACAGTATCTATGTATTAAAACATAAGGAATATAAAATAAATCTGGTTTTCTACTAAAGAGACAAATCTCTGTTCATGACTTGTAAAATAATGATGAACTCAAGCAAACAATATCATACAGGCTGAGGTGAAGTAAGCTATTCAGTCCTACCCAGGTTCTCCACCACATAGACCTCTTTGGTGTCGTTCCTGATGGCGAAGGTGTAGTAGAACCAGCAGTCATTGGCGTCTCGCTCTTTGCAGTGAGTCAGGGGGAAACTCTGGTCTGTGGGCTGCGGCAGCTTGTCGCGATCCTTCACCCTTTTCAGCTCAAAGTAGTTGCACTCCTGCTTACATGTATCCTTTTTCTCACCAGCCTCGAATGCTCGGCACTGCACACAATCTCTGCAGACATATGAACAGAAGGTTGTGTTAACTGTGTAAAATCTGTCTATTTATCCAGTAGAGTTACAGAATTTCCATCAAATTAAGTTTAAATGGCCTCAGACTTACTTATGCTCGGTGCAGACGCCGGGGCAGGTGGGACAGATCTCGCAGGTCGGACCCTGGAATTTGGGGTTGGTGCATTTGCAGTTTCCACAGTCACAGGTACCACGACCGTTACAGATCTGACCGTTCTTGGCCAGGCAGGTGGAGGTGTCCAGTGAGCAGTCACAGGCGCTTCCTGTGTAGTTGGCATCACAGATGCACTTCCTGCATTCACAGCGGCCGTGTCCTGGTGAAGCACAAGCAATGGCAAAGGTTACCAGAGGGCTACAGTAAAAGCTGTGTCAGTTGAGAGGGGTCCTGAGACAGGACTCACCTCCGCAGAGTTTGTTGTTGGAGCGGTCGCAGTTGAAGTTGTCGCACTCGCAGTACTTTCCACTGTAGACTTCTGCTGGATTTTCCCTCTTCTTGCATTCACAGGTGCCGCAGACACAGTCACCATTGTTGCTGCAGATATCTGTGCCATTGTCTTTTCTGCAGTTGGCATCCAGATCCTCTGTCCGGACTTCGTCTTTGCTGCACTCACAGAGACGCCCAATACGCCCCTCATTACACCTGAGACAGAAGATAGGAGGGTAACCATTTCAGCAACGATGAGCATCACAAACATAAAATACAAAAATAAATGAGTCAGTGAAGAATACAAAGACTGAAGGACGCTGGTTTGAGCCAATGACTGTGATTATCTGGGTGGAGAAAGCAACAGACAGACACTTCCTCCCTCCTCTTTTGTTGAAGTTTAGACCACAGAAGCCCCAAAGTTTTTCCCTGGGCATTTTAAAGATGTACAGCTGTGCCTCTCCCTCCCTTCAGGCTCCACTGCTCCTGGCTCAGCAGCCCTGCTCTAGTAAATCTTCCTGGCTTAATACTTACTTGCAGGCTCCACACTCGAAGGTACCGTTGCCGTTGTGACACATGTCACTGTTGGGTTGTCCTTCTGCGGCACACTGACAGTCGCAGATGAAGTTCAGAACCACCTCCACCTCCTCCGTGAAGCCAAGCGGTTTGATTTTAATGACCTCGGGCTTGCCATGTGAGGGACACTTCTGGGATTCAATGGAAATCTTGAAAGACACCTGGAAACCAGAGGAGAGTTTATAGGGTGATTAAACTTAGTGAGGAAGATACTTTGACGCCGATTGTGTTATTTCTCCAGACACAAGTGTGTAGCACTGCTACACACCACATTACAGTGTGTTGTGTTATCAATACACCCGCCCCTAAATTTACACCAATTGCAATATAAAGGATCTTATCTACCTCATCTCCAATAGAGATATTGGAGCACTTCCTGCCATTCTCTCCAGTTCCCTCAACGCCGTTCTTGCAGATGGACTTGTAGGTGATGGAAACTCCCTCTGGCAGCCTGCCGTTTTCCAGAATGACTTCAGAGGACAGAGACTGTCAAAAAGAACGAAAAACAAAGATTGAATACACATCATAACATAACATAACCTGAATGTGTGCAAGTATTACAGGAGAAGTCAGGGAGAAGGAGGGACTGGTATATTGCCCTCAGATTTAACTTTTTGCTGTATAATTATCTGTGACCTGTACATGACCTCCAGTGTTGGTTTCATTGTAATGTTTTCTTCGACAAGGAAAAAGGATGTAGGACACTTCCCCACAGGACTGATAGAAAAATGTGTGCACCAAAATAGGTACAAATTTCAAGCTAAATGATTAAAGTTATTAATCATTAAATCCAGGCACAGACATGTGAAGATGAAGTTTGACTCACATTGTAAGCATCAATAATGAGTTTGATCACGTTGCTGGAGTTGGAGGACAACGTGCCAACAGCTGATTTAGGAATAAGATTTTTCAGCTCCTGTAAGAGACAGAGACAGTGACAATACAAAGAAAACATTTAAACACTTTTGAAATGTAAGACATGCATTTATATGAGAACTCATTTTCATTAAAGATGTTATTTTACAAATACAAAGTTCACCTTGTAAACAGGCTGGAATTCCTCAGTGACAGCAAAGATGGTCTGGATGTTGTTGTCACTCAGTTTCTGGACCAAATGGGCGATGGAGGGGTAGTCCTGAAACACACACACACACACACACACACACACACACACACAACACATATATTAGTAAAAGAAGAGTTGTACAGTCCAGCGTAGGTCTGGAAAGAGACAACTAAACATCAATGTGAATTTGCGTACATAGTAGTGACTCATGGTGTACGCGTTGTTCTCCAGATGACATTTCCCATCATTGGGTAGGACAATGCCGCCCAGCTTGCCATCTCCAGCAAAGTGGAAACCAGCATCAGTGGAAAACACCAGCAGACGTGTCACGTTCCTCCAGCCGATGTGCTCCTGAGAAGGTCAGAGTCTCCTTGTTAGTGTCATATTCATTTAAACTCTTTTTTAGTTAGATTGATAGATGCATGTCAAAGTCTTGAGCCTAAGAAGTAACCATTTAAGAGTTCCTTCTCACCTCACACACTGCCACCTGCATGATGGCATCAAAACCTCCCTCTGGAGAATCAAGGTTTCCTGAGATCTGCTGCTGACTGACCAGACGATTAAACTCATCTCCGTTTTCTGTGAGCCTCAGGACGTTCTTATAGCTGAAGGGGCTGGTACAGTTCTGGTTCCCTGTGCAGGGGTTGCTCAGCCTGGCTGGCGTGGTGCTGATGTAAGGCATGACAGTCTTTTCCACAAAGGAGCCGAAACCTAAAAGGTGTAAGGAAAATTATTTCAGTCAGGTTTGTAAAAAGCATTTGTACCACCACAGCTTCTCTATTGTTTACTGTTGTTATTGGGGATCAAGTTTTTCTCACCAATTCTAAAGTCTGAGGTGATCTCCTGCATTTCCCTCATGAGGTCAGTGCCAAGGTTCTTGACGTTTTCCAAATCATCTTTCATTGAGAAGGAGAGGTCCATAAGATAATACAAGTCGATGGGGTAGTCTTCAGCACGCTTGAACTTCAGCTCGAAAGTCTGGGGCTCACCTAAAAAAACAGAACGCGTCAAAATTAAGTACAAGTCCCAGATCCTGCTGCTCTAGTAAGGCACTGCAGGATTTGGCTGAAGAAGTCGAATATTTACCAGATCTGAGTGTGAGTGTGAGTTTCTGGGGTTGGATCTGGGTGATCTGCTCAGGCTTCAGTTTCTCAGCCACGTCCTTCTTGCGGTTGGTGACAGGCTTGTTCTTGTCAACGGTGATGTGTCCACGTGGGTTCTCAATTTTGGATGCATCACAATTTTTTTTCTTCAGGGACTCCAGGTCATCACAGCGGGCGGACTTGGATTCACCCACAGTAAGGAAGTTCTGAAAAATGGCAAAAGAGGCTAATATGACGATGGTTCTAAGTAAAATCTGTACTGATATCTTTTTAAAATATTATTCTTTGAGGTTAAGCTTTGCTCAGGAGATGGAAATGGTTGGGATTGAATCTGTGACTACAAAGATAAAGATGTTCTATGTATCAAAAAGACATTTTCTTGTTGAACGTCTTCACAAATTACAAATGTCCAAAGTAGAAAAACGAGGACATTTTCATGGGATCCATGTGAAAAAACATCTGGAGAGATGCTGTAAATGTGGAGTCTGTCTTGGTGTGATGGGCATGAAGAAACATGTGGACGAGGTAAGAACACACTAACATAATACGTACTGACAGGAAAGGAACAGCTGGACTTTTACGTTACATTATATTTATGTCACTTTACAGAAAAGGATTGTGATGCCAAAAAAAAACAAAAACAAGTTTTACATCTTTAGGTTTAACTTAGGCTCAAACCATCTCTTTTTTAAAGTCATTGCTCATTTGCAGCAGGATAAAAGTATGAAAACAGATGACTCTGAGGGCCACTAAAGAATATAGATTAGATGCACATGATGGCTCACAAAGAAATAAATGGAGGAGAACTTGGACAATGAACTCAGTCAAAACCAAAATAATGTTTTGACCTAATTCTTTCAATGACACGACTCGCAGAGGCCGCTTTTTCTATCCTGTACATCACCATACACATCAGATAATATTTATGCTAATTAGGACAATATCTTATATACACAGGAGCTGACCTAGAGATGGAGCGATTTATAGTTTAGCGTGACTGTCGAGGTTGCACCTTTTCCACAAAAAAACAAACAAACAAAAAACACCTCACAGTCCTGTTGAAATTTCATAAGCTGAGGGTGGATATGACTCAGCAGTATGATAAGTGGAGACAAGATTTAACAGCTGCTCCATCCACATATATGCATCATAGTTAGTCCCCAGGAGACAAACCTTGGTGAATAATTGCTGACTCACAAGGCTAAATCAACCATTTTGGACCGTCTATGATGATGAGTACAAATGGTTCCAGTTAAACACAACATTTCCAGATTATAAAATTACTAATAATGCCATGATAATGCTGTGATGGCCAAACAGTGACCAATGTCACTTTAATAAAAAGATGCCTTTAAGATGAAGGTGAAAAACACAAAATTTAGATAAACAAGCTTGTTATTTTAGGCTAATAACCAATGACTTCACTCCACATGGTGCCATGTGAGCTCCTCATGTCCCACAGTGTGTCAACTTTTATTTACACAACTGCAGCAAACCACTAGATCAGAAAGCTTTGTTGTGATTTCTCACACAGATTCATTTGTATTCTTCAAGAAACATCTCCGGGATGTTTCCTCAGATTCATTTGTATTATTGTTACCACGAGAAACCATGTGCTCATATTGCTGTATTAATTATATTACCACATAGTTCCACTGAAGTTGAAACTGAAAAATCTGCCCACCTTTTCAAAAAATAATAATCACAATCAGTAAATATTTAAATAGATCAATCATTGAAAACATCACTTTTTTATGTTGCAACAGTGAAAGATGATATTTTTAAATACGACTACTTCGATTAATTAAAGCTCACCCTGTTTCAATGATAAAGATAACACTGCCACCGGGACCAGAGCGAGTACTGCACCAGCAGTTTAAATAACTTTTCATTCATGTGATGTTTTATTGATTTCACTCACTTCATCTGAGCACCATCCACACGTCTCTGCGACCTGAATGCAGTCCCCACATGACTGTGCATTTGCTTTGATGCATATGCTTCCCTCTGAAAGAAACAACACAAGTTGTTGTTAGAGATGGCAAAACAGAGTTTCCATTACTTCACTAACTCGAACCAGCTTCAGTTTTTGGCTGCAACACACAACCTCTTCCCATTTAAGAAAACTAAGTCATGCTGAGAGAAGCTCAAGGCAGTTCACCAACAAATGACTTCACCCACAGGGCCATAAACCCATGATTGAAGACATACAACATTAGACAAGTAAGAGGAAAAAGTTTGGTCCAAAGAATCACTGTGCTGTATTGTGCACTGAACACCAGAGACTTGTCAAAAACAAAAGTCAGCATCATTTGGCCAAATCCAAAAGTCAACTGACTGATCAAAACGTGTCAAATCAACAGACGTCCAAAGTTTAAACATCTGTTTAAGTGTGGCCCTTAACAGATGCTTCACTATGGAATAGCTAATATTTAACAGTTAAGATAAGAGAGACAACAAAAACCCAACCTAAATAAATAAATGTGCTCTTACCTTGCTGTGCCCAGCTGCCACCAAGTACCGCTGATAGTGATGCTATTAAAAGTAACCGCAGATTCATCTGTGAGAAAAAGACAAAACAAAACTCAGTGTTCGATGAAAACTAATCTTTTAAAGTCTGACACATTTTAGTACACACCTGTGTCAAAGAGAGCAGTATGAATGGCAAGAAAACCTACATAAGTGGAGATCTGTGCATGTGTAGTATAGTCATGACAACTTTGTCTTGTGTGTCTGTGAAAACTAAGAGCCAGTTTGTGTAACAGTCACACACATTTTGTTGTGGTTACAGAACCCTAATGTGGCACAGAGACAGTGTTTCATCTTGACATTGCATCTGAAAGTGTGATCGCACAACTGCAATGTGTGCAGCACACAGGAAAAGGATGGTTTGGTTTTTTTTGCCCCTTCTTCATCACAGTGGCTGCAGGGTTGAGAATTCACCTGTGGTGGGGGGGTGGCACTAATTCTGATGGATGTGTATGCAGAGCATAATTTAGTTTTGAGGGGCAGAGTGTAACGCTGGTTACTTTCTGTAGATTGTCCCTTAAGGCCTCACATGCTATTAGCAGAGTTTAGCAAGATGGCTGCAGCTAAACTGAGCAATTTCGTCCACCCCACCAAGTTGAGTGTATGAATAGGACATGTTGCTTACTCTGAGACTGTCTTTTTAGAGATTAAAGATTTTAATCCAAATACTTTTCTATGGGTTTGAGATGTAAACATTATAAGAACCTGTTACCAAGAATGTCATTTACACGACATTTTCCTTCCTGGAAATGACCTCACCGAGTTGTATCTCTGATGAAATTCACCTCAACTTGGAATCTGTTAATAATTTACTGCCAGGCAGCAGCAGGGCGGAGGGTTAGTCATTCTTCCAGATGTGGAAGAAAGATTTCTCCACACTCAGTTGCCAGTTCATCAACACTTCCATTAACCTCCATGCTTACAAATGACTTGCTTTTTAACTGCAGTTCGAAAGCTGTTGTGCTGTGGCATGCCCAAGTAAAAAGGTGGGTCGTTATCTCGACAGGTCCCATCAGATAAAGGGTACAAAAAAGATGAAGGCAGACGGAGAAATGCTTGAAAAATGTTGAGGGAAAAAAAAAAAAAAAAGTTGCATTAAGAAGAGAGCAGTCACATTCACACTTAAGATGTTTAGTCTTTAGCAAGGTTAGTCTTAATGAGTCCAACAGCAGGCATGTAATGACTTCTACAGAGCAGCGGCAGATTTTAACATTTTAAGCTGCCAGAGTAACGAATATTAAGTAGGAAGAAATAACTGTGGTTCATTGAGGAGACCTGAGCTGGGCTGCGAAGGATACAAACCATCCAGTCATAACAACAAACAAAAAAAAAACCTAACTAAAATAAGCAAAGACACAAATCCTGAAGTGTTAAAGAATTGTTAGTGTGACAGCAACTTGAACGAATCAGCTTATTTACCGAAGATCTTTTAGTCTCAGTCTAAGGTCACAACTCAACATCATAAGGTGCAGTAGGTGTGATCACATCAACGTGCTGTTCCCATATTTGGTCAGAGTCATGAAACTGCCCTAAAGCCCACTGACACACTTCCTTGACTGTCTTACCTAATCCACCAAGTTAGGAATTCTGTGTATTTGCCCCAGTAAGATAGAGACAGGAAATCAAGCCGACGCTGAGTCAACAGATGTGTCCTAAAAGTCTATCCCCATTAGATATTATGCCAATTCCCACATTTTATAGGAATAAATTTAATTTTCTTTTCTGCACAAGAAATGTATTCATTTTTACAGTTAACTGAGCTCTGAATGAATACAAACAGGAACCGTGTGCTTCTGTAGATGATCAGAGAAAAAGTGTAATTTGATATTGCAGCGATGGGCATAGAGTAGAGGCATCAAAACCACATCCTGTGAAATGAGGCAAATGAGAAAGTTAACGGCACGTTTCCTCAGAGCAGGTCAGTGAAAATGATCTTAGCACTGTGGGGGAGGGAGATTGTCAAACATGATAGCAGTCCGACTAATTTTACCTCAGTCGATGATTTATAGAACAGTGGGCGACAGAAAGAAAGAAACAGCAGAGCATGGTGTGACAACTGGCCTGGGACAAGAGATGGAAATTATTTTCAGATGATCAGTTAAGTTCATCAATTTGCAGGGTCTCTTAAATGTTACTTGCTGACAAAAGCCAGACAAAAGAGCCTGTGACCAGATGGAAGAAACATTCAAGAGGGCAACGAACATAATTCAGAAAATTTAAATCAACACCAGTTTATCTGTCTCTGTGTGTCGGCCCTGCGATGGACTGGCGACCTGTCCAGGGTGACCCCGCCCCCGCCCAGTGTGAGCAGGGATTGGCTCCAGCATCCCCCACGACCCGGAAAAGGATAAGAGGTTGAAGATGAATGAATGAAAAAAAAAAAAAAAAAATCAACACCAACTGGGAAGACTTTCTACAGTTAAGCTCCTCCCCGACATTCCTCCAAAACAGCTTTGTTTACTGCTCTGGGGCTCGTCTCGCACAGGGCTGCAAATTGCATAGAGCTGACAGATTGGGAGGCATTTGGGGTTTTTAATGCATGTGTCCTGCCTTGAAATGACAGGAAGAGGAACTGGCCAGTTATAAACCTGATGCATGATAACGCTGAAAAACAAGCTTGCTTGCTGATACATTTACATTCCCTTACAAATGAGTGGATCCTGTGAAAAGTGGAGTTAAAGGAGAACTGTAAGTGCTCCTTAATCATGCTAGGTACATGTTTACTAAGACTAGTTGTATTTAAGGACAACATCGAGCACGGAGAGGGAAGACACCTAATCCATACCAGACCGAGGTAAAACTGTCCCTTGTACCTGTAAAGAATGACAGAGGACTCGACTGGTATGCCACGAATTACTTGTGTAGCATTTTGAATCAATTATCTTTCATGCATTGGGCAGGAAATTCCTAAATGGTCTCTGCTAACCCGAACCCTAATTACATCTAGATTACCCGAGCAGTTCCATCCAGTTTCCATTACATGAGACAAAGACAAGCAGGGAAAAAGCAGCATGTGGTTTGAAAAATTAGCCATTATAAAAATTTTGTTAACAGCGACATCCCTCAGCTGTAGCTCATTAAGGGTCTACTTCTACTTCTGTGTGAGACACACAGCTAGTGTACTGCACAGCGGTTGGAAAATATCTGCCAACCACACACAGCAAGCAATGACACTTCCTGGTTCACAGGGTAACCATCAACACAGAAGATACTGAATCTGATGACCAAAACTGGACAAAGTTTAAGGAGAAGCTTTAAAAAAATGACTGTGTTGAAAATATTTTTTAACCCCATTGTCCCCATTTGTTGTTACTTCATCCCCTTTTAGATCGCCGCTACTTTCGTCAAGCAGAAACTATGGCCCATGTGGTTTTCTGGATGACAGGCCCGAGAGCCTAATATTTACAGAAACAAGCGTAAACTGTGTCAGATCATGACTTTGTATGGTCAGACTGGAGAAGGCACACACTTTCTGTTCATGTGCTGAGTGTTATCGTCATAATTTCTCATTACCAATTCATCCTCTGTGAACATTAAGCAGAGGTGCTCAGCTCATTGCAGTCCCAGAGCAGTAACTGACACAGAGGTTCTTGCCAGGTATTCCTCTAATATGGATGTGTGGCTTTAGGTAACCTAAAGACAGGCCCGGCTGAATGCGATGCTCAGTGCAGCCTCATTCCAAAGGTGTAAGATATTTTGTGGTTGTGGAAATTTGTAGCTTTATACATGTTGGTTTTGGACTGCTGGTTAGACTAAACTATTTCAGGCCTTTACAAATTGCATAGGGACAGCTCTCATACAGCTCCTTTCTATTCTTTTCAACCATTTAAAGCATGTTACAATAAAAGCCACATTTACATACAGATTCAGGCAGTGCTTTCTACTACACATACAGCTCCTCTACCATACATGTCCACACTCATACACTGATCGAGCAGCCGTGTGTGGATGGTAGATTGGTGTATTTAATTATTTTTGTCCTACAGAGGCATTTGGGGACAAAGCCCAGCTAAAAACAACTCAATCCAATGTGTTCTTTATTTCAAGCCTTTCAGTGGAGTGGCCTGGATGTGCAAGCAGTACCTGCTTCCTAGAAACTAATACAACAGGCCGGCTATAAACAGGCAGTGGGAGTTATTCACAGTCCCAGACAAATATATTATCAAGACTGTTTTCCAACAGCTGCTGGAGGAGCTGACTGAAACTGAACCCTCTCCAGTGATTCTTGTTATGCTTCCCCGTCTGCTGTCATATTCAGACAGGTCAGGGGCATTTTAACTCAATCTGCAGGGTCCAGAGTCAGACTTTCTCTGTGTAATGTGAATTAACACAGACAGCATTCCTCTGCTTACACGTCTAGCTGTCCTACAGAGAGTCGACTGACTATGTGACATTTCTGCCTACTTTATTGTGACCTTGCTGTGGCAAAAGACACAACCATACCTCCTGATGGAAAATTAAAAATGGATGTTTGACAGATTAAGTCATTTCTGTCCACATGACTAGAAAACTACATCATCCACAACTTTTCCATAGTGTAGACCCTCCATTTTTCTGGCTTTACTTGTTTATGCTTAAATCACACAAATCCAGCGTAATGTTGCTATCTGCTGATTTTACATAGCACATTGGAGTTACAGAATCAGAGGCTTATAACAACTCAAACTTTTTTTGCTGCTAGCTTATAAATAAAACCACTATGCCCCTTTAGTTCCTGTTTGGTACCTTTGATATAAAAGGGTAAAGCAGAATAAAGATGAATTATCCCTCTCTTCGACTAGCTGTATAAAAAAGGGGCTAGAATTATGATTCTGAATAAGAGTTCAAAAATATGACTACTCATGAGTTGATGATTGATAGTCAGCCCTTTAAGGCGTCTGTGTCAGGCTCTATCAGGCCACCGTAGACAGCACTGCATATCAGCACAAATTGTTTTCAGGCTGAGACACGTAAACGGAAATGGCTGAAAGGCTGAAATTGCATTTCAAAGAGCGGTGATAGCAATAATTTTTCCATTTATATATTAAAAAGTAAACTGGGACTATTCCAAGCAAATAAGCCTAATAAATATGGTTACAAAGCCATGTTAAAAGAATTACTCGTTCACTTAAAGAGGTCTGGGGCTTTCCGATGGCAGGGTCAGATTCAGTCACACTTAAAAACATCAGGGGAGTATGAGAGCTTTGAGTCAGACCAGGAGATGTGTCACCATGACTTCTTTGTTAGCCCTTTCCTCTGTTAACTGAAGGTGGCACGGTGCTCTGTTAGTTGTTACGTACTTTGTCAAGTCTAAAGAGACTTCTGCTTCAGGGGCCCATTCAGCGATTCGCTGAAATACGGCACAATGAAGATTGTTTGGTTTTTATGTAAGTTAGATTTATGCTGCCACAGAAAGGGTGTCAGCTGGAAGAGCCGAGGAACAATTTTCATCGGTGGTCTGTAGGTATAAATGTTGTTAAGTTGTGGGTGTCAGTCGGGCAGTAGATGAGTATTATCTGATGAAGAGTGAATTATATTTATGAGCTGTGCCTGATGCCCAGTGTGGCTGATACACCTTTATACAGACAAAGCTGGTGTTGTCTAAAGGTGCAGCAGAGCACATCTGTGAATGTTTAAACATCCCCAAAAAAGTCCATGTTGAGACTGAGAAAGACTAGGCCTAATATGTATACATTTAACCTCAATCTGAAGACTAGTTCAGGCTTCTTTACAAAACTCTACAATGATAAAAATGAAATGTGCATAAAAAAATAAAAATAAAAACTAACACACTACAATCTTTGCTAATATTTCACAAATGTTTTTCCAACAAGAGTCGATAGAAAAAGGTGTTTCCTGAAGAACATTTTGTTGATGCACAGCTGTCAAACAGAGAGTAGAAGTGGTCAGTAAGTGAACAACAAGACACACGTGTTATGTATGAGTGTGTCACCAGACATAAGAAATCACATGTACTCCTAGTAAATAAATCCAATTAAAAAAAAAACCTGAGCATTGACAGCCGTTGCTCAAGCTCTTTATGCATGCACGCAGACAAAACTGGAAGTAAACAAGGTTAGCTGGGTGCAAAAGCTACCACAACTCTAGCTGGTTCCTTTTTTAATGTGACTAGAGGTTAACCGCACCGCACTACTAACATTGTTGAGGCGGTATTGTTTACCGAGAAAAGAGAAGTTTACATCGGAGTCAGGCTTCTGACTAAAAATGCAAAACACTGTTTCTTAAATCCAGTATGTGATTGGGCTTTGTTTAACTTGGCTTGATGATTTTATTCGATGGCTAGATAAAGTCTCTTGTTTAAAAAAGTATACAGAGAAACAATGTCTACTTAGAACATTAAAAATGAAGAAGGTGAAGAAGAGAGACTCCAAACTGGGTAACTGAGGTCATTTAGACACAGTTTCCCCTTAGTAGTTTTTTTAATACTAGAAAGCAAGTTGATTTTCCAACTCCAAAACCTCGCACTCAGCATCTATTTTGGTAACAATTATCAAACAAATCCTAAAACCAAAGATTAGGCCTAAAACCAGATGGTGTTTAGTTTACTAAAGTGTTGGTCTCACAATCTTGTGGGACACAAACAGGCAAAAGTGAAAGGTGGCGATCAACACGAGCTGGGTGGATCATCTGGAAGTCCACAGAACGAGTTAAGTGCCCATCCCCCCCCCCCCAGCTCTGTTTGCCACCCGGCCCCCCACCTGCTGCTGGAAGTCACAGCCCACTCTCGGTCCATTAATTCCCCAACAACTCAGCATGACTCTGCATCCATTTTGTTAATTAAACCACACCCAGGCAGGCCGCTGTATGATCAGGAAGAGGGACTCGCTTCCTACTGCAAGGACAGCATGTTTAAAGGAAACCCAGCCCACATCTACCCCTCGAGACTTCATAGTGAACTCTAAGGCCTGTCAACTAGATGACTGTTAACTGCTGAGGGCTCCTTCTTTATCTACGTTTTTTAGACAGGGCACATGTTAGACAAAAGCAATGTGTGCAATCTGATGAACACATTCTGAATCTCTCACGCCAGCTGACAAAACGAACATGTGAAATGGTTATTGTAACCGATGTTGTGCTTCCACAACATTACGTATATTTCTGTTTCTAATGCAAATTCTCAGCTGTGTTGTCTTCTCAGCTGCTGTAACAGATGAAGAGTCACTTTTCTGTACTATTTTTATATTGTAGAACAAACTAAAAGTCCTGTTTGGGGGTTCTCTGTCATATGGAGGAGATGCCAACCCCCCCACCTCTCCTTGGAAAGATGAGATAACGCATTCCAGCTTAACTAGCTCCATACTGTGTCTTTGAAAAATGACGTCACTGAAATATGGGCTGTTATTTTTCCAGTCTTCTCTGACTGTAAGTTTATCAGGTCAGTTTGATGTTGAGTTAATATGACAACTTTGATATTCTGCTAAACCAGATTTTAAGAATTTGGTCAGAAACATTAATTAAAACATTACGATGATATTATGAACACTTACGATTATCAATTTTGAATAAAAAGGTATCAATTATTTTGTGTAAATTGACCAAATTTGCTGATCCACGATCTATAATTTTTAGAATTGCAAAGGAAAAACAGTATAAAAAGGGGTAGCTTGTAGAAATGGACTGAATGGCTTTACAGATCTTTATAATGAAAATGAGCTTATGGTCAAGCTGTCCAGACTCCATCTGTACTCTTTTGGTCTCTGGTCTTTTAGCCTTGTACTGTTCTGATAGTGTCATTTTGTTCATTCTGCTTGGGTCTAAAAACCAACAGTATCCAACCAGCTCAGCAGCAAACACAACACAGACATAGTCTGAAACCAGCTGGTGAACCCAGAAGGAGCTTTTAACAGCTAAAGGGCCATAAATATCCGCCAACTTTACCCTACAGGCTGCCGAATGTGTAAATAACTACAACTTCTATATAGCAACTTAGCCCAGTTATTGGAGGTTTAAATCCGTGTTTGTAGCCTTTTTGTGTTCCTGGCAGCCTCCTCAGAAACATCCGTGTCTCCACTGAGACTAATAATGAACCGTAGAGTCAGGCCTCCATACATGGCATAGAGGGCCGATGTTTGAGGCATGATCACATCTCCTCAAATAGAGCCCACTCCCACTTATACCCTGGCCATCATCCATGACTCACTTTAGGGTTTCAGAAAGGGCCCGGCGTTGAGTAATGCCCTCAAACTGTCCCAGGCACTCCTGTTTCCAGACAAGCTCCGGTCACTCTGTGTAAACATCACAACAATGTAACTAAGGGAAGTGACTCAGGGACCCACAGGGCGCCCGATCCGGTCTGCACACACCGGTCTCCCCTCACGCCCGTAACCATCGGTCTCGGCGTACGTTGTGTGTACAGGATCAAACACTTTTGTGTTTTCACACCTCGATACGGCGCTGTTGCTATGTCATTACGATGCCATCTTTAAACCCTGCCACGGCAGTAATTAACCCGTGGCTTCTCATTCCCATTGCCACCGAATGAAGTCTTGCAGCGGAGACCTCGGGGGAACACAGATTACTAGTTTAGTTTAACTCCCAAGAAATCAGATTCCCAGAGCAGGAGGAAAAACATCCCCCCCCCCCCCCGGGCCACAGAACTTCTACAGGAAGTGAAGGAGGCAGGCAGGACCGGTCTTGTCCGACTGCACAGTTCATAGTCCTGAATCAGAGCTGCGGGGCACGACTAAACAAGACACTTTGGATTCTGGTTAAGACTTTAAGACACCTCGGCCAAGATGGATCCAGTTTACACAGTCCGTAATCCAGCTGAGGTCTGGATCAGGATCTCCTTCACCCCCAATGGTTGAACCTTTGGTTAACCTTTTTTATGTGTGTGTGTGTGTGTGTGTGTGTGTATGTGAGGGAGGGGGGGGGTTCTTCTTCATTGAGGTTTTATATTTTTTCTGAGTTAGTCTGTTTGACCAACAACAAACAAACAAACAAACAAACAAATACTTTTCCATCGTCTGGGACAAAGAAAAGCTTCAAAACTTAAAAACTGGATGCAGAAACTTTTCTGTTTTAAAGAAACCTCACACGGTTTTTAAAGAGGAAGATGACAAAGTCAGTCTAAAGTTCAGCTTTTAAAAACCGAGATGATTAAAAAACGTGATTTTATTTTTTTATTTATTTTTTTTGTAAATCTGCCTGATAAATCACATTATCTTCACGTTGCTGCCTCCTCCGGCCTACTGAAATGATCCGAGAGGCCTGCAGCTCGGAAACAAACAGACATTTAACACGATGTGTTGTTGGAAAAACGTCCATTATGAAGTAAATGTGTGTTTTTGGGGCCTTTAGCTGCTGATCGATAATCCACACCCAAACTTTGGCCCCCGAAGGGAGGCATTCTTCGTCTTTTTGTCCGATAAAAAAATCAGCTTTCAGCCGCCTTAAATGGACCTTAAATGGACCTAAAACCGGCATTACTCACCTTAAACCGAAGCTTTGACGTGGTTTCTGAGGATTTAGAGACACATTTGTCCGGAGAAGTGTCCTCTTTCCTCCGGCGGAGAAACCAAAGTGAGGACGAAGACGGTCCAACGGTTAAAAGGGTCCGCTTTGTTTTCTCTAATGAGCGCACCGCCGCGACGAGCCACGCCGCCGAGCCGACCGGAGCCCGGGCGGAGATAACGGATTAAAAATAATGATGTTTTTATATTTTTGAAAAAATAAATATAACTAACCCAGGACACGTTTCAGCCGGAGTCGGCTCCTTTTCTCTCCTTTTTTTTCCCCCCTGATAAAACCTCTTTTCTCGGTTTAACCCCGCCCACACGGGAGGAGCCACGGCACGTCCAGGGCAGCAGAACAAACACACAGGGCGACCCTGAGGAAGTTCACACAGAAACATGGTTCAAAAACACATTGTTATTATTATTGTTGTCATTATTATAAATATTTGTTTAAAATCTTACCTGTGATCTATTCTCCAGTCCAGCTTCTCAGAATAATTTTAATTTGACCTTTTCCCCAGTTGACATGTTGTTTCTCACTCCATCATGAACACTGCTGACTTTTTTTTTTTACTCCGGTCATTGTTCATTTTTTGCACTCTTTCTGCCACTTTACACTTTTTCCTCAGGCCTAAAGTTGGACCGGTTCGTCCCCCCCAACCCTTTAAAGTTGAATAACAGCTGGATGGTTGTTCAGGTGGACTGGGGGCAGTTGTAGCTATAAGGGGGGGGGGGGGCATAAAGTAGCATAACATTTCCATTTTATGCTACTTTATGCTTGTATGGCACAACATTTCAAAGTTAAGTGTTGTACTTTTCAATTGCATCACATTTCTCTGTCAAATACTGGAATATTTGATCTGCTTACAAAATAATAGTGAGGGAAGATTTCTGAAAGCTGAGATACTTTTAAATATACTTAGAGATATTCCACTGCTGTAAGACCTGATGTACAGCGAATGAAACTACATCCAAACAGGATACAAAGTAGTTAAAATAGCCTCAGCTCAAAATCTACAGTGAAGTAAAAGTATCCACAGGAACAACCACAGGTTTTATCACCTCTGTGCTTAGTGATGCTGTGGTGAGATCAGTTTCTCTTCCTCTGTAAAGTGGGACACGGGGTGTCGAGTACAAAGTTCAGCTTCAGTTACTTTCAATTCAGTGTTATCCCCCCCCCCCCCCCTTCAACACAGCCTGAAGCTGCAGAATCGTTTGTTTGGGGGCTGAAATAGCTGCTGTAGTTGTGTGAAAGTTGCCGGCAGAGGAGGACCGGAGCAGACATAACACATTATAACGCCCACGTCTGCTGCCAGCCAATGGATATACAGAACCAACCTTTCCCACCACACTGGAGTCGGTCCCTGTTAACTCAAGCTGTGGCACAAAAACCCCCAAAAGGTGACGTTTGAATACTTTTACTGAAAAATATCGACTCACTGAAACAAGATGCTGCCAGACAGTGTAGAAGAAGACGATTTTAACAACCTTCAATCCACTTGTGATCGAAGAGTAAAATTGGATTTTGATCAATTAAAAACTTTGAGATGAGCTTGTTTTTACTGGCACTAAAGCATCTCAGACATAAACAAGCTCGACACATAAATGACAGGAAAATCAGCGTTTTCATACATTCACAGTATTAATATAGAACCAAGATCTGATTTATAATAATAATAATAAAAAAGACTTGGAGATCTTCCTGATATAAACATGGGAGCTTTAATGAAATGTAAGAACATCAGTAGAAGCGATATATGGTCGACCTAACACACACTCATATGTCTACAAAGACACTTCTCTTTTGTGCAGCACAGTAATGAATGGACTAAGAACTAGCTTCCGGCTTTCCCAGTTTTAGCCACACTTTGTAATCGCTGTGTGCTGAAAGTGGAACAGCTGATACCTCCGTTACACTTCTTCACATCACTGCACACTCAGCCTGCTACATCTCTCTGGTAATCCGTCCAGGACGAGTTAGAGCAGCGGCGGACAACAAAGCACAACTGCAGGCAGACAACAGCGCAGCGCTGCAACAAAGGAGAGACTGCACCGGAGGCTGCTTGCGTCACAGATAATGAGGAAGAGACAAGAGTCACCAGAGGGGCATCAACGTGGGCAGGAAACCTCATCTATACCAAAGCCACAGAGGTCTCATGAGATCAGACTTCTCTGACCTGACACTCAGCCACGGAGCATTTTCCCAGCTTTATGAGAATAACAATGCAGTTATTTAAAAATCTGGCACCATGCTGCCATGCTGTGTCCTGTCGAAGCAGGACATGGCAACCACACCGGAAACAAACTGACCACATGATCTGATATGAAAGCTCTGGACGGGGATGCGGGGAATTTGCTCACTGGTGCGATGTTGGAATGAGCTGTAGTTGTTAACAATCGATCCACACTGCAGCACACAAAGGAAGCAGAGAAGCTGCACACAAAGTTAATTATGGATCCTTTAAAACCGACTGTTCTCTGTGGGGTCGGACAGAAACAGCAGAGCAGCTTTTACTTAAAACATTTATTTGATCCAATTCTTTGGAATGTAATAATCAATGATCAGAGTCTGAGACAACAGAGACGGATGAGTCTGGGTGCTGACCAGAAAGTCCAAGTACAAACAATACTTTTAGTCACTTAAGGCCTCACTGCTTTTCCATTTTTTTGAACTTTCTTATTTCCTTTCTTGTTTTTTTTGTTTTTTTTTTTTTTTTTTTCTGGACCAGAGACAGCAAAATTACAGAAGCAGTATTGAAAATAAAATAACTTTTTTTTCTTGTCATACAAGGGGGAGAGAAACCAAAACTAAACAAACAAAACAATGGCACGTACATCAGTGACGGTACAAAAAGACGAGGTGATATTATACCAAGTAAATAAAATGTTACGTTTCAAAGAGACGATATAAGCTTTTTCGAGAATGAAAAACATTTCTGTAAATTGTACATTTCAGAATCAAAACACTGTAATCTGAAACTGTGTTAAAAAGAAGCAACAATAACACTGTCCTCTTCTACCACCTTTCTCTCTTTTCATAAATCAAGATCATAAACACATAGATTTTTTTTTTTAAATATATCAGTGCAACATTTGTTTTCACGTCTAGTGCTGCAGGATCCTTTCTGGTTTAAAAGGGAAGGAGCTTTATTAACACCAGGCTGCTTCACCGAAAGCACACACATTCAGTCTGAACTGTCAGACTGAAAACGTGTTTTGATTCATCCCGTAACCTCCTCTGGTAAACACACCTCACAGCAAAAAACAAACAAACAAACAAACAAACAAACAAACAAAAAGAGACTGAAGCAGCGTGGCTTTAAACAATGAGCACCTTCGTTTGATTAGAAAAGTTACTGATGGAAAATGACTCAGGATAAAAATGTCTGACTTTAAAGAGAACTGACTCTGAATTGATGCAGACGGTCTCACTTCACATTTCGATCTGACGTGATGCTACAGTAAAAATGAGCAGGTTGGAGCTCCACAGTTCAGAGCGACACGAGAAAAACACAGTTCTCTCCGTTTCTAACAAACATGTCCGTCTACGAGCAAACAATCAGTATCACGACACATTTAGCTGCAAAAACTAAAACACAGCAAAGCAGTATCGTTAACAGCGGACATGTTGTTGTTCAAACAGGAGTCTGACACTTGAACCATCACAGAAACAAACAATTGTTGAGATATCCGCAGACCTATCTGTGATCACTGACTGAGGTCACGTGACTGATTCATTATGAAGGAGAATTTCATCAGACAGAAAGCAAAGTTGAGGCCTGTAGTTTGTCGGTGTCGGCCCTGGAAGGGAACTCTGTCATGTTTAGAAAAATGTGAGTTAGTTCTGCGTGTCATTTCCAGGCCGCCGTAGCTGAAGAGAAACAGGCTCATGAAGTCTGATCAGTGCCGCTGCAGGTGGCTCATTAGTCACCAGGTTGATAAACTGAAGGTCATTCATGTGTTTCTCCTCAGACAGGAGCAGCATTAAGATCAGTCTGTGGGCAGAAGCTTCCACATCCACATGCTGAAGATCTGAGGAGAGACTCTTCCAGTCCTTCTGATCCGGTTCAAGGTGAAGCAGCCATCTTGTGTGCCCGTGAGGATGTTTCAGTCCTGATGACGCCTCTGCTCAGTGTGTCCGTTTTACCCTGTGCACAAAGCACCGCTTCCCATGAGGCATTTCTCCATTTTCCCAAAACTGTTTTCATCTTTGTAAAAACCCTCCAGTTTCCACAATACAACAACAAAATTCACAAAATGGCAACTAGATCACATCTGTGAAAGAGACACAACCAACAGGTTTGTGTCTCTGTCTGTATTTTTTGTACATTTTCTGAATTTTGAAAATCGTTTGTTTGATTCAATCGTAGAAAGGATACTGCGGCACTTGTGTCTTTTTCTTTATATAAAAAGGGCGCTCAAATATATTAAAACCTATGTACAATATGTTGGATGTGTCATGTGCCATGAAAACGAGGCATTCAGGGCTCCCACACAAGTTTTCATGTTGAGTTTCCCAAAACTTAAAGTTAGCTGGATTTGGACATTTTAGTTTGCGTCGTTGTCGTCGAGTGTCATCAAGGCAAGAAGATCTGCAGATCCACACCGACACGTGTTAGTACGACGGTACGAGTTAACGCAAAAAAAAAAAAATAAAGTGTTGTTGTATAATTACAATCGTTTTCCGTGTGTTTGTGTAAGAACCCTGAATGGAACGTCAGCTGATGAGAAAACAAGGCAACAGAAAAACTGGAAGAAAAAAAAGGCACTGTTGGAACTAGACGCAGGGCAACGGGTCCGGATGGCACCGCACACACACACACACACACACAGAAACATGCTTACACTTCATGTATACAGATACAGTAAACATGAGTGTAACACACATTTACAGCCAAACTGAATGATGCATACACACCTTAAATGTAGATGCATATGAATGTGACACATGTGCGGGCGCGCACACACAGACTTACATGCATGGACGTATGACCAGCAAAAGAGACAGATATCAGAGTAGCTAATTACAAATGTTCTGCTCTTTGAGTGAAACTATGACGTCTGCAAGAAAAAAAAAAAAAAAAGACAAGAAAAAACAACAAAAACAAACAAACAAACAAAATCTAATCTTTCCGTAAAAGTACACAAACGATACGTTCATCTGAATTGGTCTCAACACCAGCATGTGATTACATGAAATCAACAAAGCACGCCAAAAAACAAATAGAATCCTTATTTTCTTCTTTTTTTGCTGTACAGATTCTTTATACACAGTGCCCCCTACAGGTCAGTCCTTCCACCGCCGCTCCTGAGAAATTAAATCACATCGGCTCACTTTCAGCCCACCCTGCCGTCCCATTGGTGGCTCCGGCCCCCGTGTTCCTCTTGCTTGATTGGCTGCATCGTGTGTGTCCATGCGGAGCCCCCCCTCCCCCCTCCCCCGTCCCCCGTCCCTCACGCCTCTGAATAGTTGGTCTGTCCGTTCATCTTGTCCTTCTTTAGCTTCACGCCGTCCACCAGCTCAAAGTTATAGTTCTCCAGGGCCGATAAGTTCCTGTCCGTCATGCTGCCCTGCGAGCAGGCGCAGTACAGGACCACGCCGCAGATGGCGCCCAGGAAGACGCCAAGCGCGGACATGGCGATGATGGTGATGAGGATGGGGTCCAGGGTCTTCAGCATGTTGCCCGGGCCCCCGAGCTCGCTGTTTTCCTGTGAGAGGGAGTCCATGGCTGTCAGAGAGGGACAGAAATATGGACATGTGTTATGTTCCCTGTTCCCTCCTGCTTTAAAGCAGCGGTCTGCTGGTGTTACACGTTCTGCACCATAAAACCCAAATGAGACGTTGAGCTTCCCTCCCAGAGACAACACACACGTTTCATTCCAACCCAGTAAAGTGACTTCAGTCGAGCCTTATATCTTGAATTTCTGATTTTCTCTGAACACACCACTGAAGGACTGCTTCATGGAAAAAAGATGTTTACAGACAACAATAAGATTAAAAGAAGTGTGTGTGTGTGTGTGTGTGTGATGGGACACACACACAAAGTACATTTAGAGTTGTGTCTAGGAGGCAGACTTACACAGCCATAGGTACGATACAATAACGGAGACAAACTGCAAAACTTGATATGGAAATATGAATTAATTCAGAAAAACATAGAAATCTGCTGAATTGATCCTTTAAACTGCCGAACCAAAAACAATTACTGTGACAGAGATGGACAAAGAAAACAAGGCAAACAACAGCGCGATCCCTCAAGTTTTTATTTTAGCATCGATCTCGTGTTTTTTGTTTCCCTCAAGGGAACATTTTATGTGTTTTTACAGCTAAATTCTGCTTTTCTCGACATCCGGAATCAATAGTTAACTTAATTTCTTTGTCAGACTTCTAAAGTGGATAATATATGAGAGAAAAGAAAATGCCAACACAATGAAGGAGCTTCACTTACGTAGTATGAAGATCTCGGTCGGTGGAGACGTGGGAACTTCTGGGTCTGGAGGAAAAAAGAGCCATCAGTGATGGTGACAGAGGACCAGGGCCTCGGTGCAAAGAGACATTTCCATATTTGAGTGATGTAAACGATATAATCTGCAGTATAAGTGTGATCTGACGGTTTCATACACACCTTTGCAGTCCTCTCCGTTGAGCCCATCCATGATCTGGATGTTGTCCACAGCTATGTGACCTGTACTGCGTCTGTCTGCAGCTCCTTCCACCAACACCTGCAAAAAAACAAACAAACAAAAAAACTGTAAGTCAGCAATCTGTTCTCACGTGCAGTTCACAGATTTCCTGATGAAATGGCAACAAAAAGGAGAAAATTATGTTGCCAGCTCAGAGGTTCCTGTTGTTGTTTGTGTGTCTTACCTGATATGAGACACTTGAATGTGGCAGTATGACTCGTCCCTCCCTCCAGCGGTTGCCCTGCCGCCCGCTGACCGTCCACAGGATCTGGCCTTCCCCTCCCTCCTTCCTCTGCTTGATGTGAAGGGACCCGGCGTGTTCTCCGTACATGTGGTACCAGAAGGACATGCAGAGGTTGGCGTCCGGCGCCGTGATGGGCAGGCTGGCCAACCTTGCCACCTTCTCGTCCTTGTCTTCGCCCTCGCCCATTTTACTGGGCGTCTCTCTGTCCGTCAGCTGCATGTAGATGAAGTTTCCTGGTCTGCCTGCAGGGGGCATCGCAGGACAAGGTAAGACCTGACTGTGCTGAACAAACAGGAAGCTGTTCTGCAGACGGCTTTACATTTTTGTAGCTTTTAGAATATGATTGGTACCAAATTTTCCAAAACTGTCAAGGTTTTGTTTGAACTTCAATTTCATTTCATTCACTTATTTGTGCAAATGTTTTACTGCCCGTCTGTCACATCTGCAGCTCTCAGAGATGTCAAATTCAAGGACTGGACAAAAATTGTTTTGTTTTTTTTTTTTTTTTGACAACAAACGATTAAACATTGGCAGGCTTCAGGAAAAGATCTGAGTCAACATCACAAAGAGCTCGTTTTTTTACTTGTGATCTGGATGAGTCAGAAAATCAAGGTGAAATCATTCATTTTAGAGCTGCTGCTGCTGAATGGAAGGAAGGCCACAGAGCTGAGGCATGTTGATGAATTTGAGGGCTGCATTTATTTATTTATTTCTTTATAAGTCAAGCCTATCAAGGACATCCATTCATTTTCAAAATGTTTTAAGGCTCCGAGCATCTGCATGCTCCGCTCCGCTCCGGTCAGAGCGGGGGGGAGAGTACGTGTGAACAAAGGTTTGAATGAAGTTCTGCTTCTTTGCAAAGCTGCTCATGCTTTGGAGCATTTCAGAGTCGTGTTGTGTTATCTGTTACTGTGGAGAGTTCGTATTCGTATTGATTATTTCAAGGCATCGTTTAGGTTGTGTCTGCCACTTTTGATTTTGCATCATGTCTCCTGTTGTCCTACCAGTTGTTTTTTTTTTGCTGCTGAACATGAAGGGGATGTTTTTAATGAAGAGATTTTTATCTAGATGAAGATTTCCTGAAGTTATTTTTGTCCTAACTTCCGTACTTAGTGCTCAGACAGTCATGCACCGAGTCGATCCTCATTTCTCATTTGACAGTTTATGTAAACTTCCTCCAGCAGTGTTTTCGTAAGGAAGGGACGTGTAATTATCACCTCAGGCTGTTCAAACAAACAAACAAACAAACAAACAAACATCTGTATCTTTTTTTTTTTTTTTTATGCCTTTACCAAAGCCACAGGGAGAGGAGAGAAACAGGAGGGCTGGGGTGGGGTGGGGGGGGGGCGACATGGAGCAAAGGGCCACAGGTCAGACCTGAACTCAGCCCACTGTGGTCAGGACCGAGCCCCAGCGGTCCTCGCTCCACCAGGGGAACCAGTGAGGGGGGGCTGGGCGTTATTTCTAAAAGTTATGTTGGAAAGTCTCCCACCCAGAATGCCTGAGGAGGGCTTGGTTTCCATAATTGTGGTCCGACTTATAGAAATCTGAAGCTGGTGGAAGTTTTAAGAAATGCATAATCAACGGAGACTCAGCGCCCAACATGAACATCATGACATGTTCCATGTTGCAGGCTCGGGGAACTTTGTGTTCCATGTCTCTTTGTCCTTCAGAGCAGAAACAAGGTTGCGTATGCACGAGGGATTTCTTTTCACATTACAGGCATTTTTCCCTTTAAAGGGAAAATACGTTTGTGAATTCCCGCAGTACAGAGAGTGGAGCGCTATTTAAAGCTTCGTTAACAACAATCCAACTTCGAGTAAAAGAGGGTTAGACAGGCTTTTCAACAGCTGCATGCAGAGTGCTCTCCCCGAGCATCTGTCGAGTGGTGTTGGTTCAAAAAAACAAAACTAAACCAAAAAACAAGCCCTTGAACATGAAGGTGAACGTGTCTCGTACCTCTGTGGTCGTGGGTCGGGCCTCTGTGGCTGGCAGAAGCCTCGATGGTCTGGATGAGCCACTCTGCACCCGAGCCGGTCTCTCTGGTCCAGCCGCAGAAAGACAAATACTCAAAGTTGCAGGCAAACCAGACGTAAGCTGCATCAAAGAGAAAACACATTAATTACCCCGATTCATCCGCTGGTCGCTTCTTTTCTTTTAGATTTCCTGTCTGTATTTTTTTTCTATGTATCTTAAAATGTTCCAGCGCTCATTGTGCTGAGCTCCATGTTAGCCTGGACGGGGCTGAGCTGTATCCCGACATGTTGCACCAGGACTGGCTTCAAAATATTAATGACTAATTCCACAACACATTCCTAAGTGGACAGAGACTTTAACCGATTACTTCCTGTTGTATGTCTCACTGTAATAGGCTGCTAACCGCTCCGTTAGTCAAATCAAGCGGTGCCTGCCGGACGGTTTCTAAGTTTTACAGTGACGAGACCAGAAACTGTGATCCTGAGCTGTTCTCACCAACTAATCCATTTCAGCAGGGAGAGCGAGATGAGACCGACTGAAAACAAGAAACAAAAAAAAGAAAAAAGGACTGCAAGCCTTTTAACATCAATATCACAAAGCTGTTCCTGCTGTATTGTACACTCAGTTTAAATTGTGCCGCTTGTTGGAAACATATTGTACTAAACAAAAGGCCTGTGCTGATGGAACAGGGAGAAAGAGAGAGGCTATTGTGATTGAATATGTCGTTCAGCACTGCGGGGTATTTTCCTTTGTGGCCTCGCTGAAACACGGGAACTAAAACGTCAACGCTGATGGAAAACAGCGCAGACATGTACAGATGTTTGGGATCAGGACATCAAGAAAAGGACTGGGTGGGGTGGTGGGGGGGGGCTGGTGAGGAATGAAGGGGCCTTCCACAGTAAAGGGTGCGGTGCCTCCGATATGCAGACGTGGCCCCGTCATGAAAAAAATCCCGAAACAAAACAAAAAACAAACTACACCTCCCTCCCTTCTTTGCAGCAGTGGACTGACGGCGGCGGTTCACCACAGAGAACATGAGCATGTTGTTCCTGAGAGTCTAATAGGATGCAGTGATGACCGTGGACCGTAACCCCCACTCCTCCGCCTCCCTCCCCCCAACCCCAAGCTGTCTCCACGCGATGCTTCGCTCGGGCTAATTGAGACCCAGGAGGCCTTTATTCTCTCACTACACTACACCTCCATCCTTTCCTCTCTCCTCACCTTCACTCTTTCTGTCTCATCTCTATTCACCCCTCCCGTTGGCGCTCCCTCTTCTTTTCTGTCATTGTCACTGCCACCATTTTTCTACCTTGCTGCCTGTTCCTCCCTCTCCCTCCTTCTCAGGCGGTTCACTCCGACTCTATTCAAATTGGTGCCTTCGGGCGGGATGATAAACTGTGACGGGACGCTAAGACGCTCATGCACGAAAGGGAAAATACAGACGACCGAAACAACTCGGTGGATTTGGCTTCGAGGCCGGCCGGTCGCGGAGTCTCACCGTCAGGGTCATTTCTGCTGAATTCCACAAAGCAATCAGGAGTCTGACAGAGATAATCAGACCGCTGTTCTGATAATTCAGCCATTTATTCAGAAAAACGTGTGGCTGCATTAACTTGGGAAATGATCTTTCGGTGAAGAAGCCTGTTAATGTTGGATGATGAAGCTCAGGGGAGCCTGATCTTAGGTTTGTCCAAAAGGTTGCAACACTTTTGTTTCACTGTTTTAAGTCATTGACCTGAAACTTTGAAGTTTATTAATGTAGCCAAGTCATGTTAAAGGGGACCGATGGGGACCGATGGTGTTGGGCAGTTTTTTCAGTCCAGCCAACAACGAGGCCAAATTTTATTTGATGCAAGTCGATTTCAGTGAGTGAGACAAATGACCTGATTGATGTTGTTGCTTTTAACAGCGTTCCTCTTTCTCAGTCTCATTTTCCTGTCGTCTTAATGTTTGTCCTTGACTGGTTCTTTCTCTGTCCTGACACGTCTTCATCTCTCGCTCTCTTTTCTAACTCCATCTGTCTTTCCCTTGCAAATCATTTCAAGAGGATTAAATGACACGACAGATGAGAAAATATGATTAAAAACAACAATATCACCAACTCTAACACATCCTTCCCTTCTCTCTGCAGTCCAGTTGTGTCAGGGCCGAGCTGTATCGGGGGAAAGTCTAATTTGAGAGCTGGGTCGATCGAAAAATCTATTAACTCTCATGGAATTCAGTTTCATTGCTCTTTGTGATTGCGTTCAGTACAGTTTGTGGCACTGAACGATGGAGCTGCTGCTTGAATTAATGCCCCGATCTGGCAGCCTTGGACGAGCACATTTATGTGTATGTGTCCCTGGAAAACGGTCCCGTTTGACTTTTAAATTACTCCACAGCTTAGAGAACCGAGGAGAGGATGTGAAGCAGGGTGACAAATAGACGGAGTAAAAAAGATAAAGACAGAAGAAAATCAAAAAGCAAAACAAAAGGTGTGTAAAAAAAAAAAAAGAGTGCAGGAGGGGGAGAGACATGAAAGACGAGAACAGCAAACATGGAAGCAGATGGCGGCGGACTTCCTCACCTGGTATGAAGTCCGTAGTGGGGTCAGCCGCCGCGGTGCTGCCTGTTACCAACAGATGGGACAGTCAAAGAAGGTCAAAGGTCAACCAGACCTGTCCCACCCCCACAGATGCCAACACACCCCCCAGCACACCTCCACTCATAAGAAATCAACACCGAGCTTTCATGTTGTTGTTCTCAGATAATCTGGCTGATGCTTTTCATCACATGTGAACGTGAGAGAGAAGATCAAGCAGAATCTCTAAACACGGACGTGTTGCCGAAACATCACAATCAAAATTTAAACAGCGAGTGAGAAGATGAGGGAGAATTTTTCATGGTCTAAGTCCATCTCCTTTCGAATTTTGATGTAGATTTCGCACAACTTCACCTGTGAAACACTTCACAGGGGCGGTTTACCTGTCAGCAGCTTGTATTCTTCGGGCACCTCGGTGCCGCCGACACAGTCCTGCTGTCCCTCCTCGCAGTCTGGAGCCAGGATGGTGCCCGGGATGGTGATGGGAGCTGCGGTGGTTGCACCAAACGTGGTCATGGGAAGAGTGGAGACGAGGGGGGTGGTGGGAGGAGCTGTAGTTGTAATGTCTGAAGAGGAAGAGAGAAGAGAGAGCGAGCGAGTGAGACAGGAAAGGTTGGTGGTGTTTTCCCACTTTTGTTCTACTTTAATCTCCCCAAAAAAGAGAGTTTGTACTAAATCTCATTAACGGGACCAACACAACAAAAAGAAAGTGGACTTGACTTTCTAACTTTTTCAACTTGTCCAAATGCAGCAAGAATGATCCTTTAGCGACGCGCTAACTAGCTTTCAAAGCTCCCTCAGACTGTTGGGTCTCCTCTCGGATCTCCTACTACGTCATATGACAGATGGTTCATCCAATCACCTGCCAAG
Source organism: Remorina albescens (assembly GCA_034769265.1). Classification (NCBI taxonomy): domain Eukaryota; kingdom Metazoa; phylum Chordata; class Actinopteri; order Carangiformes; family Echeneidae; genus Remorina; species Remorina albescens. Next base: position 2,632,978 of record CM068478.1, on the reverse strand, counting down.
TTCTCTGCACGCTGCTGCCCTTTAACAAACAGCTTCCTATGAAGCTGTCCCAGATGGTTCAGTGGAACAAACCATCTGGAGCGTCAGGTTAGTGTTGATGCTCTTTGCACGCAAGAAAAAAAAAAAAAAAAGCATCTCAAAAACAGCTGTTGCTTTTTATTACATTATCAGCGTGACCAACCTAAACTGCTTCACAGCGCTTAAGATGGAAATGCAAAGAAACCTGAGAGGCAACTTCTGATTCAAAGTTCCTACAAACCAGGAAATAATCCTTTAAATTTACCAAAGATTATTTTAACAGCAACAAGCTGGTTCAGATCTCAGCAAAAAAGAAGGTTGAGATGGAGATCTAAGCAGGCCTGAAAGTTCAGATAAAGTCCGGCCTCCAGAGAATCATCAGATCATGTATCAGAACAAGAGGCGACTGCTCAATGTAAGAGGGATCTGTGCATTGTAAAAAACATCTGAAGCGTAATATGAGCTTTGGCTTCACCTTATTTACATTACAGGGTTGAACACAGAACTTTCTCATCAATAGCTGTGAAAAACTGAAGCGTTTCGATTTCTCGGAGGACTGAAGTGGATGAGAGCCGCCGCTCGTTCCCCATCGAGGACCAAAGTAATAACGACGGAAGCTTCTTGTATCTTGGTAAATTCAGTCGATGTCTGGCGATGTGTTTTTATGGAAATTAAGTAAACCCAACTTGAATTAGCATATGTAGGCTATGTGAAAATCACAGATGGTCTGCATGTAATCAAACGTGTTTGCAGCGTTTTGAGTGGGATGGAGATTTCCTCCCACAACGGAGTAAATTTAAGAAAGAGAGTTGCTGCTGAATTGACTCAAAGCACAAAAAAAAAAAAAAAAAGCCACACGTCAGCTAGTTTGTTTCTCTGTTCTTGATTTTGTAGCTTAAGTTGGCATCCTGGTGTTTATGTTGAACCAGGTATCACACAACTTGTAGGGAAACACACAAAGATTTGTTTTCTAAATTTGAATGACTGAATAAAATCAATACGGTTACAACACATGAACCTAAAAAAAAAAAAAATAAGAATCAGCCTTTAAAAGAAAACACAAAACACCCTCCTGTTATATTTCCACCATAATTTAAGAGCGACAGACTGAAGAGATGAAGAGGTTGATATCAGCCTCAGTACACGTTCATTTTCTAAAAGCATCCAATCAGCTCATTTAGCTGCTGAAAACACTTGAGGTCAAAACATTAATGACAAACTGTCTCTGAGAGCCCGAAGGTGGAGAAGGCTGTGATTTGTATAATTGGCCATGATTTCTGATGGGTGTGTGTCTGTGTGTCTTCTACCTTGTGCACATATGGTTTATATGCATGTGTGTGTGTGTGTGTGAAAGCACCCAGTCTGTGTCACGTCTCCCGTGACTGTGTGTGCGTGTCTTTGTTCATTCCTTTTGAAATGAAACTGTTCATCTGAAACAGACACACATATTCTGCTTCACTTTGACACTCTTGTTTTCTCCCCCCTTCCTTTTCATTCCCTCCCTGAATGAACACACAACTTCTTCACTACAGGAAGACTCTTTGTGCTCTGAAAACAACACAACAAACAATTTAAAGCCAGCCTAAACTTTAAACTTCTTCTGAATGCAGCTGTCTTTGTTTGTCTCGTGTTTTAAGGCTTGTTCTTTTATATTATATTTTCATATTGACTTGTTCTTTTATTGCACTTGAGAAGAAGAAGAAGATCAATTGTCTTATTTTTGAAGTGTTTCCAGACACTTTAATGTGTCTGTGAATGGTTCTATGTAAATAAACTTGTGTTCCCTAAATTAATTTTAAAAATTGAGTGCAGGGGGTGCCGCTGCTGTCTCCATGCTGATCACGACATTGGCTGCCTGCTTAGTGTCGACTCCTCTGTGCTGCTTCTCACCTCTCAGTGAAGACATTTCTATTATATATGTGATAGAAATGTAATTAGCTGCGGAGAGATTCGGAGTTTTCAGGAGTTCATTTAGCAGACTAAAAGGGTTAAGAGGCCAAGGACTTCCTCAGCTCCCCTGTGTCTCGCTGGGTTGAAGTTAATCTCCGATATCTGCTCCCTGTCTCTCCTGCCCTTATTCCCTTCCCCTCTCTATAACCCCCCAAACCCCCCACCCCACCCCTCCGCTCTCTCATAGACACCAACGGCCAGCAATCTCACCTCCATTGCCTGATTCTTATCTCTCTCTCCCTCTCGCTTCAAAGATAAATAGTATAGATAAGTGTTGGCTTCACGTGTTAACCACATTTTATTTCATCGTGATGCCGGCACTAAAACAGGACCGACCGTCCAGCTCGCAGCCCAGCAGCTCCAGTCGGAGGCCCAGCCCCTCGGTGGTGGCTCTCTCCGGGTAGATCCTGACAAAGCGGGTGAGGAAGGGACCCATGGGTCTCAGCTCCGGAGTGTCGTGGTTCTGGTTCCCGCTGAATATCTGAGGGGAGACGCAGAAACAAACACATCAGGGGCTGAATATACTTCACTTGAGTTTAACCAGAGGTCGCCGCACTTCACGTCCTGTTAAAGAACTTTAGCATGAAGTCTAATTTTAAGGAAGAGGTGTGAGAGGCTGTAACACACTCCAAGTAAAGAAACATTAAAACAAGATGAAAATAATTCTGTCATGCAGAAGAGGTGTAATATCACCTCAGTCTATATTTCTTTCAAAATAAGGGATTCAGAGTGTCCTTATTTCATTTTATACTGAGCTGGTGTCGTGAGGTAAATTACAAAGTGGTAAATCACAGCTCAGACAGTCATTACACTGAACCTGCAGATCCGTTCAGCGGCTGTTATGAATAAAACAACTGAGCCGGTTCCAGTCTGCCTCTGATCACTTTGATAAGAAGCTGAAACTAAATGAAAGGAGGAAAACAAAAGCAAACAGCCAGGAAATCAGAACCAGCGTGCATCCTTTCATATTTCCAACACTGAAGCAGCACAGATGAAAACAGTTACTGTCGCACCGGGAGCCAAGTGGTGGGACGCCAAACACCGAACGCGCTCCCGCCTGTCTGGACCGCCGGAGTTTCCCTCGACCTGATTTATTAAAGGCTGCATTGTGGCGTTATGGTCGACGTTATGACGCGATCGCGTTTGAAAGAAGGAGAGAACATTTGTGTTTCAGTAGCCAGCGTTGGAGTCTGCACATGACGAACCTTTCAGCAGAGATCTTCAGGGTCTCATAACAGTATTTCATTCCAGTAAGTGAAAGAAAAATATTAAAAAAGCATCACGTTACCTTTTCTGTTTAAATATATATATATAAAAAATGATGGTGCAGCTAAACGATGCTGTCTTACAGGCCGGTGTTACAATGCTCCAAAATTGAATTTAGTTGTTTTGCTGCTGTGTTATTTATTTCTGTGTGTGCACCGTACTCAGTACAAAGACAGTACAGGGTCTTCTTCGGGATGATGTTTATTTTTTTCTGCTCCTCTGAACATGCTGACCTTGAGATGCAGAGAGTTTTATTCCTTTATTCTATTTCAGGGCTTTTCTGACATCGGGAGGCAGCAGGTGAAACTTTGCCTCCTACAGTAGCTTCCAGAAATTGCTGGATGCAGATGTGTCAAACTCTCTTTTTCAATAATTTACATAACGGGCACATTTGCATAGAAAACTGTATAAACAAATAGTTTTTCTCTTGCAGTTGAACCAACCCTTCTTATAATTCAGGACACATCAGTGAATTATGAGGAAATTACAAAACTGTGTGACAACTTGTGGTAAACACTAGTTTTGTGCGTTTCCGTTTATTTCCTGGGAACTTTTATCAAAATTTTATCTAAAAGATTAATTTGCATGTGCAAGTATAAGAGAAACGGAGGAAGTTCCAGTGGAGCTTTATGAACAATCACATTTTTAAAAGGTCATCGTTCCAACTTAAAACATATCTTTTACTCCACATCTTGCTGGTTGAGTGTCTCTCTCTCAGGAGTTCTTACTAAGGTTAAATAACCAACTGGCCGCGCTCCTGCTGTTTACACACTCACTCATCTTTATGCATGAGCACATATGTTATGTAGAGCATGTGTGTGTGTGAGACTGTGCACATGCACATATAAATACATGTAGCGAGCGGGCCTTGCTGAGCCTTCCTGCCTCGTCTTTTGATGAGGTTTTATAAAAAGGCACAGGAAACAGAGCGGAGCCTCTCTGAGAGGAGGAGAGACAGAGGAGCATCCACGGCTCCGTCTGCAGCAAATCAGCAGGAGCCTGGTGGCCAACCTTGTCCTCCGCCCCGCCATCTGGAACACATAGAGGAGGATGTCGCACAAACGGGCCCGAGTGAGGAGAGGAAGTCGGCTCTTTGAAGCAATGATGTGAGTTTCCTCTTGGGGATGAGAATCAAAGTCACTTAATTCGCTAAGATGGTTGAGGAACGGAGAGCTGAACATAAAAAAAGCTTTTTTTTTTTTTTTTTGGTCTTTCTTGTGGATATCTGTGGCATTTTGAATTTTCATGTCGCCTCCATCTTCTGAATGAAGCACTCATTGTTGGAAATTCAAACGGGTGGAGCGCCACAGTGGCGACTTCTTTTGACTTTCAAGCTGGTGACGGTTGAGCTTCTATAGGTGGAGCTCTCATCTTCAGCTGGTCAACAACACAAATAACTACCACATAAAAACCTGTGAAAGAACAGGACTGATAACCAACTGAGAAAACGGCCGTTCAGTCACTGCTCTGGAGCTTTTGATCGAAACATGATCTTCACCACCAGAGCGTTCGTCAGGTTTTTAATTGGTGAGAGAAATAACTAAATGTGCTCAGAAAAAAATGGATTTAGTTTAAGACTTTCACACTGTCCCAGCCGGCCTTCTTCTGACCCTGTGGGATTTTCAGGATGCTGCATTAATGCTAAAATAATAGACTCAGGACATTTGTTGATGAGGGAATCATGGAGGAATAACATTAGGAGGCTTTTAACCTGTCAGCAAGTTGATTAGCATATTATAGCTGACTGTGTCCTTGGAGTGCCAGCGCAGGAGTTAATGACCCCAAATGAGAATTATGGGACCTCTGATCTGCTTTCAGGAAGCACCGAAAAGTTTGTGCGAATAAACGTGGGAACAAATCAATCGATGAATAAATGTGTGTAGCTCTGCACACGGAGCGCAGCCTCATTCAACCTTACTGGCAATCTAATTATTTACATACTCTAACTTTACTTTATGCTTTTCATGAGGTCGTCTGTGTGACTCCACCAGGTTTTCTTTTCCAGTCTATATTTATTGGTCCTATCCCAGAGTTATTTGCCGGGAGCTTTATTTTTTCTCATGTCTAGGTTTAGTTGAGTTCGTTCAGCTGACAGGACTGTTAAGAGGCCGCATGAACAGCAGTCTGTAATTTGGGTGTAATTCATTTCAGTCATTGTGGCGAGTGCCGAGCGTCCGTCTGTTACCCTTCTGGAATTACAGATTACCCTGAGAGGAGATTTAGTTCATGTCAAACTTTATCAGATTTTTTTTGTAATTTACTGTTTTCCATTTGGTTTCCTCGATCGTGGTTCCGCTGAACGTGACAGATATGGAAAACTGGAGGGAAAAAATAGAACCAGATCTACTTCAAAGCAGCAGATCACATCTCAGAGAGAGACAGAGCTGGATTTTGACAATTATTTGTTGTACAAATGATCATTTTGAATTTTACCGTGGTGGTGATGGTGAGGGATCTGAACACTTATTCCAACACTGAGTGGCAGATGATCTTAAAAGAGTCCACCCTTCATCCAAACCTGACTTGGCAGCCCTTCTCTCAGCCTGGGGTCGGCTCTGGGCCTCATACTACCCAACCTAATAAATATTTAACTCCCCAAAAGAGACATGTCTCTTCGCGATGAGAGTTTAATTGACATTTTGACATTTCAACACCATTTCAGTGACGAGGACAGTTAGAAAGACACGAACCTTCGGCCTGGTGGTGTTGTCCTCCTTGACGACGGTCCACTCCTCTCCGTCCAGACTGTGGCCCACTTTGAACTTCTTCATGAAGACGTTCCTGTCGCGGTGCTTCCCTCCTTGGATAACCACACCGCTCACTATCTTGTCCTGGCCCAGATCCACCTGCCAGGGAGGACCAGAGCCAACAGTTAGTTCAGGTTAATGGAAAAAGAATCTGGGTCCTCACCCGGTGGTTGGACAATCAGCTATGATGGCATGGATCCCCCCAAATAATCTGGTCCACCATTAAACTAAGACGGTTTGACTGTGAACTCACCTGCAGCCACTCGTTTCTGAAGGGCTGCTTGGTTTGCTGCCCGGTCCAGCCCGACCTCCCCGTCAACAGGCGGGCGTTCTCAGCCACCCAGCCCCGGTCGGCATACGACGAGGCGCTGATCTGAGCGTCTGAGATCTGACCAGAAACCATCCCCAACATCCCTGAACATGGGTAGTCTGTGCAGAGAGAGGGAGAGAGGTGGAAGAGGAGGAGGAGAAGAAATTTTTGAGAGGCGTACATTCTGATGAAGAAGACCACTGCCTCCTTATCTCGTCAGCGGTTTTGCTTGATGCCCTCTGGGGTTTGCTGGAGTGTTTAAACCCAAGAGCAGAAACACAAAAGACCCATTTATCATCTCCGGGATGAGTCTGTCTGAAATGAACAAGGAGTTTTTGTGTGTATGTATCCATTCTCTATGAAGAAATGTTTTGATCACTCCAATCTCACTAATTCAACTAAATCTATTTTAAATTCTTTCTATAAAAAGATAAAATGGTTAACATTCCTACAACAAGTCCAAACGATATCTGCAGTGCAGCTCCTTCTCCAAACATCTAACTCAGGGGTCAGATGTACCTGACAGTGGACATGCATGTGGTTTAGAGAGTGTAAATAAAGGAAGGTGTTGTATGTTTGTTATTTTTGTGGGTTTCTGTATACATGTATGATTTTGGCCATTTGCTGGGTTTTGTGTGTCCCCTATGCAGGTGTGGACAGAATGATTTACTTCCTTCTCCTTCTACTGTTTGTTTCTCTCACACCAATAATAACTGTGCCAAAAAAAAAAGTAAGAATTGCAGCCTTCTCAGTGGGTGTTAAGAAGAAAAACAGCTCGGTGTATTTTTAAAAAGAAAAATGTGAAGGTTGGTGGTGCTGCTTCACGTACCGGTGAGACGGTGAAATGTGATCCCGGAAGTTTAAGTTTGACATTTAAGTAACAGATCCAAGAACCTGAAGGCTTATCAGATGGCGAAACTCTGCAAAGTAGTTGGCAGTGCGCCCGACGGGACTGAGCTGTGTGAAAGTAAACCCAAGTTCAGCACAGAAGTTTGTTGCATTTCTCCACTTTTACTTTTCTGTCTGTCTCTCTGTTGGCGGTCCAATCTTTAATCTGAGCTCTAAAAACTTTTGATGTATCTGAAGGACAGAGGATTTTTCTTTGATGTAAATGCGCAACTACAAATAGGAATTTGGACATTCGTCCTGGGAGCTCATCGTCAGAGTTGAACACCTCTGGTCAGAATCTCTGAAGTCTGATCTCAGGGGTGCTTGATGCTGACAGAGTCCCCTGATGACCTTCAGACTATAAATACAGTCTGTTGAACCACCAGGACAGTCCCTCTAACGTGGCTCTTTCAGTTTGGGTAATAAAAAAATAGGATCATTGAGAGACAGTTTGTGTTCTTAGAGAAAACTTAATGACTCAGAGTTAAATCCTGTAACCCAACAAGCTCCGGCTAATGTCCTGGCTGAAGAAGGTTGTGGTCTCAGTGTGATAGTTGTATTTGACAGATGTTTCCAGAATCATGTCTGGCTCTTAGCAACAACTGACTGAGGATGTAAATTCCTCCACGATGTGAATTTAGAGCTTCCCAGGGCTCTTTATGGAAACCCCCAACAGGACTGTCTCAGTGGGCTCACGAGTCCCACATGTCCTCCCGGGGAAACCAAAAAATGGCTTAAATGGAAAAAAAAACGCTTACTTTGGAGTTGGAGTTTGGAGTTTAGTTCAGGATCACGTGGTATTTACATGAAATTCAGGTGATATGAGGATAAAATCTGAAGTTATGAGTTTAGGAATTATTAATATTTCTGCTGCATGTGTCCTTGCACACACACTTTTTCCCAGTTGCACCATTATATCTCTTGAATCACCTGTCTAGCACTCCACAGCCTGTTCTCCTATGAATAAGAGCCTAATATCTACTTTATGAGGCTCTCCTACTGAGAGTGGCTTGTAGCACATCAAGGACTGAGGTTTATATAATGTTAGAGGATGAGTAATGAGGCAGCATGATTTTCCTCTGCTCCTCTGTCATGAATAACGCTGTCCTTCTGTGGGAGTTTGCGTTCGCCTTGGAAGAAGCGATAATTTTAAATCAACAGAGAGCAGCAGGAGGTTCTCATGCGGCAGCCAGAAAGATGTTAGCTTGATTCACGATGTGTAAAAGTGAGAAAATGTTATCAAAAGGAAGAGTCCACAGTCTGGAGAGAACGATCCACCAGCGCCAAAAGCAGGTGAAGGTTTTTTTGACTGTCACTCATCTCTTTCAGTGTACGGAGAGTCTTGTATCCGTATAAAAATGCATCAATTTTTCTTTCTTTAAATGTCTCCAATGATTTAAAAAAAAAAAAAAGGTCACTGACCGTAACAGATTTAGACAAGCAGGTTTAGTGTTTGTAAAACATCAAAAAAAGAACAGATATATTATGTTAAAGGTGACGGCATTAAAGAAAAAGCTCAAAGAAAGGAAATATTGTTTAATACAAAAGCAGGATACATAAAATTGCACAAGATCTGTAATAGGAAATGGAGCCAATATGTGTTGCATGTGTTTTGTGTGCAGATATGACATTTACATAAGTGCACTGTCTGCTGTGTGTGTCTGTGGTGTTTACATGCTTTGGCTCGATATACTGTAGAATAAACAAATGAGTGTGGGGGTGAGCTAATGCCTACACTGCATGTGTTAGATTAGATTAGATCAAATTTACATTAGATTAAACTTTAATGATCCCAGTGGGGCCGGGAAATGTAATTAAGGAGAAAATCCGTGAAATTTCATAAAAATATGGATAAGAGGAAGTTATTGTAAAACATAAATCAGTGTGTGAACAGTTCAAGCTGGGAGTGCAGCCTCGGGTCACTGAATCTGAGGGAGCGCTTCCTACCTGATGTTCTGCAGCCGTAGATCTCGAAGCGCATGCAGATGCCCATCTCCCAGGACATGGGCCGGATCCGGACGTAGCGAGCCAGAGTCTGTTTGGGAAGGAAGGCGTGAACCTCGTCCACGGCGTTGTGGTTCCCCTGAAAGATCTGAAGTGAAAACAAAGCAGGTTAGGTCTTCTGTTTCTGGTGCTGGTGTTAGTTAGATCACTGCAGCAGCTACCAACACTTGTACGTTCCCTGCAGCGACAGTTTCCACTTAAACATAATCCTGCTCCTCCTGCAGCTGCAGTGACTGCAGAGAAGATACACGAGCAGGTTTTAGCATCACTCCCTCTGTGATGTGTTTCTAAAACTAATGCTATATTATTGCTATTACAGCTAGAACTGATCTTTAACCATCTTGAATTTTTAAATATTTCATCACATCTGATATATCTTTTATATTTAATAATTTAATTGCCACATTTTGGCTCTTAAGCCAAACTGCTGCTGCGTTGTGGATTTAAACAGGCGATGACCCCGACCTGCGACAAAGACACTTTAAGTTCAGGGCCTCTGTTAGGAGCTCAAACAGACATATTATTGACACTGGAGCCAAATTAAGCACCCTGGAAAACTGTCTGGGATCAATTTAACAGTCATTAAAACTTTGACATGATTTAGTTGATGCTGCTGCTGGCAGTTCTTTTAGCGTGTCTGTCAATATGTTGCTTAATGAGAAACCCTGTCCATGTATTCCTGCACCGATGTCAGCAGGAGATCTTCCAGTGCAACAGTGTTCCTCCGAGGGCATTGATTCTGACTGTGAGGAGGGAAGTGTGATGCAGAGCAGACTTTCAGGTTAGGCATTCTGCCAAAGGCCGTCCGCCTCGGGAAACATCGATTCAGCCGTCCACTCTACTCCTCATTGATTACAGCACCTGTCCTTCACTGGTCGTCAATATCACATAGATAAGAGGGGACGGTATAAACGACTCGTCATTACCTTCTGCTTCGAGCCCTCCTTCACGGTGACCCAGTCCTCTCCGTTGGAGCTCAGGTCCACCTTGTACGAGCGGACGAAATAGTGCTTCTTGGTCTCTTTTGAGATGGCACCCTGCGTCCCGATGACGGTGATGAATCGGAGGAATCCCAAGTCCACCTGGGAACAGAGTAAAGACACGGATGAGTCGCCGAGGGACTCCAGGGTGGGCAAAGATCTGCAGCTGCATGATGGCAGCTAATGGAAACAAAACACATCAATATCTGATATATAATACGATGGATAAATTGAGTCAGTTGGTTGAGTTCATCTTGCAGGGATGTGGAAAACACCGGGGACAGTTTTGCCTGCAGGTTCAAGTGGTGGCTTTGTAATGGAAAACCCAGACAGACAGTAAATGAGAAAAACCACTTAAAGGACATACAAAGATGCAAATGTTTTGGGTTTTGCAGTCTGATTAAAAGCGAACCTGCTCAGGCATGAAGTTGCTTTTGTTCCAAAACTGATCTTAAAGTGCATCAAAAAGAACCGAGGGGAGATTTTTTATTTATTACTTTGGAGCTTTCTTCTTTAACATTTGAAGCAAGATGTAAGTCAGTTATCATAAATATAAAAAAAACATCATCCTACAAATGCTACATGATATTCTGTCCTGTCCCAAGTTTCACAGCAGGACACTGGAGACACTACAAAGATCTTTACAGGAACATTATTCAGAGTCTATATTTCACTACTAAACAGCTGACAAGTGTTGTGAATAATGAGCTCTCTCCTAAATCCTTTTCTCCTCAGATGAGCCTCTTAAACACGATGAGATGAGGTGCAGACAGAATTTTACAGCTTTTAAAATCCTCTCCGTCATTCAGGTGTCTGGATGGGACGGAGCATCTTATTTTCAAGAGAGTGTTCAGTAATGATATAAATCCAAATCAACAGAACAGAGCATCCATTTATATTCATATGAAAGCAGTATTAAGAATGTATAAGTCATAACTAGAGACGTGTTATTATTGAAGACCTGTAGAAACAGTAGTAACTTTGATGAGACAAGAAAAAAAAAAAAAAAGAAGAGTGTATTAGTTGATACCTGCACCAGTTAACTGAAGGCAATCATTCATTAATCAATCGATATTCATTTTCTCATTTCCTGATTCTGCTTCATTTTCCAGTAAACGACTGCACGATCAGTGAGGCGGTCCGACGCAACCCCCGCTGTTAGAAAGCTATCTGGGTGTGAGACCAGAATCCAGCCAAGGAGGGAGTGATATGGAGCCGTAACATTAGTGGGCTAACTAATTACCTGAGTTAGTTTTCTTTTTTTTTCTTAATTAGAAGATTCATGAATCCGGTTCTTATTGAAGTCACAGAACAGAGTCATCTCACAGAAATGATCCAGCTGATGGATTCAGCAGGTGCAGACGGAGGATGATAACTGTCTCCAGCAGTCAGAGACAGTTTCTCCTGCAGAATCGGCTTCACGAGATTAAAGGCATGATATAAAGGCTCAACCTCAGTGATCATTAACCTGGAAAGCAGACTGGAGGACACTTGAGGATCCATCACACTCTTTAATAGACATTTAATCTCACCGTTAGAGATTCTGATAAAGTAAGTTGTTTAAAAATCTGTTTTATCAGATGACCAAACAACAAAGTGAAGCAGATTCAGAGAAATAAGGCGTGTGGCAGAAAACTCTGACTGTAGAAACACTGGACCAGCCGGTGACCTCTGACCCCTGACCCCAGAGTCTGTGTCACTGATAAACAACTACAACTCAATTAATAATTAATAAACAAGAGGTGGACGCTTCAGACAGGAAATTATAAAACCTGACACTGATTGAACGGTCAGTGTAACTTTACTGTATCTGAACATAAACACACGTGTTCGGATGTACGACGTTAGCCGACGAAGCAACAGAAACAAAGACAGACGTTTCCAGCTGTGTCCCGAAGACGCATCGTCATGGTGATCATGTGATTTGCATCATGAGTTTAACTCAAACGGGTCGAGTCGACGAGTCGCGGAGGTTGAACAAGGACATCCTGAGATACTGAAGAGTGTGTGACGTTACACTACACACCAGGCTGTGTGTGTGTGTGTGTGTGTGTGCGTGAGAACCGGCTCAGTACCAATTTTACGGTTGTCCGCCCGCATCACTAATGACTAGTGTGTGACCTGTGTGTGTGTGTGTGTTTGTAATCCTCTAGGTGAAGAGGTTGTGATAGACCAACAACAGATCTTATGAGACTCACTGAGAACAAGTGAGGACCAAGGGTGAACACGCACACACACACACTCCAACGCACGCACATGCACGTACAAACTATCCAGATGAGGCAGATACATTTCACACGTCTTCCTTTATTACTGCACATCAATGAACTTAATGAGCAGCACTGAAGGGGTCTCTCCTGCCCTGAGTTTTTACTGTCAGGCAACATAGAGCCGCAGCTCAGGGCAGATTACAGGAACTATCGACATTTTACACCACAATTTCTCATGTCGTCATTATGAAAGAGAGAGTAAAGGTGAACGGCTGAATCATTCTTGGAAACTTATAATCAATAATTGATATTGATCCTCCAGTCTGACTGCGGATAAGTTGAACAGGAATGTTTTTCTAAACTGGTAATGACCCATAAAGAGTTAAGAAGATTCAGTCTGTGGACTTTTATCACTGAGGAGACATGAACTGGTACAAACCAAAGCAGCTGGCAGACATGAAGTCGATAGAGTGCAGATTTTTTGCAGTTCAGGTTTTGAGGCCTTGTGCGATTTTTGTATCTGGCTTTAGATTGAAGCTGCTCAAAGGAAATAAGCAGCGACTCCATCTCACATGTTGATGTTTTCTTCCTCATAAATAAGGTTTTAGAGTCGAACATCTCTGAAGACCAAACTGCCTGTGTTTGTCAGCGTTTGAATGTAATTCCTCTGTTTGATTGTACGACTAGACAGACCAAACTAGATTTCTTGTGTCTGATTGAGTTAAAACACTCGCAGCAAACTCACACGCAAAGCCTCAGATCTTGGGACACGCTTCAAACTAAAAATGGAAACCGCTTTAGCTTCGTTTTTTAGTTTAACACAGAAGATAACATTGGGCATCTTGTTCTCTCCCCCCCCCTTTTTTTTATCCTCGTTTTGGAATAAACTTGTGATCATCTTCAATTCGCCAGCAGTTTCACTTGTTCAAAGAAACCCTTTAACCATGCAACTCCAAATGAAATTACAGCGACATTATCAAGTCTCGTGGCTACACTTCTTTGCAGATTCTCGTGAAATTATCATCTAAGGACCAAAGAACAGATTAACAAAAAGGACTTGCTCAGATGGTTGAGGCATTTTTATCTCGCAGAGTCCAGAAACAAGGTGGTTTGAAAGTGCTTGAAAAGAAAAAGATAGAGAAAGAAGATTACTGACAAAGATAGCTATCATCAAAGATAACAGGAAGCCTTAGAGTGGTCTTTTTAAATAAATGCTAAAACTTATCTGTATTTAAGATTCCATAGATATTTATCATATCAACTTCCTGTTAAAGCATCACAAGTACAGTCTATTTATTTTCATCTCTGTGTATTAAATGAAGGGTCGCTCCGTTTGACTTCTGACTCCACTTCAGCTGAACCAAATTGGTTGTTTGTTGAGTTTGGAAATTATCAGTTGTGCACCAAAATACACTCGACGCTTCAGTATGTGGGAAGCTTGTGTAATATGTGGTGTTTCATTGTGCGACCACAGAGAACCAGGGGGACCCCTGGGAAAGCAGGTTTTCGTGGTAGCGCCCACCACCGTTCCCAGCTGCATTCTCATCTAGATTCCCACGAGACGCATCCCCCGAACACTGCGCTCGCTGTCTGTGACAAACACATCATGCATGAGAAGTTGTGTTGTGAAACAAGTTCATTTCTCTTAATTGCACCAAAGAAATGAGATGCCACGTCATGAAACGGTGCTTTTTACTCTTCATATTCCTGAAAACTATTCAACATCGACGGCGGCTGTGTTCCTGGTTCAACGGGAATATTTCTGTTTTATTGTTTAGTATGAAGGTTCTTCACAAGGAAACAAATAAAGTGAGTCTTTCATAAGAATCGAAGAGCACATGTTGCTTTCTGAAGCGGCCCTTTTTAACACATATTTTATGTCCACACAGGGAGACTTCACTTTTCTATAGCGTCAATCAGAAAGTCACTGCTTCGCTCAACTCCTTTAGAGTAAATGAACAATTTTCAAAAATGTCTTTGATGTTTTTATTGTTTGAATTATTATTAATTTTAAATATTCTTTCTTTAGTTGAAAGAGAAAGGGAAGACAGAGTCCAACCTGCTGTTTAGGGATCTCTTGATAACTTGATATCAGAATTTTCAAATTTTTCTAAACAATGAACTTGAGTTTAGCTTTTGGAAAATTGGACTGGAGGGACTTTTCAGATGAAAATTTGGATTTAAAATGTGAAAAACCCGGCAACGAGGAAATCCCCTCAAGATGCTTGGGACTTCGGCATGTGAGACAGGCATGTAGTTATTTGATAAATGTATTTCACAGTGATATTTAAATCCAGGAATTGGGAAAATGATGATGATACATGAGTTAAGTTACCTGGTTTGGATGATGTTGACCCAGTCTGGACAGGAGCCTTTACAGTAATCTATTAAACAGCCGTCAGGGTCATTACATGTTTCTGTAGCCAAAACTCCATTCTCCAGACTTCCTCCATCAAATGACGAAGGCTAACTGCTCTTCCATCTTCTAATTACTCAACACTTGGCAGTGTCTGCATTAATGCCACAGAAAGCTGTCACACTTAGAGCTTTTTAATGAAAGGAAAAAAATGCAGGAAGGGAACGTATTTCAGTCTGAGTGTGGCGAAACGAGACTGAACACAAACACTGCCACTTCCTGCCAAAACAGGATGCTGCTCTGATAGTGAGCTTCAGTTCCTCGGTTCTTTCTGAGGGTTCGGTGTTAAGACAGCGATGTTCCCTGGGATCCAATGGAAGAGCAGAGGGAGGGAAAAACTCTTCATTATGGGGAAGTTTCTTCACTGATCAAAAACAGCATGTTATAGTTCATGACTTGACTGACTTCCATGTTGACGGGACGTTTGATTGTCGTCGTATATCATTCATTTTAGTTCGATTTCTTTGGGGAGGTTGCGACATGCTAATTAGACTAACTCCTTAAAATGATGTTCATGTTCAAATAGTGACAATAACAAAACAGTTTCTCACAGTGATGGATTACACAACTCAAACAAGCTACACAGGTCTGCGAAATCGGCTGTCGTGAAATGAATTAAAAGCTGTCGGGAATGGTTGGAAAAATGGATCCAAATATCTAAAACTCTACGTGACGGAAAGGAAAATGGAGAACATATAGTTTCTGGTAAGAGAGCTGAATCATCGTCGGTTTGGTCCTTTCAGTTTAAAAGACACGCTGATGTTTTTATTTGGAACTTTAACATGATTATATATCTGCTGAGTGACTTTTATAACTGCAGGGCCCTTAAAATCTTATTACACAATTTCTAAATGACTCTGGCACTGATGAAAGTACTTCCTTTTAGCAGCCTTGACATTTTAATCCAAAATGGGTCCAATGCTAATTAGCTCTTCTTGGTTTGGGGGCTTTGTTTTCTGTGATGAATAACATCGCTCACATTTTATCACCTTTTGGCTTCTCCTCTCTCTCTTTATGTGCAAAGACACTGATTTCCCTCGGTTACTGGGATTTCCCAGATTTCCTCCAAAAGGTCTGCTCTGGATTGTGAGACTCTGTAATGCTTTTTGGAGGATCTTTTGTCTTCCACCTCGCTCACACGGGGCCCAAATGTGTTCTCCAGATGCACGACGCTCCGCTCTTCCTGGTGGCGTCAAATAGATCCTGAAGACAAACAGCAGGCCGTCTATAAATACCTGAAGTCAGGAGGGAAGGAAGCCTTTCCTGGACTGACGTCACGGTTCAATAACAAGTCAGTTTACTGCAACTTCTGCAGATGCACCAACTGACCGTTTCTAGGACACATTCGAGCTCGAATGCAGTTTTTGAAGCGCTAAATGCTTCTTTTTTTTGTATCTGATATTTATCTGAGAGGCTACTCGACATGTGGTTTTATCATTTCATCATTTCCACACGAAGACTTACATTTAAAGCCCAACTAAAACGGGAATTCTTCTGTTAAGCCTTACTTGGCTAAAACTATTTTACAAATATGGACAATTTCTGCTCCATTTCAAATATGCAACATGCTGATGTAATGAGTCACCGCAGTGCAAAATATGATTACAAATTTATCATAAAGCAAGATAATGAGCTCACCGTCTGCCGCCATCCAAATTGCCACTGGGTAACATCACCCCGACAACATTATAAATAGTAACCTGAAAATAGTATCAATAAAATATGAATGCCTTTCAATGAATAATAGAGGTGTTTGCAGCTGAAGAGACAGGCACCAAAGAATTAACTAAGTCATAATTTTCTTCCAAAGTAAGATGAATGGGAAGCCATAAGGCAAACCATGCTGTGCCGAGTTGGCCACGCACCACATTTAATCAAATAAAATGGAATATTCTGCTCACAAAAACCACCAGTCATAACTCAAATGCCCGAGTCTGAGGGTGAGCAACAGCTCCGGTCCTGAGGCCATAAATCACTGTGGCAGGGGGATGTTCTGACCAACAAAGCTCCAGCTGAACAGGAGAGGAACGCACGCACAAACACACACACACATAAAGAAATGTGTCCTCACACAAACTAAACCAGACCCAGCAGCGTCTCGCCTCGGGCTGCAGGAGAGAGAGTGCGTGACCGGGAGGTCGCTGGTGCAAATCTCATGATTGGTGAGCTGAGCGAGGAGCGCTGTCACCTCCATCAGTATCTACGGGCGGCGTGTCATGGTAGAAACCGGTGGAGCTGGTCAGAGGCCAGCAGCACGAGCTCAGTGCAGGGAAACCACTGAGGAGGCACATTCCCGCTCTGCAAACTGCACCAGGTGGTTCACGTCTATACTTTTTTGTTATGCTTTTGCTGTTACTGTAATTGTGGTAATTGCTGTAATGAGAAGTGGAAAAAATTCTTTTATCATATAAAATAAAAAAAAAAAATAAAAATAAAAAATCTGATTCTGCACAGACGGGAGTTTGGTTTGGGAGCTGGCAGAGTCAGGGACACCAGGGTGGAGCTGTGCTACAGTGAAGTCAGTAAACAATACTTGGTTTGCTGTGAACGGTCAGTCAGAATATTAAAAAGCATGACTGAGTTGCCAAACATCCACCACAGACGACTTTGGGGTGGAATAAAGAGCCAGAAAGCTGATTTTTCACCAGAGAAATGCAGAAATCTTCCTCTTAACTGTCTTCGTCTGACCTGAACTTTGACGTTGGAGGAAAATTAAAACAATGAGGGCTACACACTACCACCCCACCCACTGTGTGCGTTGTTGTATTTGTGTGTCCATCAGGCAAAGAGGTGCACACTGCAGACTCCTGCACCTGTATTTGCCCAGAGGCCCAAATGGAAACCAGTGTTTCTGTCCTGGACCATCAACTATAACTGACATTACTGAGAACTAACTGCCACACAGAGACTCCAGGGCCTTTGGGGCCCCTGAGGGTCCAGACCTACTGAAGTCTGCATTACATACTGTTAGACTAAAGTTCCTGCATGAACCAAACAAATGGTCTCACTGAATTTATCCAATCACATCTCTGAAAACGACAAAAAAACAAACAAACAAACAAAAAACTATTGTCTCTGTCCAAGTCAGTTAAAATAAACTGTAGACAGACAAGTGAAACAGATGGAAGGGATCCAATTAATGTGAAAATATGATGATGAGATATTTTAGTTCAGCCCATTCCTACAAAAGTGAATTTTAATTTAATTTAATTTAATATTCATGGAGCTTTGAAAGTAAGAAGGCATTAACCAGAGTTAAAACACTCTCACCCCCCCCCCAGAGGGCTCAGCTGTGGTCCAGTAGCTAAAAGACGTCCTCAGACAGACAATAGAGAGACCCTTCAGCTAATGCAGCGCTGAGGCCGTCCCTCCGTCTGCTTCCTGCTCTAACCCCCACAGGAAGGAAGTGAGGGCCTGTTTCTACTGCAAGGGGCATTGTGAGTCTTCCTCTATGAGTTCCTTCACCGGACAATGGGACAGTCCAGTCTCCAGCCGCACCTTATTACAGAGTCCACCTCACCTAGAATCAGGTTTCTGTGGTCCAAACCAGATTAGGAAAAGGAGCGGTGTTGTTGCTTATTTACAAATCCCTGCTGTCGCGTCTCCAGGAGCCCGAAGTGTCGCGGTTATCGTTCGGTGACCCCATGATTCATTCGTCCTCAAGAAAAATGTAACCAATCAGAATCTAGTTCCTGTGATTTTAGCTGAACATGATGGACTGCAGTCTTCTTCAGAGGTGTTCAAGAGCACAGGAAAAAACAGCTAAATCTGAGCAGCAGGCAGGCTGCTCCGTTTACACCGAGCATAGCTTTAGCCTAGCTTCTGTTTCTAATGGAATCAGAATATGCTGCATTGCAGATGCTATAAACTAGCATGAAACTTTAAGCATGTTGCACTAATTGCATTTTAAAAGTAAACTCTAGATTATAACAAACTATAATCTTGTAACATCTGTATGAATGTGGCCATTACTGCACAACTGAGAAAATGTAAAATAATATATACTGTCAATCTGCATAAATCTCTGAGGGCTTTGCAGAATGAATATCTGCTGCCACGTGAGCATGTATGTTGAAATTCACTGATCCATAATGGAGAAGCCTGCAGAGTAAATAAACTGCTGATGAGGCGGTCTTTGTTGGCGTTGAACATGACTCAGGACCCCGAAACTCGTTCTCAAGCAAAAAAATATATCGAACACGTTTAAAGAAATGAAACAACAGCCTTTTCTGGTACCACACTTCCACACTGACTGCAGGGTTCATTGTCAGACTTCACAATGAAGATTAGAGATGACAACTGTGCTGTGGAGGTAGATCCTGATAAATAATTTATATTGGCTTATTTTTCTTTTCTCCGTGCTGAATCCCTGGAACGTGCAGAGAAGTTGTACAAATGAGTGAACAATATTCAGAACAAGATCTCAGAGGTATCATCCTGAGGAACGCTGTTTCTCCTTGAGTGGATGAGCATATTTTGAGAGCAGCAATCTGACATAATTTCATTTTTCCAGATGATTTATAGATGTTCTGCTACTCAACCGTCCTGATCTCATCCCTTCATTATATCCTTCAGTGTATTCATTATTAGTTGCAACTTCGTAAATGAGCTAAGACAAACACAGAAATAAAGGAAACGGACCTGAATCCACTCCCTGATGGTGTCGTCTGAGGGCGTCCAGCCGTTCTCCTGGTAGTTGAGTCGGGAGCGTTCAGGGGACCAGTTGGAGTTGTACTGGGAGGAGGCGCTAATCTGCTCTGAAGAAATTTCCCCTGACTCCATGCCCAGCGGCTCCATACAGGCAAAATCTGCAAAGGACAGAAAAACCTCATTACCAGGAGTTCATCAGACCTGAATACTCGCTGCAGCGGAACAAAAAATGTTTCCTTGAGCTTTTATTTAATATCTCCTTTTGTATTGACGGTTATATCTCCCAAAAGGATTTCTGCCTTAGCCAATGTCACGACACAATTAACTTTTGAGATGTTGTCATCCCCACTAGGAGCCCATTTGGATCAATTTCCAAACCGCAGCCACCTTCGTCTGGGAGATATATTAAACATATGTCACTGTGCGAAAGATTGAGATGCTGCTCTATAACGGATTTGTACCTAAACATCATTCCACTGCACTTGAATTATGGGAAGATCTTTTTCGTTATCACAACCATCCTAACCGCCCATTTAATACTGGTTCAAAAAGGCTATTTCACAGATAGTTAGCTGGGTGAGCTGAATTTTGCTCCCCTCATTTTTGCTGCTAATGGCTGAATTTATCATTCAGCTCCAAAGAAACACCTCAAGTTCAAGCCATAAATCTGTGTGGGAAAAGAGCTCATTTTGTCTCTGAGAAACAAGTGAGCAGTGTGATTAGAGTGTCACCCAGACGTTATAAAGTGTGCGTCCGTGCTCCCTGCTGGGCAGTCAGTCAGCGGAGCTAAGGGGCTCCGTGTTGGCGGCAGCTTGGTTCACAGTTCGGTCTCCACACGCAGCACAAACGCACAAACTGATGCATCTGTAAAGTATTTACACTTTGACTAAAGCCTCCAACAGACAAACGACTTCTATTCAAGTTTAGACCCTGAAACACTTTAAACCTCACTGATTCAAACCCAAGGCGCTGGAGTACATTTTCAAAATAATAAAAATCAAACAGCTGTCCAAACTGCTAAAAATCCCATAAG
The DNA here is from genome assembly GCA_034769265.1 of Remorina albescens. Taxonomy (NCBI): domain Eukaryota; kingdom Metazoa; phylum Chordata; class Actinopteri; order Carangiformes; family Echeneidae; genus Remorina; species Remorina albescens. The sequence continues at coordinate 2,612,506 of CM068478.1, read as the reverse complement.
GAAGGACTTTTAACTTTAACTCCCAGCTGTCGGATGGCTCTTCTCTGACAGGCGGCTTCAGCTAACGATTTTCTTCATTATTGATCAATCTGTCAGTAACGTTTTTCATTTTTTTAACAGCCTCTCAGAACCCAGAGCCGTGTCTAAGTACTGACTTTTTTCTCGACCAACGCTCATTCTCAATAGTATACTCAGTTTCTATTTTTTTTACTCTTACGTTATAAAATCTTCACATTTAAGAAGATGTAGGCTGTTTCTGCTTTTTTTGTGTGCGTGATAAATCCAGCTGATTGCCTGATAAGTCAATCTACTGATGACTGTTTAATTATTTCAGTTACTTTTCAAGCCGAAACGCCAATTTTTCTGCAATTTCAGTTTTTCAAATGAGAGGATTTGCTGCTTTCCTCTGTCATCAATGAAAAACCTTTAGGACAAACTGAAGACGTCAAAATGGACTCTGGGGAAATTTTTCATTTCTCACTGTCAACTGAAATACAAATGATAATGAAAATATCTATTATCCATGTGAAAGCTTCTTATATACAAACACATATAAATAGAGCCTGACCCACACGGACTCATTTTGCAGCTAATGTTGTGTGAAGGTTTAATTCAGGTCATAATCTTTATGTGACAAAAACGTCAGTCTTATGAAACACTTTCAAAAACAGTGTTTGAATGAACTCAAAGTGGATGTCTGTATCTGCGAGGAGGCAGCGTCCAACCCGTAACAGCAGGGGAGGCAGGAGAAGGAAGAGGCAGGGGGGCACAAAGAAAACATGTGTGTTTGTGTTTGTGTGTGTGTGTGTGTGTGTGTGTATGTGTATGTGTGGGCTGCCTGGAGACACAAGGTCTGCCAGACTAACACAAACACACCTATACCATTCCACAAATAAATTAGGGAGAAAGTCACCAAAGAGGAGTCTGTGCTCATCCTGAATGTTTGTTAACTCGACAATTTTAAGGGCAAAAAGAAAAAAGTTTGGGTTGAGAACTTTTCCTGGCTGACGGTCGGTGCCGGAAAACAACGAGAAAGTAGAAAACACTCAGTGAGATTCAGCTGATGCATCAGTTTTCTTCTAAAAAGCCTCTTCTCTGCTCTTCTGTTCCTCTTCCACGCCCGCAAGCTTCTTCATTTTCTCTTTTCTTATTTCCATCCACGACGTGACTCCCGTGTTCCCCTCACAGCATACACGGGGGACAGGCTTCGGCCCCGTCGCTCCACCTCTCTGTCCAGAAAGGGAAGACGCTCCGGTGGTTCGGCTGATCAAAGGCCCAGCTGGAGGCCGTTTCTGACGACAGGGAGCCGTAAATTCACTGCAGGATGTTGGAGTTTTGTTCCTCTGTGGCTGTTACCAGAGGTGCTGCTCGAACGGAAGCTCCTCTCTGAAAAAGTGAAGAGGCTGAAGACCCAACGTCGGCGTAAACATCAGCAGAAAGGGAAGATAAACGCTTACAGCTGTCGTAAACAGCCATGTGAGCTCCACCACCATCATCTGGGTGGACTTTAAATTGGCTCTTCTTTTGAAAAACAGTTAAAAGTTCGAGTCTGTTTGGTCAGATTTGTATTCGTTGGCAGACTCACGCACAATCTGTGTAACTACTTGTACAAATACTGCACAGCTGCCTGAATATGTGGATGTTTTCTAATGAAAGTGTAATTTCTATTATTTCAAATTAGATGAGATACTCCACAGTCTTTCTGCCTTTTCTCTGGTGACCGCTGACGTCCCCCCCACCCCGGTTTATAGCATCAGGGTGATTGTAAAAATTGGAGAAAAGACAATGTGATTTGGTTGTCAAGAGGCTTTAATTCAATCTGCTGAGCTTAGCTGGGGGTCTGAAGCCAAGAGTAATTGTCTGTGTGTGTGTGTGTGTGTGTGAGACTTGAAGCTAAGATAATTAGAGCTTTGTCTAACTCCACTGCAGCTCTTAGTCATCTGAACTAACACTACTGTGTCACATCACATTGTCATGAACGCTCAACATCAATATCCGACACACACACTCACACCGATGTCTTCTGCCTACGGCAAGAACAAACAAGAGAAATTACAGAAGTGAAGATAATGACTTTGACCCTCCTGGTGAATTATCTACATACAGATGAGACTAACGTCCTCTGAGTCTGTTCCTGATTTACAGAGTGCTGTTATTGAATGGTGCAGGTTTGGGAACACAATGTTCCAATTATCACTAATTTGTCAAATTAATGGACAGAAAAGCTTTACAATGTGATGCGTGTAATGTTAAATCATGTGCAGATGGATCTTGTGTTTATATATATATGTATTTTTTAATGATTTGTGAAAATTCATGAATCTTAATGCTATCTGGATATTTTCACCTCAACTTCTAAGTGCCCTGGATACGAATTAATAACAATAAAAAATATCATGTTGTGTAGAGTCTCCAAAATCAGTGTGCACGTTGATGTTATATATTGTTGTAATGTATTCAGTCTTTTTTACACAAAGCACTAATCATGATGTGTAACTGGGACACGTCAATCTTCAGAGTAGGCTGCTGCATGCTAACTGACTTTGAGTCCTTAAAATTTAATTTAAAACAGTAAATTCTAGAAAAGTGTGTTCATTTCTTCCCAAGTGCCCACGTAAACCACCCGGGCCCTTAAATAAACTGTCTGTACACACTCGCATTCCTACACAGGAGCGAGAGGGGTCGAGGTCAGCAGAGAGCAAGAACCAGACGGAGAAACATAATTCAAATCTCTGCAGGCTTTCCTTACGGCTCACACACCTTTTAACCAAAGTAAAATGTGGACGCCAACAAATCCACTAAATGGAGAAGATCTGGGAAACCTTCACGTGAACATTATATCAGCAGATCGCTCCGTTCAGCAGCAGATAAGATCAGATCAGAAGTAGGTCAAAGTGATGATTTAAATTCGGTTTGAGCTGAGAGATAAGAACACATTCACACTGTTGTGGGGTTAAATCCAGATCCTGATCCTGATTCTGATACTTCAACTTCAAAAAGACTTGAATGGAAAAGAAGCTCCAAATGATTCCACAGCTGGCTTCTTCCCGCAGACGGGACGTGTCTCCTAAAAATTACATTTCTATACAACTAAACTGTGACAGCAAATCCTTTTAGTAGGAAACACAACCTCTGGCTGGATTATGTTCAGAGGAAATGCTTTTTTATTTCTATTAAATGAATGAAGTGGGAAAGATGTGTTTAGAGACGGGGCTGCTGGTCTGAGGTTTAGGCCAGGAAAACGTTCTGATTAAAGGTCGTCATTCTCGTTAAACTTTGATAAACATGAGTTTGAGCTCAGTGTTGAGGTTAAACACTGAAGTGGTGACCCGGTCCCTCTGATGTGGCCTTTTAATATGAATACGATAATATGATTCATGAGAGATCAGTTTTTTTCTTCTTCGTTTCATCCTGTTAATCCCTGAAAGACACATTCTCGTTCTACTTGCCCTCCTCCCAGGACGTCAGGTCAGGGGTCAGAGGTCATATAAAGACCAGCTCCTTTAGTGCTGGAAGGGATTCGTCCTGAGTGTTTTCAGTTTATGACTGCGAATGTGAATTTTATAGCATACAACACAAATGACACAGAAAACTAACCAGGACATGAACGCTGGTCCTTCCTAATGCCAGATCACATCCTGACCCTCCACATCACACTCCCCCCTCACCTCCCTTCTTCCTCCTCACTAATCCAGCTGCTCACCCTCGTCTTCGTGCCCCGGGGGGAGGCTCCTCTCACGGATGGTGTAGTTGGCGGAGAATCCCTCTTTGGCGATGGCGTTGTCAGTGGTGATGGTCATGGATAGGATGCCAGTGTAGGAGATCACTCGGCCCGGGGAGGTCTGGCCACAGTACCTGCCAATGTGTGGTCCCACTGAGGGTGGGGGGGGGGGCGGAGGGAACGAGGAGGTATGAAGGAGACAGAGTGAAAAACAAAAGGAGGAAGAGAAAAAGGGAATGAGGGATGAAGAGGAGAAAAAGGAGAACGTCAGCTTCCTCATTCATCAACAGCAGTGTTTTTCTTATTAACCCCCCCGACTGTCCTGGGAAATACTTTGAGACTGCAGGCAAAGACTCACAAGCTTGAGATTCGTGTTTTAAAGCGATAAAAAAGGTGTTTTATTGGCCGAACACGAAACAAAAAGGTTTCCAAAATTCACCTCATCAAAGTGGAGAGACTCCAAGTTTGACTTAATAAATCAATTTCAGGGATTTTGGTGTAAAACATGATGTAGTCTGTTAGTAATTATGGGGAAAACATTCTAATTTTAAATCCAAATAAATATGAACGTGTTACTCATTAATTATGTGAACTTTGTTTTCCACTTCTTGAATCTCACACATGATGAATTTCACACTTTTGAATGCATATTTGTTTGGATGATTTATTCTAGTAAATAATTGGAATTCATTAACCAGAAGCGCTGCCTCTGTTTTCCCAGTAAGGACTGCAGTGTCCAGTTCTTCTGAGAAAAATTCTTGGAAATTACGGAGCTGAAAAATAAAAAGCGGGGCCAAAAACAATCCAAATAACAAAAGACATTTTACCCGACGTCCAACCTGAATGGTTAAAAATGAAGCTTATCAGGCAGAAGAGACGCAGAGCGTAGTTATGACAAATAAAGCTGAGAGGCACAACGTGGCTAAAATCTCCAGTTACAACCTGATTTTCTTACGAGCACAAACACGAGCGACTGTTTGATGTCTGAACGCTGAGCGCCGCTGATGTCGCCGGCTGCCCACAGCGTGCTGCCCACTTCATCCTGTTCTTATCAGGCAGAAACAATGCCAGGCTTGTGGTGCCTCCTGTTTGGTAGAGATACTGTATCTGCAGCCTCTCGAGGACCGAAGGAGGGAACGTTCAGCCCAGAATAAAATTACACATGTCACAAAAACAAAATGTACACTTTTCCGACGTTTTGTTTCGGCTGTAGAAGCAAATAATCAAGTGTTAAGATGGCGCGGTGGCCCTGGAACGCTGAGCGTCAGTAATCTGGTGAATTATGTTTATTGGTAACAGTTTTAGGGAGGTAGTCGACAATCTGTGGGGGATTATAGTTTGAATTTCTTCAGCCTTTATCTGGTTGCTCTATTAGGTTATGGCAGCATGTACGGTGGCCCTGAAGGCTGAGAAGCTGTTTTCTGCCATGAAATTTGGCCCTTGTGATGAAAGATGTTCTGCAGAAGCCAAAAAAAAGAAGCTCCAGTTATGATGTCTATAAAGTTTTTGTTATATTTTTTTAAACAAAAGCATTTCAACAAAACTCAAAATCTAAATGAAACTGAAGTATTACAAACCCTGGATGGATGATTGTTCTGTTTTTTTGTTTTTTCTCTCATCAAAAGAAGGAGGAGTCACTTCTTTTTGCAGAGCTGATGCGCGTCTCAAAGAAAACAGCAGTGCATGATGGGAATGTTTGATGTTAACATTGCGAAAGGATGAAAGACTACATTCAGGTCTTCACCCTGCTGCAGCGACGCTTTGTTATCTGCACCGATACACACGTTGGCTCAGCAAACAGGCTCTATAGCATCACACGCAGACATAGCGCACACACATGCATTCATGCACACATACACATCTGAATGCACACGGACCCACACACACAGATCGTTTGACAGGAACAGCTCTGGCATGTTACATATGCTGGCACAGCTTTAAAGTGTATGTCACTGTTTGTCTACCTGTGCCAGTCTTTGTCTCCCCCATATTCCCATGCCACCCCCCCACCCCACCCCCTTCCCCCCCTCCCTCCCTGGCAGTGACCAGGCAAAGCTTTGGGCACAGCAGCGAGTATTGTGGGCATCCTGGCAGCCTGCTCAGGCCTGTCCGAGTTATGTAGCTCTCACCATTATTTGTGCACTGTGCGGCTAATTAGACAACAATGGGAGCTGAGACACACGGCCCAAATGCAGGGACGTGTGAGCGGGGGGGCTGGGGGGGGGGGGGGGGCAGAGCAGGCTGCCTCGTCTTCATTCGTGTGCAGAAAGTTGATTTTCCTCTGCTCTGATTTCTCCGACTGGAGGAAACTCTCTACGTGTGAACACAGCAGTGCGTCAGGACGTTCGAGGAACAGTTCAGCATTTTGGAAAAAATGTTTATCCGCCACCTGGTGAGCTTTGGAGGGGCAACTGGGCAGATTTTTTCTTTTCTTTCTTTGGACACAGCCGGGCTCTTTCCAGTCTTTACATTTGAAATAATATCAATCTTCCCATCAATCATTTTTATGCTTCTTGCCAAAATTCATCTTATACGTAGAAAAAAATCAGAGTAGTGATGAATTTTCTTTGCAGTTTTCATTTTTCAGGAGTTTCATTTGAAGTAATTTAAGAAAATAAGCATTTAGTTTTAAGTTTTTGTATTTGATTAAATCTGCTTTTTCAACAGATGTTTCCTCTCTCGCATTTTAATTTAAATTCTCTGAGATTCAGACATTTGGATGAAAAATGTGATGTCAATAGGAAAAATAACTCCTCTCCCTTTGCACTGAGCTCCGGAGTCAGAGCAGAAATCAATCCATCAGGACTGACTGAAGTAAAGCAGGTGACATTACCTGTTACCTGCATCAACTTATTTTTCACCTCTGATTTGTCCTTCACCTCCATCTCCCACTCCACCTGCAGAGAAAATCCTTTCTTCTCCTCCCCTTCACCTCCACGTGTCTGTTTTCTGTAGCTCCTCTCAGCTTCCTCACAGCTTCGAATATTTACGCCCCTCCCTCCACGACTTCACCTCCGTGTACCTCCGCATCCCATTTTTACCGCTCTTACCCTCCACCTGTGGAGATTTCTCCTTCACGTCTTTGGACCTTCATCCATTGTTGGATCTTGTTTTTATATATTTTTTAATTTCACCTGTAAAGCTTTATTTCTGGAGGAGGGGCGTCTCAAAGTGAAAAGGGCCTTGAAGGTTCACAAAACTGTTCTATTCTAAGTCATGAATGCTTCAATCAATGAAATTTTTTTTCTTTTCACCTGCAGGGAAGCCGTCCCAGATCTCCAGCCAGTCGTACCGGCAGAGGGCGCCCGGCGGCGGCGTGGTGTCGGGCTCCATGTCGAAGCTGTCGAACTCCACCACGATCTCCGACATCTTTGGGGCGAAGATCATGAAGGTGCAGTCCAGGTTGTTGGGGTACTTCTCGGGGAAGCCCGGGGTCTTGATGATGCCCCGGGGAGCCGTGAAGTTTCTGGAACATTCTGGGCCTGTGAGGGGAGAAGATACGGGTGAGTTTGGAAAGTGTCAAGGTTTGTTTGGACAAAGTGAGTAATCCTGGTTTGGACAGAGGTGTGAACTCTCAGAGGTCAGAGGGCGCTGAGGGGTCACACCCTGTTCTCGACATCACTGTCACTTTGAGTACGACTTCCCTTCTTTTTTTTTTTGTTATTACAAAAAGCGGTGTCTTCGACAGAATGGAACTGAAAACAGGCAATACCCAACAAAAATCGCAGGATTACACAAAGAAATCTTGGTTTTCCGGCTTCTCTGTGAATCATGTTTGTACACGTCAGTTTTTTTTTTTTAGATGTTTTCCTATTGCAGAAGAAAAATGGACATTAAGGAGATGGAATTTCTAAAAACTGACATTTAGTCTCACATTTCCTGCTCATATTAAACAGAAAACAGTTTTTTCCTCCAAGGTTTTTTTTTTTTTTGTCTGATGAAATAAAGGCACAATAACAAAACAAACAAACAAACAAACATCTGATTTAAATAAAGCAAAGTGATTTGAGCTGAGTTTCTCAGACACACCAGACTCAGTGTCTTCCAAATAAACACAACCTTTGTTTTGTTGACAAAACTTATGTCATCTCCATCCAATCAGAAGTGCTTTGCTGTGATTGGTGCCCTCCCTGGTTGGAGCCAGCTGTGTCTGTGTTGTGACTGAGGTGGGGGGTTAACTGGTATTTATTAACTGTCCCAGACACTGAGAGGCTGTTTACAGCGACTGATTGTGGTCAACAAACACACACACACACACACACACACACACACACATATACACTCACTGACAAACAAAAACAAACCGATTAGCTCATTAGATTCGACCAAATGCACACACATGCTGCCCCACATAGTCAGTCAACCATGTCTGATTTTAGCTCCGGACAAGTTACTGAAATCCAACAAAGATGAGCGTTGTCAACTTTAATAGGTGACATCACACCCAAATATCGTCATCTGATAATGTTGGTGGATCAGTCAAACTGGCTTCCACAGATAAATCTCTGCAGCTCCTTGAAAGCATCACATGCTGCAGATCGCAGGATAATGAAATTAAAGCTCACAAACTCACAAAGCTTGAAAAGTGAAATGAAATTTCATTAAACAAAAACAACAACATGTGACATTCACTGTACAAACGGAGCAGCTGGCTAACAACTGTTCAGTCACTGTCATCTTTCCATCAGCAGCGTGGACTTGATTCACTCAGCCTGTGGCCGTTCGCACCTCGATTGTGTTAAAGTGACAAGATGGAAGCTACGAGACGGTGAGTGATGTGTGTCGGATGAAGACGACGCGAGGCGCGGACGAGGGTCAAACATCCCTCGGAGGCGCTGACGGTGTGTGTCTGCGTGTAGCCGGGCCAGATGTGACCTGCACATTATCTGAGCATGCCTGTAAATCCGAACGCAGACACACAAAAACACAAAGACACACACACACACACTCCAGAGGACCCCTCGCTGTTGACACAGGTGGTGTCATTAAAAGGGCCACATGATGAATGACATGGAAGAATGAGCGGCGAGAGATGAGGGAGGCGTCGATGCTGCTCAGCTGGCACATTTTCAAATTTGTGTGTGTGTGTGTGTTTGTAATGTATAGCTGGGCTGCTAAAATCTGGGTTAAGAAATCTACTGTACTTCTGTCAAGGTCAGAAATTAATGTTCTTTTTTTTTTCATGTATTCAAGTGAGAGCTGACCCTGCTGAGCTACCACAGGTCAGCTGACACAAACAAGCAGCTAAACATTTACAGAGTGTACAACTGAGAGAACAGTGTGATAAAGAAGAAAATATTCATGGCTGAACCGTCCACCAAGTTTAACTTTGTGTCTAAAAAGTTAAAGCCAAAAACATCATTTGTTCCTCTGAGGTGAGGAGTCAGAGACAAAACTCAAACTGCACCTTCACACACAGTCTGTTTGATTAATTAACTTAGCTGTTATTTAAGTTAAAATGAATCTAAACAGCGCAAACACAGTACACAGCTCTCATCTCTCATTGGCTAATCCTCTGTCCATCCATCTTTTTGTTTCTTGGATTTTTTTTTTTCTTCAATCAGCTGCAGCTTAAAGTCAACCCCCTCCCTGTTGACTAAACCGCTGAGACATGTGTTTCTGGTTTAGGAACCTGCAATAAAAAGGGGGAGCTGAGACAAATATAGTTCCAGGTCACTGAAGAGGCTTCACTTGGGGCTCATTTATAAATGATGTGCATTCTGTGGTCAGCTGGGGGGCGGAGCCAAGGGAGGACTTTGGTTACGACCTCCAAACGCATCATTAGTCGAGTGGCTTCTTTAAGGCCAAACGGATCTCGTCGTCTGAACAACGACGAGCCGCTGCTGACAGATGGGAAAGAAACAGGAAGGTCTTCTGTTGTTCTACTGAGTTTAGAATGCTAACCAGCTATTTTAAAACGTCCCATCCCTTTCCGATACCGAGTCACTCTAGCCCTGAGGACGTGGCGCTGCTTTGAGGACGGATCATAATCCTCTTGGATTGTAAAATGGCTGGCGGTTAAATTATCAGATGATGAAGCTAACGTTAATGATGCACGTTTAGCAAAACTTACGGATTGCTCCTTAAATGTAAAATCTCTCTCCTTTGCTTTTGGCTTCACCGTCGCCGTTGTGTTTCTTATGTTTTCTTACCTTTTGCGCGTCTATGTTGTTTGTTAAATTCACAATTTCACTTCACAAAAGCTTCACACGACCATGACAGCGTGTAACTTTTGTTCATTTGTGTTGGTCTGATATTACCAGATATTTTACCAGATAGAGACAGAGAGAGGAATGGTACCATGGAGACGACGAGGGAGGTCTAAATAGAGCGTTAGGCTGTTTGTATCCAGAGCTGCGGCTCCATTTGGCAGAGAGTCTCAATATGCTGCTCTGACTCTAATGGATTTTAAATGTGGCGAGAAGGAAGGCAGCAACATGGCAGGGGGATTACCTGAATGGCTGCAAGTGCTGTTTTTAACTTGTAGGAGGGTAGAGGACCCATATTCAGGCCAGTGCACATGCAACACACACACACACACACACACACACAAACACACACACACAGAGGTCCTTGCTGTCCCAGTTTCAGATCTCCTCTTCGATGCCAGAGTATCCATCTCATCTGCAGGTCACCCCTGTTGCCTCCAAGGACAAACAGCCCATTAGCTAAATGAGCCTGGGGTCCCACGCACCTGTCTACTGCATGCTCAACAGCCCACGCACGCACAAACAGACACACAAAGACAGATAAAGGCCCACAGCAACAAAAAAGGAAAACAAACAAAAGACTTGTGCACAGATATATATTGTATATTGTATGTAAACATACAAAAAAGCAGATAACTATATTCTCAAACACACACACACACACACACAAGTAGGAATATAAAACTGTATATAAAACTGAAAACTCTGAAACACATTTTTTTCCTCCATTGTTTCCAGTTTAAAGAATGAGATTCAAACGCTTTGGTCAGACGTTTTCATTTTCTCTGCACGGATGGCAGGAAACCGCTACAGTAAAATGTTAAGGTAAGCTCTTAAAGCGACTCTTGAAATCACATTAAAGCGTCTTAAATGAGCATTAAAGTTCACCAGCCATGTTAACATTCAGCACCATCACAGGTGTCTCTTACCTCTAAAAGAAATATAGAAAGTTACACTTTTTCTGACGGTAAATAGCAAGTTGACCCTGATGCTTCCACAGCCTGAGAGTCCCAATCAGATCATTTTTATTAAAGATCAAAGCTTCAGTATAAATCACCAGAAATCTTTCTGATAAATCTGAAAAAAAAAAAAAAAAAACCCTAAATAAAAAATGTCCAGGACCAGCGTTCGTTCTTTCCAAGCTGATACTTTGCTGACCTACTTTAAAGATTTATTACACTGACTTTCTAATAACATGCTGTCATTCATCAGTCACGGCTCCACTTCGCACCCTGAAATTAAAGTTGATTCAAGCAGACTTTAAAGTTTTGATATCAGAAGTCGGGCCGCCCTTTGTAGTTTAGAGAACAGACAGAGAGCGCTGAGCCTGGAGGAGCTCCCAACTCTGCTGGTATTACCACCCCACTCCTCATTTAAGTGCACATCCATTTTATAACTGTACAAAACAGGATTCCTCAACATGAATCCACCGGGGGACGGTTATTTCTGGATCCTCTGATTGTCTGAATGGTTATTGCTCTCCAGGGTGCGAACAAAAGAAAAGAAAGAAGAAGAGGAATCTCACATCAAAGCATGTTGTTTTGTTTTGTTTTTTTTAGCTGATTTATCTCCAGTCTCCTATTGGTTTGGAAATTGAAGCGGTCACAGGAGACTTGCCGTTTTGGCGGCTCCTCAAGTGGAGCCAAGAGGGAAGAGCAGATCACGGGCACGGGAGCGAGGTTCCTTCCTTGACAGGCAGTGTTTATGTAAGTCTGTCCTGCGAGCATCCTGCCCAAGCTGGGAATCACTGTTGCTCTAATGCAATTGTGGGTCTATGAGTTTATTTGGCCTGCAGCTTAAAGGTCAGCGTACCAGAGGTCCAGCCCGGGCTGTTTGGACAACCTCGGACGACCCGGCAACCCGAATTTGGAAACATCCCTCAGCCCGAGTTATTTTTGTGTCATTAGAAAGATCAACTCTCATTTTGAAACTTTCGGCATCGTTTCTCAGTTATGGTGACACTGAACCTGCCAAAGTCATAAAAATGCTCTAACTGAGGCAATTTGTGTGTTAAACACAAACAATTAGACAAGCAGCATTTCTGTTTTCCCTCTCGAATATAAAAGTAAACTAAAAACATCACATAAACTGCACTGAGGCATGAAACCAAACACACTTAATCATCATAATTATGCACACACCATTAATTCTGGTATCAGCGGGGATGAGAATGTTATTTTTTAGCGTTTTAGGGTAGAAACGATCTCCGTTCACACACCCCTCAGTCTTTTACTGGGCAGGATGTCGTCAGCACCAGCAGGACAGAATCACATCAAACCTTCCTGTGATGATGAAACCTTTTAATCCTCCACCTGCCCAGTTTCCTTGCCCTTTCGTTCCAGAGGTAAAACTCACATAAACCCAGATACATCTAAGGGCAGGTGGCCCGCTGCGGCGATGTTTCAGCGAGACACAGATTGTGTGAATGTTGCTGCTGCCCTTCAGCTGCCTCTCCTGAGATACAGTGTGTAACAAGTATTTATGGCATTTTATTTTTCATCAGCTGTGTTAAAGTGATGCATGGCACCGATCTCAAAGCTACAGATCAAACCAGAGTCCTGCAGAAACTTGGCTTCGCTACAATTGAATTTAAATTGGCTGTTTTCCATGAAGCGATTCATCACACTCAGTGGAAAACAGCAGAGAGGCTGCAGCTCTCCGCTTCTGCTCTCGTTTAAGCTTTTCAGCTGATGCTGCGCTCCGACGCCAGCAGCCACAAACCCCCGGCCCACCACACACCTGTCTTGAAGACCTCGTAGCGGACGGAGAAGCCCGCCCCGTGGGTCTCGTAGTCGGAGACGAACTTGATGAGGAGCTGGCTTCCGCTGGAGATGATCGGGGAAGGCGCGATTTTCCCGCAGAACTTTCCCAGCATGGGCGAAAGCTCGTCGCCGCCGTTGTACACCTCCACATAGTCGTACCTGTTGGAGAGAGAGAGAGGTGATACAGGTTCAGGGTTGTGTTGCTGCAGAGTGACTTAGTGCTGAGAACACGAGTTCATAATTGATTTCTACGTGAACCTGTCCCAGAGGATTAGCGGGTGCTGCTGTTGGTTATTTCTACAGTGTTTTATTACACACTTTGCTCGAACGCTCACAGCTGCTGAACATATGCCGGAACAGTAATTGTTGTGCCTGAGTCTAATTTATCTTTGCAGATATTCCTCCAGGCTATCAACAGTTGATTATTGTTAATGCAATAAAAAAACAAACAAACAGGTTATCTCACTGATTTCACATGCAAAACTCAATTTAAAAAACTACAAATGTTTATCAGAGAGTTAGTGTTGCAAATGAGGAGAGGCTGGTGAAAGACATGATGAAGTTTCACTGAGAGGGGTGAAGGATAAACAATATGGAGCTTTAAGAGTGAGGAAATCTGGCTGCTGGTGCTTCAGTGACGGAGTATGTTGATTTATCACATTCCCTCACAAAAAGGCAAATTAATACAACGTGATGATGTGTGAATCTTTATGGTAAACACAGCTGCAGGAGAGGTTTTTATATAACTGTTCCAAATCTGATCCAGGATGTAAACTCTATATGTGGTGTGATAAAATGTTAGTGAAACCAGAACACAGATCTGCTTCTCTGTTGATACAGACTGAACTGAGGCGTTTCCCCAGGAATACCAGTCTGGTCAGCTGACCGGGTTCGTCTGCCATGTTTTGTCTTCTCGTCCTCAAAGCTGATGCAGGTGTGGGACAGTGAGTCACGGCAGCTGTCTCAAATGAACTATGAAGGATTTATACGTTGCAGCGGCAAAAGAAAAATTCTCCAGATTTAGCAGCTGTACAGCAAATTATTGGCAACAGCTGCTCGTTTTTCTGCCTTCGCCTGGTGAAAAGATCAATATTCATGGAGATTCTCCCAACACGTGGCACATAGCTGGAGAGACGCCGTGACGTAAGGTGCCTGTAAAGTAGTTCATGTAGCTCACGTGTCTCCGGAATGTAAGATATCTGATCCCGTGTTCGGCTGGTCTGCATCTGAGGTGAAAAATTACCCCGCGTGCAGGTTTTCTGCTGTTCACACTATCAGCCCCGTCTCCGGTGTTGGACCGGGCGGATGCTGCTCTTTCTTGTGGTGACACAGAGAGAGAGAGAGAGAGAGCGAGCGAGCGGGGCTGTGATAACAGGAATATGAACACGTGACAGCGTGAAGCGTTGGCCGGCTCTGTGGATCCCACTGAGCGCAACCAAAGTCTTCATCAGTCTCCCCAGTCGTCCCTGTTGGACCTCCCATCACCGCCACAGAACCTCATCCTTTACCAGGCGACACCGCTCTGTCCTCCCACCACCCGCTTCACCACAACTCCAGTGTGTGTTTGTGTTTGGGTGCTCGGGGTAAGCAACTTCTTTTAAATAAGCCCTGCGTAAAAGATACTGCACTCGTACGTTGTATGTGCTATTCTGTAGTGTGTTTACACGAGTTTAGGTGCATTTTTAAGTGCGTGTTTGTGTGTACGAGCATATTTTCGCCTCCTGCACTGGATCTGATTGAATGAGAGAGCCTACGGAGTCAAAACATGCTGAGATCCAAAGTGACTTCAGAAAACGTCTCGGAGCTCAGACAGCAGAAGGAAAGAGGCTTTAGCACAAAAAGCAGAAACAGTCTGACAGGTTGTTAAACTGTCTCTCAAAAATGTGTTTCACACCAGATCAAAGCCTCCAAACCTTCATGAGCCGTCACTCTTTATAGCCATGCACTGACTCACATGTATGAGCTTTGACTAGTTCAACCGTTATTTCATTTCAGAGTCGGGAGGTGAAACTGTCCAACAGTTCACGAAAATAAAACAAAGTCCTGATGACTCAAAGTTTAATGTTGGAGACGACAGTTGACTCCAGCTACCTTCAGCTGAGAAGGTGTTTTTTCTGAGTCTTTACTGCCTTGTAAATAATGTTGTGACCCCTCAGATTAGTCACGGCAGTTTAGTGTTCTCGGCTTTCAGTTTTTGAACGGCCCCAGACTGTTACTGCTGATGGAGCTTGAATTTCTACAGGCAAATTTTACCTTTGACATCAACAAAAATAAATAAAATGCTGTATTTTGAGTCCTATTAAACACGCTGCACCACAGCCAAAGTTCATGGTCGATCCTGCACTTGTTGGAGAAAAATGTGAAATAGCAGCTGACGGGAAATAGTCCCAGCAAGAAGTAAATTTCCTTTTCTCACAAATTAATTCCCGTGATAAGCAGGAATGTAACGTCTCTGTTGTCCGCTGCAATGAAACCCAATCAGTAACAAATACACTTCCCTTGGGGGTCCAACACAACTTGATCAGCTCTCTGGTACACAAGGTCGCACACATAAGTCGTGTCTGATGTTATCAGGGCGGCTCAGATCAGGCTGGAAACAGCAGATAATCTGAGGCCACAGTCGGCTTCAGATTTCCATTCGTGACAAACGTGAACGTGGAGAAAAAAACGGTCCAGGCTGTGAAGTATTTACAGCAGCATCAGCTCTGAAACTCTTTTCACTGTTGCTGGTTTTAAATGTCATTTCTTTTATTCATATCCGACTCTTATTTAGTTTTTTTATATCACCGTTTGTCTGAAAAATCACACAGAAATTGAGTAATGATAAAAAGAGCTATATCAAGCGTCTTCGTCTTGCGGCCAGCTGGGGAAATAACTTGGTGAGCACTGAGACACAAGGACACATCAGCCGATGGTGTCCTTGAACGAGACAGAAAATCAATACCAGCTTTTGGGTCTCTGTTTCTGAAGCCGAGACTGACCTCCGACATTTCGGACAAGACGGCAGAAAGTCTCCCGAAGGAGGCCGAGGAGAGCAGGATGATGTTCCTCCAGCAGGTAAAAAAACGTGAAGAATGTATATCTAATGAGACCTTTCCAAGCACACAGTGAAAGAGCAGGCGTCCTGACGGGGCCAGATAAGATGCCACACTTGGTTTCATGTATTTGCTACAGCAGTGTTTCCCACAGAAACTTCAGCTGCAGGTTCGGACAGTTAGACCGGCTCAGACTTCAGGAATTCAGCTGCTGCCTGATATTCCTTACATGACTTACAGCATTACAGTTGAAACAGAAAGCTCGTTAGCTGGCGGTTTTTTTGTCTCTTTGTGGGTTCGACATGGGAAATGAGTTTTTTCCTTTGCAGACATCAGACGTTTAAGGGTTTCGGTCTGTATGTGTAAACAACGGACACGTGAGAGAACACAGACTCCGCTACAGTTTATGCCTGTAATGACCATATAGCCCATAAAGAGATGTTTAATACTCATTTCTAAACACAAAAAATATATATTATTTGAGAGAGTTTACCTTTGTTAGCTAGTTTATGGTGGACATGGACATACAGAGACACTATATCTGCCAAATGTTTTATTTCACCACAAAACTATAATTAGGATTTAAGATCCAACATGCTGCAAGTCATTCACTTAACTCATATCAACATGCTCATTACTGCAACACCACGCTCTGAGAACACAAATATCAAATTAAGAACAACCAACAAACTTAGCATTTATGAAAACACTGCTTATGTTTCCACACAGTAATTCTCAGGCTGGATTATGTATGTGCAGCGCTGACAGCTGCGGGCATAAACAAGCGTTTTCCATCTTTAAATCGAGATGTTTGAGCCGGAGGTGTGAAAAACCAACAAAGCAACAAACCAAAAAAGAAAGTTATTTCTCTGTTTTTATTTTCCCGTCTGTCTCTCTGTGTTGATCCTTCTTATGTTCGTTGATGATTTAACATGTTGGGCGGTAAGTGGACTCACCAGTAAAGTCTGACTGCCAGCAGTGAGGTTTAAGTGATGGGGTATTTATTTGGAGCATAAAGCTTCCTCCTCCTTCCCTCTCCATCATGCCATACCTTACTCAGGCTCATAAAATAAGAACCATAGGGAGAGATGTGTGTGTGCAGATGGCTGCCCTCACTCAGTCCGTCCTGGAGGCGGTCTGTGTTTACTGAGACAGGCCCACTTAATGAAGTGGGTCTGTGTCTTCACAGTCTAGTTAGGGAGAGTCTCTCGGTCAGCTCCGTGCCCTCACATCACTCATTAACCACACCGGTTATTTATGCCCTTCAAATGCAGCTGTCCGTAGCAAATGCCTTGCTCAAGGGCAAAACTGTTGTCATTCCATCTGGGGGTCCAGCAGCAGATGTTTAAATGACCATTTTTTGCTATTAAACTGGCACTTTTAGTAGAGGAATGCACAAAACAGCGAGCCTGGGTGGACTAAACCTCTTAGCTTAATAAGCAACCGAGCCCGGGAAGTTCAGGGGAGGGTCAGAGGATGTTTAAAAATGTTGTGGCGTCCTCAACAACTGATGGAAATCTGGAGCAATTTGTGATTACAAAAAATAAATAAATCTGGCTTGTGAAACTCCACATGGAAATTCCTGATTTATTGAAAAACACAAAACCAGCTAACATAGTCCATGAAAATGAAATGACTGTTTTAGCATCGTCGCTGCTGATAATGTTCAGTTCAGCTCATCTGTCCTGATGAATTTATAAAAATACTCATATATGTCTCCTCCATTCACACATTTATCTGCCCTGAGTTTTACCTGCCAGGCTTTTTCAACAGAATGTGTTTTTTTCATGTTAAAGTAATGTATATGTACTTTTTCTCTTTTCATTTATCACCCATTAAGTGAAACTGCCGCAATAAACCTATTAAGATGCTAAAAACTTAACTAAGATAGACTAGACAAGATAAAGCGTGGAGGCACATTTTACAAAGAAGCACAAAGACCAATTTCATGTAAAAGCCTTTGGTGAGACAAAGGTGCCAGATAATGAGAAGTTTATGATGTGGTGGGATTGAGCGGAGATGAGCACTGAGACAGGCTGAGCACTATTCAGTTTTCTCCCACTATTGAAATCAAAACCACATCCTTGACCTTGACTAAACCCTTCAAGCAGCAGCAAGACTGCTTTCTTTCAAACCAGAACAAGTGGGAGTGTTTGCGTTAGCGGTCATTTCCATCACGGACGATCAGACGGAGAACAAAAAGCCCCCGAAGAAATCAACGGCGACGAAAACCTAATTAATCTGAGTGAAAATGGAATATAAAAAATCATAATTCAGATGACACAGTATTGTCCACATAGTTTGATGAGTAATATCTGATGCAGACCACAGCGGCAACCACGGAGCGCCGCCGCTGCATCCAAATTTAAAACAAATGAGGATGTGGCAGATTACCACTTAAAATAAATAAGATCCAGACGGAGAATGGGAATTTTCACACAGCATTCCTTCCCAGCTACTGGAGGACGGAGCTACGAGCCGACACCCCCCAACACCACCCCCACCCCGCCCCGCCCCGCTCCCACACTGCAGCTCATTAACATGCTCGCCGCGTTGTGAGAGCGCGCTGACTCCGTAACGCACATCTGGAAGGAATCACAGGAGCGTTTACGGGGTGAAGTTTGAGCTGCTGTAAAAGAGAAACTTGCCTCCTACACGGTGAAGCTGAAGCTGGGAATGACTCAGTGTTTCTGCAGCACACACCTCTTTTCCCCTGTCCATCCCTTATTCCATCCACCTTCTCTTTCCCTTCATCTGGATCTGTCTGTGCAAACACCGTCTGCTCTCCACCTTCGTCTCCAGACATTAGAAGATTCTTCCGTGTGGCTCTGAAGGAAATATTTCGCTTTTTGTGCAGCCAGATGCGATTTTTCAGGAGTTCAACTTTGTGTCATAAAGTTTGGGTGTGTGCGCTTTTCTGCGACGGGCCTCGTCCACTTTCACCTCATGTTGTATTTTCTTCTGTTAACTCTGAATGGCCTTTAATGACCTGAGCAAAAAAAAACAAACCAAAAAAAAAAAAAAAACCAACAACAACAACAACCAAAAAAAACGGAGCTTGTCACACGATAAAAATATGCTCACCCTGATTCTTCATGTCCTTGAAAACCTATGAAGGTTGATATGCTATTAGCGTAGCATCCTAGCATTGCTCCGTGCAGGGATCTCCCTCATCGTCACGTCAGAGGACGTTACCTTAACCACTACTCACACCGAACCATCAACCTTATTGAAGCTCCAACACTGAATGTTGCTCTTTGTCCCCAGTTGGAAGGTAAGTCCCCAAAGTCCGACTACGTGAACAGATTTACGTCCTCACAACACGAGGAACACTCGTCCGCACAAACAAACAGATGAGAGTGCTGCAGGCGAGCGTGTTCAGATTTCGTAACACGTGAGTGGCTCCTGTGTTTCAGTGCAGATAAACCCGGTCTGACCAGTCGTTTGAGCTTTGTTGGGAGGCTACAGATGGCACATGTGTGTGTGTGTGTGCGTTGTTTCTGAATACACACCACGATGCCACCTGCCATCTCACACACCAGTCCATCCCTTGTCGTTTCTCACCTCCCCCGTGTTCACCAATAAACCTACATCATCTGCCTCTCACTGTCTTATTCACTCGCTCACACACTTCGCTTCATGTCGTCTCCCAAAGTATAATAATACTCTGTCCCCCGAACACACACACACACATATTGCATGAACGGCACACATCTGAGTCACAATGTGTTCAGACAACCCGAATGCCCCCCTGCTCATTTTCTATAAGTTTTTCTCAAAGCATTATGGGATAGTAGGTGGTACGTGTGTGAGTGGAAACATTTGACACTCACCTCCGTGATCACAGGTAGAAAAGTGCTGCTTGGCACCAAATCACACAAACGGATGAAGAAAACTGGGAAAGTAGCCGGCTGCTTATTTACACTTTAATAACTAACAGGTGAGTCTTCCACAAACAGTTCATTTCATGTGTTACTCATGAAATATGTTGTGACTAAGCTGATATTCTAAAGCAGCATTTTCTGACTAAAATTTTACGTCCTTGGACTTTGACAGCAGGAGCGATGTTTTGCGTCCTGAATCTGATGTGTGGGTTTTTTTAAGTGTTAAGTGGTAAACACATTGAGTCGTTGTTGACTTTCCATGCTAAATGTGTGTAAAGATGTTTTCGTTCACTCAAGGGAAACAGATTAATGATCATTTCTGAGACTTGAATTAATCAGCAATATATCTTCATTATGGTCGTAACAAACATGATCTGGAAGGAGTTACGTTTCCTTCCAAATGTTTTTGTCACACGTTGGTTCAATATGAATCTTACAACTGGGGCTGCACAAGTAATGGAGATATAATGGAAATCACAATATGGCCAGCTGCAATATCCAAACTGCACAACAAAACAACACAACAAAAATCTGCACTTTATAATTCAATGAAAATGCAACACAAAAAAAACCCTTTCAACTGAAATCATTACCGCTTCATGTAACATCTGCCACAATGTGATTATACGTCACAGTGATTCATTATTATGTCGTCCATGTGTAACGCAGCATTCTTTCCAGGATGCAGAGGCTCCACTTTCTCACTCTGAAGAGAAAACAAAACCCTCAAACCGCCTTTTTAAGACGAGCAGAAAAAAAACTTCCAAAAAATGTCCTCATTCATCATCACAATATTGTCCTCACAAAGAGAAAAACCACAAGAGCTCACACACACACTACTCATCAGAGTTGTGAGCGCTCACTACATGCCTTTCCATCGTACACAGAGTACACTCACAACACTCACTCACGCTTACAGAAATATTCACTTTGACTCACACCAGCCGTTCACCCACACGCATTTCATTTATGAACACAGCAGTTTATCACACACTTGAAACCCAAATTTCAAAACACAAAATGTCCAAGAGAACCCAGAGTCTGCAGTGTGACGATGAAGAACACTTCCAAAAGAATCAGAAAATGTATTAAAGAGAATCTTATTAAAACCGGATGGATCGTTCTCTCTCTCACACACACACACATCCACACAGAGCGTCTCCTGCCCAAAAAATAAACTGGGCCAAGCAACAAGAAGGATGAATATCCTCATCCTTCACCTCGGCCGTGTAGATACAAAGCCGCGGCAGCTCAATCCTGCTGGGAAATTAAAACACAGACGTGGAGGAGAATTTGTTCTCATTTTGGAAGCTTTAATCCGACAAAGGAGGAGAAGGAGATCAGTTTTTTTTTTGTTTTTTTTTATCCCCCTCCTTTCTCTTAGACTGTTTAGGGACGTTGAGGGATGAAATGAGATTTGGTGCAAAGTCTTTGGGGTTTAATGTGGAGAAAGTCAGAGACAACGTTTTGGTGAGAAAAGTTCTTCCAAGAGTCCAGCTAGGTATTTGATGGGGGCAGTGTAAAATAAAAATCCAGATGTGGGTGTGCCTTGTTTTGCACAGAAGAGTAAAAAGTTGAATCAGCCACGTGAGATTCATCACGACATCCTGATTTTGTCGGGAGGGAACTTTAGACTTGAATAAACACAGGAGGGCGTTTCCGAGTCTGAATTCAGTGAAAAAGCCAAACGCCTCCATCGGCACCTGAGAGATTTAGGAGGAAAAAGCTCCTTTGTCAACCGACACTCGATCCACACCTCGCTGAGGTGACTTCGGGGCAAAGCAATAAACACTGTGTCACTTTCACTGCACTTTGACATGTGTTGGCCCTCGACAAGTTCATCTGCATTCACGCCCAGGCCGCCTCCACCGCACATCCGTCTCTCTTGCTCCCCAAAACATGTGACATTAATTAGCCAGCTCTATTCAGACACACATATAGAAAGCCCAACGGGGACCGCTACAGTTTGGCAACAAGAGAGTCTGGATGACAGACAGACAGAGAGGCAGATAGAGATGAAGAGCAAACAGTTAGACGTTGTTAAACGGCCTTCGTTTTGAGGGAAAAATGTTATTGAGCAATAACGCCTGCTGGTGATGTGACTTAATGAGGAGCATTTGGGGAAATAAAGAACGTTAAATGGAGATTAGCCCATTTCCCAAATTAGCTTTTTAGTTGTGAAAACATTAAGAACAAAATCACTCTCCTGCTCTTTGTGGATCACCGCGTCTGTGCTAACTCTTTAGCCTGATGAGTGCTGGTGGGAAAGCAGCATTAAGAGCCGCTCTTTCATTAGGGGACATTGGTTAATGGCTGACTCACCTGTTAGGTGAGGAGATGAAATCCAACAGAGGATAAAGAGCTCTCATAAAACAGACCTGGCTTCACTTATTGAATTACTTTTTACTGCTTAAACTTCAGTTGTTGTGATTTAAAAGTGGAGTTGGGATAGTTCAGTACACAAGTACAGTTCTGAGGACTTTGCCTTTAAATTATGTACGTTACGTCCTCAGCAACAGTTTTAAAAGGAGACGTACTTGCCAACAGCTGCAGTTATTAGATAAAATACGACACAGAAAACACATGAAAAACATGTTTCGGTAATGATGCTTTCCATCAGTTTAACCAGCAGGCATCATGTAATGAAGTGGCCCCATATGGAGCAGCTGACACATGAAAATGCTGCTTATGCAATAACTATATCATGTATGAATAATGTAACACTATAAAGGGTTGTTTCTCATAATAAAGAGCATTAGACCAAAAGCTAAGTGCTCTCTGCTGTTAATGCAGGATTTGTAATGGAGAGTTACATCACTGTACTGTTGCTACTTAAGTTAGTAATATAAACACTACAAGAACTATTCCTACTTTTTAATGAGGGGCCACTCGCTTCCTATCACTCATCTTAGTGAGCAGTAAACTGAAGCGTTGGCACAAAGTATCTGAAGAAATGGAGGGATGCTGACACACTGATGATTTTGTTGTTTTTTCTTTTGGCTCTCCACGCTGCGGTTGACTAATGCACCCATTTCCCTAAAAACTTGTTGCGTTCCCTCAGTCAGCAGTCTGATTCGAAATAAGTCAAGCACACATGAACGGTGAGTCACCCGAGTGCTCCTTAGTGTAGCTAACGGTTAATATAATGAAGCTTTACACGCACAAGTGGGCAGCCGGTGTGAACACAAACACACACTACCACAAAGCCCCAGGTTTTTGGGTAGCTGTGTAGACTTGACCTTGAAGAGCTGGGCTTCCAAAACTAAATACACTCATGTCTGTTACATCCATAAGTGCGTTTGTTTCATTCTTGTTGTGTACGCATTTATCTGTGAATGTGTGCACCTCCCACACATTTGTTCTGTTGATCATCTTCCCACAAGAGGTGTTTGTGTGTATCTTCAACCCACATTTCTCAGTGGGAGGTCACCCTGGGGCGTTTGTACCCAGACAGATACGACGCATTCCTCGACAAGCTGAGAAAGAAAGAGACTTTGTTGTCAACGCCACCATTTGGCTTCATTGGAGGCGGGTTTTCCGTTGCGCACATTTAAGAGGAACAAAGCCTCCCCTGACAGCGTCCTCCCCAGAGAGGGTCAAAACACAGTTTGACCCGCAGACTGACCTCTGACCCTCCAGCACCGATGATGGCCTGTCACAACCGTGACATCGAGTGTTCACGGTGCCTTTTAAAATCCACGAGATGAGAGGATCACATGAATGAACTTCAGTTGGTCATTTATATTTGACGGATTACTAGAATTTGTGATTTTTTTGGGACACCCAGAAAGATGTAGGTCACTTTGATTTGACACATTTAACAGAAAGAATTAGGTCAAGCGTAATTTTTCTATCCATCTATGGATGTGTCCATCTTCCCCTAAATCTTAATATCTTGTGCCTCCAGTAAAATCTGTAATGAAAGCAATTAAATGTTAAAGCGTTAGGTAGTAACAGTTAAATTTATTATTATTATTTTTTAAATCACACTCAGGCCAAGTGGACAGGCTTTTCTGGATCTGAGGCCGTTTTCACTGATGAGGCGTGAATGCTGCTGAAGCTGAAGCTCAGTCTGGAGAAAGCGGTCTGAAGTGGATTCACATGGAGTTCACGTCCTCTGTGAAAGCCAAGTGGAGCTGGTGTCACATCAGTGTTGCTTTTGATAAAGTAAATATCCTAAAAATGTGAGTGCCAACAAATTCAATCCAAACTGAATAAAATTGTTTACCATCAAACTATTTTTAGTGATGTCACCGTGAACGTGGTTTATGATTGAAGTCTGCTGTATGTGGATGAAGCCTGAAAACTTCCTCGGATTTAAACCGGAATCATTTTATAAATCCTCTCACACTTTCCAAACGCATTCAACCAACAAACCCTTCAGTCCACCACCCAGGTATTTACTAAAATGTCCCTCGCTGCTCATTTAATGTTCACAGCGGATCCAAATGCGTTCAGTTTTGGTAGAAGATTCAGGAACACGGTGCAGAAGAAACATCCAAAACAAGATTTATCGTCACTGTGAAAGACGCCTCGCTATCATGCATGTCAGTGTGTGTCTGTGTGTTGCTTTCAGGACATCTGGACTGCATCAGTAAGTGCATCCTGTAAATCCTGAGATTGTGTGTGTGTGTGTGTGTGTGTGTGTGACGTTGCTGACTGGATTCCCCCACCAACTCTGTCCCTGTTAATCCGCTCATTAAGGATCTAATCTGACGTGTTTTCATTTGTCGGTGTAACTAACTGTGTGTGTGTGTGTGAGAAGAGAGAATCCACGATACAGATATGTCTGGAGGAATTTGTTAGTTTTACTGTGTGTATTTGGGTTTTATTGTGTTTTCCTTGCGTACACGCCGGATGAACATGTGCATCATATCAGTGAGCTGATTTGTATGGGACGCAGTTTGGTGCTGATAATAGTTTAAATAAAATACACTTATAAGAGGAACCGTGGCAGGATTTAAAGTTCAGCCTTCGTTCCATCAGACAAACGTTTGGTGCTAAAAGACGGGAGTCAGCTGGAGAAGGTCTGATCCTCCAGCAGGGTTTTCTCCCGTCGACTATAAATACTGAAAAGCTCAACTCTAAACTGAAGCAGCCCACACACAAGAATAAGACAACTAAACTAAATCTAAAGCGCTGGAAATGCAAATTTAGATGAAAGATGTTCTACGTTGTTGTTTTTTATTTTCTTTTTAGCTTTAGCATTATTTCAGATGAATCACAGATATGATCAAAGTTATCAACTTGCTGTTGTAAACTCTGGAGCCGTAGGTACAATCCGCTCGGTCATGAGGGGTGCACGTGTAGTTCAGACAGAGTGAGGAGTGGAAGAATGATGAGAGAGGGAGAGAAAAGGAAAGTGATGGAGCTGGAGGTGACCGGATGAAACAGCCTGAGGGCGGAGGAGGAGGAGGAGACAGTGAGAGGTCTGTCACTGAGGTCAGGAGCCGACGGACAAAGTCTCTCTGAGTCCGTCCTGCTCTTTTTTTTCATCCCTCTATTTCTGTCCCCTTCATCTTCCCTTCTCCTTATTTCAGAGATCACAGCCTCTTTCTTGTGCTGCACATTTCATTCTCTCATCTCTTTAATGATCCCAGTTCTGTGAGAATGACCCAGAACGACCAGAAGGGATTGAACGATTTAACCGACGAGAGGAAATCCCAGACCAGGACCTCACTGCAACGCAGGAATATTGTTACTCGAGTCAACTGTATTTCTGGGGAAAAAAATATGTCTTTGGCCTAGATTTGAAAATAAACAGAGGAAACACATCTGACGTCAACTGTTTTAGTTTTAGACGGGACTGTGGGACGTGTTGGAGGGATGAACTTTAAGGTCTGAGAGATCTAGATGCTGAGAGCCAGCAGATAAGATCTGTGAGCTGGTCTCCAGTTTCAAAGGTGATCAGGAAGGTCTTAAATTCATGAAGGGAGGCTCAGACTGGAGGGTTCACATTTTTAATGAGCGCTTAACGTCCTCGTGGCCGCATTTTGGACCAACTGCAAGCAATATATGACTGAGGAAGACTTAAATTACAACAGTCCACTCAAGTTGTAATGAGGACGTTGATCAGTTTCTTCATATCATGGAAAGACCGGCTTGGTTTGAGGTCTGGAAAAAGAGAAGGGTGTGGTGATCTGTACATTTGTTGATTGTCAGTCATGCATATTACAATGTTGTCTTTAAAGGTGTGTTAAAGTCCTTCAGCGTGAGATATTACAGGTCTGTCAGCACAAAACAGAAGAAAAGAATTCAGAACGACTTCTCTTTTAAAGCAGACAAAAAAGTACTCTTCCTTCATTGACCTTATTCAAACGGCTCCTTTAAACTTCAGAGTAACAAAGAGAAGAAACGCAAACGCACTGCAAAAATACCAAAATTAATTTTGAAGTCTTGCGCCTCAAATTTCTTCGACAGTCAGCTGTGGGCAAACCGTTCTGTGACAGCGGCACATTTATTGTGGCCTCCGTGAAACTGAAAAATAAGAGCATCTGGAAGGGTTGCTTTTATTTTTCTGTGGAACCAGCGGAGTCAGAATGCGTGAACGCAGGATGACTGGTGAAACAACGCCTCAGTCCAAAGCCACATAATGTATCATGTGGCACATTTTTGTGCTGCTGCATCAACGCAAGACTAAACAACCAACTGTGCCGTTTTGGGTTTTCACAAGAAGAAACAATAATCCAGCTATCAGATGATTCATCCTCCGCTTATGATCAATCCATTTACTCCGATCCTGCCATCCTTTCATTACATTATCTACCCTTCTATTCGTTTGTGCATCATCTCATCTATCAATGAATCCATCGTCCATCATCCATCATCCACACACTAATCAATTCATGCAGCCTTCCATTTATTCATATATCTGTTATCAAGCTGCTGTTCCATTATCCTCCATAAATGTATTCATTCATTCAATCAACCCTGATATTCTTTTATTTATCATCCACCCATCTATCCATCAGAATTCATTTACTGCCTGATAAATCAATCCATCGTCAATCGATTTCATTTTTCATTCAGTAATTCATCCGACCATTTATCCCTCAGTCAGCTGATTCTTCGATCCATGACAATCTGCTTTCCGTTGACTATTGATCTGTCCTGAAATTCTTTCCTCCATCATTTAGAAAATGACCCATCTTTGAATCTGTTATTCAGATCAATCCATCCATCATCTGCGGATCAATTCATTGGTTTGTATCGCCCATCCATCATCCCTCCGTCTTCAACTATAAACTACAATATCTTCTTTGAAAACTGATTCTTTGAGATCATGCTGATCATTCCAACATCATCAGTTTTGAAAACACGATTGATTGAAAAGAAAAAAAAAAAGAAAACTCTGCACACACAGACACACAAATGCTTTCCAAGTGTATATTTCCAGTCATGTGATGGCTCCGGGCTCAGATGTTGGTCCTGTGACTTTGTCTTTGCTCCAGGAAACATTTTTCTGACTTATTATAGAGCATAACATCACACTGTAAAATAATTTATACCACATCCCTCAATTTCTCTTTCTATGTCTTGCTCTTTCGCCCCTCCAGTCTCCCATCTTTAAGAGGGGCAATTTGTTGTGCGTGTCCCTGAAATGTCAGGAAATAAATATAGAAAATTGTTGTTGTGCTGGTCTGCTTGGATGAGATGAGTTAAAGGACAATCCCCCCTCAGATACTCTTACACCGTTATTTATCGTCACATGATAGTTAATGGATTGCAGATATTCTGTGATGAAGTGCAGTAATTAACTTCTCTGCTCTCCCCACTTTCCCTCAACGTGCTTCATCTACCTCCGTCTGTGGCGGGAAGAGGAACGCTCTGAACCAGTGTTCATTTTTGGGTTTCACA
Organism: Remorina albescens; assembly: GCA_034769265.1. NCBI lineage: Eukaryota > Metazoa > Chordata > Actinopteri > Carangiformes > Echeneidae > Remorina > Remorina albescens. The sequence continues at coordinate 2,585,038 of CM068478.1, read as the reverse complement.
CTCAATTGCCGGTTAATTAGGTGGTGACTAAAACAAATGCTGTCACAGCCGACAGCCCTCGATAAAACTCACACCTCAAATTTCAGATGTTTTTCCACCTCGTTTACGTTCATGAAGGTGGAATGTGTATGAGTATCACCTTGGTTTTATGATTCAGGCTTGTCCTTTAATTTGTCAACAGTTTTTTTATTCTAAATGTATGATTTTGGCCATTTATGGAGTGAAAAAAAAAAACAAAAAAAAAAAACATTGCACCACCAAAGACAATAAACCTGTAAATGTATTCTTCATCCCCATATATAGGCGAAAAGGTGGAAACTATCCTCTGTGCATACACAACACTGCACAGGAATGTGTGTTAGAGGATTTGCAGAGTGTGCATACTGTAGACTGCACATGAAGCATACTGTAAGTGACAGAAAGTTTGTGCAGCCTGTGTGTCGTGTGTGCATTTGTGTATGTGTGAGCTGAGCACTGTGCCAGCGCAGCCTCATGTAGGAGGTAACAGTTCAGCCAACTCCTAAAAAGATGTCCCAAATTATCCTGCCACCGACGCATGTTCTTTACCCATGCCTCTGCTCTATTTTGCCGCGCTCCACGGGGATTCACTTTGTCGGCCGCGCTATTTCAGACGTGGACGTGAGACAAGACTTGTTCTGGTGCTGCTCCAGATTGGCTACGGAGGCAGAGCTGACGGATCCTCGCGTGTCTGAACAAAAGTGTTAGTGGTTCTCATCTAAACCAACGTCTGTTCGCTGAGCACAGACTGTGTCACTTGAGAGTTTGTGGAAGAAAAAGGTCGCCATCCAGATGGACTGTTTTACAGAAGCTTACCGAGGCCTTATGAACCAAAAATTAATCTACGTATTCCCCCCGATTCATCCTGAAATATACTACACTGCCATTTTTGGGGTGTGACCAAGTTTATGATCATCTAAACTGGTAGATCATCTAATTATAGTACAGAGTTTCACTTTCTGTCTTCATGAATCCCTCTAGAAAGCATTTCCCAGCTGGTAAATATGTATTTTTCGAGACATTGTAATTAGGGATCAAAATTACAAACCACGGGTCATGAGGGGAAGCAAGGAAAAGATATTTTGTACCACAGATGTCGGAAACAAAGCCGGCATTTGCTTGTGGACAGCAGTGCTATGGTTTCTTTTTTGGCTAGTTGACTGCAGGCATGTTTCGGTGCAGGGGAATACGTTTGTTCCATTTTGGAGCAGTAATTTACAGAAATTGAAGAAATGGGCAAGCAGTGACAAGCTATCTGATGAGGGAGGGGGAGCACGAAGAAGACAACATGGGCTGATACAGAAGCTGTCCTGTAAGATGAATACCAATGACCGTGTTTCCCATCAGAGAGCCACATCTGTGTGACGAAGACACTACATCCCAACGAGCTGAGTTAGTCTGAGAAAAGGAAAATACAAAATGTTCTCAGATGATCTGATCTGCAATCAGAAGCATTTCTGATCAATTACCCAACTAACAGTTTCAGTCTGGCGGTTACATCATCAATGGCTGCTTTTTCACTACTTCCTGACATTTTATTGACAAAACCACTTAACGGTAAAAATAATTGTCTACTGCAGTTCTACCAAGTTTTGTTGACTATCAGGGCTGAACTGTTTGGGTTTTTTTTTTACATATCATGCAGCTGTAAAATGTCAGAAAACTGTAAAATCCTCACATTACAGAACCTTAAACATAAAGACTTCTACAGTTTGATCAATTCTCCAGGTCACATTCAGACCTGATAAGGATTCGGTGTCTTGCTCATGGACACTTCAGCAGAGCAGACGCTTGAGTTGAATATACAATTTCACATTCGGAGTTAAACATTATATTCTGTTTGCAGCGGCTGCCTCGCTGACTTAGTATCATATTTTAGAGCTGACGTTGAGCCCAGTGGCATCAAACAGTGAAATAAAACTCTTAAGTATCATCTCAGGAAATTTTTCAGTAGGACTGCGGTCTTGCCAAAGGCTTAAGGCCCTTCTCAATGGGCATATTTTGAGCATTTGACTCGATCCCAAAAACAACACTGCTCCTGCCAAGTCAGAGAGCTATGAGATACACCCCATCATCATCCAACATAAACTCGCACAACAAATAGTGGAACCAATCAAGAAAAAACAGCGGGCCCCTAAGAAAACAGTCAAACGACACGTTAAGGTGGCTGCCGGGTGGCCTGGCTGCTGAGCGACCACAGGCCTGATCCCTGCAGCGCTGACAGCGTGTCGGTCTTAAGGCGGACAGGTTCGGCCTCTCTTCAGGTTTACAGGGGCGTGGAATCGTGTGTTCAGTCACGCTGGCTGGTCCGATCACTGGAAGAGCTTACCATCCACCTTTTCGCTTCCCGCCCACACTTTACATAGAAAACAACGTGATCACTGTGGCGTTCAATGACCCTCCTCTGATTGTCTGCTCTCTCATCAGACAGGAGCATTATACTAAAACGATTAGCTCGTGTTTAAGCCTTATAAAAACCATAATGTATTTTATAGCAGACTCATTCCAGCACATTAACCTATGGGAAAGTAATTTCAGCAGACAATAACACTCTGTTGGTGGCATACTACAGCACCGACCGCTGACAAAAATTTTATCGCCAGGATTTATTACGTTTCATTTAGTACTTAAACAGCATGATTGCACACTTATATTGCTCCTTGGGTTATCGCACAAAATAGGGTCATTGCAGAATTAGGTTTCTGAAGAAGCAGCTCTCCGGCACCTTAGTTGCCACACTGATGTAGTTGTGTAATCCACTGAACAACACAATATCCACTATCTGTCTGGAAGGCTAATGGTTTATTAGTCCCTCGGTGGGGGAACATGATCCAATAGTATTGGAAGACCCCCATCTGTGAGACAGCCAGTTGTGTGATTTACACAGGAGCAGTTTATGGAGCTTTTAAAAAAGACAGAGCAGTCGACATAAAAAACAGGCTTATTTATGGAAGAGGGTGACACACGGGATGTTGTGTGAATGACTACAATGGTGTGTGTGTCTCTGTGTCAAAGAGAGGCAATATAGGAGATGTGTCTGTCACTGGGATGCTCAGGAATGATTTGTGATGGATGTTTCAGTGTCTGCGTGGGACGTTCCTGTTGTGTAGGTTCATTTTTAAAATGTTTACAACCCAGATGACCTCCTGACCGAGCTGTGGAGAGCATAACCAAGCAGTGGTGCATGATGGGAAACATGTCGTCATGTATGTTCTCTGCTGACTCTGCAGATTGGCATCTTGCTTAGTCATTCATCTTTAGCAGCCTGATATATCACAGAACAGGGAAATATCACAGAGTCTGAGCTGCTTTCTTTGATATGTCGTCTCACTAAACTTCAAAATGGAGAAAAATAAACTAATCTTTTTTTTTTTTTTTTTTTTACACCGTGAAACAACAGATCAAATGAATTTTTCCAAAAATGGCTGAAAGGATTAGTTAAATATCAACCACCGCTCATTAATTTTCTGGCAATTTACTAATTGACTAAAGGACTTATCTCTGCAGGAGTGTTATCTTTGCAGTAATTGGATATATGAAGGTGAGTGAACATAAATGCAGAGACAAACCAGCTTCAGACAAACACATCGGTTCATATTTGTTTTGTTTTTTTCACTAGGAAAAAAAAAAAAAAACTGTCAGCGCTTCGAAATCATTTGTAAAATTAAATTAGATCCTAGAGGTTTGTATTCCTGCAAACAAAGAGCCAGACAAACTCTCTCTCTTGCTCCTCCAAATACAAACATGCAAACTCTGCGTCCAAATGAAAAGTCAACACCATCTCCTTATTCCTGGAATGAGCAAACTCAACCCCATCTATAAGAAAAAGCTGCAGCACACTGAGCTTTTCTGGGCTTGTCCTGTAAATTCATAAACTCCCTACGAACGACAGAGCTCATCGAGGGCCTTTCCAGCAGTCTCAGTGTCACCTCCAGCTCTCTGCTCCCTGACAGATAACTCCTCCACCAATAGGTGGCAGAGTTTCATTCTGTATCCAGGCAGGGTTGAGGAGGGGGGAGGGAGGAGGGAGGAGAGAAGGGGGGAGGGAAGGAGTGAGGAGTGAACTCTTACTTGCAGTCTCTGTCCTCCAGATCAAAATGCGGATTGAAGTTGATGAGGATCTTCTGACCCGGCTCGGGGGCTGTTATCACCCACACGCACTGCTGGGAGGGCGGGTAGGCTCCGGGATAGCCCGGGGAGGTCAGGTAGTCCGGGATGTCTATCTCTATATTCCCCCCGCATTTATCTGCAGCATGAGAAGAAGAAGAAGAAGAAGAAGAAGAAGGGGAAAAAAGGCGGAAAGTTGCTCAGTCAGTCGGTGGAGAGAGAAATTGACTTTCTGGCCACTGAACTGAGCTCAGATGTTGACTTGGGAGGGAAAGATTAGAGGACATGGGCAGGGATGGAGGGAGGAAACTAAGACTTTGAGCTGAAGATCATCAGAACCCCCCCACCAAAAAAAAAAGAAAAAAGATTCCTGCACCAAATCCTAAATGCACACAGATATACTCCAACTATCCTCAGAATAAAAAGTCCAAGTCTATAAACCTGAAAAATGAAAAAACCCCACAGTGGTTCTACACGAGACACCCCCCCCAAAAAAAAATTAGGTGTGATTACGCCCATGAAGGTGAGCTGGCTGCTGCTTCTCCTGCAGGATGATCATTTCATTTTCTCAATGAGTGATTTATCAAATTGCTTGAAACCTGCATCAGCTTCAGCCGCACTAAAGCTCCAAATGAGCAGCTGAAGCAGGAAAAACCACCGACATCACCCTCAAACTGGGGAAATCTGAACATGAGGACTTCTTCTGTGTCCTTATGTTCAATTGTCAGTCTGTTGTGGGTGTGTGGTACTTTGTGAATCACCTGCTGTGACTTAAATACACATTTTAGTCCGTTTTTGGTGCATTCTGGGCGATATCATAAGTTCTTTATTCTGCATGAAGATAATGAGAATATAAAAACAATATTTCCATGACTTGACTCCCTGCAGACTTGCTCTCAAAGGGGGAAGTCGAGGAATAACAGGTGACAGGCAACAAAGCTACACAATGATGCAAAACGGATCAATACACAACCGGGCTGCCTTTTGTCAACACACATGGATTCATACAATTAGTCAACACCTACCAGTCTGAGTCAACGGAGCAACCAAGACGACTTGGGTGGAAAGGAACAATAGCAATCCACAAAGCATCCTTGTTAGATTGTACAACACACACACTGAAACAAAAAGGAGGGAAAAAAAGACGACAAAAACAAAACCAAAACACAAAAAGCCGTCCAGGTGGGTTGACGTCCAAAATGAGAGAAAGGAGCCGAAAATTGTCCTAAAGTAAGAGATGTGCTTGTTGTAAGGTCTCCAGCATCCTGTGAGCTTCAGCAGCAGATCCCCCCCACTGTCAGGGAACAACTTGCCATCTCCTGGATAACAAATAAATTAAAAATAATAATAATCCAAATTCAGAGAGAGAGACAGTGAGAAAAAAGACGAGGAACCGAAGAGGAAAAATCCGCTCTCCAGAAGTGGTCCTTCCTCCGCCCTCTGACCGGTGACGGCGGCAGGATGGATGTAGCTCCGGGTGGAGATGAGGAGCGGAGGAACCGGCGGTCAGGCCGGGTGCTCAGCGGAGGCTCGGCGGCTTTGCTGCCTCCGGCTCTCGGCTCTTTCTCCGCGTCCTCGCTGCTCGCAGTTGGCCGCGGCGGCGGAAAATATCAGGAGCTCGACGCGAGCCGGGAGAGTAACAGTGGGAGAATTTCCACTCCCACCTCCCTTCCAGGAAAAAAATAAATAAGAAGAAAAAAAAAAAAAGAAAAAGAGGGAAGGAGAAATTCCTGCTTGTTCCACAAACGCCACTTCGACCGACCGACCGACCGACCGACCGCCTGCTTCAGAGGCTGGAGCGAACTGACACCGGTGCGCCCTCTGTGCGCTCCGACGCACGCTGGGCTGTACCGGAACTCACGCTGGCATGCGGGTCCTGGCAGAGGGGGGTGGGCAGTGTCCGCCCCCCTCCGGTGCGGGCCCACGTCTGATCCGAGTCAAAATGTTGCTTTCTTGTAGTCTGTCCCACACATCGGGGGGTTTCGATCGTTTTTCTCGGTTTAAATGCGCAATATTCTCCAGATTGTCCAGCTTTGGAGGCTCGATGTTCTTCCAACTGCTCCTCATGACTCTCCTTGGATGAATTATGAAATGATTACAGATCAAACTACACATCTGACCGCGAGGAGGAGAAAACAAAAGTGACATGTTTTTTCGTTCATTTAACAAAGAATCAATCTTCTCTGCAGTCACACTGGTGAAGTATGACGGGAGAAAAAGATGTGCTGTAAACTTCAGGAGGACTTGGACGGAGAGGAAACAGCTGAGATCTCCTGTCTGACAAAGATCTGTATCATTGTCTGTCTCTGTCATTCCACAGAAATAAGCAGTAACATCAGAGAAACATGGATAATCAGACTAACTAGTGTGTAATATCCTACATTTCCCAGAACACCTTTCCACAACATCTGCAGAACAAGCCTGGAGGGTGTGAGGAAAACAAGACACAACATGTCTGCAGGCTGCATCACACTGTGGTCAGCAGGTTGACGAGGACATGACGGATTTGTCACTCTGTGATAAAGGGAACGCCGTCAGGCGACGTTTCAGATCCCAGAAGAGTTCACCAGTTCATCAGAGTCTGGGAATACAAATAACATTTAACTTTAATATAATCCATCCATCTTCTACCGCTTTTCCGCTTCCGGGTCACGGGGGTGCTGGAGCCAATCCCAGCTCACACTGGGCGAGGGGTGGAGTCACCCTGGACAGGTCGCCTGGAGACTCCACACAGAAAGGCCCCAGGCCGGGAACCGAACCTGCGACTTTCTTATTGTGGGGCGACAGAGGGGGTGGGGGTGAATGGACAGACCTTCACAACATCTGATGTTTGTTTTTTTATGTGTGAAACTAAATGTTATGTTTGTTTGTTTGTTTTTTTAATCTATGGCCTCATTCACGTCTATTTCTGTTATCGTTCTCTTAAAGTTCCTTTTTGTGCCTGAACCTGAACAACCAAACCACGACTGCTACGCAAACTTAACCGTGTGAATTTTCACTGCGATGGTCTTGTGCGCTGCTGAACGGGTCACATTTGACACCTCTGTGGTTTCTGGCTCCAGAGGATTAAAACTTTTCCCTGATTGTTCCTAAACCGAAGACATCCAAACCCAGATCAACAGTCCACACGGTGTGAGAACACACAGCAGGTGAAACGTGCAGGAGATTTCAGCGTAATTAGGATGAAGGAGGTTTGTGTTCTTATAGAGTGTTGATGGACATTTTGAAATTACACATTTAAACAGAAACTGACAGATCAAAACTGACATATAATAAAATCAAAGAGTAAAATAAAAAGACAAAATGAGAAAAATGTGACCACACGGAGATAAAAGTACAAAGCCGGACTGCTGACCTTTGTGTTTCTAAAGTCTTGTGCGTCCTCGCTGGAGCTCCTGTGGGGTAAACAGCAGACAGAATGTAATTAATGAGAGCTTGCTTCTTCAGCAGGCCTTGCCTGGATAAATAAAGATAAAAATGTGATTATCAGACACTTATAAGGGCTGCTAATTACTCGCCACACTGTACTAATGCAGTGTAATTCATTACATCTGTACGCACTTACGAAACTTGCGTTGTCTTCTGCTCTGCACAAACAAGAAGTGTTCGGGTTCCCTGAACGTCAGCTGCTGTCTGCCGTTTAATGACTGCAGCAGCTCAGATTAAGATGCAATCAGGGAAATACAAAAATATGTGGGCAGAAATATTTAGGGGAGCAGAACTTTACATAAAACGGTCACACTACTTATTTACACAGGCCTTTATGTACACTGTGTAGACTACGTTTATACTCCAGCACACTAACTGCAAACACGCAAGAAGCCAAGTCGTTGTGTGTCTATTTGGGGAAGTGAGTGTGTGATGAGGATGTGGTGAATAGAGATGATGATGCAATATTCAAAACACCATCCTCGAAGCCGGCCAGCCTGCCAAAGTGCTCTTGGGCAAAATAAAACAGCAGTACCCTTCATCGTGTTCAGGTGAGGTCCAGCTATGATGCATCACATGACACCATTTTTTTTTTTTTTTAAGAGCGAAACCTGATTAAAAATTGTGACTCATCGAAAAGGAAGGAAATGAGGGGAATCTTTTGTGGGGCCTTTAAAAAAACAACAACAACAACAACAACAACAAAAAAAAACCCACCTCATCAGCTCCGTGAACCGCTGGAGCTTTTCACGCCTTTCGGACTCCTATGACTCTGTCCCCAGATCCACTGACTCAATGTCCAGGAATCTGTTTGTAAATGTAAATCAGACAAGCTTGCTCGGTGAAATGACACTTTCCTTCACAGGGAGAAGAGATTCCAGCATGTAAGCAAATCACGTGACGAGTGGAGACGTGCAGGACAAAAGAAATGTGCTTTCACTGCATCAACACAGAAAAAAGCAGCAACAGAAGCACTGACTGACTGACAGACCAGCAGCTGGACTATAAAAGTTAATACCACTGGAATTTCAGACAGACATCAACAACAAGGACCTACTGAGATTCCTACAACAAACGGAGCTTATATGGCTCCTGGACGTGAACTAGATTCGCCATCTTGAACATAATCACGAAAAGAAAAGGATTAAAAAAGAAAAAAAAAACCATTCTGCTTGGATTAGAAAAGAATAACAGCGTGTGTTAGAGTAAGAATGTAAACAGAGGATGATGGAGTGTGTGAGTGAAAGCCGGAGTGATTGAGTGACCCAACAGATCAGCGAATGAGCATCTGAGCGGATCCGGCAGACTCACACTCGCACTTTGGATTACAATCCCGGGATCATAACATGCTTCCAGTCAGCGTTTAAGCACGCTTCTAGATCTGATCCTCGGATTATTTACTGCACCCTTACGCGTCGGAGTGGAGACAATAGAGTAAATCTTTGCACAACACACTCATAACGCCGCCAAGCATGACTGAAATAGCATCCAGTACCGCACATGCCTGTGACGCACACGGGAACAGAACTTGGTGTGTGTTTGTGTTGTGATAACAGATCGGAGCTTTTGAAGACAAATACAATAGTTTTCTTTTGTATCAACACTGCTGATATTTTTCCTTAAGTATTCAACATCTTGATATTTTTCCATTTTTACGATAAAGTGCTTCCCAGAAGTCAGAGCCATTACTCAGGGTTTAATAAAAGGCCAATGAATCACTCTGCTGCTGGTTCTTGGCCTTTAATTATAGGGAGTGTGTTTGTGTTGAGGGGAATTTTAGCATGTAAGTGATTGAGAGGCGTGAGATCCAGAGAGTGTTGTATGTGTGGAGGGAGGAGGATTAAAAGTGCAGACATGATTGTGAGGCATGTGAGGAATGATGTTAATCAAAGGATATTTTCTGTACAATGCCAAGATTTCCAAACAAGAGCCGCTTATCATCAGACAGTCCATCTGTTTAACGGCAATTTTATGAACTACGGCTGATTCTTTTGGATGTTGTTCAGTTTTGATCTTTGTTAAGTAGGCCATTAAAAAAGTTATCAGGAAGTGATTTTGAAGTCGAGATAAGGAAATAATAACACGTGAACATAATGTTTGTTTAATAATATCAAGTTGGCTGATGTAAAAGACTACAAACGAGCCTGTCGGTGAGAGTTGGACATGGTATAATGACGATAAAGCTTCTTCTGAAATACCAAATCAATTAGATAAAAATCTGAAAATCCAATTAGTCTGTGTTGATAAATTGATATAATTTACAGCGAGGAAAAATACTTCAAGAATCAGCGGCAGTAGGTTTTTGTATTGTTGAGTTAAATTATATTCTATATGAAGGGTTTGTGTCTCGATTTAATGATTATTTTGTGAGCGTTTATCATCTATGAAATTTACTGGTGACCTTTTAAAGCCTTTTGGGGGCTGTGGCTGTAAGAATGCTAATGAAATTATAAACTGAGTATAATGCTTCTGATTCTGAGTGACATGTTTGTCGGCAGGAGTTGATCTGGTGTTTGTTTTTTCACGTCTGAAATGTAAAAAGAGCTGTTGTTAGCGTTAACAGCGGTCTACTGTACTGGTCCAGAAGGAGTGTTTCATGTTCAGCGTTAAACAGCCTTCACTCAACAAAATAATTTTTTTTACTTCATTTCTATACCTTCTACTGGTGTTAGCATGCTAACCAGCTAGCTCTGGCCCAACTGGATCTTGTTGTTTTCTGATGAATCATCCCTCCAGTGTGTGATAGAGCAGAGCTCTTCAGAGAACATATTAGATCCTCTTGTGTTGTAAACACACCAATGGATTACTGCAATACAGGATCTTGTTTGGTTTTTCTGTAGCTTAGCGTTACTTTAGCTTAAGTCCACTGAAATGTATCTTCAGTTAAAGTTTCGAACGAGTTTCCCAAACAGCAGCAGCTCAACAGCACAAAAACAACCTTAGAAGAGACAGCAAACTCTTCCGGAGAACTTCTCAGAGGATCCAGTTGTCCTTTGAGATGGAGCGTTTTGACATTTTATTTTATACTCAGTGACTGCCTCCCTTTAGATTCTACTGGTCTGGATGAATCTGTGTGGATCCACATGGAAACATGGCGGCGGTTTAAAGTGGGCGTTCATGCTCGAGCAGAAGCGTGCACGCCCACTCACATGCACACACATGCATGTAATGGCTGTGGAATGATGGAGGAGGGGCCGTACTTCTATAATGACACAGTCATATCCCAGTAATTACAGGAGACACTGACAGGGTCTCCATTAGCCTGCTGTGGTGGGCTAAGAGCAGCTACATGGAGGCTAACGTCGGGACGGTATGAATCCTGTCATTATGCACTTAAAAATCCATACAAACATTTTTTTTTACATGTTGCATTCACAAACAGAAGCAGATGTTTTAAGGCTACACACACACATAAAGTTGTGTTAATGACCAATAGTGTGTGCAAGTCCTGTGTCACAGCTGCACGCCGAAATCTCCTAGCAACTCAAAGCTCAAATTCAACCTGCTACTGTTCTATCATAACCATCATACCTTCTATTTCAGTGTGATTCACCAATTAATGTAGTCTCCAAACGAATTACTCCACCGTCAGGAAGCTACATGTTTGGTGCCCAGCTTTAAGGTTCAGCAGGTAAATAATGTTTGAGAGGCAGGTGAAATTTTTACGCTAATTTATACTACGTGAACTATTTATTTATGCTGGTGCGGAGATAAAACTTCAAACTATCCCTGGCTTTGTAGCATAATTGTTGCTCTGCACTTCCATTCATGCATTGCATTGTCATTTTATTCCTTCTGCATATATACATGTTTTTCTTTATATTTAAATGTATTGTTTTAGTAACATCTTCTCTTTAAGTTTATTTGACTCTGTGAACTGAGTATCAAATCTTCACTGGGGATGATTATTGCTCACTCACGCCTCAAGGAATACAGACGTAACATGCAAACAGAAACCGAAATTTTCACGAAGCAATATGCACACAAAGCCACGTACAGCACATGGATGTATGACTGCATCCAACATCAGATAACGGATGATGTCATCCTAAAAACACGCATTAAAGTGCATGAGTACAGATTCATATCAGTTACACACACTCGGCTTTTTCAAAAGCTAACCTTCCTATAACAATAAATCACACACAACACGCTCTCAGCTCTAACCTGCATCTGTCATCCAACCTTACTCCACACACACACACGCAGGCGGCTGCACAGATACACACACAAAGTACACACTTTCTGAAAAGATATTTCAACACAACACTCGGTCATGGCATCGCTGATAGGATCTCACAGCCTGGCGCTGATCCAGGCAGCCTTCTCTGGTTCCCACTCTGGAGCCCAAACCAAGCTTTTGCGCTTTCCCTCCCGCTCTCACACACATCAAAACACACTGAGACTCACACACTCACACACACTCACACACACACTCATCCAGCCTGGCTTTGCAGTGGCCTTGCCAGTTACACCTCCCAAAGGACCAAATGATGAGGTTCTGGATTGGGTGTTGAAAAGGACAAGGCTGGCCAAAAAGCGCCTTGTTTGAGAACTCGGATTGTGATAATTATTGTCATTAGCAAGGAGGTGATTTGAAAAGGGGGACAGTGCAACTCTCGTCCAGCCGTAGTGGTAATTAAAAGAATGAGCAAATCCCAGCTCGTCTCAGCCGCTGCATCACAGCCAACTGTTTTTGGTTTTGGTTTTTTTTTTTAGATTGCTGGAAATGACATTAAGTTAGATCAAGAGTGTTCTTGGAAACCGCGACTTGCCAAATACACAAGGGAGCTGCTCTCAGCTCCACACGGAATATAAATCCTCAAAATATCAAAATTTAGAGGACAGATAAGCCCCTTCACATGAATCATATATCACTGATTCATAAGGAACATATATCTATATATGAACAGGGTTTTTAAAAAACTTTAAAACTTTGTTGTGAGGTTACACATCCACCAGCAGCTATATTTAAAGTTTTCAGTTCTAACAACAAGAGTTGATGAAATGGCCTTTTGAGGACAGAATACCGTTATTGCCTGGGCGCTAGTCAACATTGTTTTGTGTCAATATAAAGGTAACCTTTACAGGAAACTATAATAATATCACCACTTTTATCCGTTGACTGTGGTTGTGGTTGTGTTGATATGATTTAAATCTTAATATGTCAATACCTTATGAAGAATAATTTTTCTACAGAATTCTTTTATAGTTGATAGTAGGAATTTAAAATAACAACAAACTGACAGATACTCCAAGCCAGAGTCTTCCTTTTTGAATTATACTGCGGAAAGTGTGCTGGGGCCACTGAAGTTAAGGGTTTCTTTTTTTTTTTTTCAGAAAACAAACTAAAAACAAGAGAAGAAAATATGATTATTTATGAGCGACAACAGAAAAAAAACACACAAACAGCAATGTTGAACGAGTATTAAACCTCATGAGGATTGATTCAAAAATACAAAACAAAAACGAGGAAATAAAGATCACAGTCAGCTAGTTGCTGTGCAGCACCACAGTTTGGCTCTAAAAGGCAGCGGAGCTCGTAGTGACCTGAGGTTGGCATTCATATCATTCATCAAAATCTGAAACGGCACAAACTCTGAAAGTTACAAAACAAGTTCAGGATTTCTCATCACCGGTTTCCATCACAGAACAAATCGGGGAATTTCAGGGCTGTTGTGAAAACCTGATTTCCATCCAATTGTGCTTTATCTAAAGAGCCGTAACATTAGCGGCTGAGTCAAATCTGACAGCTGAAAGTCATACCTTTTCTGCCTGTCAGTAGGATTTCGGCTCCATTACTCAGCGAACCCACAGAGCCGCTCGTACCGAGTTTCCATCTGGCTACAGAAATATTACAGAGAGTCAGAATTGATCAGATCAAGTCGAGCCAAACACGTCGACGCAACAATTTCAGCAAAGCAGGTTCAAAGGAAAGAGCGCTGTCACTCAACCGCAGGCATTTCTATGTCGTCTCTCTGTCTGTAAGTAAGAGGAAACATGTAAATTTTGACCTGATATTCACAGTATATTCGCACACCTTGCGAACTGTTAACTGTTTTCATCCACCTTGTTTGCAGCGTGCTACTACTTTCTTTTTATACGTATGAAATTCATTTTATTTCCCGTTTCACCTGATATACATTTTCATTTCGTATTGTCCCATTTCTGTGGAGTTAAGTGCGCCAATTTCATCTTTTAAAATATGACACTAAAGGTTAACATATGGTTTAAAGTGTGTAATGGGAATTGTCGAGTCACAAACCATAATATAAGACAATCCAGCATCTGCCACAACAGAGCCCCGACAGAGACAAAGTAGTACAAACTTACTAAGTAAGAGATTAAAAAGTGCTCCTCGGTGTATTAATACAGTTAAAGTAAGATTAAAATTTTATAATATATACTTAGGAACCAAACCTTTCCAGCACCGGCTTGCAAAGCTGTTCCTTACAAAGAACTTGGCTGAGATTTTGATCCTCTTAGAGTTTTTAAGGGAAAATCACACCACTTGTGTTTTTCCACACACTCTGTAGAGAACGATGTTTGCCTCCCTTATTTTTTATGGACAGCTGTTTGAAATTTCCCCCTTTCATTCTCCCTCTTGGCACAGCCCTCATCGATTTAGCCTAAGCCCTTGCTTGGCACTGAGCAGCTACGCAGGAAAGCTTAAGTGCAAGAGCCAAAATCTGACACTTCTTGAGACCCTGATACTTTGTCAAGTGATATGAAGAGCTGCTTGTCAGGGACGAGATGCTGCCACACATCTCTGGCAGCGTGTGCTTTTTTGAGACACCATAATGCAGAATGTGGGTCATTTGTGGGGTTGTATTGAATGATATTGGTACATTTTACGGTACATCGTACAACAATATTGGACAATTTGATGAGTACAGATTATGCAGAACACCGGACACTGAAAACACGTGTTAAATTTACGTAGAGTACAAGAGAACAAGCAAGCAAGTGCTTAAAGTGATTTCAGGACAGATTTAAGTTCAGATTTTACATAAAAAGCTCAAGATTACAGTGATTAGTAAATTAAATTGTAGCGCTGTATTTGTCTGAGTTTGTCTATTCAGTGGCAGAAACTTCCCTTGGCAGGGATTTAAAACATCAGCCGGGATCGAACATTAAAGGAGAATGATTCAAAAGGTAAGTTACACGAATGAAAAGGAGGCTGATGTTGCAAATGAAAGAAAAAAGGGAAAGTGAGAGTATCATGACCTGAAGGTCATAGAGAGTGGGATCGATGACCTGGAGCGGCAGTCTGCAAGATGTAATGTAATGTGTGTGTGCGTCTTTACATAAAAGTGATGCTAAGATAAGAAAAGCAGTGAGATGTGTGGGAGTTTGTGTTTGTTTGCAAAAAGGAATGAAGGAAAGTAACTGAAAAAAGGTTTAAGAATGAAACTCTGTGTGCGTGTGTGTGTGTGTGTGTTCAAGTTTATGTAGTATGAGTGCAGAGAAAGTGTGAGAGACAGAGCTGCTTGTGTGTTTGACAGATAAGACATTATCACACTTCACGTTTTCAAACAAGCTCCAACCAGCCTGAGAGGCCGAGACGGCAATTACAGCGTGGCGGCTATCAGGGGTCAAAGGTCGGCTCTGAACGGTGAGGTCGCCTCAGTTGACTTCTAACGAACTGAGCAGTTAATTAAAGAGGGAGAGCAAGTCGCAGCCACCGGCTGTTGTTTTATTAGACATTCCAACAGAACGCTTTCTCCTGCTGTGCAGTGATTATTCACCTTCTACTGAATGTTTGACATTTATACGGCAGAACACACACACACACACACAATTTTCTGCTCTGTCTTGAAAATGTTCTTTACACAAATACAAACAATGTTTGTATACATGTACACTTAATCCATAATCTCTATATTTTTGTTCTTATTTTACATCGTTTGGACAGAATTTTCATCTCAACATCTATTGAGATCATTTGATCATTATATAATGTTAAAAAATAGATTGTTGTTGTTGGCACATTTTATGAAGTCGAGTCATTCAGTCTTTTATTTAAGAAACTGACAAAATGTCTGGAGGATTTTGAGGAAAAATGGAAAAAGATTTAGAGAACTTGGAGGAGCTGAGACTCCTTTTTTATTCGTTTTTATGAGACGAGCAGGAGCTTAAGTTGAAGACAGGATTTGTTGAAGTAAACTATATGAGTAGAGTTATCTATGGCATTAAACAATAAGCAGACAGAAAATGGATATTAATTTGTATTGGAAAAGCCTTTAAATTTATATTTATCCCAATTTGTATTAATCCCATCAGGAAGGGCTCTCATTAAGCTGTCAGAAAATAACATTGTGTTTTTTTATATGGCAAAAATCTCATTTAGAAGTATTAGTGACATGTGGTTTCATTCTGGAGAACAATGGCTAATATTCCTCAGGCACGCAGCGAATATGGAGCCTTGGGTGTTTGATTTTAAGCGTGTAGGAAGAGACTTTTGAACATTCATTTGTTTCCTCCCGTGAAACTGACATCGACGACACAAAGCACATCAAATATTCAGCTTAAGACATTTGCGTTTCAGCCATCGAATTAAGACAGTCTGCTGATATTTGTTCCCATTTGTGGGAGCTGCACTATAGATGAAGGGGGTGATATTTCTATTCAACCTTCAGTCACCTCACCCTTATTTGGTAAGATTTGGTGAGCTAAAGGAAGGGGTTAAAAGTTGAATTCCCATGTATGTACTCACACATACAGGACACATTTGAGTGGAATCATCCACCATAATGGCAGATGTGAATCACATTGGCCAAGTGTATATGGTGATACCGTAATCCTCCTGTCTTAAAAAAATACCTGTGGTTAACAGTCCCATTACCAATAGCCCCGGCAAACATTCCCCGTCTTCTCACGACCACCCCCACGATCACTGTATTTACATTACCCAAAATGAATGATCCTAATCGAATGCGGCTTACAGTTCCTAAATCACTGAAAACAGCCATTGGAGTCTGACAACATGTTCAATTTTCCAGCCGCCTCACCTCATTTTTATTCTACGTGTGATGCCCAGTGTCAGGGAGCAGCCTTTTCAGGCCCGAGCACGAAGGATGGAAAGGAAGGGGGGGGGGGCGGTGGCAGGGGCCTACGACGGTTTAAGGCACCATGCATCTTTTCTATCTGACGGACTCTACTGGTTACAGAGTCGATGGTTCACTGGGCCATGAAGGAGCCGATTTGTTCTCCCCCAGAAGACGGGCTCTGAAATCAGCTAGCCACCACGCTGCAGGAGGAAAAAAAAAAAATCCATTTTACCAAGCCGTTTAATCTGGTATCATTTATATTTGTCTTGGGGGGGGGGAGAGATAAAAAATAAAAAACAACATCCACCAAAGTGTGTGGAAATGCTAATTTCTCCAGCGGATTTACTTCGGACGCATCACATCACTCTAAAGGGCCATTCACAGTAAATTCTAGAAAGATGGTGAGTTGAATTGAGAACAAATAAATTGAAACCATACGGATCTCTCCTCCAATCGTTTTAAGATTTGTTTTTTCAATTAAATATTGTCCGATAGACACGACGGTTTGGAGAGGAGTCCTGTGCAATTCCCCCATTTCTCAATTTTCTAATTAAAGCAGGATTTGCAGGCTCAACGGTAAATGGCCTGCTCACATGCTTTGCAGTCCAGAAGGTTGCTACATGTGGATAAATGAGAAACGGAGATGAAGGCAGTGGAGGGTGGACGGAGAGCGCTATCAATCATTTGACACCTCGGTACAAAAGGAATCTGAAGTCAGCTTGGAGGGGGGGTGGGGGTCACAACAAGTTTGGGAAACTATCTCAGTCATCAAATCCGGAAACCTTTAGAGGAGACTTTAATTTTAGCCAGAGAATAATTAAAAGTGACACAGTGATGAGAAGGTGAATTCACAGGGAGTGCTGCATCAGTTTATTGACAGCGGGGGGTGATGGTGTACATTAATAATAGGAAACTCATTAAAAAACTGGAAGGGGAAAAAAAAAAAACATGTTTGCAAAATAAGTTGCATCATTATTTTAAAATCCTAATTTTGTTCTAGATGAAACAAGAGCAGCAGAAAACTCACTTTGAGCCAAAAGCTTATCAGGGAGGCTTTATGGTCATTAATGAGAAAAGATTAGTTAACTAAAAGGCAAAAAATACAAACTGTACGATGACTCCAAACTCATTAGGATACATGAACGGAGGTGGTTTACTTCTGATCGGCTCCTTCAAAAGTAGTTTAGACAACAGTTCAGTCTCTGTAATCAGGACGTGTGTCGTCTAATGTGTGTAGTTTTTTGTGGCGTATATATTCCCCCCATTCTTCAACACAGCCTCTTCTGACTTCAGGACAAAGCCTGCTGTGGGGGGGACAAGGGGACAACTAACAACTGCTGTGTTATCTTTTATTTCTGGGGCCTACAGAGACAGAGACAGACACACTGTCACATTGATTCTTTGATTAGACCAGACGATTGTTTTCAGGCCAGCCAGTCAGTCAGTTGGTGCAAATTGTAAAACGCAAATGAACGAAAGCATCCATTCACTCTTTACAACAAGAACAGTGAGGCTGCGTTAAAAAAAACAAACGGGATAAATGTATACATCAATGTGTCATATAATCCTAAAACGGGTCAGCTTGTGTGTGGGAGTGAGCATAACCACAGAACACATGTACAGCACGTCCTCAAAAAGGTGCAAACACAAACAGCTCCGGTCTGTAGCAGCTTCGAAGGAAACCAAGCATCTTGGTCTCCTCGTGCTAAATCCCATTCAACCAGCTAAAGTTTACAAAATAGGTCACATCTCTCTCCCATTCAAATCCCGCAAGTCCTGTAATCACTGAGTGGATACTTCTTATTTTTTCACCAATCTTGGCAGGACTGAATTCCTGCAGAAAGCTCTCATGCTGGAGTCTTTAAGTCCCTGTGGAGAAATTAAAGCTTCATTACCATATGTCCTTTATGACTCTTGCAATAGTTGTTATTAATGACAGACTTTATATGTGTTGTCCTTGTTGCTTGTGTGCTCCATTCCTTCATTATTTTAGAGAATATGTTGTTGTTACTGAATGTGTTTGTGTTTTCTGTCGAGCTTGGATGTCGAACCACGTCTGAGCTTTAACCTGCTCACAGCAGCAGAAGGTTGATCCTGGATTATATTTGAATAAGATGTTTATGAGCATTTAAAGCCAACATCTTCAAAATTATTTACTGCTGCAACATTTTCTTCTGCGTTTTCATTACAGGGAAAGTAGAGTTATGCTTATGCGAGTTAAACTATTTGGTTGACTTATTAGACTGAATTTATGCCGACGTGGCTTCTTTCAAGAAAAAGACAATAAGTAAGTGGCTGCTGCTACGTCTGCCAGGCTTTCTGTTCTTGTATCACATTGGTGCAGTTTACAGTGACAGCAGTGGCAGATTTACTTCTCACATTGTGCAATAGTTTTCCAAATATTGGGTCTTCGATATCACACATAAGTAAACAAAAGTGGGATTCTCATTTCAAGCCGTCTGTTGATTTTGTTTCCCGAACGACTGATTTTTTTTCCGCTTTTTAAGCCTGTATTAACATTAAAACTCCGTCTCCTGATGACTTTTCATTTCCTTTTCCTTCTGGTTTTAAAAGTAAAGCTGCACGTCCTTGCCAAAACATAATCATCTTCACCAGCTGATGATCCAGAGGACACATGGAAATAAAACACCAGTATAGTTTATGAAAAGCAGAGTGGAGCTGCAGTAGCTGGCTCTGGTAATGAAATACAAGATTAAAGAGCAATTCGCAAATGTGTTTCATTATAACAAACTTATGTATTGCTGTATAACAACAAAAAAAAGGTTAGATCTATGATTTATTAACATGTGTGAACTACAAATAAATCTGCCTGGAGTCAAATCCAAACTAATCTGAAGTATTTAACCTGCCATCAGCAATTTAGTTCAGCCTGCTCCTGCTCAGAGGCAAATAAACAGAGTTACACTTTTGAAGTGAACAAAAAGAGGCCACTTCTTATCTTCAGATACGATCCACATTTCTTAATAGAGCCACATATAAACAACTTCACTTTGTGGAATTGGACAAAATTTGCCGGACAAACAGTTTTCTGGAAAAAGTTACACAACTGCAAGAGTCTTGCCAACAAAGAGACAATGTAAGTGCAAATGTCAACACAAAAACGTACCCACACTAATTCTGGATAAAACATAAAATATATTGCAAGAACCTGCGCACACACACACACACACACACAGGCATATACATTTCATGCAACACATTACTGACCGTCTTGCTCCACACAGTCACCCTCAGCCACTGTCTGTCTTTGAAGTGCATTTCTAAGTGAATTTCATAAGTGTGTCTGAATTGGAAACAGAAGCCTACAGATCAATATTTGAATACAAGTGCTTCGGTTTACTCCCATGTGGGCATGTTCACGCTTGTGTGTGTGTGTGTGTGTGTGTTAGGCTGCCTTGGGCCGTGCTGGTGGGACCGGTGCCAGACCGTTTACTGTCTGGAATTTGATGGGGTCTGGTAATGTTTTATATGTACTCGCCTTCATGATACATTATGAATGAGGCGCACCTTCCATCAAAGAGACAGAGTAACACAGACTGAGACATCAGATGGGCGGACACGGAGTCGTGTGTGTGGACGCACTCCTCTATGAAGCTACTTTTTCCATTTCATCGTCTCATTTTTCATTTTCTGTCTCTAAAACACACAAAAAATACGCATGCGCAGACACACACGGACATGTGGTGCAGTAAAATTTTGAACTCATCTCTCAGTTTGGCAGTTTTGGCTCACATCACAACCCAGACACACACACACACACACACACACACACAGTGACAAACTCACACACAGACACACACACTCCAGTAAAATTTTTATCTCATCTCTTATTAAGGCACTTTATAGTTCACACAAACACACACAATGACCGAGTGGGACAGACTTCATGTGATGAGCTCTCCTCTCTCTACCCTGAGGTCTCCTCTTTCCTCACTTTCCCACAGATGTCTCCTTCAATGATACACTATTGATTTATTGTCCACTGCATGACGGAGAGGCCGAGAGAACGACACTGAAAGAGAACGGAAAGACGCTGAGCCGAGAACGAGGAAACAGAGACAGAAAGTGAAATATTTTATTCATGTCTCTGACCAGTTTGTCGTTGCCAGACTGTCGTCGGATCATGTATGGAGTCCGTCATGGCTCCTGTCTGTGCTGAACGTAAACCTGTTTAACATTTTGGAGAAGCCGGGACAACAAGTCAGTCAGTTCCACCTCTCAGAGTTTCCAAGGTCGTTTGTTAATGAGTAGAAAGCAAATGAATTATTGAGTGTGGGAGATGACACACTACGCGGGACATCGCTGTTTCCCTGGCAACATATAGACTCCTCTGAAAATCTAATTGTCTTGACTGGTTTTAAAGTATTTGGCCAAAAAGTGGGGGGAGAAAAAAAAACAAGGTGACTCCGTTGACCTTTTTTGTTTCTAATCCACAGAGGTTCGATTCACAGAGTATCTACATCTCCTCAGAAATATTTACACCCTGGATCTTTTTGATTCTAATCACCTTCAGGTGTCTCTAAAATCTGGATCTGAAGGCAGCAGAAGGTGAGGGTGAACCCAGCTTGGTCTCTTTCTGCGGGGACACAGACACATTTATCACTCTGCTGGATTTGGCTTCTCAAGCTGCTCAGCAGGAACAGAAGATAACAGTAGCACGACAAGTTATAAATGCAAGCACTTGTTTGAAAAACCTGCTCAGAAATGTTTTGATCATTTATATTACTGTGTACCATTTTTTCCAGACTACTAGTAATTTCTAATTTATTAGAAATGTGGTTGTTATATTCGGTGTATCATTCTACTCTGCTGATGTGATTTCAGGCCGTCGCTGTGAAAGAGCTTAATGCTCAGTCTCAATCTTCCCTGAACAAACAATGGTCAAAAAAACAGAAGCTGATGTATCTTTGTCTTGAGAGAAGACTTTCATTTCAGTTTGTACATCGTCATGACACCATTCATCACACGTTTTGTTTTACAGACTAACTAGATCATCACTCTTGCTGGGATGCACCTGTGCAAATCGCAGAGATGAGAAATGTGCTTACGTGTCACATTATCTGGTTCTCCTGCTGGCATATTGTGTTTTCTCAGGCTCAGGGCTTATCCCGGTACATGAAACCAGGATAAAAACATGTGCAAACACAAAAAACAGATACGAGGAAAACCTGATCAGTTCTGGGTTTGGTTTTTTGTTTTGTTTTTTCTCAGTTTTGACCTGCTCATTAATTAATTCCTAAACCCTCTGCAGCAGATTAATAAATCGGAAACAAAATCAAACTGCTCAGTGTTGTTTTTATAGGTTATTGAAAGCGAGGCAGCGCACACCGACTGCCTCAGATGTGCTGCAAAATACTCTCTCTATTGTTGTCGAAGTAAGACCCCACCGACTTCCTGGGGTGCATTGTGGGCTGACACCTGCGAGCCTCCTCGTCTTCTTCCACAGACAGATTTTAGTGCTTTGCTCAAAGTAGGCTTTGATCGGACTTGACAGTATATCACTTCAGACTTTATCTTGAACGATGCGTTTGTTTTGAATGTTGATCTCGACACCGTGGACCTACAGTACAGTATAATTTACAGTATTTGGAAATTGGGATGCATCAATTAATAACTGATTCACATGTAAAGACGATTTTGTTCCAAAGCCAAGGAGCATCTTGTAGGAAATGATTTCAACTGAGAATGAAATTGCAGTCAAAAGAAAAAGCAGCAACAGCAGCTGCAGAGGAGACGAGCTGACTATCAGTGTAATTGGCACGTGTCCATCCAGCCCGCTGACCTCCGACTTCTTCATGGAAGGTTGCACACAAAAACAGTTCATGTGAGCCGCGATGCCATACATATTTCATACATGTTTATGCAGTGTGAGTTATATCCATCGCATACGTGAGCAGCCCTCTTCAGCTCATCTGTCTCAGGGAGTCCAACACAAAATTAGGGCCACTCTCTGCTCCTAGTTTCCTAGGCAACAACTCAGAAATATAGAGGCTTTTCTGCACAGGAACGAGCAGCATGGCCGTATTATTTACCACTGGCTAGGGCTGTAATCCCTGTCACCTCCCCGCTGTGTCACCTACGATACCTCTGCAAAAGAACATCCAACCCCCACAAGGAAGAGACACCCCCCTACCTCTTTCCCTCTCTCACACACACACACACACACACACACTCCACATTGTGGCACTGTGGATCTCCGGGAACAGCAGGGTGACAGTTACCATGGCAATATCGATAGTTATCTCTTTTTGTCCCGTCCCCCCCCCCCCCCACGCCCGCCACCGCTCCTCCACATATACGTCAACAGGTGAGCTCTGTAATGTAAATGTGTCACGCTATCACACACAGAAGAAGCAGCCGCAGGGGGAAGGCACATGTACACACAGGTACAAAAACAAATCCACAAAGAGCTCTCCGCACATTTCAACAATGAAATAAGCGTTTGGATAAACATATTATATAAATTATTTGTAAGGATGGATATTTGCATAAACAAAGACATGTGTGAGGGAATTATGAATGCACGCAGTGAACACATAAATTAAGCCTGGCTCGTCCAAAATGCAGCAAAAATACATTTGTGAATATGAGCAGAACACTTCCCTCCACAGTTTGCATTATCAACTCATATGCCGACACAGATACACAATCCCTAGAGAATGTTGTTTTTATAAAAATCCAGACACACACCGACCCAATCAGTCAAATCCATAATTGGCCGTCCATTATGCCAGAGTTCATTTGCATGGTTCCAGCTGAAGTGTTTACCAGATGTCTGTGGGTATCACTAACATGATTAGGCTGCTGTTCCGCTGATTTATTGGGTTGATCCTCTGGGTAGTCGTCCATCATCGGCTGGATTCACTGTGAAAATGCTGATTTTCGCTGGAAGACCTGATGTTTATGCGAGGAGGGTTTAATGTCCACATTGTGTGTAAACAGTGCCTGCAACACCTTCCTGTCCCTGCAGACTGTGAAACTAAACCGAGCACCTCGCTACATCAACATGACTTTGACACAATCCTGGATATTTATCACGGTCAAAGATCAGAATGAGACGGATTCAGCAGAACTGATTAATTTTGACAGTTCAGGTGATGGGAACTTGCACGAGTTGGTTTGAAATGTTTATAGTGTGAATGGCTTCCATTTACCAGATTAAAAGTTGAAGATTACTGCCTGGAAAAGCTGCTCTGAGATTATTTTCAGGACAAGATGAATGAAGATGAGATGGACTTTTTACAGCTCTCTAGTTTTGACCCAAACTCTGTTTAAAAAAGTCCAGTAATAAAATCTCAGCTCTATGGGTAAAAGCCACCGAGTTATGGTTTATCTGAAGTTCTCAACTAACTCAACTAACTCTGTGCAATAACGAGACCATTCATTCATTAATCTTCTACCTCTTATCCGTTTCCAGGTCGCAGGGGGTGTTGGAGCCTATCCCAGCTCACATTGGTTGAGGTCGGGGTCACCCTGGACAGGTCTCCAGTCCATCACAGGGCCAACACTCAGAGACAGACAGAGACCAACAAACACCCACACTCACACAGACCTACGGACAATTTAGAGTCGCCAATGAACCCAAACATGATGTCTCTGGGCGGTGGGAAAAAACCGGAGTACCTGGAGGAAACCCACGCAGGCAGAACATGGAGACTACGCACAGAAAGGCCCCAGGCCCGGGAATCAAACCTGCAACTTTCTTTTTGTGGGGCATGAGTGCTAACAACTATGCCGTCATGCAGCCATAACGAGACCATTTAGTGTAATTTTTTTGTTTTCACACATTCATTGGTCAATCTGATGAGTAAGGACATATTTTTTACATTTTGTGCTGTTCATTTTTATTTCTTTATCTTTGTCTTATGCGTTTAACCTTGAAAATAACCTTCTCTTTTCTTTGCTGCTCCTTTTGTATTCTTGAGGAACCACTGTAATAAAATTTGGTAAATCAATGAGGTATTCTAATTCTAAAAAGCTTTGTCTGATATAACACGACCGACTTTTTCTGTCTTCCCCCCACATCTATGTGCACCCAACAGAGTGCAGAACATTATCAGTGCATTTCCACCATAATTTTAGTGTAATCCACTTCAGATGTTCAATGTAATGTACATGTATGTAGAACTTACATAAAAACGGACTTCTATAATACTATCAGAAAATTACACACCCACAC
This sequence comes from Remorina albescens, assembly GCA_034769265.1. Lineage (NCBI taxonomy): Eukaryota > Metazoa > Chordata > Actinopteri > Carangiformes > Echeneidae > Remorina > Remorina albescens. The sequence goes on along the minus strand of CM068478.1, from coordinate 2,560,234 downwards.
ACGCTGATCAGCATGGACAAAAGACTACTTAGATGTGACTCTGACAGTTCAGCAGAGTAAAGGCGACCAAAATATCAACTGAAACTGTCTGCTGGAAAATGATCTGATGCTTTGATGTCATAATATACTGAACACACTGTTTCCATGATGCCTATTGACAGGAGTGTATTTAGACAACTTTTTCCAACCTTAAACTCAAACACTTGATGAAATTGTGTCAAAGAGACAGACTGCACCTTTGATGTTTCCTCCCAAAACATAACTGGCAGAACAAATGAACATAAGAAGCTAATATCTAGAAGCTGTTAAGATGATAATGACACATTGCACAAGATGGCAAACAAAGAGGCGGTTTGTGATGTGTCAGGCCCATCGGAGACGCTTCCATTTGTCAGACAGTGATGGACGTGTGAACACAGAATAAGCTCAAGCATGTTTCCAGTGATTTGTTATGACACTTACATATAAACACAGTTAAGACATGTATGGACGTGCACACGTCTGCAAAAACATGGAAGCACATGCGCACTCACGCGCAAATGAATCACACAAAAGCACACATCCACGATCTCCCACTCGCACATCATCTTCATTCTCATTTGCAGCCGACTCCCCACTGTCACATCATTACATGTAATGGACGTGTCAGTCTCCCAGGCAGCTTCACCAGGACCAGCATGTTCATAACTCCATCCAGAAGAGGCGAGGGGGAAAATTTCAAACGCAATCTCTGCCAGAAGTTGAAACGCCAACCGCTATCCAAATGACATCTAAATAAAATCCTTGGTGTCACGCCTATCTGAAATAACAATCATCCGACGTAAATGTCAATGGGAATTCAACTCAAAGGTGCTTTCAGAGGGAAATTCTGATCCTGGGATTTAAATCCAATATAAATGGCTAATCTGATTACAGTACGCCCCGCGTGAGGACGATGTGGTGCTGGATTCAAATGCCAAGCAAATGTCACACATATTACAAAAAACACACGCATTTCTTATGAGATATGACGGTCAAGTAGAACGAGTTGAAGGACTTTTCTTCCACACGGTGAATATCGTACAGAGAATCCTACTGACTGTGCAAATTGGATTCTGTATTTAGATCAGGCCGATACATCCAACTGCAAGTAGTTATGGTGAAGGTTTCTACTATAAAGCAAAGTAGGAATATATACGGTATATTTTTTAGGAACCGGAATGGTACACTGTTGCTTCACACAAGTCAAAGAGTTGAATTGTGCCACACTGTTGGCTTTTAGGCGGTTGAGCCATGATGTGGTCAGAGATAAGGAGCTGAATGACAACCTGACAGGAACTCTAAGCAGCCATATTGGAAAACTGTTGCATGTTCACTTGGATAAAGTTTATAAAGATACAATTCAGATATGAAGATTGTAGCGTTATCTGTGTTATCTGTATTTTCCTTCAGCAGTTCCATTATCTGCTCCACTATTGTTCAGAAAACAAACATGATGCTAAAACAACAATCCAAGTAGTTACATGATCCAACAGCTGCCAAACACGATTATGATCATTAGTGAGATTATGAACTCAAGACTGAATGAAACAACAGATAAAGCAGTTGGTGAGATGAAAGGCCAAAACAAACTAGTTTCTACATCGTGTGACTCAACTACTGAAGACAAACAAACTTGAATTTGCTCCTAAAAGCAAAGGTGTTCTTCTGTCGGGGGTGAGATTCCTTCAAACGGGGATAATGGTGAACACTTTGGATGGTGTTTGAGCATTTGAGAGAGAAGTCCAAGCGCTGTTCACTTTGTGTTGTAGTTACAGAAATGGTTGAGGGGGGCATTGTGCAACTGTTCAACAAATAAGTAGACAAACAATTTGTGCCAGCTGCCAGATCTGAATGAGATAATTGTCTGGGTGAGTACTTCTGAATATGGATCCTGCATCAATGTCTCATGATTCCAAGTTGAACATTTCATACAAGGCTGCTTTGTGGTCTCTGGGTTTGAAATGCTGGCCGTGTAATTGCTACACTGCTGGTTTGAGTCCAGTTGGGGGCTTTTGTTGGACATCTACCCCCCTCTCAGTCCAGCTCCTTTCCAAAAAAAAAGAAAAAAGAAAAGAAGTCCCCTCCAAAAAATTATTTGAAGTTAAAATATATCTGTGACTCTGGAGTAAGGCTTTAGTTTTAAAGTGTGTGTGTAATCACTAACTAGTCAGACATGTAGTAGTTCGAGCAGTAGTCATAACTGCAGCATAATAATTCAAACTCATATTTGTATTATTAAGACCAGAAGTTGTGACAATGAGGGTCATTATTATTCTAGATGCGTACCTAAAGACCTCGCAACCTGAAGGTCAGAACCTCTGAGCCTGGTTTCAAACTTTAGCCTTGATGCTGGTCTTTATTCACTGTTCACTGTAGCAGGCAGGTTGTATACGCTCTGCGTCCTGCACTCTGAGTGCTTTATTAGTAAGCCGTGCAGCACTATGGCTGGATTAGAATTCCCTTCCACCTGCACTGAGTGACGGGAGTCCATTGAATGTTTCATTCAACCCACCCCAGTCATTGGCAACCCGCCGCATCAAGTCTTAGGATTAATAAACCGTGACTTAGCTACACTGACCCATAAATTACATACGTCGAAGATCACTGGCTGCTTTGAAATATGCGCCTTTAAAAGTTGGTTTTTGTGGTTAAAGGAGAACCCTGTGACCCGAAAGCTCAAACCCCGCGACCGCAAATGTTTCCATCAACTGTCTAAAGACTGGAATCTACCTTCTCTCATATTCATGGTACATTTTTGTGTGAAAGCCTCAGTGAACGCCTGAAATTTAAATGATGGTGCAAATAGTATGTGTTGACAAGCTGGATCCCTAATGTATAAGCACTTAGAGACATGTGCTCCAAATTAGGCTGGTTAATGTATTAAAATGCCTTGCATCGGCGCTATTGATATGCTGATCTATGACTGAAATCTGAATGGAAGTTTTCATTAGTTTTCATTAGCCAGTGGAATTAAAATCCCATCTCATGAATTAAACAAAAAGCCTTTGAGATTTAATTGATTTCCCTGGTGGGGCGAAGATCCATTCAACACGTAATTATAGGTTTCATGAGGATTATCAACATAATAATAAAAAAGCGTGAATGTCAAAACCAGTAAAAGAAAAGCTTCGGCACAAACGATAACAATGACATAACATTTTGCCTTTACATTTTTACAATTATCAAGAGAGTTTTGTTCCAGAGTGCGATGATTGGTAAGAGAGGAAACCTAAAAATTATGCACCATATAAGTGCTCACTAAGGAAACTGAATAAATGTGAGTGGTAATATATGACAGTAATGTCTGGGATAAACCTTTTACATCCCAGCTTTTGTTCACAGCAGTGACCAGGAATGACAAATATATCAATAATTCACATTCACAGCACCTCCACCTTTCACCCAGTGAAAACAACAGTTAGATATCTACAGCGTTCTTTTGTTTGGACCTCAAATTACACCCAAACTAAAAAGGTTCATGATCCATCGTGAGATCAACCTGTATCATTTTGTTCAGGTGGATGTTACATGTAAAAATCATGAAAAATCCTGATAACACAATGTGTCATTTCACAGTTCAAAAATGATCTCCCCTTTTATTTTGGAGGAGGAAAACTTCCTTCATCACGGACGTTATTGTTCTTATGATTGCACAGCTTATCTTGTGATAAGCACAGCAGCTTAATCAGAAACAGGTCTGGTAGTTGGTTTGTTTTTTTCTTTTTCTTTTGATAACCTTCAATGAGCTAATTTTTCCATCCGTCCCCTAATAGATTCATGAATGGCAGAGTGACTGAAGTGTTCAGCTTCCCTCGGATATGTGGGACAGTTTCAACAATGAAATGAATTCATTAATGAGGGAAAAAACATTCAAACTTTGGCGGGTCTGAATGGTGTCAGAGACTGACACACTTCAAAAGAAAAATTTGAGACTTTTGTTCAATAAAAATGTCGTGGCAACACTGATAGCGCGCAGGACTCATCCTTACTCTAGTAATGATTTTACTGTCAGATCGTGTGGGAACAAAAAAAACTATCCAGGATTTATGATGTGGGATATTTACAATAACAATCCAACTTTAGGGCGAGGTTTCCACACTGAGAAAATCTGGAATGTATGGGAAACTGTAGGCTTGTCTGTCAAAACAGAAAAAACAAAAAAACAAAAACTAGCAGACAGAGACATTTCACTGAGATAGAAACAAATAATTTAAAACCTTCATCTGCATGCCTAAATACCGCTGGGGATAAGGGAGGGTTTTTTCTGTATGGGTGGGAAAATTCAGGCTTTGGGTTTGTCAATCCCTTTGAAAACAGCTCAACTTTTTTTTTTTTTTCCTGGAGCTCGGTCATTCCTAAAAGGCTGTCAATGTAGATTTTACTTGAAAGCAGCAACATGCTAAACATTACTGAGGTAATCCGAGCAGGCTACTCTGTTTGTCAGCAGCACACAACAGCTAACATTTCACTTGTAATCCTGTTACACGCTGCATAATCCCACCCACCCGCACCGTGATGGTATGTCACTCAGCCGCTCTGACTTGGACATCTGTTAGCTCTCTGCAGAGACAGACAGAGAGCGATGGTGACAGACACTTGATAGAGGAGTCCTTGAGTTGACAGGAGGGGGTTTGAGACAGACAGCCCAGTGTGCTGGGTGAAGAGCGGAGGGTCTGCCAAAAAAACCGGCCCTCCCACCCACAACCCTCTAACCTCCCGGGGGGCATGAGCTGGTGTGTGTTCACGCCAGCAGGCGATAGCAGCCGGTGAGCAGACGGTGGTTGTGTGCAGTTGCGTGTATGTGTGTAGGAGTGTGTGGCTAAAATGAGGCCAGCAGGCGACATACAGGCCTCCGGAGCTACGTGTGCTGTGGACAGGCAGTGAGACGGTCAGACATCAGGCAGTGAGACGGTCCAACATCAGGCAGTGAGACAGTCAGACATCAGGCAGTGAGACGGTCAGACATCAGGCAGCGAGATGGTCAGACATCAGGCAGTCAGACGGTCAGACATCAGGCAGTGAGACAGTCAGACATTAGGCAGCGAGACGGTCAGACATCAGGCAGTCAGACGGTCAGACATCAGGCAGTGAGACAGTCAGACATTAGGCAGCGAGACGGTCAGACATCAGGCAGTGAGACAGTCAGACATTAGGCAGCGAGGTGGTCAGACATCAGGCAGCGAGGCGGTCAGACATCAGGCAGTGAGACAGTCAGACATTAGGCAGCGAGGCGGTCAGACATCAGGCAGTGAGACAGTCAGACATTAGGCAGCGAGGTGGTCAGACATCAGGCAGCGAGATGGTTGGTAATTGCGAACTGCTTTGAATACTTGAGAAACAACTATACAAAAAAAAAATTTATTATTATTATTGTTGTTACTGTTGTTGTTTTTGTTAGGAGGTCCTTCACTGATTACATACATTTTCCAAATGCATACGTTTATGAATGCATAGTGTTTGACATTTGCGTAATGTCACATACTAACCTAAGCAGCTAGCCAATGCACGTAGCTTTGCTGGTAGCTGTAAGCTATGATTTTCTTTTTTATTTTCAGCTAACGTTGGCGAAGGCTAATCTAACAAACTCGGGCTGCTAACAGAGAGGAAGTTGGAGCTGGACACACCAGAACTTGTCTGAATGTAGCTCCTCTTTAGCTTCTATAGTGTGACAAAGCAAACATCTGGAGTCCTCCCAGGAGTCGTGTGGTAGAAAAATAAAAAGTAAAAATCCATACATGGGGAGTGAAGAGAAAAATAAACAGAGGAAGCAGATTAATAAACCAAAGGAGCAGACAACAGGATTTCTGCCAGTGTCTTATTTATTTTTGACAAGAAACTGGGACACTGTTGGAATCCACTTGTTATGTATAGATAGTAAATGTTTTTAAAAAATGAGTAAATGATTTTGAAGTTTTCAGGTCAGCATGCCTGAAATTTTAATCTATATCTGACCTCGTCCATGTTTCATCAGACTTATTCTCCTCAATCATTAGTTCCTACGTGTTTTAAATAAAATAATGAATGTATCTCCAATTTCCTGAAGCTAAATTTAGCTTTGCTCTGTCTTCATTTCATGTCTAACCATATCTCACACTTGAACATACGGTTAATATTAAAGTAAGTCTTAATCCTCACCTTTTACTCGCCCACACAGTTCCTGTGTATATCATGTTGACAACAAGTGAACATGTTTTCAAGGCACATACGCAGCCTCAGGTGTGTAGAGAATGTAAAAGGACAGACACTGGAGGAAGAACCAAAGACTGACAGCCGGTGCACAGGCTGGGAGAGAAATATCAAGTATCATAATTGCATGTGGGTGAAGCATTTGATATAATCTAAAACCACAGATTATAGCTGTCAGGCTGAAATCTTCTCTTTTCTGCTTTTTTCCCTTAAATTTCAAACGTCGTGTGAAACGTGCTACATAGACGGATATTCTGAGGGTCTTACTTTTCAAAGAAAATTAATGTACATAAGTTTCTCTGTGTTGACATTTTAAATTCAGTTGGTTCAAACTAATTTGTGGGTCAAAACCCACGTAGTTTCATCCATTTAAAATGAATACCCAAACCGGATTAATAAAACATAAATACAACAAAAATACACTGAATTACAGGTTCCAATCTCTGAAATATGCAACAGAGCTACATAAAGATATGTTATTTGGAAAATGTCTGTTCCGAAGCACACTGAAAAAGTACATATTTTGCATAATTGGACCAAGTCCCCAGCCCAACATGTTATATTTTTATGCTCCACTAATCCGCTGAGCTTCATGGAACCATGAATGAGAAAAAAAAAGAAAGGCCGAAAGAAAAAACATGCAGGGGCAAGTATTTCTGAGAAATGTTCGAGTGTATAATTATCAGGGTAACAGCTTTTAATATTAATGACTCAACACAGTTTTAATGGAATACTATATTAGGATGTGATTACACACTTTCACTTGAGTCAGTCAGTTCATCAGAGAGTTATTGTCACTTTTCTAAAAACAGAAATTTAAAATAGTATAATGTGATACCTGCTAGATCCCCATTGGGAGACTTGCTCCGCTCTTGTTGCTAACATTACTCTGCTCTACAAACTTAATCCGCTGTGCAGAACCAATTTGTACCAACTGCTCGTAATGAGAAATAAATGATTCAAAATTATACAGATCTGCAGCAAATTAAAATTTTATATCACCCAAGACATTCAAAGAGTAAAGCTCAGAGCTATTAGAAATTTCCAATACTTTTTGGCCCCCCAAAGTTGGTCGGCACTGTCCATCCTCTACCAATATTTCTGCTATTTATTGTCTTAAATGATCACAAAAAGGAAAATGACAAATCACAGCTAACCGTGCTGATATCTCCTCAGATCATTTGCTGAGTCCTGCCCTATATGAATATGCATGAAGGAGACAGGAGCACTTCACTGATTACGGGCTATGTGTTCTTCAGATGACAGCCAGACGGTGCTTCCAGTCTGCTCTACCTGTTTGATGAATAGTCTGTGTCTAACAGCAGCATGAATCTGAAACACTGCACAAACAGCTCGGAGATGGAGACTAGGATCCTGGTCTTCTGGGTGAAGGACATTCTCCCAAATCACCCCCATCATCCTACGGTGGGATGATTAAGTGTATCTTCTACCGTATCCATTTACTTTTGCATAAAATAAAATAATGTGCAGATGAAACATGCAAACTGTGGCAAAAAAAAAAGAGTGATTTTGATATGCAACAAATGTCAAACAAAGGTCAAATCCTGACCTGAGTGGGCTATAGTTGAATTAAATGGAGGAATCCATTTATTCCCAGAGAGATATTTTTCAAGGAAGGAAAGCAAATGACAGAGCATCACAGGAAGCAGGCATCCTCCTCTCATTTCTCTAAGATAAATATAGCTGGACTGAAGTCTTCCCTATATTTCTGCTTGTTGCCAAATGCCCTCGTCTCATCCTTATCTGTGGCTAATATTAGCCCCATAGAGTGCAGCTTCCACCAACGGCCTCTCTGGGGAGAAGGAGGGAGGCCGATAGCGACGCTTTGCCAGTCCCTCAGGGGCCATCTGTCTTTGACAGGGACACAGCATGGGATAATGGCATCATGTACCACTGTTGTGCACATCAGGGGGATTTTTAGATGCGAATGCAGATTCAATCTATCAGCTCCCGTGACGCAGTCGAGGAAATTTCTTGGTATTTAGTAGCTGCTTTTGTGTACCTTGCATACATATGAGGGGAGCGTTGACCCTGATTTGAATGATAAAGGTATGAGAGCAAACAGGATGTCAGTAATTTGTGTCTTTTCCTCTCGCGGCGGGCACCTTTTGAGCGGAGGGTGAAACTGGTTCAATATACTCAACCCACAAAACTGTGACCTTTACAAAACCCAGAAGACCTTTCACTAAATCTTATTCAGCCAAACACCAACCACCAATCAGCTTCCCCTACCAGAGAGGCCTTGTACTTCATGAGAGGCAGTAAACCAAGCCCAGCTGCCCCTCCCCGTTTGTCGTCATTCACAGTTATGCTAATCTTGAGAGTCAATCTCCATCTGCCTGGACAAACCTAATTAACACCCATCACTTATTAACACACCCACACACCCAGCATCAAGCTTTTCTTCGCCAATTAGATGGCTTTTCTGTGAACGATGGATCGACAATGTACCGTGGCCTTGAACGCATCACAGAACATTGCAGGGTCTTTGTTTTTGCCCCCCCTCCTTTTCTCATCTTTGCATCAGCTACATTTATGCGAGGCGAGTGCCAGGCTATTAATCACCAAGGCATTAGCTATGCATCACTTCCTCAAAATGCCCACCACGCTCTTTGATTAGAGGCTGGGCAAACTCTGGAAGACTGATCTGGTGAATATTTAACAATCATCTGTTAAATGCTTGGCAGTCCTGTTCCTCTGACACTCCCTTCTACCCACCAAATCAAAACCCTTGAATGCATCTATCCATGTCGGGAACTTCAAAAGCAAATGCGCATAAGGCCAGATCACTGCTGATAAACTTTACTTCTTAGTTAGGTTTGGAGCTGGTGAACGATAATATTGTGCGTTTCTTAAAATTTGCAAAGTGACGTGTATCCAGATGTGTATAGTTTTGATTATATAAATATTTAATTGGGCAGAAAGGAAAAAAAATTGTGTGCATAGAAACAAGTTGAATGCCTGACAATCTGTCACTTAGCCCAGTCTGTTGCCCCCGCTGCTTGTTCGGGACCCCCGCTGCCCTCTGGAGACACTGAACTAGAGCGATGTGGGCTCATGGGGGAGGAGACGTAATCTCATTCTCCCCTGGGTGTTGTAGGAATAATTGTTGAGCCAGAAGCTGGGATGTCAGCACTTATCACCTGAGCCATAAATAAGAACAGACAACGCACAAGGTTGACAGCAGGTTTGCAGACGTGAAATGTCTTGACTGTAATATTACAACAGCTGATTATTATACTGAGGGTAATGATTGGCCCTGTTGTAGGTCAGCCTGATGCTGTGTCCCAGTTCTTCTCTTTACCCTCAATCTCATCTGATTTCTGATGGAGTTCGCTGTAGATGTAGCAGAAAATGAAGACCTTTGGCGATTTTCTAATACAACCCATGTTTACATTAAACTTAAACGTTTCACAAAAGGTTACAAAGAAGAGGTTTAAAAAAAAAAACATTTTTTTCCAGAAGTAATCCTTCACCTATTATAACCTGAATGAAAGAGGAATGATAACTAATCTTATCATTTATAGGGTTGGGATTACAGGCAGATGATTTTTTATACTAATCTGGGAATAAAATCCAAAGAACACAAACAAAATATGAGAATTCAAAGAGAATAACAGAAGATATGGCTGAGTGTCCTGATTTTTTTTCCTCACAACACAGAACATGAACTATTGCCCTCCGCACACTGGTCAATAGTCTTTATATGTACATGTCCAGTCCAAGGGTTGAGAGGGAAACGCTTTCATGGCCAAATGTGCCAGGAGGCGTTCCTGTACGTTAGGCAGTAATCAAGAATAGAAACTTGAAAAGGGAAACAACATCTGAATATCTGTCATATCACGTCAAATATAATGTGTCTGCAAAGATACAAGTGTCCTCAGGGAGGAATAATCTGTTTCAAAATAGAGATTATCACATAAATCAGAGATGAAATGTAAAGTTAAAGGTTAGCGTTTGGAAGTAGTGGAGTTGACTTTTGCACCGCAAGATACCTAAAGAAAATGTCGTCCAGTTATTGGCTGACATACATTTTTGTCCAACTTGATAGAAGTGTACAATTTGTTCTCTTCTACCAAACCATTGCCTGAAGCACTAAAGTCAAACTGGAGCCTGAGCTGAGTCTGAAATCACAGTGGGGGAGGTCTAGCACCCTCAGGCTAATCACAACAGGATGTCGGGTATAGCGATGCGTTGGAAAACTGTTCATTTCAAAAGCAGGGACTCGGGATAAGAGCATTTCAATAAAACCTGGGCTAGTGGACGTGAAAAGAAAGCACAGTGAAAAGCTTGTCTTCATTAATTGACACTCATGGGTTCATTAAATACTTGCTATAGCCCAGTGTAATTTCTCTCGATCACAGCACTCAATACAGTGAGGTTGAAAGCGATCATGGGAGTTAATTATGTTCAAAAGAGTGCCGCAGTTTCATCACACGAGACTGTGGCGAGGATTAATGGCAGGCGTCAAAGGAAGATCCAGTAGAACAGTGATAAGCATTCCTTGGAGATAGTTGAAGATTCGGTGCATTGCTCAATAATCAGAGCACATTACTCTGCCTCATCTTGACACAACATGTAATTTAATCCCAAAGGGAGAGTGGATTCATCACAGTCCAAGAGGGTGAATCTTTTTTAGGGATATTATTATGAAAAGGTCCCATTGTCCTTGACCACACATGTCAGCACCGTGAACAAAGGGACAAAATATCTAAGCACTAATGTTAACTAGCGTACTCTTGTGAAATTACTGTGTTTGCTCAACACGACCTCAGACACAGCGAGGTGACAATAATGGCCAAATAATGATGTAAAATCCTGATGCTTTATATGGCCGCCTTGTTAAATTAATTGGTAGTATGCAACAGGGTGAGGTCGGTGACACTTGGGGCAACTTGGGAGTCAATTTGAGACACAGGAATTTCCCATTATTAGTATTGACACCAGCCCCATATATATATAAAAAAAGTTTGTGAATTGTGATTTATAGTTTAATAGTGTAAACAATGTATGTTAAAAAACAAATCTGTAATTTTTCTTGTTTGACCAAGAGCAGAATCATCATCATTAATATGATGTGCTTGTTGCCATTTGATGCTTTTCCTGTTTGAGCTCTTACTGTGATTGTCAGGATTAGCAAAACTAAATTAACAATGAGCTGAAAGCAGATAAAACTTTGTCTGTGCAGGAATCCTGTTTAGTTTTGACAGTGGCAGTGAGTCCTTTTAGATTAACTGTCGTTTGGCCTATTGTTTATATTGCATTGTTTAATATAGCTTTAAATATAGAGAACAACTCCAAAACACAAATATCCAATGATTCTGGGAGCAACGTGTTGATTTGAAGAGTATGTCTTTAATATTAGTATAGATTTAGCAAAAGCTCCAGAGAGTTATACCTCACTGCCAAACCATTAAACCTGTCAGGATGGCTAGTTACCAAAAATCCGTCCGCTGCCAAGTTGAGCAGGTGTGACTTTGCTTCAGAATTTGAGCTATGTAGAAAAAAATACGAAGATAAAAAAAATAAAAATAAAAATAAGAAAATGTAACACCAAGTAAAATCTAACACCGGAGTCTGGACCAAATGAAACTTGAGAGTGTGATCACACCTTTACGCCGTTTTCTGACCATTTACACTGTTGCAAAAATAGCCCATGGTCCACACCCCTGTATGAAGCTATACTGCTGTCATCGCAGAGGCGTTTGTGTTGTTTTTGTTACTCTACACTTCATAAGCCAACCAGCATCACAATTTGCTGCCTTGAGTGCAATTCTTGACTTAGAAATGGCTCGCATTAGCGCATCTGCATACAAAGTAGAAATTTATCATTTGCTGTTTGCCCCTAACTCCAATTTACACTCACATGAGGCAACAACAACAATTGTGCGTCTGTTTCAGAAGACCTTTGGCTTAGAGGAAAGTCATGACACCTCGCTTGTCTCCTCCAGGCAACATTTTAAACACACACACACACACACACACACTCATACTGCTCTGCTCCTACTGTTACTGCACACTGCAAAAGACGAGCTCAGTAAAATACAGATGCTGTACATCTAATCCTCCAAGTTTATTTCAAGATAATATCCGTCAAATTATCTCCCTGCACTGGCGGACAATTGTTCCCGAGATGAAACTGAGGGGAGGGATTACGGCTCAGCCTTCATTTATCAGCTGAACACTCCTGATTGAATTTTAATGAAAACATGTGGAATGATGCATAAATGCTGAGCTCCAGCATCTTCTAAATTACGGCGAGGCACAGTTTGTCTATGTGACTCACCGCATGTCACATAAAATATCTTAGATGACACTTTTTGGCTCACAAGACAACCTGCCTCATTATAACGCTAAATATCTCTGCAGCACGAGACAAGCACAGACACTTGTACATTGATATGATCTTCTGAGCTGAGGGTTGACATCTAATAAATATGTGATGTTGAGGGATAAGGCCTGCTGATGTGTTAACTGAAAACACATGTATGCTGTTTAATTCAAAACTCAACCGTGCAGCTATTAGCCTGTCTTAGTTCACTGCTCTGGTCCTTCAGCTGCAAACACACTGGGTGGTTGAGAATCACAACAAAAGGCCAGAATTAAGCAGACTGTCAACCAGTTTAAGCAACAACTGGCACAGAGAAACACCGTGCCCTCCTTTCCTAAATTTAAGCCGCAACCTTGTAAACTAACGAGACAGATCGAGGCATCAATATGAAGTCATTTTACAGAGCATATCTACAGGAATACAGTATTTGGGCTTGCTTTTCTGTTAAATAAATGGACCAGGCTTCATTATTTGCCCTCACACAGTATGTTACAATCTGGGCAGAACTCATCCTCAAACCAGTTTGTTTCTCTTCAGCCAAATCTGGCCCAGAGAAAAGAAAATATAGGCCAAATCTGGTTTACATGAATGCAGCTGAAAGAAATGACCCAGATCTGGCCCATATGTGTTTATCATCTGGAACATAATAAAACGTATACTTGCACAAACAAACAGACTCCATTCACTTGCTAACTCAGATCTCCAGAGTGTTGGTGTTTTTGGATGCACCCTGACAGCACCCAGCCTGCCCCTCCCACTGGGTGTTGAAGCTTTCCACTGGCCCGCCCAATCTTAAGCTCCAGGCTCATTTTATTTCAATTACTTAGCATAAATGTATGTGTGCGAATCCTGAGCACACTACCTCACAATGATCTAGTATGCAAATGTTAATTAGAAATTGATGTATTGCAGGAGGGTTTAAAGTAATGACATCCCGGGGGGGGGGGGGGTGTTCACCATAAAATGCAGTAATCCTCTCTGACAGTGTAGCCTCTGTAGCACAATGTGTCTAGAAATGCGCCTCCAAGCCAAAATCGTCTGCCACACATAACACACACCAACGGCTGAGATAAACAGGAGCAGGATGTTAAGAATTGATCAGAGTAAATTTGGAGAGGAACATATTCTGAGTTACTGACTGCTATTTCTCCAACTTCAAAAGAGCTGGAAACACTCTTGTTTGAAGGAGCTGTGAAAGCCAATCAGGCAGTTTTCTTTATGGGCTGCAGATGAGTGGATGTTGTTTGTCGTCTTGATGTTAGGCCTTTGGTGATCACTACAGACACTATACAATTAGTGTAAGGACAATTTTTACTACTGTAAACCAACAGGTTCGAATATGTTTGTGTTCTTGAAACCAAGACGAAATCTTGAAGATTTTTTAAAGAAGCAACAGGTATGCAAGAAAAATAATAGAAATGAAAACATAATGCGTAACATTCGAGTACATTTTGTGATTGCTATTGCATACATTTTTTTATTTTATAGCCAAAAAGTCAGAGCTCAAGCTCACTGTGTAAAGGAGGTTGTCTATATGAAAAAAAACTGTTGTTTTAGTTAGTGATATTATCTGCAGTCATTCCTTTGTTAACTCAGGCGCAGTTCTAAGTTAAAGCTGTGAAAACAGTGTCATTTAAAAAGGGGTGGAAAAAAAAAATTATCACAATAATGCAAGGAACTGCTACTTGTTTACACCCTTGATATAAGAAAGCTCGGGGCTGAGAGTGTCATTGGAAACAACACGTTGCAAGAACTGAGGTCAAGAAGAGACAGAAAAAACACATTCCCTGCAATAAGAACATTCAACTTCTCACAGAGGAAAACTGTGAAAGCGACACACAATGAGTCTTTGTCTGAACACACGGTGATGATGTGATCGTGCTCCCTGAGCTGAAATTGGGGTAGTAGGTTAGGAGGCTGGTGTACACAAACAGAACACAAAATACTTTCTTCATTTGGCTTCTGTGAAATGATTATTTCTTGAGAGCTTGGGTCCAGTCACATTACTTCATTATGGAGCCCCAAATGTCTCAGGCTGCATTTCGTGCACAAATTTCCATAACACAAAATTTATTTTTCATGGCACGGAATGCATTATGTGCAAGAAATAGACCGTGAGGCGCCAAGTATTGCTTTTCATGCCATGTCATAAATTTCTGACAGTAAAATGAAGAAAATGAACTGGTAATAATTATAATATAATTACCATACCATTTCCATATTAATTCTCAATACTTGGGATGCCGTGCACTTTGATGACATGCTGTGTTATTTCTCTGGTTCTTAGCTCAACGTGCTGCGTGCGACACTTGGCACCTCATAACTGGAAACCAGCCTCACAGAGAAAACAAGTCTGTCCACTTCTACCTGAATTTATCAATTTGCATAACATGACGTTTTAAAATCTGCCATCGAACGCAGGAGTTGAATTTTGGTAACATGACTCAGAATCTTACATCATCTGAAGTTTCTTTATATGGTTGTAGCCTCTGAAACATCTGCTCCCAGCTCACTGCAACAGAGATGTGCTGCTGATGCTTTGTGCTAGGATTTCAGAAACAGCACATTTCAAAAACAATGTACCTCTCGGGACTATTTCTTTGCTATCTTGACTAACCCACAGAACTCAACTTGAAGAGTCTCCGCCAAAACCACAGAGTATCTGCAAAGTCTTTTCTAAAAAGGTGAGAAGCTTTTGAGCTTTTAAATGCATGTTTCAAATTCTTTGAACAGCACAAATTAAACCCTCTTCTACTTCCAAGCTTCTTCAGTAGATATCACAAGTAATCACAAAAAACACTCTGTAATTTGGACCAACTCAATCTTTATTAAATTTACATATTTATTTGAATGGAAATGGCCCATTTATCTGAGGGAGGAAAGTGTCTAATGCAATGACAAAGATGGGACGAAATAGCACAGCTTCGTGGGTATGTGACGGCCCATGAAAGCAGAATGAATATGTGTTAATGTCAACATTCGTGGTTACATAAAACTGTCAGACAGCAACAGGTAGAAAATACAAAGCTTTCCACATTAGGAATGAAGATTTTTATCCTTCACACTGAATCAAACCAGAGCAGCTGTTCACCCATCAAGCCACATCTTTATACAGATGGATTAAGGCATGAGTATCTATTAATGAAGTTAAAAGTCAGCACAAATACAGCACAGTGCGAGAGTCCCCGCAGCAAAGGCCAGAGGCTTGATGACTTATGAGACAATAAGTTGTTGAGATGCTGTGACTGCAGAGCTCCAGACCACAGCGTGTGTCCCATCCATCAAAGCAGTGGGTGTACAGAGAGACAAACCATTAAGTGTCATCATTCACAGTAAATGTCACATCGTTGGTGTCTGCAGAAGCAATAACATGAGCCTGTTGTCAAATTATGGGAAGACACGTGACAACACGGACGTCAAAAGAGTTGATTTGACTGAAACATGGACTGTTTTACAGAGGATGATTTTAGATGCTCGGAAATAAAGACAGCAGGCAGCACCAGACAAACCTACTGATGGACAGAAATAATATGCACCGCAGATAAACTGGGATAACTTTAATTAACTGTGGAATATTTTATGTTAAAATCCACCTGTTTCCTCAGACATAATTAGAAAAGCAGAAGTGGAAAAGAGGAAAGCATCCATCTGCCTCCAATTGAGAGTGTGCAGATTCACCTTGTCTTCCAAATGAAATGCTGTGAAACCAGAGAGACTTTTGAAGTTTTTGCCTCTACTACAGTACCCCCTGCTCTATGACATGAATATCCACTTACTTTTATTCACATTATGTGCTCCGGGTGAATCAGACAGCTATCCACTATCAGAAAAAGGTTTAAATACAACCAAGAAGCAGCAGAGATGGATTAAAACCAGACTGATCAAACTGTGATTGCTCACAGCGGAGCCTTTCATGCATTATTTCCTGATCCTGAAACGACGTAAACACATTCATCTCTTCAGGTAACCTTTACATCCACCAAGTGTGTGTGCCCACTGTGGAAGGAGACTCTACAGGTTCACAAGGACATCTCAGGTGAGACTAAAACTTAATTGTGTTTTGTTTTGTGTTATCTTATGACCCATCTAGCAAACTAAACTACTATTGTCATACTTTAAATGGTGAATTTGGGTTACTCCCGAGTTTTTTTGCACAGTTATCACTCAGCAGCTCGAGTATTTTCAGCACCCTCAGGAGTGGAGAAGGGCTCCAACTGAATGTGGTGTCGCTTGAGAAATCCAACAAGAACAATCAGATACATGATCTTGCTTACGGGAGCGTTTCAAGTGTATTGAATTGCATTGGGATCCATATACATGATGCTTGAAGGGAGCTTTAATGGGTTTTACTGATGTCAGATCACAAGGTTTCTTTGACCAACAGTCCAATTCAGACAGACACTGGTAAAATTAATCGACATTGGGGATATTATACATTTTGTGTCTAAACGTCCATAATGAGCCGCAAACACTGAAAATTTGATCTTATAAGGGAAAGTTATTGAAACATAACCTTTACTAACACACTTTACAAACACACTCCCATATAAAAGGTCACTTTTATCATCTCACTTTATCCAACTCCACATCTTCTGTCAGCAGTTTGACATTTTTTCTACATCAAAACAGAATTTATTCGTAGTGATCTAACTTTTTTTAAGCCATAACCAAAGGTCACACCCAGAGCACCACATACAGTGAAAACTTGGAAACAGAGGCAATAAAAATCCAACAACTTCCACTCTGGCCTGACATTTTGCTCAAACACTTAATCGAATGCAGCAAAAATTGCATGAAGCCTTCACGAAAGAGCACAAGCCATTTTCTCACAGAGGACATGTCCACTGAGAGGGAATCAGGTCATTGAGAGGCTCAGATCAAGGAAGAGTACATTACCCTGCCACATGGGGGACTTAATCAGGACAGCTTTTTTGAAGTGCGATGTATCTCTGGAGAGCGGAGGATAGCAGCATTTGAACCTTTGATGTCTCTGCCAATGGACTATCTGTGTATTTTCCTTGGTGATAAATGAGTTAATGGGCATGTAATGACACTGGCCTGACAGTGTGGCAGATGTTTTCTTATTTCTTTATTTGCTTTAGTTGGATTATTGCAGATGCAGGCCATGGAGGGGATTTCTTTTGTGTGAGTAAGTGTGGATGATGTGAATAAATTTATCTTGAGCAAACCAGCTGGATTTTCAGTGGTGGGGCATGTTCCCGGATATCACAGTGATATAAATGAATCTTAACCTCATACAGATGCTTGTCGTCGTCAGTTGAGCCTCATGACATCCAAATACCTACGGAAACCCAAAATAAATGTCAACATTATCTTTTATCCACTCATATTTATTTCATCCTTTTATAACTGAAACGGATAGAAGAGAGAAAATAATTTAGTCCCTAGTCAACAGGGAGCTATGTCATTTGCATACCTGTTGACATAATATAGAAGTTTGGAATATCAGCTGAATATAACCACACTGCGTGAAACTGTTCCATGAAAGCAATTTTATTTTCTCCCAAATTAAACGTTGGACGTTTTGACACACTCTTTTCACATTTAGCGGTGACCACAAAAAGCGCCTTCCATCTGTGTAGCATTATTCAGCCAAATGGTGGTACCTGCAGACAAAAATGGCAACTACGCCAGTGAGTCTGAGTCATGTTGAAATCAGCTCCACATTCTGCGTTCTCCTGTGCTACTCCAATATAATATACAGAGACCCTTCAGTAAGACTGTCTTTTGGGCTTCTTCTCTGTAAATGTCATCCTACTTCAGACGTCACTCTGAAAATGTCACCCAGCTACCCTTTTCATTAGCTCACCAGCTCTCTTCTTGATTATACACCATTTTCCATTTGACAGATCGCACACCAAGGGCAGGCGGCCTTTTTTTTCCCCAAGCTGCACACACCGGAGTGTGATAGCAAGGCTGACAGGATAGATGTTTCTGTGTTTCCCACGCTGCCTTGCTGGAAAGGAGCGGAGGTTTGAGCGAGCCGTCAGTCATATCAACAAAGAGAAAAAGTTGATATTTAGGTGTTTTTGCTTCTTTGAAGTCAAAGTCTTGAAGGTTACAGTTCATGGCTGTTGACAACAAACTCTGGACATTTGAAATTGGCTTAAAAGCAGCCAAAAAAATTGGTATTTTTAAAAATGGCTTCCTGAAAAATTTATTTGGGCCACAAACAGAGAGAGTCAGTTGTCACTCTCATACACATAATTTATATTCTTAGAAATTTTTTTTATAATAAATGTTCTTCAATTCTTAACGTACATTCATTTAATGTATTGTGTATAATTAAATATTTATGTTTAAGTGATTTTTCAAAATAATACCCGATACAGATAGAAATTAACAAGTGAAGGCAGTCCATACTTTTATTTACAGGTAATTCTATTAGAAGACCAAAACTAAGTATGTCCAAAATAAAAAATCATTTCATGCTGCAGTTGACCAGGTGTGGAGGTGAAGAAGTCGGTACTCTTGTGTCTGTCTCATCTTCCACATCCTATATGAGTCTTAATTGTTAGATGAGTAAATACAACCTTCCTGCAAACACAAAAATATCAGCCATAGAGTGGTGAATTTAGTGAAATGGTCAAATGATGGTCCAGTTGTCCTGGAGGTCTTATAATTTTAAATGGAGGGATCTGAACAGCAAAATGTCTCTGAGTACAAATCACTTCCAATGTGTTCACATGTCCAACGCCACCGTCTACTGAGTTTTTCACATGCCAGTGCTTGCTGTCCGTCATTAGTGAACCTTTTATTCCATGTCTGCTGTCCGTCAGAGTCAGTGGCCTGCTCCCTTTCTCTACGAGCCAAGGGTAATATTTGCTAATGAGCTAATTCGCCGTTGCCATGGCAACATGCCCATCACTACACAGTGTGAAGCAGCAATGGTACCCTTGACACCAGCCCATAAAACAAGCCACATGGGCCGGTGATCCATGATGCATAATGCAGTGACATAACCCTAATCTGCCCCCTCCGGATCTGGCAACTCTTTTTCCTTTGACCGTCTATCACTTCTATTTTTTACCCTGTTTGGCTCCACCCCTGCACCTCCATCCCACCTGCCACAAATCAGAAAGAGACACATTCGGACAGGTGGAGGAGGAGGAGGAGCGGACAACTCTTTTCTGAAACGCGCATGTAAATGTTCGTGTTTGGTAACAGGATAACCGAAGATGAAAAATGTAGCTTGTCTAGAATTAAATGAATATAAATACAATCCAGGCGTCCAAAATTAAAACTGGCAGAGCGGCAACTACAGGGAAAATGTGTCTCTGGTGGGGGATTTCATTCAACAGAGGGCGGTGGAACTCTTTCAGGTGGTTATTTGGAGTCTGGCATTTGATAAGTTGGTCAGTTTCAATGATATTGTATTGAACTTGAGAAGTGGGTCCACTACAACTGAGCAGGATTGAAATTTAAATTAGGAGTCTATCCGATGAATGAATCTTTTCATAATCAGGTTGAAGTAATATCAAAAAAGGCAAGATGGCAGATTTCCAAAAATGTTTTCAAAGCAAAGGAATACTCACAAAGCTGCGAGTAAAGGCATCGGACCAATTACAACTACGCCTATCTGCACCTCAACCATGTTTGCTGCACACGTAAGCCAAATATCAGTTAACACAAACAAGATATAGCCCACTCAACAAAAGACACGAGCTCGAGAGGACTGTTGAACCGACTGTAGTGTACCAGTACATCGAAACACAGTGATTCACAGCCAATTAAATGGCAAACACGGAAAAGCTGTGGGGATATACTGCCTGTGGAGGCGCGGTACGAGATAAAGATCCGCTATTGAAATCAGGAGAAGAAAAAGAAAAGCAAAAGATGAAGCTTTTGCAAATCTCTCTGTCTTTTTGTCAATGATAACGTGGCTAGTTAAGAATTAAGCCAGGCAGATCCTGTTAAAATGTCTTTGTGGTGGATAATTTAAACTGATTTAAGTAAACCTTGGTTATACAGTGAATAGATGATGATTTGACTCTACATGAAGTGAACAGATGTTCTGCTTAAAGAATAAATGAATGCATACTGATGATCTGAGATTTATTCTAATTTATTGTCTTTGTAATAACAGACAACATTGGTGATATTATCTGCAGCACGGAGCTGTTGTAATGTAACCGTAGATCATTTGTGTGAGTCTGTAGCACCTGAAAGATCATTATAAAAGGATTGTATCACACCTAAGCTTTCTACCTAATGCTTTAACGCAGAGCTGAGTATCAGTGGCCTTCAGCTACAGGTTTAAGAGTCAGCTTACCAGCTAACCTGCAGAGACCATCTATCTAATTACACAAAGGTTGCCTTGACACCTTTCTTGCTATGGCGTGACCAGATGACACCGCTCCCTCTCCCATCTGTCAGCCCACCGACGCCTTGTGAAGCAGAAGCGACACAGATTGTGACTCTTCTGTGACTTCGCAGGCACAGCAGGGTGTGATGCTCTCTCAAGCCTCAGCGGTCCTACGTCCCATATGACCCTCTCTGGTTGTGAGAATGCAGCTATTGTGCGAATGCTCAGTTGGGTATCTCACAATCTGGGATAAATTTGGCATCCTTTTTTTACCACTTTGCAGTCGAGAAATGACTTCACACTCTCATTTGAAGTCGTGACACGACTCGCACAAAGGTGTGACAAGTCTAACGTTTTCTTTTCAAGTTTTTAAAATCAACAATCATATTTCTTTTGTTTTTGTATTCGTGATGACCCCTCAATCCTGCTACTCGTCTTTACATGCAAATATCTTGAGCATGATCACATTTCCTAAAAGCTTCTATAATTACAGCAGAGATAATTCAGCCTCAGTCCTCACTGCAGCAGCCTGGTTTCAGGTCAGATCTGTGGCCTTTGGTTGTATGTCATCCCCTCTCCCCTACTTTCCAGTTTTTCTCTTATTGTGGCTATAATAAGGGCGAAAAGCAACTACAATCAGTGTCAGGAAACTTGGAGAACAGGAAGTGTATATCATTGCAGTGATATATCACCTTATAAAGTTGTCGGGCCCATCCCAAAAGGATGAGTGTGTAGGAATGGTAAATGTCAAAGTCTTCATTTCAGGGTAAACTCAAAGAAGATTTAATCAGGACTATGTTCAGCAACACAATTGCATCAGGGGCATTTGTATTTATGAAAAGATCATATCCAGAGGATTATTCTAAAAGCACTGGGGAAATAACTTCATCGATTTGAAATTATGTTGTGCTTTGTGTGGCAGAAATGTGACCCAGTTCGCCATCTTGTTGTCATGAGCATCATTTTTCATCATACGGCACAGTAATTACACTTCATGTTGTGGTCTGTGGACCCCTTTACATTAGATTCTGTTCATTAAGAACCTTTGGTAACATTATAATGGGAAGTCATTATTGCAGGCATCATAAAACACAAGCGGGTGCTGAATTAGTGAGCATTTTTCCATTAGCATGGCATATTGTTTTAGTAATTGAGTTTAAAGACTTGGAGGACCCCTCATGTTTATAACGCAGGTGATGAAGCACATCTATTCACAAACATTAAATGCCATAAAGACAAATGTGTTGTATTTTGCTGGCATGAAATTGAAGCACATTGCAAGAATTTATAAAGATTTGTTGTCAGCAACTTCAGATGTTGGTCCATTATAAATGGAGTTGAACCTTGTGAATTATAGTTCGGATCATTTACCTGTGTGGTTTCGCAACTGCTTCAATGATTTATTTTCCTCACCACACAGTTATTGACTCATGCACTAAAGAGGTCTCACTTCAGATAGGATACTATTAAGCGGTACCATGCAGATGTCCTACTTTCCTTCGTTTGTTGCACATTACCCGTCCATCCATCCATCCATCCACAGTCTACACTGCTTATCCATCAGGATTGCAGGTGGGGGTTTGGAGCCAATGTGGTTTATTATACCACTCCTAGCTCTTCTAAAAACCTTCCACCTCTTCTCTAGCTTAAGTTAAAAGCAACTTTCAGATGACATATTCTACATATCAAAAAGGGGGGCTTATTAAATGACCCACTGCCTTACATTAAACTATCCAAGTGAATATGAAATTGTTCAAATTAGCTCCTTGACAAGGTACAATATTAACCATTCTACAGTGGAGTGTTGCTATTCTTACTTAAATAAAAGAGTCATCATCTCTATTTTCTTAAATCTTAATTTGCATCTGCAATATACAAGAGTCATTAATGTGGCTTGTGCATTTTAGCAGCCATATTTGAACTGTTTTCTACGCTTGAAGTATCAATGAGGGGTCACATTGCTCATCAAACACCTATGATCTTTATTCACTGGCAAATCCAACAAACACAAGGTCTGTAGTCCTGCGCTCATTTCCATGGTATTAAAATATATTGACAAAGCGACACGACTTTCAGGGTAAAACCAGATTGCTGCCATCAATCACAATTCATGAACCCTCACCTGGGAGACAAGAAGGCTCATTCTGCAACCTTTCCATTCAGTCTGCTATCTCCTAACTTACATAACCTCTCTGGTGCTTGCGAGGCTGCCGAAGCTGGCCGAGATGGTATCAATGCACAGGTCAAAAGAGGGTGATGACTAATTCATG
Source organism: Remorina albescens (assembly GCA_034769265.1). Classification (NCBI taxonomy): domain Eukaryota; kingdom Metazoa; phylum Chordata; class Actinopteri; order Carangiformes; family Echeneidae; genus Remorina; species Remorina albescens. Next base: position 2,537,079 of record CM068478.1, on the reverse strand, counting down.
AGGCTGTTAGCAGCGAACCCTCTCGGAGTCATTAGTCACCTGTCAGCCTGCGCTCATACAGCCATGGGAGTTGGGCAGTGTTGTGTGTCTTGATGCGCCTTTCATAAACAAGACTTCTTTTTTGCTCTTCAGACCTAAGAGTCACAAGCCAGACAGACAAGGCCGTGACGGTTGGTTTATTAACTGTGTAAGATTTCCTGGATGCACCATCATGTCTGATACAACTTTGATCCTAATCTCAGATTTAGAATGTTTGATGTACTGAACTCAAGTATTCACATTCTTTATTCTACTTTTTACTTCAAAGCAAAATCCTGGGCTGAGAAACTGCTTCAATCGATTCATCTGGGAACCTGTGAGCATCAGAACTAATTATAAATTCATGGTGGTTCTTCTCACACAGTTTCTTCTATAGATCCTGCAGAGTTTCAGGGGTAGAAAAGACTGGTTTAAAAACCACCATGTGCATTAACTAGCTTTATCTTCACACTTGACATTTATCTTTTAACACTAGAAAAAATTCACACACTAACTATACACTGATGTATAGCAAGCCCTGCATGGTTCAGGAAGAGACACTTCATGTACACAAAGGGACTATGACCTTGGAACCTGTTTGCATGTACTTGGAACAACATTGCTTTTTTCACAATCTGTTGACATTGAGCAGCCTGTTATTTGTAGAAATGTAAAAAGGTTATGACAACAGTGAAGGTCATCGCCCTCAGCTAATGTGGCTAAACAGAAGCAGGCCGACTCCCACACTGACAGGGTTAAGGGTCTGACTGTGTGTTAGATCACAGTGCTAACAAAGAAAAAAAACATTAATAACATGTATGAAATATTAATTATGATGATGACTGTAGAAATTGAATTATTTGCCATGTGACCTTAAATACGCAGAAATTATTAATATGTGACATTTGCAAAGTTTGATCTTACATCATGTTTGCAGTTTTAATTTGTGCAATTTTATTCCCCATGTACTATCACTTAAAAGTTCAGGAGTATCAAACATTAAGGGACACTTCACATAAAAAGGGAGGCATATTCAGCGCTCCTGCTGCCAATTTGAATTCCGAAGCAACATCAAGCGAAGGAAACAGATGTTAAATGAAGACTCCTCATATTCCATACACCTGTGCACAACCAGATTACAAAGTGACATCAGTTGAGCTGCTAATGAGTCAGTATGGAGTGACAGCTGTTGGAATACTTACTATATTAAATGGGGATTTTAAGAATTCCTTGAGCATTCATTGCTGATTTCATTACCATTATAATAATAATCCTGAAGGTGCCATTACCATCAGCCGGTGGAGGTCTGACTGAGCCTGCACAAAATCTGTACAAAATCACAAATGCCATTTTTCATGTCTTTGAGTCCACTGCTGAACACAGGTGCTTCCTTGTGCAGTAAATGGTTTTGGTATTTCTTTTGTATATAGTTAGAATATACCAAATCTGTTTACCTGCACTTCATTGTTTCCTTTGTGCAGATATAGGGGTTTCCCATGGGCCTTTTAGATGCTCCTGTCACCAAACACTGATTTACTCTGTCCTTATTGTTACCACAGTCTAACAGCCCCAAATCCAGCACTTCCTGTGTTTGCTTTCTTGGGACAGGAAACAGTCTGGACCCTGCGATCAAAGACCTGCAGCCATCCCTTATCATGGACTGGGGAGAAGCAGGGCTGTGGGACAAAGCTTTAAAGCTCCTGCTGAAGGAAAATGTTTATTTAGACCTAACAGAGAAAGGAAGGCAAAGAATTTATGTGTTGCTTCCACATCAAGTTTGACACTAGCTTTTTGTCCCAACAGAGATGAAATAGGAGGAACTGTGGTGTCTGGGGACATCAGATAGAGACGCGTTTCCTCAATGACCCTCTGTCACACTATATAAGCTTTTCAATGACAGAATTTGAACTGAGGATTTCCTGCTGGCTTGTTTCAATGACTACGGTTCTTGGTTGTTTGACAGTTGCCCAAATCAATAATAGCTTAAGTCGTACTTACCTCTGCCAAGGTGAAGATGTTTTGTTTGTCTGTTTCCAGGATTGTGCAAAAAGTACCGGCATAGCCAGTTAAATTTAGTTATTGATCCAGTTAATAAGGCAGAAAGAAAACTTTCCTTCACATTATAGATGCATTTTTCTAAAACTTTAATTTAAAGTTTGAATCTGGAAGTAAAAATATCAGACATGTATGCTGAGGTAAGCTGACAGAGGTATGAGTTCTACGAAGTGCTTTTTGTATTAAAGATGAAAATCTACTTGGTACCGTTATCTTCCCAAGTGAAGCTTGAGTTTTTAATTAAATTGCAGTACATATCTGTTTTGCCATATCAGACTTAACTGATGCACACTTACTCCACAGGGGGTCATTAATCAAACATGGCACTCCTGAAAACCAGTGATATCCAGAGATTGTGCGTTATTGTTCTTTGGCTTTCTCATTACTCTGATATAAAACATCCCAGACTGGGTGTGTTAATCGCTTCTGTTCACATAAACATTTGAGATTTCTGGTTAAAACTTTTCAGTTACCAGAGTTCTCATGACATGTTTTTTGAGCTAAATGACAAACTAAAAGTTTAGTCGTAGTATTTTGGCAGTACTGAGTACAAAAATACACAAATAAGTTCTGCACTTCTATTTATTCCTGCCGTTTCTTAACTTTATCCAGTATTTAAAAAGAAGTTAACAATCCTCTTATCTTAAAACATCAGCCATCCTCATGGCCTCCCCTTCCCCTGCAACACTGATGAAATTCATCTGAACGTCGACACCAAACCCAATCAATCTACCTTTCCCGACTGCATCGACAAAATTACATCATGGATGCACGCCAACGTTCTGAAACTTAACTGTGATGAATGGGATTTAATCTTTATTGGTTGCAAATCCTTTATTTAAACCTCAAAAGCCTCATCAACATCAACAACTCCACTCTGTCTCTCTGCAACCTCAAAGTAATTCTCAACCTCATGTTCTAACATCACATCACCAAAGCAGATTGAAACATAGTTTGCCTTCCCATATATCCTTCCATTTCTGCTGCTGGAAACCTCCTTAATGATTTCGTCACATCAAGACGACCACAGCAGTAAGCCCTTAGTAAACAGTCTTCTCTCAGTCCTTTCAAACTCTTTCCAACTCTCTCCACTAGCACACAACTTCCCACAGACCAGCGTTCATCTGATGCCATCCAGAAAAAGAAATGGAAAAACACAGAACATTGGGTAACAGGACTTTCTCCATTGATGCCACCACTTCCTGGTAGTTTCCAACCAAAACACTTTTATGAGGACCACCACCTGGCCACGATAAAAAAAAATTACCAAAAAATTATATTGTTGAGGATTTTTTTTTCTGTCTCTCAGTATCAAGATAAGTACTCTATATAAAATGTTTTGCTGTGGTTATCATCATCAATGAATGATGGTTTGTCATTTAATCTTAATATGGAACCAAAGATCTACAGACTGCAGACTATAATTGTCTCATCAATGAACAAAATTATCACAAGAAATAAACAGATAAAGGCCATGAACTATAATAAATAACGACCATCACAAGTTAACATCTTCATATTTAAATTTTCTTTTCTCTCTAACAGTCAGAAACTAAAAATCAAACACCATTTGCCACTGAAGATAGTTGGACATGATTTAAAGCTCTGTTAAATGCCACTGCGAACAACAGGTGAAAAAAACTTCTGTGAAAGTGTTGATCATCATCAGCTTTTACATGATACAGAATTTAATAGCTTTGGAAATCTTGTGCTTGTAGTTTCAAAGTAGTAATTGAAGTCAAGTCAGCAGGTGGTTGGGGATTAGTCATTCCTATTGCTGGATCTCAAACTGAGCTAACAATATGGTCCAACCACAAAGCCTGGGGCTGCTGGGACCTGAGCCAGTGGCTGATTGATCCATCAATATGACGGCTTTAGTCAGCAGTGATTGGTCTCCAGAGCCTCTCATGTTGGTTTGACAGCGATGTGTGGAGTTTTCCACGCAGTTAAACGCTGCTCTGCTTTATTAACATACAGCGATGGGACAAGTCAGTGAGGACTTTTGGTGTAATATCCACATAATGAAAAGATATGAAATTGTAGTATATACAGTAAATTTGTTTTACAACAAGGCCCTTGGCTGCTCAGGAGATAAATACAAATAACTGCCTGAAAACGTCTTCAACAAATTTCCAATTTTGAAGAATACAATAAAACTTAAAAAAAAAACATTAGCTTTACTTACACAACTTACCTTAACTGACTGATTCCATTCATATATACTGTTTGTTACACTACACTGAGCATCAAGTTACAAATAACTTTTATGGGAGAAAACAAATATGTAAATTCAAGAATATTTACAATAGAATAAGAATATATACATTAATATTTACTTTACTATTGTGAGCGATGTGGAATCTCCAATTACAAGTGGTACCAATAAGTTCAAGTTCATGACAGAACACAGATGGATTTTGGTTTCATCAGGCTGAGCCAGAAAGAAAAAAATACCAAAATTCAAGTTTGAGAGCAGAGAAGAGGATTAAAGCCCAACAGACTTCATGTCTTCAATACAAAGATGAGAAGAGACACTGCTGCCCTGCTGGGAACTCACATACACCTACAGTAATCATACCCTCGACCCAAAGGAACGGGCCAGATATATGTAGCAAGAAAGAGTTTCAACACTCATATCAGTCATCGGAGATAGATATTTCAGTTTATAGCCGCTGATGGTCATCATTAAGTGTGTGTGAACAAAGTGATGAAACAAAGTTATCGAAACGAACCATTATGTCTAACATTTAAAATATAAGTCTCTATAACCTTTTAATGGTATTCTCATAAAATCCAATTTCCTGACAACTCTGGGACATGTTTTTAACATGTAACAGCTTTTGTTAAAATATAGCTGTATACTGTAATTTTTAAATCTTCACATATTTCTAAGACTGGGGTTAATATTTTATCATACAGCAAATAAGGATTCGTCACTTGCAGCAGATTTTTAAATGTTATTATTATTTTTTTACTGTACAGATGATATGATAATCAGCATCCGTAGCAAACCCAACCCTTTGGCAGCTCTTACTGATTAAAGTAAATCCCGACTTATCTGTGACAACTGTATAAGCAAACTCTGGCATAGACACAATTGTATGGGAACAGAGAGATAGTGCAGTCGGAGAGCTGTTTACCGCCCAAAGTGGAGGGTCATGTTTCCTGAAGTACCATGTGATAACATTGTCACCCAACAGCGAGGATGCTTCCTCCTCAAGAGCCTGCCTTGAAACTGGTCATTTTTAGCTAAGAAAACACCAAAAGATGTGTATGTTGATGAAAAGCTTTTCAAGGCTGCGTGTCAACTGCATCAGACACAATAGTCCATATAAAACTGAAGGTAAAAGCTCAGAAAACAACCGTGCGGTCTCATCGGACCAATGAATACTACATTTCCTTCCTTGAAGGGCTTTCAGGAGCACGTGAGTCACTGAAATCACACAGGCAGGAAGGGAGGGAAACAACTAGCATCCACACTGGGCTGCAGGTGAGACAACACATTTTGCACAGTTGACTCACTCCAGAAGAGGACAAAAGATGACATTAGAGATTTTTATCAGACAACTTCTGCACTTTATGAACTTAAATTATGCACAATTTAATATCAGTTAATGTCAGTTTAACTGCAGCTAAAATGGACTGTAGCCGTCGGTAGTAGCAAAAGAGAGATGAGCTGAAATAACCAGCTGAAGACAGGAAATTAAACCTGAATCTACCGCTGCATTCACAAAGCACATACATGCATAAGAAAATGTTAATATAACTCTGATACCCATAAATGTGTAAATTTACAAGTGCTAAATTTATGACAACAATTAACCCGCAGTATTTGACACCGACACACAGATCTGTTCCCCTCCTTTACTACCTTCAGGTCCACATGCTAACAGAGCCCTTACCACTCACACTAAAAAAATAAAAATCATTAAAAAAGGGCCATGAATATATTTTCACCAGCTCCATCTGCACAGCCACAGCAGCCTCATTTTCCCGGGTACATCACACAGCCAGCTGATTGTGAAAGATGATGCACTCCAGCCCACTAACAGGTTCACACAAGCCCACATGTTTAAGCCACCCTGGGCTAATTCAATTCCACTGCCATTCCAGAGGTAATAGACTGTGCCAGTGCCTCCTCGCAGTTAGTGCATGGAGAAAGGGGGTCGACAGCGTGGGGCGGCTGGTTGGGGTTGGTCCACCGCCCCCATTGCTTCAGAGGCCGAACAGGGACGTTTAGTTCATTCTTACTTTCACTTTCATGGGCAATCATGTATCTGAGAGTGAATGAATAAATGTATAAAAGAAATAAACTAATGACTTAATGGGTCAGTTCACCGACATTACAAAAAATTAATCTTGCAGGTGGTGGTAACCAGCCATGAAGGGGTGTACTTGCCCCATTTTATATATATATATATATATATATACGATTTCTGCCTCCACTTTTAATACAAATGAAAATCCAGAAGAAGACCTCACTGCTCTACACGATGCAAAAGTCAAATCTAAAATATTATTTCTTAACTGGCTGCTCTTGGTTAGTATATTAATGTATTTTCATACATTTAAAGAATTCATAGATGTTTGGCAGCACTGGAAACTCTGTGATTTCCACTAGAAGACAAAAATGAAATTCATTTATTGGGTATGTAGGATACAGACAGGACAACACTTCAGTTTTGCCTGTATCAGTTGTTTTGTATCTTTTTTAGCTGTAGCTCGATAACCTGTGCTACAACTGCAGGGTACGTGTGGGGGTGCTACAGAAGACTCAGTAGTAATGGACTAAATTTTAGTCTGAAATCTAAGTAGTTCATTTTATTCTGAAAGGACACAGTCATGCGCTACAACTCCGCATTTCAAATACTTTTACTGCAGGCATCCGGGGGATGTAACATGTACAATGTCAGTCTTGTAATACACAAGACAAGACAACAAGGTTCAGTCATGTGCTGCTTCACAGCACCCTGTGCGATTCTGCTGACTCCCTTTAAGTCAATCTTGATCACACAGTGAACACTGAGTCCATCCTGCAGTGTTTTTAATATTCATTTGTGCGGACCCCAAAGGAAAGCATTTTGTGTGTTCAAATTTTACTTTTAATTTTTAAATCAAAACTTCCCTTAAAAATCTCTTATGTATGAATTTTCCCTCCGAAAAGACGGACAAATTGTTGTTGCACACCACTTCATTGAAGAGGAACAGGCAGAAATTGCTGAAACGCAATCTACTGAGAAGAAATGAAATGGGCGATGAGTGGACGTGGAGCCTTTGTGTCGTCTCTACTCCTCTCGTATGTGCTCAGGTGGAGCTGTGGCGCATCTCTACCGACAGCTTCTGCCTACAAACACAACATTCATCTGCAGACACAATGGAGCCTTTCCAAACTGCCATGAAATTGCTTTTCATGAAAAACCAGCGGTGATATGAAAGAAAGTACACAATTGCAAGCATGATTTGAAATACACTTTGATATCCTCAGACAGAAACAGAGCGTGGATTATTACAGTGTGACACAACACCTGCTTATGGCACATATGCCATAAAACCTTTGTCTTTGATACAGTAATCAGGGCTTTATATGGTAGACTGAGCCTTCAGACTATAAACTCTGCTTTCTAAGTTTAGAAATAAAACAGGATTTCATCAGCACTCCTCTCTCATCCTCATCGCAAAATCCCTATTTCAACAGGACTCCTTAGTGCCTTGTAAGCAGTTTTCTCATATTCGTCTGTTAATGTAAGCTGTTAACTGGCTGTGAGAGCCCAGCTAATGAGACCAGAGCAAGCTTTTAGGGCATTTAGAAACTCAGTGCGTCACATAAACCCTCATTAATGTGGGGTTTCCAGAGGTATGATGCAAAGAGTCGTCCAGGGAGGAGGGCCAAATTATTAAATTAATTTACTCTATTGAATCAGCCGGGGAACAAACATCTACCATAAGAACCTAAGAGGTTATAGAATTTTAGTAGCATTAATACTTTAGTGAATCACAAATGAGGAATTTGCAGGGCTGTGCGATGTTTATTGCCATAATAAAACCCTTGTTTTCTCCTCATTTCCTTTGATGACTGGGATGACTTTAGGAAGTTTCTGGCTCTAACTAAGAAATTGTCATATAACATTCGTCTGAAAATGCATGTTATTTTTCCACACTAAAATGAGTTGGAGAACATTAACTACTGAGGTATATTTTATCCCGTTGCAGGCCTTGATGCTGAGAGACATGAAGTGATTTTGATTTCCTCATGTGACCCAAGGCAATGAAGCAAATAAGTGTAGTTCGTAAAATGACTGAGTTTTGACATAAAACATATTATGTGAAAATCCTTCAAGCATGAAAACCACAGGATTGTGAAACACCCCACCCCAACAGAACATATGAGTGATCAAGAGACGCTACACTTCCTGTAGTGCAAAAACTTTGCATTTCCATATAAGCCAGAAAACCATTATGTTTCTTTCAATATGTAAAATCTGAGTCATGATCTTTGAACTTGAGCATGAACAGAGTTTTAAACTTAAAGGAAAAAATTATTTTCATAACCTCGTATGGAATCATCACCTGAACACATTTATCCATCATGACCAAAGAGTACAGAAGACCCTCACGGCACACAGAAGCCTGTACAAATACATTTCACAGTAAATCACATCAGTAAGATTTAAAATCTGTGTGACTACTACTTGTTTCTATTCTAAACCCTTAAAAATCACAGTGATATCTCTTACAAGCAGCCATCTGAATGTTACTGTATAGAAATAGCCCGACTGTAAAGAAAAGATTGACGGGTCTATCGTTTACAACCAGATTAGTCATTAGGATTAGTCACGATGAGGAAGAGGCCCCATGCAGCCTGAAGCCCTCCATTAACTGCATGTCACCCAGTTTGGTTCATTTTATTGCTGGTTTGAAGGGGGTGAAAAAACAAGATTTATGTCAAAGATTTGCAGGGAGCTACGCTTTATGCTCACAAATATTTCCACTGAAAACAAACATTCCCAGATTCTCAGACTGCGCTTAAAAGCTTAGGTCTGTCTGTCAGTCAGTGCTTGTTCTTTTATATTAGACAATGAAAATCCCATTCTAACAAATCATTGCATCATGTAAGGAAAGACAGGCATACTCCTACTGCAGACTGTGCTGGTTAAAATGAAAAAAATAAAAAATGCGATTTTCTATTGCTGTGTAAATTAACTCTCGGTGCTCTCTGACCTTGACACAACAGCTGTTCATTTTACTCAATGCTTTTAAGTTATGACACATTTGCATAAACTGCTGAGCTGCACAGAGCTGCTAGATGGCAAATGTCGACGCCAAGTATGAAGCAACCCATTGAAAAAAGAATAATGGAACAACAGTGCTGATCTAGATTCAATGGCACGCACACACACACACACATACATACATACAGGACGACTGTAAAAACATCAAATGTCATGTGTCTGCAGTCCTATTGATCGCAGAGTGGGGCATCATGGGAAAAAAATTCTACAACAACCCATGGAGGTTAATGTATACGCATTCCAACCAGCTGGATGTGAGTCGATACATGACTATCTATTGACTGTGCTGCACAACAGCATGTAAAATCATGTGTCAAGCACAGATCTAAAAATCATGTTTGTTCTAATACACACAGAGTGCTAGGTGGGTGGACATATGGATGCTTTCATCTGCGATGTTGCACTCTGCTCTACGGTAAACAACAATTAATTTTTCTGTATGTACGACGTGTGCTGCGTATCTGGGTAAGTGAAACCAAATGTGGACTTGCCTTTGGTTTCAGGTTGACTGCCAATCACAACAGCTTTCATTCAATTTAAGTAAATTACACAAGGAAAACCTCGACTGACACAGAACGTAGATCTTTGCCAAGTCCCAATTCAAATTACAACGTCGTTAGAGATAAAAATTTAACTGTAAATGAACCAGCTCTGCCCTAGAATTAAACAGGTTCTTCCCTGGCTGATGGCCCCTCGATCCACCAAGTTCAGCGCAAATTGTCTCACTATTTAATACTTATTTAATCCAGCTGACAACGTACACAGGTGAAAACAGGGACTCCTTTACAGAGGTACTAATATGATCGTGTGAAGGGTTGCTCTTAGCGATGAACCTACAGAGAATTATCACCAAGGACTTCTCGGTTAGTTTCTCTGGCCAGCTGTCCAGCTCCTAACTTCACCGTTCTGTTTGTTCTGCAGTGTGAAAAAGCTCTGTAAACACACTGTATACAACTGACCCAGCATCAAAGGACAGACAGACACTGTGTGCAACACAGTGGAGCATTTAGCAGCTAAAGAAGCAGATATTTCTTTGAGGACGTGAAGGAGACCAAAAGAAAAGCAAGAAGGCGGTTACTGAAAATTCTGTATTATCTTGTATATTCTGTCGAAAGGCTACATCAAAATAATACCATCAGCTTTAAAACCGGAAACAAAAATACACAAAATAAAGCTATTTGCAGTGAACCGTCTGAAACAATTTGGCCTTTCAGTGTCAGTAAAGCTGCTAAGTGGTCTGAGTGTCAGATAAGCCTGTGGTTCATGTGACTTTCAAGTATTTTCCTGTGATTGTTTAAGCTCCCAGGCATTCTTTCTGTTGTACTGTAAAGGTCATGGGTTCTGTTAGTGGCGCTCATGAGTAGGAGCAAATATTGTTGTTGCTGTCATTTGTTACCAACAAATATAAGCTGCGCCATCTCTGTAGTGCTATTACATTTATGTTGTGAAAAAACCTGTGATCTATTTTAAATTTATTAGAGCACTGCAACTCCTGTGTTTCGGATATTTCACTTGGCAATATTGGAGTTTTGATTATGTTCCCATTAATTGTGCAGCCTTAGTTTGTATACAGCTGGTAATTACAACACAACAGCAGTAATATAGCATGCACAATATTAAACCACATAAAGTACACACAAAGCTGAGACTTCTGATAGAACAGCACAGTAGGAAACAGGAAGTCATCAGCCTCTCATGTAAAAATCAAATGTTTGTTTATCTCTCTATACTTCCTCCGTAGCCTCCATTATAATTATCAGAGCCACATTACGGTTGTGTCAGTGACCTGATTGTTGACAGCCCAACATCAGTTTATATGTCATTTTGAAAGTGAAAATTGCAAAAACCAATTTTAAACTCTTCCTCAACATCAGGAGGTTTACAATCCTGTGACCTGCTAGAAATCACTGTCCAAAGCCACCAATGGCTCCTCGATCAGTTCATTACCCACCCCAGGTGTACCCTTCCTTCCTTTTGCTGGTCAAAAAAATCAGCTACCACATCACTCCAGGAAGCCACCCCCCATCCAGGAAGTTCAGGAGGGAATTTTCTTTGCCACTTGGCTAAAGCTTTGGCTCACAGTGCTGACATATGCGATCTTGTGAAATAAGTCACTGGTGTGGGTTGTTTAAGAAACTAATGAATAAATATATAAAAGTAAACAGCTTGTCTTTTTGAGTCAGCATTCCTCTGCGACTTGGATGGCAGCACGCTCCACAATAGCAAAGCTTGTTTACAGAAGCAGAGGAAGCCTAACTCCGATCCCATGTGTTCTGTCAGAAGATACAGCCACAAAGAAGAGAAATAAAACTTGAACAGCTTTAAATGTTTCTGATCAAAAAAAAAAAAAAAGTGGGGAGCAAAAATCCCATAGCACACAAACAGAGAGGCTGAGATCCCCTGTTGAACGGCCTGGTAAACAGCTTCCATTCCTGCACACATGCACACTTGTTGTTTAAAATGCACACATGCTTTGATTTGGCAGTGCTGCTTCTCTTACGGAACCATCAGATACCTAATTTAAATGCCTTGAAGACTGTTTCTGTCTGCTTTATCCCTTGTGTTACTTCCGTCTTTTATGCTAATGCGTAAGCACACAGTGCTTAACTCACAAACTTACCTCTTCTCTCTGTGGGAACAAATACCTGGAAGAACAAAGCACAGCCCACTTGTCCTAGACGAGATACTTTGATAATATCTGATGTGTGCGTGTACTGTATGGTGTGCATACATATGCGTCTGCGTGCAAGAACAAAGCTTCGAGAATCAAACAAGTGAGTGTGTATGTATTTCTTGCGTCTATTTAAGAAAATCTCTTTATTTGTCTCGGGAGAGTCTGCTCTCTGCAATCTATCATTGGACATGTTCATTAGTCTGCGCGTGAGTTTGTGCATGTGTGTGTTGGCATTGCATGTGATTCAGCATCTCTCGCCTGGGAATCAACATTAAGCAGAGTATCCGCTCACCATATGTTGAAACCAAGAAGAGGAGCATCAATTATCAGACTTTTTATCCTGAGCGTTTCATCTCATAAAGCAGAAACATGGGGTGATAGCACCAGTGCCCAAACTGAGTTCCAACAATACCCCTTAGTCTTTAAAGTCGGCATGAAACAACACAATATCAGCCCCAAAATGGGCTCATCTGAAAGACACGGGGCACCAGGAACATCGCCAGCCTCACTATGGCCAAGATGTCTCCTCAGGTCCTTGTCCATTAGTCTTTCACTGCTCCCACTCCACCAGTTCGATGTCACTTAGGGTGTCATGTATGACCATGATCTCGTAGTCTGACTGAATGATCATTTGCAAAGTCTTAATAATTGTGCAGCATAATCTCTGAAGTTTCTTGTCATATAAAAACAATTGACCAATCAATTCCAATTATCTGTGCAAAGAATCAAATCAACTAAACTAAAAGACAAATTATTAGCAAAAACATTAAAAGCCAGCTTCTACCAGTTGTGAGCCTAAATCCTAATAGAGGAAAAGAATGATCTGTTTGTACAGACCGTGACCCTTTATAATGCACGCTTCTCAGTGATCTATATTTATCTTTTCTCCTTACAAAGAGGAACAATAAAAACAGAAAGATGTCAAATACACTTAAATGCAGTTGCCACCTGAGATCATTTTCTTAATGGTGCAGAAAAACAGGCATTGTGATACGTAAATGACAAAGATAATATCCAAATTCAAAACTCTCCTGTCCCCCTCGATACCTCAGCTTCACAAAATAAGAATGTCATTAACTCACTGCGAATAAAGACAACAACAGCCACATGAGTATGAGGGCAGTCTTACTGAGAGATAATTAAATGAAGGTTCCGAGTACAAGACAGTTCAACAACAGTCTCAGCATTCACTGGTCTGGAGTAAACAATAGTCTTGATTATATTGCAGAAATTCTCACATCAGACAAGAATATCGTAGATAATATTCCTTTAACACATGACAGCCAGTCTATGTGAATAATAGGGGGATGAAGTGTGATCAACAGTTGCCAAGGTAACACACGTTTGCTCGCATATGTGATCTGCAACTAAATTTAATCAAGGTGGATGAAATCACCAGGCTTTTATATTGTAGAGCTCAGTCTGCTCCCCTGGAGATGGAGCCACCTCTGAGTATTTTAGCAGCGTCTCTCTTTATTAGTCAATCTTTTGCTGAACATGTAGAAACAGGTTTGTATAAATACACATCTAACATTCTCAATCAATAACAAACCAAAAATTTTAATCTAAATCAAAGTGTTTGGTGTGTTAGCCAGAGATACCTTAATTTATAAACAATTCAAATAAGTGAAACCTTCGTTAACAAATGCTGCTGTTTTTAAGGCGTACTCCCATACACATTATCAGTTGAAGTGCTTTAATGTTGAGAGTTGGTTTTATGTTAAGGGGTTTTAATTCCTATTTTATTCTTATTCAGTAGACTGATACAGAATACAATTTATTAATCTCAAACGTTTATTATACATAAATCATTGAAGTGTAATATATTCGAGCCGTCTAAGAAGTTGAACGCCACTAAATGGACCTTAATTTTTCAATTAAGGCATAAATGTCATTGTTTGCCCCAAATCTAAGGCTGATTAATGAATAGGGTCATGGTCTGTTACATATTAAGGTGGGATCATGGGAGTTGTTGTCATGGCGAGCATTGCCAACAGCTCCCCCACATTAGGATTCCTTTTTATCCACTGAGGTCTCTTTTCCTCTAAAACAAACCATGTAATTAAAACAGGGAAAGAAGTTTAATTTTAAAAATCTGTTCTTCTAAAATACTGTTGATGTTAGCTTGCATTATTTCTGTGGTATCTTCACATCCAGATGTCTGATAACGTCATCAGGTTAAAATAAATTAAAAACGGATTAAAAAATGGCTTAAAAAAAAATCATAAAATTGACTACTTTTGGCAGACAGATAAAAACAATGGTATTCTTGGTTTTAAAAGAGCTTGAAAGACATTTGTAAATTCCCGTCATTAAAATGCCATAATTATTAATGGCTGAATTAAAACGACTTCAAAGCGAAATTTCCAAATTTCACCAATGCAGAAAAACACAGACACCATTATGGAGTCCATGTTTTCTGCAGTAAAAAGGCAGAAATGCAAAAAGAACCATAAAATTATGTCACCAGGGGATCAGATTCTCATCGCACAGCCAGCCTGAGGCTGAATCCAGATGACTTTTCATAAAGTTATTTTCAACAGTCGACATGCTCAGTACTGCAGGTGGCAACAATATCCATTCACCACTTACAGAGGCTGCTCTCATTTCTTTTTATATGGATGAAAAAAAAAAACCCCAAAACAAACATTAGGAAAGCATTACCTGCTGTTTCTCACTTTACTCAACACCACTCTGCTCTGCACTTTGGTTCTGTCCACAGTCAAAATATTTTCTTTATGGTTTAGCGGACATGTTTGAGAGAGGATGGGCTGTGAGTCCCTCTGCATCCCTCACTCTGTTCCACGTTGAGGTGAAAATAAATGATGAGAAGCAACGTGGACTGGAGTTTTGTTGCATTATCTTGGCTCTGCTAACTAAAGGCAAAGGAGTTGGAGCCAGGCTACTATCAAATGAATCTTAGTGCTGACTGTATAAGGTCTGCATGATACACTACACAACCAAAGAACAAAACCCAGGATATAAAAGTAACAAAAACAAAGGCAAAGGAGACACAAACAATTTACACCAAGCAATAAAAGTAAAATTAACTGCATGAACAACTTAATGGACAAATACAGCGCGTGCCTCCACCTGATTTAAAACAAAAGAACTCGATACTTCTAATTATTAAAGAAATAATGACAATGTCTTGCAAAGATATCAAAATCAACATCTCTCTTAAGGCAATTATGGAGCTATAGCCATTAACTTTGCTTATGAAGGGGAAAAAGTTGGCTGGGTTCTGTCCAAAGGTAACAAAACCAGCAGCCAGTTTTTCTAACTGTGTGGTCTGGGAGAATGAGGCAAGATGTGCCAAATTTACACTGCCTTAGGTGAATTCACAAGTTTGAATTTGATTAAAAACTGTGCAGATATGCCAAGCTTCACGCAGCGATGAGAAGGAAAAAAGTTAGATGCAGATAGCAGAGAAAACTGGTGAGTTCTGAGTTAAGTCAAGCAAAGCACACTCCAGCAGACACAGTCACTGTGTCTGTTCCTGGCTAGCTTACTGCTGTACAGTCGCTGCACTGATACTTTGGGCAGAAATCAAATTTGCAAAGAGGTGAATATTTTCCCTGTTATCAATTGTTCATTCTCTACAAAAACTGAAGTGTAAAATGACAAATTGTGGTTTTAAAGGGGGTTGACTCCGTGTCCATAAGCTATGGGTGTTTCTCTTCAGTGATTTCATGGACTTGGCCAATGGAAGGTTTTATGCTTGACTAACTGGCTGCTGGTTGCATCCTCATCAAACTCAAACTCAAATGTAAAACTCTTCTTTTAAACATAACACAATATTTTTAATTAAATTTATCTTGGTAAATTCTCCCAGTTGATTTGGGTTCAAGGATAAACTTATAAGTAATGCAGGAAGAGGACGAGACCATGAAACTGTTCCTAATAACTTAAAAAAAGTCAAAGTTGTTTTTTTTTTGTTTTTGTTTTTTTGTATGTTAACCCCTTGCCACCATTAGTCTAAAATTCTTTCTGATTACCCCCCAATTTAGGGATTTGGCCCGATAAGACAGGTGTGTTTTTATGTAGAAAATTGTGGCTTCATGATTTAATGGCATCCGTTAAACCCCAATGAGGATTTTGTAGAAGCTCATGTAGCCTTCTCTAAAATGAGTTTGGTCAAAGCTCTGCAACAAAACTGACCTCAGCCAAGTAAATTAAAGGTGAAGGTGGAGGAGTGGAATAAAAATTAGCTTACTGAATGCCAGTTGTGAGAAAAGGGGAGCTTTCTTTGGCAACTCAGCTCACAACTAATGGCTACACGGTGTTACACAAATTCCTCTCTGTCTCTATATGAATGTTTGTTTGGCCTTTGTCTTTTCCAATCTTCCATACAGATTTACACTGTTCAGCAACGCAGGCTGCAGGATTTTCAGCCATTGTCTCTGCCGTTGCGGTTGTTTGCTCTGTGGAGTTCCTTGTAAAGTGGAGCCATTCAGTCTTCCAATTTAATGTTGAGAAAACATTTGCCTAATCCAGCACAATCATCTTACTTCTCATGGGATCGGGATGTTGATGTGAGTGTGAGCTTGGTATACACAATAGATGTGTGCTATATGGACTAACTGACTGACGGAGACTCGCAGAAGAAAGCGTAAGGAAAGGACAGAATATAATCAAAAACTGTAAGTGAACTCTAATCATCATGCTACCCTGCAGAACTGTCCTGGATTTGACAATGATGAAAAGGGCCGGTTGGTTACAACTCAGAGAGAGGCGTTAGATTAAAACATGAGTGTAATCATCACATGTTGCTTAACACAGAAAACACTCGAAGCTGAGCACAGGATGAACTTTGGCACAATACGACTTGAAGTCAGATTGGATGATGACACCCTCTGCGCCCTTTTGTTCTGGAGAAGAGCTGATGAAACTTACCAGGAATGACACTGAATCCAAGAGCAATGACATCACAGAGGCCAACAGCCAAAAATTATCACAGCGCTGAATCAGCCCAGTGACTCCAAATAATTTGTGAGCACAGGGCACTGAGTTGCTCTTTGTCTGTTTTAGAGACACAGCAGTGCATGTTACATCCATCAGGACATTTCACGTAAATATAGGGGGTTTTATTGAGGCAGATGGCCCTGAAGCGAAAGACAAGGAGAAAGTTTTACATTTTTAATTTGTCACAATGAAACATCATGGCCATGTTGATGTGCTTGTTTTGTAAGTTTTATAACTGGTGTACTTTGTGTGCAGGCTGCCTATGTTCTACCACTTTATTCTCACAGTGACACATTTTATATTACGAGGTGATACTTCATCACTACATTGTTTTATTCCCAGACAATACCGCTCCTTTACTGGCCCGCAGTAAATGAGCTCAGCCACTGCCTCTGAAACGATGTCATTCCTTCTTGCTAAAAAGTTCATTTTTCTTAAACCTCTTTACTTCGAGCTAAATAAAAATGGCTGCCAATGATGAAGGCAATTAATGGCGTCTAGAAGAAGCCACAAGCAATGATGCAGTGACTTAATCTGCTTTCTATTGCAGCAGCTATATTGAATCTGTCAGTCTGCCTGGGTGCCACAATGGGCTATTGTTAAGGATGGGAACATGAGAGATGACTTCTGCTGGGGCAACTGTCTGTTACGCTCACACACACCTGAGTACACACACCTATACAGCTTCAATAAGCAGACAGACACACCGCTTCAGCTATGTGCACGCTTATACACATATGCAGCATGAAGACATTTTCATAATGATGTACAGATGAGGTGATATAAGCTACACACGATTAAACAGGGATTTAAATCTGAACAAAAGCATATAAGATCATTTCACAGATAATTGGAAGAAATTTCAAAGCAGCAAAGAGATTTTTTTGTTGTTGTTAGAATGTTTGTATTGTGCATTGGCTTTTATACTAAAAACAAAAACAGCCAAACACGCACACAGAGACAAAGACATATTCACAACCAAACTTCCTGCATGAGATACCATGCAGTATGACTTAGAAACCTCAGATAAGCAGAGAGAGACTGTCACTGTACATGCACACTTGCACACAGCATGGATTTAGACATTCACTCACACATAGGGATGAATACGCCAAAATAGGCCACTAAAAGATAAGATAAGCCCCCAGAGAAAGCACATACTGTACACATACAAAACATATATTACGACAAATGCAATACATTCAAGTCTAGGAGACACATGCATGTGGTACAAAAAATATTACAACAAAGCACAACTAATCTCTATTATTAGATGGGTTATAATGGAATGGATTCAATTTATTGTTAAATTACCATTTTTAATGTTGTATCAGTCTGGCCAATGCTAAATTAATCCAAATCCAATAGTTAATCCACACAACTATGTGTTGAATTCACAGGTTTCTGGTTAGATATCAAAATATTGACTTAACCAAATCCACAATCTTTCCATAAACTAAACTTATTTTAGAAGCCTCTAGGTTTTAGTTTGAAGCAATCCTCTTCTTGGCTGTAGATGGTGTCAAAAATGACTTAAGTGAAGAGTGAAAGAACACTTAAGGAGTTCAAATCATAACTCTGTACAACTTGGTGAGATTGCCAGTTGCATTAACATGGTTGAGCAAAACCTTCATGATTCTGTACCACATTTCAGATGACGAAATATTCATCCAAACGCAAGACTACTAACGCCCGACAACACCAGTGCTGCACAAGGACCCAAAAACTGGATTATAAAAAGAGAGAGGCATAAAAATGGCGGCTCTCTGTTGGTCCATCGTGTTCAGGAACCCACAGGGCCTGCAGGTTAATGACTTCCCTGGCTGCTGCTGCTGGACAGATAGATAGATGTGTGGAATGAACAGAATGGTGGCTGATAGAGTCGGGGGGAGTTGCCATGTGTCCTGGTCGCTGTAAAGCCCTCTGCTCTCCATTCATCAGTGAGAACAGGACCAGATGAATTGCACACATGCACAAGCACAAGCCGTAGCACAAGCCATGAGCAGTTTCTGCTTTCTGTGTGTGCATTAGTGTGGAATAGTGTACACAATCAGGCAGATGCGTGACACAAGGAAAATGTAGAACACTTGAACTTTCTCAATTTTCCAAAAGGAGATGAGGAATGTGTGGCGGGCTTTTGTATATTCAATGTGTATGTGCAGGAATTTCACACACAAATGAATTTCATTAAGAAATGTCTGTGCAAACGCAATTTTACAAACATACACATGCAGCCCCTTTGCTTTCAATCAGACAGATAAACACATGCACAGGCACACACCGCTTCTCAAACGACCATTTATTTTAAATCAACCACGTTTCACAACAGTGAGCTGAATGGGAAAATAACCTCAATAAGATCATCCACAACACTCCCTGTTTAATACAAACACATCATTGTCTCATATACAGGAAGCCTTGGACAGTTTGTACACTGAGTGTCAGTATTGTAGCTGTAACACAGAAGACAACCATACTGTCCTTTAGTAAACAAAGGCTGGGAAACAAATAGGCAAGAGGGGGTTATCATTACCCAACAGTACACACTCATACATAGCCACACACACACAGACACACACTCACACAGATAAAAAAAAGGCAGGAGCAGTATTCATTTCTGTGCCACAATTAATAGACAGCACAATGGAACATAAATGACTCTGTGCTCATTTATAGCTTAATTGCTAATCTCTTCTTTTAGGACAGTGTTTATTTCATTAGCCTTGTTTGTGCCGATGCTATCTCCCCGTTAATTAACTTGTTTGGATTAAATGTCTACCCTTCATGCCAAGCAAGAAGCAACAACAAATGCATGGACCACCATGAATGCTCCTGCATAAATGACTAGAGACAGTAAGAAATGAGGCATTTGCCTGGTTTGGAAGTTTGGGGCCATATTGCTGCTGGAGCCCCATAGTATGCTTAGTATACATTTGAGAATATGGCAAAATATGAACCTTGTGTTTTTCAATACTGTCCATAGATCATTCTAATGTACGCGCACATCACTGACTGGAACCCTTCCAAAAGCGCAATGCAGAATTTATTTTCTTTAACGTATCACTGTTTATTCTCCTGCCAGAGCCTTTTTGCGATTTCTTCCTGCTATGACTTCATTCATGAATTTCAGGCCTTGCATCATGTATGGTTTCTCCACACAGTCACAGCTCATGTCATTTCCACATTTCAGATCCTCTTTGACCAGTAAACGTATTTGATGAACCATTCAGCTCTTGGATGCTGCCCTTTAAGGCAAAAATGCCTCACTTCCCTCAAGTTATGAGAGAAGGGTAAAGAAACATCCTTTACACTTTAACAAAAGTGGCACTATTTTTTGACAGTACTGTAGCAAACCATTATAGCTCTTGAACTGAAACTATATTATGTCATTTTCCATAGCCATCATGCTTCCCTAATTTTGAACATACCGTAGCTCAAAGGTAGGTGATTTAAAATTTCCAATTGGGGAAATTTTAATTTCTTAGACAATAGTATTTATGGTTGGCGTAGATATACTAGAATATATAAGAGCTGAGGTCTCTATTCGGGGAACCAAACCCCACTAGCTTCCCTGTTATTGGAGCACAGATGATCAGTATATAGACAGTATAGACAACAGTTTAAATGGAGGATTCCCATCCCCCCACCCACTTTGTGATCGGTACTGGCAGGTACTGATTCCAGTAATTCATATTCGCCCCCGAAGAAGCTGATTGGAGAAGCCCTAATTTACAGTCAGTGAAAAACACAAACCACCGTACAAAGTAAAAGAATCAAAGAATCGTGTCTTGGAGTGGATGCTGCAGGAGTTGATTTAAACTTAATACTTCTTGAACCTGTTGTTCAGGGCTGTGTGAAGTGCATGAAACTGAGACTACTTGAGCCACTGCTGAAATTTTAAAGGCAACACAGTGACAGAAAGTAACGCAACTTAGCATGCATGACGCACTGGAATAGCTCCTTCCCAGGACATTTAATTTTCCTCGCATCTGGTCCCCCGGGCAGCCTGATACATCAGATGAGATGTCAGATGTCTGGAAGCCTTCACTGGTTCCCATTTGTTTGAATCTGGTACTGTGGTGTTAATCTATCACACGGATGTGCTGTAGGAACGATGTTCCCGCGTTGTGTCAGACTTTCAGTTCAGCGAAACGTGAACATCTGGACTGCTTTATCTCCACAGTTTGAATTTGTGCCTCAAAGAGAAGCAGAAGAAAATAAATGTTTGAGAGACTGTATGCAGGGAAAAAGGACAAACAATAGGCTGGGGGTGAGACAAGCAAAATGGTTGGTACAGTTCATTGGTGTGCGCCTGCTAGTTTTCACCATTGCACCTACCGCAGAGTGATTTCTTTATCTCGTTTCTCAGTGTTTGGAAACTTGGAAAAGGAGGGGGAGGGAAAAAAGGGGGCTTGTTTGAAAGACACAAAAAGAGAAGCATGTTTGCTGGTTTGTGTAATTGTGCCGACTTGATTGGCGGTGTAAGAAAAACGATTTCTTTATCTCACTCCTCAGTAGTGGGAAATAGGAAGTGGAGAGAGGAAAAAAGGTGGGGGGGGTAGTTAGATGGAGAAACAGAGGCGATGCTGACTGAGGGTGAAAGAGACAGCAGGAGAATGAAAAAGAGTAAAACAGTGTGTGCTTCTGGATGTGTGTTTGTGAAAGTGCATGCCCAAGGTGTACTGAGGAGCAGAATGATAGAGAGGCCGCAAAAGACAGCAATGAGAAAAAGAGAGGGTGCGATTAGAGAGAGAAAAGAGGGGGGTCTGAACTATTGAACACCGTATCTGGCCGTGTACCCAGCCATCTGTACGCAAGGCCCTGAACCTATTTAAATTCAGGACGATTGCACTGTTTCTCAAATCCTCCAGAGCCAAATGTGTTTTGCATCCTGCTGAAAGACTCAGAGGAGTGACCCTGCAGCTGAAAGTACAAACAGCAGCGGCACACAGAGGGCACATCTCTTTGTGTGTTTAAAAAGGAAACAGTAGCTACCTGGCAAGACACTTGAGTTTACTTTTTTTTTTTTTTAAACTGACCTGACATTTGTGGTGATAAGCACACGAAACCCACTAGGTTGCATTTTGTGCGACATCAGGACATTAGATATGGACAAGGTACTATGGCCACTTCCTATAGTCTAAACACAGTTCAGTCAGCTTATTATACACTTCACAAATGATTTGTTGTACTGCTCTTGTGTTAGCTCCCTTGGATACACATGGCTGACTTTTAAAACTAATATAAATGAAACTTTACTCTTAGACCACACGTCTACAAGCTGTGACCAGTTCAAAGAGAAGTAGTTGTGAGTTGTCATTGCTTAGCTTTAAAAAGGGTCACAAGGCAACACCACTCTGCCTAGTAAGTCAGTGCACTGTCTTCAGAAGAGGAGCAAAAATAAAAAACATTTTGATCAAGAGTTGAATTTTTTTTCATCCCTAGAGTTAAACAAGGGCACCTGATGTAACCAAACGAACTCTTTGGTGACCAGAAGGGTACTTGTATGAAGCAGAGGGCCACTGGGAGATATTTGCAACCACTGACTGACCAAAATAAAACTTTAAATAGAATAGAGTGATGATGGAATATGCTTTTGTTTCAGTTTTTATCCAGATGAAATTTTTTACACTTGATGACAGTGTAGGCACAGAAGTCAAACTATAACTGTGACATCAACATGACATGTGGAAACATTCAATACGTGAAAATACATCCATCCAGCCACCAAATTGGAACCAATCCCTGAGTGCTCTTGCAGAGACTCCCTAGACAGTTACAGCAAGGACACAACCTCTCCACCAAACTAAGTAACTTGGAGGCATAATCAGATGCCCAAAAAACCCCAATTCATGCCTTTCAATACAAAACAACAGCTCCATTCAAAGGCCCAAAACATCTGATTGAGCCCATGGTGAGCTGAGCCACCCTGTGAAGGAACAGTCAACATTACTCCCAACTCATGACCACACCACAGGTCAGGGTTGGAAACATGAACACACTATAAAACTTCCACAAAGCACTCTGGCACAGCAGCAGCATCATAAAGTCCATAGACTGAAACAGTGACTCTTCGTAGGTCGGGATTACAAAACGCCCTGAAAACAGTGCATCTCATCAACACGTATTCCCTAAACACTTGGTAGCTGACACTCAGGGATTGGTTCAAATTTGAGCCAGTGATAGATGAGCCGGTGGCGGGGGGGGGGGGGTATGAACTCCAATCAGAGGGTTCCTCTGGGACTGTTATCAATGGGCTACTTCCTGAAACATCTGCCACCCAGTTATCCATCATCAGGTGACCACAGAAGCCGTCAGAGGGAATGATGGCCTCAGCAAAGAGGTCTAAGGCGGGGGCGGGCATGTGACTGCAACTTATGAGGTTTTCATCACTGTATTTTGTCATTACATGATCAAAGTGATAGCGGGACCGGTTGGTGCGCTTGGACAAGTACGGTATTCTCCGCGTGTAATAAATCAATGATTTCCTCTGATGATAAGCGAGCGTGTTGATGGATTTCTTTGCAAGTGGCTCGGATATACTGTACAACCAGGTTTATCTGATCTTTGTGGCGCATGGAGCCTGCTCCCGGGAAAGCAAATGCCTCAATAAAGCTGAAATGTATTGTAGCGCCAGACAAAAATCTCATTTAAAATGTGAAACATTAATATGGAGAAATGCTGTGTTGTCATTTTACAGGAGAGGTGCTACTAGGTGCATGTAGCAACAAGCAAATTCCCCATAACCTCAATAAAGTAAAACCTTAGAGATAGAAAAAATGTAGACTAGTATATTTATTTTTGCAGCACCTTTAGATTTTTACTTTGGAGAAGAGCAATACCGAGGGGGGATTACACAAGTTAGTAAACTGAAGAGTATAAAACACACTTCTTAAATTGATTTAATAATTCTAAGATTAAATAATTGCAGATGTTTTTAGAGGCATTTTCTATCCCTTTAAAAAGCACATGATCACTAAAAGGTACACCCTGTTAGCACTTTGCTTTGGCTCGTTGTGTGTAGAGTTCACAGTGATGTAGTCCACGGTGCTCAGTGCGATTACTCCAGATGCTGCCTGGAATATAACTAATGAGCCGTGCTTCACCCCAGGTCAAGTCTGAGGCTTCTGCTGGGGCTTTGAAGCTTGTTTACCCTCCTGCCTGATGCCCATGAGGCCTCCCTGCTCCCCTCCTGCTCCGCTTCTCTCCCTGCATAGCTGCTAGACAAATTAAATACCTCCGTAGTATCAAGTTGAAGGAGTCAACTTGTGAAGGCTGAAATGTCACAGGCTTGTTCTTCATCAACAGCTTTTTTTTTTTTTATGCTTGCCCAAATTTAAACTCCCTATCTGTTCACTCAAAGCGACTCCCTGTGGATGATGAATAAGTAAAATAAAATGGAGGAGTTAATTTCGTATTAATGCAAAAGACAAGCTGCTTCAAATGCCACAACCTCAGGTGCCATTTTTGCAGGAACATCAAAGTTGTCATCACACACAAAGTCTTGATTTGTTTAAAATGTGTCACAAAGGCCCGTTCCAAGTTGCAACCATCACTATATCATGTGAAAAAGCTTCTGCTTGGATTGCTAACAAGCTGAAACAATGTAAAATTCATGTTTTGGGGGAATTTTAATAGGAGAAAAAAATTTATAGCATACGTCATTTTCAACATATTTGCGGAAACCCTAGTATTTCTTACATGGACTCCTCTGAAGGAATTGGCTTCATGGGGTACAGAGAGCAGCAATGTTGATAAAATGGAACAAGAGTTAATGACACTGAATAGCTGCCACATGTGTACAAGAACTACAAGACAATTCTCATGTTTAAGGCATGTTGAGCTTATTTAGTAAAATGAGAAAAAGTTTAAAAATGAAGCTGGGACAAAGCAGTGGGAAAATGTTAAAGTGTTAGGTATAGGCAAGAGGAAACTAAAAGCTTGTCTCCGCCAACTCTTTGTCTTCAATCTAAGAAAAGGCAAAAATGCTGAAAATAATGAGCCCTCCTGAATGCATCATAATGATTTCAAAAGGACACCCAGAAATAACAAGGCCTGCCTTCAAAGACTGAATCAGTGAATCAGGGAGGTCATTTGAATGGTCTTGTGTTTTGATAGATGTTATGTTTGTTGAGACTCCCACAATGGAGCTCTGAGACAGATTTAAGGGTTTGTGAGGTCAGTCCATGAAATTATGACCAAGATTCTTCAAAACGTACTATGTTTGTTTCTTTTATTTCAGCTTTTCAGCGGAGTATTGTGTTGTTTTATTCCACCTAAATGATACACAAGCAATTTCATTCCTTAATAACACATGTATTGAATTTAGAAGTTTTGTAAATAAATTATGACACAAACTAAATAGGAAACAAATACACTAATTTGACAACATCTGCTTTGCAGTCAAAACAAGCACAAATTTTCACAACTCAGTTAGAACGGATGGATGATAAATAAATAAAAGTACGTTTATTGTCTTGCATCCAACTGCACATCCAGTAATGTGAATTGATGAATTAATTCCTTCAATTGCTCCTCTGGAGCCCATTTGGATGTTTTCAGATGCAGGATACATAAATACATTGATGAAACAAACAACAGTGACATTACTATTTATGGGCCAAATGCCTTCACATTTCAGAGTTCCAAGCCGTGTTTCTACAGTATACCAACCAACATTACATGACATACATTCATGTACAAGATCATTTTAGTCATTATTTCATCAAATGTACAAAGTTGTATTTGGTTTTCCAATCACCACTATTGAAGCCTGACTGGATAGCTGCCGAAAAATGGAGTTAGCGCCTCTGTGACCTTTGTGCGTTCAAAGTCAGTAGTGGGGCAGTGATCCCTCCACACCTCCGCAATGGAAAAGCAAGATGGTCTCTGGGCACCTTAAAGACGCTACCTCCTCCTATCCCACTCCCAACCCCCCAGCTTTATTACAAGTGGTTGGAAAAAGGCAATGTCTGAGATGGATAAAGGCAGGGCAAAGAGTCAGGCGGCTCAGAATCAGATGAAAATAAAAAGTCAAGGAGGGTTTCAGGGCATTTGCAGCATCTAGCTCAAGGTTCAGTGCTACAGAGGTGTGTGTTTGGGTGTGTGTATGTGTGAGAAAGAGCGAAATGTGTGAGGCATTCAGTCTTGACCTTGCCATGCCGAATCCTATTTCCCTTTGGATGTTGCCCGGCAACATCACCTCAACAGCAAGAAGTGGTCAGAGAGAGATGGAAAGAGGGATAAAAACAGAAGGTGGTCTCGTACTGACTCGATACTTTCATATCACCCTTTGTTGTTATATTGCTTCCTGTCTTTCCACAGCTACGGATACCAGGGGTTCTATTTTTTTCCACTTCAGCCAAAAGTCAAAGGTCAGAGGGCAGCAAATAGGGTCTTTGGCCCCTGGAAAAGAGAATTTAGCTGCTTTAATCTGAGAGAAATTATTGTCTTCGCTCTCACCCTGGGGAGGCAGCAGGGCAGTTGGTAGTCAAGATCAAAGTCATCCTGCAGGACAGTGGGACATATGGCCGAGGATGAGTCTGTACCTCCCCCCCAGATAAACATGATGTAATATCTGTGAGAGTTTGGAGCTAACCCCAAGTGGTCCAGCCTTTTCACCCTAGAGTCCCAGAACAATGTGCCCTCCCTTACACCATCGGCTTTGATCAAAGGAGACGGAAATGATTGAGTGGCTTTTAACTCCCATTGAAGCATTTAATAGAAAGAAGGCTGACACCAGGGCAGGAAGATGAAGAACACAGAGGTGATGGATCCACAGTGGCCATCTGTGATTTTGGGGGACTTGCACTGAAATAATAACTCCCATCTCTGTTTACAATGTTGTTAGAGGTTAATACTCTGTCAAGTAACTAAATCACAAATAATGTAAATTAAATGTTTTTGCCTTTTGCCAGTGCTATTGTTCCTGTTGTAATGACTGCTCTCAGTTAAGTGCTTGAACATAACTAGACCTGTACGGCTGCAGCTTCATGGCTGCTCTTTACTGAAGTCGATCTCTGTTTGGCCCAGTCAATCAAACAGCCTCCTCATTACACAGGCTCAGCCTAACAGAGCAGTTACCATCAAGACATTGGTGTTATAGTGGTTAGCATAGCTGCTTCCCAAGTAGTTAATACAGATTTGATTCCCGGCCAATGCAGGGTTATATTTAATATTACCTTTGTTGAAAATATGAAGGCAATTTGATATATTGTGTCTGACAGCCAGCACATTTCTGACCTTGTCTGTTTTATTTAAAACCAATTGGCTTCAGATCCAAGAACACAAACTAGCTATTCATACAGTTAATCCTTCTCTGCAGGGGAGCATTCATTCATTTTCTATATACATATAGTCAATCATTTTTAGGAGACTGGGACAGACATGGATATTGAAGCAATCTTCAAGCAGAGGGAGAGAGAATCATAGCACCATAACTGCAGAACCAAATTCCCTGTCTGGGAATCAAACCCAGGCCTCAGTGTTGAATTCCACCCACTAGACCATCAGATATGGCAAGTCAAAGGTCCAACAGGCTTAGTCAAGGACATTCACAGAAATGTGGCTAAGCCAACTTCGGCATTATCTTGGCTGAGCACTTAGGGTCATTTTCCATTAAAAAGGGGGCCTTTGGAAGAGTCTAAGGTCTTCAGTGCTCTTATATATACACGGATATTTCTGTATTTTGCTACTGAAGTGGACGTTCTTTAAAAAAACACTTCTGCATGCTGCAAGCTTTTGACACGATAACATCAGAAAATTGCTTTGGTTCATAGCAACCAAGAAAGACGTATCTATCTATATTATATCCATAACCTCAGCATTTGTGAATAGATGAGCTCTGGCTTTTTATTTTGATAGCATGTTAAAGGACAGAATCATCTAATGCATGTCAAACAGCCACGTCTAAACCACGATAAGAGAGTGAAAATCATTGTTGGGATGTGAACAGAAGTGAACAAGAGTGTGTTGTATATTCAAAGGTATTTTTGTGCTATGATGATGTTTGCTTCTGGCAAAACCAACATTTATATCCAATATTTTGATGGTGTCCTATTTTTCACTATCCTAGCCTGGGGCAGGTCAGGACTCGAGATGGTTCAGCCTGTAGAAATAATGGATTTAAATGTTTGTTTTGCCCCAGACAAATATCACACCATTCCAGGTAGATTCCAAATATCTGTTGGATGATGAGTATACTTCTGAAAATTCAAATTGCTCTTATATAACGGACCACCATTTTGATATTTCTCTACAGTTAACATACGGAACACTATGCAACTAAATCGTAGTAACAAATGTCACGAATGTTGGTAAATATCACCCAGGTGGTAAACTGAGGTATGACACTAGCCAAAAACCTTTAAGAACCTTTTCAGCCCTCTCCTTTTACTAAGAACTGCCTATAATAAAGAAGATGCAGAGCATAATATGAAAAAAAAATTGAGGAAACAAGAGAAAGTTCAGAATCTAGTTATGACAATGTCAAGATAAAGTGCAAAATTCAATCTTTTCACAGGGACGCTACATATGACCAGGAGGTAACATACTCAGCTTGCGTGTGACACAAAAATCAATTATATCAGCAGATTTGGCAGGCAAAGGACCACAGCAGATGTGAGTAAAGGTTAAATGTCAAAGCGCAGCAAAACATTCACTTGTTGAGGGAGCTCCATACACAGCAGGGTATGATATCTGAGTCATTAAAGAGCTCCCAGAAAGGTCAGAGGAAACCATGGAGTCATAACATATGTAGCTTCAAGTCCAGAAAAAAGGCTTCATCTACGGACACGGTCTTCACCACGACAAAGTAGCCGTCAGTGCCAGACATTCAGTGCATGCTCCTCTCAAGAAGAGACAAAGCAGTTCTCATTAATCCAGATAATCTAAACCACTTTCATTTCTTCAGTACCTCCACCCATTTAGGTGATTTCTGGTCCTTTTAAAAAAGTGTAACAAGGTTAAGGAGGTTGCATAATAGGTCTAGAAAACTAAAAGTTAAACTGCAAATGTGGTCAGGATGTCTACAACACTATTTAATCATAATTTTTTCCTTCAAAAAACTTTAAAAACTCAGTGTCTGACACTTTGACTTTTGTTTTTTCCTTTTAGGAAAGCCAGCTCAAAGTTATTTATTTACTAAAGAAGATCTACCTGCCGAAACACTGATATTTTCAAGCTGTTTAGACCATAATTATAAGGATCTGAATTCTCACGTCCTGAATTTTTTTTTTTTCAGAAAAGACAAACTATCCTCATTTAACCAGTGTGTCTCCTTGTTTGTTTTTTTTCCTCTAGGTTTCAGCAACATGTGCTTATTTGTTCAGTTTGTTCAGCAGCTGAATTAGAGAGAAGCTGAAGTGAAAGAAAAAAAAAACACCACCATGTCCAAACCTATGCTTGTTGCATAAAAGATAAAAACACAACACTTTTCAAGGCACTGGGTGCTTGGCAGCTTTGCTTATTAGGCTGGACTTGAGAGAGAAGAAAACTTAAAGAAACTACCACAGCACAGTCTGTACTTAAAACACATTTGAAGTCTGTTTTTTCCATAGTTCACTGTTTGGAATTGCATTTTCTGTAAATGTGAGTCTCATAAATTTGATGTGGGAGAGACAGAGATAGGGAGGCTGGGAAATGAAATGCAACATTTTCTAAGACAACTTAGGTTTTTACATTAAAATGGAGCTTTCAGATAACCAACACGAAGCTTTACACTGACTTGTGGTCATAGCAAACACAATACACACATACACACGATATAGTAATAAATAATTTCCTCAATGCAGCTTTAGTGAATTGGATGGCTAATTTCATTGTCCAACAATTGGCTGAGCTGAATGCTGGCTGAAGAAGAAGACGACAATGTAATTAGCCATTTTACTATCATGTCTGACCACAAGAAGGCTAATTGTTTTTGCTGACAGCACAGACAGCAGGTCGGGGGAGAAACTGAACACCCATTTGTTACAGCCCCTCATTAAATGCTCCAAATAAAATCTACTTCCACCCCATGGGAAAAAAATCTATGATTTACATATATGTAAATCAGTGCAATTTAACCTTAAATGGTAATTAGAGTCTTCTTGAGATGGGTGTGATAAGAGGTATGTTTAGCATTTGTAATGGGTGACTGGAAAAAAATTATCTTTAAAAGGCCTTAACCCTTGTGATGAGTATGATCCAGTGCCATTATACGCGATGACATGCACATTATGCCTGTCCCTAAGATATGTCCTAAATAAGTGACAGGCCCAATTAGACAACGATGCACTGATTTTTTATTTTTTTTTCCTCCACAGTCACTGCTTAATATAATTCATCAACACAAAAGCACGTACAAGAAATCAACATCAAGATTACACATCAGGAGGGGTTTATCTTATCCATATCTTTGTCCCTGCCTTTGTCTGACTAATAGTGATCATGTTTAATTGGCTATAATATACAGTAACATAACATAATGAAATCTAAAATCTTAACAGTATCTTTACAACAGTTTGACTTATTAACTCTATATCCACTCACTTTTTCCAAAGCTTTGAGCCTCTTTCTACCTCCCAGATCAGCAAATTCTCAGTTGTCATGGAGTTGGGTGAGTTGATCTCTGGCGGAGACTCTCTTACACAAAGCAGAGCATCTTGTTCATGAAGAGGACAGATAAAGGTTTTTTTTTTTTTTTTTATGTAATTCCGTAAAAGAAGAAGCCAGTTAAAGCACACCATACATGCATGGCTCTACTGGAAACATGAACTGGTATTAGTTCATTCGGCACTGTAATGATGCCAGCTGGCCAAAATGTCAACAAATTTAGCTTTTAAAAAAGCTTTTGATGTAAATCTTATTTTTGACAGTGAGGCGCATTTGACGAGATGTCATGCTTATTTTAAAATGGCCACTTCTAACCCCATCAAGAGACAAAAGACTTAAGCTTCGCAGTTTCGCTTAGGCTACAAACTGGACTCCATCGTTTGGGATAAATTCAATCTCTGCTGTAGCTGAAGCATAGCCGATGTGATTTAAAAAGCTTTCTGGAAAAGCGTTAATGCTAGTGGGAGAATCGTTAGCTGCAGCCTTGCTAGCGCCAAATGCTTTATTTAACCTTTTGTTTTATTCGGTCTCTGCAGACTGAGATAAGCTGGATGTGTGGGCTAAGCACAGACTAACCCTCTCAGCCATTACATGCCATGACTAGTGGCCAAATTTGGACAATGATGGTGCTGTGGGCAAGTTAGCTGGTGTTGGAGGCCAGTCTATTAAGACACTGAAGGTTGGATGGACAAAGATATTAAGGAGGATAGCTGAGAAAATATCTTATTTCTGCATATAACGGTGCCTTAATCAGGGGAACCTTATGAGTATGTAGTTATTGCGGTTTGTTATCCTTGACTGCAAAAACATCTAATTTAACAATATAGCTCAAAACAAGGCTGCAATCTGGCATGTTCTCTTTCAACCCATGATCAGTTTTCAGATTCGCTCTGAATACTTGGAATTGATCATGCTGTCAACTCTACAGCACAACATTTTCACAAAAATCAGCTCTCGTATTGACTGAAATCTCAGTGACTCCACAGTAATCTCATTCAGCTCCCATCATTTAGACAGTGGCAAAAACTTTGAATGAACTATTGAAAGCCATTTTTTTCTGGGAGTTTAAAATGAGAGACAGTCAATCTCACCAGAGAAATTGAGAGATAAGGCTGCAAGATATCGAGGTGGGTAGATTTTTGTCATACATATGGGACAAAGAAAAATATTCCATAGCCTGAAGAAGCTTTAACCACTTTCTTAAACATTATTCTGCACACTCTCTTACAAGTGGCCGTGCTCATAAACACTCAATCAGATTCAAACTCATGTTCTATATAAGCAAACACTAAGCAAATGAACTTCAGCTCTTCCTGAAGGATTTTCAAAAGCAACAGTCATCAAAGAGTTGACTTTGGATATCAGATAAACCGTGGAACACAGAGAAGACAACCCTGAACAAGTGTAGAAAGTATGGCACAGCAGTGACACTACAATGAACAGGCCATGCCAGCCAAACACTGGAATGGAATTATGAAATCACAAACAATCCCAAATAGGAATCTGCTGGAAAGCTGAGGATGGAGAGAAATTCCACATTTAAGCATAACAATGAACCAAGGCAAAAGTTCATATCAGTAAAGGCACTGTTTCGAACAAAGAGGATTCAAGATTTGGAAAGACCATTCTGTTTTTTTTCACTACAAAACATGCTATTTTAACCAGGGTGTTTCAATGTATAATATCTACTTTACATACTCAATGAGTTGGACATCAGTGGCAGCAGAACACAAAAGCTAGACTCATCCAGGCTTTAGGCCTAGACGGACAGTCCTTGGCCTCAGGTCAGTGACTTCATGTTTTTCATTCGGAGTCCCCATCTTGGCCAATCTCAAGTCTTTATTTTCCATTAGGAAGAGAAATGCCCGTACAAGAAAAGTGGAAGCCAAGAGAGGAGAGCAATACACACACACACACACACACACACATACACAGTGAGAGAAGAGAGGCAGAGAGCAGAAACACTGAAGACAAAATGGCTTTCAGTCACACAGCAGTGGAGGGCCAGAGGTCCTTATTTTTTCTTAGTTCAGTTGTTTTTCCTCACTTCTAGCCTCCTTTCATCTCCTCTGTGAGGCATATGGCTGTGCACTGTGCTTTAAAATCATATTAAAGATGTTTACACATGCTTCACAAGTCTCTATGATAAGCTTGTTTTGTGCAGTTGTATGCAAATCTACTAAACCCAAATCACTGCAAAAAGGAGTACTTTCATGAGCACACACAGCTAGAGACTTCACACGACAAGTTACTCAAGCACTCCTCCACACAAATGCATAAGCTTTTGTGAATATAAAGTGGGGAAAAAAAACTATCTCTCATTCTGGTTATGAGGTATGTGTGTGGGGAATTATGTGTGTTTAGCTCATTTTTGTGGCTGTGTTTGCACGGTGCAGGACCGTCAGCATGCAGCGACAGTGATGAATAAGCGTTATTAAACAGGAGACACAGGCCTAGCAGTGTCATTAATCTTCATCCCTACTGGCACCATCACAGAACTCACTCCCTGTCTGTCCTCCACAACATCTACACATTTCATTGTCAATAACACAAAGGAAGCTGAACTTGTTGCCAGTTTGTGATTGGGTTTCGGTGCGGCTCTTTAACCAAAATGAACCATCTGTGGGGTCACAGTGAGACGTAAGGTGTGATTACTATCCACTGGCATCAAATGACTGATGGGACAAAGAAAAAGGATGACACCTTGTCCGGTGGCTCAGAATTAATCACACACTGCTTACGGTCGATCCACAAGTCTATTGAAGCAAATAAACTGGTACTGAGAAGAAATGTGAACTTATAAGAGGAGCCTTCGCTGACAGAGTGTCGCACTGCAGCTTCTGACATTACATTTAAAACTGGATAAAGACCTTCCCTGTGTGGCTGCTGATCACCTGTATATAAAAAAGGATGAAGACGAGGAGGATGGAGAAAAAGCGATGAATCATCAAGCACTCACCTTTCATCAGCATTTAAAATCACCAGGTGGGTGGAAGTGAAAACAATAACGGGGCATGTGCAAACTCAAGAGACTTTAAAACAGTCTGTGTGGTACATGCACACCTTGACATTAAATTAATGACCAAGCTCAGCAAACAGTAAATCCCCACATGCATGTAGTATATATAAATTATTATTCACACAGGAAACGAGCCAGTCCAAAGGTTCCTATGATTTAAATTACCATTGCATGTACTTACCTTAAAACCGGATATATAGACGGACGTAGTGAGGTTGCAGTCAGTCGTTGGTCTCTGAAGAATCGTTGTTTGGCAATCACAACCGTATTTCTAAATTAAAATAAAAAGCTTTGTGCGTTACAACGCCACTTCCTGTACATCTGCGGGCTAATTCGTTAGCCAGCTAACAGGCTAGGTACCGAGCGGACACCCGCTAATTGGTTTAAACGTGTAAATAAAATAATCGTAGACACACACTCACACTGAAAAACAGGAGAAGAACCTTCTTCGCGGCCTGTCAGTCGATAAACCGTACAGCAAAACAGATTATTTATCAGATATTTACCCCAAAAAGTCCCGAAAAGGTACCGATAACATAAAACATCGGCCTGTAGCGTTACCTAGCGACGGCTAATTGCAATTACGTCACCTGTCGCCATCCGTTCGGGGCTTTGTTTTTTTTTTTTGTTTGTTTTGTTTTTATGGCGTCCACATTAAATCCACTCAGGTTTTTACATTAAGTCACGATTTCTGCACTTAAATATGTACAGAAGATGTTACATTATATATATATAATTGAACATGCACTCAAAATCAAATGTATATATAAACACCCAGACTCAAAAACACTTTTTCATGCCCTCCTACAAAAATATACAAATATATTTCGTGCTATGTTTCCCCATCAGGTACATGTTGGCATTGAATCCTGTGTGCCTAAGCTTTAAACATCAAAATATAACTTCTTCACCTTTCATTTATTCCTTCTCTTTTATTTTGTTTGTAATTTTGTTGAATGGCACCTGCAAACGCCCGTTAGGTGTCTGATCAGAATCCATCTAATTACACGTTCTTTTACTAAGACTGTTTTTTCGATGGAAACATAACATTGCATCGTCCCAAGTTCACGTCTAACAATATCATCATTTCTATATTGATATGATGTTTTTCCATTTTGCATTTGAGTATCTGTCTTTCCTGTTAATACTGAAGACAGGAAATTATTCCATCTTCAATTATATCCTGGAGGTTTGTGTTTCCAGCCCAATGATGGTGTATTTTCTCAACGAATTGTTATTCTAAGAAAAATCTAAATGGTGCCTTGGCAGTTAACCTTCACACTGTATAACCAAAATGCCCCCTGTTAAGGTCTGACTTAGCTTTTATTACCTGTCATATGATTCTCCCTGAATTTTCTGTCTGTATCTCTGCTCTAAATATAAAATAAAGATAAAAAAATAAATAAATGCAGGAGTAACAATAAACACTTCATCATCTGATAAATATAACTGAATAAAAACACATTTGAAAGATGAACAACACTTAAAATGTTCATTTAGTCTCTATTCGCAAACATTTTGAAAAGGGAAAAAGGTTTATTTTTGACTTAAACATAAGGCTGCAACATAAATGTGAAAATTTAAAGGGTCTAAATACTCTCTGATGGGGAGAAACCTGTATGTGTCATCATTACTTTCAGCAATTCTACCAGATGGTCACCCACAGTGATGCCTTCCTCTGAAGGAGATGGTACTTTCCTCTCCCTTCACCTGTCTCTGCCTTATGATCACACAACATCTGGTTACAGCTAACACCATATATTTGTCTCTGCCTCGTAAAACGGTGGCCTGAACCCTGAGGTCATTTCCTTTATTTAACATATTTCTTTCTCGAAGGTGAAAATTAGGGCAAGAAGCAGCAGAAGGAGACATAAAGTCAGAGGGTTAGCATCAGGTCACATTCTCCAGCGGCAACAGCACGGTGCACCAAGATGGAGCTGTCAATCAAACATAATACAACAGTCAAGTTTAAATCAAAGTGCTGTGATGGAAATGCACATTTTTCTACAAAGGCCAAATGAATAATGCAAACCGAACCTATATTTACATACAAACAGTTGGCTGTGATACGCCGTCTTCTGCCACATGGTATGGAGGGGTTTCACCTTAAACATGCTTCTGTAATGTAAATGAGAGTAAATTTTGATTAATTTCTTGCTGTTTGTGTTTGAACCAATTGACTCTAATCCAGGCGATCCTCATTCAGATGGTATAAATGCAAAGTTGCATGTGTTCCACAAGGCCTGAACCAGCAGCATCAATATTGCAGTCTGATGTAAAATGCATTTAGGAATCATTAAATGTTGAGTCTCTAAGTGCAGCACACAGTCCACATGAGCTGAGCATTTAGTTTATCTTCTACATGGCGACTTTGTTGTTGGGCTGAAAAAGTGTACTTAAATTTTTCATGCTTTCACATTTTAGAAATATCTTTTAAAAATGAACCACTCACCTCCCGTGGGTTTGAATGATGGTTGTAAAAAAAAAAAAAAATCCTTTCATTCAATATAAACACCAGCTGTGGTGAGTGTGATGTCGGCTGGAGAGACTGGAGTAAACAGCAAACTCAATAAATGTGTATGAACAGATAACATAAACTCCAAATGGCCAGTTTTCAGATGTATGTGAGTCAGTCAGCTTTGACCTTTTAGACATGAATGCAGCAGGGTGTGTGTGTCTTAAATAAATAATTGCAAGGTGGTGATGAAGAGCTCCCTTGAAGGCCACATCCTTTTAATACACCCAGCTGTCCATTTTCTATACCAGTGTATTGTGGGGCTGACATTATGAATAGACTCACCAGATAATCTGACAAGCGTGTTTTTGGACCATCGGAGGAATCCGGAGTGGAAGCTTGGCAATTCTGCTCAAATGGTCCCACAACCTTAATAATATTTCTGATGCTGTAACTGCCAATTTTTGTTGCTGTCGGTCCGCTGAGCTTTAATTTGATGTGTAAAAGTAAGATACAGTTTTGAATCATTAAGTGTTTCACTTGTGTACAGCCCACTTTTCACATGAGCTGTGTGTTTTTATTTAATGACGTGCTAAGATTTTCATGACCAACACGCTTGCTACTCCATTAATAATTGACAGCATCGCATTGATTTATTGATTTGCTTTGGAAAACAAACTGTTTGCCAGTTCTCGGCAGGAAAGCCACAGACTCGACTGCTTCCCGCCGGAAATGGAGAAAAAATTAAATAGTTCATACGTTGTTTCATGTGCTGAGCTTAGAGATCTGCCCTCCTATGACCTGATTGATGGTAATCAGTTAAAAACAGCCCCATCCTTCTCAGTAACTCTTCTGAAGACCTTCTGAATACTGAAGTCATAACATGCATGTGACTTGTGAACACGTCTCATTCTGTGCAGTTCAGAGTTCCTGCAGGAAACCACAGACACAAGCCGCTCATCCCCTCAGAAGCCAGCTTGGGAAGCTGCCAGCATCTGACGGCTCAGTGTCTGGCTACAGGAGCCATGAAATCCAGGAAGAGGGGGTTTCATGGCTAAGTGGGGCTAAGCAGAGGAGAGCAGAGCGTGTTAGAGCCATTTCATGGAGCATTTGACGGAGAGAAGTTGGACGGGATCCTGTCGGAGTTGATGCTTGTAGGATTTGAAGCTCCTGGAAGTTGTTTTTCCCGATCTGTGCTGGTGATGCTACATGCAATGGAGATCCGCATCTTTGTTTCCTGATAAACTGAGTTAATCAGTACTGAAACCTTTTATTTGGGGCCTAATATATTTTTTCTCTGTTGGAGATAGTGCTGGATTATATTTATTACTTTGGGTTTTGTCACTTTGACTTGTCCACTATTGTGTTAAAGTTATTCGTGGTATTTCTCGGTGAAATCTGTTTCTTACTCATCTTTTGTTTTGCCTCTCACCTTAGTGTTATCCTCATTCACCATAACCTGCTTTCTCCTCCTATGTCTAGGACAGATGGTCCAGCCTGAAGCTTTGGGAGAAAATACAGACAACACCTCCTCTAATAAAGTCCACTGGAATCAATACAACTTTGAAAAGAGGAAATGACAACTCCTTTCACTGCAGATATACGTTGTTGTTGCATAATATTCACCGCAAAAGCTTTGTTTTTTGTTCAGGGGTGGACAGTAACGAAGTAAATTTACTCGATTACTGTACTTAAGTACAGTTTTATAGTATCTGTACTTTACTTGAGTATTACTTTTGGGGGGATACTTTTACTTTCCCTCCACTACATTTGACGGACAAATATTGTACTTTTTACTCCACTACATTTCTATTGATGCTCTCGTTACTTGTTACTTTTGCGCTTACATCAGCTGATAATTTTCTTTTTTCGCAAAATTCTGAGAAAATGAACTTTCTGCTGATTCGCGTATGGTTTGTCTCAACCGCATTGCCGCATCGTACGTCGTGTTCAGGACGAAACATAACTTTGGACGAAAAAAATGGCCTCCATTTCTGCCATCTTCCCGCATCTATGACAGGAAATACTCTCTTAAAAGGAGGGAGAGGAGGAACTAGACATGAAGCACACAGGACAGTCTCTTAATCAAGGTGAACAGCAGACACAGCAACACGAGGTAACACACAGCACAACCACCACAGACCTCCACGGACTGGACCCCCAGACCCCCCGGAGTTGAGACTGTGTTTATTGTGTCCATATATTCAAACTCCAGTTTTCTGCCTCTTTCCTGATCCGCTAAAATGGAGCTGTGTGGACATTAACCAGGTGTTTTAGCACAATATCTCACCTGCCACAAGTATCAACATACATTTCAATATAGTTCCCCACTGCTGAGCCTATTTTGTGTTTGTAAACCTTTCATCGTCTAATCTCTACAAAAACAAGCTGCGTAGTGGTTAGCACTGCTGCTAAGAAGGTCGCGGGTTCGATTCCCAGTGTGGGCCGAACATGTCTAAGGTTAATTGGTGACGCTAAATGGTCCGTAGAGTGAGTGGACTGGGCACGGAAAAGCAGACCCCCCAGAGACCTCCAGAGCATAGAGACCTGACCCCCCCCAACCCCAAAAGACCGGACCCACAGACCAGAGGCTAGACCAGACCCCCTTCAGAGACTAGAGACTAGACCAGACCCTTCCAGAGCTTAGACCCCTGGGCAGTTAATTGGTGATTCTAAATTGTCCGTAGTTTGAGTGATGGACAGCACAGAGCAGCGGTAGATGGATGGATTATTTGATAATATGTAGACTGTCTTGGTCTGAGTCCACGGAGACTAGAGACTAGACCAGACCCCTCCAGACCCCCTCACAGACTACAGACTAGACCGGACCCCTCCAGAGACCGGTTCTTGTAGGGCCTCTTTCACTGAAGATATTTTTGAGCTATAAAAGCAGTCAGCGTGTTGTATTATGACAATAAAGCTACTTTCCTTTCCTGTGTTTCCTAAAATACTTTTTTTATACTTTTACTTATGCAATTTTTTAAGCAAATACTTTCATACTTTTACTTAAGTAATATTTAGACTTTTACTTGTATTGGAGTAATATTTGACAATGAGTACCTGTACTTTTACTCAAGTAGTGAAGTTGTGTACTCTGTCCACCTCTGTTTCTGTTTGAATCAGGAAACAGCAGTGAAATGAAATGAAAACCCTCCTCCTTATTTGACTCCTTATTTTAGCATTCATCCGTCTCAGCAGAGGAGGGAAATTCCAAGGAAGCAAAAGTACCTGCATGCTCTAAGGTTCATAAACATTTCCCTATTAGCCCTGGATACACAGTGATGGGTGGAATGATATGTATCATATTCTCTACAGACTATTAAACTGTTTATAAGCAGTTACAATAAAATGGTTACAGAGGTCCTAAAGCTGCACCTTCAGCCTTAAAATCTTCTGGATAAATTTATACACCATGGCAGCGACATGTGATGATGAGAGATTTGGGTCTGTGTGACTTGTGAGAAGGTCGGAAACATCATCATACTAAAGTAAAAAAAAAAAAAAAAAAAATTCTTTCCAGATGTTTGACAACTGGTGGAGGATTTATCTGGAAAACTTCCTCAGTTAGTTTCTTTTGTCTCCCATCTTGATTTACGGTTTCGTGTCATACCCCGCTTTTGCAACCTCTCCAGCTTCCTCCTCCAAATTCCAGAGGGATGATGTCATCTCTGAGCTCTCCTTCCTCAAAACGATCGTTGGGAGGTTAAAAGTGAGCAGAAACAGCTGTCACCTCTGAACAGGAGTTTATCTGACCCCCCTGTGAGCTCAATTGTTCTCCCATTGTGAAGCGAGTGTGACATTAAACAAAATAATAGGCTTCATTAATGGCAGCACGGTGCTCGGATGGTGGCGGTGACTGTAAAATAAAAGGGTTAGCAGCCTCTTGTTGTACCTCTCTGTTGACAAAAAAGAAAAGAAAAAAAAGAAACAGGGCTGTGGTTGAAATGATCCGTGACATTGTTCCGGGGGTGATGTGGAGCACATTAAAATGTTGCACTGCTGCTAAAGGAGAATGAGGAACAACACAGAAAGTAAAGTTTACCGGCCTCGAGGAGCAGAATACTGCTGGTGCTGCTGTGTTCTTCTGCATGTTATTAAGTTCCTTCTTTATTAAGTCCCCGGGGCTGATTAGATTAGAAAAGGGTTAATTTACAAACAGCTACAACACAAATTATATTTCATTTAAATAATGCAAATTAGGGACTCTAAATTGCCTGTAGGTGTGAGCGGTTGTTGGTCTCTGTCTGTCTCTGCGTGTCGGCCCTGTGATGGACTGGCGACCTGTCCAGGGTGACCCCACCCTCACCCAGTGTCAGCTGGGATTGGCTCCAGCATCCCCCACGACCTGGAAACGGATAAGAAGTAGAAGACGAATGAATGAATGTTTGAATAATGCAAATTACCGACCAGAACTCT
Source organism: Remorina albescens (assembly GCA_034769265.1). Classification (NCBI taxonomy): domain Eukaryota; kingdom Metazoa; phylum Chordata; class Actinopteri; order Carangiformes; family Echeneidae; genus Remorina; species Remorina albescens. The sequence goes on along the minus strand of CM068478.1, from coordinate 2,496,595 downwards.
TGCTCCTGTTTTGTGGGTTGGACTCTTCACTTTTAATTTCATTGAAAATGTGCCATGCAATCACATTTAGAAATTCAGTTATCACTTTATCATTTAACAACAGAATGACACATTAAAATTATTAACCAGCTACTTTTTTTTAACTTTAATTATTAATACATAATTTAAATGCAAATTTACTGTTTCAATTAGTATTATAATTTATGGTTGTTAACGTTGGGCCACTTTGGGTTACTTACGTGCAGGCTTAGACAAAGATATAACTGCTTATAATTACTTATGTTCAACAGTTTTGAATGCACGTAAGAACCAGTACTCATGCAGATTATTCATAATTTTCCTCAGGCATCACAAAAACCTGGCTGAGTGTGGTGCATACGATGCAAAAGCTTTTATGCCAAGAACAAATTATTCCTGATGTTTTCTGTTAACGAAGATATGATTTCACTGAAGTTAATATTCATGCTGGAGAGCTCCCGTTCCCATTCCTCACAGATGTGAGCTGAACCTCACGGAGGTCAAACAAAGAAGTTCACCTGTTTCAGCCAAACACTGCAGGACTTTGGTGTGTCGTGTTCGGACAAGAGAAAAAGCTCCTTAAATGAATGAAACCTCTTCTTTCACGTTCTGGATATCGAGACAAAAACATATTACGCAATGTTTGTTTCATGGATCATTAACCCGAACCAACAAAACAAAAATCCTCTCATTGAAACATGCAATAGGAACAATGAATTGCAAAAGCTCTCACAAATAATGAAGCACAGCTGTAACACAAATATGGTATCTCAAAAAAACAGGTGAATTCAATTCGTGGAATTTGGAGACAAATTCCATGATCTTGGTTAAAGTTTGGGAAAAATAACAGGCACTCAGAAGTCTGCAGAACAGCGTGCAACATTTGAAACTTTGAGTTCCCTGAATAGTTTTTCCACTAAAAACTACCACATTGTCTAATACACATGAAAGTACATGTTATGTTCGATTAAACTGCAGTTCTCTGCTTAAAATATACATTTCATTCACGGTAAGAAAGTGTGATTTTTCCCAGTGAAAATGTGAAATTCACCTGTAAGGAATAAAACGTCAACTCTTTGGCTGATGTTTACAGAGTAAACAGAGTAAAGTCTGAGTCCCCCTGGGTTATAGAGACTGGCTCTCTTTTCTTACCTTCATCCTTTTAAATGGAAATTTCACATCTCCTTTAAACTCAGAAACGACTTGAATGGCAGCGTGCACCATGTAAGATAAAGTCCTAAGAGATGATGCATGTTTGTTCTACACATCCACATGTATTAACCGCTCTTAGATGAACAGCAGTAAACCCAGGCAGCTCTGTGTGCGCTCCATATTTATATCCCATGTTCTTGAATAAAAAAAATTTATAAAAGCCAAAATGTCAAGACCTGTGTGTGTGTGTAGATCTGTATTTCTGTATTTTTCATGTGTGGACTTTAAAGTAATGGGAATTACCCTGAAGATTATGAGCTGAGGTAAAAAAAATGATTCCTTCTGTGGTCTGAAAGTGATGGTGACACAACTCCCTCTGAATCTCACACCATGAAGTCCATAAAAAGAACAGACTGCCATTAAGGATAAAAGCACAGGATGAGGTGAGGGGATATTTTTTTCTTTCTTCCTCCACCTCTTTTTCCACTGTTCTCATAATTCGGTCTCTCCCAGCAAACAGCAGCCAGCTGGCTTAAGTAGCATTAATGGTATTTGGTTAAGACTTCCCCTTTAACCTTCGCCAAATAAAAAACTCTAGCAGGGACCTGCTCAACAGGTCCCCAGTGAGGGACAATGGGAGTGAGGCTGGAGTTAATAACAGGAAACAGGAGATTACATCAGCGCAGTAAACAGATCGGCTTATGCAGGTAGACGGTGGTGTCGCACAGGAGCCAAATGTTAGTCTCACTTGTGTTTGCACATCAGCCACTGCACCGACTCCCTCGAAGGAATTAACGACATTTCAATTCCTGCGTTATGTCGCCTGCATCCCTCAAAGTCTCAGAAGAAGACATCAGCGAGCTGACAGATTTGACATCTGACAGACAGAATCCTTCCCGTTCAATTGAAGACTCGTCTGATCCCAGTTCAAAGCCACGGCCGAGCAGACGAGAAAGAAAAGCTCAGACAGGCACAGACAGGTTGTAAACAGGATGGAACAGCCTTCTGTTTTTATTCTAAATTTGATATGTACATGAAAAAAGTGGCTGCGTACATTTCTTAATATATCATGTAAAAGTTTTCTGGAAAAAAACAAAACAAAACAAAACAAAACAAAACAAAACAATTGCACATCAGCTTCGATTAGCTTCCATTTCCTTTGTTATACTTAAACACATCATGGTACAGCATGGTTGAAGGCAATGTCAAACAGGATACAAATACACTGATAACCGCTTGTACGTGTTGGCTCTTGTGGGGAAAAAAAAAAAAAAAAAAAGTTCAGGAAGCAGTACCCCAAAAATAACACATTATTTTTATATGATATTAAAAATGTTAAAAAACACACACACACACACACTGTAGTTTGTGTGCTGACAAACAAATCACATCGTGTCCCTCTTTGTGTAAAACATTATGATATTATCTCAGGCACTTAACGCTATTAGACCCCCGTTACCAGACAAGCTACAAAAGCAAAATCGATGACATTTAGAACAAGGGGGTTAAACACATCCTTCTAAACGTGCTGGTCTGCATCTGGAGACACACTCATGTTCACAGCAGGAAGTACTGGCCACCCAAAATAAAGACCATTCAGAGAGGCAGCCTCACACGGCTCGTCTTATTTGGTAACAGTTCTGTGGTGTGGACATTAACACACACACACACACACACACACTGGCCCTGGGTGTGTTGCTGTGTGTTGTCACAGCCGGATACATCCATTAAGTGGAGGGGAACTAGTTTAAAGCAGATGTGGGTTAACACACTGAAGTAATGCCACTGAAAAATCCTGTTTATCTCTTCTTGTTTGTCATTTATTACCTCGACCAAAAACAAAAACGCCGGTATCTTTCCCAGCAAAGACCTTCATTAACCAACAGGAGATAGCGTCACGCAGCTTCGCTCTGCATGTGGAGAGTGTGTAGGAGTGAGGGGCTTTTACGCGCTGCCCGTTGGTTTTCCACAGCTTTATCTTTAGCTTTATTTATTCTGGTGCATTTCCCTTTTGTTTTAAATTCGACCCCGGTCTCGCACTCACTCGTTCGTTTTGGCGGGCAGAAAGGAGCATGCCACCGACGGTTGTGATGTCAAAGGCGGGCAGGTTCGATCTGGATCGCCCGACACCTAATGCAGAGGTGGGCTGCTGGCTGTGGTGCTGGCCATGGATTTAGTTTTTTTTGCTGCGACCCCTGATTTTCAGCTGCAGCGGCTGGTTGTTCTGATTGGTTCCTACTCTGTGGGTGGAAAAATTCCCAATCAGCAGCTGTAGAGTTTGATTGGAATGAAAACGAGAGTACTCTCAGGTTATAATGAAACAATCCGCTGGGTGAGTAAAACTCATAATCAAAATGGCGTTGGTGTGAAGAGACGCTTTAGATGGCGGGATCTAGCCCTGCAGATAGTTAAACATTCATTCGTCTCCACCCTGATGGAGCTCCTCCTCCGCTGGAGTTAGACAGGAGCTGATGGTTCGACTAACGCAAACTCATTGTCTTGATAGCAAACGAGCTAACAAGGCTGCTAACTGATGGATCGCCGGCTTGATTGTGACTAATGGTCGGACTCTGTCAGCAGTTTTCATACAAACCATCAATTCAGAGAAGCCTTTCTGTGGGATTTTCACCTCTATTGTATCAGACAGGCAATAAAAAAATAAATACACAGCTTCTTGCTTTCATTCAGTCGACCCTTTCTAAGCCAGCAGCCCTCAGTTCATCCATTGACTGTAAGATGGCACCCCTACCTGCTCCCTATTTTCAAATCACTCTGGAGAAATGTGTTGGCCAAATGCTTTAAAAAGGGAAAAAAAAAAAAAAAAAGATAAAGAGAGAAAGAGAGAAAGCAATTACAGCAATCGAAAGCAATCAACTCCTGAGGAGAATTTTGCCTTTTGTTAAAAACAGGAGAAAAGCTGCAGCTAATCTCACACTGGGAGGCTCATTGTCTCTCGACCCATCTTTATTCCGGCTTTCATTCCTGTCTTTATGTCAGAAGCCAGGCCCTCCGTCGGCGCCTCTGGTGGCACCCACTCTTTGGCTCTGGCAGGCAGCAGGTGGCTTGTGATGAAAAATTCAGTGCAGAGCTTGACTCGGGAGACGAGTGAAGGAGGAGGAGGAGGAGGAGGAGGAAGAGGAGGGTGGTGCATGGTAGCAGGAGGAAGAGTGAAGGGAAGGGGAGGGGTGAGATGAGACGAAGGTGGGAGAGCAGAAAGGTAGAAGAAAAGGAACATAACAAACAGAGGAGGAGGATGAGGAGGATGATGGGAGCTGGAGCTAGAGACAGACAGGCAGGCAGGCCAGTGAGTCGAGCCCAGAGCAGTGCAGGGGGGGCCGGGCGCAGGATCAGAGCTGTCTCCCCTCTCCGCTAGGGCCTCCCTCACGGAGATAACACACGGTATGAATAATTTATGAGGGGGGGCTATTTTTTTTTTATTTTTATTAATAACACACACACACACACACACAGGTTCCTGCTTCTTTCATACACTTTGCCTTGTTTACTCTGCCCCCCCCCCCCCGGGAGTACTTATGTGAAAGAGCCCGACTGCTGAGGAAAAATTGCTCCGAGTAGAGAAAACAGTGCGAGAGAAGCGAGCAGCGTTGGCGGGGGGGGGTCGAATGTTAACTTTAATGGAGGTGAAGAACAGGTGACGGGGTCATCCACAGCTACCAACACACACACACACACACACACACACACAGCGACTGTGAGGCGTGTCCCTGATCATACGCCCATAGAGAAACGACGGACGCTCTGTTGCCTGCCTGCCCATTTCTTTGTTTGATTGTCGGTACGTGACGGAGCCAGATCTCGATGAGTCAGAGTCCTGGACGGCTGCCGAACGAGCGCCATGTTTGTGAATGCAGAGAAGGCACTGAGCATCTCAGGTCTGCGTCGGGGCGAGCGACGGAGCGACCGCCATGTAGGTCATCGACACACCCACATACTGAGTAAGCTTCCCAGCTGTTTACCTCTAAGATCATCGCTAAGCTATAAGACCTCTAGGTTTGTCCTTTGTCAAGATTTGCAGCGTCCACTTCTTCAAGGTAACCCCCCTCCCCCCTCAGCTCCTGATCCTTCAAGTCCAGACAACGCTCCTCAAGAATAAAAAAGTCTTCCTTTTTCTGACCCCAACCTATTAAGCCTTGCTAACTGCGAAGGTGACGGTGGCACATCTTGGCGGTAGGGGCCTTTGGGGGAGGCCGGGTCCTTCAGGTGGGCCGAGTATTCGTCATAGCTGTTGCTCCCGGTGCTCTCCTGCATTAACTTCCCTTTGGCTTCCTGCTCTCGGCGCCGCTGTTCCTGCCTCAGGAGCTCCTGGGCCTCGAGGAGCACCCGGGCGTTCACGCCCCCGCCGCCCGGGTAGCCGTTCCTGGAGCCCTGGTAGCTGGAGTACCTGGGGTTGTCCTTAGCTGTCTGGAAACCCTCTCCGGGTGGGTACGCCTTCTCCCATGAGTCTTGGGAGATGGAGCTTGGGTTCTTCCTGGGTTGCCTGGTCCAGAAAGAGAAATGAAAGAGAGGGAGAGAGTTTATTTCCTGATTGTTTTTGCTCTGTTTGCAGTTTTCTTTCTTTACAGGTTTCAGTCAGTCGTGACGGGTTGATGGCGGTGATTCCCCCTGAGCTTTAATCTTTTCACAGGCCTCTTAAAGAGATTAGCTTCAGTCCTCATATATTCACACTCACTTGATACCAAACAACCTCTATGTGCTAAAGAATGCTTGATGAGCTTCAAAGTTCTGGGAAAATGCAGCAACTGGAGAGTTTTTTTGGTTAAAAAGAAAAAAATCTTCATTCAGGTTTTCAACTCAAATGAAAAATATGTATATACAGCTTTAATTTTTAATCTTATTTAATCTTAATTATATTCACCTTATTTTTTGTCCATAACTGTGAAGGTAGATGGGTGAGTGTGGGAGGCATTTGTGATGAAGAAAAGACAATACAGGCTAAATAAATATGATACAACAAACTCTTTCTCTCAGACTCAACAATCTCAGTCTGCTGGAAAAAACATCAATCAACTGAAGACTTTTTTTTTTTTTTTTTTTTAAACAATAACTATATATATTGTACTGTCAGCTGCATGGCAGTCAAGTCATCACATCCAATGACAATGAGAGACCATTACAGCCTCCCAAAATGCCTCTGGGCAAGCAGCAGCCCACGGTAACAAAATACAGGGATACCTAACCATGTCAAAGTCCCCTTCCAGCCCATTAGGCCCATTTGGAGACAGACAGGAACTACCACTGAATCTGACAGAAAGTAATACCAGACCTTTGGCGGCAGAAAAAAAAAAAAAAAAAATATGAGGGGGCCATCTTGTCCTGGATGGATTTGAGCCGGCTGATATTTGACATCTGACATGAGTGTCTTAAAGGCACAGTTGGTTGTCATGCTCGTACAGCTCTGCCCTGCCCTTTACCAGAAAGATGGGGGGGGGGAGTCCAGATGTGTGACATCAGCTCTCATTTCTGCTTGGCTGGCCTCTTTGTGGCAGCCCTGCTTGTGTGTGTGTGTGTGTGTGTGTATTTGAGCGAGCCCATACGATATGCATGAGTGTCCCGAGCCCTCCAGCTCCACCTGTTTATCTCGGGGGCAAGGCGAAAACCAGAGCGGGCACAGAGAAGAAGACACACATGGAGGAAAAAAAAACCTAAACAAAACATCAATGGGCTTTTGACTTGGAGCCATGCATAATTAGCAGCTTTATCAACCAGCTGTGAAGAAATCGTATTATTCCTGTGTTTGGATTTGAGGAGGAGAGAGCGGAAAAAATCCTTAATGAGAATAGAAAAGACCTTTGTTTTTATTCAACAGAGACTGAATGTTATTGGGAATGGATACGCTCCTCGATCGGCGCGATAGGAGAATATAGCCCAGGTTTATTCTCGCACACGGCTGAGTGATTCCAATTTTCAGAGACAGGCGTTCCCGGCATCTGATTTCATTTCATATGTTGACAAAGAGGCCAAAGCCGGTCTTGCCTCCTGCTGAGAAATGCAAACCAGATCTCTCTCATCCTCTCTGTTTGATACTGTGCCAAAGGGGGAGCGTGTACATGTGTGGTAAATACACAGAGATGTACACTGTTTGGTATTCCGTGCATGCACACGCTGAAGCATGACAGATGATATAAAAAAGGTGGGAAAGGTGGCGGAGAGAGACTGAGAGAAGAAAGGGAGACTCTGTGAGAGGTTGTACATAGACACATGTACGCATCGCACAGACGCACACCGCTGAGACCAAATTCAACGACTTCAGCTCGGAGATCAGCGGCCCTTCTTCCTCCGTCATTGTTTCAAATGGCAGCGGTTTATTTTCATTCGCAGCTCCTTGTTTAGGAAAGGGTGTCACCCAGGAGGAAACTGACCTTTATCTAAAATGAAAGCTGTTTTTTGAGGGGCCCTGAAGCCATTAATCAAGTCTACATTCACCATCCAGGGTCTCGCTCTCATTAGGGACTTCACCACCATGTGAATCCCATCAAAGCCACCATCTCCCAAACGCCACGTCCCCCCTCCCCCCCACATCGTACAACGGTAGGCTCTAAATCAACAATAGTTAGCGTTCTTCAGATACCGCAGCTGGGTTTATCCAAACAGAACAGCTTCTTAATGGAATTAGTGGGAAAGCGAAGGGAACGTGGCCACAGGATGTTGCCTCTGACCGCTGGAGCGAGACAGTAGTTCATTAATCTTTCAGCACAGCTGCCTGCAATATTTATCAAGGAAAGGATTTATGTCGATAAGCGTGGATTAGAGTACGACTGTGAAGCAACAGAAGATAATGTATTTAATGTTGTATATGTATATGTAAGAGCCGGTCGATGGTCTGCTTGGTTTGGCCTTGCAGAGTCTGAAGGAGTAATTAGAGTCTGCTTAGAGAGACATACGAATAACTTTAGATTACACTTCTTCTTGGACAGTTCATGGCTGAGCTGCTTCAAGAATTAAGTCATTTTTCAAAAAAGGTCCGTCCCATTAAGTGTTGGCCTCGTGCATACTTTCATACCGACAAGTTTTCAATGGACACTTCAGAGCTTTAACGTACGGTTTGTTCTCACTATTCAGAGGTAACATCGGTTTACATTCATTTCTTGATATGACTAAAATCTATTAGTAGACTCTTGAGACGTATTTAAATTGTGCAATTCATTACAGCGTACTTCGTCATCATTATTGAACATTCATTGGGAACGTTTAATCAATAGTTTATAACGTACGACACTGTAGCTGCAAGCTAATCAAAGTTTTTAGTAATGCAGTCCTGAAGTGGAGGCTTGTGTATGACAAAGGTTACAACTGTGAACTCCAAATATCCGTGCAGCTCCATTAGAGTGTTACAAACCATCACGTTTAGATTCTATATCTGTTAAAGCAGTGGAAAATTAATGGGACTTGTTGGATTTTTGTTTTAAATTCATGAACATTTAGCTCTTTAGCTTCAGAGTTTCTTCAAATGTTTTTGCAGAATTCAGAATGACGGACATTTTGGATATTTATTTCTCCAGATCTCAAGCAACAAGTCTGTCTATTGACTTTTGATGACTTAATAGATATCGTTTACTTGTTTAGGTGAACACTTCAAACACACATTAAGTCACATTAAGTATCCACTGCCCCTCACTATGCAAAAACACACACACACACACACACACAACCCGGCACTTCCTGGAACAACAGGCCATCATATCATGCAGATCAAAGGGAATTACATTAAGGGAAAGGAAGGCAATCATGTCACATCTGTTTGAGAGGGCAACATGAGCTGCCCACACTGAGGACGAATGTTTGTCTGTGTGTGTCTGTGTTTGTGTAGTTGTGTGGTCTGAAAATGAGCAGCTATGCCTCTTTTTCTTACTTACATGTTATATATAATCTGCTATCATTACTGTCAAAAGGCTATTACAGCAGCCTTGGCATAATCGGACAGGAGTGTGTGTACGTACACACACACACACACACACACACACACACACACACACACTCCCTGTTCATTAAATCAACTTACAAATCTAAAATACATACAAACACAATCACAACCTCCTGCACACATTTTTATGGGACTGACAGCAGATGATTCAATGCGCGCGCACACATACACACACACACACACACACACACACACACGATCTCTTAGCACATATTGATCGTCAGACATGCAGAAACATATATCATAAACAACATCATATCCAGCCTGACAAACACACACACAAACCATCCATCACTCTTACCTCGGTAGGGAGCTGTACTGTCTCTGTGCCTGGGCGAATGAGTCCCTCTCCTCCTGCCTCTGTCTTTGCATCTGCACCTCCACCGACACCGAGTGGCGACCTGGCTGACTGTAGCCGCCCGGACCGTTGGTGCTGGCGTTGGACTGGAAACGAGAGAGCGGGGAGCTCGGTTAGCCGCCATCATCATCATCATCATCAGCAGCAGCATAGACACAATCAATACAGAAATGATCCTACCCATCTGTTTATTTATTCATCTGCCTCCTCTAATCTGATAATAATCCACAGGAGAGCCAAACACTGTCCAATAGAATCAGTGAGCTGCTCTGGGTGGACAGATATGATGTGGGATGTTTACACGGTTCGATATTACTGAATTCATCAGTTTGAAGATTTTCAGTGTGACAGTTAATGAGAACATTTCTTCTTCTGTGCTGCTTTTAAGGATGGAAAACTGCACACAACACATATAAGAGGATCACAGTTATTTAGTACTCTGTGTCTCTGCTTTGGACCAGCTTCAGGATGTTAATGTTGGCGGTGTGTGTCAGTCTTCTATCTAAATCCGTTCTTAAAGTGCTGGGGGATAATCCGAAGCCTTCACTGTGTGTTTGGTTTTCGTCAACGTGAGCGCCACAAAGAAAACTCCCGTCACCTCCACAGGAATGTCACATATCTCTGAACTATCTGCAGGGATAGAATCTACTGGGGGCGAGCGGAAAATCGTTTTCTTTTTCTTTTTTTTTTTTGGTCACATGGCTGAGGCGAACCCGTATCTTGGCTCCGAGGGGGGAACAGAGCTGAGAAACGATCTGGTGACAGTTGTTTTGTGTCGATCAGAAAGCCGCTTGTTCTCGTGTACGGCTGATAGGACTCTGGGACTGCAGGGACCTTCCAATCGTACAGAGTTGAATAAATACTGATGAGTTTTCTCTGTTCAATGAAACATTCATGATGCCGGACTGCCTGCAGCGGTAATGCAAGGTGGATGCATGAACGGGAGGTTTTAGATGTGTTAACGTGAAACTGGCAGTTTAACGCCAATCCCTTTATTTCATGTAACTGATCTTATAGTCAACATACTGTAATAACATTAATAAGCTAACAAAATCAATACATGACCCCCCCCCCACCGCCCCCGGGTTTATATTTAGGGCATGAAAATAACCACAACAGGATTTTCACACAAGTAGCCCATTGAAGTTGGCAGCGTTCCCGGGCACAGGATACCTCACAAAATCTCCTACTACCCTGCCCGCCCCCCCAATCCCACCCCCCAGTCCAGATCTCAGTCACTTACCAGCAGTTAGCCGGGCAGACACACCCTGAGCTCGTCTCCTCGCAGGTCAAAATGAAGGTGAGTCACACACAGACAGAAGGAGAGGAAGTGAGGGAGGGACCATGCTGGAGACTCAGAGCAGGGTTACAGTGATGACACGTGATGGATGTTAGTGATGTTAAAGAAGGAGACACCAACAACTGCCCCCCCCAAAACACAACAGGTTAATGTCCAGGTGCACAAACAGACGCACAACCTGTGTGTGATGTTCACATCTGTGGCATCATAACAGAAAATACAGCAGTTACACAGATACACAACATCCACACACACTCACTCTGATATAACACAAAGTTTTTAAAATCACTAGATGCCATCCCATAATTCAGAAGTTGGAAATGTGGAGGAGAAGATCATCTTTCACAATCTGACAAAAACCTTGTTTGAAATCTTCTCAACTGTAAACTTAAGCATCTAAATATTAGGAGCCTAGTTTTAGAGCTAACTCTAACTTAACCCCCCACCCTTAACTTAACCTAAGGGTTATTCTTATAGGAGTATACAAATATAACCCCCCCACCCCCCCAGTAGTTAAACCAAGTGTTGTAACCAAATCTAGTAAAATCATTGCTTTTTTGTGGATTTGTGGTGACTTTTCGTAGATATAATGGACTTGCTCTAACCTCGGCCGTGAAACTGGGTCTTAATCCTGAAACAGCCTTTTAAAGTTGTGGGCTCACACAAATACAGTAAAAAAAAAAACACTCTTTCACACGCGCGCACACACACACACACACACACACACACACACACACTAATAATGTCTTTCTCAGCAGCAGAGCAGAACCTCAAGGTCCAGCTCATACTTGTACCACAACTCCTTCTGCTCCCTCCGATGTTGATTAGTGGCGTGGGTGCAATAATTGTGTGCAGCTGTAACACAAAGCCAATCTAATTACTTTTATGGCCGTGTACCGTATTGAGAGCCTGGTGGGAGCGCTGCGGACATCAGCTGGTGGGAAGAGCATAAAACGATTAGGAGCGCTAAAGAGACACTCCCCCTCTAAAACCAAAGGATGTAGAGGCAATCATCTGTGGGATTGATTGGCGCTGCCTGCCTGCTTGGCTGACAATAAGGACATAGTGACAGAAAACTGAGAGGGCAGGGCCCCCCCCCCCCCCCAACAACCTTTATTCCATATCTGGATTAAAAATTGCCTGCGGCTGAATTAGAGTCTCAATATTTTACACTCATGAAATAAAAAAATCCCTTCAGCGGTTTAGCAATGTGAGTTTTACCTGGAAATGTTGGCTCATCTGCCTGAACATGGTGACTGTGGGGGGGGGGGGGTACCAAGGAATCCAGATAATAGCAGTATTAAAATGTTGCAGTAAAATACAAGAGGCAATATTATGCCCTTTCTAAACCCCCAGCATCAATTGAATGAAGTCCTCTATTCCCATCGTGGTATAAATGAGCGCAATAAAGCTTGGCGTGCTGCTGCTGGGAGAGCGGGCATCAGTCATCCTGATGGAATTAGACCGCACTACCCACAATCCTCCCCTGTTCCCCAAACTATGGTGATTAAAAAAAAAAAAAAAAAAAAAGGGAGGAAGGGGGCTCCCATCATAAAGAAGAGATATGATATTGACTTAAGGCATGTGGCTAAGAAAGAGCTGAAAACCACGGACACGTGACAGAGTCAACTGTGTTTCACTGTTTGTGCGATTTGAAGTTGTGAGTCCGAGGTGGTCAAAGGTGGACGACAGCACGCCGGGTGTTCAGAGAGAAGCCTCTGACCTGATAACTCAGATCATCTAATTTATCTTCTTTGACTAACTGATGAAATGTTTGTATTTGGAAAATGTCCATCATGAGTCCAGACCTGATGTCCTGATGTCACTTTGGGCTTTAATACACGTTCTGCTATCCCAATGTGGTTGAACAAACTGCAGCCTAATTGGCTTTAATATGTTTTCAGTGTAGGTCTGCCGTGCAGCTCGGTCTAAGTAAAAAAATAAAGACAATGCTCCTTGAGGTTCGCAGCACATCACTCAGATGAGGCAACTAAATGTAATATATGCAGAAGGGAGGTAATTGAATTTCAAAGAGCCATTCTGCTGTTTTCCATACGGTCGGGGCACGAGTCTAATAACATGCCATTACTGCAGCTCGTGTGAGCTGTGCCCCGGGAGGTTCCTGGAGGATCCTGGTTTTGAGGAGGCGTTTCCGTTTCTGTAACATTTTAATCTTCGATATTTCCTGAAAACCGCCCTGTTAAACTGCTGCAGCGGATGAAGCCTTTCATTCTTAGAGTGCAGGTTACCCACTGCTGAGCTTTCATGGGAAAATGAACCTGACGACAATAGCAAAGCACGCTACAGTTGATGTAAACAAACAAAATGCTGCAGTATTGTAAAGATCTCCAACTGAGAGCACGCTTGGCTGTCCGGAGACAAAAGGAAGAGGCGGCCGCTGCTCCTCTTTCCCACACTGTCCTGCTTTTTGACGCACAATGACACCAGGAATGTGCAGCGACATCTTTACATCCCATTGAAACGCAGAACAAAACTGCACAATTTTATTAAGTAGGAAAGAAAAGTCAGAGCACGGAGGATTTTGGTTCGTGAGCTCTCACTTTATCATTTCATTTCAATTACAAATCGTAGCAACTAATTCTCCCATTGCACACCAAAGGCTGGGCAAAAGCTACAGTTACCAGCAGCAAAAAGAAATATACAAAAAACACAACTGTGTGTGTAAAAATTACCAACAAGGAGAATTTATATGACTTGATTAAAGGATGTAATTTCCAACACGCCTGTGTGTCTAAGTTTGGTGCTGCTTATCACAGCATCATAATGTGTATTTTGCTGTAATGTTTTTGTATTAAAAAGTGTTGTGAAAGAATGTGTGAGGAAAAAAAAAAAAAAAAAAAAGGTGTGTCATCTGAAGGCAGACAAACAGGATGTGGTGGAAATCACTCCTTTAGTGTGTAAAAAGAAAGAAAGAAAGGAAGTTAAAACCTGCTACAAGTGGCTGTTTGTTTTGTTACTCAAAAATAATGTAATACCAAGTACACTTGAGGTGAAGAGCAAGGAAGCCGGGAAGACTAAAATAAATACTAAAAATATGACAAGCGATTTCATCACCTCTGAAAATCTTTGAGTGCATTTGGAATTTGTTCGCTTATTATTCTTACGCCGTGTTGCTTCAGAATGCACCAATTAACTCTGATCTTAGCTGAGTTCAATATATCTCAGTTAAAACGCACAGCAGCCTGTTTTTCAAAGGCACAGTTAAAACACAGGACTTTAAAAATGAGACCCCCCCCCCACCACACACACATACAGTACGCAGAAACTATGTTGAGACAAAACCAAGTCCGTGATCTGGTGGGCGGGTCCAAGCGGATGACTGACAGACACACACACAAAAATAAAAAGAGGGTGACGGATGTGACAGGTGGGTGGGGTTAGTGGTGGTTGGATCAGGACGGGTGCAGACTCCTGCATGCAGATGGTTGAACGTTTGTTTGGTGTGAGGTGTGTTAGCGTTAGCGTCATGGGGCTAATGGAGGTTAAAGGTAACCCTAAGATGGAGGCGGGGTGATGACGTCATCGGTCTTGTTCTGGTAGTAGTGGGGTTAGTGACGGTTAGCATCATTCTCCGGTTAGCCACAGGTCCCCACCCACCCTCAGGGTTGAGGATTTGAGGTCGAGTCTGAAGACGTCCCAGAGTCTTGGTCTGCCAGAGGCCGGCTCTGGACACGGACTAGCCATCCCGTCCAGGCCGGCGGTTGGATGTGAGTTACGGGCGCCGCTCGTTTCACACACTCACCCAGGGCTGCTCGAAGCTGTAGGTCCTCCTGCGGTCGTCGGGGTCGTCGGGGACGTTCTGGGCCTGCTGGAACTCCTGCCTCAGCCTCTGTATCCGGTCGTGGTTGCTCGGGGTTAGCCGGCTACTGAAAGGCGAGAGGGAGAGAGATGGATGAATGTGAGAGGTCCATTGTGAATGAGTGACCTGATTCCATCAACTGGGGGGGGGGGGCAGAAATGACCTGAGGGACAGAGTTCTTTAAAGACCAACCTGCTTTGTCCATGAATTGATCAAATGCGCTGTTGACACTGGAGAAGCAACCCAGATACGTTCAACCCAGATAAGACGGAAACCGTGATAAGTGAGGGCAGAGCCAGGAGCGCCGCCAACAGCAGTATGAATCAAACTAATGTGTCTCTGATGTATTATTCATAACAATGAACAAAGACTAGTGGTGAATGGTGAGTAGTACTACAACCCCACCTTCCTCCTCCTCGTATCATTTAACTGCTGTTCTGCTGTCTGTTGCAGCCCTGCGGTGCTGCCTTCACTGTAACAATAATCCTGTAGATGTGCCGGAGTCTTTTCAGGCCGCAGATGTAACCTTGCCGATATGCCCGAACCATCTGAGGTGATTAAATACATTTTAATATGAAATTCTTGCATCGTTTTCATATTCAAAATGATTCAGAATTAACTTAATTCGAAGATGATCCAACAGATTACATACTGAATTTATAAATACGCAGTGACATAAATACTAAGTATTATAATATTATAATTATTTACCGTTTCAGATTTGAGTATGGAGTTATTTTATGGAGTTATACTTTATCTTAACTCATGTTATTGACCTGGATTTTACAGCGATGGTCTTGGATCCAGTCAAATAGCATCCCTGTTGACCCCACTCCAGTTTTAATAGATTTATTTCATTATTTCCATGTTTTTTGGGCCCTACAGATATTTCTGCCCATCTAGAGAAAGAAATACAGAAAATATATGGAGGTAAGAAGACAGGTTAGAGTTATGTTTGGAGGAAAGTAATCAACACATTTTCCCTCTCAAACTGTGTGTGAAGAGCAGCGTGAGGGTTGGTGAATGACTCTGAGCTTGACTTTTCATCTTTCTAACCTCACCAGGAAGTTCCTGGGGACTGTCTTATCTCCAAAACTCAAAAAGGTCAAACCTGCAACTCTTTCCAGTCCCAAAGCTCAGTTAGAGTTCAGCTTTGCAAACCGTTTTTCTGCTTACATGGGAAAAACCTGAAGGTCAGCACAAAAATTCTGAGTTACATTTGTTGACGGAGATGATTGAAATGCCGCTATTATAAAAAAATATTACAGAAAGAAGGACCGTAAAAGAATAAATGACATAACCTCTCCATGTTTGATTGGTTATGAGAGGAACTGCACAGAACAATTATCTTTATGAGGTCGAACTGTGACACAAAATTGCTGCAATAACTGCCTCCATCCATTTCATCCATCTTCAAATGTGCAGATAGCGGGTCCATAATCCTGTAACCTAAAACACAGCAGCGCTACCAACTCCAGACACACAACAGAAAAGCCAGATCCAGTCAGTCTTATTAAAGACCAAGAACCTGTCGTGTCAGATCCGGCTAATCTCCATGATATGTAACACAGCCAGTCTTCCTCTTTAGAGCGCAGCTGACCCGATACGTGGAACATGTGTGACCCTGTGGCTGAGGGTCAAGGCCTCAGCTTCAGTCAAAAGGCCTGTATCTAGTAAAAGGTAATGTGAAAAACAGATTTCTGCAAAACAGAGAAGGGGAAGAAAAACTTCCAGGAGATGAGAACAAGCAGCGATTCAAACCTGAATTCCAGGTCAGTGTCTGTCAAATGAAAGAGGCTCCTTCCGCTGAGATATTTGTTCAACCCTGTAATCAAAAAGTTTATCACCGTCAAGGCAACCTGTAACCTCAGCTAATATACTTGGATGCTGCCCGAGAGACCGAAAGGAGGAGAAACTCAAATAAGGGAAGCGCCAATCTCCACTCCTCTGGGCTGACAAAACACTACAAATCAATCACAGAAAGAGCAACAACCCAATACAACTGTACTGTCAAAAAAGAAAACCCCAGACACAATGGTGGTGGTGGTGGGGGGGGGGGGGGGGAAGAAAGCAACTGGCTGAGATTCAGTGTGAGATAAGCTTCATCCTCTGGGCAGGCTCACTCGATATCTGGCACTGGTGTGTGAGGCTGAAAGGTCAGTGTGCGGCTTTGTGGAGTACAGAGTCTCTGGGAGTCAATAACAGGACTGTGGCTTGCTGACTGGGCTGCCAGAAAAGCTGTTTACGCCAAGTTGCCCCCTGCCTTTCATGGTCGGGCATGCCTCCTGAAAAGCTGCCCGTCTGTCTGCCTGTCTGTCGTGGCCTTAAGCTCAGTAAGGAGGGAGGAAGCTTAGAGGAGAAGTGATGTCTCCACTGCAGTTTCTTTTTGTTCTGCTGAAATCCAGGTTGAACTAGAAAATAAGACCGAAAGTTTGGGTCCATGTACAACTTGAGCATTATTTGTGAATAAAATATTAAACAGGAAGTCCATTTCTGAAGGAGACAGATGCTTGGAGACCATTAACTTTTGTTTCCTACAGAAAGAAGAACAAATGGTCGATATGAAAGCTTTCAAAAATCTTTCTGATATTTTTGTCCTGTTCAGCCTTTTTCATTAATGATCCCACCATCCAGGATCTGAGCTATAAATTAAGTGAAAATAAAGAGACTCTTATTGACGAAGCTGCTGACCAGAACTACATATTAAAGACCTCTGGCTGTGATAAACAGGAGTTATCCCTTCAACTGGGAAAGCACACAATCCGTTTTAAAGCTGCCTGGTTAAACACGGAGATTTAAAACAGCATTGAGAGAAAGATCGAAGCAATTACAGACAGCCGGTGGAAGGTGTTGCTTTGCTTGGCTTTGGAGAGGAAGTGGTGCAAATTGGACCTAACTCCAGACTAATGGGATTTATCAGATCAGTGCTGTCACTTCAACCCCCCCATGACAGTGACGCTGCTTTCACGGATCCCAATCAAAGCGTGCCAACAGATTGAGGGAAGGGCCTCCGAAGGCCGATGTACGGTAAGTGACAGAGGCAGCTGACGGACAGAGTCCTAATCCTGTGGATTAGAAATGAATGGCTTCATTCACGCAGGCTTCTCTTCCCATGAATACAGAAGCGTCACTCAGACCTACCACTGACTGGACATGGGAATAAATCTAACATCCGTTCACTCATTTCCAGGACTCGGCGCCCTTTAGCGGATCACCATGCCCTTGACATTAATGCAAAGCCGAGGGTGACCACAAAAAAACAAGAAACAGCTGGAGACGACCGCTGCTAACCACCAGCTGGGCCGTACAGCGAGGCCTACAGAGTGGAGAGGTTCAAGTGGAGCTTTGAGACGACGACCCTCGTGGCTAGTGGGAACAAGTGGGTTGACCTTGAGGGTAGAAGAAGAACGCTGCCGGTTCAACGTCTGCGTGGCCAAGTTTCTTCAATCTCATCAATCCATTTCATTTTAAATCAAACTGCTAATTAGCGGCTCCAGATTCAAACAGAATCACACCTCTCTGTCGATAACAGAAGAGTTCTGTTTCATTTGCCAATAATCCTTAATAATGATCAACTTTCTAATTAAAAACCAAGCGTCCTAATTAAACATTTAATCACGCACGTGTAGTCATGGGACTCTCTCTCGTGCTGACGAAGCTGTTAAATAAACATTTCCTGATGTAGCGATAGGTTGAGCGAGGAACCAGCGCCGCCCCCCCCACTGCTCCAGGTGCCCTCGCCCCACCCACCTCAAACACAACGGCCGTGGCGGTTAGTTTGTGTAATCTTATCAGACGGGGGAACTAGGCCTCGACACCCTGACAGAGGAAGAGCAGCTGGTGAAGCCTTTCTCTGCTGTGAAAAATGGAGTGCGATGCCGGAGATGATAATCCGGGTCTATTGATCGAAGGATCACAGGCAGCTAGTAGGGAGACGGATGCCCTCGCTAACTTGTGCTAGCGGCTAACGCTCCATTTGTGAGGCAGAGGCGCCGATATCTACTGCAGCGAAGTCACAAAGATCACACACACACACACAGATCTGGATTAGCTGATGATGCTGATTAAGATCTTCTATACAATTGAATCTGATTTATTTCTGCTAATGTTCACTGCTTTGTTATTATAACAGACTTTGGTTATGTTTGGAGCAGATTTTGTTAGCAGATCATCAGAAAAGAGACAGAAATTTATTGTTGTATCGTTGCCTGAGAAATCTTCACCACGGCAACCATTTCTCTGCCGTGGTGACCATTTCTAAAGTAATTAGAAAAAAACAAAAGCAGTAAAAGCAGGAAGCTGCTGGTTTTCATTTCATATCCAGACGCGTGTCGCCTTGATGATGCTCCGTTGTTTTGGTCTCGGTGGCGGTGAACGAGAACACGCCTGCTCCGGGCATGTAAAGGCTAAAATAGGATTAGCTCAGACGCTTGACTACTCACACCCTCAGTGCTGCCTGTTGATGAGATGGTGGGATTAGAGAGGCCAAGAACACACAGTGTCTGTTTCGTCTGAGGCCATTTAGGCTCTTATTAACCCGATCTAGCTCTTTCTCTGGATTACATGGATTTAACCCTGAGACGCTCATAGAGCCTCATCGATCTGCAAAAACATGGCAATTAGGCACCGATCGATACAATATCACTGCCGCACTTAGCTACTCATTATCAAACACCCTGGTATTTGCTTCATTGCGTCAATGCAGCTAAGTAAGACAAAAAGGCTCCTGACAAATCAGATGGCTTGCAAAGGAAGATAAACAACCCGGCAGAATTTCTCATTCCATGTTAGAGCTCGTGTCGACAGGGAAGTTAAGAGGCTGACAGATCCAGCTAACATGCTCTGCAAGCCAGGCCGAGTCAGACACCATCTGCACGCCGTGGCACAGATCGGATCAAACTGCTCCCCTCTCAGAGGGCACTGCTCTGGCATAAAACCAGGACGCCACGCCAGGATGAGCGGCTGAGGGTGTCTATGTGTGTGTGTGTGTGTGTGCGCACGCTCATCATCAAAGAAATATGGTCGGCTACTTCAGCTAAGTTGGTGAAATGCTGCTGCAGGAGGAGCCGACGCTGTGCAGGCCGGGGATTTGTACACACATGATCTAATTCATGTGTGATGAGTTGTTGTTTCAGGAGCTTAAAAGTGGAAACGTTTACGGTGTTCTGGAAAAACAAAAGACAGCAACTCTCCTTTAAGTGACTAATTTCCTGCAGCACATGAACTGCTCACACTTCCCATCCTGCTACTTACAGTAGCATTCATTCTGAGCCTTAGCAATCCCACGGGGTGCGAACACTTGTGCAAAGCAGACAGTAAACATCGGAATCCATCGACGGAACAGATTGAATTTAATTGGTTTTCAGTTTTATAGGGCATCTCTATTTTTCCAGGGGCGCTGCTGGTCAGAAATGTCAGAGATGGTAATATAATATTTGACTGATATTAATGCCTGCACACAAACACACACATTTAGGGTAACTGGTCTTCGATTTCAAGCTATGGCGCCACTGGAGGCAATGATGGCGTGACGCACAGCAAATATGCCTCCTTTTAATTCATGGGCCAATTTCATGCTTGCACACATCAGCGTATTGATGCCGGCCTGCTCAGTTACAAGCAAATAAATTGGACATCGTACCTGATATCTGTAATCCTGCCCTACTTCTAACGAAGGTGGGGGGTACGCTGTCCTATGTGGGCCATTTAAGTTTCATTACTCAAATCCCCATTGCATTGCACGGTGGAGCCACATTTGAATATGTCGGAGTGCAATCTGCAGCAGCATTTCATATGTGATTTAGCCGGAACGCCGATCCCATTTTCAATATGCAGCGAGAGCACATTTGGAAAAAAAACCAAACAAACAAAAAAAAAAACATGCTTTTTTTTTGTAATGCATACTGAGATTGACTTTAAAGTGAGGAGAGATCCCGTTGGATCCAATCTCATGGATGTTTACAGTGGAAAATCAGATATCCTGTAAAACAACAGCCTGCCACGCCTCTCAGACAATTTGAGACAAAATCTATTATTATGACCCCACAATGTCTTTTCACCAAGATGACATCAGCGGTATTTCCTGGTCTCTTACTACAGAGAACTGGAGCCAGCATTTATTCTGGTTTTCTTGACCTCTTCAGTACAAAACTCCGTCCTTCATGATGCTATTTCATTCCCAAGCATGACACATAGAGTTTGTGTTGAAACCAGAAGAAACCATTGAGGGGTGGAGCTGCTCTGTACGCCATCCTGATGGGCAGGCGGGATGCCGTCCAGTCTGTCAATCCTGAGGTAGTCACCCCTGAGTGTGTACCCCGCTATACAGTCCATTCTCCTCTCAATGGGAAGGAAGACGTGACACCGGAGCCTGACACCATAAACTCATTAGGAAAGCTTTACTGAGCTAATAAATCCAATTGTCAAAATGCAGTTTGACTCAGTTTGTTTAAAAACGGTGGAGTTGCACCCTGAAGGTAATTAAATAAAATGCAGGTTTGAGACATTTCAGCATGAAAGCCCAGGAAGTGAAACAACGGCTCCTTTTATCAGCAGTCGTCATGCCGGCTGAGCTGAATATGGACTCCTGAGTGTCAGACAGAGCGGCTTTCTTATTTAACATTTGTGACGTCTCTTCTCAGCTTTGACCACAACATGTTTGACTTGTCCCGATATAACACAAAATGCTTATTAGGGCCATTTTGCCCTTTCCTGGAGATCATCCTTTAAAAGTCCCTTTTCTCAGAACTCTAATGTTTGATTTAGTCCTGTCCTATGTTCTGTTTTACTGTCTTACTATCTTTGTTCATTTTAAACTCATGTAAAGCGTCTTTGAGAACCATGAAAGAATAAAGTGTTTCATTATTATTAAGGCTATTTCTTCAATGGGAGAAGGGTAGTTTTTAAAATTACATAACTGTTATCACATTTAATTCAATTTAGTCCAGTTTTTTTTTCAGTGACACACACAGTGACTTCATCCCCTCCAGTCGCTCGAGTCTCTTCGAAAATGCCTTTTCTCAGCCACAGTTCCAGCTCCTTCCTCCTCCTGACAGTGAAATGCTAAATAGGGAAACTGGGTAATAGGTCTTATCCACATTAACACCAAATCCCACTCACACACGTCACACTCATCGTGCTCTGGCTGAACAGGGACAAAATGGCGGTTAATTGCATCTATCATTGACTGGAGGGTGATAATAAAGGCTGGCAAGATTTTAACTCTTCATACACTTGTGCTGAATACTTCCTTCAGGTTTGGAGAAATTTGAATTTATTTCCCACCAAACGCAAATGAAACATCCAGCCATCCTTTCATTACCTGCACCACGGGGGGGGGGGCGGGGGGGCTGGAGCCGATCCCAGCTGACTCTGAGTGAAGGTGTATCAGTCAATCACAGGGCCGACATACGAAGACAAACAGCCGTTCACACCCACGGGCAATTTAGAGTCCCCCATTAACCTGACAGTCATGTCTTTGAACGCACTACAATGTGCAACTCCACTGCTATTTTTGTACAAAATTGTTGGTTTGATTTGGTTTTAAGTATTTATTTCTATATTCTGTCAGTTTCTTTTTTTTTTTTTTTTTTACTTACATTGCTTATTTTTGTCTTTTTCTTGGTGAGTGTCTGGTGTTTACATGTGAATCTGCCCATCTGAGGGACTAATGAAAGATTATCTGATATTAAACTTCACACAGGAGAGTGCTAACAGCTTTACCACCATACAATGAACATGAAATACTGAAACATAATGAAATCAATATACCAAAATACATACTTAGATTTTATTTTCAGATATTACACGACGGAGTTCAGTTGCTATTTCTGCTTTGCAAACACGTCAGTGTCTCTTAATTTATCTGCCACCAGGATATAAATGCACACAGAGTCTGGCTGTATCTCTATCACATCTTGAACCATTGCTCTCTCACCTATACACACCAACTCTGACTTGGGGGTGAGCGGGTGACGGCATCCATCATGCAACACCATTCAGTCAGTCAGTGGACGGATCTGTGCTGTCAGATAAGGCACTTATTGTAATATATCTGAGCCTCAGAATGCCGTTATGATCCCCACCAATCATAACTAACGCTCTCAGTCGACTCGATGAGTCTTTGTGATTCACCGCCGATCGCTGTGAGTCAGCACATTCAGTCACCTGGGGAAACTGGGTTGGGATGAAGGGTCGTCCGAGTTAATGGCTTCCCCGCAGCCAGTGACGCTCCGTACTAATTATTCCTTTTTCATGTCAACACGGCTGTAAAGTAGGCTCTTTTAGCCCATTAACTTGTAGTGGTGCTTTAACAGCTCCGCAGAGAAGTGAAAGCCAGTTTCAACCTGCCTGCACACAACAACAGCTGTGTTTTCCTCCAGGTTGTGCAAATTAGTGGTGGGGTGAGGAGGCAAAGTGTGAGATGAAAGTGTGAGGCGAAGAGGAAAGGATTTTCAAAACCGGCAGGGTGAGTACGCCATCTTATCAGCAGTGGATTATAAGGAGGCGTTAAGGAGTCAGACTTTCTCTCTCTTTTTTACATCTTTATGAGGTTTCAGCTAAACTAAATATCGATAATGAAAAAGTTCAGTCTGAATCAGAAACTGGATTTCCTTTTGGCTCTGAACATCACAGAACATCAAAAGATTTTTATTCTTTGTTTCAGTGGAGGTTGGATATTTCAGGCTTAGCCGTGGTTTTAGTCATGATGAAGGACCCGACTGGTAAGTTTAAGGTCTGTTCAGACCTCAGACGTCACAACGATCCTTTAAATATCTCTCACAGCGGCTTTCCTGTTCACCCCTGGCTTTATAATGCATCTTGTGCGGTCAAATCCGATGTGTGGAGAGAGACAGAAAGCGATATGATGAAATGATGTGATCTATTTGATTTAGTAAAATATTTATGAAACTGCATTGGGAGTCGGTCATTCAGGGTTTGTGTTTACGCTGCTAAAAGATGACTTCCGAACGTCTGAGTGATCGACCTCAAACATTTCCCAAATTGCGTCTTGTGTGCGATCACGCTTGCACTTAAAACTTCCCGCTTCTGACCAAATAACCTGAGAGATGTCGACAACAGGTCTGAAAGTCCCCCAAACTTTCTTTACCTGAATTTAAGTCTGAGACCTTTTGAACATCTTCAAAGACCCAAATGTTCTTTTTTCAGAAAAAGTCTCTTCCTCCAGTACAAAGTGCTATCTGATCTAATTTACATCCTAAAATACAGTTCAGGACCAGACTATCCTCACTATAATAATCAGCTGGGGCCACAGAGAAACGGCAAGAAAATAAAACAACTGTGGCTCTGAAACTGAAAGAAAGAGATGATTTATCTCCGTGTGTATCCGAGACTGTATTACAGAATACGGTTTGCATTAGCGAGCTGCCACAATGATCTGTACATTAGAGAGCCGCCAGTCTGAGTGTGACATTATTCACCGAGACCAGAGAAAGGATCCGTCTCTTCTGTGGCAGCAGAATGGATCGCCTTGTAAAGGCAGAGAAAGGAAATGAGGGATGAGACGGAGAAAGAACTAAAAGAGACAGCAGTCATTTGGGGGCGGCGGCAGAGGCGATTGTAACTGAAGGGGAAAAGGTTGAGCGAGTCTAAATTAGAATCCCAAAACCAGTTTTTGGTGAGAAAGGTAACGGGTTTGACTGATACACATATCCGACGCCAGCTGATAAATTTGGGGGGGAGGAAGGAGAGCAGGGAGAAATGAAGGTGGAGGAGAACGGAGAATGACATTGAGAAGGGAAAAGGAAATCGAATTGGAGCGGCCTGATTTCTGAGGTAGGCGTCGTGGTCCAGCTTGCATGGCGCTCTCTCTCCTTCTTCTCCTGTCATGGTGCCAGGGAGTGGGATGGAGTCGGGGGGGGGGTGACGGATTGATGTCTCACTTGTAATGGTTCCCATTTTCGGGGAGCTGTATAATACTGGCCGACGGAAGCATCAGAAGCATCTGATAAATCACAATCTAAGTCCAAAGTAGGATCCATTATCACGAGGGGGCAGGGGTCCTTCTCCCGCCGTTTCAGGGCTGCATCAGGGGAAAATGGGACCGTAGGCATCTTGTGACAGCAGGCAATTTGGGCGGAGGAGAAAGGGCGGGTATCTGATGCACAATTGCCACAGAAATGCATGCCCCGGATGGCAGAGAGAGCACTCAGACAGAAGCTGGAGTTTGGGAAAGCTCAGATCATTAACATTTACCAATTAGCCCGTCGATATCACGACTGCACGACCAAAAAACGGAGCTCCTTTATGCTCAGGATGGGAAAATGGTACATACAGTATGAATATAAGCTCATTTTAAATCAACACATTGTGACACTGCTTCTTTTTTTGTCCTACCAAATCATCTCATGTATCGTATAATGGATAAAAACACAGACTGAAATTTGTCCCCCCCCCCCCCCCAAAACAACTCCTCTTGGGATTGGAGCCAAAGTGCAGCACTGGTTCAGCAAGCATTTATCAAAAACTAGGTCTCAGTGTGGTTTCATAAAATATTCAGCATGCAGTAGCTTTTGGAGGCGAGGACAGTTTTCCAGGCCACCAAAACAAATGTGATGTCCAAAAAGTCACGCAGGAAAACACCAAATCAGGCGACTGCAGCTGAAGCTCTGCTCTCAAAAATAAGACCGCAGAGTTTTCTCTCCGGTCACAGCTGAAGTTAACTTTCCCGTTCGTGGGCGACCAAAAACAGCCGTCAATGCCAGTCTGATCGACACATCTATGACCCTGAAGGTTCATCAGGCGCCAAAGAGCCAATCGTACTTTTTTTTTTTGGTGACGATTGTGAGATCGGCTGCGGGTGAATAAGGCAGACGAACAGCGGTGACAGAGCAGGACACACAACACCACAAACATCGGAGCTGATGTTTCCTGCTGTTTGAGATGATATAACAGCAGGTCGGGCTTTCTACTTTTTTATTTTATTTTTATTTTATATCTGCAGAACATCGAACCCCGGCGGCTCAGGCGTTGGAGTTGTTTAACCTAACCTCTCCGGACTCTCGCGGTCTCGGAGGAAATCCTGGGTAGGCCTCCCGCCTGCCCTCCAACCGGAGCAGCTGCGACGTGGAGCAAACACACAAAGACTTTCCTGCTTCTCCTCCAGATGAACCTTTCAAAGGAGGCCCACCATGAAATAGCCATAGCATCAGCAGCGTACAGGCGCCTCCCCCCCCACCTTCCTCCTCCACTCCACCCTTTCCTGGCTTTCAACTCAAGGTGGCCTGGACTTCCAGTTGTTCTGATCACAGCCGACTGTTTACAGGTGGAAACTGTGTGAGTTTCTTTGAGTGAGTCAGCAGGGAAATTACAAAGTGATAAAAACATGCAATCTGCAGTTGGTGCCTTTGGATCATTGGATCATATTGGAGCAGATCCTTTTTTAAGGTTTTTCAGTGAACTCTGTTGATCATTTTAATCTAAATTTCATATCTTTGTGAAACGCTTTTAAACCTAAACCTGAGCTTTTAGCGTTTCCCTCTCAAAGTACCGTCTGGCCGGCAGCTCAGCACACGTCTGGTTCGGCCACTGCTTTTAAAGCACATCTCAAAAACAGATTCATTCTCATTAGCGCTCGAGCCGAGACAAACTGTCTCCCTGCAGCTGATCAGAGTCCGAGGACAGAACAGGAGTCTCTCTGTTACCATGTACGTGACCTCACAACAGGCCCTGTGAGTCCGGCCCGTGTTTGGGGCAGTAAGAGGCCGCAGAGCCTTCTCATGTGGACAGGTGATACAGTAAAACCAACCCCCCCACCCTCGGTCCCCCCTGCCCCACCCGGGCTACTGTCTGCTTCCTGCCAACAAAGACGGCTGTCAAAACAGCTCCTAACTAGGTGACGGCTGCAGCTGATGGAGGGATGTCTGCCTGCATTTGTGTGAATAATTGTGTGCGTGCGTGTGTGTGTCTGCTCTTTACTTCCTCGTTCTGTTGTCGTTTAACTTTTTGGGACTGAAGCTGCTGCTGAAATGATTTGTCAATTAATCAGTTTGCTAACTGGCAGTTAATTAATCAAGACAAATTTTAATAACCAATTAATCATTTATTTAATTTATGCAGCAGCGAAAAGCTTTGGGGGTTTGACATTCAGCATTCTTCTCATTAACATTATTGGAAATTGATTATATTTGCAGTTTGCACTCTAAATCAGAGAGAATAAAAATGATTAACTGGTAAACAGGAGCAGAGTGTGAAAATGAAATAATTCAATCCAATCGAAGAGTCACAGCTGCTTTGGCTTCACTGTTATCCTACAGTGAATTTAACCAAATTACACCAAAAAGAACAAAAACTATTGATCCTAGTGTGTTTAGTACAAAGAAAGGTGGAGTGAAATATTTTCTTCTCATTGTTCCACAGTGTCTCCAATAATCTTCACAGAAAAACAGCTTTCATTGTCTGGTGGAAAAACACAAGGTGTCTAAAAATAATGCTAAATATTAACACATCTTAATTTTAGACTGTTGTTGTGACAAGTCTTTGAAGACCCACACAGACTCCCCTCTTCTACCTGATCCAACAGACACACACACACACAGGAAAGACACAGAAGTGCACCCATGGAAAACTCAAAGGGTGTCACACGGTCTTTGGCAGACACCCGTCACACGGTTCTCCATGGTTCAAATCCCTGTGTGTGTGTGTGTGTGTGGGGGGGGTGTTTCTGTCTGGAGAACGCTGTCAAGATCTTTGAATGGAAGCTGTTTTTGAAAGCTGCGGTGAGACGGGGGGGGGGGGGGGGGGGGGGCTGAGGTGGCAGATAAAGGAGCGAAGGAGGAAGACAGTAAAAGAAAGGGAGGATGGTGGTGGTGGTGGGGGGGGGGACAAAGGAGGTGAGTGTGACAGAGAGAAAACAGAGAAAAGCGGATAGTTGACAGATTGTTCAGACACTTATTAGACTGACGCCGGTAAAATATACTAAGAATTATTACGCCGGATTAATAGTGAAGATAAAGAGAGTGATGATTAGAAGTAGGATCTCATTTCCTGATATTTTCAGACTTTATATCTGGTGAAGATGGAGCTGAGATTGATTTTAATATCTATTAGAAATCCGTCCCAGACTCGGCTGTTATGTACATTTCTTACCGTTGCCAAGGACGTGGTTTCCACCCACGTGTGTTTGTTGGTTTGTTTGTTCCTCGGCCCGGTTATGCAAAAGTACTGAACCGATTTGCAGCAAACTTGGCGGACAGATGGGGAAGAACTCTTTACATTTTGTTGCAGGTACAAGAATGATTTTTTTCCAATCGATTCCCGATTGACATGGAGCTAATTTTCAACATTTGTATGAACGCTTTGATGGAGTTTGTTGGATGACTCTTGAATTGTTTATGTTATCAGACTATTTTTATAAGAGCTGGACAGACATGTGGGATTGTCTGGCCTTGGGAGAGAGAAGTATGTGCGATGGAAATACGGTGATATAACACAACTATGATGGAGCAGAAAAACAACCACAAACAAACTGAAACAAATCTACAACATATATCAACATGTAGATTTGGTTTCTCCTCAGCTGAGGACTTCTGGAATGGAAAAATATTGGTGCGTTTGGGTGTCATTTATGAATCTGAATATATAGTTCTGATCATTATTCTTTTAAGCAAACAGGAGGCTGAGCTGAAGAGACAATGAGCGATATTGACACATTCTTCTTCTTCTCCTTTCGGGGTCGCCACAGCGAATCAGTTGCCTCCATCTAAGCCTGTCTTCTGCATCCTCTTCTCTCACGCCAACCACCTTCATGTCCTCTTTCACTACATCTATAAACCTCCTCTTAGGTCTTCCTCTAGGCCTCCTGCCTGGCAGTTCAAAACTCAGCATCCTTCTACCAATATATTCACTATCTCTCCTCTGGACATGTCCGAACTATCTCAGTCTGGCCTCTCTGACTTTATCTCCAAAACCTCTAACATGTGCTGTCCCTCTGATGTACTCATTCCTGACCCTATCCAACCTGGTCACTCCCAAAGAGAACCTCAGCATCTTCATCTCTGCTACCTCCAGCTCTGCCTCCTGTCTTTTCCTCAGTGACACTGTCTCTCGACCAAACAACATCGCTGGTCTCACCACAGTTTTGTACACGTTAAGGGATGAATAAACGGAGGACTGAAATATAGGAGGGAAATATTTATAGATCAAGGCAGGAATTATGGAGGAGGGACCAGATAAGACTGCACGAAAGCACAAAAGGGCAGATTCACGTCCTGGGGAAAGACCCGGCCCCTGGCACTTGAGGAATTGCATGAGGGTGGCGTCTACGTTCTGGCATGAAGCGAATGAATCCCTGGAGATCCGCGCAGCCAGCTGCTGACACAGACTGGTTTTATAGCGAGCCAGGAGGCCATAAATAAGGCATTATGGGTATGGAGGGGAATGTGCTGGGCTTAAGTGTGCCACTTTAAAAAGGCCCCTTTGCCATTAGCTGTGTGTCCAAGCTGTTTGAAGTAATAGACCGACGTGTGCGTGTGTGTTGAGGTGACCTCACTGTGGCTCTGCTGTATTTCAAGTGGCCGGATGAGACGCGAGTCAGGGGCCCTCGGGGGATTCGCTGGTCTGAAGATCATGATTTGGCCCTTTCCCGTCTGTTGTTCTGTTAATCTTATTGCAAGAGCCAGAGTGTAACGACGTCTAACGGCAGCCATCACATCTGGGAACCGAGCTCTTCAATCAGCAGCAATGTATATTTAACGTTGCATCGCGGAGGCGGAGGATGTTGAGCTGATTGGGCACATTAGTGCACTCCATCCTTCATCTATTAGTCTCCTATATTTTCATATCTGCTGCAGTTCCACAAATGAGGCTGGAAATCTAATATATTCCCCATTTCCATCCCCTCATCCTTCATCTCTCCCATCAGCTCGTCTTATTGGCCGAGCTGCCTTCCTCCTTTTGTGTCTCGGGGACAGACAGGACGGAAACTCTGTCCATCTATTCTGAGTTTCCCAGGAAACATTTCTTATTGATATTTATGTTGTACTTTAACAGTAGAACTGTAGCATACAGAAGCTACCGTACATAGAATTACATTATTCTTTTATGTTGGTTATAGAATATGTTTTCATTTCTATACATTTACCTTTTGATCGGTGTGATTTTAGGCTTTGTGAAGAAAATACAGAGTGTGTACTTGTGTTACGTTAAAGTTTAGAAATGGCTGTGATATAAATATGATTTAAATATTTACACTGCTCCACACGATGTGGTTTATTACAGCACATCTGTATATATTAATGCTGAATGTGATGTTTATGTTGTTTTACTGTGACGTGCATTAAAGCATAAACAATATGTGTGACATATTTATACAGCAGTGTGGTTTAATGTAAGAAGGTTTAGCATATATAGTATGTCTACGTGTGTGTGTGTGTGTGTGAGCACAACATTAAATATGATATGCATTTAAATTGTGCTCGTGTTGTTTCGTGTGCTACATTATAGGATAAATAAGTTATACATTTGTATTATAGATGTGTATTTTATCAGACTGTGTTAGTGTGCGCGCGTTGCCAGGCTGTAAGAAAGAGGGCGATGTAATATAAGTTACAGCTTAACTTTGAGTTATGAATCACAGTTATAGTTGAGTTATAAACTTCCCTTCAACCGGGAAAGAACTTTACTGAGGAAATATTCCCTCCATCACCGACACACACTGACACACACCGACACACACTGACACGGCACCTCATATACTGAGTTGGGGAGCAGTGAAGGTTTGAACACCTCCACAGGAGCACTTTGGGCTTCAGTGCCTGACTGGAGTGGAGGATGGAGGGAGCTGCTCATTACTTTCCCCAGAAACAGAACAAAAAAAACAAACAAACAACACACACATTATATAAACAGACTACACACTACAGGCACACAGTGAGACAGCAACTTCAGAGGGAAATCCAGTCAAATACTGAGCAGTATTTGTCATTTCCATGAAGCGTATAACTCCTTGGTGAACCCAAACAGTATTTGCAAATCCTGGACTTGATGCGTCCGTCTCGGGGGTCAGACTGCCTCATTTACCTCAGTGCCACGAACACACAATCCAATTCAAAACACTCCTACGCACTGCAGATAACCGGACTCCACCCAAGAGAAATAAAGCACCGGGGGCTGTTTGCAAATACTGTTTGATCCAGATCAAAAAAAAAAGTCACCACCTGTACACAAAAGGATTAACCAGCTAGCTATTAACATATTAATACAACTTGTCATACCTTCCTCTGTGAGTGTGCGATCGCTGCGTTTTCAAGATCCGTGAAGCGTGAAAATCCACAAAATTTGACAAGATACAGGAGTTAGTTAATTCCAACATGTGTGTGTTTATTTATTTTTTTTTTTACTTTAAAGCAAGACCAACACAAGAGCCCCCTAAAATAACTCCTGCCAGGCATCATAGAATTTATATGTCTGGATTAGCGTTAGAGATTCACAGCCAAATCGACTGTTTTTGGAAGGATTAGCCACACAAAATCTGGATGTAATGCAAGTGGCGTTAAATGTTAATATTGGGAGATACCTGCTAAAATTCATAAGCCTTTTTTTTTTTTGTTGAGGATTACTTGTCACTTAACGGTACGATGCGGTCGCTAAATGAAAGACCTATAATTGGATAGGCGAGTGAAAAGAGGGAAAAGTGTCTCAGTGGGTAACGCCAAAACTTTGTCACACATTCTGGTGGAAAAGATGGAAATCACAGTAGGTGTTAAGTTGTCAGTTTCTTCTCAGACTTTTAATTATTCATTTCACACTAACAATCATCCTTAGTATAATTTTTTTTTTTTTTTTTAATTTTCTTAGTTGAAAATTTCTGAATTTTATTTTTTTGAACAACTTTTTTGGTTGAAAAATTATGAAATAAGAGTTGAGTTCAAACTCAACATGAATCTCATTTTCTCAACAACCAATAACACAAACAACCTGCGATGTAGAGTGCGGCGATGATAACTGTATTTCCCTGACAGTGACAAACTGCTCCTGCGGCTGCAGGCTGATTATAGAGGACGGAGTGTAACTCTGGAAACTCTTGATTTCCTCAACCGCCAAAGTTTAAGAGACGGAGAGAGGCGGGGGTTCTTCTGTGTGAGGCTGTCATCACCACAGCTCCAGAAATCATTATAGGGAGGGGAAGGTCAGCCCCCCCCCCCCCTTCTGGTCCTATAACCCGGTCATGGTGGGACACACGTGCAGATGTAAATATGGAACAACAGACATCAACTTCCTCTCATTCATAAATTGATAAGAGGAGAAATAATGATATTGATCTCTAATTAACTGTATAGATGATTTCTTTTCACCATTTCAGGGCATTTTATAGATGAGCAATTATCAAAGTCATCTAAGAGCAATAGCCAGATGATGATGACGACGACTAAGATATTTATAAGTGGCAGCCGTCTTTGTGTTGTTTCCTTGACTAAAAGACTAAACTCTCCCTCCTCTTCCTCCCGCCTCCTCATTCTGGATGAAGAGCGTAGACGGATAAAACCTCAAACATCCCATGATCCAAGCGTCGGGACCTGACAGAGCGGAGAGAAATCCTTTGTTGATGCAGCGATCTCCTGCAATTAGGGCACATCTGCAGACAGTGAGCGATGAACTGGAGCCAAACTGCAAATCAATACCGAATCTACATAAAGCATTCCAAATACGCCGTCAATAACAGACCGCCTCGACCAATCACGGCGTGCCACCGGGGGTCCCCGCAAGTCTGAGTCCCGTGTAATAAAAATAAATAAATAAATTAGATAGAAAAAAAACTTCCCTTAACTGCGGATGATGGAGAGCCAGGAGGTCCCTCGCTGTGATTGGTTAAATTGATTGGCCGTAAGGGGAGTGAGTAAGAGACTGAGCGCGCTGCTGTGACATAAATCAAGTGTTAAAAGGACATTCACAGGGACTCCAGCGCATATTGATTAGTCATTATTTGTACTAACGGGCCTAAAGGAAGGGGGGCTGCAATGGATGAGCTGGCAATCTATTATCTTAAGGGGGGGGGGGTCGGTGGCTGGGATCAATATGCAGGTCTGGCTGGTCCACAAGACTCCTCCTTCATATTCCAAAGTTAAAAAAAAAAAAGACCCATTTACATTATAGAGCAACTTTTTAAGCTTATGGCCCTTTAACATGAATTATCAACAAGGGTTTTAACTCATCTGATTGACTGAATAATATCAGAGCGGAAACTGCTAAAACTCATGAGATCTTAGAAAGGAGAAGCTTTTGTGAAGTTGAGAAACATCGACTGAAGGGATGGAACACATTACTCGGTGTCTGAAAACACTCTGGAGGAAGGAGAATACATTAAGACCCAAGAAAAATAAAAAAAACAAAAGAATAAAAATAACATGTCTCATCCACAGAGACCTGAAAACTTTCCTTCCTCCACCGCCAAGAGAGAAAGCTGTCAACGCTCCATCGCTGCTTCCTTTGCTTCTGTTAAACTATCACTCTCTTCCTCCCTTAACGTCTCCAGAGACAGTTTGGACTGAAATTTAAAAAAAGAAAATCTTCCCTTCCATCTCTGTTACTGCTCACCCCCCCTCCTCCCCCCCAAAACTAGGAGCCGGCAGTTTTGACAGTGGTGGTCGGTCAGGGGCTGAGACTAGAGGACGTCTGGTTCTTGTCAGACCTCCTGAGACGTGGAATAGGATACGTTTGAGGGGGGACGGGGGGGGGGGGTTGAGAGGGAAGTGGCGGCGGCTTGATGTCTTGAAAATATCAGGTAATGGGGACTAATTGAGATCCCTTTAATCTAAAGTGTTTCCTCTGTGTGTTCTGTGCTGAGGTGATTTAAGAGTTACCCATCAAAGAGATGACCCCGTCATCAGGCGGCCATTACAGGTCGACAGAAGACACGGCGTCAAGAGGTTCATGTTTATATGAGATCAAACACGAAGATGACTCTTTCAAACACCTCTGATGTCATCAGAAGGCGGCGAGGTGAGCGATTATCCAATCAGGTTCCCCCCAACACGACAGCCTGGGTCTTGGACTGAGTCGGGGTTGGGTTCAAGGTTGATATAAATATGAATGAATGTAGTGAACTCATCAGAATTCGATATGTTTAACAGTAACATTAAAAACTGGACGGACAGGACAGTTTAGAGAGGAGATGGAAGGAGGGGGAAGGACCTTCACCACTCGGTTCTCGGACCTGCAGCAGTGAGTCTGACACACGTTTTATCAAATCATCTCATCCTGATCTCGTTCTCAGTTGCAGCTACAGGCTGGGATTGTTCGTCAGTTCATGACTCAGCTCCGGCGTTTATGGACCTGCTGCCAGTTAAATACAGATCTGAGTCCACGTCTGGTATGTTTATATTCAAAAACTAACACGTAAATCTGAAAGTGTTTCAGAAGTAATAATAAATTAGACCAAAGTCTCCTTTAAGCCTTTGCTTTAACTGGAAAAACACAAACCCATGACAATCCTTCAGAGAGAACGAGCAGTTCAACGTGTATCTGGTTCAAGACGCGGGACCATGTCAAAGGGCTCGACCACCCGTTACCTTCAGCCTTTGTGGAAACTGCACCAGAATAAAAGACCAACAGTTCGCAGCTCACGTTATCCCTCCGTGCCTCCCGTCGAAGCTGCAAACGCCGACTCCACCGCGCTGAAAACATGCCTCCTGTGTCCTGGCGCTGAACTATTAATATGCTTCCTCACAATGGCAGATTTGCATAAGCAAATGAGGGCCAAAAGGAGTGATTAGGTTTTGTTCCGACAGTTACTGCGCCGGCAAATCTCCGCCCAGCAGCTGTTGGCCTCATTCATGGCGCCGCTAAGTCATTTCAACGGTGCCACAAAAGGGCGATAGATTGTAGATATCGCCATTGAAATTCAGAGCATTGAAATAAAAGATCCAAACAGGCAGATACACACTTTACTACAATCCTCAGAACAGGGTCTGAAAAGAGCTCGCAGAGTCTTCTGTGGCAACCCTAATTAGTTTAATGAGTTTTTTCCATTTCTCTACCATAGTTAAATCACTGCTTTTAATTAAATAAAGAAAACAACTTTTGGAGCCGTGTGTGTGTGTGTGTGTGTGTGTGTGTGTGTGTGTGTGTGTGTGGAAGGGGGTGGGGGAAATTACATTGAAGTCGTTGAAACAGGGGTCTCTTAATCCCAAATGCAGTTACACTTATTAAAGTGGGGAGGGAAGAGGGTGGGGGGGGGGGGAGCAAACAACAGGGGCCCAATTCAAAAGGCAGAAAAAAGAGAAGCGTGTGATTTATCTCATTGGCAGCCAGTCATCTTATTTCACACACAATCCCACCAAATTAAAATAAAGGCTCGTCTGTGTTGGAGTATCTGTTGCCGACAAACCGCTGAGAACACAGAGTAAAGAAAATCGTCATGGGTCGATCAAACGAGTTCCTGAACTGTGAAAAGCTTCTGAATTTTACAGCTCAAATGTAAAAAAGAAAAAAATTGTCCATTTCAGTTCCTTTGATTGTGAAGTCACGAGGCCGCATTTCCAAAAAAAAAAAAAAAAAAAAAAAAACCAAAGCAAATGATGGGCGAATTAATTAACTTAAATTAATTAACACAGAGGTCAGTCTTTACTTTGGTGACAAACTGGAATGATTTCATATTTCTGCGGCCTTAAGCCTCTTTCCACCAACAACAAACACACAAAGACGCACAAACATTCTTTCTTTTGCACAGGTACAGTCCACAGTCCAAATTACTCTGCAGTAGCTGCTATTATTAATCACAAATTAACACAACCGTTTTCAGTTGTTTTCCATCTTCCGGCGAACAGAACGCTGTAAATGGACCTGTCACTTTAAGGCTACGCTGAGCTCAGCGTGATCTGCAGCCCTGAAAAAATGGAAAAGTTTTAAAAACACACAACCACCGATCACAGCGTCTCCGACACCGACTGGAGGTCCGACCTCCATCGCACCGAAGCCGGCGGCCAACAGCTCACTGCCTGTGATTACACCGCTGCAGTTGTGTAGTGGAAAATGTGTTGTCTCAAAAAATAAAAAATAAATAAAAAATCTGGGTATAAGGTGAGTATCACTATTTGGTCAGACACTTTAACTCAGATATACTTCAGCTTTTTTACTTAAACCAACCAGAGTGCGGTCACCTTCTATCCCTCACTGTAAAATAAAGGTTGTGTTTTCTTCCTCTCATCCTTTCTCTAAACAATGATGTGCTTTCCCTGTTTCCCAATCTCCATTATTCTCTGCAGCATTCCCGCCCCCTCCCTTTCTTCCTTTGACCACCCAAACGGTCCCTCCTCTCTGCCTCCCCGCACTAAATAAAAACTGCTGGTTGTGATGCAGGCTGCAGCTCCCGCTGGCTGATCCCCGCTGACAGCTTTATAGGGACTCCGTGTGGGAAACCTGATGCCTCGTTGCAGCGGGGAGCAAACTGGGCTGAAAATGACGAGCCCGGGGAGGCCTGATCTTCATTTCCTGGAATCGCAAGTTCGCACACAACTGCACCGAGTGACATTTACTCATGAAGCCACAGGTATCGAACCAGGAGCTCAGACTGAAAACACTCTGCTGCAGAGAGAACGCAGACGCAGAGTTCTGGTGTTCAGCAAAATATTCATGTCCAGTTAAAAATAATGAAGCATCGGAAGAGTACATAGGGTAGACACTTCCAACAGATAAATCATTCGGTATAAACTCGTCCCCTTTGGGAACCCGTTAAAACTGATGGTTTTATGTGACCCAATGGTGTGTTAGTTGTTCTTTTCTAAGCCTCCTGTTTGTAATTTGCCCGACGCCATTTTGGTTTTTCTGAGTCAAGAGGAATCCAGGAGGAGGAAGTGGAGCTGATCTGACCTGCTCTGTACTCCATCCTGATGGTCTGGTACAGTCTGCCAATCACTTGGTAGGCATGCCCCCATTGCTTACCCTGCTAGACATCATGTTGTACTGAAGATGTGAAACTAGAGACTGAGATCATGAACTTGTTGGAAAAAGGTTTACTGAGCTAATAAATCAAAGGAGTAGGGACGTTTTCCCATAGACTTTAATGCAACCTGACTTCCTTTCACCAGCAGTGGCGTCGCCCCCTGATGGAAGAAATGTCCATGCTCAAACTGTCATGCTCTGTAAGAACAATCTGATATTTCATGGATGATCTGATGCTAAAATAAAAAACACAAGACTTCAGCCCATCCATCAGACATCACTTCTTCTGCTCTTATTATCATTATCTGTACACACACACACACACACACACACACACACACAACAAGCATATCCACACAAATTCTGTCCGGTCACGGTGCACGATTTGATGTACGATTACGACGATTATGATGATTGTTCTGGCCAGGCCATCATCAAAGCACAAGTGCTCACTTTCCCCCTCGAGGCCAATCGCAACAATCCACCAGTTCACAGTTGAGTCTGGGTAAAGCACAAGAGCTCTGTTGCTGCTGCATCACATGAGAGAAAAAGCCTTCGGGCGGGCGTCGCATCTAAGCATCGGAAAATGAACACGGGCCAAGATCCTTTGTAAAAAGTTCACATCCAGAGCGACGCTATGAAAGGGAGTGACACGACACGGAGCGTTAATGGCTGCAAATCTACACTGAATAAAAGAGGATTCCTAATCACCAGTGCTACGTTTAATACCTCAGGGGAGCGAAGGGTGAACACAAAACACACACCACACAGTCAAAACCCACACACACACACACCAGAGACAACAACTTCTATGAGCTGCTTACTGACGCCATAAAAGCAGATCTTTTCATACGGAGCGCTTTGCCATCGCCAATGATTAGTCCGGATGGCACGAGATTCTCACAACACTTCAAAGACAAAGCGCAAAAGGAAGACTGGATTGCTTTAATAGGCCCCAGGCCGAGAACGCTCTGTCCAGCCCGTCGATACGTGTCACGGGCTATTTGAAGACGAGGCCGCTGATGTAATTTCCAGGCGGCGTGCAACTGCATCTCGTCGGGCGTAAAGAGTTGCGGTGGACCTGGCGGGGAACCTGTGGAGAAGATCGAAGAGATGAATGCGTGCGTTTTGCGGTGATGAGCTGAATGCAGCAGCAGCAGAGGCGGACCCGTGCTCCCGATGGTTCCTTCTGCAGGCCTGTGGTCGAGGGTGTGTACCCCTGCCCGTATTTCTCACAGACTCTGATCTAATAATGGATTTGAAAAGTGCCGCGTCACCAAGCGAGTAAAAGGACGATACAGGAACTTCCTGGATGGTAAAGTCTGAGTAAAAAAAGTAAAGTAAGAATAAAGAAGAAATTAAAGAAGAGAGACGGGGAGCGGGACATTACAGTGCATCAGCACATTAATACTGAATGTCGTAAAGGCTGTAAGTGGCAGAATATGTGATGAAGATGGCGCAGAGGAGGGACAGGAACGCAAACATTTCAGAGAGGATGTTGCAACACGCTGTAATTCTCTGCCAACCGTCCCTAATGACTGAACCGTTTCATATGCATCGTCAGACAAAGTCTTTTTGTTGTCCCCGGTCTGCCGGCGTGTTTGAGATTTGTAATAAGGTCATTAGGTTGGAAATAAAAAAAAGGGGGCATTTCGCTGTCAGGAGCCATTCTGCAGAAATGAAAATGCGAAATCTGCCTCCAACCACTTGAAAGTTGACCCCGGCCGTATATCTGCCCACCTTGGGCACCGTCAGCCGGGAGTTCAGTGACTGACTGACAGGAGCCATTCGTGGGGTTTAGAGGCAGGAGGGGGCATCTAACAGGGAACAGACCGCGCTAATAAAAACCAGCAAGCTCTCTGGATCTGCAGGCCATCATGCTGCGATTTGAACCAAAAAAAAAGAAAAAAAAAAAAGAAAAGAAAAGAAGTGGGACATTCCAGGTAGAGTCACGCTTCGACAACACACACATACATACATACAGATGCATGAACACATTTTCACTGTCTCACACACACACACACACACACACATATTTATAGACACAATCAGACACA
This sequence comes from Remorina albescens, assembly GCA_034769265.1. Classification (NCBI taxonomy): domain Eukaryota; kingdom Metazoa; phylum Chordata; class Actinopteri; order Carangiformes; family Echeneidae; genus Remorina; species Remorina albescens. The sequence goes on along the minus strand of CM068478.1, from coordinate 2,458,051 downwards.
AGTGACCTACTCTCCAGTTTGACCTAGCTGTCATCATCATCACACACTCCATCCATCCTGCCTTTATCTGCAGCAGACCTCTCCACTCAGCGTGTGTGACTTTAAAGCCTTAAATCAAAAAGTTTATTAGATTACATATAATCCTCTATTTTTTTCTGTCAATTATTTCTCAGTATGGCCCAGTTTAGGATGAATGTGGGGGGGCACATGTCTGTAGGGGAAATTACACCAGATGTATTTTAAAGAATGTCACATACACTTAAATACAGATTCCACTTATAATTACTTGCACTCTACCTATATTTTTTAATTTTACTTTGATAGGACGTTAGAGAAGGAGACAGGAAATGGGACAGAGGGAAAGAGAAGGACGAGTGGGCTTCTCCTGTCATTCATTTTATCCACCAATCAGAAGACAGGCCCTGATCTTATCTCCTTATTGGCTGTCTGTTTAATGAGTAATAATAAAAAAAAAAAAAAGAATAGAGCAGATTTGAGCTAAACAGTCAGAAGAAGCAAATCTTGCAAGTTTGGATGGTGGGTCCAAGTGGGCGGGGTCTAGGGGCATGGCTGAGGGCGGGGCTGCATTGTTGTGACATCAGAGGTTTATGAATAACACTTCAGTGAACTCAGATACTTTCAGTGTGTTAATCATCTGATGTATAATCCAACGCATGAACATCTGCCTTCATTAAATAGGAGACCTTTAAATTTAGTCGGACAAGAAGATTCATCCAACTCATAAACTTACCCACAAAAAATATTACAAACCATGAATAAAAATTTGTTACACTGAGTAAGAGCAGGCACTACATCCATAATACATACATTACAAGTCAAACCCACACAGACACACACAGCTGCACAGATAGAGTGATGTACTAACTGCCATCCATGACACCAAATGTGGGTCATCAGCCTTTTAAAGTCAGGCCGAGCTCTTAACCCTGCACCGCTCTGGTGTTTAAAGCCAAATGAGCAAGAGTGCCCCCCCCCCCCCCGTCCCACTGTGACAGGCCGAATCCCATTCTCAGCGGGAGATAAAGCACAATATGTCACGCAAACCGCTGCACCACTAATGCGCAGCACACTGTCGGAGTTAAGCTCTTTCAGAGTGTTGTGAGGAACGCCGGCAAATTCCTTCATCTGATGAATATTAAATGCCTTAAAGTGGATTCCACCGAGATGTTGGTGACATTAATGGCTGCGCGGCTTTCTACTCTTTTGTGTTTTGGAGGATTTGGGTTTTTAAAAGGAGGCCTGGACGTCTACAGGTCTGCAGTTTGAATGTTTTGTTGAACGGAAAGAGCCAGATATCAAAACTCAACACAGGATGACACCAAACCTCAAAAAGAGTTTGGTTCTCAACTGTTTTACATCGGAGAAAGAAATCAAATCGATAATGTACTCAAGTGAGCCACAATGTGAGAACTCCAAATAAGAAAATTCACTCATGATAATCAGTGTTAGGATTCAGGATAATAGTGCAGCTTCCCTACTTCAGCATGAGACTGCGGTTTTCCAGGCTAACCCCTGAAATGAGGAGGTTTGTGGACAACAGTCTTTTTATTTTGTGTGATTACACCTCTTTGTTTCAAGTTGCCTTGTTGAATTCATCTTAAAAAAAAAAGAGCAGTCACAAGGTGGAACTGTTTTTGAGGAGAACCAGCGGGTTAACGTGGTTCCTCCATTTTTCTTCCAACATTATCACAAACTGTTTCATGTGCAACTTTTTAAAATCCAAACAAAAGACGAGTGAATCAGCTGCACGTATACCAACGTTTGTGTTGTTCGTGTGCTCGGACTGAGTTTCTTCAGATGGACAGTCAGTCTGGCTCCAAATAGGAGTGAATGACATCATCACGATATCAGACATGGTCAATACTGGGTGGAGATGGCCACACACACACACACACACACACACACACACACACACACACTCACACACACAGAAACATAAGTCCAGAAATGTTAACACTAACAACACATTCCTGCCTCCATCATTTGGAAACCGCTGACCTGTCTGTCTCCTAATCTCCCCCCGTCTCTCCTCCGCAATAATCGCTCCTCATTTTCTGTCGTTCAGCCTAAAACCTCCCAGAATCCCTCAGGGCTTTCCCCTGTGTCTGCGGCCTTGTGAGCCACATTACTCACAAATGGAAATGGATTCAGATAAAGTTACAGTCCCCGGAAAAAAAAAAAAGACAAAAAAACAAAAACAAAAAAAAAAGCCCCCAAACTCATTCCTGGTAATTTAGACATTTTGGTTGTAGCGGGCGTTAAAGTACAGAGCTTTTGTTTAGTGGATAGATGGATCTGGGTGTGATTGTTGCAGCCATATCTAGAAAAAAAAAAAAAAAAAGAAGCACAGTTGATTTGTTGGGAATGAAAGAGAAGCTTTGTGAAGCAGCAGACAGCTGCTGATCTGTAGTCGTGTTGTCTGAGGGGAATTCAGGACAACAAACCGACTGCACACACAGATTCAGTCAAAATAACTTATTGGTGTGATGGATCATGGGAGCCCTCTCTGAACTCCACGGGCAGTTGAATTCGTTAAAATTTGCCCTTTAATTAAAACACCGTTGCTACAAACAGAGCACGACGTGGATTTCATTTCCGAGCGCAGGCAGATAGAGGAGTTTAAAGGTGACACATATAAACTGTTGATGAGAGGGACGATACTTAAACTGAGGACACTTCCCCTTTGATTGCAACATTATGCTGAATGCTGAACGTGGCGGCGATAATTATTGTGACAACAGTATAATCTTGGATTACTGCACACGTTCATTCATCTTAATTTGGCTTCTGATTAGGACTCGGAGGGAGGTGATCACAGCAGGTCGCCTGCTATTAAAATGTTTGGAGTCTCCAGCTTGAACGCCCATTACAAAACCGTGAGACATAATCCTCGTCATTAATGTGACACCAGTAATGTACTTAAGGGGGAATTCTGTTTTTATCTCCAGCGTTTCCTGAAAATTCATTAAACGGTGAGACTGAATTAGGAAAGGCTGCTTATGTTTCACTCAACGGATTAAAACGGTTGGAAACTGCAGCTGCACTTTCCAAATGTTGAACAGATAAAGGTTCTGTTTAAAGATCGACAACCATCTCCTTTGATAACATCGAATTTCAACACACGACCCATTTGGATGGTCAGAGTCATGCTGGAACTCCCCTTCTGTGGAGTCTTGAGCTTTATTCATTGTTTGCTGCATAAAAAAAAGAACTAATCCATCCCAACAATGTGACCGCACCAACAACACAGAGGATAAAAAAAAAAAGAAAAGAGTTTGGGTTCCTGACTCTTTTGTCAGATCTTCGTTCTGAAGTCGTTTGACTGTGTTGAACTCTGCTGATCAAGTTGCAGCATTTCGAGCTCGGAAAGCAGCAAAAAACACGAATTAGACAATTAACGAAAGTGGCCAAGCTAATATTTTGCACCACCTCGTCTGCACGGTGCTAAATACACGAATTTAAAGAGGGATCTGTTTCTAAAGAGTTTGATTTATCGGCTCTCTGTGGTCTCCAACAGGGCCAAGCCCACCTTGTTTTGCAGTCTTTTAAAACGACTCCTCTTTTACGATCCAAATTAACAATCCCCTTCAGGGGGAATATTCAAAAGAATAACTGCTCTGTTTCAGGACAACAGCAGGTTTGTTTGTGTTTTTTTTAACCCCCTTCTACAGACTACAGACACAGTGGACAAGGAGACAGTAACCTAAAACCTACCTTTAAAAAAACAAACAGACTGGTGATTCAGGTTTTCCATGGTGGACGTATATTAGTTTGGAAATAAAGTCCTCAGCCACCCGCTCACATCCAAATGACCCCTAAAAAGCCACTGAGCCGCCTCTTCCCACATCCATAAAGGATTCCCCGGGGCAGAACATATCTCTCCTCTGTAGCTCTTGGCCTTGATCCAGGAGATTAGGAGTGGAAGAGGACCGACCTGTCGCTCCTCATACACAACGTAACCGATTCCTCCATATAGGAGCAGATGGCGGCTGACAAGCCCAACATTAATATAACCTATCTCACGCTCTGCGCTCATACATAATCATTTGTGCATGACACGTTCATGAAAGGGCCACGTCAGCCATTTCAAATTATTTTAAAGTATTCCCTGGCTGGTGAGAGAAGCAGCCAGAGAATCCACCCGGAGTGGAAAAACTCCACGTGTGAAAAGAAACCACAAGTCAAATTCACATGCAGACTATATGCGCCCTAAATGCCTCACGTGCAAGGCTGTATCAGACGACATAATTAACCAAAGTTTCCTGAACGCCTCACGGGAGAAGACAGCTACTAAACTATCAAAAGTGGAGATTTAAGGAGGTTTATATGAACTATCTGAGTTAAGCCTGCATTGTGTGTTTTGATGCTGGATGATGAACATCTGCAGTGCTGCTCAACACAAACGATCAGTCTGTCTACATGCAGCTCGAGCTCTTTGCACAAACTCCTGCAGAAGGTTCATAAACTGAGATGTGTTTAATTGAGCAGCAAGGCATGATTTCCTGCAGGGCAGAGATGGTATCTCCCGTGGTCTTTTCATTAATTGCAGATTTTTTTCAAGGATTATGCTTCACAAAAGCACAATATTACCAAAGGAGGGCTCCAGCATTATTAACTATTATTGCAGCCTTGTCCTATAAATGGAGCCTTGACTCAGTATCAATAATAAAATAAGCCTTCAGATCTTTATCTTAGTGTATGCTAAGTATTTCTCAATAAGATGTATTATACCAGATGACCACAAATTGCAGAAGTGAAGCACTGCTTGGTGTCTGGGTCTGCAGGCAAAGTGCAGCTGACATTTGTGGTCTGCTATGTGCACTTGATGGCTCCCTGGAGACGTGAAAAAAGTTCCAACCACATTAATGGGGCATCACCGTTCTTTTCCAAAGCTGAAGGTATTTCTGGGATGCAGATGTAGCTTCAGAGGCAGTTCAGTTCAGAAGTTCAGGTATGTCTGTGTTGTGCTGACTGTTGGCTGTCCTCCGCCAGCAGCCGATCAAAATTCTGTCCACGTTCCTCTTCGCCAGATTTTTGGATTGAGCATCCAGAGCGACAGTGACCCTCAAAAAAGAGACACGTCCTCCTCGCTGTAGTAAGACAACCTGTTCTGCTCAGTGAGCGGCGGGAACGCTCGTTCGCTGTCTGCACAACGGTGACAGTCGACATCTTGTCTCTGGGTCTTATTCGCACATTAGGAGGCAGAGAGCGGAGCAGCTGAGGCAAAGAGAGATCCTCCCGATCTTTAACAGTTGGGCAGAGGGGAAAAGTCACAGCTGTGAGTTCCTCGAACTCCAGGTTAGTCTGGCAGGGGAAAATACGGCCAACAAGAAGACCACATTTCCAAACAGTTTTCCAACTGAATAGTTCATTTTATGTTCTTGGCTTAAACTTCAATTGGTGAGTTTGAGTCACACAGAGAAGGAAAACAAAGTTTTAGCTTTGAATCTCTCTTCAACTAGAGAGAAAACTGGACCTTCTCCCCCCAGAAACATCTTAATCAGCGCCGGTCGAGTTCCGCTGGAAATTAACCAATGAAGAAGAATAAACATGATGTGATAATGTGTTAAATCATTAAACGGGGCAGACGCCTGCTCATGTGAAAACAGAGGAGATAAACAGATTGAGAAACGCTTTAAGGCCAGATGTGTGGGATTACATAAACATGGGAACGGGAGTCAAAAACAACATGACGACTGTTAGTAAGTGGATTATGGGGGGGTAATGAGAGAGAAAGGCTTTTTTAAATTCTTTTTGTAAAACACTGGCATCGACGGTCTGTCTGATCCTGAGTGTGAAAATCCAAGAAAATTATATTTAAACTTTTAATCTTTTAAATCTCGCTGCCTGTGCTTGAGTTCTTTGCACATTATGCAGGTTTTGGATACTCCCCTGTTTGTGTTTCCAGTTTGTTCTTTGTGTTTTACATGTCTGGTGCCAAACTGGGGGCTCCTCGGAGGCTCAGGGGCCCCTGAATAGACAGGAATGTTGGATTAGCTGCATGTTTGCTCAACACTGGGTGAAAAAGTGTGCGATTGAATTGATTGGTAAGTGCAGAGCAATTCAGCTACTTGGGTCCTGGAAACAGCGTGTGCACACAGTCCCTTAGTTACGTTTCCACTGGGGCTGATTTATCACTCACACAATTAGTTTGCAGCGATTCATACTTCTAATTTTTGCTTGATAATGTGTCGTAGTAAAGCACAGGAGTAAACTAGACATGAGAAATGCATTAAAGCTTCACATGAACCGTGTGGGAAAAGCTTCAAACTCTACGTCTAACATGTTGTTACCAAATAATGAATGTGTTGGCAACACTGTTTACATGTAAATAAGACTCAGAGCAACATTAGCATTCACATGGAGTCATGTTTCTGGACAGATGATGAATCTAAGCATCATATTAAAGGACCACTGTTTGAGGTTTTTGGGGGCAGAGAATGATAACCTTCATTTTGTTTTTGTTTACCATCTGCAGAACGAGCAGGTCCTCTCCAACGGTGCCTGCCATTGGCTAAAGTTGGTGTTACCTCCAGGCCACCGTAGTTTCCCCTACATGCTTGCAGAGGTACTTTAACTCTATTTTTGGCTAAAAGGTTAAAAAGCTGCAGAGGGACTTCATTTCAGTTTCAGGATAAGAGCTCTGGTCCGTTTCTGGTGCTGTACGAAAAATATACCATATCTGCCGTGATACTCTGTGTCCACATTGTACCGGACAGTAGGAGGAAGTGGGGGGGTCAACGGGAAGCCGTGGCTCATTTCTGTCTCCTCACAGGTTAAGAATCCAACACCCAGCAGGAACTTTGTATTTACTGTATGCAGCTGCAAACCTGTAATTATTCTCCACGTGCACTCACACACAGACACACTGCTGACTTTTCACTCTCAATCTTCGACATTTCCAGCAAATACGCAGGAACAAACCGGCTGCCATCTAAACATAGCAAAGAGCAAGATGAAGGCTGTTAAACAATGTGTGTGTGTGCATGAAGTCAAGTGTCAATGAACACGCAGCACACACACACACACACACACACACACACACACACACACACGCCCTTATAGCTCTGCAAAAAGCTGTGAGGTGAACACTATTTGTTTGTTTGTCTGCGTTGCTGTTTCTGGTGTGTTTGTGATACAACACGGCTGCGCTCGCTCCCTCTGAGGCCCCTTATTCCCCCGGTGGAGATGAAATGTAATGGAGCCGATTCAATAAGAGCGCTGCCTCCTCGGGAAACGGGGAGAATCAAATCACACCAAATCCCTCAGAGCCTTCCCAGCATTCACTGCTGCCTTGCAGCTGGGAGGGGAATAAAACAATGGTGGTTAATTCACTTGGCTCTTTGTGCCCATTTTCACCTACATCACAGGAGGTGGAGCGTAACGCAGCAGAGCGCTGAGGGCCAATTAGGATATTCAGTGACGCACTGGACTGTTTCATATGCCTTTAGTGAATGTAGCTGATGAAACTCGGCCGTTTGATGCAAGTTGCGACACATTCTGTGGATATTGTCAGGTATAAACGAAATAACATGGTGACAGATGCTAGTAGAAGATGATGACACCCGGTGGGACCTGTGAGGAATATTTTTTTTAGTTGTAATGATGGGGAAACATTTGGAGTGGAGACGGGGGGGGGGGGGCGTTAAAACACTAAGCTTTGGACATATTTAGCTTGGCAGGAAGAAAGAACGACCACCAGTGTCCCAGCAGCAAGGTTATGCAATCTAGTTTGGATCCAAAACAGAAACACTTACAACCCGACACCGTCCCACCTACGCAATGCAACGCAATTAAAACCTCCTGTGTCTCAGAAAAAATTCCACAACTTCCCGAATTTAGTGTCTTGATCAAATAAGCATCTCTGAACATAAACAAGATGAATTTCAGAAACGGCGTCCAATCCTGAAAGCAAAGAAAGAGGAGCTGGATGTTGTTTCAGGCTCGCTGCCGTGGATCCGGTCGAGCGTTCAGTCCTTGTGGTCACGGCTCCTTAAAGCAAAGGAAATGGCAGACTGTTCCTTAAGGCCTCTGAAGCTCCTTCCAGCTTCTTTGAATTGCTTTTGTTTTTAAACCTCTGCAGTTAAATTAAAATATCTGACAGTGTGACGGAGAAAAAAAAACAAAAAAAAAAACAAGGCCATTAAAAATGATTTCCGCCGAATATTTGTGTAGCTGCATGTTTTTTGTTTTTTTTTTCTGTTTAGTCTGTTAAAGCGCCACAATGATAAGAAAGGAAATTGTACGTTTTACGGCTCCAGGAGGAATTAAGAGGCCACGGGGCTGGTGTGGTTCCGTTCTGCTCCTTCGGGCACTGGAGAACATTTCTGGTACTGTTGTTCAGTAGTTTGCGTGAGGATATGAACTTCCTTTTGGCCGGCACAAGTCTGAATAGCATGATGTTGATTCCGAATGAGTTTACGGTCTCAGTCTCAAGTTTAAAGTCCTCTTTAATAAAACATGACGCTCTTTCTTTCAACAGTGGCTCCATTTAGAGAAAAACAGACCATGAATCAGGGTAGCGTGTGATTGACAGACAGTACTAACCAATCAGGATAGAGTTCAGAGCAGGTTAGTTCCACTTCTCCGTCCTCCTCGGCTCGATGACTAAATTACAAAACAGCAGCTCATGAAGTGATGGCTGATGTAACGGTGGGTTGATATGCCGGGGTTGTGTGTCATCTACACAATCACACCACACTGTTTTCCTCTCTTTAACACAATGCAGTTTTAGGCCACAAGGGACTGAACGATATGAACATAAATAGAAATATGCAGAGCTGTTAGCAGCACCGTTCACACTCAGTTTCAGAGCAGATACACATTGTAGTATTTCGTGTTTAATAGCATATGTTGCTGTTAATGAGGAGCCATAAACTGCTTCATTAGCCGGATCTAAATTCAGGCTGTTTCTCAGGGCAGTGATGCCGACACGCAGTCGAGGTCCTGAGACTTTAGACTAGTTTTCCTGAGGACCACATTCAGTTTTTATTACGTTCTTTCTCATGCACCGTTATGTATTTTAAAGCAGCTGTGTGCATGACTGGTGTTTTTATTTAGTGTTTCGCGCTCTGCTGTAACTTTTCATTGTAATCACTGATAATGTTTGTGTGTGCAGTTTGGAGCACTTTGTGACCTCGTTAAAAAAGGTGCTATATAAATATTGATTATCTTCATTATATAACATTCTCCAGCTCACAAATCTCTGCTGCAGCTGCGGTCTCAGTCCTTTCCATTTGTGGCTGAGTCATAATCTTGTGACGATCACAACATTGGCAGCGTGAACAACAAGACCATGCAGACACTAATATAAAACTGTGACTTCCTGAGAGCCTTCTCACGCTCCATTTGGGTCATGAAATGGGCATAAAATATCAGAGATGTTCAGAAATCACCCATTCAGTCAGTGAAACTGACCTGAGGTGCTCAACAACAGTTTAGGTTTGGACTTAAGTGTTAGTGTAAGGCTGAAAAGTGTCCTCTCAGGTTCTACGGACAATGTTATTGCTTAAATCCAATCTCCGCTCTCGGCCTCTTTAAGCTCTGATATCAGCTCATGCTGCCATTCGAACCCCATAATAACAAACACTCAGTCTGCCTCCCTCCTGCGCCTGGCATGCCAGAGTCTAATGCACTTCCTGTTCAGCGGGGGGTGGAGCAGGACGCAGGAAACACACTTCCTGGTTCTTTTAGGTGTTATATTTGTCTTACTTTGTGCCCCTGACACCTACATTGCTTTAATCAAAACCTCGTGAAAACAGCGAAAGCTTGACGTTCAGCGCAGCGCAGTTGGCCACGAAGAGCAGATATACAGTTGGACCAGAAGCACCGCAGTCCTACCGAAGCCACCGATTTGGCTCGAGCTTCATCTCTCCAACACACTCCTGAAGTTAAGTGTTCCTGGTTATCCATTTTAGGGCTGCAACTGCTGAATACTTAATTGTCGGGAAATGTATTCAGTCAGACTAACTAATGAATCATTTTGTCTGGATCTCTGGCACAAGCTCCTGCTGCACACAATAATTTTTTTTTGTCCCCCTTCTCCAACCAGCAGCCCAAAACTTCCAATTTAATTCCATTTAATAAAATATCTATGAAGCAAAGCCGGGACTGGTAAATACTTTAAGTGTGTTGTTGTTCTTGCAAAACATGTTCACCCCAAAGAGGCACACATCTAATAAAAATCTCCTGGTAGACTGAGGGCGACGAAATAATAAATTGCCTATGTGGTTATTGAGCGAAAAAGTTACAAACTTTCATAAGACGATGATTAGAGTCTGAATCAAGAGCGAATTCCCTGAATTAATGAAAGAAAACTGAAGAATATCAGTGATGTTGGTATGTCATCCCTCTGTTTGTGCCTGTGGATGCTTCAACACAGTACTGCATCAGGGATACAGAAGGGAGAAATCATACAGTGACAAAAGCAGCACCATGAATTATGAATCAACATCAGCTCCAGCACTCTTGAATTACGCACAGACTGCCGGGGCCATCTGGGGATGCGTGAAAAGCACCACTAAGACAAACCCATTCATTCAGCCGTGGATGTACCCACCTGTGATTCCCGTTATGCTGCAGGATTCCCTCGATTGGCTGCGAGTTTCCCAAATCCATCCTGGGGCCACAAAACTCTACATTCATTGATCGGGAGGGAGGATTTGGGAGCAACTCCGTATGGAAAAGTAATTCCTGCTGCTGCTGACAAGATACAGGACTCCGGCTTTCACTCGGCTGCCTTTCGCCGCTGTGGACTGTGCTTTGCTTTGGGCTATGAGCTGGATGAGGCTGCTCGGCTGCCGTAAATGAATACAAAGTAAACGCGTAGAGGCAGAGAAAATGGATGTCAGCTCAAGGCCGCAGTGTTTACTTTAAAGTGACGGGCAGCTGTCGATCAAAAGGTCAGACAGAATACCTCAAAGAGCAACGGCGAAAAGGCGAAATCGACAAGAGAGAGAAAGACAGAAAGAAAGCAAGGCAGAAAGGCCAAGCAGGGCAGAAAGAGAGACAGGTATTCAAAGGTTTCCATTCACTCACTGCCTCCCCAGAGTAATCCCCCCCCCCCCCCCCCCCCCCCTCAAGGAGACTGGCGCATTGTGTTGAGCAGTCGGCGAGTTGACATTTACCACCTGCCTTCTGTTGCTGTGATTATTTTCTCCTCCAGGTGTGATAGCCAGTCTGCCATCTCTGGGCAATAATGCTGCTTCAGAGTTACGAGAGCTGGGAATTCAAAGCGAAACCGGCCGCCCCTCAACCCCCCACAGACCTTTTGCCTGAAATACCACCACACTGGTCTGTGCTTTTGAATTGGAGGCAGAAAGGTCGCTGAACTGTGAATGGCAGCCCATCACCCGTTCTGAGTGGAAAAGACCTCTGAGTGGGATTGTGACTCCGGTGGAATTCATTAGTGTCACCAGGTAATTCATTTGCTTTTAACGGAGAAGACAGGCAGCATGAAAAGGAAAATAGATGTGACGCAAGCCAGAGCCGAGGAGATTGTTTCCAAAATGAGAACTGACGAAATCTAATTTTATGTAAAGGAAGGAAAGTTTGAATCCCGGCCCTACCTGTCTGCGGATGGGGGCCGGTCATTGCGGGCCTTGCTGACTTGGGTGTAGAGGGAATCGGAGTGCTGGTGCTGGTGCTGGTGGTGGTGGTGCGGGTGGACGTGGGGGTAATCGTCTCGGGGGCTGTGCGGTCGGCTGTGGCCGCTGTCCACGGAGCTGTTCAAGGGGTTGATGCCGGCGTACGGGTGCTCCTCCTCGGAGGATCTCTCCGGAGTGCGGCTCACGTCCAGGATCTCGGCGTAGTCCCGTTCCCTGGCCTGCCGCTCCCTCAGCTCCCTGGTCTTGGCCTGGATCCTGGTGAAGAAGACGGTGGACGACATGGCGATGCTAAGTTTTCATTCAAGTACAATTCTGAGTAACTTCTGTACTGTTCTGTTGTTGTGTTACCAAAATCACCTGTGTGCTGTTGCTGCTTTCATGGACCAAAGACGGATAAACACACCTTTACTGTGTCATCCGTGGAAAGCATATTGCAAATGTTGCTTTTGTTTGTAAACCAAAGTGGCCAGAAAATGTAACGTTTATTTTAAGAGCAGCATCTGGTCTACACTGACCCGACCATGAGCGGACAGACAGCGGCAACATTTATATTTTATTAATCCAACATTTCAAAATATGAAACTGAGTTTCAGTGTTTGGATTCAGTCTCACTTCCAAAATGAAGCTACACGTCTTCTTGTTGGTAACTTTAAACAGCAATGATGAGTTTAAATCTACAGGTGTGCTAGTTCATTGCATGCCAAATGATCAAGACACAAATTAATTCAGATTATGAGACACAGTTCATAATATTCAGATTGATCACTCACAGAAATCATTAAACGGCACTTGAAATAAAGACATAAATTAAATCCTGTTGCAGCAAACAGGCAGAAGAAACATTATGGAGATGTATTATATTTCCTACTCAGTGCTGTAGAGGAAATATGAATGGTGGGGAAATCCTCAGACTAGTGGTTAAAACACTCCAGACTATAAGGTAAAACCATGCTGTAAATCTCTGGTGTCACATTAACAAAACACCAGACGCACCACTGCAACATGTGCAAGTGATTGTTTACTGTGGCTTTTTATCTTTCCATTACAGAAAAGAGAAAGATGGAGTCTATTATTTAGACTTTTTTTAACCCCCAGATGAATAATACCATAAACAATACATAAGAGTCCCTCGCCCCCTCAACACCTCGAACAAAGAAAACACTTAGTATTCACAGAGTGCTGCTAATGTATAGCTACCGTGTTTTTCTCTCCCAGTCTCCCTCAAACACACATAAGTGCGCACACAGACACACACACAAACCTTTGACATCTCTCTCTCTCCCTCACATAGAAGAATTAAAACAGAAATCATACATACACTCTTTCTCTTTAGGCCATTATCTTGCGAATAACTGGCAACACCATTTTCTACAGCGGGGGGACTACCCCCATAATTACAGCCATGCCAATTATCAGAGCTTTACAACCACCAATTATCATACTACTGTCGTTTCTGCAGGCCCCTTTTTAATGGCAGCGAGAGAGCGAATGGGACAGCCGTAGCGGTGGCGAGGCAGGGGGTGGAACTTCACTGAACACGCAGTGGGCTGAAATCAGAAATGCCTCCTCCAGAAAATGTGCATGCTGTGCATAACGAAACAAGTCTGATAAAGAGAGCTCCCTGTTGGAGGAAGCAAATTGTGAATTAAAAGAACAGAAATGAGTTGGACTACTTTAAAAATATCTCAATAAGGCTTCAAATGAACTAGTTGACTAACAGCCCCCCCACCACCACTGAATGTGGTAGTAAAACGTACACTAATTCCAACAACACTACCTGTGTCAGATGGAAGCTGGCAGATTTGCATACTCCATCTGTACTATTTGTGGACTCAGCAATTATCTAATGGTGCAGAAGGAAGCGGGGCCCTTGAGGGATCTATCTTTAAGCCCAGAGGAAAAACTGTGTTTTCCGTCAGAGAAAGCAGCAGCAGGGAGTGGGAGCAGCTACTGATTGTATACACAAGCACAGTGGCTGATAAGATAAGGCCAGACATACCAATACAGCCGCCTGGCCTTCGCCGAGCAGCCCCTTTCCAGAACGAGGCGCTGGACGGGGTCAGCTGGGCCAGATTCTGAGTGAGGAAGGATGCAGCTTTGAACCAGTTGTGTAATGTGACAAAGGACAAAAACCTCAAATCTAAAGAGCTGCAGAAAGTGTAAGGACGGCAATCAACAAACAGGCCTGAAATACAGCGTACGTGACGGATTTTATCACACATGAATCTGGACTCTTTCTTCTTTAGTGAACTGCAAGAAAATGTGCAGAGATTATAATGTCACTACGTATGATTTACATATTAATAATCACAGTTAATCCTAATCATTAAAACCAATCAGAGAATTATTAGAAGGCAAAAAAAAAAGTTTTTTTAAGACACTGAATGTGGTTAACACTGCAGCCACTGTCGGCCTCTGGAGGAGCTCTTGGAGGTAGAAGGTATGAAGTTTGATGCTGAACTTCAATCGCTTCTTCTAGACTGGTAAGCAAACAGCTGTTCATGCTGTTCATGAAACCACTGCTGGACTAAAGCTGCCATTCTCCACAAAGACTTTAAAATCCTCCGCTTTCTTCATGCCACCTTTGACACATGCAGGAAGGAAATGTTCAGTGCCATATTCCTCTGAGACAAAATCAGACAAACTCTCCATCTATGTCAATATGAGTGGCACTTAACAAGCATCGTGGGATAAAGTTGTTCCACAAATACAATTACGTTGATTGAAATGGGATAGGAAGGAAAAGCGCACTTGGCCTCATCATTAACCTCTAGGTCCCAAAATATTTACGTCAGGAAACCGCTGTTTTCTCTCTAATGACTAACCTTGATGAGAGATAAAAATGCTCTCAGCCTGAAAAGTTAATTTCACAAAAAAACCCTTAAAACAACAGGAGAGGTGGGAAAAGAGTCGGATGTTAAACAAAGCAGAGAGAACGAGAGGGAAAGCAGATAAAAGGGTATAGAAACGACAGGATGGCACATTATGGGAGAAGAAAGGTGTTTGACGAGTGACCTTTCTGCCACTTTGAGCCAGAACAATGGTCCATTATGTGCCATTCTGCCCGCTGTGTAATAAACCTTCCTTTTAGCGGTAATGCTGACATAACTGATAGACCGCAGAGAAAGGCAGGAAGTACATGAAGGGAGAAGGTCCAGCAGGATAAAATGGCTGCTGAAAATCCTTTCACGGGGGGTGGGGGGGGGGACTTCAGTCAGTTCCGAAGCTCATGCTGTGTTTTGGGGAATTATGCAGGGATTTGATAATTTATACGTGTCAGAACAACAAGTGGCTTTGCCCATTTTTAAGAATGTGACATTTCATTGCGGCGCCGAAGCACAAGAATCCCTTTGACATTCTCAGAGCTGACGCTGAGCGGCAGCTTCTGAGGGTGAAGGGAAGTTCACTGGGACAAGACAGCTGATGTGCCTGCCTCTTAAAATGCAACCTGAATTCATGCGTCGGCTGATGCGTCCAACGTTGTGTGCTTTTTTTGTGTACAGACAAGCTCTGGCAAAAAAAAACAACTTCCCCCTCAGTGCTGTCCGGTGAGTTAATGTTGGCTCAACTTTTGCCAAAACACAAGCCAACATGAGCTGGCAACCTCGTGTGTTGGTAATCAAACAGGTGCATTCACACAGGCCAGCTAGGAAACCTTAGAGATTTTAACTGTAGCATGTTAAGGATGGTTCAGTAGCTTTGGCTTTTATTAAGGACAGTGTGTGTAATACGACGTATATAGTACATGCATGTTTATCTGCTCTAAACATATACCGGCGTGCTGCGTTGGCTGTCTGGATTTGTTCGTCTCAGTTGGGCTAGGAGTCCACGGGGACCAGAGATTTAAACCCTCTGATCCATCTAGTCAATCACAGCTGGATTAACAGCAGCCTCTGGCCGTGGCCGATCAATAGGAGCTCTGCAGCGCAACCTCACGAGGAGCAGCTAACCGGGTTGTTGTTTAAAGCCGAAGGAGCCGCAGTCCTTCCACATCCTCGGCGGGATCGCCCTGTCAATACCGGTTCATCTCTGACACCCGTTAAATCCAAACCAGAGACGAGTGCACTTGTGCTTTTCAGCTGCTTAGAGAAGAGGAAGGAAGGGGGAGGGGCATTCAAACAGCTGACGCTGAACAAAATAATTATTGTATTGACTTAAAGAACAACTGTCAGACAATCCCAAGGCGCTTCCTGCTCGGTGTTCCTACCTGCATTTAGCTGATTTCTGGTTTCTCACCTCCCAACCTGTCTGATTTCCCTCAGCGCTTTACATGAGAAAACCCTCACACACAAAGGAAAAACATAAACGCACAAAACTAACTGACCCACCCACTTATTAGCTCTGGAAGAGGCCTCCGACCACCAAAACAAATCTTGGAAGAAGAAGAAAAAGAAGAAATAAGTTTAAAATAACACCGTCCGTCTCCACTCACTTTGTGTAATGAAAAAGATATGAATATATCTGATACAAACAGTTTTACATCACAGCCTCCTGCACCGTGTGCTGGTTTCAGAAAGGACTCCATTGATTTACATCTTTTAGCGCTGAAGGCTTAAATGGATTCAGATAATTCAGATAATATTACTTTAAATTACACGAGAAGAAAAATTGTGAAAAAGCTTCACATCTCAAAGGAAACGTGCACAAAGAAAAAAGGGGGACAGTGTAATGCATTTTAATCTACCATGATAGCCCAAAGCCATTCGGTCCTGACAACACTGTAAAGCTGAATAAAGGAGGAATACACTGAATTTTATCTGTGCTGCTCACGTCTAAAATGGGAAAGTAGTCCAGAATGGTCGAATGGTCGGATTTGATTAACACACAAAGAGACCACTCTCCACTTTTAACGGGACCCGATGCAGCAACCCAATCATCTGACATGGCATTTGCGTTAACCTAATGCCAATTAAAAATAAAGACGAGGCTATTATCAAATTATTGGACTATCTGCTCTGCAGGCGTAAAGAAGGAATTACAAACCAAATTTTCATAACGAGCGGCTGAGGGGAGTAATGACTCCTGCCCCTACACCAAGAGCATGGGAATTAATTAGCTGGCAGGGCTGTAATGGCCTTGGCATTTATAAACTGCTGTCCCAAAAAATACTGGCAGAGTGCCCGTCTGACATTTAGTTTGGTTGAAACAAAGATTTGTTTTGGAGCTGTTTTGGCTTTGAGCAACCACCTGATAACAGCAAAGGTTCATTATCTACTCTTTTTTTTTTTTTTTTCATATTTAATTAGAATTCATTGAGTCTGTCAAACATAGCGGAGGGAATTCATCCACTCGATTGTTATGCTTGATTAAAAAACCTGAACTTTGGCCACAACCTCCTTGTTTCCCTCTAATCTTCCCCTCTGGGCTCACCATGTTGCCACCTGATGGTTGTACATTGCAGCTTTGAAGCCTTCAAGTTGCAATTTGATCATTGTTGTCTTTTGTCATTTTTAAAAATGGATGCCCCCCCAAAAAATGCCAGTAGATTTTTATTTCCTGCATGCTCCAACACTTTAATTTGCAAACTTCCACAAACTGTCTGAAAGAGGAGCACAAATCCCCCCCCCCCCCCCCCTTAAAGAGAGACCTTAAATTCATTACAAGAACATTTACTGAGTTAATAAATCAAGTGAGAAGAAGGCTCTCCAAGCTTGTGTACAACATCTGTTCATATTTACTTTTGGTTTTTCCAAATATGGGAATTCTTACAACAGACAACAGTTTATTTCCGATATTGCAGCAACAGTCTGAGCCTGATTTTGGTTTCCATGTGCAACCTCATAACAACATAGAGGCTTTAATTTGGATTTGCACTTTTGGAGCTGTGATCAAGGCTAATAAAAAAATCTCTAAAAACACTGATCCCCAAGAGCACGTGCAAGTTATTTTATTCAATTTGATTCTTATAGCTCATCAGAGCTGCAAGATTAAGCCAAATCCTCACCTTTCCTGTTCCATCCTCATCTTCATCGTCTCCTCCTCGGAAACCTGCATCTCTTCGGGCCGCCACTTGCTGGAGCCTTTACGATCCATCTTCTCCCCTGGACGCTCGTCCTTTCGGTGTTTTCCAAACCTGCAACACAAACAACAAAAAGAAAACACAAACAAACAAACAAAAAAATAAGCCCAATTAATTCAGTAAATTTATTAAGCAATGGTGGATGGTTTGGAAACAGTTTGAATCAAAGTCTCATCCTTCATAAAACCCTGTGTTGGACGAGAGAGTAGATGGAAGCCTCAAAACCTTTCAAGGAAAATCTTTTAGATAGCCAAGACATCCAACTGTTTTGATTTTCATGGAAGCAGAAAGTGTGCTGATAAAATGCAAACCATACAAGACAGACAAAAAGAAGAAATACTTCACGGGTCTGATCAAGCCCTCAAATGAACCATCTGAAAAAGTACTTCTCTCGACTTCAGAACACATTCAGTTCATTTAAAGTCGGGGAGTGGTAAACGAAGAACGCGTAGAGGCGGCCCCATCATGGTAATTATATTCATAGGGAGGGAGTGACGCTTAACGAAATAGGAACCATTGCAGAGATATTTCAGCTTGATTGACTCTGTATAAAGCTGCAGCCTGTTGAAGAAATGACTTTGGCACCGCGCTCACTTCCACAATGAACCTTCATGATTATTCACAGGGAAGTTGGTCCACGGAGAATATCTACGACTTCTAAAAAGACAATGTGTGTGTGTGTGTTAATGACACAGACGGAGGGCAATGAACAAGGAAGGAAAAGAATGAACTCGCGCAAGAGCAACTCAATGAATTAAAATCAGGCGGCAAAAATACGGTTGAGAATATAAAGACAAAGTGTGTGTCTGAGAAAGAGAGTGTGAAAAAGGAAGAGAGACACAGTAAAGTTCAAAAATAAAAAAGTCGAAAGATAAAAAGAAGGTGAAGGAAAAGGAGAATAACGAGATCAAAAGCAAGCAAAGACGTGAAAGTGTGTTTAAAAATGAAAGAAAAAGTTTAATTTACTTGATTTGAGTCAGAAAAAGAAAAAAAGAGACTCAAGGAAAGAAGCAGGTGTGAAGCTCGTGAGTGAGAGTGTGTGTGTGTGTGTGTGTGTGTGTGTGTGTGTGTGTGCGCGTGCATGGAGACTAATACAGAGAAGTGAAGTGAAAACGGGGATATCGAGTAAATCAAAGAGAAAAACACAGAGGAGGAAAAGAACAAAAATAATCAAATGAACCTGCAGAGAAAACCCAGCGGTGCGGATGCGTGGGAGAGTGTGTGAGAACGTCTGAGAAAGAAAACAGGAAGAAGAAAACAACAGAGCGGAGGAAGAAGAAGAAGAAGGTGAGAAACAAAATAATGAATGGGAAAGTGAGAGAAAAGAAAATTTAATGGCAACAAAGAGACTAAAGAACTTAAGTTCGTTTCCTGAACGCAGCTTCACAAAAGCCCAAAGTGACGGCAGGTACTGATGCTGTGTTGTGTGAAAGAAACTGAGGAAAAAAGAGAGATTGGAAAGACGAGGCGGGGGGGGGACTGCAGTGGGGGGGGGGGCAGAGAGACTGAGGTCCATTACCTGATTAATTTAACTGCGGCCGTCTCAAAGAGTGACGGCTTGCTGTTAATGCTAAGAGCAGGAGCGATCTATCACGCTGAGAGACGGTTGACACTTTGTCTCTCCACACCACTAACTTTCATTAACAGCCCCTTAAAAAACAGCCCAACTCTCCACACACACAAACACAAGCACAGACACACACAAACGCACACACACAGCAAGATTTATGACTGAACGGGAAAACTGTGAAGAGGAGACAGAGTATTAACCATGACACGGGGGCATTTATTAATCTCATATTCCAGGCACAGTTAGGCCCGCCTTGTCTCGTGAACTTGGCGTCATTCATAATGAGGCATTGACGTTTTTCTGCGGTTTTAAAAAGATAACTTCAAAATGTCAAGTAATATAATTCAGGGGAACACCCATGTGCCGCCGCTAATCCCCTGTAGCTGCACAGGAAGTGAAAACAATCGGTGGCGTTGTGGGAAGTTGCGGTTGTCGTACTGGATTTGGACGACAGTAAAATCTGAGCCGTCTGTGCGCCACTAAACGGTGAATTTCAGATAAATTCAACAATAACTGCCCCTGAATTATATTTGCAGCACTCTGGGATTCATGGAGAAGGGTTAGGGTTCGCTCATCAGCAGCTTCAGCCGTCTTCAGCCTTTTTGTACGTAAAGAAATCTAATTTAACCCAACAGAGTTCAGTAAAAACTGGTCATGGTTAAACCAGCGACGTGGTGATTATACAAAAATAACCTTTAGCACCTTAAAGTTCCTCCTCTGATAAAGTTTATTTGCCATCTTGTCTTGAACTGTTATTGAACGAAACCGCGAGGGAGAGTCAACAATTCAGAACGGTCAAAAAACTGATCGTTACAGCACATCATGAAGCTCGTCGCAGCGTGACCCTTTTCTGACTCCAGGCTTGTTCACAACGGTGCGCACACACACACACACACACACACACACACATCAAAACCACTGCAAAATTAACTCAGGCCTTGAATTTCTGGGCAGCAGCATCTTTGCTGATGCCAAACTAACAGACTGGGTGTCGCTTCTGAGTCCAAGTGATGATCAGAGAGAAAGAGAGGGGGGAGGAGAGAGAGGGTGAGGAGGGGGGGTTGGCTACAGATTTGGCACGCTGTTACCTTTGGCAGGGGTTGATGGTAATGAGGCTTTGAGTGGACTGAGTGTGAGGCCTTTGAGACATGAGAGGGTAAGGCGGTGGCAGCTCTGTTGATCACACACACACACACACACAAACCTCATCAGGAGCTCTCGACACGCCGCAGAGTCACTCTGGAACTAACTTGCTCACGTCACATTTTGTCGTGGCCTTTACTTTTATCAGCCGTTACGGCGTCATTCTCTTCGCTTGGGGGCCAACGCACGCTTTGAACTTTTACTCGCCGTTTCATCGAGACACTGACGCAAGTGGCACGTGAAAATACTGGTGACGTTTTAGAAAAATTTTGTTTAGCAACGTGCTTGCTGATAGGTGCTCCATTTGCTAACCCAAAGAAGCCCCAACAGGCGGGTGGAAATTCAGACGGAGTCTCGGATGGATTGAAATTTTGCGGTCGAGTTTTATTAAAATCTCTGGAATTTATATTTGCCCTCATGATTATAAAGTTCAACAGCTTTGCTTTTGCTTTACAAGGTGAATATGCAACTAACGTGCAATCAATTCTCTAAAAAGGGGAAAGAGATGCCAATTGGAATAACAACTTTGTCTGCTTTGTCTTAAAAAATATTGGATAAGTGAGTGAGTGAACTTCACGACCTTGTGAAGAATATAAAACCGGTATTTGGAGGGAATTATGGGTTTGTTCTGAAACTAGAAAATGGTTCCTGTGTGCCAGATGAATCTACCTGCCCTTCATTTGCTCAGAACAGTGAAGCTTTCATGAACTAAAAGGAACCAGTGAGTCAATAAGTTGATATTTTCTTCTTCTGTTATTTCTTTAAGCAGAGTGTGTGATCCAGACTGGAGACACAGATGGGTTGGATATATCTCACATCATTATTCTGGAGCACACAGCTGTCTCTGCCAGTAAACACCAGGCTCGGATCAAACGGGCAGTTGGACAGAGTTTTAATGGAGTGCGTCTGAAGTGGCCAACATTGAGCCAATCACAGCGCCATCACACTCGTGTTATGATAACGCACACCAATCGTTACCACGCAGGAGGTGAAGAGGAAAACTGGACCTCGGTGTGTGTCTATGATTCGCTGGAGGTCGGTCTGCTTCTGAACTGTGCGGCCGAGTGTGTGTATTTCATTTCGAGGTATTTTTCATGTCTGTGTGAGAGCACACCACACATCTCTGTGTACGTGTGTGTTCCCGACTAATTATTCCCGTGTGTTCATCAGTGTGAACTGAGCCTCGTTGGGCGAATTTGTCCATGTGAATCCCACTGATTACTCCATCCTGTGTGTGCGCTTCCCCTCTAAAAGTAAGCTGGTGTCATCAGCGGCGATCCCACCTGTTTCACACAGAGCCCCGCTGGCTTCGGCCCCGCGGAGCCCCCCCCCAGGGCCAAAGAGCACAATTTCAGCTCCTGACAGCCAAACTCACCATCACCGTCCTCTTTCTCCCCTCACTGTTTTGTTTAAACCCTTTTTTGCTCACTCGTTTCCTTTTTTCTTCTTCTTCTTCTTCTTTATATAAAAGTGCTACAAGTACAGATGTTAGATTCAGGAGTTTCTTGGACCGAGGTCTATGCTCATTGCATTCACTCACGTCATATTATTTGAAGAATAATCTTGACCTCGACTTCTTTTATCAGCTTTTCCTGGCGCTTGAAGTTGAACAGACGACGGCTAAGTTGATCAGGTGATTACAACTAAGATAGTTCAATGTTCGTTTAATGAACAACTGATGATGTGACGCAAAGTCTCCAAAACGTCTCACCTGAACAGAATTCATGGACGTGTTTGACCCTGTTTACCATTCCTCCGACTTTTCTTTCTCTCTCGTCATCTCTGTGGATCTCGTTACCTTCCTCTCAGACAGCAGTCATTGTTTCCCCTTCCCTGTCATTGTCACTTCGGCTAACGTGATAAACGGGTGTATTACCGGCAGGCCCGGAGGCTTCCTAACCAATTTGGACAACAATACTAATATATTAGTGCGCAGAGGGAGGTTTTCTGTAAGTTTAGCTGTAAGGGATGTTTGACAGGTGAAATGTTGAAGCATGCAGAGAAAAAATTCACAGCATTCAAAGAAACCAAAAAGATTTCAGGTCAGAGACTAATTCACATTTCCCTGCATCGTTAAGTGTTAAGAATGTCACTTTTACACAACAATGATAACGTGGAGAAGATGATAGTAATAATAATACAGCTTAATGAACAATAATTTCCACCATGTTCTAAAAAAGTCCAAACTATCTGGAAACTTTTTCAATGTGATGTTCCTGCAAGTCTTGAGAAAGATCTTGAAATGAAAATAAAACACATTGTTTATACATTTTTAAAGCTCTCCCAACACACTGTTAGAAGCTTAGATGTCCAAATCGGATGGTTTTACCTGAACATGTCTCCGAGTCCCTTCAGCATGCCCTTCTTGGCTTTTCCCTTGTCTTTCTCCTTCCCACCCTCCTGCTTCTTCTTCTCCTTCCCTCCCTTGTCTTTGTCCTTCTTCTTCTCCTCTTTGGTGCGGTTGGTGCCGTTGACCAGGGGTTTCTCTGTGCCGGACAGCGGTGTCTGGTCGGCCACCGTGGACACGGAGTCTCTCCCTGATCGTGAACTCTCCTCCGTGTCCTCCTCCACTGGACAGAGGGAAAGACGGGCAGTGATGGAGAAACATGGGGGACAACCAGTAGGTCATTTTAAGTCAGAATTATAACACACACACACACACACACAAAAATAATAATAA
This sequence comes from Remorina albescens, assembly GCA_034769265.1. Lineage (NCBI taxonomy): Eukaryota > Metazoa > Chordata > Actinopteri > Carangiformes > Echeneidae > Remorina > Remorina albescens. Next base: position 2,435,012 of record CM068478.1, on the reverse strand, counting down.
AATAAAGACTTTAAGTCTCACAGATGTGTGATTATGCCTCCAGAGAACCAAAGAGAGACTAATATTGAATAATTATGTACTACAAGTGATTGAAGAGGCTTTTCCACATTTATATACTTTTGAGAAACCATCAGACGCCAACTCTTACAGATGATGAAAAGACAGACATTCATTTGATGCTTCTCTGACAAAATATGAGATTCACATCAGACAGAAAACGCCACAATATTCAGGCTCTGGAATAAATGTAAGACTGTAGAATCAAAATCTATCTTTTGTGACACAGAGGATTAAAAAATATCCACAAGGCTGCTCTCTTATTCAGATTTCATACTTCATGTTACGTGGACATGACATTTAAGTTTAGAAGAAGAAGAGCAGCAAACCTGCCGGCTGTCATAGTCACAGGAAATGGACGAAGACGAGACAGACTCTTGGAGATTTAACACTTTGGATAGTGCTATCCGTGACAAAGGTTATTCTAATCTGCAGGGACTCTGACTGTATTATTTGGGGGGGGGGGGGGGTCTTCTAAAGCTTTGACTCTAACTCTTCCTCTTTGAGGTGCCTCATATTGACGTGTGGTGCATTCCACATCCTACCCAGCGGGTCGTTACATCCCGAGTCAGCCATATTGCCATTGCCACAAGCAGTGATAAAATCAGATGCAAGATACTGAGCATCCATCACTCCCATGCACAAATATGGAAGCCATATCTGAGTGTTTAACAGCTGACATTCATTCAGTTGTTAGGAACCATCACTGCTGCGTTAGTCCTGTTTTAGTTACCCATAATGCAAAGTCACCGTTATAATTTGAGAGATGTTTGAGGCATTAGAAGGGGACCGAAGTCGAGGTGTCTCACAGATGGGACTCCCAGCTGCTGATGGAGATGACACTGGGGGGGGGGGGGGGGGGGGATTTGGTGCGATCACACCTGAGACAGGACAGCGTTTAAAGTAAAAACAGCAGGTGGAGGTGCATTGTGGGATTTCTTACATGTCTCCATGCCCTCATCGTCGTCTTCCGTGGCAGCCGGCCGGTCGTAGGACTTGTCGATGGCCGCCCTGAAGCTCTCGTTGCAGCCGCGCCCCCTGATGATGCGGGGGCGCGGCCGGTGGAAGGGGAGGTCCCCGTTGAGGGTTACCTCAGCAACAGCCGTCTGGAGGCTCTCGAGAGAGCTGGACTTCTTTAGGCCCAGCGACGGTCCCACATCCCTCGTGGAGGAACCTGACGGGAGGATACAGAGGTGAAATGAAAAAATAAATCTGACCAATCTGAAGCCTCCATCTTAGTTATACTGAGCAGCTCTACACCAGCCTCCTCCAACACATTCAATCAGTAACTTCAAACCTCTGAAAAGGGCAGCAAATCTAATTTCTCTGCAATTCCTCTTGGAGATTGAACAACACACACATACACAAAAAAAGTAGGACTAAAGCAGAACTTCAGGAAACTACAAATTGTTGCAGCAGTCGGTTTATAAACTCTTAATCAAGCAAACTTTCGTCTCTGTGGTCTTTTTTTATTAAATATAAAGAAAAAACAAACAAACAAACCCCATACCACTACTAATTCACTTCTCGTTTATTGCATCCTAATCTCATTACCTGTTCGAATGACCTTAAATGCTTTTCTCCATCATATATTTAGTACGACAATAAATCAATCAATACGTACACATCGACCTTGGCTTCTGATTCCGGCTGTGTTTAAAGAGTCTCAAGGATAAAAGGAAGATGCGAGGCAACGCCATGGGAGTTGTGTTACAGGATGATTTAAGGGGATGGACTGAGAGGATGAGAGAGACTTGTATTCTCGGCAAAAAGACTGATTCAGCAATCTGACACATATTTCACAACAAGCCACTTCCTGCCAATTTCAAATGACCAACAACTAAAGCGAAGGATGACCTCAGAGTCTCCCCACGGTGCCCACTTGGATTTTAGCTGCAGGCCTGTTTTCTTTTTTTTGTGGCGGATTCTGGGATGCGTTCCAGCCGCCCTCGCTGTGACCCTCAAAGGTGAACGTCCATCGGGAAATGTCATTAGCTTGTGCGCTAAGTGTGATTACAACAAAAAAACAACACAGATGCCTGTAATAAAAAAAAAAAAGTCAGGTTGTGTTTTCTTGGTTTCTATTTGTCCTCAGACATTTTAAGATAGGAGACAGTATAATGCAGAAGAGGGGGAGGACAAAAAAAGTATTTAAAGGGTTTATTCAAGACTTCAATTATGCACAAAGGTCTGCCAAAATAGACCCTTAAAGATAATTCTGCCAGTGAATATCGGAAGTGTTTCGTAACCCGGCTGCATATCTGCAGCATCTCTCACACACACTTTAACGAACTGCTGCCCCTCATCAAGTAGGAAAACAAAATGCCTCCGGCTCTGGCTGTTGTTGGCGCAGAGGCATAAAAATTCTGATTAAGGTTCAAATCCTCGTAACGGTGGGGTCAAAAAAGAAACACCTGGTCTACCAAAACCTGCTGGGCTTCAGCGGATAATAAGGAACCGACCCAACGCACCGTATTTAAAACTGGCCTGCTCTGTTTGTTCCAGCAGCTTGAATGAAGCTGACTAATTTGTGCCCATTTTGTGTGCGAGTCTGTGTGACGTTCCTGCAGATTGAGTACACATTAAAATAACCATCAGCAAAATAGGAGAAACATGACACTTTAATTAAACTAAGACTACGGGTACGGCGGTGCGGGCACCATTTTTGTTCCCATATGGCAGGTGTCACGGGGCTGAGAGCGCGTGCCACGGATAATAAATGTGGGAAGATAAGGTGAGGAGGGATGGGAGTAATCAGAAGAGCCCTAATCTCCTGGGTAGTGTCACTTCAGAGCTACTGTAGCAGGAGGCAAAAAACAAAAAACACAAGAAGAAGAAGAAACAAAAACAAAAACACAAGGCCTGACAGACATGAGGCGTCTTGAGGGATGAGAGTGAATGAAAGGGAGAGAAGACAGCACAACAAAAACAGGGAAAAGGAGATAAAGACACAAAGAAAGGAAAATGTAAAGGGAACTAATAGATGGTGAGGAATCTGAATTATATTTAATGCTAACTAGGACACCAAGAGTGTGTGGATCCATATCTGAAATAGTTCATAACAAATTCATCATCCACTCAGTTAGAAGAAAAGTTAGAAAACTATTTGTCGCCCATTTTTGCAGATATACTTCAGGATGAACTTTTGGGCTTGAGGATGTATTTTAGTTGCATTGTCTCTTCTTTACTGGCTTGTTTTGGGGATTTCAATTATTATTCTCAACATGCAGAATACTGTCAAAAGGAAGTGTGGAAAAAGTATTTTCTGTATGCCAAGGTCCTGGTTTAGCAAAAAAAAAAAAAAAAAAATAACAACTAAGGAAAAACCAGAATACATGCAGAGTGAAGAAGAAGGTATCTGCCTCACATTCATTCTCATCAGCCGGTCCTGTCCCCCTCAACGTCTCACTGAGTGGGGGGCTGAGGCTTTTCACGCTGCACACCCACTTTATTTAAAGCTTTGCCCAACACCGTTCACTGCAGTCCCACAAAAGAAATAAAATAGAATCATTTACATTGTGTTGGAGACCTGACAAATGGCATTCAGTGGCAAACATGCCACTTTTCTCCCCTCTTTCTAAAAACACCTGATCTTCAGATGGCTCGGGGGTGGAGGTTTTCTTGTTTGGCTCACTCAGACACAGATTCGGAAGAAAACTAAACGAAGGTGCGTTCACCTTTTAAAGAACATTAATTTGGAAGTATTCAGCACGATGCATCTGACGGAAAGTTAACAACCCAAAACTGAATGGATTATTTCAGACCTGGCAACCAGTCAGTCAGCTGTGAGTAATCTGCGTCGGTGTGTTTGGACAGAGTGACACTCCCCCTTCATCTGCAGATAAACGTTATCCTGCGAAGTTAAGCTCCGACAGCCTTACAATAACAAATACAGAGCGCTCGTGTGGCAGCTGCAACAAGCAGAGGTCAGATTGGCGCTGACACCGGACCGGGCTGGAACTGGCAACAGCAGAGTTATTGATTCTGCTCTGCCTCAGGCAGCTTTACGCGGTAATTATAAAGGACGTGAAGAAGAAGAAGGGCTTGTTCTGAAGTTTTGTCTGCGAAAGTCAAATAAATAACCAAAAAAATAAGAATAACACAAGACCCAACTGGAACGCAGAAGCTTAAACCAACATGGCACCTGAACTCTCACACAATGTTTTCATTTACAGAATTCAGTTCACTGAACTTTTCATCTTTGGTTTCGTTAGAAATTTCTGCTGATCCCTGATTGGATCACTTCTCTCCCCGTCACTAACCAACAACACAACAACGACATTCAAATAATTCATTTGTTTATTCTCTTTGTCCCAAAATGAAAACAAACTGTATGGACTTTACTGGATTCTCTATTACGTCTCCGAGGTCTGAAAGGAGCCAACAGTTCAGTATTGTCCTCCTCCACTGAGGTGTCCTGGTCCAACATGTGGCGGCGGCTTGTGTCAATAAAAACTCCTGTCCAATCACGGATCAGAAAGACGAGGGCGACTGTACCTGCGCCTCAGAGCTGTCACAGTTTTGGGTTTCAGCAGGATGGCTGTGTTTTGGCTTTAATAAATGGACCATGGATCGCTTGTAGTTGGCGAGGAGCAGATTTTTTTTTTTTTTTTTTTTGGGGGCCACAGAGTGAAAATAAACCTCAGACACTTAAGAAAAACAGCCCCAAAACAAAATCGGTATGAAATTGAATTTCCTCACTAAAAATCTACCTAAAATACTTTGAATCAGTATCTGTGCCCCAAAAATCCAGCAGTGTATTGAAGCGCTCTCAGAAAATCAATGAAAAGGCAGATTGCTCCAATTCAGATGAGACAATTGTGCTTAATTAAACATTCTTTGATTCGCAGCGAAGGCGAATGTGATTACCAGCAGAAACAAGTGCTCTCACATCACGAGCACATTTTTATGTTATCTAATGAGGGCGTTGAAGGCCTTTAATGGCTTTAATTGGAGACCAGTATGAACTGTAAAAACACGAGTTTCCTCTAAGAGGACTGTTGTGCAGAGATGGAGTTTTGTAAAACAGACACTGCCAGGAGAACCAGCGCTGCAGCCCAAAGGTAACTAATCAGGAACTTCGCGATTTGATATATTCCTTGAAAAAATTTGGGAAAACAAACAGAGCAGATATCGGCCGCTTCAGGATTCTCTCTTTGTCTTTACAAACCAAATCCCTTCAAACTGTTTAACTGATATTTACACAATACGAGTCATTTCAACACAACACTGCGGGAACTTCGGTTTGCAATTATGCATTTGTCACAGAAACTTTAACAATCACATCTATCACCAGTTATTTCTGATTTAAGCAGCATGTGCTGTGAACTCCTGGTGCGACATGAGGATGCTCGGGGAGTCTCACTTTAACGGTACACACGACGTTACTGCAGCTCCACGTGTCAATACGTTAATCGATTAATCACTTTACATTATCAGAGGGATTTTACAAACCCACTCCAACAGGTGCTGCATTAAATCTTGACTGCTGTGTGCTTCATGAGATAATGGAGATAATGGTTCCAACAGTCCGCGTTTTTCAGGCGGGCTCCAGGATCTAAACTGAACCACATCTCTTATCCAGAATCTCATCTTTGCCAACTCATGCTATGACATTCCAAGTATTCCAAGTATCGGGTGTGTGTTTTTCCGTGACTTGACTTTCATTCCTCATTTTCACAGCCTCACTGTGTTTCTGTCTTTATCACTGAGGGGGGCTTCAGTGTCACTCCTAAAAAGTTACGCCCACAAATCTTCCTGCTCTCACACTCTAAACTTCACGTCTTCTCTACCTGCCATCCTTTTGTCCGAGCTGCTGATTTCAGAGGCAGGACTTCTATTCAGTCGAGGCGACAGCGAAAATACACAAGACGTGACAGTGACGGATGACTCGCTGTCAGCTCTCTGCCTTAACCAAGGACAAAAGTGCTTTCTCCTCCCCTTCCCTCTCTCTTGCCACGCACACACGACTGATACATCCACAATACAATTAGTGCTGCCGTAAAAAGGGAGAAAATCAAATCTGTAGTCACCCGATTGCTGTCACGACCGTGTTCGGCAGCGACCTCAGACTGAGGCGAGGACTGCAAGCCTTCACTCTGCAGACTGACAAATCTGTCTTGTCAAGAGAGAAAACACCCAACACGGCGGGAGGGAGTGCAGCACATTCGCATACAGAGCAGAGCGCCAGGATAAAACCTGCTGAAACAGAATCTGCTGAATTTATATTTGCAGATCAATATGTGCAATTTAATGCCTGTCACTGTTGTTCCTGTGCAATTTGTGTCATGTCCTGCTGCAGTTATGAATCGATCCGCTCTGCTGAGCCCTCGTTCACTGATAGTTCTTGGCACAAAAATCTACCTCAACTCTGCAAGTTGAAAGAAATCATTCCCAAAAGATTTTAATGCCGTGATGGAAAATAAACAAAAATCCTTATAATGTCGAGAGTAGATGAAGAATTCATGGGCAGTGAGGACAGACCTGAGATGACGTGGAGGACTTTGGCCAGTTAAAACTGAGGGATGTTTCCAAGATTAACTCCGACGTAAAATTCATATTTTTTGACCAACAAGTCGAATTAATCCAAACTTACTGTACCTGCAGCCTCACAGAATCAACACAAGCTCACTCAGTGCAAATAAACAGTCATCACTCTGCTGCTTTCAGGTTCCCTTTTTTACTATTAAGAATTTACAATGTTAAATTATTGCAGCAAAAATCCAGAAATCATACTCAGATTTCAAATGAAAAGCCTTTCAGTAGCTCTCAAAAAACAAAAAACAAAACAACAAACAAACTATTATGGTACTGACTGAATTTTTGCTACTGGTTTGAGCAAATTATCTGAAAATTAGCTTTGATATTTAAAGATGTAGTAAAACATCACAAAACTGGGATTTACTTTTAGAATAAGTTAAATCTCTGAGGGGATTTGACTTCTTAATTACATCCCTCAGTATGCCCCGTTAAAAATACACTCTGAGAACTAAAAGTGACCAAATGAAGTTTTCCTTTCCACCTTTCAGTGCACCGGTCCTTACCTGTGATGCTCTCAGGATGAGGGGTGAGGTTAATCTCATCGGCTACTGTTAAAGGAAGGGGGAGGAAAGAAGGGGGGAGAGGGAGGTACAAACATTTGGGGTTTCAGTTAGTAGTCATGACATTCCCACATGCAACATCCAGGTAGTGCTGCAAAGAAGAAGAAATCACAAACGGCTTCATCTCAATTAGCATCAGACACCATGCGAGACAAGGATGTGAGGGGAGGTGGAGGGTTAGGGAGGTCGGGGGGGTTGAAGGGAAATGAAAAGAGGGTTTGAGGATAGCAATCAGACTTGTTGTGATATCAACACGGTACAGAGCAGCAATCTGGTCAGGAAGATTAGATATGATTATAGAGTGCGGGAAGAGAGACGGTTTGCAGCCAAAGCAATCAACGACTGTTTGAAGCCATTTCAAGGTGAATCAACATAATGAAGTTCTTGACTTTGGCATGAGAGGCAGAGTCTGTTTTCATACAAAGAGGGCAAAACGGGTTTGGAATAAATTTAAATTTAAGGTGCATTTCTTTTAAAAGGGAGGACACGTGCAAAAGACTTCGGTGGCACTGAGTTTATTAAATGAAGCCTCAAAGCTGAACCTTCTTGATGCAGTCAGCCCAACACATCTCATATTCTGTTTGTTGGGGAAATGGAAAGAAGGGAGTTTTCCTGCTTTAGTTTTAATTTAGATTCTGGGTTTGCTACCTGTACACACCTCAGGGATCACTGTATGTTTAATGAGCAAAGACGTTAAACTGCATCTTTAAAAATCACAAATCATGTCAGCAGGTAAAGGAAAGATAAACTCATAACATCCTACCGATACGACATTATGTTGAATTTAAGTTTTATATAGCAACAGCCTGTCAGTGCCAAACGTTAATGAATTACAGGGAACGACAGTAATTATCTTGGTTTTTTCACGTAATGCAGGAATCTGGAATATACCAGACGATCATGTTTGATGTGTCACATCTGGGTATAAGAAATCAGAGCATTCCTGATTCTCTATGTCACGGCTATAACAATTAATGCTTTCATGTGAGATGTGTTCAGATGTACTTTAAGGACTTCCTGGTGGGGGGGGGGCGGGTGTTGGTGTACCTAGATCCATGCTCTTGGACTTGCGTGTTTTGATGATCTCCAGCTGAGCGGCGTCTCCAAACTGCTTGGTGCGTTTCTCAGACATGCTCTGGCGTCCAAAGCCTTCCCTGTGGAACGCCATGTCCGGATTGTTTTCATCAGGACCCAGGGAGCTGGAGGGGAGGGTGGGTGGGGGTGAAGCAGATAGCAATATAAGAATAGTGAACATAGAGAAAATGAAGTGTCACAGTACTAAAGAAAGGACAATACCAAGATAATAGGACGAGTAACCTTTAAAAAGAAAAGCATGTATCATGTATGATACATGGAATAAAATACCGAACAGAGATAAAAGAAGAAGAAGAAGAAGAAGAAGAAAAAAAGAGGGGAACAATGAGAAAGGTCCAAAAAAAGTTCAAAGAGGTGCTCCTGTTTGAAATCATAGGATTCAAAGACGGAAGAGAAAAGGTGAAGAAACAGAGAGTGAAATCTAAGAAAGCATTAGGGGAGAGAAGAAAGAGGGACAAGAGATGAAAAAAGGCTGCGTTGGGGGGGGGGGAAGGAGATTTGTGAGAGTTTTACACAGGAAATAAATGAATCTGTAAAGATGGCAGAGAAATAATAAAAGAAAAACTAAAGTAAAACTGTCAAAAGGAAAAAAAAATATAGGCAAGTGTGAGACAGACAAGAGAGACAGATGAGGGAAGAGAGATGAGTGCGAGGAGAACAATATCGGAGTGAGATAATGACATAAATCAAGATAAGAAGAGCAATCAGGGAAGAAACAAGACCAAATGATTAAAAAATTGAAGAGCTTGTGGAAGGAGAGAGGAAGGGCGGCACGGCAGCCTTCATCATACTCGTCATCACTTCCAGATATACATACAGCATTCATAAAATACTGTTCTCATTAAGCTACTTCAGAAAGAAAGACCCAACAATAAAAAACGATAAGGAATAAACAGGCTGAACGATAATAGTCAGCTGCCGGAGCTTTGTACATATAAATTCATCGTTAGCATGCAAACGGCCGGCGAATAATCAGAAAGATCCTCATCTGCACTGTGTCAGAGTCCTTCACATCAGACGAGTGCAATCAAGGGAGGGAACACACACACACACGCCGCTGCCTTCTTCAAATGTCAAGGTTTTAGTTAAATATATGGAAAATAATAACATAAGTGGCTGAAGACTGGAGGTCCTTAAATCCACATTTACATGATGTCCAGCAGGATGACTTTGTACCTGTTGTTCTGGGCGGGCAGCTCTTTGGCCCACGGCGGCGTCATGTCGGATGTGAAGCCCACGTCGTCGTGGGAGCTGGAGGACGACTGGTCGGACAGGTGCGGCGGGAGCAGCGGCGGCCGGTCGTCCTCTATGATCACGGTGTCGTTCTGCGGCATGTTGACGGTCGGTGAGAGCTGATAGTTACCTGGAGGAGATGATGTTTTTACATACTTGTGGTTCTACGTACACATTGACGGCGGTGGAGTTTGTTTTGTTTTAGCTTCAACAAACATAATGATTTAATTACTGAGCTCCAACAGAAGCTCAGAAATCTTTCCCTGCAGCTTCCAGTCATCACACACTCTAAATATACCAAGTAATATTTATGTCCCATTTGGAGGACATGAGGCCTTATTTCACCCTGAAATGGACAGACTATAGTGTCTCAGTGATGTCCAAACCTTCAGGACTTAATGGAGAAAATACCAATATGTGAAAACAAGATTGTGGTCAGCTTTAAGGCAAAATAAAAACATAAAACAAAAAAACCAAACAAAAAGCTGGTTTGTTCCTCAGCTGTCTGCACAAAACATTCAGGAATTAATTTATTTGTGACACCAGGCAACTGCTGCATCAAGGGTGAGCCTGCTGTAACTGTTTAATGGGCAAACTACTGAAGAACAAGTTCCCAAAAATTAAAAAACAAACAAACACACACACACAAAAAAAAAAAGGGAACAACTCTTTAAAACACAAAAACCAGAATGAAACTGCTCCTGGCTAATCAGCTTATAACTAAGTGGAATTTGGCAGCTGGCACAATGCTGTTCCTATGTCAAAACACTATGATTAATTCAAGCTGTGACCTCGCAAATAAAAGATAAAAACTTCTCTGTGCCGGAAAAAAAAAGAGTCCCTTTTTCTGTCTCTGAAAGCGAGGCTTAAAAACCCCTATTGGTATGCGGCGCATGACTTTGTCTTTAATCTGCATTTTGAAATCGGGACCGGTGGGTGAGGAGGGAGGAGGAGGGGGTCTGCTCAGCGTCAGAGGACGGACAGCTTCGACGCCTCATAAAAGGCCGCTCTATTGAGCTCGGGGAGAGGTTTGTTTGCCTTTAGAAAGCGTCGGGGCTCTAAAGCCAGAGACCTGCAGGTCTGAGCCAGGCCTGCTGTTTGTGTCTCACAACGGAGCTCTGAAGGGAATCAATGTGCTGCTGGACGCTGCGGCCTGCAGCCAGAGCGGGTGAATGACCTGATGTAAACGGAGCTGAATGGAGTCTAAAAGGAGAAGACTGGGTGGTGTCAGAGTGTGTGTGTGAGACAGTTAATTCAAAGATAGTTGGATAAGAACTTATTGCACTGTTGAACTAACAGACTGGATTGAAGGTGAAGAGACTTGATTTAAACGTTCCTGTTGTATATTCAGATCATTTCTGGATGATCTAGATGTTTTCTGTTCATATTCATACGACTTAACACAATATTCCCAGTCTGGACGTCCTGCAGGGCGGAACAGCAGTAACTGGTTTCTATTCACAAAAGGAGAAAAACGTTATGACCTGCTGAAGGCTCCAGGTGTTTCCTCCCCTTGTCTTTGTGTCTCTGGGCATTTCCTCCTTCTTCCTCACCTGCTCCCCCTCTCTCTGTTTAATTCATCCAGCACACCTGCTCCTTCACCATCTCATCAGCCTTGCAGTGATTAAACCCCCCCCCCCCCCCCCCTCCAGCTCCACCGGCTCCACTCTTGGCCTGATTGTTCGGTGGTTTGGACTTTCCGCGGTGTCCCTGTTTCTCTGGACCGTTTCCATTGTGCGATCCAGCCCTCCACAGCCAGAATCCATTCAGTGGCTCTCAAACATGCCTGCCTGCCTCTCCATCACGGGTTCACCACTCAGCCGTTCACTGCCCACCCCCACCCCCCCACCTCCAGCTCTTTATCCAGCCATCTTCCTGTCCTGCCTCCATCTCCCCTTTACAATAAATTCAGCTCAACTTGCTCCAAAGAGTCAGAGAGTCTGCTCTTTTAGGTCACGTCGATTGTTGGTTACATAAAAAGGAGATAATGAAAAACGTATGCAAGTATCCAAGAATGTGTCTCCTTCCTTTGTATCCTTCAAACACACAAACACACACAGACACACAAGTGAGTTGGACTGCATCGACAAAAGTGTGTGAGTTCATGCCCTCGACAACGTGAGACCTCCACTACATTCACTACAACTGTTGCAGTTGTGTCAGTGTGTGTGTTCGTATGTGTGTGCGCGCGCTCCTTTCAGCCCCGCCTCCTGCTGTGTGTGCGTTTGTTATTCAATGTGAATTTGGGAATCGAGGTGGAGGGGGGGGGGGGTTGCCCATATTGTGGCCACTTCTCCCTTTCAGACCACACACACACACACACACACACTTCATATGTATAGAAACACGCACACAAACACACAACATGTGCACTCACGGAGCCACTTAATCCCATTTCCCTAAGCAGTCCAGTGTGCGACACTGAGAATCCCATCAATGTCACAGTTTGAATCACTGCAGTACAATCAACTGGCAGCTACTGAGTAGAAAACCAATGAATCTGTCAACTCAGTAGCTTGGTAAAAGGAGGAAGGGGGGGGGGTAAAAAAAAAAAAGGCCTCTTTGTCTTAGTGCCAGCACCCAAGGGCAGCCGTCTGCCACCAACCATAGCAGCACCTTGTGGAGGGAGCGTCACCTGAGAATCAAACCAATAAACACATTATCTTTCCCGGCGGCTGTGATAGTTTCTGACGGAGCAACGGCAGAACAAAAGGTGGCATTTCATTTGAGATGATCGGGGAGAGGCTATTATTAGATACGTTCTGTGTAAAACTACTGAATACTTGAGGACAAGGAGGGGAGGGGAGGGTACACTGAATGGCCATGAGGGGGGAAGACAAGATTTTCTAGATGAAAACGGAGATAAAAGTGGTGAGAATAACATGGGGCGAAAAGACACACACAAGTCCCCCCCCCCCCCCCCCCCCCCTTCCTCTTTTCATTTTGTCTTGTCTCGGCCTATTTGCATAATTAGTAAGGAAGTTATTGCCAGGGGGTGCTGGGCCTTGAAAGCTTTTGGCCTGAAGGAATAATTAAGTCGCTTTCTTATCCCTGGCATCTTCGGCGCGCACAACGCCAGCGAGTGATCTAAGAGCGCGCACGGGGGCCAAAAAACGCAAGCCGATACGTTCCGAATGAGAATGATGTTGTTTTCTAAGAAATCCTAATGCATGATTTATGTTTTGTGGCACCATCGCCTTCACAACAACAGAGAGGAGACTTATTCCAAGTCTTTCTCCCACTCCCCGCACCAACCTCCACCGCCTTAAGCATTCACTCACTATCTCACAATATTATTTATTCAAGGGAGGTTTGCTGAACACGCAAAGCTCGGCTTCGTATTCACACGTGTTCACATCTGGGTGCTGCCAAGTGCAGGAACAGTCAACAGCAGCAGCCGAACCCAAAAACCACCCCGAAAACAGCTGCTTCTCGTGAACCGGTGCGTTTATGCTAATGCAAAAGTAAGTACGGCATCCGGCAACAACAAATGAACTTGTGCGTTTATCTAACAGTAATCTCAGTTTTGAGATCGCAGCGGCTAAAGGATCGATTTTGCCACATTGCAGATATAACTTTTCTTTTTTTGGGGTTTAATTTCAATCAACTCATGCAGATAGTTGAGGTTTTTATTGTTTACAGTTTTAGATCTCCACTTCTTAAATGTCTGCCTGGAACGAATTGGATTTTATTTGTGGTGCTCAATCCATCGAAAAGCAACGTTTGAAAGATGTGAGTGACGACACCTCTGGCTAATCCACAGGATTTCATCACTGTAGTGGCTGACAGTTAATAGTTCAGTCCAGAGAATAGATTAAATAGACTTTAAAAGAGTAATTGAATTACAGGAAGAAGCAGTATGATTTAGTTAATTTGATGATGAATTGACAGATACTTCCAGGACACGAGGGATCAGGTGATTAATTTATAATCTCAAATAGCTCAGTATGAATTTGTGGCACACAATAACTGCCCTCTTGTTTTATTTTCCTTCATATCCACAACTTGCAAAATGCAGCAAGGCTTCTCATTAATTTTCAGCTCAGGAACTCATTTTAGGACCAATCTTTGCCCGTTAACGTTAAAACAGCATTCAGAAGATAAGTCAAGGGTGCATTGCTGAAGGCAGCCTGAAGCAGAGTCTCCCAGCTTAAACCACGAGCCCGCTGGCCTTTATCCTCCGAGCTGAGCCCACAGTGACAAATTAAACGACAGTTCAAATAAAGCCTTAATCCTTTGCCAACTTCTCCAATCTCACGTTGACACAAAACCAGCAGAGTGATGTTCTGGGAAAAAAAATAAATAAATAAAAAATTCTGCTTTGACAGCTCTTGGTCAACATGGAAAAATGGACTTAGTTTTATTAGTAAGTTGATTCTGAGTGATTCAGAGACCGCATGAAGGAGGAAGGTCCAAAATATTTTAGGTGACACGAGGTGGGGCTGAAATTCTGCCTTTGGTGGTCTGGAGGGGGGGAAAAAAAAAAAAAAAAAAAGACTCCACTGGGTTGATTAAATGTTTAATAAGTAGAGAAATGGTGGTATGTCAGTGACGGTTAGCAATTACATAGTGCAGGTCTCTCCACAGGGCAACCTCTGAGGGCTCTGGTGTCCCATCCTGTTGAGAATCAGCGAAATATTCAGGAGCCACAGCTGAGTCTGGCCACTCCGACGTCTTCATTTCTCTCACAGTTTCTCAAAGTTAGTCGGAAAAGGAAGAAAAAGATGGTTGGCGAGTCAAGAAGCGTGTATGGTATATTTCTTATTAATCCTCAGAGGATGAGGGATGGATGTCAGTAAACGCCACGTGGGCACCGAGGTGAAGTCGTGGCTTTAGTTTAATCCGCCCTTTTCTTAATATGACCGCTGACAGTGTTTTCAACAACACTGAATCCTGTTCAGGGGAAGATGGAAGACAGAGCGACACAAAGCAAGAACAAACTGACCTGTTAAGCTCTTATGTGCCCTTTTCAAACCTCAAGGCCTTTCATGTTTTTTTGTTTGTTTTTGTGGCTGTTTCTTGCTTTAAGGTTTTGAGACAATAAATGTCTAAATGTTCTGCTCTAACTTGAACCCTCCTCTGTTTTTTCTGTCCATCTTTCAGGCAGCCGAGGTCCAGATTTATTTGTTGTATTGTGTTTACTTTCCATGCAACGCTTAGGGTGCGTTTTTGTGTATTTGATGTGCAGTTGTAGAGGCACTGGACCTGTGGAGACGCAGACGGCAGCTCTTCTGGTCGTGTAATCTGAAGTCGATTATCTTTGTCACTGTTGGGCAGAAAACAGCCGGATCTGCTGAATATAACGCACTCACAGCCCAACCCTGAAAGCTCATTATCGGCCGTCGCTTGTTAAGCATGGATGAACCCGGCTGCCGCGGCAGCGCGCTGGAACTTCACCTATTAACACTTCCTCCGTCACTCAGAGGTCAGGTTTTTTTTTTTTCATTAACACTAACGACAGTGTCAACGCTAAGCAATTAGCATGAAAGCAAAACAGAGTTCACACTCTCATGTTATGTTACATTGATTAATGAGGTGGAGTTGGGAGCAGCTCATTTGAACATGGATTAAAACTTAGAGAAACAACTCTTCCTCTGCTTAATTAATTTACATATAAAGTATATTGTGGAAATATTTTATAGACTAACTTGCAATTATTCACCAGAATAAGAAGTCAGAGTGTTTCTGTGCATCTCCAATCTCATGGATAATGTCGGTATTTTGAGGAATGTAAAGAAAAGAGGACATGATGTACCCTGATCCTTAATTTAACGCAGGCAAACTGAGCAGCTACACCAGCTGGTGTACAGAAGCCTTTCTTTGACATTAGATAACTTCACCAACCGTCTCACCAATCATTCAAGCGCTACACAAACATGCAACCCTGCACAGACGTGTGCAAAGCTCCGTCTCACACACGGATGAAAAAATGCTCGGTAATCTCTTCGCATTTTGTCCAACACATACTCTCTTCCAAACCCCCCCCAGAGTTTGGATGTAAGCAATGACAAATTAGTCATGTCGAGAAAGACACATAAGCATGGAAACTGACACACACACAGACACATTAGTTTGTCTGCACTTTCAGAGAGACATGCAAAACAAACACGCACAGAAGAGGAATCAATCACTCGCAAGGGATCTGCAGCAACAAACTGTCAAGGGGGACATTTTTCCATCTTGGCCTCCCTGACATTTTCCGAGACATTAAAAGCCAATGAGTCTTGACAGGAACTGAGGCCAGATGACACAGTTAGCCTATAATTCTGTGTTGACACAACCTGGAGGGGCAGATAATAGATTCTACTCGGAAAAACACAGACTAGCAGAAAGGAAATGTTGGATTTTAAGACTGATTGGGACACAACATTTGATATTCACCATATTGCATTAATCAATATCAGCTTCAGATTAGGAACATTTAGCATAGCATCCTAAAAATAGTACTGTGTGTGTTTAAAGAATATATCTTGCTATTATTTTGGCATATTTCAGTTGGAATGGTTGTTTTGCATTTGCATTTTTTCAAGTGCATCCTATAAAGGCTGAGTCCGAAACACGGCAGCCTGAGTCTGAACCACTGACCCCGCCTGTCTTGCAAATTAAGGCAAAAAAAACAAAACAAAAACATTTAAAAAGGTGATGATGTCATTTTTGTTGGAACTTGTACCAAACAAACATGATTCGTTACCGGCCTTGTTGAGATTTCTATTATATTTTCATTTTATCGTGGAAGAGCACAACCGGGCCGAACAGAAATAAGTCACGTGTGTCGGACTCACCTATTGTGCGCGGCATCATGCCCTGCCGTGGCATCAGGTTATCATCAAGACCCTCCAGGCCACCGTACAGGGAGTGAGAGATCCGCCGCTCGTGGTCATCCAGAGACGTGTTCATGGTCTGCTGGGGTCCCAGTGGGCTTCCTGGGGTCTCCTGATTGAAAAGAGGATTAGGATAATTATCAAAATAACCACTGGCTGTAGTTTATTTTCTCTCATTATGCTCTGTGTGGAGGCCTGTAACCGTTTTGATTAGCTGAATCATCTGGGAAGCGTTTAGACAAAACACCAACACACAAATAATGCTGTGCGTTTGTGTAAGAAGACACAAATCAATATGCTTCTTCTTCTTACAGTTACAGAACAGCTGTGTGATGAATGAGGGATGGATTTCTGATAGGCTGTTAGCAGGTTAGTGCCTCCCTGCTGGGGGACATTAGCGTGCTAGCATCTTGACGTTTCCCTACGGACCAGTGATGACACTTTCTTGTTTGCTGGACAAATAGACAATTTGCCACCACTAAACACACATCTGCAGCCTGAGAAAGTGTGTTCGTGTGTGTGTTGTCCCTCATTGCTTGTCCATTGGATCGTTGACTGTATTGATTCGCTACGGTTTCTGCATTTATTGCTGAAGGTGGTGACAGCTCGTGCCATAAAGATAACCATCATCGCCGGCATTGCATAGCGAGCGATAATGCTATCACATCCGGGTCAATGCCGGAGCCAAATGATCCCAATCAATGACTATAACTAGCCAGGCTGGGATTCGATTTTGGCAGAAGGTCTTTGCCCAATGATCCTTTCAGCTCACTAAATGCTTGAGGTGCTGTAATAACCACTGCAGAAACGATCCCGCTGTAAACAACTTCAGTTTGCAGGAGGAGACGTGTGAAGTGCAATGAAGTGGATTTCAGATAAGAAGGTTGTTTTTCCAAAATTTCCAGAGTAGAATTATTTCAATCGAATGGCCGATTCAGACTTTATACAGCAGCACCATCAAAACTCTTTTATTAATCATTCATTTTATTTTAGGATTGTTTCATATCTTTTTTATTTTCACACTTTACAGCCAATTCATTTTTTAATGACTCTTTTTTGTTTTATTTCATAAAATCGCTTTTTATTTTCAAGAAAAATGCTTTATGAATTAAATTTTATTATTTTTAGAATTAGAAGAATTCATAAGATCACCTGCCAAAGTCCCATTAAAAGTCATACACTCAGTATCTTTGAAAGGAATTTGGATATTGTAGTTTTTTTTTTTCCCCTCATTCACATGAAAGAAACTTTTTTCTTGTTTTAATTGTTTTAAATTTTGAACCAGCGCTGCCTTTGAGTGGGGCATTTTAACAACACCAGTTGGAGACAGTTTGGCCCCCGGCTCATCTAACAGTGGAGGTGGGACTCACAATGTTTATCTGAATAATCAGGTGCAACAAGAACTAACACATATTTCAGAGTGCTCTGTGTGCCGTGTTGCACTGCAGGTTTAACTGAGCTGAATCAAAGTGAACTAAACAAACAGAAAGATGCAACAAATCTACTGCAGCTACAAACTAATTCCCGGGGTCGCCGTGCAGTGCTGCGAGTGTCGACACGCGGCTCCTCTTGACTTTAAATGAGGTAGTTAATGAATTGGCTGGCTGAGGGGCCGAGGGGTGAAACGCCTCGGTAATAGTCGAGGGGATCCGCCACACTGCGCCGCCATCGACAAATCGCACTGCAGCTCATTGCATATTCAGGCTGATAATTGAGCTCCGGGAAGGTCTCGATCCCATCAGGTGGCAGCGGTAGATGGGGAAGTAAGCTGCTCCGGGTTTTCTGTGTTTCTATGGGGATGGAGAGAAGGAAGGGAAGGGCTCCGGCTTGTGATTTATGCAAAGGCAAATATTTCAGATTGATTTGAGATTGGTAGTCAAGAGACGGCGACACGGGCTGGAGAGTAAATACAGGATTATTCTATGCCATATGTCAGTAGATGTCAGAGTGAGTCACGGCTTTCCGCCTATAGTAATTTGATTTTAACTAATATTAGACGGACAGCTGCTTATGAGGTATTAAAGATCTATAGTGCCTCTATAGGGACGTCCTCATTCAGCTGCGGGCTGTCTCTCAGAGTTCGAGTGTATTAAGTTGTTGTTTTCCTCCTCTCTGAGTGTCTTGGACACTATTTCTTATAAATAGCCAGACGCCTGGACAGCCTCGGGCCATGCCTCCAGCTCTGCATGTGAAGCAGAGATTGACGAGACTCCCAGGGCTCGAGTTTTATTCATCCTCGGCATTCTCAGTGAAGTCTCACTGCCTTGACACGTCCACAACACACACACACACACACACAAAGGTATCGGCTTGCACGCCATCACACTGCAGGGTCCTTGAAAATAAATGCATACATGCATAAGCCGGATGTACAAAAGCGCAAACAACATATTGACACACACATACGCATGTTAGGGCAAAGACACAAAGACACAACTCTGTGCACACGCAGGGACACACAAACACAAAACACAACTCCAGGCTGAGCCTCTGCTTTCAATTACCAGACGGGCCGAAGGGAAATCAAAACTTTGACACACCAGGTTGGAAAAAGAGAGCAGGGAAAGCCAGGCAATGCCAGAGGCGTACACGTGCACGCACACGCGCATGATCCCACACATACACACAGCGACGGTGCACACAGACTCAGCTTTCACGCAGGCGACAGGCCAAGGTGTACAGAGAATGTAAAAACATGACATTGAGGGGAGGAAAAAAAGTTGTTTGGCTCAGTTTGTAGCAGTGTTTTCGGTTTTTTGTTTTTTTTTTTCCCCTCCAACTGCCTCAGGGGAGGAAAGTGTGTGTGGGAGGGGGCTGGTGAACTACAGTGACCTGAATACTTCTTATTTCACGAGACAATTCATTGGTGCTCAGACGGGTATTTCCCAGCAATTTGCCGTGTTTTGCGTTTATCAGAGAAAGAGTCTCACTGAAGTGCTGCCAGACGATTCCTCGTCCACACAAGAGTCCTTATTTAGGACGGCAGCGTCGGATGAGTTCAATCCAGTTCAATTATAATAAGGTCGGAAAGATTTTGATCAAATATATTAAATTATCTGGAAATGCAGTACTAAAATAGACCAGATCGGATATGACCATGATGACGATGTCAGTTATGACAAACTGCAAAGCTCTGCAGACTGAAACAGAAAAAAAAAAGCCTTTCACAAAAAGAAACTTTCTCTTCACTCAGTGGCTAATGATGACACGTCTGTGCAATCACAATGGAGTCAACAATTCATGCTTCAGTGCAGCAGCTGTAATGTGTAACTCTGAGGTGTGAAAGTTGTGTTTGCCGCTGCTGCACAAGGTTACATGTGTTCAGTCGGCGTGATTAAAACAACAAATCATCGTGTGTTTACTTGTGCCTGAGTAAATTCACACCAACCTTATTTCCAGGGAGACAAAGATCTCAGAGACTAATTTTTTTTTTAGATCAGTGTTATCATAATAATAATGAAGACATGACTGTGCTTATGAAACAGAATCATTTCATACAGTACATAATGCAGAGTCCAAAAATCTGACATCTCTTTTCCAGAAGTTGAAAGCAGACTTTGTTTTGGATGCCTCTCTACGTGTTTTTGAGAAATCATTATTGCTTGATTAAGGACCTGAACCTTTTTATTGGCTGAGCTGCACAAAGTAACTGCAGTAAGAGGGAGGCTTTTATTTTGTAATTTCCCCCCTTTGATAAGTATAATTTGTTTTATTTTGGTAAGAAGCCTGGAGTTGATCCGCTGCTGGTTTCCCTGGATAAGTTACAGCGTTACACTGTTTATACAAACTAACACAATCCAATATTCCCGAGGACCTAGATCCTCTTTTTCCTTTTTAAACATCGCTTTTATTCTGAAACCTCTGCTGGCTGAGCAATAAACAACAGCTGCAGAATGACAAAGCAATTTACCGAAGCTTTAATATGAAGGTATTGATATTGTTGAATTTATCAGATTTAAGAGGTAGAAATGACTGACTGATGTGCACACCGACAGGATTATTCAGCAGGATGTATTTGTTAATGTCGGCTGCAGCCGTTACTGCAGGCCCGTCTTTAATTTGAGGAGATACGGTTGGTTGTGGTGATATTGATCGGATCGTAACGACTCTGATTATGTCATTACTCTGGATTTGTTATGAGGGAAACCTAATTATATACTAATCACAAAACAACCGGCGACCTCGATCCTCACCTCGTTTCTTTTGGAGACTCGTCTGGCCACGATGAGCTGGATCATCCCGCGTTTGTTGCCTTCCGTTGACATGGACTTGCGGAGCGTCTCCATGGCGTCCTGGTTGGTTTTGCCCAACAGCGACTCCCCGTTAACGGCGATCAACTGGTCGTTCACTCGAAGACGCCCGTCCTGTTTGGGAGGGGGAGTCAGATAAAAAAGTGAATTTCTGGAGTTTTAAACTCCGAACAGCACATAAAAAGTTTATACTGTTTTACATTATGCACATCCTGCGAGAAACAAATAAAAAGCTGTCACTTCTCCAACTTTACAAGGTTGATCCGATCTAATGGTCTAATAGTTTCACTCTCAGAGAGTTTCCTGTTTGCAGTCACGATCTATGACTGTGCTTTGCGGTACATTATCATGAGCTGTCAACACAAGATTGCTTGTATGAAAAACAATCAAGTTGAAAGACTACTGAGATTGACTGCGGCAATACAGACAGTAACAGAAAATAGGGCTCATAGATTTTATCGCAGATGGAGCTTTTCCCTGCAGCTGCTGAGTCACTTTCCCCGGTTAGATGATAAACCTCTGGAGGTCCCCAGGAACAAGACTTCCGGGGGCTGTTAGGCTGCTCGTTCAAGTCCGACATTTGTAAAATCATATTAAAGATTTAAAATATCATCACTCGCCAACACAGACAGTCTAATACCAGCTATCAAAAGACAATAGGCATAAAAATAAATTCAGTGTGCTCTACCTGGAAAGTCGGGGCCATAAATTGAGACTATTTATCCATTCGTCGAAAAATATGATGATGAGCTGCTACTGCAGCAAGCTTTGAGATGCAGATGCTGATGGTAAACACCCACGGTAAAAACTTTCTTATTTATACTTTCACTACGGCAGAGAGTCCCCCACCTTGCAGGCGGCCCCTCCATTGATGATGGATTTGACGAAGATGCCCAGGTCGGCGTGGTTCTCCTTGGAGCGGTTGCCTTTGACGCTGACGCCCAAACCTGCCGAACCGGAGTCGCTGAGGGGGATCTCGAAGGTCAGGAACTCCCGGGTCCCGTCCGGAGTCAGGACCAGCTCCTCCTCCTCCGTTTTCTTTGAGAGCGACAAGAAAGAGACAGATTTAACACGCCTGCCTAAAAATAACCAACCAGCAAAAACAAAAGGCCTCGATATTTTTCAAATGTTCAGGTCACAGGGACAAGAGTCACATTAAATGCTCCTAAAACACAAAGCATTATTAATTATGCAAAAGCAAAAACATTCATGCATTTATTCCGACCTAAAGCAATAACACCAAAGCCCCTTCAGCCTTGCATTGCAATCATTGTGTTCCTGTGGGTTAGTCCAAGGGCCAAAGTTAAAAGGACATTCATTTGGCCACTTCAGGTTAATGAAAAGTGCTTGCGCATAAATTGCAGCGGGGCAGATAGCAGGGAGGAAAATCAAGAGTACAAGCTCATTAGCTCCATCAGATATATTAGTGTTAAACAGAGCGCCGCTCCTAAGTGTTAAATCAGGTATTTAGTGTGAGCAGGTGGGGAGTCATGTTGGACAAAGCTTTAACTCTAAAGGACGTGCTTCTCTAAAACCTTTAGCAGAGTGTCTGCCTTCGGGCTAGAAAGGAGTTTCTATCAGATTCAGGGATGTGGTGGTGCTGTTGTCTTTGGTGGACAGTCACACTGACACCATAAACATCAAAAGTCATTAATTAATACGTTCATCTCCTGATTTCTGTATGAACAGATCCAGTTGGTGCTTCTTTTTTTTTTTTAAACCAATCCCTCTACATTCTTGCAGCTACACTGAAGTCCTGTCTCCAACATGGGATGAATTTCCAGTCAGGTAGACAGCCATCTCTGCTCCGAAATAATAAACCACCCGTCTGTTTAAGAAACACACAATGAATGTGTTAACACCACACAAATCTCCACCATACGGCAATCACAACAAACCGATGAGCAGAGCGAGAGTGATCCCGGCTCTATAAGCCTTTATCAGTGCGTCACAGTTTACAGCCACAGAAAGGAAGAGGAGGTCTGACAACACAAGACAAATGCAGCTGGAGAGATTTTACTGTGAAGCAGCTGCAGCTAAAGAGCAAAACCTGTTGCTTCTTCGCTTCCATACATCTGTCAGCACATTCCTTCTGCTGACGTGATATCATCTCTGCAGTTAATGCTGCTCCTGCCTGGAGTTACTTGGAATAGTTAATGAATGTAATGTATACATTTGGAACAACAGCACAAACATGTATGGAAAATGTACAAAACCCGGCGCGGGCACACACACACACACACACACACACACGTATATGTCCTGTTTTTAAAATCAAGCAGTGTTGATGAATCATATAACTATTAAAAACAGAATTATACGTACAACTTTGGACTGTATTGAGTTATTCACTCAGGAACAGCCATGATGCTCAAAGTCTTCAACCAAATTATATCTAATGGTGATCTAAGGATTCAGACTGAGGTGTGCACTTTACCTAAAGAACAAAATAAACCCAGCACAGCCCAACACCTGCCTTGTGATGCCGAGTGCGTCAGATAGGCGGTAAACTTCCCGACAACACTGTGTGAACACAGCAACCTAATTGACATGTTGAGTGCTCTCTCTTTCTCCTCCACAACAGGTGCTTCTCTCAGCTCGCTCTCTATATTCACTCTCCCTCTCTCTTCCAAGCTCAACAATAAAAAGACATTCTCTCTTGCTTGTTATTTGACAGCTGTCCTCTGAATAGATGGGTGCATGCACGCTCGCGCCTGGCAATTATTGTGCACGCTTAATGAATTCAATCATCGGGCTCGGTGTCAGCATGTCATTAGCTCCCTTTGTTTGCCGGGAGAGAGGATGGAATTGCTCTGGATGCAACAGAGAAGGGGAGAAAGAGGGATGGAGGGAGAGGCAAGGTGGTAGAGGAGGAGGAGGAGGGTAAGATAGAAGGAGTTAAGAGGAAAGGGAGGACACAAATGGAAGGGAGGAAAGAAGGAGACCAATAAAGGACAGACAGACATGATGAGCTGCATGTTTCAGAAAGACAAATAAATGCTACCTGGAATAATTTAGAGGCATAATTAACAAACAAAGCAACCAATTAGATGTCAGACACGACTGCTGGGAATGCAGAGGAATAATAACAAAGACAGGATTTTATTATTTTGGGACCTGAAGTCAAATTCATTCTGTCTGGAATTAAATTTAGGGCTAATTAGAAAGTGACCAACAATGACTTCATTCTCTTTAACCTGATATGACCAGAATAAGAAAGCGAGGGAGGAGAAAAATTTGTTACAACTAAAAAAAAAAAAAAAAAAAAAAAAAATCAAACAGATGTGATTTCGTTTCAGGCTTAAAAAAGAAAAAACATGAAGCTTTGTTATAAGAAATTTCAGCACGAGTGAGTGAGCTTCATTTTAAAGCTAGACTATTGAAGGACAACTGTGGTGCTAACGTGTGACTGTGTGACTGTTAATTTGTTTACGGCCAACCAAAGGCGGCGCCCCGAAGAACTCGTAAACCTCCTTTTTTAACGAACTTCTCTCTTTGGCTTTCAAAACGACCCATCCGGCTCATTGCAGCGCCTCATTTTCACACAATTGCCGGTTGTTTCTGCTGTTTTTGAGCATCGCAGATGTTTGACTGACACGATAATGGTCTCTGTAATTCACCATTTTATGCCCATCACCCCAAAAGCTCTGATTTATGGCATCCAGTATCTTTTGGTCCAAACTGCCACCTGTGAAGAAGTCTACGGAACAGGACGTAAATCTGACTGTATCATTCAGGACTGTTTACGATTGGCAAGAAATAAATAAATACAAGTATCTTAATGTTTGAAAAGCGATAAAGCTTGTTTTTCCTGTTGCATAATATTGTAGTCTGTAGTTTGCTGAGCAGTTTTCAAGCTGCCCCGTCACATTGACCTGTATGTTTACTACATTAAATATTCATCTGTTATCTTGAACAGTCGAGATAACAGATGACATCATTCAGGGTCGCCGGTGCTACTTATATCGAACAAAAGATGGATTCCTGAAGAAATAAAAACGACTTGTGAGAAAGAAATAGTTTTTCAGTTGTGTAATTAGCAGTTTGTGTATTAGTACAAAGCCAAAAAGCTAAAGAGCAAAAAATGTTTTCTTTAAATTCTAGCTTGTTGTAGTTCGCTCACGTTAGCTCACGTGCCTAAAGCGCACAGCAGTTGTCAGTAAAATAATCACAGTTCGGCCATTATTCACCAGCAGTCTGTCTTTTCTCTGACTGATTGGTTTTTAAAAAGAGACTTCAACAAAAAAAACCACATCATTTCCATTTTTCATGTAAAAATGAGGTCATATTTAAACTTAAAAATAATAACTAACACAATACTGATAAGAGAAATCCAAACGAGATATTATCCTCGATTTGTGCGGCTCTGCGCTTTTACAAAATGCCGCTTCTTTAAAAATGTTTTCGGCGATCTTCAAGGACTTGAATGATGAGAGAGAGGAGAGGTGGGAAACACAAAGTGAGGGGAGGAAGAGGAGCGATGGGCCGGAGAGGAGGGACGGAGACAAATGGAGCGAGGGTGAAAAGGCGAGGAGCTGCTGAAGAAAAAGCATAAAAAGAAGGAGAGAGTGCGAGCATGACAATGACAGAGCGAGCGAGTGTGTGAGTGTGAATGAAAGGCAGGCAGAGCGAGATGAATCCATGTGGAACACAAAAGGAGACAGACGCTGCCAACCTCTCTCCCTGTACGTCTGTATCTCTCGCCCCCCCCCTCCCACCTTTTTTCACATCTTTTTCTTTTTTTATACCGCTCTCGACTATTTCACTTCTTTTTAAGGAAACTATTCCCTCTGCTCATCTCCTTTTTTCCCCTCCTCCCCCTTTTGTTTGTTAGACTGCGCCTGAACTACCGAACTATTCAAAAAAGAGCAGCGTAGATGCATCAGCCTTCAGTAAACTGGCACTTTCCCCCTTTTTCTTGCCCCCCCAGCACTTCATTTCTTGCCTTCTTTGTAGTCCTACGAGCGAATTCAACTTTAATAGAAATAAAATCTCATAATTATTTCCACCTTCTTCTTCACTCTGAACTGCACAGAAACAATTAAGAGGTCTGCACCGAGCTCAACTTTGGTCGATCAGACCTGTTGATTTGATTGAGGGGGGGATTTATTAAAAAGAAAAAGGGAGAGACTGAGCAGAGGTGGAGATGGAAGAGAGGGGTGAGAAGGAGGCAGTGAAGGGTGTAATTGGTGGAGGGGAGTCAGGCGTGGAGAGCGTTGTTGCCTGCCTACTGTAGCACGATCCATCTTCTCTTATTCATACTCCCTCTCTTTCTGTTTGTCTCCTACCTGCTGTCACTTCGTCCACCACTCCACTATAAAAGGACACACCTGGAGACTTCACAGTCTATGATATGGAAAGCTGAAATGTTCAAATCAAGGAACGTGTTGGCGTCCCCTCTTTGTTATCTTTTCTCCTCCTCCTCCTCCTTCACGCCGTCCTCCCTTTTGTCCTTCACCTCCTTTCCTCTACACGTTTCTTTTTTTCCCGCCTCCTTCTTGCCCTCGACGGTCCTTCCCTCCCTTCCTCTCGATCTTTCTGACTCGCTTCGCTGTCGCTCCATGCTGACAGACCATGAATATCAAATACCTGAGTGCCTGGTGGAGCTGAGAGTGGCACAGCATGGAAGAGGAGAGGGAGACAGGTGTGTGTGTGTGCGTTAGTACAAAAACACAAAGCAGGATGTACGCACTCTGCAAATGTCGTACATACTGTGTACACACCTGCACACACCCCTGCATCTGCCAACAGACACTCATGAATATATAGCATGTGGGGGACACAAACACACACACGTACAGTTGCACTTCTCGCTCGCAGTCCAAAACTAATCAGCTGCCCACTCGCTCTCGGACAGTCAAGCACAATGCGGCTCGCTCTTTACGGCTACACAAGCCAGTGGAAACCATTTCTAACCCCGTCCGACCCCGAGCAATTACACCGACAGCTGCTCCCAGTCACTCCACGTACGGGTGTGCGAGCGCTAGAGTGTGAGGATACTTATGTGCGAACGCAGTTGTGCGTTTGCATCTGAGGACACAGTGCGGGCTTATGCGAAGATCTCCATATGGATCGTGTGTGTTTTTAACTTGGTGAGGGGTAAAGAGCTTCAGTGTAGCCTGTTGTTATCGCACACTGACAGTATGTGTGTGCAGCGGCGGTGTACGGGTGGCTGTAATGTGTGTGCGTATGGGGGCCAGGTGGCAGCTTGAAACATCACTTTAATTAAGCCGGGGAGCCCGTTCTGTGGAAGAGCGGTCCTCTCTGATTGACTCGTGTGTGTCGCAAGCAGGCCGCCACAGAACACAGAAACCGCCAGAGAGCTGCAGCTATTAATCACCGAAGATCTCCCACTGCACCGGCAATGATGCAAAGTTATGTAACTTCAAAAATGGCTCCCCTTTGCGTTCAAAAATCGCACCCAGGACACTCACTGCCATGATTCTGCCTTATTTCTGATGCGATTTAATGATGTAGCTGGGCAACGTTGGATTGTTTGGTCGTTTTATTGCATTCTAACACATTTTGACATTGATCTGTAAAGTAACTTGTAATATGAGCCATTAGATCCATTTTGTGGTGTGCAGAGGTGGAAGTAAATTCCACGGCAGGTACTTCAGAACTGCTCTTAAGTAGAGTCACTTATGAAATACTTCTGTCTGCTGAATTTAATAGAGGGCATGTGAAGGGATACCTACACTGTCACAGTTTAGATAAAGAGGTTTGGAGGATCAATATCATCATGGATCTTTTATTGAATCGGATTTATGTACCAACGTGTTATAATTTTACGCCTGGGCAATACTTTGACTTTGCTTTCAAATAACAGTGAACCATAAATAAAGTTTTAAAGAGCTCATGGAGGCAAAAGAACAGCGTTTACCACCTGAATTCACTGAAGGCAGTTAGAATTAGTGTGGACACTTTTCTTAATCTCAACGATCATATGACCTGGGCTTATGCAGAGATGCTCCATCATAATGCTTCACCCGTTAAGGTGAAATCCGCACTGCACATAAAAGTGGAGTGTATTGCGCAGACCATATTTTGTTTGGCTACTTTACTTTAGCATATTTAATATCACGCACTCAGCATATTTTACTACACAAGACCATCATATTTATAGTAAAGACATATTTCAGACTGACATCTCAACTTTTATACACCATTAATGCTGCGTCATGCTCAGCAAGCAAGCACATGCTCTGCCACGCCGCGTGCTTCATCGTGACATCAAGAAAAGCTCCGTCACCACCAGACTGCTGCCTCATAACACTGGCTGTGTTGAGAGGAGGGGGAAACATACATGTGTGATAGATAGCATCTTGGCACGCTGTTGCCGCAGCATTTCTGCTGATGCCGCTGATGGCTTTTCAATATAGCATTGCAGTAATTTTCCATAAGCCTGTGTGACTAATGGTGTAAACAATGGAGCTGAATGTTCGCATTATGGGTCCATTATAGAACTATCAGGGCAGGCATGTAAAGACGGATGTCTTTGATCAGCGCTCCATTGTCGAAGCCAGGTGCAGGGAAGAGGATTTGCTCCTTAAAAGTGCGTCTTCAATGTGTGTGTGTGAACGAGGGAAGGGAAGAGAGGAAGAATGGAGGGAAATAAAGAGATGGAGTAGTAATAAAGACGGAAACACAAGGAACACAAAGAAAATTGAACAGATGCGAGGTTGAGAGCTGTTCGGAAAGAGACACAGAAAACCCACTCGGCAAAACAACAAATGGCTTAAAAGACTCCCAGTCTATTTGTGCAGCCACCCAGAGTATCTCATTTGCTTCTGATGCCTTTTTTTTTTTTTAATCCTACACAACATCATGACCCAAACTGGTGACGTCATGCAGCGGTTACCTCGATCAGCCAATGGGGTTTCCCGGCTATCGCAGGATGCCTTGGATGCTGAAGGGAGCAGTCAGAGTAAACAAGTTAAAGACATGAGCCCCTAAAGACCGAGGCCACCTACTGACAGACAGTCCAGAGAAAAAAGAAAAAAAAAAAAAGCACCCAAACATCAGCTGATTTGGTGATTTATTAGAGCAGAAGCGAGCTCCGCCGCAGTGCAAGTGAAACAAAATTAGCCACCCACATGCTTGAAAGCCAAGCACAACAATCCAGAGTGTCACCCAACTAATGACAGCCTCTCGTGGGCTGCTATAAAAACGTGGGTGATTTTTGGGTCATTGGAGCGATTTCTAGAAGTGAGTGCCTTTTCCACTTCAGTTGTCGCATTTTGTCTGCCGCGTAACCCCTCGACACAGCTCTCTCCCTCTCCCTCTCTCTCTCAGGATGAGTCATGCCATGCTAAACTTAAAACACCCCGAGCTGGTGTGTCGGTGAAAGCTGCTTGTGTGTTATATTCTCTTAGCTTTGTTTTTTTTTTTTTTTTTTATCCATCTACTAATTGCACTTCTCTCAGCAGTACTGAGGCAGAAAACAGGAGGCAATAAAAACATTATAGAGTTAAAAACCAACAGTTCCATTAAACCAAACTAAGGCCAGCTCGTCTGAAACCTATTTTCTTTTTCCGACTCCATCACTGGCACCAACTTGGACCACAAACTGTTACCTTTATAACCAACAACATGTGAGGTGTGAACGCAGCTCGTGCCATCATCTCTGTATAAAATTAACTGATTAGCCAACATCACTAACTGTTATAGTGATGTCATTATTTTTATTATTATGGTCTCTGTATCACTGATAATGAAGCTCATCCCTCACTGTATCCCCGAGACATAAATCAAGGTTAAACAGCATCTCTGGCGGGAAATTTACTTCACTGAATTTAAGCCTGAAATAAAATGATTCACACTTCTAAAAGAAGTTTGATCAACAAGTTTACATCTCAATACTTTATGGGGGAAAATAAAACAGCCAACATTTGCTGGATCAAGCTTCTCAAATGTGATTATTTCATGTCTCATGTCACACGGTCCGGTGCTGGGAATGCATATGATCAGAAACATCCACCGATGTCTGAAATTCAAATCGATTAATGGAAACAAACTTTTTCTTAACATCCAGCTCTTCTCTTCATCTAGAGACAGTCCATCCCTTTAAAGTGGATGCTCATCTGTTAAAAGCCCACCGGCTCTACCAGATGCCCGTCTTGCATCCGAAGCTGAACGTCACCGCAGTGCGTTCGCTGGTGAGACGTTTGTAATGAGGCGTCTGACAACAGATAAAATCTGAAAGGCTTTAAATCCATTATGTTGGTTGATGTTCCGGGAAAGAGTGAGGAAAGGTGCGGCTCATCTGGAGGTTTGGAAGTTAGGAGAGCAGGAGAGGAGGGGAGGAGGACGCCATGACTGATGCATTTACTTAATCTAGCCGGCTCCCGTCTCTGTGGTGCATTGATTTTGAGTGAGGTGGACGCCCCAAACAGGAGAAAACATTTATATTTACTTCCCCAAGTTGAGAAAAGTTCACTTGGCAATAAAAGGCCAGTTCCCCATGAATCTCTTAGCCTGAAACACAACAAGCTCTAAAATTCATTTCCTCTCCATGTCGGAGGAAAAATGAATAAGTTCAGGTACAGTCTGACGTCTGATAAAACACAAAGAACTCAGCTATCTCTCGCTGCTTCGGCACCTCAGAATGCCAAAACACGACGCTGCCAAGGGCGGCTCCGGCGAGCCAACTAATAATGTCAGCGCTCACCAAAGAGCTGCTAAATTTCACTGAAACAAATCCCCCGCTGTATTTCTCTCTACTTATTTTAACACTGATGGAACGATAAACCTGTGTGTGTGTCTGCGTGTGAGATGTGCCAGCTGCAGTGACGACAGCCGTCATTGTCACAACAAAGATCATCCACGCAGCTGGCAGGTACGACCGCCAATCAAATTAAACAGCCAATTACGCACCTAATGTGCCACGCAGAAACGTAACCAATTACCTGCGTTTGGCCAGATGTGACCTGAAGGGGAGGACAGATGTGAAGAGAACCGGAGTTCAGGATGTAAATGGTGAGTTATGAAAATCTGAATGGTTATATATATAAATTATATTTATAGCAGCAGTTAAAGACGGATGAGCGTTCAACAGCTGCTGAGGGGAATGTGAGAGTCTTCACTGCAGCAGTGGGAGATCCCGCACATCCCGCTGAGACCTGACGCTGCAGAGCAAAGGTGCAGTCTCACCTACACCTGAACTACACCTGCTGCCTCTGAAGGGAACCAGCCTGAGATTAACAACGTTTAAGTACTTTAGTAAATGATATACAAGGCCGTATATGTCAAACTCCCTCCGTTACAGATGGAAGTCTCTGAACATGCAGCACATCCAGCTCTTTCTGCATGCCCCCCCACCCCCAGCCTCCACCACCTTGACCGCCCACAGATGGAGTGAAACAAACTAAACAGCCTGTTTGTTATGCATCTCAGCTATCAGAGTGAGTCTGCAAGCAAGCAAGAGGGCCAGACTGACAACCTTATCCACAGCCGGCAAATAAAGCTAACTCCCCTGTGTTTCCACCTTCGCTCTGAGGGGAGTGATGGAGCAAATTATTCTGCAGCACAGTCTGAGCAGCCCATACTGATGAACCATGAAATTGTGATTTGTAAGAGCAACTCTGGATGGAGATTAAAATTTGTGTTTCTCACTAACATTTATATGCCCGACTGGTGATTTGCACTTTGATTAACCAGCTGGTTTATTAGTGCAGTAAATGCATGTGTGAGATATTGTATTTTTGTTTATTGTTGTTATATTGTTTTGTTTTTTTTTTAAATCCCAGCTGGATGATAATGTTCAGTTTTCCTCCTAGCACAGATTAATAACATCCTTGCAAAGGGGTGTTTGGGGTAAATGAAGGAGAGGGAGCTGTTAAGGAGGAAGAGGAGGCGGTTTTTGGGAAATGGTTTTAATTGCAGGCTTGTGTGGAGGTGGAGTCTTACCGAATCTCTGGGACATTGGACCTGGGGCTCAGCAGTCTAGATGGTGGAGGGAGGCGGGGGGGGGGGGGGACAGAAAAACCAAAAGTAATCAAGCAAAAACATTTATTGGTGGGAGCAGCAAAAATCTGAGCATGACAGATACACTCGTGAGGTGAACTTACGGTTAAATGAAAGCAGCAGTAGTGATGAATAAAGAGACATGCAGGACATGAAAATGATCAAATTCAGCAGACAGATGGGCGGCTGCATGGCGTGTAGCGTGTACTCAGATTTAAGATAAATGCGGGTCAGAAACAACTCTCGTGTCTGTAAGGACAGAATGACTCGACTTCACTTGTCACCACTGCCCTCAAAAATCTAAATCCTTTTCCTTTCTGTTTTAAGGGTCTGAGTCTGTTTCAGTCCGACCGTCCATCTACTGTAACCCACGCGAGAGAAATTCACTCACGCTCATCCAGATTGTTTGATCTGATCACGGCTGGATGGATTTTGTGTAAATTATTTTGAACAGTCCGACCTTTGCAACATTCACTAATAAATAAACTACATGACAGCTGTTTTTTCAGTGAATACACAATTAATCTAAGATCCAGTTCTTTAAGAAACCAACTTCCACTGAACATAATTTCACTTTGTGAGTAGCTCATGCTACAATTTGACTGTTTGGGGTTTAGGGATAAGGATACTGCTGAAAAAGTTCTTCCTTTTAATTCGGGGTTAAAAAAAAAGATTTGTACCCCCTTCCTCAGTCCAACTCTGTCTCTTTATATATGAGTCCATCTATACAGCAGTAATGTGCAACATCAAATGAATCAGACAAATGAGTGGATTATGTTATGAGGGGATGTTTCTTTCTTTTGGATTTGGGCACATGTGCATTAATGTGCAGTAAATTAATAATAGCACATTAGCGTAGCAATAACCGTTTTTGTTAGACTGCTCATTCGTGATGTTATTTTGTGACACTGATGGGAGATAAAATATGTCCGACTCAGCTAAAAGATCATAAACATGAAGTCGGCGGAACCTTCATAAATAACGCAACAGATGTCGACTTAATTTTTTCATTAGACCACATTAGATTTAATATTTAAAGCTTAGTAACTGCTGTTTTTAATCTATACTTGTCTGTCAAAGAAAACGTGCCGTTCTTTTTTGTTTACGATCAATTTAGCCAAACGGTTTGTGCTTTTCATGATATATGATGCGTGCTAACCGACAGGCTCCTGGGCCTCTGAAGCTCATGCTTAGTATTGCTCGCAATGTAACATAAAGCCCGAAACTGCTCATTTTTGTGCACCGGCCCCATCGCGGCCGTCTCACGCCAGCCTGCCTGCCTTCTGCAGCTGATAATTGCAGATGAAATTGCCAAACTACGCAGACTCAGCTGGACTCAGCTGGACTCAGAGTAGGGCTCTAATCTAAAGATGAGTATCGACCAGTGCGGCACTTCCTCTCATTCAACTCCACCCGCGGTAGCAGGCAGCCAGTAGCCTCGTCTGCATACCCTCGCTGTGATAATTGTCACCAATCAGCCGTTTGATTGACACCGTTGCCAGTGGATGGGTACTTGTGCCTTTAATGACCCCGCTGGCTGGATGGAGAGGCGGCTGGGAGAAACCATTTTTATGACAACCGAGGGGTGGGTGGCATTTAAGG
The DNA here is from genome assembly GCA_034769265.1 of Remorina albescens. Taxonomy (NCBI): domain Eukaryota; kingdom Metazoa; phylum Chordata; class Actinopteri; order Carangiformes; family Echeneidae; genus Remorina; species Remorina albescens. Next base: position 2,401,889 of record CM068478.1, on the reverse strand, counting down.
CTGCATGGAGCTTTAACTCACGTTGGATAAAGTGTGTGTTAAAGGCAGCTTGTGGAGCTGCAGAGATAGCAGAGAATCGTTGACTGATGCTGACGAGTAACCACCAGTGTGATCTGAAGGCTGTACTCTTCCCTTAAAAAAGAAAAAACACACACTTCTTTTCTCCCCAGCCATTATGAGTTCACTTCTTCATAAAACAACTCTGAGGTAACTGAAGTAGAACATCTGGCATCGTACAAAAACATGACTTTGAGGAAAGCAAACTGTTGTAACAAGCGAATCAACTAAATTAGCTGCCGTTTGCATGAATCATTTAAGTTACAAGCTGTGAGTGGCATCTGCCCACACCGAGTGACAGCAGCAGCATAAAAAAAACAGCTACACAAAAGATTTGCCAGGATGCTACCTGATTGATATTCAAAGTGTGTTTCTTCACCGTCTTGGCTGCTACCTGTCCTGCACCTTTTCTCCCTACATCCATCAATCCAGCATGTCGGGCTAAGACGCAAAAACGCAGCGAGAGAGAGACGAAGACAGCGGTGGACGCATCGACACGGAGAGGGCTGGCTGATAAAGCGAGAGGAAGCGAAAGAGCCGGGAAATGACGATGAAAGGGAAACAGATCGTGAGATGGATTTAAAATGAGAGGGTGGTGGAGGTAAAGAGGAACGGTTGGAACTTGGAGGAGTGCAGCGACGGAGCGGCAAAATCAGTCTGCATGCTGGGCTAGCTTGTGGTGTTAGTGGGGAAATGAGAAGTTCACCATTGGGGATTAACGGCGCTCATGATGGCATGCACAGACACACTATGGCATTTATGCAGCCTGCAATCTATTCTTATGCATGCATGCATGGCAGGATGACGAGGAGAAGGAATGATGTGGAGGGGAGGGAGAGACAAACGTACCACTTCTTGAGGGAGAAAAGCATCTTCCTGCCGTAGAACCAGCAGGCCCACGGCCCCGCCCATGGGCGTGGCCCTGAGCAGAGACACCACCTCTTCTTGGGTCCGCCCATTCAGGTCCACGCCGTTCACCTGAGCAAAACACACAGAGAACAGGTTAATGGGTTCATGATTTTTTTTTCTGAGCCCAAAATGAATAAATTACATTTAGTTTTTCTGCTTATTGTGACAGCTTCACATTTTCAGTGTTTGTAGGTGGATTTTCTTTTGGATTTGATAAACTGATGGCTTAATATTAGTAACAACTGGTAGTTTCATCTCTACTTTTATCAGAAATGATAAACACTTGGACGCTCAGTGTTGCACAGAGTAATCCTTTATGCAGATGGTTGCTGGTTGACGAAACTTCAAAAACATGTTCTGTCTCGGAGCAGAAGATGAAGTGAAACGTGTTCTCTGATTTCTTTCCAGGATGCTGAATCTCCATCTAAAAACATTTTCCTGAAATCGATTTGTTCCACTTTAAATTTAACGGATTAAGGTATTTTTAAATGGATTAAAAGTATTTTGTGTTTCTGGGTTCTCAATTCTGCAACAAGGGCTTCTTCTAATCCGCTGCTGCTACCTGCTGGATGTCTGCCGTCTCCAAAACACAACGCAGTGACATAAACTGACACCTGCTGTCTGCAATATTACTCCATTTCTTACCTCTAGCAACCTGTCGCCTGCCTTGAGGCGGCCATCTTGGATGGCAGCTCCCCGAGGCAGTATGTTCTTTACGTAGATGGGTGCCGAGCCCCCGATGGGAACATCACGTGATGTAATACTGAAGCCGAGTCCCTCTGGACCTGCAGGGGTGAGAAGAAAGCACAAGCACCTCATGATGAAATCCGGGTTCATCTCCATCCGCGGCAAATAAAATCATTTCCGTCCTCTGGATTTATGAGATGAAAAGCAACCCCAGAAAACGACATCACTCTGAAAACCGAGAGGGGAATATTTCTTAATCAACGCTTCAGGGTCACGCCAACAGTGAAAACACTCAATCTGTGTTTATTAACAATGTTTGGTTTCCCGTTTTCTGCAAGTAGAACTACCATCGTGAACTCTTATCGTCATATCAACAATCTGAACACACGAGTTTCAACACAGGAAATGAGAAATTTTGCATCCTGTCAACAGAGAGCTCATGTGGGCTTATAGTGAATAATTAAAGGAAAATATACCGTAAGGGAAGGCAGCTTAATGCTTTCTAAGTAAGATGTTGGACTGTGTAATGAGTACATGCAATTACATGCTGCCGGGAAGCTTCAGCCTGCAGACGTTTTAATATTTTTGCCGGATATTTAATTGAAGCCAGAAACTGAAAACTAAAAAAATAAACTGAATAAAAAAAACAAACAGCCTGTGTTCTCCAGGGTTATGCAGCGGTTTGTTTCCAGCATGTCCATCTCTGTCGGCATGCTAATGATCAACACACTTAAGCCAGCCACCCCCCCCCTTCCTCCTCCTCCAGCATTACATCTGGTCACATCCTGCTCTCTTACAGCTCTGATCATGTCAATGCATGTTTATCCCTCAGAGAGCTTTGGAGAGAGACTGTTCCAGATGACATTGTGTGCACGTCTGTAAAACAAAGTCAAAAATAAGAACAATAATACGCATCCGTGCTGTATCAGAGTACTGGGCCTAATCCTGGAGCCTGTCTGACTGAGCTGCTGCAAAGAAAAGCAGAACGCTTAGCTATTCTGTTTCACATCCTCTACCCTAATCCCCTACATTGATGAGCCAATCAACTTCCCACAGGCAGAGAAGGTGCGGTATTACACTCACCGGTAAATGCCTGTGGCATTCCAGGCTTTAAAAATAGGGAGGAGGATCTTTAAAACTCCCATTAGCTTGATTAAGACATACCTAAGCAATTTCCTGTGCAGAATGGGATTCTTTGATTGATTTTGATACTCCCCGGGATTTGCGAGGAGACCGGTGTCTGATTCAAGCACATAAACAAGGCGGGAGTTTAATCTGCGCTCAAAGCCCTGGGTTTAAGTCGGTACTCAAAACAAAACAGACGAGCCAAATGGCCTCTTGGGAATCGCTGTTAATCCCTGCAAGTGTGTGCTCCGACAACAGCAAACAAAAAGGTGGAATGAGAAAAGATAACATCTTTGAGTGAGAACGGATCCTCCTGCCAGATCATGCGGAGTGTTTTTCTAGGTATTATGACAAAGCGGCGAGAGGAAGGAGAACGCAACAAGCAGCTGGGAGTTCTTGCGTTTTTATGGCCCAATTCCAGCCGAGAGAGGGAACAGATTCTGGGTGGAAACTTCAGCGGGCATATGGTGCAGCGCTGTCACACTCTCTGCTGTGGCGTTTGACAGCACACGGAGACCAACGGCTGCTTAGCAACAAGCGCTCCGGCCCTGAGACCTGGCGCCGACACCTGGCATCCCGTTGGCGCAGGATCGCCCCACCTGTGCCAGCTGTCAGTCAGAGACTGCACCGAGAAGTTTAGCTACCAACGTCCCCCCTCTGCCTGATTCTGCACAGTCACGTCAGTACGCTCGACTCTGGTTGTTTTTTGAAATCCGTTACATCATCTCTCAGATTTTTCATGCTTCTGTGTTTGCACCATCTTTCAACAAACTGTTCCTGCACTTGTTTTGACGTGCCGCGGGTGGGAGATCGCTTGTTTATTCGGTTGGAATACAAAGTCGAGAAAAACACAAAGAATCCATCTTGTTTTTGAAAGCCGGAGAAATTTAAAAAAAAAAACCCAAAACAAAACATGATGGGGGACTTTCACAGAACTCTCAGCTTCTACTTCAAAAAAAGAAAAAAAGATGTAACAGATGAAGGTGAGGACTGACGTGACTTTTATTTTCCCACAACATAGAAAAACTTTGGTTTCCCTGAATCTTCTGACTCTTAAGGGTTGCAGCCAGAAGGGAGAAACACTGAAAGCCGAGTGTCTTGCAGCGGTGGGATTGCCCCCTTGCCCCCCCCTCCCCATCAGAATGGCTCCAGTCAACCCTACACTCCATTACAAACCAGAGTTACAGTCTCATGGTTGTCTGCCTCCACTGCTCAGACTAGTTTCAGGTTACATCAGAGTCATATCAAACCATTTGTGCGAAATTTTGGTCTAACTGCTCGTTAAAAGCCGCGAGGTCACACCGAGGTTGACCTTTGACCGACAAAATCTAACCCCTACATCCCTCAGCCTCGGCAGAGTCAGAGATGTTGGGTTCACAAGGTCAAAACCATGATTACGGCCTTTTAGTCAAAACATCATCAGCTTGCAGTTAATTCCAGGTGAACAACATGAGGCCAAAACCCAAAATGAGACTTGAGACACGCAAAGTCAAGCTCCGCCTCTCCGCGCCCACCTTTCTTTAGCTGGATGTTGAGCCTCCTCCCGACCTTTTTGCTGTACCCCGCTGTTGGGGTGGAGGTCAGCGCCCTCTGAGGCGAGTGCGTGTGGCCCGTCGGAGGCTTGGCTGCCGAGACCGCCGGATGGGTCAGCGGAGGGAAGCTGTCGGCCGGGTGCGGGTGCGCCCGGGAGCCGTGTCGGGTCATCCTCTGCGGAGTGTGGTCGGCGCCCGAGACTGTGCTTCCGGTCAGGGAGTCGGGGCTGAAGCGTCCCGAGTTGTAGGCCGGGTTCCTCTCGCTCTGGGACAGCTGCTCGTAGTGGGTCTTCATGGACGACGGCACCACGTGGAACATGATGACCGGAGAGCGCATTGCCTGACGGAACATGTTCTGGGCTCTGGAGGAGGAGCGGAGATTTGGAAAGGGAAGAAGATAGAGGGAATCAATTAACACTAAATATCTTTCTGTTCATACCTATCCACCTCCACCTCGTCTCTCTCTCTCTCTCTCTCTCTCTCTCTCTCTCAAGCAAACACACACACACACACACCAATCCTATAGATATAAAATCCATCTTCGCCCACCTGAACATTTTGACATTTTAATGAATACTCTCTAAAAAAAGACTGAAGCTGCCCCAACAGCTCCATCACAAAATCCCCTCATTTGATGGAGGCGACCTCAATCCGATGGGTAGTTTACACAAAATCCTCTTTTAACCCCCCCCCCCCCCCCCCCCGGACCTTTTCAATGTGAGCTCCTGTACAGTAGGTGTGAATGAAACTTATGTTGGCTGTCAGAGCCCTGTAACAACAGAGCCTTGTTATCACCACCTGTTTCAATAAAGCATACTGTGGTATGCCCCCCGCCCGCCTGAACAGCTGAACAGACACTGGAGAAAATGATGCCGGACTTCAGAATTTCTTTTGCCCCAGCCTTTAATCGCTGCGGCCCTGAAATCTTTTACGATTTCAGGCTGGATGACGCAGCAGATGAGCTGAAATCTGCTCCCTTATAAAAATACCTCTAAACAGCCCGAACAACTGCTGCTGCTGCTGCTGCTGCTGCTGCTGCACTGACTCTGAGGAGGCCGTCATCTGCGCTGTCTCTTCTTATACTTTTGGTTTCATTTCTTGGTGTTTACCTTCCCTCCAGAAGAATGAGGAGCTGAAACACCCTTAACTGAGGAAAGTTCCAACGACTGTAAAAATAAAAAATGAACTTTAATTGTATTGGGGTTTAAAATCTATCAAAGCGTCAACAAATAAAAACTAACTAACTCATGTTTGGGCGAATGGGTCCTTTGAATTCCTGCATTTCTAGTGCTTTGCATGTGCTAGCATGCATGGACAAAACATATTTATTTATCTATTATATTTCTGATGCTGTTTGTTTATTCATTTTAATTTTTTTCTAAATTCAATTTTAGATATTAAATCATTCAAGAGCAATACTCCTTTGTGTCTTTTTGTCTGTTTTGTGTTTCTGTTTTCAACGTCCAGGACCAGCTCTCCGATCTGGAGGTGTGTCTGTAGCCCTCGTCCTCAAACAGCCGATCCCGGCTCCAGCACCCTGACATACAGGTGGCTTGTCTATCGCAGACTCGCTCACATTCATGACCTACAGGCAATTTGAGAATCATCGGTTACCCCGGTGTGCTTATCTCTGAGCCCAGAGGGCAGCACAGAGCCGACATATAAACTCCACATATCAGAAACCTTCCTGCTGTGATGTAATGTTGTTTATTCTAACTTTGATAGCCATCGTTCATATCGATGAATTGAGCCATTGCACATGAGAACATACGTGTATTTGGTGCACGTTAAAGCTGGTAGAAGAAGAAACATTTTAGCTTGTGGACTGAGGCATGCATGCACAACACGGGAGCTGGAAAAGAGGCGGTGGGGGGGGGGGTTAGGGCGTGGATTTGGTTAGGCAGGGGGATGACGGCAGCAGAGATGAGCAGTGCTGAAAGGCAGAGGCTATGAATGTTAGGCAGCATTATTCCCATTCTTCCCAGCGGATGGACAGAGAAAGGCGAGCTGTTGCTGAAAGACGAGGTGGGGGGGGGCACAGCAGAGGCTGCTGAAGGGCACAACCTACAGGATTAAATAGGGAGGTTAAGCTGAGCGCAGTGATAGGCATCAGATGAGCACTGTGCACTGGCAGGAGCATAGACAGGAGGGAAAGGGGGGTTGTCACAGCGGAGAGGTTGTAGCTATCAGAAGAGGGAAGGTCCCAATCACACAGGAAGTCCAGGAGCTTGGTGAGGGCGCCCGCCAGCTGCCGTCTTACTGTTCAAAGCGGATGTTTCGCAGGTCTCCGTTATTGATACGGACGATGCAGTCGTTCTCCTGGAAGAGGCCCTGCTGCTCGGCCTTCCCGCCTCTCTCCAGACGCTTGACCAACAAGCCAAGAGTCCTGAAAATGTTCAAAGGTTGGTGTCAACACGGTGCAAGATGACATCCTTGGATTCATTATGGCTGATTTTCTGCGGAGAACACACTTTATTATCTACTGGGCTGAAATTATAAACTCATGGTATCAGGTGTGCTGCGTAAAAAGGAATATCTCCTATAAACCTGACGGAGACACAGCCGTCCGTAACTGAAGGATTCTAGGATTCACCTGAATTCAGTAAACTGCCGTTAAATATTTGTATTTGCTGCTGATTCTCTTTGTGGTTTGCATGGATTCAACCACAAAAAGGAAGAAGCTATTTCAGTCTTTGCGTGTGTTATCACTGCGTTTGAAGAGTGTGTGCAGGGTGGTCCTGTCATGCGCATCATCAGTGCACCAGTGAATGCAGTCACATCACATCAGGGTGCTTCGGGGTGGGGGGGGCTCTGCGGTGGTGGCAGCTATACAAAGGCAATCAACACATTCAAAGACTCCATCGTGGTTGTGCCGGGGTCGGAGCTTTACAGGTGTTACTGTTCAAACCTCCGGGACTTCTGACTCCTTTTTCTAAATAAAGTGCTGTCATGGAGCGACGGAGGAAAAATAAAACCCAACACAACAATTTAATATTTATAATCGGCGGGTTGAAGAGGCGCTGGCTGGTCTATCACACGGTAGCACTTCAAATGTACTGAGCTGCAACGGTTGTCGGCCTGTAATCCGGCATGGTAAACCAGCTTATGCCTCCCCGCACAGCCGCAGCGAGTGAGCAGCTAACTTCACCTGAAAGGGTGCTCTACGGATTATAGAGCCAAATCTGAGGGAGAAAAATCAACTGCAGGTAGGAGGAAGCTGCAGAAACCTAATCAAGTCTTCTTCGCCGCGTATCCAGAGCCGGTGCGAGCGAGCGTCGTCCAGGTAAATTGGCTAGATTTTAGGGTTTAGTGCTCGCCCTAGCCTCGGGCTTATAATTCACTATGAATGGGAATGTGATTAGAGAGAGGACAGAAAAGTTCAGCAGTTGAGAAAGTTCAGACTGTTCGGCTGATTGGATTTGAGTGAGAACACAATGCGATTTGCCGCGGAGGGGCTATTTCTCTGATGAAAGCTGGGCATCTTAATCTTGGGATGACGCCCACCCTGACATTTCCCCAATAAAAGAAAAGTGCATTATAAATGTGCTTTTAGGTTGATTAAGTTTGGCAGCGAGATCGGAGATACGATGTGGATTTTCAATAAAGCGCGACAGACAGTTTTGTAGTTGCTGGTCATATTTGTGAGTCCCGGGCCAGAGTCATACATAAAAGGAGTTTAGACATTTGTGGGGATACAGTTGGCTCTGCTCTGTAATCCATACTGCTCATAGAAAGTTCAAATAACTCTTAAGAAACTCAACTAAATTGAGCTGTGCAAGAAACAAAACCGGCCTGCATCTGAGCCAGATGTGAAATTCCTGTAATTCCTTCGCAGCTTCTTTCCAGCTGTGTAGGTGAGCTCCTGAATTGTGTTGCTGTAGGTATGTGGGTGTGTGCTTGTCGGTGTGTTGTGTGCACTGCTGAGTGTTTCCCCTGAATCACGTAAAGCTGATGTGACAGCAGCCATAGAGATATGACGGTCGCCTGCAAACCCTAAACAGTCATGATTGATCACTGTAAACCAGCAAATGGCTTCATGATGACATGCAAACCTGTGTGTATGTGTGTGTGTGTGTGTGTGTGTGTGTGTGTGTTGGGTTTGCATGAGCAATGATTGCACACGGGCACCAAAGGTGGAATGTCTGCAATGCATTTGTTGCATGTGTGTTTGTTTCATGTGAACATGTGTGCATTTCTTTCAAGATCCAAATTAACATATTTTAAGACCAAACTAACTACAAAAGTAAATTTATTTTCACAACGTCTACAACAAGTCATCAGCTAAATGGGGTAAGTAGGCAATTTTCTACCTTTTAAAAGTCTAAAAGCTGTCAGATGTCTGGCACTTTCCAGCGAAAACCCAAATAAAACATATAGTTGAAGAATTAAAAAACAACTGCATGTTGGCAAAATGACTTTTTCTAAATAAACGCAGTTATTAACAGTTAAATTGTATTTGGACTAAGCAGCAGTTATCACCATAATCAATAAATTGCCTGTAGTTGAAACAAATCCTTTATTTTCATAATTATATTTTCCATTTTGTGCTTTGAGCCCGGCCGGTAGAGTAAATCATTTTAATCTGAACACCCTTTTAGATATATATATTAGATATTTTGAACACTCGCTCTCTCCAGGCCCGTCTGAGCAGCACTGTGGCTCTGCTGTGGATAGTTTTACCTTCGGTCCCTGCCACTGAAAGGCACCACGTGGATTCCCAGGGGCCCGCCATCGTTTGACACCTCCACCAGTTTGACTATGTCTCTGCGAGACGGTGACGGATGGAAGACGGAGAGATGGATGGGTGAGGAGAGAGGGCGTGGGGAGGGGAGGGGAGGGGAGAGGAGAGGAGAGGAGAAGAGAGGGGTGACACCATGTGGGCAAAAACAATAACAGGAAATGAGATGACGATGGAACAAAGGATGGTGACAACAACGAAAACAAACAATAAATGAACAAAAGTAGAAAGCGGGGAGATGCTGGAGGAGACATTCAAAAAGGACAATAAAAAGAGAGCAATCCAAATCAATCACACACGAGTAAGGGATCATGAGGACGGATTTCAAACGTTCTACAACACAAAGAACGAGTGAAACCACCTACATATAAAAGGAGGCGAAAAAAGAAAATGCTCTATATCAATTCAATTTTGGGGGTAAGGGTGGAAACTCCAATACTCAGGTGTTGAAGACACTTAATAATCCATTTAATACGGAATTGTGTTCCATGTTTGGAGGATCTTTTTTACCTCACCATATTTAGTGAACCCAGAGTGAAAACATCAAACGTCATCGACTCATCATCGTCTGGGGGAATAAAACTTCAGCCCCGAACCTTCGCCTTGTTAAACTCAGCTGTCACATTGCTGCTTTTGCGTGGAAAGCCTTTGTGTCTGTGTATGCTCTTTTTTCCTCCCTTTGTGTTGTGTTTTGTCGCGGCGGTGTGATGGGATAACTGCTACGATGCAACGATAAATTAGCAGAAATTTTACTCCATCTCTGAGGTGCTTTGACATTGCTGTGTGTGCTAGCTATGAATGTCAAAAAGTAAAGTGGATGTTTTTGGTTTTTTTTTTACGTTTAACTGGAGACTGATGAAGCTGAAAAAGAGCCAAAGCTTAATAAAGGTGGGAAAAGATAAATTCAAACAATCTTCTCCCCGGACGGACACATTTCCCTTGAAGCCAACTGTAAAACATTTTATTGCTTTTGTAGAGGGATGAATATTTCTGGGGTTGAACCTTTGACCTTTTAAAAGCACAGAATACAGTTACAGTGATTTGCTTTTTGCGGTGAAAAAGACTTCACTTGTCTCTGTGACTGTAAAACACACACAGATTTTTACAAGATGCCAAATCTAATCACTTCACAGCTTTGATACAATGACTGTGATTAGCTCAGGGGAAAATGGGCCCCTTGTTGACAACTAAGAGGCGGGAGACGGCGGATTCTTTGGAAAATCATAGGAATAATAACAACACCATACCTGCATATTAAACTGGAAGCATGCAACGGAGCAAAGAAACAACAACACAAAACACAGTTGTTAATAAAAGGAGCTGAATGGGTTAGTGTGTGGGAGAGCTCTGATGGCGAGACGAGGATCATTTTCGCTCGCACAAAAGAGAATAATGCAAATCAGGAAGTGGAGTTGAAATTAGATTTTCTACAGACAAACCTCCGATTACAGCACAGAAGCTGCAGCTCCACCTTTTAAATGGTTATTATGTAGAAAAAAAAAAAGGAGGAGAAGGTCAAGTTTTAAAGACAAAGTCTCGTGTCATACAACTCAACAAGTCCAAGTACAAAAGCCGAAACTACAAAAAGCACCAGAGTTATAACCCAGAATTGTCCTTTAAAAACACAAGAGTGTGTTAAATTACTTTTTAAAAAAGGGGGTTCACTTCAAATCTGTTTGCATCTGGAAAAAGATTCATAAACTTTTAACATAAAGTCTCACCAAGACAGCGGTGGACTTTTAAGGAATCAGTTGTTAGTCATTTTGTGAGTTTCAGGAAGAGACAAAAAGTGGGGAATCTGATCCACAACGAGCGACTTACTCCAGCGACCTCACAGGGGTGTGGTCAATGTAGGAGTCTGCTCGTCCGACCGGCTCGATCCGACCGTTTTCTTCCTCTCTGGCCTCTTCCTCCTGCAGCAAAACACAAACACACGCTGAGTCAGTGATTGTGTATTCCTGTTAGTCAGATGGGGACGAAATGATTGACGTATTAACGTGACGCGATCAGGTTTGACCCTGAAGCGTCGCCTCTTAAGCATTAGTGGAGATTTCGCCAACATGGAAAATACAGCGAAGCCCAAGAACAACCAGTGACCAAGTGAAATCACACTGATGGTGACAAACACTCAAAAAGAACAACAACAACAACAACACACTGCAGGCAGGAAAACATGAGCAGGTCCAACAGCCTATTTTTGTGTTTGATTTCAATGAGCCATTTTGGAGATGCTGCGCAGTCTGATCCTGTTTTAAGACTCTTCAGCTTGATCCTTCACTTCCTGCTCGGTGCGGAGGCGACTAGAGAGCAAAAACTTTAAACGCAAAGACTAAGAAAGTAGCCGCTGACCTGACGAAGCCAGGAGGAGCAGACTGGGGGGGGTCGCCCACAGGTATAAAAATACATGGCCTTTAAAAACCCTGATGTCTTCCAAATGACACAGTTTTGCTTCTCCTCTTGTATTAACTCTAGATACTTGGTGCATATCTGCTTGAATCCTGAGGCTGAGACTCCTGACAGAGTATGCACAAACAACACTCTCTCTCACACACACACACACACACACACACACACACACACACACACACACACACACACAGAGAAAGAGAGAGACGGAGAACAGAGAGCAAAGAGAAGAAAAACGAGAAGCAGAGAAAGAGGAAGGTCATTAAAATTTCAGGGCGACACCGGAGAGGAGAGATGAGCGAGGAGCAGCAGCAGCAGCAGCAGCAGCGCAGGCCTCCCCGGCAACTGGCCACCTCATCAGTATGAAAATGAGACTGCCGTTACCGTGGCTGCCACACGGTTGCCATGACACTTTGGGTGCCTGGAGGACGTGCAGCTACAGGGCAGCTTGAGAGTGTGCAAGGACTTGCAACCGCTCTCATCTAATTTAGCAATCACGTCTCCTGCTCCAACTGCGGACGGTGACAATGGAAACACCACAATGGGAATCACAGCTTTTTCTGACACACACACAGGTGTGACACAGATAAATGTGTGTGCTTTTCAACTGCTCGCCGTCTGCAATGATTGCAAAGTGACAAAAAAACCCCAACTTATTTACAGTTCAAACTATGAAAGTCATCAACGACAGTTTAGTGATTTTGGATGGGGACACTCACTGAAGACTTTTAAGATTTGTATTTATTTCATGCGTACAAGTTTTGTGATTTTTTCTCAGGTTTTATGTGTTAACGCAGATTCAGAAAGCTGGGGTCTTTTTTTTTTCTTTTTTTTCCTTCAAATGGGAAAAAAAATTCATCACCACCTTTCAAAATATTGCAATGAATATAACCAGAGACAACTCCTTTTCAAGCTTTCCAAACTCACGATGGGAGAGTTCGACCAATCACAGTTCACCTCAGAGAGAGAGAAAGAGAGAGAGTTCCTGTATAGTCCTTTTTTTGTTGGGTTTATGGGAGATAGAAACACTTCAGCCCATAAAATCTGACCAGATCAAGGGACGGTCCAACAGACAGAGACACAAAAACAACTCAGGGCGCCTCAGAAACACAACCAACACTGTCAAATCAACTATGAGAGAAGGAGCAAATGAGATCGGAGCATGCAGGCGTCTCCTGGAGATTTTATTTCAATATGCAACATCTCTGAAGAGGCTGCCTACACGCTGACATTTCTGTTAACTCAGACAGAGAGAGTCTGTGTGTGCGGACAAAAAAAATAAGAGTGACGGCGATGGAAGGAACAGACAGACATGCTGAAGTGCACACTAAAGGTATTTTCAGCAGCTGATGTCTATTCTGGTAGAATATAACTAGAATAGGCCGACATGGTTTTGTTTTTCTCACAACCTGTTGCTTCATATCCAAACACACAAACAAACATACATACTACTACTACTGCTGCTGCTACTCGGGAACTTTCAGCCATGTTACACAGTCTTCACTGGCAGATGGAGTTGACTCTTATAAGTTAAGTTTTTTTTTGCTGACAAAATATAAAGACAAGGAAAGTGACATAACATGACTTATAATGCAAAGTAACATACATCATGTATGGTAATATACAACATAATGTATAATGCTAATATAACATGATATAAGATGATGTATAACTAATGACAAATAGTCCACAGCGTGTAACAAAGTACCATATCCCATGTGTATCATCATTATCATCATCATCATCATCATAAAACACGTAACGCAACGCATGACATAACATGACATAATAGAACAGCCCACATTCCTACAGAGGGACAGAGTTTTGTTATTATCATAGTTTTATATTTCCGCAACAGGAATTTGGATTTGACTTAAATTATTAAATCTGCTGAGAGGGAGAGTAAATAAAGTTGTACATCAAACACATGTATAAAGAAAGTTGTCTACTTTCTTTATACATGCTGTTGGTCCAAAAAAAAAAAAAATTGAATTTAAAAAAAAAAACAAAAAAAAACAAAAACTTGATGAATATCCTGTGATATGACTGAAAGCTTCAGAGCAGCCGACAAATGGAGGAAGTTATGTTTCCAGGGTCAGGAATCAAGTGTGATCTCCAGTTGATGGAAGAGAGTTTTCAATCTGTCCGGGTGACTCCAGCTAAAAGAATGACAGCCCGCTGCTGATTTGTGCTATAAAATAATCTCGCCTTCGCTTCGAACAGGAATGCTTGCTCACTGGAGCGGTTTGATTGACAGCCGAGTCAATCAGATATTACTTCACCCTCCCTTCGCAGACAAAGTCCAGCAGGAGACACTCAGGACGGCATCGCCACACTTTCCCCGAGACGTCGTCCGTTGTAGCAGAGGGCCGGGGCGAAGCGAAGAGACAGCTAACCACATTAATAATTCAGCGGCGAGTTAATGGCGAGCAGGAAGAAGGGTGGGCAGGTATGATGAACAGCGGCCGATGTGTTTTTCAGCCGAGTCATTGTTTGTTTCCTGGATGTGGAGAAGGAGGCAGGCGGGCAGTTCTCAGGGCCCGAGGGCTCATTAAAGATTAATGGGACAATCCACTGAGGCCTGTCCTTTCTATCTCCCAGACCAAATGAAGTGGTCTGCGTCTGCTGTATATGTATAAGGGGGGGGGGTTGGTGGAGTAATGCTGCACTTTAATGAAGTGCTGCCCGCTTCCCCTTTTCCTGACACGGACCTGACCACACTGTCGCTGACAAAGTGACGCAGAAGCGTGTGTGCAGACACACAGGCAGGAAGCAGAGAGCGAGTCTCATCAGCAGGGATGAAGTTCAGCTTCCTTTAAGTCCCAGATCATTAGATTCAGATCCGGGGTTAAGTCGTTAAAACAGTCCACCACCTCACAACAGGCAGACTTTCACACAAACAAGTCAACATGCTGGAAGGTTTTTCATGGTCATCAGTGTTTAGTCACTCCATCTTCAGGGTTTCTTTATTTCTGAGGGAGCCACGCCTCCTAATTCGTCCCCCGTTTTCCTCTAAATGGGAGCATCATTTTTAAAAAATGAACATCCTGTTGTACTGAAACTAGAGACTGAGACCATAAACTCATCGGGAAGAAGGATGGACATTTTCCCATAGACTTCAATAAATTCCGACCTCTTTTCACCGCCAGTGGTAAAAGAAAGTTTAAAGGAAGTTTCTAACTTAAACACAATGTTGGAAAATCTCAACAAGTCACAAGAACCACAAATGAAAAACAAAGAGCAGCTGTTCAATTGTGTCCATCCTACCAAAAAATATCCTCAACACAATTCATGAAGACAGACACACACAGGTACACAGGCATCCATCATTGTTAAGTGCTATCTGTTTCCTCTCCGGCTGAGCCCCATATGTTCACAACCGGATGAAACGCTGAACCTGAGACCATAAATTGGCCCCAACCTCTGACCTGAAGACCTCCACAGACCATCTGGGTCCGAATCCAGAGGAACGTTCTGCTCCACTTCTTCTTCTAATGGAAACGTCCTCGAGGAATCACGGCCAGCAGCTTCTTAAGTCCAACACAGCTGTCCTGATTTTACAACTCCAGATTTTTTTTTTTTAAAGCTTCCTTTTTGGGGAAAAAAAATCCTCTGATGCAGAAGATGAAATTGAATCCAGACTGAGAGCCACCTTCAGGAACTGGACCTGCACCGGCAGGACCACCACGGAACCAGAGCACATTGATGTTTGACTGTGCCAGACCATAAAATCACAACTTTAAACAGAAGGAGAGTATCAAAAATAAACACACACAGTAAGAGGAGAGTTTAAAAAAAAAAAAAAAATCAAAAAAAAATCAAACAACCTACAAATAGTTTCTGGGTCAGCGGCTGTGTGACCCCTTTCAGGAAGAGGCAACAAAAAAAATCTGTTCAATTTCTTGTTAAGTGAGACAATGCGCATGCACAAAAGCGCACACAAACACAAACACAGACACAGACACACACACACACACACACACAGGTCTCCAGATGTGCTCATCTCACAGGCTTATCTTTAGATTTCCACCAAAACAACCCGCTGAGCCGAACGCAGGCACTCTTCATCATGTCAGTGAGACGAACGATCAAACCTCACGTCCGGTCCGAGGTCAGCGACGCCCCGCCCCGACGCTGATGTCAGATGTCAGGACGATACCAGCCGTGAAAGGGAATCTGTATTTACCAAATTTCATTAATGAAAGAGACAGTTTTTTCAAAAGGAAATGGGCAATTGGTAACAGCCCAGCGGTGTCATGTGGAGGTAATCTCTCAGGATCCAGCAGATAACGTTGGCAACGCGACGCACCGCCTGGCCCAACCCGTCCTGACGTGGAGGGGGGAGACACGTTTGATGGATGCCGGCGCTCGGCTCCATACGAGACCACAATGCATCATTAAAAGCGAGCTTTCAATTACAGATCCCCGCGCTAATTCAATTAGTCTCCTTCCAAGACACTTTGATAATAGGATCCAGACAGGCGAACGCTGTCGTCAATAACTCCAGGATTCATCGAGCCGAGGCCGTCATTATCACAGTTTCTATCATCCTGGCTGCTAGTCGGGCCGGTACAGATGGAGAGGACAACGGGGAATGTTTGTGTCTTCATTGCGTTATTGTTTTCTGTGTGTGTGTGTGTGTGTGTTTTTGGACAGGTCCTTGTGTCGTTGTGCTGTAGTTTGATGTGAACATCTACTGGGATTCTTTCTCTTCATGTTTTTTACAGGCAGAAAGTAAACAATAAACATTATTGTTGTGTTTAGGTTTGGGATGTTGATACTTGCTGCCGTAGGGGATATTTAACACCAACACCTGGGAGAGCAGAATGTGTAGTGCGGTATGTATAAATATTAGATATTATGAAGAAAAAATTAGGAAAGGCACATAATATTTGAGCTGGATTGTATGGAGATACTAACCTTTGAGCAAAGTTTAGCCACGTTGCTAATGTTTGGCATCAAGAGATTTTTTTTAAATTCCTACAATATTGCAGTACTTACAATCTATAAAGTTTGACCTGTTGTATTTAATTAATGGTGGAATTATGTTGGTCAGTCAGTTTTATTCAAATTGTGAACGGTGAAGGAAATAAGAGTTACTTTAAAAAAATCCCCAAATCACAAATCATCCAAATGTTCCTGCTGCAGGAATCCGCTCGATTCGACTGCCGTCCGATCCCGTCGGGCCAGCTGGGGAGGATGGAGTCGACTAAGGCCTCGTTGTGAATCCGAGCAATTTCTGAATTCACAATTTTTGGAGTTGATTCCCCCACCAGAGTCAGGTTAGTGTCATCCAAAATGAAACCAGAGATGGTGTGAATGGTGCTTGTTTTTGATTCGTTCGGGTGCGTTTGATTCATCGCGCCAAGAAGGTCAGAGCAGGATATTTTACGCCGACTTGACTCCACTAGGCATTTCCAAGATATGTACTAACAGAAATAAACTCAGATTAGTGAGAAATGTTTCAGAAACAATTTCTCCTGCGAGTGCAGCGGAGACGAAGGGAGTGATGTGAAAGAGAAATGAAAGATGAGAGACTGACTCAAAGAGAATGAGGGAAAGGCAGAGAGCGAGACGGGCAGAGTCGCATTACAGAGGAACTGAAAGTCACGACAAAGCTCATTCCAAGGATGACAAATGACACTTTGAAAAGTCCTGACTCCAAACCTGAGGGGATTCACGGATGTTTGGACACTTTCAACTTTGCTTTTTTGGTTGTCAGAGCAAAAGACGTTATTCCAAGAGTTTTTCCATCAGCGTTATTCACTTTACGAGGTATTGCAGGAATTTAACAGCTACAACAATCAGGTTTCCGGAATAATCTGGTTCAATCTTAAAATGCTCTGAAATCATTTGGATTGTTTTTGGTTAATAATTACAATAAATTTTCCAATCTAATATCTAAATTAGGAGTGAGGGGCGGGGATCGTTCTGCACTCCATCTGTCAATCACACAGTAGAAACGCCCGCAATGAATACCAAATCAGCATGGATGAGACGTTATAGGCCTGGAACAGATTGGCCTCGAGGCGTCACCTCTTGGCTTTCATTTTGGCGCCCGTGTTGAAAGATGAGAGCCGACACTCTTCGTGCACGTTGTCTCTGATCTGGAGATTCAACACCTCATGTGACCCTCGTGTCTCCTGACAGACGTCATACCAGCAAACGGATAACTGGCACTATAATTCTATGAGTCATCATAATGTGACAAACAGAAACAGACAAACAAACAAAAAAACATAAATAACTTGAACCATTTAAGCAGCTACAGCCGGAGAAAGTGGTGTTTTTAAAGATGTGTCCTGTTGAAAAGAAATCAGGAATTAATTTAGAATAAAAAGAAACCCAACAAGTAACCACAGGCCACATGTACGCAGCACAAGCAGTGCGTTCCCAGCATTCCCTGGTTTGAGTGACCAAGCCGAGGAAGACCGTTTCATACGGCTGAAAGCTCCGGAGCAGCTAACAAAAACCTGATGTTTTGAGCTGAAGAGCGAATTTTCAACCGCACATACCACGGGTGTTTGTGTGCACTTTGAAACACGAGCAGAACGATCACACGGAAGGACTGCAAGCAAAACCACAACGTGCACACTAAACATGCGTGTCCAAATTTCAACAACTCAGACAAACATCCTGAAATACCAGCGCGGTGCAGGATGTGGGGAGATATTTGTCTTCTGGACTTCTGAGCTTTAAGAATCGTAAAACATTTACTGTGTTTATACATTTCTGGTGCATTAAGCAAAAATATTTGACACACTGACAGAGAAGAGCCGGGCTGTCGTGGACTACATGGAGACTTTTGCGTGTGTTTGTGGGTGCGATTCCTCAGTTCAGAATTGTCCTGGAAATTGTAGAAGTTTGCAGACGTGTGCGAAGGTCTTAACTGTGCACTCAGCACACACAGAGAGGTCGGCCAAACAGCCCGTTATGTGTTGCACCGTTTATTGAGACGAGACTCCCGATGGAGCCGCTGCTGTGGAGCAAAATAACTATCCCTGTGAGCGGAAGGGAGCTGTGGATAATGGTGACAAGTGATCACGCGCACACACACATACACACACACACAAACTGAGGTAGAGTTGTCAGATTGAAAGCCATTATTCTGACTGACTCCAACTGTAATGGCTGTTGCTGAGAAGAACTGTGTGTCTCTCTAAACAAGTCTGGGAGAAAATACAAAAACTCAAACTCCACACTTCCTGCTGCAGTGCTTCTCTGCACCTTCAACCTCCACAGCTGCACATTTATCATCTCAGTCAATATTACATGTTAGCTTTACAACAGTCACAACTGAACCGACTCAAACTTTTCAATTTTGCATGTTTAATTTATGTGATAATGTTTGATATGAAATGAAATTAGCTTTAACCGAACTGTGTAGCTGTTTATTTGTGATATTTTCCTCTAAAGGGGAACGTCTTTTAAAATAATCAACATCAAACATTAAACATTAATGCATTTTAACTCATCGTTGATAATTCAAAAGTGAGAACAAAAGGCCTTTTATCGTTGTTATTTCTATTCAACAGTCCGAAGCTCTGGCCTTAACTGGGCTTCCAGGTGAAGGTCAGATGCCCGTGCTCCTTCAGTCGCAGGACGATCGCTCCGACTGCCTTCGGTGGGAAGGATTTTATTGTCGGATCTCGCCAGGCCTCAATAATCAGCTCCATCCCTCTTCTGTCAGACCCCTCTGATTCTGCTCTGATAGCAGCTGACTCCTGCTGTTGTCAACCCTCCCGTCTCATCGTGGATCTTTTTTCCGGACCTCTGATTAACTCCTCCACAAAAACACTCTCCTCTGCTCCCATCTCCTTTCATCTGCCAACATCTTCATCCCTTGTTCTTCCTCTCTGTGCTAATGATAAACTTTTGGGGTGTAGCTGGTTTACAAAACCCAGATTCTTATCTTTTATATATATGTGTGTGTGTGTGTGTGTGTGTGTGTGTGTGTATGTGTGTTTGTTTCTAACCTTTCCTATACCTCAACAGGTTGATTAAGTTTGAGTAAGAGCTACCATCTGTGTCCAACCTGATAAGGCGTATTTTTGGTTTAATTAGATTTCGGGAGCAGCTGACGATTATGAGCTTGTGTGTGTGTGTGTGTGTGTGTGTGTGTGCGCGTGCGTGTGTGTGTGTGTGTGTGTGTGTGTGTGTGTGTGTCTGTGTGTGTGTGTATAAACTCCGGATGGCAGGTTATCCCCCGAAGTGAAGATCCCCCTCAGGGGTGGGGGATGGGAAGGAAGGGGTGCAAACCCTCAAAAGGGAGTGGGTGGGTGAGAGCTGTCTTTCATCTTCCCTCCATCTATCTAGCTCACTCTCTCTCTCTCTCTCTCTCCTTCATCTCTGGCTCTCTCGCCCCGTCTCTCCCAGCTGGAAGAAATCTGGGCTCCTGCAGCTCTCTGTCATATTAAAACCTAAAAGATCAAAGGCTGCGAAGAGCTGAGCAGAAGAGGAGGGAGACGGACAGAGGAGGGAACGAGGGGAATAAAAATAAAGGAGATGATGTGAGGAGGTGACGCGGAGAGCAGATAGAGGAGGGATGATCAATGGAGGAGGAGAGGGATGGCGGGGAGTTCAATGGCGAGGAGAATAAAGACGGCGAGTGAAGTGGAGAGAGCACTGAATGATGTGTGGATAGCGAGGAGGCTGAATGCTAAATCTACTGTTCTGTTAAAGGCCCGGATCCTCAGCGACAGAAATCCATGTCAGATAAATAAATCATGGCTCATGAAAGTTTCTTAGCCTTTTAGGAATGTCCAACATGTGGCTTGCATGGTTGGGAAGCCCTGCATGTGAAGTTAAACAGAAATGTTATACTTGATAATGTAAGGAGACAAGTGATTGTAAATGAAATCAATTTCAGATTTATCCTCGTTGTGTGTTTTCTGTCAGAATAAACTATCTTCACTTTCATCTTTCATCTACTATATGAAGGTTTCGTACAGCTGAACCTGCTTTCCTGCTGCGAACAGATGGTGCTGACCGCCTTTACAATACAGGAGGTTTTAAATGCTTCGCGTTACGTCTGCATTGCTACGGGAAAGCAATAAGGCAGGCCGAAGCTAACTGGTTCATGACACATTAAAGACGCGAGTTCAAACTGACAGATATGTTACCTAAATTCCATCATCTCATCCCACCTGTGAAAACCAACACAGCACCTTACATTTCTTTATCTACACAACGTGTTTTCATAACTCCAGCGCCACTTCCATTCTTTGGTCCTGGTTTTTTTTCTATTATTCGTGTTACAAAAAAGCAATTCATTACATTAGTTGTTCTTAGGAAAACGCCTAACAGCTGGAAACAGAGGCAAATAAATCATGTTTGGCAGCCGGACAATCGGACGCAGCAGAACAAAAAAGGTGAAGCAAAGACTGACTTTCTGCTGCGCTTATAGCTGCAACAAAAAAATGAAGAGTAATAAAAAAGGTTTCAAAACGAGAGACACAAAAAAAAAAAAAAAAAATCATACAGATGGAAAAGTGAGAAGAGAGAGAAGGAGTCGGAGTAAAGTTGACAGCAGATTAACGCTGTTCACACATCTGCAAACACAAACACACACACCTACGGTATTTATTGTTCACACTACACTCACATATAGTATGAGAGGAGGACAGAATACACACACACACACACACACACACACACACACACACACACACACACACGGTTATAAACATGAAGCTCCACAGCAGCACCTACTGGTCGCTTATCCAGGATCTAAACTCATCCTACTGATTTGAAAAAGGTGGTGACGGTTCAATTTCATCTGTCTCAGTAACACTGAAACACACATTTGGCACTACACAAACACACACACACACACAAAGGAAACTTGAACATGCGTGTTTCGACGTACATTATGCACACACATACGAACACATGCTCAGACACTCCGACTCGGACCGTAGTGATTTATGAGCGAGCGGCTCAGGTTTGCATGATTTATCCTGCTAAAGGCTCAGCGAGCACCTGAGGGACTCGGCTCGCCACGACACACACCGCACAGAGACTTGTTAGTTAGGAAGCATGGTACAGAGGTGTGTGTGTGTGTGTGTGTGTGTGAGGGAGAGAGTGAGCTCACATGGTGGGAAAATTTGTTCTGCTGCATATACTTAAAGTGCAATTGTGTTTTTATTGCGTGTACATATTGGTTCAAGTGCACTTTGAAATGTAGTGCAAGTGCATTTGTGTGTGTTTGATCAAACTAGCCTGCTTGTGTGTTTCTTGTTGTGCATGAACACATCCACATCCATATGCCAGCGTTATCATTCCGGCACAGGTGTGTAGGTGTGTGTAGGTGTGTGCGTGTGTGTGTGTGTGACCTGCCTTCATATGTCTGTGTAACAACATCCCTAGTGAGTTGTGTTAAGCCTCTTTCCCACCATGAAAGATAACTCAGTCCCTCAGCAATCTAATGGCTGAGGACACACAGCATCTCACACACACACACACACACACACACACACACACACACACACACACACACACACACACAGCTGCTGCTGCTGCTGCTGCATACCGAGGTTCTGTGCTCACTGCGACAGACTCCACTAGATGTGGGACGATGGCGGCTCCGTCATCAATGATCTGGTTCGTTTTAAAGCACACACAGTGATGTGTGTGGACATCTGCGCCGTTCTTATTGGAGAGAAAAATAAATCTTATTCCCATTAAAGCTGTCGTTTTGTTGAGCCAAAGGCAATGCTGCTCAGGCTGACCACCAAGATCCCGTTTTAATCTGCTCTGCTCCACGAGGGGCCTCACTGTCACTGGAGCAACAAGAGACTTTTTGTTTCGTTGGATTTTCAGCTGACATAATTTTACTTTCTGGTTTCTTTGCGATGTTACTGTAATATACTCACCAACCCGGTGAGTCAATGCATCGGGTCATTTTTAAATCAACCCATCTATCATCACTTCTTTCATTTTGGTTACAGTTCTTCAGTTATTTAGTTTGATTTTAATGGTTTATGATGTTACGATAAAAGCCTCTAAGAAGCCTAAAAGAATCTAAATGAACTGATGTTTGCTGCTGGTTGTGTTCGGTTTTGTCTTGTTGATCATCATCACCATCTTTCTTTGGCCGCTTTGCTTTGTGAGTGTTTATGAGGAGACTCCAGGATTTGAGTTAATCCAGTCTGGATCCAGCTCCAGGTTTCAGGAGTGGACTGCAGGCATGACGGGGATGGACACACATTAAAACAACCCTAACACTGTGAGATCTATGGAGCTCTAATAATCAAATTTCTTTATCTCACAAATAAACGGTGCAGTTTTTGTATTTTGTATTTTTTCATCCAACTGGTGGTTTTGTCAAACACACACACAACGACACACTCCATGACGTGAGTTCTCAGAGGCTGTTGTCTCCGCTCAGTGGTGATGACTGACTCAGGCAGGGTACAGGTTGTGTGCTTGTGTGTGTGTGCGTGTTGTGTATGCCTGTTCAGCTGTCCGTGCTCAGGCTGCAGGCGGCTCAGCAGCTTTTCTTCTTAATTGCTTGATTTGCAAACCGAGTGCAGGGCTGCCTGGATTCTTGACGCGCGCTCGCTGGCAGCACACGTATTCATAAAGGCGTGCAGAACGCTCACACTCAGGTGCCACGCACACATTTTAAACGGACGGACGCACAAACGCACACATGCAGATTCATAAATGCCCTCATGACTCACTCACACACACACACACACTCACGCAGAGCAGACAGACGGCATTGAAGGCCTCCATTTCCCACACATCTTCTGCACCCCCGGCCAGCTCTCATTAACACACACTCAACTGACGGCTCGCTGTTGCCATGGCAACCCCCTACCTGTTGCCAAAGGAGGGCTGACGTTGGGGGAAGGATGGGTGGAAGGACGGATGGTTGGGGTTTGGATTTGCAAACGCAGCTGAAAAACCAGCTCGGTTCAGTTCGTGCTGTGTGTCGGGGAGCCGCCGGGGCCGCTGCTGCCCCTGCAGGCGCGAAACAACCACCCACTTGGGGAAACGGGGAACAGTTTCATTCATTCCAACGCCAAGCATCGCCCCGCTCACCATGTTTGGTCACGAGAGAAGCCAAATTCTCCACGGCAGTGAAACGGGGCCTACTTCATTATGTGACGCTCTCTGCTAATTGTCCTCCGTGTTATTCAGTCGAGGACGATAAGAAGAAACTAACTGGAGGACGGCGCTTTGCTTAATTCATCGTTCCAAGCTGCTCTATTTTAATCAATTCGCTGCCTTTTCCATTCTCTTCATTTCCATCCTGTTTTATATTCTAAACAAAGGTTTAACACACTGCTGCTAATTATGTCACAGCAGAACTGTGCTTGGTGTGATCACTGGTGTGCAGACGCTCGACGGCTGTTAAAGACACATGAAATCAAAATGTTTGTTCCTACTTGTTTTTTATTTTAGTGAAACCTTACTACCATTTCCTGGGCGTGTCACCTTGCATCGGAGACTTTTAACCCTCTTACTTGATGACTGTAATATGACAACTGGGGTCAACGCCATCTTGTCAACTGATTGATTGTTTTGGTGTCACATTTTTTACGTGTGACGAAAGTCTAGCAGTCAAAAGTCAGAGCAGTTTATCATCAAAAACCAATCCTAATTTAAATTTAAATTAAATTAATTAATTCAAACTCATTTAAAATAAAGAGATAATGAACATTCAGATTTCCAGCCAAGAGCTGGAAGCAGCAAGGTGTGAAGCGTGCTCACCGCCGACTTTGGATTGTTTTGAAAAGTAAATAATTGGACACCTAGAGAACTATTCTGGTGATAAAATGTTAAATAAAAACAGAAACAAGTTAAAAATGTATTTTTGCTTTCAGATACCAACTCTGGGGACAAACAGTTAGTAAAAAACACAAACTACCACTGACTGCTGTTCATTTAGTAAAACTCACACACCACATCACATTTTTCAGCACATCTGCCTTTTGAAATTTCGCCTGAACAGTCTGTGATATATTATTGTCACTTCCTAGGACGACATCATCATCATCATCATCATCATCATCATCTGCAGCCGAAGTGCTAAGACCGAGCACTCGGCACGTTGCCTACTCGCCGAAGATAGTTTGCGCTAACAGCTGTGTTATTGTGCGAATCTTACATGTTTGACGTTGCCGTCTTTTCTGGGAACAAATTTGAATTCCCTCTTGAAACAAACTGTGCTATAAATACAGATTTTTCCCGTTTTCATTGGATCAAACAGGACATTGCAACAACAAGTGGAGTGAAAGCCAGGTGGTGTGGCTCAGTCAGCATCAGGGAAATTACACAATCACTTGAAGTGAATGTTTGAAGGGCTAAATGTGTGATTTGAGCGTTTTTCTATGCAGAATTGCCAAAAAAGTGTCTTTTGGCTGATTTTGTATGCAACTAAGATAAGACAGTACAATTATCTGGCCATTACAGCAGCAGGAAAAAAAAAAAGAAAGAGTGAAATCAAATGCATTCAAAACATATAAAATTACTGTAGATAACAGAACACTGTTTGTTCAAAGAAGAAATGTTCTTCACAATCTATAAATTACACTTATTACCTAAACAGTGCGATATTCATTCATGCGGCTACTAAATTTAATAACAATATTTGATTAATAACGTAAGCGTAGATGTTTATATTTACATATTTTCCCTTTTTTCCTCCTCTAATATTTTATTTATTCCAAAACATTTTGTGATGTCATTGTGTTTTATGCTACTTTTAAATGTCTTTTTTCTTTTTCTGCACCAGCTCGAGTTTCACCTCCAATCTCCACGTTTGTCCGGCTCACAGTGACTATTCTATTCTCTAATCAACTATTTCTTCATGCGATTTTGAAAACCTGGTTTTTCCCATCATGCACAAGAGTTACAACACCCCTCTTGGAACAAAGTCGCCTAAGTGGAGTTTAAATCAACATGACATAAAACAGTGACAGCGAGCAGAGATACGATACAGAAGACTGGCCAACAACAACAGCTCAAACTGGAGAGTGTGTCTGTGTGTGTCTGTGTGTGTGGGATAAGAAGGTATGATTATGTAAAATGGATTCATATAATTTTACTGGTTAATTTATTCTACTTATACACATACACTTACAAACACACCATGACGCAAAGTCCACAGGTTGTCTCTCACCATCACACAAAGAAGCAGCATCAAGTATCACTTACACACTAACACAATTACAAGGCTGTACAACAAGGCTGCTGCTCTTGTTGTAGTGAGCACTGTCAGCACAACGTGAAGATTGTGGAGAACACAACACTCTGAGTGTGTTTGTGTGTGTGATGAAGAGGGCAGAAAGTCTTCAGCAGTCCATTAATACCGACTCCACCAGTCAACCCCCTTCGCTGGACCCCGTTTTAAGACAAACATGCTTCCAGAAAACCCCTCAGACCTCAAGTGTCAACCGGCTGTGACGTCAGCCGTTGGTTTGCGAGCCGCTTTTCCGAAGCCTCCAGTTTGTAATTCGGCCTTCGCCTCGAATTAGAAGCTGCGCGGGCCGCTTCGTGTCAGGAGAAAGACCAACAAAGCAAAACTCACCCACCATTTTCACATCACTGCGAACCCAACAAAGTGGTTCTGTCACGCGCTTGAATAAAACATGATGCCACATGATGCAACTGCAACTAGTGTTGCACTTTAAATAGTTTAGTTTTCAGAGCGATGATGGATAAAAAACTCTGT
Organism: Remorina albescens; assembly: GCA_034769265.1. NCBI lineage: Eukaryota > Metazoa > Chordata > Actinopteri > Carangiformes > Echeneidae > Remorina > Remorina albescens. The sequence goes on along the minus strand of CM068478.1, from coordinate 2,375,752 downwards.
GTTGCATTTCCTTTCTGTACATCACACACAGCGGCGCACACATTTCTCAGCTCGCACGTCTTCGCCTTTGTCTCGACCTTAAACTTGGATGAACCCCTCCACATTAAACTTTGCGATCCATACAGATGTTTCACCGCAGCGCAGATGTTGGACAAACAGGACCGACAGCCAATAAACACAGAACAAAGTGGCTGACTCTTTTACACAACACAGAGCTTGGTGTTCCCGTGTTCTCCGATCCGTACGCTTTCTTTGAAATATCTTGATGTTATCAAAGAAAAAGAACTCTTGAGTTTTTAACAAAACCTGAACAATTCCTGTCCGTGGCTCAGGACATGTTATCATATTTTATGATCATACTCTAACAAAACTTTGGCCTGTGAGTGGACAGGAGGGGAACGGATCCTCTGGCAGTGTTCTTCTTTTCTGCGTAAACAGGACCATATGTACTGTATAAGGCTCACGCTGTTTAATAAGTCAACATTATCCTCTCACTCCATCCGTGAATTGTGTTTCATTGGGGATTAAGGGGGAAATTCTTCACTTCTTAACCTCTCTGCTGAGGGACAGGGGTGCGATAGAACTGGGGGTTCTATCATACCCCTGGGGTCTGGACTGGATCTAGACCGCTCAGGCCGCCGCTGACAGAGCGCAAGAGGCTGATGGGTATTATATGGGGATGTAAATCTCTGAATTGCCATCAGGCGCTCGTTTTGTCTTCTACTAAAAGGACAGAAAGGTTTGTGTTTCCTCCTCGAGCTCCGCTGAGTCGTTCTCACCTGTTCTTGTCTCTCCAGCCAGCGGTCCACCATGGGGTGATTGGCACTGAGTGATGAGCGTGCCGTCTCCCTCTGAAATTCCCTCTGATTGGCCCACGTCCCTGCGTCCCGCGGCAGACTGCGGTACGTGTCCATACCTTTACCCTGCGCACACACGTAAACAAAAACGGCCAAACCAGAGGAGTCAGGAACCGAGTCAACTCAAAACAAACCTAAAGACAAGGCCTATTACTGCCTTTAAATAAATATTTATTCTATTATTAATGCTTCATGTATAAAATTGAGTAATGGGATGATTATTTTACTCAAAATATGTTGCTTTGGAAATAAAAAAAATCAAGAGTCACTAGATGCTAATTAGGAACTGATTGTGGTGTTAAAGATCTGGTACTTGGCAACTTTCATATCAAGAAGTCCTGAAACATCCAATTATAAATCTGTTTCATCTCAGCTCCTGGTTCGCCTACCTTTCTCTCTAGACTGTTGGTACCGGAGGAGTGGCGAGCTTTCAGGAAGCCAGCGGTGGTGGACCAGCGGGTCGGGTTCTTTCTCGACGGCGGATCTTCCGTTTGGTTCCGAGAATCCCCGCCGGCGCCGCCGAATGGACCGTTGATGGTCAGCAGGGCGGGATCGCTGCTGCGCCGCACATGGAGTGGCATGTCTGAGAGACGGAGGAAGAGGAAGCAGAAAGGTGTGAGAATAAAACGAGGATAATCTTTTCCTGGGCTTTGCTCTTAGAGGAAGTTACATCACTCTTTTTCTTTTTTCCCTTTTAAAGGGTGCATGTATTAGAGCTGAAGGACTAAAACTAAAATATTTAATATTCTGTTTCGGGATGATTGATATGAATCTTGAACAAACAAACAATGTGGGCTAATAAATGCAGCTAATCTTGAGATCCCGTAATCATGCCATTGTCAATTAAATCAGATTTATCACTGAACGTCTCAGGCAGCTCCAGTTTCTACTTTGCCGTCAGTGTCTTGTATTTCGTGTGGGAACAATAACATTCAGGACGAGTTACTGAGAAACACCAGACTCAGAGGATGTTGTCCACTAAAACCCTGCACTGTGTGAAAAAGTTGCATTGTGTGGGACAAGGGCAACAAGCACGAGGCGACACCACAGCCTGCGCTCGTACACATGACACAGCGCCAAGAGATTAAGACGCTGCCACTCCAAAATCCCATGTGAACATTAAGGGAGGTGGACGCACAACAGAGAGATGGACAACAACAACAACAACAACAACAAAAAAAAAAAAATAGGATGTTAGCTCTTCAGATAACAACGCCAAGTGTCATGTTCCCACGTTCTCTTCCATGACGTTGTGTCGTTTACTCTGTTAGATGTTTTGCCTGGCATGTGTGTGTGTGTCTGTGATCTGTCCAAAGAGCAAAGTGCGAGCTTGTCAATGGTAATTTCACCATGTGTGTATTGTGACAGTAAATGCATGACAAGTTTAACTGTGACCATCTGTGTGTGGTGTGTGTGTTTCTGATAAGCTGATGAGGTTTTGTCGGAAATTGTGTCTTTTTCAACACTAAAACTGTTGCGTGTGTGTGTGTGGGGGGGGGGGGGGGGGGGGTGGTTATCCAACTGGGTGTGTAAAATATGTGTATTGATGAGTCATTATTTTGTGTGCATACAAACCAGTGATGTTTTTGTGTTTGGAAACATCTGAGCCAACAGCTACAGTATTTGTTGAGAGTCTGACAACGTGTTTGTGTAAGTGTGTGTTTGTGTGTATATGGTGCAGTTGTGCATTTGGCCTGACTGATGTTATTGGGTCACCCGGAGCGTGGGACCGCTCCGAGCTGTGGGAGGCAGCGACGCTCTGGGACTCCGAGTTCAGGAGGGGACAGGGTGTAGACAGTCCTGACAGCTCTCCACACCACCTACACAACTCCAACTCCCAGAGGGCATTGGGGCACGAGTGCATCTGCTAACTCTACTCGGAACGTGCATTAATCTAGGTCGTACACAGTTCCACGGCTGAGGAAAACACCAGTTTCTAATCGGCTTGCACTTCACTTATAGCTCAATATACAAACGTAAGTGTGAACGTTACATTAAAGGGCAGTTCCACCACTTTGACACACGGGGATCAGCTTCCTGTTCAGGGTTAGCAGCTATGAGAAGAGCTCCCCAGAGAGGTCTTCAAGAAATAACCCAGATGATGTCATGGCGATGTCACCTATCAGCTCGGGCTAATATGGCTTTATAATTTCCAACAGGAAGTCAATAATTCAGCTCATGGGAGCTGCATTAACCATGCAGAGAGTCCCTTCACAAAATGAAGGCACTGAGTTGCATTATGGGTAATGTAGGACGCAAAGTCTTGAGAGTCTTCTCTACATTACAAAACTCATCGTACACATTGATATTTTTAAATACACATAATTTGGTATTTCATGGATTTACCTACATCTGCCATTACCACCAGAGAGATATAGATTCATTTTCAAAATAAAATAAGAATATTTCCTTTGAATTCAGTCAAGCAGCCAAATGACATTTAGTAATTAGTGTTTTTTGTGTCATATCTCTGTAAAGCATGATGATTTTTAACGGTGCCCCTTAATGAAGTGGCACTTAGAAATCCTCCAAAATAAAACACGGCTTTAGGCTACAAATAGGAACCTTCAATAGCGACGACGACAACATCTGTAACAACCAAATTAAAAGAAACCGCAGCTCTTTTAAAGAGTACTATGGATAACAGCATCGTTTTCTACTGAATTAATTCCATTGTAGAGATGAAAGATGAAATTGTGATTTTAGCCCAGTAATAATTATCGCATTTTGGAGATGAATTATTTAAACTGGCATCTAAAAGCCTTGCATGTTCAGTGCAGTGGCTTTGACTGCCCTTTAATCAGCATTTTCTCATCTCAGTTTGGAGTTTAACGAAGCCGAGAAACTAACATCAGTCCGTTTTTGAATTTCATTAGAACTTCCTGACTAATAAGCTTAATCACTTCTCTTTAGAGTTTGTGGGACTAACAGGAAAACTGGCAAAGACCCGCAGAGTCGCTCTTTTCAATTCCTCCAACTTGAATCTGTGATTGAAAGCTATTCTCATTAAGCGCTTATGTGGGGGGAAAAAAATTGTTAAAAAAATGAATCATATTCCTTCTTTTCCACGTCAGACATTTCTTTAAAACCCATTAAAATTCATCTAATGAGATTCTGTGTCATCAATTAGGCAGGGTTAGAATTTATTAAGGAGACGGTTAAATTGGATGTAACTGGCAGGTGCGATTATGCCCCAGATTTTCATTTCTTACTGCAAATTCACATTCAGCATCTCATCCAGAAATCCAATTAGGACTGGAGTGACCTCCCTCATTCTGTGTGTGTGTTTTTGTGCGCGAGTATGAGACAGAGGCAGAAAATGAGATTTTGGTGGTGGCGATGTCAATCAATGCCAGTTCGCCAGTTATTACTCCAACCAGCGGTGCAATTTTAGTACCAATTAAAGATCCTAACTTAAAAAAATAATTTGTTTTCAACTTTTATTTTTGTTCAGAGGTGTGTGTGTGTGTGTGTGTGTGTGTGTGTGTGTGTGTGTGTGTGCGTGCGTGCAGCAGGAGTGCATGTTAGTGTGTGTGTGCCTGAAGAAAGCAAACAAATGAAAAGGTCAGGGTCTGTATTAATGCACCATTATTATTATTTCTTTATTATCTCTAGTTATGAGATGATGTTGTATTGAATCAACATTTGTGCAAAAAGGCTAAATGTGAAAAATAAGATGACTGTAAACTGACTGAAAAGAATCACAAACAAGATTTAATTCTTATATCTAGTGGAAGATGCTAATTATTTATTTATTTATTTATTTTTTATTGTGTGAAAATTAAAAGAAATTGACACATTAAAATGAACCACAAGCAAATAAAAAGAGAAGAAATTATAGATAATTGGCAAAAATGACTCAAAATTTTAACTAATGTTCTGGGGAAAATCTGCTCGGCTGCTAAAATTGGTCCATCAAAAGACAGAAAAAAAAAAAAAACCCAAAACAATTACAACAAGGAGAATCTAGTGGAGACAAAAGATGCCTGAGAACAAAAATCCAATCCAGCTGCAAATGTTCAAATAAAATGTTCCCCATTCGGGAGACAAAACATTGTTGAGCATGTTTATGTGATACCTTAATTTCACATGACTCTGAAAGTATTTTAACATTCAGAGAAACACAGGAAGGCTGTTAGCAAAGTTGAGAGGGAAGAGGCAGCATCGGTGACACACTCTCTCTCTCTTTCTGTGTGTGTTGATGCTTGTTTGCTTTTGCTTATGTTTGAGTGCAAAAAGGGGTTTCCTTGATCTAAACGGGCAAGTCGCAGATAAGAGGCAGTTTTAAAACCCGCCGTAATTACACACAGAGATGCATCTTGGCCGGCAGAGCGGCAGAGTTGGACGCGCTTGCTGTCACTTTTGATTTAGGAGGCACCAAATAGAACCAATTAGCCACTTTGGCCGGGGATCAAACGGCTATCTGTGCCCGAGAAAAAAGGGGGCCTCCTGTCCAATTAGCAGAATTTATGGACAGGGCGAAGGTACCGCTGGGCCGTGGTCAGGTAATTTGTTGGGTTTTCTGTGTGCTGCAGCAGTTGCTGACATTTGATACCAATGAAGATGACAGATTAGTAAACTTGAGGAAAATAAGAGGACTGGATTTGATTTGTTAAATGAGCACTTTAGAGCCTGTATTGTTATATAATGGTCCCTCTATCTAGACAATGCATCCATCAGATAATCACCTAATGCATCTTAAGCATCTCTAAGTTATTGATTTCTTTTATTGTTTATGTTTTTTTGCAGTGTTTGGGACTTACTTGTGCGCAGGGCGGAGGGTGTCACCTCAATCTCGCTGGCGGCCTGGTAGGGCTGAAAGGCTGATGTTCCACTGCCGGAGCTGAGGTCTGCGGCGAAGAGGTCGGGGCTCTGGGTCCCTGTGGAGCTGGCGCTGGTACCGTCGCCTCCATGATGAGGCTCCTGCTCGTCGTACACGGCTATCAGCTGGAGGAGGGAGAGGGTGAGGTGTTGAGCATCATGTGGCGAAATGCACGTCACGAAAAGGTAAAAACCGTGACAATAAAAATAAACAGGAGGACAATCTAGTGCAGTTAGAGGAGGGATGTGCTGAAAGAAAAATGGGAGCAGGTGGGGGGGGGTGGTTGTTGTTGTTTGATAAGAGTTTCAACCATCGCGGTGCTCACGATACAACTTCACTGATCTAATTAGCCTTTAGCAGAGCTGCTATGGGCCATGGCTAACAGGTTAGCACGCTAACTTCAGTAGAAGAACAGATGTGATGAGACAAGAAACAGCAGCTAGCATTGGAAAGGAAAAAAATCTTTAAGTACTGGATATGATTCTTTCAGACCAGAAGTGAAAAGCTGCTAATGCTAACGTTGGCTGTGCGCCCCTTTAAACTTTAATGATAACTGATAACTAATTCAACTGAGAGAAGAAAAATCCTGCAATGAATGATATAATCCACATGATTTTGTGTAATTTGTGAACAAAAAGTCAAAAGCAGCTTTGGGGGGGTTTAGTGATCCGAGTCAAATGTTCCCTTTCTTGGAAAATAAACGTGAAACAGGGCACAAATACACAACTCACTGAAACTTCTCGTCACTTTGTTAGGCAACACTCAGAAGCCTGTTGTGACACACATACGTACCAACAGAACTGGACTTTCAACAAAAAGATCCCGTCTGCCTGATTCATGCTGTAATTTGTACCCAAAAACAGGCAAAAAAAAAAAAACAAAAACTGCGGTAAAATAATAATTTGGATGAAATGGCAGTCAGCATGAGGATACTGGCTGCATTGCCCGTTATAAAAGAAACATTTGTGTAGAGGGAATTTAATGCAAATGTCAAATCCCAGAATCAGGAGGCAAATCAGTGAAACAACATTGGATGTGATTTTATGGCTGGCCATCAGCTCCAGACTGGAGTGAAACCAATCAGCTGTGATTTCCCGAAATGTAACTACACACAGTGGTCCTTTAAACGCCTGAAGACCACACGTACGGCACAGAAAGAATACGGGGGTGATTTAGAGCCTCTATTTGATGTTATGACCCTGAGGTGCTCATTATGTCCAATCATATCCTCTCTTCACTGAAAAAGCCTCCTCGCTCCACATCTTTAGGTTGAAAGCTCCTCTCCCTCACAGATTTGATTAATTCCAGCCTCTACTGAGTCCCTTTATTAGATTAAAGATGAGATTCATGCTGTCCCTCTGTGACTCCCACCAGGCCTCCATGTGTGTTCAGCCAGCTCCAGTTAGCCGAAGGAGAAAATGAAAAATCCAGCCAACGTTTGCCAATTCACAGGATGCGATCTAACAGACCCCTCACACCACCCAAATAACGTCCCTTCTCAAAAAGCCCACAAAATCTCATCTTCATTAAAAACTAAATTCTGCAGTTCAAACATCTTCCCAGACACCACAGCAATTCATCTGGATTCATTCACCTGATCCCCGACCAAAAGAACTTTATCGACAACTGGACCCACACGGCCTGAGAGGAGAAGAAATGGATCTGAAACAGACTCGGACACAAAAGAAGATAAAGCGCGTGTGAAAATCAGAAGGTTTATCAATTTCATTTTGCTTCAAAGACAAAATATTTTTTAACCCTGGAACAGGAGGACCGGCTCCACTTGTTTTTAATAGGAGAGGCCAGAGGTAACAGCAACACATCCAAGAAAGAGAAAGGAAGATGAATTCATACTCGGAGGAAACAAAATCAGCAGAAGCCGTGTTTTGTCCAGCGATGATGTCTTAGTAAGTCATCATGTAGCCGTTAACAGAGAGCAGCCGAGGGGTCTAAGGAAAAGATTCTGCTGATGGCATTATCATCTCCTGCCTGATGTTACGGATCTTCCTCTCTCTATTGTTCATGGAGTGAGGACCTTAGTCAGCTTTCTTCTCCTCCTGTTCTCCGAACCGTTCGGCTGCGATTCCGATTCTTGTCCTGTCAATGTCACCCTTACCCAGTTGCCTCAGGAAACTGGTTAACATCATCATGGAGCTGGTTCCACCGTGTGGTCGTGTTAGCTGCTGACCACTTGATCCGCCTCCTCTCGGACCTGGTGCAGGCAGGTGTTGTTCCCAGCACTGTGGGCTCCTCCTGGTGCGTCTCATCAGGTTTGACGCCTGCACATTGTGCTGGTAGTACCACCTCCAAACACCTCATCCTGGCTTGGTGGAGCTTGAGGCCTCGTTGGTTCTTGCAAATCTTGTCGCACGTACACAGCTTACTCGTACGTTCCAAATTTAAATTGAATACAAAAGGTCTAAAGAGAGTACATTAACATTTAGAGGCCTTTCACTCTAATTATTGATAAAAAAAAAAAAATGGAGCAACCTCAGTAAAACACACAAACCAAACATGTACACACAGATATGGCCAATACAAAGGAAGGAATGTATTCATGTGCACACAATTTAGAGACACAAGCCATTACAACAGAGACACACACACCATTCAAATTCAACTAACAGTTTTCCAGCACATTAAACCTTCATTTCAGCCACATTTAGCCTGAGAGCAATGGAGGTCTATAGCACGCTGGACCAGCTCCCTCTTTGAGGGGGGGGGGCAGTCTCTACAGGTCACTAGAACACACATATTTGCACTAATTTCTCCCCATTAGCCCCCTTTACATAAATGTGTCCATATTTACTTGGAATTACAGCCCGGGGTGAATGTGCTGCTGTAGTAATGAGGAAGATAAACGGGCAGGGGGTCTCGGGGGGCGGGGGACACAGAAACACAGAGAGCCTCAGGCTGGAAAAGAGTAAAGAAAAGGTGAGAGGGCGGTAAGACAGGTTGTGTGTCTGTGATTGTGTGTTTTATGTGTGCATGCTAGCACACCAAAATTCATTTCGCTCACATTATGGTCTACCTGTGAGTCACACAGATGGTTATTTCTGACGTACAGCATTTCCGAATTCAGCAGTGTGATCTTAGAAAAGATGGAGCAAAGCGTGGACAGAAAGTGACGTGAGGGGAGCTATCATAATGTAACATCAACATCTTCATTTCTACCATTGTTCTTTTAGTAAGGCCAAAAAAAAAATTAATAAATTACTCAATGAATCGATGAAACAGTCGATAGAAAACTCGATTAGAGAAATAACAGATGGCTGCAGCCGTAGTGCGTGCCTTTATAAACCTTACAATGTGCGACTCGCCAAAGACTCCTCCACTCTTGGCTCATTAAAACTAAGCCTGGCCCACAACAGCTGAGTCAGCAAACCCCCCTCCTTCGCCTGTGCCCTTCCCCAGGGGACACCACCGAAGAAGAAGAAGAAGAAGAAGAACCCCCAGCTCAGAGCTGCTGGCTGTAACAGCCCATGTGGTTGTTATTACAGAACATGGTAATCAGTTCAGCTGCAGTGAGCACTGCGAATGTGTTCCTGCCTCCATATCATGAGCCGATCTGATACCATTGAATGGTAGAAATGATCCCAGCTAATCATCGATGTTGTAAAACAATCACTCCATCGGAGGTATGTAAATCTGTTTTTGGCACAGACGGTCCACCAAAACTTAGAATCTAATCTCTCATAAAACAGTTTGACACTGAGAATCTTCCAAAGTTTAATATTCCATAATCCTTTTTATCTGCACAAACACCCGCTACTAATGTTATTCTCTCCTGTAGAGCATTTGTCAATTTCCATGAATGCCTTTCTCTTCAAAACAGCACAGAGACGCAAAAGTCAGAATATCACATTTCTATGACATTAAACTGCCGTGAAGTCCACGGGAAGCTCCTAGCTTTTATATCATCCAGCCATCTCCAACACAGCCAGTTGCTGAAATCATTTGCATTACGTTGTTTTCCACATAATATACAAGTTGTGTACGTACGACATTATTTGCATACAGTGTGTGAGTCCATACGGAGACGAGCTATTTGTAACAAACTAGAAAAACCGTCCTGTGGCCGCCTGCTACAGGAAATATAGTCACAGGCGCTCCCTCTGCTCCTGAGCTCCAGTGGTTTTAACAGAACATCATGATGTTGACCGTCGACCTTTGACCTTTGACCCTCCAGATAGGAAATGTGATCACATCATCATTTCAACCTTTAGACAATCGTCTTAAATTGGGTCACAAGGAATGTTTGAAATCTTGAGCTACGGCCCCAAAAATAAGTCCAATTCGAATTCCCTGAAGGTGCTGCTGACATATCACGTCTGCGAGCCCACAGCTGTGTGGAAGAGATGAAAAATCAAACGCTGAACATTTATCAGGAGCGTACGCTTCTTCCAACCGCACACGTAAAATATTGCAAGTATTGTATTGTGTATTGTGTCATCTTGGTTTCAGGGGGACAAGAAAGCCAAAGACGAAAGAAATGTACATTTCAATTTATGTCAAAAATAATTATTGGCAGTAGCTTTTGTTTCTAAAATATACCATTAAAGGTGGACTCATGAATTGTCCATGCTGATATAATATGTATTATATAGTGGAAACTAAGCCACTCCACGTGATTAGAGATTTAAACTAAAAATAACGTAAAATGTCCACCGTCCGGCTACATCATTTAAAAATGTGGATGAGGTCGCAGCAGCATGACGGTGTAAAAATTAAATTATGAGCAGTTTCATGAAAAAGAATCGCAGCTCAGTTTCCAGAATTAGTTAACGTCACTAAAATATAAAAATCACAGTTCGCCTCCCGGCTCTCGCTTCATTCTACATTAGAGCTGCTGAGGTCGACTTCACACCTGATGATGAACGAAGCGTCTTCCTGTCACCATCAACCGCTGACGTCACATGACGCATTAACGATACTGTTTTTGCCAAACGAAGGCCGTCAATGAATAAAAAAGAAAACATGAATATCAGCAACAACAGTGATCTATTGGTGACTGATGTCGTTCCAAGGTTATCCTCGTCTGTACGCGTGAATGAGGAGTTAAAGCACACAGCAGTTTTAGTGCCTCTCTGTGTTTAATCAGGGTAAGTGAGCGTGTTGTGGCGTTGGCGGCTCTGACTGACAGCCGCTCCTGCCGGACTCCACGTTGTTCTGTTGGAGGTTTTGTTGAGTGAATTGTTGTCCGCGACCGATGAAACAGCCCCCGGTCAAAGCTAATTGCTGAGGTTTGTTGACAAGCGTGGCCATGACCCCGACACGGGGAGGGGGGCCGCTGCCATCGACACAAACACACACACACACACACACACACACACACACACACACAGAGGTGACACTCAATCAGCAGGGCTGGCCTTCCCGCAGGAAAACACAGATGTTGATTGGTTTGAGAAAGTCTGCTAACAACATCCTGCTGCCTCCCTGTTTATCACTTAAACTGCGTCTCTTACAGATAATAACAGCCTGGAAGTGTATTTTTCCCGTAATTTATTCATTTATTGATAAATTAATTCACTTTTGGAACATCGTAATCTTCACATCATTACATAATCCGATCACTTCCCCACAGCCCAGAGGGGACACCGTCAAACCTCTTACTTTCTCTGAACAACAAGGAAAATAAACACGAGCAGATGTTTGAGGTTGATAAGATCTGAGTGTGAGCTGTATTGATCAATTTGCTCTCAATGGTTTACTTTATCTTGTACCGTGGTTGTCATAATTGTCTCTATGAATGGCCATGTGTGTGCAAAACTCACAACCCTTCACAACTTTGGTCCAGCTTCATGCACTACAGCCCAGCCAAAGAGAAAGGAAAAAAATAAAAGTAACGATAATTGAAAAGTAAATTACAATGGAAAGTGTGAGTCAGTCCACTTTAGAAGTCACTTGCAGCTCATAAATCATCATCATAACCCCAGCCAGAACAATGCACTGGCAGTCGGACCAAAAGGAGGGAACCGGAGGTCTCCAGAGGGGGAATTAATCCTCAGGGGTGGGTGAGCTTGGGCGGAGGAGGGGTCGAATGTAGCGAGACACAGTCACCGCTTGCACCACATCAGCAATCGCCTGCTCTCGTTTCATCACAACTCCCCGAGCTTTTTGGCGGCGAAGCCGTCCAAAAAATTTTGCCACAGTCCTGGCCACCAGCTCCAGAAACATAAATCTTTCTGAGCTGCTGCATCCATCTATCTGCCGTCTGATTTATTCCCTCATCACATTAAATAACATCAAGTCATTACAATTTTACACAGAATTATGGCACACGGATGGACTGCGGTCTGCCCATGCCAAGCCACACACTGTGCATCGTCTGCGTGCTTTTGTGTGATTCATCGCATTTAAACCGCATATATCAAGACAAGTGGGCACATTAAATGAAAAGGAGCAGGAATGATTATTTGAACAGATGGAGACAAACTGCTCGTCACACACGGTTGAAATGACAAGACAAGAAGAAGTGCAGCCGCACATGAGTAGTGTGTCATTTTTCTTTTCTTTTTTTTTTATTACCAATTAATTTTCCAATTACTTGGATTAACTGATAAGAGTTAAACTGCAACGTCATCTAATCCGCTTGTTTTGTTTATTCTGATAAAAGACAAACAGTTCTTATGTTACAAGCATTTTGAAAGTTAAACTGGAAACACTGTTATTTGGCGATGTTCCTGCCTATTTCAGTAAATGATCACTTCTTTATTATTGACCAATATTTCTGATATTTGTCAACATGAAACACCAGAACTTTACAGCCTGTTATTACACCATCTAGTCCCATATAATCCAGCCTGCTTTCATGTGTTTCCATTCTAAAACACAGTTCTGGACTCGTTTCTATTGTTGACGCAGATGTTTTGACAATCAGCAGAACTTATTCATCATGGACAATGAAAAAATGTTCAAAAATAAAAGCTTAATAGCAGCAAAAAATGTTATCACAGACCCACAAATAAAGCAGCACTATCACCGACAAAATGTCCCTTTCTTGGATTTTACTCCGCTGGCAAAAAATGACCCTGATTCTGGAAACTCAGATCCTGCAGGCCTGGCATGGACATAAGCGTGGTTTACACGAGGCTGTCAGCAAAAGGAGGGAAGTAACCACTTCACTTTTGCCTACACAGCTGTGTAATCCAAAACACATTGTCCTGACAACCCCCCCCCCCCAGGTCAAGAAACTGCAGCCTGGAGCGTTTTTCCTCGGCTGCATACTCCTGAAACTGTGGAGAAAGTGCAAAGTTTCATCAGGCCTTTTCCCAACAGTGACAGCCATCAAAACGCTCAGCATCGGCCGGCCGTGGCCAAAAACTACAGAGTGCAGACAGGCAGCGACCGATGTTCCTCCTGGGTCAGCATACCACAGTGTTTGTGTGAGGGGAGTATGGTTTCTAAACTTCTGGGAGTGGGGAGGGAAAAACACTTCGGACATCAGAAAAAGGTGTTTACATCTCGATGTGGTAGCACTTTTACAGCCGAGAGCCCTTTTTGTGTGAAAGATCAACAGACGAGCGGAGAGCCAGAATAACACCTGCCCCCCTCCCCCCCGACCCCCCCAAATCCAGAGAGCATGTGGGGTCACACTGAATGGTTTGATGTGAGTCATATGTTATTGCACAAAGATCTCAACGCAAATGAGCACCCATGGGAGATTACCAATGCTAAAGTCACCGAATGAGGGAACAAGCATTGGAGGAGCGTTCTGGCAGCCCGTCGTGGCCTGACACCTCGCTGAGACACTTTATCTTCTCGCCACAATTTTATTCTTTCAGGATTTATTCGTCTCGTTTTCAGGAAATCGTCTCCTCCAGATTTGCAGCTCGGGCCAAAGCTCTGGAGGATTTGAGGAACGCAATTCCTGACAGGTTGATTGGGTAAAGCAGGAAATTGGCTGTATTTACCGTCAAAGGATGGCAGAGACTTTCGAGAGCAGTGGCCAGAGTTACGGTTACATGGCTTTCCACTGAATACAAAACAAATACACGAAAAGGCCGCAAATGCTATTCGTCAAGGTCTTTCATAAAGCCCGCTGATTTGTTATCTGTGAGGCTACATGGAGGTTTTCATCAGAAGGGCAGCAGTTGGTGGACATCTGTAACAGTTCACTTGTACAAGCAGACGCTGGAAAAACTAATAGCGTGTCTGGCTCACATATTTTATCCAAAACAGTCATTTTTATAGACTCACAAATTTGAGGTGTTGAAGGCTAGTTAGGACAAATTTGATATTTACACATACATGGCAGGATTTTCATCACGGTCTTCATAGAAATGGTTCAAGTTCAGGCCGATACTGATATTTTAGACACTCAAGTGTGGCAACAGTTAAAATGACAACTTGCTGTTTTGAGCCAAGTTTAAAAAGTAAAGACTTTCCCAGGGATGAACTTACCTGACCGAGACCACACTGGGGTTAGACCGGAGGACTGACTCTGAGGTTGTATTTGATGCACGTGTGGATTACACGCAGGACGAAATGCCTGGAAGCTACAGCAGCGCAGCTCTTACAAAACACTTTATGTCCAAAACTTTAAATTCAAACAGAACCAGAACTGGCATCTGAGTCTCTTTTTCTCTGAAGCATCAGTCCGCATCCATCACATTGACTCGCACATTTCGCCCTATCCTGTCCTATTTCTACATTCTGACAGCACAATAAAATCTAAGAACAGTGCATACAGCGAGTTCTTGATGGCGCTCTGAAGTTGTCACTTTGTCCCCTCGCAGTCACCGCATATCACTCTAAACCAGTCTCACACTCCTATCTGCAAGTTACAGAAAGACAAAATGTACGACTTCTCAGACCTTTTTATGTTTCTGGGAGTTTTTATTTAAGACCATATTGACAGCCTAAATGTAGAAATACAGCTTTCAAAAGCTGATTCTGGGATTTTATTATCTACCATAAACATTCAATATGATCCACATATTATATAAATTTAACCCAAAGATAATAAAAGATGCTTCCAGTTTAGTTACACAAATGACTGCACTTCAGAAGCCTTTATAAAGGTCAAGATGTCCAATGGTTTAAAAGTTTTTCTGACTTCCGAATTTGATTTGACTCCTGCCCTGAAGTAGGTGTTTAGTAACAACTACTTCAGGAGCCTCAAATGGAAAAGTGTCATTCTGAGCAGCAGAAGCCAAAAAGGACGTCGGTTTTGGATGTGTGACAGATGTGGCTAAGATTAGCTGAGACTGCTAGACGAGTCGCGCAACCCCAAACTCCCGAAGGGACTGTTGAGTTAGAGAGAGGAAGAACGCACGGTGACATTGACCTCATTGAGTTCAGGACGAGACGCACCAAAGGCAGGAGGAATGATCGGTGACATTGCCTGATGGGAGCTCACATTCCCGACACATATCCAGCACCCAAACAGTCATCAAGTGTATCACTTTTTTCATTCCCTCAAGAACACAAAATGACACAAAATGCGCAACAACTGTGTCCAAACATACAGATTTATGACTAGACTGTGACGGAGTTTGTGGCGATTCACGGCAGCGTTAGCAGTTCCACTCAGCATAATGACCCGCTATCCATTTCACTTTAATCCAGACAATACAAAACACATGTGGGGAGAGCAAGGGGCCGCCTGAGTCAAGGCCAAACTGACGAAATGAAAACGGTAATCAAGGTAAGTGTGAGGGGACGTGGTGGCGGGGGGGGGGGGGGGGGGGGGGGGGGTTGACGCTGAGCGTCACTAATCAGTAAGTAATTACTTACTGATTAGTTAAAAAACTAAAAAAAAAAGAAAAAGAGTCAAGATTTCATTGAGACCATAAATGTATTCATTTTTTAATTCACTCTCAGTTTCCTCAGAGAATAATCTGCTAAAATGTTTGAGGAACAAAAACATATAATTGTTGATGAAACAGTAAATGTGTCTCAGCTCTTAAAGAAGACCAAGTTACAAATGCCTTGTGTTTCCTGCTGCAGAGTTTTGTTTCACACTCTCCATTATTCTGTTCTCACTTCACTGTTCAGTGTCGTCTTTGAAAAGCCTCGTTCTCGCTCACCTAGCCGTGACAGCTAAACCGACGACAGATTTGTGATACAGAATCTTTCAAAAACACAGTTGAAAAGTGCTGACAGTCTTTCAGGTGGGTGAAAAGTTGGTTTAATCCAAGCTGCAGAAGGCTGATAGATGTGGGCACAGTACAGAGAAGACGGCAACAAATCCACTGCAGAGTCTCACACACACACACACACACACACACGGAGAGAGACTATTTCCTATGTCCAAAAACTCGATATTGCACTGTGAACCCATTTGTGAGACCTCTGTAAGAAGAGATTGTCCTGTGGCTTGAAAAGCAGGTTCATTCCCATGGAGGCTGCTGAGACAAAAAAATCAAAGCACTCCAGTTACTGTGGGCACTTCGGACAAAACATCCATCAAATTACCTTTCACTAAGGAGTTTAAAACCAAACTTCTTCACAGTTTTTGATTGGTCCACAAATAATTTAGCTTTCCCGGTTATTATTTGTGTTATTAATGCTTCATTGCTGACGCTACAGTAGTTAAGTCAATGTTGTTACTGAAACATTAATCATTTACGCACTGAAATTTACTTTAATAATCCCAATATTGGCCAATGAATTTATTTTGCCTGATTCAATTATTAGCAACACAACCACCATTTTTCAGCAGCGACCGGTCAATGAAGCCATCAGCGTCCGTGTTGGATCTGATAAAACAGCTGCCACAGAACTCACTTCAATCTGCCAAAAAAAGTACAACCTGAACATGTCGTTCCACAACCAAAGTCGTCTGTGACTAAATTTTACTACATACTACATTTAGTGTTCAAACTGCCCAGTTTTTCTCATGTCAATTGAATTTACTGTATATTTGTCAGGCAAAGGCAGACTGTGGCAAAACAAAGACGAACAAGTTCTGTGTGCAGCTTTATTTAATAATTAAAGAGCCATTTTTAACCCAAAACCTCAAAACATTATTAGAAATTAAAAACACAGCTATATTTTCCCACCACTCAGCCTGGGCTAATTAAACGAGCAGCTTGACCCAAACCGGTCCGAACATCTTCCTGCGGAAGCCAACGCTGTGATGGAGAAACGTGCCGACATATTGATCATCACTCGTGCTGTGGAGGGTTCCTTTAAATACCAAAACACATCCGTGGGTGTGTAGGTGAGCCGCGTGAGGGAGTTAAGGGGTGAGGAGGTCGTTAGCTATCACGCTAATGAGCGCCATTCATCACATGCTATCGGTGCTAATCACACTTAAAGCTATATTTAGTCATTTAGCTTCAATTACCTGTTTTCCGTGGGACTAATCAACACTTGCCAGGTGACACTGCCTCAGTGGATGTGACAGTGTGGGTGTGTGTGATGAGGATGCGTATGACTGTGTACGTTTAATTAAGTGGGACATCAAGTGTATGAACATAAGAGCTAAAAAGCTTTTGGGAGGAAGCTGCAGCTCGCGCCTTGAAGCTTTGGTTGAGAACTCAAGAGCCCAAAAACAAACTTTCACCCTCCACTAAAACTAAACTTTGCATATTCAGTAGATAAAATCATACCGAGATGGTTTTTGGTTCTTAAAGCCACAGATATATCTTCTGGATATCAACAGTTCAGATAAAAATATAGATAACATAAAATGTAATAAATATGTCCTTTAATGTGGATCAAATTAGGATTAAGGGCTTTTTAAGGCAGCCCGGGCTGGAATGCTGATTACATTGAGTTGATGTATTATCTGCAGCATGTTTTGTTTTCATTACTTTCCGCTTTTATGAACACAACCAGACTTTTTTTGAATCTCAAATAACATCTTAAGGCTAAATTTTCCTCTTTAGCTGCAAAAAAAATTGTTGCCCCTCCAGTATCACTGTTCATGGGATGCTGAAATTAATGTCTGAGATTTAGAGACCTCCATTTTTTTCCCTTGCCGTTGTAAGATTAGCCTGAGAAAGAAAAACAAAACTGGTTCACATTATGTAACTTTGATTCTTAAAAACCGTCATTCACTCGTTATCAGACGCATAAATCATCACTACGCAGCAGCCCAGCACACACTGTACCAGTGTTAACCAAACATACTACATGATATCCTTGGTGTGACCCTGTAATGTACTGTAGTTCAGTTTATAGTTTAGACCACAGATCTTGTTTTTCTGCTGCTACTGTTTTAGGACAACGTCATTCATCTGTAACGGAGGAAGCAGACAGGACATTTATTGGATGTATGACCGAGCCGAAATAAGCTTGAAATGTCATGAGAGGTGAAAGGAATGGAGGGGGAGAGAGAGGACAGTGGAAAGAAAGTTGGAAGAAGAGAAGGGAAGGAAAGACGGTGGAATCGATGAAAGGAAGCGTGAATTTAAGGCCAAAGCCACAAAAAAAAAAAAAAAAAAAATGGAAGTGAGTGAAAGAGGGGAAGGAGCGAGACCAATCGCGGGTGAGAAAGACTCGACTTTGCTTCAAACTGAATCATTTCTTTGCTCTCGCTGAGTCTGGACGAGTCCCACAGAACACAGCGAACTGGAAAACTTCTTTCTCCTGCTTTGCCGGGAATGATTTTGTCACTCCCTTGGCCTGAATGCGTTGTACTTCGGGGGGGGGGTTTATGTATGGGAGTGTAGCAACACAGATGGCAAGGCTCAAGCTGCCTCATTCATGGGGGGCAGTTTCTGTTGCACAATGAAACGATCGTCAGCCCAAAAGAAGCTGCTGCTGCTTTTATTTATTTATTTATCTTTTTCCTGGCAATAAATCAGCTGAATTAAAGTAGGTGAGAAGTGAGGGGGAGGCAGACGAGGGGAGGTTTCATGGGAGACAAAATGAAATGGGCAAAGACATTCCGTTTGTCATTAAGAAGCCAGAACGTCCAACAGCAGATGCAAGTTGATAGAAAGAGAGAAAAAAGAAAAGAAAACGGGCTCCAATAACAACGAGGACAGGTCTTAAACGTTGATGTGAGAGTTGAGCGGGTCATGCTAGTCAGTTTTTAAAGCAAAGCAGCAGGAAGTCAGTGTGTAGTTGGCTAAAACATACACACACACACACACACACACACACACACACAAGTTTCAACTTATTTGTCATTTGTTGTTAAGTTAAAGTGGATTTTTCCTTCAGGGGCTTTCTGAACTACAGATTTGAGTCTTTGGACCAATCAGGTCTAAAGCCAAAGTCTCTCACCTTAGGCCCTGTACCTCACCACTTTGGGATCTTTAAAAAGTATTCCATCTGTTCCGTTATGATGTCAGACTGGGACGTAGTTCACCTACTTCCTCTCCACCCGACTCGATTGCCGTGTTTTGACGGCCCCTGGAGCAAAGGTGCCGCACTCAGCTATGAATAAAATATATACATATACGAGGAGTTTGACCTTCCTAATAAATAAAAAACATTACACCACATTACCCAGCATGCACCAGCTCCGAATGCTTCTCAGCGGTCTGGGAGCACTCAGGTGCGGGTGGACTATTTTAAACCACATCGCCATCATCGTTTCTCTGAAGACTTCATTAAAGAATATTTGCAGAACGGCTTTAATCACCAAGCGGTGTGTGTGGGCAGCGCTCCACCGTACATAAAACTTAGATTCCTAT
Organism: Remorina albescens; assembly: GCA_034769265.1. Classification (NCBI taxonomy): domain Eukaryota; kingdom Metazoa; phylum Chordata; class Actinopteri; order Carangiformes; family Echeneidae; genus Remorina; species Remorina albescens. Next base: position 2,356,475 of record CM068478.1, on the reverse strand, counting down.
AAGAGCAGCCCCCCAGTGGCTAAGTAACCGCTAATACTACACATTAGCGCCTGTGAAAAATCTGCAGGAATACTTTGTGACATGAAGGATTTTAAGGCGCTGTCAAACTGCACAAGCGCGTTTAGTCGGCATCCAAGAGTTTATGTGCACAAGTCTGGCCGAGGATTTGAAACCTGGAGCTGTGAGACTGACCCACATACGCTGCCATTCTCCAGCCGGGCGGAGGTCTCATAAGCTCCGCTGTAATTGAGGGCCAAGGGAGCACCTCAGGAGTGACGGCCGCTTAATGAGAAATTATAGTAGTGCTGATGCCTTCGGAAAAACCCGACACCATTTGATAGTAATTACATCTCATATGGTTTCATTACGTCGGCCTCTTATTTGGATTAGGAAATATTATGAGTTAAATGGGGGGGGGGGGTAAACTCTGCTGGGATTAGCACCCGCTTGAGACCTCCACCCCACCGCCGCCTTCCCCCAAGTGAGTCCAGCAAGAGCGTTTCTCTTTTTGAGCCTGATGACAGAAACAGAGGACGAAAAGGCTCTGATAAGCTGAGTGTCTCCGACGGGGTGATCACACTTGATTGGTTTGAAAAGGAGAGGGTTCATCATTAAGGCCTAAGCACCGAGGCTGCGAGGACCCCATTCAAACTGCTCTTTACTACTATAATTCTTCCACGCTGTAAAATAAATTGCCTTCTGCAGCTTTAACAAGCTCAAAAAAAACTCACAAATCTCTTCCACACACGTCAGCGCTGGTGAAAATGTATATAATCCACTGGTGTGGCAAACTGGCTCGATGTCGGCCTCTTGATAATTTGGCTGATGTACTTCCTGTCTCCAAAATTTCATCCACATGCTCGATAACCAGAAATACACTAAACATGCAAAGGTTTGCAAAAGCACTAAAAGCCTTAACATACAGAAAGTTTAACATTTTAATGGGTTTGATTCGTTTTCTAAATATCAAGAATGAAAAAAATGCAACGACAGGAGAAAATTCTGAACAATATTTTAGCTTGAAAAATGACTGAATGTAATAAAATCAAAAATAGATTCAGTTTATCAATTGTCAGTTGCCGAAGATATAATCATCTTTATTTTCAGTCTCTTTCTTTTTATCACTCAACATTAGACACTTTTTGACTTTCGGCCTTGCGATTTACGGCGGTTCTGCTGAGTCAGAGGTGGATTTGCGAGGCAGCTCTATCAGAGCGGAGAGTTTAGGTTTTAATCCGGGCCGAGGCAGAGCAGGCGTCAAGGTTTAACCTCCGTCTGAGTCATATCTCACACACTCACTCTCTGAAGTGCAAACACACACTCGAGTTAACTGTTCATGAATCTTAACCTACAAACACACCGATGCTAAAGTCAACCTGAAAAATCACCTAAATTCTCTCTCTCTCTCTCTCTCTAACACACTTCCCTAAAGTCATCACCAAATCTCTTTCCTTTCTACCACCTCCGTCCCCGGGAGAGGAGCCCCGGTACTGAAATCTAATTAAAGGCTCCATAAGCAGAGCCCAAATGAAACTGTCACGTCAAAGTCGCCGCTGGGAGAGAATGACACGAATCAATAAGACAGACACTTTCTGCAGACGCTCCCCCAATCTTCCCCGCCGCCCCCTGAGACGACCTGGGCTGGGATTAGGCCAGTCAGACAGCGGTCTGACAGGAGGCTGCAGTCTGTGCTTGGACGAGTGACTGACAGGAGTCTCACTTTCTTTTCTGTTTGATTTGACTGGAGTGTGTTGATTTTCTGAGTGGGCTCGAAACTGACGATTCGCTGTTCCCCTCAAAACACATCTGGGATCCAACGCTAGCAGATCATCTTTTAACACATGACAGCGGTTAACGGTTGCATGTCTACAGCTCAGAACCAGACTCTCTGGATTTATTTGGACTTGGTTCATCATCATCATTATCATCCGAAGCCGTTTGCCGCATTATTTCCCAACTTCAGCAACAAAACAGTCAAAAGAAAAAATAATATACAAAGTGACCGGGAAGAAAGCTGAAAAATGTGTCTGCATTTTAATCCAAAATGATGCCTCTTACTATCACTTAAAGTGCCGTTACTGGTTTGACTTCAGTCCAAACTCCGAGACTGAAAACATTAAAGCTTTTCATACATTTGTGGAAGCTAAATATATTTTAAATACTGTTGAGTTTTATCTTCCACCTTATTTTCATTCATACGGATGGCATATTTCAGAGTTTCCACCCAAAAAGGCTGACATTAAATTTGCGATTCAGTGTATAAGGCTAAAGCCAGAGTTTAGGCACCTCCGTCGAGTAGTTTGGGGATGGGGGGAGGATTAATGGGCACCTTGCTTGACCTGTAATGAAGCACATACTACTTTTTCCCTACACAAATTCATCCTGCCAGATCAGCACTGGCAGTCTTCTGGCGAAGGGCCTGGATTTACACGGTAAGTCTGAAGGGTCTGCTGTCGGCTGTTGGGGGATAACGCTGTAGTGCGGCCTCACTCAGACTGTTTATACACCCACATGAATATATTGATTTACCAATCCATCCATTTTTTTCCTGCACACTTACTCTGAGACACCCAAGAGTGAAACTTTGACTCTTATAAAGCGGATTTCTATCCCTGTTTTCTTTGTTTTACTGCCCGGCTACATAAACGCGGTACATTTTATTAAAGTGTGCGGGTCTGACTTGGCCGTTGCTCCTGGCGTCTTTCAACACAGGAGAAAAATATCTTTAAGGCCAAGCATCTACCTCAGTTCTTACCCTTCTGCGAAATGTTCTCCAAACCATCATGAATATCAAGCTGCAGAGCAAGGTATTAAGACTTCTACCTCTGAGCCACACAGAAATTTTTACTCTCCAGCTCCGATGGAAGCTTTTCAGCTGACTGAATCCCAGGGGGTGTGGGGGCGTGGGGGGGGGGTTGGGAAAATGTGGAATAAAATCTGGTCTGCATATGAAGCAAGTTTTCATTGGGCTCTGGTGAACAGTTCCAGAAGATTGACAGCTGAGTTAAAACAGGAGCTTGAGTTGATGGAGAAAGACTTACCTTCATGGATGAAAGTAGAGACCCAGTTCAAGGGAGAACAGGAACAGCAAACAGACCGTGGAGAGAGAAGATAAGTGAAACAAGTTAGTTTAAATGTCATAAATATTCCCATAAACCAGCAGAAACTCCAGAAAATTACACATCCTGTCGAAGAAACAGCCCCATAAAACCAAAAAATGTGTCATCTTTACATTTAAGCTTTTAAACAGATGGAACTAGTTCGGTAAAACATGTTGAAGTGGTTTGTTTTATTGTGCTGGTTTTGTGTCTTCTTTGTGTCTTACCCTAACCCAACCAGGATATCATTTTCTCTTTGTTCGTCTTGTCCTTGTGCTAAGCTGAGATAACGTAGCCTAGCAGTTACAGTTACATCCTAACTACTCTGGATAAGAAAGTCATTTGGGTCAAAGTTCACTCGAGTAAACTGAAGATGGTTGTAGAGATGGTACTGGTACGGTCGCCATGAAACCACAGGATGACGACAACGAGGAGGATGTGGAAAGCGACGCAGCTCAAAATCTTCGTCTGGACCGAACTCAAAGCATCTTTGAGCCCTCTGATTGTATATTCTGATCGGTTTTGGGGCTCATTTCTCTACGAGGCCCTGAAACAGTCCACTGACTGAAAGCTACCATGCTGGTTTCTGCTGGCCAGCAATTCATTCAGTGCAGTGTGAACTAATCTTCCTCTCGGGCTTCAAACCCAATTATGCGACGCACATTACCAGCAAACACGTTTCCTAACAACGAGCTGTGGGAGACAAACACTCTTCTGTAGCAATTTGCATCTTTTTTCATTTGCAAACAAAAGCATAAAACATTCGTCCTAATAATTGCTTTGTTTGCAACATGATTTCTGGAGCCAGAGCCACTTTAATTCTCCCGTCTGAAATGTCTGAGCTTGATACTGACATGTGACAGCATTAGACAGATTAATAACTGTTTTGTCAGCTGTACTTTGTGCGTTTGAGTTCATCTGATTTGACCAAAAACAGAAGAAGTCTCACGTTTCATTCCAAGTCAAGTGAAGACAGTTTCCATGGATCTAAAAAACCAACACGGAATTCAAACATGCCCAAATGACAGATGGTTCTCTTAAGTTTACATTTTTCTTTTTCCGAGATATTATACTTCCCCCATGATTTAGGGAAACTAAAGAACATTAGCCCACCCTCTGCAAAGCAACGTTCATCTTAAGTGACATCGATACTTTGCAGATCTCCGGGGGAATTGAAGAGCGGGCTGGCCGAGCCGGCCTTGTTGTTGAAATAAGCACTTTTACTCTCGCGCAGACAGCAGAAATCTGACAACGATACCTTCCACAATGGCCACTGTCGGAGGCGAAACCGTGAGGGAAGAGCGAGCAAATGGGCTAATTTGCTGTGTGAACAAAAGGATGTCTGTGACAGCTCCGCAGCAACGCGTTTCTGTTGCATTAAGGATGGAAGAGGGATTAGAGCTGAGCATGTGATCCTGTCTTGTCTGACTGTGATCTCTGTTGAAAAGACAGTGCACGGTTGACAGAAACATGTCTGCAGAAAACAAAAAAAGAAATTATAATGGGAGGCACAGTGGAAGTCTCTCACTCCTGCATTCATGCTTCCATCCTGAAGAGAAGCCACAAACAAAGGAAGCCCCTGTGGAAGTCATCTTGACTCTGTAGTCCAGCTTTTATCTTTGTTGGAAAAAGACAACTTGCAATAGATTTTGTCTTTGTGCTCTCTCAGAAAAGAAATTGATCTTTTGATTGTATTCGAACTGCAAAGTGCCACTTTTATTCTCTTTAATTAGTCATGATCTTTCGGTCAGTTGACCTAATTAGGTAAAATGATTCTAACTTGATGAAAGCTAAATATATTGGAACAATTAATGAGAAATTATTTTTGTTACCTCTCCATCGACAGTTTGGTATCAGTTTGGTGTATTTATGTAACTGAACGGGTAAAATATCCTAAACGTCTGATACATGAACTTGTGTGTCGAACCGATAACAAGTAAGAATCAAACACCTTTGATTTAAACGTGTTGTCTTTTCACTTTGCACTTTCCTTTTTAACGTGTTGTCACATTGCTGACAGATTTTAGGTCATTTACAGGAAGTTCTTTGTAATTTGTTTTTGTCAGTAGCCGCATAACAACTTCCTGTTTTGGAGCAGGGATGAAGAAATGACTTCTGGGAAAAACCTGCCATTTTATTGTGAAAGTACAAAGCTTATTAATAGATTAGAACAGTACATTGATTTGTGTGCCCTCTGATACCAGATACAGTATTTCAGGCAACGTTGGCAGGATCTCTAATGTCTGTCTCTGCATTGGAAGAATTTGTCCTTAAACCAAATGTTGTGTAGATTTATTCTGGATCTCGGTAGAGCCAAATGACCCAAGCAAACAGCTCCAGTTTGATAAATAATGCACACTACAAGTGTAAAATAGTCTGCTTAGTTTGGGGAGGTTCTCAGAGTACTTCTGAGAAAGGCGAATAAAACACCCTGAGGCTTCATTTTCAGCTGTTTCGCGAATCCCCCAAAGTATGACAGATACATATGCATTATGTATTTATCCTCATTTTACAGTGGCCTCTGTGCTGCAGCTCATTCTTAAAAGGTTTTCCAGAGGAATTAAATAATTTCAAACAACCACCATCCCTAGGCAACTAGAAGCAGAAGAGGATTTCAACTTTTGATGGATAATCCCTCAAGTACAACAATAACTCAGAGCGAGATGGGGAGAGAGCCTCCTCTCACGATGGTTGTTTTCAGGCTCTGAATTCAACACAACAGGTTTAAGATAAATAACAAGTCCCTATCTATATATTTATGGCACAGTTTTTTCTGTGAGTGTAGATATCCGGGAAATGTGTTTGCTGATCTGCTTGGTATTCTAGCAGCCTCAGCGCACAAGTCAAGCATGGCAGATTTGCCTGTGGAAGTCATCACAGACCTCAGAGCAGAAGGTAGACCCAGACTGGGCACGGAAACAGAACGCTTCACATGCCGACTCCAAAGTCACGGCCCTCGGAGAGTTAGAGTGTGCTGCTCATTTTTATACTGTTGTATTTTTGTACATCCATTTGCGATCATGCCCAACATGTGAGTCTCTCTAACTTGTGCTAAGCTGCAACTCTGCATCCCAGAGTCTTATCTTAACTCTCCGAAAAGCCCCCAACTTCAGTTCCCATGACTGAGTTAAGACTCATAAAACCTTCCCATTACAATAGTTATGAAATAATTGCATCATTTTCATCACCCCATAAAAAGGCTCTTTCTTTAGTTGGACCCAGACAGATTTTGTCTGGATCAATTTTGATCAGTCTTTCCGAAAACACACACAAAAAAGGGTTATACTCCCAGTCGTGCAGCGTCAAAGGCAAAATCCTCATTATGGACAAAAGCATGGGTGAATTTAAAGTCTTTAAGATAGACAGAGAAGAAGGGTGAGCGACTGACAGGGAGTCAGATGCTTTCAGTGGTCTCGGTTCAAAGACGATGCAGCACTGGGTCTGTTTTAATGTTAATTCAACCAAACAGAAAACAAGTGCCGCGCCGCTTCTCTGGGCAATTAATCTTGCGTGAGCTGAGCAAAGAGAGATTTCAGAGAGAGCTAAATAAGTCTGCATAATCTTTTTTTTTTTTTTCATAAGCCAATTACTGTGACAAGAAAAAAAGCCGGGGGGGGGGTACAGAACAAGAGCGAGGGAGGAGGTTAAGGGACATACGGGAGGGGACACACAAATGAGGATCTATGGCAGATGAGGACGGATGCCGAGACTCAGCTTTTGGGTCAAATCCTGAACTCGGGAAGAAAAGAATCAACAGCAAAAGCGCTGCGATGTCACAAAAACAGCAGCTAAAAATGTCCACGGAGCTTGTCGAGAAAGAGAAAAAGAAATCAATCAGTGTCAAAACAGCCGTCATCGGGACCACATGCCTCTGAAAAGAGGAAGTGAAACCCGCTGTTTTGCAAGGACAACACAGACAAAGAGCTTTTTTGCCTGCTACGCTACGCTAAGCTGTCAGCGATGCACTTACGCTGACAGACAACCATTAGCATGGATGCTGTTAACGATAAATGTCGCTGAAGGAGATATAAAAGTATTTTTCCCTCGTTGGAAAATTAGTGATTTCTTTTCTTAAGCTGTTGTGTGACCGTGCATGAATATTTCAGGGAAGCTCAGAAACGCTCTGAAGTCCTCTGAGGTGTGTGAAAACACTCCACATGCCCGTCTGTCAGCATTATATATATATATATATATATATGGCCTCTGGCTACTTTGTTTTTTTGTGGTGATCTCAATTACCAACATTTTTTTAAGCCAATCTAAGAAATCTGGAATCGCCCCGGTCAGATTCTGACAGCCGGAGCAAGAACAACAAGGAGGAAGACGGATCTCGAGAGCCGAGTCGTCCAGCTCTCAGTCCGTCAGGTTTCCCAAAGGGGCAGTGGTTTGTGCGTCTGGTCCAACGTGGCCTTCTCACGGTGGATTTTCCTGACAGGTCTCTGACAGGAGAAGGGCTCTTTGTTTTTAATTTAGGTTGAGGTTATGGAATATTTACTTATTTTGTTTCTGCGGTGGGGAATGTGGGTTTAAGTGGGTGCAGGTACGCTGCAGTTTTTGAAGATTTTCTGGTCATCAGTTTGGATCCAAGGTAAGAGAGGCGCTGATGGAATTACTGAGATTTTTGGGACACAGTCCTGCAGTCCTTATGCTAAACTGCTATTAGCAAGAATGACAATTGGTGTATTAAAAAAAAAAATTCAGTGCAATAAGTTGTTTAAAGGTTTGTCAAACACTATTTATGGTTTATGGTCTGTGCCAAACAAACTTGCTCCTTTGCATCTGGAGAACATGATTTATATGCCTGCAGCACCAGAACGCTTCATTATTTAAACTTTTATGAAAGAACTGCAGATCCTGCAGTTGATTTGGATTTTGCTCTTGGCCATTTCGATAATAATTCGTTTGTTCACAGATCTGAGAGGCTGGAACAAATACATTTTTGTGTTTTGTTTTTTTTTTGTTTTTTTTTTTCTGAATTAATCCATTATTCATGTTCTGTCAACAAACTTATTGATTATTCAAATAAGTGACTGTGTTTGTTGTTACAGATGGATATCCACAGGGCAACAGAGATCTTTGATTCTTCTAACACACTTATTTCTGCCAAAAAATAAATAAATAAATAGCAGAAACAAAAATAAATGACCACTAGTGTCCCTTAAAGTCCCCCGTGTCTCTTGAGACCTACGAAGCTACTCTCTTATGTTTCTGATGTCAACTTTAATCAGAGCTGAAGTAACAAATTGTGGCTGTCTGTGTGCAGATGCATGCATGTACCCCCCCCCCCCAAATATCTAATCTGTACAGTCCAGTCCACTCCCTGTTACCATGCAGCCACACACCTTCTCTTTATTTTATTTTATTTTTTTAAATCCGACTGCATCGGTGGCATATGTGCGAGTCTGCCTCGTGTCTGCTCTCTCTCCCTCTGCTGTTCTGTCAGAGATTGAGGAGGTTATTTCATAAAAGGACCATCTCCAGGCCTGCCTCAGACCCAATCATCCCCCCTGCAAATCTCATTTACAGCAAACCCAGGGGACACTGCGGCCATTTCTGCTGCTAACTCTACACTACAGCAGCCTGCAGTGAGGTTGAGTTAAGCAGCAAAAAACACCTTAGCGACGGGGACGCCGTGTAAATCCAAGGTTTTAGATCTCTGCAGAGCTAAATCTAGGTCTGATCTTCCCAGAAAGTCCTTCAAAACACACACTCTTCTCTCACAACGTGTTTCTTTACATTACTCATATTGGACTTATTCTGCTTTGCTTAAATTTGAAGCACCATGATTAGTCTCCATAGATGCTGAAATGACCACGCCTCTCTGTGCATGGACTGTGATCACAGCTGTGCGTTTGGTAATAATTTATCCAATTACAAAAACACCCCCACTTCTAGGCCACTAAAGCCTGAGGGCTCACCAAACTGTATAATCATGGAGGGAAGCTGGTTGAAAAGCCACAGTAATGTGTGTACCAAATTCAGTGTTTATATTGAAAAAAAAAAAAAAAAAAAAAATCGCTGAAAAGGTTCCTGATGTGGTGAACCAAAGAGAAATATCAGCCAACTCTCAGCGAAGGTTTTTACCACTTTTCAGCTCATTGTTTTAGTTTCCGGCTTCTCCCATCAACCGCAGGACATTTATCTCAGGCACCTCGTGTCTGCAGCAGGTGCAGTTTTATTTATTTTTTGTTTTTTTAGGTGGACAGAAAAATATCTTTGGCTTTAAATTATTCAGTTTGAATTAAATCTCATTATATCTGGCTTCCTGTTTGAGGGGAGTTTTACTCCAAATTGTCTCTCTATATAATATTAATAGGTCTTGAAGTTACCTTGTAAAGTGTCTGAGGTAATCTACACTATCATTCTGCTGTATACAAATAAAACTGACCTGAATTGAATGCATGTTGTACTTTAGAAATATAAACTCGCTGTTGTTATTTGTTTCCATTAATTTACTGTGTTACATGACAGAAATCAAATATTGTGCAATAAAGTCATTTAAGCGAGGGTTGCTTTGCAAAATCTAAACTTTCTGACCTCGCGGACTTGATATCCTTTGATGGGTTACACAACTCAAACAATTACATTACAAAATCATTACAAAATGAACGAGGACCTGGGGGTGAGATACATTCAGACTTCCACAGACACTCAGAAAACACTCAACAGGCATCGGCGTGTACGTCCTTTATAGGTCAGAAATGAAACAAACAATGTCGTAGTTGCACTGCTCCCCTTTCACACAGACTCACAAACACATTTTCCATCCTCTCCCTCTTCAGTCACTTCAGTCATACATCAGACGATAACAGGATGTTTCACCACTTGGGTCAACTGCCGCTGAGAGGACTCAGAGGTTGTGTTTAGATCTGATAAAACGGGCAGAAAGTGGAGCGTTTGGCTGCAAGTCAACAATCTGCTTATTTAACACACAGTTCGTGAGATCTCAAAAAGAAGAGGAAGACACACACACACACACACACACAGGCATACACTTCTCCACGTTGGCCAGCACCAGCTTGGCACTTGTTGATTAGCCATAATGTCTTTAACATGTGCTGAGAGCAGAGAGGTGTCGGCCCGTGTGCCAGCGTTTCGGAGTGAACGGATGAATGGCAGGATATCAGGTCGCTCCGTCACGTCCTGCAGCCCCTCGACCTGCGGCTGCTGATACCGCTGCTATCTGTTTACCCTGCCAATCAGACAGAGTGATGCTCCCCCTGTTGTTGTCTGAGAAGTCTAAGGTGGTTCTATTTGAAAAAGGACAATAGGAGAGCTCCTCGATTCCAGCGGACTGGACTTTTTTTTTTTTTTTTTTAAGCTTGTGTTGTTAACTGCACACTAAAACTAAACAGATGACTGCTGCAGCTGGGAATCGAACTGGATTGCCAACGGTGACGTCATGAGCTCATGTTTGAGCTGGAGAGAGCAAATCCTCCACATTCGTGATCAATAAATTGCTTTAATGCCAATCAATTACCAACATTTTCTTGTTGGCTGATCATCTCAGCAGCATGAAAAAAAAAAAAAAGTGATGCATCGAAGCAAAACATCTGAGCGGTTGGTCAGATTTAGTCTATCAATCGCTCAGATGCTTACTGATGTGATTTGGTCCTCGGTTCTCTTTGCATTCCAAAGACATATGATTATAATTTCATCTTTTTTCCTGCAAGACACAATGTTGACAACTGGAAAGCCAACAATACACAAACCTGTAACCCAGCTCCTATGGAATAATGGCACACCGGTCAGTGTTTGGGTTAGCTTCAGGGTAACAATGGGAGGACGCAGTGTGGACGTGTGGGACAACAGCACGGTGGATTGAGAATCTCCCCGAGGGGGTCAGTGGGTTTAGGTTCCTCCTTGTTTAATTCCCCAAACGGCCATTTGTAATGATAAAACATACTCTGATAGATGACTCCCTCCATGTTGCCGATCAGGGAAGAAAATCTGGTTTCTCTGTCTGATTCCAAATAAAAGAAAACTATTTATTTGTGACTCTGATGTGTTTGCGACAAATTCACAGGCCATTAAAGCGTGGATGGCAGAGGGAAGTGACTAAGCAGACAGCGCTGATCCCATCACAACATCCTGTTTATTCCCTCATAATGCTCGCTTCCTGCCTGCTTCCTTTCCACTTCCTGCAGTAGGAATTGAAATTCTTGATGGTTTTAAAGGGAGGAAACAACGCTGCAGGTGAGTAAATGTGGCGGCTGCGATATCAGAGATCATTATTGTCCAAGTAAAGTGAACAGAAATTCTATATCATTGTGTTACAAGTGTGAAAACCACAATCATAAACATGTGTGGCATTTAGTGATGAAAGAAAAAGATGGTATGTGACATTTATCTCCTGCTGACCTGTCGCACACACAGAAACAGTAAATTAGCCTGTGGTGTGTATACACAACATGTACACATTCTCCCAAAGGAAAAGACACACACACACACACACACACACACCCACGTATATGAAATTCACCCTCCTTCACGTCCTCCCTCACAAAACACTCAGCGTAACAGTAACTACAACCCTAGCAGGCGCACACAGCACCCTGGGGAGCATGATGTAAGGCTTCAGAGCATAAGACACAAACTTCCTCCTCCTCTTCCTCCTCCTCAAAGAGCTCAGCCTTGTTAAAGCTGAACCCACACTGACCCCTGGTGGATCAGGATCTGATCTAATCCGGAGCTGTGATGACAACACAGTCATGTAGGAGCTTCACTGGAGACAAATAAATTCAGAATAAATGCAGCATGGCTGCCTTATAAAGCCTGGCTTATACACATACACACACACACATATATATATATATATATATATATATATATATATTTCCATCTTTTCACAAACAAGCTTCAACAGTTTCTCGTTCTAACTCTTCTTCAGTCCAAACAGCTCTGGAAGCCTTCAGCGTGCTGCTGATGCACTAAATCTGTATTTATTTATTTATTTATTTATTTTACTTCTTATCTTAAAAAAAAAAAAAAAAAAAAAAGTGCCAGTGAAGTCACTCGCTGGACCTCGAGGGGGGAAATTGCTCCACATGGAAAAAGAACTGCTCTCTTCCAGATAGGGTTGCCGTGGCAACCGCAGGAGTTTATCTGCAGCTCCGAACGGGGCCGGACCTCGAATCTATTAATCACATTTAATTTGAGAGCAGGTCGTGGCTGTTCTTTTGCACACAGATGGATGGATGAAGTCTGTTTCTTTGCTCTCACTCTGGTGAAATATTCTGGATCAGCAGTTTTCAGTTAAATATCACGGGAATGCCCCAGTTCTCAGTTTGGACTTTGGAGAACTGTGTCAGCAGCCATTATATGTCAGATTTAGAGACAGAGTAGACAAGAACACCCAGTTTGGTCGCTTGAGAGCGAGAGGGGGGCGGTGTGTGAACAGGCAAGCTGTGTGCCCCACACACAAACGCACAGACACACAAAGCCTGAGGGATTCTCACCACAGCCAACCCAGATGTGGTCTGTGGGAACAGGAAGTGGTGTGTGCCTATTTTGGTGTGCGCAGAAACCAAGTTAGCATCAGTCAGAATGTGTTATTTGTGTAACTTGCGGTTTTTATATAATTGAAAACATGTTTTATTCTTCGATGAAGATTACTTTGATGAGCTTTGAAAACCGTTGACGGCATCCTCCTGTAGCAACAAACAACTTTTGGATATATTTAATCAAACTCAATTTTTGAACTGGTACAAATATCTCATTATATGACTCTTGGTACATCCTGTGCTGCATTTCTTTGTGTGCGCGTGTGAGTGTGTGTGTTTTTCTTACACATGGAGAAATTTGTTTATTCAGAAGACAATGTTTGGATTCGTCATGGTGGCTCAGTCCGAAGCACAGGGGCCTCCCAGTAAACATATAAATGTATAATAAGCCAATAAAACGAAATCTGCCTTTTCCTTTTACACTAAAATATTGCTGTTGGTCAAACGTGCTAGTGACTGAGTCAAAAATCAAGTTTAAATGATTAGAAAGATGCTGAAATCTGCTGAGCTGAGTAAAAAAGGTTTTTCTATTTACAAACAAAGCAACATGTTGCAACTCAGCTTCGACTTTAATAAGCAGAAGTGGACAAACGCAGGCAAACAGGGCAGATTATCAGCCTGGTTCGTGCCAGCACTTGATAATAAATCATGTGTCAGTTAGTAGAGTCAGAACTGATGAGTTATAGTCATTCGTCGTGATGGAATTGTGGATAAAAAAAAGGCTCCTCTTAAATTAATCATTTTTCACCAATTGGAGTAATTAATTTCAAACTCCCACTAAGTGACTTCAACTGTTTTTAAAAGCGCTGGTTTCCTGCTGTAATGTTTATTGTTACTGGTGGTCAGCTGTGGTGCAGAATCAGCAGGCCTCTTTCCCTCTGTAAGCGCCCACAGAGAGCGTTCGGAAAAGACATCCTATCTCCTGCAATCCCGCTGCACGTCCGACCTCCACTTGTCATCGACCCGACCCTCAGCGCCGCACCACCACCAACCAAAACAATCCAGCCAACCTCTCCCGCCAGGTCAAACAGATCAGCTGAGAGCGCAGGCGGGAGTATCACTGTCTGTGTTTGTCCATGTGGTCTGAGCCCGAGCTGTCCCTGCGGTTCACTGGCTTTTATTGGAAGTTGGCTTTCAAAACAGGCTGGTTTAGAAAAAGAGAAGAGGTATGAAGCACTCTGAGGTTGATTTATTTCAAGAAACAGCAATCAATTCCTCACTCCAGTTAGTGAGTGTGGAACTGTGAAAGTTTTGGATCTTTGATCAGAGTTAACGCAGCTCCCGGAGCGGACAGGAAACGGGAGTCAGTGATTTTCTGCTGGCTGCTGACAATCACATAAAAACACTCTTCATTCTGCACCAGAAAAAACCCCTGTTGGTCCAGCTGATGCTGATGAGCTGAAACTTGCAGCCCTACAAGAGAGGCCGGCATTTAAAAAAAAAAAAAAAAAGTGAGGGCATAATGCACTGATGCAAAACCACCACAAGATGGCAGCAGAAGTCCTCTGTTTGATTTCTCTTCAATATTTGGACCAAATACACTCATCCACCACAAAGCATGAAGGCAGTTTAAAAACCAGACTTTAAAATGATTCTCCTGTCACGACCGACATGGACCGAGACCTGAAGGAAAAGGCCTGGAGGTTGTGGGTTCGAGCCCCAGACCTGTTCTTGTTCTCTGTACCAGTGTGTCCCCTCAGGTTTATGTTTACATTAACCACAGTCCCTGCTCCCGTGGACCAACACCGCAAACACACACACACCTGCTGCAAGCTGCTGTAATCCCATTAACTCCAAAAACACCGTCTTTGTCTCCTCTTGACATTTTTCTCACCATAATTAAAATACAAAGCCGAAAGCAGCCCCCACTTCTCCAAACAATAGAAACCTCTCTTTGTTTGGCGGCTGTTTACTTTTCTTCTCATTCTTTGATGTAGAATTTACTTGAATCACTTCTCAAACAAGGAGCTCCTCAATGCAGCACCTTAAATCTGCTTCACCAGAGATGTAAACACAACCACATGTCAGTTATATCGGTGCGATGAGCTCTGACTGTTTTCTCTAACTCTGCAGAAGCCCTCAAAAGAAAAGCTGGCAGGTGAATTCATGGACGCCCGTCCACGGCGGTGGCGTAGTGGACAGTTTCAGCCCTACACCCCCAGCACTGAAAGTCCCCCCCGTGTTATTTTGGCAGCATCCATATTTAGTTGTCATGCTGAAAGCTCGTGGTGCCAACAATAAATGAACTTGTGTCACTGTTAGGTAGACACCGGAACAAATCTGAAGCTAAAATAAGGTGTTCCTATTTTATAAATGTCTCAGGTGTTTTACGCTGGATACCAACTATATAGATGGTGAGAGATTGAAGTCCAACAGTTAAAAGGGAATTTCCTTCCTGTCTCCTCAGATGAGCGTCAACTTTGTGGTTAAGCTGATAATAAGAGATGTTAATGGGACATGGCTTCATTTCACATTGTCCTTGTAAGGTGCTGTGGAGCTCCAGCGTGTTGTGGGCCTTCATGCTGCTGAGCCCTGACCGAAGGGAAGGAGGAAAGTCTGCCTCGCTCTCTTACCACAGAAGGATATTACAGCCTGAGACAGTTACAGCAGCCGATGTGGGCTGAGCTGCAACCGCGCATGAAAAAAACAAACCCCCCCCCCCAAAAAAAAACAAAAAAACAAAAGAAAAAAACGCACAACGCGCTGGGTGTGAGCATACTTTACATGCATTTGTGCACATGCACTTGTATGCCGACACACTCAGGGGTGTGTAATCATGACTCAGAGTTTGTGTAGGTGACAATCACTCAAGGTGAAATGCTGAGGCTGCTTAAGTGTGCGCGTGAGTAATCGCTACACAAAGCACCTTGTGTAACACTCAATTATACCATGTAACATGGACTGTATGAGCAAATATTCTATTTTATTCTGACAAGCAAACTTTTTATTTTGACGATGATTATTCAACAAATATAAACAATATGAATACATTTCCTTTAGAGAAAGCAGAGATGCCAACCAGAGAAAAAACGACAGTCTCATCACTTACTGCTTCTACAACGAATGCTTCTTTCCACATTCTTCATTTTAGTAGATTTGAGCCAATAATTTACAATTTTGAATATTTTATTATTTCCCACCATGTGTACTATTAGTACTGCTGCACAGTGTGCCTTGATTATTCTGTCACCAACACAAGCAAGAGACGACATCACACTTTGTTTGTACCCATCAGCCACCCTGAGCCTCGCTGAAAGCTCCCATAAGGCCTTGCTTTGATTAACAGGGTGAGCGGTGGCACTGTTTTGCAGAGCACAGGCGATGGGCCGTTTGAACATGACGAATCACGGCGGCACAAACACACCTCGGCAGTTCAAACAGAACATCTGTGCGACTGTTTCAGAGGGGAACTTCGCCCCAAACATCAATCTTCAATGAATCATAAAGATGTAACAAGGAGCTTATTTGCTGCCTAGCTGATAGTGAGGCATTTTGATTTCATTAAGGTTACACATGATGTCAATTAAAAGTAGTGAAGACAGCATTAGATGGTGTTGTGTGTACATTTAAATGATCCGTAGCAGTAAAAACAGTGATGCACTGTAGAAAGAATAGAGCTGAGCCCTTGTTGACGGGTGTTTGGATGCCACTCTTACACGGATGTAATTTACAGTGATGTGAAAGCACACAATCAATCACAAGGAGAACACAAATCCGAGTGCGTCACTGTGTGTCAGTCCTGGACCCTCCTCATTCTGCCTCTCAGAGTTTCTGTGTCACCCCAGCTGAGTCTGGTACAAAGTTGTCATCTTGTTCTCATTAGGAGGCTGCAGGAAGGGAGGAAGAAAAAAGGGGGAGGAGGAGTGGAAGGAGGGCTAGTCGGGAATAAATGAGGTCATCCCCAACACACTCTCTCTCTCTCTCTCTCTCTCTCTCTGGAAGATCTTCTGACCAGAGGAAGAGTCGGCTGGGTGGGGTTTGGTTAAAGAGAGCCGTCCCTCCATGTGCATCAAAGTGAACGATAAGGAGGTCCGTCATGTTCTGTTAAAACACGCTGGACTGGCCAGAAAGAAAAAGCCTGAGCTGCAGCTGCCACCATGACAGAGAAAGGAGTTCCAGCCTCAGCCGGGACCAGAATCATCCATTTGGCTGCAGACTGGTATCAAACTGGCAAATGCTCAATCATTCAAGGCAGAGTGTCAGTGTATATTTCAGTATGAGACCCTTGTTTTAGATGTTTTGGCCGACCTCTCATCCATCCCAACCACGATGTAGCTGGAGGTCTTCCACGCAAACCAAGATCCTTCTCATAACACAAATATCTACGGTATCGATGTCCCCAGGACAGCTTTAAAAAGAGGCTACAGCTGTGTCCCTCTTCTCTAGTTCACACAAAAAGAGAGGGTGAAAAGAAAGGCTCAGGCGGCACCAAATAACGGCACTAAAAATACCGTCCTACACCGTGACATCAACAATGTGGGTCCTGATTCTGTATTGAAAGATGGATTTCATCACAGTCCGTCCCTTTTTAAAATTATTCCCTCAGATCCGACTTTCCTTTATGGGAGCTCCAACATTAAGATTCTTACTGACCCAAAACATATCTCAAGGTTTCTTGTGAGCCACGAATGAAAATAATAAAATGATAAACAACACCTACCAAGTGTACAACTAACTAACTAACAGGTTTAAGGATGCTTGGATATTATGTAGGTATTAATTCATCACATTGCATCATACAATCCTCCTCCTCCTCCATGAAACTGGCGGTTTCATTATCAGCCGGCGTCGGTTTCACAGCAGCTCCTCACGTCCGTGTGTGCGCTCAGAAAAATCAATATCACACACAACAAACGAGCTGAAAGGGGACACGGGATCGATACGTGTAAACACCTCAGTCTTTTATGGGTGTCGGCTAAAACAGGCCCAGTGCCATCAGTCACCTCCTTTCCCACCCCAGTGCATGCTGGGAAAGTCTCCAGTCCGCCATGATCTTCAACAGGGTGATTTCACAGCAAGGACTCTAATCAGTGAACGCTGCTGTTATTCAGTGGCAACAGTGGACTTTAAATGGCAGCTGGCAACTCTGAGCTCACAAGGATCAAATCACTCCGTTCACAAACACAAACACACAGAAATATGCCGCTGGTAGTCTGTGTGTCTCTTGATATTCTGCGACAGGGCAGACAGAAAACAGAAGGAGCCGTTTTAAGAAAGTCCTCCGGGTTTATTTAACCTCATGGTCCCTCCTGTGTGTCCATCTACTCGTCTCCTTACGCAGCGAGACGCGTCTATATTCAACTCAGAGGACGACACACCCACACACAAGCAAACAAAACAAAACAAAAAATAAAAATATGACAAAAACATGGTCCAGAATTAAAAGAGTTCGTTTGTACCCGGCAAGAAAATTCAGAAAAATAAGAGCAGCTGAAATTTTTTACGTTTGTAATAAGAGCATATATTATATGTTTGTGTTTAAAAGCGTTCAAAATGTAACAAATGACGACAAAGATGATCAGCCATTACAAAGAAGTACTAACAAAAGACACACACACACAAAAACAAACAAAAAAAAAACAACAACAAAAAAAAAAAACTGTATATCTGACACACACCCCGACAGCATGCTCAATGGGAACAGATATGTCAGTGATGGATTAGCAGGACACAGCTGTACGCGCATGCATGTGTGCACACCAGCTTGCACGCACACACACACACAGAGGAATGTGGAGTTGGCACAGCTGAGGTGCCATCATTTAGGGTTGTGACATCGCCGCAGGAGTGTGTGCAGGGACGAGTGTCTGTCACCAGACACCTGGAGCACGTCAGTGAGTGTGTGTGTGTTTGAGATTGTATGAGAAAACATGACAAAAATACTTGACTGTGTGTTATTGTTGGAAGTGTGACATGCTAATGTTTTATTTAATTACTTCCCCGCTAAGACAACTCAAAATATCTGGAGTGAGACTTTCACACAGAAGCAGGACTTTTAACCGTCTTCCCTCAAACTTACTAACTTACAAAACTGTACCCACTATAAATAAAAGAGCGAACTCAACTTTGACTGAGGACACACAACAGTGAGGAACATCGTCATCACAGAGCGCACACAGACAGAACCACACTTTAATGAGTGTCTAGCTGCTCACATCTGCAGGTTGATCTGGGAGACGCTTCAATCAGTGATTGTGTTTTTTATTTACGCTCCCTCAGACGAAAGCATACCTGCAGTGTTTCTGGTTCAACAGCCCTGCTCTCTGATTGTGTTCATCCAGATTTGTGTTGATGCCCGAGTTGATAAATAACCGTCTATCTGCAGAGTCGCTCGACGACAAAGTGGGATTTAGAGCGTTTTAGAATTTCATCCAGTTCAACTTCATGACTTAATGCAGTTTGATAGTTTAAAAAAAAAAAAAAATCATCTCCACCTCTGGTTGTTTATGAGTGCTGAATAAAGATACACAATTCAGACACATACAAGACGTGGCATGAAGTCTAGATGTACACAAGAAGTTTACTGTTGCTATGTTTACCAGTTTTATAATAAACCCCAGATTACTGATTCAGAGGAGCGGCCAACTGCGTTTAAGGTGTCTGTTCACACACTTCCAAAAGGGAAACCTCTCCAGCCAATCAGACGCAAGTCCGATTGGCAAGTCCACTACAGCCGGCAGCTGGATCTGGCGGCTGTAGTGGATTCCTACGTGTGATCGTGATTAACAAAGGTCACAGATGAGCTGATGTGGCCCTGAGAGGCGGAGTTCTCACTTGGGATGAGAGGTGGAAAACAAAAAAACATAAAAAAAAGAAGAAAAGGAAGGAAGGAAGATTAACAGATGGAAAGATGGCATCTGGAAAAACACTCAAAGTTGGAAGTTTGAGGGCAGCCCGTCACTTTTCCTGGCATGAATGTTACATTCTGTATCTGCACAGAAACGGACACACACTTTTAGGATCAACACACACTGTAATCTCCAAACCCCCCCCCCCCAAAAAAAAACAAACACACATATATGCTTCTATTCCCAAGACCGGTGCTGCATGCAGTCGATGCATTTGGTTCCAGCGTAAGCTAATAAATGTGTCCTTGTGTGATGGGCCAGCCATTCCTTCCAGTCTTTAAAAAGCTCCTGTGGAATGGCAGAGATGAGTCACAGCTGCCAGGAGACCACCAGTCATGTTTAATGGGACGCATGGACTCAAACACACACACACACACACACACACAGACAGACAATTACTAACGCAATTAACTCTTTAATGTCTCCCCACTAATGTGAATTAGTGTAAAAACACCTTTTATCCCGTCACAACATTCAAACCCATTTACATCCAGGATGTTAGTCAAATTTAATTTTCTCAACAAGAGCAGCTGAGCCTAAGAGCTGCAAACGACACAGACCGACAGAGGTCAGAGGTCAGGGGCAAAATATTAATCTACCGACACTTATCTGTGACATACACACCACCACACAAAAGCTGGATTCAACCTCACTTCCCACACACCTGCGCTCCGGCAGGTACAAACAGTGACCACACACATATAATTTTATAAAGAGTTTGGTCTAGAACTGCTCCATATGTAAAGTGCCTTGATGTAACTTTGTTATGATTTGGCGCTATACAAATAAATCTGATTTGATTTGATTTGATTCCACCGAGTGCTCAGACTTCAAACACACAGCGAGAGATGACGGAGTCATTTCACTGTCGTTGATCCAGCGTCCACCAGTGATTACATCAAAACAAACCAAATTTATTGTTATCGAGTTACATCAAGGCACTTTACATATACAGCAGGTTTAGACCAAACTCTTTATGGAGTTATTAAAGAGATCCAACAAATCCTTCCAAGAGCAAACACTTAGTGACAGTGGCAAGGACAGAGAGAGAGAGAGAGAGAGAGAGAGAGAGAGAGAGAGAGGGTCTGTGTAAAGGAGAGGAAAAGGGGATAGAGAGAGAAGAGAGTAGGAGAGAATAAAAAAAATACAAGCAAATCATCCAGAACATACAACATTTTTTTTCCCAGGTGGACTCAGCGTGTCCAGGACCAAACCATCATAGCTGTGAGATGTTAATACTTTGATTTCAATAAATAAGACATCTAATAAATCCGGTCCAGAACATTACTCCTCTGTGTTGGATTCCCTCCACCCTGAGCATGATGGAGCTGTGCATTATCTGAACAGCTGCTGGATGATAACATCCCTTCAGAGCGTCGGTCCGGCTCACGATTCCACAACATCTCCACAAAGAACCGAGATAAATCAGATGATGATGAATTTTTAATCTTTAGAAATCCGCGAAGCGCTACGAGTCCGACGTCGTCCGGTACTGAACCTTTTTGAACCTTTCATGAATCCCAGATTCTCTTCCAACCAATCACACTCTCCGGGGTTTGAACCCAGAGCCCTTCGTCCTGAGTTAACCCTCCACCACCTCTTATTTTTAACAACGTCAATCATTAAAATGAAGTCATTTAACTCTAAAATGTAAAATTAAATTCATAAGAAATGGTGATGGATTTTCATTTACTTTTAACTTCAGTGGACACAAATATGTCAGTCAGATTTTATCATTTGCATTTTTATGTCTGAAACACGCCTGAACGGGGATCCGGTTAAAAATGTTCAACATTTCTCCGTTCAGGCAGGTTCTTGATCGTTTCAGGGCAAAACAAGGACGCTCATGAGAGGGACATTTTCACCATTTATAGCCAAATGATTGAAAGAAATCGTTCAAAACTGATTAATAATGAAACGCTTCATTTTAATCCGACTTCAGACACTAATGGAAACACAGATTCAGCCTTCAACCTTTCACTGAACAGTTATTTAAGCATTTATTTCACTGCTTTTCTCATCGACACTGTGAGAGAACTGAGACATCCAGAGGCCCCCCCCCCCCCCCCCCTCCGGCGGGGGCAGAGAGAGCAATGTAGTTTTATGTCAGTCAAAATGTATGAATTCTCAGAGGTGGAAAACACCTGAAGAGATATCATAATGACAGCTCATCGCACAGCTACACATGCAGATACACACTAACACCTGGAGTCCTGCAGACAGGAGGTTGACACAGTTGTGAAAGACAAGAGTGCTCGCCACCAACAGCGTTACAGTTCGTTGAGTTTAATGCTGAGTGAGTGGAGCAGGAGCTCATGTCGCTCTCGCATGCCTAAGTTTTGCATGAACTGCATGTCAAGTTTGGCCGTCGAAAGTTTTGCCAAAACACGAACAGACTTCCAGCAACAGCTTGAACATTCAAGACAGGATTTCAGTCTGATAATATCTGTTTTCATCAAACAGTTGTCAAATTAATGGTGTAATATCACATTTTAATTAGTGGCTGTGAATTAGTGTGTGGTTGCAAATACATGTCAGTGCCACTGCAGAAATAACCCGTCCCAGCATGCACCTCTTCCGTGTAAGTTGTCTCTTTTGTTTTAGAAACGAGGACATTGCCTCAAGTTCCCGCTCTGCTCTTTCTGCCGACTTTAGAGCTGCAGCAACAATTTGAGCTCATTATTGATACATTTATGATTATTTTGGCGGGTAAACTAAGAATAACAGAAGACTGAGAGACCACAAATTAGATGGAGACACGAAATTATGTGATAAAGAAATCTGACAAGTTGAAGCAGCTTTTGCACTAAGAGGTCTTCTTCTGTACTGTAAATCAGCACCATTCAAAATCGAACCTGTTGCCACAAGTCCTCACAACCGCACGTTTTTTAGTGGAACACAACTCAATTCAGATGTATTTATACGTTGCCAAATGAAGGGCACTGTGCAGATGAAGGTAATTTACTCCGTTCTGACACACTCACACACACACACACTTCTAGACACATGTCTATTGAGCAGAGAGCTCAGAAATATTCGACCACAGTCAAGAATGCGACCGTGTGACCTCCTGGCTGTCAGTCATCACGTCCTCCCCTCCAAACAGAAGGAAAACTGCCCAAAAGGCGTCAAATCAATCAGAACACAAGGAAGCACAATTTGGCAGGTGGTCCACAAAGTTGAAGGCCTGAGGCCAGTTTCAGGAAGAAAGGTCATATAAAGCAGTTTACTGCAGTACCAGGGAATCTGGGTAGATAACTTTGGATTAAAAAAAAAGAAAAGAAAAACGATGAAGTAGATTGCTGCTGTCTCAGAGTCTCAGGCCCTAACAGAGATCTGTGGTTCGCATTGTTGGGTGCTACTTGTCAGGCCAGGTATAATTAAATGCTACCATGTTAACATGAGTCCTGGGCCTGATTTGGCCTGAGGGTGAAGTGTCTGATGTTTAAAGTTAGTCTTTCTAGCTTTGTTTTGGTTTCAAAAACACCGGCCCGTGGAGTCGGAGCATGGTCAGTAAGTAAAGATCGCAGCTCAGCATCCCGTCACTGGTCTGTTTTGAGATGGTAACGCGTGCTGTCGTAAACGTATCGAGGCCTTCACGCATCATACAGATGGTAAACAATGTTATTAATGAAAGCCCAGGAAAAGATAAGTGCTGCTTCTGGTCCACAAGGGATTCTCTTATCTGATTGGTCAGGAACCACTTCCTCTGCCCGAAACAGCAACAGCAAGCTGAAAACGTCCTGCGATTATTTAGTCAAATCCTGTGACAATAACGAGTCATGATTTGAGTTGAAATGCTCGGCCCCCCCCTCCTAATTTATTTGCTATAAAGAAGTTTTTTAAATTGATGATTTAGGGAGAAGAAACCCTACAAGGTTATAGATAATATTCCTCTAATCAGCTCTTACATACAATCAAACAAAAACCACTTCACCCCCAAATCGCCTTCTGCTTTTCACTCACCCTGTCTTTGTCATCGGCCACATCACAGAGGACGTCGTCCAGGTCCAGGATGCCTCCGTCTCCGTGTTCCAGTCGGTGGACCTGCAGCCAGTAACTGGCATCCTGGGAAGTAAACACAAAGAGGATGAGACTTTAATCATTTACACTTTACAGTCATGAAATCTGAATGGACAGCAGCGACAGAGAGGGAGCAGCACATAAACAAGTGATCAACGGTTTCAATGCTCGACCAATGTTGTGTTGATATTGTTCGAGCGAATAAAAGAGACAGTTTTTAAGAGTTTGGTTTTTAAGACGAGATCAGCTGCTCTCAAAATTATACAACAATTCGATGAGCGGCACTGAAGTGAAAAACATGTAGACACGTAAAAATAACAGCTACTGGCTCTTTAGGCGGGACATTCATAAGTGGCTGTGTCAAAGGTTATGACATTAAGAACATCCAAAGGTCACATCTAATTTCTATCTATTCATACAAGAACAAAGGTCTGAGGTTTTTACCCGCAGTGAAAAAGAAGTGAGAGGGATGAAAAAAATAAAAAAGGCGTAACATCCCTTTAATCACAGCAAATACAATTATAAATGTGAATCACAGCTGGAATATAATTATGACACTTTGCTCTGATGTTTTGACATGTGTAAACGCATTCACCAAAATAAAATGTGACTTTACTGCAAGCAACAGTAAACGACAGGAGGAGGAGGAAGGCGCGCACTGATGCAAAATGAGTGTGAATGTGTGTTGTAAGTCGGGGCGTTTCAGCCCTGAGGGTTACAGCCTCATTAGCCACTTGTACAGTTCCAGCCCACTGACATGCAACACATGCACCTCCCTGCAACGGGCACCAGACGCATTATGGAGGGATAATAACACAGTTGTACTGCGTTCAACGCACAAAGTAACGCCTGACGACAGGGAGAGACGGAGACGTTTGAATAAGCAAAATGATCGAAGGGGACGGAGAGAGAAAGTACAAAGGTTTTCACACAATAAAAAAACGATAAATCAGAGAATGTTTATTGTAAATTTGATATATACGACATTAACTGTAGGTCTAAATACACCATGAAGGAAGATAAGAAGTGACTGCCCGACTGTTGGCAGCAGAAAAATAAATACGAGACCTTCGAATAAACATTCAATCAGACGAAGAGAAGCCGAACGGAGTGAATGAACCGGTGTTGTTTCCTGCACACACACACACACACACACACACACACACACACACACACACACACACACACACACACACACACACACACACACACAGAGTCAGGCTGCAGTGACAGATGCCACACACACCCTGTCCCACTGTAAATGACCTACATTTGAAGAGCTTTGTAGTTTTTCTTTCCAGCTTTCAGAGACACATTTGGGGATTCTTATTAAACGTGGGCCTTGTTGATGTTTACCTCATTTGTACTGTGCCATCAAGACACACAAAGACAAAAGTGACACATCTGTAGCCAAGCTTGAGCAACACAACTGTGCCGGCCTCTCCAGAGCAGAGTCTCCGGGAGTGTCCCGACGTTCAGCAGATCTACATCTGTCAACAAACTAATGCAAACAGATGACACTGCTTTCCGTGTGAGAAAGAGGTAGTTCTCAAATCACTGCCGCCTGTCACTTTGAAATTTCTGAAGTAGCTATTAAAAAAAAAAAAAGTATTAAAAAAATGAATGAAAACACACACAAACTGGTGACAAGTTGTAAAATGCGAGGACAAGGATTTCTGGATAGTTTGGAAAACAAGTTACATCTGTGTTAGAAATGACCCAATTTCAGCATAACCCCCCCCCCCCACACAAAAAATACATACATGAATATATATATATATATATATATATATATATATATATATATATATATATATATATATGTGTGTGTGTGTGTGTGTTTAAAGCATCTTTTAAAGAGTAAAAAAAAAAAAAAAAAGTTTGATACGAGAACACGTTGTCTGTGAAGGCGTCCATCAACTCTGTAGTACGTATCTCCTGGGACTCGGAAAACACAGGCCACACCATAGAATGTGTAAAGTGTGCGTTGTGTGTGTGTGTGTGTGTGTGTGTGTGTGTGTGTGTGTGGTGTGTGTATCTGTGTGTGAGTGTCATACCATGGGGCCCAGTTCATGTGGTAAAAATAGCTCACATCAAATGTCACGGTGTCACTCACATAGTAAAGAAGGTTATTACATACCAGACATGGAAAACACACAACACACTCAAACTTGTTCTGCTATCATTGTGAGTCACTCATTGACTCACCAACACACTACTGAGCCTTTTACTCTCTAATCTGAACCCTCACTATTAAATGCCCATCCCGAACTAAACCTGACCTAAACCAAACCTACAGCTAACCCAAACCTGACCTAAATCTGACCTCACACCTGACCTAAATCTAAACTAAGGTCTATAGTGATCTTTACTTTCAACCCGGTCCCTCGGGGCCCTAACAGAGATCTCTGATATGGATCTGACAGGCCCTCATCTGAGATAAGCAAGTAGAACTTCAGGCAGATCAAGAAAAGGAATCAGCTGCTGTCGCACAAAAGACCTTGTGAGGGGGTCCGGCACTCAGCAGCTGAGACGTTGTGTCCACGAATGATTAAAACTATATTATCTAGGTTTTACAGCCAATCCAGCAAAAACCATCTTCACTTTGGGTATAATATTATTTATATATTTTCCAAGACTGAAATTGAGAAAAAGTTCAGATTATCATTTTGAGGCTGGTACGGAAAAAACCTGAACTAAACCTGAACTAAACCTGAACTAAACCTGACTCTAACCTAACCTATAGAGCTGTGGAAAAAAAAAAAAAGCTGCAGCAAAACAAGAGTTAGTTGTCCTTTGAAATAAGTGCAAAAATCTAAATTCTTTACAGTTAGTCAAGAGCTTTGAATATATTTCAACAATTTGCTGCCCAAAAATTGAAAATGATTCAATATAAATTTATTCCTCCGGTTGCTTGCATTTAAAAACCGTTTGGTTTGAGCTATAAAACCGAAATACACTGAGCAAACATCAGTGTGGTGTGGTGTCAAAATAAACATGAGGACAACAGGAAGCTGAACCAGCCACAATAATAGTTGGCTGAGGAAAAAGTGAGGGTTTGACTAACTGGCAGTCTAAATGTCCTGGCAGAGACAGCGTGGTTGGGTGAGACTGCATGTTGGTGAACTTCGGCCGCGTTCAAAACTTTTTTACGTCACCTTAATTAGAATAAGGGATGTCAGGGTGGCTCATCGCTAAAGGTTTCTGGGAATCAGCTGCAAAAACAAAATGAAGTGCTGGTTGGGGCCGAATCCCTCAAACTGCGTGAAGGTTAAAAGGTCGCACCGAGCAGGTGAAGCTCAGGTCACCGATGTTCAGATCCGATGAACAGAACACAGAGCAGCATTCCAGACCTCAACCAGCAAATCAAATCAACGCACCAAACAGTCGCCTGGTGTGACAAACACTGATGTTCTCACAGTTCCCAGGTGAGCCGAACACAACACCGCCATGTCCCTGGAGGATCTCGACCCAGACCTCCTGTCAGATGATGAAGTCTGGGAGAACATCAGTGACAGTGAGGACGATGAGCCGAGTTACGGGCGGCTCGTCCGCCTGCACGGGGATCTGATGCGCTTCGATCACATCTACGCCAACAACATCGCGCTGGACACGCAGCAGGTACGACAGCTACTTTTCTCCACAAATCACGCGTTTGGTCACGTTCCCAGAGGCTAAACGGCGTCTTCGCGTTTCCGCTCAACAGGCCGAAGATGAGACTTCATCCAACTTTGACTCGGAGAGTCGGGATTCGGAGCTGGCTCTGTTCCATGCCCATCCCGAAGGCGTCTCTGAAGACGTGTCTTTACCGCTGAATGTGATCCCACCGCCAGACGGCGACGAGTCAGGATCTGACGAGGACAACGCCGGCCAAATAATTCTAGATTTGTACGAAAGCCTGATGGACTTTGCGTCTTCGCCCGATTTGTCAGCTGCCTCAGAGGGACAAGGAGAGATGGCAAATGAAGACAACACCAACAACTGACCAACAAATAACTCCAATAAACGACTGCACTGCTATGAGGCCTTGATATTACATACAGCATCACTATTTGGCTTGTTAGGAATTGGTTCAAGGCGTGATGGGGAGGTGCCTCACAGCAGGAAGGTCTGAATCCTGAGGGCCCATTAAGGAAGGCAGGTTCTCTTATTTCCTCCTAAAGTCCAAACACATGCAGGTTCGGGCTAACTCTTAATTTTAACAATTAAAATTACAGAGTCACGTTTTTCCTCAACGCGGGCTCCTCACAGTAGGAAGGGAATAAGACATCTGATATACCAACACTCTGTACATTCAGAGAGAACTGAAAGTAAAATGGAGCTCTTGACTTAAAAGAATGAGACCGGTCGGGGCTGGTGAGTCGTCTTTAAATCATCTGCTTCCATCTTTTTGCCATGAGCCTGGCCTCGAACCTGAAACTAGGCCTTAATGGTGCTCGCTCTTCCAGTTGAGCCAGCAGGGAGCAATAATAGTTTATTGTTCTTGGGCACCAAACTGTGTTTTTGTCTCTTATCTCTTCTGATGATTATGATCGTGACCTGATGTGCTGCGAGAGAAACTCACTCTCTGCTGCATCTCTCTCTCTCTCTCTCTCTCTCTATTGTTTCCCTTCCAGGTCTCTCCACCGCTGTTAAACAGGTATCCTCCACCATTTCCGCCTCTTGCTCTCCCTCGTTGTTCTTATAAAACTTTAACAAAACGCCATCCTACACTTGGCACACGTTTCATATTCAAAGACGCTGCAGTGAATCCTCCGTGGGACTCCTCCTCTTATCTACCCGGCTCACTATAACCCTGCGGTGCTGCACCGATGCGGGTTTACAGCACACCAAAACACATTTCTATTGTAAATTTAATTTGCAAGTTTAGAGTGACACTTTTTTTTTTTTTAACTCTGGCAGAGTTTCTTCATCGTAAAAGTTCATTTTGCTGCAGTCGTCTCTCAGCCTGCCTCTCAGTTTGGTTACAGTGGACGGGGTGAAAAACGACATGTGGAACACAGAAGATCTGAAAGAATAATTAAGTGATTGTAGATTTAGGATAAGTGGTGGTGGGGCTGTTAAACCAAGGCCAGATGGGGGAAGTCACATTAAGGCAATAAGTTGGTGGAAGCTGCTAGAATTAAGACGACATGGTACTTATCTAATGGGGAGTTTAAAAAAAGAAATAAATACACAATCTGCGCCAACATGTGCTTTATTCTCACAGCAGGTAACGCTGATAAACTGGATTAGGAACATACAGCAGGCTTATTGTCACGCCTATTCAGGGATCTCACCAAATTACAACATGCTGAAATTCCTTTTTTTTTTTTGGTAATTAAGTTCAAAAAGTTACGCTTTTATTTGTTCTGGATTCATTACTTGTAAAGTGAAGTACTTGCTGTTTTAATTTACATAATTATGGTTTAGAGCTCACAAAAAAATGTAACCTAAATCCACAGCTTTCTCAGATAACCTCAACATAAAAGAAGAGAATATAATTCAAACTAATCTTAAAACATATTCCAGAGTAAAACCAAGATAAACGATGATCATCCTCACAGTTTCATCCTGTGAGTGTGTAACTAAAAATGTCTCGAGCTCAAACAAAGTAATTATGGCAGACTTGTAGAGAAGTCAAAGTAAAGTTTAGTCATGTTTTCGTGTTAGGAAAGGACGTGAAAAGGAACCGAAGGTCCAGCTGCTCCGTCTGTGCAGCTCAAAGCAGGACTGCGGTTATAACAGGCAGCTCAGGTGTGATTAGAAAAACATGAAGCTGGAAAAAAAAAAAAAACCTCCCTGGATAAATAAAGGTTAACTACGAGTTGTTTCCTCAAGAGAACGTCTTAAAAAACAAGAGCTGAAACCTTATGAAAAATGCACATGTCCACACCTCAGTTTGAGCAAACAGGAATCCTGGCTTATTCAAATATTAACACCGAATTTATCTTCCAGACAAGCATCTCTCTTCTCTTCGCTCCACTTATCAGCTGAGGACAGACAGACCTCCTCTCTGTGCCGTCTGATGTTTGGGGACGTGTGCACGGCTACAGCACGACTCCACGCTGCACGTGACCTGCACTGCAGGGGCGAATGCAAGGTTGGAGTCAGAAACAAAAGAGCCTTTCACTCAAGTATAATGACACCAGTGAGGGGAGAGAGGTGGAAATTGGAAAACGCCACTCAAGTGCTACGTGATGTGTGTGAAACCACAGACCGATTTCTGAGCAGAGACAGACGTGTCGGTGTGACGTGGTGACAAGACGCCGCCGCCGCCCTGCTCGTCTGTTGGACCAAGAGTGGATGTGTGCAGGCTTTTAGTGGAATATCAAAAAAAAAAAAAAAAAAAGATACATGAAGACGTAAGCTGACAGTTTTCACTCAAAACTTGAAAAATGTACCTCTTTTGTTCACTCGTCTTCGCATTTATTAAAAAAAAAAAAAAAAATCATTGATTGAATCATGTGACAGACATTAAAATCCCCAAACTGGGCGACTGTTTTCTAAAAAGTGAAAGAAAAGATAGCAGCTTTGAGAAAAACAATGTGGGTCCAGGTGGGCGGGGCTTGGGGGGCGTGGCTGGGTGTGATGGCTGTTTTGATGTGACATCACAAAGTTGTAGAATGTTTTTAAGGCTCCGTTTCTGATTACAGGCGGTGATAATTTCTCTGTGGATTTTAACGTCGGAGATCTAATCAAATCAAATCAAATCAGATTTATTTGTATAGCGCCAAATCATAACAAAGTTACATCAAGGCACTTTACATATAGAGCAGGTCTAGACCAAACTCTTTATAAAAATCTTATAACTCTTTATAAAGATCTGTTTTACAAATCGGAGACAGTGCGGAGGTCAACCTTTCAGGGGGTTTCTTTCAGGTTCTTTGAAGTTCGATCAGAGCGCTCTGCACAACGCTTTCAAAGACTATCACAACATGGGAATGTGGTGCCGTCACTGCTCACGTCCTGACTGTAGCACCGTCATTCCTGCACTATTCAAGTGCCAAGCATTCCTCCCCATGGAAGTGCCAAGAGGAATTCAAGAGCCTGGACTGCTGCCAGGCTCGCTGTTCGCTGTTTACCCTCAGCAGAGTTAACAACTGACCCCACCCTGCTGTGTGTGCAAGCGTAGGGGCAAAAAGCTGCAGTCCTTGGTGATAAATATTCAGTCTGGACGGGAGGGAGGGGTAAAGAGGTTTCAATCCAGGCCCCAAAACATTGTCGGACAGGAGAGAGGAGGCTGCCAAAGGTCTGTGACTGCATCCAAGAGCCAAACCCTCATTCACTACTTCACTACAATACTCCTTTTTTTTTTTTTTTTTTTCCTCTCCATCACCTCAACCTCATCTGACTGTGTCCATCTCTGTCTCACTGCCTATCTGACTACAGAACTTCAAAACAATGATATACAGTGTTTTGTTGTTTTTTTTTACTGATAAAGGTTTTAGATTTTGAGGAAGACTTATTGTCCCAACACTTCAAAAAGCCTCTGCTGTATAAAAATAAAGAGTCGTGTTTAGAAAATGTCCTATTTGACAAATTATGAACAATTTTTACTCTCGGCTTTGTGAATAAACCCAAAATTTATAAAGCACAAACACACTGTGATGACTGATATAATGAGCAGGAAATCACATGGAACCATAATGGCAAAGATAACATCATCTCATATCTATCCTTCGATGCATTTTATGCTCCATCTCCTTTTCTCCGTGTTTCACCTCGTGTCCTTCCAATGAACTCCACTAATGTTGCGGTCATCGTCTTAGAGGAACAGAAACAGAGGGAAAGCCGAGACAGAAACTAGTGCGAGGGAAACGCTGGCAAAAGCGATTTCACCTCAATGGCACCGAGCTGCAAACAGAACAATGCGGCCATTCAAAGGAGGGAGCTCCTATCTGATCAGAACAGGCAACCGCTTCACCTAACCGACCCTAAAAATAGTCCAAATTACCCCGCCCCCGAGCGGACATTAAAGCCCGAGCAGGTAGGATTAATCAGCACATTAAGCTTTAAATGGACCAAACAAGAGCATTTTTATTTCAGCTTCTGCCTGAGTGACGCACAGTTAGCGTTTGTGGGAACAGAATCAAGGAAAAGAGGCAACCTGTGTAAAATGCAAAAGGACGAGAGGCAGAGGGACAAAGGCAGGACATGTTTTCAGCCCGGAGCCTCATTAGCATAATGAATAATGAAACAAAACACACGGCAGACTCCTGCTTTTAAATTCCACCGTGAAACCCAAGGCGGCCTGTGAGGAGCACGAGAGAGCGGGGCTGGGAAGGAAACAGGAAAACCTGGTTCACCAGACAAGGTAAAAAAAAAAGGTAAATTCACGAGGCTGCAGTTTCGCCTCCAGCCAACTGAATCGCCCCGGTGGGGGAGAAGCCGAAATCACCTTATATTGCAGTCAGGGATCAAACTTAAAATGTCTTCTGTGGCCATGTTTTTGTTTAAACACGAAACCCTTTTAGCTCCGGATGGAGGATCAGCGGCCGTACGAGCACGCACACATAAGTGACCCTGACGTAAACAGGGAATCAGATCGTCTCCTCTCTGCTGATTTGTCTAAGAATATTCTAGTAAAGAAAAAGAAGAAAACCATCTCAACTTGAATCCATGCAGATTCCAACACAAACATGGCGACTTCAAAATAAAACCGGGTCAAACGCAGTGTGCAGTTTTAGACCAACAGACACAGTCTGGGTGTTTTTTAAAGTCATATTGGAGCTTTGGTTCACTCTCAGAGGAACAGATGTTGGAGGTAGAAAATATGCACGTGCATCTTATTAAAGTTTTTTTTTTTTTTAATATATATTTACTTTGTGCTTTTATGCTTTTATTTTAGTCAGGAATTGAGAGACAGGCCGACAGTAAACGGAGCGAGAGAGAGAGAGAGAGAGAGAGGGGGGATTGACCTGCAGCGTAGGATTCGAACCAGGGATGCTGCAATCATATGGATAGAAACAAACAATAATAACAGATAAAGATATAAGCCACACCTCTGTCACACACTCATACCTTCATCAATTCATTCGTTTCTGGCTCCTGCAGCAATAAGCAGCTTACAGAAGAAGCAGAAGAGGAGCTTTTAGGATCAACAGTTGAAAGCGTCGTCAGTGACCTTCACGCAGGTTGTAAGTTAACTGGCTCGACGCTGGAAATCAATGCAAGCAGAGAGGATGCTGGGAGCTCGTGTTTTCTCATCAAACAGAGGTGATAAGATGCCAGAGGGGTCACAGAATCCCATGTCAGCTACTTTATTTTTTATTTATAATCAGTCACTGATTCTTTTTTCCTCTTTTCCTTATTCCTTGTTTTTGGGTTTGATAACATGTTTATATTACCTGAGAATAAAACTCCTTTAGATTGAATTCAACTGACGTTAAGCTGCATAAACAACCAAATCAGTTATTTTACTTTTTTATCTGTGGCCCTTTACTCTCTGTGAGGCACGAAGGCCAAGGCTCAGTCCTTGAAGCGGTTCCCATGCCAGATTGTTTGTGCTATGTTTGGCGTTTCCGTTGGTCTGAGCACGTAATGATCGCAAATGACGGCCGTCTTATCGGGGCAAATTGTTATTTTCATTCCGTTATCCTTACTGGAAGAGAAACCACCTCTGGCTCTCCGTCACACTGTGAGCTGTTTTGTTGGATGAAGCGTTGCCCTGGACAGGGGTCAGCGTTTGTGTCAATATTTCCTGGGGTCCATTATGATCTTTTTACAGCACCAGGAGACTCGATTGCATCAGAGTAAAACTAAACTAGCGCACGCCCCCAACACAAGGTTAACAGCCGTGCATGAGCCGGAAAACAAATATGAAGGTTCGGCAAATAACGCAGCCGTTTTTCACCTTTCATCTGATTCTTATATGCGCAGCCTGCCGTGTCCACAAGCGCCTAAGGCCTCCGAGCATCTGACAAAAATCTGCATTGGATGAGTCAAAGTGGAGTGTCTGAACGGCACAGTGACAGGAAACTGTGGTCATTGCAGAGAATGGATGAATTTTTTTTTTTTTTTTTTTTTTTTTTCAAGTTTCCAAGCCTGAATTGATTGAAAGACAATTTTGTGTTTTTATACCTCATATATTTTTCATCTGTGGAAGAAAATTTATTCTAGTTTGTCAGGGCAGGAAACCACAACAGACGCTGTCATTGCTTTTGAAAGCCGTCCCCTCTGACAATGCAGAGGAAACACTCTATGTCTTTACAACGCAAATTGACCACAGCTCTTCAATACTTTGAAGAGTATTGCAGAGCTTCTCCTGGTGAACTGAGAGGGGGGTGGGGGCAGAATGGAGGAAATCACTGTCAAGTTTGGTTTTTGTTCAGGGTCAGTCTAAGAGAAAATGGGAGGAGGGGTAAATTGAAGACACACTCTGGAGAAGCGTCTACAGTTACACCAGCTGTCTGGCTGCCAGCGATCACCCCTGGTCCAACTGCTCCTAATCCTTGAACAACGAGGAGGACTGAGATCGAGTCCGAGTGGGGGGCTGGGGGCGGTGGGATCCAAAATCTTTAGATGTTTTTCAAAAGGGGAAAAAAACTGAGGACTAAATCTGGCTCCGATCTTCATGTGCCGAGTTGCTGAGCACCTTCAGAAGTCCGAAATTAATGCAGCGGAACAAAAACTTCAGTGTTAAGTCAGAAAAAGCACCTCAGCGGATGATTAACCAGGAAAAGCCCCCTCCCCCTCCACACCACCACAAAAAACCAGGAATGAACCGGTGGGCTTTGACTTTGAAAACGCAGCCCAGTCGTCTATCGATTTGGCGTCTAGACTGTCAGTCTTCTGAATTTGGCTTCTGTTCTTTTCCAGGTACAACAAGCAAACACCTTCTGTTATGACAACCGAGGAAAACAGAAAGGAACAAAAGATAAAGCCACCTCTCCGCTGACAAGATTACTGTCAGATCTGAGAAAATATAAGATAAAAGCTGGATTCCTACTTGACGTCCTGAACGGGGAACTCACCAGAGGTGAGAGAAGGAAGTATAAGTAAGTAAGACAAAAAGAAACAAAAGAGAGAGAAAGAAAAACAAAACGACAGGAGGGCAGAGATTGGGTCGGAGGAAACCGGCTCAGGTGTGATGAAAACCAGATATTTGATCCACCAGAGCTCAAGAATCCGGCACAGAGCAGATGGAGACATGAGAAGAATTCAATGGTATCAATTAGTCTCTGCTGATTCCCCGGAAGGAGGAAATAGTCGTCTTCACCCCCCGACTGCAAAAAGGACGAGACATTACAGAGTGAGGAAGAGGCTGCTGAGTATCTGAGGCTTTAAACCTCCGAGCTCGCCATCCCTGATCACTGCTGCATCATGGGTGAAGTTTAATTTAAAGCTGGTTTTCATAAAATACATTTGACACAGATTCCTTACAGCCCCACCTAACCATCATTATCTATAAATATATGCATATGCAGAATAACAGTTCAGATATGTTTGCCAGCCAACAAAAAAAAAAAAAAACCTCGGCATCACGGTCATGTCCTTAATATTCTGCACCAAGTCGTGTGGAGCTTTGTGGATCTCTCTGTTTAACATCTGCGGACAGTTAAGAGGGAGAGAGATGCAGATTTAGCACGAAGAAGCTACTAAAGTTCAAAAGACGGTTTTACAAACCACATGCATGTCACAACATACAACAAAGAAAATACTTTGCCCACATTGCTGCCACCATATCCTGTTATGGTTTCAAAGCACTGGCTGCTGTTTGTTTATTCTGAGCACTCCACATTTCATTCACAAGTCTCTCATGTACTCACAAAGCTTTTTGCTGTTCCAGCGTTTTGACACAGTGAAATTAGACAGTTTATTTTTTTTTTTTTATTTTTTTTTTTTTTACCGGAATACAGGTCGGACTTTCTGATCTGGGCCCATTAAAGATGTTATGGCACAATCCTGATCCTAAACCTCAACTGGAGGCTCGAGTCATTCCTAGAGAGCATCAATGTGGAAATGAAAACAGGAATAGACGGAGCAAAAAGCTTCCTGAGAGGTGAACTGTGACCTTTTCTTTCTGTGTTGAAAATCAACACAAATTTCTTCAGAGACCAGCAAAGGTAAAGCTCAAACATACTTTGGAGCCACGATGCGACTCCACCGTCAGAGGACCGTGGCGTTTCCACATCTCATCCGTCCCTTGAACTACACAATCTCTCCTGTTGCAACTGTCCAAGTACACAACACCACAAATAACCTGTGTCCGCACAATCAGCTTCTGATTCTATAAATGTGTGTCTGCAACATTTCATGCAACCGTGTGTGTGTCAGAATATGTGCACGTTTGTGCGCCGTTTCATAAGTAGCTGGAAGAGGACGCAGACGCTGCAGCACAGTAACCTGCTCTCTCGCTTCGGAGACATTGTGTATCACATTCCCTTGTTGCCGGTTATCGATACTCTGGCGTGGCAACAGGAAACTGCTCGGGCTGAAGTGCAGCTGACACTTGAGCTCCCACAATGAAGTTCCATCATGTTGGTGAATCATATTTTTGGAGACGCATCAATTGCAATATAAAAAGGAGATATTTCCGGAAATGATATCTGCTCAGTGCAAAGTTAGACTGGAATTACACACAAACTGATATAAAATGTGTCACATATTGAATATCTGCTACCTACACCTAATGATTCGTTTAACTACTGTTCAGCCTGGTTATTATTTTCTCAGATTCAGAACACAGTGGAGTTAATTTCTCAGTTCACTCTGCGTCTGTAAATTGAAACCAACGATATAGAGCCTTAAACCTGCATTATATCTAATGACCAACGGGGGAGACGTCACTGGTTGCAAAAAGAAGTCAGAATTTATTGAAGTTAATGGCACGGTCTATCTAAACTATCTAAAGTCTATTGTCGTAAAGAGTTTATGGCCTCAGTTTGTAGTTCTTCAATACAAAATGATGTTAATTCTTTTAAATGCATTCATGAGATGGTGATCTGTCTGACAGGAAATAGAGTACAGAGCAATCCAGATCCTCCCTCACTCCTCCTCAGCTCCACCTTCTCCCCCAAATATGGTTTCTTCTGGTTTGAAAAAAAAAAAAAAAAAAATCTAAATGGTGAGGGTCAAACTATTAACCAAAAGATGACGTCACGATGGGTCATTGCTTGGTCACATCAGAGACCTCAAAGTGACGAATCAGATTTTGCCGGGAAGCGCGGCAGATGTTAACACCAGACCACGAGGTATAAAGCAATGAAAGCAATAGCAAGAGAGGGAATGTCCGACGTCAGGGGACAGCGGGCAGGTGCAGGAGACTCTGCGGGCAGCCGGCTTAGATCAGAGCGATCGACTGAGCCTCAACAAAGTGAAGCCTTCAGGCTCAAATCACAAGGCCAGCACAGCCTTTGCCCTGGGGGAGGGAAGGGGGCTATAATTTCAGAATATGAAAGTATCATCTAGTCCACCCCTGGAGGGCTAACCAGACGGGCGGAATTTAAAAGACAGGACAAGAAATTCGGGACAGTCCAGCCGGAGATTTGCAAGTCAACTGTGATCGAATCGCCTGGAATTTTGATCAGCCACCTCTGCAAACTCAAGCAAGAAAAATGCAGCAGGAGGACTCTGGTATCGGTCAGAGCACAAGGCATTACAAAAGACAAAGTGATTGACTGCTATCAGGAGGAAATCTGGGCTTCTCTCATCTGGTTCGGGGCGAGGTGTGACCGGAGGACATCCTGTCTGTCAGAGGTGGAAGTCTGACAGACAAAACATCCAGCTGCTTTTAAGAAACTCGTTCAACCAAAGCAGCGACCGGTTTCATGCACAGATTTGTTATTATAAAAAAACTTTTTAAAAAGCCTTATCACAAAAATTCTTAGGAGATTTGATTGATCATTATCAGGTTTACAGGGTTACAGCGGATATCCCGGATTACAAAGTCACAGTCAGTCTGGATGAGCTCCATCACCAGAAGATATCAACAAAGTTCAAAAGACAAAATTCTTTGGAAAGTAAAAATATATTTGTACATTTTTAACAGTAAACTGGATATCAAACATTCAGGTCTTAGTGGGAAAGTTCAGGTTTGTGATCAGAAATAGTCATAAAGATAAATGTAGGTTGGCCCATTATTGTTATAACAGCAGCTAACCGGACCTCCAGAGCGTCTCCTTCAAGTGTCAAATGTGAATGAAAGCACAGACGACATGAATAATCCTGTTCTCAGTGATTAAACTGCTCCCCCATCGATCTGTATGAATACAGGTTCAGTGTTGCATGTTGTTGATTACATATTCAATAGTACTGCAAAAACACAAACAGCCCCTCCTTTCCTTGGCAGGAGCCATGCAGCTTGAAGAAATCGACAAATGACCCCAAATTGACACCTAAAAAAAACGTAATCTTAATCTTAAATTAATCTCTGCTGACGCAGCCACAAACTTGGCTGTTGTTCTCCCCGGCGCTGATAGAGGCTCCGCCGAGACGAGTCGGGGTTCTCTGAAACAGTGACACAACCCAGGCCATCCCTCCGGGTGATAAACACAAACCACAACCATGGAAACAAACATGACTTCATAACAGGCGCCATCTCAGCCAATGGAAAGGATTGGTGAGAGGGCGGGGGGGGAGTACAGAGGAGGAGTGGATCGTGTCTGAAACCAAGTTTGTGTCATTTACCATTAGCTGAAACTGAGGGGGGGACAAGTCAATACACACAGACACACAAAGGTTAGTGAGGCCAAAGGCAGGAAAGATGTGTAAAGATGGCAAAGAAAGACGGGGAGTGAGGGACGGATGACAAATAGGAACGAAGATAGAAATCTAAAGAAAAAGAATTGCGGCCCCTTTCTTTTAACAGTCGGGAGTTCAGATGATGATGATGATGATGATGGCGGTGTTGTTGAGCTCATGCACACTGTTTATTGCAAAAGAAGACATTCCCCCGCTAAATCAGAGCAGTAAACGAAATGACACAAACCAGTTCTTCAATAGCAATCAGCCCGGAGAGGAAAAAAATACTCAAGGCTGCAATATAATAGCAGCTGCATATTTTTCCACACGTGATTTACTTTTAGGACAACGTGTTGTCCCCCGACGCCGTTGATGTTTTAATAATATAACCATTTGAGCTGATGTGCTGTCTGAACGTCACGTCAGGATTATAACTGCGACAGCCGCCCTCAACATTATATGCTTTAGGAGGCAAGTTTTTAAAGTTTTGAAAGAGAGTTAATAAGCTACAAATATCATATCATATTTGCCAATTAACCTTCAGCTGCAACACGCTGCGTAATGAAGACTGATGTGAACTTGGCAGCACCTGCTGGATCTCAAGTGGCTGTGAAAAAAAACAAAAGCGGTTTCGCAACAACTATTCAAAACAAAAGTTACAGTGTAAACAACAGACGACTTATGTAATCATACAGGATCATACCGATCAAACATGAGGTGACAGCAGTGTGGTTTTGTGACAGGCTGCAGTCTCTTGGCTACAAAAATGGTGAGTTTTGTCCGGCATTGTCGTGTCTGTGAAGCGTCACTCTGACCAATCAGGAGCATCGCCTCAGCTCGGCCAAAAAGTGGCGCCAAAAGGATCGAGCTGGTGATACACTCAACTCGCTTTTCTAACAGCCACCATTAAACTTTAATCTCATTTCATCTCTAACAGGCCCTCAGCTTTTATTTTCCGTCCACACCGGACCAGTATGCAGACTTCAGTCTAGCGTTTCAGACAAACAACTCTTTCATGTATACACTCTGAAGAAAACAATATATCTCCGTTATCCGACACTGTCTGACATACTGGAGCTTTTTTCCAGACATAAATCTCTTTTCTAAAATACAAAACAAACAAAAAAAAAGGCCATTGGACCTCCTGTCGTTTTGTGTTCCAACACATCCAAACATGTTGCAACACAGGCTGCACACACCTCGGCCATTCTTCCTCCTACCCTTAATGAAAAGGAGACTTTCAGGGAGGTGAGTCACACCAGATACAGGATCAATCTGGGTTCTCCCGTGAAAGCATCTGGTGACACCGAAACCCTAAATGTACCCGGTCTATGACTAAGAAAAAGGACCCGGGCACGTACCAGTCCTGATCCAGTTACGAAGCCGACTGTTATCCCTGGGATTGGGAGATGTTGTACGAGAGGATTTGTGAAGGGGTGGGTGGGCGGGTTGGTGGGGAGGGTAGTAGGAGCAGTTGTTCAATGGGCAGACATCAGCGCATGGGATTATTTTGTGAAACGCGGAGTCAGAGACGGCGCTCCGTTTGCCTGCGTCACGTGACTCACCCACAGCGCGTGGGGAGTAGCTGCCAGCGGCCCGGGCCGTATCAGATTACAGCTCGGCAAATGGAAAAGGCCAAAATAAGGAAGCTTATTCGTGCTAGGCTGAGATATGTCCTATTACACATAATAGGGTGGGAGGCGGGGGTGGGGGGTGGGGGGTGGGGGGGCTGCCAAATGAAACACTTGCTGCTCTGCCAGGACACACAGGGAGGCAGAGGAGGAGCCGCTGTGGAGACACACATCCTTACACAAACTAAACACAAACTACAGAGTGACTGACGGGGAAATATCACACATATAAAACACATTATACGTGTT
Organism: Remorina albescens; assembly: GCA_034769265.1. Lineage (NCBI taxonomy): Eukaryota > Metazoa > Chordata > Actinopteri > Carangiformes > Echeneidae > Remorina > Remorina albescens. Next base: position 2,316,459 of record CM068478.1, on the reverse strand, counting down.
TCTGTCCATATTTTGTCTACATTAAAAGATAACAACGAAAGCAAATGACAGTTATATGTTGGGTGTGATGGCTTGACATCACAGCTCCGCTTCCCTTTTTGCTAGCATTTCTTACATCATTTGTATTTTACCTATTTGCCCCCCCTTTTTTTTTTTTTTTTTAATTCTTTGATTGGCTGTTTGCCATCTGCCTCCTTTGCAGCTGTTGTGGCTGCAGTCTGTGGTTAATGGTTACCTCATCTTGTTCGTCAATATGAGACTGAGAAGGCGGGGCGGCGTTAACTGAAACTAAACTGATGGAAAACATGATATTTAATGTCTGGAGATTATTTGTGGCTCTAAAAGTGCACGATAATGTTTTGGACGCATTTTCCTTTATCCAAAAAAAAAAAAAAAAAAAACTGCAGCTACTTCAAGTTGAATAATTGCACTTGGCTGTGAGGATTTTGATTATATTTAGAATGGAGTTTAAATTTTTTCAGCATTTCAGAAGTGTAGATCTACATTTCCGTCTGCAGTATCTGCTGTAAACCCTGCAGCATCAGTCGGTGTGGAACGTGTTCAACGTACCCGAGGCCGATAATGTGTCGCTCATTAAAACTTACTGGACTGGATCGGGCGCGATCCAGATCACCAAACATTCGCACTAATTTATATTTGCAGAAGTGCACAAAATCCTGGAGTCTCTAGGACGTCAAGGTGTGTGCCCATGAGTTAACATCTTTGGGGGACTGCTGGGGCCTGTACAGACAGAAAACAGGACAGACAGGCCCAGGCAGGCTAGAGACACACTACAGTGCAGTCACTGATGGCTTACAGACATTGTTGCGCAATATTTTTTTTTTTTTTAAATGGATGCACTTCAAAAGACAAAACTGACAGCTACACTGAACAACTCCCTTTTAGAGTTTATTGAAAATGCCATGGAGAGGCTTGAAAGAGAAGGAGAGAGTCCATGTGTGGTGCAGCAGGGCAGCAGAGCAGATATCGTGCAAAACAAAGATGTCACACACTCAATCCTGACAACAGCTGGTGTGCGTCCACGAGCGAGACTGCACTCCTACCTCCTCGGCCATCTCTGTCTCAGTGTTGTCGAGATCACAGATGCTGTATTTCTGCTTCCCTCAGAGTGTTAAAAGTTAATATCAAATCTTAGGAAAGACAAAAACTGGCAAGAGACCAAAGTGCCAGAGAGTCAAACACTTATGCAGAACTGTTCAACCATTTTTGGGAAAATGAGAGAAGACCGTGGGGATGTCAATAAATCATTTGCGTCTTTGACACTTCAGCTTCATTACAGCTGTATAATCTACATTTCTGTGTGCATTTAAATCAAAAAAAAAAAAAAAAAAAGAAAGAAAGAAAGAGGAGGAACTGTGTTCTTCAAAGCTAAAACACAAGCCCACATGGATCAAAGCTGAGAGAGGGCGAGAGGGAGCGAGAAGCTTATTTAAAGAAGTGGGTTGTAAAAATGGTGGGGGGAAGTAATAGAGCTGGGATGTGGGCAGGAGGGCGGCTGGAGCTCTGGGAGACGCAGATTGCAGTCGCTTCTTCTTCCTCTAGAGTCTTGAGATGAACTGAGGAGGAGGTGTTAGTTACAGCAGCAGAGGAGATGAGATAGTTTCCTCTGGCTCTCTGAAAGATATGATGAAAGCAAATGGTCACTGGAAGTATGCGATATCCAGCTGGCACTCAGGCCTGGAGTGATTCACGGCTGTAAATTAACCTCTGGACACGGCGCATCGGGGAAGTCGTCAACGTTGGCAAAACACTTGGCGTTGTTGAACGCATTCTGTCGTTGTGCAACTGTTTCTGTTTTCTGTGCAGGATCGCATGAAAGATTAAGGGCTAACGCTGACTTATCTGCTCTTAATGCAGATGCAGGAATGTAAATTCCACTTTAGATTCGTGTGCATTCGACGCTCACAAAGCAGTATCTACACAATGATGTACATGCAAATCTGTGGTCGAACAAACCGTTAGAGACATTATAGGATCTTTTCTTCTTTCGGTGTCGTCAGTAAATGTTCTTTGGCTGCAAGCATCACATTCGAGCCGAACGAGATTTCATCCTCACTCTCCCCATTAAGATCAATTAATAATTCAGCTCTGTGCTTAATTTTTGAAAACGTAAGTCCGTCCTTCCAACCTTCTACCTTCGCCTACAACAAGAATATAACATGGTTTAAAAAAAAAAAAAAAAAAAAAAAAAAAGATAGAAAGATGATCTCGAGCCTATTTTTGTCCCATCTCTAATGGCAGAATAATCCAGTGTGAAACTAAGGAACAGGAATAAATCAAAACAACAACAACAACAAAAAAAAGACACACATTATAATTCATGTGCTGTTTATAGGAAACCAGCTGGACTCAGACACAAGGCATCTTTGGCAGGAGCGAGGCTTTTTCCATCCATCGAGTCTGGATGGTGAGGAGGGGAGTATTTGCAGCATCTCTGTCTCCATGCCAGGCTTTCAAAAAGCCTCTCTGGACGCCGAGCTCTCAGACGGAGGAGGAAGGAGGAAATGGCACGTTGGTTATGAAAAAGAAGGCCACACAGTTTTTCTTTCTAGCACCAGATATCACTGTTTATAAGGCTGAATCCTGAAGAGTCGAAGCGGCTGATTGGCCGACGGATAACCGGCCCGGACTCACATGCTCCAGTTGAGCGGCTGTGACTCTGATGAAAAACTATTCCTCATCTGTCTGTGAGCTCCATGAACGGGTCAGGAGGGAATTTCGCCATTTGTTTGAGGTCCAGAGACGGCCTCTGCATCGGGTATGAGAATGCCCCGGGGGGCTTTTCCAGTTGTGACGCAGCACGCCAGGGCTCCTGCAGCCGCCGTGTAATTGGGGGAATAAGTAGGCCGTGTGACTTTGAAGCTGCAGTCACTTTAAATGGAAATCAGGCGACACAAGCTCTGGGCGGCACAGGTCGGGAGGCTGGACGTGGAGATAATGTTTGTGTCTCGGAGAGCGGCTGCTGTTCCCACAACCGGGTTGAGCTCTTTCATCAGGGGCAAAATGTAGATGGGGGGGGGGGGGGGGGAAACATGTCTGACAACATGTCTTTATTGATAAAAGTAATAATTTTTCAAATCCTTCGAAAACAAAACCTCTGAAACTGTTCGGAAGAAACTCATCTTTTTTTCTTTTTTTTTGTCGCGCTGCCACCTCCATGGTGAGGGTCTAATTGGGTTAAGGTTTAAACATCTGAAAATACTTTGGTTAAACTGAGAAAAAAAAAAAAAAAAAAACTTTTAATCTTGGTTGAAAGAAACCAACAGTGACACTTTCTTACTCCGTCGACACTAACGTGACTCCATATTCCTGCTGCTCACATGCTCAGATGGATTAAAAGAATAAGAGGCAAATGTATAGTGGCCTGCTTTTTATACAGCATGCCAATTTAATTTTACGTTGGGCGCCACAATTTGGAGGTTTTATGAGCAGCCGTCTTTGATTTATATCTTGGGCGGCCACTCGCTGTCTTAAAGTGATAGCTTGGGTTACTTCACATGAGGTTGTGTCAGGTAGTCTGTGTGTTTGGCTGCCGGCTGCTAGTTCGAAGAAGCGTCAAACGCACCAGCAAAGAAGCCGAGGATGTGCTGCAGTGGACTTTAAAACGAATGCAGATACTTTCAAAAGATGTCGACCAAAACAATCTCACTTCTTTTCAAATTAGTGCTTCATTTCGAACATTTTTGGTGCTTTATCCGCCTCCTGTCAAACCTAAAGCACTGAGTGAGTCAGGAAAAAAATAAACTTTTCCTTGTTTTAAGAGAAAGAATATATTCCAAATGATTCGCACATTTCAAAAGGACGTTGGATTGTTTTGGTGGCAAGGTTTCTACACTGCTGCTTCTGCTGCTGCTCCTCCAAACTGGAAACTTCATGTACAGCAGGTAAAAAAATAAAAAACCCCACCTGTCCTTTGCACTTGCATTTTTTTCAGTTTACACATGGACGGGAGTGCAGCGGAGGAGCGAGCAGGTTCAGGCTGCAGAGATTCTGGGCACAGTTCAATACGTGGATCAAGACAGTCTAAATGGGGCGCCTGTTTCCAACAAATGGCCCTCTCTTTGAAGTGCCAGGCGTGTTGGATTCGGTGTCCTAATTCATGTGTGCGAGAGAGCTAAACGCACACACACACACACACACACACACACACACACACACACACACACACACACACACACACACACACACACAATCTTGTCTGATCATGTCAAAAGAGATGGCAGTCCCAGGCCAAACCTGACACAGTTCATTCACACAGGACGCTTTTCATCCAGCTCAGGCCCCTCTGCTGCCTCTGCTGATAGGCTGCCTTCAAGCCGCACACAAAATCAAATCAAATCAAATCAAATCAGATTTATTTGTATAGCGCCAAATCATAACAAAGTTACATCAAGGCACTTTACATATAGAGCAGGTCTAGACCAAACTCTTTATAAAATTATTTAAAGAGACCCAACAGATCCCCCGATGAGCAAGCACTTGGCGACAGTGGCAAGGAAAAACTTCCTTTAAGAGGCAGAAACCTCGGGCAGAACCAGGCTCAGGGGGGGCGGCCATCTGCCTCGACCGGTTGGGTTGAGAGAGAGAGAGAGAGAGAGAGGCACGGGGGAGGGGGGGGGGGCAAAGTTGGGTAGAGTAGGGAGAGAAAGAGAGCAGGAGGAGGGGATATTCAAACAGGTGTAGGCAGGAACATGATGCTGCATGAGGTTCGTAGGAATGATGCTAATCCGTCACTGTTTATGACAAAAGGCGATTTATCAAGTTTAATTCGCTGAGACTGATCACAAACTTATCACAAAAGGACAGATGCTGAAATATTCCCTTTAAACACATAAAACAAACAAAAAAAAAGGCTCAGTGGCAGATATCAATCTCTAACGGCAGATCGAGAGCTGTTGTCTGAAAAACCCATTTGTATGCGAGAACATTCAGAGAAGCACGAAATGCAGGATCTTTTTGCCGCAGAAACAAACTTAAGACAAAACATTAGATTTGCAAAAACAACCCAGAAACAAATAATCCCTGTTTTGGCTTCAGGGCTGTGCAGCAGGAACAGACTCACTGGCTGAACTCGTCCTCCCACAGCGGCACCTGGGTTCTTTTGTGTTCACTACTTTTTTTTTTTTTTTCCTCCCTCTTTTAAAACACGTTTCTGTGTTTACGGCTTTTTAACTTCTTTCTGTTTTTATTCCATAACCCAAGTTTTCTATTTCAATGCTTGTCGTGCTCATTATTTCTGGTTTTAACCGAGTCGTGGCTGACTTTCATCCTCGTTCTCCCCAGCTGGTGCAGAGTGGCCGAGCCAAATAATGCCAGACGTGACTTTCGGTAGAAGGCATCAATGATGAGTCTGATCACTTCCCGCTGCCATTTATGTCTATTCTTCTTTTCCTGCAGCTCCACTTCTGCTTGCTGCCTATAAAATATGTTCTCTTCTGCTGCGTCGCTCAATCAGGTGATCTGTTGTGTTTACCTGCAGTCGCGTTGGAGGTTTTGATTTGAGTTTATATGCTTGAGAAATTTCACAGCCTCGGGTCAAGCGTGCGTCCTCACCACCGACTCCCAGCAGACTAATGATGAAGGAGGGGAAAAGGAAAGTCCTCTTCCTCCGTCACATGACTCAGTCTGACCCTCCAGCAACAACCACATTCACCAGGACTGAAGCTGCTGTCTCAGGCCCCTCGTAACCAGCTGAGCTCCACCTGATCCACTTCACTGTCTTTTTCTTTAGTTGAATCTCAAGTATTGCCAGATTATGGCAATGTCTCTATCATTTCTTAACAGAAATTAAAAGCAGCATCGAATGTTCGATGTTCAATTGAACCTTTTGAATCTGCAAGAAACTATTGCGCAAATTTCAGGAACTAAAAATGTAACATTCTGACACAAAATAGGTTAATTTTAGATAATCAATTATAGAACAATTTTATTTTGTGTTTTTAATGTGTTAATTTATTTGTCGGTCCATGAAATATAAAACAGTATAATATGTTGTCTGCATAAATTCAGATTAAAGTCAAGTCCAACGAGAATACATTAGGTCTTGCATCATCAGCCAGTCAGTTGGGAAGCGATCTCAGGATCTATCAGGTTTCATCAGGAATTCAACTTCACTCCAATTTGAACAGCGAACAATAAATATTGTGTTATTATAAGTTATTAGTCTGCGATCGCACACCTGGAGGCATCGGTTGAGCATTTTTCCACCTCTCCGTGTGAACAGTGAATATTATACAACTTACTGTCCAGGCTGCATTCTGACAAGTGCAGACTGGCCATGTCAAAAACACACCCAGGAGAGAAGACGGCTGTGAATCAAAGCCGTTCTTTCCTCTGTCAAAGGCCCAGCGGAGGTCTGCCTGTCATTTAAATCCAGTGGACAGATAACAACATGGGAAACCGGCAGTGTTTTAATATTAAAACCGATGGTTTTTACAAAACAATAAAAAAAAGAATTAATATATTGTTGATATTCCTCAGCTCATATACGCCAAATGCTAGTTCCCAAAAACAAACCACATGATGACACAAACTGTCGAGAAGAGGTCATAAAAACATATATAATTAACATTCTACAATTTCCTAACTGAACGACTCCGAGTAAAAAATTAACCAGATCAGGTTGGAGATTTGTGAACCGATAAACTGCAATAAACAACACGGTGATTTCAGCCTCTCGTGTTTTGTCTTTAAAGTTTTCACTCTAAAGTCGGCCCCTTCTTCTGCCTAGAGATCACTTTGTCGACTCTTTATACATTTTAAACGGAAGCATAAATGCAAGAAATAATGAAATAAACAAGTATTTTCATATTTAATTCAATTAATTCTTTTTAATCACAATAATCAGGGATCACTAACGGCTGAGCTCAGTCGACATTTTCTGATCCCCATCCGACTAAAACAAAAACACCACAAAAATGTGTATATCTTCGTATCAACACTGTCAAGGTTTTACCATCAACATCACATGTTCATGATGAACCTGCTGTGTATCTGTATCAGCATGGGTATCATTGGGCACTTAAAAAAGCTACAACTGAAAAAGTATAATCACGATTTTTGTTTTTCCAAAAGTTGTTACTTGGTCCGTAAACATCCCAAATGCTGGAGAGTCAATTTTCCAAGTATGTTATATAATTAGTCCTCCCATCTTCTATTAAAAACAATAGGTTGATCGACTAATTGGTGGGATTGATCAACTCAAGGATTCAGATTTAAAGCCATTTGGTGAAAAAGGTTTCGAAGTGTTTGTGCTAATCGAGGCCCGTCACCTCCTCTGAACTTCTCCAGGAGGAAAAGCAAACAGCTAGACGGCCGAGGAGGAAGAGGAGGGATGTCGCAGGTACGAAGAGGTTCAAGGCCCTCACCCCTCTGCTCTGCCCGAAGGCCAATAATCATCTATCTGTCAAAGGCAGAGCTCTCGCTCAGCCTGTCCTATATTTAGCAGACAAAGCCTCATCAGCCTAAGTACTGAATTCAATTTCAGGAGACATCATTAATCTACGCTCATAAATCATTTGGGTTATGCTAATGTAGGCTCTTCGCTCCTCTGAGGAACGTGCAGTTCTCTGTGTCTGAGCTAAAACACGCACTTGTTCTCTTAGCGCTTGAAGAATGTGGACTACGCTGATCCGATACCATCCATCCATCCATGTGGGGGTTTCCATGGAGAACAGGTCTGCAATTTGTTCCCCCGCTTCACTAAACAACCAGTTTTCTCACTTAGCTGTGGGCAATTAACAGCTGGATGAGAACAACAGGCTTTGTTATGTATGGTGGGGGCGGTCGGGGTTAAAATGAGATTTGAAGATTCTGGCAGGAGGAATTTCGCAGGAATTCCCGAGAAAGAAAACAATAAAACCGGCATCTAAACAAAGTGGCTGCAAAACAGGAGCAGAAATAAAAGAATAGGAGAAAGATCTGGGTCACAACAGCAGATGGAGGAGGAAGAGGAAGAGTTTGGAGGAATAGAGAGTCCTCAGACCAGATCAGACTGCACTGAAGGGATACAGTATATCTGAGCTATGCTGCTGTTTGTTCAGTGTCTATCACATTCCTTTGGGACAATCCTCTCCCTGTGCTCCGAGCCCCACACACAGCGAGTCCTTGACATTTCCCTCGGTTGTCCGTCCACTGGGTGGACGAGGGACACTCAGACCTGTGAACAAGGCCGGTCTGCCTGCTGGAAACAAGCGCACATTCATTTTACATTTGGCCAAGTCTCTCTGCATGCAGCGGGGATTTTGCTCAGACTGCTCAACAGGATGTTTTGTCGTTTCATTGATACAATAGAGAATAAAGAGTGTGACCTTTTCTAACCATTGCACCTATTTATTCACATGCTGCTATGACCTTACTTTATTCATCCTATCATTAATAATAAACCACAAAAACTCCTGAGATTTGGGATGATGGTCACATTTTAAAGACTAAAATAATGTTAGTTTGTTTTCTTACTGGCTAAACCACAGCTTTGTTGACAAAAGGAAAGTTTTTATGTCTACACAATAAATAGAGTAAAATTGCTTAAAATGGGGTATATTTTTATGTTTAATATTACTGAATATTGCCCCAAGCCTTGTTTACCACCAGGGCCGCGGAAGAAAAATACCCAGATTGCAGAAGTAAGTATTGTCAACAAAGCTAAATGGTGTCAAAATGTTGTTGTGCATTTGCGTCACTGCAGCAGCACAAGCATTGTGTGGTTTAACTTGTATATTCTTACTTAACAATCTGGTATTGCTACTGAAATAACTAGTCAAAAAATAGCTCTGTCATACCTTGAACATGATGGACCAATTGTGTGGGAAAACTCAAAAAACAAACATTAGGACGTAACCTTGGGCTCTGAAAGATGATGATGGGCTATGACCGTTTTTCACAAATAATTATATAATTTAAAGTAATTATTCAAATAATTTCATATTCTGTTCCCACAGAAAGCACGGGAACGTGATGCAAAGTGATCAGAGCTCCGTCTGACAGAGTGCAAGATGCTGGATTTTGTCTTTTGTAATAAAACAGAAAAGGAAGTTTAAAAGTAAAAGCTTTTCCATGGCGGTGCCGCTGAAACAAGACGAGCGGCGGATTAAGAATCCGAAAGAGAACATTGTTCCTTTCTGCTGACTGAGACGACGTCTGAGCTTTGTAACCTCCCGAGGTTAATTTGGGAGAAAACTGATGACTACCCAGTTATGCTTGGCCAGGTTCAGTATAACTATCAGTTAAGACTATTTAAATGTTGCCGTTGCTCAAACCACAAAACTCTTGTGCAAATTCAACTTGAGCTGACTTGAACAGAAAAAAAAAAAAAAAAAAAAAAGAAGCACAAAGATGAATACAACACACTGTTCTCCACACAAGAAATGACACTGTTCTACGAGCAGCTCAACTCAAAATGCTATTAACGTCCACGACATGAATTGGTGCGTTGTCGTTGTTGTTTTATGCCAGATGTTTTTTAACGGTGTTTAAATGGCGAACACAGCAGATCTTTATTGGCGTAGATGCTGCAGCACAGCTTCAGCCAGACACGCATTTAAACCCTGAGTCATTAGATCTGCTTGAGGTCCAATCATCCTGCGTTGTTATGGCTTCTGTTATGGCAGAATGTCAGCCTCACAACTGGTTTTTCCACAAACACCTGCCCATGAAGACGCCCAAAGAATCCATCTCATAAATAAACCAGACATCCTGATGGATAAAAATGGACATGAAATGAGCAGCGTAGATAGAAAGTTAGTTGTTTGTTTGTTTGTTTTTTTTCTATTTAATAAGCTCTACATTCAGGAGCTTCCTCTGTTTATGGAGCCTACAGCTGAACCGAAGGAAGAGGTTGGAGATTTGACCTCAAAAAACACCCCACCACTTTGATTCAGGCGCTCATCAAAAGAACTTTAAAAGTTGGTGATAATTCCAAAGTGTCCTTCATCCACAAACACGCTGCTGTCGGTCTGTCTTTGGTTTCGTTTGTTTGTCGGGCCTGCTGCAGAGGTGGAGGGGGGGATCCGGCGCCATATGTGGCCCGGCTTTCGTGCACATGGTTGGGGTGCCAAACGCTCAGCTGACTGGACCCGTGCCAGGGTTCGAGTAATCTGTTTTGATAGCGCTCTGTAAACAACTTTAGCTCTGCGTATCATTAAGTTATGATCTGAATGCTCATTAACCCGACCACTCCCCCATCACGTTCAAGAGTTCAGTCTGCAACATGCCACAGAAAAAAAAAACAGAACAAAAAAAAAAACAAAAACAAAACAGACACACAAAAAAAGTTTTCTTCTGTTCAATGAAGCATTAATGAATGCTTTTGTGGGCATCCGTGACGGCATATCAGCCCGACGTGCACCAACATGAGCATCTCTATCAATGCAGGTAGCATCATTACATACAGTCTCAAATCAGTTGGGCATCAAGTCAGGCAAGTCCAGTCAAGCCTTCAGTAGGACAGCAAAGTCCAAAACCTCAGACTTCAAATGTTATGCTTCCATCAGGTTCGTACGCTTCAGTCAAAGAGGTTCAAACGACAGGGTTGTCAGAATGTCTAAAATGTAAACTTCTACATGACGGTGAGGATGATAACGGAGGAAGAGGAGGTCAAGATGGGAGGATCTTGGCTTGTCTTTCCCCAAAAGCATAAACGGTTCCACCATTTACCTGAAACTGCGCCAAAAAAATAAATAAAAGAAGCAAACATGGCACCTTAAAGAAACTCTTGTCCTGAGTTCTGTGGCATGAAACTTCAGAAATCATGGCGTCATTAGCATTATAAGCATTGTTTCTCTACAGAGACATCACAGCCTAACATCATATTCTCTGGATGTGATGTTTGTTACATTACATAGAGCATTTTTTGTGAAAGTAAGATGACTTATGACTTTCTTTGCATATCATCCAAAACCTGTATCCCACTACCCGAGGGAGAAGATTGCATCTTTCAAAACAGGATTTAATGTTTGCAGAAAGACGTTTAATGTTCTGCAGGGGTCCCCTCGCTTTCAGCTGCTGGTGTTACTGTAAGCCGATTTGAATAAGAGCACGAGTTTAACTTGTAAAATGTAAATGAACTTCAAAAGGAGAGCGCCGGTCTTCCCACACTCTGAAATCTGTGCAGTCAGCACTTTACAGCCTACTCCTTTTACGCCAGCTGCTGCGCTAATGACTCCACGCCACGTTCACCGCCTCCTGGGAAAACCCTGCTGGCAAATGACGCAATTGGTAATGTTTCATGATTATTATTATGAATATATCAACATGTCAGACACTGGTAGGGATGACAGATCACTTGTGTAAATTTCCTCACAGTGAAGCAGATTTATTGAGCTTTAAGTGGAAAAAAAATTATAGTAATAATAAAAAAAAAAAATCTAAACCCAAAATGCACAGCACAGCAAAGACTCAGTGTGGGAAAGACGGTAATGCCAACGTCATCAGCTGGCAAGAAAGAAAAAAAAAAACAAAACAATTGTGTCCCATGTTCCAAGGAAAAAAGATTATATACACTTCACAGCTGCTGACCGCAATCATCTTTCCTGTTATTCAAAGCCTTTTATGTAATGTCAGTAATTTTATATAACTGCTTGAAAGTCTTCATTTTTAAGAACATTGCTGTTTGAAAGTAAGAGGAGCACTCAGACGCGTCATGTGCCGGTTTCTATCCACACATTTGTAATGCTGCAGCCATGTTTTACTCAGTGTCTCACACATGAATCCGCACGTGGCCAATTTTCTCCGGGGCGTCTTTAAGCGGCTCCTTTAGGGGATAAAACGCCGTGCTGGGTTGTGTTTTAGGACATTTTTCACAGCAGTCTGGTCAAGGGCAAAGTCAGCGGCCCAGGGATCATCGGTGAAGCTTTTAATCCTGCACTGTGCCTGTTTTGGAAAGCAGGAACTCCTGGCTGGTACAGCCTGGTGACATGAGGATCAAACAGATGAACTGAAGAAAAAAAAAAATTAAAATTGGGGGCGGGGTTTATGAACTGAGGTGCTTTCACCTGCACTGATGTTGCGGCCTTAAAATCTGTCCATAATGACTGATTCTTTTCTGGTTTGGCTGGTGAACTTCATGGTGCTTTAGGATGGATCACCTGATCGCAGGCATGGCTGAAAACACCAGAGCCCAGATACGTAGAAATGATAGAAATGAATCCACAGGAAACATGTGACTGATCACCTTTTGACACATGTTGGATTTAACACAAAATAAATATGCTGCTTTCATGGAGCTGCAGCTATTCTTATCATTACAGTCCACTGTTTAGCAAAAGTTTTTCAGACTAACTAGTCAACAAAAGCCACTTAACTGCCAAACTTCCCTAAAACCAAAAAGGTTGGTACTTCAGTAACGTTGTGGAAAGAGCCTGTAAACCATTTCAATACTACTTCAATATTTACTCATCACCCTTTCAGAGCTTTTGCGGCTTCATGAAGACATCTCTGAACTCCAATCATTACTTTGCAGATAAAATCATCCCCTTTTCCATAAATTATCAGGCAAACTGATGCATTAAGGGATCATTTTCATCCATTTGTAGCTAATTATGGGATTGAAAATTAGGTTTCTTAATTTCTCAACCCTCACGCAACGTGAGCCGAGATTAGCTCCAGCACCCCCCGTGACTCGCAAACGGATAAGCGGTAGAAGATGAATTAAGCTATAAAATGAAAGCTAATTTTTACAAGTCTGAGAAAACCTGCATGCTCTAAGAATGTATTCACCTTCTTTCTGATATTTGCATGCATAGTTTGAGTCGTGACGCTGCAGAGTTTTATGCATTTGGACGAAGCATCTCCAGGAAGTTTTCCTGAGACCTTTTCAAGTTGAACCTGAACTAGATAAACAGACACTGGAAAAATGTTCCAGATATGCCTGGTATGTACACACACCCGTGTACACAATCATACAACCAATGTTAAATTGACTTAATGTGAAACCAGGTAGCACGGTGGAAATCCCCTCACAGTGACATCGTTGGCGTCATTCTCTCACTTTCAACTAACCAAAGGTCAGAACGATGAGATGGGGCCAAGAACTCAGGTTTGGACTCGACACAACTAAATCCAGTGTGAAGTAAAGGATAGATCATCTGCTGTCAGTGTGTATCATCGTATTTACATTCCACAAGTACTCATTTATAATCACACACAGGGTACTTTATGTAGTCATTTTGTGACCCTTTTTGTTTTTGAAACAAAACTTCAGGATCTTTAAAACTGTACTATTTGCCATTAAGGCCATTAAAGCACTTCTAATAAAATTGTCTCCCACCTTATTAAAACTTTTTATTTAAAGGCAAATTTTATGGGTTTTTTTAATGTTTTTTTTAACTCCGTGCAACACTTACACAGCAACTTGTGTCTGAAAGCTGCTATATGAATAAACTTGTCTTGTCAGAGAATGAGCACAACACCAACAGTGAACTTTCACTGAGAGGAGGGGGACCGTGAATCTCCAGGTCCAGTCGGCCATCTGCGGCTGCAAAAAATATACTTATCACCCAATTCCTATTTATTTGAATCATTATAGCTTGTCCCTGATTTAACGGAGGAAAAGCAGCTTATTTAATAAAACAAACATACAAACATAAAAATTATTTTTAAATTGCACCTGTCCGAGTAAAATTCTGCATCCTGTTCTGATCTAACAAATCATTCCTGATCATTAAAGCGCTTTTTTTTTTTTTTTTTTTGTCTTCCACTGAACTTGGGGAAACTTTTGATGGGCATTTTTGACTATTTTATGTCATTTGATAAATATCTAGGTTGATCGGAAGGAAAATGGGAAGTAAATAACAATAAACCTGTTTTCAGCCACACGTGGCCAAAGACAGAAGAGACACCTGCTCCCATTGTCCACCGGAGGTCAAAGTCACGTTAAATCTGTCTGCCTCAGTGGTCTAGTACATGTACAATGGCCCAGATTCCTCCGGAGGAAACTCCAGCAGTGTGAAACTGTGAATGGAAATCTGCTGTGGGCTGCGTGGACACGATGGCTCGGACACCTGATACTCAGCCCTGGAGGCTTTTGAGCATTAGCAGCAAAATTCATGACTCCTCTGACAAGCCAGCCCTCACGTCACTTGAGGGTTTGGAGCATAAAAACTCACCACCAGGCAAGTTTTCCAGTCAAGGGTGTCATTTTAAACGCTTGCCACACTTAGTCAAATGGGAGAACGTTAGAGAGAATCCTCCCCCCGTGATCCGTGGAAGGAAAAAGAGCAGCACAGTAAAATCCGATGCCGTTTTTCTTCTTCTCTGAGATTTTGCAGCTTGCTAAGCTGCTCCGTCTCTCTCTGGTCCAGTTATATTTCTCTGTGGACTCCATCAGCACTCATCCAAGTATCCTCATCTTTCTAATTCCAAAGTTATGAGGTGGCTTCAGGCCCTCAGAAGTGAAGGGCTTTTTCTGCTCTGCAGGAAGCATTCCTCTCTAATGACAGGGGAAGGTCCATGCAAACAGTGAGGCTGGAGAAAACACCCACTCTAAATTTGGGCTTCTTATTAAGACCACCCGACCACAATAAAAAACATCAACAAATAGCTGCAATCTTCAACACAACATCCGTGAATCCAAACACACACTCAGCAAGAGAAATAAGAATGCCCGACCTTGAAATGTGGACTGGGCAGGACCAGAGTAATAAACGTACAGCCGAGATGAAACGACGAGGGTGTTGTTTGTTGTGCGGTAGGTTTTGTTGTGAGAGAAAATCAAAACTTGAAAGAAAATACAAAAAAAGAATTGAATGAGGCGCAATACACCCTCTTGCATGAAAACAGCAGCAAAGTTAGCTTTTCCAGACAATTGCCCTTTGCTAAATTTGCGATAATGACAGTTACTGCAAATATCGGCGCCTTTTGCCAAATGCAATAATGGCTTCAGCGAGTAATCACAAAGTATTCACTTCCTGTGCAGAGCTGGTTAACAGAGGGTGGCGGCTCTTATCGCGCTGGATTATTATGTTAAAATGTGGGTGCTGTTTATTTACAGCTGGAAGATGTGATTATCTTGAGCGACGTTATCGCCAAAGAGCATTTTGAGCTCGTGCACTTTGACCCACGTTCACTTTTTCCTAAAGTGAACGTTCCGAGTTATGAACAGAAACGAGACAAATATAACTGTGCGTCATGATAAAGAAAAACACTCCATTTCAGGATGAAAAGATGTTTGAAAATGTTGTCAGCCATTGAACAAAGTTTGGCTCATCGCGCTCTGTCGGCCACAAAGCTGCAGACTGTTGATGTCCGCAGTCTTTCAGTTTGACTTTTCATTAAAGGATAATTCCTTACAGATGAAAAATACTGGAATTTTTAACAAGAAAGAATATAGTCAGTGTAACTATTCATTTTTATTTCCTTTATGATTAATCATCACCTTTATTTCAGATTATTTAATAATTCTTTACATAAAAAGAGAATAGATGTGTCCCGTCTGTGATGCTATAAAAATATTTCTTTCTTAATAAAATGTGAAGTGATTTCTGTATATTTTGGAGCCATTTTTAAAGATTAAAGCGAATTTTCATGATGTTTGCAATAATGTTGTGAATCACGATAATTTAGTCCAGGATAATCCTGATGTGACATTTTCATTTTGTCCGTTAGTTATGACGAATCTATCAGGACAAAAAGACGTTTTTATCATTATTTTTTTTTCTTTCCAGTTAGTTTTTGGTCATTAGTTGCTCGGCCAGTAGCAGGAATCAGCTTTTTTCTAACTCAACATCTCAACTACGTAGAGATGTTCCAATGCTCCCTTCTTTCTGCTCGTGCTGAATTATTCATCGGGAGAGGAAGATACAGTACGACTTCTAGGCCAATATCCTTCAAACATAAAAAAAAAAAAGAAATGACACTGTATTAAAGTTAGCACATCGATGGGGACATGGATCATTTATGAAGCCTGAAGAGCTGCTTTAGCATATTTGTTTCTGAGATGAATGCTGGACAATACAGAAAGTCTGACCCCCAAATGTGGAGCTGAATTATACGAACCAAGATTGGAGCATAAAGACCAAATTTAGACTTTAAAAAAAAAACAAAAAAAACACACTATATCTTTACTTTTGACTTGATTAAAAGGGAGAGTCAGAGTGGTGTGGATTTAAAAAATACCCCCTAAGTGGGTTGGGTAGGCAGTTTCTAAGAGTGAGGGAAGTATATACAACTTTTTTTTTTTTTTTTACAATAACACTTCTGCACACACAGTCCCATCTCACCGGATCAAGCCAGGGAACCCTGAACGTGAATGCAGGTTCAAAGGTCAGCTGTTGCTACCTCAACATTATATAACAAGTTTTCTTATGTTCAATTCTTATCTCTAAGATTTATGAGAAGGGTCCAACCCTACAGCACTCAGCTGGAGCCGGCTCTGGCTCTGCACTTTCCCTCCCTCTCCTCGTCCTGCAGGGCCTGCTGCTCGGACTGCCATGCAACTGAAGGCAGATGACCGACTTTGGCTCAGTCTAAGCCTGTTAGGCAACACAACTTATCAGAAAAAACAAACAGACAAAAAAATAATAATAATAATAATTAAGATGTTGCTCTTGCTCCTCCTCGCTTTGCATCACTGATTCATCATGAAGTCCTCAACTTGGGAGACTCCAGCCAACCCGGCAGGCCACTACAATGAGCTCATTAACATCTGAACAAAAGAGGAATTTTTGGATGTTTTACTGTTTCCCTGTTTTTTCCTGATAGACACGTTAATCCAGTGCAGACTAAAGCTGGTGGGATTTTTCCTATTAGCCTCCTAAATGAAGCCTTAAACGCACCAGTAGTCCCACTTCTCCTGCAGCCAGGCTGGCTAACTCGCTAGTAGGCTAATCTCTGCTGGCAACTTCCAGAGGAGGCATGAAGTGAGTCCTTACAAACCGATTTAGTGAGTCCGTCCTGGCGTGTGTTTGCGCACAAAACGCGTCACAAACTCTTTTTTTTTTTTTCCTTACAGCGCTAAAACCCGCAGACTCCCGGAGGAAGTTTTGCGGGTTTACAAAACACAAGAAACCACAATGGCGCTGCGCCTTATTCTTTTGGAAGCAGCGACATACGGCGAATTAACACGCGCACGCAGCCTCGCGCCCCGCTTAAACATAAAAAGGGGGAAGAAAAAAAAAAAAAAAGAAATGAGCACGAGCGAGCAAGGAGCAGGCGGCTCCTTTCTTCTTTTTGCATTTTGTTACAACTTTGCGCCCCATCCGGACGTCGCAACATTGTTTCCAGGATAACACACACACACACATACACACACAACACAACAACAATAAAAAAAAAAGCCGCAAAAGGAAACGGAAAAGTGGCCGCCAGCTCCTCTGCAGCAGCAGCAGCAGCAGAAGAAGAAGAAGAAGAAGAAGAAGCAGCTTACCTTGGCGATGGCTTTCTTATATCTCATGACAGCCTGCTGGACGAGAGCGCGCACTTTAATATTTCCATCCCCGCACGGCACCACCACCCGGGTCCGGCCGAAGCACACCGTCACCTTCATGGCTCAGGGTCCCAGATCCGGCCCTGATTCCGAGTCAGCCCGAGGAGCGGGAGCAGCGGGAGGAGGAGGAGGAGGAGGAGGAATCCGTGTGGAAATAAAAAAGGAGCATGGGGTTGTCCTTTTGTTTGTTTGTTTGTTTGTTTGTTTGTCCCGTCGTTCGTCCTGCTCCTCCGTCCGTCCCGGTATTCCTCTCACAGCGGCGGGGACTAAAGGTCTCTCCGCTTCTGCCCGTCGGACGACATTGTTTTCAGACCACCTGTTTAGCTTCTCTCTCTCTCTCTCTCCTTCCTTCCCTCCCTTGATCCCAACCTCTCTCTCTCTCTCTCTCTCTGCTGAGCTAATGCTCGGTCATGTGTTGCGTTCACGGTCCGCTCATGTGAGTCGGAATCCACAACTGAGAACAAGGAAAGGAAAAGAAATAAATAAAAAACATAAGAAAGGACTTTATTTACTCCACGTTTGGGAAATTCGGTCGTTACAGCAGCAACCACAGGTAAGGAACAGAAGTAGAAGTAGAAATACAAAGTGGCAGAGGTGACATAAAATATAAAAAAAATACAAAAGAGGTTCAAAACTTATGTTGCATAAAACCTGTCAGTAGTGGAAATAATTGAAATAGTCCAGAGCGCAGATTTTATTGCAGCGACAGAGAGGTGTTGTAAAGTCTGATAGCTGCTGGTGTTAAGTGACCAGTCCAGTTTATTGTTTAGGTGAACTCCTCCATGATTTCTATGTCCAGACCCCGAAATACTCAATTTTGTTGATTTGTCTTAATATCTGCTTATCAATCTCTGCTCCATTTGGTCCTGGCTGAAATTTAGAGGACACGTGTCGTGGTTTATCGGCCTAAATCGGTGAATGATTACACCTTTAATCTCGTTTTTAGCTAAGCTGCCTCACTGTGTGTGATGTACATTTATGGGAAACGTTGCTCCAGAGGGAAATAAGAGCTGCATTAAGAGTTCAGCCAAACTTTAAAAGAAATTTACATCAATTTAAAATATAAACTAATTCGCCATTCCTTTGGACTACGCCGGTTTGTTGTTTTCACTCTGCTGAGTTATCAAAAGAAAGAAAGTAATGCTATCGCTGCATTTTCTTGCTGTCATTGTGTCCTCACTTTGATGAAAAATCAAAGTTAATCTTCCTCCTCAGTGCTTTTTCCTGTTTACTGGACAAAAATAAAATGCATATATAGGATAAGATAAGATCACTACAGAGGAAATTCAGTTGTGTAAATGCAATCTGTATATCCCCACGCAAGTCCAACAGCATTGAAAGACTTAATTTTCAGACAAATAGATAGTTCCTTTTTTCAATTAAGGGGTAAAAATGCTGGAATCTGGCCCTTCTAACTTTCTAACTTTCAACCGTGGAGTTTACAAGCAGCCCTTGAAAGCATCAGGGCAAAAGGGGAGGCCACAGTTGCAGTGTGTCCCTCTGCTGAGCTGAGCTGAGCTGAGCTGAGCTGAGCTGGGGGGGGGTAATGGAAAGAGTGCTGCACTGAAAGGGACGAAAATTATATTAAAATCAATGCACCCATTTAAAACTATGATTTGATATAATTAATATATAGGTTTAATGTGATTTTAAGACTGCTCCGGCCTAAATTATTCAGCTGTGCACACTTCCTTCGTAGGCTGACATCTCTTTCTGCCAAAAACGTGTTTTTATGACAGCAGAATCTCTCCAGAAGGACCTCAGGTCTTTTGTGCACCTGCCTCGTCCCACCTGGGCTTTGAAATCTGTCTGGGGAGGTTTTTTAGGAGCAGCTGCACCAGCTGGACTCGAAACACTACTCACACCTGCACCAAAAGGGACCCGGACCGACCCCATCAACTCAAACTTTTACATTTTCATTTCATTCCATCACAGTGATAACCAAGAAGACGCCCTGTCGTCCCCTGATAGAGCAGTGTGTGCTATGGAGCCCTGTAAAAAACCCAAAGTAGCTCCAACACATGGTTTGGTGAGAACAAGAAAAGACAGCGAAACCACTTATTTTCAAGTATGTGGAAAGTGTGTGTGGTTTACACAGGCGCTGCTTAAACGAGATCGCTCCACCTTCTCGTGCCAGCCTGCAGCTGGGAGGCTATTTTAGCTCTTAACGCAGCTGGAGCGCTCGCAGGCCACCAACCACAGCACCGGCAGCTGTCATGGCAAACTCAACCGCCTTGACTTTGGAGAACGTGAGCGCTTGCTGGTTCATGGTGGCTTTTAGAAAAGGTGACACAGAGGAAATGTGCAATTGCACTGGTTGTATGAGGGATAACCGAGGGGCTATTTTTGCATACAGTGCAACAGAGAATGTGAGTCAAACTCAACTAAACAATGGGACTGTGGCGAAGCAGTTGAGGTCGAGGGTCAAAACCCACTAAAATTGTGATTTTAGTGGGTTTGCAGATGTACTCAGGGCGGAAACGCACAATTCTTTTTGAATTACCTTTTAATATGATTGTATATTTAATAAAAAAAATACATGTGTGTAAACTAAAAAACTCAGTTTTTTCAAAGAATTCAAGACAAATTCTGTTTTGAAAATCAAATAAAAAGGACAATGTAAGAAGATTTACTGCAGATCATAAGTTCAGTTGGCTTCTTTGTTTTTTTTGGGGATGAAAACGTTGTTTCTAAAATCCAGACTGAAGCTTGATGCTCAACAGATGGAGAGTATTTGTACTTCAGAAGCAACCAGTTCTGTATTTGGTCTCTTTGTGTTTTATTTATCATCCAGAATAAATAAATATCTTTAATTTGATCTGGGACTACTTGACAGACCTAAGCAGGACATTTTCCTGCTCCTACAGTGATACATTCAGGTCCTCTTACTTTCCACATTTGAACTGTTTGTATAAATACACATCATCAATAAGCTTTCTAAATATTAGGGACACATAACAGCTTCTTCTAAAAGTTAAAGGGAATATTTGTATTCACAGACAGTTGGGAAACCTCAAGAATCGCTTGTCAGATCTTATCTTACATCAATAAGGAATTCATAGAATCGTCACTCCTCCTTTCTTTCAGAAAAAGTCAAGTGAATGAGAATTTTAAATCAGTTTGTAAAATGCAATAAACTCCCATCATACATGTAAAAGGAAAAATGAATAGAAAGATTGACATTTGGTTTGTTAAGTCCATCCAATCCATAAGGAGTCACAGAGTAGCTGCTTGTCATTGCTGAGGAGCTGTGCCCTAAAATACACACTGGGCTCATTAAAGGTACGAGCTAAATTATTCACAAATAAATATAAACAGCCACAGCCTGAAAAAAAAAAAAAGAAATTATGAATCAGGGGAGACACCTTGTGTTGGACAGAGGACAGTGTCTCCTTTAGTCAGGCAGTCCAGGCCTAGACTAAAAATAATCTGCATTGCTGGGTTGAATTCAAAAGAAGAAGCATTTGAAATAATATTGAAATTACATTACATAAAAAAAAAAAAGTCTAAACTGTGGTGTAAACATTGAAAGTGTGAAATAACAGTAATTTTTTTAAAGTTAGTTTTAGTCCTGAAAAACAAAATGAGATGGATTTCCTTTTGCATGGCTGACAGAACAAACAACAAAAATTCTTTACAAGAATAGGAACCACAGAGGCTGTGGAAATCTGTGGAGCTGATGCCGGCAACATAAAAACACCCTTCAGAAAAATATTTGATAATGCTACCTTGCTAGCATTAGTCATGACAACCAGGTTATATAAAAAAGGCCTGTTTATTTATTCAGGGACACGTTTGCACATCGCGAGGACTCCCATCAAGTAAACAAAACTCTAGAAGGTGAAAGAAAACTCACAAACATCAGCTGTGAGTTATGTAATGTTAAAACTTAAGGAGAAAATGAGAGGCTGCGCATGAAATTCGAGTTGTCCCATAAAAATTCATAAATACACAGGTCATCCATTTCAAAGCAAACTGAACTAAATACAAGGCTTAAATGTCACATGTGTCCAAGGACGGTTACGGTTAAGGACTGTGTTTGGAAAGCTGCATCACTCCTGTCCTAAAATGAAAAATCTGAATAAATCGGGCTCCTTCGTTGACAACATGACGTGTAGGATTTCAAACGGAACACCCGCTTCAGGAGTTATTGAGTGCAAGCGATTAACTACTACAGCAGTTATAAACCCAAGATTACGTTGACCCGGAGAAATGAGTTACCTCACTAACCCCACAGGAAGTATCTAAAGTCACCAAGATTTTTAATTGGATGTTAAGTTTTTGGTGTAAGAAGCAACAACAACAACAACACAGCAACAGCAGTCACTGATGCAGAACATCACACAAATAACAGAATAAAAATTGATATATTTATTTATTCTAGAAGCCAACAGGGGACTCTATAAGGTTTTAATCTTATTGGAAATGTCGTTATCTCCCACCATTGTGTGTTTAAACAATGTTTGATCACATAACAGAGATATGTGCTGGTGAAAAATGTGAAACTTCAGCTGTAAAATTCCACAAATTAGGTTTCGTCGAGCTGCCAAGGCCTCAGTGGACGCCCAAATACCTCTTTGTTGGTAATAACAGCATGTAATTGTCTTTGTGCCTTCATCTCAGGCTAATGTTGTGCTAAAGAGCTGTCTGGCTGGGGTCATGTGTGATTTCCTGCTGTCAGGCCTTTGTGCCCCCCTGAGGATCTCCCTTCTGCTGCTGGTACCGGACCATCTGGATCCTTCGGGGTCCACCTGCAGGAGGGGCCAAGGAGATGGAGGAAGGAGCTGAGGGGTAAGGGGACTCAGGGGAGGAAGGCCGACGTAAAATATCTCCATTATTTACGTGAGCGTGATGCTGATTTTTACCAAATTTTGCTCAGTGCGGTGATTTCTTATCGCAACGTGCAAAATATGGGTGGTACGTCAGCCCATTCAGTCGTGGATGCTGCTGAATGAATGAAGTGCTTAACTATCATTCTGTCAGAGATTAAAGGGAGGGACTTGGCGGCGCAGAGTGCTGCCCTTTGATAACAGCAGGAGCCATGTTTGAACAGTACGACCTCTCCTGGCACACAGGAGGACAGATGGCGGCTCTGGGGGTCAACCAGAGTCAGAGCTAAATAAAGGAATTCAGCGAGCACAGAACAGATTCTGCTCTGTGCCCACAGAACAGCACCAAACTCTCCACGTCTGAATTAAAAAATATGCATAAAGAAAGAAAAATACTACAATACAGTTAAATTGAAAACAGCTGTCTTTACTGTTCAGTCTTGATTTTATCATTCTGTTGATTGAAACCTGCATGAGCTCTCATATCAACTGTTTACAAATAAGGTGAGTTTGTAATCTTTCTTGTGTAATACATTGAAATATCAATAAAGTAAAATAAAAATAATGACTTACTTTTTTAAAAAGAAATCACATTTTTAAGGAAGTGTGCGACCACCCAAACAAGATTCTGACAAAGCTGGTGCTTTTAATCAGTAGATGGCGACAAAGCTCTTCTCTGTAAACACAAGTCTGCCCCGAGGAAAAGAGAAAAGAGAAATACAAAGTAGTTTCATTAAATTACTGTCTTATCTACATAATAAGAAATGAGAGTCATGAACTGGTTGCTGACTTGAAGCTGCTCGAGTTTCCTATCCTTAGTTTCAAAAACATGCTGTAGAACTTGATTGTGATTAATATTATTTTAGTACTAATGTTACATTTCCTTTTTCCTTTTGTAAATTAGAGTATGAGGTCTTTGGTCTGGGGGCCAGGGAGGAACCCGTTAGACGTGGATCTTAAAGCTGGGGCAGTCCAGATCAGTTTCTGACTACAGGCTTTGTGCATTTCTTAAAAGTGATTGCAACTGTGTGGTATCAAAGTTCAGTTACAACCAGGCTGCAGTCTGACTGATATAAAGTAAAAAAAAATAAATCTGTGTGTTGGTACGACGTGAAGCTTTAAAGAAAACCTGCTCATTAGACAAAAATCTCACACAGTAACTCCCACCAAGAAACATCCAGCTCAAACTTAAGAAAAAGGTGATTTCTGTATTTGTGAAATACAGTTTAGAGCTTCTTTATGCTCCTGATCACAGCAAAAAAAAAAAAACAAACAAATGGGCCACATCTCCCTGCACCAACCCATCATCAACACGTTGGCTTTAATTATATATTTCTTAACCCTTTCATGCATTCTGGTCAGTACAGAGGACAGCTATTCAAAAGCTGTTTTCTTTGTTTCAAAGTTGGGCATCAGTCTCTACAGTGGATGCTAGTCATTAGCCAAAAAGAAGTCCTCAAAACCAAGATGGCTGACGGAAGGCCAGGAGTGCAGCGCAGGGGTGGAATATCTGTCATAAAGTATTCACATAAACTTAATTCATTCATTGTTTCGTTGAAAACATATTTCAATTCAAGTTAAAAGCCCAAAAGCACGTTGTCCAGCCTGGTGGCGGTGTCCACAACTCCTTGAAAAAATATCTGTTTAAATATGAAAAGAAGTTGAATTCATTTTTCTCTTTCATGCCCACAGAATAATAAAAACACTCTTTTTTTCCCCCCCCATGTTCTTCTCATGCAAAACCTTCCTGATATGTCCACATTCAAAATTATTATTATTATTATTATTATTTTAACAACGAATAAAAGGATGCAGAACTTTCTCCATTATTTTTCAACAACAACGACAATAATAATAATATTAATATTAATAATAATAATAATAATAATAATAATTAAGCTGTACAAGCCATCGAGGAAGTCCTCCGGGGGGAGTCCTCTCGCTCCGCCTCGATACTCTTCGACCATAAACCGACTGCTCGGTCGACATTTTCGGCACAGCAGCATCATCAGCGCTGACGTGGAGACGACGTGAGGCCCCGGCCGTCATTGGTGACGAGGCGGACGACGTCAAACTTCGGTAAGTCACCGACAAGCTGTCGCACTTTTTGGCCGGCGCCAGTTTGGGCAGAGTTGTGAGGGGAGATGTGCCAAACACGTCTGGGCCGCGAAGCTTTATTATTATTATTATTGATATTATTATTATTTATTTATTTATTTATTTATTAATTATTTAAAATGAAGAGTCTGGGCCTGAGAAAATTACCCCCCTCGGCCTGAAGGGGGGGGGGGTTATAAAGTGGCTTCAGCTGGCAGCTTTTCTCTGTTTCAGTTTACAGAGCTGAGTCAAGTCACACAGAATAACACGGATAAGGAAGGATATCGCTTCAAAATAAAATATGTAAAAAGGAGAAATGTCACATATAGGAAGAGAAAAAAAAAAATCAGCACTTCCACCTGAAGAGTTTACTTGATTGATCTTTTTTAAAAGAAAGAAAAAGAACCATGTTAAGTTTCAGTGTTGCTGAAATGTTCAGTTTGTTTTACAAAAAAAAAAAAGGGGGCAGTGAATTTTTACATTCAAGTTCCTTTATGTGATTTGTGCAACTTGACTGAAACGGCTCATGTGCTGTACTTTGTGTTTCACTTTATGTTGTGTGTTTGGGGATTTCTCTTCATGTCACTGTGGTGTCTTTCATTTCACGTTTGCTTTGAGCAGACACATCCGAATGGGACGGCGTGCTGCAGCGAACAGGGGACCTGTGGCTGTAAATTTGGGAAATAAAAAGCCTGAGCTTCAGCCTTCAGAATCAGAAACTTCCCTCCAGCTTTAATTTACATCCTTGTCTTTGCTAACAAGATTCAATAACTCTAATTTATTGTTTGTAGTGGTTTCTGTCTTGTAGTGAGGAAAACATGCCAGACTGCCACCCTTAATGAAGCACAAGAGAAAGGACATTATGGGAAACAGACAGATCTTTATGACTCACATGACCACATGACAAATTGGCAAATAAATCAAAACAGTTGAGGAAAATATCATATTGAATGCAAACTGTGTTCGGCTGCTTCAAATGTCATTTTTAAAACAGAGCGACCGTTGAAAAAGTGTTTTTGCGGCTCTTTGCAGCTTTGAAGCGTGTTTTATTCTGCAGCAAACCAGCCCATAAAAAGTGGAAAAATTCAAGTTTGATTCAAGTATTAAAAGTTTACAATTATCCGTGAAGCAATATCCTGTTTACAAAGGGCAAGAACTGTGGCCCGACTAGTTCTGGGAAAAGCGTGTTTAGATTTGTCTGTTTATTTGATAGTGGTATTGGAGGAGACGACTGTCTGCCTCAGTAATACTGCCAATGATCTGCACGTCTTTCTCTCCAGGGGACTTATTATGGACACCTCGGTATCGTCTCTGCTCGACAGCAGTTTAAATGACTCGGATGGAGACGAGGACCTCAGTGAAGCCAGTCCACCTCCTCAGGTACACACAAACACACACACAGAGAGATGCACACAGCTTATTATGAACTGTTCAGCACTGTAAAACAACAAATGTCTGGTTATGGTGGTTCATCACAAGATGACATTTAATCCTCCAACGGCTCCCTCCTCTTTCTATCTCGTGCTTCTTTGGTTATCTTAGTATCTCCGGATCTTGGCTTTGATTCGCAGGTATCTGTGGCAGACGGGTCTCCCAGTGTGACTGTTGTCCAGCTGTCTGACGGTCAGACAGTGCAGGTCCAAAGAGTCATCCAGGCCCCTCAGACCTCAGTCATACAGTCACCACAAGCCCAGACTGCCCAGGTGAGGCCACATTCCTGCCATAGCGCTGATCTGAACTCTGATAGAAATGAGTTTAAACTTCAAAACTCCAAACAGACCGGAGATGTAGCTTTAAAATTATTGTACGCATGTTTAGCACAAACAAACAAAAAAGGATCAACCAAAAATCAAGTCGAGCACCAAGTCCTCAGTCTGTCAGCGTAGACAGGACCAAGTAAAAAGCTGTTAGACGAATCCTCAAGTCAGGTCCAATGACAAAACCAGGTTCCATGTTATGTCATTCAGGACTGACCCCAGTTAAGTCTCAGCTTGGTCAGAACGAGTCTCGAGCAAAAGTCACTCCCATATTTTGGGGCCTTGTGTCAAATATAAGTCCAAATCTGATGTTCTGGTTTTAGTATTTCACAAAAAGAAGAAATTGAAGAGTAAAAAAATTGTCCCCAACATGTTGCCAGCATTAGTGTGCGAGTGAATGAGGATTTAGCTGCTGTGTGTAGGAGGGACCCCGGAGCGGTCTATCGGAGTGGACCCGTTTATGTGAGATCAGATTTATGTGAGTTGCAGGAACTGGAGGCTCATCAGTCTAACCTTCATCCTCAGGAGATGTTGTTGTTGTGTCTGAACAATACGATTACTCCACAAACATAAACACATCGGAGTTTAGATCAGCGTGATGCTGGACCGAAGCTGCAGTGCGACTGATGCGTTTGAGACGCACAGGTGCATTCAGTACTTTCAGCGATTGAAGAAGAAAAGGAAAATCAAAGATTATCAGCTGTGGCATCTCAACGGGTATTTTCATACGTGCCTGCTGAGGTTACGTTTTCTTCACAAGAAAATTACTGAGGAGAGAGATTCAAATCTGCACAGCAAGATAGAGCAGATCCGGACCACAAAGACGTTTGAAGAACCAATTTCGTATCAGTTTGTTTCATCAACAAGTTTTTCTCCACCGTGGTTTTGCAGAAGCTTCAGATTAATATTTACACCTTCGCAGAAATGAATCTATGTTGCTGGTTTTTATTGCACAGCTCTGACTGAGCCCGCTTATTGAACTGGAGACGGAGGGAATAGTGTGTTGATTTAGGACTAAAAACTGTGAGCACAGCAGCAGAGATCTGACAAATGTGTTACTTTTCAAAAACTCTGCTTTCAAGGGTTAAGCTAAGCGAGCACAGACTCCATATCAGCACCTGTAATTATCAATAAATGGACGTGGACACTCCCCTGTTTAACCTGACAAATCTGACACGTCTCGTCTGTCAGTGCCAAGGCCGTCTTAGTGCTAAACACACAACCGTTGTGCACAAGTGTGAGTCATCATAGCTCACTGGTTGATGACACAAAAGCATGTACAGTCCACGCTTGTTATTATTCCAACAAACATGCAATTTTGGTGAAACGATGTAAATCTTTGTATCGATGCTAAAGGTTAATAATGCTCAGTGAAATTAGGGTTTCACCTCTCACGTTCACAAATAATTACAGTGTGTAGAAATCTTTAAATGCTCTGCAGAGAGATGTGATGGTCGAACAGATTAAAGGTCCCCAAATAGCATAACTAAAGAAGCAGGTGTAGGATTATATTCTAAAACAGAATTATTCGTCGTACGTTTGTGTTTGTAACGTCTTGGCCCGTTTACAGACACTTTGACTTCACTCCGGCACAGAGGACGCTTTTTATAAAAATATTTCCTATCCATTTCATCTGCTGCATGTAGAGACACTTTGATCGTTTATCAATCCAGCCAATCAGAGAGAGGCTCAGATGCTCTCTTCTGATTGACTGACCTGTTGTCACCAGAGCTCCACCTGAGAGAGGAGATTTAAAACTACACTGAGATGGTTCTTGGTTCTTAAAACCTAAAATCTATCTTCTCATAACAGCAGAGAAATGTAATATACAGGACCTTTCACGGTTTAAAATGAAAAGCCCACTTTGTTTTCCACAGATTGCTGCTGTTGCAGAGCTGGAGGACGACGAGTCGGTTGCAGACTCTCAGAAGAGACGGGAGATTCTCTCCAGGCGTCCGTCTTATCGGTGAGGTGACAGCGGCAGGCAGGGGGAGGCCGGTGAAAACACTACGCGCTGTGTGAAGTTTAGCTTTATAGAGTTAAACTATTTTTTTGTGGAAGAATTTTGTTGAATTTTCTTTTCCTGCAGGAAAATCTTCAATGAGCTTTCGTCCGATTCGCCGGCAGTTTCTAAAATTGATGAAGAAAATGCAGACGAGGAGGGGGCGCCCGTCTCGAGCGTCGCCTCGGCATCGGCGCCCACCTCCATCTACCAGACCAGCTCGGGACAATACAGTCAGTGCACACCTTACCTGAGGATGAATACAAGCTTTTCTGCTTTGCTCCTCTCCAATGTCGAGAGCTGTAACTTACATTGAAAAATCAGGTCATTGCCTCTGAGCACTTCCTGTCAATAGATCATTTCCTGTAAAGAGTTGGTGACAGAGGAGTGGTTTCCAGACATATTTCTTACTCAGGAAATTAACAGGAATTCAGCTGAATCACAGCAACCCAGCAGACTCCTGCATCAACTTAATTTAGTATACAACCGTGTTTGAGTTTAACACTACGGTTCCCAGGAGCCTCGGTAGCCATCCCTAATTATACCTTAGTGTATTCAAGCTACTTTCTTGTTGTAGCCAGGAGCATAAAGAAACTTAAAATGATGTTTCATGAATGCAGAAATCATCTTTTTTAAGTTTGAGCATGATCTTTCCTGCTGGGAGTTACTGTGTAAATGCAAGTTTGAGATTTTTATCGAATGAGCAGGTTTTCTTTAAAGCTTCATGTCCTGCAAAGCCACAGATTTTTATTTTTTTTTAAAACTTTATATCAGTCAGACTGCAGCATGGTTGTAACTGAACTTTGATACCACACAGTTGCAATCGCTCAAGGGAGAGCGATCCAGGTGAGCAGCCCCGGAGTCGAAGGCCTTCAGGGGGGTCAGGACCTGACCGTGGCCAGCTCGCCCACCCCGCAGCCCGGAGCGACCATCCTGCAGTGTGCAGCTCAGCCTGGAAACACTCCACAGCAGTTCTACATCCAGGGAGGACAGGTTCTCATCCAAGGTAGGGCTCAACGGCTTCAGGGAACATGTACCTTAGAGATGGCAGAAATACATGGAAATTTCCCCTTCCATTAGATTCATAAGATGTAGAAACCCTTTAGAAAATTGGTGCTGCTCTATGCAGCAGCCAGAGGAATAGGATTTATTTCTACAGAGATGAGGCCGATCTGTGTCGGCCATATTTATTCATTGATACCTCAGCAAGATGCACCGGACTTCAGAGTGGTTTTTTAATCTGAGAGCCAATTATTTTAAAGGTCCTTTATCTTCTTTGATTTTAAAGCAGGTCTAGGTTTCATATTTATACGCTGAATACTTCAGTACTTTTTGCCTGCAGGGAAAAGATAAACTCTTAGGTGGAGGGAAAAGTAATCCTCAATTAAAATTATGGGATTCAGGCTTTGATAGATTTCTCTGTAAATGAAAATGTGAAGTCACAGGATGGAAAATATTCAAAATTCAATTCATATTATAATTTTACTCTCAGCTCCAAACAAGTTAAACTACGATTGAGGAATTTAATATGACAAATTACTTAAATTACAAAAATATGAGACACAATTTAAAACGAGCCTGCTGGGTTATTTCAGTTATTAGAAATAATTCACTCTACAAATGCTCTGTGTTAACTAAAGACGTGTATATATCACAATCTGCACCAGCTTTCAGATGAACAAACCATCACATCACAACCACCACTAAGCAGTCAGCAGTAACATCTTTTGGAATTTCTGTCTGAAATATAAAACTATAATATAATGTGATATAAAATTCAAACTACTAATTACTGCGATGTAGCTTTGGTTGTTTGGAAACTGATCTGAGATAGAGATGCTGAGTGAATGTGGTCGTACCTGGAGTGTGTGATTATTTGAGGTATCAATTAAACACCCAATCGTACATACTGGCTCAGAAAAGAGCGTCTGTCGCTGCTTCGGCTCTCTGCTGGAGGTTTTTCTGACCCCCCCCCCCGAGCTCTCTTCGTCCTTTCTGCTTTGTTGTGTCCTGTATGTTCATCCACAAATACAGCAGATACCTCCCTTATGACGCTCTCCTGAAGCCTCTTGGTGAGGTTCACCAGCCTGTGAAGTCTTCTGAGGCCTGAGGTTTTTGTTTTTTGCCAGAAGCTTTACAGACTTTGATCTTGCTGGTCAAACGTCGTGGGTCACATGTTCAGCTCCAGAACAGAATCAGGTTCTTCACTAAATCTGCCAACATGGATTTTTATTTTTTATTTTTTGCCTCCGTGTGAGGGTCTGCCAACTCTGTGTTCAGCGGTGGATTTCCTTTCTGATCCTCTTTATCCCAGAGGATTCAAACACAGCTCATACAGACACTGTACCCAGAAGGAACAGTCCCCGATTCCTTCGGTAGAGTCGAACGGATTCAACGGCAGAAATCAGCCAACACAGAGAGCGCTCTACGCTTCTTTTCTCATTTGTCTCTGAAGATCAGCTGTGAATGGGCCTGTCTGCACTTGCAGTTTGTTCTCATGCTGAAAACAGCCGTCCTTCAGCTGGCAGGAATCAGTAATGGGTGGGAGCGACGAAACATCTGAGCCCAGTGGAAGTTTTTCTACCTGAGAAACCGAATCAGTGAAGAAAATTAAAGGAACAGCAACACAGAACACACAAAAGATTTTCAAGAAGAGAAGAACCGAAACTTCTGGTTTTAGTTCTGCTTGAAGCAGGTTATGATTGGACGTCCTGGAGTTTTGTAGCCGTGTGTGAGGAAAAAACGGGAATCAAATCACAATTTGCTGCCAATTATTTTAAAGGTCACCTGGAGGGGTATCTACGGGTAGATCTTCATGGGATGTCCCAGAGCTCTATCACAACCTTCAGCCAATGACGGCGGCACATTCCATGTGGGCACGGTTGCCCCTAAGTGGGCCAGCCGCTGGTTTGATTCCAGCCCGGCTGGGCTCCTTCCTGCCTGACAAGCTGTCAGGAATTTTCTAACTTTGTGATGTCACACCAAAGTAGCCCGCTTCCAAGTCCGCCTGGATCCGCCACCTGACCTTTATACGGTGCCAAACATCTCGAACAGACTCTTGTTCCCTTCAGATTGAGGTTTAGTTTTCATGCTCATGATGCCTGAACATGAAAGTGATGATAAGATCAGAGCTGTTGTCAAAACCTCAGTGATGATGTTTTGGAGTGTTTCTGATGTTGATGTCGTCATTTGACTCATAATAATAACCTCAAAGCAACACTGAGGCATCTTCGGGGCATTTATTTACTTTATGTGTGCAATACGTCAGTCATTTTCTCACTTTTGCCACAAATCTGTCGGGCACAGGAAATGGGAAAGGTGCCACTTCCTGTGTGCCGTGAGGTTTTTTTTTGTTTTTTTTTTCTTTGGGTTTCCCCAGCAAAGACCCTTCTGGCATTAAGAGTATTTAGAACAGTAAATAGGATCCGTTCACACGGGTTTAACTTAAATCACTGTTATGTGGGCAGGATTCAGCATTATGAGCGGCAGACATGTTGTTATCACATGAAGCAAATAATGTAAAACCTCAGTTATCCTCCATTCTTTCAACGCACACACACAAACAGAAAAAGTCCAATCAGGGTGCTCAACAGTTTGCACGGCAGCCACTTGGGACACAATATCCTCTTGTTTGTTGAGCGTCTCTGTAGTTGCGTCACTGGTGCTAAAAATACAACCCCTCCCTCCCTCCCTCGCCGCCCGCCTGGCTCACATTGTGTTTCTGTACTTCAGCGCCTGCTCTGAGGGAGGGAGGGCAGGGCAGGGGAGGGAAGGACAGTAATCCTGGGTGTTTTACTGACTTCAGCGGGCAGGAGTGATGTCATTGTGATGTCAATGCCTGTAATTGTAATCGGGCTGCAAAGTTGGAGAGTGACCACTCTGATGCAGAGAGAGCGAGGAGGGAGAAGAGCGGCAGAGCGGCTGGAGTGAACGCACAGAGAGGAACAAGTAGTACAGGAGTGTGTGTGTTTTTTTTTTTTTTTTCTGTGGAGGTGTTCTGCTGCCGTTGTGCTGGATTATTGGAAACAAGACATGGCGGTAACTGGGGATGAGACGGAGTCAGGTGGGGTTTTCCTTCATTTGTCATTTTTTTGCAGTCGTATTTTCTTGCTGACACGTTTATGGATGTCATTAGTTTCACGCCTGTTTTCCCCGAAGAGATGTGAAGTGTGATCCAGGTGGAACCTGCAACTAGACTATAATATTTTATTTATCTGTCAACTGAAATACTGATGAATTTTCACATTATTTCGGCTCCATGACTGATAAAATTCAGATGTGACAGCTGACAGCTGATTCAAACTGGAGAAACAGTGTGACAGGTCACAGATCACAGTGTTGTAAAAGAGGCAAAACAGAGCTAACAAACTAACAAGCGGTTGATTTAGTTGGTTAAACTTTGCTCCTCTATCCCGCCGTCACACAGACAGACACACACACACACACACACAGCATTTACACTCACAGTCTGCTCTCTGACCTACTACTGGTGGTTGTCAGGCAGAAAGGCTTGGTGGGGGGGTTAGTGGGGTAAGAAGCAAATGGGCGGGTACCAGCAGAGGGGCGGGGGGTAAGATAGTCGTCTGTTTGACGTCACTTCAGTTTCCTGGAAGAGAAGCCAGGCAGGGAAGAGAGAATGCAAACCGGGTGAGTGAAGACGCACACACTGACGTCAGCAGAGCCCGAGTCAGTCTGTTATCCCAGTGAGAGAGACGCTCTGTGCGTGTGTGTGTTTGTGTATATGTGTGTGTTTACATGTGTTGTCTCTTGTGTGGAGAGGAGAGAGGGGGAACAGACAAACTTCTCAGGAACAAAGTGATTAGGAGAAGCTGAAATGGAGAGAGAGAGATAGAGAAACAGATAGAGAGAGAGAGAGAGAGAGAGTAAAGAGTTGAGTCATCGATTAGATGACTCAACTCTTAACTTCACACAAGCCACATCAGGAAAGATGCTTGTTGCTGCTTTCTCAAGAATCTGTACTGACAAACACAACGTAACACACTGAACAGACACACACACACACACACACACACACACACACAAGTGAAATTACCTAATGAGACCTGCAGCAAGAGCCGGGATGATAAAGCAGCTATGTTTTTTTGTGTGTGTGTGAGTGTGAGTGTGTGTATCACCACTTAATTGATATGGTTCTCTCTTTGATCAACTGTTAACATTTCTGGACACCTTACTTAAACAACAAAAGACTCCTACAAGTCAGAATCAAACTCAGAAATACTTTGTGAATATATGAATATGAGTGTGTGTGTATCATCAACGAAATATAAGTGAGATGCACAGTGTTGTATTTTATTTAAATTAGATGGTGTTTACTTTGCGTTGCATTAAACCGCACTTACCAACCAACCGACAGTATTTACATGATGGGCCCAAAGCTTTTTCTGTCTGCAGAACACAACACCTCCGTTCCTACAGTTACAGCCACTTGGCTGTCATCCTACAGCATGAATTACTTATTTATGTTTACCCAGTAAGCAAGTTTTCATTTACTCTTATATGAAATAATCATCATTCATCAGCTCCCTCTGCAGCACTGAATTGAAGCGACCGCACATTGTGATTTTAAAGGACCAACAATACAGCAAAAAGGACCCCCCCCCCCCAAATAAAAGTAGAAAAAGTCCAGGTCGGTTGGAATTCACCCTTCAGACAGGAAG
This sequence comes from Remorina albescens, assembly GCA_034769265.1. Lineage (NCBI taxonomy): Eukaryota > Metazoa > Chordata > Actinopteri > Carangiformes > Echeneidae > Remorina > Remorina albescens. The sequence continues at coordinate 2,282,656 of CM068478.1, read as the reverse complement.
GAGAGTTGGCTGGCATGTTTTCTGGTATTTTAAAGAGGGAAAACTTATTGTTTCCTTTCATTACCTTTGATTATGTGTCACCATAAAAAAGGAGTAAAGGAAGTCTCTAACACCCCCTTTTTTTGTCCTTCTCCCCCCCCGTAGCTGCCACAGGAGACATCCCTGCCTACCAGCTGCGGTCGCCCAACTCGGGCCTCGCACAAAGCATCGTCATGGCTTCGTCGCCGGGCGCCATGCAGAGCCCCTCGTCGCAGCACGCCGAAGAGATCACCCGCAAGAGGGAGGTCAGGTTGATGAAAAACAGGTAGGAGGTTGTGATGGAGCTGTGGGAGCTTTAGGTTTTATGGATGGAAAAGTTGGATAAAATCAGCCCTACGTGGTTGATTCTTATTGTTTGGATGAAAGTGAATCATGATTTGAACAACTGACTAATTGGTGATCTGAAATGAAACAAATCAGGCGGGATTTTTTGGAAGTGGGAACTTTGACAGAGGTTTTATAAATTTAAGTCATATGAGGTGCAAAAGCCCAGGCTGCCGATTCTACTTCTGTCCATGTGCTAATGTCAGATGGAGAGAACTCATTTTGTCTCGAGCCTAAATGGCATTTTCATCAAGAGACTCAAACATATTTCCTTTTCCCTTTCCTCTCCAGGGAGGCAGCTCGAGAGTGCCGCAGGAAAAAGAAAGAGTACGTCAAATGTCTGGAGAACCGCGTGGCTGTGTTGGAAAACCAAAACAAGACCCTGATTGAAGAGCTGAAAGCACTGAAGGACATTTACTGCCACAAAGCTGAGTAGCGGTTGGCCAGTTGTGGTGACGGGCTGAAGACGGTGTCGTTTACAAACTGCTAAAGCAAAATGAAAAAAAAAAAACAAAAAAAACCCCAACCAAACAAAAAACCCCAGAAAAGACTCTGAAACAAAAATTGCTTTGACCGTCTTTGTTTCTCTGCTCACTCAGACATGGCTTACGCCGAATTCAAGAATTCAAGAAGTGTCCTGGGGAATTCGAAATAGCTCGAGCTTGCCAGTTTCGCTCTTGTTCTCGTCTTGTGCTCTTTTGCATGTGAAGACTCAAGTGTCGTACACACTGTGCTTGCTGTTACTGCCGCGTATGGTGGGAGGCCGGCCAATGAGAGCCGCCGGCTGAAGAAGAGGGAACAGGAAGAGGAAATACAGGTGCTTCCTGAAATTTGCACCGCTCAAGGACAGAGATTGCGAAAAGAAAGAAAGGACGTCGGCCGGTCAGTCGGACCTCGCTAGCAGCAAGTTTCTCTGAGGTCAGACCAGGAAGAAAAAAAAAAAAAAGCTACGCAGATCCACCACCAGCTGCAACCAGGCAACTCTACCAAGTTTACCTGAAACTCATCCATGTGGTTTATGCTTCTGTTCTTAGTCGTCTCATGCATTCATTCGTTCATTCATTCATCACACGAAAACACAGTTAAGGAGAAGCGTCCTCCGGTGTTTTGTCGGTGAAGTGAATTCCTTGAAGTGTTTCTTTTTTTAAAAAAAAAAAAACCACTTAAGTACATTTGGCTGTTTATGCTCAGAACTTCAGTTTCATTGTTAAACGGGCATTGTCTGGATCAAACCTGCATTTGCAAAAGTCCAGAAGAGTTTTAATTTTTTATTTTTTTTTTTAATCACTGAAGTGAGTTTGCTGTTGTTTTTTGAAATGACATAACACGACTGTTGTTCAGTCAAAAGCACAGAGAGAACCAAAGCGTGGAGGTTATTAGACTTAATATTCAATCACGTTTATTTGAAGAAATTCACTCCACACTTTTATATAAATTACAAAGTTGTCAAAACATGTTCAAGATTAACTTACAATTCTGCTCATTTTCTTTGAAATGACTCTTTTGTGCTTTACTTTTTGTTTTGTTCTGTTGTTAAATTAACCTGTATTTGATTATGGCTGGATATTAAAATGCTCTGTTTAAAGGGTGATGCCAATTTCTTCTCTATTTTCTCTCTTCTCTCTCTGTCTTTTTTTTAAATGTATAGAAATTTAATTTGAATAATAATATATCATCTTTGTGTTCATGTTTCTGCTGGTATGGCGAAGTGTTTGTGAGTTTGTTCCAGTGAATATATTTGCCTGTCTGGCCTGTAGAAAACAATAGGATGAGCATCAGACCATCTGCCAAAGCTGTTTAAGTAGCAGTTAGGTGCTTAACTACTGTTTCGCTCAGTGACAACAGCATGAATCATCCTGTGGCGGTCGTCATATTTACCACCAGAAGGACCTGCCGCCGAATGCTTTCATGGAATGTCCCTCCTGTTGAAATGCTATATTACAGCAATTGATGGTAATTTTCAGGTTTCCTTAGATATCACTTAAATTTATGTTTTGTTTTGTTTTTTTTCTCTTACCTTGGTGTACTTCTTGGTTTGAATTGTAAATGCAAAACTATTTTTTGTTTATCTAATAAAAAAATAAATTCTAATATGACAAAGATTGTGACTGAGTTATTCAACCGAGAGTTGTGTGACAGATACAAACTCGGTTTTAACGCAAAAAAAATGCTCCTATTTTATGAGTATAAGAGCTACTTATATTCTCCCTTAAATAACTGAAGTGTTTTTGACAAAAGAAAATTTAGTAGCAGCATCTTATGCTGTTGCTTTTATGAAACTAAGTTGAACCATTGTTTGGTTTTTGGGATTTGAAAGAGAAAGAGAATGGGACCTGGTCCAGAACCTTGGGGGACTCCATGTTTACACAAAGCTGTGTTTGTGAGATTGGAGGTGAACCGATGTTGTTCCTCTTTAAATGGTGTGATTAACACAACTAAAACACCCAGATGACATCAAGTATACAATGTGCAGGACAACTACCCCCCCGCCCGTCCTGAATGTGACAAATCAAAAGTGTATTGGAATTGAAATGAGATAAAAATGATTGTGTGTTTAAACATATCAAATTTTATTTAACTGAAAAAACAACATTAGAAGGACTTTAACATGCCAACTAAGATCTCAGTACAAATTTATTTTTAAAAAAACCTCATGAATGTGCGTGAAAATAAACAGTTTCCATAGCAACCCCACTGACAGAGCATTGATCTCGAAGGCGATGAAAGTGATGAAAGATAATTCTGTGCGATTCTTTATTGAAGTGGGATTAGTTGTTTTCCCTGAATTTGGTGCAGTGCAGTCACACATACATACATCTAAATGCACTATATAAACACATTGTTATCGCACTGTCTCAGACACACACATGCACACAATCATACAACACCCACCCACACACACATTGGCTTTCCTTCTTTATCTTTTGCAGGCACACACTACAAAACCACATAAAACTCTCATTCCCCTTTCTCATGCACCACACACACAAACACACACACAAACACACAGGTGAATACCTGTGTGGGAAACCTTGGGATCGCTCTTTATGAAGTGAAAACCTTGTCACTCCTCATCTCTAAGCATCAGTTGAATCTCTTCAACTCTCTACTTCTCTTCAAATTTTACATTAATTCATAATTTTTAGCGACATCTGATTAATTTGGTTTGATTTCATAATTTGTTTAACTTGTACAGGTCAAGAAGTGTCAGTCAAGTGGGATTCCACTTTGCTGGGATCACTTTTTCACTTTTTATTTGCAGCATTTATTAAAATCAATAGGAGGGATTTTTGCTTTTAGTGCAGTTTACAGTACGACAAATTAAATTTTTAATATTCAGCCTTAACCAAACTTTAAATCCACTGCATTTCTTCTCTTTCTCTTCTACTTAAGCTAAGAAGAACAGAAGAGGGCTGAAGAGTTGTAGCGTGGGAGTCTATTGAATATTTCATTTTGCTGCCTTTCAAACATCCTCATGGCCTTTGGTCCAGTGTGGCTGGAGTGGAAATTTCCACCTAGAGACTGGCGGCCCACATGCAGGGAGAGACAGCCGACTATCCTGGCAACGAGAACTGCTCCTCACTGTGACAGTCGAGCACGACCTCTGCTGTTCGGCTCTCACTACTGCAGCATAAAGCTCAGTTCTGAGGAGAGGAAACGTCGAGTGATCCCTCTAAAACATTTAGCTGAAAAGTAGTTTGAACTATGAATGTTTCACTCAGATTAGATGACAGGTTTCATGCTTCATGCACTATAATCTTTCCAGCAGCACACATTTTGACACAGTATTGCTTCAATTGATAATTTATTGATGTGTTCAACACGCTGTAAAATCTTGTGACATGTGCAGGCCTCATGTACAATCAGGTCACTGCAGCCTGCTTTCCCCAGATGAAGCATGTTGAAGTAAAAACTTGAAGGCCGATCCCAACTTCTCTCTTCTTCTGTAACTTTTTGTGTCACCAAAACCATCATCATTTTCAGAACAAGGGGCAACCCACCGTCACATGTTGGTTCGTGAGGTGCTGATGTGATTTGATAGTTTGGTCGTCACCATGAAGTTAAAGGTGGAGCTGAGGAGGACTGAGATCTGGATCTGTTCTGTATCCAATCCATCCTCTGCTTTACAGTCAGTTTTCCTCTGAATGGCACCATTTTTATAAAAATAAACATGGTGTTGGTTCGAAGAAGGCTTGAAACCTGAGACTGAGACCAAGAAAACGAATAAATCAACTAAGAAGTATGGACATTTTCCCATAGACTTCAGTACAATCAGACTTGTTTTTAAAAATGCAGGTTTAAGGCTTCACTTCGGTCCAGACCACAACGTCACAGACAAAAGTCACCATATTCTAAAAACTTTATTCTTGGAACAAAAACGGCAGAAAGTTTAGAAAACTGTTTGACCGGATTTGGTTTTTCAGGTTTGATCTTAATTCGTAGTGACACTCACCACTAAGTGTGTTTATTTTGTGGACACTGGAAGTTCTGAAACAACCCGGCTGTGCCTGGTGGGAAATATCCCTTTTTAAAAAAAAAAACAAAACAAAACTTGGAGATCTAAGTTGTGTTACACTCAGTTGTTGTCCAACTCTAAGTTTATTATGAGGTTGAAATTTTGTGTTTGATTGATGCATACACAGTTATTATTATTGTGAGTTGACCAGCAGATGGCGCCATTTTGATTGAATTTTATGCAACAAATTTCCCACAAGCTCGATGGGGGGGGGGGGGGGGGGGGACTTTAGACTGTGCATCATTAAAAGGAACAAATAGAGTTACTGTCTCTTTAAATTCTTTTGATTCTGGTTTTTACATTTGGCCCTGAATGTTTTGGCTTTTGATCACAACACCTTTGCCAATTTCTAACAGATAAATCAGCTGACTGTAGAAAAGCCAAAGCCTCCTGAAGGTGATCTACATGTAGAGGTCACTGCTGGAAAATGTAATTCTCAAATGGAGATTAAACATATATTTTACTCGATATGTAGTATACAAGTGGGCCTATGTATCTTACTTAATAAAAAGTGTTTTTAGATCATTACAGCTGATTATAGAGAAACAAAAAAATCTGTAAATATCAACCCTAAATCATTAAGCCGGCTCTGTCGCCGCCCCCTCCAGCTTTCTGCTCTCTCATTTGTATCCTCCCCCTTGAACCGGAACCTTTTCTGGGGCTTTGCAGCCCTCCCTGGCGGTCTGCCGCTCTGACATCCAGCCGCTCCTCTGAGCCCGCAGCGGGACGCGTCCTGCTCGGTGATGTCTGGGACAGCAGCGGAGGGGGCAGGACGCATCAGCTGTTAGCGGTGGACTGGACGTTTTCACCCCCCACCCCCCCTCCCTTCCCTCCCTCCTGTCTCCATCTCTCACCGGGAGGATCCATGCGCGCCGGCCGCTCTCCGGATGCGCACAGGCGGCGGTGATCTGCGGTGATCTGCGGTGGCCACCTTCGGATCGAGCTCCCGTTTCTCCCGCGAACCGGATAGACGACACACACACACACACACACAGACACACCCAAGCCCTGCCTCGAAAAGGGCTGAGACATGGGGGGCACGACCTCCTGCTGCGTGTCCTCCAGCCCCAAGCTCCGCAGAAATGCCCACTCCAGGCTGGAGTCGTACCAGCAGGAGTCGGATCTGAGCCGGGAGGAGACCGCCTGCAGCCTGCAGCACATCAGCGACCGGGAGAAGGTGGACGGTAAGGAGCTGGATCTTACTCTTATAAAATAATCTTTTTCCAGCTAAAAATGGAAACACAAAAACAATAACAATAACTGCAGGGCTGCTTGAATTCAAGAAAACTCCACAGAAACATGTTTCCATGTGGATTTCCAGCCTTCCAAATGTTTTATCACTCCAATTCAACATCATCTCTTCTAAACATACTCATAAATACTCCAGACGACTCTGTTAGAGAATAACCAGTTACTAAAATGAAACTGCTTCAGTCAATGTTGAAGAAAATGTCCGTACTTTATACTGAAAGGGGCAGAAGAGATCCTGACTTTGTGAGATATTCCAGATATTTGTCATCTCAGATGATCACCCCTTGACCTCCTGTGGGATTTATTGTGGAGAAACAGACTCTGCTCACAATCATCTGTCAGTCTGTGTGTGCCGGCAGAAATACAGCAGCCATCAGTGCAGGCAGACACATGGAGAAGTTTTTCTCCTCTCCCATGTGTCCTCGCAGAGAGATACGGAGCTGCAGACAGCATCCTGTTCATGAGGGCAGACTCCTTTGTGCTGCGTCTTTGTTTTCAGCCTGTGCATGAAAGAAACTGCAACTATGGAATACAGCCCCCTCCATTGAAACATGCTAATATGCATTACAATTGACCCATTCACGCCGGAAAGTGCCTGCTAAATGGGCTGCCTATTTTCAGCTAACAGCCGGGCATCACATCTAAATGGATTTCCTCAGAAACTGTATAAGTCGTCCGTCACTCCTTTCGAAATGTGTTTTTCCAAACCAAAAAGTTTTTGCAGCACTACTTAGTTTGTCTTGGAGGTTTAGTCTTGATGAATTCTGGTTGCTCCTGACTCTGAGAAGTCAGACCTTATCACCGATGATGTGCTGTATCTGTTTGTAAGGTGTGTTGCCATCTCAGATCACTTGTCTGGCTGCACTGCGGCCATAACTGAGAGACAGATATTTTATATTTTATCATCTGCAGGCAGGAGATAATGTTGTTGTCTCCTCCTGGATGGTATTCCTCCAGCGACGTAAAGGAAGCCCAATTATCATCAGAAATCGCCTCCTCTGCAGAACAAAGAAAAGAAAAAACAAGAAAGCAAAACGCTGAATAAAGTAGATTTAAGTGAAAAAGTTGTGTTTCTCTAACGCTCTTCAACAGACAGAGGACTCCCGTCGTTTCTCTGATCAAAATCCAGATGCTAAAATATTAAAATCAACCTACTTTCAAACCACTAAACTGCTCTCCAGCGGCCGAGTAACTCAGCTGCGATTGAGGGACGACTTTGCAGTTCGTAAAAACCAAATGTGGTCCAATCTGGAAACAGAAGGTTTCCAGGGCCTCTGCTGTACTTGTACTTTTTGGATTCTGTCTCGCTGGTTCCAGTTAAAGGTGAAGAGACTCCTCGGATCGATGGCAGCTGGTGCTCTCTGCTGTAGGAAGCCTTTCAGTCTGCACCGTGTTATTCCCTTTCACTCAACGTGTCCATTGATCAGAGATGTCATTCCCGCCTGTAAACTCGACGAGCCTATATGCCACTTACATTACAGATGCCATTTGTGGATGCTTTTAACTGGAGTGCTTTGGATATTACAGCGGATGGTTGTGGTGTTATTGTGACTCCAGTTTCAGCGGTGGCAGGCCCCGTGTCGTTTCATCACCGTGGTTGCACAGCAAAATGGATATTTTTCTTTTCCCTTCTTCCAAAATTGCTTTGTGTCGTTACTTTAACAGGATGCGCGATTGTCTGAGTCTCGAGCCAGACGCCGTCCCAACAGAGGAGAAAATGTGACGTGAAGCAGCTCCGGATGAGACGGATGATTGACAATGAGCCGACGCTTCTTGACGGCACTAAAGAAGACTCGTGCTGAGAGGCCGTCTGCCTCAGCGGTGCGGCGATTGAAACCGGAGCGTGTCTAATGCGTTGGCTCTGTTATGAGTTCACAGACAGTATGATGGAGATTAGTGGGCTTCATTAGGATCTGCACTGTCAAAAAATAAAATAGTCTTCACCCCCTTAAAGAAAAAGCCCACAGATGCAGCTGTGAGTCTGCGTCAGACCAGACAGGAGAAGCCTCCGGGGACGGATGATTGCCAAGTATTAACGCCTCAATTTAGAGTGTGACACGCTGCTTTCAAAGACATCATCTGTTCCTGGTCCGAAGGGTCGGCCTTGTGCATTAAAAAGTTAAAGTTCGCTGTGATGCAATAAGATTTTATTTGGATTTGTGCACGTAGAGACCAAAGTGCCCCGGTGGCCTGAAACTCCTGCACACAGGATGAATGTTTGGATTTTCACATTTTAAAATTCCCCAGAGTCCAAGTTCACATTTACATGTGTTTTTTTAGGTTTAGGCAACAAAGGCACTGAAGTTAAGAATTGATTTGACATTCCCAATCTGACTGAGGTCTGCCTGTGGTTGCTGTTAGCACCAGTTATAAAGTGATGAACTATTCATTTAATAACATAATTTTTTATTGTTTTTGTATTAAACTGAGAAAAAATGACAGCGACTGTAAAACGCTGTCCTGTTATGTGAGACGAAGATGCTGAAAGTTCTGCCTCGGGTTGGATCGCGGTCTTAAAAGCTGCTTAGGAGGATTATTTTCTTGTTTGGACGAGCTGTCACATATAAAACAGGATTAAAAGGTTCAAGGAGTGATGGAAAACCTGAAAAGATATTCAGGTCATTCACCGTCAGAACCTTTAATAGTAGATCATGACGTCTTACGTTGTTCTTGAGTGTGTTGTGTTTGGAAACATGAACTGTATTTGAATCTTTAGGAAGTTTAGTTTGATTGAAATGTGAATGTAAAATGACAAAGTTGTGTCCGTCAGTGTGGGCTGTTGTGTTGTGATGATTTTAGCCTGACCCTCCGTTGTTAAGCACAGATAATCACTTTGCTACATAACACCATCAAGCCCGACCAGAGCTAAACTGCTGGCTCCAGTTTCAGGAAAGAGCTTAGTTTGTTAGGATGATGTTTTATTTATTTCTTTTTTGTTTGTTTTTGCTGTTTTTAATGGCTCTCACATTTTTATGGAGAGGCCCAGTTGTTCTGAAGAGACAGATTTGTGATATTAAACGTAGACATCAGATCGATGTCTACGCCTTAAAAGGCAGAAAATATCCGTTTAAACAACAGGATGAGTGTTTTTGTCACATCAGGCAGCAGACAGTTTGAAGTTTTTACGGTTTGATGACGCTTTCTGAACGATGACAGAATAAAACTTGAGGAAAATGTAACGTAACAGACTTTTCCGAACTTTGGAGCCGAGTCATCACTTTTCATTTGTGAGATATAAAAAAAAATGTATTTCATCTTTGAAAAGATACGGTGTCGTCATCATTTTCATGATGAGCTGCTTTGGGGTTATTGCACATTTCCATTCAGTATGAAACTCTGAAATGGGGTGGAGGACAAAGACAGCTGTGCTGATGACTGCCCCCCCCCCGCTGGAGGTAAAGATGAACGGAGGGAGAGAGACAGAGAGACAAAGACGTCATATGATCTGCCTTTCTTCCACAAAGCACACTGTGTGTCTGTGAGGATGATGACTGTAGTTTCTGTGAGGCGTCGTGCGTCAGCTGATGGGCTTCCATTTAGGTACCGCGTTCGGAGGGGTGGAAGGAAACGACCTCTCCTCGTGGGCGGTTTGGCGAACCCCTGTGTCGTGTCGTCATATCCAAGAAGAGTTAAATCTGGGGCAGATTGACCTGAAGATGTTTTGCGTCTCGTCCAAAGAGGCTTCCTTGGAGCTGAAGCCAAAAAGGGCTTCAGTACTTCAGAACTGACGAGAAACGTTTTCAAGCTGCCCTCGACTCCGGGCTTCTTCTTCTAGTTTGGATTGGACTTCGGGTTAGAGCTGATACCTCAGGCTGATGGTGGTGGAACTGTTTTTGTTTCAAAGGCCTATCATTAAATAAGCCATGTACCATAACGTGGCGGTTCTATGCTTTCAAATGGCTTCGTCAGATTTAGGCTGGCTTTACTTACAGTCCTTTAAAAAGCTGCAGCGTTTATTGGACCAAGGTGTAGGTGCTTGTACTGGAATTTCCAAATATTCTTTGACCTAAGTCTGTTAATCACTAGTCTCTTTTATTAGGTTGCATGCACTTGGAAAATAACAAAGTGATATCTACATTTTCTCTGAGGTTTCTGCAGTAAGCGTGGAGAACGTGGTCCAGTTGCTCGTACTCTTCCATAACATGCCTCGTTTTTAAGTTAAAAACTGAATACACTGTCCCTGTTTGGCTCAACAGAGATAACTGCTGTTCCCTTTTTACCCCTCCTTTCCTTCTTTTTTACACGCAGCAGATTTGCGTGGCGATGTGTGTCTTCTAAAATTGTGCATCTGCTGTTTCCGACTCAGAGTGGAGGCCAGAAAGTGAAGGCAGTAGAACGTGTGATGGTCGTAAAGCTCAAAAGATGAAAGGTCCAAAATGGGCAGATAAGGTTGGAAAGTTCTGGAGTAAATGGAATATATATACGTGTATTCCAGTAGTGAGTATTTGTGTAGAAAGATGAGTGATCGGATCATGAGCAATGAAAGTGAAAGGTGGATAACAGAAGGACACACACACACACACACACACACACACACACACACACTAACGACCAGCATCACCTCACAGTTTTTCCATCAGCGTCGTTTCTGGTTCCGGGGAGAATGAAGTCATATAGAAGATTCCTGCTGAAGTAGCACAAAACATCCAGTTCTTTCCTCTGTGGAAGCCACATAAAATCCCGATCCTATTTTTATAGCAGTCATGTGTTTCAGCGGGAACGGATGACTGGCTCGGCTCAATATGTTAGCAGGAGGGGAAACAACTCTATTAAAGCTTCCAGTTGGAAATATAATGAAAAAACCCCAAATTGATGTCTGAACATTGCGTCTTGTTCTTTCTATTCTCCCCCTCCTTTTTGTTGATGATAGATTATTCCTCTCAGGGTCGGGATAATCACAGGAGAGGCTCCTTGTTTGATTTATTGACTAGTAATGAGACTAATTAGCTCTGCGCCTAATTAGCACTTCAGAAGGGCGTGTTGTTGTCTTTGAGCTGTCCAAGGCAGAAAACAGTTTAAAGGCCTGATCCCATTTCCATGAAACAAGGACGACGTCAGCTATCTGATCAAAAACCAAAACACCCCACCATCAGACCGACGCAGCTCATGATGTGCCATCCGATTTTTATTTTATTCATTACTGGCCTTTAAATGTTGGTGTGAAAACAGTTTCATTATTCCTGCTTTTACAAAAATCGATACATGCTGCATTTCTCAGGTGCCTAATGTTTGCTGTGCCTTTTTGTTAGAAGGCAATCATGAAATGGTGACAACTGGTGTTGTGATGACGGTTGCTGTATCTTAGTGGGAGTAATACCAGTAATAAGTGTGTGTGTTTGCTTTCTCAGGACATTTTCTCTTTCCAGGAAAACAGTGTGTACCGGCCATTTCTGTTTGTTTAACCTGGTTCAGAACCTAAACTGGGTTAGTTCATCCAAAATGAAAAAGCATGAACTCATTAAACGGGCGACTGTTTATCACTCACTGAGCTCACTGCTGTACCGTTTGGAAAGTCACCCATATTGTGGTTTAAATATGTTAGGGGTATTTTTTATATTCCACTTAGTTAACATTGGAGGAACCTAAACTCACGCCTGACTGATGTTGACCGGCCGCGTGGGAGCGAGTCGGGCTTCATGCTTCCGCAGACTCCAACAACAACATTCACACCGTAGATGGAAATCAAAGTGTTTGCAGAGGCTGAGCTGCTCCGGAGGCCGATGAAGCCCAATAACAACAACACAACACAACAATGACCCGCAACCAAAGACTTCACTGAAGTGAACACAAAACTACTGTAACAGCCATCGAACTGAGAAAACAAAGGGTCCAATTTCTTCAGCAACCAGCTAGTTAGGTGTCGTTTGGATGTCTGACTGGGACCAGGCGGTGACTTCAGACTTAGAGGTGAAATTAAAAGCAGATAACTTAAAGGAGGGAGATTAACTTTTCGGTTCTGCAGTCTCGTCCTTTTCCTGCGGCGCGGGTTTCAATCTTCAACAAGGCCAGAACAAACTGAGAGACGGACCTGAGGTGTCCTCGAAACAACGCGACGGCGGCGTGGTTGCTGCTGAGGCTGCCACATTTAAACATACGCTGCTGCTGCTCATTGATCAGACACCGACGCAGCAGATACAGACTCCAAAACCACATCCAGCACAAAACACCACAAGTGGGATTGGAAAGAAAGAAAGATATATGGAGATGCAGGTTTAACGCTGGAGTGCAGCTCTGGATGTTGCTGCTGAGAGCAGAGTGCGTCTGTTGTTGATTCATTATGTAAGAACAGTTAGGCCGACAGGTAAGCCTGCCGGCTGATAGGTCAGCCGAGCGTCTCCTGTTTCACTGTGCAGAGTCTTCTTTAAGGTTTACTTCAGGCGGCGAATATCGCGTGTCGACACCCGACACCAGCTGCTGTGAGCCCCGGGAGTTCCAGCCGGGGGGAGGCCTGTAGTAGGTCACATCCTGTCAGATTTATATATATATATAAAAAAAAAGGCTTCAATCAATCAGCTGAATCCAGAACGAGGCCGAATCCTTCCAGATTTAAAACCATTGAAGGTCTGTGTTTTATTTATACTTTATTTAATCAGGAAGTCAGATTGAAATCAAGAGCTCATGTATTCAAATAGAGAAGTTTTAAGTGATCTAAATATACACGAGTGTAAATTTATGAAAGAAACTAATAAATCATCTCATTTTGTGTTGTAGCTAAAAAAAACCCTGACAGTTTATTAAACAAAGTGTGGTCTGACACACGTGTCATATATTTGACACAACAGCGACGCCTTTCAGAAATGATTCCACAGTTACAGGAAAGTGTGTGTCTGCATTATAAAGAGACTGTTTATCTGCACAGAAAAATTCCTCACAGTGTAAAATCGGTGAATAACTGAAAGCTTTTTTTTTATTGTCCCTGAAGCAGAATGTAGAGAAATGGAATGTATTGAGTTAACACTTAAACTGTGTGACACGGTTAACGTCACGATGTGCAGTGTGAGCTGTGTGAAGGTGAATTATCATCAAAAACAGCCCCCATGATAAACTGGAAACGGTCAGCCCGTTATGTATTTTGTGACCACAACAGATGCAATCCACCAAATTTCCAAGTTTATCAATCGATAACTTTGTGTTGCGTTGAGGTGAAACTCAGTTATGGAGGTCAACGCTTGCTTCGTTGCATTGGTCGGTGTTGTTGCACTCTGAAAACCAGTCCGGCTGCTGAAGTCAGGCCCGGATTCAGCGATAGTCCTGATTACTGTTGCTCGAGGTTGCTGACCCGAGCTCAGTCTGCTCAGCCTGGCGGGCCGCTGAGGAGCAATTTGTGATAAACCCAGAAATGAGCCAAGCCTGAAAATCTTCACTCAGAAATACATTTCTTTGGAGAGTTCAGACTCCATTAGGGCGACCCTTCGCTCGCTGTGTCAGAAGGCGGCTTCTGCCTGGATTGCCGTCCTCAGACTTTCAATATGTGAAAGAGGAAGTCCATCCAAGTCCAAGCTGTTTTATTCATGCAGGAGATCTGAGTTTTCTGAGAAAAATCAGAATAATGCATTTCTCCCTACACATGACTCCAGCAGGGTGACGGTGAAGTGAGATCATGCAGAAGGTTATTAGTTGGATTGAAATAAACTAGCTTTAGCTTGACCCAAGTGAATTTTGTGGGGCCTAAAAAGAGATCTGGGGATCCGGATATGTTTTGGTTTGGTGATTGGAAAGAGAAGTCCGTTTTGAAGCCCGGTGCATTTTTCTGGTTGGGATTGTTTCGGGTGTTTTCTGTTTGCAAACAAGAGCGGTAATCTCATTTGAACTCCCCCGCAGTCAGTCGTCCTGCAGAGCTGCTTCCACAGGGACGGACAATCAGAGCTGTGAATCAAAGATGGACTTTAATCTGCGTCTGTCGCGGTCACGCCATCGGAGCGTCTGACGGTGCAGCCTGCTGACTGGCTCCTCTGAGCTCTTTTATTGATGCTGATATCTCAGTCAGAGCTCAGTGGAAACGTTGTTAGAGTCCGTCACTGTGATTTGAGTGCTGGCTGTGAAAATGCTGCTCATGTCAACCTGCTGTTATTAGCAAGTAAAGGGGAGTACAAAGCATTTTGGCACAAGGACACACATTTAAAGAGTGATCCCCTCATGCTTTATTAGATGCACACACACACACACAGATGTGTCTCTGGCCCCTGGCCTCAAGCAATGAATCATGATTCAGTCCAGATCAGCTCTAGGTGGGAACATGCCTGAATGCAAAATAAGAAATAAGCTTCGAGCCACACACAGCAGGAAACAATGGAGCAAAAGAATAAACAGTAAAATATTCCTAATTAAAATTTCATGAATCTGTTTCTGTTGTTGTCGCAGGAAACAACCTCACGTTTGTAACATCGCTGCTGAAAGTCATGGTACCACGCTGCTGCAGCGGATTGTCTGTCACACAAATGACCCGTTCTCTTTGTGCTTTGACAGAGTTGAACATGGAGTACAATCCGTCGGACCATCCGCGGGCCAGCACCTTATTCCTCAGCAAATCCCAGAACGACGGTAAGTAGCTTTGATCTCAGAGGGTTGGATTTATTAGTCAGTTTTCGTTAATAGTTTTCTCGTTAATGAGCTTTGGATTTAATTTAATTTCATCTCAGTCACTGAATTGATCTGAGTGAGAGACATTTGAACTGAGTTTGAGGCTCTGAAAAAATAAATCTGGGATTTTCCATCCATCTTGGAGGAGCTGTGATCTGTTTGGGGGGGGGTGTCTGGGCTCAGCGCCTTCTGTGAAAAAGGAAATATTAACATGTTTCTAAGAACAGAGATCATTATTTTTCTTAAAGGCCGCGGGAACGAGCAGCCGCAGAAAGTTTGCTTTCTGATGTTGGCATAGATGAAGAGAGCCTCTGATAAATAATCAGTTCTCATGTGGTGATGTATTCGACAAACTGATGGATATTCACTCAGCCGTCTTGGCTTTAAGGGATAAATCTGATGTTTATTTGAGCTTTTTTAAATATACTTTTTACAAAAAAAACAGGAAATTAATCCTATAAGCAAATACTGCGTGTATTCTCACGGCCTGTATGGTGGTAAAAACCAAAAAACGCCCAAGTTTATGAGTCAATAGAGATAATTTAACCAACTTTTGGTCCTTCAGTCATAAAATTGACTGCGTTTGTTCGTGCAGCTCAACCAAACACTGCTGTTGTTTTGGATTTGCATCGGTCGAGAGTGTTTCCTGGGTTCACAGCAGTTGGGAAGGGGTGAAAGAGAGAGAGGCCATTGTAAAATTAAGTAAAAATAATAATCAAAAAACCAAACTCTGCTGCAAATGCATTAAGGTTTTGTGGTTGCTCTTTTTTCCAGAGGTGCCCTGTCGGAGCGGTGAGTAGTCCTGAGTCTACCTTTGTCTCCCTCTGGTGGTTTAACAGCATCTTCTCCTCTAAACTCCCCATTACTGCTCTAACTCTGTTCAGCTGCTATAACAAACAGATTTTCTTTCGTGAGTTGTAATCATCCTGAAGTGCGTTCTCGCTGCTGAGGTTTCTGCGCTCCGTCGTTGTGCTGCTGCCGCTGCCGGTCATTTAATCTATTGACAAACCTCTCGTTTTCTCTCTGCAGTGCCAGACAAACGGAAGAGCCTCTTCATCAATGATGTGAGTGTGCAATCGTTTCTGTTCTGCCTCTCTGCACAAAACTAATCTGTGTTATTAACCACTGATTTACTGCTTTAAGGAAAAAAAAATCTGCTGGACTTTTTGTTGCCCTGAATGAACTACATGCTACAAAGAGCCATTCTGCTTTCAGTGGGTCAGACATATGAACATGAACAGGCCATTAATACTCACTCTGTGTGTGTGTGTGTGTGTGTGCAGCATGGCACGCTGAGGCGGAAATACAGCTCCTGCTCCACCATCTTCCTCGACGACAACACAGTCAGCCAGCCGAACCTGAAGTACACCATCAAATGGTTGGAAAGCAGCAATAAAAGAGAGATGATGCGTTTTTTTTTTTTGTTTCCCTGTAATTCATTTAAAAAAGTGATTTATTGTATTTATTTATTTTTTGACAGTGTAGCGCTGGCGATTTACTACCACATAAAAAACAGGTGAGTGATGTTTTTGGTGATACGTATCTATGTGACCTTTAAAGAAAATGGGAGTTTAGGTGTGTAATTTCGTCTTGTCTTTGTGTTTAATTTGTGTTGAACCTTTGTTCATTAATTACTATAATCAATAGCCATCAATAAAAATGCATTTGTACTTTCATCACATATTAGTAACCTAAACTTTTTTCCACCATCCATTTTTGCTGCTGCAGCGACACTGTCAAACATCTGGACGCAATAAATTTAGTCTTTAGCTGCTGTAAACAGATAAATCAACCTTGTGACTGTCTTGTGTCCTCACAGGGACGCAGATGGAGGAATGCTGCTGGATATATTTGATGAAAAGCTTCATCCTCTCTCGGTAAGATTTGTAGATTCCCTTTAACTCGATCTCCTCTCCCAACCTTCCTCATTATGAGAATCATATATTATCACCATTATGTCCTTCCCCTGCCTTTCCCCTCCTCTCCTCTTCCCTTCCTCTCCTTGCCTCCTCTTCCCTTCCTCCAGAAGTCCGAGGTGCCGCTGGACTACGACCGGCACGACCCCGAGCAGAAGCAGATCTACCGCTTCGTGAGGACGTTGTTCAGCGCTGCTCAGCTCACCGCTGAGTGCGCCATCGTAACACTGGTAGGATTTTTTTGACATCCTCCACCCTCTATCATGTTTTCATCTGGTCCCCCGCCCCCCGCCTTCTGACAACATGGAGTGGAGCGTGAATATAAATGAGTTAGACCTGCTAGATCGTCCACCATGTTGAGAGCTTGTTAGGTCACCACCGTAAAGTTCCCCAGACCTGAAACCTTCTACTTCTGAAAATGTTGTTGGTGGGTTTTATTTTCTCGTCTGTTTGGATCATTGTCTTTTGTCCAACCTTTCCGTGTTGTTGTTGTTGTTGTTGTTGTTGTTGTTGTTGTGGTGCAGGTCTATCTGGAGAGACTGCTGACCTACGCAGAGATCGACATCTGCCCCGGGAACTGGAAGAGGATTGTTCTGGGTGCCATCCTGCTGGCCTCCAAGGTCTGGGATGACCAGGCCGTCTGGAACGTCGACTACTGTCAGATCCTGAAGGACATCACCGTGGAAGACATGTGAGTGGTGAAATGAAATGTTTACACTTTGACGGGATTGGATTTATTTGGTTTAAGCCGAACAAAAAAGTGAATCGTGGGTTTTTGGGGAAAGTCACTGGCGACGCAGAAACTTCACGAGTCTTCTCGGCAGGAATGAATTGGAGCGGCAGTTCCTGGAGCTGCTGCAGTTCAACATCAACGTGCCGTCCAGCGTCTACGCCAAGTACTACTTTGACCTGCGATCGCTTTCGGAGTCCAACAACCTCAGCTTCCCCCTGGAGCCGCTCAGCAGGGACAAGGCCCAAAAACTAGAGGTCAGCTTTTTTAAACCTCTTTTGTGTGTTTTGAAATGTTTCAGTGAAACCTGGCTTGATGTTACAGGGCTGAGTAGGTTTTCTTCACTCACAACATCATGGTTGAAGCTGGACTCTTCTCTCCAGGCTATTTCCAGGCTGTGCGACGACAAGTACAAGGACGTACGGCGGGCTGCCAGGAAGCGCTCGGCCAGCGTGGACAATCGGTGTGGACTCCGATGGGTTCCTGCGATTCTCTCCTAACCGCTAACGAACTGCCACATACTGAGCAGTAGCATAACCACCTGAAAACAAACTCTACACGAGCTCAGGAGCTTCAGTACGGAGACCCTGAACCCGAACCTCTGGACCTCACAGCTGAAACCACGTCACATCTTTTTGGGAGATGAGGTGAGAGAGTTTCTAACTTTACCTGATGCCTTCACAGTGCTTCAACTCAGCAATGAAAGAGAGAAAGGACCTCCTGGCTGTTGCGTCGCTGCGGAGAAAAACACAGACGGAGCCTTGGAACTTAACGTAAAGACTCTCTCAGTTCAGTTTTCTGGTTTTGTCCGTCATAACCTGCCTCTCAGACGGCCCTGGAATTTTTCAACGATGCATATTATTTATTTTTACCTTTTTATTATTTGACCTTTTCAACAGTTGCAGCTGCCCGGTCCCTGACTGCAGAATTTCAGAAACGGTAGCGCAGCACTGGAATTTGTACTGATTATTTATTTCCTTTTTTGACGGATCTTAGAATAATAAAAGTGTTAGCAAGTTTTTCTTCTCCGGAAAATCTTTGTATTCAAGCTTTACAGTATTTTTTAGTGTACCTCTTCACACTCAGGTAGTCAGTTTAGCACGTTAACTGATTTCGTCGCTCCTCATTTGAGTTACATTGAGGGTGTAGCGTTAATTGTGAGAAGCGAAAAGATAATTGGGGATGAAAGGGGTCAGATTTCCTGCAGATATAAGTGTGATCAGGACACAAACACAGCACAGTATGAGGGCAGGCGATCCTGAGGTTCTGATTCTGGATTCACTGGATTTGGATGGTACCTCACCTTCACTTTAAGAGGTTTTAGCAGTTTGTCCTCCATCCAGGTCGGACTTTCTGCTGACATCTAGTGGATTAATTGAGCTTTGCAGAAGAAAACCAGCTCAAGGTTAGGGCGTCTAAAGGATCAGCTCACCCTAATGCCACATTTATTGGGGTGGAATGAATAACCGTCTGCTTTTGGACTGTGAGGAACGTCTCCGAAAGAAAGAAAATAAAGTAAGTACAGCTCCAACAATCTGCGAGATAAGATGCAACTAGGTGCGAAGAAGAGCGGGAGCTGATTGGAAAATGATGCAGGGTTATTTTTGCACTTTATAAATGTATTTCGCACCAAAATCAACCTCAATTTTACAGTTAAAGGTTCAACCTCAAACTAACAGATTAGCAACAACAATGAGGCCACACAGCACTTCTTTGTTTTTTATGTAGTTGGCATAACACCACGTTATATCCACAGTTCATCTGGGAAATGTTCAATAAAAGAGTGAAGCTCTCATAAGCTCAGTGCTGCTGCCCCGGATTCTTGTTTTTCCTGGCTGACTCCTTCAAGTGCTCTCATCATGAAAAAATAAGTTCCCGAATGAATGAATGAATGAATGAATGAATCCAAACTCTGTGTTTCTGCAGCACGACCGCAGAGTTAAACCGCATTAAAACGTCTCAGACTTTCACGGGACGCTGAAACTTCAGAGAGGAAAAGGGATCAAACTTTTCAACAGCAGCTTCAACCAAAGAAAACTGTACCAATGTGTTAGTACAGATGTTAGGTATGATCACTGAGGTGTGACCAACAACAACAATCCGTCCTGGAGTTAAGAGCCTGAGCTGCTGTATGGTCCATCAAATTCACTTCCTTTACCCGTCAGACAGTCTTTTGTTCATTTTAGTGCACTTGAACTGCTTTAAAGAGTTATTTTTTGGGTCAGGTGGAGTTTCGGCGGAGATAGACAGGAAAGACGGAGAGAAGGGAGGTTGACAGGCAACAAACAGCCCAGTTTGGATTCAAATCCAGACTTGACCTTGCTGAGCAACGAGGGCGCCCGACTGCACCTGTTGCTCTTCCCGACCTCTGAGTGCTGAGCCGAGGCCTCCACAGGAGCCAACCTGCAGACAAAATGTCTTATTTTGCGTTACCGTCATGCATCCGCTTTCAAACTAAGTGCTCCTCTCCGACGACCGATCGGGGCCGTGTGCTTGTTTTCTCATTTGCCATTTACAAACTGAAGCACTACAGTTATTCAGCAAATAAACTTTGTACGGTGTGGAAAGTGTTCAACGGCGTCGGCAGGTCAACTGTATGTTATTTATGGACTTGTTGATTTGTGTTTTTAATAAAAGAAAAATTCACTTGTATACTAATTGTGATCCAATTTGTGGATTTTATGTTTTTGACAAGATTTAGTTTCACAGCAGTGACATCAAAATGAAGCTGCTGCTGATTTTTTTTTTTTTTTTTTTACTGTCTTTTTGAAAATATAATCACCCTTAATTCAATTACACCTCGGCTAAATGTCATTAGGCTGTCATTACACGCCTGCCTCCGTTTGATGACCAGCTTCCAGTAAGTTTGACCAGTACCTCGACATCCCAGCAATGCTTTGATGGCAGCCGGGTAAGAATAGCTCACGACACGGGACGTGGCCTCTGCAGACCAGAATGAGAGACGGCAACACAGAACTGGAGGTGACTCTGAGCCGTGAGGGTCGGCGCTATAGTTGAGGAGCAGCGGTGAAGGGGGACGACGACCCTGAGGGACACCTCCTGGGTACAAAATCAGCTCTGGTTGTATTTGGAAGACTTTGTTGTGGTTGTCGTGCAGCGTCCAGACACTGAACATTGAGGATGATGGGCCCAAGAGAGCTCCTCTTCATCACTATCAGTCATAACGTGTCTTTCATGGGTAAGTTTGTGTTCCCCTTGAAATTTTCTAATTTAGCATTTTTTAAATTTATGCATTTAATTTTAAAGTTTGTTTTCACACTTTTCCTGTAAACATCAAAATCATTTTACTAACGCTCTCCTTTTCATGTAAATAGTTTTGAATTGTAATTATTAAATATAGTGGTATTGTCTCATATGTTTTCCGTCTATCTTTACTATAATTGCAGGAAAAACCTGGTGGATGCTGATGCTGGTCTTTCGCCTGCTGGTGGTCCTTCTGGCCGGCTTCTCCGTCTTCAGTGACGAGCAGGAGAGGTTTATCTGTAACACCCTGCAGCCCGGCTGCTCCAATGTGTGTTTTGACGTCTTTGCTCCCGTATCCGTCCTCCGTCTCTGGCTCTTCCACCTCGTTCTCCTCTGTCTTCCTCACATGCTGTTTGGAACCTACGTCGTGCATAAACTGTTCTCATACGTGGCGTGGAGTTCAGCTTTCCGCTCGGACGTGAGTCGAGGAGGTTCGCCGCTCTTTCTCAAGAACTCCAGCTCCTCAAGAGAACTGTCTCTGCGTAAAGCTCCGCTTCCTGAGCCCCCCCGTGAATGGGGGACGCCTAATTTTCACTGTGCTTACATCCTTGCTGTAATTCTACAGATTCTTCTCGAAGTGGCTTTTGGTGCATGCCACTTCTTTCTTGTCGGTTTTTCCATTCCAAAGAGCTTCTTCTGTTACGAGGCCCCCTGCAGTTCTGGGGTTGAGTGCTTCGTCTCCAGACCGACTGAAAAGACCTTAATGCTCAACTTCATGCTGGGCGTTGCCGCCCTGTCGGTCCTGCTGAGTTTGGTTGACCTGGGGAGCTCCATGAAGGCAATGGTGAGATGGAGGATTGATGGGGAAATGTTGATGGAAGAAATGAGTAAAGGGGAACAAAGCAGCATGTTTACAACTACAACTCCGACTGAGGACAGCGATGTCCTCATAACCAGAGAACTGAACCCGGATGGAAGCTCAGCACATCCTGTCAGAGGTGAAAAGCAGGCCACTGGTGTTGGGCCAAGTCACGAACAACTCCTTCATGCCAAAGTAAACTGTGGGCCCGGTCCGAAGACGAGTGGATCTGCCCAAAACGACCCAGAAAACAAAGATGCAAAGGTGGACGTGTCTCACTTATCTGCTCCAGTGAGCTCTCCAGTACCGACGCACTTTGTCCTCCACAGCCATCTGAGACCTCCACTGTCCCCTCGTCCGGACAAGTTATCACCGGTGGGCCCCCGGGGGCCAACACCCGATGGTGTCAAAAGGCCCAGCCAGTCCACCGCAGGTGGTCCAAGCCAACAGGCTAATAAGAGTGAATCTCAGGACAAGAGAGCGTGGGTGTGATTGGCTCTACAAACCAAGATATTATTATTATTATTATTGTTGTTGTTGTTGTTTGACTTCATACCTTTAATGTAAAGAAAGATACTCTAAAGCTCCACTAATAAATATTTGACCATTAATGTTGCAGTGTATGATAACTCTAACCCTTTGACCTTAAAGTAAAATAATTATCGGCCGTTTGTAGCCAGTAAATGAACAAAGATATTTTTGACATTCTTTTCGAACGTTGCGATTTGTAACTTTGCAAAGATGCAAAAATGTCAAGAGATCATTTATATGCAGGCGACAATTTAAAATTGTGTCCAGGAAAAAAGAGTTATGTGATCATATTGACTTTTTTCTGTTTCTCTCGCCAACAAACGTGGTCTAACCTTGAAGAAGCTGTAGTTGATGATGTTCAGCTGTTGTCTGGATTACTGAGCCACAAAAGACACACTGACCTGCCCTCTGACCTCTCACATGACCGTCCAACAAACCCAGCCGTGACCCGACTTAAACCGAACCAGTTCGGCTAACTTAAGACCTTCAGCCTTCTCAAAGTCTGAGAGCTTTTTTTTTCTCCAAAAAGGGTCAGATACTCGCACACTTAGAGGGAACTTAAAGAAAAGAGGTGAAAATTAGTTTTCCTCACTAAAGAAAAACTCTTTTGGAGCTCTTTAAATAACTGGTTGCTGCTTCCTTCTTTGCATTTTAATCATTTCAAATTTCAACCAGTAACAACCAATAACAGGTGAGTGATTGCATTCATTGGTTCCTTCGGTATTTTGATCCCTAAAGTTCACATCAGTTTGTCACCGAAGCTGACGAAGAAAGCAACAGCACAACCTGTATGAGTCGTTATTACCTCCAGCGCAGCCGTGACCCTGAACACGTGCCCCGTACCCTTCCCATTCTTCCTCTGCTGGGGTATTTGGGGCGGCTGAGACGCGCAGAAGCATCAGCCGGGTGTCAGAACTCCGAGCGCTCGGAGAAACGACCGCACCGTCGCTGGTTTAGGGGTCGAGAGGTCGGACACGCAAACCTACTGACCTCACACACGAGTGTTTAGAGAAGACTGTCCCTGAGCTGACAGTGTGTGTCTGTTGTTGTTGACCTTCCCACACCTTGTCGACTTCAACGCTCACAAACAAAAAGCACAAAGAAAGAATTTAATTAGAAAAGTGTCGCCCCGTCTGTCCTGGAATCAGCCATGTTCCTATGTTGTGCATATGGAGCATTTTGTATGCACTGGCCCTTTAAATCGTTGGTTAAACCGAGGATTTTTATTGGCAGTGTCTAAAACTCAATAAAGAGACACTACATGGCCAAAAGTATGTAGACATCTGGGCATTACAGCCCTTATGTGAAAGCTGAACTTCCAGTTTTCTGTGAAAGATATTCACAAGATTTACAAACTTGTCTGCAGGGATTTGATGGAATTTAAAAGGATTTCTTTATAGACCTGGCTTTGTGTGCGCGACGCTATTTTTAAATCATTAAAGGGCCTTCACATATTAAAAATAAGACCACGAGAAGCAACCTGAGAGCAAAAGTTCCTCCAAGTTCATGGAAGTGAGATGTGTTTCTTCCGCTCTCGTTGGGGGGACGTGGTAGAAAGCTCAGGAGGCCAGAGGCCCCAGAGTCCGGATATCAATCTGCGTCACATCCTGGATCTCTGCTGATCCCTGAGGCTGCTGCATCTGAACTCAGAGAGATCAGGTAAAGTCTGTTTCCCTTATATCCACAGCAGGCTGATATAAATGGTTCCTGCTTACTGATTTCACATTAGTTTTCCCCAACGAGGCCCAGTTTGGTCAATAAATCTTTCAAATGTTGACCCACATATGAATGCAGTTTTTACTGCCACCCAGTGGCCAATGTTGGCTAATACACATGAAATATTCTGCTGGCATTCATTACATATTTGAGGTAAAGATAAATACAGATAATAATAATTATGGAAAGCAACATAACAATGAAACATTCCTGCAAATGAAAAGCCAATTTCTTTAATGCTACCAATTATATAATGAACAATTTGAGCCAAGATTTCATTCAGTATTTGGTCATGTTTAACAAAAAAGGACCCCGAGAATATGACTCAGTTATTTTAAGGGGGCCATTATGAGACATTTTAAAATGAAAACTTGCTAAATGTTTTCTGGTTCTCTTGATGTTTATCATAGATTGGATTGAATCTGTACAGAACTTTCGAATCTTGCAACCTAAATGTCTTTAAAATGTTTTTCTGGCCTGTGTTGTGCAGCTGTGCTCACGTTTCAGTGCAGGGTGGATTATTAGGAGTCAGCGCCTCGGCTCCACATTGATCTCCTCCCGGACACAAGTTAATGCATCGACCTGCAGCTGAGGTGAAATAACACAGTCCCATCTCATGGGTGACAGGCGGAGGAGATTGAGAAGTAAGGAGATGGGAAAACTCAGCAGCACATCAGAGGAGATGTCAGAAGCATCAGAAATATTGATCACCAGGTATCTTCCTCTTCACCTCTGGGTGGTTGGGTGGGCATGTCCCAGAAAAGAAAATCCATGCTGTCTTCCTTTGATGTTAAATAATATGGCGACGGTGAGGTTGAGGAGGAACACGGTGACCCGGTGTTGGTTTAGTATAAAGGAAGACTCGGTGACTTCTCTACAGCACACGGAAAGTTTTCAGACCCTTTTATGTTTCCCACGTTTTGTTATGTTTTCGAACTCGTCTTGAAATGGATTCAGTTTATTTTACACACACAAATCTCCTCAATGACGAAGCGAAAAACTGATTTTTGGAATGTTTTTTTTTTAGATTTATTAAAAATAAAACACTGAAATGTCCCGTGACCATAATTATTCAGAGCCTTTACTTAATAGGAGGGAGAGATCAGAGTTTTCTTGTTTTCTGGGCAGGATGTTTCAGGTCTATGTAAACTTTCACCTCTTGCTGAAATCCAGAGCACTTTTTTTCTGCATCCATCTGTGACTGTAAAGATGGGATTGGGGCGATGCTCATTGCCTTCTTTTGTTCGCACACGCTGTTGGGATTTTGCTTCCGATGGTCAATCAGATGCTTTGTGTCGAACTCCCAGCAGGCTGTCATGTGCCTTTTAGTGAGGAAAGACCTTTTCTGGCCACTCTGCTATCAAGGCCTGATTGGTGGAGTGCTGCACTGATAGTTGTCCTTTTATTTGGTTCCCCCTTTTAATGGTCTTATGCCACCAGTCTCTGCACAATTCTGTCAACCTGACGGTTTGGTTTTCACTCTGCCACACACCAGCTTAGAGAGACCTTATATAGACAGAGCTGTGCCTTTCCTAATTATGTCTAGGTCTAGTAGGTGGACTCCAATCAATGCTGATGTAAATGGGACATTTCAGTCTTTTAAATTTACTAAATTAACAAAAACACTCAAAAAAACCTGTTTTTGCATTTGTGTGTCGACTAATGATTAAAAAAAAAAAAGATCTGAATCTATTTTAAGATTAGTCTGAAACATTAAAGAGCTTAGCTGCTCTTTCACAAACATCACAAGGTTTATTTCAAACTGGAGGGGAGCTGCCATTTTTAAACATCAGTCAAATTAATTTTACAACATCCATGCATTTATCAATCAAACAAGAGATACGTCCACAATTAATGAGTTTTCTCCAAAGATACGGAACCTAAGAGAAAGATTTGTTGAAATGAAATCAGACAGTCAGAAGTATTCTAACTTTTTAGTGAAGCCCTGAAAACAATTTGTCTCTCACACTTCCCAATAAATACAACAACATCTTCCATTCACCACCAAACGTCCAAAACTATAAAGCATCTTTGCATCCACCATCAGCGGAATTTTGAGTTCAAATATGAAATTTAATTTCCGACTTTGGAGAACTCCTCCGGGAGCCGCAGCATGAACTATAAGAGTGTTTTCACAAACTGAGTGAGACTCCGTGTGACGCGTAAACTGATCTCCGTGTGTGAAGTCAGTCGGAGCAGAGAACAGCTAACAATGATACCAGAGCAACGTAGAACTGCGACAGGCGAGGAGGAGGACTTTTCTTGGGCTGCAGAGAATGCCAGAAATGACAAACATGACCTTTAACCTCTGACCTCTGTGTCCCTCACCCTGCTTGACTTTACACTTAAGTGTGTAAGATGAACAGCGGGCATGGTTGTTTTTTATTTAAACGTCCAGAACAGATCAGATCGTGTCTTCTTAGTCCCTTATTGACATTTAGCACCACTAGCAGGCTGAAGTTTGACCTTTTTTGAATGAAGAAGCCCCAAATGTGACAGAGAGCAGAAGCCTAGCAACATGCTAACTATGCATGTTGAGCAAGAGTTTTTCCAGTTCCTCTTCTTAGTTTAGGTGCTAACATGCTAAGGGTTAGCCTGGAGCATTGTGTAGATGAAGGCTGAGGTACTCCGGAGGGCAAGTCCTAAGTGATGAAGAATTATAAAACTCGGGTGACTCATCCATTGTCTGTATAGTCACGTAGTAGTTGATCCCAGCATGCACCCTGTCGCCTGTCCATCACAGGGCCTGTCAGAAATGTTTGTTTTAAACGGTATTGTAAATCAGCCATGACATGACAATAGCTGTTATTAAAAGCAAAAGGCTTCCCGCCCGGCTTTGTATACATTCTGAGACCGTGGGCTCCAGTTTCTGCGTGACCTTAAACGACCCGCGTGAGCCGTTCAGACGTCTTAATATGATTTATTCCAAAGCAATCGGAGTCAGACAGCTAAAGTAGATCATCATACAAAGACTGCATTCATAAACATCCTAATTAGAGCAAAATGAAGAGGAGTTGGTTTCCTCAGACTTTGCCAGTAACGTCTCTCAGCGATGAGCACTTCCTGAACCGGCATGTTGGAGGAGCCTTGTTTATGTTAAAGGGAGATGGATCGGGAACAACCTCTCAACCCATTTCCTCTGTTTTTTTTTTTTTTTTGCTCAGGGGCTTGAGGCAGCCTGCCCACCCCAACCCCCCACATTGCAGCACCACATACATGCACACTGGTGGAAGAGAGAGGAAGCAAACTTGTCTGAAGATTAATGGGCAGTGGCAGGACGATTTGTTCCGATTGGACCGAGCAAATGGGACTCTGTGTCTTCATTTGAGCCATGCAATCACTGACAGAGACTAATTTGAGATAGATTGAAAACTATTAGCACTCGGCTGGAAGTAGCTGGTTTGTTTACTGTAGTACATCATGTTCTGTTGCAATTTATTGGCAGCGTAGAGCATGAAAAGAATTACTTGTAATTTTTAATTTTATTTATCATCTGAGAGCTGCAGCCGGGAGGACAGCAGATGATAACTTCACTGACATGAAGAAAAAGGTTAAAAAGTGTCATCTTCAACTTGGGCTGTATAGTTTAGATTTAAAGAAGCTTTGTGGATCGTTTTGCTCACCTCCTCTGCGGATGTTGCTTCCTCCTTTGGCTGCCAGGTGGCAGCATAATGCAGCCTTAATGGCCTCTCCTCATCCCGTTGGACTTCTCCACAGTTTCCAAATGGACACATCAGGTTTTTTCATGTGAGTTGATCATATCAGCCGAGTTTATATATGACTCAGAAAGACTACATGTGACATGATGTGATAAGCCCATTTTTTCACGCTTGAGGCACAAAACAATGCGCCTTTACGCACAAAATTCTGGACTGAGAGCTGATGGTGACAGTTCAGGGGATGAACAGACCTCACACTGAAAGGACAAGGAGGGAGTCACAAGTCTGTCCATCCTCTCTGACGTCTAATTGATGAACCTCAGCCATTTTTCATGGTAAAGGATCCACCAAATAAAGAGTTACAATAATAAATTGACAACTGTTGTTAAAATTCTCCTGATGATTTTAACAAAAACACTGTAAATAATCTTTTCTGGTTTTATTTGTAACTTTAAACGCTGATCCATCTGTTCCAGGCAGGAAAAAAATGAAGTCTGTGTACTCAGAAGTGTGTAAAATGTGCCACATTTCGTTTGGAACAGAGTTTAAGAAAAGATTGAATTCAAATGTTGAGACTTAAACGCATGGGATTAAACTGCAGGAGACCACCTGTGGTGTCCCCCACATGTGGATCTTCCCCCTCGGGGAGGTTTAGCAGAAGTTCCCCTTTCCAAAAAAAAAAAAAAACAGCCAAACCTACAACTTTTAATTTGCTATAAATGAGCTTAAATCAGCTGTGGACTGAAGTCTAGTGATGACCAGGACGCACGAGTTAAATTCAATATAAGTTGTTTTATTCTCAAAATAAAAATCTTCTATCAAAGTGAAATTATACATATTTACAAATCTGGTAAATTTTCATATACAAATGTACAATATATGTACACCAATAATTATATAAATACACTTTACGCGCTGATGCAACCCGTATGAGACAGTATTAAGGCATCGGTTCGTGTAGGTGAGAGTCCTCATTGTGAGTCTGGTTCTTTGCAGAGAGCAGCAGAGGAGCCTCAGCTGCAGCTCGTCACCTATCGACAAAAGGGATCTTGTCAGCTGTTCATTCAATTAGGCCCAGATAAGACTCTGCATTCTTAGTGCCAGGTACATTGTTCTGCTGCTGCGGGGTCCCATTATTTAAGGAGAAGCCATTAGGCGTTCATTAATGTGCTAATTAAAACACGCTGATGGACAATCCCAACACAATTACCCCCCCCACCACCACCACCCACATCTTTCTCTCCTATATGTTCCATCTAACAGACGTCACTTGGATGAAGCGAAGGAAACTGATTCTTCTCCTTAAAAAAACAAAACAAAACAAAACAGAATGGCCTCAAATCCACCAAATACTTCACATTAGGGGACCAAAGTTTCATCCAACCTGCCAGCTCGGTGCCTCACTTTGAATAATTTACCACATAAAATTATTTGATTCAGTCTTTACCCCCCCCCCCCCCCCCCCCCCCTTAATAAGTCTTTAGTGCCAAATGACAGGACGCATCTGACAGCCCGGGATCAAACCCGGGACAGTGGCATCTGTTTGGGGCAGGAGACGGAGCTGCCCGTCCCGGACCTCCAGGTCAGTCCCGTGCTGACGTCGCTGTACATGGAGCCCGGCGAGGCTTTGCTCCCCCAGCAGCACCGCGTGCAAAAAGTCCTCCATGAGTCCAGTGTTTTCCCGGACCAGATCCAGGCTCCGGACGTGATGCCCACCAGGAGGCACATAAAGTATTTCAGCATGAACACGGCGTAGTCCGGCCTCTGTCGGTTCGGGTCCGCCTGGCACGTGCAGTTGTGCGTAATTTCCCACGTCTGTCTGTTGTGCTGCTCGTAAAAGTAACACGCCACTATGACAGTGGCCGGGACCGTGTACAAAACCGTGAACACCCCGATCCGGATCATCAGCCTCTCCAGTTTGTCGGTCTTGGTCCCCCCTTGCTTGATTACACTCCTGATCCGGAACAGAGAAACGAACCCGGCCAGCAGGAACATGGTGCCGATGAACAGGTAGATGACCAGCGGCGCCAACACGAACCCCCGCAGGTTATCCAGATTCTGGTTCCCCACGTAGCAGATCCCGGCCACCGAGTCCCCGTCCACGGAGCTCAGAGCCAGGACCGCGATGGACTTCATGCTCGGGATGAGCCAGGCGGCCAAGTGGAAGTACTGTGCGTAACTGGCGATGGCCTCGTTCCCCCACTTCATGCCCGCGGCGAGGAACCAGGTGAGGGACAGGATCACCCACCAGATCGAGCTGGCCATGCCGAAGAAGTAGATGAGCAGGAAGACGATGGTGCAGAGCGCAGGACCGGTGGTGTCGTAGTGGATGTGCTCTGCTCCGCTCTCTCTGCTGCAGGCCACCTCTTCGTGTCCGGCGATCAGCCTGACGATGTATCCGACCGACACGAACATGTAGCAGGCGGAGAGGAAGATGATGGGCCGCTCCGGGTACTTGAATCTCTCCATGTCGATGAGGAACGTGGCCACGGTGGCGAAGGTGGAGACGAAGCAGAGGACCGACCACAGGCCGATCCAGAAGGCGGTGAAAGTCCTCTCTTCCTGGGTGAAGTAGGGGTTGTGGCACGGCATGGCGCAGTTCAGGATCTGGCCCGTCTTGACGCGGTTGTGCAGCGGGTGTCCGTCGCCGGTCACCGGCACCATGGGAGTCCGGCAGAAGCATCCCGGCTCGCACGGGGAGGCGGCCGGTTTGAGCTTCCCGTAGCCGCCGTAGCCGGTCTTTTTCCTGTTGTTGAAGGGCTTCAGCGGCCGGTTGGTCGGCTTGGCCACCACTGGAGAGGCGGTGGTGGTCTGGCTCCGGTTGTAGTCCATGCACAGCGTGTCCTGGTTGCCCTGCTCGGGCAGCAGGTCGCACCTCATGCGGTCCGGCCAAGGGAAGCCGTACTGCCTCATGAGCGGAGCGCAGCCGGCCTTGGCCCGCTCGCACACGCTCCTGCACGGCGGCAGCGGCTTCTTGTAGTCCTCCAGGCAGATCGGCGTGTACATGCTGCAGAGGAAGAAGCGCAAGTCCGGCGAGCACTTGATCTCCACCAGCGGCCAGAACTGGTGCACCTCCAAGCCGGCTTCGTCCTGCGTGTCGTGGTTGAACTGGTTGGGCATGTAGGTGTAGTTGTATCCGATGCCCCTGCACAGGGGCACGGAGATCTCCTGGCACTGCAGCTCCTTGGCCGCCATGCAGCGCGTTCCGTGCAGGACGAGGCTGAAGAGCAGGCACCATCCCGGGACGCTCCTCTCCATCTCCGGCACCTCCTGTGCGCGATTCGTGCCAGAGAAAGTGCGAGCGAACTTGCGCGGTGCGGGTCCGATGTTAGTCCAGAGGAGCGGCCCAACTCATGCTGCAGCTGAGAGAGTTTGATATCCAACAAAAACAAAAAGAGCGCTTCACTTTTCACAGTCTGGGATACTACACAGCCTCCCCCTCCACTCTCTCTATAGTCTTTCTCTATGTCTCTATGTCTCTCCACAGCTCCGTGTCTCTCCCCTCATGCTGCCTCGCTGGTCGGTGTGTTGGGTTTTTATCCAGGAGGAGGGAGGACACTCCCCCTGCATGGGCGGGGAGGGGACACCGAAGTCAACCCAAAGCTCCTTCTATAGGTGTTTGTTTAAAATGTTCACCCTGGAGGAAGGGTTATAATCACTTTGTCTCTGTTTACCGCGACCCCCAACACACACACACACTATCCATTAAGGGCAGGGAGAGATGGGCTGTG
Source organism: Remorina albescens (assembly GCA_034769265.1). Classification (NCBI taxonomy): domain Eukaryota; kingdom Metazoa; phylum Chordata; class Actinopteri; order Carangiformes; family Echeneidae; genus Remorina; species Remorina albescens. The sequence goes on along the minus strand of CM068478.1, from coordinate 2,251,600 downwards.
GGACAAAAGAGACATTGGGGGGTGGAGATAACCAGCAGGGAGTAAACTAACATACCTCACTGTTATAAAAAGAAATAGTAAAAACAGAAATATAGATAAGCAAGACAACTTTTCTGACTGTCATCCCTCTCGGGGTTATTTCCCTGATGTCAGAAGGCCATGCGACTTCTCATTTGCTGATAAATGAAGCAAGAAATCAAAAGTGACTGGAAAAATTCAGGGATAAATCTACAATTCAAGACGTTGGAGATTTTATGAGTTGGAATTTTGCCTTTCTGCAGCTCGACTGTGTTCATTTAATTAACATGACAAGACTCTTCTGTCATGTGAATGTTCTGTCAAATCCTGCAACTGTCTCATCATCACATTGCGATTTAACAGATTTGCTGCAGATTTGGTGCATATGAATCTTTCAAAATTTGTGATAAAACATTGAATATTTGATTTTTTTTTATGTTTTATGTAAATTAGCCTTTCGAGCTTCATTCATTTGGGCTCATTAAATTGTTGAGAAATCAGCACATCCCTTTCAAACCAACTAATAAAATCCATAAAAGGGACTTTTTCCCTTTTCAAGTTCTCATACATTGTGTTGCATTAAATACAAAGTCTTCCCAATCCAAATTAAATAGTTTCAAATTGTAAAAAAAAAAAAAAAGTATTTTCAACTTTCACACTCCTCCCCAAAAGAAGGACCCTGGAAAGAAAAAGCATGTTCATCTTCTTTGTTAAACTTAATTCAGACTTGAGAATCGTTTTCTGGATCTTGTTGAATTTTCTCTTTGCAGGGAATCACTTTGTTCAGCCACCGTTTAAAAGTAGGTGGACCGACAGATTTTTCAGTTACTCCAGAAACGTCTTTTGGCAGATGGTTCGTTTTAATTTGCGGTTTGTCGAAATCTGCCGTTTGTCATTGATCAGTAAACGATTCTGTCATGTTGTGGGACTTCCTGTCTCTGAGGAGACGCACACGAGGCCTCGCCTGGTAGTGTTGGGTTGAAATGTGTGTCCACATGCTGATGTATGAGAGATATGTCTGTTTGTATGCATGATAAAGGAGTGTGTGTGTGTATGTGTGTGTGTGTTTGGTAAGGGAGGTTAATGTGGTCTTGTTAGCCCACAGTGGGGGGTTGTCTAGGCCTGAAGGGAGGGGGCTGTTTGTCTTAACGCTGGTGCCAATGTTTCACTCAGAGCATGCTGAGCCGGCGATTACTGCGACGCACCACCAGGCCCAACAAACAAGTGTGTGTGTCTGTGTGTGTGTGTGTGTGTGTGTGTGTGTAAACAGTTTCAGAGCTCAGCCCAGAGAAAATAAGCTAATATGGGCAGATACAGCATTGTGATAGCACTAATTAAAGTCATTCACACTTCTTATTGGATTCATTGGCTTCAAATGGAGCCGAGACAGTTTGGCAGACGGGCAGCGTGTTGCCAATCCACAGGTCTTTATCACAACTAATTAGCTCCAAACTCCAGTATTTGCTAATGGAGGTTTGTTTTAGCTCCGTTTAGAAGACCAGCCGGGTGGGGTGTGTTGTGTGACGGTAATTTTGAGAGCGAAAACGTTTCAAAATCGAGTCGACGGTATTTCTAAAACCTCGTGTTTCGTTATTTGGACTGAAAAGTGGGATGAGTGAGTTTACAAACACAAATGAAATGTCGGATATTCACCCAGATGTGAAATCGTGCTGTCCTCTGTCAAAACATGTTAAGGAAACCTGTTTCCTCGTTGGCAATATCCACGGCCACGGAGATACAAATGCCAAAAACATGGCAGGCATGTGTCATCACAGCCGTTAGCTCACTCGTAAACGTTCCTCTGGCTCAAACACAAACATGTGTCAAACATTTCCCCTTGTCAAGTCAAGTCCGCCTGGTTATCTTTAAATTTATCACAAATACGACCCTGAGCTCTCTGTGGTCTCGACAAAATATACAACAGGCTCCACAAATGCTGAGATTCAGGTTTCCTCTTTCTGCCATTCAGCAAAAAGCAGGATGAAATGATGAGCGTGGCTACGCTGAAATAACTTCGGCACACCTTTCGGTACTTTTCAGTTATTCAGAGTAAACACAAGAAACCTGTGCTACAAAACAAATGGACCAGACTCAGTGACTAACTCCCTAAACTTAACAACAAGTTGATGTTAGTATTTACTCTTCCTGCTGTTTGGCAGTGATGATGTCTCTGTGTTGTTGAGCTCTCGCGGTCGTCCAGGTGAGACGACTTTTGCTTCTTTACACCAAAGTGGACGTTGGCTCTGCAGCTATAAATTGAAACCAGTTCTTAAGAGCGTTAAACCTGCGTTCTCTGCCATGACCATCAGTTGGCAACTCCGCTGGATGCAAAAAGATTTCTATATATATTGAAGTCTATGGGAAAATGGCTGTATTTCTCTCTAACTAGCTCAGTTAACTAATGAGTTTACAGTCACGATGTTCAATTTTTTTAAATGATGAGTTAGAGGAAAATAGACCATAGAGCAAAGAATATGATTGATAGACTGCACCATCCAATCAGAACGGAGCACCAAGCAGGTGAGATCCTGCCCTCAGCTCCACCTTCTGGTAACGTCTGACTTTAGGCTATCTGCTAAAGCTCGTTTTGTCAGAGCAGGTGGAACATTTTTTTCCCGTGGGTGCAACAAGACCACCCCTCAGACATTCCCGTGCATGAGCAGTATCTTTTGAGCCTGATACAGATTCCTCACGGCGGCCCGGAAACCGCAGGTGGAAGTCGAAGGAAATGGGCGGCTCCTCCCCCTTTTCCCAGGGCGAATGGACGAGCAGACGGAGCACCGGTTGCACCAATCGCTGCCCATCAGAGTGGAACCCGTATTGATTAACAAGGCTGATAGACTCGGCGGCCCCAGCCACCAACTGTCGACTTCGCCTCCCCGCCTTCTGTGTGCAACGCTGATGGCGGGTTTTGGGTTACCCGCTGGCCCCCTGCATACCAAATCTAAAAGGGTGGAAATGGAATTACTGCATCTGTTTAAAAGTCGATTTCTGCATTCTCAGGGCTGCCCACCCCACCGCTCCTCTATCTACCCTCCTCTCCCACTTCTCTTTTTTGCCCCCCCCCCCCCATATCTTTCCCTGCGATTCTCCCAGGGCTCTCAGAGTTCATGATGCTAAAGAGAAAGGCGAAGAGTAGGAGTAGGGGCTGGGCTGGGCTGGGCTGGGCTCGGGGGGGGTTTCTTACAGAGTTACTGAGGCATGCTGTGAAACTCTGAGATGTTTGTCTTTGGAACCTCCTCATGGGAAGTTCGGGCTGCTGACACTCTCAAACTATGCTGTCGTTTTTATAATTACCTAAATGTGGAATCCATCCAACAGATGAATTATCGTACACGCTGTCGCTAGAAGACAGTTTCAGGCTCATGTGTTGCATTTAAAAAGATGTTCATTCAAATGAATAGTTAGAAGTCATTCAAGAGTATTAGAATCATATTCAGTAAATGAAGAAAGGCTTCTAAACTGGACACCAGGGACACTGTAGACACGATGTGAGAGGTTTTAAGGGTAAGACATTTCGGTGGCACATCGATAGCCCGAGCCCTGTGTTGATTTTTCCACTCTCTTGATGTGTGTCATTGCAGACTGATGCCATGTTTTTCCACACGTCCTATTTCCCAGCGGCCGTGCAGTTGGCATCGAGTGGCGTGAAAATGCAGGTATGTGACGCTCTTTAGCGCCGGCTTGTAGACGCGCCAACATCCAACCATCTTTTGGTGCTGACAGACTGCTGGAAGGAAGCAGACGGCCGGGGATCTGGCCTCAATCAGCTCATTAAAAACTCAAGAGAGAAATGCTTTATTTTAAATATTCCAGGTGTATTCCTGCACAGATTATAAAAATAAATGACGTTGTTTTAGAATTAAGAGTCTGCCGTCACCAAAAACAAACCTGACTCACTTCTGTTCAAAGCTTCGACTCTTCCTACACATCCTTCTGAAGCTGGAAATCAAATAAATACTCCCCCACTTGGTGATTTAGCCGATTTAAACCTTCATGCTTGTATAAAAAATGGATCTGAGCACTTTTGGATCAGATATATGACCACGAGATAAGATTTGGACGCTGTCTCACTGCTTTCCATGACTTCTGCAGATGTTTACTTTCTGTAAATTTGGACACAGTCTTTCAGAAGCTACCTATAATCTGGGAGGGAGAGCTGCTGTCACCGAGCTCTCAGTGGCCAGATAAATAATCAGCATATAAATAACTATATGAAGAGAAGAAAAAAAAAAAAAAAGGATGGAAAAAGTATCCATCCATGTCACGTACACAGCCTGAACTTCCATGATCCGTAATGTTCCGAAAATGCCGATGAGGAGAGCGAGGTTCACTCTGTTGGCAGTTTGGTTAATGTATTTCTTTAATGTTTGAGCGTCTCATTAAGAAGTTCAAGTTTTAAATTTTCTCACCACGAGCAGTAAAAAAATCAGATTTCCTGCATGTGTGTTTATTTTGTCGCACTTGGCCGATGATGGATGAAGGATTCCTTCCTTCCTTCCTTCCCTCCACAGGTTAGATTCCTGAAACTGAGTGTTTATTTAAAAAACACCCCCAAAAAACAAAAAAACCCGACTACTAACTAGTCTGACGTGGGTTGTGAAGCTTAAAGCAGTCACCCAAAACACAACACACACACATCCGACAGTGTGTGTTTTACTGGCTCACCTTCCTTCCGCTCATTAACCAGAGCAAACAGCGACACAAAACCCTCCCATCCAATCAGTCTGCCGCTGGGCAGGATCATGACAGCCACACACACACAGACACACACACACACAGACACACTAAGCTGCTGTACAGGAGGTCTAAACTATAAAAATAGGTTTAAAGGTGCTGATGATCCCTCAGTCCTTACATTCAGACACACAGACCTTTGTTGTGGAGGGAGCTAATCTCTGTGGTGGGTGGGAACATTTTATTGGCTGGAGTCCAATGAAAAAGGAAGGAGATAAGACAAGAGGGAGCTAATATTAGTTATTGTTTCCTGACTTTTCTAAAGTCGGCGGGTCAGAGCTCGAGCTGAGTTTCATCAGCCATCCAGTGAGGTCGCTGTCTTTTCCTGAGATCGTTAGCTTCGTTAGGACGATTCGTGCCAGTTCTCCGTCTTCAGAAGATTTCACTTCATTCGCTCCTCTGGAATTTTTCCAGTTCCATGCAACACAACAGCCCAAAGGTTCGCAAGGATGGGAGCTGCTGTCGTATGTCTAAGAGTTATATCATGGAGAATCACAGCCGCAAAGATCTTCAAAATTTGCGAGCAAACTGCCATCCTTTTTGAATTTTACCCTTCCACCCTGAGTGGGGGTATCATACAGGTGTAGATTTAAAAAAAAATACAGCTAACGCAAGTCTTAGAAGTTATGAAACTCGCAAGATTAAACGAGCGATTACGAAGAAAACTAGACTTTATCTCCTTTTATTGTTATGAACAAGAACTGGGTGGTATCGGCCAACATTTCTGAGAAATATGGTCCAAAAGGGCCCGAAACTGGAGCAGTTAGCGAGCCAGATAGACAATCAAATATTCAGGTTTATTTAAATTAGATTTCCTCCCCAAATGTGATAATTTCATCGAAGGGACTTAAACCGTTTGTAGTTGATCGAGAGGATTGCGCCTCATGCTCCATCTTAGCTTGTTGCAGAGTGACTTACCCAAAACCCTTAAAAGACGTGACTGACAGATGAAGCTAAATGGGACAGCGGAGTAAATAAGTTAAGATACTGAATCGTTTTCATCGCTCAGAAGATGAAACCAGCTTCCAAAATCCAACCGTTTGTCTCCCAATCCCTCCATAATGCCCCCCCCCCCCGCCCCCATCATGCTATAGTTTAAATCTGGAGGGTGTCAACTTGCACTCAGGGTATTAAGGTGAACCCTTCTAAATTGCCGCTTGTTCTCTCGGCGTCATCGGGGCCCCGGAGCGACAGGATGCCTGTTCTTAAACGGGTGCTCATAATTGCTCTCTTTCTTCGGCAGCGATGACGTCCTCCTGGCGGTAAACACGCTCCTTTGGGCCGGCACCAGGCCTCGCACAGACCCGAGGATTCATTAAGAGCCGCGATGACAGCCTCGGAGCTCGGTTAGCTCAGAGTCGGCGGCCGTGTTTTACGAGCGGCTTTCGCCTCAGAGGGAGCCTGTCAGCGAGGCCGGTCTGATGGCAGAAACAGCCACCAGGTGGGAAGTGGAGCCACGTTGAAAGCCATTAGTGTTCCGCTGGTGTTTGGCCTCCGGGAGCGAGGTGACGCGCCGCCCTTTTCCCTCCGTCTGACTGCTGTTCCATGTGCATCACAGGTCATTTTAAACACATCAACTCTCTGCTTGTTTTAGCAACATGCAATTAGACAAAGTAGAAGTTGTTCCAGGGCAATTGAAAAATGACTTCATCTCATTTAGATGAAAGAATCTCTGTGAAATCCGCATCATACAGTGACAACGTCAACGCCAACTTTGCAATATTTTATAGAATTAGCCAGTACACAGGTGATGCTGAAATCAACAACGAGGCGCACAATGTGAGCAAAGTGATCGATTTCAGCTGTGAGCCTGTAAATAAATCCATCACGCGTGTGTTTTTGGTTAAATGACAATGAAATGAGACATTTTCACGTTTTATTCAACATTTAATACATCAGTCAGATTTATTGAAGCTTTTATTGAAGTGTTGTTGATTTGTGAATGTTATTGCCTTCAACAAAGTGCGATATTAACTTTTCAAAATCCCATTGGCGTCCTGTCCAGACAACCTGACAAAAAAAAACCCCCTGAGAAAAATATGCCTTCCCTGCCTCAATGTATTCAATTCAAAGCAAGTTTAAGTATAAATGCCTCGTCCGGCAACTTTATGTTAACTCAAATCTGGAATAAGTTAGTACTGCAACTGAGATTCTGCATGAGTCAGAGTAGCTAAAAATAAGTAGAAGAATAAAAAAAAACAAAAAAAACTTTTAACAATGAAAATAAAGACTAAAAGTAAAAAATAATGAGCCCTTTTCACAGAGCGGTGATCCGACTGTGTGCAGTCAGAGAATTATAGAGTTGTACAAGCAGCGATCCTTTTCATGGGTTATTTTAAAAGCAATGTCTGCAAATGATTTGGTTGCCTGGCTGGTAGTGTGGTTGTTTGTCACAGCTGGTACGAACGCAGCCAATGACAGAACGAGCCAGAAATGACTGAAGCGATAGACATCGTCCCTCACGAGCGTTTCGCTAAGTGACGGGAAGAGAAAGGTGTTTTTCTTCTTCACAGGTATTTAGAGCTTTAAAAGAAACTTTGACCGGACAAGCATTTCTTAAATTTACACTAGCTGCCTCGCAAACATGTCATCCACTTCATCAAATGGAGTCTCGAACATTTGGGAGGATCGACTTCCCTGAAGTGTTGAGGCCTCGAGTGTAAATGTTTGAAAAAGCCGTAAGTGGCCCAGCATCTCTGTAGTGCCTGGATCTGCCCTCTCCTTCGCGGGGAATTGAGGATTTGGCAGGTTTCCCTCATCGTACTGGAGCTGGCCTCGTGTTTTTCCTTTTTCCTTTACACCGCTGGTAAACCTGTTGCCCCCCCCCCCTCCCTTTTTTTTTTACAGCTATCCTTCTACCTCAGGAATACTCGGAGCGGTGAAGCTGGAAAAGCCATTTAGGACGGATATCAGATGATGTGTAGCTCGGTCTTAAAATAACATGTACGCAGCGTGTGGGTCTGACGGCTTGGCTCATTTCCTGGAGCCTTTAAGTGGCCTCGTTTTACTCATTTGGTAAAAATCTGACTAATATACACATTTGTTCAGACAAGTTAATAAACACCAAGTCACATACACACATCTACACTCAGAAAGTCGTCCCACACACACGTACACACATCTGCGCAGAGGATAAACAGTCAGTACACACCAAAAATTCCCCGCTAATATTTACTCATGTTAGCTTCTTAAGTAACAGCTTCCTGCAGTATACCTGCAAAGACACGATCAATTTAAGACATCTGATCGTTGTTTTACAGACTAATTGATCATATGAATGCTTTTTGTATAAAGTATGTCCGTAGACACCATGTAAATATATAATACTGAGTAATATCTATTTACTTCTTTAATGACTTTGACAGCGTTTATAGCTTTAAAGACATAACATGTGATTTTTGGAAAATCTGGGGGCTTTTCAGCCAAACCAGTGACCAAATAGTTTGGCAAAAGTTGCAAAGCAACGCAGGGTCATGGGAGTTGTCCTCATTGCCATCATTGAAATCAGCTTCTCCTGGTTTGGAATCCGTTCAGTAGGTTATTGGCACACAAAGGTCTCGCTCTGTCCAAAAGCCAGTGGACCTATAAAAACACTGGATACAGCAAGTTCCTAAAAATCACAGTTTCTAAGAAGCTGCTGCTCAAACAGCGGAAGACTCGAAGGGGCGGCAGGCCATACAGCAGCTGACTTTCACTAAGCTTGTTTTTCTGATAAATTCACAAACCTAGGTGGTTGACAGTTGTGATTAGAACGCAAGCGTATCAGAAAAATGTTATGTAAATGGGATGGGTTCATTTTGACTCAACGGTGTCAGGTGACAAGATAAAACCCGATGACACTCCTGTAATTCGACAACTCAAAAGCGTGCCAAAACATAAATCTAATCTGTTGGGGCGAAGTCGCATGTCATAGCGTGGATGTGTCTGTCAGGACGTAGTAAATCTGGAATAAGTGAATTTCTCTCATTCCTCCTCCCAAAGAGTGTTACCCGCCGTCTGAGGCCAGTTTACGTACAAGCATTTATATCTGGGAGATCGACACATTCCTCAGGAAGGTGATGAGTTGACCTTGACTGAGACGAAACCTGGCAGAAGCCTCCACCCACGCTCATTGTCAACCCAAATCCTCCTGTCCACACACACACACACAGAGAGCAACAGGCTCACAGTAAACTGAGAGCGCCCCCGCCTACACCAGACAGACAGGAGTGACTTATTGGGGTGAACATGGTTCGACGTGGTGAAGGAGGACGAGGAGGAGGAGACTGGACGGTGCGTAGAGGTGATAAAAGGGGCGGGTGTGAAGAAGGAGGAGTTAAAACGACAGTGACGGGCAGGTAGAAGTCGTGACCCGTGTGATTGCAATCAGAGAAAAGAGCGGAGGAGTAACTGCATCCCACTCTGAAAGGCTGAGAAAGAAAAACAGAAAGGGAAACACTCAGAAAACTAACACTGATATTCTGGTAGTTATCAAATCGATCTCATCCATTCATCCGAATTTGTAGGTCTTGAATTTCAGGTCTCTCTTTGACTTCTGTTCCATATTGGACAGCTACGTACGGCAACTCCACTTGGACAAAAATGGTGCCCAACTCAATCGTGATTCTTCAGAAAACGCGAAATGAGAAATATGAACTTTTCACACTTTTGAGTTTGTTTTTCAGAAGGAAAATTTTATTTTATTTTGATTTGTTGTGTGAAATTAAAATGTAACTGAATAACAGAGTGCAGTTCAGTGACAGCTACCTTTATTTGTATTTCAGCTCACAGGAAGGACTCTGTCACAGGCGAACATGACGGATGTGTTGATGTCATGAGGCAGCTGTATATCTCCTGAATGGCATTCCTGAAGGTGGAAGTGCAGCCCCTGTCCAAACTCCAGGTATGTCACTTCGAGATGATAAAGCACACGCCAGAGCGCGATTAACCATATCTCACCTCAAAAGAGTCGGACAAACAGGCGCGTTCAGCGCAGCAGGCCACAAGGGCCCTCATTCTCCAGAGGCTAACTAACCCGAGGCAAGATGGCCGCCAATGTTCAGACGCTCCCATAAAAATGTCAGGCACCGCCGGCTGACGAATGGATTTTAGTTAGCTGGTAATTCTGCCTGATTGCAGTCGCTTTAAACTGTTTCTCATTTTACAATTGTTTGTCAAGAGATGATGATAAATTAGAGTTTTATAATTGAGATTGATAATTTGAACGCTAGTAATGTGAAAATAATGTCACTTAAATAAAACGGTTGACAAAATCCTCGACGTCGAAACGTAATTTCATCATCACGCCCTTTAAATTATTATGATCACTGGTATTATTTTATTATGTTTTCATCATATAAACACAAATTAAAAAAATCTAAGTCCTTTAGGATGTTACAAAAACTTCTGTCATGATCTTGAAATCATCTAGTGATTCAACACGGATGCATGTCAGTAAATAAATGCTGAGTCCGTCCTGCTGGGATGGTTGTTGCAGCACCTCCATCTTTGGTGTAAGCGAACGGGGAATCTTGATGTTGTTTTCTGCTTCTTTTTTTTTGGACGACATGTTTTTCTGGCAGCGCGAAGCGAAGAGAAGTTTGGCCCCTGAACTCGGCTGCAAAGGTCGCGGGCGTTGACACAGCGAGACACTCCTTTCCTTTCTGTCAAAGAGCGCTGAGCACTTATAGCGCCGACGCTCCAAATGTGGAGACACAACCCTAAATACATAAAGGCTTTAATGCCATACAGCGCACAAACCGTTCCTTCTGCCCAGACGACAACGCACTAATCTGGGTTTGGCTCCCTGGTGAGGACCTGGGGATTTAAATGAATACTGTTGAAATAACGTTTGCTCCGAGCGTTCTTGGTCCTTCTGGAAGGTCAACTGGCCATTCTACTGTATGTTTTAATGCAAAGTCGCTCCAGCCTCTGTCCCCTGAAGACTAACACGATAACGCCTCTGTGTCTTTGAGCAGAAACACTGTGGGCTTTAACTCTCCAGAGTCGAAGTAAAACAAACAATTTGTCTCTGGGGATTCCAGCCCCACTTTTTAAAAACTTTTCTTGGCTCTTCTGAGTTTTTATTTCTTCACCTGTTGGAAGAATAACACTACAGAGAGTTGGCATGTGAAGATCTGTTGTCGCGACGTGTTGTGAAGAATGTGCTGGGCACTGCTGACTGAAGATAAATGTGATATTTACTATTAAAGGTCCACTTGAACTATTGAGGTTTCCACATTAATGCTACATCTATAGTAATGAAATGAAATGAAAAGATGTTAAAATGATTGAAATCAGAAAACATCTTGTTCAGTGATTGGGAAAAAAAACCCCCAAAACAAAACAAACAAGCTAAATAACAACAACAACCAAACACAAGGATCATGTTTTATAAACTGAACAACATGTTTCTTGTTGAAATTCCAAGACGTCTCCAGTTTTATTTTTTTTGGAGAACATTTTTGACATTTTAAAGTCGTCTCGCAGGTGAGAGGAGCTCCGTGTAATGTCTGTAATGCAACTTGGCAAAAAAGTACGAAAGAAGATTATCCTGACTGAGTCCGGCAGTCAGAAATAATACTTCAGCAGCATCAATCAAAGTGCCATCTTGTTGGTGTAACGTAGTAATTATAAAGTGAAAAATGGCATTTTGCGCTTTAATCTGCTGGACTGTTTCTCGGCGCAGCTCAAGTGTTTTCATTTCCACTCTGCTCACCTTTTTTCTTGGGAAAGGCCCTTCATTTTTTTTCATAGAGAATCTGGAATGCACAGCAAATAGTTGTGACGCAGATTTGCATGCACGGGCTCCGGACATCATTGTGACGGTGTAAGTGAATGCGCGGCCGTAGGCCCGGACTTTTCAGCGTCTTTGCAGTAATCCCGCCGGCTAGCCGCCGTGGATCTGAGAGCGCGGGGTTGGGTTTCGCCAGCGGGGTTCTTTTGACCGGGCTCACAGGGGATGAGTGGAGATCCTGAGCGCTACAGGGGCACTTATGAAGGACGCACATTGTTGCCAGCCCTGGGGAGAAAACTGAGCAGTCTGGCAACACAGGCGGAATTTCCTACTGTGATGTTATCTCACACAAGACATTTAGTTTCAGCCAAATGAAGGAGAGGGAGAGAAAGAGGCCGGGGGGTAGAGGGAGAGATGGCTGGAGGAGAGAGAGAGGTGAAGAACTGAATGGGGAGGGTGAGAGAGAGAAAGAGGAAATTAAAGTGGCATCATGTGAATGTGGTACCTGTGTTGTCGTCTTCTTCTGTTGTGTACAACACGCTCAGCATCAGACGGGCTCATGTTGAAAATCCTCCAGCGAACGCAGAGACGGTTAGAGGACACACGTTTTAAGGTTTATTACGCTGAGCTGAGCAAAAATTCTCGATTTTAGAAATTTGAGAGAGTTGCCAAGGCTAAAATTTGTAAGGAGGCATCACTTTAATCATTTGATCTGTTTCACTTATGAGAACAATATTGTTGTCCTGTTTTGGCAGCTACATGAAAGTCTGTGTGTGTGTGTGAACTTCAGATCGGAGACAGAATATGAACCCGACCGTCCAAATGGAACAAACATCATTTGTTTCTTTGTCTCATTTGAGATTTGAAACCGAAGTAAAACTAAATAAAGCCTTGTGGCTCGCTCAGGTTGTCCGTGACATGACAACTTTCACCGCGTTTTGTGAAAAGCGGAGCAGCCAAAGCTCTGAGTCAACAGGGAGGGCTGCAGCAGCGCCCGCCAGGGCATCGAACCCGCCTGTCAAAGGGCGCGATGAATAGACCTTTGAACTGGTATTAAAGAGAAAACAATGCAACACTCTGGTGACCTTTGTACGCAACGATTTCATCAGGCGAGCCCATTGGCTGAGAGCACAGTTTGAATCTCGCACACAGCTGAGTGTGTTTGTGGGTTTTTGTTTGATTTTCATTCAATCGCAGTTAAAAAAAATACAAACTGCATCATATTTGTACATTAGCACCCGCGGGCAGCGTTAATAGAACGCAACAGTCAACGACTTGAGAGCAACAACAATGAAACAATGAAATATTAGCAGGCATCAGCACATTTTAGGAGCAGTAAACTACAATAAACCCACATTTATGAGGCTGTAATTGCCTTAAATACTTTTACTATCAAAGTTGAAAGTGTTAACTGTTTTTGTCAGCAAAGAAGTCAGGTGACCTCCTGTCCTCATGAAAATGTATTCTTATTACAACATTCATTTTTTTTTTAAAATCTTTCCAGACATTTGTGCAGAGCAGCTCATATTTCAGCAACTTTTTAAGCCCAACCTGAGGAGGTTTTGTGTCTTAGGATGCACAGAATTTAAAGATAAAGCGGAAAATCCTCATGAAAGAGTTCATAAAAATTCCAGAGCAATCGAGCATTCTCTGTCTTATCTGTCTGATTGAGCCGTGACAGGACTTAATAATAAATGGGCTGGATTGCTCCGACCACTTGGCAGACTAGTAAATGTTTGACAGCGGCTGTACAGGCGGTGCTCTCAGTGAAGCTAATGGCTGATCTGCAGACCGAGATTTAAAGATTTAAAACGCTGGATAATGATTACTAGAAGGCAATCCGTCCTGAACAACTTCACACCTTCACTGCAGCTTTAAATTAGGTGTTGTTGTTTTTTTTCTATTCTTCTGAAATGGAAGAATTTCCATCTTGCAGAGAATCTAATATGAAGCATTTTTGAAAAAACAAACAAACAAACAAACAAACATTGATTCGTTGCTGAACCCCCCCCCCCCATAAGAGTTGGTGTCAATCATACTTTTCAGCATCGTTTCAACATCAAAGTTTGAAAAGAAAAGTATTTCACAAAGTGTTTACTGTGCTGCTGTTGTGAGGAGACTCCTGGAGCCAAAGCGACGCAGAGTGACATGTGAGTGACAGTAACATTTTTTGTCATGTGGAGGCCGACTGCTTCTGTCGTTTAGAGGACATCGCCTTCAGTCACAGTGAAACTTGATCCTCCGAGTGGCTCCGGGCCCCCTTTTTTAATATTTCATTTTATTTTATTTCTTCCTGGCTGTAACATCGTCATAAAAACAGATTTTTGAAAATGTGTCACAAGTTTTTCCGCCTGTCGCCACAATTCAACTTAGAAGTCATTGCATGGAATAAAACAATTGCGTTCTCCGGCTCCTCCCCCGCTGCAGAAGGCCACTCAGCAGTAGTGTTCTGGATAATGATTACCGACCGGCAATCATTTATCATGCAGACGTTGTTAATGTTTTCCCACCGTGTTTACTACACCACACGGGGCCGACCATACAGCAAGGCGACAATCATTAGACAGAGCGCTTTGGAAAACTACAACCTTCGGATGACACAGAAATAAGTGTAAAATAGGAAATTATTCACTGTGTTCACGTTAAATGAAGGGAAAAGGTTCAGGATGGGAAAAGGAAATAATCCAACACAAACCTAAATGAATAACGTTAATGATAGCTTTATTCCATTTAGGTGACCCACTTCCTGTTTGCTGCTCATTCTGGCACAATAACACACCTAAACAAACACACCTGACAGTAAAGTCCGACTCTGCTGGAATTCAAACCACTTTAGTGCCGCACTTTTCTTCGAGCTGGGAGAAAAAAAAGTGTACATATAGACTTGATTAATATCTCTTCCAGAGCCAGAGAAGCTGTTACGTCTGTAAACAACACTATAAGCACTGATGTCATGTCACAGTTAGTTAAACTTCAGATCATACGAAGTGCATGAATACAAAATAGTCTGTGTAAGAATAGTTTAAAGCTAAAACATACATGTACCATAATGTTTTGACTTTCTTTTGACATATTCTCTGCGGCACTATGCTGTTCCCGTATCTCAGGGTGTAGAGCTGAGCGAGAAGGCATGAGGGATTAACAAAGTTTTACCGGATAAATAAGAAAAGATTTTAAAAGCCGCTTTGTGAAACATTCACGTTTGACATATGACCTGTCAATCTAAGTCACAGTTGGACCTGATTAAGCTGATGAAACCAACAGAGAGCCACTTGAAAATGACAAAGACACCTTCCGCTTTGTTTGTCAGAGGTTGTTGTTCCAGCAGCAACAGGGTGTCAGTCATATGAAGGCAGACGTTAAAGGAAGCTCCAAAAATAATCCGTCTTTGAGCATCAAAGATCTCAAAGAGCTCTTTAAAAGAAATTGTACTGTAAAAGAAGTTCAGAGTTTTAGTACAACTAGTTCACTTATTTCCAGTGCAAATGAACTCGAAAACACTGCGTTGCATCGATTCGCCGTGTTCCTTTGTCGTGGACTACATGGAACAGCAATACAGGCCATATGTCACAATTAAATGGCTTCAAAAACATAACACAACAGAAACACTGTGGCTGAGGTAAGATTACTTAATCTGCTTTATGTTGGATTTTAAAAAGATTGTAAACGTGGGCGAGGCCTGGGCGAGGCCTGTTTGATTCCTGGCAATGGCAGATTCTTTTCCTGCGTGTCATTTCCATTTCCTGTCTCTCTACTCCTGTCCTATTTGAAAATGAAGGAATTACAAAGCCAAAAAAAAAAATATATATATATATATTTGTGCGATTTGGGATTGATTAAATCTCTGAACTCAACTGGAGGGACGAGCATGATTCTTCCAAATGATACTTCATCGTTTGGAGTTGATGTTGAAGGCGCTGTCCGAATCAGATGATTTACATAGTTTTCATACCCATCAGATCGCTCAGTGACCCCTACAGATGGGAGCACAGTGAGCAGATTTCTCTGCATTTCTCAGGTTTTTCCAATTATCTTTCTTGTCCTGTTAAAATGTAGAATCTGTGATCAAAGTTGGATCCAAGTCACCTTTAGTTCTCTTGAATGATGCAGCCGTCCGATCTGAGAATCCACACCTTTGATTACTTCCAAATTAAACAGTCAGAAAACTGTGAAAATCGCTGCCGTAATTACCACTGTGGCCTCGGCCTGAGGGCAGTTAGCTGGAACGGGGAATATAACGAACATCAGCTCGCTAAGGCATCTCAGTCCAGACGGCAACGCTCCGCAGCGATAACGATCGATGAGTTTATTGGCTGCGCAAAATACTGCTAGCAAAGCATGCGTTTGAATTTATTCTCCGTTGCTTTCCCCCACGTTAGTCAAATCTCTGTTTTAAAGGTGCAAAAGAAGAAGTAATGATCCCAATTCAAACTAAAACATAGCGGAAGGGACGTAGCGTCGCGTAAGCAGCTAACTGGAAGAAGCTGGAAGCTGTTTTATTCCGAATTGGCGGCTTTGATGTTGTGAAAGAAGCAAACGGATGAATTTTCTGAACTCATCTTTCGCTGAGGTGAATATCGGTGGTCGCTGTATTTTAGGCCAAACCCCGCCGCAGCATTCGCTGTGATGTGAATGGATACTTGTTGCCGTGCGTTTGAGTGAAGAGGCCCCCGGTCCTTGTCGACTTAGCCATGTGACACGCGATAGGGTCCAAATCCAAAGTGGAATGGCTGCAGGCTTCAACCTGCGCTTAAGAGGGTCACCGCCGAACAAAGGGGGTTCAGTCACGGGCTGAGAGGCTGCACTCAGTGAAAGGAACGTGGGGCCAGTGTGGTGTGTGAGTGTATGTGTGTGTGTGTGTGTGATTGCGAGGCACGGGGAGTGTGTTGCAGATTGGAAACAAACGATTCTGAGAGAAAAATGTGTCTCATGTCGCTGAGCTTCCTTCCTCATGCAGACTAACACTGAACCTGCAATAAAAACTGAGCAGAAATCTAATCAAAAGAGGGGAGGATGAGAAAAGACAAAGAAGAAAGATACAGAAGTTTTTAAACCTGAGTAGTGGAACCTCACACATGTGTTTAGCCATGGATCATTCATGTTAACATCACCTGTGGACGGGGCTTTAGCTTGACCTTTACGTTTCCTTTATGGGATAGATGTTCTCTGGAGCAGTTACACGCACAAAAGCCTGTTCCTTCGAGCCGGAGTTGAACCAGCGACCTAAGGATGTCAGCTCTGCTGTCCTACAGTCCTCCGCTCTACCAACTGAGCTATCGAAGGGATATGGTGGTGCTCTGTACTGCTGATGATGAAGCTTTCTTGTCGCCGCTGACACAGAGTGAAGTGCAAATATTTGCACATTATTTGCACAAAAGCTGAAAATAAAATATCTTGGAGCTACTGTTCCACCAGTCAGACTAAGACTAACAGAAAATGTTATTATCATCAATAAAGTTGGCGCCAGTAGTGTGTTTCCATGTAACTGCTCCAACTGCAAAAGTCTCCTCGTTGGAGGACGAACAGGCGACCTAATGATGTCAGCACCGACATGTTTGTCTCGTCTACAGTCCTCTGCTCTACCAGCAGAGCTGTCGAAAGCCATTAAGGTGTGTTATTTATTGAGGAGTGCACAAAAGCTGCCATGAAGAACGTGGAAGTTTCAGATGTAGACATTATTTTGGTGGTGGTCGATTCTGTCAGCTGAAGATCAGCTGGTTTTGGGGCTACAAAAGCTTCCTCCTTCGAGCCGGAGTCGAACCAGCGACCTAAGGATGTCAGCTCTGTTCTCCTACAGTCCTCCGCTCTACCAGCTGAGCGATCGAAGGGACGAAGCCTTAACCACTTTGTCCAAAAGTAAACTGAGCCGCGTTGATACGGAACATTCGACTTCTCGTTTGCATCCAGTTTGGATTCCCAAATAGTTTCAGAGCTCTTTCTTTCAAAGCTTTTTGATTTTTTTTATTTATTCGTTTTGTGTGTATGTGTGTGTTGACGTTTAGGCTTTTCTTGGGTCAGTGACATCTGCTATCTTAAGATAATACTCGTCTGTTAACATCAAACTCCCCTTTCCATGAGAACACCTCGGCTCCCTAGATGTGCCTGCTCCGAACAATATCTGTATTATGCCAGAGGAATAACGCGCCGAACGTTCCCATACAGTGGAGAGCTCTTTCTCTGACTCAAAACGCCCTGTTAATGCAGCTTCCCACTCAGTGTTGGCAGAGAGGCTCCTCTGGTCGAGGAATATCTCACCCTTCGAAGCGAACGTGTGGCGTGCCAAACCGGCAGAACGCAGCCGCTGCCTCGGCTTTTCACGCCGCCTGGCACGCATCATTCAACGTCAGGGCATTTCCCACGCCAAATAGGCTTAGAAAGCTATAAAAAGACCAGAGACGAAGAAAGTCCTGTCAAGTTTTTCCACTTGGTTTTGTTCTCTTTTTCTGTCTCTGTGTTTTTTCACCTCAGTACCTATTTGTCCTCTTTTCTTTTTCTCCTCCCCCCCCCCTCCTCTACCTTCCCTCCCTTCTCCTCCTCCTCAGCACGTCTAACATGTCATTCTTCGTCTTTTGTACCTACAGGCCTTTTTCCCCATTGAACTCCCCACCCTCTCCACTCCTTTGGCTCTCCCTTTCCCTCTCAGGGGCCTAATTATGAGCCGGCATTAAATAAAAACATTTATATTTCTCCAAAAAAAGGCTTCTCTCTCTGTGCTTTCTCTGGACAATGAGGGCTTGTGATTCCCCCCCCCCCCATCCCGCTCCCTCTTTCTGTCTCTTTCTCCTCCGAGTGGCCATTCACTGGGGGTCTCTGTATCTCTTTGTGATTGGCTCGCTCTAGGACTCCTAGGGGGCAGTAATTGTGTCTCATTAAGTCTTACAGTAGTCGTGAGGGTAGTGTAGCGGGGTGGGAAGTGGAGGGGGGGGGGGGGGGGTTCGCCACACAAGGCCCCGCAATTAGAAATCCCAGAGAGTTTGAATGGGAGCCCTAATCAGGCCACAATGGCTGGGGCTCCCTGCCATTTAGGCCAAAAAGGAAGTGTTGCCATTGTCCAAACACACACACACACACACACACACACACACACACACACCAGGAATGCATGCAGCACAGCAGGGATGGATGTACTTGTGTGGTGGCGTCATCCCAGAGGCCAATTTGGAAGGACTGTGGAGTTGGGGGGGGGGGCTTTTCACCGCCTCAGTCACGACACACACAGAAAAGTCGTACACACACACACACACTTTTCCATCCACATTGAAGCTGAAAGAGGTCTCATTAGTGATGTTCAGGACGAGCTGGGAGTTCGCTCTCTGTTTGCTCATTTGTCACCCTGTGATTCCTCCGGCTGCACACCGGAGCTTTTCCGTTTATGTGCGAAAAACATTTTGGCGTATTTCAGCTGGGTAATAAAAATCATAAATAACCCGTGCACATCGTCTCCGTGGAAAATTCAGTAAATTTCTGTCTGTGAAATAATAATAATGAAAAAAAAAAAAAAAAAAGCACATACAAATAATGATATTCCAGCACCATCTGTCTCTAAAAGGGAAATGCAGTGGAAAGTGAAAACTTTGCAAAGCCTTCCTGTTTCTTTCTTTTTTTTTTTTTATCTCATAATAGGAGCAGAAAGTGGGTCTCTTTTGGCTTCGTTTATCTGTGTAGCGTTCCCAGGAGAAACAGTGGCTACTCCTCCTTATCTTTGTTACTGCCGAGTGCTGCAGTGGATTATGAAGTGGATTATGCAAATGCCTCACAATATATTCATATTAACAAAGGTCGAGGTTCATGCGGAATTTATGAATACGCAAATTAAAGAAAGAAATATATATAAAAACCTGATTGGCTGGAATGTGTTATCATTTTGTGAAAATGAACTTGCTTCCCGGTATTGTTGCGTGTTTTGGCTCTTTTGTTAATTTGTTGAATTAGCTGCATCTGTAAAAAGGAAGCGATATCTAATTCAGCACATTATTTCAGTTCATGTTTGGGTGTTTTATTGTTGCTCAATAACTGATATGCCTGTAGGTATTATAAATGCATAATTGTATAGTTTTTTTTTTTTTTTTCTTCTCTACTTTTTGCTGGAGTGGATTGTGTTGCATTGTTGGAGGTTGTTGGATATTAATCCCAACGGATCCTCTACAGTTTATTCTTTTAACTCATTCCGACATGGATCAAAGTAACCTAGACCTCTCTTGTTTTGGAGCATTTCTGTCGGTGCAAAATCTTGTCAAGCTGATTAAAATCGCTTTATCCGCAATAAAAAAATAAAACAAAACTTGCACTGGGTGGCTGCAGCCCCGCTGGGGGGGAAAAAAAAAAAAAAGAAGGTCATGAATGAAATGAAGGTCACGCAACAACTAATCTGTTTTACATTCACAGCCTGTGCAAACTGAATTTACAGCTCATCTTCTAGATGGACCAGACCTGGAAACATTAAGAGCTGATTTAGTGATTTACAGGTCGAATCATGTTGGAAACTGGGCACAATGTTATTCACATCTTTAGCTTGTACATATAAATAAGTTACTGCTTTTCATCCTATAATAGGAAGTGCTTCACATTTTAGATACTGCACAGACTATTCAGCTGAAGTTTTCAAAATCAATTCTCACTTGGAACAAGGGTTTGAAAACCTTTTAGCCCTTTTGATACAAAAGCATCAATCTGCCGGATAGTGTTGAATGAAACACGATAAGTGGCCACAATTTCACGGTAGATTATACGTTGTGATGCAATTAAGAAAATTACACGTGTAAAAGATATGATTCATCCTGAGGTTCTTGGCCTCAACTCACCAGTGTGTTCATGAACAGCCAACAGTGACTGTCTCTGAACATGAAGAGCAGCATGGCATAAAAAAAAAGGTCACAGACCTGAGACACTGTAATAATGATAAACTGTGAAGGCTGCTGAATACCGAGCAGATAAAGGTTACAGGTTAAAGTCACACGTTCAGACCTGCAGCCTGGGCGCAGACAGTCAACAGGAAAGGCTGTCTCCTCTTTCAACAGCGACTGCTGCCGTTTCCTTTCCATTCCAACGCTGCATACTGTGTTGTATCTAGATATTGGCAACAGGAAACATCTCTAAACCTGCTTGAATAGATATTTAATGAGAATGAAAATGTGTCTGCGTTCTTGGGTGGCGAATATTCGGACCATTTTCCTATAGACTTCAGTACAATCACTATAGCCACTTTAAAAGTTTTGTCATTTTGGGCTGAGTTTGAGCTGCTGTTAGTTTTATTGTTTTGAAGAAACCATTTAGTTATTTACTTTTTAAAAAGTTGTGTTGTCTGCTCAGATTGTTTTGTTTTCATTTATTGTGGCAAATGTTGCCGCCGCCGTCCTTCAGAGCGGCGACCAATCGGGGGAGACGCCTCGTCCTTTCATCCTCTCATCTACTGCCAAGTTTGTTTGCGTCCAGTCACAGGTGACGTTTCGAGCAGGTTGCTCAAGTTTGTAATTTGGACCTGTTGTTGCTTTGTGTGTTGTTTGTTCTTTTTTCTGTTGTCTTATCAGAGACACACACACTGACGAAGTAGCTAAAAGTTCACTGTCAAGGATGCTTCAGCAGGTTATTTGGCAACTTGAGGACACACACTGACCTTCCAAATGTTCCTTCATCTGCACTCCCAGTGGTCATGTGTGTTTTCTGTTTTCTCACAGGGTCACTGTCAGTGCCAGTCCCACAGTATCGTTTTCCATGCTGGGAACGATTTGCCCTCAAATTTCATGACCTCATGCCAGATTGCGTTACAGCTCTGTGTGTTTCTGTGAGCCGGAGCTGAATGGCTGACCAGCTGAACCAGTGTGACTGGGAGCTCTGTGGGGGGAAGCGTAATGAGTTTCATCTCGGCGACGGGGGCAAGTGGCCTGTGGGCGGCGGCGGCGGCAGCATCAGCAGGGACGGGACAAAATCTAGCGTCTAATTGGTGTTATCAGCATTTTAAACACAATTAATGACACTTCCTTCTTTTCTTTCTCTTTCCTAATTGTAGGTGATAATTATTGTTTGTGACCTAATTTACACAAATAATTAACAGATGTATGCTGACAAATAGGCCCACTTGATTCTTTGCAAATCCCTGCAGCATTGTATTGTTAATTGGGCCAAACGTAAGTGGATACTCTGACATGCCCCCCCCCCCCCCCCCCCCGTCCTCCTCCTCCTTCTTACAGCTCCTCACTGAATACAGTCCTAAGCCTCTGAATAAACAGCTTCAACCTCAGGAGGTGTGTTCCAACTAAAGCCCAGATTGAGTTTTGCATTGTTTGCCCCGTTAAGTGAAGTCAATACAAAGTGATGAACAGTGTGTTTATTGGAGCCTTTACGACAAAAGCAAAAGTCCCATTCTGACCATTAAAAAAAAAAAAAAAAAAAAAGCTTTAAAAGTCAAAGGGTATAAATAAATAGATGTAGAATATACAACAGAGAAACTAAAGGACTTTACGTGTGCTGCTGCTAATTTCATTTATAACCTTCAATCAATCCGCAACAACTACAGTTTGTTTCCAACACTTGAACCTCATGTTTGTAGGATGGTATAATCTAAAAAATACCACCAGATCGAAACAACAAATGAATAAACGCTCTCAAACGATGTTTAACTACACATTTTTCTCACCCCGAAGGCTCCTCTCCTGAGCCAATCAACTTAGACGTCCTGTTAGTGCGTCCGACGGCGCACAGCGGCGTGAGATCTGAAACGTTTCCACCGAGCAGATTCCCACAATAAAGGCATGAATCACCCCTGTGATGGTTATTTGTAAGGGGTTTCCCACCCCGCCACAGAAAAGAGAGCTTAGCATAGAGGCAGCATGTTTTCAGGCATTGTCTCTGGACCAGGGCCACCCGTCCCCCCCCCTCCTCACTGTCCTCCTGTCAGTCAAATAACACAATGCTACAACCCCACCAGCATCTCCAACCCCCAACCTATTTACTAGGCCAGCCCCTCTCCGCTCCGGACACAGGGAGTGGTGACATGGTGTTTTTTTTTTTTTTTGTGTCCTATTAGTCAGCAGCTTGGCCGCGATTCATTCAGAGTGTAAGTCGAGTCAAGTCGAGACACGGTGGCTTTTCATAAGCACGTTGCAAAACAGGGCAAAGGACACGAATGCAGAGCAGCAGCACAAGCCTGCATTTTATTGTTTTTAACCCCAGCGAGCATTTTAATGCATTTCATCTTCACTCTGCACTTAAATGTCCTTAAAGCCATGGATAACACAAAGAGACAAAAACTCTGGTGTTTCTCATTTTCTTTTTAAATTTCTGTTTTTCTCCTGATTAATGAACAGATTCGATCGCATGGATTTATGCACATACTCCCAAAATTGAACCTGACGTAGCACATTTCACTGATGAAGGCATGCCTGCAGAACAAGATCATCTTTATTACAGTTTTATAGTTAATCATCATAAACACGACGAATAGTCTGGAAGGAAATTATCAGCATGAGTTGGGTTTGAGTTTAATCGACAATTTTTCCTCTACATGATCTGACATTCCACCAACATGGCAACAGAAAACACAAGACAGGTAAACCTGCTGAAAAATAAATGATTACCCGCTTCATATTGTGATAAAGATCAGCTGTGGAGACAAATATAACTGAATTAGATTTATGAACCATCGCTGCTCATGAAGACGCTTTACAAACTGATTCAACCTTATTTCATCCGCCTCACCTAGTTACCACTGAAACCAGAACATCTCACAGTAAAACAGTTCCAGCTGGCTGAACAGCTGCTGATAACCCCTTCGATAGCTCAGCTGGTAGAGCGGAGGGCTGTAGGAGAGCGGAGCTGACATCCTTAGGTTGCTGGTTCAACTCCAGCTCAAAGGACAGGAGATTTTGACGTTTACACTGTGAGGGCTTGCTTTCTCTCTCCATAATGTAGAAATACCTTCAGCTTTGTACACACGGGGTTTGCTTACTTTTTGTTCAGCTAATATTTACTAGAGTTTTATCATAGGAGTTTTTCTCCATGTTGAAGTGCTTCTTCTGTCGTGGTTATGTCATGTACATGCCTAATGAGCACAGAAAAGCCCATCGAGCCCTGCTCACCCTTCGATAGCTCAGTTGGTAGAGCGGAGGACTCCACGAGAACATCGTGGTCCAGGCGTCTTTAACTCGACGGCTCGAAGGGGAGATCAGACCACATCCATCTTCAAACCTACATAGAGAATCTGTTCTAACACAGCTTCAGTTAAAAAAGGAATGAGGAAGTTAGGTGGATCTCTGATCAACCTTAACATGTATAGAAATGAATTAGGCTGTATGTCACAGTTTCAGCCTATTTTCCCGTTATCCATGTTATCCATAATTTATCCATGGATGCACAAAAACTACATTTTAGTATAATCCAGTACTCGCACATTGTTTCACAATAAACCAAACCTGTCACAGTCATCTGCGGCCGACTCTGTGGATTCCAGTCAGTCAATATGAAATCAGTATTCAGGAGCAGCAACAGAAAGGGTTAGTGAGAGCAAGAGTGAGGTACCACAACATGGCCTTGTGTGTCCTGGGGGGCGGGGGGTGGGGGGGCTTCTCTGGGTTTTTGGCCCTGGGTTCGTCCAATCGGAAGTGAGCCTGACTTTGTAGACTGACGTCTCTGTGTAGGCTCAGGCATGAGCGGGCGTGAACAGTGCCTGCGGCCATGCTGACCGGTAGTCAGGCAGGAGTCAATATGGCTCCGGGCTAAAGCATCTGGGCCGACAGTGAGCTCGGCAGCCGTGCCGACATTTTGCATTACATGCTAAGAATTAAACTGGTGCTCTTTTTTTTTTTTTATTTTCCAGAGCAACTTAATAATGAGTGACACTGAACTTAAATCCCCAGATCGTTCGCTGGACATGCCACAAAAGAACCCAAGGACACAATCCAAACAGCAAGCTATAAATTTTCATGGATGACAGATAACGGCCACAACAGGAAACAGGAGCCGAGGTAGAAAGATCTGCATGAAGTTAACATTAATTTTGTGTGACTGGACTTGGATTCAGTTGTTGACAAACTCACCGACGCAATAATAGTCCTGACAGTGACCTGGCATGCAGAACTACCGTGCTTAGAAATGTTTATTTGGCGGATCTTGTGATGGACAAGGCAGAAAATGTTTTGTCATGTTGTTACTCGACACTGAGCACCTGTTGGCGGGCGGCAGAGGGAGGATATTGATGTCTCTGCTGGGAGTTTGTGCTGTGACCTTTTTGACGCTGCCAGCAGTGGAAGAAGCTGACATCATGTTCTCATCACCTGGATTTGATGAGTGAAGCAGGGAAACGTCTCCATCTGTCAAAAACATATCCCACACCCGGCAGGATGTAAAACGGACCACCGGGATTTGAGGCTTTAACAAACATTAATTTGACTTTTATCATAAATTCACTTGATTGGCATTTAAACCAGATGTATTTACTTTTTGCTGAGGTGCAAAGGGCATATGTTGACACGCATGTTGTCCAGATTGAGTCGGTTAAGTCTGATTTCCTCAATAGCAGCCTGACAAATGTTTCCTTCATTAATGATTTTTTTATCCTAACAGCCTTATTTGTACGTTTGCTTTCCCTACAGTAAAGAAACATCGTGAGTTCAACTAAACAACCCTCCAGCTTTGCTTCTTTTCTTCAGCCCTGGCCTGGTTGGCCCGTCTTGTTATCCTCCGATAATAAATCCAGTCTGTTCTGAATCAGCAGCACGTTAAGGCTAAAATCTAGTCCGGTGAACACAATGATGGGGTGAAGCTCTTTAAGTAGCTGGCTAATTAGCACTAGCAAAACTTACAAACAGCACCTTTGAGTAAACTGAGTGAGAAAATCTTCATGTCAATGTGCTGAACGTGGTGTTTAGGACACCTTTTTGAAGAAAATACAGAAAATTAGACAGTCATTTGGAACAAAGATATATATATATATATATAAAGGCACCGTTTTGTTAGCAAAGGTGAATATGGGGGGCAGATATGGAGCCACCGTGGCTGCTCCTCATTCACATCACTGGTAGTTTGTTGCGGTGGAATGCTAATGACGGTGAATCACAGCTCTCCGGTCGATGTGCTGGAGGGAGCGAGGAAGTGAGGAGACCACCCAGATCTCCTCCCCTGTCTCCTTCTGAAACGCTTAGCGGCGTAATTATATGGGAGTGACTGGTGAAGAACACTCTGTGCAAATATGGATTAAGTCCCAGACAGACGATTGTGTCTGCGTGTCACGGAGCGTGCATTTCCAAAACAACACAATCACACTTTCCTTTAATCACCAGATGTTACATAAAGTGCAGGGGGTGAAGTTTGCATGGGCGCTCCGCGTAATAGGGGACAAAGTCTTTGGCCACAATGAGGGCAGAAGAGGCAACAACGACTTGACATGACGTGAAACTAAATCCATCGGTAGCTCATCTTCATTCTCACATTTTCCTTGACTCAGTCTAACCAAACCGTCCTCTCAGATTTTACTGGATTTCGCAGTATTTCTGGAATGAAACGATCCTCATCATTAAGGGAAATATTGTAAGGCTCCACCGATGATTTAATCATGATGATGATGTCCATATGCGCCACCTTTTATACACGTTGTGTCTGAACCAACGCCGTCAGCTATTAAATGTTTTTTAATCCCAGCCTGTGCAGGCTCAAAGGTTTTCACAGTCTAGCAGTCTCTTTTAACAGGTCGTGAAAGATGTTCATAGAAACTGGGCAGGTGTGGGTGTTCAGCCACACAACAACATTTACATCAGCTGTCAACAAGTGGCTGCTTGTGCTGCTATTAACTCGTACATCCGTAAATCTGTTCACAATACAATTATGGCACTGCTTTTATTTGAGGATGTCCGGCGCTTTAGATTCAAATCAAAGGTCATTTACTCATTTATTGAAGGGTAAATCACTACAGGTGCATCTGGGTTTATTCTAAGAAGTCATATAATAAAATTATAGCTGATGATATCTCTAAAACTCACGTGGTTGGAAAACATGTCAACTACCGAGTCTCATACATTTCATGCTAAAATTTGTAGGTAAGGAACTCCATGAATGTATTATTTCAGATTTTAGAAAGATTTGCAGCAATTCACCTCGCTGCTGGAGATGCGTCTTCCTCCCTCTCTCTTCCCTCCCGTGAAATCTTATATCTGTATTTGGTTGATCGAATAAACATCTGCATCTGCAGCAACACAGATCCCACAACCCGCCGTGGCCGTTCCCCATTTTCCTTGAGAGGCTCCAGTGTTTTGGGTTTACAGAAAACACGACCGAAAACAAACACCGCATTCAGAAGTATAGACAATACCGGGGTGGCCAGGCGAGTGTGCTGCACATTCCTCTCCCATTTGAGCTAATATTCTTGGAGACTCTGTGCTTAATGTAATTAGAGGGGAAATTACGGTTTCCCATGCACAGAGGGGAGTTGGTGACTGAATGCAGGGAAGGGCTCTATTGGTATGAAACTCACTCTGTTACTGTGGGAGTAGCGCTAAATGCATTTCCCAGAATTCCAAGGCTCAGGTTCGACACATTTCACCTCCGAGGGATTCGGCTAACCAGCCTGGCTGCTTCCCCGTTAAACAGACTCCATCTCTGTTGCAAAGATATTAATTTATGAATTTTCCAGCGACAAGAACTCTCAGAGTCGGAGCTCAGGGGCTGCAGAAGGGCGAGCTCAGCTGTAAAACAGATGTGGAGAGGGACGTTTTTTTTGCAGTAATGATTGAAGTTTCCAATATGCAAGCAGCTTCTGAGGGAGTTCAACGGTGATACGTGATATGGATCGACGAAAGCGACACCATTTTTTTTGGAATTGCAAGAAATTCATCGTTGGGACAAAAATATGCGACCGACCTGCCGACATGGTGTGCGACGCTTCGGCCCTCAACGTGACCAAAAGCAACGTGAAATGTTGTCATGTATAAATGCCGCGTTGAATTTAAATCAAATTTTTGGCTTGGATCTAATGGAATTTTCCAACGTTTGTCTGACACACACACACACAAACACACCATAATCTCTTCCCTGAACTTTGCATTATGCTTTCTGTCCCTTAAGTCTCCATACTGTGAGTGTTTGAAAAGTGGATCTGCTCAGTAGATAGGGTGGGGAAACAGCAGTGTAGCTTTTAGCTAACAAGCCTCAGTCCTTCAAATATTAAACTCCTAAATACTTGCACAATGTAATCACATTTCCATTGAGATGCAATACGGCTCACAATCACTGTGCAATGAACAAAATCTTTGTGACATTCTTGGAAAATGAAACATTAGAGCTTGTTTTGGAGCGGGAAGTTGTTAGATTTGTGTTTATCAGCCATCTGTCCTGACACAGTGTCCTTCACCAGCACACACAGATCCTCCTTCCTGCTCAGCAGTTGTTCTGGATGAGAACATCAGATCAAAGTGTTCCCATTAACCGTTAAGTTGCTTTTTTTTTTTTTTCACAGCTCCATTTGTCGCTCTATCTCTCTTTCGAGCCTTTATGGAGGCCACTGGTCACCAGAGGAGCTGTGATGGCCGAGTGGTTAAGGCGTTGGACTTGAAATCCAATAGGGTTTCCCTGCGCAGGTTCAAATCCTGCTCACAGCGAGCATCTTAAAACATCATTCTTTACCACGTGTGCATGACAAGCACCATCGATCTAAATTGATCCTTGACGTTCCTTAAATCTTAAACACTTTGTCCCTAAATCTATACATTAAACCAGGACTGGGCATTGCACGCCCCGCGGGCCGGATCCGGCTTACATGATCACTCAATCCAGCCCCTGAGGTCAAGGAAAAACCAAACTGTTTTACTTACGAGAACAAAGATTTGTGTCATAAGGCAAAACCACAACCCTTCAAAAATAAGCCATCATGGATTAAGGTGGAAATGACATTCCCAAATATAATGCTGACATGCTCTCATCCCTTCGATAGCGCAGTTGGTAGAGCGGAGGACTGTAGGAGAGTGAAGCTGACATCCTTAGGTCGCTGGTTCGACTCCGGCTCGAAGGAATGTTTTTTCCACAGAATAGCCAACTAAGTTCTTCAGGACCTGAGTAATACCCGGTCAACATAAATATACTGATGCTGGGTCTCAAGTTTACATCTAAAACACTTTGCACCAAAATCTATACCTGAAACTGATGGTGTTTCTTCACTCTGAAGGAAAAGGAGACACTGATATGATTTAACCACCTCTCAGCCCTTCAGACCTGAACCTGGACTTGCTTTAAATAAGACCCATCCCGTTCACTTGAGTCTGTGAAAGGACTTCGTTCCACACTAAGTACACATACAGTAAGTCATACTGGCTCAACTCCAGCTAGAAGCAGGAGGCTTTTGCGGTCGCTGCAAACCCCGACCTAAACTGTTTCTTGATTGAATGGGCAGCTGTGGGGTGTCGGCTCAACTTCTCACTTTCCCTATTCACATAAATCACAGTTAAACACGACTTGACGTAGTCCAGGTAGACAAAAGGTGAACAGGATGGTTCTATGGCAGTCAGTTCACCTTCCAGGCTACATGTTGTTCTTCCAAACAGCATGTGTGGCTCTCTCTGTCTGGTTTAAAATCTCTCCTCGACGACTCTGATCCGTTTGCTTTCCTTCTCATTCTCAGTGTGTGTGAAAGTGAAAATTGTGACGTCTTATGAGCTTTTTCCCGAATGCTGCGGCTTCTCACTGGACACACTGCGGTCTGTTTATGTGATAATGTGTCCGTCCAACTCTCCCACAACCTCCAGGCAGATTGTGATCCCCATCCCAGATTTAAGATGGAATCTGCTTTACATTTGGAGGCTTTACTTTTTACAACATCTACTTTATATATGTAGTTTTATATGTATAATGCCGACTGACTCAGCACAGGATGGTCTTTCTCTCACCCCCCTTCGATA
Source organism: Remorina albescens (assembly GCA_034769265.1). Taxonomy (NCBI): domain Eukaryota; kingdom Metazoa; phylum Chordata; class Actinopteri; order Carangiformes; family Echeneidae; genus Remorina; species Remorina albescens. Next base: position 2,222,254 of record CM068478.1, on the reverse strand, counting down.
GCTCAGCTGGTAGAGCGGAGGACTGTAGGAGAGCAGAGCTGACATCCTTAGGTCGCTGGTTCGACTCCGGCTCGAAGGAGGAAACTTTTGTAGATGTAGCTATTATCTGTTAAACATAAAACATCCCCCCTTTCAGATGGTGTCAGTGGATATTGGCTGATGGCTTCACTGTTTAGTTGTTAGTCTTCTGTTTCCTGGCAGCGTTGTGTTTTTGTTTCAGGTCAGATGAGCTTTAAGCCAATTTTAATCCAAGAATATATGATTTATTTATTTCGCTCTTTCACATACAGAAGACCCTTCGATAGCTCAGTTGGTAGAGCGGAGGACTGTAGGAGAGCAGAGCTGACATCCTTAGGTCGCTGGTTCAACTCCGGCTCGAAGGAGTAGATGTTTTGTAAAGGTGGTTTTAAAAAAAAAGTGTAAAATACGTTGAACAACTGTGATGAAGTCACCGCCTCGGTGTTATCAGTGAGTCCTACTCAGCACTCGTGGCTTTTTGTGATGTTGACGAAGCCTTTCCCCAGACAGACACAGAAGCACCTGCCAAACTACAAACTATTCAAAAACAGCTTTGCAGCAGTCCTGCTGTGATACAAACACGCACCGTTTTACCATAACCTTAAGTCAAACCTTAGAAAAAATGAAATACAGAAAGTTACGGCATCGTTTTAAGCTATGCACAAAAGTTTGGTGCCAACAACAATTTTTAGAAAAATATTTCAGCATTGGAAAGTTTCATACTTTGTTATTCAAATTGTCACCATCCTGGTATAAACTTGATGCAACAGAATTGGGACTCCTGCTGGATGGGATTAATATGTTCAAAGGTGTGACGTAAATTAATATTTGCTACACACACGCACACAAAACCTTTCTCCAGGCAGTGTTATGAAGCTAACAGAACGTGCCCGTCCGTCTCTCCGTATCGGTCCCTGCTTGCCTCCCTGGCTGCCTGCCTGACTGTATCTGTGTGTCTGTCTGTCACAGGTTGTCATTAATTTGTGGGATAAATGGATGTGAGTCAACGCCTTACACGCTTTCACAATAGAAACCTGTCAGCGGTGGAAATGTTTTACATTGCATTTGAGATGTTTAACTGACACTTATCCTGAGTGATGAGAAAAAGAAAATCAGCTGGCTCATAATACTAGCTGAAACTAAAAAAAAAAAAACAAATAGATGTGGGGATTTTTTTTTTTAAACTAAGAAATAGCAGGTTGACTGTATTTCCTGCATAAAACTAAAAAACTCTACACCAACAGGATTTGTGTGTGTTTAGGCTAATACAGTACATCTATGAATGCGCCCCCCTCGGTGGTTGGGTTGGGTTGAGCCCGAGCTGATGGGAAGTGTCTGGGCAGGTTAATATCTCCGAGTGCCACCGTCAGCCAGCTGTCTGCTGCTGTCCTGCTGCCAAAACCATGACTCGCTCGCCCTGGCATTTAGCTACCTGGCAAGACAAACCAAACCAAACACTGCTGTCGGGGTGGAAACTGCATTCCTGCAACGTGGACTCGGTTCCAAAATATTGAATTTTGAGTTTTAATGACTCCTGACCAACTTCCATTACCATTTCAATGTCATTCATTCATGATAAACTTTGAAAGGCGAGCAGGTCAGTGCCAAAATGATGCAGGTACTCTCGGTGTTTGGACCAATAACAGATGCTGCTCATATCACCAAATAAATCCTCCATTTGGTCATATTTACTTTACTTCCGTTTTTTTCAGTGGTTTTAGTACGGTGGCTCTGAGAGGTCAAAAGTCTGCAGTTTGAGAAAACACATGGAGATGTAGAATTTGTGGAAGGTGTTTCTTGGTTAGACTAAAAAACACACACAAAAAAGAACAAATATCCTCTCAGGGTATTGTGCTGACAATATTTCCAAACCATGACTAAGTTTTCATAATTACACTTCCTCCTTAAATACTCCCAGCCTTCCAGCTTACGCACATTTACGTGCACTGCCCTGACACATACAAGGAGTGGCCACTATAAGAAAGTAAAATAAGAAAATAATAATATTAGAAAACAATTCATAATATCTCATCTGTAGTTACTGATCTGTTTGAACGCACCAGAATCTAATGGTGCGCGCTTTAGGATAAAAATGCCATTTAAAATAGACCAACTAGAAAAACATATCCATGCTTGTGGCTAAAAGTCGCTCCATGACCACCCGGTTAAAGAAATGACTCCAAAACCACACTGCTCACAGACTGCTGCTGTGTTTATGTCAATAATAAGTCATGTGGTCTTGTGTAACATAATTAATGAATTAGGTGGTCTGGGTTACAGTGTGTGTGTCTGTGTGTGTGAGTGTGTGTGCACTTCAGCTGTGAGTGGAAAGAATTGAAGGGAGAATAAGTAGAGATGTAATAAGAGCAGCCTGACGAGAGGCAGAAAAACAGGAGATGAGAAGGTGAATTTGTACAAAAAGGTGGCGGGAGAGAAAGGAGCAGTGGGTGAGGAGGGGGAGACGAAGGCGGAAGGAGAAGTGGGCAACAACGAAAGGTCACGGAGAGCCAATCAGAAATCTCCAGCCTCCCACTTCCCACATCGCTCCACGTGTCTGATGTGAAGTCCCACAGAGAAGCCGCTGACCTTGAACGAAGAGGGGAGACGGGTGACACAAGGGAGGGAGTTAAAAAAGACAGAGGTGGGAAGGTGTATGCAGGAAAAGGTGAGGGAAGGCTACAAAATGGTTTTCCAACAAGTGCTGCTATTTTGCACCAAAGAAATGACTCGCAAATTTGCCAATAAGAGGGCAAAGAGGATGAAAATGGAAAGTTTTTATATGGAGGGTTGAGGCAGAACACAGGAGGGAAGGGATAAAAGATGGAGACAGACAAACAGGGCTGGGAGAGGAGTGCTGATCTTTTCTGTCATTTGTTACAATGAACTGTAAAATGTCTGCAAATAGATTTGCCTTGGCAGGTGGAGGGAGGCAGAGCGGGAAGGTGGTTCAGGAAAAAAAAAAAAAAAGACTTTCAGTGAAAGCAATTCTCCGCTGAAACAAAAATATAAACGTTATTATCTGCCTGGCTGCCAAATTACCTCAGCGTGCTGGCAGATTCCCACCTCATTTAAATGCCACCTTTCTTTGAGGTCAGTGACTTTCTGCAGAAATGTTTGGCAAAACAAAAAATTTAATTGCAGATCAGCACAGATTGTCAAACAAACAGCGACTCAGATATAAAAGAGCAGAAAACCATAATGATGAGGTTTTCTATCACTGTTTAACGTGTTCGGTGAGAGCAATGCTACGCTAACTCATGCAGAATAACAGTAAATTCATCGATAACGATGCAGAAATACCTGAAATGTTTCTGTTAAAGTTAAAAAAAGAATTTAATCCAAACTGCCAAATTTGAAACGTACCTGCAGTTCAGACTGTTTCTTTGTGTGTTCTTAGCTGCATAGCAACAAAGATTATTATAGCAAACAGTGCTGACATGTCAAAGGCTGCTCATCTATCGGGACGACTCTCCGGGCCTCACTCGGATTGATGTGGGAATATTTTTGAAAAATGTAATCCCATCAAAATCTACTTGGAAGTTTATACGGAAAAAAAAATGTCTGACGTAACAAAACAAAACAACAAACACTTGCTGTGATTTCCGTTAAAGGAGCTATTTGTAAGTCTGCTGCGTAGCTAATGTTAGCATGAACAGCTAACTTCAACAGGAGTTTAAGTTTTATACGCAATAAACTGAAATCCGAATCAAATCGAACAAGTTGGCCTCGGTTGGTTTGAAACGAGGACGCATAAAACAGCAAGGATCAGTGCCATCATGTCACACACAGCTGCAGAGGAAGGACGGTGAGCAAAGAGCCGCTTTGCAAAGTGATAGGACGGATCCGTCATGTCTCATCTCACAGTTTGTGCATCTGAACAACAACAACAAAATGCTCTGGAATCTTTGAACAGCAATTGTGTGTTGTCAAAAGTTATTTTGGAGCTTTAGCTCGCTCTGCGGGGGAAGATGGAGCCGCCGTGGTTCTGGTTTTACCGCATTGTGCTGCAGGAGAGAGTTTTCCTGAAGGTGCAAAGACCTTCCGAAGACTCACAATTATGGATTCACATGTGCGTTGTTGGCAGGTCGGTTGTGATCACATATCGCAAGCTAAAACAGTGTCACTGCAGAGGAGGACGACGCCTCGGGGTGATGCAGCACGAAGTGCCCGAACGCTGCTGATTCAGCAAACACTCCTCTCGCTCCGTTTGTGGTTCTGTACACACCCTGATGAACATTCACCGGTTTACGTTCACAGAACTCGTTTTGTTGGAAACCAGCACACTTAGAGCCAAAACCCCTCCGAGTCCAGACAATGACACGCCGCACATTTTTAACGCTCCAAACACAAATAACACACTCAGCCGCTTTATTCTTTAAAGTTGCCCAAGAATGCAATTTTTAAAATGTGTCAGCAAAGCTTTATTTATTTATTTATTTTATTTTATTTTTTTTACAAATGCTGTTTCTTTTGTAAATTGATAAATGTATTCGTCTGCAGGCTGGAGGGATTCTTCTTTCAAGAGGTGGCTGCTAAATTGAATTATGGTGTCTTCCCCTCTCAAGGCTACCTCGGCTCTCAGAGCGAATAAATCAAAACACTCATCGTGAGTTGAGTTTGAATGAGGCTGTTGTTACGGTTATCTTTCCTGATTTCATTAAGTAATCAATAATCAGACACACACACACACACATACGTTTTGTATCTTTGTGATGAGGCACAAAGGCAGCGTGTGTTTGTATCTTTTGGTGTGTATTGCGCCGTCTAACGGATTTCCCTCTTTGTTTACGGCTCGTTAGCACTGAAAAGAGTCGTACTAAAAGCAGCTTGGAGGGGGGGAAACAGCAAATTGGGGATTATTAGTCCATTTACTGATTAGGGAAGTGAGGTACAGTTTCAGTGGCCAACTATAGACTGACAAGATTACCTCGGGGGGGGGGGGGGGGGGGCAACAAACTACACAATCAACTCTGACCACACACACACACACACACCAGCCCCAGCAGTAAGAAAACATCTAGTTAAACCACATTTAGAGCTAACGGTTGGACATATAAATCACATATTCCATCACAGAACATGCAATTCTCCGGTTCGCATTCAGATTCTATTAACAACTCTGCACAGTCACTGATTTACAACGTCACACAGAAAAGCATCTCTGCAAACAGAGGTCAAATTGGATGTTATTTCCAACAAGACAGTTCATGTTATGGGATGGAGGTCAGTCCCATCACATTCCCAACCCTGCTCCTGCTGTTATTGGTAATGACTGTGAAAATAGCAGATAACAAACTCATTAGGTTTTTTTAGATTTAGACTTCAACCTAAAGAAAAAACAACTTTGAGGACAAAATAGATTCTGGAAAGGGAATGTGAATCAAGGTGAACATGATATATTTTTACTCTGTGATTTAGGACTCTGAAACGGATAAGTGGCAGAAGATGAACGAATGATTTAGGATGCTTGATGACTCACTCACTCTTTGTAAGATAAATTTAACTGCCTCATGTGTCAGTTTCTCTCTTCTGTCTTTGCTCAGAGTTTGAAAAGAACTCAAAATGTTACTGGAGGGTGAAACAACCAGAACTTATCCTGTTAGCATCGATAAATCACAGAGAGTTCGGCTCAAATACAGCCACACATTGTCCTGCAATACAAACATACTCTCACAGGTTTCATCACTCATGTTAATGCTAAGGTATAAAGACTTGTCCTGTCCTGTCTGTGGATTGTGGGAAGGCTTAAGGAGTCGGTGAGAGCAACCCCACCCCCGTCAGACAGCTGAGGCTGTGAATGTGAAACATCTCTGTCTCTCATTGCTTCCTGGGTCCGGTCCACATGGGGCTCCCCGTCTTTCTCTGTTTTCCCCGGCGAGGCCTGCGAGGGGGGCCCGCTGTGTAATGAGCTGCTGGCTGCTCTGTGTTTGGTCCTGTCAGAGCCAGAGAGAGAAACGAGCTCTATGCTGCTGAACGCTGAAGCCATGTTATGTCTGTGGGGAAGCGACCCAGAGCTGCAGCATCTTTAAAAGGATTTAGCGCAGCTGAGCGTGAAATCCCGATCTCTCATGGAGGATATCCTTATTTAAACAGATGTTAAAACCACAGCCACCTGAAAGCCTGTGCGCACCATCACCTGAGAGCTTAGCTCTCTGCCTCTATATATTTGAATATAATTGACTGTCAAGTAGACGCACAGGCCGCACAGCCTACAGTGTCTATAGAACATGTGCACCAACGGAAAAGGACGCACAACTGTCCATTCGGATGCATGAGCGCAGGAGGATGTAGGAGGTCTGGAGCAGGGAGTGGAGGGAGGCCGTGACACAGACATCAGCTCAGCGGCGTGTAGGCTCAGTTCCGAGGGTGGGGGGGACCCCCGCCGAGAGGTCTGCCGCTGCTGCTGCTGTAATTCATCACATCTCTTCAGGATACACTCCTACACACAGAGCTCTCCGCGGGGAAGATGTTCATACATGCATCCACGTTACACACTGGTTATTTTCAGGCATCATACAATGTTAACACGGAGAAGATACTGATGCTGCACTTATTCCCCATGCTAATCCCAGAGTCAGGCAAGATATGAAAAAGGACGACAGTCCTTTGTGTCATTTTTGTGTCCCTTATTATCTCTTCTCAATCCAGAGCTGAGGCTGCTTTGATTGTCCATAGATTTAATTGGAACATTTGGGAAATAAGAGTCCTACCTAAGAGATCATCAGAGGGGGAAGAGATCAGTGGTGGAAAACTTTCTGATTAATTTTGGTTTATAGTTGGTGTGTGTGTGTTTTTTTTTTCCTTCTGTGGGTACAAAAGAGAGCAAAGTTGATACAGAGTTCACATTATCTTTCAAAACTATACTTTGACATGTACAGCTGCTACCACTGAATTCTGTTATCATCAACAAGGAATATCAGAAATTCTAATTCATACTAGCAACACCCACGTGATCTGTTTTCCTCTAAATGAGGCCAACGTCATGTTGTATTGAAGACTGAGACCATAAACTCATCAGGAGAATGTCACTCAAGGGAGAAGGAGGGACGTTTTCCCATAGAATTCAATGCAGTCTGACAGCTTTTAACAGGGGAGTGCCCCGTTAATGGTTCGAGGCTCGTCAGTGTCTCTGTCCATGTTTACATCCAATCTGTGGTGACACAGCTGATGCCCATGTCTTCCTGACTCCTCCCTCCTCAGCAGGATTTCCCACCAGAGGGATGAATCGAGTGCTCGGAAGATGGATGTTTCCTGCACCTCGTAAGGTGTCCCTGCAGGCGCCCTCTCCTCTCCTCCTTCATGGGGGAAAAAGGTCTGAATCAGACGTGTTCCAATAATCTGCCGTGTGGGGGAGGACAGAGCCGTTCAGACGCTGGTGGCACCAAACAGCCAAAGCTCAGAGAGGGAGGGGCCACACAAACATGACAATCCCTCCCTCGTCCTGGTCCGCTGATATGATGGAATATATAACAGTTTAGTGCAGCAGGCTCAGTGAAATTTTGTTGTCTCAGAGAAGACCTGAAAGCTGATCAGTTTATACCTAAACGCACCTCAAAGAGAGAGCACCGTGATAAAAGCAGCAAACACTTCCAAGGACACCGAGTCATGTCATGTAATGTGGTATTGTTTAAGATTGGCCGCGGTGAAATAAAGGAAATAAAAAAAAAAAAAAGATTCATCTGAACCGTCTCTACACAAATCTGCATGTCCTAAATCCAGACCACTGATTGGCTATTTGAATCCGGCACTAATGGTTTTTGTGAACGAGATCAGTTCCTTCTACTTCGTCTCCTCCTCCCTCCAAACCCCCCCTCGCCCCCCACATGTCTTCCTCACTCTTCCTCTTACAGCTAAGTGAAGGTTAAACACACGCACACTTATCAGAGTTTTGACAGCAGTAGCAGGAACACTCCACCATATCAATCTTTTCCATTTTCTTTATCTCCACGGTCAATCGCGATTTCAACTTCGATGGTGCTACTGCTTCGCTGATGCAATTTAGAACCCCCCCTTCAGGTTAAAGCACAAAATGTACATCACTGTAACAGGAAATACTGTAGATTTGAATCAGGCTCCTCTCTCCATACTCTCCATACAAACGCTGCTGAATACCTGTACAGATTCTCCCGCCAGACACCACGAAGACTCCCAAAGACTCCCAAAAACTGTCGCAGAAAAAAGAAAAAAATAGAATAAAATAAATTGCATTTTATCTCTAATCAGCTTGTTTGGTTTGACTTTAAACTCTTAATGAGCAGTTTTATCTGAGCGCCACCTATATTCAGCACTATCTGTCACACATCGGCCATGAGAGGAGGAAGAAGAAGCACGGGAGACTTATGTAACACGTATTTATCTGCCGCACTCAATTCTTTGCCGTAATCGAATGAAAATGACGAAGCCGTTTTGGGTTAATTAGGGACTTGACCCCGACGGGAGCGGGCTAGCCGGTTTATCTCCGGCTCCAACGAGCGCGTGGCTAACAGCCATTTAAAACACCACTTATTTACATTTAGAGTGAATCCTACGGCCCCGGCAACCCTTGACAGGAACTTTACGACTCACACTTAAAAAGAAACAAATGTGTCTAAGTGCCGGCTTTTTAAAAAGTAATTAACCCATTTGTTCGAATGTCACGGTTCGTGATTTTTTTATTTCCTTTTTCTTTTTTTGCTACACCGAGTGAAGGTTTGATTAGACATGGCGTCGGTTTGTTATCCACTTAGGAATATCTGTCCATTTCATCTCACTGCCATGTCCAGAGGCAAATTCTCATTTCTGCTGCTAGATTGGTGGGCGTGAAATCAGAAAGTTAACGTCAAACTGCCACGAGAGAGAGAAATGTGTTAAACTTGGCTGTTCCTATTTAGAAATGAGTTAAATCAGCTCCTGTTATCTCTCCGGCTCGCTAATCAAATTGTCCCTGCTTGACACTTAATTTTGTTGTCGACAGTTCTGGCCTGTCTGTCTTGTGTGGAGACGCTCACGCTAACACACGTGCATTAAACCGCACGATCTCATGTCCCTCCTGCACGGCGTTTTTGTCTCTGTCTTTGTTTCGAGTACGGGACATCGCGCTGAAAGCGGTGAGCCAGGCGGCATGAAGGGTGCGTTCGTGTTCTTGTATTCTTTCACTTATCGTACATTCCCTCTGAACAACTGACTACATACACACATAAAATATTAAAATCATTTTTATTTACACCTAATTTGGAGGATTACAGTATTCAAGGCGGAGGGAGACCTACCCGAGTCCCTTAGTCTACGATATTGAAGGGCGCCAACATGGACCATAAATCTGTAACGTAATAAAGGTTTTCCTTTATAATATACATTACCATTAACCATAAACCCCGGCTTTATCATGGACGGGTCTGATCCCCTCACACTTGGCAGACACAACAGTTGACATTTGTCCCTTAAATGCAGCTAATTCAGAGATGATGTAGCGAACATCATCAGGTGGTTTTCGGATCAACAGCTGAGTCTTTCTGGGAGGTTTATTAATCAGCTGTGATCATCCTGTGTTTACTCAGTCACACACACAAACACAGAGACAGGAAGGGAGTGAACTGGAGGTTTCCCAGCAGCGTTATTGATCCTGACCACTAACGTGTTGCTCAGCAGGTTGTTCTTGATTTCACTTTGAAGCCGTAGGATGTTTTCCAACCCATGATGTACGTCGCTGACGTTTTTGTTGGCAGCACGCGACAGATCGCTTCGCTTTGCTGCCACTGCTGCCGGAGCGATGATGAAAATATCATACAACATGTTGGAAAAAATGATCGGGGCGCGCAGTGTGAATCCAGAGCGGGACAAAAAATTAACAAGCACAAGATGATAATCTCACAATAAGCATGCAAGCACTCGAAGATATTTTCAGTCGTGACAATTTTTGCTTAACCCCGCTGTGACATCTGCAGCGCTGCTGTAAGCCCTTAGCTTGAAGTGCACTACACTTCCTCTCATCTTCCACATCCTCACAAAGAACATTCTGTCCACATGTGCACTTTCAGCACAGAATACACACAAACCCCCTTCAACCTGTTACAGACGCTGTCCTTCTCCACCTGCTCTCTGCAGCACAGCTGTGCAGCGCTGACGCAATCGGAGGCCTCGAGGAAGGGCTTAAATGTTTGCGAGCACAACTCTCCCACTCCGCTCCCGACACAAGCAAGCCATTGTGGGTATGTTGAGTGCTGGTAACAGCTGGGCCACGTAGCGGTTATCTTGGACCCCGACCCCCGTGGCGATGACAGGATCAGCTTTAGCCAAAGGCCGCGTTATCCCCGGTCAGCACTTGATAACACGTCAGATGAGGGTGAAGACAGAACAAAGTGGTGAGCTGGCACAGAAGGACGTTTTCCCCGGCGACAACTCACTGTGGCCTCATCCTAAACTTTTAACCCGTGTATTAATTAACATGTAGAGTGTTGACAGCAGTAAATGCTGTTTCATGCAGTATTCAAGTGGAAAAAAATTTCGAACGGGCGCTCCAACAAACGACATTGACGTGAATCCCAGTTTACATTTAGTCCTTTAACGCATTGTTTATTAGTTACACTGGCAAAGTCAAATGAGACGTTGTTTTATGATCAGCATGAGAGCTGTAAATTTTACAAAATGCCTCAATGAAGACCAGAATGAGAAATATAAACTTCCTCTTTCCCAGCATTTTTTCTTTTCTAAAAGAGACCTTGATTTGAAAGTTCTTTGTTCGCTGCTGGACTTTCGTTTAAAAACATCATACCATGAAGACGGTTTGGATCTGATTGAGGTGTGTGTCCATCGTCGGTTGTGTATATTTATGAGAGGATTATGGTTGGACCTCTGCCTACTGCCACCTTTGACCCACGTTTATCCCCACATGTTATTGGTTCATGAGCAATGCTCAGGCTCTCCTTTGATAGCTGCACTGCACGCTTGTCAAGCTTTGACAGAACGTTTGTTTTGAAGTAACCGGATATGGTCGTTTCATTTTCGTTGGTATTTACTGCTGTAGGTCTGTCATGTTTGGAGCGTTTCCTTCTTGACCACCAACAAAGGACGGGAGGATTTTGTGTCTTTGCAGACAAACCTATTTCTACAATTTTCTTTTATACTCTATCAGTTTCGCTTTTAGCAGAATTGAATGCAATTGAGTGCAATAATTTTATGACATATTGAAGTGTTGACTGCATTCGTGCCAATTTTATTATTCACGAAGGTAAACAGATGTGTTTTATTTTGGGTCTTTGTCCTTTACATTTACTCACACACACCGGTGTCGGTCTGTCGTTGTGGGGACTGCTGAAACACTCCCCAAGCGTCAGGACTGAATAACGAACCCCAGCCTTTACCCTTAGCCAAAAAACAGGTCTAAGCCCTTTCTCTTAAGTCTTTTAAGTACTGAGGTCTCACACCTCAGTACTTTCTCTACTGAGGTGTACACACACACACACACACACACACACACGATGAAAAGGTGCAGACATTTTCCCTAAAGCAGTATCACAAACCTAAACTAATTTTCCAGGAGGTCCACGGCAGATATCCGCTTTCAGATAGCAAGACGGGGGGGGGGGGGGGGGGGGACATGAAAAATTTCTGCTTCCATCCCACTTGTATTAATCATAACGTTCACAACATGATGCAACACTTGCAGCTCGGAGTTGTAAGTCAAATGTAACACCTGCCTGGGATGGGCTGAAACATTTCCCAGTCTGAGATTTTTCTGTCAAATGTTTGACACGAAACGGTTATTTTCTCATTATGGGACTGAGACAAGGTGTTAACTAAGCAGCTTAAGGATAAATATCAAGTATCCTGACAAATACGTTACCTGTGTGACTCATTCACAAAAAAAAAAAAAAATGATGACATGGACTTTCAAAATGCAAATTATAAATACAGAGTGCGCAAGAGAGAAAGAGATGTTTGTGCCTGCGAGGGCTCGACTGAGCGAGTCATCGAGGCTTTGGCTCTGAGTCAAATAAAACCTCGAGCCAGCTGATGTTAACATGAGCGGCAAACAGATCAGGCCCAGGAATAAATGCCGTCAAATCTCCCACTGTTCCTCAGCGAGGGAAGAAACTCCAGCAGGGAGTCGACTTCCACCTTTAACGGGTTGCACAGATCTGTGAACGGGTAAGTGTAATATGTACACGAACCCTTCCGGTGCATCCGGAGCTCAACTTTTTTAAATTCAGTGTCTTTGTTTGATTGTACAAAACAGAAAACGTAACAGCCATTGTTGATGTTCTGCCTTCCACACAAAATATCAAAGACGCAAAGATCTGATGCTGATGAAATCTGCTCAGAAGATAATAATGTACATGAATCTGTACATATCGGGAAACATTTCAGCTTCTTGCCAACATCATTTCTTTGTATTTGTAATTTGTAAACCTGACAACAACACACAGGCAGACGAGCACCAACAGCAAACCAAGATGTCCTGCCTTTGGTGATGAGCGACGAGAGTCATTATCAGCAGACGGCAACAGGTTGATTTTTCATTTTGCTGGTTTCAGTTTTTCTTGAACTGACTCCAAACCAAAAAGGCTGCTGCTGTCATTTCGGAGACTTCCTGTGAGCCAGACCTGCCCAACTCTGGATTTCACATTTATATCAACAAATACAGAAGCTTTCATGGACTGTCTTTGGGATAAAGTGCCTTTGTGATATATACTGCCTTGTACAAATGTGATGGGGAGGAAATAAAGTCCGGTGATTATTTACATAACATGTCAGGCAGTATTAATACATGTAAATCCTATTTTGTCAACAGCAGCAGCAGCAGCAGCATTCGAGGCGAATGCTGCAGGTATGGAAAAAAGACATGCACAGAGTGAAGGTGCATGGAGTAGATATGTATAATGAATGAACAGCTGAGCCGCTGGAGGAGGACGAGGAGAAGTGGATGTTTTGAGGGGTTTTTTGTGTGTGTGTGTGTGTGTGTGTGTGTTTTTGACATATCGCATGCTAGTGTGTCATGCATATTTTATCGGGCATGTCTGCTTGGGCTGCAGCTTGCCTAGGGAGCCAGGCAGATGTTGCATGTGCTCCATTTCTGTGTGTGTGTGTGTGTGTGTGTGAGTCAGTGGTACAAATAAAGCATCAAAACTGTGTCTGTGTGTATTCCTGACAGAGTTTCAGGACTGATTTAAAGTCGGTCTGCAGAGGTGGATGGAATGCAGCATGTTGCCCAAACAGGAAGTTGCAGTTTTTACACGTGGCGTTTCACTTCAGTGCAGGTTGATTTACCAATGTTTCGTACTTGCAGAAAACATCACGGACTAAGAGCAGCTGCCGTTCAATGTCTTTATTAATAAAATGCAGATTTTAATTGCACAGCAGCCACTAAAGCAAGAACGGCGACGGTAAAAAACTGCTTTATGGTCTACTTTCCTCTAAAATGTGCCATTATTTAAAAAAAACAACAACAAGGTATAGAAGAAGACTTGAAACTAAAGACTGAGACTATAAATATTTAATGATATAATAAAACAAGTGAGTAGTAGCATATCATTTAATATAATCTCAATAGTAATCTACTCAAAGTTTGCAAACTGTATAGGCAAGTACAGAAATGCTAACAGTGAGAATATTCTACTTGTGAAATGAATATTGTGTCCCCTGAAAATGCCTTTGAGGATAATCTCTTTCCTACTTTCTGTATTTCTGAATGCTAATTCAGTAGTTTGGTCATCTAAAGCCGACTCAGGCAGAGTAATAAGAATCTCATCCACAGATTTCTCTTTGAGTGGAGCTGTGATGTGTAGGAAGGAATTACGGGATGTAAACATTCCCAGGAGGTTGTGTTTATGCAGACTCCCCCATAGGTCCCTACCTTGTTCTTCAAACACTCCACACCCATCTTCTCTTTTTGCTCCTCATGCATGATGCATGGAGCCGCTTTGTTTGATGCCATTTTCGGTTCACAGAGCCCATTTGTTTAGCATCAGTGTTCATCAAAACTACATTCATCCTGCACTTCTGCGTTACCGGTATTGTTAGACTCCTTCTGAGGCTCTCAAGAATTGTGGGAGCGCCGGAGTTGACTCTGTCTCGCTTTGATGATCTTATTCTTCCTGCGTAAATATGCTTTAACAACAGAGACCTGTGATGTTTGAATCAAATCGCATTAAAGGCGGTCGGAGTGAAAGTTTTCCGTCAGCTGAACTCACCGAGTTGGGATGCGTGCAGGGTCCCGTCACCCACCCGGTACTGGTCTCTAGCTGTAATATATTTTTAATGACACAGCACTCACTCCCTTTGAAAGGCGAGCGCATTAATTAAAGGCTGTACGTCACCTCTTTGTGTGCTTTTTGACACGCTGCTCAGTTTGACTGTTTGCATTGGAGAAGCGCCAGAGTTTCCTTGAGGCTGTATTGCTTTTGGCTGTTTGGAGGTCACTGGGAATTGTTATTCCAGACTTTTTAGAGACACCCCTCCCCACCAATCCCCACCACCGTCTCGGAGTCTGAGTCAGGCCAAGAACGGAGCCCTGGGGTACTCTACGTTTCCTCTGAATACACACAGCCAACTCTGCAGCACATCAGTCATATCAAGTGCAAAAAAACTGCACCAGCGAGCCGATACGTTTAGTGGCGACACAGGATTTGAATTTGTAGCGCGGTGACTGACGTATGGATGATGAATGGACCTCTGGGCTTTAACACAGTCCTCACTTCGCATCTTGTCCTAAACTAGTAGATGGTGATGACATGTTTATTACTCAGCCACAAATATTGTCTTTTTTGAACCCAAACCGGGACTTTTCTACTCCCTAACCTTCACTTAAGTTGTGATGAGCAGCGAACTCATGTATCACTGCCATGCACAGCTAAAGAAATATGTTTCCTCAAGACAGTTAGATTTTTTTGGGTCGGCTTTACATTCAGCACCAAAAGATGCCGTCTAGTGCTGCGATTTTTCCTTTTTATGAATCTGAAGTTGTCTTTTTATCTAATCAGCCAGAATTCACCGAAGTCACGGTCACACAAACCTGCTGAAAGCAGAGAAAGCCAAGCTGGGAGTCAGTGAATACTGATAGTCATGAGAAATAGAAACCCTGTTCCTGGACGGCCCCTGTTAGAGTCGCTCTCTGGCTGCACAGTACGTCGAAATCTGAAAGCTTTCCCAACACATAGTTGGACCCATGAGCGTCAGAAAGGAGGCATGAATCATGACGGCACTTTAAGACTTGTCACCTTTTCTTTTCCTCAGAACTATGAGAGATTTTGATATTTGGGAAATTCAACATGCATTACACGACCTGCTAACCCGATCTCACACTGGTTGATGTGCAGGTGGACAAAATGTAATCCATTCATTTTGTGTATGTGGACGAGTATCGCCCTGCCGTGACGTCAGCGGTTGGTTTGTGATTTCGTATTTTGGCGCTTCCTGTTTGCACCTTAGCCTTTTTGTAATCAGTAGAAGCCATATTTGAAGGAGAAGGTGGTGCTGAGGAGGAAGGAGGGCTTGATGTGGCCATTGTACTCTATCCTGTTTGGCTAGTACAGTCAGTTAATCACACTGTAGCCCCGCCCCCTAACCCGTCCTCTGCTTTGTGGTCTATTTTCTTCTACACTGGACCATCGTTTAAAAAATGAACATCATGGTTTTTTGCAGAATACTTCAAATTAAAGACTGAGACCAAAAACACATTAGGAAAAATATTTAGTGAGCTAGTAAATCAAGTGAGATGTAGGGCCATTTTCCCATAGACTTCAATACAAAGTCAAGGATGCCACCACTCTTGTCAAATCGGCTTGGGGAAAACAAGAAAATCAGACTTTATGAACCTCTTCTAAATTCACTTTATCCACTATGACGCTCCAAAGAAAATATTCAACTTTTAGCTCAAATATAATTCTCGTGAGTCGCACATTTTAAATCCCTGAATCCAGGAGTACGACCTCAAACTTACCACACGGCCATCGCTCAACAAACCGATTTGTGCTCGCATGCCTCATTAAATTCTGATGTTAAAACAAACCGAGTGAGGCTGAACGGAGTCGCGGTACCAAAGAAAACAAATATTGATGGCTCAATCTGCAATCATAATAAAGACGTGTTGGTTTTTATGGCGGCTTTGCCAGCTGACTGAAGGATTTGATTACTCCATTATGGTGCTTGGCCACTGATTTTAATCTGGCTCATGGTGATAATGTCAAGTCTGTCTTCAATTATCCTCAAAAGAGCGAGAAGGGTAAGTATTTTCTTTTTTGAGTCATAAAATATTGTATTATTTGGTAAACGTGATCTGTTTCAGTGACATCAGTGTCCTCGTCTTCATCGGCATTCCTCAGCCCGCCTGTTCTGGCGAAAATGAGCCATTTTGTTGCGTTTCCTCTCTCCGGTCCTGACCTCCTGTGTGTGACTGATGTTTTTATTGGTGTCCTACTGACTCTGGAGTGATGGGCCTATTACAGAGGTCACAGAGGTCCATTATGCTACAACCCTCCCACCACCTCCCCCCCTCCCCTCCATCACCTCCTCCCATTCTTTCTCTGTGTTACAGCTCAGGCTGTTTTTTTTTTCTCCCTGAAGCATAAAGTCTTTCCTTGTTCCATTTCCTCGGAGTGTAACAAAGATTAACTCCTTTCAGAAGATGTTGGTGAGGAATAAGTCACGTCTGCCCGTCTCCATCTTTGCTACATATTTAACATTTGTTCCACCTCATATTCACACTCACATGATCCCTGTATGCACGTCCCAGATGATATGCATGCCGGCGAACGTCCAGCTTCGGACGGCCTGCGGGGTGGGGGGTGCTGAGGATTTCGGAAATGTTGAAGTAATTGAATTAAGCAGCTCAGACAGTAGTGTTGCTGTAAGAGGGGAACTTAAGGCTTATTATTATCTGCAGTTCTGAGTTATTTACAGCCTTAGCTTTTTTTTTTACATGCTGGCACCTCTCATATTAGCTGCGGTCAATATCTCAACAATCTGGCTTCACTGATAGCACGCAACTTGGCCCATAAAATAAGGAGTAGTGAATCCTTCTTGATGGGACTGTGACAGCAGAACTTCAGGGACGAAGCATTAAGTCGTAATCTGAGAGCGGTAACGATGATCGCTCCAAGCTGGAGCTCTTGTGAGGGGTTCTACTAAACTATTGACGACCTGCACACTTCCCATATTTTCACTCTTGCCAAAGATGCCATACGACGAGGGGGGGTAAAAAAACATATTCATCTATTCCCTAAGTGCTTCAAAGCACCCCAAAGTGTAACCTAGACAAGCCGAGCCAAATACAAACACTTGAAAAGAATCCGATGATGCGGAAGCCAAGTGGTGCCGAGCGGCGTCTGTAACAGGAGGCGGCGAGGGGAGTTTTGAGGAGCCATGCTGGGCTGTTGGCGGTGCTGACATTCGAGCCGCGACACAGCTCACCGGGATGCGATTTAGAGCGTGTACTTCCACCTTCCAAATGATGGCACTTCTGAGAGGTGAAAATAGATCCTTCTGCCTTCTCGCAGAGTTCACAGACACTTTATTTCTGCGACTGAATCATGAAAAAGGTCTTTTTGTCTTTTGGAGCTATGAGGCCGATTAAGCTTAGTTTCAGCTCCGCAACAACCCTTCCTCAGCTCATTAAAACAAAAGTTAGAAGTTTTAATAATGCTTGTTCTATTCAAAAACAAACAACAACAAAACTATTCACTGGAATTTTTAGGACGTTTCTTTGTCCTAAAAGTGACATTGTACAGTCAAAGCATTTTTCATTCCACACGCATCATGATACATGAACTCAGTCTGACCCAGTTGAGGCAAGAGGGGGAATAAAATTGCCTAAATCAGTCATGTAGCCTGACGGAGATCAAATCTCTTTCATAAATTGAAGTTGTCCACTTTCACGTCCCGTCATGTCCCATTTTGGGACAGCGGGGGAGCCGAGCTGGTTTTAATAGCATTCAGCTTGGAGTTGAGTTCACAGAGCAGCTGACGGGGTTGTGCCGGCTGAATCCTGATCCGGTCCTGACCGTGAGATCCGACCCCTCCGATGAAACGTACACACACGCGTCTCAGAGGAATACACCAATAAGAGAATTCCTGATTACGCTGTGTGCACAGAGGCCACCGGCTGCTCGGGGGAATCCTGGTTCTCATTGATTACGTTGTATGATGACCTCATACTGGGGGGAACTATCAAAATGAAAACAAACTACGGCTCCAGCTATGAACTGAGACGGATCCTTGGGAAAACTCAGCAACACTTAAATTAAACTGCTGTGGATAAACAATGACAAATGTTGTTGACACAGACCTGAATATAACGAAGCAGTATGTAGTTACTACTTTTACTAAGTTCTGTTTGAATAACGCATTTTTTGTGTAAGTTCCCGTTACTTGACTACCGGGGCCACCGTAGGCCCTTTCACATTGGACAAAAAACCCTGCCAACACTCACTGACATCTGGCTTTTGTCTTTGCTGTGAAAGCCGACAATCAGCATTCAGTTCCGGGTCAAATTAGTCCGTATTTATCAGCTCCAGCCCCGACTGGCAGCCTGACTTTTTCCCGCGCAGCGACGGAAACAGTGCAGCTAAACCATATTTTCATACATTCAGTCTGTGGGCGACACATTGCAGTGAATGGCCATGCCAAAAAAAGAAAAAGACAACTGCATATACTCTGTACTTTGTGTAAAAAGGTCACAATTCACAAATCAGTAGAATACAAATTTCACAAAAAACTCGTACAGTTGTTTTAGATTCTGTTTAAGATTGAGTCTCACTTTAACTTCAAAATAAAATCCAGTACAACAGAGTATAAAAAAAAAGTGAATAAAATAAAGAAAATGGTGGCTGACTCACTAAAAGGGAGGAGATAAACTGACAGATGCATCTGGTTTAGTGTGAAATAAAGTGAATCATTGGCCGAGCCCTTAATTGAGCCAACAGCACCTGAATTGTCGTCTCTAAGGTGAAGCTTAAAAACTTAAACGCTTCATTCATCTGCTTTTTTCTTTGAGTCTCTGAGAACCTGAGAGGATTTAGAATTCCACGCGCGAGACATTTTCAGGCAGTTCAGTTTGTCCTTATTTGCGTTTCAGAGGACGCGTTTATGTGAAAGGCCTTTTCTTCCTCCGCCTCGGCGCCACCAGTTACAGCAGCGCCGGCCCCGGCTTTGTTATTTATCTGTTTATGTCGCTGCTGGAGTTAAATGGCTTAGTGACAAATTAGGAGTGTAACGATAATGACCGCGATGGTTAACAACGCTCACTTCTCATCGAACACAGGAGGGAATTTCCAACGCTCATTCTTATCCCGACGTATTTCACACTATCTCAGTGTGAATGACAATTACTGCCCCGATAAGAATGGGAGCTCTGAACTTTGTTTTCTTTTTCTTCTTCTTCTCTCCTTGGAGCCTAATGTGGCAATCCAGCAACAGAGCGGGTTGCAACTGAAGCAACACAATAAAGAAGGGAGCTTTTTTTGTGTGTGTGTGTGTGGGGCGGGGGGGGGCAGGCCGAGTTTGGAAAAACAGAGGTCAAGAATCAAAATGGGAATGACATTTGCCATCAGCGGAGTCCTGCTTTATGCCAGCCATTGATGCGCCTTTTCACAAAGTGAGCCTGCAAAGGGGGTGGTGGTGGTGGTGGGGGGGGCAATACCCATCTGAATTGCAAATGGGCAGCGCACTGGCCCTTTTCACAAGTGGACAGGCGGGCTGGGGCACGGTTCCCACACACACCCCATCCGTCATTCGGCTCACCCCTGAAAAAAACCCAGCCCCTCCTCCCGCGGCCCCCACCCCCTCACCTCAGCTTGCCCGAATGGCTGCATTTGTAGCTGCGATGGAGGCGGTCCGGCTTTCTCCCAGGCAGACTCCCCAGAGCAGGCGCACACAGCGGGGGCTTTGTTCCTGCAGCGAGGCCTGGGGAGGGTCCGGGTCAAGGGGAGGAGACCGACAGCTTTGACAGGCTGTAAGTAAAAAGGTGTAGCCAGAGCTGAGCGAGTCAGCCCCCCTCCCCCTAAACACTGAACTGCATGTTTGTTTGTTTGTTTGTTTTTCCTCAGGACTTTTGTGCCATACCTCCTTTCTCTTTAAGCTGCATCAGTGTGACCTGTTTAAGCTTTCAATCGGCCAGCTGGAGCGGAAAAAACAAACAAACAACAAAAACAACAAAAACACAAACTGGATATTTGCTTTTCAAAAATTGCTCCTAAAATTCTGCATAAATTGGAGCGCTAACTACTCTAATCCCATTTGATGCAGACATCCTGTATAATAATGAGAATACCTCAGTGACCGAGCTTCAACTTCCCACTCTGACATATTTACAGTAATATTTATTAGTGTGTATCGTCAACTGTTACAGAACCATAACAGTGATGAAACCACTTTCTGGCTTCGCTCCACTCACACAGCTGTTTCCACTCATGCTGCCTTCTTTTCAAGTAATTTTTCATAAATGAGCTAAACTTTTGATTTTGAAGCAAAACAATAATAGAAAATAACACGAGCAACCTTGTCGGTGTCCTGGACAAATATCTGGAAAATGAGAAATAGGTAAAAATGGT
The DNA here is from genome assembly GCA_034769265.1 of Remorina albescens. Classification (NCBI taxonomy): domain Eukaryota; kingdom Metazoa; phylum Chordata; class Actinopteri; order Carangiformes; family Echeneidae; genus Remorina; species Remorina albescens. The sequence continues at coordinate 2,201,714 of CM068478.1, read as the reverse complement.
TTGAATTTGCACCCCAGAAAGGAAATTGGCAACAGGCTTGGATGAAAGTACTGGCGCCTTAACGTGACACATGGGATGTCACGGTGACGTTTGTGAGCTAAAGGAAACAGGACTGCTGCTGTTAAAGCGTCCTGAGGAGATCTAATGAGCCGCCTTTAGTGAAAACATCTGTGAGAGTCAGGAGCTGGAATCAACCTTCAGTCCCTCAAATTCATTGACTTAGCTGTAAAAGTTTTTCTTTCTTCTTAAAAAAAAACCCCAAACTATTTAATGATGGTAAATATGAAGTAAAACTGCATTAAAATCTTAAGACTTGATGGTTTTCTCCTCAGTGGTCAGATTTCTGTGAACAACTTTTGATTTTTAAAGCTTAATCTATTGATCACATTATAAACCCACCGTTTGTTTTCTTTTAAAGGTCATAAAGGCTTTGACCTCAAGCAACCCGTAACCAGCCTGAGCACAGGTCCAATCAGAGTACCTGGAGAGACCTGTATGTGTGGGCGGGGCCTTGAATCTCAAAGTTAGAAAGGTGGCTTGTTGTGGTTTGCCTTCTCAGACCTGGAAGACGGAGTCTTCCCTAAAATCAGCCTGGTCCACTGTTTCTGGATCGCTTGTTGTCAAAATAAGAAAACTTGAAACAGAAGAGGACGGTTAAATACTTCCTTGCAGTTTATGAAGGAATTAATTGCGGCTTTCTTGCAGTGATAAGCGTAAAATATCAGCTCCTTCCTCTGTTATGACAGATTAGTGTTTCTCTCATGTTTCGCTCAAGTTTAACATCTGCTGCAGAAATTAATGTTTCAGAAACGCACCGAGTCACACAAAACTAGAAAAATAAGGTATTTCAAGCGTATTTCGAAGGGGGTTGCTCAATTTAGATCCTCATATTTTCTACAGCCTACATACCTGCAGGAAAACCAAAGATACTTGGAAAGCTGCTGTGGGATTTCAGCGTTGGGTTGAAAAATATCAGCAACACTAACCGGCCATGAATCGACTTTCATCCTTTGTGAACCAGCATCGGAAAAGAAAATCAGTCCAATATCAAACAACAAATATTTTACCATCTGACTTTTTCCCACAATAACAAACATATCCATGTGATGAAAGCCCTTATTGTTCACCACCAGGGTGTAAGAGTCCACTTTAAAAACAACCATAAATTGTAAACGCCCCCCCCCAGCCACTCCTCCCCGAAGTGCCCCTTTTGTCCAAGCTGTTGATATCGAGGGTTTTATTGCTGACCTTGACATTGTGAGCGGAGGGTTGTTGATGCTGAATGGGGCTCTAGGTGTTGTGGATGTGAGTTCTCAGGGTTCTCCTTAAACGAACCCCCCCCACATCCCACCCCACCCCCCTGCTTTGTAGCAGTCTGCGTTAGCCGAGTTTAAAGGGCACGTCAGCGGCGTTTAGAGGAAGTCCGAACCAGCGAGCACAGATTGAGACATCCATGTGTCCTGTTTCAAGTAAAGCTGAAAGCTTTTCCACATGTTGGAGGGGGATTTAAAATATCCAAACTATTTTAAATGATGACGTAAGAGCAGTTTAAAGGGATAAAAATGCCCGATCCAACAGCCGAGACTGGAAAACAAAATGGCAGTTTAGCTATTTCAGTGCAGTTATTTCTAAAATCAGTTCTGTTTTGATAAAACAGAACTGATATTTTTTTTTGACAGATGGCAAGCTGCTTTGAAAAAACACTGAATTTCTTTTTCATCATTTCTTTTTCAAGACTTAAGTGGAGAGAATCCAACAGGAGGGTGTCTCCGCTGTACCAGCGTCAGTGAAACTGAATCCATTATAAGTTGAACACACGTTAAGAATTTCCCCCCCAAAAAAAGGACAGAGGACTTAAAGCTGCTGAAAGACAGACCCGTCTATCTGTTCAACTTGAAATTGTCCAATAATGCCCTCAGAATCCTCTAAATACCCCCCGACACACCCATGCAAAAAAAAAAAAAAAAAAAAAACAAGTACAGTGCAAATAGTTAATTTATTCTTGTTTATCTCATCTTCATTTGCAAAGATGCAACAAATATGGCCGTCACCTTGGGATTATTATGTAGATAAAAGAAAACACTTTAAGATTTGAGGTGAGGAGGTGGAGAGGGTATTTATTTGTTTTCCTTTTACCCCCCCACCCCCGGACTGGGAACCTGATGGGTTTTATATTGGCCTGTGTGAGAGGGGAGGCAGCTCAGGGGCCCTTTGTTGGCGCTGCCCCGTCTCTCTGTCTCTGCCTTTATGTTTGGATGCCTTTGAGACGGGACGTGAAGGTATGTGGCTGGGAGAGGGCAACCTCAGGGATGAATGGCTTCACATTTTGAGTTTTTTTTTTTTTTTTTAAGTATAGGGTTGTTTTTACCTCGGTAAGTCCTTCCCTCCAGGATGCCCCAAAGCAGAACTGCAGCACTGCTCTGTGGCAGCGTGGATTAATTATTGAGGCGTCCTGTTGGTGTGTGGATTGGGAATTGGGACTGAGGCGCATGAGAAACTGCAGATATATTGTCAGGTAGATGGATGAATCTTAAAAACTGTTTCTGACAGCTAATGAGCAGACTGTGGTTAAATCATGAATCTGTGGATATTTTCTTTTTTTTGGGGAGGGGGTGTGTGTTCAGACATCACAAACAGTTTGACTCTGAGCATCTTCTTTCTACTAACACTAAAGGACTGATTAATGGAAACAATCAAAATCAGTAAAGACAATAATTACATCGGGAGGCCTCTGATGTTGAGGCTGATCTGAGGTTTAACAAATACACAAATAACCCATCGTTCCAGCACCGCAGCACAACAACCATACGAAAGCTAAGAGCAATACACATTAACATACTTGGGGCCCGAAAGAGAAAAAACCCGTGAGATTTATTTACAGCAGAAAAAAAAAAATCTGTCAAATATTGAAGATTTAAATTCTCATCATCAGCTGAGGATGAGCTCCGCTCCAAATAAAAATAATAATAATAATAATAAAGGAGTAATGGGATGGAAATGTGGCAGGGAACATGTTTTTTTTTTTTCTACAACAGAGCAACAAGGTGAAAAAGGGAATTTCAGTACTTGACAAAACTGAGCTTTGGTGTTTCCATTCAGACTCTCCTCTCTCTCTCTCCGAGCCTCCATGAGACAACTATTAACGAGTGGGCTGATTTCAAAGGCCCTCTGGGTTGGAGAGAGACGGCATGTCCGGGCATCTGTGGAAGAAAAAAAAGTTCCATATTGCTCTCCCGCTCTCTCTGTCTCCTCTCTCTCCCTTTGAGGGCTGACAGAAGTTCTGACAGTGGCAGTAAATTCACTTTGCAGACCTGCTGGGAGGCAGGGGAGCGCAGCGATGGGAAGGCCTTTCTGCACTTCAAGGACCCCAAGCGTCTGTCGGATAGCCTGTCAGAAATACTAAGGTTGATAATAAATTTGCTTTTGCACAGCTTTTGCCTGTGAAAGGAGCGCAGAGGCACTGGGATGGAGGCGAGAGCTAGAGGAGACGAATCTGTGAGGCTGGCCTAACTTTTTATAGAGGAGCAACTGTTCAAACAGCGGAGGCAGACTGAAGAGTGACATTTATCGGCACAAATATAGAGTGCCTTTTCTGCGTCTCATGGGGTTTTATTCACACTGAAAGACTTGGAAATTTAACTCTTAATATTTCCCCAAACATGGAGTCTATTTTGAGGTACAATTGAACAATTACCTGTAACCTGATGTGTACCAGAGTTTAGTCACATCTGACTGTGAAAGGAAAAATATGCACGAGGTAATTAAACTGCCAAAAACTGCAGCAGAGGAGGTTTGTTTGGTTTTTTTTCTTTTTCTTCGTCACCGAATTTGAGAAACAGTGAGGAAACCAGAAGCTGGTTTATTACAATAGTGGATAGAGAGACTGTGATCAAGGCGGAGTTCAAATGTTGAATTTTTTTACTGCACAGTCTTTGCCAAACTTGATTCTTCAAGCATTTGGTACCGCGATGAGCCACGACGACGCACAAAGCTACAGTGATGTCATCGTCACGGACGAGGGTGGATGTTGCTGGGAAACCAAGAAATGACCGAATGACTAAAAAATATAGTTTTTGATGTGGATATCTCGGACAGCTTCCCCATTCAGTACAGCTGGCGTGATAAGGATGTAAGAGGTCAGGGTGACCTCATAAAACACGGCTTTGTCTTCATGAATTTAGTTTCTCGACCCTCTCCAGGAAATCGCTTCAAACTTGGCAGAAATGTTAATTGTGGGCTGATTAGATTTGGGTGGTCAAAGGACAAGTTCAGCGTGACCTCAAGAAACACTTTTAAGCCACAACTCCAGACTCCACCGAGCAATTATAGCAATATTCCACACAAACGGTTAATATATTTTGACTCTCTGATGGAGGAAGAGGTGTAATTGCAGCTTCAAATTAGCTTGGATGGATTCTAAACGTCTACAGAGGTTCAGCTTGGCAGCAGTGAGAAGGGGGGAGGGGCGAGGGTAAGAAAATAAAACCACAGAGAGAGCTGGTCCCGAGGAGCAGGCACGTCGATTGAAGGGATCAAGCTGGTGAACTTGTAGTTGTAGGGCGGTCTTTCTGCACACTTCTCCTGCCTCGGGGCCTGTTTGCTCAGGAGTGTGAATCGACTTCCAAACTCTATCAACTGTCAGCTTTATTTACAGACGGTTATCGCGCCTGTAAATAAAATGGATTCACGACGCAGAAGCGAGTGTCGCTATGAGCTTTATTTTCTACTCTGTTAATTTTTTTTTCTCTTCCCCCTCCTCGAGTATGAAAGTGTTAATGTTCAATAGGATTTTTATACAAATACACTTCTGAGGCAGGTTATCCGGAGTACAATTTCAAGACATCTGCTCACATCCTCGCAAGAACTGCCTCCCGTTCCCGCTCTTCTGTGCTTCCTGTGATCCGCCTCTCACAGTGTAAAGGAAGGTGATACGTGTCCCTCTGCAATTTCCCTCATCTGAAGCTGTTAGTTCTTTTCTTATCACGCTAATGCAATGAGATCAGTGAGAAATCAGCTCTCCTGGTATCTGCCCCTCTCCCTTTTCCCCTTCACTCCTTCGCCCACTCGCCGTCCCCCGGCTCCCCCACCGCTCCCCCTCCCCTCCCCTCCCTTCCCCTTCCCCCCTTATCGGGCTGTGCTCCGTTTGCTTTGAGCCGCTCTGTGCATTAAGACTGGAATGTCAGTAATGTATGAATATATTTGGTCCCCTTGTTTTCCAACGCGCCCCCACCCTGCGGTTCAGGCAGGCCTGGAGTGTCCAGGCTCCCATGAGGGATACCTGGTGTTTGAAGCCATCTGCCTGGGTATGGTAAAACTCTTCCAGTCTCGGGGGGGGGCGGGTGGAGGGTGGCAGGGAGACAGGGGCGCAGAGAAACATTGACAGTGATGGAAAGTCAAAAAGAGGGTGTGAGATGGTGAAGTAGACATCTGGATTTTAGAATTCGATTTTTTTTCGTTTGGTCGGATGGAGAGCGAAATAAATATCATCTGGTGAAAAACTGAAGTGTGCAACAGTACTTAATTTTTTATTGTCAGGAGACTTTGTGCTTTAATTAGACAATCCGGTGATGGTGTGTATTTTATCCCCTCCGAGGAGGATGGATAGTTTGAAACACAGGATACCTACCTGTATATGGCAGAGAGCTGTTTTACTCACCGTCTGAAACTAATACTGATGTTTTATTCATGGACGTTCCTCAACTGTTATTGTTATTTGGCCCATCTCTGTCTTTTAAATAGTCCTCTGCAACATACCCAAACCTTGAGCTTTTCTCCACCACAGCAGCTTTATTATTAAAACCTGCGTCACCTGAATACGGACAAACCATCTATAGAAAGGTTCCAATAAAGGCCTTAAACAGGCCTTGTTGCACGTGTCTTAACTTGGCGCAGTAAACTGTTGTGTCTTCGTCGCTATATTGGTTTTAGTTTCATCACCCCCATCTTCCAGAATGGAGAAGCTTACTCACAAGGACTTGCGGTCATATTTGTTTTCCGAGCTGAGGCATTTTCGGACTATGTTGAAATTAAAAATGTTTGAAACTGAATCTGGATTTTGTCTGGAAATGTGAATGGGATCTAAAATCTGGAGCTGGTGAACCACGTTCTGCTTCAGATTCCAGAAAATGTTACTGTCACTAATACTGTAAGAGTAAAAAGCTCAAGTTAGAATGAACGACGAAGCTTTGTGTGATCCAAAAAGAAATAATTTGATATCCAGCAAACCTGATAATATAAATGAGGAGTTACGGCTTTTGTCAGGTTTTGTGCCACAATATCTCCCGTTGGCAGATGGACTCCTGTCACATATTGCCAACACAAAAATTAAAAAGTGGCTAAAATTCCTGTGCAGGAAGAAATCAGCCCGACTACGAAACATCAGCAAAGCAGTTTTCTATGCAGAATGGACGGATGCATGTACCGACACCTCTTTAATGTAATCTGAAATGTCTTTGGGAGGCTTTGAGGTGAGATCAAATGGCTCCAAGTATTAAGATAAGAAAGCAGCGATCCATGTTCAGTCTCACGCCGTCGTTCTGGCATTTTCCTCGTGGATTCTGTGCTCGCTATCTCTGTACATACAATACTGACGTTCTGCGTTTTTAAACCCCTCTGCAGCCTGTAGAATTCAAAGGAAAGGCCAGGTTTGAATTAGGCTCATTTCAAGTGGTTGCAACACTTTTTTGTACAGCGGTATGACACAGCCAACACCGTAACGCAACACATCATCACTCTTGGGTGAAATGTATCTTTCTTTTTTTTTTTTTTTTTTTTGTTTTATACTGCATCGACGTGTTTATATAATAATTTCAGCCCGGGAGGATCCACATACGAATAGCAGCTCAGTTAAAGCGTGTGGAAACCAAACTGAGCCACACAGATGTGTTATTTCTTTTGCGTTTTTTTGGGTTCTGTTTGCTGATTAATGGGGTTTGGACAAATGGAATATGATTTTTCTTTCCTTTTTTGAAGAATCTTTTCATACTTAAACTCACCCATATGCCGCGCCATCTGTGCTGCACAAACTGGCAACCTTACAGCTTGATTCCCAAATAATGGACTCTTTTTTGTTTTTTTTTTCTTTTGCACAGAAAATCAACCCATTTCAGGTTCACATATGTCTTTTTCTACGCCACCTTTAGACCTAAATGGCGACGGTTTCTCTTGGCTGCACATGCTAAAGCTAAGCATGCTAGCAGGAGGGCAGCGAGCAGCCAGAGCGTAACGGCTTTCTGCTGAGGGGCCAATTTGCCACGGAGGGTCCTGGAGGAAAGTGTCTGTGCTTATGTTGGCTCAAAGAGACGCTCTAGTTCAACAGACTCGGCCGTTTCCAGACCAGTCGACCAACAAACTCCGAACACCCAGGGAGAAGGCAAACGGAGGGGAAAAATGATTAGAGAGCAACCAAAGGTGGGTTTTTTTTTTACTTCTGCTGTTTGAAGGAGGAGTGATTCACTCAGCAGCTGCTGGTTTTGACGCAGGGCAGCAAAGCAAATAAACAGTGGAGACACTTGTGTCATTACTTGGTATTAAGAGTGAATCTGTCAGCGTCAAAGGATTCAAAAAATACTTTATGATCTGTGATCTGATATGATGACATTTAATGCCGATCCGTTGGACTTCAGTGGACAGTTAATATATTTCTGCTCGTCTTGCTGCTGTGTTCCTGCACAAATTTGATGACTTTAACATTTTCTTCATTTTTTATCTCCTGTCCTTCTGGGGGCCATGATATAACAAAGAATGGTACTTTGGTCACATGAGGGTTTGTAAATGGGAAGTTTTTTTCGAAGAATAAGAGCGACATCAAAACAATTATCATCTTTTCACGACTAAACAGATCAGTCACTGGAGATTATCATATTTTTCAAAACGTAAAGTGTCTCTGGATAAATGTTGGTTAAATGAATGTATGGACAAAATCATTATCAGCTGTTGGTCAACGATCATTGAGGGGGTTTATTTCTTCATAATAAATTCATTCAGGAGTAATAATGTGAATAATAGAGTGTGTGACTATTGTGCATGTTTGAAATAACCATTTGTTGCCTTTGGATTTTTATTTAAATATAATCCTAACTTGTTGTTGAATTTGTGTTTCTGTGGTTTGTGGTCCTTGATCTAAAATAAATTAATATTAAAAACAAAACACTTGACAGATGAAATGTGCGTTGATGAATGCTTGGCTTTGCTTGGCTTTGCTTGGCTTTGGCTGGGCCAGAGTGTTTTTAAAAATTGTTGCAGAATAAAACGGTAGAAAAAAAAAATTCCATTGGTCACAGCTGAAGTGATCTCAGGTATTTTTATTCTTTGAAACATGCAGAGTGCTGTAAATTCCCCCGAGTCATACGACGTGCGAATGTGGCGTGAAACCCGGAGCCATGAATGAGAGTCTGATCTGAATGTCAAAGCCATGACGACCTTTTTTGCAATCTCAGGGCGTTTAATTTTACCTTCTTCTAATTTACTCCGAGTTTTAACAGCAAGAACTGTTTTCTTACTTTCAGCCGTACGGTGGGAAAGAGAAACTCAAACAGCAGCAAGTGCTGCTGCTGAGGAAGAAGAAATGTGGATAACTGCTTGTTTAGAGGGGAACTCCAGCACTTTTACACTGGTTGGTTGTTGGTGGAGGCGGTTTCTCAAGCCTGAGCGGAGGAGACATTATCAGGGTTATCTCAGCCTGGAGTTTGGGAGACATCTGTTTATTGGGCATGAAGGGTTTAACAAATATTTATATGAAGCGTTGTGGGAAATGTCGGATCCAGCTTTTCAGAGTTTGACCTATAGAGCAACAAAACAAGCCTACGTTCATAACTTACTGGATGTATAATAATAAATGATTATTATTATTATTTCAAGTGGCCGTATCAGTTTTTTAAACATCATCTTCTCAGGTGAACTTAGTTCTTTTACTGTATGTAACTGTTTTCAGGATCTTTAACATTTTATTAATTTCTTAAAAATAGAAATTGATTGAAATCAGAGTGGCACCTGCTCTTTAGATTCCCTTTTTTGTGGCAAATAAAACAGTTCTTCAGGAGCTTCATTTGTGAACTTATACATATATATAAAATTCTATTTTCATGAAATGACAGAAAAAGATGAGATCTATACCATATCATCTAAATCCTGCAAAGTAAGATGATGGGTGAGAGTCAGATGGATTTGGAGGGTGTGGCTGAAGGTGGTGACTGTTGTGACATCACAAAGTTACCAAAGTCCTGACAGTTCATGTTCAGGCTCGGCGTGTGAATACAGTTTCACAGTATGAATACAGAATTAAGCCTCTTTTTATATTCACAGATAAACATGCAACAATAACTTTTAGGCTACGTGAGGCGTTTAGAATGTGAAGTCTGTAGACCATCTAAAACTAAAACTGAAAAGAAGCATCTTCTATGGTGGTCCGAGTCTGATGTTATCTGATGTGCACGGCTGTGCGATCAAAACTTCCTGCATATACCTGCAGTGCATTCATTCCACGAAGCCCGACCTGGCGGCCTCGGCCCGTCTCTGCGGTTTGGCAGCAGGTCTGACAGTGACTCATGCTCTCCTTATAGAAACGGAGCGTGTTTGTGATTCTACAAACATCTGCTGTTGCTTTGCTGTGGGGTGCACCCTGTGGAGTGGATGAGTGAGTGAAGGCTGTCACCGTTCAAGTGACACTCAAAAGACGCCTGAAAGTTTCAACTTGCCGTTAATCTTTATTTAATTTTTTGTCTTTCTTCGCTGACATGAGCTGACATCAAGATTCATGAGCTCGTCTTAGTTTAACTCTGAGTGAAGGATGTCACTGAGGCTGACGGTACTACAATAATTGAAACATACAGATTATACCTCATAATTCTCTCGTCGTAAGAAACGGAGCCGTCTTTAAAAAACGCAGCAGAACTAATAATATTTAGATCACACATTTGGCTGCAGATGACACAAAGTGTCAAAGCTGTGACTTCTGGAGGTTATGAAGGTCTAAAATGAATTTTCTAAAAGAGAAACTCATCTGTAATTCAAAGCCTGAAGCTTTATTATTGGATAATAGTGTTTTTTTTTTTTCTTTAATATAATCTCACACTAATACCTTGAATTAAATTAAGGAATCTTTATTTTTGTGTCTGTATTCGGCAACTTTTAGTGGAACGTACTATTCAGGCATTGCCAATTAAATGTGTACATGAAGTTGAGCCACAGATAGATGAAGTTTTGGCGTTGATGTCATGGAGCTGCGGCTCCTACCAGAGTCGACTCGGTTCACCGTGGCTGGAACGGAAACCTTCAGCAGAATTATGTACAGCGCCCGTTTGATGACATGTTTATGTGGTGCAGAGAATCTGCTGGGAGGCACAGCCGCGCTCACTTTCCTTATGGAGATGTCAGGGAGAAAACACACACACACAGCGGCTGTCAGAAGCATCCTGAAAATCCTGTGTGTGCAGTATGTGTGTTACTATGAGTGTGTGTGTGTGTGTGTGTGTGTGTGAGAGCCATGTCTGTCTGTTTTGAAGCATGTCTGTCATACATGCTGTACAGTAATTGTGCTGCTGTCTGCATTCATTCCTGCAGGCATATGTATTTTTTGCCAACGTGACGCCGGGTGGGAGTTGTGTGTGTCTTACTGTGTGTTTCTGTGTCACTTGCGTTGTTCAGTGCCTGTGCAAGTTGTGGTCAATTCACAGCTGTCTCAAATTTCAGAACTGTGTTGTCTAAGTTGTCAAAAATGTCTCTCCAGGATTTTTTCCTTTCATCCCCTTCAGAGTCTACAAACCAATGTTATAAATTTTAGACTGACACGGGGAAATAACACCAGTTTCCGATTGCCTTCGTTACTTCGAGCTCAACGGGGAAAAGTTTTACCACCGAGCGGACTCCCCTGTGCACAGGATTCTTACGTCTTACTTTAAATTCTTCCTTAACTATTTTTATTATCACTCTCACACTGCGGCGTTTAACTTTGAGAATTTCAACAATAACCATTAACAAATGTTTGTTGAAAATCATTTTGTTTTATCTGATTCGTCTTTCTTGGGGGCGTCAGGAAATAAATGAAGTAGAAGACAAATATATCATTAACTCGTAAAGTTGTTGTGTGGCCATGTTAGCAAGCAGCTGTTTGCGTGCACACCCGAACACAGCAACACATCTGGAGTCATTAATGACCGCTTGACGAGTCCAATATTCAAATTTTTAGATTGTAAAATGAAAAACAAGCCGAAGGAGGCTACAAAACACATGTAGATCTAAAGGAATGTTGGACGGTTTGAGCCAGCAGTCCTGTTTTCTTCCTCGTTTGGCCTTTGGTGTGTTCATTTCTGTATTCATTTTATGTATTTTTGTTGAGATGCATAATGTGTTACATGTGGACTATTCATGGGAGAAAGTTCAGTTGTGTGTGTGAGAGCAGCCTGACCCTTTCTCTGGGGGGGGGGGGGTCTGGAGTGTTGCTGAAAAAGGATGGAGAGGAGGTGGGGGGTTGGCTGAGAGTGGAGGTGGATGGAGACGTGCGGATGGCTGGCTGGGCAGGATGTCAGGGAGGTCCACTTGGCCATGAAATTAAAAAGAGAATGCAACGTGATACAAAGAAAATAAACAGAGAGAAGGGCCTCCCTGGTTTGGTTTAAACAGCCGGGGTGATTATTGAATCTCGTTGATTGTTTCCTGGCTCCCTATCTTAAACAGAAGACTACCAGAAAACTCAAACACTGAACTGACACTCAGAAAATCACTTATTTGTTCCAAAATTTAATATCCGTAAATCTGACACTTGGAAAAAGCAGCGGTTACATCTTTTCTTTTCTTTAATCTCAATCTCTCTGTGTGCACGCAGAGAACGCATGATACTCAACCGCAATGATTGATACCGGGAGTGCTGATGATAAACAAATTTGTAATTGACCAGAACAGGGTAATGCCGTTCGCCATATTGGGTATTTCCTGTTCAACTCATTCGGTGACCTCTGACTTCCCCGCAGTCATTCCCATGCTCCCTGTGTGGCACACGGCAGCCGGCGCTCTGAGGTGGATGATGTATTCGGACAAACTGCGCCGCATTTAGTCTGACGCTGACAGAACTGAAGAGAAATGAGGTGGATCTCGTGTGACGGGAGCAGCAGGGTGATGCTGAAAACAGGCAGTGGAAAGTCGACTCATGAACAGAAGCGGCAGGAGAAAACACAGCCTGACAATATAACGCAGCAAAAGGGTCAAAGGTCACCGCAGGTAGGATCACGATGAACCCTAACCCAGGTAGATGAAGTGACACTCTCTAAACTGTCTGACTCAAAAACATGTCCCCTGATTCTACTGCAGGAAGTCCCAGGCGACAAAAAATGACGAGAGACACAAAAGATCAGACAATAGTCCTCAAATAAAAACACTTCATTTGAAAGCAATTAAAAAGTAAAATAACAAATAAGGAGATCTGGGTGTGAGGCTGAGCTCGGCCAGCAAAAAGCACCGAAGACATTTCAAAGCCTGACACTCATTTGGTGGTAATCAGCAGAACAGAGAGTCTTCCTGGCTGAAACTTGCACTAATGACAAAACTTTGTGAGCTTCTACACACAACCATGTACCTAATGGTATTTTTAATGCAGAGGCCTGTGCACCATTCCCAGGTGACAACTGCATGAGCGCAACCAATAACCAATCCTGTCAGATGCTTTACAGCCTGTGCACACAGCGGATTATTACAGCACAATGCCAGGTGTCCAGAGACTTTATGGAGCATCCGAAGCTGCAGAATCAAACAGCTGCCACTTCCAGAATCCACAGCAGAATAAATCAGCAGGAAGAAAATCAAAAAAACGCACAAACCCCACAGTGCAGTAAATGTTAAATGTTTAAATTACTCTGAGGTTACATTTACAGGTTGAAGTGGGATTTAAATGTAATTATTATAAACTGTGTGGTGGAGCTGAACTTGACCAAGATATTTTTTCCCATCATGCATCAGCTTTGTTAAACTGGATTTATTCAGCATTTATACAATTGGAGCCCTCTTCCATCTCCGGGCTGGCAGTAGGTGAGGAGCAGGTGGCGGCTGGCTAACACCAGCCATCCATTATGACGTAAACAGACGGCGAAGGAAAAGGTTGGGAACTTGAATCTAAAACGAGCCAGGCAGCGAGCAAAAAGCGTTTATGATCGATGAACTCTGCTGGAATCCAGCAACATGAAAGATTGACCGTAGCAGCGTAGTCTGCCCAAACTGGCAGCGTCAATATACATTTATTTGTATCTGGCAAACATGAATCAGTTCAGTTTTTGGACATTTCCAGCTCTAAGGGGGCTTAACTTGCATATGCACCTCCACAGAGCTCCCAGAGAGTCGCAGATCTGACGGCTCAGCTCAGCTGTGACCGTCGGGGGGGAAGAATCCAATTCAGCAATCCTGGCAGAGTCGGCAGCTATAGAAGGGATGTCTGCAAGCTGTAAAGTCAAAATGAGGAGACATGGGAATGTACTTTCCTGTTCCTTATGTGTTTCAGAGTGGAACAGAACATTTAGCGGTGTGACGTGGTGTAGGATGAGTTTGTAGCTTTACAGAAGTCGGACCTGCAGGAGTGAGAGAGCTGACGGGCGAATGGCAGGATTATCTGATCTTTGGGTTTTTTTTCTGTTTTCAAAGACTTCAGCAATTAAAAAAAAAATAATATTGTACTAAAAATTACGATCCCCAGACGGTCCTGGAGTTTCCTCCTGGGCCTGAGTAAATGTCTCAACTGTCGGATGAATTTGTAATGAAATTTGGTCATGCTGCCCAAAATAACTTCGGTGAGTGATTTACTTTTCGTGTCCCAAAAAGATGCCCAACAAATATTCAGTTTCTCCTCCTCTCTTCTCATAAATCTCAGCACATTATGGAAATGAAACATTTTGTTCAGGTTGAAGTGATGCCAGTTTTAGTTGTGGTGAGGCATCATTAGAGATAATTTTGCATGTAAAATTTTTAATTACATAACGCTGCAGTGACTGTCAAACATATATAGCATAAATTAAAAGTCTTCACCTGTGCACACTTGAGTAAAAGCATGGCAGAAGGAAAAGCTCATACATATAAAGGTCGAAACTTTGCACACAGTGAGTTTATGTCACAACGTGCTTACATTTGTTCACACATGTGCGTGAGAAGGCTCCGCTGGGCTTTTTCTCTGCAGAGCCCTTTCCTGAAACAACGGCGTACAGTCGTGGGGGCTGATGGCTGGCATATGTGGCCCGAGTTCCCCCCGCTTGCACCATGACACAAGAATTCACACTCGGCTTCCACCGAGCTTTGCCATCGACAGCTGCACTTTTAACAAGAGCTCCGAGATTCAATTACTGGCTCGTTTCTGCTCCGAAACTTCATCAGCTGAGCCGCGCAGGAAATTGCATCTCGTAGTGTAAAGGTGGTAACTGGATTGGACTCTGAGGGAATATGTGCATACATTGTTCCTGTGTGCGGTTTTATTATGTTGTGAATTTTTGGCAGATTGCATAATGGCAAGTTGGATGCATTTCCAAGCTCCGCTGGGTTTCTACAGTTTCTACAAAAAGAAAAAAGAAAAAGGAGGGGGGTTTCTGTCGAGGTGGTGTGTTTCTAGATTCAACTTTTGAGTTTTTCATCGGGCTTTGGTGGGGTGTTGCAGTCACAGGGGCAATGAGCATGACAGTTTGGGCAGTTTTTCACGATAAGGACGCGAAGACAGTAGAGTTCAGCTTCCCTTTTTGCCAGCCTGGTTGTAACTCAGGCTAAAGTAGTCCAGCTCCCACTCCCGTCACTCTTTTCCCCCCTAACGTAATAATTGTCTGACAGCTTGAATATTCGCACCACCGCAGCTTTGGCAGCCGACTGAGACGCTGAATCATAGCGAAAATCCAGCAATAACATTTTCATGGAAATTAAGTTGTTAGACTTTCTCTCACTTGATCCTGAATAGATGACTGTAAAAATATTTTTTCTTCAGCTGGCATTTCACTTTCATACAAAATTGTTCCAGTGACATGGGAATAAGGCCTTCGTTTTATTTACTTAGAACTCTGGAAGATGGAAGATTTGGCTTGTTCTCTTCTGCCCTTTTGGGGGAAGTTCAAGTCAAGTCTGAATCCTGTCATCCAGCTTCAGGGCAAATCTCCAGACTTGGAGAGCAATTCCAGACCGTTAACGAGGTTTTCTGAATGACTGCGGCCAAATTTTTTCAACGCAGAGGTGTTTTAATTCTATATTCATGATGCGAAGCTGTGGGCGGGTCTATTACCGGGTCTGAACTCCAGACCACCCTGCTTTTCTGACTACGAAATAACCCTATTATAAGTTTGGTAAAAGACAGTTCACAAGGGCTTTTTTTGATCTTTTACTCGAAGCACAATGCATGATGGGATATATTGCTTGGTTGGTGACAATTTGTTGTACGCTACCTTTCAGGATACACCTGGAGTCCAATAAACAATTCTATCAAGATAGCAAAAGCTACTGTGCCTAAAATGTAAATGTAAAAGTGTGCTGATAATTCACAGCTGTGACATTTTGCCCGAGGGAGCGCAGCTAGCCGGGAGCTCCTTGTGCAAGCGCCTGCTTTTCAGGCAACTTCGGATATTTTGGTGGCAACAAGCTGCTGTGTGAGTGAATGAAACTCTTTGGGCACATCGGTCAGATTTCCATGAGAGGAAAGTGTATCAAATTATTGGTTTCCTTTATCACTCTCACCTCACACACAGTTTGGCTTTTCCACCGCCCGGATAAGTAGAGAAGTGGATGTTTTATTCATTCTTAATCGCTTCTACAATGTGTATTTTGTTTGGTCGGTTGAAGGAAGGAGACTTAAAATTAGAAATGCAACTGAATTTCAAGAAATAAATGGTTATGAACCGATAATGAATAGTTTAGTTTAAAAAACTTTTTAAAGGCAGAACCGCAAGTCACTTTCAGACTTTGGAGGTTTTGAACTATTTCGCCATTCAAAATGAGCCATTTCAAGAAAAACTGTTACCGTGTTCAAATCGTAAAAGTCTGAGAGGGAACATGGACTTTCTCTGCAGACATGTCTGTAATAATCATCAGTGATTGCTGCCGGGAAGACACGAGCTCGGTGCTGACAGCCGCCTTGGCTGCTTTTGCTTCCAGCGCACACATCATGGTGTCAACACGCAGACTGGTCGGAGGAAAACCCTTCCCAGAACCATCCGGGGAAACAGAAGTGCCTTCACCCTCTTTCCAGACCAAAATAAATAACCAAAGAGCCTCAGCGAAGCACATTCCTTTCTCTGAAAGCAGCCTTAACGCTCCCCTGGACGCCAGGCTGCTGCGGAGCATTTTCTGCCATTTGGGAACCATTGAGTGGTGTGATTGAGTGTTGGATGGGCTAATTGTGATTACTGAGGTTAGACCTTCCTCTGGGATCAGGGTGCTTCCCAGCCATCAATCATCGTCCATCACCACCACCTCCCACCGCCCCCGCCATCATCATCACGCTGACTCCTTCCACTTCCTGACTTCTTTCTTGTTTGGTAGCGCTTCGTCATGAAACAACATCGCGGTAATGGAGGGATTTCTTTTACAAAAGTAAAAGAGATTATTTAGCTGGTTTTCTTTTTTTAATTTGAACTGAAGAAAATAACACAACAGTCTGTGTTGGATTTACCCAACAGGGAACTCACAGACATTTGGGACAATCCATGTCCCAAAAAGATTGTCCAATAAAATCTAAACTATACGGGCTACAGAACGCTAAGAATATAAGATACAAACACAGAAATTCCTGTGTAAAGGTTTATTTTTATTAAAGAAAGTATACCTATTTCATTCTAATTTAACAGCTCGCCCTTCCTGTGTTGATGGCAGCTATCAGTGTCTACAGAATCGTTTTATTTAAAATATATTTTTTCTTTCCACTGGAGGAGAAAAAGCTTCTTGTTGCACAGCTCTTTGTCGCTCCTCTCTGCAGCTTCCCCTGCTGACAGCTCACTATATGTAATAAATTGCAGGGCGGGCTGGAGGGAACCGGTGTTGTTGTTTAAGGGGCTGGTCTGTGCACGCCTCGGGGGCCAAGCATGAATGCTATGTTTTTGTGAATGACTGATGTACTTTGGAGGGCTTGAGAATTGGGGAACACTTTAAGAATTGTTTCAGGGAGGTGCTGCATGAAATTGGGGCCGAAGGATTGAGCGTGTTAGTGCTTTCAGACGGATGGAGAGATGGAAATACTTTCACCAATAAAATCCTGTTGCAAAGAATAATGTCCGAGAAACTTCAAGATAAAAGGAACAAATAGCAAATGAGCAAATTTACAGATTTTACAGACCTTCATTCAACCTTTTCCATAAAAATTAGGCTACTTTTAAAAGCTCTGTTTCCATTCGGCTTGTTTGCTTTTCTACTTGGTTTCTTCATATTGATTATATGTTGTGTCCACGAAAGTCCTCAGCGAGGGCTGGTGTTGTGTCAGATCGATGGCGTCGAGGAGTCAAGGTCAGCGCATCTTTGTGTGTTTGTGACAGTGAATGAATTGACCACACAGCATCAGCTCGGATTAGTGTTTGTCCCAGTGAAGAGGAGGAAACCCCCAAAAACCCAGAGATGAAGGGAGTGATGCCACAAACACAGTGAAGACAGAGCTGGTTCTCCGTTCTGATGGACGTGGTGTGAGCAGAAGTCTGTGAGGTCTGGAAACTGTCGTAACATCTGTGCATATGAATCTCAGCAGCACCGTGTAGACATGACCCTCCACATTTATTGCACTTGTCTGTGTTATTTGGAGCTTTACAGAAAATGGAGACCTTCTTTTATTTTGTAGACCTTGGCGTCGCACCAACTTCTTTTTGCAGCTTTAATCAATAAATCTGTCTCTTTCGCTTTCGCTTTCGCTAAAATTCTGAGCGGATTGTGGTAAATATCCCGAAGCTGGCCTGAGAGAATCAATCAGTCAGTTTAAAATAATATAATCAGGCTTCAGGCATCGTTTGGCACAACGTGAAGTGACGTGTCTCATACACCTCAACTGGATGAAGAGTTTACGGTCCAGTCGGCTTGTTTGTTTTTTTTTTTGCTCTCAGTGAAACGCACACTGATATTTTAGCTTGGAGATGGTACTTCTTAATGAGCTGAACTGTATTTCCAATAATTTTCCAAAATTTTATACCTTTTTTTTTTTAACCACACATCATGTATGATTGCAATCTCATGCTGAATATCAACTTCATTATATTAACGGTCAGTAAATTAAGCTGATTGGATCCAATCTCCAGTTTCATAATTGTAGCACAGACATTTTTTCCCTTTTTAAGGTTTTGTCGTAAAGAGCAGCACGTTTGGTTGGATCAATCAGATTCCAGATGAGGATCTATGACTGAAGAATAAACTGTGATCCTGAACTTTTAAATGTTTCTTCAAGTAAACAGCTAGATCCTTTTTTAAAGCTTTAAATTATTCTTGAAATTTACAAGCAAGAGGATCAGCCAAATGCTTGGAATATAAATTTAATTCCATATTGAACTATTGGCGATAAATTTATAAGTTCGTGGACAATGAACGTACAGATTAACGTGCAGTTTTAAGACAAAGTAGGCTCTTGTACGACACCTTGCCGGCAATTAGCCGGACTGACCGCCTCTGTACAGCCTGAAGGTTGTTCCAAGGTTGGAAAAAAAAAAAAAAAAAAAAAAAAGAAAATTCAATATATCGGCTCCTTCCTCGCTCTGACCAATAAATGTCAGAGCAGCTATGGGAGTCATGAAAGAGACGGGGGGGAGAACAGTCGAAGCCTGTTAATTTAGAAAGCACCGGGGTTAATTTACAGAGTGCAATATCTGTGTTCCTTACATATCCAAAGTAAACAGCCTGTGAATTTTTTATTGAAGCATTACCTCAGGTTTTTTTTTTTTTTTTTTTCCCCTTTCATTTTGGTCTGCAAGCTTTTTCAGCACGCCGGCTGTGGCTTAAGGCAGGGCGAAAAAAAAAACAACAACAACATAGGAGGCCTTTTCTATTAAAATTACAACAGATTCTCTATTATTGGCTGGAAATTAATTGGGCGCTACGGACTGGAGGAATAATGGAGCTTTGACTGGTTTAACTGAATACATGAGGTGCAGGTCGAGCCAATGATGAGTCCCTTGGAGCGCCACCAAGAATGAAATTATGGGCTCTCAGTGAGAGAAGGAGAAAGTATGTGAGAGAGAGATATATACTGGATGAATATGTGCTTTGAGAAAATGACTGTATAATAGGAGACAATCCTTAATTACACACAAAGTAATTTTGTTTGCAGATAAAAGTGTCACTCGTCTTAAATGAAGCGCTTTCAGCTGCTGAGGCGGCGTCTTGGATTAGAGCCGTCGTTAAGGTCTCTGTTTGCTTTACATCGAAGTGGAGTCAGTTAAAACATGTTGAAACAGCGTTTTCCAGTTCTAAACCAAACTCAGGAAGATTTTAATCCAGACTCGTGAACTTCATTTGACCTGTAAATGCGAAAATCATCATTGCAGACTGTGTTGGGTGTGAGGCCGGAGCTTTGTTTAGTTTTGTGTTTACAGAAACGGTTAAATTTAGACTTCAGTTTGGTGGTTTTGGTTGAGCTCCGGTCATGATTGTGTTGTGAAATGTTTCTTGTTAGTGTCTCACATGTTTTAGAGGAATTAGACCATCAGTGTGGTGAAATTGATGATGATGATGAAACAAGGGCTCTTCATGCACATCAATCCTCATCTTTTACGCCACTTCAGTGTTTCTTGTAAGACGCCGTACTTGAAACTTGGACGGTTAAGTAAAATTGACAGGCCTAACCACGACATCCACTCAGGTCCGCTCAGGATAAAGACATGTAATTAGCAGATGCCCCCGGGAGCATGAGGTCGGTTGTCAGGGCCACCTGGGAAATCTCACAGGCTGGGAACGGCAGCGAAGGTCGCTCATCCTAATTTAGACTTTGAAAACAGAAGAGCGGGGAAACCTTTTACTTCAAATTAAAAATTGCTGTATTTCCCCCAAAATTTTATCACCGGCAACAAATCAAACTTTTGATGAGCTATGCATCAGTTCAGCAGTGAGGCGGAGCGACGCAGACGACCACCCACACGCACAACAGCTATTGTGCACATACACAAATTCTTGAATGCGGTGTAAACAATTTTGGGGCATAAAGACAGATCCGTGTCTGCTTAGACTCGGTCTGTGCACGGAGCGTGACGCAGGACACGGTTCACGCAGCCCGCTGTAGTCGGCTGTCATTGATGGAGTGGAGGCCACCGCTCCCCACCGCCCTGACGGACACGAACCGGCCCAGATGGTGTGTGACCTGACAAATAGGGGCCAATGAAGGTCAGGAGGGCAGCTGCATTGTAGCCGCTCAGTGTGGGTGGTACAAGTATGATGTCGCTCCTTTGCATATCAACATTTCAGGAGAAGATGGTAAAAAAAAATCTCCTCCTGACTGACGGATGTAGTCTGTGGGAGGGGGGCGGCTAAATCTACACCGCACGTCTGATAGCACGCTAAGCGGTATTTACTTAACACAGGAGGCTAGGTTCACCCATTTTTCAAACTTTTTCATCCCCAATGCCCAACAATCAGAGTACACTGATGATAGAAATAAAGCCTGAGGATTAGATTTAGCCTCATGCTGGACAACTGCCAAAACCTCTAACTTTATGTTTTTGTGGAAAAAAAAAGTCATGAATTGTCAAAGTTGGCCACTTTGTGAAACACTAAAGGTCTTCAAAGTTGTTGTCCGTCACTGCAAAGGATGTGTGACAGCCAATGTCTGTTGTATCTGTCACATGTCACGATTTGACCTGAACCTGAGCGCTCTCTGCGTGAACCACTAGATTTGTTTGAAGGGCTCGACTGAAATAAAAAAACAGAAACAATCAGCAGCTGGATTCAGATGTTCATTCAAATTTAAAGTTGCACCATAAAAAAAAGTGAAAACTCAGATCAACTCCAGAAGACTAACTGAATATTAAACAAATGCTCACATGATGTATTCACCGGGTTAGTTTTGTACTTAAATAAAATAATCAGCTTTTGTATTAGAGTATTAGAGTAACAGCTGCAATGATCTCACCATCCCACCATCCGACCTATTCAAATAAATTCGGGACAAACATCATCACCGTTGCGGCATCTTGGCACATAATGACGAAAAACGCCTCAGGTTTTAGCAACATACGCAAAATTAAATCTTCGCAACCCAAACCGAAGAAACGGTTGAGCAGCTTGTCGACCTCACCCTGAATGGCGGTTTCTAAACACATCCAGAGGAGTAACTCCGCTCCTCCTCCCTGATGCTGCTCTCCTTGTTGACCTTTCACCATTTCTCACAGTTAATCCAAATAATCCGCGCTGTATTATCTGGCGGCCACTGTGCATTAGCTTAGGCTAAATGTTTTCAGACGTGACTGCGGCCTTTCATCATCCTCTTCATATAGTTTGCATTAGGTGCTTTTAGAGGCGGCTTTTTGGCTTCAGAAACCTGCATTTCTTTTCCATTTACGCTCCGTCTTAAGCACCTCCTGCTCTCTACTGCTCTCTTGACGCCCATTTACGTCCACTTGTGCAAACAGACGCTATCGGCCGTGCAAAATGTTTTGTCTTGGCTCCATTAGCTGCTGCCCACGGCTGCCTCAGGATGCAGCAGGTCAGAGGATCAGCCCGGAGAAACTGATGTTCTGGAGGACCAGGGGCCAAACGATAACAGACTGGATTCAGCGTGCCGGTCCAGTCGCTGCTGTTAAAGCCCAGTTCATTATGATGGGAGGCAGCTGTTACTGAGCTGTCAGAGCTAGTTGTTAACTGCTTAAAAAAAAAAAAAAAAAGCATTTTAAGGGATAAAACGGGCTCTTAAAACAACAAAAACGGGCAGGTTTCCTTCATTTATAGATAAAATCACCACAAACCAAAAGAAAACTTCTAAACAAAGTTCCTCACGTCCTTCTGTTGTAATCAGCTCGGCAGTAAAACATGACTCTCGTATCTGCCACATTTTTTTTTGTGTTTTGCTGAAAAACATCCACTCAAACCGCCACACCAGTAATAAATAAATGCATTAGTGTCACACTAACCTCCTCATGACCACATTAGCGACAAGAGTTCAGTCTCGGCGAGTCAAGTTTTGTAAACTTTGGGCACTTGGAGAATCACAAAGTCTACAAATGCACCTCCAGCTCCATCAATCTCCCGTGAAGCGGTTTGTTAGACTAACAGGCGTTTTGGATGGAAATATTTTCCCAGCTGTTTATGCTCTTCCTTTTTTTTTTTCCGTGACTGCACAAGTGGGGGATTAATCTAATAAAGAAACAATTAACAATCTTCTCTGTCAGCAGTAAAACAGCTGGGCGGCCAGTGGCCTCTGCTGTGGTATTTATTAGTCATTTGCCGAGGACGGATTAACTCGGAAACTGCGTTTGACACGTACTGTAAACTCTGGGCCCCCTTATTAGGTCAACACGTTTCCTGCTGCAGAGACGGATGAAGCTGAGTTCGGCGGTGGCTGTACGGGGGATGAAGGGAAGCGGAGGGGTCAAGTGGCCCAATAGCAGGTGGTCACCAGCTTCGTGAATGAGCAATAATGGGCCGCATCTGTTCTACTGAGAGCTGATTGTTTAAGTGTTTTCTTACTGTAAAAGCCTCCAGTGTGGAAGAGGCTGCGCTGGGAGCCAAAGTCCAGACTTCGCTGCCTCTCGTGCATTCAAAAACCAACTTTTGTTTCACATTTCACTGAAGCTGCGACATCCCGACCAGCTTTACGTTCTGCTGGACAAGATTCCTAATCAATGAACACGGAAAGACCAAAAACAACCAGCCTGGTTGATCCTGAGCAGGAACTGATGCGGACCCTTGACCATTTTTTCTATTTCCTAGAATGAGTCCCAAGTTTCCCCTGGAGCCAAATGTTCACTCATTCATCACAGAAGATTTTACATCTTTGGGCCTTTTGTTGCATGTAAAAAGTTGAAAATGATGGCAGACCTGCTCTGATCACTGATCCTGAGGCCAAAGTGAATACATCTGAAATGAAGTTTCATCGGTTCATTTCCAGCTTCCTACTATAATGTCTAACTTTACAAATATACAGATATGTAAAGAAATATGAGCTGGATGCATTTCCATAGTAACCACAGCTTCTCTTTGTCACCATATTTACTAACAGAAAAGGACTACAAGCGTTTGGCCGTAGCATTGATAGCAGTAGAAAGTTCCAGATCCCAACAACTGAGCAGTATGCTGATCTGGTTGGGCTTGAAATATTCATCTGCATGTTCTTCCATTGAAGTGCTGTTTGAATTCTCTGGAAGTGCTCGATTTTGCTGTTGCTTGTTTTTTTTTTTTTTCCTGCAAATGCATCATCTGCTCCGGGCTGCGAGGTTATCAGGTCCGTGAGCCTACCAGACTTTTGGCTCACAGCCATCCGTTGAGACAAAGTCGTTCCGAGCTAGCCCGTGGTTCGCGGCGAAACGTCCCCCAGGTGGAGCTGGAATAAATTCTCTCTGTTTTTGTTGGACTAGGCGCTGGAGCCCCTACCTGCACCTGAGCTCCAGTCTGTGTTTATTTAGAGAATTCTTGCTACTGTGAATCCTCAGTAGATGCACAACTCAACGAGGTAAAGACACCCACAAACTGTTAACCACGCACCTACACACAGACTCACACACACAAAACAAAGACGTCTGATTTACGCCTCTCACGCTGGCCATAATGTTGATGTTTGCAATTAGCTGCCCGACATTTGTTTTTGCGTCCACATTCCAAAGTTGACGAGTCGCTTCCCTGGAAAACTGAAAATGTGACGGCCATATGTGCGTGTGTTTGCCCTGCTCCCGTTTCCCACGCTACCTTTGCTTTCGCGGTTGCCTGCGAGGTTTATAATCCATCTATGTGCGCCCCTTTTTTTTCGCACACACGTGGTCAACAGCTTGAGTCATCTCCAGAAGGATGCAAACCGAGAAACACGTCGACGCGACGCGCCGGGCTGCAGCCGAGGTCGAGTGGCACCTTCTTGCTCCCTCTCTGACTCTGCAACATGCACCGAAATGTGACACACAACTGCAAACCAGACTCTAACTTTAGCTTTCTGCACACAGGCTGAATAATACTGACATTTCAACAACCCCCCCCCTCCTTTTTTCTTTTTTTCCTCTTGTAATTGAAACTGCAGTTTCAGAATAAATAGAACAATAGCTTCACAGCTCTGTTTTTTTTTTTTTTTTTTTGCCTTGTTAGGAACAAATTTTTGGTGGCTAATTTAACCAGACTTGATTTTGAAATCTTTCCACATTTTGTGACCTAGATTTGGGAGAATTTAACAAGCTGTGATGGCTGTGTGAGTAAACCAAAGTGTGCAGACTCCTATAAAGATCCTGCTCAATTCCAAAAGCTCACATGTGTACAACGCCAGCCTTTTTCATGGATAAAAAGGGGAGACGAGTAAAAAATGATAATGAATTTACAAAACAAAATATGCAACTCTGATACTTTATAATAAAGAATCGTAATGATAAAGTAAAGATACAATGAAAGTACCAGCTGTTATCTGTAAGAACCACATAAGAGGGCTTTTGAAAACTTCCAATAAAGTCCTCACACATTTGTTTTTTTAAATCAAAGTGCTGCTTAAATATTTCTTGAACTATTTTGTCAAAAAACAAGATGTTGTGAGAGGAAAAATGTGTTTTCTTAGTAATGACATTATCCGATTTTAGACATTGCGTGTTTTGTTAAGTGCCTTAATCTCTGGATGTCTTTTTTTGTCAGTAAAATTACAAACCAACGACAGTTTAGGAGTAAAATGTCAACTGGCTCTGGATCCTGATTCCTGTTGGCTAATATTAGTTTATATCATTTAGTCAGGCTGCACTCGGACATCACTGATTGAAATATTTTGGCGTCTGACGTAGTCGAAGCCTGCAGGATGCCTTCAGTGAATGAAATCCAGGCCACGCTGGTGACGAGGGATTCTTTCAAAAGTATATTTTGTGGGATTGATCGTGTCGGTTTCTTACAGTAGCTGCCGTTTCTTTCCATTTACACCCACGCGGGACACCGACAGCCATCGGCTGACATGCAGTGATTATCGCGGGGGTAACGGCGGCTGAGCGTCGTCGCTGTTCAGTGTGCCGCGTGAAGACCTTGACGATTCCCCGTGAAACATCCTTTGAGTCAGACTTCTTCCGCGGGATTGGTGTAGGCGTCTGTACGGTGCACAATTCTGCCACGTTCGTTCGGCTCGCAGAAGCAAGCAAGGCGGCGGCGTTTCGGCGTCAATCACACAGGTGCAATTTGTGTTTACCCAAGTCCCACAGTGAGAGGTGTCAGTCTCCGTGTACACGCTGCATCTGCGGCAGCTTTGTCTGCTGACAGGAAGCACTGCGACGAAACAGTGGGGAGACTGGCATCCATCTCGGCCCCCCAGGCGCTCCGCTTGATGCTGTACACATTGCTGGATGATTTAAATTCCTCGCCCCATAACAGCTGTCTTGCATGATCTTCTTCCAAAGCTCGTTCTGTCTTCTGATTGGAAAACTGACTGTTTGGTGGGTTTTCAAGTGGGTAAAAGGAAGGGTGTGCGAGGATACTGCACAGAGAAATGTACATCTGGAATAGTTTGTCTGACTTTTTTGGTCAAATGTAGTTGAACGAAACAATGCAACTGTAACAGATTTTTACTCAAATTAAGCAAAACGCTCCAAATTTCCTGATTGTTTTCTCCTCTCTCTCAGACACACACACACACACACACAGATCTGAAAGCTGAGAAGTTGATCCCCTTTGCAACCATCAGACCTGCCTACGAAGTCAGATCAAGCAGATGGTAAGTGCTCGGCATAAAGGGCATGAAACTAAATTTGTGGGGCACCTGCGTGGCAGTGGCCTGGCTTCCACTGAAAACCGACACCGCCTCTACAAATGTGACCAGGAAACCAGAGCACTAATAGCCCCCCGACAATGGACAAACTGGGAGAGATCAGCCTCCTTCTCTATTGGACTCAGCATGAATGAGGTCATTATGGATTTTGCTGTGCACTTGGAAGGATAACATCTGTATGTACACGGACTGAAGGAGCTGCATTAATATTTAAAGGTTGCTGTGTCCCGCATTGTAACTTTGGGCTTTTCCCTGGTGCGGTCTGAGCCCCTTTTCGACCTCTGCTCCGGCATTTTTCTGTGTAATTTGTAGAGAAAAATGCTGGACGGCGTGATGGCGCAGACCAGCAGAAGGGATACTGCTGTGCCAGAACACTCGAGTTTCTGCCTGCACCACAAAAGCTGCAACTGAAGTGTGAGCTGTATTCTTCTTTCAGCAGGTTTCGCCAAACACCTGTGCGCAGCATTAATCCAGAGTAATAACAGCAATTACGGTCACTCTACAGACCCCCCACATGCCTATCCCAATCTGAAATATCAAGGTTTGGGGCCAGGGGAAACTCAAGCTGTTTGCCAATAATTGTGCTCTCTGTGTAGGAAGCCTGATCCAATCACTTCCTTTTCCAAAAAGATAAAATATGATATAAAAAGTTTAAGGCCGAGGACGCACGCTGCACAATGTTGACTTACAGAACCATTTTCTTCTTCTGCAGCCGGTCCACGGTGTTTACAACAGTTCAGCGTTCACTCCTGGATCTATGGATCTACCCTGAGAATCAGGCAATGAAATGAGGAACAAGACCTTAGTTACATGTCCACTGAGGTCAAAGCCGGTTCAGGCGTCTGATTATGATGCTTCTGCACTGATATTCCAGGCTGGGAGGAAACGACAGGTTAAAAAACAAACAAACAGAAGAAGAACATCTATCCCATCTGGTGTCTGGCCCGACGACGTCCCCATCCCAAAGAGCTGGAGGACATGATTGCGGCGAAGGATCTCAGGGCCGGGTTGTTTAGCCTGCTGTGATGGCAACCAGGATCCGTGCAAGCCAGCACACATAACGACTCCACTGTTTACTTTGCAATTAACGGGGACAAAGGATAAAAAGTTTGTGGCTGGGATAAATGTATCTGTGTAATCTTAGTACCTGAAGCAACACGTCTACTTTTTACCCAGCCTCAGACCTTTTCATCTTTTTTAAGCGTTTTGGATAAACATCCACTCATGGCAGAAGCATGGCTAAAGAAAACACACAAGCCTGCTCACTAATTTTAGTTTCACCTTGCGGCAAATCATGTAAGAATGAACACATTTTTCTCTTTACCATAAAACCATTCTAAATTTATTTGAAATCCTTATTGAGAGTCGGTTAGTGAAACCACAAAAACCAAGAGATAAGTACTATAACATTTGCATTTAAGAAAATTCCCAAATATGTGACCAATAAAACCTGAATTTAGAGATTTCATAGATGTACATCTGTACAGATTGTAAAGCCCCTGAAGGCAAATTAATTTGTGATACATGTTGCTCTATAATTCAAACTAATTTGAGTAAATTTTGGTGTAAACATATTGATTATTTATTCATCAGCAACAGTTTTAAATGGATTTTACTACTTGCATTTCAGCCTTAACCCATTTTTAACCTGACAGTCTATCTCTGCATCCATCATCCACATCTGTCTGATCCTCTACTCTCCTTTTTAACAGCCCATAATTAATTCATTTATGTTTTACACACACAGGCAAGGAAGGCAGCGCTTCAATTATGCGTCCGCGCTCCCCGGGCCACTCCCAGCCATTCACCGCGAGCCCCTTTAGAGAGGAGACGCTCGGGCTTTAGTCCTTATTCTGGCCACAGATTTGCAAAAGACACAGTCCCATATGCCTCATTGTGTGCTGGATTAGACCTGCCTCCATTCAGCCAGAACCTTGAGAGTAACCCCTTGGCCGCCTCTCCACCATTGGAAGCAAACCAGTTAGAATCAATTGGCGGTATTCTCTGGGGTGATTAGCATACATGCTCCACTCGTGGGGCTTTGACAGTTATTGAAGCTGTCCGGTTTGAGTGCCGTCTGCACGGCGGCGTCATCACCTTGCTAACGATCGGTGATAATAATGAGGACTAATGAGCTCGTTTCCAATGGTGGAAACGGAAGAATGGGCGCCCAATCTATATGTCATAAATGTGTTTTACTGCTCTGGTTATGAATTCTTGACAGCAAATGAATATTTAGGCTCAGTTAGTTGTATGAAAGGCTGCAGAAAGAGTCGAGACTCGATCAGCCTCATTCCATAATAAAACATCCTCAGCCAGAAGGAACCGAGGAAAATACGACTCCAACAGGATTCATCTCCTCGAAATGAGGCGCATAACAATTTACACCTAATCATCATTTGTTCAATTCGGTTTCATTTTTTGAAGGTTCTGGTGCTTGTTTTGTATAAATTCCCAGTTTGAAAATAAAAGCAACTGCCTCATGAATCCTGACTAAATCTGTACATCCTATACTGGGAAAAAGAAGCCAGTGAAAAAGATTCAGACAGACGGAGGATTCACACACTTTAAACAGGGGCAAGCTGAATAAACCTGAAATATCAGAAAAGAACGGGAGCACACACTGTGTCACCAACTGCCGGCTACAAGCTGACAATCCGCATCAACAAATAAACTGTGCTAAACGTTTTCATCCGATTTTGTGCAAAACAGACTCCTGATCGGAGTTCAGGTCTGACTGAGACTCTCTCTGATGTTTCTAATGATAACATCCTGACGTTTCACCTGTCAGCCTAATATCATGTAATGTAATCTAATAACACGGCCTCATCCACATCCAGTGAGCATGAAGCTTCCAGCCTACATCTACCACCTTTTTCTTTTTAATTAATGAAATCCTGAAGTGTTTCAATTCAATTCACAACACTGAGGGTGCATAATAGTTATTTATATACGTCTGTATTAATTAAATAGCATAATTGACGACACTTTCCTCTCAGACATTTGTTTTCCAAAAGAGTTTGGAAATGAAACCACATCTTTCCTCCAGCCACAGATGAATGTCATTAAATGCTAAACTGCCAAAGGGTAGTAACTGAAAAACCATTAACACCAATGCCCGGCTAATTAAAAGACAATATTGCCTCCACTGAATACAAAATGTGTCAATAACACACTAATCATCTAAATAAAGAGCCCTGAGCTCATTGCATGGCTAAGCCTTCAAATTTACGGGGATCTGTGTTGGCTGATAATGTGGATCCAGCGGCCTCTGGCATAAATGCAGGCATAACGAATGACAGGAGTCCTCTGGAGGATAGTCCAATGGATGTTTTCCAGCCGATCTTCATTAGCCGCCATCCAGCTGAAACATCTGTCACTGGAGTGCTTGGCACCGTCCCATGGCAATTAGTGAGCCGCTCGCAACAGGTTCTGCTGGAAGATAAACAGGACACGAGCAGAGCCCAAGGCGTGCACACACACAGCAGCTCTGTGCAGGAACCGGGGAAGGCTGACAGAGCGACACTGTTGTCGTGTACAAACACACACACACACACACACACCGGCTCATCTGCATGCTCGCAGTGAGCGTTGTAATCTTGGCGCACACAAAACTGAGCTGGCTGCAGACAACGCTATAAATATGACACCCCGTTCAGTCGGTGCCATTATCTGATGCTCATACATATAAGCTGTAAATACAGTATAACAAACACACGCACACACACATCTTCATGTACATACAGCAGCAGTGTCTTACAGGACTTTACACTGCTGATCCCAACAAAGTTAAAGTATAGTTACGTATATAACAATACATCAGCTCTGCCAGAATGAACGTGTAATGAGATTAATTGAAGAGGCAACGACTGGAGCATAAAGAGGAAAAAAAAAACAAAAAAAAAAACCCAACAACTTTCAGAGTCACTTCCAAGGTGAGAAAATTCAAAAGAAATAATAAAGGTGAACTGTTGGTGGTTGTTTTCAGCGTCCACAAAATGGAGCCAAAGTAAATAACAGAAATTAACGCTAATGATTTAGCTCCTCAGGTGCCGATCGTTGTTGAGACACACATCGGTGTTTGAGATGATGGGGCGAGCGTTCACCTACTTTATTACCTGTCTGCGTATAGAGGCGGACTAAAATACACCGAGCGTTACGTTTTACTTTAACCGCTACCGAAGAGATGATTCATTTGAAATCCTTCACACGGTTGATGAGGTTATTTCCACATTTTAGCTGAAGTTTTGTGTGTGTGTGTTTTATTATGGGGGTTGGTGTTGAAGTGTACATTCCTGTCTGAGAGCAGCAGCGGTGAGAGTTCTCCCACCAGCAGCACCACCGCGTCCACCTCTTTGTCAGTTTTGCCGCCACTGTTGCCTCCCTCACAAAGAAGCAGTGGAGCGAGACCAGAGGGTAGCTGAAGACCGGAAATTCCCAGCAAGCAAAACCACACACACACTTAAAACCCTCCTTAACAATCCAATGTGGAGTGCTGCATACCTGAGCTGAAAGTAAAATGGATGTCGGGATCAACCAGGAAGGCTTTAGCTGTGAGTGTTCCTCTAATGGATGTCACCGTCAGGTCAGAAACATGTTGGCTTCGGAAAACTTCAGTGTGTGTGTTTAAGTGAAAATGAGAGCCAGTGAGTGACTGAAAACTAAAACTATCCAAAAAACATTTCCTAATTTATTTTTTTTATTTTTTTTTTAAACATAGAGTCAAATTCACCAACTTCTCTGATACTTACGGGCTGAGCAGAGCCAACAAAAGCTGCCACAGATTGAGCGTTCAAAGTGAAATAATTAAATGTTTTGTTGTGTCATAAAATATGTTTTCCTACAATGTATTCATAACAGAGGCCTAAATTACAAATAACTGAAAGTACGCCTGCACCTACTTCAGCCTGTGTGAGTTTTCTACGACACAAAAAAAGTTTGCATCTTAAACAATCAATCGACAGTCAATCACAGATGGTCGTGTGTGTGTGTTTTCTATTTCAGATTCTGATCTATGAGACACGTTAGAGACAAACTGCAGGGATGACAGATTTATCTGGATTTCCAGTCACTTTGCCAGCACTTTAAAACTTTTCAGTAGACACACTGATGTTTGGATTTTCTGGGCTTGTTCTGTGAGACCGTCATATTTGGGGTTTGCTCACTTTGTAGACAGTTTACGCTCTCTGAATGGTCGCTGTTGGACGTGAGGACGGGGCTGCAGAATGAAGGACATCTTGGACGTTATCACCCACCAGGACATCCTGGAAGGCTGCAGGACTGAAATAATTTAATTATTATCGTTTATTTTTTATTGTTAACTATTATTATCACTCCCAAAGAGCAGCTGGACACAAAGTACTGTAATCTCATTTGCAGGAGTTCTTTACATCAAATATTTGAGCTATATATGAGCTCTCGCCATTTCTTTCTAATTCTGTTTTCTAAAAGATCTTTCAGATCTCAATAATGAACATGTTGACACTGCGGGGGATTTTTTCCACATTTGTAATCAAACGGGACCTGCTTCTGTCTTCCTGTTGTCTTTGTCTCAAATCGACATGAACGTCGACTTCTAGTAACCTTTCCCTCCCCCTCTGTTGTGAATTCAGCAGGGAAATGAAGACCGGCAGGTCAGCTGTGTCTCTCCTCTATAGGAACCCGATGCCCCCCACACAAGCACAGGAAGCCTTCATCTCAAATAAACAAAGTGTGGAATGATGGGAGATCCTTATCGAGATACGCGCAGTCGTACACAAGGAAAAGACAAACGCAAACAAAACAAAAAAAGAAAAAGCCACACAGTTTAGCGAAGGCAGGCATGCAGGCGCACGCCCTGACCTCCTCCGAGCTAAACAAGCGGCTGTGGAATCTGCTAGACAAATCTGGGCTCTTCACAAAGCTGAAATCAGTTGGAACCATTATTTTTTTTGCGATCTGCCCGACAAATCAGAGACGAAGAAAAACCACAGGATGCTGCTGAAAAGCAAATTAAGATAGGCAGCAGCCGCGGAGATGCAGCAGAGCTCGTCTCAGGACGTATGGCATTTGGCAGGTGCTGGTGCGAGGAGTCGACAGTATAGACTGTGACCTGCGGAGGGGAAAAAAATTAAATAAAAGCGCTCGAGAAACGTGAATGAAGGCTGAGAAGAGAGACGTTTTTCCTGCACACGGTAACATTGCAGCTCGGTGTTGTGCCAGATAATGAGCAGCTAGTCTGGCTCTTTGTATAACTGAGGACAGTAGTTTGTTATTGCATGGCTGTGATTATGCATAACACAGAGGCTCACTCCTCCAGGAGTTTAGTCTATTCCTTCTTTCCAGCGTTGCGGCACGCAGACACCCAGATCCCGCTGATTAACTGGGACACAGGAAGCCGCCATGTAAACAAAGAGGAAGACAAGCAGGCCGCTGTTCGGCCACTATCGCTGTTTTCACGTGCCACATTGTGCTTTGTGTGCTATTGTTCGACCTGAAACATGTATCAGATGCTGCTGTAAGAGTTTGGGCATCGTCATGACTCCCTGATAAGACCGTTTCCTGAATTACTGTCCCGCCCCGCTTTAGTTGAGGTTTACTTTACGCCGGAAAAACATAGTTGTTGTTTAAAGAAATATCAGGTTGAAACAGGAAAGAAATGGTTTATCTAATGACCATAAGTTTATAAGAAACTAAGTCAGATTGTTTTTATGTCTATGGGAAAATGGCCCTTTTTGTAGTTTCAAGTCTTTTTTAAAATATTTTAGGGTGTGGCTACTGTGTGATTGACAGGCATCACCACATCCCCTCACTCCTCCTCAGCTCCACCTTCACCTCCAAATATGTTTTTTTCTTTTTCTTTTTCAAGATGGAATTAGGCAAATTCTCCTGCCAAACCTCCGCCCACAAAATGTTCCTCCTCCTCGGTTATCAACCACCTGGCTGGATGATCTGAATGTCCTGACGTACATTCGTATAAAATGATCGCTTTAATAAAGTTGTCATAGAAAGACATCGATTACACACAAACACACTCTCTCTAAAACTGCATTTTGATAAATTGCCTTGGGGTGAAAATTCCAGGAGGCAGGGATAGGATGAATGTATCCATACATGTCGTCCCCCCCTCCATTTTCTTCTTTCTGTGTGCGATCCTGAAAGTCTCTTAACGCCAACGAATCCCCTCGTCCACTCGAGAACCGGCCATTTTTATTTAGGTCCACTTGAAGCCGCCCGGCAGATTTATGTGAGGAATCCAGTGGGTTGTTTGATTCAGGAAGCGAAGGGGATCAGTGTGGGAATTAGAGGCTATCACACACTAACACACACACACACATGCAGAGCTGCGAG
Source organism: Remorina albescens (assembly GCA_034769265.1). Classification (NCBI taxonomy): domain Eukaryota; kingdom Metazoa; phylum Chordata; class Actinopteri; order Carangiformes; family Echeneidae; genus Remorina; species Remorina albescens. Next base: position 2,168,554 of record CM068478.1, on the reverse strand, counting down.
GAAACACAACACGTATATTCACATGAACAGGAAACACTAAACCGCAAATACCTACGTAACGACAGATATATATTTACACGGACGCACAAACATAGCAGAGGAAAGCCCTGTACACAAGAGGAGCATTCACACACACAGGAAACGCTTGACCACAAATCACTGGATGCACACACACACACACACACACACACACACACAGGGGGCAAATCTTATGAGACCCCTTATGAAGACAAGTGTTCTATCAACAAGTTCAACTCTGGTACCGTTTCCTTCCTGAGGTTCACCACAAACATTACATGCCTTCTGGCTGATTCACGACATGGCAACGTTGTGAGCAGGGTTGCCAGGTCAGTGGGAGGTGGCGGCCGGACTACCCGAGCGGGGAGCGGAACGCACAAAGACGCGACATGCCATCACATAATGCAGAAACGCTGAAAAGCCTCCAGCGTACGTGAACCCCCCCTCCGCATTCACACACACACACACACACACACACACGTGGCTGCAGGGAAAACCCAGAGAGCAGGATGAAGAGATTAGTTTATCATCCACGGTGCTGACAGGTCCTGCTGATGTGTGACCACAAACCAAACAGCCATCAGTCTTCTGGCTGGAGGAGAAGCGGGACAGTGAAGAGTTTAACATGTGAAGGTCCAAACACTCAGGAGCATTTAGCGCCAGTTAGAGCGAGGACACACACTCTGCTGTGGAAGGCCCTAAGTGGCTTTATTCATCAGATAAGAAGGCAGCTGTGGGCTTTTCTCCTCTTGCAGGTTCTTGTCTCCTGTTGTACGTTCGTTTCGGAGGGTTTGAATTAACGCTGCTCTTTAACTACAGTGTGTGTGTGTGTGTGTGTGTGTGTGTACATGGTTTAAGTAAACTGAATGCAGCCCACTGATGTTTACCTACCAGGTTACGGATGTCTAAACAACAACAGAGCAGAAAAGTATGATGACGGAACACATCAAAAATTTCACTTTAAATATGATAGACCTGTTTTTTTAAGGGTACCAAGTTAGCATCCTTCTGCTGTACAAGGATGCTAACTCCAACTAGCAAAAGAAGTTAGGTTGTATTGAGGTCTATGTGAAAATGTCTTGAGAAAATGTCTCAGTCTCTAGTTTCAAGTCTTCAACAAAACATGAAGTTAGTCTCTGTACCACTCTCCTCTATCGTCAAACTATCTCTATCGCATAATATTCCTAATTTTTTTAACTTAAAGTGATATCGCCCAACATGAGCTGGCTAAAAACAGTGTTTAGTCTGTATTAAAGCATAAATTGCTCCATTTTGCTGTAAATTTTTCTTGTAGCACCTACTAACATTCTTACTTGTGTGAGCACGCAGCCTGAGTCCTGACTTTCTTTTTCTTTCTTTTGAGTTTTAATCCCCTGTTGCATTAACTTTTAATTTCCATTTTGTGAAATGAATTTAATTAAGAGGAACAGGAGACAGACAGCAGCTGAGAGCTGCAGCTTTATAGCTTATCAGCTAAAGATAGAACATTGTGACTGAGAACACACGATGTATTTTTACACCAAAACCTCATCTACTGCAGATTTATTCCACCCTGTCGAAATCGACGTGTAACTCTGTAAGGTGGCGAAGGCTGTTAGGCACCAACACATGCTCCTGTGTTGGCATCTCTGCTATTGATGATGATGATGATGATGAACGCCTTTTGGCATCTTTTGACTGTAACCTCAGATGTGTGGTAAAGAACTACAGCAGCAAAGCGCAATGCGGTCTCGAACGAGGATCAACACCTCCCAAATTTCAGGTTTTCAGGATTCAGGATTAGGTTGGAAAAATGAACTTTTCTTTAAGGCAGGCGAGGCCAGAAGTTTCTGATGATCTCTGACCATCGAGGTAAAAACACAGAAACAATCTGGGCTTCTACATATTTGCCATTGAGGTCTGGGTTCCAGCATGTGTCCCTGAGTGTGTGTGCGTCCAGCCACAGCAACAGACGGCCTGATATAACGAGAGTGGGCTGAGAGGAAGGAGCGGCCCCCCAACACGTCTGTGTGGTGAAAGCACCTCTTCAGCGTACGGCAGCTGTTCACATTTCCTGCATATTGGATGTCGAGCGGTGGCTTTCGCTCATTTGCAGAGCGCATTATTAACAGATGGACTTCCCGCGCCGCGCTAATATTGGGAAACGGGAGAAATGTGAACAGCACTGTAGAAACGGACACATACACACACACACACAGACACGCACATCCTGGAGCAGCTGTTGCTGTTGCTCAAGAGATGGGTGCGTGTAGATATTTATTACTCAGCGTGCCCTCTGTTTTCGTGTTTATGTGTGTGCATGGAGATGCCTGAATATCAGTCTCTTGTATACAAGGGCATGAGGTTGGTTTGTGTGTCTGTGTGTGTGTTTGTGCAGCAATGCAGCTTGTGTGGGCCAGCTATGTGGCAGAAGAATTCCCCTTTGACCTTCTATCCGCTTCATTGATTCACAACGAGTGATTTGATTACCCGTAAATGCTCGACTGTCAGCACTGTATGTTCGGCTGCAGGGAAGCAGTTGGACGCCGCCGCCGTTTGTGCCGTCATGTCGGATTTCCCCACGATAAAGGGCTGTTTCACCAGTTTCAATCAAATAAATAACGCAACACAGGGATGACTGCAGCAGAAAACCAGTTGACTTAACTGGTTTTTGGCCGGCAGTCATAACAGCAGAAGCTTTGTGGCTTGTAATGGCACCATGCTTATTTTAAAACTCAAACCTGATCTACAAACAACAAAGATGTGGCCTTCTACCTTTATGCGGAAACCTGAAACCTTAACATGAGTAATAACTTTAATTAAACTCAGTTTCATTTGTGTTTGAGGTAAATTAACTCTTCTGAGAGTCTGCGTGTTTTTCTAATTTGTTGTTGCAGTCCCTTTTTTTGTAGTTATCCACTTTTCCAGATCTCCTTTTTTTTTTTCTTCTCCCCTGTATCTGTTTTTTGGCTTCTTGAAACTTTACCTGGCATACGGTTGCTGGAAAAGCATGACTCATTACACAGTTTTCATCTTTGGACCCTTCTTATGTACCCTCTGTGATGCATTTGTCACATGGGTATGTAAACACAACTGAGCACTTCCTCCATGTCCCCATTCCTGAAGTGGGTGCTCATTGAGAAGAACATTAACCAGGCTACTTCCTGTGTACCCAGAGCAGCTTGTGATGGCACAGGAACGGCGCTGAGGGCCAGGTTTATCTGAAATGTCTCCTGCCATCTCAAGATGCATTTGTTAACTCAGCCAACCATCAAGAGTCCCGGTGCAGTGGAACGGAGCCACTCAGGCTTCTGCACACGGCTCTAAAACAAACAGACGAGGCAGAAGCAGAAGACTGTGGTGGAAGTACGGCTTTGATAGAAAAAACCCTTTCTGATACCATGATGTCACCGTCAGAGCTCCAATTCATTGTTTTGTCTGAACTTTTAACCACTTCTTTACTAAAACACCTGGCTGCAATCACTGTGGTCTCGACAGCGTAAACTAAACCGTAGTTAGTTGTGCAGCATGTGGTTTGTTCCTGGATGGCGATGATTGCCGTTGGGACAAATGTGCATTATTCCTCTTCTGAACCGCACCAGAAGGTGTCTGCGGTGCAGATTGGATGCACACTAACTTCAGTTGAAGAAAAGATGGCATAAGGGCAAGGATCAATACCGGTGTTGGGTTTTACCACAGAATCCTTCTTGAGATCAGACAGTTTTATTTCAGCCCGAGCCCCGAGTCCATCAACAGAAGCTGAGACACAAACACAGCGGAGACAGAGCTTCAAAACAAATTTATCCCTGATAGTGACGGGAATAAACACAAAGTAGGGGGACGGTGGAAAATATATGACTGTGATAGGGTGAAGGAGATTGTATTTGAGTAGTTAAAGGGAAGGTGGACTGACCGACAGAAGTCCACCTGAAGCTTTGTAACTCAGTAAAGTTACATCGTATGCTCAGGACACACCGTCTGTTTGGTTCTGCCAAATTCTGCCACTTATTTCTGAGTGCAGATCATTCAGGAGTTTTGATTATCAGGCCGCGTTGACGTGCCAAAACAGTTATATAACCGGAAAAGTGCAGCGTTTTATCATCCCCTCCCATCTACACAAACAGACTTTTCGGTAGACCTAATGCGTCTCATGGCAGGTTGGCACGGCGACAGCGGTGCCAGGCTAATAACTAACTGAATGGAGTCCTGGACCCCGGCGCTGGCGAGGTTGTGGTGAGCGAGCCCCAGAGTCCGATGCCAGCGGTCCTCTCGCTGTCCTGAGAGGCTGCCAAATCATAACCCTCTTTCGACAAATGGAGCGCGACGTGGGGATCCATCTCTGTGAGCGCAGTGGCGCCGGGGACTGATTCCGTTGGGCCTGGCCTGTCTCTGTCCCCACTCTGTGTCTACGGCTCATACGCAACTGTCAGCCGGATACTTAACACGCTGCGTGTCAGGGCCAAACACAGCAACAGATGTCAGGATGAGGTATTGTGCGTGTATTTGTTATGTGTGCGCTTTGAGTGTGGTGAATTCCTGCTCTGTTACTGATTAAGATGAGTCTAAAGACATTTTATTTCTTTAACTTGTGCAGTCATTCAATACAATGCACTGAGTAAGACTTTTTGTGTCTCGCACTTCTGATTAGAGTCAAGACACAAAGGGCTTCACAATTCAATAAAAGAAAATACCATAAAAGGAACCAAGTGAGTAAAATCCCAGTTTTAAAGGAGCCAACGCTGAGATAAGTCCCCCTTAAGGATCCCATGCAAAGACCCAAACTGACCTGTTCCTCCTGATAATGTCTGTGTAGGTTTCTCCCACCATTGCCAAAACCCACAAATGACTCAAACTGTTGCACTGGACATGCGTCTTTATCTCCACACACACACACAGACACACACACTAGATTATTGTGAGCCAGTCATGCATACACTACACTGCTGGCAGAAGTACACCAGCGCTAGTGCGGGAAATGTGTTATTCCGCAGCTAAAAACAATTCCCAAGAGCAGATAAAGGCGTAAATGATTCAGCCTTCTGTTGATTTAGTCTGACTGCATCGCTGGAAATAATGGGCCAGATGTGTTTATCAAGATCAAACTTCACTTTCGGTTTCTCGTCACCGTGTATAGAAATATTCACACAAAGCAACAAAGCCAGCGAAACACTGATTGATCCATTTTATTCATGTGGCGCGTTTCGACAAATGCGCGCAGAAGTATGAGGAAATAGCAACACTTTCCCTGACAATGCATCTGCGCACACAGACATCGTCCGAATGCACAGCTGCAAAAGTGATAAATAAGACACAAGATGCATAAACAGGGAAGGAACACGTCTCACTAACACAACACAGACTGCAAGAGGAAAAAGAAGAGAAAACCAAATAGAAAAAGACAAAATCTGTAAAAACAGCAGGAGAAGTCCCTGAACACTAAAAGCTGTTTGACACAGGAAAGGTGAGTCAGGCGTAATTAGAGGTTTCAGCGACACTGAGGGGAATAATCTCATCACATGGCTAAACGGATAATTGATCACTCTGCATCAAGGCGGCTAATTAACAACCGCAGTGCACCTTATATTCAGCTGCCACCGAAGGAGGACCTGCCATGATGTTTGGTACTTTCCAGGCAAACAGACAGGTTGTTGTTCTTCAACACCTGCTCGGTCTTGTTTGGTTAGACTGAAAGAAAGAGCTAAATACTGGCTATAAAACTACATCCAACCAAGTGCCAAGTGTTTGTTTTCATTATAAAGGACTAAAACTAAATAAGAGAAGAAGAAGAAATCGTGCAGCTGAATAAGATTCCAATTTTAGACCCGTCTATAATTTGATTTGTTGTAATTACCTCAAACCATCCTGAGCTCTCATTTCCTCCAACCAGTTTGTCACACTGATCCTCGTGGTATTTATGGCTACATTAAAATTAAGCTGTGCGCCCCCCCCCCCCCCCGCGAGGAGGCAGCAACAATCAAGATGCAGCAGATCTACGTTTAGAGTGTTTTCGTTCACAAAACCCAAATTTAGTGTCATACAGAATTTACTTTTGTATATTCAGCAGCTCCGTTCCCATTTAGACCCAACACAAAGCGAGAACGATGAGAAGCAGGAAAAAGAGAAAGGAAGATAAACTGAGGGAGAAGTTGTACAATTAAATAAATTACAGAGCAAAGGAGCTTGAAAAAAGTTCCACAAACCTTAACATTTGCGTTGGCACAGCTTTGGCCACATTGCGTACGTGCAAAAAATGTGCCGCAAATTTGACACAATAATTGTCAGGATTGCCGTTTCCACAGAGCACACTTGTGACTCCCCTTTTTGCTTCTTTGTGGAAGTTACTGTGGCGTCGAAACGCAAAGATTCTCCCACTAAATATCACGGCTGCAGGTCGACGATCGTTCTTAAAGATCAAGTCTGTCGTCTGGAGTCACAAAACGCTTCTGATCAAACGGACGGTGTCGAGCTGTAGGCGAGAAACGGAATGATGATCACCGTAAACGCGTTGAATTAAATTATAGAAGCTACTACAGAATGCTGATTATGTATCAAAGTTAAACACCCAATATATTTTTATAGTTCAGCTTTCCCCTCTCCATGTTTTCACAGCAGTGAGCTGTTAACGGAAGCGGAGGCAATGAAAATAAGACTCAGGTGGGGAGGCAGGTTGTGGGAACGGGGGGGGGTCACAATAATTCTCCTCCAGGAGGAGGAGGAAATATTATCCATTTCCATGTTAATACCCTTTTTTTTTTTACATTTGGTATCACTCAAGGTGTTTTTGCTGTTGAAGGAATTTCCCACCGTCGGAACAATCCAGCTCAGCACATTACAGCGACGGAGCTGAGACCACAGCTGTCAGAAAAATATATGGTCAGGTCCTCATCCGTTTTATTTGCTGGGCAGACATATTTATGTGTTATTCTGCAGGCCGAATGTGCATCTCAGGTTTTAGATGCATGTGATTTAGAAATCCTGGATGAAAAACCCACTCGAGGTTTTCAGAGGTGTACGTTCTGATCTCCGTCTGATCGCACTCACACCTGCAGCTAATGCTGATGTGTTTTAAGGGAATACAGAGAGCCAGAGTTTCCATTTCTGTCGCACCATCCAGTTTCATACAAATACAATTTCATTCATCAGTTAACACAAAGAAATTTAAAAAAAGGCAGCAACCAACAGCTGTCAGCTGAGTAGAAACTACTTCTATATAAGCTTCATCGTGAGGATGCTGTACTGATGTCTGGGCAGACACCATCTGCCAACCAGGACAACTTACTCTGACGGACTAAACTATAAAAACCAAACTCGACTTGGTTTTAGTTTTTTTTCATGAAGTTCGTTAACAGTAAAGATGTTGCCCCTTGAGATCAGGGAGACCGTGAAGCTGGCAGGCCCTCAGTGGCTGAGCCGAGGTGCGTAGCTTTGTGATTGAAGGGCAGACCGTTTGTGTTTCTTTTTAAAAATGACGAAACATCCCAGTTAAAATTTGGTAGGGCGTGCACGCACAGAAAGCAGGGGAGCCCCGACCCTTACCTCAGCCTAACTGCACTGACTCACTCTTTCCCACTGCCCCGTGACAGTCCACAGCTGGACTGAACAATCCTGCAGCGTGCAGACTGTGAGGAGCGAGGAAACAGATGCTGCTGCTGTGGGACAGCAAAAACTGTAAACTGTGAGGACCGGGGACGTTAGCTGACTATTATCCAGCATAATCAGTTCCATACGGACAGGAGAGGGGGACGGGGAGGTCAACAGTAAGTGGGACGAGTTAGGGTAAAGGACAGAGTTCACAGACTCGACCAGCAGGAGGTGAGACGGGACAGACCCACACTTTTTGTTGACACCAGTGCATTGTCACACACCACCCCCTAGTGGACATATTATATATAAACGGAAGTGTTTAAGAGTTGGGACAATTTACACAAGTTGTTATCCATAATTGAAATCAGAAAATGAAAATCAAACCACGAATAACCAGAAATGCCACATCATGAAAGTTTATAGTGTGGCGAAATAAATTTTGCCCTCACCTTCTCGGTTTCTTTTTTTGATCCTACATCCTGTCAGACGTTCAAACTCCTGATTTATTCCATAAATAACGAGTATGTGTGAGTTAATGAAAGACAGATTGCTCTGCTGAAGACATTGAACAGGAGGGGGTGAAACGATGGGATCCATACCCATGAATTTTTCCGGGCCCCCCCTCCCCCCCGAGGACAGAACACTTTATGGTGATTCCTTTCCCAGACCCAGAGCTGGAGGCTCCATTATCACCTTCCTGGATTAAGCCATGGCTGCTGACAGGCACGCGGGGTGAATAAATGTCAGAGCACTGGGGCCGCGCCACGGGTCAGATCGAGGCTTCGCGGCGTGCTGAATGAAAAGTGACAGATTAATGGGCAGGGGGGGTCAAAAGGCAGTGCACGGATCAGCTATGCAGTTGCCATGTTGCGGTTTTGGAGCATTGATTAGCTGAGATGGTTGTGTTTCTTTTTTTTCTTTTTTTTCTCCGCCCTCTTTGCTGCTAAAAAGGACAAATTTAAGACGGGATGTGACAGAACAGATAACTTCTCTTCTCTGACCACCAAATGAATCTCTTGTTACCGACACTTCTCAAACCTCGAGTCTCTCTTCTGCCAACTCAGAGTAGCTGCTGTGACCGTCGGAGACGCAGTAACACAGAAAATATGGAGAACACAGAGCGAGCTGCAGCAGCTGTTGATACACCTGAACACTTTGGTTTGTTGTAAACTCAGCCGACTGCTTTTCAAAAACAGCGTCTGTGCACATTTTGTGTACCAGGAGATGAGGAAATGATAAATAAAGGTTGTTCCCGGGAATCCTTCACTTATTCATAGGAAATGTTCCCCGCTACACAACTTTAACTCATTCAATCAAATGATAAAAGTTTCCTGTGTGTTTGAAGTTTTGTTATCCACGAAGGGATATATCAATTATTTAAAATAAATCGTCTTTTTTCCAGAGCTTTAATCACAACAGGTCGGTGAGCCAGAAGAGACTGATTGTTTTCTGAGTGGTCAACTGCAAATAAAACAGATCTCAGGTAAATGCTCAGAGAAAAACCAAATCTGTTGCCGGGTCAAGCTGGGGTGCTTTGTTGTGACATCACAAAGTCCCAGAAGTCCTGACGGCTGGTTTAAAGCTCAGTTGGAGAATACAGCCTGTGAGCATTTCTCAGAGGACTGAGACCTTTGACAGTTTCTCTGTATTAATATAGAACCTAGATCGGATGTATAATCAAAGAAGACACAGACATCCCATTTTTTACAATACGGGAACTTTAATATGTTACTCTATTGAAAAGGCAGAAAGTGTAACGTCTCTGCTGAAAGGTAACTTGTGTTTTTACCTTCAACACTTCACAGATATGTACAGAGATGCCATTTTTACTTTTACCAGGCGGCCACTGGCTAGACGGACCTCCTTCCTCAGAACAAGGTCAGTCCTCGCCTCTGTAATTATTCCGGGCATAATTACTGTACGTCGATTATTTTTACACGGCTGTGGGAAGAAGGTCTTAAACTCTGGAGCGTGATAGCGTCTGCCATCATATGAAAGCTGTCTCATTTTAATCTTTGTCTCGTCAGGGACGACTGTGGATTAGAGAAGCAAAACAACTAATAATAAACTCGCATTATTGTGTCCGGAGGAATGAATTCTTTGACGATTGACGTACTGCGTGTATTTGAAGCGTTTAAATGTGAGCTGCCGTCATTAGTACGCGCTCACCGACTGTAGACGTGTTTAATTTGCTGTGACAGCCTCCGTGCCCCCCGGTGACCTCCCTCCACTAAAGAAATCTGATCCTCAGGTTAACGTTTTGTTGAGTACATTCCCTCGCTGGCGGCAGCGAACTGTGCCGTCCACGCCAGCCCTGCAGGGAAGGCAAACAAACACCACATGGGAGCCATTTCAGGGGCACAACCAAAAAAAATGAGTCTTTAATAACACTCTGCAGTGGGCCTTGTAATTGCGAGCGAGCGGAACATTTTCTTCTAATTATAAGCGCTCGCAGGCGCGCACTCACTTCTTCTCGCTAGATCCTAGCGTGTCCCGGTTAGCCCGTGGCTAGCTGTGCGGCTGAAACCACATGAGATGCTGAGGATTGCAGGCCGTGCAGAAGTTGTTTTGCTGGCCTGGGTTTTCAGTCAGGGTTGGTCAGCTGAGTAAACACCATGTGAAGTGGGCAGAGCGGATGTGCAGCGAGATTCTAAACAAAATCAAGAAAAGTACAAATTTTCCTTATGTTTGGCAAAAGTTTGAAGTTGGGTTGTTTCTGGTTAGCAATTAGAGGATGTGACTGTAAACGTAATTATAACTTCCCTAATTGCGGCCGGTGGGATCCGACTTGGAGTCCAGTTTGGAAAACAGAATTTTTCCTTTCTTTTTCTTGGCATATTTCCTACCAGAAATTCCAGTTAGATGTTGTTTTTTGGGTTTTTTTTTTTTTTTTTTTTTTTTGCTGCATTTCTACCACAAATTATATTTTAACTAAACCTGTTGGAGCTCAGCCAGAGCAGCATTACGTGTCACAGAGTTCAACGAGTGCATTAAAATTACTACAGCAAGTTTTAAGATGTGCTGCAAAATATATTTATATATATATTGGTGCCATTCTCAGAAAGAGTAAAAATAAGGTGTTGAATAATTAGTTTTTGCCGTGCACAGTTATGGACTCTCCTTCCTTCAGTTGCATTTATAAATATAACAGGCCAAATATTTATTCAGAAAAACACATCATGTTCATTATTTGTATTTATAGGGCTCCATAATAACCTTATTTTATGCACGGTTACATTTTCAGAATGGCTCAGATGTGGCACATTTTTTTAACAGCCAGATTTGCGTGCGAGCTTCTCTCTTCTATCTCATCCACAAATCTTTCGACTGTGTTTACAATCACGTGTGGACTCGTCAGATCAGCTGGTATTTAATCAGTGACGGCTCTATAAACCTGGTGACTGAAAGCGGCTTCTCATCTCAGCTGGAGCTGATCGGCCCTGACCTTTCGCCGCAGCACCGATGCTGTAATTAAATGCTGGACCGTAGGAGTTAACAGATGGAAGTCCAAATGCTAAGCAACCGGGGAACTTCTACCACGCAGCAGCAGCACCTCTGGGCTTCTTCCTATTTTGCCTCCACGTTGGACGACCTCCAGCGCTGGCTTTTAATCCAGCCGCAGATCTCTGGTGCTTAGAAATGCCACAAGTGCAGTTTCTACAGCCAGCTATGGCTCAGTCCTCCACAGCCTGGAGTTCCTGAGTGAGAGATCATTTATATTGATTCGTGGGGCCAGAAAACTAGCTCCTTGTCTCCAGTTCGTCCTACTCTGATGAAGAAACTCTGATGAAGAAATGAAAAGTCATTTAAAAGAAACAACCTCTCGATTTGTTTTTGATTTGTTGTTTTAAGGTTGCGTTAAGTTCAGCGGGAGCAGAGTTCTCTGCGTTCACACGTCTGGGTTTAAACTACAGAACTGGTAAAACTGGCATCAGAGCTTTTCAGATTTATACACACATGTACATAGTTATTAAATGAAATCTGAATGCAAGCAGTTAGTTGATGTGTCATCCTCTGGAAATATATTCTCAAGTGACTCCATGAAAATTAAAATGTAGACTAAATTAGCCTGACGCTCAACAGGACTCGTTTTTCAAATAAGCATTTCATCTGTATGAACTTTTAAATATGGTCCAAAAAGATTTCTTTAACATCATCGTCACTATAAATGTTATTTTCCACACAGTCACATATCAACTTTACAGAGTCGTCTACAATGACTCCCAGAGGCAGTAACATGCTAATATAACCACTGTAATGCTCAAACTCAAAAGGCCGTCTAATAACTTTACCATTACCTCAGATGGAAAACTAGATATCCTGCACAAAAAAACAACAAAAAAAAAAACCCACATCTAATAAAGTACATGAACTGGAAATGAAAATATAGTTGGCACGTGATTTGTTGTGGGGAAGAATTAGCCATATATGTAAAAAAAAAAAAAAAAAAGAGCCAGAGTGTAAAAAGTTTTATTGTTCTTTCTAAAGTCCAGGAAGGACGTTCTCCTCGGGTTGTCTGAGGGACGACAAACGTCTCAGCAACACAAACGATGAATTAAATCTTTGTGATTTGAGATCAGCTTCAAGGTTTCATGGTGTGATACAACGTGTTGTTATTGTCCAAGTGGAGCTGTGTGAATCACACCCAGGCTGAAATGTTTGCATCAAACACACTTAAAAGAATACGAGTAGAGACAACCTTTGTCTGCGCACACACACACACACACACACACACACTGCTACCTTTGGCTGTCTTCGGCGTCTGGTGAATTTACAGTGAGGAGGCTGGCTGGGGGAGAATGTGTGTTTCTCTCTGGGAGATGAATAGTGTCTGGCTGGCACCCAGGCCAAACAACCCCCCCCTCCTTCATCCAGCCAGACAATTGTTAACCTACAGCCCACATGGGACCCCTCCACTGTAAATTAGAGCCATTTAAACTGAGCTGTCCGTCCACCTTTCAAACAGAAGCTGACAGACAGCCTCTTTCTTTCATATGAAAAATGCACACACAGAAACACACGCACACACAGATGCAGCAGAATCGGTGCTGGATGGAAATGTTGACAAATGATGATGATGATGATGATGATTCCATGCTTACTCGACAAATTTCACAATCATTTGAATTTGTCCGAAAACATTCTTTTAAAATGATTTGTGATGCTGCACCTCTTCCACAGTTATGGTTTATTTTCAAATCAATCAGGGTACGACAGGGCAGACGGAAAAGTGTGTGTGTCTGTTCCCCCGGGGGATACACCGACAATGAGGACACAGCGAGATTCTGTCCTGATCTGTTCACACCGCCGAGGTCAGCTCTGTCATGTCTGTCAGACTTTTCATGCAAAGACAAGTGAAGTAAGTTTGATGCCTTTTGTGGATTTGAAGAGGTGGCCGGTCCGTTTGATTAAAGCAAGATGAAAATGAAGATTATGATTGTGACACGTCGTTATAACACACATACACCAATGTGATGCATTCTGAATCATTAATTGTCATTTAAATTGGGCACTGATCTGCAGTTGTGTGTGTTGTGTGTCAGCGGTGTGGACAATATGGTTTTGTGCTTCCCTCTTGTGGCTGTAAAGCGACAAAGCCACGGATTGCAAAATATAGTTCTGATCGTTTTTTCGGACTGTTTTTGGATTAGTTTAGAATGCACTTGAAAAATATTCAGTGATTTTTTTTTTGTGTCAACACATGGGGATCCGCTCCGGATAGGAAACTCCACACACCAGTTGGGACTGTTTGGATTTTTGGGGCTGTGCGTTTGCTGTTCTATTCATGTGTTCTAATAATCAACAATAAATCAGCAACCCTTTAATATTAAATACATCATTGTGATTTTGCACATGTACTCTTGATATTAAGTCAGACGGATCCGGCAGCACGTCCTTATTGAGTCACCCAGCAGGGGTCAGCACAACACAAGAAAATCCTCCAGACTGTACAAGTGTGTAACTTTTTTTTTTTTTTTTTTGTCATGCAGTAATGACTTAAACATCCCCACAATCCCCGCTGTGTACACACCACGTTCGAGGCTTTTCAAATACGCTTCAAGCCCCAAATTACAGCCGCGCGAGTCTTCCAGGGAAACTTTCTGCCACATACATTTCATTTTAAGTGCATAATAACATTCTCACTGCAGAGCTGCGAGGCACGGCTGGAGCACCTTCATCCTCCTCCTCGTGCTGCCATGAAACACACACAGGCCACATGCATCGGCAGGAGGTCGAGTGTTTATATCGTAGGTTAAGGGATTTAAATTGTCTGCTTTATATCTGCACGTCCTCCGCTGTATGAGAGACCTGAGTCATATCACCGCTGGGCCTAACCTAAACTGTAAACCGACTCTACAGTACGTCACATATCGACTCAAGTCCATCTCGCTCTCTGAAGGCGTCGGATAAGTGACGTTTAAAGCAGCAATTCAAACACTTCCCGCAGTGAAAATACGAGGCCTCTCCTCTCGCTTTTAATACGTTCATAAAAGGGCTCGGCGACAGAAATATGTAGATAACAGTTTCCATACGGAAAGACCACCACTTCTCGCGCCAATATAATTTAATAGCCGTTGTGGTAACTGAGCCGGTCTCTTAGGTGTTATGTGTTAATGTGTCTTAATTACAGAACTGACTCGCAGGGCCTTCTCTGTGGGAGGGGAGGGGTGGCCCGTAGTAAAATAATAAAACCCTAAAATACTGAAAAGATAACTCTGCACATTTTATTAAATTTATATTAATGATTTCATTATTCAGAGCAGATTGGATTAGCATTCCGCTTTGGACCCCTTTTAGCATGGAAAACAAATGGATCTGTGGTTAATGTTTTCATAATGAACAAGACTTTTTCTCTTTTTCTTTTTTATCCCCAGTCGGTCTCATGCAAGCTCAATCCAGTTCGTAATATCTTTCAGACAAGGTAAAGTGTGGAATAGAGTTATGCCCACGAAAGGCAGATAAAATCCTTATCTATGATTAAAATTCACTCCTCTCTCATCGTTAATATGCTTATTAGTTTTTAAGAGTTTTTTTACCCCTCCGTTTCTATTTGATGGAGAGATTATTACGTCTTTCGTAATGGTGGCATCGGGGCTTGTTCTCATATCTTGCCGCCATCGGCCGGCGTGAAGTTTGAACCCGGTCGCTGCCTCGCAAGGCCCCAAAAATTTTATTTCCACTTTTTACGTGTCACAGAGATCAGAAGCGAATCGGGGGCTTTGAAGGAAAGAGGGGAGGAAAGACATAGACATCTGACCTTTAGAAGAAACACTTCATTGACCTATAAAGACGTGAAAACGGTGGCAGCCCTTTTCGCCCAGGCCTCTCAGTTCTGACCTTTTTCCAACCGTCTCCATGTGAAGTTTTTGGCCTTGTGGTTACCAACTCAGTCCTTGCAAAAAAAAAAAAAAAAAAAAAAAACTGCACTGAATCCTATACATTTTTTGAAATAACAAAAACAGTATCGGAGTTGACATCGTTGACAGGTTTTCTGACAGGAGCTGGGTTTGTTGTTAACCTCCTGCTTTTTGTCAGTTTCTGAAGCCACAGCATCAGCACCATATCGGAGGCAGCAAGCGGGAGCTGACAGGCTGAAAAAAAAAACTGTCAATCAATAAAACAAACCCCAAACACGACCGGATTTAGGCCTTAAAGGTGCTCTGTGGAGATTTTCATCAGCACAGTTATCAAAATATAGCCGTTCTCTTCTAAAGGCCTGAAGGTGTTGAGCACATCCACAAATCTGATGTACAAACCTGCATCCACATTTTACACACAATCTGCTTTTCCTGTTACACTGAGTATGTGAATCAAAGGGAATATACTGATATACTGCTAGATCAAATATTTATAGGATGTTAATGATAAATTAATGATGGCAGATGTTGGACCTTGTTGATCTTTTATCAGTTAACTTGATTTTTCATCGTCGACCATTCTTTCTCTCTACACAACCACACTCTCATATGTGAGTCCAAAAAAAAAAAAAAAAAAAGACCCAAAACACACAAAGGACAAAGTTAAAACTTGAACTTGGTTGCTTTTTAGAAAATAATTTCTGGAGCTGCTGCGATAATATCACCATCCTGAATTATTTTTGCTCGAATATGAACGCGCTGACTGGAACATTTGGGTCAGAGGTCACTGCACGTGGAGCCAGACTTCACTTCTAACCTCCAAAGTGTTGAAATAATAAAATTCTGATTGAGCATTTGTATTTTGAACTAGTCTAGCTTCTTTGGCCTTTACAGCACCGGTCGTGCGGCCATAATCAGTCAATTATTGCGAGCCGGTCGGCGAGATTCACACACAGACCGAGGAGAGATAAGATGATAGATAATAGCTGGAGAAATATCGGAGGGAGGCAGAAAAAGAGAGATGAGGTTCAATTGTGAAGATGTGCCGAGATTATTCATCAGCAATACAATCCAGTCTGGAGACGATGTGGAGGGAAACAGGGAAGAGGAGAAAAATCCAGTTGGCGGCTGTTACTGCTCACGCTAACAGGCTAATGACTTCCTCCAAGGGTTTTCTTAGCAAACCATAAATATTAATAAAAAAAAAAAATACCACTTCCTGTGTGGCAGATCATATTTCTTTTCAACCACAGGTCTACCAGACTCCAAACATCCAGAAGAGAATAAAATCAGTCAATAAATCAAATATTATGTGTATGGCGCATTTTCTTTGAGCTAAGGCTAACAATAAAACAGCAGAAATATGAGCAGTGAAACAATAGGAGACTAATGAACACCAAAAAGAAAAAATATATATATGGCAGGAACAATAAAGTGAAAACAATAAAATAGAGGACAATAAAAACATTTTAAAGCAGAAACAATAAATGTAAAAACGTCCATGAACTGGAAAGAATGAACCGAGTTATATTAAATGCTGTATAGCTTTATTTTCTTTTAGGCCTGTTTAATACGTGACTGCTGATTCCTGCCAATAAAAACTCAGTGCTGGTATATAAAATAAAGTGTTAGACCTTTTTTTAAGAACCCCCCCACCCCACATTTCTCTGGTTCATATATCTTGCCGCCTGCCAGCAGCACAACTGAAACAATTAAAAGAAGAGTGATCTGATTTTCATTGTCATTTGACATGTTTACGTTCAGTCTGGTTCAGACTTTCCTCCAGTTTATTAGAAGTCTGAACAATTCGGTACATTAACAACGCATGCAGCTGCTGATCTGTTTGTCACTGCAGGCCTCCAGGATAAAATTAGAGGATATATATGAGCCGCCGCTGTCTTTGTTTTAGCCGTAAAACTGATGATTTTATTGGGCGAACATGTTGGATTCAGACAGCCCGCTGAGGCAAACAACAACGTTTTAGAGAGCTATGACAATGTGACGTAGCCGAGGCTAACACCACAGCCTGTCATGTACAGCACACACTGCAGTCCTGTCAGTCAGCATATTAAACACACAACACACAACGCACGCAGAGACTCACCGCGCCTGCCGCTGCAGCCGTTCCTCCCCCAACAATCTCCTCCACTTCATGCTGATTTTCATTTCAATGCTCACAGCAGGTGCCAAAGAACCGACTCCCAGATTTAATGCTGGGCTCATTTCCCAGGTCAAGACTTTATTGATTGATATAGAGTACAATTACATAACCCGCTATGCATATCCCTCCACCAGTTATTAGTATAATTTCCTTTATTACGCCCTCTGTGAACTCTGAGGGAGCGCTGCAAGCCACAAGCCGGGAGTCTCTCTTTCTTCTGACTGCCAGGTATTAAAGTCCTGACCTGTGATTTCAAAGTGTCACAGCTGCCAGAGACGTTAAACTGTGACAATTACACGGCTGCAGATGACAGCAGGATTCTGTCTCTCCTATTTCTTACGTCTTGCTACCGCTCAGCTTCTTATGAGGTAAAATAAGCTCTATAATGAAAGCTAATAATATCAGATCAATATGTTGTGTACCCAATGTTCCCACACAGTGAAGGAAGAAGGAAGAAATATCCAATACAATAATGTCTTTCTTTTTTTTTTGTACAACCAAGTGAAAATATCTGCTGGAAGAAAGAGATAACTTTAGTTTTTATCATTAAGATTGGTTTCAAATTCGGTTCTTCAAATAAATCTCCTGATCAGATCTTGATTCAAAACCGAAACCTTGCAAGGTTAATGAAAATGAGGTCTCATCCATCAGCCTGAGTCTCTGACTACAGGCAGCAGTTTTGAATTAGACATGATCATCCTGACTTGACTGCTCTGGTTTTCAGTTGCTTTGAATTATCGCTGACGGAAAACGCTTTAGAGTTTCATGGAGTCTGGCTGTCAGTCCCAATAGATCGATCAGCAATAAGCCAATAAACTCTCTGTATTGGCTTTTTCTACCAGCTACATGAGTTGTTGTTGTTTTGTTTTTTTTCCTATTCTTTTATTATGTTGAAGCTGTAACAATTGGAAACAACTGATGAATCTGGCAAATTTATAGAGCTGTCAAATAAAGAAAAAAGAAAGAAGAGAAAACATGGAGTAAATCCTGTCTAAATCTTGCTCACACATTTATTGTCATATTTTGGGAGACTTTATAAATTGCACATCTGTTGCTTTCTGTTTTGCGTGATCATTTGCATGGTGAATCTCTCGGTCTGACAACGTGAATAAATGTGTCTGTTTATAAAGGGCTGATGCATTTTGTTGAATTTTTTGATACATTAAATTTAAGGGCAGAACTCGAATAGAGATATATTCCATAGGCTGGCGTCCGTTTGAGCTTTTTACGTCTGCTGATAGAAGGGACAAGTGGATTTAATGCAATCACATGAAAATAAGTAAATGAAGACCGAAGACAGAATCTGAATCCTTCTCTTGGACAGGAAATGTCGTTGCGAGTCGTGCGTCGTGTCACGCCAACCGCTTAGCCTCATCAGTCTGACAGAAACATGACATGTGGCGTTGTGGTTTCCATGTCGGTTTGCGTTAGCGATTCTGTTGTAGCTCTTGTTGTGCGATGCGGTTAAAGTTGTCTTGTCTGATCGTTACAGAAGCCAGATCACCGTTTCTGAATGCTAATCTCGGTCGAAACAGAACTGTCAGACAAAGAGCACGCATTGAGATCAGGCTGAGATGACATCACTCAAACGGGACTTCTGGGTAATGAAAAAAGTTACTTCCTGGTGTAGTCATTCTTCAACCAGGCTCATTACAACTCTTCAGACTGTTTTGGTGACAAATTCTCTCCTTCCACTTGAGGCTTTTCCTTTTTTTCTTTTGTTTTCTTCCCCTTTTCAGAAAGAGTGATGAGAGAAATAAGACTCAGTAGGGGACGGACAGAGTGAAGGGGGCCACCGGGTCGCCCCCCCCTTACATCACGGCTTTTATGGCCGTTTAGTATAAAACACAGATCAAACTTCAGTGTGAGCTCGTCCGTCGGTAAGAAACCATTGCTATGTAAACACCGCTTGTCATCTGGATGGATGGGTTTGGGCACGGAGCTGCTGGCCTGCGAGGTCTGTGTTATTGTGGTGAATGGATGGGAACACTCGCGCACTCAATCACACACACACACCCTTATGACTCATCCGGTGTCTCTGTTTAGTTACTTGGCTCTCAGACTTGCAGGGAGTGTTCTCGTCCGACAGACACGCCCCAAACACACATGGAGGAACATGTGGCTTTGCAGACGGGTTCATCCCAGGATTCACTGAGCACCGACATGAGGCGTAATCTTAAAAATCTACATGTGCCGGTACAGCAAGTTCTGGCGGAGTACCCTGCGGACCCGAAGTACACATTTGGTTTTAAAAACGCTGGTGCAGAAAGAACACATTCGGCAGTTAAACGAGGTGCAGCAGCGACACAAAGAACCACATGTGAAAAAAAAGAATCCGCTGTCATTTGGTTTTGTTTTGTTTTTTTAATCTTCTTACAGTATCTAACCAGCATGTCTCAGAACAGTCCCTTTAATCAGACAGCTTTTCAGAACGGATAAAAGAACGGTCTATATATAGACAACGCATGACGGCTAAATCTTCAGTTATCCTGTGAGAACTCGACACAAACTGTACATGACGGGTGGACATGCAGTGCAGAAACTAATGAATAAAAGTACAAAAAGAGCAACAGATAACTAAATATTCATGGCATCGACGACTATTTACCGAAATACTTACTTGTTTCGTAAACATAAACTTGTTCCCACACACACACACACACAAACACACAGATACACAGACATGCTTATGCATGTCGAGGGCGTTGTTATTAACAGAGCACATTAATAACAATACTGCAGGGCTCCCATTGTCTCCCAAACATAATTATATTATCCATCATGCTTCTGCGCTGCACTGACACACATCTGAACGCGGCTGGGGGAGTCTCACTGGGCCTGCTCGTCCACCAGCATCACCATAGATAATGTTTAATTATGCTAATTCAATTGCCATCATTTTGAACAAAATGACAACATGCTTGAGCTAATGAATATTTATAATACGGAGGGAAAGAAGTTAATTGTGCTTTATTAGCTCGGCCGGGGAAGTTGTGTTTGGAACCGGCGTGTGGAAGGGATGACTGGCCTGGAGTGTGTGAGGTTGGTGGGAGAAATGGAGGGGAATGGAAAAGCTTCGCCACCGATGATGTCACTGAGCCATCAGATGAAGTTCACAGACGAGGAGAACTGGTTATACTGAATGAGGCCAGATTCAGGAGACGTGTTTCCAAATTTAGCCTCTTTATTATCTTTTTTTTTTTTTTTTTTCTTTGACGTTATTGTTCCGTGTTGCTTTCGGTCTCGTCAGAGCAAATCCAAACCCTGCCCTTTGACAACGTGGCTAACTTTGCTACCACGAATCATTTAGAGCAGATGCCGCTTGATTATAGTCACTAATTAATGTTGAGCTACTCATCTATTTTTCTGCTGTCAGCCCCTAAATGGAGTCATCACATGTTTTAATTACTTCGTTTACCGGCAAATGCAATAATTAATAGCTTCTAAATTAAAGGTTGAGTTCACACAAATCACAAAAAGCTCATTTCCTCGAGCAGTATTTAGCCATGCAGGTATTAAAGCCCATCTGGGATTCAGACTAGACTGTATGTACAACAAAAACATTTTCTTGAGAGAATTAGTGTGAGAAGATGGATTGTGATGTACGTAGTATTCTGGATGTTTTCAGTTATCCAAAGAATAAATCAACGCCACTTTCAATGTTTGCCCTCCAGGTAAGAGAAGATGAGTTTTGTTTTTTTTTTAATCATGTTAAAGAAAATATAGTAAACATGGCAGATGATTCTTCGACAACTAAACATGTCCGGAGAGCAATTTCGAAATGAAACGATGACTTTTCTTCATGCCTAGTAAAATATCCTGTCGAACAAATCGGAATGAATAGATGTGATTTGCACGGTTTCCCCATCAGTCGGGGAGTTGAGATTTGGCGGCAGCTGAAGCGGATGGATGAAGGCACGCTGTTCTACTCTGCAGACTTCAAGAGATTTGTCTTGAAATTGCAGACGATGCCCTGTGACTTCACTTTTTCTATCCTCTCTCTTTTCTCTCCTTCTCGCACACACACACACATACACACACACACACACACATACACACATCTCCCTACAGAGGTAAGTGCTGGGTTAAATTTCAGGCAGGCCATTTCTCACTGTCAGTAATGTACATAAGCTGAGCGCAGAGCCAGGGCTGATGGGTAACACGATTACTTATTATACTTCTCTACAAGGGCGGAAATGATATTAAAAGTTGCCCTTTTCACATCTTAGGGAACAGCAGGCCGGCACACGGCGGGGCCGTGTCAGGCGCTGGCAGCTCGCTGCAGGGTGCAGCTCATAATCCATCTTGATCTCATTAGGACGGCACAGATGATTTTTACTGAAATGTTCCTTTAGATGCTGCCACAGGAATGCAGAGAGGCTTTTTTGGTTCAGACAACGCATCCGTGCTTTCAGCTGACTAAGCGTGAAAGAGCTGAGTGCCGCGCACACCAGTGCTGGCTGGAGTTAGCAAAAAAAAAAAAAAAAAGAAAGAGAGAGCCAGAGATGGAAAAAGCATGTGTGTGTTCATGTATCTCAGTATTTAACAGGACAAATGTTCCCAGGAGTGTTCAAAAGCGAGGATACATCCTGAAATAAGGATGTTTTCTGCCAGCCAAATTCTATTTAAGGGGTTGATAGTTAAAAGTAGGCAGGACTTATGATGAGGTTTAGTTCAAAGTGAAGGTTCTGGTCCGTTTAAGTCCGGCGATATAAAGGAGGAAGTTGTGAACATGGAGAAACGAGGGAAGAGCAAGACTTCACGCAGATGGGAGGCGAATAAAAAAACCTGAGTGTAGGAGAGAGGTTGAGGCCACAACAGGGCGGGGGGGGGTTACTTTAAAGAGATTGTGAGTCAGACAGAAAGATCATTTACACTCCAACATTTGGCTGGAAGCTATTTGCTGCCATCTAAAGCGAAACTCTGATGTTTTTCATTCACCAAATTGAGAGTTTCACTTCTACATACCAAGTTCCCATTCAAATGTCATGTCATCTGCGATTGTTGTGTAACATCTGGCTGCACTCACTGACCGTGTGTGTGTTTGTGTACGTGCGTGTGAGTGTGTTAGTGTGTGTCTGCACACTGGGGGGCACCGTTCTACAGTCCTGAAGAGGCTCAACGTTTCAGCATCAGGATCGACATTTGCTGCAAAAGGTTTAAAAAGAAAATGTTCAAGGTTTGTTGTATTAATTTATTATCAAGCGCTGAGACATTAGTGTTCTTGACCCAACACTTTAAAAATGCAGGCAGGTTCATCCTTGCAATAAAAATCTTGGCAAGTTATTGCACTCTATGTCCAGACGTGTTGAGCATGTGTCAAGTTACCTTTATACAAATGATCTTAATGGGCAGGAAGATAACTCTGCTCTAACCAGCTTTGGCTCTTTATGAAGTACATCCTTCCCTCTTTATAGAGGGATTCTTGCCAAAATCTTTCTGTTTCAGAATTAAGCTGTAGTGATATTTACTGTGTCTAATTATTTGGTGGAAAAAGGAAGAAAACAACAACTTCCATATTTTTTTTCAGGTGTCTTTATGAATCTCTCTGTGCTACTTTTTGTGCTAAAACAGAGTTTAATAATGTTCCTGTTTGTGCGTTAGTGTGAGTCTGAGATGTGTTTGACCCCCGGGAGACGTGTGAATCAGGTCAGCGTCGGGGTCCGGGATCAACGCAGAACCCATGATGAAATCTTTTGCACCTGATTGTAATTTTTCATGTAGACACGTCTTATCTTTTTACCCCCCTCACACACAAGACACTGAGCGTATTAACAGTGTTACGCAATGACGGGGCTGACAGGAGAAACAAACCAGGCGATGCTGGAAGGCCCTGGGGAGGGGGAAGGGGCCCCGGTTGGCTCCTCATATTGACAGATTTTGCAGCGTCAACTCTAAACCCCCTTAAACCCCCCCTGAGGATAAAACCCACCCAAGCTGGGAAACGTCTTGGCTTTCTTTTTGGCGTCCTAACAGGTCAGCGTGGACGGACCGGCTTGCGGCTGCATTGTGCGATCTACAGATTCGGCATCTTGCCTATTCCTCATTTCCTTCATGACTCTCATGTCTCAGAGACCTTTTGAAATGGGCCTCCAACTAGAATCTACTGATTGTCTGAGGAGTTCAGGGGGGCTTCCTGGGAACCCCCCCCGTATCGCTGATAGAATCCTACTGTCAGCAGCCCCTCAACTAAAACCTTTGATCAAGACTCAGAGGCCATTTTGTAATGCACCTTTATTTCAGTCTAAAAACTGCTGTGAAACCGTAAATACATTCTTCAGGGTGTGAAATTCTTTGTCCTGGTCCGTTCGGAATCTGATCCGTTTGGATGCTGAACAGTGAAATTGAATTGCGCCGCTTCGCTTTTGCAAGTAGAGATGGTTGCTTTAAACTACAAACTGAAGACTTAAGATCTGTCGACAAACTTGAGAAGACTTGTTCTATATCGTGAGTTGAAGCTCGTACCTTTGTGCGTTCGTCCAACACGGAGGGTGATTGTGCTGTTGGCTGTGCAGTGTGTCTTCATTAGTGCAAAGTGTGTCTTTAAGGATATATTTGTAGTTTGAACAGATGAGATAAAAATGTCAATGGGCGTGAAGACGATTACACGCATCTGAATTTATGCATCCATTGATTGGCTCCTGCTATTGATTTGTATGTGTTTGTGTGTGTGTGTGCATCTGTAATTCTATGGTGTTGCGTAATTACGTGGCTGTGAGTCCGAGACGAGTTTTCCCACAGGGGCCAGTAAAATATGTCACATCACTTCACATGTACTCAACATTAAAAAGGTGCAAGGTCCCGAGCCGCAGCGCTGTGATCATTGCCATGACATTATTAAAGTCTCCTCCGCAGCCGAAGGCGGTGTTTAATAATAGGGAGACCCATTCTGTCTAGTCAGGTTCATTAACTACAGTACTGCGTGCTCAGGGTGGAAACATGTATTGGTTTCTATAGCAACTTCACTTCACCTCGATATCTTTCTGCAGGGTATCTCTATTCATCTTGCTCAAGGACTGACAGTCATCGACATTGTCTTGTCGCGGTACGGAGAGCCGAGTTGCTCAAACAGGCTGAAGCCTTTTTATCCTGTTTTCTCTTCTCTCCTGTGGCTGCAGCACTTAAAAACTGCAGCGCAAATTATTTCACTGATTGATTGATGACCGAGCATTCGGCTGACTCATTGACGGACGGGATGTAAATCAGTTGGTGAACAAATTGATTTTGTCACTGACTGACGGATATGAAGTTGTGAGATGATACAACAGCTGTGGTGGACTCGACAACAGTTCAGAGCCGGGGGGGGGGGCAAAGCTCATTTCACATTGTTTTAATATTTAATGCTGATATTAATAATGTTTTTAATAACAATCGTAAAGAGCTGAAAAACCATAAAGGTTGTTTTCTTTTCAGCACTGCGATGTGACCGATAGAAATATTCTTCACAGTTGTTTGCACCAATGGAATGAAAGACTGCACAGGAATCGAACACAACTCTCCCAACGTGGATTTCCTGCATTTTGTTGTCACCCCGCTTCTGTAATAGGTTGTGAGCATCCCTCTAATCATGCTAACTTATGATTGTGTCACATTTTTTACATGCCCAAAGCAGAAATTGTTCCCTGTCTTCAACGGATAACATGCTGAAGTCAACAAAACTGTTTTAGTCTCATAATCGCAAAGGTTATTATTGTCCTCTCCGACAGACGGCGACCTCTGCAGAGCGAGATCTTCGACTCTAAACCGAGTGGCAACGCAGTGGCTGCTTTGTGAACTACAATTGAAGCCTTGAGTTGAAATTTGCCGTCGACATCCTGACTTTTTTTTTTTTAAACCAGAAGAGAATATATTTGGAGCAGAAGATGAAGCTGAGGAGGAGACATGGGTGGATCTGACTGTTCTGGTCCAGACTGCCAGTCATTAGGCAGCTGTGGCTGAATGCCATGAAAACTTTCCTTGTATTTCTTTATTCTGTTCAACGAGCCTTGAAATTCCAGACCCAGACCATAAACTCATCAGAAAAACATTCACTAAGTAAGACTTCAATACAGTCTGTCGCTTCCTGATGGTCATTACACCCTCGGGGTGACAGAAGATCCCGATCATAATCAATAGATGAATCAATAGATGAATTAAATCAAACTAAAAAAAAAAAAAGAAAGGATGAAAGACGGAGTGCGTTTGAGCTTCCTGATCAGTTTGGGTTGAAGGTTGGATTCTATTTTAGTCATTGAAATAGATTCCACTGAGCAGTCTATTGCCCGGGATTCTTTCCACCCCCCCGCCCCCTCCCTCATCCGATGTCTGTTCGCATTTGAGTGCATCTCTGGGTTTGAACTTTCCTCCTTAATGCAGGGAAAATGGGGAACTGGAAGTGCTAGCTCAGCATACCAGGCCACTGTGCTCTTTATTGTTGGCAGGAGTAACATTATGGAACACGCCATGCAGCAAGGAGACACTTAAACTGTGTGTAACTCAACTCCTCTCTGCTCCCCGAGGACATCCCTCCGCCCGCCGCTTCGTATGAACCCAAAATCTGAGAGATTTCACTCAGGCCGTCTATTAGCGTGTGCACATGCTTCATCCGTATTACTGGTGCGATTACGCTGGCGTGTTTTTAAAGGTCAATATTGCGAGGTCACCCAATTCATAAAGGTAGACGTCTGAAAAATGCTGGCTGGGTGTAGCAATATTCAAAACATACTTTCAAAGTGTTTTACAAAAAAAGCAGCTGGAATAAGACGACACGGTCGGGATTACTTAAAGCGTGTGTATGTTAGTTTAAACAGCAGTGATTGAATCAAAGGTCAACAAATTCCTTTCATCATTATACATAAAGCTTTAAAGTTATATGTAACTTTTTTCCACATTCAAATGTCAAGGCCTTTTAATGCCGTGACCTTATTTGATCCTAAATGCTCGTGATGTCATATCCCCTATGTTTAAAACTTTGGCTTAAAGATGCATCAGAATTTTTTAAGATTAGCCTTTTTATCTATAAATTTCTGAATCTTAAGTTCTCAGAGAAAAAGTACAAATACCAGGCAATCCTTCCAAAACGTCCTGCTGATCAGTCATGTATTCAATTAAAACACTCAGAACTTTAAAATATATTTTCCTGTTGTTGTTAAGTATTTGTAAAATCAGCATCTGTGTCCAAATTCCTCCTCCGAAGCAGGCGGCCCGCGTCGGAGAGTCCGCCAGGACCTGACGGATCGGCTCTTAACTAAATAAAATGGTCTGGCCACACGAAACAGAACTAATGGTGCATTCAGTGTCTCTCCATCAACTCTTGAAAGCAGAAACAGTCATAATTCATCAGCAGGAAGTTGCACTGGAGTGACCAACTAGGCAGCCAATTAGCGGTGATAAAAAGGGGTCAGCTCCTCGTACCAGTTTGATATTTCACTTTGACACTTGATAGACGAGCAGTAAACACTGTGGTGGGCCAACCGCATAAATAATACACCAGCAATCAAATGCTTGAATGCAAATGCCCAGTGAATATATCGGTCACTTGATATCACAGACTTTATTTGTCAACATTTTAAGCTCCATTAAACATTCGACTCCGTGCTGAATGATGAATCAAGGGGAAGATCGTGGGACGTGTCCCGTGAACTTGCCGGCTCACATTCGGTTCACCAAAAAAAAAAAACATCAGTACATTCAGTGAATGTTTCCTTTTAGCGCTTTCACCGACAGAAGTCTAGACAGCTCAGCGGAAATAAACCGACGTCTTCATCGAAACGAGTCCCTTGTGTCCAGAATGAGATTATTTTATGCATGCTATCTAAAACTGAGCATCTAAAGCCTCTACAGGAAGATGATAATCAGCGACTGTTCCTATCTGCAGAGGAATGCTTCTGTCTGTACATGTAGGTGTAAATTTTCTGCATGCACAACGTCAGATTTATAACATGTTTTGAAAGCAGAGACCTTTCTTTCATGTAAATGCTGCCAGTAAGTGACATTTTTAAACTGCTAACATCTTTTAAAATGATCCTTTTATTAAAAAACAAAAACAAAACAATTCATGTTCAGTATTCAGGGTTCATCCCAGATTCTGGAGGGAAGACAAGTCTGGAAAACACGGGACTATAACTCTCCAGAGAAATTAGTTTAATTTAATTATTATAAGTAAGCAGCAGAAAGCTTCCCACTAATACATGCTGGATGAATGTCTGCGCAGAATAAAAAAAGCCAAGCAGGAAATGATCAGTTTAATTTTAAACAGTTGTTTTAAACTGGAGTCTTATCAAAAGCGGCTGATATCTGACTCCTGATATTCGATTAAACCGGCGCTTCTCTTTACACACTTCCCAACTCCTCCGTCCGATTTTAGACTAGAGGAGGAGGAACAGCCGCTGGAATTTGCCCAGTTTCCCCACAGCCATTGACTTCAAACCTAAAACAAAACACAGCCACTGAACAGAAGCATCACTGCTGTTCCTTTGAGTCAAAAAAAAAGAAAGAAAGAAAGAAACAAGAATGAAAAACAAACGCCAAAACCAGAGACAGCGACAGAGAGGCAGAAATGAGACAAGCTGAGTATTCTCCAGAGCCAAAGCAGCTCACAGACACTGATAAATGTTTCCTACACTGTTGGCTTCTAAATATAGTCTTAGATCAATGCAATCAGGAACTATCTCCCCATTACAACGAGCAGGTCAGGTACTGAAGCAGATATCTGAGGCCGTCGGATAGTCAGGTAAATATAGTCAGTAACAGGAACTGCACAGTTTGGCAGTCCTTCCTATGTAATAACACTCATGCCAATAAAGGATCTTGAGTTGGGTAAGAGACATAGAGCGAGAGACTGAGTGGAACACGTATAGAAAACAAAAGAAAATAATACAGTTGAAAAATAAACAAAAAAAAAAAAAAAAAAAAGAAAAATCCCGAATAAAAAGCCGAGTTTAATGAAAATATGTCTGTGAAATATGTCTGGAAATAAATGCCAGCTTTTCCTGTCGTATAAATGTGACGGCCGTTTTTTCACAGCAATGGGAAATAAAATGAAAATGTCCAAGCATCATCGGAGGAAATTCAAATTGACCTTTGACCTCTGTCATATATATATAATCTGTTCGGCCTCAGAACGAGGTGAACTTCGCGTGAAATCTGAAGAAATTGCCTCAAAACATTACAGTGATTTGGCCAAAGCCTGATTTTTTTTTTTTTTAATTTAATTTAATTTTTTTATCTATTTATGTTAGGTTGCTGTGGATTTGACCTTTGACCCCTAAAACACCATAATCTAATCAGTTCATCCTTCAGTCCAAGGGGACGGTTTAACCAACTCAGCCCCGGCTGGTGAACATGGTGGATGAACATGTGATGGCGGAGACCAAACTGGAGCCAAAATTGGACGTAAATGAATCCAGTTGACGTCAGTAATTCTCAAAATGAGTTTTAATGTTGTTCCCTGCAACATCGCTTCAGGTTGAAACAAACTGAAGTCTCGCTCTTTGTCCGTTTTGATATTTAACCAAACATCATTAACAAGCTCGAAGAATTTAATTCTCTCTATTTTTCCTTGATAAATATCTGCTGATATATTAAACATAACCAGAGTCGGTATTGATTTATTGGCTGACTCACAGGAGCTCATTTTGTGCTCAAATGACCTTCTCCTTACAGTCAGACGATCAGATCTTTCAGTTCGCAGCGAAGACGTCGGCGGCATCATTGTTTCGCCGCGCTGCCGGCCTCTGTTGCTTTGTGCCTAATGGACAAAAGGAGAGGAGAAAAGAAGGGAAAAAGACTAGAGGAGTGGAGGATAATGAAAACATCATTGTATGGGAGGAGATCCTGATCTAATCACCGAGGAAATGAGGCCTGTGAATGCCCAGTCGTTTGGACTCATTTACACATCTCCTTTAATGCTGTTCAGCCATCGATAGCCGGAGGAGTTCGGGAGCAGAGAGAGCGACGAGCAAATGGTTTCCCAGTTTAGAGTCTTTACTTCTGTAAAGAAGTTCAGAAAAAAAAAAAGAAATAAATAGAATTAATTAAATCCAGAGATGGTTTCAACTTCTCTGGATACGCGATTATCCAAGAAGGGAGCATGCTTGGAGGTAAAATTCAGACTGTTGGTTAAATTTGTAACGCCAATAATATACCCAACAATCCACCTTAAATTCCTCCTTAAAGGTGCCATATTCTACACTTTGACGAAATCATCACAATATAATTTGACATTTATCTTTCTCTCTTCTGTCTGGTGCTCTGGCAAGGCTTTTTTTTTTTTTTTTTTTTTTTTTTTTTAATGCCAGCCTCTCTTCTGATTGGCTGGCTGCTAACCACAGCCAATGGATGATGGCGTCTCTCTGTAGCTCTTTTGATACTTTCAGGATTCATAAAACAACTACACCTGCTTTACAGTAAAAAAAAAAAAAGATCTCACTTCCTACAATACGGGACCGTTTAAAAGTTGACTTGAACCTTTCTATATTTGCTCACCACAAAGAGTCAATGTGCCGCTTGAATAAACAGCCAGAGCAAGACAGACAGCCTGGAAAGTGTGAACATGAGTAGCTTTAAGCTTCAATAAATGACCAATTATGTTGTCTTTCAGGTCAGGACGGGTCTCCTGCGACGGCTCGTGTTTCCTTCCCCTCAGACATTCTCCCGTCACAGCTCTGAGCTTCTTCCCAGCTGGATTAGAGTTTCACTGACTTCCCTTTGACCTCTGACCCCCGTGATGACATCTGTGCATGTATGTGAGCGTTCAAGGAATAAACTCAGAGGCAAGTTTTACTGATCAAATGCTTGGTTAAAAAAAAAAAAAAACTAAAACGTGTAAATACTTGATGATGGTAATTTTGTGGATGAGCATATTGCAGTTCAGTCTGCGTAAAACTTCCAGTGAAATGCAATAAATATAAAACAGTAAGTGTCTTGGAGTCTAAAGATCTCATGAGGAATCTGGACCGAACCTGGATGTGAGAGTTAAATATCAGTTCTCGGAGCGCCTGCATTGAAACTGAATCACTGTCTGCTTCAAAAACTACAGTAATGGGTAAACAGGAAAAAAAAAAAAAAAAAAAGATTAGACTTCTTTTTTTTTTCTTCCAAGTAAGCATGTATCCGGTATAAATGAGCCATTCGCTCATTCAAAACAGTGAATATCTCATTTTGGAGTGAATAAAATCTTATCTTAGCTTGCTGCAGTAATTAATGTGTGATTAAAACATGAGCACAAATTACCTTCAGGGGAGTCTCTTTAAAGGAACTGATATGTTGACACTCACATCCTGCAATCTGTTTATGCATGTTTGTCAGACACACTGCCGTCTGTTTTATTTGTTTCTGAAGCTTTGTAAGATGTGATAGATTTTCCTCAGCCACAAGAAGACGGTTTATGATCACGATAAGTAGGAGATAAATATCGTTCACGTGTGACTGCTGTCCAGTTTTCTCAACAGGTAAGATTTTTTTTTTACCTGTATACATATATATAATATTACATACGCACATTTCCCAGTGAGATAAGCTAAGAGTGGTTTGTTTACTCCAATCTGCATGATTGACTGCACTCTGTCATCATGCACCTTCTGTGCCGCAGATGTAGAGAGAGCTGAATATGAACATGCAGGAATCCAGTTTATTCCCAGTTCATTTTGGCTCTGTGAGTGCCCAGAGCTGCGGGCTAACAGATGTCAACATCTGTAACTGAACACCCCTGAAATATTTTCATTTGAGGGTCATCTCCTGTAGCTGGAGCGGATTACAGCGGCACTCCCAATGAACCGGCCGGCAGTTCATGCGAGAGACGGCTCTGACTTACATTTTCAGGCGGCGGGATGACATTGATGGGTGAACCGGGCTTCAGTGGGGAAATGCTTGAGGTTATAATAACCCACTACAAACGTGTTACAGAGGGCTCAGGTTCTGCTGCCCCCCCCCCCCAAAAAAAACTCATGCTCCACCACACCCCTGCTTATCATCACACGCACTCTTAAATGTGCGATCCCAACCTTTTCTGTCAAGACGAAATATTGCACGACGCAGCAAGAATTATCTCTGAGCAGAGTCTCAGCTCCCACATGGGAGACCTTTGAGATAGCTCTATCCTCTTATACTTATCCTTTACATGCACAGACACACACAAACACACACACACGTATTCACTTTTCCATGATATGGACTCACAAGGAGGAGAATTCTGATTAGGCTGCATCCAAAGCTGCCACCCACGGGACCCGTGGGAGATATGAATTTGAAAAGACAGTATAGCTCCGATCTGAAGTGCCTGCATTGCTGGGCAACAGGGACCCCTGTTAAGACCTGCTATCCAGAGACCTGTCAGGGGAGAGAGACGTGAGGAGGGGGGGGCATATGAAAGCTGAATGTGCAGCAACCCACATCTCTCATTAAAAAGATACAGCAGCTCACTCACGTACTCACACGGAGGATACGAACAAGTTCAAATTTGATCTGTTTTAGTTTTACCTGGAACTGAACGCATTTCTCCAGAAGCTACTAAACAACACGGATAAACCGAGTCGGACAGTTTTAAGTAACATGAACATTTTAAGAGCTTTGGCTGTGGTTGTGCTCGGACGCTGCAGTGACTCGGTATCGGAAAGCGACGGGACCGTTTGACTCGGCGGCTAGCTGGTTAGCATGCTAACTTCAAGCCGAGAAAAAGGAGTGATAGAAATGAAAGCGATTTGGCAGCTCTATGTGAGGAAAGGAAGCTGAAATTGCACCACCTCTACTATGACTGTACACTACCGCTTGGGATTTTCACAATTTCCTCTCATTGGCTAATGGAAAGAGTAAAGTCTGATGATATTTCACTCTGCTACAACTTCCGCGAAAAGCCCAGAACCCACAATATGTCAGTCCATCAATAATTTCTGCTCTCATCCTCAAATCCATCCATTCCTCTGGAAACATATCTTTTCAGAACAAGCCAGCAGGACACACTCTGCTTTTTACAAAGGTCCTTTAACAGCTAAAATGTCACTCAAATGACAGTAAAAGTAAGGCAATAAAATTACATCTCATCAAAACTAAATACACATTTAGATCGTCTATACTTTCCCGTAAAATGGATCACTTTCTTGTTTTTGCGTTTTCATAAACAAAGAATTTGAGTGAAACATGTTTCTTAACTGAACTGAACAGAATTGAACCTTGGTTGAAAACTCGATTTACTATTTCCCCCAGTTTGTTTAGATGCTGATTAATTTAGATGAAAAGACAAAAACAATGAAGTTGCTTCTGGCTGTTTTGAAATCCCAGTTGCCCTCGGGATTTCTGCACTGTGCTTTTTATTTATTCCAGTTGCCAGGAGGATATAATCTCTGTGTGTAATAATAAACATAAGTTATTTTAGATCACCATCAGGTCTTAAATAGTCCAACTAAATAAACGCATTGACCTACTGTATCTGTATTTACAGATAAATCTACTCTCAGTGGAGCTTCTGGCCTCACCATGTTTCTTTTTTGCCCCTGCATGTCTGCTTCAGGTCATGGCAATTGTGCTCACTGAAACATTCATGATAAACAGAAACTGAGAAAAAAGAAAGAGTGAAAACCGAAAGAAGCTGTTGGACACATTGAATGCGAATCCTGGTGGGGCCAGAAAAATAGAAAATATTTCAGAGCCGCTCCCAGGGATGATTGGCTTCATATGTTATCCTGTCATTCCGTGAGCTGTTATGAGAGGATGGAGTGGGTGAGGAAGGGTGGAGAGAGGATGAGGAGGGAATTAAGGCAGGGACAGCTGGGGAAAAATAGGAAGGAAAGAGGACAGAAGGAAAGAAAGAGATAAAGGGGGGGGAAGTGAAAGGAGAGATGGTAGAAAGGAGGGATGGATGAAATGGGAAAGATGCAACAGCAGAGGAGAGAAAAAGACGAGTGAATTCAAGGAGATGAAAAGAAAGATGAAGTGGTGAGGAAGGGAGAGGCAAGAAAGAGGAGTCGTCGAAAAGAAAACTGACATAAAGAGAACGAAGGAGAACCGAAGTGAAATAAAATGAAATGATTCCCTGCAGATTGAATCCTGGCTCTCCACCTCATCTGTTTTCAGTCTCTGGCTGCTGGGCGAAGAGCTCCGGGCCCAGCCCACCACCCTGCGACTGGGTCGTACGAGACTTGGAAAGTGCATTTCCTCCAAGATTTACACCCACGTACGCAATCCTGGGAGAGCAGGCCCGACGCCAGAGCACAACGTGAACCAGCTGTTCTCCGACTCGCACATATTCAACCAATCAATGGCTACAACCATTAGAGGCTCGGAGGGAGAAAGGGTGGTGTAACTTTATTCCTGTTCTTGCATAACATGCTCAGGCAGTTTCAGAAGACAGCAGTCTTGGCTTTCCTCCCTCCAGTTACGACACATTTTGCAGAATTTGGCCTAGTGGCCAAGCTGTTCCTCATATGACCCGCTAACCTTCATTCTTAGACATTAATTTAATTACAGGAAGCAAGGACAATCACCAAAAACCCCTGGCGCTGCATTTTTACGCTTTCTGCTTTCAGGACACTTTTGGAGTAAAAATCTGCTGGTTCGCCGTATGGCATCAATCAAACAGGAGGACACACATCCTCTGAGGAGTTTCCACAGTTTCTGTTCATATGACAGCGTAAAAGGACACAGCAATGCCCTCGCAAAGTATTATTTAAAGTTCACATAAAGTCTAAAGGTCGGCCTTTGTGTGGTCTTTCATTCTGAATCAGGTCTTGGGTCTGGATTAAAACTTTCAAAAGTATCAATGCTCACAGGCTGTAATCAGAAACCGAGCCTTAAAACCAGACGGAAGGACTTCCTGAACTTTGTCACAACAAAGCAGTCCCCGCCCTCAGCCACGCCCCATAAACCCCGCCCACCTAGGCAGACCATCAGACCTTTGTAGGATGTGTTATATTTTCACTCAGCGACACAAACTGATAGTCAGTATTTGTCTTGGTGTTTATAAACACAATTTGTATTCCGCTCAAAAACAGGAATATTGTAATTGTGTGGCTTCGACTTTATAATCTATAATCTTCTTCTACTTTAGTCTACATTTTAAAATCCAAACAGACTCATACAGAGAATTTATATGCCTTTGCAATTTAATTTGTGTGGCTGATAAGCGTGAAAATATGTTGCATTTAACTTTTGTAAATTTCAAAGATAGTAGAAAGATGTATATGGTAATTTTTCCACAACAAGGCATTATTCAACTAATTACCGTGATATATAAGTGAAGACATAGATGAGATGATAAATGTCCTTCAGTGTAAAAAACAACAACAACAAAAAACTGTGACCTTTCGGAAACATAAATCACAGCGTGTGCGTATGAACTGTATCACCAGACAGTAGTAGGAAGAAGAATGAGCTGCAACAATCTTCAAGCTCAAACACAAACAAACCGACACATCTACGATATATTGTTGTTTTCTGTTGTCAAAAGAAAAATTATGCCTCGAATTTGCCCCCGTTGTCTAGTGAAGGATCTGGCGTCGTCTGTAAGGTTATCAAAATAAATACGTTTAAGACAGCAGGATGTGCGGACGGCGTATCGTTTTGACCCTGATTGTTTTTTCCCCACCTGAGCTTTAAGGATCACAGCTGCGCCGCCAAGATTCACCTGATGGTGTCAACAATTCTCATCCAGCTGAACGCACTGACAGACGGGGTCAGAGGTCACATCCAGCACCTCAACAGGCGAGTGAAAGTCCTCTGGCGTGTGTGCGTATGACACACACACACACACACACAGCCGTGTCTTAGCACATAAATAATATACATAAATACTATTCATAAATGTATGGTGTATATACATATGCACGCTGGCTCAAAGTTAAAAAAGACAAACGTTCTCCACCTCTGTCTTTCCGCAGCTTTGTTTAATTATTAATCTGCACATATAAAATGATAAAATATTTTATATCATAAAATATTTACGGTTTGTGCAAATGAGATAAAAAGATTGCCCGGGGGAATGGGAGTGGAGTGTCGAATCCCAAGAGAACCAAGAACAAAGAAAGACAGAAAAAAAAAAACAACCTTTCAAGGGCGTAAGTGAAAATTCCTTCACTTTTTTCTCGTGCTCTTTCTCCCCCCCTCCATTTTCCACGCACTTGTGGAATTTCAACAAGCCGCCACATCCA
Organism: Remorina albescens; assembly: GCA_034769265.1. NCBI lineage: Eukaryota > Metazoa > Chordata > Actinopteri > Carangiformes > Echeneidae > Remorina > Remorina albescens. The sequence continues at coordinate 2,133,335 of CM068478.1, read as the reverse complement.
CCTCACTCATCAATTACCTTCTGAAAACACATAACCTCTGCAGCCTGTTGATCACGGGCTTTGTGGCAGTTTTCAGAATTTGGATGCTGTGATGGGAACAGTCGGCGGTTTGGCCCAGATAAGTGGTCATGAATTATTCTACGGCCACCAAAGTATCTCGTCCAGCGTTTTCTCCCTCAGAATTTTCCAAACCTCTTCTGATTTATCTCGGAGGCATCATGTTCTGAAACTTCTCGCAACTTTCGGTGTCCTTTTTAAGGGTTTTGTGTTTTTTCCTGTCTACACTTGCCGCCTCATTTGAAGGATGCAATAAAAATACATTTTTGGGTCATTCAACTGAAAATCCTGAGCATCAACTTGAAAGGCATTTCATCATCAGCTTCAACAGGTCTGCGCTAACGATGAAATGAAACACACCTGCATGAGCAGCCGGTCAAATTGCATTCTGGCCCATTAAATCTCAGAGGAGTCATCGGTTTTTATGCAGCCATGTGCTTGAATACAAATCCAACAGGTGATGGTTCATCATCAGCCACGAAATAACTTTTCTTTGTCTGCTTCTTCTGCTTTGTCAAGAAAGTTGATTCTCATTCTGATATCAGAAGCTGTTCTACCTCGGCTGGAGTATATTTCAGGCCAGTGTTTATAAAAAAAAAAAAAAACAACAAAAAAAAAAAACAATGAAAGTGTTTGAATGAACTTGAGTAAAAAATAAAAATGCAGACAATGCGCCCAAAGCAAAATGCATTTCAGGAAAAAACAGAAGTAAAAGAATTTATAAAACTAGAGACCAACAGTTCAGGCTGTAACATCCTCACAGAGGAAAGAAGTATTTCTACGGCTGTCTGTCGTCGGCGCTGACACAGGTGCTTCTGCAGGCGGTCATGATTCACTGTGTGACAGCACTGTGAGCATGATGACTGACTGCTTTTGTTCTGTTTTTCACATTGGAAGTCTGGTTCTGCCTCTCAAAGGGAAGATTTTCCTCACCGCTGTCACCGTGCTGTTTTGCTCTTGGTGGGAATTTTTTGGGCTTCTGCAAATTATGTTATGAGAAAGTTTAGATTCTGCATTATACAAGGAAAACGACTGGACTGATTGAAAACATGCACACTGCTCACCGTGCTTGGCAGGAAAAAATAAGTGCTCATTTCTAGATGCAGCGCTGTCCCGTTTTTATGGACGAGTTGAGACAACGTATGTAAAGAGTCTCTTCGTCTAAACAAAATAAAACTCCACTAATCGATATTGATTGAGTTGTTGCTTCAGTTACGGAGTACAAGTACCTCTCACAGAGTTGCACACGGAACAGAATAATTGAGTTTGCAGTTTTTTGTTTTTTTTTTAAGAATTTCAAAGTAAATCCAGTTCATCCCCGGCTGCATCTGGCTGCACGAGCGCACAAACCTGTTCATTGTTGCTGACCACTGTCTTCACGCACTCATCAATTACCCAACAGATATGTGATTTGAGGAACATGGCGCTGACAGCTGCTTTTACACGCCAAAAACTGTAGAATTAGTCAAACAGACGGGCCATTCAAGCAGCGCAAAGTGCCTGTCAGAGACTTTTATTACAGGGCCGACGCTCCGACGATGTCACCGATACTCCGGGGAGGGGGGAGGAAGGTGAGGAGGGTGAAGGAGACTCACCTGTCAAGGCCATGTTGTAAAATCCGGTTTTTGGAATTTGCAGAAGAATGACAGACGTGTGAGTCACGGGAAGATAAACTGCAGTCAGTCTGGCTTAGAAAACCTCTGCAGGTGGTTCAACAAAGGACAAACTCAGTTTCCTTGTCTTTTTTGTTTTGTTTTGTTTTCTCCGTCACCTGGTTCGTCCTCAGGCCAGTGACGACTTTTTACAGCTCTGACTGCAGGTTGACCCCGAACAGCCTGAGGCAGGGTCATGACACGCAGGAGGACACACTTAAATTAAAGAGTCAAGACAGCTTTTATTTTTAGAGTGTCTTCGCCCCCCCCCCACTCCTCATTCCCACCCTTTCTTTTGTACCATATTTGGTATGAACAACCTACATTTACAGTTTACATCTTAAGTGCCATTTGCAAAGAAGTGATATTATCTGAAGAGGGCAGTCAGGGGGTGGTGGTTGGGGGGGGGGGGCTGAATAATTGCCTCAGTTGACAAGTGCTACAGGAATTCCTCCAAAACTAATGCAGCAAATCAATAAATGTGTATTTTGCCTTCCCAAACAACCAATTCAAACCATCACTCTTTTTCCATATGAGCCTTAATGTGGATCACAGCTGCAGGAAGGAGAGCCAGCTTCATCCCCTGCTCTCAGCCAAACCGATGTAAACTATAAATTTGGTGAATCTAATGGACGTGTCAACGTAAAGAGTGTTTTCGCGTCGCACCTGTCGGACAGTAGAGATACGCTGCTATTTTATCCCTTCCAACTGGGCAGGCCGCGTAGCCGTGCACACCAAACGTGATCTGAAGCGTTTTCAAACGTGCTCTCCTGCATTTACGGACGCAAACGTGGCGGACCAACAACTTAATACTGTGCAGAAACTCCTCTCTTGTGCGGACACACGTGGATCTGCTCTGTTTAGACAGGGTGTAAACCTCACATGCAACCCAAAGGAATGCTCCGACGGCGGGCGTACCAGACCTGCGCTGTCATGGTTACAATAATAAACACTGACTCCAGGTTTGCGGCGCAGTCGTGGATAAAAGAAACAATGTCGATGATGTTGCAGTTCGAGCCAGCCGTTCACGCCGAGCATCACCTAACATGGACACGACACTGGGTCACCTGACTTCCTCCTTTGCCCATGTTGTAATCGCCATGACAACTGGAAGCTGCTCAGTCGTAAATCTTGACTACAGATGGAAACAGACTTCTCACACGGACGACACACAGGCTTGTGTTTCACAGGAGGACGGTTTTGTGTAAACGTAACGGTCCATTCAGTCCATATAGAGCTTATAACTTGGCACTCTCTGTGGATTTATGTCTTTCTCTTCCTCCACCATTTCTCTTATATGTGGCTGCAAAATGATTGAGAGTCTCATGAAGAGACACATTTTCATCTTGGTGACTTTTTAGCTATTGCTTTTGGAGAAGACAATCTCGAGGCCCCAAATCTTCAGGCAAAGGCAACCGGATGTCACTTTGGATTCCCTCAGAGCTGAAAATAAAGAAGCCTTTTGAGTGATTCAAAGATGAAGACAGATTCTTTTAAATGTAACTGCTTCTTCAGGACGCGTAAAGCCGAGATGACCGATTAAATCCTGGCAACGAAACAGTGATGCCCACAGAGGTTTGGAGTTTTGATCTCCATCTTTCGGTGACTAGTTTGATGCCAAATCTAAATTGTTGTGGGGGGCTGGGGGGAATCTGGGGATGTACACAACAGCTGTAATGTCAGAAGAGCTGCCAGATACCATGAACTGGGAAACCCAAAAGTTCTGCCAGCAATTCATGAGATCTGGAAACAAGATGAGTGCAAATGTGTTTTATGACTCACAAGAGCTTTTTGGGGTAATTAACCGAGGTCCCATTAGCTTCATGTAAATACGGCATCAAACATTTACAGATGTGACAACAACAGCAACTGTGCAGCCATATTTTTTTGATGTGCCCAAAAGGCCCCCCCATGCAGCGATCACACCGGTGACCCTGCATTTTATTACGAAGGAAATCTCTAAGAGCTTTAAGTAACTGAACAATAACAAGGAGAGTTTATCTGTTTTTTTAGTCTTTATCTGGGATTCTTGTATGATTATTCAGGCCTGACAGGAAACACACTCAGGACATGCTGCTCATCATTCTGGTCATAAAGGGGAATTAAAGGTCATCGTTTTGCGCGTGGTGAAATCATGTGAAATACAGTGTGTTCTTGTTTGCCCTATATGAAAGGAAACGCAACAGAATTATTTACCATTGCTAAAATTGGAGTTGCCCTTCATTTCGTAAGCAAATTATTTCTAACAAGGACGTGAATTGAAGAGATGGGGACAAACAGTATTCAAAACAGACCAGAAAGTAAAGCGGAATTGCATTTGTCCCTTTTCCGTTGTAATCGAATTTGGTGCAAGATTTACGAGCATCTCGTCAACGTCCAGCCTCGTATCTTGATGTTTGTTTCCTCTTAGTTTTATCTTTATTAGTGTCCTGAGTTGCCTTGAAAGATAGTCTGAGATCAACTAGTTCCAAAAAAAAAAAAAAAAAAAAAGGTCACAGTGTCTCATGTATCTCAAATCTTCTGCAACATCTGCTCCACTTTACTTAATAATAAAATACAAACATCATTCACATTTCAAGTCAAATCTGAAAATCTCTTTGAAAAAGAAATTCACAGTGTGCACAGTGCTTTTCAAAGCATTGTGCTTCTCATTATATGAATATGGAGCCTCATTCCTGAAGTAATGACTCAAAATAAAGATTTGTTTTGACTGATGAGTGACTCACAGTCATTATTTACTGTACAGGGGATGGCGGCAAAAAGCTTATCAGGTCTGTTTACTTTCATTATTGAGTCATTTGTCTCTTCTAGATACCATCTTTGTTTGGTTTAAGTAATGGAGTAGCACTTTGCTTTCCAGCGGCTGAAATATCTCCGGTACTGACAGCATAGATGGACATTCAGATGTTTTTACAAACTACGTGGTATTCATGTTTTGAGGGACGGCGGTTTAAATCTGTTTTTGGAAAGTAATGCATGACTACAAAAAAGGTTCCATGAATTCATGCATAAAAGATGCATTTACAGAAAATGGTTTTTAGTATTGTCGCTTTCTCTCTGTAGTTTTGAAAATAGTAAATGACACCGATCTGGATTTAGGTGAGGATAAAAGCAGGACAAAGTCAAACTAATAAATTGCAGATGTAGTTGTGTAAATGCTCCAAAACCACCAACAGATTACTTTTAGGACTTTTGCCTCTCTCATATATAGAGTTTTTTTTTTTTTTTTTAAACAAAAACCGAATGAAAAAAAGAAGCTGTTCTCTTGCGCTCGGTTGTCTGTTTCTGTTTTCAGACGACGGGATAAATACGAAAATACAGACACACAATTTGCTGATACGCCACTTTAACTTTGAGCTGTTGCTCAACAAAAGCCTTTTTTTTTTTTATTACCCTGGTGTCTGACAAACACTGTAGAGTGTTTATTTTTGTCTATATTCTCTTGTAAAATAATCACTCAGAACAGTCAGAGCTGAGACGTTTTACTGACAAGTCTTTTCGAAGTAACTAGACTCGTCGCTGGCTGTTTTGTTTAACAAATTATAACAATAATGATTGCAACACTGGAGTGAATGCCCTCCTTGTAGAAACTGTTTGGAGAAACTCCAACTCTGACATATGACTCCAAAACTGATCACTCAGTCAGTGAGAAAAAAGGGAAATCTTCAGAGGAGCAGAGGAGATTCCTCTTACAGGATTGTCTGTAATTTAATACACCATTCAAAAGACAGACAGAAATAACGACACATAATGGAGGTATTAAAGTGAAGAAAAGTTGAATAGCCTGTCTGTAATTGCAGAACTTGTGTGTTCAACGCTGTTTAATGGTTCAGCTTTTTGTTTTTGTGTGTGTAACCTTGTAAACCTGTGGGAAAGTTCTGCTGTGCACAACATTACCTTTTGGCGTAAAAAAAAAACAAAAAAAAAACGGAGCATCAACATTGAATAATGTAAATAGGTTTCTAGTGAATAATAGCGCTGCTTTATGATGCACTCATTCCAGACTGAATCAGTAATAAAGGCCGTCATTAACCTCTCTCGGGTTTACTGCTGCAATAATGAAGTTACCAATTAGAGAAAGGAAAACTGATATTCAACTCAACAAAATAACTTCTCGTGACGCCGTGGGGGATTAAGTTTTAACTCGCCGATGTCAACAAGAGTAAATTTTATTTATTTGTTTATTTATTTTTAAGTAAAATTCTGAGAGCCAGAGAAGCAACCTCCTGGAGGATAATCCACTGCGTCACGGGAGTCGAGAGAGGCCCGTAAAATGAGTCACAGCCACGACGTCAACGCCAAACAGCCACTTCAAAGGACCCTCCGATCCGTACATACAGTGGTAATAGAGTCCATTCATGCTGCTCGGCTCAAAGGACGTACGAGAAAGGAATCTTGTTTTTGTTTTTTTGTGTATTGTTCCAGGACATTTGCCTTTGCTGTTTTTAATGAGCACATTTAATAGCTAATTGGGAGATTAGCCTCCTCGCCTGCAGGCTGGAAATTGTGTCCCCCTGCTGTGCTGTTTGCTGTTCAAATACAAAGCTCAGACACAGTCATGCTTCTCAGCTTTGGTCTGAACTCATTCTTCCTTCTATCTGTCTGCGGGGAAATAAATCTTGATCCAAAGCTACAGGAATTAAAATGGATAATGCAGCATTTGCATACAGAGAGCAGGACCATTTCATGGTGGAAAAAAAAGTTTTTATTATTTTTTTTTTGGTCTCTGTCTGCTGGACCACAGCTGTCTCAGAGTGCCACCTAGTCCTGAGCTGTTCGGCCTTCAAAGTGATTGGTTGATGGATCTGCAGCATCGATAAATGATGACAGATCTGAACGTGTGTTAAAACAGATCTCATGAGTATAACGACTGATACAGCGACCCAGACCGAGGACTTAACCGTGGGCTTGTGTCGAAAAACAAAGTTGTCAAAAACCAAAAACCTATGAACGGCGGTGGAACGTATCGATTAAAATAACAATCATTGATCACGAAGGTGTTATGAGAGGGCCGGCCTGCTACAGCAGCTCCTGGGCTTTTTAATTGTTTTTATTGTGTTATTGAGCTGCTTTCATTCTGGACTCTATAGTTCCCTTCCCTTGATTCACTTGGACTCCCTTCACTCCGGCTCTGCAGCCTTTTTCAGGATCTTTTGATATTTATCCTTCTACTTTTCCAACTTTGTGTTATTTGGAGAGGTCTGTGTTTCCTCCCCGAATCAATAACATCTGCCTGAATATATTTTACCTTCTGTCATTCAGATACTTTCAGACACATATTTTAATGTTTGTTTGTTTTTTTCTCACAGTTTTCTGACAAACTAAAGCCTCAACTTAAATGTTTTACAGTATGTGGTCTGAAGCTGTTTCATGGCCTGGACTTGGTCCATTACTTTCAATTAAGGAAAATCAGCAATGTGCTGCCAACCTTGAACACCTTTTGGGATGAACTAGTTCACCTACTGTGTCACCTACTGTCTGACCTCGCTAACGCTAGTATGACGGGGGGGGGGGGTGAACTCCTGCAGCCAAGCGGACACATTATTTTGGCCATCAAGCGTAACTCTGTTTCACATTACCTGATCAATGTGCTGAGGGGCTCATTGCTTTTGTGGTAAATAAATTAGAGCTAGTTAAGGCAAGATAATGCTTTCGGTTGATGAAAAGTCTAATTTCAACTACATGTGCTTCTGATGGGACACGTACTCTGGTCTCCTTCAGAAAGATGACACGTGCAGTGCATCGATCCTCGGGCATCAGGTCCACCCTTTCATTTATTTTTGTACTGGCACTGAATATTGGAGCGGGACTGAACTCATCAGATGCAGAATATGAATGTAAGTTCTGGGATAATGGGTTTATTTCGCTCCCCCACGGGTAAGGACTGGCATCCAGTATTTTTCCCAACATAAATGGAGAACAAATGACTGGAGACCTTAAACGTCATGTGATTTAGAGAACTGCGTGACGGAGAGTTTGTAGAGTGGATTTTGATGCTGTTTTGATCCCTGCTCCACCTTTGTGTCTCTTACAAGAGAGGTCTCCATCTTAGTGAACTAAATAAAGGTTCCTGTAATCAATAAGCTGAGGCAGCATTTTTCTTGATTTAATGAGCGAGCAGCTTCCTCTTTGATGAGTGAAACTGAGTGATATCCCAAATAGAGAGAATATAAAATATAAAGCTCAACTAAATGGCTTGAGTTGGATGAAAGAATTTTTTCCGAATCGGCTCAACGCTGCGAAATTTGAGACATTTCAATAATTCGGAGAGAAATGTCACCGCATGTGCTCACACATAGTGCTCTGCTTGTTGAAAACGAGACAATACGGTATTCTTCTCACGTCAGCGAGGTCAGCCAAGACATTCTTTCATCCTCACGTCCAATATTCCCCCGTGGTCGACACACAGAATGACTCCCGCCACATCTCGTATCAAAGCTTCCTGCAGTGCCAAACTTCGCTGAGACTCGTGGCTTATGGGATTGGCGGTCCTTCATCACAGCTGGGCTCTCCCCTGAGCTCTACTTAACCTCCGCGGTCCCCACATCTGGGAGTCTCACTGAGGCAGCGTTGACGCCGGGGACACTGGAGGAGGTGCGAATGTGTTACTGACACCTATATGAGGCTGTGGCTTTTCACCTGTACGGTATGTATTGTTCTTTAAAATACAGAGCGGACTTCACAATCCCCAGACTGAGGTCAACTCAGACAACGTAGGAACGTATGGAAGTGACGTCTGCAACAATGAATACGCACTGAGCCCCAAAATTTAAAAACGAATCTAATTTGCATTGACGGTGAGGCGACAACTTTAACAGCGACTTCCTGATGATGCTATGGCGTCATGATAATGTTAAGTTGCTAGGCAACATCTATTGGTCATAGTGACGACACGGCGACGTTACGTCATGTGAAGGTAGCGGTTTGTTTTGTTTCTATTATCTACACTCAGTTGTTTTTATTTTTATTGATCACCTATTTTAACCCGTACGGCGAGTTACCATTCTCATCGTAACCATGGTGATGAAAGTAGGTAACCAAGGTCTGTTATGCTTGCGGGGGGGGGGCTGCTGTTTTAGGAGACGCTCCTATTGTTCAGTTCGGAGGACTGGTTGGATTCTGCAGGTCTAAGACCTTGACCGGGAAAACACACGATAAATTATATTCTGTTTAACGAATTGGAAAAATGTGAAAACAACAAAGTGGTTGATCTGAAGCACAGGACAGGACGTGAACCTCAGACGTCCAAAGCTCTGTTCACTGCTGTTCCATAACCTCCTGCGCTGATTAAAAAAAATTGCAGTAAACACAATTTTGACACAACTATAGTTCCTGCAAAACATTTTAACCATCACAAATTGGTTGCAACACAAAACAAAGGTTGAGCTAATCGTTTATCTCTATCGCCCGCCTCTCAGTGTGAAAACGGCCTCTCAGTTTTATTATAAATCTTAATATGACGTTTTTCTACCTCCTTTAGCTGATGTTGCGGGGAGACTGTGACGTGCTCGATGTCGGGCCTGCGTGGTACTTCTTTTAAACCACTTTAAAAAAAAAACAAAAAAAAGGAAAAAAAAAAACTGCTGAATAAATTTACTAAAACAGGAATAAAAAAAAAATTGCAGCGAGATGTCTTTTCCTCAACAGCAGCATTAAGCAGCAGATGGGTATCCTTGGAGAGACACGCCGGCCTAATGGCAGCGGCACAGGGACTCATTTTTAAACTACCACAGACCCCACTTGCTCCCACAAATGAGGCAGCTTGTCAGGCTGGCGAGCCACATGGGGAGCACAATGCCAGCTGATTGGTCGTACTTACTGACTCTGTGCTTTGGGCTGAATATGTACAGACTGTGCAAAGTGGCTCTGAAGATAAAATGAAAATTAGTTGCCCACTTAGCCAGCTGTACAATTTCACTAAATCACAAATCAAGTGCAGGTATTGTGGTTTTGACAGTAATTGTGAGATCTCCATATACAGCATAGGCCATTACGTTGGGGCCTGACTCCGGATTCTGAGTCTGGTGGTGCCTATCTGTCATCCGTGAGCATGACGGAGTGACGGCAGGATGCTGGCATCGCTTGTCAGGTCGAGCTTCAGTTTCAACCTTTTCACAATTTATGGAGCGGCACTGTAATTTACATCCACTTGTGCCCCGTCCTGCTTCTGCCTACAGCGTGCCGCTTCCCAAAATAAAACAGCTTTAGTTTTTTACTTTCTAAAAAGCACTCCTGTCGTGTATTTATACATTTTCATACAATACTAGATCATACATTACACGGCCTCTTTAGATACCACAAATCACCTTTACCTATTGTATCTGAAACTGCACTATTATTCATGTGTTTATGCACTGGTCTAGGGAATCAGAGCGTACAGCTCTTTTCTAATTCAATTTGGGATTTATGGTTTTTTTTTTATACAATTATCTTTATCCCGGTGTTCTGTCCTCTCTTGTTTCAATTACATTTTAAATGGCGGTTTTTATTTGGATGTGCATCCCCCTCCGGAAGACAAACATCCACTCATTAGAACCTAAATGGAGATCCAGAAAGATAACACGAGAGAGTGTTAAATGGAGACCTTCTCTAATCCAACGTTTTATAAAGTGTAAAATTATGAAACGCTCTGTATGCAGATGCTCCTCCACGGGTTTACAGGGACACATGGCTGAGAAGTTTTGCCAAAGTTTGCTCGCACTGTAGCCGGCTTGAATAATTTATATCCCTTGCTCTGTGTCCGTAGGTGGGCGTGGAGCAGCTGTGATGAGACGAGCGCGGGGCCCAAGTGACAGAGCCTGCAGAACGTGTTCACAGTCTTCACTCACGCCCCCTCATGGCTTTTCATCCCCTGAACACACTAAGACGAAACCAAAAACAACAACAAAACAAGTCACTAAGTGCCGATGAGCTTCCAGATCATTTTCTTTGTGAAGTTGCACCAGAGTTGGTAGGTATGGTGTTTTTGTTTTGGGTTTTTTTTTGTCATGTGCCAAAATCAAATTAAATGTCACCAGTATGCAGGAACAGATGTTACATATGATATTTTAATGGTCTTATTCATTTTGAATTAAATAATGCTCATTTTTGGTCAAAAACACACCGATGTTTTAAAATATAAACGGAAGACATCCAATAAAACAATTTAAAATGCTGCTATGTTCAGGCTTATCTGACCGTTCGGCACCGATACAATGAATTCCTTGAGTATGCTGCTGTTCTTATTGCAGGCATGCATAATATTTTTCAGTAAGCAGAGGATCATCTGAGCCAGTGGGCACCTTCACCACGCAGGAAATGGAACAATATACTTCAGAAATAATAAGCAGAGATGGTTTTTATTGGCTGAAGTGTAGTGACGGTAGAGGACAGAGCACGGCCAATCACAGTCATAACTGATTACTTAACTGACCTTTTCCTCTTCTTCTAAAGACTTTTTGACTTGAATGCACATCCAATTTTTTTTCTTGTCAATTCAAAGTGACAGAATTATTATTATTATTATTTTTTTTTAAAGGCAGTCCCATTAAATTGACATATGCAGACACAGATCATGGCGAAGAGTAAAAATGTCTCCTCTCAAAAACTTCTCATGTGCTTCATCTTATCAGCAAAGCGGCCCGATGTAATGAACTACAAACCATAAAGCAAAGATATTATCATTTTTTTCAGATCAGACTGACCTCAAAGACAGAAAGAACAAAAAGAAAAAAAAAAAAGGAACATCACAAATGGTGAAGGAGCTCGTTTGGCTTTGTCCGAGCTCTGAAAATGAACAACAGTATCAGCATTAACCAAAAGCATTCATTTTATCCCATCAGCAATACAATGTGTGATGAACTTCCACTAATATGCTCCCATCAAAACAAATACTCTCCAAATTACAGTATCACTTCATTTGGCCGACACAGTTTATATCCTCTGCATTAAAGGTTAATCTGTTTTGATCGAGGCGCCGCTGACTTGGGAGTTTGGCACCGAGTGTGTTGACTGCAGAGAACCAAAAATGTGAAGCTCTGGCATGAAGCTGACATGGAATTAGATTTTACAGCATGCATTCAAGGTGTTTAACTGTTCAACGAGTTTAAGTGAGGTACAGAAAGAAAGAAAAACACCATTGCATTCCTTTTGATATTTAATAGCTGGAAAAACAGGCCGTGTTAGCGTAGTATTGCTCTGTTTAATAATTTTGGAGTTTGCATTTATAAGGCTATAACGAGTTCCTCTGTTGTGTTCCTGACTTTTTTTTTTTTTTTCCCTAATGGCTGGAGATTAATGCAAATGTACTTAAATAACACTTGGAACAATATCGTCAGTCAGAGCAGGGCAGATAAGGTCCTGCTAACTCGTTAGCGAGCTACAAGTTTAAGCAGCCTGCAGCGAGTGCGTACATCGATATCTGCAGAAATATTACTTACATAAACAGAATATACAGAAGTATGTGTGCCTGTTTTCTTGAAGTAGTATTTTGTTTGCCAAAACTGCCAAAAGAAACTAAAGTAAAAATTAAAGTTATTGGTGACGACAGCAGACAAAATACCTCCTGCCTGTTACTCACAGTGACGACACCCTCAGCTATGCAAAGGCTAAAAAAAAAAGTTGTCTGAACTGGCCGTTTGAGGAATATCAGTTTACGGCACTTAGAAGGATCCAGCTCTAACTCTTAATGCTGGCGCATCAACTTTTATGTAGCCGTGCTCCGCTGCAGAATGAACTGCTCCGGCACGTTTCGGACGACACGACCGGATGGTGCAAATAAACCCAATAAACAGAGAACTGAAAAAAACGCTCGTTTAAATCATTTTTGCAACTTTATGTTTTCATTTGACGGTCGTAAGGTCTGCGCGTCCGTCTCTGCTATTGCAGTTCGTCTTGTTTCCGCTCTGCCTGCCATCTAATGAAGCAGAAATGACAAAACGGTGATCTGTCAAGATGAGTAGGTGCTGTACTTCTAGCAGATCATAATAGCGCTTCATAATAATTTCCTGTGCCGCACAAAACCCGCCTTTCATGCAGACTACACGCTGCACTAAAGTGCCGGACAAACCACCGACTCCACATCAATATTCTCAGTGTGTATCCTCCTTCAAAACACCATATTCTCGCAAATTGCATAAACAAATTGTGATTGACCGCGGCAGGGGCGTCAGTTTAGACAACCAATCAAAACAACTCTACGTGAAGTCAAAACCACCCGGCTGAATTCTCTCTCTCTCTCACACACACACACACACACACACACACACACGCAGGCGCAACGCATGAGCAGACATTTAAACAGCATGTCTGCCACTGTGCCCCCTCTCTGCTGTATTGGCATGGTAAAAGGACCTTGTAATATTTTTTCGAGGTTGAACGCTGAGCTCCCCAGTGAACTATGGCTGGGTGCTTTCCAATCCGGCCTCAAGCTTTGGAGCCTGCGGCCTGTTTTTTTTTTTTTTTGCCCTCTTAGAAATATATATATATATAGCTGCAAAGCCACAGAAAATTGCCCAAAATGAAAAAAAAAAATAAAAGAAATAGGTGGGTTTTGTATGTGTGTGGGGAGCGTTTGAGGAGTGGGTGAGCAGCCTCGTGGGAAAAGAGTAGGTGAGGGGAATCGAGGAAGCAGCAGGCCGTATGAACCCCACCCACACCGCCACCACCACCATCAACCCCCCGGCCCCCAAACCTCCTTCTGTCTCCTCTTTGGAAGCTTCAGTGATTCCAAACGAACAGACAAGAACTTGGAAGAAAAAGCAGCATGACACTCCACTCGCTCCTCGACACATTTATTCAGCGGACAAGGAATATTAGTTTCTTGGTCTCATTTGGTTTCAAGTTGCTAGAGTCTAAATGAGTTTGGGTTTATCGGGTGCAGCTGCAGGCGTCGTGTTTAATTCAGTCTTTTTCAGTATCATGAACTTGGCATTGATCTTCAGGAGTTTTTCTTTCTTGAAAGCACAATTTAAGCTTGTCAGTTTCGGGTTGTTGCAAATTTTGGATGAGTCGAATTCTGGCTGGTACTGAATTCATTTAAACTGAAGTTGCTTTAAAAGAAAACAGATCTGTTGTTTTTCTTCCGCTTCGTTTGAAATATTTATTCTGAACGCTGGAAAACAAAGTCAGCTGTAACAGGTTTTCGTGCATTTTTGGAAGCACAATACAATAAATAAGACGTTTTGCTGTTTTCTACCCAGGACACGATTCAAAAGCGGGAACATCTTGGTAGCTTCTCCAACCGACTGAGCCAGGAAATGAAACGTGGAATATTTGGATAAATGCAAATATATTAAAAGACAAAATCATATACAATTGCATTGATGTCGTATCTTACCAGAGAGGTTGATCAGGATGAAAAGTGTTCTGTTGGCAGCTGATGAGCAGATTCAGGCTGCAGATGAATCTCCTGGTTTGGTGACAAACCTGACAATCAATCAAGCCTCATAACCCCCCCGCTGACACGCTGTCCAATTACCCGGTAATATCCACGGTACCTGTGTCTGTCTGTGTGTGTTCGGTGTGAGTGTGGGGTTGTGTGTCTCAAAGTAACTTTAAAAAAAAAATAAAAGTGTGTGAGTGATGGATGAAGCTCTCGGAATGACATACATGTGGGCAAATATGTGTGCATCGTGTGTGTGCGCTCAGCATGGGCATCGTTTGTGAGTCTCTGTATGTGTAGGAGCATCTGTGATGGACCAAGCTATCCCTGGAATGACATTTCAGTGGGTGAGTCCTCCTGTGTGTGTGTTTACATCTGTGTGAGTGAATGTGTGAGTGCATGATGGATCAACCTATCTCCACCGAAGCAGGATGACAGAGAGGAGCTGAGGATGGTGAAAATGGGAAAATGTTCTGCCGCTGTGACCGGAGTTCAGATGCGTTTCGGCTTCAGAAATAGACAAGCTGAGTGAGGCTCGTTTCTCTCACGGAGGTTTATCTGGATCACGCCTTGTTTTACAATCTGCAGATAGCGACCCGCTTCCTTCGGACAAACGAGGAAGGTCAGATACGAACGAGTCAAATGATTAAAATAAATCAAACGTCCTCCCAGAAATGGAGGAGGAACAGGTGCAGCAGCACAGACTCAGGAATGTAGATGAAGTAAAAATTTAACAGTTCGCTCCACCGAAAAGCGAGAGGTCATCGAAAGGGCACCAAACTATTTTGAGTCCGTATTAAAAAAAGTTTTCCTGACAGATGGAAACTTAAAGTTCCTTCATCTTCAGCTTTTCCTGTGTTTTATTTGAAGTGTGGATATCCAGAAGAAGGTATAGCTGCAGTTGAAATCAAAATCCTGCAAGATTGGATTATGGATCCAGGTGGGAGGGGCATGGCTGAGGGCAGTGCCTGCTTTGTTGTGACATCACAACGTTAAGGAAGTCTGATCTCAGACAGAGAGAGAGTTTACTTTATATAATGTGGGACCTTTAAAGCAAATCAGTCAGACCGCTCAACCAATATCAGCTATCGAACATTAAGGCTCATTGAAAGGGACCAGTTTCTCTCACATTCTGCTTTTTTTCTCTGCCTGTGGCGAGCCAAACATCCCAGATGAATCAAGTTTTATTTAATTTTCCAAGTTAAAAATAAAATTCTGAACTTGTTTTCCCCCTGCGACCCCGCCCTCTCGAACCGGTCCGACTCGTGCGGCCAGCCGGCTCTGACCCAGACCAGATGCTGCACAGAGACGGACGAACATATGCAGGCTTCCATCTCTTCCCTCCCCAGGGCGAATAAACGGGAGGTATTCCATCCGGAGATCTTTTACAGGCAGTAAAACACTCTTTAACGTGAAGAGGCCCCTGCCAGGCCACAGCTGCTGTCATTACAGAACATGAACTAATTGATTGGAGGGTGCACCCGCTGGTCCATGGATGAGGGGGTGGGGGGTGGGGGGTGCTCAGGGGGATGGGGGATGGGGCGGTTTTTTTTTTTTTTTGAGAGATTTGGAATAAGTGAGGGTTTGAGGAGAAGACGAGGGAGGTGAGGGAGGAGTCTTCGTGTCATGCGTAGGAGTGAGAAGTGAGGACGTTACTCAGCAACCATTACTCAAGCCTTGGAGTGATCACATACTGCTGCGTTGGCCCCCGTGACTGGGCGTAGATTAGATATTCAGATTAGATCTTTATCGTCTCTGTGCTCTCAACCACAAATGTCTCTTTAGCGGCACAAAACGAATAGTCAAGTTCAAAAAAAGGCAAGCAAAAAACGTTAAAAACAATAAAATACCACTACATCTGCGACATGAGGAGCGTTTGAAGTGTGCGGTGCATAACTTGTGTTTGTGTGTTGGTGTTTTGGAAGGGCGGGGTTATTGTTTACAGTGTTACGGCTGTTTCGATTGGTGTTGATGGCAGCGTCGGGTCTTCTGTGATACCTCGACTTCTTGCAGCGGATCATTGTTAACGTCCTTCAGAGGCGGTGGTGTTGTTGCCCCCCTCCCCCCTCCATCCGGTAGCTCCAGACGGCGGCGCGGCAAAAAAAAAAAACAACTGCTGCAGTGGAGGATTTATAGGGCTGTCCTCAGGAAGCACAGTCTCTCCTGGACCTTCTTCACCTGGGGAGGGATATTTACAGACCACGTGAGGTCTGCTGTGATGTCGACTCCCAGGAATTTGAAGTCCTCCGCCCTCTCCAGCTCCTCCCCATGTGTGCAGAGGGCAGGGAGCTCAATCTGCCTTGATCCCCCGAAGTCTATTATCATCTCCTTAGTTTTTATAGTGTTGGCCTGTCTCATGCAAGTTTGTTGGTGTTGGACAGATGAGCGAACGAGGGAACAATCCTGCGTAGGTGTGTGAACGAGAGATTTGTTTGGCGTCGCGGATGGATGTGCGTCCCGAACAATAGCTCTCACATCATTATTTGTAGCCGGATGCCAATGGCAGACCCCAGGTACTTAGAATAGCTGAGAACTGATGCTGGGTGTGCGAGCTAAATGGCCAAATAAACATTCAGCAGAGCGCTGAAAGAACCGCAAAGACATTCGACTGAAAAGAATACAAATGACGGTCATTTCTGTTGATCCAGCAAGTTTTTTTCTTCAGCCGGTCTGCTGGCTGAAATGTCGTCAAGCCATTTTAGAGCGGACACTGAAATGAACCCAAACATTTAAGGCTGTTTATTGTGTTAGACCATAATGGGTTTGTTTGTTTTGTTTTTTTGTGTGTGTGTGTTTAAACATTAAGAACTTCAACTAGTAACCAAATTTTAGAAAACTTAAAGACATGTGAGTGATCCAGAAAATATTCTTTCTTCAGTTTTACTCTAATTACTGCTGCAGTTATAATGAAAAGAACACAAACTGACACTGTAATGTTCATTCACTGCATCTTCTCTTAATGGAGTTTGCATAGGTGGTGATTTTCTCTGATTGTTCAGCCATGGAGGCCTCCTCTCTGATTCTTTTCCCCAAGAAGCTGAAGATGCAGCTTTCTGTTTTCTTAATCTCACCTCGCCTTGGTTAAACCATAAGACAGGATAAGTTTATGCTCCTTGTCTGGGTCATTGTGAGAATGGTAATTTACCTTCGTGGTAAATTAATCCTCACCTCAATATTCTGTCACCATCTAGGTTTTTCATCTTTTTGGATACAAATGAAAAAAAGAGGAAAGATCCAAAAACCTATTTTTTTTTTATTGATCTAAATAGATGATTAGATAATTGCTGCAAAGTCTGGCACTGACAAACGGATAGATTGCAGGATTCCTTTTTTTTTTTTTATACATAAATAGTCCCTGAGCTTCTTTGTCATTCCAGAGTTTGGTGATGTTGCTCTCAGCTACCTGCTGTTATTCTTCCCAAAATAAAAAAGATGACAGCTTTGCATCTTCAGCCAGCTGTGTAATTATGGAGGAGTAAATGACAGCCATGATGCCTGTATGCACAAAGAAATGTCAGCAATGCAGTTTACCAAGGATGCTACACAAGGAGTACGTTTGTTTGTGTGTGTGTGTGTGTGTGTGTGTGTGTGTGTGTGTGTGTGTATAAAAGCTCGTATTTGTGTCACCTTATCTGTAAAAATTGTGTTTTTCTTTCTTTTTTGGGTGTGTGTGTGTGTGTGTGTGTGCGTGTTTGTGCATGCACTGACTCATGTGTGCACATCCATTCTGATGTGTTGACACAGTGTGTGTGTATTGAAGCATGTCCATGCAGGTGAATGTCTCAGCTACTACAGTACATACCAGAGTCTGCAGATCCCTCCTCCTCTGCAAGTATGTACCCGTTTTGTTTTTCCTGTTTTTCTTTGGGGCACGGTCATTGATTCAGTGCAGCCGTCATACCTGTGAACACTGCTGCTGCCATGCACTTTGAAACAAAACACACACATGCGGCACAAACTAACCGCCCCCCCCGTCCAAGACCTTGTTGAGCAATTGAATGTTACAGTAATGTGCTGGTGCGGCTCCGGCATGCAGAGACAAAAACATGTCTGGGTTTTAAACCCCCTGGAATTTTTGCAGACCTGCGAGAAAGGACAAGATTATTTTTCTTTTTTTGGGGGGGGGGGTGTTTGGTAATGTCTGTTTGGTAATGAGTGACGCACAGCATATAGTGGGTTATGACTGAACACAGCTTTGATGGACGGTTTTATTAGAGCAGCAAAGGTCACTGCAAGCTTTGTACTTAATCTCCTGTAACTTTTGCCTTTTTGGACCTTTAGAAAAATAAAAATCACTGTTTGTATATAATTATAAGCTGCATCACCGATTTAAGAAATATTCTGATCTGTACTTCACGGCTTATAGTAACAGTCAAAATGGAGTAAATCTTAAACACCCCCGTCTGCTTGGACAGAAGTATGTGGACACCTTGATAGAAACAGAAAAACAAATCCATGTTTCCCTTCTCTGATACCAAACAATGACAGACAATATTTTTTTTTCCTCATCAGCAAACTCAAATTTACCCGGCAAAGAAACTAGGCAGTAGAAAAGGCCTCTCATGCATCAGTGCCAAGGCGGCCATCATCTCATAATCCCAGCACCAAGACCAAAGTTTCCACTTCAGGCTGAGGTCTGATGGTGAAATCACATCCTGTATCTTGTTACCAGTAATACAAAATATCGTTTAGTCATCTCCAAAACATATTAGGAAGCGCAGCATCGTGCCATGTACATTTCAGACACATTCATTTGTTGCATTGACAGAAAAGAGAGCAATTGAATGTGGACAGCAGAGAAATATAGAGCTTTTGTCTTCACTAACAGATAATCCAGTGTGCGTCCTGTCAGCCACAGCTCTATGTAACCTCCTCTTTGTCCGCCTCACGCTCTGCTCCAACCCTTAAGTGGTTAACAGCCATCCAGCCATCTCTTAAATGGCCCAGATTGCCATTACTAAGGTTTTCTGGAGCCATCCTTTACCCTTTTAATGACAGCTGCTTCCGCCATTAATTCTCAATCAATAATGCAAAAACACTCAGAGCGAAGTCCATCCTGCCACAGCTTGATTTTCTAATGCTCCCCAAAAGCTAATGAGTCAGGCTAATTGGTCCGTCATCATCACCACTCAGGAGTTTACCAGAGGAAGTGGCTCTTTGCTTTTTAGCTTTAAAGAGCATTAGTCGAGCAACTGGTTTCCAGAGACTGACCAGTATGACTAGTGCCCCTCGGCTGTTTCCGTGCAATCTGCTCTGAGATGTGTGAGCATTGCATTGTAGCTTATGAAGCCTTGGAATGCAAACTAAATGCGTCTGAAAATACCTGCAGCAAAGGATTGTTGCCTTTAAAAAGCTCCAACGAAGCTGGAATGCACTTGATTTAGTGTTTTTTTTTTTTGTCTCAGAGTCATCTGATAATCGGAAGAGAAACCACCCAGAAGTCTTTGCTTCTGCTGTAAAAAAGGAAGAAAAATCTGAAACACGCAAAATCAGACCATTTTGGCCAAAGCGAAGCAGCAGAGAGAGAATCAGCTGGCACCCTTCTCAATGGCATAATCCAACTACTTTAGAAAACTCACTATTGAAAACAAAAGGATAGCCCTGAAAGCAAATATCACCGCTCCTGATCCTACTGGGTTCCTCACAAGACCCAACTTTCTTTCTCAACAGCAAGTTTCTCTGTTTATACCATTTTCTCTCTCACAAAATGCAGGACGAGTTGTTCTTGATTTCAGGAGTAACATTCAGTTTTTTCCCTGCATTCCCAATGACCCCGTTATTGTGCAATTTGAAGTTGAGAACCAAAAAAAAACAAAACACATGAAACAGAAGACAAAGTGTATTTTCGAAGTTATATTCTGCAAAACAGAAATGGAAACACCTTTCCTGCATTAAAGTCACTTGACATGATTCGATTAGTCACATAACATCCAAAAACACTGCAGACTGTTGTTGAAGGCTGCTTCCAATTATAAGGAGTCCGCTGTTTCATCACTCTTTCATGCCCTTGATTAAATAGATGCAACCATCCCAACACTTTGATAGTGGACATTTGTGATAATTTGAAATGTTTCTGGTTCTATTTTGGGAAAAGCTGCAATGAAAACATGGGCTGGTGTGTGTTAGAGAGAGTCGAGTTCCCACAGAGTTCAATCATCTACAAATTTGCTCCCACTTTCAAACGATGTTTTGGTCTTAGTAGAATAAAAGGGTTGTTTTGCTGGTGGAAACTTTACAGGCAGGAGAAGAGACAATCTGTGAGCGGTGTAGAAGTGGAATAAGGAGGTGTAGCTCTTCTGCTTGTATGATCTATTGTCAAATTATCTCCATAACACCACTCAATAGTGTCTAGGAGGCTGTTTCCTAATGGTAATTCAGCTCATTTAGCAAAATACACTGTGGGGCATTTTATTTGCTTAGGGTCAAAATAATGCATATGGGAGTCCAGCAGTTATGAGAAATGAACATGGCCACTGCTGTATGAAAATGCAATCATTGTACCACACACACAAATACACTGAACTCTTTTTACTCCCCTCCACGCCACCCCCGCTCCTCATCCTACTCCTCCTCCTCCTCCTACTCCTTCTCCTCCTGGCAATACAAGGGGGGCTTCCCAAATCCAATATTATCTTGTAAAAACATGCATGCTGATGGATTTTCCATAAATCTTAACCTATGCAACATTGCAGCCTGATCAGGGCCGCGTAATCATCTCGAACATTTCAAACAAATAGTCCCTCGCTCGATCAATACAGGTTCAGACGCAGACGAGAGAAATGCTTTTCTCCATGGATTTTGTAATCAGCAACAGCGCTCGCCATCTATCCGAGAGGCCACGCATTTTTCAGCAAAGACTGAACGCACGAGGCGACTGTGGTATCGAATGTGTTTTAAATAAAGGGGTCCGTCATGGCCGGTGGTGGTAGGACCCAAGGACGGACTAAACTATACTGACACATGGATGGGGAGGTAGGAAAGTCCAGCACATACAGGGAGCCCTGGAGACTGAGGGGTGGGGGGGGCAGGACTGGTATAAATACAGACGACGACGATGATGATGATGATGATGATGGTGGAAATGACGAGCTGGTGTCTCCGTTGGTTCTTGAACTGCCGTTTCAAAGCTGATAGTTTTGCAATTTGGCTGTCTTGGTTTTTTAAAAACCAAAACAAACCATATTTGGAGGAGAGGGTGAAGCTAATGAGGACTGGGCGGTGGAGTCAGTTGCACAGTAACCACGCCCTAATGCAGCTTCTGCTTTATAGTGTTTTTTCCCCCCCTAATTTGGACCTGGATTAAATAAAAGGAACACCATGTTGTACAAGACTTGAGACTTTGGAAGTAAGAGACTCAGACCAGAAGCTTGTTATCAGTGACAAATTAATTGAGAAACAGGACCATTTTCCAATAGACTTCAATACAATAAAACTTCTTTACCCCCGTTTGTCATAAGATAGAATCCAAGTTTAAAGGTTTTGGCTTCACTTACAGGACCCAGAGTCCAAGTCCACTTTGAAATACAGTCTGTTTGGTAAAAAAGGAAATGGAAGGTGGGCGGAGTCTAAAGGGGGCGGCGATTGGTCCGAATGAGGATGAGATTTGATTGATGAGCAGCGGCGACCAAAAACATGATTTATGACTCAAAGTCGGTGGTTGGAGTTTAATCTGAGTGTCACTGTCTGAAATATGGAGGACCTGTTGTGTGTTTGCAGAACTCATTTCCCCAACTGCAAAAAAAAAAAAAAAAAGGAAACACGCAACTGAATATTGGCAGCAATTCACTGATACTCACACCAGCAAAAAAAATAATAATAGTACTAAAAATAAAAATCAATATTTTATCTGATGTTTATTTACGCAGGATCGCCTCTCAAGATTAAAACTGCTTTTCTGAGAGAACTTTGCCAAAATTATAATATAAATGAAATGGATGCAGGAAATGAGAAAAAAAATTAAACAATGAACCGGACAAAAAAAGACAAAGTAAAAAATAAATAAATAAAATGGTGCAGAAAATGTGAGAGAAAAAAAAAAACAACTTAATATACCAAAACAGACTATTACAGGCTGCTTCATGTGATTCTCCTGTGACTCATAATGTCGGAGAAGATTTTCCTTAACCCTTTTGACTTTCATAAAAAATAAATAAAATAAATGAAAGGCCTATATTTTAAAGTGACTGTTGAAACCCGCTCTTACTTGGCTCCTATCTATCGGTTTCTTCTTGTGCTGACTCAGACATTGTTTGGTCTGCTATTAAAAAACAAAAAAACTAAAGCCAAAGCACAGCGGTAATAATACTCAACAACCAAAATTACACACCACCAGTTTTTGGCACAACTACCAGACTTGTTTACCAAATCTGTGCTCAGACAACATGGCCACTTTGTTAACTAGAAAAAAGTGATCTGGATCGGCCCCTTGTATAATTAGAACATAAATGATCATTTATTTCGTAGAAGCTGCCGGGATGTTGCTTAACTTTCCGACCCGGCCGCTGTGCTCACTGAAATAGAAGATGAAAAGCTTCCACTGGAGTCTGAAGAATGTTTTTATCAGATACTTCGATAATGACGAGCTTTAAAATGTTGAGCTGGTGGCTGACGCTCTTGAGAAGTAGCCAGAGTTCAGAAATGTGCATGACATCCATACCAGACGGAGACTTTTGGAATCTACCAATCAGTTCAAAGTGGAAGAAGCAAAGAAAGCTGGGGGAGAGCTCTGGATCAGTTAGGTAAATTAATTATTACATTTTCATATCTACACAGCACTGCATTTAATAAATGAATGAGGCCTCCATCAGGAGAGATCTGCTCTTCCAGCTTTCCCTTTAAGTTTTCTAGTTCATTGAGGATCTTTGAGAGCTTCCTTCATGTTGTTTTGCAGCCTCAACGTGCATCGTTAGATTCCCATCATGCCATTTGACTAAAACAATCCAAAGGCATTTAGAAAATGTCACCTTGAGTAACACGAGTCCTCTGAACAGCTGAAGAACAGTCCTGTTCTGCGGTGGCCACTTCTGGTCTTTTTCTTCTACTGCCCTGTTTTGTTTTATTTTATTACATTTGCTTATTTATTTTTTACTTCTCCAGGATTCTTCAGCATGTGACTTTTGAACATGAGGGCAAAACTGCAGCTCTCAAAAGAACTAGTTGTTTGATTCTGAGAGACTGAAACCAAAGATCTGAACTGCAATCATTCTGCCATCAGATGACACCAGAAATTCAACAGGGTTTGAGTCAGTGATGAGATAGATGGAGCTTTGCCTAGTTAATCTCTCTATATATACAGATATATAAAATAACAGCGGTGTTAACAGTCTTCTTGGTGCCAAACACACAAAACGGTTTCCGAACAGCTTATTTGACCAGTCAAAGCCAAATAAAAAGTGGCGGTTGTGTTTTACTGGCAGAGTGAAAATGGAAGTTATGTTCTACTGTGTATAATATGTTTTAGGGTGACATTTTAAAAATGGAGCGGTCCATCAATCACAGTCCTCCCCCCTCCCCCCACTGTATAAATGACCTTCATACAACACAGCATTTATAAAAATGGCTTCTGCTGCTCATGAGCAAACTGGGCGGGCGGGGGGGGGGTTGAATCATATGATCGAGTTTTTTTGGTGTGATAACATCCCGTGATGGTGGAGGCAGCATGTTGTCTAATTACATCATCTGAAAACATCTTTGTTATTGTGTTTTTCTTTTTCACCCACATGACCCACACATGCAGCTCTGCGCATTTTCAACACTTGGCCTGCAGACATGTCTAAATCAGGCCATCTCGCTATGTCATGTCCATCACAAATTACTATCAATCATCAATTATTACAAATTATTATAATAATTGATGATTGAGAATTGATATTATAAATTCAGATTTGATGTTATTATTGTTTTTCTGCTCTTCATTATCTGCTTGTCAGCCATTATGGCCATTTGTTGCACATTTTAGCACCAGGATAACAAACACGTCACATCTTCATCTGCACGAAAAAACTTTCTGTCTACCAAACTGACTTAGAAAGCAACCAGGAAACAGTCTCCCTCACTGAACTTCTTTGAGTCTGTTTTCATACCATCACAGCCGAACACGTTGGCTTTTTTCGACCATCACTCAAAAGCTGTCAGCTGCTGCCTGACCATCTCCCATCAAACCGTTCAATCCACAAGCAGGAACCACATCACTCCTGATCGACGCGCCAAACTGTTTTGTAGCCTCCCGTGATGGACATGAAATAACATTTCAGAACTGGACGTGGAAATGCTTTAAGGAGGTGGAGTCACACTGTCTGATATGTGATAACAAAAAGGGCTTTGGCTCTTGTTCACTTCTGATATTTTTTTGAGAAAATTGGAAGTTTTAAACGAGACTTAAATTTATCAGCTGAAAAAAAAAAAAAAAAGAAAAGAGAAAGAATGACTCCAGTGGGATGATAAGCCAAAACAATATAACAAGCTAATAACCCATCAGGGCTGCAATTCTGTCAACCCCCCCCCCTTTTTTGTTTTTATTCCTCCTTCTGTTGGACAACTCTAATACTTGATGTTTGAACAGAAGGAGGCTCTTTGCCTAATGCTTTCCATACTGTTCACTTCAGTTCACTGACCAAAGGTTAAAGGAAATGGGTGTATTTCACATTGTAAGGCTGTTAATGTAAAAACCCCTTCACCCTTGACAGATGTGCTTCATTTCTATCTAATTGAACTCTGCCTTGCTGTGATTGGTCCCCCGCTGTTTGTGAATGGGAACACTAACTGGGAAATGTCATTCATGTGTTTGGCTCAGGCTCAGATTAAAGGTCCCATTATTGTCAGATGGCCCGCTGTTAATATCCTCGGGAACATTACTCTGTGGAGGTCACCATGTTAATAGATACAAAACTAGCCCATTAGCATTTTGCATGCATGCTGCGTGGCTGAGAGCTTTTAAACAGAGTCCCAGACATTTATTTTTTTATTATCACATGTTGTTTGATTGTGAATAGTTGAAGAAATGTTTTACTTTTGCACAACTAGTCATGTTTACCAAAGCTAGGAGGACATGACTGTCCATCCCATGCAGGGTAATCTGATTATGTCATGGGAGTAGTTTTTCCTCCAGGCGTTCATAAACGCAAGCATCGAAGGAAAAACATCTGCTTTCAATGAATATCAAAATAAAACTTGACGCACAGAACAAGGACACACAGATCTCAAAGATCTCTCTAAACTTAAAGACCTGGTGCAAAACAGAATGTGGCATCCATAAATGTTAACTCAACAACAAATGGGCATATTGGCCTAATTTTGGACGCAGTGGATTGAAACCAGAGCCGAACGCAGAAGGGTAAACATTGAAATTGATGGTACTGATAGAATTAGTAGGAAGTGCCTCAGGTGATGAAGCAAAAAAAAAAAAAAAATGGTCAGGATGGATTTCCTGGGGAGGCTCAAGCCGAGCTGGAGAAGGACAAAAGTTTTTCACTGACAAAATGATGTGACAATTAAACTAAGATTTAAGGTTTACTAAGATTTTTAAGTCTTGAGGTGATTTTATTGGCTTTGTCCTTTCATTAAGTATGAAAACATTAATATAAAACACATTTTCATTTACTTGTTCTCTTTCCACTACCTTTCCTGTTTGTGCAATCATCTGGTGTATCATCAATAGCATATTGCACCTCTATTGACGTACAAATGACAAACACGCTTTCCTCGGATTGGCTAATAATGCAACAGGAAGTCAAGCACGCTCCATTACTGGGAACATTGGTCATCCATTTGTGGGGTGCATGTATGTGCATGCCCTTTGACAGGAATGAAAGAAAAATCAAACTGTTTTCAATTGAACAGTTTACTGGCCCGTGATGAAAAATAAGCGTTGATGTTGGAGCATTGATCCTGCGTTGAGATAAAAAGCAGAGCAGGAAAATTCACAAGAAGAAGATATTTCATACCGACAGCGTCTCCGTGGTCAAAGTTTGTTCGTGTTTTTAAATGCCCCGTTTCATGAACAAGTATTTTCTCACATACAGTCATACGGAATTTAATATTAATATTTGGTGAAGACACCAGTGATGAAGATTTCAGGATGTTAACAGGCTGTTTGACTATTTATGGTTAAACACAAAATGCAGACATGAAAGAAAGTCTTGTACTGAGCTCGTGGGAATTTGACATCCACATCTTGGCCTCATTCATGAAACAAAAAGGACTCAATGTACACAGGATGGACTTCCTGTCTCAATCATCCACTTCCATTGTCTGAAACGTGTCGGATCATGAAGTGCAAAGCTGCTCTTGCACTAAATGGAAGTTCCCGTTCTTTTTTGGGTTTGTTTGTTTTTTTTGTTTTTTTTAAATGGCCAGTATGTCAGAAATGTATGTGCATGTGTTCCTCTTTGTAATGTTTGAATTAAGATTGGAGATGTCTTGTCACTCTTTTACTTGTGTCAGATATGTTAATTATGATTTATTTAAGATACTCCGTCAACCTTTTAGGCCACAAATTGTCTGAAAATCTTTGGGATTTAGTGCTGACGGAACAAGCAACTTTTTTTCTGCTTACAAACATTTTTAAATAAAGCACATCCTCATGTTAGACATTTTAAGTATAACCTCTTCCACCAGAACTGTGGTTGAACTTTTTTCCACATCTAAATCCTGTGTTTTTCAACCACTTTCTTTCCATTCCTGCGAGGTTGCGTGTCCTGCCATGGGCCATGACAGCGGTACATGCTGCCTGTGGCCACAGGATGGGAGCGACTGACTCATTCATGCATTTGCTCGTGAGAAATATCCCAAGCGAGGGGGGGGGGGGGGGGGTCGGTGTGCCTTGGAGAATAGATGTTCACTGTTTTCTAAGGAGCAAGAAAAAGGTGGCCTGATAGTGTTGCTGCTGGGAGGAGAAGGGGGGGGGGGGGGTTGTGACCGGAAGACTGTCTGCTCAATATCCTGGAACGTCTGATTAACTGTTGGCGTTTCCTCGAGCAAGACACTGAATCCAAAACCATTCATATTTTTATGATTAATGGACGGCAGCAGGAAAGTGAAGGAAAGATAAACATCAAAAAAAGCCAAATATGGGAGTTATGTGTTAGGTCTTTCCACTGCGGTGTTACCCGTGTTATAAATAAAAAGGAATAAACATTCCTCCAGACCATTCAGCGGTTTGTTGCCTTGAATTAAACCTCATTACATGAGCACAACAAATGTATCACTTACGGGGGTTTGGCATGTGAGCCTCACTGCCAAGCACCAGTTGAATCATCGCATAAAAATTGTGTATATATAACCTGGATCTTCTCCTCACACTCGGTGCCGTTATGAAGCTTTTGATGGAGATTAATCACCCCCTCTTCTCCTCATCGAGGTTTATTCCATTTTTTTATTCTGTACTTTTTTTTTTTTTTTTTTTGCCGGCGAGTGTTTTTCCCCCTCCTGCTAATCTCTTCAAACATTTTCAGGCGAGCCGAATCCTGACTGGTTTGAGTGATCAGGCTAAATTGTCTAAGAGGCCATTAATAGTTTATAGGATCGACACTGATGAAAGACAGGCAGGAGGAGAAGGAGAAGAAAGCTAATTAAATCAGTGTCGGGGGGTCGCTTGTGTCTTGGGCGGGCATGGTGGGCCGTAAAGATTACCATTATCACTTTCATTACCCTGGCTGATTGTTTAGAGGTGGTGGTGGTGGAGGAAGGGTGAGGGAGGAGATGGGGCGTGGGGGTGCTGGCGATGGAGACACACATGGCATCGAATAGTTTTACCGTTTGCTGCGTTTACAAACCTCTGGCAATTTCCATTATCATAAAGTTCCAGCATGGGGGGGTTAGAGATTTGATTTCACAAAACAATACTCGCCCACCTACTGTTATATAATTTTCATGGTGCGTTTGAATTTTAGATACATGACAGAAATAGAAATGCAGAGATAGAAACAGCTCTGTTGGGTCCGCGATTGATTGCATAAAAAGAGATTCAGTGCTCGCTGATGTAACCGCACCATACAGTCAGAAAATGTCTCCACGCCGTTATTTTCCAACTGTCATGGTTAAACACTGCGTTCAGAAAGATATCCTTCCTCAGCAGCGTCTTCTAGTTTCACACCATCCTGAAAATTTTGGACTCTTGGCTGCAGAGATTTACTCAGTGAAGTGAGCCACAGATAAGGCCGGGTTCACCGTTCATCCAAGAGCTGCCGTACGGGTCGGCTTGTGGATTTGTGCCAGCCGGGGAAGTTCTTCCCCGTCAAAGGACGGAAACCCGGCCCATGTTTTGGACACATGCTTATTTTCTCCTGGTCAAGCATTTACCCAGATCTAGGATCTGAATCTGACCCACATACAGCATGTTTGCCAGATGCTACTTCCACATTTTAACCAACTCTTGGACACACACAACAAAATCTCGTGTGACAACACCGGAAAACAACACGAAGTCTGCCCAGATGTGGGTCGATTCCAGCAAAAGTATATTGGTATTATTAAATAGAATTAATTTACTATCTCAAAAAAGAACAGCATTAATCTTTTATAAGAATATATTAGAATAATAATATGACATTTAAATTGAAAGCGCATTAGAACTTAAATGTACCTCCTTTCCATATCTGTAAAAACCCAGAGGCTCAGGAGACTCAAACGTCTTCTTCTTGTTTCCAGCTAGATCTCATTTAGTTGAGGGAAAGTCTGTAGAGACTGAAGCACGGATATAGAATAAATCATCCCATTTCATGTTATCTAAACTTATAATGTCATATGTATGACAACAACAATAAGAAGAAAACTGTTATTGAATTATTCAAATAAACAGTGAAGGAAGTGAAGGCAGGCCGATGTAAAAAAATCACATATGTTCCTCTGAATCCTCCTGCTGTTTGTCCAGCGAGGTAATAACAGCCATGACCTTGTTCCCATAGCAATCTGTTGTTCATTATTGGATGCCGATTTGGACCGGGCCTGTAACTCTTTCACACTCCTCTCCTCCGTCCACCTTCCTTTCAGCTCCTGCCACAGACGAGGTTCTGCCAGCCCGGGCGGTTTAACAGTGTGCTGCCACTGGGTCGGGTTTATAAATATGCGATAATGAGCTAGCGACTGATTGTGCTGTGGCACGCTTACTCATTACCCGAGATCTCCATGGAGACGCGGGCTGCGGAGGCGGCGCTGGATGCCATGGCACTTCCATATGGAGCGGCATATATTTAGGAGAGTGACGCAGAGACGGTATATTTGAAATAAGTAGCTTCTAATGAGGACTCGAACCAATCTGGGAAAGCATGGGGCTGATGATAATGACGATAATGATGGTTTTGATTGAGCAGTTGATATTTCTGCTTATACTCACAACCTATAAATTTCCCATTTTAATGTTAAAAAAAAAAAAAAAAAAAAACCCATCCTGAAATATTCTAATATTTTTTCTACAGACACAGTTTTTGAAATAGATGCAAAATTACAATGATCCTGATGCTGCTAAATTAATGAATGAATGTATTAGATTTCATTCAGATTGAGGCCGAAAAACATCCACCATCCCAAACTCGTGCAACTGTGCAACTAGACAACTTCCTGGATTGCCTGGAGCTAAATGCTAACGGCATCTTCCAGAAGCTATGCTAGCAGGCAAGCTGACGTGTACGCCATCTTAGTTTCTCATGTCAACACGCTAACATCGGCTAAATAAAACAAAACAAAACACGCTGAACGACGGTGAGGTGAAAACCAAAGAACCAGCAGAATTACAGTTTGAACTGATGACTACACTGGATGTCGTAGCAATCAAAAGAACAAAACGGCTTCTCGTCTGTTTGGACCACGTTGTTTAAAATCCACCTCCTTGCCTTAAAAATAAAAACCGCCGTATACACACACACACACACACACACACATATATACACACACAAGTCATGTACAGTATAAGCAACAAAAGTGGGGTGGTAACAAATACAACAGCATTTCTGTACTGCTTGGATTTTGATAAATGATTCATATATTGCGGTGTGACAGGAAACAAACAACAAAGATTGGAAATCCCATTTCATGTAATTGGTAACTGCCCGAACCCCACAGGAGTGTTTATGCAGGAACATATGAAGAAAAAAATTAGACTTTACAATTCACCAGTTGATGTAACCGAGTCCACGTCTGGGATAATGAGCGTCTCTGAAATGTGTGCAGAAACGGGCTTATTGACTTTTGTTGCCTGCGGTGTATGAATTCGGTCTGATGCTGTTAGCTCTCTGCAGTGGTACTTACTGTTTCAGGTCTGGTCCAGCACCAAACTGGGAAAGGGGATTAGAGAGACAGCCAGCCTATTGGATCCTGGCCCTGCTTTTGTGAATCATGCTTTTAGGGAGGCTTTGGTACTTGGCCAATCAAAAAATGTCAGAGTTATGTAATAAGACATAAATCACATTTCAGACCGTTTTTGTTTACTTGCCTTGTCTCAAAACGGCTGAGCTGCTGCGCTCTGGCTTTGAAGTAGCTGTTTTTAAACAGATGAAGTTCCCTCTTTCTTCTACACATTCATTCATTCATTCATCTTCTACTGTTTATCCGTTTCCAGGTTACGGGGGATGCTGGAGCCAATCCAGAAAGGCCCCAGGCCCGGGAACTGAACCCACAACCCACCAACTGATTGTGGGGCAACAGCACTAACCAGTATGCTGCCGTGCTGCCCTCTTTTTTTTTTTTTTTTTGTCAGGGAGATTTCAGTTTTAAAGTGCTGATTTCCTTCTACTTTATGGATGCTGTCAGGGAAGTTTTGATTTGTCTCAGGGGTGTTTGGTTAAAAGGTGATGAATATCTCCGCTGTCACACTTTACTATGTGCACGTTCACTTCGCACTCTGGTTCTTATTCTGACAAATTTGTGTGCTATTGCAAATCTGAATCTATTCTTACTATCCTCATTCACTGTGGAAAGAACATAGTAAACAATTAAAACCCTCTAAGTGCATCATAGAAACACTTGAATTAGCGTTGCTGAAAGCCAGCTAATTGTGTTCTCTCTCTAATCACGCTTGAAACTCACTTCATGAAAACCTCTTGAAATTCACGCTCATCCTTGCACATGCTGTTGATATTTAAGCTAAAAGCAGGCACAAGAAGAAAAGGAAACATTAAAAACTGGTTCTTTTTTTTTAAAAACCTTGGCAGCTTATTTATCAGAGTCACCAAAATCTACTCTTGCAGGTGGTAGACGCATTTGATGCCGAGAAAAATATCTCAGATGGGCAATAACAACAAGACATCATGATGAGTTAAAGGTCCAAACAGTCTGAAGGTAGACCTCCACGTGGTCTTTGATTATAAATCAGGCCCAGGTTCTATATTAACACTCCACTGGGCAATGCTCTTAAAACGAGCAGCCGGAACTTCCTGAACTTTGTGATATCACAACTACACAGTCATCATCACCCTCGCTTATGCTCCAAGCTGGGCCATTCAGACCTACAACACTTTCATCCAGACACACACTCCTAAACATGTTCGCAAAATGTGTGTAATATTCAAACCCAAATTTGCACATTATTGCACAACTCTTCTGTTGTTGTTGTTTTTGTGTTGTTGCTGTTGTTGTTGATTTGTTGCTGTTTTTGTTTTTTTTGTTGTTGTTGTGTTTTGTGTTGTGGTGAGTTTGTGGATGAGGCTTTTATGAGCTCAGGCCATCAGCTCTGTCTCCCACTGCTGCTAACGTTCCCAGTAAACCTGCACTGTTCTGCTGCCAGGCTCCGTAATGGAAAAACAGAACGTCCAGGCACTGGGATGTCCGAGCACTGTGTGTGTCTGTGTGTGTGTGTGTGTGTGTGTGTGTGTGTGTGTGTGTGTGTTTGGACATGTGTCAGCAAGTGTGCAAGGAGGGAGAGAGTTTATTTGTGTGTGTGTGTGCATACATGTGCTGTAGAGGTTTGCGGCAGTAATTTGTGTCCGTGTGCATGTGGAGGATAGTTAGTGTGTGCGCGGATGGGTTGTGGGTATGTATGCATGTGCGTGTCTGTTTGTGTGTGGGTGTGAGAGGAGTAATATATCTACAGCCGGGGAACCATGTTTGTGATGGTGTGTATTTGTGCGTGTGTGCTGTACAAGTGTACATGCCCAGCTGTCTGTGTGCCTTCCTGCATCCGCTTGTGCATTCACAACACACAACGTGGGGGGAAATGGGAAACATAGGATGGTTGGAGGGTGGGGTGGGGGTAGGGGGGGCTGTTCAGGGGTGGGGGGGCATGTTTTAAGGGGTTGACTGCTCTCCAACATCTGCAGGTCCACTCCCACATTCAGGGAATTCCTTGAGAAATGTACACTATTTGCTTGGGCTGATGAGAGAAGAGGTGGGGGAGGGCGGAGGGGGGAGAGTGTGTGTGTGTGTGTGTGTG
Organism: Remorina albescens; assembly: GCA_034769265.1. Classification (NCBI taxonomy): domain Eukaryota; kingdom Metazoa; phylum Chordata; class Actinopteri; order Carangiformes; family Echeneidae; genus Remorina; species Remorina albescens. Next base: position 2,100,904 of record CM068478.1, on the reverse strand, counting down.
TGTGTGTGTGTGGGGGGGGGGGGCATTGACTGTGATTTTATGTCAACTTTTTCTTTCTTTTTTTTTTTTTTTTCCCCTCCCACTGATACACTGTGCAGAGGAAATGAGTTTTGGTTGCAGAGAGACAAGAGCGACACAGGGGGTGGGGAGGGGAGGGGGGGGGGCGGTTGGAAGGAGAAGAGGGAGTTCACTTGTCTGGTTGATGTATGACAAATGCATGTAGGAAATGTAGGCAGAGGGGAATTGAATTCTTCTCCTCCCAGTGAGATGGCGATGACTTTTCTTTTTTTGCCCCCCCCCCCCCGCTTTCTTTCCTCCCTCCAGGCAATGAGGTTATGGATTTGGGCAGGTGTGAATACTGATGATGAATAGTAATGCTGTTAGCTTGAATGGAGTGCAGAGATGGATGGAGCGAGAGTCGGCTTTTGATTATGACAACCGCAGAAGGATCGGCCGCCCCCGTGAGAGTTTATGGGGCGTTATCTGGGTGTAAATGGCAAAATAAGTGGCAAATAAATTCTCCGTCCTGTAGTCTGGATTTACTTGACTTTTTTTGGGGTTGGTGTGGGTTGTTTTTTTTTTTTTTTTCCCCCCCTCTTAACACATGTCACTTGCAATATGGACAAAAATGTAAACAGGCACATACATGAGCCGCCTACGGGCGAGAGCACACTGACAGAAATGTGTGAGCTGACAGTACAAAGATAAACACATACAAACACACATCAGTCAGCATGCACGCACAAATGCAGATGTGCACACTAGTATGAACAGTTTGGTAACATAAATATACGCCGAGACACATACACATGTGAAGGCCTGAGAGCAGAAAGCAGAGATATATATAAAGACACACGCTGTCTTGATTTTGTAAGCATGAACCAAGACTCTCTCACACACAAACACAATCTAAGCAATTGAGCAAAACTGCCAGAAGAAGAAAATGAGATGAAACAGATTTCCTGGGGAGTAAAAACCATCCAGATTCTTACTTAGCCCAAAATCTGCCAGCAGCTGCGGTCTGACAGTCAGACTACAGTTAACTTTCCTCTGCGAGCGCTCTTTCTCCCGCTCTCTAATCTTTTATCACCGCCAAACAGGTGCACCACACGTAAAGGAAAAATGCCTCCGAACTCACTTTGTCTCAGGCTTTACAGTTAGAAATCACACTGTTTTGGCACAAGCTGTGAATTTACAACATGCGGCACTTTTGTTTTTTGAAGTGTCATTAAAAAGACCCAAAACAACTTTAAAAGGAGAAGTTAAAACTGAAGCGGTTTCTGCTCCATCTTCCTTTAAATAAAAACTACAGACTGAACATTAACTCATCAGGACATTTACCGAGCTGATAAATCAAAGGAGAAGAAGGGACACTTTCCCATAGACTTCAATCTTTTTACAACCACTGCAGCATTGGCTTCACCTTTAAGACCCTGAGTCAACATCCATCCACCTCATTTTTACCGGACTTGAACTTTACAGCTTTAACACATCTGGTCTTTATGTTCTTGTGAGGATTCTGGGTTGGCACCCAAAAGCTGGAAGCCACTGACCTGGAGCAGGTGCTGACTGCGGGGCTGGGTCCTCTCGACGAGCAGGCAGGGAGGGAGCAGAGAATAGGCGAGGGCAGGATCAGATGGCTGGTCAGTTGTCCAGGGCAGAAACGAGGGAGATGGGTCAGAGGCAGGCACAGTTGGTGGAGAAGGGAGGGGGGGGGGGGTGCAGACTGATCCAAACATCAATAGTATGGATACTAAAGTTAGTAGCAGTTTCGGATTGATACTGAGATCGATTTTTTGGTGCATTTTCTCTTCTATCTTTTCAGCAAATCACTTGAATTACTTGAATCTCAGTTTCTCTCCCAGTCTTAATGTGCAAACAGCGCTGCTATCACTCCGCTCAGGCTCACCTGCCCCCCCCCCCCCGGCTGCAGGCAGAGCTTCAAATTTCAAGAACAAACTATCAGTATCAGCAATACTGGCCCTGTGTTTGCTTGGTATCAGATTGATACCAGAATTTGCAGTATCTTCCAGCCTTAAGAGTCAGTAACAGGGAATCAGTCCAGTGAAAAGTGCTGGAGAGTCTCACATGAGGCCTAAAAACAACCTGGCAAAAGGTGAGTGAATGGAGAGGAGAGGCTGATATACTGACTGATTGGTGATCAGGAGCAGCTGAGGGGAATAACCCTGACGAGGTGGGCGTGGCTGCCAGTTCAGGTGAGCAGAGACCAATTCTGTCATTTAAAGTTTTTTCTCAGCTTTCTGCTCTCTCACCACGAGTCACTCAAAACATTTTGAACATTTTGGAAGATGTAGGTTTCCAAAATTTAACAACATATAATTTGTATTGATTCGATTACTTATTTATTTCTGCTTCTGGCAGATTTTTCCTGCTCTGTGACATAATTCTGAACTTTTTCTTACCTCCCCAGTAAATATAAATATATATTTCAGTCCATCCCCTGCACATGTTAAAAATTAGCTTGGATGCAGCAGAATCCAAACACCTTATTCTGGTCAGTATTATTCTTTTGCCGTCCGTGCCAGAGTAATTTGATGTTAACAGTCTGTTATTTCATGGATGCATGATTTTTATTGTAATGTGACCTTAACAAGGTTATGAGCTAATATCTGGAGCGATATAAAGGATAATGCAATAAAAATAAAGAATCAGATCATGCAAACACAATCAACAACATTTTGCCGGCGAACAAATCACTCCCTGAAAAAATATCAGTCACCTGTTATTTATTAGTGGTGGCAGAATTCAATTAGCAGACCTCCATCACAGCGGCTTTAATTCAAACCACACAAGGTCGGAGGAGGGCGCGGTCTGTTTATCTCCAGCTGATGAAGGGCTACATGGTCTGGTTCAACAGCCGTTATGCTCCTCCCCCGCCACACCTCCTCCCATGACCTTTGACCTCCAGCATAAGAGGGCTCGACCCACATCTGGTGGGAGGAACTCGGCCGCAGCCATCGCCGCCACGCCAAAGGGATGGAACAGGGGGCTTGAGGTGGGTGGTGCCGGTCCACATAATTCACACCTCGCCAGAAAGGGATCGGCTTTGAAGCTGGCATTTCAAAGAGCCGGCGCTGTTCGTATGAGCCGGGGGTCGGCCGGACAGGAAGGTCAGAAATCTTACAAATATATCTGCGTTTTCAGTCGACACTTGCTCTTGATATTTAGACACAATTTTCTGTAGAAAAAAGCAGATTGAATGAAATTACAAGCAACTAAAAGACACTAAATTATCACCAAAGGAAAAGCGCTTCTCCGAAAATAATGTTGATTTCAGATGATGGTGTCCTGCACAGCTGAGCTTCGTTGTGACATCACAAAGTCCCAGTATTCCTGACGGCTGGTTTTAGGGCTCAGTTTCTGAATACAGGCTGTGAGCATTTCTCTGTGGCTGGAGACCTTTGATACTCTAAATATAGACCCTGGATCTGATTTACAATCTAATAAGACATGGACATCTACGTTTAATTAAAAAGAAAGGATGAAATTTAATTCAATGACCTTGCTATATATCCAAAATATCGATATAGTGAAACTAAAATACATTTAGTTGTGGCTATTTTTGATATTGCTGGTATGATACCTAACCCCTTGCTTTGATAAATGTCTCAGATGTTAATAATAATGAAGAATCTGCTGCAATCTGTGCAAATGATTCTTAAACCAAACTCTTACTGAACACTTCAGGTCTTCTACGTCTTAGCAAAACCATTCTAGACCTTGTTTTCCTTCTCTCAATCTGACAAACTGGTCAAGGCCTGTGGAAGTTCTGGTTTAGACCGAGGAGGGAGGATGATTTAGAGGTTAAGGGGGTGGTGGGGAGTTCAAACTTTTACAACAGCCTGTCTGTCTAGTAACATCCCTGAAGTGTCGAGACGCTGACAGTCTCTCTGGATGAGACTTTCAGCTGAGTGTTTGAGATGTAGATTTCTGTTTCTTGTTAGCAGACAGTTCAGTGGCAGCATATCTTTCCACCTCCTCCTCCGCTGTGGCCTGTTAACGCTGAATACCCTTTTCTACTTTTTTTTTTTTTCTTCTTTCTTTCTTTTGGCTGTCTTTCACGTAGATTCCTATCAGCAGCAGCAGCAGCAGCAGCTGCAGGAGCCAGTGACTCCATAGGACAAGTCCCATCTGCGCATCCATCGCCAACGATGTGACCAAACAAACAGGGGCAGCAGCACAGTGGCTTCTGACGGCGCCATATGTTTTCCATATTTGTGCTCTAAATCAACACTGGAGGGCAAATTGTGTTTTGGTTTGAGACGGCATATTATGCAACAAAAGCATATTGCAGGGGACGGAGAAGAATGTGCTACTGCTGGTGAAAACTGCACAATGAAGCAAACCCCCGTCACCACTCACGTCTTAGAGAAATACAACTGGCTTTCACATGGTTCACATTCCACATGAGAAGCCTCAGTAGCACTGATACAATGACTTGGTGAAAGCTGGATAAACACAGGAGGGTTCCTGCAGGGGCAAATAACAGCATGAAATTAGTGTGTACATTCTCCGTCTTGAACTGAACATTTCGCACGAAGGTAGCCTCCATGGAAGACCGTGAGCACTGATGATGGATGGTGGGTTGTGTTTGTGAAGGCCCGTTGAGGAGGTTTGTGATTTTGAGTTCCTGAACTTGACTGGTTAGAGGAAGGAAATAAAACACGATTCAAACCTATCTCTGGCCGCCGTTCTGCAAACTCCTGGACTCCTGGACGTTCAAGGCCAGTGTGTTTTTTTTCCTTCTTGTTTCAGTGATGAGGAGAAAACCACATTTAGGACACTGGGACAAATTTGCAATTAAAATCGTCTCAGATTAGACATCGACCGACACCTCCCCGGCCTCCCTGCTCATTCATCCGGTATCTATACCATATATTCACATAGAGACTCACAGAGACAAACAGTCACACACCCTCACACCTGAGGGCAAATGGCTAAGAAGACCTGGCTCACAGTCAGCATATCATTTCTTAAAGGTCTTGCAGGGGGGGTAGAGGTCAGGACTGTTTGCTGTGAGTCAACAGCCGGCATCTGAGCAAACATCTTGCAAATCTATAATCCTGTAAAAATAGAAATGGAAGATAAGAATCCTGCACGGTTTACTGTTTCATGGGAAATCTACGAAGTGCTTTTCTTGGAGTGTGTGAGCCAAACAAAAGGCCCGAGAGGTGAGAGCGCTCGTGTTTTTGGGGCATGTGGGCCAAAAAGGGAGTCACAAAAGTGTGTCTATGTACTGAATGTGTGTGAGCAATTGGACTTCGGCCAAAAGGTGTCATATCTGAAAGGAGCTCATCTCTGTGCTGTTCTAACGTGCTGGAGGTGTATTATGTAACAGGGCATGTAAACACACACATACACACTCCCCTGACCCACATCACCTTGTTCTCTGAGAGAAAATTTCCACTCAATTTGTGTTTCAGGTCTTGTGGGAAGAGCTTTGAGATGGAAGAGGGGGAAAAAAACCAAACAAAACAATGAAAACAGAACAGGACAGGAGTCGACACAAGTACTGTAGACGCAAGAGTTGTGTGATTGTCTGTTTGTGGCCACTCAGAGCAGATCAGATTATGTTATCTGTTGCGTTGAGATAACCTGGCAAACAACGCGTGGCAAAGAGCCACACTGCACCCTGATGCAATACTTGCCAATATGAAAATCACCTTTAAGACTCTTTAAATCTTGTCTACACCCTGTTTTGTTTTGCTTGAAGGTCTAAATCCAGCATTTGGTTTGCTATGCAAATCATTTTTAATCCATCATCAGATGTTTTGTAGTTTGCTTTAGCCTTTCAACAAACCTAGAAAGCTGATGTTGAAAAGCTGCAACTCAGGTTTTACCAAGTAGGTAATGAAACGCCAAGCTGGCTATTTCATTATTATTTCATGTTATTTTGTTCTAAACTGTGCAGTTACAGCCAAGAGCCATGAGGCTTTAAAGCCCATTGTCAAGAAAACCAAGTAACCACAAAACAACTAAAAGCTGTGGTCCAAAAATTGTTTTAGAAGATAGTAAACGTTAAAACCTTTTTTAGCACGTTAGCATGCTAATTAATACATCAGAGATGTAGCGAGTGCCAGTGAGAGAGCCAGTGGTGCTAAAAGAGAAATCTATACTACAATTATTATAATTAATCATCTGTGAGTTCACTGGGGTTCATCATCTGGGCACCTTGAATATTTTTTTCCAAATAGGGTTTATGAAAAAGACCCAAGAAGAAAGATTTTATAGTTTGGTTGAGAAAATCAGCCCAGTTGGAACAAATTCGCTGGCTGATATGAAGTGATGTGTTTTTATGTTTTTGGTTTATTTGGAGTAAGAGAAGCAGAAACACCATTGACAGCTATTGTCACAGTGGCTGAGCAAAGAGAAAAATAGAAAACACACACCGTCGACCCCAAACGAGTCCACAGCATTTCAGTGACGGGCAGCAGACACACAGATGGAGATGTTGTGCATTTGGGATGTTTACTGAGTTATTGAAGAATGAGACATTTTCGCAGTAAATGTTCATAAAACTGTGAATCACAAATGGTGAAAATCTGTTTTTGTATTTTTCAAAACTTTCATGTTCCAGGTCTGGCCGCGGCCCGATGAGTGATGTCACCGCAGATGTTTTGGCTTTGACTTCTAATGAAAAGCCAGCAGATGCGTCATCACAGATATGAGAGTAGAAAATCTGAAATAGGCGGATGAGAAAGACTCAAAAAAAACAAGATGAGCATAAATAAAAAGGCAATTCAAGCATCGCCCAAAATCCCTTCTTAAGTCTGCTGCAGTGATGACTGCAGGCTTTATGGGTGTGATTTAAAGGTAATGGCTCGAAGTATCCACAATTCCTGTTAAATAAAGCAGAGGATAAAGGAGGAGAGACGGCCTTTTGGCCAAAAGTTACATAACATTTCCAGACTCGCAGCAGCACCGGTAATAAACACGCTCCATATCCATCAAATAGTCAAATTACAGGACTAATGACCCTGGCCCACGCAGAAGCAATCATTCATGCTTTGCTGCTGGGTATTCCTTTTGAAGATCAGTTGCCGGTCAGCTCCAGGTTGTTACAGATCTGCCGTATCGTTTTGTGCCTTTGACTTTGAGGCGACCTTCGATTATAGCGAACCCCCGGCTCCCTCGTGTGCGCCGTCGAACTCTTTCCCCCTGACCTCTCCCTTCTGCACGCCGAAAGCGGTAAACTTCAGCATCCCGATTCGTTATGTAAGACTCCCTCAGAATATTTTACAATCTGAATCCCGGGCCTCCCAGCAGGGATTGATCTTTGTTGCAGCTGCGTTTTAAAGCATTATTCTTTTTCTTTTTTTTTTGGGTGGTGTTCACACAGTTGGGTTACGGGCGTAGGAATAAAATCTACAGCGTGCAGGTTCATTTTGAGTTTTGGAAAACTTTAACCACGTCACGCCGGGGGCCGTATGTTTTCTGCTGAGACAACAAATTGATAAATTGTGTCAGAAATTATTTGAGCAAGAAAGCAAGAAATAGCAGAACTGCCGGTTCCAGCCACAGACTGTGCTGTAAATAAAGTTATAGTTTTATGAAAAGGAAAGAGTTACGGGGACTACAGTTTTTGGTCTTTGGGGGACTGGATCACTTTTGGAGTCAGAATCCAGTGGCCATTTGATGAACTACAAATTTTTGGTCTGCGTTTAACTTTATTTCTCAGGTCAAGTAATTTAAAGACACAATGTAAGGGTTCACGAAACTGCGAGGGGAATTTTTTCCTACTATTTTCCAAAAAAAAAAAGAAAAAAAAAAAGCAATCACTCCTAACAAACCTACAGGTTAGTGGCATGATCGTTACATTACAGGACATTTATTTAGTGTCTTTCTTCTTATACGTTTACTTTTCTTTGTCTTGCTGTTTATTCTCATCTGGGCCTCTGTAACTATCACGACTCACATGTTTTTATGGTATAGACCAACTGGAAGAACAACCCTCAGGGGTGTTTCATGAGCAGAGTGGCAGGTCAGAATGCCGTAGTTGGGAACACACATATTAAACGTCTTGAAAATTTTTACACGACTTTAATTAATCACTGCATAAGTCAGACGTGAAGGAATTTGTCCCGTGGCACTGGCACAGGGTGGGGGGGGGGGGGTGACAGTTTAGTCGGCGAGTGCGAGATGAAACTGAGCAAAGACTTTGGCCGTGAGTCAGTCGGACGGGGAAATAGATCACACAGTGAGTGACACCTGAGCCGGAGCACATCTGGTTTTGGGAGTGAACCTTCTCTCTGGGCCACACGTGGTTTTCATTGAGGCTACATGCTGCAGGGTCGACCCTTGCCTGTAAGGAGAAAGCCCGAGGCGGCGACCCCCTCTTGCATCTGGAGTCCTGCTGGATGCCTCCCCAGCAGGCCTCACTTGACCCAGTTTCATCCCCCTTGCTCTTTTTCGGTTCATTGGTTGACTTGTTGTAATGTCGAGCTCTAATGTTGTCGGTTTAGGTTTTCTCCTAATTATGCAACTGCTGAGTTACATGAGGGATCCAGGAGCCAAACAACTGTCATTACGCCGTAACATCGGTGTGAACACGCAGCAGATTCCTTCGCCAGATTGTCAAAAAAGAAAACCACCAGAATTATTTTGTCATAAACTATAAAACAAGTGTGCTCATCACTAGTATCTTATGTTCACATCATGTCTTCTGCAGTAATTTCAGCAGCTCCTTGTCTCTCAAAAGCTAATTTCGCCCACTTGGACTTTCGAAGGTCAAAGGTCACAAGATCATATACTAAATCACAACAGGAAATTACACCAACAACGCTCGTGTAGATAAATCATCTTAAAACTGGGACAGGAACGGGGTTAGCCTATTTTAGCATCAGGAGCACAACTACATTAACCAGATTATACAAGACACATCAAGTCTCGTGTGTGAATAGTGTGACACACAAACAACGCTGATAATGAAATTCTCACTTTGGGAAGAGCAGCCAAGCAAATTCAAAAGCACCTTTCCATTGTCGTTGTTCTTAGCCCAGACTGATATTGATACTGATCAGCAAAGAGGCTGAAGATTTGGAGCTACTGAGAACTTAAATATGCTAAAATGAAATATTGGTCACTAGTATCTTTACATATTTGTTAGTTTGAACAATGAGCCAACATGTTGGGACTCTCCCGATCTACATTACATTGTGCTGAAGTACAAAAAAAAAAAAAAAAAAGTAAAAAGCTTCTCTCTCTTTAGTGGTTCCAAAGATCTATGAACAATTACCTCCCTGTCGAGCTCCTGAAAAACTGCAGCTGCTTCTCTTAACTTGGCACTGCATAAAATTAGAGTTAATGTATGAGTCCTATTTGTCATAAGTGGAGTTTGTGTGTTTCTTCCGAGCTGCTCTGACTAAAGATCCATGGCTGAGGAAATCGCAGCACCTCCAAATGCAGGTGACAGTGATTAATTCACTTACCGCTTTACTTTTGACCTCAATATCACACACACACACACACACACACACACAGACGCTTCTCCCAGCTTGACTGTTCAATCGCATTAATAGGTCAGCTGCAATTTTTCTATGCCACTGGCAAGTGGTGGCATTATGCACCGGGATTATTTATCAGTTGAATATTTTGGCCGTTGCGACTGCTGCTCGCAGGCGTTTTAACCGTTTTTTACAGCATCACAAGTTTTTTTGCATTTTTTTTTGTCTGTGGTTGAGCAGACACTCCCCTCAAGAATAAAAGACACAATGGGTGGTTTATTACAGCATGTTTATTGAATTCCCAAAGCAGTTGTATCTTGTTTCATGCACGCTGCAGCTCATTTTAACCTTTTGCCTTGAGGAGGGAGATGATTTAAAACAAAAGCAAAAAAAAAAAGAATGAAATTATAGTCACTCAAATAGAAGAACAAAGCAGAAACCAAACTCAGACATAAATTAGTTCAGGTCAGAAACAGAAAAAAACTCGGCCGTCCTCTGAAAAGGTACGAGGGCTTGAATGGAGCTGTAATACGACTTTTGTATCTGTCCTCAAGCATAATTCTCTCCAACGTCCTGACTCTCTAAGAAGGCGATAAAACAACCTTGACATAGGTTTTTAAAGAAGGTGCTTTAAATTAGGAAATAATCTGGGCCTGTGTGAACTCTGAGCGCTTCAGATTCTCTTTGAGTTTGGTTTATTCCAACTGAACACAACCGAATAACCTCAAGAAAAATGTTGCATTGATAGATGTTGAGTCATGAAGCCTGTGGCTACTACTTACATGTAAGTGGGACCTCAATATTATTTTACTATTATATACTTTTTTCCTTAACCAGCGTTAACATTTCTTTTATCACACACTGCAGAAATGTTGTTACTGAACTTGATATCCTGACATTTTACTTTCTGCTGCGTGCAAAGAAACGCACATTTTATGATTAATTCCTCCTTCATCATGCACTTTTGATGATTTGCTTGGTTGGTAAAAAGTTATTGATGATTTAAAAAATTCTGCCTTTAACATTTAAGTTGGATTTAACTTGATTCAGTGAAGACGGTCAATAATTGTTTTTGCACCAAAGTTTGCAGATTCCTGTTTTTCTTCCTGATGTTACGTTTCTGCATGCAGCATCACTGAAGGCAGCACTCGGTTTGTTCTCAAACAGACAGCTCCAGCTGTCAGACAGAGAGGTCACCGAAACGCTGCAAACTGCCAACCAGCTCTGCCGCTCCGCCCCGCTTTGAACCGGAGAAAACCAAACACAGCAAAATGGGAAAGGAGATGATGTTGCCTAGTTGAGCTTTTCTCTTGGCAGAAAGCGCGATCGCTGCTGTTCGGGAGACAGTTTTAATTTTTTTTTTTTTTTTTTTCTTTTAAGTTTTGTTGCTTCCCTGCAAAAGAAAGAGCTTCCTTGTGCACTGTGTTGCGGCAGCTGTCGAACGTGGCCTTCGCGCTACTCCTCCAGGGATCCCCTCAGTCATTCTGTCGCGGTGAAAACTTTACTGAACTTCTGCGAGACAAACCCTTCAGGGGTTCATACAGTCTGACGATGATGGAGACGTACCCAGAATGCGAAGTGGCTGTTTACCTTTTTGCTTATTTCACAGACTTGCTCCATGATGTTTGGCTGGAGAAGGACTCACTTTCACTGGCTGTGCTCTTGTAAGCTACGATTGCACAATTTTTATATACAAGTAGACTTCGGCGGCCTGTGGCTGGATAATGTTCAGATGCAACACGCATTTTAATTGAATGAAATGCCCAAAGACATTTCTGCATTGTGCTTTAGGAAACAAAAGCACTTTGTTTATTTCTCTTGTCCACCTGGACTTTTTGCTTAATTTTACCATAAACGGTCCAGAAAGTGTCCGGTCAGTGAGTGCTTTTGCCCATTTTCCAGAAGATTTTGAAACTTCTGTTAAGGTTGGCTGTGAAGCTTTCAGAAACTGCTGGAATTTCTCCGATAGAGCAAACATTTGCTAACTTACGGTAATTCGAAGCGCCGTGGCCGTCGGCGACGACGCTCGATTTATGTGTTAAATGAATGTCAACAAACTCTTTGTGATGAAACCAGATTGAGATCTTTCCTGAACCAGGACTGAGGTTCTTCGAACGCTGGATATTGTAGATGTTGAACTGCGAGAGCAGTATCAATAAAGATCAAGACTATTTTGGGACACTGGTGGCGTCAGTGTGACGGGGCGGTAACAGAAAGGTAGGAAAAACCTGAGTGAGCGCACAGACATCCTCAAATAAACTCCACAGCTTTACTTTCAGCCTTTGTACGTAAAAAAGGCACACAATAAATCTCCGGCCTGAACAACCTGCAGGATGTCGGATAGGTCTACGGATTTATTGATAGAAATCCAGAAATCCAAACCTGCTGCTGACTCATTTTGCATCCTCCTGAGATTTAAGTTGGATGAGCGTCCACTGCACTGCGTTACCTGATGATGTGTTCCATCATGGTGGACGCTGAAGCGCCTGACTTCGACCAGCCGGACCGTCCTTGTTGTCCTGCCTCGCCGCCTCCTTCCTTTCCTGCTCTCTGTGGCGAGCGAGCCTCTCTCTGCAGCCCTTCACCCTGGCCTGGATCCAAACTGCTATTTGGCAGTGGCGCATTATTTGGTATTCACTCGATGGGGATGCGGCGGGGCCAATTTCTCAGCAAGCCGGGGGTGTTGGCAATGCCTGGGGAGGAGATGATGGGGGCGTTTGGCTGAGTGACGGAGCGATTGGCCAAAATCAAAGATCTTAAGAGGACGGGAACGGCAACCCTGATTGTTACTGACTCATAACATGATTTTGAGATCATCAGATGATGTGGGGGGGGGGAGGTGGCGGCTCTGGCAGTTTGAGGATGGGGCGAAGGGCATCCTGGGCTTTTGTTCGTCTTCCTCTCCGTCTTTCTTATCTTTCTCTGTCTTTTCTTGCCAGAGCTGGGTTGTTAACTTGATCACAGGCTGGGAGGGAAAAAGGATTCCACTGAGGAGGATGGGAGGGGGTCATTTTTCTGCAAGCACTGCCTTAAATTTTACAGCCCCTTGTAGGGAAAAGAGACGGGGGGTGCGGTGGTGGCGATGGTGGTGTTCGGGGGACTACAATAGCTGTACAGTCTTGACTGCTTCTCCGACAAAAGGATGCGATGTGGACAGGATCTCTGAGGCGTGAACAGAAAACGCTTGTGTCATGTGTCAGATATGTTCCGAGACAGAATATGGAAGTCATTTAAGTTTCCGTGCCTGTTTGTTTCGGAGGGCGACAGCCTGCGTGTCTAAAATAAGATTTAGAAATCATGGCTTGTAATAAACATCCAACTGAAGCGATGATTGAAATCGCGTGGGCAAATCGCTGCTCCTGAAAAACGCGTCCGTTCAAGCTTTTGATTATTTAGTTCTGTTGTTACATCTCTTACATTTGATGCGTCCGTTGTTGTTGTTTTTTTTTGTTTGTTTGTTTGGTTGGTTTTTTTTTTTGCTCTCCTGGGGTTTTTAATTTTATATTCACAAATCAGAATAGAGAGAAAAATAAGTGCATAGATTGCATTGTGATGTCTGCTGCGATGCCATTTCCTCGGGGTCAGGGTCAACGCAGATGGCTCCAACTGGTGCAGAATGAATTATTACCATGGTCCATAGACAGGAACATAAACCCCCTGCTGTTATAGTCACCTTCCTTTTGCTCCCTGTTTATATTGATTTTAAAACATTTTTTTACTACTGACTTTTAAAGCCTTAAACAGTAATGTTCCCAAATTCATTACTGACCCCATAAACCTTTTTTGCGCCATCAGAAAGCAGAGGAAGAAGTGAACTTAATGACTCCTAAGAAAATGAAAACATGAAAACGCCTCACATCATGTGGCTTTCTGCAGTTTTTTGTAACAGTCACAGAATTTACATATCAAAAGAGACTCCTTGCACAATAGACCCCCCAATAATCTAAAGTTTATATTGTAAGAGGGGGGTGGAGGGGTGGGGGGGGTCGTGGGATGTGGAGGCGTTCTAAAGGAGATGTCTAAGAAGAAGAGCTCCTCAGTGTAAATGAATCTGTCTAGATCCAGGAGTGAAGATGATGAGCGGTTGAGAGAAACATAAGAAAGAGGCGTGAGTGGTGAGAAGGAGGAGAAGTAAAGAAGGATGTGTGAAGAGTCGTGGAGGTCGGAGGAGGAGAAGCTTCTGTGTGAAGCCTCGCTGTGTCTTCCTGTAAGAATCAGCCCTCTGAACTGGATGACACGCACAGACAAAACAATCTGTGTGTGAGACGCAAGACAGTTAAATGGATTCTTTCCAGTGTGATCCTGAGGTGAATGTGTGTGTGTGTGTGTGTGTGTGTGTGTGTCTGTGTGAGGGAGAGATAGAGCGAGAGAGGGGGCTGCACAGCAGTGGAAGGATTTTTGTATTTTGTGTTTTGTGTTTTGTTTTTTGTGGTGCAGATCAGACTAAGCGGCTTGTTTGGCTGGTTTTTCATTCGGGCCGGTGCCAACGTCGTCATTAAAACTCTCGCAGATCAGTCGCAGGCCCAAAGTGTGTGACACGTGAATGCGAGGTCATTTGATCACCATGGTAACGTGTACATGCATCAGCATCAGCACCAGACTACAGGTGAACCACCTGCGTGAGTGTCGTTGGACTGTTTTCTTAAAAATTTCTCAGCCGTCGCTCCAAAAACCAGCTTTTAGTGTTTTTGTCCTGGCATTTATTAAAAGGCTTATATTGATCTAATCTGAGTGTGTATCCTTCCACATGAGGTGCCCCCCCCCCCCCCCACACACACACACACACTCAGTCAGGAGATGTTACTGTGGTCATACGTGTGCAGACACTCAGCTGGTTATCCTCAGCTTGTCCTCCAAACAACAGCGTCTAAGTGGCGAAGTGGAGGCTAAGAATGTACAATTTTGATGAAACGCATCTCTTCACGACCCAACGCTCTCTTTTGGAATCGCCGGGGGTGGGGGGGGTTGTTAGATGATACACACTCACCCAGAATGGAGCAGCGAGTGCATGTCGCCTTGTGTTGTGGTGCAAAGTCATCTTCGACTCGCCCCCCCACCACCACACACACACACACACACACACACCATAACCCCCTCCCCCCCTTTGAACAGTTCCACTGAAGCAATGGATGCATTGTGTCAAAGAAGCAGGCCGGATATGGGCCTCTTGTGTCAGGCGATGCACCAGTTACAGCCTTGTTTGTGTCTGTGTGTGTTTGTGGGAGGCGGATGATGGGTTTGCTGGGGACACAGCCGGGAGGACAGAGGGCTTAAGATGTGTTTGTGTGTTTTTCTCAATAAGGCACATGGGACCAGCACGATGGTGCTGTTTCCTGACTCCACACATGACAAACATCAGCCAGCTTTCGTTTAGCGTCGGTCACAAAACACGTTTCTGTTCACCGGCGTAATGGACAGAAAATAATATGGATCCGGTAAAAATGTGGGTATGATACTGAGCGATTATAGCTCACCGCCTTTTCTCTTTGTCTCCCTTTTTGTTTTGCAGATTAAACGTGGCGCAAAGAATTCATTTTATATGAAGAATTTTTTCAGCCATTTTCATAATCGTTTAATTAAGAAGAAATGGAAGTCAATTTGCTGTGAAGAATAATTGCTCATTATACAAACGGACAATGAAGCAAAATGCTGTTTTCTATTCCTCCACACAGCAGACTCCGTCTTCCTTGCTGTGTCACTCTCACTTCTTTTCTTGTCCCTACGTGAGTTCAAAGCAGAGCGCAACATGCACATAGATTTTTATTATTCGTTTTGTTTTGAATTTATTTAACCAGGAAGAAACCTCATTAAGATGAAGAATCTCATTAACAAGAGTATCCTGACCAAAAAAATGCCAGCAGCACATTTAACAGTGTTCCAAAAACATAAAACACGGAGCAATTAAAACCACAGATGAACTAACCTGGGTACACAGAGCAGAGAGTCATTCGTCAAAGCACCCCGGTCCCGATGCATCTTCTTCCAACACCTTTAACCTATTATTTTTTTAAAAAGGTCTAAAGAGACCAAATTTCTATGGCGTGAACTCTCCAGCAGGAGATCTCAAGCTGCAGGCGCCGCATCGCTAAAACTCCTTTTTTCCTCATCTCAAGACGCACTTTTGGGACAGAAAGCAAAAGCACGTCCTGTGAGTGGGTTACAAGGCGAAGGATGAAGCAGTTACACAAACAC
The DNA here is from genome assembly GCA_034769265.1 of Remorina albescens. Lineage (NCBI taxonomy): Eukaryota > Metazoa > Chordata > Actinopteri > Carangiformes > Echeneidae > Remorina > Remorina albescens. The sequence continues at coordinate 2,085,248 of CM068478.1, read as the reverse complement.
GAAGGAAGCGAGCCGAGCGCAGCCATGGAAATAAAGAGCGGTCAGTGAAGGCCGACCGACTTGAGCAAAAAGACTGCACTGATGAGTTAGCGCCTTGAGATTTGTTATCAATATCAATGTTCGGTTAAACGTAAAGCTTCCAAGGTTTTTGAGGCTCCAAGAAGACGCTCGGATACAATAAATGTCGCCGTAATCAATGATGATGGCCACATTGGCAGTTACAATGACAGGAAAACAGTAGAAATGCTAATTGTACCAGAAACTGCTTATCAATGCACAGCCGCAAGTCAGAGACAAATACGATGAGTCGTGATCAAGCACCAACTCCTTCTGGCTGCAAGACACTTTCACCAAACACCGGTTGGTGCTGGTGGACCAACTCATCTCGTCTACTTCCTGTCGTTTTTATTTTAGCTACCATTAGCAGCTACTGCTTTGTCAAACGTTGGGACTCCACAGACTCCACCTGGATGATATTAATGTGATATATAATACGTCTGACCTCCGCAAAGCTTTAAAAAGCCTCCACTCATGCATATAAAACAAAATTACCTGACTGTTGGCAACAGTCTGCCCTTTGGGGGTATTTTAGATTCAATACTTCAAGTAAAAACTGAGAGAATATTAATAAAACTCTTTTAAAAGAATTTTCAAACATTGTCAGACCCACGATGATCCTAAAAACAGAGATATCAGTTCATCCGTGCATCTGTTGGCCACAACATTTAATGGGGGGGGGGGTAAGACTGGAGCCAACCCCAGCTCTCATCGGGTCAGGCTGCCGGTTTATCACAAGGCCGACATATACAGAGAAAGACAACATCTCTTTCACTCCACACATTCCTATTCAAAGAAGAATCCGCCGTCTACACTCAGCTCGGCCGACGGCATTTTGTGGAGGTGTCTTGTACTATTAGTGGCTAATTTAGCCTCCAGCCTCGAGCAGAGAAGAGGAGCCAGTCCGGGAGGTTTCATTTACAGAATTATGGTTTCCAAGAGTTCCCCTTTGGTTATCTCAAAATGCTTCACTTGACTCTGAAATGCTCAGTCTGGTGATGTAACCCGGGGTGATGCAGTGTTTCGGGTCAAGTAATTAGAGTTCAGTTTTATTTTTATAACACAATATCGCAAATCACACATTTGCCCCGGGGGCGGGATGCTTTACCATCTGTACAGCATATGACACCCTATATCCTTGAACCCTTCAGTGTCAGACTTCTGTACCAGTCAGAAAGTCGTAAATATAAATTAGCACTGGATTGGTATTGTGTTGAATCGTTTTGTGCAGCATATCGTTCAACAGCAGACAAAGCAGGAGCCCAAATGTGACACACACACACACACACACACACACACATACATATATATATATGAATCCAGTTCTTAGATGTGATTGAAGAGGTACTGAGCAGCGTTTGTGGACTTGAATGACAGATCCTGGCTCCAACACATAGAAATACTTTAATTTTCTTCCGGGTATAAGCAGAATATCACAATAAAGACAGAAACTGATTTTTTGATTCCCGCTGGAGGTCCAAGCCACCGCTGCAGCTAGACTGCAGACAAACACTGCTAGTCTGGACAAACACTAACAGAGTCCTGTAATAAGATTTCCAAATAAAGTACGCCTCCATATAGGAGCCCTGTCCACAGCTCAATATTGCAGCTATGCTATAGAAACACCGGTATTAACCTCGGCCTTATTGAGCCCTGCTGCTCCTCGGGCCACTCCGCGTGTTCAATCAATGTTGAACACATCCCGACCAGCGTCCCATTCATTACCAGACATTATAAGTAATGTTATACTTGGGCTTTAAACATGGTCATCGACCTGGGGGCCAGTTAATGATAGAAAAATGATATCATTTGCAGCAACGTCCCTTTGTAAGCTGACCCCGAAAACCACACGGGGGTCTCTTCATCTTGACCATGTCGGCTATCGATTTCCACTGAGGATAATGACTTTTTATGTCTGTAATATATGAGGGGATGTTTGATGTAGGCTGATCTGTTTGCTCACTTTCATTGCCATTGTCAGGGGAGTCGTATCGCGGCGAGCTAGAAGCATTATATATCAGAAGACACTCTGTGGACATTGCTTAGCAGGCTTCCACCTCTCATTTCAGTGAGCGCCTTCCACATTGAGACCAGCCACATTTCACCGCTGAACATGTGTGATGTATCAGCAATAAAATACTAATTCAGCCGCATCTGTTACAAAACAAGGTGTAGCCTCTTTCATAATTACAGCTTCTGTGTTTGTGCTGCTGAAAAATGTAATAAGGGAAGTGGTTGACTCTCTTTAATTACATTTCTACAGCCAGTTTCACCATCCAACGTCTCTCTGCAGAAGTAACCGTGAAAGAAAAATTCTTATTAGAAATATAGTACCGCCATAAAAAATAAATAAATAAATAAAATAATTAGTTTTTTGGAATGGATAATGTTGTCTCATTGTGTGTCTCCAAGTTTATCTTTTTTTTATGGCATTAAAAAAAAATTTAATTAAGTACTTTTCAAACTCTCTCTTCAGTCACTTGCTTATTTCAAGGTTATGTTCTTTGATCACGCTTTTGAATCTGCAAATGCATTCATCCGAGATGGATCCACTAAAGAAACAGACGGGAGGTGAAGAGTTTAGTTATGTTGAAACAACAAATTTATTTCCTAATCTGATGGAACGTGTTTTTTCTGATATAACTGATCACCGGCTTCTACCTGGACGTCAATAACGAACGAAAGAGGATTTCTTCCATCTGTTGTCTGGTTATTGTGACCTTTGACCTCTTGGCTCTTCTCTTGGCAGCTTGCGATGTTGGTGATGCAGGAGATTAAATCTTCTGCTTTTTACTGCTCATTTCATTGTGAAGGAAAAGATTATTCTTTTATCGGATCAACGCACTATTTATATCATTCAGTGTCCAAAAGAATAAAGAAATGTTGGATCAACTGCTCCTCTACAGTCATTTTGGTCCATCGGCCCATCCATCAGTGGGTGGAGACAGTCCGAGCCCAAAGGATGAATAAACTTCCCTTTATTTAGTATTTAGCGGCATGTGAACACTTGATATCTGGTACAGTTTAAAGCAGATGTGAGTGTTAATTCATGTATGTGTGTCTATTATAAGCTGTATATTAAATGTTTATATTTAGACTATAACTGCTGACAAAGGTTGATGTAAAGAAGAGGTCAAAACTACATTTGAGCCCCGAAGGGAGTCTGATGATCTTTGGAATTTGCCTTTGGCCTCAACAAGCGCCACCAGTCGCAGAGGCAGCACAGCAGCATAGTGGTTAGCTCTGTTGCCCCACAACAAGAAGGTCACGGGTTCGGTTCCCAGCCTTTCTGTGTGGAGTCTCCATGTTCTCCCAGTGTCCAAAGACTTAGGTTGGGTTAATTGGTCTGAGTGTGAGTATGAGTGGTTGTCGGTCTCTGTCCGGTGTCTGTTTGTTGGACTGCTGACCCCGCCTTTGTCCAACGTGAGCTGGGATTAGCTCCAGCACCCCTAACCCTTCCCCCCCAGTGACCCGGAAACAGAAAAGAGGTAGAAGATGAATGAACTAATGACCTGCCGCACACGGTTGTGCGACGTCCAGCAGCATCCGGCAGGTCACGCGGCCGCTTTCTAAAGGGCAGGAACCAGGATGAAGCTCATCTGGCTGAACTGAGAGAAATTAGCTAAGGCTGCATCTGGATAATGAGCCAGCAGTCTGCCACAGCACCCACGCTCTCCCAAGAAAAAAAAGAAAACACATAACCCCCCCCCCCCCCCCCTCAGGGTTAATGGACACATAGATTTTTTTTTTTTCTTTTACTGTCCAATTTATCTCATTCTTATTGGCATTACCCTTTTGCCGTGGTGCTCCAACAGGGAGGGTGGGGGCCAAGAGAAACATGAGACTGTAATGAGATTTTGCTGTAGAATTTCTGATGATCATATTACACTTAGTCGATAAACGACAGAACGTATTAAATCAGGGTTTTTCGCTGGTGCGCTGGATCGAGTGGCGTGATTACATGACCCACTTTTTTTTTTACTTGACGTGCTTTGTTAAAATAGAGATATGTGCGAAATTGGCTCTTTTTTTGTTCCCCTCCAATCAACCCATAAGATTAGATTGTCAGTAAAGCAATAATTTCATCTGATCTGTAAACACGATAAAGACTGAATGAATATGACACAAATGTGAATCAAGAGGAATCTTTATATATATGTAGCCACACTGATCATGGCAGTAGGTATATTTTTGAACCTGTGTTGATTTCAGAAAACCCAATATTATTAAAACTACTGCACCAAATTCAGTAGTTTTTAATTATTTTAAATGTGAGTTGTATGTTGCTGAAGGATTTAAGGCCACCCCCCCCCTCTTTATTGAGCGCCGGTGGGTACACAGTGATTCGGTAACGCTCGCTATCTGTTGCTGCCCAGACGGCCTGAAATAAGCAGGTAATATCTAGTGGCTTTTTACAGGCACATTAGTGTAATAATTCTGGAGTGCCGCGTATTGTTGAGTGGTGTGTTGTTCTGCTCATATTGCTCCCTGCTCCAATTTGACAAAGCCACTTAGACTCCTCCATGTTCACAGTCATTTCCACTTGGCCTGGAGTGGATTTAGAGCCACTGGAAATTAAGTGTGCAGGGTGACATCATCATGCCCTGTGCATGTGTGTGTGTGTGTGAATCAATGTGCGCATGAAATCCTGCATGTGTCTTTGTGCTATGTGTGCGTGTAACACAGTAAGGCCTGTGGATTTTTATAGAGCCCCGGCTCTTTAGGTGAGTAAATTCAGCGGCAGACTCCATGACATCATGACGGATGAGTTAATCATATCAAAGTTTCATTGGATGAGTCACATGGGTGCTGAGACCTGCTGGGATTCCCACTCTGAAGGTGATAGAGTTCATTATATCAGTTCAGGATTTATTCTCAAAAGCAAAAAAAAAAAAAACCGACATTCCAGCTGTATTTGAAGGAAGCTCATTGCAAAAGTATAAAGACTTAGCTAAAACAACATAAATGTCAGTTTTTCATTAATCTTTTCTCATTTTCTTCTGGTGGGATAACAAACAGTGGTCTGTATTCTTCTGTGAGTCCATTATGGATCAAGGACTAATCCATTTTATCTCACCAGATGTCGAAAAAACTGATATATTAAATTCTTCAATTAAAAAAAAACAAAACTCACAAGTTCTTAGATTAGATATCTTCCTGGCGCAGTTCGCTGCAACGTGGTCATTTCAAACAGGCTTATTGTTGTATTAGATTTTAAAACAAGTACGTTTGAAGGCGTTATCGCTGAGTCTCTGCGTGTGCACACTGACACAAACTCTATCAAAACAAAAGACTAAAATGTAAAGCGGGCTCTCTTCGGCTGCAGATATCAAACCAGCGTGAGTCTCCGAACACATTACTTTATGCTGCCACCATGAGAACAATTTGCTCTTAATTGGAAAGTGAATGTATTGCTCTGCATTACATCATATAACAACGGCAACTTTATTGCTGGATGGCGTTAACATAATTGAACACGGACCTCTCTCTACGTCTGGGATCCAGACCTGGTTTTTCGGGGGACACCGTAGTAACGAGGTTTAGTTGGAGTTGTGGGTAAATGTTGGAGTCAGCGTCAGTACAGAGCTCTGATGGTCACGGCTCAATATCAGACGCACGCCTTTCAATTTTTCATTTAAATTCTTCTTATACATGTTCGATAATTTGAGGCAATACTCTGTGAGCCATCAATATTTCCTACACAGATCTTTCTTGGCCCTGTCGCCTCACAGGAAGAAGGTTTTGGGTTTGAACCCAAGGCCGGGTGCTCCGACTTCCTCCCACAGACATGCACATTAGATTGATTGGTGACTCTAAATTGCCCGTAGGCGTGAGCGTGAATGGTTGTTTGTCTCTGTGTGCCGGCTCCGCAATTGACTGGCGGCTTGTATCGATGCGAATCTCGCCTTTGCCCGATGTTGACTGGGATTGGCTGCAACCCTGCATGGATAAGAGGGATAGATAATGGATAGATGGATGGATGTTTCTGTATCCTCACAGTGAGCTGAACATTCGTCTTAAGAAATAAAACTCAAAGCAGCACAAAGAGTTTAGTAGCAGACCTTATGGGGCATTAAGCCAATGCCCCACTATATTACAAATATTCAGAAGTATCCGTTTTCACATCTATGGTATGTTCTCCAGGCTTCACTGTGAAATCAAATAGAATAATCTAGATACCAGAATTTATTCTTGGACCAACTGGTGGGTCTGTGGAAAATGGAAGTAGCTGCCATCTGTCTCACATGCAGATCGCATCCAATTGAATATATATTTCCACCTGGCTCTAAATATGCCTCTGTAAACACTGGACATGCCTCCTGTATTTATATCCACTGAGATCCGATTCCCACCTCAGATATTGGCACAGAAGTCACGTCCTCTCGTCGAATGTATTTGAAGTCTGGCAAAAGATAGAACAGATATTCTTCTTGGCAATCCAATTTTGCACAGATATTACTCTTACTTTCATTTTTCTATCAGCAGGATATCCCCCCCCCCCCCCCTAAAAAAAAAAAGTTAGAATGTATTTCCATAAAATTCTGTGGTGAAAGTTAAACTTTTTCCTGAGGAACTATTCATTATATGTGGATCAGGAACTCTGAATCCTGCAGCGGTGGTTTAGGTCCAGGATATGAATGACAGGAATGAATTGTTTGTGAGGAGCAAGTCGTCGCTCAGGTTGGTCCCTGAAAATCTCCAGGGGGACGAGCATGTTACAGCCCAGGACATGTGATCTTTGCACGGGCGTGTGGCTCTTATCTGAAAAAGAGAATAACAATAAAAAAAAAAAAAAAAAAAGATGATTACATGCTGTGACAGCATTTTTCCTAGTATCACTTTCCAGCAGATTTCTCTGTTCTTTTTTACAAAGAAAAAAAATCCTGACACAAACATAAATAAATCAAGTGCTGAGACTGAAATCTTCCACACCTCGAAGAATCTTTTTTGTTTTATATATATATATATTATCTTCTGTGTGTGTGTTTTTATGATATCTGCTGAACAACAGCTTGGACTTCATCCCTTAAACTCTGATGCATCTGGTCCAGCGCAGCACATCTCACCTCCCAGTTCTGAACCTCTGGGGCATATAAACAAACCCTTCACAATTTACACTCAGCAATGCCCCGACCCTGCATTACTGACTCTATCCAGCCAGCGTCTGCTGCTCAGTGAGTCAGCTTCCTATCAGCCGCAGCGGCCCGAGTCACTCTGGCATCCAGGAAAGAGTGTTAGGCAGAGATCCCCCCCCCACCCATCCCATCCCATCCCCACCACCACCACCAACACCACCCCCACCCTCATCCCTCTAAGCTTAGCTAGAACTGCTGATCGCATCCAGCTACGCTTTTGTTTCCAGTAACAGTCGAGATAGTGTGTTTCAGTTTCCCCGGGTGACTGCAAGAGTTCTGTGTGTGTGTGTGTGTGTGTGTGTGTGTGTGTGTGTGTGTGTGTGTGTGTTCGTTCATGTTCCCTGTAAAAATCATCCAAAGGGTGGAAGTTAAGGGAAGAGGACAGCAACTTTGACTAAACTAATTCTGCATGTGTCACAACTTACATTACAGTTTGGTTTTGACATATTTATTGGAAAAAGAAAAAAAAAAAAAAGAAAAAGCTTCAACCTGTTTTATTTTACTTGATAAAATTTAGGTTTGAAAGGACTGAATGGAAACCACGGCCTTGTGAATCTGGCTGCCAAGGTACGAGCTTTTAAAAGGCTGAAAAGACATAGTTCTCTAAATTTTGCAGGGACGTATCAGCAATGTGGGAGGCAGGCGAAGAGCCCACAGACCTTTTTTTTAAAAGCAGACGTATGGAATCGTAACTGAAAATATTTAAAATCTAAAACGGAGGAAAAGAAAATATCAGTAAAGCCAGTCTGAGCTGGAGCTGCTCACATGCAGGATTCAGCTCCATATATGAAGCGTGCAGGTCCATTTTTAGACCGTATGTGTTGAGAGGTTGCGAGCGGCCTCCACATCCTGAATAGGAATTGTTTACAGGAGCTGCTGTGCAGAGCTGGTCCGACGCCACTGCGTTGGAAAGAAACGGCCACAACAATGGCGACAAACTGTAAAGATTTGTAAAGAAGCAAAAAAAAAAAAAAAAAAAAAAAAAAAGCTCAGATGTCCTGCCAAGCTGAGTTAAAAAGCTGTATTAGAGGCAGGTGTCTCTGCAGGAAACAAACAGCACCAGCTGAATTACAAAGCCTCCGCTTGAGCTGTTAAAAATCTGTGTTTGTATGTTGAACTGTTGAGACGTGAAAGGCTTCCCGGATGAGGAGACTGCCACCCACAGCCCACGTTCGGTTGTTTTCACCCCCAGCGGCCGATGATCACGCCCCGATAAACAGAATCAGATACATTACATGACAGCAGAAGAAGAACAAGAAGAGCGAACCAAGCGAGGTCCGGGCCATCAAGCATCAACGATTTCATGATCAGTTCATCGGCTGCAGTGTGTTGGGAGAAACGGAGTTGTAAAAATACATTTCCCTCCATGGAAATTTTCCAATTGAAAGTTTTTCTAACGATTTTGGATGTTTTTCAACACAGTTTTGTTAAACCATGCAGGAGATAATGTTTTATTGATGTGCGATTGTACATTTGAGTTGAGTTTTTTGTGGTTGAATTACTTTTTTTGTTGTTTCTTTTGTTCATTATCTCTGTTACAGCTTGTTCCGAGCTTCAGAAGTGATTCTGCTCTCCGTCGCCTGAAACATGAAGCCGAGGCAGAAGTGCCAAAAGCTGCATTTCTTCAACGGCGAGTCAGGATTAAAACGTAAATAAACATGCTCACAGCTCGGCCTAAACATTTTATTCAGATGTAAAGTTACGAGTAATGAGGGCGCAGCTGCTTTGAGCGACAGGGCGAGCTCTCGCCTTGGCTAGTTTGAGTCAGTGAAGCCAACATGGTGGCCGTGTTTGCAGGAATCGGTGTCTTTCATCCCCAAACCCGGCCTGATAAAACACCCAGCAGTGACTCTAACAATGCTAACAATGATATCAAACCAGCATTCAAACCAGCGTCTTGTCTCCACGTACTCCCTAAAACCGTCATCCACCACCAAGACGTCGACGACAGAGCAGCTACGTCCATCTGTATATAAAATCTGTGGTGGAAAATGAACTGGACTTTAACTTCAACACAAAATAACACACAAGAGAAGCAACTGTTCGTGGCAACGGTAGGAGAGAAAGTCTGAGAGGAGAAGTTTATCACTTCAATTCCATGTTTAGTGTTTCTTACCTCAGCAGCACACAGGTGTAAAGTTTTCTGGGTGGAAAATAAAGAGAATACATTTCCGTTTATTCTTTCGGCAGATATTTTCGTCCAAAGCGAAGCACACAAATGAGTCACAGTCAAAGCCACAGTCGATCAGGAGAGTTAGTGAGCCAACACTCACTTTCATGACCCACCTGATACAAGTTTCACCAGGTTGCCGGTGTTTGTACGAAGACATTAAGTGCATAGCGAGAGAGGGATCGGTATAGATGTGCAGAGTAAGGAAAATTACAAAGTCAAGACTAAATTAAATGGAAGCCATTAGCAAAGCAGCAGAGTCTGAATGATGTGCAGTGTGCAACCTGAATAGCTCAAGAGCTAAACAGGGATGCAACATAACAGCAATTCACAAACAGTCTGTGTTTTTTTGGGGGTCCTGTTTAGTATTCTGGGTCAGCGGAGGAATGAAATCCTCGGTGAATTGTCCTCTCTCTAACTCAGCCTCGCTGGAAGTTTCATCATGTAATCATTAAGCTATGCAGCTCTCCTCGCAAACTCCCAGCATTCAACAGTGATGTAAAACACCAGCGGCGGAGTGAGTTTGGGTCACTGAACTCTTTTTTTTTTTGGGGGGGGGGGGGGAGCACCACACAGCTTCTCTGAGCACGACTAAATCCCTACCAGAGAAATACCAACACTGAGTCCCCTCGGCCCATCTTTTGCTCGAGCAATTCCCTGAAGCCTCACACTCCTCGCCGTTGGGCTTCAGACATGTGTAATTAGGTATAAAATACAGCCGCTCCGAGGAGGAAGGGGGGTGGGGCAGATGTGGTGGACCCGGGGCCGCAGTAACGCAGAGGGGGCGCCAAGGCTTGAGGGCCGTAGAGCCTTGAGCTGCCAGCGCGCAGAGACAATTAGGTCCAAATGAAAAATTGATTTCCACTCATACTGAATGGATGTTAAAACAAAGCACGTAATAAATACCGTCTGGTGACAGGCGGGAGTGCTGGCCACAGCAGACGAAGCCCCTTGTTAGCCTCGGCAGCGCCAGCATATCGATCGCTCGCGGTGACAAAGGCGACTCTAAACGGGGCCGAGAAGATATATAATTCAATAAACATATCAGAGGGCCTCGGATTGTACGTGGCAACACGGCCGTATGGGTGCCAACTTTAATGTGCTCCTGCCGGCTGGTCCTGCCGCTCGCCCGCCGAAGACCGATGGAGAAAACATGGATCAAAATATTGAGCTATGCATCAAGGTCGAGCCGTGTTGCTGGAAGCCGTACGACATATATGAAGTTGTGTTGAGAAGCGACAGTTTGGATGCACTCAACACGTTAGAGGGTCAAACATGGAGCCCCAAAAAAGAAGTTTTGTTCTATATAATTCTTTCCCAAATCTGGCAACATTTTCTCTCTTAGATAGGATATCATCACTGTCTTAATTATAGCTAGAAATACAGACACAATAAGTTAATAACCCAGAAACCTCCTCAAAGTCACTCCGTAGACAACAATTAGAAAACACTTTTGGACAATCTGGGTTATTTTCTATGCATCTTCCTTCTCACTGCTTTTAATTAAGACTTTTGGGAAACATTCAGTAAATAATTATTCTGACTATACATACAAAATGGCCGACCTTTGGTTCATTCTGACTTTAGACTTTTATTTGTATTTTTTTCCTGACAGCAGGAACAGAACAGGTGCTGATGATAATATTGAGCGTGCCAATAAATCGAGGCGGTGAGACACCAAACCGGAGCAGGTGAATTAAATTCAGCTGCCGTTCATTTCATTTTTACGCCTGACTCCGGCATTTCTAATGGAGATGTGAAAGTGTGCTCACTGGGGGAAAAAAAAGGGGGGGGGGGGGCTTGACCCAGGTGTTGTTCATTAAACGTCCACGCAGGTAGATGGGGGGGGCGGAGCTATGCTGGAGTTCACCTGAGGTCACCACATAGAGATGAGAGCACCTGTGCAGGAGCAGGACTCAATGCTGGCTTTTTTAAACCCTGATCCTGATCCTCAGACCGCAACGAAGCCCCCCCATGTCAGAGCTGGTTGAAAGTGAAGCTTCAGAGAAGTGTTTTTTTGCCTCAAAATACACACACACACACACAAAAACCCTCTTCCATCCTCAGATGCATTCTTTCTTAGGAGTAAAGGCAGATTCAGCGGGGGGGAGTTGATAATGGCCAATTATATCAGCTCATTTCATCTCCTTTAAAAAGCAGCACAGTTAAACTGTTCCACTTTTGATTGTGGCTTCAAACATCCAACGGAGAAAAAGCTAAAAGCTACTCAACGAAAAAAGGAGCGAAAGCGGCGCGACAAATGAGGACTGAAATGGCGTGATTCAATATGTGTCACACTCCAAATGTCCTTTTCGTTATCATTGTCAGTGTTTTGGTTGTGTTGTTCTGTTGTGCACTCACTGATTGCCCAGATTAGAGACACCTGACCTGTGGTATGCTGGGACAGGACAGAGAGTGTTTGTTTTCGGTTGAAGACGTCACCTCCTGATAATGAGCTGTTCATTCATCTGTTTCCAGGTCACGGGGGGGCGCTGGAGCCAATCCCAGCTCACTCTGGGCGAAGGCGGGGTCACCCTGGACAGTCCATCACAGGGCCAACACACAGAGACAGACAGAGACCAACAACCACTCAGACCTACGGACAATTTAGAGTCACCAATGAACCCAAACATGATGTCTTTGGACGGAGGAAACACGGAGACTCCACACAGACAGGCCCCAGGCCGGGAACCGAACATGCGAGCAATAATGCCGCTGTGCTGCCCAAAATGAGCTGTGTGTCAGGGAATTCATTGGGAGTTCAAACGTTGTCTTAATAAATCACATATTGCATGAATGCATCTGGGAGGAATGTGGGTGCAGTCATCTTTAGGGCCGACGTCAACTCCCAACTCCCTGCACGATGATGATTGTGACTCTTCCTGCCGGTGTACACCCAACGTACTTCAGAGCTGGATGCTTTTCTAATTTCAAAAAGCTGTCTCTGAAACAGGTACATCAGGGACGCTCGGCACAAGAGAGGGAAAATTAGGTCAACGTGAAGTAAAAGCAATTTTCTTTTAATCGGCTGGCGTTTCTCTGTGTTTTAACTTCTCACATCAAAAAGCTCTTGTCTTTCGTGTCGTCCCGATGTAGATTGAAGAGGGTCTTCTTTTTTAGACTCCGTCCACGGCTGAATCTGAGGAGGGATTTATCCCTTGAAGCGGCACGCAGAGTGCGATAGCATCGCTAATCTAGAGGGCTTTGTGTGCACTTAGTATAACTCAGTAAATCAAGAGTGAGCGTGGATCTTCAAAAGAGACAGATGGAGAGAGAGAGAGAGAGAGAGAGAAAGAGACGAAGGAGGACGGGGGGGCAAGAAAGGATGGACAGGCACTGAGGAAAGAAAGGAGAGAGGCAATTAGACAATGTGGAGGAAAACTACAGAGAGAGAGTGAGAGAAGTTCAAACGCCAATTACAAAACCAGCGAATGTTGGTTTGGGGAAGCCTTTGATTTGACTCTGAAGCGAAGAACCTACAAGACAAACTGCAGGATTAAAAATACATCGTGAGGATAAATATGACAAATTCTGCAACATTTATGGTTTTTAGAAATGGAATATTTTTCATGCAAATGGGCTGCAGTCAGTGTTTCATGGGGGAAAAGAGAACTAAATGACTAAGAACAATAACGAGTGAAGTAGATAAATAATAGTGAGACAACAAAACAATGAGGAAGGGAGCGTGTGCGTGCGTGTGCGTGCGTGTGTGTGTGTTGAGGGGGGGCGGGGGGGGCGGGCTTTTTACAGATGAGATAAAAATCCCAGAAGTCTGAGCAACGTCTCACCTCGTAGAAAACAGAAATCTTTCATCTCATTAAATGTTTTCTTTCTGTACTTGAATCTTTCTCCAAAGCAAAACTACAGACCAGACTTAATCAAGCTTGCCTTTTTTTTTGAGGGGGAGGGGGGTCTCTTTCATCGAGCCCTTTGAGGGTCTGTCAATTTGTACTTTCCCGTATTTGCTTTTCACTTATTAATATCAACTATTTTTAAATTATTATTTGAAGAAACGATGTAAAGGCAACTACTTCTTTTTATGTATTCCTTATTTCGTTGTTGTTCTTGCTCCATTAAAAAGCTGCTTCAGAGCTCCAAAGGTGCCGTTGTTTTTCCCGTCATGCCATCAGAGGCAGAAATGATCTCATTAGCTGAATTATAGCTTATTGCCTTCAGCCAAAGAGACAACTTTTTCTTCTTTCTGGTTGCTGTTTGAAGATGAGCGACAGATGCAGAAGCTGCAGAGAGAAACGGGAAGGATGCTGTTGCAATGAAGTTTTTTTTTTTTTGTAAGGCAGTTTAGGCTCGCTGTTTGAAAATGCAAAAACAAGCACAAACTCATGTCGCCAGCATTCGCAGGTTCAGGTCCTGGACCGGTGGAACTGAAACCAGAGCTCATACTGTCGTCACTGAAACTCTTCTTAAGTAGTTATGTGAACATCTTTTGTTAAACATGAACTGAACTTAGTTAAAGCCATCGTTGCAGTTTAATATATAGTCTTATAACTGGTGAGCTATATATTTTTGATATCTTATTGGTGCATTTTTAATGATCTTAGATTTTTTTTTTTTTTTTAAGGATTAAACAGCTGAAGTACTTCAACATTCGATGGAATGAGTGTTACTCATGCCTTGAAGGAAAAAAGGGAAGTGTGCTGTTCAAGAATTTAAGAGAAACAGGAGGACAACTAGTTTCATTGTTTCACATTGTTGTGTTGTGCAGTCGGTGATTTCTCAGATTAAAGGAACTTGACAGATTGCATGCTGCGGAAGGACAAAGACGGTAAAGTCCAATGAGCTGCTTCCAGATAAAACGGTGTTTTAGTGTTTTCAGTGGAAGTTCGTGTTTTGGGGTTTTTTTTTTTTTATAAAACAAATATTGCACCAATGCATCTCAGAGGAAATGTTTGTGCTAATGCACAGTCTTTTTGTGCATTAGAGCAGGAAGGAAAGAAGCGGTCAGTCAGAAGTCCAGACGGTTCAGAGCTGCGATTCAACATCTACGAAGACAACGCAGCACAGAGAGAAAGATGCTGAAACATCTTGTGCAACTCAAGGGCCTTTCAAAATTTTTCTGACCATTTCTTCCGCATCATGCCAGATAATTTTGCAACATTTTCCATTAAATACAAGACCTGAGCTTGAAATGGTCACTCTAACAGCAAAATCTTGTTTGTATAATTCGATTTTCGATTATTTGTTTGCATGTAATAGGTGCAACAGTATGAAAGTCTTTCAGTGAGTATCCATGTTTCTGTATTTCCCAGATCCTGAGGGGAGTTTGAGTTGTGAAGCTGGACGTCTCTTCACTGGAGTCAACCGCTCAACATCACGATCTACACTACAAGAGATTTAATGGGGAGTTTCAGCATACAGAGATATTCATGAGTAGGTTGAATCCTGTTATGTGACAGGATTTAAATACAAACACGTGACGCCAAAAAAAAAAAATCTAACTTTCTTCTGTTTTTACCTACTTATGTCAAATTAAAGCACATTTTTTCATTCTTGTACATCAATAAAATTAAAAAAAAAAGTTTCCAACCATCTGTTCAGACCCCCCCTGCCTTTTTTCCCCTCAATAACTTCTTCAGACTGTCACTTCTTCGACTGTTTGAATTTTTGTGGCGACTTTTAGTTTAAGGCTTTGTCAGGTATATTTTTGACAAAAAGGAGTCCAGCTTCAAAACATCCCTTCAGAAACTTACAAGGTTTGCGACATGTGCTTTTCTAAACTGCTGTAAAACTTTGACTCCTCAGTGTCACTTTGAGGCTCTCCAACACAACTTTTTATGTGACTGAGCCAAGAGACGTATGACTGCAATAAAACAGCAATCTTCCTTCCTTATTTTATTTTATTTTTTGTTTTGTTTCTGGTCATGTCATGCCACAATAAGCCCCATGTTGAACCTTCATGACAGATCGGTCATAAATGAGCTGGGAGGGGGTGGAGGGTGAAGTTCCCAGCACCAACGGAAGAAGCCTCAGGACTAAATGACAACGATGCTGAGTATTGGATAACATGTTCGTTACAGAGAATGACAGACAGAACCGTGGGGCATCCGTCTTCTCCGCCGCTGTTCCTATTTTGGATTTAAAGCAGAATGTCACTTTTGGTCTAACCCAATAAATCTAATTGCTACCCGGTGACGGTAATTTGAACCAAGATGTTGATGCCACGCTGGATCATCACGTTCCTGCCAAGAGGAAACTCCTGCATGTGGCAATTTAAGTGAAACCCCATCCAGGTTGCATTCGCCCTTCTGCAAAGTGCCAGGAAATGATGAAACACGAGGGTGCTCTTACCGTATGTGAAGTGAAAGCCCCTCCTCCCCGTCTCTCTCTCAGAAGTTAATTACACTTAGGCTGCATCGGCATCATGGGAAAATGCCCTTGATATTTTTGTGGTCGTCTGCAACACGCAGAACGATTACAACATGTAGGACAACTTCATCCCATTACAGCTGCGCTGGGATGTGTGTGAACTTGCTGTTTTGGCACCTGAGGGGAACAGAGGTTGGGTTGGGGGGGGGGGGGGGGGGGGGGGGTGTTACATTTCCTGAGTCACAGGAAGCGTAATTCTCAAGAATTACACACTTTTGCTTGGAGATCAGTTTATCTTTGGGAGAGCTGAAATCACCAGAAGTGATGATGCTGTTGTGCGAGGCAGCTGTGACGTATTTAAACTCTCAGGAAGTCAGTTCGCGGCCGTTAACGTCGGTGTAAGTAATTGCTGATATTGGATGTGACCAAAGAAAGAGAGTGATGCTCCCACTGTGATATTTTGTACATGGTTCAATCCCGAGCCAGTGCATCTCCACTGATCACCCTGAACCTGCGTGTTCCCACACACACTGACAGGAAAAGCAGACAATGCGTGGATGTTAGTTCTCATCAAAACTGCTCATAAATGCAGACCCAGGAATGTGTGTGATCATTTCATTTGCACGGATCAAGAGGGATGGATTAAAGGGATAACAATTCTGGAGAAAGGATTAATCTCATAGGCTGAATATCAAGTAAGGAGTGATCGCCGTGTTTTTCAGGTGTTTTTTTTTTTTTTTTTTTATGGTTCTTTTCTCATCTCATCGCTCCTTCCAACCTTTTTGTGGTGTATTTTTCAAACAGGTAGCATATTTGGGAAATGTCAAATTCCACCTGTCGTGGGTTGTCCATTTACAGACCTGACCGTCACCTTTTTTGTGTCAACATCGCAGGAGAAGAAGCACCATCACCCAGTGAGAGTCTGAATAAAAACCAATCAACGTGTAAGATAACTTACCCCGAACTACTATAAAAAATTGACTGAAATTGTCGTTGACGAGTCAGATTGAAACTGAAAATATTGCGGATGAGATGGATTCCTCGGTTGCAACTCAGTGGTCCGTGCAAATGAATCCAACATCCCGACAGGAAACGGCTGACATGAACAGCAACGACACTCGAGTCGGCTCGTTGGGCGGGTTAGACTCTACCAAGCCTGGTTACTACAATAAGAGTCATGCTTTTGTTAGATTGAAGCACAAAAGTTGGTGTTTCTTCGTCAACATTATGTGACCTTTTGTTGGGAAAACTGAAACGACTCAAACTGCTGCAGATATTGAAGTTTTCCAGCCTCCGTAGAGTCCAGGTTCGCTTGAACTCCTTCCTGGGCCGAAACATGACCGTCAGCTGACGCTCTCTGAGGTTCACGGCAGAATCACAGGTTCAGTCAGCAGATGGTTCAGTCCCTCCAACAGCATGTTCTGGGCGAAATGCAAACGTCTGACAGAGTTTACAGAGCGTCAAGTGTGAAAATGCGCCTTGTCCTGGTAAATGTGGGAAATTCAAACCTTGATATTCAAGGTTCAAGGCCATTGACCTCACCGGAGTATTTGAGGAGTTACTTTTATTTCCATAAGGTCCTCTCATCGTACAGGCCCGTTTGCCCTGAACTAATAAATTAGATACGGGTGGCTCCGTCAGATCTGGGATTTAAGCCAACAGAGATAAGATTCAACCATGAAACAAGAAGAGATGGAGACACGATCCAAATTCAAAAGGAAGGTTTGCAGGCTCACGAAATCAATCCAGCTAAAAAAAAAATAAACTGATTGAAAACTTGTTGTGAAGCTTAAATGCAAAGGAAAATGAAATGTGCAGCTTTGTTCTTTTACCCTCTCTCTCTCTCTCTCTCTCTCTCTCTCTCTTTTTTGCTTTCCTTTCCAAAGAACCTTTCATTAGAAACAGCTGAATGAAAGTCATGAATCCAACTCAGGAAATTCTTCATTTTGATTATGTGCTTGGGTCCTGCAGCTGTTGCATCACAGTTGTACCTATAATCAGGGCCTCTCTGTTCTTCATTATTGGCACTTCAGCAGAAAGGAAGAGGTGACTACGCACAATATGATATGAAGAGCTCACCAGCTCACAACATTTATTGTATCACCCTTCACTTCATTTTAAAATCCCTAAAGAATAAACCCAGATGGTGACGGTGATGCGTTGACTGCCAGCTGAATCTGTTTACTATGTGTTGAAACCGTATCTGAGTTTCTGTGTGCACGCTGAAGCTGAACCTTCGTCTGCAGTCATGTGCAAATTCTTGTCGCTGTGAGTCGCTGTGACTGATTCTAATGTGATGTTGAACATGCTGTTGTGTTTTTATGGCTGGAAGATTCCCGAAGGGAATGACTGCAAATCTACACATACGTTTTTGATCTCTTTGTTGTTATCTGAAACTAATTTTTATCATTTATTGCATCCTAAATTGCAAACGAGAGGTAAGGATGGACTAAAGCTGGAGCCACCATGGTGAGGATTAAGCCCTGACTGTCACAGTCTGCCCCTGTCTCTCACCCTGGACTCAGTACCTTTCCACTGCTCACCCCACACCTGCTCTCACTCAACTATCAGCACACCTGAAATTAACCCTGGTTTATATTCACCAGCTCCACACTCACTCCTTGCCAGATTGTTCTTTAGTGCCATGCGAGACTCTCCAGCATTCGTTACCTGCTCTCTCCTCGTCGGCACCTCAGCACTGGCGGCCGGCTCCACGGACCTCGGACCTTTTCTGCCCTGCTCCCTGACAATAAAAGTCATTACCAACTGTCTCCAGCTCTCCTATGTTCTGCTTTTGGGTCCAAACCACACCTGTAACACTGACAGTTTGCAGTCTACCAGGAGAGTCTCTTGGCCACACTTAAAGTGCATTTTTCTAATTAATCTGAAATATTCATTTTCTAAAGAAGAAAATTGAGAGCATCTCTGGTAAATTATTCACATCTCCACTGCAAGTCAAAAAAAGTAATGTAGATTTTGCTTTTC
The DNA here is from genome assembly GCA_034769265.1 of Remorina albescens. Classification (NCBI taxonomy): domain Eukaryota; kingdom Metazoa; phylum Chordata; class Actinopteri; order Carangiformes; family Echeneidae; genus Remorina; species Remorina albescens. The sequence continues at coordinate 2,066,576 of CM068478.1, read as the reverse complement.
TGGGGCAGGTGCCAAAATCTAAATAGTGAAATAAAAAACCTCGTAATGGAAACTTAGGATTTCAGAAAAGCTTTAAAATATCCTAAAAGGGTTTTTTACCCTCTCATGAGGTTACAACATACAACATCAAACAAACTGGATGGAAACGGAAACACTTTTGTCTGCAGTGTACAAGTCACAGGACGTGGCGTTTCAATGCCGTGTATTGTATTTGGGGACACCAAGCTCCAAACAGCCACGTGCACAGAAACAAGTCATGCTATAGTCATTCCTTCGACCTGTACAGTAGCAGCTGTGTTGGATATAACAGCTCCCTGTTTTGTGTCTCTGATCTGTCTGAGAATTGGCAGCGACGTGGTGTAAGTATACAGTTTATGTAGGTAATGAAAGTTGGACTGAGAATCTGTGCTGCGACGCTCCCCTTTGATATCAGAGAATCAAAATCAGAATCGAAACTTTGCATCGATTGAGTTTTTCATTTTAGTACAATCCCATGAACTTCTCCTACATCTGTGTGTGTGCGTCCATTAATCCCTTCATAAGAGAACATCCACAGAAAAGTTAGATAAAGATGCAAATAGCAAACATAACAGCAAGCCAAACTAGTTCAAAAGGTGGAATTTAAGAAATAAATGAAGCAATTAAAATGGAAGGCTAAAACAAAAAACAGCTGGAAGAAATAAGATGAAATTAAACTTTTAAAACGGCCCGGGGATGAGACGGAGATAATCTTAAGACTGTTCTGCAGGTGTTGAGTGAAACTGGATTTTCCAGGTTCAGTTATATGCTCAAGTCACAATGATGCATGTTCAAATCTCGGATTCAAACAGCATCCAAGTTCTTCAGAGTCGTAGCTGAGGTGGAAATATGCAAAATGTCATCAGCAAACAGCTAAACTGCTGTCCATCTGCAAATCAAAATCTCCACCCATGCCAGCATCACTACGTGCATAAGAGCGTGTGGGTGGAGGAGGACGGTGAGGAGGGCTGACAGCACCGGCAGTACAGCCTGCAGCGCCGTGTAACACGAATGAGCTCGCCTCGCAAGTCTGCACAGGAGAACCAGTTTGTGCTATCAGAGTCAGGGCAGCCCCCGAGGTGACAAGTTGATTTGTTTCACGCAAACCAAATGACCTGGTTTTTTTTTTTTTTTTTTTTAAAACACCGACAAATGCACTTACACACACACACACACACACACACAAAACCTCCCCCACCCCTTCACCTTTTTGCTCTTGAGAAGGAGATCACAAAGAGGGATTCTTTTTTTTCCCCCCAATGCATTCTATTTCATAACTGGTTCACTGGGATAAAGGTTAGATCGTGGGGGGGGGGGGGGCAGCGCGTAGCTAAATCTGCTCAACGTTCAGTATTCATTCAGTGTCGTGTAGTCATTTTTATCACGGTCACGGATGAACGAACGCCTCTGGATGGGATGTGTGTACTGTATAAACTGCTGTGGGCATTGGACTGCTGTCCTTGTCGCTATGTAATGTCAGTATGTCACTTGTCAACATGTCTGTGAACTAATATAGACAAACTGCACTCACACTGCAGCCCTTAGAAAACTGATCTTCTTGTGATGAGGCTGGGAAAACTGAGCAGACTGTTGGGGGGGGGGGGGGGGGTAAGAAGGCGCAACACTGATTCGAGCAAACAATGAAAGGGGCAACAGCAGATTGTCTGAGCCAAATCTCTTACACTTCGGAGAAGCAGAGGCATGTCGGCTCCTGCACCGGCTCTTTTTTCTTTCCACCTCACAGCAACACCTTCTCTAAAGTTTCTCAGGGACAAGCAGGCACAGGCAGACAGGCCCATATTACACCATCGCTAATAACAGAAGCTGGAATCGTGCCATGGGAAAAATGAATCTGTAACACTTTATTGTAGCTGTAGCCCTGCCAGCCAGCATGTGCATGAAGCAATCATTCCAATTCCCGAAGGACGTATCAGGCCTGGTCTGGTTTGGTCAGCACCTCTCTATCATGTGCTCTAACACAACAGGGAATTAGCCTATTGTGCGGTACATCTTTTATGTGATCTGTTGGAGAATGCTCTCCGTCTACGAGGAACAGTTTTGGGTTTCTGCAGGTTTCTCAAACTGAACCAATGCAAAGTCAGTTTGGCTGATGAAGCACATGTTGGAGACAAATAAGTTTAATTTGCGGCTTTTAACAAACGTGGGTGTGATCTGATCTGAATTGCCGGCCTGTGTGTTTTCAGAGCTATGAATGAGAAAATATCCCGTGTTGTCATGTTATTCACTGTCTGTGGAGCAGCCCGGGCATGTTTTTTTCCATTTCTCTGCTCTTCACGTTAATTCACCTTTACATCATAATTCTATATTAAGACATCTCAAAGTGTTTTCTGCTGCTTTTCTTCACCTCTGACCTGTAAACTTGTCAGTCACGATGACGAGCTGGCAGGCAGCCTGACGCTGAGGTAATGCCTCCTCACTCTGTTCGTGTACTTTGCTTCCATTGACCGTCCTCTGGTGCTTTTTTCGCCTCCTGGATTTTCTCCTTTGATCCCTTACCTGCTGTGACATCCCTCAGCTCGGCTAATGACTATCATCACATTAAAACATCAACAACATCGCATCAAACTCGGGCAAACAAGGGATTTCGACAGCGACTTATGAAATGTATATCCTATCTAATTACTGTTACATCAATGAAAACTTTACTGTGAGTTTTGGAATCTCTAAGAAAAAAAAAAAAAAAAAAAACATGTCACGGCTCACCCACTAACTAACTACCCTGCTTGGCACAAACTCTTAAAGGCTCACACTCAGTTTAAACTATGCAAGATGACTTTGACTTCCTGCCACCAAACTTGGCATGAGATTAAGCAACCGACGGTGGATGTTGAGCAATAATGCAGGGGTGAGTCATCTGCATTCTCTCAGTACAAATGCCCTGTTTGTTTGCAGTGATTGCTGAATTTACACGTCTGTCAGCAGAGATGCAAATCGCAGGTGTCTGGATGAGCATGACATACACACTACGCTGGATTAACTAACAGCTTCGCCGCTCATGAGAACGGTATTTGTTGTACTGCAGGTAAACTCCACCCAGGCTTAGCAAAGGATTTGCCCTCTATTGCTTCAGCAGCGCCGCACTATGTGAGGACGGACCTGGAACATATCATTACTGCCTGTTGACATACCGGCACTGTTATGTGCTGGTAGTCCGACTATCATTTAATTGTCCTAACCTTTGCTAGAAATCACGATAACATTCATTGACAGATTTAGTTTTACTCTCAGGATCACTGCTGGATTCAAACTTAACTTGTTCTCCACCCGAGTTCTCAAGCAGAGACGACGATTCTCAGTAACAGTCATCGTATGATATCGGTTGTCGGAAATTACAATATGGGCGTGATATTTAAGATAAAAAAGAGAGAATGGCAGATGGGAACAGAACAAAACATTCCAAGGAAACAGCCACTCTGGAAGTGTTGACATACAGCGACGTGACCTCATAAAATTTTCAGTAAAAAAGTACAAGTTACGACTCTGGACCATGTCGTGTAACACACAACAACAATCCGGATAATCTCATCCCCATGAAACCGCAACGGTTGTTTGTTCGAATGCTTTAATGAAAGTTGCATGGTGTGTTGCACTTTTTATTTAAAAAGCGATTTAATAACAGCTCTGAACTTTGGAGGGATAAAGACAGAGCAGATGGTGAGGCGTTTACAGAGAGAGAGACGACAGAGAGCAATGCAACAAAGAGTTGGACCGGGAGAAGCTTCGCGTTAAAATGCTGTTCAGGGAGACGTTACAGGCCTCAGAATGAGAGAAAGAGCTGTGGAGACCGGACGTCTTCGGTATTTTCCTCCTCTTGACATCCATGCATTTCGGCCTCCCCCTCGCCATCACATCCACAAACAGCAGCTGCAGACAAATAGCTCATAAGTTCACAATTGAATACATACTTTTTGGGGTTAAAACATCTCTAACGATATGTTGTGTCAGTCTGTTGTGGAGGGGTGAGCGGAGAGTTTAGCCAAGCTTGGAGTTCAGCAAGGTCATCAGCCTGATCCAGGAGGGAGCCAAAACACCAAAACACCACCAAGTCTGTCTGGACTTTGTATTGTGGTGATCATGGTTGAGCTGACAGCGCTGCAGGAGAGGCGGCGGGTCAGGAAGTTCACAGTAGTTAAGACAATGGAGGACTGGCATGGCCGATCCGGGCCGATGTCGGCTGCAGAGGTTTGGATTGCCGTCAGCTCTTTAAAGCACAAAATAAAGAGCTGGCAGGATTGGATGGGGGAGGAGGGGAGAGGAGAGGAGGGCAGGCAGAGCAAACCTTGTTGGATATGATATAGGCGTGGGGAGGGAAGCTAGAAGCCAGGAGCAGATGGGCAGCGATTTTCTGCCGCCACAGCCAGCTCACCAACTGGAGAGCGTCGTGGTTAAGGGCTGAAACAGTCAGCGAAGGTTTGGTAGCACCTGATGACATCTGCTCCTGGCCGAAGGCGACCGTTTCCCCGTTAGGAAACCGGAGAAGGCGCCCCAACAGGTATCAGTCGGAAAACAGACAAGGCATAAAAATACCAGTAAAATTCACTGCTCCTCATCGTTGTGCATGCCAATGTTGGTTTTTATGTGTGTGTGAGTGCCTGTGCATGTTTTAATGTGCTTGTGCATGTGATTCCTAATTGGTCCATGCTGGCAGGAGCACCTGTAAGAGATCCATCTCCTCCACAGGCACAGAGACCAAACAGCACAGCATCTCCCACACAGATGGACCCTACAGCGGGCATCCGTCCATTCCCCCCCCCTTACCTCGGCCCTCCACCAACGGATGGAGGATCACAGTGGGAGTGTCGCTACGCATCAGTCCCACAAAAAGCCTGGCAGTGGTCTCGGCGATGACATTTAGATGTCACGTATCACCAGGTGGGAGAGGCAGCCAATTTTTCTTTGTGTGTTTGCCTTGGTGACAGCGAGGCTCTTGCATTTCTTTTTTTTTTCTTTTTTCTTTTTTTTTTAATCCATCGTGGGAGTTTAAGACCGATTTCTTTTGTTTTTGCAGGACCGGCAAGTGACAGCTCAAATATTCAGACACCGTGTTCAACAATCTCACCTCCACTTTTTTCAAGCATGTGAAGCATGTATGACTGCCTTCGTTTCTCTTGGTCGGTCAGTTACACAATCCCCCTGAACTTGATGACTTTCTCTGAATTGCTTTAGGTAATTGTGCAGGTTGTTTTAATATGTGTGATCAGTTATCAGTTTCATCAAGGTTTAGAATTAGATTACCAATTTGAGCACTTCCTCATACAGACTGCTACCTAACTGAGGTCTCGTTGCAGTGAACAACCCAAAACACATTTTTCCTTTTAAATCATGAGGATTATTTCCAGATACGTATCTGTAAACTTTTAAATGTCGCTGTAGAACTCGCGGCATCATAAAACATTCATCAGTCCAATGCTGACAGACCAATCCACAATATTATTTACTCAGCTCTTCTCACTGTAAACGATAAAAGATGTGGAAAATGTAATTGCACACTCTACTTTGCTGTTGATGGACGACAACCACAGCTCTAGAATTTCTACTATGATGTTTATTTTCTCATTGGCCTCCATGTTAGGCAGAGGCTTTTTCCTCAAAGCGTCACGCAGCTCCAGGCCGGTGAACATTGTCTATCATGGGTGGCCCGTCTGAAGATCAAATCCCAGATCTGACATTACTGCCTCAGCTAATTACAGAGGCTAGTTTACCCTGAAATGAAAATTCAGTGATTGCATACCCACCTCCTCGTCTGTCACAGCTCCACTGAAGCTGCGAGTTTGGAGGTTAGCCCGTACGCTTTCGTCTTAGCGCTCTCCCAAATTACTTTTTGCAACTTAAAAAAAACCCAGCAGAATTATTCTCCTGTCAGTCATTTCAGCAACGCCATGGAGCAGCTATGCTATATTTAGCTCATTACCGTAGACCTTCACACTGAGCTAGAAGCTCCTCAGCTCAGTCTTCCTGCACACTCCTGCAGGCTGATGTAGCGTTAAAAAGAGTTAAAAAGGGGGTGATAATGAGGTAAATATTGGATTCTTGCACCAATTGAGCAACTTTAATGGACCTGGAACAGGATTTTTAACCAACTATTCCTTTAAAAAAAAAAAAAAAAATCCTGGACTGTGTATATAAAGTGACACAATAGAGGGATTTCACCGGTTTAAACTGGTTTTGTGTGTGTGTGTCTCATTGCAAAAGTAGATCCATTGTTCTTCATCGGTGCTTCAACTTCAAAGTGAAATGACTCAGCTCGTGTGAGAGAGGCTGTTGAAATAAATGAGGAAACACACCTTTAAGAAGAAGTGGAGGGAGTAAATTAAATATACATGTGGTGTAAGTCGGGGGAGGCAAATGAATGAGTTGTCTGCTGTTATGTAACGCACAGTGTTGTGTTCTGCAAAGCGTTGAGTAACTGCCTGCTTGGCGTCGGAGGTCAGTGCTCAAGACATTTTGCTGGAGTAAGACTCCAGAGGAATGTCTGTGTTTTTATGTGTGTGTGTGTGTGTGTGTGCGTCTGTGTCTGGTTGTGTGTGTGTGTTTCAGTCTTTTGGTTTAGTTTTAAGTGTCCAGCATGATTGAATAAACAGACAGAAGAGAACAGCAGAAAATCAAAAAAAGATGATGAGAAAAAAAAAAACGAAGGAAAGAAATAAAAAAAAAAGGGGAGAAGAGAGAGCAGAGACTTTGTAATGTCTCACAAGAAAGTAAAAAAAAAACAAACCAAAACCAGAAAAACAGACGAGCAGGAACAGAGAGAGAGAGAGAGCGTTATGTAACTTTGTCCTCAAAACACTCTGCCAAAACTTGGCTTGGCTCGCCTCGCTACTACAACGACAGAGATTTTCTCATGGAGCAGATTAAATGGCGCTCAAGCGGGAGACCAGCAGATGCATGATGGGATTCCAGCTTCTTCCAGCTCCCATAAACTGTAGTAAAACACCTCAGTGCACTCTGTATATGCTGCCTGAGGACACTGACAGTCTTCACTAACTCACTCTTCACTCAGATGATTTTTAAAAGGTTTCTCAGTGAGGTCTTTCAGCCCCCCCCCCCCCCCCCGGACTTCTAACCCTCTGAGAGCTTATCCACTGAATTACTGTAGAAATGAGACATAACCTTTTACACGACTGTGACTTCAGTTTCTATGAAAACAAATCTGAATTTGACGACTAGCTGAATAAGCGAGGAAGCTTTAAAAAAGAAAAGTGGAATCCCCTTTTTCAGGAAAACGTGTGATCCCTTCTTCCTGCAACACGAAAACTCTCCACGGCCTTTTAAGACGAATGGTACGTTTCTGAGCGGCGGCGTTTGTGCGCTCGTGAGCGTAATGTGACGTTTAATGTCGAGATCCCGTCAGAGGAAGTCCGTTCGCTGACTGCAAAGCACTTGAATTCTACAAACTCATTCAGCCTGTGATAAAATAAACCAGACAAAACCCAACGAAACCCCCTCTACCTGCCGGTGAGTCAGAATTTTCTGAACAAAATCTCAAATTCGCTGACTCAAGATTAAAGAGGATTACATGAAGAAAGTTGGTTGTTTTTTTTTTTTACTTAAAATGACTAATTCCAGAGAGAGGGTGGATTAAAAATAACGTTTGAATGACTAAGAATCTAAAATAGCTGATAAAGCAGTTTCCCATTGCCAAGTAATGGAGGGAAGGGAATCGGCCGTGTCCACACAGGCCACGTAACGGCCTCCATAATTCTCTGCAGGAAAACAAAGGTTGTGTTCAAAGATTTCAACGCATAACTGCTGCCTGATTTGGCATCAGACGCTGGATTGTCTGTCAATCACACGACAGCCACGTCCTCATTCATACGCTGAAGAAGGAGCATCATTTTGTGTTGTGGAAGGCTTGAAATTAGAGACTGAGAGCTTAAAATGGTGGAAAACATTTACTGAGTTAATGAATTAAGTCAGAAGTGGAAACATTTTCCCATAGGATTCATTCAAATTGAAAATCTTTCTCCAACCAGTGAAATGAGCCCCTGACGGTTAGTGAGTTGAGCTCATTTTACAGCTCTGTTGTCTGAGGGTCAGTGCTGTCTCTGAACGCCTCAGACACGGCGTTAAGTCAAACCTGTAACTTCTCATTCACCACTCTAAAAATAAAACATCTAAAATACTGTTTAAAAAAAAAAAAAACATCATACCTGCTGGATTTAGAAACTTCCAAGCTCTTAAAACTGAGACCGATGTGTCGTCTGGACAAGACAAGATGGAAACTATAATCCTCAAAAACTAAACTGGCAGTAAAACTGGAGGCAGATTTTTCTCTCGTGGACTAAAACACATTGTACACATACACAATTGTATGTTTAACAGCTAAAATGGTAAATAAACGCACAATTGTCAATCACAGCGATTAAAGCTGTATTAAATATTAGAGGTGCATAGCGAGGAAGTTGCGGGTACAAAGCTGAAAACTAATTACTTCATCATTTCTATGCCAAATGATTCATTTGAGAAAACTGATTATTTAGTTTCCGGGTACAACTGACTAAATTGTGAAAATATGTGTAGACTGAGACCACAAAGGAGTAATTTGGGGAAGCGATTGGTAATTTGAGGGCTAAAACAGCTACTTTGAGAGATATGAAGGTGGTTTATGCTGCAGCATGGATGGTAGGAGTTTCCATTAAACATTACATTGTACTTAAATCAGCTTTTTGTGCAATTAGGGGGCGTTAGCAAAAGCTAAGTGTTTTAAATGTTGCCCTGAACCTTCACACTCTCCGTCCAATCATGTCATCCAATCATGTGTGTCTTACTCTCTTCCACTAACAACTCTGCTCTCACATTTACTGCCTAATTGGGCTCTCAAGGATAATGGCCTATTTGTTTGTTTGTGTGAGTGTGAGTGTTCAACAGTCGGGCTCTAACTGTTGTGTGTGTGTCTGTGTGTGTCTGCGCGCCTTTTCTTTTTTTTTTTTTTTTCCACCCGCACGTATGTCTGTGGAGCTGTCTTTGCATGATTGGCTTTTGTGTGTGTGTGTGTGTGTTGGAAATGGCTTACATCCTCAATGTTAATGTCAAGTACGAGCGAGGCAGATATATGGCAGGTGTGAGAACAGCTTGAGGCCTGTGTCATTAGCCCGCCACCGGTGTCACTCCGTCCTGTGCCGATCCGGCCCTGGCACCATCCATCCACCAAATGCCACACACACACACACACACACACACACACTCTTTCATTATTAAAGTGTGTGTTCTCTGCAAAATGATTTAACGCCGGACAAGCGCTGCTCCCCGTTTGTGACCGTTAAACTGGTTATGGAGGAACCTGAGGCGGACTCCATGAGGAGCTGGCTCCATTTTGATTTTAGCTGATGTTTACCCGGGCTCATTCCCAGCTGCCATTTAATGTAATTTAATGTCGCATGTTGAGAGGTTGACTTTTTTTTTTTTTTTTTTTAACTCACAGATTGGATGTGTTTTCACTGTCCTATCTCGGAGGAATGTCACGCTCCGAATGACCGCAGGTTACGTAAAGGTGGAAAGAAAAACAAAAAACGCTTTGTCCTCCAGATTAGAAAGAAAGTGAAAAGTGAGAGCGGCGCAGTAGGTGTTGAAGTGTGCCATCTCGAGCGTTTGACACTTTTCAACGTGTAATGGTCCACACGGGCCGAAGCTTCGGCACGGAGAAGGAGCAAAATTGGGACAGAGCGACAGACTGCCCCGGTAAGCCTTTGGCACTGTCATCACACTGCATTGTGGGTAACGCCGCATGACACGACCACAGGAGTCGGAAAATGAATTTTCCACCCTGGGTGCATGGCTCTGGGGTGATTAACAAGGTAAATGTTACTCAATACTAATTAACACTTATTGATGCTGATTAATGTGCATTTAAGGCGGCATGAATGTTTAATTCTCATTAGATGCAGAGGATGGAAACCTCAGTGGTTTTACCTTGAACTAATTTATGTGCATGCTGAATAAAGGAGTGGTAATAAGCAGCCTGTGGTCTTAATGAAAAATTTGATTTTCAGTCAATGAACAGTACTTTAACTTTTTAATTTCAGCACAAAGAGGCAGCTGAAACTGAGCTCACTGGACTCTCACAACAAACCTGTTTTCCTCTCTGCGGCCATAACACCTCGAGCTTTCCAGAAATGCATCCATCCTTTTTTTTTTTAATTCACAGAAGCTTTGCCGAGCATGCACAATTGTTGTTCTTTTCTCTTCAACCTCCTGCTAGTCATTCATAAAGCCACACACAATCCAATCTTCACCCCTCTGCTACGTACAGGCAGTTGGCTGCAGTGAAAGTGACAGAAACGCTTCGCACAACTGCAAAAATTCTCCATTACAGTGACAGGACTGTCATCCAAACTCCTCCACAGGATGACATGATGATACATGTCAGTTTGAGAGTTTCCTCAGCAGGTTCTAGTAAACCTTCATTTTTCCAGACCTTCCTAAAGCTCCTGTTCCACCTGGTCAAAACCTGCTAACGTCGGGCGTTCGTCTGAAATGGAAGCAGAGAATCAGTGAGCACGAGTGTTTATCTGCTCTGGCTCCGATTGGCCAAACAACACCATCGTTTTGACCCCTTTTCCTTCTGCAGTAATGTCTCTTCTAACTCACAATTTCCTGTGTGTCTGTGTAAGCCCTCATTGGTAATGCCAAAGGTTTGAATTGGCTTTTGTAGCTTACCACGTTTAAAAAAAAAAAATTACAAATGCTTATTGTTTCTAATTTTGGTGCAACACTTTTTAAAATAATGTTGGGTCACTCAAAAGAAAGCGTATTTCTGACTCATTAGATTTGTTATTATTAGAAGCGATGTTGTTAAACTACTTATGTTTAATATCAGATCAATGTTGACAAGCAACAATTTGCAAAAAGATCACTGAAAAATGTTGGTTCAACTCTTCATGTTGGTGCTGTCATGTCTTGTTTACACCAGGATGTGTCAGCACAATGTGACAGTTTTATGTGTGTCAGTGTGTGTGCGTGTGTGTGGTTAGGGGAGCAGCAGAGTGAACTTCTGCTTGCGCTCACTTACTGATGCCGCTGCGGTTAAATGTGAAATAAGAGAGCTCGGTAATCAGTTCGTTGAAACCAGTCATTTGTCGATGATGTAAGGTTTGGTAGTTGGCTGATTCAAAACTAGGACGTTGCACAATGTTGCCATCACTTGTTGTGCACAAATTGGGATACAACTCTCAGTATGTGTGACATTGAATTGAGATTTTAATTTGCAAATCGCACACAAAGATTTGCCTGGACGGGGCCGAGTTTTATCAAACCTGTCCGCTCATCATAGTCTAAGGTGGATTGTTGCTAATGTGGGAGTCCTGAATTGAATGCCTTGCTCAAGGGGACCTCAGTAGTTTAATCTCAGCCTGTTTTGTGTGCGTTCGCATGTGTGTAGAAGGGTAAAGTTTGCCAGCGTCGTTTCTGTACTTTCCTCCAACAGCTGTAACATAGCAGAGCTTGTTTGTTGGACTGGGCGGCTTTGGGAAGCGCCATGCTGCCACACTGGTTGCCGCGCTACACACTGACCACACACAGACACACACACACACAAACAAACACACGCAGAAAGGCCTACACACAGGCAAGCCTATGATCACAGTGCTCATTGTCAGCGTGAGCCAGGGTGGCACAAACAAACAAAAAGGGGTTGCCGTTCTTGTAGGAGATCAAACGCGCACACGGACGCGCGCACAAAACGCTCCCACATGCAATTGTGTTGACATGCCAGCCCACATACTGAGAAACGCGCACACACACACACACACAATCCATGGAGCCTAATATAGAGTCCATTAGTTTGGAATGCCACGCTGCTTCCCTCTGAACACGAGATGCACTCAAACTTCAGCAGGCCCGACCGGCGTGAGTCACACAGGACCCCAACAAACCGACATGATTGCCTGCTTAGCCGTGTGGCTGCAGCGACTACATGTTTAAGGACCTGGTGACTCACAAACGCCCAAGACTGCCCTGACATTAAAACCCACAGCTTGTGTAAATACAGCACTATTATTCCCGCTGAACTCTCTCATTCACTTTTTGCAGTGGAGTGATTCATGCAGTCACAACACGTGACCAGAAGAGAGAGGGAAGGGGGGGTTTCCCTTACTGAGGCGACCAGCTCGGTTGTCATTCTGCAAAAAAAGATAAAGCTCTAGGAAAATATTGCTGTATGAAAACACTGAGGTACAGAAGAATGATGCAAGTTTTAAATTTATTTCCACATAAACCGCTCGTTTCATCTCTCACGGGACTATAATGATACAAAATCGTATTTTCTCATCATTAATCTAATTTCTAGCAGCAGGACAACATTATGAGTTCGGAGCACTTAACTGAGGGACGTAATCGACTTAAAGGTCCATACAGTCGAAGGTTAATGTCCTTTATAATACTTGCACAGTTTTAATATAGAACCTAGACCTGGTTTAGAGTCAAAGGTCTCAGCCGGCAGGGAAACGCTCCCATCCTGTATTCAGAAACTGATGAGGACTGCTGTAACAACAAAGCAGTGGCCAAACCCAGCCATTTCAAACCTTTCTGGATTTGGTTTCTCCCAGTTTGAGCCTGAAATCTGTTATGTTTTTAATTGATTCACCAATCAGAAGAGTGCCTGAAAACTTTTCTTCTGATTGGCCCACAAGTCTGACAAAGAAGATATAAAACTACTCCGAGCTGGTTTTGGGTTCGTAAAACCCCAGATACATCTCGTGGAAATCAAATCTCAAATAAAACACAGTGAAAGTGTAAAAAATGGGTCCTTTAAAATTCTCACATCAGCAAAAAGTAACTTTGCTGAACTCCCCATGAGAAAGATTCACTCAGCTCCAATTTAAAAGTCCGGGAGAAGCAGCTCCTTCAGCGGCTCAAATGCATGATTCAGGATATCAATTTGGCCGCAACCACATCGCTGGCAACGGCTCTTTTTCTTTTTGCAGTGTGAAATCTCCGAATTTGATGCCCCTCTTGAGCTGGCTTTGAAATAAACAAAACAAAAAAGCCAAAACAGCAGTGGGGTTTCTGTCTTATACTTAACACGGGGGGGAAAAAACAGTAATCAGTGCATGAAAGAGTCCCTCAACCTCACAAAGAGAAATATGTCCTCTCTGAAAGACTCTGTTCTGTTAGAGGAATGTGAAGCTTTTCTTTTTTTTTTTACTTTGTGTAGCACAGAGTGGTGTTTTCTGACTCACACAAAAAATAAAAACCTGAAGCAAGCTGTGGTGCAAACAAGCTCTCAGAGGGAGCAGTCCGTCAGCTATTAGTCTTCTTCCTCACTGACCTCGGGCGCAAATTGTTTCAGCTTTAAGAGCTGGCATCATCGCGCCCTGCCGTGTTTGCATCTTTATACTTCTTATTTTTTATTTTTTTTAGAAAAACCTAACAGCGTTGCACTTGGGGGAGTTTGTTGTTGCAAAGTGTAAATTAAGTGGGTAAATGGCTTGGAAGACTTCCACTACAAATAGCTATTATGAGATTATAATGTGATTTGCACATCATTTGAATATGCAGGACCACGACCGCCACAAGGATTATTTATCTGTTTTTTGGCCAACGCTATTAGGCAGCTTTCCAGTCTTTGCACCTTGTTAGGGAATTCCACTGCCTTCTGGCTTTGGTCATATTGACCAAACATTTCACAAATTCATCCATCTGCACCTGATTCCATGATGGTGATGTCGCTGCTTCGAGGCTGACTTCCGGACTCACAGCGAAGGAAACTCAGTTTTTTTTGTATTCCACACTTTTAGCAAAGTATATAATTTGTTAATTCCTCCAAACACATGCTGTTTTCTCTCTTCACAGGGGGGAGTCAGACAGGATGTGGCTGTCCCCAATCGGGCGGAGGATTCCCCCTCAGAGCGGGGAGGAAGGGCGACTGGATTCCAACTCTGGGTTACAGTGGGAAGGAAGGAAGGGGGGGTTATGTTCCTGTTTGCGTTGTGGGATGGCAGCCGCGGCGGAGATCTGGACGGGGGTTGGGTCACGCAGGGCCCTCTGGGGTCATTCTCTGCTATCATCACATTCACAGCTGTCGGGGCCGGGCTGCGTAAGACATTAAAAAAAAAAAACTCCCATGATGTACGCTCCTCAAGCATGTCGGACTTGGAGTTGAATGAGGACAATGAGATGGAGCTGAATTTAGCCGAGCGAGGCAGCGTAGTGCGGCTGCTCAGCATGAATGAATGAAGTTTAAAAAAAGGAAACGTTGATGCTCCGCCAAACTTCTCTGGATAAACAAAGGTTAAAATAAAACCGTTTCTGCAGAGTGAAGGGTTTCTCTACGCCAACCAAACAGAGACGTAATTATAAAGGAACGCTCTGTTCACACTGCCGTTGCCCCCCCCCCCCAGTTAGTTAAGTTCACAACTTGACTAACTAGTTTTCTAATCAATGTGAGGGTTACGTAACAAACCTGTTCATTCTAGTCTGGATTTAAGGAAAAGAGTCATTCAGACATTTTGGAAGACCATATGGAAAACCAACTGTAAAGTTAAATGAGTTCACCAAGTGGTGAAGTTGAATCTGCATGTTTTCCGATCTTGGACCGTTAGTATCTTTCCGTCTGGACGCCGCTGCCGTATCTTTAGCCGCACCGTCAGATGTCTGTCCCCACGACCTGCTTTTCCTCCCAGTTCAGCTGCGTCCTCTGCGTCTCCCATCTGCAGGGATACGGAGGCTTCCTTTTCACAAACAACAGGATGCGTGCTACTTGGACCGTACGTGCGAGTTTTTGTAATCTACAAATCATTTTTAGCTCTCCACAGCACCGGTGATGCCGTTTCCATTTTGCTTCACACACACAGAGCTGCCTTTGAAAAGGTCCTAAGGTGACTTTGACGGCCAGATTAAAAGCTATAATTGCAGTACAAGTGATGTAGTAAGATAAATGATGAATGTGGCTCTTTGCTCGTAGCTTTTTTTAATAATGGTTCTCTACAAACTTAACTATGAAGGGCTTAAAGGTCTGCATAGTATAAATGTTTTTTTATTATGAATCAGGTCCAGGTTCTATAATAATACAATGGATGGTATCCGAGATCTCCATCAACAGAGACTGTATTCATAAAGTGAGCATTAAAACTAACTGTCAGCATTTCTGTAACTTTGTGATGTCCGCTCTTAGCCCCGCCCCAAACTGGTTAGATTTATTTTTATTGGCGCATTCAGAAAACAGTCACCCAATCAGAGGAGAGTCTGAGATCCTCTCTTCTGATCGGCCGACTTAAAACTACAAATATTTCTTCTCATACTCATTAACATTTCAAGTAAAACAAGAAAAAAAGTTATTGTTTTTTTTTTTTTATATATTTATGATTATTGTTATTAATATCGTTACAAAAGTATATCTGACTTTTAGGAGCAACATTATTCTTATAAGTAGGTGAGCAATGGTGCAGTATAATACCATTTGTCCATAATGGTTTGTATTTTTTTACATTACCAGGATTAACAGACCTTGCACAAATCTCATCCATTACATTCAGTCATAAACTCCTGAGGCGCTGTTCAGTCATTTTCCAACCTGCTCTGATCTTTTTTTTTTTTTTTTTTTTCCTACTTTGTCAGGTTGAGATCCTGATGATTCGACTCATTAAGTCCATGCGCTCTCTAAGTGCGGGGCTAATAACGGAGATGAGGAACCGAACGGAAAATGGACACTTAGCGGCCCTCTGAGTGACAATTCAAAGCACAATATTGAGGCTTTTGGCAGCATGTGGGGTCGAAGAGAAACGTCTTACGAGTGGCCGCAGACTGCAAACAAGACGCGTCTTTAAAACAATCCACCATCCGCACGAAAAATGTCTACTTTTCCCCACCAAGAACTCCAGTTCCCCACAATAATAATTGTTGATAAGTTGGTATTTTCACTTTGCACCATCAATCACATTCTTCAGGCGTAAAATGCATCGACTGATATCTCACATATATCTCACTTTGGAGCGACGCTGCTTTCTTATTCCACCGAGGATCAGCATTCAATTTATCTCTCTCCCTCGCTGCGATTCAACTGAGGTGATAAATCTCCAGAGCTAAAGCAAAAGCTAAAACAACTGACCTCAGCGCTCACTGATGATAACAGCTGTGCGCCCCTAAACTGAAATCAATACT
Organism: Remorina albescens; assembly: GCA_034769265.1. NCBI lineage: Eukaryota > Metazoa > Chordata > Actinopteri > Carangiformes > Echeneidae > Remorina > Remorina albescens. The sequence continues at coordinate 2,050,442 of CM068478.1, read as the reverse complement.
TTATCTTTTACATTTTTTTTTTTTTTTTTAACATCTCACACATTTAGTTAATGGAGTCGTGGGAAATGGATGGCTTACAGTCCCGCTGGAATTGTGCTATTTTCACTTTATATCAGAGGCAAATTCCTCCTGTCTTCATGGTCTCTGCTTACATCCAGTGAAGAAAAAAACAAAACAAAAAAACAACCACATGTAAGAAGTGGAATTAAAATTAAATCAGTTAACGCCAAGATTCTTTCCGGTGAAGTGACTTTGGTTGTGACAGTCACATTGGCTCTTCATGGGGATTTATCTTGTGACCCCTCAGGCTCTCAGCTATTTCCTCTGACCCTTCAGTCACCCTCTCTGCTGTGACGCGTCTCCAACAGGAGTCCATTATGGGACACGGAGACGTTTCTGCCCACAACCAGCAAAATCCAGCAGATCAACACACTTCACGTCCTGTGAAGGTAAAGCAAAGGCCTCTGTTTCCACAAAGCAGCCAGTCATGAGACAGCGATGACTCAGTCAGCTGTGACTTTGAGGCCTTCTTATATATGAGTCACCCCCCCCCCTCCCCCCTTAACGTTGACTATTTTGGAAAAAGACTGCAATTGCAAAACACAGAGAAGAAGACGTGCGCCCATGCATTGGGTGAGCAGTTGCGTAAAAAGGTGGAACAGCGTGTCATAAATTTCTCCCGAAGCGACCGAGCATTTCATCCAGTCAGGTACATCTTCTCCTCAGGTGGTCGGCGGTGGCAGAAACTTTTCAGTCCGATACTTGATTTTTACTGACATGCCGGCAAAATCAAGATTGAGTTTAAGAATATATGTGACAAATTTCCTTTCAAAGGTTTTGGGAGCAGGAGATACCTGTTTTTAGCCCCAAATGTCGCCTGTCAGGCTTCGTCCGCGTGCACAAGTTGGATCTTTACAACAAAAATAAATAAAAATAAATTTGTGACGTATGTGTGTCAACTATCATTTGGTCCCATTTAAAAGAAAACAAAAAGCTCAACTCGACTCACATCTATAAAATAAAACCAGTGTTTTTTTGTGTTGCAGGACTTGCACACTTTTTTTTGTCGTTGTGTCGCGCACTGCTCACTTGTGACCAGATCAGCCGAGTTCTGACCCGGACCAGACCACATGGGACCGTCAGATCGTCGTCTCCTGTCGCGTCACAGCACTTCGCCCCCGTCGCCCGCCGCTGCTGCCATCCAGATTGAATTAACGTCGAAGGTCAGTCCATTAAACTGACTGCGCCATTAAATATATGGGATTTATGGTGTTACGCTAAATTATTCAGTATCATAAGTAAATTACGAAATTAATCCTGCAGCTCTCGCACGGCTCAGCTGATGTTATCCTCCATGTTCAGTGGCTCTTATTATGCTAATCACATTATAGAACAAGTAATATCATTTCAAAGTCAGATTAAGCAGCCGATGCAGCCATGTCCATTCAAACAGGGGGGAGGGGGGGGCACATGTGTCTTCCTCTTTTGTTAAAGTTTGCCATTGGCTGCTCGGGAAGCCACGAGAGGTTGCCAGATGACATCACACAATGATTAGCACATCAATGCATTCACCACACTGCTTCTGTTTTTCCCAAGCTCGTTGCAGGCCGAGGATAAAGCACAAAAAAGTCATTCAGGGACTCCGCACACATGAGCATTTCTCCTGATGGCGAGGGCTGGGGGAGTGGGGGGGTGGGGGCTGGGGGGTGCTTCAAGTTGTCATCCGCTTGCTTTTAAGAAATGATGTCACTGGAGACTAATTTAACCGTGGCCACGTGTTACGTCACTTAAAAGCTTTTTGGTACATACCGGTGCACGCCCCTCCCCCCCGCCGTGCATTTATCTGTCTCACGTTTCCTGTCTTTGATGGCCACTTCGCCTCCCCTCCCCTCCTCTCCTCTCAAGGGATGCTCCGACCCTGGGGAGCGACGTTCCAGCAAACAGGTTAACGTGCTGGAGTCGGGTCATCTGAAACCTCGGCCCTTCATCTTGGGGAATGGCAGATGAGGCTGCTCGTCGCAGCGGAGTCATGACTCATCTAATGTACGGCTGATAGATGTGAGAAACATGCTGAGGTTGACCCTCCACCGGCGTCCGCTGAGTGGATTTCTGTGTTACTCCATCCAGACTGTCACATGGTCCGGCGTTGTGGCACGGTGACCGAATCGTGATGCTTCAGATGATCAGAAATCTCAAAATCAAATAATTCGACATGGAGGCGATACGAGTCTCAGAGCTGTGTGCGAGAAGTCATTTATTCCCTTGCGGCCTCTTTTACTGAGAATAAATGAAGGCCTATCGTTCACATACATTCCCATTTGTGTCCTCACTTTTCCCTTCTTTTATCAGCTCGGTAACCATTCTCCTGATGAGTTCATGGTCTCAGTCTCTAGTTTCAAATCCTGATGTTCATTTCACCAGCTGGAGGATCTAAAACAGCAGCTGACAAACCCACAGGGGCATGTGGGGGCTTTTCTTTTCAACTATGAGAAACAGTCCAGTCACAGTTATTACTCATCATATTAGGGAAAGTGATGTGAGTCTGCTTACTGCTGTTCATCCTCGTTCACGAACTCCTACAGCGAGGCCTGTGGAGACTTTAACGACCAGTTTAACAGCAACTGTGGAAGGAGAGGAGAACGCCACCGTGCTCGCTCCTCTCGCCGCCACAGCTGGCCGACATGAATCTGCTCCCTTTAACGGCCGAGGTCTTATGATCCTGATTCATCTGCACAGCCCGAGCTCAGTAAGACATGTGCCGTCAGGAACCAATTGCATTAACTCGCTGTCGCTTGTTGTGCTCTCCTCCATCTTTTTTCACATACTGTACTTTTCTTCACTCTGAATATTTTTTTTGATTCATGTGACAGCGCGATCTGCGGGGGGGGGGGGGGTGAAATCAACTCCCTCATATGTCAGGATGGAAAGTAATTTCACTTACAAGAGACAGAGACGCAGTAATATATTCGTTTTCAAAAGCAGTGTCGGTTGGTATGATGCCGTCTGACCTTTCTTTCCCAAAGGACACAAAAATAAAAAACAACAACAAAAAAATAAACAACTTTCCTTTTTTGTGGGAGGTTTTCAGCCTAATTGTGGCTGTGTATTTCTAATCAAGCTTCGGGCCCTTTTTTTTTTTTTTGCAAATTAAGAGCAGGTAATTATCTGCTGTGCATGGAATTCCAGGACAGCTAATTAAAAGCGAGTGACCAGTTTTTTGGTTTTTTTGGCATTCTTTCCAAATGCAGGATTGTAAAACTGAGTGTTGGATGAGCGACAGCGGCGGTTTGTTTTCCAAAACTTGATCCTTTGACATTTTCTGTGGTCGCACGTTTACAAAACACAACCGGCTTTGTGGCCTGAATACGTGCTGCTGCTGGCTGCTTATCTGGCTTTTTTTTTTTTTTTTTTTTACTGCGGTATAAATATTATAGAATATATTTAAATTTCCCCCTCAGTGAATAAATCAAGCAAATGAAAATATATATATGACGGTCTGTATACGTCTCTCTTCTCTTGTTGCTCCAATTATTTGTTCTGTTTTATTTTGTTTCTTTGTTTGTTTGTTTTTTTTTAATAAGGCACGTAGCAATTAACCAAAGGCTTTCTCAGTGGAGTGGTGACATGGGCAAATAAACACGCACACAAGGCCCGACCAGCACAGAGCAGCGCTGCTTATCTGCATGCTGTTTGTGCTCATTATTTTGTTGCTATGGATTCACCCTGCCACACAGACCAGCATCCCACATGCGTCGCACACCGCCGGCATCAGTCCCCGCTGTCATGGCAACTGCACTGTATACAGTCGTCACTATGACTCATGCTATTTGCAGATCAGAAATGTTGTGTCATCTTAGGGGGAAAAAAACAAACACAAAAACACCACAAAACAAAATCTAAGTGGCACTTTGGAAGCGTGGGCTCGTTGGCCGCGCCGTGGCGGTGCAGGCACAAACTGAAACTTGCATGAAACCGTTACCGTGGCAACAATAAATGGAGGTCAGGGGTGAATGTTAACAGCCTGGATATGATGTTGTTTAGGGTGTAGCTTATAAAGTGTAATGATAGACAACAACAACAAAAAAAAGATCACGTAGCGAACATGCGCTGCGTCCGGATTCAACACTGCATACAAATTCTGGGCAAGACGAGAGTAAAAGTCATCAATCACGAGAAGGCCGTGGTCATTTCTTGCGTAGCGTTTGGATGTTCTCCAGTTTCGTAGGTAAATGGTGTGAACTTGGATGAACCCCTCGTCACCGACTCACAGCGAGAAGGTTCTGGGTTCGAATCCCGGGCCTTTCTGTGTGACTTCGCTCCATCTTCTCCGGCTTCCTCCTCCTACGATCCAAAGACGTGCACATTGGGTTGGCTTTTGGCTCTGAACTGTCCCTAAGTGCAACTGTGAGCGTGAGTGTCTCCATATGGCCCTGTGTCGACATTATGACTCGTATGAATCCATTTAAAATCTTCCTTCTACAGCTGAGTGTGACTGACACGGCGAAGCTGCTCGTGTTTCTTTGTTTGTTTTACTTTCTACTGCCAAATTAGTTCCCAGTATATCAGCTGTCAGGTGTAATTACCACTTATATTATTGATATTAATATTTACAGGAGGGAAATTACATCTGGCGTGGCATATCCTTCGATCAACAGTTGAACGGCTGTGCCGGCCAAATGATTTGCAAGAGAAACATTTAGAGCCAAACGCAGACACACAACATGCTTTGTTGTGTCACTAAGATCAACAATGAATCACAGAAGCTGCTGCAGGGAAGTATGACTCTTCCCTTCCATTACCTGTGATGTCATATCACCCCCCCCCCCCTCCCCTGTCCTGTCCCGTCCCCTCCCGGCCTTGTGTGTCCAAACTCTGTACACTCATGACCAAATCAGATACTGCTGAGTTCTGCAAATGTGCCCACAGCTGAGATCTCAACAAAAGAGCCTCTGGCTGTGGAGGCGCTCGACCGGGCCGACGGCTCAAACAATGCTTCTCTGTTCCAAATATGTTGTTTGTCACATCGCCTGCCTTTAACCCGTCAATGCCGCCGTTGTTCCACTCCACTTCAACTTTATCCCACATCTTATGCTACTGGATATCTACTTTTTACTCACACGCTCTGTATGTTTGGCGAATAATAGCTCGGCATTAGTCACTTCGCTCTGACCGACGGACTGAGATTAAATAGGATGTTGCCCTGCGAGAGGAAGTGAGAACAGATAGCGGGCACAAAATTCAAAAGTGCTGTTTCACACTGTTTGTTCAGGGGGGATGTGAGACCTCCACTCCTGACTTATCAAAATAAAAGCCTCTTCTGAAACTTAAGACTGAGTGTTTATGCTGATAACATCATAACGAATGAGGAGCACATGTCAATAGATCAACATGTTACCTCAGATTAATATTCATGCTTCATTGATCTTGAGGTGGGGGGGGGGGGGGGCACTGATCACAGTGGAGCAATGATTATCTATATTATGGGTGTTTTTTTTACTAACATGTCATTCAAGGGCTGCTGCCAGAGATATATTGGTGATTAGAAACTCTTGCCACGCAGGAAACAACCCGGTGCTGCGGTTTCATGTTCGCAATCGAGCATTCTAAATGAAGTTAAAAAAAAAAAAAAAAAAGAACAAGGCTCTGCTGCAAGTGAAGGCGGCTCACTTTCGCAGAAACAGAGCCACAGGTGATTGATACTATAACACGGTGTCATGCACACACACACGCACACACACACACACGCACACACATTCACATCGCCTCATACAGAAGCGAACCTGTCCCTCATGATAAGCCTCAAGCTGCCGTCTCTACAATAACCTGCAGAGCATTTAGCGAATAATCATCTTTATGGCAACTCTATTATAACTTAACGACTTATTAAAACTGTCTGTACGGTCACAGGGAGACTCATAACAATCCTCATGGCATCTCTGGACGGCCATGAAAAAGAAGGAGTCTATCAGTTTTATTTCAGAGAGCGTAGAAATTATGGATGTTTGACAGCCCCCCCTCCCACCACCACTTCATTTTGAAGACGGAATCTGCGCTTCAGAGCGAAGTGACACTTTTACATTCAAGCTTTAAAACACAACGACAAACGCCGTCAGTGCAGCGTGTGTGTGTCCTTGTGTGCTTGTGTGATTCAATGGAAAAAAAAAAATAATAATTGTGTCTGTTTCCAACCTGAAGTGCGGCTCCACGGCCGCGGTGCGGTGCGGTGCGACGCGACGCGGTGCGACGCGGCGCCTCTTTCGCGCAGCAGAAGCACAGACTCACATTTGAATCGGTAGAAAATTGGACTTCCTCTTTTCGCTACGAGAGGAGTCCGGGTTATATAGCGCTCTAAAAATAGCGCAGAGCTGCTCCAATGGCAGCCCGCGGACTCTGCGCGCCGCGCACCAACCACGGCACGCAGGATGAGTCGGCTCCGGCTCCGCCATTGGCTGGAGGTGGGCTGGTAGGCGGGACGTCCTCTCCCGCCAGCCCATTGGTCGGCGTAGCGATACGTAATGTAATCACATGGGGGTGGGTGTCTGTAATTTTGAATCGGGGGGGAAGTTTACAGTGCTCTGCCGGACTTTTGGAGAGTTCAGTGTTGTGCGCTCTCGGTGCGTCACACGCTCAAAACCTCCACTGGAAGCGCACGGCTCTCCTCCCCCCCTCCCCTTCTTCCCCGACTATCATACATGCAAACGCGGCCGAGGCGTCCAGCAGCAGCAGCTCCTCTCCGATCACAGCGGGCTCCTTCTGCTCTCTCCCCCGGACTCAGATTCGCTTCTACTTGTGGCTGCAGCTTTGGAGTGAAATGGATGTCATCCCGATGTGTAGCATCTTCCAGGAGCTCCAGATCGTGCACGACACCGGATACTTTTCAGCGTTACCGTCTCTGGAGGAGTACTGGCAGCAGGTAACCCCCCCCCCAACACACACACACACACACACACACACACACACTACCTCCTTAATTTTCTCTTCCCTTCCTCAGCGTGTTGTGCGGGGAGGAAAAAGTGCGTAATATCGGGCTGGTGGTAGAAGAGAGGTGGACAGTGAAGTGAAGTGAAGTGGAGTGGAGTGTGTGTGTGTGTGTGTGTTGGGGCGGGGGGGCGTTTGTCTTGTACTGACAGCTGCTTGTGGACGTGCAAATGTCAAAGTTGTTTATGAAACCTCCCCCAGTTTGGTGCAACTGTAAATATCAGCGTCCCTGGCAGAAGTCGTCTGTTTGTGGGGGAGAGATGCAAGTTCCCCTGACTGACAGATGTCTGAAATATTCCACCAACATTCCCAAACGCTTGTCGCGTCGCTGTGCGGACAAGCGGAGACTTTTTTTTTTTTTTTACGCACGTTGTTGTAGTTGATGGGATTCATTCCTGATTTTATTAAGTCAGACGGATGTTTTTGTTTTGTTTTTTTTTTTAAGAGGGGGAGTATAGTCATCGTGTTTCTGCTCTTCTCTTCCTCACAGATGGCGTGTTTTCTTTTTCTTGTCATTGAAAATGGTGATTTGGGACTCAAGTTGAAATTAAAAGCACGCTGCGTTTTGGAAATGTTAGCGGCGTAATAACGAGCCGTGCGTCTTTGCGCGTATCTCCTCCTCCTCCCCCTCTCTCTCTCTCTCTCTCTCTCTCTGTCTCTCTCTCTCTGTCAGACACACACGTAGCTACGACAGAATGGCAGATTGACACACACAGAGAGAGAGAGAGACTGATTTCTATTTCAGTTTGGCTCGACCATGTGGCCCCTGCATGACAGAACAGCGGAGTTTTCTACTGGAGACGGTTGAAGGGCTCAAGTCGCCTCTTGTTCGGGTTTTTTGGGGGGGAAATAATAATTCTAAAAAAAGAATCCTTCTCCTTCTTCTTCTTCTGTCTCCTCCTGTCTGTCAGATCTCTTTGGGCTGGGGGCCAAGTGGCCCTCCCAGGCATTTAAAGCTCGCATGGGATTTGTCCAGCTCTGCTGACGAGAAACATTTGCCTTGAATGCTTTCTGTCTCTCTCATGAGTTCCTACACAGCTCCCACAATATTCCCATTTTAGACTTAAAGTGTGTTTGTGAAGTTTTGTTGCCCCCATTTTTTTCCAAACAGTCTCAGCTCAGAACTGAGGAGCAGGTGGAATTTAAAGCGTCTGTCACTCTTCACCATCCATTTTGATGTTGATTTAAGATTTTTCACTCATGTTGTTGAGACTTTGTTGACTGTGTTGTATCTTTTATGGGAGTGCACCCTTAGTTTGATGTAGCTCTTTTTTTTGGGGGGGGGGGGGTTCCCCTTTTCTCATTTCAATGCTTTTTCGAGGTCTGAATTTGTGAAACTCAACAGTGTTAAGCGAGCAGGCCCGAGAAATTTTAGGAGAAAGTAAGAAAACGTTATTCCATCTTCTGCTTCTGAGCCCCAACTTGGTTCATTTGTGTGTTTCGACATGTGGCTGCTTCATTAGGACTCTGCCTGGTTCTGTCGTCAGCAGCCATCATATCAGGCCTGTGCTGAGCGGCGGCGGCAGAGTGAGGAAGTGCTCTCTCACTTCCTTTTCAGAAGAAAATAAGCCCACAATCCTCAGCAGCTCTTGCAGTATTCATGCCAGGGCTTTTTATGGACCCCCGTGAACCAGACCTCCCTCCTCTGAGTCCCCAGCGTGCTATGTTATTTCTAGCGATGCCTCTGAATGCATTATTAAATCCACATTATGTTGAATAATTGATAGATTTAAAAGATCTACAAGCACTTCCCTAACCCACTTGGGTGGGGGGGCTCTGTAGCATATGTAAATTTCATGACCATCCCTAACACACACACACACACACACACACACACACACATATACGCCTAAACACAATCACACACGTGCACGCTCGGCCATGCATGTGTTCGCAGATAAGAGCACCTTGTTCTTGTTCTTGTTCGCTGAAGGAAATGTGGAGCTTGTAATCTTCCCTGATATGGCCTCAGAGGGCACCCTTATTACGTACTTGACTATCCTCTGCATAGGACATTGTGTCTTGCTCTTGCCAGGCTGATGCAGGCAGGAAGCGGGGCCAGTGGTGTTAGAGTCACAGTGTTTCCCTCTCCTGCTGCTGCTGCTAAGAATAAACGCAGTCTATATAGGAACATCAGTTTGTGTTTCCTGTTACAGGGGGTAATTTGTTTCTGTGTTTTAGGGACTCTCCGGTTGAACAGCAGCGCTGCGTTACAGGCCTCAGGCTCTGCTCTCCGATGAACTCACTGCTCTCTTGTTTTCCCCCCATGCAGACATGCCTTGAGCTGGAAAGGTACCTCCAGAGTGAGCCTTATGTTTCGGCCACAGACCTCAAATTTGAAAACCAGGAGGACCTGTGGAGCAAGCTAATGCTGGCCTGCGGGGACAAGTCGAACAACCCCGACCCGAAAACCCCCCACATCAAGGAGGAGGAAGACAATCAGGACAACCAGCACGCTGACGCCAGCGGTTTCAACTCCGACGCCAGCAGCGAGGCCTCAGACAGCTCTGAGGAGCTCTCCCCCGCCCTCGACTTCCCCTCCGGGTCTTTGACTGACATTCTGGGCGATGGCGGCGAAGACCTGGGCTCCGCCATCATCAGCACGCCGCCCTCCTCGCCCGAGCTGGGCAAAGAGGGCTCGGCGGCTCAAGTGTGGAGTGGGATACAGACTGTGGCGCACTCGCCGGGAAAAATAAGGACAGGGGGCATGGAGAGGACCCTGGAGAGGTCGGGACTCACCAGCGGGGAGACATCGCCTGACGGGAGGAGGCGGGTGCACAGGTGTCAGTTCAACGGATGCAGGAAGGTGTACACCAAGAGCTCGCACCTCAAAGCACACCAGCGCACGCACACAGGTAAAACTGCCTGCTGACAGTCACGTGCTTTTATGGCTGCCATGCAAATCTTGTGTCACAAGTGCAAACTTGGTGGAGAGAGAGGAGAGACGGGGGGGGGTGGTGAGTGACACCTATGACATCATGTTTTTGAAAACAGAACCAATGAATACCTTTTCAAAAGCGAAAGTAAAATCAACTTACCCTTGAAAATGCTCCCACATACTTTGGATTGTTTGTCAGGAGGAATGTCCTCAACTGTGACCCAATTCACACAGAGGAACGTGATTTCATGCACAGGGGGGAGGGAGAGGGGAGGGGGGGAGGGAGAGAGGCATAGGAGGAGGGTCAGGGATGTCCTTTTGTGGCCCGAGCAGGACCCTGAAGGATGTGGATTCTGAAAACATGTCAACAGGTCTCAGATTTCACCATGGGAAAATCCTCCCAAACTGGCACATTTGCATTTAACAGCCAAAAGAAAGAAAGAAAGAAAGAACTGATGGGAATCTGACATTTACCTCGTTTTGCCCGGCCTTCAAATGTGAGCGCTTTCCCTCGCCACCTTTGACCTCTGCCAGGCTGTCGCCCATTAGCGAAGGAAGCTGCATTCCTAGCATCCTTGGCTGACCATGTCGGCCTCGTGGTTAATGGCCTTCAGGACCATTAGAAACGGCCTCTGTTTTTTTTTTTTTTTTCCTGCAGCTCTCCCACATTACATAAGCTGTCTACTCGAGCAGCTCTTTAAAAGCTGCATACCACAGCTCTCAGAACCCACAAGGCACAAGATTGTTTTTCTCCTCAACGCACAGTAGTCAGCCCAATCTGCTTAGCACCTGCTTAGGACAAACATATGTGCAAAGCAGAATTTTATTTTGAAGTCTCAGACTTTCTGGCGCTTTGATTGATAGGTCGGATTTACTACGATAAAGCCAAATATGACGAGTCATTCACGAGATATATTAAAATGTTGACGAGGATCGAAGTGGGGAAAAAACATTTGTGGCTTCCCTTTTATTGACATTAGAGAAACCTGCGTGATACACAGTGCACTTCCTGTTTGGCCTCTGAGGAAGATCAGTTGTCTGAATCTGTTGTGATTTCCTTTTTTTTCTTTGTTTCCCGCAGGTGAGAAACCCTACAGGTGTTCATGGGAGGGCTGCGAGTGGCGCTTTGCACGAAGCGATGAACTCACCAGACACTTCAGGAAGCACACTGGAGCGAAGCCATTCAAATGCAGTCACTGCGACAGGTGAGAGCGCTGGTTGATAAACAACCTCAGTGGCCCCCCCCCCCCGACAAACACAACAGCATAGCTTCTCTTTACCTTCCTTTGACCTCCACTAACAAAGCCCATGTCACTTATGTATGCAAATTAGATTCAATCAAAATGACTCTCAAGGAGGTCAAGGATGGAATGATGGGGACGGGGTGGGGGGGTCGAGGTCAAGAGTTAGATGAAAACACAGCTTGAGTACAAGGGGATGAGCGAAGGGCTGCTGACGAATGGCGTTGTGATGAGGAACATGTCGATGAGTTGTGGCTGCTTCACCCCCCCCCCCCAATGGATCCTGTAATGACAGATAGAGACATTAGATGAACTAATACAGACCTGGACAGGAAGCTGGATGGGACCTAAGCACAGGCATCGTCCCTGAACGCAACACCTCACTCATGCTAATGCACTTTTAGCCGCAACATCATCATTGCAGCTAATGTTTGTGCCGGCTCTTCTTCTTCTTCAGTTTATACTACAAACACCTTGAAATGTAAAACCAAACTCTTCTCCTCTATCTGAGGACTTGTCCCGGCACAGAAAAACCAGGAAGTGAACCATCTCTGATGTTCTCGTCTCAGCAGCTGAAGGTTCTCTCTCTGTTTCCTCCCTCTCAGGTGTTTCTCCCGTTCGGATCACCTGGCACTGCACATGAAGAGGCACATCTAAGATGGCCTTCCTTTGCCGAGAGCTCTGAGGGATGATTCCGGTTGATTGTCCCGACCTGTGTGGGGGATCAGCGAGGCCGGTGTGTCCTGGGAGCGCTAACAGGAGCACCGCCACGTTCCAGGCAGTGGGAAAAAAACATGAAGCAACGCAGGCTATTATTTGCACCATACTTAGTGCCTCCAACACCTCGCTGTGGAGATTGCTCTTGAAAGGCTTTTTACAGAGGAGCGGGAGGGCGGGGAGAGACTCGAGGAAAAAAAAAATAACAAAACAAAACACAAAAAAAAAAATAATTAATGGGGAAAAATCTGGACTGGAGAAGATGGGAAGAGACTCTTCTGTATGGTGTTCAATGCTTTTTTTTCCTGGAGGATGATGGGACTCCTGCGGGGTGCCATTCCTCCGATGACAGTGTGTTTGCCTGTGCGCATGAGGACTGTGAGTGCCTGCGACTGGGTGCCTGTGCTGGCTTTGTGGAGCAGATGATGGAGCTTGCATTTGTCGAAGCTCGAGCGAATGAATGACATGAAGAGGGTGATGATGTGATGCAAGGGAGTTTTGGTTTTTTGTTTTTTGTTGTTTTTTTTTTGGAACGGGGGAGGATAAGTGTTGTCTCTCTGAGAATGAATGCAAGCAAAAACAAAACAAAACAACAAAAAAAAAAAAAAGGTTCTGTCTGTGTTGTTTGAGTCTGGAGGAGGAGTAAGAGAGGCGCTGCTTGTTTTTTTTTTTTTTTTGGTGGAGCTGATTTCCGCGCGTGCGAAATAGAGAGAGCGCCCCCTTTGTGCCCGGAGGTGGGACTGTAGCTCCCCTTCAAAAAAAAAAAAAAAAAAAAAAAAAAACTGGGAGGTCGTTTTGTTTAGTGCAGCTATTAAATGTGCAATGTATTACGTAGCCTGTCTCAAATCATACACGCTATAAGGCTCATTTTGTTGTCCATTGTGTAAGCTCTGTATCTTTAAAAAAGGGGAAAAAAAACAAAAAAAAACAACAATTGTACACCAACAATTATTGCCATCATTACAGACGTTGCATGGGATTCTGGGGATGTGTTGCTCACCTGTTTGCTTATAGGACAACAAAAACAAGAGCAGCTACCTTCATATTACGCTACCATAGTATTGTACAAAACACATAAGGCAGTCATTTGTTTAGATAAGTTGGGGATACCACTATTGCTTGGCAACAGTCTTGACTTGGGATTTTTGTTCTTTCTTCACTTTTTCATTTCTCTCTCTTTTTTTTTTTTTTTTTCCTATCTGTAAATGCACTGTTTACCTTACTGATGCCTTATGTAAGTGGCCTTGTCCTGTTAAATAGATCACTCTCTTTCACACAGACACACACACACACACACACACACACACACACACACTAAAACGGGGGTTGCGAATGCAGTAGTTATTGTAGTAGTTATTGAATAGCTTTATAAAGGCTCTGATCCATACAGTCACACCTTTCGCCCCTTTTTGTCTCGAGACAGACTCTTCTAAACTCCTGAAGAATAATAATAATAATAATAATAATAATAATAATAATAATAAAAACAAACAAAAAAACGTATATATCAGCTTCATAATGACTGCCATTTTTCCATTTCTGTGCATTCTTTGTTGACTATATCATAACTATATCAGAACTAAAATCATATTCTTCAGAATGACCCGGGCCTGAGACAGAATTGTGGCGCACTTGGAAAAGCAATTCAGTTTTGTAATGGGTTTTTTACTACTATGTAGTATAAGGTAGTGTGGATGCACGTCAAACAGACTTTAACTTGGTGTCAAAGGTACAGAGTCTTGGAAACACGTTCTCACGAAATGTGGCACGCTCGGCCAGCGAGTTTCCGAAGAAATTAAGATTTGCTGCAAAGACAACTTTTTGCATTGGTATCAGCGGACACGTCAAAGGCTTGCAGGCTTAGGAGGAGAAAGCGTCCTTTGTTGTAATGACAGCATTCTCAATTGTGAGTCTGCTTTTTTTGTGTTGTATTGTTCGGGCGAGTCCCTCCCTCAGGCTGATTCCGGATCTTTTAGTCAGTCCTGTTTTAAACAACCTGTCATCCAATTTAACGGTACCGAGAACCGGTTCAGCCGAGCTGCGACGCAGGCCTGGGGGTCTCTGTCCTTTTTGTTTGTTTGTTTGTTTGTTTTCTTCTGCAGGCGACCTGACGAGAGATTAGATGTCTGTACTTCACTATATGCATGTTTTAAACTTCAGATACATGACTTCGACGCACTCCTCCGTGGGTCGATGAAATCCTCTGATCTCTCAGATTTATCGAAATCCCTTCAGTTTGACATTAGCAGACATTTTGGAGCCACAGTGTTCGGTGTTTTTTGTCGAAAATGTGTTGGGGGGGGGGGGGGGGGGGGATAAAAAAAGAACTTGTGTGCTTTAAGGGGGTATGGCTGATCGGAGTAGTCATAAAACTTGGTGCCTGTCACTCAGTGGTCAACATCACAGGTAGCCTTGTTACAACTCAACAACTGTACAGGTGAACCTTAAAGAACATTAAAGAAAATCCGTATGCCAATGTTTCTTTTTACACTGAGAAATGTCAAAAAAAAAAAAAAAAAAAAAAGCAAAGATTATGTACATTGTAAACTAAGAGAATTTTGTATGGAAGCTTCTATTTTGAAAGGATATGGGACCAAAAAAACAAAAAACAAAAACAAAGTGCAAGTGTGTTGTTTCTAAACATGAACCAATAAAGACAAGAGGCTGAAGAATTACTGTAAAATGGACACACGCCGCTCTCCTTCATTTGCTTCTGTAACATCTTTTAGGAGTTTTTTTTTGTTTTGTTTTGTTTTTTTATTTTTTGATTTGACTGGAGGAAATGAAAGAGCAAATGTACATTTTCAAAAGGCATCCATAGCGCCTGCACACCACGGCCTATCATCTTTCAAGAAAACCAAAACAAAACAAAACAAAACAAAAATTTTAAAAAAGCAAATGAAAAAAAAAAAAAAAAAAACTTGTTCTGGACACTTGAATTGTTCTGATTTTGCATTCTGGTGCCTGCTAAGTATTATGTTTTCTTTTGTTTATGTTTTTGTTTGTTTCTTTGTTTTGCCATGTGATTTCTTTCTGAACTTTTTAAAGACCCACAAAGACGCCCTATCTTTAGCTAGAGAATCTTTATTGGATAAACATGGAGATAAAATATGAGGCTCTATTTTTGTTTGTTTTATGTTATAACAAGATTTTTTCATTTGAAATTGTTTTGTAAGATAGTTTCTGTATGAATGTATTTTTTATTGGAAAATCGATAAAAAGAATTTATTGGATCTAAATGTGTTTTTATTTGTTTTATTTATTTATTTTTCTTCTTCTTCTTTTCTTCTGTCTTCAGTCCTCCCACCACACGGTCAAACAGGAAGCGCTTGTTTACGGCATATTTAGTTTATTCCCAAAAGGGAAATTATCTCTGTTGCTCCGTTTTCCCCGGAGAGGTGAAAGGTCAGACCAGCCACAGAACTGGCCCACGCTGGCAGCGACTTGAACCAGAACGAGTTCGATGCCAGATCACACCGTAATTCTTTTTTTAAGACCTCGACAGCACACAGAAGTGTTTTTCTTGAATCCCATCTGCCTTCTTTTGCCCGACCTCAGTGACAAAAACACAGCCTGCTCTTATTCCACATTTTCTCATTGCTAAAAAGGCCCATAAAAAGTTATGAAGCGCAGATGAGGATGAAGACAACTTTACAAAATGGTTAAAACTCATGCCAGAGGAAATAATAAAACATTTGATACATCAGTAAGTATAAGATTTAGGTGATGTTGAGTCACGATAATCGTGTGTGTTCTTTGTAATGCAGGAAGATGTCACCCAGTAAAACTGGCTCACCGATGAGTCTTTAACGGTGTCAGGAAACAATGGAGTGAAAAGGCCCAGAGGAAGACGATACCTGTTATTGTCATTCATTGTTGGTTTTGGTGCCAGTGGAACTGGACCGGTCGGGGTCTCTGGAAAAGGAAGCAAAACTGTAAAATTGTGACATAAATTCTCCATCACATTCATTTTAAAATTCAAACCAAACGCTTTAGTTTATGAAGATAAGCAAGAAAACTCTTAACTGTCCTTTAAATCTTAAACTGGGACCTGGGGATTGTTAAATCTGGAGTAAAAGAACAAGAGAGAGAGCGAATAATCTGATTATTCCTACCAAAATGAGAAGCTTATCCCCAGTTCAACATTTAGAGAAAGGATGTGCATTGTGAGGACAAACTGCCCCCCCCCCCCCCCTGCTCCAGCCAAAAGCGCAGAGTTTTTCATCTTACTCTCCAAGAAATTTATGCAAATTAAGTTGTGCCGCAAACAAATCCCAGATAAGAGCTCTGCACACTACACAGACAAATAGCCTCTTCATCTCCGATTGCAAGCACAAAGTGCTTCAGCTTTAACACTGCTCCACCAAGCCAGCCACGCTCTGCACCTCAAAGCCTCTAAAGACCTGAAGCACTCTCAAGAGGTTTTTTTTGTTTTGTTTTGTTTTTTAAGATGTATCTATTGGTATTCGAATTCAAATCGCCAGAACCAAAAACTGTACAGTACAAATAGAAATAAAGAAATACACAAGGAAAAGGAAACAAGCGAGGCAATTCACAGCGTATGGAAACAAGGAGGTGGCAACACTTTACTGCCCTTCAAGGGAACTAATGTGGCTTGACATTATTTGGTTTTTCCGGGGACGATGTTCATTTGCATCACCACGCTGTCATCAGTTTGATCATTGTAGATGTTAAACGAGATCGTTATCCCGACTCGATTCTACGAAAGAATCCTCACGATATCTATACCAAAGTTCTGCTTTTAATAAACCTTTAAATAATCAATATTCATCTTACTTTTAGAACTTTGTAACGGTAAGACAGCACACGAAGATTTGCAGGTATCTGAGTTCAAATTTGGATCATTTTGCGCACTCAGGTTAATTATTGGATCTCCCAAATGTATTCGAGACAGAGACGTAAGTTGGAAATGTTCAGTGATGTCCTTTGTATCTACCCCCCCCCACGCACACACACACACACACACAACAACAAAAACAACAACCAGTCAGTCCAGCTGCTGCAGCTGCAGCCCCCTGACACTGCTACCTCTGTGAGTTTACACTGAAATTATTGGAGAAATAAGAAGCTGCAATTCAAGGCCAGATATGTTTTATTCAAGGGAGCAAAGTTATTAATTTCAGGCTAGAAATTATTAATTCATCCACCAAACTTTTACTCCTGATGCCTGCAGCGTCAGATGCAGACACTTTATCTGTATGCATAAACAGCGACCGTGGGTTTTTTTCAGTGGGATACCCCCCCCCCCCACTTCCAACTTGGCAGTTTCGCATCTTTAGTCCCATTTAAATCTCTGAGTACTCAGAGAATGCATTCATATTCACAACTATCAGTGAAATGAATGAGAACATTCAAGGTCGACCAGGAAAACAAGATCTTCCCCTGAGCGAGGTTTCACCACATGCACATATGTGTAGACACACCAACACCGCCGCCCCCCACTCTTCAGCTCATATGTCCTGTGGGCCCATGAGGGGGGGTTGTTTGTTAAACCAGAAGGAAAGTGGAGGTCAAAACCTCGTCACCCAGAAGCAAGTTAAGTAAACCAGAAGAACTTGGTAAAGGTTACCGAAGGATCACTGTCGGATGCTGACGACTGCTTTCATTTGTGAGGAAGGTTTTTTTTTTGCCACACATCTCATTTGTTGTATTTTGTTCTTTTCGAAGGGATTAAATTTACTTTTACAGACAATAAAGTGAAATGCGATAGTGAAGAAAGACAGAACGCTGACTATTGATGCCCCCACCCCCCCACTCCCCCACCCTTTGCTGCTGTGATCTGGTGTCGAGGTCGGATGTTTTTGTTTGCCAGCACAAGAAATAGTAGATTGAGGCTGAATGATATCTTTGTGTTCCTTCTTTCTGTGTATGCTGTGTTGAAGGCTGGATGGTGTTTCCATCCCCTGGCTACACAAACAGTGATGAAGAGGTCTGGAGGCTTGAAGGGGGTTGCTCTGGTCAGACTCTGGGTACATACGCCTGATGGATGGGCATTCCTCAGCCTTCCTCCCTTTCTGTACCCCCCCCTCACTCCCTCACTTGTCCTCCCCTTCCCCTGGTCTCTCCTCTCCTAGGTGATGAACAAGCTCATTATCACGGCAGTCTGATAAAAGGAGGCCATTATCTTTTCACGGTGCACTTTGAACCCCGACGAAGGAATCCGGCCCCTCCTCGTGGCCAAGCTTCTGGTTACATAATACAGTCGCAGGGCAGAGAAACAGAGAAACAGGTGGAGCACCGCCAACGTTTTCAGTTCATCCCACCTTCTCCAAAGACACGGACGAGGACGCGAGCAGCTTCACGTACCGTAAAAAAAAGGGCCAGATATTCTATTTGATGTCATATAGAAAGAAGTTTCCTTCTTTATGAGTCTGCTGCCAGTCTTTTATTGTGAAACTGCGGGTGACAATGAGTTTTATTACAACACAAAAGCACTAATGAATATATTTTTGTATTCTCACTCACAGAATGATGTTGTACGGTTGCAGTTAACAGAGGTTTCCGTTAATATGTCATTCTAGTAGATAAAACTGCCACAAGAAACTTTTTTTTTTTTTTTTTAATCAACCATTTAAAAAAATTTCAACTCAGTGGCATTTTTCTTAAAATGGCTATTTTCACTTTTTAATCTAACAAATCTAACCTGTAAGATCTGATTATTTTGCTTTGCTGAATAAATTAGAAAAAAACACTGCAATAGCTTTCTATATATAACATTATATCACATTCAGTCTTCAATTTTATTCCAGAAATTACATTTTGCTGCTCGGATATTTTGATCAACACTGAGTTCCTGATAAATTACCTCTGTGGATTCCAAAGTCTCTGAATGAGAACAAAACAGATCACTGAGACGGATAAGTTTCCCTGGAAATGTTGGATTAACAGGTTTACTGTCAACACAACGAAAAAGGCATTTTCTTTTCTGACTAATTCTGAATATCACTCAGAAAAAGACGTTTTCAGGCCTGACACAAACAAAACCTCTGCGGTTTTTATGATTTCTCACAGATTGTTTTTGATTTTCCTGCAGAATAGCCTTCATGCACAAAGTGATCTTGTTTCTGGTGTGACGGGCTTCTGGCTCTGCAGCGGCCCACAGGGCCGTCTTGTCCTTTGTTGCTGTGTTTTCCCTCCCAGGTCCTGGTGGGCGGAGCCTGCATTAGTGTAACTAGGTGCACCTGGCCGGCCCATTGAGAATGCATTTAAGACCATCCATCCCCAGTTTCTGGCTTTCCCTCTCTGTCCCTACATCACCTGGTTCCTTCTGTTTGTTGAACTCTTTTCGAGAATCCTTATTTGTTCTCTGACACTACAGATCTTTATTATTATTCCACTGTGTTTGTTTCCCTCCTTCTGCCATGCCGCCATTTTGTTCCATTCATCATGTTGACTGTGAACACGGGACAAGTAGGAGATGATTGTCTACAAACACAACAAGTCTTCAAAGTAAAGAGATAAGATTTCCATGGAAAAGCAAACTCTTTTCACATTACTGCCATGAAACTGCAGATTTTAAAGATTTTCTTTATTTGGGAAACAAACCAAAGGTTTGTCAGTTTAAACATTTTCAGAATTTGATTTTATTTCACAGAAATGCATGACATGGAATGGGGGGGGGTGTATGTCCCAGTTTTACACAATCATGGCAGCCTCTCCTCCCATTTTGTCAGTGTAGTCTGGTTTTCAAAATAAAATTGTTTTCCATGAGGGCATGCACGCTTAGCTTTGCTCCAGAGTAACACATTCGCCACTCGAAAAACACAATACTGCCAAAAGAAATACTTATGGTAGGAAATTAATCTGTGAAGAGAAAGTGACTGGAAGCCATTCTTTAACAAGTTTGCCTTCAGAATACAAACAACCCCCGGGGAAACAAACATGTAAATGTTTTAAGAATGACAACGGACTGAAAATAGCGTTTTTCTTTTCACCAGAGTGCAACGTATTTTGGCAACAGAGTGCGTCCCTGAAGCCAAAACGGTTGCTTGGGCTCCATTTGGCAGAAGGCTGATGCTGTGTCCTTAAATCCCCCCCCACCAGTCTCTCTGAGCAGGACAACGAATTAGTTTGCTTAAAAAATCTGTCACTGGCACAGAAACTTGTCTGCATAAGAATGAGTTGCATGATAATTATTATTGTATCACCGATGCACAAATCCCCTTAAAAAAAAATCTGCATCTTCATCATCATCACCTTTAAATCTAAATTAGGACTGACGGGTTTTATCAGCCCTCAGTCGTGTCTGCAGGAGTTCCTGCTTATGGTCAAAAGAAGCTATATGTGAAGCAGGTGCCCAAGCCTTAAACCTGCATTCTTTGTAATGGCCATCAGGGGGCGACTTCACTGGATGTAAAAAAAGAAGTCAGGTTGTATTGAAGTCTATGGGAAAATGTCCCTCCTCCTCCTCCTCCTCCTCCAATGTTTTTCTGATGAGTTTATGGTCTCAGTCTCTAGTTTCAAGTCCTCAACACACCATTTTTGCAACTATTCCCTTTTGTGTATGTGTGTGTGTGTGTCGGGGGGGGGGGGGTCCACATGAGCTCCCTCATTATGAGGAATGCCACTTTGAGCACCACAGAGTCCACACACCTGTAAAGTTTCTAATTGTGACGCTTTTGCTGTGACACCTGCCGAAACTTCTCAAAACTACTTCTGTGGTATTTCCTGTCACAGCAGGCGTCTCCACATTTTGCCACGATGACACACACACACAGACTCACAAGGTAAACAATTCTGGCCTCAAAAAGTGGACAAGCCTTCACCGTCGCACATGATACTCAGTAACTGTACAGCAACAATTGCACAGAGCACAGTGGAGTCTCTGCACTTTTCCTCAGAGCTGAGTCAGTTTTTTTGTTTGTTTGTTTGTTGTTTGTTTGGGGGGGGGCGGTTGGTGTGAACCCCATCCCCCAGCTAACATGACACTCTTGTGCCTAACTCATCCACTCTCATGTCAGGCAAAAAAAACTCAAAAATCCCAACACCCTGCGAGTCTTCATCAAGGTCACGGCAACCTTCCTGTCCTCTTTCACAAAAAAAAATCTATAAACACACGCAAAAACCACCAGCGTTCTTCACACACAGACACACTCACTCACGCACAATCTCACCTCTTTCCCTGAAGGTTTGCGAAGCGCTGTTTGAATTCACCTATCACCATGACAACTACTCTCTCTTTACCGGCTGTACCCGTGGGAGGTTTTCGCCCAGCCTTTTCTAATTTCACACTGTGTGGATATCTCCATTCAGTAATTACAATCCCATCCATTCTCATTTTCCCTGTCCAGACAATGTGCCCTGGATATACGCAAAAAAATCTCCTGACTCTCTTCACACATATACACACACTGACTTTGCACAAACACACGAGCAATGAACCCCCCACCCCATTCACAGACACATACAAAAATGGAGGTAGTGTGTGTTTGTGTGTGTGTGTGAAAGAGAGAAAAAAGCAATAGAGGCTGAGAGACAGATGTGAACTGTCACAACTAGAAATTCAACAACGCACGCAATCACACACAAACCCATCGCTCTTGAAATCCAATTACAAGCCGACCTCAAGTCTGTAAAGTTAGGCTCATTGTTAAAAAGTTAATAATTGCCGAGTAATAGCGAGACAAATCAATATGATTTGTCCTCCAAATAGACAACAACAGATAAGCAGTGATAGGAGCAATTGAAAAGATGTCCCTGAGATGTCTTTATGTGAGAGAACGTGTGGACGACAGAAAAAGTAAATTATTTAGAATATGTTATTATTGGCTGGACCGACCACTGAGGAGCTGAGGAGTCTGTCAGTCACACAGTAGCCCCGCCCCCCCAAACCCATCCGCTGCTTTGTCATCTATTTGACTCTAAATTTTAGCGTCATTTAAAAAATTAACATCATGTTGTGTTGAAGACTGAGACCATAAACTCATCAGGAAAACGTCACTCAGGGGAGAAGGAGGGACATTTTTACATAGACTTCAATAAACCTGACGCCTTTTTACAGCCATTGGAGTCGCCCACTGATGATCATTAAATAGAAGCAGCAGGATTAAGGCTCTTCAGCACTGACTTTTCTTTTTAGACCAAGAGTTTACGTCTACTTTTATTAAAGTCCCCCCCCAAAAACAAAGAAGTCCATGTGGAAAAACAGCTTAGATTTCATCATCAGGGGCCGTTATCGATCCCCATCTGTTTCCAGCTATTGTCTGTCTCAAATTTTATTTTCCTCAGCTGCAGAAAGGGAACATTTCAAGTTGCTGGTGCTGTTTACATTCTGTTCATATCTGCTGGTTTTAGCAGTTTTCTCCCGGCCGCTCTGGACTCCCTCAGCGATAATGGTACACGTCATTAAATGTTGTTTGCTGTAACGGAGGTGAGGTGAGGCCCCCAGCAGCAAGCACAAATCATCCCCATCCAGCTCCTGCTCTGGCTGGGTCGTTGCCCCTAATGAGGGAAATATGGCCACTAACAAACAGCATGATTATATTTATCAAATGAAAGCAACAGAAACGTGCGTAACTGTACGTATTAATTTACAATTTGTGACAACCGCTTGACATTATAGGAAAAAGAAGCATCTATTTTTAAAATGTCT
Organism: Remorina albescens; assembly: GCA_034769265.1. NCBI lineage: Eukaryota > Metazoa > Chordata > Actinopteri > Carangiformes > Echeneidae > Remorina > Remorina albescens. The sequence continues at coordinate 2,028,016 of CM068478.1, read as the reverse complement.
GTTGTCGTTTTCCGTCGATGGGTTAGATTTACCAGTAAAATCTAACTGAACTTATCTTAATAAGAACAAGCAGATAGAATTGTGTATTTTTGCACCAATGGTCAGAAACTGAGAGGAGAGATATCAGGCCAGTGTGGTTCAGGCAACACACAGTGGCGGTGTGTAACGCAGGTCAAAACAGCGACACAGATTGTTACGTAAGGCGACACGCTGCTGTGCTGTTGCCAGTGTCAACACGGGTCAACAAAGCAGCTTTATCATTTTTTGCTTCCTGGGTTTGGCACAGTACAGATAATGTATTGCTGAGGACTTGTGTCTGTGTTGTGTTATCAAGTCATGATGATTAATATGTGTGTCTCAATGGCCGTGTTACGTAAGAATTTCGACGACGCTTCAGTCAGTGTGTCCCCCTTTTTAATACAACACAAAATATGTTATTGATGTAAACATTCGCTTAATCTGTTTGCTGACCCCAAACAGGGAAACGTAATCTTTCACCTTGTCGAGCTGCAGAAGCCTCCGTAGAATTGCTCATGTTCTAAAACGTAAGCGTAGAACTGACACACCGACATCAAATAGCCATGAAGTTAAAGTCCCAAACAACACGTCATCATGCGCTGTACTGTGGAGTGATACATTTATGCCAGAAATTCTCAAAGATACTGAACCACTGCTAAAAATCCTCACGATCTAATAGCAGGTGGAGCCAAAACATTGGTGGCAATATGTATAAAGACATCGCTACGCATTGGAAGTGGGATCTTTGGAGGCACAGAAAACTCTCCACGTCGTACATACAGAGGAACATGATGAGAGAAGTTTCTGTCATCTCAGTTCTTTATTTTGACTTTCCATCAGTCGGACCTGCAGGCCTCAATACTCTACAACTACTATTCCCTGTCTGCTTTATATTCACGCTGTGTTTGTTTCCCTTCTCCCCGTTTTTTGCGTGCTTTTAAACACTGTTCAGATACCATTCAATACCATTCAGACTTCACCAGTGAGCCACCTTCCTCATTCTTAACAATAAAAAAAGGGGGGGGGGGGGGGGTTGGTAGCGGATGTGACCTCAGTGGATCAGCTTATTTTCCCAACATCCCCTCTCTCCTTGTTTACAGCCCAGCTCGGCTCTTCTCAGGACTCCCAGGAGACTCACGTTGCAGCAAACTGCTGTGCTGCGTGTAAACACCGGCCCAGCTTAGTGTCTGTTTACCCCACAGCTCTTTTAGGTCACTGCTGTGTCGCCCCCCACACACACGTCGGACCGCTTAAGCAGATATCAACACTGATGATGGCGCGCCGTACGGTGACTGTGCAACGAGCAGGGGGCGGAGCCTGGGAGGGAGTTAAATTAACTGTCATGTAATAAAAAATGTTTGTGACGACAAATGTCATGAAAATGGTATCTGATGTTCTTACCTTACCTAGATTTCAGTGAGCCAAACAGTCAGACCTCCCTTTCTTCATTTTCTTTTGCTCGTTTAATTTTGTAAAGTTGTGTCTGGCTTCGTGTGTGCGGCGCTGTAATGCGCCTCGCAGCTTGTCTTTCTCCTTGGACCCACCGGCAGGGTCAAAGGCTTGTGGCTTGGTTGTTTTCACCCCAGCAAATTATTAACACTCACTTGTTCTGAACATAACATGCATGGTTGACTGACAAACATGTATGGAAAAAAAAATTAATTGTTAATGAAATACTGCCACGTTTTGACATATTTCCCACCCCTAACGCTCCAAATATTTGGCCACTCCCCCCCCCCCCCCCGCCTGTAAAAATCCATACCAAAGCAGTGTAAACAACATGTCATTTTCATGCCTTTTGATCATCGAGCTATTCTGAGTGAACCTCCGGAGGTTTTGCGACTGGGGGTACGAGGTGCAGAGGCGAAGCTCTGGTGTAATGATAAGCTGAGGTTCTTCTTTCTCTCTTTCACTTTTTAGGGATTGAGGTTTTGAAAAAGAATAATAAAACAACTGTCAGCTAATTGGCAAGAGGAGTGCACTACGGAGAAGTAAAAAAAACTACAAAGTGACTCCATGAGGGAAATGTAGAAAGCTCTACTGTAAGCACACACACAGAAGGGTTTTAAGGGCATTCTGCTGTTGCCGAACATCCCTCGTCAACTACTTTTATGCTTTCATTGTTCAATTTTTCATCTTTTTTTTTTTGGCTTTTCGATGCGACAAGTCTTCGTATGAAGAAGTTAACTAGTGCAGCATACGTGCACAACACGATGCTTCAGCAGCTACTACAAATAATTTTAATGTTTCTTTGTTGTAAAAAATATGAGAGGTGAGGTTTGTGGCAGCACACTGGTCGTTCAGACACACTCTGGTAAGTTGTTAGTTGCAGGTAGTTTGAAGTAAGAAATGCTGCTTCACTCATTCAGTGCCTAGATTTATTATTTTTCTAGGCTTTGGATGGGTTTTATGCTAAACTTACACCAGGAGTAATAATTTACCTTCTTTACATAGGAAGGGGATTTCTTTCTCTTTTTTTTTTTTTTGTCGCAGTTCCACAGTCGTCCACAGTTGGAATGTGGAAATCTGTTAATTTCAACACCAAAGATATAAAAACATGCTGTCGCTTTGCATTTGTAGCTGGATCCGCCTGAGAAACCCCAAATGAGGCTCGTTGGTCCCACAGCGTTTAGAGCCAAAGAGCAAATGGACGAGAAAAATCAAAATATATTTTATTTTTTCTCCAAATTAAAAATTTAATCATCAAAATTTGGCTCTAACATTAAACCTTAATACCCTGAATTATCCAGAAGGCACTCATGCTTCTTTTGGCAATAACCGAGTTTGTGATTTTCACTGATCATTTCCTAGCAGTCATTGTTGTGCAGCTTTTGTGTTATTCCAGGAAAGGTCAGCATCCGGGATGTCACAGCTGGATTAGTTTGGTACCCGTGTGCTGTTCCGAACGAAACTGAAGCCAAGGCAACAATAAACAGGTGGCCTGAAGTTTGAGACCAGCACTCCGTTGAACTTTTTACTTTTTTCAATACGGCAACTTTTTTGCCGAGTTTTCTAAAAGTCAAAAACCAAAGCTGCTCGGTGTCGGGAGGGTTTATTGGGAGATTTTTTGGAAACATGTCTAATATCAAGCAGTTACACCAAAAAACATCTCACATAATATCCTGTACACAGTTTTTCTGTAATTTACTCACTTTTTCTTCATCTAATTTAAGGACAGTTTCTGTCACATTCCGGTTACATGCAGCAAAAGCCTCGACACTGACTCACAGGCCTGCTCGCTAGTGCATAGACGCACAAACACACCTATCACTCACACATCAGCCGGTGCGTACAGAAAAAGGCTCTTTCCTCACTGTTGCCTTCTTGGATCGAGTGACACAAGCCATCACAAGGTGGAGGACACATTCGCTCTCCGCCAGGGATAATAATATGCTATCATCGGGCCGAACCACAAATTCACCGCTCATGGCCATAATCTTGTTGTCGGCTGTCTCACACTGTGGATGACGTGCAGACACTCAAAGCCATTTGGCATGTAGGGCTAAGATCCCACAGCCCCAGCTTAATTGGATTTTGAAATGTGGTGTGTGTGTGTGTTGATCTGTGGGTGTATGCACATATGCATTGGTATTTCAGCACATCTGAGTGTTTTCATATGTGTGCTGACATCTGACACATAAAACATATCGCTGTCAGGTGAAAACCTCATAAATTACATATTTTCAGGAGCAGGGAAAAAACAGCCTTGATCTTAAACAGCTTGTGTTTTGAGTTAATCTAATTGGTTTCGAAAAGGTTTCATCATCTTGAGCCCTGTGAAGCTCTTTCTTCCTCGACTGACAGAGGAAGCGTCAAATTCTTTGCTCGAGTAAAAAAGAGAAATCGTTGGATAAAATGGTCGAGTACAACTGAAGGAAAATTCAATTTGTAAAACAACCCGTAGTTCATTAAAACTTGTGTCCTATATTTATTTGTTCTACTATCACTTCTCCCCTTAATGATAATGTGCGACTTGTGGCAACACAACGAGACAAGAGACAATTTCTGGTTTGGTGACCAGAGTGAAGGTGAAAACGTGAACCATCTGGTGACTTCTGGGTCATTCAGGGTTAGCTGCATTCCTCCGCGGTACATCATCATCATCAACAAAAAAAAAAGGCTACTGAATGCTCAATAAGCATTCTTCGTGTTTATCTTCAGTAATCTTCTCAAGACTCTTTCGTAGTTACAAGTGTCAGAACACGTTTGAAGCTTCCAGTTCGTAATTTGTTTGTCAGCTATCTTGGTTTTTCAGAAACCAGAAATGATCGCATTTGGAGGAGAGGGTGGATAAAACCACACAGCTGTGTTCGCTCTTCTCGGGTTTGTGGTATTTTGTTTGTCTTTACATCGAATTCCTGTTTGCTCGCGTCAAATAAACTTCTATTTACTCATAACTCGTGTTGTCATCTGTCCTTTGTCAAGTCTTGTGACACCGATGTAAACAAAAAGTTCAGATGAAGATAAATATTGCACTACAGGTTGGGAACGTTCTCACTTTAGATGGCTGTAAACAAATCGAAATAATACGAGTCAGTTTCTTTTCAAAGGTCACGTTGGAGATTTTTATCTGAGAGTTCAGATAAGATGGAAATCGAACCCGAACCTGCAGGGTACCTCCAGACAAACAATCATAGGAAGTCTACACAGATTTTGAATATGTTCAAAACGGTATTAAAGTGCTGCTTAAAGCATGAAATCATCTAACTCCAAAGAGCTCGCCGCACCAACAGCGATGTGTGCTTTCACTTTTCCATTCCCCGCGTGCACGTGTTCGCTCTTGCATGCACGTGAGTTCATAAACCCTAAAATGAAAAGCTATGAGATAGCTGGGTGGAAGGCTGCCAGCGTGTGAGATAGAAGTGGACGCTCTGCTGCCTCTCGGAGAGACAAGGGAGCTGGCGTCTCGTCTGTATTCACCAAAACAGAGTTACAGCGGACTCTCCGGAATCCGCCGCCCCCCCCCGTTGCCTCCAAAACAGAAAAGTCTGCGAAGGAAACCTGTGGAGGGAGCTACGCTGATGACAGGTTTCGCAGATTGCGATCATTTGCGGAGAGGAGGGAGAAGCTGTTTCACAGTGCTGTTGATAGAAGATTGAATGGCTCATGAAAAGCTGTGGAGGGACTGAACTAGAGAAGTAATTCAGCAGGTGTTAAAGAAGGGAAATGTATTTTCAGGAAAAAAAAAAGCTTTCGTGGTTATGCAGACTTTTTGCAGAAATCACCAAATGGGAGAGAAAAGAGCGGGATCGAAGACACTTTCCCCTCAAAGAAAGATGACTCTTTCAACAGAAGATTCAACAGGAGAAGAAAAACTACAGATTCCCACATTCCCTGTGAAATGTCCTGGAAAACTGTAGCAGACCGAAAATTAAAAAGTTTTCGATTTCAGATCTTTTGCAGTGGAAAAGAAAAGAGGTCAGGCTGTTGAATAGAATATTTAATAACGTGAAATAATAATAGACACATAAAAACAGGTCTTTGTAGAAGTGAAGGCTCATAGTGCAACGATAAATCACAGGTGATCTGTTGCAGCGTGTTTTCTTCTAGAACTGCAAAAACCCACAATGCACTCAAGAAATTAAATTATTTTGAAGAGAAAATTAGTTCTTTCAATCAAGCTGGGAAGCTTCAGGGGATGGCAGAGGAAATATTTGTTTCCATAAAGAGCTTGGTCTGGACCTGCCCTGTATGTAAAGTGTATTGATGTTATGATTTGGTTTGAAACATCTGTTCGTGCCAACATTGATGATGTAGCGATAGTAAAACCCGTTTGTTGTGGATCAGAAAACAGTGAATGAAGAGTTTCAAGGGTTACATGACAACCTAATTAGCTTTTCACCCCCCCCTTCCTGGAAAAGGATTTCTGATCTTTAAATAAAACACTACCTTCTTCCTGTTCGGTGCTTCTAAAATTTCCTGCCAAATGATTGAAGGAGTACAGATACTAGAGTAAAGTTTCACAGCTTTTTTTGTTTGTTTGTTTGTTTTTTTTTTCAATCTGCAGAACAAGTAGTGAGAAATAGGAAGTGGCAGAGATGGAGCTATAGATAGATAGAGGGATAAGGGGAGAGCGAGGGAGACGTCGTTTTTTTGACTTTCCCGGAAGCCATCTGTCTTTGTTTGAGGAGTATGACTGCTGTCAGGTTGCTGTGATAGAGACGTAAACAAACAGGAGGATCACAGCTCCTTATCTCTGCTCATTTCTCCTCCCTAACAAGACAAACACCAGCAATCCTGTCATGTTGCCTGCATCAGGGATGGGGCTTTGTGTGCGCTTTCTGTGTGTGTCACTGTGATGAAGTACAGTAAAGCTTGACCAGAAAGAAAGATGTGCATATTTAAACAGGCATGATGCAAATCCGGAGAAACACAGCTCATTGGGCCGGCGGCGGGTGCAGACGCCGCTGAAAGAAATTTTTTTTTTTGGAAAATATTATTACATTGTTCTCACCATCATATCTGGGTTAGATGTTTTTACAAAGACAAATACTACAAATTTATTAGCAGTAGTTACTAATCACTCATAATTAATTAGTTTCACTATCCAACGGAAGGAAGTGAAGTTGTTATGCTACAACACAGACTAAAATAAAATTATTGACTTTATCATAATTAGGTTATCATAATTAAAGCAATAATATCAGTAAAATCTCCACTGAGATCTATAACAGGCACGTGTCTGCCAGTTAGACCATTTAGTATTTAACATTATTGCTAAAATTAGAACAGGAAGAGAATAATCACTAAATGAAAAGAATTCATTTTATTTAAAATGCTGATTTGTTTGGTCTTCACTGAGGGCTTAGAAGAAATTCTCGCTAAACTATCAAGTTACTCCGCACCTTGATGTGAACAGAGATTACAGTAAATACATGCTCATCTTGAATTTGAGATAATAATGTTGTTCACTGTCTGCATGTCATTACTGCAGCTAAGCGGAGGTTTCTTAATATTCTGCAGATGATGTAATGTTTTATATTTTCGAGGAGAAAAACTTTCATGAAAGTAATACTCGCCAGGCAATTTTTTTTTTTTTTTTTTTATCTTGCAAACAAGACTGCATCCGGTCACAGCAGTGCAAAACCCATAAAAGCATCTAAAAGCTTTCGTTTAAGAGCAGGTGGATGACAGCTGCTTTCAGTTTGGCAATAAAACTTTCAACTGGGTTCATCGATTCGTGTAACGTAAGGACACTTTTTTTTCTGCTCAATCATAAAAAAACAACAAAAACAACTTAAACGTGGATGAGAGTTTGACTGAGCGATGCTTTTTAAGTAAACATAAAGAACATAATGGCCTCGACACCGAGCCGCACCGCCATACAATGCCATGCAACACAGCATATCAGACTAATGGAGGAAAGTCAGGCTTTATTATTATGAGTGTATGCATCGGTGAATGAAGACACCAGCGTCTGTGTGCATGTGACTGTATAAAATCAACTATAATGAGACCTCACTCAGCCTCAGGTCTGCTCACTCACTGTAAAAGCACACTGAGAGATGCCATCATCTGCAATTCAAATGAGCAATTCACTGATTAGTTAACAGAGCCAAAAGGTCTTAACACAGCCAAGTAATGACTGCTATGTAATTTCCATTCAATCAATGTTTTTATTTATAATGAGCGTTATGGAACTCTGCAGCAAAAAGAGAGAACAGATGGAACAAAAACACTCAGACAAACACAGAGAGACACACATTTTGCTCTGAATTTGAGATAATTGGCGAGATATATGGGGGGAAAAAAATGTCTTATGCTGCTGAGCCTAATTAGAGAGAGAACATTTTCGTAGCTGCCAAACAACAGCAGACAAACCAAAGGTGCCCTATAAAGAATCTGCGGCTTAATTTTAATGTGACAACGTGGAGTTCACCTGTTGCTGCAGGGAGGGGAGCGGCTGCCACAAGCCTGACAGCCAAAGATCAAGGATGCTAATGTAGAAGTCCTTTTACATTCAGGCAATATGGCAGGGACAAGGCTTCAGAGCGAGCGTCTGCGAGGATCAATACGCTGACGCTCGCTTCGATCTGCCAAATGCGGTACTGCAGGAGTTTTGATGAAGCACCGGAGGTCAAAGATCACCATCGGCATTGATCACCAGCAGCTGAAGATCATCCGAGAGCCTGTCCTGCTGGATCAATGATGAATTTTCAAAAAGATGGAGGACATTTTTCTTATCACAGCTACCTCCCACTTATGCAAATTGCCACGGCGTGGTGGGAGTCAGGCAGTCCAAACAGAGGTGGACGACAGTCTCACCTCCAGCCATCTGTTAGCTGGACAAACCAGTCGAAAGCCCAAAAAATTGGAAAAAAAATTATTATTATACTATAAAATGCTTTTTTCTTTTGGCTTAAACCTCTAAAATCTTCTTGTCACGCTGCTTCCACTCTGAAAGGAATTCAGAAAGTACTCTGTTTGTTCATCTGCAGTGAGCCCAGTTTGGATCAGAAGAGACGAGTTCATACAGTAGAAAATAAATTCCACTTTCAGTAGGAAATGGCAGTAAAATGGTCAGATGTGATTAGCAGTTTATGAAAGGACCACTCGGTCGGACGTGTTGGGGGTGTATCGGCAGAAATGGATGATCAAATTCATGGTTATGTTTTCGTTAGTTTTTAAACAAAGTCATTTCTTTGGCTTAGACCGTCATGTTGCGCTGCCATTTTTTCTTTTTTTTTTTGAGCTGCACAGAAAAGACGAACCAAACAGTGACCTTACGGGGGCCTTTAAGGTTTTTATGTCACCTCAAGGCCACCGCAGTTTCTCCTTCACGCTTTGGAAAAGAAATGTGGAACCTCACTGTTAGATGGCGTGAAATTATCACCAATTCAGAGATTTCATTTGTTTGAAATTCTGTCATCAAGACTTTTGTGGATAAAACTGATAAATTCAAATTTCATCACTAACATTGCAGCCATGGTGAAATTTCCAGCTCAATATGAAGCGGGAATGAGCTCTGCTGTTTATAGGAATTTGTACTTTGGGAGTTTAAAGTAAATTTGAGCTTCTCTTTGAAGGACATGTCAATTAGCAGAAATTTGAAATCTGTTGGGTAAGCTTCTGTATCTTCAGCAGTCACAAAGTGTAGAAAAACAGATGACAAAGACGACAACAGAAATATGTCAGCGGTTTGAGGTGAGATATGAAAACTCACTCTAATCTAAAGAGGTGATTATCAATAAGAACTAGTCGGCACCTGGTTTGTGGAGAAGATTCCTCCGAGGAGCTCGTTTTAGAAAGACAAAAAAAAAAAAAAAAGACGAAGGTTATTGTTCGTAAGAGTTGGAGATGTGTTGTGAATCTGATTATATGTAACCAATTAATGTCTGTAACTCTACGCTCTCCCATCTGCTTCTGCCGTTCTCTCTCTGACATGATGGACATGATGTAACATTCTCTACCAATAACTCTGGAGACTGAGCTCTTTTTTGTCAGTTTATGTTTGAGCGTCTTGATCCGTCCTCTGTTCTCACCTTAACTCTTCTTTAAAATATTCCCTCAGCCGTCAACAATATGACATCAAATGAAGTTTGACTGGTGCAAAACTGAGAGGGGAGAAACAATCATTATCCTCGGGTAAAGAAGTGTGTTTGGAATTTGGGGACAATATAAATGCAAACAACACCACAACATTGTAAAGATGCTGAAGATTATAACTTGATTTTTAAATTTAAGTTTGTTTATTTCTTTCATTTCTGGCAGACTTTACCAAACGACTGTACCTCTACTCAACAGTGATTTTTCACTGTGTAAGTACATTTTACAGTTAAATTGTCAATTTATATTTTCATTAAGAAATGACTCAAATCGCTAACTTTAAAATGACAAAATTTCATTTGGTGATAAACCACCAGAAATTTAATCAGATTCTTCATTTGTCCTCAGTTCTTTGGAGGGTTTTGATGCGTTTGAGCTCATTATTTTGGGTTTGCAGCTTTTTCTCAGCAGTTGATGTGGAGACCAAAAACGGAGCTATAAGGAGACGAACACTCCAGCTCATTTTTTGAAATATCTGTGATTTTTCACCCTTGTGGCTTCGATCAACAGCTTAAATCTTGTAGGAGAATGTTATCTACATCTATATTAACATATATAATATAATATATATGAATATATATAAAGTTCTTTTTAGAGTAGTTGGTTTGTCTGCAGTGTAAAACCTTCAAAATAAATTCTGTCGCATTCGGTGGGAAATTGGGCCAAAAGGAAGGAAAGTTAAAGTTTGTTTTGTGGATCTAGCTGTAGATACAGATTAACGTAATTTTACTTTCTTTTCTTTTAAAGAAACAAGAAAGTAAGACTTTCCCGCGCTCTACAGGAATGAAAACCAGCGTATGTATCTGGCACACAGTTATCGGATTTGGCACAGATGTGGATCCAGATGCAACAGAAAAGAAAAATATATATATTTCTTCCTTTAAAATAATAAAATATAGATGATTGCGCAGCCTTGGCTGTACGTTATGCCTGAGGTCCTCCACTTTTTCTGGACCTGTTTACAAGAGACTTGTCAGAGATATATCTTTTCTCCTACATGGAACGTTTACAGTATTTAACAGGCTAAATCCCTCTGAGATCAGGAATGTGAGGCCTGCCCTTGACACTGGCAGGCGCAAGAACAGTCAACACATTTCATAATGATGACAGACAATTAAAAAAGAGAAAACATAGCTGGAGGAGAGAAGACAGAGTGGCTGGTGAGAAATTAGAACAGAACAACATACATTATTCACTTTTCCACGCGCTTGCACAGAACAAACATTTGGTGCGGGCTTCAGGTGCAGCGTGGAGCCTCAGACTGAAGGTTTTTTATAGTTACGTACTGTACAACAGTGAGCAATGATAAAAGTGCATTAGTGAGACGGATCTGTCCTCCAAATGAAGATTAATTAAACAAAGAAATGCTGCTGGAGATGAACACGCTCTTGATGGAGTAGCTTTTGGTGTGTGTGTTTTTTTTTCTTCTTTCCCTCCTCAGCCTACTTAAAATTCAACGTCGAACAGCGCTGCTATTGGCCTGTAATTACAACATCAGTCATTATTGATCATTGTCACTTTAATCAACAGCTCTCAACATTTTGAAGAATTTTCCGAAGATAAAACACCAGGCAACAAAGCCAGCCTCCCGCATTCATCTTGAGGTGGTGGGGTTGGGGGGATTGGGAGTCGAGGCGGGGGGGGCGCACACATTTGTGATGAACGGAACAGACCAGAGCTGCAGAAATGTGGCATTCAGAGAGCTCCTGAAAGAACATTCAGATGATGGCTTCAGAGAAAGAGAGAACATAATGTCAGCTCAGCCTCAGGATGGTCCTTCAAGGATATGCTGCTTTTGTTTGCATTGTTTTGTTGATACACATTTATGAAATAACTGATGGGGGGTGGATGTTGGTATCCTTTCATTATGTATCAAGGCAAAACACAGAAGGGGTATGAATTCCATGCTGAAAAATTGTATACACGTGCATGTGCACACTCCTCTAATTGCCTGCACTTTCTGAACAAAAATGTTTTTGTTGTGACTTTTGCGTTACGTCTGTCAGTAATTATTTTATCAGCACAGAGATCATGTTTCTGAATCTCACAGGACGGTACGTAATTGGAGGTATTTGTATTTACAGTGTGGGTTTCCTCCAGGTACTCTGGTTTCCTCCCACTATCCAAAGACATCATGTTTGGGTTCATTGGTGACTCTAAATTTTCGTAGGTCTGAGTGTGAGTGTGAGTGGTTGTTGGTCTATTTCTGTCTCTGTGTGTTGGCCCTGTGATGGACTGGTGACCTGTCCAGGGTGACCCTGTGAACCAATGTGAATTGGGATTGGCTCCAGCACGGATAAGAAGTAGAAGATGAATGAATGAATGAATGTATTTCCAGCAGTGAAGTCCCGTTGTCCTGGTGTCACAGTTCTCAGGATGTAGATCCTTCTGTTTGTACCATCATTACTGAACGTTTTTTAAAAATGGCGGATCGCGCTGAATCCCAGATTAGCTTCATTTGTTTACTTACATGGATGCATCTGCACATTTCTAAGATGGCACGATTCACATAAGGAAACAAGACCTTCTTATTGCGCGGCTTCTTGACACGAGTGGAGCTGTGGAGCGATGATTTGATGATTTGATGATTTGCTCCACTGACAAATAAAAGTATCATTAGTTTTTGGCTGAGACTCACGAGCAGGATTAGATTTTCCTCCTGATGGGGACGTGAATGTCTCTGCCAAATTTCACTGCAACACATCCAATGAGTCTGGGCCCTTATAAAAAAATAAATAAACAACGGCCACAGGTCTGAGCAGCAGGTTATGTAAAGAACAACCCAGTGGTGTAGTCTACGTGATACGCTGGTATACATATATATATATATATACATATATATATATCCTCACTAGAAGAGGTCAGTGATTTCGGTATACCTTCTTAAAAATAGGCCATGATACGCAACAACATCATTTTGTGTTGCACTTTCACTCTTTCGCCCTTTCTGTGTTACTCGCTTTTGGACGTCTGGGGCTTCCGTCGCCTGTGGCCTGTGACCTGTTGCTAAGCGACAGCAACACACTTGTTCGGCTCTGACAAACCCCGCGAAATTATTCGTTTCTCTGTCAGAACTCGATCGGTCTACCGTTCAGGTTAGCGAGCGCTAGACACGAAAAAAGACAACAATATTTCAGTGTTTTCGGAAGTTTTCCCTCCGACGACAGAAGAAGAGCCAGGTGAGGCGGCTGTGCTAAAGAAGGTGACCGAGAACGAGCCCGGCGCTACCGCGATGTTAGCCGGTGAGTGAAGTTAGCATGGTTAGCTGTAGCAGGTAGTTGGTTAGAACTAGCTAACCTGACCAACGTTAGTGTGGTGATCGATGGAAAAGAGAGGGAGCGAGATACTGTGTATGTGTATGTGTGTAGGTGTGGGTTAGGGTTAGGTGTGTGTGTGTGTATGTATTTATGTAGGTTTGTGTGTGTGGTATGTGGTGTTCATGAGGTGTCGCTCCGCGATGCGTTGCTCTAGGATGGATGAGTACAAGTATAACAGTATACCCACTACAAAAGAGTAGACTACACCACTGGGACAACCAAAGTCCCAGACTGGAGGATGAGCCGGATCACAGTTTACAGTGTCCGTCGTCCAGCGTTGTTATTGCTGTAACCATGACAACAGAATCAAAAGCTGGACTTACTTTAACCCAAACCACCATCTTCTCCTTTTCTTGAACCCAACCAAGCAAATACAGTACGTTTGGCTCTTTTGTTTTTCACTGTAACCATGACAACCAAGATCCAGTACATCTGCCGCCATAGGACCTTTCTCTTCACATAGTTCTATATGGGTAGGAATATTTATATCATTTTTTGGGAGTGAAACGATGTTTGAACTGTGTAGAGCAAAAATGAGAAGATAACAAACAACCTGGTTTATAATTCAGCTCCTGCTCTACGAAACAGACTGTCTGCTGTGAACAGAGAGAGAGAGGAGGTTCCTCCTCATGGACATAATAGGCAATAAGCCATCACTTAGACTAAGACATATATCCCGCAGCCTGCAGAGGCGAAGGAATGAGGCAGCACTGGAGACGGAGACGGGGGGCAGCCGGGGGCAGACAGGGGACGAGCCAAAAAAGCAGGCCGTCTGGTGATGTAGCTTTCGCTTTCAGGCTGCTGCTGAAGAACTGATGATAATTTCAGAGAGTTTTTTTGTCAGTGTGTTCTCGTGTGGCTGAGAGGTCTTGTCAAGATAAATCTCAAGGCTATATTGTGTTGTTTTTTCTATTCAGCTACGAGCATTCAGCAGACCAAACAAGATCCCTTTGATTGAGATGAGCTATTCGTGGAATCTAAGTTCATATCTGAGACATTTATTGTATCTCAGCCTGAAAACTCTGCCACTTAATCCAAATGGTGAAACACTGAACAAATAGTTACAGTCACATCCATTTGGGCTTTAAAAAAGAAAAACTCCGTAATTTTCAGCAATAGCTCTCTGATATGTTTTAATCCAACATGTCTGCTGGTTGTACCGGACACAGCAGCCAGCCACAATCTCTGGGAGCAATAAATTCCCCCTAAAGAGCGTGCACATTGAATGAAAAGTGATGCTTTTTGAGTTCATACATCACAAACTGACTCATGCCGCCCTGTATATGTGTCAATAAATCTTCCTTGTGTCTGTAGTGGAATCGAGTGGAATAATTTCACACTTCAGGAAGCAGCGTTCCTCTGTTTTCGGAGCCTTTATTATGACCCGTCAAGCATTTGTTGCCTGAATTGATATTCTAAAAATGTGAGATCAAACTAAGTGAATTTGTCACATGCAGGTTTTACTCACATGACAGTGAAATAATCCTGCCCTCCAGGCTTTTTTTTATTTTATTTTATTTTTTCTTTTCCACATTATGAACGATGTCACTCGTTGTGCAGCAGTGAGAACAAACACTGACTTCCAACTATCTGTCTACTCCTTAAAATCTCCCTGGAAAACTTTATTTCAATGAGCTGACGTCGTCGTACAGGTTGTATTACAGTCAGTTAATTCAGATCAACCTGTTACACTAAATAATGTTTTTAATTATAATGTCTTTAGAGGGGACCCCATAGTGGCCCCATCACCATCTTTCTATGCACTATGTACATAATTTGTCACCTCTGGTATTTTTATCACTTCACCTTTGCATGCAGAGCTCCACGTTGAAAGTATGAAATAGCTTCTTGAATGTGATCAGGTTTCCTATTTCACATCAGCACTAAAAATATTACGCTATAGCACAAATGAGCTCCTGTATGGACATGTGGACAAACTGATTGTTTGTGTTCTCATTAGTCGTCTACCTAATCGTCTAAAAAGTAGCATTGTTATAATACAATTGGCTGTTAAAGTGCAAATCATGATGATTTGGGTTTTTTTCAAGTTTTTAAGTGCCTTCTGACTGGTACAAAGCAAACAGAAGTAGCAACCGCCGCACACGGGGCTAAGTGGAAATAGATTGTTACACAGTATGAGCGAGCCAATAACGGTGTCATTATCTTCCACAACAAATATAGAAAACATCGTTTGGGCTCGGGCTTGTTTGAATTATTTCCAAGTAGCAAAGTGCTTTGAGGCCTGAGATGTGATCCCACAGCAGCGTCCCCGCCGTCGAGCGTGCAGAAACGTACGTAGGCTCTTTGAAATGCACGGAGGCCGCGTGGCGAGTACAAACACACTCCGTCAACAAAAGGTTTTTTAGAATAAAATTGTGCTTCAGGTAAAAAGCCTCATCGCGAGTGTATGTGTGTGTCAGAGAGGGTATTACAGAAGAGTTGTGTGTGTGTGAGAATTAGACACAGGGCAGCAGTTTGGCTCCAAACACAGATCTCATTTCAAATTGTTGTTGAATACAGAGCTACTAACAGGTGCCACAGTGGAAACCTGCATCCCGAAGAAATAAAACATTAGAAATGATTTTAAGAAATGATCAAATCACACTGTTGACGAACTGCAGGTGACCGCAGCACCTCCGCTTTCACCTTGTATGAAATATGCAGCATATTGGGGTTTAATTCTAAGTGAAATGCTCCAGAGATGCAACTATCTGAAGTAAACTGTGATGTGTGTGGCCAAAAGAACGCAGGCTTTTGGAAATCCTGCTGTTTTGAAAGGCAAAATTACCAGTAAAACACACCGAGGCCTCGCAGAGTAGCTAACAAGGCCGTCGGATCATCTACATGTCCAAATACTCTGGAGGTGTGTCAGGATGACTCCTCCTCCCTACGTCACAGTCTGAGTCCGTCCCTGGATAATCTGGATCTGGTCTGTGGTCCTCACCTGCTTCTTTTCAGGGCTCCTTTCAATAATGTGTTTGAATTGGGACATTCAGCACAACGACCCCCCCCCCCGCATCCTGCAGTCAGGCCTGAGAGAGGACTTTACTTCATGGATAAAACCCGCAGACGTGAGCTATTGTCAGGCTTAGCTTGAAGAGATAACACGGAGCAATAAGGGGGATAAGATGGATATGAGGGATGAGGGTCTTCTGAGCTACAAAGTTTGGGACGTTTATGATCAATCCTGCCTGTGAAAAGACGGATAGCCTGGTCTGAATATAAAATTGATCTGAATTGATATTTTTATGTAGCCAGCGAGCACAAGCCTTAAAATATATCATCACTCCACTTCCACAGACGTTTGTGTTAATTTGAAAAAAAAAAAAAAAAAAAAAAAAACAACTTTGTCCCTCAACCAATTGAATATATCTCCTTTTGGACCTTTCATGTCTTTATATTTGATAGAAGAAGTGCAGGAAATGGGACAGGTGGAGAAGGGGAATGAAGCGAAGGAGAGAATCCACCCAGCTGGGAATAAAACCGGGTACTCCACAGTATTGGTGGTGGTGTTATGTCACTGTTCTCACAGACAGACGCGTCACTAAACAAACACCTCGTGGCAACAGGTGAGCTTCATGCATCTGTTTTAACTGGTGACAGCAGGATATATATATATATATATATATATACGAACACATGCTGCATGTGACTTGTGTGTCTCGTGATGCTCGGAGGTTGATAGACGCCTGAAAATTAAATGTTTAAGGAAAAAAAAAACATATATATATATATATATATGAAGAAGAAAAGAGCTAACATACTGTTGTGGCGTATGAATCTTCAAAATTAGAGGACGAACCTTTTCTGCTGCCTCAAACGTTAAAGACGGCGATATATAAAGAAAATAAAGAAAAAAAACTGTTTTTGAATACAGCGCGGCTTCAGGATGAGCCAGAAGCAGTTTGACATCCATAGAAATGATGGAGGGGAGCTGTTCTGTCTGAGCAATGATTGTCTCTGGCCAGATGCCAGTAGATCAAGGGGGTTTCACAGAAAACCGGACAGGCAGTTAAATGACAATATGAAGGATTTGTGGAATTAATTGGATTGGCAGCACTTCAGTGGCAGAGCTGTGGAGAGTTTCTCTTAAATACATTTTTTGGGGAAGTTTTTCTTCAGTAAAAAAAAAACAAAACACAACGGCCAATTAACATCAAACAGAAAGTTAATAAACAAAATGAATACTATTTATATTGGAATCCCAAACTTTTAACTTTTATAACTTTTTTTTCCAAATGTTTTGTCTGATAATGAATATTACGACATTTTTTGTATCACAGCTTCCTCAGTTATTTTTCAGTGATCAGTGATATGCAGACATGTTGTATTTAAGGTTTCAAACTAGAGATTGAGACCACAAACTCATTAGAAAGACGTTTTCTAATAAATGAAGTAAGAAGTTAGGGTCATTTTCACATAGACTTCAATGCCATCTTATCAGACCTGGTGTCTACATCCATTTTTATTAATAGTTCACATCTAGAGCTGAGGGGACCTGAACACTTGGACAATAATCCTCTGTGGTGTTTATAAATGCATCAGAACACAACAGTCTGCTCAGAAACAGTAACAAACAAAGTTACAACAACGTCACAATTAACAACTTAAAAGTTCACCCTTAACTCAGTCACTGACTGAAATGAACCACAAGTCCGGGCCAATAACAAAGAACAAGAAAACAACATAAGAGCGCGAAGAAAGTGACAGACGTCCGTTAAATACACCGAAAACTGCGACGTTATCAGGCAGATCTACATTCCTGCGGCTTTGTCTCAGTCCGGGTCTGAGCTCCACGCCCCTCCGAGCAAACTCTGGCAGATATCACCTCTCGAAGTCTTGCATAACGCCCTGTTTCTGGCTCCCTTCCAACTGCACTCCCCCACATTGCGGTGATTCATCGCCGGGCCTTCCTTGATCCCTATCACAAATCGGCCCATTATCAGTCAAGAACCCCCCTCTTGAGAAATCCATCCTTTTTCTTTTTCTTTTCTTTTCTTTTTTTTTTTTTCTTATTCTTTTTCATACGCACCACTCGCTCATAAAGGAATTTCAATATGACGGCATAAATCAAGGTTAATGCGCCCCCTCCACCCCATCCCTCCCTCACCGTTCTCAAGGCTCTCTCTCCGGCAGAGTCAACATGAGCCTGGCGGCGGGCCCTGAAATCGGGACTGTGTTGTGAAGCGGTGCTTGTAAAAGGAGTTATTTGATTTGGCTGGCTAGGCACAACCGGTATGGTCATGTTCAACATTCTTTAGCTAATGGTCCATGTTACAGCTAGTCTGTACTCATGGGGGGGTTGAGAGGGAGTGGATCTAAAAAAAAAAAAAAAAGGCAACACTTGGAAGCAGCCTTATTCTTCTGTATCAACCTGTGTGCTGACCTGTGAACACATTTACCACAAAGCAGCACAATAACAGAGTGAGTGTGATGTGTGGCTGAACGTTACGTTTTCCACAGGTGGATAAGCTCAAACAAAAGTCATCACTTACCTGAAAATAGAATATTTTCGTTTTATTGGAGGGTTTTTGTTTTTTTTCTGTGTTTCTTTGTATTCCAAACCACATTGTGCCATTTTGATCGCCTGACCAAGAGGAAAGGTTGGAGTGGCTGATTCTTCTCAGCTGCTGCTCATATGCAAATATCCTCTTATGGATATGAACACTTCATATTAAACAAAATATGGATCAGAAAGATCAGAACAGTGACTGATAATTTAAAACACCTCTCAGTCTGAATCACTGATAATCTATCATCTAAAACATATTTTAGTCCACGAGAATTTCAAAACCAAAAAGGAATAATAGTAGGTGAGTCTACTTGGTCGTGTTGTTGTGGTAATCTCTAATAAAATTGAGCTTCAAGTAACCAATCTTTACAATTTCATTGAAATATTTCTTTCCACAGCATGAAATCACCGACTTCACCTTGTTGCACACATTTGCAGTTTTCCCATCCAGCCTGGTGTGACAGCAGCAGACAGATTTGAACTGGCAAAGGGGTTGTTTCAGTTGAAAACTTGCAGCCTTCAGGGCTTTGATGGTCTCAAATACAACCATCACTCCGGCTTATTTCTCTGTATTGCGTGTCTGCCAACAGCAATCTGACTTGTGTCACTTTCAGACATCATCTATTACAAACCCAGCATTTTGGCAGAGGCGATATTAGAGGGATTCTCTGTATTCCACTCTGACAGACAAAATGCAACCACTGGCGGCCGGCCAGCATCGCTCATTGAGAGTAAAGGTTTTGTGAAGCACTCTTGTGCTTTTTTCACACATAGTTTGCTCACAGCTGTCATTTGTCATTGAGACGGCGCTTTCACCGCTCAATCGTTCAGGAGACGACTGAAGTCCAAATGTTGGGCTGTTACGCTCCACTTTGTTGATATAAGAGTATTTGCACAACAGCCCACAAATGAAATGTTTTTTCCCCCCAGTGGGTGCTGTCGGTGTTTCTCTCGGTGAGGTCCTCTGCTGAGGGGCGCCCTGAGGCAGCAATGGGCGACACCGGTTTTAATGCTGGTGCAAAAATAATCTCCACTCAGCTCAGAGAAATGGAGGTCACCTTGAGTTAAATATTAAAGTGGAAAGAAAAAGCATTTGGTCTATGGTCGTGCAGGAGCTCATTCAGCCTTCGAGCTGAGATTCTAAAGGGATTATTCATTTTCCATTTAAGATTTTGTGAGCGTTATTTGATGTCTGATTTATTTAATTTTTTTTAATGTTTCATGTTTTAAAGTTTAAATCTGTAAAAAAGCACCAGGCTGTCAGGGCCGCTGTCCAGGGTCCTGTATGTGGGGCTGTCCGGGGCAATTCCTCATATTTGGACGACTACATGGGGTCCCAAGCTCAGTATATGCAGAATTAGGTTTATAAGTGTTTCAGATCTGATTTGTGATCCAGAGCTGGAAACGGTCACAGTCCTGGTTCTGGTTTTGGTTGTCTTTCCCTGTCATGTGTCCTGTTTTTCCCCTTTTCCTCTCTCTTTCTTTCTTTGAGTGTTTTGGGGAACGGCGTTCCCTCCAGCTCATCCTTGGTTCCCCTCAGTACCCCCTCCTGTCTGCTGCAGCCGACCTGATATCTGTCATCCCGTCAGTCCAACAATTTTTCAGTCCTGGTTCCCCCCAGATTATTCACTTTGCTTCCTAATGATTGACTTTGAACTTCAGACAAACATCACTCTCCTTAGGGACTCCTCGTCTCGTGTCTTCCAGTTCCTTACCAAACCAAGCTTCCACCACCGTGGTCTCATTCTGGTTTAGGATCCTTTCCCTTTTCATAAATGAATCTTGACATTTTTTGTGGGAGATCATTTGGAGCATCCTGTAAAATCCCTCATCTCCATCCAACATATTTATGTGAATCTCTTGAAGTATTATTTTCCTGTGAGAATAGTTTTTGAAGAATTTTGACTTGGTTGTGTAGCACTTTATTTACCTTACCATTCATTGTTTTTGTTTTTTTTTTGCATGTGCATGTTACCATCCCATTGCTTTATCTCCGGTCTCACATCTCACAGAGTTTCTTGAGTTGCATTATTCTGAAATCTCAAATAATCATTCCTTGAAATGATTCTTTCCATACTATAAACATTTCAAACTTCACCTTCTCGAACGCATTTGCAGTTTTTCCATCCAGCCTGGTGTGACAGCAGCAGACATATTTGAACTGGCGACAGGGTTGTTTCAGTCTCTACTGCAACACAACCAAGTGCTTTAAAAAGAAAGTTTGTCAACATCAATCAAAGATGTTATATTGCTGGTTCCAATGCCAAACTTTTCCTTTTTTTTTTACTGGCTTGTTAATGCTTCCAAAAGCTCTGTTGTTACAGAGCCAGCCTTGAAATAAATACAGAGAGAGATTGGGCTTTGTCTCATAGTAGATCAAAAGTCCTATCATATCAAAACCAGCCCGATATTGAATGTGACCTCCTAGATTTAGCATACGTCTGAGACAGACTGAGCTGTGGCTGTCAGCTGTAAAGCTGTCACCTATTCAGGATTTATCCAATTGTATCCCATGCCAGCACAAATGCATCTTTGAGATTCAAGACGATTTTCAAAAACTCAAAGGTCATTAAACTCACTCTGCACATTAACCGCAGAGTCTTTAATTTAGCACAGACGTCTCATTTAAACAAAACTTGAGCATCTGTCCCCTTCAGGTGTCCTTGAGTGTGGAGCTGAATTTCTACCAACTGCAAAGGTGGCCTCTTCCAAGATCGCATCACAAAGCAGAGAAAAACATCGATCCAGGCAGACGAGGAACATTTTAAGGAAACAGTGACCTACGTAGACGTTCGACTTGACTTTCACTTAACCTGCATGGCGTCATAGATCCAGGGGGGATACAGGGAAATACAACTGAGCATGAGACAGTTCTTGGATTTCCTTTTCTCACATTTTATCATAATTATAGCACACGACAAAATTACACAGGAAAAACTCCCATTTTGCCAACATCTATGTGGAAGGTAGCGACTCAGCTCATTAGTTATAAAAATCTTAATTTAGCTCCTCTAATCATGATTTTTAATTAACATTTTGTAGCAAGTTTCTCAAAATCTGAAGATATTTGTTGTTACTGATATGAAACCGTTTAGTTTGTCAGGTTGGAATCAAAATGAGAATCCTAAATCCACCCAGTTGCTTTGTATCTACTCTCACTTCTATTCAGTTAAATTTTACTTGTATAGATGATTCACGTTATCTCAAATCACGAGCAGAATCAAGTCTGATTGCCCCAGAAACTCCATGAAAATCTTGTAGACCTGCATTTAGTTAGCTGACTGTTCTGTTGGGATGATCAAGTACAAGGAGCTTTTGTACCCTTTTAGAGACACATCAAGGCTTTTCCATTTTTTTCATGGCTTTGTGTTTTTTCCTTATAAGGTTGTCATTGTTTAAAATGTTACTACGTATTCAGAATCAGCACAACTTCGGCTAATGATATGTGGCTCTGTAAAGGCTCATGTTTGCTGTAATAAGGGACAACAGCCCACAAAACATTGAATTATTCCTTCCTTTAGAGTTAAAAATGCTGTAGACCATACGAACCAACGAAAAGTCTAATGTCTACCTGTATCCGATGGTAACCGTTGGCCAAATGTGACGGCAGTGAGACGGAAAACTGCCTTTAAAGGGACTTGAGAGGGGAGTCGAGCCCGGTTGGAATGAATTTCCCGCCCCCGGCGTGTTGGATGTTGGTGGGTTGACTGATGGCATTTTTCGACTTGGCCGGGAGGACCACATCACACGGGGAGTGAGAGAATGGAGTCGTTGTGAGTCTTAGCCGTGTCTTCATGTGTCGTCCTTTGTGTGTACGGACATGTGTGGTCGTCGAATGCTCGTGCTTGGCCGTGTGTGCGTTTGACTTGTGCACACGGATGTGTGTAGGGACTCCACAGGCCTGTGATGGTGTATTCTGTGTGTGTGTGTGCTGTAATAGGCGGTTTGCCGTAGAAATGGGTCACGCCTAATCAAGAGGAAAGACATCTCTATTAATGTCTGCTCTCGACAGATGATAACCTCAACAATGATCTCGTCTGACGCCTTCTCGTTCATTCATGATGCTGTTTGCTCGCAGACTGAAGTGGAGCGTCGATCTGATGTGGAGATAAATCGTGCAGCAGATACCGTTGAGTTTTCTCCAGGGTGAGGAGCCCACATGCTCCATAAACCAAGCTCAAGGCGTTTTACATTTGCATTTCAGGAACTTGGCTGCCACACTTATCAGCAGCCGGCGAGCGAGGGAGCGAGCGGCGTGTTAGGATAATCGTAAATTAGCAGAAATTTAAATGTGCAAATGGCTCAGGTGAAGGGGTCAGAGCCACAGAGTTAATCGAGGCAACAGCTGAATAGAGAATAATCAGGAGCACCAGATAATGAAACCAGAGCCAAGAAAGGAAAATGTAAAGGCAGTTTTGAAAAAGGCAGGAGTGAAATTAGTTGTAAACGGAGCAGAGGGGGCGACGTGGGAAGTCAAACATCAGATCAGCTCTCACATTTAGATATGATCACTCTACAATGTTCAGAGCGTCTCTGTTATGTTACATTTTCATGGTTTGAAAATCCTTCGTCTTATATCTGAAATTGATTTTTTTTTAACTTCTTCCTACTCCTGTTTGGAGCAAAATGTTCAAAGATGGATTAAAGTCGGAGAAATGCTTTTGGAAAATAAGGATCCAGGTTGATAACATAATCCTTTATTAGCTGGTACGTTATTATGTGAGATTTGTTGCTTCATCAAATGTGTTTAACTTTGGAGGTTTGGAGGTTTTCAGTTTTGAGACCAAAGTGTTGGTTTGTCATTTTAGAGAGTGTGATGCTTTGGAGAAAGTCCTGCTGGGAAACCTGAACCTGGTTCAGACCAAGTCCAGGTCTTCATTGAATCAGTATTTCCAGATGTCAGTGGTCTCCTGCAGCAGGATAACGCTCCCTGCCTCTCTGCAGCAACAACCAGCTCAAAGCTTTGGATCTCAATCCGGTTCAGCATCTGTGGACCAACAAGTCCAGATCCACGGAGGCTCTGCCTCATAACCTCCAGGACTCAGTTAAACTGGCCGCTGTCTCATAATCTGCTAATATATAACACAAAATAACAACACAAATCCAGTCATATCCTAAAAAAACTCGCTATGACCTGAATTTGTATGTTTGTTTTTTTCTTCCCAAAGATCAAGATCACTTTATAAAAAGCACAGAAGCAGAAGGTGACAAATGAACGTCCCGTCAGAACGCCTTTGAACTTAATCAATCAAGCAGACAGTGAACGCCCCGTCCGGACTGAACAGATCAGCACTTTCCTCCCCAGGCTGGACTTTCTGGATGTCGTGTCAGCAAAGCACTGCCAACTGTGTCAGGGATTACACACTGCGTACCGCTACCCAGCGCCACAAATTCTTGACTGGCACTATTAGACCTCAGTTATATTGGGCTTTGAACCTCCACCACCCCCAGCCCTGCCCCATCTAATCTGACACCACCCTCTCTCCTCCCCGCTGAACTCCCCAGGCGAGGCAGCAGCGGCACTATTTTCGGCCTCTGGGCTTGATGCTTGACATACTAATTATATAACAGCGACGCGAGCTCGCTGTTTTTTGCTGCTCCATTTCTTTTACGTGCCGTAGTTTAGTGTTACGCTCGCTTTTTCTTCGTCAGCACGCGGCCCCGCCGAGCTCCACGCGGGTCCTCGAGGAGCTGCCGGAGATGTACCGATTTAGACTCGCTGTCTGTTGCATGCTGGGTGCAGAGGTGTAGTATATCTGCATTGTTTGGCCTATTAACTGTCTGCTGCTGACATTTTGTGCATCACAAGTTGCAACTTTCTCTTAACATCGTTCGTTAAAGGGATCGAATTTCGACTTTTTCCTCAGATGGTGAACTGATATTTGCTTTTTGAAAGAAGCTCAGTTCTCTCATCATAACCTCACAAAATGTGAGAACTGCTACAAACAAAGCTGACAACATATGCAAACTTCTATTATTTATGATTTATGATAAACATGCATGTGGCCCAACCTTTCTGTATTTACCAAACAACCCCATGATCGATGAAGTAAAGGCAAAGCGCTGTGGGGAGATTTCAGTGACAGCTCTGTTGCAAAAAGTAGAAAATTGGACTATTTTACTCTCAGGAAATGAGAGATTTGGTAGCAAATTGCAGCACTTTTATCTCTTGAGGTAAATATGCGTACGTGTAGGAGCACGGTAGAGTTCACACATTCTGAATATTCCTATATGCTTGTTTTGTGCATCAGTCTCTTTTATACCCAGCTTGTGGGTTTATTTGTGTGCGTGTCTGACCGTGTTGATCAGTTCACCAAATAATTGTTCCTCATAAAGCGTTTAATTATGTATGATTGGCCTTGTCTCTCAGAATTAGTGATCATAAAAATCAAACTTTTTCTCTCCATGTGAGCTGTGAGCTGACAAAGAAATAATCTGCTCGTTATTTATTTTATTGTAAAAAAAAAAAAAAGAAAGAAAAATTACCCATCTCTTGTTACGCTATTACCTCTAATCTGGCACATCACACCTTTGGTCGGTTGCAGAATTGACTCTGGCCTGAAATTTCCGTCAGATGTCACACATCCTCCAAAATATTCAGAGGAGTTTGCTCCTTCTAAAATCACACACATACAAGGCATCATTACTCGGTGTACTTTCATACAATCAGACATACGCAACAAGGAGAACAACACCTGAACAACAAGTTAAAAGATAATAGAAAAACTGTGGTCAATGGTCAGGACTGTACTGTACAACAGCATGTGAGAGTAATATGTTTTTATGTTGCATATTATTAACAACTCACCATCATTATAATCACTAAAGAGGAGAACCTTAACATGGAGCAGCGCTGACACACCTAAAAAAAAAAAGTCAAATTACATGTCCTGCAAATGGAATACTGTAATAACCATGATGAGGCTATCAGCTGTTAGACTGACTTATTTGTTTAAAGATGAATCATCTTTATTCATCACTATAATAAATATCAAACCTGAAGGGTTGACCTTTCCGATGGTTTGCTCAGTTATAGCTGTGGTGTTCCTCACAGCTCCATTCATGGTCCTCTCAGGTTCTCAATAAATATACACGCTTCCGCTGAGTTGGTTTGCTGATGACTGAGTTTTGGGGGATTCTGTGCTCTTGTCCTCCTGAATTTGGTCCTGTCTAACCTCTGAGTAGCTGACTGTCCTCGAAGACCGTGCTGTAGCTCCCCATTGTTATTCCCCTGTCTCAGTCACTGACTAAAGACAATCAGGTTTTCGTGCTCAAAGCTACCAGACTTTTCAGTTTCTGAGCTCAGACACAGGGATCCATTGAAGTCTTTTGAATTCTTTTTGGGGAAAAAAAAATTTTTTAAGAAAAGAGCTTTTGTGAATGATTGAATGCGCCGCTGCCATAATCACCTTTTCATTTGTCTTTCCTGCATTCTGCTTTAATCCTTTAAAAAAAAAAAAAAGATAAGTGCTACATGAAATCCCTCCAAAGTATTGTATCATTTTAAGGAAAACTCCTCAAAAGTTCATTATAAATTAATCAATAAACATATAAAGTATTACAGCACATGTGCGTATGTTTCCATTGAACGTTGTGTTAGGTGTGTTGTGTATACGTGTCAGACTGTGTTTACATTTGAGCGTCGTCTTCTCTCGTCTTTACTCTTGTCACGGTGCATCTGAGGGCACACATACAGCTCAATGCACGTGTGCACCCGATCGAATTGGTTTGTTGCCTTGTGTATGTGTGTGTGAATGCACACGGCTAACAAGCGAGGCAGCAGCTGACAGAAAACCTTATTCAAATCATGCTTGTACCCCTACGATTGTAGAAACCTGACATTCAGCTGCCACAGCTACGAGACGTGACACACACACACGTGTATTGAGGATTTGGGCCACCATTTGCGATCTCATTCCCACAAGTCCCCTGTGGGATTGGACTCCAGACCTTCACAAGGTGTTGTTATTGTTCCTCTCTTATTAATCAAATATTTAATTTGGCTCCATGCCAGAGTGTCAGTGGAGACAATGAGAGGAGACTCGTCTCTGAGGCGCTTCCTGTCCAGAAGTGTGCTCTGTCCTTCCTCTGTGTGCACTCTGTTGTTACTTGCTTTACTTTTTTGTGTGTTTCTCCAACATCCGTTCCTGCTTGTGCGAGGACGAATGAATTAAAAAAACTACAGCAGAAGTTCACATCAGCTCTGTGGGGGATCATTCAGCAAGACTCCTGTTAGGTTTAGGAAAAGATAAGTACTTCGTTGTTGTTAGATGATATTTGCTGTCACGGTCGGTTGTCAATAAGAACAACAAACGCTCACGAGATATAGATATAACATAAACTATTATTTCATCGTTGGAATCTTTCTTTTTTGTTTTGTTGATCCAGACTGCTGATGTCTATCTTTAAACTACGACCACTAGATGTTGCCGAGCAACAAACCCCCCCCCCCCCCCTTTTTTTTTTACGGCCTCTTAAACAATCTTATGATTTGATATTGTGTTGTTTCAATTTACCAACAAAACAGTCCAGACCGCTGGAGGTCTGGACTTCTCTAGACCTCTGAAGCTGAGCTCTGGGATCAGGATGACCAGGATGTTAGCAGCTGATCTTTTAAGTCCTGGAGGTTGTGAGGTGGAGCCTCTTGGTCCAGCTCATCCCACAGATGCTGGACTGGATTGACATCTGGGCGATTTGGAGCTGAGTCAGGACCCTGACCCGGTTCCTGTTCCTCTGATCATTTCTGATCCGATGTTGCAGTGAGACAGGGAGCTGAAAGAGTCCGCTAACATCAGGGAATACTGTTTCCATGAAGACCTGGACTTGGTCTGAACCAGGTTTAAGTCAAAGTTTCCACTGTCCCCACCAGCTTCTCTTTCTCCCATAATCCTGACACAGAATCTCAATCTGTTTTTCCCCTCCATCAGTCAGTGGTCATAATGTGCTGAATCAAGACTCCACCTTTTCCTTTTAAATATATTAAAGATACTAACAGTGTTTATAATATATACTAATGAGACTTTACCTTTGCCTGAGAAATATAAGAACATTCAGATCATTATTCTGGTGCTTTGTTTAAATGATGTATGGCTTCAACAGCATATCAAACGGAAACTTGTGATTTTGTAATTCATCATTTCTGTGGCCTGCAGCGACGGTGCGAAATGCACAATATCAGAAACGTTTAAAACAGTAATTTAGTGTTTTGGTGCGAATTTCTTGTCTTAAATGGGTGATGAATGAAGGTGATGAACGCAGGATAGATGAAGATGAAGGCTGACGACGGATGATGACAGATGAAGCTCTGCAGGTGGGGGAGGGGTCGAACTGCCACAGAAGAATCTACCTGATGAATGCACCGTTGGACAAAACCATTTTTGTTAACCATTTTATTGATAATTTTTCTTGAAGTCCGTTATTCACGTTTTCATCTGTACTTTGAAAACACACTTCTCTCTGCGACTGATCCAGGAACAAAGTGTGTGACGGGACCACACACACACCTCTGCTGATTCTGTGTTCACCGCCGTTCAATACCCGTGAAGAATGTTATCTATTCTTACCTATTCATAACTGAGAAGCAACAGTGTGGCGCCCGGTCAAGGTTGAGCGGAGGCCCTCCCTGCCGCCTCCCTTCGCACACACACACACAGTAGAGGAGGCCATAACAAAAGATTGTGGTTGTAAATAGAGAGGAGGCAGCTGACTGTGAGGAATTTTTAATTTTTTTTTTTCTGTTTGTGTGTTCTTTTCACCAAATGAAATGAAAGAATGAAAAGGTGAAACAGATGCCGTGTTGTCCTCTGTGCTCATGCGATAGTTGATTCTTTTTACAGAGATGATACAATTTGTGAGCAGATATATAATATTCATACATCATTAACCTGCTTCTATAATGTTCCCCTTTTTTTTATTAATAATGCTGTAAAGGATTCATCTTTGATTAACACATGTAGTTGATAAGCAGATACACAATTGTGAGGAGTTGTTGTATTTCCTTTTTCGTCCATCGTTGTAATTTTCGGTCGGTTTTGGACACAGCAAGCATTTGCAATATTTGTAGTTTGACAGATCAAATAGTCGGTGCATTATGTCATTATGTGATGGTTTTATATATAAAGTGCATTGTGCGTGTGCGATGGATGAGAGGATGCCCATGTGTAAACATGGATGTGTGTGTTTATGTGTTGTGCTGTTTGACCTGGCTTGAATCAGCAGATCAGGTGTTGCGTGTCCTTGTTCCACTGCTGCACAGCGGCCCATATTAAAGACAAAAAAACAAAAAACAGCCGCAGTAAATATTGACTTCCCTAATGAAATGATGGGCTGACCTGAGCTGCTCTCATGGTCACTGCCCCCCCCCCAACCCAACCCCCCATCAAGAGAGATGCTGACTTCTTCACATTCATACATCTGTGACACATCATTTATCAACTAAACAGCGCTGATAGGTTCATTCAACTCAATCCAGTTTAATGTCAGTGATCGGACACCTGAACGCCAAAACCATCAGCTGTCAACCTGCCAATCTTAACCACCACAGTGGAGAACGTAGTTTCTCTTCTTAGGGACAGAACCGAATGAGTTACCGTCATTATCACTTCATTTATTTCAATTCTCTGATTAAATCTGAGGACTGTTAAAATGAACTGTGCTTCAGAATACTGTGTGGGAAATGCTGCAGTGCCACAGTCCAATATACATAAATGCACATTTAGACTCTTTCTGCGCTTGCAGCCTGTGAGTGACGGCCCGTCCGTCAGCTGTAGTGTAAACATGTCATCTATCAAGCTGTGTCAAATCCATCACATCAGGCCTGACTTCAAAGGCCAGACCTGATGTGAGTTTTAATAAAAGGTCAATACTGGCGCAGTGTCGCCCCGACCCTGGCGCCCGATGCCCAGATGGCTCAGGGGGGCTGGAGATTTAAGGCAGCGCTCATCCTGCTAAGGGCCCGAAGGTCCTGACCAGCAGGCAAACGGTGGCTTGAATGTTTTCGAGACTTGGCTGATACATCTTCTCCTCCTCCTGTACTCCATCCCTCAGTCAGTCCATCTTCATCACTCTCTGCTCCTCCCGCTCTGTCACTGTCCATCCCACTCTCGCCTTTCGTATTCCTCTTCCTCCCTCGATCGCCTCCGACCTGCTCTTTTCCATTTATCTCATCCCGACAGCCCGTTGTCCGTTCACCTGAGGAGCTGCCTAAGTGTAGCATAAAAGAGACGATGGCAAAATGTATACAAAAAAATACAGAGACAGCATGAAAACAACTGGCATCACAAGACCTCTCCAGATGTTATCAGCCTTTATCTGTGAAAGGAAGCACTGAGAATCTATTAAATCGTCTCTCCTCACTCCCTCCTTCAGCCCTTTTCCCTTCATTTCAGTTTCCTTTTAAACACTTTCATTTTCACAGTGAGAAAAATGTAATCACCCATCATATTTCCTGCTTGCATTCCTCTCCCCCAGTGTATTTTAAGCTGCATTGCCTGCAACTGTTTCCTTTTTCATTTCCACTTTTCCATTACTTTGCTGACGTGACTGTTAAACCAAAACTGTCAAAGATGTAAATACACACACACACACACACACACACAAAAGACAAAAGAAAAGAAAAGCAACAAGCAACAGAGTCCAGGGAAATACTATTTGAGGTAATTAGTAATTTTCTGCAAATTTCAGTAGCAAGCTTCCCTCGTCAGATTATTTCCTAAATTGCAGGAAGTTTTGGCATGAAACTGCAGTTACTGGTAAAAATCGGTGAGGCCTCTTCCAGATTCACTTCCTGATTTCTGCAGGAAAACAAAACGAAGCCGTCCAGCAGGCGGATGTTTGTTGGGAACCTGCAGACTGTCGAGTCTGCAGGTTCTGTCGAATCACTCTCTCCTTCTACCCCTCCCTCGTCTGATAAAGCTGTTGCTACTCGCCCTAATGTCCCCCCCCCCGTCCTGAGCTTTTTTTTTTTTCAAGGATGCTTCATGGATGAGCTCACATCTGGCTTGTGGTCTCGCGGGTGCTTGCCATGAAAGAATAGATCAAATGTGGGATGTGCACAATGCGGTCAACGATAAACTGGAGCCAATTATTATCTTTGCCATCCCCCCCGCTACCCAATGGCCCCGCTGGGCCAGCCCCCAACCCGGCAACCGAGATGGAAGATGGGTGGACGTGGGTGCATGGAATGAAACGCTCCTGGGGAAAAAGAAATCAGCTGTCTGGCTCCTCAGTTGCCATAAAAACATCATGAAGAGAGGCCCCGGTTGCTGCTTCTTCCTTTCTTTCCTATTTCCATAAGAGCGATCTTGCTATTAACTATTAAGAGGATGATACGTTGAGTGGGCCGTTGGCATGGCAACAAGCAACCTCACTTGCACCGAAGGTCATGTTTGCGCTGACCCCTGCGGCCTTGTTACAATATATATGACCCATTTATGTCTCCATCCACTGTGGCGGCTGACCTTGGTGTTTACGAGGCCGCGGTGGCAGAAAAGGCCATCATACAATTGGCCTGATTCATGTGACATGTCGGCTAAACAACGGGCTTGTTACCCCCAACTCGCCCGCCTCACTAGCTCGTAGCGGTTGCTATATATCTGCCCGCTAAGATATATTAGCTCGGAGCTCTTCTGACAGGTAGATTTAGTTACCTGTTAGGATCGATACAAGCTGCTGTACCAGTTAACAAACGCAGTGTTTCATAAATGTCGGTGACCTTTTCCAAAATGGCATTATAGATTTTGTGGGGCTCAAACTGCATCCTGAAAGTTTTTCATATTAAAAGGCTATTAAATGAATGGAAAGTACTATCAATCGTGGCTCTGTTTATCTGCGGCCTGTTCTGTTGACGCCTAAAAGCTCGTCTTTTCCTTTTCCAGTTGCCTCTGCAATATCCAAGGTGTTTTTTTGTTGCCTGTAAACCATTTCCTGTGACCCGTGGTGAGCCGCTTGTGAGGTGCGAGGAAGCTTGAGATGAAAGGCCAGAGACTGCAAAAACTTTCAAAAATGGTAAACATCAGCGTCGCCTTTTGTCGCAGGAGGTTGAGCGTCTGCTTCCTCAGCACCTGTGGGGGCTCGGCGGATGGCGGTTAGCTCAGCCTCGGGCACGATAACAGCTCGTCAAGATGACTGACAAGTGTGAGGGAGTGTGCAACTAACAAAGTCTGCATCTGAGAAGTTATCTTAAAGGTAACTCACACTTCATTCTGCTTTGGGAGTTTGAATTTTTTTTCTATTTTTAAAATTTTATTTAATTTTGCCTTAATTAAAAGTAAGAGTCTCGTGTTACGTAGCTGCCATCAACCCTCGCGCCCTTGAGAAGTAGCTTCAGTGGGCGAGTATTCATCTTTCCCTCATTTAAAAAATGCTTTTCATGAGGACTTTTTTTTTTTTCCAGTTGAGAGGGGCAAAAGTGAAGTTAAATATGAAGTGTTTCGCTCTATTGATGTAGAAAGTTGGGGATTTTAAGAGGACACTTCCTTTTACAAAATACTGTAGTTAACAAAGTCACGTCTGCACAGTTTTCATCAGTGGAGCTCGAGCTGAATACAAGCGTTTCCATAATGATGGCAAGCAGATTCTAAACTCGCTCTACCCTGGGACATACTGTCCCTTCTGGTTTGGGGGGCGGGGGGTCAGTGTTTTGGGTTAAATCACTGTTGGTTGGCTCTCTTAGTTGGGTTCTGTCTATTTACATGGCCGGTTTAAAGCTGCTGTGTATTTTCCTCTCTGCTTCCTCGGTCTCCATCACCTTCCTGAACCGGCTGACACCTGTCAATCAAACCAGTGTGGTGACACCAACGCACTTTGTCAGGCGGGCTGCGGCATCGTTCGTATCAATGTCAGCTTTTTTATTAATCAAACTAAAGGAGAGAAACAACTGGTCGACATCCAGAAGTGTTGCTGATGACCAAAATGTTTTTTATTAACATTCCTATCTAATTAATAAGACAAACATACCAACAATCAGAATTGTACAATAGCCTGGAAAGACGATTACTTAATTCTTTTTTTTTTATTATTTATTATTTGCAAAAGAAAAAAATTTAATAATTTGCCAGGATAATTTTGAATTTTATTCTTTTTTTTAACCAAGAAAGGCAAGTGGTAGTTTTTTTTGTTGTTTTTACATCCTTTTTTTTTTCTTACTGGTAGAACTCATTGTTCTCTTGGGAGTCTTTATATGGATGGGAAAAAAAAATCTAATTATTCTGTCAAAAAAATAAATGAATGAATTACTTACCTCTCTTGGCTTGTTTTCCCAGACAGAATAAAAAAAAAACCAAAACCTTCCTGTAAGTGTATTAGTGCCACTGCTAATATTGTCCAGCTGTTGGTTTCGGTTTAACACTCTTGCTCGGGGCAAAGGCTGCTGTCAGCGTTCAGAAGCAGTTTATCTGATGTTACTTGGTCAGATCTGTGACCATACAGATGTCGATGGCAGACGCCATCGGTTCAAGGCCGCGGTTTGTGGATGCATTTCATGGTTTGTAGCAGGAATTTTGAATATCCCCATAAAATTGATTTTTGGAGCGGAACTGTTCCCCGCAATATGAGATGCTTGATATTGGAGGAATATTTCTATCACTGATGTGGAAATGTGCAGTTTATTGCTGTTTGGTGATAAAACCGGCGGAGAGAGGGGTAAATAAAAATTCAACCGTTTCCTCTATCCAGTGTTTTCTTGACAAGTTTTAGAAGCTCTTTGCTCAGTAGCTTGGAGAATAAACCATCCTCTTTCCATCTTCATGTGTCTGTCTTTGATAACACACAAATTCTGACTTTATTCTCTCCATCCTCTTATTTTAATTTGCTTTATTACTCATAGATTTCTTTCATCCAGCTTTATTTTGTGCTTTTGTTTTTTCCTTTAACGAGACATCCTCCTTTTTCTGTTCACTTCAAGCGCAATAAAACGGGAGAATATGAACGTTTCCATCCTTGTGCAGCCTCCACTTGAAAACAAGCAATTGTGAAAGATGCGTCCTCTTAACGTTACTGAGTCTTGACAGTTGATTCAACACAATAAATCTCCCAGTTTGTGCCCCCCCCCCCCCTCCGCCCCGTCCTCATTCCCAGCCTCACCCCGCCCCTGACCCTCCACTCCACTTTTCCCAGCATTCTCCCTTGAGGCTGCAGCGCAACATGGGACCCAGCTGCATGGAAGCAAGCTTGAGTGCATCTCACTGTTGCCATCGCAACTTCATAAGCCACGGGGCGTCTCCGGGTGCCGAGCATGAGGATATATGTTGTGTTTACACAAAGAAAGAGCAATTTGGTGATTGGAGGAAAAAAAAAAAAAGAAAGAAAAAACAAGCATACACTCACATACAAACGGACAGACGAGTTCAGAAGATGACATTGCTTCATTTGGAAATTCAAAAGCAGCATTCAGAGCCAAAAGATGTCTGAGCCCGGATGTCACTTTGTATGAATAATTCTTTTTATTTGATTATGCACTTTGAAAAGTTCGCTCTTTTGATCAAAACAGTGTCAGGTTGTTCGCAGGTGCAGCGTCCTTGTAGCGCTTTATTTCATGGGATGCTGCATTTGAAGAGTTCTGCTCCAAAATGCTTTAAATTCACTCTGAGGGAAAATGTGCATAAAAGTTATTATTTAATGTTTGCAAAAGAAAAGGAAAACACAGAGAATGAGGTTTGTGGAAGTGTAAGACTGCCAGGGTCACATGTCTCTGTAAACAAGTTGTGATTTTCTCATTAAATCTCGATGAGAAGCAGTTTGTTTGTGTTAGTTCAGGCTCAGATGAACTTATATATGTCAAGTGGAAGACAAGCTCTGCTTTGCAAACAAACAGCCTGCAAAAGCAGAGCTTGTCTTGCCCTTGAGCACGACGAGAGAGGACCTGCTTGGTGTCCAGCAGCCAGAGAAACACGAGTTTGGCGCTAAAAGACATTCTTTTTTGTATACAGAAACATTTCAGCCGCCCGTTAAGTCTGAAAACTGTAAAAATATGCGTGCATCATATCATTAGTTTCAGTTAATAACTATAGAAACAACCTGTAATTATGTTTCATTATTATGTGGTCGTCGCAGTAATGATGGCGGGAGGAAGTCAGGTGACGTTGGGACAGCGAGGAGGTGAATGAAACCATTGGTTATCTTTGTATCGTGTGTCCTTGGCCATTCGTTTTGTAACCATGACAACGGCATGTACTTGTGTTACCCTGACCTGTTACCTTTTGTGCTCAAGCCCAAATAGCCATCTTGTCTTTTTGTTTGTTTGTTAGTTTTTTTCGAACCAGAAGAAACCATATTTGGATTTTATCACCAGCTCTGATTGGACCACGGTGTCATGTGATAAGTACGGTTTTATTTCGGAGGCAACACACCTGAGGAGAACTAAAATGTAACTATAAAGGTAATAACAGCAACAAAGGGTGAAATGAATAGCAGATTTTCAGGCTGTTCGCTTTTACACTGTACTTTATCATCCTTGTCAGTAGAGGATAAAGTACTTTTTTAATAATTACTAACAATGCATCATTTCCTCGTTGAGTGACTTCAGATCAGTCACGTTGATGAGTTCAAACAGAAATCGGCCGATGTGAAGACAAGTGTCATTCACCCAGATTCCCATCAGCGTCACTCTATTCATTTCAACACCA
The DNA here is from genome assembly GCA_034769265.1 of Remorina albescens. Classification (NCBI taxonomy): domain Eukaryota; kingdom Metazoa; phylum Chordata; class Actinopteri; order Carangiformes; family Echeneidae; genus Remorina; species Remorina albescens. The sequence goes on along the minus strand of CM068478.1, from coordinate 1,993,001 downwards.
ACACAAATAAAAGAATGTGAACACACTTAAATTATCCGACAATGAGCACGCTGATGATAAGATAGTTAGCAATCAGGGCCTCTTAATAAGTATTTATTGGGGGCTAATAGGCTTTGGACTCATGAATATGCAACCATTAGCAGGTAATTGCTAATTAATTACTTTGCACACTCATCCAATTAGAGAAATATGAGGTCATTAGGGAATAACCAATCGGTCGTTAGTGTCAAGTATGCAAATAAATATTTACTCATTAGGGGGGAAATCTATCCAAAGGAAATGATTGGGTAGCTTTGGGAGTTTTTGTCCAACTTGGCAGGGTGAATAAAAGGTTTGATTTCCTCTGAGCCAAAACAAAACTGTAATTTTATAATATTTATAAATACATAGATATATTTTGCTTCCTGAATTAATCAGTCAGTATTTCAAAACATTATCTTGCAGCAACTTGTAGCAGTCATTAATCTGCTTTGATTTCATGCCATAGCTTTTCTTTTGTTTGGTCTTGTTTGCTTCCACTGGTGAATATCTCAATTTATAGCGCAGCTCTGCGGTGGGTGACTCCGAAACGCCGCACTGAACATTTAACAAAAAAATCCTGAATAGGGACGACTCCTTTTATTCAGCACGAGCAGAGACAAAAATACCACTGAGCGCTGGCTGCTGGAGGAGAGACAGAAGACGCAGTGAGGAAAGTAAATGTAAGAGCTGGCTTCAGTGGAAATGACAGACAGAGAAGTTTTTTGTCTCTGTGAGCTCCTTCAGTACAGTTTTTGGGCTCTGCAGCTGCAGATATACTGTCATTCACGTTGTCTGCATTCAGAAAAGCAACACAGTGTTATTCTGCTCCCAGACTGTGTGAGTGGTGTATTAATAAATGTTGTTTAATGCAGGTTAACCTCAGATCAGTCAAAATTAAGTAAAGAATCACTTTATCACATTATCAGTTCTAAACGGTAGCATATGAACTTGCCAGTAAACAGATTTAAAAAAAAAACAGTATACTTAGATATAATTGAATGAAACAGATACGACGCGCACAAATTGACACTGACAAAAAAAATTTATTCATCCAGTGAAATCACTGAAAACATTCTTATCATTTCCTTCTTTGCTGTGTTGTTTGTTTTATTGATACTCTTATGAACATGTACAGCTGAACGCACCACAGTTCACCAGGTGTGGGTAATCTGGACTGTACCAAATGAGAAATGAATGGGGGTGGGGGGGCATGTGTTGTTTTCTTGTGTTTTCTGTTTTCTATGTCATATTAATATTAAACCTACTCTGAGTGTTTGTTATGTTATTATGTGATTATGTACGAATGAAAAACTTCATGTCACTTTACTTTTGTGGGACTTGACGGTTGTTTTTTTGTTTTTTTTTTTACTCTCTCTATTGTTAAAGTGGTTTTGACCCAGAAGCATTTAAAGCTGTTCTTTCCTTCATTAGTGATTTTGTGTGTCAGTTGTGGTGTTTCCCTCTCAAAGCATGTATAATGGAGTTGAACCCCCCTGAAGTCTTCTCTCTCTGAATTCAGACCACGTGGACTAGACTCACCTTGTGAAACGGTACTTTTATGAGGTTTGCACAAGTTCTCCAACATCAGACGAATCATTTCAACAAAAGAAGCTGCAGGTATGAAACTGATGCAAACGTCTAAGATCATCCCGACATATTTAATTTAATTAAAATCTGTGTGTGTGTGTGGAAGCTAAAACAGCTGAACTCGTTTCATGAGATTCAAAGGACCGGGCGGAGCTGCAGATTTTTTTTATCGAGGTCGCTGCAGGTCAAGTTTTGCGGTAACAACATGGTCTCCCAGTCAAGGTCGCTGAAATGGTGTGTAAAAATAAATAACAGAGGAAGTTTTGGTCTCAAGGCAAAGCTCCTCATACAGATGCAGTTTTAAGACTGTTTACACAGTCGAAAGGCAAAAGGACGATGACAGACTCTTCTGCAGAGGACTGTGTGACAGTGAGATTAAAGAACGTCGTGCATCCAGACTGAAGTATAAAGTATAATACTGATGTCACCATATTTGATAACCGCTAATAACGCTTCGGGACAATAACTTGTCAAGGATGTCTCAGCTGACAGGCTCCAGTCAGTCCAGAAGCAGCCACGGCTGTTGGGGACAGTGTAGACCAGATCTAATCTGGTCCTGGCCCACATTTTGGGATCTTTTTGCAGTGCAGACTTGATATGATGGTTTTTTTGAGCAACACTGGGACCATTCTGGTTTCACAAGTCTGGTGCCAAACAACACCGGACTCAGGCCTCTACGGGGGTGATATTTCAAGATGCCTTAATATTAACAATATAAACAAAAGCAGTTTTTATTTCTGCTAATTTGATTTATCATATTTTAACGTCATGGCTCTCTACGAAATTCGAGAAACGGTGTAAAGTTATCACAGAGTACCTTTAGTATGTTCACCTAAACAGAAACACTTTCCAGTCAGCGGTGCAGACGACCTAACTGGGTACACCGCCGTGTGATCACGTCGCCAATCTGACAGAAATCAGGCTGAGGTTGAAAAAGGAACGACAAGGTGACAAAATCGGATGAGGTTGTGCTAAAATTGCCAGCGAGCTCCGATTAAAAATAGGATCAGACTGATCGCAGCCGTTTTCACTGAGCAACAACACATCTTCAGCATCCGGAGCCTCCGCATCCAAACAAAGCTTCAAATCGGCCTGTAAATGAATCCTGGCGTTTCACTGCAACCTGAAAATAAACACTTTTCTCAAGTGTTTCCTGTTTTTTTCCTTGTTTCCAGTTTTTGGGTAGGGGAGCAGAAGAATGAGGAGGAGGAAGATTCTCTTGTCCCGCTGATACAAATAAAACCCAAATAAATGTATTCTTGCATCAAAGCAATATGTAAATGACGGCACTCTCAGGAAGGGGTTCCTTGAGGACTTGCTACAGTAGCACAGCTGAGTCGCTGAGGGTTTGCCGTTTATTTCTTTCTTTCTTTTTTTTTTTTCCATCACTGTTGTCTTCACAGAGGCTCAGCTGAGGCAAACGAAACGAACGCCCTGTAGTTCTGTCACAGCAAAAAAAAAACCAGACAGAAGAAATTTATGCCTTTTAATTAAGAAAGTTGCGTGGCCTTGGAGGGATGTTACTCTGTTCGAGTCACCCCGGGAGCCAGAAAAGTCGTCGCTCTTAGTGCGCTTGTGTCTGTGTGTGTTGGCGTAGTTGAGTGCATTCATTGTGTTCTTGGGCGTTTTTCCAGGATGAAGGAAACGGGAAATGGAGAGAGTAAAATGTCGTAAACTGCCTCGGAAATGCTGTTTCTCACCAACGTCGATGCCAATGCAGCAAAACAAAGTGGCAGCCAACAAATAAAAATAACTGAGAAAGGTAATAAGAAAGAAACACAAATGAACTTCAGATAGGTGAGAACGTCAGAGATACAGATGGAGATGAAAGATTGATGGGAACAATAATAACAGACGGAGAAATAAACAGCTATTTCCAGACTTCATACTCAATATTAAAATAATAATCTACAACATTAGCTCATAAATATTTGCCTGTCTCTCCATATAGTGATGACTCAACCAGTCACTCGCTCATTTCCTTCACTGCTCTAAACTGATAAAGATTTAAATAATATCCATTTCTAAAATGGTATGTTAATGTTATATCTGTATAAAAAAAAAAAACAACTCTGTAACGACCTGGAAAACGCACAACGTTTACATAGATAACAATTTACTCACTAGCCGTTAGCTTGTTAATGGATTATCATTCATCTGGAGTTTTGTTTCTGTCCATCAGATTGTTTTAATTTCTACATTTGCTTCCCCTTTTTTTTTTTTTTGTCTCCAGTTTACTTTCAACCATCTCATGTGGGAAAAATATCTTTAGCTTTTAGCTGGTCCACTTCTGCCTAGATAGTCAATGAGCACGGACTTTAAAAAGTAAATAAATATATAGTTTTACCACTCGAGTCACACAATATATGATGTGTATATATTCCTTCACTGAAACAACTACATTCCCTATTTTGGGGTTTTCCTCAACTGAACAGTCAGCCTGAATATGTGCATCAAATAAGTAAATAAAAAAAATCTAATTATGCCTTTTTATCTATCATTGACTTTATGTCATGTTGCATTATGCTTTGTGTTGTTTGTTCAATTTGTTTGTTGTGTACAATGGCACAGCTCTGATAAAATAAGTGGTGGGGGGGGGATCTTCAATGTCAATGGAGCTGTTTGAACTGAAGTGACACAAAGAAACAAACACGGAGACAGTGAGGGTTTGTACCGTACATAAATATGCTATTTAATCTATCTTTCATGTGTTTCTTCTAGTCTTTGTATCTCTGTTGTTTTAACCGCTCATAATTTAGCTGAATATATAAAACTTCGGGCTTCAAAAGAAACAGAGAGGGGAAATAAAATGACATAAATAAAATAATATACTCTGCATTTATTTATTGGTTGTTTTTAATATTATATGGTTTTTTTTCTACAGAAACAGGGAGAGAGAAAGAAGAGAGAGAGAGACAGGAGAGAGTGAGACACAAAGAGAGAGAGAGACATGATGATCTCATCAGGAATGATCTCATCAGTGGAGTGTGTGTGTTTGTCAGACCAACTGGGGGAGTTTGAGGAGGTGGTGCACTCTCTCCTGCCTCTCCCTCTGCAGTTCTGCCCCCCCCCACGCTGAGCTTTTGTGTTTGACTTTGATCCGGCACTGTTGCCAACATCAAAAAGTCCTCTGTCACCGGGAGCAACGCAGCGTACAGTCAAAGAAAAGGTGTGTGTGTGTGTGTGTGTGTGTGTGAGAAATAGTGGGGGTAGTGGAGTTATTTCAAGTAGTACAACTCAATAATTGGATCTTTGTGTAAGTAAATGATTCATTATAAGAAATAAAGAGGCAGCACATTTATAAACAGCGTTGGGTGTGGACAGAAGTGAGAGAGAGACAGAGACTCTATGAGGAGAAAGAGCTTGTGTTGACTGATAATTTGAGCATTTATGCTTTTACACGATGTAATGACGAACAGAATTAGTCATTAAACTTGGCAGAGTGAGCGAGAGGAAGCCAAAAGGTTCTCCATGAAGGAGAGACATGGTTTGTGTTTTTTGTTTTTTTTCCTCTTAGATCTGGGAGCAGAAAGTGGAAAGAATCAGGATTTCCCTCCCAAAATAAAAACAGCATCCGTTTGTTTCAGCAAATGGCTAAAAACGACATGTGATTATGTTAAAGTTGAGGCTGAAAAACCTCCAGCGGCTCCAGAAATGATGACTATGGGAGCAAATTATATATAAAACCCGAGTGGTTGGTTGGTTGGTTTGGTTTGAATGTTGGTTTGTTTTAACCACAACCTGGTTCAGTCTTCCCTCTGGTAATCTGGGTAGTAATTTTATCCCCAAATCACAATCGTGTGGGAGCAGTCACATGATCAGATGGGTTATAAATTTGGTTTTATTGGGAATCCACGCAAATCCCCACTCTGGTCAAAGAGCAGGAGGTTAAAATAAGATGCTCACAGTATTGACAAGTTTAGGCGAAGATTAATAAAGTGCAGTTCATGTGGAGGCCTGCGGCTCAAACTGTCGGTGAAAGTTATTAAAACTGTCCATCTGCCAAAGTCCACGCCTCCGCCACAGCCTCGCACTCCACCTTTTGGCATCAGTATTGAACAATTTGGTTTTTTTTTCTTCTCCGTCCAATAGTAAAACTTTTCTCATGTCTGTATTTGAAATGGCTGCGCAGGTCTGGACACATCAGCTGATTGCTTCTTGGATTTTATACAATGTGGTGATAAAACTCAGAAAATCTCTTTTGGAGATAAATTTTCCTATGGCATCATTTCAATATGGAAGTTTCCAGCAACAAAGGAAAAGTCTGTGTGTGTGTGTTACAAAGCCGCTGATGAAGAAAAGCATTAGAAACACCATAACTGTGTGACTTTATTGATTCTGTACAACATAATGAGCGATGATGAAACCAGGACTTAAGACCACGATAGTTCTGTAGACGCAGCAGCCAAGAAATCCGGCTTTGCAGCCATCGCTTGGCTGTTTCAGAGCCACAAAACAATTCTGGTTTTATTGCTTTTTCCAGAGATGGAATGAGACTAAGGATCTGCAGACGGTCGCTCTTGTGATGATAGCGAGGCCCGTCTGTTTTCGAGCCGTGGGGTTTAGACAACAGTGGCTGCAGCTAAACAGCCGCCTTTGTTTACGAGCTCATTTCGTCGTGACATGAGAGATTTGTTTCTTGTTCTCCGCGTCGGTACAGAACGGTGCAGAGGGAAAATCAAGGACGACGCTCCTCTTCAGTCATTCGTGTGAACATTTGAGGCCGACGAGAGAGAGAGAGGGAGAGAGACGGGACTCTTCAAACATTCAGTCCTGAAGAGGAAACCGGTGAAACACACAGAAAAAGAAATGAAGAGCAACCTCCAACATTTTCATTATCTCGGAAGATGTTGCAGAAATCAATAGATGTGATTATAATTTGTGCAGTGGACTTCATGTCTTTACTCTAAACTCCTCTGGATTAGTTTATTTGCAGCTGATCTATCGCACTAAGCCGGGAACAGATGTGGAGGTTATTAGAGCGTGGGCTACGTCCACACTGGTAGCTTTTCGCCTCCTGTCTTGCGCTACTCCAAAGTTTTCAAGCTATTTGAAAATGCTGCTGCCGCTGTTTTAGTTTGAAAAGTCCGGCCTGGATGGCAAAAGTGGAGCCTGTTGACAAAAACTGAGCCATGGTCAAAATAATAAATGCCCATGGTTTGCTGAAAAGCCTTAAACCTGCATTTTATCTCATGAACATCAGGAGGAAACTCCACACGATGCAAAAAGAAGTCTGTGTGAAAATGATGTAACAGGAAACGGCGAGCCGGTCAGAGTTGGATCCAGCCCTCACTCCTCCTCCAAATACGATTTCTTTGAGTCTCAATGAGACCAGGATCACGGAGGGTTTACGCTTCAGTCCCGCCCAGCCGCTCCACCAAAGGTGAAAGCATAACTGACCTTGTTGTCTTTGTGAGCAGCTGTTGTGCAGTGAATTTCTGCACATCAACACGACAGCTGCCTTCGCTGTTTCCCGCTTACAGTATTTTCTGCTTCAAATCATCTGAGTAGAACTGAGATTGGACAATCTGCTTCCTGTTTACAGCCTGAACACGAAAGGTCACCGTGTTTGTGTGTTTTCCGACATTAATGTGGACGCAGGTCATCTCTGAGCTTCCTTCTAAAAAGCAGAGCTACCAAATTAAAATAATGTGCAATGTATTTATTTACTATGTATACACTTATTTACTTAGTTTTGTCTTTGGATGGTTTTGAAGACATTATTTTTCTATTTTTTTATTTCATTGTTTCATTGTATATTGAAATACTCTGGCGCAAGAATGTCCTTCGGGATTAATAAAGTTTTATCTCATGTCTAGACGTTAGCTGTATTTGTTTACGTCCTTTCCAATAAACTGAAAAATGTTTTTTGGTTTTTTTTGGTTTTTTTGTAATATGTCATTGTACTGAAATATGAGGCCACAACAAATTGTTTTTAAATTTTTTTAAATAGGTTCTGCATTTTTTTTTTTTTTTTTTTTTTTTTTGGTGCATTCAGGCAGAGCGGTGCAGAAGGTGGCGGACAGATGTGTACAAAATGAGGGAGGTGTCTATCCAGGTGTTGTAGCAGTGCATCATGGGATATGTACACAGATGTAATATTAACTTGGAAGTGCAGGAAGACTGCTCCTGTTTGTGCACAACCTGATGTCACTTCACATCCTGACACTTGGCTCTTTACGCCCTCATGGCCTCGAGCGGACGACTTCAGACTGAGCACACACAGCCTCGTGTGTGTGTGCGTTACAATAGTGAATGAGGTCACTGACTGTGCACACCTGACCTCTCGACAGCTGGGCCTTGTACAATATCATGGTACCCTGTGCTGTTGTATAATGCAAACGGCTGAGTGCAGTTATTACACCAGCCCACCTGGGACACGCAGGGCTGATTTATAGCCGGACGCTCGTATGTATGTGCGCCCTCCGTGACCACGCCGTTGCCACAAATGTGATCCCGTTATGGGCAACAAAAGCTATAACATAAAAAAGAGGAATAAAAAAAGAAACTACAGGCATAGAAAAGAGTTGTACACCAGTTCTGTTTGTCTCAGTGGAATTTGGTTTAAATAGTCTCATAATTGCGTCGGACACACACGACAACACACCGTCACGTCAACCGATTGTTTGTGAGCTGAAGCTTTGAAGCCTTCACTTTGTAATTTCGACGTCGTCGTCTTGGAGTGTGGATCTGTTTCTGGTGTACTCTGTCAATCAAACAGTAGCCCCGCCCCCTAATCCATCCCATGTTTTCTGGTCTGTTTCCCTCTAAATGGATCATTTAAAAAAATGAACATGTTGTGTTGAAAACTGTGAACTAGAGACTGAGACCATAAACTCATCAGGAAAACGTTTACTGAGGAGGAGGAGGGACATTTTTCCTTTCTGAATCGGCCCCGTTGACCCCTGATGGTCTTTAGATACAACGCAGGTTAAAGGCTCTTCAGCTTTTGGCTTCAGGGTCTGACAGCCTTACAGTAACTCCAGGACATCCCAGTGTTCCTCAGCCAGGTGACTCCACTCAGGCCGGTGCTCCAGACCAAACCACTCCATCTATCTCTCTGTTTACACAGTTTGAACTGGTTGAACTTGAGCCCAGACAACGATCAGACTATCCCTTAACAATGAGGGCGTTTCTTTGTTTTAGCTTAATCTGAGATTCCAACTAAACTTCGTCAAATATTTTCAATTACACCCTGTTCAGTAGTGAAAGGACAAAATTAGACCTGAAAAAGGTTTGATTTGACTGCTCACAAGGAATCAGCTTAAATGGATTCCACTGTCCTTCCACAGTTTTTTAAAACTTGGATGTACCTTCCAGCTGATCTGACGGGGCAGTTTTGTATTATTCAGCCAGTGAGAGGAGACCGACTTCAGTCACATAAAATTTTTCTCTTTGCACTTAAATATTCAGTACTTACTGCCATCAAGCTCCTAAACGTGGTTAATTTTTAATTACTTCCCACCTATAAAGGACCATAAACTTTAAATTCAATTTAAAACATAAATTCAGATTTTCACCCACCCGTGTTTGAATGTGCTATAAATTAAATCCCGGCCCCCGCTGCTCTGTGCTTCCTCCAATTTATCATCTCAGCACCAGTGACACAAAAAAACAAACCAAAAAAATAATAATAATAAAAAAAACAGTCTTTTTGGTTTGTTTACATTTGTTATAGCTGCTGACTGAAGTGAATTTAAATCTGACACAAGATCAGATCACAGGAGGTATCACATCCCTTTCATCTTAAGCTCAACCAGCCCAAAGCCAAACGTATGCTGGGCTCCAAACTACATTTAAAAAAAGAAGAATTTAGAAAAAAAAAACTGTGTAATTTGAAGTGAAAAGCAGGCGGAGGGTGGACGGACTTCAAGGTTCTCTTAGCTTAGCCGCTCAGTCCCGCTGGCTGCTAACGGGCTGCAGTAATTGGGATGTAGATAACACGGTGATCAAACGAAACCCTCACACCTCCATCACACTTAATGAAAGCTCAACAAGCAGATCCAGAGCTGCCAGGCGCTCTGCAGCCCCCCCAACGCCTGTAAAACTACATCTGTTTGAATGCGTCTGCACGTCATATGTGTATCCGCTGCAATTGTGTGTTATTTTTAAGTCAATTATTTTTGTTTTTGCTCTTTTTTTTGGCCTGCATCAGTCAATTATCCAGACAGACACTGAATGCATTCAGATAAGTCAACTAATGTCGGAGATATAATAAGTCAAGACTGAGGCACATTTGTAGATTTCCTTCCTGTGTGTGTTTGTGGCAGTTAAAAAAAAAATGCCCCTGGGGTGTTTAATTCAATTACCTGCAAAATTATATAGGAAAACAAAATTCACCTTGTGTGGATTTCATGGAAAAGTAATTATTTTTGACTCTGGGGAGTTTAGACAATGAGACAGATTCCTTGGCTTCACTCTAACACTCTTATTGCTGCTGCGTGTGGAGGTAGATGTAGAAAATAGAGTTGAAACTGGATGAAGCCAACTCCAGTTTGTATATTTCATGGAATTTTTTTTCCCCCCTTCCCTGAGAGAGTCTTTCTCAATTTCGTTTATGTTAGTTTGAGTGTGCTGAAACAGATTAAAGCAAATAAAATGGTGTTAAAACATCACGATCGTCCTGATGAGACCAAAGTCCAACCACTTCTGCTGACATTCGACCGTACTGATCAATAATCTCACAGAAATTCTCAAATAAATTTATTTCTAGTTTCAGTAACGGCAGATGTTTCCACGTTAGCACCTGGCTAAAGACCCCCCAGCCCCAAAGTGACAGCTTTTAATGCTCAGAGATGGTTGGAGCTGATTTTTCATCCTAAACTAAAGAATCAGCTGTTTCCAACGGGCCCTGATTCATCCGTGTTTGACACCAGCTTGTTTGCTCACTGAGGTCGATACAAGTTTAATCAAAATTCGATAAGATTTGCGTTAATCCAATAGACCAGAGTGTTGTTGCTTTACTCCTGTGTGTTCATCCACACGTGGTGCCTGAATAAAAAAAACTAAAGTTAACTTAAAGATTAAACGTATATTGTAATTTTATTTTCTTTAAAAGTGATTTGATGAAATTGCTCCAGAAAAAAGTACCGTGAAGAAACTTTGGTCAAAGTCAACGTCACAAATTAAGTTGGTGTACGATGCACATATTTTTGGGGGGACGTGAGTATCTCCACAGCAGTGTTGAGTTAACTTCAATTTAGTCAATAACCCAAGTCTTGCATCTGTGGCTTGAATGTAATCACCACTTCAGAGAGTCGTAAATGTAAAAAGGCCCAAACTGGGGCCAGACTTTCTCCTCTCCGTGCGTTGGATATGGCGCAGCTCTTGACTCATTTGACCCGGCACAACGTGGCTCCATTAACGCAGCTCCGGAGGGATCGAACACGGTAATAACCGGAGTGGCGTCGCAGCTGTCACCCACCCGGTCTACGTGAGTGCTCGCTGGCTTGTTTGTGCGTTCTGTACATGTTAATTTGTTTCATCTCTGGATGTCTGATCCCACACTAAAACAACGCAGAGAAACGCTTCTGTCACACTCAGTTTGAGCATTAACTCTTCTCTTGCCGCGCCGAACAACCATCTGTTTCCCAACAATGTGTGTCGTACGCTGTCGCAGCGTCTCCTGACTCCCACCGGGCTGTGGAAGATGTGACAACGAGGCTACGAAGTGGAAGATTTGCTTTGAGATGACTGTAAATACAAGAAACCTGCGCAAATGATCGGTGGCTCAAGTTCTCTGTAAATACAAACAGAGAGTCTCCTTCGTGAAAACAAAGAAACGTCAGTGTCATCTCTCATTATGAGACATTCTGGTGACCAGATAATTTAAACAAAAGATTTTAAACATGTTGGAGTCTGAGCGTTTTGCTGTCACACTGGTAGTGCTATAAAAAATGGATTTCTTTCACTTTCCCTCCTCTTTAACAGTCTCCTTTTCTCTTTGGCATGAAATACATTGACGTTGCATCGATCCAAATTTGAATTCATCCATTTGAAGACTGTCTGGTGCATTTGGCTAATAACTGCGTTATTACACTATTTGTGTTTTCCATTAACTTTCTAAATGGTGCACCTCTTATTTGGAGTGTTATGTTGTGATGACAAATTTGCTCTGTTGTCATATATCTGTGGAGTCTTTGAAAGGTCCACCAGGAAGAGTGAATGCATTAGCTAGAGTGAGCTCTCTGTAAATTAGCAGACTAACTACGTCAAACCTCTGCTGTGGTCCTTTAAAGGAACAGTTTTTAAGCACTTAAGTGCAGCATGTTTCCTTCACCCATATTTGATCAGAGTTGTGGACGCTTTGTGTGACTTTACATTGAAGGTGAAGGTGGTTCAGATGAAGGTGAAAAAAAAAAAAAATTCAGATTAAACTTCAGTGGCCCCTCCAATAATACATCCAAACCAACGGATGCATTCATGTTGCTTTTTGCAGGAGTTGTACTTCTTGATTCGAGCTGACTCCTGCAATTTGGTCGCAGTGCCAGGAAGAACAGATTGAGGGGGGAAAATCTTTACTCTCTTTACAGCCGAGAAAGGTTATGAAAAAATAAGATAAAATAAGTGGTATCTGGCAGGATGAGCTGACGGTAGAGATTCCCTTTTCAAATATCGGTATGAAGTTTTAAGGCGTTAATACTCTCAGCTGTCAGTCGGCAGTAAATCCTACTTTCATCAAAGCTGCGTTGGGTTTTAGTTCATCGTGCTTTAGAGACGTTCAAGTTGAGTCAAAATTGGTCAACTGCGAGTAATGGCAAATGTTTATTATTAATAAATCAGTCAGCAGTGGTAAATGTTCATAAGTGGTTAATAGCCCGAGACTGAACTCTGTCCAGATGTTTTCCATCAATTTGCCAGATGTTGAGCGGTCTAACCGTCCACCGAGGGAGTTTTCCTCCAGCAAAACCACCCGCAAGCCATTAGTTGGTATTACTAATGGCTAAATGCATGAACAAAGTTATAAACCATCATTAAATAAAAACATTATTAAATATGTAATCATGTGTTTGCCGTTTGTGAAGACATCCAACCAGAAAGCATTCATAAAAAGGGTGCCTCGTTAAAAAGTGGTGGCAAGACACTGAATGAGTGGTACTGAAGCAAATAGTGCACGGATGATAAAGACGAGCAGGACACAGAGTAGGTGGTAGGAGAGTCTGAAATGGAGGTTTTTGTGTGTGTGTGTCTGGGTGTGTTTGTGTGTGTGTGTGTTGCCTCCTGGGAGTTTCCCTCCCCACTCAGCAGTAATGAACTGTGCAGGCAACATTTTGCTTATAGGCCCATAAACAACGCACTTATTAAGATGGAAGTCGCTGTGAGCAAACCGAGGCTAATTCAGATATGTATATGCATGGAGTGAGTACTTTCTGAGGTCTGTGTGTGTGTGTGTGTGTGTGTGTGTGTGGATGTGTGGGTGCTGAGTCAATCAGTTTGAACACAGATGGAGAAGGATGATGGACAAAAAAGACTGGAGACGATTTGTGGCCATATTTGGTGAGAGAAGAGAGAAAGGGGAGGAGAGACGTATAATAAAAGGAGGGATGTTTGGGGGGAGAAAAGGCCAAAGGAAAGTGAGATGTACTGAATGAAAAAGACTAATGGGGGGGGGGGGGGGGCAAAAAGGAAAGCAACAGATGAAGGAGTGGAGTCAGACAAAGACGGGGGGGATGAAGACAAACAAAAATCTGGACACAGATTTAAATAAAGAGCGAGTGAGTCAGAAATGGGAAGAGGAAAGGAAAGAGTGACTCACTAAGATAAAACGAGGGAGATGTAGAGGAAAAATGAAGCGTGTGGAGAGGGGAAAAAGAAATGGACAGAGAGAGAGAGAGAGCAAGAATTAAAACTGAACAGATGAGACGGAGAAACAAGCACTCAGACTGAAGCTGAGACACCATAAGAGTACGAGGGAATGAGGGAAGGAAGGAAGGGAGCGGAGGTTTTCCAGCTTTCTTCTGGTCCTATCAATAATATTCCAACAACAACATCTTTTTAAAACAGAAGTTACAAAAAGGCACAACTGGAAAAAGAAGTAGGGAAACTGGGATACCAATATTATTATGACAGAATGCTATTCTGCCTGGACTTTCCACATTTAGCTTTTTCCCATTACAGGATATGTTGGTATCGGTTTTTTGGTTTTTTGGTTGTTTTTTTTTTGGTCCGGTTCAGGTTTTCACAGGAGTCACCTCAAAGGTTTGGGATCAGTTCTGTGAGTTGGCCCAAAGGCCCAAAAGAGAAGTCTAGATTTCTGGGAGCAAGAAGCAAGGAAATTAAATATTTTTTAAGAGTTGGATATTGACTGCTCACAATGAATCAGCTTAAATGGATTCCACTGTCCTTCAATAGGTTTTTAAAACTTTGCACTAAAAATTGAAACACAATGTTTACTTTGCATGCAAAATGGAATATTGATTTTAATTTCCCCATATAAACAGCTTAGTAGGAATATAATTGTAAGTTTTCTTTTTTTCTTTTTCATTACCACCAGATGTTGTTTATGTGCATGGATAGAATTACACAAACAAGACAAACAAGGACTTTTACATGTTAGACAAATCAAATTTGGTAGTTAGTGGAGGATTTCTGGTTTGTCACAGGTGACGAGCGAATTTGGAAATCTGAAGACTTTTTTCATTTATTTCCATTTTACTAGTGTAGTTTTGTTTGTGTCCATCTTCAAAGACGTTACGATGAAAACAGAAATGAGGCATCGTCGGCATAACATGGTGAGAAATGACACAATCAAAGGGTGATAGGACGCTGACAGAGTCGTTTACATTTTACTTGGACAAACTGATGTTGTTCTCGCCATCCATTTACAGATCCAATTCTGAGAATCATTTTTATCATATGGGCAGATCTAAACACTACAATACCAACGGCCTCTGCTGATGTGTGAAGAGAAAAGAACCTGATTCGAATTGTTTCGTTTGAAATATAAAACCAACCCTCCACGGTTGCAGAGTTCATCCCAAATAAATCAAAAGAGATTCATAAAAGGGAAGGAATTGTAACAGCTGAATGTATCGCTCAGTCTTGAAGCTCAGTTTATGTTGTGCGGCGTATCCAGCCGAATTTAAGCTCCTGGTGAGTCATAGATGACTTCTCTCTTTATATTTTTATGTGGATAGATTCGTAACTTTTTCTTTGTGCTGATGATTAATCTTCGCACATCCATCTGAGCCGTACGAGAAAGAAATGAAATGTAAGAGGTGAGATGAAGAAGAGAGAGAGAGACTGAGAGACAGAACTGAAATGGATGAAAGCGAGAGTACGAACGGGAAGAAAGACGTGCAGGACGCACGCCAAGAGTGAGAGAGAAGTAAAAATGTCAGGGGGGAACAGAGACACGAGTGAAATGACGGAATCTGATGCTGTGGAACAAAAAGTACGACAGCCAAAGAGAGAGATGAGTGACACAAAGGCGACAACAAGGGAAAACTCCAGAACAAAAAGGGAAAGTGGACTCAAGAGAAGGAATCAGAAAGAAGGGCCGAATAAATGTGAGTAAGAACTCCGCCGTTGGTTGTTTAGTTATATGTTCTGTGTATGAACAAGAAATATGATGTTAAATGTGTGTGTGTGTGTGTCTGCAGGTGCAGTCGGAGCCCCTCCAGCTGGATCCCATTGTGCAATCAAAACCTCTACAAACACGGAGCCCTGCCCACTTTCCCTCATCCAATCACAGACTCCGCCAACGTCAGCATCAACGCACTTCAGGCGTCTCTCTATTTGGCATTCAGCTCCTGTTTGTTTCCCTGGACTCATCCTGCCCCCCTCCAGGTCTGACTCCAGGCCCTGTTTCTCTACCTCTCCTGGTCAAAACTGTAATATTTCTTTTTTTTTTTTTTTGCGTGATCACGACTTTATTGTCGAAATAATTTGAGTCTCGAAAATATTTTTACCCCATAAAATTCATCGTACAGTCTAAAGATGGCATCTGAAATAAAACGCTCTGGGTTGGGGGTGAATTAATGACCCGGGAGCTTCTGTTTCACGCTGGTACCACCCATACAAGGGTGCCAACGCATCTGAGACTACTCTGTGATTGACAGTCTGTGCCAGAACCTGAAATCTCCCGAAGACTACAAAGAGCGCCGTCTTCTCCTCCGAGTTTGGTTACTTCTGGTTTCATTAAAAAACCAGAAGATGGCAGCAGCCGAATTACGTAAACAGAAGTTCACAAACCAACAGGTGACGTCCTGGTAGGCCCGATGTTTCCTCCAGTTTTACTCGCCGCAGTCTGAATGATATGCTGAATTAAGTTTTGTGATGGGGCTCCGTGTGCACGGCGTTCGGTTCAGAGCCTTTTCTCTTCAACAGTGAGGGTGTTTGGTCACAGTTCGCAGAGGCAAAGTTAAGCGTGGGTGAGTTTGCAAAAGAATGGAACTGTGACAAACCCTCGGAAATAAGAAGTTTGAGGGAGCCAGGACCAGGACTAAGGGATAGCATGGGTGTGTGTCTGTCTGTGTGTGTGCAGGTGGAGTGGACTTCGTCACTGTTGAGATCAGAGCTGGCACAAGTGGACGTGTATGTAAAAGTCTTTCCACTCAGCTCAAGTTCTGCCTCTGGATTTTGTTTTTGTTTTCGATTGTTTGTCTTTCCCTCGAGGCCGCCGTCTTGTGGAGTTGTTAATGTGAGCGCGCGCGCGTGTGTGTGTGTGTGTGTGTGAATGTGCACGTTTGTGTGGCTGTCCAGAGCCAAATTGGTCAAATGAGATTTCTCTTTTAAAGCGCTGAAATGTCACAGGAGAGTAATTTGCGCCTGCTTGGGGAGATAATATAGGTTTGTGTGTCTGTGTGTGTGTGCGTGGAGGCAATCAACAGCTTTTCAGAAGTGGATCAAGTATTGGTCATCTTCAAACCGGTCACTTCCTTTTTCTTCTCGGTGTGTTTACCCTTCACACTGTCTTCACACACATTAAAGGACTACACATGCTCGCCAGATACAGACTTCTGCCTTGTGTCACACGCACAAATGAGCAGGACAGACACACACACACACACATACCAACATGGAGCCACAGCATTCACGGTCAAGGACACACATTCACATTCTGTTCTGTCATGACACCTGAAAGTATAAAAATGCATATTCATGCTCAGACAAACGCACACATTAACTTGTCAGCAAAGAGCAACACGCAAGTTTGGACAAAAACAGGAAAGGGAAAGAAACACAAACACACTCCTGCAGTTTGTGCACTTTGCTTGCTTGCATAAACACTATTTTAATATGCAAATACATGCAACACATGCAAATGCACAAGCAGCCACCCATTCACTGTCACACACACAGACACACAAACTGAAATGAGCACATGCTCACACGCAGCACATGCATGACAGCCTCACCAAAAAAATGCACGTGCAGCCATTTACAGAAATTAGACACATATTTACGTGGTGATACGCTCCTGCACATGCTGCTGCTGCCATATGCTATCTCTCTCTCTCTCTCTCTCTCTCTCACACGCTCACACACTCGCTGTGTGAGAAGACAGACCTTCCTCTTTCCAACACACTGACTTGTGTGCGAGCTTGTTTCCATGGAAACCTGAGGGGCAAGGTGTTAATGAAAGACTTTGCGATTGTGTAACCATCATGAAATGTTCACCATTACCTGCATCCGCGGCAGCATGAGGAATGTGAACACACTTTTTTTTCTTTTCTTTTCTTTTCCGGTCCAATTATCTGACAGCAAGATTCTTTCAAGTTGTCTCTTCAGTCAGGAAAACTATCAGGTACATAAGAGGTGGCAGACAGTCCACCTGTTTCCTCATCGGTGACGAGGAAGCAGGTGAAGAGGTGGCCAGTTAAGGCTCATCAAGCGTTTCAAAGCACCCACGTGGAAAGAAAACCGTAAGGTGAGCTTTGTGGAGTAGAAGTCTCTGATGCTATATTAAGAAAACACAGATCTATTTGTATTACAAGACGCCCATTGGCACTTTTTTATTTGCTTTTGTATGCTTTTAACTTCAGAAGTCGCACAGAGAGAGTGGATGGACCCTTTTTTTTTTAGAAACCGGCTCTTTTATTTCATATTATCGTGTGAATATCCCTCCAAACTGCATTTGTTTTAGATTGTGAATGCTCTGTTGTGGCACTGGAATGTGTCAATAGATGAAATGAATTAATTATATCTCTGTGTCTTTCCCCTCAAGCTTCTATTTCTGCCATTCACAGTTGTTACAAAAGCAATGAGATGTTTGCAATAATTATATTTATCCTCCGTGGATGGATCTCCTCTCATCCCTAACACCTCTTAGCATACGGATTTAATTCCCAGTAGAATAAATTCTTGAAATGGATTTCTTTTTTTTTTTCTTTTTTTTTTTCCAGGGTGGGTTTCAGCTCTGGTGAAGCTGCAAACCCCTTCAGCCTCTTTTTTTTTTTTTTTTTTTCCAGGTGAGTGAGCGTCAGGGGAGATAAGCCTGTCACACTTTCCCTCTAGACGGAGGCACAGGGAGTACAGCTCAAACAGAGGGACGAATGGCCAACAGCGATAGCCGGCCAACATCTCCATGAGACGGGTGAGACGGGAGGGGAGGGGTGAGATGGGGGTGGGGGTGGTTGTGGTGGTGGGGGAGGAGACGCATCAAAAACCTGGCATACTTTCACAGGAGCTGAGGCACTCAGCAAAGACCTATCTGTGACAGAGCAGCTGTAATTGTTTCGCTTCCAAACGAGAAGTCACTTTGTTGCCAGTGCAGAGAGGAAAAGGAAGGCAGGTGGGGGGAGGGTAAAAAAAAAAAAAAGGGGGGGGGATGATTGATGGATGTGAGTGATGGTGCATTTGAATGAGAGGCTTCAGTATTATCAGAGCTCGTCGAGAAAACACACTGTACATGTCCCATATCTCCTCAGCAGGCACGAACCGTCAGAAAACAAGGTGGAGAGATGTTTCATCTATTATACACAACTTCCCAAACTTTTTTTTTTTTTAAATAACATTCCAGCTTGTTTTTTAAGAGTTCAATTTCTACAATTTATCGCGTCGCTTCTCTGCTTTTCATCCTGAATAAGATAAAGTTACAGAGATCGGTACTGATGTGTCTGATCCATTACTGACTGAAAACACAGAGCCACTCTTGACACCTTCCTGTATTCGAGACTCGTCTTTGTTTGCGGTCATGTGCCTCTGTTCGAATGTTAGTCCTTGGGTGCTGCCTCCACACGCGTTTTCAGACCTTTCGGAAAATGCCGCTGTGCAGAAACTGAGACGACAGCCTCGTCTCCTGATTTGGGCTCAGCAGTCACGGCTACCAGACAGTGATGAATGCAACATGGAGAGCCTCCAAAGGTTCATCTATTCCGCTTATCTGTGCAGGAAGAGCAGCGGTGCAACCAATCCCAGCTGGGGTTCGCCCCGAACAGGTCGCCAGTCTTTCGCAGGGCCGATGCAAACAGAGCTCACACCGACAATTGATCCAGAGTCATGAGTGATATTTTACAGGTGATTTAAAGATTTTTTTGCTGCTCTCTGGGTAATCGATGCAGCGTAGCAAACATCGGTGTAATGACGTCCATTTGTTTGTTGTGTTGCTGCCACGTTTCAGAAAGTGCAGTTTCAGACCCGAGAAATCTTTACAGAAGAAGAGAAGATCTAAACATCTTTTTGGGTAATAACTAACAAACCGATTCATTTGGTGTTCTCAGTCTGCCTGAGTAGATTTTACTAAAAATACATTTTTGCTTTCACAGTAAAGTCCTGACTTTTCCAAAATGTCATCATTTTTCAAAGTGGTTCTCACTAAAAATGTCCTCACTTGCCAAAAATATCTTCATTTTGGGAAGAAGGTAATCAAGTCCCAAAAACGTCCTTACGTTCCCTGTCCCAAGCTGTGTACACAACACATATTTGGACGCACACATATCTCCCCACACACACCCTTCATGCGGTGCGAACAGTGCCGCTGGGGCTAATAAACGTTCTCGGGGTTAATTATGCGTGCTGCCCATTACATGGCTGTCCAGGTCGGACCTGACATGTGTAATTTCCCCAACGTCTATGAATGGAGGCCAACAGCCCACCAGAGGCTCATGGGAAGCAGGTGGCTGCCGGACAACGGTCCTCCAACGGGTGACGGGGGGCTTGTTCAGGCTTTGCAGCATTTCGTGAAATGGTCAGGCACCGCGAGCTGGAGTTTCGAGGCCAAGACGACTCACCTGAACTCTGAGGGGCAAAGGACGTGATCAAATGTTTCTAAATCTCTTTATGAGGGATTAATTTGCTCATATTACAACCACAGTTTATTCTCCATCCCACTTTGCCGGAGAACCACATGTCACTTCAGCATTACTTTGTTCAGCAGAGTGTGAAAAGGGCACTTTACTTTCCTGTCTTCTTATTTAAAAAGCGGTGTGCAATGCACCCTGATCCACTGAATCTATAAGAGGAGGAAAGGTCAACTATGTCAGCGCTTTAAATGTGAATGTTAATTAGAGTTGGGCTGTAAAACCCTGCAGGCCTATTTTAACAGTACCAAATGGGGAGTTTCTACCACCCTGGAGCCAGAGTTTGAAATATAGTCATTAGCAATGAGTTTTTAATGTGATTTATGGCGTGAAAAAGAAAAAGTGTTTAAAAGTGTTCAGCTGTCTGTCAGAGAAATGGCATTAACAGCCACGTCCCAGCGTCGCTGGAAACTTCTGGATTATTGTCTGTTCTGACACATATAGAAAACTCAGTCAGCAGCTGGTGGAGACCAAAACTGAGCATATTCTTTTTACATCATAAAAGATGATTCCAGTTGAATGATTGAATTGCATCCTCAGTTAAGATATATTATATTGAATTAAAGCATAAAATGAGAACATTTACACTGGGGTGATGCTCAGGTCACCGATATCAGTCCAGTCCCAGACCGGGAGTCCACCTAGCATCCTGTCAATAATGACAGGTACATAGAGAGGGCTGGTAAAAACCAACTGGTCATCATCTGACGGCAGTATGAGGCTGTGGGCGGAGTCAGTGTAAGGATTCACCCAACAGATGTGACCAGTGAGCTTTCCAACAACCTTATCAGTGTTTTCAGCCGCGCCACCGAAAATCTGAGCGCTCAGATTGATTCCTGTCAGCTGAACTGGACTGATCTGTGACCTTAGCTGCAGTCATCTGACATCACAACACACACGCTGATCTTTAAGATGCTAATGCAAATAGGGATTTTTTTTTTCTTGTTATGACATCCGCTTGTTGTTGGGAAAAGCCCATGAGGGTTTACATCATACCCCCCCCCCACTAACACCACCACCCCCACCACACTGCCACCATCAACAACCTCCCCTCCCCGTCTGTCTTCATCTGTTTGTATTTTAACAGCTCTCCCGGCACGAATGCCTTCTCTGATGCTTTCTGATCACTTCTCCCAACTAGGGGACACCACAGAGCATGCAAATGAAAAAATTTCCACAAGGGAACTACACACACACAAAAAAAAGAAAGTAAGAGGAAAAGATTCCTGCTTTTACCATTGTACCATTTGATGAATAATTCTCCTCTGAGATAAAGTCTCAAGAGTTTGGAAAAAGTAGCGCGTAAAACCTCATTTGCGGCTTGTTTGTTAGCTCTCTCTCTGAAAGTGCCAGGGTTGTCGGGAGGTTGGTGTGTTCGGATGGGACGCCGCAACCCACGCATCACCTATTTACACCCATCAGAAAAGGAGAGATGGCAACAGAGAGGAAGGGAGAGCTGTCGAATACAAAGTGCGGCAGGAAAGGAAGCCAGAAAAAAACCAAAAACAAAACATTTTGTGTATGTGTGTGTGTGTCGTATGTAGTTGAGGGGAAGCTTTGGGTTTTGACTTTGGAAGCTGTCTTCGGGAGTCAAACAGCAGCACCACACTGTTTGGTCTTCCAAAGAGGTGCACTGTGGCAGAATTATTGCATATTGCCTATGACAGCGATAACGACTTGCCGCATATTGGGATTATACTGCTGTGTGAAGTCTTGGCGCCCAGCCTATTAAATATGCATGAATGTTTGAAATGAATTTTGGAGGATTTTTTTCACACACACACACCCCCCCACCACCACTCCCCTGCCATCCACCCCCCTCCACCTTCCTCCAACCCCACTCGTCTGTTCTGCCCCCTCCTCTTCATTGTCAAACTATATAATCATATTCCTGTCTATTAAAATTCGGATGAATAATTTAAACGTATGACAACGGCCGGGCTCTGAAAGAGAAGGTTTGTGTTCAGCAGCTGGCAGACAAGGTTGCTTTTGATGAGCGATGCATGCTAAATTGACATTGTTGTGGTGGAAAAAAGGCGAAGCAAAACAATGAAAGAAAAAGCAATACGCCAAAAAATGTCACCCTTGTGAAATCCGATGTCGCAACTTCAAAAAGTGTGACACAGAAACATATTGGCAGATATGAAATATTCAGCAAGGTTACAGCAAGGCTGCAGCAGGTGGAGGCACGGCGTTGGGCTGGCAAACCCCTGTCAATCTGCGGCCGTTTCATGCTGTTTAATTCGAGTCATTGACTTTATCAGCATGACAGTTGTTCAGAAACAATCCTGCCAAGTGCCAAGTGTAGGCTGCGTTTCAGCAAACAGGGAAAACAATTCACGGGTTCAAACCAAACATTCACTTTTGTTGTTGTGTACACGTGGAGTCTGACAGTGACGACAGATGAATTAATCAAAATTGGGATTGAGAGTGTCCTCGGTGGTCGCCCTGTCTGGGAAAATTAAAAAAAAAAAACACACTCCGGAGCAAAGAGAACAAGATTAAAAAACAAAAAATTTACATATAAATGTGAGAAGATAAAGAACACACAATTTAAAATGGAGGGAGGAAAGAAATGTCCCTTAAAACCCAGCTTCTGTCCGAAGCAACAGGATAATTGATTGCACCTGAAATTTAACCGCTGGCTCGGATTTGGAACTTAGCTGCAGATTATTTGCTGAAAACAGCTTCCAGCTGCCGCTGGAAACGAAGTGAACCCCTAAAGTGAGTGTCAAAAATATAAAACAATGAGCTTTAAAGGGGGGAAAGCTGCACAGAGACACTGACTTGCAGAACGAAATTTCAGCATCTTAAATCTCTGTACGTGCACGAATCATTCATCAGCCTTTGATTTGTCCAGAGCAGCTGCTTCATCCCACCTTTCAGTCTTTTTACACTTTTGCTATGACAGCAGATGTAGACTGGAAGGAGGTAGGAGAGACTGAATCACACTGACTGAGATTGAGACGGACTGAATGTGCACACACAGATGTAGAGACAGGGAGCGTCTGAGGGAATAGGAGAGTGCGAGCTTGAAAGCGAATGCAAAAATTGGAGATATAGCTGTGGGTGGAGGGCAAACTAACTTTGAACATTCATTGCAGTGAAGTTATTATCCGTCCTCTCTAGAGGTCGCAGTCAAGGCTGCTGGGAAGGCTCCTCAAACAGGAAAAAAAAAAAAACCTCCCATATATTGAACTCACACAGCACCACATGAGCCCTCACTTATTCCTCCAGAGCGCAGAGAAAATGTAAACAGGCAGTATCGTCTTAAAATGGAATGGATTTATGTAACATTAGTCTCCCAATGTTCAGCAAATTTGATCATCTGCTCTTAATTTTATGCAAATTCATCGAAGGCTCGTTAATGCAGCCCTGTTCTATGTGATGATGGAACAAAAGTTTTTTTGGAGCTGTAATGTCGAAGTGTCCATCCAGCGTCACCCATCTGCTGCTGTTTGGTCGTCCACAGTGAGTGAGCTCCACCACAAATAGAAAAGAGTCGCCGATGTTATGGTTGTTATATATATCAGCAAATACTCTGGTGAATATTAGCTTTAAATAGAACCTTTGGCCAGAATGTAAAACTCATCTAATAAACCTCAGCTCCGGTCAGCCTGATATTACTGATGTGAGAAGATGAACAGGTCAGTTTTCCATTTTCCAAAACAAAAGAAAGCATTTTGTTTTGACTGATAATAAACATGCGAGAATTTTTCAGAAGTGCGTGTGAGAAACTTCCAGCTATGAAGATCCCTGAGTTGCTTGGAAGAGTTGACTTTTGTTCACATTAAAAAACCTTTTCTGCTGGAAACTACCACCGAAATTACATCCCAGTGGGACGCACGCATTTAAAATCTATTTAAAAGATGAACTCAAAGCTGATGCGATCTCATAACATCTGTCTGCAAGCTTTGTTGTGAGAAACTGAAAATCCAACATGTGGTGGCTTTAACTCATCAACAAATATCATATAATTGTTGCTTTTCAAAGACGATGGGTGGTGTGACTTTTTGTCGGCGTGACTTTATCACTCCACAGTCGCTGCAGTCGGGACCAAAATCTTTCCAGCCTTCTAAAGTGGATCACGCTGTGTGAATGTTTCGTGTATATTTTCCTTCCTGTCTCGCTCAGGTTTTATCTCATCCTTCCACTGACTGACAGCACACAGTATTCGAGGTATGATATGCTGAATAAACTCACAATGCACTCACTGTACAAAATAAATGATGTATTACGAAAACCAAACCGCCTGCAAGAGACCACAGAGCCGACTGGAGGACCATCCGGTTGTCATACAGTGTTGTTGGACGCTTTCTTTCACAATTTACACCAAAAAAATGATCAGCGTGAAGACAACTGTCCAACATGGACAGACCAAACGAAACAGGCGAGTGTAAAGTTTCAGTGTGTGTTTGAAGACGATAGTGAACATCACTTTACGCCAGCGATTAAGCGAAAAGTGGTGCATATCATACAGTAGAAAGTATCCTGAATTTTGGGCCACAGGTTTGACTCTCCTCTCTTTAGACTCTAAAATGCTCAGTTAATCAAATTTAAAAAAAAAAAAAAAAAGGAGATTGTATTAAACTAACTGATACAGTCTCAGATTTTAAATTGTCT
The DNA here is from genome assembly GCA_034769265.1 of Remorina albescens. Classification (NCBI taxonomy): domain Eukaryota; kingdom Metazoa; phylum Chordata; class Actinopteri; order Carangiformes; family Echeneidae; genus Remorina; species Remorina albescens. The sequence continues at coordinate 1,968,528 of CM068478.1, read as the reverse complement.
GTCTTATTGTGAGCAGTTTTCATCCTTTACCTCTGCCCTTTACAAATGTTTGTGTTACAGACATGACAATGGGAATCAATCCCATTCAAAGGCGACACAGTGGCAGCACACTCACCCGCCGAGGGAAGCAGCTCAATATACCGAACCCACAACACCTGAACAAGGGAACTAACAGCCAATAATGTTTTGAGTCCGGTGGCCTCATGTGTTATCGATTTCCCTTTTCCGTGTAGACACAATGTGTGGTGCACTTCTGCTCAGGTGTGAGTGGTCTTTTTTTTTTTTAACCTCCAAATAAAAGTGGCTGAGTGTTGGGGAGAGTCTGAGGTATGAGGGCAGGTATCTGTCTAGATTAGTGTCAGACACACCTCTGGGATTTCACTGAGAGTTTATAAATGGACCTTGAGTTCAGATTTGTTTGTGAAAGAAATGTTTCTTAAGTCACAAATAAACTTTAAATGCTTACATTTGATTCACAGCAGTTTTTGTGGAACTCCCAAGGTCACAACGCAAAAAAAATAAATCCATTTCTACAGAAATTACAAAGGAGGTACTTCAGAGGTTTTATGGTCAATTTAAAATTTCTTTTAACACATTTTTGGTGTTTTATTGTTTTGTTTTTTTATCTGTGTTTCACCATTGGATTTCAGTCTAAGGAGCAGCTACAGCTGTTTCATAAGAATCTCTCAGACCGTTAGAGTTAGTGAAAAGAGATTTGCGGATCAAGTATTCCTTTTCGGAAAAGTCTTCAGGCTCATTAGAGATTGAATCTTTCTCTCTACCTTCTTCTCAGAGGTAGTCAAAGTCTAACCAAATGTTCAGTCTCTACAACAGGCAGCCTGGTGAGTAATTCTATCGTTCACTTTTTTTTTTTCTCGTCTCTCTTTTTTTTTTTTTTGTCATTAGATTGTTTGACTGCTCTTATTTCCCTGCCCCCTTCTTTTAGCGATGCCATCACACTCCCACATCTCAGCTATGAACTCTTTGCAAACAATTTCATTATGACGGATAAAAATAATCAACCTTCAAGGTTCAGATTGGACATGGAGGTGTGATGATCGTGAGTAAGATTATTAATGAAAGGCTTCGAATATATAGAAGTGGAGAGTGTGCATGTCTGTGTTCGTTGAATGTGTAAGTGGCTTCACCAGGCATTGACTTTTTGGCTGCGTTTTGTGTGCTGAGGTAAAAAGAGTGGAGAAGATGTGTGTGAAGTGTTTCTGTTACACTGTCTGCACTATACATGCAGGCGTGTGTGTGTGTGTGTGTGTGTGTGCATGCGTCCACACACTTGGCACTCAGTGTTCCTCTGGAGTCTCCACTCAATACGTTGGCAACAAATGCAAAACCTGCGAGATCAAAGGGAATATGACCCTGCTAATTCAACTTCAGATCAGAGAGAGATCTTCAAATTAAGCGCGCGGTTTTGAAGTAAACGCTGTTTTGCCGACGCATTTCATTTATTTTCAGCTCCAGCGCCCTAATTGGCCCCAGAGGTGAGGAGGAAAGTGGATGGAATGGGAGTGCAGACGGAGGGCCAACTATCCATCTGAAATGTGCGCTAATGAAAAGGTCTGGGGAGAAATTGACATTTTGGTGGTAAAAGAGCAAAGGCATGTCAGATCAGCTAGTGGCCAAGCAAAGAGCCCTGTGGGACCTGTGCTCTGAGAGCCACTCAATATTTTATGCATCATATAGGTATTCATTGGATTCTGCATAATATATTTCCACATCTTTTATCACAAAACATGTACAAACATGATTTGACCTCTTTTGCAGACGCTGAGTGTCGGTAAAACTGCATTCATGAGCAGCTGTGATGAGGACGCAGGTCTGGAGCGAGAACAGGCACCAGGTTGAACATCTAAATTCTGTGTTATTGTTTCCTGTCTTGATGTTTTTGCACTTAATACATGCTGTTGTACCGTACATTCTGGAACTGCTTCGTTCCGAAATACATTTCCCAAAACATATTCAATTCAAACCAAAGTGTTGTTGGATATTAGTCACTATCTCAAAATTACAGCTCATTACATTCTGCAAAATATGAGGCAAAAAAAACCAAAACAAAACGGTTTAGTGTTTATGTGGACGAGCTGAAGGAGAAAAGACGGCGCTTCCTTCTGAGAAATGGACCACGCTTAAAGTAAACAGCCAGAGATCATTTATTTTATCAAATATTCAACCTTTACTTGCCCTTTGCGAGGGGAGTGATAAGGCCACGCTGAGGGAGTTATGGGCTAAACTTCTACTCCGCTGAAAGCCAAAAATCCAACATGCATGAAGGCGGTTGCATCACGTGTAACGAAAGTGCTCGCTGCAGCGCTCATACTGTCAAGCAAAGATACAAAATGTGATATTCAGTTGAATTCATTCACTAATAAAAACATGCGCTGAAATTTTAACAACTTGTAGACAGATTGCGATAAAATTTTACGCTCACTGATCCCCTGACATTTCCTCCGACATCATCAGGAGGTCATTTTTTTTTATTTATCCAATATTTAGGTTTATGATCAGCTAAAGGGCTGTTTTCTGATCTAATCTAATAGCAAACATTACTATTGAGCTCGTGCGCTGAACTCACATGGTAAAGATGGAAAACATCACACTTGAATGTCACCAGATGAATACTCGTCATGTAACGGTGAGGGTTGATATTCCCATCAGATGTGAAGAGAAATGGAAGTCATGGCTCAGTACACGCTGTGGCTCTGCGGTCCACATCGGGGTAGATCCTGGCTGTTATCTGCTGGTGTGGACTGACAGCCAGAGGAGTTTCAGGCCGGATCTGGAAATTGCATCTGACCATCATGGTTTTCATGGGCCAGACTGAGGCCATGTGAACGCTGTGTGTACCAGCTAAGAGGAAACACAAGCATATGGCCCAAGCATAGGCTGGATGCCTCTTTCTGTCCGGAGAAATTATTTGTGGAGCGAGGCATGTAGAATAAGAAACGGAAGGACTGAGCACAGGAACATTAAATCTGTATGTGATTGCTGAATGTCTTTATTTTGCTCCAACAGCCTCCAGGCTTCTGATTATTATTTTTTTTCCAGCAGATTTAAGAAGCTGGCTGCAGGGATTTTCTCCCATTCAGGCAGAAGAGCATTAGAGAGGTCCAACACTGATGTTGAGCGATAAGGCTGATTATTTCAAAGGTGCTGAATGCAGGTGAGCTCCAGTCTCTGTGCAGGCCAAACTGAGCGAATGGGGAAAAAAAATCTTCATGGACCTGGCTCTGTAAAGCAAGCACAAAACCTGAATGTAAGCACACAATCTATGAGGCAGGACATTTTTTAGCCATGTGGTGATAAAACACTGGGAATATGTGACAGGTGTTGTTACAATAGAAACAAACATCCGTGCGGAGCAAATTATCGGCGGATAACAAAGCTGAGAGGACGCAGTAGAGGAAAAATCAGGGGTTTTGTTTTCCATCTGACACTGATGGATGGCTTAAGTTGGATGAACCAGCATCTGGACTGTCCAGGCCTTTATAAAACCCTGCAGATTACCTGAAGGAAAGAACACATCAACACCAACAAGCCAGCAGGCCGCTCACATCCCTGACAGCACTACAAATGTACGATAGAGCAATACGATTTATCCTTTAATCACAATTTTGGAAGGTACATTTGCACCAAATTTGAGTCTGTACTGTTCACATTCACACTGTCAAAAAAAAAAAAAAAAAAGTAGAAAATCTTCTTTCCAAAAATTCAAAAAACAGTCTTGTTTATAGCTTGACCATCGTGTATTTATTACTTTATTCAAATCAGGGCTTTGAGAGCAGAAGTGGGAGTTTGCTCAACCTCACAGAGGCGTAATCCTTCAGTTGACCTTAAAGACACCATGAAATTAAAAATGACTTGTCAACTTGTTTACTAATTTTGCTCACTACGGTACAATCCTACATACAAATACTGGAAAATATGTGCAGAGTTTTGTTGTTTTCATGAGTCAAACTTTTAATGGCTGTGGGTACATTGTTTTTTTAATTTTCATTTAAAGGAGACCAAATGTCATCTCTGTCCTTCTTGGTAAATGGCAACAAGCTCACGCTGTACAAAATGTGGAAATAATGTTTGTATAAAATAGATTTTCTTTCTTTGAAATGATATAGTTTTATGTGTCATTTTGAGCACATCAAACTAACGAAGCACGATGCACGCTTGGAAAAATGTTTTTCTCTCTCTACAACTTCAAAAAGGAAAAAATCATCAGTCGTAAGTCGAAGCTCTGTGGTTTGCACAAGAAAACGCTGTTACATGAAAAGAAGGAATGAAATAATCAGCAATGTCATTAATCACTGAAACTATGTCCACAGTTATAATGTGGCTTAAAACAAAAACAAATCTATTTCACTGAAATTATGTCACTTCATGGCCACACATTGTTTTTATTGAAATACAGTTTTTGAGTGGAATTTTATTTTATTTTTCTAAAATGTTATTTTCGCTCCACTTTGTGTGACCAAGGTTTTTGCTGATAATGAACATGCAGCGGCAGCCTGGAGCCAGCTACCACGCTGGAGGACGCTCCAGCGGCTCTGTCAAAAAGCCTCCTGCCTCCTCCACCAAGGCCACCTATTCATGCTGCTGGAAAAGCTCCCACACGCTGTCAGTGGAAACACAAGGGATGACCGTGGGTGCCGCAAAAGATATTCAAAAAAAGAAAAAACAACGAAAAAGAAAGACAGCCTACTGTTGCTGTCAGTATAAGAACAGTGATTTCGGCAAGGAAGAAAGAAGTTTTGTGGTGCCTGAGAGTCCATACTGTAATGAGAACTGACTGCACTGCTCCTGTTCTAATCCCACAGGATCACACTGTGACTGTGCAGCACTGTGGGGGGCTTTTGTAGTGACTATATCAGACCTTTATGACTCTTCCTTAATATTTTGATCTGGAAGACGGCTGCGTTTCCTGCCTGTTTAGTTATTTTGTGTTGAAATGAAAGGATGAACTGGAGGTAACCCTTAAAAAAAAAACCATACAAACACAAAGTGATTTCCACAATAACTATTCCAATCAAGATCTGCCACACTCAGACCATCTGTATGCAGATGAGCTTTTTTAAAATTCTGTGACTATCATTAAAGTTACAGTTGATATTTCAAAGTTTCAAATATGTTGATCTTGCTTCCACTAAAATGTGTATAGAATAATGTAAGATACACCGAAAATTGAAAATTGATGATGCAGCCAGACGCTGTGCTGTAATAAAGGCTCTTTAAATTTGAATGCAGCATGTTCAGGGCTGGATTTCCAGATGGGCGGGTGCCCCAGTGTCCCTCCAGTGCACTTTGTAGCTAATATAGCATAATATGAACTGACATGGTAAAGCCCTAAAGGTGGGTCCTGCTTAATTACCCGATCATAAAAGTGTATTTTAATGACGTTCCCTGTGTCAGGAGCTGGTTTTAAGACCTGCCATTTTGCTTACCAGATGCATATCCTAAAATGAATTTGAATGGAGTAGAAGCACAGTGAACCAGGGGAAACGTGGTATTATAGCACTGGACTGCAGTGCCCAAAGAGCAGCAGCGTATTAAGAGTCCAACAGAAGCTCACTTTTGTCCCAGGGTCTTGTAACAAATTAGTCCAGCAATGATATTAAATTGAAACTGAAGCCTTAGACCACACAGGATGTGAGCAGTACATTGGAACGGTTTTTGAAACTACTGAAGCTACAAAAATATTTATTTATTTAGCAGATGAAAGAGAATGTCACGAAGAAAGGAAAGGTTGAAGACGTACTTCTATCTCAAAGCTGCATTCATGACAGGAGAGCTACTTTAAAGTCGTCACACTTGCTTTGAAGAGGTCATAACTAGGTCACGAGCAAATAAAACCCACTTTGTACAATTAATGTGAACTGCAGATGGTTTCAGTTAAAAAAAAAAAAAGAAGAAGAAGAAAGATTTTTATTCATTTTCAAGCTTTATGTGACTTAAATTGAAATCTGCAGTGTCATGCATAATAAAAGTTGTTAAGCAACGCTGACCTGTATCCTTTAGGGTGCCTTACCGATTTAATGCAAGTTCAAAAATAAAAGTGGGCTGATTGTGTTACCGCATTTTGACAGTAATGTTGTTCACTTGAATTTCAATAATATGTGTCCTACTGCACTTTAAATTTTGTGCTCCCGCAGTAGAAAAGGTTACTACAAGAAAAACTGGAGCTGGCTGTGATAATAAAACATGATCTAATGGGGACATCTGCGGGTAGACACACTAAATTACATTTAAAACAAAAAAATAAAAAAATATTTATTTATAACCGGTAGTTTCTTCAAAATGAAATAAAACTTCAAAGTTAAAGTTTATATTATTTTATATTAATATGATTATTTATTGATTAAAAAAAAAGTCCCGTCTCAGTCGTGATTTAAAGTGACTTTACGTTCAGCCAATCAAATCTCGTCTTCTTCCTTGCTCGACCAATCAGTGCCGGGAATATTCGGATGCTAACGTTTGGCTCACGAGCGCCAAAAAGTTGCTGAGTTTGTGCCCGCAGAGCTTCATTCTGATTGGATGAGTCCACCGGAACAGGAAGTGATGTTTAAGATAGGTGATGGGCGCAGGTGCCGCGCAGCTTTATGTCTGTGTGAGTTTGTCGTCAACGTTACACAACCGAGCCAATGCGTCAACTGCGTGGAAAAAGGACACACACCGGGATGTTCGGCCTAAATTATGCCAATTTATCGACAACAAACTAACTAAAAGTGGGAAGTTTTACAGCGGAGTACGTGTAATTTAACCGCCGACAGGAAAGAAATAAAAAGATGTTTCGGCAAACGAAGGCGGCTCTCCAGAAACTTCGACACCTGAGGTAACCGTTAGTAAACGGTTCAAGCTAACACACCTGTGTGTGTGTGTGTGTGTGTGTGTGTGTCTGTCTGTCTGTCTGTCTGTCTGTCTGTCTGTCTGTCTGTCTGTCTGTCTGTCTGTGTGTGTGTGTGTGTGTGTTTGTTGTTAATTACATTTAGTGACTGTGTGTGTGACAATGAGGGAGAAAGAGAGAGGATGTTGTTTTTATTTCAGGGAGGAAGACAAACAAACAAACAAACAAACAAAAAAAAAACAGACAGAGAGGCTGATCACACAGCTGATGCAAACAGATGAGAAAATCATCTTTATTTGATTTAAAGGTAAAATAATTTGGATTTAAACCTACTTGGACTTTTCACCCACACGCAGGATTTTAAACTGGAAGTGTCAAAGTTTACACTGATGTTGATTCACCATCCAGTGGTCTGTAATATTAGAAGATACATGTGAGATGTTTTAAAGGTGAAGAAGTGGAAAATGAAGTTTTACATTAAAACTGTGTGACTGCAGGACGTTTGTAGCTTATATTTTGAAGAAGACTAAGGCTGGGACTTTGGCTTGTTGGAGAGTTATTTTTACTCATTTGGCAGACGCTTCTGCACAGCGGAAGAGTTAGTAATAAGTGCAGGAAATTATATAAAAATATGTGTAGTAAGAGTTAGTCAGGCATGGTAGGGTTTCTACGAGAGGAGGTGAGTTTTTAAAAGCTTCTTGAAGGAAACCACAGAGCAGAACGACTGAGTTCAAGTAGATGAAGCCAGCCCAGAAGTGAACTCTGCAGGCAAACATTAGTGACTTGACCTGGATTTGGGTGGACAAAAGTACAGTCTGATGAGCAGTGAAGTGGCGTGATCGTGTTCCATTCTGGACCATCTGAAAAGTTCTCACCGCAGACGAAGGACGTCCTGCTAGAGCAGCTCTGTAGTGGTCAATTATTCAGTAAACTGTTAAATGTTTTGCCCCCCAGCTTCAATGGACAGCAGCATACATGGAGGCTGAAGAGCACTTCAGCTGAGAGGGCTCTTCAGTACCAACCAGGACAGAAAATCTATGGCTTTACAGTTAAAGAGGTGAGGGAAGTATTTATAATGCTGCAGCTTTAGTTGGAGCTCTTATAAACTCTAATAAAATATATATTTAAAAGTCATGATTGGTAAACTTAAAGTAAAATGATATAAGGGTGAGAATGTAATGTTATGAACCCCATGGATATATGCCCGTTATAGTAAATGCTCTAAATGTAAAATGGCAATTTTATGATTGACGGTCTCAATATAATGTCACTCATTTTCTTGTCTCACTATTAGAAAAAGTTTTATCCAGTAGCTGAGAGTAGACCCTGATCCTTCATGAAAGTCTTTACGCTTCCAGGTTGCAGCAGTCCCTGATCTGTTCCTCACAGCAGTGAAACTGACGCATGATAAAACTGGGGCTCAGTACCTGCATGCAGCCAGAGATGACGCCAACAATCTCTTCAGGTTGGTTTAATATGTGGTGAAACAGTCCCACTTATTTATATTCATGTGATTAAAAAAAATTTGAATGGTAGAATCTGATGACTTTTCACTCTGTCTCTGCAATTATTCTTTTACACAAGCAAAACATAAATAAAAACCACACGTGTTTCAGTGTCCAGTTCAGGACGACCCCAATGGACAGCACAGGGGTTCCCCACATCCTGGAGCACACGGTGCTGTGTGGATCTGAGAGGTATCCCTGCAGAGACCCTTTCTTCAAGATGCTCAACAGATCTCTGTCCACCTTCATGAATGCTTTCACAGGTACACAAAATCAATTCCAGCTAAAAGTACAAAGTGACGTCTGAGCCAAAAAGTTGTGAAAATTAATGTCACTCCTGTTATATGTTCTTTTTTACTTCTCAAAGATGTACAGATTATATGAGAAATAATCTAAACATGATAGCTGTAAGGATAGAAAGAGACGCCCAGCTGAAGGTTGATCATCTGCCAAGGTTGCTGAGTTTATTTCACCAGTGTTTTTGTTTAATTTGTTTCCTCGTGAGCAGCCAGTGACTACACCATGTATCCGTTCTCAACCCAAAATGGAAAAGACTTCCAGAATCTTCTCTCCGTCTATCTGGACGCGGTTTTCTTCCCATGTTTACGAGAGCAGGATTTCTGGTGAGTTATGAGACTCTTGCTGCACATTTTCTTTATTTACATATTTATTCAAGTGCTCACAGGCCTTAGAACTATCTCATTAATGCTGTGTCAGCCTGGTGTTATATTGTTCTTGTTTTGTTAAGTCAGCGATATGTGGTTGGATTGTGTTTTGTTTTCCCAGGCAGGAGGGCTGGAGGCTGGAGAATGAAAACCCCACTGATCCCAGCTCCCGTCTAGTATTTAAAGGAGTGGTGTTCAATGAAATGAAGGGAGCTTTTGTAAGTAACTACTGTTTCCTCTTCCGTACGCTGTACTGTATATGAGCTCAGCATTATGTTTGTGCTCTGAAAACGTATTGCATCGTTAAAATGTCTGTGGGATGCTGTTTGTATCATCACAGTCAGACAACGAGCGTCTGTACGCTCAGCACCTTCAGAACAAGCTGTACCCGGATCACACCTACTCTGTGGTGTCAGGGGGAGAGCCTCTGGCCATCCCCGACCTTTCCTGGGAGCAACTCAAACATTTCCATGCCACACACTACCACCCCAGCAACGCCAGGTAAAGGACACACATACATACTTCTATAAATGTACAAACAGAGTTTTAGGAATTAAATAGACAAAAACACAGTGTTCATTGTGTGTGTTTTTTTTACTTCCCTAGGTTCTTCACCTACGGAGATTTGCCTTTGGAGCAGCATCTCAAGCAGATTGAAGAGGAGGCTCTGTCCAAGTTTGAAAGCATCAATCCGAACACGGAGGTCCCCCCCCAGCCACACTGGAGCAGCCCTGTAAGTCCATAAATCTTAAATTTAAGAATTTTAAAACTGCTGAAAAAATCCCAACTACTGTCAAACTCAAAGGATTTTATTTTAACAATAAATGGCACATTTTAAAATCCAAAGAAACGACTCAATCTGAGTAAGATAATGTGTAGCTTGTCTTCTGCTGGTTGTCTCTACTGAATAGACACTCTCACTGTGTCTCACTGTGTTTCATTGACTCCTCAGAGAGAGGATCATGTGACCTGCGGTCCTGATGCTCTGGCACCAGATCAAGCCAGACAGAACACGTTGTGTGTGAGCTACCTGCTGGGAGAGTAAGATTACATTGTCACTTTTATTTCCTGCTGCAGTTCAGAGACATTTGTACATTGTGAAGTAGAATGATATTTATAAGATTGTAAGATTTCCTGCTTCTTGTGTTGCTGCTGTTATTTGTGGCCTTTACCATAGGTGGATGTGTTGTTGAATATTTGAGGGGGAAGCAGTTCTCTTCTCACAAAGAACCTTCAACCCTGTTATTCCTTAACACCGGATCTCCTTTTCTGTCCAGCATCACTGATACATTTGAAGGATTCACTCTCAGTCTGTTGTCGTCTTTGATGATCTCTGGGCCAAACTCTCCCTTCTACAAAGCTCTCATCGAACCGAAGTTAGGGACCGACTTCTCCTCTGTTGTCGGGTGTGTACAAAGGCTTCAAAATAACAACAAGAAGTCCAACCAAGTTTGGATCAGTTACAGTTTCATTTTACCAGCGTGGATGGAAAGTGAATAGACAGTGCTGCACTTTATGGCCATTTCTGGGCCAGAAGACTCACATCTAACGTCAAATCACCTTTAGCAATACAAAATGTCCATTAAGTTAATGTATTCATTATCTGAACATCCTGTTCTGCAGATACGATGGCAGCACCAAAGAGGCGTCATTCAGCATAGGACTGCAGGGAATGGCTGAAGAAGACACGGAGAGGGTGAAACAAATCATCAGCCAGACCTTCGACAACATTATAGAGTGAGTCCCGTGGTTCAGGTGATTGATCTACTTTAGGTTTTCATTGGCCTCGATGTTATTAACGCCTCACAAATCTACTGTGGATATGAGAAGTAGAGCTCAAAGCTGATGACTGTGACGTCTGTGTTGATTCAAGTTTCATTCGCTTTCAGTTTGTGAAGATGTAAAGAAGAACACTCCGACCACATCTGTGACCGATCCTTCACGTGTGGCACATTTTTTTTATTTTTTTTATTTTTTATTGTCTTTGTTCATCCCAAACTTGTGTAAAGTGCTCTCTAAATAATTTGAATTGTTATTACAGACCTAGTAGAAGGCAGCACAGATAAAACTGGACAATATTCCTATTTCAGTTCATTCCTAGAGAACGTGATCGACAGAATACAGCTCAAAAGACCTTCACTGTAACAACAGCATGTCCACATGTGTAGTTGAGAAAGGCCTCCTCATTGAGCCAACAGAAAAAATATTTTTTCCCTGTATGAGTCACTTCTATTTGTCATTCAACACAGGAGCGGCTTTGAGGAGGAAAGAATCGAGGCTCTCCTCCATAAGATCGAGATCCAGATGAAACACCAGTCCACCAACTTTGGTTTGTCTTTGGCCTCGGTGAGTTTGCTGCTGTGTAATTGTTAACCTTCGTTCTGTTTCCACAACCACAAGGACACTGCACATGTTTATCCTCCTCCATGTGGGCAGCTCATCACAAACTGTTTGTGTTCCTTGAGCATCATATTCAGTGTTTGTATTTGTTTCCACACATTTTCCAGACAAATGAAAAGACAGTAGAAATGTTTTTTGTTCTCTGTCACGCTGAGAAATTTGTCTGTAGAGAAAAATAGTCTTGTTTAAGTGCTGCAGATATAAAGCTGACATGTGTTTCCTCGCTCTTGACATTTTGTTTGCATGTGTTTCTAGTACATCGCGTCACTGTGGAACCACGATGGTGACCCTGTACAGCTGCTGCAGATCAGCAGCAGCGTCACCAAGTTTAGACAGGCCCTCGCAGAAAACCCCCACTTCCTCCAGGACAAAGTCAAACACTACTTTAAGGTGGTTTAATGTAAACTTTAGATCTTAGTAGTAATAGAAAATTGGAAGGGAAATGAAATATTCCCATACATAAATTATTTGTCATAAAGCATAGACTCCTTTTTGTCAGCTTCTGTTGAATTTTAGGGTTAAATGCTACTTTGCCTCCACTCTAACTCCCCCTCTCACCCTGCAGGAGAACACGCACAGACTGACCCTGTCAATGAGCCCGGATGAGTCGTACCTGGAGAAACAGGCCCAGGCCGAGGAGGAGAAGCTTCAGAAAAAGATCCAGACTCTGACAGACAGTGACAGGAATGAGATCTATGAGAAAGGTAACACCAGTAATGTTCCTGATCCATGAGGGAAGCTGAGGAGAGCAGCTTCCAGATAACTACACTGTGTCGGAAATGAACTCTCACACTTTGACCTATCTACCTGGAGATGAAGTTGAAAGGATTTCATGTATATTTAGTAATTATTTATCCATCACTGTTGAGCCACAAGGTGAATTTTGAGCACAATAAATAAAATAAACACACGTAAAAATAGATTTTGTTGCCATTTTAGTTTCCATATGAAGTGTCAGACGGTGTTAAGCACTCCTGATCGAAGCATTCACTTGATATTCAGTTCTTATGTACCGCTCTCTGTTTCTGCAAAGGTCTGGAACTGCTTGCTACTCAGAGTAAAACCCAGGACGCCTCCTGTCTCCCTGCGCTCAAAGTGTCTGACATTGAGCCAGTGATTCCCATCACTCCTGTTCAAATGGGCTCTGCAGGTACAACACAGTGTTGACTCTGTTAAACTTCATGTCACATTTGCGCATCGGTTGCAGCATGGTTTTGTTTTTGTTTTGTCATCCCTGAAGTGGTTTCCCTTCCTGGTCTCCACAGGAGGCGTACCGGTTCAGTACTGTGAGCAGCCCACCAATGGCCTGGTTTACTTCAGAGCCATGTGTAGCCTCAACACGTTGCCAGAGGATCTTCGGCTGTATGTCCCGCTCTTCTGCAGTGCTATCACCAGGTGAGTTAGCCTGTCAGTCCAGAAGACCAGGACAAGTCAACAAAAATTGTCTCCCCTCATGAGACTATGACACATTCATGTACATTAAATCTTCAGGACACATTTCACACCACAGAGAGGATGCTGGTTGAATTTTTTTTTTCCCCTCATTGTTTCCTCAGGATGGGCTCTGGAGGTCTGGACTACAGGCAACAGGCCCAGCAGATGGAGCTCAGGACAGGGGGCATGTCCGTCTCCACCCAGGTCATCCCCGACTCCACCCAGCTGGACATGTACGAGCAGGTCAGAGCCGAGTCAAAGCCTCTGGTCCTTCCTGATCCAAATCAGAATATTGTAAATTTGTATTTGCCCAGTGCATGCTGGGATAAATTCAAGCAGATAAAAAGTGAATCAATTGCAGAATAAGCAGTTCATCAGGATGAAATTAGACGTAAATAATTTGTATCCCTGAATGAAGATTATTTACTGCTGCTCGTTTCGGTGTGAATCTGAACTGGCTCTTCGTTGCAGGGTGTCCTTCTGTCTTCCTCCTGCTTGGAGAGGAACCTTCCTCACATGTTTCAGCTGTGGAGCGACATCTTCAACAGGTATATCATCTCAAACTTTACAATCTGGCAGCAGCTGACGTCCATCCTGTTTTTCAATCTAGTAGGAAACTGCAACTGGTTATTTTTATAAAGATTGTCTGACAGAGAAGCTGCTCCAGAAAATGAATCAAACTTTTCCTTCAGCCCCCACTTTGATGACGAAGAGCGCCTGAGAGTCCTGGTGATGTCCTCAGCACAGGAGCTGGCCAATGGGATCTCCTACTCAGGTCACATGTACGCCATGACCCGCTCGGGCCGTCACCTGACTCCAGCGGGAGACCTCCAGGAGAGTTTTGGTGGAATGGAACAGGTAACTTGTCTGTTGTTGTCCTGCTGGTCTCGGACACAAAATACACAACACTCATCTTTGTGGCATCACCTCATATGACGCACTGACCAACGTATTGAAGAATGACTAAATATTTATCGCTCACATCAGCTTTCAGTTGTAATATAATATCTTGTTTCTCCTTTTTTTCTTATGTTTGCAAATTATGTGTTTGAATGTTCCCGCCCCTGTTTTGTTTTTGTTTTATTTGAACATTAGGTGAAGTTCATGAAGAGAATAGCTGAGATGTCGGACCTTGGCCAAGTTATCCGGACATTACCCAGGATCAAAAAGCACCTTCTGAACCCAGACAACATGAGGTGGGATTCACATCTCAGCGATATCCTCGTCAGCTCATCTCAACGTTGGCAGTTGACACATTTCAAGTCTAAGTGTTTGTTTCTTACAGATGCGCAGTGAACGCAACTCCACAGAAAGTGTCTGACACGGCAGCACAGCTCGACAGCTTCATCAAGGACATCGCTGACAACCGGAAGGAACGAAAACCTGTCAGACCGAATATTGTTGAGGTAAAGTTTCAGCACAGACAAATAGTGAATATTTGTATAAATCCTTTTTACTCATTATTCTGCTTCTCTTCGTCATTCCTTTGTTAAAGAGACCGCTGGACCCTTTGGACAGCAGTGGACTGAGCAGGAAACTAATCACTGTAAGTTCAGTTTGTTAACAGTAATAATGATGATAATAAATCTCAGTCCCGTTTCTGTCTTTTCTTTTTTAAATCCGAACATTTTTCTCTGCAGGAGCTGAATTTCCAGCCCTGTCAGATGAAAACCTTCTTCCAGATGCCTTTTCCCATCAACTTCATCAGTGAGAGTATCCGTACGGTGCCGTTCTCCCATGAGGACTACGCCAGGTCCTTTTTTTTTTTAGGCTGAATCTTCACTTTAAACTCTTAGCTTAGCTTAGTCTGAATACATCTCTGATTTTCTCTCTCTGACAGTCTGTGTGTCTTGGCGAGGATGATGACGGCTAAATTTCTTCACGGAGAGATCAGAGAGAAAGGCGGAGCTTACGGCGGCGGTGCCAGAATGGGAGGAGGCGGTCTGTTCTCCTTTTACTCCTACAGGTGTGCAGACGTTCACACTGTTTTGACTTTATTCCGTTATGTAAAGTGTTTTCTGATCACTCTGCTGGCAGTTGACCCGTTGACACTTTACATTAATATTCAGAGACACGTTTAGATTATTAATCAAAGCATTAGCATGAGGATGTTAACCTCTCCTGCGTCTCTCAGGGACCCCAACACGACGCAGACCTTATCTGCCTTCCGTAAAGGCGTGGACTGGGCCAAATCAGGACAGTTCACCCAACAAGACATCGATGAGGCCAAACTGTCGGTTTTCTCTGCTGTCGACTCACCTGTGGCCCCTGCAGACAAAGGTGAGGGTCCAACTGGTGCATCCTGACCTCAGATCCTTTCACAATCAAATCAAAGCTTTTCAGCCGTTTTCTGGAAACATTCATCTTATGAAACCAGAAAATAGGTTGAAAACTTTTTCTAAAATGTTCTGAACAGTTGTGTAATTGTAACAACAACGTTTTAGCTCTCTTTCTCAACTGTGATGCCTCTGCAGTGAAAAACACGACCATAGATGAATAAACCAAGTTGTCACTGTGTTGCAGGAATGAGTCGTTTCATCAGCGGAGTCACAGACGAGATGAAGCAGAGTCACAGAGAAAGACTCTTCACCGTCACTCATGAAAGCCTGGTGAACGCAGCCCAAAGGTGAATAAATAAAAATGTAACTCTGATGTAAAAAAAAAAAAAAAAAAGTCCATGTAAAAACGCAGATGTAGGAAGCAGAAAGGAAGTGAGATCGGTCTGTTCTTTTCTGTGTTGTCCTGCAGGTATCTGGGCGTCGGTCAGAGGACGTGTGGCGTCGCCATCCTCGGTCCAGAGAACGAGGCGATCAAGAAAGATCCGTCATGGGTTGTAAAATAACCAGGTGATTATTTCAACCTCTGACGTAACACAGTGGAAAGACTCTCTCTGTTCTTTAGCGTTTTCTTCTTAAAACGACGGTAAAAAAGTTGAAGAACACAGCAAGAATAGGAGGAATGCAGCCTGACATGTTTTAGTCGTGATGTTTCGCTCTGTAGATTCTGTAACGGTGTTATCTTTTCTGATCATGGAGTCAGCAGCACTTAAAATCTGTCTGTCACAACATCTGAGTCACGTTTTCTCTGCAGTAGAAGGGTCTTCCGCTTCCCATGTAGTTTAGGTCTCATAGATAAATGAATATTTATGGCAGTAAATGTCTCTTTTTTTCTGCCATAAATCATTTTTAGGGATATTTTAACCGATGTGGCAGATAAAGGGTTAGTTCACCTAGATTTCTGCAGACAGTTATGAGATTTGTTCCCAGCCCAGAACGACGGTCTCCCAGACTTTTACTGTTAATGAAAAAAGAAGCTAGAGCTGCGTCGTCTCATTAATTCCATAAATGCTTTATTACTCTGTGACACACTGCAGCACATTAAGTTCATGTTGCACAGTTTCAGACGCTATCCACAACAGCAGGACTCAGCCGACTCACAACTGACTACATACAAAAGCCCAGGGTGGACACAGCAAAGGCAACAACAACAACAACAGCACACACACACACACACACATAAGCCAGGATCTGTGGTCCTACTGTAGGGCACATCTACAATCAGGAGGGTGGATGTGTTTCAAGTTTTGAACAGGCTGATGGTGTGTTAGCTGTATGTCCTCTTTAAAAGCAGCAGACATTGCACAACATTGATAAAGAGCTGTAGAACATAAAAAAATGACACTTGAGACCTTAAATACATCACCGGCCTCGTCCTCGCTGTGTTTAGAATATGATGGATGTTTACTAAAAACAAGCCACATTTGTAGGACTAAAGCTTGAATATTTCTACTGTACATCTTGCTTGCTACATAAATAGCTCTACTCTGATCGGTTCCCCTTAAAATACTTTTTTCTTTTAAATTAAACCTTTTTAAATAAATTCTAATTTATTTGCAGTCAACCGGCGGTCGGTCAGTCACTATGCGAGCAGCCGTCACTGTGATTGTGAAGCTATGTTGATGTTGGAGGTGAAGCTCTTTACCCGTGGCGGCGGCGGCGGCGGCGCAGCTCACATGGCCGACGAGGCGTCACTCTCTTTGGGTTGGATCTGGGTCACGTGCTCCAGCTGGCCCAAGTCGGACACGTCGAAGCTCGTCTTGTACTTGGCCAGGATTTTCATCAGTGGGCGGAGCTTCAGCCACCACTGCTCCTTCGGGATCCTGTGGCTGGAGACGACAAAGGACAAGTTTGTTTTGTTGGAAATCTTCTCTTCACAAATTATGTAAGAAAACAGAAACCTATTTAAAATATAAAAAATAAAACTGTCCTCTCATATCAGTGTCATCTAAATTCTTTTTTTCTTTCTCACAACAGATATTAACTGAATTGTTGAATACACAAGCGATTGCTTTTTTTAAATTGTCTAAAATAATACTATGACTAAACAAAAACAAACAAAGGAAATAAACACATTTCCCAGAATGATTCCCTTAGCAACACATCCAGCACTGAACTCAATCATTGCTCTTTGGTTGGTTGTCTTTTTTAGCTCAATGAACTGATACTGAAACAATCAATTTTTTTTTTTTTTTTAACTTACACAAAGTCGGTTTCGTCGCGCAGCTGTGACACCGGCTGAAAGACCAGAGCTCTACGGCGTATCCCCAAGAGACAGGCGGTGTCCTCGGAGGAAGTGAAGACGCGTCCTGCAGTGAGGATGATTGTTAGTGACAAATGTTATTCATTTCTTTCTTATTTTTATATTTTAAGAGAGTTTAGTTCACCTCCTTTGTAAGAGTCCTTGAGTGTCCGTGTGATCCACTGAGCGGCTTTCGCAGCCACTTTGGTCCCAAAGTTTCTATCAAACGGAGACGGAGCTCCTCCCTTTCAGAGTAAAGCAGAACGGTTTAATGTTTCTTAACTTCTGACCCCTAAAAACGTTTTCCTGAAGAGTTTATGGTCTCAGTCAACATGAAAGAACCGAAAGGGCCGAAAGCCAAATGACAAACTGGAGGCTTCAAAACAGCAGCTGGCCAACCAAAG
Organism: Remorina albescens; assembly: GCA_034769265.1. Taxonomy (NCBI): domain Eukaryota; kingdom Metazoa; phylum Chordata; class Actinopteri; order Carangiformes; family Echeneidae; genus Remorina; species Remorina albescens. Next base: position 1,950,695 of record CM068478.1, on the reverse strand, counting down.
GGTGACATCACTGCTGTTCTTAATGTATAATTATTCATTTAAAAAAAAAAGTATTAAATGCAATAATTATTGCATTTTTTTTATGCATTATTTCTACAACCCAGCATGTTTACATGTAGTATTTACGCTGATCTTCATTACCGTGCAAACCAACAAACAACTTTGAGTCATTTTAATTCACAAGCCGAAAACTAAACCCTCATTTTCTTCATGTCCGCTGGAAAAGAGAACGATGTTAAGCTTAAACGTAACATCCTATCTCCAATATTAATGAATTATGGCCTTAATTCACAGCATGTGATGGACACCCGTCCCAATGCATGCTGGGATAGGTGCGCTCTCTGTGCCTCACCTGCTGCATGTGACCGAGGACGTTCATCCTGCAGTCGAACACTCCGTGGCCCTCCTCGCTGTACAGCTGGTAGATGAAGTCTGTGGTGAAGTTCTCGTTGCAGTTCTCATTCCTACAACACAGCAAGAAGATCAGCAAGTCAGCTACAGTTCTCAGACTTAACGCTTTAATAATAAGATTTATTTATAAAGCACTTTTAAAGACACAGCAGTGCTGACAAATATACACAACACAAAGCTGTATCGTGCTTTTAAAAACTATGACGGTTTCATTATCTATTGATTGTTATTGTTTTTTTTTCTCTGAGAATATATAAAATACTTGATCTTGTGATCCGGCCCTTTAAGTCCAGTAAACTGTTCCAGGTCTGACCGGCCCTTGAGCCAGGGCATCAGCCTGCCATCTCCCCTCAAACCTGCAGACACGCCGGTGATGCGATGCACCACGAGCTTCGGTGTGTTTTAAGCGTGCAGACACACAATGTCACCTACACACTGTCCAAAACACTACTTTTGTCCTATTTCCTCAGACCTGCTGGGAGCTGCTTCGCCAGCGTGATGGTGCAGCGACGAAAATAGCCACAACAGACGACATGAAATTATGTCTGTGACTTCAACCTGATGTGAAAACTCATCTTCAGACTAACTGGTTTTCTGTAGTTAGTTTATGATAATGCGTAACAACACAAAAATGCTTTTATCTAACTCCCTCTGACACACACACACACACACACACACACACACACTTCATATTCCCATAAATCCCACAGGCAAACTGTGTGTGTGTGTATAATGAGAAGGAGACAGAGATTTGACAGGTGAGAGAGTTTGGAGCCTCACCTGAGCACCAAGCCTCTCTGGATGCTCGTCTTCATCTTGTGCGTCAGATGCTCCACGTTGGCCTGAAAACAGAGCAGAGCCTCACATTAAAGCCGAGCGATGGCAGCCTGCGACCTGCACGAGCAGAAAAACCAGCCACAAACCACACGCCTCTGACTCATCACCCTCCCTCCTCAGAAAGAAGAGCAGCGGAGCAAGGGAGGCGTTTACACCACCGGGAGGCGCCACCTCATCTGTGTCCACTCTGAGCTGCAACAGGAGTTCTTATGAAATAAAATGTGATGACTCTGCCTTATTATTGTGTGTGATAAGATGATTTTTTTGGTAACATGCAAAACACACAAGCTCATTAAAATCAGTCGTCTGTTATCACTTCACTTGTGATAATATACGTGTGTGATTATTTTTTAAAGTTACAAGATTCAGCAAAAACAATGAAAGCAAATTTAAAACTATATAAAAACTAAACTGGGCAGATTGGGTGAAAGTAAATAAATGAGAAATAGTTAAAAGCTTCTCATTTATCTTGAAGTTACAGACTAGCCACAGTTTGAGAATAACAACATAAGCACTGCGGAGCCCGACGGCTCTAATCAGCTTATTAATAAAATGCTTCATGTGCACTGTGATAATCTGGGTCAGCTGCACCCGGGGGGGGGGGGTTGTTTACTAAAACACACCTGAGAAACAAAGAAGAAATACAGACATGGGTGTGTGTGTGTGTGTGTATATATATATATATATATATATATTTGCTGAAGTTGGACATTTATCTCTGACCTGCAGGTCCCGGATGTCAAACGGCTCCTCATAGATGTAGACGGCGTCGGCGCCTGCAGCCAGGCCTCCCACGGTGGCCAGGTAGCCGCAGTAGCCGCCCATCGTCTCGATGATGAAGACCCTGCGCTTGGTGCCGCTGGCCGACTGCTTGATGCGGTCGCACGTCTGATTCACACATGCACAGGGCGAACTGTTATGAAGGAAGTGTGCAGCTGCCAAAGGCTCTGAAGTAGAGCTGAAAACTGATAACCAGGAAGTTTTTCCAACGGGGGGAAAAAAAAAAAAAAAAAAAAAACCCAAAACATTCTGGATCCTTTTGGATTCAACCAATAAAACAACAAACAAACAAACAAACTAATAATAACTACTGATCAGCTGCAGCTCTACTTCAGGAGATAAATTACTCAGGAAACAGATCGAAGTTTCAGTGATACACAGGTTGACTCCGTATTGATTCTAAAATATATTCTAATATCTGCTGTTGTGTTGTTTTGTAGCATCTTAATATGAGTTCACCTAAAAGCTCCACATTTCATTTACTTTTTTGAAATGTGTAGCTGCATTTTTAAGTTAGCGTGTTTTGAGCTGCGTGTGGAGTATTTTCACAACAAAAGTATTTTATTTGTGTGCTGTAGCCCAGTGCTGGTTAGTGATGACCGGGTTTCCAGAGTCCACCTGTGCACGCTGACTCCCTGATCGGGGACAGTCTCCTTTATCTGGTGAAGTTCTCGGTGGAAGAGTTCACTCATCTGATCAGGTGATCAAAACTTTACACATCCGTGACTCTGAAAGTGCTTCTAAAATGCATTACATCGTCAACACAACATAACAGCACACACCAGCATGCAATTCATCATGGTCTTTGGGTTAGTCTGACTCAACAACAGGGAGAACGTCGCGGTTTTTGTTTACAGATTTTTTTTATGAGATGAACTGGGATCATAATCCTGGTCAGCGATGTCTCCTGACTAAAGTGTGACTCTCCAAACATCAGTCTATCCTTCAGAGTTATCTTTAGTATAAACACAGGTCGCCCTCGTGTTTTTGTCTTGCCTGTAGGACCTTACCTCCACGACGGCGTTCAGGGACGTGTCGGCGCCGATACTGAGGTCAGTGCCCGGCACGTTGTTACTAATGGTGGCGGGTAGCATGCACATTGGGATGCAAAGCTCCTCGTACTTGGCCCGGCCCTCATACAGCTGCAGCAGGGACTCAAAGGCCTGATGGCAGAGGGGAGGGGAAGGGAAGGGAAGGGGGGGGCCGCAGCAATATTAGGTTAGACCACCACCGACCACATGCTAGTCAGTGTGACCTTGTGAAGGAAGCTGCAGTGTTTTTCTAATTTCTAATAAAAATTTCAGGTTCATTCAGTTAGAAGTAAAGACTGAAGAAAGGAAAGGAGAAGAGATGGTTTGGGGGTGGGGGGGGTGGGTGTTTGATTTAAATTTAAAGTGTCTCTGTGACCTGGCTCTCTCCAGGTGACGGGGGAGTGAAGCCTTCACCTCCCTGGCTGACGGGTGACGGTGTTGACGTGATAAGATAACGACCGGGCTGGTGGGCTCCTGACGCTCCGAGCAGAGTTTCCTTTTATGTCCAGGAAGGTTTTTTTGTTTGTTTTAAATGGGCCGCGCAGACGTGTTGTTTCAAAACAACTTAAAAACATCCGAACGTGGACTGCGGTCAGCGACTCACAACATACCCAAACAGCACACTTTGCATGCAGACTTTCCCTCCCAAAGGAGGAGCGTCCATTTTTCAGCTGTTGACCAAACACACACAGATATGGGGGCTGTGCACAAAAACCAAAGCAAACAAAAACAAACAGACATGCCTGAACACTTACCTGGGTCCGCCGCTGACCTGCTCGCCTCCAACAACCAGCAACGAAGGCCTCCCACCTCACGTCATGACGGCCAAATGTAAAACTGGTTTTGTTTATGTGAAAGCTGAAGATGTGTCTGCTGTGTTTATGTCTGTACGACAGTTTGGCCGCCTGTGTCTACGCAGAAAATGTGCCAGCTCACCGACGCTGTGTGTACGGCAAACAAACAAACTGCTGCCGCTCTTTTTTGATTTTCTGGTTCCTTTTTGAGATGGCTCTGCTGGACCGGACCTGAGAGCCAGGTGGGTTTGCTATTTAACAGAGGCTAAGGCTAAAGTTAAAAACTAGCTGACATAAGTAAGCTAAGCTATTATCAAAGTATAAAATTTGAACAAATTAGCATTATAGCTAAAGTGTTACGTAAGGCTAGAGTTAGAAATAATAGAATTTGTTGGCTAAAATTAATCTTAATGCTAATGTTAAAAACTAGCTCATATTAATAGCTAAATTGTAAGTTACCAGCTAGTGTCATAGCCAAACTTAAATAAAGAGTTAGAAATAAGCTAAAATTTCTCAGCTCATGTGTAACTTCAAGCTAAAACTGTAAGTTAAGGTTAAACTCCAAAACTAGCAAACATTAATTAGGTAAAGAGTAAATTTATAAACTCGCCAGCGTTTAACGTCATTTAACGTTTTTTTTTTTTTTTATTTAATTAAAATTAACATTTAATTTTTAATACACTTTATTTCAGGAAATGTGATACAGAGCTGAATAAAAGTTAATTCACATCCTGCTGCTTCAATTTACCTACAAATGGAACAAAATTATTTATTCTTACAAAAATATATACATTTATATATCGCAGGGGTCTTTCAGGCACATTTACAACATTTACAATTACATTCCTTAAAATGTTGTTTTTACCACTCTGCGATTTGAACACTGACATTTTAAACATGTCAAATTGTCCCACAGTGTTGTGTATGTAGTTCAGTCTGTCCGGCCTTCTTATTGCTCCTGTGTGGACGCGAGCTGTCAATCAGCGAAGCCCAGAAAATCGTTTTCTGGTTTAGTGGCATTTTGTGTGTGCGTGTGTGTGTTAAGCCCGGCTTTGGACACACACAAAAGCACACAATCACACACACACACACACACACACACACACACTGTGTACGCACTCAGCCTCACTTACGTCAGTAATGGCATTCAGAGCAGTGTCTGAGCCAATGCTGAGGTCTGAACCGGGTATATTGTTGGAGACGGTGGCGGGAACCATAACCATGGGAACACAGAATTCACTATATTTGTCCCGAGCAGAAGAAAGCTCCAGTAATCCCACGTAGGCCTGCAGCATTGAGAGCCATTATTCAGGACGTACAGACAAAACAGGGCAGATGAGGAAGACGAGGGGAAAGTAAGGTAAGGTTGTGATGTAATGTAAGCAGAGCCAAGCTGGTCAACAGCGTCCAAATTCAGCTCTAAAATCTAATTATGTGGAGCTGAGGTATTTTCAGTATTACAAAAGGAGCCAAATTAGTTAAAGTTTCACCTTAAATTTTTACTCAAAGAAATGTTAAAATTATTTGTGCTTTGATTTTGGCCTTTTAGTAAAAGTGATATCCTGCTAGCTCTTATTTGGTCTCCACCAACATGCAGCAAAACAAAATTCTCCACTGGAGATTCAACTTCCTGGAGTTGTATATTCTTTTTTACCTTTTTTTGTATGTGGGATGAACATAGCTTTAAGATTTAAATTGGTTCTGGGAGGGGCTTAAAGTCAGAGGGTGGAGCCTGTTGATGGGAGGAGTCTGTTGTGGGAGGGGCTTGATAGTCTGAGTGATGGGGTAGAAGGAAGAAAAAAGACACAGCAATGATGTATGAGACCGGGACGCCAAGAGGAGAGAGCCACGCCCATCACAGGAAGTAGATTCGACGCACAACGACACAAAAGGATGGAGAACATTATCGTTCTGACCAAGCTGGCAAAGTCCGAAAACTGAATACTCAAAAATTTAAATAGTTAAATCTGTAAAAATAAAAATGTCAGTTTTAACTATTTAAATTTTCATGTGAGTCCTAATTTTTCTTTGCTAATATAAGAATCTGTAATCGCAGAAAATTAGGCCCGTGTTTTAGTGACGGCCAGATAAACGTTACCTTTGCAGCTTGGTCGTGACGCAGAAACAAGAGGAAAGGACAAGGAGAGAGCCAGTGACACTGTTGTCGTTTTAAAAATAAGAGTTAGAACTGGAAATATGTTGTTCAGGTTGAAATATCAAAATCAGTGAAAATGGAAGAGGACTCGATGATGAACAGTGAAATATTTAGTGAATGTGAAACTTGATCATGTTGCACAACAGGAAGTGAAAACAGTCTCAAGGATTCTGCTTTTGAAGAATTATCAGTGGCTTTTGTGGAGAGAAATAACATTACAAAAAGTTTTGCAGTTTTTGGATTAAACATAAAATATAAAAGATAAAATTCTTCCATTATGCTCAAGAATCAAATCAAGTTACGTACCTCAAATCCTCCGATGACAAGCAGCGCGTTGATGTTATGGATCTTTATCTGCTCAGCAATCTTGTCCAGATGTTTAGCTGGAAGAGTTCTGACACAGAAAAAGAAAACAAGAAAAATTTTCAGTTTAACAGTTTGTTTTTCGTTGAAGCTACTATTAGAAATTTTTATTCCATTTCACGCAGATATGGTAAAATAACCCTGATAATATAATCTGATCTGCCGCCAAAGCAAAAGATTTATAGCAGATTTAAATCGCTAAAGTATTTGCAGGACATTGATTACAAAAACATCTTACCTTTTTGTCCCTAACAACGAGCCCCCTCGTCCGGTCCAACCTCCTACATCCCCCCATTTGATCTCCTTGATCTGACAAAGAAAGATGTCGCGATTTATCTGATTCAGCCCTCCTTTTAATTTTAGATCTTACAAGTAAAGCCACGCAGATCAACAACGTCTGTTTTGGGTCCACACGATGCAGCTGCTGATGTGAAAACACAATTTGATATAAAGTGAAAAGATAAACATACAAAGGTGAGAAAGGAAACAGTGACTCCACATAACTAATGTTTTTAGCTTTAATTGACTGAAAGATTTAGTTTTTGAGTCGTGTGTGTGTAATTCAGATCACCGGGCCTCACAAATCATCTTAATCTGTAATGTTTCTGTGCCGGCGTGGCCACATTTAACCGGCCACTCTTCGTTATAATCGGCGTCCTTCTTAGTCTGGGTTTTATCCGGCATCGCAGCGTCACTTTTCAATCACGTCTAATCCCTCTGTGTAACAACTCTCCACTGGGTTTAATCGCTTTCTACAGGTCACGCATGCTTTTTCTGCACAGTCAAAAGTGTGTGTGTTTGTAGAAAGCATGCGCACAATCACCACCATCCAGCCCCACACACACTCTGCATGTGTGGAGTGAGTGGCTTACAGTAAGTAGTCGTGTTTATCTGTACACAGTCTTATCACAGCCGGGGGGGGGGCTCTGTAGAGTCACTGTGACCAACCAATTATCCTCACCCGTATTTTTACTCCCAGCAGAGTTTAGTCGCTTTTTCCCCTTCCATCGATGAAAAAGACAAAACAGTCACGTTTCACAAAAGTCACGTGAAACAGAGTGAAGAGTCAGCGAGGAAAGACAGACCAATCAGGAAGAGGAGACTAAACAGCCTGACCAATCAGGAAGCAGCTCTTACCTGTCCTTTGTAAAATCCCTCGAAGCCGTCGCTGACTGCGAACATCTTGTGGCCTTCAGTGATTCCAACTCTGATGGCAGAACGCACGGCGGCGTTCATACCTGCCGCCGGCGCACCGACATTCATCACCGCCACATTAAAAGGGCTCTGCACAGACACACACACACAATACTCAGAATCAAACACAACACAAATCCGCTGCTTGTCTTAGTTAGTCGTGTATTTATTAAAGCTCCGTTACACACATGATGTGTTGATCTCATATTGTGTGAACAACCACAACATGTATGATGCTTCTTTTGACCTGGATGGTGTCCGAGCAGCTTTTAGAGGCAACGGAGACGAGCAGCGACTTTAGAGAAAGTACATGAAGTCACAGCTGTGTAAACATTTGAAATAATTTCCTAATGTGAGTGCGGACGGCTGAGCGTCTCCGCCGCCTCATTGTACCATCTGTGGACTCAGCCGAGACCTTCAGCCGGCAGGAAGCCATATGCTGCTAAAAGCTGCTTTATTTAACTTTATTTATGCTTTAACTTTATGCTTTATTTATTTAACACCACATTAGTGATATATCATGAAGGTGTGGCTTCAAAGCTTGATTTAGTTTCTTGAACAACGTCAAAACGAGTGCATGTATGATTTGAAACAAAATACCTGTCTGGAAGTCGGCCCAGCGTCATATATGAATTGAGACAGCAGCAGATAATGGAGTCTCTCCAGTGTGAGTCATGAACAAGCAAAGACACTTCACGTCAGAGTAGAAACGAAGCCGTGATTGTCCCTGAAAGCAGGGGCTGCTGGGAAATACGGCGCCTCTCTGAGTGCCTACTTCTAAGTAAAAGCCCGCTGCACCGTCTTTACAGTTTAAACAGCTCTAAATGGACAGTTCTGTCATGTTTCTGGAAGCCAAAGCGAATCAGAGGACGCTCCAATACGTCTGCAGAAGCTTCAGCCTCACACACATTAAACTGCTCCTCATCCCCCGCCTCCTCCTCTCCCTCATGACAGAGACAGTCCCCCCCCAAAAAAAGACTAAATCTTTCATAATGCACCGACCAGGAAGTACCTTACACACTGACGCACAAATCAGAGAGCCGTCGGTGGAAACACACATTAGAAGAAGGAGAAGCGTTATAATCTGGAGGATTTGACTCAGTAAGGGACTGTCGGATCGTCTGAGGGGAACTTACGTTGGGGAGCTCAGAGTCGGCTCTGCGGTGCGAGAGCAGCCTGTAGGTGTTCAGGTTGTTTTGAAAGCTCCTGCAGATGACAGCAGTTAAAAAAAAAAAAAAAAACACTTCAGAGTCGATCACACAATCAATGAAAACAGAATTAAACCTCGGCACTCTGCCCAACAGACCAGAAGGAATCCGTCTGACTCACTCACTGCCGGTAACTCGCACACTTTTTATATCTTCCACTTTCTAAACTTCAGTTTGCAGAAAAACTAACAGCTAAAAATAAGTGAAAGACAAAAATACCTCCCACGCAGCCGGACCGCCTCGTCAAACTTCTTCTCATCCATGGCCTTTTGGACTTCCTGGGTCTGATAGCAGCAGGACAGATTCAGAGATTCAGCCCCTCCATGAAACCCCACAATTTTCCCACGAAAAGTTCAAATGCATCACGGGAACACAAAAGTAGATAGTGATGGGAATGAACGGACGAGGCGTTCCCAGAAAGATGGTCTAAGTCTGTAGTTTCAAGTCTTTCATTACAACATGATGGTAATTTTTTTTTTTAATAAACCATAAATTACTTAAAATATTTAAAAAGTAAAAGCACTGAAACTTTTACTGTCTTTTTACTGTCATTTCGCACCTGAAGCTGTAAAAGGTTCAGACTAATCTGAAGTGCTGCCACTTTATTTTAACTATCTGGGCCCTGCATGACCTTTGTGTTACCTCTCTCCAACACACACACACACACACACACTCTTACCATCTGAACACACTCCATTAGTGGCAGTCGAACAGCCTGATTTCCAACCAGAGACACAACGCAGGCCGGCGTGTTTGTAGACGCCTCCAGCAACGCCAGCACGGCCTCCACCCCCAAACGACTGGCCTGCAGCGGTCAAAGGTCGTTTAAAGGTCATTTAAAGGTCACACTGACCGCCGAAGAAAGCATTTGTGCCGTCAGTGCTGTTGAGGATGTCGTGGACTTACAAGGATCCTGTCGAAGGCAGAGGGCGTCCCACCTCTCTGAACGTGGCCCAAGATGGTGACCCTGGTGTCAAATCCCAGACAGTGGACGACCAGCTGGGTACGGGAGGAGAGCACGGGATGATGGGAGGAAAAAGTTATTATTACTGGGAATGAATACAATAATGGCCTCTTAAACGCTTAAATGTGGAGCTTCAAATTAAATATTGCAGATACACCAAACATAAAAAAGACAACTGGTTGGTAAAATCTCATGACATCACGGAATGAAGAAACGTAAGAAAATGCAGAAAAACAATGTGCCAAAAAAAAAAAAAAAGGGGGGGGGGGGGGATGCAAAACATCTCCTGTCATGTTAGCGAGGAAGCAAAGGTGAACTTACAGGTTAAAGACGTCGGGTTTGAACAGATATAGGATGGGAGTGGAATTAAAAACAACAAAGATAATGTACATGAAACATGCAGAAGAATGCAAAAGGTCTGACAGTGAAGGAGGCGTTTGTGGGTCTGTGGTGAACCCAGCTGGTCCACCATACTTACATCTTTGATATAATCGGGGGTTATGGCCTTGTTGTGGGAATCTATGGCACCCTCAGCTACAATTATAATATTCAGCCTTTTCTTATCGGCGCGGTTCTAGACGGACAAAAAAGAAGCAGCAGGGTTTCAAAACATGACAGAAAACCTTTTGCATTCCCAAAAGCTGGATCCGGTAACAGAGGACGCGTTCATGAAGAGCACGCGCTCACTTCAGCTTTCTTCAGCAGGAACTCTTCACATTTACAGCTAACTGGGAATGAATTTAAAGAAAGACCAAAACTCCGTCAGCGTCCTCCGTTTGTCAGACACGTCGGTCCAGCTTCCGGTCTCCCCCTCTGACACTGAGCTCTACTCACATCCTTCACAAAACCAGAGGTAATTTGCTGTCCATGTCTGTCGATGGCTCCTTCAGCAACTATGATAATATTCAACCTGGAACCTCGAGATCGACTCTGGACGACAACAGACACTCCGTCAGCATCAAACCTACTTTAAGCGAATCAATCAGTTTATGCAAAACGCACAACAACACAACAGGCTCTGTGGCGCGACGGACGGCGCGTTGGACTTCTAGAAAGATGCCAGAGAAGCAATTCAAAGGTTGTGGGTTTGAGTCCCACCAGAGTCAAGAGTTGTGCTGATGTTTTGCGTTACACTTGCTGTCCAAGTGGCGATCCTGTGGGGATTCGAACCCACAACCTTTGAATATCCTCTCTAGAAGTCCAGCGCACTGTCCGTTGTTCCAGAGAGCCAGTTTGCTGTCGACCAAACACACAATTATTTTTCTATTTTTGAAACAGAAACAGTTGACATGGCAGCTGTGCTCAATTATGTATTACTGCAGTGTGTGTCTGTGTGTGTCTGTGTGTGTGTTACCTCAGACAGTTTCTGACACATGTCGTCCTCCCAGCCGTCAGCCGGAGGCATTTCAGGAATAAAAACCCAATCTGCCCCGCAGGCCAAAGCACTGACGAGGGCCAGGTATCTGCACACAGATCAACAGATTACTCACCGGGCTGCTGACTTTAAACATCACGTCATTTAAAAATCGTTTTTCTGCGCGTGTCTGTTTGTGTGTGTTTGTGTGTGTTGCGCTCACCCACAGTGTCTGCCCATGACCTCCAAAACAAAAGTCCTCTGATGGCTGGAAAACAACCAGAAACAGTTCTAATCAGCGAAAAGCCAGAATAAACCGCCCCCCCCCCCCACCCCGTCGCCTCTCGACCTCTCACCTCTGAGCCGTGGTCATGATGGCGTCCACCACCTCGATGATCCGATGCAAGGCCGAGTCGGTGCCGATGGTCATGTCCGTGCCGCAGAAGTCGTTGTCGATGGAGCCCACCATGCCGACGATGTGGAGCTCGGAGTTGGCGCGGGCGGCCTTGGCGTCGATCAGACCTGAGCGGCGAGGGGGAGACAGAATGAGCGAGACGAGTTCAAACCTCCGTCTGGAAGAGGATGAGGAGACGACGAGTTTCGGTCACCTTGCTCCTGCAGCTCGTCCAGCAGGCTGCTCCACTCCTCCCTGAACAGGTTGGCTCCGGTCAGGCTGCCGTCTCCGCCAATCACACACAGGTTGGTGATGTGGCGCTGCACCAGGTTGTGCGCGGCCTTCAGGCGGCCCTCGTGGGTACGAAACTCTTTACAGCGGGCGCTGCCAATGACCGTACCGCCCTGAGGAACAACAACAGCCGCCATCACACTGCTGGCTCCTTTTTATTCTCCTCTGAGATCATTTTTTAAACCATCTTCTGTCTTAAAATGCTGTTTTTAATGTTCCAGATGATGAATCTAGAAATCGATCTAAACGCTGAGGATGAGAGTCTGAAGGAAAGCTCTGATTCAGTCACAGCAGGAAGTTCTGCTCACCACTTGCAGCACGCTGGAGACGCTCTCCCACGTGGCCTCTCTGATGTTGTCTCCACCGTCCACCATCCCCTGGTAGCCCTGAGAGGAGACACACATGTGATCACTGATAACACAACAAATCTCACACACAAACCGGCGTCAACCCATCAGAACATCACCGAGCCGTCTGAGGTCCTGTGGCAGGTTTAATTCAGCTCAAATGTCAAAAGGGCCCCGTCTGGAGCCTGAGTCCTGAGTCTCACCTCGTGGATGAAGTAGACCTTCGCTCCCACGTAGATGCCCATCCGGACGACGGCCCTCACGGCCCCGTTCATGCCTGCAAAGGGAGAGAGAGGAGTCAGCCGGGAGCCATCACTAAATTCAACCGTTCGGGTTGGAATAAATTATTCAAATGGAGATATTGGACAAAAAGAACAGAAAACTTTGGACTGTAGATGAGAAAACTGCAGCTGCAAACAATTCTGATTTTCATAATGAATTTTTCTTTGTGTTTGATTTCAAACAGCCGACTGATTATGAAGTATATAAAAGAAGAAGCCGACAACAGTTTTCCCTGGCGCCGCAGACAGTGTTCCTTTGATTAAAAAACGGGACATATCCGGCGCCGTGTGGTAACCAGAGCGTCCTCCAAGGACCCGCCATGGTGGGAACAAGCTGCCCCCTCACAGCCAACACTGCCATGTCCCGTCCAAAGGTCCTCTCCAACGCTGGGGGCTGCCAACAACCTGTCCCATTCATCAGCCCTCGTGTGCGGAATGTAGATGGGAAGTGAGCCAGTTTTAAACCGAAGCCAAGAGAGAAAACCTCCACTTTCTTGTTTTGCCCAACACAAAGAAAGCTAAAATCTTCAAAAGACGGCTAATGAATCATGTAATTGTTTCAACTGGATTTATTCCATTAATATGATGAGCAGAATTCATCACTTCTTAGATCAAAGTGCATAAAGAGCGACTGGGGGGGGGGGCCTTTAGAGGATTAAAGCCTGGACGTGGTTTGAGGCGAGTCGGGCACTAACTGAGTGTGATGGGACGACATGACGACATGAGGTTGCTATGAGACCAGGAGGGACCTGACCGGCCGAAGAGGGTATGTGGAAGAACGCGATTGGACCGTGTGTTTAGTGAGGTTTAGGAAATTAATTAGCACAACAATGGAGGAGAGGTCAGGAGATATGTGTGTGTGTGTGTGTGTGTGTACACTCAGTACAACACAAAAAAAGGCTGTCAGTGTGTCCCTGACAGTGTTTCATAAACTGCAGTGACTCAGCATCTCCATTGTGTGTGTGTGTGTGCGTCTGTGTTACAGTTCCTCTAAGGCCCCTCCCTCCCCCCAAAAAAATCCCATCTAGAATGACGACATTGAAAATTATGAGGAAAAAAAAATGAATCAGACCTGTTGACGCGCATCAGTGACCTTTGACCTTCAGTTAAACTGCAGGATGAGCACAGAGACACAGCTCCCGCTCTGAGCGAAACTCATCTAATCAAACCAACGGTTATTTTATATTCCACCTTCATAAACACAGTCTGCGGCCATAACTGAGCCACCTTTTTATTTCTGAATGAGCAGAAATCAGGCTGCGGCGCCCAAAAACTGCAACTTCATGACATCTCAGGAACACGTGATGTTACACAGTGATACAGCAAAAGCTCCACACAACAATATATGCACAGTGTTATGTAACAGTCTGTAGACTGTAAACACACAATATAAATAAAGAGGACACTTTATGCGTCATGGGAAAAATTAACTCTCTCTCTCTCTCTCTCTCTCTCTCTCTCTCTATATATATATATATATATATATATATATATATATATATATATATATATATATATATATATATATATATATATATATATATATATATATATAGAGAGAGAGAGAGAGAGAGAGAGAGATATTTAGATATGACAGACAAACACATATAATCTCTTTCATCAATATTTATTATTCATATAAGATAATCGTGGTTGATGTTGCGTCATTTTTGTTGTTTGGATTTGAGTGTCTGTGCATTAATGTATACTCCCTTTTCCTCCACCACATACCCGCATATCCGCAGCTCCTCACGTAGGCAACACAAACCTCCCTGACAGGTTGAGCCAAGACACACACACACGCACAACAAAAAACAAACTACAGTGTCCGCCTTCGAAATAAAAGCTCAGCCGCTCAAACCCAACCGGAGGAACGTTTATCTTGAAAGGGGTCCATCGGAAGTGTGAGCTTTTGTCTGTTTTGTAGTTTGACTCTGGTCCTCTCACGACGCATCATCCGTGATGCAACACACGTGTGTACAATCTAAAGAGTCCATTCATTCTGTTTTTAACACCGTCACAAATGGAAGACTTTTACATTATTTCTTTTTATAAAATTACTAATAATTCAGTTCAGTTTGATGCGCAAGGAGGCAGAACGACTCCTGATCAATTATTCAGCCATCACTTATTAATGCTGCAGCTTTTTGTTTTTAGATGTGTATATAGAGAGAGAGAGACAGAAAGAAATGAGACCCAGGAGCTCCACATGTTTGATCATGACGGCTCAGAATGACTCTAAACGTGATCATCTCCGGGATAAATTCCGCAGCATCGACGTGCAGAAGGAGAGAGAAAGGAGCGTCATCTGTTGCGTAACAGATTTCATTAAAACCTGCTTTAAATAACACATCCAACCAGAGGAAATTATTAAGAAATAAACAACTCATTTTATCCAAATAAATAAAAAAATAAAAAAATCAATGGGTCACCTTCACTGACTGGAAGTTAGCCACATCCATTATCGGACAAGTCTTCGGTCATTTGTCCACAAACGTGTTTTTAAACAAAAAAAACTAAATATAAACATCATCATGGCAATTAAAGAAAACAAAAACAATTAAAGAAAACAAATAAATACTTAAAAGGTCCGTTTTCTTCTTCTTCTTCTTCTTTTTTTAAATTTTGGTTTATTTAGTCGTGACTGTGTCAAAACGTCCAGTACGTCCGATAATGGAACCGCACACTTTACCTTGGGCATCTCCTCCGCTCGTCAGGACTGCGATGCATTTTCCGGCTCCGGACAGATTCTCGAATAATTTCCGGGCGTCCTGCCGCTTCGGTGCCGCCGCTCCTGCCATGTCTGTCCGCCCCGAGCTGCCGAAGCTGCTTAGATTATTATAACAACAATAAAAAGGAGAATAAAAATCTCCTTATGGGTCAAAGCTCCAGATCCAACGAGCTGGGCTGGTAACACTGATGGGATCAGTCCAAGGAAGAAGGGGGGGGGGTCGGACTGGAATAACCCCCGCCCTCCTCATCCATATACTCCTCCATACATTGAAGAAGATGTTCAAGTAAAGAAGATGAGTCACTCCAGAGAGGCATTAAACCGTCAGACACAAAAATGTTCAAATTATTTTCAATTCATCACTCCACGATAACAAAAACAATAATAATGAATCAATACAAAAACAAACAACAACAAAAAAAGAGAGACAACAACTTCAGCTGCGCATTATTAACAGCATTTTATTTCTTTTAAGTTAAAGAAGAAGAGTTCACTCTGGATTTATCAAACATTAGCGTAGATGTTCAATAAAATGAATAAATACATGGAATCATAGTCATAAGCACATGATTTATAATGACAGGGGTATTAAAAATGTTAAATTATTGAAATGTTCCGTTCAGTTATTTTTAAGATAATCTTTAAAACTAAATTATTTTTTTTAAGACAAATAAGTTTTTTTTTTTAAATAATCGGTCATTAATGTACCTCAAAGATTAAAATGTGTTCGTTACACTAAATTGATAAAGTTTTGGCTTTAAAGAAACGCTTCCATTTTTCTGCTCTGTAAATAAAATCAGAGTGACACCTCTTCAGTTTTTCCTCCGCTCTTTGCAAAAACAACAGCCAATGGCTCGGCAGGTTTGTGATTGACAGCCGGATCCACCAATGAGCGTCCAGATGACGTATTAAGGAAACAAACTGCGGCCAATTGAAAACTGAGCGACAGTTTTTGCAATCAGGAAATAGAACAGTGAGAATAAGAATCAGCAGAAAGAACACAAATGAAACAGAATAAAAAGTTTGTGTTTTCAGATGAAATCATCAGATTTAACTGCAGCTACAATAAACTGAAGCAAGGCCCAGAAATGTCTAATACATTTAAAATACCTTTCAGTACATCTAAATTATTTATTTTTTCTTTTTAATCTGTGTGTTTAAAAGTTTTGAATTCTTTCACAAAGCCATCGCAGCTGCAGCTTTCGCAGACGGTGTGACCTTTGATAAAGTTCATGACCTTGAGCAGCTGTTCCGGTGTGACACCTCTGATGGGTCAAAGCCACGTTCATGATGTGTTCAGGATTTAAAAACAGGGGAGAAAAAAAAAAAAAGGTTACAGCAGAATTGTGGTGTGATTCAGTTTGAGAGGGCCACCCAGAGGACAAGAATTCTGCAGAAAAACAAAACATCTCACAGAGCAAGCCGAGACACGACGGTGCAGAGGGTTCATTCTTGCTGCTCATCACTTCTTCGAATCAGAGCTCAGGATTTAAAATGAGGAACTAGACTTCAAAGGGCGTGTCGTGAACTGTTGCAACGGCTGGAAAGTTTCTTAATTTACTCCCAAAGGTATCAAATATGTGGGAAATTGTGTATACAGTGCTGGATTTTCCCAGTTGATGAAATATTTAACGGAGCAAAATCAAATTTAGCTTCGGAAATCTTTGGAAAACTTTGGGATCTTCATATGTGGAGCATAAGATGAATACATGATTATATTCTAGCTACTCTTTGATTTTTGGATGATTGTGAAGGAGCATTTCAGAGGGAAGGATGGAAACGTTGCCTCCTGCTGGAGAAAAAAAAAGAGCAAACACATTTAACCGTTTACAGGCTGTTGTCAGTTTCAGGTCTGCAGTTTAATTTTGCTGTAAAAATGGAAGCAGCTGTGATGCAATGGCGATGAAATGAAACGATAGAGGCGATACCGCTTAATAAAAATAATTTATTTACAGTGGCATGAATCATAAATTAACGAGTAGCATTGGCAAAAGCAACATTAGAGTCGACAGCTTGCATAAAGTGGTGTGAATGTCTGGACTTTTGCATATGAAAACACTCACACTGGACGACGTCACCGCTGAGATATTTAATATGAACATCACAGCAGAGGCTCGTTAAAATAAAAAATCTCTTGAACTGCAAACAGCGATCTTCAAACAGTTTTGACCTACTGCTCTGAAATTCATTTTAAAGTGGTCTAATCCTGTTAAATCCAGACTTTAAAATGTTCCGGAAAAGGGGCAAAAAGTATATTTTCTAAAGAAAAAATAAAATAAAAGTCTTTTACAGAGAGGAAAAAGATAATAAATGTTTGTGGATGTACTTCATCAGTTGTTCAGGTGAGCTGTTTTCAGTCTCCTAAACTTAATAACTTCTGGCCCCTGGTGTAGCTTCATCACACGAATATAAGGAAGAAAAAAAAAAAAAACAACTAAGAATAAGATTTTAGGTTTAGATTTTAATTTATATTCTATGTTTTATGCAGTTAGTGCAGAATTAAAACCACAGTGTGTAAGATTTAAAAAAATTCCACATCTAAAAACAAACAAAAAAAAAAGGACAAAAAAGATAGAAGATTAATTGGAAATAAACTGGAAATGTAATTTAACCAGGCGGGGAGCGAGAACAACTTCCTTTATATTTCATATTGGCTTTTACGTTCATTTTGTATTTATTTAGATTTTTTAATCAAGATTTTGGAAGTTTTTGTTCCTGAGTTAAATAAGACTGTTTCTTCTGCGGCTTTAACATCCCCCATCAAGGAACTTTTATAAACTTAAATCAGTTGCCTCCATAACGTTACTCACTAATACAGCTAACTTTCCAGCTGTGGTTTATATATTTGTCCAATATGGGGCTTAATGGGAATAGCTGCTTTAGGGCTGGATGCACTTTTGACTGGATTATTGTCATTTACAGGCTTCCGCAGCTTTAAGTGTTTAGAGATAACGCGATGTGGCCGCAGTTCATCAGCAGGTCGGAAATCACTTCATACGTCTTTGTAAAGCAAAAACACAGAGAGGGAGAATCTCCTTGTTTCAGGGTAACTATGAACAAAATAATTTATGATTAATAAAGTAAAAATGCCGTATACAGGACCAGATAGACGAGATAACGCAGGTTGTACAGTGTCATTTCTCAGGAGAAAATATAAAAATCCTGGTTGTATACCTACAGTATGAAAACTCACTCAGCAGTGTGTGACACAGATAATACACCTGTAAACCTTACAGTTACACCCCACACACACAACCACAGATCTAAGGCAGTATGCTATGTCTTTAGCATCTTAAGGTACTTACATGAATTACAGTATTTAGCAAATCGATAAAATATCCATCTACGAATCAAGAAAAATCTTCAATATATATGTGTTCACTGTTTCAGTCATGATCGAGAGAAAAACAATTCACCTTGGAACTACAACATTAGGAGTTTCTGTACACGAGCGTTCACGTCCGCTCTTGATTGCCTCGACATTCAGAACATTTCCATGGCTTCGGTTTTTTTCTCTGGAGAAAATCTTTGGGGTTTTACAACACGCAGCACATTGGAGTTTGATTTTGCTGCAACCGAAGGACACCAGGGCAAAAAGGGATTGATGCCAAAAAAAAAAAGGGGGTCTTGTGCTTACTTAACAGGTTTCTGGATCATCTGACGTAAAGAGGGACTCAAGTAAAATCCACTTTGCTTGTTAAGAGTCACCTTTTGTTTAAAATCACAAGATCACGAGTAAAAACTGAATAAAGGGAGCACCAATTAATCCCAGATCTATTCCCAGCATGCAAGTCCACGTAAATCTGGATTGTAAACGTTCCTTGGTTTCATTTTTTCTGTTTGTAGCAACCAAAATCTTGAGATCCTTTTGAGTCAGCACATAGAGTACACAAAGAATGTGTTGTCATTCAAAAAGTCGCAGCTTTGCCTACAAAAAGAGCCAACATGCTTTTAAATTGTCCTTCGGCTTCACGCCTGCGACGCAGCGCTGAGTCCTGGTTCGAATCCCACAGAAGGATCCGAACTAAAGGGTCGCAGTAGCGTGGCGTTTTATCAGTTACACGCTTCTCGTTTAGAGGCGAAGCTGCTTTAGAGGCAGAAATATTCAGGGTGGTGGAAACTCAGTGGGCGGAGCAAACAAACAGACGACTTCTTCGAGGTTTTAGCGTGGTAACTTTGGGTGGCTGCGGTTCCCGCGTTCGCTCCGAAACGAACAGAATTTTGACCTGCTGACGACGTCGGATTGTGAGCGTTTGTACCAAATTTCACGACGATCCGTTCAAGACGTTTCTTCCTGAACCGGAATGTGGCGGACGAACTCACATCACTGCCCTCATCGGCTAAAAAAAACAAAAAACGAAGTGCTAAGGGTTAGGAAAAGAAATATTAGTACCCCTAAAATAACAATAATATAAATATTAGCAGCCCTAAAGGCGGAAAGCTTCAAAGTCCTGATAGTTAACAAAATTCAAACTAAATACAGCAAAGTAGCGACAGCTCTTTTCGCAACCAGAAATAAAGAGACGATATCTGAACCTTTCTTTGTCAGATGGATTCCTGTCGTCCTGTAACTCTTTAGCTCCGCCCACTGAGGTTTAATTCAGCCTATGAAATATTTCCTCTCTCTGAAAAACTGCTGCTTTGCTTTACCAGACAAATGGTATAATAAATCTAAGTATGTACACGATCTATACACATTCACCTTCATTCAAAAAGTCATTAAACGGGGTAGCTACAGCAGTTGAAATATATTAATTTTCAAAATCGACATCATAATGTACCATTCTGACAGATTTCCTTCAAGAACGATATCTTTGATTTTCTTTTTCATGTCATACAAATAATCTCTAAAATTTCTTCAAAACTATAAATACTTGTGAAACATCCTTTTTTTTGTTTGTTTGTTTGTTTGTTTTTTTCTTTTCTCTCCATAAACCTTCTCCTTCGACGTTTTCAGTCGGGCTCGAAAATAGAACCATAAAAGTTAAAATACGCCTCTCCAGTGTCAATCTGTGACATCGTTTCAGCTTCACACACACTCGCACACACTAACGCACGCTCGCACAGACACACACATTCGTTCTATCTGAAATACACAGCTTCAGAGTCTTGAGAGGAATACATGGAAAACATCCATCATACTAACAGCAAATACTCTGTGGAAGCTTTTTCAAGTTGCTATTAGTAATTTTTTTTAATTATTATTATTTATGTTGAATTTAAGGAGCAAAAATAACACGTACTGCTCCTGCTGCTGTTTCTTTCAGTTAAAATCCAACACTTCCTCCAAACGTTTCAAGTTGAAAGCCTTCGAATTGGTTCAGTGGGAAGAATGAAATAATTTCACTTTCCGGGAAGGGTTTAGAGGTTTTACCAAGAATTCATTACGGATTTGCTGTTAGGATGGTTTGGATGTTTCCGTGTGACGTCTGACTTTCTTTTTTTTTTTTTACATAAAATGTTGCGTGTGTGTTTGTGTTGACGGAGCGACACAGTTCAGAGGGTTTTACATGTGTTGGTTGTCTTCTTTCTAACTGAGGCCTCTGAGTTGGCTTGTGTGAAAGAAGGATCAGTGTTTTTCATTACTTGTCCTCAACTCATCGCTGCTTCTCCTGAGCTGAGCTGAACAGGTTCCCGGGTGGCGTCAGCTGGGGTCAGCAAAAGTTCTACAAAAGGGCAGAAGCTCGCATTAATATAAATACCAAGTAGTCTAAAAGTTATCCTTTTCATAGCAGATGGTGTAAAACCTGTCACAAAGTCAAACTGACATATGAAAGATATCAAGTATAACGATCATGATGATATGGCCTGGCATTATTTCATGTTTTTGTCTTCATTTCCAGCTTTATATTATAATAATAATAATTCATGAAGGTGTAATTTATCAATCATGAGACACATCATGGACCAGATAAGCCGCAGAATTGAAATGATCAGAATCACTCCAAGCTGATCCTGTAGATCACAGCCTACGTAATGTTCATGTGATTAAAAAATAAAAATGTACATTCTCAGATTGATGATAACGTGCAAATACAACAATCTTTTACTTACAGAATTGGCGTCGCCATCTTGCGTCAACATGTCCATTCCTGCCAGCTGCTCCAAGATCAGGCTGCTGTCACTCACCTGCACCAGAGAAATAACCAAACACATGAACGCTTCTGCTAATAAAAACGCATTATTAGAATTTTTTTGCTCAACTCAGAAAGAATTTTACATTTATTTACATTTGTTGAAAAGCCAAAAAGTTGTTCTAGTTGCAGCTTCCAGAGTAATGTAATATATTTAACCAATAATTGTCTTTATTTGTGTTTTTTGTGAATCTAAAACACAGTGGTAACACTGAGGAGCAAAAGTAAGCCCATTAATTGCGGGTAACATGCATCTCTTACCTGCTCTGCATTCATGGAGGCCATTGAGTTCATCTGTCCTGACATCTGGTTCATGCTGCCTCCGTTGCTGGCCATGACTCCCAGGTTCATGTTGTTGTTGCTGTTGTAGATTCCTCCGTTGGGTTGTGCAGCGTACTGGGACTGGGACTGTTGGGGGTACATGCTGAAAGAAGGCAGGCTGAATTAAACCTGAGCTGCAGTCGGGGGGGGGGGGGTTCACACATCAGAGGGTTTTTACCTGTTACTGGTGGAGATGTTGGCAGGTTGGGGCCATCCGTTCAGGTCGGGGCCAGGCTGGTATGTGGGAGGTCCTCCCTGGTTCGGGCCCGGGGGTTGCGGTTGTTGTTGGCCCTGACTCTGCTGCAGCATGGGACTCTGCCCCTGCCCCATCCTGGGGGACAACAGAGGACTCTGAGGGGTCGCAGCCCCACACGGGAAACCAGAGCCAGGATCCTGATGTTGCTGCTGTTGGCTCATTCCTGCAGATAAACAGTGAGCGCACAGATCTGTAACACACACCAAGATCTAAAAAAAAACCCCCCAAAAAAAACCCAACAACTTTATCATAAATTTAACATCTAAAAAATTTTCATACCGAACAAAGAGACAGACAAAGACATATGAGAAACATCTCGCCTATAAAGCAGAAGAAGCAAAAGAACAACCAGGACCATCAAGACAAAAAGTACAATCTCTAAAAAAAATGTATCTCTGTCATCTTCCCAGTGGCAAAACACACAATCCTCAAGATCCAGTTCAGTCTTCACTTCAGAGACTCAACATCTGAGTTCCACAGATGTCAGATGTCAGAGATAAAGAAACAAGCACAGTGCCACCATCAGACTATTTCCTGAACCATAATCAAACGTGGTCCATTGGTTGGTTAGGTATTAATGTCAAAGCAAGAACTAATTATCTTATCCAACATTGATAATTTGCACATGAAAACAAATCAAGAAAAAAAAAAAAAAAAAAAAACTAATCATGCAAACAAATCAACTCAAAAAACGACTTGATTTCCAGATTATGTTTGATCATCGCCACCACAAAGAAACTGACACACGGCTGCTACGCTCCAAAAATATACCTGAACTGCTGAATCGGAAGGCAGCGTGTTGTGATGGCGGACTCATTACCCCGCTGTACTGCCCGCCTACATTTCCCATCATGCCCTGGCTAGTCAGATGGTGGCTAGGGGAGAGAGGGGAGAAGGGGCGGGAGGAGCTGGGATGAGGGGGAGGTGGAGGAGGGGATGGCAGGCCAGTACCGTAGCTGGAGGCCGGGTAGGGGAACTGCTGCGGGTTGCCTTGTGGGAGACGAGGGTTGGTACCGCCGATGGGCATCGGCGTGGGCGCGGCACCCCCGCTGGGCATGTTGGGCGGCATGTTCATGCCCTGTGTGCGCATCATCATGGCACGCTGGTGGTGCAAGTGTTGCTGTTGCTGCTGCTGCTGCTGCTGCTGTTGGCGTTGGCGTAGGTGATTGCTGAGGTACTCGCGCTGACGTTGGGCCAGCATCTGGGCGTTGAGGGTTCCCTGCAGGTGGAAACACACAAAGGTGACACTCAAGAGTAGAAAACTACTCAACCAAACGCAAAATAACAACAGCTCAGTGACACACTGACTCCAGAGTCAAGGAAACACAAATGTCATCACACTGGACTGAAGGTTAAATGGGGTGAACTAAGAAGGAGGTGTAAGAGAGAGCGACACGTCTGTTCAGATATGTAGACTGACCTGGTTTGGTACATTAGACCTTAGAGGTAGATTCATATTGGACACTCCACTCATCTGGTTTACCATCGGCTGACGGTTCTACGGCGGGGCAGAGAGAACGTGTTTGATTATAAACCTCCATAAACCTTCAGGCATAAAGATACAGTCAGCTTGATAAGACCATAAACTCATTAGGAAAATGTTACTGAGGTAATAAATCATGCAATCTGACTTCTATTCCATTCTGTCATTAGCTTTAAGACAGCAGGGGATTGACTTTTCAGTTAGCTTGTACATCATGAATGAATCGCACCATATTGGAGGTGTTTCATCACAACTCAAACAAAATCCTGAAAGATGAACTCAAGAATGATTTCAGTATAAATTCCTTCATGTAAATGGAACTTTTTGGTACTTTCAGATGACAAAAATTGAAGTTGCATCTCACTGTGTAATCACCAAAGCAATATTTATTGACCCTCCTTGTAGTTTCCTTTAACTCTCCACCAGGTGGCAGTCTAGCCCCGGGCTGGTGCAAAATCCCTTGCTATGATTTAACATTTTAAAAAATTACAATTGGTAGGAAGCATCAAGTATTTACAAGAGTCCCGAGTGTGGAAATAGTGAAAATATGAGTAGATTAAAATGATAACAATAAATAAAAATGCACTACGATACATAATTTATGTGTTAACACAGAGGTTTAGTGCATACAGTCACAAACAGGAGCACTATGGCAGAAACGGCCTCTTAAAGAGGCAAACTGGTGTGTTAACTGCTCGTTACATAAGGTACAGTCAAGCAATCATCTTAATGAGTCAGTGTGCCATTTTGTGCATGTGTTTGTGTGTGTGTGTGTGGTGTATGTACAGTACACGTCATATGTGTTTGTTGTTAAGTGTCTGAGCAGCAGGGAGCTGCTGATGAGGGCTGAAAGCTGAAACATGTTTGTTCCTTTGCGGCTGCTGCTGTTAAGTTTACACCCACTGAACCCTGTTGGCATCGCAGTCTGCTCTGTTGCATCACACGTAATAAGAAAAAGTCTCTCTCCGGAGACGGCTGTGTTTTCTTTTGTTTGGGATGTTAAGAGGGAGCGCCGAATCTCGTTGTCACGACTGGATGCGTTTTGTGCGACGCGGTGATGTAACAGACAGTATCTGGTGTCACCTACCAGCTGGGCCTGCAGTCTGTGCTGCAGCTGAAGCCTCAGGTTGTTGGGCTGAGGTGGGACTACAGGACCAGGCCCCCCCGGCCTCATCCCGGGTGGTCTGGGCCCCACACCGCCGGGCATCCTCATCATCGGGGGGTAACCAGAGGGGGGCATCCTTTGTGGTCCCATGTGGCCTCCCATAGAAGGGCCATGGAAGCCGCCATCAGGAGGAATGCCGCCGTAACCCGGCTGGCCGCTGTAGTGTTGGCTGTACTGGGGAGGCTTCATGCTAGCTGCTGGGCCTGAGGAGCTGAGGTACTGGTCTTGGTCTGCCAGTGGACCCTGCAGGGTGGGAAGATGAGACATGAGTAAATCAGTTGGGTGTTTTTACAGGTAAACTTCGCTCCGCTGGTCGCTGAAGGACCTCACCTGTCCGGCCAGCGTCGGGATTCCCAACATCTTGTCAATCTCCTCCAGACCCTCGTAGTCCTTCAGCACCGAGCACAGCTGGTTCAGCAGGGCTCCCTCGTCCGGCTGGCCCTCGGGCCCCGCGCTGCAACAGCCCATTCCCTCCTCCTGGGGGACGCCGTACGGTGGCCTGGAATTGTCACGACGGACCAAAGATTATGATTTCCAGACTCTTCTTTGGTACTTGCGGATGAAATGAACGACATACCTGCTTTGGTTTCCATAGTGATCCATCATCATTCGGTCTGGCCATGGTGCAGTCTGATTGGGCGGAGCTTGTTGCTGAGGGTAGGCGGGGTTCGCCATGTCCATTTCTGAAGAGAAGAGCGGATGAAATGTGAGAATCAGAGCAGGTTTTGATGAGAACTGATTCTGGTTCCTTCCTTACCATTTCCCATCATCTGCATGTTGACCATAGCTCTGGATCCTGGTGGGCCTCTTGTAGGCATTGCAGTGTTCATGTTGGGGACCATGCGACCAGGTCCCATCCCCTGGCCCATCATTGGCCGTGCAGCCCCCCCTACGGGTCCCTGGGGGCCCCAGCCCTGCTGCATGGCGCCCCGCATTGACCCGTTGCTCATCATTCCTGATTTGGGAAACAGTCAGATTTGAAACAGATTTTTCAGAAAACACAGAAGCTTTAAATTTTATTTAGTTTTTTTCATGAATTCTGTAATTTTTAACAGTTCCACAGTTTGACAGTATTTTTGTGCAGGATATTATTTCTCTTGCTGCCTCACCTGCGTTGGCCATGGCCGCTTGGCTGGCCATGCCAGCATGACTTCCCATCATGCCCTGCTGTTGTTGCTGCTGCATTAGAGGGTAGGGGGGGTTGTTCCTGTGTTGAGGGGGGAAAGGCCTGGGGGCGTTGGGGTTGGGGCCCATATTCGGATCCATAGACATGTTCCTGCCTGGAGGAGGGCCCCGGCCCGGTTGGCCCGGCCTGCCTCCATTAAAGCCTGCAGGGATGCAAATATCTTATGATCAGCATTGTGCATATGCTGAGAAATTCAAAAGCTTTTTAAATAACCAAAAACCATCGAATGAACTTGGACTCAAAAATCCTAATGCAGACATACTTGGGGGGCCGATGGGAGGGAAGGTTCTGTGCTGGGTGGGGGGGCTGGTGGCGCTGCTACTGTCAGTCATCTGGAGGATGTCGCTGATGATGGTCTGTTTGTCCACAGAGGAACCAGGTGGCACAGCGGAAGTGGACGATGTGGAGGAGGACGGACCTCTGGCCGGCGGCTGGCCCCCAAACAGCTGCTGTTGGCCTCCACTCTGCAGGTCCTCCAGCAAGTCCTCCAGCTCGCTGGTCTGAGATCAGCAACAACATATATCAGGGTGGAACCAATGCTGAAGAGCCTAAAACCTGCATTCTTCCTAATGGGGGTGTGCAGTAGTTACATATACTTATATGTCATCTCAAAGCCAAGTTAAAGCAGAACTAAACTTTCTATTTAACTGCAAAGTATATGATTTTGTAAAAAGAGAAAGTGAACCACAACGTCTTATGTGATGAAACTGTGTCTGCCTACAATAAAAAGGGAAGTTTAAATTAGTTTCCAGCTACAAGTGTTTATTTAAAATATAAATTAAAAAGGATAATAAAAATAAAAATTAAAAATTAAACCAATATGTGAAAAGAAACTTCTTAATAATGAACACATGAACATGTTTAATCACTTTTGATGACAACTTTGAGAGAAACTGAGAAGCAACCTCAGTGTAATTTAAGCTGTCACACACACACACACACACACACACACACACACACACACACACACACACACACACACACAGAGAAACACACCACTGACAGGGACGGTTTCCTGCAGGCCGTTTCACTGATGAATAGAGGAGGAGCTAAAAATAAACTGCCGGCACTAATGAGGTCATGTGTGATGTAAAATAAAACAGAGTCGCAGCTAACACAGACAAACAATATTGCCACAAATCAAGGGCAATGTTAGTGAGGGACATGCCCCCCCACCTCCCCAAACCTGAGCCATATGAAGTTAATTATTTTGGTTGTTTATGCAGCATATGAAGCACCAGCCGACCACAACACTGCAGTCACTCACTCTTTTACAGCATTTACTGGCAGATCACAGGTTGCAGTTTCCCGCAGCTGCATCCAGATGTTAGTAAATAATTCAGATGTAACTAAATCCTTTTTGTAAATTTCAAGTTGGGATTTGTTGGACGTGCACTTTGAGTCCGACTCCGGTCTGACTGCGGTTTACATGTAAGAACACGATTACACGTTAAGAAATTATACACACTTTGTCACATGCTCGTTCTCTGACACGCGAAGCAAACGGCAACACAAATGGCAGATACAAAACTCACACTGTCAAATGATCTTCTGCACGTTCTCATGCAAATATTAGACAGCAAAAACAAGAGGCATGCTCACTGACTCTGACCCTTATGGGTTTACTTTGACTCTGTAATTCGATCGTATTCATACAGAACACCTTTGCTGAACACAAGCCCTGTTGCCTCTTCTCTGCTTTGCCTCTCGTCCTCATTGTTGTGTGAAGCTGGAACATCATCAGACAAGTCCAAACCTCCGTTCCAGCTCTACAAAACCTCATCTTATTCTAAACTACAAAGCACAAGCTTCCTGAACGAGCCTCTGAGTGACCCCCACCCCCTCCCCAGACTTCGGTAGCAGCCTCCGCTCCTCCATCCGGCTTCTGATCCTCGTCACCTCCTCATTCTTGCTTCTCTTCCTGGATCTAACTTCAGCCGCGTTGCTTTAAACAAGCACAGCAACGACAACACATCCGACTGGATCGACCCGGTTGTGTTTTAACCTCACACTACTTGAGCAAAAGGAAGTGTTTGCACTACAAATACACTGTTGTCGTGGGGGTTTGCCACACATGGGTGGAGTTGAGGTGGGACAAGCAAGCAGAGACCACAAAGGATGACTGTGATAGTTTGGTGCTGTGTCAGGTTCATCTGTGATGGCTGCTGTTAGAAGAGCCCCCTCTCTGCAGGCCGGTACATTTTACTTTAATTCATTATTAAGTTTGTTGAGAAGCACAACTTGATTTCACTTAATTTCACAAACACTTTATTTCTGACTCCTACATTTCTTTACAGCTCTTGGTACTTTAGTCGGCGGAATTAATTTTCTTTAATTGTGAAAATGTGACAAACCCCCTTGTGCGTTTGTCACTGGAATGACAGAACTATTAGTCAACTCTTACGCTCTCAGCCATGTTGTTTTTGCTGGATTTCTGATCAGCTTTAGAAGAAGATATTATTCAGCTGAGGCCTGATCTTAAATCCAAGTTTACTACGGCCAAACATATCTGCTACTTAAAATAAAGAAATATGAAAACAACAGTAGCCCCCTTTGTTGATAAAATTGGGCTTTTATTGTAATTTCAGCTGGTTTTCTGCTAGCTGTTTATTCTTTAGCTTCTACATTTATAGTAGTTTGTTTTCAGTGTCTTGAGGTTCCATAATTGTCGTACAACGCCACCACCAAGTATTTTTAAGTCCTTAAACTCAAGCAAAAATGTAACCAAGCAACTTCACATATTTTTCTGTGCTTTCACTCAAGTGATGACGCAGTCATGTATAGTAGACAGATGTTCACTAAAACAGGCAGAGTTTAACCTCCATACACGCCTCATCAGGAAGAGTCCAATGACCTACATTCACCCGCTGAGACAGACAGCTGATGTGGGTTTGACTCGTTTCACTCCTGTCTGTCTAAACGGGGCCTTAACTACTCAAGAACTCGGTTTCCCTTTTCCTCACTCAGCCCCCGACTCCCACATGTGCTTAAGCTTTTCAACAGTCCTCCTGTGCATCCCTCATCTTGGGTTTCAGGGAGTGCACAGACTCGTGAGAACCTGCAATCAGCTGCCTGAAGAGTAACCAAATACGTATCACCAAGCACCAGCTTAGCAGATACTTGGCTTCACACTTGAAGGTGTTTATTAGGGCTGTTAAACACATCCTTATGACAGTTTGTGAATTGGACACAAATGCCACAATGTGCTTCGTAGTCAATCTCCTCTTAAAACAACCCAGAACAATTTCTACACCCCGTCAGCATCATGTCAGTGTCTTCTTGTAGTCAGCGCTGCAGCTGGTATCAATATCAATGATCTTCGGAGGATGAATCATTTGGTGACCCAGTGACGTTTCATGTTAGCACCATGACTGGGCCGACCTCAGGTCATGACAGAAAAGGTGTGAGACCGCAGTCAGTGTTCCCAGCAGAGTACAGACTGAGAAAGTACGATGCTAAGACGCAGAAAGCTATCTGTACTTAACATTCGTAGTTACATGTGTACTTCCAATTTTCTATTTCATCAAGCAAGTCCAAAACCCAACAACTATAAACAGGTATATACAACACTGACCTGGTCTGGCATGTTGAAGCCCACTTCCTGTTTCTCTGTCTTAATGTTGGACAGCTTTGGTCCGTCTCCAGGTTCCATCTTGATGGCTTTGTCCAGGATGCCGTTATCGTCCCTATCCAACAGATACCGCAACAACGCATTGTCCTTCTTTTTGGGACTCCCCGGCTCCTGTTTTGTGCAGAGCTCCCCCAGGGCGGCCATGTTGTCCCCCGTGGCCGACTCAGGACCCATGGGGTCTTTTCCAGTGGCCTCAGCCGTTAGCTTGGCCAGCTCCACAGGCGAGGTGCTGTTCTGCAGCAACCTGTGGAGGATTTTGTGTTTCTCTTTTAAAGAGGTGGAGTAGTTGTTATGCCCACCTACACCTCCGACCCTGCCCTGCTGGTCCTTGCAGTTCTGGTCATCCCCGAGCCCCCCCGTTGGCGAAGCAGGATCAGAGGGTTCTAACTTGGTGGTGAGGAGCTGGAGCAGCTTAGTGTGCCCTTTGGTGTTAAGAAGATGGTTTGGGGTGTCACCAAGCATGCCCAGACCTCCACTACCTCCTAAGCTGTCAGGGTCATCGTCTTTCCCCTCCGACCGCTCACCTTCCTGGTTTCGGAACAACAAGTCTTGCTGCTCCCCAAAACTTCCAAACAGGTCCGCCTCCAAACCAGGTTTGTTCTTGGCTCCTTGGTTTCCACTGTTGCTGCTGTGAACAGGACTCTGGAGGCCTGTCTGCTTTTTCCCAGGTGACTCTGGATGCTGCCCCTCAGCAAGTCCCTGGGTGACCCTGTGGCCCTGGCTCAGGGCTTGCAGTGCACTGAGGGAGTTGAACGTTTGGACATTCCCCGTGCTGCTGCACACAGATGCTGGTGAGTGGAGGCCAGCGACAGGAGAGAAAGAACCAGGAGGATGCTGGGGCAGGTGAGGGCTACTGCAGCTGCTGCTGCTGGCCACCATGCTGGGGCTCAGGTGATGAGGAGACAACATGGCGCCCTGGAGCCCTGAAGTGATGCTGGGGCTTCCCTGGGCTGAAGGGCTACCCAGCTTCAGAGTGTGGCTGTTTCCCTGAGGCGTTGGCGCACGACCCGATACGGCCCCAAAACCACGTCCAGGGGTGCTGGAGGCTGACGTGGGGTGGTGGGTGTTGCTGGTGACGCTGGCGTCAGGGGAAGGGGAGGGACCGCTGGTCGGTGTCATTGGCTTGACCATCCCCTGCCCGCTAGGTGCATCTGCAGTCATGCCACCCATGTTCTCCCTGGAAGAAAAAGAAACAACACAAGATTCAGACCTCCAGTGCAGGGCACATTGTGATTTCGCCTCGCTGGAGCAGTTTTCTTGCTGCCCATTTATCTGTCGCATTCTCGTGGACACAAAATCTCAGAGAAAACATTGTTTGTTCGCTCCACTGAAGTTTGTACACTACAATGTAATCCAATGTGAACACACTCTTTACCTATTAACCCAAATTCAACAAGGTCACTTGAAAACAACCCACTGTCTGTGCTCAAACTGCATCAGTTGTTCATTTACTCTCACTGTTTAGGAGTCTTTTATTTGCCTTTTCCTCTGTGTCTCAGAGTTTTTATTTACTTGGCTACCAGACAAAACGTATTAAGCAAACAGCTGACAGCAGAAACGCCTGTAACTGTTATATCTGTGAGATTGGGAATTCATGGTTGGACTTCATTATCTCTAAACTAAGACTCAGTTGATTTCACATCGCCTTGGAGGGGTTTTAGCCATTTTTAGACCACAATTCTGGACTTGGAAAATAAATTATTACAAACGATTAACAGCTTAAAAAGCTATAAAGGAGGAAGTGGAAACATTGGCTATTTTATGGAGTTTTTATTTTGGTCTAATAGTTGATATAAAAGTGAAAAAGCTAAGTTATTCATCTGAAAAGCCTACTGGTGATATTCTAGCTGGTGTACTGTAGGTGGTGGAGTAGTCACAAGCAATGTGGAGTTAGGAAACAGGAACGTTTGGTAACAGTCTTTCTTTCAGAGGCAATTAGTCATGTTATAAAGTAAAATAGAGAGCAGCCCTCAAACAGTGTACACAACTGAGAAAACAAAGTTGTAACGAAGCCTGAAGCTGTAACAGAGAGGGAGAGGGAGAGAGCTTTCAACATGGATCGGCTTTGGCCACACAGCAAACACACAAGGCTCCCATTGTGCTGAATACTGGAGCGATAAATTTGAATGTGAAACTTGTGGAAGTGAAAAAAGGCCAAGTTGTCGCCATTGATCCCTGAATGCTCTGAGTAACAGTCCTGGCATTGTTTACTGACTGCCGTCCAATTCCCTGACTCCGAGCGGTCATACCAACGGCTGGATGCTGGTTGAGTCGCAGTCATCTCCCAGTAGTGGGAGGAAGGGATGGAGGTCCTGTAGACTGAACTGGCTGGTAGTGCTTGTGTCAGTTTTGGTCTATACATATGGTGGCAGTTGTGAATAACAGGCCCTTTGTTCAGTGCAGCGACCCCCCATCCCCCTCCCCAACTCCCTTCACCCACCAAAATGAAGAGGAAACCACAAACACTGAGACAGAACATGTGACAGATACACAAATCAACCAAAGAACGAAGAGAGATGCACTTCCAGACCAAAGGACTTAAAGTGCCCCTCTTTTCCAGGGACTGGTCAGCCGCAAACTCAACTATAGTACCAAATATTATTGTAACTTGAAGTACGAGAAAAGAAAAGTAGAGCAAAAGCAGAGAAGGCTAAGACCAACACTGGCAGAAGAACAAAGAAGAACCTTGATCAAGCTCGGATGATGAACAAAAGGTTTGTTGTGCTGAGTTTTGAATTAAGGGTCAGAGTGGCTGGTACCTCTGCAGGATGTGAAGGGACATGTAGAGCTGCGGTTCATTGGTGGCTGGAGACCGGACCAACTTGCTTTTGGTTTGAGCCGAGACCACCGTCCCGTCTGCCAGAGAGAACCTGTACATGGGGCTGATCGCGTGGCCGTTCCTCAACACTGAGAAGACGACAAAAACCAAAGGCATGTCTCTTACCAAATATGTTGACAGGAAGGACAGTCACAGAGTAACTCGGAGCAATAAGTGAATGACAACTGCAAAAAAGCAGATCTAAACTTAGACAATCCAGGATATCCATGAAGGACAATGAACTGAGGAAGACGTTACAAACTAAAATATTAGTATATGAGATATAGATTTTTGCTAAATGCTTCCTTAACCAAAGCTGCACCCATTTCTAGCTAACTGTATCTATTGTTGGTTGTTTTAATTTGATCATTTGTCCACTTGCTGTCCTATTGTGTCCTTTCAGACTGCATATCTTACTTTACATTCGTTAGACTCTTATTATTTTTATTTTTCATATCTGTAGTGGATTGAACTTTTATGACTATGAAAACTGACAGTTTAAATTACACTAAATGTGCGAAGGCCCATTATGGACAGGATTTTAAAACTAGCAGTAGCCATAAACTGGAACTATGTTGAATTGTACTGTCCCTAATAAATAAACAGACTTTTACATTCTTATTCTAAATGTGCATGAAAAATGTGTATTCATCTATTTAAAAGAGGAAGGTTGAAAGACAAAGTCAATTCAGGGAACTTGACGACGCTGCGACGACATTCACCCTCTTGCTGGTGTTTTTTGGCGAAGGACATCTCTCCGTCATTCTGCAGGTGGAACCTCTGAATGCAGCGCCGGACCAGGTCCTCCCAGCCTGGCCTCATGGATGCCCGCAGCAGGCTGGTGTCCAGTGATGTGATCTTACCTGGGGCAGGTGGAGCACGACACTGATGTTAGTGGATATGTTTGATACATTGTGGACACAACTGCTTTTAAATGACACGGGATGTCGACAACTCTGCCATTTAGTAGCAAACTAAAGCAGTAATCTTTGTCCACGACGTGACATTAACAGAGGATTTCATACCTTGAAGGTCCTGTCGCGTTGTGAAGTTCTCATACGTTGGCATCACAGGCCTCTCTTTGACAGGGACTCTTCTTGCAACACAGATGAGACAAGACTGGAAATCTGCACATTTGGGAGAAATGAAAAGGGGTTTAAATAATTCATCCTGTACCTACATGGTGTAAAGAAGAAGTCACATTGCATTGAAGTCTTTGAGGAAATGCCCCAAATTTTAAGAGGATTTATTTGTTCAGTATGTTTTCCTGATGAGTTCATGGTCTCAGTCTCTATGATATAATATGAAGCTCCCATTTAGAGGAAAACAGACCATAAAGCAGGGTAGATGTTGACAGCCAGATTTCCAAGTCGCTGGGTTCTACTGAAGTAAGTGATTGCAACTGAGCCTCTGTGTATTTGTAAGTAACTGCAAGATAACGTTCCCTCTCTTGGGTGGTCTTGTTGTGGCGCCTCTCGTGTTACAGCTTCAGTGGTTCCCTCATTAAAAACACAAAGCAACAGGTTCTTTATTGCCCTCCCTGTACCTGCGTAATATATATGTCTCCAAGAAAAACATTAGAAAAACACTCTAGATATGATGTACTCCGGTCTGACACCAGCACAAACTGTGGCCTGAAAGCTAAAACGGACATTTTAATTAGCAAGACAGAGGCTTCAAACAAGACAAACAACAACAGGGACTTCTTTAATCTCAATCTCAAAGTCACCCTAAACCTCAGTCTCAACCTGCAGCCCTCAGTCTGTCCAGCAGACATTATCCTCCTGTCAGGGGAGAGATTGGCACAATATCTGGTTGTCAGACATCTAAAATTAGAGTGCCAGAAAGACTCTTTTCCCCAGTGCGTATGTGTGTGTGATAAGATGGGAAGATGACAAAGTGCCACACACTAATTAGTCTCTCCCGATGGATGGGAGGGAAAGTGGTGAGGAGTGGTGATGAAAGGAGGACAGGACCCAAGAGACTAGAAGATGGGGGATGGGGAGAGTGATGAGAAAGTGACAGAAAGTCAAGAAAGAGATGGAAGTAAGGAGAGAGAGGACAATAACATTCGGAGGAGGGGAGTATATGTAGGAGTGGAAGGGCAAAATTAAGAGGACAGAGACACATTAAGAGACATGACAAGGACAACAGAGACCAAATCATAGATAAAGAGATGAAAACAAGAAGGACAAAATGGGGGACAACAACAAAAAAACCAGATGGAGAAGGAAAAGAAATAAAAGATAGAAAACCAAATAAATAGCAACAAAAATTGCGTAAATCAAAGTGCCAACAAGACCATACCTTCCCCTTCTTCTTTGATGGACTTGGGCTCGGACACCGCAAAACACTGCATGGTCTCGTACTTCTGCTGCAGCGCGTCCTGCTGCTCAGAGGTCGCCCGAGCTTCACCGTCGGCGTGAGGGTTGACCAGCATGCGACAGTTAAAGGTGTGGCTGTTCCTGTTGGAAGAGTCGCCGCTCCGATGATTGACTGGAAGATAAGAACGTACGCCAGGCCGGGAACAGGACTTTAGAAATCATCATGATTAGAAGTGGCAAAGCAGGCACCAAAATGATAACTGCAGCACCAACCAGTAATTTCTGTCAGCTGATTAGTCATCTCAAAAGTGTTTCAATAAAACGGGACGTAACTGGTTCACTTCTGGAAAGCTACGTTATGTCTGATATTGTGAAACTGTAGATTCTACGGCTGGACACGATATAACGAAAGTAACACCAGCTGAGAGAAAAGAAATTAGTTCGTTTGTAGTATAACAGGAGTCTGTGATGACAGAGATTATAGAGGAAGATTAAAGGTCCCAGATTGTATAAAAGCAGAGGATTATAAAGCAGGTCTAGGTTCGACCACTCAAAACAGTCACCCAATTACAGCAACGGCTCTGATCCTCTCTTGTGATTGGCAGACTGATGTGTTGTTACTAGAGCTCCGGAGAGGAGTCTGAGTACAGCTGGAAAACTACACTCCTCAATCAGCTCATGTTCCAGTCTGTGGCTCTTACCGAGGCTCTTCGGTAGGAGGTTCTTGATGAACTTGGCGTGATCGCCAACGTGCAGCACGCTGTAGACGTTGGTGTTCATCAGCTCCTCCTGCTGGTAGCACAGGTACTGACT
Organism: Remorina albescens; assembly: GCA_034769265.1. NCBI lineage: Eukaryota > Metazoa > Chordata > Actinopteri > Carangiformes > Echeneidae > Remorina > Remorina albescens. The sequence continues at coordinate 1,915,429 of CM068478.1, read as the reverse complement.
GACGTTCTCCGAGACAAACACAATGTTGCCCTCCATGTTGACCACGAAGAAGAAGCCGTCCAGGGCCTGAGAGAACGGGAGGGCAGAGGAGGCGAGAAAGAGTGAGATGAAGGATTAAAGGATGAAGAGCAGAAAGAGGAGGTGGTTATAGGGACAAGAGAGGTGGAGAGAAGAGAGGAAAAGGATAAAGAAGAGTGGGGAAATGGGAGAAAGGAGAGGAGGTAGTGGGAGATAGGAGGAAATGTGCAAAGCAGCAACAGGAGGAAGTGAAAAGGGAGCGAAGATGAAGGTGAGAGGAGGAAACAGGAGAAACTGGATGTTAATGTTCATCTGAGCTTACGCTCATTAGAAGCGAACGTGAAACTCTGAAAGTGCGAAAGGAACAAAAAACAAAAGGGCTGCCCCTTTAAAAATGGATCTGGGCATTTTAACTTAGGTACTTTTGCAGCGTGCTTTCATAATTCTAGGTGTTGGCCTCTCTACCACACTGTGTGTGTGTGTGTTTGTTTTCATTCTTCCGCTCCTGTCAACTCAGCATTTTCTAGCTATATGTACAGACTATGATTTGTCCTTTGGCCTGCCACATGTCCACACAAGCCTCCTACTGTAAGTCTGCCTGCTTATCATCCCAGCTGGTGTGCAACAGAATAGATCAGAATAGAATCGAATAGAACTGAACCGAACCAAATTTAAAGGGTCTTGGCAAGAATGATATTTATCTTTCAGACTCCGAGCAGACACCTCAGCCAATATTATGGCTGCTGAAAGCTATATTTATCCTGTGTGTGTGTGTGTGTGTGTGTGTGTGTGAGACTGTTTGTGTGGTGTTAGGCTCCTCCTATCCTGTTCTAATCTGGCTTTTCAGTAAGGTATTTATACCTCATTGGGTCCCATGTTATACGTCACCACACACCCATTTGCACGCGCGCACACACACAAACACACACAAATGCACAACTGTGGGCTTCATGACGCCACTGCCGCTAGCCAGAGGAACTCTTATCTCTGTGCGTCACCGTGGAGTGCACCACCATTTAAAGTCAGAAGGACGTTCTAATTGTTTTTCAAACGACAACATCCATGACACACTTGCAGCCTGACTGAAGGCAGATTTCCATTTCAGTGTTGTGCCACAGTTGTGCTGCTCAGACCGCAGCACGACTCCCACAATCCCCTCTCATGTCACGGGAAATCGTGACACATCGTCGTCGTCGTCAGCTAATGATGAAAACGGAGGCCAACGGAACCCACCTCCAACATCATGGGCCCCAGAGCATCTTTGTCAATGACCCCATGTCCTGTAGAGGAGACATCAGCCTTCTGCACCTCTTCGCTGTCGGCTACTGGAGCTTTCTCTGTAGAAGAAGACAGAAACATGGGAACAAAAACAAACAAAAAATAAATCAAAATACTTCTGACAGCATTTTAATCATAAACTGTAGAAAAGTGTTAAAGGCTCCAGGTCTGTAAAGTGAAGCCAACGCTTGAGAGCCTTAAAACTGCATTACATCTAATGACCATCAGGTGGCAAGTCTACTGGTTGGAAAAAGAAGTCTGACTCTATGGGAAAAGCTTTTTAACACTCACTTGATTTAGTAGCTCAGTAAACATTTTCCTAATGAGTTCATGATATCAGTCTATAGTTCCCAATATCCTTCAATACGACATAATGATTGTGTTTTGTTATGTTATGTAGATGGTGATGCCCAAATTTAAAACCAAAGGCAAAATGGCAGCTCACAAACCGCCACAGCTTTTAGACACATTGACAACATTTTGAAAGACCATGTCAGGAGTTCAGGATGAACCTCAAAGAAGTGAATGAAGTAAAGGACAATGTTTCTCAGACAAATCTTATATCTTCCCGGAACACAAAGCTTGTGCTGTACAGTAACTCAGTATTTTCTTCTTGTGGTAAATACCCACAGTGTTGTGTTTATGATAACGGCGCCTTCGGGCAAAAACACACCGACTCCCTCTCTCCCTCCTGCGCATGAGGAACTTTCACTGATTACATCTCTGAGCTATTCCCTCACTCATCCTGAGGTTAACCTTATGCTAATGTTCCTCAACCAGCATTATGATGATGATGATGTGCTCTTAAACCCGCAGGTTTGAGTGCTGAACATATCATAAAAAGCAGGTAATGCCAACTAATGTCCACTACATTGCACACATTTATAGCCATATTAGAGGCTGGTCTCCACTCTCCTCCCGGGCTGTACCACTGCACTGTTAAGCCTCCCATGGCCCCATTAGGCCACATAGCTAACATTCCTGTTGTGGGACCAGAGCTGCACGGAGTCATCAGCCCTTAAACCCTGTCACTGTGGAGTCTGGAGTGGCTGTCACGGAGGTTGGGGGGTATTAAAGTCACAGTACGGGCTTTCTCCAGAATGAACAAACTTGCCTCCAAAAAGACTTCTCAGCGTGCGCCTTCATTGTGACAGTTTAACAAGTCGAGGACAGAGAAATCCCAACAAAGACAAAATCAGTAAAAAGCAAGAAGAAATGCTGAAGAGTGCAGTTAATGTGATGATCTGACTAAAGCTTTACGCCGTAAAACAGAGTGCTTGTGTTGCATTTTCAATTTCTCCACGGGACTAATGATTAAACTATCTATCTATGAAAAATGAAGTATGCAACATGAGGATGTCGGATTAACAAGTACATGAATGTAAGAATGGAAACTAAACAAATTTAAAAATCGACCAAATGATTATAATAATCCTCAATCAAAATATGACGCGAATCTAATTCACATTTTAACTTCAACTGTAGTTAAACTCGCATTGACACATTCAAAAGAGAGAGTGTGAGCTGACAAAGACAAGAAATCACACAGTTAGCACATCAGTGCACAAACACACTCATCTTCTATTCTATAATTTGACCCCGCAGCTTCTGCAAACCAACACACACTCAGTGACATTTTTGTGGCAAAAGGCAAAAGTTATTGATCCTGTTATTATTTTTGTGCATATTTTGTTTAAATGAGTATTGTGTCAATCCACCTGAGCAGTTCAATTCTATGGCTGCTGGACAACAGTTTCTGAAGTTGAGCAGGCAGCTGTGTGCTTTATCTGTGCATGTGTTTGCTTATTCAGCTGTTGTTTTCAGACACAAACAGTGTCACGACATGTGGACACTGCCTGGCCTGCCATAGAGAGGAGAGGAGAGGATAATGAGAGAGGGAAGAAAGGGGAGAAAGAGAGAGGAGAGAGGGGAGAGAGGGGAGGAGGAAAGGGAAGCTGACGGATTCAGAGGAAGAAAAAAAAAAAAAGACAGCGAGTTAATGGCGAGGGAAGGTGAAAAAGGAAGCAAGGTCAAGGGAAGGAGAGGATAGAGAAGAAGAGACGAAGAGCAGGATGTAGGGAAGCAGATCTGCTTTCCTCTGCAGGCTTACATCATGTTGGTCAGTGTTACATAACAGCTCTGTCTCAGTCTGCCTCTTCACCATCACCATCACACATTATCATTACAGTCAGTGTTAACACACACACACACACACACACACACACACTCTCTTTTTTTTTTTTAATATGTGAAGTTCCCCACAGTCTTCCAGGTGTTTGAGCACGGATGTACAGGGCGGAAGCAGATGTGTGTGTTTGTGTGATAAAACACATCAGGTGTCTATTAGATGTTAAAAAGAGGCTCTGCTGATGCTGTCACAGTCACATTTAGGCTTTTTTTGGTTTTAGTTTGTTTTGGCTGACACTGCAGATTCACACACACACACACACACACACACACAAAAAAAAACAACAACACACAATTTCAAAAGAGTTATAACCTGTGAAAAACCCAGAAGTAATTCCCATAACAGAAGATGATACAGACATGAGATCATGTTTGCCTCCACACAGTTTTTCCTCCATTTATTCATGCTTGTGGTTAAAGATGATGAATAAAGCTTCTATTTCATCACAAATAGTTGTCCAAGAAAGAAAAACGCTCCTTGTTAACAGTTTCTTTCTTTAAAAGCTTTCCTCAGCTCACGCCAGCTCTGCCGAAGTAGATGACTGCTAAATAACTGCTTATTCAAAAACATCCTTGTTATGTGCCTCCAACATTATTCCATATATATAAATATAAGCTACAACATGAGCAAATTAGAGAAAAGACTATAAAACACACAGATTGATCCAGGTACAGTCCATTATAAAGCAAAATCCCACTTGGGGACTAAAGTGGTAGAAAATGCTTCAAAGGTTAAAGATCCCAGACTGTATGTGTTCTTTGATTATAGAGCAGGAATGGGAATCAGAAATACTTCATTAATCCCCAGGGGAAACTCTGTACATTTTCAGTGTATTCAGTAGGAGCATTCATCTTATTCAGCACACGGCACAAAAACTGTGAGTAACAGGACAATGAAATGGAAGTATGACTGATACTGGGCTGGTCCCTGAGTGGACAAACACACACAACAACAGCAGCAATGTAAGGTTTAGTAAACAAGCGCAGGTCCTCACCCTGCTCCTTGATCTGCCTGATCTGCTTCACCGTCTCTTTGAGGATGGCACATTTGTCTGGCTTGACGTTGAGGTCGTCCATGTCGTTGATGTTGGCGAAGATCAGCTCTGCCAGCTCCTCGATATATTTGTTCTCCTGCTCCCGGTTCCTCCTCTCGGTGCTCCTCTTTGGGCTGGACACGGGAAGAAAAAGGAAGAATTTAAATGTGAATTTCAGGATTTGGTGCTTAAAAGACTTATTTTATACAAACATATAAATCATCTTTAACAGACTCTCTTGTATACTTTGTCTTGTGTAAAACACTGAGGCATCTTCATCTTCACAATAAGTTTACCTCGACAACCTGAGCCCCAACATAGGTGTCCTCATTATAACCTCAGCACATCGTCACTACGTCTTTCATACGGCACAGCAACTTCTTATTGCTTCTATTGACCGCTACCTGGAACAATGCTGCCGCGGCATTTTGCCCCATCAACGCGAGAGAGCCCTTGACCCACAAAGTCTCTCTCTTTACCTCCCTGAATACAACATCATCCGTTTACAAAGACTTTTTATGACCGAAATTTAAGTCAATTCACTGAATATATATTTGACTCATCTGGTCTTGTTTTGTATGTAGAAGGAGAAGCAGAATCAGTCTGAACGGCAGACAACTAATAAGTGATTTTATATGAATATGGAATAATTCTTAATCATTATTACAGTTTAGTGTTGTGGCTAATGGGAGGAGGCAGCTGTTGATAATACAGTGAGATTTATTGGTGTTACAGTGAGGATGTACTGAGTCTCTAGACTCTAGATGAAGGTCTTCACCTGGGCCCAACAAGGTCTGGCTGACAGTCTTTCCTCTTCAGGCACTCTCCCCCCCGGGGGGGCTCTGGGGTGTCCCCCCTCCCACTACTCATCTTCAGCAAATATCAGCACCTGGAGGCACAAGCAGAAGGAAGAAAAACTTGTTCACAAATTTAGTTTTTAACAAATGGAAGAAAGTTCACACTGACATTGAGTTACATTATTAGAAATTATTCAATAAAATAGTAACGTGTTGAATGTTGAAATAGGAACTTTTAAAAGGTCTCACAATTCTTCTTTGGTTAGAAATCAGTTATAGATTCTAAATGTGAATAATGTAAAAGTGTTGAATCCACGGAGATATGCCTGTATCCAGCAACTGAGCCTAAAAACCAAAAATATATCTTCTTAAAGACTTCAGCATCTCTAATTAACTGTTATGGGGCCTGTAAATTTCTAACAAGGTGCTAGTTATAACAGTTATCATCATTTATTATTAAATCTAAAGCCGGTGCCAGTGAGAGGATCCTTTGAATCTAGGTATAGTGGTTCTTTGTGGAAATTAAAGCTCACCGCTGACAGTGAAAAGCGCCCTTCTCTATAACGCACGAGCTCTACGACATTATTATCCACACTGTTATGAACAGACAGGAATTAATGCTCTGAAGATGTACACAACCTGTTTGAATGGTGCATAATCAAACAAGGAATGTGCTCGTGAATCATTAAACAATGTACCATTGTAATGTGACTGCAATATGTGGGAGGCCCAGTGGGAATGCAGTAGGTGTCAATAATTACTCTGGTTGGAAATAGCTAATTCATGTAGGCATTCACACTGTGCTTACATGAACATTTCTGGCATTTTAAGTTGACATCTTTAGCCATTGAAGATTTAGCTCTCTTGATAATATTTCTATGATCCTGAAAGTACTGTGCAAGAGTAGAAAAAGAGGGAAAGTAAAGGCAGGTAGGGCCAGATTAAAGTAAACACCCACTGGCAGGAGAGGTTGAACCATATGGTCACCTCATGCTGCTAGACCCTCGACCAAACTCATCGTCTTGGCCCGACACCAGTCAGCTCTGTTGTTTGTCCTTGTTGGGTTTAAAGGAACGATTAACTGATCTAAAAGTTGCATTCATTGAAATTTAAATGGAGGATTTTTTCCTCTGTTGTCTTTTTTTTTTTTTTTTTGTGAAGGATGTTTGATTTAGAAATGAAATTAAGTGCTTCAATGAAATGGAGCACATTGAGCAATGATGGTTTGATGGAAATCAAAACTAGCAGTTAGTTGCACAGCGAATGTCAGTTACGGATTTGACAGCAGGAATGATTTTCTTTAACTTGTTACCAAATAAAAGCTGTGGAAATAAAAAAATCACGCCGACAGGTTGTATACTGATGGAAAATCCAGTCCTTGTGAATGTGACAAATGTTTCTGATTTACACACACACCGATGAGGTGGAGTCCAGCAGGGCAGAGGAAGGTGTGTGTCAGGGCAGTAGGACTTTAAGGCCCTTTAGCTGGCCAACACGTCACCTGACTGTTACATAAGAGTGTGTGGGGCTGATACTGAGCAGATGAAGGCATGGAAAGCAGGATGAGATAGAGAGAGAGTGAGAGAAAATGACAGAGAGGAGAGAGAAACGAAAGAAAATGAGTGAGGAGAAAGGAAAGAGGAGGGAAAAGGTGTGTTAAGGGAGCAACTGGATGGCTCGTGGGTTTATTGGGGCATACGGGAAACATTTTCTTACACAGACATCAAGTCAGCAAGTGCAAATGTTGTAAATAAGACACGTGGGTGTGGACGGGGAGATTGGGGGGGGGGGGCAGGAGAGGGAAAAGAGGAGTGGGAGAGAGCAGGAAAGTCCAATAAGGTCATGGAAATACTTAAAGTAGAGTTTTTGTTTGTGCTGATAGTTCCCATGATGCACTGAGAAGCCATGTTAATCAGCTCTTATCTTCAGTCAGGTAGTTATCGGCACTTCTTCCCATCACCCCATTTTAGCGAAGCAAGCAGCATCACTTTAGTTCAGAGTTTTGGCTAATAAGCCATGAAAGTCTTTCCTGATCTTCTGACTTTTCTCTCACGACAATGAGGTTGAAATTTTTGTTTTCATTTTAGTTTTTTTTTATTTTTTAGGGGCCAGGATTGCCAGGAAATGGGGAAAAGACATTTGATTATTCCCATGAATCTTAACAATCCCCACACTTTTATCCAGAGCCATCACCGGATCATATCTCACTTTTGTTTATAACTGAATATTTAAAATCTTCCTTCAGCTGTACTCTGTTTTTGGAGCTAATTACCCAAAGGAAAGCTTGCTAAAGTAAAGTAAAGTAGAGTGATGGCTGTGGTATATATAACACTGGCTGGATGTCCAAATGCTTACACTCACTGTGAACTTGTTAACCTTTTTAAAACTATCCAAAAGCAACGCCAACATTCATCCAAACCCATTCAGGAAAAACTTGTTCTAAGCAAATAGAGATGATAATTACACAAGTATTCAAATCATTTTGATCGAGCATTGCACATGTAAACATAAAGTGGATTGGATGTTTTCATTCTTCTACCGCTTATGTTTCCGGGTCACAGGGTTTGCTGGAGCCAATCCCAGCTCACTCTGGGTGAGGGCGGGGTCACCCTGCACAGGTCTCCAGTCCATCACAGGGCCAACACACAGAGACAGACAGAGACCAACAACCACTCAGCCCTACGGACAATTTAGAGTCACCATTGAACCCAAACATGATGTCTTTGGACGGTGGGAGGAAACCGGTGTACCCGGAGGAAACACGCAACTTTCTTATTGTGGGGCAACGGCTCTAACCACTATGCCGCCGTGCTACCCCGAACATCAAAGATTATTAGTTTAATTTAATTTAGTTTCATAGTTCCATTTAATTGTCAGGTAGCAAAAAACTAGGCTACGCTGTTCTTCATTCAGAATAGACAGACAGACGTTCTGCTGCTGTGAGGACACTCGTGGTCAGAATTCGTTCACTCGTCAGTCTCAAACATCGACTCAAACATCTGAGGTTCCTGTGAGGATGTCCTCACAATTCAAAATGTCGTTACAACCAAACTTTGGCCACAAAACAAAAACAACGACAACAAGACACGCTCACACGCAAAAGGCCTCACAACCATTTCGATCAGGGTCTCGAGCAGGTACACATGGGACCACACATATGTGGTTTGTCTTACGTAAACACACACACAATGAATTAACACTAATGTAGCCTGCGACAAAAGCCTTTAGCCTGTTCAGCCCAATACTAATGCAATCAGAGGAGCCAAGAGCTTCACAAAGAGAGACGAGGCCAGAGGGTCAAACCAGCCATTAAGGAATTAAAGCTGAGGACTGATCACAGTCTGTTTAAGTGGACCCTGTCTCCAATAGAAACCATCACTCCTCCAGGTCTTTGTTTAGAGCTTCTGAAAAACCAGTAGTGACACGATGAGGCTTGAACAGATGTCATCCTCGTGCTACATGGAGGATTTTCCTTTGTAGTTTACACAGCGAGGCACAATATTTTTGATTTTTTAGATTTTGAATAATGTGAAACTTGACAAGGAAACATGACAGCTTTCATGTGGTAAAACTCGCTATTCCCCTGAATCATGCTGACGGTGGCTTCCGAACTGTTTCAAGTTTGTTATCAATAATTTAACTTCAAACTGTCTCTCTGGTCTGTTCAGCTTTCAAGGAATATCCCTGTGGTTTGTACTTCCCGTTGTGCTACAGGTGACGGGGAGCAGGTCGGTGTCAGGTTTCAGCCAGATGGAGGTCAGATGAGAAGGAAGAGACTGGTGCGACCTACTTAGCAAATTGATTGGTAAAATAATAGGCACAAACTAAAATGTGGGGCAACTTGTTGATAGCGTTCAGATAATTAAAGGAAATAATGGAAGGAGAAAAGCTGAAAATCTGAATAAATGGTTGACAGGATGTGACGAGCTCCATTTGCATTCGAGACCTACCTTGACATAATGATAGTTGTCATGGAAGTAAAACACACTATGGGTGGTTATTAAAGGAATGAGTCATCCTCAGGCATTAGCTTTGCAGAATAATTGAGGTTTTCAGCATGTAACAAAAAACCAAAAAAACAAAAACACTGACCACGCAGTCTTATGTAATGACTGACAGCACCAAATTAAAGCTAATGTGTTTTTGCAGGGACAGTGCAAACCTCCATCTTTATAGGTAACATGAAAAAACATTAACATTAAATATTAAATGACAAAGCTTTTGTCCCAAAATCTTTGTCATTTACAGCTTCCACTCCGTGTTGTAGACAAGGCAGCTGGTCTGAATCACTGAGTCAGCTCTGTGCACCTTTAAAACATTTAAAACACATTTCTGCTTCATAAAATATGGTTTAATTAGGTTACATATAATTTTTAAGACTCTGTTCTAAACTTGCTTGAAAATTACTGGGTAATACTTAAAGCCAGTAAAATATTCAACAGAGTGGTTATTATTAAGCTTTGGATGTTTTATTTTGAAGGTTGCATGCCACAAAAGGCTGAGAATAGTGGAATTATATGGCCGTGATGTAAACATGACAGTGACTGAGGTGGGACCTTCCTCCCCTCCAGCGTCTTAAGCTCCTGTCAAGGCCGTGGTCTAAGCCAGCGAGCCCTCCCATCACATACAAACATAAAGTAGATTTAATACCCTGCAGCGGCTGGATTAGGAACACTGGCTTCTCCGACGCCGAAGGGCCTGCAACACAGGATGGTGGGCGTGTGTTTGTGTGTGTGTGTGTGTGTGTGTGTGTGTCTGCCCATCTCTACACATCAGCCAGTCCACGTCAATACGTCCAAGCTCTTTATGTTCATCTCTGCCATTTGGTGCTGCAGTGATGCTGCTCTGAGCCGGCGGCTTTATGGTCGGTGGCTTACTGACTGTTGCCAGGGACAACAAGCATTTTGTTGATCTCGCCGGCTTTGGGCGACGATCGATTTTCTACATCCAGGAACCTGAAAGTTTGCTTTTAATTGAAGAAAGGATAATTTCACAGACCACACGTCAAAATGTACCTCCAACTGCTGACTCAGCCGATATTCACGCAGGTCCGTATCTCATTCATGTTCATCATTAGAGCTAATTAAAACTAACAGAGGGAACACAAACTGCAAAAAAAGACGACAATAAACAAATAAAACACTTTTGATTCTTTCAAAATAAAATACTAAATAAGGCATGTATTTCTGTATAAAATGGTGTCACAAAAACAGACGACGCACTGACCCTTTAGAGAAACGAGACACGCTGCCGTCTTATTATTTTCATTACACAACGCAAGTATCAATGAAGCCAAAACAAACTCCTTCATCCCACAAAGTCTTTGAGCTGCAAGACCGGAATCTCATTTTCATACTCAAGCCATAAAACCTCCACGGTGGTGATTTCACTCATCCATGTTTACTCCACGTTGCAGTTCATGTTGGATGCTAAACTAACACACAGTACGGAAATTCACAACCAAATACATATTATTTAAGATTAGCTATATATTGGAAATCTGCCTTAATGGGGCTTTAACTTTAAAATCTCTGGATATGGCAAAAGAGGATAACAATGTGGGTCTCTGTTAAAGTCTGACAGACGTCACAGCACCATCCAGCACACACTGACCCTCTGAGGACGTCATTCAGGGGTGTTTTCCTTCTGTCATCTGTTATCACAACTTGTCATTGAGGTTCATTTACTAACCACAGAAAGTTTTTAACTTTTTACTGTGCAGCAGACGGTTTTTGACTTGTCACTGTTTTTCACATGCTTTTTGAAAAAAGAAATTTTTTACATTTTAGGGAATTAAATTCTGTCAGCGCAAAACAGTTTTACAGTTTTTTTTAAGTATTATAGCCTTTGGGTCTCTTGTCATAATTCACTTTAGAACAGTCTAAAGTCTACAGTGTACAGTTTAAAACAGAGGGATGTTGCTGCACATTTTGTTTTCCATTACGGCTTTGACAGTTGTGTGTCCTTTCAAATTTGATATATAAGTTGGCCCAACATCTTTAAAGATGTTGGCAATATTTCACAGTCTATGTATCCTGATTGGCCCATTTGAGAAACACAATTTTTGGATACTTGAGTTCTGTAAATCTAAAATTTGGTCACTGTGACACCAAAACAGCTGCCACCTGGCAGGCCGGTCCTTTTTTTATTGAGTTGTTGTCAAAGTTTCCGAGGACTCCTTACACTGATGTGCCGGAATGGAAAGCAAACACCTTTGTGTGTGCTGAGTCTCCACAAAACTCAGACTGCACACATTGGCCCGCTTCAACCATTGCCCTTTAATTTCTAAACGGCCACCCCCACCTCCACTGTCCTTTTCTCAACAAACAGCAGGATAATTGGTATTTGAGTTAAAGCACGGGTCAAACTTTTGATTTGAGTACTTATTTCGTCAAAGAGTTTTGTCTTGGATCTTTTCAGTGACATTGTAAGGTGTCACTAGAGCCACAGCCACTGTCACTTCTTCATCTGAGAGCTTCCAGATGGCGGTGATCCTGTTTGACAGGAAATTAAAATGAATTCTGGAACGGTTGTGGTTTTGTTGCTCTGTTGCTAATCCTGAAATTAATATTGGAGAAACAGTCCAAAAAAGTGTCACAAATTAACAGTTGTGTTACAAGTGAATATGGCAAGAAGAGAAGTCATAGACACATTTATCACGATGAGGAGCTTTTCTTCTTCTTCTCCTTTCGGCTTTTCCCTTCAGGGGTCGCCACAGCGAATCAGTTGCCTCCATCTAAGCCTGTCTTCTGCATCCTCTTCTCTCACGCCAACCACCTTCATGTCCTCTTTCACTACATCTATAAACCTCCTCTTAGGTCTTCCTCTAGGCCTCCTGCCTGGCAGTTCAAAACTCAGCATCCTTCTACCAATATATTTACTATCTCTCCTCTGGACATGTCCGAACCATCTCAGTCTGGCCTCTCTGACTTTATACGATGAGGAGCTTTTGATTGATGGAAATGTGTTGGGATCTGACTTCGAGCACACAAGTACTGCAGAGGAAGGTTACATCTGCACCACTGAAAGCATGGATGCTCAAACACCAGAGCGATGGTCGCAGAATTGAAAGAGGCAAAGATTTTATTCCTGTTTACAGGCTGCGAGGCCAGCAGCTGCTCATTACTCCGCAAGTGCTGCTTCATGTAATGTCAGAGCCTGATCGATTATAGACCAGAATCAATAACACCAAACATGCCTGCCCAGATGCTAACTCAATTGTGAGCATGCACCGATGCACGCATGCATGCCAATGCATGCAAACACACACACACACACACACACACAGGAACAGGAGGACACACAGAAAAACCAATACTCCTCCAAATGCTATTTCCCATGTGCACCAATTTACATGTACAACACAAGCAACTCACGCACGAAACAGATCCAGTGCCTCAATGTGAAACTAGCGGAATGACAAACATTTACAAACGTGTAAATCTGATGAACCTCTTCCGTGGAACTTGACAAGCGATATACAATTTTTGCCTATCCTGACAGAGGACAACACAAAAGCCACCGAACCACGTTTACACTGAAGTGCAACGAACACAGCGGAGTGAAGCATTTGTGCCCCAAATCTGTCCTGTGGTGGTGAAACCTCTGGACCCTTGATCAAGCATGAAAAAACACAGTCAGGACCTCAGAGTGAGGGAGAGAGCGAAGCTTTGTTTTTTTTTTTTTTTTGTCAGTGACACTCTCCCTCTCTGATCTCGTCACTTTCAGCAGCGGCCAAATCTGGACACAGACATGAGTCTTTCACCTCAAACTTCACAGATTTTTACAATTCAGTCTGCAAGTAAATGTCGAAAAACCAGGAGTTTTAAACACCACCTAAAGTGGTGGAGTCAAAGTACAGGCTGGTTGGCAAAACAGAAGTCATATTTTTTTGTTATATGTCACACGTTCACATTTCCACTTTACAGAAATGACAGTGAGCTGAAGCTAGCAGAGCTGACGCTAACACTATACAAGATTTTCTACATGCAAAGAAATGAATGTTTCGTCTGCATAAAAAATGAAGAGCTGGATATGAATACAGCTTATGTGTGATATGAAACCTGACCTGATGGGCTTAAGCTTAAGATAACGCATCACAAAATGAAAGCAAAAACACAGAGATACTGCAGGAGTTTTCGGCCCAGAGGGTCAAACTCCACCTTCAGCTCACTGAATGACTTATCTGCAGAGGCAGCCAGTGGCAGTGTGAAAATTAACATACAGTCACAGCTGAACGGCCTCATAAAGCCCTCCTGTCCGGGTTGTGTGCACATGACAGATTTCTTTCCTTTAAAGTTTAGATCTTAAAAAAAAAAAAAAATGTTTAAGGTAACTGGAAAAAAAATATACCACAATGTTGTTAAGTATCTCTGAAGTCTGAATACAAGTTATCTCAGTATATTAAAGCAGACGTCATGTTTTGCCGATGATAGATACTGGAAGTTTAACTTGCAGAGGTGTAATATCGCTGTTAAACCCCTTTCTGACTGGACTGGCTGCATTAGATGCTCCTCTAACTTTTTCATATTCTAAGCGTTAACTCGTCATTGTGAAACTCTGCAGCCAAGTTCGTAAACCTGCAAAGTTCTTGCTGCTTTTGCCTCGACTCTGCCTCGAGCGGTCGTCCGTACGAACGTGCTTTCTAAACGAGTGTTGACAGCAGTTGTTATTGAAGCTGAGCAAACCCAGTTAACAGTTGGCTGGTTAGACCTCAGGTGACAGTGCAGCTACTGGCCTGCTGATTGTGCACTCCGTGCGAGTGTGTGTGTGTGTCATTCACAACCACTCCCCCCCCATGACACACACAAACTGTGTGTCAAAACCACAATAATACATTTCAGCTCAAAGTCCAGTTCTGACTAAGATGGTCATGAATGCTGTGAGCATCAAACTCATCACTGCTTGATGGTTTACACCTTGTGAGTCTGTCTGTCTGTGTGTGTGTGTGTGTGTCTTTTTTAGTGTGTACTGCTGAAGCAGCTATCACTGAGGCCACGTTGAGTACTTCAGCAGGTGTATACGTCTGTGTTTGTTGTCAACGTATCGCAACTGTTTAAGATACAGACACTAAACTTTACGGATGTGTAGCTGAGGTCAATAAGTAGGCTGAGTTTGAGGATGGGTGTGGTCTGATGCATGACATGCATACTGACTACTCATGTAATAATGTACTAACAACTATTGTGTACTTATGGTATAAACGTCAAGATGGTGACATCACAAAGGGGTTTCTAGCTACGACTACAACTTAAAATATAATTCTGTATCTTAAAATATGCACTGTTTGTCTTCAGTAAATTAACATAATTTTCCTGATTAATCTATCATTTAAATGGAGATTAAGGTCCAAAAGTCAGCTCCTGGACCACAACACAGAGGTGGAATCTGATCAGCAGGTACGTCAACACAGCTAATGCTTTGTTTGTTGACCTAAGACACCAAAAAGTCTTGTTCAGACTCACACAGGTCAAACTCCCCACGTTAAACAGAAATAGTGTGAATAGAACATATCCAAGCCTCAGAGACTGAACCGTTGCCTGTTAGTCTATTAGAGTCACTTACCTTTGCTTTTAAACCTGTCCATAACCGGTCCAGAGCCGGCCAACCATCCCATGCCGGCCAGGCGCACACACTGGGTTCTCACACCATACACACACACACACACACACACAGGCACGCAGCACATAAATGCAAACTCGGTGTGTGTTTCTCCCTCTCTCCTCTGTGAGATTGCTCAGTGTGTGTGTGTCATCTGCGCCTAATGACAGCTGACAAACTACATGCCACAAATCCCCTCTCTTTCTCTCTCTGTCCCCTCCCCCATCACATAGACACACATACACACACTCCTCCCTGTCTCCTCCCACAACACACACATACGCGCACACGCACACACGCACACGCACACACACACACACACACACACACACACACACACACACACACACTCCTCCCTCCTGTTAGCCGATGGGCAGAGAAAAACTCCCCGTCTCTCTTTCTCTCACCGCCTTTCTAGAAACTGAATCATTTGCATGGCATTTTGAACTCTCATTACACACTGTGGCTGAGCTAAGTGTTATTTCCTTTTTACACACGTATCGATGAAATGCCTAACATGTATACAAATGCTGAACATAAAAAAATAAAAAAATAAAAAATAAAAAACTAAGCTGAATCTCATGAACATTTGATTCAGTAGCTCTCAAGTACTTTCCCAGACCGGCCACTGGACAATAATTGTGTATACTGGTGACATCGCTGGCAATATTGACAGCTGGGGATGTCTGTTACTAATTCTATCAGAGTGCCAAAAGTGTGTTGTTACTTGAATATTACACTAAATATCATCTCATTGTAAAACCACGTTACGTCAGCCTCAGCTCCTCTGGGTGGTTTCCACAGCAGGCTGAAGACTGAATGCCTAAAATTCCAAGTTGCCGCTCCAGTTTATCTGAAATGTGTTCTACACCAAACAGGAAAAACCATGTTGTTACAGAAGTGGCCATACCAAAACCATACTACCAACTACTATATCACAGATTTACACTAACGCCTCCTTTTAAACTGAGACATGAATGAGGCTGCTGGTGTGGTGACCATGCAGTCGGTTTGGTTAATTTTTCTGTGCTAGATATTAATTTACAGCGAAGCTTTAAAAATAAAAAGCAAATGGATGTCCATAAAAAAACAGCGAAGCCTACGAGAGAGCAGCAGGGAAAGACTGACAAAGACTGTTACTGTACATTTAGCATTTACATAATAAGCCTCGTCCCTGTTTTGATAATAAGCCTCACACTAAGTGAGATGGCAGATAGCACAATCGAAAGTGAGAGAATGAGAGAAAGAGAGAGACGGAGACAGAGAGTGTGTGAAAAAGAGAAGGGTAATTTTAAAGATGGCAAAGCAGCTGTGTTTCACAAGCACACACACAGCACATTTGCACAAACAACAACATGAGCACACAAAATTTGTTAGGCTAGCTGTTGTTTTCACTTAAATACAGACACCTCTCTTCCTGACTCTCTCACACACACACACACACACTTTCTCTGCTTTCACTTTCCGTGTTGTCATGTCAGGATGTCCCTGAGTTGCTTTCAGAGCTCGTTGCAGTGACGGTGAACCAGCGTTGCTGCTCTGCAGGTTTTCTCAACCTTTGATCTCATAACCACACCTTTTCTTTCTTTTCTTTTTTTAAACCTCTCACTCTGATTTTAAGTGTGACAATCTGAAACTTGAATGTGAGAACTTAAAGCGTATTTCATTTTAGTTTTATACCAGAAATAGATTTTTTTTTTAAAAGTCCCCATTTGATTGGGACACCTTCACCTAATTCATCAAATCCACAACATCAAATTAAATGTAACGGAGAGCCAATACAAATGTCATCATAACGCATGAGCTGTACAAATAAAGAAAATGGTAAATTAAATAAAATAAACAAAAGTAATAAAGCCAACTTACCTCATATGTAAAGCATCTTGGCTAAACATCCACAAAGTGTCACCTTGAGACATCATCCAGTGCTCTCTGCAAGACACATAAATCAACAAGAATGGTTAATGGGGCTTATGTAAGAAAACAACAGTGTTTTAATTTGGTACTTCTTTTTATTACTACATGGCGGGACAGTTTAGAAAGACAGGAAATGGGACGGAGAGAATGGAAACAATATGCAGAAAAGAGTCCGCTGTGGACAGGGATCAACCCGGGGCCCACATGGTGTGGGAGCCCTGACCACTCAGCTGCTGAGCTGCCCACATAGACTGTTTATAAAAGTGGAGGTTGGCTCCACAACCTCCCAAGATGCATTTCAAAAGAGGATTTCCAGCAGAATATGTAAACTCAAGTTTCTAATGTTTAAGTTATTCTTTTGGGGATATGATGCCTTTGTTGAACAGGACAGTGTGGTGAGAGAGGAAATAAAAAGAGTCTGTGGAGTCCTCCTTTGAGTCAGGGACTTATGTGTGCTTTCCTATATAAGTAAATGCTACTTTGATGTTTTAAAATTGCTCGACTCTCCTGTTCAGGTTCCAGGGTTCAGTCTCATCGCCACAGGAATCACTCCCTCATCAAGTGCAGCTCGGGCACACGCCCAGGAGCAAATGTATGGACGTGAGAGCATTCAATAGAAGACACTGCTGAGTGTTTAAGTGTAAAATAATTTCTCCAGACCTTCACCTTAAACACCACCCACTGGTTATGCTGGAAGTCTGACTCTTGCCCACAATAACATGAAAACCTGCTGCTTTTCCCAGACACTGACCCGAGCTGGGAGGACGATTCGGAGAGTTTCGGGGCCTTTTTCACGCTGTGAGGCTTGACCTGGGCCGCTGTGGTGCCGGTCCAGGTTCACCGAGTTCCCACTCCACGGTTCGCCATCACAAACATCCTATTTCATGAAGCATATCGTCTGGCTTTATTTGAACAGCTGAGCTGATGCAGGAACCTCGCAAAGGCAACTGAAGTAAAGAAGCTTTATGTGGGACACTCGACTTTTGTTTTCGTGTTGCAAACTGAAAAGCTGGATCCTGTTGCCGTGCCCTTGAGCAAAGACACTGAAAAGCTCTACCTGCTCGGCGTCAGTTATGCTGATTAATCCCACCTTGTTTTATGTAGTCAGGCGGAAACACAACTTTTCAGGAAATATCACGTCACACGCTCTTCTCCTCAGATAATCACATTCTCTCTCTCTCCCACATATTCTTGATGCACTAAGAGGGTTTACTCAGAAAGGTTACACTGACTTTGACCTGAAATATGACTATTTCTGTCTTGTAATTTGCTTAAATTGAACCTTGTTGGCTTAGCTGTAAACGACTCAGAGTCAAATCTTCAATGAAAATGCTTTAATGTGAGAAGCAAAAACAATGTTAGATGACATTCCCCCCTCCCCTCTCAGTCCAGTGAAGTGGAAATGGCCACCATATTGGATTTTTGGTCTTATTGAGGGACATTTGGTGATTAACCTAAACCACAGCACACTTCTTCTTCTCTTGAACTTGAGCCTGAATAGGATTACAAGAGAGGATGACTTTATCTAGATCTGAAACTGTTTTCCTAGAAATTATGGAGGGGTGGGGAAAAGTCCGGTTGTTTGATGAGGCAGAGGTGACCGAAAGTCTGAATTACGGGTTTTTATGTTTATAAAGACAGATTGGGGTTAGTTTGACACAGATTGGCTGATGTTTAAAATGTAAAATGTTGCAGCTTTAAAGTTGAACGGTCTATTTAGAGCGGTGAATCTTAACATCAACTGGAATAGTGAGGATATAGTGTTTGTGTAAAAGAAAAAGTAGTGAAAAGAAGAAGTGAGTTTTTTGGTCAGTGGCCAAATCTGAAACATCTGCTGGCGCTTCCCCCTGGTGTGTGAAGTGTATCTGTATGTGTGTGTGTGTGTGTGTGTGTGTGTGAGACAGCCATCCTCTCAGTCAGTTGGACACAGCCGACTCAAACCACACAATCACTTCAACATGCACCTGCCACTGCTGAACGATGGCTGCGTATGTGTGCATGTGTCACTGTGTGTGTGTGTGTGTGTAGGAGTGAGGGATGGACAGCTAATCTCTCCCCAACTGCTTTGTGAATTACACAAGCACACATGCAAGTACAAATGTTCCTGTACACACAGTGACAGAAAGACTCTGTGGCTTTGATTCAGCTCCGTTTCTGCGCTCGGAAGTTTGGTAGAGAGGTGACAAGTTCGAGAATCTGATCAACAATAATACAAAGAGACGTCCCTCTGAGGGGTGGAGCTACCACGGACAGTGGGATGTGCTTAAAAGCTATTAAATAAAATTATGCCCTGTTGGGGGGGGGGCACAGAAGATGCAAATAATTTGAACACAAAGTATATTCCCCCGAGGTGCAGTACAGTTAACCATCCCCTCCTGAGTCCAGGGCAGGGGAATGTAAGCAGTCTAGAGCTGTAGCTTGTCTGCATTGTGTTGTTAGAGATGAAGAGTTTCGATGTAACTTATTTACATTGGAAATATTACAGCAGGCTGAAACACACACACACACACAAACACAAACACAATATAAGTCTGTTAGAGAGAGAGAAGTGAGAAACAGAGCCGTAAAAAGTCAACGTGAGACACACACAGAGAGACGGCCTACTTCCTGGATGTGATTAAACTCAATGGTAACACGTGATCAGCAGCCACACTGAGGCCCAGAGCTGGTTCATCACACAAGTCCACCACCAGCATCATGACATCTGTCAGCACGCGTGTAACACACTGCGCTCTGTGAGAGAGCGGTCCGTCTGTTAACAAGCCCAACAATGTTTCATTAGCTAATTTTCAATCTGCACATGCATGAAATAAACTGAAAACCTCCTGCCATCAGGAGCCTCTGCCGTATCGGGAAAATAAAACCTGCTTTGGCAACCTACACTCAAGTTGTACTTTAATAAGTGATACTTGGACTAAGTGGACTTGGCTTGTAACACGTCTTTGTCTCTAGGCTCCACTCTTAACTTTTACTAAAGACAACAAGAACCATTCAAAAGATTAGTCAGGCCTCTGCCATTGGAGAGCTTTTATATTTCTACAATCGTTACTTTATCCTCTAACTCTCACAGCAGGCACCCTGTGGCCACAGATGTGCGATGCCGAGTACAGGCACAACAAACCAAGCTGTGTCAGCCTCAAACCAGTTGTGATTGCAGTTGAGGGGAAAGGAGAAGTTTAGAAGATTTTTTGAGTATTTCCCGATGCAACTAATTGCATAATGATTATGATGAAATTATTTGAGTTTCGGCCAATACTACATGAAAACAGGATCGGGAGTTGCAATGAAACGCTAACATGAATCTTCAGCTAATTAACCTCCTCGCTGTCACTCTAGCAACAACGCTGCACCACCAGCTTTAAAAAAAAAAGAAAAAAAGAGGGTGATGTACACCACAATTAGCTCTGGACTGGGCCTATGTTTGCTCTGCAAAAGCCTTTTATGCTATTAGCTTGTATTATCCGACTGGAGGTCTGTGGACTCTTTCTCCCTCCGACCCTATCCTGCTGTCACAGTGCAGGAGAATTACAGCTGCCATCAGCTCCAGCTAACCAAATTAGCACTTGTTATGCAACCTGCTTGACTTGGCTCCCAGGTTTGCAGCCTCAACCCTGCACAGCTTTCATTAAGGTTTGCACACAGGACAGCCCAGCTGACTGCTAAAAGTCTGATTCTTCATTGCAGTTGTTTTTTTTGTTTAATCTTGCACTTCAAGAAGTTTTCCTTCCTATAGGAGATGATGAAATGGCAGAAATTCCTTCTTGCTAGGAAGCTTACTGTCCAGAAACTCACTCAAATGAGATTTCTAAAAATAATTTGTAGCATTGTGGAATTTGATTTCCCGCTCTTGTTAAACTTTAATCTGTGAATTTGCATCATGTGTCTTGAAACTGTAAAAAGACACGCTATTAATGTTTACAATCCACAACTAACCTTACCTCCTACCCACGACATTACATCTAGCTTTGGTGCTGAGATCCTAAAACATAGCAGGTATCTCAGATGTTGTGTTGTGCGCTCGTGTGGTGCTACAGATTTCCTATTGGTTACGTCTCTGGCTCCGTCTCTGACAGTTTCATTCACCAAAATAGAGCAGACGAGACTGAAGAGACACCATTCACTGCAAGAATTCAAATCAAAGCCAAATTATCGAAAAACAAAACCACTGACAGATCTGTGAGACGTGTGGGTGTTGCACGACTGGAAGGCCACTGAGTGCAGAGAGCGTTTACAAAAAACTGGACTTCCATCATAAAGTGTGACCCCACTAAAGCTACACATAATGAGTCAGGCAGCTCCGTTCTTATTCTTCAGATTCCTACAAGTGTACTATCTTCAATTTGTAATACACATTACTTACGGCAACTGATATGTGTCACACAAATGTGGTATGGGGGTGTTCAGATGATGCATGTTCATATATACGGTGTGTGTCTGTGTGTGCATTTGTGTGTAGCTGGTTAATTAGAGCACTTGGTCTCCAGAGGATCAGACCTTGAAGACGACTGTCTCTGCTACGTGACAGGAGGCCAGGTGGCAAAGATGTATATGTGTGTGTGTGTGTGTGTGTGTGAGAGAGAGAGAGATAAGTGGGTGTTAGTGAGAGGAAGCCAGACATAAACAAACACAGCGGAGTAGACAAACGCTCACATGCCAGTAAACGTACAGATAAGTCTGAAAGTCTGACAGGTGATTCTGGATCAGCTGAAGTTTAAGCAAGACAACAACAGTTGTTGGACTTTGTGAACGCGAACTTACTAGAAAATGTTCATCCGGTCTTGTTTAATTGCACTAAAACGGCTGACGATGCCAGTGCTGTCTAAATTCATCGCTGCAGTAAATGCATACCAACGGCTAAATGAAGCAACATTACACCACTGATCCAATTCAATCATGAAGCAGGAAAATATTAAGACAAGGATTGAACGATTGTGGATTAAAATGAGCACATGTGTTTCTTTAACATGGATTTGCTTGCTGAGGACAAGACCTGGTGGAAAGCCTGCGATAGCAAACTGCACAGTCAAGCCTCTGCCCTTCCTCCTCCTCCTCCTCCTGCTGCTGCTGCTGCTGCTGCTGCTGCCATTGGTCAGGGCATTATTTCAACCTTCACGTGGTTAAGTGAATTCAAGCTACTAAGGATCCCACACTGGGCAAGCTGCCAATCTCATGTTAAGATCTTGTTCTTAAGTACATTCCTGCACTCTTGCTGCAGCACTTGCACATAAGGTACTTTCGGCATTGAAAGGGAATTGAAGCAGTTTAAGCAGACAAATTGGTGCCCCTGTGCATTGAAGCTGAGTGGAGCGAATCATAACAAAACCACGATAAAAAAAGATGCATTTTGATCCTTGAACAAAGCGAATGATGTTGCACATTTTCAAAATGTCATATCTCTAGATAGCTTTAAGCATCTAAAGAGTAAATATAAGAGCCAGACTGATCTCAGGGAAATGGAGGGATACACAGAGAACCTTGCAACCTCATGTGCATGTTGCAATCCCTTTCAAAGTTCACTTTGGGGTGCAGGGAAGAGCAAATAAGCTTGAAAGAGCCAGAAAATCAGGAGTCCAGCCGTAGAAGATAACATACCCAGAGGAGTCAGATGGCACCTGTCACGTAGGCAAATTTACAGGTTCTGTATAGTAACATACCAGCACATCAGCAAACATGGGCAAACCAGCATAACAGCAAATAAAGAAATTCTTGTACCTGCACCGACAAATATCTACCTGACCATCAGACAGCAAGGTTTAAGCAGAGCTGGGGGATTTTTCTGATCAGTAAAAACCTTTTTCAGCTCTTTAAAACAGCCCTGAGAGCTCATCCAATGTAAAGCTGCTAAGATAGACAAACAGAATTATCACAGAAGCTCATGAACACAAGCAGTGAGTGGTTGCAATGCAATGAGCACTCAGTGGTGCAAATTGTATGAAGTGTTGGTTCTTTAAACTGACTGCTGATTGTGACCACGCAGGGCTTCTAACGCGATGCATCTTAAAATTACTGAAGTTGCTGATTTGTCACTTGAAGTCCTGTGAGCAAGATGATGATCTTGAAATAATACGATATTCCTCATCATTTTAACGACACCCAGGATCAGCTGTATGATTGTTTGCTTGTTATTAGGTGATTGGAGATACATTTCTGCACATCACTGACAAAAAGATAACAAGAAAAAAACAGGAACAAGAACTGGCACTTGGTTGGTTTAGTCTTCAAAATATAAAAACTGAGGAGGATGGTATTTTATCCTGTCTGGGCTTAAATGTAGCAGGTATTTGGAAATATTTTCGATTTGCTCGGCTGTACTTTAGAAAAAAAATGAGTCCCGTCGGTATTTGACTGCTTCATCACAAAATGACTGAAAAAACAAACCAAAAAAAAAAAAAAAACTGCTGATGTCTGCAGCTAAATGCCAAATCTCACATGCAAAAAAACAAACAAGAGCTTTACAAATAAAGCGTGCACGCTTATTTTATTTTGAAACGCCAAGCCGGAAACGGAAACGGCGCGGCCATGCTTGTTTCAGTCCACTGCCCGACTTCGGTTGAGGAAGTCCAGAACGATATCAGCCGGGAATAACTTCAAAAATATGTCCGTAAAAAACCTAAAACTTCCCCCCAGTCACACAGACGGCTGTAAAACAACCAAACACGGATTAAAGTTTAGCGGTGATGTTGTTTTACTTTGCCTAAACCGAAGCACAAACTGGGGCTGACGCTTCGTTCTCCCGGTCCGACATCAGGAAGAGGAAAACTCATCAGAAAATGTTGAAACGCGTTTAAAATAATGATAATGATAATAATAAAAAATACAATTTTCTCCTTTAACTTAAAAAAAACAAACAATTTAAGAATTTATACACACAACCATTTTATTTTTTGAGCCGATCTAAATAATAAATAAATAAAAATAAATTTTGATTTAAAAAAAAAAAAACGACGGCGAAGTGATAGCTGTCACTCCGGCAGGTCCGGCTGAAAGAGAAAGCTGGATAAAAACAAATAAACAAATAAATAAATAATAAATAACCTGGTATTTATTTTAAACATTTTAATCATTTACCTGAAGAACTAACGAAGTGTGTTTCCACGGCACCGTGGAGCTGATATAACGGTAACTGACGCGGCGCCATTAATGGAAGTAAAGCTGGAGGTGGTGGGGGGGGGGGGGACAGCAGAAGCTCGGTGAGCTGGTTTTATTTTATTTTATTTTTAATTTATTTGATAACGGAGGTGTGTGTGAAGGTGTTTGTTAGTTAATTAGTTAGTTAGTTAGTTAGTTGGCTGGGGGGGTGTGTGGAGGTGGAGGAGGAGGAGGAGGAGAGGGGAGGGTTTAGTCCGGGGGAATGACAGGAAACTTACCTGGGAGTTGAGCAGACATGGGCGGGCGCTGAGCGGGAGGTCTCCCCCGGTGCTGTCGGTGCGGAGTCCGGTCAGCGGGACGGAGGAGCTGCGACGGTGACCGGGGCCGGAGCCGCCATGTTCCTGAGGCTCAGAGGCTCCTCGGCTGTTTATCTTTACCTCCACCCCCCTCCTTCTTCTCCTCTCCCCCCCCCCCGTGTATATCTGCCCTCCCCTCCCTCCAACGCTCATCTTATTACCCCACTGCAGGGCTGCGCCTCCGACGGCCCTTTAACACAGCCAATATCACACCAAAAAAAAAAATCATACATGCAAAACCATCTTAACTATAAATAAATTAAATAATAATAATAAAAATAAAAATATAATCACTTTTAATAATCGCCTGTGAAAGCCTTAGAATAAAAATAATGGCTCTTTATTATTCACTTTATATTCTGCGCAAATTTGTCTTCAAAATTCATTTTGTTTGACGAGTTTATCAGAATTTATGTCAACAGAAGTGCCCACAATGTTAACCCTGTGATGACATTTCAGTTTTTTGAGACAAAACCTGACACGTTTCCTGCATTCCTGCATTGTGCATCCTGAATATAATAATAATAATAATAATAATATATAAATATATTAGTAGTTTGGTTGCAAACTCTCTCATACTACTCGTATCGCTCGACATCAGCATGGCCATAAACTTTCAGGCCCATTGTTTCCTTCCAAAGAGCTGCATGATTCACACACTGTAGTTATATGTTGAAAGTGATGGTGTTGCTTCCAGTAAAGTCACCCCTTGAGTACTTTGTGCACACAAAACGTCAGATACGGAGAAAGTCCCCAACCAGGCTGCATCCATTCAGTTAGTCAAAATGAAAACTGATCTCACTCAGGACTGAACTAGAGGTCAAAAGTTCAAGCTAAAGATGACAAGCTTTTATCACTCATTACATTATCATGCTGATTTAATTCAGTTTATATTCTGAATTAGATTAATTCTGAATCAGATTATATAACTCACCATGAAATAACAACAATAATTGCAAAAACAGTTGTTCTTAAATGACCGCAACCTGTTCACCATTGAGTCGTTTTCAAGTATATTTTACAGCACACATTCACATTATTTACATGTATTGTTTCAAACAATCTCCTGAAAAAATTAATCGTAATATTTGGGTTAGATTGTGATACTATAACTGCAGAATTTTGAAAAATTAATGATCAAATTATCAGCCAATAAAATGAATTAGCAGATGCTGCCACCTAGTGACTGAAGGCAAAAAAAAGTAGGGAAGAATTTGTTGTATAGTTCAAGAGATTAAATCAAATCAAAGTTTAAGGAAAAAAAAGTGACAACTGCTGGAGTTTCGTAATCTTTCACAATCAACAGTCTTTGAGAACGGACAGATTTTGATACTTGCTGCTCTGACTTTCCTTCACTCTCCAACCCCCCGCACAGGATACACATGTAAAACCTGTCCTGAGATAAGCTGAACAAACACCAGCGATGAGAAGCTACCAACAACATTAACATGCAACAATTAACTGAGAGAACAAATCACCCTCGAGGCTTCATACATCTGCAAATGCAGTGATGTACCTCAGTGTGGTCTGGATATACGACACCAAATAGGCATTATTGTTTTGTTGTTATCGTCTCCTGACTGTTAAAAAAAGTTTGCGTCTTAACACCTCTTGGATCAGTTATCCTAACGCCAATTCAACACACAAAACACGGTTACAGAAGGAGAACTGACTCCTGGTTTTGGTTTAACAGCATCGTGCTGGATATGTGAAGGCTCAGTCTAGTGTCGAACTGAAAGATGTTAGAGCAGGAAAAATCTGCCCTGTTCACCCAGATATTGTGTTGATATCAGTGCTGATTGGAGCCGGTAAATACCCTTGTCTGCTGCAGAGTCATTTCACCTTCTGGTTGTAGTCTCATCCCTTCACGACAGAGTCCAGATGCTGGTGGGTTTCAGGACCAGTGTTAAAGGAGCTTGAGGAAATAGACAGGATTGTGAGCCAAACTCAGCTGATAAAAATATTATTTAGCTATAAATTTTCAGGTTTTGAACTTTGGCAGGAGTTAGAGTCTGTTATTTCACCAAAAGCGGGAGATTTTGTTTTAAATTATCAAAGAAAAAAACACTTCTAGAGGCCAGACAAACAAGTCTAGGAATTTCACTCCGCCACATGAAGGCACTGCAGGACGTAACGGATCCACAGGAAACACTCAGCTGACCCTCAGACTAAATTTAGCGTTATCAAACTTTGAGTCAGGGAACCTCAGGGGCAACAAACCATCCTGATTTTCCATTAGCATGTCTGTTAATCATCAGACCAAAGGCACCTTAGCAGAAACATCGTTCTGAGGGATTAATCGTTTCCAACTAAATAAAGCCCAGATTGACCTTCATCATCATCAGAGTCCTTTTCCATCATCACAGGTTACTCTTCCATTTGTTGTTCTGTGAGAGCTCATCCACTGTGGGAGAAAGATTTATGTGGTTTATCAGTAATTATCATGGACTTTTAACCTTGACATGCAACACTAACACTAAAACAATAAAATCTACTTGTCTCTGGTCAAAAACAAACACTGTAAATCTTTCCCAATGTATTTTTCAGTCGTGCCAAGAAAGGACTTACCGCGGCTAATCTTGCCATCTTTCTCCAGTTTCTTTAGGTGATGGACCAGGTTCACATTAGCTGCTGGGTGCAGGTATTCAGGAGTGTCCTGGAAGAAGAAGCTGTGAAACATGACTCAAGAAAACAGAGCAAAGAACACACACACACACATTTGGCTTGGACGATGGTGCCAGGCTGTGTGTGTTTTCAGGCTTTAAATCAGCTAAAGTCCACATGAACGAGAGTTTCTTAGAGACACTGCTAACCCAGTTTTACTTTGGAAAACCTTCCTGACCTTCTTGCCTCAGCTTGCAGCTGTTATACAGTAAATTTCTGCATGTTGACACTACTGTCTTTATTGTCCCGAGTGGGTACTATTATCTGCAACTGAGCATACACAATGTGTTTCCCGTTTGCACCGACTTGGACATGTCCTGCGTGCTGCACGGCTGGTCTTCACATTAGTGCTCAAATCCGTTAAGCTCTTATTCTAAAAAAGCATCAGTAACTTTTGGTTTTGTCCCAACCTTATAGACGATCTTTACGAGCTCCATCGAGGAGAAAGGTTTTCCCGCTCCATCCTGAATGGCGGCCAGGATCTGCTGCTCCCGTTGGTGCCGGTGGCTGATGTAATGTCTGATCTTAGAGCCAGCGTCCTGAACCACGGGGCCATGGCCTGCAAAGAGAACGGGACGGAGAGCACAGATGTGATACTGTTGTTATTACTGACATGTGAAGGTTTTAGAGTCTGTCTTTTATTATCCAATGTGACTGTCGATCGTACAAAAAATAAATAAATAAATGTAAGAATGAACAGCACTTCCTGCACTAGTTGCCCTAGCACTTGTGTCACCCCTCCAAAATGAAAGTTTTGCAAACTGCATATGTTCCCTTGGGACGCTTCAGTGTAACGCGTTGCCAAAGTAGAGGCATTCTGCTGGCAGCTAACAGAAATCAATTCTTGCCTGATGTGCTAAAGCAGAAGTTCAAAGTAGAACTTCCTGTTTAGGCTGCTGATTTAGAGAGGTGAAGAAAAACTGATTTAGGAAGAACTCCTATTTTATCCAGATGTGAAATGATAAGTCTATTAATAAATCACAGGCCACTGGATCAGATTCATTTCTGATACTTGCATCAGAAACAGAACAACATAAACAGATTTAACTGGGTTGATCTCCAGATACGTGATGAATGGAGCTTTTTTTCATATGTATTTTATAGTCAAATTAATGAGCAAGTTAAAAATCATCATCCTCCTCCTCATTATTACTGCAGCACTTGTACAAATCTTAAGCAGAAAGTCAATGTCAAAGGGATGAAAAATGTCTGAGTAGAAGGTCGCCAGTTCAATTCCCAGACCAGCGGTGATGGTGGTGAATGCCAAAGAGCTGCATTTATCTTTCCCTTATTGATCTCTCACCACTGAGCAAGAAAAAAAAAGAATTAGTGTACCAAACATTCTGGCATGCACTCACTCACCGGGGTAGATGAGGTCGGCCTGAGAGTCCAGCAGAATCTCCAGAGATTTCATGTAGTCGTAAAGATCCTCGAACACGGCCGTGCCTTCGCCCAGGATGCAGTCTCCAGAGAAGAGCGCCTGCTCCTCCTCCAGCAGCAGAGCCATGTGGTCGTCGGTGTGCCCTGGGGTGAACAACACTCTGGAAACAAAAAAATAAAACATGACGCGGGACAGAGCTCCGATTTTCACCTTCTTCTTTCAACGTGATGCACTTAACCTGCATTTAAACTGAACTAACTTGAGTGTGGCCCCCTCTGTCTGGACCACATCTCCGTCTTTTAGATAAGTATAGCTCTTGTCTCCCGCTGTGTCGCTGACTTGGTTGGGGCGAGGCAGTTTGCTGACTCGTACCTCAGGTCCTGCAGGAGGGCAGAAAAGGGCAGTATTGATCTTTGGATGGGGGTTTTAAAAAAATTTTATTTTTAAAAAGCCCTGCTCCACGCAGTCCGTCCTCACCGGTGATGTCCCTGCAGATGTCCACCAAACCTCCTATGTGGTCGTGATGCCAGTGCGTGACGATGATCTCCTGGATGCTGGTGTCGAACTGTGTCAGCGCCTGTTTCAGGCTGCTGATATATTCAGGCACAGCAGGCTCTCCGGTGTCAATCAGCACCCGTCTGGAGCAAAATCAGACGGGATTATTATTATTATTTATTTATTTTTTTTACACTATTTAAAAGTAACCACACGCTGTTCAGTCATTCACTTTCCAACCAGGTAAAGTGTTGCTTCTCCGGATTACAACCCAGATGGACATCTGCTCAATCTGGGGGAGGACTGAAGTCACGGCTGGAGCTGGATTAATTTGAAATTGCTTATTCTGTATGATTCTATTGTTTTTAAATCAAATTTGTTATCCTAATTATTACTATTGATAAAAACCAATTCCACACATTTACTAACTATTTAGACCACTCACATAATTTTATTATTTGTCACTACGTCATACTATCAGTTTTTTTTTGTTTGATTAATATTTTTTTAGAGGCTCCAGATTAATATTTCCAATATTGTTCGTTGTGTCCTTGAAGTTCAGGGAACATTTAATTTTTTTTTTGAACATTATTCTGACGGACATGTGGACACGGGTCGGTCTCACCTGTCCCCGGTGCCGACCAGGTAAGTGTTGGTTCCCTGCAGAGTCATCGGACCCGGATTACAGCCCAGAACCCGGACGACCCGGACCGACAGCTGCTCGATCCGGGGCAGGACTGAAGTCATGGCTGGATCCGGATTAACGTTAGACTGAAAAATTACACCACAAAACACAAACCCGCGGACACCTCGTCAACCCGGAAATCAACCGGAAGCTGCGTAAAGCAATGTTTACGTCCAAAGAAAAGCGGAAGTGGTTTTCAATTATTTCACATTAAAAGCGTTTGAGAAATCATCCCGCTTTAACTGTGTGGAAGATTTATTTGTGTATTTAATGCCTTTTCTTTCTTATGTCAGCTGCATTATTTCCACTGTTGGTTGTTTTATTTTTATGGCCCTTTGCCTAATTATACTTTGTGTGTGTTTTTATGCATATTTCTTTTTAAGTTGTGCTCTGAGTTTCAACTTTGCGTGTAAAAAGATGTGTATTTAAGCAGGTGCTGTTTAAATGGAGAAATACATCCAAGTACTAACCTTTTTGTAAAACCTATTTTTCTTTTATTGGTTGATGTTTAGTCTATGTTTAACGTTTTGCCTTGTTTTATTGTATTTTATGATGTGCACTATTTTATATTATGTAAAACGCTTTGTAGCACAGTTTTGGAAAGTAGAATATACTACTAATACTAATATTAATAATAAAAAAGCCCGAATCTGCAGGGTGGTATTTGGGACAAATAAGAAACAGTATAAGGGACAAATACCACATTTACGTTGGGTGTCTTTAACAACTCCATAAAGAGTTTTGTCTAGACCTGTTCTATGTGTAAAATGCCTTGATTTACCTTTGTCATGATTTGGCTCTATATAAATAAATTTGATTTGATTTGATTTCATATATACATGATGATCAGCACAGTCTCCATCATATATAGGTGACATATTGTGACCATAAACACACTGAGCATCCATGACTGCCATGTTTATTCTCTTCTGCAGCAAAAACAAAGTGTGATAATGATCCTGAGTAAATATCTGTCCCAGTCAATGTCAGTAGGTGGAACCAAACACTAGGTGGGGCCATTGTCCATTCTGATGTTTCAGCCCCCCCCCACCACCACATCAGAGAGTTTGCTTGTGGAAAAAAAAAAGACAAAAAACAATTTAGCAGTCCTGGTTTATCAGTGCTTCACAGTTTGATGCAGTTTATTACTTGGTAATGATGATGAAACTTGTCAGCTCCTCACAATTCCGAGTCAAATATCAGAGCTCTCTGGCTTAATGACTTTTGTTAATGCCTTCATTCATCCAAAAGTTTAAATGGGTGTATTTTTCTTACACCTCAAACTGAGCAAACTAATATCATTAAAAGACGTTTAACCCCGTAAAATGATCAGCGGAGTGACTCCTGCTCTGTATCTGATCCCGACCTCTGACCCTCCCATATGGGCGTTAGTGAAACATCATTTAATTATACCGACGTATTCATTTGGGAAATTATTTAAAAGGAGGTTTTAGAGATTTTTCGGAGAAGTTTTGCACTTCTGTCATTCAAAAGTTCATAACAACACAAGTACAATAACCCATACAGCTATTTTTTTTTTTTATTCTGACAGGGATTGTAAACTCCAAAACCAGTGACACAGACAAGGAAATCTCAATCACCACTAAATTGATTTTAAAATACCTTTTTTCTTAGTAGGAATCCAAGCCACAGCATCTCCTACTTCTAAGGTGCATAGAGTGACGAAAAAGAGTCAAGAGATCGAAACTGCAGCAAATCTTGATTAAGCAACAGCTCGTTTGTGAGCCCAGTGCGTGCCGTCCTTCCTAGCCCTCTGTGTTTCATTATAAGAAGAACATTTGATTGCAAGCACCATAGGACGGAGCTCAGCTGATGGCAAATCTTTAATGTATTTTATATTTGTATTTCATCAGCTTGCAGAGTGATTTGGACCTCACAATCAGTCCATTATCTCCGATACTTATCCAAGAGGGAGGCAGACGCGGCCTGGACAGATCATTACAGCCGACATTTAAAGACACAGAACCACGTTCGAAGGACACCTACGCAGGAACAGGGAGAACATGCAACCTCGCAAACTGCACACAGAAAAGCCCCGGTCCGAGGGCTTTAACCTGGTCAACAGTGCTGACCGCTGAGGCACTTCATGCTGCCGACCGGGGGGCAGTTTATCATTTTAAATTCTCAGTTAAATCAGATTTCAGCAGCTTTTCTGTCTCCCCTTTGTTTTCTATAACGAGGACAGGATTATTTGCACTGGTGCATGATGGGATCACGAATTGTGAAAAAAATGTGGGTGGCAAATGTGACGGGCAAAGTTACACAACACAACACTCAACTTAGAACTGTAATGAATAGAATCCAATTAAAACAGACTTCTTTTTTTTTAAAGATGAACAAAGTCAACACTCACGAATACACGTGTGATGATGGATAATCAGTGAAAAGACTAAATCAATCGCACTCA
Source organism: Remorina albescens (assembly GCA_034769265.1). NCBI lineage: Eukaryota > Metazoa > Chordata > Actinopteri > Carangiformes > Echeneidae > Remorina > Remorina albescens. The sequence goes on along the minus strand of CM068478.1, from coordinate 1,883,500 downwards.
GCCACATTCCTCTTCGACACGTCTTTAACTTGATGAATTTCCTGTTGAAACTGGATATTGGGTCAGGATGTGATGTGATGGCCGATCACTAAGCGGACTGGATGCCGGCGGGGGACGTCAGTTTGACCTTTCATTCCTCTTTACATTTCTGAAATCACATGCAGATAAAAAACATTAAACTGGCCAATAAATTAGCCAGCTAAATCAACTTTTAGTCAGTGGTGTACTGTGAGGAATCTCAAGAAAGACCGCCTGCCTTTGTGCTGTAGCTCTTTGTCTTTTGCCCACCACTCAGAATTCTTTAGCCTGTCTTTTTACTGTGAAAATGCTGAAGCAAAGCTTTTAAGAAGGTCAAAAAAAAAAAAGATGGAAGACATTCTCACCTCTCTCCACTAGCCCCCTGTTAGCCATCAAACTGTTTGAAATCCTGTCTACAAAGCACCTCATGGTCTACCCTTTGGAAAACTCAGACAAAAGGCTCTTGTCTGTCTCAGTCCAGGACTAAATGTCCCCCTACAAAAAGGAAAGGCAGGCTGGGACAGGGCTGCTCACATCTTAGTAGAATTTTACTCCATAAACATGAAAGTAAAAGTGCTCTTTTTACGGTTAAATGCTGAACCTAAATACTAACCTGAATCAATACTGACTTCATGTATGCATTGCATGGTGCGATTAACACGTTAACATCCCAACATGCTCTGTAGCAGGAATAGAAATGATGAAGAGGCCCAGTTGATTGAGATTTTGGTCCCATTGGTCCCATCGAGGTAAACAGACCATAAAGCCGGGTATGAATCAGTGGGTGTGGTTGAAAAACCAAGATGGCCGATGGACAGATGATAAATTGGACGCTTTAAAACAGCAGAACTTAGCTGCCTTGTGCAAAATAATCTCTACATCTTAAATTCCAGAGCGATGTTGTCATCCAAATTCAGCTCATCCTGTCAACATCTGGACTTGGAAGTCTATGGGAAAATGTCCCCACCGTTTTTTGAAACGATGGTCTCATTTAGAGGAAAACAGACCCGGTCAGATCCGGCCCTCGCTCTGGGTGTTCTGCAGGTGGGAGGAGGCTTCGTTCTGTTAAATCAATGGGACAGATGTTTGTGAGCAATGACAGATGTCACGGTTGAGGATGTCGATGTTGGTGTTTTAGCGTGATATGTTGGGAAAAAGCATCTCTTCCTCAGGTGACTGAGGATGTCAGTGCAGGACGTGATCAGACTGTGTCTGTAACAGTTCCACAGAGTTCAGTGGTGCAAAGAGCATCAGCTCTGGTCTACAGAGACGTGGTCAGATAGCTGGGCGAGTGCATGTGTGGTCAGACCAGGAGATCAGGGCAGGCATACGGTGAGGGGATCTGTTCTGCTGTGAGCGTCCGATTTTACTGGCATCTGTTATTTCCACTTGTCCCACTCCTGCTCACCAACATCCAATACCATCATCACCATCAAAACACCAAAAGAGGGAGTATCTTTGTCCATCGCTGCAGTAGCTGCTCGGGCAGATCATCGCTAATGCAGCTTTTTCCCTTCGTGTACATACATTTATAACCGAAGTGGCTCGAGATGATGTGTTAAATTGCCTGATGAACGACCCCACTCATCCTTCCTAACACCTTGTTTGATATTTGTCTGCTATAAATCCTGACCCATTATATCTAAAAAAAAAAAAAAAAGGCAGCAGAGAATCTGGCTCCGTCTCGTATTTACAGGTAGAAAAATGCGGTGGGGGAAGTAGAGAGACATTATTTCCCTAAATGAAATATAACCTGACATCTGGGCATCCAAGGGCCCCATCCTCCTCTCTCCCTCTCTCTCTCTTTGTAATTACATGACATAATGGTGGTGCAGTCGGCCCGTAATCTCCCATTATAATCAGTCTCGGCTGCTTCCACTCGCTCTCCACCACAGCCTCTAATTCAATATAAATGTAAATGACTGGGAGAGAGAGAGAGAGAGAGAGAGAGAGAGAAAGGGAAGAGGGGAGTGAGGAGGGCATGTGTGTGTGTGTGTGGGGGGGGGGCTATCAGGAACCGTAAGTAGAGTATAAATGTGGGAGTCTGATCTCACTACAAATCCAAACTTACATTTAAGTTGTGCACGTCTTTGTAATTACATGAATGTGGACTGTGAGGTGAGTGAGGAGAGTGTGTTGGTGTTCAATATTGAATTGTGAGCAGGAAAAACAACCCCCCCCCCCAAAAAAAATGTGTTTGATCAGGTCTTCAGATATTTCCATCACCCAAAGGGTGCAGACTGTTGTAGTTTGTCTTAAGATCACTTGGTGTTAAGTTGTGCTTTATGAATTTGCCTCCCCTTTTCAACACAGAGGGGACCTTCAGCGAAGTGAGACCATAAATCCTTCAGGAAAATATTAACCGGGCTTATAAATCAAGCAGGAAGCAGGATCGTTTTCCCATAGACTTCAATGCGGTGCAGGTTTTGACGTTTTATAGACAGTCTCATGACCAATAAAAGTGGCCATAAACACCTTTGTCTTCATGCATTGTTAAGCTTGAAATGCTTTGCTACATCCTATAGAAATCATTTTAATGCCACCATAAATAAAGTTACGTTATTAAAAAGCCGTTAATGGCTTGTTAAACAGACATGTTTCTATTTTGTGTTTATTTTCTATTATCCATTTCTCTCTCTTCCCCCCTCCTACACGCACCATTTTTTCTCCTCCGACTCCCTCATCCTTCAAATTGATATTTCCCCTGATTCTCTTTCCTCCTCTCGTATCTCTCTCATCTCTCTCTCTTTCTTTCCACTTATTTAATTTAGTATTACATTAAGGCTCTGCAGGAGAAAGTTAATTACACAGCATTTTGAATTATGAATTGTGATACAGTTTGGTAACACATTGCCTCATTTCTCAGAGCAGACTGAAGCTGCGGTGAGATTCCTCACATTTACTTTGCAGGTATCAAAGGTGCCATGTTCAGTGGGATCTTTCATATGAGTTGAATTTTTTATAAGTTGAACTTGATATCATCTTTTGTTAAAACCTGTATGACAGATGAAAAGATTCATTCCAAAATACGTATATGAATTACTTATGGGAAGAAAAATTGCTGTCTGAAAATTTTCAATCAGTATTTGCTCACTTAGCAGAGAAACAGGTGGTAATGTGTTTGTCTTTAATGATAGCTTTCATATGAAAGAAAATAAAATATTTATCTTTTTCACAATAGCTCAGTGAATCAGACACAGAAAAATAATAAATATATCCCAAATAAATCTCACATAATGAAGGCCAATTTATGATTTGTTGTTTATTTTGACACGTCGCAGTCTCAGACTGTTAAAATGACATCAACTTGTCATTTTGTTAACGTATCACAATGTGATGCTGCTAAAATAACTAAATGATATATTATGAAATAATCCCTTCTTTTGTATTAACACTTTCACCCATTACATGAATTTACTATGTGCTAACTGAGACAGCAGCTGTTGTCACACCAGGGCAGATTATTTGCCCCCTCTGACGTGGAAGATTTTCCCAGAAAACAAACCAGTGTTTTATTTATTATTGATTAAAATATTAATAATAATAATCTTAACTACAACCATCCAATCATGATAGAGTACAGAACAGTACAAATCCAACTTCTCCTCCAAATATATATATATATATATATATATCCTTTCTGGTTTAAGATAAACAAAGATGGCCGACGGCCAAATTAAAAGCGGTGGATATCACAAATATGTGATTCAGTTTTGTGTTTTTGAAATGACCATACGATTCAGTTCAGTTCAGTTTGTTTCCTGGCTGGACTGGCCACGGCTCAGTTCTTCAGCTCTGAATCTCAGAGGCTGAGAGACGGAGTGACAAACTGGACTTTGGGATCACGTTATCGTTAAACATCACCGCACATTACTGTGGCTGCACGACGGTTTGCGTTTTCCAAGAAGCAACAAATCCAGCGACTTGTTGTTTATGTGTTGGGTGTTTGTGTTGTTTACTTGTGCACATGGTTGTCAATATGCAGACGGTGCCTCCAAAGGTAACGCGGCGGCTGAGGCTGGATGTGGGAGACAGTTGCTCAGCTGCAGACTCCCTCAGGTTCCCTCAGGACTGAATTAAGGTGACTTTCTGCTGACATGCTGACTCACTGCAAACAGACAGGCAGGCAGAGACTCTGATGGACCGTGACAAACCCAGACCAGGATTAGGAGGGAGGGTGGGCGCCGCAGCTAACCCCCCCCAACCCTGAAACTAACTTCATCCCTGTTGTTGGAAAGTTGAAGACAGAGACACTGCACAGCCAACTCTGCTGTGGACAATAAATAATGTACAGATTTATCGAGAGCCGGAGACTTGTGGCTGGCCCACATGGGACCTTCTTGGATATGGTGGTCACGCACACAGGAGTCGTTTGCTGAAGGTACGGCTGACAAATAAAAACCCCACCATGCTGCACGACACAAAACTGTCTGTTGGTTTAAATGGTCTAATTTGAAACAATAAGCTCGAATCGCTAAATATATTTTTCTTATTGTCAGCAAACCAAATATGAATGTTATCTCTCCAACAAGTGATGTGTGAATCCAAAGCTTGATAAATCTTATTCCTCTCTGCCATGGAGCTCATCTGTTGCCCAAAAACTATTAAACACACATCCAAAGAGCCGTGCTGTCACACTGGGTTACATTTTCCTTCAGTCCTATGAATACACACAATGTAGTTTATTTTGAAACAATCCCACATAAACTGTGCTGCTGCCAGAAATACTGGAGCAACAAATGCATATTAATCCACTGCTGAAAATAGTCCCCAACAAACTGAATGCCTGCTGCCCCCCCCCCCCCCACCCAAACAAAATTATTAAGCCTTTTTCAGAAATGTAACTGTCTACATTTTTAAAGATTTAAATGTCCATCAGGAATCAGTGGGGTTCAGGATAAACTGTCAACAAACCGACCGAGGATCCAGAAAAGCATTTCAACAGATGGAAATCAAAGCCAATGTTACCTCTTTCTGTCTCTGCGTTTCTTCTACTGAAGTTAGTGAGTCGGTCCGGATGGCCGATACCGAGTCACTGTAGTTTCCAAACTGCCAAAAAAAAAAAAAAACAGCTGAGCTGAATCTCCCGCCGATGCATTATCCTAAAGTCTGTAGATCTTTTGTGTCGGCCCTTCACTTTTTCTTTTTCCTGCTCAGATTAGAGTTTACATTTTAACACTGACCACAATCTTTTCCTGATTTTTATTGAGCCAACTTTAAAGGAGCTATTTGCTCATTACTAATGTTAGCATCGATAGCTAAAAGAAGCCCTGACATGTCAGACATTATTGCTCTGCTTGTGAAGAGCTGGATCTGGTGGTGGAAGTCACTGTGTTTCTATCACTTCTACTAAAGTTAGCATGCTGATGAGCTAGCACGGGTCACTTTGGATTATTGCGACGCTGTAGCATCCCGTCTGGCCCGGCCCAGGGGACACTTCATGACCTACTGGTACGTAATCAGCTACTAATGCTGTCGCTATGTGGCAATGGCAACGCTTATATTGCTGCTTCGAAGAGAACAAATTAAACTGCACACAGACTGAATGAAACGAGTAAGGCTGAACATCGTCACTTCCTCATAGGTCGTGACTGACAAACACAGGCGTCCCGTCTCCGTCCAGCATCACCACGCTCGGATGAACAACGCAAGCGAATGCAGAAGAACCGCAGTGACATCTTACGGCCAGCTGCGATAAAGCAGACGGACAGATGTTCACGCAGACGGCTCTGTAGACAGACAGGACACTGAGCCGGTGTCCAACACTGTCTGATTTGGAAACCGGCCAACTGGGGGGAAACTGTCAGACACTGGCAGGAAGCTGCTGATTAATCTGAGCAGTGATGGAGAGAAAAATCCTGAGAGAGCAGGGAGGTACTGTGTGTGTGTGGGAAAGAGAGAGAGGAAGGACGAGAATGAGAGACGAAGCCGACGTAAAATATGACAGAGTGTGACAAGAGGGAGAAAGAAAGCCATTTATTGTTAAGCTGTAGATAATTTGTATTATTTTTATTCAGCTGATTACACAGAGCTGCTCATCCAAACATCGACGCCAATAAATAGAAACTGAACTGAGTTAAGACAAGGGAGAGAAAAAAGAAGTGATACGGGAAATTAAGGACAGAGCAGATGGGAGGAGTCGGTGAAGGAAAGGAGATAGACGGCAATGAAGAGATAAGAGAGGTGAAAGACGATAATACTGTCGGGGGGGGGGGGTATTGGAGGACAAATGAGGGAGCAAAGAGAGAAAGTTTTTACCCACTAACAGGTTTACTCCTCTTTTTTAGCTACAGAGCAACTCTTACTTCGACAACACGTCAACTAAAAGAGATTAAAAAATATAAAAATGATTTGCACTCCTTGCTCCGGCTGCACACTTTGGACTCGGTTGAAAAATGAGGAGGAGTGACAAGCGAGCCAGCTGCAGAGGATGAAACTGGAAGGACTTAAGAAAAGGTATTTTGGTCCACTTGCTATTCAGGTCATGAGAGTCCAGATTGGGCGTCCCTTCCCCGTTCTGTTCTGGCTTCAGGTTCAGTTCGCCACCTGACAATATTATCAGTGGACGTGCCCCAAAATTAATCCGGACTTCGTTAAACTCGTTTGGGAATCGGACTGAGCTTGTTTAATGTGCAGTTTTGGGTCTGGATTCCTGATCCTGTTGCAGCCGTCAGGGGCCAGGAAGTGTCCCAACGCTTCAGCAGCTTCCATTTTCGTGGCTTCTTGCGTTTGGCAGGTAAGTTGTTACACAGTCTGACTTCCATGACCCCCACCCTCGCCTTAACTCCACGCACCAGTCCTGCTCACCGAAAGTGGTCCAATAGTTGGCTCAGATTCCTGTCCCTGCTCCAAGATGGCATTCTTAATCATTTAAACTTTGAGAACAGGTTGAAATCATTTCGGGCCCCAGAACTGTAAGCGTTCCCCTCACCAGATAAAAGCGCGAGACTCTCGAGGGAGAGTTCAAGACGGCTTCATTAATCTTTTGTCACTGTATCAGGTCAGAGGACCGATTTGCACGTCCAGATCACCAAAACTTCCTCTGCCCCCCCCCTCCCAGAACGGACACAGTTCACCATCTTTCCGGTCATATCGCATGTGCTGACCTCAGGGGCCACTGGTGCGCCCGACCCCATGGGGACCGGGCTTCCAGGTGATTAGTCAGGATTTCTGACATCATTGAAAATTCAGTCAACGCATTTCCCTCATAGCTGCTTTAAAAATGTTTGATATATAACTGAACGTCACGGCAGAACAGGCCACGCTGTGCGGGGGCTCCATCTGGGGCTCTTTGTTCTTTAGTCAACATCGTTGACTAGCAGCCGTTAGTTGCACGCTCGGCCTTCAGCAAACATCTGTAGATCTCTGGGTCTGTCTGACAGTCCTCCAAAGTCTGAGATCACTGCTGTGGATCAGTTTCAGTCTCAGGAAGGCAGATTAAAATGCTGTGTACCTAATTACTAAAAATTCTATCAATAAAACTGCTTCACCAGCTTCACCTGCACTGGAATGGAAAAGCAAACGCTCCACAATCAGATCATCTGGTGTGGAGGGGAGAAGCACCAGCTGCCCCTCGCTGCCTGAGAAGATGACTCATAACCTTGTTCTTATTGTTAGCACCACAGAGTCGGAGTTAAGGAACGAACAGCCAATAATAAATGGAGACTTTACCCTTCACCAGTGAGAGGACTCGACATCCTTCACTCTCGGCAGGAAACTCGCTTCCTGCTTCAGAGTAGGCAAGAAAAAAAAAAAGGATGACGTAAAAAAAGCTAATTTATTCTGACATTTTGCTTTACAGCGAGGTCAGGCTGAAAAAGGCATTTTGTTCTTTTTATAATGAGCAGTTTTAAGCCTTCCAAAATCGCTCCTCGTCAGATATATTTTTGTCTACAACGTGACTTGCTCATCCACCTCCGCTTGGTCGACGCAGAAGCAAATAGATTTTATTACATAAAGCAGGGAGAGGAATTCACCGCCTCTTCTCTCTTTATCAGTGTTTTCCTTCATCATCCGTTCATCACACCATCATTTGTTTCACCTGTGCACCCCATCCAAAAAAAAAAAAAAAAAGAAAAATCCCATCCAGACAACACAGAGCCCCCACCAAAAGGTGCCGCCCGCCTCCATGGGGGACCCCAGGAGATTTGTAATTCAGATTCAAATCACCCTGCTTAGAAAAAAAATAAAGGTTTAAATATTAAATATCCAAAAAGTGCAAATGTGATCCTGGATGATTGCATGTCGTGTCAACAGTGAGTTCCCTTTAATTACTTATTTAAAGTGCAACGGGTGATTCACTGACCTTCATGTGGCCTCAGACCGATGCAGTCGGGGGGGGGGGGGGCTGCACTTCATCACTGTGAAGTGCAGCTTTTTCTGTCTGTTACACATTTGAACAGTTTACATGTAAAATCAGACACAGAGACAAATACTTCAGAAACTGTTTTTAAACAGCTTCCCCTGATGATTCTGATCATCTTAGATTCATCTGCCCCCCCCCCACCCCCCACACATACACACACACCTCCATGCCTGACTACACCCTCCTCACACATCTGTTGGAGGACGTGCACTTAGTTCTAAAACTTAACCCTCCCTCCTGCAGCAGCTGTATTTAACAGTCGGTCCAAGTTCTCCTTTACAAAGTTACACAAACTTCATCGAACAGTATGAATGCTCCATTATCCATTAACCGCACTCGCACAAAGACTAAAACACAACAGACTCGCACTAAAGCCGCGCACATTACAAACGTCTTTGCTTTCCCTTTTTTTCCCTTCTTAAAAAATGAATAAATGAATATTAGAGCTTATCTGCCTGTTTGTTTTGATTTCTACTTGTTCACTTTATTATTAGTATTTTTCTCTTCAACAACGTCACACAGAGTGATGATTTGGTGCTAGATAAATAAAATTTGATTTGATTTGTGCATGGTTTAATGAATTCAGACTCAAATGTTCTGCTTGGACTTTTTATCCAGGCGGGCTGCTCAGTTCACCGTTCTTCGTGTTCCTTTAGCAGATCTGACTCAAACTTTGGTCCGTGAAGAAGCGAAGAAACCATCAGCTCAATTTTTCACCCAAACAACCTCTACTTATCCTGACAATGGGGAAGCCATCTTGACTGAAAGGCGCCCTTCCTCCTCCTCCTCCTCCTTCCCCTCTCCTGATCTGAAGATTGGCTGGCAGTGAATAAAGAATGAGTTATGTCAAGTAGGAAACAAAAAAAAAAAAAAAAAAAAAAAAAAGGCAGGTGACTTTTCCTTCTTCCATTTGAGTCGAGGGAATGAATCTTCAGATAAAACCCGGGAACTGAAAAGCTCCCGTGTGTCCAAAAGATGCGAGGCCATATTGGATCTCGGAAAAAGAGCCCCAGACGACATTACAGCTCATTTAAAGTTAAAGATGGAGCTTCTTTTTTTTTTTTTGCCTCCTGTTTTTGCCCTGGGGTCTGCAGAGTCTCCTCGGTGTGGAGGGGTGATATTAGCTTTAGCTGCCAGAAAAACAGAGAGACAAGAGATAGGGAGGAAGCTTTTTAAAAGCACACACTGCTGCTGTGACGGACGGCGAAGTGCGGACGACTCCAGAGTTCTGTTGGATGAAAGAGGATTCAAATATATTCATCTCCTCCACTGAAGATAAGCACAATGGGAAGTGCTTTAAAATTAAAATAAGGACTCTTGAAGGACCTCACTGTGAACTTGACCTTTTGAATGCTGACCTCCAAATTCTGATCAGTTCAGAGGATTTTTGAGGCAAATCTGAAGAAATTCCCTCAAGGTTATCTTGAGACATCATACTCAAGAGGCTCAAACTGCTATTTGTTTTTTTGTGATGTAAATGTAAACTTGATCTTTGACCACCTAAATATAATCAACTCACCCTTTGGAGCAAGTTTGAAGAAGTTCCTGAAAGGAAAGGAAGAAAAAACCTTCAAAAACACGACGAAATGTAACGAAAATAAAAATACATCCAAGCTTTTAAATCACAGAAACAAGCTCAGCTCTTAGTGAGCGAGTGAGTGAAACAGAGTATTTATCCCGACGGAGTTCCCTTTAAGAGCAGAAACAGACTGATTATGACGTAAACATTTGTGACACTAAAAGGATGAAGTTATTCAAACTTACTTTGATAGACTGTGCTTTATTGGAACTCGTTCCGACTGCAGAACCAGAACTTATACATTGGACCACGTTACGTGTTAAAAGTCTGAGCTGTGAAATTCACTTCACTCTATTTATGTTAGATAAAGTCAGAAAACTCTGATACACAACTCTGTTAGCTCACATGAGTGTGTGTCTCAGGTGTGTGGTTAAATGTATATCTGATTACGTGTGTGTGTGTGTTTGTGTGTCCTGATGTTAAACAATCTGAGGTTGCTTTCGGTGTGTGTTTTCTGACTTGTGCTCATTCCGTGTGTGTGTCCTGTTTCTATATGTGTGTGTGTGTGTGTGTGTGCCCAATTAGCTGTGCGAGGAAACACACTCATTGTGCTCTCCTGATTGGCTCAGCTGCATCAGGCTCACTGCTCCCCCATTGGGCGGCGCAAGAGGAGGCGGCAGTTTGTTGCTGTTGCTACGATCCTGTTGCTAGGTTCCCGGCTGTTGCTAGGAGACAGGTGATGCATTATGGATGGTTGGTTTCCTCATGGAGGAGCGAATCTGAAATGCTGATGACTGGAGCCTCCATCAATCCCTCCATCTCTCTATCACTCCATCATTTTCTAACACAACTGCTTTAAATTGGTTTTAATTCCGCAACCAAAACATTTATTGCAAAAGCAGGTGGTGCCAGACTTGTGCTGTTAACATCCATTTGTTGTTTGTTTGTTAAAACATTTTCTCTGACCCTCAGCAATTAAACACGTTCTTCTGGAAAAGGTTCAGCCGTCGTCTCCCTCTCACTCTGATGTCTTATCCAGTTGTTGATTCGTCATACCGACTGAACATCTGCATCGGGATCTTCCTGTTTCCAACTTTCCCAGCCTCCATATTTCTGTTATTGGTCCTCCGCTGCAGCTGAGAGGAACGGCTCTTTCCTGCCAAACCGCCTTTTCTAAGCGTGTGTAAATAAAATGTGTTGTCTCTGCCATAATAACGGTCATATAGCAGGTACACCCAGCTATATCAACCCTACAGCACGGCCAATCTTTTATCTGAACATGTTGAACTTTTCATTGGAGGACTTCCTGTTTTTGAGGGGCCCTAAAAAGGTATCTGGGGATTTTCTCACCCGTGTATTTCCCCTGAGGTGGTTGGTCAGCAGGATTATGAACTGATCTGCCCAGAACGACGGGACACGGGAAACAGCAGAAGGCATAAAACTTTGAGGTCAGATCTGGATCTTTTCTTTTTCTGGTCTATGAGTTTTGGAACTGGTGGAAAACGGTGCTCTCTGAGTGCCCTCCTGTTTATTCCTGAAATACAACAGCATCAGGATTAAAACAAGCAAGAGTAATATTACAAATCACATGACCGGCCCCCCGAGAAGCGTCCCGTCCACTCCGACGTCACCCATCGGTCCGGAAGCTCCCGCTTTGAAACCTTGAGTTTTTCATTTGGCCCGGCGATCTGTTTGGATTTTGGATACCAGATGAAAATACATTTGGAGGAGATGACGGGATGGTGTGTCCCTCCATCCCTCATCGATGTGGTCCAGCACTGTTAGCGTATAACAGATGTAGCTGCACTAATAACTTTATATTACCTTCAAAAAAATCATATTAGCAACACTTTCAAGTGTGTCGTGTGGGCGGAACGCTGAAGATGCTCACGGGGGGGCAAACTGTTATTTTTAATTAGTCTTAAAAGATATTATTCTCATTAACTGCAGCCTGAACGCAGTCGAGGGGCTGCAGAGAAAAAAACTAAACTAAACAAAACAAATCTGTGTGTAGAGATAAAAGTTGTTTTCTGCCTTCCAACAATTTTCTGAAGTAAAAAGTTGTTGCAGTTGTTACTTTTTGTTTGCAGACAGTTCGAACAGGACACCTGGCTGCCGGTCCCTCCTCTGTGACACCGGACGACATTTGCAGGGACAGAATTGTTTGGTCTGTGGTCTCAGCATCTCTCTCTCAGACACACACACACAGCAACAGACAGACACACAAAGACACATATGCACCACCCAGATGGTGGAGGAGCCACTCAGTCGCAGCTCTTATCTTTGAAAACTGTTCAAGTCTGCACGTCGCAAATACCTGCTGCTGCTGTCACAGACACGTGTCTGAGTGTGTGTCTAAGTGTGTGTGTGTGAGAGAGAGAGAGTTACAGAATGATGGCACATGAGGAGAAACAAGTGTGTGTCTGTGCACGATTGCCACAGTGTGGAGTTTGTGAACCGTAGTGTGTAGATGAGAATTGAGTCCATGCAAGGTGCTGGGATGCATGGATGTGTGTGTGTGTGTGTGTGTGTGTGTGTGTGTGTGTGTGTGTGTGTGTGCCCGATCTATGCTAAGTCAGCTGTGACAGGCTATAATAGCTCTTGAACCCATCCATCTGAACACACTGCAGCTCGTTGTGTGTTTTATCTCTGACTCTGTTATCACTCCAAGTCTTCTTCTTCTTCTTCTTCTTCGCTCCCCTCCTCCGCCGCCAATAAGGCCACCGGAGCGAGAAAGACAGAGGAGGAAGTTGGCTGAGAAATGACATCGATGGAAAGTTCAGGCTCAGGCGTTGGACGGTGGACACGGGAGGGGTCCGCCGGCGTCCGTCTCAAACCTCAAAGCTGCAGCAGACTTAATTGGAGAGAAGAAGTCTTAGAGCGAGTGACTGATTAACCCCCCCCGCCTACTAAACTTTACAGTCATTACTAATCAGCATCCTGTTTGTAGTTTCAGGGGGGATGTTTTCACCATTTTCTGTTTTCCTCTGACGGGGAAACCAAACATCACATTTCTGCAAAGATAAAAGTAAAAAAGTCTTCCTCTGGAAGTAATAAACTCAAAGTGAACGTTCAGGTCCTGGTTTTATGATCTGGATCACAGGGATGGTCTTGGTGGATGTCATGTTAATGAAACAGCATTAAAGCTGTAGGACAACAGACAGCTACCGACTCCTCTCACAGGGCCTGATTAGCAGCCCAGTAGTTTTATAACACATGTCCCAGCCATCCTGGGGGGGGGTCCTTGTTCTTCTTTGGGATCTGAGTAAAGTGTGAGCTGCCACTTTGAAGCCTCCAGCTTGTAATTTGGATGTCAGCCATCATATGTTTTAAGTCAAGAAGAAACCAGATTCAGACGAGAAGGTTGATCTGCCCTGCTCTGTCCCCTCTCCTGATTGGATGGCTCAGTCTGTCAGTCACACAATAGCCCCGCCCCCTAGCCCCTCTCCTCCTTCTTGGTTTATTGTCCTTTAAATTTAAAAAATGAACATCATGTTGTGTTGAAGACTGTAAACTAGAGACTGAGACCATAAACTCATCAGGAAAACGTTTACTGAGGAGGAGGAGGGACATTTTCCCATAGACTTCAATACAGTCTGACTTCTTTTTACAACCTGTGGAGTCGCCCCCTGATGGTCGGTAGACAGAATGAAGCTTTAAGCCGCTTCAACACTAACCTGTATAGACACATAGACACACACACACAGACACACACGGGGGATATAATAGTCACTTGTCCTTCTTGTCCACCGACACACATCATATCTATCACACTCCAATTCTCCTCCTTACTCTCCCACATGTCTGTCGGTCTGGTCCAGCAGCCGCACATCATTTGTAATTATGCAAAACAGTCCTTTCTCGTGGCGTGGAGGGAAAGCAATTTTTCTATGCAAATGGTTAAATTCCCCGTGAGGGCCGCCATTGGACGCGTGCTTATAAAGGTGTTAATGATGAGTGACGGTGAGTGATATTGGGGTCAGTGCACGTGCCACACGGATGAAAATGATCAACTAAATACCAGAAGTGCTCTCACGACAGGTGAGGTGGAAAGGGAGTTGGGATGGGGGGGGCCAAGTGGCGCTCTGGAGAGTCGCAGCCGTGGCCGTTAGTAATCCAATCGGATGAGGCGGTAATGAGAAAAGATCTGAGGGGTGATTCAAATTAAAGAATTTATTTTTTTTTTAATAATTATTCCCCTTCAAGTGGGTTTTTAAAGGGCTGCAAACACACCTGAACGTGGCGTGGCGTAAATATCATCGACTGTTTAATGTGCCATCATTCAACGCCATTCTGCAGTGGAGCTACCTCCTGACCCTCAGGGGCGCTCAAAGGATCCTGGGAATTCCAGGGACAGGCTGGGAAACACCAGAACCAGGCTGCACAGTTCAGCGGCTCGAACTTAACGGCTGTCGCGTCTTCTTTTACGCAAACGGAGACACTGACTGCAAAACCAGAGGCAGCGTCTCTATTCCAGTCCAGGGCGGCACAGAGGACGGATAAAAACCGAAAGACGGGGCTCGTTCAGGGTTGAAACTGGACAGCTGAAACACATTCACAGGACAGGAAGTGGGAATCTGGAAGGAGAGGGAAAGCTTCGACACGACGCAATAAAGCAGGAAACAGAAAACCTACCAACAGACACAGAGAGCCTGTTTAAAGCCTCCGGCCTGTTTTATTTAACGTCCAAACCTTCATGAAAGCAGCAGATAAATAATCAGTTCACTGCGTGGCGACAGAAAACGCATGTTTGTGTGTCACTGCTGCCGAAACGCTGCAATTTCACCGAGGACGTTTCGCTATTGATCATCGACGGGGACGAAACAGTTGAACTGCTGCTGCGAAGCTGCAGGAGTCTCGTTTCGGAAAACAAAACTCTCAGCATCCATCTGTGAACCGCAATGAGTCTTTTCTGAATTTCCTTCTGCCGCAGGAATAACGACGGCCCATTAACGGGCCGGCGATGACACGGCGAACAAAAAGAAAATTTGTAATAATAATAAAAAAAAAAGAAACAGCAGACATCACTGCTGCCTTTCACTGAACCTCATTAGCTCCCAGGAGAACAACTGACAATATTTTACTGAAGAGGCGCCGCGATGGCAGAACTCTAACTGCATGCATCTTGTAAAATAAAGTCGACTACTGAGAGAACGCTTCTGTCTGCTGATGGGAAAAAAAAAAGTCCAGGCAATTATGTTTTTTCTTCTTCTTCTTTAATTTCGGTGTTTAACGTTCCCACATTCATTTATTTTCTGAATGAGTTTCATGACCTCTCAAAAAAAAAAAAAAAAAAAAAAATCAAATCTTCAAATCCCCATTTTACGGTTTCTAATACGCCGACTTGTCAAAGAGATAATAAACATTCATCTCCTCCGTCCTGAGAACTGAAATTTTTTTTTTTTGTAAATACACGTCTGATTGCTTCGCTTCACCGGCGGCCGCAAATGACACAATGATAACTGAAAATAATGACTATTTACAAATCATCTTCTTCAGGGCGGCGGCGACTTCCTGCCAAGGAGGGCTCAGATGTGACATGAGCGGTTTCCTGAGGATCTGAGAGCGAGATTAATTCATTAATTACAGCAGAAACGCACCCAATTTTAACTAACACGTCTTCAGGCTTCGCTCCTCTTGTATAAACTGCTAAATTAAGTCATCGCTCAAAAATAGGTGAGTTTCTTTTTTTTTTTTTTCTTCTCCTGGAAATCACATTTCTACACTAAACTGGACCACTTTCACAGATTACGGTCTGTTTTTATAAAATAAAACACACTTTGATTGGCAGCAGTTTTAGGTTTCAGCACACAAACCAAAACCCTCCAGCTGCGTCCTGATTCAGATCCAGATCCTTCAGAGTACAAAGGTCTCGTCCTCTGTAGGAAGGCTGAAGTGATTCACCCGATCCGGTCGGGTCTGGTCTATTGAGGAGTCCTGCTCGTCACCTTTAAAATGAAAAGAAGGTCCCTCTCTTTTTAACTTTCTTTCACAACAACACAGAACTTTTGTCTTTTCTCAGACTGTGAAGTAGCTCGGTTTGGTTGGAGCCTTCGAATCTGGACAGTCTAGATTCCCCAGCTGAGATTCAATCGGTCCGCTGAACTGGGACCAGACTTCCGGACCGTCTCATTCCAGTTCGGGCCGTCTCCTACGTGACGACGGCAGGTTGTGAAACAAGTTGGACCAAAGATAAAACAAAGGACCAGTCAGCCGCTGCCCGACACAGCGAGACGCTGCGATCTTTAGATACTGTTGGCGTTCATCGTCTCCAGAGGAAGATTTTACACGGGGTTTTCAAATTGTGGTCGTGCTGTAAAGGCGTCTGTTGTGTTCTGTTTGTTGGCTTCAAACTGAGAAATCTCCAAAGTGGCTCCGCGGTCCAATTCTGGACTTTCAATATTATAAAACTCTGAGCTGTTTGTGGAGATCTCATCTGAACTTTGCGGCTGCGTCCTGACCCGTCTGTGACCCGAGATCCGAGCGTCAGTGCTGCAGTCGGCCTCCGTCCCCGGTGGAAGCTGCCCTCCGGGTGCAGCTCGGTGTGAAAACACAACACTTAGACACTCTAAATCGACTCATAGGACTCATCATTGAAGAAAGCGACGTCTCGCTGAATCGATTTCCCGACTTCCTCCCCTCTAAGTCAACACTGCCGGCCGGCAGCTCCAGTTTATGCACCCAGAGTGTTTTCTCAACAATTGATCGCGAGCTGCTGCTGTTTCACCTGAATAAGCACCTTAAAAGAAGCTTTTCACCCACTCTGTCTCATCCGAGGAGACACCGGCTGAATATCAATGCCAAGCCGGAGTCATGAGTGCGCGAACAGATTAGAGATTTCATCGTGGCCGCAGAACGGATTTTAAATTGTGGAGCTGAAGTAACGATTAAGATCAGAGATGATCAATCTAAATGAGAATAACCGCATCCAGCAGCTTGTTGTCGTCGTTTGTGTTCCTGCAGACACTGAAGCCTGGAGCAACTGTTTAACCTGAAGAACTGACAACATCTGATGAACGCTTCAAACCTGGAATTAAAACAGACGATCAGACTGAACATTTGCATTTTCATCAGACTGTCTACGAGAGTTTGGCCGTAAAGTGAAGACGATGCTGAAAGCTGGCTTCTATCTAATGACCACGAGGAGGCGTAAAGAAATTATTATTAATTTTTTGTCTCTTTTTCTTTACGTCATTAAGTAGAAAATCCATCAGAGTTGTGTGTTTTCTCTATTTCCTTTATGTCCTCATTTAAAATCTTTATCTCTTTGGTGAGTTTCGTCTCTGATGTGATTTATGAAATTTATGCTCGGGATAATAATTACAGCTCATCATTCTCCGTCTGGGGGGGGGTGCTTCAAAATAATTTTTGATAGCCGGCTGAGTTGGATGTGATTCAAACTGATTTTAACTCGTCTTAGTTCATCCGTTAAAAGTTTGATCTCTTCTTCTCTCCTGCTGATCGGGTGACAAAAATCTTCTTCTGTAAAAATCTGCACATGGTCAGAATAAGTCGTTCTGCACTCGACCTTTCTCTTATTCCGAAACACATTGGAAAGGAAACGTGAGGAAATATTCTGGACACAACACCAACGAGGGGAAGAAATTGTGGATTAAAAACAAAATGCAACCGCTTTAAATCAACGCGAACTTCTCAGCCGCCGTCCGATTTTACAGCTGGCGTCGAAAAAATGCATCTCGTGAGCACGACATTTAACAAAATTAAAAAAGAGACAAAACAAGAGTCAAGATTGCTTTACAATACTGCATCAACAGACTTTATTCACAATTAGTCAACACCAATAGAACAAAATATCTTCTGTTTTGTGGAATGAAAAAGCAGCGTTGAGGAAAAACTGACTTATTGAACAACCTCACTGCAAAAAGAAAAATAAAAAAGCTTCTTTTTGACATTTAATGATCTCATCTTCCCATTTTTTCCAAATTTTTACAATTTTCTTCAAAATAATGACCCGTTCTACATCGAAGGAGAATTTCTTGCAGCAGGTTTTGATTTCTTTTTTCTTTTTAAACGGCGTCGTTGCCAATAATGTGACAGCGGCTTGCTGCAGAGTTACATCAGCCTGATAACTGCTCCAGCTCCCCGCCGGTTCAGAGATGATGATCCTCGGCTTTTGCACTGTTAAGGTCCTCGAGCAGTGAGTGTAGTTAATAGATAAACCGTTTGAGGCCACAGAAAAGAAAATGCAGCTGTGTGTTAGTAACATGTTGTGTTATTGGTGAGGCCCCACTAGCAGAACAAGGATTTGAAAACTGATCGCTCACCATCGGCAGGTTTTTAACTACGAGCTGGTTTCCCAAAATCATCCAGGAGTGACTGTCTGAGGAAGCTTCGCTGTGTTTCCTTAGTTACTCATTTTTGCTTCTGTTGAATCAAGTTTCTGGTTTTCTCTGTCTCTGGTCCAGTAAAGCGGATCACTGGTCTGTTCGTGGTCTCTAACTGCAGAACCGGAGACGTTCGTTCATTTATCAGTTTACTAATTTTCTTCACTTTTAACATCGATTGTGTTCTATGTGTGTTTTTGTGTGTTATGTGTTATTTACTTCAGGGTTCATAAAGGAACCTATCTGAAGGAGTAAACAGCATTTTCTTCGATTTTTTTCACAAAATGAAAAATGGAATTTGACAGATTATCAGTGCTGTCTATCTTACAGGCTGCTGAGTGATGGGATTTATATTCACCTGCACTGAAGGAAGGATCACATCCTAAAATTTTCAGTGAAGGCTGATTAACTTTGGATTATTCTGTAACAACAATTATTCTATCAAATAGTGGAAGCCAGCAACTTTTCTAAACTATTTAAAATGTGAGTTAATCTCCACAAACGGCCTTTTAATGCTGTTTTTGTTGTAAAACAGAATAAAAACTCAAGATGCTTTTTGGGAAAAACCAGCTGAGTCAAACTGGAAACTAGTTTTAGTTGGAAACATGTTTAGCTACCGTACACGCACAAATCATCCATTAATGCTACATAGAAGAACGGCTATTCAGAAGCAAAACGATGTCCTTTTATCGCACCGGTGCTCGTGAGAAACGCTGAATTTTTTCACGGCCTCGCTCAACTTCCTGCTCCCGGCTGATTAGAGACTCCGTGTTCCTCCGTGTTTATCGGAGGGGATTTTCTTTTAAGTACCTGTGCTGCAAACTTTTAATCCACAGGTTAATCCGCTGGAGTGGGGCCATTATTTAAAAAATGAAGCGCTGCACACTAGGCAGGTGATTCCAGGTGGCTACACACGCTCCGCGGCCATCTGGTGTGTTTTTATTAAGGCAAGACGTTAGTGTAACTTCAGCGACGAGATACTGGCTGTCCACGAGGGGGAAACGATTCAGGTTGAAGAAACACAATATTGCTTCCACTTGGATGATCAGGATTACACACAGAAAGGGAATAAAATCAGAACCTCCTGTCTCAAAATAACCAGCGTCTTCTGTTCTAATGCTTCAACACTTCTTTTTTTATTTTAGTTTTTTTTCTTACAAAAAATAAGACAGTAAAATATCGTCTGGTTTCTACTTCACTGACCAACACTGGGCGCTTTGGAGTTACACTGTGACACTCGAGCATAATCATGGAAAGGTGAAATAAAGCGTGGCACTAAGAATAAGACACGGCTACGATTCAGTGATCAGCATCAGTCACTCACTCAGAGCAAAGACGGTCGGCAGCGTCAGTTTGGTAAAACACGTTTTTCTGAAACATTCGCTCTGAACACATTTCATGAATCAATCGGACTTTTTGGCAAAAAAAAACAACTATTTTAGACACAAGTTTGGTATCTTACTTCATCCATCTAATCACTTTCTGATTATTTCATCTTTTTGCAAAACTCCAAACACATTTTCACTCATTAAAATACACAATTAGAGCACTTATGTTATATTTTACACGCTTATCTGCTCAGGGTTCGAACCCGGCAGGTGAGGTGACGGTGCTAACCGCTGCTTCACCATGCCGCCCAGTTCACTCACAGCTCGAGCGCTCGAATTTCATTTTTAACGCTCAGACTTTCTTTCCTGCATTATGATACGTTATGTCTCTGCAGACCTTCCTGCTCAAGTGAGAGACCTGAATCCAGACTTTCTGTAGTCCAGGATCAGGACTGTCCGACAGACAACACGCCTGAACTCTAACAGAGAGGAAAAGTTTCTGGAGCTTCGAGCTCTGAACACTGTTCGGTTTTGTTTCGAGAAAAGTGTTCAGGTAGCAGTGACGAACGGTAAATTTAAAATGACCCGCATTGATTTATATAAACAGGAATGTTTTGATCAAACAGAAGCAAAAAACTCTCAGCAGCTGAGATGATTAGTGGAAAGTGGTTTTACCAAAGTGACGCCGATTCATCTGATGCTCGTCTAGAAAAACAGAAACTATAATAATAAATATACTCTGAATAGAACATAGAGAAACATTTTCATCAATCTATCAAAATGGGTTTAAATGCAGTGAAATGTCACTTTGGAAAAACAGGCTGCATGGATCATTACGAGAGAAGGAAGGTTGAAGAATGTACAAGATCCTGGCACAATGTTGGAAAAGATGGGAGGTGAAAGGTCAGGAGACAAGGAGAGACGGAGGAAAGGAGGAGAGGAAGCAACAAATCCAAACGTGATGGTTGGTCAAATTGGAGACCGACACATCAGGGGAGGAGTAAGGAAGCAGTGGAGGAGGGAAGTGAAGGAAACAGGAACAGGAAGCGTCCTCCAGGAGAAGGAGAAGCTGACGACGTTTATCAGAAGGAGCTGCACCTTCCTACTGTGGAAGAGCTTTCAGGATGGCGTTGACCTCCTCTGCAACGGCCGTCAGCGCAAACTCAAACTGATCCTGGAGGCAGACGAAGAAGAAGAGTAGGAGGAAGAAGAAGAAGAAGAAGAAGAAGAAGAAGAGGAAGAGGAGGAAGAAGAAGAAGAAGAAGAAGAAGAAGAAGAGGAAGAGGAAGAAGAAGAAGAAGAAGAAGAAGAGGAAGAGGAAGAAGAAGAAGAAGAAGAGGAAGAAGAAGAAGAAGAAGAAGAAGAAGAAGAAGAGGAAGAGGAAGAAGAAGAGGAAGAGGAAGAAGAAGAGGAAGAGGAAGAAGAAGAAGAAGAAGAAGAAGAAGAAGAAGAAGAAGAAGAAGAAGAAGAGAGGGAACATGAAGGAGAAAACAGAAACTATTAACACACGTGTCTGAACAGCAGAAACTGGCCCTGAGCTTTGACTGTCAGGATACATGAGTCCAGATGATCACGTGGGTTTGTCTGTAACCTGAGATTAAAACCAGAGACGCCCATCTGGTCTGAAAACACTGACCAACTGACCGACTGCACATTTTAAATATAATTAATAGGTAACCTAATTTCATTTCAGTGATTTACGTTAAAAAAGTCAGAAGTGGCCTTTATTTTGAAATGGTGGCGCTCCCTCCACAAACACCTCAGGTTTACTCTAAAGATCTGTTCACATTAAAGCTTCAGGTTCTATCAGCTGGTTAAAGGAGGCTTTCATTGATCCATTTCCTCCGATGAACAGGACTCAGGTGTGTGTTACCTACCTTGGTCTGGACCATTCCCGGCCTCTGGTCCCGCAGGTGCTCCAGAGTCGCCGCGATGTCGATCTCCTTGGCACCTGACGGGCACAAAAACACACGCACATATAAAACGCTGCTGGACGGCGTTCAGAGGGCTGCCGAGTTAATCCACGCTAAGATCTGTCAGTCTGCTGTTTTCTACCGACTCCCTTTAGATCAGCAAAAGGCGATTACATTCATCCTCTTTACACAAACACACACACACACAGACACACACTCCTCAAACAGCTAGGTGGTGGCGTTTTGTTGTCGGGATGAAAAAAAAAAAAAAGATAAAGAGTGAAAGGAAACTGTTGAAGAGGGAATCACAGAGCCGACGTGTTTGTAGCCTTTTCTAAAAGGAGCTGATCCCAAAGGCCTTCGGCAGGCTTTGAGCCGGCGGAGAGAGCTCAGGAGGCCGCTGCCAAAAGTCCAACATGGCTGTTTGTGCTGCCAGCCTGGCGTCGTGCCCCGAGGCTGACGGCGGTGCGGCTGAATGACCTTTGCTCAGACGCTGGTAAGATTATTACACATTGTGATCCAATTAGATTATGATGCTGTTAGACATGAAGAGGCTGCGTGACATGATCATAGTTTTGTGTTTTGGGCCTTTTAAAGAATAATCCCTTTACGGAGCCGGATGGCGAAGGTGTGTTTGTTTGGCACACACTCCGTCACGTGACTTCCAGATATATCACACTTCTGAACTTGTTTCTGTTTGTTTGTCTGCAGGTTTAAGTTGGAAGTCAAAAGACAAAAAGTCAAGAACACTTTGTGTTCCTCGTCAGATGATTAATGAGTAAAAACAGCGTTTTTACTGTGAATCTTAATTGGCATCGTCCAATCAGAGGCTCAGAAGTTCTTCAAACCAAAACAGCTTTGGTTTTTTTTTTTTTGATAATGAAACATCATGTCAGGATCAAGCTTCAACATTTTATCTTTTATTTTGAAACTTTTTTTGGAGCTTTGCGTCGAAGCTCCCGGAAGAAAAGGAGAAAGAGATGATTTTAAAACAAAAAAGGAAAACGGGAGGAGACGTCTAAAGGAAACAGAAGCAGGAGCAACAATTAAATTCTCAAAGAACGAGATAAAGAAAAGAAAAAAAACATTGAATTTATTGTCACGCTAATCGTTCTCCTCTCCCTCCTCCTCCTCCCAATCCCGAGGAAACAAAAGCACGAGGATCCTGTTTACTTTCTTCTTGTTGTGACATAATAACTCTGCTTTTCCTCGCTGGCATGAAGAGGAAAATAAATTGTGGGAGAGCTGCTCATTCACACCGTTCTCTCTTTCACTTTCACAGCTTTTTTTTTACGCTTTACAACACAATAAGCTCCCTTCTTGTCCAAAAAGCTGCAACACACAACTCACTGCTTTAGTCTGTCTTTTTTTTTTTTTTCCTTAGAGGACGGGGGGGTTAACAAGCTGAGGGCTATTGTCCAGGTTCTGATAAACCTCAGAATGGACAGCATTAGGAAAAAAAAAAAAAAGTCTCCTTGCAAAACTCGTCCTTAAAGGAAAAAAAAAAAACAAAAAACAGCGTCATGTTGAGTTTCTCTTCTTGCTTCAGGGAGGAGGTCAGGATCAGGACTGAGGAGGGTGGGGGTTACAAGAAGAGGAGGAGGGTGGAGGGGGGGAAGAGAGACATGGCTCTTGAGGAGTCTGTGAAAGACCAGCAAAAGCCGGAGCCGAGTGCCGAGCTCAGCAGCTGGACCTGGGAACAGACGGATGGTGAAAAGCTCTCCGGCACTCGACGGGTTTCATTCAGTTCTTAAGATGAAGAGATGGGTAGTGGTGGTGGTGGTGGTGGTGGGGGGGGGGCGACATTAGAGAGAGGGGGGAAATAGGGTTGGGGTGGAGGTGGGTGACTGGGGGGGGTGTCTTTTGGAAAAGAAGAAGGGGGTAAAAAAAAACGTGAGAACCAAAGCAATACCTCTTCATCCCTGCAGCACCGCCGTCATTCCCAAACGAATTTACAATTCAGGCCTTCCCGAGAAAAACAGTGGGGAAGGAGGAAGGGGGGGGGCACAGGAGCAATTTTGTGTCTGAGAGGGAGGAACACGTCTTTGATCAGGAAGAACGAAGGCTGCAAAACCTGGGGGCCTCTGGCCTCTCAGGACAAAAAACTAAATCGGGGCAGCGGAGCGGACTGATCAAAAACCACTTGGAGAAAAAAAAAATCTACGTTTAGCTGTTTAAAGCGCGGCGGTGATCAGCTGTAACATTATGGGCACCCACTGATGTGTTGGAAGGAGGGAGACGGACTGTCGCTCTGAGGGACGATCCTGGTCTACAGGGGGCAGGACCTACAAGAGGGAGGACCACAGGGTCAGGGGTCACTGATGGTCGTGGGGACTGAGGGCTGGACCGTGTGGGCTGATCCAACAGAAGAGCTACTGAAGCTCAAACTGCTGAAGAAGTTCACGCTGGTTCTGATCCGGGCGTCCATGTTGGACCTCAGTCCACCACCAAGACCTCCTACAGTGGACACATGAGCCTCTGTGGGATGAGTCCAGATCCATGGAGGCTCCACCTCAAAACTTCCAGGACTGAAAGGATCCGTCCAGATCCCGGAGCTCAGCTTCAGAGGTCTGGATCAGAACTGGATCAGCATCACTTTAGTGAGCGTTTTAATTTGAAAGGACCGAAACAGCCGTTTTTCCTTCCATGAAATGAATGAAGGAAAGCACACAAAGATCTGATTCTGGTTAGGAATCGAACACTAAACCTCAAACTAACATTTCTCTTTTAAATGTATTCTATTTTTCATCTTTCTTCAAATGGATCCGATCAAAATTAGCATAGAAAAAAAAAAAGGCTGTGTGAGATAATGAAACTTGTGTTCATGTATCAGCAGACGGTTTAAATTCATGAGCGTTTGGCCTCGCCGTCTAAAAATAGAGCCAGTTAAGATTTAAATGTCAAAGTTAAACTTTCATCAACGAGTCTTCAGGTCTGTTTCTTGTTTTTGCATCATCATCATCATCATCATCATCAGCCGGCTCCAGCTCGGTTCGGTGGCCTCCTGCTGTGCATCATTACTTCTGTTTCTGCCTGCTTCTCCTTTTTGGACTGAGAAGTAGATACTCAAAAAAACAGAACGATGTCCGGAGCTTTTCAGTTTTTCTGTAAAATCTTATGTCTTTTTATTACATGATGTAGAATATAACAGGTCAGTCAAATTCATCCTTAACCTTTTCTCTTTTTTTTTTTGACGATTGAATTACACTCAAATATGAGAGCAACGAGCAAGAACAATTAGACAAGATCTGTCAAATCAAACATCTACAGCGTCTCACGTCTGTCGTCACGGGTATTTTCAGCACAGCATCATTTAGTCAACTCCCGGACTTCCTGACAGTTGTACGTTGGAGGCAGAAGACTTTTTACACACTTCTTCAGAGCTCACCTCACCACACGTCCCGTTCAGGAAGTCTTTAACGATGGAAAAGAGATCATATATGTAACATAACCGGAACTTTTAGAACGAGGAAACAGAGAGCGAGGCAGGAAACGTTTCGGTCCTGTGAATGTAAATTTGAATGCATGTGGTGAAGAAAACTTTCGGCCTCAGCTTCTTCTTCATCATATAAACCCACAAAATGAAAGTCTCTCTTTCCCCCTCCCCCAAAAATATTATCAATTTAAATAACTTTGATATTGTCATATGATTAAATATAATCAGACAGAACTTTATTTAACGCCCATCACGCACCTGCCAGCTCCTCATGAGGCGTTCAGCCCCTGATATAATTACTACACTGTTTTTATTCTATCACACTCTAATTATAGTAATTATCGCACACTCACAATGTGCTTCAAAAGCAGCGGCTGTGAGTCCTGATGACACTTGAAACAAGGTGTTCGAGGTCAACAAGTTTAATTCAGATCCGTTAACAAGTAGGAACGTACTCCTTTCCATTCAGCGCTCCACCTATTTTATCTTCCTTCCTTCCTCTTTCGTCCTCTGATTGCACCTTCTAAAGTTTAAATTTGCTTTATTGGTAGAAGCTGCCGCTGCCGTGCCGATAATGTAACAGATATTAATAAACTGTAACTAAGCAAAAGCTTGTTTTCCCCGCCTCGGCGGTGTGAATGAGTTGTTTTGTGTTAATGGAAAATGTGATTTGTAACCGCGTGATGCTTTAATTATCTACTTAAATGCTTTTTTTTTTTTATTCCATCATCCAAACTTTACACACACACACACACACACACACCAGTCGTAGGTGATATTGGTGGAACACACACCTTTAGCCATCTTGTTGAGGACCATGTCGATCAGGATGTAGGTCCCACTTCTTCCTGCACCATCACTGCACGAGTGGGCGAGAGACAAAGAGACAAAGCAGGAGAGAGAGAGAGGTATCTGATTAAGTACTTTTCAGATTTTTTACAGTTTTAATGAAAGATAAATAAAAAAGTGTTGAAAGGCCGAGTCGTACTTTTCAAAATAAAGACGACTGAACATAAAAACCGTCATTAGAATATCTGCTGATTGTAAAACTGCCTCCGTGTTGACGCCGCGATAAAAACACAAACACACAGACAGCAAAAGTGTGGGCGGAGCTACAGGACTACACTTCCTGTCTCTGTTTCTCTTCAGTATTTTATTTAAGCCCATTTCGACGTTCCGGTTCTGAATTCTGATGAATAAAGTTGTTTTTTGTTTTTTTGTTTTTTTCTCAACAAGTCAAACGTGTGATGAGCAGCGAAGAGCTTCAGTAGAGAATCAGCAACCCAAAACACATCAGAATACAAACAACTATTCCTCTTTTCCTTCTTTATGGAAATACATTTTCTCAGATAAAAAAAAAAATAAATCAAAAAGGTACGACACAAACTGAGCACACACACACACACACACACACACAGAATGAACTACACCGGCTAGAGTACATCGAGAGAATATTTTATATCCTAGATTCAATTCAAGTGCTGGAAATTGATGTCTTCACCCTCAACAATATCAAGTGCAGTGTGTGTGTGTGTGTGTGTGTGTGTGTGTGTGAGCTCTGGCATGAGTCCATACTTGGTGAATATTTCATTTTCACTGAGGCAAACACACACACACCTTTGTATAATTCAACACACACAGTGGCAGTAATTGAGCAGTGACCCCCCCCCCCCATATATATTATAGATATATACATATATATGTGTGTGTGTGTGCATTTTACACAGATACACTTATCACCCTGATCTAAGACAATTTGTATGTGTTTTGTTCAGGTTATTAAGCTGCGCTGCGATCTATCATCTCTGAACCTCATCAGGATCATTACAAGGCCATCAAGATGTGTGTGTGTGTGTGTGTGTGTGTGTGTGAAACCGAGGGGCTGTGAGTAAAGGTCAGGACGTCTTGCTGCCCCCTCTCTGTTTATAATGAGCGACGGTGTTTCAGGAGGAAGAACCAGGATGTTTCCATCTGCTCTGCTCTTTAGGTTACCTTTTTCTTTTTCATTGTTTCCTGTTTTATTTTGGAAGGATTAGGCCTCCTCTAATTTGAAATACTTCACTTCCTGCCGCTGTGCAACAGTCTGACCCGCCCAGGCTAGCTTCACCTGTCTGCCCTCGCTCGTGTAAACAGGAAGCAGCCGGTCGGTTGGAAAGACAGCAGCATCCGGCGAATCTCCGCGCTGCTTTCACCGCCGACGGCCGAGGTTGATATCACCCAATCAGGAGTTGAGGGCGGAGTCTGCCTCATCGTTTCCAAAAAGGAAACTCAGTTCAAACAAGGATGAGGTCAGTGGCGTTCCTAAACATTTCCGAGACTCTAAAACTAAAGAGGAAGTGTTGATATGATCGTTCAGTTCCATTCATTGTTTAAAAGACGCCGCCGTCCACGCCGGCAGCCAATTAACCGGATTTCCACCTTAATAAAGTATTTCTGATTTCTGATTCTGAATCTCATATTTTTAGACTGAAGATTCACTCTGATCTCCTCTTTATCTGTTCAGTCTCACTTTAGTTCCTTCACACGCCACGGAGGAGAGGAAGAAGCAGAACGAGACAGAAATCCAGCGAGAAGGAGAGACAGACGCTCTCTGAACGCTGCGTGATTATTAAGTTTCTACATCTGCGCTCACTTCTCATCCTGACTGCTTCGCTCGGCTCTCTCTTACATTACTGTGATAAACAGCTGAGCTCAGTTGGCTGTGACACACTTGTTTGAAACCTCTACAGGATTTTTCTTGGTCCTTTCATTACTAAACCACGCTTACACAGGATTGGCTGGCTGGGCTCGGGATGGAGCTCGGATTGGTCCAGATCGGAGCTGAGTCCAGGGTAAATGTTAAAGGCCCGACGTTTGAAGTCTATGGGAAAATGTCCCTCCTCCTCCTCAGTAAACGTTTTCCTGATCAGTTTATGGTCTCAGTCTCTAGTTTACAGTCTTCAACACAACATGATGTTCATTTTTTAAATGATGCTCCATTGAGAGGGAATCAGACCAGGGAGGAGGGGAGGGGTTAGGGGGCGGAGCTACTGTGTGTAGTAATAAATTAATGTGTCTACTGCGGAGTCGTGTGCGTTTTGTTGCTTCTTTCAACCACAACAGCTGCCCGACATTTGTCACGTGTGGTGTGACAATTAAAGCCATCTAACCTAAAAGAAGTAACAATTTCAGCCTAAACCACAAAATACACCTGAAACAAACCATCGTGGTCCGCCAGGTGGCGAAGGTCCGGTACGCCTGCCAATTTCAGAGCAACAGCATCATATAGATCCAGAGTGTGAATGCTGGCGGTGGTTCTGTCAGGGTAACCTCTAAACCAGATTATAACCACCGAATCTTATATCTACTGGACATTTAGCGAGCCGCTAAGTAACTTTGGGGATTTCAGCGTCTTCCAGCTGCTGCTTCATAAAGCCGGATTCACTCTCGGGTGCAGACTCCCAGTCTGGCCGGGAAAGGAAATGTATGGCCACCTCTTCTAAGAACCATTACACCATATTAAATAATAGATCACTTAGTGGAGGAGCGAGCAGACAGAACATCAATCTGTTCTGGAAGATTTTTCCTCTCATCCACTGTTTACTCTCTCTCCCTCTCTCCCTCTCACTCTCACATCACAAACTTTGAAGCCCTTCAAATTAAAGGTTGCCATCCTTGGCGGACAAGTTTGTCAAATTAAATCACAACTCTTCTAATTCCTCATTTAAAGTGTTTAAATGTTGACTGAGAAATAAAAGCAGGAACGTAGACGAGAGGAAGGACACCGCAACAGATAAAATGACTAAAGAACAACCTCAGTTAACACACACACACACACACACACACACACACAAAAACAGTGTTGTTATACTTGCCTGCAGTGGACTATGATAGGACACGAGCGTCCCCGGTAGCACTTGTTAACTTTTCTGTAAAAAACACAGAAAACAAAGAAGAAATCACTGTTAACATCACGGGAACAACAAACACACACACACACACACACACACACACACACACACACACAGTCAGTTCACATTGTACCCATTGTGTTAAAAAAATAACACACAATAACAGATTTTTTTCTACCAGTTCAGAACAAACTAAGTTATTTTGCTGGTGCTTAAATCACTCAAAGCTTGTGATCTTTCAGCATGTAGGGGGTAGGTGGGTGGGATTTCCCAGCATGCTCGGAGGTGATGTGTTCATGGACAGAAAGAGGGCAGAGCGTCCCAAATGTCGAAGAGAACTCTTCATTGTTCAGGTACGTTTAAATCACTTCATTGTTAACAGACAGTTTGAAGTAATAACAGCAGGTTTTATTGTGTTAATGAACGGAGTCAAACTGTGTAAACAAGTGGACGCTGACTTAGTAGCTCATTAAACATTTTCCTGATGAGCTTTTTAAAAAAAATGGTCCCATTTACAGGACACAACATCAAGCGTAGAAAAATAAATAAAAACAAATTAAGCATAAAAATAAATCTCGGAGTGACCCCGTGGCCAAGTGGTTTAGGTTCAGATAATCCAAAGACCTCAAATAAAGTCTTTCCTGCTTTTTGTCATTTCCTGTCCTTCTTTAATTGCCAGTAAAAAAAAAAGAAGAAGTGCTATCATGAAGTAAGAATATTGGAAAGTTTCTCATCATTTGATCTGGATGAACACCCACTTCCTGATAAACAGTCCAGCAGATTCCTCAGTAGCTCTCAATTATTTATTAAAACGTCCCTTCCGCCCACGTAACACCTTGAAGAACGACAAACTGCCTTCAAACGCTGAGCTTCCGTCAGCGTCCTGAAATAAAGGCCGGATACTTGTTTTCTTTCTTCTCTTCTCTCTCCACCCAAACTTTTATTGTGAAAAAAAAAAATCTTCAGGTTTGCATAATATTCCACAACAGATGAATATTTTGTGCTGCTTTCATACGTGCATGGAAAAGTCCAGCTGTGTGTTCAAAACACACACACACACACAAAAAACTGCAATTTCTATCTCAGTGAGCTGCGAGTCTGATCTCAGCAGGAGATTCTATTTCATGGTGATAACTCTAAACAACAATATTCAGCAGGAGCATATTATGTAAAGGCATGGTGTGTGTGTGTGTGTGTGTGTGTGTGTTTGTGTGTTTGTGTGTTTGATCCATAAAGCATCAGTCAGTCAAGGAAAGAAACTTCAGGCCCGCAGTGTTGAAGCTTCTTTCTCCGTCTTTGTTCTCAAACTTTCTCGGCTCATTAATGTTTCCATTTTCCATCATTTCCGTCGTCTCCGCAGTTCGAAAACAGGATCGGAAAAACGAAAAATGTTTTCCCTCCAACAGGTAGCCGTGATTTCAGCCTTTTGTCAGGTTGCAAGATACCTTAAAAATGTCAAAGTTCTCAGTGGGATTTGGTGGAAAGTTTGGACGAGCAAAGAAGAAGAAATATTTGTGTAAAAGGTCGTTATGACCTCATCATTTGGTTTTGTTGCCAGGCAACATTTAGTGTTAACGGGTTTGATGACGGAAGACACAAGAAAGAGTTCGATTCCTGCATGAAGGTGGCAGTTTGTGATGTTTCTATAATCCAGGACTGTTAGTTGTTGTCAAATTACCATCTTTTCCAAAACTTGACCAAGCTTGGTTGAGTTATATTAGTAACCATGGCGATGAAGGCGATGTACAGGTTATTATTGTAGCCGGGTCGATGGTTGTTGATGCATTTCAATGGGATTTGTCTGAAACACGGGAAGAAAATCATTCCTTCTCCCTGAGCAGGATCTTTTTTTTTTTTTTTCCCATTTCTTACAGCGGCTTTGAACACTTCAGCATTTTGTCTGTTTGTGTGCGTGTGTGTGCATTTTGATTTGACTCCAGATCAGATCCAGATCCAACAGATTAAAGTTTGTTTTTTTTTCTGATATTAAAATAAATGTAGAGGAATTATGCAGCTGTGGAGAAGAGGTTTTTTTTTGGGGGGGGGGGTTTTTTCGGGAGATTCCTCAACTTTCCATGTGACAAGCTCTGATGTGTAACGCAGGTGAAACAGAATAATGTAACCTGTAATCATCACCAAAACTGAAGCTTCGAAGAAAAAAAATTATAACAAAAAAAAAACCAAAACAAAACACATTTTTGTCCTCCACCCCAACCGAAACCGCAAAGCCAGAGCTCACTGCAGACAATCAAAAGTGACGTTACCATGGAAACAGCCGGCAGAGGATTGCCAACGGGCTCTGGCGGGAGGTGGGGGTCGTATAAAAGGGTGTGGGAATCAAAGGAAACGCCCCGTAAGAGAGTCAAGCTTGACGGACGGAGAGAAACGGACGGAGACAAAAGAGAGGAAGACAGAAAGAGGTGGAGGAGATAAGAGGGGGGAGAGACGGAGAGAGAGAGAGAGAGAGGACGATAATCTGACGGACAGGAAAGACAGACTCCAAACTGGGAAAATCAAACCCAGTCCGCCAAAACCAAACAGGAGAGTCCTGCTTCACACCTCAATGTTCTTCATTCTAAATTTGTTTTCTAAAATCTCACCATCTCCACACGAATCCACATTAATGCATAAAATAGACTGAAGTCAACACTGAAGAGCCTTAAATCTGCATTTTATCTAACGACCATCAGGGGGCGAGATTGTATTGAAGTCTATGGGGAAAAACAGCCGACTTCTCATTTGATTTATAAGCCCTGTAAACATTTTCTTCTAGTTTCAGAAAAACTTCAGAAGGCTTCACAGCTCGAACCAACCAGTGACGTCACGATGGGGTGGTACTTGACTTGGCTTAGCTGCCCAAAATCCCCCAGAGAGAATAAAGCATAATGAGAAACGATTAGTCCGTTAACTTCCATTAAAACGGGCACCGAAATGAAAACCAGTGTAGCTAAAGGCGTTTGCACCTTGTTCCTGCACTGGACGCTGAACTAATCAATATTTTATGGTTCACAATTTTTTGCACAAAACAGAAACAATAAAATGCCAAAAATGGCAGCTCTGTTGTGTGACATTTCAAATAAATATTACAGAGAAGACTGGAGGGGGCAGACCCCGTGAATCCAGTCTGGAGACAGACTATACCGTCCGTCGCCAAAAACGCCAGCTTAGATGGCTTTTCCTAGCGTGGCCGTTTTCTCAGACTAAAAACCAGATAGAGAGAGAGAGACGGACGGCGGGGGAGAAAAAGACAAAAGCGACCAAGAGAGGAAGGAAAAGAGTAAGAAAGAGTGAGAGAGTTGTGGGGGGGCGGGGCGGGGCGGGGCGGGGCGGGGGTTGGGAGGTTGAAGGCAGTCGAGCAAACCATGAGCAAGCAAAAAGACGAGAGGTCTTTTCAGGTCACCGGGCACAGCGAGGGGGAAAGAGATGAAGGAGGGCAGAGGAAGGTGAGGAGAAGAGGGGAATAAAAGAGGAGTAAAAGGGAAAGGGCAAAAGGGGGGGGGGGGTCCGTGAGGCCCCTTGGTTGCAGAGTCACAGTCTCCAATGATCACTTTTGTGACTATGCAACTGGGCTTATATTACTAGCTGCAACATCACAAAAATGACACTGGCAACCGCTAGTTAGCTGGTAAAACGGGGAGGGGGAGGATTTGTAAAGCAATGCGTTGGCTCAGTCAGTTGTGAGTGAGGTTATAAGAGAAAAAAAACAAACAAACAACCAAAACAACAACAAAAAGACAACATGCTGGCGCCAGCACAAAGGAGGGTGAGATATTTCAGATGCCATCCTGAGACCATGGAGGTGGAAAAAGAGGAAGTGGGGAAGGGCTGTTGTTGCGAAAGTACCACATCCGCGGCAGTAAAAGTGAAAAATATCTCCCTCTGTGTTTTCTTCATTGTGCTCTGACCCCGGCACCCTGTGAGTAAAGGCAATATTTCCTAACTGATGGTGGGTGGTGACGCCCACCAGACCTTTTTATAATGGCCGTGACCACAAACTCTCAGTCTTGATATCTCACCTAATTGATGTGCAGCAGCAATGTGGCAACTCCGGGCCTATATATAAAACCGGAGCCCGGGTCTATCGCTCCACAAAATCCTCAGTGAATCAGAGAAAAAAGAGGGCCAGGGCAGCTCATACCTTAATAGGCAATACAGTATATCAGTTTAAAGAGGTCGAAGTGGAGAGGGAGGAGAGCTGCTATAAAGGCGCCAGAGATAACGGATCGCTCTGGCAGAGTTCCCTCAATGCATCCTCAATTACACCCTTATCGAGTGGAAAATGCCCGGGATGTTTGAGGATATATACGGATATTTTGTGTCCGCCTGCACCTTCAGGGTCACGAGTGAAAACTCCCGGAGAAGGCAGAGTGTTGAAGTTATTATCCACACAAACCCGAAGAGTCTGTGGTTCAGTGGAGGAACAAACAAAGTCCAGAGCTTTCTACTTTAACGTTCCCAGTAAAAACCCAAATGTGATATAGAAGTGTGTCCACCGCCATCAGCCGTGCATTCGCTCTGACGGCCTTTCAACTGCAGCCGTGTTTTTTTTTTTTTTCCAGTTTGGTGATTTCCCACTTTTTATTTCAGACTTCTAGACTTTTGTATAACGGCAGTTTATTTGGAGAGAATGCAAAACGACATACGAAGGTCTGCACCAGCTACAATTACACAAAAACTTGGGCGTCGTTTTACTTTTTAACAGACGGCAGTTTGCTCTGTTCACCAAAGGAAACACAAAGTGACATAGAACCAAAGCCCACTTTGAAATATTGACTGGAAGGACTTTTCCTGAGGACATCATACAAAGTGGTATCCTTCAGTTCTGCTGTGGAAACTAATCCGGCCCTCAAAGTGAATTTTTGTCTTTAAAAAAAAAAAAGTTTCTTCAGGGTTTCTTCTAAAACCTCAGTGCTTTTGGAATGTGTGGTGGGAAGCTGCTGAGGGATCCTCTTTGGTTCCCCCTCAGGCCAACAGCGGAGATAAAACAGGACCGCAGGAAGAACCAAAGTGGTGACGGGGAAACACCTTCAAGGTTTTTGGAGGTCCCTACCTGCGGAAGTCGAGGAGCGTCCGGCTGGTTTCCGGGATGTTCTGGTTGAGCCAGGTCAGGAAGTGGAACTGAGTGACGGTCCGCGTCTCGTTGGTCTGCATGTTCTTCAGGTAGAAGCTACGAACCAGGAAGTCGTCGCACCAGATGTGTTCGGACACCAGGTTGACCTGCAGGTATATATGAAATGTCCAGTTCAGGGTTAACTCCTTAAATAATCACATCTGTGCTTATTGAACAATAAAAATTAGAGAAAGGTCAAATTAATTTATCAAGATCTACTAGTTTGGATACAGTAATGATGTGATAGTAAAATCCAGTCACAGATGAGACTAACTTACTTTATTAGGGGAGTAAAACCTTTGGAGGTCAATTATCTTACGTATATTCACTCTTTTAGTGATATATAACTATTATTCCTCCAAATGTTGCTGGGAAATTCAACTGGAATCGCTAAATAGTCACATACAGACAATCAGATTGCCCCCAAATTGTCTTAATCAACTTTCAAAAAGGGAGTGAGGGGCAAAAACACAGAGTGGGAGTGTTTACCTCGTAGATGTGGTACAGGTTGGACCCCTCGTCGGGCCAGTAGTGGTAACACTGCTTCACCCCGCTCTCCACGAGAGGCGTCAGCATGACGATGACCACGCAGCCGTTCTCCCAGACCATCTGCAAACAAAACGCACCACATCAGGGGGCCGCATCGTCCCTTACTGAGAAGTGGGATGTATTTATTTGTGGAGAGAAGTGTTTATTAAATTAAAATGTTTTAATTTTATTTTTCACGGGATACTAAACATTTCCGCCCCAGTGAGTTTGTTTATCTCCACGGCAGTAAACTGTGTGATGCTACATATTCATTTTTACACATTTTTCACAGGCCTGACATGTAAGTACTGATGATCAGGTTTCCAGTTGGGGATTTATGTTGCTTGAAGTTCCTTTTGAAGTTAGTTAAAATGTCGAGCACTCAGCCGTTTCCTGAGAGCGGGAGTCATACGGCGGCCTTGATTTGGAACGAGCTCTTACACGAAGCTGTCAACATTTCCCATAATCTGCCAAGAGGAAGAGCGACATTTGTCCCCGCTCGCCCACTCGCTTGGATATCGGTCCATAATTAGTTAAAATTCTTTGCTATCTGGCATTCTGGGAGGGTAGATGCATCTGTTTTGGGGGCGGGAAGGAAAAATGTAATCTACGTTTGAAAGCAAACACTTGTTGTGCCTCAAACTTTGGTGAGAAACCGCAGGCGAGTGAGAGGGGCTGTGGCACGAAAAGTAATGCCCCCCCCAGCTGGATTATTCCACAGCGAGGTCGGTCCTGCGGTCGTTTATTTCCCGCTGGCAGTCATATTCTCACAGCCGGAGGGTGGGCCGGCTCTGGAGATCCATTCATCTGTGATCACAGGGTAACCGTCGGGCCGTTAATGGAAGCCATAAAACAATACCGCTCCCACATCGTCGTGTTAGATAATCAAGATGGCTACACCTGCCATCGAGTCCGGAGCGCCGCCACACCTTGGCGAAGATTTAACTGACCTAATAATTAGTTAATTGCGGTGGCTTTTGAATTACCGCTTCCTCTCGACCCCCACTGCCTCCCTGATTGCTCTCATGCATCTAAAGACGTGACTGTGCAGTTTTGTTTTTTTTTTTTTTAGGAAGGGTGTTAATTCGCTTTAGCTGACGGGTTGAGAACGTGATGATGATTCCCTACTTTTAAAACCTCCAGTTTGTTAAAATGCTAATTTTATTTAAACCCTTATTTATCCAGCGGAAAGCTGAAGGCGCATCGTGCTCTCAAGCACACGAGTCCACGTTTGCTCTTGTGGAGCGGCGGAGGCCGGTGTGCCGTCGTGTAACCGGAGATATACAGCGTAATAACCTCAGCAGCTAGTGAGTCAGGAGCCCGACGGGACTCAGTCATGCTGGTTACAGGACAGCAGGAAGCCTGGTTAAACACAGAGACCTGAAACTCTGAGCTGCATCCCTGATGAGCAGCAGATCTGGTGATTCGATGATTTCTATCGAGGGAGTTTTGTTTAGCGTTTTATTTCCAGTTAGAAACGACTCAGTCTCGTGCAGTTATGTGTATCTCAGTGTAATCGCACTACTTTCAGCAGTTACATCCCAATCACTGAGTCCAAGGAGCTCCTGCTCTTACTGGAAACCAGTCAGAGGAACGACAGTAAAGTAACAACACACATCAGCCTCTCCCTGCACCACAACCCGACATCATTGCGGTGTAGTATCTGTGCTGCATCACAGCATCGTCAGTGAAGTCAATTACACCCAACAGGACTCATAAGTACGGACTCAGGGTGGGTGACCTTGATGCTTCAGCACCAAAAAAAAAAAAAAGATTTTAAATGAGCTCGTCTTTTATATTTCAATCGAGCTGAGCAGCTGCAGGACGTTCCTCTCTTTTTATTCTGCACAGCAGGGACACAAAGTGTTTGACAAAGAGGCCTTTCCTTCCTACACACTTAACACTCACAGACACGCACCACAAGTGGAAAGAATAACTTATCGATCTCCTGGACTCTGTGTCGTATCCAATCTAATATTTGGGACAGTGAGAGAAGTGTTTGCTGTCTCCTGCATTAACAATGTGTCTCATTGTCGACTGGTTGTGTGTGTGTGTGCGTGTGCGTTTGTGTAGTGTTGTTGGGAAGTGAGCATGATGGTGAAAGAGAGATTAACAATGACAGCCACAGAACTAGCTGGTCTCCCCTTTGGGTCGCTGCACTAATACAAATCAGTGAACTCTTGTTTAAGAGAAGAGACTGTATTGATTTTTAGTTCCTGTATGTGTGTAGATTTGTGTGTGTGTGTGTTTTTACCTGCCAGAAGTCCGCCACTGTCGAGGGCAGGGGGCCTTGAGTGGCAATGTAGGCCGGGTTCCTGGGGTCGTGATCCATCTGAGGGGCAGACGGAGGAGAGATGATGTCATCATGACTCATGTCCCGGCAGCCGAGTTAATTAAAGTGTAATAATTCACATCACAGAAAAAACAGGACGCCGTTGACATTTAATGAGACGCAGTTTGGCCCCCGTGGAGTAACCCTCAGGCTCTCTGTTAGCGTTCTTTGGTTTCACCAGAGCAATGAATCTTGGGGAAGTTCGCGCCGACTGCGACGCTTTCGGTCTATAAATGCAGCTTCTAAAGGATTTAGCCCCTGAAATGGGAAACAGTGAAAGGCAGAAACACTCAACATTTAAATACTGTCAGTAAGTGTCTGGTTATAAGTCCAGGTTTGGATCAGACAACATGTGGGTCTGGGTCTGGACCGCAGTCCACCTGCTGGTGTTTGACGGGACAGAAGTATTGAAGTACAAAGCGAAAAGAACGGCGTCCTGTTGAAGTAATAATCTAACTTTTTAAGTAAATTCAACTTTCGAGATAAGATAAGATGAGATGAGATGAGATAAGATAATCTTTATTGATACCTGGAGAGGAAATTAAAATTTGTCACAGCAGCACAAAGGGTGACGGTTTAATAAGAAATAAAACAAAAAAAGGGAATTATAGTGAATTTGTCTGGAAAGTTTTCAGAACTAATTTCCATTTTCAGTCAAAAAAAGTTGGTTCCATGTTTGTGGGGAAACGTAAATTCATCAGGCGTCTCTGCTCAGCTAGTTTCTTCTATAAGGGATCATAATTTATACTCTTACTTTTACGTTTTGTGGGTCTTCCAGTCACAGCTGGCAGCTTCTTTGTGAGAGTTTTTTTAAGTAAATTAGACTTCCTCCTGAACTTAATGGAAATTACAGAAGGATGGCGAAGGCGTCGGGAGTGGAACGTGAGGCGAATTTGTGGGGAAGCGAGTGACGCCCCTGCCTATTACCATGCAAATTGTAGGGTAAATGTAATAATTGGCGAGACCAATTTAGCTGGAAGCAATTATGGAGGGAAGACAGATAAATTCAGGGGCTTTTCCACGAGCAGAATTGTCTTTAATGGTTTTGTGTTCCCGTCATGAATGCCAAACAAATAATGCACTTCTAATGAACTTAA
The DNA here is from genome assembly GCA_034769265.1 of Remorina albescens. NCBI lineage: Eukaryota > Metazoa > Chordata > Actinopteri > Carangiformes > Echeneidae > Remorina > Remorina albescens. The sequence continues at coordinate 1,845,619 of CM068478.1, read as the reverse complement.
CATGTAGGAACTACGAGAGAGAAAGGGCAACACGGCGCCTCATTACAAAGCATCTACAGCTGGAAACGCATCGTGGTGAAAAACACAGCTGGAGGCAGAGAAAGCTTTTAAAGATGTCTGAAGTATGTAAATCCACAGAACCGAGATTTTGTCATCATGATTCATGTGCTGGGAGAGAAGTTAATTAAAATGTAATAATTAACACAATCAGGACACAGTTAAATGTCATGAGTTGCAGTAAGTTGTCGTAAGTTCCTTTGAAATAGGACAGTTGAGTCACTGCCGGTCGTTAAAGGGTCCGGCCAAAAGTATGTGGACACCCCAGTTTCCTTCAGCCTGGGAGCTTTATTTTTAAAAAACAGATTTCAAAAAAAGAGAAATTCCTGATCACTGGCCTGATGGCGTTAGGTACCACCGTTGGTGGTTTCCTGGAAGATCTGGGTATTTTCCTCTGGTTTAACATTCTGCCATCATGGATACTCTTACGGCTTTCTTTTTTATGACATTTTTTTGTGATCGTACAGAAGCCTAACAAAGTTCGGGGCCATGCGTTTATACAATCGTCAAAATTGTCCCCCCGAGACAGTTACGGCCTGGAAAACAGACGGAGAAGGATGAGCAGGGAGACAGAAGAAGAATCGAGAAAGAAAGCGCGATAAGAAAAAAGTCGGACGGTAAAGAGATGAAGGAGGTCAAAGAAAAGAGAGAGACCGGGACAAAACTAAATCTCTCTGTTATCGCTGCCTCCTGCAGACGCACAACTATCAGAAATATAATATAAAGTGTGTGTGTGTGTGTGTGTGTCCTCCTCTTTAATTAGGAACAAAAACAGGGAGATTTGAGAAACACAATTATAAATGTTATGGTTTTTTTGTCATTTGGAAAGAGGGAGGTACTCAAACTGTGTGTGTGTGATGATATTTCGGGATGGAGCCAACTATTACTACAGTCTGACACCTCAGTGGGGGTGAAGGTGACAGTGTGTGTGTGTGTGCGTACACACTAACAGACAACTCTTAGCTGGCAGCAAAATGAATTGGCTGTAACTGTGTGTCAGTTTGGAAATAAAACTCGTACCACGTTCGGGAATCGTCTTTTAAACTAGATGAAGATGAACACTTAATGCGCTTAGTGTGGTTTTACTTGAGCTAAACCAGAAGACGACATCTGCTCGATGAACATAATTCATCCTGTGATTATTTTTATTTCTTTTTTGGCTAAACGCTGTAACTCCGTCTGCATCGAAGCCCCAAGTTTGTGATTTCAAACCTGGAAGAAAACATATTTAGGAGGAGAATGTGGAGCTGAGGATCTGACCTGCTCTGTACTCATCCCCTCCTTCCTGCTCTGTTTCCCTCTGAATGGGAACATCATTTAAAAAAATGAACATCATGTTGTACTGAAGACTGTGAACTAGAGAGTGAGACCATAAACTCATCAGGAAAACGTTTACTGAGGAGGAGGAGGGACATTTTCCCATAGACTTCAATACAACCTGACTGCTTTTTGCAGCCAGTGGAGTCGCCCCCTGATGGTCATAGACAGAATGAATGTTTACCATCACCTTTAATACCAAATCACCATCTGCTGGAAGAGTTTTAAAATGAAAAGGTCTCAAACCCAAACCAGGATAAGGATAGATTTGGTCCTTGAACCAGCAGGAAAACCTGAATGCATCAGCTCGGCAGCGATGGCGTCAAGTGTAAATAAAGTTAAATGAGCTTCATGTCTTCGGTGGACTGATGCAGTGAAAACCAAACTACCAGCTGAGGCTCTTTAAATAACTCGCCGTGTGCACACACGCTCACTCTTTAATATGTGTGAGTGGGTGAACGTGTGTGAGGCTACAAAATGTGCGTGCATGGGCGTTTGCACGCTGTGATCTGATTTATCGGTGTGTTTCTTTGTGCATGTGCTGCAGCTGTTTTTGCATCGTGGTGTTTTCGGCATTTGAGCAGGTTGCTCTTTTGTTCCTGGAAACTTTTGATTCGCTCTCTCTCTCTCTCTCACACACACTCAGCCACTTCTTGGTGTGACGCCCAGATTTGAAATGCATAGCGTTTCTGTTGCTTTTAATGGAATACCACTGTATCTGCCTCGAGGGGGAACATAAACCTACCATTCTAACACTGGTTTCCAAATTGATACACTCGCTCTCTGGATTCACGCGGCTCTTTCCTTCCTCCTTCCTCCTTCCTGTGGGCTGTTTAGCTGCTTAAAGCAGCGCCGAGCCGAAGGAAGGGCCCCGGCGAGTCGAGCGCATCGCAGCGGTAAACACAAACGAGTGTCTCATTAGCATAACCCAAGGTCAAAAACAATCATTTCCCCAGACCCCGCAGATCAATTTTTATTTATTTATATATTTTTGTTTCGGGAATGAGAAGAAGTGAGCCGAGAGCCGTGTGCGCGTCCTTTCCCGCGCCTTCCCCGAGCGAATACTCACCCGGGGGTGTTTTCTGTGTAACAAGCATTAATATTCATGGTGCAGAACGTGCACACCGGCGTGGAGGCTGCTGGTGGAGCTGCAGCTAACCAAGCGTTGCATCAAAATTTATATTGTACGACGCTACGCTGCCTTTGTTCTCGTGCTGCCGCCCCGTGGGGACCGTGGGAGCTCGGCGTAGTAGTGCTCAGAGTTAGTATGCAGAGGGGGTACTTACGATGGGGCTGGCGTTGATGTAATCAGAGCTGCCTTGGCTGTTCTCCACCTTCAAGGTGATTCTGGAGTGATCGTCTGAAACACAAACGGAGGAATTCAGTGCGTTTTGTTTGAGAAATGTCGATTCTCGCTAGAAATGCACTGTAATCGGGAGTTTCTCCCCACGTCTGCTGAGGAGACAGGACTCTCGCTGCTGCCTTGATGTGCATTTCCAAAAGCAACTAAATAAAAATGTTTCCGTGACCGATAGAGCTTTTCACCTCACGATACAAGCAGCATCGAAAAACCACCAGGGAGATTTCCTTGATGTTGTCTGAGTTTTGTTCAGAGATTTCACCAGGTGATCCCTGACTGACACCTACAAGCTGTCACCACACCACCACACCACTTCACAGTCATGAGGCTCAACTTTAGAAACTCCCGGGGGGTGAGTCTGCTTTTTTTTGTGCATGCTTAGGACAGATCTGGTGTCTCTCAGCTTCATGGAGCTCTGCCGTCCATCACCAACAGTTCACCGCCCTCTCCAGCCTGCAGTAACAGTGGCAAAACAGTTTGGAAAATCTTTCTGGGGGGAACCAGTGGTGCTTCAAATAGGAAGCAAAATTTATTCCAGACAAACTGCTTTCCCTGCTGACAACCTGGATTTCATTAAGCCCAGGCCTGGTGGAGAGAATGGGACAGCACTTTTTCAGATGGGCTATTTCCACAGAAGCTTAGAAATTTTTAATCATTGATGAGGTCGGTGCAGGAGAGCTTTAATAGAAAACTAATTTACAACCCTTCTGCTCACTGCATCTGCCCCTGCTTTCTGATAATAGAGGCCAGGCTCAGAATGTAGGGGGAGTGCTGTGGAGAGGCACTTTGAAGGGCAACATGAGGTGTAACAGTCAAAGCTCGGTGGAGATACAGAAAATTAAAATCAAAGATTGGAGGGTAAACAAAGAAAAATCTCCTTTTTTAACGATATGTGGGACTAATTGTGTTAACCGGAGTCTTTGTTTGATTTCTCTTTTGATAATAAAGTTACTCCTTTGGCAGGCGCCTCTGTCCAAAGTGACTTACGACCTTCAGTGCAGTCGGATACCTCGGCGTAAGCATTACATCTATTTGATAAGTTCAAGGAAATCAGATGAAGATGTGCCCTGAAAGTGCTAAAAAGCTGCTAGTCAGCCGTGTTAAGGTGCTAAAGTGTTAAGGCATTGAAAGGGGAGATGCTGTCTGAGGAGATCAGTCTTCAAGGTTTTCTACAAGATAGAAAGTCATTTATCTTTGAAGCCAAAGCTGACAGAATGATGGGAACATAAATGTGTGGACTGTTTCTAACTTAAATACCCCAAAGAGCATTTAAAGGTCAGACGTAGATAGCTTGCAGGCATGAAGTTGGCCGTCAGGTGCAAAAAAATCGTTCATTCGTTCTTTAGTTGGTTTGAAGATACATTATTAATTAGCATCAAGCAAACATCTCAAGCCGAGATGATCCTGATATAAAAACGTAACGTCACAATGTCAGTTCGCCAACGTGGCGTTTTGACGTCCACCTGACGACAGAGTGATTAATGATGATCAGTATCTGAATGCTACGACCAGAATCTGACCCAGAGCTCAGAAAAACATACAGAGCAGGTAAGAGTTCATCGCTTACATGCCACGACCGCGGCGGAGCGGTTCTTCTTGGCGTTGCCGTCCTTCAGGCCGACGGTGCAGGCGCTGGGCTCAGCCTGATAGGCACACAGCGCATCCCACTCCTTCTCCAGGCGGTCCTTCTTCTTCAGGTGATCCTCCATGTAGGACTGAAGGAGACAAGTAGAAGAGAGAGGAGTTGGAAAACTGAGCTGATGGTTTGTTTGTTTTTTTTCAGTTTGTATTGATACACCTTCATGATCAGGACTATATTTGCATTAAGCTTTGGTTGAGCTTGTCTTTGTCTGCCTGATGGACAGAATCTACCTCTTAGGAAGGAGGTTCCAATTGATCTGAAACTATTCACGTACCAGCCTGTGATTTTAACTCCGTAATCAACTCGGATAAAGTTTCTGGCAGGCTGTTGGTCCCTGGAGCACCAGCCTGTTTTTTTTTGCCAGCTGAAGAAAAAATCGACCACCTAAAACATCAAACTCATTCCTTCGATTGCCAATCAACTTTTTAAACGTACTAAGTGTTTTCCAAAGTGTCAAATCGCACCCGTCTGGCACCGCACTGAGGTGAAGAAGAAACAAAGATAATACTCTTTTAACCTGCAGATGGATGGAGTCCACTTCAGAATACAACAGTCACTGAAACTGCAGAAGAAAGTTCAGATCTCACTTGGTGATATTTACAGGAGTTTTACTGGAACTGAGGAGAATGAAAAACCTTCAGGTCTCTGATTCTGATTCCACATCTGCGGTTTTCTGAACTTCCTTCCTTCCCTCTGATTCTCCATGAGCATTAAAACAATATGTATTTTATTAGTTATATGAAAAACACACACAAGTCTGGATTCATATGAAGAGCAGTTTCGGCCGCGCCGTTACGGATCCAACAATATATTAATGCTTGTTGAGGCTAGCAGGTTAGCAATGAGGGGATGCTGCACGCTGTAGCTTTTGTTTTTTCAGCAGCGTTGGAAATCAGCGGCCCACGAAGTGCACTAAATATATGGAAGCACGATGGTTTGTAATGGATGAGGGAACGAAATGAGCTGGTGTGGTTCTTTAAATGGCTCAGCACATGATTTATGGCGGCAGTTACAAATGGGGCCGATCTTAATCAGAATTAGCTTCCAAAAAAGGCCTAATGGTTTTCCACTAAAATGAGAGGAATTTGTTAAAAATGGAGGGAATGAAGACGCCGGTGGAAGACTCCCGATCCAATTCATATATAAGACTTTATCGGTCAAAAAGAGCCTACATGCAGCTGGTCGGGCCGATCGTGAGCAGCAGGCTTCAAAGCTGCATTGTGTACAGCTGAAAACATGCATATCAGACACACACAGACAGTGTAACTGAAACTGCTCCTTGTTATCATATCAGCTCTCTATTGCATTTGCTTCGGAGCTCCTAAAAGCAGCGATGATGTAACATGAAGCCGCGAGCTGCGACTCTCCACCTGCACACAGCCGCTTATCCCCAGCAGGAGGTCCGACTCCTTCAAAAAGAGACACACAACACACAACACACACAGAGGAAAATGCACATAAATGTTTTTTATAAGGTCACTCACAACTACACACACACACCAAACACTTGGACCACTGCTACACAACACGGTAACACAAAAGAAGGGAAGAAAAAAGCAGGAAGACACAGAAATGAATGCAGTCTTACAGAAAATGCACACACATACCGTCCTACATCAGATGCCCCCCCCGCTCCCTCGCTCTCTAATGCCAGAGTAATAGGGTTTTGTGGCTGTGTAAAGGGATTATTGCAATCCAATCAGGAGGTGCTGAGAGCACCATGTGTCGGCCAAACACTGAATAATCCCCTTACTGCGATGGTGGTGGGGGGGGCATGGGGGTGTGAGGGTGCTTACAGCTGCCAAAGGTGCTCAATAAAAACCGCTACGCAACGTATAAGGCTCAGCCCGGGCCGCCACTGTGGCTCCGACGCATCGCGTGAGCACCTGTAGGAATCGGCGGCCGCGTGGTGAGGTGACATAATGCGGCGGCCATTTTGGATCGACACAGAACGAAGGGAAGAGGAGAAGAGGCTGAAGAAAGAAAAACCAATGTGGGATTCTGTTACTCAGCAGGAAAGGAAGGAAGAGAGTCGCCTCAGTTTTAGGGGACCAAACTGAAGCATTTCCACGTCTGCTGTTGTCAAATTTGACGTCTGGTTGGTGTTTACTCGATGAAAACGGCCTCCGTCAGTTCATCGGGATCTGTGATTCATATCAGAGGTGTCTCATTTCAGTCAAAACATCTGACGTCTTTTCCTCCTGCTCAGCTGACCACGTTGGATTGATTTAACACCCACTTCCTGTAGCCTGCTCGTCCTCTGGCCAATCAGACCGGCCCGCCTGCTGAGGTGGGGGCGCCACCGGGAGAAAAAACAAAAACCCAGCACAGTAAATCTCGATGGAGGCTCCTGCTGCATATAATCTATAACACTTACTTGGGCAACAAAAAAGACTAGATAATGTGCTTTATATACAGAGTCAACTAATCCTCTTAAGACACAAGGAGAGAGGATGTGTGGGGGGGTCGGGGGGTGGAGGGGGGTGGAGGGTGCTCTGTCCCCGTCACATGGGACCAAGTAATACATTAACTTAGATAAGATGGTGAAAGCTGCTTCTCCTCAAATTAAAATCAGTGGGTGGATGATGACATGGAATTTGCTCGGGTTTACGAAAGGCAATTAATTTTTTTGGGAGGTGGGGTGGGGGTGGAGAGGAGGAGAGAGGTGGGGCGCTGCAGCTCATCAGTGGCCATGTTATTCCTCTTTCTGTCTCTCTCTCTCTCTGATGCCTTGGATTTTTATTAATCACTCAACAGTTGGCTCATTCGAGTGCGTGGCTGCGATGAAATATTTGCTCCTCTGGCGCCAGGCGATGGATTTGGTCCCTCACTGTGACGCCACCGTGAGAATAAAAAAAATTCTCCTTCCAAATGTTGAGTCCCCGTCTTTTTGCCGTTTGACGTCTCAGTCTCGAGTTAGCGTCACGATGTGAACGTGAAACGAGGTCTCCGGCAAGTGCCGGGTGTTTTTGTGAAACTGTCGGAAACTGACGGAAAATTCAGCGCAGGAAGCAAAAATAAAAAGATAAAGCAGAAGTGGAGGAGGGATGGAAAAGAAAACGCAAATAGAAGACGGAGCGAGTGTAAAGAAAGAGAGTTTCTATGGATAGTACGCACCAACAGGAGAGTACAATAATACCTCCTTCACCATAATAATGTCATGATCTGACATATAAAACATTAAACAACCTTTTTTGTCACATTTGCCCCCCCCAACAAAAAAAAAAAAAAAAAAGGTTACGTCCACATGGGAATCGAACACAGCTCTCCTGTGTTGTATTCCTGCATTTAGTTGGCCCGTCCGTCCACCCAAACTGCCTTCATCACCCCATCATCGTCATTACGACCAACAAAATGTCACTATGAGGTCGTATTAATGACCTCTGACCTCTAAGGAGGTAATGGAAGAAAAAAATATCCATAAAAGAAAGAAAGTAAGAAAAGGAAATATTAACACACGATTATCGACCTTCTTTCTTTCTTTTTTTTTATGGAGAGGCTGACACTGAGATCTACGGCGGCGTTATGAGACTTTCCCTCTGCTGTCTAACGTTTCTATTGGAGACGGTCTGGCCAATCAGAGCTCTGCCATCCTTCTCCAAACTGTTGCCACCCGTTCAAAGCACCCTTTCATTAACTGAGAATCACACATTATGACTTCCCGTCATGGCGAGCGCCCTGCGACTGACAAACGACGCCCGGATCCTCGCTTCTCGTTCCCTTTTTATTTCCTTGATGCAACAGAGGGGCGTCCTCAGCGTTAAATACACCATCAAGTCCTCGTCAGCACAGCAGGCTCCTAATAAACTGAGTCCATTTGGACAGTTTTCATCAGTATTAAACGGTGTGGTTGCAATTAAAATTTCCATTTTATGTTTATAATCCAACTACGAAATGAAAACATTGACAAAACAGACTCAATAAAAATGGATTTAATATACACTCTGATGATTGTATGAGTGTAACAGTCCTTTTCTCACTCCTGAGTGAGTGCATGAGGCCACGAGAGACCGAGAAATTTGGCTAATTTATAATGAGATTGGCAGCTCGACCAATATTTATTATTGTTGAATATAACAATATAGTTATTCTATAAAGAGGAAATTTGGGTTAAGCATATTTACAGTTAGAGATCTGTCTCTTTCTCTCCTTCAAAATCAATCACACATTCATCAACACCATCTCAGTCTAAACAGATAAAACTACAGCAGTCCGTCTGATCAGATACTTCTGGGGTTAAAGTTTGAGAAACTAAAATTCACAAACTACAAGAAACAGCTCTCTGACAGCTCCAAATGTCTGAATGATGTTTTAGACCTACAGATATTCCTTCATGAAGGCGGTGGAGAGACCGTCTGCCCCGTCAGGTCAAAATTTCCCTCATGTGTTCAAATGAATAAGAGTCACATCATTAAACCACCCGGTGGCCAGCTGTTCCCTTTATTAAGACCCCGTCTTTACTTGTTTAAAGTTAAAAAGAGGTAAAGAGGCTTTTTTGTCTCTGCATTCATACTGTAGCAGTTAGAGTCATTTACAACAATACCTCCAAAAACCAGCTGCCACAAACCAACTGAACCTTACTCACAGTTTAAATGTCGTCACTTTGACCTTTCTCTAATCGTGTCACGTCAGGTTTTATTTGTTCGGCGCCAACCGACGTGATCTTTTGAAATAAAGCAGGCGTAGACCACGGACATAGGCTCCGGGGTGAGAAATGCCTTAAATCTGCGTTAGGTCAGATCCACAGCTGACTCCACTGTCTGCTTTTAATCCTGGTTTCAAAAAGTCCGTATGGTGACGACCAATTTACAAACCGATGGGTGACGTCGGCAGCAGCTTCTTAGAGAGGGAGCTCATCATCATCACGTCGACTTAAGCGTTTGAACATTTAAGTAAAGGGCTCCGTATTGTTTTCTGGATGGAGGATAGGCTCTCGCTTCAACGCTCTTCACTGTATATATGAGATGTTGATGGACAGAGTGGAAAATGTCTTTTAAAACTCTGAAGTTTCTTTGGAGGGGATTCAAGTGGAGCATCATCATTCAAGAGGGCGTTCATCTCATCACCTACACAAAATGTATTAATCATCGCAGCCACATCAGACTCGCTTGGTCTCGCTCCATCCCTCACAGCATTTACATATTAGTCTCTATAATGTACCAAATTCAGCAATCACCCAGACCAGACTCTGGCCCACACACACACACACACACACACACACACACTAACTGAATACTTAACAAGAGCAAATCTTAAATTCGCTCCCCTTATCTCTCAAGTGACGCTGCCCCTTCTGAAATGTCTTCATCTGGCTCAGACAAAGAAGGCCTACGTACCTGAAGAAGTTCAGAGAAAGAAAAAAATGACCTTGGCATATCGGCGGGCTCGTCAGGTTGTGTTGTGGTTTGCCAAAGAAACATTTTAGCTGGTTGTGGGGGTAAAGATAGACCAAAAAAAAACCCAAACAAACAAAAACAACAGAGCTGCTCTCTACAGTGGCACAGAGAGACGTTTCTCTTGAACGCAACTCTGGTGCAACTCTCAGGGGTAATTAGTATCTTTGTGCCTATTGAACACATCAAAAAGTCCACTCTGTCACATCCCGCCCGCAGCTTCATAATGCAGAGAGAGAGAGAGAGAAAGGTGGGGGTGTTGGGATGAGGAGGTGGCGGTGCTGAGGGTGGTGGGTGGTTGAAGTGAATAGCTATATATTGCAATTATGTTAGCGTGCAACCAAATGCGACCGAGGTTCAATAGAGGTTTTCATCTGCGGGATAGAAAGAAGCCTAGAAACTGTGGGTGTAATGAGATGTACAGAAACCAAAAAAAGAGAGAGACTGGGAGAAAGATGACAGAGACGGTGACATGAGAGGAGAAAAGAGAAGTGTGTGAGAGAGAGAGAGAGGGAGGAATGAGAGGTATACGCACAAGTGCAGAAAAGACACGGGTGTTTGAAAGATGGGGGCGAAATGGTTCCGTTGTTTTTTAAAGCGATAAATGATTTGAGGGGCGAGAGGGGAAGGTGACGGGATGTTCCCAATAAAAAAAGGGGGAAACGCAGGAAGTAAAGAAAACCTGTGGAGGGTCGGACATCCGATAACAAAGATAAAGCAAACTGTGGAAATGTAAAGCAGCGTAGATCTGAGATTAAAGGTCCATAAGGTCTGGAGGTAGACCTCCATGTGGTCTTTGATTCTAAATCAGGTCTAGGTTCTTATACTAAATCGGTGAAAGTCCTCAGAGAAACCCTCACAGCCTGGATGCAGAAACTGAGCTTTAAAACCAGCCGTCAGCACTTCCTGAACTTTGTGATGTCACAACAAAGCCAGACATGCCCAACATCCAAACTTGCGTGTTCTGGTTTCATGAAAGCTGCTCCATTATTTTTTTTTAATTGGCTCCCTCCGAAAGCAGTCAGCCAATCAGAAGAGAGGATCAGATCCTAGAATATATCTTCTTATGGTCACAAACACAGCACTTCTCTCGTAACCATCACAGGAACCGATACGAAGCTCGCTCTGAAATATCTGACCTCAGCCTGATAATCGGCGTTCCACGTAATTATTCAGTGTGTTCATGTTGGATATTACCTGTTTATTAGCCAGCCGTACTGGCAGCTCCAGGGAGCAGCTGATGCTAACTGCCGAGGTAATATGTCAGTTTGTGATTGGCTTTGCCAGTTTAATCCAAACCAATCTCTGCTTTTTGTGGACATTTGTGTTGCCATTTTTAATGCTGGTAGCAACAATAAGATCCCATTTCTTAATCCTTCCCACTCAGCTTTAAACTGGAGTTACAGCCCTTAATGAGCACCTTGCAAAACCTCTTTGACTATCTGGAGACGTGGGAAGTAATTTAAAGGTTTGGAATCAGGCTAAGATGAACTGGGCTAACAAGCTGATCCCTCAGGCACTCACCAAAAAAAAAAATATTTCCTCAAAATGGACTTTTATTCCATAAAATTGGTTCCACCGATTCATTCAAAAGGACATGAAGTGACTTTAACCTTTTAGGTATCAAAAAATTTGGTCCAAAAATCTTTAAGTGTCAGCGTGCAGATCTGTACGATGGATTGCTGAACGCAACAGTGCGACACTCACCAGTATCATGTGACCAGTGGAGATGTCCATGTTGGAGTGGGCGGGCTCCTCGCTCCAGGAGGAGATGCTGCTCCGCGCCGACGGGCTGACGGCCTGGCCGCCGTCGCTGAACTGAGATGACACGCTGCTGATCCTGGAGGAGATGGGCTCCGGACGTTCGGCCGGAGGTTTGACCGCCATCCGCTGTCGACAGAGTTCCTGCAGGGAAGGGAGGGAGGGAGGACAGGGCTGGTTATATCTGAGCGTTTGAACCACCTCAACGTAACTGACATCCTGAAGAATCAAACTTTTGTCGAGGAAAGACACGCATCGTGTTGTCCGAGATAAATGTCGATACTGAAACTTCTCATTTTGCCCTCAGAGGAGCTCTCTGTGCTGTGAAGACAATCCTCTGACCACTTGTAAGGATTCTCATCCTCCATCTTTGATAGCGATGTCTACAGTCACGTCTCTACATCGGATGCTCCTATTGGCTCCGGTGGGTGATGTCACAGCCAATCAGAGGGTCTCATTCAGAGGCCTAGCTCTGAATGATTACTTCTGGAAAAGTGTAAGAATTTGGTTTGTTTGGAAAAATGTCTGTTTTGAGTTTTTTCCTGTTTTTTGAGCTACGAACATAAAGGAAAGAAAAAAATCTAAAAACCTTAACGTGTGTCCAAACGGGTTCATGTGTTGTGACCTTCATGGTGGAGATATTCAGTATAAACTTGTTTCTTTGTGCTCCTGTGTGTGAATCACAAATCACCAAACCCCAGCAAAGCCACGAGCTTTGGAGTCGAGGCAGGAGAAGGAATGGAAAAGGATTTCGAGCTCAGCCCCCGACTGCTGTACGCTGGCCGGCTTCCAGGCTGTCAGTGGAAAGCAGCGTGCACGCTCAGCAACCTGTTCCCCGGACAAATAAAAACTTTGAGTCTCTCAGCAGCCGACACAATGTCTTCATTCATGTGCCTGAGCTGACTGTCATTCTCTTGTCTGTTGGATACGTGACCACAAAGAAATGTTGTCAGCACGTCAACGTTTCGCGCGGCTCCTCCACACGAGTTCCCAGCTGGAGCTTCGGTGAGCCGCGCTGAATGACCGTAACACTGAATGACGCTGACGCAGACAATGCTGTTCTGACTGCACAACAATTTTTACTCATCATGCATGTTTGAGAAACACTGTGACAGCCACTGACGCCACTGATGCTTCAAACTGTGACGACGTCACTACTGATTTGATTGTCTGTGACAAATATAAGAAACTAACTCCTTAACGAAGTGACAACGTTTTTAAAATTAACTTTATATCCCCGAATATAGAAAAAAAGGAGAAATTATTTGCAGCTGTACTTTTGAATTTGTAAATGGACACACTGATCCATATAGTTCCACTTTAAAGCCAACATTTAAAATGTTAAAATATTTAAAGTTGGAATTTCTCCTGTGGTCAGACCAACCCTGCAAAACTCCATTATTCATGTATTCATTTACAAAGTTGATGCTCCACAGATATAAAAGGGCAGTTCAAATTAATTCAGATTAAAAACTACGAAGCCACAACATTTTAAATATCTCTGGATACGAGCAGCTCCGCTCTGATCGACAGCCTAACGTGCTGATAAACAGCATCAACTAACCACATGAACCGAACAGAGATACTACAGTATAACCCCAACCAACACTGTCAAAAACCAACAATTAAAACATAAATGTCGCACTAATACTGAAAAAAACTAAACTCGTTCAGAGTGTCTCCCTCCCTCAGCTGTCCTAAGTCACTGCAGTGCAGTGATAAAGAGAGCCAGAGCTGAACATGGCCTCCTCCTGCTAAAGAGGATTTTTAGGAATCAGAGGATTACATCTTCAATCCCTCTGTGACGTTTAATACCTCAGTAATCAATACGTCCGATCGCAGGGAGTCAGTCTGTGTGAAGCTCCATGAACACATCACATCACTGCCATGAGTTGTAACCACCAAGTTAAAAAACAAAACACAACAACGAATGTCACCTTTTTTTTATTTTTTTTTTCCCCTCTCTCTCTCTCTGTGTTTCTTAATGAGAGGGATGCTGATGATTAACTAACAGCGCCTTTGATTGACGGCGGTGGTAATGCGAGCGGGGCTTCATTAGTCTGTATCTGATCTGACTGATGTTCCCGTAGGTCGGGCCCGCTGACACTGATCTATGGGCTCGGACACGGGCTCATAAATGCGTGCAGATTATTAAAACGCTCCGGCACCGGGCCCGGGGATCCTGACGGCGCGAACACGACCGCATGCGAAGGAGGGGGAACGATATAGGAAAGCACTGAACCGCAGCTAAATTTATTCTGCAGTGCTGAATTTATTTATAGACATGGATTTTATGGACGTTTCGGTCCAGGACGCCGGCGTTTTGTAAACCTATAAAAGAACCTGTCTGACAGTTTGTGTCGAAGATGAAGACAGAATTGAAAAAATTATGAAAATTATACAAGAATATTTCTTATATAGTCGTTTCCGTCCTTATCATGAAGATTCCTTCAGCATCTCAGCTTCGGGGTTTCACTTTTTCTGAGGACATCAACTGGACAACATCAGATTTCGGTCTTTTCACAACAGCAACTTAAAAGCAACAAATCGTCATCGTCCGCTGCTGTTAGTTCTGCGTCCAGATGATATTCAGTAACAAGCTGCGTTCAACCAGTCAAGGTTTAATGACGCGACGGTGTGACGTCACAAATGACTGAATGAAAAGGATTTTCTGGTCGCCTCTTTTCATGGAAAGTTTCATGAAAATATGCTAAATTTAGTTAATACAGGTCACAACAGTTCACTCATCGCCAATAATTTTTACCTATTTTAAAAATGCTCCCTTCTGATTGGCTCGTTGTGCTTCTGAGGTCACCCATTTCTTTGATGCGGAACTTGATAAACCAAGAGCTTAACTCCTTCAGCTGTGCTGCATTGAACTTGAGTGGAAAACTGTGCCTTTTTCACTCTGAAAAAGGCACATCAAACCGAAATTTATTTCTAAATCCGATCGATTGTTGATTTCACTCCTTGACAAACAGTCGCTGGTGATCAGTATCGACGAGTTTGACAGCGTCCATTTAATTTATTCACTTGCTTGATTATTAGTTGGGAGCTAAATGAGTTTATCAGATTCAGCCTCGGAGCTGTAAATCATCTTATGTCATCATAAAAGAACAGTGATCGATATTCCAGAGCGAATGAGTGATGTCTTTAATAGTTAGCTGCATGATCACTGGATAATATATAATGAGGCTTCCCATTAGGAGCATAATGACGACTTGTACCTTATTTGAAGTATATAAAGTAATGATATATTAAACAGAGCATGTCCCTCTGTCCCTTTTCCAGGAACATTATAACTGTGTTGATGAAGAAAACTAAACGGACTGTTGTCATAGAAGCTTCTGGAAGATGATGGTCGATTCCAGAGGGCTAATAAAAGCCAAATATTGGCTATCGCTCTCTGAGTTACAGCCTCGGAAACTCAACGTGGGGCCCAACAGGGAGGCCGCCGTGAGCTGTGGGAGGGAAAAACATGATGAACAGCATTCATATTTTTACGGTCCCACACGGTGAATGTTGCCCACAGCAGGAAATTCTTTTATGATGTAATTAAAACTTCCTAAAAATACCCCCCCCCCGCCAACCCCATCTCCCTCCTCCAACCTCCAGAGAACCAATTAGAGGAAAAAATGCAAAAAAATAATAATAATTCGAAAGCAACATTATAAGCCAGGACGTGTTTAGTGTCTAAACAATGTGAATTTACGGCATCTCCGAGCGGCGTCCGTACAAACACGAGCGTTTTTATTTACGCCGTATTCTTCTACTCTGTGCGCCTCATCAGCTGCCGAGACCCGTCACGCTCGTCACCGAGGTTTACGGTGTGAGCGTTTTCCCGCTTTGTCTCGATGCTGCGCTGAATTTGTGAAGGTTTATGACCGAGAAGGCGAAACTAATCAAGAGACTTCAGACAAGACAAGACCAAACTGTCAGCGTCCCGACTCCTGACTGCAGTGGTTCAGGTCTGAGTTCGACTCTCTCTCTCTATCTCTCTCTATCCCAGCCGGTCTGTTTCTCACTGCTGCAATAATCAGGGCAGAGAAAGCCTGGATAAATAAATCCCGGATGCCTTTGCACTTGCTGGTTTTCATAGATCACACCATTGGGTCATACTAACTGCGTTTCATGTTACTGTCTGAGTTCATTCCCTTCATTCCAGGAAATAAATGGCTTTGGGCCATTTTCAGAATTGCATTAAATTCTGTCTGGATAGTTTTGAAAATTAAATTTTTGTCCAACATTACATCATTGTTGCCAGAACTGTTTTACGTTCAAGGTCAGACGGTTTCTTTTTCAGTCTCCTGACAAACAGCAAACATGAGAAAAGTGACAGTTTTCAGGAGATCCACATCAGCTGATGTTTGTCTCTGGATTCATTTTTTTGGGATGAATGAATGAAATGCAGCAGAGATGTGGACGCCGCCATCCGTTCGAGCCAGTGCAATAAATAAAGGTGCATAAATGTTTGCCATTATGGATTACCGATGCCTAACAAGCTTTCAGTCTTGAGAAATTGATTTCAAAATACAATAAAATGAATAAAAACAAAGTGTCTGTGTGGAAAAAAAGGAAAGTCACTCGTAACGCTGATGGCAGCACTCAGCAGAAAATTATGGGATTTTTTGAAGTAACCGTAATGAACAAAGACAATCAAGTTCCTGCGTGAAGCCAAATCACTGCAAAAGGATGAGACGGTTTATTCACCGCGAAAAAGAAGCAATTGATCCACAGAATGTCAAAAATGTAGTTTGAGCAGAGACAAAATAAAAGCCTTTCACACAAATACCACAAAAGAAAGTGAGGAATCGATGGCCGCTGCCAAGGTAGAAGGAAAAGGAACAATAAAGATATTAACGGCTGCTGCTGTGAAGATGGAGGCCGTGCTGTAACTGAGCCTCGTCAGCTCTCCCCCCATGAATAAAGGTTAGAAAAAAAAAAAGAAAAAAAAAAACAAACACCAACCCCCTTTTATGGGCATCACGCCACAAGACCGACACAAATCATGCATCACCTCGAGGCGAAGGCGGGCGAGTCAGTGTCGGGAGGCGTTTGCCACCCAGAGCACCCCCTCTTCATAAAACCTGCTAATGGGGAGGAAAGCTGCAGGGTCGGGGTGGTCGGGGTGTGCCAGCAGGGGCGCCTCTGTTTACAGGCCCTTCTGACCAAAACAAATGCAGGGGTCTTCACCCAAGCACTTGGCCTCTGTGCTTAAACAAACAAACAAATAGAAGGGGGGGGGGGGCGTGACTCAATAAGGCGGAGCGGAGGAGGGAGGGTGAGGGAATGAGCAGAACGGTTTGGACTGGAGCAGCAAAAAAAGCAAACATGAATCAGATATATACTGGATAACACGGAGCTCGATTAAAGCCGACCAAAGCGAGATAATGAACGTTCTATTAATTTTTAATTTGACGTCTTATCGCCGACAAACTGTAAGCGGCGCGTTCGTCACTGTTCCCGTCATCATAACAGAGCACATCTAAAGGATGAACTGCGGTCCACATATCAGAGCCCAGCCAAAGCTAGCGTGCTAGTTCTCAGATTGTGTTGAAAGTGTTCCTCGTGTTGCTACAATAAGATAAAATGAGAGTCAAGGACAAGCTGAAGAACGAGACGGCGTCTTCTGAATTCTGTGCTGTAACAGTATTTAGCGCCAAACTGTCAAGTGTCAATCAAACAGTAGCCCCGCCCCCTAACCCCTCCCCTCCTTCCTGGTCTGCTTCCCTCTAAATGGAGCATCATTTAAAAAATGAACATCATGTTGTGTTGAAGACTTGAAACTCATCTAGCTACTCCCTCTCCTGCTCATCCTCACAACGAGCTTGTTTTTGTAACGTGTAGACAAAGACTTGGACAATAAACGCAAAAATCATCATCATCATCATGCAGTTTCCACTGATGCTCCACAAAACGCACTTCAAATCCCTCCGTGACTGTCCTGCAGGACTCCCCGAAGACAAAGCATGTACGACACTTAATCATGTCAGCAGAAGGCGACGGTGACTGGAAACAGGATGTTATCAGTAAAGTTATGTATTTCCCCAAGATGGGGAAAAAAAAAAGAGACAGAATCAACTCGGAGGGAAAAGAGGTTTGGGACAGTCCGGGATCAAGAGCTTGCTTGTTTAATCTAAACTGAAATGGAATAGTAATGTGTTTTACACTTTTGCTCCGGCGGCGTAGAGATGATGTGTTATCGTGCCAGTGAAGGTCCCTTAAATTGAATAAAGAGATGGAGAGAGCAGAGTAAATTTGGAAAAAAAAAAAAGACGAGGACAAACTTTAATTTAATCTCGAGTGAAAAAAAAACTAAACTAAATATGCATACATGTTACGATATCTCTGACAGTTTCCAAAGCATTTCTCGTGTTTCAAGAAATTTTTGATGGCAATCTTTAAATATGATAAAAATGCCTCCAGGTAAAAATCTTGATTTGTGGAAAATCATTGCAGGAAGTTCCACCGTAATGATCTCATCCATCCGACAGATTGTTTCTTCGACTTTCGATGAAAACAAAAAAGATTTTTAGGAGCAGAAAGAAGTTAAAGATGAAGCGTAGGCGTTGACAGCAGAGTAATCCGGGGACCACCTGACTGACGTGCATCATCCAGCGTGTCCAACACACTGCCCCCCCCCTCCATCGACGCCTGTCAATAAGTGGATCCTTCGTCAGCATCGGCCAATCACATCTCGCTGTTTCAGGAGGACGATTTGATTGACAAGCCGGGGAGGATTCACGGTGGCACAGTGATCTGAATGGAAGGTGGTGTGTGCATGTGTGTGAAACGAGGCCTCAAACAAATGCGCCAAGGGCAAGAAACATTGAGGCGCAGTAGCTGGTGAGTGTGTGTGTGTGTGTGTTCGACAGCCAGCATGAAGGAGCTGCAGTTGTAAGGCCGTCAGGCGGCTCAACGCTTCCTGTCTGCTTTTAATTGCATGTAGCTCTGGAGACCGCACACAAACACACACCAGCCCAGGGAAGCCCTCCACACAGCAGCGCTGACAAAGAGACGAGGCTTACACGGCTAAGAGGGGAGCTGAACACCGAGGCCTTTCATCGAGGATGACGGCAACTCGCCGCCGAGGCCCGATAAAGACGACGGAGGAGGGAGGGTCGGACGGGAGTCTGAGTGAAGACGGGTAAACCCTCCGACGACGAACGCTCTCTGTGAGATGAACGATGCGTAAACACAGTCCTACGTGTGAATTTTTAATTAGCGTTTTCAATTAGAGGAAAGTAACCATGAAGATAAAGTTCGTCACGCTGAAGAAAACCAAATATTTTCAGGGACGCCAGCCTGTCATTGGACGAGCTCGCAGGTCGGCGACCTCATCGTTAGGTTTTGTGATGTCTAGCGGACGTTTGGGTCAACAAAGCGCAGAGAAATGATGCTGTTTTTATCTGCTACCCTCGACTGTTATTATTGTAACCATGAAAACCGTGAAGATCGTCTAACGGTGACAACGTACTTAGTGCGACCCAGATCACCCACCCAAACCCGACATGGCTGTTCTTGCAGTGACCATGGCTTCACTCTCAGTAGAGTCCGCCTGTTTGGTATGGTAACCATGACAACTGGGCTCAGCGGATGTGGAGGAAGTACTTATTTGAACCCGGCTCGCCATCTTTCATTTTTTTTCCCCTCATCCGTACAGAGTCATCAGCCGTCATTGCAGTAACCATGGCAACGCGGGTGGCTCCGCCGCTCTCAGCACAGGCTGTATTTATTATTGTAACCATGACAACCAGGAAACAGGGACGCTATTTCACGGTACGCTCCTCTGCGGCCGTATCAGAGGTTTTGTTGCTCAGGATGAGGGCCTGTTGGTCTGGAGGATTTTTATGCCCAAAACAGAAATAAATAAATAAAGACCATCATGAATTTTTATCACGAGTCCTCAGTGATGAAGTGAAGCTTTGACGCAGCAGCACACTCTGTTTCTGGAGTTAAGAACCCACCCCCCCAGAGAATAAGCATGAAACGTAAGCACTTCGGGATGGGCTGGGCTCATTATAAAATCAATACTCAGGGGACCGTTCTCATTTAAAAACATGGTGGTGAAAAGGTCAGAGAGCGAGAGAGGTAGAGAGAGAGGGAGAGAGAGAGAGAAAGAAAAATCTCAATCTAATTCTTAGCTCAAAAAGCCATTTAATATTGGATAGTGTAAATTAAATTTCATGCATGGCTATTCCGGCCAAAGCGTAATTACAACGAGCACGGGAAGGAAGAGAAATGACTGGAGGTGGAAAACCTGTTGGATCGGTGGCATCACTTCATGTCTCACCCGATCAATTACATCAGGAGATCAAGCACAGTCAGCAACTCACCGCAGAGCATCGACCTGGTTATGTCAGTAAAAAATAAAAACTGAGGCCTTTTTAGTCTCCAGAATTCAAAGTTTCAGTCACCAACAGCAGAGATGCTGTGAGGTTCTTTGTGAATCAGCTCACAAACAGCCTGCAGTTTCACAATTTATTGTCCTTTTGGTGGTAAAACAGCATTTAAGCTTCTGTGTGATTTCTGGACGTGGGTGTCAATGTAACATGAAGAGAGAACCGAGCTGACGACAAAAGCCAGCGTTAGCTAACTGATTAGCAGACGTAGGACTTCGATGACTTAACAACACAACTTAAAACCCCAAAAATTCCGTCTCCGTTCAAGCAAACATCGACATGTAATGATATTTGTGGCCACTGGCAGCGCAGTGACGCCTCCTACCTGATAGGTGGCAGTAGCATCGCTGCCGGCATCTGTTCCCAGGTTGGTGAGCTTCTCCTTGAGCTTGTGGTGGGAGCGGTGGCGGAGGCAGTAGACCACGGTGGAGGCCAGCAGCACGCCGACGATGCACAGGATGGACACGACGGTGAGGATGAGGAACTTGGTGGACTCCGCCTGGCTGTACTTGGTGGGGATCTGGTTGATCTGGCTTCCCTGTGGGCCGCAAAGAAGCACAGATACGAAGGGTTACATTTGATGGTTGCGGTCGGAGATCGGCGGGCCGATCGGAGCACCGTCACAACCAACACATGAGAGCTTTGATTCATCCACTACGCTAAAAATGTCCGCACTCGTGACGGAGGCAGCTGCTCCGGAATAAACAGCAGGGTGCCAAACTACGTACTCAGAAGTATGTACGCTTTCAGTCTCGCCGAAAAAAGAAAAAAAAACAAACAAAAAAACAAATGCAGCAGGGGATTTTACTGATCAGTCAGACAAGAGGAACTAATCTGCAGAATCATCTGGCGGGGTGTTTGCTTGGAACAATCCTGCCGACTCTCAGTGCTTCATGGCACACCGTTTGATACTCCTGGATTAAAGCATCCGCCAAACACTCCACCCTCACACTCTGAAATCCTCCATTTGACAAATAATCTCTCTGAACCTCTTTAAAAAGCATTAATTATTTTTGCTCCAAATGATTCTGCCATAAAAAAACAAAAAAAAAAAACGTTTAATTCTGCATTAGGAGACGATGGCGTCACTTGGCTCTTTTATTTATTTATTTATTTGGAAAGACATAAATAAGCATATCATCCCGCTCGATGAAAAGTATAATCACAAGCGTTTGTTCCACCATCTGTGCCCAGAAGTGCATAGAATGCATAAACTCCTGTTTAGCAAAGCATTCTGGGTGTCTCCAGACAGCTCGGCACAAACACAGCCACTGCTACACTGGAGGAATTTTACAACCAGCCGGGTTCCAACCGGGTGCGGCTTCGACGGGGCTCCTGATCTGGTGCAACGTGACAAAAAAACCAGATCCTTCCCCGAACCACCTGGAGATAAAAGGTTATTCTCTCTTTTCACACAGTCTGATGGTGAAGGTAACACAACAGGCGCACGGCGGACGATGAACGTCACCGAACTGCTTCTCCGGCGTGTCAGAACTGGCACGTTGATAATTTGAGAGGAGGAGGAGATGGGGGGGGGTGGAGGTTCATTATGAGCGAGATGCAGCTCAGACTCCAGAAGGCTCACCATAATGGGCCTGTTGCGTTTCACCTGACTACTAAGAGTTAACAATAGGCAACATAATTCCCCGTTATTATACGCTGCATAATGTTCTCCACAACAAAGAGGGAGGCAAAGACAAGAGCTACAAATCGCACTGCCAATGACAAGGCCGACAATTATCTGAAGAAATCAATAGTAGAAGGAAAAAAATTTAATCTGCTGCTTTTCCATGATAGTAGTTTAAAAAAAAATCCTTTTTACAAAAATGATAACGCCTTATTATTGTTATTTTCTGCTGGAGGAAAGTTGTCGAGGATAAGGCTCTCAAGGCAGCAGGCTTGTCTTGGGGGGGGGTTGTTACCAATCCCTGTGCCTCGGTGGTAGAGGTCACAGAGATTAGTGGAGGTGCAGCGTGGTGAGTTAATGGAAAGGAGGCTTTGAAAGCAGTAGGCAGGGAGAGAAGGAGGGAGGTGGAGGTGGAGGTGGGGGTGGGGGCTAGCCCTGAATCCCTCCTGCCTGCCTGTCAGCACAGAGAAACCCAGAGACCCCGGGAGGTGGAAGAGGCAGCGCTACCCTCCAACACAGATTGTTGTAGGGGAATTCTTGTGAGGTTTCAGGGAATAACCCCCCCCCGCCACCACCACCACGACAACCAGCCCCTCCCTCCCTTCTTCCAATCACACACAAACCACCACCATCACAACTCCATGATGCCCCCCCCCCCAACTAAACTCCCTATGATTTCATTCATTGCTGCTGCTGCTGCTGTTGCTGCATTCAGCACCTGATAAAGAGCGCCTCCAGAAAGGCCCACAATGGGGGGGCACACACAACAGTTGTGCGATGCTTTGTGGGGTTTCCACTTTGCTCTCGGAGCTCTAAGCCGTACTGTAAAAGCCGGTTGCATAGTAATGTGGTGGCCCTGAAAGGAAACAGTGGCTGCAAGGAGGGGGGGCACTTTCTCACAGAAAAAAAAAAAAAAAAGATAAAAAATTAAAAAATGACACATTTCTATCTATATATGGAAATACACATACAAGCAGAACAAAAATAAATTCATTCAGTTTGGAACTACAGATCATATAAAAGATTTATCTACTAGAAACCAGCAAGTCACAACCGAGGCTGTTCATGAATGTGTAATAAACAGAACGCAGGGAGTCTGTTTGTGTGGATGCACGTATTAATATTGCATTAGACATCCATAAAAGCAGATACGAGTGACTGTGATGCGGTTGTGTATTTCTAATGTTTCTTTTCATTAATGCCGTCTTAATGTAAGCAATCGCAGCAGCCGTTCAGGAGGCGTCATAAACTAAAGGAGCTGAACAGTCGGCTGTCGTGGGCTCGGCGAGGACATTAATAATGCATTACTGCTGATTCCACATGCTTCCACTGCAATCATCTTTTGCAAAATCTGGTTGTTTTGTGTGTGTGTGTGTGTGTGTGTGTTTTTAAACCGTGGATCAAATAACTTCATTTGTCATTTTACTCCCCGAGTCGTCTCATTGTTTTGTCAAATTAAGTTTCACGGAGAGGGATTGCATCTTGCTCGTCGAGTAATGGCCCATAATTCAAGGCTCTAACTGTAACAGCTCAGTCATCTTTCATGGGACAGATGCTGGCATTTCCAAAGAACAACCCCCCCCCCCCCCCAACAACATCTATCCTCTCACACACACACACCCTCCTTCGGTCACTTTATCATGGCTGCTGTGCATGTCTTTACTGATTCAAACAAATGTAGTCTGACCCCAACTGCTTAATCAAGTTTCGGTTGCAGTTGTTAGTAACAGTAAAGGGATGGAGGAGTGTGTGTGTGTGTGTGTGTGTGTGTGTGTGTGGTGTGTGCTGCTATGAAAAACGAGCAGCCGTCTGTTGCACCGGTGCTGCAGAGGCAGATGTTGCAGAAATTCGCAATGATTGAAAATCAAATGTTTGCTCAGGGTGGGAGGTGGAGCGTTCACACATGAGCCGGCGTGTACAAAAGGACTGTGGAACATTTTCTGTTTAACACACAGACAGTGTGAGACTGAAGTGTCTGATGCCTGTATCTGTGCAGGTTCCTGTCATCAGTGTGTGTGTGTGTGTGTTACATATTCCCTGTATCTGATGATGCTGGCTGGGGGGGGGGTCATCTGGCCGGGCCCTGCAGCTCAGAGGCCTTTCTCTGCTCTTCCTACGTTGGCTTCACACCTTCAATCAAATTACACGCTGAGGGCTGGATAGCAGGTGAACTCAGCTCATTGAAGGAGGAACATTTGTGTTGCCAGGAAAAGAATAATCAGTTCCATCCTCTATTGGACTTTTTTTTTTTTTTTTTTTTTAAATCATATGACACAGTTTGTTTCTGGAGGAAAATCAAACATTTGGATCAAGTCTATTTGGGCGAGTGGCTGCAAGCGAAAGGAAAATGTTGTCTCCCCCAAAGGCTCAAGAGGAAGGAGAAGGGAGTTCCTTTCATGCCGCCACCGCTATTGTCCATCTGCTCTCACAAAAAACAACACACACACAAAAAAAAAAACAAAAAACCAAAACGATTGTACTTGCACATTCTTCACTTCACATGAGCAAACGTGATTTGACACACAGGGTGCAGCAGCTCCTCCTGATCGACTGCTTCTGAAAAGCATCACCAGCACAGTCCGGGAGGGATGCTGGCTGGTTCAGCCCTTTTCAGCACATTTCAGACAGACGGGCGTATTTGAACAACAACAACAACAAAAAAAAAAAAAAGCTCTCGGTCAGAGAGGGGAAAATGAAGCGTTGCTGTTTTTGTTTTTTTTTTTTCATTTTTCCTCCCTCTTTTTTTTTTTTTTTTTTTTAAATTGGTAAATTTTTGGATTCAGTTTTGTGTTAAAATTGGCTCCAGCTCCTTCCCCCCTGACTGTGATGTGTAGGCAGCGTTACTGCTCTCTGAAATCGATTGCGAAATGACAATTTCGAGTGAAATCGGCGCGAGAAAGTGCAGAATTAAGTGCGTGTGTAGTTTTTGAGATGGTGGTTTAGTGGTGGAGGGGTTACATCTCCTGGTGTGTGTGAAGAGGGGGGTGTGGATTAGCCCGGCTCTCTTAGACAAAAGGCAGATGGATTTTCACGGCTCTGGCTTATTCAGGATGGGTGAAAAAAGGTCAGAGGGAGAGCGGCGGCCGGCTATTGTCTCCCTCCACCAGGACCGCTGCAGGAAACAAAGATGTGTCCCTCACCTCCGATTCATCCCGGGCCTGAAAAAGTTCAGCCGCCGTTTCAGCAAAACCTCTCAGCCAACGGGAACGCACCGCCGACACTTACACACACTCAACACAGATCTGGTGCGCTCACTTCTGCAGGTGCACACTCATACACACACACACACACACAATTTAGCAAAAAAAAAAGCCCAACAACATGCTGTAAAATTTATCTCAGCACAATTTACAAATCTAACACAAAGACTATCTTAGACTAAATCTCATCCAGACAAATTTCCCAACAACCTCAGACTCTGTAAAAATCGGGATCCTCCTCCAACTTGGATATCGACTCTTGCAAGATAAAAACAAAACACCGATGAGATTGTAAAGTTTGCTCTCCAGCTGGAGGGAGCGGCAGTAAATCCCATTAAACTGAATGTAATCGCAACGTTAACCGTGAGATGCAGCTGCCTGACGCCCGTTGACCAGGGCGCGCCGTCGGTCAGTGTCTGAACTCCACGGACGCTCATGCTCATCAACAAATTCGACTTTTTCAGGGGAAAGATCGGTCCATTTCTGGAAATAGCAAAGTTGCTTCTGGTCGCGACTCGACGGGAGTGAAAGGAAAGTGCTGAATGGAGAGGTTGAATTTTGGGAAAACAAAGGAGAAATAAAATAAGGGGACTGTGAGTGAAATGTGCACAACGCACTCATCAATCCAACAGAGGAGGTGAGCAGAGACTGGTCGTTTTTTAAATTCGGGTTGTGAGGAAGATGAGCACATCGTGATGAAGAAGAAGGGTTAAATCTTACCAAACATCCACGGCGAGGTTAACGCAACAGACACCTCCACCACCACCGTCTATTTCCCATTCCACTCCGGCTGCACCGACACCAGCAACTCAGAGATGGCACCACACCGGAGGAGGAGGAAGAGGAAGAAGAAGAGGAAGAGGAGGAGGAGGAGAGAGCGACTGAGTGGGAGAGAGAGAGAGAGAGAACAAGAGGGAGTTTCATCTCCTCCCATCATTCCCTTGTCTCTCCTTTGACAAGAATGAAAAAAAAAAAAAGAAAGTTCCCGGCTTCCTCTCTTCCTCTTCATCCTCCTCCTCTTCCTCCTTCTCCTTCTTCTTCCCTCGTCCAAAAAGAAAAAAAAAATGGGGGGGGGGGGGGAATGCACCAACAGATTTCTCTCCGGTCTTTTCCTTGACGCAATTGAGCACATGCTCAGAGAGGAGAGGACCCGTCGACCCCACGGCTTTCCACGGAGAGGAATGAGATGCTTTTTTAAAAATTATTATTATTATTATTATTATTATTATTATTATTTAATCTCCGAGACAGAGATAGAGAGAGAGAGAGAGAGAGACAGACCACAAAGTGCGCCGTGGGACTCCTCCTTATATTCCTCCCATCCCTCCCTCCATTCCTTGCCTGTCTACAGCACATGTCACCTCCCCTCGTTGCCATGGCGACGGCTCCACATGTTGCCGACAGGAGGAGAGAGGAAGAGGAGGTGAGCGATGGAGGGGGGGGGCAGGAAAAAAAAAATGTTCCTCTTTATTAATCGTTAAGACTTTTGTATTTTTAAATGTAGTTTTCTTTCAAACACATTCTGACCATTCCGCTCAGACGTCTGCGGCGGTAAAGAGGCTCTGCAGTGCTGAGGGGGGGGTTGACTTGTTACGATGAAGATCTTTTCGCGTAGTTGTTGGAAAATCTGCCGCGTTCACGTCAAAGACTTTCTGTGCTTTCAGGTCGTTCAGCTGTGAAATGGCCAGTAGATCCCAACGGGGGGAAAATGTCTCCTAGACTAAAGAAAGAGATCCGGCAGTCTTTGGGAAAATAACTATTTATATAAACAGTGGAACAGTTGGATGATTGGAAAAATAAAACTGAGGCATAAAAATATAAAAAAGTACACCTGACTGATGTAGAATCAGTGCAGCTGTTTGTCCATCTTTTTTTTGGGGGGGGGGGGGGGGGGGGGGGGGTGTCATTTTAAGACCAATTCTCATTAATTCTGTTATTATTAAATTTAAATAATAAGTAAATGTGTTTCGATTATTTATAAGGAGATTTAAGGGCAAACATCTGATTGGGAACTGTGATTTTTAAGTAATTGTATCGTACGAAACCTGCAAAATAGAGATGATCCAGGTCAAACCAAATTAAATACATATATATATATTTTTTTGTTGTTGTTGTTGTGTTTTATATGTGTTGTATTTTATATGAAAACACAGCTCAGTTCGGGTTCTTTACCTTCCTTTAGTTATTTATTGACTGTCTGTGTGTTCATCATCAGGCTCTTCATCACTGGGAAAGTGCAGGTGACAGCAACGATTCTGCCATTCGTTATGGAGGTGTCTCTCTCTCACACACACACACACACACACACACACACACACACACACAGCAGACACCCCCAGGACTAATCAACAAATAGGCCTAATGAGTTATTAGCTGCAGAGAGTAGAAGAAGGAGGCAGTGAGACCAATGGAGAACTAACAGCTGCAACAAACATGGGCGGAGGAGGGTTAGAAGGTGTACTTGTCGCCACCTTTGTGCGTGTCTGTGTGTGTGTTTACCTCTACCTTTGTGCGTGTGCATTTGTATGTATTTGTGTGTGTCCAGATCAGAGAAGTGTCTTAACATGTCTGTGTTACATGGATGGATATAGATCTGTGCAAGACTAAGCATCTGGATGAAATGTGTGTGTGTGTGTGTGTTTGTGTAGTTTTGTGTGTTAGTGTGTTTGTGTGTGTGTCTGTGTGTGTGTGTCATCTTACCACTCTGTGCAATTTAGCTGAGAGAAGAAATTTAGGGGGCGAAAAGGAGATGCTGTCTGATGCAGATGACAAGGTCCTTTCTGAGAGAGTACGTGTGTGTGTGTGTTGGGGGGGGGGGGGTACTCTTCAGTTTTCTATTCAACACCCCCCCCACTCCCTCCAACTCCTTCATGGACACCCCCACACCTCCTTTTGTCCCCCTTGGCGACAGCTGGAGGTGGCAGGCAGTGAGGACGCTGCTCTGCTGTGTGTGTGAGTGCTGGAAGGCGGCGGTGGGGGGGGGGGGTCAGTCTTTCAGTTTGTAGCCCCCTCTTTCCTTAATACTTCTCTAGCCCCCCCCCCATCAGCACCTACCCAACGCTCAGTGCTCTCTCTCTCTCAACACAAGCGAAGCAGACTGGAGGAGGGAGCGGGCCGAGGCTTTGGGCGCCAACGTTTCATTTCCTTTCCCTTTTCAGCAGCACGGAAACCGACTTCTCTTCTCCACCGAACCAACCTGCCCCACCCCCACCCAGAGCACACAACCTCGCCTCCACCTCTACCTGCTCCCGCTCTCTCTGTCTCTATCTGCATCACGACAGCCGCCTCGACTCATCTCTGAACTTTCACTTCCTGAATTCACAGAAAAGTCTTTTACTGGGAAAGGTTATCTGCTGAGCCTCGGAGCCTCCTGTAGCTCAACGTTAGACTGATGAAATTAGGAACCTGGTTATGAACAAAGAGGAGCGTTTAGCAGCTAAAGAGCCGGTCAGAAGCTGGTGGAGGCCAAAATCAAGCTAAAAACACATACAGCGACAATTCTTCTTTTTTTTTTTTAGTTGCTGCTATGCAACTCGAGAAAACACACAAAACGCTCTTCATTTATTTGACAAGTCATGCGCTGCAAATCCTGTTCCAAGTGTTTCCAGGGGACAATAAAAAGTGATTGAACCAGGCTGAGACGCTCTCTGTGACTTCTGAAGGAAGAAAGGATTTAACGGGAGTGTCTTATCACTTTTCTTAATTATCTTTTTTTTTATTATTATTATGAGGCTTTTAGACTGCTGTGGACGAACCGCTTCTGTCACGACACAGAAGAACACGAAGGAGTTTCTGCATCAGGAAACAAAAGGACCCGTCCAGACCCGGTCGTCATCGGCGGGACAGGAAAGATCAGAGTTCTTTCTCAGGAGAGGCTGCAGATGTTGGACAACTCAGTGGTTTTGGTTTTACATTTGACCTCCATCTCTTCAAAAATGATTACAGTTATTATCATTTGCGTTTTTGAAGCACATTTGTTGGTACTTTCAGCGCACACGTCGTCAAACTGATGGAGCTGTTTTGTCTGACTGCGTACGTTTCCTGAAACATCACTGTGTTGAGCTCTCTGGGCCGTCGTACCACTGACTGCTTCCTTTGTGCTGCGTTCACTTTAAGCTTTCATGAAATGAATTTGTTTTCATCCAACATCTCCGAGTTCAGACTACCTTTGTATTTCCTGCTGCAGGCGTGTTTTTGAGGTTCACCGTTAACGAAGCTCATTTCTGAACCTAAAGAAAAGTAGTAAGCGCCATTAAAAGTGACAGAGAAGCCGTAGATGGGGAAAAGAAAACATCTTTTCTGTAGAGAGGGGAATGTAAAGCGCAGCACTCTTATTATTTACTCTTTTGTAAACACGGGGCGAGATATTTTATCGATCGGCGAACAGTTTACGTTACAAGGCCACTTTTTCATGCATGTAGTTTTATTGTTGGCAAAAGAAGAGGTCAGCAGAGGAGGAGATGTACTATGTGATATACCGGGGGGCTGTAACGCACTGCGAGGCAATAGATTTGTGGAAATGGAGTATTGTGCTGCCGCCGAATGCTTTTCAGCCATGTTAGCTCTTATCTGTAATCAGGATCTGTCATGTCGGTTTGTTGTCCTGCTCCTGGCACATTGTTCTTTGCCAGCAAAACAGCTGGAAGATGGTATCAGGGGTTTCCCTCCTCCAGTGAAGGGCAGCAATGGAAGATATGAAGTTGTAAAGAGGCGTAAGTAGAACTGGCTGGTGGAAAGAATTCAAACTGCTTTTGTGGCTGATATAAATTATATTTCTCTTCGTATCGATCCGTCCATTTGTATATTTATCAAATGAATCTATTGAATATCACGGCGGAAATGGACGAATTCCACCAAATATAATATAAAATGCACTTTAAAACAGCTTCATCAACATGATTTGAATTAGGTAAAAGCTTGACTTGACAAACGACAACATTAACAGGAATAATGAGCGCAGACTCAGAGCTGCGACTGCTCATTTTAATCCAGAGGAGGCAACAGCAACAAAGATGGCTGAACACCCATGATGGGTGACCTCATGAAAGGTTGGCAGTTAGCGACCGTTCTCCTTGGGGGGGGGGATTTGGTGGATCTACTTCTGCTGGGCGGTCATCACCTTTATCCTACGATGAGACATTTCCACTCTGAGACGTCAAAGCCTCAGTCCAGAGACGAGTAGAACTGATGCCAAAGCCCGTCGAAGTTGGTCCAGCTGTCTGCGAAGACACTTTATGTTGGGTTTTACTTCAATTTGCCACTCGTCAGTGAATCGCTGCTGAATCTGTTTTGGCACCTTGTTGAAACTGCTTTGAGACATCAATGGTTGTACTATTGATTTGATTAGTGCAAGTGCTTCCTTTAATTTAATAAAAGGAGAGCGTTCTGTCACAAGTTGTGCTCAAAAGCAAAACGATTCGGTCTGTTGGTGTCGGCTCAATCGGTTTCTCACCAAAATCAAGCTCCAGATCCAGCATCTGTTTTCAGCCGTAGAACTGATGTTTTAATTCTTTCAACGGTATTCAAGTAAGATACTAAAATGTCAGTTAACGGTTGGCGAGGCAGCTCTTACTGTTGATTTCAGCGGGATGAATGAATCATCTTTTTGTTCCCCGTGATGATCCACCGGAGCGTTCAGAGTAAAATGTAAAGGAGCAGCGGTTGGACCCTCAGAGAACCCCCAAGGAGACGAAGCCTTTACTGTGGCTGACTGCGACCAACAGTCTCCACATAATGAGCTTGGGAAACATCACTCATCCCACAACCTTAAAAAACAGACGCGTCTGACGGCTTCGGAGCGACGCAGGCATCAGCTCCGCTGTCAGCTCTGTCAGACCGAAACAACATCAGAGGCCGTCGGCGGCCGTCGTACGCACACCAGCAAACGCTCACCGATGGACACCGAATGAAAAGCTCTCTCTGCTGGTTTTTTTTTTCCACCAAAACGACAGCTCATTCAGCCACCGACCCACCAAACTGACGTCCTTTGTGCGGTGCAACATACTTTGGATTCCTGTGACCCGGCCTCCTGCCCCCGCTCGTCTTGTCTTCTGGGATGGCACCCAAGACAAAAGAGCCATCATCCTCATGATACGGTAGCCCCTCGGCCCCGATGCCCCCTGGGACATAAATCTTCGACATACAGTAAGCAAGAATAACATCTGGGCTGACTGACAGACGGACCGTAATGAGCTATTACACGCAGTTTGCACCATGGCGGACAAGCTTTAACGGAAAGTCTGCACAGCTGAGGCCTGAGGACGACGACGTGAGGCCACTTATACAGGAAACAGGAGGGAAAAGTCCAAACAGCACTGACCATGATTAATTAGACCTAACTGATGCGCCCTCTTTATTTCAAGGCTTCAAAAGCAAAACAGTCCCGAAGTTCAGGAACCGCCTGTCACGTCTGTGGCTTATTTTTCTGTCTGTTTGTTTTAGCTTTAACTCTCAAAGCACAAAACAAACTCATAAAAGACGGTGCTGTCTTTTCTTCTTCCAGCCAGCTTTCCTTCCTTCTTTACTCTTTTGTCTCCATATTTCGATCCATATTTTCCCTTTTCAGGGGCCCGAGCAGTGAATAGCGCCGCATCACTATTGGGTTTTTTTTTCTTGTTATTATTAGTATTATTGTTATTCTCTGCAAAAAGTTTGGATGAAAACTCATGAAAATTGGCAGATTGGCTTCAAATTACACTACAAATGATACAAACTGTCCCACAGGTGGCGCTATAATAATGTAAAATAAGAATGAACGATTCTCTGGAAAGAAAAAAAACATTTGTGGTAATTTAAAATTTCTTAATTTTTCCATCTCATCTGAAATCATTTGCAACGTTGCTCTAAAAATCCTCTGCTTCTGATTTTCTATTATTTAAAAACTCAAAATAAACTTGTTAAGTTCTTTTTAGTTTTTGCTTTTCTCCACGTCCTTCTTCTAACTGATAGGAAAACACGAAGAACCATCGCAGCTGGTGATAAACTTCAGGATTCATACTGAGCATTTTAATTTTTAAACACTTTACAGCGACATTTCATCCTGCAGCATTCGACATGTTCTGAAATCTTATAGTTGGAAACAACAGAAACACACATGAATGCACAACACACACACCCCCATGCACATGACCACACAAATATACACAGACACACATCTCCTCATATATATATATATATCTCCATATTCCGGCTCTACACTACTCCATGAACACACAAATGAAGCCCACAACTTTTCTTCTTCAACGCGCACACACACACACACACACACACACACACACTCACACACTCTGTCTTGTACTAGTAGCTAAAATCACTTCACAGGCTGGAAAATGGCCTGACAGTGGAGGCCGATGTAACTGTCTTCCCCCTGCAGTCGGAGAGAGGAGCATGAAACAATTCTCCTGACAGTCTCACCACCAACCGCTCCGAGTCTGTGAGCTCCGTCTCAGCAGCCCATTTGCACCCCGAGAGCTTTAAGAAACTGTGTACCGACTGTTGTCACCCCACCTCCAACCGGTCTGGCTGGAAAATCTTCCAGGCAGCCAATTGTTTTCGCTATGCAAAACGGTTTCCCGACATCTTCTGAAAATAATTGTGCGACTCTCCTCTGGAGCGCAGCAGCGCTGGTCCATGATGGAAATATATTAGAAAGGGGACAGTTTGGTGAAACTGTTATCCTGCGTTAAAAAATAACACAGCTCCGCCCTGACCTCTGGACCTCAGACTGATCAGCCTTGTTGGTCCAGCTCATCCTGGATTCAGATTTTGGGGATTTGGAGCCGAGTCAACACCTTGAACTGGATTTTGTTCTTAAAACCTCCTGAATGTTGTTGCAGTGACACGGGGATCCTGCTAAAGTTTCCATAAAGACCTGGACTTGGTCTGAACCTCCTCCTGAGTTTCTAAATTCACTGTTTTGTTTATGTTATCAGCTCATCTCTGAGCTGCAGACTCTTTTCGACAGCTCCATCTGACCGGTGCTCGGACCGTTCGCCACCCGGCTGACAGAGCGGTGACATTTTGAAAGAGCCAACTTTTGTCCGGAAGCACAGAGAAACTTTTTTCTGTTTCCTGCCTCATGCAAACATCAAATGGAGTCTTTTCTGCAGCAGGTTGGTGTGAATGGACGGAGGGACGGACTGACGGACGGACAGATGGATGGATGGATGGATGGATCCCCTTCAGCCATCTTTCTCTGCTCTGAGGAAAACGCCTGAAAGCGCCACAAAATAAATTGAAGGTTATTTTCCTTAGCGATGCAGACTGAGGGGAAGGTGATAACAATGACTCTTTCTCACATCATTAGAGCCGATTTTACGTCTCCTTGTGAGTCCCAGTGGATTGTTTTCTTTTCTTCCCTTTGACAAATACACATCTAACACACTCCGTTGTGCCCCACAGAAACAGACCTACAGCCAACAGGGAGGTTTGAAAAGCAACTTTCCTAAGAGAACATTTAGGACGATTCTCATCCGCAGCTCTTCACAGGTTCAGCTTCATTTAAGTGTAAGAATTTGCTCATACTAAAAGTCAGTGTTGGTTTCTTTGAACAATGCCAAACAGCCACAGCCTTTAAATTAGCCTCAGCGGAAGTTCGGATCAGGCTTCGTCCATACTAATGTCCTTTCACAAGCTTTTCAGCCTCATATCTGGAATCGTCTCCACGGAGCGCCCTAATAACCCCACGTGGCTGCAAAAGCCTCCAGATTGAATTCCCATCAATTCCCATTCTCTCTGTCCCATTTCCTGTCTCGCCACCCAAATAATAAAGGCCTGAAGAAAATGTATTTAAAAACAGAATCCCCTGCTTTGTGCATCAGACAACCGTTCAGGTACACCAGACATACGTACCCTCTTTAAAGAGGAAATAGATTCATCCACTTTGCGGGTAATACCATGAACACAGAACAACAATGGTGGAAAACTAAGTATTACCAGAGTTAGAGGATTTAATGGCACAACAGCTGCAAGCAAAGACAACAAGGTCAGCAGCGCTCGTAATTCATTATCCACGATGCTTTCACTGCTGGTAGTCGAGGCTGACGCTCTTTGGACGTGATGGGAGCGTGAAGAATCAGCCAAGGACACGTTGTGTGTAATAAGGCAACAATCAGGAAGCGAACACGGTCAGCTGCATCGTTAGTCTCAAAAGATGTAAGTGTGAAGATGATGTTTATATTTTGAGCGGAGATGAGAGCGTTTTCAGCTTTCAACGTTTGGCCGGAACGAGTTGACGGTGAGCATTTACGGTTTTTGGTCACGTGGTGTCTGTTGATCTGCTGCCTGAATTTAGATAAATAAATAATATCAGAAGTGCAGATATTGATGACGCATAAGAGGAAAACACAAACCTGACAGTACAAATAACACTGGAAATAATCCGATCCAATTATCAGACGTTTGGTCTTAATCTGCTTCTTATGTGTCGGTGACCGTCCACCCTGCACACAAACCCACAAACATACACATTCAGTTCACACACAGCTGCGGGTTTTTGTGTGTGTGTGTGGGTGTGTGGTTACAGTGTGCTGCCCAGATTGGCTTGTTAAAATAGAGCAGCAGCAGTAGCCTGCACTGTGCTTTAAAGCAACGAAAAGGCGGCTGATCAAGGTGAATGCTACGCTTGTCGTCTCGCCTCTCCCTCACATTCAATCACTGGCACGTCCGCCTCCTGCCCGCCTGCCAGTGTGTGCATTAGTGTGTGTGTGTGTGTGTTTGTGTTTGTGAGGGACTGATGGCATGTTTGAGGCAGTGTTTGTTGAATAAGTGCCAGGTCATGTGTGCAGGAGTTGAGGGTTGATTAGGACACGTGTGGCGGTTGAAGTTTAGTACGTGTCCATGACTGTGAGCTTGAGTGTGTGCTTTCTTTGATATTGTGTGTTTCTGTGTGATGTTTTTCTGCACATATTTTCATGTTGGCGTTGAGCTTTGTGGCCCTTTGATATTCACAAAAAGGACCTATATGTGAAGTTGACAGTGAAAGAGGAGGTTCAGTTCTCTCACGACGCGTTCTGAGCTGAAAGGAAACAAAACCTTGTGTTCAAATGAGCAGCAACTATAAACGGCGTCCGTGGTTT
Organism: Remorina albescens; assembly: GCA_034769265.1. Lineage (NCBI taxonomy): Eukaryota > Metazoa > Chordata > Actinopteri > Carangiformes > Echeneidae > Remorina > Remorina albescens. The sequence goes on along the minus strand of CM068478.1, from coordinate 1,810,784 downwards.
GATGGCTGCGTTGGTTTGAAGAGACAGACGGACAGATAGAGTGACAGAGGACAGAGCTGGATGTGGACCGTTTTATGCTGAACTTCCCCCAAATGTAACTGTTGATGTTGATGTTTTTGGTTCCAACAGAAAACCATTCAGGAATTTTTGCACAATAAACAATAAACAACAAACAAACAATCCATTCATCAGAGACCAGTCCTCCAAAATCTGAACCAGCTCCCTCTAAACCAGAATCAGTCCTCCAAACCGGACCAGCGTCTTGAGCTTTGGTTGTCATGGATACGATAATAACAGAGATGGTTTTGGTTGTAGGTCTGTGTGTGTGTAGCTATAAGTGTCCTTGTTTCATTACTATGAACACATACACACACTCTGTAGTTTATTTTGAACCAATCCAAAGTACACCGTTGCTGCTGCCAGAACGAACCGATGTGGATTAATCCACCGCTGAAAATAGTCCCCGACAAATTCCCTCATGTTTGTGTCCAGAATGAAACCAGTGAGTCTCTTCTAAAGGTTTCTGTCTTGTGTGTCACAGTTGTTGTACGGAAGTCAGAGAGTGTGGACGAAAACATATCGTTGGTGTCGGTCTGTTTTGCGTTATTGTTTAAAGGGCCGGCTCATCTATATAAGAAAGACATACGGACAGAGGCTGAAAAGTGTATTGAAGTCTGTGGGAAAATGTCCCTACTTCTCACTGTGGTCTTTAGTTTCACGTCTTCCTTCTGGCTCTAAAAACCAAAATATTGGCCGCTGATGGATGGAAGTTTTAAGGATAGAGAAATGAAAAGGAATCGGTGGGAGCTATGTGAATCAGAAATTATAATTATTTTCTACCTCTCGATTGGATGGGGCACTTCATATGTTTCATATAACTTCATATGCCCACAAATCAAATATTTTATGATCCTGGCACATGGTGGGACACCATGGGAGGGAAATTAGAGCGTCTCTATGTTTTGTAATTTTGGATTAAAGTGCCTCTTTTATTCACATCCTGTGATTCCCAGAAACAAGTCCTATCAAAATGTCCTCCATTAAATCTTATGAGGAAAAATCTGAACAGAAATACAAAAGAGAAACGTTCATTATTATCATTATTATAGGAAATTCTGGATCACCTAATTCTGATCTGAATGTGGGAACGCAGTCCAGTGGAATATCTCTCCTTCTAATTTACTAATACCTTAACGACGACCTTCCTGCTATAATGCGTGTTTAAATTCATCAGCGCAGCCCGGCGCCGGCATTAATGCACCGTGCACAAGCTAGCGTGGTGCCATTAGCTGCAGTTGGCAAGGCTGCAAACAGCCGGGCGTGGAATATTAAATACATATGACCCGGAGAGCACGTCTTACAAAATGGCAGCGACCCTGCCTGAGGGGAGCGTTGTTACTGCAGGCAGAAGGATTCTCTGCAACAACCATTTAGTCTCCATTCATCAAAGTCATTTCTTGTTTTGCCAAACACCAGGAAATCAGGGGCGAGGTCACAATTTTCACAACAGGAGGGAATGAAAGCGGGGGTATAAAAAGTAGAACAGCAGCATAAAAAAAAAAAAAAAAAATCCTGCATAATTATTCATCATTAGCTGCACCCATCGGTCCAGACCCATGTCATCGTCATGACAACAACCCCCACCACCACCACCACATACTCCTTTCTTACCTCCCACTGCATCCCACCCGCCCCTCAAATGTGCAGCTCTAGTGGGACGACCTCCTGCCTAAACATGGCTGCAGGGCACTCCGGTCCTCGCCGCCGCCGCTCACACACTCAGAGCCACGATATGAACTCCCAACCGGCCGTCTCTGATCACTTTGCTTCATGATTTAACCCTCCAAAGACCACGACGGCGTGTACGCCTCCAAATATCACGCCGCCCTCAGAGCTAGAGACGTTTCGTTTTTTTTTCCTTAAACTGGAGAATCAGGTCGCTCTCACGAGCCCCGATTTGTCGTGTGTGACGCTGATTTCAGTGGACAAACTCATGAATGTGGTTGTTGGTGACGTCTACAGTCACGTCCCTACATCGGAGACTCCTATTGGCTCCGGTGGGTGACGTCACAACCAATCAGCGTGCTTAGCTGTCGGTTGATTATTGTGTTATCGCAGAACAGCCGCACTCGTTAAGTAGAACTCCTCGTTGACAAACTTACTGAAGACCACTGTGTTTGAAATGAAAAAGAATAAAATGAACTCTGCAGAAGAAAGAGAAACGACGAGCTGCGGCACATACTGACATCAAACCTCAGCCGGTGTGTGAAGTTTGTGATATAAAGGAAGTCGACGTGTGTTCAGAGAGCACGCACGCAGGGAGAGTTTCTGCGGTGCACAATCACACTGGATGTAGAATGAATGTTTGTTACATAGAAATTGCATCATGAAGTCAGGATGTGACTTGTGAGCGAATGTGTGGCGGATGACTGGGAGGCCTGACAACGAAAACAACCGATCAAATGCAGCATTAACGCAACTAAATCCTCGGCGGTCTGGATCTCTGAGAGAAAACGTGAAGAGCGCTGTTTCTGATAAGCTTGATGAAAATTGCCTGCACTTCACCGGGATTTGCTGGACGCATCAAACTTTAATTTACTCTGGATGTTTTCAAGCGTTCCTATATCAGATTGATGTGAAATTGGTCAAGATGAATGGAAATCAAATACGAGTTTAAATCAAGAGGAAAGGATTTACATGAACAAGGAGAAGCTTGTTTTACGTAGCTTCTTCAAATAAAATGTTATTTACACAAAAGTGAAATTCACACAGTTCAGTCTCTGAGACAAACAGTAAAAATAACTCCTGGCTTTCTGGATGGAAATGCTTTAACAGAAACCAAAAATGGAGGGTAAAATAAAAGGTGCAGATGAAATGCATCATGGGAAACCAATGATCTAGCATTTGTTTTGGAGTTTGACCCATAAAGGTGACAGCATGCTGCCTCTCACAGGTCAGCCGGCTCTGTTTATGTTAAATTATCAGCTTTTTCAAGTAAATTTGTCACTTTACATTTCCAGAACATTCAACGTATGTTAACAGAGAGAAAGGTTGTGTTAACAAATAGGAAGTAATTATTTATTGTAAAAAAATAAAAGACAAGATAGCGTCTAAAAATGGGAATAGAAATGTGTTCAAATCACAAAAAATCAAGCTTGTGTGATTAAAAAAAAAAAAAAAAAAGCCAAAGCTCTGTCAGAACAGTTCGTTCTGACCGTTGTGTGTCACTGCATCAAAAGTGAGTTTGTGTGATTCAAAAACAGACGCAGTGACACCGACAATGCTGCCGCTTCATCCCGGAGCGGAACCTCTCACTGGGAATCCCCCGGTTTCCTGAACTGGCCGTCTGCTCGGCTGAAAGCGTAGAGGAGGACCGGTGGCAGCGAGCCAGGATGGCAGCGTTGCCCTCCTTTCCCTCACCCGCCCGGCGCTGACACCAAGCTCATGGTGCCCTCGCCGCCTCCTGACTTAAGGTAACGGCTCCAATTTCACACTTTAATTATGGCTAATCTGAGGAAACCGAGCCAATGCTAATGAGACGGCGCGTGCTGGCGGCCAAGCTCTCGCCGGGAGAAAAGAGTCTGGACAAGGTGGCGAGGATTTACGGCCTGAGTAATGTGGTGTGACCCCCGTTCGAGGAGGGGCGGGAGACGGGCGCTGCAAGTACAATGTCAACTTTAAAGAAAATAAAATAAGAGAAAGTTACGATTTTAAACGAGGCACAGACCAGGATTGAAATGTCCCCTCAGCTGGGCGGACACTTTGATCCAACCGGACAGCATGGATGAATATTTCACTGCAAGCAGAGAATTGATGTTGTTTATTATTGTCTTATACACAAACCCTTTCCTGCCTTCTTAGTTTGAGGGGCTCTGGGTTATATAGTCTTTGACTCTTTGACTTATTGTGAACTTGTATGATCTGTGGTTACGAATCTTTCTTCTTGCTGAAGGTTTTAGGACCTCTAGTTCTCCGAATCCACATTGTTCTCTGTCTCCATGTATTTTTGTTTAATTTAAAGGCACCAAGATTTTTTTTTTTTCCTGCTTTATCATTTTTGATCTGTTGGACTCTACAGTATACTAAGTTTGTGTACCACAGCAGCAGCAGTGTGTGTGTATGTCTGTTTGCAGTATGTTTGAACCGACTGATCCCAGAAATCGCGTCAAACTCATTGTACGTTCATGATCTGGAGTTTTGCACAAGTTTCACATCAACTCGTGTCTTTGCTTCATCTTCAGATGCAGTAAAGAACTTCCTTAAACTCCAAACACACCTGATCTGGACTATGAGTGACCTATATGTGATCCTTTGGTTCATTTTTAGAGCATGAAACTAAATAAAAATGTGTGTATATATATATATATATATATATATATATATATATGAAAAAAAACTTGTGATCGGAATTTTTTGGGATAAAGTACGTAGTTTTAGAATTTGATTTGTCTTTAGAACGTGTTCCTGGTGATTTCTAGCTCCACTTCCCATGAAATCGAGATCAAACCTTTTATAAAATGTAAAAATTGTTGCGATAAAACGAAAAGGTTGTGCCGTTAGGTTGAGTCAGCGCCTGACTCATTTGGGTTTTTTGTTGTTGTTGTTGTTGTTTTTTTTTTTTTACAGTATTACGGTACAAGATAAACAAGAAGCATCTCCGCAGCCTTCTATTTTCACTGCAGTGAATGCGCTGATTAACTTTCCATCATGGTGTTTTTCTAATTGATTGGCGATCAGCCGCTCGTGACAGACACCTAGAAGACAGGTATTCATCCAATGCACTCGGCGTCACTCTCATTTCATGGTGGGTGCATGTTAGACACTGGGTGTTTATAAGTATTATCAAAACACAGACAATTTAATTACCCCCCCCCCAGCCCCGATTTGCCTCAGTGTCTACAAAGCCAAGGTGAACTCTGTCAGGGCCTGAGATTTCAGGGGGAGGAGGTGTCCTTTGAGGGAACGCAGATAAAATTCCATCAACATTCATATCTTTTTTTTTTATTTTTGCTCTTTTTATAAAAATGGATGAAATGATCAATTTGCAGAAATCTAAAATCAAGTATTATCTTTTATCTGTTCTTTTTTTGTGTGTTTTTGCTTTAAGGTTTGGGGGGGGGGGGCTTAAAAGCAGTGGCACTGGTCTGGAAAACAATGCAATCTTTTCAAAGTATTCATCACCTGATAAAAGCAGCCAAGGTCAGAACTATGGGAGATTATTCGATCGAGCACATTTGTGCGCCGGCTTGTTTGCCGGAGAGGACTTTTAAAAGAGCAAAGACTGCTGGGGAACAGCAGTAGCTGTGATTGAACTGCAATAATGTCTGGTCCGTTAAACTTTCTTAAAAATTTTTGTAGCAAACAGACAATGAGTTTATCGTCACTTTCCTTCTCCTGGTCTTTCATGGCTCACTGTGAACTCGCTAATGAAGCCAAATATACACAAAAGCCGGTGGATGCTTTTGTTAACACTCCCCACCCTGAGCCACACCCCAAACCCAAACCCACTAGGATCCAGATTTTGTATTCTCTATACCTGAAATCTGTCACATCTTCATGCAATCCCTCAGAAAAGAAGAGATGTAAAACTACGCTGAGATGGTTTTTGATTCTTCGTCCCAAAATATATAACTTCTTCACGTTCTTATTGTGGATATAAAATATGTGTCCTAAAAAAAAAGCCACTTGATCTCTTCTTTGAGATGAATCCAGACTTTAACTCCCCCAAATAAGCATTTTTTCTGCTTACTTCTACTTCAGCTCAACCTGCTCCACCTTACAGGACGTCTAACGGTCGATCAGGTCGGACCCACTGCGGCGACACACTCAGTTGTCATCAGCATAGAAAAGCATTTCCTACTGCTTGTGATCAGCACAGACACACAGCGCTAACAGTGAAATGATGGAGGGGCATTAACCCCTGCTAATTGCTCACCACACATCTCATGCTGCGACTGAGAACAGCTACATTAGCCAACAGGAGGAAGACAAACAACTGTAATACGAATTAAATAGTCCATTATATGCACAAGGAACGACCCAATGGTGAGCAGCGACAGAACAAATGAGTTGTAAGGTTTGCTGCTGCGACTGTAAATGGGAATAAACAACAGCACAGAGGGAAATTAATTCTAAACCATTTGCACAATTATCTCATCAAACAATGCAGTAAGGTCGATGGCTAATCAAAGCAGAAACGATCTTGAAGCTTGAGGTTTGTGTGTCAGTCATACGTGTGGCTGTGTCTTGAACACAAACACAAAATATCATCCAGTCAGAAATGGGCTTAAAAATATAAAGTGTCAAAAAGTTTTGGGAGCATTTCATGCAGGTTTGTTTAATTAAACACTGAATTTCATTCTTGATCTTAGAAATAAACGTAAACATGCTCAAGGTGAAGCCTCTTCAGGAGCACTCAGACCCGTTTCCATGACGGGACAACACATCACACGAAACTGTTGAAAGGTAACGTCAAACAAATATTTTATTTTCCAAAGCCAAAAAAGAACTTTCATACTTCATTTTGTAAACCAAATCCTGAAGAGGGATGTGACCGAAAGCTTTTGAACCATTAAAATTTACACAGAGAATCATCATTCAGGTAACAATGTGAGGAAAATGAAAACACAACGCAATTTATGGTTCTGTTTTATCATTTAAATGTATACATTTTAACCGCCGTGCCTTTCTGATCATTACTGATTCATTAAGCCTCATGATGTTCCAACAGCAGCTGCAGCACCAGTTGTGAGCAGTCAAACTGATTCTTTACCCGTAGCAGATAACAAAAGCCTCTGAGGGCGTGCAGTGACGGCTGGCAAAGGAGACGAGCCGCTCAGTACGACACCATCAGTGACCTTTGAGTCCCGGCAGCTCTCAGCAGGATTTTCTACTGCAGGCATGTAATGTTTCTACGGTTGCATCCAGTTCAGTCTGGAGCAAAATGTAAATGTGAAGATGAATCCCGAGGTTTGAACCCACTCAGAAGCTTTATGTGCCACACACCACCTTTCCTTTTTTTTTTTTTTTTTTCCCTCCAGACTGATGGTTAATTTTTTCCGGTCCGGTCGCAGGAAGAGATTCTCCGGATACAAATGTTCAATGTCCAAAATGTAAATTTGACCATTTTCAATCACCTGACCTGCCAGCTACTGCAACGGAAATCGAAATATTGGCTGACAGCGTTGAATTATCTGAAGCATCTGGTAAAAAATAAAAACAATCCAGAGGTGTGATGTAAAAAAAAAAATAATAATAACTGAACAGTTCTGAAATGCAGATAATCAAGTCTATTTAGGTTATAGAACTTTCCTGTTGTTTTTCGATCTTCACAGATTAAAAAATAGCTGCTTTTCCTTTCAGAGCTGCACACATTTCCTTGATTTAACGCTTGCACATCCCCAGAGATTGTACTGAGTGCTTTTGTTGGGAGACGACCAGGTCAGTGTTTTGTTATTTCTCTGTTCCAGAACAGTTTGTGTCTGAGCTGTGGGCACACTGAAACTTAATCGCCAATGAGTAGGAGGAACGCTCCCAAAACTGTCTGATATCCACCTTCACCTGTTTCTGTGGAACAAAGAAAGTACTGCAGCGAGAAGACGTCTTAGCTGGCTTCTCTGCGTCACACTCTGAGATCCTGCACTTGATTTTCATTTCATTTCATGGACTAACCTGCTCCGTACTCTATCCTGATTGTGACATAGTAGCCACACCCCCTAATCCATCCCCTGCTTTCTGGTCTACTTTCCTCTAAATGGATCGTCATTTAAAAAATGAGCATCATGTTGTACGGAAGACTTGAAACTTTTTTTATTAACGCTGTTTGTCAGCTTGTAACAGTGTTCGCGGTTGGATGCTAACGTTTAGGTTTTTCAGGAGTTTTTTTAGGCGCCTCGCTCTGAAAATAGTTGACTGAATTGGTTCCTCAGCTGTGTGAGAACCGGAAGAATCCCCGACTGTCTGGAGACTGCTGTCGGTTCTGTTCAAAGTGGAAATACGCCACCGTCGTGATGACACGTTGTCGCATGATACTGATTATTCTCACAAGGTCTTGTGTTACATTAAAACACCATATGGACATGAACAAACGTTTCTGTGAGGGGAGTTCTTTAAATAGTCTGAATATAGTTTTCATATAAATAGTTTTATTTATTAATTAGAGCTTGTACAAAAAGTAAAATAAGTTCAGCTCAGGGTGATTTCTTAAAAAAGCAGGTTTGTATGAGTCTATTCAAATTTAGATTTATTCAGTGACACAAAAACACAGAAAGGCAGCAAATGTCTGATAAATAACAAACAATTCATCAATAAATAATAAAAAGGGAGTCGATTAAAGGAGTTCTGGTTTGAGGAGTGTCGCACATCTGTAACGCTGCGTTCACAGACACACTATTTATTTATAGAGTCTGTTTATTCCTCTGCAGGTTTGTATGTATTTCTGTGGATGTGACTGAAATGTATGTGATTATGTAGATGTTCACCCGTTCTGCATTCCCTCGGGTGCCGCTCTGCACGCCACCTGCACACACACACCCCCACACCACAGCTGTATAAACAGATCAGCCCACCGTTGCACATCAGCTCTGTCTGTCTGTCAGCTGCAGGACTGCACATCAGCCAACACCACGGAGGGAGGCAGACATTCTGGGGAGCTCGTAATGGTCGCCGAGGTGGGCGGGGGTAATTACGGCTGAGCCCGCGGTCCCTGACAGACCTCTGCGCGCCCACCCGGGGAGCGATGTGCCTGGGTATGAGCGCCTCGGAGGCAGCCTGTCAGTGTCCACAGACGAGCACCCAGCCTCCCAGCTAACAGAAACCTTTAGCTGCAGATGCCACGCAGTGTGTGGCGCCGCCGTTACCATCACCGGGAGGAGAAGGGACTTGGGGGAAGGCAGATGTGCCGAGGAGGAGAAGCTAAACAGTAACGCACAAACAACGAACAAACACTTTGCAGAAATATGCGCACAACGTACGTTTTCTCTCTCTGTCTGCCTGATTCTTTTGAAATCTGTTACATGTTGTTCAGAAAAATCATCACCGGTTGTTGTCGTTGACTGTGACGACACACATCACATAATGTTGAGGAATAATTCATTTGAAACCAAATCACCATGTTCTCCTAAACCCAACCAGGTACTTTTAATGACATCATTGCTATAATAGTAACCATGGTGACGGAGGTGAGTACACGTGTCGGCCCCTGCCTCGGCGGGGTCACTACTTCAAGGAGGCGCTCTTCGAACTGAGGGAAGAAACCGGAGGAACCTCGCTCCCTGACGTAAAACATCCAAACTCATCCAAACTTCGTAGACGACAGACTACGAAGAACGGAGAAAATCGGTCGAAACAACCTGAGTGGAGAATTTTTTCTGACGCATACACACACACGTCCTGATCTTCCTCTACATTTGCTGATATTGTTTATGTTAACGAGTGAGTGGACAACACCGGCCGCCAACTATCACACCAAGATGCCACTGGCTAATCAGGCGTGAGAAGCAGTTAATGAGACGGGCCGTTTCGGAGCATCAGGCATTTGCTCGTTGATGTGTACAGACAACAGTATCGCAGTGTGTCCTCCACTCCAAATTACAGCCTGGTATTCACATTACACTGAGCCTACAGGTGCTTAATACCAGGCTTGGTGCTGCTGTCGTTACGTGTTGCCGAGCATTGTTTTGCTCATGCGGAACCTCTCGGGAGCTCTTTCTGTCCGAGACAACAAGAGATCTGGATCGTTGAGATGGATTGAAAATCTGGGCTTTCACTTCCTTCCCTTTCCAGATGACCTCCACTGTACCTAACAGCCTATTTAACACCTGGGGATAAACAGTGAGGGGGTGTGAGGCTTGTATGCCAGCTGTCTGTAGTACCACGCTGCTTGCCAGGAAGCCCGGCGGGCGTCCACAGCCCCCGTAAGCAGCCTGCCAGTCTGCAGAAATCCAGCTTACAGTCAGAACAGGGAGCGCAGAGACGAACCCGGCCCAGGTACGACGCAGACAAACCCGGGATAACGAGGAAAACACACGTCCCTTCTCCGACTCCTCTTAGAAGGTGTGTGTGTCGCATTTTGAATAACCTACGTCCACTTTGATTTCTAATAAAGCCACAGTTGGGCAGACGGTTCGCCTCCAGCAGTCTCTCTTCTGAATTTACTATGCGAGCCGTTATTTTGGGAGGGAAGTCAAAAGCCGCAGAGAAACTCGTGGCCTCCGTGGTGTCAGTCAAAAGCTACTGAAGCATCACGTCCTCAAACCGACTCAACACACCGCTTTTCTAAACTGGCCCATCTGTGTTTTAGGGCCGGCTCGTTTTCAGCACCTAAAACGACCTGTTTAAGGTGAAAGGAATCCATCTTTATACTTTAATTTTTATCTTTTCCCCCCCTTGTCTGCATTTAGCCTCATAGTTTAACATCAACTTTCTGTGACACTGATGCACTTTTAGTTTTGCACCCAAAGATTTTTTTTATTTTTATTTTTTTACTGTTTAAAGAAGCTAACAGGCAGAGTGTTAACTACAGTCTCTGATAACTGATTACATAAACTACATAAAATGGTGGACCACAGGGCGCTCATTCTAGTTTTTCTTAGCTTTTCTTTTTTTTCTTAGCATCCACTCAGACCTTTGAGATCTGCCACCAACAGTTGGTTTCCTTTGAGCATCTTGTTGCCAATAGCAACCACTACAGCTCCATTTGTACAGCTGGTAAATCCACCATGTTGTCAAAATTCTGGATCATTATCTGCGTTTACTCCATTTCTTCTGGGGTTAAGTTTTTTATCTTACTCACTGTCTTACGTTGTATTCATGCTGCCACGATGACGGACAAAAAGGAAGAGATTGATTGGTTATCTCAATCAGCGTCTTTGCAAACATGCCAGTGTTGAACTAAATATATATTTCATCAGAAATGTGGTAGAAAAGCTTTGGAAATAGCAGCAGGGTCCTCTGAGTCCATTCTATACACACTTATAAAGCCAGGCTAATTATGATGATAATGTAATCACAGGGGTCGTCATTAAATTATCAGAATTATAGGACAGTAAAACTTTGAACTCTGAAAAGAATGACTTTTTTTGAATCTATAAATCAGTAGAGGGAAATATTATTTCAGCGTTGATCTGCAGCTGCTGTCACAGTTAATGACTCAGAATATAACCTGTTACACTGCCCTAAATCGGGCGGACGGCACGTTGTCATAGAGGCTGCAAAATGTGATTACAATACAAACACTTTTGAAATAGTTTGAAATTTCAGGTAATCTGGACCTCGATCTGGCTCTGCATCGAAAAGATGAGACTGCAAATATAACACAACCGCTGCGGCAGAAGAAACCAGCTCCGCTCCATCCGGATGGAGAGCATACTGCCGTCCGTAACCAGATAGACCACACAGCCTGACAGACACCTGGGATATATCCCAGCATGCATCTGGCCCTTAGGGCCCCCGTGGTGAGCTGTTATTACCATATCAAAGGCCATTCGGGCGCCGTGTCTCAGCCAGAGAGAAAAAGAAGAGCCAGCACTTCAACAGCCTCTCGATTCAATTTTTCACATGGAGCCATTTGAATATGTATGGAAGGAGGTGCAGATGGATGCACGAGCATCCCCACACAAACACACACATACACACACACTCAGGTGCACTTTCACGCTAACACACAAGGGGACACAGCGTATGCACGTATGTATACAAGCTTGTACGTGTGCCATTGTTCTGCTCGTCTATGATTTATTTCCCTCTTTGTGATGAAAATTACAGGTGGAACAGGGCGCCGCGGCGAACAGACAACCTTGATCCAGTGTGTGTGTGTGTCTGTGTGTGTGTGTGTGTTTTTGTCTACTTCATGAATATTCTCATTCAAATCCAGCTCTGTTTTCAGGCACCTGGGTAAGCAGCAAACAACAATACTGTGTCATTACGACCGATGCTATCACTCTGCTCTCCCCCACAACCACAGAAACCGCAGACAAGAATACACTCTGAGTGAAATCATTACGGAAGCCGCTCATTGTGGCTCAGTGGGCAGAGTGAGACAACAAACAACGCTGCCGGGGTGAGAAATTCGGTTCCATAAGATCCCCAGCAATATTGTGAAATGAGGATGAATTGTGAAATCCAGATTATCTCTTGTGGAAACGGATTATGCGGAGATTACATTCCATCACTACGCACTGGATAATGTGACAAAATCACAAATAGGACTGGGAGTTTTTATCTGTTTGTAGCATGAAAAGATTAGTGAACAGTTGTGTTTAAACAAGTGAAAGTGTTTTAGCTTGTTGAGTTTACACTGCAGCGGCTTTATCCAAGGTTAGGACCGGACTGAGGTCCGGTTAGAGGATCAAAAGAGTCGGGAACAGAACGCCAAAAGGTGTGAACCTTTGTGTGCGGTTACATTAATGTCAGATTAGTTGCCCTCCATGTTGAGCGTTACAGCATTTTAGGCTTTAGAAACCGAAACCAAGAGACATAAAATAAGACGTCGTTCCAACAATCACATTTATAAAAAGGAAAAGAGATCTTTTGACAGGAATGTTGGCCGTTGGCAGAAGTCAGAGGCTTTGTATGCTGGACCATCCAGTCGAACTAACCTCCTGCCTTTGAGTGTCTGAAGGTTAGAGACTTAAAAGAGATGGGAATAAAAGGAAAAGGTCAAATCGGAGCATCCACAGACTATTTCCATACGATCTGTTATTGAAACAAACGAAGGCATCAAAAACGGCATCATACCTCAATGGCTACTTGTCAACATCTTCTAAAACAACAAATCAGAGTATTTTCTGACGGCCACTTCGCATCCTCGGCTCCGCTCAGACTTCAGAGGAATTTCTGACTCAACTCGACCAAGTCTACTTGCTTTTCATACCAGGTATCAGACAGTGGCACCACAACATCATCTGCGACACCGAACACAGAACTCAGTTTGTTGTGGGGGTTTCCGTAATGAGCAGAAATGCATCAGGTTGAAATGAAGTGCGTAGTCAGCGTCAGCAGCCTGCGGTGTTTTTAATCTTTTGGTGCAGTCTAAGCTCCCGCGTGAAACCTCGATGTAGGTGATACCAAAAAAAAAAAAAAAAAAATTAAAAAAAGCCTTAAGATGTTTCAGGGCCAAGCTAACGTGGAGCCAGTGACGTCATTAGCCAGCAGTGCTAACTTCTTCTTCTTGGCTTTACCCCCTTGGACGTCACCAGGCGATGCTGCCTTGTGGACGCTCAGAGAAGTCTGGTACTTTTGGGACAAATGTCTTCCTTGAAGTGTGCAGGTGGAGTTTACATCCAGCTGGTACTTCAGATGCATGTGAAAAAACTCCAAACGCAGCAGATCCTGGACTGCGAGATCGTCCCCTGCCTGCTAGCTAAAAGCCTTCTGTAATCTCCAATCCGAAGCAGAGGTGCTCTGCTGATATCCGACCTGACGGAGACCTCCTTTCAGGCTCAAAGACAGAAAAAGTTTGCAGTTTAAACCAACACAAACTTTTACGGCAGTTGATTCCTCTGACGAGTTCAAATTGCTCGACGGTGGAAACGTGAGCGCTCGAGCTGCTCCGTATTCTTATGTGGTGACTTTTTAAGTGGTGATGGAAAAGTGCGATCGACTGCTGCACTTTTTTATTCTTCCTTTTGTTTCATCAGCTCCTTCCCTCCTCCCTGCCTCCCTCTATTTGTGAAATGGCTCTTTCCGACAGACAGATTGGATGCGCCTTGATTTGCGGTGAACAAAGCGAGCTGGTCAGGGTGGAGGGGGATTAGTGCCACTCCAGGACAATTATAATCTGGTTGCTGCCACGGCAACCTTATCTCCTTCCTCCCTCCCAACACACACTTACTCTCTCTTAATTGGACTCAAGTCTCGGTGTGGAAACCGCGGTGGAGATTTTTTTCCCCGTGGCCTCTACGAGGCCGTGTTCAATCGTCAAGCCGCCGTGAGGTAACGGCGGTCAGCCTGGAGGAAAATGAAGGCGACCTGAAGTCATTTAACAAGCAGCAGCGTGTCGTGTGAACCTTTTAAAGAACTTAAAGGAGGACGTTTGGGATTTTAATGAAGGCTTGTAATCTATCAAAGCCACCAATTCGTCACCGTGGAAAGAATGAAATATAAAAAATAAAAAAGACGCCTCCCCCCAAAAAAAACCTCTTTATCTGCTGGTCCACCTGTCGCACCGACCGCTGTTGGTCGTTTAATATTATTTAATATCACACAACATCTAATCAAAATGTCTTCTCCCAACTGGAGAGGACAAAATGTTTAAAATACCTTCTGATATCGTGCTTGTAAGTAGAATTATTATTATCCACCATTATTTATAATAGTGCATATATTTGATTTTGCTGCTCACACTGCAAACAGAATTGATACCAGAGATCATACTTACATCTCAGAACTGGATTAGGGAACCAGTTCAGTAAATCAGAGCGCATCCTTGTCCCCTCCAGCCTCATTAAATTATATCATTTAAATTAATATTTGCTATCACTGCGTGATCTCGGCTTCTTTATTTCTCTTTTGGAAGAGCTCAAAAGGTTGTACTGAACTATTTTCCCGTTTTAAATACAAGAATTTCTCTTTGACTGATTCTTTTAACATAGTTTTTATTTTTTCTTTGTTTTGTTTTTGCTGGAAAATTTGCAACAAAAACCTTTAAAGCTCTTTGAAATGCTGCCGTCCTGAAACTGTGTAGGAGCAGGACTACATTTTACAATGTACAATGACTGAGATGATAGATGACTGATTCAAAAAGCAGAGAGTCAGACAACCCAACAATCTGACAGTTGTGGTTCTCAATTACTGTCAAAGCTGCTTAATTTGAGATTCAAGTATTGAACAGGTTTTTAAAATGAATGTTGAATGAACTGATTTTTCGACCGGTGAATGTCTTTGACAGATGAGATTTGTTTTGAGATCGAACACATCCTGCTCCTTTATGTTTTCTTTTTCTTTTTTTTTCTTTTTTTAATCTTTGCATTTTCTCAGATTGATTCAAGTGTCTGTCCTTTATTCAGAAAATTGCCTGCAATTAAGAGCTGGAAAAGCAGATCTCCAAAATTTCATTTTTTCTCGGTACAACGACAGTAAAGCTTTGCGTACCGAAGTTGCATTTGCTGTCTTGAATTTCAAAAGATAAAATAGCAACAAATTACTGCCTCCATTTCTCAGAAACACACTACGTGAGAAATTATGAGGTTTGGTCACGACGCCTCGACTCTCTCAGAGAGGGTTTGAGTGGCTGAAGGCTGAAGTCTGCCTGGTTCCTCACTGAAAGAAATTAATAAAAATAGAGAGCCGTCTATCGAAAAGGGAAGTGACTCCTGTCTGGATATTTTTATTTTTACATGTGTTGCAGCTTTTTGGATTAAAAAGTAATTTTCTGTTGCCTGCTGTCAACGCTTCACCGAACCTCTGAACTCTCAGGACGTTAATGAACATGGAAACAGGAACGGAGAGGCGGAGGTCTTCACTGGCCCATCAAACTCTAGAACCCGAGACACGACATGGGATCTGTACGGACTCGGCTCCACATTCCCTTGGGCCAGGCACTGGAGAGAGGTTTATTTATATGACACACAAAGTTTGGTTCTGACAACTTAAACTTCTACACTTTCTGGTATTTTTGGATTCAGACAAATGACTCTAAAGTCCTCTAAATGAATGCCTCACCATCACTGGCTTATACATCAGCTAACTATAAGCATCCCGTGATATTAAAACTGAGGACTGAGCATCCCAATTATCCAGACTGGGTGGTGCTGTCTGTCAATCACATATGAGCCCCGCCCCCAACCCCTCCCCTCCTTCCTCTAAATGGAGCATCAATCAAAAAATGAACATCATGTTGTATTGAAGACTGTAAACTAGAGACTGAGACCATAAACTCATCAGGAAAACGTTTACTGAGGAGGAGGAGGGACATTTTCCCATAGACTTCAATACTATCTGACATCTTTTCACCACCTGATAGTCATCAGACAGAGTGAAATCAGTAAATCCAGATGAGTAGCACTTGTCAGGAATATTGACTGAAACTTAAATATTTCCTGCTCATCATCACAAACTATAGATTTTTTGGCGTTGTGAGAAATCGTGGTCGTGTGCCGCCGCCTCCTCCATCGTGGTTAAGCTGTCGTTCTCTCCCCGTGTAATTCCTAAGTACTTTTTTCATTTAGCACGCTGGATTGTCAGGTCAACCAAATTCCTACAACCTCACAGTAATTTATGTTCTGCTTTACCGTCCGACTGTTTTGTCGTTATTGGTTTTACGGCGCGCTATTTTTCCACATTACCTTTCCCGCTGCAACAACATAATTTCCCCCACGGGGATCAATAAATTTTCAGGTTATCTTCGTTTCAGATACACACAGGCATCGATGAGAAAATGAGAATTCATTTGTCCGCCTGCCAAATAAACCCGACACTCAAAGCTGCAGGCCTGCTCGAAATTTCCTCACAGAGTTGATCTGGGAAACAAATCGTCTGCTCTGCATTCTTGAGAAACTAACTTTTCTTTTTGTGTGTGTGTGTGTGTGTGTATTTTTGACCTGTCAGCAGTGATGTAGTATGATAATATTCTTATTTTACAGTGTATGATAAAACTATAATAAACACCGTATGGGGTGATGATGGATGTCATGTTGCAGGTTGAGAGTCTCAGACCGGTTTCTGCTTTTGCTCTATCTGGCAGCCCGTGATGGAGGGACTTTCTCCGCTCTCTCTCTCTCTCTCTCTCTCTTTCTTTTACTACAAAGGTTCAATTGGTCATATTTTGCTCCCGTTTGCAGCCGAGGTATCGATCACCGTGATAGACCCTCCATTCCACCCTCCCCCATTCTCCTCACTTCCCTCCCCCCTCCGCCCCTTTTTCAGCCATCCTCTCTCCGCCCTCGCTGCTGCCACTTTGATAAGCGTTGTGAATGGTGCGCTGTCATCGGTACGGACTAACTCTTGGATCAATAGGAGAGCGCAGATGCTCAGCAGCCTATTTACCACAGAGATGGTGGAGAATAGCAATGTTTGGAGAAGGAAACCAAAGGGGGAGCGAGACTGAAGAAGGGATGAGGTTGGTGCCAAACATTAATAATGTTTGGTGTCTTTTTCTTGAGCATTTTTTTTTTTTTTTACACAATTAAAATTTTAATCAATGGTATAAATACAATTAATAACAGACGGGAAGAAATCCACAAAAACTATCAATATGGGTTTCACCTTTTCATCGCTAAACTGTTGTGCACAAATGACCTGTGCCCATTTTTCATGATGGTTTCTGAGAATTTTAATTGCAATAAAGTGACATCTTAGCAATCTTTATGGAAGAATATTGGAGGGGATCTTTTTTGCCTCTGTGTACAAAGTCAGCTCCATAACAGTCGTACTGAGCCCTGACCTCAATGATAGTCTGAGAGCAAGGCCTCATCACCCAAAACCCAGTTTGGACCTCACTAACGCTTCAGAGCCTGAATGGAAGTAAATCTTTGCAGCCCGGGTCCAAAGTCTGGCTGAAAACCTTCGATGAATGAAGCAGCAGTTCCTTAATGACGGACAAAAGCAAAACAGCAGTTCAAGCTGCCGTCTACGTCAGAAACAAGCATCCTCTTTCAGAGTCGGAGCGGAAATAAGTGAACCCAAATGAGTGCATCAAGTAAATAAGGCAACAGCTAGCAATGGCGTGAAAACACCACCGAGCGTGTGGCTGTTAGACATGGATCCTTAAAGTTACTGCCCCCCCCAGCAAAAAAACCCATTTCATCCTACAAGAGACTGACAGGAAACCAGGACTTCCAGAATCTGCAATCTCACACACGTCTTGACATTTGAGTGCATCACGCTTGAAGGCAAAGTTGAACAAAGATGCTTCGAAGGCAGATGGCACAATTTTTTCTTCCACATATTTCCGGCTAACTAGTTTAAGATGATTCTTATTCTGTTTTATTGAATCTTTCAATAAATATTGACGCAGATTCATGTGATATTTTTTGATCATCTGAAAACCTTGACTTGAATTCAGAAAAATTATTATTATCTGTACTCACGTCAGCAACTCCGGCCTCCAAGATGCTGAGCTTGGTCTCCCTCTCCAAAGACGCTTTCTGCTGAACTAAAGTCACAAAAAAAAAAGAGAAAAAGGAAGAAAGAAAACATGTTAAATTGACTGAAAACTGTCCCGACATCAGCTATTTTCTCAGCTTGTATTAATAAAAACAGACAGAGGAGAATCAGTCACGGTGCATGAAGCTCAATCAGGTCAGTTTTGAAGCAAACAAAAATCTATACAGAATGAAAATAAAAAAAAAAATTCTATCCATAAAGAGAAAAAAACTGCAACAGCTTTTCTCTTCCACATCTTGAATCATGAACTCTAAACCGGATGAACTCTTGATGGTGCTCACAATAACGTGGAGTATCCACCCATGTGTGTACAGTAGCTACCCTTAATCAATGGCACAAATTCCACCAAACCAGCATTTAAACTCTGCGCTCGACTGATCCGCAGAAAATCGATGCTTCCTGCTTCTTTCTGAGTGTTAAACACACCACATGTACACAGCAGGACCAAAAAAAAGCAATCTAAAATCTGCAACCGTCACTGCATCAGCAACATTTCTAGATATTAGTTTCTTTTTACTTTAATTATTATTTTAATGACTTTAGAGGCTTCAACAGGCAGCAAGCGAAATAAATTCTGTCATGAAGGTCTGAAGAGTTTTTATTCTGCCGACTGGAAACAGAAGATCAGCTGCTTGTTTACGATGGCAAACATCGTAAACAAGCGTGTAAACAACCCACAAAAGAACGCCCTGATAACCTCGAGCATTGTGACATTTACATTACGTTTTAATAAGTCAACTCAAAATTTAAATTTGTCCAATTAACATTCTCATCGGCCTCGTCTGCACATTGTGTTCGGTGCTAATTGTGCTAATCTCATCGTGCTAACACAGCAAACTCAGACGATGACGATGATGATGGACGACATCTCCAGGAAGCTCAAAGCTCAAAGCCTTTTTATGACTTATGTGTCGATGTAAATGTTACATTACAAACAGAGTAGGAAACAAAAATGACAAGGGAAGTCAAATTCATGCGTCTCAGTTGATGAACGGCCAAAATGGCTAAGAGTGATTTTAACTTTTGATTCCAACATTTCTAAATCCACCTCACTTTGGTTGTCCTTTGAATTGAGGCACCGAGCTTCAGACTTTAGGAAACAGGGGGAGGTTGACGGTGGCGGTGTCATCCAGCGAGCTCTTACTGAGACACAAGCGTTTGCCAAATTAGGCTGACAACACCTCCAGGGGGCTCGACAATAAATGCCGCCGTTCCAAAACCAAATGAGCTATTACTGTAGCATATCTTCACTTCATGAAATACGAATTTTCAACCTGACCTGCCGCCGGGCAAATAATACAACAAATTTCAACAAAAACACAATTAAACCCTTCACAGAGCCGTCAAATGGAAGGCTACAATTAAAATTCACTGTGCAGCTCACATTAAAGCAGGAACAAAATGTTATGAAATAATAATAAGAATTTTTTTAAAGGCAACATAATCACATTCACTTTGCTTTGCATGTGAATACAGCGGTGTGGAGACAGAGAGCGGATCTCCTTTGTTGACACCAGGCAGATGAAGGATATGCAAATAGCAAACCTTGACTCTGCTGAAGTCCTCATAATTCACCAACAGCCTTTATAATTAGTCTTTCACTCTGTCGACGCTTAATTTGACAGTCAATTTATATTGTGTGTTGTGTAACTGCATACCTTGACCTCACACACTGTTGTTAAACTGAATAACTCTGTACAATGAAGAAGAGCTCATCATTCTGTGACGGTCTAATATGTTAAAATCTCTCCAATACCTAGAAAATATTTTACACTTCCCAAGAGAACATTTATTTGTAGTTTTAGGAACCAAAAACCATCTCGATGTAGTTTCACATCTCTCTGGGGCTTTACTAACAAAAGGTCAGTCAGCCAATCAGAAGAGAGGATCTGGGTACTCAGAGGAACTGGATGGTAGGTCCGGGTGGGCGGGGCTTGGGGGGCATGGCTCTACTCAGCAACGTCACATTTGTTGTGACATCACAAAGTTCCAGAAAGTCCTGAGGGCTGGTTTAAACGCTCAGTTACTGAATCCAGACTGAGACCTTTGTTCCTTCACTGGATTAATACAGAACCTGGACCTGGTTCAGAATCAGAGACCACATGGAGGTCTGCCTTTAGACCATGAGGACCTTGAAGCGTCATGTGACCGTAGGTGCTTATCCAGGTGGCTTACACAGTCACAAAGCCCGGTGGAGACAGCTGAGCAGAGCGGGCTGGATGTCCTGATAGTTCTGTCAGGCTCAGGAAACACAGACTGACGTGGTTCAATTGGTTTGTCAGCGTCTGAACGGACTCCGTGTTACACGTGTCTGACGGAGGCGTCTGCTCGGCACAAGGTTTGGTTTGGAGAGGTCCAGTCCGCGGAGAGACAGCAGCTCGATGTGACTCTCATTTTAAGAACAACCACCATCGATTTACTTTTACTGGCAGTAACACGACTTCTTTCAGGGTTTTAAAGGCTGCAGCCACATGACGCTGCACTTCCAGTTTCTCTCGGTTGCTTGTTGTTGCCAGATCGCCACAGCTCTTATTACTCACATCTCTTTGACCAAGTTCTGCCCCTCACACTTCCCTAAAGTACAACACACGGACTCTCCACCGGTCATTTTATGCTCCGTGATGATGAGCTCTGTTTGTCTTCGTGGGTTATACGTCGTGTGCTTGTTCAGACAGATTTTCTGGTGAGACAGTAAATACTGTAACAACACTGCAATGCAGCGTATCTGAGAAACTTGGCGATTGCCAAAATTGAGGAAGAGCAGACTCCAACGCCGTCACCAGAAACGATTGCAATCACCAATCATTTAGTTATTTAAAAAAATACCAAAAAAATGCTGTGACGCTGCCCATGAACCCAAACCTGGCTGTGGTTTTTTTTTTTTTTTTTTTGTCAGACATCACACCTCAATGTGAAAAGCTTCATTTTGGGGGAGGTGATGATAAGGATGGAGGAGGATTGTTCAGAAGTCTCTGGAGCCACAAGTTCTGTCCTCTCAGAGTAAATAACATATTATTGCAGCTTTCATTTTCGAGATAAAATCACTTTTATTTGTTTCAGTCGGATGCTACCAATCCTTTTGTCGGCGCTATTTCTTTGAAATTGCGGCTATTGTCACTTTGAATGAAGGCAGTATTGGTGTCGATGCATTGATTTCCCCGACATGTTAAAGTATTAATTACGTTCAACAAAACCATGGGAAGAGGCAGAAAACAACTAGAAACCTTGGGGCCAAACTAAAGACTAAACAACTGAGGACTTTTCAGTGTCTTTGGTAATTGGTGAGGCCAAAACAGTTTGAGTTGCATGCATGGAAACCTAATTTTCAGGAGAACTACCTCCACACACTTTTAATTCCTGATACAGAATCAGAGGAAGAAGCCAAATGCAAACAAACGTGAAAGCATTCGACATGATTTTCGTTGGGAGGGATTCAGAAAAGTCTGCAGCAACGCGAGTGGCGGTCCGGTTCCCCAGAGTGACTTGCCATGCGGCCGGTGAGCGTGACTCCATCAGAGGCGGGGAGCTCCCACTAATTAGCCAACAAGTCTTTGGACCTCCCAACGCCGAGGCGCCACATGTAGCCAAAAGCCATCCAGACCGTCCGTCGCTCTCCTCTCCTGCAGACTACAAATGAGTACAAGTCGGAGGAGAGCACCGCTCGTAAACGGGCGGGCCGAGGCCCCTCGTTAGTATCCCGGCAAGCTTTCACTCCAAAACCCAAATTGGATCCATTTTTAAGAAGCCGCAATGGGCTGGCCGTCGTGATCAGACCGACTGGCGACTTTTCTTCCAGCCTGCCTGGCAGTGCGGTGTGAAAATAAGCTGTAATGTGACAAAATGGGAATGAAGCAGCGACGGACTGCGGACAGAGAGCGAGCCGAGGGGAAATGATCTATACGCAGATTATTCTATTTTTTTCCATTTTCGGAATATTCCATCTTCCATTGTACTACTCAGATACATTTGAAAGGCAATGGAAAAAAATTGGGCCTGGAGGAAGTAACGAGGACCAAATCTCATTTCGACAAAAGAGGCCCCCTTTATTTTCCCTCCAAAATGCACAGAGACGCTTCATTTGTCACCCGGGCCGCCCCTGTCCTGAATTTTGCTTTATGTTAACTCAATGTATCTGAGGCGCCTAGAGGGAAACACAGCGAGTGCCAGGGATTCAGAAATGCTTCATTTTTCACTGTTGACAAAAGGGAAAGGCCCAGACTGGCTCCTCGAGCCCGGACCAACAGAATAGATGCTTTTGCGGCACCGAGAGGTCGTTATTTCAACCACTAACCGCCCCCCACCCACCCACCCACCGTCCATACCTCTCACTCACCCTCCCGGGTACATTTCAGGAGTCGTATAATGAGAAGAAAACAACAGCCATCCTTCAAAGAAAACCAAAGGCAGCCGGAGCGGCGTGGCACCGTCACCGCAGTGACACAGTACAGGGATGTAATCACATTAGTTGGATCATGAGAGCAACAATCCCCGGGCAAATTAAAATATATCGCTGGCTCGTTTACACTCTGTCCCTGTAAGACTTGGTCCACTGAATGATTTAAAAAAAAAAACAACAGGAAAAGGGCAGCTTTCCTGAGAAGAAAGCAAAAGGAGGGAGGAAAAATGTTGTAGCTTCATAAAATAAAAATCTTAAAGCCAGGTGAAGTTAGAAAACGCAAAGTTTGACTGAGCAGGTTACAAACAACTCAAATTATCATAAAAAATAAAGTTTGGAATCAATTTGTCAGCTTTAAAAAAAGCAAATCGACTTTCATAGATTTAAAAATAAAAGACTAAATCTAAAAAATAAAGGACATGACTGACAGAGTGTTTGTTTTGCCTCTAAAACGTCACCACACATGAATATTTGTGTCAAAAGAGATTTGCCTGTCGCTTTTTCAAAAGCATCTTAATTAGATACAGTTTCAGTCTCAGTCGCATTGATTTGATTTCTGATATCAACTTTTCAGGCTTCAATCTGTTCCTTGTTGATGCCCCCCCCCCCCCTCCGGCTCCCGGACCCCTGGGCGTTATTGCCTGCAGTCATCTAGAAAAGAGTATGAATCAACAGCAGAGGCTTGTGTTGAGTGTGAGGGAGGGAGGTGGCAGGCGCGGGGGGGTTGGGGTGCTATGATGTGGTTGTTTTAGGGGGGTGGGGGGCTGCTCCATGAAGACAATGCCATGTGTAATTAAATTCAAAAGCAGGGGGCCAAAATGGCATCCAGGGGAGGAGAGATCATTAAGTCGGGGACGGGGGGGGGGCAGAGAGAGATGTGAAGACTGGGAGAAAATAGGAGGAGAGAAGGTGACAGACAGATGGGGGAGAAATATGATGGGTGGGAGGACAGAATGAAAAGGGAGGGGGGCGAGGGGGAGAAAGACTGATGATGATGATGATGAAGATGTTGAGAGAAGAAACTGAAAACAGAGAAACAAAGTTTGTAAATGAAATCAGCCGTTAATCTTTGAGATAAGAGGCAACGTCTTCTTCTCCAGTCGGACTCACATGGAGACGTTTCATTTATCCCGCGGCTGATTTAATGTTTCGTGAAGGGAAATAAAAATTAAACGTTCTAATCGGAGGGCGTGGCTACTGCGTGACTGACAGACTGTGTCGCCCAATCAGTCTGTCACCCCTCACTCCTCCAAATGACAAACTCGATGCTTCGGAAACTAAAATCGCTCGTTTGCCACTTGACCCTGAGACAAGATCAACCCTTTGGATCAAAGTGTAAAACATTACATTTGAATTTTCAGCGACAGCGTGACGTCACAAAATCAGGGTGATGGAGTCCGTCTCTCCAATGTGGAGTTCCAATTACACCACGACCATAATGGGTTTGTTTTCCTGGTTGTTCGCTGCATTAATTGATGACATTTAGCTCTCTGCTTCTGCTCTGTTTGATTTATTCACACTTTAAAAGGCAGGTATTAAACACCTCTGTTAGTTTACATAAACAATTCATTAGGCTGATATGACACGGGGGACCCCGGTGGGAACATCGCCCAACCACCCACAGCAGTTAATGACCCTGCATCGGCCGATGCATCGCTGCACCTCCAGAGAAAGTCCTGTTCCCAAAAAAACAAGCATTCATTAGCAGACATCATCCCTTCCACCATGAAATATAAACCCATATGAATCAACAGCATTTCATTTTTATTTTCTCCACATTTATACAGCACACAGACGCTCTTCGGCCACCGGAGCAGTTGGGAAGTGTATAAAAGAGGTTTTCTTTCTGAGGGGGGATTGTCATAAAAACTAATATTCCCCAAGTGGAGGTGACCTTTGAGAAATTGAGTCTTGAGTCATAAAAGCACATTCTCCACAAATGGAACTGACCTCCAGTATGTGGGAAGGAGGAGGAGGGGGGGTGAAATAAAACAATGTGAGGACGAACTGGATTTGTACAAATTCTGCCTCCAGTCGCTGCTTTTTTGCCCCCACACCTCGACATCCTCTCTCCTCCATCGCTTTCTGACTTGCCATCTGTTCTCTCTCTGTGCTTCCTTCTAAATCGGTGTGGTCGAATGTTTGATGTCCGACGAGTGGATTTGGATGGAAATCCTTTGAACGGTGAGTTTTGCACTCATCTCCTCCTGCTGTGCGTCAAACTTGCACCGTTTTTTTTTTGGTGCCACGTCTGAAGAGCGACAAGCGAGAAAACAAACTTTAACTCTTTAAATGGAAAATTTGTTTTTAAAAACAAAATCACCCAGTTAGCTTTATCAGATTAGATAAAATGGGATAAAGGCTGGAGTGAAATGCGAAACCTCTGGTTGTAAAAAAAAAAAAGATTGTATTGAAGTCTATTGGAAAATGTCCCTACTTTTTCTTTGATTTATGAGCTCAGTTAACGTTTTCCCGATGAGTTTCAAACAAAAACAATCTGGACGGAAGAGCTTTAACTTTAAGAACTTATTTGAAATTTCCCTCAACCAAGTAGTTTTGTACCTGAACCTAATCAAACTATGACTCCTCCTCAAGATGAACCACCTGAGTACAAATCACTGACACACTGACAAAACGCTCCATCATCTCATTCAGCTTAGAGGACGTTTCGTTTCCATGTTTCTTCTTTTCAGTCACACCCAGCCCGGACCATGAATCCTGCTAACTGCCCCCATTGGGTTGTTTTCACACCATCGAATGTGTCACATACACAGTGAGGGTGATATTTACGGAACAAGTCTATCTTCCATAATGCACCTGAACACATCATATGCAGCCTCTAACGTGCTGCTTTCACTGCCCATCAAAACACAGAGGTACCTTCAACAAGTCGGCTGCCAACGCCGATTCTTTACCCAAAGAGGTGGCAGATCAGGAAATGGTGCTGGCCAATCAGAGTTTGGTTTGAAGGAGCATGTCTCCCCTTCTCGTCTCCTATCCAGCCCATCTTCTTTCTCCTCGCACATTACTCACATATATCTCCTTCTGTCTTCTTACCACCCTTTCTTATCCTCTTCATGCCGTCTCCCTCCACCTCAGAGAGTTTGTGTGTGTGTGTGTGTGTGTTGGGGTGGGGGGGTGTTTGTAGGGTTGATAAGTGGCAGATGACGATCGTTTGGCGGGGCTGGAGATAAGGCTGCCAAAACCGGGGGCCGCCATCTATCAAACCTCCCACAGCCGAGCCAAGCGTCTACCTAGCCAAGGGGCGGGGGGGGGGCTGGAAAAGGTAACATCTCTCCATCTTCAGACACAGGAAGAACTCCCTGACAGACCGGATAGTTTCTGTAAATAAGGCTCAGCGTTTGCTGTAATGCCACACAGACAGGCAGATTTAAATGTTTTTCTGTGATTAAGAGAGACTAAAGAGAAGCACTGCTGGGAACGGGTTGTTTCTCATTAGAAGCATTTGGGCCCCAATCTGCCAAACAAGCAGCTTAGACCGCTGCCACTGGACCAAAAACTGGTATAATGTCAGACTGAAGAGAATAAAGAGCCAGGTTCATCTTAATGAACTTGTACGAAGCTAACAAAACGGAAACGGTGCTAGAACAACAAAATCCACTGCCACAAAATGGTCCATCTGCTTTCACACCACAGACTCTAAACAGCTCCGGTCTCCTTCAAACGGGATATAAAGCATCTTTTTTTTTTTTTTTTTCCACAGGTCTCCTCAGTCTCACCTGTTTGATCTGCACCAGATTCGACCGGCTCTGCTCACACTGTGCTAAAAGGACGAACACACCGGAGCTTCGGCATGAAAACCCTTTCACCGCGTCTTAATTAGATTTAAAAAAAAAAAACACTAAAAAACACAGTGTATAACCGTAACCCCGACTGTGCTCATAACGTGACGGGCTAAGGAGCAGGTTTTAATAAGTAACCAGACCTCTGATGTCCATCAGGAAATGTGGCAGCATGTAAAATAGGAAACGTGTGAGCGGGGTGACGGCTCGGCGTCACACAGACGGCCCTTCAGAGACTGTTAACGCTCCTCAACAGCTCTGATCTGCACACACCGAGTGGGAAGAAACTTGTGATTGTCCATGTGCCAGCATATAATCACATTTACATGTGGCATGTTCATACATATCAGGCTGATTAACAGCTCATATGTATGCTGATTGCATCACCAGTCTCACTGCTTTAGGTTCCTTTTCAGATGACTGTAATCACGTACGATGGCTGATTTCTCTTTTTGTGTCCACATCAGAAGGATGTGGACGGAGCAGCACCTTCATTCAAACGAGACGATGTTCAGTTCGTGTTGTAAATGTTACGAACAACAACTGCAACTAAATGATGTTGTAACCCTTCTCGGTTCCTGCCGTGCACAATAAAAATGTGCGAGCTTACTGAATTAAAACCTCTCCGGCCGTCACGCCGGCGAAGGTGATGCTGCCGAGGAAGATCGAGGAGAAAAAGCAGCAGCAGCAGAAGAAAAAGGGGCCCCACTTACAGCTCCTGACAGAAAAATGGACATGGAAAGCCAACACTTAACGCCGCCCTCCTCCATCACTCCCCTCTTCTGTCTCCTTCTCTCTCTCTCTCATTGATGGATGACCTTTACAGTACGTATGACTCATCTTCTCAGCTGACTGGGCGAGAGAGCACGATATGGAGTGGGAGAGAGGCGCCGCTGGCCCGAGCGGCCGCCGTCTGATCACCAGGTGTTTCAGCTGGTTCAGACGTCGCAATGGTGTATTACAAAGAGGATGCTCACAACACATTAGAAACACAATCAGCTGACACTATTTTGCACTTTCTCTTAAAAGGGGACGTCTCTTCACTCCTACATGCAGGTTTTCTGTCCAAACTGACTCGGTGGCTATTTTATGAGTTTCACTTCCAAAGTTTGGGTTTTTTTTTTTTTGTGCAGCAGTTCCATCAATCTGAAGTGGTGCAAACCTCGGAATTAAATTCAGGGTGCGACGCAAAGATTGTTGACTAATTCATCCCACAGAGCTGCAGTGTTGGAGATCTGCACATCACAGTTAATCATCGCTCATGACTGTTTTTCTGTAAAAATAAACGTTCACCTGTTGCCTGATATATCCCACCCACTGACAGGTGTCCATGCTCACCAGGTGATCCACATTATGTGCCTTGAATCAGCTCTCTTCAGTTTGAAAAAACTTCTGGTCTACACATGCAAACATTGGAGCCCTCTGATAATAATGCTTTTGCTGGAAGTAATGACTACTTTGGAGAGTTTGGCTAAAGTTGCGCATTGAAAGATGCTTTTCTGGTGCCAGAACACACCAGTGAATTTTTTAGGAGTTTGTGTTTCAACAGATTTGGCTGCGATCAGAGCTTGGAAAGGCTCTTCTGTCATTTTTTTTTTTTTTTTTTAATGGATGCTCTAACTGGCTCTTTCAATCTACCAGTTTCATCTTTTAAATATCCGCGTACTGCACAGGCGTCTGTCTATGTTTGTGTGTGTTTTCATCCCCATGCAGCCCGCTGGCACTGCATGGCGGCCAAGGCCAGGCGGTTCGAAAGTCAGGCAGCGGGGGCCCTCATGGGGAATCGTGAAGACTTCTCTGCTGCTGAAACTTTGCTTAGAGTAAATATCTTCCATCATCACCGGAGGAAGGACGAGAAGTCCAAACGCTGGAGGAGAAAACCTTGAGCTTTCAATCGTTCCTCCGCCTCCTCATCTCGCCTGTACAACAATGCATTTGTTAGACTGTTGATGCTCGAGGTCGTTCATCTCGCTCACGTTGTGGCTGATTCTGGCGGGTAAGTATTGACTGGAAAACATGACAAAAAAATTAAAAAAAGAAAAATGCTGTTTTTCTGCGAGGGCAATATTGGTAAAACATTCGCGAGCGGGGCCGTTAAAAGCTGGACTGGTTTTTCTTCCATATGTGACACCACACAGGTACAACATGAGGCGCCCTGAAGGTCACAATTATCCAACACTGTCTGCCATAATCTACACTTTACATACAATTAACTTGCAACGGCGGGCATATTTTCAGGGAAACGTGACTGTGACAGCGAATTTACATCTCGTTTGTCAGTAAACAGCATATTAGGTTTCCACCAATACTTCCAACATCTTCATTCACCGCTGATCATCCCAGATCTCAAATTGAGCACAACTGGATGTGAAGATCTCATCCAACAGACTTCTTCAGTTCCAGTCTTTACCAAACCTGGACCAGAGTGATTCTGGACTTTAAACTTGATGCAAGTTTGGCTGACTTCAATTAATCCTCCAACAAAAGTGACTGTACAGGTTACAAAAAAAACATTTAATCTCAGACTGAAATGGAAAACTGCAGAGAACTGCTCCTCAACATCCAATCATGAGCCTGTCAGCAGTGAGCAAACAAGCTCAAAGAAAAATAATCATCAGGGTCATCTCTGATTGGGCTTTAAAAACCTTCGACAGTTCAGAAGCAGAATCAGTTTTTGCACAAACAAAAACAGTTCGTCTACATTCAGGAAGAATGAAGGCCTTAGTCTCCACAGTATCATTTGGAAAATAAATGTGTAATATATGAATGTATTTTTCTGGAGACGAGGTTGAGTTATCTCACAGCGTTCGCTGTTAAATGTTGACGTTACTCAGCTTGAGTTTCATCCTGAGAGGCGAAACAAAGCAGATACGGATCAAAAGTCTGCAGCGTTCGCATCAGTTGGGAAGCACTTTCATCTACCGTGACACGTCTGGTCGAGCGTGTAGACATCTTTGCAGCAGAATTACGGAGAGAGAAGAAATGCAGAGTGTGCGTCGTTCAACACGTATTAACGGCCACTTCACTTGGCCTGAAACGATCATCCAGTGAGGCGAAAGAGAATCCATATCGAGATGAATTAGAAAGATTGAGAATTTCAATCCACCATCAATACACCAGTGAATACGACGGGCAAGCTCAAAGCATTTAGCTGCCTTTTTACGAACAGACAATTTGCATTGACAAGAATCTTTACGTCACATTAAAGCTTATTTAGTTTGCTTCTTTTTTTAAATAGAACAGAATGAATGCTGTTTCCTGAAAAATCAATGCTTCACAATGATCATAGAAGGCCGCAGTTTATCAGCCCGACATGTCACATCAGCCCCCGACGACAAACGCAGAGATTTCTTTGAACCCCGGAGAAAAATGAGTGCGACACGCAGTTAAAGAAATTGAGAAAAAAAAAAAAAAAAAACTGGAAGGTTGACCTCCACAAACATTTCCTGTCCGTGGCCTCCCGCTGCGATGGCCACATCAGACAAGACGCAGAGCAGGACGACGGCGGCGGCAGAGAGCACACATCCAGCATCAACACAGCCCGGGGGCACAGTGGCCTGATGGGTAAATCCACGATAAGAGCGCCTTTCACATCACAGCGTTATCCTCAGCAAACAAGACATCCAGTCCCACGGCTTGTAATTACAGCAGAGACAGGAATGAAAATATCTGAACAGAAACAGAAATTTGACAAGCTACCGAGTTTAGCAGGTGTCGAAGTTAAAATTACATGCTTGTTTTTTATTTTTTTTGTTTTAAACAGCAATCGTAACAGTAATCAAAATAATGTTAACAGCAGCAACTCGGGCTGGGAGAGGAAGGCTCCGCTGATGACGCAGGGGAGGACTGAACACCGGCAGTCCTTCTCAGGAGTCTGAGTGATGGAGCTCAGATCGTAAATAAGGGCAGCCTCTGGTGTTAGAAAAAAGAGAAAGGCTGCACATCATGAAAACTGACTTTAAAAATAAAAGACTTAGAAGTGACCGGTGGGTAAACTGGCATTAGGCTGCCAGCACCCACTCAAAGCTACATCTGTGGGACCGATTCAGAAAGGCTCCCTGGAGCCGGCAGTGTGTCTGAGGCTTAGCTTTTACCTGCAGGTCCAAGCCTGAGTGTCAACAACAGGTACGGGGATAAAGGAGTCCACCGCCATTAATGCTGTTTTTGTTGTTGTTGGGTTTTTTTTTTTTTAAGTTTGAAAGGTAACAGAGAGGCAGGTAAGGACCATCGGGAGTTTGGAGTGGACAGAAAGATTTAAAGGAAAAGGAAATAACCTCACGCTTAAAATGCCTCAAAAACAAAGAGGTTTTTAATGCTGATGGTGTCATTTTTCACTAAAACGGTGATGTGCATGTTAGAGGTTGAAAGGTGAACCGAGTTCACTGAATCAAAATCAGGTTTTAATAACCAAGATGCTATTTGCAAGTCTTCAACAATACTGCTCACACTGTTTAAAGCTTGGACCAATTCAATGAGTCATAGG